>CM061030.1:62062573-71895774 GCA_030763125.1 Hippophae gyantsensis
ATTTTAATTTATTTTACTACCAATTTTTTTTCTTCCTTTTGGGATATCCATGGCTCAATCATCTTGTTTTTTGTATTGTCTTGAAAAAATTGGACAAGGTACATATACCAATGTTTACAAAGCTAGGGATACACTAACATATAAAGTTGTTGCACTGAAGAAAGTTCGCTTTGACAATTTGGAACCTGAGAGTGTAAAATTTATGGCCAGGGAAATTCTGATTTTGCGATGGTTGGATCATCCCAATGTTGTGAAATTGGAAGGTTCAGTAACTTCGAGGATGTCTTGCAGCTTGTATCTTGTTTTTGAATATATGGAGCATGATTTAGCTGGACTTGCTGCAAGCCTGGGAATAAAGTTCACAGAGTCTCAAGTATTATAGAAATATTTTAGTTTTCTAGCTTCATAGATGGGTGGTTAAGTTGCATTTTCCTTGAGATAGTTTTGTTCTATTGGTGTTCTTACTTCTTTCTATGTATGGTATGTGGCAGATGAAATGTTATATGCACCAACTTTTGTCAGGGATTGAACAGTCACAACCAGCATGTATTACATCATGACATTAAAGGATCAAATCTACTTATAGATAATGGTAGAGTCTTAAAGATTGCTGATTTTGGATTGGCTTCCTTTTTTGATCCCAATCACAAGCAACCCATGACAAGTAGGGTGGTTACTCTTTGGTATAGACCCCCAGAGCTTATTCTTGGTGCCATTGATTATGGAGTATGGGTAGATCTGTGGAGTACTGGTTACATTTTAGCTAAGTTAATGATATAGAAGCCAATCATGCCTGGTTGCACATAAGTAGGATCTAATTGCTTATGTTTATTTAGCAACTTTATTTCAAAATAATTTCATCTGTAGAGTTTAAATGCTCCAAACAACCTGTTTGATATGGAGATTCTGTTGGTTAAATGGAATTTTTTTTGTTCTTCTTTGTTGGTTTGTGTTTGAAAACTTTTACCTTTTGCCTCTAATTTGTCTCTTTTTTTAACTTTTTCTTTTTCAAATAGGTGGAGCAGTTGCATAAGATCTTTAAGTTATGCGGCTCTCCTAAGGAGGATTATTGGATCACATAGATAAAGTGGATCATCTAATGAGGTTACAGGTCACAATGTAAGAGCTGCCTTATAGTTTTCAAAGAACATACTTGTATATTTATATATCATGACATTTAGGCTTATGGTAAATTAAAATTTGTATTGCAGTCCTTTTTATGGACAAAGATGTCCAGTGCTTCAAAGTGGTGCAAAACTCTTGTGCGATAATGACCTACTTTTATTAGGAAGAACAACCATTGAAGAAAGCTAGTAGTCTTTTATATTGGCTTGACAATGAAGCTTTTGTATTGGCTAGACAATGAACAAGTATAGCATTCATGATCTCCATACTTCGGCCATTTCGGGATTTGAAAGCTCTATTAAATGAATCATCTCAAAACCAACCCATATTGAAGATTTATAGTGAAGAACACTTTAAAAGTGTTGTTTAATTTTGATGTAATTTGAATTTCATATTTTTAAACTTTATGTTAAAACTATGGATATTTTGAGTTAAATTTTGTAATTTGTAATTTTTTCTTTTGGATCATTTTTGTTGAACTATTTTTAAGCATAGTCATTTATTGTTGAATTTGTATGAAAAATATTTTTATTTTAAACTTTTCTTTGATTTTATGTAATTTTTTATTTTATAGGTTGAAATTATGATTTTGTCCTTATTTGATCGAATCGAATCGAATCGGTTTTAAATTACCTTAAAATTGGCAGATTCGGATTTGTTCGGATTGGCATATACAGTACATCAGATTCAGATTGAATAATTCATAATTTGTTTCGGATCGGATCAGATTCAGATTGTGCTAAAATTTGCGGTTTCAAACTGATGATCAACCCTAGTAATAGGGATTGGTTAAGCCAAAATTTCAAATTCCTTTATTTTAGATTTTTTTCTTTTTATTCCTACACTTGATTGTAATCTTATATCAATTACTAAACTTACCCGTGATAAAAACTGTGTGGTTAAATTTGTTTATAATCTATTTGAATTTCAGGACTTGGATTTGGGGAAGATGATTAGCAGTGCTAAAGAGTGCTCGGGACTTTATCTCCTCAAAAGTGAAGACCATCCAGAAAGACAAGTCCTCCAAGTTGTATCCGAGGTTCCTTTTTAAAATAAAATTTTGTTAAATCTTAAGTCTAATAACGATGGTGAAGTCAGGTTGAATCACTATCGCATAGGTCATCCTAATTTTTTGTATTTAAAAAAACTTTTCCCTTCATTATTTAGAAATAGAAATTCAAAGGATTTTCAATGTGAAGTATGTCAATTTTCAAAACATGTTAGAAATTCAAATCCTAATCTTCCACATAAAATCACATCATTTCTCATTAATTCACACTGATATTTGGGGACCTTCTCGAATAAAAAACATAACAGGGACACGTTAGTTCGTTTCATTTGTAGATGATCATACTCGAATTACTTAGTTATTTCTAATGAAAGAAAAATCTAAAGCAGATTAAATTTTTAAAAATTTCAATACCATGATTCAAGCCCAATTTCAAACAAAAATCCAAGTATTGAAATCTGACAATGCTAAAGAATACTTTGCTTCCACTCTTATTGATTATCTGTTAAGTCAAAGGATTATCCATTTAAGTTCGTGTGTTGGCACACCTTAACAAAAATGGGGTGGTTGAAAGGAAGAATATGCATCTTCTTGAGGTAGCTAGATCTCTAATGTTCACAACTCATGTCCCTCAACATTTATGGGAGAAGTTGTCCTTATAGCTACCTATCTTATCAATAGGATGCCCTTTTCATGTCCTCATGTTTAAAACACCTATCAACACTCTACTTGAGTCATACCCACACACCATAATCGTGTCCCATATTCCCTTAAAAATATTAGGATGTTTCGCTTATGTCTATGTACATTATAGAGGTAAACTTGATCCTTGAGCCATCAAATGCATATTCCTAGGGTATTCATCATACCAGAAAGGATACAAGTGCTTTTCTCCTATCACGAACGGTTATATAATACAATGGATGTCACATTATTTGAACAATATTCGTATTATTCCAAACCTGCCATTCAAAGGGAGAACATAGGAAATGAATACCAACTTTAGAATAACATAACCACTTAGTCTCCTACAAATTATGTCTCAAATCCTATCCTGTAAATTCCAAAGAGTGAATCAATGTCTTAAAAAAATGCTTCTAATAATTCCAATGAACACTCAACTTCTTTGCCAAAAGATCGATCCCACGAGGATTTGTTACTATAGTTTGTCGAGTAAGAAAATTGTATCTCTCTGATTTTATCCAAAACAATCGTTGATTAATAAAAAAGTAAAATAAGAAAATAAAAGAAATCTAGGATTGCAATTTTTCACCAACCTAATCCACTCAAATCATATTATTTTCTTTTGATTTATATTTTTTAGTACATTTAATTTGTCAACCGAAAACTTCTTTTTTATTATTCATACATCTCTTTTGAGCTCCATATAAACACACCTCGTTAAATTAAATTACTATATCTCTATGAAAATTAAATTTACCGAGATTCATTACGTTCTAAGTTTTCAAATGGCCACACATACAATTAGGGTATATCTCTATCCTTCATCATACATGTCATTCTATTTACGAGCAATACACACACAAATGCCTTTCTCAAGTTTATTCATGTGCCACGGATCGTTTTGATAAGATTCGTAAATAATCAAAAAACATTAAGAACAAAATAGAACGAACAAATCGAACGTCGTATAAATCTATCAAAAATAATTAAAATTAAAGCTTCATAAATTTAGATTAAATGCAACCCTAGAAAAATTAAATTACTTCATAAAATTAAAATAAAAATTATAACAACTACAGAAAAATTAGAAGAAGCAGAAATAAAATTAAAACATCACATACTAAAAATATTTGGTACACGCACAACACAACAAAAGCCAAAAATGGCTTTTGCGTGTTCCGCAACCAACACACAAACACAATAAAAATTACAAACTGAAAAAACTAAAACACTCTAAAAACTTTCGAAATTAAAACTAAAATTCTACTCCAAAAACTACTCCCACCAAACTTTTTTACAACTAAAAACTATCTCCTATTTATAGCAAAAAAATACATCAATAAAATATTAAATTAAAATCCACGCGGGGGGACAAAAATGTGTGGCGAAAATAATAAATTAAACGCGTGGGGGGACAAAAATTGTATCGAAAATGGGATCGAAAAAGTGGGTGGAACGTTGCGCGTTCTATTTTAATTTTCTTCCACGCTGCCACGTGTCGCGTTCGATTCTGCGGACACGGTGGTGGGACACGTGGCGGCGTCTCATTCGGCCGAATGGAATGGGCGCACGTAGACTTGTCGCACGGGATTGGGGCGCGCGCAACGGCTATAACGCGTGTGAGATTCTGTGCTTTTGCGTTCACCGATATGTGCCATGCGTCCGCTGATGATTCGTTCAAGGGAAAATTGGGACACGTGGAAGACTTTGATTGGCTTAGGGGAAGATTGCACGTGGTTCAGCCGCGCGAGAACAACGCCGCACATGGCGGGCGTGTGGCCAGACACGTGGGTCCCGCCACCTGCACGCCGGCTGCGGCGGTGGGGCCCATTGACACGCCGAGCCGCGTGAAAAATAGTGACCTGCACCCACTCTCTTTGGTCGGGTGTGCGAATGACGCGCAAATCTGGCCGTTGCCTTTTCGATCAGACGGTCCACGTTGGGCGCTTGGATTAGGGCGCTTGGATTAGGGCGCGTGGCGTCTCCTAGCCTGCGCAAAAAAATAAACTTTATTAATTCCATTTTTACCCACAAATATATTTCAAATTACATTTTAAACTTTCTTTAATTACAGTTAAGCCCTTTTCTAATTTTAAATTAAATTTTGAAACTTTTAATAATTAAAATGAAGCCCAAATTTAATTTAAATTATATTTTTAATTTTTAAAAATTGTAATTAAGAACTATATTATTTGAAATTATATTTGTGGACATAAATGTGGCATTAAGTACATTTTCGATACAAATTATTTACTTTTATTAAAATATATAAAAAACAGTAAATACTAATTTATTAATCGAAAATTAACTAAAAACATGAAGAATATAGCAATTATAATTAATAAAAAAGGTGAAAATAACTATATAAAATACAGATTATCAACACCACGAACTTAAGTTTTTGCTAGTCCTCGAGCAAAAGGAAGGAAATAAAACAAAGATAACTGCATTTAAAATAGTGATTTTCAAAATATTTCTTTTGTCTTTCGTAATTACATAACTCAAAGAAATAAAAAATTTTTATCCAAGCATCAAAATCAATTTAAAAGTATATCACATTTTCACAATGAATTTTAGTGTGTGTGTGAAGTCTTTTCATATTTCATCACATGAAATCCGGATCAATTTATACAAATATAAAATCAAACAATTTGTCATGAAATCACAAATCTCAATAAGTTTATTTTTCATTTCTCTCTCCACTAATGTAGACAAACACAAAACACAAAATCAATAGGACTTTATTAAGCTTGTAATGTATGGCTTAGGTAAAGGTAGGATGAAGGATAATATTTAGCTTAAAACTTTTCCCGAGCATTACATTTCAGGATTGAAAAAGATAATTCTATCATCACAATAATTACTTCCCAATTTGGGATTCCTCATCACATACAATAACTATATTTTTTTTTCAGATTCTATTTTTTTTTTAGAATCTCTTTTTTTTTCTCATCATCCTCTTTTTTTTTTCTTTTTTTTTTCAGTAACCCTTTTTTTTCGATATATCTTTCAACATTTACTAACAATTGTCACATGTTAGTGAGATAAGAATAATAGGTATATCTACACATATATATATTTTTTTAGATAGGCTTTTGAAATGAGAAAAATATATATGTAAACTTTGAAGCTCAAAAGGGGTATACTATGGATAATGTATGTCAAGGTAGATAGAAAGGCTCAAACGATCCAAAGATGGCCTAAATCATTTTCTTAGTTACATGTCATCTATAATTTCGCCTCGAGAGAAAATCAAACAAATTCTAAAAAATGTGACACCACAAAAATCAATCGAATTTCATACTCACATAAACCTTTTCTAAATTATCATAGCAACTCAAAAATCAAGACAGGTGCTTATGAATATTTATTCTTGTAAAAACGAAACATACGTAAAAATTATTCATCACTTAGACAATATTCAAATTTTTCAAAGAATTATGCATCATTCAAATACAGGAAATCAAAATAAATCACTATTCATAGCAAAATATCTTCAATCAACCAAACAAAAAAAAAATTTCACAAGCAATAACATCCAGAAAGTATTTCAATTAGGTTCAATATATCCACCACCCCCAAACTTAATATACACATTGTCCTCAATGTGTGAAAGTTAAAGAACATATGAGATGGGATTAAAGAAACTTCCTGGTTTGTTTGATTGGTTAAGCCAAAATTGCTTTATTACCTCCAATTTGCACCTACAAAGAGAAAAAAAATAACATAACAAAATATAAAAACTAATACATGCGAAAATAAATTAAAATAAAATAACATAAACATAAAATAAAATAAAACACATGGGTTGCCTCCCAAGAAGCGCTTGATTTATAGTCTTCAGCTTGACTTCTCAATTTGTTTTTCTTTTGTAGGTTAAGATTTGTGTATAACAAAATCTCAACTTACGAGAAAATTGAAAAATAAATTAAGAAAATATAACCAAATTTTTTTTTTCTTTGTGAGTTAAGATTTGTGTTTAAACAAAATCTCACCTCACTAGAAAAATAAAAATAAAAATAAAATAAAACAAACAACCAACAATAAGAAAATAAATTTTTTTTTTGTTTTCTGTTTTTTTTTCTTTATGTGTGTTAAGATTTGTGTGTAAAACAAACTCTCAACGCACGAGAAATTTGAAAAATAAATTACACAACCAAAAATAAGCAAATAAAATTTATTTTTCTTTTTGTGAGGTAAGATTTGTGTGTCAAACAAAATCTCAACCCACGAGAAAATTGAAAAATAAAATAAAACAACAATAAGTAAATTTTTTTTTCTTTTTGTAAGTTAAGATTTGTGTGTCAAACAAAATCTCAACTTACGAGAAAATTTTTAAAATAAAATAAATAAGAACAATAAGCAAATTTTTTTTTTTTATTTTTAAAATTTTTTTTTTGAATTAAAATGAGATTGATTGGTATTAATATCAACAATGAAAATAGTAAAACAAATCCCCGGCAACGGCGCCAAAAACTTGTTGCGTGTTTTTCAACACACGAACTCGTGCAAGCATACACGGTCATAAGTAATAAAGATTTGTAAGTAAAGATCGATCCCACGAGAATTTGTTACTATAGTTTGTCGAGTACTAAAATTGTATCTCTCTGATTTTATCCAAAACAATCGTTGATTAATAAAAAAGTAAAATAAGAAAATAAAAGAAATCTAGGATTGCAATTTTTCACCAACCTAATCCACTCAAATCATATTATTTTCTTTTGATTTATATTTTTTAGTACATTTAATTTGTCAACCGAAAACTTCTTTTTTATTATTCATACATCTCTTTTGAGCTCCATATAAACACACCTCGTTAAATTAAATTACTATATCTCTATGAAAATTAAATTTACCGAGATTCATTACGTTCTAAGTTTTCAAATGGCCACACATACAATTAGGGTATATCTCTATCCTTCATCATACATGTCATTCTATTTACGAGCAATACACACACAAATGCCTTTCTCAAGTTTATTCATGTGCCACGGATCGTTTTGATAAGATTAAGTAAATAATCAAAAAACATTAAGAACAAAATAGAAACGAACAAATCGAACGTCGTATAAATCTATCAAAAATAATTAAAATTAAAGCTTCATAAATTTAGATTAAATGCAACCCTAGAAAAATTAAATTACTTCATAAAATTAAAATAAAAATTATAACAACTACAGAAAAATTAGAAGAAGCAGAAATAAAATTAAAACATCACATACTAAAAATATTTGGTACACGCACAACACAACAAAAGCCAAAAATGGCTTCTGCGTGTTCCGCAACCAACACACAAACACAATAAAAATTACAAACTGAAAAAACTAAAACACTCTAAAAACTTTCGAAATTAAAACTAAAATTCTACTCCAAAAACTACTCCCACCAAACTTTTTTACAACTAAAAACTATCTCCTATTTATAGCAAAAAAATACATCAATAAAATATTAAATTAAAATCCACGCGGGGGGACAAAAATGTGTGGCGAAAATAATAAATTAAACGCGTGGGGGGACAAAAATTGTATCGAAAATGGGATCAAAAAAGTGGGTGGAATGCTGCGCGTTCTGTTTTAATTTTCTTCCACGCTGCCACGTGTCGCGTTCTGATTCGCGGACACAATTAGTGGGACACGTGGCAGCATCTCATTCGCTGAATGGAATGGGCGCACGCAGACTTGTCGCACGGGATTGGGGCGCGCGCAACGTTGCGCAACGACTATAACGCATGTGAGATTCTGTGCTTTTGCGTTCACCGATATGTGCCATGCGTCCGCTGATGATTCGTTCAAGGGAAAATTGGGACACATGGAAGACTTTGATTGGCTTAGGGGAAGATTGCACGTGGATTCGGCCGCATGTGAGAACAACGCCACTGGCGGGCACGTGTGTGGCAAACACGTGGGTCCCACCTCGCACGCGCCGCACACGGCCAGTGTGGGGCCCCAGTACACGCCGAGCCGCGTGAAAAATAGTGACCTGCACCACTCTCTTTGGTCGGGTGTGCGAATGACGCGCAAATCTGGCCGTTGCCTTTTCGATCGGACGGTCCACGTTGGGCGCTTGGATTAGGGCGCGTGGCGTCTCCTAGCCTGCGCAAAAAAATAAACTTTATTAATTCCATTTTTACCCACAAATATATTTCAAATTACATTTTAAACTTTCTTTAATTACAGTTAAGCCCTTTTCTAATTTTAAATTAAATTTTGAAACTTTTAATAATTAAAATGAAGCCCAAATTTAATTTAAATTATATTTTTAATTTTTAAAAATTGTAATTAAGAACTATATTATTTGAAATTATATTTGTGGACATAAATGTGGCATTAAGTACATTTTCGATACAAATTATTTACTTTTATTAAAATATATAAAAAACAGTAAATACTAATTTATTAATCGAAAATTAACTAAAAACATGAAGAACATAGCAATTATAATTAATAAAATAGGTGAAAATAACTATATAAAATACAGTTATCAATCTTCTTATCTACTTTAGGAGAAAAACAACTTAAGAGAAAGTAGAAAACCGAGCATATCTTGAGCCAGTCTAGGAATCCAACCCGAGTACAAGCCACTTTGACAATTCATAAGGTAACATCATTGAACCTCCTAATGATTTGAATTTACCAATTAATATAAGGAAATGTGTAAGATCTTGTACAAACCACATCATCTACAACTTTGTTTTCTATAAAAGTCTCTCACCAGGTTATAAGGCATTTATCAGCAACCTTGTTCAGATACAGGTTCCAAATTCCGTTCATGAAGCCTTTCAGGTACCTGAATGGAAGACAATTATTCTTGAAGAACTCCGTGCCTTAGAGAAAAACAAGACTTGAGATATCATAGAAATACCATCGGGAAAATAAGTGTTGGGTGTAAATGGATCTTTACAATCAAACACAAAGTAGACGACAATGTAGAAAGATTCAAGGCTCGTCTTGTGGCTAAGGGATTCACTCAGATATATGAGATTAACTAATAGGAAAAATTTACACCTGTAGTAAAGCTCAACACTGTTTGTGTTCTTCTCTCCCTAGCATCTAACTTGGATTGGCCTATCTACCAATTAGATGTCAAAAATGCATTCCTCAATAGTGATCTCGAATAAGTCTACATAGATATTCCTATTGGAATTGAATCTTCTGTTCCAACCAATAGAGTCTACAAACTTAAGAAATCCTTATATGGATTGACAACACACGTCTCATACTTATTTTAAAAATGATACTTAGATCATGCACTTATTTTTGTGATAGTTTAACTATATTAATATTAACAAGTGACCTAATTCACAATAAATAATTATTTTTTATGTATTTATTTATTTATCTTTTTGCTTAATTAATTTTTTCTTCAATGATTTGAGTTATAGATTATTTAAGTTAAAAACAACATCCATTTAATAGTATAAAAAAATAACTTTATCCACTTTTTTAATAACATTAAGACTAAATTATTATAAAAATAAAAATAAATATAAAATATAAATACCATTTTTATAATAAACAAAAGATACTAACTATATTTGTTTCTTAATAAGATAATGTCTCTAACATTTCTATTTATACAAGTAAGACTATAACTTTTATAAATTTAACAAATTTAATTCAGAATTTTATTTTTTGTGAAATTTATTTAATCACATTATAATTAAGTATGATAGAATTTGACTTTTTCAAAAATTTATTATCCAATTTATTTCAAAATATATGATTTAATTTTATGATACAATTTATATTTTAGTCATCAATCTTTATATAACATTTAATTATAATACCTTTAAATCCATTTAATAAAAATAAAAATTTTAAATAAAATTTATAAAATTTAGAAATATAAGAGATTAAGTTGTATGAATTGAAAAATTATTGACAAACTGCGATATCTTAAATAGGTTACCGACGAGAGAAATGAATAACCCTATTTTTTATAATTTGGTGAAATATTAAGATTTTTTATTTCTCAATTCATACAAATAAACAAAGAAATTTTTTTAAAAATAAAATCTAAATATATATAGATTAAATATATAATTATAAAATTTATTATTTTTAAAACAAAGAAATATAATAAATATAAATTTTTAAGATCAAATAATAATATTTGATGTAATTCTAATTTGTGATTTAAAATATATCATGACTAATTTTTTCTATATCATTAGGTAAATTATGAAAAAATAATTAAATTTAATATATATTAAATTAAGAGTTATTTATATTAAATTTATTATTGATTTTTTACATCAATTATATAAAAATTAAATAATATCTTAATATTTTTATTAAAATATATACTTATTTTTATAATATATTTTTTAAAATTAATGAATATACCTTTTCGTGTATTATTGTATTCATGTTTTATGCAATTTTTTGACATTTTTATTTAAAAAGAAACATATTATTCATTTGTTGGATAGTATCCATATTATATTTTATTAATTATGCTTTTTATGTTGTAAAAATAATCAAATAAAAATTTCAAAAAGTAAATAAAAGGAAGCCAAAGCCAAATCGAAAAAATAACAAAATGAAAAGAAAAAGATAAAGATCACAAAAACAACGCAAGCGGCCAAGATTAGTTTGGAACTTGGAAGAGCCGAGTGTTAAGTAGGTTTCGAGCGAGATCTCCGACCCAACAAAGGTGCGTCACGATACAAACGCAGACATTAACAGTCTCTGAACGTTCGCAAACGAAATGAACACAAATCGGAAAAACAAGATGGTGCTCAGTGCCGGCGAATCAAAGACCCTATTCACACTTCTCAGAGCAGAACAACGTCCACTCGACGAAATCATCTCCGATTTCAACTCCAGCTTCACTCACAGTCTCCGCCAATTCATAGCGTGCTTCTCCCTTTCTACGCTTTTACAGGCAAGCCATTTCACCTTTCAGATAACTTAATATGTTTCTCACTAAATGATTATAATTATTGCTTTGGAAAATTTTGATTGTTGGGTTTCGAGTTTTATGGTCTGAAAGGCATTCTAAGTTGGGATCTAGGGGTCATGTTCGTTTTCTTTTATGTGCGCTCTTCGATTTGGGATAACCAGTGCTTAGTGTGTGTTTTTTTTTTGGCTTTGGGTTTTAATTTACCATTTAGTTGCCTCATGCGCTTAGGAATTTGTGTGTCGTGACTGGGAAGAAAATGTCTTCTGAAGCGTCAAGTAGGGTTTCCCCCCCAACTTTTGGGCGCCAGAGTTTTTTGGACAAATTTTTTCATACTTGGGTTCTCTACCGCATCCCAGATTTCACAGTCAATGCCTTACCAAAGAGGTCTATGACAATTGACAAGAAGCAACAGTTGAAAAATATTTTCTAACAAGAAATTCAATTTATTACAACTTAAGAACATGGTTGGATAGGCAAGGATCGCCTTAATTCCCCCCCTCCAGCAAAATCACACCAAGCTAGCGTTTTCATTGTTTTCCAAGGCTTATGCCTTACCTTGTGCCTCAATAGGCCGAGACTTATGCCTCAAGGCTCAAGTTACAAGGCGTTGAAAGGCTTTAAGGCTCTAAGTTTTACTAAAATGAGTTAAATTAATGAGCTTGGAACACAATTTTTGTTCTTAAAGAAAGTCCATATCAAATTCGGCTTTCTCAAGCTGATCAACAAGAGAAAAACTAGAGAAAGATAAAAAATCACGACTAGGTTAGGGTTCTTTCCAAATCTATCAGCCCTGTTCCAACATTTATGCACTTAATTGTTCTTGAGGCATTCCTTCGTTATCAAGAAATCTTTTCTTTTTTTCTTTTTTTCCTCCTCCTCCTTCTTCTTCTACGAGTCTCCCTCTTCTTCTTCTACGAGTCTCCCTCTTCTTCTTCTATGAGTCTCCCTCTTCTTGAGTCTCCCTTTTCTTTTTCCCAATTTTGCATATTATGATAGTGTTAATATGGTTCTTATCCCATAGGTCAATTTGTTTTTGCTTTTTTTGTTCTTCTCTCTTTCAATAAGGTTCAAAGTTTACTAAGGTGTTCTTTTATGTCTTTTTTTTGTGTTTCTTTTATTATTTAGTTCATGTAATTCCAAACAATGATAAACATTTTTTAGATGCGGCTGATTGTTTTAAGAGTGTTAGTTACTGATTTTTAAGTCGTCATGGATTTACTAGGATGTTATTTTGTGATAATTAATTTTGCATTATTTATTTTATTTTATATGTTTTTTGATAATTCTGCCCGAGGAATAAGCCTCAAACTGCCACGAGGCTTATGCCTCACCTCGGTGAAAATAAATTGCCTCAAAGCTAGTTTTTTCCTTTTAAAACATTTTTTAAGAATTCTCAAGCCACAGGACAGTGGAGACACTGGTTTATGATCCTCGTTCAATGTCTTTTAACTTTGAGAGTCAGACAGATAGGTTTCCCACTCTTTTTTCCTTTTTGACTCGATGACTTTTATTTCAAGATTTGATTGATTGTTTTTTAATATTGATTCTATGCTTTTTATTCTTATTGTAATTTGGTGTCTCTTTTATTATGGCAATTTCTCTTATTTCTTGTATTAATTGTATATATCTGACATTATTATTGTTTATTCTTCCTTTCTACGGAAAAAAATGAGTATGGAGGGTTGTTTGTTATTCTTCAGGATAGGAAGATGCTTAATTCCACTCAACGTTTGATTGCTTTCACCGTTCTTCACCAGACTTATTCTTCCAAGAAATCTGTTGATAATCCATTCATAACTGCTATTATAACTGTGAGCATTCTGTCATTACTATGCTAAAAGTGTGTACATTGTACTTTACTGGTCTTGTTATGTGGTATTCTGAGCAGTCTTAGTTAAATGAATCAGTGTCTGAATTGGAACTGCTTATTAATGGGGAACATGGGCTCTTGATGATAATATTTCAAGAGTCATGTTTCTTATCTGTACTTATTTGAGTAAACAAGTACAATAGTCTTTCAGACCTTTATTTAATATTTAGTAGTAATTTAAGATACAAGCATACCTCATCTAACCTGAAGTGGCACAAGGTAACAATATGTCTACAGAAAATTCATTTCGACAAAGGAAGCCCAGAAATGTTTGCATTTTGGATCATGATGTCCTCTGAATATGTCCACAAGTTATTTTCACATTATGAAAATAAAGCCTGAACCCTAAGTTTGTTTTTTTTCTAATATATTAATATCACTGTCTATTCTCTCCTACATATCTACTCTATGCTTTATATATATATGCTCACTGTATGATTTCCAAATTATTAGAAATTATGACCATGTATTCAATATAGGAATTGTTACTGGTAGTCTTGTATTGTTTCATTTGAGACTTGAAGCACTGTAGTAAAAGAGTAAAGTATTTTTCACAACATTATAACATCTTATCATCATTCATTGAAATCTTCATTCAGGACTCTTACAGTTAATGTTTGCATTCTTTAGAGACAAGCTTGTCAATACAATGGCTAGAAATAACTTATGGAAGTTTTCTCTGAACTTCATTGATATTGAGTGTCAGTTTAATTTTTCTTTTACGTATCTGCTTTTGTGAGCTTTGCAATCTCTTTTGCTCTTACTTTGATAAAGATGATACTTTACAACTGTCATTTTCTTTGATTGCATTTGAGTTTCAGGCAGCATGCAATGAAGAAGCTGAAAAGTATGAGAGGGCATTTCTTGTCCAGCTATTGGGCACTGATGGCACTAGCAATGGCAAAGAGGTTCTACACTTTTTGCTTAGTTCTTTTTCCTTAGGAAGTTTAGTTGCATATTAGTTTGACTTTGTGCATAATTTTCTCATGCTTCATGGCTAAAAGGTTAACAATCATATCAACAATGTCAGCTAAAGGGACCATAGATGTGTGTGTCAGCTTTGTTCAGCTGTTTTAGTTACCATGAGATTTTTTTTTGGGCTCATATTTTGTTACCATAAGATTGACCCTTATTTGATATGTGGGCATGATAGGGTTACTTTAGTCGTTGTTGATTATTTTGCATGCTATGTTACTTAGCCTGGTTCATTGTTCAGTAAATTTACAACAAGAAAGATTTTGCTGAATCATTCAAGATCCGAATACTTATAATATGCACAAGGTTTTATGTGAAATACCTTGCTTTCAAATTTCTTATTTATTAATTTTATATTTAGAATACTTGCTTGTTAGGAGTGGTTGAGCTAGAAATTATTTTGAGGGAGGCCTTATGATACAGGAAATGTTATATCAGCGTTTATAAGAAATGTCTTATCTGTTATATTTTATATTATAAATTTTTTAGGAATTGTGATTTTTTTGGATATTTCCTTTCAAAATTGAGATCATCTGAAGGAGCTTTCTTTACTGCAGTTTCTTAGACAGTCTGCTGCAGATTATATCAAAAGTTGTGATCCCTCAGTGCAGGTATGTATATAGATGTTTACCGTTTCTTGTATGTAAACATGTTTCAGAATGTGCACTCACTAGCATTTGGACATCCCATTACTATGTTAGATTATATTTCTTATTTAAAAGCATGCATTAAAATATATATTTTTTGTTTCAAGTAACTTGACAATATGTTGTCTTAATTTGATTTGCAATTCTTCGAATATAAATTGCTATCAGGTTTTTCCTCAACAAGAACAGCTGGAGCAGCAGTATAAAGCTGACATTCATCCAGAACAATGTAATTTCTCATTCAAAGATGGATGGGTCAAAAATGTGCTTCCAGACCCTGATGTTCCTCGTGGTTGTGATCCAAACTCATCAGAGTATATTCCTCAGCAAAGATTTACCTCTTAACTTTACTCCCTTATTTTCCCCTTCTTTTCTTCCGTTCTTAGATGAAAAGTTTGATCAGGGAATCATCTGTGTGAATGCTTTTTCCCATTGTCTTCTATTTTATATTTTTAACATCAAGGAGGTCACTGCTTAGGTTTGATCTGCAACCTGGTGCCAAACCTATTATCGGAACTGGAGAGAGAGATGAGACAGTGCTTGGATTGCTGTCAAACTTATCACTTGAAGGTTTAGGTCCTCAATGGGTCAGGCCTCGTCCACCAAGACTCCCAGTTCAGGATTGTGAAGTAAGTAATTGTAATAATTAAGTTTATTCAGTTTTATAGGACTTCTTTCTTCTTCTTTTCCAAAATTATAGAGCCTCTTCAAGTATCTTAGTTATGGTGGTAAAGCCTTTTTCAGCTGTTATGGCTCAATCCTTGTGACAATCATGAACTTCTGTGGGACTATGGGATGTGTGTTGATACCAGCAGAGGGACGGCAGTGCGGGATTTAATTACAAAGGCTTTAAAGGGAACACTTTTGCCTGCACAACAAGAGGTATTGATGTGTATCTCATTGTGCTTCTTTATATGATTTAATCACTCATCTTGAAGCAATACATAATCCAATCCTTGCCCTTGCATTTTCCAGCAAGTCTTGTTTGAATTGGCAAATGACCCAAAACTTGTATATCATTGTGGACTGACCCCAAGAAAGCTACCAGTATGTGTTTCTTTGACCCTCTTCTTCACTTGCAACCATAGATTGAATGATTTTACCTAATATATTTCTTATATCCTTTTTCAGGAATTAGTGGAGAATAACCCCCTTATTGCAGTTGAAGTTCTGACTAAGTTGATAAACGCACCTGAAATTGCAGAGTATGTATTTGATGTTGTGACTTATCTTCCCCCCCCTCTCTCTATCTCCCCTCTCTCTCTATCCCCCCCTTTTGTTCTAAATAGTGATATGTCAGTTATTTTCCCACCTCTTTTACAATTTCTTATAAGCAGATACTTTACTGTGCTTGTTAATATGGACATGAGTCTTCATTCAATGGAAGTAGTGAACAGGCTTACAACAGCTGTTGAGCTTCCCCCTGAGTTCATAAGAATGTATATAACGAATTGTATATCATCTTGTGAGAACATTAAGGTAACCTCTCCTATTTATTATATGGTGTCATATACACTTGAGTGGGAGCCAAAATTTTAGTCTAACTTCTGTGAAAAAAAGAAGTTATAGAGCACTTTGCTCCTTTGCCTCCCCCCTTTATACGCACATGCATATATATCTTCTTCCCTTTGTTTCGTGTCTGCATTCTGAAACTTCAGTGGGAGTTTTGGAGTGTGTTGTCATTTTGACTTATTAATTGCAAATCCATTTCCAGGACAAATACATGCAGAATAGACTTGTGCGTCTTGTGTGTGTTTTCTTGCAAAGCCTTATCCGGAATAACATTATAAATGGCAAGTTTCTATCTCTTTTCATTACCTATTGCCTGCTCTGGTTGTCGGATCTTACATTTGTTGGATGTAATGTAATATGTCTGCATCTGCTTCATACTTACTTTGTTCAATGATAATCTTTGCAGTTAAGGATCTTTTCATCGAGGTCCAGGCTTTCTGCATTGAATTCTCACGGATTAGGGAAGCAGCAGCATTATTTAGGCTTTTAAAATCTTTGGAGTGAATGAACTATAATTTCTGAAAGAAAGAAAAAAAATAAAGAAAGAACTTCAATTGGCCTCTTTTCTCGTACTTTTTTTTAGTTCTATTATGATAATCTTACGTTTATTTATCTTCCGCAAAGTAATGACCTTCATTTGTAGATAATATTTGTCAGTTAGGGGAGTTTTATCCTTGCATTTTGTATTAATGAAAATTTGTGTTTTTTGTCATCATTTTATGGGATAGGAAACCTAATCCTTAATCAAGGGTTTAGACTTTTTAATCCAATATTTTGTACGGGGGACGTATTATCTATGTAAATATTGACAAAACTTGTACCCTGTAAAATGAATAGCCGGTCATATTATATTCCTAAAAGATAGCAGCATTTCACCTTTAAATAGCTTTAAATTTTTTTCATATTTAGGATTTTACTTCTAAGTGGTCTCACATAATGATGAATAGCACTGAAGTACTGTGTTTTGAGTTGTGCTAGTTGAATGTTATAATTAATTACTTGAATGCATGAATATTATTTTTGTACTTGTACAATTATAGGTTTCATCGTATTAGATGATCTAGCAATTTTTCCCCAAAACAAATTTTTAGCATATTTTCAGAATCAATTGGGATAATTTTGCCTGTATGAGTGGAATCAGAGTAGACTTTGTTAGATTTAAAAGATTGTCTAAATATTTTAATTTTAATTTTAATTTTTTTTTGGCGAAGGATATCGCAATTTGATAACATGTCTCATTTTAGCATATTTGTCAATTTATTGGGATTGAGGTACATGTCACCCTTCTCAGAGGCTAAATAAAATAGCGTGGAACCCAAAACTTGATCAGGATTTAGTCCCAGTGTGAGGTTATTTTCTATGTTCATGGGTGAAGAGTCGGAATGGTCTTGTTTAGTGCCATAATTTAGATGTTTTTAAATTTTATTTTCCCTGAAGAATGTATCATTTAAATCTATTTGTTTGTTATAAAGGTGTCCAGACAATTTTATATTTTCATGAAAAAATAATATCTACTTAAAAAACTATTCCAATTTTATTTTTTTTTTCTTTTAAACTTAAACAAAAATTTCAATAATTTTATTTTTAAATTTCATTGACTAATATTTAAAATTATATTAGACTAAAAGTTTATTTAAATTTAATCGAAAGAATTTGTTAAAATATTTAAATAATTTTTTAATTAAAAATTATATTATTAAATATGTATCTATTAAAAATATAAATATGTATGCATTATATTAATCATTTTGTTATATTTAATGAATGATTCTATAGAAAGTTAACTTTTTCTATATATGAGTATATGTACTCTTTTTTCATAAAAATAGATTTAAAAGAAATTTTTTTAAACAAGGATCATCTACACCACGATATCTTCATTAACAAACTATATTCTGGGCACCTAACTATGCTTGTAAATTATGATGAGATGTTAATATAATTTATTATATAATACATTAATTTTTATAATTTATTTCTTGTCTCAATTTTTAATGAGATGAGATAGTAATGAAATAATATTAATTGAGATATTTCATTTGTCTTTAATAAACCTAAATGAGATAAAAATAAAAAATAAATAATAAATAATAATTTATAATATACATAAATAAAACGATACAACATATATTTAAAATTGGACCTATTAAAGCTATAATCTAAATGAAATGAGATAATATTTAAATGAAATAAAATAATATTACATCATAAACCCGTTAAAACACTAAATAAGACATAAGATAAGATAAACAAAATTTTATCTAATTATTAGTATTGCAACTTGAAAATCACTTCAAAATGTTAGAAATTTTACTTTATCATTAATTATACTTTTTACTCAAATTTCTTTTGCTAGACATGTAAATAACCCAAGGTGATTATTTTAAAGAACAGGTTCTAAAATTAATATCAACATGGTTTTTATTGAAACATTCCAACATCTCAATAATATAATGGTTGCCACATTAAAAAAGAAGAAGGTGGCATGTTAGCTACGACCAGGACAACCTACCTAACCGAACAAATACACAAATCCTAAGGCTAAAATGCAAATAATAAAATAGTTTTTACATCATTTTAACATACACGCTTATTTATTTATGCATCAAATTAGCATTACACAGGAAATCAATAATCTAAATACAGCATTCTATTTTTGGTACCATTTTTTTGTGCTTTAGTAATATCATGATTTTACTTTTGGTATGCGTTTTTGTTGAGATTTTTGGAGTGATATTTAAATGATACCCCATTTAAAAAAAAGATATCAATTTGATATAATTTATAATTTAATTGAAGATTTTTTGTATTTGCAGTAATATATATGAGATATTCGAAAGACATTTTCGGATAATAAATCAATTAAACAATATTCTAAGGGTATTTTTTAATTAATTATCTAAACATATCATTTAAATATCCTACGTATTGCACATGTGACAAACCTCAAATTAAATAAAAAATTGTAACAAATTAGTACCTTTTTAAATAGAGGTACTACTAAGTAGGGTTGAGCATCGGTTCGAAATCGACGATTTTAAGACAATCTAAATCCGATTTAATTCGAAACAATTATGAATTGTTCAATCTGAATCCGATCGGTTATAAATGTCAATCCGAACAAATCTGCATTCGAATACGATTAAATTAATCGGATTGGATAGGGTCAAAATTTTAATTTAAATAAATAAAATAAAAATTTACATAAATAACTAAATTATGAATTATTCAATCTGATCCGAACCGCTATAAATGTTAATTCGAATACTGATATTAAAATGAAAAATTACATAAAATAAAAATAAATTTAAAATAAAAATATTTTCCATACAAATTAAAAAGTAAGTGACAACATGATTAAAAATAATTCAACAAAAATAATCAAAATAAAAATTTAATATCAATTACATAATTTAATTTCAAGGTTTAAGTCAACAATACCATAAAGAACATCTGTATGATGAAAAATTAACAAGTTAAAAATATATCAAAGTAAGTAATAAGCTAATAAACATAATAATATGTAAAAAAATTTAATCATATGTCATATACTTGATTCTAGAGTATCGATTTCATCAAGTGACTCTTAGATATTAATGATTGGAGAGAAACAAATCTAATTTTGAGTGCAAATCAAGGATTGCACAATTTTAGAAGATAAGAAACTCCTGTATGGACTAATCGTATAACCACCAGTAGAGAATACAGATTCAGATGCTACAGTATATACCAGTATGGCCAATACATCTCGAGCTATCAAAGACAAAATCTTAAATCTTAAGGAATGAATATTCCACCAACTTAAAAGATCAAATTTCTTATCATCCATATAAACCAATGCTTCTTGCAAATATTTTTCCACCTTAGATTTTTTTCCATAGTATGAACTTCTTTTAAATGTTTTCTCATATGAGAAGTATAAAGTTGAAATGCATCAGCTTCTAAAACAAAACCTTTTGTACCAATTTGTAAAGGTTGAGAAGATTCTTCTATGCTTGATAGAAAATAAGCTTTACGATACTCCTCATACATATCTTCCAAAGTTTTTTTCACCCTTTTTGAACTCATTGATGCCTCAATCTCATCCCCATTACACAATTTTAGCAGAGGTCAAGAATTAGAATACTTACAGAATCTTCTACTTGAGTTGATTGTGTTGCATAAAGTGTATCCTTATCTTTTTCTAAAGCCATTTGTATAATTGTAGAAAAAAATATATCCCGTTGTCTTGTTTAAATTTTGTGAGGATCATTATCACCGTATTGGTTAACTTAGATTGACCTTTATTTCAACTAGATGTCAAAAATGCCATCTTATATAATGATCTACATGAAAAAGTTTACATAGAGAAACCACCATGTTTTGTTGCTCAGAAGGAGTCATATATGGTGTGTAGATTTAAGAAAGTTATCTATGAAACAATCTCCTAAGATATGGTTTGACAAATTAAATGGTGTATTTCTTGTTGTAGAATTTAAATAATGTCACTTTGATCACTATGTGTTTATAAAACATATTTTTAAAGGTGTCGTAGTCATTGTGGCATATCTAGATGACATTATTATCTTTGAAAGTGGTCTAACATGTATTGAAGGAGTGAAGGTACACTTGAAGGAGAAATTTCAAATAAAGGATTTGAAATAACTGAGATATTTTTTAGGCATCGAGATAGCTAGGAATAAGCAATGTGTAGTTTTGTCTCAACAAAAATACATACATGACCTATTGATTGATACTAGCTTGTTAGGTTATAAGCTCATTGATTCTTCTATGGCTTAGAATATTTCACTTGATGATGTATTCAGTTATTTGTTTAAAGATGTAAAAAGATACATAAATTTGATTGGTAAACTTAGTTATCTTACGATTACTAAACTAGATATCATATTTTCTATTAGTACAATTGAGTCAATATATGCAAAGCTCACTCCAATGCCACTAGGATGTATGTTACATTGTTTTAAGATACTTGAAGCAAACGATTAGTTTAGGAGTTCTTTAGAAAAAAAGAACTTGAATTGATGTTGTTGGGCACTCTAATGCCAAATAAGCAGGATCCAAAAATGGAAAAAGTTTACCAATAGGTATTGTATCTTTGTTGGAGAAACAAGAAATCGAATGTAATTACTAGATTTAGTACAGAGGCAGAATACATAACAATGGCTCATACAACGTGTAAACTCATATGGATTATACATGTATTAAGATAATTATATCTCAAATTTGAAAAACCACTAATAATATTCTATAACAATCAAGCTTCTATTCACATTGCTAAAAATTTAGTTTATCACGAGAGAACTAAGCATATTTAAGTTGATTGTCATTTTGTTAGAAAAATTGGTAAAGTTTTTACTCCATACATCAAGTTTGTAGAAAACTTACCTTTTTAGCAAAGCTACTTCTAAGGGAATTTTTTCTTATCTTTGTTCCAAACTAGACATGATAAACATTTATGTTCCAACTTGAGTGGAATATTAGAATAATTATTTATCTAAAATATAAGGTTATTTTAGTATTCTTAAGTTTTATAGTCTACTCATTAATAGTATATGTAGATCTTGTACTCAAATGTGATGGAATAATAGCTTAACTTTTACTCAATAGATCAAAACAAAAGACAAGACCAAAATAACATACTAACATCCAAAAATAAGTAACTAGGTATAAGTAAAATAAAACAAATTGTAAAAAGTAAAACAAGAAAAACATTACACATGTAGAGTACAACCTAGAAACTTTAGCAACAAAACTCTTACTTATTATCACCAAAACAAGAGTACTAAGAAACACAAAGCTTCACCAAAATAAAACCCATAGATCACTTATTTGGATAAGGAACCTTACCCATACTAGTAGAATCCATCATCACATTACCACCACCCAAACCATAGTCCATTGAACTTGCCATCAGATTGCTAAATGATTTAAGCTCATCAAGCCCATTTGGTTGTTTGCCAATTTTAACATCTAACACTCCCTCACCCTTTCACCAAGCTTCAATTTCTCTTTGTTTTTTTTACCACTTTCCTTATTACCATCATTCCTCACAGTTTCCTTGGAACTAAAATGAATCCATCATCAAGAGGCTTCAGAGAACCACCATTAACAGATTTCACACTTTTATTAACAGAGACATACCCATGAACAGAGACCCTCATATTTATACCAACACACATGCAATAGCCAAAGTTAGCATACTTTCCTTTAAGCTCATAAATATCTCTGTAGCATCATTATAGAACCTAACCTCATTAGATAGCTTCCCAAATGAAAATAAAAGTTAGGTAGATGCTCATACTTATACTCATCCATATATTAGTACACCTAAATGGAATCCAAACTATGAGGAATAAAGGATAGTTAAGATTAAGCATGACTCACATAAGCATAGGTCACATAGTGTCATTGAAAAATAAAAATTTATCTACCATGATCACAACTCCTATTTTCTCATCAATACAAATAACAATGGCCTTACTATGCCAATGCATGCATATACAAATCTTGAATTTGAGTCCAAATTGGCACAAAATTAAAGTTCAATTAGAAGGTGCTAGAAGGAGAGACACTTAGATATAGGCGTTGAATCACCAACAAACATTTATCAAAGCTCCACTAAGCATGCTTGAGGAATGAATTCAATTCATTATACTCTTCAAATTAAAATACATATGTATATGTATCAATAACCTTAAGCTCTGATCCTCCATTCTTCTTGATTCACTAATTTTGATGACACTAGATGAGTAACAAGAGATAGATTCATAGATTCAATTCTTTCTTGATTAGGTCATTGATCTCCGGTATGATATCAAATTGCCAACATGATTCAAAATCTTATCCATGATTTGAGAATGAGCAACAAATTTTCCAAATTGTACAAAATAGAATGAATAAACCCTAACCAAGAGATAAGGAAGATAATCCAAGAAACAAGTCCAAAGAAGCTATGAATACACTTAAAATAAAGAGCATATAAATGATGTTATTTTGATGGTTATAAGTTTTAAGAGTAGTATTTTATTATTATTTTTTCTGTAAGGACTATGAATGTTGGCTATTTTCGTGGACAAAATATTTACTTGTAAATTTGTTTTTAGGCCTACTATCAAATCTATCAAGAAATGTCGAACAAATGTTCGAGTTTTAGATAATTATACTTTAGGTATATCCTTAATAACTACGATATATAAGATTACATATATGCATTTAATAGCACATATTCATAAATCTAATATTAGTTTTGGTGCTTAAATATTTTTTTATGTATCTTAATAATTTTAAGAGGTGATTTAAAAATATTTTTAATCAAATATTTAAATGGATCTTGAATAACGAAGCCTAAAATATTTTAACCCTAATACTAATAGGTTATCATTATCTATATATATATATATATATATATATATGGTTAGAGTTAAGTGGGGTGCTTTTGAAAAAGAAAAAAATATAGAAAAAAAACCTAACTGTTACAAATGGTCGTATATGTGTGTCGTTCACGGTTGAAAAAAGAAAAATAAATAAAGAAGTGAATGAAAAGATTCAAAAGCTGAAGACAATATAGGAATTAATATATATATATATATATATATGACTGAATGAAATGAAAAGGTAAAGTTGATAAGTTATCATATGAATAGTTAAGCCTGTGTTTTGTTTTTTTTTGTTTTGTTTTTCTTTTTTCATTCATTAACATCAAATATGCAAGGCAGCGGGAAATATATATATATTGATTTGCTTAATTGATTTAATTCTTTTGGATTAAATATTTAGATATTTAGATTAAAAAAATTTATGTGTAATCATAATTATTTGATTTGAGTATTAAATTTTAAAGAAATTATTTTTATTGAATCTGTACTTAATCTTTTTTGCTTTAGAATTTTTTAATTGATTTGATTTAAATGACATATATTTTGAATCATCTAGTTAAGATTATTTATTGTTAAATTTGTTCTAGAACACACACATATACTTGTGTTTTTGTGCTAACCTCTTTGCAATTGATTTGTGAACGATCTAATAGGCAGGGAACTGATTGGAACTTTGGTCTGAAAAATACTCACGCTAATTTTTAAAAACTGTGAAAACAGAACATGGGCTCGTAAGTAAAGTACATTAGGGCAGTATCTTAAGGAAGATAGCATAAGACCAAGTTTGTACTTAACATTTGATTTTCATAGTAGAAAGTTAGGTGGTCCAATGGACCGGTGGTTTTCCTCTTAGGTCATTGTTATGGCCTAGGTTGTTTCCACCTAAAAATATCGTGTTATAATTTCCGCATTTTACTCTTACACACGATTGCATATCTGGCCAATTCGTTTAGGTTATTAAATTATAAAATGATAAAAATTAAAAATAATCTATTCACACTTTCTAGGTTAATTAGGTCCATATTTTATAAACTTTCATTTTCTATTCGGGTAAAATTATAATATATAATTAAAGAGAATTAACTACTGATACATTTTTTGAAATATTAATTTACATATACATAAAAAAGAAGATAAAAACTATCACGAAGGATTGATGGGTACGTAATTAATTGATACAAAATAATTAAAACAAAGCAGTCCAACAAAATACATAATCAAATACTATCTCATCAATTGATTCTACGGCAATTACCACGAACTTCTCCTATAGAATCATCTTTAACATCAAGAGTGCTCATTTTGAGCATAGCTCGTTGGAAATCGAAGAAGAACATGGCTTGGTTGAAAGCATAAGCATTAACAATGTTCCTAGTATTTGGACTTGTATATAGTGCTTGGTCTGAGAATAGCAATCCAGAGCTCCTTAGAAGTGCGTTAAAGTAAACATTGTCAAAAGTGTTTCGTGTTGCATCAAAGGGTTGCTCTGAATTGTCTCCTCCACCGCAAGTTTTGGACAATGTCTTTGCAAATACAGAGTCCAACGTTGGATCCATGTTGCTCGTTAATCGATGTTTGAAGGATGAACACCTTGCAATCCCAAGTGTATGTGCTCCTATCACAAATAATTAATGTTACACAGTATTATAAACATATTCAATCATCCTCATAATATACTGTTTTCAACTAGAAGTTGGTCAAGTTTGTATAGTTTTGAGTAAATTTTAACAGCACTATCTTTTTCAAAGAAAGTATTTATTTATTTATTGTTATTGCCAACAAAAGTATTTTTTTAGCCATATAGAAAGTAGATTGAATGCAAAGAATCTGCCAAACTATAAAATGTCAACTACATTTTGTACAGTGTATTGACTTCTCATGTTCCTTCTTGTGTGTTGTGTTGTATTTCTATTACAATACTGGCTATTTGCGCTTTTTTTGCCGGTTTTAGACACAAATATAGTTAAAAAATATTTTGCGTCGATTTTTTTATAAAAACCGTCGCAAACAATGTAAATTAAAAAAAAATTGGTGTCGGATTATATAAAAATTGACACAAAACTATGTAAATTAAAAAAAAAAGTGGGTTTGTGTTGGTTGTCCAAAAAACCAATGCAAAATTTATTCAGCTATCATTTGCGTCATTTTTTTTCAACCCAATGCAAAACATGATTTTCAGGGTTAAAAATTCCAACGCAAATATCTACTTTAACCTGAGTATAAAACAAGAACCAAGTCTTAGGAAGAAGAAATCTTTTCATCTTGATAAAATTGATGTAGTAACTATAGATTAAGAAAACAAGTGGGTTTAACTGTATTGTTTAGTTATTGCAGGTTAAATTAAAGCTGTCGTTAGTACTCCTTTAGAAATTGAATAAACAGACCAATATTAGGCTCTTAAGATTTGAACAAGAAAGAGTAAATTAGTAAATACCAGATAAAGCCACCATCTCTTGGGCAGTAAAACCATGCTGACCAAACATTCTAATGAGCTCAGAAGCATTAAAGGTTGGAGATGGCAAATTTCTAGTATCTTCAATTCTAGATCTCTTCCCATCTTTTCTTCCTGTGGGTATATCATACATTACTGGTCCTCCAGCCTGCAGTAAATTTTTCATAATCAAAGTGATTAATTAATTAATTAAAAAGTGAACTTAATTTCAAACATTATATTATACAATATTACACAAATTAAATATTAATTACTATAGCTAACAAAAGATAAATAAAGACAAGATTAAAAAAATAACAACTTACAAAGAAAACAGCATCTCTAGCAGCCAGGGCAAGTATATCAGCACAAGAGACAACACCTGGACATTGTTTTTCAAGTTCATCTTTGGCTTCATCAATTACTTCATAACCCCTCAAGCTCAAGTTTGCTGGCGAGTCCTTCTCTGCTGTGTTGTCCTTTGTTGAATCTATCAGAACCGACCCATCACACCCCTGCATAATTAAAATCATCAATTCCCAGAACTTCAATCATCAAAGTTAAGTATTGTATTTGCTTTTGCCTTTTAAAAGGAATAATCTCACATTGATTTTATACCGCTATATAGTAAATTTATATATGTACTATACTCAATAGAGGGTTTATGATTTTTATACATACGGAAATGCAGAATGTTATATACATATAAAAAATAATATTAGATATTTTTTAATTAAAAAAATAAATAATATGTATCTTATTTTAATAAAAATATGTTTAAATTATTAAGTTTTATTAAAGTATTGAGTATTAAAAACTTAAAATTTAAAATTCATTCGAAAAGAAATCAATTTTATGTAAATATTTATAATTTTATAAATATTATATTTAAAAATTTATTTATAAAAAATTAAAATAGATTAGATGCACTACTCACCTCCAAACAGATACTTACCACCCATCTTTGCACAAAAAAAATATATTCTTAACTACTCATTTGGTGTTATATTAACATATTAGGGATATTCACGTAACAAAATTCATATGATTCACAATATAACACAAATTATTGACTTAAAGTAATTATAATCCGCTTATTATGAAGTCATTTTTGACTAAAAACACTCTTTGATGTACTTATTTTTTAGAATGTTTTTCATTTATTTAAATCACTTTTAGCGTATATATTGAAAATGAATTTAAATAATAATAAATTATTATTAAAACTATTCTTTTTAATAGATATTATCGATAGGTTTCTACCCAAAAATATGACGTTATATTTCTATCTAGAAATATGATTGTTATTTTCATAATTGTGTAAATTTTGTACATTTTTTTCCATTATAAATAAAAGGGAAATAGTTCTCATTTTTCAGGGATACAACTTATCAACTTAAAAAAACGGTTCTACGATTCTTCATAGCTAAACCAAAGAAAATAAAATTTAGAATTGTTTTTTTAGTTTCTCGAGCAACATAAATATTTTAGAGGTGTAACATTCCGGACTTAATCAGTGCAATGAAGCTTCGAGACGGAAAAGATTCTGGGTTGTTTTATCCTCGGGATGACGAGGTTGTGTTTGCTTGCACAAATTTAAGCAGAGCCATGAAACGTCTTAAAGAGAACGACCTAATCTGCAACTCAACTTAAGTAGTATATTTCAATATATCGGTAACATTGTTCTTATCTTATTATTACATAGTTGAAACCAACAATTTTAAGACGTTTTATATCTGCCATGTCTATTGAAATGTTAACTACTAAGCTCAAGAAAACCTCATCCATCTTGTGTTTCTCTCTATTTTAAATTTCATAACTTATTTTCTCGAGCAAATATAGCCCCGTCTAAACTTTGCTTCAATTCTCATCAAGTCATCAACTACACTGCACATATATATACAAATACACATGCTTATGTAAATGGATCAGAGGAGACCTACGAGTTCAATTATCGCTCGGTAATGGAGGGGTGGCTCGAGCAACACTGTTTCGTCATCCACAATGTCACTGGCTCATCCTAATTTGAGATTACTGTCAGGAACCATAGGGTTCTCTACAATCCAACAGATCCAGAACGTAGCGACTAAAGTTACAGCTCATTAACTGGCTCAAGTCATGGCCTCCACTATTAACTCCGTACGATTAGAAGCCCAGGAGTGGGAAAATTGGGTGGGAACATGATTAGCTATAGGTGCAATGGCTGGAACTATGTGTTGATTTTAAAGGATCCTAAAGATCCTATTTTGATTTCAAAGCTATGATACATTCAGATACAAATTGGAGATTTAGAAGGTACGAAGACTCTATTCGATCGAGTGGAAAGGTTTATGAAAGAGGACAAGAACGGTAATGGGTTGTTGAAAGAAACTCCATTTCAAAATTTGGTGAGTAGAAACAAAGCATTGACGTACCTAGTGGCTAAGGACTATGTTTCAATTGTTAGGGAGTATGATGATTGCATTGAGAGAAATAATGGTGATGTGTTGGCCATCAATAACAAAGCATTTTGCTTGATGTATTTGAGGGATTTGTATGATGTATTTGAGGAATTTGTATGATTCGATTAAGGTATTTGAAAATGCGCTTGAATGAATACTTACTATGGCTTTGAAAGAGACCCTTGTGGTGAATTTGGGTAGTATGTATGAATTGGCTTATGTTAATCACGCTGATATTAAGAGGACACTCAATAACTAGATTGTTAGAGTTGCTCATGATGATTTTGATTCATCTTATACTTGGATTTGAGGTAGTTCATTTAGCACATGAATAAAGAAGTATGTTGTCAGCAGATACATGTAGTACCAAATGAATGATGCATATATATGGAAGCTCAATCACATGAACGATAGAAGATAACACATGAAATAATTTCTAAAGGTATGGATTTAGATGAACAATTTCAAGTTGCTATTATTATAGATAAATTACCCTTGCATAAAAAGATTTCGAAGTGATATAGGCACTAAATATGATTCCAATATTTTCAATGTTTTTCATACTCATGGAATCATACATGAAAAAACTAGACTTATTCTCCTGAAATGAATGGCAAAATTGAAAAAAAAAAATTTATTGAATCAATTATTACAATTTTATTAAACTATGATGCTACTTTTCATTGGTGGAGAGAAATTTTATTAACTATTTTATATGTGCTAAATAGAGTACCTAAATTTATTAGTAAAATTTTTCCATACGAAATTTTGAAAAATAAGAAACCTAACTTAACTTACTTTAAAACTTTGGTTGTTTAGCCTATGTTAGGATCACTGATCCTAAAAGAAATAAACTTGCTAATAGAGCATGTGTTTATAGAATATCATCATATGTTGTGAATAGTAAAGCTTATAAATTCTATGACTTAAATGATCATGTAATTATAGAATCAAATGATGATTACTTCTATGAACATAAGTTTTCCTTTAAATTGAAAAGTAGTGAGAGCTCGTCTTTTAGTAGTTTACCCATAACTAGAACTGGTGAACAAAATGAGGAATTAAACACTAAAATTAGGAGAAGTAAACGATCTCGAACCTCTAAGGATTTTGGGTATGATTTTTATGCTTATACTTTAGAGGAAGATCCCCAAACTTTTCAAGAATTCTTATCTTCTTTAGATGCCCACTTATGGGAAGAAACCATAAATGATGAAATGGATTCTCTTGAGTATAATAGAACTTGGCATTTAGTTGACTTATCTCCTTGTTGCAAAACCATAGGATATAAATGGATGCTAAAGAAGAAATTAAAACTTGATGGTACTATTGAAAAGTACAAAGCTCGTCTTGTAGTTAAAGAGTATAGGCCAAGGGAAAATGTATATTTCTTTGATACCTTTTCATCAGTCACACGAATAACTTCCATACATGTGTTTTTCCCTTTAACTGCTATCCATGATTTAGTAGTGTACCAAATGGATGTTAAAACTGCCTTCTTAAATGGTGACTTAAAAGAATTGACTTATATGGACTAACCTGAGGGCTTTATTATCCCCAATCAAGAAAATAAAGTTTTGTAAACTAGAAAAATCCCTTTTATGGTCTAAAACATGCACCTAAGCATAGACATGAAAATTTTGATGATCTAGTTATCTCACATGGATTCAAAATAAATGAAAGTGACAAATGCATTTATTATAAATAAAAAAAATGACATTTGCACTATTATATGTTTATCTGTGGATGACATGCTTATTTTTGGATCAAATATTCATGTTGTGAATAATGTGAAAACTTTGTTATATGAACTTTGATATGAAAGATCTCGGAAAAGCAAGTGTAATCCTTGGTATAAAGATTACTATGTGTGAAAAAGGACTTTCTCTAGATCAATCTCATTACAATGAGAAGATCTTAAAGAAATATAATTACTTTAACTATAAACATGCATGTACTCTTTATGATCTTAGTGCAAAGTTGTTCAAGAACACCGAAGATGATGTTAGACAAACTGAGTATGCGAGCATCATTAGTAACTTACATTATGTTACTAACTGCACTAGATCAGACATAACTTATGTTGTGAGACTACTCTGTAGATTTACCAGTAGACCTAATATAGAGCATTTGAATGTTATTGAAAGGGTTATGATATACCTTAAGAGAACTATGAACCTTGGATTACATTATAAGAAGTTTCCTACTGTTCTAGACGGGTACATCAATGCTGATTAAAACACTCTATTAGAAGACTCCAAAGCAACAAGCGGCTATATATTTAGCATTGATGGTGGAGCTGTTTATTGGAAGTCTAAGAAACAAATTTTTTTTGGCTCAATCTACGATGGAGTCTAAAATGATAGCACTAGCTATTGCTAGTGAAGAAGCAGGCTGATTAAGAAGTATGTTAGTTGAGATCCCCTTATGGGAAAGACCAATACCAATTGTCCTGATCCACTGCGATAGTACCACGACTATTGCAAAGATTCAAAACCATTATTACAACGGCAAGAGACGAAAGATACACAGTATTGTTAGAGAATTTCTCTCAACATAAGCTGTAAGAGTGGATCATATACATATTGATGAAAATTTGGCTGATACTTTGATGAAAGGATTAACAATAAGGAAGGTATTTCAAAACCTCAAAAGGAATGGGACTGATACCCTTAGAATGAAGATTCACTTATGATGGTAACCCAACTTATAGACTAGAGATCCCAAGAAATAAGTTCAATGGGTAATAACAAGTCATGAAGTGATATGAGATGAATCATGCTATTATGAAGTCTCATTCTATATTGTTAAAAGCATGAAGTCCTAAAGCAACAAAAATGATGAGTTAATCATTAAACTTTTAATGAATTCTATACTCTGTGTGGAATGGAGTACATATGATAGACTCACCTATGTGAATATGGAAGTGTGATCGCTTCTTATGAAAATTTTGGGCAAAATTTACTAAAGCATTCACTATACTGGGATACACGTGTATGATTGTAAAGTATGGGTTTTTCAAACTACACCTTAGAAAGGTTGCGTGTGTAAGAGTTTAAAACTAGAGTTACTCTAATATATTCTAAAGAGTCAACACTATGCAAAGATTCAAGTCGATAGACAACTTTTGCTTATATATAATCTTATACTTTTAATTGATCGGTTGCTCGATTAAAACTATTTTTATATAAAATTCAAGTAGGGGATCGTTGGAAATGAATTTAAATTAAAAAAATTCATTATTAAAACTATTATTTCTAACAGACATGACCGTTATGTTTCTACCTAGAAATATGACCGTTATTTTGTGATCGTTATGTTTTCACCTAAAAATATGACCCTCATTTTCATAATTGTATGAATTTTACACTCTTTTTTCAACTATAAATAGAGGGTAATAGCTCTCATTTTTCAAGGATTCTACGATTCTTCGTAGCAAAACCAAAAAAAAATTCATAATTATTTTTTTAGTTTCCTAAGCTTATTTCGGTTTTCTACTAGCAGACTATAACCTCCCGCTCTATTTATCGGTCTAAACAAGATACGACTTATTTAAAATTTGGAAATTAATTGACTAAAAATCAAAATAAAAAAAAATTATTCTACGGTAGCTCATATATTCTATAGTACCTTACCGTGCCAATTTTCAATGTTTGGTAATTGAGATTCATGGATAATACAGATTAATAATTAAGGATAACTATTACCTCTCCCTTTCTTCTTTAAGATAAATATTTTAAAAGTATAACATTTAGGATTTCATTAGTATAGTGAAGGTTCGAGACAGAAAAAAGATTATGAATTGTTTTATCCTGAGATAACGAGACTGTATTTGCTTACACAAATTTAAGTAAAGCCGTAAAAAACCTTAAAGAAAACTACTTAGTCTGCGACTCAACCTAAATAGTATCGATAACATTGTTCTTATCTTATTATTACATACTTAACAAACAATAACGAGTAAACCAAGAGTAAATTTAATATTATATGATGAATATGCAAATCATCTAAAATTTAATCTCTATATATGCATTAGTGAGTTTTCTAGAGTAATTCGTGAGTATTAATTAGTTGATAATCACAAAGAAAAAAGAAGACGAATAAGCTAAATAATAAAATTACCTCAATAAAACAGTCATGGAAGTGCATTCTAACGAGACCAGCTGCTAAAGTTGGATCATCTTGTAAAGCTTTGTTGACTGTGTTCTTCACAATTTGTTCAGCAAATGGACAAGTCATCAAGTAGTATTGCATACTCAAACCATCTACCACTCCAAATCTATAGCCACTCATTATCATCACTTTCGTCATCAAAATCATACTAATAATAATGTTTGCAACTACCATGTTTGTTTTTGTCATATATATAGATTGTCCTATATATACTGGCTTGATCGTTCACTGTATAATATTCAAGCTCAGCTAGGATTAAATTATTAGTAAGTTGGAGCAACTGCTGTTCTTCAGTATATATAGGGAAGCTAAAGGTCAGGTTCATTCATGTAAAATACAAATGATATATGATTCAAGAAACAGACAAAACAAGTTGGACCCTCCATGAAAATGGTTTATATGTGGAGATGATGGGTAAAAAGTTGAAGATAGTGGTTTTATAGATATCACACCTAATTAATTAATTAATTATTTAACTAATTCGGGATAAAGTCCATAATCTTATTTATAGTTATTGCACCTAGCTTGACTTGTAGCTGGTTGATAATTAGCCGCTTATTCTTGCACTTGAAAATGATAAAAGATTAATTTGGACAATAATTAAAAAAAAAATGATTCAACTATACATACCTAGTTAGACATAACAGTACTATGATAACAATAATATTTAGACATTTTTAACTTTTAACTAAACTTAGATGTTCAAAACATGGTTAAAATAAACGGTAGAAACTAACGGTGTTAACTTTGGTCGCAATAAAAGAAAATAAGTTCTCATCTTTTTTAAACTATATTTATAACTTTTTATATACTATTCGTATACTTTTTACAATATAAAAATATCTTAAATTTAAAAATTTTAACCATTCAAATAAAAGACATTTAAGTTGCATTTTTAAAACTTAAATACGATTCAATGTTATTAAGATATTATTTTTATTATAATAAATTTTAATAGTATTATTTTATATATATATATATATATAGAAATTAACTATAATATTAAGTTAATTTTCTACTGATATAAATAAATAAATTTTTAATTTTTTTTGGTAATAAATAAGTCGTTGAGTCTGCCATTATTATGTAGACACTCTTATGTGGGTATATATTTTTATTCTTGTTTGGAAACGTATATATTTTTTATTTTTTTTCCAAAAAGAGAAACTTATATATATTGTTATCCAATAGTATGTAGACTCTTGGTAATTAACACAATGAAATTGTTCGTCAGTTAATTAACACGTTGAATAATAATTAATAAATGTTTAGTTGCAGGTAGGCAGGCAATAGTGGAGCTAGCTAGCTTTGTCTTATGTGATGTAAGTCAAAATGGAAGTGGATTGTTGTAGAGCATGTAAGTAGCTGGATTCCAATATTATTCATAAAGCAATTATGCACCAACTCTCAAATGACTGAGCAAACTCATTTGTCAGAAAGCACTTATACACGTCATAAACTCAAACATGATCTTTTTTTTATTACTAGCTAGTGCTATTCACACGGTTGATTAGGTATTGTAGTAGTGCATTAGAGCACGAAAGAACGTGAGACGGTCGGTAACGGTTTTTATTAATAATTATAATCATTTTATATCAAATATATTTGGATAATAGTCGGGGTTATGAATTATTATCATTTTTTTAAGATTTAGTTACATTTTTTTAAAATATTTATTTAAAAATATATTTAATTTAAAAAAATTAATCTTAACATTATTCTTACTCTATTATATTATTTAAAATATTAATTTTTATTTTTAACTAATTTAACCATATTTCTAAGTAAAATAAAAGATATAAAAATAAGAATAAATAAAATTTTATCTAATTATTTCAAATATAATGTGTTTTATTATTAAAAGTATATTTTTTATATAATTATATGTATATAAAAATAATATATGTATATAAAAAATAATGTACGTTAGGGTTTAGTTAATTATAGTTTTAATATTGTAATAACTTCATCATGTCTTATACATTATCAATTAAGATTATTTTCGAAAAAAAACTTTCAAAATAATGTATAATTAATCACAATTTCAATTATCTATTATTAAAATGTTCATCTTTTCACTAAATTTCTAAAATTTATTATAGTCAACTTAATTTGTGCTCCAAAGTAAACTAACCCAAAGGTTTTGATTTTTGGATTTTACTCATTTGAAATATTAATTTTTATTTTTATAGAATTAATTTATATTGCATTATTTTTAAATATTTTTTTTATACTTTATATTGATATGGTATGGATGATGAATAATTAATAGTATTTGTCTGTATTATTAGAATTATATTTTAATTTTAAAATTTAAAATTTTAATTACTTGAACCTAAAGATATTAAGGATATTATTTAAATATAAAATCTTTAAATTTAAAGGTTATAATTAAATTAATATTATAAATATTATAAATTATAATATAAGAGTTAAAAATTAATAACACAAGATAAAAAAGTAGATATTTTTTATAAAGTTGAATTAATTTTTTAAATTTAGTGATATAGTTTCAATTTTTTTCTAAATCAAACCAACTGATATATTTACACACCTAAGGATGACGACATTCTACATGTTTTTGGATGGAAAGAGATGATTCGATCTCTTACACACAAAGTGCTATGAGTAAGTGGTGCCATAATTCTTTCTTTTTTATATTTTCTCCTGTTCTCCATTGCCAAAGTTTTCAGAGAATAATAGATTAAATAAAAGATAGCAATATCATATTTTAGCATTCTTAATTATTATTATTAAACTAAAAAATATTAGAATTACCTTATGGATTTTAAATTAAATTTTTCATAATTATATCTTTAACATCTAATTTTTTTTTATTGATTGTCATCATGGTAACAATTCATATGTATATCAGATCAATTAATAAATTATTTAATTTATTTTTGAACGAGAATAAAAAATAATGAAGATATAAAGAGTTTTTCTTATAAATACTTAATTATAAATTACTTTATTTAAACCGGAGTTATTAACATAAATGGCTTATTTTTAACTTCCGTTTTCATTCTTATATGCAAAACTGAAGAAAACAAGAACACAAGCTATACAAAGTTGGCCAGTGGATTCAAGTCTAAGAAGCTGAGAACAAGAAAACACATCACAAAAATAGTTTAATGGTAAATAAATATAGGATAAAGGATAGTAGAAACTTATAATCTTAAATAAAAATGTAGGTTAGTTATTACATTTATAGTATAAATCTATTATCTTTTTTGAAAGTATTATAAAAATACATCTATAAGATTTACGCAAAATGTTTAAGGTAAAATTGATATTTTATAAAAAAATTTATTAATAACCAAAAAAAATAAAAAATAAATATTTTTTTAATAAAACAATAAATGAAAAAATTAATATTAAAAATATTTCATTAAGATTATTTGTGATAAAAATATAAAATACATGAACAAAAATTAATCTTTGTTATTTTTGTTAAAAGAAAATAAATATTTTATAAAAATATTAATTTTATTTTTAAAAAGTTATCATTAATCTTTCGGATGAACTTTAATTCCCCTAACGAACTCGTACTTAGGGATGGGTAAAAAAACCGCGGGTTTGGTTATCCGCGGATAACCGCACGACGGTTCGGTTTTTAACCATGTAATTTCGGGGACGGATTCGATTTCGGGTAAAAATCAAACATAAAAGAACATGTACGGTTCAGTTACGGTTATATTCAAAATTGTATCTGTCCGTACCCGAAATTAATTAAAATTTATTTATTTAAATAAATTATATATTAATTAAAATTTATTTATTTTTAACCTAATATATAAACCTAATTTATGCCCATTCCTAATTCCCTACTCTGTCTTAAACTCTCGGTGCCTCTTTTTTTCTCTCTTAATCTCTTAGAGGCTCAGATGCCAAAGCACATCCGGTCATCCCTATTCCGTACTCTCATTTTTCTTCCATCTCACAGCGTCGCGTCGTCGCCAGTCGTTGCGTCTTCGCCAGTCGCCAGTCGTCACCAGTCCATTCGTCGCCTCTCACAGCGCCAGCCGTCGCCTCTCACAGCACCAACCGTCGCTGTTCATTTTAGTATTGTTTCTTAAACATGAATATCTATTTGTAGATGTTGAAATCTGGTTAACTTATATTTGATTGCTGAAATAATTATTAATATTTCTGTATTATGGTGGAAGGCTTTGCGGAACCTTGAGAAACTATGTTTTTTTCATTTCAGTATTGTTTCTGAAAGATGAATATCTATTTGTAGATGTTGAAATATGGTTAAATTATATCTCATTGTTGAAATAATTATTGATATTTCTGTATTATGGTGGAAGGCTTTGCAGAACCTTGAGAAACTATGTTTTTTTCATTTCAGTATTGTTTCTGAAACCTGAATATCTATTTGTAGATGTTGAAATATGGTCAACTTATATCTAATTGCTGAAATAATTATTGATATTTCTGTATTATGGTGGAAGGCTTTGTAGAACCTTGAGAAACTATGCTTTTTTCATTTCAGTATTGTTTCTGAAACCTGAATATCTATTTGTAAATGTTTAAATATGGTTAACTTATATTTTATTGCTGAAATAATTATTGATATTTTTTTTCCATTGATAATCACTTGACTCGCTGCATGGTAACATTCTCTTTCTTCTGTAGGTTCAAAACTTGGTTCATATATTTTCATGGAGTACTTTTACAGATTTAAATTTGAATATCTTGTGTAGCAAATTTTCTTTTTCGATTTTCTGTATGTATAGTAGCATGATCTGTTGAGAAAATTCAGTATATGAAATAAAGTGACTACTTTATTTTGTGTATGGACCTCCATGTTGTGACTTGTGAGATTAGTGTTACTTTTTTATCGATTCATAGTGTCTATAGTAAAATCTTATTATCGATTTATATTGAATATGGAATATAGTATGATGATATTTTTTTATCATGTCTTGTAGAGTTAGAGATTTGTGAAGAAGACATAGATTTTAAATATCATGACAAGTGAATATGTTGAAAAGGTAACGTGAGATAATAGAAAATATATGTATATATTTTTTATATATGAATTTAAATTTTGAAAATTATTTTTTCAGAATTTTTCACCACAATCATCTCAAGGAGTAAATGACATTGAACTTAGTGTGGAGGTAACAAGTGGTGGAACTTCAAGTGTCGATCAACATACAAATGTTCCTCTCCTTGCATCAACCTCTTCACCTGAAAATACACAAAGCTAACCATCAAATGAATGTAGTGAGGAAGAAGATGAGAAGGCTAAATTAAAGTCTGAAGCATGGGTTCATTTTGATAAGAAGAAAATTAATGGGATATGGAATGCAGTATGTAATTATTGCGGAAAATGGTTAGGAGGTGATACAAGGAATGAGACATCTCATTTGAAAGCACATACAAAAAGTTTTCCATTCAAACATCAAGAAAGGAGTATCGGTGAGTCATTGTTAAATCCTAACAAGAAAAGGGATAGAATTGAATTAGGACATTGGAATTTTGATTCTCAAGTTTCTCGTGATAAATGTGCAAAAATGATAATTCTACACGAGTATCCTCTTAGTATTGTTGAGCATCATGGATTTAGAGAGTATTCACATTCATTACAACCAATATGAAAGCCTATTTCTTGAGCGACGATTAAGAGAGATATTATAAAGATTTATGATGTTGAGAAAAAAAATGATGGATATGTTGGAGAAGAACAAAAGTTGTGTTGCAATCACGAGTGATATGTGGAAGTCTGGAAATCAGAACAAAGGATTCATGGCTGTAACTTGTCATTCATCGATGACAATTGGTATTTGCATAGTAAAATAATAAGGTGATTTTTAAGTTTATTGTTGAAATTTATACATTTCTTATTAAATACTTTTTTAGATATTTGATATATTAAATAATTGTATATAACAATTTTATTGTTATTATATAATTTTTTGTAGGTTTATATATGTTCCTGCTCCACCCAATGCTGTAGTTATTGGTCAAGAATTAATGAGTTGCTTTTTGGATTGGAACATTGATCGTAAGATTTCAACCTTAACTTTAGATAATTGTTCTACTAATGATTCAATGCTACCTAATCTGTTAGATTCATTAGATAGAACTTCAATGTTATTGTATGAAGATATTTTTCACATGCGTTGTGCTGCTCACATATTAAATTTGGTAGTGAAAGATGGGTTAAATCTAATTTTTCAATGCATTGTTAAAGTTAGAGATAGTGTTGCATATTGGACAATAACACAAAAGAGGGGAAAATTTTTTAAAAAGATTGCATCTCAAGAGATAAAGTCTTCTTGTAAGAATTTATCTCTTGATTGTCAAACTCGTTTGAATTCTACTTTTTTAATGCTTAAAAATGCATTGTTTTATGAGAAAGTGTTTCCTCGTTTAAAACAATTGGATAAGAATTATAATAGTCTTCCTCGTGCATTGGATTGGAAAATGGCAAGTACAATTTGTGATAAGTTAGAAGTATTTTACAAGATTACTGAATTGATTTCTGGTTCCAACTATTCCACCATAAACATATTATTTCCTCATATTTGTGACATCAAATTGTCATTATATAATTAGATTAATGATGAGGATGATTTGGTCAAGGGAATGGCGTCAAACATGCTTGTAAAATTTGATAAGTATTGGCAAGAAGTTAATATTGTCATGACTATAGGAGTTGTTTTGGATCCTAGATTTAAGATAAATTATCTCGAATTCTATTTTCCAAGAATATATGGAGAGAATGTCATTTTTGAAATTGAAAAGGTGAGAACAATGTGTTATGATTTGATAAATATGTATCAAAATAAACGAATTTTAGAAGAGAGTCGACAAATGGAATTTTCAACACGTTCCAATACATCTCAAAGTTCAAAAGGTACTAGCGTTCTTAATCCTAGTGGTATAAATGAGTATAAACAATGGAAATTAATGCAAAATAAAGCTGGATCTTTGAAATCTGAGTTAGACTCTTATTTAGAGAAGACTGATGTAGAAATTTTGGATGAAGAGTTTGATATATTGTCTTAGTGGAAGTGTAATAAACACAAGTATCCAATAATGCATGATATGACTAGAGATATCTTGGCTATTTCAATCACCACAGTTGCTTCAGAATCTGCATTTAGTACAAGTGGTAGAGTAGTGAGTAAACATCGTAGTAGACTCAAAGAAAACACATTGGAAGCTTTGATGTGTACTCAAGATTGGTTATAGACTAATATTCATAAACAAGGTATAAGTTTATATATTTAATACTTATACATATTATATTTTATTAATACTTGTTTTATGCATTATATATTAATTATTTAATTATGTATTCAAATGTTTTATAATTTATTCAGATATGTTATCTTCTAGTTCATCCGCTTCCACTATTAATATTACAGAAGATGATGTTGAGGTAAAAAATTTACATTATTGATTAATCAATTTATTATTTTAGTTTATAAAAGTAATTTTATATGTTTGATTTTTACAGAAAACGCGTACAGTTGATGAATAATTAGAAGAAAGAAGTTTTGATTTATTATAATTGAAGTTTTCTTTAATTTATTTAATTAGATTTCAATATTTGTATTAGTTTATAATATTTTATTTATATCTTGTGTTTCTTGTTGATATGTATTTAATCTTATTTAGATTCATAGAAATATATATTATTAAATGTTGAATTTTTTATCATAAACTCAAAATAACAAATTGAGATAACAAATTCAATATCAACCATTTGTTTTAGTTGGATTGTATTGCTAAAAGGAGTTCAATTGAATAGGATTTTAAAAAACGATTTTTTCGGTTTTTTTTAATAACTGTCCCGAATTGTTAACTGCGGGTAAAAAACTGTCCCCGAATTGCAACGATTTTTAGGCAGTTTCGGGGACAGATTTTATAATTCGGTTCGGGGATAGTTCGGAGACATATTATTATTATTATATTGTTTGGTTTGATCATTAATATAAAAAAATCAATATTATAATGTTTGGTTTACAATTAAAATGAAATAGAAAATACTGTATGTTATAGTGTTTGAGAATTAAAGATTTAAGATAATATTTGTGGATTAAGATTTATGATTAAAATTATTATTTTTTAAATATGATTTTGGAGTTTAGGATATAAAATATAAGGTTTAAGGTTATATTTGTACGTTAATGTTTAGTGTTAAAATTATTATTTTTCTAATAAAATTTTAAGTTTATATTTAAAGTTGAGATAAAATTGAAACTAAAATTTAATATTAAAATAGAATTATGATTCTAAGGAAGAAAGATGAAAACATGATTTTTTTTTTAAGTTGATTCAATTTCATTTCAAATTTATTGTATAATCAAACATAAAATTATGAAAAATCAATAACAATTTCATTCCCTTTTTACCAACTAAATACCTCCTAAATACAATATATACGGTCACTGATTCAGAAATAAGTGCTTTAATCATAAAGTTCTTTCCAAGATGAAAACATTATAAATTAATTTTTTTTATTTCATTTATGCTCAATTCTTTTAGCATTAAATATGCATGCGGATTACACTTTATATTACTACCTTCCCCTTATTTTGTAAAATTATGATTCATATATGAACAAATTTCATCTTTCACTTTTTTTTATAAAAGGAATTAAAATAACGCATTTGCAAGATACACTACTCCATATTACTACTACCTAATATTACATGAATGTCTTCCATTTTATTTTTATTTTTAAATAAAAAATTTTGAATTTCAACATTTTATGTTAAAAATTTATTTTTAATTTTACTTTAAATCACTTCTTCCAACAACATCCCTGCTATAAAACCCAATATTTAATAAATCGAAATTCAAGTCATTTTTTAATCACAAATAAACTCAACATTATTTGTTTCAAAAAGTCACATAACATATAATAATTTAAAATTTTATTAGCATGTACTATAAAGTTGGTCTTCAACATAAGATTTAATTAAATCTAACAACTTCTAATAAGTTGTAAATAAGTATGCATTACATTTAAAAAAATAGTACGTTATAATGATAACAAGGTAAAATGAAAATAAAAATAAAAATAATTATAATAATAAAATTAACTTTTTGTTTAAAAAAATCTACTTTAGTAGTGTATTTTTTAATAAGCTACATTAATCCAAAAAAGACCACATAATTTTTGGGAGGTAATTTCGGGATTTTAGTAAATGATGCTAAAAAAAAGAAAATTGCATTTACTAAATATCGTTAGAGATTGCTTTTAGCAAATTTCATGTCTAATCCTATTTGTTAAAGAAAAATATTTCAGGCTGTCAACTAACAAGTTGCTTGTGATTACAAAGCATGGACTATATGTACAAGATCATGTGACCAAAGTCATAGATTTTTCTGGTTTATAATATGCTGATAAAAAATTAATGATCAAAGAAACAATAATCCCATCCCACAGAAGCACATCGGTTTTTTAGTATCATTTACTAAAATTACAAAATTACCTCCCAAAAAAACCACGTGTTAGGCATATGGCCATGTTTGTAATTTTTGTTCAAAATTTTACTACTTAGACTATTTTCTAAATAAATGCAATACTAGAGCGTATTAAACACAAAGTTACATTAAAACCCCAAACGCTGCTCTCTTATTATGGTTTTTTATTGTAAATAGATTTTATGTAATGATCTTTTATTAATTGGGTCAAATACAATATAACATTACACCCCAATTTTCAGTTAAATAATATTTTTTTTTTCAAATTTTCTAATGGAAAATTGTATAAATTTCTTAAAAAAAAAGTTTGACATATTTCTACAAATAGGAAAACTTTCAAAAAATTTAAAATTACCAAAAATTTCAAATTTTCTAGAATAGAAAAAAATTCAAACATTAAAAATTATAAAAATTTCTAAAAAAATAGAAAATTATTTAAGCTTTCTAAAAAATAAAAAATTATTCAAAAAGTTAAAAATAATTTTTTTATAATTTTATAAAAATAAAAGAATTCAATTGTTATAAGAATTAGAAAAAAAGGTAATATTGTAACTTTCTAAAATAAAGGTTATTCAAAATTTTAAAATAATTTATTATTATATCTTACTATAAAAAATTACTGAAATATTTAAAAATAAATCATTGTTATAACTTTCTAAGAAATAAACAATTGCACAATTTTTCTATAAATGTAAAGTTGTTCAAACTTACTAAAAATGTGAGTTTCTTCTTGTAATTTTGTAATTTTCTATAAAATATACTTATTTAAGAGTTGTTCAACTTTTGATAAAGTAGAATTTTTTTATAAATTTCTAAAAACAAAAATTTATACTTCCTGAAAACAGAAAACAGAAAGTAAAATTTTTTAAAATAGAAAATTAACATAAATATATAAAAATGGAAAATAGTTATAATAATAAAATTATAAAATAGAAAATATAAAAAATTAAAAAATAAAGAAAATTATTCAAACCTTTTAAAATATATAAATAATTGTTAAAAATTATAAAAAAAATAGAAATTTCTTCAAAAAATTTAAAAATAGAAAAAATGAAAAATTATTTAGACTGTCTCAAAATAAATTATTTTGGAACTTCTGAAAATAAAAAAGTTGTAATAAATTTATGAATTTAGAAAAATATCAAAGTTTTAGAAAATATAAAACTATTTAAATTTGCAAAAAAGTAGACAAAATATTGAAGTTAATTAAATTTGGAGGAGTACGAAATAGACCTTGACTACTACTTCCACTATAAAGGTCGAATTCATGTCATGTTTTGAGACTACATCACATGGTGTATGGTTAAAAAGTTTTATTTCCGAGCTTAGAATAGTTTCTCTATTTCTAGGTCATTGAGATTATACTATGACAACTTAGCTGTTGTGTTTATGGCTAAGAACAATAAGAGTGGTAGTCGTAGTAAGCACATCAACATCAAATACTTGGCCATAAGAGAATGTGTTAAGGAAAAGAAAGTGTTCATTGAGCATGTTAACATTGAGTTGATTATTGATGGTCCTTTGACTAAAAGCATGTCATTAAAGAATTTCAAGAATCATGTAGTAAGAATGAGACTTGGTTCTATGATGTAAATAATCATTGTATGTATATTTGATATTTTCATAAAACTCTTGTTCAGTTGATGTTTTCTTATTAATTTTATATGTATATTTTGTTTATTCGTATATTTTGAGAAAAACATATTTAAGTTATGGACCTCGAATAAACATAAGGTTTATTCATTAAGTTGTATGAGCTTGAGATGCATAATGTATCGTGATACATGAAATATAAAACTCATCATCAGAGGATCTATCGCCATGATTCATGCATTTTGTTTCTCATAAAGTTGAATAATGGAATATATGGACAAAGTGGGAGAATGTTGGTTTTTCTCTTCGAGAAGCTCAATAACGAACCGAGCAGTTGAGCGGTTGGCCACAATTTACCAAAATGTGATCCATATCCATAACTTTCATCACCCATGTTCTGCATCCCCTTAAGCGCACGTCCATTTTCTCTTTGATGGACAGAGCATTTGAGACGTACTTATAAATATTCAATTTGATCCATAAGCCTACTCTGATAGAATCCGTGAGAATTCAATTAATTTCAAAATCAATCTTCAATGAATTGTTCTGTGCATTATCTTGATAATAAAAATAGGTTTAGAAGCATTAAAACAAAACTCCATTAAAATTTTCGTATAAGTGTAGTGAAGTTTGATCAATGATAAGATGTATGTTTTTAATTATTTTTATTTTCGTTGTGTTTACATTCATGTTATATGCTTTCATAAATATTTTTAGATCTAATTATTATCCTACATAAAGTACACATTATATATATAGCATACATATATACTAGACCATACAAAAAATTTCCCAAATTTGCAGTTAAATTGTTATTTGAGAAAGGTGGTTTTGGACCTCTAACCTGATTAGTTCTATGTCCAGCCGAACAAGCCGCGTTAGCGTATTGGGCTGGGTCAAGACAGCTCCACTGGTGGACTTAACTTTTCGTCCTTATTCAATATCTTGGGCTATCTCTCTCTTTTACTTTTTTTTTAATTTCTTTTTTCTTCCCGTTTTCATAAAGTGAAAAAATTAATAGAAAAGTCATTTGCAACGTATTTTAAATATATAAAAGTTATACACTCAAGCATACATACGAACAATATATATAAATAATATTTTAAAATAATAAGAAAAAATATACGAGAGTAAAAAATTATAATTCAATAATATAAAACTTACTTAAATACGTATAAAATATATATTTTAATTAGTTATAATTTAATATATAAGTGACGCATGTGATTGATCAATATCATTACGTAGACAGTATTAATAGAATGGCTTTAACAACATACTTGTAAAGCTTAAATAGGGTGATATTTTTAAAAAAATTGTTTTATTGTTAGAATAATTAAGTATAAATAATTTATTAAATCTTTATAATTAAATGATTTAAATACAGTGGATAATTTTTTTTATAGGTCGTTATTATTATTGAATTATATATAATAATAATAATAAAATTTGGTGGGAAAATATTTCGCCTAACATTTATTGTCCAGCTGTCTTGAATCTCTCTTACATATTAAATATTAACACGTAGCCAAGCAAGCAATCCATTAACAGCCGTCCAATCTGTATACATTTAATAAAACGTCTATTTTTTTAAAAAAGGAGATTGCACGACACTTCTTTGCTTTAGATCCAACGTCTTAAGAGTTAAACAAAGCTTATTTGAATTCCATATTCGTTGTCACAATGCATGACTTCTTTATAATTTGGGAACATGCTATTGATTACAATTTTCTGACATTACTGACAAAATTTTATTTAAAAATTACAGACATTTCGAATGAAAATAATATATATATATATATATATAGTATTTTAATTTAAATTTGGAGAAACATGTGTGTTTGAAAAATGATATTTTTTATTCTTATAAATTTTAAGGGGATTAATTTTATTATTTTCTCAATTTTATTTGACAAAATATAACTTATAATTAAATGATGTTTTTCGTTTGGTTGAATTACGTGGTTGATTCAACTTACGTTTGCGTTTGTTAATTCATAATAATAATCAATTGAATTAGAGAAAAAAAATATAATGTAAATGTAATTCATTTGCTTTAAATTTTCTAAAAACCTATAAAATATAGAAAAAAATATTGATTTATTTTAATATTCTTTTAAAAATATTATTTGTTAAAAATTTAAATTTAACTCGACTCAATAAAATTTTATTAGATTAAGGATTGTCTAAATTTATAAATAACATTATTACCGAACACTTAATCGATATTTGATTTTTTTAACACTCTCCTTCATATCGATCGTTAATCGATGGACTGAGGTATGTTTAAGTTACCACAGAATGAGTTTAATGATAGTGATCAACATTGTTAAGGATCTAGTTCTGATATCATGTTAGAAACTCAAACTTAATTCAACTCAATAAGATCTCATTAAATTAAGGATTGATTAAATTTATAAACAACACTACAATCGAATACCTAACCAATATGTTACTTCCTTAATATTATTAATATAAAATATAAATAAACTATTTAAATAAATTATAATTTTATTATTATATCTTGTAAATTTGTGAAATAGAATCAATAATAAGGACTAGAACATCGATGAATGTCAATCAATAATGAAATTATTTTTCCTTGGGTTGCATTGAGTACTGTTATAGACATATAAGTATTCAAATATTTTTTTAGAAAGATAAATAATAATTTTAATTTGAATATATGATTTAAAAATAAAAAATAAATAATCATATATTTATGACTTTATTTTAATCCTAATTTTTATACTTTGTTATTTTTTATTTTAAGATAAATAATTTTGCATTTATACAAAGAAGAGTCATGAGATATGAAAACATGTAGCTTTTATGTGTGTTTTTTTTAATAATCTATATCAATTAATTAGTCTATTCTTGTGGTGAAGTTGCAAGCATCAACTTTTTTAATTAATTCAAATATTTAAAAAAAAAAAGATAAAATAATAATTTTAATTGGAAGTCATTAATCTCACTTACCACACATTTACTGTACACTGTCTTCGAATAACAATTTCTCAAACATTTGCGTTAATCTTAAATATTACATAATATAACAAGGAATAACTCTGAATCTAGGTTTTTTATTTGCAACCAATTTCCAATTACTCTTTTCATTATTCTCATATACAATCCATCTACATTTTTATATACATATTTAAATACATTGTTATATGTAACCTTATTTCTTTTTTTCTTTTTTTTTTTATATATTTTTGTATTTTTCTTCCCGCACAATTGTCTCACATGCTTAATCTCATAATACTTTAAAGCTTTTCTTAATACTTGAACATTGGCAAATATCATTCTAATTCTCAACTCAACATTCTTCCTTGTAATATCTTCGATCTTCATAATTTTAGGATTATCAAGTCCATAATCTTCATTCTCATATCATATTTCACAAATTTAACATCATTCACTTACTTGAAGCATCTTCTTCCTCCCTATTTTCATCATTTTCACCCTAAATCTCATAATTCTTCTTCAGCTTCATTATTCTTAGATAATATGTTAATATATGTATCTATCATATTTTTTTTAGTATTATTAGGTATATACTTTTTTATAACATTAGCATCTTCATCATTGTCAATTCTATATAACCCACTAATGTCATAAACATGGAGATCTTCACATTAAGGCTCAAGATAATCCATTTTCTCTTTTGAATAAGAAGTTACTTTTTTGATATATGCAATTCTCATTTATGTGTAATTTCGTGAAGAAATAATCAATGTCATATGTTCTTAAAATTCATATAAATAATTAAAATCATTTAAATTAAGTTGCATATTTTAATTAGTGTAGTGCAAAAATAATCAAATGCACCCTAATTAAGATCAAAATTTACAAAAGTGTAACCAAAATGAAGTCCATATGTAGCCTAAAATGGAGGGGTACTGGTGGCAAAAAAAGGAGGAAGATGAGTTTGCTTTGGGTTATAAAATCCTTTTTAAATTTGATTTTTTATTTTAAATATTAATTTTTATTAAATACCTAAATTATTCTCCAAATCGTTTTTCATATAAACTATCTCATTATACATGTAACTTTAGTTACTTTTAACTGATCATTAATGAGTAAATAGAGAATGAAATTGATGATGTCTTATTTTATAAACCTAGCCAGTGAGATTCTACTACCTATAAGTTAGTGAATTAAAGTATTCATTGAGAAAAATTTGAACTCTTAGGCCACTTTACTCTTATAAATATTAATGAAAGAAAGAGCAAGCTATACTTGCAATATTTGCAACAAACGTTATATCAATCATACAACGTGGTAAAAAAAAAATTAATTAAAATTATTTTTTGTTTGTAATAATTTTTTTCCAACCACAACTTAAAAGAATTTCGTTTGTAACATTCTTACCAAATATATTGATTAAACTTGATATTCTTTTTTTGGAATTAAAAATAAGTGAATTTGATAAGACAATTTACACGACACAAGGCAGATTAACATACCATTATCACCTTTAATTTAAACTTGAACCATTTAAATGGGTATATGTAACTATGATGATATGTTATTTTGAAGTGTTAATTTAAGTGGAACCCATTTATTATTATTGAGCAGTCACGGTAGATTTAAGTTTTCTTATGACTATTTTAAATATATTTATGTATTAAAAATAATATTAAATTAAATAAGAAATTGAGTCTCAAATAACTCATAAAACCGTTTCCATTATTTAAAATTTTCAATTGAAATGCAAATTAATCGAAACATTTTTATCGCATTTGAATTAAGGTTTGAATACCATTAATTCTATGAAACGCTGGAATTGAAAAATTGATTGTAGTAATACTCTAAGTTCATGTAATATTCATAAATTGGCAAAATAGTTAATTTATAATCTATTGTTAATTTTTACTAAGAATAGTATAGCAAAGAAATGCATTTATGAATTTTTTTTTGTTTTCGTTGAAAATTACATAAAATAATATCCTTAAATTTATAACAATAAAATAGTACTTAGTATTAATTAAATAGACTTAAATGATCATATATTTGTAATTATAAATTTTAAAAATATTATTTTTTTAATTTATCTATTTGTTTTGTTTTGATACATGAGTACAATTAACACAAATTCTTTATAGAAAAGTTACTTAAAGGTCATGTAACACCAAAACTTGCACTATTTTGCCGATTCATGCAAAATAGTAACACAACCTTGCTACTTGTTGTATTGCTATACATTCCACGTCTTATGTGTAATAACTTTTTATCCATCACAATTCACAAGTACACTAACCATATTTTCTTTGTTTCTATGCATTTATTCAACGAGCAATTAATCTGGCGCTAGCTGGTATGAATATGACCCAATTATTTCTCATACATTAATTGCTATCTAACTTGTTCTTCTGCCCTCAGCCTTTTTGACATTTGTAACATCTAACATCTATATTTTTTCGTGTGCAAGTACAGAGTACTATTGAATGTATCTTTTTATATTATATATTTTTTAATGAAATTGATAAGCCTAATAATTCTCCTTAGTTTTCACGTTACAATGAGATTCTCATGCCAAAAAGTTAATAAGTAGTATGAATTTAATTCGTGTAATAATAAACATTAATATTTAGATAAATAATATAGATTGTTAAATTTTTTTAAAAAAATATACTTTAGTTTTGAAATTTTTAGATTAACACTAATAGACTTATTATTATAAAAAATAAGTATATCTAATCTTATAATTATCTAAAATGAATATTTTTAAGTGCTATAATTACTCAAAAATAATAGAATTAGAAATGACTAATCATAAATTATAGAATTAAAACCTAACAAGTACTATTTTATCACCGTTGGACTTTTTGCTCTCATTTCTCTACATAACTGATTACACGTTCACACATATTTACACTAGACGAATGTGCTATTGGTTAAACGCAATTGACACTATATAAATTATACATTAATACTTCTCAATTCCCAACCTTTGAACTAAAACCATTTTGGTTCCAATACAATATGGACATTAATGATGATTTCAGCTTCCCATCTATAAGCACACACTTCAATAACCCTGTTTCTCAACTTTCAATTTCTACCTCATTGTGGCGCATTTCTTCTTTGATTTATCCGGATTTCGACGGCGGCGGAGATGATAGCGGAAGATCATCATCAAAAGGGCCAGACTCTTGTAAAATGGACATGTTGTGGGAGGATTTAGAAGCCTTGGACGCCAAGACTGAAGAGACGGCAGAGAAGTTGATGAGAGTGAGACTTTCAGGTTGCAATTATAATGGCTATTTTGATGATGATGATGATGATGAGGTTTATTCATGTCATAAATTTGGTTCAAAATTAGCAGATCATAGAGGAATAGAAGAGGTGTATAGTAGTGTCGTGGATACAAAGACAGCTTATAAAAATATTACAAGTACTGAGATAAGTAAACCCAAGACCAAGAGAGCTAGGGGTATAAGATCGATGCAGAGAGCTTTAAAGAAGTTGTTGTTTTTACAGAGCATTGCTCGGAACAAGAGAAAGTGAAGAATTAGTTAGCTCTTATATGATAAGTACTACCTTCTTCTTGTATTTGGTTCCAAGATCTATTTGCAAATTTAGAATTTATTACAATAATTACTTAAATGACATCTCCAAACAGTTTAGTATTAGTAAACACCAGATTTTCTGTTTAGTACATGTTAAATTGTTCCTATTGTATCTTGATTTTATCTATTTTTACAATAAAAATAAAAATTGTTGACAAGACGATGAATCGATAATGATTGATGTACAGAGGCTTTTCAGTAAGACATATCAAAAAATCGATTAGGCAATAGCCTAATTGGTGTGGGGAAATAATTGGTCTAGGATATTTGAGGGAAACATTGGGTTGTCCAGCTTTCAATTTGGTATCAGAGTTGATCATGGGGTTTCGATGTGACACGCTTCCAGTTCGGCTCCATCTTGCGGTTAAATCCGTATGGGTAGACAGTCGGTTTTTGTGGTGTCCCCGTCCGATGTGAGGGGGAGTGTTGAGTCCCACATCGCCAAGGGAAGCCAGCAATGTGCTGGTTATAAGTCTGGATAGCCCATTTCCTAATAAGCGCATTTTGAGGGAAACATTGGGCTGCCCAGCTTTCAATTTGGTATCAGAGCTGATCCTGGGGTCTCGATGTGACACGCTCCCAACTCGGCTCCATCTTGCGGTTAAATCCGTATGGGTAGACAGTCGGTCTTTGCGGTGTCTCCGTCAGATGTGAGGAGGAGTGTTGAGTCCCACATCGTCCAGGAAGCCAGCAATGTGCTAGTTATAAGTCTGGGTAACCCCTTTCTTGATAAACGCATTTTGAGGGAAACATTGGACTGGCCAGCTTTCAATTGTTAATAGTATAATGTGATTGAATAATATAGTTATTTATACAAAATTGTATCCAATGAGATTTCATGTCAATTGTAAGCATATTTAATTGTATTCGATTGTCGTGTCAATTTTGATTATGATATTCGATGAGATTTTATCACGATAATTGTGACCGTGATAAATTTGTTAATTTCAGTAACCATATAATGCACCTTGTAAACTTTATTTAAAAAAATTGACATTGATTTATTTACCAATTTGCCTTCCACTGTTCCTGCTGTTCCATATCATATCTAAATGTTCTTGTTTATTCAGGAGGAATTGAGGTTGAATCGAAAGTTTTACACATTGGGAAGGCAGTTGTAGTTAGTGTTGAGCTGAGGAAGAAAAGGATCGGGAAAGTTTATTGCCAATGGGCGTGGCGTCATACTAAGTACCTTGCTGTTACTAGTAAACTGTGAAAAATTGTTCAGTGTTTTTCTGGCCATAGTGTGTGTTGAAACACAACGGTCAAGGGAGCTAGAGACCTTCATGGGTAGGGGCCCCTTAGATTTGAGGTGTACGAAGATCTAACCCTAATGACTAGAGTTTTTTTTTTCTTACATTAAGTTCCCTTGGTGATAAAAACTATAAAGCTCTCAAAGTTTTAGATTTCTTATTTAATATGGTGGCTTGAGATCAAGATTTGATGACCTTATTCCGATGTCTTTAAGACCAAAGTCTAGAAAGAAGGTTGGAGGTGTGATGTTTGGGGTCGAGGTCCTCGTGACAGCCAAGGCCCCAATTGGGGGTCCTCGTTCATGTGTATACTGAATGCACCAACAATGTGAATAATTATTTTTCAGATTGCAACTTGGTATGTACAACATTGCAGTCAATAGTATCTATTAAGCTTTGCCTTATAATTCTTTCTTGCTTGACATTAACGTCATGCCCTAATTATCATAGTTATCTAAATAATATGAAAGCATATTGAAGAAGGGTCAGGGATCAACTATCAACCAATGCAAAAAAAAAATTGACCAAAACTTAAAAAACCAATACAAAATTTGACTAGATCAATATATTTAGCCAATGGTTTCCATCAAAATATGTCGTGAGAGATTACATCATCAGAGAGTCATTCAAGTGAAGGCATATCAGTAAGTTTAACTCCATTGTTCGCCACCCCAAGGGCTTCTCCCAAATTTATTGTTTTTCTCATTGTTCGCCTCCCAATGCCTCCATTGCCCTTCCTCATCATAGCAGCAAATTCCCCATAATCTATCTGTCCATCCTGCACCCACACAAAAAAAAATCTCAATTAATGGTAATCATGTCAAATTAACAGCTCAGTCCGACTCGATTCATTTAAGGTAGATCTAATGATCTCATAAGCTGAAATAGCCTAACTCGGCTCATTTAAGTTAGATCTAATGATCTCATAAGCTGAAATAACCTAACTCGGTTCATTTAAGGTAAATCTATTGATCTCATAAGCTGAAATAACCTAACTCGGCTCATTTAAGGTGGATTTAATGATCTCATAAGCTGAAATAGCCTAACTCACCTAACTGATGAACAACTCGCAAACTCATTTAATAAAATGTCTTTGTTAATATAATATTTTTATAATTACAATAATATTACTATAGAATATCGCAATTTTATTTTTATTTCAACTTATGTGCTGAAATAGCTCATAGTAATTTTATTTTTTATTGTTTTATAAAAATGTAATATTTATACTAACATTTTTGTTTGTAACTAAAATTATAAATATTTTAATTTTTTTTTTTTTGTTTTTTTTTTAGAACAGTAAATAAATCAACTTATGAACTACTTAACTCAACTCATTTAAAAGTGAATTTAAAAGTGAATTGAGTTATATAGCTATTCTTACCTAAAGCTAATCACATCCCAAAGTATCAGATTACTGAGTCTTGGGTCATAGTAATGGCTCAAAAGGTTAGTCACAGAAAAGAAAAGCTGTTGAGTTCAATATTAATATGGGAAGAAATGTCTTCCGTGTCACAATGCATGGAGTCATTCATTCCGACCCTGCTCTTGAGCTCTCATTTGTACTGAGTCAAACCTAAGCGAGCTGAGTTGTGAACAGAAAATGAAATTATCACATCCCAAAGTGTCAGATTGCTGAGTCTTGGGTAAAACTATAGTAATGGCTCAAAGGGTTAGTCACAGAAAAGAAAAGCTGTTGAGCTCAATATTAATATGGGAAGAAAGAAATGTCATCTGTCACACAATGTGCGGAGTCATTCCAACCCCGCTCTGTGCTCTCATTTGCACTGAGAAAACTTGGTGTGCTTTCTATGAGTAAAATTTAAAGTACGATAAACACAAGTAAAGAAATCATGTTGTTCTAACTTCTAACAGTCAAAGTAGAATTTACTTACATTATCTTGATCAATTTCTTTAATCATTTCGTCTAGGTGAACCTCATCCAAACCAAACTCCTTGCAAGCTTGTTGAAGTTCATCAATAGTTATATAACCACTACCATCTTTGTCAAAGAATGAGAAAGCTGATAATAGATTCTCCTCCCTCTCCAACTTATTTAAATGCACAGTAGCTGCAAGAAATTCACCATAGTCTATTGTTCCATTGTTGTCAATATCTGCCTGTCAAGGAGTCAAACTCGCAGAAGTTAGCAATTGGTGTTGAATGCACCGGACTAAAAAGAGCAAATGAAGCAGATAATGATAGAAATAAAACTAGCTTACTGCTTCCATGAGATCCTTGATTTCCGACTCCATGAGTTCAGAGCCCACTTTCCTTAAACCCTCTTTGAGTTCATCAAACGTAATTGTTCCACTGTTATCAGTGTCTATCATGTCAAACAACTCTTTCAAACCTCCGATTTCTTCTTCAGAAAGCCTCTCAGCTATGACCTGATTTTCCAAGTGATAACTAGAATGCTCAGAAAACAACGAGCATGAGCAAGGCAGTTACAAGTGATAACTTGGTGATTGAGCAAAGTTAGAAAAACTATAAGCAACTATACAATTATACTAACAATAACTTAGTGTGTAACAAATATGTCCTAACTGTTTTGTGTTGCATATATGCCATTTTCGTCAATTCTAATCAAGGTAAATAATCTCGTATTTCAAGGTCAAAGAATTATCTAACAAAAAAGTAAAATGCATATCTGTTTAAAGTAACATACACGTAAAGCCATTTTCTTCAGCTTGTTCATTGCTGAGAATTGCTTTAAACGTGATAGAACTGCAGAATCAAGAGGTTTATCTGGTGCGATCGAGTCATCTAGAATCCAAGGATGACCTGACATGAAATATTACCCAAATCTAATCAGCTTCTATGTTATTAGTTACAAAGGACTTCTTCAAAATAAATTAATATGCCCTAGCACATCAGACTTACAGAGAACTTCATGTGCTGTCAACCTTTTCTTTGGATTCCGCTCTAGCATTTTTCGTATTAGATCCTTGGCACTTTCTGAAATGCCAGGCCATGGTTCAGATTCAAAATCAAGCTTTCCTTGTAAAATCTGTCGGAAGATCCCCATTTCAGTTTCTGGAGATAACAAAGAATAAAAAACAGCTTCAGAGATTCAGAGATATGAACCCAAAGTGTAAAAAGTAAAATCTCCCAATATCATCCTCATTTGAGCTATGCATTAAAAAATGCTACCAGAGATTGTTACCTGCCCAAAATGGTGGTACTCCACTTAACAAGATGTACAGGATGACTCCTGCACTCCACACATCTGCTTCATGACCATAATGCTTACGTAGCACCTCGGGTGCAACATAATATGGGCTACCAACTACATCCGAAAATGTTTCATCTGGGAAAAACATTGAATCCAGCAAAGTATATCAAATAGAGATAATCATTAACAGGGTTTATCATTGATATAAAAATGGTGTAAAAAGTGAGTGAAGCACACAAACCTAAAAGGCATAGATATATACCCACAAAACTATTTCCATTCCTAAGGACCTTTCATCCTAATTAAATTATTAAAGTATGTGCATTCAAAAACAAAGCAGTCACCATCAGATGATTACCTAGCAGCTGAATAAGTAACTTAGAAGACATGCAATCCTTTCAGAAAATTAGCAAGAAGTAGATAAAATACTTTCAAGAATAGAACATTTAACTAATGTACTAATTCATACCCTGCCTTCAAGTAATAGCTACAAGACCATTGTCTTTTTCAAACCAGTTAAAGACTTTTTGGTATGCTGGATAATCCAAACCTCCAAGAGCAAAATTTCTTTGCATTGGACGCAGGGTGATTGATAAAGAAAAAGATTTTAAATTTCTAGTATAAAAGACAATAATAGAAAAAACTTATTCACTATTAGATTGTTATTAATTTATTTAAATTTTTTTTTACCCCAATCAAAAGTCATGCCAGCGCAGCTAAACTCATGGTAAAAATAACAAGTAGAAATGTAGCTCAATCTGTTTTGCAGTGACGGACTGCGCAAGAATCGGCGGCTTTGTTGTTGTTGCAGCGGTGGCAGTGCTGCTGCTTCTGCTCTTTCTCGCCTTCCCCTCGGGGCCGGGGCTGCTTTTCAATCCAGCTGCAGTAGTAAACTAAAAGGCTTGCTCCGTCTGGCCCGAACCCACTCCATAACTAGTAGTGTAGTGAAGTCTTTGTGAAGGATCTCCGATCAGGACGCCTCTTGCGCAATTCATGCCTTTCTGTTTTTATGACCAGAAATTCTTTCTTGATTTCCATTTCAAATTGTTCTCTGGACTTTTTATCAATATGAGGTGATCGTAACACAGTATATAAGACTCGTGATTCAGGCAATCCAATCTTCCGTGTATAAGGCCAAAAATGGTTTTAAAAAAATGGATGAACTGTTGAAATAGTTTATTGGTCAAATAATGGAGATTTTTTTTTTTTGGATAACACTAATTTTAACAGTATGGGGAGGGATGGAGCAAAAATTCAAGTTTGATTATGAAGACAATTGAAATACACTTTGCAAATTAAAACAACTATTTTAGCTACATCAGCAGGGCCAGAATCACCAAAAGAAAATTGCATAGACCTAGAAATTTAAAGAGAACGAATAAATACAACCTAAATAAGAAATCACACGGTGATACATAAGAGATTTATCTTTAACATCGTCACAAGACTCACGACCCAGAAAGCGTTCAAATAATTCAGAACTAGCTCCAATTTTCAATAAAATATCATAAATTCATCAAACAAATTTACAAAACTGAAAGCCAATAAAGAAGCAAACCTGGCTTATAGAAAACAGAGAGACCAAAATCAGTGGCTTTAAGAGCAGCATCTTCCGCATCAGTATCAAACAAGAAATTCTCAGGCTTGAGGTCCCTGTGCATAACACCAAGTGAATGACAAGCCTGAACAACACCAACAATAGTCTTTGTCAACTTAGCAGCCTCTCTCTCACTATAATGTCCCTTCTTCACAATCCTATCAAAAAGCTCTCCACCTTCACAAAGCTCCATTACCAAATGAACCGAGAAAGAACCCTCATAAGTGGCTCGAATTCTGACCACATTTGGGTGCCCAGATAAGTGATGCATTATCTGAATCTCTCTCCAAACATCATCATAGTCCTCTTTACAGATGAGTTTGCGCTTTGGAATTGACTTGCAAGCATATTTGTAGTCAGAGGACTTTTCAGAACAGAGGAAGGTTGTACCAAACTGACCCTGACCAAGCATCTTGCCCAAAGTGTAGAAGTCAGTGATGTTTTGGGTCCGGTAGGGAAGAACCCAGGTGGGTTTCGATGGCGTGCTTGAGCTTGATTTCTTCATTAAAGGAGATCAAGATCTTAATTTAGTAAAGAAAAATGGAAGATTACCCTTTTGCTTTTCCCTAATGAAGAGAAAATAACAGTCTTAGCTGGGGAGGGGCTCTCTCTTTTTCGTCGAAGTCTCGACAGCGGAATTTCATTGTCTAATGAAACTCAGTCCAATCCAAAATAAGTAAGTAGATTCTCTCACGTTGTATCTAATTTTCAATGATCATCTTTTTTTTTTTTTACTGTCCAATCAATAGTCGCCTTTTTTTCCCCGGTCGAATCAATAGTTGCCTTTTGTACACGGTTGTTTTCGTACATCGAGTTTTTTAAGAGCATATGGGCACAATAAATTATTGATGTCTAATTTTTTTCGCTAATTATTATAGATATTAATTGTATTTGTTTTATTCTTATATTTAATTTTTGTTTTATTCTCACTTTAATTTTATTTAAAAATAAATTATATTTTTTATTAATTATTACATATTTAATAATAAATTTTATTTATAATAATTAAAAAATAAATAAAGAAGAATTAACTCCACCATATATATTTAAAATTACTCAAAAAATTCAACATGGTTACTTTATTTATATATTAAATTATTATATAATAATTTTTTTTAAATATAATATTTTATTATCTAATTTGTTTAAAGTTTATAGTTTAATTATATTTATTAGACAGAGATTAATAAAATAATATAAATTAAATAAATATAATATTTTAGTGATATAAATGAAATAAAATATAATTTGATGGTAAGAACAAAATAAATAAAATAATTTGATCATAATTTTGCATGTTTATTTTAATATTTTGTTAGTGAGAACTATATCTAAAAATAATGGTACTAATATTTAATTAATATTATGTAAAAATATGTATTTTATATATTTTGTGATAATATTATTATTTCTCAATAATAACACTAAAATTTATAACAATAAAATATTAACTAATAATATTAAATAAGATTGAAAATGTATAATTTATATACGAAATCATCAATCTAAATATATCAACAATTAAAATTATTAAATTAACATTAAAACTTTATTAAATACACAAAAAAACACTAAATTTTTATATTCGCTCTATTGTAAGATTTTTCATTCGATTATTTAGTTATTTTAACTAATATATAGATCGTTTTTTTAAAAAAATAAAATCTTGGTACTATATTGTGATCATCATGATATTTGATACTACGAATTTAAATAAAGATTTAGATTGATAATAAAATATAAAATTTACTTGCATAAACATGATATAAATTATCATAGATGAATATATATATATATGAAAAAAATACAATAGAGTTAGATCTAGATAAAAAAAACAATACAAATATATATTTTTATTCAAAATAACTAAAAAAATAAACAAAATATAAGTAAAAGAAACCTACTAAAGAAGAATTTCTATAGAATAACATCACTCTCTTATAGATAGAAAACCAAAAAAGAGTAACAAAAATTGTTAAGATTTTCTAATATTAAATAAGATTTAATTAGTAGATTTTGATATTAGTATAAAGTTCGACTTAAACAACATATATCTATACAAGTGAAATTTTTGACTTTCATATTTTTTTAGTAAAATGATATAAATTTGATATAAAATATATTATTTTTATGCTTACAAATTTTACATTATATTATAAATAATATTATTTTTAAAAAATAATATTAATTTCTTATAGAACATACAATAATTTACATGTTATAATATAATGCATTCAAATTTAAATGACATACCTATTGTATGTTTAAATTAAATTCATATATTCTTGCGGAGTTATTTTAATAAAAATGTTTATTTTATTCAATTTTTTAAAAATAATTTTACATAACTATAGGTTTTAGAAAAGGGCATTTTTGAGGAAAACCTAAGGCAAATCCCAAAAAAAAAAAAAAAAATAGCGAGGTTCTAGTCTCTATTGAAATTGAAGGCTTACTTTTACTACGAGTCATAAATTTTGAGGCATTTTAATCTTAAGGCGACTTTATTAAATAAATAAAAGTTCAAAAATTTTAAAAAATCTAAAAATTTAAAAATTCAAGTCATACAAATTTTTAATTCTTCTAATATTATGATAATAATCTTTTTATTAATTTTGCTCAATTTTTTACATATTAATCTTTTAATTTAAAAATACTTATATCATAATTAAAAACCATAAAATATTAATTACATTTTGATTATCTGCTTATCTCTTTCCTTTATATAACGTAAAAATTTATAATGTTACTTTTTTTAAGAAAAAAATGATCTATATTTTAAGAACAACAAAAAAGGATAAATTTTTTAACTTGATTAATTTTTTGTATTGTAAATTATTATTTATACAAGAATTAATGTATATTATTTAATCAATGTATATTTATGTCTCAAACTCTATTTCTTTCAAACATTTTACCATTTAAGTTATACCTCTAATAGTGTATTATATACTCATAATTGTTATTATTTATATTTTTAAAATTTATATAAAAAATTATATTTGAGACTTACGTCTCAGACTACCTTCTCGCCTCATTAAAGAAAAACATCTTGATACTTAAAATAACATTTTACAACATTATTCCTTTAGATGTCTGATAAGGAGATTTGAGTTTCAATTAAGGGACGATCATTTGTGTCATAGTTCGATTAATTGAATTGAGTTTGAATTGAAAAATCAAATTGATTTCGAACTAAAACATTAGTCCGAAATCAAATTAAAAAACTTGTCATTTTATGATACATATTTAAATATTTGATAATATTATGGCTTAAAATTATTAAATTCTAAAATATAGTATAGATTATTTTGAATCTTAATATTTGAATAATAATGTAATATGATGTTAATATATGATTTTTTTATGATTGATTAGTTATTATAACATTATTTTTTTCATTTTTTGTTGTTTCATATAATAATGTTTGTATTAATGAGATTTAATATCATAAAAAATTATTTATAAAAAAATCTTATTAACTAAAAAACATACTATTAACGATTCTAATTTGAATTAATTTATTTATGTTTGATTTGTGTTCGAACTCATTTAAAAATAATTTAAATTAAATTAAATTTGTATTAAAATTATTCCGAATTAAATTAGATTAATTTAGATCACTTTAAATTTATCCAACCTACACGAATTACTAAAATCACTTAGTCTTCTTTTACGGAGTTAAGAATTGGAGATATCAAAATTTTCATTTTTGGTTGCTGGCAAAAAAAAAAGTTAACTGCATAAAATAACATTTATAAAATCTATAACAATAAAAGTAATATTTTAATAATATTAAATAATTTAAATTTGATAAATTTAAATATTATAAATATTTAAATAGTTAAGTTTAACCTAAACGAAATTAAAATAACTATATATATATATTTTTTAGTAATAAAAATATATAAACAAAATATAAAAATTAATACTTTTGACTGTTCAAAAGAGATAAGTTAGAAAGTTAGACTCTTTCTTCTCTCTAGATTTTTCTCCTGGTCTTCTTCTTCTCTTTTTTTTTTTTTTTTGTATTTTCTTTATTTCGAGCTTTCACCGTAGTGAGAATATTTTTTATGTAGGAGCAATATCTTCCATATCTTTCTCACTATCTTATTCATAAATTATATATTATTTATGGTCTTAAAGTATTAATTTGTCAAAACTGACTATATGCATCTCTTTAACTCTGGCATCTACAAAATTATATTGTATATATATAAAGATTTATTAATTTATTTTTTTAAGTAATCATATATTATAAGAGTACATCTGGGAAGGATTTTAAGTTTTTTCTTATAAACAATATAGTAGACTTTATTTTTTATAAACATATGTCATTATATTAATTAATTTGAGTAAACATTACACTGAAGTCTAATATAAAATGAATAACGAAGGCTAAAAAATATTATTACTTATTAAATGTCTTATCAATAACTAATTTTAGTTTTCAACTTAATAATCTGATATATTTGAAAAAATAAAAGTTAATTTTTATAGTAGATTATTTTTATATGTTATAAAACTCTGGATATTTAAGTTTTAAAAAAAAAGTGCTGTCTTTGTATATATAAATTTCAGGATTTTGTTATTATTAAGAAAAATATATCAGAAATTTTGTTTTGATTGTGTTTCCGATTCCATTTTACCTAATAATAAAGGGGAGTGTGATTTTTATATTTATTTTAAAATCGATATTTATTTTTTTATAATAATTTTATTTTTTTATTATAAAATAATGATTATATAAAAATAAATAAATAATTATTTTTAATTTATTTTTTTAATTCTTTTAGTTATAATAATATTTAAAAAATTAAAAAATAAAATAAATAAAAATTATATACGTTTTTATATAATCATTTTTTATAATAATAGAAGTAAGTTGTTATAAAAATAAATATATAATTTAAATATTATTTTTTAGTAAGAAAAAAATGATGGAGTATTTTTTATTTAATAGGTGCAATTTGACTAAATATGTAAAAGACTACTAATAACAGGAAATAAAAGAAAAGGAAAGATAGAAAAACAAAAACAAAAACAAAATAGAGCAACAATTAAACACAAACCGGTAATCAGGGACGTAGCATTGATAGTGCCGGGTTTTTTTTTTTTTTTGTCTTTTAATAAACTCATATTATATTATAAAAAAATATTGTACTACCGTTTTGTTTAAGATTAAGACTTTGTTGAGTATTTTTATTTAAAATAAGTATTTTTAAGTTATTTTATTAGTAAAAAATATGTATTTAATTTTTTATTAAATATAATAGATTAATACATATAAAATATGATGTTTATGTTCATATATATATTTAATAAATTAACTTTAATTAAAAAATTATTTAAATTATTTAATAAATTATTTTGATTAAATTTAAATAAAACTTATTATTTTATGTATTATACAAAGAAAATGTTATTTAAATTTTATTGAAAATTTTGTTAAAATTTTAAGAAAAATATTTCTTAAAAATATTTATTAATACTTTTAATTAAATATCAATATTTTAGGTACATATTTATCAAAAATATATATATATTTCGTTATATTTAAAAAAAATTGATTAAAAAATCCTAAATCAAATAAACCACCCACAACAAAACAAGTTTTAATAATCGAAGTAACTTAAGCCGCCATACAAACTGAAAACTTTAATGAAGGTGGAGCTTCTCAATAAGCTTTTTTTTCTTCTCTTAAAGGTACCAATCGGCAAGGCACTTTAAATGTATCAAAAATAAAATTTAGCTGATTTTTACTTGAGCTCATATTTTTAAACACCATATCTATTTCCATTTTATATAAAAATTGGTAAAATGAATGACTTTTTATATGACATAGAAAATACATTAGAATGATAAATACTATCAATCATTTATAGTTTAATAATATATAACTTATTTAAATATATAAAAAATTTAAAATTTATATATTTACTTGAGTACATAAATTATATTTGTTAAGTTTCTTCCATCTCACGTCAACAAAGAGTTCGATAATTCTAAATTTTAGTAACCATTAACTTAATAAGATATTATTGAGTTGAGTTAGGTTTGATTTTTTAACTTGATATCAGAGTTATGTCTGACTTGATCGGTGACTCGAGTTTTGTCCTTAACAGTCTCACCATGGTTTTGTGAGATCACATATGTCTGTGTGAAGGAGGTTGTTAAGTTTATTTCAGTTCCACATCGACTAGGGGTTCAACAGTAGCACTGCTTATAAGATTGGACAACCTTAACTTAATAAGATCTTATTGGGTTTAGTTATTAGACTTGTGTTTTTAACAATATTTATTTCAAAATAATAATAATAATAAGGCTTTGATAAAGCTACAATTTTTAAAATTGTTTAGAATTTTCAAAATATTTATACAAATTTACTAATATTTAATATTATCTCAAAATCTCTAGCTCTAAACTTGAATTTAGAGATCCTATTTTTATCTTAAAAGTAATACTTAGATTTTATACTTATTTTTTATTATAATTTAATTTTATTGACAAATAATAATTATTTTTTTTACAATTATTTTAGTTATATTTTATTTAAATTATAAAAGTTTTAATCTAATGTAATTAAAAAAATTAAATAAATAAAAATTATCTTTATTTTGGTATGATATTTTTAAATAACAATATGTTTAAATTATTATAAAAAATAACTATATAATTTTATTATCATTTTTACTATAATTAAAAAATTAAAATTTATTTTTTTTCAAAGATCATTTGAGATGTATAGGAAGAGAGGATTTGAAACTTCTACAATGGACAACCTCGCCACAACACTGAAAAAACTTATATAAAAATTTGTATCGAGATATTTCCAATCCAAGTTGTAATATAAATACTTAGTATTTTTCATATTAAATAGATTAAATCAACGTGACCATACACGTGCAAAAGAATAAAAGAGAATCTGGCAGTGGGATGCATACCCACCTTACCGTGGAGCCCAACATGTCCCAAGTCCCAACTCACCGTCAATCTGCAAGCAAATGGATAACACCACTTTTTAAAGTGATGTCTATTTGAAAGATCCTAGAAAGTTACTTGGATATCAGTTACTGATAATTTTATGTGAAGATTAGGTTGGAGAGAATATGCTTACTAATATAATATGTAATTTTGTTTTTTTTTTAATGTTTGTTTGAGTTTTTGTTGGTATTTATTTTCGAATAAATACGATTGTAATATATTTAGCAAAAATATGATTCTAATATAATTTGAAAAAACATCTAAATTATTAACAACAATACCAATAATATTATAGAACTTAAATTTTTTTATAAAAATAACATTAACTACGTATAAATTATCGTTAACCTTTTATTTAATGTTGATATTATTTTTATAATATTTGTAAAATTTAATGGTATATAAGTGAATAAAAAATTTGATAATATTTTACAATAACTTTTGAAGTTGGGTAGTAGAAAAATATATTTATTGTAATAATATTCATATATTTAAAATTTTAAAAAAATAAATAAAATTAATTATTTTTTTAATAAATTAATAATTATACAACAAAGAAATAAAAATTATATTCTATTTCCAATAAATATCATTATTAGAACATATCATACCTAAATTTTTTTGCTTAGTACCTTTTTAATAAATTCATCTCATATATAACTTTTTTATGTCACTTCCAACTCTTTCATCACTATTATTTAACCAAAAGGAGAGAAGCATGCAATAATTGTTAGTGTTTTAGATATTTATCATTTTTAATCAGATTTTAGAGATTTGATTGAACATAAATTTTCAGAAATTCATTATTTTGATTGGGCTTCAGGCTTCAACCCAATGTGCAAGGATTTTACCAGAGACACCAACTAATCCAAGTGTACAAGGCCTATATAATACTTGGAGGTTTTGGCATTTGGACAATTTTGGAAACGTTCAGAAAAAGCTCCAAATACATAGGCTTTACGAGATGTAATATAAATTGGCATTGATATTTTTCTTCTCATTATATAACCTTTGGCCCAATTAAAGGCAAAACTGGATAACATGATGAGGCTCGATCCAAATTCTAGACACAGTCGAAGAATAGATTCCATCTAAAACCTCATATCTTGGATTTGCATGCGTGTCTCTAGGCATCAATTATAGCTTCTTCTTTTTAAAATCTCTTTTCAGGAAGCACCATAAATGTAAACGCAACATAAATATATTATAGTATGTAATAATGTATCACACATCCCATAGTAGTCGTTTGAAACGAGCAAAATATCGTACCGGCAACTTGATTAGGGGTCCTAGACTTGACAAATTTAGATTGCTGATAAATTTTATATGAGGGGGTTAGCTCCGCCTGGAGATTATCTATATACGTCAGTTCTATTAGGGTTATATAAGTACACTATTTTTAATAAAAATACATTCAGGTAATAACCTTTATAAAATAATAGACTTATATTATATTATTAAAAAAAATCGTAAAAATTTATTTTATAAAATAATAGACTTATATTATCTTATTTGTTCATTTTAAAAAAAGTATAAATTTATTAGTTTATAAAATAAATTTTTACAACTTTTTTTTTTGTAAAGATAATAAATTTATAATGTCCTATTTAATATATATAAGATTAAATTTCACTTTAGTTGATTTAGATAACTTTTTTTTAAAATTAATTCACTTACCCCTTCAACTTTAAAATATTTAAAATATGGACACCCATATTTTTTTTAATTCTAGCTCTGCCACTGGATGGCCTTTTAAAAAAGGGAAAAAAACACTCCTCAAAAGAGTCATTGATGTCATGTTATGTCATATCAAGATTGGCACAGCCCTACTTAATGTGAGCTTCTTACGTGTTATGTGATGACAAAAGTCTAACAAGTCTGCATGTTTTAAAAAGGCAGGAGCAAATAAACGGAAGAACATGCTTTGTTATGACTTCTGACCATCAGTAGTTCACTATCTTGTACTTTCTTTGAATAAAATCCATGTGCATTCAAGTCTTATAAGCAAAACGTTCATAAATCCATAACCCACATGAGGAAATGAAACCTTTGTTGTTTCCATCACTCCTTGCGCTAACTACCTTCATTACCCTATTTAAACAACATTCCACCTACAAATATACCCAATTATTTCAAACAAAGATAATCGAATTCAAGTTTCCTTTTGCTATTTATGACTTCAACACACTAAAAATGTGTCACATCTCACTTCTATAAGTAGATTAGATTAGAGAAGTTTTCTGAGCACTTTCAGTTCACGCTCATTTCCTCCCTGTAGTGTTATCTTGGAGGTTCACAGATCATAGCGTTCAAAATGCCAAGGATTCAAGATAGCAAGGATATAAGAGCTCCAAAAGGACACTTTGTTGTTTATGTGGGAAAAGAATTGAAAAGATTTGTCATTCCACTGTCTTATTTGAAGAATTCCAACTTCCAGCATCTGCTAGAGAAGGCCGCAGAAGAGTACGGCGTTAGTCACAGGAGGAACATTGTACTACATTGTGATGAAACTAATTTCAGAAGGATCACCGATTTATTGGCCAAAAGCTCTTAAAAACTCAATCAAGGTTCTAGGGTACTGGCTTGAGCCACATAACAGTATCCTCATTGTCAACAGCAGAATTGCATTCTTTTTGTTCATAGAAACAGTATAGCTCGGCTATAGTCCCCTCCTTAGCTAGTTATATGGGTTTCAAGGAGTAAACCAGTTAAAAGTCAGTGCCTGAAAATAAAATAAAATAAAAATCATAGATGTGTAACTATATTTTTCGTGCTACCGCATCATTTTTTTTCTTTTTGGCTGAGGGAAAGTTGATGCATGAAATGCATAGTGCTTTTGTTATGCAGCAATCATGTATTAGAAAGATGAATGAGAAAATAACATGGTCTTGAACTACGAATAGCAAAATATTAAGAATATAAAACAACTAGAAGTTTAATCACTAAAACGATTAACGTAAGCCAATAAGAAAATCTCTCTCCCTCCAGCAAAAGTTGATTAAACAGCACTAATCTGAATACTTCTCCATCTAAATTGATTGATTGCCTAGACAATTTCCCAGAAAACCAAGGGTAGACACTCATAACATTACCAAAGTCTGTTGATCTGCTTCCCTGTTATTCTGTTAACTATGAATTAGTGGCTTTTACAATTTCATGGCTCTTGCGCTTTCACTGCTCCATTGCCTTCATTCGTTCAGTGACACCACTAATCTTCATTCTTCTAAATCTCAATTAGATTTGTTTCTTCTTTTCTAGTTTAGCCGCTGCTGGATGTTGTCGCTTCTTCCATGTTGGCATTCTACCCGGTAATGCCCACCGTAAGAATGTTTCCCACGAGTAACAGATTACAAACATGCCAAAAGCCCAAACTATCAACTTATTTCTCAATCCAACTGGCAATGGAACCAACTTCAGCCAGTTATTTAAGTCTCTAAATAAATCAGAAGTGATAGCCGTGAAGAACACAACTGCACTCCAGAGGGCATAAAAGAATGCTTTGTTTTCTGTGATGCTCTGATTGAAAGGATGTCCCATATAGTTCACAGCAAAGGTAGCCACCTGAAGCATCATCCCAACCATGTACGAAACTGTATTGACCAGGTTGGGATGGAAATCAGAATCTGGCTCAATACATTCTTCAGGCATGTACTTCTCGGCCTCCTTCACTGAAGCAATCAAGAAAACAATATGAACTGAAAATTGCCCTAACAGAGATAGGAAAACATAGGAACAAAAAATATTGGGATGAGGCCGAGCAGCTGAAAGGGTGGGAAGTGGACGGGCATGTGAGATAAACAGGAAAAAGGCTGCTGTAAATACACCACTGATTGTTGCCTGGATATCACCAAGTTTGACACCGTCCAAATACATTACACTCAATACATATGCTGTAGCCAGGCAGTTTAGTCCCAGTATTTTGAACATCTGGAGGGTAGTCACTAAAGTACTACGACCTTGACGAATTATGTCAATAGTTGGGGCAACTGATGCATGCTTTGCTGTGAAAGGGGATGCCATAGAGGCATCACCTAGCTTGACAACAGGAGCTGAACGACCATCGCCATCCTCATTCAGCTCTTCCATGAGTTTTTTCAATTTCTGCTGTTGCATCTCCACAGGTGTCATGTGACGGTTACCAGCTGATTGGTTAGAATCCAGTTTAGCCACTTTCCCTCTGGAAGAGCTTTCTTCATTTAGACTGATGAATTTGTTTCCTCCTTCTGATGCAGGCTTTGACTTCTTTGACTTGACAGACTTTGTACTTTCATCATTAGATTTTTCTGAGGAAGACTTTCCAGCTTGACTTGGAGGTACGGCATTCAATAGAGCAACTCCTACATGAGCCTGCAAAAATGGATTAAACAATCGCAATTCTTTTAGCATCAGCTTTTGTAAAACCATATGATGACTTCTGAAGAAAATACATGTTTACCCAAGATAATGCAAGGAGAATAAAATGCTGTACAAGAACAGCACTATAAAACTTGAACATGTATTCAGAAAGAAGAATTCTAATATTTGACCAGGATAACAAAACTTAAAAAGGATAGACATGTCTGTAATCAGACATTGCCAAAAGACTATTACCTGCTTCAGAGCTCCAACATCGTTAGTTCCATCACCACACATCAAAGTTATCCTCCCAACAGTCTTAAAAGTGGTCAAGATGAGTTCTTTCTGCTCAGGCGCAACTCTTGCAAAGACCTAAAATGAATGAATGGTCTTACACTGCTTAGACAAAATCAAGACATTGTCAAATCAGTTTCACGAGCAAATAAAACAAATTAAAGACCTTCACGTATGGAATGACTTGTAGAACAGCATCCGTTTGTTGTAGCATTTCAATACAGTCACCTCCAATGCAGAGATCATGAGTCTCCGATAAAGTTCCAACCTCCTTTGCACTGAATTTTTATTTCATTATCATCATCCAAAAAAAAAAATCAGAGTAATGAAGAAACAGACATTACCTTGGGGAGAAAATTGGCAAAAGAAATACAAGAAATAACATGATTACTAATAATATTACAGTAATAAATAAAAATTCATCCTATTATTTTATTTAATAGAAAACTTATCAAACTAACTTCTTACAAGAGAAAGAAAACAAAAAACACAAAGCTTTAGCACGATTTTTAATCTGGATAAAAAAATTCATCATTTTATAAGCCAGGAAAGATCGTTCAGAAATAGTCAGTAAGAACAGCGGGAAAAACTTTTACCTGAAGTTGAATCTGTCTATCTCATCCGGAGATATCCATTCATATCCTTCTTCATTCTTTTTTGGACAGAGAATCAATGCTGGTTTTGATACAATATGAACTTGACTAGCAACGTGGCATGCTGTCAAGGCTTGGTCACCAGTAATCATCACCTAGCTCAGATGAGCTTAAATTCAGATATAATATAAAAGGTAATCCTATGAACGCATGTAAATATTAGATTCGGTGGTCTGATCAACTGGGAAATATATTAAGAACACCAGTAACTCTTCAAGACATGATCCTAAAACTTCAAATCATACTTGGGCATAAACTCATAATTTCTTAATATGTGTTGCTTAACATGTAACAGAAGAATAACGCAGAGTTGCTACAAAATCAAAGCTATTCCCAGAAAAGTAAAAACTACCTATAAGTCATAACTCTTACAAAGTTCAACTCCTAACTAATATAAACTTTCTAAAAACTTAAGAAAAACAGAGAATAATCTTTTAATTCTTTAGAAACTGGAGTCCAAGAAGATGCCAAAAAAAACTTTCTTCCATAATAAATTGTTATCATTATTATTAACATAAAAAATTCTCCCACTCCTTTCCACCACAAGACCCAAAGAACTACTCATACCCACAGTTCTACAACACCTTGCCTTCAAGGCCTTATTACTCTTCCCATACATGTAGAATGTTTCAAGAAATAAAACTAACATGATCCTGAAAAAGCCTAATGTATTTCCATATTTCTTTGTAACATAGAACAAAGAAAATGTGCAATTGGACAGTGTAAAAATAAGTGGTCTATATCTTAAAATTTGTTCGGGAAAAGCTCACACCAACATAAAGGCATAAAAATAAAGTTGAAGTTAAAACCAAGTTCAAAGTCTATTTTTTATAAGACTACCAATTTTACGATAAAACAACAAACTAATACCATCCTGCGGCAACTCCAATGCCCACGTCAAGAAGAGAACTAACATCTAAATAGTTATCAAGTGAAGAAAAATATTGAGAGAGGCGGAAAAAATCTGAAGTATTATTTTATTTTTTTCTCTTTATCATTTCAAATGTATTTACAGTCATATAAATAGGATTTGGGGTCAAACTAATACACCATTATTACAGTATGTACACAACTACTAGTACAATCACTATTACAGCCTGTACACAACTACTAGTACAACCATTATTATAGCCTGTAGACAACTACTATAATTTGAAATTCTACAACTCTACACTTCCCCTCAAGTTGAGTGATATATATTAATCATTCTCAACTTGTAACTCGATTCTTCAAAGATAGTTTGAGGTAATGCTTTGATAAGTATATCTGTAATTTGATGACGAGTAGATGTATATAGAAGGTCTACAATTTTACCATCTAACTTTTCTTTGATGAAATTACGATCAATTTCTACATGTTTGGTTCGGTCATGATGAATAAGATTTCTTGCAATTCTTATTGCAGCTTGATTGTCACAATGCATGTTGATAGATTCAATAGTTGTGAAGTCCAATTCATTGAGTAGTCTTAACCACATTCCTTCACAAATCTCCTGAACCATAGCTCCAAATTCAACTTCTGCACTGCTTTGAGTGACTACTGACTGTTTCTTACTTCGCCAAGTTACAAGATTCCCCATACAAATGTACAGTACCCAATGGTAGATCTGTGATCTACTATAGAACCTACCAAGTCGGCATTTGTAAATACTTCAATTTTTTTGGTGGGATTCTTACTAAAATAGAATCATTTTCCTGGTGTCATATTGAGATACATAAGTATACGATAGACCGTCTCCATATGTTCTTCAATGGGACTATTCATAAATTGACTTACAACACTGTCTGAAAAACCAATATTTGGTCTAGTATGGAATAGGTAAATGAGTTTTCTCACTAATCTTTAATAATGACCTTTGTTCACAGGTGTACTGTTTTCTTTGATTCCGAGTTTTACTGTAGGATCCATAGGAGTTTCTGTCGGTTTACATCCAATCATTCCAATTTCTTTGAAAAGATCAAGTATATATTTCCTCTGAGATATCGACATACCTTTCTTTGTTCGGGCTACTTCCATTCCTAGAAAATATTTGAGATTGCCTAGATCTTTGATCTCAAATTCCTTGGCTAGAAATTCCTTGAGTTTATTCATCCTAATTGTAGAATTACCTGTTAGAACAATGTCATCTACGTATACAATTAAGATAACTATTCTATCATTGGAGAAATGTTTGACGGAGAATGTGAGACATGATTCTGGTGTGTGGGTATGACTCAAGTAGAATGCTAATAGGTGTTTTGAAAGTGAGGACACAAGAGGACATCCTATTGATAAGATAGGTAGCTGTAAGGACAGCTTCTCCCCAAAAATATTGAGGGACATGAGTTGTAGAACATGAGGGATCTAGCTACCTCGAGAAGATGTCTATTCTTCCTTTCAACCACCCCATTTTATTGAGGTGTGTCAACACAAGAGCTTAGATCAACAATCCTTTGACTTAAAAGATAATCACTAAGAATGGAAGCGAAGTATTCTTTAGCATTGTCAAATTTCAATACTTGGATTTTTGTTTGAAATTAGGTTTGAATCATGGTATTGAAATTTTTAAAAACTTGACCTGTTTTAGATTTTTCTTTCATGAGAAATAACTAAGTGATTCGACTATGATCATCTACAAATAAAATAAACCAACGTATCCCTGTTATGTTTTTTATTCGAAAAGGTCCCCAAATATCAGTGTGAATTATTTGGTTGGTGCTGTGTGGATTATGTTGTAATTGCTACGATCTGAGTTTTGTTACTTGTTATCAATTTACTAGAAGAAAGGAGGAAAAGGATTGGTTCCGAATTCAGACGTAGATGGTTGAGAGTTTAGTAAGAGAGCTGAAAGACAAGGACTGAGATTGTATTTTAGAAATACTTCGATATCATGAAGAAAAATATTGAGAGATGGTGGAGAAAATTTGAAGTATTATTTTATTTCTTTCTCTCTATCATTTCAATTGTATTTACAGCCATATAAATAGGATTTGGGGTTAGACTAATACATCACTATTACAATCTGTACACAACTAATAGTACAACCTATACACAACTACTATAAATTGAAATTATACAATTCTACATCAAAAATAAAACGAGTTATGCATTGCATATAGGTATTTGAATAGTCAGTCTACACATGTATCCTACAAAGTAAAAAAGCAAGGGCCACTACTTTGTTGGTACCCATATTATTATTTTAATACTTATTATTGCTCAAGTTCTTTAGTGTTACTTAAAAGTACCTATATTCTTAAAAAAGTACCCATTTGGTCAAAATGATTTTTATGCACAAAAAATGGACAATTTAATCATTTTAATTTTCTTCCGACTTTTCCTCTTTTTTTCTCTTGTTTTACTTTTTTTTCTCTACTCTTTCTCACACCTCTATCTATTTGCATAAAACACTTTTATTTCTTTTTTCACTAAACCCAAACACTAAACCCTATGAAGGAATGAAAAAGAGAAAAGAAAGAAAAAAGCAAAATAAGAGGTTCACGAGTGTCGACAATTTCACGGACATAATTTTTATACAGTAATCTCTTAGCTCTTAGGATTTCTCACAACAAATATCAAGATCACATGTATCATATTGTGGTTATAAGGCTCCAATGACTCATATTCAGGTACCGTTTCATATATATTTAAGTACATTTCATATAGGCATTTGATTGAATCAATTATGATGTTGCACGATTGAGTTATAAGTCATTTTAGTTTGAGAGATCGATGAGTGCCAACACCATACTTGGAAAACATATTGTTGAATTTGATCATAAGTGCCAACACCATACTTGGAAAACATATTGTTGAATTTTGTATCATCACGACAAAACTCTTGTATAGCATTGATATGGGTAAATCTGTAGACAATGGGAAACTCATCTATAATCTAATCACACCCGATCTCGCCACCATCAAAAAAATATTACCCTTCTTCATAGTTGCTTGATATGAATACTACTTCGTGAAATTGGAGTTCTATTTGCTACAAATAAGCCCAAGCTTGAAGATCTTGGACCCATCAACAATTCTTCCCTATTAAAGTTTAATACCCTCTCCTCAACTAGCTTGGCTACATGTGGTTGCTATTAACCACCAACTATAGAACCTGATAATGAAAACTTGGATGACTTGCCTACCCATGAAGAGAATGGGACTCTGGATGATATACGAAAAACCATCTCAGGAAGTGACCTTGTTCTGCTATTTATTTCTGATTTTGCACAGGTCTGTTGGATGTAAACAAAAGTTTGCTCCTCTGTAAAATATTTGCCAATTGTCATTCTCATTTGATGACTATCAAATTTTTTGAACCGTATTACTAGGATTGTGGAGTCTATTTAAAAGGTATACAGAAAATGGAATGAATGAAGATCTGACTTATAAAAACACTGTTGAATGCATCACAGTAATAATTTCAAGAACTATTTAAACTAAGGTTACTATCTTCTCAATGGTTGATGCACAAGAATTTGTGCCCTATTGTAAAACAACAGGCCTAGCAACATGATAGGCTTTTTCAACCCCTTTTTTATAATATAATAGTTTCTTTTTAGTTTTTAAATTAAGTTGTAGTTTTTGATATGTTTTAAAAAGTTTTGAAAATCGATTTTTTCAGGTATTTTTTAATAACCGTCTCCAAACCATAACGATTTTTCAGTGATTTCTGGTACAATTATTATAATTCAGTTTGGGGATAGTTATATCAAAAACCGTCCCCGCTCGTACCCGTGCCCATCCCTACCCTCTACTTGAATTGTTTTATTGTCTTTAGTCTATCTAGTGAAAAAAAAGGGAATGTAATGAAATTCACATGATTATATGATATATTATACATGCTTATATTTATTATTACCTAATTGCTTCACCCTGATGCTTAGCAAGTTTGCGTTTGTCATAGTTTATGTTTAAGCAACAATGTAAGGTAAAAGTGGAATGTATTTACCAGTAAAGCTACATCAATCTTATATCAATTCTACTGTAGAAATTAAAATTGAAATGTATCTACGTATCTTTTAAGTGAACTTGTAGTGAGAGTTGTTTTGTTCCACAAAAATACCAAAAGAGGAGTTTAAGAGGTTCACAAGTGTTGATAATTTCACGGACACAATTTTTACACTGTAATCTCTTAACTCTTTGGACTTCTCACAACAAGTATCAAGATCACATGTATAGTGCTTCAATAACTCATATTCAAGCACAGTTGCACACATATTTAAGTACATTTCATATAGATTTTTGGTTGAATCAATTCTGATATTCAATGTTTGAGTTATAAGGCTTTTTAGTTTGAGAAATCAATCTCACTCTTGATCGATCTCTAAATGATCCTCAACCAATTGTATCAAACTACGTTAACTTTTAAAACAAAGGTCCGAAAAAAAGGATAGATCACTTATATCGTTAGCGTAACTTAATTTTGGGAAGGATCGATCCTATTGCAGAACTGGCAAATTTCATCTTGTTTTAGACTTTTTTTAATCCCAGTCAACTACCAACTACATGTTATATTTTGTCACATCATATGAGTGACGTTTTCTTATTTAAGTTTTCATTAAATACGTTACCCATCTTTTATAATTCACTCACAACGACGAAACAATATTTAGGGGCATGAAGTTTTCAAAGTTGTTCTTTCTACCCTTTTGCTTCTTTTCATTTAGGCTTAGCTTCGTTATCTCATCAAACATATTTACATGAAGATATTAGTTTAGATTTGAGCCTACTTATTGATCATGATTACTTGATTTCAAAATTGTGTCTACAATTATTATTGCTCTAGATTTTCAGTATGCTTTGTGTTTACATCTATTTATCAAACTATAGCATTTGATAAAATTGTTCATTGCGTTAGTCCATCTAGAACACGCATAGCACATGTTATTTGTGCTAACCTTTCAGGTTATTTCGTGGACATTTTCGATAGCTCAAGGAGAGTTGATCAGAACGTCAGTCCAGATTGGTTCACCTACCTTGGAGAGACTGTTAAGAAAAGAGCGACAGCTCATAAGTAAAGTACATAGAGGCTTATCACTGTAAGGGTAGTCTAAGATCTCTTGTACTTTAACATTAATTTTTTCATAGTAGATATGTTAGGTGACCTAGGTAGACCGGTGGTTTTCCTCTTAGGTCATATTAATCTAGGTAGTTTCCATATAAAATCGTGTGTCATTTACTTATTTTCACATTTATTATTGATACACGATTGCATATTGGGCCGTTGTGATTAGTTTATTGCCTAAACTTATTAGGTCCATATTATAACTTACAAAAAGGAAGCAAAAAAGAGAAAATAATAATAAAATTTTAAAAGACTAAAATATCCTTCTTTTTTGTGTACATATTTATTTTTTAATTAAATGAGCCCTTTTAGATAATTTAGGTATTTTTAAGGTACCATTCAAGAACTTGGGCAATAATAAGTACCAAAGGATTAATATGGGTATTAATAAGGTAGCATATCTAAAAAAGCACTTAAAATCTAAATACATCCTTTTTCCTTTGTCTTTCTTGTCAAAACAAGTTAATGAATGAGGAGAATGATGCTTACCAAGTCATGCGATGATCCTTTCAGTTCAGACAGGACAGTAGCTGAATCTGTTCTGATAGGACAGTTAAATACCTGTTATTTAAATTTTATATTTCAAACAGTCAGTGATGATTAATACCAAGAAAACATATCCATCATTTAGTTAGTTACTAACGAAAATACCAACTAGACATCAACTACAAATACTTGATGCAACATCAGAAAAATAAATAATTTACATAAGCAGAAGGCTGCAGCTTACCGCAAAACCAGCGAATGAAAGATCACTTTCCACTACATCCCTATCCAAGCTTCTAGCTTCACTAACCTTCAGCATCAACAGAGAGCAAGTAAGAACCCAACCTTATGCAAGTAGATTGATTTAACTTCATCAATTGGAAAAATAAATGAAACAATTGGATATAACAAACTGTAAAATAAATTTGGCCCTCAGTAGTAACCCTTAATCTCTGATACAGTAACAGAGAAAGCTATCTCAAATTCAAATCCATTCTGATGTGTTTGATCTCTCGTAGATTTCTATGATATAGACATGCCATAATATGTTCAATCCATAAGCCTAAACTCATGTAGGCTTATCTCACACACAATTGATGCCATGTTTGATAGACCATTTCAGGCACGGTAGAGTTAAATTACGTCAATACATGTTTGGTACGTTCTTTCAGGTCATTAAATGATTTAATAAGCCCTAGGGCCCCCTATTATGCATTGTAAACAGACAATAGAGACCGCATTTGCCAAGGGTATATATTATTTCAATGCAATTGCTTCCCAGTTTTAAAATAATTCCTTTTTCTTTTTCCACAGCAGATCTGTCTTTGGAAAATAAGTTTGTTTATTTTTTTTTATAAAGTTAATTCTTACTGTCATATCTGGAAGGGACTTGTAAGCGAGGGCCAGAACACGGGAGCCTTGTCGTGTATATTTCTTGTAGGTTTCCACATATGATGGCGGCAATTCAGACAGCCTATCCTGAATAGTTTCTGGGGCACCCTGGAAGTAAGACAAGACCTCACCAAATGAGGTAAAAAAATGGACCGCTAAAATGACCGAACACATGATTCAGTAAAATTGAAATTTAGAGTGCCAGAAACTGCTTATTAAACCAACAGACCTTCACAAAAGCAAAAAATGCCTCCTGAATGCGAACAACAACTGCCATTCTTTTCAAGTGGGAAGCAAAATGGTGCCTCTGAACTATTTGCACAGCATTTCCAGTTGCCCTAAAGTTAAAATACCAAGATCAAAGTGCTAAAGAATGAATTGGTGGTCAGTTAATTCTTCCTCCCTCCCTCTCTAACGTGAATGATCAGAGAACAATGTTCTTAAACCACAGTAATCAAAAGTTAACTAAAAGGAAAATCTAATGGAGCGCTAAAAAATGCATTGGTGGTCAAATACATAATCACCCCTTCTCTATTATCTTGTGAATGAATATGAAATATGTATGAACTCCTGGCTATAACAAATATGAAGTGGTGAACTACGATATTTAAATTTTCCTTTCTTTGCAACCCCGTTAATTATTTTTAATGTAACTGTAGCTATAGGTAAATTTGGGAGAAGGTACAAGTCTCTTTTGTTCTTTTTTCCCCGCAGACCACAAATTATTGCTATAGCTAAGCTACTTCTCCAATGGTTTTCAACCCCCCTCATTGAAAACTATGAAATATAGACACAGATGTGAAAAAACGACTTTAATTTCATTAAAACATGAAATAGAAAGGCAATCATAAAGGGCAAAATACACTAAAGGATTTAGAGTATTTCACTATTTTGGAAAAGAAATGTTACACCATACCTCTTTGGCATGGCCTTTTCATCAGATTTATAGGACCAATCTATACCCTTCAGTGCAGCTTTCTCGAGAGGATCACCAACCTATTGACAATCCACAACAAATCATAGAAACAATGGATCTTTAGCCACAATATTGTAGAGTATAAAAAACATATGCTCAGAGAATTACAGAACTCACAATGACAATTAAAAGTGTAAGCTTGCTACCAATGAACAAACAAAAACATGTTTTTTTCTCAACTATAAATATGGAAAAATTATAGCAGTCATTATAATAATTCAAAGATAACTGGGGAAGGACATACTGCTAACTGAAGTATATAGGCTCCATTTCATGCAATGGCAATTTTCTAGCACACATTAGAAGGTACTGCACAGAGTTTTTCCTATCTTAACTTTTACCAAAGTCCTCAGCGTTATTAAAAAGGTGTTTTTAAAGTATTGCAAGCAGCACTTAAGCATTATTGAGTAAATACCAATCAAATGGAGAAAAAAAATCAACAAAACAAGGTTTTATAGATGAGGAATGCTAGGGTTATAAAAGCCAATAGCTTTAAATCTTGAAAGATCTATGGTATACAGCACTATCACAAAAAGGAAAGGTAGATCCTTGTTTCACTTTACATTTTTCTTTTCATTGACAGCTTAGCATTAGTAGGAACAAGGCTAAATCTATCAAGAAAAAGTTCATAGAAACTCTTAAGAGGTTCCCACTGTCGTGCGCTCTAAAGCATTACAAGAAAAAAAAATCCAATGCTAATATAAACTTACAATCACAGAGTCTACTTTCAGATGTCAGAGGAATTCGGTTGCTGTGCTCTTTAAAAAACAAGGTTTAGTGGAGAACTTTAGTCAGTGAGAAATTCCTTAAGTACACAAGTTTGTGAACATATTTTTTTTGAACCTAGGACTCTCAGTCTAAGAAGTATTTCATCTTAAAAATTATAAACAATAAAAAAGAGATCTTATTAATGATGCTCGTCCATTAGCATACCAGCTTGTTGTCCACAAAAACCAAAGCATGACAAGAAGCAAGGATCTCCACTGCACGCAAAGGCAACTTTGATGTATCAGATTCTAAATCCATAATGCCATTGAACCCAACAACTCCACGGAATTCCTGGCAGGACAAGAAGAAGGATTATAAATTGATATTAGAACATGAGCAACCTATTATCTGTTCAGCTTAATAAGAAACATACCATATCATCTGATGTCAATGTTCCAGTTTTGTCAAAGCAACATATATCAACCTGCAGGGAACCAAACCATATTAAAAAATTAATATAGCAACACGGTTTTTACCACAGTAATACCTTGTCCTTGTTAATCACCATAAACTTATTTATTAACCAGGTCAAATACATCGGATACAATAGCTATTGAGAAAAGTAAAGGATATATAATTTATTTCAGGTATAATTATATAAAGCAAGTAGTTTATCACAACTATGAAAAGAGAAAGGAGACAGCATATGGCATTTTGCTAGGGGAAAAAACTAATGCTAAAGATATTCTTGAGAGCCTACTGTGTTTTTCCCAAGCAAAAAGAAAACATTTAAAAGGGAGGGGAAAAAAGAAATAAATATTGAAGTTGGATTGGCATACCTTGCCAGCGAATGGAATGCGGAATGGCTCTGTGCAATATACTCCACATCGTGCCAATGCAATCAAAGATGTATTAACAGCTATGGATAATTCCATCGGCAGCTCAGGAGGGATCACAGAAGTAATAATGAAAGAACAACTAAGAAAAAGCTTGTACTTGCTTCTAGTGGGGTCCTCCAAGCCCTAATCAAAGATGTCAAACTCAATTCACCATGAAGCCAACGTATATCACAAAATATTAAGTACCTTAAAAACCATTAATGTACCTTCTTGAGTACATAACCAGCAGCTATTAATGCAAATACAAGTAGGAATAAAATGAACAGCCCACTTTCCCAGCTATTAGCAGTGACCTATAGTGCAAGCAACATTAAAAAAAATGATTCCTAGAACAAGAAGAATATACCAGGAAGAATTTCAAGATTATTGGCAAACAAAGAATAAAAAACTAATTACCCTCTCTGTAGAAAATAAAATTGTTCGCATCAACTTCCCCTGACTAGTTTGAAACCCAGTCCTCAGAACGACAGCGATACATCCACCATCAGGAGTCTTAAGAGAAAAGCTCTTAACCCAATTTTCATTTAGAAAATTCAAAATAAACATTTCAATATCAATTCATGAATAATGTTTCAGTACTTCTAGAAACAAGTATAAAATAAACTGTAATATGAACTACCTTATCCGGAGTATGTTGCAGTATTTTCGTGCCACCAAATAAAATGTGGCTTTTGTCTCTCTTAGCTGATAACCTCTCCTCATTTCCTCTACTGGTGACTGAAATCTGAATACATAACGACATCTCAGATCCGTAGGAAAAGGTAATTCGCACATAAATCAGATACAAAAAGATGTCACCTTCAACTTGAATGATTATATAATGCACAAGCACAAATGTAAAGTTTTCAAGGTACTCATTTAATTGTAATATGATGATAAAACTCGAGGTGAAAAACAATATCGGTGAATAGAACAGATGCATTTGGGCATAATATGAGTCACTATAGATGGTTCACAAATCATTTTCACAGCAGTATCAATCTATAAATCAGAGAAAAAGATCCACCTTCCACTGAGGAGTAGACTCGCCAGTAAGGATAGCTTCATTCAAAATAGCACTTCCAGCCAATAAAAGCATGTCTGCTGGGACAGACCTATCTTCGCCAGTCTGACTAGAAGTTCGCCCAATGGAAACAACATCTCCAGGTAAAAGTTCCGTCCCAACAAATTTGACCCACCTTAAATATGCAGCATTGAACATATAAGCATGCAAACAGCAACATGCCACACAATCATTATTAATAAGAGGTTTATTGCATTCAGAAAACATACTTCCCACAGCGATGCACCATTATGGTCTGGTTATCTACTCTAACACGTCTCAGCTCAGTTAGAGTCTTTAACCTACTTTTTGCCATTGTTGACTCAAACACAAACAGCATGAATAAGGTGAAGAAACTGTAATACCAGTATTCATCCAAACACCAGAGGCCCACACAGAACACCTACGATGATGAGAAGAACATAAGTAACATAAGAGCAAGGAACTGAAGATTAAAACGGAGATATGAGATATGCATGACCAAGAAAAACATAAAACGTATTATGCAAGAGTAGGATGAAGGCATGTCAATGCCTCAGTGTATAATAGAATGTGCATACATGTGGGTGCTTGTTACATTATATATATAGAGAGAGAGAGAGATAACCTGAAATACAAAGAATGGTTCCATGCAGTTTTCTTTCATTAGTTTCTGGAATGTGGGCTGTGGATATTCAAACCTAGAATGACCATAAAACATCCTCATCAAAGAGCCGGAAAGTATACAAATGATAAAGCATCTCATCTACTCTATGTCCTGAAGATGTCAACGTGCTTAGAAAATCATATTCATTGACTTATCCCTGGAAAGATTCATAGAGTAAGTTTACCACCCAATCACTTGACTTATTCTGTGGAAACGTTCTAGAAGTTGTAAACAGTTCATGGAATCTTGAGTTTTACCAAGCACAATTAAATTGATCGATAAGCTCAAATTACACTTCTTTTGACTGATTTGAAATAGCATGGGTCACAACTCACAATGAGTTTTTAACACTAAAATGGCCTGAAAAATGTTGAAACCAAAAGGACTATCCCATATTCACATTCACATCAAGCATAGATGTATCCTAAAGCATTAGACAGGCTAAAAAACCATACATTTTTTTTAGTACCTACAATAACATCAAACAAACAAATCAAAGAAGGAAAGCTCAAACAAAGACAAATGCCAACAAGAAACCCAAAAAAGGTAGAAAGAATGATAAACAATCCTTCAGGAAAAAGGAAAGCTATACGGAAAGATGGACCATTACTTTGGGGGGAAAGTGAAGTCACATCAACATTTAGAAGGATAACATAGCAAAAGCAAAGGATAGAAGTAGCAAAAAGATAAATATGAGCACAAAAACAAACTCACACATTTCGTCCCCATTTATCCGTGGCAGCAAAGACCTTTGCATCAGAACCATGACCAGTATTTTTCAGGTAGTAACCAAATGTTTCCTTTGTAGGATAAGGAAGCTTGGAAAAGTTTTCCTTCTCCTTTGAATAGATGAACCATTGTTTTCTAAAATCAAAGTAAATCTCGTCACCATCACTGGAGGATGAGGAGCTGACTAACTGTAAAGGAAGGAAATGGGGTTAAGAGGAGTTAGGAACCTCAATATAGTATCAAAACATAACTAAAAAGGAGAATACACAACCAAACTGAATGGAGAATGCACCTTTTTAAGGAGGAAAAATGGTAAAAGAAAAACCAATCAAGAAAGATCAGTAACTTATATATATTGCAGCAATGTAAACACATGGCCATTATCAAGTACGAAAGAGCAATCCAGAAAATATTATATGCTTCTCTCGGATGTAAATTCCAGTATTAGTCTTGACATTTATTTCATATACGACATTAGAAAGTGGCACTCGAATGTTAGCAAAATATATAGGGAAAACTCTATAAGACTGCGAATCTTGAGCCTTTATTGAACACCAAAAAAATTATTGTGCCTCGTAGAGCTTTAGAAAAACAATCACTTGAATATTGTCCCTTCAATCTAGCTAGTATAAATCAGGCAGTGGTCCCAAAAAGGCCAAAACATGTACTCCTTGGCTCCAAAAATGTAAAAGTTAACCTTTCCTCTCTAGTTGTATAACTAAAATTTGTTTATGAAAACAGCATATAACATACTCACCATGAATAAATTAAGGTGACATACTCGAATCTTTATAGAAGAAATATTTACAAAATGCAAGCTTGCTACACCAACAGATAAATATCTTCAAAATTGCTTAGATATTAAAAAGGGAAATAATCAGTCTTACAAGTGATACAAATTTCTATTGCAATGAAATGGATACATATGTACATTTGCATCATGAAGAAATTCGCCTTACAGGAAAAATTAATAACTTTTATTTTGAAGAAGATCCACATAAGAATTAAAACACAAATAAAAATTATTTTAAAAAATAGATGGCATGGAACCACTTTTTATGCCTAAGTTACAAAAGAATAATTAGTCCTCATGGCCACAATGCATGGGATCCACCATGAGGCTGGGAATTTAGAGAAAGCAAATAAAGGAAGATGGAAGATAGAAAAGGGTAGGAAGAGAGTGAGAGAGCTAAAAATACATAAGACATTGAAGGATAGAACATAAGAATAATGGTTAGAAAGCGGGAAACATGGAGATAAAGAAAGAATAATAATTTAAGAAGGGCTAGACTAGAAAGAAGGTAATAATAAACAACATACGCAGAGAGGCAAACCACAATCTGAAAGAAGATAACAAACAAAAAACCTTCAGCAGAACATACAAGCTTACGGAAATGAAGTGGAACAACTTCTTTAGAACCCGAAAATTTTGCTGGAGTCACTTTGCACGCATCTGCCTGGTGAATATCTTTAACCTACATCAACAACCCAACAACACCCATAAGAACAGTAAAAAAATTCAATTAGATGAAAAATAGCATAAGCCATCTTTTAGCCAATAGATGGTATCGAAATGCTGACTTATTGTAGATCAAGAAAGAGAAAAGACCATGGTTCCAAACTTCCAATTCCTTGGAGCCCTCATATAAAGTAAAAGAACAGCAAGAAAAAACTGAGAACTTTCATATTCATCAATAATACGAGTTTGACATGAGAACCATGTTGAATTTTTAGCATGAACATGAAACTTCATTCACCTCAATTTGTTTCCTTTATATAGAACAAACACATAGTCACATACATAAGAAAAACATTGCATCTATAAATGAAGCAGAACCTTAAATGAATGTACCAAAACAAAATGTCTGTTAATAGCATACATGTATAGCGTTAACAAGCTTGATAAATTGACGTGAGTGAAATACCTTAGAATATTGGACAAAACATCGAAAATCAACTGACCAAACTGTGAAAAGCCAAACCAAGATTTGAAGAGCTACAAAACCACCCAGAACTACGGTTGCATCGAAAAAGTCTATACTGGGAACAATAACAGTTAGCCAAACAGCATAGAAAATAGCAAAAGGCCACACATACAACCGACATGCCCAGTGCTTCTTCCTCAATAAATCAACTTTGTCAACCACTTTTCCGCCCACATGGAACCTCAGCATCTTATTGCCCTACCAAAGTACAGTTACATTCAAATCTCAAATCGATCCCACATCTAATTTATAGATTTTTAGATTAAAAAGGCAATATCCATAAGGGAATAGGTAACATCAAGAATATATAAACTTCGAATACAGTGTATAAGAAGAAAGAACGAAATTTTACAATCATATAAGGATTTTCTTTACAATGAGAAACTGGTAAAAACGCAATTGATCCTAAAATAACAAATCAGATCAAAAAAAGCCCCATAAACAAGTAACGCAATTTCTCACATCACGTAACTATCCGTTTCAACTCTACTTTCTCAGCAAGCAAAGAGAGTTTAATGGATAAAATGCCATCCGATCCAATGCCAATCCATTACATGTGAGACTGGATACATCTATTTCAATTCAGAATATAAATAAGAACAGTAGATGAAAATTTTATTAAAAAAAATTACCAAAAGGAACTTCGTATTGGGTAATGAGAAGCGCTTATGAGAAACTGGACAGCATGATTTGTCTCAAGTCTTCAGTGAGACAAAGGATTCGTCTCAAGTCTTCAGAAGCCAATCGAGCTTCTTTCTCTTTACTCATTTTTTTGCTTTTCTTTTTTCTTTTACACGAGTTTTATAGCATAGCTTTTTCTTGCAGGTGCTGTATCGAATTTTAATCCATTAATTTATTGATGATAAAATGATATTAAAGTTGTAAAATATGAATTCAAAAAAATTTGAAATTTGAATTCATATTTTATAAATTTAATAAATATTTATTGTATCACGACACATTAAGATTTTTAGTATACTAATTTCTATAATATTCTATTTTATAAATTTAATAGATATTTATTTTAACATGATCCCTTAAAATTTTAATATACTATTCAAAAATAAGTAGAAATAATCGTTAAATTTATCTCAAGTTATTTTTCCCTTTTTTGTCATTATTTTTCTTTTCTTTTCGCTCCCGAACTCTATTAGTATTTTTTGGAGGATTTAGGCCCGTTCATCAAATTTATTTATTTTTATTTTTCACTTCAGGCAGGTTTCGTTTTCTAAGAAAAGGGTTCAATTGGGAAAAAGCTACCAAAAAATTTATAATTTTGGAATTAAACGAACAAGATTGGGAGACCATAAAGATAAATTAGATTTAATATAAATTTTTGTTATATTTAGCAGGATTAGACATGTAAAATGAATCAGATAGGGTAGTCTCTGTACCTTGCCAGTCCACTAAGTAAATATGTTGGACTGCGACCATGAGTTGCCGTGCCATATTTGTACCAACCAATTAGGCTATTTAAGCCCTTTTAATCTTTTCCTTCTCTCTTTTTAAATCAGAACCACAATTTTCAATTTTCATTTTAGAAATCAAATAGGCAATGAGGCAAGAGTTCTCGTGCCTCTTGTTTGTCTTCTCTATTTGAGGGGTGTACAGGTGGAAACAATTTTTGATATAATTATTCTCAAAATTAAAGTAATAAATACGTATTTGAAATTATCTAAAAATTGTTACAATTCAAAATTAATCAGATAAAAAATAAACCAACGGTACAGATAATCGTAGATATCTCAACTCGTAATTAAAATACCCACTCCTAAACAACACCATAACCATCGAACTTCATCTCCAAATGATTTCACTTGTTCTTCTACAACTATAATTCCCAACAAGGGATCTATAGTACACAATAAATGACAAAAACCTCAGGCAATTTGCATTACATCCCTACTATAGCCCAAGTCTTACCCTCGTAAATGCAAGCATGACCTCTTATCACAATGGTGAATTGCCAAGTTTAAGATTAGAAATTGCGAAGCTTCATGTACATGTGAAAGAAATTCACTAGTAGCCTCACTTGGGTCACTACCACCACGCAGGCCACCTCTCCCACGACCTCCAAACCCAGTCCTATCTGATTTCAACCCCAAAGATTGAATGTTTCTTCTCTTGCCTAGTGGAGCTTCAGCGTCCCCATCGTCCTCTTTGTACTTAGCTGAGCTTTTGGATCTAAAGAAAATCTTGTTGGGAAATTACACAAATTCCTGATAAGCATGATTTTTGAGAAAGTAAAAATAGACAAAATAATACACAAATTTGATAAACAAAATTCGACCAATTTTGCCTACGTCTCCGGACCTGTTGTAGATATTTTTACTAAAAATGAGAAATTATATAAAGTGTTTACAACACTTACAACTCATAACTCAATTACATTCAAGAAAATTACTTTCAATTTTCTCTCATTAATGCTTTTTTTTCTCTAAGTTTTTCTCTCAATTGGATAATGCAACATACCTATTGGGGTGCTCTATTTATAGATGCAGAAGCCTATTTTCTACATGTTTTTCCAACTAATTCTTAATTGGCTTTCCTTCTTTTTCAACAAAGGATGCACCATCCAATCAATTTTCTTGGGTTGTTGGCTTGATTACCACTCTTTTGTTTTATTGTCATTTATTTCATAATTTGGTACATGTAAGTTTGACCAACAATTTCCCACTTGAAGACTAATTTCAATCTACCTTCACACCTCGATCAATGTAGCAGCTTTTCTAGTCTTGTTACTCTAGCATGCCAAATGAAGTTGAACACAACTTCAGTTTGTTAATAGTCATCGCCTTTTTAACATATCCATTGGATTTTTTCTTCCTTAAATCTTCTCTAGTATTGACACGTTATCTTCCAACAGAGATATAATGAAGTGATAATGAATCCCAATATGCTTGGTTCTATAATGAAATGTTGAATTTTTTGCTAAGTGTATCGCTCTTTGACAATCAGTATGTAGAATATTATTTTCTTTATTTGAATCCCAACTCAATTAACAATCATTGAAGTCATATCATCTTTTTACTAGCTTCAACCACTACTACATACTTAGGCTCTGTAGTGGATAGAGTGACAATCTTTTGTATTTATGACATCCAACTAACAACTGTAGTTCTAATAATAAATATATAACTGGTGGTGCTTCTTCGGTGATTAACATCACCTCCAAAGTCTGCGTCTACGTAGCCTTGTATTTTTAACTCTCATTCACTAAAGTATAAATACTTCTTTGTGGTACCTTGTAAATACCTCAAAATCCACTTGATTGTTTCCTAATGAGCTTTCCCTAGATTTGACATTAATTTGCTAACAATTCCCACTACATAGCCAATGTCTGGTCTTGTACAGACCATCGCATACATCAAACTTCCAATGGATTATGCATAAGGAACCTTAGCCATGAATTTTCTCTCTTCCTTCTTTTAAGGAAACTGATTCTTAGATAGGCGAAACTGACTGGCCAAGGGTGTGCTAACTAGCTTGGCGTCGCCCACGTTAAATCTTTACAAACACGATTGATGTACTCTACCTACAATAACTGCAAGGATCCTCTCTTCTTATCTCTTGTGATTTGTATTCCAAGAATCTTATTTGTTATACCCAAGTCTTTCATGTCAAACTCCTTTGACTTTGACAATTGATGCATCAACCTTCTGATATCATCCATGTTTGATTCTACTACTAACATATCATCAACATAAAGTAGTAAAATGATGTAACTAGACCTATATCTCTTAAAGTAACAACAATGGTTAGTGTTGCACTTCTGGGAACCTTCCTTATGCATGAAACTGTCAAACTTTCTGTACCACTGTCTCGGGGCTTATTTCAGGCCATACAAACTCTTCTTAAATCTGCACATCATGTTCTTCTTCGCTTTTTCTGAGAAACCTTCTGGATGGTATATGTATATCTCCTCATCTAAGTCTCTGAAAGAATGCAGTCTTCACATCCAACTATTCAAGATAAAGATCTTCAATGGCTATAATACTTAACACTGATCTGATTGTATTAAGCTTCACAACAAGAGTAAAAATGTTGGTGTAGTCAACTCCTTCATTCTATTGAAACCCTTTAACAACTAGTCGGGCCTTGTATCTCTTATAACCATTATACTTCTCTTTCACCCAGTACACTTATTTGTTGTGAAGTACCTTCTTCCCTATGGGTAACTCAACTAGTCCCCATGTCTGGTTGGAGATGAGAGATTTCATTTCTTCTTTCATGGCAAGCTCTCACTTGCTAGCATCTCAAGTTTGACAAGCTTTATCATAGCATTCACGCTCCCTTCCATTAGCCAGCAACATATAGTTCATGTATCTCCTGTTAGGAACATAAGGTCAAGAAGACTTTTTCAATACAAGAGCTAGAGTATGAGGCTGTGGTGTGTAAGACTACTGTGTACTGCTCTGTCCAATGAGTTTTTCTGGCTAAGGACTTGTCACGGGACTATCTAGGACGTCATCTGCATCTACAAATATTGACTCATTCTGTTCTGAGTCATTAGCATTTGTTTTATGCTTGTCCTTATACATCACCCTTTCGTTGAAAATCACATCTCTACTACATATCACTTTCTTATTTTCGTTATCACAAACGTTGTAGCTAAACTCATCCTCATTATAGCTAATGAAGGTGCATTTCTTGGATTTGGGATCAATCAAGCTTATTTCTACCTTAATCACTGACATGCATAAAATGCTACACAACCGAAAACTTTTAAATGTGATAGTTTTACCTCTTCTAGTCTTCTATGCTCTAATGGAACAGATCGGCCTCGATTGATCAAGTAAGTTATAGTGTACGAATACTTCTGGCTCTTTCTATCAAAATTCAGTTCATACGCTCAACTACACCACTATGTTGAGGTGTGTCTGACACAGTTCTCTCCATTTTGATCTAGTGCTTATAGCAAAAATTTTTGAATCTAGTGTCTTCATATTCACCACCATTGTCAGTTTTGAGATTTTTGATCTTTAAACTTGTCTCATTTTCAACTGTAGTTTTCCATCTCTTGAAAGCTTCAAACACTTCAAACTTATGCTTTAGAAAATAAACCATTACCTTCCAAGAGTAATCATCTATGAAAGTCACAAAGTAGTATTTCCCACCAATGGATGAGACATTCATTGGTCCCCAAACATCAAAGTGAATGAGCTTTCTTTCTTTGGGGTTCTTCCACTTGTCTAAAAGTTGACTCTTTTTTGCTTTCTTAGTATGCAATCTTTGCACATGTTTATCTTTGCTGATTGTAGACCTGGAAAATTTTCCTTTGCGTACATAATCTTCATCCCTTTCTCACTCACGTGGCCTAGTCTCTAGTGCCACATATTTGGTGTTTCATTGCCTACTACAACTATGATCGAACAATGTGACCCTACTGTCATGTAAAGAGTGACATTATTCTTGTCTTGAGTAATCATTATTGCACCTTTTGAAATATTCCAATCATAATCATAGAAGATCGTAGTGTAGCCTTCACTAGCCAACTACCTTACTAAGATTAAGTTCTTTCTTAGGTTAGGAATATACCTCCCAAACAAACTTGTTTAACTTAATCTTCACTACACATTTGCTAATAATAGCACACTATTAATCATTACCAAGATATATCTTTCCAAGGTTTCTGGGGACATTTCTCGAAGAATTATTTCTGTGAAGTAGCATGAAATGATGATCCAAAATCTAACACCCAAGATTCTTTCTTGTTCTCCAAAGAGCATATCAATGCATCATCTCCTCCTGAGGTGGAAGTAACATTTTCCTCTACCTTCCCTTCCTGGACCTTTGGTGCACTCTTACACTAATTTTTGTAGTGTCTGGTTCTCCCATAATTACATCACTCGACAGTCATTGAGCTATAGGAATTATTGGGATTCTTGGATTTGGACCTCTTGTCCTTTGATCTACTTCGGTAGTTTGTTTTGCCACATCCATTCCCTTTAGTTGAATTTCTTCCTCTTGAATTTGTATGCAAAACTGAAACGATTGACGATTCACCCAACTCTCTATGTCGGATCTTTTCATTGAGAACTAGATCACAAACATCATCAAATTTCAACTTATTGCATTCTAATGAGCTACTCACAGTTGTGACAGTAGCATTCCAGCTTTTTGGTAGAGAAGACAAAAGTATCAATGCTCATACTTCTTCATCGAATTCAATTTCAACTGAACTAAACTAGGTTGTAACTATGTTGAGTTCATTGAGATGCTGAGCTATTAATGCGCCTTTCGTCATCCACAAATTGAACAAACGTCTTATCAGGTGCACTTTGTTTAAGGTCGATGGCTTCTAATACACATTGGAGATAGTTACCATAAGACCCGTCATAGTCTTTTCCTTTGCTAGGTTGAAAGAAACATTGCGAGATAGTGTCAATCGAATAACTCTAAGGGCTTATCTGTCTAGAAGATTCCAATGTGTTCCTTCATAGCTTTTAGCCTATTCCTTGAGAGAGGTTGATACAAATAATCTTCTATCTGCATTTTCCAAAACCTAAAATATGTACCATCGAATTTCTCAAGTTTCATCTTTTTTTCATCTACGGCCATTACTCCCACTCAAATATGACTTCCTCCGGATCATTTTTGACTATTCTTGTGAACCACCGTGTATTAGAACATTTCCGTCAACAGACCAATATCGCCCACAAACTATTCACATAATTCACTATTCATACGAATAGTAACATTGTAAAAAATTAACATAAATCACCACAAAATGCTCTCATACTAGTTGTTGGAAAATTATGTAAATTCTTGATAAGCTAGATTTATGAGCAAAAAAATAGATAAAATAACACACAAATTTGATAACAGAGTTCGGCTAATTTTACTTACGTCTTCGGACCTACTACAGATATTTTTACTAAAAAAATGAGAAATTATACAAAATGTTTATAACACTCACAACTCATAATCCAATTACGCTTAAGAAAATTGCTCTCAATTTTCTCTCATTTAAGTTTTTTTCTCAATAGGATAATATAAAGTACTTATTAGGGTACTCCATTTATAGATGCAGAAACTCTCATTTTACATGTTTTGTCAACTATTTTTTAATTGATTTTCCTTTTTTTTCAAAAAAAAAAAGATGCACCGTTCATTTAATTTTCTTGGGTTGTTGGCTTAACAACCACTATTTTATTTTATTGTCATTTTGCACCATTTGGTGCATGTATATTTGACGTAGAATTACCTACTGAATAATATGATGCTTTATGTACCATTGAATTATCCAAAGGTTTTATGAACTTTTTCAACGCATATGAGAACATTTTTCTTATAAACTCGTTGATTGCTTGAAATAATAAGGATACCTCATGGTGTTTTTTGGAAACTTGAAGTTTCTCACCTTAATTTTCTTCCTACTTCTATTTATTCTTTTTTTTAAATGAATTTTCAAAAACTTGGAATGCAAAGGTCAAAAACAGAAATAATTTAACAATAAAAGCACGTAAATTTTTTATTAAAATATTAATAATCATGATTGATTAATATTAATTAGTAATGACATACTTGTTATTTATCCAATAGTAGGGGTGTTATGGTATTTTCTACGTTACAATGATTGGTATATAGGTTTTGTTTGTTTTTGTTTATGTTAGAAGTAGTTTCAATCAAAAGTGATGTTAAAAGAAAATACTTTTAGTAAAAAACTTATTATTTGTGCTTATGTCGATAGCACAAAACATATTTTTTAGTCTTGAAAGCACATATCCAAAAAAAATTTACGATTATTTTAAATTCAATAGTAATTAATCAAGTGTTCTTTTTTTTCTCTTTAATGGTGGCCTAGTGCCTCATTCACTCTTGAGCTGCTATTTATCATCATAGTTTTTTTAGCATTAAGTACATGTTTTTAAGTACTGATATTGAAGTTCATTTTTGAGAGTGGTGTATTATTTCTCTATTAAATTTAATTCTATGGCTTATGTGATTGAACTCAATTGTTCATTGTGGTAATGGTAATTAATTTCTCTCTTTGAAAACCTTGTTCATTTTCTCTCACTTTTAGCTTGCAGCAATGGCATACCAAGGAGGAAATCTAAAATTCATTTCCATAAATGGAGTGAATTGTTTAGATTATTTGTTATTTGATTAATTTGTCTTTGATTAACACTTTCATTCGAAATGTATAAATGTATGAGTAACCGAGGTGTAAGAAATTTGTAGTTATTTTTGAAATTCTGTAATTTCCATGAATATATTTCTTCTCTTGTTGTTTCATTTCAGTAGTGTTTTTGTTAAGTAAGCTTTTTATTTCCCATTTTTATTCACATTTTGAATGTTGATTTCACAACATAGTGGTTTAATGGTGATAAGTAACCTGTTAATTTCAGGGTGTTAAAGTGTACATAGTCTGACCTCATAGAAAAAGTATTCTTTCACTCCCTAATATGCTTTGTCAACAGAAAGGCTTTTGAAGGAACCATCTGAATGAATACATTGTAACAGAGACCCTATTCTTTGTTACTCTTACCTCTATCAAATGAGATGGTTTTTTCCTGATAACAAGTCTACCACGTTCTTCATGATCTCTGATTCTCTTCAAAAATTTCTTATATTTTCTTTATTAGATTACATGCAAAGAGTGGACTTTGGTTTGAGATGAAAACTAGCAAGATCAAGGCAACTCCTGATGGAGAGTTTTTAATAGCATCAGATTTTTGAATTTTACTTGGTATTTTATAACTTGACACTTGACACTCTTGTTTCAAGTGAAAAATAAAGATAATTGCTACAAATGGATGTATAAAACAATGCTAATCATGGTCATACTATTTAAACTGTAGATACTTAACCACCCCAACTCAAAGTATACAAGCTAAGGGAACTTTCACTGAAGTTTGCGAGATACCTAGATTCAGAAATAGTTGATTTTCAGGTACTGCCTATATTTTGTAAAGACTACTCCAGAGATTGTATTTCAAAAAATTCAGTTGTTCTTATCATATAGCTTTCTTTTTAAACTTATGGTTCTTATTTACGTTCTTTAGTTGAATTTGCTATACCAATATTATTATTATAAGATAGGATGCCATCACATTCAATTATTTCTCTTTTCAACATAATAGTTATAATTTTTGTTATTTTATTGAATTTTCTATACTAAAGCTATCACTTTAGGACTGTTGCACGCTTGCACTTTCATACTAAAGCTATCACTATAAGATTGTTTCACTTGCATATTATATGCATTAGCTATCAATTATTGAATTGATTTTGAATTGATTATTGATTTTGTAATTACTCTTAGGAATCTCTTAGTTGACTAATATTGTATCTAAATGTAGAAACAATTTAAATCTCTTAGTTGACCAATCTTGTATCTAAATATAGAAACAATTTGTTTCCTTTTAGAATGTAATTATCTTCATATATTACCTCTGATTTGGAGAATAATATGTACAGAATTATTTAAAGTTTTGAAATTTTTGTTTCATATGGTATCAAAATAGGTTCATCTCTAAGAGGAGCTGTGTTAACAATCGAATATTTTTTTCCTCTTGAAATTCATATTTGTATTCTACATATTCATCGATGTTTTGAATTCTATGGTTGCTACCACAGGTGTTTCAACAGATCTTATTCCATCACTAGCACCACAAGTTGTTGTTCATCAAGACAATTCTGCATTTCCAACCGAAATCACTTTAGATGAGTCCAACTACTCATTATGGTCTTAACTCATGGAGATGTGGATTGGTGCTAGTAATAAAGCTGGTTATCTCACTGGAGAAATAAAGAAACCAGTACCTAGAGATCCTAATCTTGGATCATGGATTACTGAAAATCTCAAAGTCAAAAGTTGGCTAATTGATTCAATGATTCCATCGTTGATGTAATGATTCATTCGTCGCCCTACAACCAAAGATATATGGGAGGCTATATCGAAAACATTCTAGGATAGAATTGACAAAACCTGTATTTTTGAGCTAAATCGAAGATCTTTCTCTACCAAACAAAATGGGCGACCATTACCAACGTATTACAATGATCTAGTTGCCATTTTTTAGGAAATCAATCATAGGACTACCTCTCAAGAAGAAGTAATCGAAAAAGTGTTACAAGTGCATTCTACAATAGCTAGGCTTCGAGATCATATTTTTCTAAGTGGACTTAACTCAAAGTTTGATCAGGTTCATGGAAAAATGTTGTGAAAAGATTTGCAGCTTGATTTGGAAAGCACGTATGCTTATGTTAAAAGGGAATACCAGTATAGACAAACAATGGGAGGCTCTCATCCAATTTCTGAGAACTTTTCCATATTAGTAAGTAAAAATCGATATGGATCTTCAAAAAACCAAGGCAATCAATCATATAGAAAGGTTAACAATCTGATGTGCACTCATTGCAGAGAAAAAGGTCACTCACAATAACGCTTCTATGAAATCATTGGCTATCCCAAGTGGTGGGATTTCTCAAAGAAGCCCCGTAAGAGAATAACTGGGAAGGCTATAGTGAAAGCAACAAAGGACGAAGAACAACCACCATCTACAACAAATGTTGCCTACCTAGGTATTATTGGTAAGGCATTCGTACTTTTTGTGACTTCTAAGAATAGAACTTGGATTATTGATACAGGTGCATCTGATCATATGACTAGAGATTCTGGCCAATTACAATATGTTCTTCCATCTTCTCAATCTATTATTTCCACTACAAATGGTAGTACTTCTTCTATTATTGGGGAAAGGTCTGTTACCTTGACTAATAATCTTACCTTATATATTGTTCTTGTTGTCCAATCTATTGAATACAATATTTTGTATATTATCCAAATTACTTCCACACTTGCTTGCACTATAACTTTTTGGCCCATTTTTTGTGTCTTTCAGGATATCCTAACTTGGAAGATTCTTGGTTATGGTGTTAGACAGGGTAAACCCTATTCCTTGGAATTAACAGAAACTGAGGGACAAAATATAAGTCAGGAAAATCAAGCTACTAATGAAGACAAAATTCGGGCAAATGTTTGGTTAAGGCATCGAAGATTAGGACACCTTTCTTTGAGTTATCTTCAAAAATTACAACCACGTCTTTTTTCAACTCTAAATGATTTAGTTTTTCATTGTGACATTTGTGAAATGGCTAAGAGCCATCACACCTTTTATTTACCAAGTTTGAATAAAAGTTTAGAACCTTTTGTGGTGATTCCTTCTGATGTTTGGGGTCCTGTAAAAATTTCTTCCATTTCTAAAGCTCGTTTTTTTGTAACATTTATTGATGAATGTACTATAATGATTTGGGTGTCTTTACTTATAAAAAACATGATGTGTGTCTAACCCTTCAAAACTTTCACAAAATGGTAGGTACTCAATATCAAAAGCATATTTGTGTACTCCAATATGACAATGATATTGAGTATATGGATGCCTCTTTTGGCAATTATCTAAAAATTCATGGAATTCATTATCAAACCTCATGCACTTACACCCCAAAACAAAACAAACTATCTGAGAGAAAAAATAGATAACTATTAGAGGTAGATCGTGCTTCTCTTTTGACATGAACATGTCTAATTTTTATTAGGGAAAAGTTGTAAAATTTGTAACTTATTTCATTAATTGAACCCCTTCACGGGTGATATATTTCCAAACTCCCCAACAAAAAATGCAATTCATACTTTTAGTTCCTCATCTTCCTAATCTTGAACATCAAGTATTTGGTTGTATTGTTTATGCTCACATTCCAAAAAGTTTACGAACTAAACTTGATTTATGTGCCAAACGTTGTGTTTTCATTGGCTATTCTAAACTTCAAAAAGGTTATAGGTGCTATGATCCATAAACCCAAAAATTATTTGTGACTTTAGATGTCTCTTTTCATGAATTAGAGCCTTATTATTCAGGGGGAGTCTCTGACCATTCTCCTCAGGGGGAGAGTTCTAGTGAAGAAAATGTTCAACAATCAAATGGAAGAGGATGAGGTGAATTTGTAAAACTAGAAGACAGTAGAAAAGCTTCAAAATCGTGATGGAAATGAGGTTCAATAAAAGTGTGATCCCTTAAATTTTTTGGATATGTCTGGAGTACTATTAAGGCCACCAGAATTACCCATGTCTATACCATTAACTAAAGAATTAACCGAGAGTGTTCCTCCTCAAGTAATTTCAAATCTAATGTCTAATGAGCCTAATGAAATACCTGTTTCTGCAAAAAAATATAGATCTTAGATATCCATAAAGGTCAAATAGAGGAATTCCAAAGAAATAATATCAACTTGATCCTAAAGCCAAAACTAAATACCCAATTAGTAACTATATGTCATCTCATATGTTGTCTGAATCATATACACTTACTATTAATCAATTATCCACTATATCTATTCCTAAAACTGTACAACATGCTTTGAAAAATCCTAAATGGACTAAAGGGGTGAATGAAGAGATGGAAGCTTTACAAAAAAATGCCACTTAAGAACTTGTTTCACTACCTAAAGAAAAGAAGACAATTGGATGTAGATGGGTGTTCACAGTGAAATTGAAAGGAGATGGAAGTATTGATAGGTATAAAGCGAGACTAATGGAAAAAAGGGTGTACACAAAGGTATGAAATAGACTACCAAGACACTTTTGCACTAGTATCCAAGATAAATACCATTTGTATTATTATTTCTATAGAAGCAAATCGAGATTGGCCTTCGAAACAATTCGATGTTAAAAATATTTTTCTCAATGGAGACTTGGAAAAAAAAGTTTACATAGAGCTACCCCCTGGTGTCAAACGTAGTTCTATATGTGAAAATGAACTATGTAAGTTGAAGAAGTCCTTATACTGATTAAAACAGTCACCCAGGGCGTGGTTTGGGAGGTTTTTAGTGACAATGAAGGTAATTGGTTATAAAAAGAGTAATTCAGACCATACTTTGATTATAAAACACAAAAAGGAAAGATAATAGTATTTATAGTGTATGTTGATGATATGGTATTAACAGGAGATGATTTGTCCGAAATGAAGGCATTATAAGAACATTTGGCTATTGAGTTCGAAATAAAGGATCTTGGGTAACTTAAATATTTTTTGGGGATTGAGGTGGCAAGATCAAAGCATGGAATTTTTCCTTCATAACGAAAATACATGTTAGATCTTTTCACTAAAATTGGAATGCTTGATTGTAAACCAGTAGAAACACCTATAAAGATGAATCACAAATTCCAACTGATAAGGGTCGTTACCAACGATCAGTTGAGAGGTTAATATGCTTATTACACACAAGGCCAGACATATATAACATATGTCATTGGTGTTGTAAGCCAATTCATGCATATGCCAAGTAAAGAACATATTGATGCACTCTATCAAATTCTGAGATATTCAAAATGTGCTCCAGGGAAAGGTTTATTGTTCTTAAAAAATGATGTCTCAAATATTGAAGAATACACGGACTCTGATTGGGCAGATGACCATACAATTAAAAGATCGATGTTGGGTTATTTTATATTTGTTGAAGGAAATCTCGTCACTTGGAGAAGCAAGAAGCAGATGGTTGTGGCAAGATCAAGCACTGAAGTTGAATTTTAAGGAATGGCCCAAGGTGTGTACAAGATGTTATGGATCAAGAACATACTTAAAGATTTGGCGATTGATTATGCAAAACCCATGAATATTAATTGTGATAATGAAGCTACCATATAGATTGTCTAGAATCTTGTACAACATGATCGTACAAAACATGTTGAAGTAGATCGTCATTTCATTAAGGAGAAGCTTGACAAGAAAACTATACATTTTTCATTTGTCCAATTAGAAAAACAGTTGGTTAATATGCTTACAAAAGTAGTATCAGTAAGGGTGTTTCATGATTAAGAAGAAACATGGTAAGATGCTCATACCAATTTCAGTCTCATCAAATGGTAGGGAAATTGAGGGTCTTCAAACCTTTTAGGTTGTTCCACATAGACTTCTTCTTTGATAACTCCATTCAGAAAAGAACTATTAATGTTCATATGATATAGCTTAAAATTGAAGTAACATGCAAGCCTAAGAAGTAGTGCAACAAACTCAAGGTAGGCAACAAGAGCAAAGGTTTCATCAAAGTCTATTCCTTCAATTCAAGTATAACCTTAAGCAACAAGGCGAGACTTATTTCCAACAATAACCCCATTTTCATATTCCTTGTTTTTGTACAGCCAGCGTGTACCAATAACATATTTGTTTGTAGGTCTAGGAACAAGTACCAGAAATCATTTCTCTTAAATTGATTAATTTCCTCTTGCATGGAGTTTATCTGGTGTCTATCTCTTTCTTACCATTTTTAAGAAGGATAATGGAAGTAAAACACATATAGTTCAAGGTCTCTTATAACTGATACCTCATCCTAACTCCATTCTCCATATTACCGATAATGTCATCCACCCTTCTTTGCTCATTTAGGAAGAGAAGAATCTTTTTTTTTCATCTTCATATGTTCTAGAAGGGTCAATAGGAGTTATAGTAGATGGGGTCTCAAAATTTCAACAATACTTTTGGGAATGCCCCAAACCCAAAATATCTCACTATCATCATATTCAATAAGTTTGGTTGCTATTGAATCGTCTATCACAACATTGATAAATTCCATTATACTAGAAGTTCTTAGGTTGTAGACTCAATAAGAATGGCTGTTATTAGAGTATCCTAGAAAAATACCAAGATCACTTTTGGCCTCAAACTTATTCAGAGTCTCCCTTATCTCTGAGAATATAAAAAGTACTACCAAACACACGTAGGTGCTTAGCATTCGATCTCTTTCCATGCATCATAAGCTCATATGATGATTGATAAGTGTCGAGCCTCAAGAAGCAATGATTCAACCTATAACAAGCAGTGTTAACAACTTTAGGCCAATAAATGTTTCACTAATTTTTTACTAGGCAACATGACTCTTACCATCTCTTGAATAACTTTATTTTTCCTTTCAACAATGTCGTTTTATTGAGGGATTTTGAGCGTAGAAAAACTCATGTTGAATTCCCATTTTGTCACAAAAGGCACTAAACTTAGAATTCTCAAATTCTATTCTATGGTCACCCTAGATTTTGATGATTATACCAATGGATTCAAATTTCTCATTTTGAAATTTGATACACCAGGATTTGAACTTATCAAAAACTTTATATTTTTCTATTAGAAATAGAACCTACGTATAACTTGAGAAATGATCAATAATAACCAAAATATACTTCCTCCTACTAATGCTTATAGTTCGAATAGGGCCCATTAGATATATATAAAGAAGTTGAAAGGGTCTTGTGGTAGACATATGTTGATTCTTTTTGTGTTGACTTTTGTTTTGTTTTCTTATCTTACATGGACCACACATATGTCTAGGGATGGAAAAGATAGATGAAAGACCCCAAATCACTTTAAGAATTGAAATTTTCTTCAACAATTTTGTTTAACATGTCATAGACGTTGATGCCAAAATTATTCAATACTTAGACTCAACCTGTAACATACAACCTCAAGAGGGGAACCTACACAATAATAGTCATCATATGACCTGATGCCTCTTACTAAAGTGTTGCCCAAATATCATACACCTTGCAATCCTTTTTAATGAACTTGACTATGTGCTTGTTGTCACAGATTTGGCTAATATTGATAAGATTAGCCTTGAGATCTTCCACGAAGAGAACATCCTTGAGTTTAGGAATTCCTGTAGCATTAATTGATTCTCTTCTATAAATTAAAGCTTTATTTTCATCATCAAAAGTAATTGTACCATCATTTAAGAGAGTTGGATTGGTAAAGAAGAATTTATCTTCAGTCATATATCTAGAACATCCACTATCAAAGTACCAATAACTTGATGCTTGTCCCTTGAAGGCTATATGAATTATATTACAATTTAGATTCTTATCATGAGGAGAGATGCCAAGACAAGACTTAAAATCTTTGAAAATTTCAATAGCTTTATTCTATAGGGTTACAACTTTAGTGAACAAAGTGACTAAAAGATTCAATAGTTCTCAATATGATTCAATAGATTCTTATTATAGCTTGGAGAATCACTGTGAGAGTTAGAGGAAGAAAATTAGAAAATTTGTCAGAAATAGGAGAAAGGGGCAAGCTCTATGAACTAAACACATCGACAAAGGACTCAAGAGTGGCCTTTTCATCTTCTAAGTTGCAAACATCTTTTTTTATGTTTGTAAATAACATATGAATTACATGAAGTTGATTAAAGGTACATTGATTTTTAGGGTATTAGATTCTCTATCCTAAATTGACCTTTTAAGCTCACTTATATGAGCAAAACATTTCTCATTATCACGAAGGAGAATCTGAATGACTTAGTGTGGCTTTCCAAATTTAACTTTATATTGTTCACATCTTTTTCACCAAACAAAGTGAGATTGAGCAGTTGATCAGAGAGGTCAAAATCTTCTTATCCTTTTCTACAAGATTATTGTGGATCTTAGACATAACTTTCTTTAACATGAGGTTATCATACACAAGCTGGTCATAAGATTCTTAAAGGAAAAAATTATCATTATCATTAACATTAGTCTAATAAGAGGAACTACAGGGGACAGTCTCAGAATGGGAAGCCATTAGAGAAAAAACAATCAGGGGTGGTAACTGCTATCTTTTATGGAGTCAAAACACTCGTCTGATAAGAGCATCCATCATATTTCTTTTCCAAGAAGTCCTATGCTTTCTTGACAGTTATAAACTTAGCAATTAGTGAAGAGTCATCTGTAGTAACTAAGTTGATGAGAAGGTGTAACCCTTAATAGTTTAGATTCCTAAGATGAAGCCCATCTTTGTTTTAGACATCGGCTAATTTAGATTCAACAATACTAGTTTTAGAAATGTGCGTAGGACATGTTCAATCATCTTCGATTAAGGACCAAACATCATTATTTATAGATCCCAAATACAAACACATTTAAGATCTTTAATAAAAATAACATAATCTATTGAATTGAGGTGATCTAATAACCAAATCTCCTATATCATCAATTATAAGAGATTTAATAGAATTAAACACACACATAAAAAGAAAAGGATTAACACCGAAGTGATTAAGCCCAAAAGAGTGTACTTATTTTTATACCAATTGAAAGAGTCTATAATCCTATATAAATAGGATAAAGAGGTACAAACTCCTAAAGGACTCGTCCCCTCAAAAAGCGGAGAAACTAATTATTAAAATAGACTAAAAAATCTCAATTAATTAGTATAAAGCTTTTGAAAAGAAGATATAATCACATGCAGCGCAAAAGTAAGTAAATCATACAAAAAAGTAATAAATTGTATTTTAATCAGAATCTCAATCCTATATATGTTAGAATACAATATAAAAACTCATATTATACTCATAGTAAAACAGATCATACAAACACAATCAAGTAACAAGATAATTTCATATAAAACTTCTATCTATATGGTAACATTCTCGGGTTGTTTATGAAAACTATCCGACAACAAAAAGTCCACTAAGTAATAAAATAATTACAATCCTAAAAGAAAAAAAACTATAAATATCTTTATCAGTGAGGACCTCTATCCAAACTTCCTAATATGGTGTGACTAGAAAATATAGATTAGTAGTCTTTATCAACACCATTTAATATGGTGTGACTAGAAAATGTAGATTAGTAGTGTGTAAAGTAATGTACCATAACCCTTGAGCACCATCCTCACTCACGAGCCACCAACAAACATCAAGAGACACATCGTCCACTACAAATCGCAAATTATGTACATGAAAACACATAGATATTCTACGTATGCACACAATTAATGATTTGATATCTCATCACAACAACTTATTGTGTACAACTACTGATTTGATCTCTCAACACAATAACTTATTGCACACAACTAATAATATAAGAACCCAAACTACTCAACTCAAACCACTCTCACAGAGATGTCTTCATAAACTTTGAAAAAATAGTTGTCAGTATTATTTTACACTCACACATACCTATCATAATTACTAAAACACTTTCAAGATAATTAGTGAACATATAATTCAAAATGATAGAAATTTGGGTTGAGTTTTCGTAGGATTTTTTTGAATTAATAGGGGTATTTATAGAATATTCCCAACAGCTAGTGAACCTTATTAAACTTTTGCAGTAGACCTCGCCACGATCTTCGCCATGGACCTCGCCAAGGGTGTGATGAGGCCTCTTGTTGAGGGGTATGTAGAAATGCTAAAAATCATAATTTTTTGTTTCAAAAATTACTGAGTTATTTTCATAAATATCTACGCCCAAAATGAACCAAAATCCAGCACTCACGGCTTAGCATGCTTACTAAACAATCAATCCCATGGTGGAAAATAAACTTTCAATCATAATGTTTTTGACTATATATGTGTGCGCATTGCTCATCCAAAATAACCAATCTTATACAGAAAAAAACAAAACACTAAGTAAAATAAATACACGTATTCACGAGAAGCCTACATACAGGCACAAAGTACAAACTAATGTACAAATACATTAAAAATAGTAAATTAATTTGTTATTTTCATGAATAATAAATATACAACAATAATTATTTTATTAACAAAAAAATTAATTAATTTTTTGTTAAATATATAATAGTATTAATTTTTGAACAACAATTGTTATTGTTCCAAATTCTTTATTTTATAAAATAAAATAAAAAAGTAAGTTTTTGAATATAAATGTTTAAGTTTCTTTTATTATAATTGAAAAGTTATGTTAAAATATTTTATAAAGTGATTTGCATAAATACTCTTAAAACATATAGATAATTAATTTGTTAGTTTAGTGATGAATAAATATATAATAGTAATTATTTTATAAGCAATATAATCTAAATACAATATACACATTAATGATTTATCACCATTGACAATAATTGTATTATTTTAATAAATATGTCAAATATAACAAAACAATATATTAACTTATTTAATTAATAATTTTATTATCTAAAAATTTAATTCTAACTACATGAATGATATACATGACTTCCTAAATTTAATAAGTATTTTTGCTTAAAAATATTCTATATTAATTGATTATTTTTTAATTAATACGTGATATGATATAATCTTGAATAAAAAATATATTTATTATAAGAGTATTCAACAAAAATATGATACGTTTATACGTAAATTGATCAAACACTCATTAAATGGATAATTATTAAGTGTATGAATTGTCATTCTTAATGTAATAAAAATAATTACATTATATAAAATAAATATTCATAAAAAATGTATTTATTATATGAAAATTCAACAAAAAAATGATATACTCACAAGTGAATTAATCGAATACTCATTAAATAAGTAATCATTAATATATAAATTATTTTCCTTAATGTAATAAAAATAATTATTCATAAAAAATATATTTATTATATGAACATTTAACAAAATTATGATATATTCACTTGTGAATTGATCGAATACTTATTAAATGAATAATCATTAATTATATAGGTTTTCATCTTTAATATAATAAAAGTAATTGTATTATGTAAAATAACTATTTATAAAAATTATATTTATTATTTATTGGTATAAAAAATATAAAATTGTATTTATTATAGATATTTTAATATTTATTGATATAATAAATTAAAAAAATGATATTATTTTAGATAAAAAGACGACATCATCAAATACTTTTATAATTTTTAATATAATAAAAATATTATATTATATAAAAAAATTATTTATTATATATATATTTTAAAATTTGTTGGTAAAAAAATTAATAAAAAATTATAAAAATATATTTATTAATAAAAATTTAAAATTTAGAAAATATAATAATTGTAATAAAAACGATATCTTCACACATTCACGCTAATAGAATATTGAATAAGAGTGTAAGATTATTATTTAAAGAAAAATGACGAAATAGAATATGACATAGGAGTGTTTGATAGTTATTTGAAGAAAAATAACGAAATATTAAATATGTTAGGGTCCCAGCTCCCAACATAACGTGGAGTCTTGTCCGAAATGTGGCGAGATTCGAAACATCTTCAGGAGGCAAGCTAAGAAGGAAGAAAAGCACCGATGGGCCCAATTGGTACCAAAAAAACATCCATAATCCAAAGGTGGAGAAAGCTCGAGGAAAATAGAGAAAGAAAAAGATACAAAATGAAATACTTTCTTTGATTTGATTTTTGAACCAACTGTCCAAGCAACAACAATAAAAGCACAGGGTTTAGCTGAAAATTTCGATCAACAAATAAAAAATAGAAAACAAAGAACAAAGCACTTATTGAGATAGAGACCCAGTGAGTTGAAACAGTGACAATGTGTGAAGTTTCAATTTAAGAAAGAGGGTATCTCATCTATTGGTCGTAGTGGGCTTTCTGATTTTGCTCTTAAATTATTTTTATTTATGTTTTCAAGTGGGGACAGAGCTGGCCGAATAATTTCATAAGTGATTGAAAAAGGGTTTACTTATGTTGATGTGTGATCCTTTTAGGGATTTTTCTTCTATTTGTGGTTCTTTCCTTGGAATTTAGTTCTTCTGGAAGGTTTCTTGTACTTGTGTGCTTGGGGATTCTTTCCATTCTCTCAGGTGAGTTTCTTCTTTATCTCATTTTTTTATGTTTAGTTGATCTTCGTCAAAACATCACTATAAATTGTAGAGTGATTATCGATCACTTTCTAAAAGGTTATTGTTATATTTATGTTTTATAAGACAATTGATTGTTTTTGCCTACTTTTACAGTAATCTGAAAAGAAAGTGGGAAGTTGCGATGAAGTTAAGATTTTAATGCTCAATTTTATATGTTTTTACAGTTCTAATTTTTTTAACATGATTGATTTTTCGAGCACCAAGTTCAAATTTTTGGAGTGGGCTTCGTTTGTCTTCTGAAATTGGGTTTCCAACTTGTTCTGATTTGATAAACCAAAAGCATTGGCTTGGAAGCTAGAGATTTTAATTAGTTGTTTAGGATAACTAGCTTTCAAGAAGCCTTACAGTCTCAGAGCTATCATCTAGTTTAGATGAAGCTCATGTCACCTCTACAAATTATCGCAGACTAGTGCAACCATAAACATATTATTTGGAGCACATATTGGTCTGAACTTTTTTGGAATTTTAACTTATACAATTCATTTTGTTGTATAACCTGTATCCTCAGAATATCAAGTATATGTAATACTTGTATAATTTTGGATTTAGTGTAAGTAACGGAGTTACTGTATATTCTCAAATCTATTATCAAAGCTTTGAGAAAGATAACCGTCATAGTCACTTAAAGGACTTGCATATGAATAATAGTTTTTACTTGCACATGTCGAACTTCATAATTCCTTTGCAGTGTCTTTTCTAATGAGGGAAAAAGGTATTTGTGTAACTTTATGAAAGCCAGAGACTCTTTTTTCTTTTGAATTGTACAGCTTAATTGAAGGAAATGTTGTTTGGTTTTAAAGCTTACCACATAATTCATGCAAAGATATGATAGGAAAATGCTTGTAGAAGGTTGTTAATCTTTTTATGAATAGATGTTTGCTACTGAAGCAACATAGAACCACTAAAGCAATAGGAGAAAAATACAGCTTAAACTTTTTGCTTGAGACCAGTGATTCCCTGTAAATACTCTTGGAAAGAGATGTACATCTTGAAATTAATCCATCAAACAAAGAATATATAATAAAAAAAGGAAGAAAGAAAGAATAGAACAAGGAGTCAAGGACCATCACCATAGTTAAGAAAGTTTTATGATCCTGCATTAGACCAAATAGTTTATTTTATTTGTTTCAGCTGTCAACCTTCCACAAGAAACGCCAACACCTTCGCAAATAGCTTTTCCTTCATAGATTTATCAAAGATTTAGGTTAGTTATAGACGAGGTTAGTCATAAAGTATTTGGCTTTCAACATTTTTCTGCTTTGATTAGTTATTCCTATAAATTTCTGATCCGCAAGGAAAACAAAACAAAACATTAAAACAAACCCACAGAATGCTATGCTGTTGCACAAGAACCAGGTCTAGTACCCATCACTAGTTTTTTTTTTGGCTTAGCAATTAGTAAAATTAAAACAAACATCCTCTAATGGTGATGATGGTAATCTATTGGCAGTGAAGATGAATCAAAAGCCTACTTTTTCAGTCCCTTTAAGATTTTTCTAGAACTGACAGCTATTTTACATGAAACTGTAAGTCACTGGAGCTGCTAAATCAACTGTTTTAAGGTGATTATGGAGGGCCGTGAAAGGTAATAATCTCTGAGCTGAATTTCCTTTTCATCATAATTTAAGATTCTAACATATGACACAATATACTTATTTACACATCATCATTATTTTAAATGATTTCCAGGATTAGTGAGAAAGATTTTTCAAATGGAGATTTATATGTAGGGAACTTTAAGGGATCACTACCGCATGGCAAGGGTAAGTATACATGGTCAGATGGAACTGTCTACGAAGGAGATTGGGAAGAAGGGAAAATGACAGGGAGAGGACTGATAACATGGTCATCAGGAGCGAAATACGAAGGTGATTTCTCTGGAGGTCACCTTCATGGTTTTGGCACCTTTTCAGGACTTGATGGTTCTATTTACAGAGGTTCTTGGAGGGTGAATGTTTTACATGGATTTGGGACAAAGCAGCATTATAATTTAGACATTTATGAAGGTTCATGGAAGGAAGGAGTGCATGAAGGTAGTGGCAGGTATTCCTGGAACGGTGGAAATAGATATATTGGAAGTTGGAAAAGTGGGAAGATGTGTGATAGAGGAGTTATGAAGTGGACAAATGGTGATCTTTTTGATGGTCTTTGGTTAAATGGGTTAAGACATGGGTATGGCATATATAGATTTGCGGATGGTGGATATTATTTTGGAACATGGAGTCAAGGCCTTAAAGATGGAAAGGGAATCTTCTATCCTGCTGGAAGTAAGCATCCATCCCTAAAGAAGTGGTGTAGCTCACATAAATATGATGATGATGGAATGATTACATCATCTTGTTCCTCACAGAATTCAAGTGAAGAAAAAGCTGAAAGACAAAAGGTTAAGAGAAGTCTTTCGGAAAATAATTCTATTAGTGGAAAAAGTTCAAGTCGGATAGTACAGAAGGAAAGACCATCAAATGAACAACAGAGATCTTGCGATCTTGCTACCAATTTTGTACGTTGTGACTCTACTAGCACGTTGTTGCATACATCCGAAGAAATCAATACTTTGGTATACGAGCGGGACTACATGCAAGGGGTTCTAATTAAAGAGAGAATCATAAATCATACAGAGATATCAAAAGAATATAAAGAGCTAACTAAGATTAGTGCGAAAGACACTGATAAGAAATCATTTATGGACATTTTAAAAGACCCTCACAGCTATTATTTAAGGCTCAATTTGCAGCTTGGTATCAGGTTAGTTGCTCAGTTCCCCTTCTTTTTGGCCTTTTGCTATTGGTGCTACCTGTTTGAGTTAAATGCATTGGCCTATTACTTTAGACCTTTGTCTGTATAATCATTCCTATGGCATGTGTGTCTGTTCATTCAAGCTCAGACCTTGTGTTCTTTCATTGATGGCTGGGAATTTAAAATTAATTTAACTTTTTATCCTTCTTCACTCTCTCATGCACAAACGTGTAGATTTTTTTTTTGGGGTGGGGGTGCACAAACACTCAAACTGATTTGTTGGAAACTTATCTGTGAAACAACTTTACAACAGTTGAATCAGTCATTTAGACAATGCAACATGGATTTTTTTCCCTGTTGGTTTATAGTTACTTCTTGCTAGTTTTAATATTTTTCTTGGTTAGATGGGGAGCCATTTTTTGCTTATCTAGCCTATTTTTTGTGCCATTCTAGTTGTTAATAAGCAGCATAAAATCATTATGAATAGTGCAATCATACTCTGTTCTCTCTCCTTTGTTCTGTTTAATTAATTTCTAAGATGCTACTATTTCTAATGACCTAATATGTGTTCTTCCGTAAGCTGCATATTTTTCCAAGCCTAAATTCAACCAATAAAATTTACTACTTCTTGACTTGGCTGATGATATATTTTCAGCTTGATCCATGCCCCCAAACCCCCCCCCCCCCCCAAAAAAAAAAAAAAAAAAAAAACAGTTTCCTTCCTCTTTGAATTTCATTTATACTTGTGTTAATTCTTAGTGATGTTTTATGTTTACTTAATATTTGCCTTTTGCTTTGTTGGTTGGGAGACCATGCTTAATCCACTTTGTGGTCTGCAGGTACACAGTTGGCAAGATCACACCTATTCTTGGGCGTGAAGTTCGATCATCTGATTTTGGAGATCAAGCTAGGATAAGAGTGTACTTCCCAAGAAAGGGTTCCCAGTTCACACCTCCACACTACTCCATTGATTTTTACTGGAAAGATTACTGCCCCATGGTCTTCAGGTAAATAATGCTTGTGGGAAGAAGAGTCTAGATCTTTTTTGGATGATCTGTCTTATTTGTTGCGGGCTAGTGGTACAATGTATCATGTTTCTTGAATAATATTGAGTTCTAATGTATATGTTCTGTGCATATGTTGCCATCCATATAGTTATCAGATATCTGTTGTATATTTCTCATGTGTGTTAGAAAACTTGTAATATTTTTTTTCTTTAAACACCTAACTTCAGTAGTCTGTTTTCAGGAATTTGAGGGAGTTGTTCAAGATAGATGCTGCAGCATATATGATGTCCATTTCCGGAAACGATGGTCTAAGAGAGTTTTTGTCTTCTGGGAAGAGTGGCAGTATCTTCTATCTCTCACACGATGATAGATTTGTCATTAAGACTCTAAGTAAATCAGAACTTAAGGTTTGGAGTCGCAGAAACTCTGTTTCTCTCTCTTACCTGAACAGGGAAGAAGGATATATTATTATTAGCTGCTTCCTCACCTGAAATTATAAGTTTAAGATGTTAATATAATCCATGTTTATTTGCTGATACTTTTCTTGCTTAAACAAAATAGTTCGTGTGTGCTTGTGTAATCGGGGGAGCTGGAGTATGCTTAGAGTTACTGAAAGAGGGAATAAGTAGGAAAATGAAAAGTCATCTTGAAAATATATGAGAGAAGATTAAATGAATGCCACTTTGTAAAACTCCAAAAAATGCCTTGCACAAATCCATTTTTTTCTGACACTAGAACTGACCTGGCTTGAGAACAAAACCCAAGACCTGACCTACCCTTAGTTCTGTCTGGACAGTGATGGTTTGGTGATCGGGTCCAATCTTCCAGTGATTGGTCCAAAAGTAATGGAGGGAGGGCTTTGGTTTTCGGGTATTTGAGAAGGGTTCAAAAATGAAAAGGGTTTATGTTTTTTGCTCTTGAAAGAAATGCAGGTGGCAATTTTGCATCCTTCTTTTTTGAAATTATTATGCAACTGTAATTTCTATTGGTTCCCTCCTCCCAAGAAAGAATACATAAGACTTCCATTATTATATAAATTGAGATTGTGAAACTTTCTTTTATTAGATTTATTGTATTTTTTGCTTGAGGTGGTTGGCCAGCTCTTTGTATCTCTAGTTATGGAAGGATGCTGGTCATGGATAACTTTACAGTTTTAAGCTGTTATAATTATTTTGTATAGGTTCTGCTCAGGATGCTGCCCCAGTACCATAAACATGTACAAGATCATGAAAATACTCTAATAACAAAATTTTTTGGGCTTCATCAGATAAAATTAAAAGGTGGAAGAAAGGTACTAGCATCTGTTATAACCCCCTCCCCAAAACAAAACAAAAAAACAACACAATAAATAAATAAATAAAAGGAGAAAGAAAGAGTCAAGCCATGCCTATCGTTTGTGATTGTTGTGCCTTATTCTTCATTCTTACGCCTTCAGGTACGTTTTGTGGTCATGGGCAATATGTTTTTTACTGAATTACCTATTCATGACCGTTATGATTTGAAAGGGTCAACTCATGGGAGACAGACATATAAAGATAAAAGTTATCAGAATACCACCCTCAAAGATCTTGATCTAACATATGAATTTCATATGGACAAATTATTGCGAGAATCCCTTTTTGAGTAAGTCCCTTCTCTTTTGTTTAAGAAACCTATTTCCACATTCTAGTCATTGATAGACTTTTAGTCTCCTCCCTATTTATGCAGGCAAATATCATTGGACTGCATGTTCTTAGAATCTCAGGAGATAATTGACTACAGCCTTCTATTAGGATTGCATTTTAGAGCTCCCGAACATCTGAAGTCCTTGGAACCTCCTGCTGCACTACGTAATCATGGGAGTTTACCTTCTTTTGATGGTAGCCATCTTTCCCCATACAGACTATTATTAAATGTGCTAGGAACTGTTTTAGATGAGTTATTGGCTGAGGATGTAAGTCATCTTTACCATTTGGCAGTAGAAAAAAGTTGCAGATGAATAAATTATTTTTATGAGTAAGAAATACAGGCTATGTTTTTCAAATCTGCTTATATGATGAATGCTTAAGAGACGTATGAAGTTACATACATATTAGTGAACTTCACAGTGAAAAAGGTATTAAGACTTGTTCGGAGAAAATTTGTATAACTAAGATATTGTGAATAGCCCAGTTCTTGTGGATGTCAGCTACCATGTTAGCAACAATGATGCTTTTAATAACTCTCTTTTTGATTCTAATGTGTTGGAAGTTGTTAGAAAAACAACTATTTGATGCAGGACGGAAGCACGAATGTACTAATAATATGGAAACACTTAGAAAGTAAGAAAGAGATGAGCAAAATTTAGATTAATTAGACTCACTTTTTGGTAAGATGTCTTCGTATTTGTGTTATGAAACAAACATAAGGAAACTATTATCTAGGCAAGCATTCTAGTAAATCTAGAATAGGATAAGTCTAACTATGTTATCTATCTTTAGACGAACACTTTAGTAATTTTAGAGTAGGACTAGCGTAAAAATATTTTTCTATCTTACAGATAAGAGGAATTCAACTTCCAAGTAGAACAAAGAAGAATTATTCTTAAAATATTAAGAATAAGAAAAAAAGAAAGAAGAGAACTTCCTAAATATTACTAAATTGATTATTTTCTAGGATCCTTATACAAGAATAAGGCCTAAGGCCTAAGGCCTAGTTATTCATAGTTAAGAAGCCCTTAGAATAGTTTATAAAGTTTCTATGTGGGAGCTCTAGCAATACACACAAAAAGAAACTCTAAATAAAGGTTTTTATGTGAGATTCTAATAGTACATAAGAAATATAACTCTAAAAAAACTATTACTCTAGTAAAACTCTAAATAAAATAAACTAGTTTCTCTTTTATTCCTAGATCTATTTGGTATTTGAAGATTTTAGAGGCAGAAGATGAGGAAGAATTGAGAGAGAAACTAAATACTTTTTTTTCATATTTTTTCAAATATATATACAACAATATAAATAGGATTAAGAATTAGAAAAATAGATCACTAATCTAAGGATACAACTGATATACCTCCTATAATTAGTCAATATAGAAAAGGAAACTAAATCCTAGGAAATCAGTTAGTCAACTATCCAATTCCTTTATTTATAGCCTATACAACTCAACAAATCACAAGGAAAATATATTCTAATTTTTGAGAATAAATCTCAAAAATTCTACTTTCCTTCAAGTTGGGTGATAGATTTTAATCATTTCCAACTTCCAATTCAGTTCTTCAAAGATAGTTTGAGGTAATGTTTTGGTAAGGACATATGTAATTTGATGATGAGTAGATGTATATAGGAGGTCCATAATTTTGCCATCTAATTTCTCTTTAATGAAATGACGATCAATTTATGTTTGGTTCGGTCATGATGAACTAGGTTTCTTGCAATTCTTATTAGAGCTTGATTGTCACAATGCATGCTGATGGGTTCAGTAGTTGTGAAGTCCAGTTCATTGAGTAGTTTTTTAACCACATTTTTTCACAAATCCCATGGGTCATAGCTTTGAATTTAGCTTTTGCACTGCTTCGAGCGATTATTGATTGTTTCTTACTTCGACAAGTTACGAGATTCCCTCACATGAATGTATAGTATCTAGTGGTAGGTCTACGATCCACTATAGAGCTTGTTCAGTTAGCATCTGCAAAAACTTTAATTTTTCTAGTGGGATTCTTACTGAAATATAATCTTTTTCCTAGTGTCATCTTGACATACCTGAATATACGATAGACGGCCTTCATGTGTTCTTCAGTAGGACTGTTCATAAATTGACTTGCAACACTAACTGAAAAACCAATATTTGGTCTAGTGTGGGGTAGGTAAATGAGTTTTCCCATTAATCTTTGATAACGGCCTTTGTCTGTCAGTGCACTATTTTCTTTGAATCTGAGTTTCATTGCAGAATCCATCAGAGTTTTTGCCAGTTTACACTCCATCATTCCAGTTTCCTTGAGAAGATTAAGTATATATTTCCTTTGAGATACATAGATATCTTTCTTTGTTCGGGCTACATTCATTCCTAGGAAATATTTGAGATTTCCTAGATCTTTGATCTCAAATTCCTTGGCTAGGAACTCCTTGAGTTTATTCATCTCAACTGTAGAATTATCTGTCATAACAATATCATCTATATACACAATTAGGATAACTATTATGTCATTGGAGAAATGCTTGACGAAGAGTGTGTGATCTGCTTGGCATTGATTATACCCATATCTCTTTAGAACTTTAGAAAACCTATCGAACCAAGCATGCGGAGACTACTTCAATCCATTTAAGGATTTCTCAAGTTTGCAGACTCTATTGGTTGTAGCAGGAGATTCAATTCCACGAGGGATGTCCATGTAGACTTTTTCTTCGAGATCAGTGTTGAGGAATGCATTCTTGATATCTAATTGGTAAAAAGGCCAATCCAAGTTAGATGCCAGGGAGAGAAGGACACGAACAGTGTTGAGCTTTGCTATAGGTGCAAATGTTTCTTGATAGTCAATCCCGTATGCTTGAGTGAATCCCTTAGCCACAAGACAGCCTTGAATCTTTCTACACTTCCATCTGCTATGTGTTTGACTATAAAGATCCATTTACACACAACATATCGTTTTTCTGGTGGTAGTTCTATGAGCTCTGAAGTCTTGTTTTTCTCTAAAGGCACTGAGTTCTTTAAGAATAATTGTCTTCCATTCAAGTACCTGAATAGCTTCATGGACAGAATTGAGAACCTGTATCTGATAAAGGTTGCTAATAAAAGCCTTATAACCTAGTGAAAGACTTTTATAGGAAACAAAGTTGTAGATAGGGTGGTTTGTACAAGACCTTACACCTTTCCTTACAACAATTGGCAAAGCAGCTCAATAATAGGAGGTTTAGTGATGTTATCTTGTGAACTGTCAGAGTGGCATGTACTCGGGTTGGACTTTTGGATTGGTTTAAGATATGCTCGGTTCTCCGTTCCCTCTTGAGTTCTTCTTCTCCTAGAGTAGACAAGAAGATCACTGTTTGGGATAAGAGAATTTTGAGGATCTGTTGGTAGAGGAGTTAAGGGTTCATTAGGATTATTAGGAGCATTTGTTTGAGACACTGATTCATTCTTGGGAATTTGAGGGATATGATCCGAGATAGAATTTGTGAGAATCACTATTTGTTAAGATGAAGGTGATGACTGAGTGGTAATGCTATTCTAAAGTTGGTATTCATTGTCTATGTTCTCCCCCTTAATGATAGGTTTGAGATAGTATGGATATTGTTCAAAAAAGATGACATCCATTGTATTGTAGAACCGTCTTGTGATGGGAGAGACGCATTTGTATCCTTTATGGTTTGATGAATACCTTAGGAATATGCATTTGATGGCTCTGGGATCAAGTTTACCTCTATGATACATATGGACATAAGCAGAACATTCAAATAACTTAAAGGAAATGTTGGACACGATTCTTGAGTGTAAGTATGACTCAAGAAGAGTATGAATAGGTGTTTTGAAAGTTCGGACACGAGAGGGCATCCTATTGATAAGGTAGGTAGCCGTAAGGATAGCTTCCCCAGAACTGTTTAGGGACATGAGTTGTGAATATGAGAGATCTAACTACCTCAAGAAGATGCCTATTTTTCCTTTTAACCACCCTGTTTTGTTGAGGTGTGTCAACACAAGAGTTTAGATGGACAATCCCATGACTTAACAAATAATCACTAAGAACTGAAGTGAAGTATTCCCTAGCATTGTCAGTTTTCAACACTTGGATCTTCGTTTGAAATTGGGTTTGAATTATGACATTGCAATTTTTAAAGATCTAACCTGCTTTAGATTTTTCTTTCATGAGAAATAACCAAGTGATTCGAGTATGATCATCTATTAATGAAATGAACCAACATGTCCTTATTATGTTTCTAATTCGAGAAGGTTCCCCAAATGTTAGTGTAAATTAGAGAGAAAGAATGTGATTTTTTATATGGAAGATTGGGATATGAATTTCTAACATGCTTTGAAAATTGACACACTTCACGTTGAAAATACTTTGAATTTTTATTTCTGAATAATGAAGGGAATTTTTTTTCCAAATACAAGAAATTGGGATGACCTAGGCGGTAATGATTCAATATGATTTTACCATCATTATTGGACTTAAGATTTAACAAAGCTCTATTCTGATATTGAACTTCTTATACAGCTTGGAAGGCTTGTCTTTCTAGAGGGTCTTCACCTTTGAAGTTCCGAGCACTCTTTAGCATTGTCAATCATCTTTCTCGAATCCAAGTCCTGAAATTCACGTAGGTTATGAACAAATTCAGCCATATAATTTTTATCACAGGTGAGTTTAGTAATTGATAAGAGATTACAATTAAGGGTTGGAAAAATGACAGAATCGGGAATAAGGAAATTTGAAATTTTGGTTGAACCAATCACTATTACTTTAGATACGGATCCATCGACAATTCTGAAAGTGTTTCCTTCTTGGCAAGTTTTAAGATTCATGAGAAGAGAAACATTACCCGTCATGTGGTCTAAAGCACCTGAATCAACAATCCACGGTATCTTAACCTGCTTCACTCTACGAGCGTTGGGGATGTTACCAGATTGAGCCAAAGTTGCAGATGATGTTGGAGTTGACAAGGATTGTCCAAATATTTTCTAGAGAAGATCAATCTACTCTTTGCTAAACAGGGCAGATTCAGTTGAAGCAGGTCCATCGGTTGTGAAAGTAGGATTTCCATGACTTTCTTTGTTGGTGTGCCGTGCGGAGGATGGCTTCCAATCAATTGGCTTGCCATAAATTTTTCAGCAGGTTTCCTTAGTGTGGCCAGGTCTACGGCAATGGTCACACCAAGGTCTTCCTCTTCAAAGACGGTTGTCAGCATTCTGAGATTGTTGGTGTTTTTGAATAGGAAGTGCAGACCCTTCTCTAGTTACTAAAATGTCATATTAAGGACCTATCATCACCTTTTTTCGACTCTCCTCCTGACAAACTTTGGAGAAGGCTTTAAGAATGTTTGGTAAGGGCTTTGTTCCTAGAACTCTGTCTCGCACATCATTAAGATCCTTGTTAAGTATTGGCAACAGTTAAAACTCTTTAAGGTTCACTCAGTAAGTCTGTTTATACAAGGTTTCGTCTTCTAGACACTTCTATTCGTGAACCTTAAAGAGTTTTAACTGTTGCCAATACCGAGTGAGAGAGTTAAAGTATTGGGTAACTAAAGACTCACCTTGACGAAGATCATGGAGGATGCTTTCGGCCTCAAACAGTTTGGACATATTATCAGAACTAGAATAAGTATCTCTGACAGCATCCAATATTCCTTTGGCAGTATCATAGAGAGGGAAGTTTTCTCCAATCTCGTTCGTCATAGAATTTATTAACCATGACATCACCATATTGTTATCGGATTTTCATGTTTTGTATTTTGACTCATCTTTGTTTGGGACTGTTGCAATTTCAGTGAGGTAATCATCTTTCATCTTTCCGCATGTGAACATCATGATGGATTGGGATCACTGAAGGTAATTGTACCCATTTAATTTGTGACTGGTGATGGATAGAGTGTTATTCTTGGTTCCTCCATTGGAGCTTGTCATCACAAGTTCAGATGAGGAGCTATGTTTTTCTGTGATTCTGTCGTATTTTTTCATGTGAGGAGGTGGATCTTAGAAGTGCTCTAATACCATAAAGATTTTAGAGGCGGAAGATGAGGAAGAATTGAGAGAGAAATTGAAGACTTTTTCTCATATCTTTTCAAAGTATGTACAATAGTATAAATAAGATTAGGAATTAAAAAAAATAGACTACTAATCTAGGGATACAGTTGATACACCTCCTATAATTAGTTAATATAGAAAAGAAAACTAAATTAGTTAGTCAACTATTTGATTCTCTACAACTCAGCAAATCACTAGGAAAATATATACTAATTTTTGAAAATAAATCTAAAAAATTCTACGGTATTACTATCCTAAAAGTTCAAGTTATTGGAAGAAGAGTCAATATTGTTTTTATATTTATATCACTCCCCCACATTAATTCTATGCATCATATAGGTCAAAACACTTACAATTAAATAATTATGGTTATTGGACTTTGAGCATAAGATCTGTGATTTTAATATCATGTTAGTAGTTATAAGGAAATCAACTATTCTAAAAGCTTAAGCTATTGAAAAAATAGTTGATATTACTTTTATACATCTATCATAATCACAATGTGAGAGCCATTTTCCTTTGATTCCATCATTGTTGAATTAACTTTAAAGACTAGCAGAAGAAAGAACTCTAGACAAATCAAAACAAATCCGAGTGACTCCACCTATATGTATATAAAAAATTTGATTTCAATCACATTTTGAAAATGATATTTTATTGTGCAAAGCAGTTTAGGAAATATTATAATGGGTCCCTAGTCCTACATTTATAATATGTTTACCAACTAGTTAATTTCAATTATAAGCAAACAATTAAGTGTATTTTTGTCTATTTTTAACTAAACTAAAGAACTGCTGCAAGGCAATAGAAAGTCTGCTAAGTGACTTGAAAAATAGCCCTAGTCAGGAAATTAGATACTGTAACTATTAAGATACGTATATTTTAGTCTATTGATTTCATTTTTAGGTCAAGTTAGTCCAACTTTTCTTTTAAAATGATATTTTTTCAATAATAAAATAGATTTTTTTGTTTTTTTAATTAAAACAAATATATGTATATATTACTCTCCCTCTCTCCCCTCTCCCCTCTCCCCTATCTCCCTCTCTCTCTCACTTCACGTAGTATTCTAGATCAATATACTCAGTTGTGTCAGCTACTCTCATTGGTCTAAAATGACGTTTTGATTTTATCCCATTAATGATAATTTAAAATTAGATACTCATGCTGTCTAATTTACATAAATAAGAATGTTATAATTTTTTGTTTAAATTAAAAAAAGAAAATTTTAATTTTACTCTTGAAAAAATATCATTTTGAAAAAAAAAGGACTAACTTGACCAAAAAAATGAAATTATAGGAGTAAAGTGTTAATTGGAGTAAAGTTACGTGACTAAATGGACCTAAAACCCGTCAGGTGTTAGTATGTGCACACCAACAGGTGCCTGCTTAGAGATTTTGGAGCCTTGTGAACTTTGTTCTCTCTTGCTTCACCTTGTTCATGTTTGACACTGGATATTTTCTGCTAATAATCTAATCCAAATAGGTAAAAATGCAAGAGGGGAGCTCTTAATTCCTCCAAAAAGCCTGATATTAGTAACGCATGAACCTAGCTTTGTCGGGACAGAACCAGGCCCTCACATCAGAGGGAGAACACTGAAAGCGTACTCTCTAGGTGACAAGGAGGTTGATCTTTTACTTCCTGGTACTGGAAGGTAATTTCTATCTTTTCACACTCTCTACTAGTCTCTTGTTTCTGTATCCTTGACAGGTTCTCCTTATCTGCTGAGTCTTATTTATGCTTAATCATTTCTGAGCTTTCTATTAAAACTGTAAATCTTCAATCCAATGTGTGTGATTGTGCCTGTCACATTTGAGCTGTCGAGATAGCTGATAGCAATAATATAGCTTCCAAACTAGTTGAAACTCAGTTTGTTGTTTATTTGCATGTACTGGTAATTTTATTCTCCAACTTGGACGTATAATATTATGCTGAACATGGTTTATACCTATATCTCTCTGTGTAATGAAGTTTCGGCGCATCATTCGAATCCTAGAAATGATATGTTGCAGAGATAATGGTCAAATTCGTTTGTTTTATTCAGGTTACGAGTACAATTAGGAGTAAACATGCCAGCACAGGCACATCGTAAGGTTGAGCAGGATAACAGTGATTCAACAGAAGTTGAGCTATTTGAGGTCTATGATGTTGTTCTGTATATGGGCATAATTGACATTTTGCAGGAATATAATTTGAGAAAGAAACTTGAGCATGCATACAAATCCAAGCAAGTTAACCCAGTGTCAATTTCTATTGTTGAGCCCAAGTTTTATGTTAAACGTTTCATTAATTTCTTGGAGAAAGTTTTCCCCCCTGTACGATGAAGAATCCTAGTTTCTGTTCTCCCTCACTTTGTTGTTCAGTCTCTTTTTTGTTGAGGGAGATTCAAGTAGGGAAAAAACTTTCAATTCTTTCATTATTTTGATTATAATTTATAACCAAAGTTACTCCGTTCTACTGTATAGAAGTGTCAAGTTCATTTTCATCCCTCTATTTTTACGGTTAGGTGTTTGACTGTACTTTTATAAATATATTGAATTGTTCTATTTTTTCATATATTTGTATCATTCATTATTATTTTTTTGCATTTTTCTTCATTTAGAAATCAATAAAATTATTAATTTTGTTTTATTTTATTTATAATTTTTTATTTTATTGTTTAAACAGACATAATAATAGAAATATTATTTTTATCAAATTCAATTCTTATTACTATTAACATTTTTATTATAATTTCATTAAATGAACTGAAATATTTGTGTGTAGTTTAGCAATTGGTGGATGGTTTTGTTTTCTGAAAGGAAAGAAAATAAAATTACAAACTGGCATGGATTAAAAGATCAGAATAGTATCAATAATATTCAATTTTGATATAGTTCAATATGGATATGATTATATAGTATTATTTTTAAATTATTGACATTATTGAATATCATAGATATAATTTATGATATAAATATACGTTCTTTGTAGTGTAATTTTTGCAAAAAAAATAAAAAAAATAGTAGTGTAACTTTTGCAAAAAAAAAAAATAGTTGGTGAATAAAATTATTTTAAGTATTCTTTTAGATTAAAGGATGTTTTCGTGGGGTTTAAACGTATGATTTAAAACAAGAGAGGATGAGTTTATTGTCGGACTATTAGTTGAACCACAAACACATTATAATTTGTAATGTTTTTTTGCGCGAAAATAATCTTATTAGGTCATTAGGTATGAATAAAAGGAAAAATATATTGATGAGCATGATAATGTAATGAGTGATAATGATGATGGAGATGAAGAGAACATAACATTTGGTTTTAGATATAATTATATTTTACGTCATTTCACGTGTGAAGTTAACTACACATGTAACACACAAGATAAATATTATAAATATAGAGCTGTCGGTCCAAAAGTAGGTGTTATTGAAAATGAATATATAAGGAGTCATCATGAAAGATATGATAATATTCTCAAATCAGTTCAAAAAACTATAGATTTAGATTTCTATTCAATAAATAATAATATGAATCAAAGTGATATTTTAAGTAGTATGAGTGTACATAATTATTTGAAAATTTTTCACAATAATAAATTATTGTGTTAACCTAAAAAAATTTATTCATGAAACAATAGGAAGAGATTAAGCAACATACCCCTAACATCTTAATTATTATATTTAAACATTCTCTAACTCCATATCATGAAACTAATATTATTTGAATCAAAATTGCTTGTACTTTGAATTTCATAAAAAATCTTTTTGGATTTAATTATAACATAATTTTTTAATTTTTTTAATATTAAAACACCTTATTTTCACTTAAGTTACTTTTTTATTTTACATATAGTTATTAACTTATTGAAAAGATATTATATTAGATATAATATTATTAAATTTTCTTCCTATTTAGTTATTATCTAAATTTTTATATTTTTATATAATTTTTTGTTGGTATGGATGATACTTTCATATTTTCATAAAATAAAATTATATATATCCCAAAACTTCAATATTTTAATCCTCAGTAATTGGTGAGGGTTTAATTCATTTTGCTTAAGGTTATGTTTGGTTAGATGAAATGTAATGAAATCAGAATTGATTTTATTTTATTTTTGTGTTTAGTTGGGTTGAAAAATGAGAATAAAATAGAATCGATTCGTAAAGGAGAAGAAATTAGAATTCATTCTCCCTCTTAAGGAATCATGATTCTATTTTCATCTCAATTTTTTTTTCAATTTTATACTAATCTTAAATATAACCCTAAACACTAAATCCCAAATCTTAAACCTTAAACCCCAAATCCCAAAATCCTAAACCTTAAACCCTAAATCCCAAATTCAAAACCCTAAAACCCTAAACCCAAAATCCTAAATCTCAAATCCCAAAATCTTAAACCTTAAATTCTATTTAGAAAAATAATAATTTTAACTCTAAACCTTAACCCACAAATATAACCTAAAACCCAAAATCCCAAAATCTTAAACTATATTTAGAAAAATAATAATTTTAATCATAAACCTTAACTCATGAATATAACCTTAAAACCTAAATCCTAAATTTGAAACCTCAAAACCTTAAACTTTATTTAGAAAAAATAATAATTTTAATAATATATTTTCTTTTTAAGTAATAATTATTTAGAAAAATAATTATTTCAATAATGTATTTTGTCTGATGAAAAAATAATAATTAAATGATATTATTTAAAATTTACTTAATATAAGAGTATTAAGATAATATATAGTATTTTTTATTTCATTTCAATCGTAAACCAAACACTGTAATACTAATTTCTTCTTTTATTTCAATGATCAAACCAAACAAAATTGTTTCCTTTCAATTCTATTTTATTTACATTCAAATTTCAATTTCGATTACATCATGGGAAACAAATTCCACCCAATTTTCTATAAGAAAATTAACATTGATTTTTACGTTATCAAGTCCAACAAATTAATTACAAATCTTTTACATTAGTTAACACATTTTGAGGATTGATATAAATAAAAGAAATAAATAAATTAAAAATCTGATTGTGATTTTTATTTTTGAAATGTATTGATTAATTGATATTTTTATAGTTTACTGAAAAAAATTAGGTTATTAATTTGCCACAATTTTGTTTTTTATTATTACCGTCATATTTAATATCAATAAATATAAAAACAATATTTTATCTTTAATATATTTATTTTATGTTAATTAAATATTTTTAAAATTGATATTAAAATAAAATGTGATAATAAAAAAAATATTTAATTGTCTGAAAAATATAAATATATATAAATGAATATGTAAATACAAAATGGATAACTAGTATCAGAGTCATAAATGCTTCCATGCTGTTTTACGAGCCACATTAAATTCAAATTAGCTACGTTACAATGTCTTAAGTGCTCAAAAATTGCAAGAAATTAGGAAGTTTTTTCTGTACTTTGTTAACAGACTCTGCAAAAGAAAGGGTTGAAACGAACAAAAGACAGCGAAGACTTATACGTTGTTCAAAGACCCCATTTCCAGTAAAAAAAACGATAAAGAACCAATCATGGAAGATTAGACTCTGAAAAAGTCAAAAAGTCAAAAAGAGTAAGATATTATTAAAATAGATGGAAGAAGAAAGTAGAAAATAACAGACAGAGATAGACAGAGGTAATTGTATACTTGCCTTCCCAACTAGTGAGTCTTTATTTGCTTGTGGACTTTACAAATCACATAGTTAAATTTACAAAAATTATATTTAATAAAAAATTATTATGTTAATTAAAATGATATTAAATTTATAATGTATATCTTGGAACAACATGACTACATGAGATAAAAAGCTATGTGAGCATATAATAGAAAAGTACTTCAGTTAAGATCAACATTAAAAAAAAAAATGGGATAAAAGATGTTGGGGTCATTTCAAAAATCAGCATCAACAAAATCAGAAATGCCCGGATGTGAAAGTGCTTTTTTCTAAAACTGATTTAACTTAAATCGATCACTCTTGTGGGTAGCAAAACCATAAGAAGAAGAGTTGGATATGTTGGTGGGAATGAAGCCTGGTCCGATATCATTTAAGGCTCTCTCTCTCTCTAATATCTCTACTATATATATATATATGTGTGTGTGAATTTCAAGATCACATAAGCTAGCTTCACCTAAATGACATCGAGCCAAACATCATTCCCATCAAACCTTTCAACTCTTTAAATTCATTTCTCTTCTCTGAAGAACTCAACATGCCCACATAAAGAACCTCTCAAGACTCAACCACGAAATCCATTTTCACAAGGACTCCAATATCTTCTTCGTAATGTAACACATAGCCTTAATTTATAGAGAGATGAGAGGTAAAGAGAACACAAGAGACAACTTAGCAGCTATTTATACCCTCGTCTTACTGCATTCCACGTGTTAGCTTACTTTATTTTGTGGGGGCAGTGATCACTTGTAAATTGTGATGGGTTTCTATTTTATTTTACCCATCAATATTTAATATTTTATAGTGATATATACATTAATTAACATCTAAGCTATTAATTAAGTTTAAATTTAGAGATATAAGTTTAATTATTAATAGAGATAATTAGAATGTATATAAATTGATATATTCCATTCAATTGTAATAAAAATCATTTTTATTTACTTATTCTTTGTTTCAAAAAAGAAAAGAAAAAAAATCTTTTTACAACCTTTATGCAATGTAGATAATCACAAAGACTAAAATAGTTTAATAATGTGAAGGTTTAATCATTTTTATTTACTTATTCTGTTGTATTATTCAATGCAAAACTAAAGCCTAAAGAATAAGTCAAACACAACAAACTTTTAAAAAGATTTACAAAATTTCTAACAAACCGTCCCTTAAACTGATATTTTCAAACATGTAGTTTAATATATAAAAATGAAAAGTACTGTTTTTTTTCTCTTAGTTTTGAAATGATGACGATTTGAGAGGTTTTATTAATATGTCTGCAACTTAATCTTCACTTTTTTATCAGATGAGCTCAATTGTTCCCTCCTTTTGTGATTAATCTCTTAAAAAATAAATTTTGCACCTTTGTGCTTATTTCTTCTATGTAGAATAGGTATTTTGGAGTGTTTAATTGTTGAGTTGTTATAAAAAAATAGGTATAGATTTTAGATATTTAAATTAAAGTGACATACACGTGAGGGTGCAACAATAAAATTAACTTCGTTGTTTATAGTGTAATAATTGATTGTTTCTTTGAGGATGATAAAACATTTATATAACTCAATTTAAAAACATATCTAAATGTGTTACTTCTATTTTTCAAGTCTTTTGCACAATCATTATATTTATAGTCAAACAAATTAATTTTTTCTCTTTTTATGTAAAATAATCCACAAATCATCAATACCTTGTAAGTATTTAAAAATTCTCTCAATAATTAGAAGATATATTTCTTTTAAGTGTTCTTTGTACCTACTAATAATATTAACAACATACATTATGTTTGATCTTGTTATTGACATCTTGTTATTGATAAATACATCAAGCATTATTATAATATTGATATATGATTTTATTTTTTAACTATGATAGTAAGTCTATGATTACGATTATAAGAATTGAAATTTAAGTGGAAGAGACCGTAGAACGTTTTTTATGATCATTAAATTTAAATTTAAATAAAAGAATAATTATTAATTATAATATTAAAAATTATATTATATTAAAATTAAGAGTATAAAATAACAATATTAAGTAGAAATTAAAGTATCAACTGTTATGTTATTGGATTCATACAAGTTTAGAGTAATCACAACAAAATACAAAAATAAAGAATTTGGTAAATTACATGATGATTAGCTTGAACCAGTCTCCAGCAGGAGGAGGGAAAGAAACTGGAATACGAGGACGGCTCCAGATTCTGATATTACCGAAACCTCCGGCGGCTTTGTGCAATAAAAATAGGTGCCAATTTACATCATTCACCGTTTATCAGTACGATTTATTTATCTTTCATTTTAAATCACACGTTCAAATCACACAGGATGAACCCTTTGATCTTAAAACAAAAATCCTTATTAACAGTCCGAATAATAGAGAGAAACAGGCAAGCACCAACAGCAGTTGATTCAAAATATGCTAGAACACCAAAAAACTGCAAATTCCAATTGTTTCAAAAGTACATATACAAACATGGTAATGAGGTGATTTTATTTGGAGCCAATTAAGTGCAAATGACAATTTTGGCCTAGATTTATTCTTACCCACAATTTCATCTGGTTTAGCCTTTCTTGCTCCTCCTCTAGCTTCTTCCTTTGCATAACCTCTTCCTTTTGTCTCTGCAGCTCCTTCTAGTTACTGGAACCATGCTTCTTCCCTCCGCTGCTTCTCCAAAGCCTCCAATCTTTGGGTTTCTTCTCTTCAAGTATCCTTTCCATCTCTTCTTTTTCCTTCTGTGCTTGTTCTCAAATTCACATGGATGATGTAACTCCACATGAGAAAATATTAAACCCCACATGGATGATGTAACTCCACAAAAATATTTTCTTTTCTCAAATTCTTACTCTGTTAGATCTTAATTTCCGGATTATCAAATTACTTGGGCAAAAACCTTTCAATAAATACATTGGGTTCACTAGGTTCATACAAACACTTAAATGATGGACAGATTTTGGGGTATAATTGCATAATATAGCCTTTTCTTTCATTTTAAACCTCCCCTAAACACTAAACATATATTCATTTTTTTATAAAAATACATTCAAAACATCTTCATAAATGCATTAAATATATGTTAATTTTATGTAACATTTTGAATATATTTATTAAATATTTTCAAAATTTATTTTATAAAATGAATATTTTTTAATCATTATATTTAGGATAACATATTTTGACAAAATAAAATTATGTTTGAAGATATGTCCAAAATGCATGAAAATGATGAACCGGAAGGAATTTTTTGTTAGCAGAAAAAAGGGGGGTGGATGGCAGTTACAAAATCTAAGCACTAAAAAGGTTGTAACTGCATGATAATGCATAACATTTTCGTGCCTCCTATGCCAATAAGAACAAGAGGTACAGTGTTTCAAAGGATTCTACTTCCTTTCTTCTAGCCTCAATAAGAGAAGCTTCCTTTTCTTTCTTAAGTTGAGCTGCAACCTCATTTTGATGATCAAATATAACATGTAGGAACTATATATAGCAGTATCTTCCTTGAGAAAAGGCCTGTAGAGAAAAAGGTCAAGTAACCTGGCTGCAATTTTAAATCTAATCGTTCAAATACTTGTTCCAATTACATGAAAAAACCTGTTAGTTCTTATATAAATACAAAAGCACCGGTTACAAACAGCTGCAGATTACATTCTAATCTAAATTAAGAAATACGTAGTTAAAGTTGACAAATCATGTAAATCTCATTCTCAAATTATAACCAATCCAAAAGCAAGGCTGCAACCCTATCCTAATACAGATCCATCCATTAATCGTGTACAGCAGTCACCATGAGGCACGTACTACAAGAAATATGGAAACATATACAGCTACCTCATACGTTGTTAATAATAACCTTTGTGTGCTCCATCTTTTATCACACGAGGAAGCAAATGTCACAATCGAGCATCAAATAAACACCCAATGGCAGTCATCACCAGCTCACTTCCCATATATTGGGAAGAAACTGATTTTTTTTATTCCTAATGAAGAGCAAGCATCATGTCCCGTACTCAAGCCACTGTTTATAATATGCCTACAAAATTTATATTTTCTTTATTTTAATATTATAATATCCCAATTGGAGTGAAAAACATTTAATGATTTAGAAGATAAATTTATTGATACTTCAAACTAAAAATGTCATCAATCAAGCTCAATGTTCAATGAACAGACGGTAAAGCCCTATAGTCCTATATTGAAATATTGATCAGAAAACACCATAAGCATATTGTCAAAGATACCCACTCAAACCAGTCATTCCTGTCCAGTAGACATGCAAAACAAGGGGGTCAAACATTAGCCCTTACAATGCAAGTATCAATTCAAGTTAATGCTCCATGACATTTCCTATCAGGTGTTAACATCACATCAGGTGGTAATGGCAAGTTCGAAACTGCAAACTTTGAACTATTCAGAGCAAAAACTTTTAGGATGCAATAATTTGACCACATAATCAATCCCGAATTCCAACTAGCAAGTACAGCTTCCCTTCACAACATATATGCCTCGCTATAGTTAAACATGATATACATTTTTCGTATCAAAAAGACATCCTATGAAACATTCAGAAGGCAGGAAAAGATGCTACAAAACAACTCGAATGTATGTAATCCAACTGCATCAGCAATATATGAGTCCATCGTCTATCTAAGAATTGCTTCAATAAGCTAAATTAGCACAAGAATATAACAATATAAAACAGGATCACCAGCTGAGTATATAGGATGAATATGGAGACCAGGTTCTTTGTCTTCTACTTCTCCTGTTATACCTATGCCCTATAGAAAAGATGGCAAACGCCTTCGCCTGTTTAAGGGTGACCTTTACCGTGACAGGTCTCTTGGCATTTTATTAACTCTTAGTCTAAGCAAGGTGGACCTCAAATGTTATGGAGTTTGATATCTTCGCTGAAAAACAAAACAAGTAATAATGATCAGAAGTAGATTACTGTAAAGTGAGTTGCTACATAAAATTAGAAGTGGGAACTCACAATTGTCATTCATATCAAGCACTTTAACAGCATAAGACAAAATCAATGCCATAAATCCAATTTGACTATGCAAAAGAAGCTCCAAATATGCATCTTTCAAATACAAGTATATTCAACATATTAATCAGCAGTACAAATCACCAACAAAATTTATCTTAAAGAAACCCAATTGCAGCCATCATCCTTGGTTTCACTCGGGAACTAAAAATATGCACAAAAGGGAAGAAATTAAAAGTCTAAACCTTTGAATTTCAAAGTAACAAACTGATTAATCAACAAAATCAAAAAGTAATAGACCTATTAATCAACAAATAAGAACAGCACCATCATAATCATTCAAAACCACCAAATACCTGAAAAATTGGTAGATCTCAGGGGCAGTTCAAGAGTGTGTGAAGCACTAGGCCACAATTAAAAATAAGGCCCTGGATTAATTAGTATAAATATTATAGGAAAATAATTAGCATTAGATTTATCAAAAACAAGCATAAAAGATATTAAAATCTAAATCTTAATAAATCTAAACAATAAATAAACACTAAACACTACAGGCTAAAGTACCAATTTAGTCCTTCAACTTTTTATTTTTGACCAAATCTTTTAACTTACTTATTAAGTCCTTCACCTTTCGACTTTTGACCAATTTACTCCTGAACATTTTAATTCGATCAATTTACTCCATGACCTTCTTAAAGTTTGAACTACTTGGACCAATATAACAAGGACTAAATTGGTCAAAAACTAAAAGGTGGAGAACTAAATTGGTCAAACTACAAGATTTTGGACTATATTGGTCACAATTTATAAAAGGTTATGAATTAAATGATCAAATTAAAAGGCTAATGACTAAATTGGCCATAACTAAAAAGGTGCACCACCAAATTGGTGCACTCTATAGAAGTACCAATCTCACAATGACGATGAAGAAAATACTATAATAACAGTACTTTCGGATAAATAACAACCATGTCATTAGTAATTAACCATGACTATTACTTTTCTAATTACAATTATATTATTGCAATTTTCGTGAGTTTTTATTGTTATTTATTAATACTATTTTTGATATTTGCATTCCATGTTTTTGACAGTCAACTTTTAAAAAGAAAAAAAGGAAACTAAGTGGGAAATTAAGGTGAGAAAATTTTAAGAATAAATGTGTCAAGCATTCAACAAATCCAAAAATAAAAATTGAAACGTATTGGAAAGTTTATAGTAACACTTCTAAATCCTTCAAAGATATAACTAGCTAATATCACAATATCATACAAAGTTTCTAAAATATTCCTTACATGAAATGTACATCCAAAATTACATCTTAAATAAATAAATACGATAAGGTATTCTCTATGGAATAGATTTTCGATCATCCTTCCAGGTCAATGGGTAGGTGCAACCTCATTACCACGAGGCAAAGGTTGCGGAGTATCAGATAGTGGCATCTTCAATTTGTTACTTTGAAAAACCCACGTCAAAGCAAAGTAAGGCATTATCAACTCCAACTTTTTAGCTTGAGTTTGGAAGCTACTAACCATGAAACTCACACCGTTTCTATAGGCTTTGGTGCATTTTGTTTTCAAAGTGTCTACCAGGATTGAAAGCGAGCTCACTTGATTTAACAGAGCATATACCTAACATTGCATTGTGCGAGATTTTTCTTTAGCCTTTTTGGCGACTTGTGCGGACTCCTTATCCATTTGTTCAAAGTGGGTAGCACGATGTCCTTGTTCAAAACAATAGTTATCCACTTTTTTCAATTTTTCAATTTTATCCAACATATCACCCTCCAGCTTTAAAAGTTTAGCCTCATACTCATCCATAAGGACGTTTTTCTCCTTCACAACCTTGTCATATTTTGCAATCTGTAGGAGACTAGCTTGCACCTTATGCTTGTAACCTCTAAGGGGTAGCTTGTTCTCTTTGGCTAAACACACTCCCTACGTACATTAACAAATGGATGAGGCATAATAGAGATGATAAGTACAACAATGAGAAGATGATGTAGAAACTCACTTCGATCATACGATCTGCTATCATCTCAGCATTTGTCACGCCCTCTGTTCTACATGCAACCCTAACTTGGGACTTCTTAGCATCAGTTCCAAAATGGTGAAACAAGTCCCTCTTTAAGTCAATTAGCCTAAATATACCTTTGTTGAAATAGGTCACTGGGGTGTCTAACACAATGGCGTCCTTCAAAATGACTTTATCAAACTCGAAGTCATCTATATTCATGGCCTCTATGCCTGGAGTGTACTCTTCCCCAACCTTCATCTTTTTAATGGCCTCTTGATTGGGAAAGGGGAGAGAACTTGGTTGACTAGGTAATACAGGAGGGGTACGACCTCCATTGTGGGGAGTTGGAGATGAAGCCTGTGTCCAATAACATAGGATATATAGGCTCTTCTTTATCTAGGTAAGTATTCTTCAAACAATACAAGCTCCTAAGCTCGTCGCTTGTAAAGTTTATACCGTGTTCACTAGCGACCTTAGAGAGACACATAAGAGTTCTCCACCCATTAGGATTTACTTTGGTGAAATTAATATCGAAAGTATTAAGGACATGAGCTACCAACCTAGGGAAGGGAAATTGAAGTCTAATTTTAATAGTTGTTAAATGTATTACCCATCACCCTGTAGAGGGATCATCGACATCATATAGATGAGAAGGTACAAGCATTAAACCTACGTGGGGAGGGATGTCGAATTTTAGCCTAATCTCAATCAAAGCATTCGCTACGAGAACGTTAGGCATTTTTTTCAATATGACGTTTGTCTTTAGTCCTATAAGTGGGTTCGCCCTAACTCTCATACTTTTTTTAGGGTGAGGAACTTTAGTGGTCGTTGATACTAGTATCCTAATAACTAGTACATGACCCTAGGAAGACGAGGAACAGATCGCTCGGGATCCCGATGAGGCAAAGAGAGCAATAATACTCTCCTTGATCAGTGCCCATAAAGTAGGCCTTTTATTGCTACTCCCAACAATTTCAGAAGGTTGTCTAGTTTGTAACGACCTAGTCACTAAATGCCTTGAATCATGTGATATTTCTTTGAAAGGATCCCCTTTCAAAGGCATATTCTTAGCATGGATTTCCTCGGGAAGAGGATGAACCACCTCTTTTCCTTTATGAGACATAAAAAATAAGATCAAGATGAATAAATTATCTAAATAATATGATGATGGTCGTTCAAGTCATGACCTAAAGATAAAATAACAGATTGATTCCTAACTGATGTCGTTAACCAAATGAGTTGAAATTCTAACCAAGTGTTTTTTTTAATGAACTAAAAAATAATAAGATAATAAAAAGAAAATTAATAGACTAAAATTCTCTGGAAATAAATTTAACTAAGTTAAAACAGGTAGGGTAAAAGTAAATTTCTTTACTATTTATAAAAGGAAGAGGAAGTTGAAACATTTATTCAATTAATAAAATTAATTAGAGTAATATAATTCATAATAGTTTATTGACCTTATAATAGGAGAGCTCGCACCATATCGTTATCTCAATAATTATATAAGCTCGTCGTATCAAATTTTTCACTTTATGACAAATTGAAGATTATACAAAGAAATAATATTTCCTTAACTTTTCAAAATCAAGAGAATATAGGAATTAATGTTTGGTATTGTGCACGATACAGGTACACAACCTAGCAAACATTGGTACCTTGTTATTATATAGTGAGGTGACGAAGATAAATACCTGATAAATCTGAAGCTCTATATTGTAAAGTCACCTCGATGTATAGTGAGGTGATAAAGATAAAGACCTATTAAGTCTGAAGCTCTACGTCATAGAGCAACCTCGATGTATAGCGAGGTGATGAAAATAAAGACTTGATAAGTTTGAAACTCTATGTTATATAGCGATCTAGTTAACAAAAATTGTATTGCATGTATTTTAATACATATTCTGATTACTTGTGTGATAGCTTCTACTCATGTAACTCATATACTTATCCAGGTGCTATATATACCTCTTCAATGAGGAAAATATAAAATCTATTCATTTTATCAATATTTTTTACTCACTAAAAATTACTAGATTTCTTAACATATAAAATTCCCTCCCAACAAAAATGATCTAAAATTCACTAACCACTTGTGTGTAATTATTATAAGAGATTAATTGATAAACGGAAGTTATTATCATTTAGGGGAAGAAAGTGGGCTCATGCAATTTTTAGGTTAAATCACGTTAAAAATTAGTGTCTTAATTACTTTAATACTTTATGCTCTTTAATTATTATTTTTTTTTTGCTTTTTTTTATTGATTTTCATTTTATTTTGCAAAATTTATTTGTCGCGTCATTCACAAAATTTAAATTTATGCTAAATTTTTTTATTATTTTGTTTTGTTTTGTTCATTCTATAACTTTATTTTTTATATAGTTTATATCATCTAATTTATAAAAAAATTTATTTATACTATTATCTTAATTTTAATATAACAATAGAATAATTAAGATAATTAAATTATATATTTATAATATTATTTTATATGATAATATATGACGTCGTTAAACAAAGATTAACATAATTATATAAATATAATTTTTTACAAATTAAATGATAAATACAAGATAAAAATAATTCAACAACATGGACGAAATAATATATTTTTGTAGATTTATCCAATATATTATAGCAAAATTGTAAAAACATGATCAAATAATGTTTTTATTTACCACAATTTACTGTCCAAAGTAAATTTAAAAATCCTTTGGTGTATAAAATAGTACAATTATTCAACTAAATTTTACTCTTGATTCTTTTAGTAAAAAATATATTTTTATTTTTGTAAAATGTTAAATTTTTTTATATATTATAAAAAAATAAACCTATATTTTTATCCCAAGATGATTAAAAATAAAATTTCATCTAAAAAAAGGTATTCACGTAATTAAACTATTTAAAAATTAACAAAAATGTTAATTAAACTATTTATAAGTAGATACATGATCAAGCATCCACAAATCCACTTGTTCCCGTTAGTGAAAGGTCTCATTCTCACGTGACCTTATTGGTGAAAAATTCTATACCTATGATATAAAGTTTCAACGTTCTTATTTACTTTATAAATGCCAAAATAGCCCATCCATTATTGATTATACGATTATCCTCCAAACCCACTTTTTCATAGTAGTAGATCTACAAATCTCAATTTCACACCCCTCACAGGTTCACACCAAACAGACAATGGAGGATCTACTTTCTCAGTTCAACTTCTTCGCAGACCAAGCTTTACAAGACAAGAACTTCGACCCATCCACCATTGAAGATCTCATGAAACTATTTGAGATCGAGGCCTACAAATCATGGGCAGCCATGGAACTTGAGCAACAGAAAGAACTGGAAGACACAGAGCTTGAATTGCAAGAAGCAGAGGACCACCTTGATTCAGTAATGGAAAGTGCAATGGAAGAATTTCGAAGATTTGAGGTGGAAATGGAAAATATGGCAAAAGCCGAAATGAAAAGCTTAGAAGAAAAGGCAGAAAGTGCTAGAAAGATGGGAAATTTGATGGAAAAATCAGCTACAATTGCTTCCAAGAAATATATGGAAGCTGCTCTTAATTCTGCTACTGCTTCTATGAAATCTGCTTGGAAGGGACTTTCTGCTAGGAAGGTTCATCCTTCTTAATTTGGACTAAAATTTGAGAGTATTATCGTCTTTTATTTCAATTTGTAAAAGTGGGTACTATTGATTGACAATTTATCTCAAGAAAAATGAATGTTAATTATAAATATGTCAAGGGCATATTAATCAATTTCACCAATGATACGTTTCCAAACAAATCTTTACCATCTGGTTCTGGACCTCTTGTGTTGATTGTAATTGATTGGTTCTGGATTTCTTATCTATCTGTTTTTCTCTATATAACTTTAACTTTCTGGAATACGAAGATGATATTTGTCAGGTATGCCTATTGACCTCAATCATTTGCTTAGATAGAGCCCATTGTATCGAGTAATTTTAGTGTGCCGATTAGGTAATAGATCGATTGAGTTCTTTTGGAACATTACCTTCATTTATCGACTTAGTCAATAGACACTATGGTTAAGCCACTTAATGACTTTCCACGTTTACAATTTACGCTCACCTTGAGACCTTAAATCTTTATAATTCATAGTTGGCATTTGAAACCTTGCATCTTACATCCATAGAGAATCAGCCAGTGTCATAAGAAAATTCACTCCACTCGTTATGGAAAGTCCACAACCTCATTCTAAATAGACTAACAACCCTACTCACCTAATCCAAGAGTTCGACCTTAATGATCAATTACATCACATGTCGTCAATTGGTACGTTGCATTACGATCTAGAATATGATCACACATGACCTTTGGACAGTGATAACATGTGACTTGTAGCTCGCGATGACATGATCAGGTCAATTAGGACGATTCCACAAACCATTAGATTTGCTAGCTATAACTCTGAAAGCACATCTTGCAAAAAATATTTCATGCTAGAAAGTCTACAAAAACAAGTAATGGAACTCCAACAAGTGTTCATTAAGTCTCAAGATGATAATAAGAAACTTAGATCAAGGTTGGTATATGATGATTATTAAGAAGATGAAAATTGATTCTATACCAAGATCGAAGCATGCATCACAAGATCTCTACCAGTGTCGACTTTGTATAACTGAGGAACAATGTATACTTGCAACTCTGATGCGCAACCTCGCTTTAGGATCCATATATATGACCATGCCTACCCACCAATACCTGGTACAAAATACACCCTAATAATTCCTAGGACGTGCGGGCTTGGGGAATACTACAACTTAGGGATGTTTAGTACTACTCGGTCTTGATGAAAAACTCATAGATATGGAAGAGAAAATAGAAACGATAATGAATGATTGACTTAAAGGTTAGGGAAAATTATGGCCTTAGAGAGATATCGAAACAGTGTGTGAACAATTATAGATATTACCTTTTTCTGATGACATCCAATTAATGACACCACCCCTTAAGTTCTTTGCTCCCAAATGTCCTATCTATATGGACACAAAAGACCTTGTGGCCCATGTTATTCATTTTAAGATGGTCATGGCAATTGTGAGCCTCCCAAAGAACAAAAAGGAAGCCATGTATTGTAAGTTATTCGTTGCCACCTTCCAAGAGATGGCACAACAGTGGTTTATTGAGTTACCTCCCAAGAGTATGAAAATTTTGACGCATTGGTAAAAGTATTTTTCACCAACTACGTATGCATCAAGCCAATTCAGAAAGAGTCGCATCATTTATTTTCAATTGTCTAAGAATATAAAGAGATCATCAAAAGTCATATGAGGAGGTTTAAAACGGAGAAAATGAAAATTTCACAATGTCTAAATTCCATTGCTATTGAGGCTTTCCACAAGGACATTAAACGTGACACTAATATATTCATCAAATTGACTAAGACCATTCCACGATCCTTGAAAATGGTTTATGAGGAGACCCATAAGTTTTTCAATGTAGAGAAAGAGATTAAGTCTACCAAGGGATTACTAAGTAAAACTATGGACAAGCCCATCCCAACCAAAAAGGAAGAAGATAGGAAGCCTTATAGGGATAGGCGTCCTAATCCTCCTCGTTTCAAACTTGTGATTGTGCCCAAAGGGAGGCCAAGGACTTGGGAAAGATCATTATTCCCTTTTAGATGTCTCTTATGCGTGTCTTGTTGGCTGAGGTTGTATCACGCATAGAGCATATTAATCACATAAATTGGCCACAACCTATGAAAGCTCCACTTAGGGACCTTAATAAGTATTGCTCATTTCACAAAGACACAGGTCAATGAACAAAAGATTGTCAACACAACAAGTGGGAAATTGAACACCTATTATCAAAAGGTCATTTAAGTGATTTGGTTGACATGAACGAGGGTCCACAAAAAGGAAACAAAGAGGTGAACAACCTCACTAACCAAAGAGAGTTTAATGCTCCAAATCCTATTCTCTGGGAAAATAACAAACCAAATCAACCTTCCCAAGGTGACGTGCACATAATTCACACCATACACGATGGACTGACTATGTCAAGTTATTCAAGTAATTCAAGGAAGAGGTATGCACATGAAGTAAGGGACATAAATTGACTTGTTTATGTTTGAAGTATGAAAGACCTGTCCATCCTATCATCCTCAAAGGATAAGAAGTCCAACCATCTCATGATGATCCTTTGGTCATCACAATCAAAATCGCACATTGTGAGGTGCATAAAATTTTGGTGGACAATGATAGCTCTTTTGATTTGTTGTATTTATCCGTCTTGTTGGATATGGGGATAGAACCCAAGGAAATCACGCAACAACAGATGCCACTTATGAGCTTCAATGGAGGTGTGACATGTCGATAGGGACCATACATCTATTAATCTTTATGGAAGAAGCAATCATGTTACGAATTTTGTAGTGTTGAACACCCTAACTTCTTACAATGCGATTTTGGGTAAACCATGGATTCATAAAATGAGAGCAATCCCTTTCACATATCATCATCTTGTCAAGTATCCCACGATTGAAGGGATAAGATAGATGAGGGGAGAATAAGATAAGGCAAAGAGTTATTACAATTTTGTCATGAAAAATGCCTTACCCTTATGTCAAAGTAGCAAAAAAAGAACGAAAGACATTTGAATTAGGGAACAATGAAGGTAGTAGGAAGTCAGACTATAACAATTGCCCCCAAAGGATTATGAAATGGTATACATAGGGGAATCAAGAGAGGATAAATCTGTAAAAATTAGTTCTAACTCACCTACGAGTTAAGAATTGATCTCATGGAGTTCTTGAAGGATAATGTAGACCTTTTTGCATGGAAGCCACCAGAAGACATGCCTGACATCAATCCAGAAATAATTTCTCATGAGTTAAATGTCGACCACACCAAGAAAGCAATTTAACAATGGAATCAGAGATTCATTCAAGATAAAAGTGATATCATAAAGAAGAAGGTTAATTCCTTAAAGAATGTAGGATGGGTTCGTGAAGTGGATTATCCAACGTGGCTATCAAACATTGTACTAGCTACTAAAGCGGGAAGAGAGCATAGAATGTGTGTTGACTTTATGGACTTAACACCGCTACGTAGAAGGATTGCTTCCCATTGCCAAACGTTGGCCAGTTAGTCGATGCAATAGTTGGATTTGAAATGATGGGCTTTATAGACCCCTACTTAGGCTACCATTGGATCTTAATGCACCCTAAAGATGAAGAAAAAATAGATTTTATCATAGAAGAAAGGACATATTATTATACTAGAATGCCTTTTGATTTAAAGAATACGGGCGCTACCTACTGAAGGTTGGTCAACAAAATATTTGAGGATAAGATATGATGAAATCTAGAAATCTATGTAGATGACATGATGATTAAAAAAAGGGCTAAAAACCATAATTCTGACTTGGTTGAAGTTTTTTTTTCATAATAAGAGGTTTTCATATGCAAATCAATCCTAAAAAGTGTCTTTGGAGTAACCTCGTGAAAGTTTTTAAGCTATTTGATGTTTTTAAGAGGGATAGAAGCCAATCTCAAAAAAAGTTAACTCTGATAAACATGAGATCTCCAAGTTGTATTAAGGAGGTCCACCAACTAAATGGGCACATAACCGCATTAAGTCGTTTCATTTCCAAGTGTATGGAGAAGTGTATCATTTTTTCAATTGTTAAAGAAAAACACGGAATATGTGTGGAATACAAACTGTGAATGGGCTTTCTAATCTATTAAGGAATACTTGGGGAAGGTGCATTTTTTTAGCCAATCTTACTACATGCGAGATGTTACATATGTACATGGCCTTTACAGATAAAGCCGCTAGTGCTATATTGGTGGTCGATAAGGTGGGGAGACAACATCCCGTATACTATGTGAGTCATTCCTTGACAAAAGCACAACAATAATATCCTTGGATAAGCCAACTTTTACAATAAGAATGGTTGCAAGAAAGCTCATGCATTGCTTTGAGGCACATAAGATAGTTATCCTTACTTCATATCCAATGAAGAATATCTTGAGAAAATCAAACCAATTTGGTTGTCTATCTTAAATAGTTATTGAATTAAGTGAGTTCGAGATACATTATAAATCCTTATCGCCAATCAAGGAACATGTTCTTATTAATTTTATTGTTGAGTGGACTCAAGAGCCCACATTTGAGCTAGAAGCTCTGGTGTTAGTTTCAATGACAACAATACCTATTTCAAGTCTATGAAAGGTATATGTAGATGGGACGAGCCACTTAAAAGGATCGGGGGTTATAACTATGATATTCACTCCTACTAAAAGCTTAATAGAGCAATGTCTCTGCATCGCTTTTTATGCAACCAACAATGTTGCAAAGTATTAAAAGAATGTGAAAAAATGTAGACATATTAAAAACTAATACTACTAAAAAAAGATTTGTCATTTTAGTAGTATTATAATTTTATTTATGATATTTTTTTTATTCATATTTTTGAAACGATATTTTAATAATACTCTATTTTAAAAAATGTATTAATTTAGTATCATTTTTCATTTAAATGAGAATATTTATATGTGAAGTAATAAACGTGTGATATTTAGAAAAATATTCTTTAAATATAGTTTCATTGATTGATTTATGAAAATGTCATATGAATATCATACATATATTACTATACATGTAAAAAATCTTAAATTAATTGATAAATTAAATCAAATTGATATATTTTTAAATAGGATATCACTAAAATATTATTTTAAAATATGAATAAAAAAATTAAAAAAACTAAAATTTTCTAATTTAAAAATATATAATATATAGAACATAAAATTTTATACTTAAATTCTTTTGTGTACCTTGTGAAGTTGTGGTTCAGATTGTTATTTATCTGTTTATTTTTCTTATAATAATGACTATGATTTTTATTTTTTTAAAAGTTATTCTGAATGTTTTTACAAAATCATAATTGAGTGGACAACAGACGGTATGACAAGAGAGAATTTTTTCGATAAGAAACAACAAGAGAATTTTTTTAACTAATTATTAGAAAAAACTAATAACTTCAGTAATAATCTATTTACTACGAATATAGTCGGTCTGTATTTTAACTTACTATTTCACTTAATTTTTATATCAATTTGCTATTTTCACTCCTAAGTAGATTACAAACAATTATTTTGCAACAATAAAGTTAATCTTCTTTTGTATCTACAACGTACACTTTCTTTTTATGTTTATAATTTTTTTTTGTTAAAAAAGTACCTCATAAAGAAAGACTACTATAGCATTCAACATCGATAACATATCTTTTCTAAATAATTAAAAAAATTAGGAATTATAAACATAAGTTAGTGAATAATTGCTTTTATCGATCATAATGACACACGACCGTTGAGATTCAAATTACATACCTCAACAAAATAACAATGCCTTATGTAGCTAGATTTCCATCAATACTATCCCACAATCGGTCTAATTTTAAATTGCTGTATTGTTTTGCTTCTGAATATTTCAATTGGGGTGTTTTGGTTGGTATGATCTTACCAGCTCAACCTTTTAAGCTTCACTTTATGTATGTGCAACTTTTGCCTTCACTTGGTTAAACAGTACATTTTATTTCATTGCAGAAGATTAAACATAGATATCATGACACCACTTCAGAAAGTTGCATGATCAGAATGTTTTTAATTGTTCCATGTCAACAAAGTTTCTAATAAAATTTGCAATCAAGCTATAAATAGAGAACACAATGAAATGTTTTTATAAAGGATGACGAAAATTCCCACCATCCAATCTATTCTAAACGAACTATCTTGCGGTTCATGTATCTAAACCTGCAAATCTCATCAAAGAAATCATCTGCACTACTATGATTACTCTTCATCTGAAGAATCTTTATTACCATTAGCTTTAAATTCTTCCCGTACTTCAAAAATGACTCCAGTGTGCTCAATTTCTGTTCAGCATTCAATGGTGATCTCACTGTGATGATGACCTCCTCCAAACAACGAATTAGAAAAGCTGTATCTACCTGTAGTAGATGAAGTGGTGGCTTTGTTAATAAACCTGGACTGTTCAACAACAATAAGTAACAAAAAATTTGATACGATGGTATTCACTCACATTCTTCAGGCTGTTCTTTTGACAAAGAGCTGCAAACATGGCTCCATGGATGTCAAACTTTCGCAACTTCGGATGGCTATTGAAAAAATTAACAAAATCAATCTCTGGAAAGGGTAAAAGCGTCTCAAAATCTCCTGTGAATTCCACTTTCATGTAAAGATGCTTCACTTCACTGGCCATTTGAAGCATATTGCTTATAGCATCCCAGCACCACTGGACTCCCCTGATGGATAAAAACTCAAGAGCGGCAAGTTTTCCAAAATCAACCACGTTGACTCTCCCTGTACATTTAAAAAAAGAAAGGAAAAAAGAACCAACAGTAAGAATACTCTGTGAGGTCATCACAAGGGGTACACAAATAATGATGGATAGTTCATTTAATAGTCTGACTGATATACCTATCTCTCTTCCTGTTTCAAGTTTCATGTTGTAGGTTTGAAACAAATCAAGTACTGATAGATATAATAAAAGGAACTCACAATATGCAGTTCATCTATTTCAAAAAAAATAAAAAAAATAACAATAATAATTTACCTGCGTTATTGGCAATTGAAAGACATCTCAAGCACCTAGTCTCTGGTATGCGAATCCGACTACAACCTTGAACCTCAAGAACTTCAATTTCTGGGCAATTCATAGATAAAAAGCAGTTCCCCAAACCATAAAAGTCTAATTTGCATTGCTGCAAATATGGCAATTCAATTGAAACATATTCAAGTCCTTCACAACCCAGCAGCAATAAATTAGTCAAATTAGGACATGCCCAAAGCATAGCAGTCAGTGCAGGGTCTTCCATTCTCGCACCAACAATTTCAAGGTTTTGAAGTTTATGGAAAATATCCCATTTGGGGGATTGAGTCATTAAGACACCCCAAAGTTTCAGTGATTCCAAATTCTTTGCCACACTGATACAGTCCAGCTTGGAGTTGATTTCAGAATAACCCTGATGTTGTTCAGCAAGGTTGTCCATTCGAAGCTCGAGATTCCTAAGAGTGGAACCTATTACCGATAGCCACGAGAAGAGACCAGCACCAGAGAATGGGCTATAGACAACAAGTTCTTCCAACCGAGAAACTGATGAAACCATCCTCCATATAATCTCATCAGGGCTGTCCTTGCCAATATGATTGTCAAAGGAATTGCGAGGGAAGAAGAGGCTTTTAATGTAAGGCATGGAGTCCTGCCATCGCTTGGATACACAATTACAAACTGCCACATCCCTGGCACTTTTCATGTGTGACAATACATGTTGTACAATAGCATCTGGGAGAGCCTCCATTCTGTGAGGAATACAAACAAAAACACAGCAGCATTACCACAAACATCCTAAGAAGAAATAAAATACGGTATTGGGAAGGAAATATTCAAAATTTGAACGGATTGAACACGATTATTGATACACAATGTGGAACGATGATAATTTTAATTAGCTGGGAGATAAATATTTGCATATTGTCAGTTCAATGGATCGGAAAATTTTCAATAAGTTAATGCGCTTTCTTCTTCGCGTTGACTTGGGAATGTTGATATCAAACAGTTTTTATCAAATTGATCGGAGAACATGGGAAAATAAGAGGAAAAGAACGAAAAAGTTCTTTCCTTTCCACTAAACCAACTCCCCACAAGCAGCGAGCCCAATAAAGATCTATAATTAATTAGAACTAAGAAAGTTGGAATAATCCATCCATGGAGTTTAAAAATTGAGATATGTATGAGAAACAAAACAATAGTAAACATTTACAAGCAAAACATAGAGCTACCATTAAACGAAATGCGAAGACAACTACAAAAAATTTTAGAAGTCTGAAGTGAACCCAGATAGAGAAATTTCCAGTTAACATAAAAAAAAAAGGAAACAAAGAAATGAATCCCATTGACGGACTATGCATAACACTCTATACGAATATAAATCTACAACTTGGAAGCAATTAGATACAACACTACAGATGTAACATTAAAATTAGTAAATGGGGGAAATGAGAGACTTACCCAAATGTTGATACAGCTCCGAAACTGAAAAGTAGGTAAATCAACCACACACACTGGCAAAGGAATAATCTGCGATTCGAAGGAAGAATAAAGATAATTTGTAGTGAAATAGAGATTATTTGAATGTAGAGAACAGTTTGAAGGAGAGAACTAGAGAAGACTATAGGTGGCTTTGTTAAATCCGAGATGCCATTCCTTTTATATCTAATGATTGAAAGAGGAAGGAACCATACAAATGAACATTTTCAAATTTCAAAAATAGCTCAAAACTCTCTCTGTCTCTCCTAAAATTATTCATTATTCCTGATAGATTCACATGTTCGTATAAATAAATTAAAATGAAAAATAGAGATAAGTTAGGGTGTGAGATGAATAAAGTGAGAAAATATATAATGAGAATTAATAATATCACTTAATTTTGTATTATTATTTTTATAAGGAATTGATTAAATTATTAAATTATTTAATATATTTTATTTTTAGTTATTAAATAAAAAATATTTATTTATTTTCATATAATATTAAAAAAATTATTTATATTATAAAAATATATATGTTTTTTTAAAAGAAATTAAAAATAAAACTTATTTCATATAAATAAATTATTTTTATATTTAATTATGTGTTATAATTATTAAAAATAATAATTTAATTTTTTAATTAATATTAAGATTTTGATAAAATTTTAAATAATATATATAAAAAATAAATATAAATTTATATTTTTTAACATTTCTTAATATATAATATATATTTATCTTTTTCGTTATTACCTTTTTTTCATACTAATTGACTTTGGACAAACATGTCATCTCTTTCCATTTTTTTACTTTTGTATTTCCAATTTTTTAATTTTTGTTTTAAAAATAAAGAAGATCCAGCTAGCGCGTGAGGAGCCAAAAATGGCCCGCCTTATGCTTTTTTTTTCCAATTTTTTGAAATTTCGACCGTTCGCACGTATATTTCTTCGCTTAAGAATTATCAAGACACGTGTAGTTGTATGTGTGCAGGGAGGTGCAATATTTGTAGGTGGTATGTGTAACAGAGGATATTGCGTTTTGTATCTGCGGCAACGCATTAATAAGGAACCGAAATATTATGTAAGGGACTGGTATCATGAATTATAAGTTAGATTTTAAAATAAAATTTAAATTAATTTAATTTAATTGATTTTTAAAAACAAAAATTGAATTAAATTAATTAAAAGTATAAAATTAATCTAAATTGAATAAAAAAAAATTGGATTGGTCTGGAATGGTTATATTGATTTTTCAAATTTTTATTTTTCTTTATGGAACGTAGCTACAAATTTTTGTTTTTTTTTTTTGAAGAAATTTGATTCTAAAAACTTTAAGTTTGTATAAGTTAAATAGTTCTAAATGATATGATTGAAAACATGTAAATATATGTGATTATGTATAAGTGATAAATAATTTTAAGAACAAGAATCATTATACTCATAAAAATTAATAACAATATGTATTCATAATTACTAACTCGATAATAAAATAATTAAAATTAATAAAAATTGATTTTTGATTTTTTTTAAGTAAAAAAATTAAATCTATCATCTAACGATTAATAAATATAAATATTATGATAAAAATATAAATAAAAGAATAATTATATGATCATTCTCTATCACTAACATGTATTGCAAATTAATAAAACATATTTCTTAATCTAGTATTCTTTTATTATACCAACTACTAGAAATTCAAGCATAAAAATCTCAATCTCTTATTATTTACTCGTTTAATTAAACAAGTTCTTAATTCAAAATCTTTCTAATAAATAATCTAAAATAAATTTTCTAAATTTAATTTATTAAAAATATTTAATTTAAAAAAAATTGAATTAAGATTAAACATATAGGTTAAGTTTAATTATCTTAAATACTAATCCTTATTACAAACAATTTATCACTAATTATTTAAATTGATCAATTGATGACACATATAAGAGATTTAAGAATAGCTATTAAGGTGTGTTATCACTTATCCCCGCAAGGAGAAAAGCTACAATACTATCTAATATGTTCTGTTGCCCTAATATATTCTATTGTTATGTTAAAATAAATATCAAAACCTTTTTGAATTGTGTCTGAATTGTAAAGCCTAATAAATCTAACATATTTTTCAATTAGGCACAAAGTTTGTATAACATCTTTATGTAAAGAGTTTAACTCGTCAATTGATATAGATTTCTTGCATATTGTATTGAATAATGAACAAAGATGAATTATTGATAATCAAACATATTTTAGAAGAATTGATCTAATAGCAAATGGTAATAACTGTTGTATTAAGGTATGACAACCATATGATTTCAATGATAGACACAAAATTTCTTAAGTTGAATGAGTAACTATCAGAAACTTTCACACCCGCCAAACATTTATAAAACACATATTTCTCTTTTGTTGACATTGTATATGATGCTGGTGGCAAGTATGTTTGATTCTTATTATTTTACACATTTGGTGCCAATTTAGGTTGTATGCCTAGTTTCTTTAAATCCAATCTTACTTTAATTTTATCCTTTGTTTTTCCAAGTATATTAAGTAATATATCAATCAAGCTCTCACATACATTTTTCTCAATGTACATGGCATCTAAGATGTGACGAATGTGTAGGTCTTTCCAATAAGGTAATTCCTAAAATATTGATTTTTTATTCCAACAACCATGATCTACTGATTCAATAACATTTTCATTTCACCTTTTTTATTAGACCTTTTTCATTTCCCTCCATTAGTGAGTATTCTTTTTTTTTCATCTTTCCATATCGTTTGAATGTCATACCATTCAATTGCCTTAATATCTCAACACCTCACAAAGGTCGAGATGCAGGATCATGATCTTCTTCACCATTGAACGATTTCTTTTGGTATCTAAACTTGTGTCCAGATGGTAAAAATCTTCTATGTCTTCTATAAGACATCTTTCGTCTGTGAACAAGATAAGTTGCAGAAGTGTCATCACTACATATAGGGCATCCCATATAACATTTTGTTGCATGTCCTGATAAGTTCTCATAGGTAGAAAAATCATTAATTGTTCATAAAAGGACCCCCCTCAAGTTAAAATGTTCTTCTTTATGTGCATCGTAAACGTTTACACCATCATTCCACAATGTCTTTATATCATCTATCAGAGGCTGCAAATATACATCAATATCAACACCGGATTGTTTCGATCTTGAGATCAATAATGTTAACATCATGAATTTTCTTTTCATACACAACCAGGGAGGAATGTTGAATGTTACCATAATTACTCGCCAATAGCTATATCTACTAATAAGGGAACTGTGTGGATTAATTTCATCAGTAGCAATAACAAGACAAAGATTGTGTGGATCAGATACAAATTGAGAGGATAAAGTATCTATTACTTTCCAATTTGGAGAATCACAAGAATAATATAGCACCCCATTATCAGATCGATTATTTGAATGTCAAGTCAACATCTTTGATATCTCTTTACTTTTGAACAACCTTTGAAAGCGAGGAATTGGAGGAAAGTACCAAAGAATCTTTACGGGCACGCCTTTCTTAGATGTTGTCTCATTTGTAGCATGCTTCCATCTCGATTCTTTATACATCGGATAATCATCTAATGTCTCGTATATTTTTTCTATACAGAATGCAATCATTTGGACAAGTATGAATCTTATGATATTCTATGCTAAATGAACTAAGAGATTTCTTCACTTTATATATTAAAAATGACAATTTAATACCCTCAGGAAACATATCTATTAGTACATTTAGTAATTCTTTTTGAATTCCTTGTCATAAAAATCATGTTTTGCTTTCACATTGTACAAATTAACCAATGTCGATATTTTAGTGTATTTCTTGCATTCTAGATACAACGATTTTTTGGCATCTTTTAGAAGTTTTTTAAAGGTTTTGTGATCATCTTCAACACCATGAAATATATTTTTTGTTTGTATATTATGATAAGATGTATATAATTCACTCACGAAATAGCACTACTGATAAGGTGATACTTAACGTCGTCAAAATCATGAAATAACTCATTTTTACATTTAACATTTGGACATCGAATCATACTAATTTTATTATTATTATTTCTACAAGCAAAATCCAAGAAACTTTTAACACTAGAAATGTAGTTATGCTCAATTCTACACTTTGACATCCAAGCATTGCCCATTTTATATTAATGACATTAAGCATATTAAATATGTATCTAACCAATATATTTAAGGTATTATTATATATGAATTCCCTAATTATTAAAATATATATCAAAACATCATATAAAAATAAATATATAAAAACCAAACATAACAAATATATACATATAAATATAATTATATGAAATTAATAGAAATTACTAATAATAATATACCACGTCATTTGAGTTGATTTCAAATTTTAGATATATATAACAATTTTGTTTTTGTGATGATTAAGATTTTTTTAAAATAACTACGTTACTTTAAATCACATATATTTTAATGTATATCATATTTTTGAATCATGTCTTTCTCATTTCATATTAACATAAATAAATAAATTAAACCTTAAATCATAGTCATAAATATATAAATTTATTTTATTACAAAATACTTATACAAAACCTACACAATAAAAATAATAACATACATAATACAAAAAATTATATGCATAATATACAAAAATAACGCAAAGTGAATAATAAGTATGTAGGATTAATAAAAATACTTACAAAAGTAAATGAAGTAAAAAAATGAAAAAAATGAAGAAAAAATGGTGTTTTGTAAGTGAGAATATGAGTATAATTTTTTTGAGTATTTCGCTAAAAAAATAAGGGATTTATAAGATAATTTGGAGGGGAAGAAAACCCACTAAACGGTGCTAGAATTAGGGGTCATAGGTGGTCAAAAAATGAAAAAAAGTGGAGGAGAAGTGTCGATCGATTTTGAATTTTTGAGTGTTTATTACAGCGTTGAAAATATTGTGTCTAATGAGGAAAATATAAGAGAAAAAAAAATATGCACGTGTTTATCATCGGTTAACGTATTGAACCGATACTAAAAACTACGTATTTTAAGTTAATTTTTCAACGAATCAACTTTAAATTCATTATAAATCGATTTTTTAAAAAAAATTTACTTTAAATTTCGATTTAAATATCATGTTTTATAATAATAAATTTCTTCACTCTGGTTAAAACATATCTTTTCCATGTATTCCTTTTCTTATCAAAATGGTGTAACCCAACCCAATTCCAAAGCAGCCCCAACTTCCAACTATTCAAGTCTTGCATAATTAAGATAGATAGCAAACAATAGAATAACTCCAAATGAAATCATAGCTTTTATAATTTTCTTCAACTTTGATATTTTCTCATCTTGTAAGTTCATCCTCTTGTGCTTTAATTTCAATCATCTTTGTGCTTTACTTCGAGCAAGAATCTTTTTATTTACTTGAGCATTCTTAGTATGAAGTGGAGGATCATGCCACGTAAAGAAAGAACTCCACTGTGCTCCATTTCTTCCTCTTCTACCTTTCCATTGACACATCTTCTGCAATAAAAAAAAACAAATTTAGGTCTAGATTACCCAAATGAAAATAACATTAAATAAGAAAAAATAAGCCAAATTAAACCTCATCTCTACGCAACTATAAAATTCAATAGATATTTCACAAAAGCATATATGAGAATGCTATTGGTTTCTTCCACCTCTTCATCTTTTGTGTTTTTTTAGTACTATTAATAAAATAACTTAATATAATTATAAATTAATATGAAATATATTTTTTTCTAATAAAAAATACTTACTTTATACTAAATAACATTAAATATATATATTTTCATATATATAAGTATTGTTTGAGTCTGGAGATTAAATTAATGAGATTAAATACTTTTTTTTCTTTCTATTTTTAGAATAACAGATTCAATCAAGTGAAATATATGTGATGAAAATTAAATAATATCATCCTCAATTTATCATAATATTTAATATTTTTCTATAACTTTGAGAAAAAATTAATATTTTATATCCATAACTTATAACTTATAGTAATTTTAAAAACAAAAAATGATAAAATAACTTTAATTTTTTTACATAAATCAACTATCAATTTTTATTTATAATTTCTCTTTTTAAAGATAAAATTTATAAAAATTAGTTAAAATATTATTCTTTATATATAATTTTTAAACAATAAAACCTAAACTAACCACATGACTCATGAGTTACAAACTTAGTAATATGATATGAGTATAAGAGTGAGGGACGATTTCTCACTTCGTATCATTTCATTTCTTTTTATGCGCCTTTTTTCTTTTCACCTTTACTTCTTCTCAACGTTCGGTAGCCTATAAAATAATAAATAATTAATAAAAAGATTAAAGGAAAAGTACCGAACCCGAATATGTTTGTTTGCACTTGTCGTTTGTTTGTGTGTCAGAGCGAGAAGTTGAGTGAACAGAGTGATTAGTGAGAGAGTAAGTAAAGGAGGAGTTGGGTCGCCCACCGTACACCTGTTACTCTACTTGGTCTTCTTGAGCCTTCTTGTTACTTTCTACTTCGGTAGTTAGATAGAAGTCGAATTCCAGATGCTCTGTAAATGGGGAAAATCGAGGAGCAATATCTGCGTCAACAGCAGAGTCATGCTGCTGAGAATCGAGATTCTTCAGGACTCATTTGTGCGAGATGTTCGGTGGTTCTCGATAAGCTTGCTAAGGAGTTCAATTTCAAATGCGTTTTCATTTTAATTATGGGTTTGTCGATTTTACTTTCTGGACTCTTTTGGATCCTTCCACATCGTGCGAAGAGCTTCGGGTACGATGCAAAAGAAGAAATCAAGACCAGAGGTATCTCTCCTTTCCACTTTTTTCTATCCTTTTCCATTTGGTATTTTATGATTTTGTTGGTTAAGGGTTGTCTTGTCTGATGTCTTTAGCAAATGGGTATTTGAAATTTTGTATATTTCTTGCCTACGTCTATGTGATCTGATGTTTTCTGCTATTCGATTTTGGAATTTGAATTTCGAGCCGCGTGCTGTCGGGATTTTTTTTTTTGTGTTTCTTGTAGCTTAAAGCTTTGATAAATGGTACTTCTTTTGTTTGCTGGTTTGGTATTTTGAACAAACGAATAGTACTAATTTGATTTTGGGGAAATTTTTTCCGATTTTTATCCTGGTCGAATTCATTTACATTGGGTTTTGGAGTATGCTTGCTCATTCCTTTAAATATTCAACCTTTTTCGAGTTCATTTTATTGTTTGTTATGCTTGGATTTAAATTTCCTCAAGTTATTTTCCCAAACTCAACTAAATGCTTATACATAATTTTTCTATTTGCAGCCTCAATTCAGGCATACTTCCGCTTGGAAAAGCCTGTTTCGCATCTTATTCTACACACTGAGAGACTACAATGTGATATTAATGCAGAAATAGGTGTCCCTGGAGCACAGGTATTATGTGCCTTGTCTTGTTAATTTATTAAGTGGCATGTCAAACTAAATGGTGTTTCATTTTTGCAACAGGTTGCTATCTTATCCATGCATCAATCAAGTGCATCTAACTGGACAGATGTGATCTTTGGTGTTCTTTCGAATCCAATAAGTACTCCCATAAATCCAGTATCCTTGAGTGTTCTCAGGTCATCTTTGATTGAGGTATTTTTGCAGCAACCCAAGCTTACGCTGACAACATCAATTTTTGGACAGCCCTCTATGTTTCAGGTTATTAAGTTCCAAGGGGGTATCACTGTTATTCCCCCGCAATTGGGTACTCTCTGGGAGATGCCCCTGATTCTGTTCAACTTCACCATCAATAATTCCATATCTGATGTACTGGCTAATCTTTTTGAATTCAAGAATCAGCTGAAGTTTGGACTACACCTGAACACTTATGAGGTATAATGCCTACTCTGTGACGTTCTAGACCTTTCAGTTTATATAAAATCTGTGTTTGACATGCGACAGAACCTGCCATTACCATGTTCAAGTTCTTTCTTCTCAATAAATATTGAACTGTTATGCTATGAGTTGTCACTTTGTCAAAGAGTAGGGCACCATTCAGTTTCAATGATATGCTGCAAAAGTGCAGTTTTTTATATTTAAGAAATTACGGTATTGTCAATTGAATAAAACTTGGAAGTGAGTTTGAAAACATAAAATAATAAATAGTCTGTGTTATGCACTTGACTGTGGATCAACAGTCCATTATTTTAGCCAGTGACTAAAAATTGAGTCGTGCATCTTGTCATCAGTCTAATTGATCCTTGCATAAATGTTTACAAACTTAGCACAGATATCTAATGTATGAATCCATCTATTCTTTTGACGCAGAATGTATATGTGCAAATAACAAACAAAATTGGCTCAACAAAGGACCCTCCGGTTATAGTTCAGGCTTCGGTGCTGTCTGATCTAGGTGGTCTTCTGCCGCAAAGATTGAAGCAGTTGGCACAAGCAATTACACTATATCCTGCAAAAAATCTAGGCCTTGATAATGCTGTCTTTGGTAAAGTTAGAAGTATCAGTTTGTCTTCTTTTCTTAAGGGTTCACTATCTGCGACCCCCCCAAGTCCTTCTCCAGCTCCTAGTCCAGAGCTGAGTGATTATGCAGAACCATCAAGTTCCCCATCTCCTGCTACTTCTGCCTATTCCCCATCATTATCTCCTGACGCTGATGCTTCTTCTCCAGCTCCATCTATGGTAGTTTCAAATCCCTCTAAGCCTTGTTCATATAGTGGTTCCAAAATCCCTCCCACCTCTTACCCAATAATTCCTTCCTCACCTCCTCGGAGGTGGAAATCTTTTTTGTCACCAAATGCCTTACCTCTTTCTTTTGTGTCCTATGCTTCTTGTCCGGATGAAAGCAAGGTAAATACACAGGATTTTCTGCCACCATCACTTGCCCCACCTTCATCATGTAAGTTACTCCCTTCCCCCTAAATTGTACAACGTTTTATTGTTTGTGACCTGAAACGGATGTATGCAAATTTTGTTTTCAAACAGAGTTCAGATTTACTATTGTTTAGGTTCTTAGTAATATAAATTGTTTCTCTAGATGCGAAACCATTGTTAGTCTTCTATTGGCAGTTTACACTACTGTTTTTGAATGTGATCAAAGGAATAAGTTGAGGGCATGAAGGACCATGGACAGATTAATCTAAGCTTTATTTACTTTGAGCCCTTATGGCTTCATCCACTGACCACTAGATCCTATTTAATTAAGAGCACTTGAAGTTTGTTGATATGATTAGGATTGATGGAAGTTTATGTCATATAATCTTGATGTAGGCATGTAGCCTTATATGTGGAGTTAATTTCTTGGTAATATGCTATATTGTTTCGTATTTCTTTTTGTATCCATAACCTATAGTGATATAGTGAAACTGCTGCTTTCCTGTATTTCAGTGATTTAATCTGGATTTTTTTAGTAATATGAGGAAATTAATCTATGTTTTTTTAGTTACCAAAAACAAATTGCAATCCTTATTTCGTTCTCTTAACCCTTCATTTTTGTCTCAGAATCTTCATTTAGATCATTTCTATCAAAATTCTTTTATCGCGTTATTTTGGATCCTTTTCAAGAAAAATAAGTCTTTATGGATTTAAACTTCTTATCACAACTTCAAGTTTCCTTTCCAAGGTGTTTTTCTTTATTCAATTTCAAGTTTATTTGGTGACGTAGGAGACATAGCATAGATAGGTGAAGTTATAGTAAATTCTTTTATTCCAGGGATAAAATGCATGAGGAAAAACTCTCTAGGCTCCTCCCTTCCCTCTAAATAGAATTATGTTTGCGTGTTAAAAAATAGGATGCTTTGCATTTTTGTGTGGAAATGAGCCCAGGGGAGTTAGGGTTATGATAGTGCTGACCAAGTGGTTACTGTTAGCAGTTGTTGGAAATTCCGAATGGGACATTATAAGGATTTGTGGATCTCCGTTTAGAGTTGACAATTAAATCACACAAATAGAGGTATGGTGGTACTTTTTACAAAAAAGAGGGTATGGAAGTGAAAGGGGGACTGCATATATGTTTTGAAGCATCTGAAATTATTCTTTTCTGCATATGTCATGATCTAAAGAAGATTTAGATAGATTGTGTAGTGTATTTTGTAGAACTGTGTTATATTATATGTTTAAAACAAAGTAGAGGCAAGTTATTTGTCGTATATCAAATAAGTTCATTTGTGCAAAGAATGCAATCAAATGAACTTCAGCTGCTTGCGTGGTTATCCAGCTCATTTTTGAGCAATTTGTTATTAGTATTAACCATTTTACTTAAAAGTAAAAGAGAAAATATGTTATGGGTCCCTTTATTTATTGTAAAAATAGTAATTATATCTTGTATTTATTTTTTTATAACAATTTAATCATATTATTATAAAAAAAATAATCGTACAAGAACAAAAGTAATTTTTATTTATTTTATTTTTTAATATTTTTAAATTACACAGATAGTATTATAACTTAAATAAATTGTAATAGAAAGAATTGAAGAAAAAATAAAATAAAAATAGAAAAAAATTAAATAAAAATATAGAAAATAGTTATTTGTTCTTATTTAGTGACTTTTTTATAACAATAAGATGAAATTGTTAAAAAAAAAAAATATTTAAATATCATTTTTATAACGAGTATGGTAAAGTTTATGTTAAATTTTATTTTGATGTCGCTTTCATAGAATTTCTTGTTAAAGTACTGTATAGTGACAGTGCTCTATGCCCTAGGCCAATGAACTTCAAAGGAGTTTTCAACTCCTTGGAAAATGGAACTCTTAACTGCCACATGTTCTCTTCTTTTGACCATCTTCTTGCTTCCTTCTAAGTTCTAACGTTACTAACTGTACAATATTACACCATTTGAAAATATAAGCATTTACATATATTATGGGCCGAGTCTCCAAATTTTGTCCGAAGTCTACTAATATCTCCAACTTTTATTTTAATATAATTTGCTTCTTCGACTTTTAAATTTATATAATTAGGTCCTATTTTTCAATTATAGCCATAATCTATTGACAACTCAATAAAAAAATTCCTGCGTGTAATGCACATGCCACATACTCATTTGGGTAATTATAGAGATTAGGACTATAATTGAAAAAAAAATTTGGACGTGAGTGTGGAAATTAAAAAATTTAGGGACTGAATTATCAATTTTTTTATGAATTTTAGGAACCGAATTATATGATATAAAAGTCCCCCATTGGACAAAATTTGAGGACTGATTTGCTAGTTAAGCTTATATAATAAATACCGATATCTTCATTTAGTCTTGTGTTTTTGTTATAAATATTATATGTACGATTCTTTGTTTGCTGGAATCTACTTGTTATGATTTGATCATTAATCATTATTTAATCTTACCAATCATTTTCTATTTTGAACTCTTGAATTTCATTATAAATTATTATATTTCAGTCAGGGGTTAGAAACATCAGATTCTGAACCTACTGATTGAAAAGTTCGCCAATTGATTTTCTTATGGAGTGAAAAGACAAATTCTATTTTAGTTGTGTTTGAGCTTTAGATTAGTCATACATTTGAGCTAATTGTTGCAAGTTATTTACTGTTTTGTTTAGTCTGTACATGAATTCAGGTTAACCTTTAATCATATTGTCATCTGTTCTTTGCTGCAGCTTCCGCAGATCCTTTCTTCAAGAGGATGGTGTTATTGGTATTTACAGGATTGGTTGCCTTTCAGCTTTTTTCTTGTTGACAATAATGCATGAAGGCAATTTCTATTTTGTCCTATGAGAAGTTCAACGTAATGTATAGCAGGTCAAAGCCATAAGGTGGCAGATCTCTCTCATCTAGTTGCACTGTTGGTGATACTATGCTCTTTCCTAAGGGAAAGCTCCAGCAGATCACTCCATAAAAGCAAAACCTCAGCTTGCAGAAATCAAATAGAATTCTCTACATGTAAATCAATGGTAAAGCATCTAGGTTCTTTTTAACCCTCTGCATTGCCAAAGAAAGTGAAAAGTAGATACATAATTCAGATTAGTGTTACATAAGTTTACAACATAATATAAGTATAAAATGTCAAACTGTCAATTTAGTCTTTATCTCCGTTCTCCACATGTCAATGTTCTTGCCCCGGAATGGACGGAACAGAAATTGGCCATAGGACAAATCAAACCCAAGAACAAAAGTTAAACAAAACGAATGAAATTTTGTTCTGCAACTTGGGTTTGAGAAACCACAGGAGCAGTGTATGGTTTACGCCCACTGGATTCTGAAGGAAAACCCAAGTGGATCTTTTGATTTTTCACTTGTAAATGATACTACTAGGGATACTACTAGGCGTGTAATCCAACAGACGAGTACATAAAAGTTCCACAGTTTCTTAGCAAAAGAAATCATCAATTAATGAACCTTACAAAATAGATTAATAAATTGATCATCCATACAAGTAACAATTTCCTGAAGCGACACTTGCATCTTTGAAAAAACAACTAATATTACAAAATCCGAAGACATGCATACCTGCCAGGAACTTACTATCTTCTTCAGGTAAACTATCACTAACCAATAAGTTGGTGGGAACTCAGTGGTTGAACCAACACTAGGAAAGAAAATGTCTATAATATATTTTTTCTGTTGATCAGGTAAGAGATAGGAGCTCTGTCAGTAAAGATTCTTTTACCATCTTTTGACAGGGACTCATACTTCCAAGCAGGTCCAATAAACCATGATGTTGCTACTCCACCAAGAAATCCTCCTAACTGAATATTAACAAGTCATAAGAATGATAACCCTGAAATATAAAAGTTGCATACAAAGACAATAGTGCTGATACGGAATAGGTCACAGTATGGTAGCAGAATATCCTCAATATCAAGACACATCGATTCGATTTCTTTGATATGTCACTAGAGATTGTGTCAAGTACATTGGATCAGTAGAAGCCTTTATTGAAAAATTCATATTGCCCTATGTGAAGTTGTGTGAGGTTAAAGGTTTTTTTATGTCTTGTCCTAAAACTAACAAAATGATAAATGGAACATCAATCCTTGTGATGAGAAAAGCAAACTTCGTTTTTTAATGCATGTATTTAATTTATTCGGAACTATTAGAACGGGATCCACTTTTTGGGAAATATGAGTCGAAGTAATAACATGAATATTTCTAATGAAACATCTTTCACAATCTTTAGAGAGATAATTCACTAATAGACCGAAGGATAAGTAATTCGACTCATTCACATGTAGATCATGAATGCTTGGAATCCATATTATGGAAGGAAACATTACTCTTGCTAATTCGAATTGAAGGGTAATATAAAATCGGTCAATTTCTGACATTATATCCATAATTAGCGCATTCATCATAGTTAGAAGAAAAAACTCTATATCAAGCTCACGATCCATATCATTACTATCATCAATATCGTCATTATCATCAATAAGAAATCCTTGTTATCCAAGAACTTGTTCAAAAATACTGTAATGAAAGGAACATAAGAATTTATCGTTAGGTATTTGACCAAATAGGATCATCCAATTCCTATAGAACTTATCATTAAAATACCCCTATAGAGGGATAGAGCTAAGCGTAGCGAGAAGGGTTTTCCATGAGATGAGAAATGAAAACTATTAGCTCCACAGGGGGTTTGTGGAAAACAAAAGGAATGCCTATAGAGTTCCAAAATTAACAATTATCTATGAATAGATAAGTGCTTATTTAGTACTTACATGTCCCCAGTTATCAATGCCTTTGGATAATAGCCCGATTACCTGTGGATTGGGTTTAACTTCATTAGTGTAACCAATGGAGAATTATGCTTATAGCAAAATCAATTTACCACCAATACATGCTTAAGTCTCTGGCTCAACCATAAACATTGATGATAAATGTTTAACACATTCAATTAAAATTACAATTTAGATTTGCTGTTTTTTGATACTTCTCATTCGGTAGTAAATCTTTCACAAAGTATGCAACATACCATATTTAATGCAATTACACGTGCTATGTCCTGTAGTTCTTCTCTGCCACCTCCAAACAGACCTCTATGTCTTATTACAAAAACAGCCATAGACCCAACCTGCCTCGAAAGATCGTAAGATATTCACTAACTATTATAAGCAAATAGATTTTGAAAGAAAATCACAATATTATAAACAAATATCATCAATTTAAATTCTATCTAATAAGACTTAAGAGATGAACTACACAACATTTGAAATGATAACCCGCAAACAGAACTTTGAACGAACATACAACGTAGGAAAAATACTAAACAATGAAGGACAGAGACATCAACGTGTGCAACATATGGTTCTAATTCTAAGTTTCTAGCATAGCAGAATACCAACTTAAAACCACAGGCATGATAGTGATACTAATAGCTTACAGGACTTGCTCTCCCTCTTTAAGATTCTTATCCAACAAAAGTTTCCTTTGCAGTTTATGCAGGTAAAACAAAAACTATCCAGAGGGACACGTGAGTTTGTCATTAACAACAGAGTTCACTTACTAGTCCAAAAATTGCGCCGGATGCACCAATTGAAGGCGCCTTGGAGAACCAATAACTCACAGTTGAACCTGATTGTATCGAAACTAAATAATAAGAATACAAGATTGTAGGCAATACCACTAGTTAAAGCATAAAGATGTTCTGTTACTTGCAACTGCAGAGACAAAGTACAATGCAAGATATCTCCTAGGACCACTGATCTTCTCCATGGTAGGACCAATAGAGTTCAGGGAATAACAATTAACCTGAGAAGACATAGAAAATCATCCATATACATCAGTCGTGGTTTCATGAATACGTCAATATGAAAGCAAAAAAGGTTTATCAAAGCAGACCAGACCATTAGGTGACCAATATTTGCATGCAAAAAGGAAGATGTGGCCAGCCTCCATAACTGCCCTTTATCAACTAGACTATTTATCTGTAGATTTTGTAAGAGAATCCATAAAGTTGTGAGCAACTTTACAGGGAATTTGAATACAGTAAGCAACTTTACAAGTTTACCTTGGCACCCCAAAAGAGTAGTTTTCCCTGGGTTGCAATTTGTGCTACATAAAGTCTGCTCAAACATAACATGTTTTATTAGATTTCAACATTAAAGATAAGAGGTTTCATCAGCTTGTGTTGAATATTCAACAAAGAAGGGATTGAAGTGATAGAGAGTTAGAGACTCCACTCACAAGACATTAATAGCAAGAAGTAGATTGGTCCATTGCCTTCCACTTACAGTTCCATTACCAGATGATGCTTTGGAGTTAGAAACCCCTTTGCTTTGCTTTCCCAAACCCTTTCTAGTTTCAGTATCTTCCCATCCATCAAACAAACAAAAACAAGCCCAATACTTTCTGGATGACAGTAAATTATTTTCTAACCTATAAAAATGCCCATGACTGTTTCTGAACCGACCCAGCTGCTGCCCAACACAATCATAAAAAAAATTCCATTTTTTTATCAAACCCCAAACTACCACCAAAAAGAGAGAGAGAGAGAGAAATTCATATATAAACATGTAACAATAAGAGATAACTAGTAAATACTGACCCGAAAGAAAGAACCCAAAAGTGGTTGAAGGCGAAACTGGATAAATTGGTGGCCTAGGCGCAGAGAGGCGACGGTGGCAACGAGATTCAAATTGCCGGAACTCGAGCCAGCTTCTGGCGCCGGTAAACCAAATGGTTGAGGCAACCATGGTGCTGATTGTACCTGCATAATGATTACTACCATTCCATGTTCTTCCCTGCTTCTGTGACTTTGTTGTGAATCATATATATCTTGTTGTTTCTTTACCAGATGTTTAATAAGGCAATCTAGTCCTTTTTTTATTTATTTAAAATAATAACAATATAATTATATTTTTTAAATTAAATAAATTTAATCTAATAATTCTTAAGTATTTAAAAAAATATTTTTTAAAGGATAGAATAAGATTTAAAATAAATAAATAGAAAAACTTTCTTTCTTTTCCTTAAAAAAAATATCATCTAAAAATATTAAATTAGATTGATTTTATCTAAAATTATTAAATTAAAATTATCAAATTAAAAAAAATTAAAATATTTTTATTTTATTTTTATAAGACTAAAATGATCATGATCCTCAAAATTTTAAGAGATTTTTATTTTTTTTATTTATTTTTGTGAGGTAAATGTAGATATTGTGGTGTCAAATATGTAGAACATTTTATTTCGTTAAAAAACTTATCAAAATAAATTCAAGAACTCAAAAAGATAATATTTATATTAATATTTTTATTTATACATAAAATTTAAATGTTTTTAATTTTATTTTTGTAAAATAATAAATAAGTGAGTATATTACTGCTAAGTCTTTTTATCACTTCATGCAAGATATTTAAAATGAAAATATTTCCTTTTTTCTAAGAAAAAAAAAATATATATATATATATATTGAAATAACCACACAAAGAACTTGACTAAAAAATAACCACCTCAAAAACAAAAAAAATATAGATTTTTTTTTCAGTATATATAATTCATTTTAAGTACATGGCACACACTTACTAACCAATTATTGTCAACTAACATAAATAATAAATAATAAATAATAAAAGGCTTAATTTATAGTTTATATAGCAATTCTTTTCCAAATATATAACTTTTACTGCAAACATAAATAATTTAACCAAAGAATAAGCCAAGAAGGCGTGCCTGCTGCAGAAACCCAATTCACTGCTGTTTTATGTCGTTAACAAAGTTATCAAAGAACCTGGATTTATTTTATAAAAATAAATTAAAAAATCGATATTCACCTATTTGCACACAAAAATTTAAAAAAAGGTGCATTACTACAATGACATCCAAGTTAAATAATTGGTATTTAATTTTATCATATTTTTAAATAATTTCAATTTAATACCTTTATTCATCCAAAGTTTCTACCATAACAAACTTTGATAAAAAAAAAACAATTAAATTAAAGATTTTAAAGCTAACTTTGCTCGTGATGTCCAAACAAAAAGTATTTTTGTGAAAATAACATATTGACATCTTTTCTAATAATAAGTGCTTGTACCTTTTCCTTAAATAATCTCGTCTATATCATGTATTAATAGGTTCTATTATTAAAAATGAACTAAATTGTTTAAGAAAAAATCTAAAAATAAATAATACATAGATGTATACTTTATGAATTATTAATTCATTCACAAATAATAAGTTGTTTAAGTCAAAAAATATTAAAAAATCTCATTTTTATACTAAAATAACCAACATGTTTTTTTTTATTTTTTTGAATTATATTAACTATTTAATATAATATGCTTAAATTAGATGGTTAAATTTTGATAAATCTCTTTAAATTAATATAAATTAATTGAGTAGATATCGATTTTTCTCTTTAATTAAGAGATTATGGAAGTCTTAATTGAACAATGTATAAATACAATTTTAATTATGGTTCACAATACACTAAATTATAAAATAATTTATCTTCCCTCATCCGAAAGAGAAATGACGATCCCATTGAAAAACTAAGGCGATTTGGTTGAAGAAGATCACAAATCACTCTCTCTATTTATGTTCATCCGTTTGGGATCGATTGTTGTAATATTTTCGCAATAATAGATAATCATTTCTCACTTGAATTTATAAATCTTTAATAATCTTATATGATGTATATCTTATAATTTTTGATATTCTATTTTAAGATATTTATATTTAAAATTTGTTTATTACTTTCAATATGATTTAATTCCAACACACGAATATATAAGGTATACAACATGAGTGTAACCAAATCAAGACAAGTACACATTTTAAATGTCATATATCCAAATTACATTAAGAATTTCTTTAATTTTAATGCTTATATATTGTGCATGCATTGAATCCCAAAATAACACTATAGTTATTTATATTGTACATCAAAATATATACTTGTGTGTTTTGAATATATATAATGTATGGATAGAATATGCATAACTAATATAACATTCATAGATCAATTTAATTATGTATAACATATTCATATTATTTAACGCTCGTTAAATATGCGTTCAAAGTTTTATATATATAATAAATTAATGTATATTGAACACATATTTATAAATGCGTTATAAGTGTATGTTAAATTTGGGTCTAACTTCATCTCAAAACTCAGGTTATGAGATAGAAGACTGTCTTTATTTATATGCGCAGCGTGGGTGCAATCCCCAGTCGATGTTGGACTTTAACACTCCCCTTCATATCGGCAAGGGTCTGTCCCCTTGAGATCGACGGGGATGTTGAGCTTATGGATCCCAAGTGGCGGAATGCATCACTCACCAGTAGCGAAACAACTGCACCGATCAGGTAACCTGTTCTGATACCATGTTAAATTTGGGCCTAACTCCATCTCAAAACCCAAGTTATGAGATGGAGGATTGTCCTTATTTATATGCACAGCGTGGGCGTGATCCCTAGTCGATGTGGGACTTTAACACTCTCCCTTACATCGGCAAGGGTCTGTCCCCTTGAGACCGACGAGGATGTTGAGCTTATGGAGCCCAAGTGGCAGAATGCATCATTTACCAGTGACGAAATAACTGCACCGATCGGGTAACCTATTCTAATATCATGTTAAATTTGGGCCTAACTCCATCTTAAAACCCAGGTTATGAGATGGAAGACTGCCCTTGTTTATGTGCGCAGCGTGAGCGCGATTTTCAATCGATGTGGGACTTTAACATGATATCTTAGACCAAAATTTAACATGGTATCAAAGCAAGGTTATCTAGTCGGTGTAGTTATTTCGCCACTGGTGAGTGATGTATTCCACCACTTGGGCTCCATAAGCTCAACATCCCCGTCGGCCTCAAGGGGACAAACCCTTGCCGATGTGAGGGGGAGTATTAAAGTCTCACATCGACTGGAAATAGCATCCAAGTTGCGTATATAAACAAGAACAGTCATTCATCTCATAACCTTACTTTTGAGATAGAATTAGGTCCAAATTTAACAATGTATTCAATGTATATAATATTTTTAGCTTTTAAAGTGTATTTTTAATATTTATTTTTATGAAAACTAATTTGTATAAAAAATTAAATTTTAAGTTTTGTTTTGAACAAATGCTCGAAATTTATAAGGATATACTTGTCACCGACGACGACATTGGGAATGGTAGAGACAAACACAGATACAAGAGAGAGACTATTATGCTAGGAGGAATGATCTTAAAGACTTATCTGAGATATAAAGCAAAAATGAGTAAAATTGGTTCAGGGTTTAAAAAAAAATGACATTCAGCTAAACAGCGTACTAATTACTCAATACTGGGCTTAATTTAAAAGGCTTTTTGGAGTGTTTCACTTTTCTTTTTCTTTTATTTATTTTGTTAATCAAAAAATATATTATAAGTTTTTAAATAGACTTTTTTTCCCGGTTTTAAACTGATTTAATAGTTTTCCACCGCTCAACGACATGTACACCATTTGCAGATGTTAAAAATATGTGGTTTGGATTTTAATTATTAGCGTATGATGTGTATAATCATTTAAAAATAAATTCCAAAAAACCTAGAAATTTAAGATGTTAATTAATTGTGGTATTCTAAATATTATATGAATATAATATAACATTGCATGTCGTCTCAATCATGCATCCTTTTCTTTTGCTTCATAAAGTCCCAATAAAAGAAAGAAGCCAAGGCAAATACAGAGAGCAAATTAAGTTCATAAATCATCAAAAAGTAATTGAAAAAGAATCGCTTTTCTGAAAATGACCCATGAAATAAGCCATTCTTTTCCAATTTCCTGACATGGAACCTTGCTTATAAAACTAAAATCATAATAACAAAAGTAGCTAGAGTTTCACAATTACCCTCCATCGTCCATTAATGTCTATGGTTGATCGTCCCAGAGTTATAGTCAATGGAACCAGAAGAGGGAGAAATTGTCAATTTATAATTGGGTATAATTTTAAATCCGTAGAAATCTAGGATCTAATTTCCTGAAATGCATGCTAACGTCAGAGGTTGAATCTTTATAACAAACGTTAAAATCTGATAAAACGATTAATCAATTTTTTTTTAGATTTATGTTATTTGGAATCAATTCGTTCGTTACGATAGTATGTAGAAATTTATAACCTAATTTTTTTAAAAAAACTCTTTCAAGGTTATCAAAGACTTATAAGTACAGTATCGAAGAATAACATTATTTCGTTGTTCTTATTGGTCCAACCACCTTCGTCACGAGCTTCTCGAAACCAATTAAAACCTTCCATGTGCTGCTCGTTTATTGGACAATTTAGCTCAAATCCTGGACCCCACTGCTTCAAACAATGTAACAAATTCTGGAAGAAGATCAGCTAGCTACTTGGGTTTCAGAAAACAATGATTGAATTACTCTATAATTTGTTAACAACGTACCAACATTAAGATCACCATCCAGTCCTTCACAAATTCTTGAAAATCAAGATCAAGACGACGACGTTGTTGAGAATGCTTTGAACGGTCATGGGATTATAGCCCAAAATGATAGTTCAGGTGGCCCAACACCAGCAAGAGCTTCGACAATTGAAGCATTGCCAATTGTGAAAGTAACGGAAACACAATTGAGGAATTAATGATTAAATATGCCCAATTTGTAAAGATAAATTTGGGATTGGTGGGGAAGTCAAAGAGATGCCTTGCAAGCATTTCTATCGTTCTGATTGTATCGTGCCTTGGCTTCAGCTTCATAAACTTGTCATGTTTATCGCTATGAGCTGCAAGACATAGTTACTACTACGTCTTCTGACGATTATGGTTTTCGCAATATTGGTTTCGATTGGTTGTGGCGTCATTTAATCTCTTTCTGGCCTTGGAGGCAACGTACGTCGACGACAAGTCCATTTACGTACATTGCCTACTAAGAGAGATCCTAAACACTATCTATTAAAGTCATCCTAGACAGCATGTACGAATTTTAACACAGAAGAAGTATGACTCCTTTTGGTTGGATTGAGTTGCAAACTAATGGATTTTGGTTTCTCAATACTCTATAACACCTTATTCTCTACGTTATTTTGCTTCAACTTTCTAGTAGATAGTTTGTGTGGCTTATGATTGCCATTAAGAATTGAGATTTGAGTTTATTAACGTGAAGATGCATATTTCAAGTTTGAGCATGAATATAAAAATAAAGTCTTTTTTTACTACATCCTATATATCTATTTTCTTAGTCTTCGTACTTCATTATATGTTTTTTTTTTTCAATTTACCCTTTTTATTTAAAATAACTTGCAGTTATCTGATTTCTTATTAAATCTACTAACAAACTATAGATTTATATTATTAGATATCTTATATGTTATTAAGTGTTTTTATGTACTTATTTGTCTACCATTATTTTCTCAAAAGATTCACCCGATAGTAAATTATGTGATAAAATGTCATTTAAACATATTGCTATTATCGATAATTAAGTCGTTTAAATATTTGACCTAAATAGTTTCATTTTTTATTAATTAATTAATTTTTCTTAACTAGTAATAAATCATCACAAAACTTATTTTATAGTAAAAAGGTTAAAAGACACTCATTTCATAAAATGAGGTTAATGTTACACTCACCATATTTTCAATAATCACGATGATAACCCCTACCAGAGCTCCAACAATTCTACTAGTGCTCCACTAACTATCATTGGTAATCTTATCTAAGCTTCGGTGGATGTAAAATATTACATACAAAGATATTGGTGAATGTAATAGGTTGCATCACATGTGCCACCGAAACTATGGTGAATTTATCAGATTACATATAAAGATATATGAAGATGTAACATGGATTTCCTCAACTACACTCGATGTAATATGTTATATACAAAATATATGTAGACATAATATGTTACATGTGATAGGTCGTTGAAACTACAATAAATGTAACATATTATATACAAATATACATATAGATGTAACATCCAATGAACCAATCTAAATTCTGGGTAGATAAAACAATCAATGATAAAACAATAAAAACCTTGATCGACAACAATGTCATAAATAAAATTGTTTGGACATACATCACTTGAGCCCGCAAACTAGTCTTAGGTCTGAACCAATGAGCACATAATTTGGCCCGAAAATAGATCATAGGATTGTTTATGGGCATTATACTTATCAATTAAGTTGATTTTGTTTTTTTAGAAGTGGTCAAAACATTAGCACTGGAATTAGCCTGTAAGTCAATGGTGTATAACTTCCATTGAACAGGTAAAGTGCACAAACATTCCCCGTTACCTAGGTCTTCTAAAACATAGAAAGATTTATCTTTTTGGCCCGAAATGGACTCCGTGAGTTTGAGTACTAGACTGCGACCAAAATAGGCTAACATATACATCATCCTCTCATCCACTCCATTTTTTTTATATTATACATGTTTTTTAACTCAGGTATTCTCAGTCTAATGCCTAACTTAGCACTTACCATTGATAGACTTAACAAAATCCTTCAAGAGTTGGGGTTTATTTAATTAGGAGCTAAGCTAATGGAGTTAAAAAACATTTTGATCAAATGGGATAATGGAACCTCAATCCAACTTTGAATGCTTCCATGTGAAAGATAATATACCTCGTTAGAGGATCGTGATGGTCATGTTTTGTTAGGGGAGTTGGAATGATGGCAACATTTTGAGGGAAAAATTATTAAGCCTGAATTCTCTCTATATCATCAAACATCAGGAGACTTAAGGTGCATGCACATTGAAAATTGGAATCTTTCATATGGTTTGTGGGAGGTCGTGGATTTTTTAAGGTCGTCGGCCTTTTCTTCCTTTGAATAATAAAAATGTTGGGCAATTTAATAATATTTTAACGAGAATATGTGATCGAAAGAGCCAAAGCGACCTCATGAACACCAATTGATGCAAGAATCCATGAAATAGTGTGCTTCTCTACACGGTCACCTCTCACATGGTCTGAGATACCTATAGTTGGCTAGAAGAACCTTCCGTTGAAGTAGACACATCACTTGAAAATGTAGGCTGATAGTCGTGAAGGTCGTCCATGAGAACAAACTTATAAATTGAATAGCAATCTATACAAAAATAAGAGACATAATAAAGGAAGGAACATACCATTAAATAACAAGGATTATGGGCTGAACATTGGAAATAAAACTTGATTCCGACCTCTAATTCCCTTAACTTGCTTACAAATGTGAGCTTACACGTTAGGGAATCCAAGGCTGAAAAATGAATACCAGTACGAACTAATGAAGAGAAATCAATTTATCTTGTGGAAGAGGATTGAAATTCATTGAAAAGACTAAGATTGTAGAGTAGCAAGAAGACATCAGGCTAAAATCCTTTGGAACATAATGAAATTCCTCACAGGTAGCTAATATCCCAAAAAATGGCCTAAATTTCTTTTAAATGAAAGATAAAGCTTTTTAGAAACAAAAGTAGCTCAAATGGACCTCACACATATATATAAGGAAAAAGAGGAAGATGATTTTTGTAATAAATAGCATTGATGAGATACAATTTAAATTAGAAACACCAATAATCATAAAAGGATATTGATAATAAATAACGAGTACTAAAGAGTTAGTACTTAGGAAATCTTAATTTATCATCAATGTACTAATAATTATAACTACTCCTCCAATTTGATACAAATGAGATAAGTGATACTTGATGTTTGGACATATACCACTTGGGCTCGCAAACCAATCTTAGATATGAACTAGTGAGCTCGCAAGCCAGCCTAAAAATCAAACTAGTAGGCCCATAAACAAACCTAAAAATCAAAACAATAAGCCTGTAAACCTACCTGAAAATCAAATTAATGAGACAAATCGTAAACCAAACAAATTGGTTCCCACGTCCAAGCCCGGAGACAAGGCTGATGACCTCGATGGATAGCCCAATTATCAAATCAACAGTCTTAAAAGACAATCCAAAGATTAGATTAATGTGTCCTGTGACCAAGCCTAAAGACAAGGCCAATGCCCTCTATGGGTAGCCCAAAGACATGGCCAACAATCCCAATTGATAGCCCGAATACCAAACTGATGCATTATTTCTCGATTTATACATCATGTAACCTATATAGTCGAGCCTATCCAAGTGTGCCTAGCCCTAGGGGCTAAATCAACCTAATGATCGTAGAAGCTGAATACGCATCTTAGGTCATGCTCCTAGAACCATCAAATTTATGTCAGATTTGATTAATATTAAAATAAGTAAATATTTGAATCATTTATTTTTAGATCTCGTATATTATAACCCCCGAGTATATTATCAATCATAAATTAAGATAAAATATAATTTAAATATAATTTATTATTAATGCTAATAGTTAAATCTATATCTAATCCTTATTTAATTTTAAAAAATATAAATTATTTGAGTCGAACCAATTTATACGGTGTATTTTAGCGGTTTCATGAGGTAACTCAAACAGTCAAATATTCGGAAAAGTTGCTGCGTTTTCAGTATTTGTATATAATTTAATATAAATGAAAGCAGACGAATACGGCAAACTTTGAACCCGTCACACCATTCATTTGAAAATGAAAAATCAATTTATGTAAAGCTTTAATTAATACTAAATGGTGGTAGTCACTTTTCATTCAAATCTTGTTCAATCCTGTTGAACATCTACAAACATCGCGGTCCAATTTGTTTAAATCTTCAAACAAAGCGGAATGTACAGCTTGAAATCATAAAAATATCAGTACGGGTCAAACCGTATTTATTATCTCTACTTTAAATGTGAAGTGGGACTCACATTATTATAATATTTTCAAATATATTTATTTTATGTCTAATTTTACTCATTTCTAACAAGTTATACAGTTGTATAAATCAGTATTATTTTTTTATATATAAATTTTTATTATTATAATATCAGTACATATATATATTTAAATAAAGCGAAATCAAGACCATTGATTTATATTCTCATCTAATAAAATCATTGATTTACAAATTTAAATAATAATAAATTATATTATATGATATTTAATAATACGTTAATAATTAAAAATAAAAATATTTTATGTAATCATAGTTGTGTGTATTGTCAAACAATATACGAGATGAAAATATATGGGCTCCACAAAAGCCCATTCCTCTCTTACTTTGAAAGCTCATCTGTGGCGATCGGATTCCACGTGATAGTTGTTCCTATTGTAATAATGTTGTATTCTTTTTAGATTATTTTTAATAAACTTTGACTTTGAAGCTTAAGAGAAAGAGCTCATAATAAAAAGAAAAGAAGAATGTTAAGAAAACAGTCATAATATTAGCAGAATAATTATTATTAAATATTATTTTTTTAATTTAATAATTATTTATATTTTAATATTAATAATTTTTTATTAATTAAAAATATTTACTGATATAATTATAAGTAAAGAATAGATACATATAAATATTTTAATTTATAATAATTATAATATAACACATGATAAAATAACTTTAAAATTCATGAAATATTTATTTTTTAAGAAGTTTATGTCATGTGTCACTATAATTAATATTGTTGTGACTATTATAAGTTCGCGAGTAATTAAAATTATAAATAAATAAAACTAGATGACTTAATGTTTATCTTCTAAATTATCAATTAATTTTTAAAAAAATATGGATAATCATTTACGTTTAGAGAAAATCAATGACAGATAACCCATTGGGAAATCCTTAAACTCTACAAGTGATATCAATACATGATCATATGTTCGATATGACCTAACAGCTTATCAACCAACATGTGAGTTGGTACTATGTCAACCAACAAGTGAATTGCCCTTGTGTTAACTAGCAAGTAGGTTACCACTATGTCAAATAACGAGTACTTGTTATTTTATCAACTAACAAGCGAGTTAACATTGTATCAATTAGTTGAATGTCAAAGATGATAAGATTCGAGTGCCTAGCTTGTCGTTAAAGGGGATATTACTAAGGCTATCATAGGACAACGAGTACTAGAGACGATGGATGGATATAGTTAAACGATTTAAGGTCCATATTTTAATTAGTAATTGATTTTTAAAATAATATGTACAATTATTTCTTCAAAACTCTATAGTCAAGAATAGGGGTGAGCAGCGAATCGACTCTATCTATTTTTGGCCAATCGAACTTTGATCCGAATCGAATGGATTTAAATATTTTTAATTTAAATTAAATTCGATGATATAATCAATCCAAGCCAGTCTGATTTCAAACTAGATCGAATATTTTGGGATCGGATAAGGTTAGATTGATATTAAAATTAATTTATAAATTATTGTAATATATAAAACACGATATAAATAAACTAAAATTTTAAATTCATACTTTTGTAACAAATAAATATTATTATTTATAGTCACAACTAAAAAAATCAAAAAATAAGAATTATATATGTACAATTATTAATTTATTATAAATATTTATATTTATTTTTAATATAAAATAATAATATAATATAACTATAGTATGCATAATATTTAAATATAAGATAATGTAAAATATAAAATATAAAATATAAAAACCTTAAAAAACTTAAGTTTAAAGTTTCTCATCGTATTTGTTTTTTATATGATATAATGTGAGTTATCACAGAAGTCTCTTTAAATTAAATCATTTGTACCGTTTAATTCTTTATATTAAAAGCGGTGTCATTTAGTTTCTCAACTTTGTAAAAAGTATCAACTAAAGATAAATTATATTTTTTATTTAAAATATTATTATGTTGACAAGTAATTAAAATGTGATTAAAATATAAGTTTTTAACAAAGATAAAGATAAAATTTAACATAAAATTATAACTATGAATGCGCTTGTAAACGGACGGAACAGTTATACTAATAATCATAACCGCCCCATCAATTTCGGGTACCATCGGTTATTAATCGGTAGCATTTTTCATACAATTTAACCATGTTTCTTATTCTTTAACATTTATTCAAAAATATATTTAATTTAAAAAAATTAAATGTTAACTTAACTCTTACTTTATTATATTATTTAAAATATTATCATTTTTGAACTCTTTAACACGTATTTTTAATTAAAATAAAAAATATTAAGTACAAATAAATAAAATTTAGTCCAATTATACAAATTATTATTTATTTTATTATTAAAATTATATTTTTCTATGTAATTATATGTATATATTTAATATATGTTCAATTTTGATTAACCACATTTTCGGTATTACAATAATCATTCTTACCTTACGTCTTATCAGTTATAGTTATTTTTGGGAAAAAATGTTGTATTTTTATAAATAATCACAATTTCAATTATCAACAATTAAAATACACATCCCTAATTATAACCTGTGTAGTTCTGAGATATTGCATCTTGAATACTTCTATTCTATTAAGAATTTTAATAAATTAAATAGAATTTCAAAATTTCTTATATACAACTATAATTTTATAACACACTATAAAAGTTCGTGGATGCATACAATTTTATAGAAATATTTAAAATTTTAAATGTAATAAAAAACTTAACTTTTTAATAATTTGATGGATTTTTAAGTTAAAAATACAAATAAAAAGTATATACTAATTTTGGTCCCACTCTAAGATCTTGAAATAAAAATACAAATAATTTTTTTCTCCCTTTTTTCTTCTTTCTTCTTTATTTTTCTTCATATTTTCTTATATCCCATTTTCTTTGAGCTTACTCTAATAGGAGAAGTATCATTCTCTTCAAGCTATCTTTCTCTCTCTTTCTTACCTTTCTCAGTATTCTTGTTCTTAAATAATCTATTATTCATGATTTTTGAATTTTATTTTACTAAATATTCTAATACTATGAAAATCAGATGTACATTATGAAGAATTTTGTGTACTTTGTCTCTTATATGTACAAAATTTTATCAATATGTAGATATTTTATTCGATGTGAAAATTTATTAATATATCTCTTCAAAAAGTCATGGGTCATAAGAAATATGTTTGTAAAGGATTTTAAGTTTTTCACAAAATCAACATCGATTAAGCATCATGACTTTATATTTTGTAAAAATATATAATTGTATCTATTGATCTAATTAAATATTAAAATAAAAAATAATATAAAGAGAACAATGAAAGTTCACTAATATTATCTCATATTTTGTTACATATATTTCTTATAAATAATTTAGTTTTTAATTTAATGCTTTAATGTATTTTAAAAAAGAATAATTAATTTTTATTATATGATTTTTTATCATTAATATAATTCTTTGTTATTTTTATTTAAAAAAATTCTCAATTTTTATTTTATTTTTATTTTTATCACCTACAATTATTTTTATCACTCTCCTATCATTATTCAACACAAGTTAATAAAATCTATAAAATAAAATTCATAATGTTTTTGAAATTTATACAAAATAACATATATATAACTCTTTAAAAGGTTTTCAAATTTTCTATCGAATACAACATCATTGAATTCTCCCCGAGTAAGAGTTAATAGAAGAAAAAAGTTGGAGCTAAAGATAACATATCAAAAAAAATTATAATATTTTTTTTATATTTATTCATTAATTTAATTTTTCTAACTTGATTCAGTACTTAGAAATTTAGATTGATGTATTCTTTTATTAGACATTTTAATATCATATTTTTTTAATTAAAAACTTTCACAATTATTTAAATGGATTAATCTAAGTTATTATTGCCAATTTTTATAGGATAAAATAAAAAAAATAAAAAATATATGTACAATTTGTTATTTTATTAAATATAATTTTAGTTAAAATATTAATAAAACATTGTGTTGCACGTAGGTTTTTTCAGTTAATTTTTAACAAAAAAAAATTGTGAAATTGATTTGATTAATGAAATTAAAATACAATAAATACAATTTTTTTCTAATTTAAGATATATAACTAAAACTTTCAAATTCTATTCATTTAAGTTACCGTGATAATCTCTAACATAATACGATCACACAATATAAATATAAAATAACACGAATAAAAAATTTAATCATAATTATTTAATAATTTTTTAATGTACAAGATCTTATTATTTCTTACTATTTTAAATAAAAAACATAAAATAATTAAAATAAATTTTTCATGTATTAACTAATATATAAACGTAACATAATAATATGATACAACATAATATAAATATGACTAATATGTCTAAATATGATTTTATTCAAACAATAGGTAACAAATACGAGATGATTTATTTATTATTCTTAGATAATGTGATAATGCAGTACTCTAAACCAATAAAATTTAAGATCTAATTTTGCTGATAAATGACGAGCTCGTTCATACACAAGTCTATAAGGAGACATCCTTACGGGTGTTTTAAAAGGTGTCTTATATGCTCATAAAGAATCACTAAGTCGTTCTTTTTTAAAATTTGTTTAATCTTTTTATTTAAAATCTCTATTGGACCACCACTTTGTGGATGATACGAGGTAAAAACTTTATGTGTAATGTAGTATTTTTCTATGAGATTTTGAAAAGTCTTGTTGCAAATATGAGAACTACCATCACTAATTATATAGCCTATAGGATACCAAAATGAGACAAAATATTATTTTTCTAAAATGTCACTATCACCTTATGATCATTAGTTCTATATGGAATTGTTTCTACCCATTTTGATACAAGTCAACAACTATTAATATGTAAAGATACCCAAAAATGGAGGAAGAATTCCCATGTAATCAATTCCCCGTACATTAAATAGCTCAATCAACATAATTGGATTAAGCATCATCATATTTCTTTTTGAAATGCTTCCTATTGTTGGCACTATCACATGAAGAACAAAAAATGTAATAGTCATGAAAATAATAGATCAATAAAAACCCAATTGTAAAATCTTTGTAATTGTCTTTTTAGCAATAAAATGGTCTCTGCAAGCTTAATCATGGAAAAATAAAATAACACTTTGAACTTCATTTTTTAGAATATATCTTCTAATAACTTGATCAACATAATATTTGAAAATATATGGATTACTCCAAAAGAAATGTTTAATTTTAACAAAGAATTTAGTTTTATCTTACTTGGTTTATGAATGATAAAGTATTAATACTTATAAATTTCATCGAGAAAAGACTTATTCAAAGGTAAACTCTTAGAAATAAATTCAATATTTTTGTGAGATAAATGATCAACAACAAAAATTTCACAATCTTTTATTTATCTTTGAATTTAACGTCAAATTCTTGTAATATTAAAACCCAATGAATTAATCTTGGTTTTCTTAGTAAGAAGATGTTTTAAAGATACGCGATGAGAAAAATAATAACATTACAATCCACATATTTAAATTTTTCTAATGTAAAAATAATAGTTAACATCTCTTTTCAATAGTATAATAATTCAATTGTGCATCATTAAGTATCATACTAGTATAGTAAATTACATGAGGTAATCGATTTACTCTTTTGTCCTAAAAACACTTCTATAGCATAAGGAAAAGTATCACACATGAGTTCAAAAGATAAATCCCAATAAAGGAGACGAATGATAATTGAATAAGTCATTAACTTTTTAAGCTTCTCAAAATCTCTGAACAAGATTAATCAAAAACAAAAGGAACTTCCTTAATAAGTAAATTACATAATGGCTTAGTAATTTTACTAAAAACAATTTAATAAGTCTTCTATTAAAACCAGCATGTCCAATAAAATATCTTACTTCTTTTATCGATTTGGGAGGTGGAAAATTAGAAATTAAATCCACTTTTTTCTTATCAACTTAAATACCTTTCTTCGAAACTATATGTTCAAGAACAATACATTGCTTTACCATGAAATGAATTTCTCCCAACTTAAAATAAAATTATTCTCGATACAACTCAACAGAACTAAGGTTAGATAATGTAAACATTGATCAAAAGAATTTTCATAGATAAAAAAATCATCTATAAAAGTCTCAATAAATCTTTCATTCATATAAGGAAATATACTAAGCATACATCTTTGAAAAGTTGTAGGTGCATTACATAATTCAAATAGAATTTTTTTTATATGCAAAAGTTCCAAAAGAACAAACAAAAGTAGTTTTTCTTGATCGTTCGAAGTTATAGAAATTTAATTATAACTAGAATATTCATCTAAAAGTAATAAAATTCATGACTAACAAGCATATCTAACATTTGATCAATAAAATGAGAAAAAATATTTTTTTTAGTGACTAAATTTAATTTTTTAAAATCAATGCAAAAACCCCATCTTGTAGTTACTCTAGTATGAATCAATTCATTATTATCATTTTCAACTATTGTAATACTATATATTTTTGGAATAACATGTACAAAACTTACTCAAGAACTATTAGAAATAGGATATATAATCTTAACTTTCAATAACTTAAGAACTTCAAATCTTATTATCTCTTTTATTTTAAGATTTAATCTACGTTGCATTTATCTAATAGGCTTAGCATTTTCATCAAGATGAATACGATGCATACAATCAATTAGATTAATACCTTTGGTATTAACTAAGGTCCAATTTATTGGCTCTTTATGCTCCCTTAAAACATTTACCATTTTTTTTTCGCTATGCATCAAGAGAAGAAATAATTACAAGAAAAGTGTCAAAATCTCTTAAAAATGCATATTCTAAAGAATTATGTGATGTTTTCAACTCTAATTTTAATGGTTTTTCAATTGAAAGGTTTATATTCTTAGAAAGTGAGCCGTCTTTATTTTTGACTTCCATCTTTTAGTATTCATACTGAATCAAGAAAATTATTAATATCTTTAATAACAATGTCAATAACAAAAAAAAGACCCAAATTAAATTAAACATCTATTTAAGGGATCATTACATTGATAAACATGACATGAATTTTCAGCTAATGATTCTATCATATTTACTTTAGCATAATCTTCATGATTATATGGTTGGTTAGCACCATTGAAAACACTAAACTCAATTACATGTTTACGAAGGAAAATTGCATAACTCCATTTCTACAATTAATAATAGTATTAGAAGTTGCTTATTGCTTATAAAGGATGACCCAAAATAATAGGAATATGCTTTTTAAAAGCCTGCACAAGTTATAGGAAAATAAAACTTGTCAACATACAATACCTAGCATATTTTCAAAGATCTATCAACAAGTTATAAAGTAATATTAGTTGGTTTTATTTCTCTCAACCCAAGTTGCAAAACACTAGCTCTTAAATCTAACAAAGCTTTATCAATTATATAGTTTTCTATGATACAAGAAATTGTAGGATAATTTAGATCTTTAAATTTTGGTGGAGTTTTACATTGAATTATAGACTAACATTTTCAGTTAGGAAAGCTTTTTTTTAGTACATAAATCTTTTAAAAATTTGGCATATGTAGGAATTTACTTAATCACATCTAGCAAAACAATATTGGTACTTACCTGCTTAAAGATTTTCAATACCTTATTGGTTGTTGTGCCTTGTTTAATTTTGGGTAGTCGTTGAGGAAATGAAACTTTAGGAATGTATGATAGAATATTGCTCTTTTTTGAATCTTCTAACTGTGTAACTTTTGAAGAAGCTTGACCCATTAAAGTTTCCTACAATGTTATATTTTGCACCTTGTTATCCACTATTTTACCTCCCTTTAAAGTCTTGATTGCTTTAGCTTCCTCTTGATGTTCAGTTAACTTATTATAAACTTCATGTACTCCTCTCGAATTAGGAACTAATTGGGTCAAAAATTTCCCTTTTTCAATGTTTTTCACCACATTTTCAAATGAAGTTGTAAGTTGGCCTATCATTTTTTTCATATTTGAAATAGAATGACCTTGAGAATTTTGATTAGTTCTTACCTCATCCCGCAACTCAACCATAACTTGATTTTGTTGGTCTATGCATATTTGTGTAGACTTTGTCAACTTTTAAAAAGAACCCTCACGTGATTGTGAAAATTTTTAATTTGATGGCCTATAGGCTTATTGAGATGCTTGAAAACCATGTGATCATGAAAAATTAGGATGGTTCCTCCATCCTGGATTATAAGAAGTTGAATAAGGAATATGGATAAGTTTTTTGATAATATTGAAAGAGTTAATTTAGTATGAACATGTATTATGATCGTATTAATTTTCAACAATTTAATTATGAGAATTAACTATTATAGAATGATACAACTATCATGAAAAAGGGACATAATGATTCTATCTTCTCGTTGTTGTCTAACTCTTATTTTTACTTCTTATTAAGCACATATTAAAATCCTATTTATAATAATCTTTTTTTATACACATGAGATCTTAAATCTTGATTAGATTTAATCTAAAATATTAAAAAAAATAATTAAGATACGATAAATGAGGATATAATTCAAATTTATTTTCTTATTGATATTATATATTTTTTGACATATTTTATCTTATTTAAAATTCACCTCACAACCAAATGATACTAATTAGATATATAATCAATTAAGAAATATAAATATATAAATGCATAAATAAAATAAAATTAAGTGATAAATAAAGTATTAAATATTACTTAATCGTTTAAGCAAATTTTTTGATAAATTATTTAATCTATTAATTTAAATTTATTTAACAATAAATATAAATATATACCTTTTGTTTTTATTAATTTTTTTTTAATTTTAGAAATAAATAATTTTTTTAATGTGAAGAAATGAGCATGTAGAATGTATAACAATGAGTATCAGTTTCATAAAATCTGTGCATTTAAAGGTAGGTCACAGATTCGAAGTCGGATAAGAACGAAGGAAACATGCATAACTTGGTACAGTGTCGATAATCCTACTCACTAGGGACTTACACGTAGAATTTTCTTTAATAATAAGGACGCTTTTGATGTTTGAATCAAAATTCTCCGATCACAGGATATCCACGTGCAGGTCCCGATTGAGTGAGATTGACTACACCGTATCAAATTACACGTGTTTTTTTCGCTCTTATCTAGTTTCGAACCTATGATTTGTCATTAAATGCACAGATTCAACGAAGTTGGTACCCATGGTAAAATATTTTTACATAATAAATTAATTAAATAATATTTTGAGATTAATTATTAATCAATTAATTTATATAAAAATATATTAATTAAATAATATTAAAAATAAAAATAAAAAATATATTAAAAATAAAATGGTAATAATAATAAAGTAACAAATTCTAATTTTGGTGTGACTCTTTTTAATAATTGAGAAAAAGAATAAAAAAGCGAAAAGAGATAAATAACATGGTAGATTGAGGGCGGCGAAAAAAGACGATAGCAAAAGGTCCACACTCCACAGCAGTCAGAAAAACTGAAGCATAAGAAGTCCAAATTTGTTAGATTATTCAAAGTCACCATCATCATTTTATTAGCTTACCTCCCCCCTCCTGTCTTTTCATTCCCACTCTTGCACGCCATGCTTTTATTGCTTCCCAGCTCAAACAAAAAACGAATATTTCAATACTTCCATATTATTATTATTATTACTATTATTATTTTAACATTTAATAATAATAATATAATTAGCCAATTAAATAATATAACATAATTTCTTAATCCCAAAGCTGTCGGCATTAACCCAGACTGTCTCCTCCCCTATATATATCATCCCCAAACCCTAACTCTCTCTCCCACCATCACACGCTCTCTCTGTCTTTCTGTTACACCACCATACTGTGTCTTTACTGTCCGTACTTCTCATGGCCGTTGACACGCTTCACTTGCGTAAAACCTCTCTCACCCTCAACGTGCTTCCGACCAGTTCGCGACCTCCGCTGCCTGTACCACCAGTCAATAAGACCAACGAACCGCGTTATAGAGGAGTGCGCAAGCGACCATGGGGTCGATTCGCCGCCGAGATTCGCGATCCGTGGAAGAAGACTCGCAAGTGGCTTGGAACCTTTGACACTGCCGAAGAGGCGGCGCGTGCTTACGACGATGCCGCTCGGAACCTTCGCGGTCCTAAAGCTAAAACCAACTTCGGCCATGGCGGCTTTGTTGGTTCGCCGATTCCACCTCACACGATGGTGATTGGCGGTGGTGAAGCCTATATGGAGTCCGTACAGATGTGGAGGCAACCTCTGTTTTACTTTGCCGATGGATTTCCGGAAGGAGTTCCGGTGAGATCGGAGTACAAAGGATATAAGCTTGAAAACGTGGACGTGGTTGTTAACGAAGAGGAAAATAAGTTGAGAAATGAAAAGAAGCCGTTATTGTTCGATCTGAATCTTCCGGCACCGCCTTTCTAAATTTATAGGGGAAATATCTTTTGAGGTGTTGCCGGGGAAGTGGGTGCTAATGATATTTTGTAATGGGTTCCATTTTTGCCCTTTCCGGTTACCTATATATGTCCACTTATGTACAGGTTATTTTTGTAACTAATTGCAACTACGATGAGGGGCCGGCATTATAGCTTTTTATTATTTCATATGGGCCGTACGTTGCTTCCTGATCTTTGTTTGAGTTTGTAGTAAGTAGTCTTGAAAGAATCCTCACACGCTTGTAGAATTCTCACGTTTTCTCTCCTGTCATAATTATTATTTAGTAACGAATAAAAGATTGTCTCCATCGACATTCGACAGCAAAAATGAAAGTGTCACTATTTTGAAAGAAAAAAAACAAAAAACAAGGACACGTCATTCATTATCTAACGTTTTTCAACGAAATAACATATCCAATCATTTTAAGTTTTAAAAAATTTATTAAATAACTAAATTGTGGTGCAATTATTTTTAAACTTGTGTTAATAAGGCTGACATTACACATCGGGTGCTTATGTTTTTTTTTTAAGTAGGTAATTTTGTTAATTAAAATGATTTAGCTTGTTAAATTTTTTAGTAGTTTAATTTAAAAAAAACAATTAAAATGGTTACATTATAATGAATAAATTATTAAAAATGTATTTTATTTTATTTTCCTTGTTTATTTTGAACTTTTTCAAAAAAAAAATTATTTTAAGTTTATAATTATAAATTTTTTAAATTAACTTTTTTAAAATTTATAATAACAAAAAGTAAGAAAAAATATACTTTCATCCTTAATAAGGTTAATTCATAAATTAGTATCAAAAAGTATTTTATAAACTTTAAAAATATAATTTTTTTTCTTTTTTCAAAATTCTTCCAATGCAATTCTTAAAAAGATTAGATAAGAAAACACCGTAAAAAACAACGACATAAAAGTTGGAGATACACGGTAAATAATTGTAAAAAGAAACAAAAAGTTTAAGATTTTCAAAGAATGCAAAGTAAAATAAGAGTTAAATACATTCAATTAAAGTAATTTAATTTATTTATTATTATTTTTAATAATTTAATCATTTTATTGTAAACAAATTATTATAAAAAATTTAAAGTATGATAAGAAACAATAAGTTTTAATTTTTTTTTCAATTTTGCAATAATTATTGTTTATTATTAAAATGAACTATAAAAATAATACCTTAATAACAACTAAAAAATATATAAAATAAAATAAAAATTATTTATTTATTTTTTTGTTTTTATTTAAAAAAAATCTAAATTATTATAACAATAATAAAATAATAAACTATTTATTTAATATAACTAAGAAATTTATACCAATGATCACCCTTAAAATAAATCACAATAAAATTAGTCTCGTTAGGTGATGTGGCTAATATAAGTTAATAGATTCCCTCGTTATAAGAATAAAAATCATTGGTATTTTGAAAAACAAATACATTTTTTATGGATCAATTAAGGAATAAAAGTGAAATTAAGGAATAAAAGTGAATTAAAATTGTATGTTTTTAATACATTTGAATCTGATTTGATCTTAATGAATTTAAATTTTTTTAATCTGAATTCGATCCGGTAATATAATTAATTTAAATCAATATGAATTCGAATAAATCAAATTTTTTGAATCGGATAAAGTTAAATTGATATTGAAATTTATTTATGAATTAATTTTATATATAAAATACAATATATATAAATTAAAGTTTTAAATTAATACTTTTGTACTAAATATTATTATTTATTGTCACAACTAAAAAAAATAAGAAATATATTTATACAATTATCAAATTATTATAAAAATTTATATTTATTTTTAAGATATAATAATATAATATAATTATGGTATGCATAATATTTAAATATAATAGTTATAAAATAAAATATATATTTATTTATTTATAATTTAATAGTAATTTAATTTAGATTGGATACAACGAATTATAAAATATGTTAATCTGAGTTTAAATGGTTTATATAATTTTTAATCTAAATCTCATACGATTATAAAATTTATCAATTCAATCTTATTTAAATCTGACAAATCATATCAAATTTTTCGATTTAAATTAATTGTTCGGATTATTTACTCAACCATAAAATCTTTCTTTAGAAAAGTTTACAAGTTATCAAAACTTTATACCACCGTTGTATTACAAAAAATGTTTAATGGATAAATAAAAAATAGGGATTGAGAGTATCTATTACGGAATACTACAATCAAATAGAAGGTGTTGAATAGTTTTATTTTTTTAATTTGTAAGCACATTGGACGCACCAATGATAATTAAACTCCTTTTATTTGCCAATGAATGCATACAATAATAAGGATTATATTGAAATATTGCCGCATAAAACTCTTTAATTTGCTTGAAACTTTCATTTTTCATAAATGTTTTCATCTTTTTTAGTTTACAATTGTAGCAATATTGATACTTGATAAGAATTACTTATACTGTTTCTTAAAATTACACTTTGATCATGAAGAGTCATTTACTTAAAGCAAATTTTAACTTCCATTAATATTATAAATTATCTTTATTATAAATAATTAATGATTATAAAATTGATAATTTGTTTATTTTAAAAAAATAATTATTTTTTCTTAAAAAAGGATGATAACTAAAAAACAACGTGTGCATTTGTTTCTTTATTTTATGTGATTGATATGTGTTACTTTCATTTTTATTTTATTAAATTGAACTTTGAGACCTACTTTTATTTTCCATTTATTAAGAAAGTTTTGAATACATCTAAGTACAATGGTATGAATTTTATTTTATCTTAATTTAATATGATAAAAGTAACTTAATTATATGTATTTAATTGAGAAAGTTTTTATTTAAATATAAATGATCATAATTTAATTTAAATAATATTTTATATAAATTATAAGTTTAATTTTTTTAATAATAAAAATATATTAAATATACATAATAAAAATAATTTTTATTATGTTTATTTGCATATTATAATTCACTTTCAAAAATAAAATTTTAATTTAACTTCATCTAGTTAATATATGTTTTTAGTATAACAAAAAATACATATATATTTTTATATGTCTAAAAATGATGCATATATGTTTATTTGTTAGGTTGTAAATAATTTATATAATTTTAAATGAGTGGAAATAAAATTATATAAAAGTTAAAATATATTATTATTAAGCACCAATGTTATTTATTTTTATTTAAGATAAATTTTAAATTAGGGGTTATTTTATTAAGAGAAATATATTTTAAATTTTTTTATTTATTATAACTTAATTTCATACTTATTTTTTTTTATAATAATTTAATCGTATTGTTATAAAAAATTAACTTTATAATAAAAGATAAAGGTAATTTTTTTTATTTGTTAATATATTAAATAAAAAATATTATAATTAAAAAAATTATAACTAAAAAAATTGATAAAAAAATAAAAAAATATAATTGTTTGTTTTTGTGTGTTCATTTTTATATAAATTAAAAAAATAAAAATAAGATACAGATTTTATTTTTAAAATAAATATTAATAATTAAATTTTGTAAATATCAGTTTTATACTGCTTATGATTTTGGACATATTAATTAAAAAAACGTTTTCAAATGTCTCCGATCTAAAAGGATCCTCTAATTTGTTTAGAAAACTAACGTAATGGGAGGAGGAGGAGGAGGAGGAAAAATTCAAACTCTAGATTTTTGACCAAATACAAAATATTAGATTTTTTTTTAATTTTTTTTTTTGGGTTCAAAAGGAACAACAGATTTTGACGCATATTATAAAAAAAAATAGATTTAATCTCCGTGTCTACTTTTTTTTTTTAAACATTGAAGATGCAGAAGCAGTAATGGGACTGATAGTAGCTGATACAAACAGGCGTAGGCATTGCGTATTAGCTGCTCTTCTTTGATTTCTGAAGTGCAGTGCAGTGCACTGCGGTGGGCTGAAACCTGAAACGCAGTTGTTTTCCCACTTTCTCAAGTTAGAACCTGTTTACTGATTCCTCTTCATACTTGGACTTGGACTTGGACCGACCCTTTTTTTTTATTTTCTTGCTTACGTGTCTTTTTATTGTCCCACTGTGGTGGTCCATCTATTCTTCCTAATTATTTCACCATTTTATATAATTTTTCAAAAAATTAATTAAGAATTTTTTTAATATGTTCTTATTTATATTATATTCTCAGTTACATTTTAACATTAAATAACATAATTCATAAATATTTATAAGTTTTACATGTTTTAATATTAATGTCTATGTCTACAAATTAATAAAATTTTAACAAAATTTATACCCTATCAAAAACAAATAAAATTAATCTTTAATTAATTATCAAATTTATATATCATTTTTCACTAACGCTAGTGTTATACTATATGTTACTACAACATTATAATAATTTTATATTTTAGTGTCGTGTCAAATTTCGATTTAATCATATGTAATATAAGATAAAAATGATTTTAATCGAATAATTATATTATTAAAATTATTATTTTTAATGCATATTAAAAATTTACAAAATTTTTACTTTATTTTCATTGTTATTTACACTTATACGTTATTTTTATGTTAAATTTTTAATAATAAATTATTTTTATGAAAATAATAATTTAAAATTTTATAATATCTTATCTTTTTAATATTTATGAATATTAAATATTTAATTGATCAATCATAGTATTACGTATCATTTAATATTTTAAAAGTTTCAGCTTTCAACCTCCTTTTCTAAGGTTGTTGTTACTCTTGCTTTCACGTTCTGACTCAATGATATTAGTAAAATCAGATCTGCAATCAATTTTTATCTTCTTAAGTTAACAACCTCAAAGTCAATCCCAGAACTCCAATTTAAATTACAAACAAATTTATAATGACATAATTATATCCAATAATATTTTCTCACATACACTATGCTTATAATAAATTTATAATATATAATGACCCTCCGATTTGATTTCATAAAAACTCTTGTTCATGTGGCACCAACTATTTTATTTAATCTCTTAAAATTATTATTTTCATCGCATTTAATTTTTTGATTTTTTTTAATGAAACTCTTAATTTTTTTGTTAAAAAAATTATATTAAGTAAAAAAAATCTAATCATATCACACAAATAAATAAAAAAATTGACAAATGCATTATACAATAGCAAGATTCCATTTATTTCATAGATTGCTATTCATGGTGAATTTATTATGTCTTCAATTAATGTAATTGAATCTATATCTTTAACATATATGGTAACATTAACTCCAATGAGAAATATATATATATATATATATATATATATATTTAGATTAAAAAACATGACATAAATTGTACTAAAACAAGTTTGTACCATAAATAAACTAACCTAAATTATGATTAATTTATTAAACCTAATAGAAAAAAAATAAAGTAAATAAATCTTCACAAATTGATAGCAATCTTATTAGAAAAGATCTATTTTTGGTTAACATATTGAAAGCAAAACTCAAGAAATAAAAAATAGAAAAAGAAGAATTCTTGGTTTCAATTCTTAAGATTTTTTTTTTTTAGAAAATAAAAAAGTTACATTCATTGAATTAAAGATCCAAACAGAAATTAATTACATACTGGACAAACATATAATAACATGATCATCTTTTTGGATAATGTGGTGGATGTTAACATTAGCAATATATATCTTATTTAATTGTTACAAAAAATATATCAATATTTTTAACTAATTTTATTGATTTTGGCCTCAAAAGTATCATTATCTCCGACTAATAAAGTACTCGATATACATCTAAGATTATATCCAAACCAAAATATGCTTATAAATAATAATAAAACATGTCATAAAATAGAATTAGATAAAATCTATGCTAGGAAATGTCTCCTTTAGTGTAGATCTAGAAGAAAAGTACCACAAATTATAGTTGGTTTTATTTAATAACTAAAATGAAAAACAAAGGAAACTTATTCGGAAAGAGAGCTAACTCTAGAAAGAGAATAAATCTCCTTCCGATAGGCAAAATCTAAAATATGAAGAATATGGAAGAGAGAATTGCTAGGATTTAGATAGAAATTTGGAGAGGATAGGGGTGAGCAGTACATTAATTTTTCTTTTTTTACTTGTAAGTCACGTTGTTTTTAGTGTCTATGTGTTCAATTCTCGTGTATAAAATATGGTGTATGTCATTTTTACTTAGTTTTATATCTTTTTATATGTAAGTTTGGTTACTACAGATTACTAATACACATACGCACATAGTCATGCACGTTTTGCATGTAAATATGTTTGCACACACAACAAGGTTGGTTTTCATAGTATACATGTCGCTCGCTCGTTGACATTGTCGCTAGGGATGGACAAAAAAACTGTGTGTTTGGTTATCCGCAGATAACCGCATTAACGGTTCAATTTTTAACCATTTAATTTCGGGGGTTGGTTCAATTTCGGGTAAAAACTGAACATAAAGAAGCGGGTACAGTTTGGTTATGTTTATACTCAAAATTGTACCTGTCTGTACCCGAAATTAATTATATTTATTTAAATAAATTATATATTAATTAAAATTTACTTGTTTTTAACCTAATACATAAACCTAATTTATTAGATTACTCATTACTCTCTCTACGTCTCCATTTTTTCTTATTCTTACTCTCAGACTGGCCATCCCTCCTCTGAGTTTATCTCATTTTTCTTCCATCTACAGATTTACTCAGTTCTCTCACAACATCGTGTCATCGCCAGCCGCAGTCGCTGTGTCTTCACCAGTCGTTGCGTCTTCGCCAATTCCTGTATCGTGTTGTCGTCATTCCCTCTGTCTCGTCGCCATTCACAGCACCAATCGTCGCCAGTCACAACGATGCGTCGTCGCCAATCACAACGTCGCGTCGTCGCCAATCACAGCATCGTGTCGTCTCTATTCACAGTGCCAGCCGTCGCCGCTCACAACGTCAGCCGTCACCACTCACAGCACTAGCCATCGCCATTCACAGTGCCAGTCATCTATGTCGCTCATCAGGTAAGTGAAAACTAGTGTAATAAAGTCTTCATGAGAAATAGGTTTTCAAGTCTTGACAATATCTAGTTTCCTGCATGATCTTTTACTATCTGTGGGGTGGGTTAGCTTATTGGATAACAATAGAAGGTACTTGAAAATAGTATTGAACTATAATTTCGTTGCCATTTTTATAGTTTGCAAAAACGGTGTCACGCTATTTGGTATTGTGGTTGGCGCTTCTCAGTAACTATGTTGTTGACCTTATTCTGGTTCATTGATTTTTGATGCTTTTACCTATGATTTTAAGATTGGAATCTTGTGCAGATTACTCTGAATCATTGGCATTAGAGGCTATCAAGACTATCCAGCAACAACACTTGAATCATAGGCTTAATTAAGGAGGTTTGTGTGATGAAGATTTAAATTTGAATATCTTGTGTAGCAAATTTTCTTTTTCGATTTTCTATATGTAAAGTAGCATGATCTGCCGAGAAAATTCAGTATATGAAATAAAGTGACTACTCTGTTTTGTGTATGGACCTCCCTGTTGTGAGATTAGTGTTACTCTTTTATCGATTCATAGTATATATAGTAAAATCTTATTATCGATTCATATTGAATATGGAATATAGTATGATGATAATTTTTTTATCATGTCTTGTAGAGTTAGAGATTTGTGAAGAAGACAGAGACTTTAAATATCATGACAAGTGAATATGTTGAAAAGATAACGTGAGATAATATAAAGTATATGTATATATTTTTTAGAATTTTTCACCACAAATCATCTCAAGGAGTAAATGACATTGAACTTAATGTGGAGGTAACAAGTGGTGGAACTTCAAGTGTTGATCAACATACAAATGTTCCTCTCCTTACATCAACCTCTTCACCTGAAAATACACAAAGTCAACCATCAAATGAATGTAGTGAGGAAGAAGATGAGAATGCTAAATTAAAGTCTGAAGCATGGGTTCATTTTGATAGGAAGAAAATTAATGGGATATGGAAGGCAAAATGTAATTATTGCGGAAAACGGTTAGGAGGTGATACAAGGAATGGGACATCTCATTTGAAAACACATACAAAAGGTTTTCCATTCAAACGGCAAGAAATGAGTATTGGTCAATCATTGTTAAATCCTAACAAGAAAAGGGATATAATTGAATTAGGACATTGAAATTTTGATTCTCAATTTTCTCGTGATAAATGTACAAAGATGATAATTCTACACGAGTATCCTCTTTGTATTGTTGAGCATCATGGATTTAGGGAGTATTCATATTCATTACAACCAATATGGAAGCTTATTTCTCGAGCGACAGTTAAGAGAGACATTATAAAGATTTATGATGTTGAGAAAAAAATGATGGATATGTTGGAGAACAACAAAAGTCATGTTGCAATCACGAGTGATATGTGAAAGTTTGGAAATCAGAACAAAGGATTCATGGTTGTAACTTGTCATTTCATTGATGACATTTGGTATTTGCATAGTAAAATAATAAGGTAATTTTTAAGTTTATTGTTGAAATTTATACAATTTCTATTAAATATATTTTTAGAGATTTGATATATTAAATGATTGTATATAACAATTTTATTATTACTATATAATTTTTTGTAGGTTTATATATGTTTTTGCTCCACACAATGATGTAGTTATTGGTCAAGAATTAATGAGTTGCTTTGTGGATTGAAACATTGATCGTATGATTTCAACCTTAACTTTAGATAATTGTTCTACTAATTTCTCAATACATTGTTAAAGTTAGAGATAATGTTGCATATTGGACAGTAACACAAAAGAGGGAGAAAAAATTTTAAAAAATTGTATCTCAAGATATAAAGTCTTCTTGTAAGAATTTATCTCTTGATTGTCAAACTCGTTGGAATTCTAATTTTTAAATGCTTAAAAATGTATTGTTTTATGAGAAAGTGTTTTCTCGTTTAAAACAATTGGATAAGAATTATAATAGTCTTCCTGATGTATTGGATTCGAAAATGACAAGTACAATTTGTGATAAGTTAGAAGTGTTTTACAAGGTTACTGAATTGATTTCTGGTTCCAATTATCTCACCATAAACATGGTATTCCCTCATATTTGTGACATCAAATTGTCATTATATAATTGGATTAATGATGAGGATGATTTGGTCAAGAGAATGGCTTCAAACATGCTTGTAAAATTTGATAAGTATTGGCATTAAGTTAATATTGTCATGGCTATAGGAGTTGTTTTGGATCCTAGATTTGAGATGAATTATCTCGAATTCTATTTTCCAAGAATATATGGAGAGAATGTCATTTTTGAAATTAAAAAGGTGAGAAGAAAGTGTTATGAATTGATAAATATGTACTGAAATAAACGAATTTTAGAAGATAGTCGACAAATGGAATTTTCAACACATTCCAATACATCTCAAAGTTCAAAAAGTACTAGTGTTATTAATCCTAGTGGTATAAATGAGTACAAACAATGGAAATTAATGCAAAATAAAGTTATATCTTTGAAATCTGAGTTAGACTCTTATTTAGAGGAGGCTGATGTAGAAATTTTGGATAAAGAGTTTGATATATTGTCTTGGTGGAAGTGTAATAAACATAAGTATCCAATAATGCATGATATGGCTAGAGATATCTTGACTATTCTGGTCACCACAATTGCTTCAGAATCTACATTTAGCACAATTGGTAGAGTAGTGAGCAAACATCGTAGTAGACTCAAAGAAAACACATTAGAAGCTTTGATGTGTACTCAAGATTGGTTATGGGCTAATATTCATAAACAAGGTATAAGTCCATATATTTAATACTTGTACATATTATATTTTATTAACACTTGTTTTATGTATTGTATATTAATTATTTAATTGTGTATTTAAATATTTTATAATTTATTCAAATATGTTATCTTCTGGTTCATCCGCTTCCACTATTAATATTGCCGAAGATGATGTTGAGGTAAAAAATTTACATTATTGATTAATTAATTTATTATTTTGGTTTATAAAAGTGATTTTATATGTTTGATTTTTGCAGGATACGCGTGTTATTGATGAATTATTAGAAGAAAGAAGTCTTGATTTATTGTACTTGAAGTTTTCTTAAATTTATTTAATTAGATTTCAATATTTGTATTAGTTTATAATATTTTATTTATATCTTGTGTTTCTTGTTTATATGTATTTAATCTTATCTAGATTCATAGAAATATATATTATTAAATGTTAATTTGTTTATCATAAACTCAAAATAACAAATTGTGATAACAAGTTCAATATCAACCATTTGTTTTAGGTGAATTGCATAGCTAAAATGAGCTCAATTGAATAGGATTTTGAAAAAAAAATTGGTTTTTTTAATAACTGTCCCAAATTGTTATTTATGGGTAAAAAACCGTCCTCGAACTGCAACAGTTTTCGGGCAGTTTCGGGCAGTTTCGGGGATAGATTTTATAATTCGGTTCGGGGACAATTATATTAAAATCTGTCCCTGCCCGTCCCCGTGTCCATTCCTAGTTGTCGCTCATGTTTTTCTTTGTTTTGTTTCTAGTACGGGTATTTGTGAAAATAACTCAGTATTTTTATAAACGAAAAATGTGATTTTTAGCACCTCGTCACCACCCCTTGCCTCCACCCTTGGCGAAATGGTTAGCGAGGTCTATGGCGAGGTTAGCATTGAAACTCTGCCAATATTTGCACTAAGAATTATATTTTTTTCTTAAATCATTTTAAAGAGCTTACATTTGAGTATGGGTTAATTATTGAGCTTTGTTATCAAGTTGTTGTCTATGTATGTACATTGTTTGACTGCATATTTTTCGTACATGATTTGAGATTTGTGTGGAGAATGTGTCCTTTGGTAAATTGAGATTAAGGGTGTTCCTTAAGGTTTTCAATACTATACATTTCACATTATAGATATCTAGTTTTTTATCACACCAATTGGGTAGAGTTATCTTTGGAGAAGAGCGACGTTCGTGTGTCGAACCAGGTGGTTACAGAGGTAGCAAGTAAGGGTAGAAATAAGCACTTCGAACTGAGGTCCCAATTGATAGAGACAATAGTGTTTTTATTTTTATTATAGTTATAATTATTTTATTTCTTAGTGGATTGTTTGCTACCGTGTGGTTTCCATAAACAACCCAAAGATGTTACCACATAGATAAGGTTTCTATGTGAGTTTAACTTGTTATATCTCTTGTTGTGCATGATATACTGTTATGTTAGTACAATCTAAGTTTAAGGTGTATATGTTCCAATATACTAAAGGTTAAACTCTGGTTAGAAAACATTGATATTATTGCATGATTTTTGTTGAATATATATATAATATTTATTGTTAAAACTTATATACTTATTTAATATTATATTATTTTTTCTTCTATTATGTTACCTACTTAGGTGTTTAACATTATGTTCTTACAAGTTAGGGATGGGTTCTTAAGGAGTATGTATCTCCTTATCCTAGTTGTGTACCATGTCATAGGCTCTTTCAATTGGTATCATAGTCAGTGCACCCATTTAGGGCTTAACTACTCTAATGTTGATTTTGTTAACTCATATTTCATACATGTACTTTCTCTCTGATGGATTCAGGAGAATGAGGTAATGTAGGTAAACCTTCACTTTTCAATGGACTGAACTATGTCTCTTGAAAATCTCAAACGAGGGCCTTATTATTGTCCATTAAAGACTATGTTTGGTTTATAATTGAAAATGGTTGGACATATCTAACCAAAACCCTCCCTGATAAAACTATGATTCCTAAACCCATGATTAAGTGGACTAAAGATGAAAGTAAGGAATCTGAATAGAATAGCAAGGGACTTTATGCTATCATTAGAGCTATTAAGTCAAATAAATATTAAAGAATTCAAAGTTGTTTTTCTTCAAAATAAGCATCGAAAATTCTGGAGACTACCTATAAAGATACTTCTATTGTAAAAAAATCTAGAATTCTGAAGTTGAATAGAGATTTTGAACTCTGTATCATGCAAGAGGATGAAACCTTTGACGAATTTTATACACATTTTTTCAATATATTCAACTGTTCCTACAACTTGGGTAGACCTATCAGTGAAGAAAAGTAGATTGAGAAAATCATCGCTAGTATACCCTAATAGTTTCCATGCTTTAGTTCATGTAGAAGCCTAGTGAGTTTACTGTTTATGAGTTAGTTGGTGATCAACAAGTCTTTGAACTTTATCACTTGTTGCACATACAAGATCAAATTATTGCTGAAAAGGTAAAAAGCTTAGCTCTCAAGACCACTAAATACAGTGGTCCCGGTGAAGAAGCTAAAGTCACAATTGTTTGTGATTATTCTAACCCTGAAGAAGAAGAAATGACTTTTCTTGATCAAAGATTCACAATATTCTTCAAAAAGAAGAAACCCTTCTTTGGGGATATTGGAAAAGGTAGTTCGAGCTCTAAAGGCTTGAAATTTGTAAAAGTTGATGATGACTCAAATAATGAATATGAGAGACCAAGAAAAGGGCACTTGAACAAGATTAGCTACTTTGAATGTAGGAAGTCTAATCACATTACAGTAGATTGTTTTTAGAAATAAAAATGTATGAATAAGTGTGTGATGAAGCTTAAGGTTACTGTTTCAGATAGTACTAGTAGTGATGATGAGAATGATGCTAATTTTCTTGCTTTTGATGCTTAAATAATGTCATTAATCCTCTGACTATTCTTTCACTTGTTCAAGAGGTTATAGTTGAAGATGATGAGCAAGATGAGTTGCTTGATTTTTATAATGATCTCCTATTATCAAGTTAGAAAAGATTAAGAAAAATGCTCTAAAAAGCCTATATGAAAAGAGTTTGGGACAAATGCTTCCACGAAAGCACAAATTGAAAAGAAGTCCTACATTGATGATCAACAACATGACCTCACCAACAAATGAACCGTTGAAAAGAGATTAAAATATTCATATTATAAATTATCATTTTAGATATATTATTAAATTTAGAGTTATTTAAAATATATAATTAACATTATGCTAGTATAAGAAGATTAATAAAATTATATAAATATAATTTTTTTACATATAAACAGAATAAAACAAAAACAATAATTAAATTATATTTTTATATATTTATTTTGTATTTTATTGAATAGTTTTAAACTCATTTGACACGTGTATTTAATAAATTGTGTATTTAACTATCTTGAAAGATATAAAGTAAAATACTTTAAGAATATAAAACAAAACTAAAAGTAGCAACAGTTCATAGTAACGTCCGGGCTAATTAAAGTTGTCTCAAGTTTATTTATTCATGGGTGAATTATATAAGTGAATCCATATATTTTTTATATTCTATATTTAATATTTAATATTTTTTTATTTTTATTATAATTTAATTATTTATTTTTATATTATTACACTTTTATCCTTTATTTTTTAATTTTATACATTTATTTAAAATTAGAGACCAACTTAAAATTAAACTTTAAAATATGAAAAAATAAAAAGACTAAATTGTAAAAACTAAAAAAATAATATTATAAAGAAAAAATTATGAAACTAAAGTATGAAAATTAAAAGTAAATGATCAAATCATAAAAATAAAATAAAAATAAGAGAAATAAAACGTAAAACTTAAAAGAAGATTAATAATCATTAGTATAATTTCATCTTTATATTAACAAAACAAAAAAACCCAAATGAAATATCTTAAAAAATTCATTTTCAACTCAAGTCGGTACGCTGACACAACTAAACTGCTATGCATAGCAAAATCCAAACCCATGTCTTTATCAATGGGAAAAAAAAATCAAACCATTGCTTGCACGTGAAAGGAAAGTAATAAGCAAATTATATAGAAAACTATTATTTATCAGAATCATGACAACATATCAACACTACTCACATCATTCAAAATATCTTAACTTTTCAAATTATATAATATATTAAGCAACGAAATGATTTAAGGATGATAGGTAAAAATGGTACGTTAAATATAACTAAAAGTCTAAAACTTAAAAATAAACTTTCAATTGCATATTCAATAAATTATTATATATTCAAAACAATCAAAGTTTATATTTTTTTACCAATAATTAATTTTAAAATACATAACTAATTTATTTATTTTTTTACTTTTTTTAAGTTTTAAACTTATAATATACTATTTAATAATTAGCAATAATTAGTAGACTTGTTAATATACCCCACCCAAAAATTTATTAATTAAAGCTGAAATATTTCTCAGTATGAAATATTCAACAACTTGCTTTCATCGTTCTGGTGGTATGTTTTGATTTGACTAAATTCAACAAGAAATGGATGATTCAAAACCAAAGATAGGAACAAGGGACCGGTGACTAATGGACCAACTAGCCATCTTTTCTTTCTTGGTAGTTGGTACCATGTCCAAAACGTCACATACATTTTAGAATTATATTCACAATTCTCAAACTGCCAATTACTACTATGCACTAGACTTTTCGCTTGAAGCCAAAGGTGTCCTTGAAAACTTAACAGCCAACTCACATAGACCATTGATTAAAAGAAGGTAAATTGTTTTGAACATTGATTGCTAAAAGAAATCCTATTCCAATTGTATATATTCCATACCATGCTTGAACCATCCAAAATATTTATGTACAGGGGGGAGCATTTCAAGCCAATTACAAATGAGGATTGCTTTCAAGTACTTGGTGAAGAAGTTGTCCCTCCTTAAAGTTTCTATGTATTTGCAGATTGAGATGGTATCCTTGGGTGGTTGTGTTCTTCTTCATAGGTAACAATGAGCATGGAAGGCTCCTCCAAGCACCTTTCAACATGTTTCCTAGCCGGACACCCTCTCATGCTGCTACATTTGTAATATCCCCTAAACAAGTTGAAAGAATTTTCGGTTGAATAAACTACTCGAATGTACCCCGATAAACACCACGAGTACAACCAAACATTTTTAGGAAATTGCAAGTGCGTCACAACAAGAATGCATATCCCAATTCAAAAAATGGAAAAACGTTAGGCTAATTCTATATAAATGCTTTAGAAAAACAGTGACCATGCTTAGGAACTTCACAGATAAATATATGATTCCTCTGTTACCTTATTTGGTAGTTACCATTTGATCAAAGTTACAATCAGAGGAAGAACTAACGCTGATCCTGTAATGATTAGTACATGATCCATTTAACAGTACAGGCTGGTGGGATCAACTTTTATATTTAATAACTTCAAAATAAATCACCAAACTGTAGTGTTCGACGAGATGGCATTGGTGCATGTAAACAAATGGGCTGGTAAGAAAAGAACAAACTATAAAAACATAATCAGGCACACGAATCATGCTTTTCTAACACTCATGCAATTACCATCAAACTCTACAACAACTAAAAGAAACATAATATGTCAACACATAGCCAATAAATGTCATTAAACTTCAAGGAACAAAGAATACAATTTAGAATCCAGATATTAACAATACCTAGGGTGAGGAGAACCCTTGATTGGCTTCTGGCCGTATTTCCTCCATGAATAATCATCAGGAGGTATATCTGCGAGCTTGTTGCTAATAGCAGGCACCTTGATTGATCGTTTCACCCGATGTTTCCTGGAAAAAAAAACACATAATAAAGTTCAACTTCTTAAATGACCAAGATAAACAATCAATCACAAGTTAAAATCAAACCTCTTCTTTGAGCAATAACATCTACTGCTGCTACCACATTTCCCATTGTCTCCCCGGACAGAGCACTTCCTCTTGTGCTGTGAATTCTGATCTGAAGGTAAAGATGCTCCGATCAAATTGAAGGCATTGCCATCCAAATTGGCTATACTTCCATCCATACTCAGGGAGGAAAGGAAGGACCTAGTGGAGGACATTGTGGGTGTGCAGCTAGAGCTGTCAAAATTCAGGCTTATACCACTATTGGCTTTTCGAAACATCATTTCAGCCTGGTGTTGTTTCATCTGCTGATGTTGAAACTGTAACCTTTGCTGTTGCTGTTGCTGTTGCTGTTGCTGAAGTAAGTGAAAGTGAGCTGGGTTTGCTTGTTGGGTTGGTTGGAGGGAGGCTTTTCCATTACAACTTAGCTCCAAAGATGTATTTTCCAAGCTTGAAGTACTTCTAACATTCAAACCCAACTCTTGAATTGGGTTTTCAGGAAAGGTAGATTGAAAAAGGTTAGGGGTTTTGGTTGTATGTTTTGTTCTACAATTAGGATTATCTAAGAAGATTCCTTGGGGTAAAGGGATTGGAAGGTTCTTAACCTTTCTCAGCCTTGCATGACCCAACCCAGAATTCAGAAGAGACACAACTTTCTTAAACTTAAATACAGCCTCCTCTGTTTCTGAAACTAAATTCCTATACTGAATTTGATCTTGGGGCTGAGACAAGAGATTCAAAACTCTATGGCAACTTTGTAAGGCTGCTCTGTTGGCTTCTTCAACTTCCTCCATACTAACCTCTAAGAATGAAACACAGAAAGTCCTAATTTCACTAACTTGATAACCTCAGCAAAACGGATGAGGAGGATGAAAATGCCAAACGTTACTAATAATGGGATTACAACAATCTACACACAGTGCACAAAAAACTCAGATAACAAAAATCTCTTTTTTACCTAAACAAGCACCCAAAAATGGATTTTTTTCTTCCAACTCAACTTACGACAACTTCAGCAGATCACAGTTAATATGATTTTCAGAAATAAGAGCTCAGAAAATCATAACAGGCAGAGTCTGTGACAATTGATCTATTCAAAGAAACATAGAGATAGAGATCAAAGTCTGCAAAAGAGAAAAAGACTGATTTTGGAGCGAGAGAAGGAGAAAAGCAACAAAGTACAGACCTTGTTGGACTTGATGCTCTGTGAAACCCTAGATTATTATTCCATGCTTTTGAGATTGAAAGGTGTGAAACATAAGACTTTGCTTCGCTTGAGAATTCGCACACCCAAGAGAACACAAATCCACCATTATTATTTAATATTATAATTTCTCAGTGAAGAAAGAAGAGGGCAAAAATTCAATAGAGAGAGAAAGAGGATTTAAAAAAAAGTACAAGGTTAAATGGGCGAGAGAAAAGAGAACAATTTAAATAAGCGTTGGCAGCAAAGCAGAGGAAACTCAGACAAAAATGAATGAGTACGAAACCGCCGTCTATATCACAGTCGCAGATTTGCAGATGGTCCCACCTGAAGACCAATGTTACTCTTTTTCTTCGTCTACTTAAAAAAATCCCCATTTAAAATCTGAGAATATTTCCGGAAGGCTGAAACTACCGATTTTCCATTTTCAAGCTACTCTGTTACCAAATATACAACGTTCCAAACTCTCTGCCTTTTTATTTAGCTGCTTCTCTTGGACACTTTGGCAAAAAAAAAAAAAAATCCTTTATTTTCTTCAAGAACAGAGGAGACTATGGCACTAGTCGTTTGATAACATAAATAAGGATTAATTATGTTTTATGTTATGTAATAATTTTTAAACATATTTAAATATTTAGTTATTTTTTTATTTTATATGTTTAATTATAATAAAATAAATTTTTTAGATATTTTTAAAAATTATCATAAATATAAAACATAATTAATTCTATAAATAACCAAAATTTTAAAATAATATCATAAATATATTTAAAATTTTAAAAATATCATAAATATTCTCAAATTTTACGAAAAGTAAAGTTAATGTAAATAATAGTAATTTTTTTATAAAAAAATTTACATAAATAATATAAATAAAAATACTCGGTATTTTCTCACAAAAAATATAATTAGTAAAATACAATTTAAATAAATACAAAAAGTAAGATTAAATCTTAAATAAGAAAATGGATTTAAAGATTCAATATTTTAAAGAATAAGTAAAATATTTTTAAGAAAATACATAGTGTAATATAGAATAAGTAATAAAGAAATGAATATTGATATTATAGAAAAAAATATAATATATAATATACTATTAATTGGCAAAAAACATTATTATAGATAAATTATTAAAAATTTCTCAAAATGATAAAGAAAAAATAAGATACATCTATTTAAAAAGAATTTAAATATCAATATAAGCATATTTTAGAGAATAAATTAATATAACAATAAAATTAATACTTTTAGATAATATAATAATAAACAAAAGATGATTTATTATGTATGATCCATAAAAATCTATAATATTAAAAATTAAAATTCATAATGTATTCTATGTTTAACATTAATATCAATGATAAAAAATTAAACCAAATATTAAGGCATATGAATTTAAAAAAAGAAACTTAATGAAAGAATAAAATCATCAATTTTCAGTATACTACATAGTATGATATTTATTAATAAAATAGTCATAATAATTCAATAAATAAATAAAATAAATTTATAAAAATAGATCAAACTTTCCAAAAAAAATGGATAACTAATAAAACCAAAATTATTAATAGATTTTAAAATACAAAAAAAATGAAACTTACATGTTAAAAAAACCTCTAATACTAAGAAGAAAAATACATTGTATAAATGTTTACGTTTATAGATCTTGAAAGAGAAATCTCTAACAAAGAAAAAGATGTGACAGATTTAAAGTAAGATGCTAAAATAATGAAAGTATTAGTTTATGACGTAATGCTAAAAAGAAAATGATACAATTACTATTCTAATAATGTTCAAGAATAAATTACAGGATATAAAATTAGATTTTAATGAAAACTTAAAAAGCATATCAAAAAATCAAATAGCAATAATGAAACCTTTAATTCTTTTAGTAGAAAAAATAAATATATTATAAAAATCAAACAAAGGTAGGTATATCACTGAATTCAATGAAAATAAAATTTTGGAAGTCAAATATCATTTAACAAATATAAAAATACGTGACATGTGTTATATAGATAATTTTATTTGTGAATATGAAATATATTACCACAAGTTACCAACCTCTATGTAAGAAAATTATAAGGAAATATTTTTTCAAAAATTACCTGAAATATTACATAAACTATAACATAATTATGTGAAAGTTTATAAATTATGGACTTAATTAACCTAGAGGGGGTGAATAAGTTATTTTTAATTCTTACTAATTTATAATTTAATAACCTAAACAAAGTAGTCAGATATGCAATCGTGTATAAAAATAAGTGCAGAAATAAAATAATAACACACGATATTTTTAGGTGGAAACAACCTAGGCCACAACCATGACCTAAGAGGAAAACCACCGGTCCACCGGACCATCTAACTTTACACTATGAAAATCAAATGTTCAAGTACAAACTCAGTCTTATGCTACCCTCCCTAGGATACTGCCCCAATGTACTTTACTTACGAGCCTCTGCTCTATTTTCACAGTTTCCAATATTAGCGTGAGCGGTTTCCAGACCAACGTTCTAATAAACTTCCCGTCAATCAGATGCGTTCCCGAAGTAACTGCAAAATAGTTAGCACAAAAATGCAAGTGTCTGTGTGTGTTCTAGAACGGATTTAATAATAAATAATCCTAACTAGATGATTCAAAACATATGTCATTTAAATTAAATCAACTAGCAAATCCTAGACCAAAAAGATCAAATATAAGTTAAATAAAAATAACTTCTTTAAAGATTAATAATCAAATCAAATAATTATGATATGACAAAAACAATTATTTGATCTAACAATTTAAGAACAAAAATAAAGAAGAAGTCATAAGAATATAATATCAAAATATCATAAAAATAATTAGGCTTATTAATCAATCAAATATAACCACCAATATTTGATAGATTAACTAAATAAAAAAGCCTAAAGAATTATGATATTATATTTGTAAAACAAGAGAGAGAAATTAAAAAGATTAGAAGAATGCTCTTGTATGGTTAATTGAGACAATGAACAATGAGTTTTATTTATAGGAAAAATTAAAACTCTTAATCCTATGTAATTGATAGATGTCTTTTCTATTACAAATAGGATTAATAATACTCATTAATTAAGATAACTCATATATGATTGATAAATATCTTTTATATTACAAATAGGATTAGTATTACTAATTAATTAAGATAACTCTTATATAAAATAGATTTCTTTTAAAATAGATTTTATGCTATCTTTTATGATAAGAATTTCAAATATAATTTAAAGTATATCTTATCTAATATCTTTTAGCATATCTTATTTTAGAGTATATCTTATCTAGTATCTTTTAGCATATCTTATTTCATATTTTAGTACTAAATATAATTTTAGATTTATAAGCATGTGCTATTAAATGCATAAATATAATCATATGTGTCGTAGTTATCAAAGATATACCTGAAGTACAATTATCTGAAACTCAAGCATTTGTTTGGCTTTTCTTGATAGACTTGATAGTAGGCCTAAAAACAAATTTACAGATAAATATTTTGTTCACGAAAATAGCCAATACTCATAGTCCTTACACGATGAAATAAAAAAAATAGAAAAATTATAACAAACATCTTAGGGGAAAAGAATAAGAACTCTTAAAAATTGAATAATTATTACATGTCAAGAAAGACAGAAATATAAACAAATAAAAAAAATTATAAAATCTGTTGTGATACAATATATTTTTGAATGCCATAAAAATATGAATATAACATGAGATCTTACAAATAAAAGTATAAAAAAATATAAAACATTCAAAAGATATAAATTTTAAAAAGACTTTTAAAAATATAAGAGAAGATACAATATAGAACATTATAAAAAAATATTTTAGGAGAAAAAAGTATAAACCACCAAAAAACAAAAATTATTGCCCATTAGAGAAAAATAAATGCTGGTTTTGAATTTGCAATGAGAAGATTTTTGACCTATTTTAAGGTTATTTTTGACCTATCTAAACTCTTTTATATTATTCATTTATATTTCCTCTATTATTCCTTTAAAATGGATCGAGATGATGTCCCCAAACCAATCTCTACCACCCTTAATGATACTAATTATCTAGCTTGGGCACAAGCAATTAAGAGTTTCTTGAAATGAAAGGATGCAAGCTATGACGTCTTATAACCGATGTTATCTCTTTACTTATAAAACAAACCATTGAAACTGACTCTTTATTTGTTAACCGTCTTAAAGACAGGGAGAGTAAACATAATCAAATTATTACATGGTTCCATAACACTACTCTACTCTAATCAATGGTGAATTTGAGCGTTTTGACACTACTAAGGAAGTCTAGAAATTTTTTGAGACTTGATTCATTACTACAGATCTGACCAATCAATATCAACTTTTGATGGATCTTCGTACCAAATGTCAGAAGTCTAATCAAACGATTAATCAAATTTTCTTTGAGTTGCATGCTATTTAAGATCAATTCGCTCTCTTTGAACCAACTTGAACAAACAAAATTGATGTTGAGATATTTGTAACTTACCGTAATCATCAGTGTCTTGTTATTTTTTTCATGGCTCTCCATAATCGATTTTAATTTGTTCGGGATTTCTTACTTCATCGCAGTCATTTAAACCCATGTATATTAAACTGCTTTTTTTATTTTTTTATATATATCTCTGCATCTAGGTTTTATTTGAATGCAATCTTTTTTGTTTTTCCATTTTACTAACATAAAGGATTTTATTAAATTCTAAATTTTTTTCAATACATTTAAATCTTATATTATAAATTTTTGAATAAAATTACTTAATAATTATTATTTTCTTTAATTATTATATAATTTATTTAAGATTATTAACTTTTTATCGATTAAATAATAAATTATTACTTGTAGGTAAATTATTGATTATTATATAAAATATAGTTATTTATTTATTTTATATAATTTTATTTATTTTAATTAACATAAATAATTATATTTTTTCAATAATTATATTATTTAATTAATATAAATTAGTTAATAAATTTTAGTAGCTAAAATATTTTCTTAGCATATGATAGCTTCATTTTTATGGAGTTGAGAGCCGGTGCATGCGAGAAACTAAGGGAGATTATAATCTACAAAAGTAAGCTATATGTTTTAATCCTGATATTATGGTTGCAATTAAAGTTGAGTTTCTAAGTGTTTTCGGTATTCCTACTGTTAATTGTCACAAGAAATATATTTAGGTTTGCTTATAACTTCAGGGAAAAACAAAAAGAGAATGTTTAGTCAATTAAATTAAAGAAAGAGTGGAGAAAACTGAAGTCTTGGAAGGAGAAGACACTTTCAAAGTCTAGTAAGAAAGTATTAAAACAGTAATTCAATACATCCTTACATATACGATGAGTTATTTTAAATTGTCGTTTACTTTGTGTAATGATTTATTACAAAGTTTAATGACAAAGTTTTGATGGGGCGAGGATATTGAGAAAAAATCCATCCATTGGATGACATGGGACACACTATGCAAACCTGAGACATTAGGTGGACTTGATCTTAAGAATCTTCATCCACCGGAGTGTTGAATAATCCTGAGTCTTTGGTGTGTTTATGAAGACAATTGATTGCCAACTTCATATAGTTTCATATATAGTTGTTTCCCTCCAAAACTGCCTACAAATGTGTTTGTTACTAATTTAATTAATGATGCAGATTTTTGAAAAGAAAGCTTAATTAGAGAGGATTTTTTAGAGCATTAAGCTGATGTGACTCTATCATTGCCTTTATATGGTTTTCTGCATGAAGACAAATTGATTTGGGCATATAATTACAATGATTTTTTCTCTGTCAAGTTTTGTTAATTATTTGTTAGCAGAGGAATTGATAAAAATGCAGCTTAAGGGTAATTTTGGTGCTGAATGTAGTAATCGACTAAAGCAACAATGGTGGCCATGATATATAAGAATTTGGTCTTTGAACGTTCCTAATTAACAAAGTGAAGGTCTTCTTTTGGCGAGCTTGTAATAATATATTGCCTACTCAAAAAAGACTTTGTCAAAAGAAAGTACTGCAATTTTCCTCATGTTTGAGATGCAACAGGATGGGAGAAGATGTAATGTGTGCTTTGTGGTATTGTAAGGCTGCATGAGAGGTATGAAAGCTTACTGAATTTAGTAGTTTGTAAAATAATTCGCTTATGTTATTTACGAACTTGTTAAATAGTGTTTGGAAAACTGCTAAAAAGAATGAGTTATGTCTTTTTTGATTATTTAGCTCGGACGATATGTCATAAAAGGAATGAAACAATGCATGAGAAGAAAGACAGGATGGGTTATACACAATAGTAACACAATGGAATGGGTCTTTAGTTGTTAACTATGTGTTAAGAAATTTGAATCAAATAGTATAATTACAAATTTTTACTCTCAATAAACTCCTTAACATAATATTAAAGAACATATAAATAAAAAATACACAATGTAAGAATTATAGTGGAAACACCAAATTGAAGAAAAATCATTTTCGTTATCAAAAAACAATCAGAGAAAAAAATTTATTATGTGAAAAATTGTTAGAACCACACTCTCAATAATTTTTTTACACACAAAAAAAAAACAATTATAAATACAAGAAAATTTTTTCACCAAATTTTTTCACTCAAAAACTTTTCATACAAATTTTTCTTTATTTTTTGGGTTGATTAACAATAAAGAAATAAAATCATATTTATAACATTCAAGTTTCCATTTCATATATTAAGCATTTCTCCAGTAAAATTAAGTTACCTAATTTTCTAATTTTTCGTTTAAATAAGACTAAGTAACTCAATCTTTAACAATATGAGAAATCAATTCCATAACAAAATTTCTAAATTAAACACCTTTTTATTTCGATTAACAAATCCATTATTATTTATAAGTTAAAAATTATTACGAGAAGAGACAACAATCTTTTCCCAGATTTGGTTATGAGCAATGACGGACCAGAGCAAAGAAAGGTGAGAGAAATTAGGCGAGGGGATTATAAAAATCAATATTGATGCTGCTCTTTGTGACCAAAAAAAGGTACATTTGGTTTAGGAATTGTTTGAGAAATCACGAAGGAATGGTGATTATGGCTGCTGTGATGCCAAAGTTTGGGGTTGTTTCTTCCTTGCATGCAGAGCTTCATGCCATCCTAATTGCAGGGAAATTGGCTTAAAAATAGGGGTTGGATTGATGTTATTTTTTTGACAAATTCAAAGCAAGCTGTGGTATTAATTGATAGAGATAGAGAATGTTTTGAAGCTGAAGTAAGTTTAATAGATGAGATAAGAAAATATATAACAGGAAATCAGAATAAAATCTAATTTGGATCAAGAGAAGCAAATAAAACAGAGATAGAGAATGTTTTGAAGCTGAAGTAAGTTTAATAGATGAGATAAGAAAATATATAACAGGAAATCAGAATAAAATCTAATTTGGATCAAGAGAAATAAAACAGCTCATGTGACTGCCAAATTTACTTTTACATATATTGGGAACCAAATTTTTCATGTATGTTTTAAAAGGTGTTTCAAATTGATGTAATTCATTCTTGATTGTTAATGGATGTTTACTATTCTTATAAAGAAATATTAATAAATTTATAAATTATAGTTATTTATATTTTTATCTAATTTTAATAATTTGATGCGATTTAATTTAATAATATGAATAATTTGGTCGAATTTATTTAAATTTTGTAAAATTAAAAATAAATCATACCATATCCACCCATATTAATAATTATAATTGTGGGGAGGAGTTATTACTGCATCTCATTTTGTTATTTTGGTAACATATTTATTATTAATTTTAAAAATTATTAAAAATGTACTTAATAAATTTTAATTGTTATAGAATAAATATAAAAAAAATTAATTTAATAATAAATAGAATTTAAAAACAACAAAAATATGTTGTATGAATAACCCCTAATTATCAAATAAATATACATGTAAATAGGACTAAATTTGTTAACTTGCACCTTCACATTAGAATTTCTAGTTCCATCTCTAATCGGTGCATTACGATAACATACAAGATGCAACAACTGAACACCAGGGACACAAAACGACTGAAGTCCGTTGAAGAACTAAAGAAAAGAAGAGAGGAAGAAAAAAAAAACTAAAAATGACTAGGGTGAAAAGATGTATTATTTTTTGTTTTTAAAATATATTTAATTTATAAATCTTTAATTTAATCCATTCAACCTGAAAAGCTTTAATTTATAAATCTTCACGTATCAAGGTACATCTTTCTTCTCCTCATTTAATCCATTCATTCTTTAAATAATAAAAATAGCAACTTTTTTTTAAACGTGGACATATCTAAAAATAAAATATTATATATTTAATTCCTTACTAATCTAATTAATATTTTAAGTAGATTGTTTTTCATCCTATCATTTTAAATTCAAGTTAAAATCTTATTAGTTTAATATTTTTTTATTTAATAAAAATAATATTTTTTTAAAAAATCTAATTAATAATCGTATAATAATTTATTAAGCCTAAAGTTTTAATGTTGCAACCAATATGTAAATAGGGGTGATCGATGTGTTTTCTATTATTAACAAAATATATATTTTTTATATTTTTAATTTTTTTACTACTATATTTTTCTCCATTAAAACAAATTATATTTTAAGTTTTTTTTAAAATGTACACTAAAGTTACATTTTTTATTAAATAAGTAAAAATTATACATGTAAGATTTAAAATTGAATTAAGAATAGAGTAATTATGTTTTTTGCAATTCAGATACATTATAATTTGTGTAATTAGTAACCCATAAACCTTCTTTAAAAAGAAAATCATTTTTTTTTAAATTAATTATTGTAGGACTAAAACTAAGTAACCCACGTTATTGGCTCTATCTATTTTAATGTACCTTGGGTTAGTATCAGGAAATTAAGCATCAAGATTATCTATTTTCATGCTCGATCATTTTTAAATTTTTATGTTCTATTTTTATATTAGTCATGAATTAAATTTATTAATATAAAATAATATTTAATTTTTAAATTAATAATATATGAATTAAATTTAAGAGTTAAAAAAAATGAAATATCTCATTGCACCCGTAAAGAATCAAGTCGTTATACCGACTTTTGTTTTAATAAGAAAGTGATGCTTTATTCTAAACGAAAGGATAATGTGCTCTGTATGACCCGTCTCCTTCAACAAACCTTAATTTTATTTTTAGGGTGAAGTGTTAAAATAATGAATTTTTTTAAATTAGAGATATCTAGTCTTTTGTTTATAAAAAATATTTCTAAATCTTTTTATTTGAAAAAAAGTTATAATTTAAGTAAATTTATTTATAAAAAGAATTTTCATACGGTTATTTTTTTTGTTAAATATAATGAAATAACATATATATTTATATATATATATATAATAATTGATATTTAATTAAAAAATTATTCATTAAATTATGAAAATTTATTTTAAATTAAAAGATTTATTAAAAATTTGAATAATTTTTTAATTAAAAATTATTTTATTAAATATATGTTTATTGAAAAGTAGAAACATGTATATATTATATCTGATATTCCGTTATAATTTAACAGAAATTGATTAAAAATTTAACTTTATTTTTATTTTGAGAATTTTTTATAAGAAAACAGATTGAAAAACATATTTTTTTAAACAATTGTAATAAACTATACGTAAGATCTACACGAAATGAACTCCTGAACAAGTTTCTGTTTTTTAATAGAAAACAACGCCCTTTAATTTGTCTCAGTTCAATTTATACCCACCAACGGCACTCTGTTCTGTCCCACGCACTTCTGTTATTTTGTCTTATTGAAATACAGGATAGATATTGTATACGCCAATAGGCTTTTATATGACATCTTTAGTTGCAATGAGATAATTTTATTTTATTTTATTATAATTATATGGTTATATAACTAATTATCAATGTTATACTTTGAAATATCTATTTATCCAATAAATGTCTAAATATTTTAAGAATAATAAATATTTTTTTAAAAATGATTCAATTGGATTTGATTGAATTTAAAAAAAAAAACTAATGTATTTGAATAAGATAACGATTATCATTTTCAAATATAATTTTTTTTTATATTTTTATAGATTTTATAAGTCTTTTAATAATTTTAATATATTTAATTAAAATTTATACTTAATTATACACAAAATAATAAAATATGTCTATTATTTTTAATTTTTAACATATTGTTTGAAATTATTAGATTAATCATTTTTTTATTTTTATTTTTATTTTTTTCAAAATTATTAGTTTTTTTTAAATTAATTAACAACTCTATTATTTAAATACAGATTTATTCAAATATAATATATCATATTATATAAAAATTAAGTAATCATAAAAAATATTATATAAAAAATTATATATTAAAATAGATTGGAAGATTATAACAGGTGAATCGATTACATATTATAAAATTTATACACCTTATTAGATTATAAATTAATTAAAATTAGGGGATTCCATCTGCTTTAGAACCCTAATTACTAGATAGTTTAAAATAATATTCTTTTCCTATTTCATACTTTTTTTTTCTTTACGAAAGAATGAAAGTATTACTCACATGCTTTTGAAGCACATGTATCCTACTTTCTACCCTTTTAATGGCATCTACACTCTAGAATTATTTTGGGATCAGATGGTGAAAATACCTATGATTAAAAAACAATTTAACTATTGAAAGTGATAAATACCCATTTAAATTTGTATTCAATTAATAATTACATGAAACTTGTAAATATTAACTTTAAAGTTTAAAAAGTTATAAATTTTAGAAATATATATTAAATTATATTTAATTAATATTAATATAAATAATAACATTAATGATATAAAATATTCATATATTTGATTTGAACATAATGTTTACATCTTAATAAAAATAGGAATATTCATTCATCCCACGTTATTTATAAATATTTATAAATATTTATAAATATAATGAAATGTTTTATTTTCATACATCTATATAATTATTTATTTTTATTTTATTTTATTTCATTTAACATTAAAAGAAACTTTTATTTTTTAATTTAATTTTTTTATAATTTTATAAATCTTACTTAATATATAATTATTTTGATTATGCTTTTTAAATGAAAATAATAATAATTAATAATATTATTTTCATTAAATTTTATCTATATTATTATTATTTTTATTTTTGTTGTATTTTTATTCTACAAATTAAATATAATATTAAAATAGTGGGTTTAAGTTAATTGTTACAATTTCAAGTAAAAAATAATAATTAAATTTTTTAAATGTAATACAAAACAATTACCGACTCCCTCTGAATCAAAGCAACAAAATAAATACGAGTAGTCTCTTATCCTCTCTTTTTTAATATAAACAGTAAATAAGAGATAAAATCTAAACCTAAATCTAAATCTAAAATAATATATAAATTACTAAATATATTAGATATTTAAATATAAATTTAAGATTAATTAATAATTTATTGTACACCAAAATACTTATAGTGAATATACATAAACATTCAATAAAAAAATTATATTACAATTCACCTTAATGATTGATTATAGTAACAAAACAATAATTCTTTGATAATAATAAATAATAAAAATTAATTGTATTGATTCATAAAATATATCAAAAATTATTTTAGAGACATTTTAAAAAATATTTTAACAACAAACGATAAGTAAAACAACAAATAATTTATTTTTAATAAAAAAACCAAAATACCTATAAGTTTTTGAAAAAACTAAAACTGTCAGATAAAAACACTAAAAATATACCATTTAAATAGACTGTAGTAACTTATTAACCAAAAACAACCAACCATAGTAGCTTTGAGGCACATAACCTTAGAGATGTCGATGGGTAAAGATGAGTAGACAAACAAAGCAAGTAGAGTAGAGTAGACTAGTGTCAAGAAGCAAGCCACCATCATCACGAAGGAAGCCCACCATGATAGATCACAAAACGCATGGTGCGGTTGAGCAGGCATAAGAGTAGAGCAAGGCAGTTGAGATAAAACGAGTTTTATTAAAATTGAAAACGAACATTAGAACCAAAGTCGAGAGAGAGGAAACAATGAAAGTAGCTGATGCAATAAAAGCACGACAAATTTGAAACCCTAAAATTGAGAGAGAATTAGTGACTCAAAACAACAATTGTAAGGAGGGTGTGTTGATAGTCTCTTACTCAACTATTTTTTTTATAGATAAAGATTCTAAGGTATTATTATTATCTTAAATTGATTAATTTAGTCTTATAATTTATTAGTAGGTCAATTAGTTATCAAGTTTATAAAAATAAAGTATTTTAGTGTAAACATTGTACTCTAGTCTTTGAAATAAAGTGCATGATTACAAGTAACTATGAAATTAAAGTACTCATTTTTAATAATTATGGGATTAAATATACTCATTTTTTACAACAACAAAAGTTATAGTACATGATTTAAGAATAACGAACTAAATTAACCAATTTTACATCAAAGTAGAACCATAATACCTATCATACTTTTTCCATTGAATTATATTAAATTACATGTTCCTATATTAAATGATATTAAAAATTAAACAATGTTATTATATTTTTTAAATTATATGATTTAATTTTCAAAACGCATAAATTATTAAACTTTTAAATGATATATCCTAAAAAATTTATAAGTACCAAAATTTTAAATTTTAAATCACTAATTGATATATCATTTTTTTAAAATTTAAAATTAAAACATATTAATAAAGTTTTAACAATTTGATCAAAACTAAATATTATGATTTAAAGATTTAGAATTTATCTATACAAATTTAAAAAAAATGTAAATTAACTCTTGCATTTTAAAGGCATATAGATGTATAAGTAAAACAAGTGAAGTCGGTTAACAAAGTAAATAAGTCAATTTATTAAAAAAGAAAATGCTTTTTATCAATCTAATTATTTGTCACTAATAGTTGCTTTATTGTTATTTCACATCCTAACTTTATCACCACCCTAATATGTTACAATATTTTACAACTATTTTAATTTTTAATTACTTAACTTTAAAGTTGAATTTTTAATTTCAATTTTTTTTAAATAAAAGTAATATTTTAAAAAAAAATTTAAAAGTTGGATATGGCATATATGGTACGTAACTAGACATCTAACCTATTCCCCCTTAAGAAAAAGGAAAAAAGCATAAGAAACAAGAATCACGTCATCAACGGCTATATCCACGTTTGTTTTTCATGTCGGAAATAAGGTAGCCGCCATTTTGTTTTGACAGAATTTATTTTAAAATATTAAGATTGAAGTTGGAGATCATCACTAACATGAATAAATACTAAAAATAGATAGATTATTAATTAGAATGTGTATTTTAAAAAAACAATATTGAATTGTTAATAATATTTTTATTAATTATTAGTGATTTGATAGCAAAATGTAAATGTTTATTAAATTTAGAGTTATTTTAATTTTTAATAAATATATTTAATTATTAAATACGTTATTTTTATTCTTTTATTGTTAAATTTATTGTTAAATGTAAATACAATATTTTATTTGTTAAAATATATATTATATTATTAAATTAAAAATTATAACCGAAATATAAAACATGAGTTAAATAATATTTATGAATCTTACTGACTAAATTAAAGGTTAGAGGTTTGTAATTTATTATTAAAAATTTGAAATTAAAAAATAATTTTAGATTTTTATTAGTTATTTTAGTTTTTTAAAAGTGAACATAAATAAGTTATTGATATTAAAATTTAATTAAAATTAAATGATTATAAATATATAAATATATATTATGTGTGCTATGAATTTATAAAATTATAAAATTATATATATATATATATATTACTGAACACTGGTAGAAATCTCAGGCGCTCATTAGATAAGACCCAAGGAAATTAAGGCGTACGATTTGAAGCACAAAAAAACAAAGAATCCCTAGAAAATATAGGGTTTTTAATGCGCACACATCTGTTGCAAAGTCGAATTCTATAAAATAAAATAAAAAATGTTTGTATATATCTTTTTCTTAAGTAAAAAATAATATTGATAGAAGAAAAAAATTAAATATTTTTTATTAATACGATTGTTTTATAGATAAAATTAAATTCATTTATAAATATAAACATATAATCTATATCAAAATTAATCCATTCAAATACATTAATAACTCAATTTAATTATTTTAATTAATATATTTAAAATTATTAAAAAATAAATAAAATTTTATATTATCATCTGTAACTTATAAGATGTTAAATATAACATTTTTAAATAAAAGAGTAAACTTTTGACAAAACACAATTAAAATAAATATAAATATAATATAAATTATAGTAAATTAATATATAAACAAAAAAAATCATCTAGAATAAGATGTACCGTAAAAAAAATATAAATTTATATTTTTTATATAAAACAATGAAAATAAAATCTAATAAATACGAGAATAGCTACTATAGAAGGAAATAATCTCCTATCCAAAAACAAAAGCAGATTGCTCTGGAAGCTTTAAAAAAGTAACAACTAATTGTCCTTTAGTTTCCAACTTTTTTAATAATATAATTAAAATATTACAATTAATTAAACATAAAATTTAACTTAATTTATCATTCAATGATTAAAACGATAAAATAAACTAAACTATTATACTGATTTCAACTTTCAATTTCTACTACAACTTTCAAAGAAATACACCAAAATTCATCGCATTATAATTAAATCAATTTGAATAATATATAGTTTTTAAAAACACAATCAATTTTTACAAAAAAATAAAATAAAATTAAAAATGAAAAAAATAATAGACCTAATTAAAGTAAAGTTACATTAATTAAATATAAAATTTAACATAATTTAACATTTAATAATTAAAACGAGCCAATTAAATAAAGACATATTATTTTTTCTGTTAATGATTTTATTTTTTTTATCAAATAATTAAAATAATATTAAAATATAAGTTTTTAATAATGATAAAAGTAAAATTTAATATAAAATTATTGAAGAAAAAATTTAATAATAATAATACTCAAACATAATGTTATTTACACATAAATTTTAATTTTGAATTAAAATTAAAAATAAAATAATGACAATTAAAAAAATATTAAAACTAATATTTTATGATTTTTTTTATTTTTACTTTATCATTATTAAATACTCATATTTTAATCGCGTTTATTCATATAAAAAAAGTAATATTTTACTTGTGTTAATGACTAACCTAGTAAAGGGGCTAATAAGACTATTCTAATTACTCGTGTTAATGACTCATATTTTGTCTCATTTTAATTACTTGATAGTAAAAATAATAATATTTAACACGAATAATTAGAATAGTCTTATTAATATTTAAATAAAAAAATTATTAAAATAATATTATTTATTTTTAATTGGTTAATTTTTTTAAACCTAAGAGAACTTTTACTATTTTTCTAATTATTATTTAATTAATGTTTGTTCTTCGTTTGTACTTTTACTCTTGTGTAATTGTACACAAGGTTTGAATTTGAACGTATATATCGGTCAACATCTTGATATATAATTTTTACAAAAAATTTAAAGATATTGTTATTGAAATTATGAAAACTTTATCAAAAATATAAAAAAATTATAAAATATCAAAACAATCAATTACTTATATTTTAAGCTTATTTTTATTTAATACATGTATTTTTAAATAGTAATAATATTTATATTAATTAATAAGTTGATTAATTGATTATAATATTATATAATAAAATATATATTTTTTACAAAATATTGTAGAATAAGTAATTAAAAAATTGAAATAATTAAGTGTACTATCTAATTGTATTAACTATTATAAATAAATAAATTTGACATTATGAAACAAAATTTAATTGATTATTTGTTTTTAAAAATACTCATAGTTAATAAATATCCACAATATCTATGATAAATCAAGAAAAACATATTAAATATAATAACATGGATATCCACTATATCAAATTGGTTATCTAGAAAAAACATATTAAATTTAATTGATTATTTATTTTTAAAAGTACACATAATTATTAAATATCCACAATATTAAATATATTAGTCAAAAAAACATAAATAAATTAATAATTGATATTTTTGATATTTTGTTGATTTTTATTAATATTTTAGCATTAAGATCTATAATATCTGTGATATTTTAGTTAAAAAAGACATTTAAAAAACAATTTATCGATAACGATATTTAAACGATAATTTATCGATATTTTTAATAATTTTTTTAAAAAATATGAACATTATATTTTAATGTTAAGATATATGAAATAATGATATTTTCACAATAATATAGCCGACATTTTCATAGTTGCTTGTACATAAAAAATACACCCCAAGAGAGTCATACTCTTACTCTCCTGTAGTTGTATATTTCTAAAGGGCAATCGAGTTTTTGCTATTTTTATGGTTTGAAATTCATAGATATTGGGTTACACAATGGGCCATTGGGATTATATTTTCTACATACTGTTCAATTGGTGAACGGAGATTTTCATTCTTTTTTAAGTAAAGTATATAGTTTATGCAATTAAACTCTTTGTCATGCAAATTATTTCATTATCAGGTTCTTTTTGCCATAATTAGAAGCATTTACATAGCTATGTGATTGAAACAGGATTCAACTTAGGTTAATATTTTGTATAAAATAACTTAATAATTTTTAGTTTATATATAAATAATTTTTTTTATTTTTAATAAAATTTAAAGGTAAATTCACAAACTTTATAAAACAACTAAAATTTGTTTTTGTATATTTGAATATTCAAAAGCTATTACTTTAATTTTCTATAAAAAATTATTTTTAATATACCATTATAGTTTATTTATTCTTAAATTTATAAAATAATAATTATTTAAACTATTTTGATTCTAAAAATTAAAAATATCATAATTTAAATTTTAAACCATAGACAGAAAGTAATATTAAATTTTTTTTATAAATTAATTAACATTAATAATGATTATTTTTTAACACATTATATTTTAATTTATAAAAATTATTGACTATAAAATTCTATTTTTCACCGATTATTATTAGATGATGACTATAATGAATAATATATTTAAAGATTTGATAAGATATACTATTATGAATAAAATAATAATAATAACTTGTTTTATATTAAAAATATCAATTATAGTTGTAGTTTAAATAAGTATGAATTATGTCTATAATAATTATTGAACTTTTTATTCAACTCAAATAATACACCTATAAATGAAACTTGATCTCTAGATTTTCAATATATTAAAATAAGTTTTATATTGTTGAATCAAAACTTATTGTTTTTAGTTTATGAGTTTTATATTTAATATATAGTATTCTAAAATATATACGACTTAGTTTTGTTTAAAAAATTCCTTACTCTACCATTGATAGAAAGGTTAATGTTGCTACTTATAAGCTACCTAAATTTGGGCTTAAATATCCACATTATGTAACCGGGATCGAAGATGAGGTAATTTTGCTTCGCCTAGTCCTCGACAATGAAGTTGAAGCTTCTATTTAATGAAGAGTAAATAAATTTTTTACTACAAAATTGATAGAAATTGATCATAATTTATTTAGAATAGTTTAAAAAATGTCTTAGAATAAAATATATTTAGAGATATCTAGAAGTACTTAGAGATAAAGTAAAATATGTGGTTAGTATTGAATGAATAATTTTAGATAATCTTAGTCTCCACTAGAATTAATAATTAAAACAAGTAGGTAGAATTGTCTAGAACCTACTTCCCAAATTATAAATACTCATATAAGTGAAGTTGTGAAACCAATTCAATACAAACTCTTCTAAATCATCTTATCTCACTTTTACGTACATCAAAGCCCTTTTCATTTGTACTCCTTTAAGCAACTACCTAGCAAATATAAAATCATAAAACAAAATACCCAACTATTCAACATTACAGAAGCTTATCAATATTCATTGCTAGAAAATACTATTCAACTAAAATAACTTTCTATTTTTATATTCTAAAAATTAGCAATTGTATCAGAGTCTTGTTCGTTCTTTGTTGGATAGCAAGTTATTCTTTTCATATAATATAACGATCAAAAATGTTATCCGCTAAGTGTTCTCATGCCAATATTTCTTGGATAAAATTATGATTTTTTGGCTATAAAAATGAGAACATTTTCTTTGTTCTCAAGATATATGAACTATTATCAATGAGTAATATATTGTCTCAAATTATACTAACACGCTAAATACGGTCCAAAAGAAAGTTGTAGGAAAAAGAGAAAAATGATTCTTAAGGCTTATTTGCTTTAAAGTTATTGACAATGAAATATTTTCAAAAATTATAGGAGCTATTACATATAAGGAAGCTTGAGATATATTATAAGAAGAGTTTCAAGGAAATGAAGAAAATAAGTGTTGTTAATCTACAATCTCTAAGAAGAGATTTTGAAAATATTAAAATGAAAGAAAATAAGTTCTTAAAAGATTATTATTCAAGAATAAAAGAAATAGTAAATCAATTGAGAGCCTATAGTAAAAATATATATGAAAAGAAGGTAGTAGGAAAAATCCTCATAAATTGTACTAAAAAATACAATCCAATAGTTACAGTTATTGAGAGAAAAAAAAGATCTAACAATCTTGATAGTTACTTAATTAATGGGTTCTCAAGAAGCATACAAAAAACATCAAAGTAGACGTTACGAGGACTTAATAGAGAATACCTTTCAATCTAAAGTTAATATGTGATCTTAAACATCAAAAGAAGATGAGAGAAAATTTCAAAAATAAAAAAATGGCCAAGAAAAACAAGGACCAAACAAAGGGAACTATCCTCCTTGCATTTTCAAAGGAAAAAAAGGCCATTTGAAAAAAGATTGTTGGTTCAAAGAAAAATTACAGTGTCGATACTACAAGAAAAATAAGTATGAAGAAAAAACTTGTAGACTAAAAATAAGTCACCAAGCTAACTTCATAGAAGAAAAAGATGGTAAAAATAATTTGTTCTATGCTAGCCAAAATTTTGATAAAGAAAAAGAATGACACATTGTATCTAGATAGTGGTTTTAGTAACCACATGATGAAAGATGAAGTATCTTCTTCAATCTTGATAAAACTACAACAAAGTCAAGATTAAGAATGGAGAATATATCGCAACTGCAGGGAGAGGCACAATTTCTATCCAAACATGGAAAGGAAGAAAGGACATGAATAATGTACTATTAATACCTTCCATAAATAAAAACCTAGTGAGCGTGGGTGAAATGATCGAGATAAGATGTTCTATTCACTTCAAAGAAGACTAATGCATAATCTATGATAAGAAAGATAATAGTTTGTTGATAGCAAGACTAAAAATAAGAGAAAATTGATACTTTCATATTCAATAGGTACAGAAGTGAGGAAGCCGTGAAGACACATGTGGATAACTTATGGCTACATCACAAAAGATTTGAGTATATCCATACCTTGAAGACATTGCCCCAAAAAATAATGATGCATGACTTACCATGATAGAAGGCAAAAAAGGCATCTGTGAAGGCAATCTATAAGGCAAGCAACATCGACAGTCTTTTCCCCTAGATAAAGCATGAAGATCAAAGAAACCACTAGAGCTTGTCCATTTAAACATTAACGACCCAATGTGCATTCCATCTCACAAAAAATAGGTACTTCATTTCCTTTATTGATGATTATACTAGAATGACATTGATGTATTTTTTACGATAAAGATAAAAAGTATTCGATATATTTAAGAAGTTTAAGAAATTTGTGAAGAAACAAATTGGTTATCACTTGAAGACTATTATAAGCGATCGTGGAAAAGAATACACCTTCAATGTATTTAACAAGCTTTGTAAAGATGAAGGAGTTGAGCATCAACTTACTGTTGGATACATGTCATAACAAAATAGACTATGTGAATGGAAAAATAGAACAGTGATGGAGATGGCTCTAACAATGCTAATCGACAAAGACCTTTTAGGTAGATGCTATATACATAATAGTGTTTCTTATTTATAGGTGCCTAATCAAAGTAGTTCCAAAGACTCTCATTCAAGCTTAGAGCCGATGAAAACCTTAAGTAAAACATCTCAAAGTCTTCGAGATGCATATTCTATGCTTATGTCCTAGAGGCAAAGAGGAGTAAGCTAGATGAAAAGACTGAGTAATGAATATTCTTAAGCTATAACACTGTATCCAAGGAATATCATATCTATAGCTTGGAATCGAAGAAGGTGATTATCAGTCATGATATCGAGTTTGATGAAAATGCTAAGTACAATTGGGAAAATGAAGAAGATGAAAGAACCACAAGATGCTCAAGCATGAGAAGAAGTCCTAATGAGACAAGAACCTACTGATCAAGAAGAATCATCTCCAAAGTCTTTGCCAAAAAGGAAGAAACCTTTATTAGAGATTTATGATACCCACAACATGATTGTCATAGAGCCAATTTTTTTTAAAGAAGCATTCAAGTAAGAAGCATGGGTAAAAATTATGGAAGAAGAAATAAAGGTGATTAATAAAAATGAAACATGAGAGTGGATCGATCTATCAAAAGGAAAAGAGCTCATTGGAGTTAAGTGAGCATACAAGACAAAGCTTAACTCTATGGGATCAATTAAAAACACACAAGGTGTGAGAAGTGCTAAAGGATACTTGCAAAAATTTGGAATCGATTACACTAAGATCTTTGCTCCAATTGCATGCTTGGATACTATTAGAGCATTTCCAATAATCACTACTCAAAAGAAGTGAAAGATATATATACTAGATATAAAATTTATATTTCTCAATAGGTTCCTTGAAGAAGAGATACATGTGGAGCAACCTCAAGGATTCATGGTACAAGGACAAGGTGACAAAATCCTCAAGCTAAAGAAAACACTATATAGATTAAATCAAGCTTCTAAAGCCTGGTATAGCAGAATAAACAATCATTTTATACAACAAGGCTTCAGGAAGAGTATAAACAAACCAAAATTGTACATCAAGAATCAAGGTAAAAATACATTCATTGTTTCTTTATGTGTGGATGATCTTATCTACACAGTTGATGATGAAACGATGATCAAAGAGTTCAAGGAAAAAATGATAAAGACATTTGAGATGACTGATTTAGGATTGATGCACTACTTTCTTGGAATTGAAATTAAACAAAATGATGATGAGATTTTCATCTTACGATAGAAAAATACAAAGAGTCTAATCAAAAAGTTTAAAATGAGTGGATTTAAGATTGCTGCAACTCCACTTAACAATAGCAAAGCCTTAAGAAAATAATATAACTTGCCAAATATAGATAGCTCTCAATTTTGAAGTCTCATTGAAAGTCTTCTATATCTAAGGGTAACAAGGCTAGACATAATGTATGCCACATTCCTACTATCAAGATTCATGTAATGTCCTACACAAATTCACTATGGAATAGTTAGGTGAATACTCTCGTATCAATAAGGAACAAAAAACTATAGAATATTGTACAAACCATTACCAAGTTCAAGGCTAATAGGATATATTAACAATGATTGGGTAGGATTTGTTAATGACATGAGAAGTAGATCTGGCTATGCATTCACATTGGGCTTAGGGATATTCTTTTTAGCATCAAAGAAATAAATAACAATAGTGTAATTATCAACTGAAGTAGAGTACATTGCAGCTACTATCACTACAAACTAAGTAAAATAGCTAAAGCAAATTCTTGAAGACATGGGAAAGTCACAAGAAAAAGCTATAAAAATATATTGCTATAGTAAGTCAGTTATAGTAATGACAAAGAATCCAGGGTTACATAGTAGAACAAAACATATAAGTATAAAGTATCACTTCATCATAAAACAAAATCCAATAAAGAAATTGAACTCAAGTACTATAAGTCAGAGGATAAAAAAGCTGACATTTTCACGAAGGCACTACCTCGAGCAAATTTAGAGTTATAGCGGGAGATGACTGGAACAACCGAAATTAACATTAAGGAAGAGTGATAAAAATTGATGATAATTTCTCTAAAATAATTTACAAATATCTTAGAATAAAATATATTTGGAGATGTCTAGAAGTGGTTTAAGATAAAGTAAAATATATGGTTAGGTTTGAATAGATAATTCTATATAATTTTGATCTCCGAGTAAATCTTATAGATAATTCTAAAATCAATAATTAAAACAAATAATTGAAATCCTGTAAACATTTAAGTGAAGTTGTGAAATTAATTCAATACAAGCTCTTCTAAAATCATATTGTTTCAACTTTACATACATTAAAGCCTTTTTCATTTGTACTTTTTTGAACAACTCTTTAATCAATATTAAATCTTAAAATCAAATAACTAATTATTCATTATTATCGAAGCTTATCGATCATTAGAAAATATTATTCAATTTAAATAACTTTCTATTTTTATATTTTAAAAATCATAAGTAATTCTTACAAAAATAACATCAAATTTTAATTTATTAATTTAATATTATTAAATTTCAAAATATTACAAAAATAAAATAAAATTGTTTTTTATTAGTTCCTTATTATTAAAATCTTTTTCTCATTTTCATTTCGCTAGATCAGAAGAAAAATTGATAAAGAAAAAAAAGAAGTTATTCTTATAAACGTGGATGATACTTATGAATTGAACTCGAATTGCTCACATAATTTGTCTTTAATCTCTAACCTTCTCAAGCTTTCAACGCCCACTTTTTTTTCTCTTTTTGGGGAACTAGTAGGATGAACATGCGTTCTCTCTCTTCATAGTGGAAAAAAGTCAATAAGCATAAAAGTCAAAAGAGATACATTAGTTGTGCCACGCCAGACTTCCAGACAGTGACAAAAAAAAAAAGAGATACGGAAATGGTTCTGGACAAAGCAACTTCATCAGAAACACTAGGAGAGAATCCCAATGTTGATGGAGAGCAAGTAGCAGAGGTAGACAGAACCCAACTTCCAATTGACGAAGGAGGAGAACAAAATTCAGGTGGAGGCAGGGGCACGTGGAAGCACGCGGCTTTTCATGTGGCCACTACCATTGCTACTCCCGCCGCTTATGCTCCCTTGCCCTTTGCTCTTGCTTCTCTTGGTTGGCCTTTCGGTATGTACTTGTTTGTGTTTCTGTTAAAATTAATTTTTACTAAAAGTGATTTTAGAAGAAATTACATTAAGAAGAAACATATAATTTGTATTTAATTATGTTGGAAAGTAAAAAAAAAATACAATTTTTTTAACCCTAAAAACACTTTTTGATAAAGTAGCACCTGATAATAGATTTAATTTTGGGCATTAAGAACAGGTGTTAGCAGTTTAGTAGGTGCAACACTGGCCACATGGTATTCTAGTATTCTGATTGCCTCTCTTTGGAATTGGGATGGAAACAAACACTTGACTTACAGAAACCTTGCACAAAGCATTTTTGGTTGGTATTATCTGTTAAATCTTTATCATCTTGTTGATTAATTTGAGAGTACTGTTTTGATTATAATTATTTATACCCTTTTAAAAAAAATTCTTAAAGGATTAGGGGGTTACTGGTCTATTGCAATTTTCCAGCAGGTGGCTTCTCTTGGAAATAATATAGCCATTCATATTGCTGCTGGGAGCAGCCTCAAGGTTACACATCTTACTAAACTTGCATAAAGCACTACTATATATCATAATTACAACTGTGGTAGTTTTTTTTATTAAATAGAGTTATGTGATCTTAAACGTACTTAACAATAATATTACATCATATTATTTGAGATTCATATCAAATTTGAATATTTATTTTTAACAAAATAACTGTTAGAAGTTATTGGAAAACCAACTCCCTCAAAAGCTTTAAGCTATTTAAAATTGGGTCAATGATGTATTTATGTATTCTATCACTCTCCTACAAGTGTTAGCTCTATGCACTATACACATCAAATATTTGTAATTTAATAATTGGGGTTATTGGACCTTAAACACATCTAGTCTTAATATTATGTTAGAAGTTGTTTGGAAACTAACTTTTCTTAAGCTATTGGGAAGAGTGCTAATAATGTTTTTATATAATCTATGACAATTGACATTCTTAATGTTTATCTATTGGTTTTTATTTGTGTTGTTTAAAATAATTAATGTAAATTGAATTATAACTTTGTTACTATACATTATTTATTGTGTAGGCAATTTACAAATATTACTACACCAATGGTTCCTTAACCTTGCAACATTTCATTATATTCTTTGGGGCTTTTGAGCTCTTTCTATCTCAGCTTCCTGATATTCATTCACTGAGGTGGTTAAATGCATTCTGCACTTTTTGCACTGTTGGTTTTGCTGGAACTACCATTGGTGTCACTATCTATAATGGTAGGCCTGAGATGTCTTACTGTAATATAAATTTTACCCTTTTTATTTATTTTAAAATAAACCATTACACACTTCACACCCAATTTAGGGTTCGAACCTAGGATCTTCTTGTACCCGCTTGAAGAATATGTAATTACACTACAACACAATTGGCATAATAAATTTTATCTTTTAAGAATTGACCTGTTTCCCTCCTCAAACACATTTATTAATACGATGATCTGTATTTCTCCAAATGCTTAATGTAGGAAAAAAGATTGACAGAGATTCAGTGAGTTATAGTTTGCAAGGAAGCTCAAGTACTTCGAAAACTTTTAGAGCTTTTAATGCTCTTGGGACAATAGCCTTTTCATTTGGAGATGCAATGCTTCCTGAGATACAGGTTTTATTTACTTATTATTTTCTTTAATTGTGCTTTGGATTAATTGTTTAAGATGAAGTAATTAGTAACAGAATGTAATAATTAATTAATTCATTTCTTATACCTCCCTTATATCTCAGAGCACTGTTAGAGAACCTGCAAGAAAGAATATGTATAAAGGTGTCTCAGCAGCATATACTGTCATAGTATTGAGTTATTGGCAATTAGCTTTCAGTGGATACTGGGCTTTTGGATCACAAGTCCAGCCTTACATCTTATCTTCTCTATCCATTCCAAATTGGACTATTGTTATGGCTAATCTCTTTGCTGTATTTCAAATATCAGGATGCTTCCAGGTATATACACTTGACCGAGGCATGATAAATAGTGTTTGTGCTCTGTTATTATGTCCAACTGATATATTTTTACTACAAAGAAAAAAACACATTATAAAAATTTCAGATTGAATGCGGATGTCATTCAAGTTGAACTCCGATCATTCAATGTTGAAATCTAGCTAATTAAACCTTGTTCAATATTATTGAGGTGTTATTTTTGTTGGTTTTATAGTGCTAATTTATTTTAATTTCCTCGACTTTTTTGAACTTTTGTTTTGATACTAAAATTTCCCTTTGAATAGATTTATTGCAGGCCAAGTTATGCCTATTTTGAGGACAAACTACAAGCTTCCAAGAGAAGTAACAACAAATTTCCACTTGGAATCAATCTGGGTCGTCTTTTATATACTTGTATGTATATGATTTTCATAACCTTAGTTGCTGCAGCCATGCCTTTCTTTGGGGATTTTGTGTCCATTTGTGGGGCAATTGGGTTTACTCCACTAGATTTTATATTCCCTGCTTTAGCTTATCTTAAAGCCAAAAGAAAGCCCCAAAACATCAAGCTTCATATTGCTATGCAGATTCTCAACTTTGCAATAGTTATATGGTTCTCTAATGTTGCAGTGCTGGGCTGCATTGGTTCTGTCAGGTTCATCGTTGAAGACATCAAGACCTACAAATTCTTTCATGACATGTAAAGAATTAAGAGTCCCACCAAACCCCACTTCAGTCATTAGTGATTCAGTTTAGAATGTGTACTTAGATACGCTTTCCCCATACTTAATGTTTAGCATAAATGACATATACTTAAAGTGTACTTCAGGCAAATGTAGCTTCAATCTCTTTGCATCCCATTTTGTACTCTTTGGACCAATTGAGAAATTTTTACAAATGAGTTCTTGGATGGTAATGAGAATTTATCTACTCTACTGCAAATAGCTTATACCAAAAATGTCTTTCACTTTAATCAATTTTTTTATAAAACTCTATATGTCTAGTAAAACTGTATTCACGCTGCATCTTCATTCAATAATAAACTATATGCTTTATAAATGTTTGTGGATACTTTATGATATAATAGCGTCATATGTGTTTAAAAATCAATACAAAATCAAAATGTTGGTGGGTTCATATGTTACCATGGCTAAGCATGAAAATAATGCATGTTTGTAGGTTCTATTGTAATGAATTCAAGGTTTTGTGGGTATTTTTTGTTTGACCATAAGGTACGATTTATTGTCCAATTTTTGTGGTGCTCAAGTCTTGAGACACAGTATTCGAATCTTGAGTCATGTTCGTGCCTAAAAGTTGGATTTTATAAGCATTTTCACGAGTCTAAAAAATTCAAAGATCGACTATCAACTCGATTTCACAATGTAATGGACCGTAAATTAATTTATGTTTTTATTATTATATCCTTCTATTACGTTATTTTTGATATAAAGTTTGGATTAGGATAGAGTAACTTTTGCATAAAAAATTATACCGTTGTGACATGATGGAAGCCGCAAGTCACCAATGGAAGTCCGACACAAGGATTGGAAAACATACAAATTTGGAAAGCGTATGTTATATTTGTATCTATGAGAAACATCACTGTTAGGTATGGCGAATAACATGCTAAGAAAATCAATATGTTGAATGTTAGTTTCTTGGTAAATTGTGCCGAACAACGTACAAATCTGTTGGTAACGTGACCTAAGTAAATTCTGCTTCTTTATATTCATATTATGTAATTCCAATTCCTAGAGAAGGTCGAGAAGTGCTTGTTGGTTCTGCACTTCTGCTGGGTCATTCTTTGTGAGAGGTGGAGCGTGGAACTAACACTGAAATGACGACGTAAAATCCTTTAAAGCTTTGCAAACGTTCTCGTAACCCACTTTCGATCATCAAATTGCACATTTGCCTTTTTCTTTTTTCCCTCGCAAGTCGCAATCGAGCCAGACATCAACTCTGAGAAAGGCGATCTCTCTCTCTCTCTCTTAGGGTTTTAAGCTTCTAACTCAGTGCCTCATGTTCGATTTCAAATAGGTACACTTCATCTACTACAATGTCTTTCGCTTTTCCAACAAAGTGCACTTCAATTCCTACAGCCTCAATCTCAACTACGACATCGTTCGCTGCTCGCCGTCCATGGAGAGAGCTCATTCAGCCAATTTCCTCATTCACTCGACCTTACACCTTCGGCGAAGCCAAATTCCGAATCAAGCGGAATCTCAATTACTTCCGAGTCAATTACGCCATGGTTGTTCTCTTCGTTCTGTTCCTCAGCCACCTGTGGCACCCAATTTCCATGATCGTCTTCTTGTTTGTATTCGTGGGTTGGTTTTTTCTCTACTTCTTTCGCGACGGTCCACTTGTGGTCTTCAACAGGATAATTGGTGACTACTTTGTATTGGGTTTGCTTACTGTGATCACCATTGTGGCTTTACTTCTAACTCATGTATGGTTGAATATGTTAGTTTCGCTCTTAATTGGGGCTGTGCTTGTTTAATTACACGCAACGTTTAGGGGAACAGAGGATCTATACGTTGATGAACGAAGCTGGCGATGGTGGGTTGCTTTCGTTTGTTGGGAGTCCCACACGTAGTGGGTCTCGAAGAGTTTAGATTTTTACTTGTTGATAACTGTAGAAGAATTCGGAAAATCAAGTTACACATGATAATTCTTGTAAATTTGGGGTCAGTGTTGATGATATATTTTCCATATATGACGTCTGATTTTATAGCAGGGGTTTAACTTGCTTGTTAGTTGTTACTCCCTTCGTGTTCTAAAGCTTTCCTCCATATTGTAAATGATATGTAAATGGAGCTTATACAGTTATCTTTTGAAAAGAACATTTTTTTATATATAGTAAGTTATGTTATAATTATAATTACTACGTTAGATAATTATTGTTTAATTTTTAATCTATAATTAAATGTAGTATAAATTGTGATAATATAAAAACATATTTTTTGAATATTAAAAGATTTATACTATTTTCAAGTTATGTATTTGTTGATGCAATTACTATTTGGATTTGATTTAGAGTTACTTTAATCTGGGACTATTACTATGGCTGTGTTATGAGAGTTGTGCTAAGTTTTCTCCTAGTCTAGCAATATATTAGTGAGTCTTGCCTTCAGAATATTTAGATATAGTGAACTAGTGAAGGGGAAATGGCGATTAAGTTTTTGCTTATTGAATTCGCGTTGAACATCTTAAACTCTCTATCCTTTCAAGACTTTGCATAGATGTGAGAGTTTTGTATACTCTTATCATTATTGTTCTAAGTTGAGCTCGGGATCAACCTCAATCGAGCGTAGCCTTTGGTTCGAACTTTGGTGATATAAGTTGTGCGTGTTTTGCCATCATTTTTCTTGCTTGAAAAAGAAAAATCATTGTTCCAAGCCATGGTTCAATAGGTGCTTCAGAGTTTAGACAGTTGATTTTGATTTTAGAGGTCGAATTTAGAGCGAAAGCATGTTTAAGCTGCATATCATCCTGACAGCTATCTCTGGAAACTTTTTCTTTTATAGTTGAAAACTGTTTTCGGAAATTCAAAAAAAAAATATATCATCTTTGAAATTTACCAGCACATTAAACCGTATTTAATCGGATAATATTTAATATTGTATTGGTTTAAATGATCGTAGTTTAATTTAAATAACGTTTAAAATAAAATGATACGTTAAATATTATTTAATAGTAAAAATATATGAAATTGATATAATTAATTTTATTTTTATAGTTACAAGTTTTAATATGTTTATTTTTTTAAAAGGTATTTTCTTGGATGTTTTTAATCTCTATACGGAGCATCCCAAGGGCTACATGGTGTTTATAGCTTTGACCAATTTTTTTTTCTAAATTAATTCTATGTACATTTTTAGCATTAAATAACTATATTTTATTTACACTCATATATTATTTATAAATTTTTTGTACATATTTTGATATTTTATTAGATGTCTTGATACTGATTTTTCTCAATATAAGGTAGGGTTGTTCTTTGTAGAATATGCTAGATGAACAAACTGTTAGGATTTTGGATCAACTTATTTGGAGGTGGTCTTTGACCTTATGATCATTAAGTCACTTAAGATGAAAGGTAGAGTAGATCTAATGTCTCATTCTAATAATTATATCAAAATATAGTGTTTAGTTGTGATTCTCTCTTGAGATCAACTAACATTTCAAGATATGAGATTATTTGATTTATGTTATACATATGTGAATATATATAGAAGAAATAATAAACCTAATTACTATTTTTATTTGATTAGGATTGAATTGTTGTAGATTTGTAAACACTTATTTGTTGTATAAATTTATCTTTTACAGACATCTATTGTTTGTAGATATGTATCCTTAATAATGTACTCAATTATCCTTTAAGATAATTAAGAGAGAATTTTTATCTCTTTAAGATAATTAAAGGATAATTATTGTGCCTTTTGTTCATGCACGTGAATAAAAATGACATAGTGAATAAAGTGGTTAAAATATGCAACTTTGTTCATGCATTTAACATAAATTAGTAACATATATATATATATATATATATATATATATATATATATATATATACTTAAGTTATTATGGTATAATCTAAAAATATTTTTAATAGTTAATTTTTTTCCAATTCATAATAATAAACGGCAACCGTAAAACCTTATAAAAACTAAAAATAAGAAGGAAAAAAACCTTGATGATAAGATTTTAAAGTTTTTTTTTTCATTTTTATCAAAGTTTTTCATATGTTGTTTCACTTAAAATTTTAATTTTATCTAATATTATATTGAAAGAGTTTGAGACTTGAAACACTATTAGAGTAATGAGATATTGACTTCTAAAAGACTTGTCCCTACAAGTAACAAAAAAACAAAAATAACAATAGTAGATATAATCTTAGGCAAGCATTTTATATATTTAGACATAAAATATAATCATAAACTGCACAAATATAAAGTAAAACAAGCAAAATAGAATTAAGCAATGTTCCAATCAAAGTCATAATCCTATATGTGATAACATATAATATCAAAACTTGGATTGTACTCATAACACAAGAGATAATATTAAAACTTAGATTGTACTCATAACACAACAGATCATTCAAACAAAATCAATTAACAAGGTAAACCTATATAGAACTCCTATCTATGTGATAACATTTTCAATTTGCTTATGATAATCACACGACAACAAATAATTTACTAAACAATAAAAAAATTACAATCCTGATAGATATAAAACCACCAATACTTTTATCATGTGGGACTTTTGTTTGAACTACCTATTATTGCCTTTGTTTCTTGCCTCTACAATAACTTGATCTAATAAACGAATTGGATTTTCCTCCAAAGCCAACACCACTCGATGTGGTATGATCAGTAACTATAGATTAGTAAAGTGTAATGTAAATAATCTATCGTAAGGATCGCCTTCAATCATGAACAACTAATAACCATCCTAGAAACCACTTTTAACCACGAACCATAATTCATCTGTGTGGTACACAATCAACATCGTATTGCACACAACCAAAGTAGGAAACACATTCAGCCACTTATTCCACACAACAAAAGATATGAAAACTTAAACAATTCAACTCAACCCACTCTCACAGTACTGTTCTCACAAGTTTCGTAAAATATTTTCAAGATAATTAGTGAAGACGAAATTCGGAATGATATAAAATTTTGGCATAGTTTTCGTTGATTTTTTGAATTAATTGCAACAATTAATAGAGGTATTTATAGAAAACTAGCAACGACCAACCAATCTCACCAAGGCTTAGTCGAGGTCATTGTCTGGGTCTCGCGATGGGTTTGGTAAAGGCCCTATCAAGGAGTATAAAAATCCCATTTTTTTATCCATAAATTGTTGAATAATTGTCTGTAAACACCCATATTCAAATCGAAACAAAATATGCCACTCACAGATTATCATAACAACCAATTTCGTGGTGTATGTAAAATATGCTTTCATTCATAGTGCATCTAACTATGTTTGTGTGCATTATAGATCCACAGTAACCAACATTACACAAAGGAAAACTGAACACTAAGTAAAATAAACAAACTTCATATTTTGTACACAAGAAGCCAATATACAGACACAAAGTACTACAGGACTTACAATCCTTCCCTTTAGCTTTGGGTGTCAAAACACTACACAACTAAGTATAGACACACTTTAGTCATAAGATAATCATAAAGATGACCTAAAGTTATTTGTTCCATGAACAAAACAATGACATATACCAAAACTCAAAAAACACACCAATTCTAAGTGCATCTATCTTGTGCACTCTATCCATCTTCATAGATCACTTCATCTACACACTAGAAAGTTGAAATGCGAGAGTCTTAACACATCGGTACACAACACATCTAAAGCTTGGTGACTTCAATCTACACTTGTAACATGCACACACGAAACAAATATATACCCTGTGAACGTATCATGGAGAAATAGTGTATAGTCTATCTAGGTTCTATCGTGTTACCCCTACACATGTACACATCGATAGGAAAAATATTTACAAACATTCATCAACACATGCCAAAACATATGTGAAGTACGTAACTCTCCCTAACTTTATGCAACACTCATCTTAAATATATGCAACTTAAGAAACAAGATATAGTGTAATCCTACACTTACCACCCATAGAACACACAACATAACATCAATCACAAGTTATGCATATAAACTTCTCCCCCTTATTAACACAAAAAGTCAAAGAAACACCCTTATATCGAGAAGATGAGGTATAAATATGCAATAGTCCTAATATTCATGCAAGACAACAAATGAGATTAAAGAAAATGAAAAATATTCAAGAAAAGGGAACAAGAAGACAAGAAACAAAACACAAAGTTCTTCAAGCTTAATCGTATTCCGATACAAAGTCTACTATACTTTCTTTCCATAAAGGTCTTGATGAAGTTGAAGGTTGGTACTTATGGCAGTCCGAGTAAGAGTGGCATTTTCCAAACCAAACTTCTTAACCAATTCATTGGAATGTTTTGCTTGAGAGAGAAAGATCCTATCTTTCATCTATTTGACTTGAAATTTGAGGAAGAATTTCAATTTTCCAACTAGGCTCATCTCAAACTCACTTTGCATGGTAGTAGTTAACTTTTGAGCTAGGTCATCCTTAGTAGGCCCAAAAATAATGTCATCAACATATATTTGAGCGACAATAACTTTAGCTTGATTTCTTGAAACAAATAAATTTTTGTCACCACATCTTCTCATAAAACCATTATTAAGGAGAAACATGATAGAACGCTTATACCAAGCATATGAATCTTGCTTCAAATTGTATAGTGCTTTATTTAGTCTTATCACATGATTGGAAAAGTGAGGGTCTTCAAACCCTTTATATTATTCCATATAGACCTCTTCTTTGATAATTCCATTCAGAAAAGCACTATTTACATCCATCTTATATAACTCAAACCCAAAATAGTAGGTAAGACTAAGGAGAAGTCTTATAGACTCTAGGCAAACAATAGTAGTGAAAGTTTCATTAAAGTCCATTCCTTCAATCTAAGTATATCCTCGAGTAGAAAGATGAGACTTATTTTGAGCAATTATCCCATTTTCATCTTCCTTGTTTTTGTATAGTATGTGTGTAATAGTGACATGTTTGTTAGTAGGTCTGGGAACAAGGTACCATACACCATTCCTTTGAAACTAATTAAGTTCCTCCTACGTGGAGTGACTTAATTTTTATCATGCAGGGCTTCCTTAACATTTTTGGGGAAAATAGTAGAAGCAAAACACATGTAGTTCAATGTCTCCTATAGTTGGAGTCTTGTCCTTACACCACCTTCTACATTATCAATGATTTTTTTTCCATAGAATGAGCCTCTATGCCCACTTTGGAAGAAACATGTCTTCTTGATCATATTCTTTCTCATCCTCAGAAGTTTTAGGAGGATCAATTGGGATTATTATAAATGGAGTCTCAATGTTATCTATGGAATTTTCAGGAGAACCCTAATCACCAAAAATATCGTTGTTATCAAACTCCACAAGTTTAGTCTCACTAGAGTCATCAATCCCAACATTGATTGATTCAATGACTATAGAAGTTCTTAAACTGTAAACTTGATAAGCACAACTGTTGTTGGGGTCTTCTATGAAAATTGTATAATCAATCTTACCCTTAAACTTATCTAGATTCTCACTGATTTTGAGAATATAGCAAGTAGTACCAAACACACGACAATGCTTAACATTAGGTCTCTTTTCTTGCATAAGCTCATATGAAGACTGACAAATACTAGGTATCAAGAAATAATGATTCAATATATAACAAGCTGTGTTAACAACTTCAGCCCAAAAATGTTTTGCTAAGCTTTTGCTAGTTAGTATGACCCTAGCCATCTCTTGGATAACTCTATTCTTCCTTTCAACTATGCCATTTTGTTAAGGGGTCTTAGGAGCCAAAAACTCAAGTTGAATATCCATTTCATCACAGTAAATACCTTAACTTGGGTTGCTCAATTGTCGTATTGGTCTCTTTTCTAAGCAGGGTGATACAAAGTAAATACCTTAACTCGTTAGGAAGTAGCTGACCGGGGCTTATTTGATTCTACCTAGAGAAATCCTTAATAAAGTCCGAAAGAAAGAAATATAGACCCAAGAAAAATGGCTTCTTATGAAATGTAATCCAACCTTTTGGGGAATATCGCTATCAAGAGCTATCGAATTGGGAATTTAGATTTAGATGTCCTGTAGAATGTCATAAACGACCCTCAATTTAACCTCATCTTTCGATTTTAATTCACAAGTTAGGGGCTGTGACCTCTAACCCTTATTCCTATAATTTAGCTTTCCTTTACCTTTACCAGCTCAAGTTTTCTTAATCCAAACTTGAGGTCCGTAATATTGGTCAAAGTAGGTATGTAAATTGAAGTTTTGGTTGACGGTCGAGCTTTATTTATTGAAGGTATGGCTGAAGTCACATTTGAAGAGCTACTTGAGCCTGAAGCTTAAAGAAATATATATCCTTCGGAGCCTATAAAGTCCTCATCGCTGTCACAAATTATGACACTATCCGCTTTAGGGATGTTCCTAAGTTGTTAATCGGCCACTTGATGACTCTATGAAAATAGAGTTATTAGCGCAATTTTTCACTTAATATTAATTTGTTTTATTCAATAAATAGTATATTTATGGTTAAAAATATTAAAATATGAAATTTTTATTAAAAAAGGGTAAAAATATATTTTTTGAAATATTTTGGAATTTTTCTGGATTTTTAACTCAAGACCAACCAAGAGCTACCACGTGGCATATCATGTAGGCAGAGGAGCTGACTAGGCAAGTCATGCAGATGCCACACAATCAAGGAGAGCAAATCACGTTACACCACATGTGAGGAGGACAAAACGTGTGTCATGTGTCAGCACGGTGTTCAATCTGAATTCGAAAATTGATTAACGCACCAAGCCATGTGTCGTTACACCATTACTCAACGCATTCCACCCGTGTTCCATGTCATCCATTTCCACGAATCATGTCGCTCCATATGTCGTTGACTCAATGAACGTTGACTATAACCAGTCTCCCCTGCCCCTTGTCGCTCCTTGATTTGCCTAGTGAATTTATGATGCCATGTGCCGCGCTATGATTGGCTTGAACTATCAATTTTGCTTGTTTTGATCGTAACCCTTGATCTGAAGCTGATATGACGATCCATATTACATCTAAGATTTATTTAAGCCCCTAATCACTCCATAAACCCTAAGTGACCTCCATTAGCATAATTTTGGTCAATTTTTGGAGCTAAAACGAAAGAAAAATATAGAAAAAATCAAGAGACGACACAATTTTGGTAGATATTCAAGAGGAGATTAATACTACAATTCAAGAGATTGATTGTATTTCTTTTTCTACTCTTTTCTTTATCAATTTTATGTCTTTATTTATGAAAAATATGAGCTTTATGAACATAATTATGTGTATTTAATTTATTAATCTAGGGATCTTATAAACCCAATTTTCACTATTTAATGATTTAATATTTTTTTCCAATTATAATTATAATTTAATTAAATTAATTAATTTGATTTGTATGCTATTAATTGTTTGGCCAATAATTTATCTATAGAGGAAATTAAATAGATTTGAGAGAATTATTTAATTATTTGTCTTGATTAAATAACATGCATAATTTCTAGACAGAGATGTATGATTCTTATATACGTGATTCATAATTGATGAACTTAATGAGTACTATGCAATTTAATTGACATGAAAGTATGATTAAATTAATTACTATATGATGTGTAGTTTACTTGAAAGAAGAATACATGTTAAGTTAGATTCAATTGATCATGTAATTAATTGATAATTATATTGGAGGAATTTTAGCGATTTATATGTTTAGAAAATTGGGGGATTAAGTATTCCTAAATATTTTCTCATATATTTTTTCTTATCATTTTACTTATTGCGATACGTATACTTGCATATTCATTGCACACACTTAGTGTGTGGTGATCACCATGCCTGTTTAAGGATCCTAAAATTCGAGATTAACCTATATAAAAAACACGTGAAACAATAAAGAAACAAGTTTGATAAGAAAGTACCTAATTATAATATGTCATTATGTTAGGTAATATAAAAATTGACCTGAAATAAAATGAATCTGTCATATCCAATCTAAAAAGAGGAAACTCGAACTATCTTAAGGCATGTTAAGCAGACAATAAATGCTTTACGTTAGGATGAAAAGAATAAGATCTGTGTAGAATATGAAAATAATGGGAGTAAAGTGATCGAAAATCAGGGAGAAGTGATAGAGAAATTTTTGCATAAACGAGCTAATAGAAAGCAAAAGGAAATGGGATCTACATGATTATTGACCCTTATTTATACTTTTTGACCTCACGTCTAACTTTTCAAATTCAAAGATCAAACAGACACGCATGCACCATGGCATGAAAGTCACACATAATAGCAAAGACTACAGATTGGATATTGTTATATAAGCCCAAGGCCTAACTTAACCCAATAAGATCTCATTGAGTTAAGGGTTGTCCACACTTATAAACTGCACTACAGCCAAACACCTAGTCGATGTGGGACAATATAATCCTTCAACACCCCCCTTCACATCGAACAAGGGCAACGAAGGCCACAAACCACGATGAACTCAGGGCCTAGCTCTGATACCATGTTATATAAGCCCAAGGCCTAACTCAACCCAATAAGATCTCATTGAGTTAAGGGTTACCCACACTTATAAATTGCACTACAGCCAAACACCTAGTCGATGTGAGACAATATAATCCTTCAACAGATATGTTGGACACTCTTCCATCCCAATCTTGTATCCAAATTGAAAGAGTAGGACTTGATATTTGGACATGCCTTATATATATTTTTCAAGGACAAGACTATATTGGCATATATAATGTTGGGATGAAGACTGAATGTATTTATTAATATGTGCTTATTTGACATGTGACAATCGTTTAGGAGACATGTATTTTTATTCTTTTGATTTTCTTAGTTGTAACTATAAATAATAAATTTTATTATAAATATACTAATTTAAAATTTAAATGTTATGTATGTTGTATTTTATATAAGACAATAATTTATAAATAAATTTTAATATCAATATAACCTTATTCGATTAAAAAAAATTCAATATGTTTAGTTTAGATGGGTTATAATTAATAACATCATTGCATTAGTTTTAAATCAAAAATGTCAAATTCAAAAATTAATTAAAAACAAATAATTTTTCGTAAAAGATTAATACATACTCTTTTGCTTTAGTATAATTGTAAACAAAAGATATATATATATATATATATATATATATATATATATACCGAACAAGCTTGTTCTCTCTATGTGGAAACGCGAAGCACGATGAAGGATATCTGAAACCCTAAAGCTTTTCCTCTTCCATGTATTTGAAGCATTCGTTTCTTTTTTCTTTTATACGAGAAATCACTGAAATGAAATTTTCAAGAACGATTGGAAACTCCAGAGTAAGTTTGATTCTCGTGTTCAGGGGCCATTGATGAAGCTTTTTCGTCGATGCCAAAGGATCTTGATCCTCTCCCTACTCTCCTTCTCAGTTGTCACTCCCATCTTTTTCGTTTCTTCTTCCCTCAAACATCTAACTCCTACTGGCATTTTTTACCCTCATGCTTATATCGTACATATAAACACGCTTCTATGAATTTGTATACAGATGTGTGTGTAGGCATATATTTGGCATGTTTAATTTATTCGATCTCAGCTTGTATTTATTTGTGCATTTGTCATACTGTTTTGGTAGGATCAAAAGAATTCGTAGAGGATTTGTCGAATATAATATGTTTCTTGCCTATCAAATCTCAGTTTTCATATGTTCTATTTGGTTACTGAGAAAAACGATGGAGATGAGAAGAAATTAATTTTGGACTATAAGACTTTTGTTGTTTTAGTTTTAGGCTGATTTAAGGTTCTCAAGAAAAAACTAGTTACACTACTCAATGGCGTTTAAAAGTATGATAGTGACTCTACTTATTAGACTATGATATGTTAATTAGAGTTAGTTATTATTGGTATACTCTAATGTTATAATCCTTACTACCTTATTACGTTGACTAGTTAATCTAAACTTATTTACTAAGTTTAATCATTAATATATAAAGATTCTTTATTTATAATTCATAACATAGAAAATAATTAATATACATTTTTAGCATTTACAATTCATCCTAAATTCTCTCTATCTCAATATTCAAGTATGTTCTCACACCTTGAGAAGCTCTTAGTTTCATGGATTCTGAGAATTATATTCCTTTGCATTTCAATATTAAGGGGTTTATTGTTTCTTGACATTAATGAGTATTAACTTGAAATTGGTCGGTATCGATTTCTTTGATTATTTGTTACTCAAAATCAGAATAACAAAGGTTAGTAATTGTTGTGATAATTTTAGATTTTCACTTATAGAGGATTTAGGTTATGTTCATGCTTGAGATGATCATATTATGTTGTGTGAGATTTTAAGCTGTATTCTGACTTGTGATAATCTTGCTCTCGATCATATTATTACATTGTGTGAAAACTTTGTGTATTTGCTCAATGAGGTGTCGATCAAACCTGTGGCTTCAGTTCAGTTGAGATGAATTGTTTGATTTATGCAGTAACAATCAATGTCTTGTATTTTCTTTTACTGAAATTACCATTGGTTAGTATTACAATGATTGTTAAAGCTTATGATTTTCCTCTGTTATTCTTCGAGCCTCTATTGTCTTTCTAGTTGAGATACTGACATAATAGATTCAATCTTCAATTCTTGTGTGGAGACTAGAAATCATCAAGTTTATTTTAGGCATCTTGTACTTTGGTATAAAATATAGGAGGAACTCGTGTTTGTGTTCACATTGATGGAGGTTAGGGTTGGTTACTTCTCTTTAGTTTTAAGCACGCAAAGCTTCTTAGTTTTTGTTTTTGTTTATACCCATAAGCGCTTGTTACTCAATGTAACCACGAGTGTGATGCTTGATTGCTTCTCAGGTGGTTGGTGATGTTTTCGAGCATGTTAAGGTTCAATTTGGGGTTTTTTCTAGTGCTTTATTTTGTGGTTTAGAGAAAACAAAGTGAGGTTTTGGACAAGGCTTTGGGTTTACTTTTGGACTTGTTGTAACATCTTGAAGACCAGAGATGATAGTTGGGATTCAGATTGAGAAGGGAGATGTAGTTGAACATCAAATTGAGTTAGTGAAGCGGTCATTCTTTTTTCAATTTTTAGTTTGCACTTTATAGATAGAGAGCCTGTTAGGGTTGTTAGGGTTTCATTTGTCTCTATTTCATGACTAAGAGGAGACGAACTCGTGGGTTTTCTTGGTCTCTGAAATACTCCATGAAGAAGATGAAGTTATTCATTTGGGCTTTGGACTTTACTTGGTCTTATTTGGGCCTTGTAGAAGACCATTGGTCTTTATTTTGGACTCATTTTGGTTAAGTCTTGATATGAGCTTGTTAATAAGTCACGTACATGGCCAATTATGTTCGTATTAGGCCTTTCTTCATCCTATTAGGCTTTTTTCTTTCGTTTTTTCTTTGCTCAATGGTATTAAAAAAAGGGGGAAGAAAACAAACCAAATCTGTTTGTGTATTGTTCTTTTGTCTTCATGTGGATTTCCACTCACATTTCTTTCATTGTCAAGTATCAATTATCAATCTTTTAGTACGATCAATTCTAGTTTGCCTATTATTTGGCTTAGAATTTATCACCCAAATTTCTCGCTCTGTTATAAAAAATTGTGTTTTGCTCATCTCATTTTTTGAGACTGGAGCTTTGCTTCCGTTTCTTATAGTGTTTCTTCTCATTTATTAATACTTTACGATGATGATGCTTTACAGCTATTGTTAAAGCTTATGCTTCACCTTTGTTGTTCTTCGATCTATTGTTCTTCCAATTGTGATACTGGAACAACATATTCAATCTTCAACTCTTGTGTGGAGGTTGAAAATCATCAAGTTTGTTTTAGGCATCTTGTACTTTGGTATAAAATACAAGAGGAACTCGTGTTCTTGTTCACATTGATGAATGTTAGGGGTGGTTTCTTCTCTTTATTATTCATCATGAAAAGTTTCTTATTTTTTGTCTTCGTTGATAGCCATAATCATTTGTCACTCAAAATTTATGTAACCACTAGTGTAATGCTCAATTGCTTCTCGGGTGGTTGGTGATGTTTTCGAGCCTATTAGGGTTCAATATGGGGTTTTGTCTGGTGTTCTCTTTCATGACTCAGAGAAGACAAAATGAGGATTTTGAACAAGGCTTTGGGTTTGCTTTTGGACTTGTTATAACATCACGAAGACGAGAGATGATAGGTGAGATTCAAATTGAGGAGGAGGAAGTAGCCAAACATCAAATTGAGTCGGTGAAGTAGCCTTTTTTCAAATCTCATAATACATTTCGCAGATAGAGGGCCTCTTTTACTTGCTTGGTTTGTTTTACTTGATTTGTAGTGTTTTTTGGTGGCTTGTTAGGGTTTCATTTGGTCTATATTTCGTGACTAAGAGGAGATGAGCCAGTGGATTTTCTTGGTGTCTCAAAGACTCCACGAAGAAAATGAAGTTATTAATTTGGGCTTGGGACTTCACTTGGCATTATTATGGCCATGTAGAAGAAGGCATTTGGTATTTGTTTTGGACTCCTAGTTGGGCCTTGACATGGGCTCGCTAATGAGTCACGTACTTGGGTCAATTGTTCAAATTGGGCCTTGCTTTATCATATTATGCCTGTTTCTTTTTTTCTTTGCTCAAAGTTATTAAAAAAGATGGAAGAAAACGAACCAAATCTGTTTGTGTATTATTCTTGTCTTTTTCATGTGGATTTTCATTCATCTTCCTTTCATCCTCAAGTATCGACGATCAATATTTTCATACGATCAATTCTATTTCACCTATCAATTTACTTAGATTTTATCGTCCAAATTTCTTAACCTATTGTGAGCAATTATGTTTTGCTCATCTCATTTTCTGAGAGTTGGAGCCATGTTTCCATTTCTCCTAGTTTTTCTTCTCATTATTGAAACTAGGATTGGTATTTGCTTGAAGTTACCTTTTATAGTTTTTTCTTTGACTAGTGTTTTAGATCACTTAGTCTTAATGAGTTTTCGTATTATTGACATATGCTTATAGTTACCTATTTTGGTTTTATTTGGGTACTGTTTGTATCACTTAATTATTGTTGTGTTTCAACATTATCTGCTCTTGCATGAATGTATGTTAGATTATGTAGTGTTTTCTCCATTTCATTCTTTACAAGTCAAATTGATGGATGTTCTACTACCATTAATTTGAGGAGTGATATTTAGGGATCAGTACGGGTAAAGGCGGAGACGGTTTTTGATATTATCGTTCCCAAACGGAATTATAAAATTTGTACCTAAAATCGCCCGAAAACTATTACAATTCAGAAACGGTTTTTTATCTGTGGGTAATGGTTATTAAAAAAACCCAAAAAAATATATAATTTAATTTATTAAATATATATAATTAATATTCGGTTTATAATTTAATATATTAAATATATCAATTAATTAAAAAATATAATTAATTTTGAGTATGAATGGATACGGTTTTCAATATAATCGTAATCGAATCGTATCTTTTACTTCATGTTCGATTTATATCTAAAATTGTACCTGTTTTTAAAATTTATCGGATAAAAATTGAACTGTTGATTTAAATAACCACACAAAACAAACCTGACGTTTTTTTACCCATTTCTAGTGATATTAGACTATAATATGTTAACTAGAGTTAGTTACAACTTATATACTTTAATGTTATAATCCTTAATAGCTTTACTATGTTATCTAGTTAATCTAAACTTTTTCCACAAATTTAATCATTAATATGTAAATACTCTTTACTTATAATTCATAACATAGAAAACAATATACATTATTTTCTTTTCTCTCAATATTCAAGTACTACTTACTTTCTTTTATTATTATTTTCGGCTGCTGTATAGAGTCCGAATGAGGTTTGTTTGGATTAGTGACAGGGACTAAAAGCGTGTATTCTGTCTTTTTGCAGAAATATAGGACGGATAATTTAAAACTTCAAGCTCTTTAGCAGGTAATCTAATATTTATGAATTTCATTTGTGATCCGCTCAGAAGTTATGAATTTAATTTATGATTCTTAGGTTATTCTATTTATCTGTTTCGAATTGCTTATGTTGTGTTATTTAGGAAGTTGGTGAAGGCTTGAAAGAACTAACATTAGTTGTGTTTAAAGAAAAAGGATTTGAACTCTGCAATTAGCTACGGTTCTTCTAAGGAGATTCATGATTTTCAAACACCTGGAACGAAGGGAAACTCGACTAGAATTTTACAAGAAAATAGAAATGGTTTGTACAGTGAGGCATGCTTATTCTGTTTTGTGCTACTACTTTCTAGCTTTTATTTATTGTGGTCTTCTTCATTCAATTATCATGCGAGAAAGATAAGAGCAGGCAGCTTTCAGTTTCAGCCAAGAGAAATACCGTACACTTCTGCTAAAAAGGTTGGCATCAGAATGATATTATTATTAAACAAATGCTTAATTGGTAGAATTAATTAATTCTATTCAAATACCCTTACGTGGGCCTCAGGGGTTGCACCTTTTCAGCATGTAATCCATATTATAAAGTATCAAATTGGCTCTTTGCATTTGAATGATCCAGCATTACTTGGGTAAAATGGAATAAAATAGAAACTAAAAGGAGGCCTTGAATTTACTAGATGTACAGATTATATGACACGTGGAGCAATATGGTTGGGTTTCTGCAGATAGGGGATATCCATGACCTGTGGTGCACCTCGACAGGCTTTCTATGCATATAAGTTAAAGCAAATCATTTCATATAATTCTCCATATTTTCTCTAGCTAAGAATTAAAACTTGGATTGAAAAAAACATGGCAACCATTACTGCTAACTCTTCAGTTATCCGGGCAAGCCTTGTCTACATGCCATGTGTAGGAGCATCATCCACACCTACCACTGGTAAGAACCTTTTCACTTGCTTTATGAAGTGTTATCACATATGTTTGGAGAAAAGAAAAAGGCTTTTTATTTATAATTTATTTTAATTCATCTAAAAAAATGAGCAGTATTACCAATACTATCAAAGAAGGGAAAAGTGAGATGTTCAGTGGAAGAGAGCAAGTCTATAAAGGCAGAAAGCAAGTCAAGGATGAAAATGGGTTCATCAATAATGGCAGCAGCAGTAGCAACAACAATGTCAAGTCCAGCCATAGGTCTAGTGGATGAAAGAATGAGCACTGAAGGAACAGGACTTCCCTTTGGTTTAAGCAACAACCTTCTTGGTTGGATCCTATTTGGTGTGTTTGGTCTCATTTGGACTCTCTACTTTATTTACACTTCCTCTCTTGACGAAGATGAGGATTCTGGATTGTCACTCTAAGCCAAACCCCATTTTATTACTTCAAACAAATGTAAAAATTCATTTCTGATTTAATTTTATTTTACTTTAATAAAAGAAAGTATTTTTGCATCAATTCGTTGTTTAACAATTATTATAAATTAAGAAAAAGTACTTCACAACAGTTTTGTGATGCTACAAGAAGTGCTCTTTTAAATATATCAAATAATATCAATTAAATAGGGTGGAAAAATTGAGATTATTTTTACTCAAGGCATATTACAATATGATAACACTTAATTTTGGTACAACTGGGAATATCACAAGTGGGTGATTCAATTCAATAAACGTCACGTTGAAATAAAAGCTCATAAACTAACTGATTATAACAACTATACATAATTATTCATCGACTAAACCTATAATATACAACTAAGAAATTAATAATTACAGGCAGTAGTAGATGATCAATGATGATGATCATGAGAAATAGTAAGGCCAAGTTTGGTGAGATGGTGATGCATATCATGATCAGGAGGATGATCATCAAGGTTGTGACGTTCAGGCTGAACCCAGCGTCCATCATTAGAGTTTTGGATCATACCTTTGTTTTCATCTTGCCACCAGAAAGGTGGTACTAAGTAATGATCTTTCAGAAAATCTGATGCTTTGTTCACTAATGCTGGGTCTCTTCCACTTGCTAGTACAAATCTACGCCCTTTCCCATGGTATCTGCATTTTTTTTTCATTTATTAATTCACAATCTACGCCTTTTTCTAATTAATAAAAATTGCATTTTGTTTCTAATCAGTAACACATCCCACTTGAAGTAAGATATTAAATTAATTTTTTTTTAACTTTTGTCTGTATTCGGATATATATATATGTGTGTGTCACGGAGAGAGTTTTCTAGTATATTAACAGCTAATCCTTTCTTTTTATACTAATCCAATAAGCTACCAATATTAATTTCTTCCCCCTTTTACTATCAGATTCGTATCTCCTTCTTGGTAATGTATCATAAAATAATATATATATATATACACGTGTGTGTGAGAGATATCGAGTTTTCTAGTATATTAACAGTCAAACCCTTTCTTTTTATACTAATCGAATAAGCTACCAATATTAATTTCTTCCTCCTTTTACTATCAGATTCGTATCTCCTTCTGGGCAATGTATCATAAAATAATATATATATATATATATATATATATATATATATATATATATATATATATATATATATATATATATATATATATGTGTGTGTGAGAGATATAAAGCTTTCTAGTATATTAACAGCCAAACCTTTCTTTTTATACTAATCGAATAAGCTACCAATATTAATTTCTTCCCCTTTTCACAATTTAATTGAAATCTGGTTGATACACAAATTCTTAATCCTTTATTATCTCAATTATATCAAATTAATAACTGAAACCTTATTTAATTGCTAATTAAAATATTTTTGTATATAAGCATGCATGTGCAAAGTGCTATGGATTTTTCTATTATTATTATTATGTGAAAGAAAGTGAAAAACATAAAATAACGAACTTACCCATCAAGCATATGCAAATGAGCCTCCAAATTATGAGCACAAGTGGGGTCATTAGTTTGCTTCAAAAACGGTGAGTTTTTATGATCCAATTCCAGCTCCACACCCACATGCGAATAACTCCATGGCAATCCCTCGGCTAATTTCATCAACATCATCGGCACTTGCTCGTTAAAAAACAATCCCGGCGATTTTGGCACCACATCATGAACATTCACCACTCTCAATACCTTCACTCCTAATGTCTCTAACCTTTCCTTAAATCTTACATTCCCAACCCGAGGACCCGAAAATGAAAACACTGATACGGGCACGACACGCTGATCATCCATAACATTCAAACCGGTTTCTGCTATATCATATGCGCTTAAAATTGCCAAAGCACTCCCAAGACTATGTCCTGTTATAGTAATACTCACTTCCTCCTTTGAATACATCTCTAGTAGTCTCTTCACTTCCGTCAAAATTTGTTCTCTTGCCGAGTATTTGCAGAACCGACAATCAACGTCTTTATCTGTATAAAGATCCACAAACCCGGATTCTACTTTTACGGTCGGATCAGGGCATGGAATGTTGTTCGATGAAATTGGTTTAAGAAAGTCCATCAAATCGGCGATCCATTCGAGTCTCGTCACCGTACCTCTCCAAGCAATTGTAATATCACGGCGGCCTAATTGTTTCGAAACGTCGTCGTTTGAAACCGCGACGTAACCCATCCAGTTGGCTTTGTTGCTCCAGACTTTAGGCCACCGTGATTTCTTGAAGAAATTGGGTAAATTAATATTGGTGGTGGCGTAGAGATAGCGAGAGACTTCATAGCCATGGTTAGTCATACCCAAAGACTCGAAGAAGTGTCTGCGCATAAATCTACAACTCCCACAGTATTTTGAAAATGGGTCGAAATCGAAAGCGTCGTAACAAACTTGAGCCATTTCGCCATATCTGATTAGCTCAGATCGTAGAAGTGAGTCCATTGGATCTAACAGACCCACCCAGTCATCTTGACCGTGGATTTCATGCCAAACATTTGCTAAACTCCTTGTACTATCAACCTCGTTTAGATCTTCTTCTTGATCTTGTTTTAAGGCTCTTTTATTTTCAACTGCGATAATGGAGGTTAAGGAGTCGGTACTTTTGGAAGCAACTTTACAGTATGTAGTCCTTTTGGGTAACACTTTTGATGTGAATGATTGAGATGCAAATTGAACAGAATGGTGAGTTTGGGTTCCGACTGTGGAATAATGTTGTGGTTTTGCAAAGGGTAAAGCTACGTTGGAGAGAGAAATAGCCATGGCAGTTCAATCAGGCTGTGTGAGATCGATGCTAAAACCTCAAAATATAGTGTATCCATGTCTTTCTTATATATATAATAGGAGACATTACATGTCTTCTTACATAGCTGGTCAAATGTTTTTGCTACGCGTGAAATGTAGAATTGAATGAAATATTAATTATTATAGTCATTCAGTCAGTCTTAAACTTTATATTAAAATGCATAAAAATCTTGCATATGATTCACGAGGTTGGTCTAATGTATACATTAAGCTGACTAATTTTTTAATTTAAATCTAGTGTTTCTATATTGTGGAGACATGGGAGATGGCCGTTGAGTGCTTGGATTATTATATATAAGATTATAATTTTAATTCAAAAGCTAAGTCAAAAATTGTGATTGTAGAGGAGAAAATTCATTGGATGAGGATTAAGAAACGAGATTGAGAATAACCGGTTGACTTGAGAGACATAAAAAAATGAGAAAAATTAGAAGTAGTATTTTTTCTATATCTTTATTCAATAGGAGGGTAGGAGACTATATATAGTGATGCTAAGCTAATAAGGAGTAATTGGCTTGATACGAAAGTTATGATAAGGAATATGGGCTCATATAACATGACCTTAACCCATGAGATGAAACAACGATTGGTTGATACTCAAAGTTATATGTCTGAGATGATGTTGTTGGGGTAATTATTAAACACCCTGCACTTTGTTGCATGTGCGTTAGTGAGACGGGATTCAGTAAAGTCCCTTCAGAGGATAATTCGTAAACCTCAGACATCCTTTAAGCACTAGACTCCTCCTCTAGATTATGAAGGAAAGTTCAAAGTAGTTTTTGATGTTGGTGAACTAGTCCTGAGACTTAATACATTTTTTTTTGCTCTACCCCTTAAAACTAACACCCTTAAAACTAACACTCTTCCCTTGTCTTTGTAGATACCATGGAGTTCAATTCTGATGATCTGTTGGCATGGCTTAAGAGTAAGGTTTCTCCTCAGGGGGTGAGTTCCCAAAAAGCTACACTTCCCTCATAAGGGACTTGCTCTTCAAAGGGGAAGAAGATGAGCAAGTCCTCTGGGTAAGAGAGCCTCTCAACCTCGTCTAAAAGGAAAGAAGAAGTTGACTATTAATGAGCCCGTACTTAAGCCGATGCCTTTGAATGTCATCGAGCCCTCACCAATGTCCCCAAATTGATATACCTCGCCACACCCTAGTTCAGGTCTATAAGTGCCTACTCACCCTGTGAGGGATTCGAGAAAGGGAAAATGTGTCATTGACGACCTCACCACAAACGTTGATGAAGTGGCACTATATCGAGGTATGGCACTAGAGAAGTTGGACCACTACGTGTACCACCTTCCCTTCATGGCACATAAGAGGCAGTTTGATGCCATATGCGAGGATGTGGGCTTTGAGGTCATGATTAGTCACCTTTTGTATAAAGCGTGTTAGTCTAACCTTTCTTTTTTTTTAACCTCATGTCATTTGGCTTGTTTTCAGTTGCATCTTCTTCATGGACTAAGCAGGGCTCGTTGCATAGAGAGTTTAAAGTACGAGCTTACATTGGAAAAAGAGAGTCATGCTTCAACTTGGGCCAAATACACAGTGATATTGGCTAAGGCTAACAAGTGGGAGGACGAGGCCATCGACAATAAAGAAAAGTTATCCAAGGCCAAAGACAAGCTGAATGATAACTCGAGGAATTGCATAGAGCTTAACAAGGCTTAGAGAAAAAGGATAAGGTTAAGCTTGGGGAGGCCCAAAGAAAGATAGAGGCTAAGGGAGAAGCCTATAGCTGTAGGCTAGATGAAACAGAAGAAAAGGTGAAGCGCGAGCTTGATATGATGATCGAATAGCTCTCATTGACCATTGAGATAGGATATAGATAAGCTATGGAATCCTTCAAGAAAGAAGCAAAGAAGAGGGACCTGGGGTAGTACCACTATCAGATCTTGGATATCCCGATCACTTCATAGTATTAGCCCATTTAAACCTAAGATAGGGATGAAGAAGATGGCTCAGACTTTGGTATGGGTAATGATGGGCTTGAGGTAGCAAATGAAGAACGTGGGATTGAGGACCTTTGATACTAACACTGGCTCGAGCATCCTAATCAAGTAGACTTGAAGCTCTATATATCTCTTCCACATTCTTTAAGCTCGATGCCACTCCAAATTGTATGGTTAAAGGCTTGCCCTTGTAACCTTCTATTTTCAATAAGAATCAATTGGCTTTGAGAATAACTCGTATTGCATGTATAATTATGTATTTATATCATTTATAGTATTTATTTAAGATGTTGACCTACCTCATTGCTTTTGGGACATATGTCACTAAACTTTCCTTAATATCATCCCTTATAAAAAGGGGTTAGGGACACTTGTAAAATTCAGACATCCTCTTTTGTTTGAAATAGTTGCCAATTCTTTCTCCATCTTTCTTGTTCGAACCTTATGGATTTTGACCGAGAAAATAGACATTTAGCTTGAGCTTTATAACTAGAGAATGGTAGGCTCAAGACTGAGGTAAGGAAATTAAAAATTGAGCTATTTATACTTGAGGATGAGCTCTCCCTTTATGAAGAGACCAAATGTAAGCCCTCATCTTGCAAGGAGCAACTATCCCAAACTCATGATCGAGAAAGAATGACCATGACTAAAATGGCCGCCCTTGTGGATAGGGAGTCCCATTGGGCAAACTTTTAAATGAAACATTATGAGTCTTCCTCAAGGTGATGAGTGTTATTGAGGAATTGGAACGTTCCGTGCTCACGTCGAGTTTGACCCCTACTGAAATAGTGGTGAGTGTTCACAAGAAAGTTATCAAGATTCAGGCCTAGTTGTTGCTATTAATAGAGGAGACAGAGGACTCGAACACCGGTCATATGTCTAAGCATTTGAAGAACATTTAACTCTTTGAGAGGTTGGGCTATGTATTAATAAATTTTTAAAGCACCTGTGACGCCAAACCAATGTATTTTCTTTGAAAGGATGAACTTGTATGGTTTGGTCAATGCAATAAACCAATGGATCTAATATGGGCGACTAATGGAATGTAGTTTATTTGGTCTATGCTCGATCATTGGATGTTTGGAGAGAGCATTCTACCTGGTATATAACCAAGGTAATCAACTCTCTCTTAAGTTAGAGCGTTCTACCTAGTCTGCGATCGAGGTGATCAACTCTCTCTTGAGTGTCAAAGCGTTCTACTTGGTCTACATCGGAGGTGATCAACTCGTGACATGTAGTATTGGGGGAGAGCATTCTACCTGATATATAACTGAGGTGATCAACTCTCACTTCATTGTCAAAGCATTCTACTTAGTCTGTGACTGAGATGATCAAATCTGTCTTCAATGTCAGGGCATTCTACCTGGTCTGTGATTGAGGTGATCAACTTGTGACATGCAGTATTGGGTGAGAGCATTCTACCTGGTCTATGACCGAGGTAATCAACTCTCACTTCAGTGTCAAAGCGCTCTACCTGGTCTATGATTGAAGTGATCAATTCGTGACATGCAATATTGGGGGAGAGCATTCTTCCTAGTCTGTGACGAAGGTGATCAACTCTCATTTTAGTTTCAAAGTGTTCTACCTGGTCTATAACTAAGGTGATCAACTCTGACTTTGGTATCAGAGCAGTCTACTAAGTCTGTGACCAATATGATCAACTCGTGACATGCAGTATTAGAGGAGAACGTTCTACCTTGTCTATGACTGAGATGATCAACTCTATCTTTGGTGTCAGAGTGCTCTACCTGGTTTGTGACTAAGGTGATCAACTCGTGACATGTAGTATTAGGAAAAATCCATTTCTTGAAAGAAATCACTTCATATATATATACAAGGATGGTATATGAAAATAGTAAATTAAGGTACATCAAAATTGGTAATTTTTCATATGTCGGGCATTCCATCTTGTGCCAACCTCAACTCCCTCAATGCTTTTTAACAAGTAGGCCTTTCATGGTGTCATCTCGACTATTTGGTACAAGTCTTCCCAATTTGCACTAAACTTACCAGCCATCCATTCCTTCTTGTTATGAAAAACCATTTTGAGAACCCAATAACCTATGGCAAAAGTTTTGAAATGCATGACCTTATTGTAATAATCTATTACCTTCCTTTTTTGCTCAGTTATCCTCCTAAAGGCCTCATCCTTTTTCTCCTCTACGAGGGTTAGTCCAACTACTCTACTTGCAACATTATGCACCTTTATTAGGGATGATCTCACAATGGGCACTATAATCTCTATTGGTACCACAATGCCTCAAGCATCTCTTCAACTCATCTTCCTTTTGCACCCTCCAACCTTTTCTTTAGTAGGTTAATTATTAACTTGTTAGAAGACTCTGCCTGACCATTGGCTTGGGATAATATTGTGTTGAATGAAATATCTTAATGTTGTATTTAATAGTGAACTCATTGATGTTACGACCCATAAACTATCTTTTATTATCGGTAATGAGTTCCTTTGGCAGGATGAAGCAATAAATTATAGATTTACAAATAAATCAAATCACTTCCTCCTCCTATATTCTTCCCATAGGTTTCACCTCAATCACTAGGAAAAATAATCAGTGGCTTCTAAAAAAAACTTATTTTGACCACTTTCTTGAGGTAGAGGTCATACTGTATCAAGCCTCTACTTGTGTAAGGACCAAAGGCTAACTATCTTTATCATAATGGTTGAAGGTATATGTGACAATGGGAAAAATATTTGAAACTTATCCCACTCTTGGCTATACCTTGTGTAATCTGCTAGTATATTGGTCCAATAGTGCCTCTACCTTATAATTCATTGGGATAGCCTTTTTCCACCTAAATGAAAGCCACACTCTTCTTCATGGGCTTCAAACATTATTCTATTAGATCCCTCTCTGGCTATGTATAAGAGCCCAGATTTGAGTGTGGTCCTTCTATGTAATTTATTGTCTTCAATCAGGTATTTTCCTGTATCAGCCTTGATTTCCTTTGCAAGTTTACTATCTTGGGATAGGTCTATTCTTTTCAAGAGGTCAAAAATCAGGGAGGACCATGGGTTGGTAGGATCATCTAAGATCTTGACTATTTTTTTTTTTTGCCTTTTCTAAACTGGATTCTATTAGGATCGTTATTGACACCACCCGAGTACGATTAATTATAAATCAAACTAGATAATTAAACCTTAAAATATAATTTTGAGATTTAAGTTTGTAATGAAAAATAATATACTTCTTTCTAACATCCTTAATATAAAATCTTGAATAAAAACAAAATTAATTTATTTTATAGAAATGTTTTACCTATTTAATATTTCGTAAGCATAACAACGTTATTATTATATCATATTTACAAACAGTCAGTCACATTAAATTTAATCATAGAAAAATTAAACATAACATATAATAATAAAACATAAAAAATAACTATAAAAAATTCATTTTAAAATTATACCTAAAAAGAATCCTTACAGAACTTTGATACTAATTCTCTTGCTCGAAAACCTCTAAACGGATTTGCATTTTTGTTTATTGAATAAAAAACTAAAAATCTATAAAAACATGATTAGTTCTTCTCAAAAAGAGAATAACTTTAAAAATAAAAACTAAAAAACTAAGAAAATTTTCTAGAGAGAGAAAAAGTTGAGAAAATTATGTGTTTTTTATAATAAGAGAGATGATCTTTTTATAGGTGAGGAAAAGGACAAAAAAGGTGAAAAAATATTTTAAAAATTGATTTTGGATACGTTTAGACAGGCTGGCACGCTTATGAGGTGTGAGAATTACAGTAGATGGGTGTTTGGCGTACACGAGACATGGCGTAGGCGTGCGCTGGAATGTGCGGGACACGGCACAAGCGTGTATCATAATTAACATGACCTAGTCTACCATATCACAAGTTGGAAGACTCAAGCAAATAAGAAGAATAATTAATCTTATTAATATTCTTAACTTTTATAGTTATTACATTGAACTTAAATAGTCTATCAAATACATATCACTTCCCCACAAACATCCCATTTTTAGTCATAACGACCTTGTGAGATTCCAACACAATCTGAAAGTAATGTTTGTTTAGTAATGAGCTAGAAACAAGATTCTTACGTATGTCAGGCATATATAGTACATTGTTTAATGTAAACTCTTTCGTAGATGTCATCTTCAGTTTGACTAACCTTGCCCTTGAATGGTTGATGTGGCAGAATTTCCCATGAAGAGTTTCTCTCCATCTTTCACTGCTTCAAAAGTAGTGAACAGCTCTTCATTTGAGCATACGTGTCTTGTTGCACCAGTGTCAATCCACCACTCTTTTGGGTTTAATCCCACCAAGTTTATCTCAGAAATGACTACACACAAATCAATGTTAGAGATATCATGAATGATGTCATCAACCATGTTTACCTCACAGTTTCTATTTTTTTTGGAAACCTACAGTCTGGGGCTTTATGTCTTGTCTTTCAACAGTTAAAGCAAATTCCTCTAAAGCTTGACTTCTTAAAATTTTCTTCTCTAGGTCCCAATTTAGGCCCTTTACCCAACTTTGCCTTACCCTTATTCTTATTGTGTTTAGAACTTTTACCATGTTCCATCACATTAGCCTTGGGTGTTGATGGGATATAACCTCTTTTAGAAGAAGCCTTATTGTCTTCTTCTACTTTGAATTTTATCAGTACGTTTTTCAAAGACACTTCCCTTTGTTTGTGCTTAAGGTAGGCCTTGAACCCTATCCATGAAGGGGGAAACTTTTCAATAATAGCTGCAACATGGAAGGTTTCACTAAGTACCATCCCTTCATCATACATCTTTGTTATGATATCTTGGATTTCACGTGGTTGGTTGCATACCGATTTAGAGTCTCTTATCTTATAATCAAGAAAGTAACCAACCAACCAAATATTTCTTGGCATTGACATTTTTAGTTTCATATTTCTGGTCCAATGATTCCCATAAGTCTTTAGTCGTTTTTTTCTTATTGTATTCATTGTACAAGGAATTGGTTAGACTATTCAAAACATAGTTCTAACATAGATAATCAGAATGCTTCCATGCTTTAATAGCACTAGTAGACTAAAAGTCTTGTTCACCCTCAGGTTGATCAAGAGCTTCTTTAGTTAAGAACCTTGATAAATTCAAGGTGGTGAGATAGAACATAATCTTACTTTTCCATCTCTTGAATTTCAAGTTATTAAACTTCTCCGATTTATCTATCACAACATGATTCATTGGAACAAAAACTGGTAACATTGGGATTACCCCATAAGTCATAGAAGGCCTCATCATTTGGTTCATATAGAACCATCCATAGTAGGGTCATCAACATTCATAGTTAAATTTTATAATCTTTTCTTTTCTTTTTCTATTAAATACACAAATAACAATATCAGTTTTAAAAATCACCAAATAGCGTTTTAAATTAAAAACATATATATTCCATAAATAAATTATAGAAATATGTTAATTTACATATATTTGTAATTTTATTAATTATAGTGATTAAATAATTTTAAAAATAAAATAAAATAATTTATTTATTTATAATATTATAAAATATATATATAGTAAAAATAAAATACAAATACAAAGCGAAGAAAATTAATATTAGTAACACAAAATAAATATACTTAATATAAAATAACAATATAAAAAAATTATAATTACATAAAATAATTAATAATAACAACAATACAGAAAGTGATAGAATCAAGTAAAATAAAGTAGAAGTAGTTTAATATAAGAGAAAAATTAATAAAAATAAATATTAAATAAATGATGAAGAGATTAATAAAAATATAAAAATTGAATGATAATTATAATAATATATATAGCAGAATAAATATATAACATAACATATAAATATAACATATTATAATTAATCTATTTGTCTTGAAATATTTGTTAAAAAAGTTTGTATTTATTTGTCCAAAATTTAAAGATTTTTTTTTAAGATCGTAAGAAATAACACACGAACAACCAATTTAAGAATAAAATTATTTTATTAAAATTAAAAATATATATAAATACAAAATTTAAATAAATAATAATCAAGATTTGTGTATCATATAATACCCTTAAAATGATTTTTTGCTCACTATGGGGTTTAAGAAGTACATTTTATGATATAACAATTAAAAAATAATAAACTTACAAAATATTTTATTATTTTACGAATTTTAAAATATCTAAACTATTCTAAGTAGAAAATATAAAATAAAAAAATTTCTATACCTTTTCCGTGTCTCTCTCTTTTCACTTCTTTATTATCTTTACTTTTTCCTTTTTATCTTTTTTTTTCTTTTTTCTTTCTTATTTTTCTTTTCTTTCTCAGCTTCTTCTTATTCTCTATTTCTCAGTTTTAACTTACTACTCCTTTTTCTTTACTTTCTTATATATATATATATATCTATTTCTCAGTTTTAATTTTCTACTCCTTTTTCTTTTTAACTTTCTTATATATATATATATATATATACGAATTATATATAAACTAAAACTGATAATTAATAAAGAGAAACGAAAAATTAAAACTCGAGCACAGAAACGAAAGTAAAAAATTGAAAACTTGAGGAGAAAAACAAAAACTGAAATTAAAGCATAACAAAAAATTTCAAAAATATACAAGAAAAAAATGAAGAAAATCTTTAATTAAAAAACGAAAATAAATCAAAATTAGAAATGACGAAAAATTAAAAGAAGATAAAAATTTTATTCAAAGTTTTTTAACCATGTCAATTATTAGGTATATAAATAAGTCACGTATTAAAATAAACATGAGTGGCAAATTTAGTGTAATTGAAATGAATTATTGTTATTAAGAGATTAACATTTTTCTTTCACGAGCAGACAAAAAAAACTTTTTTTTTATTTTAAAAATTTAACAATCACTTAATGCATATTCTACATTTTTTTACCCTTTTTGTCAACATCGTTTATTAAGAAAACAGGATTAGTGGACTAACGAATAAGTGATACACTAATCCCATGATCTCTTTGTCTCAATTTGTGGGTCAATCTATCACATGGCTTTGATACCAACTTAAACAACAAACACAATCTCGTAAATATCTCCAACTTTTAGGTCTTTTTCCTTCCGCCGTTAACTAGCGCTCTAATTTTCCACACTCATTCAATACTTAAGTTACACCTAAACCATTCCATTTGTAACTTTTCCTTTCCCTTTTTCTCAAATTTTCTCCTTCACTTTCTCACTCTTTCCTTCAAAACAAACATGTTAGGCTTAACCAAATGCAACAAGATCCGTCACATTGTACGACTCCGTCAAATGCTAAAACGATGGAGAATAAAAGCTCATATAACAGCTTATCACAGCACTACTAGTACTCACACGTCATCGTCTGCATCTGCACCGTCCGATGTACCAGCTGGATACGTGGCGGTATATGTGGGGACCAGCTCTAGGAGATTTGTGGTGCGCACAACACATCTGAACCACCCCATGTTTAAAAACCTACTTTTGCAAGCTGAGGAAGAGTACGGCTTTTCCAACGATGGACCACTGGCTATCCCTTGTGACGAGTCGTGCTTTGAGGATGTTCTTCGAGCGGTATCACGGTCTGAGTCGAGCCGGTCGTGGCGGTTCACGAGTGTTGAGGATCTTCATAGGCGTTGCCACGTGGACGTCAGGAAGAACGACTTTGAGTTCTTTGGTGAATCTCGACCGTTGCTTCATGGTCTTGCTGATAAATCGGCCTGCCAAATCAAAGTTGGGGATATATAATTCTAGCCACTAGGCAACTGAGTTGGTCGTGTCATATTTTATTATTTTTAATGACTCCATATATGATCACTTAATTGATTATCGTACATCTGTTTTAATTACTAATGATATACAAAATATATATACACTCTAAATGGATAATTAAATGGGTAATATTTAAATTAAAAAAATCAAAAATATATATATTATTATCGTAATAATTTTTTAAAAAATAACATCTAATTATAAAAATATGATATCTTACGTTCATCCTTTAAAATTTTAAAACTTGTAATTATAAAAAAAAATTATTTAATTATTTTACATTTAATGTAAACTATTTTTTTGTTATTTAAGTTGAATTATATTTATTTAAAATTATTTTAATTTAATACTTTTTGATATTATTTTTATTTTTTTGTTATTTAAGTTAAATTATATTTATTTAAAATTATTTTAATTTAACATATTATTTTTATTGGTAAAAGTTTTGTATGTTATTTTATGTAATTTTTTAAAAAAATTTGAGAATATTTGTCTTCGAACTCTTTATAATTTCCGCATAAATTTAGTTGATTTTTAACAAAATTTCATCTTTAATAACCTGATTTTATTAATTTTTGAACAGAAGTTAATTTTCAAACGATAATATCAAATTAGATTTAAATATAGGAATAAGATTTGTCAAAACATAAAGAACATGTCTAACATTGTACTAAATTAAACTTAAGAGAAAAATTATCATACTAATACTAAATCTAAATTTATGTATATAGAAATAAATTACAAGAATAACTTCTGTGATATAATTATAATGACTAAACCATAACCTCACACAATCATAAAAAAAAAAAAAAGGGCAAGAAAATTGGTAGTATTGACTGTAATCCACTTAAAAAGTTTGAATCATAATTTGATTTTAATGAAAGAATGTGAAATGAAACTGGAACGAAGCCCACACAATTTAAGTAAATTAGATTATGAATCCAACTCACTAGTTTGTGACTAATGGGCTAAAAGCCCAAAGTAAGCCTTAATTGTAACGTAAATTAGATTGGTTTGAACCTAATCATAAAATGGTTATATCAGAGAGGAGAAATCCTCATTATTCATAAGAAATTATCAACATTCTCCATAAACAAGTGAAAGATTATTTGCAACTACTTTCTACTTTAAGCAATTGGATCATATAAAATACAAACAAGGATGTAAATAGAAAAGAAAAAAAGTTGAAGGGCGTATTTAAATAATCATATAGCTTCGAGTAAATAAGTATTTTAATTTCGTACATTTTAGTTAACGTATTTTAGATAATTTCGTATACCTATATACATCCAAAAATTTAGTTTTGAAAAATACACTATATAAATAATAAAAATTAATATTAATTATTTTTTAATTATTATTTATTTTCATAGAAATTATTATATATATTTTTATTTAAATATAAATATATTTAAATTATTGAGTTTTCACATGAGTGATAAAAATCTTAAAATGAAGTCCTAAAGGGAATACATCTATTTTATGTATTTAATTTATCTATAATTTTATAAATATTATACTTAAAATTTATCGTATCGAAAATTGAGAAGGATTCGATGCAATTTCTGACCCTGCATAGTTTTGGCTAGTATTGATACCTAATTAGGAATAATACAAAATAGGAATAACATGTAGATACCTAATTAAGATTGGAATTGTGTTGGCTTGAGACATTTATAAGGAATATTATTAATAATACTACACACAACTCCTGTACTCTATGTATCACTTGCAACATGGTTTGGGTCCCAACATGTATTTCCCACATCACTATTATTGTCCATCAATTTCATATACAATTCAAGGACACAATTTGGTGTCATTACAAAAAGAATATTAAAGAATTAAAAGAACAAACATTCTAGCAACAACGAAACAAATATATATAGATATATATGCATGCAAGAACAACACACGCATAATATTATTAGTGAAATAGATACAAATAGAAGGGTAACATTATAAACTTTTTGGCCTTTGTGGAAGGTGGTATGTAGAGTTTTCCCTTAATTACTACATGTTTTTCTATTGTCTATATTATTTTCTTCAATAATATTGTTCCTTAACTACTTGACTACCTAGTTAAGTTAATAATGGAGGTATAAAATGAGATGTATGTTCACTAAGATAGCTCAAATTTAACTCATTTTAAATGATATAGAGATTATGAGTACTGATTATTTTTATAAATAAAATATTTTTATATAAACTTATTTTTAAGTTCGTTATCAAATATATATAAAGTAAAATCGAAAAATATTAGAATTTTAAATAGTTATAATTTAGGTATATTATTTATAACTAAGGTATATAAGATTTCACTCATGCATTTAATAACATATATTTATAAAATTGAAATTATTTTTACTGTTAATTTGAATTAATTTATGAAATTATTAATTAAATATTTATTAGATGTGTTTTAATATTTTTGAAATATGTTTTAAAAAATAATTTTTTATAATATTAATTTTTTAATAGATTTTAAAAAATTAAACACAAAATATATTAAATCTTAATACTATTAAGTTGTTATTATTATTATATATATTAGAATTCAAAAGAGGATATCGGAAAAGAAGCAAAAAATGCCGAATGAATATGTAGAAACAGCCGCAAGCTGCTCAAAAACAAAACACACACAAAAAAAAAAAAAAACAATTGCGGCAGCAAGAATTGATAATTAATATATATATATATACATTAATCAATAGTGCGGTAACTTATCATTAAAAAAAACTGAGTAATCTACGGCAATTGCATAAAAGAAAAGAAATTAATAATGGTGGCAGTTCATCAAAAATTAATTAGAAGATAAGAGATTAAATAATTAGTTAATTGGAGATATTTATTAATAAATTTATTTATTAATTTTATCTTTATATAGTTTCTTTTTTATTAGATTTTTATGTTTATATCAAATAATTTATATAAAATAATTTTATGTGTGATATTAATTATTTGATTTAATTATTAAATTTTAAAAAAATTATTTCTATTAGACTTGTATTTGATATTTTTGCTCTAAAATTTACTATTTGATTTTATTTAAGTGATATATGTTTTGAATTATCTAGTTAGTATTATTCATTATTCAATTCATTATAGAACATATACGTAAACTTTTGTTTTTGTACTAATTATTTTAAAGTTAATTCATGAACGTATCTGATTGATGAAAAATTTATTGGAATTTTGGTCTGAAATCTGCTCACGTTAATATTAAAAATTGTAAAAAATAAAACAAAGATTCGTAAATAAGGTACATTATGATAGTATTCTAAGGAAGATATCATAAGATCGAGTTTGTACATAAATATTTATTTTTTATAGTGAAAGTTAGGTAGTTCGATAGATTAGTGACTTTCTTCTTAGGTCATGGTTATGACTTAGGTTGTTTTCACTTAAAAATATCGTGTATTATTCTTTTATTATCGCACTTTCTTTTTACACCTGATTGTTATTGTATGTCTAACCGTTTTATTTGAGTTATTAAATTATAAATCGATAAAAATTAAAAAATAACTTATTTATCCCTTCTAAGTTAATTAGGTTTATAATTTATAAATTTTCGATAAATTTATAGTTTCACTCTACTCATCTCAAATTTTGTGATCTAAAATTCATTTCATTATTTTAAAATCAACCCAACTTAACTTATTATAAAAAATAAGACAAACAGATGGGGCCATGAAAAAAGAATAATATGGGAGATATTTATTTAGTTTATGAGGAGGAGATGAAGATCGTCTTCATAAAATGGATAATATGAGCAGAAGATATACCTTTTGGTTTGGGTCTACTATTTAGAGATTTGACCTCAAGAAGCCTTCTTGTGGTATATGTACACTACTACTATATGGTTTGTCAGAAGACTTTGTGGCTGTGAGTAAAAGAATTTAAAAATACAAATATTAATAACAAAGAGAAGGACCACTTATTTTTGAGCTCTAGATCTGTTCTTCCATACCTGTCATACTCTTTCTTTCTTTCTTTGGATTAAACTATAGCTGTCATACTCTTTTTACATTTTGTTTCACCAGTTGTTTTTTTCCCCTTTCTTTTACAAATATCGATTTTCAAATGTAGCATGTGTCTACCAACAAAAGACCACCAAAACAACGAGAATTAGTAATCCTTTTTCCTTTCTAATTTTATATATTATGATTACGACGAAGTGATCTTGTTCAAACTACACTTAAATAAAATATATGTAAATATTATATTATTTTTTCTATATATTTTTAAATTATTAAGATGTTAATTGAACTTTAATAAGGTTTTTAACTTTTATGATATGACATGATAACAATTTAAATTTAATTTATATTCTTTCGTTAAAAAGATATCAAGATCATTTATTAACGCCGTTTACACGTTATAAATATGATTAATTTGATTATTAAGATTCAATTGTGAGATTCAAAAATACGAAAATAAAGAATCAAAAATATGAGGATAGAAAGGTTGTTTTAAAAGATAATAAATCTTTGCTCCTAGGATCCAAGAAAGGGTAATAGGAAGGATTCAAAATCATTCTTAGTTACCTAACTTACCCTACTAGCATAATGTTTACTGATTGAGTTGGGAATTAGATTGGATGGGTTGAGGAGGAAACAAATTAAAAGTTGTGGAAAGGATTAAAGAGATTATGTCGTGAAAAAGACTAAAGAGATTATGTATCAAGACCCGTGATGGGATTTGAGTGTTCCATCATTTAGTATTTAATGAATTATTTTTTTTTATAGAGAATCAAAATAGGAAAAAAAAAACTTATTGTTTTTTATACATTGTAATATTCTTCATTTTGTTTCAATAGATACTGAGATCAATACAATAAAAAACCATATGAATTAGAGTATAGTGAAATTGAAGTTGAACTATTTCGAATTGATTGGAAATATATAATTGATGGGTTTTATATTATTTTTATCCATATTTCATAAAAAACCATATTTTTAAACGAGTTTAATGTAACAAATAAAATTAAAATCAAGTTCATATCTAAATAAGCATCAAGTCCTAGGCATTTAATATTTGATTTGTTTTCTTACTATACAATCCAAGTGGGATAGAAAAAGTATTTTTAAATCTTTTTATTTGTAAAAATAAATATAAGTAAAAAATGTTTTTATGAAAAATATATCAGATAAAGATAAAATTAATTATTTTTTATTTTTTAAAAATATAATAAAATAACGTATCTGTCATAAATATGTTTATATTTTTCGATAGATGTATACATAAAAAAATAAATATTTAATTAAAAAATTATTTAAATTTTTTTAAAAGATTTCTTTCAAAATTAATATTCGAGTTCATTTCGAAGATAAATAAATATAACAAATAATACTAATAAATCATACCCGTAAAATATGAAGTATTTTTATAATTATAAATAAAATGGTTAAAAATAACTTTTTTATTATTTAGTTGGTTTCAAAATATTTTAGTATAATTATAATTGTATTTCTAATAAAAATATATTATAGTTATAAAATGTGTTATTTTTAATTGAATTATGATAATATTTATTTAATTTATTAGTTAAATACATTTACTATTATTAAGATTAAAAAATTGATATTAATGATAATTATATATGTATGTATTGTAGCATGAGTAGTGCTAATAATACTCTCCATTAAGTTCTCATTTTTACTTGTGTCATATTTTTCAAATGATATATATAAACTTTGTTATATAGCTCTTTAGTAAGCAAATTAGAAAAGTCCCACATTGCTTAGGAATGGAGATGAGTGTTGGATTTGGGGCTATAAATAAAGCTCTCCTTCACCATTTGTAAACATCTCAAAATTTGTAAATCTTCCTCTCTTTTGTAAGGATAATTGATTAGCTCAATTTTGCCCAATTAGTTGTAATTTTGGAGTTCATCTATTTGGAGATAGTGGAAGTAGTCAACGACGCCCGATGACCTAGGTAATATTTATACCAAACCTTGTTAAATTTCTGGTGTTATTATTTTTTTGTTTTAATATTTCTGTTTCAATATCTGTTTTAGTTTATAGCATTATATTTCTAATAGCGTTATTTTGTCGGGTTAGTTTGAGTTCTATTCATTTAAATCATAAGTGAATAGTAATTACTTAGAATAGAGAAAATATATCCAATTTTCCTAAAAATTGGTATCAGAGCTGAAGGTTTTCTACCTAGGCATTTGTTTGTATTCCGTTTGTTTGCTATTGGAATATAGTTGCTAGTTATTGTAATTTGAAGAAATGGCAGAAGAAAAATTTATTTCAAACAAATGCTAGTCATCCACGTCAAGTAAAACTATGGTGATGAATGCAAGGTTCAAGGTGGAGAAGTTTGATGGAACTGGTCATTTCGACATGTGGCAAGGCGAAGTTCTAGATGCTCTGTTTCAACAAGGTCTAGACATCACCATTGAAGAAAAGAAACCAGATGGAGCAGATGAAGTAGAGTGGAAAAATATCAACCGATTGGCATGTGGTACAATCCGTTTGTGTCTCTTAAGAGAACAAAAGTACACGTTCATGAAGGAGACATCTGCAACTAAGTTATGGAAGGCGTTGAAGAATAAGTTCATGAAGAAAAGTGGACAGAATTAGCTCTATTTGAAGAAGAAGTTGTTCCAGTTTGAATACCTTCCAGGTACTACAATAAACGGTCACATTACTGCTTTTAATCAATTAGTAGCAGATTTGTTAAATATGGATGAAACTTTTAAAGATGAAGATTTAGCCTTGATGTTGTTAGCCTTCCTTCCTGATGAGTTTGATCATCTTATTATGAGATTACTCATTGGGAAGAATAAAGTATATTTTGAAGAAGTTTGTACTGCTTTGTATAGTTATGAAATTAGAAAGAAAGATAAAAGAGAAAGAAGGAATGAAGCAGCAGAGGCATTGTCTGTAAGAGGACGTCCACAAACACAACAAATAGGAGAGAGAGGTAGATCTCTATCAAAAGGAAGACTTGGTAAAGATGAATGTGCTTTTTGTCATGAGAAAGGCCATTGGAAGAAAAATTGTCTGAAGCTGCAAAAGAAAGGAAAAGTTGTGCAATCTGATGCATGTGTAGCTGAAAGCAATTCAAATTCAGATTTTGCATTGGTTGGTTCGTCAACAGCATCTCATCTTGGTGATTGGATTTTTGATTCAGCATGTACTTTTCATATGTCTCCTAACAAGGAGTGGCTCTTTAACTTTGAAGAACTAGACAGTGGAGTTGTTTTCATGGGTAATGATTATCCATACAAAGTTTTGGGAATCGGTACAATTCATTTGAAGAATCAAGATGGTTCAACCAGGGTCTTGACAGATGTTCTAGATATGAAGAAAAATCTCATTGCTATGGGAGTCTTAGAATCAAAAGGCTTCACTGTGACCATACAAAATGGGGCATTGAAGGTTACTTCTGGAGCACTTGTGGCGATGAAAGGTGTTCGGAAGAATAACTTGTACTACTACCTTGGTAGTACGGTTATTGGGACAACATCAACAGCAGTTTCAGAGGATGAAAGAGATTTAGAAACTACAAAGCTGTGGCATATACGTTTGGGACATGTTGGTGAAAAAGCTTTGCAAATTCTAGTAAAGCAAGGCCTATTAAAAGGTGCAAGAATCGACAAGATGGAATTCTGTGAGCATTGTGTATTGGGGAAGCAGAAAAGAGTAAGCTTTGGCACTGCTCTCCATAATACAAAGGGCATTTTAGATTACATCCATATTGATGGATGAGGGCTAACAAGAACTCCATCAATGAGTGGCAAACATTATTATGTCACTTTTGTTGATGACTTCTCTAGAAGAGTTTAGGTGTATCTCATGAAGAAGAAGGATGAAGTGTTGAGGATTTTTCTCAAGTGGAAGAAGATGATCAAGACTCAGGCTGGTAAAAAGATCAAACGTTTGAGGTCTGATAATGGCACTGAATACACAAACGATCCATTTATGAAATTTTGTGAAGAAGAAGGGATAGTGCGACGCTTCACTATTCAAAAAACACCACAAAAAACAGAGTTGTAGAACATATGAACCGAACTTTATTGGAGAAGGTTCGGTGTATGTTGTCAAATGCTGGTTTAGGTAAACAATATTGGGCTGAGGTTGTGACATATGCATGTCATCTCGTCAACCGTCTACCATCGTCTGCTCTTGAAGGCAAAACACCTTTGGAGGTATGGTCTGGAAAACCTACTAGAGATTATGATTTCTTACATGTGTTTGGTTCAATTGCATACTACCATGTAACAGAATCAAAGTTAGAACCAAGAGCCAAGAAAGCCATTTCAAATGATATATATAAACTTTGTTATATAGCTCCTTAGTGAGCAAATTAGAAAAGTCCCACATTGGTTAGGAATGGAGATGGGTGTTGGATTTGGCTATAAATAAAGCCCTCCTTCACCATTTGTAAACATCCCAAAATTTGTAAATCTTTCTCTCTTTTGTAAGGGTAATTAATTAGCTCAATTTTGCCCAATTAGTTGTAATTTTGGAGTTCATTCATTTGGAGATAGTGAAAGTGGTCAACGACGCCCGATGACCTAGGTAACATTTATACCGAACCTCGTTAAATTTTTGGTGTTATTATTTTTCTGTTTTAATACTTCTGTTTTAATATCTGTTTTAATTTATAGCATTATATTTTCAATAACATTATTTTGTCGGGTTAGTTTGAGTTCTATTCATTTAAATCATAAGTGAATAGTAATTACTTAAAATAAGGAAAATATACTCGATTTTCCTAACAAACTTTATTTTATTTTAGATATTAATATTTTAAAAAATATATGAAAAAAGTATAAAGAAATTAAAATTTATTCATGTTATTTGAAAAACAATACAGTTACAATGTTGCTATCAATATATGATCATATCATAAGCTGATGCTGCAATCCAATATTAGATAGCATATTTGAAGCCACATATTGAATATTGAAGTCTATCACTTGAAGATAGTGTCACCATTCGATTGCCTCTTCTTTTCCCATTCCAGTCACACCTTTGTTCGAGTTCTCCTCTTGCGTGCTTAAGGAGATCTTCTTGATTTCATTTTGTTTTGATTTTTTTATTTATAATATTTTTTTCATTTTGTTTGTGGTAACATTTGATATTCCTAGTTTTTGTTAATCGTTCTTGCTTTAGCTACTGTACTATTAAGTGGAAACTTTTTTAAAAAAACTTTATTTAGGTTTGGTTCGAGTAGTTTGTTTTGGATGCTTGTGTTTATATTTTTTTATTATTAGTGGATTTTATTAGAACAAAAATAAATTACGGTGAAAACCATGGTAAAAATAACCTATGAATATTCATATTGTATCACCAAGAATCAAAGATAAAACATGCAAAAGTGTACTTTAATCTATAGCTATTAATTAATTATGTAACTGGATAGTTAGTCTTCAAAATCTACACGTTTTTCTTAAATAACCTTATAGTTTTCTACTATCTTTGATTATATAATATCAGATAAGAAGAATAAAGTACGTATGATTTTGAGGTCATAACCACTATATATAGTTAATAATTGTATATCTATTTAAGTATATCATTAAAATAGACATTAACTTTATGTCTCTACACATTAAAGCCACACACTCTATTAGATATATTAAAATCTAAATTACTTAAACCTTATCAGATTGTATTTAAATGGGTTTACCTTATATAACAATCTACAACACATAATCATTCATATATAAGCCTAATATTGGATTAAGTATTCAACAATTTTCCAATTGGGTTATATGTGTAATCTTATTATTATGCATTGAAAAAATAATGGTATGAGTTCAACTTTGCTGTCATTACCACAATGTATTTATAACCAACTGGCCCATAAATTATATAAGCATAAGATCAAAACGATATTCGTTAAATTTATCGTAACTCGATCAATCAAGGATCAAGTATATCGATACAACTGAATAACATAGATCATAATGTGAATGTATATCATAAAACTTTTATACAATGTGATCTTAACATACCTATATCTAACTAGTCCAACCTTAAACCTTAGTGAGGTCAAGCCATATCAAAATCAAAGGATAAATAAGCCAAAAACTTTATTTTTGCAGAAAATAACCTCAAAATATCTATAAACTGAAATAATTTAAATATGTTTATATCAAAGAAACATTTAAAATTATAAATTTCCACTAAAACTAAATATCCTCAGTAATCATGTAGTTTGTTACTTTGAACTCTTTCCTTAACAACTAGAAGCTTGATCTCTATATGCTTCGATTTCATCAAGCTCCTATTTTTAGTGGAATAATATAACACTGTTAATTTACTGTCCCAAAATAACTTAAATGGTCTTTCAATACATTCTACTATGCGCAGCCCTATGACAAAATTTTGCAACCATATTTCGTTATTGGATGCCTCATAACATGCTATAAACTATGCCACCATGGTAGAATAGACTATAGTACGAGATCTTTTAGCACTCTTTTAGGAGAAGTACCCCTAATTAGCAAGTAGACATAGCTTAATGCAAATTTCATATTATCTTAGCATCCAATAAAATCGAAGTCAGTATACCCAACGATCTCAAGCTTATCTGACATTCGATAAGTAAGTATGTAGTCTTTTGCTCTCTGTAAGTACCACAAGACTCATTTGACTGCCTTCCAATGGTCCAATCCTGGATTGCTTAAATATTTTCCCAACATCCTAACAATGTATGCAATATTTGGACGCCTATATACCTGAGCGTACATTAGACTCCTTACTACTAATGTATGAGGAATCTTGTGCATTTCCTTTTCCTTTCTTCAAAATCATTCTTGGGGAACTAATTGAGACTAAATTTTTCTTCCTTAGAAATAGGAGTATCACCTAGTTTACAATTTTACATGACATTTTTCTTAAGAACCTTTTTGATATAGCTCTTTTGATATAATCTTAAAATACTCTGAGAGTGATCCCAAAATATATGTATACCTAATATAGAAGAGGCGTCACCAAGATTTTTCATCTCAAAATTATTATCTAAAAATATCTTGGTTTCGTGCAATAAGTCTATATTGTTGTTGGCAAGAAAAATGTCATTGATATATAAAACCAGAAAAATATACTTGCTCTCACGGAACTTACGGTATATGCAATCATTGACCAAATTCATCTTAAAATCGAAAGAGATGATCATACGATGAAACTAAAAATATCATTATCGAGATGCTTACTTGAGCCCATATCCCATAGATGGATTTCTTAAGTTTACAAACCATATTTTTTGGGTTTTCCAACACAAAGTTTTTTGGTTGCATCATATAAGTCATCTCATCAATGTCACCATTTAGAAATGTTGTCTTTACATCCATTTGATATAACTAAAGATTGAAATGCTCTACTAATGCCATTATAATAATAAAAGATTTTTTCGAAGAAACTGGAGCAAAAATCTCTTTATAGTCTATACCTTCTCTCTATGTGAAGCTCTGTATGACAAGACAAGCCCAATATATCTCCACATCACCTTTTGAATCCCTTTGTGTCTTAAATATCAATCTACAACCAATGGGTTTCAAATCTTTTAGCAATGGGATAAGATCTCATATGTCATTGTCCTTAATGGAATTAAATACTTCATTCATGGCATTAATCCACTTTTAAGAGTTAGGACTTTCTATGGCTTGAGGAAAGTTGATCGGATCTTCTTCTATCACTCCAATATCAAACTCATGTTCTTGGAAAAATACAATAGTCATCTAGCACTGCAATTCTCCTTTCCCTAGTGGATCTCCTCAATGGCATGAGTTCTTGAGATGGTATAGTTTGTTCTTTTGAAAAAATTTCTTAAATGGAAGATTCTTCAAAATTTTCTTGATTTGTTGTGTCTTGATCAAAGTCAGGAATGTGATTTTGATAAATACCAATTGCACTTGTGGAAATATCAATATATTCCTTTCAAAGAAAAAATCCCTAACTATATATCCCCTTGTAAACTTGGCATCCTTAAGGAATTGGACATTTTTCGACTCGAATATCGACTTAGATGTGATATCATAAAACTTGTAGCTCTTGGATTTTTTAAAACATTCAATAAAATAACAACTCACCATCCTTAAGTCCAGTTTATTTTCATTAGGCTTATAAGGCTTTGTCTCAATTGGATATACCTAGATATGCAAGTGCCTTGAAATAGGATATTTACATGTCCAAAGTTCATAAGGTTTTGGTTATTGTTTTAGTAGAAACCCTATTAAAGAAATATATGTCAATCTTAAGCAATTTTCCCGAGAGTGATTCTAGTAAGATAAAATGAGAAATCATGCTCATCATTATGTCCTTAAGTCTACTGTTTCATCTTTCATCAACATCATTCATAGTGGGTGAACCCAATATAGTGTAATGTGGGACAATATCACATTCCTCTAGGAACTTAACATACGGTCCTAGACGTTGTTCATTTGAACCGTCATATCTGTCAAAGTACTCATCACCACGATCAGATCTTGCATTTGATCATTTTGTTGAGTTGGTTCCTAACTTTAGGTTTATAATTTTTGAATACATCCGATGACTGTGACTTTTCATGAATGATAGATAAATTACTATATATAGAAAAATCATCTATAAATGTTACAAAATATTATTGATCATTCCAAGCAACAATAGATAATGGTCCATAAGTATTTGTATGTATAAGTTCTAAGACTTCTAAAGTCTTGTTGGCTCAAATATTCTTTTGTTGAGTTGTTTCCACTTTATACATTTAACACAAACATAAAATTTATAAAATCTATAAGGGGTCTAAAATTTCATCAAACACAAGTCGTTCTATTCTCCATCTAAGGATATAACCTAATTTCTTGTGCCATAACACAACTAAATTTTTACTAGTTAATTTTCTTTTTATACCTCGTATATTTAATTGTAGTGATTCCTTAAATAAAGTAATCATATCAATTAAATAAAGGTTATCATAACCTGACAAATAACCAAAACTAACCAATTTGGAACAGTGAAACAAACTAAAATTTTCATTACCGAATGACCAAGATGAACCAAATTTTTCCAAAGCTAAAATAGAAATCAAATTTTATCTAAAAGATGATACAATAAACGTCTCATTAAGTTCAAATAAAATTCAATCTTTAACAATAATCTAAATTTTCTTATTACCTCAACTTGAACCATCTTTCCATCGCACGTATAGATGTATCTTTACCATCACTTGGCTCTCGAAAACACAGGCAACCCTACATAGACACACTAATATCCACTATGTGTGTCTAAGTACCAAAATTAAATTAACCTCAGAACAAACCAAATTAAGAAGCATACCTTTCTTAGCATGTTATGCATGATATTTGATGCAATGCTTTTTCCTATGCCTTTTAGCTCTACAGAAGAAACAACCAATACCTATTGGCTAATATAGTTTCTTTTGCTATTTATTTTGAGGTGTCATATATATAGCTTCCTTATCCTTGTTTCTTTTCTTTCCCTTGTTCTTATACTTAGAGGTTGAGGCCAAGTGAACACTCTCTGTTTGATCTTGTTTCAAAATTTCCTCTTCTTGAACATAGTATAAGATGAGCTCATTCAGAGATTAAGTCTCTTTCTGACAGTTGTAGCTCACCTTAAACTGGCTAAATTGTGTCAGAAGAGATAATAAAACCAAATGTACCAACAAGTCCTTAAAGAGTTCTAACTTAAGTGTTCTCAATTTAGAAGCAAGATGAGACATCTCCATAATATACTCCCTAATATTACCTTTGCCTTTATACCTCAATGAAATTAGACTTGTCAAGAGCTTACCTATTTCAACTTTTTCATTCTTAACAAGCCCTTTTTAGTGTCTGTAAGGAAATCTTTAATAATAGTTATCTTTTCCGACATTGTGGCCCTGAATCCATCTAAAATGGCCTTCTTTATGATCATTATACACATGTAATTTGATCTCTCCCACATTTCATTTTCCTTCTTTTCAACAAAACTACTCTTATATGTAAGGAATGTATGAGAATCAACCCTTATCGTAAGGGCCAAATATATGACTTCGAGAACTATCAAGAGATTCTCTTGTCATGACTTGAAGTTGGTGCTATTTAGCATAAGAATAGAATTGATATTAGTAGTAATATTAGTAGGACTATTTATAGTTGATTTCAGAAAGAAAAAAAAACAAATAAAAAGACAAGCTCTCCTAAGTCTCAAAACCAAAATAATAAATTCAAACAAAAGTAAATTCCATCTCATGATATTAAGCACTCCAAAAATATTGTCTTTGGATAAAAGATATTAACTTGTAAGTGATATCTTGGTGTAGTAATCAAACATTGATAATAAGAGCATGTTGAACAATAAATCTTCTTTTAGGTTGAATTATTGCTCACATGTAAAAATAATAATCATCACATGTTTATTACCACATGTGAACATGCAATTATGTTAAATATCAATCTTCATTTGAGCTGATCAATATTCACATAATTTACATGTATACAATTGTTTATATTTTAAAATAAATTAATTTCCAAGAGAGTGGTTACTTTGACAACATGTTACTTCAATTAATTTATCTTAAAATATAAATAATAAATATCAATATTTTAATTTTAAGTTGTATCAAAATTTTTTTGGTCAAAATCAACAATCAATCTAAGTCAACACTGGTCAATGTTAATCAACATCAATCAATTCTTATTAGATCAAATCTTGTTAGGTCATAAAACCCATATCTATATTTTGACATATTAATTGAAATTCGTATCTTTAAGTTCATAAAAAAAATTTAAGCCCGTAAAATATTTATGGGCTTTAAAAACAATTACTTTTTAGCTTCAATTCAATAAATTAGATAAAATCAATTATTTTTTTAACTTCAATTCAATAAATTAGATAAAATCACAAAAGCCAAATTGTAATAACAAAAATAACCCTAATAAAATATAAAAGAAAACCCTACCTATATAATTCTATGGTTGTTGCCACCAACCCAACTGACGATGCTTTTTTTAAGCATGTATAGGCTAATTTTGTAGTCAGAGAGTTCTTTTTTTTTTTAAATAATTCATAAAAAAATTATGAATCTAATTCAGTTGCCGTTGGTCAAAAGATGGATGTTATTCACCATTTTTTAATTCAAAAATATAAATGTAATTTTAAACATAAAAAAGTATTGAAAATATTTTTCTTAAGATATCTTTAATGATAAAAAAAATTACATATCAAATTCAAGATCAAATAACAACAATTATAATTTCTTTTTAGATTTGAAACCACAATTTTGAAAAACAAACACAATTATTTTCAAATATGATAATACTAAAATCAAAATTATTAGATTTAAAAACACCAAAAATATCATAGATCAAAAATAAATTCGGTTCATAATGATTCAATATAAAGAGACTATGATACCACTTACTAGAACAAAATAAATTTTAGTGAAAATAATCACATAAAAATAATCTATAAATATTCATGTTGTATCAACAAGAATCAAAAATAAAATACGGAGAAACATACATGAATATGTAACTAAGTGGTTAATCTTTTATATCTACACGTTTTTCTTAGAGAACTATTTAATCTTCTCTCTGCTCTCATTGACGATGAGTTATTACTTAAGAAGAATAATGTATGTGTGATCTAGAGATCATAACCACTATATATATAGTTAATAATTGTATATATATTTTAATCCATCATTAAAATGTACATTAGTCTTAGGTTTCTACACATTAAAGACCCACACCCTATTAGATACATTAAACTCAAATTACTTAAATTTAACATGTCACTTTTAAATGGACTTAATCTTATATAACAGTCTACAACACATAATTATTAACATATAAATCTAATATCATATTAAGGATCCATTATATTTTTTCGATATGTCGTCGTCATAGATGGAAACACTTAAATGAGATGAGGCATGTGCTTTCCTTAACTTTTCAATACAGATTATTCCTTTGTTATATTTATAAATATGTTTCTTTATTTCACAAAAATACATGGTAGGGTCATTCTTAAGTTTATTATTTAAATATTACTTTTCTTTCCTTTTGTTATACTTCATATACATTTATATTTTTTGTATATTTTTCATTTTTATTTTATTATTATATAATTTTTACTAACTATACTCTAATAGAGTAATAAATATTTAATATCTTATCATAAATTTTAAGAAAATTATACCAAATAAGACCTAAAATTTATATATAATAATAAAAATAGCACCTCAATAATATTGAATAGGTCTAATTAGATGAAGTTTAATATTGAATGAGCTTAAATAGCTACAAATCAACTTAAACGGTGTCCAATTGGATGACGTTCAATATAAAATGATAGATTAAACTTTTTTTAATAGTAAAAATATATGACTTGGACATAAGGGATGCTATTTTTATGATTACAAGTTTTAACAATTTAATTTTTTCTTAAATTTTTTTAGTTTTGTTTTCCTAACATTTTCTTAAAAAATAATATATCTTGTCTTACATATAATTTAATCATGTCGTATTGCACCATATATAATTATATAAATAGTCATTATTATTTATATAATGTAATATTGATCTTATATATTTTTCTTTCACATACTTAAACTTTTTTACATGCTAATATAATTTATATTGTTTAATTTCTTATATTTTGTTGATTGTTTGGAAAAATGTTGTAATATTTAAATTTTATATGTATTTATTCTCCTATTATTTATTATTTTACTTTAAAATATTATTATTTATTTATGTATTAATATATAAGATTTATAATATTAAAAAGATATGAAAATGAGAGGAGAATGCAAATATAAACACACACAATTCTATGCGACCAAATACGACATAAATGCATGCAACACAACGTTGACACCTACTTCAGTAAATTTGGAGCCAAGAGTAACATGGCCTTCACATGCCAAATGACCATCACATTCATCTCTCATGAAATAAATAAAATCCAAAGGCCAACTCTATTTCTTATAGAATTGTGGGCCTCTCAATTTTCCCAATTTCTCATTCATGTAACATGGGGAAGCTTCCTTGAATTGAAGTGGACATGTTGAAGTGTCACCGAAACTATAAACAATACGTAATTTGTTTAGTAGCTTCCTCTTATAGCTCTTCTAATTTATCAAAACTTTGGAAACTATTTAACAAACAGTTATTTTTGGATATTTTTGGGGTTTAATTAAATAAATAAAAACATACTTTCAAATTTGCCCATGGTCTATTTTCCAAACAAAAGTAGTTAATTAAAATGGATTCAAACCTTCTGTGTTTGCCTTAATTTAACTTCAATTAATTAACATGGTTTAATTGGTGTCGTGTAGTACAATATATATATTGTTTGTGAGTGTGTGAATATGTGAATATATAATGTTATTTATTAATAAAAAATAAACTTGGATTATGATTGAATTTCTTAGTCAAGTTAAAACGATTAATAAAAAAAGTGGGGGAAAAGAATGACTATATTAAAGAATATATAACTTTGTTCAATAATATTTTTCAAAAATATTAGCAAAATCTTCTAAAAATATTATTATTTATTTATATAAAACTAAAATCAATAGTTATTCCCTTGAAAAAGTAAATAAGTGAATCCAACAACTCGCATTCCCTAAGCCATTTTGTTTCTTTGAAACATGAAATAGGGACCCTGGATGCAAAAAAGTTCTTAAGCATGCTTCGACTAAATTGGCGAGGGAAAATTGGGCTATCAAGTTATCAAAGAAGCTGAAAATTATTACAAAAAATAAAAAATGATGGAACATTTGTGAGTTTTGTTGACGATATTTTGACTTTTCGTAAAGCTTAACACATGTTAATTAAATTAGACCTTAATTTTAGGAGATTTCTTTGTACATATTTTTCATTTTATTCACGCAGATGTAATTAACTCATATTATATGTATATTACTATAAATAAGATATTACTTATTATTTTAAAGTGTGGTGATTTTCATCAAATATTTTTATGGTATCAGAGGAGTCTGGTTTAACGGTCATCACTCCATTTTATTTTTTTATTTTTTTCTCAATGGCTTCTGATCCCATCCCAATCTCCTTCATTTTAACACTTTAATCCACATGATCATCATTAAGCTTTCTTCCTCAAACTACCTTCCATGGAAAAGCCAACTCCTTCCTCTTCTTGAAAGTTAAGAACTGTTGAAATATGTTGATGGAACCCTTGTGCCGCCAACCCGTTTTGAACCTGCCAAATCTATCACACCTAATACCAAATACCTGGCGTGGAAAGTTGCAGATCAATGTTTACTTAGTCTCTTATTTTCCTCCCTCATCGAAAAAACCATGGCTGAGGTTGTTGGCCTTTCCACTGCACGTGACGTCTGGCTCACTTTGGAAAACACTTTCAGCCATCGATCGAAGGCACGTGAACTACATCTTAAGGACGATTTACAGCTAATGAAACATGGCTCCAACTTCATCCGATCGGACGGCCCGTCGATGACATAAAAAAATTCCACTAGTTCCTTCGCGGCCTCAACTCCGATTTCTCCAGCTTCTCTACCGCACAGATGACCCTCACTTCGCTCCCCTATTTTTCGGATCTGGTCTCCAAAGCCAAAAGCTTTGAGATCTTCCAACGGTCCTTTGAGCCCTCTGCCACCACTGTTACGGCATTCACCGCCGTCAATCGAGGCCATGTTGCCAACCAGGGTCACCACTCTTCAAATCGAGGCAACCAGTGGGGTCGTTTCAGTAACCACGGTAGAAACTTTTCCAACTATGTGTGCTCCAACTCTAGGCAGGGACACCGCCCACCTTGCTGCCAGATCTGCCACACAAAGGGTTATTATGTTGATCGCTACAACCGTCGGTATGCTCGGAATGATTCCTCTGCTCATCTTGCCGAAGCATTCAAAGTCTCTTGTTCTCTCTGTGGACTCGAGGCATCTGATAGGTTTTTGGACACTGGGGCTTCGACCCATATGACCACAGATCCATCTACATTGGATCAACCCATTAAATATATGGGTAAGGACTCTATGATTGTAGGAAATAGTGTATCTCTACACATAACCCACATTGGTACCCTTTCTCTTATTCCAAATATTCATTTATTAGATGTGTTAGTTGTTCCTCGTCTTACTAATAATCTTCTTTCAATTAGTAAATTAACGTTTGATTTTCCTCTTTTCGTTACATTTACTAATAATTCTTTTACTATCCAGAATTGTCAAACTGGAAGGGTGGTGGCAGCCGGTAAAAGGGATGACGGCCTATATGTGCTGGAGCTCAGCAATTTTGCTTTTATTTCTATCCTTAAAAATAAATCACTAAATGCTTCCTATGATTTATGGCATGCTCGCCTTGGACATGTAAACCATTATATCATTTCTTTTTTAAATAAAAAGGACATCTTTATCTTGCGTCTCTATTTCCATCTCCTACTTTGTGTAGTATATGTCAACTTGCGAAAAATCATTGTTTGCCTTATTCCCAAAATGAACGTAGGTCATCTCCTGTGTTGGATCTTATTCATTGCGACATTTGGGGTTCGTCCCCTGTCAAATCGAATTTAGGTCCTTCCCCCGTCAGATTTAAAATTTAAATCTGATTTTTTTTTTATATTTTCCTCCAATTTCAAAAATTTGTGGAAAATCAACATTCTGCTCATATCAAAATCTTTCAAAGCAACAACAAAGCCGAATTTACTAGCAACTATTTCAAAGCTCACCTACGTACCTCTGGTATCCATCATCAACTATCTTATCCATATACACCCATCCAAAATGGTCACACTGAAAGAAAACATCGCCATGTAACTGAGACTGGCTTGGCCCTTATTTTCCACTCTCACATTTCTCCTTGCTTCTGGGTTGACGCCTTCAGCACTGCCGCTTACATCATAAACCAGTTGCCCACACCGCTTCTTGGAGGTAAGTCACCTTTTGAACTTCTCTATGGTTCTTTTCCAAATTATGAGAATTTTCATCCTTTTGGTTGTTATGTTTATCCTTGTCTACGTGATTATATGCCTCACAAAATTTCTCCTCATAGTATTTCTTACATTTTCTTAGGCTACAATCCCTTTTACAAAGGGTTTCGTTGCTTTGATCCCATCACCACTAGGCTTTATACCATCCCACATGCTCAATTTGACGAAACTCACTTCCCTTCTCTCGATAGTTCTTAGGCCCAACCTCTCCATATTTCCAATTTTTTGGAACCATGTCTCCTTTATAACAACCCATCCTCATCTTCATGTTCCCCGTACGTTCCTCTATCCAGTTTTTCCCAATGTATTATTTGTATTGACCATGTGGATAAGTTTGTGTAGACTGTTGATTCTCTTGTAGATCCCTCTTTGTTGCACCTGGCCCCCAGTCCACCTTCAACTGAGACCGCTACTGAGATCATTTCAGATCCTTCTACTCCTGCATATCTGTTGGGATCTCATCTTATGCTCACATGAGTCAAAATAGGGATTTTCGAGACTCGTCATCCGGCACATCTTGGTGTTCTTGGATCAACTAGCCTTCTTCCTGCTTTTCTTGCCTCTACTGAGCCCAAAGGATTCAAATCTGTTGCTAAGAATCCTACCTGGCTTGCAACCATGGATGAAAAATTCCAAGCTCTATAACAAAATTGCACCTGGGTTTTGGTTCCACACCCTCCTAACACCAATATTATGGGTTCCAAATGGGTGTTTCGAACCAAATATATGCATAATGGATCCATTGAGAATTTCAAAGTTTGGCTCGTTGCCAAAGGATATACTCAGGTATCTGATCTTGATTATACTGACACTTTTAGCCATGTTATCAAGGCTACCACTGTTCGTGTTGTGCTTTCTATTGCTATCACCAACAGATGACCTCTTTGCCAACTTGATGTCAAGAATGCCTTTCTTAATGGTACTCTCACTGAAAAATTTTATATGGAGCAACCTTCTAGGTATACTGATCCTTTCTTTCCTAATCATGTATGTCAGTTGAAGAAAGCCCTTTATGGTCTTAAGTAAGCACCTTGTGCCTAGTTTCAACGTTTCATTTTCTTTCTTCTTTCACTTGGTTTTTCCTGTAATCATGCTTATACTTCTCTCTTTATTTTTCATAAGCAGTCTAACATAATCTATTTGCTTTTTTATGTTGGTGATATCATTATCATTGGCTACAACTTATCTCTCTTTAACAGCTTCACTTGCAAGCTCCATTCTGAGTTTGCCACTAAAGATTTGGGCCCTCTTAGTTATTTTCTTGGTCATGAAGGTTCAACAACTACCAATGGACTCTTCATTAGTCAGCTGAAGTATGCACGATATATTCTTACTCGCGCTTAGTTACTTGACAACAAACCAGTTCTCACTTCCATAGTTGTTGCTCAACACCTTTCTACTAATAGTACACCTTTTTTGGATCCTACTCTCTACATGTCTCTTGTTGGTTCTCTCTAATACTTGACCATTACGCAGCTCGACATTGCCCATGCTGTAAATTCTATTAGCTAATTTCTACATGCTCCAACATAGGGTCATTTTCTTGCTGTTAAGTGTATTCTTCGCTATGTTAAAGGCACCCTTCATTTTGGCCTTCAATTTTGCCCCTCTGTTACTCCTAGAGCCTTAGTTTCTTACTCTGATGTAGATTGGACAAGTTGTCCTGGCACTCGTTGATCTACCTCTAGCTACTCCATTTATCTCGGTGCTAACTTGGTTTCTTAGAGTGCCAAGAATCAACCTACTGTCTCTCGCTCTAGCTGTGAATCTGAGTCTCATCCTCTCACGCCCACTGTAGCTGAAATTCTTTGGGTTACGCATCTTCTTCGTGATCTACAGATTTCCACTCCCTAGCAGCCTCTTCTTCTATGCGACAACAAAAGTGCCATTTTTTAGTTCTAACCCTGTTTCTCATAAGCGGGCCAAGCATGTTAAGTTAGACTATAATTTCCTTTGGAAACTTGTTATTACTGGAAAACTTTACACTCAGTATGTTCCCTCTCACCTGCAGGCTGTCGATATCTTCACCAAAAGTCTTCCTCGACCGCTTTTTGATTTTTTCGTTCCAAGCTTCACGTTTGTTCTAATTCAACGCTCGGCTTGCGGGGGTGTTGAGGATACTTTGCTTTCTTCTAAGGCTTAACATATGTGAATTAAATTAGACCTTAATTTTAGGAAATTTCCTTATAAATACTTTCCATTTTATTCACACATATGTAATTAACTCATATAATATGTATAAAACTATAAATAAGACATTACTTACCACTTCAAAGTGTGGTGGTTTTCATCAAACATTTTCAAGTTTGGTATGTTTCATACTCATGCCAAAAAAATCAAATCACAACTCACTTTGCTTTAAAATCAGGCTTCCTTTCCCGATCAAGATCTTGTTATGAAAATTCAAAGTATACAAACCCAATTAGAAGAATGTTTACACAGATAAGATATTATCCAGAAACAAAAATCATGAAAAATATGAGTCAAAGATGGGGATAAGAATACTAAGTTCTTCTATTTGTCTACCCTGTCTAGAAGGAAACAAAATGCTATCATGATTCTCCAAGATAACCATAGAAGATAGTTTTTTTATAGACACTACATTGGTAATGAAATTGTAAGACATTTTCAAACCACTTTTACCTTTCATTCCATTAAAGATTTCTCTTCTATTGAACATCTTTTCCCATATATTGTCACTTTTGAAGAAAATTTGTAAATTACCCAAAGAACAAGAAATCAAAGTTGCTATCTAGTCTATTCATAATCTAAAAAGAGCTGCCCTAATGGTATGATAGCTTGATTTTATAAAATGCATTAACAAATGGTTAGAAGTGAGGTTATTCATTTTGTCCTGGAATTTTTTATGATTGAAATCTCACATAATGACATTAATGAAACAATAATTATTCTTCTCTAAAAGAGAAATTAACTAAGATCAATCTCTCACTATAGGCCTATTAGTCTTTGTAATGTTATCCTAGTGAGAAGATTAAGACATTTTCTTGATAAAATGATTTCTCCTTTTCAAAGTGCTTTGTTTCTAAACGATGGATCTCAGAAAATTATATCTTAGCTCAAAAAATCTACACACCATGAGAAAAAAAAACAAGGTAGAGAGGATTTGATCGGAATAAAAATTGACATAAATGAGACATATGACAAAATAGAATGGAATTTAATATTTTTTATTCTAAGGAAATTGGGTTTCAATGATAAATTTTGTAATTTAATTCACCAATATTTATCTACAATCTCTTACCTTATACTCTTAAATGGTTCTCAATTTAGACTTATTAATTCTACTAGAGGTTTACGATAAGAAGACCCAATTTCAATGAACTAATTCATTATAACAGTAGAGACTCTTTCAAGACTGATTATAGAAGAAGAAGGTAGAGAGTTACATCATAGTATTAAAATGTCTTGACAAAGTATTCTTATAAGTCCTTTGTTGTATGATGATGATGTCTTATTATTTGAGAAAAAATTCACATGAAGGTCAAGAATTATTGAGAATCTTACAATTTTATGCTAGTGTATCAAAATAAGAACATAATTTCAATACATCGGGTCCATTCTTCTCAAATAATGCTTCTTAGACGATCATCTTCTCTTCTAAGAATAAATGTTATTGAAAGTAACATCTCCTACTTATTGCACTTTTTCTTAAGAAGAATAAAATAAAAGAATTCAACAAAATCTTGATAAACTCGTTTCAAAAATTGAAAGTTGAAAAGCTAAATTTTTGTCTCATATTGAAAAAGCAATTATATTTAGATCTGTAATCCAATCTTTATCAATTCTATTTGTAAAAAAGATGATTATTTGGTGAAATTTCACTATTTGAAAATTCAAAAATAAAATACTTTCTACCTACTAAACATTTATGGAGGTTTGTGATTCAAAACCTTTTTCTAATATTAACTAAGCTATGCTTTCAAAACTTGAAAGGATGATGGCTACAGAGATAGACAAACTTTGGGTTAAAGTATTAAAATCAAAATATTGTTAAAATTCTCATTTCATGGAGATTACGGTTAAAAACTATAATTCTTATATTTGAAAAGGTATTTGTAGTACAATAAAAATCCTACAAGAGCGTCTCTTTCTCAAATTGGGAATGGTAAACATATTAAGGCAGTGAAAGATCCTTGGGTAGCTAGTATTAGGAATATTAAACCGATTAGAATACAAGGCATTGACCACTTAAATGAGAATCTCATAGTAAGTGATTTGGTTTCCCCTTTTAAAAAGTGGACTTCATTAAAATCAATTTTTAATATTACTTCATTTCATTTTATTAGTAGAATTAGGAATTCAAATGTAAATTTAATTGATAAATTTATGTGGACTCCAAATAACTTGGATATTTTCATTGTTTCCTCTACCTATATAAATCCTAATTTATCGAGCCCTCATCCTATCTGTGAAGCCTTATGGAAAACAAAGCTTCATGAAAGGTACAAGGTTTTTCTTTGGAGACTAATGAAAAATGTTTTACCTTTGAAGGAAAATTTAATCATATTCATTCCTTAATTAGACCTTTCTTGCCCCTTTTGTGCCATTAAAAATGATTCAACTTAACATCTCTTTATTAGACGTAATTACTTTCATGCTTTGTGGAATGCTTGAAGAGGTGAGGTGAAACTGTTTCCTTTCAAAGATCTAGATCTACATAGCTTTTGCCTTCTATTCCTAAACCCCCCCTCCTAATATATTATCCAAGAATGACAATTCTCATGATTTCGCTTTAGCAGTCATCCTTACAATGTTTACAATTTGGAGATGGAGAAATTATCTAATTTTCATAAATGAATCTCCTAATTTTCACCAAAATTATGTTTGGTTATGAACCACTTCATTGAATTCAGTATTTCAACTTCTAGTGAGAATGCAAATCCTACTAAACATAATATTTAGAAATTTCAACATTATTGTGATACTTCAATTACATATGGGCATTTTTCTATGGCAACAATTGCAAAAGATTGGTATGGTAATGTCATAGAAATTTGGACAAAAAATTTACTGAGGATATTCTGTTGAAGAAAGTGAAGCAAGAAGGTTTTCTTAGCTTTTGATTTAGCAAATGCCATGAGCTTTAAAGATATAATTATTAAAAATGACTACAAAAACATATTGGATTTTCTTTAGGGTAACCCAAATGATGCTTCTTGGCAAGCAAGACAATTTTTGAAAGAAATCACACCCATTATACATACTTTCAATCATTATATTACTATTTGGATTCCTAGCATTGTAATAGTATAGTTAATGATCTAGTTAAATGGTTTCTCATGAAGGAAAAGAAAGATCATTTTCCTTTGATCAAATCACAGTATTTATTTATAAAAATATTATTAAAGTGATCACTATAATGTAATTATTATTTTTTCAATTCAATAAATGACTCTCTCATCAAGTTATCAAAAATTAAAAAACTCAACTCCCCTTTGAATAGTTATTGTTCAAAAAAAATTGTGCTTTTATTATCAAAATCATTTTTGGAATAAAATACATTTAGAAAGAAAATCAAATTTAACTTATATTTTTTTTTCAAAAATTACATCTAATAGTACCATATAATAGTTTTTTTAACTCTAAAAGAAAATCAAATGTAATTTTTAACTCTAAAAATACATCTAATAGTTTTTTTCTAAAAATAATAGTACCATATAACCCCTAACCTAGCCCAAAAGTAATGCATTTAAAAAACCGAATATATTCCCTTCTATTATATAATGTCAAAATTAAAATTAAACAAAAATCACAAATAATAACCATAATCTCTGTAGGGGTAACTAGAGGATCAAAATTACATATTTTTAACCAATTTGAATCTGATTCTATCTAAGACAGATTTAAAGATTTTTAATCTAAATCTGAATCTGATGATATAATCAATCTAAACTAATTTGAATTTTAAAAATAATAATTTTTTTCAGATTGAATAAGATCATATTGATATTGAAATTTATTTATAAATTATTATCATATATAAAACACAACATACATAATATTTAAGTTTTAAATTGGTATATTTTAGCAAAATTTGTTACTTATAGTCACAATTAAGAAAATCAAAATCATAAAACATATACCAACATAATTGTTAAATTATTATAAATATTTATATTTATTTTTAAGATGAAATAGTAATTTAATGTAATTATGTTATATATAATATTTAAATATAACATATTATAAAATAAAATATTTATTTATTTATAATTTAATAGTAATTTAATCTGAATTAAATATAATGGATTATAGAATATGTAAATTCGAATCCGAACGGATTATATATTTTTCAATCCGAATCTAATACAACTATAAAAGTATTAGATATCTAAGTAGCCTATCGTTGGAATGTATTTGGTTTAAGAGTAAATTAACCTCGTTCTTCAAAAGTGCAACTCGCATTTTTTAGAAGTTTAATTTTTTTTAAGGAAGATTTTTTAGATATTAATAGCATTATTTAATTTATTTATTTATAATTAATGACTTTAATATTTTTAATTTTATTAAATGTATTAATTAAAGATTTTATGAAAAATATAAAGTATTTGGGTTGCTCTTTATTTGTTACGTAGGGAATAAAAAATGGTAAAAATAAATCTATTAAAAATATTTAAAAATATATTTAAAATTAAATATTAAAATATTATCACAATAATAACATTTGTTATTATTTAATATTTTTTTAAAAAATATATATTAAAAAATATAATATAAACACAAAAATTAAATGATATTATTTATTTAATTTAAAAGCGTTCAAAATTCCGTTTCTTTTAAAATAAGACGAAGGGTTATCATCGTCCCTTAAGTTAGGTTATTTGGTCATATAATTTAGAAATAATATTATCTATCATGTTACTTTTAGAAAAATAATAGAAGAATAACAAAATTAATTAAATATTTTTTAATTTAATTTATTAGTATATAATTTTATTAATATAAATTAAAATTATCATTTTAATTATTATTTTTTATCATTTAATAACAATCTCAATACTTTATTGTGTTATTATCTCTATCTTATTCATTCTTTAATTTTAATTTCTATTTTATCATTACCTAAATAATAATATTTTATAATAAATTTTACTAAAATTTAACTTTTTGTCATTTTATGTTCTATTTTACAATAACAACGGAATAAAAAAAATTATTGTAAATTGTAAGGACTATGAGTGTTGGTTATTTTCGTGGACAAAATATTTATCCGTAAATTTGTTTTTAGGCCTGCTATCAAGTCTATCAAGAAAAGCCAAACAAATGTTCAAGTTCCAGATAATTGTACTTCGGGTATATCTTTGATAACTTGACACATAGGATTATATTTATGCATTTAATAGCACATGTTTATAAATCTAAAATTATTTTTAATGCTAAAATATGGAATAAGATATGCTAAAAGATATTAAATAATATATACTCTAAAATAAGATATGTTAAAAGATATTAGATAAGATATATATACTCTAAAATAAGATATGCTAAAAGATATTAGATAAGATATATTTTAAATTATAATTGAAATCTTTATTATAAAAGATAACATAAAATCTATTTTAAAAGAAATCTATTTTAAATAAGAGTTATCTTAATTAATGAGAATTACTAATCCTATTTGTAATAGAAAAGATATTTATCAATTACATAGGATTAAGGGTTTTAATTTTTTCTATAAATAAAACTCATTGCTCATTGTTTCAATCAATCATACAAGAGCATTCTTCTAATCTTTTTAATTTCTCTCTCTTGTTTTACAAATATAAGATCATAATTCTTTAGGTTTCTTTATTTAATTAATCTATCAAATAAGCCTAATTATTTTTATGATATTTTGATATTTGATTTATTAATAAACCTAATTATTTTTATGATATTTTGATATTATATTCTTATGGCTTCTTCTTTATTTTTGGTCTTAAATTGTTAGATCAAATAATTGTTTTTGTCATATCATAATTATTTGATTTGATTATTAATCTTTAAAGAAGCTATTTTTATTTAACTTATATTTGATCTTTTTGGTCTAGGATTTACTAGTTGATTTAATTTAAATGACATATGTTTTGAATCATCTAGTTAGGATTATTCATTATTAAATCTGTTCTAGAACACACACAGGCACTTGTATTTTTGTGCTAACTATTTTGCAGTTACTTCGGGAACGTATCTTATTGGCGAGAAGCTTATTGGAACGTTGGTCTGGAAACCGCTCACGTTAATATTGGAAACTGTGAAAACAGAGTAGGGGCTCGTAAGTAAAGTACATTGGGACAGTATCCTAAGGAGGGTAGCATAAGACCGAGTTTGTACTTGAACATTTGATTTTCGTAGTGGAAAGTTAGGTGGTCCGGTGGACCGGTGGTTTTCCTCTTAGGTTATGTTTGTGGCCTGGGTTGTTATTTTATTTCCGTACTTATTTTTATACACGATTATATGTCTGGCCGTTTTGTTTAGGTTATTAAATTATAAACTTGATAAAAATTAAGAAGAACATATTCACCCCCTCTAGGTTAATCAGGTCTATATTTTATAAACTTTCATAAATAATTAGTGTTCATTTAAGATTTAACCTAAACAACTTTAACAACATTTTTCAATAACGCTTAAATTTTACAAAAGGAACAAATGATGCGTAATCTAATCAGTATTACAATTAGAATATTTAGTACTCTCTGTGTGATAGTTTTATCAATCAGATTTTAAAAGGTAACGTATATAAATAATTAATTTCTAAATTTTATTAATGATCAATTTTTAATTTTTTGATTTTTTTATATATATTTTCAACTGCATTTAGTGAATAAAATTTGAATTTGAAATATATATATATAATTTTAAATATGTATATATATATATAAATAAATAATAAATAAAAATCCATTTAAATATGTAATTTCATTTAAAAAAAAACAACTTATAGATTGAATGGTGACAAAGAAAATAAATGTTGCAGAGACCGTTTTCTCTTTAGACCAATTATTTTCGTCATAAATTATTACAAGATATGTTTTAAATAAATTTATTTAAAACATCTAATCATAATTAATTACTTGGGTTGTTGCCTTGTCATAAAATAAAAGTAGAAAAACTTTCAGCTTTCAGAACATTTATCGACATTGATTTTGTTCAAAACTTCAAATGAGACCCACATGCTTTTAGATTTCAATGGCTTTCAATATCTATTTTGTCTGACTCTCTATATCTATTTTGTGGCTCTGGTTTTAGCAGGATCACATGAAGATAGAAAATCTTGAGTAATTATTATGATAGTTCTCGTAAATATTGTGGAATTTTTAATTAAAAAATTAATTTAATAGAAAGAAAATTTATAACTTTTAGAAATTTCATTATAATAAAATATTTAATTAATAAAATTCGAATTTCTAATTCAAAATTGAAAAAATAAGTCTTCAAGTGTACTATTTTGAAAGTATAAATACCTAAATTATATCGTATATGAGAAATATTAACCTGCGATGTAAAACAACACATTGTAACAGTTTTTTTTTTTAAATAACATAAACATATATTATAAATATAAGTAATTTCAAGAACTCAACCTCTTGCCACTTGGTTGAGATGATAAAAAGTGTCTTTTAATAGTAACATATATGGTATCGTTGATATTATCCGAATAATTGTTTTTTTTATATATCTTGATACTAAAATATAATATTTATATCTTTTAACTAAATTATCATAAAATTATCAAATATAGTAAAAATATCGCTTAAATATCGTTGTAGTTTAAATGTAGTTTAAATATATTTTTTTGCCTAAAATTTCATGAATATCATAGATATCAAAAATATTAATTCTTTATTTATTTTTCACATTTTTTTTTGGGTAATCATTTTGATTTAATTTTTTTCAAATAATATACTTAATTATTTCAAACTTTTTAACCACTTATTCTATAATATTTAGAAAAATATATTTTACTATATAATATTTTAATTAATTGGATGGATTAATACAAAATTTTAAGTATTTAAAAATACGAGTATTAAATAAAAAAATAATTTAAAATATAAGTAATTGATTTTTTTGAAATTTTATAAAAAAATTCATATTTTTGATAGAGTTTTCGTAATTTTCGTGATTTTTTCCAAAATTTCTATCAACAACAATAAAATCTTCAATATTTATGTAAAAATTATATCTCAACATCTTCATTAACATTGATATTTAAAGCCATGGTAATACATATTAATTTGAGATTCTTTAATTTCCAAATTAAGTGAATAGATCATACAACTAATCATCTTACAACATAGTTATTTATTTCTCGGGTTGGTATCTAGTGGTACCATTGCTTTAAAAAAGATATACAAATATATTATATTTTTAAATGTATACCAGAAGTTTTATTGTTTTCAAATATGTACAATTTAGTATAATATGACCATAATGATTAGATTCAATAAATTTGATCAAATTTAACTAATATAAACTATTAATGAATAAGTTTTTTAATAGTAAACTTATTATTTTTTTCATTGTCAATTCTCGCATGTATTTTATTTCACATTTTTTGAACATTTATTATGACATCAACAAAAAAAAGACTAATAGTATACTTCGTTATAAAATAAGTGAAAGTTTTTATGTTACGAATCTAATTACGATGAATAGATAATTAACAAAAATATGTTAAATTAAAACTTCACAAAACAACTAAATATATAATCACGTGTAAAATAAAATAAAGCGAAAAGATAAATAATATACAAGATTTTTATATGAAAACAACATAGTTTACAAAAATGATATAAGAGAAAAACCCTCGATTCACCGAACGATCTAACTATCTACTGTGAAAATAATATTAAGTCATCAAAGTAATGCCCTAGAGTAATCTACTTACAAGCCTCATACTTTCTTTCACAATCTCTACAAGAAAGGTGTTGGATTCGGACTAACGTTTCAATAAATTTAAGTCACATGAGTTATTAAACTCGTTCAACTAGCACCAGAAATATTAGCACAAAAACACAAGTGTAATGTATATCTTAAAGATGATTAAACAATGAAAAAACCTAACTAGATGGTTTAACAAAATAGTAGATAAATAAAAAATAATTAATAACCTCAGAATATATGTTTAAGAAGAATAACACAAATATTATAGGTTTGTTAATTAATCAAATACAACCGCAAAATGTTTAATAGATTAACTACTGAACGAAGCCTAACAAAAAGATTTTTGCAAAAAAAAATTAAATAAAAAACATAAGTTGTAAAAGTTGATTTGATTGTGATTAAGAAAATTATATGCTTAGGTTTGTTTAAATATCATTTGTTGAAACCATAGGCCAAAGGTTCCAAAGGCCTATTATTATTGTGTCCATAAAATCATTTAAAAAAGTTTTAAAAAATAAAACAATATATTAATAAAATAATTTGATTTGAATAAAAATTAGGTTAAAGTTGAAACCCGAGTTAATTGATTGAGCTACAATTTTCGAACGATCGAAACTTTTTTTGATTGATCCAAAAAATGATCAAAAGTTTATCGATCAATCTAATCAATTCAATGATTTTTTTAATCAAGGTAGATCAATCAATCTACATGTCTCAATCAATCGAGTAAAATAAAGTAAAATGTTATTATGTATCTAATATAAAATCTAACATGTATAAGAACATAATTATACCTGAGATGTGTTTATTTAGAGCTTAATAATTTCCAAAGTTTAAACATATTTTTAAAAGAAACACCTAAAAATATATTATTCTCAACAAAATGTGACTTAAAAAAATATGATTTTTTAGTTAATATAATAAAATAATATTTTATTTTGTAGATTTTTATTTTTTTAACAATATAATTTTTAAATTATTAATTATTAATTAATTAATATTAATAAATAATTTTTTAATTGATTGAATATAATAATTAGTAAAAGAAAAATAAAGAAAATGTTTTATTTTATAAAAAATATTTTTTAATATAATATTTGATATTGTAAATAGGAGAGAATAAAAATTTGGTATGAATTTTAGTATAACATATTACAAATTTGATGACGTAGAAAGTTAGAGATACCCTAACTGATAAGCTAGTACGATATTTGTTTTCACCTCTACTTTTGTAAAATAAAAGATTAAGCTTCTTATTTAAGAAAAAAACATATATTTTTTGAACTATTATTTTATTATATATATTTTCTTGAAATTTAACATTTTTCCTTCAAAAATTACACAAGCATCAATTAAGATTATATTTAGTTAATAGAATAAAAATGTAATAAAAATATAAATAAAATTTAATTAAAACAACATTATTATTATTATATTTATTTAATCAATATAATTAAAATAACGATAAATATTAAAATAAAATTTATAAATTAAATTAAAGAATAATTTTTAAATAAGATAAAATAAAAAATAAATAAATAAGTTAAAAAATATAGAATTATAACGTATTTTTAAAAAATATGAGATTAATAAATATTTCTATTACAATTGAATGTTTTGCATTCCATTCAAGATTAATAATAAAAATATGAAATTAAATACAAAAATATTTTAAATTATTCTTGTTATTATTCATATTATCAATCAAGTATTACATAAAGAAATGGGATTTTTTTTTAATTTATATAAATACTTTACTGTTTCAGCAAAATCAGAATGAAATATTTTATAAATGAAAAAAAAAACAAAAATGTATATATAACGAAAAGTATATCTATTATAAATGTAATATATGTGATAGTTTGTGATTTAAGTGTACGATTGGGTCCACAAGGACCACAACATAATATTCACTAAATTATTATCACATTGTTTATGATACACAGAAGCACTTGCATTTTAAGAATATAAAAATGAATTATCTAGCTTCATACATAATAAATATATTATAATTTAATTAATTTTGAGTTAATAAGTAATTTTATAATAATTTAAACACTTTAAATTTCTAACTAGAATTTAATATTGACCCCTCACTTTAATCTATGCTTATTTTATTAGTGAATTTGATTTGTCTTGACTCTTGATCTCATCTTGCAAAGCTTGAGAGTTTGAAGTGAGGTAATGAGGTTAAAACCTGCAATTTTAGCAGCTACCTAACAACAATCACATGGGTTTCTGCAAACATTTTGGTTGTTTTATATGAAAATATTTTTATTATTATTAAATATATATATGGTAAATCACAAGCCAAGTATCTTGAATTTAAGAAAATAGCATTTTTTTTATTTTAAAAGCTACGTTAAAATAATAATTAATATAATATATGATTATTAATTAAAATATTATATTTATTTTTTTAATATATAATTAACCATTATATTAATTAATAATAACTTATTATAAATATATTTTTTTCACTAGAAAAGACAAATCATCATTAGGATATACGTACTGTGTCTATTGAAGTTGAAGGGTACTTTGTCCGTGATTGAGGTAGTTATGATTCAGAAAATAGTAATTCTTTAAGGTGAATCCTATTTTGTACGAACATGTACATATCTACTGTACTTTAAGGATTAATTGTTTTCTACTAAAATTCGTTTAAAAATTAATCTTTTAAAAACTTAATTTATTAAAAAATGATAAATATTATATTAACATGTGAAAGTAAGAAATCATTTAAACTACCTTGAAACTTTTAAGGCATTAATTTTTTGTGCAACGGGCACGGAGCACCAAAAATCATACTCTATAACATGACATCAATTGTTGTATGTAACATGTCCAATTTTAAACATCAATTATAGGTTCTCGGTTCTAATAACGTTAAGATAAAGTTGATAGTTTAAGTTTTTTAGACCATTAAATAATTGTTATTACAAAAATTGTATTTAAATCAATATATAAAGTCAATTTTTTTAAAAAAATTGACTTATAACGAATTTAAAGTCAATTTGGTGTAAAATCGATGTTATACATAACATTGGTTGATATATCGAACTGACGTTATCTCCACGTATAGCATTGATTTGACACGTCAATCGACGCTACGAATTACGTGGATAGTATCGGCTGACACGTAGAACCGACGCTACACACGTGAATATTTTCTTTTCTCTTTTTTCTTCCCGAGACAAAAACTATTCCAAACGCTGCATAACTCTCAAAAACCCAAAACCTCTTCCACCGCTCTTTCTCATTTTTCGGTCACCTACGACCACCAATTCCAACGCTGGTTAGTGGGTTTTCTTTCTCTCTAATTTATCTTTTAGATCCCTTATTTTTTGAGAAAACTACTCAAATCTTTTTATACCAATTTCTCACTTACAAAACACCATTTTTTCTTGATTTTCTTTATTTTGTCACCTCATTTACTCTTGTAAGTATTTCTATTAATCCTACGCATTTATTATTCATATTTTTTCTACTATTATGTGTTATTATTTATGTATATAAATTTTTGTATTATATATATAGGTTTTGTATTATAACATCAAGAAAAGAATATAATGATCTTGAATAACAAAGGATAATACCATGATAATTTTTCTACTATTAATTAATATTTTATTTTTTAATTATTTATATTATTTAAACTATTTGTTAAACATATTTTGATTTTTTTTCTGTTATTATATAGTTATCGAATATAGGTTTTAATTTGAGTATAATAGAAAATGAATAAATTTTGTAAAAAATTAAAAATTTAAAATTTAAAGTCGATTCAATACGTGAACTGACTTTAAACGTAAAGTCGATTCACGCGTTGAGCCGATTTTAAATTTTAAATCATTTCATTTAAAGTCTATTTTTAACCAACTTTAATAGTCTGTTTTGTAGTAACGAATGAGTTAAGTGGTTAAGGCATCTTTAAAAACATGATAAATATTTGCATGTCTTAATTCCCCAATTTCAAGAATTGTTTGGTTTACAAAGAAAATTTTGAGAGCCAAAGATGATTAATTATTTATTTTTTCATAAATAAATAATATGTATATTTTCGATTAATTATATATATATAATACTTTTTAAAAAATTAATAGTAATAATCATGAATATAAATAAACTGAAATATCATATTATCAATAATGATACAAGAGTGATTAACAATTTATAATCAAAAGAGAGGGATGTAGTTCAAATTGTTAATTAGAGTACCAATAGAAGTGAGAAAACCCAATGGCTAGGATCCCACCATGTCCTAACACAAAAATACACAAACCCCAAAACACCCGTGGTCTGTCCTTGGTCAATTTGTTTTGCCCCCCACATATCACATGAAACCCTTTTTGTATCTTTCAATTTCTTCTCTTCATAAATACCCATCTCACCCCTTAACTCATCTCACCACACAACACCACCACCACCTCTTTAATTTCCACTTGCACTTTGCTGCGTATCTCTCTCATTCCTCATCTTTTTACTCTTCTTCAAACTTTCTTTCAAATATTCAAAAAAAAAAAAAAACACACACACACACACACAAAAATTATCACAAAATGGCCATTAGAAAACCAAACAAGCTTCCTCAAACAGCTATTCTCAAACAAATCCTCAAGAGATGTTCAAGTCTAGGGAAAAACAAAAATGGGTATAATGATGAAGATTATGGACTTCCACAAGATGTACCAAGAGGTCATTTTGTTGTTTACGTGGGTGAGAATAGAACAAGGTACATTGTTCCAATCTCATTTCTAACACATCCTAAGTTCCAATGCCTACTTCGTCAAGCTGAAGAAGAATTTGGGTTTGATCATGATATGGGTCTCTTAATTCCTTGTGAAGAAGTTGTTTTTCAATCTCTTACTTCAATGTTGAGATGAAATTATTTATTAAACGGGTCATCACAAGCTCAAGATCAATAGTTGTGTTTGGTTTGGAGATCAAGATGGTCACTAAGATGAAGTGTTATTAACTTCTACTTTTTTTTTAACATCTTTCTCCATAATTTGTCATGACTCAGGAGTAATCTGGAGCTTTGTTCCTTTTTCGGTTTGTTTTTTTTTTTTTTGGTGTTGGAAAGTAGTTTTTTTTTTTTTTTGAAGCAGGCCCTTTTGGTGGTTTTTTAACTACTCTAACTTTAAAACCACAAAAAAGTTATTTATGGGATTGGAATTGTATAAAGTACTCTTTGATTTTCCCCATAAAAGTGGTTGTTGTGCCTGGTGAGAGAAATTTAATACCAATGTGAAATTAATTAAGCAAGTGTTATTTTGTGTTTCTTCTGCACAAATTTGTCTCATCAGTTTTTTTCTTTTGGTTATGTTGTGCATAACATGAGGTTCTTAAGATCTGTGCATGGCCTTTTTCTAACTTTGGGTAAAGGGAGATCCAATAGATTCAAATCGAATCAAAAGGCACTTTAAGAAAACGCACTTAAAAAAAAACACAAAATTTGTTTATAGCTTTTGTCAAAGAATGAAGTACACAAATTCATACATGTACGGATTAAAAAAATATTAATTATTTTTAGAATAATATTTTTTATCAGGAAAAATTAATTAAATATTATTAATAAATCATCTTAAAATTTAAATAAATATAATTTAATGATATAAACACTATTAGTTATAATTAAATATTTTTTAATTTTAAAAACTATCTATTAATTTAAATTTTTATATTTATTAACATATATACTTTTAAATAATTTTATTAAAAAAAACTTTATAATTTATAAATATTATTTATCTATATCATTATCTATATATATATAAACAATTTTTAGTATAACCACAAGGAAACAATACTGATAACATTACTCGAAAATAATGATTGATTTATTGGATAAAGCATTGACCAGTACAAGATTAGAATTCAAAACTTATATAAACCTTTAAATAAGCTGCAAGCTATCAAGGAGAAGAGGAATTATTCCAATGGCCCACCCAAATAACTCGATCATAACTTCAGGTATTGAACAGATAGAAGATGGGAAATTTTTTAATTTTTTTGTTTTTCCCAACAACCAAACAATACCTATATGAATGAGAATTTAATACACAGCATAAGCAGGAAAATACTTTCTGCCAGAATAATATTATCAAAAAAAAAAAGTAACAAAAGAAGCGGCTAAACATACACATTTTTTCTTGCACACGTTAAGAATGACACATTTACAGAATTATTTATGACATGTGGCACACAATAAGTGGTGGGTGTGAACGAAAAATTTGTATATACTTAACATTTCAATTAAGAAATTATTAACTGAAAGTTAGACACTTTCTAAGTTAGGCTGTCGATAGAGACCAAAACTATTGAGAAAAATACAAAAAAAAGTAGATAAAAGAAGTGTAAAATAGGAGCCAAAAAAATAATGAAAATAGATGTATAGAGCTCTTTGTAAATAATGCTATGGTATCAGCTGCATATGAAGGTTGAAGTTGATGGAATAATGTACATTTCCCTGGTCTAAGATAGACTTAGATTGTTGATTCTGCCCATCTATCACATTTATCTGTAGTCGAAGTTTGACAATATGAGCTTGCACCTGATTCAGTTTAACCACCAAATTGAACTCTCAAAATAATACTTTTATTGAAAACGCACTGTAGGTTGGAAATTTATGTCTATACTACTGTTATATCGAGATGTGAGTACATTTTAAAAGAGAGAGGTACTCAAACACTGCATGATCTACCTGTATTGTTGGGCGAATTTTAATTTCCCCCACATACGTAGATTCAATTTGTCTTTCTCTATCCAAGGATTATGTACTAGGATAGTACCAAATATATTCCCCCTTAGGTTGATGTATCTCCTTCCTAAGAGCTAAGAAACAAAGAAATTATGGTTTTCTTGTTATCGGAGTTATTTATACTCTATCAAGATTCTGTCACAACCACAGGGAAGTGCTTCCATTCTCAGAAAGTCCCTCAACAATGAAGCAAATAACCAACTGCATGGTGAAAAATATAGCAATGCAAGAAGTGGATTTCTAGATAGAGAAACCATGAATATACCCAAAATTCAAACAACATGTAATGTTTCGAGAGAATAGGAGGATACAATTATATACACTTGCAGCGTGCAACAATATAATGGTCAGTGAATTTTTTTTAAATAAAATGACAGGTGGTGAAAATTGAAATTGGTAACTATAATGATACCTGTTGACGAGCTGCTGCAAGCTGTAATAGCTCATCTGCCTCTGAGAAATTCATGAACCACTGGCTCAGGAGATGATCTTTAGTATCAGATCTCCTCTTTACACCTGTGTCTTCAACTGGTACTGAATTAATCAAAAAGGCATGACTTTTCATTCCAAGCATAATAGCTAGTAATGCTATTGACAATGTAGCAGAAGAACATACCAGATGGCAATGTAAAACCAGGAGGTAATCACGGAGAGGTTACTGCTGGATGGCTCTGTACACGTGCCAGAAAATACTCCGAGGGCTCAGAGAACACAATCTCATCATAGGATCCACAATAACAGGCTTCTTTGTCGACATAGGACCCGTTTCATCCTCTGGATACAACTTTAAATGATGATATCTGTGAAGTAATTAAATTTGAATAAAAATACGCCAATTTAGTATGACTGGCAACATATACATGGCAGGCTGCAGACCTGCACATTCCCCGTGTCAATATTCAAAATCATGAGAATCTTTCGATTTCAACTATGAGGTCTTAATGGGACTAAAAGTGCACCATTCTGCAGTATTAAGTGCAAAAATTGGCTAGTACCATAAACAAATAACTAATAATACACAAAGCAGCTGACAAGTTAAGTGGTGTGAACCTGAGAGATCCGCCGGCAAGAGGTCGTTTATCACAAACATCATTGCGGAAAAAAAGTGTAATGGCGATTTCAAATTCTCCCCAGCCAGATTCTGACAACTCAAATGGTGGTGTCTCCACAACCCTAGTAGGATTACTAAAACTAGTGTGAAGCTGAAAAACAGCACGCTTAATTCACCAAACTAAGATCCTCATTGGTTGCCCACGAACATACACAGTCCACTTATGAGACTGATACCTAATTACAACATATGCCAACAAAAAAGAGGTTTCTTTACTTTTATGTAACAATCAATATACAAAGAACAACTATGGTAGCTTATATAATTTTGAGATTCCAACTATACTTATTAATAAGTGTGAAGCTGAAAAACAGCACGCTTAATTCACCAAACTAAGATCCTCATTGGTTGCCCACGAACATACACAGTCCACTTATGAGACTGGTACCTAATTACAACATATGTCAACAAAAAAGAGGTTACTTTACTTTTATGTAACAATCAATACACAAAGGACTACTATGGTAGCTTATCATTGTATATAATTTTGAGATTCCAACTATACTTATTAATAAGTGTGAAGCTGGAAAACAGCACGCTTAATCACCAAACTAAGATCCTCATTGGTTGCCCACGAACGTACACAGTCCGCTTATGAGACTGGTACCTAATTACAACATATGTCAACAAAAGAGAGGTTACTTTACTTTTATGTAACAATCAATACACAAAGAACTACTATGGTAGCTTATCATTGTATATAATTTTGAGATTCCAACTATACTTATTAATAAGTGTGAAGCTGAAAAACAGCACGCTTAATCACCAAACTAAGATCCTCATTGGTTGCCCACGAACATACACAGTCCACTTATGAGACTGGTACCTAATTACAACATATGTCAACAAAAAAAAAGAGGTTACTTTACTTTTACGTAATAATCAATACACAAAGAACTACTATGGTAGCTTATCATTGTATATAATTTTGAGATTCCAACTATACTTATTAATAATACATAGCCATATATTTGTGAAGAATAAACTTTTCCATATAAAACCAACATAATCTCCAAAAAAGAAAAAAATAAAAGATATGAAAAACAAAAAGACTAATACAACTAAAACTTATAACTATAAAAATAATACCTTTTTATATCTAGCTCATACATTTTTACTATTAAAAAAAGTTACATTTCTACTATTAAAAAAAAGTTGAATCCATGATTTCATATTAAACGTGGTCTCACAATGTTCATTTAGATACTGTTAGAGGGGTTAGTTTATGTAATTTCCCAAAAAGTGGGTACTTAATAGCTTGCCTTCTTACCAAGCCAGAATGCAATATTACCATACACTATTGGAACGCTAATTTCAACATCTTTTAGCCTCTTATTCAAATTCTGCAATAAAAAACCATGAACATTAACCCAGTTAAGACATAAGAGAGAAAACATGAGTAAATACTAAAGTGAACGATAAAATCATAAACTGCAAAACAATATTTTAAACCAAACCCAACAAGGCTAATCTTTCGAAGTTGAGATTCAAAACTATTTGGGAGAAAGAGGTAAATAATCTAAATATTAAAAAATTTAACGAAAAGATGTTACCTTGTTTTCATTGTCATCGGGTTTGCCCATTTTGGTGCGCACCGATTTCGCCGTGTACACTTATACGGGATGATCTGGAATACGCTAGAACTATTTGATCATAGCCTTCGTGGCTTTGTGATTTATTTACCCAACTTCTTTTGGAGATTCAAATCTAACCTCAATTAAATAAATATTTGGTTCTTTCCCGTTAAATTACAGTGCAGTCTCAAACAAGAAAGTATTGGTGTTGGATGAAAAATTTCAGCGTTCGTTGGATACATTTGTACTCTAAATTTTACAGAAATTTAAGTAAAAATTTCGATTTCAGTTTTAATATCCGTCAAAAATAAAAAAAATAAAATAAAAAATTTGAGGAAGGTGTACTGGTTCATAATCGATGAAAAATTATATTATTTTAATATTTTTTATTAAAATATATTATCTGTTAAATAATTAAAATATAATATATTAATGAAATAAAAGAGAAATTTAATATAAAATTATTTAAAAAATAATCATTAATAATAATATTTTAATAAAAAATATTTAAATGTATTATTTTTATTTTTCAAAAAAAATATTAAAATACAAAATATTAAAAAAATCATATTAATTATTACTTTATTATTATTAAATTATTAAATTTTAATCATGTTTTAATAATTTATTTAAAATATAATATTTTAATAAAAAATTAATATTATTTATTTTTAATTTATCTTCTTAATAAAAAATTTCTTTATAATTTAATAAATTAAATGCACACAAATCTAAACAACATTTTTCCTAAAAAAATAAAAAAATTATTAAACCTACATAAATAATCTTAAAATAAAATATTTACTAAGTAAATCTAAAACGATTCAAATTTTACTCTTTTTATTAAAATATTTTTAAATTATTACACATTATGTATTCTTTTAATTTATCTCACCTTTTAGGTATACCTATCGCTATGTCAAAAAAACAAAAAAAAAACCTAAAACAAACTTCTCATTCAATAATTAAAAGATTGTTACACAATGTTTATATATAACACCATTTGATACAAGGTAATTAATAACATTATATAAAATAATTAGTATAATTAACTCTAAAATTATACTATAATATGATAATTTGTGCAATATTTAACATACACTTAATGACAGGTAACATAAACACTGTGAGTTTCCGTCTCAATTTAATAAATAATTGACGAGGTAAAAGTTTGGTAAGTAAATCAATGAATTGATCTTGTGTAAGACAATAATCTACGTCAATTACTTCTTAAGCATTTGTTCACCAATAAAATGAATATTAATATCAATGTGTTTGATGCATTGATGCATAATAAAGTTCTAACTCAAATATTCAGTACTAATATTATCACATAAAATCAGAGGAATTTGTTTAGGTCGAAACCCCAACTCATTAAGTAGAGATCAAATCCATTTCAATTCAGTAGACAAAGTAGCAAGAGCTCTATACTCCTTCTTGGTTGAAAAATAAGAAATAACTCTATATATAGGAAGCCAGAGACACCAAGCACTCACCTAAAAACACACAATAAGCATCCACACTCTTATAATCATCATAACATACTCTCTAATTTGCATTTGAGTAGCCAATGAGAACTAAACTTAACCTAAGGGAAGAAGTCTCATAAAGGTATTTAAGAACACGTTTCAATTCCTTCATATGAGTTGTGGTAGGAGCTGATGAAAGAAGAGGGAGGTTTATTGACCAAAGGAACAACATAGTGCACAAGTTGTGTAAACTGTGCTGGCATTATAGGTAGAATAGATTATTACACAATATAGACAAAGCTGGAAAAATAGATGGACCAAACTATGGAGATTGTACACAATTTTCACGAGAAATCGAAGGTGAGGTAGGGACATATAAAGCATTAGGCTCAGTGGGTAAGAACAGTGTAGGCACACAGCCAACACTCATAGATGTAGGGACATCACTAGAAGAAAACTGAAAAGAGACATGACACATAAACCTAGGAACATGAATAGAAGAACCACAAATTGGAATGGAAATTGGTAGAGATGTAGTAGAGGATTATGAGTCCAATGGCACATGATAAGGAAAATATGCTCAGCAAAAACAACATGCCTACTTGTGAAAATTTTCCCAATTGATTTTTCAAGACACAAGTAACCTGACTAATTAAGTGCATAGCCAATGAACACACACGAGGCTGATTTAGCATCAAGTTTGTTTTTTCTATAAGGACGAAGGCAAGGATAACATAGACTTCCAAAAACTCTAAGAAATTAATGATGAGGCTCCCTTTTACATAGCGACAAAAAGGGTCATTAAAACTAAAGAATTTTGGAAGATACATGATTCAACACAAAGATAGCAATGCGCAAAGTATATGTCTAGTAAGTCTAAGGCATGTGAGCATGCAATAAATGAGTAAGACCTATATCAACAATCCTATTATGCCTACTTTCAACATGCAATTATGTTCAGAAGAATGGGGACAAGTGCTTCAAAACATTATACCACTATATGCTAAAACATAAGCCAAATGCTTGAATTCACCTATAACATCCCCCTAAATAGACTTGATATGAGCATTAAACTAACATTCTACCATTCTTTTAAATTGAAGAAAAATGGAACAAACTTGAGCTTTGGAAGAAAGAAACTATATCCACTAAAATCTTGAAAAACCATCTACAATTAACGAGAAATATTTCTCCACATTAATAGAAGACAAAGCAGAGGGTCCCTAAACATCCATGTATAAAAGTTCAAAAGGTAAACATACAGTGTCATGATTCCCATGAACAAAATGTTGCTTGTGCTATTTAACCAACTAACATAACTCACAAACAAAACTATTAAAGGACTTTATTACATTTATATGATGCATGGCTACAAAAATTGAACAATGAAGTCTAAGACATGAGCCAGAGATCATGCCAAATAGAATAGGCAGCCAAAGTAGCAAAAGGAACCAGAGAAGGCTGATAAGCAGCACTTGATCCACAGATAAGCTTATATAGCCCTCTATCGATTGGATACTTAAGAAGCACCTTCTTCGAAACCCTATCCTTAATAAGAAGGAAGTATGAGTGAAATTCTACAAAGACATCATTGTCTTCACAAAGTTGATAAATATAAACAAGATTTCATAGTGATATATGGTGTGTGTAAGACTTTGGAAAGAAATAAGTGATTATTATGATTTTTCAAGAAAGCATGACCATAATGAGATATAGGGATGGAGACACCATAACCTACAAGAACACACCTGAGAAATGAGTTGGATTACCCAAATTTGAAACATCGTTAGTTAAATGTTGAATTGCTCTATTATTAAGCACCCAAGACTAATCTGAATCACCATCACCACTAGCTACTTATGTTGAAGCACCAGTTTTTACTTGTGAGTTAGAAGAAGAGATACTTGATAGCAGACTCTTGAGCTTATATCAGGTGGAAGTGATGCGACCATTTTTTTCCATAAAATTAACATTGAACACCATTCCCTCTTCCTCTACCTTAACCATGCCATTTACCTCTATTTGTAGAATTCTAATCTTTGTCTTAAGTAGACTGTTGGGACTCAAAGCCCACAACCTCTAGAGACAAACATTGCTTATATCTTGACCATATTAGTATGATAGATTTGTTGTTCTTCCTCTTCTTATTATTGAAGTCTATGATAATATATCAACAATCTACTGTGAAACTTTTCAAGAGTTATCTCACTTGCGTGATTAACAATGTTACAGACAAAAGCATTATAGCTCTGATCCAGTCCATATATTCCATGAAAAATTAGATCCTTAGATGGAATAGGTTCTCCAATTGAATTGAGGCTATCATAAATTATCTTGATCTTCATAAGATATTCATCAACAAGCAAATTATCTTTTTTGACAGTTTGTAATTGAAGCTTTAATTTCATAACTCTTGGCTGAGCTGAAGAGGTAAACACTTTCTCATATGTGTGTCATAGATCATATGTAGTAGCAGTATAGCTAGCAGCCAAATACATTAGATGACACAAAGTCATATATCTAGCTGTGAATTGTACCATTAATGCACTTTCAAGTAGAAAACTCAAGAGTAATTTTGCTACTACCAGGATGATATTTACTGGAATCGCAACAATTCTATCAATATATTCCTCAATACCATATGTTATGATTACACACAGTAGTTGCTCTTTCCATAACAAGTAATTAGATCGATTTAATCTAATAGGAAGGTACTCATATTGACATAGAGAACTGATACAGTTGATATAGATTGTACATCAAGTTATTCATCAGTGATAATATTTCTTAAATTACTCGAATTCACCATAGTTGTAGTCAATTTTTTTTTTTTTGCAAAAACAGTAAGAATCATCAATCAAGAATAAGAAAACAACTTTTTTTTTAAGAATTGCAAAACCCTAACCTAGAGTTATGATACTATACGAAACTATAATAATACAAAGAAGCAAGAAGGAAAGACGTGAAACGAACTTCTCATTCAATGATCAAAAAATTTGTTACACAATGGCTATATATAGCACCAATTGATATAAGGCAACCAATAGCATTACATGATATAATTAGTGTAATTAAATTGTAACTAATACTAATGACAAGTCATAATATCTACTAATATTAATGTTAAAATATGAAATTATTTTATAAACCTACTTTACATAGTATTTTTTCTGGTTAGGAACATTAGCAACATTTTTCTTAAACATATTAAAATTACATTTCATCATCTTTAAAGACACAATGCTAAAATAATTTCATTCAAATTGCATTCTTTCTCCCTAATAGTACTTCTTCTATATATAACATCTATATTGAATATTAAACATATTTAGCATACAATATTAAATATATATATATATATATTATTGTTGTAGTTATCATAGAACATATTAAAATTGATATATAAGTTTGTATATGAACAAGGATCATGATTTTAGCAACATATATTACATATTTTTTTTTTCAAGGTGATAACTATATGAGAAAACAAATATGATCCAAAAAGTTGACAAAGTCAAATAAATAAATTTTTTAACTAATTAGTCTCTTAGAGTTTGATGCATTCTACTTGCGTTAAGATTAGTAACAACATTCATTTCCAAAAGAATAATGGACTACCTCCAAGATTTAGATTCATAGTTTTATACCACTGCTTGATCTAAATCATTAAAATAAATGTAAGGGAGAGGATAAAAAAATTAAATAATCAAATCAAATATCATAAGAAAGTAATGACATAAAACATTACTTTAAAATCATCTTTAGTTCATAGCAACATGAGTGGTAATGAAAATAATTCAAGAATTTATATATTTGATTTAATTGTTAATTTAAAATAAAATATAAAATATTTCATCAGTAGCAATAATGCTCATTTCTCTCATACATTTCAAAAATACTCTAAAAATGCTATATTTTCTTATTTTATTTAATTTAAAAATCAAAATTTTATAATTTTATAATTTTATTTTAATTTTACTGTTTAAACAAACAAAATAATAATTGCATTGTTTATATTATCATTTATATTCCCTTACCAACCAAACATATCATTTTCCCATACAAAAGGTCTACTTCTTTCCAAAATCCTCTCTAGTTTACACAGTCGACGGAGAACACTTTTAGCATCCCGTTTGTTTATTATCCTCTCATATATTATCATCTTATAAGTTCTACTCATCAGAATGTAACTCACCTAATTTATAAAAAAATAATGCTAAGATCACACTAATTATAATATGAAACAAAATGTACTTTTAAGTAATTGTTCTATAAATCCTATATCTATCTATATGAAGAAGAAATCATGTAATGGTAACGAAAGGGATTCTTATTTGTACAAATAGATTGTATTGTTTGTATTATCATTTATATTCCCCTTACCAACCAAACATATTATTTTCCCATACAAAAGGTCTACTTCTTTCCAAAATCCTCTCTAGTTTACACAGTCGATGAAGAACATTTTTAGTATCTCGTTCGTTTATTATCCTCTCATATATTATCATCTCATAAGTTCTACTTATTAGAATGTGCCTCACCTAATTTATAAAGGAATAATGCTAAGATCACACTAATTATAATATGAAACGTGTACAACCATGACCCAAAAAGCTAAATGCACGCTATTGGCAATGAGAATACATGCATTCATTTATATAGACAAGATATTTGAACTAATATTTTTTTTCCTTCTCCTTTTGCTATAGATTGGGTTTTGAATGTTCTAAATTGGGTAGGAAGACAGCTACTAAAAAGTAAAACATTAGATTCTCACGTACGACACATCGTCATCAGTTGTACAGTATATATCATAAAGGCCACAAAGCATAAAGATTAGGTAGGTTGAGATCGATTATCAATGCTTTCGGATGCCATGTTGCTATTATCTTAAATTTTTGAATACATATCTAAATAACAGATTTGATCTATGTTGTTCAAAATTGGCCACTTCGACAAAGTTCGGCCAAAATTTTGAATTCGGCTATTCCAATCACAGCCTGACTTTTTAATAAAAATCACATCCAATGGTTCATGTCAGACCAATTTAAGACAAAAGTCCAAAACGTAAGCGAGGCTACTGAAGTCATGCACTTTCTTTAACTTTTTTCCCCCGTCTTATCTTTGTTAACTTTAAGAAAAGAATATTGCTTACATACTAGAATCAAAAGGCTTTATATTGTAAGAGAATTGGTGGATAAAAACACTAATAGAGGCACTCATAATAAAATGGCATGTCAAAACATACAAACTTGAGCAACGTAACTAACCCTACCTCTTACATTGCACACAACTCCAAAGTTATACCCATCATTATTTAGCTCCAAACACAATCAAGAACCTCCCAGTAATTTCTGTTGAAATAAATGCCGCATAAAAAAAATGTATACAATAATCCCCTTAAAATGTGATCTCGCAAGGTGCGTGAAAAGTTCTACCACGGCATATAGACTCAAGGTTCTCCCCAGCATATGAGCATAGCGGTGATACCTCCACACCTGAGTTGAAAATCCAGTCATATAAAAAGGGTTCAAAATTAATAAATCTACCAAAACTCTAGTATTTTCAATCACACAACTTATTAGTGATTGGTTTGTTGCTGTACCGTTGCGTTAAATCGATAATGAGGAAAGGAAAGCTGGTTTACAAAGCATCAATGCCCTTTACAGGCACTAGGATTTAATGTATGATTGAAGAAAGAACACTCTTGATACACTTTGCTTTACGCTTTCACTTCTCTGATTGAAAGAAAATGCGGAAAATAGACCAACTCAATTATCCCTTTTTACTATTCTTATTCTAAGGTAACTCGATATTAGAATAAGATTTAGTGAAAGGAGGTTATCTTAACTTATTTTCCAAGAAATGCCACATGTCAATTGCTTATGCTCCTCTCATAAATGGTTTTAATTTCACAGGATAAGGGAAGAACCAAGACTTCTTCCAAGTCATATATCATCTATTGCACTCATTTGTAATAAGAACCCCCTCCTCTTTTCTTTCCCCCTGCTTCTTTTTCATCAACGCAGATACTTTATTTAGTTTCAATGAAACGCCCCATTAACACAAAGCCTCCACCCATCATCAACACACATAGGCCTATACACACACATGCAAAAGAGAAGGAAAACATTGAATTACCAGTTGCATATAACGGCACCGAATGAGTTAAAAATCCACCAGCAGCAACTACCCACCGAGTGTGAAGTCGAAGGAGGAGGAGTCTGGCACTATCAGGAGTATCATAATTCGAACCATTTGCATTTTTAACAGGAGCAAACTCTTCTTCACGCAAGACCTGCATAAGTACAAACATTACAAAGTAACCCCTTTAGATGAATAAACTATAATACAAGTGAAAAACGGAAAATAGTCACCTCAAAAAGTGCAGTTGAAGGTGCATATGGGAAGGCATCAAATATGAACTGTTCTAATTTTAAACCCATTGTATGTCCATGGATGGAAGGAATTTTCTTCTCAGCAAGGTGGTATCTGAAACGCAAAGCAATAAAATCATCTAAATGTTCAGAAAATGTTGATAAGAATCTCCAAATGGAAGGATTATTTGATGCACAAAACTAAAACAAACTCAATAATAGACTATCCAATTTGGGAACAAAGAATTATGCTAACATGGCACCATATACATTCTGCTTTTGTGATCTGCATTGTAAATCCAATTTAGAAGACTATTGATATCATCATGTAATGATGTATTGACAAGCTAAGCCACAGGTTCTTGCTTAATAGATCATTGAGGGTGTAACCCTTTTTTAACATGATATGAAAAAGCTTAATATTGATGGTTCATCTCCATAAGTTTCCGATCTATAACAGGAACCAACATTTTAAGTAGGCTATGTTCAGAACCTGGAATTTGCAAAGAAACAGATAGTATTAATCAAAAAAAGAAACAAATAGTGAAAATTATTTCTGCATTATTTTTCTAACCATGATATACATTCTCCCTAAACTTGAAGAATGCAAAATTACAAGGGAGGGACAGTGAGATAAAAAGGGTACAAAAGAAGATGACCACGTACATGCTGTCTTTCTCAAGCCCATTTGCCACTTGATTTAGGAAATCTAATGTAAACATGTGCAAGCACACCTGAAAAGGTATAAAGTGACAAGAGTTTCATTTTAGAAGAAAGAAAAAGCCATCTCAATTTATTTTAGCAGTCATATGACAATCCAAAATGCTACCAGGACATAAGCATTTCTGACATCTACCTAAAAAAATATTTAAATTAGAAACACAAAATTGCATAAAAGGAAATTGACCCCATACTGTATCATCCACTACGAAACACAGAACGATGTATCATCCATGCAATGAGAGTTATAACAGATATTTTAGTAAACTAATCATTAAGTACGTTTAAAAAAATAGGCAACAATAATGTGGCCAACGTCAAACAATAATTTGATCATACTCTTGAAAGTATCTAATTTCAAATTCAGGATTCTGGAATCTTCTCAATGGTGTATTCTTTGCCAAAAGAGAGTAGACATCATTTTATTTATTTAGAGTGTAAATTTGCTCTTGCTCTGGGGAGTGATGGAGATTTCAAGTTTTGATGATTTTCCAAGTATTCAATACCCATTTGGGGCTTTGTTGTCTATACCTTCTCTTGTTAGGTTTGATCTCTGTACTAGCTTTGTACCTTTTCAATTTTCTAGTGAAATGAATTTTTGTTTCTCAAGGAGAATAAAAGAGGAAAAAAAATCATGTGTCAGTGTCCAAAGAGCAATGGGCCTTGAGATACTATAGCATAAATATACATGTATAAAAACTGCAATAGCATTCCAGAAGCAAATAGTAGCAGACGAAAGCAGGATATGGTGGACATTACATTGCTCCAACAAAACCGAAGACGTCCCGTTTCTTGATTGATCAAGGAAGCTAGAGATTGATCTATCTCACTGTATTCAACCACAGTCAGCGGTCCACCTTTCCCTCGACGTACAAAGATGCCAACCTTTTCTTGTGGGTATGCCTGTACATAAAAGAGCAAAAGAAATAAGTTTTATAAAATTCTCAACATTCATTAAAGAATATTAAATTCCATGGCATGTATATGAGACTGGATTTGCAAGGCATAAAATTGACATAAGTTAGGTATAGATGTCCAAACCATCTATTTTGCACAAAGTATCTAATCAGATGTAATGAACATATGTTCTACATATCTGGTAGATACATACATAATACTACATAAAATATTAATTCTTTTGTTACTCAAGACATTTGACAATTTTTTATCAATCTCTCTCTTATTTTCCAAGCTAATCTTAGAATGAAGAGCATATCCATGAGTTTAAATCAAGGCATCTCACTTCATTATTCATTAATTGAAATTAAAGCACAGTCATGAAATGCATGGCCTCAAGATGATTATTATTAGGATCCAATTCAGTAGTTCTCTCATATAACCTGAACTTATATATAAAAACTCATAGTAGAAATAGAACTCAGCAAATAAAAATAGAAGTACCTTGCGAACTACTTTTGCGGCAGCAGCAACACCTTTATCAATGAAATAGCCCAGAAAAGTTGGATCAGCTACACGGACCTGCTTTTAAGACCCATCACTAAGTATCTAAATAACACGGGAATCTGAGTCTTCGAACAGCAGTGATTCAATTAGACATTTCATACTTTCTAAGAGAAAAAATAGAGGAAAAAATAGAAGAAAAAAAACATCCATTGATTTTATTCCAGAACATGAAGTACAAGAACAATAAGACAATATAGTTTAGATCGTTTTATACCATATAGCCAAAATGTCGGTTAAAAGATAAGTTAATTCTATTTCTATATCAGAGAAAAAGGACGGCTCTATTGCTTCTAGCCTAGAGAAAAGAAAAGGGAAAGCAAGTGTGTGTTTGTCTGAAATAGTGTATTGGTAACCCACCTTCAACGTGGTGCAATTTAAAACCCTTTTTAACGTGAAAACAATGAGGAAGTAGTTTTCAGAAAAGGGTGAAATGAGAACATTTTGCTTTACCCCACTACAGAGTGAAGACGAGTTCTTACAACCTTGCCAAGATATAGCCTATTTTACCCAGCTGAGCAGGTTCCTTCCATGCAACTCCCCAATTATGATCTAGTAAAGAATATTAATGTTCTAGCGACCTATGACCAAAGAGGGAAATGAGAAAGAGAAAAAATCGTATACTTTCACCCCTTATCTACTGCTCAAACCAACTGATTAGGAGAATAGGCATGACCTTCCATTTTTTTAAAATATTGAAGCAAACCCAAAATATTATTATGGAAGGAAGTCTACATACCAATGCATTGTCGACCCCATAGCAATCCACATATTTAATTCCCCTTGATGACATATCTTCTAATAGCTTTGATGTTTTTAGAGCTGATTAACAAATGGAGGATCAATTAACATAATGAGTAATGTCCAAATAAATCGGAAAACAGATAAATTTAGTTTAGCAGTAGCATTCAACACGTTGAACCAGATTGAATTGACACGCACCTGAATATACTCCTCCATTCCCATCAGGAGCCTTAGACACCTATTTAAAAAAATTCATGTAACCATGGCACATGCCAAAAAAACAAAAAAAAAGGATATAGATAGCTAGTATCGGATATTGGGTCCTTCAGGTCCTGAAACTAATACATTCATACACTTTAGTCTTATAACTTTTTAGGTAAGCTCATTTGGTCTTGTAATTTAAAAATATGATCAATTAAGTCAAAATTTTCAAAAATTGAGATTTTTTTTTCCTAAGGGGAAATGAGAATTATACTTTATTAACTAAAAAACATTAAAAAAAGAAAAAAATGCACAACCCTCCCCTCTCCCTCTCCCTCCCTCTCTACTCAGTCTCTCTCTCTCTTCCTCTCCCGTTCTCTCTCTCTCCCACTCCCTCTTTTCTCTCTCAATTTTATTTTTATTAGTAAAATAATGATAAGAAGGGGAGAGGGGAGGGGTTGTGCTTTCCCTCTTTTTAAATTTTTTTTATTAATGAAATATATAATTCCCATTTTATCCTTAAATAAATCTTAATTTTTGAAAAAATTTACTTAATTAATCATACTTTTAAATTATAGAATTAATAGAAATAACCTAAAAAATTACAGGACTAAAGTGTATAAAGAACATAATTATTGGACTAACATGACCACGCATATGCCAAAATCTACCAAATAATTATATCATAGCAACTCCTTTACTTCTAGAATACTCTGTATTGCTTTTCTTTAGAATATATCCCAAATGTCTCTCAATAGATTACTCCATAAAACAGCAACTCCATGCTAGGATTGGAATTCTACAAGATGCTAAAGGAGCCTAATGGTCAATTTAAAATTTGCAACAAATTAATAGTTCAAGAAGACAAAAAGAAACATACTCTATATGGAGTTTCCATAATAAATCTACCATCTTTTGAAATACAAGGTACAGTTCCTTGCTGAAAGAATGTGACCTGCAACAAAAATGTGGGTCATTCAAAGTAAGAAAAAAGGAATCCTGTTGAAAGCAAGCAAAAGCACAGCCAGACACCATTAAAAGTCTAATAGAAAAGTTAATATACTAAAAATCTTAAAAACCCTTACTTGGTCGGCCTCAAGGCCAAAATACTTGTGAGTCTCAAAGTATTTGTGTGTTGCCTCATCAGTAAATGGACTGGTCATGATATACCAATGTATTTGCACTGAACCAGCAGAACCTGGAAGTACAATTAAATCGTGAATAAGCTAACCGAACCTGAAGTGATTTCAAATTCAAGCTAGTGAAAACCTCCAAAGATCTGAAACATAGACAATAAATTAAAAAAAATCTTCAATATTATCGGACAAATGCAATCAATATTAGAAGGTATAAGCACTATCAATGTATTACATATCTCAATTATAATCAGGAACAAAAATAAAAAGGACCTGCAAGAAACTAACATATATTTTCTTTTTTAAATAATATGTAAGAAACTAAGATAATAACCTACCGTCATTTGCTGCTTGAGCAGCTAGTTTCTGTGCACACAAAATCCGCTCTGCTTGAAGTTGAAAAAGAGATTTCCCGGATGGAAGCCCAATATCTAACATTACACCACATACATGACAACAAAACCATTCCAGGTAACTTATCAATTATCACATGAGAATACATGGGTGGGTGGGTGTGTTTTTGTGTGTCTATGTTATGCATGTTTGAGCATAACTTGATCAGGCCTCAGACCTTAGAAGTTCAGTAAGATGCAATAGTCAAGAAAATATTCCGACCTTCCATCCCAAGCTATTTCAAGTGAAGAGTATCAAAATTGGGTATTTTTTTTACTTTGTTTCCTTAACCTAGTTCACATATAAAATGAAAATATTTTTTTTTCATTGTGATGCATTATTAGTAACCATTCATTTACGTTAAAGAGCTGCTTTATCTTACAATAAGTATCATTCTTAATTCAACCTCTCCTGCCTCATTATTTTTTAAATACTGAAAGAAAGTAATATTTTCAAGAATTAAAGCACTGTTGATTAATCCAACCAAGAATAGAACTTCAGTTAAGACTCAATTTATAGCTATAGATTTCACGACATAATTAAACAACTTCAGCAACTGAACTGCAGTTGAGACATTCACAAAATTAATAATAACGATGGCAATAAAAAATATTGCTATTTAATTCCACAGAAAAATCCAATTTTAAATCCCGATCCAGAGAATCACATGGCATATATATGCAAAATAATCTATAGCTGCAGAGAATGTGTCAAAATGAAGACAACTTTATTATTACTTACTGAAGCATCCCTTTGGATCTGAACTTCCAAGTCGAGTCCCCTGCATGACATTTTAACATGCATAAATCAAACAATGACATTATTCCTGCTGAAGCATTTTACAACTTTCAAAAATCCGTGAACTGTTTGGGAATAAGAAACGTTTACTAAACAGATATCTTTTCCAACCAAATAGGAGTTGAATGAATATGTTCGCTTTTCACATCTAATGATGCTCAGATAGTAAAGTATCTCTAATAGAGCAAATGTACATTTGTAGATATCACAGCCACAGGATACCAATTTCAGCATAAGTGATGTCTCATTATTTAAAGTAGATTCTACTTGGGAAAGAATAAAGGTTTTCGTGTCATAAAAAGCAATATTATCTTTATCAATGGTCATTCATTAAACAAGCAATCTTCCACACTTTTCCTACGCACACGCGAGAGAGAGAGAGAGAGCTGTCTCAACCCACCAAACTTAAAAAGCAACATCAAGCCAAACGCTCATAAAATAGAATAAAGTTTGCTTTTGCAATTTGCATTATGGGTAAACAAGCTTAAAATAAAAAAAGTTCATTAAGTAGGCCTAACACAAAATTGACATTATACTATAACTAATGGAGAAAGAAGAGCCCACCGCATATGACAAAAAAAATTACTAATTTAATGGCTGGCTTTTGCTGTAGCCCAAAGTTCAAGAGAGCAATAAACACTATTATGGCATTTAAAAATATTTATTTTTAGAAATATATATTTCTAAAAATGTAAACTTTGCCATCACAATACTATTTATTGCTTTGTAGCGAAAGCCAGATTAAAAGCAATAGTACGCAATAGAAACAAAACTTGAAACATACTTGTATCACCAAAAACATAACAAAACATAGAGATTAAGGCACCTGACCACCAGATAACAATACCACACCCAACTTCCCCTCAGATATTGCTTTCAAACCCATCTTCCACCATCTCTCTCTGTCTTCTAACTTTCGTCCCTCCACCGTCGAGACCCAATTTTCCGGCACAGGCTCGATTGCTGCTGCCGGAAGACCTGAAATTCCACAAACCAAAATCACGAAGATTCGTACTAAATTCAATCGGCAAAATGGTACTCTCTGAAATTCAATCAGTAAACACAACCACTGACCATGAGATTGAAGCGAACACTGAATGATCCGATCTATTCTTGGAAGATCTAAACTCTGCCAGGAATAAAGTACATAACAACACGGATCGTAATCTCCATTCAAAACCATATACATTATTGAAACAAAACAAATTACAAAATCAATATCATTCATCCAATTCGTATAATTTCTTCTAACTCACTCGTTGAATTGACTAAAAGTTTTTCAATTAAAAAAAAAAATCAAAAGCCGTCACCAAGAAGAACTAAAACATTACTAACCAATTTTTTTCCAAATTTTCTAGCGAACCACACAGAAATTAAAAAAGATCTAGTATGGAAAAGGGGGAAAGACCTCGAGTTCCTTAACAAGATGAAGACGCTCATCGGGAGAGAGCTCATCCCAAAGGGCAAAAGCGTCTTCCTGGCCATAATCCTTGAGCCTCTCAACTAAAGCTTGTGGTGGTGAGTGAGACAATGAAGACGAGTCAGCTATTGGTTCCCTCATTTCTCTTGTATTTACGATAGAAGATCTAACCTCTCTTGAGTTTCAGATGAGTCTTTGGACCGAAAGCTAAAAATGAATAAAGAAGCTAAAGATATAGAGAACAGAGTCAATTAGCGTCAACAAGTACAGTAATGGTGGGTTTTGAAGATTTCTAGTGCTTTGATAACTAGTTCGGCTATGAAAGCGAGAGAGAGACAGAAAGACAGAGAGAGAGGATTGATGGTTGCTTCAGAACTGAGGCTTGAGAACTGTGTTCGTTACACCGACGGTATCGGACATAAGTGTAATTTGTTGTTTTTCGACGTGTATTGTTGGCTGACTGTGTACTTTGTTGTCTGACTATTATTTGAGAAATGATAAATATATAAAGGAATCTATTGTTTGTATCAGTTTTTGAAAGTTTTTATTAGGAGTGTGCAACTGCACCGGAGCAACTAAAAATCAATTCAGCTAAATATTTTTTGTTTTAAAATTTTATTAGTTTAGATTACTTTTTTTTTTTTTACATAATTGATTGATATTAAGATAATTTGGTTTTTATTTTTTCAAACAGATTAAAAATCAAATTAATATAATTTATTTATTTTGTTATTTTTATATTCTTATTTAAGATTTATATACTTATTATAATTATTCATTTTAATATTAAAATTCTTAGGTTTTAGTATCCTTCTCCATCCATATATATATCTCTTTACTCCATCATTTTTATCATTAATTAGCTTTTCAGTTTTCTCATCCAGTAGCTATTCCATTTCAATAGCATCAACTTCCTTAATTCTCACCTCCACCCACCAGAGCCAACGCTACCCTCCTTTCCTTACTATGTAAAATACGTTCTTTTTAATGATGTTAAAACTACGTGCACAAAATGATGCTTTGTAAAGTTTACAGATTAATTATATTTTATAATAGTTTTTGTACTAAAAGAAAATATGTTTAGAGTGTGTGAGTTCATATACATCATTGTTTATTTAAAAATATAAATTCCAATAATCTACTCTTTTTAATCTCTCATTATTTTAATTGAAATTGAAACGTATAATTACCATTCAACAGCATATTCTTTAGAAAAGATAAGTAAAGTTAACTTTTTAACTTATTTATAAATAGAAAAAAAATATTCTTAAGATTTTTATATTTTATATTTGGTGAAAATATTAATTTGTTAGTAGAGTTAATTTATATTTGTTATATATTTTATGTTCTATACACTAAGATTAATAATAATAAATTCATATGTAAAAAAATTTTTGGTGAAAACTATGAGTAGAATTTAGTTTTCTTTAGTTTGAAGATGAATTACATTCAAAAAATTAAAAATTATAATAAACGAGTTAAAAGAATATCAACGAACAAAATCCATTAACAAAAAGGATAAAAATATTTAATGACCCAATACAACCCAAACTAAACTAATAAAATTGGTTCTAAGTTAAACTAATTTTTTAAATTTATTAGTTTAATTTTTTTATCATTTTTTAATAATAAATTATATTGGATTGGTTTTTATTTTAATCTAAACCCAAACCAATCCATGTATGCACTCTTTTAATTTTTATGTTATTATTTAATTAACTAGAGGGTCATTGAATAGATAATTAATTAATATATATCAAATTAAAATTTCATAAACGATCAGACATACAATTACGTATAAATAAAATAAAATAAAATAAAAAAATAAATTAGTACATAAGATTTTTAGATGGAACAACTTAAGTCATAATAATGACATACGAGTAAAGTCACAAGTCCACCAAATCACCTAATTATTTATTATAAAATATGTTCGATTACAAGGTTATGACTTAACCTACTCTCTAAGAAAATACCTCTAAGTAACCCAATTATAAGTTTATGATTTCTTTCATAGTCTCCACAAGCAATGTATTTAAATTTATACCAACATTCTGATAAACTCGAACCACACTAGTTATTGAATTCGTTCAACTGACACTTAAAATGTTAACACAAAAACATAAACACAATGTGTGTCCTAGTATAGATTAAATAATGAACAAACCTAAATAAAATAATTTAACAGAATAACATATAAACCAAAAGCACTAACATGCCTAGAACATATGATTAAGCATAATGACTCAAATATTATAGACTTCTTAATTAATCAAACAAAATCATAGAATATTTAAAGGATTAATTAATAAAAAAAACCTAATAGAATAGTTTTGACAAAACAGATTTAAAGAGAACATAAATTATAATAGTTAATTTAATTCTCGTTAAAAGAATTATATATTTTAGGTTTATTTAAATAAAATTTGTATAAGTCTTAAATCAAAGGACTATTACTATTTTGTCCATAAAATCATTTAAAAGAGTTTTTTAAAAAAGAAGGACAATATAATAATAAAACAATTTAACTTGAGGAAAAATTAGGTTAAAGTTGAATTCTAACCGCTCAATCGATCTAGATCTAGATTGAACAATCGAACCAAAAGGATCAATCAATCAAAATTCTTTTCAATTGATTCAAGGAATGATTAAAAGATGATCGATCGATCTTAATCAAATTTTGATCAATATAGAATATCAAAAAATAAATCCTAAGATCAAGAAGATCGAATGTGAACGATTTTTGATATATCCAATCCTTATCGATCGAGCCCTAAACTTCGATCGATCGAACTCATTTAAAAATTTAATTTTTGAGAAGACTTTTAATCAATCAATCGAGAGATTACTCAATTGATTGAGTAATCTAAATGTAAAATTTTCTTATGTGTTGAATATGAAATCTAACGTGTATAAAAATATAGATATATTTGATATGTGTTTGTTTAAAACTTGATAATTTCTCCTGTTTATATATTATTGTTAAAAAATTTACCTAAAAATTAAATTATATTTAAATTTTTTTTTCATAAATATTATCAATATCCTTACAACTTATAAGTTTATATATGAATAATAGTTGATAAATAAGTAAATACAAAGTGTTCAATTAATAAATAAGAATTAAAATATAACGTTAATATCTTTCTCTTATAACGATGATAATAAAATATGGATAACAAAAATAATATATATACATGATTATTTGTAATAATAATGGTCATGAATTTATTTCAAAAACAATTAAATAAAATAAGAATTAAAGAAAATGGGATAATTTTTACACAAATTTATTATAAACATTTAATGAAATATATGATTAAATACAACAACTTATTTTATATCTTTAAAATAATAATTCTTTCACAACTTTTCTAACAAATGTTACTTGAATAAATGTTATTAAAATTTAAGTTTAATTATATCACATAAGTATCTTCCTCTATTGAATTTTATTTTTAAATTTAATCAGAAAACAACATATATTTATTTTTATCACAAGGTAAATAAGCATATATTCTTTAACATTATATGAAAAAAAAATACTATAAGTATTAAAAATAAATTCATATTAAATAATCAAATTATTTATAATAAAATTTATAACATATTTAATATTTAATATATATAAATTACATGTTTTAATTGATTATATAAATCACATTTGAGTACCATGTTACTTATATTATTATAAGATTTCTTGTTAGATCGTGTATTTATATAGTATTTTGAAAACAATCAAATAACAGTGATTTGTTATTTATTGTTTAAAGTTTAATTAAATTTCAATAATATTTTGTTTAATTATTATATTTATATTTTAAAAAAATTTCTTAAAATACCACCAAAATTATAAATTATATATGAAATATTCTTAATAAAACAATTACATTTTCGAAGAACAAAAGATAATTATACTAATAATTATAATCATCTTACATTATTTTTGAATATAATTATAATCATCCTAAATTATTTTTGAATATAATTATAATCATCCTAAATTATTTTTGAAGAATAACTATCGATCATAAACCGATATCAATTCCACATTTTAAACACATTTCTTATTTTTTTAATATTTATTCAAAAATATATTTAATTTAAAAAAATTAAAACTTAACATAATTCTTATTATATTACGTTATTTACAATATTCGTGTTAATTTTTATTTTTAACTATTTAATATATAATTTTAAGTAAAATAAAAAAAATATACAATTAATTACAATTCAATATTACAATAATTATTGCACCTCATTCTTTATCTATTATAATTATTTTAAAAAAAAATCAAAATTTTTACCTGATATCGAAAATTTCGATTATACAAAATTAAAATATCCATTCCTTGCATGTCATAGACATAAAACATTTATATTTTAATGAAATATATTCAATAAACAAACATATCTATCCACTTAAATAATTTTGCTAAATATAATTATTCCTCATAAATTGATAAGTAAATTTAACATTGTCACTATGATAACTTTCTTAATTAAAAAAAAATTGTAAAAAGTGGAACGACTTATTACAATAAGTTGTATATAGGCTTCTCCATAGGTCAATGCCAACAAATTTCAGACATATTTCGTTTTACCTCCTGATGCCTTAACACCAAAATGAGCCATTGAATTTGAAATAAACTGAACTTTAGCAAATAAATAAATAATAATAAACTAGGAACTTATGTAATTGACAAAGCTTCCTCAGGTAGCCACCAAACAAAAAACATTAAAGAAAAAACAACAACGTAAAAACATTAAAAATAATAATAATAATAATAATGCTTATTATTGTTCAGCAGAAGCTGTTGATTTTGGTGTTTCCCTTTCAAGCAATGGTGTTGTCTTAGACCTGTCAGTCGTAGTGATAATATGGTGTTCACTATCTTCATTTGATCTATCCACACTCTTGAAAAATATTCCTGCCCACAAACATTGATTGAGTTTAGAAAAATAAAAAATACAAATTCTTCAAAGTTGACCATTCTTGCTCAGTTTGTAGAAAATCTCATATCAAGAGGGAGGGAGGGAGGGAGGGAGGGGGAGAGAGAGAGAAGGGGAAGGGGGGAGTAAAGACTTTGGGCAAAAATTTATTTTCCAGCAAAAGTCCACATGAAATCCTTGATTATGATTCCACAAAGATGAGTATGCAATTAACACTCTTACCTACAAACCATATAATTGATGCCAGAAAAAAAATTGAAGTCAGAATAAGAGCAGTCTTTCTCCAGTCGTTTATACGATCCTGCAAGATGCTCGAGTGAAACAATGGACCAAATGAACCAAAAGAAAAATAGTAAAACACGAGAAATAACAAAATATTGCTTATGGAGATAGATCTAATCAGTTGGGAAACAATGACATGGAGATTTTTGGTAAACATACTGCTTGTGTCAATAATTTTGACAAAAGCAGTGTTTCTGAAACTCATTGATACTTGAAAGAATCAAAATTTCAATCACTTTCAACCAATTTGGTCCGAACTAAATTGGTCAAAAATTGAATGTTTTATATTGGTTAAATTAAAAGATTTTGGACTAGATTGGTCGGGATGTACAAAGGTTATGATAAATTAGTCAAATTATTAGGTTCAGGACTAAATTGGTCGGAAGTGAAAAGATGAAGCACCACATTGGTACTTCAGCCTAACTAAGATACCATAATCGGCCACTCAGTTTAATCATTTAAATATGAAACTACCAATAAACATTATTAATTTCACTTGTTAAAAAAAATCGTAATAATCGAAAGTAATAAAGGCAAACCTGCAGAAAACCGACAAGAGGTGAAGAAGGTACATCACCAAAAAGGTGAATTGAAACTGTGGAAATGGCCATAGATAGTGGCCTCAGGCCAGGTTTAACACAATGGAGAGAGATAAAATTAACAGGAGCCTACAAAAGAAAGCATGAAAAGTCCATAAAGATGAAGCAGGAATAGCAAAATACTTAATAACTCTTTATCAAGAAAATTAATAATAAGAATCTCCCACAAGTAAAAGGACCGTACCTGAGTAGCAAAGACGAGCAATTCACCAACTGCAAAAATAGCCAGAAACGTATACATGTTCTTGAAACAAAACGCACTAAAGCAAAATATTGCCCCAAGTAATGTTGTTGCTGAAAGAAGCTGGAATAAAAAGAGTAGGGAAAAGGTTGGAAATTATAGAAAAATAATAATCAGATAAAGTAGCGATAATAATTAAAAAGACCGTGTGGTGATTCCATCTAGCTTTTAATGAAAATCCATAATTTTAACTTTTATTGAGGTTGTTGTATTGAAATATCCACTCATACTGTCTCTTTTACGATGAAAAGACGGTAATGGATAAGTTTTGAGAACCCAAGAAGCAACATGAGAGTTAAAACAGATAACCAACTTTCAAAATGGAAAACAAATGATGGGGAAGGATGGAGGGGAATAAAAGGAAAGATTATTGAAACTGATTTTAATAAACAGAAAAGCAACTACCTTAAAAGCATTCGAGATGGTGTTTGTCATGTGATCCAGAAGGAAACCCCCACCAAGCGTGCCAAATATCCCACACACAATTGTAATGCCTCCAAACATCATATCTGCATTTGTCTGAAAAATATTGTCTTTTTTAAGTTAAATAAACATAGGGTCCGTTTGGACGTGCTTCTCTTAGAAGTGGTTTTGAGTAGCACATTGATAACTATTTTAAAATAGAAGCATGCATGCAAAACTATCTCTCCTATTATTGTTCTTAAAAGCACAAATAATGCTTTTCAAACTTTTGAAAGCACTTCTAATAGAAATTGCTAAACAACTTTGAAAATGTTTTGATCCATTTGAAAGCATTTTCAACTAAAAGGAGAAGCGGTTCCAAATAAACCCAAAAAATGATGGACTTGTGATTATTAATGAATGTTAATTAAAAGTTGAAATATCCAAATAGTGATATTTTAATTATGATAACGTATGACAATCAAATCAAAAGAGAGGACATACCATATGATATATATTATAACCTGCCTTAGGTCCCCAATACGAGTAAGCACCAATAACGAAATTGTATGCTATGTAGCCTAGAAGAAAACTTTAAACTTTTAGAAGAATCAAAGAATTAGCAACTAATAAAAAGAAAAATGAAAAAAAAAATTCTGAAATTTTGCAGCCATAAAGCTGTCCGAATATACCTAGTACATTAACAACATAGACCTTATCAGCCAGAAGAACCTTCATATCGTTAAAAAATCTTAAAATTTGATTCTTCATTCTAGTTCCTACAGTTGACCTGCTGAAAAGATGTTTATCATAACATTTAATTCACATTTGGTTTATTTTGTATAAATAGAAAAATATGTAAGGCCAGGCAAAAATTTAAAATATTACTAGTTACATTAGGAGAAACTAATTGCTTGACATGTTATTCCTGGCTATTCTTTGTACAACCAGTCCGAGTTCATGTACATCCTGACTATTCTTAGTACAACCAGAATCAGTCCATTAACTCGAGCTCTTAATTTTAAAGTACAAAGACACAACACAAGTTAGAGCTTCCTAATTCCTATAAAATTAAGTCTCAAAGTCAGTTTTATAACTGAAGAAAAAATTGCAGTTCTGATATATATAAAAGCTGGCATAAACTTACGGACTGAATAACTAACAACAAATTTGATTAGCCAAAAAAATAAAAAATAAAAACAAATTAATTTAATTAACAGAAAATATTGTGCCTCACTTGGAATGCATATGCAATCTATTTTCTTCAAGATCATCCCTCATCATCGATGAACCACCTTTGTCATTTGAAACATCTGAATCTGTACACCAATTAGAAATTTCAACAATTTAGCTGGTTCCATGAGTGTATGATCCCATTAAAAAAAACGATTTGATAATTCTCATTGTTTTGCATAAGATACACCAGTGAGGTGATAACATCATAGAGCCTCCTTTATTGAAAGCAAATCCATAGTGCTTAGTTTTCAATGAGTTAAAGATTTCCAAATGAAAGACTTGGGAGGAAAAAACAAAAATGAAGTGACGTCTTTCAAAAAAATACCAATAACTCCCTTTCGTTGAGTTTTCATAAGAAGCAGAATCTAAGGAACAAATAGTTATAATCTTACTATAAAGATTTTTTCCATTGGACAAACCAGATTGAAACTTAAACCTGAATTTTCACCGAGCAAGTTGATCTAATAAAATACCAAGAATATTGAAAGTAGAACATGAACTCAGATGTACAAAGCTTCATTGCAAAGATGGGAGATAAGCTAGGATGTGAAGTCAACATTTATCCACTAAAACACAGTTATAAAACTACCAAGCCAAGTGCCACAAAAGTCATGAGTTTATTAATGCGTAATGAAAACCAATCAGAAATGTAACAAAAATAAATCATAAAAAAAGTCATCCTGCATGATACTAAACAAAAATACCAAAAGAAAAAAACATAAATTCAGCACCATCGATATCAGAGGAAGCTGTCTCCACTGCTGTTAGTGCTTTTTTTGAGTCAATGGGAGCAAAACCTGTAAAACAACATTAGTGTGGCACAGCTAGAACTTGCAGAAAATTGGAAAATTCATATTGAAAGAGAGAGAGAGAGAGAGAGAGAGAGAGAGAGAGAGAAAACATTAATGAGAAATAAAGGTGCACCTTTCATCTGCAAAGGCTTCACAATAAAACCTAGAACAGCAAATGGCAGCATCAAAATCGCCTCCCCCCAAAAGGCATACCGCCAGTTGAAATGGCTTCCAATCTATGTACCAAAACATTTCCCAGCAAAAAATCTATGTATAAGAAATGAAAGACAAACATCTATATCAAGACTAGCAGCATCGCTGCTGCTAGATTGGATCTATACCCACCCCTCATCTATTATTTTTTTAAAATATTCAAGATGTTAACTTGCTGTTTTATTTCAATATTTACTTGTATTTGGATCTCTCCTTATCGAGTAAAATAATTATTTCTGTATTAAGCCAAAAAAAATCTATAGCTACTACAGTTAATAATTGTCTCTTTGTTGTTGTGTTTTTTCTTTTCTTTCACTACATTTTTCAAAATTTGTTTCCTCTTGAAACATGGACAGGACAGGAAGCCTAATGGAGAGAGAATATTAAGGAGCAGAAAAGTTATTGCAAACAAGAGTTGTAGCCTTGTAGGTCAAGAATAGAAAAGACAGTTCTTTTTTTAGGGTGATTTTTGACTCGCCAACTTATCTATTGACTAAAATCCTATAGCAATTAGGTATAGAAACTCACTAATCCACCATAAACATAGCCAAGTGCATAACCTGAAGGTATACACATGTAGAATATTGCAAGCCACCCTGTTTTCTGGTTAAAAAGAATACAAGAAATAAAACTAAATCAGGCTATATAACAGTATTCAGAACAGATATCAAAGATAAAAGGGTAATATCTGTTTCCTATCAGACAACAATACCAAGGTTTTTCCAATTCACTGAGAAAGATTCGTATTTCAATAAAACTGACTCTAAGCAAAAGAAATACAGGAGTTTTTATGGCCAAGGGGAATGAACTAATATAGTTGGATCAACAAAATATTTGTAATAGTAATCAAGAAATATCTAACAGATTTACCATGAATGGTCAGACAGAGAGAAAAACAAAACCTGAGCAACTGGGGCATTATCATCGATGAAAGGAGCCGCAAGACTTATAAACGAAGCCTCACCAACACCAATTAGCCTGCCCATACCACCAAAAGTAATAAAAATAGTCGAACTATTTTCCATTTTTTAACATTGCTAAATGAGATTTTTTCTCAAATAACACAAAAATTGCTAAAAACAATTCATTCTTGCCAAAATAACACAGCAAAAATACGAAGCCCACTTCATTTAGTTGTTTTAGATGAAGCCTTATGCTTCATCCAGATGGAGCCCCACCTAATCTAGATCGTAAGTGAGAGTGTGAGACTTCATCTAGATGTAATCATCTGGAAAAATACAAAGGATAAAGTCCACGTCATCTCCAACCAACGGGCGGTCAACCCCAGCAAAATCCAGTCAACAGTAGATCAATCGTGGTCATATGACCAATCAACATGACTAGGTTTGGGAGAAAGGAAGGTATTTTGGAGATTAGGCAACCATACATATTTTACAACTCAAATATGTCACTTGGAGGAAAAGAGCTTTTTAACATTTTTTCATATTGAGCAATTATTTGTTGCTGGATTACTCAAAAAATGAAAAACCAAAACCAAAAAGAAAAGGCACTTACATCCGGCAAATTGTAATGGACCAGAAGTTAAATGACAAGCCACAACCAACTACTGCAAGAGTCCAAACAGACAATCCAACTCCAATAAGCCTAAATGGATTTAAACTGCAGAATTCAATTCAAATATCGATGTAAGTTACCTTAAACCACGCAACTGGACTTTTGCCATGGTTGGAAAATAATACAAGGCATAATAAAAGTTACCCCTTTGCTAGTGAAGCAAATATTGGAGAAGCCACAAGAAGTCCAATCATAAAAGCAGATGATAGAACTCCATCTTCAAAATTGTCCAGGTTAAACTCCCCCCTTGATAAAAAGAGTAATATAAGCCAGGAAATTTATTGCTTCTGTGTGCCTTACTCTGAACACAAAATAAATTAAAAACTGCAAAAAAGTGATGCAAGGAAACATAAAAGAAAGAAAAAATTAGGTGCCTGAAAAGGGAGAATTAGGATCTAAATATCAAATCATAACAAAAACGATAGAAGCAGCTACAAAAGTAGACGTTTATTATAATTGTAAAATTAATTGAGGTCCATGCCTAGACATACATGGCAAACAAAGCGTGTAAATGAGATCAAAACAGGAATAATACACTATGATGCAAGCAGCTCTAAAGCTTAAATGCAATCTGTTAGATGTGTGAAGTCGAGTTTAAGCAAAAAGAATATACACAAAGTTTCTATCAACTATATGGACTTTCATCTCCAAACCCATCAATTGCGCAACAACCTGTGCCACTTCCAACTCAAGATATTTTCAGGAAACAATGGACTCTTACCTCCTTCCATAAATACTAAAATATGTGGGAATGCTTAACTCATTTTTTGACACACGGCAAAACCTACTCAACAAACATAAATATATACATATACCTGGAAAAAGAAACCCTTATTCCAGCAAAGTAGGACAAAATGAAAATAGAAAATGCCTTAAAGAAAGTCTTACTGTATTCCACTTCCAGATGTGCATGTACCATCTTTGGTACACGTTCCACGAGACCCATTGACACCATTGCTCGCAATTGTTCCTCGATCCACATAATTTATTAAATTAATGATACAAAAGACTATGAGTAGCCTGCAAGAATAGCAAAAACTGATCTACCATGATGCTGAATTCATGAATTTTGAAAACCTGTTACTCTAAAGCGTGTCATAAATTTCCAAGCCCTGGATATAATGTAAATTCAAGTTCAGAGTTCACTGAAAAAAGGAAATGACAAAACAACTGAAAATAAATTAAAACAATTCTGAAACTTAAATTTCTTTATCAGGATGCATATCTTAGCATCACATGCCATCCCATTTTCCAGCTCATTTTCTCAGCATCTAACCAAATCTTCAATCAAACAAACAGTGCTGACTTTGACCAATCATAAACTATACCCGATGAGGAAAAAGGAGAACTCGTAAGCTCAATTATCACCTACTTCTCCAGACCCAGAAGAAGACATAAAACTTCCATTTCTTTTCCAATTCTACGACTTAATTTCCACTCAGATGCCAATCTTAACACCGCAGTCCATCCCATTTTCCAGCTCATTTCTCAGCATCCAATCAAACATAGAGTGCTGGCTTTGACCAAGCATAAAATTACAACCTATCATAAAATTACACCCTATGAAGAAAAAACTAACTTGCAAGCTTAACTACCCTTCTGTGACAACACAATTTCCAACCTATTTGGACATAACATAACTAAGCAAAGTACTATAATACAGTAAATTTGAAATTCTAACCTGTATTCTGCAAACCCATATAATAAAATCGCCCAAAGACCCAAAAACTTATTTTCTTTTTTTCCTAAATCTCTGCAAGAAAAGTAGTAACAAAGCAAGAAAGTACCTCAGAGGAGTGAACCATGAAGGAGCTGGAGCTTCAGTGGAAATACTAGTCATGGTTGTTTCTTTCGGCGTGACCTTAGGCTGGTCGGTAGAAGATGGTTCTGCTTTTTCCTCTATGCCCATATGAAATAATAAATATATAACAACTAATAACACGATGTCCAGTCAAAGTCTCAATTTTTCATATCCATAATTTTTTTTTTTAAATTTAAGATATTGAACAAGTAGAAAGTCATAGTGAGATTGAATTTGGAAGGGTAGTTGAGAGCGGAGAGAGAGACAGTTGGCTAATTTCGAGAGACAAATCACCAGCTTTATGCGTTTTGAACCTCTAACGGTAGAAAAGTAACCGGAAAGGAAAGCAAAGTATAAATAAAAATAAATAAATAAATTTCGGGGAAGTTTTTCATAAAAACAAATAAGAATTTAAAATTTATAATAATAAAAATAATAACACAAAATTTAATTAAATTATACTTAATGTTAATTTAATATCAAATTATATTAAGGGATATAAAATAATATTATTTTTATGATTAATTTTAAAAAAAAAATTATTTTTTTATAAATCTTTTAAAGTATATATAATGTGATATAATTTATCGAAATATACACTTTAGTTCAATATATTTTAAAATATATATTTATAATTCTCTTAATATTTAAAAAATATTAATTCTAAATATTTTTTTTATAGTAAATTTAAAATTTTAAAAAATAAATAAAAATAATAATTTTTAAATAATTTTAAAAATACAAAAACAACAAAACAAACTTAGATTTAAAATTAAATTTATTTTAATGCAGAAATAAAAAATAAAATCTTAAAAATATAAAATTTATTTTTTTCATTCTCAATGTAAAATAAATATTTTTTATTTTTAATGTTTGTTAAAAATGAATCTTTTATTGATTTTTAATATTATTTTTACATTTTTAAATTTACCGTTGAAAAAAATATTATTTGAATTTATTCAAAACTTTTAAAGAATTTAAGAAATTTAAATATATATCTTAGAGTATTAAATAGTATATTTTCATAACTTATAAGATTTTATGTATATATCTTAAATTATATTGAAATAAAATATTTTTTTAAATAATTAGATGAATAGTATAAATCTTAACAAAAAAACTGAATTATCTTTTATGTCTAATATTTTTAGACCAATAATAAATTTTTTTATTTATTGTAAAAATATCATTAATATTTAGTTCCTTATAATATTTTGTTGTTTTCATCATTTTCTTTAACCTAAATAATTTTATCATGATGTATTTTATAGTTAATTTTTTTAACAAAAACTACAAAATAAATACATATATATCCACAAAATTAAACATTAAATTATATTTGCTACTCATCTAAAATTACAAAATACACACTTTTATATATGTATATATATATAAACATTGAATTATTTTTGCTACTCATCTAACACGTCGAAGAATATAAAATATTTTTAAGGAAAAACAAAGATTATTATTTGGACTATTCACTACTCATGCTGAAATAACTTTTTTTTTGTTTTATTTAAAGTTACAATATATTGTAATGTTTAGTAGATAAATAATATGAATGGTTAAAAATATTTATGTATTTAATTTAACAATTAATTTTGAATAAAATGTAAAATATTTCAACAACAAAAATATGTTAAATATTTTATTTTATTTAAAAATTAATTAATTATTTATTTTTTTTATAATTTTTTATAATTTTAATTTAATATTTATTATTATTTTAATTAGACTAATTAAACAAACATAATAATATATTAATATTGTTTTTATTGAATTCAATTTCTATTACCATTTTTTTCTTATTATATTTTAATTCTACGAACCAAACACAACCTAAGATCGTAAAAAGACAGTTTTAATTGAGATTTTGAGTTTTTTTAATATAGATATTCTTTTTTTTTCAAATATTTTATAATTTAATATCGAACATAAATGATAGTGGTAATATTATTAGTAAGTATAATTGAAACCATATAGTTATATTTAATAAATAAATTTTTACATTAATTATGATTATGATATATAAAAATGATCTAAAATGATATGATTAACGTTATAGCGATAATAATTTAGATTTTATGGTATCGAGCACTTATAATGTTTTATAATAAAAAATGATTTTTTTCTTACATTTATTGCGAATAAAAGAACAAGAAATTAAATTTTATTGAAACCTATAATAAAAATATTATTATTTAAATTACGTGATTAAAATATTATTATTTAAGTAAAGATAAAATATATATGAAAACTAAAACATGAATAAAACTTTAGATACAATGACATGTTAAAATATTGAGATTGATGTTAAATGTAAAAAATAATGATTAAAATAATAAATCTAATTTTTATTAATAAAATAATATAAAAATTATATGATAAATTTAATTAAAAAAATATTTAAAAATTAATTTAATCGTTTAATTTAAAAATATAATTATTTATGGCGGTGTTTTTAGTTATTAAAATCTAAAAAAACATGATATACAATCACAACTTTAACTGTATAAATATTGATAAATCTTGGTATAAGCAAAGTCCCGCAAGTGTCATATCTTCCTTCAATATTTGAAAGATGAGACTTTTTATTTTTTTCACAAGGATGATTGTACTTCAAAAAGAGTAACTCTTCCTTTCAATTTTGATAGGAAAAAAGAAATGAAAACTAACTTAATAAACAGTGGAACTGATAATACATAGAAATTATAGATTCATGTCATTCCCAATGACACTGTTTTATACTTCAAAAAAAGACAATAAAGGTCAAAATTATAAATTCAATAAATTTAAAATAATTAATCAAGGTTATAAAAATAAGCAAGATAATAAAAAAAACATCATTTTCATAATATATAAATTTCATAGTTTTATTTTAATCATATTTACTCTTGTTATAGCCTAAAGATAATAGGGGAATTTAAAAATAAAAAAAAATCTTACCTAAACTAACTAAATGTAGGAACTCATAGTTGATGTTAACTAAATAAAGTTTAAAATAAAATAATTTGTAATATTTTTTTAATTGTAAAAATATTGGAAATAAATAATAAAATTATAAATGTATTGATTTTGTTGATTTTGTTTTTTCCGTTCAAAAAAGGGTTTTATAATACGACACCGTATTGTTAGTACACATTCGGTCTACCTACTCTATTGCTTTCTTCTACTGGTGTTCAGCCCTCTCTCTCTCTCTCTCTCTGGTGTTCAGCTTGCAGAGGTAAGTCTGTTTTGTTTCTTCTTCGTTTATTTTTTTATTGGAAGAGTGACAACATAAACATCTGACTAGGTTACTGGGGTTAGGGTTTCGGTTCGTTTGAGATAAACTATCTTATGTTGCTCTGCTTTTGCTGGTTTAATTTGATTATGATCTACTGATTTGCAAGTGCTAGTATTGTGTTTGAAATTGCATTTTGGTTTTGGTTTCTTTCATATATTTTACTCTCTCATAGTTTCATTATAAATTCTTGAACTTATGCGCTTGCTCTTCCTAGTTAGTTTACGCTGGGAAATTTTGGTGGTTTTTGTTGTAAATTGTCCGGTTTTTCATAATCTTGGTTTGGAATTGCTGGTTTTTAATTTTTAATGAGTTTTGTATGATTAAGACTTTGCAATGTTGTAATGAAGAACTAAAGATTTCGTAGAAAAGGAATTTTTGGATATTGTTTTTGAAATTACGGAATGAAAAACAACTAATATTCATACCGGTCAGAAAAATATTATTTTTGTTTTTGGTTATTAAGGGTGGAGATGGATGTCATATACATAGGGACCATCACAACTCATTTAGTATATTTTATTGTTGCTTTATCAAATAAGAGATTTTAGAGAGGAGGGTTTTGAGAAAAAAATGGCTGCATCCTGAAGGTGAAGGGCAAAAGGTGAGGTGATGAAGGGGCAACCATTGGCTTTCTCGAAGAGCACTGCTGTTAAATTCAGAATGTTAGTTGTCAATTCCTATAAATTTTTTCGTTTGATATTTGTTGTAATCATATTGTTATGCCTGTTTGTACATGGGAAAAAAATTGATGTTGATAAATTGATAATGGCAGCCCAACAGCAGAGAATTTAGTTCCAATAAGGTTGGACATTGAAGTAGATGGCCAGAGATACAAAGATGCTTTCACATGGAATCCTTTTGGTATTGTTGTTATTCTAATTTCTAATCACATAAGCAGAAGATTACAATAATTTCAATTTAAGCTCTTTTGCTTTCTTCCGATGATTTTATTTTTAGATCCCGATTCTGAGGTCACAATTTTTGCAAAGAGGACAGTGAAAGATTTGAAGCTTCCTCCAGCATTCGTTACTCCTATTGCTGCCTCCATACAGGCAAATCTACTTTTTTTTTTCCTTTTTTTGTGTGTGTGGGATTTTGAGTTCAATGGTTTTATTTAATTTATTATATAAATCATCATGACTTGTTACTAGTATTCTCAACATTAGTCTCAGCTGGCTGATTTTCGCTCACATGAAGGCCAGGACATGTTTGCTGGCGAGAAGATAGTTCCTATTAAGGTTTGCTTCTCTTTAACATTATTAAAGTTATTAATTCTCTTACGTAATCCACTTAAACTTTTTATGCTGGGTTTCTTCAAGATCACCTATTCTATGTCTTATCTCTATCACAGCTTGATCTTCGTGTGAACAACACCCTCATTAAGGACCAATTTTTATGGGTAGGATGGAAAATCTTGTGTTTCATCCTGTGACTGAAATCTTAATATTTGATGTTTTTTGATCAACATTCATGCTTTTATGATATGCATTCTTCTTATAAGTACATTATTTTGATGAGTTACCAGGATTTCAACAACTTTGAGAGTGACCCTGAGGATTTTGCTAGAACCATGTGCAAAGACTTAGGTATTGAAGACCCTGAGGTTGGAGTAAGTACAACTATACCATGGCATCCACACATGAAGGAATTTAATTTTTATACTCATAAGACCTAAACTGTGAGTGCAGACAGGTCTTAGTATGCGTCAATTATGGATATTTTCTTGCTTCTTTAGACTTCATACTGAAATTTAACTTTGCACTTTATCTTGTGATTCACACATTTCTCTCCCTCCCTCATCTTCCCATCCCTAGTCATCCCCCCTCTTTTTCCTCTGGCTATTCCCCATTGTTCTTTGTATTTTCTGAAAAAATTTCTACTTAGTAATTTTAATTTTCTTTTACCAGCCTGCAATTGCCTGTTCAATCAGAGAACAACTATATGAGGTTAGTTTTACTTCCCTTTGAGTTGTTGCGTGATTTTGCTTTATTATCTTAGTTCAAATATTTTGTCTTTATTGTTAGTTTTTTTTACTCTTGTCCTGTAATCTTTCAATATTTCTGTTTTGTAGTTTGCAGTTCAAAGCGTAGCTTCAGCAAGAGAAAGCAGAATAAGCAAGAAAAGTCGCCGCGGAATTGAATTTGTACCAGCCAGGTTTCCCTTTTGTATTCCTTTGTGTCACTCAATTTCAAGCACACGCATGCATAAATGAACTAAAAATACTGAGTTAGGTTGATAAGGTGTTGTGTACGAAAGTGAGAAATTAGGACTTTGGAAGAAAAAACAAGACGAAGGGAAGGGGGATCAATTTACTGATTGATTAATTCACGATACTTTAACAATATATCATAAACCAAATTTAAGGTGATCTAATGCATAATTAAATAAGATTAAAAAGCCAATATGAAAGGTACAACCAAAAAACTGATATATGTTAATAACTCTGTTTGAATTTTTGTCTTCCCCCCTCTTTCTCTTTCTCAGTAGGGCAGGTGGAGCTTTGGACCTTGTGAAGTTATTTGGTCACAGATCTAGCGTTGTTCGGTATGTCTTCTTGCTTATGGAATTCTTATCTACTCAAGTTAAACTAGAAACTTATCGAGGATGATCTTGTTGGACTGATGATGGTATTTAATCCAGCATTTATATTCCTTAAGCTTTTTGATTTCTATCGTTTTAGTCTCTTAACTTTCAGCTCGGATTGTTACAAAACAATCGCATCATTTTTTTAACTTTCTTCCAAAAATATAATTGAATGGGCTTTCATTGTGTGACACTGACGTGGTCCCAGAAGTTACAAAAAGGGTTTAGTTGGTTGCTAGTTCTCGAGCAAAAGAAAAGAAATAAAACAAGGATATATGCACTCAAAATAGTAATTTTCAAAACATTTCTTAATGGTCATATTAATAACATAGTTCAAAGAAATACAAGAATTTTATCTAAGCATTGAAAGCAATTCAAGAGTATGTCACATTTTCACATTGAATTTTCTTGTGTGTGTGTGAAGTCTTTTCATGATTCATCACATGTAATCCGGTGAGTTTATGCAAATATGGGAGCAATTAATCTTAATGAAATCATAAATCTCATAAGTTTGTTTTTCAATTCTCTCTCCCTTAATGTGTACAAATACAAAACCAAAGATCAATAGGACTTTATTAAGCTTGTTATGGCTTAGGTAAAGGTAGAATGAAAGACAATATTTGGCTCAAATTTCCCCTAAACACATATATCATTGTAGGATCATAACAAGGCACCTTCTAACATCTCAATGAATACTTTCAAAGTTGGTATTTAACTTCTCATGCCACAATCTCTTTTTGATTTTTTTTTAACTAGGCTAATATGTGAGTGACAAATAAAAGTCAACATAAAGGCTCAAACGGGGTATACTATGGATAAAACATGTAAGGTTGGATAGAAAGGCTCAAACGATCCAAGATAACCTAACTCATTTCCTTAGCTAAGTGTTGTCTAGGATTTTGCCTTAAGAGAAAATCAAACAAATTCTAAAACATGTGAAATCAAAGGAGATCAATAGAATTGCATATTCACATAAACCTTATCTAAATTAGCATAACAACTCCAAGATCAAGACTAGTGCTCATAAATAAACATATTCTTATCAAAATGAAGCTTACTCAAAAATTACACACAAACTTAGACACTATTCACATTTTTCAAAGAGTTATGCATCAATCCAACCAAAGAAATAAAAATAAGTCACCACGAAAAGCACAATATATCCTCAAGTTTCAAACAAAAAAAGAAACAAAGCCACACAAACAACAATACCAAGCAAATAATTCAAATAAGTTCAATCTCTTCACCCCCAAACTTAATATGCACACTGTTCTCCGTGTGTGAAAATTAAAGAACAAAGGAGATGGGTTAAAAGAAACTTTCCTGATTGGTGAGTTGGCTTATAAGATTGAAATAAAAAAAATAGCTTCACTTTCTCCAATTTGCACCTATCAAACAAAATATAGAAATATTCAAACTAATACGTGTGCAACTAAGTAAAATAAATAAAAACTAAAACACCTGGCTTGCCTCCCAAGAAGCGCTTGATTTATAGTCATCGGCTTAACTTCCTGTTTCTCTGCTTTAAGTAGGGTTAGATAACAAAAAGATGGACTTTTGACGATCAATGTCACCTCTCCAATAGTGTTTGAGTCTTTGCCCGTTCACTTGGAGAGTCCTTTGTGATTCTTCGTCTTTAATCTCAACAGCTCCATATGGGTGCACTTTGGTAATAGTGAAAGGACCTGATCACCTAGATTTGAGTTTTTCTAGGAAGAGTTTCAAATGAGAATTGAAAAGCAAAACTTTATGTCCTGGTTCAAAATGTCGATGCAAGATCTTGTTGTCATACTATCTTTTCGTCTTCTCCTTATAAAGCTTAGTATTTTCATATGCTTGTAGACGGAACTCATCCATCTCATTGAGTTGTAGAAGACGCTTTTTGCCTGCGGCTCTCAAGTCAAAATTCAGATTCTTGATTGCTTAATACGCATTGTGCTCTAGTTCAATTGGGAGATGACAAACTTTTCCAAAAACTAACTAATATGGAGACATCCCAATGAGTGTCTAATATGTTGTCCGGTATGCCCAAAGTGCATTATCTAAGCTCTTAGACCAGTCTTTCCTAGAAGGATTTACTATCTTCTCAAGGATCTTTTTCACCTCTCCATTTGAAATCTCAATTTGACCACTTGTTTGAGGATGGTAAGTGGTTGCGATCTTATGAGTGACCCCATATTTGGCAAGGAGGGCTTCAAAATACTTGTTGCAACCGCTTACCATCCTCAAACAAGTGGGCAAGTTGAGATTTCAAATAAAGAGGTGAAGAGGATCCTTGAGAAGACATTAAATCCTATTAGGAAGGATTGGTCTAAGAGGTTAGATGATGCACTTTGGGCATACCGGACAGTATATTAGACACCCATTGGGATGTCTCTATATCATTTAGTTTTTTGGGAAAACTTGTCATCTCCTAGTTGAACTAGAGCACAACGCATATTAAGCAATCAAGAATCTAAATTTTGACTTGAGAGCCACATGTGAAAAACGTCTTCTACAACTCAATGAGATGGATGAGTTCCGTCTACAAGCAATATGAAAATGCTAAGCTTTATAAAGAGAAGACGAAGAGATGGCATGACAACAAGATCTTGCATCGGCATTTTGAACCAAGACAAAAAGTTTTGCTCTTCAATTCTCGTTTGAAGCTCTTCCCAAGAAAACTCAAATCTAGGTGGTCAGGTCCTTTCACTATTATCAAAGTGCACCCATATGGAGCTGTTGAGATTAAAGGCGAAGAATCACAAAGGACTCTCCAAGTGAATGGGTAAAGACTCAAACATTATTGGGGAGGTGTGACATTGATCGTCAAAAGTCCACCTTTTGTTATATGACCCTACCTAAAGCAGAGAAACAGGAAGTCAAGTCAATGACTCTAAATCAAGTGCTTCTTAGGAGGCAACTCAGGTGTTTTAGTTTTTATTTATTTTACTTAGTTACACACGTATTAGTTTGAATATTTCTATATTTTGTTTCGTAGGTGCAAATTGGAGAAAGTGAAGCTATTTTTTTGGATTTCAATCTTACACGCCAACTTACCAACCAGGAAAGTTTCTTTTAACCCATCTCCTTTGTTCTTTAATTTTCACACACGGAGGACAATGTGCATATTAAGTTTGGGGGTGGAGAGATTGAACTTATTTGCTTGGTATTTTTGTTTGATTGTTTGAAACTTGAGGATATATTGTATTTTTCGTGATGACTTATTTTTATTTCTTTGGTTGGATTGATGCATAGCTCTTTGAAAAATGTGAATAAAGTCTAAGTTTGTGTGTAATTTTTGAGTAAGTTTCATTTCGATAAAAATATGTTTATTTATGAACACTAGTCTTGATCTTTGAGTTGTTGCTAATTTAGAGAAGGTTTATGTGAATATGCAATTCTATTGATCTCCTTTGGTTTCACATGTCTTAGAATTTGTTTGATTTTCTCTCAAGGCAAAATCTTAGACAACACTTAGCTAAGGAAATAAGTTAGGTCATCTTTAGATCGTTTGAGCCTTTCTATCCAACCTTACATGTTTTATCCATAGTATACCCCGTTTGAGCCTTTATGTTGACTTTTATTTATCACCCACATATTAGTCTAGTTAAAAAAAATCAAAAAGAGATTGTGGCATGATAAGTTAAATACCAACTTTGGAAGTGTTCATTGAGATGTTAGAAGGTGCTTGTTATGATCCTACAATGATATATGTGTTTAGGGAAAATTTGAGCCAAATATTGTCCTTCATCCTACCTTTATCTAAGCCATACTTTACAAGCTTAATAAAATCCTATTGATCTTTGTGTTTGTCTACATTAATGGAGAGAGAATTGAAAAACAAACTTATGAGATTTATGATTTCATTAAGATTAATTGCTCCCATATTTACATAAACTCATCTGGATTGCATGTGATGAATCATGAAAAGACTTAACACACACAAGAAAATTCAATATGAAAATGTGACATACTCTTGAATTGCTTTCAATGTTTAGATAAAATTCTTGTATTTCTTTGAATTATGTTATTAATATGACCATTGAGAAATGTTTTGAAAATCATTATTTTGAGTGCATATATCCTTGTTTTATTTCTTTTCTTTTGCTCGAGGACTAACAAAATCTCAAGTTTAAGGGTGTGATAACTCTGTATTTTAGAGTTATTTTGTCCAATTTATTAATTATAGTTGCTATGTTCTCAAGGTTTTTAGTTAATTTTAAATTATTATTTGGTGTTAGTTTAGTAAGAAATTATATTTTGAGAGAAAAAGAAACAATTTGAATTAAAAAAGGGACTTTAATGCAAATAACAAAAGTTGAAAATTTAAACCTCTTTTGACCTGAAAATGAGTCTCGCATTCGGATGGAACAACGCGCGTCACTCACCATCAGATCAAACGATGAACGATCTAGATCGTGTGTGTTCTCCACGCGAGAGTCACAGAGTGGAGTCCGCGCGGAACTCCCTGCGATGCAGTCCATCGAAGCTCCATGTGCCCTCGCGTCTTGCCCTGCCTGCAAACGATGAATGGTCTAGATCCCGCGTGTTCTCCACACGAGAGAGTCATGGAGTGGAATCCGGTTGTTAGTACTTAACAAAGATTTGTTAAGATTAGTAACAAATCTTCGTGGGAACGATATCGTGACTCTCTCATATGGAGAACATGCGCGATCTGAACCGTTCATCGTTTGATATGATGGTGGGTGACGTGCGTTGTTCCATCCGAGTGTGAGACTCATTTTCTATGCAAAAAAGGTTTAAATTTATAACTTTTGTTATTTGCATTTAAGTCATTTTTTAATTCAAATTGTTTCATTTTCTCTCAAAATATAATTTCTTACAAAACTAATACCAAATAATAATATAGAAACTTAAAATTAACTAAAAATCTTAAGATGATAACAATTATAATTAATAAATTGGATAAAATAATTCTAAAACATAGAATTATTATTGGTCTAATTTTGTTGAAGTTGAGGACTTAATTGTCCAAATTGAAATTTCCCCCTCATTGTCTCCAATTCCATTAAACATTTTATTTGAATGATGAGTTATAACATCATATACTCACTCGTTGTAGTTTGCCTCCATTCTTAAATATTACAGGAAGAGAAAGGAGTGGGATGTTTATGAACCTATTGTTGATCTTTTATCTAAAGAGGAAGTTGATGCCCTTGAAGCCAGAGAAGACAGAAGTACTCGGTGACTTAACACAACTCTACGAGGCATTTAGACATTTCTTGGCACCATACTTATCTTATGTCCTGCATGAATCTATGCATAGTATTTGTTATATTCCCTTTTAGAGAAAAATGAACCTACCTCGTTTATGTTACATTGTTAGTATAGTGCATGATGCTATTAATAGGTATACAAACTCACGTGCAAGTGCATGACTTTATCTAGTATTTAATAATGATGTGCCACGTAGGAAAAATAAAAATAAATAAAGATTGTTAGTTTTTTTTTCTTTTTCGCATCAAGTTCTTAAATGTGACATGCAATGATTAGAGAATATAATTGGATCCATTTTTTTAAAACTAATTATTGGATGTCACATTATTAATTATTGTGTCAAGTGGTAGAATCTATTTGAAAAATGAATAATTTGATATTTTAAAAGTTATTTTGTCTAATAAATAAATGCTAAAAAAATATAAATTTATATTTACATTAATTACGGTATAATTAATTACGGTATAATACGTGATAAAATAATTTTAATTAAATCTTAATGTGTTGTATTATAATTAATTTGAAATTTATATGTATTTAATATTTGTCAAATTTACGTGAAAGCTGATATGTATCATCTTATTTGAAAACTTGGCAAAACGCAGGGCAAAAATCCAATAAAATATAATAAACATATATGGACTTTAGTGTATCTTACTTAAATTAAATAAAAAAATGTTTTTTTATTTAAATTTAATGTATATGTTATAATATAATTAATTTTATTATTTACAATTATTTCATTTGTTTTATTAATGGATAAAACAACTTTTACAGCCAAAATATTCACACGGATAAAACAACTTTTATCCATATAGCCGTACTCCGCCCTACGTTCGTCTCTACACTTACCTCTTTGAAAAGGTATTGTCGCCAGCCAGGCATGAAATATTTTGTTCGTATGACCTGTTTAGTCCCGAAGAAACAGTTTGACGGAGAATTATAAACTATCGGATTGGATTCTCGTGGTTTATGAATGTGAAATTCCGTTGAAATGATCGAACTATCGGATTAGATTCTCGTGTGTCTCTTCCACTTTTCTCGCATGGTTTATTTCTTATTTTGTTTTGTAATTATTTGATTTATATTTTGTGCTTATTCATTGTTCATATTGTCAGCTATTCATTTGAATTCTTATTCATTTGATCAGTTCGATATCTTACGTTTTTGAAATTTAAACATGAAAATATGTGATTTTCTTTTGGTCCATATATCATGATTACTCTATTTTCTGATTGAGAAATCGCTTGAATGGTATGGCCTTCATTTTTTATTTTTCATGTGGAAGTATTTTAGTATTAAAAGATATCTCTATTCTTAAGATTTTATATGAAATATATAAATTTATGTTTTTGAATCTTTGTCGTGATAAACATTTTTAATTCATTTAACTATTAATATTATATTAAATTCTTTTTAATTTATTATATTTTAATATTTTTTTTATTTCAATTTACTATTTATATTATTAAAATGTATTTGAATAAAAACTGTACAATTTTTTCAGCAAATTTAAATTTCCTACACGAAACATAAAGTTATAACTTCATTATTTATTATTTTATTCAGAACACACCCAGTAAATATAAGTGACTTAATACACATGACTTAAAATTTTCCAATCAAATTTCTAATTTTTGATTTTATGGTCTCCTTTATCCGTATGTGCTGTTATGCGAAGTTCAGTACTTAATTTCGCTTACTAAGTACTATTTCAGAAATCAAAGAAATTGCTGCATTCATTAACCTTTTTGCAGGGGCTTGTTATTAGGAAGAAAAATGGAGCTAACCACAATCAAAGATGCATTTGAACATGTTGTAAAGAAGCAAAAACAATCATCTTCTAAAACTCTGGAGGTGATTGATCTAGTTGGCCATGAAATTCAACAAGCACTTGGCAAAATCCAGTCAGTTAATGTCCCTTCTTCACTTATAGACTGGAACTCGATTCTTACAGAGCTTAAACTCAAGCGTGACATAATTGGTCCAACCCACCAGTAGTAAAGCTCACAGAAGGAACTAAATATAAACCTTACCAAGTATTTTAAACATCTTGAAAAATATTTCATACATAATTTAACCCAATAAAATCTCATTGAATTAAGGATTGTATAGACTTATAAACTTCTCTATTTACTGCTGATGTAGGACTTAACAGTCTCTCTTCATATCGACTGGTAGTCTTAGTCGGTACTGGATGGACGAAGCCTGAGGATGAGTGCACTGTCAAGTTCTTGGACGCCGATGGGAGTAAAGAAGTCAAAAGTCTAACTCTGATACCAACTTAAAAATCTTTGATTAATTCAACTCAATAAAATCTCTTTGAATTAATGGTTATATAAACTTAGTACATGCAATCTTGACATATTAAAGGCATACGACTTTGACTTCCATCTCATTAATTAGATCATTGCAAACTACTTTTATCACAAGGCTTATTTGCTCTAGGTGATAGCAGAGTCTATGAAGCCGGAGTAGGGAGACTGTGCTAAAATCTCAATTTTTTGTATTGTATCATATACGTGAGGCCATGCAGTATAGGAATCTTGAACCTGCTCTGAACTGGGTCTCAACCAACCATGAGAAGCTTAAGCGGATTGGTTCAAATCTTGAACTTTGCAGTTTGCAGTATGTGGAGATATTACAGAAGGGAACCCTGCATGAGGTGATTATATATGCGAAAATTTATCTTGCTCCTTTGGCTTTTGTAAGGATGAGATCATGAAGCTCATGGGTTGCCTTGTATTCCGATGAAGGCTTTCCAAGTCTCCTTATTCTAAGATAATCTCGCCTTTAAATTGGCAGAAATCGATGGAGGAGTTGATCCAGCAATTCTGCTTTTTCTTGCGGCAATCATCTAATAGTGCATTGGGTGTGGCAGTGGCTGCTGGATTTGAAGGTTTGCGTACTCTATTGAAGCTTGCAAACGTAATGGCGGCAAAGAAGCAAGAAATTCAGGCAATGAAGCAGTTGCCGGTGCCTTTAGAATTGAGCGAGGGATTTCAGTTCCATTCAAAGTAGCGACGAGAATCCACAACGTTGATGCCTTGTCTGCATGTCCTCTGCAAGTAATCAATTCTGAAGTTGTCGAAGAGTAGCACATGAGCATTTAAATGTCCCTATTGTCTGGCGGAGTCTTCAGTTGCTCAGTGTATACAGCTCTACTTTTGACAGATTGTGAATATGCACATAAAAATACAAAAAACTTCATCAGATATTATGATGATATGGGTGCTTCTGTATAAGATATCTGTCTAGATTCATTTTTTTCATCAAATAACGATATTGTAATGTGATTTGCACGCCGATTAAATATCCATGTTTTGGCTTTTAAAAGATTATTTGTTCCACGTTAAGTTGTATTTTTTTTTTTTACCGATAGCAGATGAGTAACTTTATTAGATCTTTTTGGTGTTATTGTGATTTATCTGTATTTATAACCCTTTCCTAATTTGGAAGTTTTGCAATAATACGAAGAGAAGAACTTGTAATAATTCTAGTTATAGTTTACCGGTATTTTATGCATTGTTTCTGTGGTAAATATTGGTTAGCTGTAACTATTTGGTTGTTTTTTATATTTTTCATTAAGGTGACGTTTGTTCATGGAATGTAATTCCAACGAAAATAAAAATGAAAAAAGAATGTAAACAGTTTTAGTTGGTTTGACCACTAAAATTAAAAAATAAATGAATATTATAATTTTTGGTTTATAACTGAAATATAATGGAAAATACTATGTATTATCTTAATATCCTTATATTTAATAAAATTTAAATAATATCATTTAATTATTATTTTTTCGTCGGATAAAATACATTATTGAAATCATTATTTTTTCTAAATAATTATTACTTAAAAATAAAATATATTATTAAAATTATTATTTTTCTAAATAGAATTTATGGTTTTGAGGTTTGGAATTTGGGATTTAGGGATTTAAGATTTGGAATATAGAGTTATATTTATGGTTAAAATTTAGGATTAAAATTATTATTTTTCTACATAGTATTTAGGGTTTTGGGATTTGGGATTTATAGTTATATTTGTGAGTTAGGGTTTAGGAATAAGGTTTTGAGTTTTAGGATCTGGGGTTTAGGGTTTTAGGATTTAGGATTTATGGTTTAAGGTTTAGGGTTATATTTGAGATTGGGATAAAATTGAAAGAAAAAAATTAAGATAGGAATGGAATCATGATTCTTTAAGAGAAGAAGGAATTTTAATTTCATATCTTTTAAAAATCGATTCCATTTCATTCTCACTTTTTAATCCAACTAAACATAAAATTGAAATAAATCAATTCTGATTTCGTTCCAATTCAATCAACTAAACATGAGATAATAGTTTGAGAATGACCTTATCGACTTCAAAGAAAATAACATGACAAATAATTGCACTAAATAAAATTTGAACATAAATATCAAATAAAAGAACAATGATTGGTAAAAAATTATAATTTTTATTATTATTATAAACAAAATTCAAATATAATTATTTTATATTATCTCAAATATCTTAATTTTTTTCCCTAATTTAAATGGATTGTTAAATTTGTTAGATTTTAAAAAAATAATAATTTGAATCCTTTTCTTCTAATTATTGTTGGGAAAAAAAATACAAGACCTACCTACCACTATAATTAGAATAAAAAATGCCCATTAAATCTTTATCTTACCGTTTAAAAATCCGACTCCCACTTTAATTACACCATTCATGCTCATTTCTGTGTTTTTACTAGTGGCTTTGTTTTGCAATAATATTCACTCTCCCTTTTTAAAACATAGCATTGAATCTCAAAAAGAAAAAAAAAATGATGCTCATTTCTTGTTCTTCTTCTCCTCCGAGATTGAGATCTCCATGTACTACATCCTATCTTGTCCTCCTCTTTCCTGCTTCTCTCTCTCTCTCTCTCTGGTAACCATTTCTGTCTCCATTTATATTTTCTTATATATTTCAAGCTTTGTGGTGCATTTTTTCAATTTCTTACTTTATTTTAAGCAACCCAAAACAAAACATTATGATCTGTTGAGTTTGATTTAATATATTTTTTATTTTACTTTTTCTTTTAGTTGTTGAAATCCTGCTTTATTACTTAAATTTTTTTTTACTACATTGGTTGATTAATAGGAGTTAGGAGGACTCAAGGAACATTTGGAATTTCAGATTAACTTAGCTAGTCTACTTCCTCTCCCATTTTGATATCCTGCTAGATATACTACTAATCATATGTTTCCATTTTTAGATTATTTTAATAACTTTATTTTTTTAATTTTTTGAGACATTTTTATTTTCAAAATCTACAACTCTTTACTAGCAAGAAAAAAAAACAAAATTTATAAAAAATAATTAAAATATAACAGTAAAAATTGACTAAAATGCGTCAAATTTTAAAAAGATAACTAATACCTTCAATTTATGAAAATAAAATAACAAAAATATGATGCATGTGTTCCACATTTTTAGGCCCAACGAATTTGATTTGGGCTGCATTTGACACACTTGAATTCACATCTTAGGGTAACCCAAATAAAATATTATTATTTCAAATTGTACGGTTAGGACGTTTAGTAGCCATGTCAAATTGATCGATACTTTTAGATCTAATTCATTCCATTTTTACATATCAATATGCCATAAGGACATTGCCCATAAATCGTTCCAAAACTGGGTACTATAGGTTAAAAAATAACATATAATACTGAAAATTACGAGTATAGTAAAACAAGCTCTTTTCAATGGACAACACGGCTGAGCTAATAACTCATATGGTATTTGTTTACTTGTGTGGTTTAAGTCACGGGATCGATCGCGCCAAGAACGTGTGTAAACCTTTTTCAAGTAGAAAAAGAAAAAAAAAATACAAAAGTTTACTCCATTATGATAAAAGACAATTTTGATGGTCACATGTTAAACAAAATACAAGAATGTTGTTGATACAAGAAAAAGTACTTTTCCCTGTAACGACTATTCCCGGTCATTTACCGCTTAGTTCTGTGCATCCCGTGTGTGTGGAGTTATGGTGAGAGCACTCTAATTTGTAATGACAGGGGAAGAATTCTACCGAGTAACATGGTAATAATTTCTTTTAAAGTAAAATCGTGGCAACAAGAAGAAAAGAATAAACAGGAGCAAAGGTCAGCTACTTAGAACATTGAAAAAGTCTACTGGTTTCTTCTTGGACTGGGCACATAGTTCCTGAAAACATCAAAATAGTATTTTATATCAATACTGTGATTCAATCTCATAGCCCTAGACCATTTTTATACCTACCTTTTATCTGTAAGTAGAAGATAATTAATACCTCTAATGCAAAAGCCAAACGCAGAATAGAAGCTTCACCCCAAGGACGGCCTATCAATTGCATGCCAATGGGAAGTCCTTGTTTATCATAGCCCACCTAAACAATAAACACATTGACACAAAACTTGGGAAATCAACCCATCAAAATAATTTATGCTGACTGGCAATAATGAAAGAACAAATATTCTATTTGTGGTCATCATATGATTATATTAGACAAGGTAATACATGATTATACAGCTTTATAAAACACTGCTGAAAAACTCAATGACCAACTAAAAGGGTATACGAATTACACATGTTTCAGTTAAAACCTTGTGCATTTGAAGATAGTGTCTAGATGAAGTTCGATTTCACAGTCACCACATATCCTGCTACCAAATATTTTACAAAACCAGAAAATGTTCGGATACTCCAATATTCAACCACTGATTCTACTGAAGCAAATGAAAACTCATTATATTAACTCTGAAGTATTGTTATCATTCTGTTAAAAATTTAATTCCTTCAGAATTGGATTATTAGAAAATAGATTTTTTGTTAATATTGAAGGTGGAGGTCCCAATTCCACAAGTCACTTCAAATTTCAGCAGTAAACAAGTACAGCACTGGAAATGTAGCTCTAAGGTCAAAATAAACATTGCTTACAGGTACAGAGATGGCAGGAAGTCCAAGAAGATTTCCAGCAATGACAAAACGCATAAGATCACCTGAAATAAAAGCCAGAGACGAATGTTAATTTGTAAGATACATAAAAGGTGCAAGACATCATTCATTTTGTCTGGTTTTCTTCTGAAAACATGGAAGAAAATACATGAAGGAGACTTAGTGTCCAAGAATAGAAGGGGGAAGATGTAAAACTGAAAGCCACAAATGTTCTTAAATCACAAAGAATACAAAGCAATGATGACATAACTGGAAAAAATCATTCAGGTAGATAACATATTCAGACTCAACCACTTTGATAAAAATTGGTCAACTGATCTACAACTTTTTCCATAGTCATACATTAAGTCCTGAAACAGTTTTCTGGAAAAACTGTAAACAAGCAAACCTGTAACTTGAAAGTTTGACTCGCCATCTTTGAGAGCAGCAGGCGGTATTATGGGTGCTGTCGTCCTGTTATGCATCAAACAGAAGAGAGTCAATTATTCTAAGCATAACTTCAGAGGATAGGAAACAAACAAGAATATTATAAATATGACTTATGCATCGCAACATGTCTCTGGATCTGGGATCAGATATGCATGTCAGTTCAGTACCTTTGATAAAATTATCGTGTATGATTTAAGTATCAAATGACATGCAAAGTTTATTTTAGTTACTTTCTAAATTGAAAGTAAAGTTTTATTTGAAATGGTCAAATGAAAAATTAGCTCCTCAGTTGATAGAAAGGGGATCTTATCACTTTTTTAATCAATTGGATAACGTACCCAGTTGTTGGGGTCACAATGACATCAACATTTTTGAATATCTCCATGTGGTAGTACATCATCCTTCTCCTGGAACAAGTTGGATCAAAACTTTAAGCATATACACAAAACCATGCAATTTTAAGAGATTATTATAGTGGATAAAAAAACCAGGGAAATTTGTCAACATGTCTATCCCATCAAGAAAACAGTAATAGAATTCACTTTTTAACAATCTCTTCTTGTTCTATTCATGTTGTCTTCTTTTTATTGTCAGGTCTGCATAATAAATTGAAGGAGATTGTTCAAATTATTTTAAATTCGAGTTCTTGGTAGACTACGATTAAACCAGATTTTAACTGACTCCTTACTTTAAGAATTGTGTTACTATGTGCAGGGAGAAACCATGTCACAAGTTTACACCGGACAAAATTGTAACTTATCGATTACATATAAACTTCAGAGTATTCCGAGACTCAAATACATTTACAATGTGTTACTTCTTCTCCTCTCCTGTTCCCCCACTCCTCTCTTTTCTATGAGAATGAAATTCTTTTCAAAAGAAAACAAAGATGCAAACAGCAGGGTGTTTAAACTTTTTTTCCCTTCCATTTTCATTCTGAATTGCAAACTATACCTCAATATTCTCCACAACAATCCTAACATGGCTCCAGTAACTGCAAAATTCCTAAAAATCAACAGTTCTCTAACGCATCAAAAAAGTTCCCATCAAGAAAGGGTCTCCCATCGAGAAAATATGCCATATAATTTCCGTGGATATCAAGGACAAAATTTTACATATACAAGTAATAGTAATAACCTCTGCATAAACTTATTCTAAGTGAGTAAGAAAATAAAAACTTGTAATAAAAGTAAAAGTTCTGAAGATGCAATCAGTCAAAATAGAAAGGTCACCTGATTTAAAGGAATATTTGCAAACTTGCAGAAGCTCTTGACCCTAAGGAGTTTTCTATTAATTATCTTCAGCAGTCAGTTGTTGTCTATTACTTTTGCCTCTGAATATTAACTCTACAACTACTCTTTGTGACCTTCTATCAAAACTCATTATATACGCCAATGATATTCTCAAGAATGTGATATAAGTTGGGTTTGATCAAACTACTAGCAGCTAAACCCTACTGCTATGGCTTTGGACTACTAAAAAGTGGTTCTACATCCCAATTGTGGCTCTATATTTGTCTTTTGAACATAGTATTCATGTCTATCTTGAGGGAGAGTGGCAAAAAATTAAACTTATAATAGAACTCTTATTAGGGTTAAGTTATATTATGGTTTGAAATTTGAATATCTCAAGTCTCTACGTTTACCCTCTTTATTATCAGTGCAGACATAACCGAAATATATTTAGTTTCTTGTTAACATCTCTTCCTACTATGATTTCTCAACGAAAAACATATTATTTATACGAAAATATTTTAATCATCTTCAAGACAAACTCCAAGTAAACAAGAAGCTTAATAGACATCTTTCTTGATTTTAGAACCCTCGAATAACCTTTACACTATAATTCAAAATTTGAACCAACTGGTACGGCCAAAAATAAAATTATTGGTTCTACTTAATAGCATATAACATAATCAGTTTGATCCAATTGAGATTGCTTTTAAAGGTAGATGAGGTATCTATATCAGTCAAGAATACTCCTGAAAGAAGAAAGAGATATGCTTGCATGGATCTCAAGCAGTGTAATCATATTCTGTGGTTGATATTTTGTCTCACCTTAGACACTGAGCAGCAACATAGTCAGATGCCGTAAATGACCGGAACAGTGCCAAACTAGTACGAGTATCATATGTCAGCCTTGAATTTTTCCTGCAACAGGGAGAGTAAGAGAAAAACAGTTGGAATATTAACACTTCAAAGAAAACGTGAAAAAATAGTATACATGACCTTATAATTAAAGAATGAATATCCATTTGACCATTCTATTTATTTATGTGAAGATAGTATAGTTTCCATTACACAATACGTTAAATAAAAATGCAAAAAAAATGTAAAAGCAAAGAACATACCCATCCTCACAATCTGGATTTAGAGAACATGCAGCCTCTGATCCAATTGAAACAATATGTGCTGTGCGCATTGCATCCAACTCAGGTATGACAATTTCTTTTATCTTGGAATGTTATAATTAAAAAAAAATCAAGTTCTCAGGTTAGCATGAGCAGATTGTATCTTGATTTAAATCAGGGATATTACTTACTAATGAATTAAAAAAATTGTGAAGATGTGATAACGTAATAACTTACTTCACAACTATGGGCTTTTGTCAAAAGAACAAGAACTTCCTCACATTTATCAGAGATATCATTTGAGAATACATCATTAAACCACTGCATTGGAATCAACATTGTAATATAACATGTCTTGTTTCATGTGTAAGGCAATTGAGTGTAAATGAATATGATTTTCGGGTTGGTAGAGGCATTACAGCTGTATACTTTCCTAGACGCAAGGATCCCAAAGCATTCAGACAGTCATATGATGGCAAGTTTGGCAGACAAGGTGGGGACTGAAACAAAGAGAAACAATGATTAGGGTTACAGAAAGAAAAAAAAGTAATAAAAAATTATGGAGCAAACCTACTAAAAATCAAGCAAGAAAAAGTACATGTGATAACAGGTTGTGAGCAACAGGAAGGAGTAAAAGGTTTGCATCAGCGGCCAAACAAGTAGAGAATTTATAACAAAATGATGCAAGTAGGTGAGAACTAATCTTAAAAACGAAAAACTATCTCAGTGGTCTAAAACTGATTCATTATCAGATTGAGTCTCCACTAAATCTATCCGGTAGAGACTACACCAAACATCAAAGAGAAACATATATTAATTGAAGAGGGGAAAAAGGTATTTGAAGAATTAGTCAATCATCTGGAGTGGTAACAATAATGATTAAGAAGATACCAGGTTCGTACAAATCCTATCAGCAGGAGAAGAACCCAAAATTGCAGAGTACCTGATGAATAATCAGTTCAATCAAACCACAACATGAAAACAGAACTCAACTATTGCTTTTGCTAGCATAAGAGGCTCAACCTACAAAACCAGTACAGTCATAACAACCTTTTTGAGGTGGTTAAAAAAATCAAATTTGAGCATTTCTGTTAAATACAATGTTGAATATTAGTCAGTTCTCTCTACAGTCCCCCTTTGCTCCAACCTCAACATGCTTTTCAAATCATAATCAACACATTCAATCATGTGATATTAACATGTGACACAGAACCCCATACACTGCAATGAAAACAATAATATCTTTTTTATCTCTCCGATTTCCCAAGTATTTTTTCCTTGCTCTTTACTCAGCTATAAATATCAAGAAATCTTTTTCTCTACCAACTTTTTCCTTTCCCCAAGTGAAATCCAGGAACCAAACGTACCAGACCATCTAAGTTGTCACCAAACCATTCATCACATATGTATTTATTGTAGCTGCTGATCTAATTACATGGTGGAGGGTTTTGTGACAAATTAGGTAGTCTAAAAATCAGATAATTATTTCTTATCAAATGCCCCCGTTTCAACAAACATTGCAATTCTGTAAATAAACAAATTCAACATATATGTGAATTTCATTAATTTTATTGTAAAATATTTTATCTATGCCAGCACTTGTATGCTTCTAATAACAATTAAGATTGATATTAGTGTCCTACAACAAGAATATATGAAACTAGTCCAAGGAAAAATATAGGAGCGTATGAGAAACTAAAGCAATTTATCAGAAGAAAATAACATAGTCAAAACAAGTCAGTCAGAACCAGAAATAACTTTTTACAAGCATGGTATTCTTACACTAGCATGATATCCTCAACTGATGATGCAATTGGTCCAATAATTTCCACAGTGCCAGAATCACATATTGACCTACATAGAAAAAATAAGAAAAAAATAACAAGTTCACCGATAAAACTCTTGCTATAGTATATCATGAATGTCTATTGAGCAGATTGGATGCTAAGAGATAGTTTTATCAGCCACTGAATAATATGCATTTTCATATCTTTGAAAGAAAATAGTTGAAGCTTCTCAGGGAATTCTGCAAGGAAACTTGGGATAACTGACTTGATGCTACATCTAAAAAGATTGGCTACTACTCCTGTAAAAGCTTAAGTGATGACCCAACACCTTCTTTTTTTCTTTTAAATACTGTTCTAATGCACCCAATAGGAAAAATCTTACCCTTCAATATTAGTGCGTCCATATGTTGTCTTCAGACCTACGACACCACACAGGGATGAAGGAATACGAATTGAACCTGCCAATTAAATTAAATTATGAAAATGCATTTTATGTTGGATAACTAATATATTGGTGTAACCCTTTCATAATTTGGCACAACCTCCACCATCTGTCCCAAGTGCAGCAGAGCACAATCCAGATGCCACAATTGCCGCCGGTCCTGAAGAAGATCCACCTGTATACCTTTCTGGTGCATAAGGATTTCTGGTTGTCCTATATACCAATAATGAAAGCATAAAATTCAATGAAAGAAAATCATAAGGAGGGTGTATGTGACAATAATTACCAATGTTTCAAAATATATTTGGTGATTGGTTTAATACCAGTAGACAATTGATGATTTTGAATAACCAAATAACGTTGAAAAAATAATTATTACTCAGGACAAGTATCTAAGTTTGAAATCAACTTTACAATATATCCCTGCTGGGAAATAGCATAAATAAGCCTTTTTGTTTCTGTACATAATAAATTACCCTTTCAATGCCTGCCATGCATGCTGGGCCATTACCAACCACAAATTGCAACTAGTTAAATTACCAATTACAAGCAAGTGATTATTATCATTTCGAACTACATAACATTCATGTAAAACACAAATAACAACATTCACATTCATTAAATGTTACCTAAAAAGAAGATGGGGAAACCTTACCCATAATTTGGATTATTTCCAGTTGTACCCATGCCCAGTTCATGCATGTTTGCTTTCCCTACAAAAATAACACCACAGCTACGTAACCTTGAAACACAAATCGCATCCTGTCGTACTGTGCGAACCTCATGCATCCAGGTTGTTGCACCTATCATCATATTAAAATCTAAGTTGGGAAATCCAATAAGGAACACTTTACAAAGAAAATGCTGAAGAAAATAACCCTTAGAAGGATGTGGGTAGCAGTCTATATCATCCTTGATTGCCATAAAAATCCCATCCAGGATCGATAATGGATTTCCTGCCAAAACAAAAAATCATCGGTGATTAGGTAATAGGTGGGATCTTTTTTCGTATCATCAATGTAATTAAATGCGTTAACTTTTTATTAAGTACCCAGTATATTTTACAAAAAGAAGAGTCATGTAAATGTTACAAAATAATAAAAAGGAGAAAAAAAGAAGCTTGTATATCCAAAATACCTTCCTCAAATCTCTTTGTTGATGCAGCAGCTTGCATCTTTACTTCCGCAGCATCAAAAGAAATCAACAAAGGTTGTGGGGGTTTCTTACAGTTGAATTCTTTTATAACTGAGATTATGTGCTCTGCAACCTATACGTAGTTCCATCAGCTGTAGAAAAACAATGCAGGGGAAAAAAATTTCAACTTACCATACATGGGGTTGCAAGCCCTGAACGATATGCATGTGCATAATCACGTATCTTCCAGTACCGAAATGTCGGGGTCGAATCCCCATTGCAGTAGCTCGAAGGATCATAGTGTGGAAGGCATTTCAAGGCTAACTCAACTCTATCTTGTGGTTTGCCATCTTCATCAAGAGTCACAACACCAGGTTCTAGTTCTGAGTTAATGTCACAACTACTAAGTCAGTAATATCCACCAAAAATCACCCTTTTTCAACTGCAAGATTTAATAACTTTGCTAACATGTCTAATTTGCAAAATATAAAAGAAATGTTGGTCCTGCTCTTAAGAACTTAAGTTGTTGAGAGTTTTGGTGACCAACACAATCTAACATGTAACAAGGTCTTATGTTCAAATTGTACTATCTCCTTATAAATGAATTTCGAGTCATGGGCCCAACAGTGTACAAGGTCCAACATGAAATTCAGGCCACCCGCTCTAATACCATAATAAGTTTTGTAAAATCCTAAGCATCACGGGTTAACCTTTGGGATTGATCCAGCGCAGTGTATTACAATCTACAAAACTCAATAGAAATGCTATGAAGTAACTTTTTTTCTGTCTTACACTATTGTCTATGAACACAATGAAAAGGTATACCAAGTGAAAAAACATCCATTGCCTTTTTATTCATGTAGTAAAACTTGGGAGAAGACATCGAATAAAACATTATGAATTCCAACCTAACCTAAAAACCATTTAATAAGAGGAAAAAAAAAACAACCTTAAAGCGCTAAGATATAAAACCCAGACGAGAAAATACAAAAAAGAAAAGAACCTAACCTTGGGGAGGAAACTCAGGTTTAAACATAGGTGCCTCAGGTATATGAGTGTTCCGCAACAGCTGCAAAGAGCAACAAGTAAACAATCACCTCATCCCAAGAAAATCCCTGGTTAGAAAAACAGCACATAAATAAACAGAAGAGGCACAAACAATTGGAGAAAACAGACCTCAGTTACATTATTCTGCTTCTTCAATATAGACATGATCAAGGGACCAATGAGGGGTATTTCTATCAGCCAAACAAAAAACTTGAGCGCAAACCCCGTTAAATGTGGAGCTGCAATGCAACAACAGTAGATAACCACATCTTCATTCTAGTAAAAGCTTCAGGCTCTTTTAATGGACAGAGCTAAAATAACATTTTTTACTAGTAGCCTCAAATAGTTAAACATCACACAAGTAAAGAAGATCTCATTAGTTTGTAATCAAATGTTTCCAAAAATAATAAAACGATAGTTATGATCCTCAAAATCTATCTGTGGTATTTGTAACATTTTTTTGCCCTATGTGATCAAGTAAATCATTGACTTAGTACCAAATTACCAATCACCTCGAAAAAACAAAATCAACCATAAAATTCAAAAACAGAAAAGATTACCTTGAATGTGTTCGAACTCGTATTTGACGGCAGATAGATCTACTTTCTCGGCCGGCATCAATTCACGCTTATTTCCCATCTGCAGCAAACGATCGAACACTTGGTGAGCAATTCTAACTAGAGCCAATTATATATATACACAAATATAAATTTATGTGATTATGAATTCAGAGACCAAATGATCAAAGTTAGAAAGCAGAACAAACTTTGAAGGAGTAGACACAGAGACAAAGAGAAGAAGAAACTTTATGGACTTTGTGTATGTCGCTGAGAATGTAGAGCGGTTGGGGAGGAATTCATTGCTTTGCATACCTCATTTGGCCTTCCGTATTTGACTCGGTCTGAATTTAATTCAAGTAGTTGGGTTTTTACTCCTTGAGGCTTTAACTGATTAAATCATTAAATTTTTTTTTTTCAATCCCTTGCATAAATCATCAATTATGTTTTACTTTTAGTTACTAAACACACAAAATATATATATGTATATATAATTTGAAAAATGGATATTTCAAAACTTAAGATGACTAATTTTAGAGATAGTTTGAACACTTTCTTTACATATCTAACCATTTTAATGATATTTGCCTTAATTTTATAATGTTAGTGCTGTCACAACTATGAGGAGGGCAGAACGACATGACTTTTGATCATGGGAAACTATTTATATATATCTTATTTTATGCAACAAGTTATACTTAATTAGGGATTCAATAATTTATAATAAAGTTTACGATCCTGTAAATTATTAGGATAAAAATATATAAACTTGTTGATTACTCAATCTTAACTCCTACCAACATGAAAATAAATATTTATACGGTTTATATAATATCAAATAAATAAATAAATTAAATCAACATATATTAAATAAATTAACATAAAGTAAACAAGAATATAAAATTTCTTTAGTCAAAGTTTAAGTTTTTTAGTATGTTGTAAGGTACATCTCTTAAACTTAGATTATATTAACATAATATCAAATCATACATAACAATTGATATAACGAGATAAATTTATATAGAGATTGTATCTCTATGATAATATCCTTGAATTTTTTAATACAATTACTCAATAATAAATAATTTATTAATAATAAACAAGTTACAACTCTGATGATAATAAAATTACTATAATCTATATCAGGACTTTCATTCAAATTGCCTATTGTTACTTTCGTAACTATTTGGTTCAACATGTAAATTCGGTCCTCTACAACCAATATCACTTATCACTTAATGTGATATGATTGGAAACCACTAATCAGTAGCTAGAAGTGTACCTACTCTCAACCTTATGAAACACACATACAATCCATTACAATTATCCAATCACGTACGAAAAACAAACAGCCAAATTACGTATTCACATAGATAACGATTTGATAACTAATCACAAAACGACAAACTCTCAAATGTAAGTTCTCTAAAATAATTTAAAAAATTGATATAAATCTTAGTGTGAATTTTGACAGAGTTTCAACTCTTAAATAATGGGTGAGAAATAAGAAAAATTAAGGGTATTTATAGCACTTGGATTTACCACTTCACCAGTCACTTTACCAACTACCTCTACAAATATAAGATCATAATTCTTTAGGTTTCTTTATTTGATTAATCTATCAAACATTAGTGGTTATGTTTGATTGTTAGCTTATGATATTTTGACTATATGTTCTTATAGCTTATTCTTTATTTTTGTTCTTTAATTATTAGATCAAATGATTATATGCATCACATCATAATTATTGAACTTGTGCTTAAATTGATTATTCTAGAGTTGATAGTGGATTTTAATTTATCTGATATAGTTATTAAATCATCTATTTAGGGTTATTCATTATTAAATCTATTATAGAACACACACAGACACTTGTACTTTTGTGCTAACCCTTTTGAAGTTGATTTGTGAATGTATTTGATTGGCGGAAAGTTTATTGTAATGTTGGTCTGGATATCACTCACGCTAATATTATAAACTGTGAAAACAGAGCGGAGGCTCGTAAGTAAGGTATATTGTGATAGTATCCTAGGGAGAGTAGCATAAGATTGAGTTTATACTTGAATATTTGTTTCTCATAATGAGAAGTTAAGTGGTCTGGTGGATTGATGATTTTTCTCTTAGGTCATGGTTGTGGTCTAGGTTATTTCTACCTAAAAATCTCACATGTTATTCTTTAATTTTCATACTTTATTTTTACATGTGATTGCATGTCTGACCACTTTGTTTAGGTTATTAAATTATAAATTAATAAAAATTGAAAATACCTATGTTAATTAGGCCCGTATTTTATAAACTTTCAATTGATATCAGAGAGAACACTAGACACACTAAGTAAGTTTGATCCTTAGAGACACACACTCCTACTTATGGAAAAATGAAAGAAGGTGAATTATCTATTAGACCCCCTGATGAGTGCTCAAAAAGCACTAAAATTACCATGATTTTATGCACATTAATTGATTAAAAATATATATATTTATATGTTTTATCATATATTTATATAAATTTGTCTTTTTCGGAATCACGGGTGTTTTTCAGGTATTTTCACTTAAAACGCACTTAAAGATCAAGAGAATAATCGAAAGCAATACATCACAAATATATTAATAAATAAATGGGAAAAGGTCAACAACATATAGAAAAAATTGGACAAAATGGGTCAGGGTCAAAAAATGTCAAAAGAGAAAATCGCATCACTACCATGCTGAATTTCCATGGCTCAGCCTTGAGCCCACGCCAGAAGCGCCTTACGTCGCTCGGCGCGCTCAAGATTGCGCGCTTCATTCCCGAACCGACATCGCTGATCCTCGCTACTTTGGAGCAGGAGATACGCGCGAGCACGCGCATGAACTCGGGAATGGACGCGGCCGATGCGCGACGGACGTGCAGCCTACGCTGGCGGCATACGGTAGCGCAATTTTCTCCTTTTTGACATTTTTGACCCTTTCACCCATTTTGTCCAATTTTTTCCATATTTGTTGACATTTCCCCATTTATTTATTAATATATTTGTGATGTATTGCTTCCAGTATTCTTCTTTGAGTCTTTAAGTTACGTTTTTAAGTGAAAATACCTGAAAAACAATAAAAACACCCGTGATTCCAAAAAAGACAAATTTATATAAATATATGATAAAACATATAAATATATATATTTTTAATCAATTAATGTGCATAAAATCATGGTAATTTTAGTGCTTTTTGAGCACTCATCACACAAAAACTTGATAGGGGCAGAACCGACATCGCCGATCGTGCCCGTTACTTTGGTTTTATTTATTTATAAAACTCTCGCAAGTGCACGAATCATTTTGTAGAAAATGATAAGTATACTCCCAAGGTCGATCTAAGGAAGGAATGTATGTGGTTTTTAATTTATTATTCAAACTTTTAAAAACGAAATTAAATCCTAAACATCCTGTCACGATATTTTGGGTTTTGTGTTTTTAATCTAATTATATAAAAATAAACATAGATTCAATAAACATTTATGCAAATTTTATCATTTATAATGGTGGAGTATTTATGTATATAATAACTAAGTTAATTATGCTTGCTCATTATTTAGGTTATTAAAGATATGAATTGATATTTATTGATTATCTTTTTTTTTATATGAATACCACCTTTGGTGGGGTTAGATATTCTTTGTTAACTAAACAAATCAATTAACACCTATGGATGGGGTTGATAACTAATTTGGTTAATTAAATTAATTCCTTTTTCTAAGAGATTGAAAATGAACCATTTATAAATGCCACCTTTGGTGCGGGTTAGGCATAGCTTTAAACTTTATTCAAGGTGTCCAAATTAAACCTAAGAATTTAGTTATCCGAGTACTAACTTTCAAGTTTTAAAACCACTATTGAAAACATGTTGTCAATACATTTTCGATAATAATTCTTATAAAAACTTTTGAAATAGAGCTTCACTCTAACTACCTACATTGTACCAACAAATAAAGAGCACTACTCTAAATCGACCTAGGATAACTAAACCTTAAAATCTAATTTTCAGATTTAAGTTTGTAATGAAAAATAATATATTTCTCTCTAACATTCTTAATATAAAATCTTGAATAAAAATAAAATCAATTCATTTTAGAGATTTTTACCTATTTAATATTTCGCAAACATAACAACGTTATTATTACATCATGTTTATAAACAGCCAGCAAAGTTAAATTTAATCACGTATTAAATTAAATATAACATGTAAGAATAAAGCATAAAAAATAACTCCAGAAGAAAATAAAATCATACAGAACTTCGATGCTATTCCCGCGCTGGAAAACCTCCAAGCGAAATTTGCACTCTTATTTATTGAATCAAAAAAGCTAATAAATTACAAAAAACATAACTAGTTCTTCCCAAAGAGGAAAGAACTCTAAAACTAAGAGAAATTAACTAAAACTAAGAAAAACTAAAAAACCTAAAAATCTAAGAAAAGAGAGAAAGAAAGAAGAGAGAAGTGCTGTTTGAAGGCGTAAGGTTGTAGTTGAAGAAGGGTATTTATAGGTGAAGATGGAGAGAAAAAGTGGGGGAAAAAATGTTAAAAAATTATGAAAACGCTGAGTGGTAATTTCTCGACGTCATACCGATGACGTCGGCCATGACATGTAGCGGCCATACGCGAAAATGGGGCGAATGCGGCGCAGACGCGCGAGAGTTAGAGATACATGCCAGACGGCGTCATGCGGAATCGGGAATGGGCGCTGGCCGATGCGCGCGGAGCGTAAGCGTGTCTTTCTGGGCGGCCGGAGCCGCGCGCGCGTAGTCTGGGCACTCTGGCGCGTCGGGGCTCCACGCCGGCGGCACGATTTTCTTTTTTGACATTTTCAACCCTTTTGACCCATTTTGTCCAATTTTTCCATATTTGTTACCTTTCCCCATTTATTTATTAATATATTTGTGATGTATTGCTTCCAAGTATTCCTCTTTGAGTCTTTAAGCTACGTTTTTAAGTGAAAATACCTAAAAACAATAAAAAACACCATGATTCCGAAAAAAGACAAATTTATATAAATATATGATAAAACATATAAATATATATATTTTTAATCAATTAATGTGCATAAAATCATGGTAATTTTAGTGCTTTTTGAGCACTCATCACCCCCACTATTTGATGGGTATAATTATCCTCATTAGAAGGCTCGCATGCAAGCATTTATCAGAAAAGCTGAAAAATTATGGGATGCTATTCTTGATGGTTGGAAACCACCTTCGGTAATGAAAGATGGTATAATAATCATAAAGCCAAGAAGAGACTGGGCTACTAAAGAACGCATCCTTAGTGGGGCAAACCAAAAAGGTCTAAGCTCAATCTTTGCTACAGTGTCGATGAAGGAGTTATGTCGCATCTCTGACTCTGAGATTGCTAAAGATGCTATGGAATGCTCTTGCTTTTTCTCATAAGAGAACTTTCCAAGTGAAACAAACAAAATTAAGATTACTAAGATCTCAATTTGATTCTATTAAAATGAGCAACATTGAAACTTTTGGTCAATTCTATGCTCGCTTTTGTGATATCACTAATTTTTTTTCTAACCTTCGTGAGAAAATTTCACAACCTATATAAGTACACAAACCCCTAAGCTCCTTAACAATAGACTACAATATGAAAGTTACAGCAATAGAGGACAACAAGGATATGGCATTCAAAAGCTCCAAAAAGAACATTTCTGATAGTGATAAGGATATGAATGATGAGTCACTAGTCTTGTTAGCACAAAAATTTAAGAAGTTTCTAAAAAGAAGGGTCAAAATAATAATCAATCTAACAAGGGACAATCCATTCATCCGAGGGACCAAAAGTCAAGGGAAATCAAGCCTCTTAACTTTGATGGTAAGAAAACTAAACCCACTAGTCATCAATGTTTTACTTGTGGGGGCTTTCATCATATTTTTTATAGAATGTGTGAACAATAAAAAGAAGGTTGAAAAAGCCTTTAGGTGGTATTTGGTTGGTAGAAATGGAATGGAATTAGAATTGATTCCTTATAATTTTATTTTTGGTTGTGCTATAAATTAGAAATGGAATGTAATCAATTACTAAAAGAGAAGGAATTATGATTCCATCTTTCCTCCTTAGGAATCATGATTCCATTCCAATTTTAAATTTTAATTCCAATTTTACCTCAACCCCAAATATAACTCAAAACCCTATACCCTATATCCCAAATCTTAAATCCTAAACCCTAAACCTCAAAACCCTAAACTTTAAACACTAAACCCTATTTAGAAAAAATAATAAGTTTAATCCTAAACCTTAACCCACAAATATAATCCTAAATCTTAAATCCTATACCCTATAACCTATACGCAAAACCCAAAACCCAAAACCTTAAACCTTAAATCCTATTTAAAAATAATAATTTTAACCCTAAACTCATAAATATAACCCTAAACCTTAACCCACAAGTATAACCCTAAATCCTAATCTAAACCCCAAACCCTATACCATATATCCTATACCTTATATCCTAAACCTTAAATCTTAAACCCTTAAACCCCAAAACCCTAAATCCTAAATCCTACTTAGAAAAATAATAATTTTAATAATATATTTTAGTTTTAAGTAATAACTATTTAGAAAATAATGATTTCATTAATGTAATTTTCTGACAAAAAATAACAATTAAATAATATTATTTAAACTTGACTGAATATAGGGATATTAAGGTAATATATAGTATTTTCTATTCCATTCCAGTTGTAACCAAACATTGTAATACTGATTCTTTCTTTGTTTCCAATGGTCAAACCAAACAGTATAATAGTAATATTATTTCCTTTCTATTCCATTCTCATTCCAATTCTATTATATAAACCAAACATCACCTTAATGCCACACTCAATGACACAGAAAATGAGTAAGATAATGCTAGTAACTCAGAGGATGATGACACTAACTATCGTGCCTTTACCGCAACTACCAAAGCACATCACAATGACTCCAACTCTAACTCAGATGAAGGAAATAAGGGTGTAAACTCTTCTCTTTTACTGTCTAAGGTTAATGTATCAAATTACGATGAAGTATTCATGGATTGTCTAGATGCTTAGAAAGTGAGTAATAAATTACTTTTTGAATTAACTAAACTTAATGATATCATCAATGTTCACAAAAAATTCCTTTATCCTAGATAAAGATAAAAAAGAATTGTTTGAACATATTAATGCTCTGAATCTGAATCTTGTAGAAACCAATCAGGAAAACAAAAAGCTTAGGTAAGAACTTAGTATTGTTAAAGAGAGGGTACAAAATTTGACCATAGGTGCTAAAAAATTGACCAGAGTCCTAGACTATGGAAAGCTACATGGAGATAATAGAGGTATTGGATACAAAGATGAACAATCAACACCTTCATCATCCAAAATTTGTAAAACCCACCGTTGCTTTGGCAGGGAAGGTAATTTATGCATCTTATCACTATAAGCAAATTCAGTGTGTTCCCATCTGTCATTATTATGGTAAGAAAAGACACATTAGACCAAAATTTTGATTTCTTTATACCTATGATTCTATCACGAATACAATTTTTTCTAAGACACCTCAAAAAATTTCCAAACGTAAAGTTTTTACTAAAAGAACTACATAAAAAGACAAACCTAAGAAACTAGTAACTCAAACTTCCCAAATTAAAAGATGATGGGTTAAAAAGTCTGAGTTGCATTGATTGTGGCCCATATAGTGTTTAAAGCTAAATCAAATATCGCTTGGTATTTTGACAGTGGATGCTCTAGATACATGACTGGGAACTATTCATTGTTTAAAACCTTTGAAGAATACAATGAAGGGACAATTGCCTTTGATGATGGTAAATCTAAAATTATTAGGAAAGGCTCCATTCAAATAGAGGGTATCCTTAAACTATATGAAGTTTTATATGTGAAAGGACTCAAGGAAAACTTAATTAGCATAAGTCAAATATGTGACAATGGTTTCAATGTGTAATTTATGAACAATCACTTTTTAATTGGTTTTTAAGTTAGGGAGTTATAGAAATTAAGGGGAGTTTAAATCACATTGTACTTATGCATTAATTTATTTTTAAATTGGTCTTCTATCTTTAAGGAAAGTTTAGCTTCATTGTTTTATCCAATGCTTTGTCCTTCTCGTATGTCAAAAAAGAGAGAATGTGTTTCACTTTCATGTTTTATTTTGTTATGCATATAAGAGGAGAACATATTTAGGGCAAGAATGATTTCCATTATTTTTTCTTATATTAAGCTTGATTGATATGAATGCATGTACTACATTATTATTCTTTACACTTAACTTATTTGTATGTAAACTGAACTAATATACAATGAGGTTTTTAAGCCAAGTTGTCGTATACCTTGTCTATGATATTTCAATTATCTACAAGTTTGTCAAGTTGTAACAAAGATGGATTTACTAGGTCATAGGATAGTTCCACTATAAAATCTAAGACGTCATTGTATTTTTTATCTTATTTCAATGAGTGTCATGTAGTGAGTAACAGGTTTTGCTATACAAAAATACCAAAAGGGAAGTTTGTAAGGACTATGAATGTTAGCTATTTTCGTGGACAAAACATTTGCATGTAAACTTGTTATTAAGCTCACCAACAAGTCTATCAATCAAAACTAAAGAAATGTTAGAATTTTAGATAGTCATACTTCAGGTATATTTGTTATAACAATGTTACAAAGGATTGCACTCATGCATTTAATAGTACATATTCATAAATCTGAAATTATTTTTACTGCTAAAATATTTATTTAAACTTGAATCAATTTATGAAATATTGGTGGTTATGTTTGATTGATTAATAAGCCTAATTAGTTTATGATAATTTGATCATATGTTCTTGTAATTTTTTCTTTATTTTTGTTTTTTAATTATTAGATCAAATAATTATATATGTCATATCATAATTATTTTGTTTGATTATTAATCTTTAAAGAAACTATCATTATTGAACTTGTGCTTGAATTGATTGTTATAGGGTTAATAGTTGATTTTAATTTATCTAATATAGTTATTAAATCGTCTATTTAAGGTTATTCATTATTAAATTTGTTCTAGAATACACATAGACACTTGTACTTTTTTGCTAATCCTTTTGTAGTTGATTCATAAATGTATTTGATTGGCGGGAAGCTTATTGAAATGTTGGTCTAGATATCGCTCACAGTAATATTAGAAACTGTGAAAATAGAGCAAGGACTCGTAAGTAAGGTTGATAACTGTATTTTATATAGTTATTTTCACCTATTTTATTAGTCATAATTGCTGTGTTCTCTCTATTTTTAGTTAATTTTAGTTTAATAAATTAGTATTTACTGTTTTTTATATATTATAAGAAAAATAAATAAATTGTATCGAAAACGTTCTTAATTTCAAATTTTTGTCCACAAATGTAATTTCAAATATTAGAGTTCTTAATTACAATTTATAAAAGTTGAAAATATAAATTAAATTTAAATTTGGGCTTAATTGTAATTATTAAAAGTTGAAAAATTTAATTTAAAATTAGCAAAGGGCTTGACTGTAATTAAAGAAAGTTTAAAATGTAATTTGAAATAAATTTGTGGGTCAAAATATAATTAAAGAAAGTTTAATATTCGTGCAGGAGAGAAGAATACACGCGTCATCATCCCACGCGTGCAGCGTGAACCGTCCGTCGAATCATAAGCGGCTAGGATTGGCGCGTGTATATCAAACCCGACGAGCGAGTGGATGCGGGGAAGATTCCTTCACGCGGCTCGGCGTGTCGGTGGGCCCCACACGCCGCGCGAGGCGGCGTGCGAGGGTGGGACCACGTGTCGGTCACGCGTACGCAGGGCGTTGTGCGTGCGGGCTGAACCCGTGCGATCTTCCACGAGACGACGAAGTCTTCCACGTGTCCCGATTTTTCCCTTGAACGAATCATCGGAGGACGCGTGGCACATGTCGGTGGACGCCTGAGAATCTCACACGCGTTATGGCCGGATTGCGCAACGTTGCGCGCCCCACGATCCGTGCGAGAAATCTTCGTGCGCCCAGTTTCCCTCTCCAACGAATGAGAGACGGCCCGTGTCCCACAGTGTGTCCCAGGGGAATCGAACGCGACACGTGGCGGCGTGGAAGAAAATTAAAACGAACGCGCAGCGTTCCACCTTCCACTCCCTCGATCCCATTTTCGATACACTTTTGTCCCTCACGCGTTTAATTTAAGATTTTATGCCCATTTTGTCCCCGTAGATTTTAAATTAATATTTTATTGATGTATTTTTTTCTATAAATAGGAGATAGTTTTTAGTTGTAAAAAAGTTTGGTTAGAGTAGTTTTGGAGTAGAAATTTAGTTTTAATTTTCGAAAGTTTTAGAGTGTTTTAGTTTTCGGTTGTAATTTTTATTGTATTTGTGTGTTAGACGGCAAAACACGCGAAGCCATTTTTGGCTTTTGTTGTGTTTTTTTGCGTGTATTATAAATAATTGTTTTAATTGATGTTTTAATTTTATTTACTGTCATCTAATTTTTACGTAGTTGTTATAATTTTTATTTTAATTTTATGAAGTAATTTAATTTTTCTAGGGTTGCATTTAATCTAAATTTATGAAGCTTTAATTTTAATTATTTTTGTTAGATTTATAAGACGTTAATTTGTTTGTTCTATTTTGTGCGTAATGCTTTTTGATTATTCTACGAATCTTATCAAAAGCGATCCATGGCACATGAATAAACTTGAAAGGCATTTGTGTGTATATTGCTTTCGTAAATAGAATGACATGTATGATGAAGGATAGAGATATACCCTAATTGTATGTGTGGCCATTTGAAAATTTAGAGCACGTAATGAATCTCGGTAAATTTAATTTTCATAGAGATATAGTAAATTAAATTAACGAGGTGTGTTTATACGAACTCGAAAGAGATGTATGAATAATAAAAGAAGTTTTTCGGTTGACAAATTAAATGTACTAAAACATAAATCAAAACAAAATAAATCGTTTGAGTGGATTAATTTGGTGAAAAATTGCAATCCTAGATTTCTTTTATTTTCTTTTATTTCCTTTTTGTTAACCAACGATTGTTTTGGATAAAATCAGAAAGATATAATTTTAGTACTCGACAAACTATAGTAACATTTCCTCGTGGGATCGATCTTTACTTACAAATCTTTATTACTTGTGACCGTGTATGCTTGCGAGTTTAGTGTGTTGAAAAACACGCAACAAGTTTTAGGCGCTAGTTCTTGAGGATTTGTTTTACTATTTTCATTGTTGATACTAATACCAATCAATTTGATTTTAATTCAAAAAAAAAAATTTTTAAAATAATAAAAAAATTTATGCTTATTGTTCTTGTTTATTTTATTTTAAAAATTTTCTCGTAAGTTGAGATTTTGTTTGACACACAAATCTTAACTTACAAAAAGAAAAAAAAATTATTTGTTGTTTTATTTTATTTTTCAATTTTCTCGTGAGTTGAGATTTTGTTTGACACACAAATCTTAACTCCTGACAAGAAAAAATAAATTTTTTTATTTTTGGTTGTGTAATTTATTTTTCAATTTTCGTGGGTTGAGATTTTGTTTGACACACAAATCTTACCTCACAAAAAAGAAAAATAATTTTTTATTGTCATTGTTTATTATATTTTGCAATTTCTCATGCGTTGAGATTTTTGTTTTTACCTGAATCTTAACACACATAAAGAGAAAAAAAAAAACAAAAAACAAAAAAATTATTTGCTTATTGTTAGTTTATTTTATTTTATTTTATTTTTTATTTTCTTGTGGGTTGAGATTTTGTTTGACACACAAATCTTAATACACGAAAAGAAAAACAAAAAAAAAATTATTTGCTTATTGTTGGTTTATTTTATTTTATTTTATTTTTTTTATTTTCTTGTGGGTTGAGATTTTGTTTGACACACAAATCTTAATACGAAAAGAAAAACAAAAAAAATTTTATTTTCTTATTGTTGGTTGTTTTATTTTATTTTTTATTTTTATTTTTCTAGTGAGTTGAGATTTTGTTTGAACACAAATCTTAACTCCACAAAAAAAAAAAATTTGGTTATATTTTCTTAATTTATTTTTCAATTTTCTCGTAAGTTGAGATTTTGTTATACACAAATCTTAACCTACAAAAGAAAAACAAATTGAGAAGTCAAGCTGAAGACTATAAATCAAGCGCTTCTTGGGAGGCAACCCATGTGTTTTATTTTTTTTTATTTTATTTTTTCGCATGTATTACTTTTTATATTATGTTATGTACTTTTTTTTTTTTCGTAGGTGCAAATTGGAGGTAATGAAGCTATTTTGGCTTAATCAATCAAACAAACCAGGAAGTTTCTTTAAACCCATCTCAAATGTTCTTTTAATTTTCACACATTGAGGACAATGTGTATATTAAGTTTGGGGGTGGTGGATATATTGAACCTAATTGAAATACTTTCTGGATGTTATTGCTTGTGAAATTTTTTTTTTTGTTTGGTTGATTGAAGATATTTTGCTATGAATAGTGATTTATTTTGATTTCTTGTATTTAAATGATGCATAATTCTTTGAAAAATTTGAATATTGTCTAAGTGATGAATAATTTTTACGTATGTTTCGTTTTTACAAGAATAAATATTCATGAGCACTAGTCTTGATTTTTGAGTTGTTATGATAATTTAGAAGGTTTATATGAGTATGAAATTCGATTGATTTTGTGGTGTCACAATTTTTAGAATTTGTTTGATTTTCTCTCGGCGAAATTATAGATGACATGTAACTAAGAAAATGATTTAGGCCATCTTTGGATCGTTTGAGCCTTTCTATCTACCTTGACATACATTATCCATAGTATACCCCTTTTGAGCCTCAAAGTTTACATATATATTTTTCTCAATTTAAAAACCTATCTAAAATATATATATATGTGTAGATATACCTATTGTTCTTATCTCACTAACATGTGACAATTGTTAGTAAATATTTAAAGATATATCGGAAAAAAAGGGATCTTGAAGAAAAAAAAAAGAAAAAAAAAGAGAGAAAGAGAAAAAGAAAAAGAAAAAAAAAAGAACAAGAAAAAAAAAATATAGATTCTGAAAAAAAAAGGAAGAAAAAAATATAGAATCTGAAAAAAAAATATAGTTATTGTATGTGATGAGGAATCCCAAATTGGGAAGTAATTATTGTGATGATAGAATTATCTTTTTCAATCGTGAAATGTTATGCTCGGGAAAAGTTTTAAGCTAAATATTATCCTTCATCCAACCTTTACCTAAGCCATACATTACAAGCTTAATGAAGTCCTATTAATTTGGTGTTTTGTGTTTGTCTACATTAGTGGAGAGAGAAATGAAAAATAAACTTATGGGATTTGTGATTTCATTAAAAATTTGTTTGATTTTATATTTGTATAAACTGATCCGGATTGCATGTGATGAAATATGAAAAGACTTCACACACACACTAAAATTCATTGTGAAAATGTAATATACTTTTAAATTGATTTTGATACTTAGATAAAATTCTTTTATTTCTTTGAGTTATGTAATTTCAAAAGAGAAAAGAAATATTTTGAAAATCACTATTTTAAATGCAGTTATCTTTGTTTTATTTCCTTCCTTTTGCTCGAGGACTAGCAAAAACTTAAGTTTTGGGGGTGTTGATAAGCGTATTTTATATAGTTATTTTCACCTATTTTATTACTCATAATTGCTTTGTCTTCTCTATTTTTAGTTAATTTTAGTTTAATAAATTAGTATTTACTGTTTTTTATATATTATAAGAAAAATAAATAAATTGTATCGAAAACGTTCTTAATTTCAAATTTTTGTCCACAAATGTAATTTCAAATATTAGAGTTCTTAATTACAATTTATAAAAGTTGAAAATATAAATTAAATTTAAATTTGGGCTTAATTGTAATTATTAAAAGTTGAAAAATTTAATTTAAAATTAGCAAAGGCTTGTTGTAATTAAAGAAAGTTTAAAATGTAATTTGAAATAAATTTGTGGGTCAAAATATAATTAAAGAAAGTTTAATATTCGTGCAGAGAGAAGAATACACGCGTCATCATCCACGCGTGCAACGTGGACCGTCCGTCGAATCATAAACGGCTAGGATTGGCGCGTGTATATCAAACCCGACCAAAGCGAGTGGATGCGGGGAAGATTCCTTCACGCGGCTCGGCGTGTCGGTGGGCCCCACACCGCGCGGGCCGGCGTGCGGTGGGACCCACGTGTCGGTCACACGTACGCCAAGGGCGTTGTTCTGCGGGCCGAACCACGTGCAATCTTCCCCGAGCCAACCAAAGTCTTCCACGTGTCCCAATTTTCCCTTGAACGAATCATCGGAGGACGCGTGGCACATATCGGTGGACGCAAAGCACGATCTCACACGCGTTATAGCTGCGCAACGTTGCGCGCGCCCCAATCCCGTGCGAGAAATCTTCGTGCGCGCCGTTTCCTCTCAACGAATGAGACGCGCCACGTGTCCCACCACCGTGTCCGGGAATCAGAACGCGACACGTGGCAGCGTGGAAGAAAATTAAAACAGAACGCGCAGCGTTCCACCCACTCCCTCGATCCCATTTTCGATACACTTTTTGTCCCCCCACGCGTTTAATTTAAGATTTTCGCCACACCATTTTGTCCCCCGCGTAGATTTTAAATTAATATTTTATTGATGTATTTTTTTCTATAAATAGGAGATAGTTTTTAGTTGTAAAAAAGTTTGGTTAGAGTAGTTTTTGGAGTAGAAATTTAGTTTTAATTTTCGAAAGTTTTTAGAGTGTTTTAGTTTTTCAGTTTGTAATTTTTATTGTATTTGTGTGTTGGACGGCAAAACACGCAGAAGCCATTTTTGGCTTTTGTTGTGTTTTGCGTGTGCCAAATAATTGTTTTAATTGATGTTTTAATTTTATTTCTGCTTCATCTAATTTTTCTGTAGTTGTTATAATTTTTATTTTAATTTTATGAAGTAATTTAATTTTTCTAGGGTTGCATTTAATCTAAATTTATGAAGCTTTAATTTTAATTATTTTTGTTAGATTTATAAGACGTTCGATTTGTTTGTTCTATTTTGTGCGTAATGCTTTTTGATTATTTACGAATCTTATCAAAACGATCCGTGGCACATGAATAAACTTGAGAAAGGCATTTGTGTGTATATTGCTCGTAAATAGAATGACATGTATGATGAAGGATAGAGATATACCCTAATTGTATGTGTGGCCATTTGAAAATTTAGAACGTAATGAATCTCGGTAAATTTAATTTTCATAGAGATATAGTAAATTAAATTAACGAGGTGTGTTTATACGGAGCTCGAAAGAGATGTATGAATAATAAAAAAAGAAGTTTTCGGTTGACAAATTAAATGTACTAAAATATAAATCAAAAGAAAAATAAATGGTTTGAGTGGATTAATTTGGTGAAAAATTGCAATCCTAGATTTCTTTTATTTTCTTTTATTTCCTTTTTGTTAACCAACGATTGTTTTGGATAAAATCAGAAAGATATAATTTTAGTACTCGACAAACTATAGTAACATTTCCTCGTGGGATCGATCTTTACTTACAAATCTTTATTACTTGTGACCGTGTATGCTTGCACGAGTTCGTGTGTTGAAAAACACGCAACAAAGGTACATTGAGGTAGTATTCTAGGAAGGGTAATATAAGAACGAGTTTGTACTTAAACATTTGTTTTTCATAATGGAAAGTTAGGTGGTCTGGTGGACTGATGGTTTTCATTTTAGATCATGGTTGTGGTTTAGGTTGTTTCTACCTAAAAATGTTGTGTGTTATTCTTTCATTTTCGCACTTTATTCTTACATTTAATTGCATGCCTGACTGCTTTGTTTAGGTTATTAAATTATAAATCAATAAAAATTGAAAATAACCTATTCACTCCCTCTAGATTAATTAGGTTAGTATTTTATAAACTTTCAATATTTTTTAAATGTATTATCAATTTTTTTTAATTTCATAAAGAAACTTGTTATATGCACGTTGAGAGATAGAAAAATTCATGTTCATTAAATTTATTATCATTTTTAAATATTTTTATTTTTAAAATTTAAAAATAAGCTTTGAATTTTTGTAATCTTAAGTAAAATAAAAACATTAATAATTTAATTGGTATGATAATATTTAAAGAAAAAAAAACAAAGTCTTGTAAAGAAAATGTATGTACTTTGAAATGTTAAACTAATTGTCATATATACTTTAAAGTTTGGATGGTGACTACTATTAGAATAATAAATCAATATGATGAGTTGGCATTTATGTTATCTTGAGTATAAGTATTTTAAGGGAAATAGAGTATATATGCATGAAGGGTGCAAATTGAAGTGAATTTTTGAGTAAAGAGTTAGTTTTTAATGTTAAGTTGCATATTCGAGGATATGCATAAATAGACCTGGCAAGAGAAATGAGAAGATGAGTAAGTCTTGTTACATTGTAGTACTACTTACTACCAATATGCATGACTTCATGATTGGGGGAGCAATTGGGCAACACTTTGCCTTGATGACGAGAAAACTTACGATGGGGTAAGTATCTCATTAGGATAATCTTAATACAAGAAATCAATCGTTATATTGAATAAATGTTAGACTTAATCAAGAGTAGTTTTCGTTGGTATTTTTTTAAAGAGTACAAAGTATTTTTACAAAGGTCATTGTAGTACTTATTTTTTCACACTGAACAAATTGGGAATTTGACCTTGGACTTGTCTCGGAGATCTTCAACATATATGCATATGGCCCTAAGCTTCTCACCCTCCAGCATCTTTTCAACAAAACTTGTGGCCTTATGGGTGGATGCTACTGCTACCCATTTCTGCTTAGATATTTATTTATAACAAACATACAATTGATGAAAACTGCTAAGACTTTTTATTCTTGAAAAGAACCACACATGAATGTAAATTGCCACACATGTTTATGTTTTGAACATTCTATAGAAACATTTTAGAAATTATAAAAATAATTTCTTATTCAGAAATCATCCTAATTTAATTACATTAAACTGAATCTACTATATAATGTTTAAAGGTGGATTATGTATATTGTACAGATTTTTTTATTTTATTTTCTACGTTGTACAGAAAAATTCTGATTTTCTTGGCCTTCAATCTCTCACTACTTTTAGTTACATTAATTTTACAGAACTTTCTTTATGTTTTAAACATAATATTGAAAAATTCTAGAAATTATGTATATTGTACATTTTAAAAAAAAAAATTTGTACATTGTACAGAAAAATTCGCTGCAGTCTAGTTTACTGTCAGTCTTTTGTAGATTATGTATATTGTACAGAAAAACTATTTTGTTTTGAACAATGTACGGAAAAACTTTGAAAATTATTGCAAATTCAAAATTATATCGTACATAACATAGAAACTGAAAATATGTATAAAAAACCTAATATTTCAAAATGGTTAAGCCTTTTTAACAAGGAGCATCATATTATGTTAATTAAAAAAAAGAAGTAAAATGTTTTTTGCATCGCCTATAATCTTTATAGAATAGGAATTGAAAATTTGACCAGAATGTAAAGAATTTAAGTTGGGGGACAAAGAGTCGGTGACTTAACGTACCTCAAATTGTACAATAAATAATAATAAAATAAAAGTGTGTTAATTTGCTTAAACATCGGTTCGAAACCGTCAATTTTAAGTCAATCTGAATCCGATCCGAAGTAAATTATGAATTATTCATTTCGAATCTGATCTGTTGTACATGTCAATTTGAACACATCCGAATCCGCCAATTTTATGGCAATTAGAATTCGATTCAATTCGATCCGAAACAAATTTTGAATTATTCAACCTAAATCTACTTTAAATGTCAATCCGAATAAATATGAATCCGATCGGATTAAATAGGATCAAAATCGTAATTTCAACCTATAAAAGAAAAAATTGCATAAAAAAATAAAAATAAAAATATTCTCCATACAAATTCAACAATAAATGACAACATGATTAAAAATAGTTCAACAAAAATATCCAAAAGAAAAAAAATCAATACCAATTACATAATTTAACTCAAAATATCCATAGTTTTAAGTTTTAACATAAAGTTTAAAAATATTAAAATTCAAATTACATCAAAATAAAATAAAACTTTTGAAGTGTTGTTCACTATAAATCTTCAATATGGATTGGTTTTGAGATGATTCATTTAATGAAGCTTCCAAATCCTGATCCTTTAACTGAACCGCCGCAACATGAAAGTCATGAATGCTATACTTGTTTATTGTCTAGCCAATGCAAAACCTTCTTTATTGCCTAGCCAATATAAAAGACTACGATCTTATTTAATAGTTATCCTTTCTAATAAAAACAGGTCATTATCGCACAAGAGTTTAACACCACGTTGAAGCACTGGACGTCTTTGTCCATAGAAAGGACTGTAATACAAATTTTAATTTACCATGAACCTAAATGTCATGATATATAAATATACAAGTATATTCTTTGGAAACTATAAGACAACTCTTACATTGTGACACCTGCAAGATGTATATAAGAGAAAAACAGGTATCCAATTAACTCTAATAAGCTTGTCCTTAATTTTAAATATTAATTTTAAATATTGTTAGATTGATTCTTATATAGTATGAACTCAATCTTAACAACTTTTGTTCATCGGTTTGTCTTTAATTCAGGTTTCCTACAACTACAACCTCATTATATGATCCACTTTATGTATGTAGTGATGCGCATCTTTCAGACTCTATGCATTTTTCAACCTCCTTGCTCAAATTATCTGAAATACGATCTTTTATATTTAGAAAAGAACAACTAATACTGTCATTCTTAACAAAATGAGAGATTTCTTAGGAGGTTTTATGACAAGAAAATATTACAAAATACAATGAGAAGGAGTCATCATTAATTAAAATTGTAAGGCTCCTTAAGTAAATCTCATACATATTATTTGCCGAATAAAGAAATAAAATTAAAAAAACTAAAGTTCTCGAGAACAAGCTAAAAGAAAAATAAAGAGGAGCAATCTATCAGAGATTAAAATAAAATCTATGTGGGTTTTTACATAATTCGTAATATACCAATCTCAAAAGCTCACCATGATTAATTTTAGAATAATCAAAACCAAAATCGAATATGCACATGAAATCAAACATTCTTCTAATTTCTATGTGCATATATAAACAAAGTCAGATCTATATCCATACCAGTGCCTACAAAAAGAGTGATAATTCAAAAGGAAGAGTTGTTAAGTGTCAACAAGATTTAGTTCAAATCATAAGATAACCTTTATCAATGATAAATAGCTATATGGAAGTCGTGGCTATAGATCTAATGGACCTTACTAATCTTGGCAATAATGGGTTTCATGTCAACATACTGATCCTAGAAAACCAATCATTCAAATAATCAGCAATCCTTAAGAAGTAAATCTAACCAGAAGACAAAAGCAAGAACTTTGCTAATATCAAGTAAAAGGGGTAAATTTATTTTTAAAAAAGAAAAAAAGAGAGACTTACTCCAAACATCATAATCCTAACTAGGGAATTGCAACTCGAAACAAGAGCTATGTAATCTTGAATATCCATCACAAACTTGGCAACCATTGCCTCTTAAGGTTCCTAACAGAGGGATTGTGTCAGGCTAAGCCGATCTACATAACAGATAGAAAATCTAGAACATCCTAGCCATTATATAACCCAGAAAATTCGAAGAGTAATAACTTATCACCATATCAGAAGCGAACACATGTATAAGGGGGACCGATGAACGACGGTTAGAGTCAGACTGGGAACGGGCGAACAATGACTGGAATGGCCAAACAACGACTGAAACTGACGAACAGTGATGGGGGAAGTAGAAAACGGCGACAGAGGAAGGAAGGAACAACGACGATGGAGTCAAGTATGAGAGACAAAGAGAGAGATGAGATTTTAGATTACTAAGATTAGGGTTTTTGAGCCTCTCGGCTCGACTCGAGTATGAAATTTAGGTTTTATATTAGGTTTAATTATAATATATCAATATTATATTATTATATATATATATTTAAATAATATATTAAATATATCAGATCAGATTGTATTATACGGATTTAAATATTTTTAATCTGAATCTGAATCCAAGCATATTGATAAAATCCAATCTGAATCTAATCCAACTTCGGATTGAAACCACTCAATTTTTTCAGATTTGATCGGATTTTTTGGATTAATCGGATATTTTGCTCACCCCTAAAGCCAATAACCCAAGAAAATTGAATGGACAATGCATCCTTTTGTTGAAAAAGAAGGAAAGACAATTAAGAATTAGTTGACAAAACATATAAAAAGAGGGTTTCTGCATCTATAAATATAGCACCCCAAAAAGTATTTTGAATTATCCAATTGAGAGAAAAGCTTAGAGAAAAAGTTTTTAGTAATTGGGTTATGAGTTGTGAATATTGTAAATAATTTTTATAATTTCTCCCTTTTTAGTAAAAAGATCTACAATAGGTCTAGAGACGTAAGCAAAATTGGTCGAATTCTATTATCAAATTTATGTATTATTTTGTCTATTTTTGCTTTCTCATAAATCTGGCTTATCGGAAATTTACGTAATTTCCTAACAGCTGGTCTCAAAGCATTTTGTGGTGATTTATGTCAATTTTCTACAAGGTTACTATTCACTTGAATAGTGAATTATATGAATAGTAAATTTTTGTCATTGATATTGGTTTGTCGATGGAGGTGTTTTAATACACGGTGGTTCATAAGAATAGTTAGAAACAATCTAGAGGAAGTTATATTTAAGTGGGAGCAATGGCCACAGATGAAGGAAAGGTGAAACTCAAGAAATTTAATGACACAGATTTTGGGTTTTGGAAAATACAGATAGAGTATTATCTGTATCAAAGAAGTCTATTTCAACCTTTCTCAAGGAAGAAGTCAGAGGCTATGAAGGAAGAATATTTGAATCTTCTAGATAGACAAACCCTCAGAGTTATTCGATTGACACTATCCAACAATATTGCTTTCAATGTAGCAAAGGAAAAGACCATCGTGGGTCTTCTAGCAACTTTCTCCATTTATGTATGAGAATCCATCGGCCTCAAACAAAAAACAAAGTGCACTTGATGAGACATTTGTTCAATTTGTAGATGACAGAAAGCGCATCGGTAGCTCAACATCTCAACGAACTCAACACAATCACAACCTATTTGAGTTCAATTGAAATTGAATTCGATGAAGAAGTATGAGCATTGATACTTTTATCTTTTCTACCAGAAAGCTGGAATGCTACTATCACGGCTGTGAGTATCTCGTCAGGAAGCAATAAGTTGAAATTTGATGATGTTCGTCATCTGATTCTCAGTGAAGAGATCTGACATAGAGAGTCGGGTGAATCATCAACCTTTTCAGTTTTGCATACAGAGTTAAGAGGAATAAATTCAACCAGGGGAAATGAACGTGGCAGAACAAATTATCGAGGTAGATCAAATGACATAAGGTCCAAATCTAACAATCCTAATAATTCCCATAGCTCAAAGACTATCGAGTATTGGAATTTTGGGAGAGTTGGGCACTGCAAAAATCAATGCAAGAATGCATCGAAGGACCAAGAAGCAAAGGCAGAGACAAATGTTACTTTCACCTCGGGAGGAGACGATGCATTGATATGTTATTTGGAAAACAGGGAAGAATCTTGGGTGTTAGACTCTGGAACATCATTCCATGCTACTTTATAAAAAGAATTATGCAATAAATATGTCCCCATAGACCTTGGAAAGGTATATCTTGGTGATGATCAATCGTGTGCTATTATTGGCAAAGGTGTAGTGAAGATTAAGTTGAATGGGTTTGTTTAGGAGCTAAAGAATGTCAAGCATATTCCTGACCTAAGAAAGAACTTAATCTCAGTAAGACAGTTGGCTAGTGAAGGCTACACTACGATCTTTCATGGTGATGATTGGAAGATTTCAAAGGGTGCAATGAAGGTTTCTTGAGTTAAGAAGAGTGGCACTCCTTACATGACAATAAGGGTATGTTGTTCGATTGTAGTCGCATCATGCAATGAAACACCAAATTTGTGGCACTAGTGACTAGGCCATATGAGTGAGAAGGGGGTAAAGATTATGTATTCAAAGGGAAAAGTTCCAGGTCTATAATCAGCGGAGATATACATGTGCCAAGATTGCATACTTGGAAAGCAAAGGAGAATCGGGTTTTAGACAAGTGGCAGAACCCCAAAGAAGGAAAGGCTAGAGCTTATTCACTCTGATGTTTGAGGACCAATGACTGTCTCATCCATTGGTGGGAAACAATACTTTGTGAATTTCATCAATGATCACTCTCGAAAGGTATGAGTTTACTTTCTAAAGCATAAGTCTAAAGTAATTAAGGCTTTCAGGAGATGGAAAGCTATGGTTGAAAATGAGACAAGTTTGAAGATCAAAAATCTTATAACCAACAATGGTGGTGAATATAAAGATAGTAGATTCAAAAAAATTGGTTATGAGCACAGGATCAAAATGGAGAGAACTGTGCTAGGCACGCCTCAACACAATGGTGTAGTTGAGCGTATGAATCGAACGTTGACGAAAAGAGCCACAAGCATTCGTATACAGTTAGGTCTACCGAAGCAGTTCTGGGTAGAAATAGTCAACACGGTAGCTTACTTAATCAATCAAGGCTCTTATGTTCCATTAGAGCACATAATACCATATGAGATATGGAGCGGAAAAGAGGTAAAATCAAATCTAAAAGTTTTCGATTTTGTAGCATTTGTGCATATCAGTGATCAAGGTAGGAATAAGCTTGATTCTAAATCCAAGAAATGAACATTCAGTGGCTTTGGTAAGGATGATTTTGGCTACTATATTTGGGATGACAAAAACAAGAAAGTGATTCATAGTAGAGATGTGATTTTCAACAAAAGGGTGATGTATAAAGATAGGTATATAACAAATGCTAATGACTCAGAATAGAATGAGTCAGTATTTATAGATGCAGATGATGTCCCAGATATTCCCATGACAGAACCAATTGTAATAAGTCCTCATCCAGAGGAACTCGTTGGACAAATTATTGCACAATAGTCTGACACATTGTAACCTCCCATTCTAACTCCTATATTGAAGAGGTCTTCTTAACCTCATGTGCCTAACATGAGATACATGAACTATATGTTGCTGACTGATGGAGGGGAGCCTAAATGCTATGATGAAGATTGGAATATTCGAGATGCCAGCAAGTGGGAGCTTTCTATGAAAGAAGAAATGAAATCTCTCATCTTCAACCAGACATGGGAACTAGTTGATTTACCCATGGGAAAGAAGGCACTTCACAACAAATGGGTGTATGGGGTGAAAGAGGAGTATGATGGTTCTAAGAGATACAAAGCCCGACTAGTTGTCAAAGGATTTCAATAGAATAAAAGAGTTGACTACATTGACATTTTTTCTCCGGTTGTGAAGCTCAATACTATCAAATCAGTGTTGAGTATTATACCCATTGAAGATCTTCATCTTGAACAGTTGGATGTGAAGACTACATTCTTTCACGGAGAGTTAAATGAAGAGGTATACATGTACCAACCAAAAGGTTTCTCAGAAAGAGGGAAGAAGAACATGGTGTGTAGATTTAAGAAGAGTTTGTATGGCCTGAAAAAAGCCCAGAGATAGTGGTATAGAAATTTTGACAACTTCATGCACAAGGAAGGTTTCCAGAAATGCAACGCCGAACACTGTTGCTACTTCAAGAGATATAGGTATAATTATATCATTTTACTACTTTATGTTGATGATATGTTTGTAGCATATTCAATTATGGATGATATCAAAAGGTTGAAGCATCAATTGTCAAAAGAGTTTGACATGAAAGACTTGGATCTAGCAAAGAAGATTCTTGGAATGTAAATCACAAGAGATAAGAAGAGAGGATCCTTGTAGTTATCTCAAGTAGAGTACATCAACCATGTTTTGTAGAGATTCAACATGGGTGATGCCAAGCCAGTTTGCACATGCTTGGCCAGTCACTTTTTCCTATCCAATGATCAATCCCCTCAAACGGAAGAAGGGAGAGAATTCATGGCTAAGGTTCCTTATGCCTCAGCCATTGGAAGTTCGATGTACATGTTAGTGTATACGAGACATGACATTGGCAATGCAATGGAAGCTATTAACAGATTTATGTCAAATCTAGGGAAAGCTCATTGAGAAGTAGTTAAGTGAATTTTGAGGTATCTATGAGGCACCGTAGATAAGTATTTGTACTTTAGTATAAGAGAGTTAAAAGTACAAGGCTATATTGATCACCGAAGAATCACTACCGGTTATATATTTATTGTTGGAACTACAACTGTTAGTTGGATGTCACAGATACGAAAGATTGTCACTCTATTAACTACAAAGGCTGAGTATGTAGCAATGACATAAGCTAGTAAAGATATGATATGGCTTCAAGGTTTGTTAACTGAGTTGGGATTCAAACATGAGAAGAATGTTTTGCACAGTGATAATCAAAGTGTGATACACTTGGTAAAAAATTCAACATTTCATTCTAGAACCAAGCATATTGGGATTCGTTATCGCTTTATCAAATCTCTATTGGAAGATGATGTGTTAATATTAGAGTAGATTCATGGAAGCAAAAATCCAGCGAGTATGTTGACAAAGGCGGTGACTATTGATAAACTGAAGTTGTGTTCAACTTCAATTGATCTATTAGAGTAACAAGACTAGAAAAAATGCTACATTGATCGAGGTGTGAAGACAGATTGAAATCAGTCTTCAAGTGGGAGATTGTTAGTCAAACTTACATGCATCAAACGGTACAATAAATGACAATAAAGTAAAAGAGTGGTTATCAAGCCAACAACCCAAGAAAATTGAATGAACAGTATATCCTTTTGTTAAAAAATAAGGAAGACCAATTAAGAATTAGTTGATAAAATATATAGAAAGGGGCTTCTGTATCTATAAATAGAGCACCCCAATAGGTACTTTGAATTATCTAATTGAGAGAAAGACTTAGAAAAAAAAACTTTAGTGAAAGAAAAATAAGAACAATTTTCTTGGGTGTAATTGAGTTGTGATTTGTGAGTATTGTAAACACTTTGTATAATTTATCCTTCTTTTAGTAAAAAGATCTATAGTAGGTTCGGAGACATAAACAAAATTGATCAAACCTCGTTATTAAATTTGTATGTTATTTTATCTATTTTTATTTTTTCAAAATTTGATTTATCGAAAATTTGACATAAATAATAATTGTGAGATATTCATAATCAAGGATGATGAATGTAACCATATTATATAACTCCAAAAATCTCTGTTTTTATGTAGCATCAGTTGACCTCTCATCTAAATTGTGCTTGGATAGTATGAGAGAGACATGTTCAAGATTTGAAACGGTGGTTTGCATTGGGCGAGAGAGAAAATGAATATATATAATACCTTTTATCTTGTTTGATATGTGCTTTCTTTTTGTTTTTTTTTTTAATAATGATTATGTTAAAAAAGTACCCATCCATTTTTTTCCCTTTTTTTTTTTTTTTTTGGCAAATCGAGATTGTTCAATCTAAAGGACAATGGCGGCTTGCAGCACCAGGATTTCGGAATCCTCAATGGGTTGATGGTGAACTTGTTACTCTTGATGGAAAGGTATTATATTCATTTGAATCTGAAACTTTACTTTTAAGGTGTGATGTTTTAAATAGATTTTCATAATGGCAATACACTAAAGGAGGATATGTTGTTGGATTTGTGTATTGGGCTCCTGAATATTATTATTATTATTATTATTATTATTATTATTATTTCATGGCGTTCTTTAATCAATCGAGGTTTTCAAGCTGTCAACTTTCGCAAGATTGTCATTACCGGAAAGGTTTGAAGTTGTTATATATTTGAAATGGTGATGGTATATGTATTCATGTTCGATTTTGTAATCTGCCTTTATAGTAAATTAGGGAAGGTTTGTTATTAATATTATTTTTTTGTGGTTGGGAATTAGCTTTTTAATTACCATGTTCTTTGAGTTAACTTTGTCAAGACATTTTTTCCGGTTTCAAACTCTATGGTAAATAACTAAATACACTATTTATTTTAATTAATTAAACTCGTTTATTAGACACCATTTACTTTAATTAATTAAATTCTTTTAAAATTAAATATTTTTAATTAAATCATATTTAATAATATTAATATATTATTGTAAGTTTTAAAAATTATTTTATATAATTTACCTAAAAATATTGAAAATGTATTTGGAGGCTTAGAATCCCACTAAACTTCTACACTTCATTTGAAATTGTATGCCAATCATATCTATTAAACATGTGAATAGGTTATTCTTAGATAGAAAAATAGAACAAAATATTATCACCGTAAATTTATATTTATTTTTATATGTCTATATTATTTAAAGAAATAAAATATTAATATATATATATATATGATAATAACATGCAACAAAAGGTTCAACAATTAATTTTTTTAATTAAACAATTAATTTCTTGGGAAAAAAAATAAATATAATTTCTTTTAGAAATTAATAGGATAATTTTTTAAATAATAATTAAATTATTTACATATTTTTTATATATTGAATGATATATTATTATTAAATTTGATGTAAAATTAAAGAGACAAAATATTAAAATAATTATGAAACGAAGATATAAAAGAAACAAAAATAAGAAACTAACTTCTGTCGTATCAGGCGAGAAATACTATGCTTGCTTTGCACCCACATGCGACTCATAATAAGATGGTGACAATAATGATTAATGTATCTCTATATTAAGAAAAGTCACCCCTAGTAGCTAGTAGTAACCCAGTTTTTTTTCTTTCCTTTTTTTAAATGTAGGCGTGAATTTTATTTATGATTGTTATTTCGTGTTGCTTCTTTACGTATGTTGTTAATTCCATAATGATTATGTTGTTAATTTAACCAATTTTAGATATTTCGACAAAGAAAATAATGATTACGTTGTTATTTGATAAATATCTAAAATATCTTTAAAATTTAAAATATTTTCACTTATATTATTTAAGTTTATTAAAAAATTTAAAATATCTCTAATTTTTATTGTTAATATTATTAATGTCTTCAAAATTAATGATGTTAATTTTTTTATCTATATTTTATTAATAATCTTATGATTTTGATACCGATTTGTGACCAGTTGTCGTTAATTCTAATTTTGTGGATGATTGTTTTAGTTTTAACGTTAATTGTTAATTCTTATAATTTTAAAGATAATATAATTTTTATTTTTTTAATTTTTGTAAATATTAAAATAGAGTGTGTAAGTCCATACAATCACATGTTTTTGGACATATAGTGTATCTATAATAATCAATGAGATAATAACCAAACATAAGATTACTAAATTTTCTTTTTCTTTTTTTATTTTCTTCTAAGAAGACATACTCTTGATTAAAATAGTCTTTTAATATCTTTAATACATGATGATATATTATGCTTATAATAACTTTAATATATATATATATAATGAGGTGTTAAACCTTCTAAAATTTTCAAGACAAGTTTCATAATTCTCATCTTTAAAATATTTATTTAAGGTTTTCATTTTAATTTCTTTCAATGGTGGTTTAATATTTGTTAATTTCTGTTACTTAATTTTTCTTATTATAATATTGTGATGTTTCTATCTTCGTTTTCTTTTTATTAATATTATCACTTGGTATAAGCAAATATTTTAACATTTAAGATCTTTAATTGGTTTAAATTTATAATTATTATACTTAAACTTAATAGGGTCCACTAAGGCTGTTCATTTTCTCTTATTACATCAGTTATGTCTCAACTTTGCTCAAACCTCAACACCCTTATGATAATGGTGAGTTGCATCCGTACATAGATGATGTCTAATCTTTGACTTACTAGGAAAGAGTAACTGAATTATTATTTTATTCATAAAATAATAATTATTACAATCTTAAGGCCAACTAAGAACCTTGAAGGTATTTTTAGTTGCTCATAATTACTGAGTATATCATTACTGGTTTTGGATTTTCTAGATAAAAGGGATTTCTATGCTAGAGTTTGTGTGTTTTTTCAGAGTAGTGTGCCATGGTTTTCCTTGTGTCTTAAAATAAAAATAAAAGTTCTTTTATAGTACAAGGAATCCATGTTTATAAGACAAAATTACTATTTTTTCATTGCTTTAGTAATTCGTCTGTTTTTCTACTTTAAATGGTAGTCATTGCTTTTTTTCCTTAGCATATGCTACCAATTAAGATGTGAGATTATATCTTTATTTTCTTTGTCATCTTTTGCCGATAGTTCCTCTCTTTACTCTTCTTTATCAATTTTTGTTGACAGTCTTTTTGATGATATTGATGATGACGCATATTCCTCTTCTCGACCTTTAATATAGTAAATGCATCTGTGATCTTTGGTGGTTTTTCTAGCATAGAAATAGAATACTTTTCTTATTTCTTGACTACTTTTTAGGTTTTTGTTATCAAAATTAGTTTCAAATTTGGTAATTTTTTTACCATCTTCCTTTAAAAGTGTCATGCTATTATGAGAAATAATGATGAATTTATTAATTGAATAATTGACTTTAACCTCAGTAGAGTTAACAATCTTTCTGAGTTCATAGTAAATTTGGCCTAACATTTGATGTCTTAATAAACAGAGGTCTTCTATGTTGAATTCCTTTTCTGAAAGTGCCCTTAGTTTGGAAACTTCTATGTTTGTGTAGGAAATCCCTATCTTGATGAAGTAGTAGAGACTGATACATCATTTTCTCATTCCAATCCATTAGTGAACTAAAATATTTGAGATAAACAAGTTTATCACCAACTTTAACCTTTTTCCTGAAATTCTTGATTTCTCTTTTAAATTTTTCAGAAAAATAATTTAATTCACTTAAATTAATTCCTAGCTATATGATTTTTATTAGTCCTACATTGAAAAATTTGTAAATAAATATTGGATCAGCTTCTTCCAAGATATTGAATTTACTTCTTGTAGGAAATTCCTTGTCTGTAGTGTAGAACTTCATATATTCAATATGTTTCTGGGTAGATATTTTGGCCAAATTGTGGATTATTATCACAAATATCCCTGAGGTTTTATGTTTCTTCAAAATTACCCTTGAGTTTTATTTAATATCAAAAATGTTCACAAACGTTATCAGCGTTATATTTTCGTTTAATATTAGGGGGTAAAATGGTAATTTTACCCCTATACATATATCACTCCTATGGGAAAAAAATCAAAAATACCCCCGAGGTTTTCAATATCTTTAGTAATACTCTTAATGTTTAAAAAAACTACAATATCCTTAAGGTTTAAGGTATCTTCAAAAATGCCCTTATTATTTAACATAAACATAAAAAAGTTGTAAAAAATTACATCAATATGAGAAAAAAAATTCTACCTCTACCTATATAGCTTTTTGAATATTAGCGTTGATAATATTATCGTAAATACCCCTTGATGTTTTGCTTTTCTTTAAAAATACCTATACTATAATAATTAATTTAATTTTATCAAAAATACATCTGCTATAATAATTAATTTAACTTTATTAAAAATGTCCCTACTATACTCCTACTTCTCAATAACACAATATAAAATATTTTTCAAAAATATTTAAGTTGATATTATGTGCTTTGTTAACTTAATTTATATTCAGGTGTATTTTTGGAAAATATTTCATATCATGTTATTGAGAAGTAGATATATTTTTTATGAAGATAAATTAAATATTATAGTAGGAGCATTTTTGATGAAGTTAAATTAATTATTATAGCATGGGTATTTTTGAAGAAAAGAAAAACTTGAAGGGTATTTGCGATAATATTCTGAACAGTAATATTTAAAAAACTATATAGGTAGGGGTAAAAAAGACTTTTCAAATATTGATGTGATTTTTCATGGCTTTTTTATGCTTCTGTTAAATAATAAGGGCATTTTTAAAGATATCTTAAACCTCAGGGGTATTGTAGTTTTTTTTAAACGTTAAGGATATTTCTAAAGATATTGAAAACCTCGGGGGTATTTTTGATTTTTCCCCAAAATTCTAGAGACTCAGCTATTATGGTTTACTAAGTCTTCTATATTAGTCTTTTTCATCTTCAATGATTGATGAATTTCTGGGGGATGTTTTCCTGAATAACACTAAATGATTTATTGTCTTTGATGTCTATGAGAGATATGCTTCTCTAAATAGTACTGGAAGTCTTGCTATTTTCTCTAGAGTTGTCAACCTTCTTGATACTGTTGGTTGTTATTGTAGTGCTACAGAATAATTTCTTATTATATTCTCTAGAGTTATTAGTTTTGGTGTTTTGTAATTAGCATAACTCTCTTCAATTTCTATTCTATTAGTAAAGGCCCTATAAGTTACTCCACTAAACCCTAAAATAGATTTACTGGCATCTGCCCAGTTGTTATAGATTCCTAGTTTATGGCCATTATAGACCACATGTCTTTTTCTACTTCATCTACCCAATTAAACTTTTTTGTTTCAAATATTTTACTCTCTTTTGAACTGTTAGGTTATTCCTTTTCATTTTGAATTCTTTCTTTAAAAGTTTTACCTTCTTTAGATTGAATTTTTAATGAAGATTCATCTTTTGAGTTTTTGGACTCTAAAAGTTGTTTTGAACAATTAAGTTTTATCATATGGTCCTGAATGGTATAAAGTTAACAAATTTTTATCTACCTAATTTGCATACAATATCTGTTCAATTATCATTTTATCATCTAGTCCTATGATATAAAATTGGCTATTTTCTTACCTTTTTCTTTTAATTTATCCATATATAAAGTATGTTGTTATGTTTATTTCTAGATTTGGTCTTTTTTCAATTTTGTTAGTAAAAGTTTTCGCATTTCTACAAATTTCTTGATATATGTTTCTACATATGTCAAAAATCCTAAAAAACTTTATAATTGGTTTTTGTCTTTTAATTCACTAGAAAAACTGTGAATGTTATTTAGTATACGAGATTATAGATTATGTTTTCCATCTTCAATTTTCAACGCTAAATACTTAATTTTTTGCTAAGCAAGTACTACTTTTTTCTGACAGTACAATGCCTTCTTTTCTGTATTTTTGTAAAATATTAATAATATCGAAATAATATTTATTTAATTCATTACTAAAAACCAAAATATCATTTACCTAGATACAACAAATATTTTTTAATTTTTTTGAATATGTTATCCATATATCTTTGAAAGATACTTGAAACTTGCTTTAATCCAAATGGTATAACAATCCATTATAATTGTTCTTGAAGGAAACTAAATGTCATTAATTTTTGAGATTCTTTATCCAATCTTATTTACCAAAATCCACTTTTGTAATAAAAAATTGAGAAGTATTTCTTTTCTTTTATTAATGATAATAATTTTTCTTTCTTTGGAATAAAATATTCATCATCAATGGTTTCTTTATTTAATACTTTGAAGTTTATTACCATTCTTTTTTTTATCTTCTTTTTTCAGCTTCTTTTTCAACTAGGAATGATAGATTAGAATGAGATGAATTACTTGGTTTTATGAATTTCAATTCCAAGAGTTCATGAATTTGTTTTTCAAATTTAATCTTGTCTTTTGAAGTATAAATAATTGATTTTACTATTATAACCTTGTTAAAATCTCTTAATTTTATGCTTACATTCGTCTTAGATTTATTTATTTTTAGATGCAAAGGATTTTTTGAGCTTATTGTTTTTAATAGTTTTCTGATGCTTGTTAGAGTTTTATCTTCCTGTATTTCATTAAGAAAAGATTTTTTTTTCTCTTTTATATCCAATAAAATATTTTCTAAATAAGGTTTTTGGTACTCTATCTTACCATGTGTTTTGCCTTTTATGTTGTTACATAAATGTTAAGTTTGATACAGTCAAAGTCTTTCTTATTTTTGATACATAAATGGTATCACCATCTAATGTTGTTAGACTTATTTTGTCTAAATATTATGTGAAATGTTGATATAAGTTTAGAAAATTATTTCTTATTGATAAATCAACTCTTCTGGAAACACATGTTTACTTACTACACACATACTAGCTCCTGTATCAATATGTGTGTGTAAACGATAACTGAAATAACTTTTAAATTTAAGTCTTACTTTTATGTATGTGCTATTTGAGTTTTTAATACTATACAAATCATTCATCTTCTAATAAAGAGTAATCATAATATGAGCATTCATATTCTAAGTCAGTTATTTCCTCCTCAGTTTCCTGTAATAGATAAATACTATAAACATTATCTATATCAGATTCCTCGATTGATTCTAATTCCATCTTAAAAGCTTATTCTAATATATTTTCTTTACCTGGAAATTCTTTTTAAATTTTTTTTCTATGTTGAAGCCTATTTGGACATTTGTTGGCATAATGTCATTCTTCGTTATAGATCCAACATCTGCATTTTTTTATTTAGCAATAATTCTTGTTTTAAAGAGGTTTATACCTCTTTATTCTAAAATATTTTTTCCTATTAAATCTTCTTTTATATTTTTGAAAATCTTATTTTTTGAATTTATATTTTTTAAATCTTTTATATTTTGTATTTTTGTTCGTATGGTTTTATGTCACATATATATTTTTCTAGTATTCTAAAATCTATTATATCACAATAAATTTTATCATTTCTTCTTATGTGTTTATATTCCTTTCTTTCTTAGCATCTAATAATTATATTTTTTAAGGCTTTTTATTCTTCTTCTTAAAGTATCTGGTATAGTTTTCCTATTTTTGGGGTTCATGAATTATCCCTTTAATTCTTTTCTATATTCCATTAAATTGAAATTATATTTTTTTCATTTTTTTCTTCTCTTATTTTTAGGAATTAGGGCATCTGATATCTTAAGTTACTTTATTTTTAGTCTTTCTAGAGGATCATGTTTATAACCTACAATATCATTGTTCTATGTATGTTATATACATCTTTTATTAGTTCTGTAAATTTTATATGTATATCTTTGTTAAAATTTATTATAACTGTATTACTTTATTTCTTTTAATAATTCTTTTTGTATTTTTATTATATATTGTAGGTATTTTGTGTTTATACTTCCTGAACTAAATCTATTTATTTTGTTAAAAGTTTCAAAATTTCATTAATATTATTTGATTTTTTGTTACGCCTATTAAACTTTCATCTATTTTTAACTATATATTTTTTAATTTATCTTTAAATATTATTATTTTTCTAATATGATATCATAAACTAATACATTTATTACTTAGACTTCATCTTTTAGTTTTTTAACTTCTTTTTGGTTAGATGTTTTTTCTTCATGGTTTATAAAAATAAATTTTGATATAGTTTTTAAAAATATTCGTTTTTCTTTATAGTAATCTAAAGATAAAATAAAAAAAATATGAAGATGAGAGGTGAATTTTCTAAAAAAAAAAAAAAAAAACTAAATAAGATCGAGAAAATATTCATTTAATAACGAAATTAAAATAAAAAGTTTCTTCTTTTATTTTAAATTTTTAACAAATATGATTACTTAAATTATAATATAAAATATCAATGTATTATGATATTTTTTTTATCAAATAAATTACTTTAATTTTTAAATAATTAACACAACTTTTAATTTTATTGTATTAAAGAAATTTTTTTTTATGTAAAAAAAGACTTGTATCAAAAAGTATGATTTTACCGGTGGATACTTTTTCAATATCTTATTTATACGTAACAAAATATTTTCTTCATGTGATGGTAAAAAAATATGCTTTTAGAAGGAGATGTATTATTTTACTATAGATATTTAACGTATTTATATTTAACAATTTTCAATTATCCACGTATATAAAACATTAATACGAAATAGTTAGGGTTATTAAAATAAGAGTCTCCTGTCTCCAAGACGACATTTCTAATTGTAATTAGCCCAAACTAGCTTTTTGCATATCTGACAATAATTTGCATCCCATCTCAATTTTCACACGTAACAATATCCCAAAAACCAAACCGCGCTAAAATAAAACACAACAAAACTCTTTCTGTCTCTCCCTCCCCGTCTCACCATGGTCATATGGACTCAGCTATAATATAAACTCGAATTCCAAATACCCTCTCTCTCTTGCAGGTTCTTAAAAAAAGAGAGAAAAGAAAACCGTCAATTTTACTCCACACCCAAAAATGGAGAACTTCTCATATAGCTCCTACCCAGAATCTGGCGACTCATCACCACGTTCTAGAGAAATTGAATACGAAAGCCCTACGCCATGGGACGACCAACAACTCCCTCAAAACTACAAGGTCAAGCTTATGTGTAGCTATGGCGGTAAGATCCTCCCTCGTCCTCACGATAATCAACTCTGTTACAGCGGCGGTGAAACTAAAATCCTCGCCGTTGATCGCAACATTAAGTTCTCTTTCATGATTTCCAAACTCTCTTCTCTTTGTGAAACCGATGTTTCGTTCAAGTACCAACTTCCTGGTGAAGATCTCGATGCTTTGATCTCTGTATCAAACGACGATGATTTGGAACATATGATGCACGAGTACGATCGTATTTATCGGGCCTCGTCTAAACCTGTCCGTATGAGACTTTTTCTCTTCCCTGTTAAGATTCAGAATTCTACTATTGGAAGTTACGGATCCGATCGCGATCCTTTTGTAATTGAGGCTATGAATTCGGGTTCGAGTGCTCCTCAACCCAATCCGAGAGTTAAATCTCCCGTTCAGAGTAACGTTGATTTCCTCTTCGGCTTGGAGAAGGGCGTTGGTGTTTCTGGTGTTGCGCCGCCACAACCTCCACTTACACAGCCAACTGTCGCGGAATCCTTAGTTCCTTCACCAGAATTTCAAATCCGACCCGGTGTACCCGGATGGAATCGGTTTACAGGATCAGATCCGATGGAAATTCAGAGGCAAGTTCAGGAGTTTCAGAGGTTGCAAATTGGTGGAGGAGATCATGAATCAGGCCTGTATCGTCGAAAGAGTGACGAAAATTACAGCAGTGGCGGTGGCGATTACTATGTTCCGAGGGTTCATGAGAAGCTTCCTCAAGTTTCGGTGCCACCACCGGTATCTGCTCCGGTTGGTTATTGGCCAGAAAAGCAGGTACCAACCTGCGGTGTTCCGGCTCAGGTTACAGCTATTCCTGGAATGCCGGACCAACCTTTCTATGTAATCCCAGCTGCCCCTGGTCCAGTTTATCATCAACAGCCTATGGTGCGTCAAGTAACCGGCCCCACCGGTCAAGCTTACTACCCGGCGCAGCGAATGGCATCCGATATTTACCGCGAACAACCGGTTTACAATATGGTTCCACCACCACAACAGCCGCCAAACTTTCCACCACAACCGGCCAAAGTTCCGGCAACTACTTACTCGGACGGAGTCGGAATGGTTAGACCAAATGGTGGACTAGGTACGGGTTCTGGGGATAGCAGACATCACGCACAAGTGGCATATGATAGCGCCGGACGACAAGTGTATTATACTACAGCGGGAGGTATGATGGTACCACCGTCTGGAGCGGTGACGCAACCGCAGCCACAGCCACAGCCACAACCACAACCACAACCACAACACCAACAAGTTTACCAAGCTGTGGCTGCACCTGAAATGAGAAACAATGTCCCTTTGGGTCAAGAGGGTAAGGTAGTACTTACAAAGGTCAGTGGAAGTTCTGTGTGACTCGTTATGAGGGATTGATAATAATAATAATGATAATAATAATAATGATATCACGAGCACTTGTTTATATTTTATAATCAATAATATCATATAGATAATTTTAGTTAAAATAGTAAGATATACTAATTAACTGATACCACTGTGTTAAATAAATAGACTTGGTTTATAATATTATTGTTGTTGAATTTAGGGTAGTAGCTAGTTTCATGTTTTGATAATGCATTGCAGTGTTTTTGGAACCTGTCTCCTTGAGTTCTAAGATAATGGGATGCAGTGTTTTATTTTGAGTTTTAGCTTACTACTCACTACATGCACATAAATAACTTTGTCATCAGCGTTTTTAGTGAACTTATTTGCACTTTCTCCATGTGATATATGTTCAAAAATTACCTTTTAAACTGAGAAAATCTTTCTACTTTTGTAACACCATCAGTTATTGTACGTAAGAAAACAGATTTGGGAAAAAAAACGCTGAATATGTTTTACATGAAAAATCATTTGTTATTTGTAACAATAATCATCACGGGATTATTTTTTACATGAATCTATGTAGTATAATACAATTAACTATTTTTGATAATTAATCTACCAATCTACTGAAGTTTTTTTAATTTAATATTAATGCGTTATTTTTTAATCTAATATTTAATGTGTTATTTGATATTTAATTTAATATTAATGTGTTATTTGTTGCTTATAAATTAGTGGGTGTATATAAATTAATACGGGTAAAGATGTATTTTTTTTTCTTCCGAAAAGATGATATCGTAAAACATAATTTATGCAATGCACCCACCCATTAGTAGTTATTATTATTATTATTTATAATTGCTTCCCATTAGTAGTTGTTTATGGAATATTTTATTCTCCTTCTTCTTATTTATATTTCTTGATTGCAGAAAGACACAAATATCTAATTACATTAGCAAAAAATATAGAAATATATAATTTTATTGTAATTGATCCAAAAGATGGGCAAAGACCTTAAAAGTAGTAGGCAGCATAATGCTTAATTTAACAACGGAGACCAAAAATACCGAATTATAATCTTGTAATACATAAATACAATGTTATTGGTTTTTAACTTTTTTTTTATAATTTTATATATTATAATTAAAACTTTTACTTCTAATTTAATGAGATAAGAAAATAGAACAAATGTAATACAAACATAAAATAAAAAAGACATGCCAAAATGCACGTTAATAGCAAGCAACAAATAAGAACATCACAAAATGTTCTAAAAAAAAAAAAAGTAGCCCTAAAATTCTCATAAACAAACAACAAAATGTCACATCCAATTTATTATTTTATCGATACATCTATAATTGCTTCCACCTGGCTTTACATGGTTGACGAGTGTGAAGGCTGAGTTATATATATATATATTATTCATATTTATCTATCAAAATTTAAAATATAATAATTCAACCATAGACTATTTACCGAAAAAGACTGATATTTTCAGATATGCGCTGTGTGTATAATTTTCTGAGGAGAAATCAAACATCAATTATAACCCCACTACCTCTTTCTTTTAAGTCAAGTATATATGAGTCATTTCAATTTTATATTGACTTACATATATTATTTTTCATATTACTCCATCATCATTATTCATCATCACCATGTGTTGTCACTGTTTTCTTATAGAAAAAAGTCCACGTAATACTATCGTGATATTATTAATAAATTATTATATTAATTATAATTTGAATATATTTATAATATATAATAATGCTTTTTTCCTAGAAAAAATTTCCTACATCTTCCCAACTTGGTATTGTCATATTTTTTTTAATCATACTAGTAACTCATTCTTCTTGAAAAAAGAGATGGTAAAATTATATTAATGTGTGTAAGACAATAAAACAAAGTACACAATTTTTGAGTTACAAATTACTTTCCTAGGTAGCATAATTTTAAATATAGCTTGGAATAACTGTGCTTCAATTATTCTAAGTCAAGAAGAATTTTTAATTTTTAGATATGTTCAGTGTTAGGGGAAAAAAGAACATTCATTATAAAAGCTCACAATACTGATCTGCACAAATGGTGTATTATGCTTGTCTAAAGTAACTCGAAACAAAGATGTCAATGACAAAAATATCTTGCATGGGTTTGGATCCTTTTATTGATATTTATTGATATTTAAATCTCAATCTTTAAAAATATATTTAATGATGTACGTCATTATATATTATTAAATAAAAAATTTATTATAAATAAAATTAAAAAAAAATAATCATTGGTTTGTAAAGATTAGTATGGAAAAAAATCAATAAAGGATCCAAACCCCTAAACATTTGCTCATAAAGAATAATAGCTAGAATATATTATATATTATATGCATACTTATATAACAAATACTTGATAATTTGAGAAGTATATCTTATAATTCAGTTAGTAAGATTATGGTTAACTTGATCAAAGGTCAATGTTCAATTCTCACCTCTCATATCTGTCGCATACAATGAAGAAGCAGTTAATTTGCTAATTAATCTTCTAAAGTGGGCAATGATGGTGCAGTTTTACAATATTGGCATGAATAAGTTTTCCAATTCTCTAATAGCGAAGGTACTATGACTCTTCATTAAAGAAGTGTTCGTATAAAGCAACGTGATATATATTTTTTAAGTAATTGGACACTTTAATTTAATATTAATTTATAAAAAATTAAAAACAATGAGCATGTACAACATCCAAATACCTATATAAAATTTACAACTCTTTGGGTTCAAAAATAATTGATATCATATAGGTAATGGAAGTGGTTATTGATGGAACTTATAAAACTTTTTCAAATAATTTAAGTTTTTGAAAGATTTTATTCTCGATAAAACTATGATAATTGTGTTAGACAACGAACAAGAGATAGGGATTGACTAAGCTACTAAGAAATTGCTAAAAACACTTGTTGCTTGATTAGAGATTGCTAGCTCACGTACACGGGAATACTAAAAATGATACCATAAACAGTAAATGTGGTATAATGCGCGCCCAAAAGAAATGTAGTTTCTTAGACCTTTCTAATGCCAAATAGTATTGATCTGTTTAGAGCATATGGTATTTTGAGGTGGTAAGCCAAATGAGTTCACTTTCTCATGCATTGTTTGATCAAAAGAGGCTTTGTTTGGAGACAGCTATTGTTGATTTGTGTAAGTTATTTGAAGCTAAGAAAGTATTTTATCAAATTGAACACAAGAATATAATACTCATAAATTCTTGGTTTATGTGCTCAAGAAAATAATGAGCCTATGACCTTGTTGAGGCACATAAAGAAGTAGATGGTTTTGTTCTTTTAAGATTTTTAGATCAAACAATATTTTGTGTAATTTGAATTGTGACTTGAAATTGAAAATTATTTAATTTTATTCTTTCAAGTTTGATTAACCTGTTTATAGATTTCAGTAAATTAATTAAAAAGAACACAAGTAGAAAGACATCTATAAGTACTAAAAACCTAAAAACAATCAAAATTTCAAAACACCCAAAATTTTCAATAATTCACGTAATACATACCACATGATAAAAACTAGCCAACTTACTAGTAAATTCAAACTAGACATATACTAGAGAAATGTTAAAAAAATAGATCATTGATGTAATACAACTTAGTGAAGACTTAAACACCATAAAAAAAACCCTAGGAACCTTTAAATTCAGACATTAGTATTCCTGCCTTTGCACCTTGAATGATGCCAAATTCTATGTTGCCCTTACCTCTTCCATCACCTATACTTACATTCTCTTCACCTCTATCATAAACTCGAGGACCATCTCTTTTCTTCTCCACTAGTTGCTATCACCAAAAGTAAAACCTCAACTCTTCTTCAATCCTCCTACTTTTACATGCTGAGGAACCTTTAAATTCAGACTGGATCTAAGTCATTCCCTATATATCATGTACTTACCTATAAAATCATTACAAGTGTCATTAGCCTTATCATATAACCTAGATTGATGAATGAGTTAACCATACTAATAGCAAAAATAAGATATATGTTCATACTAGAACTCTACCCATATATTTACAATACTTTGAGGTACTAAGGCACGAGAGAGATCAAATCTCACATGCACCATAACAGAATGCATCATGCCATTAGATAGGGAAATGTTTCTATCTCTAAAACTGATCCAATAAACAAAATAATGGCCCTATCTTTAGTTTTCAGTCCATAGGTAGATCATGCACTTGTATCCAAATTGAAGTTGAATCAAACACAAGGTTAGATGGAGGCATACTTGGTAATAGCTCTCGCACTACTAAGACCAACTCCAACCCTACACTAAATCTCTAAATTTAGTGCAAAATTTGGTACATAGTTGCTTCAATCTTGCACCAAATTTGGTGCAATGAAAAGTGTTATGTCAAATTTGGAATGACATTATTCATCATACTATCAATGTTCACATGGTTCCATTTTTTTAATTTATAAAAACATTTTTAATTTTTTTATTATATATAATAAATTAAAATTAATTATTTGATACAAAATAACAAAAAAACTAATACAACATATAATTAAAAATTTAATATAAACTAAAACAACGATTTAGTAACATTCTAAAAATATTATTGAATTTTTTATTATATATAATAAATTAAAATTAAATACATGATATAAAATGACTAAAAAAATTACTAATATATGTGTGCATTATTATGCACAACATGATAATTGAAGATGATGGTAGAGAAAAATACTTATCTCAAAAATTTCTTTTTCTTGACCAATAAATTAAGGATATAGAAACTCACATTGTACTTTAAAATAGATTAATTGAATATTTATGAGATAAATATGATGATTTATCCGGTTAATATCTATCTACATGTACTTTTAATTAATTGTATTTTTTTAAATATAATAAATATATATTTTATTTAGTGAATTTTTAATTTTTTTAATAATATATAATTTTTTAATTGGTAAAAAAAGAATAAAAGAAATATATTATTTTTTAAGGTAATATACTTTTTAATATAATATTTCATATTGTGTGTTGAAAATAGTAAAAATTTGGTGTAATTTTTGGGATAAAATAATGCAAAATTTAATACATAATAGAATAGATGGGTAGAGATCCTAACCGCCCCTTATCAAAGCTCCATATCAAAGCTCTATGGAGCTTTACTAAGCACTGATTTCATCTCTCCGACTTCAAAATAGAAGATGAAGGTGCACTAACCTAACATCTTGAAATTAAAACCCTATTTTTAGTATAGTTCTTGAGATGGACTTGAATGAATGCTTCCATATTGAATTGTTGCTAAGTAAGTAGCTTCATTGAAAGTGCAACATTTGGTTTGCTCTTTTCCTTCTCAATTAGATCCCCAAAATCTATTTTTAATTCCAACATATAAACCCGATGGCTTAAATCTTCCATTATGATGATAATACAAAACTTATAAAGCTAACCCTAACTCAAAAACCTTGAATCGAGTTTCTAAAAACAAAAAAAAAACTTCACAATCACACTTCACTAGAAAGAGAGGGAGCAAAAATAGTAGATGAAATCATTAAAAAAATTGAGGAAAAATCAAGCCAACCCTGAGGATTGTGAAGGGAAACCTAAAAGGCCAAAGCACTCTTTTGGAATAAGCTTAAAGTTCTTTATTTTTTTTGTTTTGCTTATAAATTCCAATGGTGTGACTTATTTGACTAGGTTGCTATATATATATATATATATTATATCTTGAATACATGCTCTAATGTAATATATGAACTATAAGATTACTACTTAAGGATTTAGTAAAGCTAAAAATAACAAAACAAATAAAAATACCCAAGTATGCCTGATGAGAATGGCAGACTGTTACAAATTTTGAATTGACTTATCATAAAATCAAAGATAAAATAACTCAAATAAGCATTGAATGGACTTATTTAAGATTTAAATAATGATCAAAGAGTATCACAAATGGGGAACAAGCCATGTAATGAACCAGTCAATGAAATAAGAACAATTTTGGAATTTGAAGGTACACTGTGGTGTGGCTCAATATGAGCCATGGTATGTTACCCACAAGTTTGGACTAAATTCAAGCAGAACCAAGCACGTAGTAGCATAAGAAAAGAAGTTCTACAGCCAAACCCTTTCTAACTTAAATTGATTTGCTAGTTTTTCTTGCAATGTTGCGGCATGGACTAATGCACACTACTACCCCAGTAATTAAATTTGCATTTTCTCGCATTTACCTATTCCACGTTTGTTATTTCTTTTCTCTTTTTAGGGTTTTGTTTTTAGTGCTTATAAATACATTGTACCGTTAGTTGTTGGATACATATCACATAATTTAATGCATATTTTATGTTATATCAAAGTTAAGAGTTTTAAGCCTCATTAATTGCTCCTTAAAAAAATAACTTATCAAGGGATTTGTAAACCTTATGGTATCCTTTCATCTTTGCATCTTTGGTGAGTAATATCTATTGAATCAAGGTGAGTGCTATAATCTGATTACTAGTTTTTTAGGATCTATTTCAATTTGTCGTTAGGTCTTTAATTATGTTTTTTTGGAGTTTTCAAACCAATTTGTGTTTAGGGATTTCAAGGATTGTGCTCAAAGATTCACATCATTTGGTATCAGAGTCTTAGGTTCTAATTTTAGATTTCTATCCATTTATTTTTATTCTTTTATCTTTGTGTTCTTGAATTAATTTCCTGAAAATTCTTTCAGCTTTCATATTGTAATTTTTTGTCAGTTTTAGATTTATTTTCTTAATTGTTGAACAAATCTTTTACTTATTAAATAAAGGAAAATAAAATATATAAAAGAAAAGAAAAGAAAGAAGACCTATAATATTAAAAAAGATTGACAACAATATTTGAATTAAAAAAAAGAGAAAGAGAAATTTTGATATAATCAAAATACTTTCATAAATTTATTCCAAGAATTATACTTTATTATTATATTCATCACTTATGTCCTAATTTTTCCTTGAGAAATTACTACACTTGTATTATTTTTGTCCATTCTTGTTTCAAAAAAATATTAAATTAATTCTTGTCCATTCTAACTTTAGGATTCTAAACATTTCAAACTTGTCTTATCGTGCTTTGACTTATTTCGATATTGTGAACTACCATTGGTAATAGTGAATTCTACATTATTTAGAATATATGAACGATTTGGTTTGTATAGGAGCTAAGGATGCTCGAGTAATCAATCTGAGTGCTAAACATGAGGGGTGAAGATGAAAGTATTTAATTCTTATTACTAATAGCTTACTCATGCTAGTTGATACACAATGTCAAACATGGACCAATCGAGCAGCTCAAAAGAAAGATATGATACAATACTCATAATGAGAGCTTGACAACAGTCAATCAAAAGAATGATTGTAATAATAGTAAACATGAATGACAGGATAGAGAGGTAAGAAGCCACAATAGTCACTTCACAACAATAAGCTCCAAATAACAGAGGGCTAGATAGACAAGGTCAAGTAGAGAAAGATCTTGAAGTTGATAATTGGGAGAAAAATAAAGACTTTGAAGAAGAAGAAGAAACAGTATGTGTATGAGAGAGGTATGAAAATAGAGGAGGTAGAATTTGTAGGGGAGATATATAGAGACCTCCACTTAAGTCATATGATAGGTGTTGTCTCTTTTAGGAGAACATAAAAACGTGCAAGTATACACGATCACAAGTAATAAATTTGATAAGTAAGTTATCATTCCCACAGAGATTTGTTACTATAGTTTGTTAAGTACTAAAATTATTTCACTCTGATTTTATCCAAATTAAACGAAAATTGATGAAAGTTTAATAACTAATTTTTGTAAACAATAAATAAGAAAATTCTAGGATTGTAGTTTCACCAAATTAATCCACTCGAATAATGTTATTCCCTCTTGATTTATTTTTTTGTAAATTTAATTTGTCAACCAAGAACTTCTAATTTTATCCATACATCTCATCCGAGCTCCGTATAGACACATCTTGCTAAATTAATTCACTATATTCCTATGGGAATTAAATTCACCAAGATTCATTACGTTCTATGTTCTCAAATGGCCACACATATGATAAAGGTATATTCTTATCCTTCATATATACATGTTATTCTATCCACGAGCAATACACAAAAATGTCTCTTCCAAGTTTATTTAAGTGCCACTTATCAATTGATAAATTTTCCAATAATCAAAAGCATTAAGCACAAATAGAATAAACAAATTAAAATTTTAATAAATCATTCAAAAATAATTAAATCCAAGCTTCATAAATTTAGATAAAACGCAATCCTAGAAAAATTAAATTACTTCATAAATAAAATTAAAATTACAATACGAAGGAATATTAGATGAAGACCAAAAGAAAATTAAAATTTGTTTATGCTCTCAAATTTTATGGCTCACGTAGAACACAACAGAAGCCAAAAATGGCTTCTACGTGTTCCACAGTCCAACACTCTCCTTCTCCAACCCCCTCAAATATTTCACAATAATCTCTTATTTATAGCTCCTAGCACTCTAAAAAAATACATCAAAAAATACATTTTTTTAGACACGCGGGAGACATTTTAAATTGAAAATAATAAATAAAACCCGCGTGGTAGACAAAATGATACATCGAAAAAAATATTAAAATCTACGTGGGAGAAAACAATTATTCTTCTGACAAACGCGTGTACAAGAAATTTATCGTGCAAAACAGCGACGTTTCTGATTTATTTTTAATTCAAAATGAATGCCACGTGTCAGCATAGGACTGGCTGAAAGAAATAACTGAGACACATGGCGACGTTTAATTGGATGGAGGGAAAGCTTGCACGTGGTTGCACTGCACCAGATTGTTGCACGAAGACACGTGGGTCCCATATAAATAGTTGAAAACACGTGCATTGATTCTGCGTTTTTGTGTTAACCAACACATGTCATGTGTCAGCATGTAATTCACTGAAAGAATATCAACACACGTGGCAATGAATGATTAGTTGGAATGTCAGCGCGCACGATATCTATCTGGACCACATCACATGGGATACTTTGCACAGTGACACGTGGGTCCCACCCTACACACCGACTTGTGCGGCAGTTGGGCCCCATATGGCGCATCGAGTAGCGTGTAACCAGAAAACTCGCATCCAATCACTTTGGTCATGTTTTTATTACACGTGCTGATCCTCACCGTTGATATTCTGATCTAATGGTGCACGTCGCGCGCAGACTATAGCTGCGCATAGACTTCTTTCCTGCGTAGAAAATAAACTTTTCTTAATTGCATTTTAGCCCTTCAATTTAATTCAAATTAGCTTTTAAACTTTTGTTAATTGCAATTAAGCCTTTTTTTCTAATTTAAATTAACTTTTACACTTTTGTTAATTACATTTAAACATTGTTTTAATTTAAATTATATTTTAGACTTTTGTTAATTGCAATTAAACACTCTTTTAATTTAAATTATATTTTTAGACTTCAATATTTGCAATTAAGTTCTTTTTCGATTCATATTCTTTAATTTTCTTAAAAATATATTACTTAAAAAAATAAACAGTAAATATTAATTTATTCCATTAAAAATAACTAAAAATGTCAAAAACATAGTAATTATAATTAATAAAATATATGAAAATAATTATATAAAATACAGTTATCAATGGGGTTGATCAAAATTTGGGTAGCATCAAAATGAAGATGACACCTTTCCAAGGGAAGAATGACGTTGAATTAGACCAAGAATGGGAGAAAAAGGTGGAGTATATCTTTGAGTGACGCAATTATGCTAAAGAAAAAAAGATAAACCTTGTTGTTTTTGAATTTATTGATTATGCATTAAATTGATAGGATAAATAATCATTAAAGGCCAATTGACAATTGGAAAGATATGAAGGCTATCATGAGAAAATGGTTTATTCCTAGCTATTATAATAGGAAATTGTACCAAAAATTACAAAGGCTTAATCAAGGATTTAAGATAATAGATGAATACTATAAGGAAATGGATGGCAACAATAAAGGCTAATGTAGAGGAGATACAACTCAAAAAGGAGTAATCGGTCACTACTACAAAGGACAAGTCCTACATAGAAACCAAATTCTGTTACAACTTGGAAATCTAATTGGAAAAAAGATGAACGGACGAGTTTCAAGCCGAGATCCAAACCATCCAAAGTCAAATAGACAAAGATAAGCAATGATAAGGGTAACATTGAAACTCCAACTTGTAATCGTGATATTGAGTATTTTTGTTGTCTTATTAGGAGTCATGTAACATCTCAATGTCCAAAAAAGAAAACAATGATAGCACAAGCAAATGAGGAGATGAGAACTGATGATGAGAAATAGAGCACCTATAACAATAATATCATACAATATACTTAAACATGAAATATTATACAATGATTTCTATATAAATTCTAAATTAAAGTAGAAATAATTCTATGAATTATTCTTATAACATTACTTATAATTATTATAATTGAACTAGAATTGGTTTATTGCAACAAATCTATTAGAATTTGATTTGTGATTGAAAAATATATGCATTTCAATTACGGATATATTATATAGTTATAATTCTACCATATGTGTCTTTTTCATTTTGTCAAAAATTGATTTTACAGTATAGACACTTATGACATCCGTTACTATACCCTACGATAATGATTCCTCTGACATTACGACCTTAACCACAATGTGATGTCCATAGATTAAATTATTTAATAGATTTTTTTTAATTAAACTGTCTATGACTCTTTTGCATATGCTCGGGGAGAAGTTCTATATAAATGTATCGCCATGCTATTAAATATTTTGATTCAAGTTCTTTTCTTTGTTGCATATGGAATAGAATAACCAGATTGAAGCATAATGCTCATACATTTATAATGCATTGTATGTCACGTATGACATGAAACAACAACGAGAAAACATCTTTCATACAAGGCACCATATGAGCAAGAAGGAATGTTGTGTCATTATTGATAGGGAAAGTTGCACTAATGTATGCTTGAGTTTTGTATTTTAAAATAGCATGCAAGTGCATGAATTACTTATTAAAAATGATAATTATACTTTCAAGGTAGGTCTAAAGATAAACTATGTGGTTTTTAAATAATTTAATAAATTCTTAAAAATGAAAATTAACCTCAACATTCTCTCACAAAGTTTTAGTTGTAAAATATCTAAACTAATAACATAAAATAATAAAAGATAAAGGATATATAGGTTCACACAAAAAATAGGTAGACATGTTATTCATTTATCAATGGATAACCCCCTACCAGCTTTTTGCTAGTCTCTCGCAAGGAAAATCAAAAAATAAAAACTAAAACTAAATAAACTAAATTATCGTAAATCATTTTTGTAGATTTAAACGATTGCATTTAGCATATGCAACAAGCTTTTAAATCCCTAGTTTGTGCTAGTGGACGATTTTAAGTTTCGTGGGGGCTTTCAAAGATAATACCCACAAATATCAAATTTAAAGGCAAAAATAAATAACAAAAATAAGTAAAAAACACACAAACAAACAACAAACTTAAATTTTAACAAAGTAAAAATTTAAAATAAAAGATAACAAAATAAAATAGCAAAACTTATCATGTTTTTAATCTCTTTAAGTTAATAATTAAAATTCAATGCATATGTTATTTTAACATCCTAAATATTCATAGTTTATTATAACAATTAGTTGAAAATCACATTCATATCACATGTCAAAAGTGCATCATAATTAATTTGTCCAATCTTAATTTTTGAAATCCGAATTTGTTTCAACTCTAAACCTCATAAGTAACACTCTCAATATCATTGATCATATGGGTTCAAATATTCATTCAAAGGTATATGCAAATATAAGTTATGTAAAGAATTGAACTAATGAGTTCACATATATTTAAAGAATAAAAAACTCAAAATAGTACATAACATCGAACTCATAAAAGAAATCGAATGAAAGGATTTATAAAGAAATCAACTACAAAATCATCAAATAAAAATTTCAACTTATATGCCTTTTAGAGATGAAGAAAATGCAATGACTTCTAGGGATTTACTTCCTATATTTCTTTTGTTTTAGCCATCTCTCACACTTTGATGAATTTTTAGGTTATAGTATTTAGTTATTTTTTTTGTCTTTTTTTTAGAGATATCTTTTTTTAGAGAGAGAACCTGTGTACAGTTTGTACATATTTTATATGATTTGTTGAGTGACGAATTTTGGCTATCTTTTGTATTGGATTAGGTAACCCTATGCATATCTTTTTTTGGAATTCATGCATGAATAAAGAAATACATATACTTTTGATTTATACTAAAATCATTCAATTTAAGCAATAAAAATAAATATCTTACACTTTATCATATGCAAAAATTCTAGCATTTAATGCAAAATATATAAAGATCATCTAACAATTTGAATTGATTATAAGAGTATTTAAAAGAGTAAAAAAATAGTATCATTTAGAATGAAAAGATAAAGGCTAAAAAATATTCTCACAAGGTAGTATCCACTATTAGATTTCTAAACATCAATTTTGAATTTATCTCAATTTTTAATATTTTATCAGTTGCTATTCTGATCCATCAACTATTCTTTGCCTTGCTTCTACAAGAGCTCAGTCAACTGCTCAACTCGTATTTCACCTTTTTGATAGAAGCCTCCACAGAATCCAACCTTTGATTTGTTTTGGGCTAGTTATCCATTCTCACTTGAATGAATGCATTTAAGTTATTCTCTAAAGTTGGTTTACTAGAAGGATTTCGAAGCAATTATTGGTGGTACTATTGGCCTTATTGATTTGACTTTGGGTGAATGGATGATTATCTGACCTTCATGAGAAATTGGAATGATTTCTCTACCGTAGGTTATAGGTATTTGTATTGGGATCATGCCTGGGTCTTAGTTGGTACCATTCCAATGCATTAAGTTGTTAAAGTCCAACAATTGCTTTCCTTTGGTAGGGATAGGTATCAATACCATTACCTAGTGTAATATACATTCCATATTGTTCTTTATTTGTAGTGGCATGTGTAATGAGAAGTGCAACTTACTTGGTCAGTTGTGTAAGTTGCATCTGTACTTCCGTATTGGAGTCTATTTCATTAACTTCAACCTTTCTCACTCGGGTGCTTTTCCGTTGGCAATTAGTACCAAAATCTCAAAGAGATTATAAGTCTATAGGGTAGTCTTTTTTCTCATTGCTCTTCCTACAACGTTGTTAATGATGAACTGATATTGTTTTGTATATCCATTGCAGAAAAATTGAGCTATAAATGGTAGCTATGATGAGGGTACTCAGTGAGGAAAATTTTGAACCTATAGAAAGTTTTGTGGAAAAATTCTCCCTCCATTTGAGAAAAGGTAAGAATCTTTTTTTCTCAATTTTGATATTTTCTAATAGGAATTGAATTTTCCTATGAATTTATTATAAACATCCTTCCAGATCATCAAGTAACTTGGAGAAGTGACATCACCCAAGCCTTTGCCCTATCTTTAAGGGTGTAGAGGAAATATAACATTCTTAGGTGAAATATGGACTATCAGATCACTTTAGATCAAGGGTTGAGCAGCACAACATGTGGTATTGAGAAAAAATAACAGTACTAGCCAATAAGAGCATGAAAAGTGGCACATAGGGTTTACTTGGCGAATTAGAATGCAACGCGTGGCATGGGAAGACTAGTATATTCAATGCATGTTGGTTAAGTGCTATGTCATGCAACATGATTCGCATTTATGGATGACGTAGCACTATGGTGGATTGAATGGACAAATAGATTTACAACTCGTGGCAAGGCCTTTGACCGTGCGACCAACTCAAAATGAAAGTTTTGCTGATGTATGGCATAGTACTACATCACTAGGAACACACAAAGTTGGCGTCAACGTAGCTTGCCCGATCACTCCCTACTTGTGTGGCATTCAAGTGGCAGCTTTTGATTAATCATACTTTAAAAATTCATAAAAAATCCCAAAAAATTTCAAAAAAAAATATTTTCATCCCTTTTCACTGTAAAAATTATATTTTAGTATTTTTAACCCAAAAAATAATACTTATTGAATAAAACAAGCAAATCTTAAGTAAAAAGTGCACTAATAATGACTTTACTTTTATAGAGTCATCATTAGGGGTGTGCAAAAAATCTGATCATCCGATCAATCCGATCTGATCCATTGATTTTTCATCTGATTTGATTCAATCCAATGGTCGGATCGAATGAAGATTTTTTCCATCCGTTAAGTGCGAATCGGATGGCGGATTTCACTGCGATTCATCCGATCTGATCCGATCCGACTGAAATTAATTATATATATATATATAATTAATATATATTTATTTAATTTTTTAATGTTTTTTTAAAGTCAAATAATTTTATGTTATGATTTATGTAAAAATTTAAAAAATTTATTTAAAAATACAAAAAATAGAGTTAATTAAATTTATTGGTCGGATTGATCGGATGTCATCCGAATAGTTTACGGATCGGATTGAGCGGATGTAAGAGGTGATCGGATCGGATGCGGATTAGGATGTTTCAATCCGAGCGGATGGTCGGATAGGATCGGATGACAGTAAAATCAGCGGTTTCGATCCGATGAACAACCCTAGTCATCATACCCCAAAACTTAACTTTTTGCTTGTCTTCAAGTAAAGCCAAGTCTAACTAAATTAAATGACATGACCAATATATTCATAAATATATATCTATTAGTACATATATATTTAACGAAAACTATCTCTCTCAAAAGTCATACAAATATCTATTAGTACATATATATTTAACGAAAACTATCCCTTTCAAAAGTCATACAAATCTATGACAAGAATGTTCATATATTCATCCATCAACATTACATCAATACAAGGATATGCAAGGTTTTTGACAAATTAATTTGTGTGTATGTGTGGAGGGGGCACATGATATCATCCAATACACTCATGAAATCAACTTATATAAGCATGCTAATCAATTTATTTTTCACATCCCTCTCCACTAATATAAATATGTACTTAGCTAAAGATCAATAATGACTTTACATGCTTGTAATGTAAGGCTTAGGTGATGGTCGAAAAATGAATACATTTAGGCTCTTTTCACACCTTATCTTTCTTTTTATTTATCATGCACTTTTTAACTACAATTAAGCTTTAACTTGATCTTTTAGTGCCTTCTCTTTTCATTCTTTTTATATTCTTTTATTCCATATTTTTTTTATAACTTCACAACACTCCTAAAATTATCTTCAATTTTATTTTATTTTTCTTTAGAGGGATAATTGTGTTGTGAGTTTTGCTTTTTTTTCCTTCTCTTTCTTTTTTTAATAAGGTGCATTACATTTCACCTTACTCTATAACATAACACATTATTGTATTTTTTTTCTTTTCATACAAGCTAAAGATGTAAGGGTAAAGGTAATGCTTATTGGTTAGCCATAAAATGTGGCTAAAAAATATTAAATGTTCTTTGTTAGGCTTAAATGTGTGACTATGGATATTAACAATGGTTAGCTTAAAAGACTCAATCGATCCAAATAAGGCCTAAATCATCTCTTTTGCTAAATACTATTTAGGATTTCACATCAAGGGATGATTAAATAATTCTAAAACCTAGTAGATCTCATCAACTCGTATAACTAACTACAAATTTTCTCTCAATAAGCACAGCAAAGTCAATCATGAATATGTGCATAAAAATTTGAATAAATCCAATTAAAACTAGCAAGCATATCACATGATTAATGTAAGTATCTTAACGAGCATGTTACATTCCTTATCCTAGTCATGGCAAACAATTTTTATTATTAAGTTCATATGTTTCATATCAAGCATGCATGCATTTAGTTTCCATACATTTATCAATTTTTACCCAAATCATACTTAAAATCATCCTAAAAGTAAAAAATAAAAATCAAATTTTTCATAACAATTGAAAATATGTACTAAACACTAAAGTAGAAAATGAATTTCTCTCCCTCAAAATTAAATTACACATTGTCTCCAATGTGCGCATATAAATATGAAAGAGTAAAAGAAAAGAAAACACTCTTAGTCTTGGCACACACATATGTAATTGAAATGCTCAATCTTGTTGCACCATTACTATCCACATTTATTCACCTACAAAACAAAAACAATAAAAATATAAGTAAAATAACATTAGGTTGTTTCCCAACCAACGTTTCGTTTAATGTTCTTGACTAGATGATCATATTAAGTCCTAAGGTACACCCCATTTGTATCTATTTACTTTTTATTTTGCCCGGAAACAGTTTGAATCTTGATTTATTTAATAATACTTTATGTTTCAATTTAAAAATATGTTGCTCAATTCTTATATCATGCCATATTTTTGTTTTCTTTTTGTAATTTTTGGAATTCTAATAAGAACTCCACCATAATTTACCAATTTATGTATTTCCAGCATATTTTTCACCTTTTTATTGAACCTTTTTACTTGTCACTTGATTGGGAATGGTAGGGAAAAGGTATGGGGTCTAGCCATTGTGGTGCTTCAATTCATGGTTTGAACTTAGATCCTATCTCAAAATTCTCCATAACTAAATTATGTATACACATGAGAGGTGCAACCTCCAAATAGTTCACACAATCAACAATATCAATCATAGATTTCATACATTCAAAATTAAAACAAATTGAGTTATTTCTTGTGAGTTTACTTCATTGTCTATAACAACATGTGTTAAAGTCTTAAGTGTGAGTAACTCAATAGATTCTTTTAAGTTATCATTACAATCGATAATATTTATCTTTAAGTATTCATCAACATTATCAATATTAGGGGGTTCAGATGCTTTAAAAACTTTAAATGTTACTTGTTCATCTTGCACTATCATTGTAAGCTCACATTTTTATACATCAATGAGTGCCTTTTAGGTTGCTAAGAATGGACGACCAAGTATGATAGGAATGTTAGGGTCTTCTTTCATGTCTAGTACAATGAAATCCGTCAGAAAGATGAACTTGTCTACTTTTACTAGCACATATTCTATCACACCCTAGGGTTTCTTAATTGATCTATCTTCCATTTGTAATGTTACTGAAGTGGGTTTAGCTTTATCAAACCCTAATCTGTTGAAGACCGATAATGGCATAAGGTTAATGTTGGAACCCAAGTCATATAGCGCTTTCTCAAAGTGGATGTTCTTAATAGTGTGAAGGATGTCAAAACTACCTAGATCTTTCAATTTTTGGGATAGTTTTCTAGTAAGGATGGCACTACAACCTCCAGTTAAGGTTATAATGGGTTTCTAGAGGTTATTTTTCTTTAGTTGAATTATTTCCATTTTAGTGCTCTATTTATCTACTAGTTCCTCCTCATCCTTGTTAGTTTCATATTCCTCCTCATCTTTTTGGGTCCCATGTTCCTCTTTCCGAGTTTTACCACTCCTAAGTCTATAACATTTCAATGGTCCTTACTTTCTCATCTTGGGTTTACAATTGTGTTACTTGGAAGGTTACCTTAAGGCCTTTGACTTATGGCCTGGGCAAAATTCCTTATTTGGTTCTCTAAATTCCAAATTGAAGCCTTTTGAGTGGACACTTTTGTATTTACTAATTGGATGAAGTCTTTCATCATCCATATTAAAGAATTTATATTGTCCTTAGTAGGTGGATTCTTCTCTTGGGATCACGATTGTTATGGGTGTTGAATACCAGGTGGTGGAAATGATTGATAATTGAATTGATTACCACCTTGATTGTTGTTATTACTCCAAGAGAAATTTAGATGTTGTCTTCATCCTGGCTTATATATATTCGAGTTTTGATTATTGTTTAGGTTTACATTACCCACATAGAATACTAATTCGGAATTATTTGGAAAATTATCAAACAAATGAGCTCCACCACAAAAGACACACAACACCCCTAAATCTTGGACCTAGTTTATACTCATTGGTGAGTTTTGATCCTTTAAAAGATTAACTAAAGATGACACTTGAGCTGTAAGCGTTGTGATTTCATTTACCTTATACACTCCGAATACTCTTCTTGTGGCTGTCATTCTGTCTATTGGCCATTGATAATTATTGCTAGCCATTTTCTCAAGTAAATCATAAGCTTGATTATAAGATTTGGCTAGCAGAGCTTCATTAGAAGATGCATCAACAATAGTTCTTGTTTGAGTATTGAGACCATTGTAAAAATTCTCCATTTGAATCCAAGAAGGAATACTATGATGATGAAACTTCCTTAGAAATTCATTGAATCTTTCCCATGCTTCATATGAAAATTCTCTTTCATATTGTTGGTAAGAGGTAATGTCATTACTAAGTTTGGCATCCTTTGTTGATGGGAAGTATTTCATCAAGAATTTCTTTGCCAAACCATTCCAAGTTGTAATAGAATATGGTTGTAAAGAGTTTAGCCAAGCTTGAGCACGATCTTGTAAAGAATAAAGTAATAATCTAAGCCTAAATGCCACATCAATCACACCACTAAATTTGAATGAATCTCTAACTTCAATAAAAAAATCTGAGATGTAGATGAAGATCTTTTGTTGGTAATCTACTAAATTGTCTAACTATTTGTAGCATTTGAAACATCAATGACTTTATTTCAAACTAATTAACTTAAATGTTTGGTCTTATAATACTTGGATTCAGCCCTTCCAACATTGGTATTGCATATTCATTCATAGCTCTATCCTTATCATCCATCAAAAGTATCGTATTGTTCAAATTTAACTCATTATTGTTTATTTCTAATAGATTAGCCATTTTTTCCTCTTAGGTGACAACTTGTTGTTTCCTTATTGATCTCAAAGTATGCTCAATTTTGAGATCTAAAGGCAAGATTTCTCTCTCTTGAAATTTGTTCATGCAATAAACTCAACTATGTTTCTACAAATACTAAATGAGATCTCTAATTAAAAACTAAATAAATAAATTGATTAAAATTTAAAACAAATAAATAAATAAAATCAACTAAAGTAAATAACTAGTTAGTAAAAAAAGTAAATTAAAATTAAAATTAAATAAAATAAAAATAAAAGAAGACTAAAAAATATAAAAAAATAATTTCCAATATTTATAGTCCTCGATAACGATACCAAAAACTTGATCATCACATAAATTGTGTGTGCAATGAATACGTAAGTATACATATCATAACAAGTAATTTAATGATAAGAAAATATCATTCTCACAGAGATTATTTTATTAGAAACTAATTTAAAAAAAATTAATTTTTTTTAAATTTTTTATATTTTAAGGAAGCAAAATTAAAATAACTAAAAATAAATAGCAATAATTAATTAAATCAGATTTTATGACTAAAAAAATATGAGAAAATATCTAGGAATACTTAATCCCTCAATTTTCTAAACATGTGAATTGCTAAAATCCCTCCAATATAATTATCAATTAATTACATGATTAATTGAATCTAACTTAGCATGTATTCATCTCTCAAGTAAACTACACACCATATAGTAATTAATTTAATCACACTCTCATGCTAATTAAATTGTATATTACTCATTAAGTTCATCAATTAAGGATCACATATATAAGAATGATACATCTCTGCCTAGAAACTATGTATGTTATTTAATCAAGACAAACAATTAAATAATTTTCTCAAATCTATTTAATTGTCCTTATAGATAAATTACTAGCCAAACAATTAATAACATAAAAATAATATAATATAATTAAATTATAATTATAATTAAGATAAAATATTAGATCATCATATGGTGAAAATTAGGTTCATAAGATCCCTATATTAATAAATTAAGTATACATAATTTTGTCCATAAAACTATTATTTTTCACAAAAAAGACATAAAAATTGATAACGAAAAGAGTAGAAAAAAATACAATCAATCTTTTGAATTGTAATGTTAATCTCCTCTTGAATCTCCCTAAAAAAATGTATCTCCTTTTGAATTTTTCTATATTTTTCTCTCTTCGTAGCTCTAAAAACTGACCAAATTATGCTAATGATGGTTGGTTAGGGTTTATTGGGTGATTAGGAACTTAAATATAGCTCATGTGCAAACTAGACCATCATATCAGCTTCAAATCAAGGGATGAGATCAAAACAAGCAAAATTAACAATATCAGCCAATCACAGCGTAACACATGGAAGGAAAAATTTACTAGATGAATGAGAGTGCAACAAATTGTAGGGGAGACTGGTCTGAGTCAACGCATACTGATTGAGTACCATTCGACACAATGTGATTCACGGATGCAAATGGCGTGGTGCAGTGGTGGATCGCGGGGAGCAATCACGTGATGACACATATTAGTGTTGTTTAACCGCGCTCCGAACTTGGATTGAACGTCATGCTAACACATGTCATGCGCTGTGTTCCTCCTCACACGTGGAGATTTATGATTCTTTGTCTTAGCTTCCATGGAATCCACGTGGTTTGTCCAGTTAGCTTCTTTGCTTACGTGTTAGGCTACTTGGTAGCTTTTAATTGGTCATGTGTTAAAAACTCATAAAAATCCTAAAAAAATTCATAAATTATATTTTCACCTATTTTCACTAAAAGGTTTATATTTTAATAATTTTAGCCCCAAAAATACTATTTATTTAATAAAATAAGTTAATATTAAGTTAAAAAATGTGCTAATGACTTTACTTTCATAGAGTCATTAAAGTCTCACGTTCCTCTTCTAGAGTTTTACCATACTTTAAGGCTATGACATTGCAATGCTCTTTACATTCTATCTTTAGGTTTATAATTGTGTCATTTGGAAGGTTACCTTGAGGCCTTTAACTTATGACCTGAGCAAGTATCCCCATTTGGTTGTCTAATTTATGAATTGAAACCTCTTAAGTGAACATTTTGTATTTACTGATTGGATAAAGTCCTTCATCATCCTTATTAAATAATTTGTATTGTACTCATGAGAATACAACTTGGCATTAAGCTGGAGTCACATAGGGCAACCTGTGAAGCATTCCATGGCATACTTCTGCTGAGTTAGATGCATACCCAGAGACCGAAAAACTTCAATCCCTGCTAGAGGACCAAGATCTTTCATATGAAACTGCTTGCCAAGATGTTGCTTTGTTTGATGAATAGCAGTAGAATCATTGCCTGTAATATATTTTTTTGTTCATTTTCTTTTTTTATTAAAAAATGGGGATATACTTGAACTTTTTCTCTTAGGCTTGTGATTATTATGGTTGTTGAAAACTTGGTGATAAAAATGATAGATGATAGAATTGATTACCACCTTTATTGTTGTTATTACTCCAAGAGAAATTTGGATGTTGTCTTCATCCTAGGTTATATGTGTCCACGTATAGATTATTGTTTCAATTCATATTACCCACAAAGAATACTAATTTAGGAATATTTGGACAATTATAAAAAAAATGGGCTCCTCTACAAAACACGTAAGACAACCCTGAATCTTGGACCTGGTTTATACTCATAAGCGAGTTTTGAGCCTTCAAAATATTTACCAAAGATGAAACTTGAGTTGTAAGTACCATGATATCATTTATCTCATGCATTTTGACTACTCTTCTTGTGGCTATCATTCTATCTATTAGCCATTGATAATTATTGCTAGCCATTTTCTCAAATAACTCATAAGCTTGATTATAAGATTTGGCTAGCATAGCTTCATTAGCGAAGGAACCAACAATGGTTCTTATTTAAACATTAAGACTATTGTAGAAAGTGTCCATTTGGATCCAATGAGGGGTACCATGATGAGGACACTTCCTTAGCAATTCTTTAAATCTTTCCCATGCTTCGTATAAAGATTTTTTTTCATATTGTTGATAGGAGGTAATGTCATTCCTCAGCTTGACATTCTTAGTTGGTTCCGCCAAAACATTTCAAGTGTAATATAATTAGGTGGCAAAGAGTTAATCCAAGCTAGAGCATGGTCTTGCCAAGAGTAAAGAAACAATCTAAGCCTAAATGCCTTTTTGGACACACCACTAAATTTGAATGAATCTCAAACTTCAATAAACAATCTGAGATGAAGATAAGGATCCTTTGTTGGTAATTCACTGAATTATCTAACTATTTGTGGCATTTGAAACGTCACTAGCTTTAGTTCAAATTGATTAGCTTGAATGTTTAGCCTTGTAATACTTGGATTCAGTCATTCCAACATAGGTAATGCATATTCATTTATGGTTCTATCCCTATCATCTAGCAACAATATCTGGTTGTTCAAATTTAGCAAATTATTGTTTGCTTCTAATAGATTATCTGTTTCTTCTACTTGGGTGACAACTTCTTGTTTTCTTACTGATCTTAAAATATTCTCAATTTTGGAAGACCCAGGTTTGATCCCTAACAACGGTGCCAAAAACTTAATTAGACACGAATTGTGTGCAATGAATATGCAAGTATGTGTATCACAACAAGTAATATAATGATAAGAAAATATTATTCCCACGGAGATACGTTATTAGAAACTAATTTTTAAAACAAAAAGAAAATAAAAATTAATTTTTTTATGTTTTTATATTTTAAGGAAACAAAATTAAAATAACTAAAAATAAATAATAATAATTAGTTAAATCAAATTTGATAACTAAGAAGATATATGAGAAAGTATCTAAGAATACTTAATCCCTTAATTTTTTAAACATGTAAATCACTAAAATCTCTTCAATGTAACTATTAATCAATTACATGATCAATTGAATCTAGTCTAGCATGTACTCTTTTTTTAAATAAGCTTCACATCATATAGCAATTAACTTAATCAATCTCTCATGTCAACTAAATTATATACTACTCATTTAGTTCATCAATTATGAACCACATATATAAAAATTATACATCTCTACCTAGAAATTATACATGTTATTAAATCAAGACAAAAAATTAAATAATTCTCTCAAATCAATTAAATTCTCTTTATAGATCAATTTTTGGTCAAATAATTAATAGCATAAAAATTAGATTAAATAATATAATTAAATTAAATCATAATTGGGTTAAAATATTAGATCATCACAGTTATTATTTAATTATCTCCAAGCCTCATTTTCTTTGACAGTATATCCTTCATGAATTTGGCATAAGATAACATCTGTTTAAGTGCATCTACAAATGATATATTTATATGTAACTTTCTAAAGACATCCAAAAATTTTAAAAACTACAAATCTGACTTTTGTTTTTACAGACTTTGAGGGAAAGGAATATTAGGTTTGTAAAATTTGCTCTTTTTTAGTTGAATTATTTCCTTTCCATTACTCTCTTTATCCACTAATTCCTAGCTTTCTTTATCCACTAATTCCTAGCTTTCTTTATCCACTAATTCCTCCTCTACTTTATTAGTTTTTGGTTCCTCTTTATCCTTTTTAGTCTCATGGCCCTCCTCATCCTTTTAAGTCTCATGTTCCTCTTTTAGAATTTTACCACTCCTCAAGACTATAGTGTTGCAATGCTCTTTACCTTCTCTTTTTGGGTTTATGATTGTATTAGTTGGGAGGTTACGCTGAGGCCTTTGACTTATGGTGTGAGCAAGTTGCCCCATTTGGTTCTCTGAATTCTGAATTGGAGCCTCTTAAGTGGACACTTTTGTATTTTATGATTAGATGAAGTCTTTCATCATCCTCATTAAAGCATTTATATTGTCCTCAATATGTAGCTTCTTTTCTTAGGCTTGTCATTATTATGGTTGTTGAGAACTCGGTGATGGAAATGATTGACGATAGAATTTATTACCACCTTTATTGTTGTTATTACTCCAAGAGAAATTTGAATGTTGTCTTCATCCTGGGTTATATGTGTTCGAATATGGATTATTATTATACTTCACATTACCCGTATAGAATACCGAATCATGATTATTTGGAAAATTATCAAACAAATGGGCTCCCCTACAAAATACGTAAGACACCCCTGAATCTTGGACATGGTATATACTTGTTTGTGAGTTTTTAGCCTTTAAAAGATTTACCAAAGATGACACTTGAGCTGTAAGTGTCATGATATCATTTATCTTACGCATTCCAGCTACTATTATTATGGATGTCATTTTGTCCATTGGTCATTAATAATCATTACTAGCCATTTTCTCAACTAAGTCATAAGCTTGATTATAAGATTTGGCTAGCAGAGTTCCATTAACGGATGCATCAACAATGGTTCTTGTTTGAGCATTGAGACCATTGTAGAAAGTTTTCATTTTGATCTAATAAGGGATACCATGGTGAGAACACTTCCTTAACAATTCTTTGAATTTTTTTCATGCTTCATATAAAGATTTTCCTTCATATTGTTGGTAGAAGGTAATGTCATTCTTAAACGTGACATTCTTTGTTGGTGGGAAATATTTCATCAAGAATTTCTTTATCAAATCATTCCAAGTGTAATAGAATTATATAGTAAAGAGTTTAGCCAAGCTCGAGCACAGTCTCACAAAGAGTAAAGAAATAATCTAAGACTAAATACCTCTTCGGTTATACCATTAAATTTGAATAAATCTCCAATTTCAATAAACAATCTGAGATGAAGATGATGATCCTTTGTTGGTAATTCGTTAAATTTTTCATCTATTTATGGCATTTGAAACATCACTAGCTTTCGTTCAAACTGATTAGTTTGAATGTTTTGCTTTGTAATACTTGAATTCAACCCTTCCAACATAGTTAATGCATATTCATTCATAGTTTTGTCTCTATCATCTTGTTTAAATTTAATTCATTATTATTTATTTCTAATGGATTAGCCATTTCTTCCACTTGGGTGACAACTTCTTGTTTCTTATTGATCTTAAAATACATTCAATTTCAGGATTTATAAGAGGATACCTTAAGGAACTCCTATCTCGCATAAACTATTTAAAGTAAAAATTAAAATCATTCGTCAATAATCGACACACAAATTATGTACAAAGAATATTTAAATATACATATCGCAACAAATACTATAATGATAAGAAAAGATTATTCTCACGAAGATTATGTTATTAGAAACTAATTTAAAAAAAACAATTTTTTTTGTGTTTTTAAGTTTTGAGAAATTAAAATTAAAAGAATTAAAAATAATTAATAATAATTAATTAAATCAAATTTGAAAACTAAGAATATATAGGAGAAAATAATTAGGAATACTTAATCTCCCAGTATTCTAGACATGTGAATCACTAAAATACTCTCAATATAATTATCAATTAATTACACGATCAATTGAATCTAATCTAGCATATATTTCTCTCTCAATTACATAACATATCATACAGTTTTAACCTAATAACACTCTCATGTCAATTAAATTACACACTACTCATTAAGTTATTCAATTATAGATTACATACATAATAACCATATATCTCTACCTAGAAACTATGCATATTATTTAATCAAGACAAACAATTAAATAATTTTCTCAAATTTATTTAATTACCTTTATAGATCAATTATTGGTCAAATAATTAATAGCATAAAAATAAGATTAAATAATATAATTAAATTATAATTACAATTTAGGTAAAATATTAGATCATCTTATGGTGAAAATTGGATTCATAAGACCCCTCAGATTAATAAATTAACTAAACATAATTTTGTTCATAAAGCTCATATTTTTCATAAAGAAAGACATAAAAATTAATAAAGAAATGAGAAGGAAAAAATAGATAATTAATCTCTTGAATTGTAACACCAATCTTCTATTAAATCTTCACTAATCTCCTCTTGAATTTTCAACAAAATTATATCTCTTTTTAATTTTTTTTTGTGTTTTTCTATCTTTTTAGCTCCAAAAACTAATAAAAATTATGTTAATTTTGATCCATTCAGGTTTGTGAGGTAATTAAGGGGTTAAATTATACTCAAGTGATATCTGGACCATCAGATAAACTTCAAATCAAGGGTTGAGATTAAAAAAAGAGAAAAAATTAGCAATACCAGCCAATAAGAGTGCGATACGTGACACACAGAATTTACTAGGCGAATAAGAGCACGACACATGGCACGGGAGGACTAGTCTAGTCAACACATATTGAGTTAGCGTCACGTGGTGCAACATGATTCGCGGTTACAGATGGCGTGGCACGATAGTGGAAGGAATGGACGAAAAGATTTATAACACGTGGCAGGCCTTTGCCCGCGTATCCAACTCGGAATGAACATAGTGTTGGAAGTGGCACAACACTACATCATTAGGAACACGATGTGTTGGGTGATTCACTCCCTCTACTTGCATGACATCCACATGGCTTGCCCAATCAGCTACCTTGCTTGTATGGCATCCACGTGGCAACTTTTAATTTATCATGCGTTAAAAATTCATAAATATTTCAAAAAAAATTATTTTCACCATTTTTTGCTAGAAAGATTATATTTTAACATTATTAATTCTAAAAATACTATTTATTTAATAAAATGAGTAAATATTAGGTAAAAAAAGTACACCGATGACTCTAATTTCATAGAGTCACCAATCAAGTAGAAAAATAAAAAGATAAAATAAATATACAAGTATGTTACAAACAATTTTTAATATAAACATGTTTGTACATAGAAATACTAAACATAAAATAATTGAAAAATTAGTATTTAAATATATATATATATATATATATATAAATAAAATAATTAAAATTAAAATTTTGAAATAAAATAAAATAATTGAAAAAATAATTATAAAATAAAAGAAAATTAAATTAAATAAAAATAATTTTTCAATTAAGAAAAGATTTTTTTAAGTTTTAATTAAAATTTAATTTTTTATTATTTTTTAAAAAATAATAAAGTAAATATTTATTTATTATTATTATTATTATTATTATTTAAAAGTAAAAGAAAAGAAATATTTTTAATTTTAAAATATTTTAATTTTATAAAAGTTTCTTTTCAAAAAATTCTAATTTTTTTATTTTAAATTATGTTATTATTTAAATATTTTTTATTTGAAATAAAAGAAAAGAAAGTTAAATATAAATATTTTATTAATTAAACATAAATTTTAACAAATTCTTAACAAAAAATAAACCTAAATATACACAAAATTTTGGTTTTAATTTATCTAAACTAATAACATAAGATAATAAAAAATAAAGCATAGTTTACACAAATAATAGGTAGACATGATCTTCATTTATCAATAGAGAATTAATAGGATATTTAGCTAGTTATCATATTTGATAAAATTAATTATGCTAATGAAATATAAACTTAGATTATTTATTTTTTCTTATATATGTATAAATAATTATTTTGATAAGGTCGTTATTTTTTATTAATTAAACTTTAACTTACATCTTTGATGGACTAACAAGCTAATTTCTAATTAAATTATGCTTGTTTTTAAGAAATTATTAAATCACTTTAGATCGATGAATTTGAGAACTAATTTTCAGATTTTAAAACTATTACAAAAAATATCATCAATATATTTTAAAATAGTATTTCTTATAAAAATCTTTTAAAAAAAGTACTTTGAATATCCAAATAATCAAATCCAAAATCGAAGAATTAAATTTAAATCATATACAAATTCATGTTTCTAAAACCAAATTGCATATTTTAAATCTATTACGATATATAGTAGTTTTTATTTTGTAAAATTCTTGAATAGAAAATAATACGTGTTTAATGATTATTAAAAATATTCACATATTTTAATATTACACAAATAAAATAACATAACTTTTCATTATCACAACTGATTAAACATGCTAGATTTAATGAATTATCAATATAATTAATATAAAATTTAAAAGGATACATTATATTAAAGCTATAAATATAATATGTTTAAATTTAATACCTCAATTATATTTTTATAGATAACTCGTATACCAATTAGTTATCTGGAGAAACTTTTATTATTATCACTTGTTATTATAACCTAAACTAAACTGTTTGTAACATAAACATAAGCTACAACATGTTCAACTCTAGAATTGAGAGAAGAACTTAAAGAAAAATTATAGAAAACTAGAAAACTAAAAGAGAATGAGCTACAAGAGTTGAGGGATGATTTGCTGTGAAGGGGAGGGGTGCCTTTTATAGGCTTGAAAATGCTACAAAAAGGACGAAAATATAGATTCTATAGTCGAGCATCGTGGTATGAAATTATTTCGCACCGCGGTATGAGATAGTTTATAACATGTTTAAATCTTGATCCACATGTCCCGCGTCATGGCACACGTAAAAGACCATCGCAGCCAGCGTGTTTTTACACTTCTAGAAGTCTTTTTATTTTACACCCCTTACATTTGGTTTGGAAAATATATAAGACTTACATATGTTATTCTTTTATGCTTTGTAGTTGTAATGGAGTGTTTCCAAGTAATATTCTTCAAGTATTTATTAATTGAATCAATTTGAAGCTATAATACTTGAAAAATAAAAAAAAAATACATGTGATTCCGAAAAGATAGATTTACTAAAACGATGATAAAATTATTCAAATATAAATCTATTTTAATATTCAAAGTGTATAAAGTTATGTTATATTTATTGTTTTTAAGTACTTATCACTAGTACTATCATACTTGAGAAGGTAGGGTTAATTATGATTAAACACCCTAGACTTTATAAGTTGTAATGGTTGAATGACAACAAAGAGATAAGGGTAAATAGACAAGTATTATTGTCATTCTTCATTGGAATGTACAAAGATAAAGTGTTGTGTGATGTGGTACCATTGTAAGCTAGGCATATCTTGTTTAGTAAACCTTGGAAATATGACAAGAAGGTTACCCGTGATGGTTATAAGAACAAGTACTCATTTGTAAAAGATGGTAAAAATATTATACTTGTACCTCTTATTCCAAGATAAGTCTTTGAAGATCAGTTGAAAATGATAAAAAAAAAAGAGTGAAAAAAAAAGAAAAAATGGAAAAGAAAGAAAGATAAAATATGAGTTTTTTATACTAAGGCAAGTAAGGTCATGCAAGCTTTCTTTTTTGCAAAACGACCCACACTTGTAGTTTTGTACAATGAGGTTAGTTTTTCTACTAACAATCTTAATTCTCTTTCGCCTAGTGTTACTATTTCTTTGTTGTAGGAATTTGATGATGTGTTTCCTGAAGAGATTCCCAATGGTGTGCCACCAATTAGAGGAATTAAGCACCAAATTGACTTCATACTAGGAGCATCCTTTCCAAACTGACCAACCTATAAAACCAATACAGAAGATGTCAAGGAGATTCAAAGATAGGTTAAGAAGTATTTGACAAAAGGTCAAGTGAGGGCAAGCTTGAGCTCGTGTGTAGTTTCAATGCTACTTGTGCCTAAGAATGATGGTTCAAGTAAGATGTGCATTGATTGTTGAGCCATCAACAACATTACAGTAAAATATAAACATCATATTAATTCCTAAGTTAGATGACATGTTAGATGAATTGCATGATTCATGCATTTTGATTAATATAGATATGAAGAGCAAATACCACCAAATTTGGATGAAAGATGGTGATAAGTGGAAAACTTCATTTAACACTAAATATGGTTTATATTAATGGTTAGTTATGCCTTTTGGATTAATCAATGCATCTAGTACTTTTATGAGACTTATGAATCATGTCTTACGTGCATTTACTAGAAAGTTTGTGGTTGTTTACTTTGATAATATTCTTATTTACTGTAAAAATTTAAAATAGTATGTCTCACATTTACAATATGTACTTGAGTTATTAAGAAAAAAAAATTATATGCTAATATGAAAAAGTGTTGGTTTTGTATAAAAGACTAGTTTTTCTCGTTAGTTCTAATGGTATAGAGGTGGATGAAGAGAAGGTGAAATCCATTAGGAAATGGCTCATACTTAAGTCTGTTACCGAGGTGAGGAATTTTCATAGTTTGGTTAGTTTTTATTGTAGATTTGTCAAAGAGTTGAGTACACTAGTTGCACCTTTAACTAACATTATTAAAAAAATAGTTGGATTTAAGTGAGGGCAAGCATCAGGAAAGAGCTTTTAAGATGATAAATTTTTTTTATGTTTTGCATCTGATTTAGCTTTACCTTATTTTACTAAAATATTTAAGGTTGAGTGTGATACTTCAGGTATAAGAATATGAGTTGTTTTGATGTAGGAATAGAGGTCTATTATCTATTTTAGTAAGAAACTTAATAGAGTAGCCCTTAATTACCCAACATATGATAATGGATTACATACTTTAGTAATTATACTTGAAACCAATTTTGGCCAAAGGAATTCATCATTCATATAGACCATGAATACTTAAAACACTTAAGGAGTCAAGGTAAGTTGAATAGAATACATGCCAAATGAATGGAATTCATTAAGATATTCCCTTATGTGAGTGAATATAAGAGAGGTAAGGAAGACAGGGCTACTTTTTGTAAGTTTTACAAGTTAGATGGGTATCTATTTAAAGAAAACCAATTATGTATACTCAATTGTTCTATGCATAAACTATTAGTTAAGGAGGCACACGAAGGACGATTAATAGGACTTTTTGGTGTCAAAAAGACTTTAGAAATTCTACATGAATATTTTTATTGACCAAAGATGAGACGGGATATAGAATGATTATGTTCTAGATGCATTACTTGTAAATAAGCCAAGTCTAGGTCCTACCACAAGGAATGTATACACTATTACCTATACCTAGTGCTCCTTGGATAGATATTTCACTTTATTTTAGGATTGTCTAGGTCAAAAAAAGGTGGATACTCTTTTTTTATGGTTGAAGATAGGTTTTCTAAAATGGTACACTTTATAGCATGTCATAAAATCGATGATGCAACTAATATAATGGAGTTATTTTTTAGGAGATTGTTAGGCAACATAGGATACCAAAGAGTATTGTATCTAATTAGGATGTTAAATTTCTTAGTTATTTTCGGAAGACTTTATGGACTAAGTTGGGAACTAAACTTTTATTTTCTACTACGTGTCATCCTCAAACTAATAGTTAAACTGAAGTAGTCAATATGATAATGTCTACTTTGTTAAGAGTAGTGATATAAAAAAACTTGAAAAATCGGGATGATTGTTTGCCTTTTGTTGAATTTGCTTATAATAGAAGTGTGTATTCAACCACTGAGCATTCATCATTTAAAATTATATATGGTTTTAACCCACTTACTCCTATGGATTTATTACCTTTGCTTATTTAAAAAAAAAACTAACTTAGATGATAAAAGGAAAGTTGAAAATTCAACAAAGGTCGATGAAAATTCATTCTTAAACCCGGTGATTATGTTTGGGTACACGTAAGGAAAGAACGGTTCCCAAAAATTGAAGATCCAAGTTGCAACCTAGAGGGGATTGACCATTCTAAGTGCTTGCACATATTAATGACAATACTTACAAGTTAGATCTTCCAGGTGAGTATAACATTATCACTTCTTTCAATGTTTCTAATCTTATCCTTTTGATTATGCAAGTGATGATTTGAGGTCGAATCCTTTTGAAGAAAAGAGGAATGATAAGAATGACGGATCTTTATAAATTTTGAATGAACTTATCAGGAGATCAAAGATAAAGTAACTCCATGAAGCATTAAATGAACTAATTCAAGAGATAAATAATGATCAAAGAGTGCTACCAATGGAGCATAAGGCATAATGAACCAGTCAATATAATAAGAATAATTATGGAATTTGAAGGCACATTGTGGCGTGGCTTAGGGTGAGTCGTGGCATGGTATCCACTAATTCAAACTGAATTCATGTAGATCCAAGCACGTTATGGCATAAGAAAAGAAGCATCGTGACCAGTCTTTATTTAATTTCAATTGATTCACTAGTTTTTGATGCACGTACGACATGGACTAATATGCCACATGATCCACTTAGTTAAATTTGTATTTTTCTTGTGTTTACCTATTCTATGTTTGTTATTTTTGTTCTCTTTTTAGGGTTTTTTTTTAGCTTATAAATATATTAGGTTGTTAGTTGTTGGACACATATTACAAAATTTATACACATTTTGATGTTATATGAGGTATAACCTTCCTTGTTTCTTAATAAACTAATTTATCAAAGAATTTGTAAATCTCATATCATCTTCTTATTATTAGTAAGTAATATTTATTAAATTAATGCTATAATTTAATTATTAATTTTTTAGTATCTTTTTAATTTTTCCTTTTGACTGTCTCTTAAAGTTTTCAAACTAATTTATATTTATGTGTTTCAAGTACGTGTTTACGAGTTTATATCAATACCTCCCTGTGAAGAATCATACCACAAGCAAAAGGGAATCAATTGGAAAGCCTTGTCTCCATATATTTTATTCTGTTAATGAAAGTCTTGGCTGGCTCAATATAAAAAGTTAACAAAACCCATGTGATCATTAAGTTCCATATTGAATATATAAAAATTCAGTGGATGTTTCCGAAATCACCAATAATCGGAAAGTTAACTGATGGCATGATTTTATATATATATTAAAATATTAAAAATAAATTATATAAATAATTACATATAAAATAATTTTTTTATATACAAGAATAACAAGTTTAAAAATTTATGCATAACATACAATTATCTAATATTTAGTTTTAAATTTTGTGATTTGAGTAACTAAGTCCCATAGTTTATAAAAAAATAGAATGTTAGTTATGATTTTAAAATTTATTTAAAAAACTAACCGTCAAAAAGACATGATAATTATATGATCTATTTTTCAAATGATATTTATGGCATAAAAAATTAAGTTTTTTTTTATTTTGATTTAACAATTTTAATAATTAATATATATAGATGATTTTTTGTTTAGATTGTTTCTTTTAATTTTTAATATATATATATATATATTATTTTTAATATAATTCTATTTTTTAAAATAAAAATATTTAAAAAATAATTATCTATAGAATCTTTTTAAGAATTAATGATGAAATTATTAACGAGGTGAAAAAAATAAAAAAATATAATATAATATAAATTAATGTGAAATAAAAATTAGCACGAACTCCACCCTTATTAAGATTTTTTTTATTTTATAAAAGAATATTTATTTTATTTTAAATATAAAAAATATATTTCCAAAATTTTAAAATATATATAAACATATATTTTTAGAATATATAAATATAAATTAGATGGTGGAAAAAGGAAGGATGAGTGAGCCCAAATTGAGTTTTATATCCACGTCACCATATATAAATAAAAACAAATTGAAAAAAAAAAAAGCGCAACAATTTGTTTTTTTTAGGGAATGCATAACAAATTCATCCCAAATTCACTCTAAACTCAAATTCAGATTAGAGCAAGCGCACATCTTGGAATCTGCCACCTTTCATCAACGTTTCTTAGTTCTCCACGTGCTGCACCCCAATATCTCAACCGTCCATGCCAGATCACGTGGTCAGTAGTCGGTCAGTGAAAGTAACTACGTGGACTGTCCGATCAACAAAACATATGAAATCGACGTCTGAAAATCTGCCCGAAACATTACCGGGCAGATCTCATCGTCTTTAAGAACCAGCCCTAGCCCTTCTATTGTTCCACGCTCGGGTGAGGGTATCTTCTTTCATCCCCAATCCCTAACTATCAAAATTATACGATTCTTGTCTTAGCCAAGTTTAAGTTTTTAATTTTTGGGTTCGAAAAGCGGCGAGTGAGCGCGTATGGTTCACATCTCTTGTAAATTCATGTTGATTTATCATTTGTCTGAATCTAGAGACCCTAGCCGGAAAATTGCCGGAGTAATTCTTGCAAGAACTTCAGTTTCCGTACTCGTATGGCGTCCGCCGGAATTCTAACCAACAGGAACGAACCCAGTTGGCCAGAGTCTAGAGTCGGATTGATGGGAAAAGTACCTTACACAACAAACCCTAACCCTAAGAAGCAGTTTCAATTCCTCGGGGATTACAACAACGGCTGTCAAAACGATGAGTCTCCGGTCATGACTCAAACAATTTCGGACAATGCGTCGTCAATAAATCGTCGTTCTAATAACGATTTCAATATGGGTAACACCCAATATTTGAGCTTTAACGTCTCTTCGTGTTCTAGGAAGGAGCTAGCCGAGCTAAAGAACAAGTTGATGTCCGAGCTCGAACAGATTCGCCAATTGAAGAATCGAATTGAATCAGCCGAGTTGAACTCCGGGCCCAATTACAATACGTCAACGAAGAAGCCAATATCAAGCAAGAAACTATCTGGGACGAAGCGTCCCATACCGGTGAATTCTAACCACAGCAAAGATTCAAACCCTAAGAGGTTGTATTTGGATAATGTTGATCTGATGAAGAGCTGTGGACAGATATTGTCGAAGCTAATGAAGCACAAACACGCTTGGATCTTTAATAAGCCTGTTGATGTTGTAGCTTTGAAGCTGCACGATTACGGTGCAGTTATCAAGCACCCAATGGATCTTGGGACCGTTAAGTCAAATCTTGCCAAAAATATTTATTCTTCGCCTTTGGAATTCGCTACCCATGTGAGGCTTACCTTCAACAATGCCATGACCTATAACCCTAAGGGTCACGATGTTTACGTTATGGCCGATCAGCTTCTTTCCAGATTTGAGGAGCTGTATCATCCTTTGAATGAGAGATTGGGAGGTGGTTTGCGCGAAGAACATGGTTATAATGAGGATTTGCAAGCGAGTTCGTGGGATCAGGTTGAGCTGGAGAGACCAGAGCGGCTACCTCGGAAGCGAGATGAACCTCCTCCGCCTGGCCGGATCGACAAGAAGCTTGAGCAGGTTCGAGGAGGTCCAGTTGGCTCTTCAAACCCACCGCCATTGATTCAGTCACCAGTTAGAACACCATCTCCAATGCGGGCACCGCCAGTGAAGCCGGTAAAGCAGCCAAAGCCGAAAGCTAAGGATCCGAACAAGCGGGATATGAGTATGGAGGAGAAGCATAAGCTGGGAATTGGATTGCAGAGTTTACCACCTGAAAAAATGGAGCAGGTTGTGCAAATCATAAGAAAAAGAAACGGTGATTTGAAGCAGGACGGGGATGAGATTGAACTTGATATTGAAGCTGTTGATACAGAGACCCTGTGGGAGCTTGATCGGCTTGTCACCAATTGGAAGAAACTGGTTAGCAAGATAAATCGACAAGCTCTCATGGTCAACAACAATAACATTGCTTCGAATAAAGGCGACAAGGTAATGGATGATTTAAATTTTACAAATTTTTGATAACATTGTGTTCATTTCAAATCACTTTTGCAGAATATCGAACTCTATGCTGAGTTTTCTTATTGTGTTGGAAGAAATTACAGGTGAGGGAGAAGGTTGATGTTCCATTAGAACATAAAAGGCCAAAGAAAGGGGAAGCTGGAGATGAAGATGTTGACATTGACGACGACATGCCAGTGAGTAGCTTTCCTCCAGTAGAGATTGAGAAAGATGAAGGTGGAGGCCATGCCAGTAGTAGTTCTAGCAGCTCCAGCAGTTCTGGAAGTGATTCTTCGTCTTCTAGTGGTATAACCCAATTCTGAAACTCGGAGGTTGGTATAGAAGATTTATTGTTAGTTCAATTGCTTAATTGTGCTTCTGGGCTGTTTCAGATTCAGATTCGGGTAGCTCTTCTGGCAGCGATTCAGATGATAATGCGCAATCATAGTTGGAACCCAGCGAATTGAATTAGACCGAAGAACAACTTATATTACACAGAGAGGGCTAACTTAAGAACAAAGTTCGAAGCTTGAGTGCTTTACACCACATTGGAGCCTTAAAGGTTTCGTGGGTCTCTTCTGTACTGAGGTATGATTCGCTACAGGTGATGTCATTAACAAAAAACACTTGCGATGGTTTAATGGCAATGAGGAGATTTTATTTCAGACTCGACAGAAAAGCATGTGGTTATCGTATGGCTCCTTTGCATTATTTATCAAAGATGGGGGAGTTAGGCTTTTTATGGAGCTCTAATTTGTGATGTAGAATCTGTAAAAGAGTACTTTTAAAAATGAAGAGAGAGAATGAAGTCTAGTTAGAAGGTAGAGAGAAAGAGAGGTTGGAGAGTTTTAGTGAGTACTTTGAGAGATATAGTGGAAGAGTAGAGAGAGGATTAGAGCGTTTGGGAACATTGTGTAAACAATTGACGACACTAATATACATTTTTTTTCTTTCTAGAACATTAGGTTTGATTTTCTTCTCTAATGTGTCATTTTCTTTACAAAAGACATTTATCTGAGACTTTGCTACTTGGAAGTTGGAACTCCTTTATTTAGCGACTGTGAATGCTAAGATTACTACCATGCCATCGTAATCTCTCACCGTCCAAACTACTAAAGATTCATGCAACTCTACCACCCATACCAAAATAACACGAGGTCAACAAATACGATAATGCAGGTTTGTGCTCCACTATGATAAAATAAGTTTGGACCAAGGAGTGGGAGAGGGAGAGAGAGAGAGAAGCCATCTTTCTTAATTTTGGTATAGACAAGACCACATCAATTTGAATAAAGCTCATGACTAATGTTTTTTTTTCCTAATTAGTTCAGGTTGTTCTTTGGTGTTTTATGTATTTTTGTTTTTTCTTAATGTCGCTGTTGCTTCTGTTTTGGCATTGAATTGGTTCTCTCATTCATCAATACTCACTTGATGTTAAATCACTAAGAGGGTCGTAAGATTTGAAAAGTATTAATAGCTAGCTTATTGTGTGTGTGACATTTGTTAGCTCAAAAGCACTTGATCAATTCTTTTATTTGTTTGTACTTGCCCACCAACCTCTTTCTTCCACTGCACAAGGGTTTGTAATTATATTAGACCCATTGCTCTATCCATGAGCTTTGTTACAGAAGGTAACGAGAACTTATTATCAACAAGGAAAACGGTATTTGTGTGATTTGTTCAAATAATTAACCTTAAAGGTAAGCCATTTGTTATATTAGAGACCCTAATGTCTTCACAACCCGACCTTGTTCTGTGACCTCCTTGACAATTATGAGATCAACCGGCATTTATCATTTTCATTACAACCCTCTTCTCTTTGCAAACTGCATCAATGTTAGTGAGCGGCACAATTATCTAAATTTTTCATCTAACATATAAACGCGGCACAATTAATACGTTAACCCCATATTATAATATAGCTCAAACGCAATTAACACAGCATATTTGTCACTGCTAGCTTATTTTATTTATTTATTTTATTTGTCCACTGATATGACTTGAGAGCGGGAGACAACGGTAATAAGAAGACACGAAGAGAATATTATATATTTCAATTTTGAGACACATGTGGTGGTGGGACACCTTTGTTACATACATATAACAAAGGTGACAACAAGTTACTAAAGCCAAGAATCCTAACTTGCTATATCTCATCTGCTAAAAAATGAGAACAAAGTATTCACAAGAACGTCCATTACTTGAGGCATTTCATCATCATCTATGTCCTCTTTAGAGTTATCAAATATATCAGGAGAGGGAAAAACTTTCCAATAGCAGATAATTAACTCAGAGGCAGCTTCTGAAAATTCTCCGGTTGAAGGAGCACTTGCAAAAGCAATTGAATGAGCAAGTACCTTAGTAAACGGATTCTATCTGCATCAATACCAAGCCCATGTTTCCGTTTCTGCCAAAAATAAATAATACAAATTGATGTAAATTATATCAGATGTAAAACTTTAGGCCTATGAACCCAATTATTTTTTTGTATTTTAGTTTGTGCACCCTAGCTGATATATACATATATATCAGTTTCCCTTACAGCTGCCAGTAGAGCTAGCTGAAAAGAAAATGAAAAAATCTGCAGCTGTTGAAAACAAAGAAGCCGAGAAACTGAGCTTTCATTTCGTCTCAAACCACCAGTCTGCTTCTTCTGTGCCTCCACCATCTTCACTGCCCTGTTTTTCGGTCAACATTTTCACCGTTTATCAACAACGGAGCTGTTACTTGTTCAACAGTTTAGAAGAGGGTCGAAAATATACAGTAAACGATTGATTTTATCTATATGGTAATATTTGATTTAATATCAAATTTGTCTAATTTATCTTGTTATATATTACCAGTAAATTAGAGCGAGTTATTTTCTAAATATATTTTGAATTTTGATATGTTTAATGAATCTCTTTAAAAATTCGTGTTTGTATCTACATTCGATTATTAGTGATTTTTACTCAGTGTGTCGTCATCGATAAGTAAATTTTATTAAAAAGTTGAATCACTTAAATCATTGTGTATAGTATATTTTGAACCCAAATTTCGCTTATACAAATGCTAATTTATAACAATTCAAATATCAACAAATGGGAGAAGGGCATTGACATGTTATCATACAAGGGAGCATTATTTATAATATCCACCTAAAAAAACCTTATTTGTAACCTCGCTGATTTTGAAATTCGCTCCGTGGCATATTCTGGCTAAGTCTTAACATAGAGAACCAGGATATTCTTTTATATACAATATAGAGACCCCTAAAAGTGTGTCAAAGTATAGCATTTATGGTACATTAGAAGAATAACGATTAAATAAATTGGATGGAAATGTTTCTGACGCTTGGTTTAGTAGCTTTTTATCTGCAGTACTCAAATGCGTCGATGGATTCAAAATCCTCAGAAGCAATGCAAGCATCATCTTTCATTAGCTCAGCCAGTCCATCCAACAAACCATAAATACTCTACATTTTGGGCTTAGATGTGAGAAAAGTCTTCATGAGAAAAAATTTAGAGTAATTTTCTTGGATATAATTGGGTTGTGAGTTGTGAGTGTTATAAGCACCTTGTGTAATTTTTCTTTTTTCAGTAAAAAAATCTACAGTAGGTCCGAAGATGTAAACAAGATTGGTCGAACTTCATTATCAAATTTGTGTGTTATTTTTCTATTCTTATTTTTTCATAAATCTGGCTTATCGAAAATTTACATAATTTTCCAATAACCGGTATTAGAGCTTTTGGTGGTAATTTCTATTAATTTCCTACAAAGTTACTATTCACACGAATAGTGAATTACGTAAATAGTGAAATTTTGTTGACGATATTTGTACATTAACGGGTGTTTTAATACATGATGGTTTGCAGAAATAGTCAGAAACGATCTAGAAAAAATCAGATTTGAGTGGGAGCAATGGCCGTAGATGAAGGGTCAAACTCGAGAAATTCGATAACATAGATTTTAGGTTTTGGAAAATACAGATAGAAGATTATCTATATCAACCTCTCTCAGGGAAGAAGCCAGAGGCTATGAAAGAAGAAGATTGGAAGGCGTTTGTTCAATTTGTGGATGACGAAAGGTGCATCGATAGCTCAACATCTCAATGAACTCAACACAGTCACAACCCAATTGAGTTCAGTAGAAATTGAATTCGATGAAGAAGTACGAGCATTTATACTTTTGTCTTCTTTACCAAAAAGCTGGAATGCTACTATCCCGGTTATGAGTAGCTCGTCGGGAAGCAATAAGTTGAAATTTGACGATGTTCGTGATTTGGTTCTCAGTGAAGAGATCCGACGTAGAGAGTCACGTGAATCGTCAACTTCTTCAGTTTTGCATACAGAGTCAAGAGGAAGAAATTCAACCAAAAGGAATGGACGTGGTAGAACAGACTACCGAGGTAGATCAAAGGACAGGAGGTCCAAATCCAAGAATCCTAACAATTCTCATAGCTTGAAGACTATCGAGTGTTAGAATTGTGGAAGAATCGGGCACTACAAAAATCAGTGCAATAGTGCACCGAAGGACAAACAAGTGAAGGCAGAGGCAAATGTTACTTCCACCTTAGGAGGAAATGATGCATTGATATGCTCTTTGGAGAGCAAGGAAGAATCTTGGGTGTTAGACTCTAGAGTATCGTTCCATGCAATTTCACAGAAAGAATTCTTCAAAAAATATGTCCCCAGAAACCTTGAAAAGGTATATCTTGGTGATGACCAACCATGTGCTATTATTGGCAAAGGTATAGTGAAGATTAAGTTGAATGGATCTGTTTGGGAGCTAAAGAATGTCAAGCATATTCCCGACCTAAGAAGGAACTTAATCTCAGTAGGGCAATTGGCCAATGAAGGCTAAACTACGATCTTCCATGGTGACGATTGGAAGATTTCAAAGGGCGCAATGACAGTTTGCTCGAGGCAAGAAGAGTGACACTCTTTACATGACAATAGGAGCACGTTGTTCAATCACAGTTACAACAAGCAATGTAACATCAAATTTGTGGCACTAGAGACTAGGTCACATGAATGAGAAGGGGATGAAAATTATGCACTCAAAGGGAAAACTTCTAGGTCTACAGTCTTCGGAGATAGACATGTGTAAAGATTGCATACTTGGAAAGCAAAAGAGAGTCAACTTTCAGAAAAGTTGTAAAACCTCAAAGAAGGAAAGGCTAGAGTTTATTCACTCTGATTTTTAGGGACCAACGACCGTCTCATCCATTGGTGGGAAACACTACTTTGTGACTTTCATCGATGATCACTCTCGAAAGGTATGAGTTTACTTTCTAAAGCATAAGTCTGAAGTATTTGAGGCTTTTAGAAAATGGAAAGCTATGGTGGAAAATGAGACAGTTTTGAAGATCAAAAAGCTCAGAACCGATAATGGTGGCGAATATGAAGACACCAGATTCAAAATTTTTTGCTATAAGCATGGGATCAGAATGAAAATAACTATGCCAAGCACACCTCAACACAATGGTGTAGCTGAGCGTATGAACCGAACGTTGATAGAAAGAGCCAAAAGCATTCGTATACAGTCAGGTCTACCGAAGTAGTTCTGGGCAGAAGCAGTCAACACGGCAGCTTACTTGATCAATCGAGACCCATCTGTTCCATTAGAACACAGAATACCAAAAGAGGTATGGAGCAAAAAAGAGGTGAAACCATCACATCTAAAAGTTTTCGGTTGTGTAACATTTGTGCATATCAGTGATCAAGGCAGGAATAAGATTGATCCCAAATCTAAGAAATGCACATTCATCGGTTATGGTGAGGATGAGTTTGGCTACCACATTTGGTATGACGAAAACAAGAAAGTGATACGTAGTAGAGATGTGATTTTCAACGAAATGATGATGTATAAGGACATGCATAAAATAGACGCCAACGACTCAGAGCAGAATGAACCAGTATTTGTAGATGTAGATGATGTCCCAGATAGTTTCACAACAGAACCAATTGTAACAAGTCCTCAGCCAGAGGAACTTGTTGGATAGAGTAGTACGCAACAGTCCGACATACCACAACCTCCTACTTCATGTCCTGTATTGAGAAGGTCTTCTCGACCTCATGTGCTTAACAAGAGATACATGAACTATATGTTGCTAACTGATGGAAGGGGACCTGAATGGTATGATGAAGCTTGTCAAACTCAAAATTTAAGCAAGTGAGAGCTTGCCATGAAAGAAGAAATGAAATCTCTTATCTACAACCAGACATAGGAACAAGTTGAGTTACATATGGGAAAGAAGGCATTTCACAACAAATAGGTGTATCGGGTGAAAGAGGAGCATGATGGTTCCAAGAGATACAAAGCCCACCTAATTGTCAAAGGGTTTCAACAAAAGGAAGGAGTTGACTACACTGACATTTTTACTCCTGTTGTGAAGCTCAATACTATCAGATCAGTGTTGAGTATTGTAACCATTGAAGATCTTCATCTTGAACAGTTGGATGTGAAGACTGCATTCCTTCACGGAGATTTAGATGAAGAGATATACGTGTATCAACCAGAAGGTTTCTTAGAAAGAGGGAAGAAGAACATGGTGTATAAACTTAAGAAGAGTTTGTATGGCCTAAAACAAGCCCCAAGATAATGGTACAGAAAGTTTGACAGCTTCATACACAAGGAAGGTTTCTAGAAGTATAATGCCGACCACTGTTGCTACTTCAAGAGATGTAGGTCCAGCTATATCATTTTACTACTTTATGTTGATGATATGTTAGTAGCAGGTTCAGATATGGATGATATCAGAAGGTTGAAGCATCAATTGTCAGAGGAGTTTGACATGAAAGATTTGGGTCCAGCAAAGAAGATTCTTAGAATGCAAATCACAAGAAATAAGAAGAAAGGATCCTTGTAGTTATCTCAAGCAGAGTACATCAATCGTGTTTTGCAGAGATTCAATATGGGCGACGCCAAACCAGTTAGCACACCCTTGGCCAGTCACTTTCGCCTATCCAAGGATCAATCCCCTCAAACAAAGGAAGAAAAAGAATTCATGGCTAAGGTTCCTTATGCCTCAACCATTGGAAGTTTGATGTACGCAATGGTCTGTGCGAGATCAGACATTGGCCATACAGTGGGAGTTGTTAGCAAATTTATGTAAAACCCAAGAAAAACTTATTGGGAAGCAGTCAAGTGAATTTTGAGGTATCTACGAGGCACCACAGAAAAGTGCTTGTACTTTAGTAAAGAAGAGTTAAAAGTACAAGGTTATGTAGACGTAGACTTTGGAGGTGAAGTTGATCACCGAAGAAGCACCACCGGTTATATATTTACTGTTAGAACTACAGTTGTTAGTTGGATGTCACAAATACAAAAAATTGTCCATATCCACTTCTGGTAGTATGGAAGCTTGATGGCCAAATAATTAAGAGATGATATGACTTCAAAATTTATTAACTGATTTGAGATTCAAATAGGAGAAGAATGTTTTGCACAGTGAAAGTCAAAGTGCAATACACTTGGCAAAAAATTCAACATTTCATTCTAGAACCAAGCATATTGGACTTCGTTATTACTTCATCAGATCCCTATTAAAAGATGATGTGTTAATACTGAAAAAATTCAAGAAAACAAATATCCAATTAATAAACTGAAGTTGTGCTCAACTTTAATTGATTTGCTAGAGTAATAAAACTAAAAAAACTGTTGCATTGATCGAGATGTGAAGACAGATTAAAATCAGTCTTTTTAAGTGAGAGAATTGTTAAAGATTGATATAAAACTCCTTAATTTAAGGAACAAAACAATAAAATTAATTTAAAAAACCATTAATTTAAGGAGTAATTCAAGAAATAAATTTTCCTATAAATAGATGTGTAATTGTAATGAATTAATCATCCAAAATGTTCATTCCAATTGAAAGAAAAGATTTTGTGAGAATAATTTTTTTAAGTATAATTAGATCATGGGGTTGTGAAAGTTATGCTTAGCGTATATGATTTTTCTTTCAGTGAAAAAATCTACAATGAGAGTTAAAAGCAGTAAATAAGATTAATCGAATTTCATTATCAAATTTGTGTGTTATTTTTGTATTTTTATATTTTTGTTTTCTAATAAATCTGACTTATAAAGAATATGCATAATTTCCCGACACATTCGACCACGGGACCAATCCATTGCCCACATCGACCATGCCCAGCTAGGAGCCTTCATTACCACCATGATTCTCATTAAGGACCTCACCATTGCTAACTTGTCCCAACAACCAGCGCCTAACGTGAATTTTCAGGCCTCATTTCCAACAAATTCTGAGCTGCCCACTCCCCTATGATTACATTTCTGTGGATCCGACATGATGAAATAAGAATAACCCACATTACAGAAGTAGGCCTACAAGGCATCGTTGTGATAGTCCAGGCCCCCCATAGAGATACACCATCATCGCATAGTGGTGCAAATGAGGATCTATAAAAAAAAATAGATGTTGTGACTGACTGACTGGTTAGAATCTTAGGGAGAATAAATAGAAAGATGGACGTGGTGAATTAAACTGAAATCATACCTTGAAGCTTGAAGATTGTGACTGAGAGGCTATGAAGCACCGGATAGGACTGGGTGAACAGCGGCTGTAGTTGAGGGGCGACTTTTGGGGAGTGACGGCTCTTGTATTAGGGCAGAGGGCGTGAACTTATATCAGGGCAGAGGGTGTGAGAATATAGGTAATCAGCCTATTTAAACGGTATTTTTTAGAACTAATTTTAATATTTTCAATTTTAATTCAATAAAATACGATAATATAATTGATTCAAATTTAACTAGATTAAATTTTTTTAAATAAGATATAAATGTAATAATATAATATAATTATATCTATATAATTATTAAATTATCATAAATATTTATATTTATTTTTTAAATAAAAATAATAATATAATATAATTATGATATACATAATATTTAAATATAATATATTATAAAATAAAATATATATTTATTTATAATTTACTATTAATTCGGTTCGAATCGAATAAAGTAGATTCTAAAATCTATCAATTTTAATTTAATCCAAATATAAACATATTGTATAATTTTTAATCTAAATCAGATTCAATTATAAAATTTATCAATCAAATCATATTCGAATCTACCGAATCTGATCAGATTTTTCAATTTAAACGAATTAATCATATTATTTATTTACCTAGGTGAAACACTCCCATCTTTTAAAAAAAAATTTACATCTTTTTGTTTTTAAATGAACTCATTTTTGTTTAAAATTGAAACTTAAGTGTTTATTTAAAAAGTAGAGATATAAATGTAATTTTTTATTTATTTTTACATAAAAGAGGATTCATAGAAAAAAGTGCACTTCAGTTAATTTTTATAAATTATATATATTTATTATTTTATTTTAAAATTATGTTTTTAGTCACATTATTTTTATATTTTATTTTAATAATTTTAAATTAATTTTGATAATTTTTTAATATAGCATGTTAGTGCTTAAAATAAAAATTATATTTCAATTAAATAAAAGAAAACAACTCGTTGGTTGGGCTTAGAAAAATCACAAAATAAGCTCTATGAATAGAGATAAAAAGTGACAAGCAAAAATAGTGTTTTAATTGATATTACCCACGGGTTTTATAGCCAGTGCGCCTTAACCATCCCATGTGCGTAAAATGCCACACCATTATACATGCACGTGGCTTATGAACCTATTGCTACCCATATGCGCTAGGTATTAACACACACATAATCATATGCATAAGGTATTAAATTTGGGCCTAACTCCATCTCAAAACCCAGGTTATGAGATGGAGGATTATCCTTGTTTATATGTGCAACGTGGGCGCGATCCCCAGTCGATGTGGGACTTTAACACTCCCCCTCACATCGGTAAAGGTCTGTTCCCTTAAGACCGATGGAGATGTTGAGCTTATGGAGCCCAAGTGACGGAATGCATCACTCACTAGTGGCGAAACAACTACACCAACCGGATAACCTTGCTTTGATACCATGTTAAATTTGGACCTAACTCCATCTCAAAACCCAGGTTATGAGATGGAGGACTACCCTTGTTTATATGTGCAACGTGGGTGCGATCCCTAATTGATGTGAGACTTTAACACAAGGCGTCATAAAAACCTAACAATCAATTATGTGCACGTGGTCCAGAAAGTGAAGCCATGCAAGTCACCAAAACTCATTTACTCAACGATAGAAAAACAATGATATAAGTGGCAACAAAATAACATTAGATCTTGCAAGTAAACGGACTATTTCACTATTTCTCTTTTCTTCTCTCAGAGAGCTAGCTATGCGTGATTAATTAGTTTTCATTTGCAAGTAAACAATGATATGAATTTGAATTTCCTTCCCTATAAATTTAAAACATTTAACTAAGGAATGTGATATATATTTTAAAATAAATTGTATTAATTAATTAAAAAAAAAGTTGACAATTTGGACGCAGGTATTGGGGTACGGTTGGGCTAGGCTATTAAGGGAGTATATGGTGGAGGGTGGAGCCCGCTCATATGTGGTAACCGAATACTCTTGTTCAAGTCTCGCTGTCTAGGTATGTTATTTTCTTTCGAGCATTTATATCTATCATAAATAAAATTGATATAAATATTTCTAGGAAACACAATTATAGGCACTCCACTAGGGATATAACAAATATTACTACTAACATGTTTTTTTTTTTCAATAGATTTATGATTAGGGTATAGTAATGATATACAATAATCAATTTAAAGGAAATGAAAATGGATTCTTCGAGGAGTCAGTTCCTTTAACATACACACAGATAACATGTAAAAATAACGTTAGATCATCTATTTAATTAATTTTATTTAATGGTTGTGGAAATTTGAAATTTAAAAATTGATCATAATCATTATATAAAATCTAATACAATTTTCATATTTTATTTATGTTAAGAAAATCTGACCCCTTATTGGGATTATTTTGATTTGTCGAAAGAAATTAGAAAAAAATTAGAAGGTTTTGTGAAATGTGTGGATCTTACGAGGTTCATATATATAGAGAACATTATATATATGTCACAGTGTGTCAGAGGGATATAAGAGTAAAGATAATACATTTAAATGTTAAGATCGATCACACTACAACATCTCACATTATTGAACAATTCCTAAGTAACTTAGTGAGTCAATATAATGACATATTTAAATAATGTGAGTCAATATAGTGATTAAGTGAGTTCAAATCAATAATAATTGCATTTACATTAATATGTATGTATTGTTCAATATACTCCTCAAAAAATGATTATGCAGTATATTAGGGATAAATATTTTGATCGTAGATAACTGAAGATATAGTTATCTGTAAAAATTGACAATTTTTCCCTAAAAATAATCATAATCGATAAGGCGTGGAATCAGGATGGTTATTGTAATAACAAAATTGTGGTTAACCAAAACTAGACATATATTAATTATATACCTATAATTATATATAAAATAATAATTTTAATAATAAAACACACAATACTTTATATAATCAGAATAAATTTTATTTATTCTTGATTTATATTTTTTATTTTACTTAAAAACATGTGTTAAATAATTAAAAATGAAAATTGATGTCAATATTTTAAATAATATAATAAAATAAGAATTAAATTAATATTTAATTTTTTTAAACTAAATATATTTTTAAATAAATGTTAAAAAATAATAAAAGTGGTTAAACTGCGGAGAAATTACTACCGACTCATAAGTAATAGTTATTAACCAAATGTACACAAACTAGTGCGGAGAGTTATATTTATTAGCATAATCGTCCATGTCCATCCTTGCACCGATTCATATAGTGTACTCTCTAAATCTGACAACAAAATAGGCATTAATTTAGGTCATATTTAGCGGTGTCAAAATGTGACCACAAGAAAGATTCCTATGAACCATGAAAGTCACATAATAACGATTCCTTTTAATTTTAAATTAAATTAAAAATTAAACAATCAAGACCATTGCAATAAAGGGTATATAAGCTAGGATATAAAGAGGATTTTTACTTAAAACCGACTTATAACAAATTTTAAATTGGTTCTACATGTCAACCGATGTTCTTATTTTATTTTTCTTCAATTTTTTAAGTTAGTTGATACGTAGAATCGATGCTACACGGAGGATTTTAAGTCGGTTCTACGTGTCAACCGAATTAAGCCACGCGTAGTGTCGGTTGACATATAGAATCGACTTAAAATCCTACGTGTAGCTTCGGTTCTACTTGTTAACCGATACTATTATTTTATTTTTTTGTAATATTTTAAGTCGATTGACATGTAGAACCAACGTTACATGTATGATTTAAAGTAGGTTTTACGTGTCAACCTACTTAAGCCACGTGTAGCGTCGTTTGACACGTAGAACCGACTTAAAATCATACTTGTAGCATTGGTTCTACGTGTCAAATGATGCTACTTTATTTTTGTCCTTGTCTTCTTCTCTCTTCCATTTACTTACAATGCTAGCTCGTGTTTCCCTCTTCCTTTATAGAGAAAAATCATCATTTATCTATTTTTTTTTCTTTTCCAACCACTTTTGACCATCATTTTCAACTCCATCAATTTGGTTTTCTTTCTCTCTAACCACTATTTTTTTAGCATAATACTCAAATTTTTCATAACATTTTCCTTCACTTTCTCACTTATCAAATACTTTTTTATTCATTTCTTTCATTTTGTCGCTTTATTTATTCTTATAAGTATTTCTATGAATTATTTTACACTTATTATTCATATTTTTTTAATGTATATTATGTGTATAAATTTTTATGCTATGTAAGTTGTGTATTTTTATTCATACTTAGAAGATAAGAAGATATTTTATTCATTTATTTATTTTAATAATTTTATGTATTTAGGTTTTTGATATACATTAATTTATTTTAATCTTAAAATTTTTGAAAATTATTTACATGTATATGAAATATATATATATATATAATATAAAATATATTTTTATATGTATATAATGTATAATGGGTTTATTAATATTTATTATTATATATATGTATAAAATATTTATTGTTATTAATTACATGCATATATGTATATTATAATTGTTAATGTTGTTATGAGTTTATTAATTGTTTTGTTTTTGGTTTTTATATATTTATTTTTATATGATGTTTTGATAGATATTATAATGAATAGAGAATTCATGTATAATAATATCTAAAATATATTGGTTGGATACATACGTAATATGTTTAATGTCATTAAGAGAAAATGGATAAATCTTGGATGCCAAAGTGTAGAATTGAATAGGACTATATTTCTAGAGTTTAAATTTTTTTAGAATTTTCTCGTAGAAATAGTAATAATGAAATTAGTATGATTAAATGTCTATGTGTTAAATGTAAAAATAAGAAATTTCATGATATTGACAAGATTAAATATTACCTTATTCGTAGTGGTATTCTTTTGAGTTATAAATGTTAGTATTAACACTTAACAAAAATTAAAAGTTTATAATCATTTGACTACTAAAGTTTGAACAAGGTCAAGATCATCGAATGTTGATAATTCTTTATCTATATGACAATTATGTTTGGAAATGTGACTCAACTTCCATAGAATTAAGCAAAGACACAAAAACTGTTGTTGAAATGTAAGAGTTATAGTTAGTTATTTATTTATTATTCTTTGTAATATTTAATAAAGAATTAACTATTTTAAACTTTGATAGGACATAAAAGCTATGGAACAAGAGGAGGGGCATTACAATCACATAAGCTTATACGGGACAAAATTATGGTATATACAAACGAATATTAATAATTTAATGAATTTTACTATTGAATAATAAAAGTATTCGAATATAAAAAATTATGTACACTTGTTTTTGTTGGTTCTACAACAAAATGATGAAATCATGTGTGGTTACTTTGGTGGATGTTTAATGGATGTTTAGGGAAATGAATTGTTGTTTGGACCTGTGTTTCATGCTAAAACTCATATAATCTCATTTGAGAGTTCCCTAGTCATTATGAATGAGACATTATTGGTAATTCTAAACAACAAATCAAGATTCTTCTCCCTGAAATAAAATGAGAATACCACAAAATCCATAACAAAAGAGGCGTCATTGTTTTATTTGAAATTTAAGTTATATATATATATATATGTATGTATGTATGTATGTATTATATATAAATTATTTTTTTTAATAAATTTAATTCTTAAGTAATTAATTAATATTTAATTTTTTAATAATTTATACTATTTAAAAACTCTTTTAAACATATTTTGATTTTTTTTATTATTATGTGATCGAAAACATGTAACGAAAATATAAAAAAATGTACAAAATATGTTAAAAATGTAAAATTTAAAGTTGATTTAGAACGTGAACCGACTTTAAATTCTAAGTTTCATCATTTTAAGTTATAGGTTGCCTTCAAAGGCAGATGATATTATCTTAACTGCATGCTTGACCTAACAAAAGAGAAAAGTGATACCTATCAAAATTTAACTGGCCATTTAATAATAAGAGTTCCCACATAGTGCTACGAAACTAGCCAACATTTGTAGCATTTATTTAGATACTTAAGTGTGCAAACACTGAAAAAATCACCTAAAGCTGTGAATGAGTCATCAAATAAGCATGAAGATCAATAGAGTATATCACTGTTCTAATCACTTACTGTAGTCTGCATGATCTGTTTGCCAAATTCAACCAAAAAAAAAAACATAACAAATTCATACACTGTCATCTTTCTACCCTATATCAACTACAAGGTCCACAACTGCTTTAAATCTCTAAGGAATAGCCATGGTCTTTCCACTTCTATAACATAGTTAAATAACTTTTCTTTCTAATATTAATGGATCATATAAACTCTTACAATGCATAATCTCCTACACCATAAAGCTTTTGTGTCTTAATCTTGAGGGCTTTACAGGAGAAAGATAAGCAGCGCATGTCTCGGGCAAAATTCTTTGTAATTGCTTTACCTTACAGTTTTACATGGTATGTTATCCCAGGCTACCTATTCTCGACACTAACAAACATATCTTGGATTTGCTGGATATTCTCCAAGTCAGTTACAGCCCAACAGATTGGCTCGGGCATGAAAGGGCTTGGACTTGGGGCCTTCACGCTAGATTGGTCAGCTGAAGCATCCTTCTTGTCCAGTCTTCTTATCTGCCCTTTCTTTGCCATAGCCTACGTTTTTGTTGGCTATGTGTTAGTTATCTACATTGCAATTCCTATAGCATACCGGGGGCTAGACTTGTACGATGCAAACAGGTTTCCTATTTTCTCCTCACACTTGTTCAAAGCTGAAGGCCAGATTCACAACATAACAAATATTGTAAAGGACCAGTTCAAGTTAGATCCAGTTCGATATCAAGAGCAAGGATGTATACATTTAAGTATGTTTTTTTGCCCTCACTTATGGTTTCTGTTTTGCCACTTCGCTAATATATAGATAAACGTTGAATTGTTCTATTTCTCTTTCATAAAATGGACTATATGTCAACTAGTTCAATCAGAAATTTGTTTAGAAATTATAGTAAGATGGAAAAGTTAGAAAATTGAAATTTTCCATAAATGCTTTAGCTGATACTACCATGGAATATACATATAAACAGTTGAATATAAAAGGACCAAAACAATTCTGAACTGATGGAGCTGTAAGATTACATTCATGATTTACATAGAAGTGCAATAAGAGCTAATTACAAAAGAGACGCTGGCCTATTAGAGCCTTTTTTTTTTCTTTCCATTAGTGTACTTTTACTAATGGTCTCACACTCCAACCCACAGACACCAGGGTTAAACATCATTACAGAGTATGTAATGGGTATCATATATCCTGGAAGACCAATTGCCAATGTATGCTTCAAAATCTATGGCTATATGAGTATGGCTCAAGCTGTCTCCGTTCTAAACGATTTCAAGTTGGGGCACTTTATGAAGATTCCTCCAAGATCTATTTTCGTAGTTCAGGTACATTCTGATTTTACCTTACTAAACATAACCAAAGGGTTTGCATTGTGCCTATAAATAGTATCTATTGTTGAATATTGGCTCTAAAAGTAACAAATTAGTGGCATAATTTAGGGAAATTAGTGGCCTAATTTGTAGCCTAATTTGTGGCATGATTTAAGGAAATTAGTGGCATAATTTAAGGAAATTAGTGGCCTAATTTAAGGCTTAAATTATGGCACAATTTAGGGAAAGGTAGTCTTGCTTCATCTATAAATAGGGAAGAGTTCATGCATTGAAGAACAAGGCAAAAAAAATCAGAAAAATCAAAGAGAGCATAAGCAAACTCAAAGAGAGAAAATACTTGTGAGTTTGAGAGTTTTCTATAAATTTGAAACACTGAGATATTATTAGTGAAATCAGATCAGATTCTCAGTATATTTCCTACTCAGTTCAAATAATATCTCGCCGCTCTCCCGTGGACCTAGGCGAATTGCCGAACCACGTAAATTCAGCTAAGTTCATTTTATCGCTTTGATATATTCATATACCGGCTATTTATTGCTTCCGCCCACAACAAATTGGTATCAAGCCAACATACAGCGGTATTATATATCAAATCGAAGCTCGACGAGACACAACGGGTGAAAGAATCGCCAAATCGGAAGTCGTAATCGCTTGCCTGCCGGAGTGTTGCTGCCGATCGAGTCAACTCACCGAGTTGGACCGAGTCAACTCAATCACTAGTGATATTTGGACCGAGTTGGTCCGTTTTCATCCATTTTCAGCTGCGTTGGATCTATTCCTAGCTAATTGGACCATTCCGATTCAATCATGCGGACTCCGCTTTTTTCAAATAAGGTATAAAATTTGGAAAAACACTGCTTTAAGTTGTGGTACAAAAATTTCTCAAGTATCTCGCTTGTACTTATGGCCGATAAAAGAGAGATCGTTAAGAAGGTGAACAAGCCGACCTTAGAATTTCTATCAAACCAAGTTGTTCTACTCGAAGAACTATGTTGTCCAATGCAAAGTTCGAGGTGGAGAAATTCGACGCACCAATAACTTTGGCGTGTGGCAATGTGAAGTATTAGATCTATTGTTTGGTAAGGATCTAATATAGCCTTGGAGACCAGGCCAGGAGATTATTCAAATGAAGATTGGAATTATGTCAACCGACAAGCCAGGGCACAATTCGACCGTGCTTAGAAAAGATCGTAAGTACTTTGTCATGAAAGAGATGGCCGCAGCTGGAAGAAACTAGAGGACAAGTACATGAAAAGTATTGAGAGCAGACTCTACTAAGAAGAAACTTTTCCGTTTCAAGACAAGAAAGGTACCCCCCATGATTGAGCAGCACTTAGATAATTTCAATAAAATTTTGGCCGATCTACAAAATTTAGATGTTGAAATTATCGATAAAGATAAAGCTTTGTTATTCAATTCATTACCCGAGAGCTACAGCATTTAACCACAACCCCGTTATATGGAAAAGACGAGGTTAAGTTCGTAGATGTTTCAAATGCTTTGGTAAATAATGAGTATCGGAAGAAGGATCAACATGATCACAGAGACTCAATATTAGAAGCATTGACGGCAAGAGGTAGGGACGAACAACAAAAAATCAAGTGATCAAATAATAAGCGGGCGATCTAGATCAAAGTCCGTGAGATTCATCCGTAGACGTCCTGCAAAGGATGAGTGTGCCTATTGTCACCGTAGGGCATTGGAAGAAAGATTGCCTTCAAACAAGGACAAGTCAAATGCAAATGTTGCATGAAGGCCGATAGAAGACGAAGAATCACTTTTCTTGGGCTTCATCATCAAAACCTACTCGGATAAGTGGATCCTTGATTCGGATGTTCTTATCATACGTGTCCAAACAGACATTGGTTTTCAAGTTTTGAAGAGCTCGATGGAGGAGTCATGCTTACGTGGGCAACGACAATGCCCGTCGACAAAAGTGGATCGTAACAAGACGACTAAAGATGACGATGGTACAATCAACGACTTACAAATGTAAGGTATATTCACGACCCTAAAGAAAAACTTTATTTCTTTAGGTGTTCTAGATTCGATGGTTACAAGGTAACATTGGAAAATGGAGTCTTGAAAGTCAGTACGAGGTGCATTTGTAGCAATGGTACTCAAGGGTACTTGTATTTCCTAGATGACGATGGTACGCTACAGAAGAAAGCAAATTGCCTCAAGTAGTTCAAGAAAAGACAAATGATTCTTCCCACCGTGGCACATGCTAGTGGGCATGTCAAGTGAAAAGGCTTTGCAAGGCTTAATGAAGCAAGGTCTTTTAAAAGGTGCCAAGATGGAAAGTTTGATTTCTACGAGCATTGTGTAAATGGGAAAACAAACAAGAGTCAAGTTCGCAATCGTCATTCATCGTACTATGGATCTCTTGATTATATTCACACGATGTCCGGGGACCTTCAAAGAATGCTTCACTTGGGAGGTAAACGCTCGGTTTGTGACTTTTATTGATGATTTCTCTAGATATGTCTCGGATATACACTATGAGTCACAAAGATGAAGTTCGGATATCTTTCTTAAATGGAAGAAAATGATCGAGACTCGTGACAGCAGAAAATTAAAAGGCTCGTATCTCGATAATTGGTGGCGAGTATAAATCAGATCCCTTCTTTAAAGTTTGTCAAGATGAAGGATAATCGTGACATTTTTCGCCTCGCACACCACAGAATGGAGTCAGTAGAACGAATGAATGTGATTTCGTTGAGAAAGTTCGATGTATGCTATCTCAATCCAAATTGAAAGCAAGGCATTTTGGGTCGAGGCTTTGTCATATGCAACTCATATAGTCAACGTACTTCCTACGACCGCATTAGACGGGAAAACTCCTAAAGAGGTACAAGGACAACTCGCTACCGATTATGATTCATTGCGAATATTTGGATGTCCAAAGATATTTTTCATGTTAGTGAATCCAAACTGATCCTGAGCAAAAAAAACATTTCTCGTGGGCTTTAAGGAAGGAGTTAAAGGATTTTGACTTTGGTGTGGTGAATCCAAGAAGATCGTCTTAAGCCGAGATGTTACATTCGACAAGTCTCACGTTATGCTGAGACAGAGACAAATTCAGAGAAAGAGAATGAAAGTCCAAATACTCTTTCTAAGGCGATGCTGCATCTGAAGATCCAGAAAAGATTGCACCGACTACCGATCGTGATGAAGATGAAATTGATGATCAAGAAGAGATCTCCATTGAGTGGAGAGGCTTTCTCACCATCACCACCTATCAATCGGAAATGTAATCTATTACCACTACCTCGACCGAGAAACGGAGATTAGGAAAGCCTACTAGATACACAGACGTGGTAGCATTCGCACTTCCAGTAATTGATGATGATGTCCCATGCACTTACAGAGGAAATTTGTGCAGAGTTGATAGTATGGAAGTGGAAGATGGCAATGGATGAAGGGATGAAGTCTCTCTACACCAGAATCGACTTTGGGAGTTGGTTCAACTTCCCAAAGGAAAGAAAACTATTAGCGCAAACGGGTCTATGCCAAGAAGGAAGGTGTTCCCTGGTAAAGATAATATCGGATACAAAGCCAGACCGTAGCAAAAGGCTATGCTCGTGAAAGAAGGAATAGACTGATCACAACGAGGTATTCTCACTGCTGTTAAGCATTCATCTATTCGATACTATTGGCTTTGGTAGCACATTGATCTCGAGTTAGCTCAACTCGATGTTAAAACAGCCTTTTCTTCACGGTACTTTTGAACGAAGAAATCTACATGTCTCAACCTGGATGGTTTCAAAATTCCAGACGAGAGAATCGGCTTGCAAGTCGAAAGCAAGTCAATTTCACGGTTTGAAGCAATCACCGCGACAATGGTACAAGCGCTTTGATAGCTCGTTAGAGAGCGTATACACACGCGTCAGCTTGATCATGGTATACTTTTCGAAACTCCAAGATTCAATTCTTCATTTATTTGCTCTTATATGTTGATGATATGTTGGTTGCATCTAAGAGCAAGGTGAGATCGACAGATCAAGGCTCATTGAGTTCAGGTAATTTGAAATGAAAGATCTTGGAGAAGCTAAGAAAATTCTTGGGATGGAAATCACAAGAGATAGAGTCTGGCACACCAGCTTGACGTGCATCAAGATCTAAAGAAAGTACTACAAAAGGTTTGACATTGATGAAAAACCAAACCAGCAAGTACACCGCTGCTTCCTCACTTTCAATCGGTTGCATTGATGTCACCTGAAGACCACCGGCATGAGTAAGAAGCAAATGGAACGTGTTCCATATGCAAATGTTGTTGATGCCTTGATGTATGCAATGGTTTGCACCGGTTTGATATTTCCCACGTTAGTACAGCGTAGCCTGGCATACGCATAATCCTGGTGAAAGGACACCGGCAAGGCGAAGTGGATTCTACGGTGACATCTACGGGTACTGTGGATATTGGTTTGAAGTTTGAAAGAGACAAGATCAAGGCAAACAACTAGTGGATACGTGGATTCCGACTATGCCGAGACCGGATAAGCGTCGATCTACAATCGGTTATGTGTTCACAATGATGTGAGGACCATTGTCGGGAGATCAACATTACAACCAATCGTAGCTTTGTCTACTACAAGAGTGCAGTATACGTCAGAAGCATTCAAAGGTTACATATGGCTTCTCGGGTTGACTAAGGATTTGGGTATTGGTTCGGAAAGAACGCGAGGTTTTCTCGCGATGTACCGGAGTGCCATTTGTTTGGCAAAGAACCAAGTTCATCACGTGTCGTACCAAGACATCGATGTTCGATTTCATTTTGTTCGAGAAATCGTCGATGAAGGAAATGTTATACTCCAAAGTCTGAATCACAGATAACCCCGCAGATATGCTTACAAAGGTGGTTACGTGGATCAAGTTTCAACACCGTGCTTGAACTTGATCAACATCTCTCGAGCTTGTAGCGCCTGTATGCGTATTTAGAGGCGAACATGAACTTTTTTTCGGGAAGGTGGAGATTGTTGAATATTGGGTCTAAAAGTAACAAATTAGTGGCATAATTTAGGGAAATTAGTGGCCTAATTTGTGGCCTAATTTGTGGCATGATTTAAGGAAATTAGTGGCATAATTTAAGGAAATTAGTGGCCTAATTTAAGGCTTAAATTATGGCACAATTTAGGGAAAGGTAGTCTTGCTTCATCTATAAATAGGGAAGAGTTCATGCATTGAAGAACAAGGCAAAAAAAATCAGAAAAATCAAAGAGAGCATAAGCAAACTCAAAGAGAGAAAATACTTGTGAGTTTGAGAGTTTTCTATAAATTTGGGGAAACACTTGAGAGATATTATTAGTGAGAAATCAGATTCCGTATTCTCGTATATTTCCTACTCGACTCAAATAATATCTCAGCTCCTTGGACCTAGCGACCACGAACCACGTAAATTCTCGCGCTGCTTCATTTTATCGCTTTGATATATTCATATACTGCTATTTATTGCTTCCGCCCACAACATCTATTTCATTGTAATAGTTAGACTAGATTTATGAATGAACATTGAATATTCTCTCCCACAGTAATTCTTCTCTCAACCCTAATTCTTTTCCCCGATCCCCTTGTTCTCTCCCCCTTTCTCTATCTCCTTCCATATTACATCATTGTGTATTTCTAAGCAATCTGGATGAAAGAAAAAAAGAAATCAATTATTTTCTTATTAATAAGAAAATGCTTTTTAACAGCTGCAACTGGAAGCAGAGGAGACAACATATGAGCCATCATTTTTCAATGTTGAACAGTTTTTTATCAGCTCCATGATTAGGATAAAAGCAAAACATGATTATTTTTTAAATTCACGCTAAATTTTCTTGATCCTTTTTTGATATACTGAAATCAGAGCAAAGCAATGTAGCACACCATAGAAGGCCATCTTTTTTCAAAACAAAACTTAATAAGGAAACTAAAAGAGTGCAGTCAGTAAACTAAGATGAAAACACCAATGTTTAACAGTCCTTGACGCACTAAAATTGGGATATACAAGCTTCTTAATTGAAACTTTATGGCAACTGTGAGTAATCTTTGTGCGAAGGAAATAAACTGAATGTTTCACACCTTCATCGTTTATGCAGTCGTGATGATTTTGTAGAAAGTCACACGTTATATCCTAATCATAAAGGAACTTGAAGCTGAAGAGCCGTCTCCACCACATGTCCTTGTGATTAGGTATATATGTAAAATTCAAAATGTTTTGCACATAATGATAAATGATTCAAAGACAAGGAAATATAGCTGTAAAGACAACGATGCAAACCTTTGCAATTTCAGAAGTATCAGTTGTATTATCAGTGCTCCTCAAGCACATTTTGAGATAATTATGCTGCATGTATACAACAGCTCCTATTGGCCTGGCATCAAATAGCCAAACAGAAACGGATTGTTAACATATTTAGAAATTAATCCAAGGTGGCAATTCATTCGGTTCACTTCTATTAATGTTACCATTCTGATTGACTTTCCATTCCTACAAATCAAACATGTCCTTAGAGGAAGAAGGAAAAAAAGCCCTAAAGAATTTATTTTTTGGATGATGTTACCTTAGACCAGCTGCAGCACTTCTTATGCTAAGTTGCTTGCCAACTTCATCAACCAAAATCAGTATTCAAATCTGTTCTAACTCCCTAAAGGGACATAAAAAAAGTAACACTTGTTAGGAATTTCCTAAAAAGAATTCATAAAAATGGTTCAGAGAAGTGTGAAACTGTGGCATACTAAGGAAGCAATATTACATAATACGTACAAATATTTTTTAAACCAAGAAATGATTCACAACTGGTGGAAGTAAGGAAATATAAAATGACCACAAGAAGCTCTTAGCATTAGAAACACAAGGAAAATTAACATAATGTAGTTTTTGTTGGAAATAATGTGAATTTAAATAAAAAAATTAATGAGAAAAAGTGCTAAATTTTGTTACCGTTATTTTGTGATCATTATTTTCATAATTATATAACTGTTATTTTCATAATTGTGTGAACATTGCACATCTTTTTTCAACTATAAATAGAGAACAATAACTCTCAATTTTAGAACACAATTCAACAACTCAGAAACGACTCTTGGTAGCAAACCAAAGAAAAATATACAAAATTGTTTTTTGAAGTTTTTCGAGCAACATAAATTTTTTAGAGATGTAGTATTCTGGACTTCATCAGTGCAGTGAAGCTTCGAGATAAAAAAAAATTTATGTTGTTTTATCCTGGGGACGACGAAGTTGTATTTACTTTCACAAATTTGGTCAGAGTGACGAAACTTCTTAAAGAGAGCGACTTAGTCCGTGGTTCAACCCAAACAGTATATTTTAGTATACCGGTAACATTGTTCTTATATTGTTTTCACATACTTGTTACAACAATTTTAAAGTGATTTTCTATCTACCATGTCTATTGAAATGTTAACTGTTGATCTCAACAAACCGTTTCGTTTCAAGGGACTACACTTTAAAAGATGAAGACAAAAGATGTTATTTTTCTTAACCATGAAAAAGTTAAGAAAATTTGGGATGCACTTCAAAAGATGTATGACACTAAGGAAGTTGAAACAAAGAAGTATGATGTGAGTAAATATATGAAGTACCAAATGAATGATGACAAATCTATGGAAGCTCAATCACATGAATTGCAGAAGATTGTACATGAAATAACTTCTGAAGATATGGCTCTAGATGAACAATTTCAAGTTGTGGTTATTATAGATAAATTATCATCTAAATGGAAATATTTTAAGAATACACTTAGACATAAAACTAAGAAATTTTCTCTAAAAAGTCTCATAATCCGTCTACGAATAGAAGAAGAAGCCCAAAAATAAGATCAAAAAGATGAAGTACTTGTTGTCTTAAACAATAGTGCCAATAAAAAATCCTCTTTTGTAATTCTGAAACGTAAAGGAAGAAACATGAAAATTCATAATCGCAATAATAACTAGAATCGTAATAACCAAAATAGAAACAAAAATAATCCTCCACAGAATGGATCTCAACCCCCTCAAGAAATAACATATTCATGTGTTATAGTTGTAATAGGTCTGACCACTTGGCTAGGAACTACCGAAACAGAAATCTTCCTACCCCATAGGAAAACCTTACCGAAGATCATCTTATTGCTATGATATTGTAAATCAACTTTGTTGGTGGATCTGAGGGGTGGTAGGTGGACATTGTACTTCTCACCATATTTGCTATGATTCTGACATTTTTAAGTCTTATTTTATGTCTGAGGATAAGAAAGTGCTTCTGGGAGACTCCTACTCCACTAAAGTTGCTAGTACTAGTGAGGTAGAATTGAAGTTTACCTCTGAAAAGACTATCATCTTGAAGGATGTCCTACATACTACAGAGATGAGAAAAAACTTAGTTTCGGGCTATCTTTTTAACAAAGCTGGGTTTACTCAAACATAAGAGCAGACTTGTATACAATAACTAAAAATAATATTTTTGTTGGGAAATGATACACCACTGATGGCATGTTTAAATTGGATATTGAGTTCTTTTAATATTGGGCATGCTAGACTTTGTCATGATAATAAACGCATGATCATGAACATGAGCACCTTAGAACTAATTCATAAATTATCTTTGAATGATTTTGAAAAATGTGACTTTTGTAATCAAGTTAAATAACCAAAACTTCACATAAATCATTAGTTAGAGAATCTGAACATTTAGATTTAATATACTCTAACATATGTGAACTTGATGGTATCTTAACAAGAAATGAAAAATGCTATTTTATAACTTTTATTGATTACTGTTCAGATTATACTTATGTATATATAATGAAAAATAAAAATGAAGCATTTGACATGTTTAAAATATTTATGATTGAAATTGAAAATCAACTTAATAGAAAAATAAAAAGATTTCGAAGTGATAGAGGCACTAAATATGATTACAATATTTCAATATTTTTTATAAAACTCATAGAACCATTCATGAAAAAATTGCACCTTAATCTGCTGAAATGAATGGCAAAGCTTAAAGAAAAAATAGAACTTTTATTGAATTAGTTGTTGCAATTTTATTAAACTATGGTACTTCTTCCTATTAGTGGGAAGACATTTTATTAACTATTTACTATGGGCTAAATAGAGTGCCTAAATCTACTAGTAAAATTTCACCATATGAAATTTTGAAAAAAAAAAACCTAACTTAACTTATTTTAAAACTTGGGGTTGTTTAGCTTGTGTTAAGATCCTTGTTACTAAAAGAAATAAACTTGTTAATAGAGCATATGAATGTGTGTTCAAAAGATATGATGTAAATAGTAAAGCTTATAAATTCTATGACTTAAATGATCATGTAGTTATATAATCAAATGATGATGACTTCTATGAACATATGTTTCCCTTTAAATCGAAGAATAATAGGGGCTCGTCTTCTAGTAATTTACCCATAACTAGAACTAGTGAACAAAATGAGAAATTAGACACGAAAATTAGGAAAAGCAAACGAGCTCGAGCCTCTAAGGATTTATGTTTGATTTTTATGCTTAGAGGAAGATCCCCAAACTCTTCAAGATGCCTATTTTTAGATGTCAACTTATGGGAAAAAGCCATAATTGATGAAATGGACTCTCTTGTGTGTAATGAAACTTGGCATTTAGTTTACTTAACGCCTAGTTACAAAACCATAGGATGTAAATGGATACTAAAGAAGAAATTAAAACTCAGTGGTATTATTAAAAAGAACAAAGCTCATCTTGTAGTCAAAGGGTATGCAAAGAGAAAATGTAGATTTTTTTGATACCTTTTCACCAATTACACGAATAACATCCATACGTATGCTTTTTTCTCTTGTTGTTATCCATGATTTAGTAGTACACCAAATGGATGTTAAAACTGTCTTTTTAAATGGTGACTTAAAATGAGAGATTTATATGGACCAATTTGAGGGCTTTGTTGTCCTAGGTCAAGAAAATAAAGTTTGTAAACTAAATAAATTTATTTATAGTCTAAAACAAGCACCTAAGTAATTACATGAAAAAAATTGATAATCTAGTTATCTCACAAGGATTTAAAATAAATAAAAATGATAAATGCATTTATTATAAATTAGAAAATGACGTTTGCACTATTATATGTTTATGCGCGGATGACATGCTTATTTTTAGGTCAAATATTCATGTTATGAATAATGTGAAAATTTTGTTGTATGCTAACTTTGATATGAAAGATCTTATAGAAGCAAGTGTAATCCTTGGTATAAAGATTACTAGGTCTGAAAAGAGACTTTCTCTACATCAATCTCATTATATTGAGAAGATCTTAAAGAAATATAATTACTTTAACTACAAACATGCATGTAAGTATTATGATCATAATGTAAAATTGTTCAAGAACACGGGAGGTGGTGTTAGAAAAATTGAGTATATGAGCATTATTGATAGCTTACATTATACTACTGGCTGTAATAGGCCAGACATAGCTTATGTTGTGGGAATATTATATAGATTTACTAATAAAACTAGTATAGAGCATTGGAATGCAATTGAAAGGGTCATGAGATACCTTAAGAGAACTATGAACCTTGGATTATATTATAAGAAGTTTTCTGCTATTCTAGAAGGATACAACAATGTTGATTAGAACACTTTATCAAAAGACTCCAAAGCAACTAGTGGCTATATATTTAGCATTATCGGTGGAGTTTTTTCTTAGAAGTCTAAGAAATAGACAATTTTGGCTCAATCTACAATGAAGTCTGAAATGATAACGCTAACTACTGCTAGTGAAGAAGCAGACTGGTTAAGAAGTCTGTTAGCTGAGATTCATTTATGGGAAAGACTGATACTAGTTGTCCTGATCCACTGTGATAATACCGTGGCTATTGCAAAAATTCATAACTGTTATTACAATGGAAAGAGATAACAGATATGTCATAAGCACAGTACTGTTAAAGAATTTCTCTCTTCATGAATTATAAGAGTGGATCATGTACGTACTAATGAAAATTTGGCTGATTATTTGACAAAAAGATTATCAAGGGAGAAGGTTTTCAAAACCTCGAAAGGAATGAGACTGATGCCCTTAGAATGAAGAGTCACTCATAATGGTAACCCAACTTATAGACTGGAGATCCCAAGAAATAAGTTCAATGGGTAATAACAAGTCATGAAGTGATACGAGATGAATCATGTTATTATGAAGTCTCATTCTATATTGTTAGAAGCATAAATTCCTGAAGCGATAGAAAGTATAAGTTAATTATTAATTCTTAATGAGTTCTATACTCTATATGGAGTGAAGTACATAGCTACAGGAGTACTTTTGATAGACTCATCTATGTGAATATTCACTATATTAAGATACACGTGCATGACAATAAAGAACGGGCTTTTCGAATAACATCTTATAAAGGTTGTGTGTGTAATGTTGTTAAAAATAGAGTTCAAAATTACAAGTTACTCTAGTATATTCTAAAACATCAACAATACTATGCAAAGATTCAAGTCGATAGACACCTTTTATTGATGCACAATCTTACAGATTTAATTCATTAGTTGCTCAATAGAAACTATTTTTATATAAAATTCAAGTGGAAGATTGTTAAAAATAGTGTGAATTTAAATAAAAAAATTGATGAGAAAAAATATTAAATTTTATAACCGTTATTTTTATAATTATGTGACCATTATTTATAATCATTATTTTTATAATTATGTGACTGTTATTTTTATAATTGTGTGAATATTACACATATTTTTTTAATTATAAATAAAGAATAATAACACTTAATTTTAGAACACAACTCAATAACTCTGAAATAAGAAATCAAAGAAAAATATATAAAATTGTTTTTAAAAGTTTTCCAAGTAAGATAAATGTTTTAAAAGTGCTAAAGATTTAAAAGCGAACTACACGATTCAAACCAACAATATACTTTAATATATCAGTAATATTAATTTTATATAATTTTTACTTAAATCTTACGTCAGTTTTATTTCAAATGAATGAGAGTTTGTGAAGAGTATAATAGTTACTAGGCATTCCCCATAAAATCCCCTGCCCAGTTCACTCAAATTAGGGACTCTGTCTTTGGAAGCTTTGGTTAGGGCTTCTAGTGCCGCGTCTGATCGGAAGCTTCGAGCTCGGAGAAGCAATGGAGGTAACATTGATGCAGTGATGTTCTTTCACCATTTCTGTACTATCCTTATTGGCGGGTGAGACTCTAGACTAAAAACAGTTTCCGTTGTATTCGTTCACTTCGAAGTTCGCGAAGTTGAAAAATGTTGAAGTTTTCAATATTATTATTATTATTATTATTATTATTATTATTATTATTATTATTATTATTATTATTATTATTATTATGTTATCGTATATGCAGATTAATCCAATCTGATGTTCATAGTGGTACAAAGCTTCTTATTGATGGCAGAAATGTTGTGGTATCTTTTTTGGAATTATGTTCCATCTCACTTCTGTTTTAGCACATCCATTGTTTCTTATTCTCTATACTCGATGGTTAATATGCTGTGTGATAGGTGCTTAGGGCAATGAGATATCATTAATACACAAATAAAAATAAGCTAGAAAGCCATTTTTATTCAGTAGGTTGCTGATACTGCTAGTTCTCTGAGCACTAGTCACTAAAACAATAAACAACAAAGGAAAGTGCTATGAATTGAGAAGTTCCCGTTTACTCCCTGTTTCTGAAAAATGAAACCAAAGTGACATATATGTTCATTCTACATATTTAAACCATATTCAAATTAGATGCCAACCCTTTAGATTCCAATATTGTTCAAATTCTTCTATTTAATCCTCAATCTTTATAAATTTAATTTAACCATGGATCTTTTTTAAATTTGTCAAATTGTAAGACAATTTAAGACCATATAGTAAAAATATGGCGCTTTAAGATAAAATAGTTCGAGCTCCACGCACCAAAGGGTGTTTATGACTATAAAAAGGAATTTTAGACTAAACTGAATAAAAAAAACTGTCTGCTTTGGGCAATTATAAATAGATGGGGAATAAAAATAAAATAACTAAAATCTAAAGGGCTAAAACGAAGAACTAGTAATAATAGGAAAAGAGTGTATCCATCCTAAGATTTAACGGAAGATGCATTTCATGGTTGAAGACTTCACGTAAGGTAGTCTGATTCATTAGTCACTGTTTTTTCTTTTAAAAAAAAATTAGTGAAATTGATACTCACACGCAAAGAGTTTTTTTTTTTCTTAAACACAAGTTTACGAGTCACTTGATAATGCGTTTTTATTAAGAACTAGAAGCTCTAGGGTCCTTAAAAAAATATATTCTAAAAAAGTTAATTATTATAAATATCACAATTATTTAATTATTTAGTGTGTAATTATTAAGTAACTAAGTTATTAAGATTTTTTAAAAATATCATAATAATTCTGTTATTATATACGTATTAATATTTTAGTTAAGTAATTATTAAGTTTAATATTTATAATTCGATTATTTATGAAATTAAAAAATTATAAATATTTAATTTTAATACTTTTAATAAATTAAAAATATTAATTTAATAAATTATATAACCAAAATACTTATTTTAATAACATAATTAATAATAATTTACTGTAATAAAATATACATTTTAAAAAATTATAAAAATTAACGTAACTAACCCAACAACTGCAAAACTATTATACTAAAAATTAGATAACCATGTCTTAAATCTAAACAAGAAGGGCAATTATGATAAAACAACCACTTGGTAAGAACGTAAAATAGGCAGCGAAACAAGCCCTATTTCAATACGCATCACTTTAAAAACACTTTCAGTGTTTACAGCAAAATATAAAAACAGAATCATCTCAGTCTTCTTCGATATCTCCCTCTCTGTCTCTCCAATACAAAAAATTTGGAGAGAGAAATAATCAAATCAAATTTTCAATACATATCTCCGTTCCTTCCTCATAAACCCAAAATAAAAAATCAAACAAAGACCTAATAATTTAAAATACCCATTTGATTGTTTTTGAGAAAATAGAGACAGAGAGAGCAATGGGACATGGAAAAAAATATGCAGTTCTACTATGTGCAGAGGATTCAGATTATGTGAAGAAAAAGTACGGCGGTTACTTTGGAGTGTTTGTGAGAATGTTGGGAGAGGAAGGTGAGAGTTGGGATCTATACAGAGTAGCTGAAGGTGATTTTCCACAAGATGATGAGATTGAAAGCTATGATGGGTTTGTGATTAGTGGTAGTAGCAAAGATGCCCATGGTAATGATTTATGGATTTCTAAGCTTTTGAATCTCTTGTTTAAATTGGATTCTATCAAGAAACAAGTTTTGGGCATTTGCTTTGGACACCAGGTATTTTTTTTTCCCAGTTTCAGTATTTTTGTATGCTTGTTTGTTCATTTTAAGTTCTCGTCACATTTTCCCAAACAGATTGTTTTTTTTAATAAGTAAAAATATTTTTTATTAATTCAACAAAATAAATATTGAAAAAATCTATTTCTTACTAGTTATAATACTATAATTATAATTAATGTATCATCATATTAATAATTATAGCACATAATACAAATAGCATTTTTCTTACCGTCAATGCTAGCTCTGTTAGGGGATATAGTTGTAAAAGTTAATGAACTAACGTTGTGAGGTTCCACACACTCATAATTAGAGTTGTTGTATTTACTGTATTATTTAGATGAAACTATAAATTATGGATCAATTAAAAGAGTAATAAAAAAGTAATTTTTAATTTTTTCTTACAATTTAATTTTTATAAAAATAAAAATATTGTTATCATATTAATAAAAATAATTTATTATAATAATGCACCTTAATTGTTTTGTGTTATAAAATAAAAATCATTTCCCCCGTAGTTCAGCTTATTGCTAGTGGTCCAAGGACCGTACCATGTTTACTTATGGAATAATTTTTGATTATGATGATATGCTAAGATCATTCATCAGGATCTGAATTGGACCACATTATTTATCCCACGGCTCACGTCAAGTGAATTTAATAGGAATATATTTTTTCTTTTAAAGATAAATGCAAGAGTTTTTACAAAATTACCAAATCTATCTTTTTCATGATTTTTACATGCTTTAACCGAATAAAGATTTTTTAAAACCTAATTCAAGTCTATTTGAAATTAGAAATAGGTTATCTAAAAATATTTAGTACCATTTTGTTTTTTTTTTGTTTTTTGTTTATTGTTTTTTACCCGTAATTATAAGGATAGTAAAATCTAAACTATTATGAAATAAGGGTGTCTATAAACCAAGTCAGATCGAACTAAATTGAAAAATTGGATCGAATTGAACGGTTCAGTTCGGTTTGTATTAATTATAATCATTTTTCAAACGATCTGGTCTGATTATATTAATTTTTAAACCGATCGGACCGACCAAATTAAACCGGTTTAATAATATATTAAAAAAATTATATTATTTCTCATTAGAGGTGTCTAAAAATTGAATCAATCGGAAATCAGATCAGATTGAACGATTTTATAAATCAAACGGTCTGGTTCGGTTTGTATTAATTAAAACTGTTTTTAACGGTCCAATTCGATTAATTTTTTTTTTTCAAAATTAGATCGGATCGATCGTTATTAATTGCAAAAGGGCTTGAAAGTCAATTATATTTAAGTCACTTGTACATATAAAAGAGAAATTCAAATGTAAGTAATTATTAAAAAAATTATTAATTAAGTGTAGTTATTAATTTGAAAAAGAAAGATATGGAAAGGAAAATAAGTCCATAATAGGATAGCAGTAATGTGTAGTGTTACATACTTACATCATACATGTGAATGTGCATTTGAGTATTTATAGTACTGGAGTGCTTACTTATGCTTTAAAAACTAATAATTACAAGCTAACTCGACTTAAATAATCAGTAGTTGCTAAAGAAGAAGCACGGCTCAGTACATGTAGTTTATTTGTTAGTGGTTAAGGTTTGAATCTCAATTACTAGTGCATAAGTTGTGTTTTTATTTTTAAAAAATAAATAATAGAATAGTTAAACCTTAAAATTTATAGTTTTTTTTTTTAAGTTACCCAGCTTAAAGTGGGTACTGATAAGGGAATGGGTTTGAGGTGGAAGAGGAGCCAAGTAATTAACGTTGAGTTGAGATGTGAGGTGAGTGCACATGACGACCATTAAGTAGAAGTGGTTGGTGCTTTATATGCCCTAAGGATTAAGGGCATCTTCCTTTTGATTTTTGTTATGTCATTTCATGTCTTGCCAACTATGTAGAAGTGGTTGGTGCTTTATATGCCCTAAGGATTAAGGGCATCTTCATTTTGATTTTGTTATGTCATTTCATGTCTTGCCAACTATCAACCATATCCACTTTTCAAATAATTGTGACTCAGACAACATTATGGCATTATACTTTATACTCTCTCCTATAATTGTTAAGATATATTTTTTATTATTATTTTTTAAGATGATTTAAAAACAGGATAAGGATTGCAAAATGTAACTTGTTTTTAGATTGTACCTTTCCTATTATAGCCATGTTTTAATAATATACTAAACAAATATTTAAAACTTTATAGAAATATGTTACAAGAAAACATTACATAAATTTGATCTCGTGTTTATACATATATTTTATTACCCAAAACATAATCATATTATATCATTTTATTTTAAGTTGTACATTTCGCAAATATGTTTGATTTATGTTTGGAAGCGCTAAAGATTATGTATTGGGGTGTGAAAGATCAAAATTATAGTAATATTGTTGTAGAATATTACGTTAAATTAAATTATATCAAAAGAGAATAGAAATAAATATAAAAAGAAATGAGAGCTAGAGGTAATTTTTTAATTCACATAATTTAATTATATTATTTTTAAATTCTATAAATATATATCAAGTTAGCTTAACATCTTTATACTTGTATATTTCTGACTTTGTTTTTCAATTTATTTACTATCTTACCCATGTTTCAATACATAACTTGATTTCTAACATTTGACAAAAAATTTAATTTGATAATCAATTTTTCAATTATATATAATAACATTAAATCAATTTTTCAATTATATATAATAACATTAAATCAATTTAATAGAGAAATTGAAATGCTAGATTAAATTATTCAACTTTTTTAATTAAATTGTATAATTGAAATGTTAGTGATTAACTAATAACAAGAGTATAAATAAGAAAAACAAATATCTATGTCACTGACCTCTTGATGTTGAAAAACAAGTTTACAAATGTAAGTCTTTAATTGGTGTGTCATGTTTTTCGTGTCATCTAACAATTGTTGTCCGTAGACAAAGACAAAGACACCCTCCAAGTGCAACTTATGTAAAAACGCTTTTTTTTTTTTTTTTTGGGTTAGTAGGTTCCAATTAGGGCTCGAGTCAAAGTCTAAGAAGAGAGTGACTCGGCCATCTCTATACCTGTTTAAATATGTTGTAATTTAATAATTTTGAAAAAATATTATTAATAATTACGTAAAATAAAGTATTTTATATATAAGTAAATATATTGTACGTGAAACAATTAGTAAAGAAATTTTTTATTTTTTCTATATGGTTATGACACATTTTGTACATTAATTAGACACGAATTGTATTCAATGAATAAACAAGTATATATATCAAAACAAGTAATCTAATAATAATAAAAGATCGTCACTATAGAGATTATATTATTAAAAACTAATTTTTAAAATAAAAAAATAAAAATTAAGTTTTTTTTTGTGTTTTTATATTTTAATAAAACAAAATTAAAATAACTAAAAATAAATAACAACAATTAATTGAATCTAATTTAACATGCATTACTCTCTAAGTAAATTACACACCATAGTAATTAATTTAATCATACTCTAATGTCAATTAAGTTACATATTATTTATTAAGTTCATCAATTATGAATCACATACATAAAAATCTTACATCTCTGTTTAGAAACTATGCATGTTATTTAATCAAGATAAACAATTAAATAATTTTCTCAAATCTATTTAATTGCTCTATAGATCAATTTTTGGTCATACAATTAATAGCATAAAAATCAAATTAAATAATATAATTAAATTAAAATCATAATTGGGGTAAAATATTATAATATTACATATTGAAAATTAGGTTTATAAGACCCCTTGATTAATAAATTAACTAGACATAATTTTGTTCATAAAATTCATATTTTTCATACAAAAAACATAAAAATTAATAAAGAAAGGAGAAAAAGAAGAAATACAATCAATCTCTTGAATTGTAATATCGATCTTCTCTTGAATCTCCACCAAAATTGTATCTTCTTTTGTTTTATTGTGTTTTTCTATCTTCTTAGCTCCAAAAAATGATAAAAAAGAATGTTAATTTCAACTCATTAAGGTTTATAGGGAAGTAGGGGATTAAATTAGGCTTAGGTAGAATCTGGATCGTTAGATCTGTTTTAAGTCAAGGGTTAAGATGAAAAAAGAAAAATTAACAATGTCGGCTAATAAAAGCACGACATATGGCATACGGGGGGTTTATTAGATGAATCGCGCGACGCGTGGCACAAAAGGACTGATCTGGTCAATGCAGAGTCATCGCCATATGGCATGACATGATTTGCATTAATGAATGGCGTGGCACGACATTGGAAAGAATGGATGAATTGCTTTACGACACATGGCAAGACTTTTGATCACTCGACTAATTTAGAATGGACGAATCACCTTACGACATGTGACATGGTGTTGCGTCAATGGAAAATGCGATATTACGTGATTCTTTCTCTTGACTTGTGTGGCATTCGTATGGATTGCACAATCAGTCCCATGTTTGTGTTACGTCTTCTAATTGATCCTACATTAAAAAATCTCAAATAATTTCTAAAAATATATTTATCTCATTTTATTAGAAAGTTTATATTTTAATATTTAAAAATATTACTTATTAAATAAAATGAAAAAAAATACACTAATGATTTTATTTTCATAGAATCATCGTATACGTTAATAAACTCATTTCCAAAAATTATCATTTATCGTAAATATTTTCCGCTTAATTAATCTATCTTTACCTTATAAAAAAAATCTTGATATTTCTATTTGTTTTATTATGATTTTTTGTCATGAGTTTTCTCTAGTCTTTTCGATGGTAGAAAAGATAACAATATTTCCGTACTTAATTTTTAGTAATAAATTTATGCATTAAAATATAATTATAATAATAAAGTTAATAATTTATGTATTAATATTATGATAATATATAATTAATTGTAATAATAAAATTTACAATTTGTGTATTAATAGCGGAAATAGTAAATTCAATCCATCCTAACATAGTTTAAATGAATTACAGGCTTTGCTTAGTAGTGAATTGTATTGAATTATATTAATTTTTTTTAATTATTTTGTATAATATTTATTGAGGATAAATTGATTATAAATATTTTAATAAAATAATTTATATTTAAAATATAATTTAATTTGTTTTATAGTTTTATTATCTATCAAAATAAAAAAATTATTTTTAATTTAAAATTAAAGAAAAAATCAATGTATATGATTTAAAATTGAAATTTAAAATAAATTAAATAAAATGTCTAATACGGTTTAAACTATTCAAATTGTTGATATTAAATTTTTATATAACCAAATTATTTTTATTATGTAAGATATGATCTCATTTTAATCCCAAATACATGCATAAAACTTATACATTTAGAGCCTTTAATGGTGTATAACAAACAAAAGGGTATTATCCTATATACATTCTGTTAGTTCATTTTCATGACTAAATTAAAGTAACAAATGAATTATTTGATTTGATGTATATTTTAAATGATATGAATAGATTTTGAGCCGTGCATTAGGAGGAAAAACTGGCCGTGCAATAACAGGATGGGACATAGGAATCAGGACCGTCCATTTGTCATCATCATCGGCGCTTCTTTCATCTCTCAAAATGCCTGCTTTGCTCTCCATATATGAAATCCACCGTGATGAGGTTTGTTCTCAATAATCAAATCCTCCAATTACAAAAGGAATAAAAAGTTTCATTTACAATCACAACTAACATATTATTACATATTAAATCTAGTCAATTTTGGTTTAATCTAGCAATCCAAACATACATATTTAAGTCTAGAATTTAATAATTTAAATGAAAATGTTAAGAATAGCAGTAGATGTTAAATGTGATGGTGACTCAATAACACCTAATTTATTTAGGGATTTAAAAAGTTTAGAGTTCAAGTCTTAGTTACAATAACGTTAGTAAACGTAGTTATTTTAAAAAAATTAGATGTTAAATGTGTTGTAACTTTGAATTAGGTGTGGGAGCTTCCACCAAAGGCTGAGTTGGTAGCATGGTCAGAAAAGACAGGGGTGGAGATGTTTAAGTATGGAGATCACATAATGGGCATTCAAGGCCATCCTGAATACACCAAAGACATCCTTCTTAACCTTATTGATCGAGTTGTCAACCTTCGTTATATTTTGGTACCTTTACTCCTTTTTCTTTTCCAATTATTTTATTTATTCTTTTAAAATTAAACATATCTAGTTAAAGGAACGTTTCTTTCTGTTTTTGAGATTACGTAAAAACAAATTTAATAGTAAAAAAAAACATTAATGAAACAAACAAAAAGAAATTATTTAAAATTATGCACTTATTTCCAAAAGTATTTTCTCTTGAAATTACTATTAACAAAAATACAAACAAAAAGGCCTTAGTTTGGTTCAATATAGTACAATGTGCTTCAAGATTTATTTTATAAAATTTGAGTATTTTTGGTATAGGAATCTGAAGCTGAAGAGATGAAGGCAAAGGTGGAAGCACTTGAGCCAGATAGGGAGACATGGAAGAGACTATGCATCAACTTTCTCAAGGGTGGACTATGATTGTGGGGAATGTAAATACAAAAGTGCTTCTAATGGAAGAAGTTTTAGACTCGTATGGTGACAATGGGATAAGAAGTGAAACTAAATTGCAAACTAGTTGTCTTCGGTTGCCAAGCAAGCATACAATTTAATTTTGCTTCACAATCTTTGATCTAAAAATGAAAACAACCAAGTTTTTGACAATGTTGAGGACCGTAGACTATTTATTTAAACTATTTGTATGTTCTAAATGGGGGGTCGCAATTTGTTGCATCATACGGTAATATAATACAAACATAAATAGTATAACTAGTTTAATAAATTTATCAAATATGACCCGATACAAAATTATAAGTAAATTTTTTAAATTAATATTTTATTATTATTTCATACAACAAACAAATCTACTTGACACAAAATGTTTAACAAGTACTTTTTTACTTGAACAAATTATTTTTGATGATTTTTTTAGTTTACCGGCTTGAGATGATACAATATATATTTATTAAAGAGAAATATTATAAAATATTCTTAAATTAAGTACTTTATACCACCTAATTTTTTAATTTAAAACTCGCGCAAAAAAATCAATTATATTATTTTAATATTATTTTATCAAAATATTATTAATTTTTTATAAAATATATTAAAATAACAATTAATATGAAAACCATTCCCAAAATATTCATTAATAATATTTTTATAAAATATATTAAAATAAAAATTAATATGAAAACCATTCCCAAAATATTCGTCTTAATTTTTGTTAATTGTATTATTTTATTTAAATATTCTAATAATTTAATTTTTATTAAAAATTAAAATATATATTTAAATAATTATATATTTGAATATTATTGTTATTTTTTTAAAATAATTTCATATTTAATTGAAATTTTATTTTTATTAAAAATTCATATTTTTTCGTAGTTAAAAGAATAAATGATTTCACATTGCTATTAAATGAGACAAAGAGTTTGCCTCAAACGTCATTGATGGAGATGAAAAATAAGTATCTTTATCTCATATTTTATTTATATTTTATTTAATATCTCTCATAAATTTATAATAAAATATTATTTTATTTCATTTAAATACTATATCATCTTATTTTATTTTATTTATATTATAACTATGATAGACTTAACCTTAAATATATATTTTTTATTTTTTTATTATACTTACATTATAAATATTTATATATCATATATTTTTTTTATATTCTTAATTATCTTATTTGAATCAATTAAATATAAATAAAATATTTAAATTAATATTATTTCATTATTATATTAAAAATTAAATAAAACAAAATAAGCTAAATATAAAATTTCATAGCAATTTACAACTTTAAATTACTTTTAATTTAAAATACTATTAAAAACTACACCTGTACGAAAATTCAAAATTACAAATACTATTTTTTAAATAAAAATATTTCTTAATATTTGGTAATAGTTATTAAATATTTTTCATTTTATAGAATAGAATTAAATATACATTTAAAGGATAATTTGATGATAAATAAACAATAAAAAAGCACTCATTCTTCACGTTTCTTTCATGCCATATTCAAAGGCTCTGAAACGTAAACCAAATTCCAATTCCTTCTTAATCTGATTGTGCAAACTCACTGTTGTCTGATGTTATAAATGATCACGTAACTTGGACTAGGGCAATATAAATAGTACACCAAAATGTCTCAATTCTTCTTGTACCAGTGAAGTAATATAAGCAGTGGAAAATAATAATAAACCCTTAAAAAGTAATTTATATTATGAAGGAACAATCATAATGCAAGAACGTGAAGTACAAATAGAGGCATAACCAGTAGTAATCCAAGTTCCAATAACAATAGTACTAGTTACTATGCATCATGCTTGTTAATAGATGATGACAAAGTCGCCCACAAAATAGAGAACCAGTTCACCAACACGACACATACAAACTAGGAAAGAAGGGTAAAAGGTTTAAAGAAAGCATAACAGTCTTTCTGCCATGGACAAATAAGTACTCAAGCATTCAACATGCCACCGGAGTTCTTCCTGCACTCGGAAAGCATATCCATGTAGAACTGACATTTGCTGATGTCATTCCCATAGCCGTTCAAGCACTGCACAAAACGAGAAATCAAAATCCCAAAAAATAATTTTATACTTAATTGCTAACTTCAGAAACATTCTAAACCTACTGCTAAATGCAGACTCGAGATATTGTGCAAGGAAGAGACGCTAGACAAAACATTACAATATTTTAGACTCATGGCAAAGTTTTCAAATACTAAGAAACATTATTGTATAAGAGCAAAAACAAGTGTGATTATTTCAGTTTTAGATCCTAAAACTCACATACAAACTCTTCTTAGAAGCTTAAGAGAAACCAAAATCTCATAAGCGTGAATCGGAAATCCTAAATCATACATAGATGTCCAAAATAGTAATCAAACGAAGCTGGAAAACTAACACAAGCAGTTACTTTATAGAAGGAAACTGCCATACAATTGCCAGTGCAAGTTTCAGGTAGGATACAATTATTCCAATATCCAATATTGCAGAAACACTACAATTTATATTTTAAAAACTGGTAAAGTAGAGAGCTTGGTGCGTATTAAAGAGGGAAAAAACCTAGGCCCCCCCAAAAAAAAAGAGAGTATCATGCCATAAGATCCGGAAGCAATCCTTCTCCATTCATATCTCTAAGTGTAAGATATGATAGGATGCAAAAATTAATAAGAAATAAATATGAATGACAGAATTTTCAATATATAAAATTTCACATACATCTTGGAATGCCTTTGAGTGAATACTACACGCATCCATGTTTGTTGCTGGTGATGGAGCAGCAGCAGCAGCTTCAGAGACCACTTGTTCATGTTGGATAGTCCGAGGACCCATCACAGCATCAACAGCCCTGTGAGCCACAGCACTTCCAGTACCAAAAGCCATTCCTGAAATAGCAAAGACCAGAACAAGTTGCTAATGCATTAAAAAGAAGATAAAGACAAGTAAAAAATTCCTCAAAAAGCAAATAAAGGAATCTACATACCTTGAGCGATGGTTGATCCAATCCCTCCTAACATAGATCCACCACGACTAGATTGTGAAGGAGCAGGAGCATGGTTAACTGCATTGCATCATTAAAAGCATCCACAATCATACCAAAACAATCATTCAACATATATATTATTTTAAACTCTTATACTGGCTCAGCAACAACACATGATAGAAAGCATCAGTACCTGCCTGAGGGGGAGGCCTATGCGCAGCAGCAGGGCGCGGGGCTGGGCGAGAAGAGCGACCTGAGAGAAGTAGAAGCCCAATAAAATCTTGGACAAATATAGACTCAGAAGCACAAATATGCTACATATCAAATGCATACAGCCAACCACCAATTCAAAATACATCAATATATATACATACATATTTGTTTATACAAGTAAAGATGAGAACATGCTTATAAGGATAGAGCTTTGTTTATTTAACACAATCCTAAAATCCAGAAGCCACTCCCTCATTAATACCCTTATTTATACAGCTAAAAAAGCTCAAGGCATCCTTAAATTATGACACAAGTTAGCAACATTTCTATTTTCAAACATTCCAGATATCATTCAAACCAAAATAGTCAATTAGTCAGGGAGATCTTGCTTTACATTAAGTTTCATCCCCTTTATCTTCACCCAGCTCAATTGACGCACCATACATATTTAATAACCGGTGGTTCTACGAAACAATACCACTCAACTTCGATACCCACACAACAAATTGGTTCTTTTAGCCACACACACAACCCATTGTCATTGACAGTTTCTAGACCTTTCTCATGTGGCAACAGATCAACAAGCATATAGTTGCACATAATCTCTAACATCAAATTGATCGATAATAAAATAAATTTGTCTCAAATCCGATACGAGAAAAAAAAATACATCCATAAAAAACAAGCCTTAAAAAAAAAGAATCCATATCATTAAACTAATCGATGCATACACAACAAGGACGCGAAATAAGTACTCCATCTCCCATCCAGGATCTTGAAGGGAAAAACCACGGAATCACACACAAACAATAAAGCAATTCAAAAAGTACAAAACCCTAGAAATGAATGAAATAAAACTACAAGCAAAATACACAAAAATGTAAGGCCAGATTAAGACAAAGGAGTTGAATTAAAAATTAGAAATTGTAACCTCCTGAGCTTCGGCGAGCCATTATCGATTATGTCGGTGAAGTGAAATCGGAGGCGGCGATGAAGAATACAAGAGTTTAGAGACGAAGCCAACTACAGAGTTCAGGTTTATGCTGAGATTCCCCTATTTATATAAGAATATGAGAATTATTCGTTTTTTAGTGAACGATAAAAAATGAATCTTTTTAAATTAAAAATGAAAATTTATGTAAGGAGAATTGTAACTAAAGATTAATTTGATTTTTTACTACTTAAATTGTTATAAAACCATTAAATTTTATAAATTTAATAAAAATATTATCAAAATACAGATAATTTACCATAAATTCTTATTAATTGATTGAAGTTGATGGATTTTTTTATAATATTTTACAAAATTTGATGACATAAAAATAAAATAAAAATTAATTATAATTTTATAATAATTGTAAAACTTAATGATATTGAAGTAATAAATTAAAATTTGATGATATTAAAATGGTAGAGAATGTATTTACTTAAATCAATTTTTTTATAATAAAATTGTAATAATCCAACACATTTAAGACCAAGAGCAATACTCATTTCCTATCGTCCGGGAGAGCACGTATCCTTTTTGGACCTTAAATACCAATTTACCTTCTTTCTTCCTTAAAATAATCGTGTCAATGTCTTTTATCATAAAGGAAAAATTGCATACAATAATAGAGCCCACATTAAATCCAGGGGCATTAAATAGATGCTTTTCATTTCTGTGGTAACAGGTCCATCGAGTCCAAGCCCTATATAGTTGTACGAAAAACACCTCCAAACCAGCTCTCGTCTTCTGGGGTAATCCAGATCCATTTACTCCCCTTGATGGACCTATTGGTAAAATACTTCATTTCTTCTTCCACAGTCACCAAATGTGAGTCTGCTTGTTCTTAAAAGAGTTTGTCAATGCCCACATGCTATGACAGGCCTGAATAATTAGTCCCTTAAAAATTGTTAAATTGGTTGGTTAATCTTCCTCCTCCATTATGGAATCTTCAATGTTGGCATTAATAAGTTTACTGTTTAACACGTGATAATTTTGTCCCTAGTAATATAATTTTAAGAGAAACATTAGTTTCTTAATAAATTGCTAGTGAATTCATAAAAAAAATAAAAGGGCTAGTGATTTAAGATGAACATGTACATATATAGGCTTTAATATATATGACTTTTGCATGAGTTTCATGACTTCAGCGGAATTCCCGTCTTAAATACTCCCGAGTATTATTAGCTATTGAAGTGCAACTTTTTCAAAAAAGTTTAGAAATGTTTGTATTTATGTTTCTTCAATTATAAAATTATATAAATCATAGTTTGAAGGGGAAGGGGAGGGAAAAAACACTCCCCAGTAAGCTGCTTCTGACTGGATATCCAACCACCACCTCTAGAGAAATAAGCACAGCAGTTGAATGAATACATAATCAACAGATGAGACTCATATGTCAACAGTTGGATAGAGACGACTGCCACTAGAATCTGCATGGGTATAAAATGGAGAGTAAAGCTCCCCTGAATGCGACGACTTTTTGGACTTATGGTCCTTAAGAGAAGCCGTGTAAGAATCACTGGAACTGCTGGTAGAATAAATTGACGACGTAGGCAGCCTATGGATCTTCGGCAAACCTGTTGGATCAGCTCCCATACAATACCCCTTCTCAACTGATTCAGCTTCCAAAGGTAACTCATCAATTGTCTACCAAAAAAGAAAAGAAAAGGGTAAGTACTAATAATCATCTGGCTGTCACGTGCTATAACTCACAAAAGAATTTATAAATGCATTTTGGAATATACGAGAGGAATTCGACAGACAACGTGGGGCTCTTCTAATGAAGAACTTCTTGGCATTGTCTAGAGTGATTCTCTTTTTCTTTTTTCTTTTTTATTAATAGTTAAACACAAGTTTTATTAAAAATATAACAATGCTTGCATTCATAAGAAAACGTTGCAATATATATAGAAAGCATCTAGACTCAAATAACTCTACCCACTACAACTCACAGAGTTGCAGCCTTTTACCACCTTTTATTGCAAGTGTAAAATTCTTATTGGTTCAAGCTACCACTTTGGTTATACCTCCGGGTCCATACATATTTTTCAAAGGTTCTCAATGGATAACTTGATATCCATGCAACAAGAAACAGAACAATGCAAACATACATACTTGAATAAACTTTAATCAGGTAGGACAATGTTTTATAAGAATAACTGAGGACCCTAACTTATTGTATGCGAGAAGTAATCTAGAAAGCCTACCCGAAAAGCCTGCTGAAGAACTGTGAGTGTTTCCCGAGTGTGTTTTCTCTTCCTTGCTACTTCATCGGGTTCTTGCAGTATCTCTTCCAACAAATTTTCCCTAAATAGAATAGGATATTGAAAGCAAAAAAACCATCAAAAAATATACCAAAAGAATCCCTAAAGATCAATAGCAAAAAAGAACCAGTAAAGATAGTACAATTATGTTGAAAAAACAAGAAATAACTCTACACAAAAGAGTTCTCTAGTTTGTATTATTTTCTTCATGTTTTCATTACAATTGTATAGCTATTTATAAGGAAATTTTACTCCTTCAATAATTCTTTAAATTAAGCATTCCTTGATTTACTCCTTGAATTAAGGATTCCTTGTTTTACTCTTTGAATTAAAGATTCTTTGTTTTACTCATTGAATTAAAGATTTCTTGTTTTATTCCTTGAATTAAGGTCTTTGTTTTATTCCTTGATTAAAGACTAATATCCAATACTTCCCCTCAAGTTGGATCGAAGGTTTATGGATCCAAGCTTGAACAAAAGTCGTTAAATCGATGAGAAGCCAAGGGCTTGGTAAAGATGTCGGCCGCTGGTCGAAGCTTCTTGTATAATGTGTCTGAATTACTGTGATTGAACTTGTTCACGAAGCGTAATGACAATCAACTTCAATGTGTTTCTGATCTCTCTCAGAAACACTGGGTTTGATGCTATATGCATACCGCACGATTGTCACAAAACAAGGACATAGGAAGAGTTGTAGAACACCTAAATCACACGTAAGACCTTTAAGCCATATCAACTCACACGAGTTGAAGCCATTGCACGATACTCAGGCTTCTGTGACTTGATCCGGCAATGACAAATATGCTTACTCTTCCATGTGACCAAGTTTCCACCACAGTAATGTACAGAGCGGTGGTGGACTTGCGATCAATTGCATTCCACCTTGCCCAATCGCATCACAATACCACATGATTTGTGTGTTGTCATTCTTCTTCATGATAATACCACGACCCACTGATCCTTTTAAGTAGCGTAAGATCCTTTTAACAAGGGTCAAATGCTCAAGTGTCAGGGGGAGTGCATGAATGGCTCACAATACTTACGTGCACATATGTGATGTCGTCCGGTGATTGTTAGGTAGATCAACTTACCAACCGCCGCCGGTAATAACTTATATCCATGAGTGGCGTGCCCTTCAAGCTAGGTTTGAGCTTCTTGTCAAGAGGATAATGGTCAGGTTTAGCATCGCTCATGTTAGCTTCCTTAAGCAAATCTAGGACATATTTCCTTTGGTTAAGAAAGAGTCCTTTGTGCGAGGTTGCCATTTCTATACCAAGAAAGTACTTCAATATCCCAAGGTCTTTAATTGCAAACCTTTGTCCGAGGACGCTTTCGGAGTTGAAAATCTCGTCGGCATTATCACCTCGTAATTATCGATCATCTACATAAATCAAAGACAACCAATTTGCCCATAGCTCCCGTGCGAACAAATAGTGAGGAATCGGCATTGCCTTGCTTTTGAAACCAACACTAGCGAGAATCGAGCTTAGCTTGGCATACCAAGCTCGTGGGGGATCGTTTCAAACCATAAATGGATTTGTGCAATTTGCACACTAAATAGTTCATTGCTTTGAGGATGCCCAAGTGGTAATTTCATATAGACTTCTTCTTTGAGATCACCATGCAAGAATGCATTCTTCTCACATCCATTTGGTACATGGATCACCCCTTGTTTACGACCCGTACAGAGCACTCTTCTTATCGTGTTCATTTTTTGCAAATGTGTGCAAATGTTTCTTTGTAATCCACCTCGAATGTTTGAGTTGAATCCTCGAGCCACCAATCTTGCTTTATACCTCTCAATTGATCCATCGACTTGAATTTCACTTATAGATCCATTTGCAACCCACAACTTTTTGCCTTTTGGAAGTTTGGTGATGCTCCAATGTGTTGTGTCGATCTAGGGCTTTAAGTTCTTCTTGCATGGCTTCCTTCCACACCTCTTGTTGTTGGCCTCACAAAGTTTTTTTGAGGCTCACTGTAACTCGATATAGTCTTTGGCCGAGGAATGCGGTACTGGGTTGGTGTCACTCTCTTATATGACACATAATTTGAGATGGGATGTGTGGGTTTGTAGGTGACAAAGTCTTGAAGTCTTGTGGGAGGTTGCCTAACACGCATTGGATTACGTCGTGGAGCGATGAGTTATCTCACACTCGTTCCCATCTTTGTACCATATTGTGAGGATCATCTTGATTATCACCATCTTCATGCAAGTAGTGTACCATTAAGACGAGACCCTTCATTGTTACTTTCGATTGAGAGATGCATCAATGTTGACACATGGCTGGGATCTTGTTGTTGTGGAGCCTCAAGTTCAATTCTTGGTAATGAAAACACATCAAGATGCCATTCTCTTGACTTGTGATTTCATGTGATTTCTTGAAAAAAGCGGTTAGTTTCATAAAACCGAACATCTTTAGACACAATTAATCTCCTAAGTTATGGGGATCATAACACTTATATCCCTTTTGTGTAGATGAATAACCAAGAAAAATACATTTAACGAGCTCTAGGATCCAATTTATCTCGATGATGAGATTGAATATGTACAAAACAGATGTACAAAGACTCTAAGGTGTGAAAGGTTAATTTTCCTTCCTTTCATGCACCTTCTGGGAGACTTGAAATCAAGACTCCTACTGGGTAATCTATTGATGATGTAAGCGGTATGTAACCCTCGACGAGAATCTCTTTGGTACATTCATTTGTAGCATTAATGCTCTAGTTTTTTCAAGTAAGTCCCTGCTTTTGCGTTGACTACACCATTTTGTTGAGGTGTGCCAACACAACTTGCTTGATGCATAATGCCATGAATGCTCAAATATTGTTTCATGATACGGGACATGTATTCAAGTACATTGTCGACCTTAAGGTTTGAATTCTTAGAAGAGAAGTGATTTTTAACAAGATTATGAAAGTCCTTAAATACTTCCATAACTTCATTCTTAGACTTTAAAAGATATAACCATGTGACTCCGAGAGAAATCATCAACAAAAATCACAAAATACTTATAACCATCAAAAGATTCATTAATTGGTCCCCATACATCCGAATGAACTAGTTCAAAACACTTACTAGCCCTAGACAAGGAAGAATTAAAGGCAATCTAGTGAATTGCCTTAGACAAGTGGCAAGTTTCACATGCAATTTCATCATTTCCTAAGTTTGGAAATAAAGTTGACAAAATTGGTAGAGAAGGCAGCTAAACGTTGATGCCACAATTGATTATCTTGGATAGGATTAAACTTGGCTTGAAACCCTCTCGGGATTGTTCTTGGATATGTAATAGAGACCATCTAAGTAAAACCCCTTCACCAATCGTCTTTTTGGTGACACAATCCCTGAAAAATGACATTGTGAGAGAAAAATGGCTAAGCAATTCAAGGTATTTGTGATTTTTCCTACGACGAGAAGTTGGAAAGGAAAGGAAGGTACATATAAAATCACGACTCGATTTCATCGACATTAATTTTATTTTTCCTTTCACTAAAACCTTTACATTCTCACCATTTGCAATTGAAACTCGAGAAGGATTTGCTAATTTTTTCAAACTTACGAGAGTTTGACACGTAGTTTGTCATATGATCAGTGGCACTGAATCTACAACCCAAAAATCATGCAACATATTTATTTTAAGAGAGCGCTTTTAAAGGCTTTTATAATACCTTGCATGTCTCTTTGTGGTATGAGTTTTGTATTGCCGAAAGCAAACTTGCCTAGCAATCTTTGTCGAGTTTCCTTCTTCTATGTTATCCACACACCAATTCTCGCTCCTCCTGTCTTGCTTTGAAGATACAACATAAACTCATTCATGAAGTTCGCTTGGATTAGTGAAGTTCTTGAATGGATCGGACCCATTAGAGGTAGAGGCAAAAGCACGATTTACACGGTGTCGTACGATTCACTTTCAGTAAACCCTTATCCTTTATAAAATCGTGTTTTAATTTCGAATGTAGAATCCAACATGTGTCCTTAACATGGCGTATGGTTGCAATGTCGACACTTCCAAGTTTGGATGCTTCCCTTTGTACTTCCTCTCGTTGGTTAGATAGGCTCTCGCCAGTGAACTAGCATCAGAATTGCTTGTTCATGACTTTCCTCCTTATTTCTTCACGTTGAATTGTCGCACATACATTGGTGAAGGAAGGAAGTTCAGTATTCATGAGTATATGACATCGTATATCTTCATATGTTGAATCCAGATCGACAAAAGTTGAAATATCTTATCTTCTTCCGCTCTCTTTCGTAGTAGTAGCCACATCTAAGTATGAGGACGATATATTTCCAACTCATTCCATATGCTTTTCATGCTTCCTAAGAGTCAGTACAAAAGGCTTGCCATCTTGTTCAGCAGATTTGAGATGTCTTTCTTTAATTGAAAAACTCGTGCGGCGTTGTTTGCGCCATACATTTCCTTAACCGTCTCCACATAGCTTGGTATGCAGATTCGAGTAATCGAATATTTCGGTAATTTACGTTCCATGGAATTTAGGAGCCATGACATAACCGGTGATCCTTACTAAGCCAGGATTCATAGGTTGGTGAGGAAACATCAGTGCCGATGCTTCCATTATGAACCCCAACTTGGACCTTCCACCTGAAGCCGGAGACAACGCTTCTCGACTGCAAGTAATTAAACTCATTCAACAAGACTGAGCTTAATCTTTGATTTGGGTTGACATCCACCTATAAATGCGTATTCATGAAGGAAAGCAGCGATGAACTTTCGATCCTATTGTTGCTTGTCTTGATCATTTCAAAGATTGAAGATGCTAAGATAATAATAAAGCGGTAAAGTTAATTTTCTGCTCGATACCATGTTGAAAAACAAGAAATAACTCTACACAAAAGAGTTCTCTAGTTTGTATTATTTTCTTCATGTTTTCATTACAATTGTATAGCTATTTATAAGGAAATTTTACTCCTTCAATTATTCTTTAAATTAAGCATTCCTTGATTTACTCCTTGAATTAAGGATTCCTTGTTTTACTCCTTGAATTAAGGATTCCTTGTTTTACTCCTTGAATTAAGGATTCCTTGTTTTACTCTTTGAATTAAGGATTCCTTGTTTTATTCCTTGAATTAAGAACCTTGTTTTATTCCTTGAATTAAGGTCCTTGTTTTATTCCTTGAATTAAGGTCCTTGTTTTATTCCTTAAATTAAGGACTAATATCCAATAAATTAAAATAAAGGATGAAAAATCAACGGTTGTAGACTTAATCATGTTACCTGTAGAGCTTCTTAATAAAGACATTGTGCAGCTGCCGCTTTGTGTGGTTCACCTATAATATGTCGTCAACAGTTAACAAGGTAAAATAGAGTTGACCAATTTAAATAGTATACTATGTTCAGGCCAGTTTAAAAGCTAGTACATTGGTGAACAAATAATGCTTGATAAATAGTAATGTAAGGGAAATTAATACAGAGATGTACACTCGATACCCAAAAAAAAAATCAGAGACAAATGCCAACAATGATTTTAATAGCCAAATGAAAGAAAATTTCATGTATTTTACATCTAAATGGAACTAAACTGTTTAAAATAACACAACATTTTTATCAGGTAATTACTCAATATAAAGAAATAAATATGGAGTCTTTAAAGAAGGCAACTGATCCCAACCACAGTTTACGTTTAGAAGTTATAATAATTACCAATGTCATATTACATTAGACATATTTCTCCTACTGCTTGTCTAGTAGAGCAAGTTGACAATGTACAAAAAATGGAAAATAATTTTTACCAACGATCCCCACTCGTTTTGAACTATTACTATGAAAATCTCACTAAACAGACCAAAAAAAGACTCATTAAAACCAAAAGTAAGTAAATTAGAATTACCAAAAAGTGCATGATTGCTTTAGGTACTGAGTCCTCTATATTCTTCCTAACAATCTCATAGTACGATCTCAAGAGCAATTTTGTGATAGCAATTTCAATAGCTTCCTGTTCGGAATAACCATCTGCAGGCCTCAACACAGTTGGGGGCTTAAAACAAATCAATTTAATAATTAGAATAAATCAAAGGAAAAATCATATTAAAGTACGGCAAGAAAAAAACTAAAACCTGGAACTACCTCACTCAAAGAAATCCTAGAAATAGCATGATCCATGCTATGAACAGAATCATTATACGGCTTAATTATTGTGCTCTCTTTAGCAATTGTGCGGTTATCAGTTCCACCAACAATTGATGAAATTCCCCAACTTGAATTGCTTGTGCTTCCTGGGGTCAATTATGAATATTACAAAATTGACTTTAATTTACCTAGTCATAAAAAAACCTATCAAACAAAATATAAGGGGCAGGCAGGTTAAACAGTTCTCTGCTATTCTCCCCCAGCAATAACAGGGGAAAACGAGGAAATTTTTATAACCAAAGTTACGAATATTGGTACTATAGGAGTCACAGCCTTGATAAATATGATAATAGCACGCAACTCACATGCAACTATGCAACTATGCAACACACGGGTACTTAACTAGTAAGGGGAATAAACATGAAGTATTGATTCTCACAAATAATTCAGTTTAAAATAAGGGTAAACCATAAGCAGGCTCTTAACCTCTCACTCGGATATCAGTTATGCCCTTGACTTTAACACTGCCAATATTTATTCTCCCATTTGACCCTACTTAATGGTCATGTGACTAGTATTAACTATTGGACATAATTGACTAGTATTAATAAGGTCAAGGGCTAAATCATCTAATTCTTAAGGGCTAAGGATGAAATAGAATTTCAAGTGAAACGTTATTTAAAATATTATGGAGAATATTACCAAAAGATGCAACTCTCTCTCCATCTGCTACTGGCCGAACACCCTGTCACTCATCAAGGCGAAAGAAACAAACAGCAATCAGAAAGACTTTGGTAAACAACTATTTTAGTTTTCATTTGCTTCTTTATCTTGATTCCCAAGTTGTAACTGCAAAACTGGAAACTATTGACATAATCCCAAAAATTTAGCATCAGTTGTTTCGAAAAAGACCAAACAGACTACTACCTATTTTCCCAGCATAAGAAATAATTTACACACCTGATCAGACACAATCCCGTTTACTTGTCTTGCAAGAATTGCTCGAGATTTAAAACTTCTTTCGGAGTTTGGAGCTTTATCAGACTCTATGCTATCCTAAATGAGAAAAATGAAGAGAGATGAAACCAAAAAATGCAACTAATTTCAAAAACAAATATAATACAATACAAACAATAAAAAGATATTCACAATGCACATACCTTCTGCCTGGAAGTAGCAGGTGGAAACCGAGAAGATTTGACGTGCTGCATTGCAATCTCAACAGCTTTACTCCCACCAAGAAAATTTGGATGTGAAGTATTGAGGTAGTCCATCTGCAGATTTACTAAATGTTAACATTCCAGTATTTCTGAGCAATCCTCAAAATCTTCAAATATATCCAACTCCCCAAACCCTCTCACCATATTCTTGAAGTACATGCAAAATACCAATGATTTCTTTCATAAATTTAAAACTCTCCTAGCAATTGTTTAACTGACATACAAACCGGAAGTAAGTTTAATTAAAGGAGGAACAATTAGAAAACCCTATACATAGTTGGAAGTGGTTTCAAGAGAAGCATCTTAACATAAATATTTTAGAAGTGATTTTTAGTAGCAGGAGCATCCAACCAAAACTAATCATCTCAAAAGGCAAGTATTACTATATCTTAAAAGCAAAAAGATTGATTCTCAAAATTTTGAAAGCACTTCTTGTCACACCTTTAAAAGTTCTTTGAACAATTTGAAAGCACTGACCAAAAGATAGCAAATACAAATAGACCTCTTTCATTTTAAGGCCAGCAAAAGAACTTTGAGAAAATTTATACGGTGATGTGTAATTTGGCTTCCAACATTTCACTTGGGCTTCCAAATGGCTTTTCTTTTAAGATGAAATGATTGCCTTTCATTGTAATTTAAGACTTTGGGAGGACTGCTGGTCCTTTTGGATAACCTTTCTTTTAATTAAATAATATTTCTCCATTTTTGCTCCCCCCACCACCAAAAGAGAGAGCATCAAACATTTTTTTGTAGCTATCAAATGAATTCTAGATATATAAGTGCAGATAGTGAATCTTTGGTAATTGATTGAAATAAATTTAACACCACGTAAATTTTATCCATATATCAATTACTTGGACAAATAGACAGGAATATATCATATGCCATGAGCCAAGCCAAACCAAATAGGTGTAAATTTAACACTAATTGTAGTATTATGTTTTTAAAGGTGTAAATGGCCCTTGGGGGTATTCCTGGTATGAAGCCGCAAACCAAATATCCATATAAATTACCCCAAAATAGTTAAAAATAGCTTGGTAACTTTTATAATTCATAACATATTGTATATGTATATTTAGATAACCACCGTAACTAAATCTTAAGTAACATGCTTATCACAAGAATCATCTCCTTACTTTTCTCCAACTACAACATGTTTATATCCTTCACCTAGGGGTGGGAAGAAGATGACTCGAAAACTGAGTTTTTAATACGGTAGGCCCTTTGGTATTTATTTCTTCCCTGGTCCACACTGTATATTTTCACTTTTTATATTATGATGAATGATTTTGTTTCCTATCTAAAAATTGGCATTTCTTTCTTCTCTAATCCTCTTCTAATCTTCCCTTTACTTTTCCTCATTATTTTGTTTCCATTGATTAAGGTTTTAGCTGTGTCAAAGATAAATCGATATCACACAGGTATGGACCACTTATCTGTGAGATGTATGCCTCGTACAGCTAATGCTCAAGTGGTTTGAGGCATAAGCATCATTTTTCTTTTCTTTTTTTTGGTCTCATGTTGCATACCAAAGGGAGTTATCATATCCCCTATGCAGGCCCCTCAAGAGCGTTTTTTATAACTATGTGAAGCACAGAGTTAAAGCAGCTGAAACAAACCAATGGAGAAAGGTTCCATGTATCAAATCAGAAAAAGCCACTTAAAACCTCCTAAAAGTATTTTTGTCTCTAAAATGCAAGCTTAATCTGGTCAAAATTAAGGTTTTTATAGCAACTAATGGACATTATACAGCACAGCAGATGATCACCAAAAAATGCAAGGCAAACGTACCTCCATCTCAATGATGTGCCCAATCATTGTCCGTGAGGGTTCTAAGCCTTCCCGCAGAAAGTTCCCAACAACTTCATCCATATGCTTTCTCAGGACAGGAAATCTTTGCATTTCATTAACTAGACAGCGATGGCTGATCTGAAAAGAAATATAATTCAAAAATCAAATTGAGCTTACTAAGAATATGCGGGGGAATTTTTAGTAAGATTTCTTCTACCTTCGTTAATTCATCATATATGAACCAAGCGCACTGAAGACTTGGATCTAACAGACGAGCTATTTGCCTCCGAATAAGGACTTCAAATGGAACCTATTTGTACCACAGTTAATATAACCAATACAACAATCAAACACACAAAGCTGTCACCTTAATTCAAAATGTAATAAGTAAAAATGAGTTCATTTTTCTACTTTTCTTTCAAATTGCTTTCGTTCTTTCTGCTAGTTGACATTGCTATTTGCATTTCTGAAATTAAGTAAGAAAACACATCTGATAACTGTTCCAAAAAATTGAAATAAAAAACTGCATTGTAACTGCAATTTTTATCTTGTTTTTCTAACACCCAAAAAAAATACATAAAACATTTCATAAGTATTTCAAGATTCAACCTTTAAGATATTTGCTTTTAGTGCATCTTTGTATAACATCCTTAAACTTATTTTGGTCTTTAATGAACACATTATCAATGGGGATAAAAATAGTAAAAGAAATCTGATTCTTAAAACTATTTTTTGCTCGTAGAAACAGGGTACAAATTGACCAAGTTTTCTCAGGAAAACAAAAACCAAAACAGAACAGTATCGAAAACATTTGCTTTCAAAAAGGCCATCAGAACATGGCAACAATAGAAAGCGACACACAAGTAAACCATAACTATTTTAATTCTCCATGGAAAGAAAAAATTACAGTAATAAATCTTAATAGAAAGAGATGAAATAAAAACCTACTTGGGGAACAAACAATGCAGATTTGGGGCCAGTTGAATTCTGAATGGCAGTACGAATATCATCATCGGTCAAGTCTTCACATGGATCCACCTCCTACACAACAAGTCCACTACCATTTCAGAAATTGCAAAAATCTAAGAATTTTTTTAAGAAACAGCCAAATTGGCCTTACTATATTATAATTTAAAAAAATAATACAAAAAATTGAAGGTACAACAGATGATTGTTAAAGACCATTCAGATGTCTCTCTCATTATTAAATCAACAAAACAACCATGAACACAGGTAATCATGTCGCCTAAATTCAAGGAACAATAGTTCCGACAAGTCAAAATTTCACCAGTGATCCAGAACAAGCTCGTATTAAGAATACCAACCTCCAACCTCTTCACAAAAATATTTTGAAAAATGTAGTGGATTCTTGCTCCACCAGACAGCTCGGAAGTTGACGTTTCTTCATTTTTTCCCTCCACAATTGATGAAAAAGCTGTTTATAACATTGCATCATAGAGCATGAAGCATGGCTTCAAAAAATATTAATTAAGACATAAAAGTTGGTAGCAAATACCTTCAGAATACTTGGAAAGAATGTTCAGTAGGAGAGCTCCTTGACCAGCCTATCAGTATGAAACAATTGAATAATTTGACACATGGTATATTTATATTAGGCATGGAAACAATAATCACATTTCAAGAAATCAGCCAGTTGAAAAGTTCAAGCATTAAAATAAATGAGATTCTAATTTCTGTAAACAATAGCATGTAAGAACAATAAACAAATTATCCAAGATCTAATATTTTTTAAAAACATTTATCAGTTACATTTAAAATCATGTCGATTGAACCCAAAAATATAGCTTCTAAACTTGTCATGGGATCATCTTAGGATTTATAGCTAGGATGGTCAAGTGGCAACCTAATAGTGGCCCTAATGCTCAGTCAGATGTATATGAGAGAAGCTGTTAGGGAGCTCTTATAGCATAGGAGCTTATAAATTTCAATCTGAGGGAATAGGAACCCCAGATTAGGTAAGAATTCTTTGATTCAAACCTTGAGAAAAAATTTAGAATTACAAAGCTATTCTAAGGGAGCTCTTATAGCGTAGGAGCTTATAAATTTCAATCTGAGGGAATAAGAACCCCAGATTAGGTAAGAATTCTTTGATTCAAACCTTGAGAAAAAATTTAGAATTACAAAGCTATTCTTAGGGGGGGGGGGGGGGGGGGGGTAGGCAATGCCATAATCCCAAACACTGACTCCTCTAGCTTGGGCACTACACATATATTCCATTCTGTTCAAAAACACTCGTTTGTGTAACTGAATGACAGCTCAGCAACACTAAAGACAAAAGAAATAAACAACAGGTCCTCTAAAACAAAAGGCTCACAAACGACTTCAAATTTAGTAAAACGACAACAAGATTAAAGACTCAAAATAATAAAAAAAACCTATAAGCTAAACTCCTACATCTTACGACTATTCTTATATAGAGTTGCATGGGTCGGTATGGGTCTAAGGATACCGACCCATAGTGGGTCCTGTATTTGACAGGATACCTTAAAGTAACTCGTAGTATATCTCTTGAGAAACCTTAGGGTTAGGCAACTAAAATCATCTTAGGATTTCTAGGTATGATGGCCAAGTGGCAGCCTCAGAGTATCCCTAATGCCCAGATATTTTATGAAATAACTTTTGTTCCTGCTATTGGACAGGATACCTAGGGTAACTTGGAGTATATCTCCCAAGAATCTCGACCAACTTCTCCCACAACCTGTATTTTAAAAAGAGTGGGCTCCTTTCCCAAAGTGAAAGTCGGACATAAGTCACATAAAAAAACCTGTGGCCCAACTTCTTTACTGAAAAACCTAAATTACCTTAAACTAACCTTAAGGCATGCGCCTCATACCAATTACAACAAAAAAAAGACTATAAGCCTTCTTTTTCAATCAAAGGCTATAGCATCAAAACCACCTTTTACAGCAATGCCAATAACACCCCTCAAAAGTCACAAGTACCAAACCCACAATCATGGTCATAAATAAAGATCCAACAAATTCAGGCCACTGATTAGAGAAGATATGCTCAATTTGAATCTCCTGACACATTATTCTACCTTATATAATACAGCAGCAAGAGATGAACCACAGTGTATACAAATAATAGGTGCCAGCTTTTGATCCTGTAACCTCAATTTAACTAAGAAAGAGTAATACCTTAGATTCTGTAATTTCCCCATAACTAGCATGCTCCTTGGCAACAGACACCAGTGCTGAGCTTATGCGTGACTTGAGCCCAGGAAGTACTGCCTTGATATGCTGTACTAAAATCTGGAGAGGAAAGAAAATCAATTTTTAGGAATTTGTGTTTATAACAGTTCAGATTTGTAAACTTGACCAAGAAATATGTCCACTAATCACAACAAAGTAAGATGAAATTCACATGGAAAAATGAATAATATTTTAACAACTAGTGTCATGGACCATTCAGTCAAAAGTCAATTGTAGCAAGCAATACAGCACTTTCACTCAGACAAATTTTTTTCCTAAAAAAATTAGGCATAGGTGAGTTTTAGGGGATTATATATCAGATATTTTCACCCAACACACTAGACACTAGTCTTTTGGATTGAAGGAACAGCCCATGACATGTGGCATTGGAGTAAATAAAGACCCATACTACATGATGTACCAATTGTCCATATAGTGGTCACCAAACCAGAGTAGGTCCCCAACCTATTGGTGCATGAGGTAGGCAAGGCAGACTGACCACGCTAAGGGCATTGCGAAATCAGTGGAGAAAATGAGATGAGCTCTTGTGCCATATATATATATATATAAAGAAGAGTCGGTGATTTTGCATTTAATTGATATATTTTGTTTGACAAATGACAATTTATATTTTTTTACTTTTTATTTATTTAGATATTTTGTTTGAAAATTTATATTTTTTTACTTTCTATTTATTTGATATATATAAAGGACAATGGGTGGTTTAATATTTATTTGATACATTTTATTTAATAATTTATATATTTTTACTTTCTATTTATTTGAAATATCTTGTTTATGTAAGTGTATTTATTTCATACTTGTACTTTGTTTGGTAACTTTATATTTATTATATATATATATTATTTTTTCTTCTTTCTATTAATTTGATATATTTTGTTTGACAATTTAAAACTTATAGTAGATAACTGCCATAGTGTATTTATTTCATACTTTCAATTTGTTTGATAATTTTATATTTATTTTAAGGTGTATAATACTTTCTTTTTACTGTCCAGGCAGTTGTAACTTAGTGGCATCAAAACCTCATTTTAATGCATGCTAGTCAGGGGTTCAATCTCCAAGTGCTAAAAATGATAATTTATATTTCTTTTAGTAAATAATTTGTGAAAGCGTATTTATTTCATATTTTTACTTTGTTTAATAATTTTATATTTTTTTAATAGACAACTTCTCTTTTATTAATTATGTGAAAAACAGAGGTTTAAAATAATAACTTAATTGGCCAAATTAGAAAAGATAATGTACTAAACTGATCAAACTAAAAGAAATAGGTACCAAATTAGTCAACTAAGAAAAAAGTGACTAAATTAATTAGCTTTTTAAGAATATTAAAGTAGAGAAGTTAAAAAAAAAGACAGCTCCCTCAAGTGTGACACTCAACTGTAAACAACCACCAACGAAGAAGTATTGTGCTCAACTTGATGAGATTTATAACAAGATGCGGAAGAAATTCCCAACCTGATTTAACTTCTTAGCCAACTGAGGAACTCCACAGCGATCAGCTAGACCATTATACACCTATATAACGCAAGGGAAACAATCATAAAGCCTTAACAAAATATTTCTTGCCAAGACATAGAATACTTAAAGGCAAAGTAAAACCATACAGGGCGGCTACGGAAAAAATTTTCCTCAGCTAGAACTGCGTCTTCAATACTCCTGTTGTACATAATATCCTGTTACAACAATATTATTGAACAAAAAAGTTAGACACCCTAGTAATATTGGGAGTAAAGTGAGAAACAAAATCATAAGTAAGCATTCGAGAAGTGTCAGTGTTCTATAGAAGTATAATGCTAATATATGAACTGCTCGATCTTTACCATATCATACTATTGATAATTGGAACTCAAAATTCTACAAAATATCATTCATTATTTATCATATTTGCCAAATCATAGATTAATGAAATCGCATCCTAATTACAAATAATTAAAATTCCTGTCATTATGCACTCATATATGAAAATAACCAAAAAACTTTTGCATGAAAATAAAAAGGTAGTGCATGAAATAATTGTGAGCATTAAAAAGCTACTGGATGAAATAAAATTCGGATAAAAAATTAAAAGCACTATAATAATACTGTATGAGAAAAAGAAAATATTATTCACATCAGTCAAATAAAGTAACATCAGCAAAAATTACAATAGGGAAAAATAGACGAGCTAAAAGGTCAGCTTGCTTAAATGAAAGCATCAGACACAATTCATCTCGTACTATTAACAATTACCTCTTGACTACGATTAACAACACCTATATAACCAAGTCGAAGTGGAATCACTTTTCCAAGCAACAGATTACGGGCATCAGTACCTCTGTCCATGATATCCAACTGTGGTCAAAGAAGAAAGAAAGGTCAAAACCTCATCATGTTGAATTATCCTCTAAATTTCGTTGAACGTAAATAGTTGAGAAAGAATCGAGAAAGAGATCAACTGCACCTTTGTGATAACTCCTATGGTTCTTACACCTGCCAGAGGAATTATTCTGCATCATAAATACTTCACAATATAAATTTGGAAAGAATTAATCTGCATCATAAATACTTCACAATATATGTATATGTATGTTTATGTATATGTATATATATGTAGTAGAAGAATCCAAGTTGGGCATTAAAGGAACATACCATCAGGGTCAGCATTTCCAGCAATTTGAAGAGCATCCGAGTTAGCTAAATCTGAATTTGCCGGTGTAACAGCTAGAATTAGACAGCTTGGGACTTTGATATAAGACATAATCATTGTCCTGATTCGTGCTTCAATATCAGATGGCTGGTCACCAACAGGAACCTTTGTTATGCCAGGTAGATCAACCAATGTGATATCGAGAACACTGGGTGAGAATATCTTCAAGCGTATCTGCTTGTCTGATACACCTTTATTTCTTGCTGCCTCCCTGTCTGTCTCAGCCTGTTCAATTAGAAATCGTCAATTAAAAATGCTGTTAACATTGTAATAAATACTTTAATGGGAATTTATAAGCAACAGAACAAACATAGCAATGATATGTTGAATCAAGTGTTCTTGAAATCAACTGATAGATTCTAGCACAATTTTAAAGGCAACTATGGCCTGCAATTAACTAGGTCTCAAAATCATTCAATAGATTAAACCATAGTTTTAAAAAGTCTGTGTCAATGCAAATTAAAAATTTGAAATGATGCTACAGTTTCATACAGGAACAATGTGCTGTCTCTTTAGGATCAGACGTACGACTCTATGCACTAGATCCTTGTGGAACACAAGGCTTAAGTCTCTCAGATAAATATCATAACAATATTTGTTGAAATATTCGCCTCTAAACCCAGCCAGAGAAGGGATAAAATACAAGGGAAAAAGAAACCAAATGAACAGGTGGAAGAGGAGGAATTAGGGGAAATTTTTAGTAAAATGAAATTGTGACATGATGTTCGTGATGATCAACTTACAACTTCCCGAGAGTTCTATGCAAATCCAAAAAAAATGATGGATCCGGGCCTAACCTGAATTTCTCTGCGAATCTCAGCAAAATCAAAGAACTTCTTCCCAGGTAAATGAAGAAACTCGCCCCACTCCTCGTCAGGTTCATCGGACTTGTTCTTGGTCTGAAGCAGCTGAAGCACAAGCGGTCGGCGAGTACAGATTTCAGGACCTCTCGGCAAGAAGTCTCGTCCAACAAGGGACTCAAGAACACTGGACTTGCCGCTACTCTGACAGCCAACAACAGCAACCTGAGGGAGCTCAATGGTAGATTGACTTCCAAGCTGCGCAAATATGTCTTGAAGCTTATTCACCAAAGGGATCACAGAGTTCCCTAAAGGAGCAACAGATGAAGAAGCCGAAACTGTTGATTTGGAAGGTGCTACTACTGGCTCTTCCGCCATGGTAAATGAACTCGGTGCAGGAGCGGCTCAAGAGTTTGTGAGGCCCTAGACAGCCCTTGAAATCCAAGGCTTATTACTAAAAGCCAACTAACCAAACAGAATATACAAGATTTCATTAATCCAAATTTTTATAGAATTTTATGGATTCTATAATCCAAAAAAATTATGTAGGTTTATAGAATTTTTTAAAGATTTTATATAAAATTTTATAGATTTTTTCAATATTTTAAGAGATTTTTATAAATATTTAAATTTTAAATTTTTATAATACTAAATTTACATAATTTGATATATTTTTATTATTAAATTTTTTTTTACTTCCTTCGATTTCTTTCTTTCCTTTTAATCTCTTTTTTACTTTTTAAAAATATTCACATCTCTATCTCTCATAATTTGTTAATATTAGTAAGTAATATATTTAAAGGATTTTCACATTTAACTCTATATTCCAAGAAAAAAACACCTTTCAAAAATCAATGAATATTATAGCAAGAATTCTATAAGAATTCTTCAAAAATTATTATTAAGATATTGAATTCTTTAAAAGTTATTAACTTTTTAGATACAAGTAAAGTTTTATAAACATATAAAAGTTATTAATTGTATATACCTTGATTTTTGCAGATTTTTTAAAAATTTTAAAAAGTTTCAAATGAATATCCTTGAATTTTTGTAGAATCTTTAAAGCTCAATTTTTGTAAGCTTTTAAAAACACATAAAAAATCTAGATTGAATAAACCCCTTTTAGAGAAGTTTTCTTTGATTTGCAAAATCATCAAACCTAACAACAAACAAGAAATGATTCAAAGATCAATTAATAAAATATAAATGAGAATTACAAACTAAGTGGCTTACATATAATAGAAGAATCAAATGGACTGATGGATAATGGAGAACGACAAGAGAGTGTGAACTGTGGAGACTATGGAGTTAATTGAATGGCCGACGGCAATGGAACTTGAGTGTACTTAACGAGCGACGTCGATGTGGAAACGGGAGTGAAAATTAGGTATATTAGATTATTAGGGATGGTGTGGGAACGTGATTGATTTTGATTTTTTTTAAACGATTTTTTCCTTTAGAAACGATTTTAATTTTTAAATAGTTATCTTTTTAATTTAAAAAAAGTATGTAAGTTTTTAAACGATACAAAATTTTCCATATTCTTCAATAATTGCATCAATTTTAAAAATATGATACCATATATTTAAATAGTCAATTTTTATTTTTTTAATATTTTTCAACTACATTTAAAAAATAAAATTTTAGCATGAATAATTACCAAACCTGATTTTAAAAATATATAAAAATGAAAAAATATGACAATTTGGATGTGGTATCATTTTATTTTTTTTGTAAATTAATATACTAAACGGATAAAAATATTATTGAACCTAAGTTCTCCTTTTTAAACAGCTAACGAACCTCTCTATTGTCACCCACTCAAAAATACATAAAAATTAATAACGAATTTCAACGAAGTAAAACGAGATTAGAAGATATTTTATTTAAAATTGAAATCAAAACCAAAATCAATAGGTATAAATATAGGGAATTATACAAATATGTACAGACATGATCAAGATTATTCTGCTAAAGAATCACTTTGTATAGTTTTTAAACTTAATTTTTTTTAGATGTTTTTATTATAATATTTTTAAAATAAATGATTAATTAATTTATTACATTAATAAAAAAATAACTATACAATAATAAATATTTTATAAGGAATAGACTCAAATACAATATAATATATGTGTTTTAGCTCGATATGGACAAAATTTGTATAATTTTATTCAATAAATAAGTTAAATATAATGAGACAATACAAATAAATTTATTTAAATAATAAATTTATTTTTATTAATAATTTAATCAAATAATCATTACCTAATTAAATTTAATAATTTTTATAAGTATTTTTGGCTTAAAAATAATGTGAATTAATTGATTATTATTTAATTGATATTAAATATAACATGATTTTGATATTCAATCCAAATATAATCCATTTATAAATTAATTGATAGGATTATATTTATTCATTGAATAATTAAACATAAATTACATGAATTTTCATTCGTAACTTAAAATAATTATTCAAGAATAATAATATAAATTAATATAAAAATAATTATTCATAATAAAAAATTTTATTATACAAATATCTTGATATCTATTTGTAAAAAATAATTATTTTTAAAAATAAAGAAAGAAAATATGATTACTTAATTATAAATTTTTATTATCGTTCAACTTTTCTTTTAAAAAATAATAATATAAATGTAAATTTGATGTACAAAATGAACTATCAAAATTTAATGTTCACGGATACAGCCGCTTTTATATATAAAAGAAAAAGATTTTGCTATCCATCTAATCGATTGATTTGCTTAAGTTTTTTCACAGAAAAAATATTTTTTTAAATATATTAATATTTTATAAAAATAATTAAATTAATAAAATAAAATTACGTCAAATTATCATAAAAATAAATAAAAATCATTTTCTAACATGATTCTAGCTTCTTCTTTTTTGTTCTTTAAATTTTCCAAACGTGTATAACTTTTTTCATTGATAAAATCACAATTTTAAATCCAACTTAACGATTCATGTTTTAAGATATTCACATTTAATATTGTAAAAATATCTAAACAAAAAATCTAGATTTAAATTTAGAAACAAACCAAACCAAAATATGCTTAAAATACCATTAGAGAGCATAGACAACATATTAGATTTTCCATAAGTTTGATTTTTGTTAACTTTTGACACCATATTTATGTATAGCACAATGAGAATATGTTAACGTTTAATATTGCATGACATATATTTACGTATTTACTTTATCTATGATATATAAGGCATAGTATATTATTATATTTGTTATTGATATTTTAATGTTATTTGGGTTTTGGACTTTTGGACTTAATTGTTGTTAATTGGACTAAAATATTAGCCTATTTCCTTTGCTGAGCCCATTAAGCCTTAAGGGTCTTCTTGTCTTTTCATAGTTAGATATAAATAATATTTTTCGGGTTTGTGAGTGACAACACGTTTTATTGTTTCTCTTAAGGTTTTCTCTAATTGTCTTGGTCTTCTTTGGTTCAAGGAGCATCGTTTTTCTTCATCTCCATTCTTCTTTATTTTTTTAGTACATCTATTGCATGTTTGTGAGAGGATCAATAATTACATGTGTTTAAAGGTTGTTTCATTTGATTTGGTATTGTAATTATTTTCTTATTTTTTTTACAATAAATACATAAATATAACAAATAATATAATGATAAAAATATCGATTATACAAGTATTATTTTATTAAAAATTAATTTTTAAAACTAAAAAAATACAAATCAATTTTTTTGTATTTTTATATTTTAAGGAAAAAAAATCAAATAATTAAAAGTAAATAATAATAATTAATTATGTCAGATTTGGTGACTAAAAAGATATATAAGAAAATATCTAAGAATACTCGATACTTTAATTTTCTAAACATGTGAATCACTAAAATCCACTCAATATAATTTCAATTAATTACATGATCAATTAAATCTAACCTAATATTAATTTCTCTTTCAAGTAAACTAGACATTATATAGTAATTATTTTAATCACACTTTCATACCAATTAAATTGCATACTACTCATTAAGTTCATCAATTATGGATCATATACATAAGAATCATAAGTTCATCAATTATGGATCACATAGATAAGATCGCTAGATTATCGCGTGGTAGTATTGTTTGACCGTGCTTGGAAGTCATATTGAACGTCGTGCCAACATGTAGTATACGGTTCGTCCTCCTCACACACGATGATCTACGATTTGTTGTCCTTGCTTGCATGGCTTCCATGTGGCTTGCCCAGTCAGCTATTTTCTTACGTGTTAAGCCACACGATAGCTCATAATTGGCTCTGCGTTAAAAATCCATAAAAATTTCAAAAAAATCTCAAAAAATATATTTACTCCCTTTTCACTAAAAAGTTTATATTTTAATATTTTTAGCCCAAAAAAAATTATTTTTAGTCATCATAGACTACTGTTTTTATTACTTGAACTTCATCTTTTAGTTTTTTAGTTTTTTTTTTTTTGGTTAGAGGTTTATTCTTCGTGGTGTACAAAAATAAATTTTAATATATTATTATTTTTAACCACGTTACTTTTTCTTTCTAATATCAGAGATTTTTTTATATCTAAATATCATTCCTCTGGTATTTCAAAGTCCTTTAAGATTTGTGATTTTATTATCTGTTCAAGTTCTTAGAAGATTTTATCTATTTTTATAAATTTATTTTGTCTATTTATTGAACAATTATGATTATTTGTTAATAAATACTAGGTAATGTATTGAAAATAGATGATTTATTTCTTTCATTAAATCTCCTCTTCATTCTTTCATTAAATCAACTCTTTTAAATTTATAAACTAGACTTAATATTTGATTTAAGTTTTTATCATGGATATTAATAGTAAACTAGGAATATATTGTAAATTTTAGTTTCTAATATGCTAAATTACCATTAATAATTCTTAGTACATCATCTTTCATATTTTTTATTCTATTATCTCGTAATATTATTTTTATGAGTGTATCTATTCATTGCTTAAAATGAGTCTGTATTTATATTTGAATTCCTCTTAAATAAATGTAACTAACTTTTTTCTTATATTTTTGAGAAATTTTAGATATAATATACTATTAATTGACTTTTTGTATTTAATATTAATGTTTGTTTCTTTATAATTTATTTCATTTTTTTAATAATTTTCTTAAAAATATAAATGATGAGTCTTTAAATACATCACTTTCTTTGAAATTTAATTTAATTTTTTAAATTTTGTTTATTTATTATCATTTCATATGAAAAACATATTTAGATGTTTTTTATTTATAATTCTACTATTTTTTAGTTTTTTATTATTTATTTTATTTTTATTTATAAAAAGTTATTATTTATTTTTATTAAATTTAACTTTCATTATATTTAAGATATTTTTAAAATTTAAGAATATTTTTAAAGTTGTATCTAAATTTAAGAATATTTTTAATGTTTACACTCGTATATGTGGTTTTCCTTCACATAGTTACTAATAGTCCAATCCCAACTACCGGTCAATCGGAAGCCATTTGGCCATATGGTTAACGATTTTTATATATTTTCCTCGCTGTGCCACGCACCTACTTTTGGACAGCAACAACTTGCTAAAGAAAACACAAATATTAGTTGTCCAGTAATAATGTGATCATAATAAAATTATTTTCTTATAATACTATTAATACGACACTTATAGCTAATTCTATGCATTATAATTTCTACATTGGTAGGATAATATTTGACATATAGATTATATTTATCTTAAGTCTGCATTATATAAAAATAAAAAAGGTGTAAAATAATAAGGATAGAATGATTATTAGTAATAAATGCTATGTGTATAGATTTTCTAATGCAGTTTGAGTATTAATTTACATATTAATCGTTATTATGGTATTTAAGCTGGACGAAAAAATATATAATGCTCAATTTTTTAAATAAAAGTATTTTATATAAAAATTAAGATAAAAGGTTTAAATAGTTTATATGATTAATTTATGAAAAACAAATTATAATATTTTAAATTATTTAGTGATTTTCACTGGCAAAATAAGAGAAATAAGATATAATTTATCTTCTTTTTTTCAAAGCTTCAAAAATAAAGGAAAGAAAATAAATGAAATATTGAGTTCATCTTATTAAAGAAACATAAATTATTTTATTAAGTGAATTTCATGTACCGTTGACATGTAAAAAACATTAAAATAACCTTATTAAAGTAATATTTAATTTTTTCATAATTAAAATATTAAATTATACATTTTTTTAAAGAAAAAGAGTTAATGAACCCCAAATTTATAAGGAAGAAAAACATTAAAATGACACCACTCTTACAAATTAAAATTAACTTGCAATTAAGCAATAATAGCTCCTCCTTAATCCCGCTTAAGGAGGAGATGTCACGTGTCAGTTCCATGTTGCAACTCGGGCACCTTGAACAACAGGTGAAAGAATCCTGCTTTTTCGAGTAAGAACGCTCGAAGGAGCTGAAGATAACACTAACTAACAAAAGCCAAATCATGAGAGAAAATATCAGAGAACTTTCATCCAACAGCTTTGGTGAGAAAGAAGATTTTTCTCGAAGCTGAGAACTCCGAGAAAGTGCGGGAAAAATGCCGAGAAACAACGTGGATGAAGAACAGAGTAATACTACTCCAGTGTCTTCGAGCTCCAGATTGAGATCAATTGGACCTGATCCTTTCTTGGTTGTTTGTAGATGCTTTAGATTTTTGACTGCTCTCATCGCCATCCTCTGTCTCGCTGTTAATGTTCTCTCTGCCTATCTATCCTTCAAGAACGGAAACGATGTGCTCTCTCTGTCTCTATATCTTTGTATATGTAGTATATATAATTTTTATTTGTATATATTATATGAATTGTAAACTTCTTGGTTGATATTTTCGATTGTTTCTGTCTGAGGGGAATTGTAGATTTTCAATGGGATATTCCGATGTTACGCAGTCGTAATTGCGTTTTTCGTCGTTCTGGCTGAGACGGAATGGGGCTTCATTATCAAGTTTTGGAAGGTTATTTATGTTTCGCTGCTATCTTAGTTTGATTATTATTATTTGAAATTAAGCTACTTCATTCCTAAGAAATGATCAAATTCCTAGTCAGCATTCAAATTTCAGTTTGAGTTTCTACCTGGTAGTGATTTTTTGAAATTTTATTTAGAGGAATTGCTTTGTTGCCAACTTTAGAATTATTACGTAGGAAAAATCAAATTAGTTGCAGGTTTCAATAGTTCTATGTTGCAGCAACCAAAAAATAATTGAGTTTTTTGATGGTCGCATGAATGCATGATAACTTTGAATCTTGAGTCTGTTTACACGAGGTTGAGGAATATTGTTTCTAATGTCATGTCTAATATTGTATTAAAGTAGTTGTATAAATACGAGAATTTTGAAGTTGCTTTATGGCTAACAATGATTCAAAAAACCACATATAGAGGAGAAAATTAAGATGAGATATTCCATTAACCTATGGTATAATTCATTAATTTTAAGAAGCTATCACATCTTGTTCCACTTAATTTTTTATACCATGTGATGGTAATAAGATGATAATAGTTGGGATATTTTATTTGTTTTAAATGCATTTAAATAAACATAATTATTTATAATGGAAAAATTTAATAAAAAAAATGATATAACGTTATGTTTAATTTACTCAAATTTAATTCTTATACTCTTTTTAACACGAAGAATTCATATATCTCATGTTAATCAGTCTGCTAATATTCCTTTGTCTTCCTCTTTGTATTTCTGTCATTACCTCAACTAAATACTTCTGACACCCAATTATCAACTCAAGAAGTTGCTTTCATTCTAAGTTTAGTTTCTTTTGACATGTTGCAGGTCTTAGAGTATTGGGCTGGAAGGGGTATGCTGCAGATCTTGTATGTCTTGAGGAAGAAAGTTTATATTTTTGTCCCTTATAATTTTCAAGCTCTTTTAGATTGTTAAAATATTGGATAAAGCGCTGAGATCCAACTTGTTAAATGGTTCAAACTCAACTAAACTACAAAATTTCCTTTTGAGTTCAAGAGTCAGTTGTTTGTTTTCAAATCTTGATATATTATGTTTTGTGCAAGTTAACAAGATGCATCTTCTTTATGAAGTTCCATACAGGATTAAATATGTTATTTTGTGGTAAGTCCTGAAATTATCAAATGAACATATTTTTATAGTCGCACAACTGATTGTGTAGGTATGATCGTATGATCGAAAACAAGTCAATAATAACTTATTATGTTATTCTTCCTTAAAAGTAAATTAAAAAATTGATTGAAAGTAATTGCGATATGGATTTTGTTTTCAAGGTAGTGTAATTTTCACTGGGATAAGTTTGGTATCTGTTGCACAAATGACACGTGAAAATAATGGTCAACAAATTCTTAGTTTCTGAAGTCATGATCATTCTCCAGTGTTGCTGTGATGACTAGAGCTTTCCCAGATTATAATGAGCAGAAGGAGCTTGCTCTTCTTCAGAATATAGCAAGTTACATGCTACTTGCTTGTGGTGCAGTCTACCTTATCATGGTAAGCCGATAAATCATATTCTGTTTTAAAGGAGAGATGTGCACGCACATTTTGTGTCTTTCTATAGACTTCTATGTTTTTGAGTTTTTGTTTTCTTATGAAAAACAACAAAAATAACATCACTAAAACTTGTAACCACAAAAATAGCATCCTTCATGTCTAATTCATATATTTTTACTATTAAAAAAAGTCAAACTCATTATTTTACATTGAATGTTTGAACTACGATTATTTAGATCCATCAATATTGAGTACTATTTAATATTATTGGGGTCTATTTTTGTTATAATAAATTTTAAGAGTGTTATTTTATGTAATTTCCTTTTTTATGATTTTGTCCTAGGTGCATGGCTTGCCTTTTTCTATTACCTTGTTTATTCTGATCAAACTCATTGAATCATACCCTTATAAAATCAATATATCATCCCTGTATTGTTATTCTATCATTCAAATTTTAATGTTTTGTGCACTTTGAGCTGACTAACTGTCAACACCTTCCTTTCTTTTCTTCCCTGCTTCTCTCATCTATGGTCCTACCATTTTGAGTTTTTCTAGCTGAAAATTAATACTTGTGAAACTTGTTTTATTTATCAACTTTAAGGGGATCCTTTGCATTGGCTTCCTCAAACGAGCTCGCCAACAGAAAGAAGCTTCAAGGGAGCAAGCAATAAAGGATCTAGAGGTAATCTATTGTCCTTGATTTAAGTTGCAATTTCATTACGTGTTTTCACCTTTCGAGCTTGTTTTTATACACTTCCAAGTCATTGTTAGCATTTTGATTCCCCTTATGGTTCACTATACCACTAATAATATATATTTTTGCTGCTCCTGAGTTTGGCACATTGGTTTTTTTTGAAGATATGAATTTCAAGTCCGAAATTCACTTCATTCTTCACTTGACGTTGTTAACATTGACAGGATTTGGAGCGAAGAAGGGAAGAACTTGAATATTTGCTTATTGAGGAAAGGATCGAATAATACATCGATCACAAGATTATCAATTCTTAGTGTTCATGGATTAGTCCAATTTTTATGATGAAATCACATATGTTATGAAGTTCTACCAGAAACTCATCACTTTCAATTTTTTTAACCCTCTCTCTTGGGGAAATGAGGATTAGTGTAATTAATGAAGAAAATGCATTTGTGCCACATTGATTGTTTGCATCGAACATGTTCTTTTCTCTTCTGTAGAAATTCTTGCAAGTTATGACTTTTTTGAGAAAAATTGAGCCTTTTTATTAAGCTTGCATAGCGAAGTATATGGAAAAGTAGGGGCCAATCTGGTACTCCTTTCACAATCCAAGTAATGAAATAAATACAAATGGTCTCATCTAGGAGATGGACCTCTATAATACTTTTCTCGTACAATTAATTGCATGTTAATCAAAACTATGATAGTTGGGTTGGCTATTGTGGACGAAATTTTTATAACTACAAACTTTACGGACAAATTTAGGCTTGGCCCTAACGTTTGATAATTGAAACGAGTACTAGAAGGAACAAACATTGGTGTATAAAAAGTAAGAAAATGCTTTATTGAATGCTTAAAACAGAAAGACAATGAGATCTTAATGATAATGAATTATGCATTTCTTCATAACCTCTTAAAAGTTTTCACATGGAATCATTAATTTTATATGAGAATTATTTGGTATTCATGTTTGAGCACAATATACGACCTAATACAAAATATAGACTGACATATGTATCACCTAACACATCATTCACCTGCTTATCAAAGAACAGACTCAATCTCCTAATTTTGGGATCAATTAACTTAAAAGGACAATCCTAATGCTCAGACTTTTCATTAGGACACACTTTGAAGGCTTTGTAATCTACCTTTTTTATCTTATATGACAGTCCTACGTGGATTCTATGTAAACGAAATATACATCTATAATGCCATATATATGAGAAATAAAGGATCTTGAATCAACCATCATTATTCATATTTATTGCTTCTCTCTAAACTCGAATCATTCCCAACAATTTAATACATTAACATTGTAAGAATTTGGCTCCATAAAGCTTCCCTGTGCACATGGCATAACAAATCAGCCATGTCAAGCTTGTACAAATAAACTGTTAACTATAAATTCGCTACGGTTCTTTAAAATGCTCCATGGAAGTACCAGCAACAACCTCAAATTTCAGTATGCTAACTTGTTAAATAGAAACAATGTCACTAATTGTTCATTGCTGGTCATTTTCTTTTTCCATAGATGAGCTTGATTTTCGAGATTATTTGTCAACCCATCTCTGTTTGTTCCTTTCAGATGCATTCACAATTTGAGAGTACTCCATCAATCCCTACCTCAATGCTCCAAGATTCACCCCATTACCAACCAAAATGCTAGTTACTACCATTTTTGAGACCTATTATTGTCATCATGAAGTTATTAGAAAATTAAGTCTACCAAAAATGCCACAAGTTCTTACTGATCGATTCAAATCTACGACATAAGCATAACTAATGCTAGATATTTGATTAATTATGGAACCAGATATTTGGTTTCCGATCAGCTCTCACAAGTGCCAAGTCTTGCTATTTGATATACATACACGAACTTATTGAAAAGAATAAAAAGATCTCCAATTTACTGCTCGGATGTTCCTATCTTAATCATAAAAAAATAGCATGTTGTACTGTACATGTTTAAAATCTACATCAATTAAATAAATGAAGTGGTTGAAGAAAGTTGTTGAAAATCAACAACTGAGTGGTTGAAAAAAGCTGTTAAAAACGATTAATAATATAGTTTTATTTTCAAAATTTGTTTTGAATTTTTTTTATAACTATAATCAACTTAATAACTAAAACATTAATTTTTAGATTTTTTTTAACATCTATAGTTAAATTAATAACTAAGACATTAAATGTTTTATTTTAAAAAAAATTGAATTTTTTAAATATTTTTAAAGATATTTTTATTTATTTTATTTTTTATAAAAATTTAAAATTTAAAATCTCTAAAGTTATTAATAATAAAAATATTTTAAGATTTAAATAAAAATCATAATATTTACAACATAAATTTTTTAAAATTTTTAATAACAAATATTTAAAAATGTTATTCTGACAAAGGCACAAAAAACTTAATAATGTTAATTATCGAGTTTTTAAACTAATATCATTCTCGATAATAGTGTCAAAAATTTGATACACAAATTTTATATATTTTTAAATAACTCGTAAGTACACAAATCACTAAAGAGAATTTATATGGTTTTTAATAATTCAATAAATTCTTGAAAACAAAAATTAAATCTAAATACTTTATCATAAAGTTTGGGTTTTTAAAGATTAAACTAATAGCATAAAATTATAGATAGATTAAACAAGCATTAGGTAAATAAACATTTAAACTCAATAGAAGTAAATATAAAAACCCATACTTTATTGTTTTTCAGATATTTATTTACCTAGAAGTAATAACTTAAAGATTGATCTGCCCAGACATTATAGATAGATCTGCCAATACTTTATTGTTTTTCAGATATTTTAGATAAAAAATAACTTAAAGATTCGAAGAAAAATAATAGAAATAATACATCACAAAATATGTTGAAAAACAAAATGAGAAAAATTCAAAAAGATAGAAAAATTGGACAAAATGAGTGAAAATGATCAAAAATGTCAAAATTCCTCACAGTTGATGAGTGCTTAAAAAACACTAAAATTACCATGATTTTATGTACTTTAATTGATTAAAAATATTTATATTTATTCAATTTTGTCATATTTGTATATAAATTTATCTTTTCAAAATCATGGGTATTTTTATTATTTTTTAGGTATTTTTTAAGTATTTTTATTATCATGACACCAAAGTTTGCATGCATCTGCCCAAACTTGGGCAGATCTTTGCACCCATCTGCGCCCAACTGCGCCCCACACCATGCTCAAACAAACACCAAAGTTTGCATGCATCTGCCCAAACCTGGGCAGATCTTTGCACCTATCTGCGCCCAACCACGCCCCACATGCCAATGATATTATCATCCCACTTTTTCACCCTCTCTTCACCTATAAATACCAACATCTCCTCCATTACAAAACACACATAAAAACACTAAAAACATCTTCTTATCTCTTTTTTTCTCTCTATTTCTTAGTTTTTTTAGTTTTAGAGTTCTTCTCGTTTTGAGAAGAATTAGTTATGTTTTTGTAAATTATTAGTTTTTTTTATTCAATAAATGGAAATACAAATCGAAAAAGAGAAGAAAAATTGAGCTTTTAGATCAAGTTCACTTTTAAAACTAGTTTACAAGACTTAATAGTTAATAGTTAGGACCAGAATACCTCCAAATGGGTTTAGCCAGAAAAGATGACCCATCACCATGCATGTACATTATGTCACCTAGACTACTTATTATAATTGAAGTACAACATTAATTAAATATTGATTTTTTTTAAAAATATGTTGAATTTTCAAACATAAAAACATATTACCACACTGAAAGTCATGCAACATATTAAATTCAAGAAAGGAAAAATTAACGAGGTCAAACAATATAATAAAAATCATAAAAGGGCAAACAAAAACCTCAAAGAGTAAAAAGGAAAACATCTCAATAGACCTAGAAGGGTAATACTTGATGTGCGTGAATCAAAAGTCATAATAAATCAACAAAGTAGCTTGAAAAATGCATATAAGTTAAGACATACTTGGCTTGATATAATACTACTGAATATGTTTAATGATACAACACAAAGTAGCTTCAAAATTGAATATGTTTAACGATGTAACTTCATGGTGATTCTGTCAACATAAAAACATATTACCACACCTGAAGAAGTCATGCAAAATATTAAATTCTAGAAAGAAAAAATTAACGAGGTTAGACAATGTAATAAAATCATAAAAGAGCAAACCCAAACCTTAGAGATAATAAATTTAAAAAGTCAAAAGAAAAACATCTCAATAGTCAAAGAAATAACATACGTAACGTGCGTGAATCAATAGTCATAATAAATCAACAAAGTAGCTTAGAAACGCAAGCACAAATACCTTACATGATGAAAGAAGAAACAAGATAATCCATACATCTCTTATATTTTTTTCTCTTTCTTTAATTTTCTAATGACAAGATAAATAATTTTTTTGCTGCAGTTGAAAAGTAGTTAGATCTACAAAACAGTTGGTTTGTCACATTACCATGCTTCAAAATTGCAATAACCAACAATAATTAAATGCTTCCCAGAAATTTCATGTTGTGTGGTGGAGTCATTTTGTGGGCTAAATCAAGCAACACTTTAAATCTTTAAGCAACTTTAAGAGAAAAAAAGACTTGATTCCCCTGTAATAGAAGCATTTTTAAGTGAGGAAGAAATCAACAAAAGCTTCTAGAAGCCGACGGCCAAAAGAGCTGAAGATTAACAGTCTTTTAGTTGTGAAATAAAGTTCAGAAACTTTTAACTTAAGTGTTCTTCTTGTTACCTACCAAAAATGCAGAATATTAACAAAAACAATGCACAGAAAGTTCATAACAGGAAAAAAAGAAATGATGCAGAAGGTAAATAAAATCTATGAAATATTATTCCATGAAAAAAAGAAATGATGCAGAAGGTAAATAAAATCTATGAAATATTATTCCATGGTCTTTGTAGCTTGTGCTCCATGTACATGCAAAAAAAAAAACATATTTCATTAAATGCTTAAGCACATATAAATCATAGTAGGGAAAGACTAATCTCATAACATATCCACTTAATAGTCAATTTTGGCTATTGTTTCAGCCAAAGTTGGTTGCATGCGAATGAAAGATAATTACCATCAGCCCGTGTAGGATTGAATGAATCTATTGTAACATGGTGAAATGCATAATATGTCAAAGTTGCAAACACTTCAAAGTTTATATTCAACCCAACTAAACAAGTATGCCTATCAAAGTCTCAGGGATATTTCAACAAATATAACCATCACAACAGGTATGAAAAACTTCATTGTTTGGTAAGCCCACATTGTAAACATAAACATTCAAAACAGGTAGCAAGGGAATAATAAAAGTTATACAATAAAGAGAGGACTCAAAATCGGGACTCAAAACTAGTCAAGAATTAAAGAGAAAATAAACTCCAAAATTTTAAAAAAGAGAAACTTTCCATGATTCCTAAAAATAAAAAGCTTTTCAAAATTTCCAAAATTTTCCGAAATGTTAAGTTTTTTTTTTTAAATCAAAATGCAACGTTTTTAAACACAAAAAAGTCAACCAAAATTCTGAAAAAAAAAATCCAAAATTTCAAAAGATAAAAAAGTCTTCCAAAATTTAAAACAATAAAAAATCCCAAAAATTTCTTAAAAAAAATTAAATTAAATTAAAAAGAGTCGTTAAAATATAAAGTTTACTAAAAATTTTATAAAGAACATATTTCATCACAAAAGAAAAAGATCTCAATGGCATCAAGATTAATATTCCATCACAAATTCATACTCTAAGAACTAATGACATCAAGATCTCAATGGTTTGATTTTGCAAAAAATGTTCCTAAAATGTCAAATTCAATCTCAAGATTGACATCCCAAAGATCCATATTCGTTGAAGGAAGAGATATTCTGAAGAAAAAAAAATCCAAAATCTCAAAAGATAAAAAAATCTTCCAAAATTTAAAACAATTAAAAAAATGAAAAAATTTCTTTAAAAAAATTAAATTTAATAAAATAGAGTTGTTAAAATATAAAGTTCTCTAAATATTTTATAAAGATCCTATTTCATCACAAAAGAAAAAGATCTCAATGGCATCAAGATTAATTATTCCATCACAAATTAATACTCGAAAAACTAATGACATAAAGATCTCAATGGTTTGATTTTGCAAAAAATGTTCCTAAAATGTCAGATTTAATCTCAAGATTGACGTCCTAAAGGTTCATATTCATTGAAGAAAGAGATTCTGAAAAAAAAAATCCAAAATTTAAAACAATAAAAATTTAAAAAAAAATAAATTAAATAGAGTAGTTAAAATATAAAGTTCTCTAAATATTTTATAAATAGCGTATTTCATCACAATCACAAAAAGAAAATGATCTCAATGGCATCAGATTAATACTCCATCGCAAATTAATACTCTAAGAACTAATGACATCAAGATCTCAATAGTTTGATTTTGCAAAAAATGTTCCTAAAATATCAAATTCAACCTCAAGATTGACGTCCCAAAGGTCCATATTCATTGAAGGAAAAGATATTATGAAAAAAGAAATCCAAAATTTCAAAAGATAAAAAGATAAAAAAATCTTCCAAAATTTAATACAATAAAAAAATGCCAAAATTTCTTTAAAAAAATTAAATTAAAGAGTTGTTAAAATATAAAGTTCATTAAATATTTTATAAATAGTGTATTTCATCACAAAAGAAAAAGATCTCAATGGCATCAAAACTAATACTCCATCACAAATTAATACTCTAAGAACTAATGACATCAAGATCTCAATGGTTTGATTTTGCAAAAAATGTTCCTAAAATATCAGATTTAATCTCAAGATTGACGTCTCAAAGGTCCATATTCATTAAAGGAAGAGATATTCTAAAAAAAAAATCCAAAATTTAAAACAATAAAAAAATTAAATTAAATAGAGTAGTTAAAATATAAAGTTCTCTAAATATTTTATAAATAGCGTATTTCATCACAAAAGAAAAAGATCTCAATGACATCAAGATTAATACTCCATCACATATTAATACTCTAAAAACTAATGACATCAAGATCTCAATGGTTTAATTTTGTAAAAAATGTTCCTAAAATGTCAGATTCAATCTCAAGATTGACGTCCCAAAGGTCCATATTCATTGAAGGAAAAGATATTATGAAAAAAGAAATCCAAAATTTAATACAATAAAAAAATGCCAAAATTAAATTAAATTAAATAGAGTTGTTAAAATATAAAGTTCACTAAATATTTTTATAAATAGTGTATTTCATCACAAAAGAAAAAGATCTCGATGGCATCAAGATTAATACTCCATCACAAATTAATACCCTAAGAACTAATGACATCAAGATCTCAATGGTTTGATTTTGCAAAAAATGTTCCTATAATGTCACATTCATCCTCAAGATTGACCTCCCAAAGGTCCATATTCAATAAAAGAAGAGATATTCTGAAGAAAAAAAAATCCAAAATTTCAAATGATAAAAAAATCTTCCAAAATATAAAACAATAAAAAATGCCAAAATTTCTTTAAAAAAATTTAATTAAATTAAATAGAGGTGTTAAAATATAAAGTTCTCTAAATATTTTATAAAATGTGTATTTCATCACAAAAGAAAAAGATATCAATGGCATTAAGATTAATATTCCATCACAAATTAATACTTTAAGAACTAATGAAATCAAGATCTCAATGGTTTGATTTTGCAAAAAATGTTCCTAAAATGTCAGATTCATCCTCAAGATTGACCTCCCAAAGGTCCATATTTAGTAAAGGAAGAGATATTCTGAAGCAAAAAAAAAATCCAAAATTTCAAAAGATAAAAAAATCTTCCAAAATTTAAAACAATAAAAAAATACCAAAATTTATTTAAAAACATTAAATTAAATTAAATAGAGTTGTTAAAATATAAAGTTCTCTAAATATTTTATAAAGAGCATATTTCATCACAATAGAAAAAGATCTCGATGGCATCAAGATTAATACTCCATCACAAATTAATACTCTAAGAACTAATGACATCAAGATCTCAATGGTTTGATTTTGCAAAAAATGTTCCTAAAATGTTAGATTCATCCTCAAGATTGACCTCCCAAAGGTCCATATTCAGTAAAGAAAGAGATATTCTAAAGCAAAAAAAAAATCCAAAATTTCAAAAGATAAAAAAATCTTCAAAAAATTTAAAATAATTAAAAAAATGCCAAAATTTCTTTAAAAAAATTAAATTAAATTAAATTAAATAGAGTTGTTAAAATATAAAGTTCTCTAAATATTTTATAAAGAGCATATTTCATCACAAAAGAAAAAGATCTTGATGGCATCAAGATTAATACTCCATCACAAATTAATACTCTAAGAACTAATGACATCAAAATCTCAATGGTTTGATTTTGCAAAAAATGCTCCTAAAATGTCAGATTCATCCTCAAGATTTACGTCCCAAAGGTCCATATTCAGTAAAGGAAGAGATCTTCTGAAGAAAAAAAAAATCCAAAATTTCAAATGATAAAAAAATCTTCCAAAATATAAAACAATAAAAAAATGCCAAATTTTCAATTTAATTAAATTAAATAGAGTTGTTAAAATATATAGTTCTCTAAACATTTTATAAAGATCGTATTTCATCACAAAAGAAAAAGATCTCAATGGCATCAAGATTAATACTCTAAGAACTAATGACATTAATATCTCAATGGTTTGATTTTGCAAAAAATGTTCCTAAAATGTCATATTCAATCTTGGATGTCCTAAAGGTCCATATTCATTGAAGGAAGAGATAAGAAAGAAGGACTTGGAGGTGACTCTATAGTTGTCAGTTTAGAAACTAAAAGAAAGGATTTGTAACCATTAGATTATTGAATTTTAACAATTCAAATCATTGGTTAAACTGCTTGGTGAGCAACAAGTGAATGGAACAAATGACAAGGATAGTATAGATGACATCAACATAATGCTTCTAAAGAATAGGTCTATCATGTCTTCGTGATTTAAAAAGTGCTTTACCTATCCGACGATCTTTGCTGTCCATAGCATCGTCCATGATTCTGCATCAGTAACACACAAAATCCACAGTACTCGTCCAAGTTACTTCAAGATCTAGGGTCAAGAGCATATAAGGAACGATAACTGAAAATAAGATCTGAATGAAAGAGAGAAGAGAAGAGAAGAAACTAAACTGTGGTCAGGACATTGTCGGCGCCACATTCAAAGAAATCTCGGGTTCCGCAACAATCTTCTTCCGTTTTGGATTGCTGTATAACTGGTCTAGAGTAGGGATTTGGTTCTCGTCGAAATTACTCGGAGATCTAGCGTTTCAAGGAATTCACCAGGACAGGTCGATTTGGAACGAGACGCCTCAAATGGCGTTCAGAAACCCTCGTTATTGTAAAAAGTTAAAATAAATTACATGCTAAATATAATAAAATTGTAAAAAGTTAAAATAGCTATTAACTAAGCAAACAAAAAGTCTATTAACTTATTGATAAGTGTAAGGAAAATAGTTCATATGATTTTTATATGTATTTTTATTTTAGCTTATAATTTTATTATTATTCTCATTATTTCATTAATGAATATAAATCAAATATCTTGTTTTAAAAATATATGTCTAATTTTACACAGTAAAATTAGACAATTATTCAATCAAAAATATAAAAATAATATGTATAAGCGATTATTCAAAAAATATATATATTAACTAATAATTGAGATCACATGTAAATTAAAATTCAATTAATTGATAATGTGTTTAATTGGATTATGATGAATATGATAACTAGTTAAGTAAAATTTGATTATTTATATAATTTGATAGTTTACTTAGATATATATCCAATTATATTCCGACGAGTATGATAATTGAACGAAAAAATTCATAATTGTCAATTTAATTAGACATGTGTCTAATTCAGTTCTGAAGAATTAGATCACTGTTTAATCAAAATCTAACTAATTAGATAATTATTTAATTTTAAATTCTGTTGGACATGTGTCTAACTTTATTTTTACAAATAAGGTCATCGATTAACCAAACTCTTACCAATTAGACATATGTTCAATTCGATTCTGATAAGTGAGGTTAATGATCAACTAATTTTTTACTAGTTGAACAGTTGTCCAATTTTGATCTCTCAAATTTAATAATTTTTAATCAAAATTAAATGACAATTAATAAATTAAAATTAAAATCATTTTTATCATTTTATATAATAATTTAAGAGGTAATCAAATTTAACTTTTGGATATTAAAAAATTAACTTAATATATAACCTAAGTTAAATAATAATTTATTAGTCAAATGTTTGTGGAAAAACTATCTATTTGAAAAAATATTTATTATTTGTTTGAAAAAAATGATGCAACAATAATATAACATTGATATTCTTACTCAAAACAATCATAGTAGAGATTTGAAAAAATAATGACAATAATATTCTTAAATTTTACAATTATAAAAATAATATTTTTATTTTTATCTTATATATTTTTATTATTAAAAAATATAATATATTATTTTATATCGAACATTATCAATTTAATATCATTTAAATTAAATTACAATCATTTAGATTTGTTTAATGTTAAATATTATTCAATTGAAGCTCATTAAATCCCAATGTATTGCTATTTTTATAATTATAAATTTTAAATATATATTTTGTAATTTCTTAATTTTTTCTTTAGAGAAAATATTTATTTATTATTTTAAATAATAAATGATAAATATAATTTTTGTTTCTACAAATTTAAAAAGATATATAAATACACTTAAGCTAAATAAATGTTTCATACCCCATATTTAATGCTCAAAACAATCCTAAATATTTCATCTTAATTTGTATCAATGGTGAGCAAATAATTACATTAATTTATTTAAATTAAAAATATGATTCATCGAATTTATATTGGATTTAATAGATAAATTTTATAATTAAATTAGATTCGAATTGAAAATTATATAATCCATTCGGATTCGGATTGATAAATTTTGTAATATGTTGTATTCGATCCATACTGAATTATTATTAAATTATAAATAAATATATATTTTATTTAAATATTATACATATCATAATGATATTATATTATCATTTTAACTTAAAAATAAATATAAATATTTATTATTATTTAATAATTGTATAGACATATTTATTATTCTTTTTATTTTTTTAGTTATGAATATAAATAATAATATTTGTTACAAAAATATAAACTTAAAATTTAAATTCATGTATATCATACTTTATATATGACAATAATTCATAAATAAATTTTAATATCAATTTAACTTTATTTGATATATTTGGATTGAGATTAGTTCAAATTGATTATATTATTGGATCAGATTCGGATGAAAATTTTTAAATTCATTCAAATCAAATTAAATTTAAATTTATCAAAAATAGATATTTTAAATTTGCTATATTTGTATCACATTGACAATACATTGTGTTCCACCGGCAGGGAATCAAAACATTTATTTTATATTGTATCTAGTTCTGATTAGTCTTTTTACTATTATTATATATTTATAAAAACGGTTAAAATTTGGTGGAAACAAATCTTATTTATTGGTTGAAATAATAAGTAAATAAATATTAAATACTTTTGAAAATGAAAATTATATTGTAAGTAGGAATAGACATAATATTATTAAATTAATCTATTTGATTTAAATCGAATCATACTAAATTAAATCTAATTTTATATTTTATAAATTTAAATAGATTAATTTATATTTTAAAATACAAAAATCTATATATATTAGATCAATTAAGATTTAAAATTAAAAATTAACACTTAACCAAATAAATCTACGTATCATTTAAAAGTTATTTTTTACTTAAAAATTGATACACAATAATAATGTCAATATATAATTTTTAATTAAATTATTGATTAAAAATAAATATTATTTATTAATTTAACCTATAATTTTCCTACAAATCTCTCTCTATTTTGTTTTCTTTCTCATTTTTCCTCAAAATGAGAGAAAAAAAATTACAAATCTTTGCAGTTGTCTATATTTGTATTTTAATTTACAACAAACATACATTACATTTATAAATTTATACATTTCACGCACCAATTTAGATAGTTTCCCTGTATTCGTAAGAGTGAATAAGTAATGAGTGTAGATTATTGTAGCAGGTCTTTAGCGGAAGTAAGATCCTACTTTCATGTTGCTTTTACCTGTTGTCGCCTACGATCTGTTGGTGGCACTTTTTATAATATTTTTTTAAAATCATTTACTATCTATTTTTCCTTTTTTTCTTTAAAAAATAATAAAATAATAAAAAAACATTTTATTTAATTATTAACTGTTATAACGTAGCATCAATTAACACGTAAAATCGACGCTATATCCTATATATAATATTGATTCTACGTATCAAATGATTCTATAATTTACGTATTTTAAATCGGTTATTCAATAAATCGACCTAAAATTTATTATAAATCGATTTTTTTTAAAATTTAATTTTAAATCTTGACTTAAATACCTCTTTTATAGTAACTTGAGGTGACTTGGTTTCAAAAGTCACAAAAGAAGAAATAAACAGACCAGTAAAATTTATCTAGCATATGAGCAGTAAAATTTAGTCTTCTTGGAACATAAATTACATGCAAACGAATGAAAGTCTCAAAAGTTAAAATTTGTCTTCAATAATATGCCCTTGTACCGAAAACAAACTCAATTTATTATATATTAATTGCATCACTTGCAATAAATCTGGTTCCAATAACACCCTTGTGAATCCATATCCAAACTAAAGCCATGGCCAATCCAAATAGCCCATAGCATAGCTGCCTGTGGTGATATCAACGACAACCTCATATTCGATATAGCACCCATAACCTCCCCCAAACTATTAATCTTGTAAATACCAGCTGCTGGTGGAGACCAGTCTACACTGGTTGATTCATGGTGTGCCGATCATTTAGTTGCTGCACAACCCAATCATGGATGCCCCTATTCAAGACATGAGACACAATACAATTTTGGCACGATACATAATAGTTAATTTAATTAAGGTAATGCTAGATTGTCCTATTCAAATAAATAATAACATATATTATGACTTACATGCAATATTATTGTAATTAATCAAATCATACATCAAGGGACACAAATTACAATGATTTATATCCAATTATTTTCTACAATATAATTCTCTATTTAATAGTGTTAAATATCATTTTCTTTTAATAAATGAGTTAAATATGACATTATAGCTTTAGCCAACTTATCTAATTATTATTTAATTTATAACAAGCTAATTATATACACATAATGAAAATCTACTATGCAATGAGCTTATTAAATGGATTCACATGAGAGTAACATGAATTATTGCTCACACTTTACATTAAAAATAAGTGTCTATCGTTTAAAACTAAAAAAACAAAATACTAACAAGAATTGCCAATTTGATTAAAGTGTATTGGAAATTTTGATTAAATTATATCATTTGAGATTAAAGTTGGGAAAAGAAATTAAAGATGTTTCAAATAAATTTGTAAACTATAAATTCCTCATTTTTCTTTGTATTGAGATGAGAAAAAGAGAATTTGTATTATTAAAAAATAGAGTTTTTTATTTTTATTTATAAGAAAAATTGAATTGCACCCTTAAAAAGTTAATATTTTAAAAAAATTGACTTAGTTGGCATTATTTTAAAGTTGTACTGTGCCTACCAAACATAAAAGGAAAAAAAATAAAATACTCTTACTAAAATATTACAAGGCTAAATTGATGAAGCATTCTTATTCAAATCTCTTTTCTATGTTTGCGTCTGACGAATCGTAAATGTTTACTTCAAAAAATATTAGGGAAAATGTCGTAAAAATCTTTAAGTTAAGCCTAAGTAACAATTAACTTTTAGAATAAAAAAATATTTTTTCCCCTATTATTATTGTAAAAATGATGAAGAACAAAAAAAATCAAATTTCCATAAAATCTATAATAAAATATTATTACTTAATGAAAATAAAACAGTGAATAAAATTAAAAAAACGAATAAGAGAGAAATCATTAAAATGATAACTTATTCCCTTTTAATAAAATCATATACATGATAAGTTTAATTTAAAAAAATGTTCAAAAATTAATATTTTCATTTCTCGGTGGGTTTTCTTAAAAACACTATAATAAAAATGTTTTTAAAGAGAAATTACAATAAAAATGTTATCTTTAAATTTTGTGACTAATAGCTAAATTACTTAACCTAAAAGAACAATATTATTTTTTAAGATTAAAGGGACCCATTAAGTTTGCAAACATGTTATGGCTTTGCGGAAATCAATGTTACCTTTAGTGATAAAATGGCATGAGAAAATCCCTAAAGCATTTTGCTTTCCTTGTTATGGCGTTAGATAGGAAAAGTAAAGCAACAGCTGCAAAGTATTTCTGGTATAAAAGAGAATAAAATCCTAATGTTCATAGATTCATACAGGTTGACCCAAAAAAAAATTAATACATGAAGAACTTTTAAGTTTCTTTTACTCCTAATAAATCAAAATCATAAAGAGAAAGCTGCTTTCCAATAACTACTTTATTCTTAGAGTTAATACTATAACCCTCTATCCTCTTCCAAATGCTTTAAAAAAAGCATATGTTTTTTCCCGAGGAACCAAACACAAAATGGTTTGAATCAAAATATTCACTCGTATGATTCGAAACTATAACTTAAAATGAGAAAAACATGAGTCTTTAATGCTAGAAATATAACTCATTAAAGACTTCTTCAACCTGTGAATCGAACAACATCTTGAAATATAGCTCATTAAAGACTTCATACAAGTTATTCTATTCCTAATGCAGCACCTATGTCACTAGAAAATGCTATGTGTATCTCAATGATGTGGCCAAAAAATATTAGTAAGCACAGTTGAGCCAATAAAACGTATGAATATGTCATGTCAGTTAAGATTTTGACATATATATATATATCACCTATCTTAAAGAAAATAAGTTTTGAGTACAAACCCTCGCAGCCAATTATATTTCTAGGTAAGGACTCAACATCAAGAATATTAAATTTCTATCTAATCTATCTATCTATCTATATATATATATATATGCAGAAGAAAGGAGACAGAAGAACAAGATCACAAGTGAAACAGAGAAACTTTTACATACCTTCACCCAAAATGAAAGCATAAATTGAAAGACAAACATCAAACACAGGAATTTTAAATCTCTGCCCATTCCCTGCAGCATCCAGCACAACCTAACAGAGCCATTTAGAGGCACAAAGGAAGGCCAACAATTATTTGACATTCAAAACGAATATTAGACATGAACAATCTTATGATATTTTTAATGGATTCAACTATAATGTCTATCATACAAGTCAGATGCAAGAATAATTTGTCCAAACAAACACTTTCACCGAAAGCCTCTTCATCTCAGGAATCCCATCTCAAACCACTCAACAAAGCAAGCCATAAAGGAAACATCACAGAAAATTTGCCATACAGATTAAGAAAAGAGGAACAGAGGAACAGAGGAAAATAGAAAAGGGGGGAGGGAGAGAGAGATACAAGTAATAGACCAATCTTGTAACCTTGATTGGCTAGCTGTACTCAAAAGCCTTGCCAATTCAGTTACCCTTCAGTCTTTAAATACCAGCCAGGACTTCTATCAACCTAATTAAACTTATGTCATCTTGGTAATATGTGGCACTTCTTTTAGGGGTGTTAAACATCCATAAAATTAATTTATGAACCTATAATTTAATGAAAAATCACATGCCTCAAGGATCACAAACAAAATTAACTAACATCTAATGTCTGTGACCAATGGTCCAATATGAATATAAGATACTAAGACGAAACATCTTACGGGATCAAGACCTAGTGAAAATATGCATGGCATGAAATGAAAAGTCATCAAACAAAACATTATGTGCTTTTGAGATAACTCTACTTGCATCCGTGTTTAAGTAACCCAGAAAAACCAAGCAGCTATATAAGTATGGGAAATGAAATCCCTAGCATGCTATACCTGCTTCCAAAAGGCACAGCTACGAATTCAAAAAAATAAAATATTAATAGTAATTTAATATTGAACAAGAAAAGGATGGACTAAGTTCAGGCAAGATACAATAAGAAACCATAAGGCATGCAGTACATAAGTTCCATACATATACATACTAGAATAGTAGAACTGAGAAAAGTTTTCGCAACGAGTTTAACTAACTTATAGAACAACTTGTCACTCAATAGTACCCTTCACACGATTAATGGTATTCCAATCCAGAAAACTCATTCTGATAGGATTCAAATTAAAAATTTGAGAATAAACATCTATACAACTTTACCAGTACAGACAAACATCAGGTGCAACAATTCCACACACCAAAAAACACCTTTTCTATGTTGTCTAAGATACTTGCTTCTCGGAAACTCCTCAGCAGAACATCAGCTAACATGAATATCTAGCAATACATATATTCAAAACTCAAAGTTCATTTAAAAGTTCAAAACATGTTGTCTTAAACCAGGTTAAATCCTACTGAGCTTGAAATTAGAACATGACTTATACTACATAATAATCTCATCAAAAAGATGCAAAGTGTTCAATGCTAAAACAACCAAGAGCTATCAGATGTCATGCAAAAGAGCTCTACATCGCTGCATAGAATATAAAAAGAAACTACATGACTACAACACATCATCCAACCAAATGTTACAATAGTGCCTGTCTTACATTATTAGGAAGCTTTAGCCTTCTCATCCCCAACAACATTCAGTATAGGCAGACTGCTCAAGAACTCATCAAGACCCTCAAAAAACCCAATGCCTTCAATATTATCTTCATCTCTATTCCTTCTCACATGACCTTCACTCGTCCCTGGGGCAGGCTCTTCTCCCTCATTACTGAACTCCACATTCAAATCCAATCTACCCCACTTCGCCTTCCCTTTCTTTTTCAATGCAGACCCACTCGCCCCTGTTCCAGCTCCAGTAGACACCACTTTCGACACCCCATCTGGAACTTCATCACTGCCCCCATTTTGAGTCACAGCAGGCATTCTCTTGGCAACTCTTGCCGATGACCTTGCCTTCAAATTATTTGCCCTCCTTTTACCCCTAGTTCTTCCCCAGTCTTCATCAGAATCATCACTCTCATCTGAAATCTCCACGAAAATGTCATCGTCATCATCATCGTAAATGAACTTTGGTGCCGATCCTCCCTTCTTTCCTTTCGGTTGTAAAGGACAAGCAAAAATGGGCGAAAATGGCATCCAATTAGATGAAGCAGCCCCTAACTCTTTAGCATTCCCAGAAAACCCCAATGGGAAAAACCCCCAAGAACAAAAGTAAATATCCCCTTTCTCCGTCATCGGCGGTGATTGTATCATAACAGCTTGGAATGCCCTCTTGCAGCTCTGACAGAGAAGCACGCACTCTTCATACCCCTTTGGATACTCGTACAGAATATAACAGTACGGACATGCCGTCCAGAAACTCGGTCCTATTTCATAATACGACTCACCCACATCCAAACTCACCACCGGACTCGCCCGAGTAGATGAAGTTTCATAGACCCGAGTGGGCTCCTGCTCATTCACTCGAGTAGACTGCCGAGTTTGCTGAGTCGACTCGGCCGCATTGTTAAGATTCGGCCTTTCTTCTTCCCGAGTCCTCTTAGGGCTTCTTCTCAACTGTTTTTGTTCTTGATGTTGCTGCTCTTGCTGTATCTGTTGAAAATTTAATGTCGGCTGAGGCTGCGGATGTAGTTGTGGATGAAGTAGAGGCTGTGGCTGCGCTTGTGGCTGAGGCTGTGGCTGCGCTTGTAAAAATGGAAAATGGTGTTCTTGTGGTTGTGGCTGTTCATGCTGATGCGATTGATGGGTTAACCCAGAAGCAGCACCAAACCCAAGACGAGAATAGCAAATATTCAACTCATTATCGTAGAGGACTTTCTTCGAATGGTTAGAAAGCACAACCCAAGCTTCAGAAACCAAACTAAAAGCCTCATCAGCAAAAGGAAGACGATTAACATTAGGGCTCAAAAGAAGAGTAAATCGTCGATACTGAGATGCGATGAGTTCGAGGTTTTGAGTATGACGAGGGACTTGTAAAACAGCATAATAATCACAAAGTTGTTGGTCATCACCGATCCGAGAACTACCAGCGATAAGAACTTCAGCCAAAGCAATAATTTGCTCAGCACCTTCAAGTCTAGGGTCCGATTCTAGGGCACGGATCGCAAAATCCCGAGTACCATGAAGGTCACGAAAATTTAGAAGCTTTACGGCTGTGCTTAGCCATCTCTTTGCTTCGGAGTTATTACTGTTAGGCTCCATTTTTTTTTTTTTTCTCTAAAAGCCTCTCTCGCTCTCGCTCACTGAGTCACTCACTGGTTTGGGCTGACTAGTTCGGACATTGTTAAGAGGAAGAAGGTTAGAGGAGTGGACTTTTTATGTAGTTGGACGAAAATGGATAATAGTTGTGTCGGTATTAACAATTACCTTTTCATGGGTTAGGGCAATTGTTTAATGGGTAGAATCGGAATTTTACATGTGATTAATGTTTTTATTTAATTAATTATTTTGACTTGAGAAAATGTTGGTGTATGTGAATTAGGATGTGTTATTATGATATATCACATGGTATGATTTGTCTTGTATTGAGGAATGAGTTAATGAACTTTTGAGTCGAATAGTAAAAAAAAAAAGCCTGTCTGCGTATCTCTTCATGTTAGGGATGAGATGTACAGTCGATTAGTTATTGTCTGAATTATTTATTATATAATTAATTTTGATAATATTATTTTTACATTTTTATAATATATATTTTGATGTATAAGAATGTTTTTTTATTTTAAATAATTTAGTATTTTATTTATTAATTTTGAAATATAAAATAAAATAATTTTTTATTTTTTTATTATGCTTTGAATTTTAAACTAAATTTATTTTATTTTTAAATTATTGTACTTGTTTATAAATGTTGTAATATTTTTAAATTATTGAATATTTTTTATTAGTTAAATTATTGAATTTGATTTATTCCAGTTTTTATTTCAAATAATTTTTTAAAAAATACTAACATATTTATTTTAATATTTTGGTTAGAATGTTAAAAATACTTTCAAAATCACAATCCTACCAAAGTTCTTCTATTTATTATATGATATTTATTACTAATGTAACTTATAAGATTATTTCTTAAAAAAAATTAGACATAATATTTATCAAGTAAAAATTAATTAATTATTCATGAAATATCTTTTAATGTTTATATTGATTGAATAAATATTTAATAAAAATATAGGATTCCGTGATTTCAAGACGAGACCCAATCAAACTAAAAGAGTATATTTTAACTCTTTCACATCGATAGCTTCTTAGTAAAAAACAATTTTTTTCCTTTTTTGAACTTTTCATTTTATTGTTAATATTTTATCAAGATAGGAAAAAGAAAAACAAGTCCAATCACGAATTATTTATTAATTTTCATATCCACTGTCATAATAGTAATAAATTTCTATTAATTAAAATATCTAATTTATTTTTAATTAATTTAAATAAAATAAATAAAATATAAAATAATAAAAAATAAAATACATAATTATTTATAATGTAATAGTTTAAAAAAGAAATATAATAAAAATTATATATTAAATTTACAGTCTAAATATAATAAAATGATATGATATTTAAATAAAATAAGATATATTATATATTAAATCTATTATAAATATTAAATAAAATATGAGATTAAATTTATATCCAATAAAATTGTAAGTTTTGAAAATTATTCATTTTCTAAACTAACTAATAAAACGTTTGTTTTAAGTTTTGAAATTCAACTTAAAATATTACACTCAATTATATATTATAATTAGTTAAAAAACATATAAAAATTTAATTTAAGAATGTATATAATTTAATGGATAGTAATTTATTTTTTATCTTAGATTTATAAGATTTTATACTCTCAATTTTATATATTATCAATTTGAAAATTAAAAAATACATAAAATTAAAAACTAAAATCAAAAGTGATAAGTCAAAAATAACATAAAATAAAAATATATACTATTCTTAATCTCATAATAACACGTATAGAGCTTTATTTATGCTCAAAATTATCTTTCAAATCATAGTAGTCGAAATAAGATTCAACTTCTAAATCATGACAATTATTCTTTTATTAATCTTTCTTAATCAATATTAGGGACACGTGTGATCTTTAAAATTGACTTGTATTTTTAAATATTTATTTAATAGAAATAATACAGTTAATATAAATATAAAATATAAAATAATATTATACAAAATTTATATGACAACTTATTTAAATGTTTAATCATTTAAAAGAAAAAATTAAATCACTAATCTTTAAAAAAATTATTGAAAAAATTATTATATTTTAAAATAAAGATATCTTTTATAAATAATTAATCACTAAATTAAATGCTATTTCTGTTTATTTTTATATTTAAAATAAAATTATTATTATTTTATAATATGTTTTAGATATGAATTAATAACTTTTAAGTAATAAAGTTTTTAAACTCAATAATTTAATATATTTAATTAAATAGGGTGTATTTGGGCTAATTAGCTACTATATATTTAGTTTTATGTTGAATTTTTTTATTTTATAATTGAGAATATTATGCTAATTTTTAAAAACTTATTTACTTGATTAATAAGTATTATTATTTATAATTGTAATATTTAATTTAGATAATATAAATAAAACATTATCATCAATAAATAAAAAATTATTTAAATGTAATTTTATTCGTATATGAATAGACAAATACTATAGTCATAACTTTATGATCTAAAAGTAAATGTAAAGTTTCTTATAAAAAAGCAAATTTTCAAGTATTATTATTGTCTTTCAAATAAGTATCGGTATTATCACCGTACAAAATTTTGATATAATTATTGTGTATTTTTATTAAAAAATTGTACTTTAAAAATCTAATAACTTTGTTAAGGTCTCTTAATTTTATGTTAATAATTGTTTTACGTTTATTAATTTTTAGATATAAAAGATTTTCTAAACTTACTATTTTAATAATTTTTTGATACCACATAAGGTTTTATCTTCCTGTATTTTATTAAGAAATTTTTTTTGTTTCTCTTCAATATTTAATGAAATATTTTCTCAATATAATTTTTGTTGCTTTGTGTTATCTCACCACGTTTTCGTTTTTTATATTATTGCATAAAAATTGGATTTGATACAGTCAAATTTTTATTTTATTTTGATACATATATTGTTTCATCATTTAATGTTGTCACATTTATTTTGTCTAAATATTATGTAAATAATTTATATAAGTTTAATAAATTATTTTTTATTAATAAATCAACCGTTGTTATATGATAGGAATATGAAAATTTTCTCCTCCCATCATTATATCTATACCTTTTAAAACCCTATTAAAAATTATTATAATATTATTAACAATTCTTACAATTAGATCTTTTGCTGCATGTTTCCAATGTTCTTCTGAAAATACATATTTATTTGTTACACACATATTAGCTCATGTATTTATATATACATATAAATGATAGTTGACATAGCCTTTAAATTTTAATATCACCTTAATATCATTACTACAAAAAAGGGCATTAAAGTCGGTTAAAACTAATTTAAAGTCGGTTCGGTGAACCAACTTTAAAGTAAATGACTTAAAGTTTAAAGTCGGTTCAAGGTGTGAACCGACTTTACGTTTAAAGTCGGTTCACGCGGTGAACCGACTTTAAATTTTTTTTTTTAATTTATTCATTTTCAACCTGTATTCGAGCAGAAAAACAACCAAAATCAGTTTAGCAAATAGTTCAAATAATACAAATATTTGAAAAATAAAATATTAATTAATAATAGAAAAATTACCATGGTTTTGTTCTATTTTATTCAAGATCGTCATATTCTTCTCCTTATGTTATAATACAAACCTACATATATAATACAAAAATCTATACACATAAATAATAACACATAATAACAGAAAAAAAATATGAATAATAGGGGATCTAAAAGATTAGTTAGAGAGGAAGAAAACTCACTAACCGATGTTGAAAATGGTAGTCGTAGGTGGTCGGAAAATGAGAAAGAGTGGAGGAGGAGGTTTTCGGTTTTTTAGACTTCTACAATGTTGAAAATAGTTTCTGTCTGGAAAGAAAGAAGAGAAAAGATTTATCCACGTGTGTAACGTCGGTTGACGTGTTGAACTGACGCTATGTTACGTGGATAGCGTCGGTTCCAGGTGTCAACCGACGCTATGCTACGTGGATAGCATCGGTTCGCCACGTCAATCGACTCTACTGCGCTACGCTACATAGCGCAGTAGAGTCGGTTGACGTGGCGAACCGACACTACACCTGGACGTAGCGTCGGTTGACGTGGTGAACCGACGCTATCCACGTAGCGTAGCGTCGGTTGACACTTGGAACCGACGCTATGTCCACGCATAGCGTCGGTTCGACACATCAACCGACGCTACGTCCTACGTGGATAGCGTCGGTTCGCCACCGAACTGACTTTAAACCAATTTAAAGTCGGTTTTTGGAAAAAACCGACTTTACGTATCGACTTAAATACCCATTTTTATAGTAGTGTATGGATAATATTTAAATTTATAATACTATACAAATCATTCATTTTCTGACGAAGAATACCCATATTCTAACACTTATTTCCTCCTGTTTCATCTATACATGATTCATCAATTAACTCTAATTTTATCTTAAAATATTTGTATAAGATTTTTACTCTATGTAAAAATTCATTGTTAAATTACTTCTTATGTTGAAGCCTACTAGAACATTCATTAGTATAATATCATTTTTCATCACAAATTTAACATCTTTATTTCTTTCTCCCTAAAGGATAATAACTTTTGTTTTTAAAAAATTTATACATTTTTTTTCTAAAATATCTTTTTTAATAGATTTCTATATCCAATATTGTTTTATATTTTTAAAAATCTAGTTTTCTTATATCTTTTAATTTTTTTGTATTTTTTTATATATTTTATATTCTTCATTCTTGAGTCCTCACCTCTCTCTCTTTGGTCAATAAAATAATATATGGCTATATATATATATAAGCTCCTCTAATAACACATAATGAATGGAGACCTTATAGGCTGAACAAGACAAGCCTAAGTTAGTACCTAATTAACTGAACAAGACAAGCCTAAGTTAGTACCTAATTAACTAAAAGGAATGGGATTAAAGAGGCAAAGTCAAACCCAATATAAGATAATAAAAATTGATAAACTCATAATATTATTATACTTAAATTAATTTACAATTTTATCACATCATATCTAATTAAATTACACAAATCTTTATATCTAAATAATAATATTACTAATAATATAAATAATGAATTATTTATATATTCAATAATTTTAAAAAACTTATTTAAGTCTTGTTTAATTTTTAAGTATTATTCTTCTATATTTGATTTAGATAATAAAAATAAAATATAATTAATAAATAAAAAATTATTTAGGTATAATTTGATTTATATATTAATAGGTAAATAACATAATTATAATCACATAATCTAGTCGTAAATGTAAAGTGTTATATACAAAAAAAGTTTAAGTATTAATATTATTATAATGCTGTGTCCATTTTTATTAGAAAATTGTGTTTTAAAACTTTCATTTTTTCACCTTATAATATAAATTTGATTCTATGATAATAAAAATTGATTCGTTTACTGATACAATCACATAATTTAATGATAAATGTAAAGTGTCCAATAAAATAAATTCAAGTATTAGTATTATCAAAATATATAATTTTGATATTATTATTTTATGATTAATGTAGAATATAACATATAAACATAAATTCAAATATTAGTATTATTAATATACATATTTTTAAATATTAATATTATATATATTTTATGAGGCTTATTTATTTATATATATATGTATCGATTACATAAAAAATATACGTCATAATATATATATATGTATGCGATAAAGGTAGAAAAAGTCACAAATAACAAGAATGAGTGCCCACACTTTTTATATACCTTAATAAATAATAAAAATATATGTACGTATCTTTCTCATTTTTTATGTTTATAAACATAATTAATATCTCATTTTTTATTCATTTTGTTCATTTTCTTATTTGGATATACGGGTCGACCCTAAATTCAATACAATTAACAGTCCGAGCCTTAAGATGAGTTAACCCAAGAAGAATAGTATGTACCCATACTCACAACAATGCTTATATGATGAGCTTGACTGCGCACAATAACTTTGATATTAGAAGGCCGACCTCCACCCCAACCATTAATGGTCCACTTCGAGTTTAAAATATATTATTTTTACTGATTGTACCCTTATGACATATTGTGACGTATATCTTTTATGTAATCGACACATGTACGTATAAATAAATAGACCTTATAGAAGATTCACACAATTTTACAAAAGGCTCTCACTTTTCTCTAATTTATCTCTCTACAAATTGGACCATCTTAACATTTTGGCACCCATCAGGGGCTCACGATTTGAAGGTTGAGCCTTAGCTTCTAACCTCTTATTTTTAGGGATTCACCTTGAGTTATGAGATAAAGATCTCATAAGCAAGTGGAATTCCCTAGGATTTATGTCTATCATTATGGGAACACGAGTCAAGGAAAGATTGTGACTAGCAAGCAAAATAGTAGTCTCGTCACGAGACCATATCTTGCCAACCCATAAGGAAGCCTGAGTTGAGGTCAATACCTATCAAGATTTGGCATGCCAACTTCTTGAGCTAAGAAGAAAGCTCAAGCAGACCAAGCAAGAAAGCATAGCACTACACTTGTAGTCATGCCTGGGTATCCTTAAGGGTTGGGCCACTAATCTAGTTAGTGAGATCGATCAAGCTTCTATAGCACATGAACCTACCCAAGGTGAAGATTTAACAAGGGATGACCCTCCGCCCAGTGTGATGGGGCTCAACAATGAGAAATCGTTGCAAGAGTAGAAGAGTTGAGATGCAAGATTCTAGGCATTAGAATAAGCAAATAAAAGGTAAGAATAGACCCTCAAAAGGGCCAATGAGAGTCAGAACAAGGGTAAGGCACACTATAATATGGATAGGGACTGTGAGAAATTGTGTATCTCCCAATTTATTTCTAAAGTTGACCAATACAGTCCCCCAAACAATGGATAAAGCTTACGGAGAGACAAGAAAGTTTATCAATCTAGAAAGAGAGTTATGATCAGATAAGAACATTAAAGTTGTTGTAGAAGTTGTACCATAAAAGAAAAAAATGAGAGTAAGATCAAACATGTTACACCATGATAAAATGATTAACAAGAGCAAGCATTTCACGTCCAATCACAAGGTAAATGGACAATGGTCAGGGAATATAGAACCTTGAGGGAGGTCATTGTCTCCCTTTATGGGTCCACTATTGAGAGTAAACCTTGCCCAAGCCGTGATAAGGATAGAAGATGAATAGAATTTCATTTGGCCACAAAAAATAAGGACCTATCTTAAGAACACATCTAAGTTGTGTGCTTTTCATAAGGATATAGGCCACGAGACGAGAGATTGTAGGCATTTGAAGAAGAAAATAGATGATTTACTATTTAGGGGATCTCGTGGGAAATAATAGCAAAAAAGCTTATTGGCAGCTCGAACATGAAACATTAAGGCTACGTGTTCCACCTAGTAGCAGGATAGACCCATACAATGAGGCTAATGTGAGGATAATCCATACTATATATGGAGGGCTCGAGCTCAATAGGACCTCTAATAACTCACGCAAAAGATACGTTAAAGACTTGGGCAGCTCACCGTATATATATAATTTGGGCTTACTGATGTCTTCTGTTGAAATAACCTTTTTCGGGAAGGACGATGCCTCGTCTCTCCATGAAGACCCTTTGGTAATCACCCTCTAAATAGGATCCTACGACGTTTGTCAAGCCATGATTGATATGGGGAGTTTCATTGACCTTCTTTTCCTGTCAACAACAAAGGTTATAAGTATAAATGATTACGACATCGTGAAGAGAGAGCTACCCCTGGTGGGATTCAAAAATAGCACTACCTATGTAGTGAGAACCGTAATTTATATTAGGGTCTATAATGATGACCAACTTTGTAATAGTTGATGTCTCATGCCATTACAATGCTATCTTGGGTAAACCATGAATACATAAAATGAAAGCAGTTCCTTTCACTTTCCACTAAGTCATCAAATACCCAACTGAAGAAGGCATAAAAGAAATAAAAGGGGACTATGAAAAGGCTAAAGGTTGTTACAATGCTACCATGAAGTAAAGTGCTCCAAACTAGAAATTATAGCATAAGCCTTATTAGAAAAGGGCATGGGGAAAATGCCTAGCAAAGTCGATTAATTCAAATAAGGTGCAAAATTTTCCAGTCAAAGATTTAAGGGATAGCCATTCCCTAAAATTGAGCGATGACTTAACAACAAAGGTTAGGGAATAACTATCTCAATTCCTAAGAGAAAATTTGATATCCTTGCATGGAAGCCTACAGACATGCCTAGGATTGACCTAGAAATTATAACCCATATGTTGAATGTTAATCCAAAAGTTAGACCTATTATGAAAAGAAAGAGAAAGTTCTCAAGAGAAAAGAATGAAGTGATTAAAAGTTAGGTCACCATGCTTAAAGAAACGAAGGTCATTAGAGAGGTGGACTACCCAACTTGGATGCCAAATATGGTGTTGGTAAAAAAAGGTTTGTGGATCGCCCCACATGTGTGTAGCCTTCACAAACTTGAATGAAGCATACTCGAATAATTGTTTTCCCTTACCAAGTATTGATCAACTAGGGGATGCTACTATTGGATTTAACTTGATGAGTTTCCTGGACACATATTTCGGTTTCATTAAATTAGAATGCAGCCAAAAGATGAGGAGAAAACATCTTTCATTACCGAGGAAGGGACCTTTTGTTACACACAAATGTCATTTGGTTTAAAGAATGCAAGAGCCACATATCAACGCCTCATCAACAAGATATTTGTTGATCAACTGGGGAGAAATCTAGAAGCATATGTGGATGACATGGTGATAAAGCCAGCACAACCAGTAAACCATGTCAAAGACTTGGAAGAAATATTTCATGTAATCCAAAGGTATGGTATGAGACTAAACCCTAAAAATGCATTTTTGGTATTGCTTTATGGAAATTTTTGGGATATCTCCTATCTGCTTAAGGAATTGAGGCCAACCTGGATATGATACAGGTCTAGGTCGACATGAAACCTCCTACCAGCCTCAAAGGTATTCAACAATTAAATGAAAGAATAGTGACATTCAACAGATTTGTTTCCAAATGCACATACAAGTGCTTGTCATCCTTCAAAATATTGAGGAAGAATCGGTATCCTAGAACAAAGATTATGATATAGCTTTTAAAAAAAATAAACAATATCTAAGCAAGCCTCTGATCTTAATCATTCCCTTCCCAAAAGAAAAGCATTTTTGTACGTGGCTATTACTTCCCAGACTTATAGTGTCATACTTCTTACTGAAAGAAACAATGTCCAACACCCCGTGTACTAAATCAACCAAATACTGACAGACACCCAAAACAGGTATCCAAAGATTGACAAGTTAGCATTTTCCCTAAAGGTGACAACACAAAAACCCCAGCATTACTTCGATTCATATACAGTGGTAGTACTCACCACATAACCACTTAGGAGAATATTAATGAGGCTAGAGATTGCAGGGAGATTAGCTCATATTTCCATAGAGTTGGGAGAGTATGATATCAATTATATGTCTTCAACTTCCTTTAAAGCGCAAGTGATGGCAGAATTTGTTGCTGACTCTAGTGAGTCACCAGAGGTTACCAATAACAAGGTAAAAGGGAAAATATATGATGTGGATCAAAGAGAGATGCCATCCTGGAAAGTATTTGTAGATGGCACACACAACTTCAAAGGTACCGTGATAAAGGTGGTCATAATCGACCACGATGAACACTATTTCGAATATGCTATCAGGATGGATTTTTAAGCAACCAATAATATTGTAGAGTAGGAGGCAACTATATTTGGTTTCATGATTGAAAATAAGCTCAGAACAGATAACATCATCTTGCATAATTGACTCATGATTGATGGTCAATCAATACTTGGGCATGTTTGAGGCTAAAGACAACAAGATGAAGAGGTTTTTGGAGAGACTAAGGAAGGAGTGTTCAAAATTTGCTCGCTTTGAGATTGAGCAAATATCCAAAAATAAGAATGGTCATGTTGATACCTTATCCACACTAGCTATTGTACATGAGATTAACCATACTTAGGTAGTTTATGTAACAATCCTAACATAGGCCAGTTTGGAAGAGGTCGAAAAAATAATTAGAGACATAGATGAGGCCACCAGCCTATAGTTCATTCCAATCTTTAACTTCTTGAAAGAAGGAGACCTATCTCAAGACCAAAAGCTGGCCAAAGAATTCAAGGCTAAGGCAAGTTAGTACATGATCAAAAACAATAAATTATATAGAAAAATAACACTTGGACTTGGGCTTCTGTGCATAACTAGGGAGTGGTATGAAAAAATCATGTTTGAAACCCATGAGGGAAAGTGCAACTCCCATTCGGATGGAAGAAGGTTGTCCCAACGAATTATGTGGCAAGGCTACTATTGGCCACTATGCTAATAGATTACACAAGGTATACCCAAGCGTGCAACCAATGTCACAAGTTTGACCCATTATCATATACGCCACCAACCAAGATGATAAGGATCGTTAGTCCTTGGCACTTATACAAATGAGGACCAGATATAGTAGGACCTTACCACAAGTAGTGGACCAAAATAGGTTCTTATTGGTTATCATATATTATTTTTCCAAATGGATTGAGGCAGAGCCTTTGGAAAGAATAAGGGAAGAGCAGGTGATTCGATTTATTTGGAAGTCCATATTTTGTCACTTTAGCCTTCCCAAGAAGCTTATTATCGATAATGGATGGCATTTTACAGGCTACAACATCAAAGAATTTTCCACTAAGTACAATATCAATATGTGTCATTCAACTCCATATTACCCGCAAGCCAATGGTCATGCATAATCTTCTAACAAATTAGTAATCAACCTATTAAAGAAAAAGTTTGAGGATGCTAAAGTAAGATGGATTTAGGAGCTACCTAGAGCATTATGGGCCATCAGACTAGTCCTAGAGGCAACAATTGCAAGACACCTTTCTCGCTAGTGTATGGGATTAAGGTTGTGATATCAACTAAAATCACAGTGCCCACTATAAGATCAACCCTAACCGAAGACCAAAATGCTACAAGTAGAGCAATTGAGCTGATCCTAATAGAAGAGAAAAGAGACGAATCCTTAAGGAAGATGGTCGAATAGAAAAGAAGGGTAATAGATTATTACAACAAGGTTGTATGTTTCAAATCTTTTGCATAGGTAATTGGGTTTTCATAAGGGTGTTCCCCAACAAGAAGGAATGCATGGTTGGCAAGTTAGGTGCAAGTTGGAAGGGCCCATACTAAATAATTGCAATGACACCAAGGAAGGCTTACTTATTGAAAAAACATCAAGTAAGTTGAAGATAACGCAAGTTGGAATGCTTGACACTTGAAAAAGTATAATTTTTGATGTTCTTTTATTTAACATCTCTAAATACCACCCTATATATATATATATATATATGAAATGACTTTTGGTGAGCAATGACATTCTTCCCTAAATTACGTGTCACGAGTTGATCACCTTTGTAAGAAACCAAGTAGAGTGTTCTGCCATTGATTAAGAGAGTTTATTACCTTGATCATAGACCAAGTAAAACACTCTCCCCTAAATTATATGTCACGAGTTTATCACCTTGGTCAGGAACCCGATAGAGAACTTTGACACTAATATTAAGCGAGTTGATCATCACCGACTAGGTAGAGCATTCTAACATTGATGTCAAGAGAGTTGATCACCTTGGTTATAAACTAAGTAAAACACTATCCCTTAAATTACATGTCATGAGTTGATCACCTCGGTTAGGAACTAGGTAGGGCACTCTAACACTGATGTTAAAAGAGTTTATGACCGTGGTCATAGACCTGACTCTCCCTAAAAGATTACATGTCATAAGCTGATCACCTCGATTAGGAATCAGGTAGAGCGCTCTGATATTGATGTTAATAGAGTTGATCACTTTAGTCATACATTAGGTAAAACACTCTCCCTAAGAAGTCTTATGTCATGAGTTGATCGCCTTAGTCATATACCAAGTAAACCATGCTCCAATAGTTGCTTGGGTTAGCCTATATTTATGTTCCGATCGAGCTTCATAAGCTCATCTTATCAAAAATAAAGTGCATTGATCGAGCTTCAAAAGTTCATCTTATTAAAAATAAAAGTTTATTGCTCCAACTTATAAAGATTTTAAAAGTTCATTAATAGAGAGCTCAGTCTCCCAAAATATTACAAGTTTTTAAGGCATTTGGACACAAGACCAGTGTCTAGGTCATTTGCCTCTTCTACTAAGGGCAACAGCTTTGGCCTGAATCTTGAAAACTTTGTTACTAATATTGGCCCTTGCTTCATTAGAGGCTAAGTTTGAGTTAAGCATAGAGTGTTCCAATTCCTCAGCAACACTCATTACCTTTAGGAACACTAATTCATATTGATTCATGTAAAAGTTTTCCCTATAGGACTCCCTGTCAACTAGAATGACCAGTTTAGTCATGGTATTCCTCTCTCGAGCTTAAGTTTGGGATAGTTTCTCATTATAAGAAGCGAGCTCACACTTGGTCTCCTTAAAAAGAGAGAGCTTATCCTTGTAATTGGTTAACTCGGACTTTAATTTCTCTACATCAATGTTAGTTTACAGTTCTCTAATTTTAAAGCTCGATCTAAGCGTCTATTAGCTTGATCAAAATCCATAAGGTTCGAATAAGAAAGATGGAGTAAAATTTTTTAGTTGCTTTAAACAAAAGATAATGTCTGAATTATAGTATCCCTAATATCCTTTTATAGGAAATGACATTAGGACAACTATGATAGCAAATGTCCTTGAAAGTAAGAAAGTGGGTCAACATCATAAATAAATACTATAAATGCACAAATACACATGCCACATAAGTTTTTCTTGAAATCAATTTCATTAACAATATGTGTTGGATTACAAGGACAAGCTCGCGCCCATAAAGAATGAGGGAGGCATCTAATGAGTGCTTAAAAAACACTAAAATTATCATGATTTAATTTACTTTAATTAATTAAATATATTTATATTTGTATAATTTTATAATATATTTTATATAAATTTATTTTTTTGGAATCACAAGTATTTTTATTGTTTTTTAGGTATTTTCGTTCAAAAATAATTTAAAGACTCGAATAAAAAAATACTAGATGCAATACATCACAAATATATTAAAAAAATGAGAAAAAGTCAAAAAATGGAGAAAATGACAAAATTGCCCAAATCTCGCGTTAAAGCTGCCCATGCCGCATCAGAGTTGTCCATACTATGTTAGCGCTTGTGCATGCCATGCCGTGTTAGCTCTACGCGTGCCTATATAGTGTTAAGGCCTACGCGCACCATATCGCCTATTCCCCTACGTGTGCCCATGTCGTGTCAACGCCTATCCCTACGCGCGCCATGTCACCCCCACACGCATGCCATTTTTGTCCAAACACCTCCAAGATTAATTTTTGAGATATTTGGCTCTTTCCTCACCTATAAAAGGACCCTCTCTCCATTGTAAAAAAACTCAATTTTCTTAACTCTTTCTCTCTAGAAAACTTAGTTTTTTAGTTATTCTCTTTTTGAGAAGAACTAGTTATGTTTTTTGTAGATTTATAGTTCTTGATTCAATAAACAGAAATGCAAATCCATTTAGAGACTTTCAAGTAACAGAATTAGGGTTAAACTTCTGTAAGGATTCTTTTGAGGTAAAATTTTAAAATTAATTCTTTACATTTATTTTTATGTTTTATTCTTATATGTTATATTTAATTTATTTGTGATTAAATTTAACATGTATGTCTGTTTTTAAATATGATATAATAATAACGTTGTTATGCTTGCAAAATATTAAATTGGTAAAACATTTTTATAAAATAAATTGATTTTATTTTTATTCAAGATTTTATATTAAGGATGTTAGAGAGAAATATATTATTTTTCATTACAAACTTAATTTTGAAAATTAGATTTTAAGGTTTAATTATCCGATCTGATTTAGAGTAGTACTATTTTATTTATCGGTACAATCGCCTGGTAGTTAGAGTGAAACTCTATTTCAAATTTTTTATAAGAATTTCTATTCAAAAATGTATTGATAATATATTTTCGGTAATGCATTTAAAACTTGAAAATTAGTACTTGAATAATTAAATTATTAGGTTTAATTTGGACATCTTGAATAAAATTTAAAATGTCTAAGCCCACCAAAGGTGGCATTTAAATGGTTCATTTTCAATCTCTTAAAAAAATTAATTTAATTAACCAAACTAATTATCGATCATACCCATATGTGTTAATTGATTTGTTTAACTAATAAAGAATATCTAATCCCACCAAATGTAGTGTTTATATATAAAAAAAGAGAATCAATAAATATCAATTTATATCTTTAATAATTTAAATAATATAAGCAAACATAATTAACTTAATTATTATATCCTTAAATACTTCACTATTGTAAATGATAAAAATTTGCATAATTGTTTATTGAATCTATATCTATGTTTATTTGTTATTCTATTAGATTATGAAACACAAACCAAAATACCATGACATGATGTTTAGGATTTAATTTTGTTTTTAAATTTTGAATAATAAATTAAAAACCACATATATTCTTTCCTTAGATCGACCTTGGGAGTATACTTGTCATTTTCTATAAAATTATTCATGTACTTGCGAGAGTTTTACAAATATAAAACCAAATTATTTGTAGCAATGGTGTTGCTAACTTGACACTAGTCCTGCCCATCAACGTCGAGCCAAAAAAAATGATAAAGAGGTTCAAACTTGCCTTATAATCCAAGATCCCTAGTTCCACCCATTCTGGGTTCATCTTCACTCGCCTTAGAGTCTACATCTTATTCATCATCCTTATCCTGAGTTTGAGTGGACGAGAACGGAGGGGTGGTTGAGATATTAAGGAATTGATAGTAGTATTCCCCGAGTCCCTTCTTTTTGGACTCTTTCTTAAATGAGTTCATGGCTAGGTTATACCCAATCTTAAAGCTCAAAGAAAGCTATTCGATCATATCGTCAAGCTTACACCTTGTCTTTTCTTGTTCATTGGCATACATGTCTTTAACATCTTCAAGATTGTGCTTATAAGTTTCTACCTTAGCCTTGAGCTTTCTCTGGGCCAGCGCCTCGAGTTATCATTTAGTTCTTGTATGGCCTTGGCCAAATTTTCTTCCATATCAACAGTCTCGCCCTCCTACTTGTTAGCCTTGGCCAACAACACAAAATTCTTAGCTTGGGTTAAAACATGAATCTTTTTTTCCATTGTGAGGTCGTGCTTTAACATCTTCACACCCCCAAACTCTGCTAAGCCCATGAAGGATTTGGGCCTAAAAAAAGGAAAATGACGCGAGGTGAAGAAAATATAACAGCCTGAGGCTTAATGAGTATAAGCTCGGACTAACATTTGCTTGGTATAAGAGTCTTTTAAGAATGACTCCAGAATCCACATCCTTGCACATGGAATCCAATTGTTTCTCATGGACCATGTAAAAGAGGTTGTCCATGTAGTGGTCCACCCTTTTTGGTGTCATACCTTTGTATAAGGCCATTCCATCAACTTCTGTAATGAGGTCATCAATAACACTTTTTCCTCTCCTCAAGTCCCTCATAGGGGGGTGAGTATTTGTTGTTCTAAGGCCACAAGTGTGGGAGTATACTAACCCAAGGACATTGGTATGGGCTCAATGACATTGAAAGGGGTAGGCACGAGTACAAGCTCATCAATGGTCACTTTTTTCTCTTCTTTTTGGATAACGTAGGAGCAGTCTCCTACTAAAAGGAATGGCTTCTCTTCTTTCCTTTGGAAGAGCTCATTCCTTGGGAGGGAGTTTCCCCTTTTTGATAGCTAAACCCTTGTTTGGAAACTCTACTTTGAAGCCATACCAAAAGGTCATCGGCATTAAACTCTATAGTATCTAAAAAGACAAAAGGGAAGGAGGATGTTAGATTTCAAAGACTCGGGCTGAATAGATAACATGTCATTTATAGAAGGCTCAAGGCTAGTTCACCACCATCATGTAGCATTTCAAACCTCCCTCTAAAGTTTTTGGAAGGGGTCTTACACTTGAATGGTGCTCGAGGTCTACGAATGATTATATGGGGCGGCTTCGCTGATCCTCGCCTATCCTCATCAACCCACGTGCAATAAAGTATAAGGTATTTAATAGTTGCATCCACTGTTTCTTCTCTAATAAATAGTTTTGGATATCAGTTAATCTTTGTTTGGCCTCGGGGCTCAAGGTCGTGATAAAGGAACCCATGTTCCTTATCACAAGTTTGGTGTTAGCCTAGGTGCTTCTAATCAGCCTCACATCAGTATCTATCATTTCCCACTGACCAAACATGTAGAAGAAGTATTCCTTATAGTTCTTCTCAATTTTGGGGAGGATCACATTTATGCCCCGATCATATTTGACTAATATGTAGACCCTTCTCATATTTGTGGGGTTCTACTTCAACACATATGTTTCATTAAACTTGCTCATTTCTAACTCGACCCCAAGCTCTCTACATATCAGGGTAAGATAGAACAGGTACCTCTATTTATTAAGCATCAGTTGGCCTAGTGGGAGCTGACTTATGGCTAGAAATTTCCTTATGAAGGGGTATAATGGGAACCTGACCCCTAGTCGTAAGGCCTTTTTGTGAAAGGATGTTAACCCAACTGGAGGTGGATTGCTATCAAGAATACCCTATATAAGGATCATTATCTAAACCGAGTAGGGAATGTCATACATCTTCCTTCGTTAATCCTTTTCTTGAGAAGATAACCCACTGGGTTTGACCTTGGCTGCCCAACCTTTGGTATGGCCTGTGGGTTCACCAGTGCTTTTCTTCCTAGATTTTTTCCCCTGTGACCTTAAAACCGATATTTGGGTATAAGGCATGTTCAACCTAATGGTAAGTGTGGTCTGTGATCGAGATGTAGATATAGAAGGAGGAGGCTTAAACATTTCCTCTTCACTAGAGGTGCTCATCTCGTTAGTAGACATTAGTGCCTCACTTTCTATCTAACTTGAGAAGTTGGGGTATTGAGGGCTCTCCCAGAAGGAGCCCAAGGAACACGAGGGTAGGACTACATGGCTAGTTGCCCATGATAATAACTCTCTATGCATAAAAGGTAAGGTACGAGGAAATAGAGGTTACCTAAGGATGACTTTTCAAAGTAACAAAAGGGATATTTAGAGACCGACCCAAATAGAAATCAGAAAGGTGTTAGACTTAAGGTGGTATCCTTTAAAGTTTGAGTAATAATAAAAGATGTATCATACTAATTTTCTTACCACCGAGGTGAGAAACTTAAGGCACGAGTTGAAATGATAGGGTATTTTTGTTCGATATCTAGAAAATGATCAAATAAAGAGACGCCCTGGCTCCTCCTTATATAAAGATGTGTGTCTTATTTCTCCTATTAACTGGCAAGCATTTATTAGGACAAGTTGAGAGTTTCCAATTCGCTGTCTGATTTCTACTCTTTCACCCCCGTTGAGAAACCGAGCTAAAAGAGTAGAAACATTTGGTGTTTAGACATACGAGTCAACCTTGAGCCCGAGCCTTAAGACGAGTTAACCTAGGAAGACCAGTATGTGCCCGCGCCTATAACCATGCTCGTAGGATGAGCCTGCATGCGTACAGTAGCTTTGATATTAGAAGGTCGACATCTAGCCCAAGCCATTATTGATCCACCTCGAGTTTAAAATATGTTGTTTTTACTAAGTGTATCATTTTGACTCACTCTAATGTGTACCTTCTATGTAATTGACACATGTACATGTAATGCCTTATAAATACATTAACCTTATGAGAGATCCACACAGTTTTACAAAAAAACTCTTACTTCTCTCCGACTTTTCTCACTATTAATATCTAAGCTCATCAATTCCTTGTTTCATTTTCTTATCTCATATATCTAACAAGTAACAATTATGAGAGATCCACACAATTTTATAAAAACACTCTTACTTTTCTCGACTTCTCTCACCATTAATATCTAAGCTCATCAATTCTTTGTTTCATTTTCTTATCTCATATATCTAACAAGTAACAAATAAATTAGTCTTGTTCAAAAAAATGAAATTTTGTTACCCTGAGTAATAATAATTGAATAATATATTTATCAATAAATATTTTTATTTATATTACTAATATTATTAGTTAATTATATTATCAGTAATGTATTTATGTTAATGATATTATTAATATATTTTTAGTATATATTAGTACTAGGATAAGAAAAATCAACTCATTATATATTAGAATATAAGGAATAAGGACATATTATATTTTTAATTATTTTTATAATATTTTGAGAAATTAACCAACTTTTAATATATATACCATGCATACAAAAATTTGAGTCTAGACACCGTCCAATTAGATTATTCCTAATTGTGTCAAAAGATTCAACTTCGTAAAAGTTAGGAATAATCGAGACTCTAAGTTTACTTTTGGAGTGAACTATCATTCTAGTGGCTACTAGTTGAAAAGATAAGCTTGATTTGAAAAAACAAGAGCTTAGAATTGATAAAGAATAAGAAAAACAATAGAAAGTGATTGGACTGGAGAGAACCTTCATCATACATATATTTCTCTTGTTTTTTTGTATTTTTGTTTTAATTTTCAAAAGCTTAACATTTTGTTAGCATATGATTAGCTAAATAGCTTATACGAATGCTTGACTTAGAGGATCAATATTGATGACTAGTGCATCTTATTAACAAGTAACTATAAATAGAAGATTACTAGTGCTTTGTAAACGTTTAGGTAAAAAAAAATAGTACTTTCTAAGAGAGTTGTGATATGAAAAGTAATAAATACTTATTAGGTTGCGTCATTTCATAGATATTAAAGTGGAGTAATAAAATATTATTATAATAATTAATAATAAATGAATAATATATTTATCAGTATATATTTATTTATGTTACAAATGTTATTAATATATTATATAATAAATATACTTTCAATAAATATATTTATGTTATTAATATTATTGATATTTTGTTAGTTTATTACTATTATTATAAGTAAATGTAATTTTAATGATATTATTATTAGAGTAAAGATGTGAAATGAGTCGGCCAACACGATACATCCCTTAAATATTCACTATAACATGGCACTAAATACGAACAAAAAAAACATGATATTCTTAAAATAATATGACCCATGGCACACCGTTAGATAAAAATTAAATTTTATACAAATTAATATTAAATATATAAATATATATATTTATTATTAAATTTAAACGTATTTTAATTTGATATTCTTAACATTCATAAAGAGAGTTCGACTCTTATTAACAAAAAAATTTCTCAAAATAATAGACTAAACAAGTCATCAGTCATGGGTCGTGTTAAACTATTAAGTAGAACCCAACAGCCTAGGCATGACACGATAAGTTAAAGCCTTTGGGATAAAAGTAGAAGCATGACATGACCTATGTTCGGGGTACAAATCAACGCGACTTGTTAGATTGATATTTTAATAAAAAAATAATAAAAATTATGTTTAAAATTGATCGTATTAAAGTTACAATATATTTGAAATGAAATTATATTATATAATATTAAAATAATATAATATAATATTATATATTTAACCTATTATGAATATTAAATAAAATATAAAATTAAACCTATAACCTTATGTTTTGATTTGTACTTATATGTTTAGTGGAGACTTGTAAAAGATTTTTTTTTGAATAAATCTACAAAAAGATTAAATCACATATGACAAGACATGCAATTTTACATATTATAAATATATATTTGAATATTTTATGGAATATAAGAAGAATTTACCATCTCTTTTCAAAATTCTCGTATTTTTCAATCATATAAAACTTAATTTTACATTTAAAATGTTTACAATTCGAGTACAATTATGCACATGTGCATGGTATAATTATTTTTAAATAAATTATTATTTTTTAATTCATATAAAATAAAAAAAAGAATAAAAATCATTGATAATAAAAATAAAAAAATATTATTTTTATATTAGAGAATAATATAACTTATTAATACAAGAGTAATTTAATATTTTAAAAAATAACTTAACATACAAATGTTTTCAAAAATATAAATATCGTTATAAGATTAACAAAAAATTATTGTTGCTAAAAATATATAAAATTATTATTACCATAACAGAAAACACTAACGAAAAAAAATTAATTTTATATAATAATTTAATGTTCTACTTTTTAAAAAAATAGAAATATTGTTATTTTATTAGAAAAAAATTCTATATCTCAAAAATAACAAAAAATTCACTAAAGATAAATGTATACGATAAATACTAATATCATTGTGTATATAATTTTGTTCACATATTTTTTATATATTACAATATTTTAGAATTACTTTAAAAATTGATAAAGTGATTCCTTTTATAAACTAGCCAATGAAACTTGTCTCTAAATAAATTAAATTTAAAATATTATAATTAATTTAAATGACACATAAAAGTTTAATTTAAAAATAAATATATTAATATATAGTATTTTTATATCTTAAATTTATGAGATTTTACTTTCATCGATTTTTTGATATTATCAACTCAAAAAAGAAAAAATACATAAAACAAAAAATCAAAATCAAAATCAAAATTGTGAGTTAAAAATAACGTAAAATAAAAATATGAATGATACTTAATCTTAAATAGAACCACAAACAATAACAATGATATTTAATGATTTTTATAATTTTAAAACTTATTAATTAATTAAATAGAGTTTTATTTATTGCTCAAACACATAAATTTTACATTTCTTAAAATGACTATATACTTGGATATATGACTACACAATATATTTAAACAAAACCATAAAAATTATTTTGATATCATTTTTCTTGTCTTCAATATATGAATTTAAAGGTGTCAAACGAGATAGGTTGGTTCAACTCGATTAAGCTTAACTTAGCTCATCTAAATTTTAAATAAGTTGAATTGTGCAACTCATTTACAATTTTTTATTGAACTTATTTAAATATTTAGGCCATATTTGATAATAATTTCAATTTCTAATTTGCAATTCTTGAGTTTTAGAATTAAATTTTTAATTTTAAAATATTTTGAAATTTTTTTTTTTGATAATCAATTTATAGTTTCAATTTTAAAAAGTAGAAATTGAAAATTAGTTTTTGCTTGTTTGATACCTAATTCATAATTTTCTATTTTTAACTTTTTAAGCTCTTGTGTTGGGATGAGCATAATTTTCTATAATAACTCAAAATCTCAATTCTTATTTTTTTTATAAAATAAAATTTTAAAACTTTCTAATGATATATGAAGTGATTCATAATATTTTATTAGTTAATATAATTTATATTTTAAAAAATGAGTCAAAAATATTATACCAAGTTTGAACAATAATTAATAAAATGAGTATAATTTTCTATAGAAAAATAGAAATCATAAATCATAATTTTTTTATAAACTAAACTGCTATAACTTTCTAATGGTATGTGAAATGATTCATAAATATTTATGAATTAGTGGAGGTTATGTTTTGAAATGAGTAAAAAATGTCATTCTTAATTTGAACATATTCATTACTTAAATATGCTTAACTTTTCTATAAAAAACTTGAATTCACGAACAATAAAATTTATTAAAAACTAGATAATTTAAACATTTCTAATGGTAGATGAAATGATTTATAAAATTTTGTTAGTGAGTATAATGTATATTTTAAAAATGAGTAAAATTTCTTTTCAATTAAAACAATTATTAGCAAAATGTCAATAATTTTATATAGAAAACTCGAAATCATAAACCGTAAAAATTATTAAAGAGTAGATTTCTAGAGATTTATAATGTTACGTGAAATGAATCTTAATATTTTGTGAATTGGTACATTTTATATTTTAAAAATATTTAATAGAATATGAACAATAATCAATAAAATGAACATAAATTCTCTAAAAGAACTCAAAATTTTAAAATATGACATTTGTTATGAAATAGACTATTTGTTTTTAATGATATATAGATTTAATTATAAATTAATACAATTTAAATTTAAAATCTGAGTCAATAATCATCTATATAGTCTCAGTTATATTGTATATGTTTTTAAATTATTATTAATTCTATATTTATTATAATATTTTAATATAAATTTTATTTTATTTTATTTTTTAAAAATCAGTTGTTACTTTTCATATTTTGATAACTTCTTCATTTTTTTTTATTTGTTAATTTTTTAATTTATCATGTATTTGTCAAATGAGTTAGTGAACTATTTATGACTTTTTTAGATTATAAGCTTAATAGATCAACTTTAAATGAGTTGAATTAGCTTTAGTAGTTTATTTCTAGTTCAATTGACACCTCTAATATATATTAATACATCAACATATTTCATTCAAAATTATGAAAGAAATGTGAAAAACCTTTAAATCCGCAAAGTATTGAACCCAAGCAAAAAAACAGTCGCTTTTCTAAATTTTTAATCGTTAAATTTTTTTAAGTATACTAAATATTTAATAATTTTTTTTATTTTTTCTTTTAATTTCCTAACGATAGATAATTATTATAATATTTATAAGTATTTTGATTTTATTTATAATTGTTAATTTGATTAACTATTTTACAAATAACCAAAAATAAAAAAAAATTAAGTTTTTTAGTTTTTTTACCAAGCAATACTTTTGTATGGTTTAAACATGTGAATTGGAACGAAGAAAATATGAGTTTTACCACCAGACTATTAGATATTGTATGATTTAAACTTGTGAATCAAAACGAAAAAAGATGAGTTTTACCACCACACTACTAGATGAATCACTATGAGTCTTTTAGTTTTTTCTTTTATTTCACGTACTAAAAGATAATTATTAAAAAAATATAATCAATTATTTTTATATTAAATATAATTTAGTAAATAAATTAAAATTTTACACATAAATAATTTTAAAATTTTCTTTTAATTATGTAATAATATGATAATTATTATAATGATAATGAGTTATTTGATTTTCTTTTTTTAAATTTTTGCTAAGAGATAATCTATAGATTTTAAATTTATTAACATAGAATTAATTATTTTATGAGTTTTTTAATTTTTAATTTTAATTCTTTTACTGAAAGATAATTAATATATATAATCAATTATTTTTATACTAAATATAATTTAAAAAATAAATTAACTAAAATTAATTTATAATTAAATTATGTTATACGAAGAAATACAATAATATTTATAGTAAAATCATTAATCAAAATATAATATGTCATTTATAGGATTTGGATAATCATTTTCATATGAAAATACAAACTTAATCTTTTATAATAATTATAAGATAACACAACACGTGTCATATAGATACAAAAATATTTGTAAATTTACCAATAATTATTAGGATTATCCATCAATATTGTATTTCACACTTTCACTATATATTCACACAATAAATTGCATGTTTATTATGCTTTTATTTTCATTCTATTACTCTCATTTTTTTCCCTTTTTATCAAGTTATTGTGTTTATTCTATAAATTTTTGCAATCAATTATTTTTGAAATATCCTATCAATACATGAATTTTAAAGGGTATTTTTCACATTTTGTATCCTTGATCAAAAAAGTAGAAAGAAAAATAGTTGTCATTCTAGAAAGTTTGTTCCTTCTTCAATCTCTAAGCACCATGTGTAGATAGGAGATTTCAAATTTTTCGGCCAATATTGTTGGATTTTTCACTGTAAAAGTTAGGAAATATCTCAAATGCCCCTAGGATTTGACATATCTTCATTTATGTCTTCGAAGTTTATAAAATGTCACAAATACCTTTGGACTTTAATGGTGTTAATTTTTCATCCATTATTATTTAGAATACTATTTCTTGGCTCTGATATCAATTTTTACGGATCGATACAATTTTTAATTGAGGGTTAATATTGACATAGTTAATGATCTTTGTCTATTTACTGAAGATAATAATTTGTCTAAAAAACTTATTATCTTTTAGTATAAATTTAATTTTCTTCTATATTCATTACAATTGCATAGTATATTATGTTCTTCATTATGTTGGTTACTTAATTCTAATCCTGAATCTACTAATTGTCTTTTAAAATTCAAAATTATTCTTTTATTTGTTAAATCTAATAGTTCTAATTTATGTACTAATGATTCGATGTTCATATAATATTATCTTGATAAATAATATGTGTTGAATGCATATTATTGTGTCCTATTCATAATATACAAACAAGTTTTTCTTGTGTACATACAATGTATTTATAATCTTCAAATAAGTAATATCTAAATATTAAGTTGTTGAATTTCTCTTCCTCTATTCTTACATATGTTTGACTAAAATAATCTTTTAATGTCCTTGAAATAGGATAGTCTATGATACTTGTGATAACTTTAATATAATTTGTATAGATGTCTAATAAGGTGTTAAATCTTTTAAAATTTTCAAAACAAGTTTTATAATCCTCATCTTTAAAATATTCATTTAAATGATAAAAATAACCTTTATCAAATGTTTCTAAGAGAATCAGATTTTTATCTTTGATTTTATTTAAAATTATTAGTTGTTTATTTCTAAAAATAGTTTCCATTTTTCTGTTTTAGCAGTATTGTACTTGAATTTGATGGGTCCACCACGGTCTTCCCTTCATCTTTTTTTGTTACACCTGTTATGCCTTAACTTTGCTCAAACCTCAACGCCTTTTTGGCAATGGTGAGCCTTTTGCATCCGTACATAAATGGTGTCCAATAGTTGACTTACTAGATAAGAGTAACTGAACTCTATTTTATTCATAAGATAATAATTATTACAACTTAAGGTCAACTAAGAACCTTGAAAAGGTGCTTAGCCTATCATAATTACTAGGTATAACATTATTGGTTTTGGGATTTCTAGATATAGGAGTTTTCTATTCTAGAGTTTTTTATATGTTTCAGAGTAGAGAGCTTTGTATTTTTGTGTATTCGTGTGTGTTTTGAAATGATAATAATGGTTTCTTTTATAGCACAAGGAATCCCTGTTTACAGGACTAAAATTATTATTTTACCCTTGCTTTAATAATTCGTCTATAGTCACTACTTTTTTCCCTTTGCATTTATTGTCGACTAAGATGTGGGATCTACATATTTATTTCTTTTTTTCTTCTACCAATAGTTTTTTTTTCTTATTTTTCTTTGTCATTTTCTACTGATGGTTCCTTTGATGGCATTGATGATGACACATCTTCTTCTTCTCGGTTTGTGATGTATAGAATGCATCTGTGATCTTTGGTGGCTTTTCTGACAGAGAAGTAGAATATCTTTCTTATTTCTTGAGCAATTTCTAGGTTATTACAATTAAAATTGGTTTCATATTTGGTAATTTTTTCACCATCTTCTTCTGACAGAGCCATGCTACTGTGGAAAATGATGATGATTTTACTAGTTGAATAATTTACTTTGATCTTAGTAGAATTGTTAATCTTTATGAGTTCATAGTAAATTTAGCTTAACATTTTACCTCTTAGTACATAGAAGTTTTCTGTGTTGAATTTATTTTCTGGAAGTGCTCTTGGTTTGGAAACTTCTCTGTTTGTGTTGAAAATCCTTATCTTGATGAAGTGGAAGCGACTAATACATCCTTTTTCATTCTAGTCCATTAATGAACAGAAAAATCTAAGATAAATAGGTTTATCACCTATTTTAATCTTCCTTCCGAAGTTCTTGATTTCTCTTTTAAAATTCTCTGGGAAATAATTTAACTAACTTAAATTAATTCCTAGATATATATTTTCTATTAGTCTTGCATGAAAAGCTTTATACACAAATATTGGATCAACTTCTTCTAAGATATTGAATTTACTTCTTGTAGAAGATTTCTTTTCTATAGTATAAAACTTCATATCTTCAATATGTTCATGTGTAGACTTTTTGGCCAAGTTATGAAGACTCAACCATTGTCGTTTACTGAGGTTTCTATATTGGTCCTTCTTATCCTCAATGACTGGAGTATTTCTAGGGGATGTCTCCCTAAATAATACTGAATGCTTTACTATTTTTGATGTCTCTAGAGGATATGTTTCTCTAAATAGCACTGGAAGCCTTGTTATCTTTCCAAGATTTGTCAATTTTCTTGGAGCTGTTGGTTGTTGTTGTAATGTTGTAGAATAATTTCTTACTATTTCCTCTAGAGTTATTAGTTTTGGTGTTTTGTAGTTGGCATAACTACCTTCTACTTCTATTATGTTGATGAATGCTCTATGACTTACTCTACTAATTCCTAAACCATATAAACTTTTTCTGTTCTTATTTTTCTACCTCATCTGCCTAAGCTTTGTAGTTTCAGAAGTTTTTTTGTGAACTATTAGGTTATTCTTTTTTAGAAGTTTCATCTAGAATTTTTAATGAAGATTCCTCTTTTGAGCTTAGAGGTTTCTTTGAACAATTAAGTTCTTCCTGTTTTTTTCCTATCTCCATAAGAGATTTTTCAAGATATAACAGCTCAAGTTGTTCCTGTAGGATTTTTATCTCTTTTCCTTTATCTTGATTTTGATATCAAGATGTTTCATTCCTGAAAGCATAAAAATAGTTAAAAGTGGTAATTCTTTGGTAAAAGCATCAACTAAGTATTTTTATGGCTTGAAAGATGTTCAACATCAAAATTGTAATGGTTGAACCATTGTTGCCATCTAACTAATCTTCCTTATTTGTTATCATCTATAATATTAGTTCTTAAGAAATAACCAAAGTTCTTGTTATTTGTTCTAACAATGAACTTGGAGCTTATAACATATATTGAAAATTTCTTAATGGCTTTTTTAACAGCTAAATAACCAAAGTTCTTGTTATCTGTTCTAACAATGAACTTGGAGCTTATAACATATATTGAAAATTTCTTAATGGCTTTTTTAACAGCTAAAAATTCTTTTTATTACTATGGTTATTAAATTTTGAACCTTGGAAAGATCTTGATGTATATCTACAAAGATATTCATCCTTTTCATCTACTCTTGTTTTAAGAACTGCTCTCCAATATTCTTGTGAAACATCTGTTTCAATTATCATTTTATCATCTAGTCATAGATGGTATAAAGTTGGTAATTTTTTTTACATTTTCTTTTACTATATCCATAGATAAAGTATCTTCTTTGGTCCATTTCTAGATATGATTTTTTTTCAATTTTGCTTGTAATGATTTTCTCATTTATGCAAGTTTCTTGATGTATGCTTTTGCATATGTTAAACATCTTAAAAATCTTTGTAATTAGTTTTTTTCTTTTAATTTACTAGGGAAACCTTGAATATTATTTAGTATATAGGGTTGTAGATTATGTTTTCCATCTTCAATTTCCAACCCTATATATTTCATTTTTTTTGAGCAAGTACTACTTTCTTTTCAGAGAGTACAATGCATTTTTTTCTACATTCTTGTAGAATATTGATAATATCCAAGTAATGTTTATTTAATTCATTACTAAAAACCAAAATATCATCTTTGTAAACACAACAAATATCTTGTAATTTTTTTAAAATGTTATCCATATATATTTGAAAAATATCTGGAGCTTGTGTTTAATCCAAATGGTATAACTGTCCATTGGAATTGTCCTCAGGGGAAACTAAATGGTGTTAGTTTTTGGGATTTCCAATCTTATTTTCCAAAATCTACTTTTGTAATCAAAACTCAAGAAATATTTCTTTCATTTTATTTATGATAATAGTTCTTCCTTTTTTAAATCAAGTATCCATCATCAATGATTTTTTTATCCAGTGCTTTAAAGTTTATTACCATTATCTTTTTTTCTCAGCTTTCAACTAAGAATGTTGGACTAAAGTAAGGTGAATTACTTGGTATTATGACTTTTAGTTTCAAAATTTCTTGAATTTGTTTTCTAAACTCAATCTTTATCTTTTGGAGTATAAATCATTGGTTTTACTCTTATGATCTTGTTAGGATCTCTTAATTTTATGTTGACTATTGTTTTAGATTTATTTATTTTTGGATCCAAAGGATTTTTTGAATTAACTATTTTTAATAGTTTTCTTATGCCTGTTAAAGCTTTGTCTTCTTGTATTTCATTGAGACAAGAGTTTTATTTCTCTTCTATATCCAATGAAATATTTTCTAGATAAAGTTTTTGCTAGTCTTCTATCTCATCATGTTTTTACCTTTTATGTTGTTGCATAAAAGTTGGGTTTGAGACAGTTAAAACTTTTTTTATTTTGGAGACATAAATGGTATCTCCTTCTAAGGTTGTGAGACTTATTTTTTGAAAATGTTGTATGAAAGGTTGATATAAGTTTAGGAAATTATTTCCTATTAACAAATCAACTTCTGTTTCCTGTTGATATATATGGTAGGAATGTGAAAATTTTCTCCTCTTATCATTATATTAGTATATTTTAATATCTTATTAAGTTTTATTGTAGTATCATTAGCAATTGTTACAATTAAATTTTTTGATACTTGTTTCTAGTTATCGTATGAAAATACATATTTATTGGCTATACACATACTAACTCCTGTATCTATATATGCATGTAAATAATAAGTGTTATAGCCTTTAAATTTTAGTCCTACTTTAACGTAAGTACTATTTAGAATTGTAATACTATAGAAATCATTCATCTTTTGATGAAGAATATCCAAAATTTGAGTGTTCATATTCTGAGTCAGTTATTTCTTCCTCAGTTTATTCCAATAGATAGATATTATAAGTATCATTTATATCAAATTTCTTGATGGGTTCTAATTCCATTTTGAAAGTTTCTTCTAAGATTTTTGCTTTTTGTGAAAATTCTTTTTATGTTGAAGTCTGCTTGGACATTTGTTAGCATGATGTCCTTCTTCATTATAGATCTAACATCTATATTTTTTCTTTTTTGAAGGGTAATAATTATTTTTTTAGAAGGTTTATACTTATTTTTTCTAAAATATATTTTCTTGTAGTTTTCTCTATTAAATCTCTTTTTATATTTTTTTGGAATTTCGTTTTCTGAATTTATATTTTTGTTTATAAGATTTTATATTACATCTATATTTTTCTGGTATTCTAAAATATTTTGTATCACAACAGATTTTATCATGTCCTCTTATTTGTTTATATTATTTTCTTTCTTGGCATTTAATAATGATATAATTTTTAAGGCTTATTATTTTTCTTCCTAGAGTATATGGTATAGTTTCTCTATTTTTTTGTTCTTGGCTTTTTGTTAAAGTTTTATGTAGTGTTCCAGGTAGTTTTGGGAAAAACATTTATTTATAAGTTGTTTGCATAGAGAGTGGTAATTTATGGTAATACATTTCATATTCATAAATAAAAGAAACTATGTAACACATGCTACAAATTTTCATATTTGTTAGATGTCATTTAACTTCATTGATTTCATTTTCACTGGATTCAGTGATAGTTCTTTATTTATATTTTCTAATAAATTCTTTATATATTTCATTTATTACTATATCTACATATTCCCTTCCTGTGGAAGCATTTCCTTACATTAACAAATATCGTTGATCTCTTAAGTTTGAAAACCAAACTTTAACATTTCCTATCATTTTTTGTGCTATAAGTACTTTGCAGATTGAATGATTTATTTGGGTAGTTTGAGAAATTTGTATGAGCACACTCATACCACTATCCCATTCATCTAAGGTTTTCTTCCTATCTCTTATACAGTCTAAATCTAGAAGTTTAGACTCATAATTATCATGAAGTTTGAACTCTGGTGGAATACTACCTCTAGTTTCCCAATGCAACCCTTCCTCCATTTTAGGTGATTATCTTCTTCTATATGTGGTATTACGTTGTTCTATTCTTTGCCTATTTATTTCTCCCCTATGTGGGTCAGATGTTCCTTCTTGGTAAGGGACTAGTAATGAAATTGTTTTCATATGATTTTTTTGGATCATGTTTTCTGGTTCAAAATCAGTTTCATTTATCATTGTCATATCATCCTCTTCTTTATTAGTACACAATTTTTCATTATAATGTTTTTCTATTTCTTCATTGGTTAGTGTCAATAAACTGACTAATGTTTTTATATCCCTATTTTCAAGGTCCATGAATTTTCTTTCTAATTCTTTTCTATATTCTATTAAATTGGAATTATCTCTTTGTTCTTAGATTGTTCTTCATTCTTTCTTTTTTCATTTTTAGAAATAAGGGAATCTGATCTCATAGGTGATTCTTTTTTTAATCCTTCTAAGAGATCATATTTATGATGTATTATTTCATTATTTCTATGTATATTGTATATATACATATTTTTTTAATTATGAAAATTTCTTATGTATATCTTGTTATAGTTTATTATAACTACATTCTTTTATTTCTTTTAGTAATTCTTTTTATGCATCTATTATTTCTTGTAAATATTTTGTGTTTATTTCTTAGACTAAATCCATTTCCTTTATTAATGATTATATAGTTTCAAATAATGTTACTTAATTTTTTGCTACGCCTACTAGTTTGCATTTATTTCCAAATGCATATTTTTTAATTTTATCTCTAAACATTATTATTTCTTTCATAGTATACAGTCATAAACTAATGCCTTCATTTTCTAATTTTTTAACTTCCTCTTGGTTAGAGGTTTTTCCTTCATGTTCTATAAAAGTAATTCTTGGTATGCTATTATTTCTAACAACATTACTTTTTCTTCCTATTATCAAGGGTTTTTTTATATTTAATTTTCATTCTTCTGGTATTTCAAATTCTGTTAGTATTTCTGGTTTTATTATTTGTCCAAGTTCTTTAAAAGTTTTGTTTATTTCTATAAATTCATTTTGTTCGTATATTAAACTATTATGACTATTTGTTAAAGAATATGCTACTAGATAATGTATTGAAAATGAATGATTTCATTCTTTTCTTAATTCTCATCTTTTAAATTTATAAACTAAATTTAATACTTGATTTAGATTTTTATCATGTATACTAATAATAAATCTGAGATATGCTGTAAATTTTTACTTTTAGTAACCAAAGTTACTATGAATCATTCCTAATAAGACATATTGTCTATTTATTATTCTGTTATCTAATAATGTTATTTTTACTGGTACATTTATTTCTTCTCTAAAATTAACTTTTATTAATATTTGAATTTCTTTTAAATGAATGTATCCATTTTTTTTTTATCTTTATAAAGAATTTTGGATAACTTATTTAATATAGTTTCTTTATTAATTAATGATATATTATACTTTTTTTTGCATATTTAATTTTAATATTTATTTTTTATTAGTTATGTCATAATAAATTATGTTTTTCTTAGGAAATAATTTTCTTAATAAAAATTATTGTCTTTAAATCTATCTCCCTCTTTAAAATTTAATTTTTCTTTTTGAATTTCTTTAATTTTTTTTACTTATTATCATTTCATGTGAAAAATATTTTGAGTTATTTTATGTTTTTATGTCTATTATTTCTTAATTTAGTTTTTTTTTCTTCTAATTTAAGAAGGTTACTATTTATTTCTGTTATATTTCAAGTATATTTTTTAAAACTTTAAAGAGTATTTTTAAAAATTCTTTAAAATTTGGGATATCTTTGATCATGAAAATTGATCGTAAAAATTTGAAGAATAAATGTAGTAGATTGCTAGGAAAAAAAAAATAAGTAAAATGAAAATAAAAACATAATATAAATATGAAGAAAAACATTTGCCCTAAATTGATCGAAGAGTTTTTTTTTAATTAATTAATTAACATAGTTTTCTCCGTCTTTCTTGGAGACATGTTTGAACTAATCGATTCAACCAAGTCAGTCAGGCACTTACTTTAAACCACACCTTTGATATGACTCTCTCAATATCGCCATTGCTTTATTCTAAAACGCTCGTTTTCACTTTACTTCTCTTTTCATTTCAATGGCAAGTCTTTCCCATTTGTCTGTTTCATTGGACCAACTTTCAATCCCATTTGTCTTGCGTTCTTCCAATCCCTACCTAGATTGTGAAAGAATCTCTTTGAAGCTACCGACTGTAATTTCTTCTCCCTCTCTGCTTATTCAAATTTCATCCTACTTTTTTTTGGTTGTGTGAATAACTTGCCATTTTTCTGTTGCAGATCTTTGGTTCTGAGCTGAAATCTGCGGAAATTAAGCAACCCCATTTGAGATTATCATTTATTTTCAAGTATGTTATTGTTCTTTCAGCTCTGGTGCTTGGAAATATTGTCAAAGTTGTTTAATTTATTTATGTCGATAGTCTATTTTGTATTTTAAAAATTCTAAATACGTGTAATGGTGATTGAACTGAGAATGCTCGATGAAATGCTTAGCAGAGGCATATAATTTAGTTGGCTAAAGCACCAATTTGTTCCTTCACTTTTTCCCTAATCCATTTTGTTATGAACCTTTTAATTTGATCAATTTAGTCTATAACCTTTGTAAATTCTGACCAATATACTCCAAATTCTTTTAATTGTTACCGGATTAGTTATCCAATTTTTAGTTTTGAACCAACTTAGTTCGGATCAAATTGCTCAAATTTTGAAAATGATTTTTGATTAGAACGGTAAATTATGGATTAAATCTATCGAATTAAATGATTTAGGACTAAATCGATCAAAAGTGAAAATGAGAAGAACTAAATATATACATAAGTCTCCTTTAAATGATATATTTCAATTAATTATAATTCTGTTACAAAGTTTGGTGATTCATCATAAAAGAAAAATTAGGCTGTTTCAGCATTTTTGTTGGATATTCAACTAGTATTGTAAGCTGATAAATGATAAGTAGAATCTATTGTCGTTTGCTTTTGAAAGTTTTTTTTTTAAATATTAAACACTATTTTCTAAGCGTACCACATAATTTATAGTTGACACATCCCTACTTGGATCCCCTTGAACTTGAACCATTGGTTTTCATCAACTTAGGATCCAGCTTACATCCTCCCTTAGCAGTTTAATCACACTCCATTAAGGTCACTAGCACAGTGGCAGAGCTAATTTTTTTCCAACACCACTTGGGAGTCCACTATGAGATAATCTATATTGTAATCCAACACGAGACCCAACTTTTTGTACTACTTAACCTATCTTTCATTCAACTTGTCTTACTTAGTTTCCAACAAGTCCTCATGACTTTGAGGGTTTATACATTATTTTGGGAAAAAATCTTTCTTTGGCGTCTTGATGGGCATAATTTCTAAAGATTTAAATGATTACTCTCATTTTCATATGATTTTTAATTGGCTAGCTAGTATATCCTACTACTTTGGAATTTTGTATAGGATAAGTAGTCTGTGATATAGCTTGGTGTTTGACTACTTGTATTTTTTGTATATGATGTTTCTTATAAATAATAGTTGTGATCTGTGACATCACTTTGTTGGGCTTCGAGCTTCGTCTTTTCATCTTGTTAAGAGGAGTAGCCCAACTCTTATAAGCCCAATTTCTTTCTCTTCCATTGTCCGCATGGAACTTGTTTGTTCATTTCCAACCCTACATCTCGACAAAAATTTAAATTTATGTTGTTTGATTATTTGCATATGAGACGAAAATCAATATGGGATTACCTTTCAAGCTACAGTTGGATGACCTTGAGATAAGAATGTGAATATGTGATGTCTTGCTATGATTACTGCAGGAATAGTCTCTGTCTTAAAACCAAAGCTTCAATGAAATCTGGAGGTATGACTCAGGAACTTGAAAACAGCAAAATAGAGAGAGTAGAAGAAGGGGAAAGTGGTTCTGATTCTTTTGAGCAAATGAAACATCGATTTCTAAGCTTTAAAAAGCATAAGTATATGTACGTGGCAAAGTGTCCCTTGTTAAAAAGGCTGTCAAACTTTGTACATCTGTGGTTTTGTAACTTTGTTCTCTAACTTGTCTTCCCTTCTCAAATAGGAAAAAATTGGATCACTACCAAAGCCTTGCAAATGCTCAAGCACCAAAGGTTAGAACTGAGTTTATTATGTTTGCTATTGTAACTGCATATTTTCAACACAATACTGTGACATCAAAACTAAGATCATGTTTCCATATTTTAGTGACCATGTAGTAAAAATTTATACTGATTGATTCATGGAACAGTTCATGGTGATTGCTTGTGCGGACTCAAGAGTTTGCCCCTCAGCCATTCTGGGATTCCAACCTGGCGAAGCATTTACTGTGCGAAATGTTGCCAATCTGGCGCCTCCATTTGAGGTGTGTCTTGTATTGTATATGCATCATAATGTGAATGAACTTGATATAATTTCTATTTCTTCAATGAATGCAATATATGCCAAAAAATAAACACATTTTTTTTAAATTAGAAACAAAAGATTTATTACCAAGCTTAGCTGATCCCTCTCTCCTGTCCTCTGTGACCTAACTTCTTTTTTGTTTTCTTGTTAGAGCGGGCCCTCAGAGACAAAGGCTGCATTAGAATTTTCCGTGAATTCTCTTAATGTAAGTAGTTTGTTTATAATAATTTACACTTGAACTGTATTGTTTCCTTCTTGTGTGTATGAAAGCTACTAGTTATGCATGGGCTGGAGTTATTTTGGTGCTTCCTGCGTTTAGGAACTGACACATAAATCTATAAACATGGACCTTAAAGATAGTATACTGGATTTGTAATGGTAAGGACAATGTGCCCTATGATGTTATTATTAACGAAACAGTTGACAACATTGTGAAATTTGGGTGTGGAGAGTGAAACATATGAAATCATCAAATCATTGTAGAACTTCTATATTAGAGAAGTTGAAATCATCAAATCATTGATTCCTGACCTTCAAAATTTGTTCAGTATGGTGTGTTAAGGAAAGATTTGAGTCTTGTAAGTTTGAAGGGTATCTTTTGCACGGAGTCAGATTAAAGAGACATGGAGAGAAAAACATAAGCAAAACAAAACCTTGCTATATCATGTAATTACCTTTTTGAGTTTTGAGTATAACCGTCAATTTCTTTTGCAGGTCGAAAACATATTAGTCATTGGCCATAGCTGCTGTGGAGGCATTCGTGCCCTCATGAGTATGGAAGATGAAGAAGATTCAAGGTTTGGTTAAACCCTTTATTCTTTTCATTTGTTGCCTGTGGTTATCTTTTATTCTTTATTTCTTATGAAAAATTTGTGTGGTTATGTTTCTGAAATTTCAAAACCCTAAAACAGTAGCTTTATCAAAAACTGGGTTGTCTTTGGACAAAATGCTAGGCTGAGCACAAAGGCTGTTGCTTCCAATCTCAGCTTTGACGAGCAGTGCCAACATTGCGAGAAGGTAACTTATTTCCCTTTATGAACCGTGGTTACTAAAGAATCTTCTCAAGAGTCAAGTCCATAACTTTCATAATGCACTCAGTTATGAGCTAGTAGTTACTAAAGTCTAAAATACAACTCTGTTAAATTTTACCATTATCTTCCTGCAAAATTTTGAAAAGATTGTCCAAAGGGTGGTTTTAAGGGAAATAGTCGCAGTTTTGCGTACTTGTACCACAAAGAGCTTTTCAGTTGGGGTTTGCTATCGGTAGTATAGTACTAGGGGTGTCCAACGGTCCGGTCCGGTCCGGTCCGGTCCGGTCCGGTTTTGGTCAAAAAACTTTAACCGGACCGGACCGTTTATATTACAAGGATCGGACCAGACCGTTTATATTACAAGGACCGGACCGTTTGAAACGGTTTTAAGTAATAAAAACCAGACCGTACCGTTTGATTTATAAAACGGTTTGGTCCGATTTGGTTCGATTTTTTATACATTTAATGAAGAATAATGTGAAATTTTTAATATATTATTAAACCGGTCCGGTTCGAACGGTTTAAAATTAGTACAAACCGGACCGGACCGTTTGATTTGTAAAACCGTTCGGTCCGGTCCGGTCGGTCCGGTTTTACGGTTTGGTCCAATCCGGTCCGGTTTATGGACACCCCTAAATAGTACTATGTATTTCGTTATGCAATGCAGCAAACTCCATTTTGGCTGTTCCACAATATCATCAAAGAGTATGACTCAATCACCATCTACATCGCTGGTGGTAAATGGTGATTATCACCACCTGCATGGGATGGGAAGGTATGATTATTGGACAATTCATGTGGTCATATCTTCTATGACATAAATCTAGTGTTGGTGCCACTTGCCTTTTTCAAATGCACTCGATCACTACTTGACCAAAGGTGGTGGTAAGAGTTCAGACCCTCAATAGCGCCTTTTATAGATTTGGCCAAAAATCTATGTACAAGTTGTACATCAGTTGTACATGCATGAGTACTCTGCAGCCTATACTTGGTAAAAAAAAGAAGCGATTTTATGCCAATTTTTGCCCCAAGTCAAAACACATGATTTTGAGGCTTCATTTCATGGTGATAATGTTTCTAAAGAGTTATATTTGTTTCTTACCATAATATTCATAGTACTACTTTCAATCTAGTACTACTTTGAATCATTTACCACTATTTTTAGATATTTTTGGATGCTTATTATGTGTGAAATATGTTTTAAATGTTCAATATTTACCCTTATTCAGGAATCAGTGAACCATTCTTTGTTAAACCTGCTCACATACCCATGGATAGCAGAAAAAGTAAAGAGAGGTGCTCTTTCCATTCATGGTGGTTACTATGATTTTGTTAACTGCACTTTTGAGAAATGGACACTTGATCACTACGAAAATGACTTGAAGGAAAATAAAAAAATTACGGTCAAAGATCGTTTCGTTTGGGGCTGATCTGCATATTTCTTCTGCAACTTACTTTCAATTATTCTTTCCCCTCTCATCATAAATCAATAATGTTGTAGTTATATATTTTCATTTGGTCAGATTTGTTATTATTTATTGTTGTTCTAGCAAGATTGCAGAAAATGTTGATATAATGTTTTCAATAAGAGTGAAAATTCTGATATTGTTAGCTGTTAGAAATTTATGAAGTTATCACCGTGTACTGTAGTTGCAATGAATGATTTCAAAAACTTGGAAGAATTGCCCATGTTAATGTTCGTGTTCGTAGATGGGTTGCCTCAAGTTTGAATGGCCTGGCATGAACAAATTTAGCTCCAAGTTGGATTAAGCTTGAAAAAAACTAATCAGTATAAAATTAGGTTTTATCATAATAAAAATTATTGTTATATATTACAAAATATATTACAATTTTAATATTAATATATTATAAAATTAATCTTTTACTTAATACAGTTAATATATTAAATTTAATAATTTGATTATATTTATTAATAATATTAAGTTTTATATATATATAACATTTTCTAAAAGGATATGCAAAGGTTGAAACACGTGTTTGTTTAATTCACTGTTGCCGGTTTGTGTTAAAAATAACGAGAGTTACAAGGGTGATCATAAACCGGTTCGGATTAGATCAAATTGAAAAATTAGACCAAATATTTTTACAAATCAAACGGTCTAGTTTGATTTGTATTAATTAAAATCATTTTTTAAATAATCTGATTCGATTTGTATTAATTTTTAAACCGGTCGAACCGGACCGGACCAGTTTAATAATATATTAAATTTTTTATATTATTTCTCTTTAAAGATGTCCAAAAATCGAACCAAATCGAAAACTGAAAACTAGACCAGATCAAATAAAACGAATGGTTTTATAAATTAAATGGTTTGATTCTATTTGTATTAATTAAAACTGTTTCAAATAGTCGAGTCTGATTCGGTTAATTTTTTTCTCCCAAAATCGAATCGGATCAGACTGGTCAAAATTAAAATGAGCATTTATACAATTATTTTTTTAAAATAATATTAATATTAAAACGTAATAATTACATTAATAAAATAAATAATTTATAACGTGATATATGTCAGAGTAGTTTTAATTTAGTGGCATAAAGTTTTTTTTTAATTAAAGCATCAAGTTCCTTTGTTAATTTAAAAAAATTGTAAAAATATTATTAAAAAAAATTAAATTATTATTATTATAATTATTTTTTTATTAATGATAATTTTTTAAAAATAATATTATCATAATATAAATTATTTTTTAAAAAAGAATTTATTAATAATAATTTTATTTAATAATAATATAATTAATATTAAAGATAAAATATATATTTTATATATTTTTATAATAATAGTTTATAAAAATATAATTAATTTTAAAAATATAATATGTAATAATCGTGATAATATTATTATCTTAAAAAAATAAAATGATATTGAAAATATTTTTATTTTGTTTATTTTCGGGATTGTGCAATACGAGGAGAAACAAAACCCTAGTAATCCCTCAGTTCACAGTCACAAGTAGTAGAAGTTGGAGGTGGAGAAGCAGAGGTATAATCAAATTAAAGTATCAAGATTCAAAAATGGGAGTTGAAAAGGAAGTTCTGAGGTCTGGAACTGGTCCCAAACCCGCACGAGGTCAGAAGGTTACCGTTCACTGCACTGGTTATGGTTAGCCCCCTCTCTTAAAATCCACGTTTCTCTGTATTAGAACATCAAGCCCGAAATTTTTAATCTATGAATTTTTTTTTCTTATTTTTCGATTTGTCTGATGGGATAATTGTTTTCGTTTTTCTGCAAATTTTTTCCATCGTCCTTAATTATTTTCTATTAGTGTACTATACACTAATTAGTATTGAATTATTTAGTTATTCATTTCGATCACGATAATGGGTAATAAATCTAACATTTTCCCAACATTTTGGTTATTCTGTTAACATAAAGACTGATTCTTTAACTGAGAATTAGATCGAACGGTATCATCATATGAGTACATGATATTATTAGAGTATATATGTCTTGGTTATATTTTGATTTTCAGACGGTTATATTGTGAGCACTGTGGGCAAAAAAATGGTTACTTATTTAGGCTAATTTAGTTTCATTTTAGGTAAGGGCAGTCTCTAACACAACACGTATACTACACTATATGTTCAATAATTTTTTAATTTCCTTAAATTTCTTGTTATTTCTTACTATTATAAATAGACAACATGAAAAAAAAATTAATTAATTTTTTTCATGTGTTAACCAACATGCGAACATGATACAATTAAGACAGAAACATGACACGCTAACACGATACGAATATAGCTAACACGATAAGATTGTCATCCCTAATTTTAAAGTTCTAAGGTTTAGTAACAAGTTTTAACAGATTAGGGTTCACATTTAATATAGGTGATTTCTTTAAGAGTGACCATTTTGTCCCTTGGTGTGCACAAGGTATGCGGCAAAAGATGCTAGTCATGTTATTGCTCTCTCTCTCTATATATATATGCTTAGCTTGGCTTGGGTTGGAAACCAAGAGGTTGAACCATCTATAGAAGTGTTATTGGATTGTTTCAGTGGAAACTCGAATAAGGTCTTTGTAGTTGACACATGATTTTGCTTGATGTAAACTTACTTTAACAAGTTTGATATCATCATATTTATCTCCACCTTAGTAATTCTCACTGGATGTCTAAAATGTGTGGTCAATTGCATTATCTTTTCAATCAACTGTGAAAGTCTGCTTGCTATATCTTGGTTAGAATGAAGTGTCAACATTATGAAATTTCCCATTCTCAATTTTACATGAGTTTGACAACAGGATTGAATCCTTGGAATTGAATTCCTTTACATTTCTGAGGCACCAATCTTTCAACGGCTGTATTGTTTTTCTAGAACCCAAGCTCTCTGCTGCCTTTGGTTACACACATGAAGGGCCTTAAGTTTTCAATTACTTCTTGATTTTTGATGTTTGCCTTTTGTATTGACACCAATGAATTTCCTTCTCTTTAATGGCCTCTTATCAACATTCCAGTCACCATTTTGTTGAATTAACATTGACTGGTCAAACAACATGATGGTTTATTTACTGTTAGCATTAATATCCAAATGTTGTTATAATTTGTCAGTCTATATACATTCTTTTACTTGTTCCTAAACTCTCAAAAGCATATATTAATTTTATGGATATTAGAGGAGCTACACTCCATTTCTAATCATATCATGTTTGTTATTGCAGGAAAAAATGGGGATTTGTCTCAGAAGTTTTGGAGGTGAGGGTTGCATTTTATGTTTTGATGGAAAAATACGGTGGATATTGTTGTTAGGCTACTTTATCATCCAAGATTTTCGTATAGAAATAAAATTGAATTCTGTACTTTACTTATTTTTCTTCAGCACAAAGGACCCTGGCCAGCAACCTTTCTCATTCAAAATTGGCCAAGGATCTGTTATAAAAGGTACCCTCTCTCTACCTACTTTTTATATTATTTTTTGAGGTGGGGAGGAAAGGGGGGTGGGAAGAGGTTACGAAAATGGTGTATCATATTCTTAATAGTGGTGCTAAGTCCATAAAATTACTCTCAAGCAAATAATGGGCCAATGAATTACTTCTTGTACCATTTATTTTACGAGATTATGCTGTTCCTTTACAAGTTATTTTGCTGTAACTTTCTTTCTTTACAATGTACTCTGTAGGATGGGATGAAGGTGTTCTGGGGATGCAAGTGGGTGAAATTGCTCGTCTGCAGGTAACATTAAATTCCTGCTACCATTACTGTTTTTTGTACTCCACTAAACTGCTCTTAGAGAACTAGTTGTGTGCAGCAGCTTTTTTCAAACCATTTTATCTTCTGATAATTGTCAAGGGGAAGCGGTTAGTGTCATAGTCATACATCTAAGTCATCTATGTCACTTTCAGTATATTTGAGCTGTCATGCCTTGCATAACCTTGTGTATTTTTACTCTTGCCGGCTAAAAAATGGATATGAGGCACCAGAGGTTAACTCTTTTTTTTTAATAAAAAGTAAAAAGATAAATAATTTAGTCATGTTATTTTTAGTTTGGGCACGTGTAGTCTCAATTTATGTAACATGAGCACTATAGGGTAAAACTTGGCACTTTATTTTTGAAAATTGGAGACTAATGTGCTTCTTTTTGATGAATTAGGGACTAAAATGCTATTTTTTCATAAATAGATGACTGGAAATGTTCATTTTTCATGATTAGGGTTAGAAGTGCCCAAGCTGAAAATAAAGAACTAAAGTACCCATTTTTATATAATTTCGAGACTACTAGGACAATTTTTTACCCCTATTTTAGCCTATATTATATTCATCGACTCACATGTTTAGTGGGATGGATTTCTAGTTTGTTTTCATCTTGAACCTCTCAATGTTGCACATGTCTAACCAATGCCTAACAATGTGTGGTGTGTTGTCGTCTGATTTTATCATTGCCCAAAATAGTTAGAAATCCAATGAGGAGTTGTACTTATCTTTACCTAATAATACTCATTCCCTTCATCTCTTGATTTGTCACAATATTTATGGACTATTGAATGAATCTCTTGATCTATGGGGGCTTTTCACACAACCTCTTATTTCCTTTTCTAATTAGATCTTCTATGCATTGGAGTACTAATAACGTAAACTCATTTTTATGATGTTTACAGTGCTCTCCAGATTATGCATATGGACCAAGTGGATTTTCTGCATGGGGAATACAGCCTAATTCTAGTTTGGTTTTCGAGATTGAAGTCCTTAGTGCTGAGTGATGCTATTGCTACCTACGTATATAGGAAATGGGTAACTATCCATTAGTGTCTTGAATAACTCTGTTATAGACAGACACATATTGCTATGACAATAAATATTATGTTTGTTTATGCTTTTGAATTTTGAAGTACTATACAAGATTTAAAAATAACAAAAAAATTGCTTGTGAACTATACATAAAAACAAATATGTTAGAAATGTTTTTAGGATTCAGAAAACATGTTTTATGCTTAATGATAGACACAAATAGTGTGCTTGAAATCACTTTTAGTTAAAACCATTTTTAGCATAAGCACAAGCAAATGTATTGTTAATCTCTTATGTCGTAACTTTAGTGTTTTGTTTTTTACAACTCAAATGTCTACTCTCAAGGGGAGATAAAGTTGCCACAATGTGGTGCAAGGCTCAGAACTTTATATTTTGGAGTTAACCTAAATATTATCAAATCAACTGTGTAGGGCGGGTGGTCAATGACACATTATTTTTCTTCTTCAATGTTTGTGTTCACCGCATAGGCATGGCAAAGAGATTGTGTCGATGAGATTTTCCAAGGGCTTTGTAATAACTTTCAAATGGTTAAAATGCATGGTAGCAGGTGTAGGTGTTTAACCAACTTTATTATAAAAATAATTGCTTTCAAAGTTTAAATTACCAGCAGTGATTATATAATTGAGATTTGGGAGGTCTTCCTTGTAATTTCATAAGGGGTTTGGAAATTTTTTGCTTTTACAATTAAATATGTAAATTTTCCCTTTATATAATTGAAAGCACTTCTTCAATTTAATATCAAACAATGTAAAAGCTTCTAATAATATCTTCTCTTTTTTAATGGAAGTACATCTAACTATGACAAGTCGTCTTCAAACCATTTCTCTTACTTAAATAACGTCTTGAGAAGTCCCAGAGTTTTAGATGGCATTATCCTCAAAGTTTATTTTGACAAGTTGGAATAATGCAAGTACATAAAATCAACAAGACTCAATTCTGTTCAATTTTTTTTTCATGCAACATATTTTTTTTAGTGGGACATAGATGTACTTATATTAGATTATTGGTGTAAGTTGATCCCTTGGAATAAAAGTGGTATCATTTATTTTTATTCATTTTAAAAAAAAGTCAAGGATTAATAATATTATTTTAATGTCTTTTTATTAAAATATTTTTTAAATATTTTAATATAAAAAAATTAAAATATGTAATGGTCCTTAATTGATCAATTTTTGACGTAGTGTAGAATTAAATGATATCACGGATCAAATTTTACAAATGATTTAATATATATTAATTTCGATTGATATGTAACCAAAATCAAGTAGTTCAAAAGGAATAATCTAATTTCGTTCTGAAGAACAGGTGCATTTTAAATCAATAAAGGCTCTAACTAGCACATAGAAGAAATATTTTTTTTAACAATTACAAAGCTAGCTCTAGAGAACATTTTGTGAAAACAAAAAACAAAAGCTTACTTTAATTCCCTATATCTATGTGAAGAAAACAAAACAAAGGAAATTAAACCTTTCGAAGAAGTTGAACATGACAATTAACTAAACTCTAGTGTCACAAATCATTTTAAGAAATTGAATTTCTCCACCTTCTTGGTGTCTTTCTAGTCTGCTGATCTGTTGGTAGCTGAGAACCCATTTCTTGGTTTTCAACAACTGTCATCTTGGTCAATTTGCTCAGCTTCTTCCATCCATTAGTCCAAGCTGATGTTTGTTTTTGCTTACACATTTTATCAAACTGTCTCTGCAAGTTCTCCAAATCATTTTGGAGTTCAAGGTTTTTAGTTTTAACACCCTCGAGCTCGAACTTTAGAGTGTTAATGTCTTTTTTAGCTGCTGCCCATCCTTCTTGGAATGATTGTGGTGTGCCTTCAAGTAGTGTTTTTCTGTTTAAAACCATTGGCTGATATTGAGATTCACTAGCAGCAGCTTCTTTATATGTGCTGTTGGCTATTGCATTGCTTATCTTTACTTGTTCAGAGAAGAGTACTTGAACTACTACTCTTAAAGGTAGCCTTTCATTTTGGGCGGCATGCATACAAGCATCTATTGAAAGCTTTTGACAATCCATTATTCTGCAAAGCCTCTTTCTTTCATGTTCAGAAAGCGATGGATGTGCCTGTTAAATTTGATGAAGAGATATCAAAACTATTGACAAAGAACCAGAAAGAACAAGAACAATTATAACATCATTACTATATGATCTACAATAGCTATATAACATACCCAATATCAAGTGCAAAGTTTCAGAAGAAAGCACTTTTGGAGTTTTCTGAGTCTAAAGGCACTTATGGTTATTAAAAAAAAAATATTCAATTTGATTTAGGAGCACTTTTTTTTTATTATCGTAAGAAGCACTTTTATAGATTTTCAGAAGTAAAACAAACGAACCCAAATAACCAAATACTTTGTTAAATAGTTGCATGAACCAAAATTTCTAGCTATGTCAGAATATTAAATTAAAAAAAAAAAAATTAGTAATTGCAAAATGAGTGAAAGTATTAGTTGTAAATGGATGATTGACTATGAAGTAAATCATGGTAGAAGTGCTTTCTCCAATTTAAAGCTCTTTTAGCCTAAAGAAAGAATAAGCAGTTCCAAACATTCCCAATGCATATATTAAAGTAAAATTAACTTGGACAAGGGAGTAAATAAATACCTTTAGATAGGAATCAATAGCTCTATAAAGTCCATCATCACAGGCTCTAGCAGAATCAGGCAAAGCTTCAGCCAGCACTTGAAACTTTGTGAGAGAGAGATTTCTATCCCTGGACACCTCTGTGAGATAGCTATCAACGAGCCTAGCCACTCTCATTTTGGCATTGGAAGAACATGCAATAGCCCTTTGAGTTCCTTCATACATGTGTTTGTCAGAATAAGATAATTGCCTACTTGGACTTGAATTTTCTGTTTGTTCTTGAACAAGAAAATGCTCCAAAAGCCTTTGAACAAGGTCAACATCATACATGGTTTCAGCTTTATTATACGTAGGGATTAAAAGATCAGCCAATGTAGCTTGTTCAAATTGCATTCCAACTCTTTTCTCCAACTCAGTAACCAAAGCTGGAGCTACCTTCAACATGTTAGCCATTCTCAGAAGCCTAAGCAGGAAGCTACAGAGCACACTGTCCTTCTGTTGTGGTAGAATGCTAATTAGGCTCTCAATGATCATCCTTTGATCTCTTGCCTGAACGGTCGGAGGGTCTTGGTTTGTTCTGGAAACAATCACGTGTAGCCCGTCCTTCCAAGTGCTGTTTCCGCCACTGGTATTGCTAGCACTTCTGCTAAAATTGTTTCCTTCTTCACCTATTGCTGCTGCTGAAGAATCGCTTATCAAACCCGGAAGCCATTTTGCTGCATAATGCATTATTGCTGCTCCAATAAGCTCATATTTCATACCCTTAACCTTAATTGCTGTAATGACTCTAACAAAGTGATCAATCCTTAAAATTGAAACATCTTCAAACCACCAATCAGGAGGAACCTGTTGGTTTCTACTAGGGCTTGATTCCTTCCTATCATTCCACTTGGGGCTAGAAACATGCTGTGATTTTCCTGTATAAGCCCATCTTATTCCTTTGGGATTTGCACAAGCTTTCCAAGCTATGGATTCGCTACATCTTCGAACAATTTGAAGATTTTCGGCCCAAGGTGAGAGATTTTCAGAGTTTTTCAACACAACTATAGAGTCTCTCCATGAGGACAAAACTACATAACTAAGGAAAGCTTCCGTTTTAAATATGAAATTGCCCTCTTCTAAATCCTCTGTCATTTCTAGATATTCAGCAGCACATCTAAGGCCTGAAATATTAGCTGCTGTTAGATCAACTGCAATTCCATAGCAGAATTTTGCTGCTAGCTCAAAAGCCTCAACTCCACCAGGAAGATCATCCAAAACTATCTTATCAAACTCTGAATTGCGCAATTCGTATATGATTCTGTTCATTTTTCCACTCCTAGAAAGCAAGGGAAACTAATTCCATACAAAAAACAAGTTAAAGAGAAAGAAAGAGAGAAATTCAATACTTCTTATTAGGAGTGGTAATCATGTCGGATTAGTAGTATTTTATTGTTTTTCAACATTAATAGTTAAGTTATTTATAATAGTAAGAAATAATAAAACCTTGTAAAAATTATTAATCAATTATAACTAAATTTTTTACATGTTTCGTGTCATATAAGATATTGTCACCCCTGCTTATCGGTAACAACCTAAGTGAAAAATAAAGCTTTTAAACAATATTTGTATCTGTAACATTTTGACAAACACCCTTTGGGATACCTTATGCAAGTGAAAGTTGATATCTCCAATCTGAACTTTCAAGTCACTTGGAATATCAGATGCAACATACCTACACATACACAAAACAAAACCCACCAATTATTTCAGAAGCTTATATTCATATATTGTGATTTAGAGACTTTGCTGGTGATTTTAGCTATGACCTATAAAGGGATATGATAAAATATGCTAAAGTAATAATACATACCATGATTGCCCTCTTAGCTCAAACCCATTTGTTTTGACACCGTGTTTGCTTGAACTAACAACTCCATTTCCATAGTCTCTTCCAGAAGAAGCTAATTCACTCTCAGATTCCCACATGGTAAGTAACCAAAATTTGAGAAAATCTTATTTGACTTTTCTCAAGAAAGTGCTTATAAATTAAGTTTTGAGCAGGGTAGAGATTAAAAGACTGAAGAGTGAAGCAGATATATATCACAATTTGCTGAGAGAAAAAAAAAGAAAGGAAAAAAATAAATCCCACATGGGCTGCTTGGAATTTGTTTAAATCAAATGTCGGTTTGCTAAACAAATTTTCAAGAACAATATCACAGGCTGTGTGGTCATGGGCATAGTTTGCTTGGTAGTGTAATTTTTTTTTATTTCGTTTTATCTTTTAGCTTTTTGGGTTTGTTTTATATACTTATGCTTTTTATGTTACTTTTCTTCTCCTTACGATGCACAGAACCAGAGATAGGTGTTTTCCTCCATCTAATCTTGTTTTTAGTTGGTAAGTAATATCTTTTCTGCTTTTTATATTTTTGATTTATCATTCATTAAAGTGAAACATTCCTCTGACAAGAAAAAGAATAAGAAGTTAATTTTAAAGTTATAATAAACAAATAATTGTGTTAAATTTATTTAATCTTAAATAAGATATGAAAAACTATAACAGATAAGATCCGCCAGTATATCATTTCAAGTTATTAAATTAATTGTTATTTGTTTTTTATTTTAAATAAATATTATAAGAATTATTTTAATTTTTTTTTCATTCTATATAGATTTAAATTTAGCGTGAATTTTTTTACATATTTTATCAATTAAAATAGTCAAATTTACTCATTGAATACTGATATGTTGTTACTGTTTTTGTAAAAAATAGATCTGTTTTTGTAAAAATTACATATTTTTTTAATTTTGATGTTGTTAATGTAATTTTATTTTAAATTAATAAAACTTATTTTTTTTTAAATATAAATATTATTTATAAAAAAGAAGAAGGAGAAAGGGGCTGGCAATTAGGAAAGTGCAATAATATGACAACCTACCAAGTTAGTAAGGGATGGAGATAAGGAAGATGTGTGGGACATATGATAGCTCAAGTGGACGAGACCTCTCCATCCTCTAAACAGTGGCACCAAGTACCAAACTGCCAATCTTGTTTCATATATTTCTTCTTTTTAGAAAGAATAAACAATTCTATATATATCAAATGTTAGATAAATTTTAAATAATATAATATATTATTATTATTAAATATAATTAAACTCTCGTAATTATATTTAATAAAAAAATTATTAATTATAATTATAATATATTTGTGATATATTATAATTAATAATGATTTTTTTATAATATATTTGTGATATATTATAGTTAATAATGATTTTTTTAAAAGAATTTAACACACACATTAATAATATTTTAAAAACTTATAAATTTATAGTATAATTTTATTAAGTTACAAAATATATATTGTTTAAATTTGTTTGATTTGTACGAAGACAAACCAAAGAGAAGTCAAAATAATTAATGAAATGTGTGGATATCTTAGGGAATCCATATATATATAGAGTTTTATATGTACATGTGTCCATTAAATAGAGCGTTTATTTCACAGCGTGTCAGAAGGGTATAAGAGTAAAGAAAAATATATTAAAAGCTTGAGGTCGATCACCCCAAGACTTAGGCTTATATCTCAAGGCTTGGGTTAACCCTATGGTTAAGGCTGACGTCTCAAGGCTCGGGCTTAACAAAGGTCAGGCAGTAGGTCATTCTTTCTGCCCAAACATTAGTCCCTCTATTATTTTAACTCAGTTCCTTAACTGAGATGGAAGAGTAAAAGGCTCAGCAGGTGAATAAGATTGACGCCTTTACGTATGATGTCGAGCTCTTTCTCAACATCCATATATAGAAGGTGTTGGACACAATGGTTCAAACGGTATAGAACTCTACCTTTTTTGAAGCTTGGGGTGATAAAATCTCTAAGGGAGAGTGATCTACATGGTCTGAGCTCGATGTGATCAACTCTCTTTGATGAAGAGCGCTCTATCTTTTTCGAGTTTGACGTGATCAATTCTTAAAGGGAGAGCGTTTTACCTCTTTTGAAGACGAGGTGATTAACTCTTTTTGAGGGAGAATGCTCTACCTGGTTTGAGCTCGAGGTGATCAACTTTATTTAATGGAGATCACTCTACCTTTTTTGAGCTTAAGGTGATTAACTCTCTAAAGGAGAACGTTCTACCTTTTCTGAGCATGAGATTATCAACTCTCTTTGAGAGAGAACGCTCTACCTAGTCAGAGCTCGAGGTAACCAACTCTCTTTGATGGAGAGCGTTCTACCTTTTCTGAGCTTGAAGTGATCAAATCTCTTTGATGGAGATCGCTATACCTTTTATGAGGTTGAGGTAATCAACTCTCTTTGATGGAGAGTGCTCTACCTTTTTGAGTTTGAGGTAATGAACTCTCTAAGGGAGAGCGTTCTACCTTTTCTAAGGACGAGGTGATCAACTCTTTTTGAGGGAGAGTGTTGTACCTAGTCTGAGCTCGAGGTGATCAACTCTCTTTGAGGGAAAACACTCTACCTTTTTTTATCTTGAGGTAATAAACTCTCTTTGATGGAGAGCGCTCTACATTTTCTGAGTTTGAGGTGATAAACTCTCTGAGGGAGAATATTGTACCTTTTCTGAGCTTGAGGTGATCAACTCTCTAAGGGAGAGTGTTCCACCTTTTTCTGAGTTTAAGGTGATCAATTCTCTAAGGGAGAGTGTTATACCTTTTCTGAGGATAAGGTGATAAAATCTTTTTAAGGGAGAACACTCTACCTTTTTTGAGCTTAAGGTGATCAACTCTCTTTGAGGGAGAGCGCTATACCTTTTCTGAGCTTAAAGTGATCAACTCTCTTTGATAGAGAGCACTCCACCTTTTCTGAGTTTGAGATGATCAACTCTTTAAGGGAGAGTGTTCTACCATTTTTGAGCTTAATTTGATCAACTCTATGAGAGAGTGTGCTTCACCTTTTCTGAATTTGAGATTATCAACTCTATGAGGAAGAGTGTTCTACCTTTTCTGAGGACAAGGTGATCAACTCTCTTTGAGGGAGAGTATTCTAACTTTTCTAAGCTTAAGGTGATCAACTCTCTTTGATGGACAGATTGTACTAAACATTTACCTCTAGACCCTTTTTTTAAGAAGCCTATGTTGTGTTTGCTACTTGGGAGTGGCCTCTTTCATAGTGGCATTATAACAACTTTTTTCATGGACTCTCCTTATCTTCTTTATGCCCTCCTTAGTCAGGAATTTGATGACTTGGTAGAAGGTGGACCGAACTACCTTCATCTTGTGTATCCATGACTTGCCCAGGATGGAGTTATAATGAGTTAGGACATTAATTACCACAAAATTGGTCATCATTATAGATCATTTAGCCATAACAGGTAGCACCACAATTCTAATAAAATAGATGGTACTACTATTGAATCCCGCCAAGGGTAACTCTCTTCTTATAATACCACATTCTTTTATCCCTAGGGCCTTTATTGTCAACAAAAAAAGAAGGTCGATTGAGCTCCCAGTGTCAATCATGATCTAACAAACATCACATGATCCTATTCTTAAAGTTATTACCAAGGGGTCTTCGTGGGGAGACGAGGCCTCATCCATCTCAATGGAGGTGATTTCAATAGAAGACCTATCTTTTTCCAAATTGTAAGCATATGGGGAGCTGCATAAGTCTCTAACGTATCTTTTACGTGAGTTGTTGAAGGTTCCATTAAGCCCGGGCCTTCCATGTATGGTATGGATAGTCCTTATATTGGGCTCGTTATAAGGGTCTATCATATTACTTGATGGAGCAAGTAGCTTCAAAGTTTCACATCCGGGCTAACGCCCTCCTTTTTTACTATTTCTTCCTATGAGATCTTTTTAAATATCCTCTAGCTAACAGATCCTCCATTTATTTTTAGATGCATGTAGTCTCTCGTCTTATGACCTACACTTTGTAAAAGGCATACCATTTAGATGTGTCCCTAAGGAAAGTCTTCATTTTTTAGAGTCATTTGACATTCAACTCCTCCTCTATTCTTAACACTGCTTGAGCCAAACTTACTCTTAAGGGTGGACCATTGAAGGGAGATAGTGACCTCTCCCAAGGCCTCTTATTCTCGGACCATTGGCTACTCTTTCTATGATTTGGTGTGAAGCACTTGTTTTTGTTGATCCTATTGTCTTGGTTAGCCATATTTGGGCTCATCATTCTTTTATCTTTTTCTAGTGCAGTCTCTACAACTACCTTGATGCTCTTAAACAGTCTTAGCTCTCTTTCTAGATTGACAAATTTTTTCACCTCTTCATAAGCTTCCTCCAAGTTTGTGTAATTATCTGGGTTAGTTCTATAAATAAATAAGAATTCCTTAAGAAACCTTTCTTGAAGGCCTCTATCACAATAGAGGTCGGGCAGTTTGATATCTCTAGCCTTTCTTCTCTAAACCTTCTCATATATTCTTCAGTAGACTCACCACTTCCCCGAGTGATTGAGAAGAGATGGTGCGACTCCTTCCTCAATGGCTTATTGTAGGCATAATTGGTGATAAACAATCTAGAAAACTGTGAGAATGAGGTTATGGTATGAGGTGCCAAGTTATTAAACCACTTATGTGCACCATCATATAGGGTGGTAGCACCACAACTTACACATCATGGCGTTTCTCTTACCCTGAGTGGGGCTCACAAGGGCCATAGCCATGTTGAAGTGTTGCACGTGAGTTACATGATCTTTGGTCCCTTCATAGTTTGGGCACTTGGGAGAAATGAAATTGGTTGATAGCTTGTCGTGCTTTATTTCATCAAAAAAGAGGAAGATACATAATTGCTCACAGTCCCTATCCACATTATAAGAGGCCTTGCCTTTTTCATGCCTTTTATTGGCCAATTTCAAGGCCTGATATTGCTTTTTGTTAGCTTATTCCAATGCCTAAAATTGCACCTTTTAGCTTTTTCTCTCCTGCAACCATTGTTCTTTACTAGGTCTCATTGAACCAGAAAAAGGTCCCCCTCGACTTCCTATTCGCTCTGGTTAAGCTCGAGTATGTCGCATTCTTGTCTATTTCTACCAATAGGGTTGGCGACTCAATCATTGGAGGTTCCTACACCTAATTGGGAGTATAGTGACCTATTTTCTTGCCTGGTCTCCTCGAGTTTTCTTCTTAACTCGAGAAGTTGACTAGCCAACTCTCGATGAGAGTTAGTTTCTATTATGGCCTCGTCATGGGTTGGGGAGGTGTTGTCCAATGTTTCCACTGCTTCTTTGTTTGCTAGTCTTAATCGACCTTCATTACGTGTCCCTACCATGGTGGTAAGGAACAAGTGATTGTGATTCTAGGGGTAACTAGTAAGTGAAACTAGTGTTTGGTCTCTTAAGTCTCTCTTAGAATTCAGGGTAAATCTTAGAATATATAGAGTCATAAGCTAAAGCTTGACTTCATAATCTAAGCCCCATAATGGGCGCCAAAATATTGGGATTGGTCCAATTTGTAGAGAGAGAAACTGGAGGGAAGTTAAAGCAATTGATGGAATGTATAGATCTCTTAAGGAATCCATGTATATATAGAATTTTATATGTACAAGTGTTGGTTAAATATAATGTTTATGTTACAACGTGTCCAAGGGGTATAAGAGCAGAGCAAAATACATTTAAAACTTGAGATCAACTATTCTAAAACTCGGGCTAACATCTCAAGGCTTGGGCTCAACAAAAGTGAGATATAAGTATTTTTTATGTTTAAACATATATATATATTTTAAATGCTAACGGAGAGAGTTACAATCCCTTTAACATTTCAAAAAGTTAAATAATAAATTTAAGAAATCAAAGTCAAACTAAAAATCAACCCTAATTTAAATATTATAAAAGCTTTTAATTTATATTAAAATGTATCATTTTATCATTAAATTTTAATTAAATTTATATTAAAATTTTAAATTCTTAAAATTTTATATACAAATTTATAAATTTTTAAATCATACCATTTAATCTTTAAATTTTTTAAATTTCACGTATAGATCATAAATTTTTGATTCACGAATATATATTTTAGTAGTCAAGTTTTAACTTAGGTCTAAAATTTTAAAATTTTGATTACTATATTGTAGTATTTAAAAGTTTAGAGATTTAGGTGTAAAGTTTTAAAAATTTAAGATCAAATTATATGTTTTAACAATTTTGATACATATGTATAAATTTAATTAAAATTTAAAAATTATACGTTAATATTTTATTTATATAAATATTAAAAAAAAGAAATAAGAGGATATAAATATCATTACTTGGGGGAATAATAATTTTTTTATAGTTACGGATCTCTAATTAACTAGAAAAAGATGAATAGATAATCAATAAAAATATGATAAATTAAAATTTTTACAAACAATCAAATATACAATTATATGTAAATCAAATAATTAAAAAAATTAAAATAATATACAAAATTTTAAAGTGAAAACATTCAAGTCACAGTAATTCATAAAAACTAAACTTGGTGACAAAAAATAAAGTTAAAATAAAGAAAGAAATAAAAAATAACCGGTTCCATAAATCTGAAAATGACTGATAATAGATTAAATATGTAGTAACTCCTGCAAATCAAAATTAGGCAGAAGAAGTAATAACATGAAGTAATATCACTTTAGTGCAAATGAAAGAAATAAATTACAGCTAATTAGTTAACAAAAAGGAAAACGCAAGTTCTGCAGAAGAAAGCCTAGTAATAAGCTAATTAGAACTGCTATAAAAACCTAAGAAGTTAGTTAACCAATACTAATTAGGCGTTGAGAAGTAAGAAGCAATAACATTACTGTAAAATGAAAGAGCAGCAGCAAAATTAAAACCGAATAAACAAACACTAGCAGCACAAGATCTGCAGTTCGGTAAAGAAATAAAAAAAAACTTGTTTATACAGAAAGTTTTAAAAAATGGAATTGATCGTATGATTGTGAGTAAAATATAAAATATAATGAGAAATAGAAAATGTTAATATAATTTTGAATAATAAAATATTAATTATAAAATTATAGATGATAATAAAATATAAATTACAAAATATATGAATAAAAAAAATTGAAAAATAAATACTAAATTTCATATTTTATACGATTTTATTAAGATAAATTCATTATTTCTTTGTGTATGTTAGAGAATTATGAACTATTATCTTTTAAAATAAAATGATATACAAAAAGTAAATATACACCAACATACATTCTTTGACAAACTATGAAAGTGTCCCAACTCCATCACAATGAACCTAATTTTGGAAGGAGTATAAGCAAATTTTTTGACACAAAAAGACTTTTGAGAGCTCTCATTCTCCCTTATCTAAGTTCTAACATTTGATATTAGTTTTTCAAATATCCAAGAACTAATTTATAATCATTTATGTTAAGATGTTTTATTTTTCATAATATTTTATAACGTAACGTAAACATAAACTATTATATTTGTTTTTGTCATAATATAAACATAAATATCATAAATATTTTATTATAATAGTTATAATTGTTTTGTCATAATATAGATATAAATATCATAACTGTATAATTATAACGTAGACATAAATAAAAAAAATGATTATAATTGTTATAAAAGTAACCAAAAGTCTATGTATTGAGTGGACAATTAAAACATCTATTATTCCATCTTAATGAGTGATCTTGGAAGCTTAATTTCTCATTCATTTCATTATCATTTTAAATACTAAAATTATTTTTTTTTATTTTTGTAACAGTTTAGTCATCTTGTTTTAAAAAAATAACAATATAAAAATAAATAAGTAATTTTTTTATATATTTTTTTAAATGTTATTAAAATAATATTTTTATATATTATTTTTAACAATATATAATAAATACTATAAAATTGATAAAAATTAAAATTAAAATAATTTTTTGAAAAATTTGATTATTTTTTTATAATAAAATTAACAAAAAAAAATATTAAACTATTATAATTAACATAATTAAAAGATATTAGTTTCATAGATTTATTACTTCGACACTTTGTGTAAAATTTTGTAACTAAGTTTATTATTATTTTTAACGTAGTTTGGGTGTTCTAGTTTTAGTTCATAGTTTTTCTTTTCTTAATTAAATAAAAAATCAATTAATAGATATAATTTTAAACTAATTGAACCCATCGATTTAATCCAATTCTAAGTAACACAAGGTATAGATTTTAATTAAATACAATTAGTTTGATATATCTATATTTATGAATAATAATTATGTTATATAAAAATTCATTTCAATACATAGATTTTTTCGTAGTATATATTGATATTTAAAAAAAATAAAATTTTATTAAACATCAAAAGATATAATCTAAATAATAAATTATCAATCTAAATTTATCAATAATTAAAATTATTAAATTAAAATTAAATTTTTAAACACATGGATAAAAAATTGAGTATTTATTTTTTTATTAGTATAAATTTCTTAAATATATTATATGACTGTTTTAATTAATATATTAATTGTTTTAAAAAAAAATTTTAAGAAATCAAATTTAGATTATAACATAGTATTAAGATTTTTTTTAAATAACAATCATTATATCAATTCGAATAATCAAACAATAATAACATTATAATAAAATAAAAAATAAAAATTAAAGATTTTTTTATTTTTAAAATGTTTTTATTATATAATTAATATTATTATTATTAAATAAAATTGTGATTAATAAAAATTAAAAGTTATACGAAAACAGATTAGATCGTCACACTCAAACTTTGGTTTTCTTTATCAAATAATACACGCCACTTCCCGTTTAGCGTCATGGTCGATGGCTTCAAGAAGTAGAACACCAAGCATCAAAACAGTGACTGAATCAAACACTTTCACTTCAATCCCTTCAGCTTATATCTTCACCACCAAACCCAATCTTCATTTTCATCAAACTACAAACAACCCAGAAGAAGAAGGTCCACGACCCACCATCGATTTCTTTCTTCTCACTTCTACTCAATCTCGTCGACGGTCTAAAATCATCCGTGATCTGGGAAAAAGCCGTTCAAGATTGGGGTTTCTTTCAGGTGATCAATCATGACGTTCCAGAGACTTTGATTAAGGCGATGATCGATGTGTGTGATCGTTTTTTTAATCTGAAGGATGAAGAGAAGCAAGAATTTGAAGGAAAAAATGTGTTGGATCCAATTAGGTGTGGGACCAAATTTAATCCTGAAGTGGATAATGTTCTTTTCTGGAGGGATTTCCTCAAGGTTTTTGTTCATCCTCAATTTCATTCACCCTATAAGCCCAATGATTTTAGGTACTTTCTTCATCTTCTTGTTCTTTTATTTTACTTTTCTTTATTTTCTTATCCACTATTGAAGTAGAAAGTTCCGTGGTATTTCAAATTATTTTATGTGCTTTATTGCTACTCGAATTATAAGAGCACTATCATTATCACATACACAATTGATTTGGAACAATCCCATTTGATACAGTATTGTGAATCCTAACTGTACTATCCAATTAAACTCTGCCATTATGAGAACTTATTTCAACTGCAGCTACCTTCACATTCTTCTGTCTTAGACATCAGTCGGATTTCTTATCATTTACATATTTCTTTGGAAAGATTTAAGTTCCAACAGAAGTGGATTGGTATTTTTTTATTAAGAAAAACACAAATTTGAGTTTGGCATGAAATTTTTGGAATTAGTTTTCAGCTGCACTTTAGTAATTACTACAGGGATGGAGCATACATATAAAAATAATTTTACTTCTCTTTGTGCTTTTCAAATTTTAAATTTCCAAAGAACTTTCTATGGAGATTGTCAAACAAATAGAAGTATTTTGGCTCATTTTTAACTCTTAGCCTGAGAAGCAGTTGCAAACTGGCCCATAGTATCATTTTCAATGCCTTCTACTTGGAAAGACTTAATGTTGATTATACTATAAGTGTATTTGAGAGAAGCATTTAGGTGTTTAAGATGAAAATCTTATAAATGATTTTGAATAACACTTTTAATTATTTAATATTTTAGTATTGGAAAAATGCATCTAAAATTAATTCTATCAAATTACTTCTTCTAAAAGCAATAAGCATTAATAATACTTGGTACTTATCGTAAAATTTTCAAACATTTCTTTTGAAAGAACTTTTCATGAGATTGTCAAATATCCCGTTAGAAAGCACTTTCAAAGAAGCAGTTCCAAATTGACCCATAGAACTTTTGTATGTGCAATTATACGTTCATTTCTTATGAGTTTTTGTTTTAAATAAGTAGCATGCATAAGAACTCATTGAATGATTTATGCCTGAATAAGTGATCCAAGGAACATATTCATTCATTGTGTAACTTTTATGTAGCTTTATTATGTCGTAAAATCGTTTTGAGAGAGAGTGATGAGATGGACAATATGGAAAAGTAAACATTCTGATACCGGCCAGGAGATCCACTTTCATTGAATAACGTGTTGAATACAGTGAAATCTCATTGGAATACAGCAAAAGAACAAGAGAAGTAGCAAGAGAATTAATAAAGGGAATATCAGAGAGTTTGGGATTGGAGGCAAATCACATACACAGAGTTGTTAATTGGGATAATGGGTTACAAATTTTAGCTGCAAATTTCTATCCACCTTGCTCCGAACCTGAATTTGCAATGGGTATGCCTCCTCATTCTGATCATGGCCTCTTGACCATTCTGTTGCAGAATGAAATGGGTGGCCTACAAGTAAAACATAAAGGCAAATGTGTCAATGTGAATCCAATGCCCAATGCTTTTCTTGTCAATATTGGTGATCATATTGAGGTAACTAATAAGCCATATATGTCTGATTTACAACTCACTTGGTCTTTATCTTGATTAATTTGTCTGTTACTTTATTGTTACCTCTAAATATGCTGAAATATCTTTTTGGTCCTTTCACTTTTACATTTACAGTAATGGATAAAGGCAAACAAGAGTCTTGGGTAGAAAGTATATGACAATCTAAATGGGGATATAAATGCTTGGATTATGCTTCCTAATAAAATTGGTAGTTTGAATTAGAACCCCGTAGCATTTATGGGAGGTTCATTGACTTGTTGGGTTTTCACACAACCAATTTAATCCTGAACGCCCATCTAGTCTTTTGTAAATTCTGAACAATCTAATCCAAAACCTTTTAATTTGATCAATTTACTCCGAACCAGAATTGGTTGAAAGTGGTTAAAATTGATCTCATCATGCCAATTATTAAAGTAGAAGGGTATGGACCAAATCGGAGCAAATGAATGAACTCAGGGACTAAATTAATCAATAATCCTAAATAGTTCATGGTTGTATCTATCAACTTTACATTATTGCTTGTCATTGTTTTCAATCTTAGAGCTATTGATTATACAAAACAGAAGAAAAGTTTCTTTGTTTTGTACTAATTTGAGAGTGTGTGGCTTTTGTTCAAGATCCTGAGCAATGGTAAATACAAGAGTATGATACATCGAGCCATTGTGAACAACAGAGCCACAAGGATATCAATAGCTATGGCATATGGACCATCTTTGGATACAGCGGTTAGACCATTACCAGAGTTGATAGATGAAGCAGCTTCTAGGGCCACCATATATTGAAATGGGATACAAGGAGTACTTGGAACTGCAACAAAGCGACAGACTCGTAGGCAAATCATGCTCAGATGGTGCTTCTGCAATAATATGAAAGCTTTTGTAAATTAACTAACTTCTTAAACTTATTGAATTTATAAGAGTTGTTTCTATATGTTAGAAGTGTTTCTATATGAATTTTGCTTGCTTTCTAGAAAGTTCATCGATTAAAATTATCATTTTGTTTGGACAATAACCGTGATCTCTTGGCAAAAAGCTAGGACTGGAGCTAAAGTTCCTGTAAGATTTGGTCCACAGTTAAGTTGGACATGCTTTGTTTTTTTTAAAAGATTGAATGATACTTTGGATGTGATCTTAATGTTTGATCTAAAATGAGAGAGATAAGTGTTGCTGTGAAATAACATGCATCTCTTTCAAGAATCTGAGTTGCGTTTCCTACTCAAACAAACGTACAATAAGATCTCTTTTATTTTGAAAAAAATTATTTATCACAAGTTTTAGTATTAATATAATTGATGTGAGTTAATTATAAATTTAATTTTTTTTATTATTTTAATTAATAGAGAATGTTATTTATTTTTCTTATATACGGTTAATTTGCTATTGAGTAATAGCTTTACGTAAAATACAAAGTGTTAATTTTAAATTGATTTAAATTAGGATGAATGCTTTATGTCCTCATTATGTCACATTATATCTTACAATCTTAACTTTTTTATAATACTTTGAATTAAGAAAATAAGATGTTAAATTAATTATAAAATTATTCATAAATAAAAATTAATTTTATTAATAATACTTTGAATTAAGAAAATAAGATGTTATATTAATTATAAAATTATTCATAAATAAATGCATACACATCAAATAACAAATATTAGGATAGTATTGTAATTAGAAAAGGAAAAGAAATAAGGCATTTTTAAAATTGTAATTAGACGAAGCGAATGAGATGGGGCTATCGGCAATTAGTCACACCGCACACTAGATTCGCGATGGCTTCTCGCTCCATCTTCCACACTCTCAAACGGTACGTATGAGTGGCGATTTAGTCTCAATCTTGTTTCTCTTCCACTTTTGTTTGGTAGCTAAGAAAATATTTGATGTACGGTTTTACGTAATTTGGTATTGATATATATAAATTTGAATTCTTTCCTCTCGTTTTTTTCTTCTGCTAATTCATCATTGGTATTGATATTAATACATAACGTAGGAATCTTTTGAGCAACAATTTCGAATCGATCCTTCTATTCAGCAGAAGAAGAAATCTGTCCAGATTGTTTTCATCAGGTGCTTTAAACACTGATTTTCTCGAAGATCATCAGGAAAATGATGACCTCAAAAGCCGAATTTTCAGGCTTAGGCTGCCAAAGCGAAGCGCCACCAACATACTTCAGAAATGGCTAACCGAAGGCAACCAAGTTACTTTATCCGAGCTTCGTCATATTTCTAAGGAACTTAGGAAGTCTCAGCGTTTCAAACACGCTCTTGAGGTTCGATTTCTCTTTATTCTCCCTAATGTTCGTATTTTTTTTGCCTAATACCGTAGAAGTCTAGTAGCTTAGCTTTTTGATAGTATACCAGAAGTATATATCGAAAAGTATAATATTAGAAATCTTTAAAAATCTCTGGTGTATTTTTGATAGTATACCAGAAGTATGTTTTGAAAAGTATAATATTAGAAATCTTTAAAAATCTCTGGTGTATTTTCAAAACTAATGGATATCTGCTGTCTCATATTTCAAAAGGATCTATGTGTACTACTTGTGATACAGTAGTAGAGGTATGTTAGGTTTCAAAAATGGGTGTTTTGCTTTCCAAACTTGGTAGAAATACCTAAAAGTTAGTTAATGAAATTGTACATACTTAGCAAAGTTACTAGATTAATTCGACAGTGCACCTTTCCTTTTTTCTTTTTTCTTTCTTTTTTAGGCTTGATGTCTATTTAAGTTAAGAAGAATAGAGTTGGACTTAAAGTGGCGAGAATAAGCATTAAGAAGTTATGGTTAATGTTAAAACTAGGTTTGGTAATAGTATCGTGATTGCGAGCAAATGCATGTTCCTGTACACTCTTAACATATGTTTATTGTAAGATTTGATTGCTCCTACGCATAAAGAAACAATAAATTTCCATAGTTCAAAACACATATTATTCTTAAAAGATTCATCATGTGTTATGAGGTCACTTAAAAGTGTATAAAATTAAGCTGCTTTTCTCCAAATCTCAGAATTTGATCTGATGGCTATATTGTTATGCAATTATTTCTAAATCAATGAAACATCATTGTTTTAAACCAAGTTCGTTGCAATTTGTGTGAGTCTTAATGGGCAACTTGCTCTCTTTTGTTGCATGGTTGTGCCCGTACTTGCTTAATAGTAGTAGATGCTGTTTTATGTTCCATATGAGTTTGCAGATATCAGAGTGGATGGTCACTCGTGAAGAGTTTGAACTATCAGATTCTGATTATGCAATCCGCATCGACTTGATGACCAAAGTGTTTGGTATTGATGCTGCTGAAAGGTACTTTGAAGGTTTGCCTGTCTCTGCAAAAACTAGTGAAACCTGCACCGCTCTCCTTCACTCTTATGCTGGGGCAAAGTTGGTTGAAAAGGCCGAACACCTTTATGAGAATATAAAGGATTCAAACCTATCCTTCAGCGCTCTCATGTACAATGAGATGATGACCATGTACATGTCAGTTGGACAGGTGGAGAAAGTGTCTTTAGTTATTGAAGAACTGAAACAACAAAAGGTGGCACCAGATATCTTTACTTATAACCTATGGATAAGTTCGTGTGCTGCAACTCTGAACATGAATGAAGTTGAACATATTTTAGACGAAATGAGATCTGATAATGGCTGTAACGACGACGGATGGGTGAGATACATAAACCTTGCTAAAATATATGTCACTACAGGCTGGCTTTCGAATGCAGAGTCCAATGCTGTTGTTGAAACCGAGAAAGGTGTCACCCAAAGAGAATGGATAATGTATGACTTCCTTATAATTCTACATGCTGGTATAGGAAGCAAAGATAGAGTGGACCAAATATGGAGTTCTTTGAAAAGGACCCTAACAAAGATGACAAGTAGAAACTATGTTTGTATTCTTTCTTCATATTTGATACTTGGGCATATGAAGGAAGTAGAAGAAGTAGTTGACGAATGGAGGCAATCAACTGCTACAGGTTTTGATGTCTGTGTCTGTAGAAGGCTTTTGAAAGCATTGGAGGATGTTGGGTTCACAGAGAAAGCCAGTGAGTTTCAAATGCTTCTAATTCAAAAGAATTGTGATCTGGCAAGTAGTACCCAATCTAGTAGTGTAGATTAGTTTAACCCAACTATTATTAGCCTGCCATAAGTTTCATGGCCTTTCACATGAAAATAAATTTTTTGTATAAAACAGCTTATGCGAGTTGATCAGCTTTTGAACAATGTTGCCAACGTTCGTATAATTTTACAGCATGTACCCCAATCGAGCATGTAGAAAGTCTTATATTCAAGTCCCAATTATTAAGGGTGTGAGTAGTATAATTATTAAAAAAAAACAATGTTATTATGCTCTATTTCAATATGCAGCAAGAGTTTTTTTTTATCAAAGACACTCTACTTCAAATCGTGTCTTTAAAAGACAAGATTCAAAATCAAAATGTGATGTTTTCATTATTTCATTCCTTCAGGAATGATAAATTTGAATACATCGCAAAATAAATACTAATCTTTTTTTTTCTCACCAGTAATGTTGCAAAGAAAATAAAGGTACAGTTTGTTGATACCTAAAGATTTTTCAAACTCAGTTATTATCCACTGCTCTCTGTTAACATTGGTTGTGGGAGAAAACTATTGGTACTCTTGTCATGCACACCTTTTTTCAAACTCGCTCTCTTATTTTTCCATTTTCCATTTTTCTGCTCCTAGTGTTTTAGTTTATCTTCTGAATAATGGCTCTTTACCTTTTCTTTCCGTCCAAAGCACCATCAAAACTAGTATAAGTTTCAGTAACTGTGGAAGAAGAAGATCCATATACTTGCTTTTGCCTCGAGGAAAATCTGTGTCTCAGCAGCAATGAATTTGCTGTCACCCCAATGGAACTCAAAGCCATGAGAGCCCCAGCAATAGATGGAGTAAGCATTGTCCCGGTTACTGGAAGCAACATTCCGGCAGCAATTGGAAGTCCAACCTGAAGAAAAAAAGGCAGTAGTAGGTGACTATGAAGTCAAAAGTCAAGCAGTGCATGCATGTCTCGGGAAAAAAGGAGGGTAGATTAAGAGAACTACGCATCTTAATAATAGCTGTATAACATTCGCAGCACGTAATTCAAATGTTCCACTAAGTATAAACGAGGATTGTTATTTTGCTGGAGGAGGAATGCGTGACCAACTCCCAATATTCGTTTTTCTTTTTATTGCCTGTTTAGGTTGCAATAAAAGTTCATAGCATTTGGAATATGCATGTTACAATGTAGGTTGAAGGGGTTAAGATTAGTGTATCCAAGACCCTACTTTTCTCCATGTGTTTTTTTAGATCAAAAGCTATCTGGTTTGAAACCTATGACTTGGAAGAGGAAGAGAGTTTTATCTGCTAGACAAGCAAATAAGCACAAAAGCTCACATGCAGAAATCAAAATTTAGCGTTTTTCTTTCTCTATTTCACTTTTTTCATCCTTGACTCTTTTCATCTACTAGATAAGGTGTTAAGTTCATGGAGCTTGAAGGTTGGAATTTTCATTTTCAAAAGAGGAAGAAAAAAACAGAAAAAAGAAACCATCATACCGAATAAAAATACTTACAATATTGTACGCAAAAGCCCACCAAAGATTTTGCTTCACTGTCTTCATTGTTAGCTTGCTCAATTCCCAAGCATCGAGCAACTGAAATGAGGTTACAAAAGTCAAGTGCAAGTTTGCAACCACAAGCATTCCAGAATCTTCATGACGCAACTTGCTTATAAGATGAAAACTGGACAAGTACTAATATGCCATGGACTTTAAGATCTTTTCATGAGTAACTTTGCATTAAGTGTACCAACATAATTAATATCACCAATATAATTTACCTGTACAAGCCTGTTGCCCATCAGAACAATTGAAGACACTTCACTAGCAGCTCCAACACCGCCACCCATGGCAATTCCTATGTTTGCTGATGCTAATGCAGCAGCATCATTAATTCCGTCACCTACCATGGCTACAATGTTCTTATCCTTCTGAAGTTTGTTTATGAAATCCTTCTTTTCCCCAGGTTTGACACCAGATAAAACCTGCACTTTTTATACAAAAGAGAAAACAGTTGGTAATAAAAATACAGACAGATGCAGGGGATAAGCATTCCATTAAATTAGACAGGTAAAGTTATTCTCCCCTAAAGCAATGCAGTACGCCCAACAGATATCTCAACAATATTTAGTGCCATAGTCCAAAATTGAAACTCAAAGTGTCAACTAGATGTTTCAAATGAGTTAAGTTATCTCATCTCGCTTAGCTTAGATGCAGCTAACCTTAGGTGAGTTATACTCAACTCATTGAAATTTATGTGAGTCAAGTTTAACTCAACTCAGTTAACTTTTAAACGATTTTGGACTAACAACTTATGAATTAGTTCGTTTATTCTTATAAAAAAATAAAATTAAAAAATATTTATTTTCATTTTATAATAAAAAATGTTAGTAAATATTATCTTTTTATTATATCTTCATAAAACAAGGAAAAAAGTAATATATTTTAATTGTTATATTCTATAATAATATTATTATTGTTGGGATTGATCCAATTTGTAAAGAGAGAAACTACAAAAAAGTCAAAGAATTTTGTTAATGTATTGATTTTTTATGAGGCCCGTGTATATATAAAGCATTACATGTATATATATCGATTGCATAAAGTATACACATCGCATTGTGTCAGAGGGGTATTAAAGTAAAAAAAATACATTTATAGCTTGAGGTATCCCATGGCTAGGGTTGGTGATAGATCTTCCAACACCAAATCTCCCATGCATAGGTGGGTTTCTCCTACGAGTATGATTATGGACACGAGCACATCCTCTCTAATGGCTCGGGTTGTTAGTTATCGGGCTTAGGATCGGTCTATATGTCCAAACATCTAGTTCCCATACTCTTTCAGCTCGATTCTTCAACAAGGGTGAAAAAGTAGCAACCAGGGCAACGAATTTAAAACGTTCAAATCGCCCTAATAAATGCTTATCAGTTGATTGGAGAGAGAAAACATCTACCTCTATATGACCCAAACACCGAAGCCTATAGTCTTAGGCTAGCCGAAACAAAGGAAAAGGCGAAGCGTAAGCTTGATGCAATAATCGAATAGCTCTCCTCGAGCGTTGAGACATGATATAAGCTGGCCATGGACTCCTTCAAGAAAGAGGCCAAGAAGAGGGACCTGGGGGAGAGGAATAGGGCTTAGACTCTGGTGAGAGTGGTGACGAGCCCAAGGTAGCTAATGGAGAAGGTGGGACTAGGGACCTTTGATATTGACATTGGCCTGAGTCTCTTAATCAGGTAGACCCAAAGCCTTATATGTGTCTTCCACATGCTGTGTCTCCTAGCCCACAAGTTTTCCTTAAGTCCAACGCCACTCCTAATTGTGTGGTTGTGGACTCGTCCTTGTAATCTTCTATTATCAATGAGAATCAATTGGCTTTGAGAACAACCTATATTGCATGTATAATTGTATATTTATATCATTTATAGTATTTATTTATGATGTTGATATACCTCTCTACTTTTGGGACGTGTTATTAACTTTCCTTAATATCATCCCCCTATAAAAGGGAGTTAGGGACACTTGTAAAATTCAGACATTTTTTTTTGTTTGCAGCAACTGCTAACTCTTTCTCCATCTTTCTTGTTTGAACCTTATGGATTTTGACCGAGCAAATAGACATTCAACTCGAGCTTTAAAACTGGAGAACGATAAGCTCAAGACCGAGGCAGTAAAATTAAAAATCAAGCTATCAAGACTTGAGGATAAGCTCTCCCTTTATGAAGAGACCAAATATGAGCTCACCTCTTGCAAAGAACAACTATCCCAAACTCGAGTTCGAGAGAGAAGAACCATGACTAAAATGACCGCCCTTGTTTCCAAGGAGTCCCATTGGGAAAACTTCTACATGAAGCAACTTGAGGGGTCTTCTTCAAAGTGATGAATGTTGTTGAGGAATTGAAACGTTCTGTGCTCACGTCGAGTTTGACCCCCACCGAATTAATGGCCAGTGTTCACAAGAAAATTATCAAGATTCAAGCAGAGTTGTTGCCCTTAGTAAAGGAGACAGATGACCCAAACACCGATCGTGTCTAAGCATACTTTTAACTCTTTGGGAGGCCAAGCTATGAATTAATAAATTTTAAAAGCATTGTAAGCTTCAAACAATAAAAACATCTTTAATAGAATGCACCTGTGACGCCAACCCAATGTATTTTTCTAGATGTATTTTCTTTGAAAGGACAAACTTGTATGGTTTGGTCAATGCAATAAACCAGTGGCTCTGATCTGGGTGACTAATGAAGCGTAGTTTGTTTGGTCCATGCCCGATCATTGGATGTCTGGGGAGAGCGCTCTACTTGGTCTGTCACCAAGGTGATCAACTCTTGCTTTGATGTTAGAGCGCTTTACTTGGTCTATAACCAAGGTGATCAGCTCTCTCTTTGGTAACGGAGCGTTTTACCTGGCCTACGACCGAGGTAATCAACTCTCTCTAGTGTCAGAGTGTTCTACCTACTCTGCAACCGAGGTGATCAACTCTCTTTAGTGTTAGAGTGTTCTACCTGGTCTACGACAAAGGTGATCAACTTGTGACATGCAATATTGGGGGAGAACATTCTACTTGGTCTATAACTTAGGTGATCAACTCTCACTTCAATGTCAAAACACTCTACCTGGTTTATGACTAAGATGATCAACTTTATCTTCGGTGTCAGAGCACTCTACCTAGTCTGTGATCAAGGTGATCAACTCGTGACATGCAATATTGAAAAAAAGCCATTTCTTGAAAGAAATCACTTCATATATATATATACAAGGATGGAGGATAATACCTAAAAATAGTAAATTAAGGTACATTAGAAGTGATATTTTTTCAAGTGTTAGGCATTCCAACTCGTGCCATCCTTAGCTCCTTCAATGCTTCTCAACAAGTAGGCCCTTTCTAGCATCATCTTGACTATTTGATACGGGCTCTCCTAATTTGCACTCAACTTGTCGACCATCCATTCCTTCTTGCTAGGGAAAACCCTTCTGAAAACCTAATCGCCCATGGAAATATTTTTGAAACACACAACCTTGTAATAATCTGATACTTTCCTTTTTTTTCTTGGTTATCCTCCTCAAGGCCTCATCCCTTTTTTCTTCTGCAAGGGTTAGTTCAATTGCTCTACTTGCGACGTTTTGCTCCTCTGTTAGGGTTGATCTCAAAGTAGGCATTGTAATCTCAGTTGGTATCATAGCCTCAGTCTCATATACTAGTGAGAAAAGTGTCTTGTTAGTGCTCCCTCGGGGACTAGTCCTAACAACCCACAATGTTTCAGGTAGCTCCTTAACCCATCTTCCTTTTGCACCCTCCAACTTGTTCTTTAATAAGTTGATTATTAACTTGTTAGAAGACTCTTCGTAGAGGTTCCGCCTCAATCCACTTGGAAAAAAAATCAATGACCGCTAATAAAAACTTCTTTTGGCCCCTTACTTGGGGTAGTGGTCCTACTATATCAAGCTCCCACTTGTAGAAGGGTCAAGGGCTAACTACCCTTGTCATGGTGGTTGAAGGGTGTGTGACAATGGGGTAAATCTTTGACACTTATTGCACTCTTGGATATACCTTGTGCAATCTACTAGCATAGTGGGCTAATAGTATCCCTACCTCATAATTCGTTGGGATAGCCTCCTTCCACCTAAATAAGAGTCGCATTCTCCTTCATGGGCTTCAAACATTATTCTATTAGATCCTTCCCTAGCTATGCATAAGAGCTTGGGTCCGAGTGCGGTCCATCTGTATAATTTATCGTCTTTAATCAGGTATCGTCTCACCTTGGCCTTGATTTCCTTTGCAAGTTAGCAATCCTAAGGTAGGTCTCCCCTTTCAGGAAGTCAAAAATTGGGGTAAACCATAGGTTCGTAAGAGCATCTATGCTCTGAACTATTTTTTCAACTTCCTTCAAATTGCCTTCCGCCAGGATCGTTATGGACACCACACGAGTGCGGTTGGCTTCTCACACGAAGGCTAGTGTAGCCAAAGCATCGACATGACTATTCTCATTCCTAATTATTTGCTTGATCTTGAAGTTTAGAAAATTTTGAGCACTCCTTTCATAGCCTCTCCAAATATTTTCTCATCTTGGTATCCTTAGCCTCGAACGCCCCTAAGTACTGGTTGACCACTAGTTATGAGTCCATATGTAAGGTGATTTTATCCGCTCTGAGCTTCCTCCCTTATAACCTCCCTCTCCCTAAGGGTGGTAACTTGACTTTTAATCACCTCATTCTTTTCCCTAGGGAACTTCCTCTTTCTTTGTTGGACGAATCTAACCTTTAGATCAACATTTAACATGTGGGTTATGATCTTTGGGTCAATCTCAAGCATGTCTGTAAGGGTCCATGCAAAGACGTCGGAGTTTGCTTTTAAGAATTGAGATAGTGCTCCTCCATCTCTATTGTCAAATCCACACTTAGCTTTAAAGGGTGATTCTCCCCCTTGTCTCCCATTGGTAGGTCTCGTACCTCATTTGAATTGATAGACTATGCTAAACATTAACCTCCTGGCCTCCTTTGAAAGGGGCCCTGTTGTGGTTGCTATTTGATAGTGACCTCTTTCATGGTGGCATTGTAACAACTCTTGGCTTTTTCTTGGTTTCCCCTCGTCTCCTTTGTACCCTCCTCAGTCGAGAATTTAATAACCTGGTGGAAGATGGATGGGACTATCTTTATCTTATGTATCTATAGCCTACCCAAAATGGTGTTGTAGTGAACTAGGACATCAATTACCACGAAATTGGTCATCACTATTGATCCTTTGGCCATAACAGGTAGCACCGTAGTCCCAATTGCATAGGTGGTGTTACTATTGAATCCCACCAGGGGTAGCTTTCTCCTTACGACGTCAACCTCTTTTACGCCTAGGGCCTTATTGTAGATATAAAAAGAAGATCCACCGAGCTCCCAGTGTCAACCATGATCCGACAAACATCGCAAGACCCTATTCTTAAAGTGATCACCAAGGGGTCTTCGTGATGAAACGAGGTCTCATCCCTCTCGGTGAAGGTGATCTCCACAAGGGACCTCGCTTTTTCCAGACTGTATACGGGCGAGGAGCCACGCAAGTTTCTAAAGTACCTCTTATGCAAGTTAAAGGAGGTCCCATTGAGCCCAGGCCCTTCGTGTATGGTATGGATAGTCCTGATGTTGGGCTCATTGTGCGGGTTTCTCTCGTAACTTGACAGAGTGGGTGGTTTCAATGTTTCACGTCCAATTTGTCGCCCTCCTCCTCCACTGGTGCTTCCTACGAGGTCTTTTAAATATCCTCTGACCAATAGATCTTTTATTTCTTTTTTGAGTTGTTTGCAATCTCTTATCTCATGGCCCACATCCTTGTGAAAATCACATCATTTAGATGTGTCCCTAAGGAGAACTTTCATTTTTGGGGGCCATCTGACATTTGACTCCTCCATTCTTAATATTGCCCGAATCAAACTCACTCTTAACGGTGGACCCCTAAAAGGAGACAGTGGCCTTCCCCAGGGTTCCCAGACCATTGGCTACTCACCCTGTTATTTAGCGTGAAACGCTTTTTTTTGTTGATCTTGTTGTCTTGGTTTGCTTTGTCACGACTTATCCTTCTTTTTTCCTTTACTGGTGCAAATTCCATAATTGCCTAGTCGCTTTTAATCAAACCTAGTTCTCTTTCGAGATTGACGAATTTCCTAACCTTTCCATACGCTTCCTCCAAAGTTTGAGGAACCGTCTTTGTTAGTTTTGCGAGCAAGCTAGAATCCTTTAGGAGACCTCACCTAAAAGCCTCTATTGCAATAGAACTCGAGTACTCCGAGATCTCTAACTTTTCTTTTCTGAACCTTCTCATATATTCTTTGGTAGACTCACCCCTTCCCTGGATGATTGAGAAGTGGTGGTGCAACTCCTTCAATGGCTTGTTACAGGCATAATTAGTGATAAACAACTTGAAAAACTGTAAGAAGGAGGTTATGGTGCGAGGTGCCAAGTTATTGAATCACTTCTGGGTGCTATCATAGAGGGTGGCAACGAACAACTTACACATCATGGTGTCTCTCTTGCCCTGCATGAGGCTCACAGGGGCCATGGTCGTCTTGAAGCGTTACACGTGAGTTTCATGGTCTTTAGTTCCTTGATAGTCTGGGCACTTGGGAGCACTAAACTTGGTTGGTGGCTCGTCATTCTCTATTTCATCAGAAAAGGGGGAGGCACAGTTGTTCACAGTCCCTATCCACATCATAGGGTGCCTTAACCTTTTCTTGCCTTTCATTGACCCTTTTCTGGCCTAGTCTTACTTTATGTTAGCTTCTTTCAATGCCTGAAATCGCGCTTCCTAGCTTTTTCTTTCTTACAATCACTGCTCGTTACTAGGTCTTACCAAACTAGAAAGGGGTCACCCTCAGCTTCATATTCGCCCTGGGTAGGCTCGAGCACAACACGATTTGGTTTGTTTCCAGCAACCAAGTTAGTAGTTTGACCTTCAGAGGCTCCCAGACCTGACTGTGATCGTAGTGTCCTATTTTCTCGCTTGGTCTCTTCGAGTTCTCTTCTTAATTCAAGAAGTTGAAGAGTTGGGGTCAGTTTCTACTAGCTTCATCACAGGTTGACAAGATGTTGTCCTGTGCTACCACTGCCTCCTCATTTGCTAGTCTCATTCGTCCCTCAACTCGTGTTCCTACCATGATGATTGTGATTTTGGGGGTAAGTGGAATAGGTGTTTGTTCTCTTAAGTCTATCTCAAAATTTGGGATGAATCCTTGAAAATATAGGATCAAAAGCCAAAGTCTAACCTTCGAATCTGAGCCCCACAGTGGGGGTCAAAATGTTGGGGATTGATCCGATTTGCAAAGAGAAAAACTAAAAAATAATCAGAAACTGTAGAATGTGTGGTCTTTTATGAGGCCCATATATATATAGAACATTACATGTACACGTGTCGATTGCATAAAGTATACACATCGCAATGTGTTAGAGGGACATTAAAGTAAAAAAAATACATTTATAGCTTGAGGTATCCCATGGCTCGGGTTGGTGATCGACCTTCCAACATCAAAGCTCCCATGCATAGGTGGGTCTCTCCTACGAGTGTGATTGTGGGCACAAGCACATTCTCTCTAATGGCTCGGGTTGTTAGTTATCGAGCTTGGGATCAGTCTATATGTCTAAACAATTATAATTATATAAAAGTTATTATTAGTAATGACATTTTGTTAAATAAGCTCACAAACTGCTCATTAGACATGTAAGTTAGCTCATTTGAGTTCATTGGATCAACTTTAAATGAGTTAAATTGGATTGAATTGCTCATTTGAGTGGTCTCAAATATGGATTTGATGTTGAGTAAAAAACCAAGATGAAAAACTTCTTGCCTTCTCTTTAGGGATACCAATAACAGATGCAACATACTCTGCTGCATTTTTCTTGTCACCAGATAGCATGTATATGCTAATTCCTTGCTTAGACAAAGATCCAATAACTTCTCCAGCATCTTCTCTGATCTGATCCTCAAAATAGATAAGTCCAGCAAGAGTATTTTCAACACCAACATAGACAACGGACTGATTTGTCGTATCCTCCACTTCTTGAAAAGGATTCTCATTAACTCCATGCCTACAAAAATGAAGCACCTCAATAATCAGTTTTATCAGATAAATACTTTCACAGTAGTCAATTAGGAGTATGTGCTCCTTTTTACCCATTGTCTACAAGAGGGAGAAGATAAGAGAGAGATGGACAGTGAGAGTTTGACCCTAAAACAGAACACCTGAAACATTTATAGATTGCTAGTACTGGTAGAAAGTACATAAAAATCCCTCAATATTATAGCATACTAAAATCTGTTTAATTGAACTTACGAATGAACAAAACATATTCATTTACACCGGTATTTGATGGAAATATGGATTATGAGAATTAGTTATAACTAAAATAATCCAGATTCTTCCCAAAATAAAACATAACAATATTACATATAACTTAATTAAGAGCCACTGGACATGCAACATGAAAAAAGGAAAAGCAGCGCATAACCTTTGGACCCACTCCAATGTCCCAACAGAAACTGTTTTATTGTCAATTGTTGCAACAGCACCAGATCCAGGTTCTTCCATGAATGACCCATTTGCCACCTGTATGGCTACTGTTAAAAGACGAAGTCTGGAAAACAGTATCGTTTTAATGTAATTAGCAAGAAAGCGCTACCAACACTTGAATTTCAAGTCCAATGCTCTAATAAGCAACATTCTTCCGCCCAATAGTATATGTAGGTCTTCCACATGATACGGGGGCACCAGAGAAACATTAAGTAAGAAAGAAATAAGGAGGAGAGAGGGGGCACTAAGAACCAAGTATAGGCGGAGAGCTCTTTATACTAGCTGAAAAGTACACAAGAAAATAGAAAACTTCCATAATAGACGGACACTACTCTCCTTTTCTCTTTAGGTTTCATGCATTTTTTCCCCTCTTATCATACAGCCATTCCATATCTGAAAAGATATTATAGACAATGTTATACTGAAACAGCAGTCTCATTGAACTATTAGAGGTACCTTCACAGAAGGGGAATTCATAGCCTGAGCAGCTTCCACGATGGCTTTCCCAATGGGATGGAGTGTATTTGATTCTACTCCCGCAGCGAACTTTATAATCTCAAGTTCTGACCATGTATGGTATGACTCTTGTCTGCTGAAAGGAAATTATGGCACTTCAGTCTTCAACAATACGGCAAACTCTCTCTTAGATTCCAAATTAAAAATTAGCAGATCATACTAAATAAACGAAAGAGATTATAAAGAAATTGAAACAGTTAATAGCCATCACAACTCAACCTTAAGTTTTCAGTGCTAGTAGATCTGGTGGTCACAACCTTTCTCACAACAGGTCTGCCAATTGTCAAAGTCCCAGTTTTGTCAAACACAATAGTGTTCACCATAGAAAACTTTTCTAAATTATCTCCACCCCGCAAGAGCAGTCCTTTAGTTGCACCTAATGAAGTTCCAACCTAGGCAATATTGAATATATGGAGAAAAAAGTTGATATTGTACACAAGCTAACATAACATAACCTCAGTTCCATGTATCATTTAAGAACGTAAAGAGATTTACTGAAATGCTTATATGAGTAAACAATGACACGAATAATGAAATGCATTTTCTCAAAAAGAAAATGAACAGGAGTATAAGGTAAATTTTAGAGGAATTCAAAAGAAACTCTGAAATTTTAATTTGGATCATTCTTAGTGTTGTGGGGACCATCTAGTGTCAATTCACATTTCATAAAATGAAACTCATTGGTAACAAATAAAATCACAATACCACAAAGAAAACAAAGTGGACCATCAAAATGATGAATTGCTAAATAAAACTTTTTCCCCATAAAAGAAAACAAAATTGATAAACGTACTTAGATCTCGAGACTGAAAGGACATAGTATGATGCCTCCTTTCTAAAATTAATCAGTATGCATGTCTCCATTTACTTTAAATACATCTTAAAGAAAATGAAATTTTGTCCAATGTCATAAAAACTAGCACTATTTAAAATGAAAATACCAGCATAGCAGTAGGTGTGGCCAAACCAAGTGCACATGGACAAGCAACAACCTGCAATCAGTTAAATAGAGCTTCACAGCTGCTGAAAGAAGATTATATAACAAATACCAAAAAAATATAATGAACCTATTTTTCGTTTTTTAGTCCCCTTTTCTTTTGAGATGATTCTTAAAATCTAGACCATCAATAGAAAATGTCCATCTAAAAGCAAAGAGAATAAAGCTATTATAAATTCTGATCCATCGTTCAAAACTTGAAACAAACAGCCATTTGTATCATTCATTTATTAAAATTAATTAATTATTGTTTCCAATCAAAATAAAAACTTAAAGTAAGATTGCTCTAGTTTCCAAAAGTGGACACTTCAGGCCTCATTATTTTTAACACTTAGGCCCTTATAATTGCAAAGGTTGTATTAATTTGAATATAAATTTTCAAAATATTACCAAAAGATTGGACACCAAGGTGTTCAACTTTCCCAAAAAATTAAATAGTTTTAACACCAAAAACTGTTTTTGACCAAATCACACATCCGTAACGCCTTAAAAATGTGATTTCCGACATTTATAGCAATCTCATAAGGCCTCACATAACTTGTCTCCGGTAAGGTCTTAGAACTTTTATCAAACTGCAGATTTTCGTCACATTGTCATTTAGATCCACCGTTACATAGATCCACTCTATGTAATTGTCTATTCACTCTGCATCAGATTTCTCCCCCACCCCCAGCATTTTGATTGTAACCACCATATGCAGCATGGACCAACAATGAAGGGGCATGGACGTTAAATGAGAATAGATGTGTCTTGGGTAGATCACGGAACTAGAAAAGCTCCAGTAAAAGCATATAAAGTTCTGCTCAACTGCTTGTCCACATTGTACTTTACCTGAGTTATCTACTGTTTATAAGATTTTAGCTATTTCTTGTTAAGAAATTGAAGAATATATTACGAGAGATGATTGAGATAATCTGGAGTATGTTCTTCCTCTTTATTCTATGATCTCATTAATGCATATACAATCCTATAAATAGGAATAAGAACTAGTGGCCACTAAGTTAGGAATATAACAACTGGTATCAACACATAAATACAGCTTGTTTTACACTAATACTACAGTCTGTACAACACTGATACAGTATAATATTCTCATACAGTTTATAAAAATAATAATAATAATGGATCAATCAAATAACAATAATAGGCATCCAACCATTGAGACTCTTCATAATTACAAGTGAGAAGCACCTTGAGATAACAACTTTAGCTACCACCCTTATGACATGTTATAACTGTCAACGAACAGCTTTACTATCGATATTTATTTCTATTTATTTCAAGATTTGTTTTCTTGATTTATAGTTATTTTAATTAGCTTAATATTTGACAGATTGTATAGGGGATAATATTATCAGATACATAGCTACTTTTCATGTATAAAATTCTTTGTACATTTTACATAATAGAGAGAAATCACAAGGCCAACAATTCGGCCATTTTATACACCATTTTAACTTATTTCTGATATGGTATCAAAGCAAGGTTGAATTTTTTTTCTCTTCTCTTGGTTTCGATGTCACCGACATGAATTATTTTCTCTTTTCGGTTTCGTGTGTCAACGTCTTCTGAGTCTTAGTAGCAAATCTCTACACCTTCTGGTTCTGGTATATCAAGAACCGACATCACTGCTTTGCGTTTTTAATATTCTGTTTCTAAGGAAATCTTCATTGACATTTTTTAAGCATTTTCTACTAGAGTGCTTTCCTTTGACAATCTTTGTTTAAGGTCCTTCTCTCAGTTCTTTTATTTTTTGGATGTTTTTTTCTTTGTCTCGGGTTTTATTTATTTGCAATGGACGCTACACCAATGTGTCAAGTTTACAGGCAAAAATTTCTCTACTTGGATTTTTTAGTTTGAACTTTTCCTCAAGGGAAAAGACCTTTAGGGCCATATTGATGGCACGGCTGTTGCACCAACATCTGACACTGAAAAATCCAAGGAAGTCGTGTCTTCTTCTTCTTGGGTTGTACTTGATGCTCGAATCATGTCTTGGCTTCTTGGTTTGATGGAACCATATATCGTCACCAACTTACAGGTTCATCGCTCTGCTCAATCCATGTCGTATCTGCCCTCAGAATCGTCAGGCCCAAGCATTTCAGACTGTTGTTTTTTTCTCTAGTAACGACTTCTATAGCGCATGGCTCTTCCTCAAGTGCTTCATCTAATCTTACACCTCATGCAGCAACTTACTGCACCCCTAAAATGGTGCAACAGATGCTAATTTCAGCATTCTCTGTGATGGGATTTCAAGGTAAAAATTATACTACACTTTGGTACGTAGACTCAGGGGCTTCTAATTACATGAAGAATATGTCCACAACTCTTTCTCATGTTTAACCCTATGCTAGCCAATCTGTCATTCAGATTGCCAATGACAATTCTTTGCCAATCGCTGTTGTTGGAAATGCCTCTTCTAATTTAATGATGTGTTTCTTACTTCTCAATTTTCCACAAATCTCATTACTGTTGGTCAATTAGTTGATAACAATTGTGTTGTTAATTTTTCTGGTGATGGTTGTGTTGTGCAGGACCAAATAACAGGGGAGTCGATCGCAAAGAGTCCTAAAGTAGGACACTTGTTTCAACTATTTTTACTTGTTCAAGTACTTTTTCCAGTTTCTTCTATTAAGTCTTTTGCTTGTAATAATGTTCCTGATTTGAGTTTAATGTGACATCATCGACTCATCGTTTAGGTCATCCCAATACTCAAATCTTATCTCATGTATTGAACTCGATTTTCTTAGTAATAAAGAACATTTTTTATCTCTTGAGTTTGATTCTTGTAAACTTAGTAAAAGCAAAACTTTTCCATTTCCTTTACATGCTAGTAGAGTTTCTCATTGCTTTGATTTTATCCATAATGATGTATGGGAACCTTCCTTGGTTACTTGACATAAAAAATTAAATATTATTTCTTTCATCGATGATCATAGCAGATTCACTTGGGTTTATTTTCTTTGTTATAAGTCTGAGGTTTTTTGTACTTTCACTGAGTTTTTAGCATATGTTGAAAATCATTTTTTTGCGAATATTAACACATTATGCACATATTCTAGTGGTGAATATTTTTCTACTGAGTTTTAGGCATTCTTAGCTTTTAAAAGTATTATCCATCAATGTTCATATTCTGCTACTCCCCAACAAAATAAAGTAACCGAACACAAAAATTGTCATCTTCTTGATATGGTACATACTCGCCTGTTAAAATCTTCCATTCTATCCATGTTCTGGGTTAAGGCTCTAAAGACTACTACTCACTTGATTAATTGTTTACCTTCCCAAGTTTTACACATGTAGTCTTCCTATTTTCGCTTATTTGCTAAGCAACCTACTTACAATAATCGTCGTATCTTTAGTTGTGTATGTTTTGTTCATTTACCACTTCATGAGCGACATAAATTATCTACTCAATCTGTTTGATATGCATTCTTAAGATATAATGTATGTCAAAAGGGATATGTTTGTTATGATCCTACATTACATCGTACACGTATTTCTAGGAATGTTATTTTCTTTGAAAATTAACATTTTTTTCCTGTGTCATTTGTGCCCTCTTCTTCTACGGTAGTCCTCCCCTCCTTTGAGCAGCAGTTCTCAGATCTTCCTCAAGTCAGTTCTAGCTTTAAACTAGGTATGGTGTATTCGAGACAATCCCACCCACGGTCTCTTTCGATAGTTCACACAATATCTAATCCTAACATGCACCGAAATCAATCAATTGCAACACCTCCATAGCCTTTGGTACATCGCTCTTCTCGAGTGTCTATACCCCTAGATAGGTATGGGTTTTCTTTTGACAATTCTATTTCAACTCTTACTATTGCATTGTCCAATTTTGATATTCTCAAATGCTACTTACATGTTGTCAAGCATAACTGTTGGCGACAAGCAATGCAAGAAGAAATTCCCGCTCTAGAGGCCAATCACACTTGGGATATTGAGCCTTGTTCTTCCACTATAATTCCTCTAGGTTGCAAATGGGTTTATTCAGTCAAGGCTTGCTCTAATGGAAGTTTTGATCATTATAAAGCTTGGCTTATTGTCCTTAGGAACAATCAGAAAAATGGTGTCAATTATGAGACCTTTGCTCCTATGGCTAAGATGACTATTGTTTGTTGTTTCCAATGATTGGTCATTACATCAGATGGATGTTAAGAATACTTTCCTTCACGGAGATCTTAAAAAATATTTATATTAAGCCACCCTTAGGATTCTTTCCCTCTTCGACCTCCAATATGTCTAAACTTCGTCACTCTCTTTATGGTCTCAAACAAGCTTCATAGGCCTGGTTTGACAAATTTCGAACCACTTTACAATTCTTCTTCAAGCAAAGCAAGTATGACACTTCATTGTTTCTTCGAAAATCAGACATAGGTATTTTTGTCCTTATGATTTATGTTGATGATATTGTGATCATTGGTTCTGATTCTACTTTATTTGTCCAGCTCAAGACCCATCTCTCAAAATCCTTTCATATGAAAGATCTTAGGTCTCTCACGTATTTTCTTCGTCTTGAGGTACATCGTAGTCCCTTTATTATTTCACTAAATCAATATAAGTATGCTAGTAATTTGATGGCTACAGTTGAATTACAGGAAGTTACCTCTGTCAATACTCCTATAGAATTAAATGTCAAGCTTCGCAAAGAGGAAGGTGACTTAATTATTTATCCTAGTTTATATCCAAAATTGATAAGTAGTCTTGTCTATCTCACTATTACTGGACTAGATATTATTTTGTTGTACAGCAAGTCAGCTAATTTCTTCAGACTCTTCATCTTCATTTGGCTGTTGTCCGTAGAATCATACGCTATGTTCAGGGCACTTCTGTCCGCAACTTAATATTTCCTGCAAGTAATTCTCCTCGTCTTGTTGCTTATAAAGATGTTGATTAGGTTGGTTATGCTAATACATGTCGCTCCATCACTGGTTAGTACGTGTTCTTAGGTGATGCATTGATCTCCTGAAAGAGTAAGAAGCAAGACAGAGTTTCTAAGTCATCTACAAAATTTGAGTATCGAGCGATGTCTCTTGCTTGTTCCAAAATTATTTCGCTTCGAGGTTTGCTTGCTGAGTTAGACTTCTCTAAGACCGATCCTACACCTTTACACGCCGATAATACAAGTGTTATTCAGATCATGTTTAATCATGTCTATCATGAGCACCCAAAGCATATTAAAGTCGACTATTACTCTATCTGTGAAGCTTTTGAAGCCCATGTTATCACTCTTCCACACATTTTCACTGAACTACAAATTGCTGATATCTTCACCAAGACTCTCACTCGTCATCGACATTACTTTCTAAGTAGCAAATTAATGCTTGCTGATCAACCCACGTCAATTTGAAGGGGGCTATCAACGATGTATTTATTTCAAGATTTGTTTCCATATTTGTTTCTTTGATTTATGGTTATTTTAATTAACTTAATATTTGACAAATTGTATAGAAATAATATTAGCAGATACATAACTTTTTCCATGTATAGAATTTTTTTGTACAGTTTATATAATAGAGAGAAATCACAAGACCAACAATTCGACCATTTCACACAAACATTTTTGACTTATTTATGACAATAACAAGGTATACTAGCTTATATCATGGTAACAAAAAAATCTTAACATATTTGTTTCTTTGATTTATGGTTATTTTAATTAGCTTAATATTTGACATTGTATAGGAATAATATTAGCACATATGTAGCTTTTTTCTATGTATAGAATTTTTTTGTACGGCTTATATAATAGAGAAAAATCACAAGGCCAACAATTCGACCATTTCTTACAAGCATTTTTGACTTATTTTTGACAATAACAAGGTATACCAGCTTATATCATGGTAACAAAAAAGTCTTAAATGCATATACTTCAGAAAAAAACTTATATCATACCAGAACACAGCAAGAAAGCTGAAGTGCCAGCGAAACAGAACTTCCTTGATATATAGCAGCTGGGAGAACACGTGTGGCAAATAGACTCCAGAACAAAAACGTAGCAGCTGAGAAAGCCATTACTCCATATGTAAAATGCCCTGACACCTAGCAAAATCAACTCAAATTAAAAGATGAACACCCAGTTACACTAGAACTGCTGCTCATGTACAAAAGCTCTACATAGATGCACACGTCCATATACATATGTTTAGGACTTCGGAAATTTGCTTTAGGTACCAAATAAAAAGGAAATAAAATTGCAAAGCAAAAATAAAGATAAGCGAAGGTCTCCAACATGATTGCATAAAATAGATTCTATTCTAGGTCACTATGACTGTATGTCATTATCATTTTTATTCTTCTTATTTTGCCTTTTTGCATATTGATAAGATGGACGCCACTCCATTTGCACATCACCTTTTTGGTTAATGAATTTTCTTTTCTATTTTTTACTAAAAAGGAAATATATCAAAATAACAAAATTTGGATCAAGAGTTCATCTCAACAAAAAACCATAGAACAAATTGTGTTGAAAATCACAAGAAGTGCAATATCCAATCCAATAGGAAAAAGAAGAAGGAAATAGATAGAATATCTTCTCATTTATTATAGATGGAAAATATACAGCTATATATATATATAACCAAACAAATATAAAATATGAAAATAAATCCCAAATTTCTAGTATATTATTATACTGTTACAGCTATTACAACTGTAAATACTACATGTTCACACTCCCCATCAAGCTAGGTTATAGATATCAATCATATCTAACTTGGACCTCAAATCTTCAAAACTTGCTCTTAGAAGAGTTTTGGTGAGAATGTCAACTGTTTGAAAAGCAGTTGAAACATGTACTAATGAAATTATTCTTTTTTCTATCTTTTCTTTCATAAAATATCGATCGATTTTCACATGTTTTGTACGATCATAATGAATTGGATTATTTGCAATACTTATAACTGCTAAATTGTCACAGAACATCTTCATGGGTTATTCTAAAGGAATTTGTAGTTCCTAAAAAAGTCTCTTTAGCCATATTCCTTCACAAATTCCTTAAGCCGTGGCTCTATATTCTACTTTAGTACTGCTCCTATCTACAACTGATTGTTTCTTGCTTTACCATGTAACAAGTTTCTCCATACATATGTGCAATATCCTGATGTTGATCTTCTATCACTTAAAGATTCTACCCAGTCAGTGTCAAAAAACATTTCTACACCTCTTTTTCGAGTCTTTCTAAAGTACAATCCTCTTCCTGAAGACATTTTTAGGTATCTTAGAATTTGATACGTAGCTTCCAAGTGCTCCTCTATTGGATTATTCATAAATTGACTAACACTAACAGATGAGTTTTCCTACAAGTCTTTCATATTGCTCTTTATCAACTAAAACACTTTCTTTTGCAGTTTTCAATTTTATTGTGTAGTACACAGGAGTATCATTTGGTTTGCAACCTAACATACCAATCTCCTTTAAAAGGTTAACATATTTTTGTTGAAAGACCACAATTCCTTTCTTTGATGCAATTCTTGAGCATGAGGCTTCTTGAGTTGGCTAATTTCCTCCTCATGAGCTCCTGTCACGATTATATCATTCATATAAACAATAATAATGACCAATTTTCCTTCAATAGATTGATTTATAAACAAGGTATGATCTGTCTGACATTGAGAGTAACCAAACTTCTTCACAACCTTGGTAAAGTGATCAAACCAAGCTTGATGAGACTGCTTGAACCCATATAGAGATTGTCTTAATTTGCAAACTTTGGTGATGTTGACTTGAGTCTCCAATCTGGAGGGAATTTGCATATACACCACTTCTAAGTCACCATTGAGGAAGGCATTTTTTATGTTCATTTGATGAAGAAACCAATCTTAGCTAGCAGTTAAAGATAACAAAACTCTAATTGTATTGAACTTTGCAACAAGTGCAAAGGTTTCTCGATAATCAATTCCATAAGACTCTGTAATCCCTTTTGCTACTAACACGGCTTTGAATCTTTCAATACTCTCATCAGCGTTCCATCTCTTGAACTTTGGATCCTCCTTTGCTAGTTCAGTTGCTGCTCCAGTAAGATAGTCATCTTTTCCACGACTATTCACGAACATCATCACCAAATGTGACTATTGGATATAGTTTTTCCTATTCAGTTTGTGCCCTGTAACAAGTGGAATAGAACCATCCAAAGCACCATGGCTACTTGAATCAGAAATTTTGTGGCTGCTGTTAGTAAGCCCTTGGTCGTTTGTGATTTTAGATGTAGCGTCTAAAATGTTTTTGTTGGTGGCCATCTCGTATTTTGTCATAGTCAGAATACCAGGTTCAAATTAGGCTCTGATACCATGTGAAAACATAGGAAAAAAATGAAGGAAATAGAGAGAATATCTTCTCATTTCTTATTGATGGAATAGCTGAAAATATATAGCTATATATATATATATATATATATAGCCAAACAAATACAAAATATGAAAACAAATCCCTGATTTCTAGTAAATTTTTACACTGTTACAACTGTGGCTAAACTGTTACAGTTGTAGTTACATTGTTACAACTGTAAGCACAGCTGTAAATACTGCCTTTCCACAACACTACCCAACCCTCCTAGCTTAGAAAAAATAGGTCCTCAAATGAGGACCATGAGTTTATCAAGATGACAAACTAACAAAACAACCATAAAATTATCCTACCATAAAACATAACCCACCATCACCCTACCCTCCTAACTAGGAAAACTTTGATCTTGCATAAGTTCCTTCAAGCAAAGCAAAATTAGATGATGGATAAAAATCAGTTTTCTTTACTTAAAAATAGGAATTCACATCCAGCTTCAAGCAAAGGGATAATAATATAAACATGATTCATCTTTCTGGGCTAACATATTTTTTATAAGAAATATAATATTGTATTTTATATTTATAATTATAAATATTTACAAAAATACAAAATGTAAACAAGCAACGCAAGACCTTATATAAGCCCAAACAAAGAAAGAATGAAGGACCTTGTCGGCTAGGCGTTGTACAGGTGCTTCCCTACTTTGTGCTTCTTCCACCAGACGAACAATGTTAACAATTCCAGTCTCGCCACCAGGTTTTTGCACTTCAACAGTGAGAGTTCCATTAAGATTAATACTTCCAGCTGCAACTTGGCTCTAGTCCAGGTATGAAAACCACTAAATATCATGACAGGTGCAAGCTTCTAGACATACAGAAGGGTTAAATAAGCAGTAATATGTGTGTGTGGATATATACATGCAAGACAGAGAAAACACCCTTGCGATGTATGATAAGAACCTTGACGAGAAAAGTGATCTGCTTATATCTAAAGATGCATACCCCAGGTAGCTTGGTCACCGGTAAAGGTTCCCCTGTAAAAGTTGACTCGTCAATGCTGCTTCTACCAGCTCTGACAATTCCATCAACTGGGACACTGTCCTAAAGCAACAGAATATCAAAAGATTAGCAAACAAGGCATGAAAAGCAAGACGCATCAATGACACAAATATCTATTTGCAGGAACAGATTTTTCAAAAAAAAAAACACTCCTTTGAAAAGAAGTTACAAATTATCTTATAGATGATCTTAATGCATTGCCTTTTTGCTAAGGATGTGCAATCTTATAGTCTATTTTCTCACTATTGTAATTTCGTGGAGAGAATGAGATTAAAAATATTTTGTGTACACTTGCATTTATATAATACATTAATGAAATAAAAACAAATAAAAAAAATCTAAAATAATCATTTACAAATCATATTCTCCTAAGTGATTCATTCTCTTTTTGAATTTTAAATCCTTAATAATTCGAGATTTTCATCCTCCTCTTCAAGTCGGATCATGATGTTAATCATATCCAACTTATTTATAAAGCCTTGAAACTTTGATGCGAAAGTCATTTGGTGAAGTTATCTACTGTGTGTTATTGTGTGGGAATATAGGTCGTACAAATAATCTCATCCTCAACTTTCTCTTTGATAAAATATATATCCATTTCAACATGTTTGATTCGATCATGTTGAATTGAATTGAGGATATGTTGATAGCAACTTTGTTATCACAGTAGACTTGTTGAACTTCAGTTTTGACTTGTAATTCTTCTAGGAGTTTTTTCAACCATAGCCCTCTACAAATTCCATGTGCAACTACTCAGAACTCAGCTTCAACATTGTTTCTAGCTATCGCATCTTGTTTGTTACTTCTCCATGTTACTAGGTTTTCCCAAACAAAGGTACAGTATCCCAGTAGTAAATCTTCTGCCTTCAATTGAACCCGCTCAATTTACATTTGAAAAATCCTCTTTCTTTCTTCAATTTTCTTAAAGAAGAAGCCCTTTTTACTGGGGAGTTTTTTAGATACCTGAGAATTCTGTGTACAACTTCTAGGTGAACTTCTTTTACAGAATACATATGTTGACTCACTACACTAACTGTAAATACAATGTCGGATCTTGTATGCGATAAGTACATTAGTTTTTCAACTAGTCTCTCATATCTATATTTCTTTACTGGTTTTCCATCACTCTCTTTTCTTTTCTGCTTCAATTGGGGTGTTGCTTGATTTACTCCTAAGCACACCAGTCTCTATTAGGAGATCTAGAATATACTTCCATTGGGAGACATTAATACCTTTTTTTTATTTTGCAATTTGCATATCCAGAAAGTAACGCATTTGCCCAAGTCTCTTACTTTTAATTCAGTGGCAAGAATCTTCTTTAGTCTTTCAATTTCGGCTACATTATCTTATATGAGTATTAAATCATCAACATTTACAATTAAAATTGTCTTTAACTGCATCTTGAGAATGTTTGAAGAACATAGTGTGATCTAACTGTCCTTGTTGATAACCTTGGCCTTTTATCACTTTTGTAAACCTATCAAATCACGCTCTAGGTGATTGTTTGAGTACGTAGAGGGACTTATTTAGTTTGCATGCCACATTCTATCATTTTTACAAAAACCTTGTAGTAATGTCATGAAAATTTCTTCATCTAACATACTGTTAAGACATTTTTTATGTCCAAATGTTGAAGGATCCAACCCAAGCTCACTGCTAATAACAACAAAACCCGAATTGTATTTAACTTTGCTATTGGTGTAAAAGTTTGTGTAGTCAACACTATAAGTTTGAGTAAATCCTTTAGCAATCGCACAAGCTTTGTAACGTTCAACTGTCTCATCGGCTTTATATTTCACAACAAAAACCCACTTGTACCTCAACTGGTTTTTTCCCTCTTGGTAAATCTACCACATCCCAAGTTTCATTTTTTTCTAGGGCTTGCACTTCTTCCATTATTGCTTCACTTCACTCAAAAATTTCTCATGTCATATCAATATTTTTTGAAATTTTGATCCTACAAGGTTAAAAGTAAATGCATGAAATCTAGGAGACAGTATCGTATGATACAAATTTTGATATAAGATGAAGAGTACAAGATCGATTTTGTTTTTTCAAGAACAATGGGTAAATCATCAATAGGGGTTCAGAATTACCTGGGTCAAAAGAAGACTCGAGGTTATTTGGATCCATCATCGGGTTGGATTCTCTTAGTGTTTCAAATGTGAATTTCTCCATTTTGTTGAGAAGTATAAATACATGAAGTTTGGTGGATAATTCCATAATTTTGGAGATAATCTTTTAGAAAGTTATTAACTTATTCGGTAACATTATCACTACGCTACATTTGAATTTGTGTTTGGAATTGTATTTGAATCAGAGTGAAAATTAATGAATACATTTCAAATATCGGTTTTATCTTTTAGTAAATAAACATAACATACATGAGTATGATCATCAATAAAGGTAATAACTCGTTTTGCATGAATATGATTTGGACTTCGAGATGACCCTTACAAATCACTTTAAATTATGGTGAACGGCTTAGCTGGTGTATATTTAGATTTCGAAAATGAGGTGCAATGATGTTTGGCTAATTAACACATTTCACATTACAAATCAGACACTTCTTTATTTTGAATAAGAGACAAAAATAATTGTTTTAAATACTGAAAATTAGGATGACCCAACCTAAAATACCATAACATAAAATCATTATTCCTAGGGATAGATTTAAAACTACAATTTACCATTTGACACTCTTCACTCGCATTAGCCGTCTCAAAGTAGTAGAGTTCTTCACTCTTTAGTACTGCAATCGTCTTCCCCAATGACAGGTCTTGAAACATACAAGATGAGAGAAAAATTTGGCAGAGCAATTTGAATGGATTGTTAATTTACTGATAGATAATAAATTGCATGATAACTTTAGAACATGAACTGATTCAAGAGTGATAGAGTCAGAAATTTTAATACTCCCCTTTCCAACAATGGGTGAGAAGGTATTATCTACAATTTTTACTTTCAAATTTTCAGCACATGGTAAATACAAAGAAAAAGATGATAATTGTCAATCATGTGATCTGACGCACCAGAGTCAATTATCCATAAAGTTTTTATTTATAATGCAGTACTTAATGTTTTTAAAAAATTATCTTTATGAGCTACTGAACCAAAGGGAACATAGGTGGGAGACGGCTCTGATGTTTGAAATTTAGAAAACAATTTATAAAGTTGTTTCATTTGCTCTGGGTTGAATGTCCTGCTAGAGTTGGATCGCTCGCCTTGAAATTCCTTAGCTTGGTGGTCAACAATAGCATGATAACCACGATTTCTATAATTTTGTCTTGATTTTCAATTCAACGATTTCCCGTGCAATTCCCAACATGTATCCTTTGTATGACCATTTTTACAACAGTGTTCACACAAGGGACATTTTTTCTGTTAACTCTGTCCAGTACCAATTTGAGGCCCATGGGATAGTAGCCCACTCAAATCTCTTTCAACAGGAGCGGTTGCCAATTGAGGATTCGTCCTCTTACGTCGTCGAAGTCCCTGTTAAGCCCAGCCAAAAACTTGAATACCCTTTCGTTTTCCAATTTCTTCTTGTACCTCACACTGTCATCCATGCACTCCCACTCCTCTTCGAGACTCAAATCAAGTTCTTGCCACAACGAAACCATTTCCATATAGTACTCTATGACATCGAGATTCCTTTGTTTCATCTGCCACAATTGGGTCTTTATTTCAAAGATTTGGGAAAAACTTCCAATGTCCCAATATGTTTCCCAAACAGCTGTCTATACGTCTTTTGTCGTAGAAGGAAGAAATAGGTTTTTCCTATCGAGGGCTTCATGGAGTGCACAAGCCATGATATGATCATCAAGTTTTCGAATTTCCATTTTTGAAGAAGGGCTGAGTTATCCAAGGTTGACTTTTTCATCCACCGATAACATAATCTAGTTTTCATTTGCTCTTAATTATGAGTTTAATTGATTGTGCCCATTCACAGTAGTTTTTTTTGTCGAGTTTCTTGACAGTGATTTATACATATGAGTTATCGACTCTTCTAGGAGTCATTGAAGACATCTCATCTGTCTCTTTATTGATGTGATCAAAGGGACTCTAACTCATTGATATTTTCCTCCATTGTTAGAGCAATTCAACTCTGATACCATTTGTAGAGAATGAGATTAAAAATGTTTTACTAATTGTATCTCGAATGAATGTTATTTTGTGTACACTTGCATTTATATAATACATTAATGAAATCAAAACAAATAAAAAATATAAAATAGTTATTTATAGATCATATTCTCCTAACTGATTTATTCCCTTTTTTATTTTCAAATCCCTAATAATTCAGAGTTTCCACAAGTTTCTTAGTTACATTTATATTTTTCAGTGTTTCTTTTAGTTAAATCAATATTCCAATTATTTTTGTAGTTTTTTTAATTCAATTAATTTATGACCCTTATCACGAAAAAAGAAAGAATGATGATTTGAAATATTAATGAAAATAATATAGATGTGATACGAGTTAGGAAATGAGAGAAGATGAATAATTTGATAATTTTATTTGAAATATTAATGAAAATAATATAGATGTGATACGAGTTAGGAAAAGAGAGAAGATGAATAATTTGATAATTTTACATACTCCAGGTAGTATAACAATTTGATCACCAATTGAAAGGCTGCTACAAGGAACTTCAACTGTTGAGTCTGAATCGTTTGCATCATTGTTTAACAAAAGGCGAGCTTTCGATGGTATGATACTGAGGAGTCCTGTCAAATCACTGGTTGCTTTGAGTTTAGCTCTTAGTTCCAAATTCCTCCCTAACAAGACGAATGCAATTAACATGATTGGTTCCTCAAAAAATGTCTTCCAACCCTGCACACAAAACATACTTCACTAGTTCCTCTTTTTCAGTTCACAACTACCTCATACTTTGGAAAGTGGAGATGATCAAATACATTTTAATCAAGAAAAAGAAAAGTATTTTGGAGAGTAGCAAGAACAAAAATTTGTGATGTGATAAATATCAAAGTGTAAGTTGAAATATATAGCATAGTATTTACATAACAAATGCTCATTGCCTTGTATCGCAATGACATATGCACCCTAGTATAGCGTGAGTTCAAGTCCCGTCCAATGTAAAAGAGAGTATTTAATGTTTATTCAAAAAGTGCATACATACCGAATTAACAATGGATCCATGAGGGAGGATCCTAGGCCTACAGTTACACCCAAATGGGGATAAAAATCATACAAGTACTATAGTAAAGTACTAAATATCTTGCCACCAAAGCTCATGTCACCTTGTTTTTTGTGAAAAAACATAGACCATTTATGTTTCTTGAAAATCTGAACTCCTTTCTTTTGAGTGAACAATGACATCCTTGTCAAAACAAAAATGCACAAATGCTAAGGATTACAGATTAATGCAAGAAAATAACTAGCAAAGATGATATAAGTGTTCCCAAAAAAAATGTGTCTGAGTGCTTAGGCCAAAAAATATATATATATGAGCAAAGGACACCACACAATATTTTATCTTAATAATAGTTTAGCAGGGAGCATCTGAGGAGCAAATGGCAGGCATGTATATCAAACAACTAATCAGTACTGACATAAGACGATGTTAAAAATTTAAAACTCACTGATTAAGATATCTAAAACAACTAGATAATAAAAAATACATAATACATTCATCAACTGACATGAAATAGAACATATAAATGACAAGCTGAAGACAAGTGATAAATGAGGAGACTTACCAAATTTGGTAAAAAGACGGCCAATGAGCTGACAGTAAATGAAGATAGAGCCCCAAGACCAACCAAAGTGTTCATGTTTGGGGCCCCTCTAAAGAGACTTTTCACGCCATCAAGAATAAGTTTGCGTCCAGGACCCAGCAATGTGAATAAACATAAAGATAAATGGAAATCTGTGGAATGAAGTGCATTGATCCATGCAGCTTTTCCCCCAAAGAAATGAGAAAAATGGCCAAAAAGGCAGACAGCACATAAAGCCCAAGAAAAAGCAAGTTCCCGACCTGTAATATTAATTAACTAGAGTTCATATTAGAAGGATTGTCAGTACTTGAAGCTCTGAAGCACTTTATCAGAAGCCTAAGAAGTGGAAGATGATAACCACTTCTAAAGGAGTGAGAGGTGCATACCGCTTCTTTTAAGGAGGCAGAGTTTTTCTTCCATTTTCTTTTCAAAAACTTTAAGAAAATTTCCTCCTCCTAAATCTGCAGAGTATACCTCTTAATAAATTAATGATATAAGATACACAGGCAATTGTAATTAAAATTAGCCAACATAGTCTAAGCTTCATCAAAGGGCTTAGGACTAGACTTCATTTGATAATTTTATCTCGATGTAAAATAAAGTTTGAGACTGAAAACCCAGAACAACAGAATATACATTCATTGACCAAAATCAAAATTCAGAAGAAATCTACAAGACTCGTTAGAAAGACATAGAAACTTGTGATAAGTACCCCATACATTTATTTTCTTTTACTTTTGTAAAGGTATTTGAAAAGCTTTATTTACAGAGAGAAACAAAAACAATGTGATATTTCCATCAGAACTGGAGCTTTCTTGCTTCAGCATAGCCTTGTAGATTTTCCCTTCCTCAAAAGGTCTTTCCAAACATTCTGCTTGACTTGTTTGAATTTGATGCCAATACAATCCCCTAATAGTTGGTCTCACATTTCCTGATGGAGAACAGTTCGGCATACAGATTTATAATCGGCATAGCGATTTGTAGACCATCTTCAGATATTCCAGCAGAATACAGTTCTAATTTAATAATAAGTTGTTATTTTCATCGGTTGCAATTTTAAGAAGAGCTTTCAAATCAATCTCTTTAATAAAGTCATACAGCCTCAGCCTAATGTCTTCAAGAACTTTTTCTTCTACAAATAAAATCCCCATAATTGCTTTGTTTTTAAGGTAAAAACCCATCATTTTTTTCTTCCTCTTTTCTTTGAACCACCAACTCATATTAGACAAAATGAGTAGGGAAAATGAGACAAGAAGTTAAAAAGCCAAATCTAGGAGTCAGAAACACATGGGGGAGATGGGGAGAGGGAGGGGGAAGAAGGAACATCATTTGATTTTCATTTTTGAAACTAGGATCTTTTTAACTGTGATGCACTTCAGTCTGCATGCACATGTAACTAAAGAAAGAATACACTGAAATTTATTTGATAGGAAAAAAATACACTGATACAAGCAAGATAGCCTTTCAAATCGAAAAACTATTAAGTCCACTTTTCATAAATGACCCTTAGAAAGCTATAAAGCTTTTTCTGTCAAGTGAGCATGAAAACCAGCAAGAATAGAAAACTGAATATCCATGATAGTTGAGGATAAATCCTACCAAGTCCATATTCCATAATGCTCATAGGGGAACATATTGAGGAAACGGGTAACATATACAGTTAATACAATCATTTTCAGGGAACAGGAGTCAATTGCCTAATTACTAACTAAAAATTACTATGCTCAGAAAATGGGACAGCAATTTCTCCAAACAACAGATGCCCAGTAACAGACATGCCTCTCCAACAATCCACAAGCCAGTGTGACACACCTATTGTAAGAAGTCATCACAATAAAAATTAATTTAGGCTTAGCCTTTGACGTTGTATCCTGAAGTTGAAATGTAAAATATTTCTCTCATAAACAAAGCCTCAAAGAAATTAAATCTCACAATTTAGTGACATACCATATAAAAAATTATGGTAGCTCCTGAAACGAATTCTTTTCCAATTCTATGGTGATATATCTTCTTTGTTAGCACCCAGACCTGCCACTTAACCCACCAAGCTTATGTAAATCATTTAAAAAACCCAGGTCATGGCAACATCTACTCATAATGTCTTATTTCAGTAGGTGCTTAACAAAGCCACAGCACGCAACACATATATTCACCTTTATATCTAAAACCATATTAAGCTTGCACTATTAATTTGGACTCTCTACTTTGTCTCTGAATGCTTTGATTCTGTTAAACATCACAACTTAATTGCTCCAACATCAGGAACCAAAAATACCAGATAGTTTAACTGTTTTAAGGATTTCTACAGTATTGACACTAAATAAACATAAACTTACAGACATCTTGTTTATGACTTTGTGTACACTAACACGTCAAGCTGAAACAAACAACAGACACCTCAAGACATTGGCCAAGATGGCAACTTGGGTTAATTGATCTCAGTTTCAGTTTTTACTGAACTGAAAGGGCAATGTATAAGAGACACTTCTGAAGTACATTGACCTCAGAGAAGACAAAAGGAAATATATTTAATGATCATTTAGATATTACCCATACCAAAATAAATTATAGAAATACTGAAAAATAAAACTGAATTATATGAGATAACAATAATAATGGTGGTGATGATGATATATCTTGGAAAGCTTACCGCGAGGGCTGGACTTAAAGCCGCAGCTTGTCAAATGCTTTGCAAGCATTTGTCCTAACTGTTGTTGCCAGTCTGGTGTCATCTTTGCTTCAGACACAGGCCAGATGATTGCTGTTTCCGTAGTAAGATTAACACTGGCCGATGACACTTGTGGCTGCAATATGCAAACAATGTTTTAAAGGTCTCCTTGTAGGGGATGAAAGAATGAAAGAACTATAGCTTCTCACTTACATTTTGTTGAAGACACCATTTTTTTATTGATCATTTAATTAACAAAAATATAATATCGGCGTTGTTAGAGAAAACCTTTCAAGGAATTTAAAGGTCAAATGTTAACTAGGGCATAAGCTCCTTATTTTGTATTACTTTGAGAGTCGATGTCCAATGTTTGATGTCACTAATTGGGTCCAAATAATTGTTGTTAACTTATTTGGGTAACCCAAGCGATGTTGGGTAATGAATCAACGGTGGAAAATTTTGGGAAAAAACTAGATATGTAGAAAAAGGCTTTTCATCTCTGAAGATTAGGATATCTCTTGTTATTCACTTGGGAACAATTTTTAAGATATTGAGCCAGCATATCTCATAGGCCTAAGGGATTGAGCTTGTGAAGGACCAATAATAGGATGATTTTGAAAATACCATCTTACATCTATTTATATACCCCAGCATTCCACACTTTCATGGGAGGTTTGGTAATGCTTATTATTGTAAATTGAATTCTAGATTGGTAAAAAACCAACAGATGTTGTAAATTGGTGTTGAAAAATGTCAAGGCCTAAAGGTCTTCCCACACAAAACAAACTCTCTTAAAGTTGTATTATTCTTATTCACTTCCTTATGTTCATTTCTTGATACATAACATATATTTATACAATTTTTATAATTAATATACAGTTGTAATACACTAATACAAATCTGAAAATAAAGTTGAAAGTCATCCTGAAAATCAAAAAACTACCTCCTAAAAATCAAGGATTGATTCCAATCTGAAAATCAGGGATTGCTTAGGAATCAATCATACGACTAGATTGATTTCCTACAACAAATATATAATATCGACGTTGTTAGAGAAAACCTTTTAAGGAATTTAAAGGTCAAATATTAACTAGAGCATAAGCTCCTTATTTTGTATTACTTTGAGAGTCGATGTCCAATGTCTGATGTTACTAATTGGGTCCAAATAATTGTCGTTAACTTATTTGGGTAACCCAAGAGATGTTGGGTAATGAATCAACGGTGGAAAATTTTGGGAAAAAACTAGATATGTAGAAAAAGGCTTTTCATCTCTGAAGACTAGGATATCTCTTGTTATTCACTTGGGAACAATTTTTAAGATATTGAGCCAACATATCTCATTGGCCTAAAGGACTGAGCTTGTGAAGGACCAACAATAGGATGATTTTGAAAATACCGCCTTACATCTATTTATGCATTCCACACTTTCTTGGGAGGTTTGGTAATGCTTATTAAACTTTAGATAAAGTTCCTAAATGGTTCAATGGTGTTTATCAAACCCTCGCAAGTAACTCAACCAAGATTGCAAAATCTTTGAAATAAAAGTCGATAAGGGAAATATATAAAGATAAAATAATGGGACATTTCAATCCCCCTTGCAATAAAAAAGCTACATTGTATCTTTCTTGGGCCTTAATCCACAGATCAATGAAGCTCAATTGCCTCAATGGTGCATGTTCAAATGCATTGTCCAATTTGCTATTGTATATTACAATAGTAGAAAGGAAATTTAAATCCCCAATAATGAAGATGGGTAATAAAGCAGGCTCTATTATCTTATCCCACTTGGTCAGTCATAAATGCCTTAGCAACATTGACCTTCCTAATAACCTGGTTATTCTTGTACAAACATCAAACATAGACATCAACTAACAAGCTAAATTAAAAACCATCTCAAAGGGGATAAGAGAACACTTACTTGACTTTCCAATATTCTCTTTACACTGGCAGCACATCCACCACATGTCATCCCCTAACAAAGAACCACATACAAATGCACACAAAAAATAAGAATAATTGAGCAAATTAACCACTCAATAATAAAGCTTCCGATTTTTATATCATCCAGTTAAGAAAAACACGTGTTTTTCCCGTCATACGAAAAACAATATCGTGGGGAGTTAAAAATAAAATTTCATTTGTCAAAGGTCATGCAATTAAACCAACAATAAAAAAGCATCTAAAAAATAACCAACACGTACTCCAACATCGAGGATTAAGACGTCAGGCGAGAAACCGGAAACTTCATCGGCAGCAGAAGCTCCAGCCACCACTTTCGAATTCTTCAAATCTCCAGAACCAGAGCCACTTTCACCCCCACTTTCACCTCCTCCACCACCAAAACCGCCTCCAAATACACCATTTCCACCACCGCCAGCAACAGAAGAAAATGGCGACGCCGAGCTCGAAGCGCAATCAACACGGAAAAAGCTTCTTGTCCTTTTGAGAGACGAGGAATGAATAAAATGGAAATGGAGAGGAGTTGTTGACCTCTGGCTTGGAAGACTATAAGAATCGAGAGCGCAACAGAGTCTTCGACGAGTGACGAGTCGATTAGATAGAGAGCAAGTCAGAGAGACAACAGCTTTTGAGAGGTAGGGTTGAGTTAGGGCTTTGGAGACATTGCAACAGAGAGTTGCGGCTGTTGTTACCGTCGACGTAATGGATAATGCAGACTCCATTACTGCAGATTAGAGGCCAGTGGAGAGAAGATGATGATGATGTCGGTTTTAGTTTTGGTTTTTTTTATAGTGCTTTGACTTTACGAGCTATGCTCTTGTGTTTCAGATTTATTTTAATTATTTACAAATACCTCCCATAATAACAAAACAAATCAAAAAACCTAATAGTTCGGGAAAAAAAATCAGAAAACCTAAAAGATAGTTTAGCTTACTTAGTACCCGTTTTTATTTTTTTTCGTATTTTTCGTATCTTTCTATACGTTATTTAAAAAAAATTAATTTCTCATTTTTCTTCTAAGATTGCATGCAAAAATTTATTTTCTACTTAATAAGAATAAATTGAATTAAAAAAAAGTAAATTTTACAATAGATGATATAATTTAACAAGTAAAAGTAATAATTGTTATACAATGTTCAAATATTTATATTGAATAAATGAGTCATAATTAATAAAAAAAATTAAAACGTGTATTAAAACTATTTGTATGCAAAAAGAAATGATTATATTTTTTTATATAAGTTTGATTTTGAAATTGAAATAAAAGAAAACATAAAGGAGAGTAAGAATGTTATTATAGGGAAATAGAAGTCAAGGAAAATTGGAGAGAAAAGAAAAATAATAAAAGATTAAAAAATTGTATAAATTTAATGTATTTAATAAAATAACAAATACTTACATTAAAATTAAATATATAAATATAATTTAATTACTTATAATAATAATGGATAAAAATATTAGAACATAAACATCATACTAAATCATTTCAATATTAACAATTATAATAAATTTTTTTAAAATTTTGTTTGAATATATTTTTCCAAAGAGTGCATTAATATCTTTTACTAACTTTATTAATTTAATAAGTTTGTATTTAAAGTATTATAATATTCAATAAATAAAATAATATATTTACATTTAATATTAAATCCACACATAACAACAACAAAAGAATATCAATAAATTAAACTAATAAAATATATGTCAATAAATGTTACATAAATAATTTAAATGAAAAAATCATAAATTGTTATTAATTTTATTTAAATAAAATAAACTCGTCCAAAGATATCAAATTTTTAGAAGATGATAGGTTTTCTTGGAATAGAATATGACTAGCTTTTTTAAAAAATTATATATAAAAAACAAATAAGATTTTGATAGAAAAGCGAGAATAACTAACGAATTCCCGTAAAAAAAATTCGAAAATAGCTTGAAATGACAAAGTTTTATTAATCTAAAAATACCATTTAATTAGTCAAAATTATTTTTTTATATCAACTATAATAAGTTAAGTAACACTTATATTTGAAATTGTAAAAGAACAATTAATGTTATAATTATTACTAGTTAAATTAGGTAGATTTATCTTTTTATCTATTATTATATATTAAATAACTTATTAATATAAAATAAATTATTGTTAATTGTATTAATAAATATTGATTGAAAACAAACCATTATATGGATGATGAAATACTCTCCATATTGGTCATGAATCATCAACGCTTAGGAATCTTACGTAGATATCTCAAGATCTTGAGCACTATGAATTTCAACCAGACTCAAACATCAAAAGACACTCTTTTTACCTACCAATGGTAGGGTTTGGATATCTTCGTGGGCTCTATAACACTTAGAAAATCTATGTTTTGTAGTTAGGTTGTACGTATTTTTTTTGCTTTTCGCAACTTTCAAACCCGTTACTTAACCCATAGGTACCTTATTAGGAAGCGAGCTATTACCATATGGTATTAGTCTTATGTCCTAATAGGGTACTAGCACCTAAGCCCTAGGTTTAATAGTTGAGAAATGCGAAAGAAATACGTGTCAACCTATGGCAACCTCACTGTGAACATAGATCAGTGCAGAGCATCAACGCCATAACCCTGGGCCTTTAGTGGATATATCAAACCCTGCACATTGGTTGCAAGTAAAAAGGGTGTATTTTGATGTTTGAACCAGAGTTATTCGATTTTGGGATATCCACGTGGGGCCTAGGGTTTTAGTGTTATAATGTTGATTCTCTACACCGATCTATGTTCAAAGTAAGATAGCCATAATCTGACGCATGTTTATTTTACTCTCCATAGGTTTCAAATTTCGGTTCTAACCCTTAAGACCTTATTAAAGAGTAATCCAGTACCATTAAGGGTCTTGATCGGGGTTCAAAACCTAGAGAGAGCGAAAGAAACACGTGTCAGGCTATGATCACCCTACTATGAATATATATCGATATGGAACATTAATGTCATAACCTTGGACCCCATGTGAATATTCTTATATCAAAAAACTCTTATTTAAACACATATTGTGAATTATAAATTCAATTAATAACTTGCATTAACCTTTACATGCACTAAGGTGGTATTTGGTTCGTAGAATGAAATCAGAATCGGAATCGGAATGGAATAGAATGGAAATGAAACAATTTTGTTTGATTTCACCACTGAAATCAAGCTCGGAATCAGGATTACAGTGTTTGGTTTGTCACTGGAATAAAATGAAAAAAGCTGTAAATGACCTTAATACCCCTACATGCTATAAAGTTCAAATAATGTCATTTAATTACTATTTTTTCGTCAAACAAAATACATTATTGAAATCATTATTTTTCTAAATAATTATTACTTAATTAAAAAGAAATATATTATTAAAATTATTATTTTTCTAAATAGGGTTTAGGGTTTTGAGGTTTGGGATGTGAGATTTAGGGTTTAGGGATTTAGGATTTGAGGTTATATTTGTAGGTTAAGGTTTAGGGTTAAAATTATTATTTTTCTAAAAATGGTTTAGGGTTTTAGAAATTTGGATTTGGGGTTTAAGGTTTTAGGATTTGAAATTTGGGGTTTAGGGTTTTGGGATTTATGTTTTAGGGTTTGGGGTTTTGGGTTTTGAGATTTATGTTTTAAGGTTTAGGGTTTAGGGTTTAGGGTTTTAGGGTTTAAGGTTTAGGGTTTAGGGTTTTAGGATTTGGAATTTGGGGTTTAGGGATTTAAGGATTTAGGATTTATGTTTTAGGGTTTAGGGTTTTGGGATTTATGTTTTAAGGTTTAGGGTTTTGGAATTTTGGGTTTAGGGATTTGGGGTTTAGGGTTTAGGGATTTGGGGTTTAGGGTTTTAGGATTTGGAATTTGGGGTTTAGGAATTTAGGGTTTAGGGTTTTAGGATTTGGATTTAAGGTTTTGAAATTTTGGGTTTGAGAATTTGGGGATTTAGGGTTTTAGGATTTGGAATTTGGGGTTTAGGGTTTTGGGATTTGGGGTTTAGGGTTTAGGGATTTGGGATTTGGGGTTTAAGGTTTAGGGTTTTAGGATTTGGATTTAGGGTTTTGAAATTTTGGGTTTAAGGTTTAGGATTTTGGAATTTTGGGTTTGAGAATGTGGAATTTGAGTTTAAGGTTATATTTTAGGTGAGGATAAAATTGAAAAAAAGAAGTTTAAATGAGAATGAAATTATGATTAACGAGGTGGGGAGAAGGAATTGTGATTCCTTCTCTTTTAGTAATCTAATTTTATTTCATCCTCCATTCCGTCCAACCAAACACACAAAATGAAAGGAATCAATTCTGATTCCATTCCATTCCCTCCAACCAAACATGGGGTAAGTTCATTATGATACACTAACTTCAAATATCATACAAATAAAGTATGTATTCTACCTATAAATGTTGTATTACTTTTAAAGAAAAAATTGTAAAACAAAATAAAGTAAATTTTTAAAATTTATAATTAATAAAATTATATTTTTTATATCTAATTTATATATTTTTATTATTATAAAAAATATTTTACATAATTTTATATTAAATATTATTCAGTTAAATATTATTTAATTTAAACTACATAAATCCTTTTAATAATAAACGTAATTAAAATAAATTATATTCAAATTTATTAAAATATTATTTTGTTTTTATAAATTTTATAAATATTATTTTTTATTTTTTTTAAATTCTTTATTAAATTATATGTTATTATTACCTATCTATGTCAAAAATAAGCATACGTGGCATTACGTCAAAAAGCAAAACAAAAATAACACATCATACACTATTTTCTTCCAAAATTACACGAGATATGAGTTTAATTTTTAGAAATAAATTAAAAATAAAGCTAGATCCATAATCAGTAGTTCATAGGATCTTATAATGAGTCACACCACACCAGTTATCTTTGATTCACCTTATTTGGCTATCTTCACTTGCTAGTACCCCGATGTCAAGTCAAGTTTCATGGAAAACTATGCCTTTTGAAGCTTGTCAAACAAATTATTTGTGTTTGGAAGGTGACACTTGTTTTACTGTTATTTTGTTCAATGCCTAAAATATCATAAAAGTAAAGTAAAAATCGAAATTAAAATAAGAATGTAATATAATGGAATGTAAAGGAAACAATATTGTTTAATTTGATTAATTATTGAAATCAAAGAAAAAATCAATATTATAGTGTTTGGTTTGTTACTGGAATGAAATGAAAAAAAAAATATAAATTACTTTAATATCTTTATATTTAATAAAGTTTAAATAATATCATTTAATTATTATTTTTTCATCAAACAAAATACATTATTAAAATTATTATTTTTCTAAATAATTATTACTTAAAAAGAAAATATATTATTAAAATTATTATTTTTCTAAATGAAATTTAGGGTTTTGAGGTTTAAGATTTGAGATTTAGGGTTTTGAGGTTTGAGATTTGAAATTTAGGGGTTAAGGTTATATTTATGAGTTAATGTTTAGAACTAAAATTATTATTTTTCTAAATAGTGTTTAGAGTTTTAAGATTTGAGATTTAGAGTTTAAGATTTTGGGATTTAAGTTTTAAGATTTTAACATTTAGTTTTTGGGATTTGAGATTTGAGATTTAGGATTTAGGGTTTTGAGGTTTGAGTTTAAAATTATATTTGAGGTAGGATAAAATTAGAAAAAAAAATTTGAAATGAGAATGAAATCATTCTAATTAAACACACAAATAGAAGTAATTAATTATGATTCTTTTTAATTTTCTCCACCGAAAACAGCATAATAATATTAAAATCTGTTATATTTAATAAAAATATATTTTAAATTTATATTTATTAAATAAACAGCATAATCTAATATTTAAAAAAAAGTCATAGAAATTATTTTTTACGAAGAAGTTAGAAATTAACCTATATTTACTTTAATAATTTAGATCTAACGTGCACTTTTTTAAAAGCGGAAAAAAAAAATCTTCGTGCTCCAATTTGCCGGTTGTTCTCCTCTCTCTTCTTCAGTTTTTTTTGTTTGCAATAAACGTTCCAATCAGATATTCGAATTAACAAGAATATAATCTAAACCTAATCGAGTATTAGCATAAAATTTACGCTTAGAATGTTTGTAAAATACTGAATCAGCGAGAATTCTGAGATGGCGGAGGAAAGGAGTTCAGAGAGGAGCGAGATCAATGGCAGATTAGCATCAATAGACTCGACTGAGTCCCGTTGGGTTTTCCAAGACGAGAACGATTCGGTTGCCGACGACGATGATGTTGATGTTGAAGAAGACGACGACGTTCGGCATCTACTTCGTACGTCTTTAGATTCGGAAGATGATGAGGAGGATGACGAGGATGACAATGCAGAGCAGAGACTGATACGGACAGGTCCTCGCATCGATTCCTTTGACGTTGAAGCCCTTGAGGTCCCTGGAGCTCAGCGAAACGATTACGAGGTGCTCTTTCTCTATACCTCTTTATCATTTCTCCAATTATGACAATTACATCGTGTATGAGCTAAATGATTGCGATCGATCTATTGAACTACTGAGCTAAGAATTGCTAGGGAGAGAGGAGTAAACAGCTAGTAGAAGTTGTAGATCTGTTTCAACCGAAAGAAATCAAAGAGTTGCCTAAAAAGTTAGATTGTTTCATAGATGTTTAAGGAAAAGACAGGAAGTGTTTTTATGGTTGGTTATTCATAATAGTCCGTTAGTTATCTTCTTAGCTCAGAATGCCATTTCAATTGTTATTTTATCAACTTGTCGCTCAGTGTAAGGCGAGCAACACATGTGTGGATACATTCATGTGTTTTACTTGATATATTTGCTAGATTGTTATAATCGCACATGTTTTCAGCATAGCTTTTACAATTTGATGGTATTGTACCATGTTATTGCAAATTGACCTATTTTCCACATGGCATTAATGGTGATGTTTATTGACGAAGCATATAAAATTACAGGACTTCAGTCTGGGGAGGAAAATAATAATTGCTTTTCAGACGCTTGGGGTGGTCTTTGGTGATGTTGGAACAAGTCCATTATACACTTTCAGTGTGATGTTTAGTAAGGCTCCTATTAATGGAAATGAAGATGTTCTTGGTGCATTATCACTGGTGTTATACACTTTAATTTTGATCCCTATGGTCAAGTACGTCTTAGTGGTTCTTTGGGCCAACGATGATGGTGAAGGTAAGCTGGATTTTGTCACTCAAGCCTTTGGCTTTCTGTAAGCCTATCCAAACATGCTCAAACTCATAAAACGAGTTAAATGTTTGAAAAGTTTTATTTCTTTCTATAATTTGTATGGTTTAGCCATTTCACAATTATTGTTGTTCCAGGTGGTACTTTTGCTTTATACTCATTAATTTGTCGGCACGCAAAGGTTAGTCTTCTTCCAAATCAGCTTCCATCAGATGCTCGTATATCAAGCTTTAGGCTCAAGGTTCCTTCCCCTGAACTTGAGAGATCTTTAAAAATAAAGGAGAAGCTTGAGGCTTCACTCACTCTGAAAAAGCTACTCCTGATGTTAGTGCTGGCTGGTACCTCTATGGTGATTGCTGATGGTGTTGTTACTCCGGCAATGTCAGGTTGTTGCCACCCTATCCTTCTCTTTGCTGTTGGTTTTGTAACGCTTTTCTTGAAAAAATAAATTACGTTTTGGATCTCTGAAACATGCGGATAGTTCATTGGAATTGTGAGTTTGAATAGTTAATCTTATTGTCTGACCCCAGCCATGTTTTTGAAATTTATATTGATGCAGTTGTTTCTGCTGTTGGTGGATTGAAGGTTGGAGTAGATACCATTAAGCAAGGTATTGCCTGATTGAATGCTTTTGAGAAACTCTGTGGAATTCGGTCTATTTGGTGAATTCTACCCAGAGATTATCTTTTCTTTTTTTATTACATAAATATTTTAGTTAGACTTTTTGAATAAAATGTTTGCCATGACACACACATGAGCATGCCTAAAGACACCTAATGTTTATAATCCTGCAATGGGTTGCTTCTAGTTGTTGTAATGTAATAATATAAAGTGATCTTGTCATTCTATTGAAGTCTTTCAATTTCTTTTGCTTCTTTTGGATGCAGATCAAGTGGTGATGATTTCAGTTGCTTTCCTTGTAGTATTATTTAGTGTACAGAAATTTGGCACAAGTAAAGTTGGACTTGCTGTGGGTCCTGCCTTATTCATATGGTTTTGTTCCCTGGCTGGCATCGGAGTTTACAATATTGTTAAATATGACAGCACTGTATTGAGGGCCTTTAATCCTGTCCACATTTATTACTTTTTCAAGAGGAATTCAACTAAGGCATGGTATTCTCTCGGAGGGTGTCTTCTATGTGCAACAGGTTGGAAATATTGCAAAGTTGCTATATTCTCTGGAGTAAATATTTACAAGTTGAATCCTTTGCTAAATTTTACCTTCTTTTCTTGTTTGTTGATTTGAAAATATAATGGGATCAATGTTGTAGTCACATTTGTCTTAAATCACTGGCTATGTAAGTAGGTAGAGAAGCATTGATCTAATGCAGTTATGTGCTAAGATGAAAGCATATAAGTAGAATCAGTGTAGGGCTAGTTGTGGGATGTATGGGCTTTGGTTGCTGTAATTAGTGGAAAATTGTTTTTAGCGATAAATTGATTGCTCTTTTCTTTAATGCAATTAGGATAATATAATGGTGATATAACCAAAATCAAATTGCTAAATTAAACAGCATTGGCACTCCGTGCAATCCATTACTCCAAATAATCAAATATTCAATAGCCATTAATAAATTTTCTATCAAGGAAAAGAACCCACCATCTAGGATTGAGAGCATGATTAAGATACTGTATGATCAAAATAGGAATTGATGCTTATCGTGGTTCTTCTCTCATTGAATGCTTCTTTTTCTGAATCCTTGTTTTAAGGCATTGGAGTTTGAATCATGGTAGGTTTGTTGAGGTAATTCTTATTTGTTATTATGATGTTTTTTATTATGGGTAATTTTTACTCCGACAATGTGTGGTTTCACTTCCTTTTAACAAGTTGTGTAAAAAAGCCCATGTAACCTGTGGCTTCCTAGAATATCATGTTGTTTTAATTGTTTCTTTCTTTGATTATTTTTCCCATCGAAGAAATGATTGATAGTGGAAGATAATCGAGGACCAAGAGTTGGTTGCACTTTGCATTTTGCATATGTTGCTAAAGAATTTGAGAACTATTTTCAATGTGATGTATGGCCTAATGGACGGTTTGCATAGTTAACTCTGTTTTACATGTTATCCAACTTAGCTTTCATGAAGGGTCTTGTGATCTAGTGAAGTGACTGGTTGATGGGTTGTCCAACTGGTGTTTCTGCTCTAGAGCAATCACTAGTCCTTGTTCTCCAATAAAAGAGAAAAAATATCACACTGATAAAATTTTGGCATGATGTCAATTTTGTAAATATAAGTTGAAATAGTTTTAAGTTTTTGTTCCATAAATTAATGTTAGGTATGTGTTTCTACATTGCTGACAGAAAGAGTGTGTATCAGGTTCTGAGGCAATGTTTGCTGATCTTTGCTACTTCTCTTTGCGATCAGTTCAGGTAAAGAAGCAGCAGAGTATTTTCTGAGCCACCAATTTTGGGCTAAGAGTTGATTGGCTTATTGTTTGTTGCAGCTTACTTTTGCCTTTCTTGTTTTGCCATGCCTTATGCTGGGCTATTTGGGTCAAGCTGCATACCTCATAGAAAACCACACTGGTGCCGAGCAAGCTTTCTTTTCTTCAATTCCGAGTAAGTTATTTTGTGTCCAAATATTTTTATTTTTAGTTTTTAATATTTATCACTCACTGGATTTGGAAAATCATTTTTTGACTTTTATTTTGAAGTGGCACTTGTAATGCAATTATCTTATTTGTGGGTGAGAAAATAATGAGAAATCATGCTCTCCCCCTGCACAGGTGGTGCTTTCTGGCCTGTCTTCCTCATTGCTAATGTTGCTGCATTGATTGCCAGTCGTACAATGACAACTGCCACATTTTCTTGCATAAAACAGTCTATGGCTCTTGGTTGTTTCCCTCGTCTTAAAATCATTCATACCTCCAGGAAATTCATGGGCCAAATTTATATTCCTGTAATAAATTGGTTTTTGCTGGTGGTTTGCTTGATCTCCATCTACTCTATCTCAAGCATTGATGAGATAGGAAATGCATACGGTAATTCTCTTATCTAGTTTTATTGGGTTATTTATTTTTATTTTGAGCTGTTATAGTCAATGTTTTGTAGTCCATGAGAATTTCTTTGGATTTTAAATATGTTCAGTGTTGGATATATGCATCCTCTTCAGTGTTTGAAGTGCTTCGGTCCCTTTATCATTAATATGGGCTTAGCTACCCTACCTTAGTAAAGGATTGCACTGATCGTACATATTTTGAGAAGCTTGGGAACCTAAATGCAAGTTTTTTGCCAAAGGTTGCGACCCAAGTGTACATTTACAAAGGTTAGGGGCTAAATTGCCCAATTATGAGAAAGGAGTGGGGTAATGTTTCCTTCTTTGTAATCTTGACTTCTGTGCATCGTCCTTGTTTACTGTGCTTTATTATTAGGAGTAACAGAGTATGTGTATGGAATATCATACTGTTTTCTTCTTTCAGCATTATGCATCAAAATGAATTCAACCATATGTTTCCAAGAGCAGTATGAATTGATTTAAAGCATGCTTCATGGTTGTTATGCAACCTAATAACTTGTCATTTGCAGGAATTGCTGAACTGGGAGTGATGATGATGACAACAATTTTATTGACCATTGTCATGCTTCTTATATGGCAGATAAACATCATTATAGTGCTGACTTTTCTTATATTTTTCCTTGGGTTGGAATTGACATTCTTCTTATCAGTTCTGTGGAGTGTGGGAGATGGAAGTTGGATTATCTTGGTCTTTGCTGTTGTCATGTTTTTTATAATGTTTGTCTGGAATTATGGCAGCAAGCTTAAATACGAAACTGAAGTCAAACAAAAGCTTTCAATGGATTTGATGCGGGAACTGGGCTGCAACCTGGGTACGATAAGAGCTCCTGGAATTGGTTTGCTGTATAATGAGCTTGCTAAAGGTATACCTGCAATTTTTGGCCATTTCCTGACTACTCTTCCTGCAATTCACTCGATGGTCATATTTGTTTGTGTAAAGTACGTTCCAGTTCCTGTGGTGCCTCAAAGTGAAAGGTTTCTTTTTCGGCGTGTCTGCCCAAAAAGCTATCACATCTTTCGATGCATTGCAAGGTAATATGCCCAATTCATTTAGTACAGACATGACACTTGAAACATGATATGGTGCTTAAAAGGATTGCCTTAATTGAACTCTAAAAGCTTGAATTGTTTCTCTCTCTACCTCCCTTCTTCCTTCCCTGTATCTCTTTCCCCACAAGTAAATTAGTAGGATAAAACAGATTTATGCTTAGGATCTGAAACACAAAGTTGGAATAATTTGCAGAATAAAAATGAAGTAAATTGAACTTTTTCTTTGTATACCTATATAGTAAGAAAGATAACTATTTTCATAAAGTAGATACAAATATTTTTAATATTGGCTTCTTTTGCTCCATGTTTTCAATCAAGTTTTCTTTTCCCACTTGGAAGAGGATATTCTTTCTTGAGATCTCATATCTTCAAGTTTTTTATTTGTAAATTTTCTTTAATTTTGAGCGATAACTCATTGTTGTCATACTTCTTTCCCAAATCCTTCATTTATAAGTTTGCAGCTCCATTAAGTCAAATTCTTTGAATGATTTTTGGCTCATAAGAAGCTTGATACTAACAATATGTTTAAGTGCAGTGTTCGCATATAGTCTCTTTATGACTGCATATAATATCTGATTTCAATTTTGTATATAAGGCCTTGTTCTCCAGCTCAGATTTTATTACACTAAATCAGGTATGGATACAAAGATGTCCGTAAAGAAAACCATCAAACATTTGAGCAGCTACTGATTGAGAGTCTTGAGAAATTCATTTCTCGGGAAGCACAGGAGCGGTCCTTAGAAAGTGACGGGGATGGTGACACAGACTCTGAGGATGAGACTTCATTCTCAAGGGTTCTCATTGCTCCCAATGGAAGTGTGTATTCACTGGGAGTTCCTCTCCTGGCTGAGTTCAACGACATACACCACCCTAATGTTGAAGCAAGCACATCAGAAGAGGTTAATATAATGCCTTCCACAGAGTCAACAATGCCTGATCCTGAGCTGAGTCTTGAAAGGGAGCTATCTTTCATACGCAAGGCTAAAGAATCTGGAGTTGTCTACCTTCTTGGTCATGGTGATATTAGGGCTCGGAAAGACACCTGGTTTATTAAGAAGCTAATCATAAATTACTTCTATGCTTTCTTGAGAAAAAATTGCCGGAGGGGAATTGCAAATTTAAGTGTACCCCACTCACATTTAATGCAGGTTGGTATGACATACATGGTTTGAGGCCAATTTTGCTTCCAAAAATAAGAATCATATGAAGTATATCTCATACCCAAGGTGACCGAGCGAGTTGGCGCCCCGGCTTTATTGTGCCATAGGCAGTTATATGATAACCAAATTGTCAGTTTTAAAGAAGAATTTGCTGTTTGTTTCGATCACTACATTCTGTTTTGCCAATCAACCACGCCTTAACCATCTCATAGGTATTTTTGTAAATTGTATTTCCTGAGTTCATTCTCGCTGTTGTGGATATAGAATGTGACTACATTGCAATTTGACAAAGATGCACAAATGATTTAGTATCTCTGACTACAGATTGTTTCTGTAAGAATGTTTTTGACAATCCTGACGGTGTAGTAGCTTTCAAGAAGTTCAAGTTTAGAATATTACTTGCTTGTTTAGACCTTTTCTCAGTGATATTACATGTCTTTCCAATACCAAAATTTAGTAATTTTGTTCTCTTTTGTATTATTAAAAGTTTTGGATCGTTTAAGGCACGGATTAGAGGATCAAATTTTTTCAAAAAAAGAAAGAAACAAAAAAAGTTTAGAAAATTATAGTGTAAAATGTTAAAAGTTAAACAATTATAGGGTAGAATTTATAAGAGTCAGAGGCTATTAATATTCTTTATTCATAATGCGTAATTATGATGACAAATTTATAATACGTATTTATTGTTAATAACATAAATTTGTGTAAATTTTAATAATATTGAAAAAAATAAAAGTTAAAAATAATTGCCATGGAAAAAATTAAAAAAATACACAACAAAATTCAAATAAAACAAACTCCCATTTTTATAAAAAAAATTGTAAAAATAATAAATTGTTAGTTTTATTTATATATGTATTACAAAAATGAATAAACTTCAATAGATATAGACAAGATGAAAAAAAATATTAAAGATGAAAGTTTATAAAATATGGACTTAAATAACTTATAAGAGTTAATTTAATAATTTTTATCAATTTGTAATTTAATAGCTTAAATAAAGTAGTCAGACATGTAATCGTATGTAAAAATAAAGTACGAAAATAAAAAAAATAACACGATATTTTTAGGTGGAAATAACATATACCACAACTATGACTTAAGAGGAAAACCATTGGTCTACCGGACTACTTAATTTTTCACTATGAAAACCAAATGTTTAAGTACAAACTCGGTCTTATGCTACCATCTTTAGGATATTATCCCAATGTATCGTACTTATAAACTCTTGTTTTGTTTTCACAGTTTTTAATGTTAGAGTGAACGATTTTCAGACCAACGTTCCAATAAACTTCCCGCCAATCAAATACGTTCACGAATCAATTGCAAAAGGGTTAGCACAAAAACACAAGTATCCATTTGTGTTATAGAACAAATTTAATAATAAATGATCTTAAATAGATGATTTAAAATATATGTTATTTAAATTAAATCAACTAGTAAATTTTAAAGCAAAAAGTTTAAGCACAAGTTCAATAAAAATAATTTATTTGAAATTATAATTAAATCAAATAATTATGATTAAATATAAAATTATTTAAGCTAAACATGTAAAAATTTAATTAAGAAGATATATAAAAATAAAAATATCAAATAAATTTACTTATAAATACCCCTTATATGATATTAATTTGATATTAATCAACCTATATATATATATTTAATGTCTCAGTTTAAGTGACCATTAAAGATAACCTCAGAACATGTTTTATGCAATAGCTAAGCAGGCTGTTATATATTATGCCTATGGACTAGAGTAACTCGATACGGTGGCTAGCCGCTTCTATTAGGACATGTTAGGGTAAGGGCCTTCGCTTCCTCTCAGGATCACACTATGAGAACCTTTGATCATGTTTTCGACTATTTATAGCCTTCTTATCTAACACGCTCTGATACCAAGTAGTGTAGTAAGGATTCGGGGAGTTAACAAAAGAAATAAAATATTAAAGAACAAGCATATTATATTAATAGGTTAGGCGGCTTAATTGACTATATTTTACAAAAAAAAATTAATTATTTAAATATAAAGAAACAAACTTTATATAAAGATTATAAACCTACAATATTATAAAAAATGGAAGGTGGTTACATAAATTTGGAAGTAGGAGAGCTAAGGGAATCAAAGAACTTGCTTGAGAGAGATGAGGGTTTGAGCAATAGATAAGCGGTGCCTCTGAATTAAAATCACCTTCTTTTTTACAACTAAAGTTTTATTGTGTGCAAATTCTTGTACTCTTCATGAATAACCCTGTATGTTGCTTTTTACTATTTGGTGAACAATGTCATGTCACCAACTTTTACTATTAAAGATGTCCTTACTGTTGAGTGAACAGTGTTATGTCAGCTGCTCTTGTTTGCTGTTTTGTTTTATATGTTGACGCTATAGTTCCTAGTATTGTTACATGGACTGGATTTTATGAGCCTTTTACAACATATGGGCTTTTAACATTGATACAAATTTTACAATAACGAGGCCTCTAGGTCGGTCTTCCTGGATTTTGAATTTATATGACCAGAGGGAAAATATCATAATAGTCGTTTTCATTCTTATCTTCAAGATTTACCAGTGGTTCTGATACACCTGAAGTTGAGACATGCTTTTGATTTATTGGAATCCTCTGTTTGTAATATATGCTACATAATTTCTAGATATTCTTCCTTTAGCTACAACAAGTTGAATGTTGGCATGGGCCTTTTGTGCTAAGAACAATTGATGTTCCTGAATTTTTTTAGTCTTTTTTGCTCCATAGCCTTGTTTTGTTAGCCATTGTTCCATGGCTGGTTTTAAGACAATTTTGGAGACGTTGAAGGGTGTCTACCATTTTACTTTATACCTTTGTTTTATAATTACTACTTCTGAGAGTACTGGTTTTAAGAACTATTCGCATACCCATGGAAGGTATAATTTTATAGAGAATATATATAAGGTTGTGAACCTTTTCTCTAGGTTTGAAGGTTGATAATGGGTTTCCAAGAGATTGAAGCTTTCTTGGACTTCTCATATTAAAATCTCTAGGGAATTTTGTGGGTTGATAATTTTGAGGCTAAAGAAAAATAACCATGAGTGGGAATTCTTCTAGTTTTGGATCAAGAAGGCATTATACCAAGCTTGTTGATAATCCCAGTAATGAAAGACTTTACAATGACACTGGGTGGTTTTGAAGTTGATTGAGAATCATTTTAATTTGGATAGATCATCGCCTTATTATGACGGAGATGATATTTTTAGGATTTTACAGAGGGAATATAACGGGTCTGTTTTATTATTTGGATGGAAGATGTGTTTAAATTCTACACACATAGTGAATTCCAGAATACTTTGAAGTTTTGGTAATATCCTATGGTTTGTAAAACCATTGTTTTCCATCGAACATTTTATGAAGAGAAGAATAAGAATTCTTGTCATGGAACCCTTGTTCAACTGTTATAATAGTTTGAGTTTCAAGTTTTAAAACATACTCAGATGGTTTTGATTATTTTTGAGAGATTGCCTCTCTTTTCCTTGGTCTAGGGATTATAATGGAAGACGATGCTCTATTTTGAGAAATTATATAAGGAAAAACTTTTTTTGTGGAAGTAATTTTGGAAATTTTACCTGTAGAAGCTAGAACCTCTAGCTGTTTTGATGCTCTAATATCTTTGAGGGTGTTTTGGAGAGCTTTAAGAAGATCTGGTGATTTTGTAAGGTCCATGGCCCAATTTTGGACCTGTTTGATTTTATCATCGGACTATGAGTCCTGTTAAGGTTTTCACTGGGCTGCTTTAGACCAGGTGATGATAGGTTTTATAGAAGAGAGGAGTTTTGAGGAGGGCTTTGGAGGTGGCCCTTCCTTTTCTTTATCTTTCTTCTTAGGTGGCATGAGGTTACCTGCTTTGTAAGAATTCACTAGTTAGGAAATCTGGTAATGAATTTGCATCTCCTTTAATGAATTCAATTTCAAAATCGAAGATACTTAATATTGGTTACCATCTAGCAAAGATTTGTTTAGAGCCAATGTTTTTAACATCTTTTTGCAAAATTTATTTTGTGGATTTACAATCAATCCTTAGTAAAAAAAATTTGATTTAATAAATCATATTGAAATTTTGAAATACAAAGAACAATTGATAAAATTTCTTTTTAAATAGTGAAATAATTCTTTTGGCAATCATTCTAGTGTCGAGAGGTGAATTAGATGACCAATTCCTTCCCTTTGAGATTTGTTTTAAGATATATCCATAGCCAAGGTCACTGGCATTAGTTTCAATGATTTTAGGTAGATTGGGATCTTCTAAATATAAGCAAGGGATATCAAGAACCCTTTGTTTTATTTGTTATACAATTTTGGTATGTTTATTTGTCCAATGTTTAGGGTTGGTTTTAAGCCTCTTGTGGAGTGGTTTTGCAAGGCGATTAATTATATGATAGAAGTCCAAGACATAGTTTAAGCTTCCAAGGAATCTTTAGAGTTGAGTTTTATATGTGATCTGAAGAAGGTATTTATTAACAAACTGAAGGGATCAGTCGATATGGGTAATGGTTCCGTAAGACACAAGATGTCCTAGAAACTGAATTTTTGTTTGAAATAGAGAGATCTTTTTAGCAGATACAACAAGACCACTCTTTTTGATGACATAGAAGAAATTTTTGAGATTTTTTATGTGATCTATGGATTTTGAAAATATGAGTGCATTATCGATGTACACAAGGCAAAATTCTGAGTATGAATTAAGAATATCATTCATAATCTTCTAGAACTCAAAAGGTGCATTTTTAAGCCCAAAGGGTATAATATTCTATTCATATTGTCCGAAAAGGACAATGAATGTTGTTTTATAAGGATATGATGGTTTAATTTGGATTTGCTAGAAGCTAGATTTCATATAAAATTTTGAGAATATATACGAAGCATATAATTTTTGTAAAAGATCTTTTTTATTTTGAATCGAATACTGAATCCATTTTAAGAGTTTATAGTTGATGATCAATCGAGGTGTTCTTTGTTCAATCTTAAAGGCTTTGTTGACATAAAAGGCCGCATAGCTCCAAGGTGACTTGGATTTTGAAATTAATCCTTTAGATTCGAGATTTTGAATCTCTTTTCTATATGGTTGTTATAATTCGTCATTCATTTGAATTGGTTGAGCTTTTGTGGGAATTTCTCTTTCATCATTTTTAAAAGATAAAAATGATGATGTTCCATCAAACCTTCGGTGTTGATTGATTTTCAATGGTATAAAACAAATTTCCTTAATAGAGTATTACTTACTGAAGACTTTAACCAACCTTTCTGGAAAGAGAAGTTCCTCGCAGAACTTCCAACTCTTCTCGGAGAAAAAAATTGAAATAAAATTTGAGAAAATTTTAGAAACTATATAATACCATAAGGCCAACATACTTACAGTGAATTGGTCAGTTATACCCAAAAACAAGGTCTACAACTTTTTCATAAAACAATTGATGAAAAAACTATCTTAATCTAATAATTCAAAGATGAGAATTACTAGAAAAAATGAAGCTAGCATCTTAAATTAAAACTTCCTATAAAAACTCCATTTATGCTTGTTTCTAATATTCACCACCCAATAGTATTAGGAACACCATTTATAAAATTAATCACACCTTTTAGTGTTAAGTACGATAAAATCTCGTTTAAAACTCAAAATGAAAAACTTGAATTTCATTTTTTAGAAAACCCTAAAACACGAAATCTCAATATTATAAAGGCTAAATCTATTTATAATAATGAGAGAAATACCCTTAGAAGAGGCAAAAAAGAAGAAAAACTACCTATAAAACCCATCTCCTCTTCTAAATCCATTATTACACGGGCAGAAATCGTTGAACAGGAAGAAGCCCAAACCAAAGTTAAAACCAAAAAAATTTAAGAGTGGATTATATCCTTCAATGAAACCCCAAAAATTCTTAAAACCTTTTAGAATTCCTTTCAGAAGATTGAAAGCCATAAGCAAACAGAGGCCTAACCTCTTCAGGTAAAATTTTTAAAACCATTGAAGTAAAAAAGAAAGAACCCTCTTCCAAATTATTATTGAAAAGGAAGGATCATCCTCTTATAATATAATCTCTAAAATAAAGAAAAGAGAATTACTCTTTCAAAAATTATTTTCAAAACCATCTGAGTACATTTTAAAACAAGCCTCTCAGACTATCATAACAATTGAGCCAGGGTTCTATGATAGGAATTCTAATGGTTCTTTACAAAAAAACATTTGGAAATAATTGGTTCTATAAACCATGGGACCATACCAAAACTTCATAATACTATCATGGTATTTTGGAACTTACAGGATTTGTAGAATTTAAACATTTCCATCACCAAAACCAAACAGATCCTTCATATTCCACCTGTAAAATTATAAAAGTATTTTCTCCATCATAATGGAGTCGTGATTTATCTAAATTCAAAACCTTCCCAATCAACTTTAGAACCACTCAATACCACTCTAAAACCTATAATTTTAGAGACTATGAACAGGCATGGTTTAACACCTTTTTCATCCAAAACCAAAACTACACCCATTCGTGATTATTTTATTTTAATACCAAAACCGTAGAACCTTCTAAAATTCCTTCTTGGTTAATCCATTGGTGGACGTTTTTTGGATCATCACTTGAAATTCTATTACTAGAGGTTCAAGAAAGTTATGGCCATTTCAAAACCCAATTCAAACCTACAAAGCTTGAGCAAACACTCCTAGCTCTATACATCTTCTCCACAAAATTCTACCTTCCATGGGTATGCCAATGATTCCCCAAACTAATAAATGGCTCAGAGGTAGTAATCATGAGAAGAAGGTATAAAATAAAATGGTGGATGTCCCTAAAAATATTCTAAAACTTACCATCCAACAATGGATAAATAAAAATGGATATGGAATAGTTAAACTTGTAGTCCAACCAGTAAAAATAGGTTCATGGCTCAAAAGGCCCATGCCAACGCCTTACTTGCTACAACTAAAATTGAAGAAGAGTATTTGGGTATTATGCAACAACTCTTAAAAATAAAAAAACAGATAGCTCCAACAAAACCTCCAATGTCTTTGCATCAGACAAATCAAAATCTCTTGTTGATATTGGAGATGACAATGAAGATGATTGCTTGGGAATTTTCCCCTAGTCTGGTAAAACCCATATAAAATTCTTATTGGGCTTTGATATTGTATTTTGGGCTTAAAGCTCATATGATGTATAATTATATTTAAAAATGTAAAAGGCTCATACAAACAACCATATATCATGTAAAAATCCCAAAACTATAACAACGGTATAAAGAATTGCCCAACACTATAGTGTCGATAGAAACCTCAAAATAGCAACAGTATAACCAAAAAAAAATATTTCTCACCAATAGTAAAAACATCTACAATAGTAAAAAGTTGGAGACAAGACATTGTTCATAAACTGTACAAGCATCTCCCAATAGTAAAACTTTGATTATAAAATGAAAGCTCCCCTTTATTGAAAAACCAAGCTCTTTCTTTGGAAAGACAATACCTATCTTTCTCTCTCTTCTTTGAAGATCTATCATACCCTTCTCTATCTTTTAAAACCTATTGAATAGAAGTTTATGTAAGTTATATAGTCTTGTAAAGATTATTTTAGTTTATTTTTTTCTTGCTTTATTTATTTTAGTTTGTAAAACCATGGCGAAAAAAGTTACCTATCAGTTATAATCATAAATTCTATATTATCTTGTTCTTTTCCTTTGTTTTTATACTACCCAGCTCCTAGGTGCGTAAAATGGTATCAGAGCCTAAGGGTAGTTAAAGTAATGCTAAACTACATATCATAAAACTTGTTTTTGAATCTATTCAAATTTTAAATATGTTTAAACTATTGATATTTTACCTTGAGGTCTTGAGGAATGGTTGTAAATGCCAAGGGCGGGACATTAAATTCCAAGAAGTGCTTGACCAAGTATGGGCACCATCTAGGTTTAAATAGTAAAAATTTGAATAGTATAACAAAGATGAGTTATATTTTCAGTAGAGCTCCTCCTCCTTCTTCTTCTTCAATTGTCATTCTATAAAACCAAGATATGGTTAGTAGTGAATAAAACATTATTCACGATTTCATAGAAAATATATGGTTATAACTGATAATTAAAAACATGAGTTATATTTTTACATCTTCTTCTTCTTCATCCACTTTAAAAAATAAAAAAACATCATCAATAGTGAGGAAATCACTATTGAAGACTTTTTAAAATAAATTGATAATTGAAAAATACCTAGAATTCAAAAAGATCAAATTTATAAAACTTCAAAAATGAACATTTTTAAAACTGACTATTCAATAAAAACCGAGAGAGGTATCCAACTCTCTTCACCTTTTGAAACCATAAACCTATTTTCTTCAAAATATTTACAAAATCATATTAAAAAAGGTTATAAATATACTTATGTCAGTAAAGTCCAAGTAAGATTAGAACCCTTACCAAAGAAGGTCTTAACATCTAAATCTTAACAGCTCTTAGGGATGCTAGATTTAAAAAATTGAGGATTTTTTGTTAGGAACAATTGAGTTGAGCCTTTGTAAGAGTCCAATATCATTTTATTGTTATCCTAACTTTACATTCTTCTTAAAAGACAAAAAAAAATATATTCTAAAATCTCTTATTTTACAAATCCAAACACATAACTATGATATGATTGAAAGATCTATCCTGGTTGCACTTATTTTCCGTGTTCATTATAAAGCCATGATCTCTGCATTTAACATAAAACATAGATTTCATAGTAAAAAGAGAGAAACTCTTTTTCTTCAAATAGATATTTCAAAATCTAACAAAATCATTCCAAATCCAATTAGTTGGAACCAAATAACCTTGCTAGAAGAATGGTTCCTTGAAGGAATGACTCAACCTGAGTCAAAACTTCAAAACCCTAAAGAAAACACACATATCAGAGTTATAACCCAATTATTTGATGGTGGTGTTTAAATTAGTTTCGATAGATCTACTAGTTTCGGTTACTCCAATTCCTCCTCTAGTGAAACCATAGATCTAGGAAGAATTCTAACTTCTTGCTCAACCATAAACTTACCAAATAAAATAGCCCATTGGGCTTTGATAGTTTATTTTGGGCATAAAGCCCGTATGATGCATAATTATATTTAAAAATGTAAAAGGCTTTTTTAAACAACCCATATATCATGTAAAAAGCCTAGCACTATAGCAACAGTATAAAAAATTGCCCACCACTGTAGCATCGATAGAAACCACAAAATAAAACAATAAAAAACATCAGACAAGATACTATTCACCATCAATAAAAGCATCTATAATAGTAAAAAGTGGGAGACAAGACACTATTCATAAACAGTACAAGCATATATCAATAGTAAAACTTTGATTATAAAATGAAAGCTCATCTTCATTGAAAAACCATGCTTTTTCATTGGAAAGACGATACCTCTCTCTTTCTTCTCTAAAGATCTATCATCCCCATGTCTATCTTTTAAAACCACTTGCATAGAAGTTTATGTAAGTTATATAATCTTGTAAAGATTATTTTAGTTTATTGTTTATTGTTTTACTTTCTTTTATTTTAATTTGTAAAACCATGGTCGACTAAGCTGCCTATCAATTATAATCATAAATTATGTATTATCTTGTTATTTTGTTTTGTTGAGATGCTACCTAGATCCTAGGGGGTAATTATAGTATCAATGCCATGTATAAACAAGATAAGAACTCTACCTTCTGTAAAGCAGGAAAGAGAGGTCTCCGCTTATCTACATAGTTCATTATGGGGCCTGCGTGGCCTTAGGCTAGTGGAAAACTGATAGGTGTTATGGGGCTACATCGTGGGTCGTTAATCGGGTCGGCATGAAACATCGATATGTAAACCCAATTGTAACGTGGTGTTGACTGGTGGGGATCTTGGGTATGAATCGTGGAAAATGATATGGCATAACCCTAGTACCCTCATCAAACTGACTAAATGGACAACATCTAGTTGCGCTAAAACACGTTTACACCTATGGCATTAGATCTTGGGGTTAATAGTATCAAAGTTTTTGCATATATATTGATTACTAATGATGAATTATAAGATCATTTAGCCTATTAATTCATAAAGAAGGCAAACTTTTATGTTTTCGACTGCGTAGTGAATAATATCACTAAAAACTTCAAGAGTAATGTCTTCCTAATCCAATTTGGTGATGTTATTGAAGAATCTGCAACTCTCTATTCAGTTATGTTTGGCAGCTTCAACAGTTCGACTAATCAACCTTTATAACCCTAATGTGTATATATATAGACAATAATAATAACCTAATAGTATTAAGATTAAATATTTTTTGGACTTAATTATTCAAAGCCCATTAAAAATCTTAAAAATATAAAACGATTATTTTTAGAAAATATCTTAAAAATATTGAAACACATTTAAGAAATAACTAATTGGTAATTTCATAAATTTATTAAAGTTTAAATAAATATTATAGCAATAAAAATAATTTCAGATTTATGAACATGTGCTATTAAATGCATGAGTACAATTCTATATGTTATAGTTATAAAATATATACACGAAGTACGACTATCTAAAATTCTGACATTTCTTCAACTTTGTTTTATAGACTTGATAGCGAGCTTAAAAACAAATTTACATACAAATATTTTGTCCACGAAAATAGCCAACATTTATAATCCTTAGAAACTCTCCCTTTGACATTTTCATATGAAAAAACCTCTCTCTCACTACACAACGCTTATAAGAATAAGATAAAAATACAATGATATCCTAGAATTCACAGTGGAACTATTGTGAATCCATATTTGCTAAAACTTGATAAGCTTGTTATTAATTGAAATGACATAGACAAAACATACGACAACTTGGCTTGAAAGCCTCATTGTATTTTAGTTCAGTTTACATAGAAATAAACAAAGTGTAAAGAATAATCATATAGTGCATGCATTTATACCAATCAAGCTTAACATGAGACAAAATCATGGAAAAAATTCTTACCCTAAATATGTTCTCCATATATATGCATAATAAAATAAAACATGAAAATGAAACACATTATCCCACATTTTGATATACGAGAAGGACAAAGCATTTGACAAAGCAATAAAACTAAACTCCTCCTAAAGATAAAAGAACAATGTAAAAACATATTAATGTAAAAGTACAATGTGATTTAAACTCCTTCTAAATTTTATGACTCTCTAACTTAAAAACCAATTAAAAAATTAATAAATAAGAAGAAGATGTAAATGAATAAAAAATTGATTTTTTTAATTTTCATAAATAGTCCATAAGGTATCAAACTCATTTAATTATAAATGAGCACATAATCAATTGAAAACTTATCATTTTTTTATAACTCAAATTTTGATTATCTATTGTATAAATTAGCAAGTAGAGTAGAAGAGACACACAAGTATATATAATGACATTTATTTAAAAGTAGTAAATATGTTTAAACTCTACAAATATGTCAATTAAGTCATTTATGATCAATCAAGAAAGACTCAAAATAAAAATATCACCTATCGTGTAAAATTATAATTAAGTCTTTAATATCAAAAAATGAAATATATCTATCAAACAAGGACTTAAATTTTTCTTTATTTTATAAATGAGGCACATGATTATTTTTCATTGTTATTTTTAACCTCTATTAACCCTGTTTTTTTGTGCATGTCAAGTAAAAGTTTTTATAAGCAGTCGCTTTTTGCACAATTTTTCAATTTTTATTTTTTACATGAATCATAAATCTAGCATGATGACTTTCACACTAGTTGTGAAATAGCCTTTTTTGCTCACTATAGTAGCTTCATACATCACAGTAGGTAGCTCTCTCAATATTAGATGCCTCTATCTTGTAAAATTTTAGAAAGCAAGAAATGAACACCACACAATTTTACAGTGAAGATTAGGTGAAGTCCTAGAGTTTTTCAATAGAATTCATAAAATTCAAGCATAACATATATATGTATACGTGAGTGTGTGAATAAGTTTACATTAACATCGATTATCATATGTACAAGAATATATGTATGCATAAGTCAAAATTGTAGAATAATTTATATAATAAATATCAAAATGAATTAAATCACTAAAAATAAAATTATATGTCTGTAAGTATTGAATAAGTCCAATACCTTGTTGGTTAAATAAGGATTCAACTTTTTTTTTCTCTCTCTCTCTCTCTTTTGAAATAAAATTTGGAATTCAATTTGAGGGAGAGATTTCTAAGGCACTCCTAAGATACTCAAATTTTTGAGTATCCATAGCTTTGGTGAATATATTAGCTAGTTATCTCTTAGTAGGTATAAAGTCAAGTGTCACTATTTTATCTTCAACTAGTTCTCAAACAAAGTGATGCCTAATGTAAATGTATTTAGTTTTAGAATCTTGAATTAGGCTCTTAGAAATACATATAACACTAGAGTTATCACAATATAAGGGCATCATACCTTGTGGTTGATCGTAGTCCTTGAGCATGTTTTTCATCCAAAGTATTTATGTGCAAGAGCTTCTTACAATAATGTATTCCGTCTCAATTGTAGAGAGTAAGATATAGTTCTATTTTTTACTATGTTGGGATACTAACTTGTTCCTAATGTAGAAGCAATTACCTGATGTGCTCTTCATATCATCCTAGTTGCTTGCCCAGTTGGCATCTGTATAGTCACTTACTTCATAAGTAGTGTCAGTAGTAAAATATAAATCATAGTTACTTGTTCTTGAAATATACCTAATGATTATCTTTACATTCTATAAGTGTGATTCCTTAGGATCAACTTGATAACGGGCACACATACCAGTGCTAAAACATATATCAAGCGTACTTGTAGTATGGTAAAGTAAACTATCTATTATACTTCTATAAAAGGGTTTGATCAACACTTTTACCTTGAGTATCCTTTGCAATTTTTGTGCTGGTACCTAAAGGAGTCCTTAATGGCCTGCAAGTTTAAAGACCAAACCTTTTAACAAGTTTGCATGTGTACTTGGTTTGAGAAATAAATATATTATCATAAGATTATTTGATTTGCAAAACCAAGAAAGAAAGTCATTTCACTTACCATAGACATTTTAAATTCATTTGTCATAACATGCATAAAATCATTCATTAGAGTACTAGATGTAGATCTAAAAACTATGTCATCCACATAAATTTTAGCAATGAAGATCTCATCACTACTCCTTTTAATGAATAGAGTCTTATCAACTCCCCCTCAAATAAATCTCTTGTTCAAGAGATAGTTGGTAAGTCTCTCACACCACTCTTGAGGAGCTTATTTCAAACCATAAAGAGTTTTGTTGAGTTTGTAAACATGATTTGGGAATTTTGGATAAAAAAATCCTTTTGGTTGTTCCACGTATACCTCTTGATTCAGAATTCCATTTAAAAAGATAAACTTAACATCCATTTGATTTAATTTGAATTTCATGTGAAAAGCAATGACAAGGGAAGTCCTAATTAACATTAACCTAGCTACAGGTGTAAATGTTTCATCAAAGTCAACTCCTTCTATTTGTGTGTAGCCTTGAGCTACCAACGTAGCCTTATTTTTTACAACAATATCATGCTTTTTAGATTTATTTTTGAACACCCATTTAGTTCCAATAACATCTTTATTTTTACGCTTAGGCACTAATATCCATACATGATTTCTTTCAAATTGAGCTAACTCATGCTATATGGCATTTATCTAAAATTCATCTCTAAGGGCTTCGTTCACATTTTTTGGTTCAACCTAAGAAATATAGCATAAATGTGTTACCTCACTTATTTTTATTCTTCTTGTTACCATGCTTGCACTAAGATCTCTAATTATATTCTTAATAGGATGATTTTTTAAAGTGCGGTATGAATTTATCATTGATGAGGTTGATGCTTCTTCCTTCTTTTCTTCTCTTTCCTCAAACTCCTTTTCCTTTGTTCCAATTGTGTCACTGGTCATTGTTAATTGAGGTTTTGTGAAATGCACTTCATTATCAACTTCTTCACTTGTAGTTTGCTTACCTGCATCCTCTATAACAACATATGTTCTATAGTTGAAGACTCGGTAGGCTCTACTATTTAGAGAATAACTAAGAAATATACTCTCATCACTTCTTGAATCAAACTTACCCAACTATTCTTCATCCCTAAGTATGTAGCATTTATTTTCATAATCATGCATGAATTTCAGATTGATTTTTTTACCTCTCCATATCTCATAGGGAATTTGGTTTCTACATGGGCAAAGATATACACAATTTATAATATGACATGTAGTATTTATAGCTTCAACCTAAAACCTTTTAGAGACTCTATTGGTATGCAACATTACTATTGTCATATCTTGAAGTATTCAGTTTATCCTTTCAACTACTCCATTTTTTGAGGTGTGATAGGAGTATATAATTCATGAAATATACCATGTTTTTTGTATAAGTCAACATACTTGGTATTTTCAAATTCTTTACCACTGTCTATTGTCAGTATCTTAATGGTTACTTTTTTTCACCTGCTTCAACCTACACTCTTATAAAATATGAGATGAAGAACTCAAAAGCATCTGACTTATCTTTAAGAAGTCTACCCAAGTGTGGCGAGAAAAGTCATCTACTACAACTATGATATATTTCTTACCTCCAATGCTTTATGTTCTCATAGGACCTATGAGGTCAATATGTATCAATTCCAATACTCTATTTTTATTGATACTCTTGATCTTCTTATCAACGATCTTAGTTTTTTTTACCTAATTAACATGGTTCACATACATGTGTTTCAATTTTTGGGAGAATAGGTAGACCACACACAGTTTCAATTTTACTTAATCTAACAAGATCTTTAAAATTCATAGGATCAAGCTTTTCACACCATAAGGTTGTTAAATCATTACTAGCTAGGTTACATGTTACTATAGGTGATGTGTCAATGAAATAAAAATTATCATGTGATTTAATTCCCTTAATCATACATTCACCCTTTCTATCTGTTACAATGCAGTGATTGTTTATAAATTTCACATTGAAGTCATTGTCACATAATTGACTTATGCTAATCAAGTTTGCCTTAAGTACTTTCACATAACTTCATCAAGTTTAGGTATACCCTTTATTTGAACAGAGCCTTTCCTAACAATTTTAGATGTTTTATCATCACCAAAGGTAAATGTACCTTCATTATATTCTTCAAAGGTTTTAAACAAAGAACGGTTCCCAGTCATGTGTCTAGAGCATTCATTGTCAAAATACCAGGTGGTATTTGATTTAGCTTTAAACGCTATGTGGACACAAAGCAATGCAACTCGGACTTTTTAACCTATCCTTTTTTTAATTTTGAAAGTTTGAGCTATTGGTTTCTTAGGTTCCTCTTTTTGTGTAGTTATTGTAGTAAAAATTTACGTTTGAAATTTCTTTGAGGTATCCTAGAAATATTTGTATTCGTGATAGAATCATAGGTATAAATAAATCTACACTTAGGTCTAATATGTACTTTCCTACCATAATGATGAGAGATAGGAACAAACTGAATTTGCTCAGGTGATAAGGTGCAAAAATTACCTTCCTTACCAGAGCAATGGTGGGTTTTACAAATTGAGTTTTGGATGATAAATGTGTTGATTATTCATCTAAGTATCCAAGACCTCTCTTATCTCCTTGCGGCTTTCCATTGTCTATAATTTTGGTCAATTTTTCAACACCTATGGTCAAATTTCTCACCGTCTCTTTAGCAATACTAACTTCTTGGTTAAGTTTTTTTTCCTCATTGGTTTCTATAAGTCTCAGATTCATGGAATTAATATGCTCAAAAAATTCCTTTTTATCTTTCTCTAGGCTATAGGAATTTGTTTTGTGGACATTGATGATATCATTAAGTTTAATTACTTCAACAAGTAGTTTAATTCTCTCTTTCTTGGCACCTATAAAGTCTATGAATAGTTCATCATAATTCAATACATTGAACTTAGACAGTAAGAGAGAAGAGTTTACTTTCTCATTTTCTTCATCCACTTAGAGTCGGAGTCATTGTGGTATGCTTTGGTAGCTACGATGAAGGCACAATAATAAATGTCATCATCTTCCAAGTTACTAGTATTATCCTACTCACTTTCTGTGTCACTGAGTGTCTCAGTAGCATTAAAGACTTTTCCAACTTTCTTTTAATTGTTTCACATTCTTCAAAAATATGACCAAAGCCTCCACAAGTAAAGTATTGAGGACTAGTAGGCTTAGTTTTCTTACAATCAGGGCTAGGAGGCTTTATTCTCTTAAATTTTGGTCCCTCAAATGACTGGATTGTCCATTATCCATTGTTAGATTGATTGTTTTGTTGAATCTTCTTTTTCAGAAACTTCTTAAATGTTCATGCTAACAAGACTAGTGACTCATTATTCATATCTTCATCACTATCAAAGATGTCCTTTTTGGATCTTTTTAATGCCACATCCTTGTTTTTCTTAGATGGATCAAGAGTAAGCTCATAGGTTTGGATTAACCGAAAAAGTTCATCAATGTTTAGTTTGTCCATATCCTTGCTTTCCTCTATCATTGTAACTTTCATCTTGTAGTCTATTATTAAGGAACTTAAGTTTGCATACTTGTATAGGTTGTGGAATTTTCTCACCAAGGTTAGAACAAACATTAGTGATATCACAAATACAAGCATAAAATTGACCAAAAGTTTTAGTATTACTCATTTTAATGGAATCTATTTGGTATAATTTATGTAATAGGTATACGATCCTAGCGACCAGGATACCTCGCCCATGATAAAGATAACTCTTGTAAATAACGACCTAAGGATCAAGATCTTAATATCAATACATGGCCTAAGTAAATGGCCTAGTTATTGTCTTCGTAACCTGGTTCACATCTTAATATAAAATCTCAAGCCATGTGTATATAACAACCTATTTATGTAACGCCTTTGGTGACCAGATTTGTTAGAAGCTGAATTGTATATATTTTAGCAGCTTAAGAGCTCTAACATATGTAACCTCAACACTTGTTTAGTAGGTGCTACTTATACCTCTTTAATGGGAAGAATACAAGATCTGTTCATTTTGTCAATATTTCTACTTCTATCTAAAAATCACTAGAACCTTTAATACATAAAATTCTCTCCAAATAGAATCAAACTGAGATGTTAGCAATCTCAATTTTGTTTGTTTGACTTGGGAAGTTCTCTCATGAGCAAGAGCAAGTGAACTCCATGCATCTTTAACAGTCTCATAGTCAGAGATGCGACAAAAATTATCCATCAACATTGTAGCAAAGATTGAGCTTAGACTTTTTTGGTTTGACCCACTAAGAGTGTGTTTTTCAATGGTCCAATCTCTTCTTGGCTTTATAATTGTTATACCATCTTTCGTTACCAAAGGTGCTTCCCAACCATCAAGAATAACATCTCATATTTTTTCATCTTGTCTAAGAAAGGCTTTGTATACAAGCCTTCCAATAAGGGTAATTATACCCATCAAAGAATAGATGACCCACTTTCTATTTGGTTCATAAGTAGGAGATCACACTTACTAAGTGTGTCTAGTATTTGCTCTGATACCAATTGAAAGTTTATAAAATATAGACCTAATTAACTTAGAGGGAAAGTGAATAAATTATTTTCAATTTTTATCAATTCATAATTTAATAACCTAAATAAAGCGGCCAGACATGTAATCCCGTATAAAATAAAGTGTGAAAATGAAAGAATAACACACGATATTTTTAGGTAGAAACAACCTAGGCCGTAACCATAACCTAAGAAGATAACCATCAATCCATCGAACCATCTAACTTTTTATTATGAAAACTAAATGTTCAAGTATAAACTCGGTCTTATGCTACTCTCCCTAGAATATTGTTATAATGTACCTTACTTACGAGCACCTACTTTGTTTTCATAGTTTCTAATGTTAGAACAAACGGTTTTCAAACCAACATTCTAATATGTTTATTACAAATTAGATACGTTCATGAATTAATTGCAAAATGGTTAATACAAAAGCACAAGTGTTTGTGTTTGTTTTAGAATATATTTAATAATAAATAATAATATCTAGATGATTTAAAATATATTTAACTTAAATCAAATCAACTGGTAAATTCTAGAGAAAAAAATTAAACATAAGTTTAATAAAAATAACTTTTTTAAAATTTAATGCTCAAATCAAATAATTACGATCACACATAAAATTATTCGTAATTATTTAATCTAAATATGTAAAAAATTAATTAAAAAGAAGCTATATAAGATAAGATTACAAAATAAATTTAATAATAAATAACTATTTAATATTTTATATTTCAATTACTTTTCAACTTTACTGTCACCCATTGTAATGTAACGGATATATATATATATATATATATATATATATATATATATATATTGATTACAAACTTTTATGTTGTCGGCTGCGTAGTGAATAATATTACTAAAAACTTCAATATTAATGCCTTAGTAATCCAATTTGGTGATGTTATTAAAGAATATGTAACTCTGTATACGTCTATGTTGGGAAGTTTCATCAGTTCGGCCAATAACCTTTCACTAATGTGTATATATAATAATAATAATACATTAATAATATTAAGATTAAATATTTTTTAAAATTAATTATTCAAAGTCTATTAAAAATCTTAATAATATAAAAAGGTTATTTTTAAAATATATAATTTCATATCTATGAACATGTATTAAATACATAAGTGTAGTTTTATGTATCATAGTTATAAAATATATATATGAAGTACAATTATCTGAAATTCTAACGTTTTTTTGACTTTACTTGATAGATTTAATAACAAGTTTGTTTACAAGTTTACATACAAATATTTTGTCCACGAAAATGACCAACATTTATAACATTTACAAAATAAATATATAAATACATTCGGGATTTGTTAGTTATGTTACTTAAAGTAATTTAATTTATTTATTATTTTTTTATACAATAATAAAAATATAAGAATAAATGATCAAATTAAAATATTTTTTATCAATTTTATAGTTATTATTGTCTATATTGAAGACAATTTATACAATTAATATGTGATTAATAACGAAAAAATATGAGAAAAATTTAAAAAATTATCGTTTATAGTTGTGTTGTGACTTTAAAAATAAAACAATTAAACTATTACAAAAAATAATAAAATAACTGAACTATTATTTTTGACGTAACTAAAAGATTTATATTATCTCCCATAAATCTTATAGATGAATTTTTTACATAAATAAAAAAATATAAAATTATATAATTATTAGTTTTCTTTATACATATATTTAAATAAGTATTCATTAGTTATCTTAATTATATCAGTTTAATATCTTTATTATATTTTTTATAACAATTTAATATTTTTATAAGAAATTACGAAAACAAAGACAAATGATTAAATTTTAATATATTTATTAATCAATTTTTTAGTTATTGTTATCTATACCGAAGACAATATATACAATTGATATGTCACTAATAATTAAAAATATGAAAAAAAAATTAAAATTAAATTAAAAATGGTTATTTATCATCTGTTTTTTAATAATTAAATGATTAAATTATTATAAAAATAATAAAATAATTATTATTATTCTTGACATAATTAAAATATAAATTAGAGAAAGATTAAAATAAAATAAAAATAACTGATTTTTAAAAAATACAAAAATTATCAAATATATATATATATATATATATATATGATAGAATTGATCTATCCTTAATGTTCTCTTTAGGATTGAAACCTAGGTCAATAGCTTATTTGGTTGCATACTATAAGCCTTCCATATTTAGAAAAATTGGTAGTGAACATTTAGTTGGTGGTATAATTTTTTCCACCACATTACAAGATGAATACTTTGAATACATGGGTACAACATTTTAAATATGTGAATTTTTGTAGAAATTGGAGTAATGTTGGCGTGTTGAACATCCGAGTAAAATAGATGAAACCATTACAAAATTCCTAGCAAAGAAATCGTTAGTTGAGTCTCAATACAAGTATGGTAGCGATTCTGACATGCCAAAAATCACATATTAGGTCCCTCTACTTGCATATGGGTTCTTATTTTAATGTTTTTCTTATTAAACAGAAGTTCATCAAAATTGTTCACCCACTGTTTGCCGTAGAATGATTTAAAAATTAATTTTTATTAAAATTAAAATTAGACCATCTCATTTCAAACATACTATCTTCTAAAATCGCTATTACCTTAACTCCTTTCCTTCGATCTTTTTTACTTCCTTATCTTTTTTTAACTATGTTGTGTACGATCAAAATCACTTTCAACTTAAGTTTAATAGAATAAAAAGTAATCAAAAAAGGTAAAATAATGAATAAAATAAAAAAATGAACTAATAATAGTATCGATTAGAAGTATAATAGATACTTTAAATGAGTTGTTAATTACCTAATTATAGTTTCGATAATAAAAAATAAAGCTTTGAATTATTCTACAACAAATAGTAAAATTTGATTGATTAACAAAAAAATAAAACAATATACTTATAAGATTATATAAATTGATGATAATTCTTAAGGTGTTATAAGCTGCTTTCATATTAAAATAGACAAAAAAATACATAAAATAATAAATATTTTTATAAAAATAAAATTATATTTCTTTTTTTCTTTTAAAATTGAAATATTATTATACTTTTTGTTAAATGAAAAGATTAAAAATGTACTAATTTAACAATACAAATTCAAATATGAATATCTCATTTTTTGTTTATTAAAGATATCATTAAAATACCGAATCCTTATATAAGATATTTATACAACGATACTATCTCTCTTTAGATTTTAATGGTTCAATCAATTTTTTTAAAATGTTAATGAGCAAATTACATTAATGAAATTGATTATAAGATATCAAAGCAAACGAAAATGTATGAAATAACGTGGAAAAACAAAGAAAAGGATTTGCTAGTGTTGTTCTATACCAACTTTTGCAAACCCAAGTGTAGAAACAATTGAAATCTAAAAGCTTAGAGGTAATTGCTCGCTAGAGATTTCTTACGCTACAAACACAACTAATACGAAAGATAATTATTAATTAAAATAATAAAATTTATTTTTTTAATATATAATTAACTTACACAAATTCTAAAAATAGATTTTTTCACAACTAAAATTTTGTACGAGGATACAAGACTCACTTTGCCTACATTCCAAGTAGGAGATAGGAATGCCAAATATACAGGTTACTTTGCTAGTTGGTACAATTATCATCATATAAATAAAATTTGGTATTGACTCCACATTACTTTGAGATCATGATGCAAAATTACAAGCAATAAATGAAAGTATCTACATATCGAATATATAAGTAATATAAAACAAGAAAAACCTCCAATATTACAGAAGAGAAAAGAGATACTGAAGTCTATGTTGAAGCAAATGCCAAACTTCTGGTTGATTTCAGGAGATTCTAAAATCATGGGTTAGCTCGTAACATTTCGTCCTACGTGACGAAAAACCCAGATAAGCAAACCTCACAAGTCACAACACAAGTCGTATACTTACATTGCATCCTCAACTCTTGAAACGAACAACAATGCAGGAGATATCATCCTTGCTCTCTCTGTTCAATGCCTCGGTTGCTAACTGTTTAGCCGCCCTATGTGGATCTTTTATCTTCCTTGCAATATCAACAGCCTCTTGATTGGACATGACCTGGATTGTTGATAATAAACATACATGAAATAAAAATTGTGATTTGCAATTACAGATTAGGGAGATGAATAGAGATAGAACCTTCCATAAACCATCACTTGCAAGGATAAGAAGATCAGTGTCTGTCTTAATATCAGCATATTCTACGTCAGGGTCCGATCTCAAGTGCAATTTCAGGTTCTTATCACCAAATGCCCGAGAAACTGCTAGCTGGCCATTGACTCTTGCAACATCGCCTGTGACAGCATGAGACATGCATTAATTAGCAGGAATAAGACAAACAGACAAGAAGCTGAAGAGCCTCAAGGCCGTCGCCACATAAAGGAAGTAGCTCCCAGCAACTGAGGAGAAACATTTACTTGTAAATTTGGAATCTTCTTATGTTCTATTTGAAACTAAAGGCAGAAATTTTTATGTTATGTTCTGCAAAGCAATATGGAAAACACCATTAAAATCTTCCCCGAGAGCACTCTATCTGGTATTCGCTAACCAGATTTAAATATTTCCTTACATTAGCTATTTTATTTACAAAATTTGGATTTGTATCCCTTCAGTAAACTCCTAAAAGGCATGACAACAGAAAGCCCTTGTCAGCTACAAGTGCTCACAAAGATAGAGACACACCACCAAATTATGCAATTGAAAAATGACCATAAATACTTTAGATTAGAACGTGTAACAAAGGGTTACTTGCACATTCATAATATAAGCAATTGAAACTTTGATAGGAATCGCAATGAAGTTTTATAATGTTTATATTGAAGCAGGATAGAAAACCAAGATATTAACACACACAGACTAACAGTTTGACATGCACAGGCTGTAACAGCAACTCAATTGGGGACTGCACAGGCTGTAACAGTTTCGAAATTTATAGTCCATGGCCAAGCACACTACACATACATATTAACAAACACAGACTTGCATATAAGCCATAGAGATCTGGATTGTGAAAGGAACCTGGCATGTTCGAGACAAAACCTCCTCTTGTCTCAATGCTACCCCGCTCAGTGTTGGGTTCATGATCAGTAGTCATCTGCATTGCCTGCCCTTTCTTTGATAGAACTGCTCGTGAATCTCCAACATTAGCAATCCACAATCTCTGGCCATTTATCAGAATAGCAGTAACTGCTGTAGATCCCCCCAGTCCCAGCTCGGGACTGTGTGAGAGAATTGCCTGATCAGTTTTCTCGTAGGCTTTAGATATGGATTTGCGTGGATCAGTCCAAAACTCATCCTGAAAATTATAGAAAAAATAGTTCTTTTGTCAAGTTTTTTAAAACTAATTAACCCATTTCAGTACAGAAAGAAACATGTTAGTACTTCTAGTTTTCTAATGTAATTTTACATAACTTATTTTTCCAAACTAGTAATACTAGCAATATAGGAAGAAGCAAGTCAAAACGAAAACTAAAATTTCCAATATTTCTTAATTCAATTATTGCAATGAATACAACCTACTAAAAAATTCATATCCAATGTCACTAAGGCAGAAACAAAAAGATTTCTTCCCCATTAGGTGCATAAATGCCCCTCAACAGTATGAATGACACATCCTTTTGGTCAACAACTCACATCCTTTAAGATATTTGAAAATAGATGTTTTTGTAGATAGGCAGGTACAGTATCTCCCAAATGTCCATCATATATGGCAAAAAGTCCAATTTCGTGTCCTTGGAGCTGTGCAAATTTGGCAACGTAAAAATCTTCCATAGGATGATTTGCTTTCCCTTTAACCAGGCTAAAGCCATACTTGACTGGACCTTCATGGCTCCTACCCTTGCCTGAGTTACATGAAGATCGTCCTCCAACCACCTACGAGAAAGGACCAAATATCAGATTAATCTTGCATGCAGTATATAAAACGATTTCTTTCACTTCCAAATCCCAAACAATTCAATTTGGGGGAGGTCATTTCTTAGGTTCGAACAGAAAGATAAACAAGTTTATGTTTCCCTCTTAATGAACAACATAAAGACCCATTGAAAATTACAATCTACATTAAATAAGGAAATCAAAGTGAGACACAAAAATCTCACTCCAATCCCAAAGTAATTATAGGGAGCCTGTTTGGATATGTTTCTCTTAGAAGAGGTTTCAAAAGAAGTGATTTAAAATTAAGTGATTTGGTTAAAAGTGGTTTCAAGATAAGCATTTAGCTATTTAGGATGAAAATGTTAGAAGTAGAGTTGTACTTTCATAATTATTTTAGGATGGAAGTATCCATTCAAAAATATTCTACCGAAATTAAGTATTACTTAATTATCATAAAAGTATAAATATTATTTCTCAAATTTTTGAAACACTTCTCACAGAAATTGTCAAACACCTTTGAAAGTACTTTGATAAAGAACTTTCAACCAAAAAAAAAGAAACTATTCTAAACAGACCCATATTCTAATCGAGATCTTTTACTTTTGCAAAATACAAACAATACAAATGGCCAAATCTCTTGAAGACAACTAAGGGAATAACCCAATAGAATACATATACAAATAAGTACCAATAAAACATTAAAAAAGGAAAGAAAAAAGAAGAAGGAAATTTTGATATCAAACTCACCTGAGAATAAACAAAATTGAAGCAACATATATTATCCATTTATTCAATCCCACTTCAATTACCTCCTTTTATCATCCAACATCAACCACTATCTGCAGAGACCAAGAGGAAAAAACAAAACAACCTTAGTCCACACCCCCCCCAAAAAAAAAAAAAAAAAAAACAACGACACTCCGTTTACTGCAGAATTGAAACAAGAAATTCTGATAATTCAAACAAGGAAAAAACAAAAAATAAAATTTTACGAAGAACAAGTAAATGGATATCTTAGAACGATCCTTACCGATCCACCAATCCAATAATTTATGAAGAAACTAAGAGCAAAAAGAGAGCTTCAAAAACAACTGTCGGGCTTTGACTTCTTCTCGTAGACTTTTATAAAGATGAACATACAGAAAATTATAATCAACCCTTCACGATGAATAGAAATTTAATTACAATATAAAAAAAATGAATAAATTAAATAAACAGATATAGCGTAAGAGAGAGAATAGTTGAAGGGTCTAACCGTTCAATAATGTCTTCTTGAGGAAGTCTTTCGACTTTCGAGAGGCAGAGCTTGCCCTTATTGACTTTTTGATGTTTTGCGCGTGTAAAGATATTATTTATAGTTATAAATTAATATGGTATTAATTATTCGTATTATAATTTATTTTTATTAAAATAAATTATTATTATTATTATTATTATGTTAAGTAGTATGTATCTAATAATATATTTTTATTAAAAAATGTCACTCATGTGAGTTATTTATGTAAAGAGTAATTTTCAGTTAAAAATAGCAAAATTGTTTACATATGTGCAAATAAAAATATATGTGAAATAGAATAGATCAAATTTTTCACATCATTTGTCCATACTCAACTACACAACTTATCTTTAAAAAAAATAGAAAATGAAAGAAAGTAAAGATTTAGAATAATACATTTGATTCATTTTTAGTTATCACTTTCAGTAGTATATACAGTTGTCCAAATAACATAAATAATTTTATTATAAGATGAATGATTAATATTTATTTTTTTATATTGAAAGCATCCTTTTTAGAAAAAGGAAGAAAAAAAGAGACACTTGGTTAATTTGCTTTTAATCAATCTAACTTAGTTATTTTAATAGTAAAAAAATGTGAATAGAAATATAATTTATCTGCTTCCTAAGCTCTAAAAATGATGTGAAAGAAATAAATAAAAGGTAGAGTTTTTAGTATAAGGAGAAAAATGCATTAAATGATCAAACTATCATTTCAATGATTCTCACAAATAATTAAAGTGTAAAAATTATCAAAATAATCATGTTATAGAAACATTTTGAAAATATCCCTTTACCTAATTAAAAATAATTAAATTAATGACATATTATTTTACTATTAATTATTTTGAAATTCTACCTCCCCAATTCATCAACATGATTCCTAATTATTAATTTTTTTTAATTATTTTGAAATTTAAATATTGGTTATTCCCAATTGATTAACATGATTCTTAATTATTAATTTTTTTGTAATTATTTTAAAATTCAAATATCATATTATTGGTTTTGTTCATAAAAAATATATAAATTTACACAAAACTTATAAATGTAACATAAGTTTATGAATATATTAACTCTTGTATTATTATTAGGATTTTTTTAATGAAAGATGTTTGATAAATTTAATCATGTAATTTATATTTTAATTTTAAATATATTAATCAATTAATTATATTGAAAATGTTAATGTATTATTAACCTAAATGTTTAACCAATTCTTAAGAATATAAGAAAATGATTACTCTCTCTCTCTCTACTTTTTTGTGTGGGGACTTTTCTTTAAAAAGTCAGCTGAAGCAAGAGTTTGATTTTGTACTGTTATGTTTTGTTTAGCTCAAGACATAGGCTTATCCGCATATTATTTTGCCAAACCCCTCTTGGGATCGCCCCAACCCATACACATATGATGTTTATATTATCTAACATTACAGTGTTAACGTCAATAACAATGTAAGGAAATATATAGGACGGTTTAATTATTTAATTTAAATTATTATTTTTAAAAATTAAGCATTAAAGGACCTACTTTTTATAAATTAAAATGAGTTTAATTATTTAATTTAAATTATTATTTTTAAAAATTAAGCATTAAAGGACCTACTATTTATAAATTAAAATTACTCATTTTAATAAATTATATAACAAAAATATTTACCTTTAATAATAAAATATTATAAATTTTTAATAATTATAAAATTAATATACTCATTTTACAGTAATTAACTAAGAATTCAAAACATTTTTCTAAATATAGACGGAGGGATGAAAAGTTTTTGGTTGATCTCACTTCTCTTTGCGCCGCTGCTTTGTCTTTTTTTTTTCTCATTTCCTTCTTCCTTTCTCTCTCTATATTATTTTTTCTTTTATATATTAATAAATATCAAATTATTTTTTTCTCACATAATTAAATTTTAAAATATAATTTAAACATATTAAATAAAATCTAATTAATTGACTCTGATTAAAACTCTATTAGATTATTTGATATTTTTTAAAAAATAAAACTAAAATTTAATACTTAATTAATTAATAGGTATTATCTAAAGATATTAATTAATTAATATTAAATAAAAGAATTTAAACCCCGGATACTTTCATATCAAAAAAAGAAAATTAACAAATATTAATTTATATCTTTAATAACCTAAATAATATGAACAAACATAATTAATTTAATTATTACATTTATAAATGCTTTATTGTTATGAATGATAAAAAAATTTACATTATTGTTTATTGAATCCATATCTATGTTTATTTTTTTATATAATTAGATTAGGAAACAAAAATCAAAATATCATAACAGGATATTTAGGATTTAATTTAATTTTTAAAAATTTAAATAATAAATTAAAAACCATATGTATTCATTCCTTAAATAGACCTTGGGAGTATGTTTGTCATTTTTTATAAAATGATTCATAAACTTACAAGAGTTTTACAAATATAAAACCAAAATATCTGCAAGATCGATATTGCTAACCCGATATCGATTTTGTTATTATTCATCATTATAATGTAGCCAAATTTCGCTTGTTAATTTTCTTTGTATGCCTCGTGTACTTATTTGTAGGGATTCCTTAAATGAGGCAATTGTATCAATAAAATAAAAGTTATGATAACCTGACAAAGAATCAGAATTAATCAATTTTGAATCATGAAACAAATTAAATATTTCATTACCAAATGAATAAAAATAACTAACTTTGTCCAAAGTAGAAATAGAAATCAAGTTCCATATAAAAGACAGTATAATAAATGTCTCATTAAGATCCAAATAAAATCCAATCTTTAATAATAACCTAAAATTTTATATTGTCTCAACTTGAACCATCTTGCCATCGCCCACAAAAATGTATCTTTAACTATCACTTGCTTTTTGGCAACACAAGCAACCCTACATAAACACATTGATTTTAATTGTTGTACCAGAATCTATCCACTATGTGTGTCTAGGTAGTAAAATGAAATTAACAAATGAACAAATCAAGTTAAGAAGTATACATTTCTTAGCACGCCATATGTAATAGTTGGTGTAATGCTTCTTCTTGTGTTCTTTAGCTACACAAAAGGAACAACCAGTACCTACTGGTTCATTTGATTTCTTTTGTTGTTTCTTTTGAGGTGCCATATTTGTAGCTTCCTTATCCTTCTTTCCTTTTCTTCCCTTGTCCTTATACTTAGAGGTTGAGGCTAGGTGAACACTCTTTGTCTAATCTTGCTTCAACTTTTGCTCTTTCTAAACACAGTATGAAATGATCTTATTCAGAGACCAAATCTCTTTCTGACAATTATAGCTCACCTTAAATTAGCTAAACTATGTCGAAAGAGATATAAAGCTAAATGCACCAGCAAGTTCTCAAAGAGTTCTAGCTTAATTACTCTTAATTTGGAAGCAATATGAGACATATCTGCGATGTACTCCCTGATATTGTCTTTTTTCATATACCTCATTGAAATTAGACTTGTCAAGAGCGTACCTATTTTAACCTTTTCGTTATTAACAAACCTCTTTTCAATGTCCGTAAGGAAATCCTTAGCAATAGTTATCTTTTAAGACATTGTGCCCCTGAATGCATCTGGAATGGATTTCTTCATGATCATCATACACATACGATTTGAACTCTCCTATCTTTCTTTTTTCTTATTTTCATCAAAAGTATTCTTATCTTTAAAGGATATAAGAGAATCAACCCTTATCGCAAGTTCCAAATCCATAATTCTGAGAACTATCAAGAGATTTTCTTGCTATGACTTGAAGTTGATGCTATTTAGCATAGGAATAGAGTTAATGTTAACAATAATATTACAGAGTTGATGTTGGCAATAATATTACCATGATTATTCATAATTGATTCCAAAAATAACAAACAAATAAAACAAGCTCACATAAGTTTTAAAACCAAAATAATAAATTCAAACAAAGGTAAATCTCATATAAAGATACCAGACATTTTATTAATATTTTGTCTTTAGACAATAATATTAACTTGTAAGTAATATATGGTGTAATAATCAAATATTGACAATAAGAACTTGTCAAATAATAAATCTTCCCTTAGCTCAAATTATTACTTACATGTAAAAAATCAAATAATCATCACGTATTTATTACCATAGATATACACGCAATTATGTTAATATTCTTTTAGACTGATCAATATTCGCATAAGTTACATACACACAATTATTTATATTTTAAAATAAATTAAATTATACGAGAGATGTCACTTTGAAGACATGTTGTTTTAATTAATTTATCTCAATATATATATAAAGCATATCAAATTTTGTGTGTATCAAATTTTTTTTTATCAAAGTTAACAATAAATGTCGGTTAACACAGGTCAATTCTTATAGGGTCAAAGATTATTAGGTCATAAAATTAATATTCATATTTTGACTCATTTATCTAAATACATATCTTTTAAGCACATGAAAATTTTCTTTAAGTTCATAAATATTTATGGGCCTCTTGTTTTTTAAAATATTATATGTATGTTTTAACAAAGAAATTTACTTTTGGGATTCAATTCAATACATTATATAAAAATTATAAAAAAAACTCTAATAATAATTGATTAGTTATTGACATTATTTATAAGCTTTGAAAAAATTATTTATAAGTTTTTTTTTAATAATATAATAAAAAAACTACAATTGTAACATAAAACAAACCTTTGTTAACCACTCTTAATTAATACGTGGAATAGTTTTGACGCTACCCACAGTCAATATTAATGACAACTCGAAGAAAGCCCTCTATTTTTTGAAAGTAAACATAATACCTATTGTTTGGATATTTGGATCGGCCCGATGCTTGATCCTCATAAACCGTCCAAGCCAAGTAAGAAACTAGAGATGGAAGGTGAAACACCCCAGATGTCCTACCCATGGGACAGACCGAGCTTAATGACAACCTGATCTCAATGACATCGAGTTCAATGATAGCCCAAGCTCAACGACCTTGACCTTTAACATGTTGTACTTTATGCCAATTTTACTCCTCTGACATGTCAATATGTGTACTCATTATGTAATTGATACCTGTCTGGATGATGTTCTATAAATACATAGATCTCTTATGAGATCCACACATTGTTCCAATTAGGATAACTTCTCTCTAAGCTTTTTCTCTATAAACCAGATCAATCCTAAACATTTTGGCATCCACCGTAGGGCTCAGATTTTTAGATTGAGCTTAATTTTATGACCTCGTACTTCTTGGGATTTCACTTTGAGCCTTGAGAGGAGCTTAATAAATTTATCATACACTATTTAAAAATTGTACCCAAGACGTTAACTGTTCCACACAACAATATGGTAGGAACTCGTGCTGGCAGACATGCACAATTGGCTAACGAGGGAAGAAGAGTAGCTCAGGAAGAAACAACATCACCTCTCGACGAGGTTAGGATAGAAGAAAACTTGCATTATAAAGAGATGGCTCGCCAACTCCTAGAGCTAAGAAAATACCTCGAGGAAATAAAAGGGAAAATGTGGTGCTACTATCCCAGTCAAGGGAAATAGTGCTAGATGGCCAAGCAACATACCCAATTGATAAAAACATAACGGGATATGGCCAATTCAAGCCACATCATACAGAATAAGAGGATGAAAGGAACCATTTTTCTAGCTTAGTAAGACCAAGTAAAGAACAGTGGGTCCATGAAAGGAAGAACTTAGAGGTACGATTTCAAGCATTGGAAGAAGCCCATAAGAAGCATGACCTAGCCTTGAAGGTAGCCCAAGAGAAAAAAACGAGAAAGGTAAAGCCCCTTATAATGTGGACAAAGATTATGAACAATTATGTATCTCCTATTTTTTCTAACAATATAGAAAATGAAGAACCACCAACCAAATTCAACGCCTCCAAATGCCTTGACTATTTGGGACGAAGGACCCAATGGCGCATGTATAACACTTCAAAATAGCCATGGCCCCATGAGCTTGACTCAGGGAAAAAGAGATTCCATGATGTGCAAGCTATTCATAGCCACTCTTTGTAAAGGCACCCAAAATGGTTCAACAACTTGGAACCCCGATCCATAACCTATTTTCCACAATTCTCTTGACTCTTCGTCACAAACTACGCTTGCAACAAACCCTTGAGGAAAGAATCACACCACCTTTTTCCATCGTCTAGGAGAGGGGGGAATCGATTGAGGAATATATGAAGCGGTTTCGAGAGGAAAATTGGAAATCTCTGATTGTCCCAACTCTATAGTTATAGAAGCATTCTAAAGAGGTCTCTTAAAGAACTCTGATCTATTTGTAGTATTAACCAAAATAATATCTCATACTTTGGAAGAAGCCTATGAAGAGGCCAAAAAGTTTGTCAACTTGGAGAGAGAATTGGGCCTAATTAAATATTAGCGAACTAATACGAAGGCAGTGCTCGACAAAGAGAAGGGGAGAATAAGCGCATATAAGGCATATCAAAACAACAATAATAAACATTTCACATCAAATAACAAGTCAGTTGGACATTGGTCGAGAAACAAAGAACTTTAGGGGATGTCACTTTCTCCCTTCAAGGGTCCCCCTTGAAAGTAAATCTAACCCAAATGGTGATTGAAAAACACACGGACTCGTGCAAGTATACACGGTCACAAGTAATAAGATTAGTAAGTAAAGATCAATCCCACGAGGATTTGTTACTATAGTTTGTCGAGTACTAAAATTGTATCTTTATGATTTTATCCAAAATAATCGTTGATTTAACAAAAAGGTAATAAGAAAATAAAAGAAATCTAGGATTGCAATTTTTCACCAAACTAATCCACTCAAATCATGTTATTTTCTTTTGATTTATATTTTTTAGTACATTTAATTTGTCAACCGAAAACTTCTTTTTTTATTATTCATACATCTCTTCCGAGCTCCGTATAAACACACCTCGTTAAATTAATTCACTATATCTCTATGAGAATTAAATTTATCGAGATTCATTACGTTCTAAGTTTTCAAATGGCCACACATACAATTAGGGTATATTTATATCCTTCATCATACATGTCATTCTATTTACGAACAATACACACACAAATGCCTTTCTCAAGTTTATTTATGTGCCATAGATCGTTTTGATAAGATTCGTAAATAATCAAAAAGCATTAAGAACAAAATAGAACGAACAAATCGAACGTCTTATAAATCTATCAAAAATAATTAAAATCAAAGCTTCATAAATTTAGATCAAATGCAACCCTAGAAAAATTAAATTACTTCATTAATTAAAAATAAAAATTACAATAACTACAGAAAAATTAGAAGAAGCAGAAATAAAATTAAAACATCACTTAGAACAAATATTTGGCACACGCAAAACACAACAAAAGCCAAAAATGGCTTCTGCGTGTTTTGCCGTCCAAAACCGAGCAACACAAAATAATTTCCAAAACTAAACTCTCCAAAAACTTTTTCTGACTAAAAACTATCTCCTATTTATAGCAAAAAAATACATCTAAAATATTACATTTCTTTTTTTTTTCTTTTCGGAAACACGTAAAAAATATTCCCTCGAAAATAAAATCGACGCGTTTCGAATTCGATATCGAAAAACGGAAATTTAATATCATGCGTAGACAAGGAGCCGTTCTGACTTTTTTTAATTTCAAAGTGCATGCCACGTGTCAGCGTCTGATTCGCTGGAAGAAATGGTGGGACACGTGGCAGCATATAACAGGATAGAAAGGACGAGCTCACGGAGAATTGCCGCACCGGATTGTGGCGCGAGAAACGTGGGAGACAGCTCCTGAGACGCGTCCGGGATTCCGCGCTTTTACGTTCACCGAAACATGCCACGTGTCCTAACATGATTGGATGATAGATTAAGTGGGAAACGTGGCAGATTCTGGTTGGTGGAATAATCGGGCACACGTGGAGATCAGCGCACGGGATCAGAGGCGCGCGTAAGCGGGGGTGATAAGGACGCGCGAATCTCAGCCGTTTCTTGTCTGATCGGACGGTCCACGATTCGCGCGTGTAGTTTGGTGCGTATATTCTTCTCACCTGCGCAGAAAATTAAACTTTATTAATTTCATTTTGACCCACAAATATATTTCAAATTACATTTTCAACTTTCTTTAATTACAGTTAAGCCCTTTGCTAATTTTAAATTAAATTTTTAAACTTTTAATAATTAAAATGAAGCCCAAATTTAATTTAAATTATATTTTCGATTTTTATAAATTGTAATTAAGAACTATATTATTTGAAATTATATTTGTGGACATAAATTTGACATTAAGTACATTTTCGATACAAATTATTTACTTTTATTAAAATATATAAAAAACAGTAAATACTAATTTATTAATTGAAAATTAACTAAAAACATTAAGAACATAGCAATTATAATTAATAAAATAGGTGAAAATAACTATATAAAATACAGTTATCAGTGATGAGAATGGAGAAAGAGCCTAATGTCAAGTGGCCACCCAAAATGAAATCCGTGCTTAGAAATATTTCCAAGTGGTGTGCTTTTCATAAAGATGTGAGCTATAATACAAAAGACTACATAAACCTCAAAAAAGAGATAGAGGAATTATTGGTAAAGGGATATCTGAAGGACCTCATTATTGAGATTGGGGATCATAGAAATAGCCAAGATAGGCGATAGGTGCCAAAAATAGAAAATCTGACTAGCAACAAAAGAGAGCCCACCAAAGAAACCAATGTTAAAACTATAGACACCATACATGGAAGACCAGGGGTTAGTGGGAAATCCAATAACTCGCACAAAAGATTTGCTAGAGAATTGCATGATGTCCCCCATGTATACACCTTAGACAATAGGAGACCAACCACTGAATTGTTTTCAGTGAAAAGGATGAGACCTCGTCTCACCCTAAAGACCTTTTGGTGATCGCCTTAAGGATTGGATTCTATGATGTTTGTAGAATAATGATTGATATGGAAAGTTCGATAGACCTTATTTTTATAACCATTGTAAGAGCCTTAGGTATAAAGGACCCTGATTTTGTCAAGATTGAGCTCCATCTTGTAGGGTTCAATAGTAGTACTACATATGCTAAAGGAACGGTAGTGCTGCCTGTTATGGCAAAAGGAATGATAATAATGATTACTTTCGTAATCATCGACATCCAACTTACTATAACGCCATCTTAGGAAGACCCTGGATATATAAGATGAAGGTATTCCTATCCACCCTTCACCAAGTAATCAAATTTTCCATTGATGGAGGACGAGAGGAAATTAGGGGACACCATGAGAGGGCCAGAAACTGCTACAATGCCACTATGAAGGATTTGGTCTGAAAATAGCAATTACCGAGAGGCCTCTCTTGGAGGAAGTAGAGAAGGCAAGGCCTTACAAAATAAATCAACCTTAATGAAGTAAAGAACCTCCCTATGAAAGTAAAAGGAGAAAGCCAACCCATAATATTGGGTGAAGATTTGACGATGGACTTAGAGGCACAACTCTCACAGTTTCTTAATTAGGATATCTTTACATGGACTTCGACTGAAATGCCTGAAATTGATCCAAAAATCATATCACACCGACCAAACATTGATCCAAAAGCTAAACTTGTACAACAATGAAAAATAAAATTCCCAAGAGAAAATAATGAGGTCATCAAGCATCAAGTGGTAGCCCTTAAAGAAGTAGGGATCATAAGGGAAGTCAACTATCCCTTATGGATATCAAATGTAGTCCTCGTCAAAAAATGGTATGGGTCATCTCATTTGTGTGTCAGTTTCACATATTTAAATGAGGTATGTCCCAAGAATTGCTTTCCTTTCCCCAGTATAGACCAACTGGTGGACGCTTCTATTGGCTTTGGAATGATGAGTTTGTTGCATGCATACTCAGGGTACCACCATATTAGGATGCACCCAGAAGATGAGGACAAAACATCTTTATCATAGAAGAACATTCTATTATAAAAGGATGCCATTTGGGTTGAAAAATGTAGGTGCCATATATCGACGCCTGGTCAACAAAATGTTTGAAGAATAGTTGGGGAGGAACCTGGAGGTTTATGTGGATGACATGATGGTTAATTCAACTCAACCCATAGACCACATTACAGACCTAGATGAGGTATTCTCAATAATCCAAAAATATGGTATGAAGCTCAACCCCAAAAAAATGTGTATTTGGTGTCATTATAGGAAAAGTTTTAGGGTACCTTTTATCAACTAGAGGGATTGACGCCAATATGGAAAAATACAGACCCTACTAAACATAAGACCGTCTTTACCTTAAGGGAATTCAACAATTAAATGGAAGAATAGTAGCATTGAACAGGTTCATTTCTAAATGCATCGACAAGTGTCTACCCTTCTTTAAAATGTTGAACAAAGCACATCAATCTTTTGGGATGAGAGCTGTGATAAAGCCTTTGAAGGAATCAAGAAGTACTTAAGTAACCTTTATGTCTTAACTAGCCCTCGTTTTGGTGAGGTCCTTTATCTATATTTAGCTGTGACCTCTTATACATGTAGTGATGTACTCATAGTAAAGAGAGATCAAGTTCAACATATTGTTTATTATGTTAGCTAGATCCTAACAAATTCCTAGAACATGATTTGGGAATGTCTTACTGAGAAATTAGCATTTGGTCTCAAATTTAATGCATGAAAGCTCAGACATTACTTCGGCTCATACACTATTGTGGTACTCACTTCTCACCCACTCAGGAATGTCTTAACGAGACCTAATGTAGCAGGGAGGTTGGAACAAATATCCATGAATTGGGGGAGTACGACACTAAATATAGAGCTATATTGGCCATCAAAGGGCAAGAGGTCACTGAGTTTGTGGCTGATTTTATTGAGAAACCATAGGTTATTGTCAACAAGGAGAAAAAGAGAATATGTGGGATAGATAAAAAGACAGGTCAGTTTGGCAGGTATTTGTTGATAGAGCATAAAAATTCAACGATGTAGGGCTAGAGGTAGTCTTAGTGGACCCCAAGAACAATTGTTTCGAGTATGTAGTCAAACATGATTTTCGAGTGACCAATAATGTGGTAGAATAGGAGATGATTATATTTAAACCCATGACCACTACTCAACTAGGAGCAAATAGGGTCACTTGACATAGCAATTCACAGATAGTGGTTAACCAATTTTTTGGGTTATTTGAAGCTAGAGATGAAAAAAATGGAAGGTTACCTAGAAAGGTTAAAGAAGGAGTGTTCTAGATTTTCCAAATTTGAGATCAAATAGATATCTCAAAACGATAATGGTCACACCAATGCCTTAGAAACTTTGGCATCGGTACGAGAGCCCAACCATAATCGAGTGGTATTAATAACAATCCTATCGGAAGCATCCTTGGAGGAGATTGAATGAATGGTTGGATGCGTCGATACTCCCACTATCCTATGGTACACCTCGATTTATAACTTCCTAGAAAAAGATGAGCTACTTGAAGATAGTAAGTCTGTGAAAGAAATCAAATCCAAGGCAGGTCAGTACATGATACAAATTGGAAAATTGTATCAGAAAACTCTACTCGGTCTAAGGCTCTTGTGTGTAGCCAAAGAGGGATTTAAAAGAGTAATGTTCGAAGCACATGAAGGGGACTGTGGTTCACATTTAGGGGGAGAAAGTTATCACAACAAATCATGAGATAGGGCTATTATTGGCCCACTATGTTGGCAAATTGCATAAAGTACACCTAGACATGCAAAAAATGTTAAAGGTTTGCCACGTTGTCACACATCCCCACAAATACCACAAAGGGTGTAGTGAGTCTGTGGCTCTTTTATAAGTGTGGGCTTGACATAGTAGGACCCCTACCTATAGGACAAGGGCAAAATAAGTTTCTACTTGTGGCTACCAATTACTTTTCAAAGTGGATCGAAACAAAGCCCTTGGGTAGAATAAGGGAAGAAGAGGTGATTTGATTTATATGGAAGTCCATCATTTGCCACTTCAGCCTACCCAGAGAACTCCTCACTGATAACGAGAGACAATTCATAGGAAAAAATATCACAAAATTCACCCTCAAGTACCATTAAGATGTGCCACTCCACACCATATTATCCATAGGACAATAGTCAAGCAGAATCCTCCAATAAGCTCATCATCGACTTTCCTACAATTTTTTCGCTTACTACCTTTCATGGCACTTGGAATTTCTCTCATGCCAAACATAGTATATGACTGCTGTAAAGTAGAGCTTTAGGATCAGGCCAGTAAAGGCCAAATTCTTAGTTTTGATCTTAATTAATCCATCGGTAAACATCATAAAGGTTGGTTGTAGGCTGATCATATCCACATTTAGAACAAATCTGAGCCCCAATCCACCCTGCATAGTTACACTGAAAACAAAGATGTTTGACACTTTCATTTTCAAGCATGTACATGCCACAAAGAGTCACAATGTTGGGTAAAATCTGCTAACTCGATCTGTTGTAAGAAGCTCAAAGTTAAGGGCCATCCAGGCGAGTGTGCTTAAGGATATAAAAATCATTTCAAACGATGCCTGCATAGTCGACCTTAGGATGGGTCTACCTAATGAGGTTCCAGGATGTTTTGGAGTTTCAATGTCCACCTGGGTTGAGAGACCAAATGATCCTATCTTTAACAAGGAGTTGCAGGAATTCATACAGGGAAATCTCTTGCATTAGACACTGTCCAGCCATTATGTGGTTAGGAGGAAGGTTCCAATACCCATTTTTTATTAAATCGCTTACTAGAGCATGGTTCAAGAGACCTATTTCCATTAGAACAGTGACCTCGTACATGTAGTACATGTAGAACCGACACTACCTCCTTCACGTAGCGTCAATTCTATGTGTCAACCGATGCTACATTTTTAAGTTTTTAAGTCTATTTTTAGCGTACCAACTTAAAATGCATTTTAAGTCAGTTTTTTCCAAAAATTGACTTTAAATTTCGACTTAAATACCCTTTTTGTAGTAGTGGTAGACCACATGATGTCACTTTCTACCTGGCACGAGAAAATGAGATATTGTAGGCCCTCTCAAGAGGACAAGCTCAAAGTACATTCTATATATATGGTCTCTAGAAAATATCATGAAGCATAAAAAGGTAAGGTGCAAGAAAAAGAAATTACCTAAGGTTAAGTTTGAAAGTAAAAAGGGAGAAAGATTCATTAAACTGACATGAAAAGAAAGTAGAAAATTGTTAGACTCGAGGATTTTTTCCTTTAAAGCCTAAGCAAATATGCTATGTGACGTACTGATTGTCTTACCATCGAGCTAAGAACTTGTATGGTTCGAGCATTTTTTGTCTGATATGCAGGAAATGATGAAATGTAGATAAGCCTAGGCTTCTCCTTATATAGAGATGCATATTTCTATATCCAATTAACTAACAAGCATTTATTAGGGGAGTTGAAAGTTTAAGATTCACTATCCAGTTACTAATCTTCCACCCCTGTTGAGGACCCGAGCTAAAAGAGTAAAATGACTAGATGTTTGAACATATGAATTGATCCTGAGCTCGATCCAACTAATAGTCCGAGCCATCAAACAAGTCAGTCTAGGAGGACCTACTTGTGCCCGCACCCTCAACGACACTTGTAGGATGGGCCTGCCTACACATACGAGTTTTGGTGTTGGAAGGTCGACCTCTAGGGTAAGTCATGGTGTAGTCAACCTCAAGCTTTAAATGTGTTTTATTTTACTCTTATACCCCTTTGACACACTCTGACATATACCCTTATGTAATTAACATATATACGTGTAATGCTTTATATATTTATGAACGTTATAAGAGATCTACATATCCTATAAAAAATTCCTAACTACTCTTAGTTTTTCTCTTTACAAATCGAATCAATCCTAATAATTCTTACTATTTTAAAACAATTAAAATAATTTGTGAAATAGCTGCAAATGAAAACGGAGTGATTGTTCATTCTTACTAAATCGGTTTTAAGCTTGAAAAATGAAAACCATAGGGATTTATTTAGGTGTTAAATAGCTGCAATACTGGGTGTGAATTAAAAAGAGAAAATGTCATGGGCTTACTTGATAGTTAATTTAATTCCAATATCTTTCATTTTCTTTATTTATAAAAATAAAGGTTTAAAATATTCTTATTTTATCACATAACATGTTATTTTTATCACATTTTAATACTTCTATTGGTAAGATTCTTCCCGATGAAAAGTAATGATATTATTCTTCCCATTCACTCACAAGTCATCAACTACAACTAAAATAAAAATCATTACATTATTATTATTATTTTACACATTTTTGGATTAAATCTAATCATTTTCAAAATAATAATTTTATAAAAAATACTAATTCAAAATAAAAATCAGTACAGTATTATTATTTTAAACATTTTATAAATTTTTAGATTAAATCCAATCATTTTCAAAATAATACTTTCATTAAAAAAAAACCAATTCGATACCATCCTTTTATAGTATTACCCTCTCCTCTTGGGATTTTATTTGTATAGGATTTTTGAAAGGCATTATTTCCATTTTAAGACTTACATTATTTTTTTCTCAATTTAGGTGTTTTAAGTTATTAGTTTATTATAATTGATTTTAATTTTTTTATACAGTTTATTCCAATATATATATAATAATAATAATATTATTATTATACAGGTATATAATGATCGAAACAAAAAACAAAAGCACAAAATAAGTTAACAAAAAAAATTAATAAAAAAAACTTTTTAAGATCTTAAATTAATAAAAAAATTAAAATCTAAAAATGAAAATCACATCCTGTAGGTTTCTGTGTAGTTTACTACTTTAATTGACTTTTGACACGAGAATCTCACGATTGATCGGGCTAGGAACAAAAAGTATATCAAGTTGACGTACGATTAATTTAATAATAAAAATGACATGTAAGTATTTGCTTTTGCTTGTGCTTGTTATTCGTATAAATAATGCATAAACAGCGGCACGTTTGGGTGACTACTATTATTAATTAATATGTAATTAATTATTTTAATTATAAAATAATTTTATATTTAAATTAGTTAATAAATTTTAAAATTAAGAAAAAAATAAAATAACATAATAACCATTAAAATAATAAATGATTTTAAATATAATTATAATTTTAAAAAATAAAATAAATCATACCAAAATATATAATAAGTTTAGATAAATATATCTAAATCTATAACATATGATTATATCTAAATAGTTAATCATACGCAAAATTTCCATATTTAAAGATTTTTTAACATTATTAGCAATTAAGGGTGTTCAAAAAATTCGATCATCCGACTAATTCGATCAATCTAATCAAATTTGTTAATTTTTTTATGGTTTCGATCCGACCATCGGATTGAATCAGATAGTTTTCCATCCGTTAAGTTCGAATTGGATGACATATTTCAATATGTATTATCTAATTTGATAAAAAATATTTAAATATATATTTATATTTTATATATTAGTCATATTCTCATTAATCATTTCTATATTAATCATATTTTAAGATTTTTTTTAATTCAAATATATTTATGTTATGTAAAAATTTAAATTTTTTATTCAAAAATATTAAAAATAAAGTTAATTAAGTTTATTAGTCTTATTAATCGGATTCAACCAATTCAATCCGAATAGATTATAAATCAGATTGCATCAGATTTAAAAGATGATCGGATTAGTTACAAATTAAGATATTTTAATCCAGTCAGATGATCAGATCGAATTAAATAAATATAAAATCAATGAAATTATATGTATCTTATTAACAATCATATTTAAATTTTACGAATAACACTTGCATTAATTTGTTTTAATTTATGGCAAGTTTTAGTTACCTCGATATTAACCGCCGTTCAATAATGTGAACAAAATAAAAAGTAGGAATTCAAGGTCAAAATCACAAAGCGTCTTTAGTTGCCAAATAAAAGTAAAGTTGGGGCCTGGGGGCATCTAATCTTACCACGAATAAAGCAAAGGAAATATATGCTTTCATATTTTAGGAATAAACAAAAGAGTCCCACTCAGGAGAGATTTAATGGGTAATATGCTCGTACTATACCCTCGCTCCCAGGTAATAATAATCGAGGAAAAGTAATATGTTTTTTAAAATTTTTAAAAAATTATATTGGTACAGAGTTGAACTTGCTATCTCTTAATTTTTTTAAAAAATTATAAATATATACCCTCGCTCGCAGGTAATAATAATTGAGGAAAATTAATATATTTTTTAAAATTTTAAAAAAATTATATTGATACAGAGTTAAACTTGCTATCTCTTAATTTTTAAAAAAAATTATAAATATATATTTATAAATTTAATAATTTAAATATATTTATATTTAAATAATATATATATTTTTTAATAAAATCAATTAATAACTAAAAATTAAGTAATATTATTATTTTTATTTATATACGCTACTTATGAGTTAAAATATTAAATAGATTATTAAAAATATAATTAATATTATTTTTTAATTATGATATAGTAATATGTTTAAAAATTAAAATCAATTAAAATGATGTTTCTATTCATGCTAGTATAATGCTTATTTTTTAATTTATATAAAAATAAAATTATTTGTAACTTTATATTTTCATTCCTTTCTTAGGTACACATTGATTCCCAATTCTAATCTTATTATCCTTCTTAAAATTATTTTATTGTCTTTTTTTTCTTTTAAAATTTGAGAAAATTTATTCTTACTCAAATTTAACAATTATGAAAATAAATTATTAATAATTTTCTTATATATTACATAACTCACATATATTATTCTATTATTTATATATAATACCTAGTTTAATTATTTACTAATTATTTTCATTTTTTATTTATCCATTATATATCATTTTTTTAAATAAATTTTAAAATAAGAAGGTATATTATTTTGTATAATTTTTTTTATTTACCTAAAATATAATTATTTCTTTTTGTGAAAGAAAAAAATAATATTATAAGAGTATTTTGGCAAAGTTATTATTTTCATTACCTCTAGTATATTTTTATTTTTCATATAGCATGAATCTATTTCTTGCTTATTCTGATTCTAGAAAAGAAATAATAAAACATAACAAAGGATATCATTTTACTTATATTTAACATCGTTCAAGTTGAAATACAATCATTTAGACTCGTTAAATATTAAAATCATATTTAATTCAACCCATTCAATATTAAAATCACATCAAATTCGACCTGTTCAATGTTATTAGTATATTATTTTTATTATTATAAATTTATGGGTGCTATTTTTCGTAACATTATGTCCACTATCTTTTTAAATTTAACATTTTTAGTCTAAATTTAAAGATATTAAACAAAATCTGTTAAAATAAAAGTTAAGCGACTAAATAATATAAAAAAACAATTTTTAATATATTAATTATGATTATTAATTATGATTATTACAGTATAATTTAATATAATTTTTAAATTTGAATAAAATGTGTTAAATTTAAAAATATAGTAAATGTAATATTATAAAAATATTAAGGAACTAAGTATTAAATGTAATAAAGTATGTAGTTATTCTTTAAAATTTTTAAATTTATTCGATAAAACATGTGAAAAAGCAAGGATAAATTTGTAACTAATGTGTAATAAGACTTGATAAATTATGTTTAAACCGGAAATTGAAAATAGGTTTACCTTGAAAAGAGGTTTATTTTCTCAGAAAAGTCTATATGTTTGTAAAATAATAACATTTTATAAAATAACATTTTCTTCTTTAATCAATTTTTAAAATTTATTTGTAGCAAATGCAATCAAAATATTTTTAAAAAATAATAAAAATAATACATTTAAATTTTATAATTATAAAAATAAAACCTGTTCACAATTCATATAATTTCTTTATTAAAAAAATTTAATATATTATTTTTTTATTAAATACTTTCAAATTAAACTAAAATCTATTTAATTCATTCAATATTCAGTAATTCAATTATTTTAAAACTATAATACAAAACACAGTTGAATTCAGTGCCACTTTTTCGTATTCAATGCTAGATTTGTGGCGTATTAATTATTTGACAAATTATCGTGTTTCCCAATAATTATAAATTTATAATATATGCTCGAAATAGATGCAGTGATACGACTTTTTTTTAATAAAATTTCATTAAATATTAAAAGTTATAATTTAGATAAAAAATCATTAATTCAAATACATTAACAATTAATATTGTTAAATTTAAATTATAAATCTTTTTAAACACCTAGAAAAAACTTTAAATTTTTATTTTTTCCTCTTTTGTATGGTTATTCAATCGAATGTTTAATTATTCTAATAATTATATTAATTAATTTTTTTTTAAAATAAAATATTGTTACTATATTATAATATTTTTATGATTTTTGAAGTTATAGATTTAAATGAATATCTAAATTAACATTAAATACTAAGTTCAAGGGTATAAATACGATATAAATAATCAAAAATAAATATTTATATTGAAAAAAAATCATCTTAAAATTAAATATAAGTGAAGAAATAATACAAATATAAGAAAAACAAATCTTCGGTAGAAGAGGTTTATTAAAGAAGATCCTTCTCTGACATAAATCTAATTAATATTTCGAAGACTTTAGAAAAATAAAATAACAAAAATTGTCAGGGATTCTCACAATATGATTAGAAAAACTTTCTCACCAATAGAGGTTTATGTTGTATTAGATAATTACTATTTAAGAAATTTTATATGAGTCAGGTTCATGATCACGTAACGCACATTGTTAATTTTAATAATTTTAATAATATACTATTAATCTTTATATTAAAATAATCCTTCTATATAAAAATAAATACATTTACGTAAAGTGATAAATAAAAGATTATCAACTTTCTTTATAAATCAAGTGCATATGAAAAATTTATCCTTTTAGTGATATAAGTTGATAACTTTGTTTGGATTGGGATATAAGATAAGATGACATATTATGATATAAATTAATAAATTAGTTAAAATTAATCAATAATTTTTTATTTTATTTTATTATAAATAGATAATATCAAAAAAAAATTAAGTAAATTTTATATTAATTAATACATAAATATGATATGATTAATATCAAAATACTACACGATAACACGACTAATGCGACAAAATTCACCTACCTTTATTCAAAGCGAATAAGTATGTGATGAATAATTAATTTTTATATATAATCTTACATAGGTGGGTATCTATTGGTGTTAAATTAAATTAATGGTTGCTTTTTTTAGTAATAATATTGTGATAATAATTTTTGATATTATAATACTAAAAATATAAAAAATATCAATTTTATCGATAATATTAATTACACTTTAAAATAAGTTGTTATTAATAAATTATTTTTATGATCATATTAATTTATATTGTTATAATCTTTAAACAAAATTATAAAATTGAATTATGTCTTCTCAGAAGTAATATACTTTTTTTTTCTTAGTTTTTTTAACGGTATCATCTACTAGAAAGTGTAGGTGTTTAAAAACATAAAGATAAATTTTTAAAAAATAAAATAAAGAGAAATATTGTTGTGAAGCATATATGCCCAAATGTGAAAAAATAAATGAAAAATATTTAATTATTTGTTGTAAATTGTAGAACGTAACAAGTACGCCGTATAAAGTGGTTTACAGCTTCATATGTCCACTTTATAGCTTCATATTTGTCAAGCCACCGCTCTTTACATTGGCGATGGATATCGGCTGGCGACGAATATCGGCTTGCGATGAATATCTGTTGGCCACGAAATAGAATCCATATTTTTTTCTTTCTAAAATTTTTCTTTCTAAAATATGGTCAAGATTTTTAATTTATTGTAGAAATGAAATTTAAATTTGAAATAATTTTATTATTATTAAAAAATAATTGTATAAGAATAAAATAAAATATTTTTTATATATATTTCATTATTAACAATTATTTTAAGTTGAATAAACTATAATAACAAGAATTAAGTCAATAAAAATATAAAAAATAATGGCTTGTTTTTATGTGATCATTTTACAAGTGATTATTTTTAATAATAATATAATTAAATTATTACAAATAATAAATACAATACTTAATTTTTATTTTAACTACAAATTTAGTTCATGATGTATAATATATATAACCACAAAATGAAAAGTTTTCATGTTATAATGGATTGACATATATAAATTCTGATTTTATTTGTAAAAAGCATGTAAATTTAGCATCACATAATTATACTAACATAATAAAAACATGAAAACGACTAACACACCGACACAGTCTAGGCACTTCACATCAAAGTTCTCTTTTAATTTTTCTTATTTTAAATCTTCTTGTGATGCTTTAATTTGCAATATATATATATATATATAGCTCTTCTAGCTAACACAATCTCAATGTAGGAGAAGCTTAGATAGCTCTATTATTAATGGATGCCGTATCAATATCAATAACATGCAACAAATGCCACACTCAATTTTTCTCAACTTCAAATGCCCAAACATATCGTTGTTACAATTGTACTAAACGAGGGTATATTGATCATAATATTAGTGATCATAATATACATCATTCACAGCAACAAGAAGAAGAAGCAGCAGCAACAGCTTATATTGATCCTCATCGTCATCGAAGCCTTTCAAGTCAGCGTTGTTCACTAAGAAATTACTTGTTTTTTTCCAATATTTTAAAACATAACAAGGTTCCAAGAAAATCATCATATACCTCATTGAATAGTAGTAATAGTGTTAACCAAGTTCGTCCTTCTAATACAGTTGGTAGAATAACAAGAAAGAGAGCTCTTCTTTGTGCAGTGTCCTATTACTCTAATAGAAAATACAAGCTCAAAGGTACTTTAAATGATGTCAAGAACATGAAGGGCTTGTTGATGAATCATTTTGATTACCCAGATGACTCAATTCGTGTCCTCACAGGTACCAAATATGTTTTGCTAGTTAGCATGATTCACTTAGTGTTTGACAGTAATATTGGAATTTTTTTTATATTTTAAATCACATTAAAGACTGTTTAATAGTATTAAAAAAAAAACTATTTGTGTCAGTGACACCCATTATGTCATTCTTGATATTAATATTGATTGTTCATGGAGAATTAATTCTCATCAGAACAACAAGTGTATAGTCATTTATATGCCTTTAGCTTAGCACACATTAATTCATCTAATTGACAACTTTAATTTTTAGGGGAAAAAATATTTGCTTTTGAAGATATAAAAATGTGAGTATTGCATTCTCTTTGGAAAGAGGAATCAATTCTTATCACACTTTAATGTGTAACTTTATGCCTCTAGAGGGAGGGACTTGTGTTTAAAAATCGGCCCACTGATAATAAATAGAATTATTTATAAATTAAAAATGAAACTTTATTTATTAATTGATTATATATTCTCATTAATATTGAATGCAGAATATGAGAAGGACGAAAGATATACTCCAACAAAGCAGAACATAGAAAACTCATTGAAGTGGCTAGTGGAGGATTGCAAAGATGGAGATTCATTAGTGTTCTACTTCTCAGGACATGGCTTAAGACAACCTGATTTCGAAGATGATGAGACTGATGGGTTTGATGAGACTATTTGTCCTCTTGATTTTATAGAAAAAGGAATGATTATTGATAATGATATTAATAACATCATTGTTAAACCACTCAAGAAAGGTGTTACTCTTCATGCCATTGTTGATGCTTGTCATAGTGGAACTATTCTTGATTTGCTCAATGTGTATGATCTCAAACAGTAAGTACTGCCCCAATATTCCCTTTTTTTAATTAATTTATTTTTATTTTGTAAATTAGATAGATAATTTATATATATATATACATGTTTACATAGAATCAAACTTAGATAAAAATATACTAATATAATATTAAGAATTATACATTTATAATAGATACAATATATGAAGAAATTTAATATTAATTAATTTTAAAAAAATTATACTCACGTTAAACAAGGTTTCAAAACTCAGAGTAAGAATGATTAAATATATTTTTGTGTTTGTTGAATTTAAAACATTGTAATGATGGTAGGAATACTTTAGAATGATCTATTATTTTCTTCACAAAATTTTTTAATTATTTTTTATTTTATTTTTATTTAAAAAAATTATTTTTTAATTTTTTTATTTATATTTTACTTTAATATTTTTAATTAGTTTGATTCCATTACTCAAACAAATATAATAATATTAATATTATTTTTGCTGAATTCAATTTTTATTATCATTTTTATTTCCATTATATTTATATTTTGTCAATTAAATATGACCAAGGAGTTTAATTAACATTACTTATCATATTAATTTTATATATTTATGTATATTTTTTATTAAATTAAAGAGTTTTTATCATGCGAAATTCATAATTGACTCAAAAAATATATATTTTATAATTAATTTGAAGTTTCAATAATTTAATTTCTTTCATTATTTCAAGTATATTGTATAAATAAACAACAAAATTATTTAAAAAAAAACATAACTATTTACGTGTAATACATGCATTTTAGCTAGTATACTAAAAATACTACAAAACAAAATGTATAAAATGTTTTTTTTTCTTTATTTCTAAAGTAGCATATAATTCAAAAGTTTTATTTTCTCATAAGTATTCCAAAATAATAAATGACGTCAATTTTCTCATTTGCAAATTTAATATGTTTAAGTGATTATTAATTAATATTGATTAATACTGATTGACCATTGACCTGAGTTGATCTTGGCAAATCATTGATGAAGGCTTCATGAAGTGAGTTTAATATTTTCATAGAGCATTGTAATTTTATACTCAACATATTGACTTACATGCAGGCGTAGCTGGAAACCTAACATACCTCCGTCAGGGGCTCCGAAAAGTACAAGCGGTGGATTGGCGATTTGTCTAAGTGCTTGTGCCGATGACAGATTGGCTGCTGATACCACCGTAAGCCACTAAATCATTTTGCATTATACGTTTTTAACCAGGAGAGTTAATTACTTATTGTAATTTAAGCATTTAAATTAAATAGTTTTTTAACGGTTTAGTTTACAATTTTTTTTTAAAATTACATCAAATCCAAATGTTTAAATTTTAGGTTGTGGAAAAAAAATTATTTTTATTTTTTCGTCTATATTTTAAAATAAAAAATTAATTGATGAAACAATTTTTTAAACAAAAAATTTTAAAAATAAAAACATAAAATGATACTATTTGTCATTTCTTGATGTAAATGATCGTATTAGTTCTATAGATTTCAAATATAGTATTTTACTTATATAACTTTAAAACAATATAATTTAATTCTAAAAGGTTATACTTTAATCTTAAAAAAAGTACATAAATCATGTAGTTTTAAACTTTTACGATTAAAATGAATTTTTTTAAAATTTATGGAATTAAAATAATTTAATTAAAAGTAATAAAATTAAAGCTTTTATTTTATAAAAAATATGATATATATATATATATATATATATATTAGCCAGCTCTGAGTTTTGAATTACTTTTTGAATGGATTGATACTAAAAGTATAATATTATTGCCAATAATGAGAATTTAAAAAAAATTAAAATTTTAGATGCGTGATCCATGAGAAACTAAAAGTATAATATTATTGCCAATAATGAGAATTTAAAAAAAAATTAAAATTTTAGATGGGTGATCCATGAGAAACATTATTTTTAAAAAACAAGTTGATTAAAAATATTAATGATATTTTACCCACTGTACTAATTAAATTATTATTTGTATTATTATTATTTACTAATTTATTAAAATATATATTGTAGGCTTTTTCTAAGGAAACGAATGGTGCGATGACGTACATTTTCACCGAAATTGTTAAAGAAAACCCTAATATAACTTATGGGAAACTACTTGAGAATATGTCTAATTTCATCAGAAAAAATAACAAAGAAAGCTTCCATCATATCAAGATCTTACAGAAAATATTTCGAAATAAATTGTTACAGGTAATCTCATTATATATATAAGGGTCGTTTAATTTCATTTACTTTAACGAAAATGTATATAATAATTTGATTTCGTTATTTTTAATAAAATTATATTTTAGATTCATGACTATTAGATGAGATAACATAAATTTGATAACTTTAAAAAAAGATTGTAAAAGTTCATTTATAAAGATAATAAACTTATGATATCATAATTTTTTTTAATAAAATTAAGGCAACACAAACCTATTATCTTTACAAAATAGATTTCTACAACTATTTCTTAAAAATAGTTGTAGAAATCTATTTTGTAAAAGTAACGAATTTATAATACCTCACTTAATATATAGATGATTAAAGTTTATTTTTGTTAAATATAACATAATAGCTTTCATTTTTTTTATTTTTAATTTAGAGCTATACATAATAAACAAATTTTTTTGGAAATATATTACACATTTTTCTTTTATGATAATTAATACTTTTAGGTTAAGGGAAATTCACGTCAAATTGTGTTTAGGTTAAGTATTTTATAATATAATTTGAATTATATCTGTTTTATAGTATATCATTTAATTTTAATTTAATTATTTATACAGAAGTGTAAAATAAATAAAAATAAAATAATATAAACTGAAATTTTTTTTTATTTGTAAAATAGTCGCAATCTCAAACCTAAATTATATTGAACAAATTTATGTTTTCAATGTTTTTATTTTTTTTTTATACTATTTTAATGAATGATTCACTTTAATTTTTACATTTAAAATGCAGGAGCCTCTGTTATCATCGTCTGTAACATTTGATGTTGATTCGAAGATATTTGTACTGTAGTTTGATTTCTGTAATTTTCGATATCAATGCCACAACTGTATCCTTAAATATATCATCCATTAATAAGTGGCATTTCATGTTTTATTTTTTTAATATTAATTTTGCACCACATGTTTTTATGCAACTTTACACCAAACTAAATAATCCACCATAAATGATAACCTAGTTACTCGATTACGTCTAGTTTGTATTGTTTCCTGTTATTTGGATAAATATGTCGGTGATTTAAATTTTAACATCAGATTGAGTTATAATTACGCTGTTAATTGTTAACAAACTATTGATAATCTCATAATTAAATATTATCTTATAATTTAAATAATATGATTTTTCATTTCTATCATAGTAAATTTAAGTTTGAACTCATGTGTGTTATTTTTTTTATTTAATAAATAAATACGTTTAATGTTTTAAAAATAATAATAATAAAAGCTATTTTTTATGCCTCCTTCAAATTTTATTGAATGTTATTTGAATAATCAAAATAAAAATTACTCTAGGGATTTTTTTTATTTTCTATTTTGTTGTTTTTTTTACATCAAATGATTGTGAATTAATATGTAATTAACTATGAACTTATAAGAAATGATCGAGAAGTCTCTCATTTACTAAACATAAAATCAATTTTTTTATGGAAATTGATTCTTACACAACATGCTCCAAGAGTCCACATCCAACCTATCATGCGAATTCTTAGTGCAGGAAATAAATAAGAGCATAGTAAATTCTAACTAATATGTAATAAATAAATATAAATTATTGTTTTAAAAGTATACTATACATTTAGATAAAGGTACCTAAATCCCTAGTGTGTATGGTTATTTGGTTGTTAATCATACATAAAATTTATATGTATATGTGTAGTAATATATGGCATGATTGTTTATTTAGTGTTAACTGCATTTAAAGATTTTTTAATATTAATTAATAATAATTGTATCTAAAATTAATTTTTGGTGTAATAAATTTAACAAACAAATATAATTGATTACATTCATTGATTAAGATGTTAATTTAAAAGTAAAGTTGCCCCGGGCATCTAATCTACTACGTACGAATAAAGCAAAGGAAATATATGGTATGAATAAATAAAAGAGTCCCACTCAGGAGGGATGTAATGGGTGATATGCTCGTATGATTCCCTTCCAGGTAATTACAGGGGAAAAGTCTTTATAGATAGGTAAAAAAAAAAATATTTCTTAATTTTATAAGAAATTATATTGAGATCAGAGTTACACTTGTTATCTTTTAACTCGTTAAAAAAATTATAGTTATATATTTATAAAATTATAAAAAATTATATGTATAAATAAAATTAAATATCTTTTTATACTTAATTTTTTAAGGTTTTATCACTCAATAACTAACTATAAATTTAATAATTTAAACGTATTTATATTTAAAAAAATAATTATATTTAATTATTATATATATATATATATATTTAATATTATTATTTTTATTTTTATTTATATATGAAGTTATAATATTAAATATGTTAGTGGTCTTATTCCTATAGAATATTAGTTAAGTCTAATATTATTTTTTCAATAAGATAAGAATCAACAAAAGTGATCCGTTTTTATTTTTTATTTTTAGTTTATATATTTTTATTATTAAAAATATTTTAATAAATTATTTTACATTGAACATTGTACAAGTTAAAATACAATTATTTAAATCTATTTAATATTAAAATCATATCTAAATTAACCTATTTATTGTTGAAATTACATCAAATTTGATATATTTAATGTTATTAGTGTGTTTTTATTATTATAAAATTTATGGGTGTTATTTTTTGCAATATTATGTTCACTCATCTTTCAAATTTAACAATTTTAATTTTAATTTAAAGATATTAAATAAAATTTGTTAAAATAAAAGTTAAGGTACTATATAATAAAAAAAACAAAATTTAACACATTAATTATGATTATTATAATATAATTTAATTTAATTTTTAAATTTAAATAAATTATGTTAAATTTAAAAAGATGGTGGATGTAATATATAAAAAATTAAGAAATTAAATATTAAATCTAATAAAGTGTAGTTATTCTTTGTAATTTTTTAAATGTATTCAATTAAACATGTGAAAAAGAAAGGATAAATTTGTAACTAATTTTTAATAAGACTTGATAAATTATTTTTAAACCGGAAATTGAGAATAGGTTTTCTCAGAAAAAGTCTATATGTATGTAAAATAATAAAAAATTGTCCTTTAATTAATTTTCAAATTTTATTTGTAGCAAATGCATTCAAAATATTCTAAAATGTAATAAAAATAATAAATTAAAATTTTATAACCATAGAAATAACATCCGTCCAACTCATATAATTTTATTATTAAAATTTTTTAATATATCATTTTATATTTAACGTCATCTAATTAAACGTCATTTAAATTAAATTATGATCGATTTGACTCATTAACGTGATTAAATTAAATCTTATTTTTATTATTTTTATTATCTTTATATATTTTTTAATTATTTTTAAATTATAATACAAAATACAATTGAATTCGGTGCTTTTTTTGTATTCGATAGATTTATGGAGTATTAATTAATTGGCAAATTATTGTATTTTTTTTATAAAATTTCATTAAATATTAAAAATTATAATTTTGATAAAAAATTATTAATTTAAATACATTAACAATTAAAATTATTAAATCAAAATTATAAATATTTTTAAATACAAAAAAACCTTAAGTTTTTATATTTCATTCTTTTATAAGACTATTTAATCCAATGTTTGTTTATTTTAATAAATATATTGATAATTTTTTATAAAAAATAAAATTTTGATAATATATTATAATTTTCATGATCTTTGATACTAAGAATCTAGATCAAGATTAACAATAAAACATAAATTTTAAGTGCATAAACATGATATAAATCATCAAAAATAAATACCTATATGAGAAAAAATCACCCTAAAGTAAGATATAGGTGAAAAAATAATATAAATATGTATTTTTATTTAAAATAATCAATAAGAAGAAAATATATAAGAAAAACAAACCTAGGAAGAAGGGACATAAATCTAATTAATTTCTTGAAGACTAGAAAAATAGAATAATAAAATTTGCTAGGGATTCCCATAATATATATGATTAGAAAAGCTCTCTCACAAATAGAGGTTAGTGATGTACAAGATGATTACTACTTCTCATCTTTGGAGGTTCAAAAGCTCCACTCTTTTTCATTCATCATCTTCAACCCAAGAACATCCTTTGTTGATGATTATATATTCTTAAGGTCAAAATTAAAGAGATGCAGCGACCAAGAAAAACAACAAAGTGTATAACGGCATTTATAAACACTGTAATAATAAGTCTATTAACCTTCCTTATTTTTGTTTGCCAACTCAGTATGTGTGGTCCGAATAACAGGAAAATCAACTACTTTTGGATAATCAGAATCCAAATTTCAACTATCGCAAAGAAATTGTGACAGTTAGCTAGTGGAGCGGTTTTTCTTGCGTTAGAGTATAACTTGTTCTCTTGGCTCTAACAGTAGTTATTGTTGATATTTTATAACTATTTTGGTGGAGGGAAGAGAGACAAAAACAATTTTTTTTCTTTCTTACTAATCAAACACTCTTTTTTATTTCTCTCTTCTTTCCTACTTACAAAAGAATATAACTCTATTTATAGACCTAAACAAGACTCTTAAAATTCGTATTAAAAAAACAGCTTTAAACAAAACAGTAAATTCTGACCCTTCCTTGCTAAAACTTCCATAACTTATTGCAGGTAATACCAAATGACCTGAAACCTTCACCATTAAAAACTAGACTTAAAAACACACGAATTAGACTTTTCATTTGCTCAGAAAGATCTGGAATTGCCCCTTCAATTCCTCATTCAATACTGTCTGTCCGTTTTTAGTAAATTCTGACCCTTCCTTGCTAAAACTTCCATAACTTATTGTAGGTAATACCAAATGACCTGAAACCTTCACCATTAAAAACTAGACTTAAAAACACACGAATTAGACTCTTCATTTGCTCAAAATGATCTGGAATTGCCACTTCAATTCCTCATTCAATACTGTCTTAAAAATCTGTCCGTTTTTTTATTTGATTTATTTTCCACAAATTCCTCCCTTAAACTCAAATTTCTTCCATCCTTCATACCCTCTTTGCCATCTTGCATTTATCCAGCAAAACCGTGGAGTATGACTTTGTGAACATGTCGGCTACTTGATCATGACTCGCTACATGATTCAACTTCACCTCCTTCCGGTTGTTCTCGAATGAATGAAATTTCACGTCGATAACTTGCTCCTTTCGTGATGTCTTTGGATTCTTTGCGAGTTCAATTGCCGACCTGCTATCAACTCGGATCTCGGTTGCTTCTTCTTGTCTGAGATTCAACTTCGCTTAAAAGTTTCCTTAGCCAAGCGCATGTCGCCGCGCCGTGATCTTTCGTATTACTTCGCGTGTCGAGGAAGTGTTACGATGGGTTGTTTTTCGACATCCATGTGAACGTTGTGTCTCCCATAAAGAATACGTATCGATGTACTCTTTCGATCATCTATGTCTCGCGCTGATCACTATCGAGTATCCACGGTTTATACTCTTGTTCTCGAAAAAAATAATCAGAGTGATTACATCGCCGGATATATCGCGAGAATTCTCTTGATGCTTTCCAATGTGTATAGGGGTTCTTCATGAACCGACTTACCAGCTCCAACGTAAGATAATATGCGGTCGTGCATGTGAGATAACGCGGACTTCCCATGAAACTTCGGTATTTGGTCGCATACCTGAATTCTCCGCGTCGAACTTGAAAGTTTAGCCAGGTTCCATTGGTGTCAATCTGGGTTGCTTACTCCATTTGTTCCTTTTTAGAATTTCTTTTGCATATGTTTCTTGTGATACAAAAATCCCAGTATTTTCTTGTCCTAACCTCGAGACAATATTTCATCAAACAAATGTTTGTCATTTCGAACTCTAAGTCTAGCCCTCTTTCAAAATCTTTTATCATCTCTCATTATTCCCCTATGAATATAAGATCATCAACGTAAAAACTACAAACAACAAGTTACCTTCTTCTTTCTTCACGTACAAAGCATGTTCATATGGGCATTGAGTAAACCCGTTCTTCTTGAAGTAAGTGTCGATGCGGGTATTACTCGAGGTGCTTGCTTTAGTCCATAAAGTGCCTTAACTTCAATTTCGGCACCTTTCTTTTCTTCCCCAATTTTGTGTGCAGGGTGGTTGCTCTACATACACCTCTTCTTCTACGCACACCATTCAAAAAAGCTGATTTGACATCCATTTGAAAAATTTTCCATTTGAATTGAAATGCTTGAGAGAAGCGGAATCGTCTCCATTCTTGTGCTGGGGCAAAGACTTCATCATAGTACATCCACTTTGTCGATAGCCCTTTGCAACTAGCCTTGCCTTGTACCGCTTTATCTCGCCTTGAGCATTCATCTTCTTTTTGTATACCCATTTACTCTATGGGTGACATCGTACCAGTAATTCAACCAACTCCCAGTTCGGTTTGCTCGGTGCTTTTATTTCTTCATCCGTGGCTTTGCCACTTCTCATTCCGTCTTGCTTTTTCAAATGTAATTATTTCGGCATCCGCCAAAGACAAATTAAATGTACCTCACTTGTTGAGTCGTACAAATCTTGCATGCTTAGCATTTTGGTTGTCTTGGCTCTTCCCTCGTGTCGAGTTGTTTGAGGGCTTAACTATCTCGATCTCGAGGTTTGTTGTTGATGTGGTTGATGATTCTCCACTCTACTATCACCTCGGAAGAGTTTTCGATCCAACAACTTGCTTCATTTACCTTAACATCTCGGCTTATTATTACCTTCTTGTTTTATTGGATCAGAAGCTTGAAACCTTTAGTCTTCAAATGCGGCAATGAACACAAATTTCTTACTCTTATCTTAGCTTTGTTCTTGACGTACGTGCAGTGCTTATGCACTGCAGAATATTAAAGTGTGGTATCGGCTTCTACCAGCTCCAATTTTCTTGTGGAGTTTTATCTTAAACTCGCGTGTGGACATCGGTTTTGCACGTAAATTGCGCGTTGCACGCCCAAAATTCTTTGGCAACCTTGCACCCCGACGTGATCGAACCATGTCGAGAATGGTCGATTCTTTCTCTACGCACACCATTTTGTTGAGGAGAGTACGGTGCGATTAGGAACCTTCAATTCCATTACGCGAGTATCTGTCACATTACGAGTTGTGTTCGCCACTTCGATCGGAACGTAGGCTCTAATAAACTTGCCGGTTGCCTTCTCTACACCATTACTTTGAACTTTTAAACACTTGAATGCTTGATTTTCTTTCGGAAATAAACCCAAGTCTTTACGGAATAGTCATCGATAAAAGTAATGAAATATTTTTTGCATTGAATGACTCGAGAGTGATTGGCCCTGAATGTCGGTATGTATTAATGCGAGATGATCATTCGGTGTGCACGCTTCTTAGAAATGAGTGTCTCGAGTGCTTCCCGAGTACACTGCTCCATCGCAAAAATTCTCGATGTAGTCGATCTCGGGTAACCCATGTACCATTCCTTTCTTCGACAATTTTTGTAAACCACCGTGGTGCAAATGACCATATCATAGAAATGCTGCACAGGGCGCCTTGTCTTCTACATTAACTGTGAAACACCTTTTCTGTACATAACACGGGTTGATTTTGTACATTCGATTCTTCGCCATCTCGACTCGTGCTATTACTCGCTCTTTCTTGTCTTTCCCGGTTATGTAATACTCGATTTTTCATAAACAGAGTATCCTTTCTCCATGAGTTGTCCCATTACTCGGGATGTTGCTCTTGAGATCGGTACATAATAAACATTCTCAATTAATCCCTTTAAACCATTCTTTTGAAAATATGATATTGTACATGACCTTTCACTTGAATCTTTGACGCATCTCCAAAATGACACGTGCCCCGACCTACATCTCTTGCATACTCGCAAGAGGTGTTTGTGCCCTTTGCCATATGATTACTAGCGCCGGTATCGAGATACCACGCACGTGTCCTTTGTCGGGGAATGGTATTTTTTGTAGGCAATCGTAGAACACCATCTTCTCTTTGTCTCCTCTTTCGCGACTAGATTCGCGTTTTCTTCTACCTGTTTCTCGAGAATAGCACTCCTTTGCATAGTGCCCATGCCCCCTGATATAGCATTCGATATTTGATTTGCACTCTTTTGCGTAGTGCCCGTACTTGCCCACTGATTGTAGCACTCGACATTTTGAATGATTTGACGGCCGCCTCTCCCGCGGCCACGTCTACCTCGCCAATTTTGTTGGCTTCGGCGCCCTTGTCTCTCGTAGTGTGCATCTCGACCGCGGCCTGACGACCATTACTGCGACCTCACGGCCGCGCCCTGCCTGACAGTTTTGAGTATAGAGTACCTTTTCATCTTTGATAGATACCTTGCTTGCAGGTGCTTCCTCAGCGACTCGTTCTTCTTCTTCTTCTTAAGCATGGCCTCGAGAACCGGCGAGATCGTGAGGTCGTCTCCTCCCGGATTTTTTCGACTCCTCGATTGCCTGACGACATTCTCAAAATTCTCGGTTAATGACATAAGAAATTTTCTCCACCAACTCTTGCATCGATTAGAATTTCTCCATTTCGTTTTAGTTGATTCACCACTTGTTTTGCACACGAAGATGTGATCGGATACACCTTCGACATCTTCATCTTCGTACTCTCCAATTCATAGCGTAGAGTTTGAGTCTTACTTCTTTACTCGGTCGGCTCCTTTGAACACTTTTCTAAAATGTCCCACGCTTTTTTGAAGTAGTTGCCTCGGCAATCTTCTCAAAGCCCGACTAGTCGACGGCTCGAACAACATGTATAGTGCCGCCTTATCCTTTGATCGCTCCTCTTTCCAACGCCTTGTTTTGAGCCGCCGTATATCCGTGGTATTTGTTGGTTCTTTGAAACCTTCTTCGACCACCTCCCACGCATCTTGAGATCCGAGAAGAGCTTTCATTTGAATGCTCCAATTCTCGTAGTTTGCCTTAAGTTAGTCGTGGTAGCGGCATTTGTCCCATCACGTTAGCCATCGGCTCGATACCAATTTGTTGATATTTTATAACTATTTTGGTGGAGGGAGAGAGAGACAAAAAACAATTTTTTTCTTTCTTACTAATCAAACACTCTTTTTTATTTCTCTCTTCTTTCCTACTTACAAAGAATACAACTGTTATTTATAGACCTAAACAAGACTCTTAAAATTCGTATTAAAAAAACAGCTTTAAACAAAACAGTAAATTCTGACCCTTCCTTGCTAAAACTTCCATAACTTATTGTAGGTAATACCAAATGACCTGAAACCTTCACCATTAAAAACTAGACTTAAAAACACACGAATTAGACTTTTCATTTGCTCAGAAAGATCTGGAATTGCCCCTTCAATTCCTCATTCAATACTGTCTGTCCGTTTTTAGTAAATTCTGACCCTTCCTTGCTAAAACTTCCATAACTTATTGTAGGTAATACCAAATGACCTGAAACCTTCACCATTAAAAACTAGACTTAAAAACACACGAATTAGACTCTTCATTTGCTCAAAATGATCTGGAATTGCCACTTCAATTCCTCATTCAATACTGTCTTAAAATCTGTCCGTTTTTTTTATTTGAGTTTATTTTCCACAGTTATCTGTTAATTCTCTATGGTGCTTGTTCCCCCATGTTCTACCCAATAATACATCATGAACCCATTTTGTTATTCAAGTGGTGCCATGATTTGTGCATGTTAGGGTTGTTTTTCTATTTATGCACCGCCCTTTATTTCGTCACTGATGTATTTATCCATTTTCTTTTTGCCATAATTTGTTTTTCATTAGGGTTCTGCAGTTGCAGTTATGGATATAAATCTTGTTTTGGATGATTTAGTTAGGTTTAAATAGGAAGCATCTTATCAATAGGTTTACTATAATCATTTGCTAACAGATCGTAATTTTAATTTTACCACAATGCTATCAGTGGCGTGGGCACAACAACATGATATGGACGCAAGAGATTTGAACGATGGGTTTAACTTATCTATTTGTACTTCTCTAAAGAGGATTTCTTAAGGGTTGACAATAGAGGCTCTTGGTGCTTCAATGGTAGTATGATCATTCTCTTACGATGGAGGCCCCAGACCATCCCAAGCACTCTTGATTTTTCATTTGTTTTCTAATGGGTTGAATTAAATGGCTTCCCTTTAGAGTGGAATGTTCTTCCGATGATCAATAGACTTTGTGCACTTATTGGAACTGTACTAGAGGTTGAAAGGAACTTTACCCCTCACTTTGGTGGACTAACAAGCCGTACAAGGATTTTGATAGACCTATCCACACCCATTATTCCTGAACTTTGGCCAACAACTAGGAATACCTCAACAATATGGGTAGATTTTCGGTATGCATGGCTTCTATCATTCTGCTTCTTATGTGATAGCCTTAGACATAAAAGACATTCATGCCCTACTCATGCCCAATTGTATCTCATAAAAAGTGTTTTAGATTGAAACTAAAATGACTATTGGATTACTATTCATGCCTTTTGGGAGAAAACTACTAGCAGTTCTACAGCTTGGTTTTTATATATGAAGAAAATGTGCAATATGCAACTAACTGCTAAAAAATGGACGAAAGGTAGATCAAATAATCCACCGTGAAAAATTTCAAGTTAAAAAAAAGAAATCTATGGTTTATCTCTATGCATAGATATTTCTAGTAGAGAAAGACGATTTTAACTATTGAATGAATTTAACAAATTATGACAATCTGAAGAAATATTTTAGGCACAACGTTCCCGAGAGAATTAGCTAAGGGGTTGTAACACCCATTTTTTCCCATCTTTCGTTATTCAAAAGTTTCACAGATAAAAAATAAATAAATGGTAGTTTGATCACATCGGAGTTTAAAATGGTCAACGAATTCACTTCATATTTCTCAATTTTATTCACCGGATCTAGTTAATGATAGTTCTCCATTATTTTTGATAAAATAAGTTATTGTGTATCTTCAACATAAAATATTCTTTTTTAAAACCAGTATCTCATTTAGAAGTAAAAGAGGCAGTATTTTACTTAGATCCAACCTCATCCCTGACCCTAATGGTCTTTAGGGTAAGTTTCATCAATATTTTTGAAATCTATATCAAGACAACATATTTAATATGATTGTTAGTTTTTTTTACACAGGACATCTCACAAAGTGTTTCAACAAAGTTACAAACATAGCCTTATTGCGTAAAAAGGCAAATGCATAAATGGTTTAAGATTTTAAATTTATAAGTTTATGCAATTTTAGTTACAAAATACACTTTCCCAGCTTCTGGTTCTTAGATTGAATCCTTTTTTAAAGACTGTAATTTCTAATAATCAAAGTACATTTGTAGAAATTAGGTCATACATGATAATATTATTGTTGTCTAAGAGACTTCTAATCTCTTAAGAAGATAAAAAGAGAACATTATGATACAAGCTTATTATGTTCATCTTTATCAGAAAAGCATCGCATCCGGAGATTAGGCGTAGAAAAAGGCACAAATTCAATTAAGAAAACAAAAAAGGATCATCAAATAAATTAGGAGTAGAAATTCTGTTAAAAATATTAGAAATCGATTAAAATTTATTCGTCAATTTTGTTCTTGTAAAACTATATATAAAGTCACTTAAAAATTAGAAGGATTATCAAAAATCTTACACAAAATCCAACTCCTCTTCTGGTTCTTCTTCTTCTTTTATCTTCTTCTCTGTGAATTTACAGTATTATATTCTTATATCATTGTCTTAAAAATAGATACTAGTAAAGCACATGATATGATTGAGTTAGATTTCTTAGAAACTCTCTTAAATAAAAAGGGTTTTGTAGGCAAATGGTTTCAGTTATTTATGCAATATGTTACCAGTAAAGCACTCTATCTTATTTAAAGAAGAACCAAAATCAACTTTTAACTTACCTCGTGGCCTCAGATAAGGAGATTCATTATCTCTTTACCTATTTATTATGATTATCGATTCACTTTCTACTACTCTTAACAACACACTTCTAAAGGAATGATTAACGGGTTCAATTGTTCACAAATTCCATACTTTTTAATATATTCATTTCTAGTCATTTTTATAATCATTCTTACTCTTACAATAATAATAATTATTATTATTATAGTTATTATCGTTACTAATATTTTTATATTCATTACTATTATTTACTAGAAATATTGTTATCAATATTATTACTTGTTGTTATTGTTAATTTTATTTGCTTAGACTAATATTTTTAATTTTATTAGTACTACTTCTTCTATCTCTACTCCTATTAATATTATTATGATATTAATACTTTTATATATCTTACAACTATTATCATTTTTAATATAACTTATTATTATCACTGCTTTTATTGTTATTATCGTTACCAATGTCTCATTATTATTATTATTATTATTATTATTACAACTACATTATTTATTATTATTATTATTATTAAAAAAATATAAGTTATTATTTTTTTAAATGATATCATAATCATTATCATTATTGTTATATCATTGTTTTCCTTGTCGTCATTATTATTATTTCACACTACCCATGTTAGCCCAATTAATATTAAAATTCTTAATATTACTATTAATATAATTATTAGTATTGTTCCTTTGCTTCAATAAGTGTTCTTAATTTTTGTTAATATTACTGATTATTCTTAAATTATTTATTTTTTATTTTTTATTTTTATTACTATCAATTTCATTATTATTATTCTTATTATTACTATTTCAACTAATTTTATTTTCACTAATTATCTGTCATCACTAATTTACTGTCATTACTTCTTTACAAATTCTAATATTGCAATTGAAATTATTACCAGTAATGATATTATTATTATTATTATTATTATTATTATTAATGTCCCTGTTATCTCATTACTTTTACTATTTTCACTATTAAACTTATTTTTGTCATAATTTTTCTACCATTATAACTATTATTACTGTCCTCCTATTATTATTATTATTATTATTATTAACATTATCTCGTTACTTTTAAGATGAAATCTATCATCCGATCCGAATTTAACAGATTAAATTTTTTTCATCCGATCTGATCCGATAGTCGGATCAAAACCATCAAAAAATTAACGGATCGAATTAATCAAATGATCAGATTTTTTGCACACTTTTAATTTTATTTATTATTTTTACCCTCCATTACTATTAACATTATTCGTTTTATACTACTAGTATTATCAATTTTCTTATCATTACTATTATTACAATGATTATTAATTTTTTGCTTTTATAACTATTGCTAGTTATCGTTATTATTACTACTATTATTGTTAAAATACTTTTTCTGATTTTTACGCCTAAAGTTTTCCTAGTTATTTATTTATATCACATCATCTTACTTACATACATATACATATTATTCTTGTGCTTTATAAGACACTAATGAAAATCATTTCTAACTATTATATGGCATCTGGAAAACTTATCAATAAGACTAAATCTTCATTGACTTTTAGCTCTAATATCCCTCGAAAAGTACAACTTCGAATCTCGAAAGAACTTGATGTTTTTTTAGGATCTCAGGTTTAATCTTACTTGGGCTTGCCAATAGTTTCTGAAAGAAATAAGTGTAAGTTTTTCTCTTATATTATGAAAGATGTGCAATGTCGCATAGAATGGTGGAAGTGTCAATCCTTATCCCAGGCTGGTTTAGAATTTCTCTTCAAACCCGTCCCGCAAAGATGTCTCTCGTTTTTCATGTCAATCTTTAAACTGCCAATTACTTTCTGCAAGCAATTAACCTCATCAATGATTAGATTTTGGTGGGATAAAGATAATGGTAATAGAGGTATTAATTAGATTTCATTCATAACAATAACAAAGCAAAAGGAGGAAGGTGATATTGGTATGAAATATATGCAATCTTTCAACTCTACTTTCTTAGGTAAATTGCCTTGGCGTTTTCTTCATACTCCAAATGCATTATGAGCAAGAATTTTGTCGAGTCTTTATTTAACAGATTCTTCTTTTTGGGATGTCCAGGTTACACAAGCTTCAAAGAGTTTATTGCATGGAAGAGACATTATATTTAGATATGGTCGGTGGCGTGTTGGTAATGGTTCACATGATAGAGTATGGAAAGATAAATGACTCCTAATTATGTTCTGTTATGGCATATGTAAACCATTATATCCAAAAAAAAATTTGGCCTACTACATAATGCATACAATGGTTGGGGCTTTCGTGTGCTTAAAGAACTTTTCCCAGCATATATTGTTAACAAAATTATTCAAATTCCTTATTGGGTAATGTTGAGGATAATTTTATTTGACCACACATTATTAATAGAATTGTTAGTATTAAAAGTTGTTATCATAAGATCTTTTAAGATCACGCACTCAAAAGAGGAGTTATTAGACCTTTTACTTACTTAAAACATAAAAATGTATAGAGATGAATTTAAAAGGTGAATGTGCCTCAAAAATTTCGTGTATTTATGTGAAAATTGCTTAATCACACTCATGCTGCAAGAGAATCAATTTACAAAAAAAACATGATCAACTCTTCTACTTGCTCATGTTGTGGACAGGGTGTGAAATCCTTACAACATATGTTCCTACAATGCCAATTGATTCTTGTAGTTTGGTTCGCAAGCCCATTCTCCATTCGTTCTCATTTGGTTATTAAGTCTAAGAAAAATTGGTTGCTACTTGAGATAAGTAAAATTGAAGAACAATGCTTTGGTTAGAATACTTTAACTTATCTTATTTACCACTTATAATTTATTTGAAAACATAGATATGCTTGAATCTTTAAACATACTTCGATCCAACCAAAACTAGCATACTAACCATCAATAATTGTTAAGAATTTAAGGTTTTAGTTATCTTTAATAACCACCATTTTAAAAATTCCAAGCCTATCATTGCCTAAGATAATGCTCTTTCCTTTTGAGTTCCTTCATTTAAATATTGTATTTCTATTAATTGTATTGATACATGGAATGCAAGTTCAAAACAAAGTAACATCGAGATTATGGAAAGATATCAAAATAAAAATGCTGTATTTGACGTACACTCCAATGTAATTAACAACTTAACTTAAAAGGTTGAATGTTTAACGATTTTCTATTCATTGAAATTAACCAAGAGTTACAAATGCAACAACTTTCAATTAAGGAGTGATTCAAAACTACTAGTTGACTCCTTAATAAGTGATGTTTTAATTATCCCATAAAAATTATTAACATAATAATTAGCTTAAAGATTAGGTTGTAAGCTTTAGTCGATAACATTGGATCATCTTCCTTAACTTTTTACTTTATTATTAGAAGATGAGATTTGACACATTTTTGTCTTTATTTATTTTGTATTTAAATCTTTCTTTATTATCTAATAGAATTATTTTCGTATAGAGAAAAAAGTAAATAATTAGATAAATATTTATCCTTAAAATTCAAAACAATTAAAATAACATAATTTTTTAAAATCACGAAGGATATGAACAATGTGAACATAATATTTTTCCAATTTGTTTTACATATAGTTTGATAAAATAATGTTTTTGTAATAATTTTAAAATTTATAAACACAAAAATAGCATTTTTCATCTCATGTATTTTTAACATTAAAAAAATATAATATATTATTTAATTTTAAATGTTATTAAAATTAAATTATAATTATTTAGATTTATTTAAAAATATTTAGGAAAGTTATTTTTATATTTATAAATTTTACAAGTGTTTTGTAATTTTTTTTAAAAGTTACGACATCGGCGCACGATAACAACTTAACAAGCAACTCATCTTTTTAAATTAGTTTTACTTCGTTTTTATTTTTATTTTTCCCATTAATCAAACTTGCCTAAAACCCCTCATAAACCTTTTGATTCCCATTTCGCAAGTGAGAGATAGGGTCCTCTTTCGTGATTGATCGATCACCTTCGATCATGTGGAAGCCGCTCGAACTCGTGAAGACGAAGGCTTCTCCTAATCCCAAAACATGGATTCTCATTGGAATCGGCGTCGCAGGAATCGTCGTCGTCCTTGCAGAGACTCACCGGCGAAGAAGTAAAAGAAGAGCCCATCTCTTGCAAAAAGAAGATTTCGGCGCTTTTGTACAACGCTTTGAACTCCTTCCGTACCCTCAACCTGCTCCACCTGCAGCTAAGCTACCTCTTACTGGTTTAACCTTCGCCATTAGCGACATGTATATATGCTTTAATATTCCATAAATTTTTCATGTCACTTATAAAAAAATTATAGTTAATCAATTTCTTGATCTTATATTTATTATTGTTATGTTCGTTTTGGAATTTTGGGTTGTAAAGTTTTGAAGTGAAGGGCTATGTGACTGGGTTTGGGAATCCGGATTGGCATAGAACTCATGAAGAAGCCACCAAAACGGCTTTGATGGTGACTGCTTTGCTGAAGAAAGGCGCTACTTGTGTGGGCAAGACTGTTATTGACGAGTTTGCTTTTGGGTAGCTGCTAAAACCCTTTTATTTCTTTCTTTCTAGGTCTCATTACTCAATTCAGAAGAGAAGAAATGGGGAAAAATGAATGAAGTTTTAAAAATAATTTAATCACAAAAAGCCGAATTAAAAAACATGTTTCAATAATGCAGTATGTGAATAAAAGATAATGTACATACTGGTTTGTAGAAGCAATTGATCTCTATCCATGCTTCAATTATATACATGTATATTTAGCGTATAGGGTTTATGGGCCCGTTTAGTCTTGTGCCCATGGGCCTCATCTACCACACTAATTTTGTCCTTATAAATTTTGATAGAATTTAGAGCTGCTAATGATTATGCTAGTCCACATAAAACAATCCCAACATGAAGCACTTAGTTATGGTCTTTTTGGGTTGTTGATGTTATTAGGATAACTGGGGAGAATATGCATTATGGTACACCTGTTAACCCACAAGAATCTTCGCGTATTCCTGGAGGCTCATCCAGTGGTTCTGCTGTGGCTGTTGCGGTTGGCATTGTTGATTTTGCTCTGGGTATGTTGAGAGTTATTTATGTTAAGATTCATTTTTTCGTATTATTGTATAGATCATTTTGTTGTTTTCCCTTTCTCTCTCTTTTTACCTTACCTTGATGTGAAAACTGTGAGAAAGGTTTTTAGCGATAGACTGGTTAGAAAAGTTGTTAGTTTGACTTGATGATATGATGCATCGTGCCTTCTCTAGTTTTCCTCTCCAATAATATTTTAGTTTTGGTTTTGAATTGTTTGATCATCATAGTTAAATATGATGTAGGTGTCGGGAAAATCATATATTCTGGTTTTTTAATATATGATTTTATTCATCCTGTAATTTTAAGTTACTATATACTTGTAGGGACTGACACAACTGGGTGTGTGAGAGTTCCAGCATCATTTGTTGGTGTATTTGGATACCGACCATCTCATGGGGCCGTATCTTCAATTGGAGTTTTGCCAAATTCCCAGAGTTTGGACACTGTAGGTATGTTTGAAGCTTCTTCTCCCACAGTATTTCTTATTGAACTAAAATTCATTAATTTTCAGAATTTATCTTTGTTCATTTCATTCATTAAAATGTGGTTTGTTAGGATGGTTGGCCCGTGATCCAGATGTTTTACATCGTGTTGGACATGTTTTGCTTCAATTGAATTCAGTGGAACCTCGACGTGCAAGACGCCTTATTTTTGCTGATGATCTCTTTCAGCTGTCTAAAGTTCCCATGCAGAAGATTGTACATGCTATTAGCAAAGTAATTGAAGTTTTATCTGGGTGTAAGCTTCCAGCACTTTTTGTATTTATTCTTTCTGATGATTTCGTCATTATTAATTTTATTAACTTCATTATTTAACTGTAAATCTAGTAGCTTCATATTTTCCAATATTTCTCTCACGTGGAAACTATGCCATGCCTAAATTTTTGATTATAATCTTGGTGTGTGTATCTTTTTGTTGTTCAAGCAGATCAAACGCCTAAGCATATGAATGTTGGTCAGTATATTGCTTCAAATGTACCCAGCTTAAAAGGGTTTCGTGAAGAATCCATAAAGCTTCAACATGGAACTTTTACTCTGAAAGCTTTAGCTTCCGTGATGGTTTCATTACAAAGGTATTCAATAATTAATTGGACAAATAATTGTAGATGACAACAATAGAATTATTAGTATTACTGAATTACTACCTATTTTATTAGGAATTAGATTGTTTATATGGAAGTTAATATTTTAGGTTTGTAAATTTCATCATGTTTCATAAAAAAAAAAAAAATCATCATGTTTCTGTTTTCCACTAGATTTTGTGTTGTTGACTTGGTGTTGATACCATCGTACTGGCACACCTTGTGCATTATAAGTCTGGTACTCATAGCAGGGCTAGGCTATGTACCAGACCGTATGCGGGCTTGCGTGCTAATACAACCTGGAAGGTTGATTTCTGTAGGCAATTGCCTTTTACTGAAGTCTGACTTCCCAAACCTTGGACATGTTTAATGCTACATAGCATTAATTATTATTTTGCTGTGAAAGTGACTTTGTTCGGCTTTGACTTTTGTATACTCTTAAATATTGAGGAATAGTTTAACCTGTCTGTATTTCATTGACTTGAGATCTCCATGTCATGCTGAGTATTTGATATTGATTATTTTGTTTTCCCTCCTTTAAAAAAAGAACTGTAGTTCTTGCATGATGAAATTTGCAGCTCAACTAAGGTGTTAGATTTATTTATTTTTACTAACTTATATCATATCTACTATTGGGTTTTAGATATGAATTCAAATCAAATCATGAGGAATGGGTTAAATCAGTTAAACCAAAGTTGGGGACTGGTGTAGCAGATTATGTTTATGAGGCAATGAATGGCACACACGAGAACTTGAAAGCTTTATATAAAGTTAGGACTGAGATGCGAGCTGCCATACAAATTCTTTTAAAGGTACTTTTTCCCTTCTTTTTCTACTAACTATTATTGCTACAATTTTCACTTAGCAATTGCATGTTCATGATATGATCTTTTGATAGTCAATTGATTTTCTGATTGCTTATCGTTTGCATTGTTTGCTTAATTTGATTTTATACGTTGGCTAATTTAAGTGTCTTTCTCTGTTTCATAATTTCTTGTTCCAGGATGATGGAATATTAATAATGCCCACAGTTGCAGATCCTCCATTGAAGCTTAATACAAAGAAAGTATTTTCTTCTGAGTTCCACGATCGTACAGTAGCACTATCAAGTATTGCAAGCATGTCTGGTTGCTGCCAGGTAATTTAGTATTAACAGAATCACAGGCTTCAGCTTTCCCGTTTTTCTCATGCTTGGAATTTACTATCATAAGCATCTTTGACATTGTCAGGTTACAGTTCCAGTAGGAAAACACAATGATTATCCCATTTCTGTTTCATTTATCTCGTACCATGCTGGTGATAAATTTCTTCTTGATTCGATCGTGGATATGTACTCATCTCTGAAGGAGCTAGTGAATATCACATCCAATTCATTACAACTGCCAGACGTCAATGGCAACTTGGATGCTTCTGAGCTCTTAAAGGAAAAGGTTTGTTCACCTATATTATTTTAACCAATAACTGTTATTATTGAATTATTGAAAAACTGTTATAATCATATTCTTTGCTTCATTTGTTGCTTGCATTGTTTACATATCCTCCAGTGAATCTTCATTCCTTACTGTTTTGAAATCTCTTTTATTATGATTAGTTTCAACTACATAGCTATTATTTGGTAAGCTTGAGTGAGAACAATGTCTGTACTTCTGTCAATTTACAATATGGTTTTTGCAGGGAAATGCTGCATTTAAGGGAAGGCAATGGAATAAAGCTGTCAATTACTACACCGAAGCGATCAAATTAAATGGGACGACTGCAACTTATTATTGCAATCGTGCAGCTGCTTATTTGGAGCTGGGGTGGTATGATATTCATCTGGGTTTTTTTTGGCTTAATGTCAATCTCTCTCCCCTCCCCCCAGTCTTTTTCCCTCCCTCCTCTCTTCCCTTCTTGCTGAGATTTTTTAACTTTGAACACACTATTTAGAATCTGATTTCAATTTTACAGCTTCCAACAAGCTGAAGAGGACTGCAGTAACGCAATATTACTCGACAAGAAGGTGATAGATCAAACTTTTGATTTCAATTGATACATGTAAAAATGAATCTGTATTGTATCTTTTGTTCCTTTCAATATCCATTATTGAAGCACTTACATAACGAGTATGAGATTATTAAACCATTGCACTTTTACTTATTATTCACGATTGAACTTTTCGTAACGATTTTTTTAGATATAGATTGGTGTTACACTCAAGTCTTGTTGGATTTTTTTTAGATGGAATGATGGGTAGTATTTTTAATTGAACGACTTTTAACTTTTTAATTTACGCTCTATTTTCAGAACGTCAAGGCATACTTGAGGCGCGGAACAGCAAAGGAATCACTTCTTTGTTATAAAGAGGCTGCTGAAGGTGAGAACCTTTAGTACTCTATTTTGCATAGCTTGTGATTTGGTATCCAGCTCCAAAATTAGTGACGTGAATATGATCTCTTAATATATCATCAATGATTTTCCACATGCTCCAAAGTTAAGGTAGTTGTCCATCTTTGAATAGGGTCTTAAACTTGTGTTCTCACATAGTTTTGGGATACCATTCTATAGACCAACTTAATTCTCATGTTTTATTTTAGGAAAGATACAAATATACCAATTTAATCTCTTTGTTATTTTTTATAACATTTAGTCATTTTGTTATGAAAAAATGATAGCACAAAAAACAATTAATCAAATTTTAAATTTTTATTTTATTTTTTTAACAATTTTGTAGTCATTATTGTCTAATACTAAAGACAATCTATGAAATTAATATCTTAATAACAATTAAAACAATATGAGAAAAAATAAAAACAAAATGATAAAATTAATCATTTTTCTTTATGTTCACTTTTTTAAAATAAAATGATTAATTTTTTATATAAAATAATAGAGGGATTAAACTATTCTTTCTTATTAACATAACTAAGAGACTTGTGTTGTCACTCACTAGAAAGAGATGTTTTTTTTTATCATGCATGTATCAGTTCCCGGCTTATAATATAATTGGCTTTTATTAGCAAGTGGTCCTACAATTGATTCAACATCTCACCTCCCCATTTAATATTCAATCAAACGTTATACATCACTTGATTCATACAACAATTGGTTGTGTATAGCATGCTCATTATTGTATTGGTGAATATCTATTTAATATCTTAGTAGTTCCTTGGGACATTTTTCTTTTCATGTGTAGATTTCAAGCATGCCCTCGTTCTTGAACCGAAGAACAAGGCAGCTAATATTGCCGAACGAAGGCTAAGGAAGCTCATGAGCTAATGACACTATCTTTCAACAAAGCTGCCCGCCCTTTATCAGCAAGAATTCATCCACGAAACAACAACATTTTTGTTGAATTGGTGCGAAGAGGATAGAAGAAATGAGGCACTCTTCAGATGTGGCCATTTTTGGTATAATTATTTTTAGTTTGTACATTGTTTTGTTGTAACTAATCATACATAAATAATTTTACTGATGAGGGACGCTTACATTTATTGCTTACCTGTATAACAATGGTTGTTGCTCTTATCGAAAAATGACCAAAACTTGAACTCTCTATTTATGTTGCGATGTGTTTCATACAATAATGTTTTGTTGACAGTAATGGAATTCAAAACATTACACCACTAATAATAATCTTTATTTTCTATACCCTTCACGTTGAAATAATTTATTTTTCTTATATATTTATATAATTATTTATTATTTTTTTAGTTATTTTATCTCATTCAAAAAAATAATTTAACACTATTCAAATGAACATATTAATACTGACATTATCTTTATTAAATTCAATTTTTATTTTCATTATGGTTGTATTGTACGAACTTTGAAAATTTTAAAGACGTTTTTATCTTCCAACCTTGTATACATGCTCGTCTATCTACTTGATGTTGCATATTTATGCTACATTGACTCTCAATTTTAGGAAAGTATCAAGAGTGGTGATCAACACTTTAAATTGTTCAAATTTTACAAAATTTGAAGCTAAATAGGCATGTTCAACACCGAAAATCCAAAGAAATACAAAATGCAATCCATAATACAAACGAGGACACATGCCACACCTACACCAAACATCATGTTCCCAAATGTGTAACATCAAGACTACATAAAAATATCCCTAATTAGAAACAACCAAAGGAAAAGAAAACTATGGCTCAGTTTCAGAATAAAGCATTACAATTATCTAGGGAAGATGATGAATCACCGGCGAACCACTATCCAACACACCAACTTGCCCAGATATTTTTGCTTTGCAACCTGGACACATGAAACCAACTGAATCTGGCTGGATTTCAGAAGCAATAGACTCGTGGCTGAATTCTATCCCACACCAAACACAAACAGTTGTAAGCTGATCACCCCCGGCCATGTCTATCATGACTACTTCTTCAGATTCCATCATGGAAGAGGAACCAAATGCCCCTCCCATCTCTGCATTAGCTGTCAAATCCATAGTAACCTCCTGCAAATGAGGAGATTCTAGTCCAATTCCAATGTTGTAATTAAGAGACTCTATGTCATCAATTCTCGTCTCCTTAAATTCTGTTATATTATCATGTCTCTGGCTGACATTGGAAAGTTGTTCTTCCTATCAGTCAACAAAGAAAGATTAAATTAATTCTCATAAGCATCAGAATGCAGGCAATTATAAGAAAATGGGTCGGCTTCACCTGCATATATCAAATAGAAAATATCGATGTTTACCACAAGCAAGTCAGAAATATTAACACAATGTAACATTGTGAACAATCAAAACCGCATTCGTTTAAAGGTTGAAGCTTTATAAAATCTTGATACCTTATCTGATATTGCACTAGCTGCGCCCAATGAGTAAGATGGTTGTACCATGGGCACAAAAGAATCAGATATCTGGCCATGAGCTTCATTTCCTTCAAAAATTTGCCATATGGATTCTGTCACAATATTATTAGGTGGTCCATCATTTCCTACGTCAACCTCAGTTGTCTGTGCATTATTCTTAGAATCATCAATTTCAGGATGCTCAAAATTGGGCAGGCAATTCATATTTGCTTTATTCTCCACATCAGAAGTATTCTGGCTTCCTGAAGGAACAAGTCCATAAGCTCCTTCCTCCACTATTCCAGACTCGCCTTGTTCATGAGATGAAAATGCCAAAACATCTTTTCCCTTCAAAGCTTTTATGATGCTTTTTTCTCGTCCTTCATTTGAAGAGGGAGTTGAAGTATCTGGAAAAGGATTTATTGTAACATCTGTAATTAGACCAGCATCATTGGCTTTCTCCGTGCCATCAATGACTATATACTTTATATGATGTTTATCTAAATCATCCCTCTTCTTGACGCTACTGTCCTGTTCAACTTCGCTCAGAGGACAATTGATATTAGGTTCTCGACCATAACTAGAACCAGGAACCTCTGGACTTGTAATTGCATGAGATATATCAGGTGGAGAGCCTCCTTGACCAGAAACAGAAGTTTCTAGAATAGAATTCTGAGCAATTTCAATCAAAGCATCCATTTTAGATATTCTTGAAGTCATATCATTCTTTGTCGGAGATTCAACTTTGCTCTGGAGAGTTGTATTAGGCAATTCTTCAACCCCTCTCACATAATTCCTAACATGGATTCCCACATGGCCGTTATAGCGACGCCGTTCCAGAAATACCTTATGACAAAACTGGCATTCATACTTCCCATCTCTAATTATTACTCCATCCCCAACAGAAGAACCAAGCCTGTACCTTCTAGTAGTCCTCTGGTGAACAGATAAAAGGTGCTGCAAATATGAATCTTTCCCATCAAAAGTCATACCACACTTGTGACATTCAAAAAGAGCATGAATCTGAACCTCTGCAAGATTCTCCATTCCTAATAGGGTACTTTCCTTCTCATGCTCATCAGATACATTGGCAGCCGGCCACGAATTCATGTCTTGCCTTTGGTGTTCATTGTTAGAGTTCAAACCTGCATTCTGCGAAACAAAACCATAAATCTACTAAAGAAGGGTAATAGACAAACAGCAAAATAGACTTTACTTACAGTATCAACAATCACTCTGCAGTTTTCAATATTTTCACTCCTATAAGAGCTTAGCGGTTGTGCAGTGCTAGGATTAAAGGACTGCAAATAAGAGAATGCATCCTTGCAGTTCACAAACTGTTGTCCGTTAGGGCTGGAAGGATCAAATACAGAATGTTTGCAATCAAAAGGCAGAAAAAAAACATACAAGTATAATACCAAATAACTAGGATACAAATAGAGAAGAAAATTTGGCAGTATAGGACTTCAATATTTATCTATCCAAAGCCTTCTTTCTTATAACTCCTATATCTAAGTAGTTATGAGAAATATATGATAAGTTTTAATCCTTCACAGGACATGGAATATAACTCATTATGTTGAAATACATATCTTCTTTCCAAGGCATTAAGTCAAGACTTCAGAATCCCATTCTTAGAGCCAGCAAACTATCCCACAAAATATATATATATAACACCTAAAACTCATAATACCAAAAATAACACCAGAATACTGTAATTAACTTAAACAAAGTTCAATGTGAAATGATAAATTAGACTTTTTTTAATAATAAAAATATATAAACTGGACATAATAAATATTATTTTTGTGATTTTAAGTTTCAAGTGAGAATCAAACAATGCTATTGTGACTGAACTGAACTCATGATTTGATTAACCATTGACACTTCAGTTGGGACAAAGACAAAAACTTGACATAAATTGCATTTTTCATCTAGAAATAAATAAATAAATATATATATCACAAAAATAACTTAAAGCATATATATATATATATATATATATATCACAAAAATAACTTAAAGCATTAAGGTCAAGCTAAACACCTTATGTATCTACGGCAATAAATCCAAGCATGACCTTCCTTCCTTTTCAAGCCCAGCAAAAGCTTCCAGCCAAAAGGCAAGGCATTCCCAAACTCACTAGCATCAACAATCTTCCTCTTCTTCCTTCTACTAGCCCACTGCCCACCTAATTCCCTCAAAAACCCAAAAAGATGTTCTTCACTCTCCAACCCAACAGTCCTCCTCCTCAATTCATCTCCAAATGGCTCTTCATCATTCCCCAAATCCGGTAAATTATGAGCCACAGCATTGTTATTCGAGACCCCAAAACCCATATAAACACCACCACCACCACCGCCTTCAGTCTCCATTTGCAAAACCTTAACTTTAGGCTTCCTTCCTCTCTTTCTCTTTCTCTTCACCTCTCCACCATATGCTTCTAAACTCATTTCAGCATTCCCTTCAAACCCGACAATCCCTCGTTCCTGATTATCCAATACCAATTTAGGTAGCGAAGAGAATTCCACAAAATCAAACTTGGGTTCTTGAGAAATAAAGTGTTTAAGGTGATTGATAATGGAACGATTCTCGTGGCGTTCTGGGTCCTCATTGTCGGATGCGAGGACGGGATGAGGGAGTTTTGGGGCAACACGGCGACGGTGGCCGGCGGACTGAGATCGGCAGGGACGAGAGTAGGTTTGACGACGAGATCCTGCGCTTTCGTTGAAGATGGAACGGTCGATTTTGGGGACGACGATATCGGAGTGGTTGTGAAGGTCAAAAGTGGAAGAAGACGAGCAAAGAGAGAGCGCGTGAAGCTCAGATTGAGAAAGTGTTCTGATGTCCAAGTGTGAAAGAGTATCAAGTTCTAAACTTGGTTGTGGTGATGATGGTGGATTTGAAGGGTTGGGGATGGCCATAGTCGCCATATGAATTTGCTGAAAGTTATTTTGAGCTTTTGTGATACTAGAATCTCAAAACAGAACCGATCTTACAAAATTGACGTAAGGAGTGTAATCTCATAAGATACATTTTTATTTTTTTAAAGATTTAATTTATTAAAATTTTAATTTTCATAAATTTAATCTAAAAATAAAAGTTTCAATATAACAATTACATTTAACATTTTAAAATTATATATTTTTATAATTTTATTTAACACATTTAGTATATTTTTTTCTAAATTTATAAAACTTAAAATTTTAGTGGATTTTTTTTAAAATAACTAAATAAGAGTGAAGTTTGTAAAAATTAACTAACCATAAGTACTGTTTATCCTGTATAATAAGTTGATTTAGCTTTTTAACTTAATACCTTTTATCTCTAATAATTAATAATTTTGAAAAAATAAAACAAGTTTGGATATTAAATTTATATATATTATCGATTAAAATTCACATAAATAGAAAATTATATCATATAATGATAAATAAATAAAGAAAGAAACAAAGAAAAAATATATATTTAAACTCACAATTAATCAAAATATATTTTCTCTTCCTCGGCATAAGTTGGATTTCTACAGATCCTACATATTTCCTCTTCCTCTTCATCATCTTTAGCAATCGTCATAGAAGAAGACGAAGAGAAGGCGATCGATTCGCTTTCTTGGGAAGAAGAGGACGAGGACGAGGACGTCGCCGTTTTGATACTAAGAAGAAGATGTAATTCTGGAAATTGAAATGACCGATGCGATAACACGACTTTTATTCCTAGATTGCCCCTGCTTGTTGAGATTACTTGACGGTTGTTTCCCCGTGTATGTCTTCATATTTGGTTTGTAAACGCCGCCTCATGGTTCGTTTGATGAAAATGATAGATCTTTCACTTTTACCTTTTCATATTTGAGATAAATATTTTTTTTTGTTTGTTTGAGAAATTGAGATAAATATCGTAGTAGCTTATAATTTTCACTAAAAATGTTTTAATTTTTTAAAAAATAAATAAATTTGTTTTCATCGAAATGTTAGTACATAAGATAATTTAATTACAAACCATAAATAAATAAAAAGTCACAAACACATTATTAATACATGTATAATATGATAGAATACAATCTAGTGTGATAATATATGTGGAAAATAGCTCATGAAATCACGTAGCTTTTGAAAAGATGTAATTTAGCCTTAAATGTTTTTTAAAAGGTGTACAATAAGTTCTTTAATTAATTATTTTAATTTAATTACAATTTATTTATATAAATATTATATATTATCGTAAATAAGAGATAAATTTATCATTAATGAAAATAATTTAAAATTATTTATTTTTAAATAAAAAATAAATATTTTTATATCGAAAAATTTACTTATTATTAATGATGTACGTGATTTTTATAAATTAAAATAACAACCAAATTAAAACAACTATAATAAAATAAATAAGAGATATTCAATACAATTTTTAAAAGATTAAGAATTAAAATACACTTTTACAAAAGTTAAAGAGACCTGGTGTGATCGAGACCTAATACATAAGATAGAAGATATGTGATGAAACCAAATCGAAAATATAAATTTACTTGAACAAATGATTGATGATTCAGACCTAAAAGATCCCACAAAGAGATCACAACCACCATGTTCATACCCTCACAAAGCTTTTGGTTTAAAAAAATTTAGTAAAATTTAAGTTCTTTTAACAATTTTAGGAAAAATAAATTTTAAGGTAAAGAGTGGTGCTTCATCTAGTGGTGAGAGTCAATAATAATTGACTCTTTGACGTGAGAGAAAATGATTGTGATAAAGTAATCATTTCTGACACAATATGAACATACAAAAATTGATTGCTACCCGTAGTTATTAGCAACCATTATTTTGTTTTTTCCTCACACTTGCAAACAAGATAAAGCAAAACTATTGAAAAACTTTATTTGTTGACTATAAGAGTTTCTAATAAATGGGATTTTCTTTCAAAAACACTTGTCATTAATTTAGCACCTTAGAGGAAACTTATGCAAGTGATAAATTCATTAAGAAATTTGCACTTAAGATTAAAACCTAATTTGATGTCTTGAATGTTTTTGTGTCTAATAAATATCACTGATCTTTCATTTATTACAAACCTATCCTAAAATATGTATTAGTGGTATAAATTTGTATTTGCAAGTTGGAAAACATATTTATGGATTTGTGGAAAGAGAGACATTTACATGTATTAAATGACAAAAAGAGGTAGTGTTAAGAACTAAAAAAAAACTTTTGACAAAAGTCATTTTACATTTTGGAGTTTAAAATTCACAACGTAAAACCCCGATGCAATTTCTGAAAAGAAATCATCGATGTAATTCAACGAACTGTGATTATATGCATACTCTAATGTTTTATGTATCACATTAATGGAAGCCCAAAGCATTGTTAAAAGTGATAAAACAAAGGTTGTGAACTAGTTATTAAAATAAGCTAAGCATTAGTGTATGCAACTAATAGAAACATACCAATAAATTAAAATAGTATAGCAAATACAGAATCCTCTATTGAAGAATTAATAGTTGATAATCTTATGAACTTAGGCAAGTGTAATAGAATAATATATTAAAAATTGATAAATGGGTATATTTATTTAGGGGTGAAAATCCTCACAAGGCATGCTAACACAACCCAATATAAACATGATAATGACAACACTAGCCATGAATGATTAAAATTTCATTAATTGATTTATAAATTTAAAGATGTTATTATTCCTTATAATTATAAATAATTTTTGTTACTAAATTATTATTATTAAAAATAATTTACTTGATAGAAAATTATTTTAATTATTTATCGTATTGACCAACACGTGAACACGAACTCAACATGAGAACATGAGATGAATATGATATAAAAGAATAAAATATATCCAAACACACTTAACAATCATGCAAAAGTCTCGTCTATATTTTAATTCTAAAGAGGTATTGTCACAACAATAAATTATTACAATCAAATGTATGAATTGATTTGATTTAGAGGTGACTTAACAAGTAACTTTAAATACATGGATGGAATACAATTTCCTCACTTCCTATCTGATACAATCTAGACAATATCGACTCGCTACACACATATTGAATAAATATAATTCATAACCATGAATTAAGCATATTTATAAATCATCCCTAGCCAAGCACAACATCATAGTATAGCAAGCCTACAAAAATGCATTTATTTCTTACATGAAAATATCTTTAAAATGAGGCATTTTAATCTCCTATCTTTTCTAATAGAGTAAACCTACAAAAAGGAATTTGTTTCTTTCATATCATCAACCTACAAAAATGCATTTGTTGTTTTCGTATCATCGAACTATTTTTTCCTCATTTATATCACTTAAATATTGCATTTTTTTTATTTATATTATTTTTTTACTCTCGTGTTAGATATCAAATAATTAAGTAATAATTATTCAAATATATCACTTATTTATTTGAGTTTTAAATCTATCACTAACATGCGTTGTCATTAAATAAAGATTTACTGAATGGTACAAATGTAATATTTACAATAGTTGAATATTATAAACGAAATGAAAAATAATTTAATAATAAGGACAAAACAAAGTCATTATTTTTGGAGGCTTATTATTTCTAGTAATAAGGTTCTTGAATCCTATTGCCTCAGTTTAGATGTATCTTATTCTTGTCTTTGTTGAAAAATTAATATATTTAATTAAATGATAATCATGATACTTTTTTGGTACTTAGAGAGTTAAAATTCATAGCAAAAAGAGACTAAAATAGCCTTTATAAAGATGTTTAGAGAAACAACAAAAATAAGAAGCTTGTAATCACAAAATATTTTTACTATATAAAAAAAGTTTAACCTATTATTTCAATTGAATTCTTAAATTATGATCATCTTGAGTCGTTCAATATTAAATATTGTTCAATTAGCTCACCATATTCAATATTATTGATGTGTTATTTTTTTATAAGTTTTAAGAGTGTTTAATTTATGTATTATCTCAATTTTTTACTCATCTTTATATAGATGAGAATTGAACAAAGATGAAAGATTTTGATAGTGTATTGCTTTAGCAAGAGCACATCATCTTTCTTAAATAAAATTCATGGTTTCCTTGGGGCCTTTTTTCTCTAGGATCGCTTTTAATTCATAAAATTTAGTAACTAGTTATATACATCCAACCATTCATCATACGATCACAAATTTGTTATACATCACAAATGACACGACACAAAATGATTAAAATGTGCTAGCCTCACTCAATTTTAAACCATGATATTATGTTGTGTTATTTGTTTTCATCACAAAATTGTAATGAATATAAGTTGTTCATATCCTCTGTACGACCTATCCTTCCATACATGCACATTACAAAAACCAACCTCGTGGTGTGTGTAAATATACTTGCATACAAAATATACTTAACTATATGCGTGTGTGAATTATTGATCTACAACAACCAACCTTACAAAGAGAAATAAAAATACATTAAGTAAAATAAAATAGACAATGTGTTTTGTACATTGAAAGCCAACACATAGACATGATTAGAACAGAACTTACAATATCTTTAATAACATATTTAATATTGAGCAAGCATGATGTATCTCATAAATTCTCCACTATATGATAAATGTTCAATTACTTTAATGTTTATTGAATCTATCTTTATTTTTATGTTAGTAGTTTAGATACTCAACTCAAAACATTCATTATAAGATGTTTAGGTTATTAATTTTGTTTTTAAGAATTTATTGAATAATTTAAAAACTACATGATTTCTCTTTAGACATACCTTGGAAGTATACTTATCAATTTCTATAAGTGATTCATGCACTTGCAAAATATTTTATAAATCATACAAAATTTGTACGTAACAATTTTGTGTATCAAGTTTTTAAAATAGTTAAATGTGTTAATTCTCTTTTAAGGGTATCTGCTAAACTATTATTGCTTTCTAGAAGGTGTTTGATATCAAAATTGTAATGTTTAAATCATTATTGTAATTTGACTAATCTTTCTTATTTATAATCACCTATAATATTAATCTTTAATCAAAAATTTTGTTATCAATTTTGACAATAAATCTAGAACTTATTACATATATTACAAATTTCTTAATAGTTTTTTAACAATAAAGTATTTTTTTCATTACTGTGATAATTTAATTCTGAATCATGAAAAGATCCTAATATATTTTTATAAAGATATTCATCTTTGTCATCTATTTTTACTTTTAAAATTGCTCCCCAATATTCAAGTGAAGTATTTGTTTCAATTTTGTTTGTAAAGGTTTCGTATTTATGCAAGTTTCTTGATATATATTTCACTATATATTAAACATCTTATAAATCTTTGTAATTGATTTTTGTCTTTTAATTCATTAAGAAATCTTTAAATTTTATATAATATATGTGTTTGTTGATAACTCTGTATTTTAGAGTTATTTTGTTCAATTTATTAATTATAATTGCTATATTCTTAAGGTTTTTAGTTAATTTTAAGTTCCTAAATTATTATTTAGAGTTAGTTTTGTAAGAAATTATATTTTTAGATAAAATTAAACAATTTAAATTAAAAAATGACTTAAATACAAATAACAAAAGTTGAAAATTTAATTTGAATGAAAAATAAGGCTTAAATGTAATTAACAAAATTTTGAATTTAAAATTATTTTATGTGCAAAAAGGGAGTCTCATGCGCAGTATAGATCAACGTGTCTCATGCACCATCAGATCAGAAATTCAACAATGTAGATCAAGAGAGTGAGATGCAAACGCTGTGTGAGAGAGTGGATATGATTTCAACTTCTTTTGCATAGTCTGGCGCACAGGGTAGGGTTTACCTATCTACGTAGTTGATTTTCCCTGAGACACACCCTTTTATCACCTACCATCAGATCAAAATATGAACGGTCTAGATATAATATCTTCCTATATTTCATTAAAAAAAGAGTTTTGTTTCTCTTCAATATCTAATGAAATATTTTCTAATAAGATTTTTACTCTTGCTTCGTGTCTATCTCACCACATTTTTACTTTTTATGTTGTTGCATAAAAGTTGGGTCTGATGCAGTCAAAGTTTTTTTTTAATTTTTGATATATAAATGGTTTTTCAATCTAGTATTGTTAGACTTTTGTAAAAGGTTGATATAAGTTTAGGAAATTATATCTTATTAGAAAGTCAACTCATGTTTTTTATTGATATATGATATAATATAAAATTTTATTTCTCGTATCATTTGATATATATATATATATATCTTTTAAGACCTTATTAAGATATATTGTAATATTATTAACAATTCTTATAATTAAATCTTTTAATGCTTATTTTCAAAGTTCTTTTGTGAATACATATTTATTAGCTACACACATACTTGCTAATGTATCTACATATACATATAAATGATAATTTATGTATCCTTTAAATTTTAATCCTACCTTAATAGAAGTACTATTTGGATTTGTAATACTATATACATTATTCATCTTTTGATGAAGAGTATTCATATTATGAGTCAGTTATTTCTTCCTAAGTTTCTTTTGATAGATAAATACTACAAGTATCATTTATATCTGATTCCTCTATTAATTCTAATTTCATCTTAAAAGTTTATTCTAATATTTTGGCTTTATGTGGAAATTTCCTTTTAAATTTTTTTTATGTTAAAGCATGTTAGAGCATTCATCAACATATATAATTTTCTTTCTCATTGTAGATCCAACATCTACATTTCTTTTTTCTTGTTGAGCAATAATTTTTTTCGGTGGCCTCTACATTTTTATTCAAAGTTCTTTATTATACATTCTCTTATATTTTGAAAGTCCTATTTTCTAAATTTATATATTTTTTATACTTTTGTTTGTAAGATTTTATGTTACATCCATACTTTCCTAGCATTCTACAATCTTTTGCATCATAACAGATTTTATCATTTCTCCTTATTTATTTATATTCTTTTCTTTCTTAACATTTAGTCATTATCTAATTTCTAAGATTTTTTATTCTTCCTATTAAGATCTCTGGTATAGTTTCTCTATTTCTTTTATTACATCCTTTTATTATGATTTTATGTAATATTTCGACAATTTCTAAAAAATATATATATCCTTATAAGTTTTTTGCATGGTGGGTGATAACTTATGATAATACATTCCATGTTCACAAATAAATGAATCTATATAACTCATGTCACATATGTTCATATTTATTAAATGTCATGTGGTTTTCTCAATTTCATTTTCACTAGATTCAGTAATATGTCTCATTTTATCTTCTTCAATAAATTCTTTGTATATTTCACTTACGACAGTATTTAAATGTTCTATACTTGTGGGAGTACTCCCTTACATTTTAAATGTTGTTATTATATAAATTTTGCAAACCAAATTTTAACATTTTTCTATCATTTTATGAGTTACTAAGACTCTACAAGTTGAAGTGTTTGATTGTCTAGTTTGAAAAGTTTGTATGATTATACTCATATCATTAGACTATTCATCAGAGAATTTTTTTCATATCTCTTATACAATCCAAATCTAAAGACTAGATCTATAATTTTCATGAAATTTGAATTCTGGAGGGATATTACCTCTAGTTTTTCAATGTAATCTTTTTTTTTTTAATTTGGGTTGTTTTCTTCTATAAGGAATGTTAGATTCTTCTAGCCTTTGTCTATTTCTCTCTTCTCTATGGGGTTAGATGTTCTTTCTTGATATGGACCGATAATGAAATTAGTTTCATATAATTTTTTGGGATTATATTTTTTGTTAATCAGTTTCATTAATTATGGTCATATCATTTTTCCCTTTTTTTATGCAAAAATTTTCATCATACTTCCTAGTTTTTCATCTATTAAGGTTAACAAATTAACCAATTTTTCTATATCTCTATTCTCAAGGTCCATATATTGTTCTTCTAATTTTTTTTCTATATTTTATTAAACTAAGATTATAGCTTTTTCTTTATCATTGGTTTTTTCTCATTCTTTATTTTCTCATTATTAGGTATCAATGCATTTAATCTTTAAAGTAATTCTTCTTTTATTCCTTCAAATAGATTAAGTGTATAACCTATAATTTCATTGTTTCTAGGTATTCTATTCACATCCCTTCTTAGTTTTGTAAATTATTTGTGTATGTATTGTTGTAATTTGTTATTATAATTATGTTCTTTTATTTCATTCAGGAGTTCATTTTGTATTTCCATTATGTCTTGTAAGGACTTGATATTTGATTCTTGTACTATATTCATTTCATATGCTAAAAGAATTAAGGCATTCATTATTGTTATTTGTTTTTTTATATACTTGTTAGGCTTTCATTAAGATCTAATTTTATATCTTATAGTTTGTATTTGAACATTATTGATAATAGTATCATTTTCTTCCTAAAATTACATCATGGTTTTTATTATTATAGCTTCTTGTTTTAGATCTATCACATTTCTTTCTTTCGTTAGAGATTTATCCTTCATGATCTACAAACGTAAACCTTAATATATTACTTTTTCTTGCTACATTTTCTTCCTAGTATTAGAAGCTCTTATGGACATCTAAGTTCTATTCTTTTGATATTTCAAAGTTTGTTAATATTTTTGGTTTTATTAATTGTCAATTTTCTTAGAAAACTTTATCTATTTCTATGAATTTATTTTGTACATATATTAAACTATTATGGTTATTTGTCCATGAATATTCTACTATATAGTCTATTGAATATGAATGATTTCTTTCTTTTATTAAATATCTCATTTCATATTCATAGGTTAAATTTAATACTTGATTTAATTTTTTTATCATAAATATTAATGACAAACCTAGGGTATGTTGTAAACTTTAATTTATGTTATCATATATTACTATAAATCATTCCTAATAAAGCATATTTTCTATTTATTATTTTATTGTATAGCATTGTTAATTTTTATTGATGTATCAATTCATTCTCTAAAATATATTTTTATTAACATTTAGATTTCTCCTAGATAGAAGTATCCAATCCAATTTTTCCTTTTTGTTTTTTATAGAATTTTTGATAGTTTATCCATAATTGTTTCTTTGTTAACTAATAATATTTTATACATTTTTTTTACATTTGTAATATTATTATTTATTATTTATTATTTATTATTTATTTCATAATAAACTATATATTTTTAAAAATATTTTCTCTATTCTTGAAAATGATGAATCTTTAAATCCATCTATTTCCTTCAAATTTAATCTTACTTTTATACTTTTTCAATTTTTTTTTACTAATTATCAAACATCCAAAGATATCTTGTACTTCTATTTCTATTATTTATTAATTTATTATTATTTTTAAATTTTTTATATATAATAGATTATTATTTAATTTTGTTAACTTTAACTTCTATTAATTTTTAGAGATATTTGTAATATATTTAAAATCATAGAAATATTTTTCAGTTTACTTTAAAACTTAAAGAATATTTTTTATAGATATTCATTAAAAATGAATAATAAAATGCATGAAAATTACGAATGAGATGAGAGAATGGTAGATTTAGAAGGAAAAAGTGAAAAGGTGAAACGGTGAAAAAATGAAAATGATTTATGAAAAATCTTTCTAATCAGTTAACAGAGTCAACTAAATAGTACAATATTAAATGACTCAAAGTGACTATAAAGTTATATGTTAAATTTTTTGACATTAAAAATAATTTACGATTACAAACTTGTTATTTTGCTGTTTCCTAAGCCATAGTCTGGCCATCAAGCATTATGCTCTTGATCTTTTGCCAAACGTCTTCCTAAAGGCTATTTTAGTCCACGTTCGCTTTTGCTATGAATTTTAATCCTTAAGTACAAAAAAATATCATAATTACCATCTTATTAAATATACTAAATTTTCCACAAAAATTTAAGAGACGTTTAATTTGAGGCAATAGAAGTCAAAAACATTATTATTAAAATAACAAACCTTGAAAAATAAATAAATTATTACATTTGTTTTTATCATACCATCAAATTATTATTTTTCCACTCATGGACATCACTAATCTATTACATTTATTTTATTTCATTAATCTTAATCCAACAATGTCATACATATATCAATATTAGATTTAAAACAATTCAAATAATGAAACAATAAATTTAAAACTCAAATAATTAAGTGATATTTAAGACAATTTTATTTTAAATATAATATTTAATTATCTAAATTATTACAAATCTAACACATAATTATTTAACATATCTATTATCATGATACATAGACTAACGAAATGATATAAATAAAATAAAAAATAAAAATGTTAATAATATGAACCAAACAAATGTAATAACTTCATAGTATTGTAAGTTTATTAGAAAAGAGGGGATTGAAGTGCCTAATTTTTAAGAGATTTTCAAACCCAGAACAATCAAAATCCAACATTCTTGCAGTACATTTAAACAAATAACAATGTTCATAGCAAAATCTCAAAGCAACAAATCGTCACAACCACCATGAAAACTCAAAGACCGAAGTAGAAACCAATTTCAGTCGTCTACTATGATGAAATAAGTTCTTAAAACAGCAATCAAATCCACATCTAGGTCTCAATTCATAGTTCATAAAAATTTGCCCATAATTTGGAATTATAGGTTTTCATTAAGAGACAATGAGCCTAGTTGATCAGCTGCATTGCCAACCTGTTGTTGAGAAACATTTCTCAGAACCTCAATTGCCTCGGCCACCTTTGCTTTCAAAGCTTCCGGTGACTCCAGCAGATGTAGAACCTCTGTTTGATCCATCTCTAACAGCATACCTGTAACCTTGGCTGCATGTTCAGGTTCAAGTTGGTCCACAAGTGGATAGAGGCTCTCACCCAGCATCTGCAATTTTTCACAACATAGGGGCATTCAAAGGTGAGGAAATAATATGAAGATACTAAAAAAACTTCACTAGTAATTTCTGTAAACCCACAATGTAATGACAATCTTAACCTACGAGTTTCCGATAAACAACTGTCAGAAACATAAGTCCAACAAAAGGTATTAAGGTACTAGTGACATGGACCAGTCACTCAATTGCCACTTTGAATAATAGAGGCCTCAAAAGAACAAAAATACAAGTACTTGCATTGGAGGAATTATTCATTGCTCTTGGAGTAAACGCTTTACCAAATTACACTGCTTTCTCTCTCCATTTTTTATTAGGTATTTGATTTTTAAAAAAAAAATTTGCACTAATCTTGAATTTTATTGGCCTGAAATACCATATCATCACCTACTCCAAAACCAATGAATAATTTCTGCTTGCATTGTGTCAACTGTAAATCAATAGTTGTGCAAATCTTGAAAATATCAGAAACAGATTTACAGGGAAAGAAAATATTTAGGCTCAATTCCAAAACAACCAAAAACATGTCATACTCTTAGGTACAGATTCCCATCAGCAAAGAAACTGCAGTTTAGCACCCATGAGAAACGTTGTGGGTCAAGGATATTAGTCCATGCAACTATCCATTCCTAGATAAATGTTTTTTATAAAAATTTGAAAAATCCTATACATTGGCTTAAGTTTAGATTTAAACTAATCAATAAAAAATTATTTTTAATTGTAATACAATATTGTATTATAAAATAATTCAATTTAATGATGATTTAAGAACTAATAAAACAAGAAATCTAACTATGGTTATAATTTATACATCAATTCCCAATTTTATTATTTTTTCCCCGAATAAAATGAATACTCGTATTTTATTGGCCAAAAATCTATGATTCCTGCATATTCCTCTAATATTGAGAATCTCAGTCCCACAAAGATTTAAACGAGTGAGGCAAATTCCCAGTTCGTTGACATTCCTAGTCTTAGGTTTTCTATCAGAATGGAAAACTTGATAAAGAATAGAAATCACTGATCCAAAATGTGCCGGTACAAGTACAACTACTTAATTGGAATGATAATGCATCCATAAAAAGAATTCTCTTGAAATTTTACAAAAGTGCTTACAGTTCGTTGTTGCTCTGGGGAGGCATTTGCAAGGGCACTAGCCAAAGCCCCAATTGGAATCGGCTGAGAGATTGTAGCATCACGTACTGGAGCACCACCCATGTCATATGGAACAGATAACATGCCTCCAGCAACACCAGGAATTGGAACATCAGCAAGGCCACGCCCTGGAGGGTAACGGTAAACTCGGCCCCTTGGGAGCATCTACACTCAAAAAATTCATTGAAAAATGTGAATAAATCTGAGAACATGTACATTACAGACTAAACACCTAACTGAACGATACCAACCTGCTGTTGCATTAGTGGAACAGGTTGCTGGGATTGCTGGACACCTCCAGCACGTCTGCCACCAGGACGATGCCCCTGTTGCCCCTGCTGAACCATTGGCATAAAGTAATTGGTCATGGGAGCTCCAGCAGGCCTCATACCAGGAACTAGTTGATGTTGATAACCAAACCCAGGCTATTAAACAAAAGAAACCCAAGGTAAAAAACGCAGCTACTGAATACAATCTAATGTGTGAGAGAACAAATCCAAGTTCAATCAAAATAACAGAACTGCATACTAAAAAGTAAAATAACTATACCAAGATGTGTTACAAGAAAACAAATCAACTAGAAAGTACCTGAGAAGGCATCATGGCAGGTGGTGCTTGACCGTAGAATATTTGTTGGCCAATGCCTGGAGTGCCAGGGGGATACATTTGCATGCGGGGAGCAACCGAAGGTGCCATAGCAACAGGTCTCATCTGAGAAAATTGAGTCTATACAGCAGAAATGCATGAATACATGCAGTTCACAGTTCAGTAATAATCAAAGTTATAACAAAGGTATGCAAGGAAAACAAAAATCCAACTATTGTGAAGGACTCAGAAAAAGCTCCCTGGAACAAGATAAGAATATAGGAACACATTATTTTTCAATTGGAAAGATGAGCCTGAAAAGCACTGCAAAAAGATAGTGCTTTTAATATTCTCATGTCTCATTTTTGTTTTCCTTCTATACTGAGAAATGAGAATTACGAGGACAAAAACAACAAAAGTACATCCAGTAGTGCAGTTAAATATATGCAAGATCAGAAACTTCATACATGTTGACCCAAGTCAATATTAATGTTCAAAACAATATTTTGTTGGAGAACCAGCTTGGGATATGTAAGCATACCTGCAACTTTACCCTTCTATCTTCTTTTCTTTGTGCAAGTGCAACATAGAGAGGTTTGCTAACAACCATTTTACCATTCATCTCAGATAACTACAAATCACAAATATACAAGAAATGTTATAAAGCTGTAATTCTTCAAGAGAAAACAAAATTATTCGTAACAGGTATTCTATCTCGGAACCCAAAAACAACTATCAACTTACAGCACGAGATGCCTCTTCAGGAGTTGAGAATGCAACAAAACCTGATCCTCTACTAATTCCATTAGGATCTCGCATAACCTGTAATGTCAACAATACAGTTCAAAAGTAGAGTATTAGCAAATACAAAAATATAATACTAAAGACCATTTTTATAGGAAAGGAAGTTCATTCATTTCAATAGGTAAATAAACTACAAATATGGACCAAGTTGTGGACCCCAAACCAAGCAAAATAAACACTTCAGACCTTGCATGAGGTAATTGTACCATATGAAGAAAATAGTCCCTTAAGTTCATCGTCAGTGATACTGTCATCCAAATTCTTAATGTACAAGTTTGCCCCATGATACTTGTCGGCTGCCTCTTTCATAGTTTGCTCAAAACGAACCTTTAATTCAACTTCTCTTTCAGATTTCTTTTGAGCTTTTCCAACATACCACTCTCTGTCATCAATTTTTTTTCCATTCAAAGACTCAACAGCTTTAGCAGCATCGTATGCATTCTCAAAGTTGACAAACCCAAAGCCCTTTGATTTTCCATCAGCATCCCTCATCACCACTGCACTTGTGATTGTTCCAAACTCACCAAAAGTCCTCTTCAAGTCATCATCTGTTATCGATTCTGAGAGATTCTTCACAAAAACATTATTAAACTTTGCCTTGTCGAGGACACCTTCTCTTTCTTGCTTCCGAAGAAATGGTCCCACATAGACTTGCTTATCATTTAAGAGCATTCCATTCAACCGATCAATAGCTTTTTGGGCAGATTCTTCATTTTCAAACTGGACAAAACCATAGCCTTTTGACTGACCATATAGGTCTGTAGCTACCTTGCAAGAAAGGATGTTGCCAAAAGCAGAAAATGTATCATGTAGAGCCTTGTGATCAATTGCTTTGTCCAAATTCTGCCAAGTTTAATGCAAAGGGAATTAAGTTGAAGCTGTACAAAGCACTGAATTTTCAAAGAAATAAACGGTTTGTATAGCATACAAAGAATCCATTATTGTTATAAAATAATACCTTAACAAATATATTTCCAGCTCCACTTTTGCGAATTGTTGGATCACGATGAGAATACATGATCCTAATCGGCCTTCCACTCACAGGAGTAAAGTTCAGCACATCCAAAGCCCTGGCAGCTGTCATCAATGTAGTAGCAAACTTTAATATAGACCAAAGGAATCAGTAGCCTTTAACTCGATATTATATCAAGCTTATGAAATTTTCTTCGAAACCATGTCCATTGCTCATAAAGTAGTAAAGGCCGAGGTAAGGAATTTCTCAGACCTTTATATATAATAATTTCGTTACTTTTTCAATTATACAGTCTTTAGAAATCTTACATATCTACGCTGCAATGTGCACACTCTACTAGTGTTAAAAAATGAAATTATTTATTGGGCCAATTCATTATTACACTAACCATAGGACAAAGTTCAATCCACATAAACAAACATTATCTAATAATTAGTCAGTAAAAGCATATATACAAAACAAGATCATCAACCATGCAACAAGTTATGAAAGTCAACAACAAACCATCTTGGGGATTGCTAAAGTTGACATATCCATAGCCAAGCGACCTCCGAGTTGCCAAGTCTCTGCAAACCCTAACAGAAACCACCTGACCGAGCTGATTAAACAAGTCATATAGCTGGGCATCGGTGATATTCTGGTCGAGATCCCCAACATAAAGCGATGTCGTCACATACTGATTAGGTCCACCACCATTGGCCGCAGTAGCAGCAGTATTGGCTCCCGACATAACATTCTGAGACTGAACCTGAACTTGAGCGGCCATCTTATAACACAAACAATAAGAACCCTAACCCTAGAAAAATCACTTATTTTTTAATTTTTTGTGTTCTTTCTTTCTTCCCTCTCCTCTTGTTATTCAGAAACAAATCTAGAAAGCAGACAATGAAGCCATGAAAATGAAGACGAAGCTATAGAAATGCACACCAAATGTTCGATAAAATAGAACTCAAAGATATGTTTATTTTTTTGTTTCGATTAATTTTGGTTTTTTGGGAGGCAAGTGATAAGAGGAGGAGAGGGAAGGTTGTGACTGTGAAAAACACTAGCCGCCGATGGAGGAGAAGGCACTTGAGGAGAGAGAGAGAGAGAGAGACGCGAAAGTAAAGCGAGGGCAGATGAAACTGCACTAAGAGAACGAACCTAATCGCTGAGTTGGCTATTATAGGAATACAAGGTTGTATTAACCCGCTATCCAAAACACACCAAAAATACATAAAAATAAAAAATAAAAATTTCTTAATCCTAGCTACTATGAGTTCACCACCATTAAAAATACAAGTTGTATTAAGAAATGCTATTCATTATTACTATGATATATTATTCATTTTCTCTCTTCATTAAATATTAAATATTTATTTAAAAAAATTATATCAATTTTAAATATTATTAACCTAAAAAATAATATTATTGCAATTTTCTTATTGTATTAATCCGCTGTAAAACGAAAAAAAAACATAAAAAATCTATTAATCCTAGCTATAATGAGTTCACCACCAATAAAAATAAGAACTAGATCGTGAGTAGTATTTGCCCTTTTATCCAACATCAATCAATTGGCTTTCTCCGTGTTATTGTGTAGTATAAATGATCATTTATACGAAGAAAAAAAATTATTACAATTAATTACTTATATTATAAAATAATAAATTATTAATTTAATCAAAAAATTTAAATAACGTATATAATATATAAAATTTTAACTACGTTATTTTATTTACGATAAATTTTTATAAATTTACATATCGTATAAATGTCTTAAATATTTTAATTGAATAGTCAATATTTAACGAAAATATTTGATCAAAATATATTATAATACTAAAAATAATAAATTAGAAAATTTTACATATCATTAATAAGTAATTCAATATATTTTCATTAATTTAGTAATAAATGTTCTGTCTCGTGTTCTCTTAAATATGAGTTTGCATTTCATAATTTAGTAAAAGAACATCAATTAATTTACAGGTTTTAACTTTTTTATTGGAATAAATATTAATATCATATAAATTTATATATATACTATATTCATACTTCTTATATATAATTTCATGCATCATAATTATTAAAAATTTATTTATTTTTTAAGATAATACAAATACATAAAATAATATAAAAAATACAAAATGTAAATTTTATGTCATCTCAACATTCTTCTTTTGATTTTTTATTAATATTAATATAAGAAGGAACACAAAATGCAATTTTTAAATTTACAAAAATGACTACAAATTGTATTTATGAACCGATTTTATTTTTGTTTTATTCCTTATTTCTTGTTGTATTCATGGATCATGAACAAAAATTTATTATTTTAAGCAAACAAAAGATATATTTTTTAACAAGTTAGTTTGAGTTATGTTTATACGAATTAACATTATAAATGACAATAAGAATTGACATACTATGTTTGCTCACATTAAATAAGTGGGAAAATGTTCATGTACATCATTTTGTTTAGTTTTTAAAGATTATTTAGTACTTTTATTTAAAAAAATATATTTTTGATTCCCTTTATTTGTAAAAATTGTATCAAATAATAACAAAATTAAATTTTTATCTAATTTTTCATTAAATATAACGAATTAGTACATGTACATAAACATATTTTTATTTTTGCATATATCTAATAAAATAATTTTTAATCAAAAAAATTAGTTAAATTTTTTAATAAATCTTTCAATTAAATTGTTATTGTCTAATGTGTGATTTTAGATTTTACACAATAAAAATTTAGTTTAAGATTTATTGAAAATTTTGTTTAATTTAAAAAAAATTCTTAAAAGTTTAAATATTTTTTTAATTAAATATTAATTTTTTAATATATAAATATTGAAAAATATAAACATACATGTAATATATACATTATGTTATTATATTTAATAAAAAATAAGATAAAAAAATTAATTATGTTTTTATTTAACATATATTTTTACAAATAAATGTACTTTAATGATGTCTTTTTCATAAATAAAATGATTTAAAATAATTAAACAGAATGATTAAATAATACATTTAACTTAAACAAAATGAATATTTAAGCAAATCACAAATATTGTGAAAATCAATCCTTTTCTTTTGATCATAGTTAGAAGGAGAAAATTGTTTTAAACTAGGTCAAACTACAAACGCGTTGTCACTCTAAATTATGAAGGCTATACTAATGTAATTTGTATTTACTCGTGTGGTTATAGCTAAGTATCATAAAAACTTTATTATAAGACATGTAAATGTGAAATCAAGGTTTGATTAGTGTACAAGTTGTGAAATACTATTTAAAAAAATGATTTATATTTATTTGTTTGATAAAATTTGTATAATCTATTTAGAGCAGTGAAAATTAATTTTATTTTCAAGTTTCAAGTTTTCAAAAAGAATATTATTTGATAATTAATTCAATTTTAAAGTTCAAAATCAAGTTAAAACTTAATTTTAATTTTATGTACTTTTTATTGTTTTTGAAACTTAAAAACATAAAAAAAATAAAAAATTATATTCTAAATTCATTTTTGTTTCATTAATTAAATTTATACTGTGACTTAAAAAAAATAAACAGAAAAATATAACTTTTATTAAATGAATTTTTACATTTTTTAAATAAATTAGAAAACATAAAACTAATTTTAAATTCAAAAAAAAAAAATTAGTTACAAAACAAGCTCTTAATAATTTCCATATATTAAACTTCAACAGTTGATTCATAATTGTTTTCTCGAACTTTAAAATTTACCTTCAACTTAATACTTTAAGCAGACTCTCGAATAATGTGTATATCTAAGAATACAAATATCACAAAAGCTTGTCATGAACTGTGAACAAAAAAACATTATCTATCCATGATGTTAAACAAAACAAGTACCATTTAAGTGTATTACCAAGAATAAATACAAATTAGATAACATTATAAATGTTATCTTTACAAAAAAAAAATCATAAAAATTTATTTAGTAAAAATAATAGACTTCTATGTCTAATTTTTTTAAAAATAAGATATCATAAATTTATTATTTATTATAAATAAACTTTTGTAATACTTTTTATAATTATTATGGATTTGTATTATTCTAAGTAGTGAATTCAAGTACAACTTTTTTAAAAGTATCAGACTTTAAAATGCTTTTTTCCTCTATTTTTATTATAAAGTATATGGCATTTCTTTCAGCAAATCCATCAAGCTCATCAGACATTTCAACAACAAATGCAATCTTCTCGATACCAAAACCAGGAATCTCTTAATCTCAAATCGAATTTTATTTAGCTCTAGGCTTTATCGATTATAACATGAACTCGAAATATATATAATAATGTCGTAATCCATTTAAATACACAATATGGAGTCTGTTTTTACAGAACTCCAAAACACTTCCAAGTTCCAGTCATCATATGAATAAGTTAAACAAGTTTAAGAGCAATACAAGCCTAGCAAATGGTGCTGCATATTGATAATGGGTTACAAACTTTGGAGCCAAAAAAACACAAGGCTCCCTCAAGACCTACAAATAAGAATGCCCTATGATCCAAGTGGGTTTTTAAGACCAAGTTCATAGAGGTCCAAACTGTTGATAGATTCCAAGCACAAGTAGTTTACACAGGGTCTCGTCAAGTACCAATACTTGACATTGTAGAAACTAGAAAGTAAGTCGTGTGATAAAAGGCAACAACCATATGATTAAATATGAGCTATCAGCTCTCTAGGTTGTACTTTGATCAATTTACTTTCAATTATTAAACTTAAGAAACAGTATTTTAAAATATGTATATTTTAATTACATAACTTCGATAAAAGTGTCCTATTTACTTAAAATAAAAGAGACTTTAGTTAAAATTATGTGACTAAATTGAACTTATTTTTAAAATATTATGACTTGAATGTATCCATGAAAAGCAAAATGATTAAAGTGTTCCTTGAGCACAATATAAGTGACAGTAAGAGTAATTTTTGTATTAAATATTATTAGATCCTGCAATTTCTTCCAACTAGTGAAGGAGAGAGCTAGATGTTTAAGGGATACCTTGAGAAGATGAATATTTCTATTCATCTCAACTTAAAATGGATTTACAATTGACATGACATATCATAACTTAAAAGTAGGCTGGACGGTTTCTTCCGAACAAAATCTGTCACACTTGAGAGTCATCTCCAATTGAGATAACTTTTCCAAAGGAAACAACGTACATGTAGCAACCACAGGGCATCAAAAGTTTCAAATTTCCTAAAAATGTGTGCCAAATAAACAAATACATATAGACCCAAAATACCTGGTCCTATATACTTTCTCGGTTTCTTCTTCGACTTGGATGCATTTGTAGTTAGGCTGACCAATATTCATTTGTTTTACACTGGGACGACACCATTTTTGTTAATGTTGGTTTATGTTGATGATGAGATCCTAACAGGTAAAGATGCCCTTACTATTTCTACTTCGATAGGTAATCTGAGTGATGAGTTTGCCTTGACGGATTTTTAGATGGGTTGCACCACTTTATGGGATTGGAAATCAGGCCTTTCTCAGGAAAGCTCTTCCCTGAATAACGAAAATGTCAGGCAAATAGAATATCAACTAGCACAGTAATATCTTGTGAACAAAAGACATGAAAAGCAAAATTACTTGCAAAAAAGCTTGTTTTTCCAATCTGAGGTTTCAACTGATCTTCAAAGACGGTAAATCTGCATTTGTTATACAAAACGACAATTCCATTATAGGAAACCCAAAAAAAAAAGTAAAGCATCAACAATTCCAAATCAGCTACATCAACAAATACGCCAAAAAGAAAGGAATATATGATACGTAATAGTATTAAAATAATGGAAAGTAGGAAATTGAAGCTAGCTAGAGAGTCACTGGTATCATATCAGAAAAGAAATATACCAAGAAGAGTCGAAAAATGTGGCTTGAACTATGACAAACTAATGGAACCAAACACTACCAAATTATTACCTAGGGAGTACGGAGCACCTTTGAATCCAAGAGATCACTTCATTTGCATGCATGGGCCAAAGACTCACTGCTGAAACTCAAAACCTCCTTCCTCTTCCATCTGTAATACTCCGCAACTCTCTGTGTGTGATAATGCATGTTTATTCTTTCTGTTTCGCTTCAACCCTGTTAAAAAAAGAGAGAGATAATAAATCATCAAAGATACTTGACCCCAGCAGCTCGACACATTGATGGAGGGTTTGTTTCCGGAGCTATTTTAACATTCAAGGGATTTAGAAAGTTGTAATGTACTGATTTACATACTATTAGCAGATGAGGGATGAAAAAGTTTAAATATTATTTCATTTTATACATTTTGTTAAATTATTTCAATATAATATACACTTGAGGGACCTTTGTAGCTTGAGCACCCTTGAGGAAAAAAATACATTGCAAAAAATAAAAAAAAAAACAAACAAACACACACTTTTAAGTTTCCAATTAATTCCATTCACTATACAAGGGAATTCAAGTTAAATCCCAAAAAAGAACCATTGAATGAATAGCTAGGTAGATATAACACAAAATTTCCACTTTAAGTCAATGACACCTGCAATGCAGGAGTTCTCTTAGTTTTATTAAGGCAGAGCTTAATTTACAATTTTATATGTAAAATTGTACACCCCTGGTAGCAGTAAATTGATAATACTGACTGGGGAGAAGTCTTGCATGGAAGTTGGAACAATGAGCTTTAAATCCATGCAGACTCATTTGCAGAAAGAAAAAGAATAATAATAAAAGAAAAAGTGTTCCCAGCTTCAATACTTTATTTAAACATTAAGAAACAATAGAGAAGAATAAGATGCATTGAAAGAATGAAAGAGACTGGGTTGCTATGAGCATAATCAACATGGGCATATACCAATAGGTAGCTTCAAAAGGCATCTGAATGTTAGAAAATAAGGCAGCCATCTGATTTTTCTATCCACCAGCTGCAGCCAGAAATTTTCTCTTGCTTACTGGTTCTTCATGCAAGACCACAACATCTCTAACCTTCTCAAATAGTTCCTCCAGCTTATTCACATCAAACTTATGAAATTCTAGGGGTTTTTTGTACCTTTGCTGGTATATTGCTTCAAAACAACCCAAGAATATCATACAAGAATAGCTTACTAGAATCTCTTGCAGCTCACATTTGAACAGTTTGAGGATATTGTCATCAGTTTCATTTCCACACGCTGGCCCCACATTAACTTCCGTCTGGCCCCTTATTTCCTCACTCTCTTCAATGATTACTCTTTCCTCATCTGAGAAATCATCTGAGGAGCCATTACCATTAACAGTATCCATACACTCTTCCTGAATCGCCTTCCCTTTCCTATTTTCTTTCCTAGCCAGAACCAATGGTGGTGCACTTGGGATTGCTTTTAAGTTGCGGAAGTACACAAACTTATTCTGGCCTTTACCCTCCACTGCCATTGTGTCCCCCATCTTTTTGAAAAGATTCACGAGCTTGAATGCACCATACTCTGATACATAGAGAGGCCTCCCGTAAACCTTTTGGTACTCAGCAGAAACTCGGGTAAGAGGCAGGTATCCTCCAGAAAGTTCAAGCAACCTTACAAGCTGCCCCTTTAGACCATTTAAGTCGCCAGGTTGTACCCACAAAGTAGGCTCATCATTATCACTAAAAATAGGCCCTGCAGAAACTTCGTTCAAGCCAGATGGAAGACTTTGTGACCTCAAATTTGTGGGAAAACAAGGCATCAATGAAGAATTACTATTGTATTCAGTTAGCAATTGTGACACCACAGCAAAATCTCTAGAATCGTAATACCCCTGTGAAATCCCTCTGTATACAATAGCTTCTTCATTTTGCCCATTTGAGTTGTCATTAATGCCACAACCCATGAGATGCCCAGCTAAATCAACTGACCATCCACAAGGGGCCATTAACGCTCTAGTCGGGGGCAAAAATCCTTCCCCACGAGCCACACTAGGCCAGTCCCACACAAACTTACCAGCATTGGTAAGAGCAGATGAAACACCAACATTAGAAGGGATAACTAGAATCACATTATATCCTCGTTGACCAAGTACATGAAGTGCTGGAGCAAAATCCACATCTCCAGAAATGAGCATGATGGAAGAGGGGGGAGGATTGTCAAGAGCAAATAAGAACATATCAATCAAGATAGCCTTGTCGGCAGCATCCTTCCTTCCATTTGGAACGTCAATGAGCTTGACACCAGTTCTCTGGCAACCTTCTCGTAATCGCTTTGGGAAGGCATTGAAGTCCCCATATGCACAAAACGTCATAACTGCTCCTTTGATAACAGGATGCACTCGCAAAGCCATTCTGATATTTCCGCCTACATCTTCTGAGCGAACGTCACTCGGGACAGGGCAATTCTCAATATCCCAAAAAATAGCTACAGGACCATCTAACAATCTTCTAATTGGCTGGTTTAGTGGAGCATGTCGTGCAATAGCATATGAATCTGCTGTATATTTCCTTTGCTCAAAAGCTTCTAAAGATACTATTGATTTTGATGTATTTGAAGATGCCATCAGAACATAAACTCAAATATCCCTGAATGTAGAGAATAGTGAGCCAAAAAGAATAATGTTAGGAAGTTATTTCTGAACAAGCTAAAGCAAAAGTTGCATATCCCTACTACAAGGGAAAAAAGAGCAATAGAGAATGATCATTGACTGTCATGAAAAGGGTACCATGACCATTAAAAGAAAATCTATGAAGTTTTGTTTCCAGGTGTTCTCGTAAACAGGTCTTGCAGCCTTGGTGAAAAACAGAAAACAAACATTGTAGAAAGGTTCCAAAAGATCAACAATCATCGAGAAAGGGAGTTACTACAATGCTCATAAACAAATCACCATTATAAAAAAAAATTCCAATTTACGATAATGGTCAGCTTTCTCTGTAATTTTCCAAGCTCTAATTTATTTGGCACTTTAATTCATTTACATATTCCACTAATATCATCAACATAAACAAATGTTTAAAAAAAAATTACAATCAAATGCAATGAATATCTCGAACCAGTCACCCAAGATATGAAATAACCTAGAGCAGAAAAAAAGAAGAAAAAAACATAGGACATAACAAGACAATAAACAAAGTTATGAGTCATCTAGTGCAGACCATAGGACTTAAAACAAAGAAATGAACCTTCGTACTTGTCGTAACAGTAAAAATATGTAGATCTTAGGGCTCATAACTAAAGCACCAAGTTATTCTTGACGGTCATGTTCTCCCTCTATGTTTCACCTAACAAATAATTATCTTGGGTTTTAGGTGCACCATTGCACGTTTGTGAGAGAACCCATAACAAAGGAAAAGATCATAATAAAAAAAATGCATACAAACAACAAACACTATCCAAGATTAAAAAGAAAAAAAAATTAGCCAGACTCAATTCATGCAACAAACAGTAAGCTAGGTAACAGCTAGAAGCCCCAAAATCATTTAATAATAAGTCGCAAAAGCATGAACACAACTTGTTGAAGTTGAGGTTTATGTCGACAACAAATTAACATCATTCATCAGACCTCATTAGAAAAATCCTAAATATCATAAATTTGTAATTTATCTTAAATGATGTTGTAAGGTGTGATTGGATATTGCAATTGGACCTATATCATTGTATCTATCGTGATTGTGAAAATTGTGATATATAAAAGCGTTCTATCAATTTTGAGGTCCAGTTTTAGAAAAGATATGACAAAAAAATGTATTTCATAGACAAAATCAAAATTTTACAAATTTGGGTTCAGATTTATAGACACAAATAATCAGGTTCCACGAAAAGTGAATACATTTAGTCCTATTATTATAAAAAATGAGAACTTTAATTCCATAATTATTTAAAATCATGCACTTCAATCCCGGTATTAAAGTACACTTTTAACACTTAAATACCTTATTTTCATAAATAACAATGACCATTCCATAAATTATGAAACTAAAATGACACATATCACATAAAACTGCGACCTAGAACCTTTAACTCGAAAATCAGAGCCGAAACCCCCACAAGTCCCAAAAATTTAAAACTTTAAAACATCACAAAATTCTCTCGGACGGTTCAATCCATCTAAACCCTAAATCATTCAAAAAAAGTAACCATCTTTTGGCAACAAAAATCAGAAACCAGATAAATGAAACCACCAAAAAAAGAACCTTCAAAAGCTCACTGATTAACACCTTAATCCAGGTTAGTGGTCAACCACTAAAGCAAAGAACACCAAAAAAAAGACATAATGGGAGAGAGAAAGAATAGATCGCTACTAACCTTAATATGAAGTGACGAATGGGTCGATTTGTTTGGTCCGATTTTGCTCTGGGGGAAAGAAATGGAGAAGCAGGAGAGAATGCTCAAATATTATAGAGAGACAAGCAGAAAAGAATATTCAGTACAATTCAGATGGTACTTTTTAGTAATGTAATTTTAAAATCGTACATCTGACTTTATTTAAAAAAATATATGTGTATTCTTTCTTAATTAAAAAAAGGGACAGATGGGCGGCACTTTTGGCTGCAAAGTTAGTGTTGTACGTAATAAAAATAAAAAAATTACATAAACAAATTCATTTATTAAAAATATAGTATGAATATAGATTTAAATAGTGAATCTGTAATCTAATGTATCAAATTTTTTAATTATAAGATTATATGTATTAAATTTTTTATATCATACTAAAATTAACATTTTTATTTTTAAAATATAAAATATAAAACATTAAATTAAATAAATATTCATTTATAATAATTTTTATAAATACATAAATATATATATAAAATAAAATAAATAAATATAAATTATTTATTATGAATTTTATTTTATTATAATATACAATTTATTATTAAATATTATATTAATTAATTATAAATTTAATTTAATAAAATTTTGTTTAATATCAATATATTTAACATATTTAATATAGGGTATCAAAAATGTAGTTGGCTCGCATCAAAATGAGTCATGAAAAAAGGTATTTGAGTTTGTGTAATATTTACTAAAAAAAATTATATTTTAAACAATATTTATAATGAAAAATTGATATTTTTAAAATAATAAAAATTATTACAATAAATAGTATTTACTATTATAAATATATCTGATTATATTATATATAAAAATTTAAATTATATTTAAAATAATTTTGAAGAAATATATATATATATTTATATTTTAAAATAATAATATATATTATTATTTATATTTTATTATAAATATTATAAAAAATTAAGTTAAATATATTAAATAATATTTTTATTATATTAACGAGTGAATTTTTTTTTAATATCTACTCTTTACGTGTTTTTAACTTATTAGCAAAAAAAATATACATACCAAAAAATAAGATTATTTATTATATTTATTTTAATTTTACTTTTGGTTAATGATTCTTTACGGTATCAATTTGTAGAATTTATAGTTAACTCAAAAACTTAAATACAATTTTTATATTATTTATTTATTTATCATTATATTGTATAAATTTTAAATAAGTTATAAAAATTAAATAAAATGAATACATTAAAAATATATAACAATTAACAAGCAATTTGATGACTTAAATAAATTTTTATAATTTATTACTTTTAAATTTTAATTTTAATTTAATTGTATTTAATTTTTATTAATTTTAGAATTAGTTATTATTATTTAAATTTTATAAGTAAGTTTTAAATTTAAATTTAAATTTATTTAAATTAAATAATATTTTTAATTAATATATATATATATATATATATATATATATATTTCACGCGGTTTGAACGTGTATATATATATATAATAATGCTGGGAAACAAGTATATGGAAACAGGTGGTTTGAACGTGTATGTGTATATATATATATATATATCAAAAAACATAAAAAGGGAGCGACGAACGGGAAGACGAAACAGATAAAAGGAAGAGAAAAGCGGCACAGGTGTCGCCCGGAGAAGAAAAGAGAGAGAGAGAGAGAGAGAAAAGCGAAAGAAGATAGGAGCCAACGGATTCTTTTTATGGTTTACTTTTCTTTCGATTTCTGTGAAAAAAAATTAAGATGAATTTTTTTATATTAAATTTAATTTTAAGCATCGATTAATTTTTCTTTATTTTAAGAGAGAGATATAATTTAATTTTAAATTATGTTTAATTTTATATATTAATTTAAATTATTTTTTTCATGTTTATTTAATTTATTATGAGTTTAATATTTCTAATATAACTTTAATATTATGATTTATTATCAAAAGAGAGAATTATATAATAAATATGTGATATTTTAGCATATATAAATACATAGATCGAAAGATTTGTATGAACTTGTGTAATATTAAAATGATTGATCTCAATGTTTTTTTGTTTTGTTAAATTACATACTTTTATGTAAATTGATTAACAATAATATTTTCAATTCACTATTGAAATAGATTTTTGGATGCTTTTTGTAGATAACTAACAAACAGAGATAATTAAATTCAATTAACTATATTAGTAAAATATAGTGACGGATTATGTGAAATCAATTTCTTAGAAGTTTTCTTCTCATTAATTTGATATTTGAATAACATCTTTATTTTCTTTTGCACATTTTATTTAAATTGGTTTTATTTTAAATTCTAATTGCAACAACCTTAGTGACTTCTTTAGATAAAATTAAGATTGGTACAATTTTGATATTTTTTAAAAATAAGTTACTAATCTTTGAGAACAATTCTCTTCTTATTACTTTATTATAAAACTACGATATTGTGCACTTGTAGTTTTTCACTGATCAAGTTTTTGGTGTCGTTACCAAGGATTGATTTTTTATTATTTTTGCCAATATCGATACAAAGTAATCTTGGTTTTAATTTAGAATTAAATTTTATTTCATTTATATATTCTTTTCTCTATGTGTGTTTTTTACGTTGGATGCATCGTGCTAGAATTCGAAACATTATTCATTTTGATCTAAAGATTGAAAAAACTTTTAGATGACGAAGAAAGAATAAGTACTAACCATAGTTGAAGGAGAACAAAATGTATCGCCATACACCTTGAAGGATTATGTTAGGTCAATTATGAATGATAATTATTCATGTGTAAGACGTCAAACCATTAATTCCAATAATTTTAAGCTCAAACTAGTATTGATCAACATGGTGTAACAAGCCCAATTTAGCAAATCGTCACTTGATGATCCCAATATTCATTTGGTGATGTTTTTGGAGATTTGTGACATTGTAAAGATGAATGGTGTTACTTAAGACACCATTAGACTGAGGGTGATACTTCTCTTTTGGAAGAAATGGCCTCAAACAACTATCAATGGCCAACTGAAATATCTATGGCTAAAAAAGTTATTAGGATTCATGAATTAGAGTCGTTTGCTTCCCTTTCAACTCAAGTTGCTTTTCTATCTCATTAGATTTCAACCTTGACAACCCAAAGAATAACACAAAGTGTAGAATATGTTGCATATTCAAGTATGACATTTTCGATAAATAAAGTGAGGTAAGAATAGGCTTCATACATCAACAATTGAAACTACAACTATCATGGTAATCCTATGCAAAATTACTATCATCCAGGGCTTTGAAATCATGAGAATTTTTCTTATGGAAACACAAAGAATGTGTTGCAACCTCCTCCAAGGTTTGATAGTCAACCAAACAAGAAGAAGATGTCACTTGATTAGGCCATGGTTTCCTTTGTTGAAGAGACCAAAGAAAGGTTTAAAAGGAGTGATTCACGAATGAATAACATTGAGACTCATTTTAACAATATAAGAGCCACAATGAAAAATCTTGAATTACAAATAGGGCAACTAGCCACGACCATCAATGCTCAACAAAGAGGAACTTTTCCTAGCAATATAGAAGTGAATCTAAAGGAATAATGCAAGGCCATTACACTTAGTAGTGGAAGATAAATTAAGATATTACCATCAAAGGAAACCGAGTCCATCCTTACAGCTCCAAACAATGGTCAAACCAATAATAAAGTAGAAGGAGAAAATATTGTTGATGATACACTAATAGAGACTAACATGCTTCCATCAATTTCATTTCCTGAAAATCCTCATATTCTCTCTAGTCCACTTCCTTATCCTCGACGCTTTCAAACAAAATTAGATAAGTAATTTTCTAAGTTTTTGGATATCTTTAAGAAAATTCACATAAATATTCCTTTTGTAGATTCCTTGGAAAAAAATGCTCAATTATGCCAAATTCCTGAAGGACATTATGTCTAAGAAGAGAAAGTTGAAGGAGTTTGAAACAGTAAAGTATTCTAAAGAATGTAGTGTCATTCTTCAAAAGAAATTACCTCAAAAATTAAAAGATCTGGGGAGTTTCACTTTTCCTTGCACTATTAGAAATTCATTTTTGATAAAGTTTTATGTGATCTTGGTGCTAGCATTAATCTTATGCCATTGTCTATTTATAGGAAATTGGGACTTAGATAGATAAAACAAATAACAATTTCTTTGCAATTAGCAGACCGATCAATCAAGTATTCACGTGGAATCATAAAAGATGTATTGGTAAAGGTGGATAAATATATTTTTTTGTTGATTTTGTGGTGTTAGATATGGATGAAGACCAAGATGTCCCACTAATTCTTGGCCGACCATTATTGGCTACGAGAAGGGCTTTAATGGATGTTCAAAAGAGTGAGTTAACATTAAGAGTGAACAAGGAATAAGTTACATTCAACATCTACAAAGCCATGAGATTTTCAGAAGATTCAAGCACTTGTTTTTGGGTAGATGTCATTGAGCAATGTGTAGTAAAAGCCTTTCAAGAGGATATACTGGCCAATCACCTAGAACGATGTATCACCATTTCATCTCATGCTTATGATTTCAATAACTCTATTGTTTGTAAATTTGATTCACCTTTTTTTAGTGAAGAATTTTTCCACTATGTATTTGTCTTGGAAGCATTGCAGTAGGTTACATCATTTAGCAAATTGGTGGAGAGGCTAAAGCCAATGGTAGCAAAGACGAATTCTACAATCTCTATAAAAAAGTGCAACAAACTACAACTCCTGAGTTGAAGCAATTGCCTGAGCATCTTCCCTATGCATTCTTTGGTGATAGTTACACCTTTCCAGTGATTATTGTTGCATCATTTATACCAGAAAGAAGAAGAACAGTTGCTACATGTGTTAAGAGAGCATAGAATAGCCTTGGGTGGACTATCTTTGAAATAAAAGGTATAAGTCCATACATTTGCATGCACAAGATTCTAATGGATGAACTTTATAAACCATTAATTAAGTCCCAAAGAAGATTAAATCCAATAATGAAGGAAGTTATGAAAGTTGAAATTTTGAAGCTCTTCAATGCTGGAATTATTTATGTTATTTCAAACAGCTCATGGGTAAGTCCACTTCATGTTGTACCAAAAAATGGTGGAATAACGGTGGTGAAAATGACAACAATGAATTTACTCCTACGAGAACAATCATGGGTTGGCGTGTATGTATAGATTACTGCAAGTTAAACAAAGCAACAAAGAAAGATCATTTTCCACTTCTATTCATTGATAAAATGTTACATGGATTGGCCAAATATCCCTATTATTGCCTCTTAGATGGTTATTCGGGGTATAACTAGACTACTATAGCCACTGAATATTAGGAGAAAACTACATTCACATGCCCCTACAAAACACTTTCTTTTAGAAGGATGCCCTTTGGATTGTGCAATGCCCCAACAACATTTATGATGGTTATCTTTTATGATATGGTGCAAGATATAATGGAAATTTTCATTGATGACTTTTCGGTTGGAAAATCGTGTCATCTCCCTGTTGAGTTGGAACACAAACCTTATTGGGCTGTAAAAAAGTTTAATTTGATTTGAAGGCAATAGGGGACAAACTAATTCTTCAATTGAATTAGATGGATGAGTTCTGAAATGATGCTTATGAAAATATAAAGATCTACAAAGAACAGACAAAGAAGTGACATAACAAACAGATTCTTAGGCATTACTTTGCTCCAGGACATCAAGTTTTTCTTTTCAATTGATGACTATCTTTTTGGGTGAGTTAAGATCAAGATGGACAGGTCCTTATACAATTGACAAAGTTTTCACTTTTGGAGAAATAAACTTGAAGGAGAATACATGGCATATATTCATAGTTAATGGTTAGAGATTGAAGCATTATTATGGAGAACAAGTGGAGGAATTATGCATTTACTCTTCTTTGAAATCCTAATTGATGAAGATTGAAAAGTCTGGTTGTATACTATAAAATAAGCACTTATGAGAGGCAGTCTATAAAACTTTTTTTATTTTTTTATTTTATTTATTATTTAATTTGGATTTTGATGCTGGTTTATTTTGCAGAAATAAAAAAGTTGAAAATTACAAACTAATGTGGATCCACCATAAAACCAGGGAAGTTCCTTTCATTTCTTTTATCTATCTCATTTTAGAATTAGAATGAGAATATTGTTTAGTTTAAGTTTGAGGGTGTCAACTCCTATAATCTTGAGTTGTTGGATTCTCTTATCAAGCATTTATTTGAGTATGATTGAATTCGTTATGACTCTGAAATTTATAATTGATGATGGTTTTGAGAAAAAATTTCCCAAAATTTGTTATTATGTTAGGTAGAGTTTTATGGGTATTTTGATTTAAATCTTTGTCCTAATTAATTGAGCACATAGTAATTTTTTCTCTATTTCATTTTGCCTATGAAGAGAAAGAGTTGAATTAACTAGGTTAGGAAAGTTCAATCTTGATTTGCTCTATAATTCGTTGTTGGATCCTTGAGGCGAAATCATAATAGATACCAAACATTAGAGAAAGGATCTAGGCAATTTTTTTTTACAACCAAAAAACTTTCCCAACTGTCCTAATTATTACGCCATAATCGCATGGTGTATTCCCATAGTCAACCCCCTTGAGCCTTATTTGAAATAACTTTTATTTGTTCCTTTAACTACATAAACCATTCTCGTTCTAAGCTTGAAAAATCATGAATTTATCTTAAATTTTGAGAAAATATGATAAAAATCTGCATTTAAAAATAAAGTTAGTTCAAATTAAATAATCAACATTATGTTGCTCTATTTGATCAAAGTGTGAAAAAAAAGTGAAAGGTAAGAATCGAAAAAGGGTTAAAGTGGTTGAAATTAGTAAAGACTGTTAGTATCAAGAAAACCACACAAAAAAACAAGAAGAAAAGGAAGAAAAAAAGCATTCCACTTATTGAGTATGATAATGATATTATCATCGGTATGAACATCATTATCGAGAAAGAGCTATGAAATCAAGATATTCTTTTTTTCCACAAAGTATTTTCCCAATTTTCTTTTATTTTTCATATCCATTTCTTTTTTAGCCCTCACCCTATGGCCTATCATTACAACCTTGATTAAAGACCTTTTTATATCTGATTTTGGTATTTGATTACATTAGTGGAGAAGATTTGTAAAAATTGGACTTATGAAGTTAAGTTTTGAGAGAATTATTCTGATTTCAGTTGCTTTACTTTTATTTGAATTTGCCAGTGGTTTGGAGTTAAATTAACTATTTCACACACACACTCAATGACTTAGCATTAGGTTGAAGTAAATGCTTAACTCTTGTTTGAAAAATTGTTGAATTTTTGATTGATTTTCCTACTATCTTTGATGTAAAAAGAGTAAGTTATTAGTAATGAAATCTAAATTCAGATCATGGCTTGGTGAGTGATTGTAGTTCTCTATAGGATCTAGTTGATGTTGTTTATAGTTGTCTTTTCTTTTATTTTCTTTTTGTTTGAGGACAAACAAAGTTCTAACTTTGGAGGTGTTTGATGACTTGCATAATTTGACATAATTTATCACTTATCAACTTTAACTTTTGTCTAATTTTATTTAATTTTTATTGATTTTAGACTTCATTATTATTATTTAAATTTTATTTCAGATTTCATAAAAATGAAGATCTAAAATTTTAAAAGTATATTTACACATGGTTTGAACGTGTATATATATATATATATATATATAAGAATTATGGGAAACATGTGGAGATATATATACATATTAAAAAATAGAAAAAAGTGAGTGGCAAACGGAAAAGACGAAACAAAGAAAGGTAGAGAATAACGATGCAGGTGTCGCTAAGAGAAAGAAAGAAAAAAAACGAAAGAGAAAAGCGAAAGAAGATTGGAGCATAACGGGTTAATGCAAAATTAGATTCTTTTTGTGATTCATTTTCCTTTCAATTCCTTTCAAAAAAATTATGGTGAATTCGTTTATGTTAAATTTAATTTTTAGCATGAAGTAATTTTTCTTTATTTTAGGAAAGAGATGTAATTTAATTCCAAATTATGCTTAATTTTTTATATTAATTTGAATTATTTCTCTTCATGTTTGTCTTATTTGTTCTGAGACTAATGCTTCTAATTAACTGAGCATTAATTAGATGATTTTAATCTTATGATTTACTATCAAAAGAGGGAATTATATGATAGATCTATGATATTTCAGCATAAGGAAATATAGAGATCGAAAGACTTATATAATCTTGTGTAGTTTTAAAATCATTGGTCTTAATGTTTTATTGTTTTATTAAATTGCATACTCTTGTGTAATTGATAAACAAGAATATTTTCAATTGATTATCAAAAAAAACTTTTAGATGTGTTTTGGAGATTGCTAACAAATAGAGAGAATTAAATTCAATTAGCTAGATTAGTAAAGTATAGTGAGGGATTATGTAAAATCAATTTCCTAGAAGTTTTCTTCTCATTAATTTGATCTTTGAACAATATCTTTATTTTCTTTTGCGCATTTTCTTTAAATTCTAATTGCAACAACTTTAGTTGCTTTCCTAGATAAAATAAAGATTAATATAATTTTGATATTTGTCAAAAGTAAGTTATCAATCTCTGAGGACAATACTCTTCTTATTACTTTATTATAAAACTATGATATTGTACACTTACAATTTTACACCCATCACAATCCATATGTCTTTAATATTATAACATTTTGTTATGCAAATAGTCCATTATTTATAATATTTTTAAAACTTACAATGTCGCAAGAATAAGCAAAGTTTTAAGGAAATTTAGAGAATTCAATGAAGAAAATAAAAGAGCTTTCAGTTCATTAACATGAAAAGGAAAGATTTCAAGAAGCAACTACAAACACCAAATTTAACAACTTCTTCCCGGTCCTCATTCCACTTTCTATATGCTAGTTTTAATTACTCAAAATGTTAACAAACATGGGTTAAAACTAATGGTTTTCCAAAAGGAAATTAATAAAAGAAATTAAAAAAATTACCGTGAACAACAACAAACTCATAAAAGCTTAAGAAAAAACATTTTGACAAAAAGGAAAATATCATTAAGTCTTTGTTTGTTGTATTGATCATTTGGTTCTTGCATCATCTTCTCGTTCTTCAAAATAATTCGTCTTAAAATTCACCAATTCATCGACTACTCCCTCAAATTCATGATAGGTTGAATGATATGTGATGTTAAAAGTAATGAAAATTTGCTAATCTTTTGGTAGATCAATAACATATTAATTTTCATTTATTTTCTGTAGTCCATATATTTTGTTTTGTGTTTTGGAACAACCATGTGGCAACCTTTGTTTAACTAGATGAATCATTACTAAATCTCTAACCTCAAAGTTTGAAACATCTTCTTCTTATTGGCATGCATTTTATACTTGTCATTCATTTTTTGTATGTGATCCTGCATCTCTTTATGAAACTCTTCATAGTCTTTGACCTACACGCTAACAGCCTTGTTTTTCATGTTTGGTAAGTGGAACAAATTGACAGTAAAATTGGGTTGTTTTGGGTAAACAACAAAGAAGTGAGTCAAACCATTGGTTTTGTTAACAATACTATTCATAGCAAACTCTACTTATGGTAGAACTTGTTGATACCATTTCTTAGGATTATTACTAAGAAGACATCTAAGCATGTTGCCAATAGTTCTATTCGTGGCTTCAATCTCCCTATTAGTATTGTAAGTGGTAAGCACTATTAAAATTAAGGGTTATGTCAAGCCTCTTTTATAAGTGACTTTTACACTTCACATCTTTATATGAAGTTATGGATTTAGGTATGCCATGGAGCTTCACAACCTCTTTAAAAAATAGGAATGCAATATGGCTAGCATCATCTACCTTTTTGTATGGAATCAAATGAATCATTTTAAAAAATCAATCAACTACAACTAAAATAGAATTAAGCATGCATTGAGTAATTGGTAGTCCCGTTATAAAATTCTTGGTTAAGCCTTCCAAAATTGAATTCAGAATGGGCAATGAGGTAGTATAACATAGTATTATTGGATCCTCCTTTTATAGTTTGATAAACATGACATCTTTATATATGTTTTTACACTTCTTTGTTAAGATGAATCCAATAGTACCTATCTATAAGAAAAGAAATTGAATTATCTCAACTTACATGAGTTGCTAGCCCAATTCCATGCATTTCTTGAATGAGTTGCTATCTGAGAGAAGTATATGGGACAAATAATTGATTACCTTTAAAAAGTTAACCTTCATGAACATGGAATTCACTAGTATTAAAGTTATGGCACTTTTGCCAAATTTTCCCAAGATCATCATTTCCATCATACCGTTCAATGAGGTGTTCAAAATTGGCCAGTTCAGTTCGTAAGACAACTAAGAGAGTATACCTTTAACTAAGTACATCTATTACTTTATTACATTGACCAACCCTATTTTTGAAGACAAAGGTGAAATTTTATACGAAAATCACACATCAAGCATGCATACTGGATACACTCTTATGTGAACTAAGGAATTTCAAGGCTTGATGATCACTATGCAGGAAAATTTCCCCGTGGATAAGATAATGCTCTCATTTGTTGAATGCTCTAATAATAGCATACAATTTCTGCTTATAAATTACCCATTTTTGTTCTACCTCACTCATTTTTTCACTGATATATTGCACTAACCTTCCATAATGTGATAGGAAAGCTCTAATAACCATTATAGACCATTATAGATACATCTGTCTCTACTTCAAAATACTTTGTTGAAGTTTGGTAATACCAAAAGTGGAACATAGCTCAATTTTTCTTTTACCAATTGGAAGCTATGACCCTACCCTTGTCCCCATTAGAACTTACCATGTTTGAGACAATTGGTTATAGGTGTTGTAATTGAACTAATCATTTGATGAATCTTCTATGAAAGATAACTAAGCCATGGAAGCTTCTTACCTCAGTAATGCTAATGAGAGTAGGCTAGTTTTTGATAGACTCAACCTTGCCTTCATTAGTAGAAATCCCAAAACCTAGAAAGAGTAATTTAGTAGTAGAAAATTCGCATTTCTTAAGGTTAGGGTATAATTTGTTTGCCCTTAGAGTTTGTAAAACATTTATAATGTGTTTGCATATGATCTTTTACATTCTTACTAGGTATAAGAATATCATGGAAGTAGACTACAACAAAGCTATTGGTGAATGGTGGAGGATTTGGTTCATGAGCCTCATGAAAGTGTTTGGAGTATTGTACATCCCAAATGGCATAACCAACCACTCATAAAAACTTTCCTTAGTTTTAAAGATTTTTTTCACTCATCTCATAGCATTATGCGTATTTGATGATAGCCATTTTTGAGGTTTAGTTTAGTAAACACATTTGACCCTTGTAACTTGTAATGTCCTCAATTTGAGGTATAGGAAATCTGTATTCAATAATTATCTTATTCAGAGTTCGACTATCAACACACATACTCATGGACCCATCCTTCTTAGGCACTAATATAGTGTAGGTACAACATAGAGGGTAAGGCTCTTTTTGATGACTTTATGAAAATAGTCATTAACACATTTTTTTTACTTAATATTTACTTATTTCATTCAATAAATAATATTTTTAGGGCTAAAAATATTAAAATATAACATTTTTAGTGAAAATGGGTGAAAATATAATTTTTTAAATTTTTTATGAATTTTTAACACAAGACCAATCAAGAGTTGCCACATGTCATACCACGCAAGCAAGGGAGCTGACTGGGCAAGCCACGAGGATGCCACGTAAGTAGGTACAACGAATCACATTATGATGCATGTTATAAGGATGAAACACGTGCCATATGTCAACACGACGTTCAATCTGAGTTTGGAAATTGGTCAAACTGCCTTGCCATGTGTCTCCATGCCATTGCTCTGTGCCTTCCACACGTGCGTCACACCATCCATTTTCATGAATCACATTGCATTGCATGGCATTGCCTCAAAGAGCATTGACTCTGATCGATCTCCCCTACCACACGTCGCACTCTAATTCACCCAATGAATTTTTGATACCACATGTCACGTTGTGATTGGTTGGCATTGTCAATTTTCCTTGTTTTGATCGCAACCCTTGATATGAAACTAATATGATGGTACAGATTGCACTTGAGATATATTTAAGCCTTTAATCACTTCATAAACCCTAAGGGGTCATCATTGGCATAATTTTAGTCAATTTTTGAAGCTAATTTAAAAAAGAGAAAAATACAAAAAAATTCAAGAGAAGACAATTTTGGTGAAGATTTTAAGAGGAGATTAACACTACAATTCAAGAGATTGATTATATTATTTCTTCTACTATTTTATTTATCAATTTTTATGTCTTCCTATATGAAAAATATGAGTTTTATGAACACAATTATGTGCAATTAATTTGTTAATCTAGGGATCTTATAAACCCAATTTTTACCATGTGATGATCTAATATTTTACCCCAATTATAATTTTAATTTAATTATATTATTTAATATGATTTTTATGCTATTAATTGTTTGACTAACAATTTATCTACAGAGACAATTAAATAGATTTGAGAGAATTATTTAATTATTTATCTTAATTAAATAACATGCATAGTTTTTAGGCAGAGATGTATGATTTTTATGTATATGATCCATAATTTATGAACTTAATAAATAATATGCAATTTAATTAGCATGAGAGTGATTAAATTAATTATTATATAATATGTAGTTTACTTGAGAGATGAATACATGCTAGGTTAGATTCAATTGATCATGTAATTAATTGATAATTATATTGAAGAATTTTAGAGATTCACATGTTTAAAAAATTTGGGAATTAAGTATTCTTAGATATTTTATCCTATATCTTTTCAGTTACCAAATCTGATTTAATTAATAATTGATATTTACATCTAGTTGTTTTAATTTTGCTTCCTTAAATTATAAAAACACAAAAAAATGATTTTTATTTTTTTATTTTTCAAAATTTGTTTCTAATAAAATAATCTCTGTGGGAACGATATTTTGTTATCATTATATTACTTATTATGATATGTATACTTGCGTATTCATTCTACACATTTCGTGTGTGCCGATCAAGTTTTTGGCGCCGTTGTCGGAGATTATAAATATTATAAATTAATAATTTTTTTATTTTTTAATATTTTTCTTTTCTTTAATTTTAATTTTAATTTACTTATTCTTTTACTAACTTTATTTATTTTATTTTATTTCTTTAATTAATTAATTAATTTAGTTGTTTATTATTATTTTTAATTTTTATTTAGTTTTTATAAAGACATCCCCTTTAGTATTGTAGAAACATAATTGAGTCTATTGCATGAGCAGAGTTTCTAAGGGAGAAATCTTACCTTTAGATCTTGAAATTAAACGTATTTTGAGATCAATTAGGAAACAAGTTGTCACCCAAGAGGAAAAAATGGCTAATCCATTAGACATAAACAATAATGAGCTAAACTTGAACAATCAAATACTTTTGATGGATAATAGAGATAGAGTTATGAATGAATATGCAATACCTACATTGGAAGGGCTGAATCCAAGTATTACGAGGCCAAACATTCAAGCTAATCAGTTGGACAATTCAGCGGATTACCAACAGAAGATCCTCATCTTCATATCAGATTATTTATTGAAGTTGTAGATTCATTTAAGTTCAATGGTGTGACCAATAAGGCATTTAGGCTTAGATTATTCTCTTACTCTTTACGAGACTGTGCTCGAATTTGGCTAAAATCTTTGCCACATAATTCTATTACAACTTGGAATGGTTTGGTGGAGAAATTCTTAATAAAATACTTCCCACCAACAAAGAATACCAAGCTTAAGAATGACATTACTTCTTACCAACAACACGAAGGAGAATCTCTATATGAAGCATGAGAAAGATTTAAGGAATTGATAAGGAAATTTCCTTATCATGGTATTCCTTCTTGGATTCAAATGAAAACTTTTTATAATGGTTTCAATGCTCAATTAAGAACTATTGTTGATGCATATGCTAATGGAGCTTTGCTAGCCAAACTTACAATCAAGCTTATGATTTACTTGAGAAAATGGCTAGCAATAATTATTAATGATCAATGGAAGAATGAAGGCCGCAAGAAGAGTAGCCGAAGTGCATGAGGTAAATAATATCATAGCACTTACAACTCAAGTTTCATCTTTGGTTAATCTTTTGAAGGCTCAAAACTCGCCAACGAGTATAAACTCGCCATGCTACCATAGACTTCCTAGCAATATATGGCAAGCATCCATTTCTATTGCATAACATTTAACCCCATCTTAATAGTGACTACTTATAGATAGAGGAATTATGCACCGTTATATAACTTGATTACTAGTTCCTTTTTTGATCCACCCAATCTTGTATGAATAAAAATTCTTACTAGTACTCAAGCATAATGTAGTCACCAATTTCTTAAACATAATGTTTTTAGTAAAGTCACTATCAATGATGACTTCACACGCCTTGCCATCGGTTATGCATCGTGTCTTAAACAACGAGTGTTTTTGTGTAGGTTCTGATTGCTTGGGGACGAGTAATAGTTTTTAAGTTATGAAAGAGTAGGCCAATTTTCCTTCATCATCCATAATAGTATCTACTCCTTTACAGATTTCTTCTAGCTCTTGATTTTCCTACAAGTCATCCTTATAATCTTCTACTAAGTTGGCATATCTCCTTTAAGGGAATTCATTGGACTTATGTCCTGATTGTTGATACTTGAAGCATTTCTATGGTACTAGCTTGGCATAAGGATTAAGTGTAGTTCTATTTGAGGGTGGAGCTATGTGAACTGGTTTGGAAACTATTTTAGTACTTTTTGAGTTTTCTATTTGGAATTTTGTGGTTATGGGAATGTCTTTAGTTTTGACATAATAAGGCTTATAGGTTGGCTTTTAAGAGGTAGTTGCTTTCTTGTACCTTGAGATTTGCACTTCATCTTTAGGGGCTATACTATTGGATTTATACACAATCCAACAAGTCTGTCCCATTTCTAACCTCTCTCTTATTAGTAAGTTCAGTCCTTGCAAGTATGTAGCTAATTTTTGGGGGTTCTCTCTCTGTCGTATTCACTGTTATACATAACTTGAAAAATTCCTCAATGTAGTCAACAATAGATTTAGTAGGAAGAAATTGTTTGATGAGTTTTCCTTTCATCCTATCCCAAGAGATAATTGAAGGTTGGTTAAAGAGTCTTCTCTTATGTTACAATTAAACCCACCATGCTGACGCTCCCCTTGAGAACTTTTAGGCTATCAGTTTCATCTTCTTATCATCAACTATCTCAACATAATCAAAGAATTTTTCAACTAAATTGAGCCAATCCAAAAAATCCTTCACATGCATATGATTAAAGAACTGTGTTAATTCAACATTAGGATTATAATTAGCTTGTTCATTTGGCTTATAGAATGGTTAGGGTCGATTATACATGTGTTCTTGTATAAGTAATGGATTGTTACCCACGCCTAAAGGATTAGTCTTAACTTCGTCTTCATTATCAAACCTTTGTTATGCTAATTTTTCACAGGGCACACATTTTGGTGAATGGGTGGTGGATTGTAATTATTAATTGGGGGTAGATTGCAAACATTCATTCTACCTCTATGATGAAACTCTTGTTGCATTGTCATCAATTGATGAGTGATCAATTCAAGAGAGTATTGAATTATTTCAAATCGAGAATTGATCCTAGCCTCTAAATCACCCATGTGTCCTTGGGTAACCAAAGAATATTCGTGGCCTTCATCATGAGCATGTTGCTTTCCATCATTGTTCCTCGACATCATATTCAGGGAAACCAAAGTTTTGATGCCAATTCTGATGCATGAAGAAGCAAAGTTTCAAAGCAATTTAGAGAATTCAATAAAGAAAAGAAAAGAACTTATCAACTCTATTCATTAACAGAAAAAAGAAAGCTTCCAATAGGCAACTACAAACATCAAATTTGACAACTTCTTCATACTTCTCACAACATCAAATTTGGAAACTACAAACCCTATTTTTTTTTAAATAGGGTTTAGGGTTTTGAGGTTTAGGATTTAGGATTAATTTTTTTCTAAATAGGGTTTAAGGTTTAAGGTTTTGGGATTTGAAGTTTAGGGTTATATTTATGGGTTAAGGTTTAGGGTTAAAATTATTATTTTTCTAAATACGGTTTTGGGTTTTAGGTTTTGGCATTTGAGATTTGATATTTAGGGTTATATTTATAGGATTTGGGGTTTAAGATTATATTTATGGGATAAGGTTTATAGTTAAAATTATTATTTTTCTAAATAAGATTTTGGGATTTTGGTTTTGAGATTTGAGATTTGAGATTTAGTGTTATATTTATGGGTTAAAGTTTAAGATTATATTTAGGGTTGGGGTAAAGTTGGAAAAAAATATTTAAATGAGAATGAAATCATGATTTCTTAAAGAGGAGAAAGAATTTTAATTTATTTTATTTTACAAATCGATTTCATTTCATTCTATTCCCACTTTTCAGGCCAACTAAATATAAAATTAAAAGGAATCAATTTTAATTCGTTCTATTTCATTCAATTCCTGTTAAAAAAACATGTGGTAAAAAAATTGGTGAAAATAACAACCACAACCTTAAGTAACAACAAACTAGTAAAAGCTTTTAACAAAGAAAAATAGAATTAAGTCTTTGTTCAGTATATTTATCATTTGGATGATATAACTTATAGATATTATAAGTTATGTATAATTTATATATTTTTATTATAAAGAGAAAATTTAGAATAAATATTTCACATTAAATATGAATTATTTATATTTTATTTAAGTTAAATTTTGAATAATTATATATATTAATATTAAATTTTAATTAATCATACCACCGATTTATTTTTATTTTTATTATTATACATTTTAAGTGTGTCATGAACACTTCAACCTTAATTTAATTGTCATGCCCTATTCTGTAATGGTAATTCGGTCATTGGGATAATTGTGTTATGTTGTATGTAATTTTTACAAATCGCAAAAACATTAAGGATCAAATTGAAATAAATAAATAAATCAGCGAGGACTAAATCAGTAAATTGCAACGATCCCAAAATTACTATTTTAGGGATTAAAAACCGCAATTGAAGCGGTACACATTTCACTGCTTTGCTTTTATGACTACCAGCGCTGAAATTTGTAGGTTCTGATGTTAGGGATCAATTATTTGTTCTGAATCTCCATTGAAGCATAATCTTTTCTATAATTGAAATGGATAAGCAATCTGTTGATTCTTCTTCTTTTGATCCACTACAACCATCTCAACCTCCAGGGATCACAAATTCCAATTCAGATAATTCTTCTGTTCACGATTCACAATCTAAGCTTTCTCCTTCTGGCATATCATCATGGGCGAAAAGCTTGAAAATTCAACAACCATTTGTTTCAACCCAAGACGGATCTCCAATTGAGCATGCTGTAAAATCACCTTTTGCTCGCTTTACCAGTGGGTTAGGTTTGCGATCTTCTCCTAAAGCTGACGAGGGTTCTGATGGATCAATAGCACCTACACAACCTGGTTTGATTGGAACAATTACAAAAGGGCTTGTCGACTCCTCGAGAAATGCAGTGAAGGCTGTTCAGGTTAAGGCTCGGCATGCTGTGTCTCAAAATAAACGAAGGTATCAGGTGGGTGTTCGCTTTCTTGCCTTATTTGTTTTTAATTGCTGGCTGATTTTTATCAAATTGAGTTTTGAGTAAAGTTTATCGTTGAAAATGGTTTCGATCTTCGTTTATTTGTTTTTTTTCCCTCTCAAAATCTTATGAAGAGTATTTTTACATGGAATGATCTTTTCCCCCTCTCTTTTCTCAGATGGGTCTATTAAAATGAATGAGTTTTGAAAACAAAATTATTGGGGAACAAAAATGACGGGAACAAAATAAAAGATCGTTTCGCAATTGGGGTATGACTAGAAATAAAAATGAAATTTTAAACATGTGCAGTAAAGACTTAGGAACGAACTTGAGGAAAGAAGTTTAATGGGTTGAAGTTTTGACAAAGGTGAAGGATATGTTGCAGAATATGGCATAGGATTGGGTCCAATTGAAAACGATTCATTAAGTCATTAAGATGCTGTAATTACTTGGTAGATGTGTCTTTACTGCATTGTTCACGCGTACACAAGTATTTCTTATTTGTGCTTGAAATCGAATAGCAGGTGTATGTATTTTCACTTATTTCTTGCTTTATGTCATGAATTTTTTTAAATTTTCCAATTATTTTGTTTTCTAACTAGTATGCGCATTCTATTTGTTTACCCTAACTTTTGATAATATAACTAGGATGGTGGATATGATTTGGATATGACATATATCACAGAGAATATTATTGCCATGGGCTTTCCTGCTGGTGATATGAGCTCTGGTTTTTTTGGATACGTTGAGGTCAGCTAGTAATTCAATTTTTAATTATATTTACTCAATGATGTCATAACTATAATATAATATGTTTAATCTCTATATGTAATGCAGGGGTTTTACAGAAATCACATGGAGGAAGTGATTGGGTTCTTCGAAACTCATCACAAGGTAAATCGCTCATTTTTTAATAGTTTCTTGATATTATACGTGTGTAGTGAGCCTTGAGGACCTTTGGGATTCTATGCTACTTGTTTTATGCTTACATTTTTCTATATCTTATGTTTTTCCAAGACATTCTGGTTGATAGGGCTTATCTGCCATGCTTTAGCTTTACATTGTCTTTTTTATAATATTTCTCTTTACCCCCCTTCACATAGATTAACTATTCTGTCAATTATGAGACTCCATTTTTATTTATTTGTTTGTGCAGAAGTCATTCTTAGTTTTGTGTCAGTTAAATGGTGTAAGTTATATTATGAAAGTCGTGGATATCATACTCTAGTAACTCTAGTAACACTTAGATGCAAATACGTCGAACATGAAGAAAACATTGTTTACTTTTCTGAAAATAGAGGTGTTGTTAAAATCTGAACTCAATCTTATGTTTGAACATACTTCTATCAAACTCATCCATTCTACCTTTTTCAATTCATTTTCAAAATCAAATGATTGTGATTCAGCTATACCAAACACTCCAAAGTGCTGGTTCTTTCAACAAAATATTTATTTTGCTTATGGTATCTATTGTACATTATAAATTTATAACCCACATGGTCCTTTGGTGCCAATCATATTTTTATCTAATTTTTATCAATTGGTACATCGCACCATGCTTGGAATATTTGCAGGGTGGGTACAAGGTATACAATCTGTGTTCTGAGAGGCTCTATGATGCATCCTTATTCGAAGGAAAGGTGAGTTGTTAAGTTTTGTTTTGTATCTTATGATTGTTATGTTTTCTTATGATATTTGTTAACAATAATGCTGTTGAACATCAAACTAAACAATTGATATTGAATGTGATGATATTAATGCTTATACTCTTAGTATTTAGCAAGCAAGCAAAAAAATAAAAAAATAAAAAAATCTTGGACTCTTAGTTGAGATCCATTCGGTAAATGTTTTTGTTGGTATTTTGAAGTCTATATCTGACCAGTACATGAATCTCAATGGCTTTTGCTACAATTATTCTTCAGGTGGCTAGCTTCCCATTTGATGATCATAATTGCCCCCCGATTCAGCTGATAATATCATTTTGTCAAAGTGCTTATTCATGGTTAAAAGAAGATATCGAGAATGTTGTGGTTGTGCACTGTAAGGCTGGAATGGCGAGGACAGGATTGATGATTTCTAGTCTTCTCTTATACTTGAAGGTAAAAAAATTATTCTTATTGGGTTTACCTTGGTTTAGCTGCATTAGTTATTGACCGATTGACTTCTATTTACAGTTCTTTCCAACTGCTGAGGAATCTATTAACTACTACAACCAGAAAAGATGCTTTGATGCAAAAGGACTTGTTTTACCGAGTCAGATTGTGAGTTTATTTTACTATGTGATCGGTTGCGTTCTCTTGATATCTTATTACTTCCTGTTATGAGATCTTATATAGGAAGACTCTTCGGTTTTGTAGAGGTATGTCAAATACTTTGAACGTGTGTTAACGTACTTCAATGGTGATAATCCGCCTGGGCGTAGGTATATTCTTGACTTTGTATTTTTGAAAGACTTTTTCATCTTTTTCATGGATATTAACACATCGTATATGTTTATTATTATCACGTAGGTGCATGCTGAGGGGTTTTCGGCTTCACAGATGCCCTTACTGGGTCAGGCCATCGATCACTGTTTCTGACCACAATGGTGTGTTGTGGCATCCTTTTGCTATTTTTTCCCCTAATGAAGCACTTATCATTGATATTGGTAGATTTATTGGGAATTCAATTTTTATAAACATGTGCATATGGATATCGATATTGCTGAGAATTTATTTGATAGGGAACCATCCAAATGCTTTAGGCTTGATAAATTGCAAGAAATTCTTTTACTTCAAAACAACTTAGCCTGCTGCTCTTCTTCTTCTTTTTATTTTTTTATTTTTTTAATTTTATTTGCTTTGATAATCAACAATTATTTTACAACTAGTGGTTTAGCGGGTTTGAACCATGGAATATCCTTGTAAGTGAAGGAGAGATGCATATTTAGGCTGCTGAATTTCATGGAACCCCTTACTTTAAGAGCGCACTTAGATGCACTACTGAAAATGTGTTTTTTGGCAACACTATGAAAAATGTTTTCAAGGGTTATGGAGCCACTCCCAGGATTAAGATTTCATTATCCTACCAACTTTATATTTGTTTAATGATTTTCTGACTTAACAGGTGTTCTTTTCTCTACAAAAAAGCACCCAAGAACCAAAGATCTTTCGGTAGGTCTTATGATTGTTGCATTTATTTGAAGATTTTTAGAAATGTCTTGCCAGTGTTAAAGGATTAATTTTCTTAGGTTCTTTATATTCCATTTCCCTAAATTAAGTTTTGCACATGTTACGTTCACAGCCAGAAGATTTTTGGTTTAGTGCCCCAAAGAAGGGAGTTATGGTCTTTGCTCTACCTGGGGAACCTGGTCTAACAGAGCTAGTAGGAGATTTCAAAATCCATTTTCATGATCGTCAAGGAGATTTCTACTGGTTTGCAGTTCATAGTTTTGTCGCTAGTCCAATCTTTTCTTATGCTACTGTTTTGACGTAAAGTTTTTTCTTTTATCCTTTGTTTCAATTTCAGTTGGCTGAACACTACTATGACTGAAAATAGAAAAGTCCTGACAACCAATGATCTTGATGGATTTGACAAGGTAAATGCTTAGAACTTATTACTAACATATGCAGTTTGGAGATTTTTTTTGTTTGACTTGCAGCATCTATCCTTTTTGTTTTTGTTTTTACTCTTCAAATAGCTTGTCAAACTTTGGTTTGTTTAGCAAGCTGTTTGTTTCTCTCAGGCCATTGAACCTTTTTTATACTAATTCCCCCCTAACCCCCCACTGGATGTTATTTCGTCTGCTGTCAATGTTGGTTGCTTGTTCTACTGCTTTCTTTGTGCTTGGACTTCAAATTTTATTGAATTTTGTCATGTTTTATTGTTGTAGAGAAAACTGCCTTCCCCGGGATTTCAGGTTGAGATTGTTCTTGTAGACTATAACAGCACCGTTCCTACAGTAGCCAATGCTGAAAGTAATACGAAGGTAACAGATGAAAGCTCAACATCGAGTCCTGCTTCAACTGATGGGGGTACCACCACCTCAAAACAAACGAACTCTGGAAATCAGGATAAGGATGATGTCTTTTCAGATAGTGAGGCAGAAGAAACTGCTGCTTCAAAGGGCCGCCAAGTGGAACCAGCTAGTGCAGCAACTGCAACCGGCAGTGTTAACACCAGTTCTGGAAATAACACAAAATCTGATCAAATTGAGAGTTTAACACAAGCAACCGGGCAAGTTTCTATTGGAAGCACCAGCACCAAACAGGCACATATTCCTAATGAGCCAAATAATGCTGCTGTTGGTGGAAGTGTCCCTGGTAATGAGGTTTGCAACTCAGAAAGTGATTTCAAGGCAATGGCTGCTGATGCTTCTGTCTTTTCATTTGGAGATGATGAAGATTATGAAAGCGAGTAAATCAGGGATTGTACTTTGTGACCAGGATTAAGAAGTTGTGTACATAAAGTGGATTTTCAAGTGTACAAGTTACTCATGAACGTGTATTGCTCGTTTTACTCCTTGTAACTGTCATTCAATGCAAAAAAAAGAAGGTATGTTCTTGTTTTTAAATTCTCAAGAGAAAATACATTTGGAGGTTAAATAATTTGCATTCATTGGTTAGTGGTTTCTCGGAAAATAAAATTATCTGTTCCTTGTAGAACACAAATTCTAAATAAAACTTGTCTTATATACTTGTGTTTCTGGAGAAAAAAATTGTTGATAAAAGTTCAAATAAATTTATAAACCATTTTGAATCAATCCTCCACTTCTTTCTCTATAGGGACACCATAAAGTGGTGAAAAACTGTTTTGCAAAGGAGGCTCTTTCTTTGCTCTTTTGGCAATGCTTCTAGTTTTGAGTTCATCGGCTAAACGACCAATTCATCTATGCCACCAGCTTGAAGATGACGTATGGATAGAGATCGACATTCTAAATGCTGATAATTGAATCTATAATTTTGTTAAAGTATGACAGTTTTTCTCTCTAAAATGAACCTAATCGATCATGTAGATGATTATTATAATATCAAAAATCAAATATATATTAATATTATATTTTTACATACATATAATTACATTAAAATTATTTTTGATATTAAAATACAAGATTTTAAATAGTTAGAATAGATTGAATTTTACTTATTTTTATATATATTTATTTTCATTTTATTTAAAAACATGGTAACCATGTTAAAAAATAAAACGTGTTATTAAATAAGAAAAAAATTATTACTCGTTTATAATTAACAGTTATTATACCAATTTACCGAAACTAAACTAACGCAGTGTAATTATGATTATTAACATAATCATAATTACTAGTCTCCAGACTCATCCCTACCTATGCCTATAGGAACATGTCATTAGTTAATTCTTCCTATTTTCGGTCTCATTTTCTAGTAAGATTTTTGTTTCCAATTTAATGCAGCTGGATCATCTTTTCAAATTGTGGTTTGCCAAATGTGGGAAATTTTTGTTTTTGTTTTAAATAATCATACTACCTGTAACTGAAACTCACCACATATTAGGTAATTTGTGTAATTATAAAAAATAAAAAAAAGATATTTGCGGAAAAGTTCATTTGTTATTTTAATAAAACGAATACTCTCTTTTCTCTCTATTATATTTTTAATTTTTTTTTGGCGCCAAGGAAATGACGAAATACTGATGTAAGCAGCTTTCACAAATCTGAAATGAACTGTTTAACATTTCCTTCTAATCAACTTCCCACTTGAGAGCAACCAAAAACACACACACGGGTCCATAAGTGTAAAAAGGCGTCGTTATAAAAGCATGATCAAATATCAGCGTTCAAGAGCAGGAATGGAATAGAATGACAATTAGCTAAATCAATAAAACCCTAAAACACTAGCACAGTAGCCGCATAACAGATGCCCAAATGCAACTATGGAGGGCAAAAATATAAATATAGAAAAATGAGAATCACCCCAACCCAAGGTCTGGTGGAAAATAAGCATTAGAAAAGTCGCATGTGAAATGCAGAAACCAATCTATACGAATATAACCTCAAATTTCGAACAGGGATGGCTTTTCACATGACTTCTAAGATCTGAATCCCCTTTAAATCTGAAAGTGTACAAAGCTTGTCGTTGCGTTAAGCCAACAGGATATATTCTGTGAATTTTAAGTTCATTTCCACCTCTTATGCTTTCAGGTCTTTCCTGCTTCCAAACGGGTAAGTGATTCATAGACTTGAACTTGCTGAGTACCGCATACTCCAAGGCTTCTAGGGTCAAGTTCCCAGACCTAACAAAGAATGTGCGCAATGAAAACTTTACACAAAAGATAACTTAAAATAAGTCAACCATGTATAGATCGAGGATGATAGCAAGTCATCCGAAAACTTGTTCATGTCTAGGAAGTTACCAATTCAAATTTATCACCTTACTGAATCCCACTTGTAATGAAACAAAATCGAGGATGTTTGGAGTTTGGAAAAAATTTGGCCCAAATTTGTGCTTTTTTGCTAGGCATAGGTTGTACCTTAAAGTGTACAACCATATTAGGGACATTTTTTACCAAATCTCCAAAATGTACTATTTAATTCCATCACTCTCTACTAGACACGACAAAAGGTTACCTTAAGAAGATGGATTCCATCTCAAACCTTCCTCTTTCTCTTACAAACAAGTGATATACAGTTTCTGAGTCTCGGTTGCACTTGCAAGGTCGTTTCTTGAACCGTGGACTAATTTCTTCTTTCTCCCGAATTAGTGTAGCCAGATGAATGCAAAGCCGACACGACGAGTGTACTGCTGCCATATCTACAAGGGCCTTGAATGAATCAGATGGACCCTCATACTTCCACCTGATCAGAGGAAATAAGTTTAATTTATCCACGAGAACACATTAAAAGGTACTAATGAAATAGAGAACTATGCTGAAATATCGGGAAAAAAAACTAGGAATAGTATTGACCCCTTCGTTCTAGACTATCTGCAAATACAATCAAAAGATTTTCCTTTCTATAGAAAAAGTACAACGTACCTCAGTGATTGATTATAAGCTTCAGGGTTTTTTGACAGGTACTTCATCTTGTTGGCAACTGACTCAACATCGCTTAATTCTTTAATATGTAAAATAGAACGAAGGGAGGGAGCAAACTCTTGAATATTTGGTGCACCAACTACAACTGGAATAGATCCTGAAAAGTTTAAAAGAAAAATAGACACAAAAGATTTGTATCGAACGTCAGTCTATTACAGAAGTTGTTCTCAGTTTCTTATAGCAATTGTGAAGGCAACAGCTATATAATTGACTAGTGCCAAATGTCAAGAAACAAAAAACACAATACTAATTTTCTTTTTATGTCAGAGTCCTTAATTTGATATCTTACAAAATGCCAAAACTTTTACCACAAATTGCCCCCAAAACCCACAAAATTTCTTTCAGAAAGATGGTCACAATATCTCAAATTCTGTATACTAAATCCAACAAAACACCCAGATTGTATTACATAACCATCCTTAAAAGAAGAACAAAGAAGTCTGAAATTCAAGCTATTGAGGAGCATACTTCTTACCAGCAACAAGAGACTGGAAATATTTCTCAGTGACATAATCCTCCTCATTGGAATTCTCAAAAGCCAAACTGAACTTATAGCGTTTTAGAGCTTCTACTTTGTCCACTGCAAGAAAGATACACAAGAAAAATTATTTATTAAATGTATAACATTTAATTCAGTCTCTTTTGAGACGAGTGACTATCAGTTTCACTTCACTTTTGACTACTTGTATCCCTTTGGACTGTGACTGGGTTTTTTTTTCTTTGAAAGCCGCTTTCTTTGCAACACTGTATTGACCAGAACAGAAGTGCCATCAATCGACGCTAGAATTTTGTTCAAAAAGTTGTCCCCAGTAATGATAAGCTTGTGAACTTGATTTTTACAATGCACTAACATCTGACAAATAGATGTTCCTTTCAGATCACTTTTAATTTTAGGGGTTGTGCAGATAGGTCAAACAACTCTGAATGAAATGTTCGCTTCTTCTTCTTCATGCAAGCCCTTAGAAGCTCTTAAACACTGTAAGTTTAGTTTGGAGGCTTTGGGAAATCTAAGGAAAGTTACTGTGGAGAAGTGCGGTCATTGATTTGTTGTGGACAATTTGGATCTCTGAAGAGAATGAGAAGAAGAAGAAGTAGGTCAAACAACTCTGAGTGAAATGTTCACTTCTTCTTCTTCATGCAAGCCCTTAGAAGCTCTTAAACACTGTAAGTTTAGTTTGGAGGCTTTGGGAAATCTAAGGAAAGTTACTGTGGAGAAGTGGATCATTGATTTGTTGTGAACAATCTCTAAAGAAGAAAGTTACTGTGGAGAAGTGCGGTCATTGATTTGTTGTGAACAATTTGGATCTCTAAAGAGGAAAGTTACTGTGGAGAAGAAGAAGAAGAATTAATATGGTTGCCCTTTGGGGATCTACTTCAATTTTTGAAGGTTTTTCACAACATGATATTTTTAATTTGTCAATATACATTATTAAATAAAAACTTGAAAATACATACTTAAAGCATGTTTGCAAAATCTTAGGCTATTGGTTGACTTTACGGAGATATGATGAGCTCTAACATATTATTCCGTTGGTTTTCATCAACTACTCGAGTCTGCAACCTACCAAGGTCAAATGTGAAATTTAAAGTAAATTCTAAGCAGTCATAATGCTCGACGTGGTTATATTAAGCACTATACCGAGCTAAGTGAAGGTTGTCATATGTTGTCCACGTATGCATGCATGTGGCTCTCATTTCAGGCAAATAAAAATTATTAAAATCCAAATTTATGGTTAACAGTGGATCAATAGCAACATAAAAAGGGAATTTATTAAGTTCACAGAAATGTATTTGATACGAGAACCTCTTCCATTGCGGTTTCTGTGGCAACCACCGTAAGAATCAATCTTGATGTACTTTTCAAGAGCTTCCAGAGCTTGCAACCGGAAGTTGCGAGCACCACAGTTGGAAATAAATGCAGCAGCAAGAGCACTTTCAGTCTTTGGCTGCACTGGTGCCATTAGATCATACTCAGCCCAAGAAAAGTACCCAACAGGAACATCCGATGAAAGACTAGTTGTCATAACAATATTATGTCCCTTCCTAAAAAATAAAAAAATAATAATAAAATATTAGCTCCACTAAGAGCTTTTTATCATAAAACTGAATTCTACTTCTGAAAGTATTTCAAGAAAATAGCAAGAAATGTGATCATGTAAAGGGTGAGAGTAACAATTATTTACTCTTGTTGCTTAGATTGCACCTTTAGTTTCCAACCACATGCCTTCTCAAAAGAATTACACTTATAAATATGTGACAAAAAATGGCACAACCCTGTCCAATATGTACTCGAAACATATTTTGTCTTGTCATTTCTCATGAAGTTACCTAGAGGTCCTAGACAAGAAATAGAAGCAGCAAAATGCCCCTTTTATTTTTTTACTCCAACAATAAAAAGGAAAGGCATTGATCTTTGCATTAAACTGAACATGCATTTCATAATCTATTCATGGATATGTCTAGTGCTAGACGATAGACTTGCATTCCATGCCAAAAGCATAATCAAGCTATAAAAAAATCTGAAACATTTAATATTATGTGCATAATACTAATAAAAAAAGTCATTTAGGAAGAAAAGCATGAAGTAATTAACAAGTTCAAGTCCCAAAATATGCAGTAGGCAGCACTAGAATGTGCTTACCCACCGTCGTGCCTGAACAATATTGTTCTCTGGATAGTATTGAGACGATTCCATTGATCGTAGAACACCAGCAATTCCAGATCTTTCGGGTAAACCAACAGCAGCATCAACTTGCATAATAGGATTCAATTCAAACTGACATCCCACAGAACATGGTTGCCACTCCTATTAAAGTGAACCAAAAGAAAGAGAAAATAAATTAAAGGTACAAAACAGATTATTACAATAAAAATATTGAAGAATTTCTAATTAAACTACTTATAAATATAGAAGGCATCTGACATTCAGAAAGCCAGAGAGAGACTCTCTCAAGTCTTATGCTTTTTAAAAGACTATCCATCGTAGAAAGAAATTCGAGACAACCAAGTTCATTTACATAATTTCAAAGAACCATAACCATTACATTCAAAAATAGTAATTCCAAAGCCCAAAAACTTCAAATAACAAAAAACTAAAGCTAAAAGTTAATGGTATAATCATAAGGAAGCAAAAGAACTAAAAATCAGTGAGAACACATAATTTGATGAATTAAAAAGAAAATTAAAACAAAATACAAGCTTAGTTCAGAACCCAAATTATATTACTTCTCAAAAGATTAAGAACCAATAAAAAAAATAAAATTAACCAGTACCTTTTCAGCACCGGTGACCACAATGGGTTCCATGGTAAAATCCCTAGAATATTCAACAGAATCTTCTCTTTCTAACCAGTCCTCACAACTATCGGAATCCATATTCCGATCAATAGTCGCCGCTAAACCAACCTCCAAACTATCCCCATCAACAAACACTTCACGATCCGGTGGAGAACGGTAGAACAAGTCAGCCCAAGAATCAACTAGGGCGGCATTTTCAACCATGTCTAGCCGACTCAAGAAGGCGATCTCAGCAATGACAACCAAAGCTACAAAGAGAGGCATCAGATTGGACCATTTCCTCTTGTTAGTTATAGTAGAAGACCCATTAGTTACAGTTATGGTTTCGTGGGTCGACCTTGTTCTTGAACCTCGTTGATTTGGAGAGAAACCCATCATCAAAAAATCCAATCTTTATGGGGGGTTTTTCCCAGGAAATCTGGGGAGATATATGAAAAAAAAGATCGCAGAATGAAAGAAGAAATCAGAATAAGTTGTTGTACACGATTTGGCTGGATTTGTGTGACAGAGTACGGACTCAAATGTAACATTTATTTTTGTAATAAGTGCGTTTGCAAATCATGGTATTCTTAATAATTCGCCTAGTAATGGCCAACAATTTCATGAAACTTATTTGGTAAGTTAAAAGTATGAAATTGAAACTAAGTTGTAAGTCGTAAGTTGTTACGTTTGAGTGATATTATAAAAATATAAATAATTTATTTAAAATAAATAAATATTATAATTTATTAATAATGTTGTTAATATTTAGCATATTTTTATTTGTAAAAAGAGTTTTAATATTATTAAGATTTTATAATTAATATTATCAATACTCTTAACGACATTTACAATTATGTGTTTTTTTATAACTATGATATCAAATTATATATAGATGTTTTACGAAACTAATTTTTAGTTCTTATAAATTATTTTTTAAAGAAAAATCTTTATATTTTTTATTAAAATATTATTCTATCTTTATAATTGTTAATTCTTACAAATTATTATTTAAAAGAAAACATTTAAGTTTCTTATTAGAACATTATTTTATCTTTATAATTTATTGTGTTATTTTCATAACTAGTTTCTTTGTCTTTATTTTTTTATTTATTAATTTTATAAATATTTAATTATTCAAGATTTTTAATTAAATTATAATTATAATTATCATATTTAAGTTTAATGTGTTTACTATGGTTTTTTCTTTTGTTGTTCATATTCCTTTGTTACACATAATATGTCTCCAGTTTGTTCAACAAAACTCTTACATTCATGCATGATATGATGTCTAAATTAAACTTATTAGAGAATAAAAAAAGAGTGAGTACACTCAATTTTATTAATAATATTCATAATTATTACAACATTAAAAGACAATTAAGAATCTAGAAGAGATTCTTAACTGTTCATAGTTTTTAGATAATACATAGCTGTTAGTTAAATAATTATTAGAGTAAAGAGTTTGCTATTATTGAAGTTGTACCCAACTAATGAAAATGAAGGTTTTTTATAAGATAAAGAAACTTTATTTACAATAGGAATAGGAAGAAATTACTGTTCTATCATACTTTAACAATTCATCTAAATTTATGCTTTTAACCTTTTCATTTAAGCTTTACATTTCCTTTGCATGATCTGCTGATCGAAAATCTGGGTTTTATATTTTTATTCTTTTTTGTCGTTTTCTACCAATAATTCTTTTGATGACATAAATGATGAAACATCTTCATCTTCTTGATCTCTAATGCAGTAAATGCATTTATGATTTTTAGTAGCTTTCTTGACGTAAAAACAAGGCACCTTTCTTGTTTTTTGACAAAATTTCAGATTATTATTGTTAAAATTTGCTTCAAATTTACTTATTTTTCAACTATTTTCTTCAATAAGAGTCATATTGTTATGGGAAGTGTTTATGACTTTACTACTAGTATTCATTTCTATTGTTGTGACATTTTAATTATGGACCATGAAAGATCCTAATGTATATCTACAAATATGTTATCTTTGTCATCTATTTTTGCTTTTAAAACTGCTCCTCAATATTCATGTAAAACATTTGTTTCAATTATCATTTTATCATTTGGATCTGAATGGTATAAAATTGGTGAGTTTTTTTACCCATACTTTTACCTTATTCTTGTACAAAGTCTCTTGTTTTATCAATTTTCAAACCAAATTTTTTTTCAATTTTGTTTGTAAAGGTTTTCGTATTTATGCAAGATTCTTGATGTATGCTTCAACATACAAACATCTTAAGAATCTTTGTAATTAATTTTTGTCTTTTAATTCACTAGAAAATTCTTGAATGTTATTTACTATATGTGGTTTTGTAAGATTCTTGATGTATGCTTCAACATACAAAACTTTTCTTATTTTTGACACGTAAATAGTTTCACCATCTAGTGTTGTAAGACTTATTTGTCTAAATATTGTATAAAATGTTGATATAAGTTTAGAAAATTATTTCCTATTAATAAATCAACTCATGTTTCTTGTTAATATGTATTAGGAATATGAAATTTCTCTCATCCTATCATTAAAATTTATTGTAATATTACTAGTAATTCTTACAATTAAATCTTTTAATACTTATTTTTTAGAGTTCTTATGAAAATACGTATTTACTAGCTACATACATACTAGCTCATATATCTACATATGCATGTAAATGGTAACTTGTGTAACTTTTAAATTTCAAAATCCTATCTTAATATAAATAGCATTTGGATTTATAATACTATACAAACTATTCATCTTCTCATGAAAAGTATCTATATTATGTACATTCATATTCTGAGTTAATTATTTCTTCCTCAATTTCTTCTAATAGTCAGATACAACAAGTATCATCTATATCTGATTTCTTTATTGGTTCTAATTTCATCTCAAAAACTTATTCTAAGATTTTTGCTTTATATGAAAATTACTTTTTAAATTCTTTTTTATGTTGAAACATATTAGGACATTTATTAGCATAATGTTTTTTTTTTCTCATTGTAGATCTAACATATGCATTTATTTTTCTCTCATGGGAAATAATTTTTATTTTCTAGTGGTTTATACATTTTTTTTCATAAAATATCTTTTTCTACAGGGTTATTTCTTATATCTTCTCTTATATTATTGAAAATTCTATTTTCTAAATATTTATCTTTTGAATATTTTATATTTTTTATACTTTTACTTGTAAGATTTTATTTACATCCATATTTTTTTGACATTTAAAATCTCTTGTATCACAATAGATTTGATCATTTTTTCTCTTTTTTATTTATATTTATATCTTTCTTGACATTTAATGATTAACTAATTTTTAAGACTTCTTATTTTCCCTCTTAATTTGTCTAGCATAGTTTTCCTATGTCTTTTATTCCATTATTCTATTATAATTTTATGTAATATTTAAGTAATTTTTGAAAAAATATTTTCATATAAGTTTCTTGCATAGTGATGAGTGCTTGACAAGTACTAAATATTACGTGATTTATATGAATTTTAGTGTCAAAATAAATTTATATTTACATAATTTTATTATTATTTTAGTAAATATATATTTTTTGAATCACGGGTATGTTTTGTTATTTTTTAGATATTTTTAGCTTCAAATTCATTAAAAAGATCATCGTATAAAGGATCGTACCTAATAACATTTAATTGACTTAAGTGCTAGCATTAATTTGATACCATACTCGATTTTATTGTTGTTAGGTTTAGGAGACTTAAAACCTACAACCATGCATGCCCCTTCAACTTGTAGATTGATTTATTAAGTATCCAAAGGAAATGGTTGAGAATGTGTTGGTATAGATAAATAAATTAATTATACATGTTGATTTTGTGGTTCTAGATATGCAGAAAAATCCAATCCTAAACAAAAAATGTACAATACTTCTTGGTAGACCATTTATGGAAACTACTAAGACTATTATTGATATCTAGGATGAGAATTTAATGATGATAGTCTTAGAGAGATTGTTCATTTTAAAGTTTTTCACTCTACACCTTATGCATTCTATCTCAACTATTGGTGAATGTTCTAATGTTAATTCTATGAATAAACTTGTTCATAACATATTTTTGCATAATAGATTGGAAGACAAACTAGACATTACTCTTCCTATTGAAAAGCTATAAAAGGACTTAAACGAAAAGACTGGAGGATACTATGATATGTTAGATAGTGCCGAACTAATAAGAAAATCCAATACACCTTTAGATCTGCGTAGCACACTATTTGGAGAAAAAGCCACTTTACCTAACCTAAACTAAAAGATTTGCCTAAGCACCTAAAATATGTGTTTTTGGAAGAAGGGAAAACTTATCTAGTTATTCCACTTTGAACATAACCCAAGAAAAAAAACTTGTTAAGGTGCTTAAGGAATTTAAGAAAGCAATAAGTTGGAGTATCAAAGATATTAGAGGCATTAGTTTAGCTACGTGTATGCATAAGATTAATTTAGAGGATGATGTTAAACCTATTAAAGAGGCCTAAGCCCAAATAAGACTAAACTCAGTCATGGAAGAAGTTATTAAAAATAAAATTCTAAAACTCTTAAAAGTAGGAATAATTTACTCAATTTCTAATAGAAGATGGATTAGTCTGGTTCATATGGTATCAGAGAAATCTAAAATAACAGTTGTCAAGAATGATAAGGATGAATTAGTGCATATTAGAACAATCACTAGATGAAAGATGTGTATAGATTTTGAGAAACTAAATTTGTACACCAAAAATGACCTCTTTCCTCTTCTATTCATTGATAAGATGTTAGGAAAACAAGTTGAACATGAATTTTTCAATTTTTTTGATGATTTTTCAAGTTATTATTAGGTACCTATTGCACCAGAAGATAAAAAGAACCACTATTACATATCCTTTTTGGGACATTTTCTTTCAAAAAGATGCTATTCAGGTTATGTAATACGCTCACTACGTTTCGGAGATATATGATGTCAATCTTCTCAAACACGGTGAAAAAATTCATTGAGATATTTATGGATGATTTTACTATTTTTAGAACCTCATTTGATGATTGTTTACATAACTTGACTTTAATTTTAGAATATTGTATTGAATGCAACCAAACAAATAGTTGGGAAAATTTTATTTTATGGTACAATAGGGGATTGTTTTAGGATATGTAATTTCTAACAAAAGAATTAAAGTTGATAAGGCAAAAAATTAATCAAATGCTAAACTATCACCCATTTCATCTGTTGAAAGGATTATGAACTTCTTAAGACAAAAACATTTCTATAGACGATTTATTAAAGATTTTTCTAAAATAAGTCGTTTATGTAACATGTTATCAAAAGATGTTTATTTTGATTTTAACAATGATTTCATTATCGCCTTTAATACTTTGAAAGTTAAATTAACATTTGTCCCTATCATTATGGCATGTAATTGGTCTCTTTCTTTGAAATAATGTGTGATGCTTCTGATTATGTTATAGGAGCAATTTTGGAACAAAGAGTAGATAAGAATTTGAATGTCATATATTATGCTAGTAGAACACCTAATGACTCCTAAATTAATTATTCCACCATGAAAAAATAAATTTTAGTTACTATATTTTCATTAGATAAATTTTGGTCTTATTTAATAGTACATTCTAAGATAATTATGCATTCTTATCATGCTACTTTGAGATATCTATTAAGTAAAACTAATGCTAAGCCAAGATTAACAAGATATGTTTTACTCTTACAAGAATTTGACTTAGAGATCAAAGATAAGAAAAATAGTGAAAACTTAGTAAGTGATCATTTGTTTAGGTTAATTTTTAAATTCAATTCTCTCGATGGTGAGAGTAAAGAAGAAACCAAGTACAGTTTTTATAAACATTAGTTTTTTGCACAATCTTTCATTTTTTTTGCACGAGTCATAAACCTAACATGATGACTTGAGGTATCCCTTTCCGCTCACTGTGGTAGCTTCACACATCATAGTAGGTAGCTCTATCAATACTAGGTGTCTCCATATGATGAAGTTTTAGAACGTAAGAAATAGAACTCAACACGATTTTACAGTTAAGATTAGTTAAAGTCCTAAAGTCTTTCAATAAAATTCATAAACTTCAAGCAGAGCATATATGTGTTTTGGTGAATGTGTGAATAAGTTTATGTCAACATCGATCATCACATATACAAGAATATATGTGTGCATAAATCAAAATTGTAGAATCATTTATATAATAAATATCAAAATGAGTTAAGTCACTAAGAATGAGGTTATGTATTATGTATTAAATAACTTCAATATCGTGTTAGGGCCAAATAAGGATCCTACTTCTCTATCTCTTTTTTTAGTTTAACTAATAAATAAAATAAAGACAATAAAGATTGTTCACCTAGGGTCATTTAAGCATTCTAACAAAAACACTTAGATGAAGGAATAAAAGACGTTTATGTGAGTATGCATAGTAGGATGATGATAATGAGTCATAGCATTAAAAGTACTGAATTTTGCTTGCCTCTTTGAACATAAGAATTCATGCTTCCTTGTACAATTAATGAACAAGTTATTATAATTTCTATTCATCCTTGAATATGATGTAGCATGCATAGATGAATAGTGCTTATAAGTCCTACTATGTGAAGCATGGAAAGAATGATTAAGTTCATAAGCATTCATCAAATATCTACATTTTGGTCTTATATGACCTTTCCTATCACAATGATGATAGAAAGACACAAATTTAACAACATTTTCTACCACAGGTGCAATAGTTTTTTGTGCATAAGTAGTAACAATAGGAGTAGAGTTTAAGGACCTTACAAATGTGGTCTTTGATGCTAAAGGTGTAGACTGTTCATTTATGTATCCAAGACCTCTCTTATCTCCATGTAGCTTTCTATAGTCTAGGAATTTGGTTAATTTTTCAGCACCTATGGTCAAATTCCTCACCGTCTCTTTAGAAATACTAAGTTCTTGCCTATGCTTTTTATTTTCCTCAGTGGTTTCTAAAAATCTAAGATTCAAGGCATTAATATTTTCAGACAATTCATTTTTATCTTTCTCTAGGCTAGAGGAATTTGTTTTATGAACATTGATGATGTCATTAAGTTTAGTTACTTCCACACGTAGTTTATCTCTCTCTTCCCTAGAACCTAGACAATCCATAAATAGTTTCTTATAACTTGATACATAAAACTTAGACAATAAGAAAGAAGAGTTTACTTCCTCATTTTCTACATCCGAGCTAGAGTTAGAGTCATTGTGATGTGCTTTGGTAACTATGGTGAAGGCACGATAGTTAGTGTCATCATCTTCTGAGTTACTAGCATTATCTTACTCACTTTCTGCGTCACTGAGTGTAGCATTAAATGCTTTTCCAAATTTCTTTTTATTTTTTTCACATAAGTATAACATTGAGGACTAGTGAGCTTAGTTTTCTTACCATCAGAACTAGAAGGCTTGATTTCCCTTAACTTTCGATCCCTTCAATAACTAGATTGTCCCTTATTAGATTGATTATTCTATTGAACCTTCTTTTATAGGAACTTCTTCAATTTTTGTGCTAGTGATACTAATAACTCATCATTCATATCCTCATCACTATCAGAGATGTTTGTTTTGGAGCTTTTGAATGCCACATCCTTGATTTTCTTGAGACGATCAAGATAAAGCTTAAAGGTTTTGATTGACCCTACAAGTTTATCAATATTTAATTTGTCTACATTCTTGCTTTCCTCTATCGTTGTAACTTTCATCTTATAGTCTGCTGTTAAAGAGCTTAAGAGTTTGCGTACTTGTATAGGTTGTGGAATTTTCTCACCAAGGTTAGAACAAGCATTAATGATGTCACAAAAGCAAGCATAGAATTGACCAAAAGTTTCAATGTTGCTCATTTTGATAGAATCAAACTGAGATATTAACAATCTCAATTTTGTTTGTTTCACTTGGGAAGTTCCCTGATGAGAAAGAGTAAGTGCATTATATGCATCTTTAGCAATCACACAGTCGGATATACGACGAAACTCATCCATCTATACATCAACAAAGATTGATCTTAGACCTTTTTAGTTTGCCTCATTAAGGGTACTTCTTCAAGAATAACATCCCAGACTTTTTCATCTTGTTTGAGAAAGGCTTGTATACAAGCCTTCCAGTAAAGGTAATTATACCCATCAAAGAGTTAGGGTCTAACAGATTACCCAACTTCTTTCATTTGGTCCATAAATAAGTGTATGTGTCTCTAAGGATCAAACTCACTAAATGTGTCTAGTGTTTGCTTTGATACCACCTGAAAGCTTGTAAGATATGAACCTAATTAACCTAGAGAGGTAAATAAGTTATTTTTAATTTGTATCAATTTATAACTTAATAACCTAAACAAAGCGACCAAAAATGTAATCGCATGTAAGAATAAAGTGTAGAAATAAAATAATAACACATGATATTTTTAGGTGGAAACAATCTAGGCCATAACCATAACCTAAGAAGAAAACCATCGGTCCACCAGACCACCTAGCTTTCCACTATGAAAATAAAATGTTTAAGTATAAACTCGATCTTATGTTATCCTCCCTAGGATACTACCCTAATGTACTTTACTTACGATACCCTGCTTTGTTTTCATAATTTCTAATATTAGCGTGAGTGGTTCTCATATCAACTTTCCAATAAGCTTCTCGTCAATCAAATACGTTCTCAAATTAACTACAAAATAGTTATCAGAAAAACACAAGTATTCATATGTGTTCCAAAACGAATTTAATAATGAATAATCCTAACTAGACGATTCAAAATATATGTCCTTTTAATCAAATCAACAAGCAAATTCTAGAGCAAAAAAATTAAGTATAATTTCAGTAAAAATAATTTCTTTAAAATTTAATAATTAAATCAAATAATCATGATCACTCATAAAATTATTTAATCTAAATATCTAAAAATCTAATCATGATTACTCCTTTTTGTGTTTTGTTCTTCGATCGATTTTAATTGTTTCTTTGGATTCAATAGACATATATATTTTTCCTTATTTCTGACCCCTTTTAACCCTAATATATAATAATAATAATAATAATGATAATAATACCTAGTAATATTAGGGTACAATATACCTATCAAAAACCTTAATATAAAAACAATCATATTTTAAAAAAACACATCTAAAAATATTAAATTAATAATTTCATAAATTGATTCAAGTTTAAATAAATATTTTAGCACTAAAAATAATTTTAGATTTATGAATATGTCCTATTAAATATACAAATACAATTCTATATGTTATAGTTATAAACTAAAAATATACTTGAAATACGACTATTTGAAATTCGAGCATTTGTTCGACTTTTCTTGATAGACTAAATAACTGACCTAAAAACAAGTTTTACAGGTAAACCCTAAACCCTAATATTTTGTCCATGAAAATAGCCAACACTCATAATCCTAATAATATTTAGCAAGAGAAATGATTTAGGCTTTATTTAGATCAATTGAGTCTTTCATGCTAACCATTATTATATTCATAGTCATTCATTTAAGCCTAACAAATAACCTTTCATATCTTTAAACCACATTTTATGCCTAAACAATATGTATTACATTTACCCTTGCACCTTTAACTTGTATGAAAAGAAAAAAAATACAATCAAGTGTTATGCTATAGAATAAGATGAAATATAATGCACCTTACAAAGAAAAAAAAATAAGCAAAACTTACAACACAATTATCCCTCTAAAGAAAAAAAATATAATTAAAAATAAGTTTGAGAGTGTCGTGAAGTTAAAAAAAATAGAGAAAATAATGTAGAATAAAAGAATATGAAAAGAATGTGAAATAAAAAAATATGAAAAAAATGATAAAATAAAGTGCCCTAAAATATCAAATTAAAACTTAATTACAGTAAAAAAATGTATAATAAACAAAAAAAAATTAAGGTGTAAAAAGAGTATAAATATCTTCATTTATTGACACTACTTAAACCTTACATTACAAACATGTAAAGTTTTTATTGATCTTTAGCTAAGTACATATTTATATTAGTAAAAAAAGATGTGAAAAATAGACTTAAAAGATGTATTCTAAAATCAAATTGATTAACATGCTCATATAGTTTGATTTCATAAGAACATTAGATGATATCATGTACAATATACACACAAATCAATTTGTTAAAAACCTTACATATTCTTGTATCGATAAATATGTGAACCTCCTATCATAAAATTTCACGACTTTTGAGGAATATGATTTTTGAATTAGGGACAGTAATTTAACTATAGATAATCCCAATTATGATTATTCTTAAAAATTCAACGATTTTCTTTAAAAATAACTATAGTTGATAAGACATGAAATGATATGGTTATTATAATATCAAAAATATAATTAACCAAAACCAAACATATACTAATATTATTTATATAAAGAGAAAAATACACTTTAATACTAAAACACACTAAACTTTCCATTTTTAAATTGAATTTTATTTATTTTTGCATTTATATTTTTTTATTTTACTTAAAAATATGTGTTAAATAGTTAAAAATAAAAATTAATGATAATATTTTAAATAATATAAAAATATACGTTAACATTTTAATTTTTTAAAACTAAATATATTCAACCAAAATTGAACATTGTGTCCTTGTAGCCTTCTGCATGTTACAAAACCTTAGAACCTTTGAATTTGCCTATTGTTAGGCCTTACGATCAAAATACAGATTTTTATCATTTTGTCATCTATTTAGTTCCATCACTGATTGCAAAATGGAGCATAAGAATAAAAAAAATTAAAACTTAATTTAGATCAAAACGTTGTGCTCAGCTGAGAAGAATGAAGATTATTACTTACATCATCAAAAATCAATATAGACCCAAAAATTTCCACCAAACAGATCCAACTAGTCCCCAAATAACAGCATTCATAAGGGCAATCACGAACCCGTATTTAAATACGTCGGGGAGGTCAACATAGTCAGCTGCAACATAACATATTATATAACCTTATCAGTCACCATCCAGCCACAGATGTATGATATCAGTCCATACAGTACTTGTATAATTTCATTCACTATCATGCAACAGATCTTAGTTGGACATAACAGAAACGCCTCAAGAAGTTGAGTTACAAGGCTTTTAAACAGAAACAAATTGATTTTCGCTACCACAATCAAGAACAAAATAAATAAGAAATAAGAATGCTTTATGATAGGCTAAAGATTCTGCTTACTACAAGGAATTTCATTTTTGAATCAATTTATTATTCCAACTTCTTCTTTTTTCAATTCGGTACTCAAACTTTAAGATTTGATTCGATTTACTACATTTGTAAACATATAAAAGGTAACAAAACTTGCCTAAAACGTAGTAATTGAATATGAAATCTAATAAAATAAGTTAAAAGTTGTAAATTGAATCAAATTTAACAGTTGGGTAGTAAGAAAAAATCTTTACCCATTATGATATTATTATCATAAAAAGATCTTGTATAATCTTATAACCAGGCTTACATTTATCAAACATGGAACATAAAAAAGATCCCATGAACATTTTCTAAAAAATATAGAAGTAAAAAATCTGAGGTTTTTAAGAATCAATAATGGAGCAACAGTTATTAGAAAAATGAAAACCCACTTAACAGATTCAGAATGATAAACTCGCAAAAGACACAAATAAATCGGAATGATTTGCAAGTAATAGGGTAAAAGATTCAACCTCCATAGTAGACAGCAGCCTGCCCACTGCTATAATGTGTTAGAGCACCAAAAAGATTTGTGTTGTATGCTAAAGCCAATGCTGCCAAAACACCAGGAACCCCAGCTGCCAAGTGCATTGCAAGAAATGCAGAGTATAAAGCACCCACATGACCGGTTTGACTAGCAAAGAGATAGTGGATCAAAAAGTAGGATGCTTGCAGAACACCAAACGCGGCTACCCAACTTAAAGAAAATTGCTCCAGAGTGTTAGCAACACAACAAGAAATCCAGGTTACAATGCCTAAATTTGTTAATTCGCTAGCCATGCCCACTAAAACAGCAAACCAAGCCAAGGTATCCCATGCTGATTTTTCGCTTACGCAATCATCCCAATCAAGAACTCCAAACAAAAGAAGTATAGATAAGCCAATCATGGCAGCTACAACACTTGCTATACCAAGAGCGTCTCTGCAAACATAATAGATAAACTTGGAAAAGTCAAAACCTACATAGAAGAAAATGCAGTTTATACTTTACCTTCAAGCAGTCAAAATTTTATTTTTATATCTAAATTTAGCATGGTTAGCTTTATATATTCCACTCTATAACATTAAAATAGTAAAGCCAATAAGTAAACTTATGCTAAGTTTTAAATGCTGGTTTTTCACATGACGAGCACAGATCAGATCTAATTTTCCAAATATTAAACTCATCAGTCATCACATCTGATTTTTGCACATTCTGTAATGTATCAAGTATTAGTGGTAGGTCTTGTCATATTGTTCGCATGACTAAATGCTTGAAATCATCAAAAGATTTCACTTTTCAACAAAATGGATGAAGAGGACACAATAAAATATGTAAAGGAGATTCCACTATTTTCAGATCTATTTGTATCATAATAAGCAATTATATGAATCTGTATTTTGTTAAAGTAAAGAGAAAGATATAGTAGATGATGTCAAGAATCCTGCGTACCCGAATACCCATAAAGATACAGCAAGAAGCATAGTACCAACCATGATCCATTCATTCTTCGTGACGGGACCCATATTTTTCAGTTTCTTGGCAGCCATGGCAGGGGCTTCAGGTGTGTCCTTTGTTTCTGGAGGATAAAGCTTATATAAGACTAGTGGAGTAGCTAGAAGTGAAACAAATGCAGGTACACAAGCAGCCTGGAACCATAAAACCCAAGGGCTTGTGATTATAACCCCCAATTCTTCGGCTAATTTCAGACAAAGCAGATTCTGAGCTGCAGCCGTAAGGAAAAGAGCACTAGAGTTACCAGAAGACTGTTGAAAACAAGTTGAAAAACAACAGGATCACAATTTTATAAGTATCATATGAATCAACCAAAATAATAAACATCTACGCAAAAATCGCAGCATTTTATTTTATTATCTATGAAATAACAATCGATCAAGATTCATCATTCTTTCTCTCTATGCGTGTGTGTACTCTCTCTGTATAGCAGTAACACGCATCTTAAACTAGGTAAACGCTAGAGCTTCTCACAACTATGAAAGCACTTATTTAAAGCACATTCAACATTAAGAAGCAGTTACAAAGGACCCTAAATCAATTCCACAAATCCAGATCGCATCTATCACAAGCACACAAAAAAAAAGCATGTTTTTCTAAACTCATGGAAGTAAATGGTGTGAATACAATAAGTCAATAAATATGAGCTATAGAGAGAGAATACTAGAGTACTAAAAAAAACCTGAAACTGAGATAGAACGAGATAAGAGCCAATCTTTTTCTTGGATGAATCCTCTGGTCTACTTCCGGCAGATAGCGACAAAGACTTAATAATGGGCAAAAACACACCTCCGGCTCTCGCCGTCGTGCTGGGCATTGCCGGAGCAATCAAAGCCTCACTCATAGTCAACCCATAAGACAAACCCAAAGTACTCTTCCCCAACCATTTAACAAAATACGTGGCAATTCTATCACCCAAACCAGTCTTAACAAACCCACGAGCAAAAAAGAAAGAAATCACAATCAACCAAATAACCTCGTTAGTAAAAGCACTGAAAGCAGTAGCAAAAGTGAGTGTTCTAGTCACAACAGACGTGGTTAACCCAATAAAAGCCCAAGCCCCAACAGGCAAAGGACTCAAAACTAAACCCGCGATAGTAGAAAGGAAAATTGCAAGCAATTGCCAAGCTTGTGAAGATACATCGACTGGTTTGGGGACTAAAAAGCGAACTATAACACCATTGAGACGGAAATGAATAAAGGAATGAGTTTGGCACCTTGAAGTGGTAATGGGTTTGAATCGTTTGATGAGTTGGTTATGGGTTTTGAAGATGAAGAATCTCGGCTTCGGAATTGGGCTTTGTTGGGTTTAGAGCGAGAAGAGAAAATGATAGATTTTGGGTGGAAATATGTTGAAGATTGAAGATTTGGAGAAAAGGGTAAAGAAGGGGTTGTTGTGAGAATAGACGCATGGGTTTTGCGATGGAGAAGAAATGAAGAGCGTGAAGAGAGATGGTGAGATGGGATACTTGTAGTTATGGAGAGAGAACGGAGGGCCAAGTCCTCCATTGCCGGGATTTAGAGAAGATGAGGAGTGATGTAAGAAGGACTAGGATGAATTAAACAAGTGGCTTGTGTTCATAAATAAAATATTTTATCTCTTATTTAAATATCTTTCTATCTCTCAAATTTTTTTAGTTAAAAAATTATTATCTCTCATTTTTATAATTTAAATTTAAATAAATTTAAAGATAAAAATAAAATTTATAATATATGAATAAATTAAAAATATAAAAAATAAGAGAGAAAAAGACAACATAAAGAGAATGACAAAGAAACTAAAAATAAAGAAAATGTGATAAATTGGGAAGAGAGAGAATAATATTTTTTAAAAAATATATAGGTTTTTATTTTAATTTTTAAGTAAAATCTAGTTTTAATCTTTAAAAAATTATATTTTTAAAAAATTTAGACTAAATTAATTATATTTAAAAATTATAAAAATAAATTTTCTTAATTTTAAAAAGTAGAATTAAAGTATTCTTATCAAAAATAGAAAAATATTTAAAACATAATGTAAAAGAATTCAAGAGTTTTTTTCTTTTTTTATTATTGTTTTTAAAATTGATTTTGATATAGTTTTAATCTTTATGATGTCAATAAGTACATTTTGTAGTGCAAATAGATAAAAATATCATTAAAATATTATATTTATTTATTTATATATTATTTTGTATTTATCTAACTTATAAAAAAAATATTTAAATCATTTCCCTAATCTTCATTTAAAATTTAAATAAAAATTACTAATTATATTTCATTTAAAAATCTAATACATGGTACACCATAATTAATATATAATTCTATATCAAATTTTATTGTAATATTAAATAATTGAATAATATTTTCATGCATTTTTCTATAATTAATATTTCTTTCAACCATATTGCTCACCTCAATAATCAAAATATCAAACTCTCATTATACAACAATATTGTCAATATCAATTAAAGAGATTGAATTCATAATTTTCAAAATATATATAAATTAAAAGTTTGATTACATGATATATAATTTTTTTTTATATATTAAATTTTTTTATTAATATTAAAAATATATTATTTTTTATTATAACATAAATTAATATAAATGTTTTAGTATTAAAGAAATCAACGTGTATTCTTTTATTATAAAGAATTAAAAGTAAAACAACTTAAAAACATCAAATAAAAATATATATTCTATATATAAATTAATATATTCAATTGATATTCTAACTCTTTGGAGTAAATATTTAAAACTATAAAATTAAACCCTCTTAACTATACGTGCAGCAGATACCAGCTCCAAATAAAAGGGAAGAAATTCTTTATTATTATTTTAGCGATATTTATTTAATTTATAGTAAATTTATTTAAAAAATAAAAAAATAACATCACATAACTTATAAAATTATATAATAACATCACATAACTTATAAAATTATATAATAATAATTGTTTAAACATTATTAGAATTCATATTACTCATATATTAAAGTATATCTAGGTAGGGTCATGATATTTATAAAGCGTGTACACATTTTTTTCATTATTTTTTAATATCGAACCTAAAACTTAACTCTTAAATACTTTTAAGTTCTTAAAAAATAGTACCATTTGAGTTAGTCGTCTTATCAAATTAATTTTTAATAAAATCTTAAGGATCAAACACGTGATTTAAAATTTGAAAAAAATGAAATAAACACACGTGAGATTATAATCGTCTCATTATAAATATAGATCGTTATAATACATTAATACCAAAACCCTCGTTCTTGGATACATATCTTAAAATATGTGAACTCAAATTCAAATAATAATAATTTAATAATATTAAATAAGATAATATTTAATATTAAATATATTTAAATAATTATAATTTAATTAGATAACATTGATGTGAAATAATATATCATATCTTTTATAATAAAAATATATAAATATGATATAATGCATATTATCTTTGTAATTATAATGTTATTTTGTTTTCATAATTTAAAACACTAAGTTAAAATAAAAAAAAAAAGTTATATAACCAGTTGAAATAAACCGTACATCATATATTATTAATTAATATTGGTAAGCATACAATGCCATGAGCTATAAAACAAAGTAGATAGAAAAAGAAAAGTAAGAGATGAAGTACAGTGCATAAGCTATTATGGTACTCAATCAATCCGACGGCAGATAGTGATGCCATCACCAACAGGGAGCATGCAGATCTCAATCCTAGGGTCAGCAGCGAGAGCTTTGTTGAACTCAATCACGAAATCTCTGTAATACCTGACGTATTTGGGCATAGGCGCATCAGGTGGTGCAGCCACAGAGCCATTCCATAGGGTGTTGTCGTACCCAATTACTCCACCTACCTTCACTAACTCTACGATCCTCTTGTGGTAATTTATGTAGTTGTCCTTGTCGGCGTCTACGAAAACGAAGTCATATGCTCCATGGTTTTTCTTCTGTGCTCCACAAGAGAATAGAAACTGGTCACATAAATTGATAAACACAAAAAGGGATAGAGAAAAGATGATGGAGAAAAAATATTTAGAAATTTAAAATTTATCAGTACATATTTTTAATTAAAAAAAAGATAATAATGACTCATTAACTTTTATAAAAAGGTATAAAAAAATTTTAGGCAGAATATTAAAAAGTAATTAAAGTTTAAAAATTTTAAAATTAAAAAAAAAATTAAGTGAGTTATCATATGCTATTTTAAAAAAAAACTAATATCATTTTGATGGAAAAAAAACTCACTAAAAATAGATTTCATAACTAATAATAGAAATTGAGAATCATGATAGAAGAGTTGAGATGGTGACTCTGTTTCTCGTAAAAAAATATAAATGACTTTAGGTATTTTTATTTTTAAATTAATTATCATTAAATATAAATTAAAAAATAATATTATCTTTGTTAAAACTACGATATCTCAAGTTATCTTTCTTCAATAATTTTAAATGTTTTAAATTTGTGGTGTTTTTTTTAATATTTATTGAATTTCTAGTAATTTACTCAAAAATGTGTAGATTTTTATACACTTTTGTCAAAATTAGTGTAACATTATTATCTATTATTTTTAAAAAAATATATTAATTAAATAAATATTTAACTAGTATATTTTTAATGTTTAAGTCATAAGTGTGTTGGATCAATTAAAATTTTAAAGTTTTAAATTAATACTCAATCAAACCATATAATACACATTTAATATTTAATTTTATTCATTTATAGTATATATATCATATGTATATAATTATCTAATTTTAATTAAAATTTTATGTTATTTAAGAAGGTAAAATAATGATATTATTCTTCTCTTATATTCATTTTAAAAAAATACTATAACTAATAAAAAAATTAAATTATTTTTTATTCTCAATAATATACCAATTTTCAAAAACTTTTCTCTACTTGATGCAAAATTATAGTATAAGTACTATTAAATAATTTTTTAAATAAATAATAAAATTTATTTATCAATTTAACATCAATATAAAAAAAATTATTTAAATTCATTAAAAAATAAATAACTCTAAAACACAAACTCAATTTATCAAACCGTAATAAATAAATTAATAAAATGTTATATAATTAATATTTATTAACTTGATTTTAATTTTTAATTTAATAAATCGAAATGTGCCAACTTAGTTAACATTTTACGTCAAAATCGAAAAAAACCGATGTACACCTTCCCTAACCACAACAGTAACATCTTAATTATACTTTAAATAATAGGTCCTAATAATTCAACTAATAATTACATCATCTATTATAATTATAATATAATTTATAATATAAAGAAATGATTTTAATATTATTATGTATAATTGTTGTTATAAATTTTAGGTGTAGTTTTTTTGTAATTTAAACAAAAACAATAAAGAAAAATGATACTGATATTTTATTATTGCTTTTTCCAATATTACAAATTTATTAACGAAGAATCAAAATATATTTTGTTAAAGTTTATATAATATTTTTGGAAAATTTCCTTGCTTAAGAACAATTTAGAGTATATTTTTTACTCCAGTTAAAAAATGCAATTATTGATGAAAGTAAATATAATTTTTATAAATTTTAATATAATATTATCCTTAATTAAACTGAGATATTCCTTCCTTCTCATGGAGGAAAGAAACATGATAAAAATTGTATTTTATATTAAAAAGAATAAAACCATAAGAAAAAATAATGAAAAAAAAAGAAAATTTACATCCGCAATGAGTTGGTCAAGAACAGGAAAAGCAGGGCCTTCTCTGAAGTCAACTTTGTGAGCAACACCAGCCTTTTCAATTACAGGCAGACCTAATTCATAAGTTTCTCTGCTTATGTCCATAGCTAAAATCTGTAATATAATCACACACAAAAAAAATAAAAATAAAAATTTATTTATTTATTTTAAATTTTAATTATTAATTAATTTATAATTTAAAAATAAAAATCCAACTTTTCCATCATCTGGAATAGCCAAAGCAGTAGCAAGAAGTGAATAGCCAGTGTAAACACCAATCTCCATAGTGTTCTTAGCATTAATAAGCTTAAGAAGCATATTTAGAAATTGCCCTTCATCAGCTGAAGTGGACATAACGCTCCTGTTTCATATAATAATAAGAAAGAAAAAAGAATATTTTAATTTTTTTCGGGTATATTTATAAAGGATTCAATGAATAAAAAAAAAATCAATAAGAAAACCAACCATGGATGCTTAGATGTTATTTCTCTGAGCTCTTTCAAGGGTTCAGGCTCTCTTGGGTAAACACTGGTTTCTAAAATATACTAAAAACAAAAAAAAAACCAATTTAAATTAAAAAAATCAGTAAAAGATGTTAATTAAAATTTAAGAGAAGTTGAAATAAAAATTTATATTTAATTTTTAGTTTTTTTTTTAATTAAAAACCTGATAAAGACCATCACTTTGCAAAAGGCTTTTGTGGCCAATATCTTGGTGTCCACCTGCTTGGTGGTGTTGTTGTTCTTCTCCATTGGTTTCCATTTCTTTGATTTTTCTTTATTTGGCTTAATTTGTACTAAAAAAGTTGATGAAGTTTTGAACTTTCAAGCGATCTTAAATGGGAAAGAGGAAATAAAAGAGTATATATCGGTATTAGCGGTTTGGTTTGAACCGGTATGTTGATGGTTGAGCTAAACCGCCCAACAAGACCGGTTCGGTGTCGGTGAGGTTCAATAGTTTTGCGGGAAGTTTGGAGCTTTTTGTTCGAATGTTGATACCCGCCATATGGAAGTCTTAATATAGTGTGGTAGTTATTTGTTTTTTTTTTATTTAAGATAATCGGTTCGTATTTAAAAATGATATTTTTTTAAAAAAATAATAATAAAAATAATATTTTTAAAATTTATAATTATAAAAATATTTTTAATATTAAAAAAATAACACATTATTTATAATAGATATCATTTAAATTAAATTATGATTATTTTAATCAATATAATATCAAATTTTATTAATATCCTATTCATTTTATTTTATTTTTATTGATATTATTTTTTGGGTATTATTTTTTATAATATCTTAATTTTTAATATTAAAAAACTTAATATATTTCAAACAAATAATTTGAAACCATATAATATTAGATTTTTAGAAGTAGAACGTCAACTTTTACTTAATTTTTAAACTTAAATCAGTTGGTTCAAATTAAGTTTATTAATTTTAGGTTCAATGTTTAAATTTTAATTTTAACATATCATATTTAAAATAATTTTTATCATTTAAAATTTAAAAATAATCGAATTATACTGTTTACGTATCGATATGAGATAGGTAAGGAAAAGAAAAATAAAATAAATAAAGGTTGGTAAGGTTTGTGGACAAAAGTCGGCTTACGTGTTATAACTGTAACAAGAAGTAGGTGGCGCTTTTCAATGATAATTGGTAGGTTGATAGTTATTTGTGGGTGAAATATCAATATAGATTTTTTAAGTACATTTATTAAAAAGTATGTACGGCCAGTTTGCTTTATTGAGTTTGAACATTAATTATATTAAAAATATAAAAATTCTAAGGTATTATAAATTTATTAGCTACTCATAAAAATAAAAATAAAATATCATATTTATATTATGAGAAAGAGGGGAGTGTATTTTTAACTATTACAATAAATTTATTTTTATAAGAAAAATCTCCTTAAAGTTCCAATTTACTAATTTTCAAAGAAATCAAATAAGATAAGCAAATTAATAATAGGGATAATAAAATTTGACCCAAAAAATTAATAATTAAAAAAAATGAACACTAATAATTGAAAAGATGCGAACTTTAAATACCTAAATAGCGATCCTTAATATTATAATCTTTCATTTTTTAGCTTTATTAATGTTGGATAAAGTTTGAAGAGGAAGAAGACGATGGTCTTTTGGAAACGGAAACAACACAGTACTCCTCTTTATCTTCTTCGCTTGAATATGGGTGGGAAAACACATTGGTAAGCCATTGAAGGCAAAACGAGTACTAAAGATTGAATGTTGGTATTAAAATTACCTTATTGCTTATGTTAAAAATGCACCATTTCTTCAGCATGATATAAATTAATTTTTTTAATTTTAATATATTTTTTAATAATTAATAAATTTATAATACTCTATTTAATAGTTAATTATCTTTTGTATACTTTTGATATATTTAGTATCATTCTAATACCCTTTGTCCTATGTTATATTTTAATAACCTATACTTTAAATATTTAAGAAGTTATAAAAAAATAATTTTTTAAATTTATATTTTTATAACTAAATTTTATTAAAGTCTAACATTTTAATCCAAATTTAAAAATTACAGTATCTTATCTTAATAAAATTTATGAATTAAAATTTAAGAGTTAAAAATTTAGAAACTAAAACATCTTAAATACACAAATTTAATGATATAGATGTCATCCCACCCATCGAAGCAAATAAAGGGAATATTAAACAAAATTATTGCTTATCATTTAAGCACAATCTTTCTAAAAAAAAATATCTGTCTTTAAAAAAAAACTCTAAAACTTCTTCCACAACAACCACCTTTCACTTTTTTTTTTCTTTTTTCTTGTCTTCTTCCCATCTTCTTCTTTTTCCTTACTTCATCACCTCTTCATAAGATATATTTCTCCTATGGAAGGGAACTCTTCGTTGGGAGACTCTCTAGACTACCCCTTTATTTTTTTTATAGACTTTGTGCACACCGTTTAGGTGTTGTGTTTGGTGTGTTATCATTATGCCATCCTTGTGTGAGATTTTTTATTTTATTTTTTGTGTACGAAGTATATGAGAAATCTCAAATTGATACAATTAGCTACAACTACACTCAAATATGTTGAAATTAAATCTTTTTTTTATATCAAGACTTAAAGTTTAGCTTATAATTATTGGTATATTTTCTTTTGATTGTTTTCTATATTTTTAATATGTCAAAAAAGTTGTTTTTGTATGTTTTAAAGTGTTATTATGTATAAGATTTTATATTATTTCTTCCTAAAAACATAAGGATCGTTATGTAATCATTTTAAATTGTTCATAACTTAAATTGTTATTCAAGATTTCTTTTTCTCGTGTACTTATTTGAACATTAATAAAATATTTTATTTTTGTAAAAAGAGATGAATATTTTCTTTCCAATATAACTAATAAAGATTTAACATTTTTTTCAAGTAACATCTTAGTTTAATTTCTTTTATTCTTAAATATTATTTAATAAAAAAATAGAGTGATTATATGATCGTTACATACTAAGTGTATACAATTAATACGTAAGTATACATATTACAACAAGTAATATAATGATAAAAAAAGATTATTCTCACTGATATTATTTTAATAAAAACTAATTTTTAAAACTAAAAAAAAAAATCAAAAGAAAAGGCCAAATTCGACTTCTTGTGTACAAGTAGAGCATCAACAATCCTTTTTGTTACCAATTACAAATGATATAAACTAATCGAGATGCTTCTACACGTCCATTCTTCTAAGAGAATAATACTCGTCTTTTTGCCTGACTCGATCTTCCAATCTTTTCAATCGGTCTAGTCCACGCGTGGACAGAGGAATTTACTTCTTCTAACCCATTACCTGAAAAGGCAACTATCTTACCTATCAATCGTATTCGCCCAATTCTATATCAATAGAATCTTTTTAGAAATTCTATATAATTTATAATTTATAATTTATTATATATATATATATATATTATATAAATAGAATAAGATTATGATAAATTAAAAAAAATTGTATTTTTATATTTTAAGGAAGTAAAATTAAAATAACTAAAAGTAAATAGAAATAATTAATTAAATCAGATTTTGATAACTAAAAATATATATGAGAAAATATATAGAAATATTTAATCCCTTAATTTTCTAAACATGTGAATCGTTAAAATCTCCTCAATATAATTGTCTATTAAATAATCAATTGAGTCTAACCTAGCATGTATTTCTCTCTCAAGTAAACTACACATCATATAATAATTAATTTAATCATACTCTCATTCAAATTAAATTACATATTATTCATTAAGTTCATCAATTATGGATCACATACATAAGAATCATACATCTATGCTTAGAAATTATGTATATTATTTAATCAAGATAAACAATTAAATAATTTTTTCAAATCTATTTAATTATCTCTATAGATAAATTGTTGACCAAACAATTAATAACATACAAATCAGATTAAATAATATAATTAAATTTAAATTATAATTAAGGTAAAATATTAAATCATCACATGGTGAAAATTGGGTTCATAAGATCCTTAGATTAATAAATTAACTATACATAATTTTGTTCAAAAAACTCATATTTTTTATAAAGAAAAACATAAATATCAGATTAAATAATATAATTAAATTTAAATTATAATTAAGGTAAAATATTAAATCATCACATGGTGAAAATTAGGTTCATAAGATCCCTAGATTAATAAATTAACTATACATAATTTTGTTCAAAAAACTCATATTTTTTATAAAGAAAAACATAAAAATTAGATTAAATAATATAATTAAATTTAAATTATAATTAAAGTAAAATATTAAATCATCACATGGTAAAAATTGGGTTTATAAGATCACTAGATTAATAAATTAATTATACATAATTTTGTTCAAAAAATTCATATTTTTTATAAAGACAAACATAAAAAATGATAAAGAAAAGAGTAGAAGAAGAAATACAATCAATCTCTTGCATTGTAGAATTAATCTTCTCTTGAATCTCTACTAAAATTGTGCATTTCTTCAAATTTTCTCTATTTTTAGCTCCAAAAACTGACCAAAATTATGCTAATGGAAACCACTTAGGATTTATGGAGTGATTAAGGACTTAAATATTACTCATGTGCAATCTGGACTGTCAGATCAGCTTCAGATCAAGGGCTACGATCAAAACAAACAAAACTGACAAAGCTAAACAATCACAGCGCGACACGTGACAAAGAAAATTTACCAAGCAAATCAAAGAGCGACGTGTGGTAGGAAAGACCGATTAGAGTCAACACCATGCAGCTCGACGTGGCAAGGCGAGTGGAAAACGAGTAATCGGGTTGCGACATGTGGCAAGGCAGGTTGATCGAGCTCTAAACTCGGATTGAACGTCATGCTGACACCTAGCATGTGGTTCATCCTCCTCACACGCGACGTAACGTGATTCACTGTCACTATTTGTGTGGCGTCTACATGGCTTGTCCAGTCAGCTCTCTGTTTGGGTGGCATGTCACATGGCAACTCTTGATTGGTCATGCGGTTAAAAATTTATAAAAAATCTCAAAAAATTATATTTTCATCCCTTTTCACTAAAAAGTTTACATTTTTATATTTTTTGTCATAAAAATACTATTATTAAATAAAACAAGTAAATATTAAGTAAAAAAGTACGTTAATGACTTTACTTTTATATAATCATCAGTATAATTACTTAAAAATTAAATATTTTATATATTTAAATAAATTTTGTGGTATTGAGACAATTATAAATAATTATTGTTTCTAATGCCACAATACATTGAAGTAGAGCCATTACAAGAGGAGAAAATACACTAATTATCATGCTAAAGTTAGGGAGATAGCGGGATTGGTACATTATATTATATTATTGATATTATTTGATTTTTTTACATTAGAAGTGATGCTATCTAGATTTATTATTATAAAAAAGGAATGAATTAAGAAAAAAAATTTATTTTAATGATTTTATTATTAAAATATTAGATTTTATCAGGTGATTAAAATACGAAAATACTGATGGTAAAAGGAACTTTATAAGAAAATACTGAAAAATATCACACCAAAAATTACCAGTCCAAGGAGCATCTCTACTCCTATCATACAGATGAAAATCTTGAACTGAAAGAGAGAGCTTGGAGACACGTGCTTCACCAACAGGAAACATCTCATATTGAATTTCCATCCCAAACAATGAAAGTTCTAGCCATGTGATTGTATCCCTTCCACTATTAATTGCAGATTCTTGACAACTATCCTAGCACTTACGCCAATCAATACCGGCATACATTCTCCATCGTACATCAATATTTTTAAGAAATACACATCCAATAGGCCCCATGAACCCACTGGCCTTTTTACAGTCACTATCAGTAGAATAAAACTTGTTCATGCAAGTACCATTGCCTTGCCCCTTCTCTGATATATGATCTTCTACAATTTTGAAAGAGGTATCTTTATACCACCCACTGTTTTCGCATTCTAGATCTCTAATGACATTACTAGAATTGCATATATGAAAAATCATTTAATGGTGTTCTGGCACTAGTTAGTTCCAATAGAGGTCGTAACTCAGGTAAACAATACCCTTCTATAAACTCTAGTATGCTGTCCTCCTGCAAAGAGGATATTTGACTACTCTCTAATCCTACTACAGGCACAAAACCATCAAAGGATAGATCAGGGGAGAGAATATCATGACTGCCAATACTAATGCTTTCCCCTTCCCCAGGACAGTTTTCATTAAGTAAATCACGAACTTGTGGCTCAGAACAATCATATTGGCACTTTTGATTTTCATCTACATGAAACGCATCTCACATATCTCACTCATTATCCCAACAAGTGCAGGTTCCCTTTGTGTAGCCACATCTGAAGACTGTACACAAGAGGACAGCGCTTCTGTATAATCATAAAATAAGCTATTCAAACCTTTTCTCTCTTGCTCCTGTAGAGCTTTATTCCATCTGGTCTCCAAGTGCACAACTGATTCCTCCATATCAAGGGCAAACAGCTTTTGAAGTTGAGCAATCAAACGATACTAGATGTGGTGTCTGAACAAGTTTCCATGTAGATGTAAGATTTAGGGAAGTCTACCTCCCATAAAAAGCCATTCTTAGAATTGGTTCTCAAAATTGCTTCAACCAAGGCCTCTTGGGCAATTTTAACATATCCAACCTTTCAAAGATGTTCTGAATTGTAACTACACCCAACATCCTCTGCCCCTGACACTATTCGAAGCAGCAGCCCCAGATCTTCCACTCTAATTCTGTACTCTTTTTCCTCCGAATCCATGCTGAAACAGAATTTGACGAAGTCAAAAAAGATGCAGCCATAAGACAAGCAACTTGCTCTATACTCGCCTCTTCTTTTACATTTGAAACTTCAAACTTGTAGATTTTCAGAGAATATTATTAGTGTTGTACAGACTGTAGAGTTAGTGTAAATCAAGCTGTATTTTAATTATTGTTATCAGCTATTTTATTCCTAAAATTAGTGGACACTTTGTATTTCTATATATAGATTGTATTATAGTGTTGTAAAGAAGAAGAAAAAACAGAGAATACATATTTCAGATTATCTCCATCATATCTCTCGGAGTACATTCAACATGGTATCAGAGCATTTCTGAAATCCAGAAATCCAATTTTGTGTTATATCAATTATGTCCAAGGAACATTGATTTCTGTCCTCATCATTTCAGAAATTCAGAAATCCAGAAATCCAAAAATCCAAAAATCCAAAAATCTATTTGCACCAGCTTGCATTCCAGAGGCAAAGCAAAAATCCATTTTCTACAACTTGCTTTCCATCTCAGTCATCGTCGCCATCGCCAGTCATCATCGCCGACCATCTCCTCATCGTCGGCGTCGATCATCAATCAGTAAGTCTCACAGTCTCGCAGTCAAATTCTGCTTTGTTTTTTTTCTTTTCTGTTTCCTGTACCAATAAGTTGTTTTGATATATCCCTACCCGACCCGGTCAAACCCTACCCGACCCGGTCCAGCAGATTATTCAAAAAAAAAAAAAACAGCCCACAAATTTCAATCCACTTATAATCTACAATTGCAACAAATGGTCACAGGAAAACCTATAATTCTTGGTTCCACGGACAATAATCTTATGCCCATCACCAGTCACAAATTAAATGGGCACAATTATCTTCAGTGGTCCCAATCCGTCATGATGTTTATATGTGAAAAAATGAAAGATGATTACCTTACTGGCAATGTCGCAGCTCCAAACAAAGACGATCTACAATACAGAACATGGAAATCTGAAAACAATATGGTGATGTCTTGGTTGATCAATTCCATGACAAACGAAATTGGAGAGAATTTTCTTCTCTACAAAACCGCCAAAGGAATATGGGATGCAGCCAAATATACTTATTCCAGTTCTGATAATATGTCCGAACTATTTGAGATCGAGAGCATCCTCCATGATCTTCGCCAAGGAGAGTTGTCAGTTACACAATACTTTAATTCTCTCACTCGATGTTGGCAACAATTAGATCTCTTTATGGTTCACGAATGAACCTGTCCAGCAGACAGCATCTTGTACAAACAGATTATTGACAAGAAACGGGTTTTCAAATTTTTACTGGGACTCCATAAAGATCTTGATGATGTGCGTGGCAGAATTCTCGGCACAAAACCTTTGCCTAGTATTCGTGAAGCCTTCTCTGAAGTCCGTCAAGAGAAGAGTCGAAAGAAAGTAATGATGGGTCCTCAATCTACAATGATGGGTTCTCAATCTACCATTTCCGTGACTGGAGAAGGATCTACACTTGCCATTCGAGGCCATCAGCACTCTTATAATACAGACAACCGTCCTCGTCGTGGAAGACCTTGGTGTGATCATTGTCGTAAACCTGGTCATACTAAGGAAACCTGCTGGAAAATTCATGGTAAGCCCACTGATTGGAAACCACCGTTCATACAGCACATCAACAAAGAAAATCATGGAAAAATTGCCTCTAAATCTCAAGGCAATGAGTCACCTGAATCTGCTATGTTTAGCAAGGAACAAATTGATCTCCTCCAGAAATTATTTGGACAATCCTTGACCACATCATCTGCCACTATAACTCAATCAGGTAACACCCTCAATGCTCTTAATGTGAAACAGGTTATGAGACCATGGATTGTTGATTCCGGTGCTTCAGACCACATGACGGGTGATGCTTCTCTTCTCATGAATCTTAAATTTTACCAGAATGGACACACGGTCTGAATTGCCAACGGTTCAGTATCCAAAGTAACAGGAATTGGTTCAACCAAAATTTCAAACTCCTTTATTCTAGATTCTGTCCTTCTTGTTCCTACACTTGAATGTAATCTTGTATCAATTACTAAACTCACCCGTGATAAAAATTGTATGGCTAAATTTGTTCATAACCTATGTGAATTTCAGGAACTGCATTCGGGGAAGATGATTGGCAGTGCTAAGGAATGCTCAGGACTCTATCTCCTCAGCAGTGAAGAACCTTCAACAAGACAAGCCCACCAAGTTGTATCCGAAGTTTCTAATCAGAATAAAGTTTTGTTAAACCTTAAGTCCAATAAAGATGATGAAATCATGTTGAATCACTATCGTTTAGGTCATCCTAATTTCAAGTATTTACAGAAACTTTTTCCTTCATCATTTAGAAATAAAAATTCAGAAGTTTTTCAGTGTGAAGTATGTCAATTTTCAAAACATGTTAGAACTTCATATCCTCATCTTCCACATAAAAAATCACATCCTTTCTCATTAATTCACACTGATATATGGGGACCTTCTCGAATCAAAAACATCACAGGGACACGTTGGTTCATTTCATTTGTGGATGATCATACTCGAACCACTTGGTTATTCCTAATGAAAGAAAAATCTGAAGCATGTCAAATTTTTAAAAATTTTAATACCATGATTCAAACCCAATTTCAAACAAAAATCCAGGTATTGAAATCCAACAATGTTAAAGAATACTTCACTTCCACCCTTACTGATTATCTGTTAAGACAAGGGATTGTCCATCTAAGCTCATGTGTTGACACACCTCAACAAAATGGGGTGGCTGAAAGAAAGAATAGGCATCTTCTCGAGGTAGCTAGATCCCTCATGTTCACAACTCATGTCCCTCAACATTTTTGGAGGGATGTTGTTCTTACAGCTACCTATCTTATCAATAGGATGTAATCTCGTGTCCTCTTGTTTAAAACACCCATCAATACTTTACTTGAGTCATACCCACACACCAAAATCGTGTCCCATGTTCCCTTTAAAATTTTCGGATGTTCTGCTTATATCCATGTACATCATAGTGGCAAACTTGATCCTCGAGCCATCAAATGCATATTCCTAGGGTATTCATCATACCAGAAAGGATACAAATGTTTTTCTCCTATCACAAAATGATTCTATAATACAATGGATGTCACATTTTTTGAACAATATCCGTACTATTCCAAATCTGTCATTCAGGGGGAGAACATAGGCAATGAATACCAGCTTTCAAATATCATAAGTACTCAGTCTCCCACAAATCCTATTTCGCAACCTCTAGAAAGTGAATCAATATCTCAAATAAATACTCTTACTACTCCCAATGAACCCTCAACTTCTCTACCAACAGATCCAAACTTCCTTGTCCCAAACAATGATCTCCTTGTCTGCTCTAGAAGGAAAACAACTCAAGAAAGAGTAGAGAATCGAGCATATCTTGAGCCATTCCAAGAATCCAACCCGAATACAGGCCACTCTGACAATTCACAAGGTAACACCATTGAACCTCATATTATTGAATTACCTCCTAATGATTTTAATTTACCAATTGCTATAAGGAAAGGTGTAAGATCATGCACAAACCACCCCATCTACAACTTTATTTCCTATAAAAATCTCTCACCAGGGTATAAGACATTTATCAGCAACCTCGATTAAATAGAGGTTCCAAATTCTATTCATGAAGCATTTCAGATACCTGAATGGAAGACAGCTATTCGTGAAGAACTCAATGCCCTAGAGAAAAACAAGACTTGGGAGATCACAGAACTACCATCGGGAAAACAAACTGTTGGGTTTACATGGATCTTTACAATCAAACACAAAGCAGACGGTAGTGTAGAAAGACTCAAGCTCGCCTTGTGGCTAAAGGATTCACTCAGACATATGGGCTTGATTATCAGGAGACTTTTGCACCTGTAGCAAAACTCAACACTATTCGTGTTCTTCTCTCCATAGCATCTAACTTGGATTGGCCTCTCTACCAATTAGATGTCAAGAATGCATTCCTTAATGGTGATCTCGAAGAAGAAGTCTACATGGACATTCCTACTGGAATTGAATCTCCTGTTCCAACCAATAGAGTCTGCAAACTTAAGAAATCCTTATATGGATTGAAACAGTCTCCACGTGCCTGGTTTGATAAGTTCTCTAAAGTTCTGAAGAGATATGGATACAATCAATGCCAATCAGATCACACATTATTCGTCAAACACTTCTCCAATGACAGAATAGTTATCCTAATTGTGTACGTAGATGATATTGTTCTAACAGGTAATTCTACAATTGAGATGGATAAACTCAAAGAATTCCTTGCCAAGGAATTTGAGATCAAAGATCTAGACAATCTCAAATATTTTCTAGGGATGGAAGTAGCACGAACAAAAAGGGGCATATCTATATCTCAAAGGAAGTATGTACTTGATCTTCTCAAGGAAACTGGAATGATGGGGTGTAAACCAGCAGAAACTCTGATGGATTCTACAATAAAACTTGGAATCAAAGAAAATAGTACACCTGTGGACAAAGGTCGTTATCAAAGATTAGTGGGAAAATTCATTTACCTATCTCACACTAGACCAGATATTGGTTTTTCAGTAAGTGTTGTAAGTCAATTTATGAACAGTCCTACTGAAGAACACATGGAAGCAGTCTTACTGAAGAACACATGGAAGCAGTCTTACTGAAGAACACATGGAAGCAGTCTATCGTATACTCAAGTATCTCAAGATGACACCAGGAAAAAGATTATATTTCAGTAAGAATCTCACTAGAAAAATTAAAGTCTTTGCAAATGCTGACTGGGCAGGCTCTATAGTGGATCGCAGATCTACCACTGGATATTGTACATTCGTATGGGGAAACCTTGTAACTTGGCGAAGTAAAAAACAGTCAGTAGTCGCTCGAAGTAGTGCAGAAGCTGAATTTAGAACCATGGCTCATGGGATTTGTGAAGGAATGTGGTTAAGAAGGCTACTCAATGAACTGGACTTCATAACTCTCGAACCTATCAAATTGTGGATCTACTATATACATCTACTAAACATCAAATTGCAGATATCCTTACCAAAGCATTACCTCGAACAATCTTCGAAGAATTGAGTTGCAAGTTAGGAATGATTAATATCTATTACCCAACTTGAGGGAGAGTGTAGATTTTCAGAGAATATTATTAGTGTTGTACAGACTGTAGAGTTAGTGTAAATCAAGCTGTATTTTCATTATTGTTACCAGCTGTTTTATTCCAAGAATTAGTGGACACTTTGTATTTCTATATATAGATTGTATTATAGTGTTGTAAAGAAGAAGAAAAAACAGAGAATACATATTCCAGATTATCTCCATCATATCTCTCGGAGTACATTCAACAAAACTCATAATTGAAAATTTCATTCTTGGCCACTGATTTCTTCACATATGTCTCATAGCTCAATCCAACATCAACCAGATTAAAAATAAAATAATCTCCACAAGACATATATGTCCTTTTTCTGACTACACTTCGCTGCTTGTTTATTTTTACCACAGGCAACATTGAAAAAAGAGGACATTGCATCTATCCAATTCAAGCAACCACCTACTGCAACTGTGCCACCGCTGACAGTAACTGATTTAAAACCATGGGAGGTCTCAGGCTCCCAGAAATATCCAGCATCAGAACCAGCCAACCAAGATGACAATGCATTTGAACCTCCTCCATCACCACGCTTCATTGAAGAGTTGCTACAAGATATCAACAGAAACTCTTGACTAGGAGCACCAGTGATGGATCTCCAAAGTTTACCTTTACCATGTGCTAGCCAAAAGAAATTGGCACCTGTAATACCTCCAACATTTGAAGTGGACAACAAAGTGAACTTCTGAGAACATGCAATCTTAGACAATACCACGACCCAGGAAGTTCACTCTGGATTGAGCTTTTGATGTTCTCCTTTACATCTGGGCTAATTAATATTTCTAGAGCATCACACTCCAGAAGGAAAGATATTTGAGATATGGAAGTTTCTTCCTTAACACTGATTTCATCAGAAGCCGCAAATGACAGTTCCTTTGTCATCTTATATAAAAGACTGGACAAGTTTTCATATTGACAATGACGCAGTTTTATTGTGACAGCTGATAGATGGACATGTAGGAAAGATGCAGAGGTAATTTCATTTCTTGTAGAGTTTGAGATTTAAAATCTTCCAGATCTTTAATCATAGAAACAGAAACAAACTCATAACCTTCACCAACAAAATCTTGGCAGCTTTTTGATTCCTCAAGAGTAGCTAAGAATTTTGCTCTCTTAGCTACCCACTCTTGCAAAAAGAAGCTAATGACAGAATAAGAACTAGTTCTGCTAGTTATTGACAAAATTTTCTCTGCGGTAAATTTTGGCCTCAGCATATTAGTGGAGTATGCAAAAAAAAAAAAACCCTCCATTGCAAGAGTAATCATGAAAATGTCAAGATTACCAACATTTAAATGCAAAGCTTGTATTTTAGTTGATGGATAACTTTCCTGTGAATTTGCACAGGACCTTGGATCAGCGTCTTGAATAATTTCCCTATCACCACTCATTGTAGAAGAAAAATCAAGAGAGATAAACCGATCCTGGGAAGAAAAGTCACTAATATCTTTGCCACCTTTGTTAGGAAAACAGAGGATAATCCTTGCATTTGGGACCAATATATTGCCTCTCAAACTCTCTTATGAAGACAAGGTAGTAACACAAGGACTAGAAGGTCTTTGAAGATCCACCTGAGTTGTTCCGAAATGCTCATTCGAGGCATTGGGATAAGATGCATGCTGTTACTTCCCAGCTTCCTTTGATAATTCTAGCAACATCTTTAAGAAAGGTAAATCCAACCACAAAACAAACGATGGAAACCGAGCTAAGATGTTGGCTGCATTACACTCACATCTGATGAGCTTGATTTTAAACTAAACTGACCACGAGTGACATATCCTTATCATCAAATGTAAAATCCTTAGCAATTGAACCACTAAACCTTTCTAAACATTCAACAGGTGAGACAAATGGAGGGAGAACACTTTGAACATCAGCTTGAAGATGTTGGATCAAATAATTTTGGCCTTTAACTTTGCCATTCTGCCCTAGCAATCCAGAGTCCAAACAGTTATTGATGTAGGTTAAGTAACTAGAAATTTCAATGTACTTTATTGTTCCCTCAAACCTTGTTTCCCAAGGAGATACCTGTTTACTACAACGTGTCAGGTTACTCTGGCGGGATATCAAACATAATCAATAATACATTTACAGTGCAAGTTTAAAAAAATATGACGAAAGAGATTCGTTGTTCAAGTTATAACCTGCACAGTAAGACATATATGCTGACATTTAGCGCTTAAATAAGGAACATATGAGCCTGCATTAATTCTATCACTCTCAGAGCCACAAAGATACTGCTGAATTTCATCTTGGAAGGACAAGCAAACAGAAATTCTCGCAAAAGTTGCTTTAAGATTGGTTTCAGCGTGCAGCTGTTCTGCACACAAGGGTTTCAATCCAAAACAACAATCATAAGCCTCAATTACAATCCGATTAAAAAAATACTCAGATACACACACAAAGTCTGTAGGAATGTGATCTAACCCAAGTAGTCAAATGAAGAACGGGGGGTGAATGAAATGTAGAAACCATAGTTCACATCAACACGTTTATCTAGCATGCAAGTTTATTAGAAATCCAATCAGGATTAATTTTCACAAAATACATAATATAGCATCTTCAGTTGGTAAAAGTCGCAAGTTGAAATCCCCAAACTCGTTACATAATAATGATCACAACTACTGTTTACTTTACAAAAGATAAAAACAGAAGTACTAAGTTTGAGGGAGGATATACTTCACGAAGAGAATGTTAACCTCATGCTTCAAGGCACCTTTGTAGTAAAGTGTTGAACTTTCATATTCATATCATGCCAGGCATATTCTTACGCCTTAAAGTCATTTTTATTAAAAACCTAACTTTTGAGAGATTTTGGATTCGAACCTCTGTACTCTCCTTGTAGTCCTTACTAACTATACTCATGTATGAGTTCCGTTAGTTTTGCAATGTTAGTAAAAGGCGCATGGTTAAACATGGTAAACTCTTTATCCCCCACTTTTTCACTTAAAGATAGTTATTTCAGCAGTTAATAAGAATTTACAGCCCCTAGTGGCACATAAATATGCATATACTAAATTAAATTTCTATAAAAAAATCGCAGAGAGATGAAAGGTGCTGCTGTATTAGGCATGTGCAACACTAAACACCCTATAGTTTAAAATTTGTTATAATTATCTTTATGCAAATTATTTTCACTTCATCTTTCACAGAAGAAACTCAATACACAATTAAAATTATTAGGAAATAAAACATTAATCGATTATGTTTTGGGTCAAGGTTCGTTTCTCTCAATAGAGCTTAGATATCAAATTTTATGTGAGTTTACTGTGGTTTATTTTCTTAAATCCACTCCACACCAAAAATCATGCACATTACACGTGTGTGAGAGGCTGAAAATAACATTCTCCCCAGTTTGAGACCAAATGACATGATAGCAAATTATTCATGGTTGCCAGCAATGCAGTTCACATCCAAATAAGTACAGTGTAAAATATGGAACTACAGTGACATGAATGTAGCCATAACATTGGAGATGTGCAAGGATCCAGAAGCAAGGCTGGATGTAGCAGTAATGGCACTGAAAACAGAACATGTCCACTTCCACATCCCACTGTTCCCCAGAGCCGATTGACAGCTTCTCATTCCATCAAAACCCTCAAAAAACGTCCATACTGGAAAAGAACCAGAAAAGTTACTAAAATGTTTAAAGAGGATCCCACCAATTCCTGTGCAAATGTATTTTGAAAAGGAAAGGGAATGTACAGCACAAAAAACATACCAACCTGGCCCCAAAATCAAGTTCTTCATCATTCCCAACTTTATTACTTTTACCAGCAGAAAATGGCACCCAGTCTGATATAAAACGTGACCCAAGTAACAAAGCTTCATTTAAAGATTCTGGCAGCGTCAAAGAAGATAGTGTATTTGAAAAATCATGAACTGGAATCACCTCCTTCACTGAAATATCGCCATGTACAGGTATAGATGAACAGTAAGCATGATCCATCGACTTTTGAAGCATATAACCATCCCCATCTTTCACACTTCTAATAGTATTCCCATAAGTCAATGAGCCAAAAATTTGTACTGGGTTGACATCGTAATTCTACAGGTTCAGTAAATACATCTGCATCCACTTTACGTATGTCCAAAGATCCACCCCTCCAAGGTATGCTTAATTTCAATGTACCACAAAATCTACCTTTTTCCCCAACAATGATAGGAGTTGTAACACTTGACTGATAGGATAAGGAAAATAATTCACCAGGCATTGTTCCAGACACACTTGCACAGCGTGTTTTATTGTCAGCATCATCTGCTTGAAGAAGTTCAAGAACTGCTCCTCGAAACTCAACAAAGTTCGTCGATGTGCTTATGCCAAGCAAGCTCTCAACTTTGGCTTCAGGATTTGGATCAACATCATCAGAAAAACAAGTTCCACATTCCATTCCTGACATCCTAAGTACCAACATTTTCCAATACTCATATATCTTTTCATCTCTCTCCATACATGGATCAAATGCAATTATTAAATTTTTAACCTTTATATGGAAGCTTGTGAGAAACCACCTCACCATTTTTGCAATAGTTTTAACACCTTTGTGTACATCCCTGGAATTCAATTTTGCAGCAACTTCTTCCAAGTCATGATTACGCTTCCATAAGTCTCTAACAAAACCTTCATTTCCATCAAGTTCAGAACTGCAACTCTCGGCTCCAGCTGAAAAATTATCCACTGTACAGGGGGCAAGCACGAGCTCAATATCCTCCACCTCAACCGGACAACCTTTACCCTTCCAAGGCATTTTAACTAATAGCAACCCAATTGATCCTTCTTTAGTTGTGAGTGATGCTGCTGTGCTAATCTGGGAAAAAAAATTATAATATCCAAAAGAAATCCAGGTAAACATAAGAACGCACACAAGCATCAAGCCTAGAATGCAATAAGATAAGCATAACCTAATCACCACAATCCACCATAACTGAAATGATAGGAAACTTCAGGCACCTACTAGATGGTGAAATAGGTTGAGATTTATTGAGTCATAACACGTCAATTTAGTATTCAATGAACACAAAGCTATCTTCTTATGAATTTTTATTTTTAGTACAATTAATAAACAACTACCATTGCACATCAAATTCGCACCAGATGGAAAAGAAGACAATCATCGAATTCTGATAATAGTTCATAAAAATTCAAAAATTCGTGACAGTAACATAGACACGCTTCCTTGAGGAAATTTCCATTTGAATAAACCTAATACGAGCCTAAACTAGACCAACAAAACAAAAATCAAAATAACGCAAATGAGAAAAACAAGAACCATTTCGGACATACCTTGCTATTAAGATAATCAACATTAAGCGCTACATCGCTAAGTTGAATTGTGCCATCAATAAGCTGTATATCAAGTTGTTCAAGATCGATATCTCCTAACAAAAACTGACCCAATTTTTTCTTTAACAAAAATTTGCAGAACCTCCTCACAGCCCACCGCGAGAACATCGCCTCGGCAGACTTAGCGATGTTCCGCGGAAACATGGCGGCGGAGGAGGAAAACAACGATATCGAGTAAAGACTTCAAAATTGAGTAAGCATCAATAATTACACGGCGTCAATGTGTGAGTTTACTTCACTTCATTGTTCGTTGGATACCTTTAATTGAAGTTTTTTTTTACTATGTATATTTAAAATGAATTAATAAAAAAAAATTGAAAGTTAAAATATTTTAGTTTTATAATTTAAAAAAAATAAATTTAGCTCATATTTTTTAAATAAAATATACAATTTAATTTTGTTTTTGAGTTTTTTAAGTTTAAAGTGTGCATTTTTTTATAATTTTAAAATTATAATACTCTAATTATTGAGTGAAAATTTATAAAACTAAATATTTTATTTTTAAAAAATAAGTGAATATTTGATTTACACAATTAAGCATGGTTTTTATTTAGCTTGTGACTTCATTTAATGTCATTTAAAAAAAAACTCTTGTTATCATTTAGATTAGGAATGTAATTCGAGTTGTATTCGAATTTTTTTAAATTAAATGTAATTCAAAAATTTGGTTCAAGTCTGAATTATGCTATAATTTATTAAAAATTATCATAAAAAATTTAAAAATACATATATATTATATAATTTAAATTTAACTCGCAGTTTAACTTATAATATAAACATTTGGTTTTAAATTTAATTATAAATAATTAAAATAAAATCTATATTATTTAAATTATAATAAATTTACAATTTAGACTTTGTAAAGTATGACGTGTAAGAAGAAGAAAAAAAAGGAAAAAAAATTGCGCAATCACGTAGAGCATTAACTTACAATTTGTTTACCATTTTATAGTGTGAATTAACTAATATGTCATCCTTATATTTTTTACAAATATAAATCTAAAAATTTATAATAAAAAAATTAATACAAATATATAACCACAAATAAACATTAAAAATATATAGCATTTTTTATTCTAGTTATGTCGATAATATAGTTTACATTTTTTATTATATTATTAAATAATCATAAAAATTTCTACATTTCCCTTTGAATACAAATTTATAACCAAATTAAACAATACAAATATTTAGAATTTTATATTCTAGTTGTTCCAGTAATATAATTCTTTTTATATACATAAATATGAATTAAATTATACAAATAGTCTTAAAAATTTTAATTCCAAAGTCTATACTTTGAATCCTTTATTAATTTTGTTATTTTATTTTTAAATTTCATACTTTGATCCCTTGCTTTTTTTCCTTATAACTTGATTCCTCAATTTATTTTTTTCAATTTTCACATTTAATCCAAAATTTAAGATCAATTTGAAATTAAACTTTAAAAGTATAAAATAAATACTAAAATAAAGTTAAAAAAAGTGAAAAATTAAAAAACATAGAAGCAAAATTGTAAAAAAATAAAATAATAAGCAGATAAATAGGTGAAATTTGAAAGTTTTAGGAACCTTTTCTATAATTTAACCGAGCATTTTATTTTTATCTTTATTCATTCTATAGAAGATAAATATAAAACTAAACTTATAGATAGTTGAAACTCCTTTCCATTCAAAAGTTACATCCCTTATATAACTAAAAACTAGCTGGTCTCATGGAACGAGTCATCAGAGTCATAAACTCATCCATATTAACCATACCATCCCCATCAATGTCTATGGCTCTCACCATACGCCTGCAATCCTCAAGACTATAATTTTCTCCCAACCCCTTTAACACCTCAAAAACTTCCTCGGCACTAATTTTCCCATCCCCGTTGAGATCGAAAGTTTGAAAAGCAGTGTGTATGTCCATAATTCTGACTCCACCTCCCTTGTTGTGAGCTTCCATGAACTCATCGAAGTTGATAAAACCATCCTTATCAGTATCAGCTACCTTGAAAATCTTCCACACTTCACCAATTGTCTCTCCCTTTCCTAGAGCTCTCAAAGTGGCTTTGTATTCCTCTTTTGATATCTTCCCATCTTTGTCAGAATCAAATCTATCAAACACCTTCCTCATCTCATCTTGGTTTGGTTGAAAAGTAGATAACAAACCTGAGCTTTGCCTCTCTGAGAACAGCCTAGAGGGTTTCCTTAGGTACTTCTTCTTTGAAAGATTATATTTGAAATCAAGGAAACTAATCTTTGACATGACTGATAAATAATCAAATCTAGAATGAGTTTAGAAATATGAAAGTACCTTCAATATAATATGGTAGACTAGGGAACTTTCAAACTTATATATAAATGTATATATGGTGTTAAAAAAGATTGTTCGGATTCTCAAATCAAGAGGATAAGTGCCCCATAAATACTATTCTTGACATAACTAAAAAGACTTGTTCTATCATCCACATTTAAAAATAAATACATTTATTCCTTGATATTCCTTAGCAACTAAGGAGTAATAGATTCTTAAATGAAGAATACTATGATGGAAAGAGATCAAATGATAGACACCACAAAGAAAAAGATGACATTCTTTGAAAAAAAGTAACATTCCTTTCTTTCTCTTTTATACCGTAAATATTCTTTTGTTTTCTTAGTCTCAGCTTTGCTGTCCTCTAATTTTTTCTTGAGGAGACTAGCTGTTTCAGGTTAGATATGTGATTATCAACTTAGATAAAAAAATGTGACCATATAAAATAAAAACACCTAACTAAACAATTGGCATATAAACTTTGTCAGATTATACACTTTGCTCCCTTAACTTTTTTTTTAAATGTAATATTACGTCCAAAATCTCTTAAAGTTTAATGCATTTAAGCCAAGAAATTAGACTGAAATTACATTCTAACAATCAGAATTGACATGTTAAAAAAATATGTTTCTTTTTTTTCATTAATTTAATCACTTAGTTTTTTTACTTTTGACATAATCAATTATCTTTAAATTTATACTAAATGTGTCAAACTTGCAAAATGTAGTGGACGTAATATTATGAAGAAAAAAGTTAAGGGACCATAGCGTAAAATCTGACAAAATAGGGACCAATTATACAATTAAGCCAAATAAAAATGATCAAAATGATTGTAAAGCATACCAAGTGCTGCAAAAAAATAAGAATATAAAATGAAAATGGTATATGCGATCACAGTGGTTATCCATCCTCCAAGTCCTCCATAACTTTGATGTTCTTGCGAGCTGTGATTTTCTGAACAGATCCTGCATTAGTGAATGATGTGAAAGTCACTAAGATGAACTCGACTTTTGGGTAAGACTACTAAAGCTAATTTCTTTTCACTTTGGCCGTGTCAATGGAAGGAAAAGGTTTTGAAATAGCAGCTTATATTATTTATATTGAACAAAAAAAAAATCCAGAACCTACTTTAGTATCTAAATACACTTTTATAAATTCAGAAAAAACTCAATCTATATGCAAAGCATCATCTACGAAAATTATCTTTAAAAAAAAAAACTACACAAGCACAAACAAAAGCAGGTTATATCCTAATCATGGTAAACTGCATTATATTTCTTGTTGGTGTCTTACTATTGCAACATATATTTAATTTTATATAGGTAATGTTTCACTTTGATTAAAGATAATATTATGGTAAAGTTTATAATAATTGCTTCTTTTTATTTTTACAAAGCTCATTTAAAAAAATATTTGTAAGGGAAGGTCCAATGTTTTTGGCTCAATCAACTCAACCATAGTCTTCCGGTTCAAAGAGGTTAATCTAATAGATGGAGGAAACACCTACCATCCTTATAAACTCTACCATACTATTAACTTTAATCAATGTGAGACATTAAATTTAATATTTATGACTACTATCATCATGAATAATTACATCATCATAGTCAATTGAAACATACTCGAAATATACAGAAAATTGTTGGGCTTATTTGATACGCAAATAAGATAAACTCCATAGAAAATGAATTTAATGCTCACATCTAAGTCCAGAAGTTTGAAGACAGCAACTAATTACTATTATACTATACCCTAAGAAACAATAGTCCAACAATCTCAAGGCACAGCTCAACCAGAGTACACCTCAAGAAGGTCGTGTATGTTTTGGTTTGGGGGAATCTGTGAGACTTATATGAATTACCAAATGCTATGCTAACAGGCAGAGAACAATCACAATCATCAGCATTCAAAATTAATGTGAGTAAAAATATGGACTAGAAAAGAGAAATGATAAGAATATAAAAGAAAATGATGCAACTCAGATCTCTCCTACAAGTCAAAAAATTAGTCATATACCTCCCATATAAATCATGGCATGGGCAGTGTAAATCTATGTGTTTATGTATTTCTGAACTACCTCAAAATTCAATGTATAAATAATTAAATCCACAATTACCACTAAGTATATCCCTAATAGCTATCTTACTGTTATTTTATATACAATGTGCATCATAGGCAATTCTTCATTGTTATTCAACAACCAAATACATTACTTCTTGCTTACTGTATTGGGTGGCTGTGTCATTGAGTGTGTGGAGGTTGAAGAGTTGGACCCTAATGGGGACTCTCATGTTTCTTAAGCTGCAATTCCTTTCAAGGGGTGATAGATGGCCTTGCTTTTTTACTATTTTTTTTGTTTTTAGTTTTGCTTTTAATTGTGATGTTTTGTCTTTTGACATGATCTCCTTCAAGTTTGGATTGTTCTCCCAAAGGCGGCTTTTTCATGCTCCTAGCCAGATGACTAGTATATGATACAACCCAAAAGGTGCTACAAAGAAAACACAACACGAGCCAAGGTTTATGCCATAAAAGAGTGTCAATTTCCAGAAAAATATATGTGCCCCACGGTACAAGATATAGTCTGCCGTGGCCTTGTGATTTCAGGAAGAAATTGGAGGTCACACAGTGGTATGCACGCGGCAACGTAGTATAAAGGGCACTGCAGCCCCAACATCTCTGATTTGAAGCTTCAGTCCTTCATGCAACCACACCGTGGCATGGGAACGCGACCCTTGTATTTTTATTGTTAAATCCTGGTCGCCTGATAGTGATACAATGACAAAGATCCAATGGCTGATGTTTAATTATCTTTTAGGGTTTTATTTTCTATACTATATATATAAACATTTGCAGCCCCAACTGCCCCTAGTAGCTCATTCATGTATTTTAATTTTTAATCAAATTTGAGAGTTTTGAATGCTCTGTTTCTTCTCAAAGATTTATCAAGGAATTTGCACAACCTAGTGGTGTCCTATCATCTTGAATTATTGGTGAGTAATATCCACTGAGTTAAGGTGAGTGCTCTAACTAATCTGAAAATTAGTTTTAGGTTCTTTGGTTCTCATCATTTTGATATCAAAGCTATGCGTTCTAATTTTTAGATTCCTATCCTTTATTTTTCGTTTCTATTATCATTATGTTTTTGCATTTAATTTCCTAATATATATAGTATATATATATATATAATTCTGTGTTTGATCCAATTTCTGCAGTATTTTAGGTTCCTTTTCCAGATTTATTCTAAGATTCAGTAATTTTATGAGATTATCTTTGTTAATTTCATCTCATAATTTTCAGAACTTATATAGTAATTTCTGTGAATTTCTGAGATTTCTGGTGTTAGTTTTGTATCAAAAAAATTCCAGAATCTGATTCCTTATTACTGTTAATTTCCTGATACTTTCTGTGCAATTTTCGTATCATAATTTCCAGATTTCGTATCGTAATTTCTGGGCTGAATTCTGATATTTTTCCGTGTTATTTTCATATCGAAAATTTCCAGATTAAATTCATAATTTTCTGAGCCAGTTTCTGAAACTATCTGTAATATTTTCATATCGTAAAATCTCAGGATTCATATCGTAAATTCTGTATTAGTTTCTGAATTTTTTTTGAATTGTCAATTCTAACTTTAGGATTCTAAACACCTTGGGTTGTTCCATTGTGCTTGACCTAGATGAATATTGCAAAATAAACTTAGTAATCATGAATTCTACAATTGTTAGCATACCTGAATAGTTGGTTTTTGTTAGTTGTTTAACAATGTTCAACACAAACAACTTGAGAAATCCAGAAGAAAGACAGAACCTCACGTTACGGGCTTTGCAACGATCAGTGTTGATAGGATCACTACCACCATGATAAATATTAATGGGAAGTTGTCTAGACAGGAGGCCACATTAGCAATCTTACCACAAGGAGATCACAAAAGGAGCCCTAATCTAATAGAAGCTATGAATGACGCAGTAGGGAATTCAAACAAGGCGATAGAATTATTTATCAAAAGAGAGGGTGAGCGAGAGAAACCGATGGAGTTAAAAAGGGATAGTGAGAGGGAAAAAGAAAAGTTGACTGAAAAAAAGAGAAAAGAAGAAATTAGTGAGAAGGAAAATGAAGAAGAAGAAATGTTCGAGAAGAGCGATACAAAAAAAAAGTGAAAATGAAAAGAGAGTTTTGATTACTCAGGAAAGAAAAGAGAGACATTTTTGTACTAACAATTTATTTTCTTTGGCTGGCGTTCAACAAATTGATTTTATTGGTGTGGGGCAACAATTCAATGTGATCCACAACAAATAACAACTTTATGCTATAATTGATCAAGGTAATCCAAACAAGGCAGTCAAGAGAGTTATAAATTCTCCACTCGAATCATCCTTCATGACACAAACAATATGGTGAAGATTCGAGGACGAATCTTTCTTGAAGAGCCAAGGTTCATGCCATAAAAGAATGTCAATTTCTAGAAAAATATGTGCATGCTGCGGCACAAGATATAGTCTGCTGCGGCCTAGTGATTTCGGGAAGAAATTGGAAGTCACACAGTGGCATGCACACTGCAACATAGTATAAAGAGTGTCACGGCTCGCGTATTTTTATTGTTAAATCCTGGTCATCTTATGAAGATCCAATAGTTGATGTTTATTTATCTTTTAGGGTTTTATTTTATATCCTATATATAAAAATTTACAGCCCCAATTGCCCCTAGTAGTTCATTCATGTATTTTGATTTTTAATCAAATTTAAGAGCTTTGAATACTCTTGATTCCTCTCAAAGACTTATCAAAGAATTTGCACAACCTTGAGATGTCTTATCATCTTGAATTATTGGCGAGTAATATCCATTGAGTTAAAGTGAGTACTCCAATTAATCTGAAAATTAGTTTTGGGTTCTTTGGTTCTCATCAATATATTTATGTTGTTTGCCTTTCACAATGCTGCTTGAGACAAAAGCCATACCTACCTAGGTCTACTAAGCTTAGGAGGATTTCTCTGCTTCTCCTTGGAGAACAAACATAAATGAAGATTTTTCTCTTGTTGAAAAAAAAAAACATTACTTACATTTTGAAGTCTCTCTTTGTGACATTCGTAACACTCACCAAATACTAAAGTGAGAAATTACTAGAACATACATGTATCTACCTAAAGTAAAATACCAATGGGCATGCCCACTTGCCACTTCTAGCAACAACTCCGAAAGATTCTCCTCGGTGGTTCATGAAGGATCAAACCTAGAGCCAAATTTCTCATTACTAAAAAAAAAAATCCCCAAAAATTGAAATGCAATAACTCACTACCATATAGATGCTTCATATATTATGTCCATAAATTAGTGTAGTTTCTTATGAATCAGCTACTTCCTATGAATCCCTTTTCCTTCCTTGATAAAGAAAATTTTAAGAATCATCTAATACATTCACTTAGTTTCATCCAGCTGATGAAACCTATTTAGCTTCTAAACTCAAAATGCCGCCTAACATGGAAGCCTATACTTCACATTTTGTAATAGATATAAATTATAAGCAGCGCCAGATGAGGAAGGATTAGAACAATACCAACTCCAAGGCAAGGAATGCATTTGCAGGTAGTTTCTTTACCCCTTTTGTTATAATAACTGACATATCCTGACCCTTGGCAACTTCGACATTTTCCAGTCCATTCAAAAACCACCTCCTTACAGTCCTACAATTTGATTAAACCAAATCCAATTTGAGCCAATTTTGCTTTCCCAGTCTTCATAAAAGTACGAAGATTAAGAAGAAGAAAAACTAGAGAGACTACCATTAGGTTAGAAAGCGTTTGAACTAGTCCAAACAATAAGCAACTTTACAGTCATGATTGCCTTTGGTAATATCACGTATTGATTAAAGAGAATATTATGATAAAGTTTATAAAAATTATGGATGTATCTACTTATTATGGTAAACTTTTTAGATCAAAAACTCATAATTTTTAGTATTGTCTTTTATCAATACGGGTCTTTCACTTTTTCTAACATCCTCCTCCTTCAAAATATGGGTCATTTTTTTGCCCATTGATTCACTAAAGCTCTCATACGTCCATATAAGCCTTCCAATGAAAAAAGAAGAAGTTAACCATGAGTGGAGACACGGTTGTTTATAATACTTTCATTCTCTCTAATAATGCAACATTAATAAAGATGAAAAAGTTTCTCTGAATCACTCAATTTCTCAGTGAAATCCAAAATAGTCACCAGAATTTCAACATTCCCCCTATTTTTCCCATTTTCCCAGATTGAATGCGTTTGAGCTCATTAGAAACAACAGGAAAGCTTCATTCATAGTATTCCCAAAGCATATTCCACCATATCCAACCTGAGAGCTGAGCTCACGAAAAGCTTTAACCATAAAGCATAAAGAAAAAAACACCAAGGCGAAATAAACTACTATAATGTCGATTTTAAAAGCGATAAGAGACCTCGAATATGGGGTTGCATCGTAGTCTTCGGTCAATTTCATCCGGCGAGACAGGAGAAGAATCCGGATGGGTCATAGGAAGAGGAAGAACATCGTTCTCATCCCCCAAATTACTATCTCCAACATGACGCCATCTCTTCTTCTCCTTGGCATTGACCTTACCGGAGCGTATCGTCGGGCCGTCCATGACTTCAGAAAAATTACCGCCACTATCGGGGATAATACGGACGCCGGAACTGGTGACAACATATGCAGCAAATGGAAACTGAAACCAGCGCGTCGGCGGAATATCTCGGGCAGCGGCTTGACATCGGAGGGAGGACGGAAGAGCGATTCTTCGTGGGAGAGATGGTTTGGGATAGAGGGAAAATAAGAAGGTATTGGGATTTGTAGGATTGGATGAGATAAACACTCCAACAACGGAAGAAGAAGAAGAAGAACACATTGAGGCTTTAGTTGATGAAAGCTATGAAGAGGAAGAGCTTAACGGGTGAGATACGTGAGTTTTTTTTTTTTTTAGCGTGAGTAAGGCATAACATTAAGAATATAATATTTATGAAATAATATTATTAATATAATTATACTGTATTAATATTTTATTTTATCTTAATTATATGATAATTGCGATTTTATTATAATTATACCATAATTAATACTTATCTTATTGTATTCTTGTAATTCTCTTTAAATATTTTCACTATAAAATGAATAAAATATCAAATAATTTATTCTCTTAATTTCATTATATTTGACTTGATATTAAGGTAAAGATTCAAAAAAAAAAACTTTATTTTTTTAATTTTTTGATCAGTTTTGTCATTTAGTAGGCTGTTGTCGCTCTTCTTCATCTCTCGTTTCAAATTAAACCGATTTCAAACTAGACTTAACGTTTTCACCTCTTGCTTGCTTGGAATAGTATTATTCTCTTATTTATTTGTTTATTTTTTTTTCCTTGATTCATCTGTAAATTATTGTTATATATTTCAATGGGAGATTTAAGATAAAATTAAAACTCTAAGACAAATGAAGTTCTAAAATTTAAAGTCTCTGTTAATAGCTCAAAAGGTGGATTTTTTAGGATACCATACTCAATGGTATCAATTTTTGAACATGAAATAAGGTTATGTTCGTTTATCTCCATGGGATACAAAAGATTATGCATTTGATTGGAATTATCACAACCCATAGTGAAGATGATATAGAGGCATATATTAAGTGGGAAGTTGATGATAGACTTATAATATCAATTCTATTCAGAGTTATGATTGATGATGTGTTACAAACTATGAAGATTATAGCTAAGGAAATATAGAAGACATTGGGAAATCTTTATAAAAATACGTCTAATTTTATATAGGTTCATGAATTGATCTATAAAGTTGCAGGAATGTAACAAGATGGGCAACCAGTGTTAGTATTTTTTACCAAGCTGAAAAATATATAAACTGAAATTGATCATAAATGTCCTTGTAAGATCAAGAATTAGGAGGATTTTGAATGGTACCAAAAAGAGAAAGAGCTTGAGCGAGTTCATGCATTCTTGAGTGAACTTGATGCGAAATATAGACATGTTAAAGGTGAATTGCTTAGAATGTCATACCCTTCTAGCTTGGCCATAGCATTTATATACATATGTAAGGATGAGTTTCAGTATGAAAGCCTTAAATAAGCATAAATTGAAGTATCTACCCTAGACATTCAAGCAAAATCATCGGCACTTTTCCTCCAACAATAGAGTTCAGCCCTACTTCATCAGTAAGGACCCTTACCAGGCTTTGCCAATCACATTTGTCCTTAATGTTCTTATTGCAATGATGTTGGGCATGTTCACGAGACTTGTTGAAAATTGAACCCACACCTTAAACCTAAAAAGCAAGGTTATCTTCCTTAGGTGAAAGCAACTGTTATTCAATTGGTCCCTAGAATTATATGAAGTGACCAGACAGGATCATTATACAACAGATAGGGCTACTTCTACAACCTTTATAACTAGTCTTGGTAAGATTGGTATGATCTTAAAAATTTCTAACCTTTTTGGTTCTAATACTTGAATTATTGATTCTAATACATTTGATTATATGACTTATGATAAAACTTATTTTAACGAGTTGTTTTCCCCCACCAGTGTCTTATGTTACAAATTCCAATGGTGAGGATTTTCTTGTGTTAAGGAATGGATCATTCCATATTATCCTAACCTTACAACTCTATAATATTTTACATATGTCTCACTTATCTCATCATTTCATATCTATCACATAGTTTAATATTAAGTCTAAATGTTCTATCACTTTTTATCTTATATATGTGATTTTTCAAGATCTTCACATCGGGGAAATAATTGGTCAATGCTACTTGAGTGGAAGATTGTTTCATCTGGATTAGACCTACGCAAGGGAGAAGCCAAGAGCACAATCTTGCATCGCTTTGACTTTGAGTACTAACTAACTCGGTGAAATTTGATTGTTGCATCGTCAATTAAGGCATCTATCTTTTAGTCTTATAAAAAAGTTCATGCCTACTTTATTTATTAGTGTGAATAAGTCTATTTTATGTTATGAAACATGTGTTTTAGCCAGAAGTCATCGTAATACCTGTTCTCTTAGTAATTCTAATAAAAGTATTATTTCTTTTGAGTTAATTTATTCTAATATTTGGGGACCTTCTAGAGAACCTACTATATTGGGTATGAGGTATTTTGTGTTGTTTATTGATGATTGTATAAGATTGTTATGGGTTACTCTTCTTAGAATTAAAGATGAAATCTTTTTTGCTTTTCAAACTTTTTATACTCTTGTTAAAACACAATACGATAACATCATTAGAGTCCTACATTATAACAATGGGGAAAAATACATTAAACGTGTTTTCCAATATTTTTTTCCAAATACATGGGACTGTTAATCGAAGATTCTCATACATAGGAACAATTACATGAATGTAAGCTATTTTTTTACTCAAATAGGAAACCATGACCTAGATGAGAGATAGATACGCGAACCCATGAAATCTTTTAGCAAGCGTTATATCAATTCGGTCAAGCCAACCTATAACAGAAGTATAAACAAGATGTTCAATTAAACACACATATAAAACACTTAGTAGATATGAAAACAACTACTATATGCAATAAACACATTAGTGAGGGTATACCTCACATGCTACTATCTAGACTAGCAACAAATATATGCATGACACACAATTAATAGCATGTTAGACAAGAATACATACGAAATAATAAGAGATTTTCAATCACTTCAAGACTTCATATCTAGGAACATATTCGATGAATGATAATTATACTTTCATAGTATGTGATCAATCTAAATATAACATACCAAATAAAAATTCTGATACTTGGGACACAACCATGGTAAAGAGATGCAAATTCCTTAGAGACTCACAATAAACTCACATGAAGATAACAAATTTGAGCAATATAAATTAATCAGAGTGCAGATAGATTGATTTACTAAAGCATGAGCAATGATTAGAAAGCAATAGGCACGCTTTATAGAAAGAAAATAAAGCATATAGCAACATATAACACAAATACTTTCTAATCAAAGTCTACATCTAGTAGGTTGATTCATTCATAAAAGAAACTTAGATCATACTAACGCGCAATCTGATCATACATAACAACCAATAGATAAACACATAACTGATAATCATAGGTAGACGGTAAATAAGCCACAAATATATTATCAATAAATGGAAAGCATGCAATAAGCAATAAAAGCTTTCTAATTAGAGTATAAAACTATAGTATGTTTCTACATACACCATATACACTCTGATTATACTAGCCACACATTCAAACATGCATAACATTAAATATAACAAAGTAAACTCATATAAAAATCCTATCTATGAGGTATCATCCTCGGGTTCCTTAAGGAAACTACTAATCAGTAAACAATCCACTAATTAATAAAACACTTATACTCTAAAAGAAATAAAACTATCATTATCTCTATCAGTTGGGACCCTTGTCCTAACTACCTATTGTTGCTTTTGATTGCTACTTCTGTGACAACCTGGTTCGACACATAAACTAGGTCCTCCTCCAAAGCCTACACCACACAAAGTGGTGTGATCATTAACCAAAGACAAGTAATGTGTAAAGTTAATAAGAAAGAGTTACACAAGGGCAATTACCAACTGATACACGACTCAACAAATAAAACTCACTCGCTAACACAGCCTAGAATACCTACCATTCACAAGCATAGTTTAGCACACACAGTCATGATTCACCAATATCAAATAACAATAAATGTATTAGTGATCCGAAAATAGAAAAACAAGATATCAATTTAATATAGTTCAACTATATTTTTCTGATTGCAAAATAAGAAAAAATTTAGGGTATTTATAGAAATCAATTTTGCTACCTCGCTAGTGACCTCACCTAGGGTGGCGAGCTAGCTGGTGAGGTACACAAAGTTGTACAAAATTTCATTCCAATTTTTTTAGTAAGATCCATAAATACCCATACTTGAAATGAACAAAATAAACTTGGCAACATCAATCCACTTGTAAGCTCACTCGTCGAAAACCAACACTCACAAAATAACATGCACATTACAAAAATCAACCTTATGATGTGTGTAAACATGCTCACATATAAAATGTATTTAACTATATGCACGTGTGAATTACATTCTCTCCTTTTGGTTTTCTATGTCAAAACACTACACAGCTAGATACATAAACTCATCAAACATGATATGATCATGAAGATGTCTTAAAGTTTTTTTTCATGAATAACACAATGACACACACCCAAACCCAAAAGACACACCTAAATCAAGTGCATCCTTCTTGAGTGCTCAATCCAGTTTCATGAATCAACTTATCCATTTTATCATTCTGAAACACAAGAGTCTCAACACCACTGTATATAGTGCATCCGAAGCTCGATGACTTCAATCAAAACTTACAACCCACATACAGAAAACACGCACATACCCCGTGAACGTATCATGTAGAAATAATATATAATCTATCCACGTACTATCGTGTTATCCCTAAACAGGTACATAATGATATGCACAATCACAATTAACATATAGCACAAACAAATACAATCTACATGCACCATAAATATGTAAATTACACAATCTATGTACAACACAAATATGCAAACTACACAATGAACATAAAACACACTCCTCTAAGTATATGCATATCAAATAAATATAATGAAATAAATAGTATTTTTGTTATTTTAGTAAGTAAATACAAAATAATCTAATTGTAATTGACCATTTTTTAATATTATATTTATTCTTATAGTGCAAAAAAAAGTTATAAAAAAATTAATAAAAGAAAAAAATAATATATTTTAGGAAATTTTTTACATCTATTAAAAAAAAAATTAAATTAAATTTAAAAAATAAGATTAATTATGAAAATATTAACTAATAATTACAATCGATAATATTTCAAAGTTGAATTAATCAAATTTAATGATGAATATTTTGTTTCGGTATTATTTGATTTTTTTCTTAATTTTGAAAGTTGTCAACTAATTTTTTTAAATTATGACATTATCTATATCATTAATTTAAATTATTATATTATTAAACACTTATAATCATTGGTTAAATTCATTTATCAATATCATTGGTTTTTAGAACACTCCGTTTACATTAATAATCCAACATTTTAATATAAAATGAAAAGAAAAATTAAAATTAAATAAAATAATTATTTTAAAATTTATATAAAAAATAATATCTTAATAATATCGAAGAATATATAATTTATTTGAATTTAATATTGAATAAGTTTAATTAATTTTAATAAAAATTTAACTAGCTTATTAATATTTAATATGAAAATTGTATAAGGTCAAACTTTTTTTCAAAAATTTACCAATTAATCTATGTCTATGATCAAAACGAGATTATATTTTTCTATTATTTTTAGAGATTAGTTATTTTAAATAAGTTTGAAAATTATATAGATTAACTTAATAGGTTTGACCGTAGGTTTCAAAAATGATAAAATTGACACAATTTAATTGAATTTATTTTTTTAATACACTAATTAATTTTTTAAGTATATTTATTTATATATTATAATTTATATTATTATTAATTTATAATTATAATATATTAATATTTTATTTAAATTATAGATAAAAATAAAAATGTAATAAAAACATGAGATAGATTGTTATTCAATAAATATCCAACTCTAATATTTTACTTAAATATTAACAATAAAAACATGAGATAGATTGTTATTCAATAAATATCCAACTCTAATATTTTACTTAAATATTAACAAGGTTTTTAATAAGTTATTCTCAATTTATCGTCAAATACTCTTTAAAATAAATATTAGTATTTTTATGTAAATAAACATATTTATTTATTATTATTATTTTTTTCTTCGTAAAATCACCTTGTTTATTTTTCTAGTTTAATTAGAAGAGAGTTTTATATAGATTTAAAATTTTTAAACTAACATTCATTAATTTGAAAGTTAGTTTAAAAAAGTTATAGAATGATTAAGGTTTTTTAAATCAATCAAAATAATACCTATTCATAAAAAAGTCAATTATAAATTAAAAAGAAATTATATTAATACGTAATAGAATGAAACTTTGATATTTATAAGATCGATTTATAAATGTTGTTGACCCAATGAAGGAAGTTCCCCACAAATACTATTGACAATTCATAAGATCTCATCATCAAAGCCCACAAGTGTCGACACTCCTTTCATTGTCATTCTCTTATTGCACTTTACAATTTGTACTCCAATCTCTCTATCAAAAACCAAAACCCGCTTTGCTTGTTCTCTGAGTCTAGTTAGGGCAAATTTCGATATCTTAGATTAGCAAATGGAATGTAATCGCAAGCCAGAACTTCACTGCGGTCGGTGACTTTGAACTGTTTACCAATGGACTGGATCTGGAGCCCCAATAGCCGACCTGATGCTTCGCATTTCGTCGTTGCAATCTGTTTCACTTTCATCTTTATCGCTGTCAGATCCATCTTGGACAGATTCATCTTTCGAGTAAGATTCTTGCTGTTTCGTTTTAATTCACTTTGGATTCATTTTATTTTATTTCACGAAAGCGAGTTTTTGTTGGTGTGTCTGTAATGGTTAAGTGTGCTTGGTTTGAATATTATGAAATTTCTTGAACTCTTATGTATTGTTTAGCTGAGTGGTTCGAGTTGGTTGTGGTAAGTAACTATGTGAAGAGACTGTTGTAAAGTGCAAGCACTTTTTTTGTTTAAATCATCGTTGTTCTGTAAGATTCAAGATCTGAGTTGAATTTTACATGATCACTGGATTTCTGTTCAAGGTTTCGTGAGTGCAATAATCGATTTCTTTTAAAACTTGAATGGAATAACTTTGAACCTTTTGACATAGTGGAACTTTCCTCAACTTGTTATCCAATATTTTTTCTCGCAAATTCACTGCAAGTGTCCCCCCCCAGGAAAAAAAATAATCCTCATTGGGAAGTGTTAAGCTGCGCCGTGCTCATTATTGAGGCAAGGGAAGGGAACGTTGTTTACTGTTTTATTTGACATTTATTTATATTTAACACATGATATTTGTCTTTTTCCATTTTCAGAGGCTAGCCATCTGGTTGTTGACTAATGGATCTATCCCGTTGAAGATCAACGAGGCTACAAGAGCAAAGATTGTGAAATGCTCAGAGTCAATGTGGAAGTTAGCATACTATGCTACGGTTGAAACTTGCATTCTGAGGATGGGCTATGAGGAGCCATGGTTCACTAAAACAAATGATTACTTGAGAGGCTGGCCAGATCAAGAGTTGGGGTGAGCCAAACTCTGTGCTTGAGTTTACAATCTTGAACTGTTTGGATGAATCTTTGGTCTTCAATTAACTAGCCGAGCTTGGGGTCATTTACCATTGTCATTCAACACAGTTTATAGAATTAGAGTAGCAAGGACAATGAGAAAAAGAAAAAGCTTTTACGCTGCTATGTTCCAGAATTTGAACACAGGCTCTCATTGACTAGAGCTACCCACTATGGTCTTGCATACAGGACAAATCTGTCTGAAGAGTCCTTTGATTAGCTAAATAGTGCATGTGCCCTTGTGTTTTGTTTTCAGCTCGTATACATTAAGTTGCTTGCTTTGTGATAGGTAGAGATCTGGTCATCTGGTCATCTGTTCACCTAAAAAAAAATTACTAGTGGTGTACCTCTCAAAGAACAAAGAGGCCATTTCCTTTTACCTTGACGTGTAGCTTTTGCTTGAACAAAGGCACCAAATTTTCTCATGTTAAAAACCAAAGGAATTGTCTGGCCTTCCGGTCCATAACAAAGACACTCATCCTTGTACGAACTATGAAGGAATTAAACATAAAATTCAAGTAAAGTCTAAGATTAATCGATAAAATTTTGTTATAGTAAAAAAAAATCAATAAAATTTTGTTTAGATTACCTTATTTTTAGCTAAACAAATTTGGGACGATTTTTTCAATTCTATTATACCCCCATTGCCCATGATAAAAGTTCTTCATGTGGCGTATGAATGTAGAATGCAGACCTTTACAAGTTTCTCAGATTGGAAAGCGTAGTCAATCTGAAGCTGTTTGTGGGGAGAGGGAGCCCTTACCAAACCAGTTTGAAACCGTTGAACTGATTTATAGGTTTTCTTTGCTCTTTCATTTCAGGCTTCCACTAAAGATGTTCTACATGTGCCAATGTGGTTTCTACATCTATAGTATTGCGGCTCTCCTTGTGTGGGAGACTCGGAGAAAAGATTTTTCTGTCATGATGTCTCATCATGTAATTACTGTTGCTCTGATTGGATTCTCATACATTACGAGGTATATTTCAGATTTTCTTCAAGTGCAATAGATCGAAATGTTGGAGCCTGATTATATTAGTCTAAAATTGAAGCACAAAGGTGTTTTTATAATATTTTGTGTTTTTCTAAATACTTTAATTTTTTTTTGCAATTAAGATAATTTGTGGTGTCTTGATGGGTCTCTCTACTGCTTGCTTGGGGAAAAAAAGATATTCTTGATGCTAGTTTTATTTTGAACGACTCTTTGGTTGAAATAATTTAGCGTGAAATAATTTCTCGTGATAATATACATTAATGCTCATTCTATATGATCACGAAGAGTGATTTTAATAAGCTAAAGTAGATATGATTGAGAAGAAATATCAAGGATAGAAACTTAATAAATTGTTCTGTTACAGCTTTTTTCGGATAGGCTCAGTCATCCTTGCCCTGCATGATGCAAGTGATGTTTTTTTGGAAGCTGCAAAGGTCTTCAAATATTCGGAAAAGGAACTGGCAGCAAGTGTGATTTTTGGATGTTTTGCAGTTACATGGCTCATACTACGGCTAATAATATTTCCCTTTTGGGTTATAAAATCATCAAGGTTTTCCCTAATGCTATTTATCTTATTACGCTACATTTAGTTCTAAAGTGTTTTTTTTTTAACTTATGTTTTCTTTCTTTCTCTCTCTCTCTCTCTCTTGTGGTTGTCATTTTTCAGCTATGATTTTGGAAAGTTCTTGGACCTATCGAAGGCCTATCCCACATTGTTGTACTATATTTTCAATACAATGTTACTTATGCTGCTTGTTTTTCACATATATTGGTGGGTACTCATATGCTCAATGATCAGCAGACAGCTAAAAAATAGAGGAAAAGTTGGAGAAGATATTAGATCTGGTAAGTTATATGCTGCTTTATGACTTGGAATCCAAATATTATGTATTACGTTTGTTAGGTTCCAGCCTCCACTAGTTTTTCATTTTTTCTTGGATATGACTTCACAAGTTGTGTCTAGGAACCTGCCCCAGTTGGTCTCTCTTTCTCTCTCTGATATGAGATGTGAAAAATTTATATAAGAGCCTGAAGAAGTTGGCAAGGAAGTAGAGATTTTAGAACTAATAGAGGATGGGATTTGAGACTTGGGTTGGGTTGGGTTTGTGTTTGTGTTTAAGCGGCTTGGGATCTTCTGTCTTAATCTCTGTTCTTTCTTATTAGCAGTATCATAATGTCATTTAAAATGCCATCCAAGTTTCTAGGAACTCTATATTAAGAGTAATATTTTAAATAACGTGTCATAATCTTCTTAATAAGACAGAGATTAAGACAAAAGATAAGAAGCCGTTTTCAACAGATTAGGAAATAGAATGGAAATTTTGGAACAATGTTTGTGAAGTTTCAAAGGCTCTCTCATTTCTCTGACAAAAGCTTGAGTAAATGAATGGCGTTCTTGTATTTGCGTGTGAACTTCTTTATGATCAAAGTAGCATTTTTATATGGAAAATAAAAAGCAGCATCTGTTTTATTGAAAATTTTCTTGGATTGTATACAGATTCGGACGACGACAATTAGGTGGAAGACATTCCTCAACTTTTTTCTTGTGTATTCAGGCCAGCTAACGTTGGAAGATTATAGTTTATCTTGTTGTAGCTTATCTCTGAACCCCACAAATGATAACACCTGTAGGAGGATAGGAAGGGTTTATAATTATTTTTTTTGTTAATTTCTTAATATATATATATTTTTTGGGTTATGATAAGAAGGGATAGGAAATCAAGTATATTATGTTTTTTTTAATGTTTTTGGTGTATAAAAGGCGAGTTCTATAATCGTGTTCTCTGGATATTGGGTGTTGAGATCAGACTAAGACAAAGATTATTTGCCAAAAAGAACACACAAAAGTACTTCTGATTTTTTTTTAATTTTGTTTTGTTTGTCTTTAGAGAATTTGAAGCTTCAACTGTTTGGACCATTGTTTTTTGCTTTAGTTGTATTATTTCTACAAGTGTTAGTTATCTTGAGTAGCCTTTAATATCCGACTGAAGACCAAGACTCTTAAGTGGTTTGTGTTGATATGGAATGAGTTGGGTTATAAACTGGTCGACTTGGGTTTGGGTTAAATGAGTTGTAATAAATTGGTCAACCTGTATGCGACTTGGCAAAAATTACAATTTAGGTGCTAAATTCAAACCCAATGCGATTTAATTAGTTTTTATGTTTAATTTGATTGTAGAAAAAAGAAAAGATTTTAACAAAGAAATTTGGATCTCAGTGCATTGAAAGCCATCATTCAATATGAAATGAGATAGACCTAAGAAATCAATCATTCAATATGAAATAAGATATAGAGAAATTAGAATAATCCCAAAAAAAAGGTAAGAGATGAGATTTTAAAATATTTGAAAAAGTGTATGGTTTATCTGTTTTTCATATTAAAGTTTAAAAGAAAAAGGACCATGATCATTACAATATTGATTTTAAGAATAAGTTTTTTGGTATTTTAAGTAGTAATGATTCCAATGCCCATCTAAATTTTGAGACTAAGGATTCCTTTTTACATATATATATATATATATCAATATTATCTGAAATGATTTTGATTTGATTTATATAGCTCTTTAAAGTTTACATGTTTTTAGGTTAACTTTTTGGTACTTTTTTATATGTATATGACCAATGATTCAGCATAATTTAAGTATAATATTTTTCAAAAAATGAATTGATTTTCACAAATAACAAAAAAAAAATCAAATTTGTGACACATTTTATCACATATAATAATTTTTTATAAATATATATAATAATTTTTATTAAGCTTAAAATTTAATATTTAATTAATATTATTTTAAATAAACATTAAAATATATTAATACTACTAGTATATTAAAATATATATTATTAATGGCAGTATACTAATATATATATTATTATTGACATTATATTAATATATTTTTTCTGTAGTAATATTTAAATTTTGGGTGTAGTGACATTTTGATCCTTTTGGTTTTAGATTTGGTATCAATTTGATTATTTTAATAGTAAAATATGTTAATTATCTCTTTTAATTGTATAAAAAAATTAAATAAGAATAAATTTTATTATTTAATTATTTTTAATAATTTACGAGAAGTAATCATTTTTTAAATTTATTTCGAGATATTTTTGTGTTAAAAAAAGAAGAAAAAAATTGGGACGAAACCAATAAATACCAAAAGCCTCGTTAACAACCCACCTAACCTCTCCCAAATATAGATAATTTTACTATTTATCTTCTTTTTTTTATAAAAAATAAAATTAAAATTTAAAAAAATAACCTTAAATATTAGAGTTTATGATTAATTTGATTGTGAAAGAAAAAAGATAAGAGAACAAAGAAAACTTAAGAAAGACATGAGAGAAAATCATATTAATCGGTGATTATGAGGCCTCAATTTTTGACCTTGATCAGTTACAGCTTGTGTTACTTAATTGAAAACCATCGTTCAATATGAATTAAGATACATAAGTATTTAGAGAAATTAGAATAATCTTAAAGTTGATAAGAGATGATGTTTGTTAAGAATAATTAGAATTTTAATAGTTAGTATAGTAACAGTTAGTAAAATCAATCTTATGACTATCTCTTAAAAATTCAGAAAAAATCAACATGATATCAGAACAGACTTGATCTTGTTCCAAATCAATATCACAAACAAGAACGGTATCAATTCAAGAAATTCAACAAAAAATTAAAAAATCCAGAAAATGTCACAATATATTAAGAGACTTAAAGGTGTGTTGTTAATCGGTAAAAATTATCATCTTTGGGCACGCTAAGTGACTTTTGGTCTAATCAATAGAGACAAATTCGAGCACGTCACTGGTGAGAAATCAAAACCAAAAGCCAAAGATCCAACACAACTAACAGTTGAAGAAAAAAAGAAAATTTCAGAATGGAGAAAGAGTAACAATCTAGTCATAAGTTGATAACTAGTAACTATGGAACCCCATGTCTCTGATCTTATGATATATCTAGCTACAACTCGAGATATGTGGGTTAAAGTCGAGACGATGTTCGGAAAAAGAAAAAATTACTCCCTCATTTATCAACTTCTATAAGAACTTCTATAGTTACAACAACAAAACCAATCTATCATCGAACTATTCAGCCAAATCCAAAAAAAGAAGGATGAGATTAAAGTGTACCGACCTCTCACAACCGATCTTGATGAAATCAAAATAAAGGAGAAGTAAGATGGAATTTTCACCTTCCTCGCTAAGCTCAATTCAAGCTATAAGGGGATACAATCACATATTCTTCTCATGGGTGAGCTACCATTTGTTGATGAGGTTGTAGGGATGGTTGAAAGAAAAGAGACAAGAATAATCATGATGGGTACTCAGCTACTTGACAACCTCGAAGCCAAGGCGTTCATCGCCAGACCTAACCTTAGGCCAAAAAGTCGGGAAGACCAAGCAATCATTCATTGCGATTATTGTAAGAAGGAAGGACACAAGCGCAAGGAGTGTTGGTATCTCAAACCTTATCTCTGGCCAAAGGGAAGGCAAGACGATGACTTCATCAGAGGGAGAGATCGGTGACAAAATCGCGTAGAGAGTAGAGAGAAAATGAGTTACTATACACAAAAGGAAAAAAAGGGATACAAGTGTAAACGAGATAAAGGCATAAAAAAATAAAGGGTGAGGTGGATATGAATGAGATGAGGTAGCTGTATACACAATTATCCACGATGTTTCAAGAAAAAACTCAAAAAATCTCTAGTATGATTACAAACCTTACTCAAAATGCTTTAAATTCCAAATGGATTCTTGATTCAGGTTAAACTGATCACATAACTGGAAATAAAAACTTACTCAATAATTACAAAAAAATTGAGACTAAACAATTTGTAATCATTGCAAATGGTGGAAAAAAGGAATTTTTAGAAAATGGTTCAATTAGTCTCCTTTCAAGAAAAATTTCAAATGTTTTGCATGTGGATAATAATATATCTAACTTGTTATCTATTAGTAAAATCACACGAGACTTAAATTGTGAAATTACATTTACATTAAAAAATGTGATTTTTCAGGAATTGATAATGAAGAATATCATTGGTGAAAGTTTTCTAGAAAATGAGCTTTATATTCTGAGTGAAGAAAAATGTAACTTCAATATTAAAAAAGAAAAAGAATTAGACACTCTTTGGCACAAGAGAATTGGACATTCTTTTGATAAGATTTTGAATTGTGTTTTTGATTTCAAACAACTAGATTGTAGTAGTTGTGAAATTTACAAATTAGAAAATCACACAAAGTTACCATTTAGTTTATCCAATTATAAAAGCAAAAAACCTTTTGAGTTAATACATTCTAATGTTTAGGATTCCGCTCCAATTAAGTCATTTAATGTTTATAAATACTTTGTTATATTTGTAGATAATTTTTTAAGAATTATATGGTTACACTTGTTAAAAAATAAAAGTGAAGTATTTTCTCAATTTCAAGAATTTTATAATTTTGTAAAAAATCAATATGATGCAAAGATTAAAATTTTTAGAAGTGATAGTGGAACGGAATTTATAAATCAAAATTTTACAAATTTTGTCAAGCAAAAATGAATTTTACATCAAACAACTTGTATTTACACACCCTAACAAAATGGTGTGTCGAAAAGAAAAAATCAAGATTTACTTGAAGTAATAAGAGTATTTTTGTTTCAAAACAATGTTCCAATAATTTTTTGGTCGGATGTCGTTCTCATCGCAACATATTTAATTAATAGATTGTCAAGTGCCAATTTAAATTTAAAAAGCCCACTAGAAATTTTCTACCAAGAAAAACTCAACATTTTTCATTTAAGGGTATTTGGATGTACATGCTATGTGCACAATAATAAACAATACAAGTTAGATTATACATCAATCAAAGCTATTTTCTTGGGATATTCATCTCAAAAAAAGGGTTATAAATGTTATGATTTGGTTAACAAAAAACATTACATTTTAAGAGACATGACATTCCAAGAAAATGAGCCATATTACAAAACACTAGAAAAAGAGACTAATAACCAAGAGAAACCAAATGAATTTATTCATTTTTTTTCCTCCGAAGAAAGAAATACGATAGTAGAAAATGAAATAATCAATGAGAACGAAGAGGAAAAAACTTCTCAAAATGAGGGGAAAGATGGTACTACCAAAATAATATCATTGAGAATGTCTAATTGAACTCCACAACCTACAACTAGATTATGAGATTTTGTAACATATAAGGTAAAATATCCTATTCAAAATTATTTGTCTTACGAAAATATTACACCCTAATATAAGACTTATTTGACCTTAATTTTCAAAGAAAATGAGCAAAATAACTATGAGGAAGTAATAGGCCAATTAGTATGCTGTAAAGCAATGGAAGAAGAATTTAGAGCACTAAAAAAATGAAACATAAGTAGTCGTACAACTACGTGAAGGAAAGAAACCCGTAGGATGCAAATGAGTTTATGAGATTAAGTTTAATAGTGATGGTACTATTGAAAGGTACAAAGCACGATTAGTGGCAAAAGGTTACACTCAAATCTACAGTATAGATTATCAAGAAACATTTGCACGCATGGTCAAAATAAATACCATTAGGATTTTTTTTCTATAACGGTAAACCAAAATTAGACCTTACATAAAATGGATGTAAAGAATGCCTTTCTCCAAGGAACGCTTGAAGAAGAGGTATATATGATGCTTCCACCCGATCATAAAAAAGAAAACAATTCTAACCTATTATGTAGGTTAAAAAATCTATTTACAAACTAAAGCAATCTCCATGGGCATGGTATGGAAAACTAAGATCTTATTTAATTTTTTGTGATTTTAAAATTAGTAATGCCGATCACTCATTATTTTTCAAAAATTATAGTACATTCACAACCATAATTCTAGTATATGTAGATGACATAATAATTACCAGAAATAATTTGGAAGAAATTAAAAAAGTAAAAATGCAATTAAAGGGGAATTTTGATATTAAAGACTTAGGTTTACTAAAATATTTTCTAGGAATATAAATAGTACATTCACCAAGGGACTATTTATTTCATAAAGAAAATATACACTTTACCTATTGAAAAAAACTGGTAAATTTGGGAGTAAACCGACATCTACACCAATAGATAGTAAATGCAAATTAAATATTGAGGATGACGAACCTTTAGAAGACATAAACCAATCTCAAAGACTTATAGGAAAATTTATTTATTTAACAATAACACGACCAGACATTCTTTTACGGTAAGTCAAATTAGTAAATTTATGCATGTACTTAGAACACCACATTTAGAGGCTATACATAAAATTTTAAAATATTTAAAAGGGACACTCAGTAAAGGAATTCTCATGAAACATAATAATTCTAACGAAGTGTGTGGCTACTTCGATGCAGATTGAGCTTGTAGCTTTAATAGAAAATCAACCACCGATTTTTGCACGTTTGTAGGCTAAAATTTAGTCGCATGGAAAAGCAAGAAACAAAATATTGTGCCATGATCAAGCATCGAAGCAGAATATTGAGCCATGGCATCAACCTCAAGCGAGCTAACTTGGATCAAACAACTTCTTTTGGATATCAGAATTAAAATTCAAGAACCAATGAAGATGTTCTGCGATAACCAAGTGGCTTGACATATGACATTCAATCCATTGTTTCATAAGAGAACAAAACACATCGAAGTGGATTGCCACTTTATTCGAGAAAAAATTCAAACAAAAGAAATTGAAACTCCATTTGTGAGAAGTGAAAAACAATTGGCGAACATCTTCACCAAAGGTTTAGATCCAAAATCATTTGTAGAAAATTTAATCAAGTTAGGATTGACTGATATCTATACGACTAACTTGAGAGAGAGTATTGAGAATAATTAGAATTATAACGGTTAGTTTTTTTATTTTTACTAAATAAATATAACATTAGATACTAAGTTAAAAATCAATTTTATGATTATCTCTTAAAAATTTAGAGGAAATTAATAATGTTTTACAATACTTGAAAAGGAGTAATTTATCTGATTTTATATGAAATGGAACGAGAAAAAAATTATGATTATTGCAATTTTGGTTTTAACAATAATTTTAAGATGTTTTAAAATATTTGAAAAAAAGTATAATTTATATATTTTTCATGTGAAATAGAATAGGAAAAAAAATTATGATAATTGCAACTTTAGTTTTAACGATAATATTTATGGTATTTTAAGTTAATGATTCCAATCCTTATCTAAATTTTGAGACAAGTATTCCATTTTACGTGTATATATCAATATTATCTGAAATGATTTTATTTTATTTATATATTTCTTCAAAGTTTATATATTTTACATATCGGGTAGTATAATCCAATCTTTTGGTACCTTTTTACATGTTTTAGTGACGCGACTAATATAAATTGATTTCTGTAATAACAGCAAAAATAAATCAATTTTGTGACACATTTATCACATACAATATTTTGTCATAAAATATATACAATAATTCTTATTAAACTTAAAATTTAATATTTAATTAATATTATTTAAAAAAATATTAAACTATATTAATATACTAAAATATATATAATTAATAACACTATATTAATATATTTTTAACATAAATATAATAAAAAATATATAATATATATATTAGATTAGTTATTAGAATTTAAAAATTGAAATAATTTATGTTTGATCGTTATTCAAAATTTAAACTAAATTAATGCAATGATTTTTTAAAACTTATAAAATTAAATTGAATTAATTTGAATTGATTGAATTTATTTAGTTAAGATATATTTTTACTACTTTTATATATCATGTAAATAAGGAGCTTTATTACTACTTTTAGATATATGTAGATTCTTTCCAATTGTCACGTAACATAAAAGTTTTAGCTGCATTTGAAATATGCAGTTAAAACTTTTGGTATTTACGTGAAGATTTTTTTTTAATTAATTATTGAATTTTCTCGTAAAGTGAATTATCGTACAAGTCACAATTTGAACCGCAATTAAAAAAAAAAAAACTCTGAAGCCCATTAATTAATGACCAATCTCCAACTATTTTACCTTTTAATGAAAAACACTAATAATATGTTCTTTTCTTATTTCTTCCTTTTTGATAGGTTTTTTTTAAATAAATATCACTATAATTATTATATAATTTATTTTTATATATAAATAAATTTAGATATAATATGATAATTTTTTATGTTGATATTAGTCATATTTTGTGAAGTTTTTTTCACAATTTAAATTTAAATATAATATTATTCTTGAAAGTTTAAAACATGATGAAGTCAAACTATCAAATATCAAATTTTGTTAAAAAAATATCATATTATCAATAAATAAAATAAAATTTACATAGATTAAAAAGTGTCAAAGAAAATGTTTTATTTTTTTTAATTCTTGGATCACAAATATGTTGTTACAATTATTATAATAACTTAATATATTTTTATTTTTTAATTTAAATATTATTAATATATTTTTATTTTAATCAACGAAACATATCTTATTTAAAAAAATGATAAATCTTTTAACTAGATATGACAATATCTAATACCATATAAAAAAATAAAAATAATATAAAATTTATAACAATTAATGAAAATGAAAATATCATCCATTTTATTTTTAATTTATTACATTATATGATAAATAAATATAAATTTTATTAATATTTTAATTTAAATAATAATATATAGAAATAAATGTGTTATAAATCTAATATGTTTTTTTTCCTTTTTTTTAAGAAATAGATTTTTAAATAATCTATATAAATTTAATCTATTATAATAATTTATTTATTTAATATTAATCATATTTATCAAAATTTTCTTCACAATCTAGATATAAACCTCGTTAAACTTTGTTAAATTAATAAAGTCAAATTATCAAATATCAAACCTCATTAAATATTTATAATATAATTAATAAAAAAAATCTATACCGAAAAGTGCAAAAGAAAAATGCTTTTAAAAAATTTAATTCTTGGATCACAAATATGTTATTACAATTTTTATAATAATTTATTAATTTTTAATTTAAATATTATTAATATATTTTTTTAATCGATGAAATTGATTTTATTTAAAAAAACGATAAATCCCCGACTAGATATTATAATATACGATACAAAAATAACAAAATTGATATAAAATCTATAACAATTAATGAAAATATGGTCATTTTTTTTAATTAATACCCTTACTTGATGAATATAAGAAAAAATTATTAATATTTTAATCTAGTTGAAATAACAATATAATCCTAGGTAGCTATTTTATGTATTATACTCATTATATATGTACCAATGAATCAATGAAAAATATTTTCATTTTCTAAATTATTTTTAAATCTATGAAAAAATACTCTTATTTTTGAACTAAAAAATACTATACATATATAATTTTTTCTCGTATAGTAATAATTAAAAATATTTTTTTATTAAATATATATAATTATTATTTTCATAATAAAATAACATACATTAAAAATAACTATCAATTATAATTTTTATAATTTATTGAAACATTAAGATTTTTTATCATCGATTCATAATGATAAAAAAAAATTAATATAATTAAATCTAAATATATAGATTAAATATTTAATAATAAAATTATTAATTATAAAACATATATTAAAAGAGAAAGATATTAAAGATGATTTGTTAAAATCAAATGAAAGTAATTGATATAATTCAATCTTTTTATTTGAAATAAATAAGATAATTCTTATTTATCAAATTATTAAACAAATCACGTTAAAATTAAATAAAATTTAAATGTTAGTAGTTAATTTATCTTTAATTATGATAATATTTATATTAAATCTATTATTTATATTTTATATCATTATAAAAAATCAAATAATATTATAATATATATATATATATGTATTTTTAATAAATTATTTTTAAAACTAAATTAATCCGACTCATATTTTTATATTATTTTATTTTTATCATGTCCGTACTTTTAAAAAAATTAACATATTTTTATATAAAAAAACTTATGATATTCACGTATACATTTGTTAGAATAATACCTTTCTCTATTTTATTAACTATGCTAGTAAAAGAAACAATTACTTATTGTTTATTAATACATGTTTTGTTATATAAAAACGCTTATTCTTGTATCTTCTTATCTCTGAATGTAGATTCTTGTAATCTTATACTTCTCATAACCATCCACGGTTTGGATCTAATAACCTATGAAATAAAGCTGAATCATCTTGTAGCCAAAACCCTAAACTTTAACTTTCATATATATATATACATTTTTTAAGAGTTAAACCCTCACATCTTATAACCAAGCTCTCTTTATTGGGTCTTAGTTCTGAGTTATAACTACCATGGCTTTCGTTGCTTTGCTCCGTTCTCTACGATGTCGTGATATGATTTCAATTTCTCTTTGTACCTATCGATTTGTATGTCTTTTTTTCTTTTTTCTTTGCTTCTTTTGATTTTTAATTTAATCGTTATGTTCCCGATTTTGCTTTTGTTTGTTCCCCACAATGTTATAATTTTTTTTATTTTTAAGTTTGTTAAATAAGTATGATTTAATGAAGTAAAAATTGTTTTTTTTTCAACTTTTTATATTTACCATCTATATATGATTTTTTAGTAAGTGAATTGTGATATTGGTTTATGGTTAAGTTGGAATTTTAAAATTATTTACAATGAAAACGTGTACTTTCATTGTCCATAGACTTGTAATAAGTTCGTGATGCTTTATGCCCAATGAAAATTTAGTGTTTGGCGTTGTTATATTGGTGATATTAGTTATATTTTATTTGTATTGATTAGTTTATTATCCCCTAATTAATTATCCAGTAGTTAATCTTTCATTCAGTTATGTGGATAAGGCTGATATTAAACTTTGTTTTTTTCTTACTGTATGAATATATAGTCAAAATGCTTGTAGTCTTAACGTGGTGAAGGTTGTTTGTAATTTAGTCTTATATCTAATGTTCCTATATTTGCTTGGATGACCTTGTCATGACCATTTAGGTGATGTTGAAACAATTACGTGAAAAACAATTTAAGAACAATATTATCGATATATTAAAATATACTGTTTGAGTTGAGTCGTGGACTAAATCGGTCTCTTTAAAATATTTCACAGTTTTATTTAAATTTGTACAACCAAATACATTCTCCTTATCCCCATGATAAAATAGTCCATAATTTTTGTTTTATGTCTCGAAACTTCACCGCATTGATGAAGTCCGAAAAGTTATACCTCTAAAGTTTAAGTTCTTCGGAAAATTCTAAAAACAATTTAATATCTTATTATTTTCTTTTTAAGAGCTATTTCTTATATGATATGTAAGAGATATTTCCAAATTGATGTATCTAAACTAAGAGTTGAGACCCTCTATTTATAGTTTGAGAAAATGTGTGATAAATATAATAAATAACGGTCATGTTTGAGTGTAAAAAACAACGATCATTTCTGAGTAGTAAAATAATGATAATTTTATGAGTGAAAAAGTAACGATCATTTTCTGAATAGAAAAATAATTTTAATCAAAATTAAAATTTTTCAAAAAATAAAATGAAACCTCACACACACTTGTCATGGCACGGTTGACCGGTTGGACGGACAGCAGTGCGTGCGCACGTGTAATCATATTTGCCTAGGTCCTCTCTCCTTTCTATAAAAGTGAGTACTTTTTGTGACCTAAACTCAATAATCAATCATTTTTTATTTATACATCTCCTAAGTGATGTAAAATAATAATGTTGGACAAAACTTAAGAAACTAAAATTTGAGACAAATTAACATTATATGTTTTTATTAAAATTCATTTCCAACGTGCGAGGAAAAGTTTCACAAGTTTGCGTTATGCTACAACTCACATGGCACTACAGTTGGTTTCAAAGAGGTGCAAATTAAACTCTACCATGTCAGTTGTGGTTGAAATGCATTTATCATGCATAAAAAACTTCCTTAGGTGTTCCTTTTTTTATTCCTTCAATTTTTGTCCTTTTCTATTTCTCGACAGAATGCTTTGCTTACCCTAATTTCAATTTTTTGGTAGGTTTTCCTCAAAGCCTACCGAAAATGATGTCATTGGTATAAATATGGGTACCATCAACTAGCGTGTTGCTGTCATGGAAAGGAAGGTGAGATTTGATCAGTATTTATATGAATAATTCATACTTTTCAACTAATCGTACTTATAAAAACTTAATTCAAATTTGGATTGCCAATGCCAGAACCCTAAAGTTATTGAGAACTCAGAAGGAGAGTGAACAACACCATATGTGGTTGCTTTCAACCAAAATGGAGAGTTGCTTATGGGGATTCCAGTAAAACGTCAAGTAGTCACAAGTCCAACTGACACAATTTTTGGAACCAAATGTCTTATTGGGAGACGTTTTGAGGATCCCCAAACTCAAAATGAGATGAAGATTGTGCCTTATAAGATTGTCAAAGCTCCAAATGGAGATGCTTGGGTTGAAGCCAATGGACAACAATACTTTCCAAACCAGATTTGGGCTTTTGTTCTCACAAAGATGAAAAAATCATAGTTTTACCTTGGAAAGACTTTTTCAAAGGTTGTGATTACAGTTCCAGCTATTGGATATTGTTATAAAACACCTTAATTTAAGGAGAAAAACATGGAGCAAAATATAGAGCAAAACAAATAGCTTAATTCAAGGAGCAATTTAAGGAGTGAATTTGTCTATAAATAGATGTGTAATTATAATGAATTAATCATCCAAAGTGTTCATTCCAATTGAGAGAAAATCTTAGAGAGAAAAGCTTTTGTGAGAGAAAATTGAGAGTAATTTTCTTGGGTATAATTAGGTTGTGAATTGTGAGTGTTGTAAACACCTTGTGTAATTTCTCCTCTTTTAGTAAAAAGATCTACAGCAGGTCTGAAGACGTAAGCAAGATTGGCCGAACTCCGTTATCAAATTTGTGTGTTATTTTTATTCTTGTTTTCTCATAAATATGGCTTATAAAAAATTTACGTAATTTCCCAACACCAGCTTATTTCAATAATTCCTAGCGACAAGCAACAAAGGATGCTGGAAGGATTGTAGGCCTTGATGTACACAGGATTATTAATGAGCCCACTATTGCTCCAATTTCCTAGGGAATGAATAATAAAGAAGATCTTATAGCTATTTTTGATCTTGGAGGTGGACCTTTTGATGTTTCAATCTTGGAGATCTCCAATGGTGTTTTTGAGGTATGTTTGTTATTTCTGCTAATAGTTCCTGTGTATTAATCTCTTTCATGCATATATGATTCCAATTTTGTCTCTGTTGTATAGGTGAAAGCGACAAATGGTGACACATTTTTGATAGGAGAGAATTTCGATAATACCTTGTTAGACTACTTGGTCAGTGAGTTCAAGAGAAAAGAAGGCTAAGGATAGATCTTACGAAAGATGGTCTTACCTTGCAAAGGATTCGTGAAGCTATTGAGAAGGACACGATTGAGCTCTCTTCAACATCCCAAACTGACATTAATCTTCCTTTCATTATAACTGATGCATCAGGTGCTAAACATCTCAACATCACGTTACTTCTTTATCCCTAGGTATCGCAACCCTGGGCAGTCTCTTCGCAAGGCTTATCAAGTGTAATACCATTATTTACAACAAAAAATGTTTTCAAAATTTTGATAAATAATTTAAAAACGTTATTCATTCTCGAGCAACAACGCTAAAAACTTTAACAACAAAATTGGCAATTAATATTGATTTTATAAATTCATTGATTTTATATTTGTAAAATTTTCACAAGTGTACGAATCATTTTATAGAAAATGATAAGTATATATACTCCTAAGATCGATCTAAGGAAAAAATATATGTGATTTTTAATTTGTTATTCAAACTTTTAAAAATGAAATTAAATTTTAAACATCATATTACGATATTTTGATTTTGCATGTTTCCTAATCTAATAAAAAATAATCATAGATATGATTCAATAAATAATAATACAAATTTTAATCATTCATAAAAATTAGAGTATTTATAGATATAATAATTAAGTTAATTATACTTGTTAATATTACTAAGCGATTATATCAACATTATAGAAATAAAAAAAAATCTTAATATTTCACAAGCATAACAACATTATTATTATATCATATTTACAAACAGTCAACCATGTTAAATTCAATCACAGATAAATTAAACATAACATATAAGAATAAAACATAAAAAATAACTGTAAAGAATTTATTTTAAAATTATACCTTAAAAGAATCCTTACAGATTTTTGATGTTAATTCTATTGTTGGAAAACCTACAAACAAAATTGCATTTTCGTTTATTGAATCAAAAACTAAAAATTTATAAAAACATAACTAGATCTTCTTAAAAAAGAAGAACTTTAAAACTAAAAAATTAAAAACTAGAGAGAGAAGAGATTTTGAGGGATTTTAAGGATAATTTTTACAATGGGAGAGCGGGTCCTTTTATAGTTGAAAAAAATGCCAAAAAAGATGAGAAAATATTTCAAAAATTGATTTTGGACACTTTTGGATAGGCTGACATGCGTATGGAGAGAGATATGTGGCAGACTAGGTGTTTGGCATGCGCAGGACAAGCACAAGCATGTGCTGGCACGTGCGGGAGTGTGTTAGGCGTGTGTTGATCACATGCGATACTATGCATTTTTGAAATTTTTGACCATTTTGTCCAATTTTTTTTCATTTTTATGACTTTTTCTCGTTTGTTTATCAACATATTTGTGATGTAATCCCTCTAGTATTTTTCTTCGAGTCTTTAAGTTATTTTTGAACAAAAATATTTGAAAAACAGTAAAAATATCTATGATTCCGAAAAGATAAATTTATATAAAAATATGATAAAATAATATAAATATAAATATATTAATCAATTAAAGTACATTAAATCATAGTAATTTTAATGCTTATTAGGTTTGAAAGAGGTTCCTTCTTCTCCTTTTCTTTCTTCTTTTTTGACATTATGACCTGTTTCGGGAACTCTCTGGTTAAAAAGTCAAGTAATGAATTAATGTCTCCTCTCATAAATTTAATATTAAAATAAAAATACTTAATAAAGCTTACCAACGGGCAGAATTTTGTTTTGATGCAATGTTTTCAACATCTTTTTGTAAAATTTCTTTTGCAAATTTACGGTCAATTCTTAGAAAAAGCATTGATTTGTTAAATCTATTGAAACTTTGAAATACAAAGTACTATTGCTAATACTTTTTTTTTGATAATGGAATAATTCTTTTGATAATCATTCCAATGGCTAGACACAAATTGAATGATGAGTACTTTATCTTCCTGGATTTGTTTGAGGATTCCTCCAAAACCAACTTTGTTAGCATCGGTTTCTACTATCTTGGGAAGTGTTAGATCTGCTAGATATAAACAAGGAATGTTTTGGACTTGTGCTTTTCAATTTTGCACAATTTTTGTATGTTCTTTTGTCCACGACTCAGTAGTTTTCTTAAGCATATTATGGAGTGAACTTGCCAATCGATTGATGTTGGGACAGAAATTAAGAACATAATTTAAGCTTCCAAGAATCCCTAAAGTTGGGTTTTATCAATGATCATGTTAGGAAACTTTGTTGTAAATTGCAAGGACCTTTCTATAGGAATAATGGTTCCATTAGATACATTATGTCCAAAAAACCTGATGTTGAGTTGAAAAAGAGTAATCTTTTTGACAGATAAAGTCATATCACTTTTCTTAATGATATGAAAGAAGGTTTTGAGATGTCAAATGTATTGTTCGGCAGATTTTGAAAATATGAATACATTGTCAATGTACACGATACATAACTTTGAATAAGAATTAAAAAATATCATTTATAATCCTTTGGAATTCAGAATGTGCATTTTTGAGCCCAAAAGGCATGACATTCCATTCATACTGTCCGAAAGGAACAATAAATATTGTTTTATACTGATGTTTTAGTTCGATTTGGATTTGCCAAAATCCTAACTTCATATCAAACTTTGAGAATATTGATGAAGAATAGAGTTTTTAAAGAAGATCTTTTTTATTAGGAATAAAGTATCTAATCCATTTCAAGGTCTTGTTAAAGGGTTTGTAGTTGATGACCAATCGAGGTGTTCCTTTCTTTATCTTGACTACTTTGTTGACATAGAAGGCTACTCAAAGCATTGTCATCATATATATATTAAAAGTTATTAAAAGAAAAATTATCACATATTTGTTATATACATGCACAAGATTAATACTATCCATCGCCTAACCTAAATGAACTATCCATTCACTTTTGTTATATAACAAAAATGAACGAACTAAACAGCTTTCACTATTACAAAATAGACTATTAAAGTCGGTTAAAAACTGACTTTAAATGGAATAACTTAAAATTTAAAGTCGGTTCACGCGTTGAATCTACTTAAAAAATTTATTTTTTTTTACAAAATTTACTAATTTTTTATTATACTCAAATTAAAACCTGTCTTCGATCACTACATAATAGCAGAAAAAAAATCAAAATTTGTTTAACAAATAGCTTAAATAATACAAATAATTGAAAAATTAAATATTAATTAATAACAGAAAAATTACCATGGTGTTGTCTTATGTTATTCAAGATCCTCATATTTTTCTCTCGATGTTATAATACAAAACCTACATATATAATACAAATTTTTTTACACAAATAATAACATATAATAGCAAAAAACATATGAATAATAAGTACATATGATTAATAGAAATACTTACAAGAGTAAATGAAGTGACAAAATGAAGGAAATGAAGAAAAAATGATGTTTTGTAAGTGAGAAATGAGTATAAAAAATTTGAGTATTTTGCTCAAAAAAATAAGGGATCTAAAAGATAAGTTAGAGAGGAAGAAAACCCACTAACCGATGCTGGAATTAGTGGTCGTAGGTGGCCGAAAAATGAGAAAAAGTGGAGGAGAAGTGGAAGAGGTTTTGGGTTTTTGAGAGCTATGTAGCGCTTGAAATAGTTTATGTCTGAGGAATAAAGAAGAGAAAAGGAAATATCCACGTGTGTAGCATCTGCTACGTGTCAACCGACGCTATACGTGGACGTAACATCGGTTGACACTTAGAACCAACGTTACATCCATGTGTAGTGTCAGTTCGAAACGTCAATCGATGCTATATATAGCGTAGGTTCTACACCGAATCAACTTTAAATTCATTATAAGTCAGTTTTTTTTTCCAAATATCGACTTAAATGTCACACTTTATAATAATGTTTCTATATATTCGAACATATATATATATATATATATATAATGATTGAACTAAAACGCTTTCAATGTATTCAAACTTCAGTTTAATTAAATTGATTTATGATAAAAGTTATGCAATTGTACATATTTTTATGAATTTAAGTTCGAATCCTATTCAATACTATTTTATTTATTTAACAAAAAAAGATAACTTTAATACATCTTTTTAAAAAATAGTTTTTTTTCTTCTTTGCACAAAGATATCCAAATTTTTGTTCTATTTATACATATATTTTTATAAATAATTTCTATCACGTGAATTCATTAATCTTAATTAACATTAATTATATTTTTTTCTTAAAAAAATTAAATAGAAAAAAAACTAGATATCTTTATATATAGAATAAAATTTTAAGTATCTTTCTAGATTACTTGTACACTTTTATAATTTTTAATAATTTATAAATAATTATTTCTTTGTTAATTAGTAATAAATTACACATTTTTATTTTCTTTGATAAATATCTGAATTAATTTTTTTCTTAAGATTTAGTCTTATTTTTTGTATTTTTAATTTTTTTTATTAATTATCATTTTTTTAAGAAATATAATAAAATATCTCGTGTTTTTATTTTTAATATTTTTTATATATAAAAAATTATTATTTAATTAATCTTTATTAAGTTAAAATATTTATAATATTTTTAAAATCTTGTGATATTATTTTAAGTATTATCCCTTACTCTGCTCACTGTCGCTATTAAAAAAGCAATACTCTGGTCTAATAATATATGGCCCGGTACTCTTTACCAGAGTGTAGTGCATTTACCATTTAGCATTGCTCTAAATAAAAACGAGAGGAAGAGAAAGCAACCGAGAAAAGGGTATTTTGGGGTAAAAAAAGATATATCGTGCATTTGTCAACTCTCTCTCTCTCTCTCTCTCTCATACGGGAGAAATATCTCCCTGACCATCTAAAGACACTGCTCAAATATGATCTGATTCTATTTCTCTCTCTTTGTTTTCGTTCGTTTCTCTGTCATTCTCCAAAATCCCATTTTGGTTTTGGAATCGTTCGTTTCATAACATTGGGCAGTGTGCTCTAATCGTTGATAAAAAAATGGAGAAAACTAATATATTTTTGTTGGCTGATAAACCTCATTTTTAAGGGTTTTCTACCGCTTCAGTTCGGTACTCTCGCTCTCCTTTCAATGGTTTAGAATGATTCTTGCATGTTATAGCTAAATGGGCTTTTTAGGTTTAGTTGTGTTGTTATGTTGGATTTACTTGGAAGTTAAAATGTGTGATTGTTGATCAACATGTTCATGGGTTTTGCATTTTTTTTAGCAAATTGTTATAGTCCATGCCTAATGCCTTTTATCTTTACTGTAATTGTACAAGCAATCGTCAAAGTGTTAGTTTTCCTTTATGGCTTAATATTGCGTAGTTGATTTCCCAAATGGAAGTTTATAAACGAGGAAGCAATTGTCCCGTTCCGATTTTATCCTTGCTGTTTTTATGTGGGTGAGGAATGCAAATTGCACAGATATTTGTTCACCATTATATACTCAGACCAATATTTGCATGCCAAATGGCACTATCACGTGTAAAATTTGAGAAGTTATGATTTTTATGTGTACATGGCTTGCAATTATAGGTTTTGGTGCAATTTGCATTCCTCATATGTGATTTTGGTTTTTTGTGGAAATAAAGTATTACACACTCACACATATACATTGGTGGGGTTCTCATTTAGTGCCGACAAGAGTATATACCATTGCACTACAAAGACAATTAGGGTGAGTTTGTTTATTGTTGAAGACCTATTCTTCAATAAATTGGTGGAGCTTGGTATAAATCCTTATTTCCCATCAGTTGAAAGTGAAAAAAAGAAGATTAATTGTTACATTCCTTTTGGTTTTTAAGATGATTTTGCCTTAAAATCTAGATGATATTTTTTGTTTCTTCTTTTTTATTAGATGCATTTGCATATTTCAGTGGGTAACTAATTGTTCTCTTACAACTTTTTGTCCATTTTCCAGGTAAAAGATGAATGATAGGCATTAGTTTTTAGGTGCAAGAGTTCAGAAGGTTCGGTCTAGTGCTAACAAAATGTTGATACAACAAGATTTTGATTTGAATTCAGTGCATGCATGTAACGGTCCACCACTAGAAGCTTTGCGAAAGACTATGATTAATCAGGAGATTATATTTAGAACGCAGGTAAGGCACGCTATTAAAAGTGGTAATAACAATTGAAGAATTCAAATTTCTAACTGATCACTATTTTACCCCCATTTCCATGATTAAATGTTATTATGCTATAATAAGTTCTTTGACTCCATATCGCATCAAACCCGAACTCAAGGGCTGTGCCTGTTAAAAAAGGCAAGCAAAATAATTTGGTTTTACCATTGTGAATTTAACATCTTCTTGCTGTGTGAACTTGAGAGTTATCAAGATCTTTGACTTTTCCATTCTATAGTAAACTGCTGGATATTTATTGCATGAAATGGGAAGTATGCTTGTACATGACTTATATTTCCCCCTGAAATCAATTTTCTCAATTTTCACACTGGTAGTCTGTTTACAGGTTCACGAACTTCATCGGCTGCATAGTACGCAAAAGATACTGATGCAGAATTTCAGCCAGAACAAATCTGAAGAACACAATCTGGGAAAATCATGCACCAAACCAAGTATGTTGCCACTTTGCACAAATCTGACTAGATATGAGCCTTTGGCAAAAGAAGCAAGATGGTCCTCAGTGTCTTCCATGTTAGCTAATGAGGTTGGTTAAGTCTTCTCACTCTCCTTTCATTTGGGGATCCCTCTGTCTTTTACTGCAGGTCCCTTTAAAACTATAATTTGAGGCTCTGAGCTCTAGCTATATGCACAAGTCTGAGCATCTGAATACTAGTTGTGATTTCCGAATTGGCAAATTTATTATATTTTGTCTAGATTTTTTGCATATAAGAGATTGAGAAGATATAATGCATTATATCTTATCTCCTCTGAATGATAGGACATAATGAATTATATCTTATCTCCTCTGAATGATAGGACATAATGAATTATATCTTGTCCCTAATAATCGTTGGTCTTCCTAGTGTGTGAATATAGTAGAATTTGTTTTACAGGTATGCTTGCATGACACAAAGCAGAAGTTCTTTGGAGGGTGTCAGGATGTGTTTTATAAGTTTCAACATAGGCCTTCTGCTGTTCAGTACATTGATCACGTGGTTGAGGATTTAAAGCTTCCAGATGCAGAGGAACTGACACTTTCACTCTGTTTTGGAGAGGACAATAGGAGAAAAGGAATTGCCAAAAGGAATTCACTTGAATTGAAAACATGTGTTTTCTCTCAAAATTTTATTGATTTAGAAGAATCAACTGAGCTGGTATCAAATGAGGATTCAGAACATGCAGCTTCTTCAAAATTTGTTGTCACAACAATGTCAATGGACTCTTCAGAGAAGCTTGAGTCACATGACTCTGCCCTCATTGTTCCGATCATCTCAAGTAGTGCGAAGAAAGAACCATTGCAAGGGAGTGTAAAGGGAAACTCTTTTTTGCATGAGGATAGAAGGGACCTCTTCAACCTAGGTACTATTATCTATCCTTTTCAGCTGCTATATATCGATATCAGTTTGTTGCTGAACTAAAATCTAGTTATTCACCAGCTGGGTTGTAGTAGAGTGGTAAATACTTGGTATTACCCAGGAAAAATTGGATTTTGGTTCCTCACCCCCAAGCATCGTTTGGTTATTCTGGTTTAGGCCCATATTTAACCTACTACTCACCTTTTTTGCAGATTCAAGTAGCTCCCATGGAGATATCTTCAATGGAAATTTTCCTGCCAAGGATCAACCTATGAATCTTCCTGTGCATGGGAACTTGGATCTTAACAAAGATGATTCCTCTTGTTACTCGAATGGTCCTATAATGGCTCATCCTTCAACAGAGAGCTCATCTGTTGCTTCTGTTAATGGCCTAGTTGGCAGGCAAGATGACGGCAGTCCTTGTTCCATCTTTCAGACTAAAGAATATAGCAAATGCTCAAAAAAAACTAGTGACATGCTTCCTCAAGATGGTGCTCGAAAGTTTCTTTTTATAGACTTAAATAGCAATTGTGAAAAAATGGAACTTTCTCTGGGAGATTCCCAAGTTAACAAATTGAGTGGCAATGAAGTTGATCTAGCTTTTGAGGACGTGTCGAAACCCAAAACTGCCCATTATGAAGTCTCTGGCAAAGAGAAAATTGACTTCTGTAGTAACTATGGATCCTCGTTGGAATTTTCCAGGAGTAATATCCATAAATGTGAAGCTACTAGAATGGTGAACCATGAGAAGGGGAAACAAGAAGATATTGAAGTTTCAAATTCAAATCCCTGCCAAATTATATCTAAAGATGGACTTGGAGATCTATCTTCTGATTCGGGCAAGACTCCACATTGTGTTGATAATGAAGACACTGCAAAATCTGAAGTAGAGTTAGGAAATCCCTTGAGAACTGATGAGTTATTTGAAAACCGGATAGGGTCTGAGGTTCCAATTCTAGAAATGGTGTCTGATGAGCAGAACCAAAGATCTCTCTGCAGGATTGAGGTAAAACACCAATGCTTTAAGAATGAAGATTCCGATGCAGTGGATGTTTTGATCCAAGAGGCAGCTCAGTCACTTCTCCGTATTTCATTGGATAATTCAGCTTGTTATAAAACTCATTCAACCAAAGACGAAGGATCACAAGAGTTTGAAACTCAGAAGGAAAATCCAGAGATTTCTGATTTTTTTGAGCTTATGACTCTTCTAACAGAAACTAGTGCAGATGCCTTCCCATCAAAGCCTCATGAAGTTAACTTTTTGGAGAAAAAGGATTGTGGTGTTAACATACGGAGGGGCAGGAGATTGAAAAATTTCCAGAAGGACATACTTCCTGGTCTAGCATCACTTTCCAGGCACGAAATACGTGAAGATATAAACATCATGGAGGGAGTCTTAAGATCAAGAGAGTACAAGAAAATGAGAGCTGGAATGGTAGATGGACAAAGCTGGCGCACGCCCAGGAAAAGTAGGCGGTCTCAGGTCAATCATACCGGGTGAAGAAGTTTTCTTGGACAATTCGTTTAAGTCTGGACACTGTACATGGGAAAGATTTGCAGTGAGTTTGTTATGATAAGATCAATTATGAAGTCATTTACTAGTAGCAGAGACAGGGTCATATTATACCCTTTCCCTTGTTCTTATGAGAATCACTTAACAGTTTTTCTTCAGTATTTGAGGCTCATTACTTAACTAGCCAGAACCTTTGGGAACCTTAAAATTGATGTATTCTTACAAAGTTCACGAATATTGCAGCTAAATGCATTTTAAGTTTCAAAACATAGGCTTGACACTGAAATGCAATATTGTGTAGTTGTTTACAATTCAAAAGGTATATGTATTTGATTCAATTACTATAAACTCTTGAGTCCGTTGTTCTTAAAATTGATTACACAAGTGGCATCTATTTCCAACTTGGGTTACACAAAATTACTATGAATTGTGAAGTTGTTGATTCAATTCTCCCTTTGACTCTCAGAATCTTTGGCTGTTTGTGTATTCATCTTCATACACTTCAATGATTTTTAATAGAGTGCATTTTTTAATAGTTTCTCAAAAGGGGAATTCTTAAATGCCTTCACCATTATCTGCAGTCAATTTTAGCTTTTATTTTACATTTGTCATATCAGTGATAATGGACGGCTGTAATTCAAAGGGTGACACCAAATTATCCTACTCTCAAATGAAATTTTCTCCTTGTATGATGTTACAGTCACTAGTTTGAGGAAATAACAAGCAATCCAATACTGAACTAAAAAGAAAATCCAAAAGGATTAATGGCAACAGTTGAACATTTTTTTCTTATACCATTCTGTAGGCACCATTTTGATGTGGGATTTGATTCCACTTCTACTTTGAGATGATAGAATCAACCAATTGAGTTATCAGGTGATTTCTTACTGTAGTTTGAACACAAAGTTTTAAGGAATACTATTAGAGAGAAGGTTGGATTTGGTCTGTGAAGTGGGTTTTATTCATGGGACAGTGGAACTTACTATGTACCTACCTTATCATCTAATCTTTTTGTGCGTTTTGAATGCGAGGGTTTCCTTGATAGTAAGAAATCTCATTATTGTCTATTTATATAACTTTACAAAATATAATTGAATGATATGTAGGGGCTATATTATTTATTTAGATAAGTATATATATTTTAACTTTCCCTACTCTTTAGCTTTCATGATTTAATAATCAAATGGGTATTGGCTAGTGCCTAATGGATTCTGAAAATTAAACCACTGTTGACTATGAACGCAAATCTAGATAAAATTGGTTTCTTTTATTAATCATGATAAAGTCGATTACTATTTATCATAAATGATTAAGGTATTTGATTTTAGGAATATTATGTATGTTAAATTTAAAAATTTGAGATAAATTTTAAATAAATATGATATCGTTATTATTTATAAATATTATTGAAATACATAATTATATTAAATAAAAAATTATTATGTTATTTATAATAATTTGTGATATATAATATTCCGGACCCAAAACGACGTCTTAGTTGTTAAGAAACTATTCATTGTTTACGTACATGTATTATACTTTCAAACAAAATAATTCTATAAAAGTAACATTTTTTTAATTTTCGCTTTACGTCCTTTAATTTTTTTATAGTTTAATTTCTTTATTTTTTTATTGTCCCATTTAATCCCATTTTTTTTAAATAATTAAATATTAACAGGTTGATATCAAATTATAAGAAAATAAAGTATGAGAGTGAAAACGGTTAAAAACCATTAGTGCTAATTATTTTATAAAATTTTGGTCCTTAAACAATCTAGCACTTGCCAACAAATTTTATCACAACCACGTAAAATTTATTTAAATATATTAAAATTTATAATTTTAATCTCAGTAACGAAAATAAAAATATAGCTTGTGCTGTATTAAAAAAAACCTACATCTCCATCAAGTGGATGCTTTACCCACAAAACTCATCAATTGACCTACTTTACCCACAAAACTCTTATATATGAATTATTATGTGATGGTAAAGATCTCCAATTTTCATACTAATACAAATAAATAACTCAACTTAAAATAGTTTAATTTTTATAGGAAAAATTGTCATCATGATTAAATATGTTAGGACTCTAAGTGATCATTAATAATTTATAATAAAGAGGATATTTTTTTACCTTGTTATTAAAAAGATAATAACACATTAAAATGTTGTATTTGTTGTTGAACGATGAAAATAATAATTAAATTGATAATTTTAATTCTTATTAATAAAATCATATACAAATCATAAGATAAGTTTAATTTTTAATGCATTTCAATATTATTCTACTTTTTTATATAAGAGAAAAAAAAGGTTATTCTTAAAGTACAGCTAATATAGTTTAATTAATACAAGGACACTATCAGCTTATCCAACGAAAGTATATACATGAGCAGTATCAAAAAAGAAAATTCATAATTTCTTGTGAATGATATAGTCACAATATTTTTTTAGTCATTTGAAAATAGCTATAGGAGTCTTTTTTTTTTTCAATGAACCCTAAATCAAATTTCATGATTCATGAGGTTACTCAAAGGAGTCTTAGTCATGCCCATCACTTCTTCAATTGCATATCACAAGAAAAGTAAAAGAAAAAGAGTCCAAGAAATAAGTCTAATTGCTCAAGATACAATTCAAGAATTCAAAAAGCTACTTTTTCTTCTATAGAGATCCACAACCTCAAATCAAAAGAGAATAAAAAAGGTCCTTTACCTAAAACCCATGCTATAAATCCAATTGAATTGATGGAAAAGTATTCCAATTCTCCAAACAAGACTTTGTTACCCAACTTAACTCAAAGCCTTTGCAAAGTCACAGCTTTAGCTCAAATAGAGAGATACATACAATGGAAAGTATTGGATCACAGAAGTGATTCTGAAAACAACACTTTGGTTCTTCCTAGTAATGTTATTACATTCATGCATTGGTTTGAACCAATTTTCAAAATTAAAAAAGTCTAGCTCTCCTTTTATTAGTTTAGATGGAAATAGCAATAATATTGTGCAAAAAGAAGCTTTGTTTTCTCAAGATAGTAATTACTCTTCTGTGCTCTCTTCCATGAGAAGTACAATTTTAATTGGTACTGAATGTCATTGTTCAACGAGAAGATGATATTTTTAATGTTTCAGTTTATTGTTAAACTATTCCTTAAAATATGTTTCCTCGTGGTTTTGTTAAAAGTAATTTTTAGTAAAAGTGATTTCATAACAACTGCTTTAGATTTTATAGAGAAGATTTTTTTTTTGGAACCATATAATTAACTCCATTAGTTTTTTTCTATATTTATTCAGAAGCATTTTTATTATGTATATAAAGATAGGCAAACAGATCCTATGAATGCCTTGTGTTATTTTTTAATTTTATTTAAATTATTAATGTTTATTTATCATTTAAACAAGAAACTTGAAATACAAAGAGCAGATATCCATATCCTAGGTATCTCAGTTTTCCTTCTTCTTTATTTTTTTGATGCGACATAAAAAAATTTATTTATGAATTAAACAAAAAAAAAATTAGAATTGCTTTCGGGCTAAGAAAACACAAACGCACAATTATATGCATTTATCTAAAAAAAATTATCTTAAAACTTCCTAAATTTAAAACTACTTTAATTTTAGAAAAAAATAATTTTTAAGAATTTAATATAGAACAAAATTGAACCCTAGTTTAATGATTGAGTCACATGCCATTATTTTTCTATGTATCATTACCTTTTCCATAACATTAACCTATATATACAAGTCTCTCAAATAAAGAAAATATTATTATTTTTGTTGTTTAAGTTTTAAAGGTTTATTTGAAGTATTTTTCTAAATATTTTAAAGTTTAAATGAATAATTTGGTTAAAAATAATTTATCTTTTTCATAATATTTTTTAAAAATGTAACTTGAGTTAAAAAAGACAAATACAAACACTACAATATTTACACCCTATTATATGTTTCAATGATACAAGAAACTGAGAAAGGAAGTGATTATTGATTTAGAAGTGTTAATTTTGTTCCAAAATGGATTTGAACTTTGTAAAGAAGCTATAACAAATGTAGCAGAATGAGAGGATGTCCTGCGAGAATGCATGTAGAATGCTGCATGGAAGATCTAATTTTCACTTACGAAGGTGACCATAACCACTCCACCATTACATTTCAACCTCTTCCAATTTTATGATTTAACTCCAACAATAAATAAATATAATTTATTTGATCTAGACTTATCTACTTTTTGAGTTCTTATAATTAATCTACCTATCTAGTGATTTTGTCTAGAGGATTTAGGCAATTTCATTTGTTTTTGATAAATAAATAAAAATGTACTTGCGATTTATGGTATGTGTTTGATAAATAATTTATTTTAATTATTACTTGGTTTTGAGTAATTGTATGTATTATCTTTTGGTATGGGATGAAACGTAAATAATTAAATTATTTATATCGTTTAGTTATTTAGATTAAAAATTTGTATCATTTAATCTTTTAATTTTATATAAAAAAATTAATTAAAGATAAATTATATTATTTAAATGATTTTTTATTTAAAATAATATTATTTTTTATCAATTAATTTAAATGTAATTAAATTACGAGTCTTAATAAGAATAAAATAAAATTTAATTTAAAATAGTTTTTAAAAAATAAATAATAATAAAATTCAAACAAAAATTTATTTAAATATATATTTTTAAATTTTAAAAAATTTTAAAATTAATAAAATATTAAAATAAAATAATTATGATTAATAAATATTAAAAAAATAATATTTTGTAAATTTTATTTTATATTATTTATGACTTTAATAGATTTATATTTTAATCGTATTTAATCATAAATACTTAACAGAAAATAAATAATATTTTAATAAAAAATTATTAAAATAACTTACCATTTTCGAATGAATCATTTCTAATATAAATACTAAATAGCGAACTAATTTATGAAACTTTTATAACATTTTTCTCAATCTTTTAAAGATTCTAGTGTTGTTCTTTTTCGTAAGTACATGTTTCAGAGCTAAAAATTATTTGTTTTTTTATTTTTTTGGTAAAAAAGTTGCTGAAACTTACAATTTTGTTTGTATAATGCCGTAAAAACATTGGTAATATTTAGCTTGTAGAATGTAAATATAATCCGAATGAAAATTAAATAATAACATGAATTAAATTCAACGTAGATAAAATTAAATTATTATTTTTTACAAATATAAAAAAAAATTAAACATATAATATATTTTTGAATAATACGTTATTCATGCTATTATTTAAATAATTTACATTCTATTTTAAATTAACATTAAAATCAATCAAAAATATCTTAAATGGACAAAGCTTCTGCATCCTTATATATCACAAATCTCTGAGATTTTGAAAATTAAGAATTTTTTTTGGAGGAAAAAAAAAAGGAACTGAGCTAAGATCTGAGTTCTTACACGCTCCCCCAATAATTGTATGGATTATTCTAGCACGTTATTAAAGAAATTATGACAATTCTAATGCGGAAAATAGTTTTATACATAAATATTATAATATTGCTGCAAAGAATTCGTTGAGTTTCTTCTCTCTCCTTCACCAACATAGCACGATGTCATCCTTGTTATCCACCAAACTGCTTCGTGTAAAATCTTAGGAGAAAAAAAAACACAGCTTCATGTAGAAAAATTCTGGCATTAGAAAAGTTTTCATGAATTGATTTGACATTTGTTTGTAAAATGAAAACATAGTAAAAAATAAGTATGATAATAAGAATTGAAAATACTGAAAATAATATCATCGTTATTAAATTTGTTTGATTAATGAGATCAAATAATGATAAATATTAAAATTATAAATGAATTAAAAATATAAAATAATTTTTTTAATTAGTAAATAATAAATAATAATAAATTATTACATAAATATATAAAGAAAATAAATTATTTCAACGTATTCTTAAAAGATTTGAAAGAAATGAATTACTATTAAAATATTTTACATTCAATTTCAGATTAAGAGTAAAACCTACGTAAATATTCTGAATCATTTATATTATTATTCTTATAATTGTCAACCAAACATGAAAATACCAAATAAAAATATAACATTCTAACGTATAATTGAAAAATGTGAAAAAAATGAGCATTTTTGTTACTATTAGAACATTTTACATTTAATTTCACGTTAATTGTGAAACTTACAGAAATATCATGAATCATTTCTATTATCATTACTATTACTCTAAACCAAACATTAACTAAATGCTTAAAAAATTCATACTAATGATCGCATACCACTTGAATTTTTAACTTACAAGATATCATTTGATGAGAATGCATCTGATTGGTGATCCCTCTGCACCGATCAACCTGAGAGGTAAGCAATGAACAGAATATATTCCTGCTTGGACATCATCAAGCTTGAGGCCTTCCACAAGAATTATTTCCTGAAGCATTGAGCCCATGTCAAATAGTTAGGTCATTGAACTAACATGCATGTTATAGCATTGAATTAATAATATGCAAGCAATAACTCTTACAGAGAAATCATAAGACTGAACAATCTCAACTACATTGCATGCATATTCAAGTTAAGCTCTACTTAGGATAAGTGGTATTAAAAGGGTAAGATAATATTGATTCATCTGACCAATTAGGATAGTTTTGAATATATGAACTATTATATTATTTTGAAAAAACAATACTTATAACACCCTTTAAATCTTCTAACCATAAAAATAATACTTTATGTCCACCCATATTTTTAATACACAAAACATCTCCGGTCTAAAAATTTCAAATTTTAAAGTCGTTTAATTAGACGCCGTTTAAGTTAAACTTCGACTAATTAAACTCACTTAATGTTAAAATTTGATTAATTAAATCTAATTCAATATTATTGGAGTGCTATTTTAAGTAATTTTTCTATTATTTTTTCCGATGTGCTCAACTTGAAAAAGTGAGACTTAATTTTGTTCATGTTATTCAATGAGTTTCAACTATGTTTGAATTCAAACACGGCCAGTGAATCTTTAATTCCACTTAAACATTATGATCTAATCAAACTTCAAAAATCATTGTTTATAATAGTAAAAAAAATTCTTACCCTGCCTTCTAGGAAAACTAGATGGGACGGAATCAAATCATCGTGTGCAGCAACTGATAGGTAATCAATGCCTACATTTCAAACAGACGACTGTATCAGTTCTAAATCATACAATTAAGAGTTGCTTTTCTTAGAAGTGGTTTAAAGAAAAATGACTTAAAATGAATTGGTTTGATTAAAAATAGTTTTAAAAGAAACATTTAGGTATTTGAAATAAAAATGTTTAAAGTGGTTTTGAATAATGATTTAATTATTTTAGGATAAGAGTATGAATTAAAAACTACTTCTCCCAAAAGTAAATATAACTTACTACTTTTGAAAGTATAAATAATGCTTCTTAAACTTTGAAAACACTTCTCTCATAAGGATTGTCAAACACCTTTGAAAGTGGTTCCAAAAAGAGAAACAGTTCCAAAGGCATCCTAAGATGCTTATACCATAATAGTATACACTTTTAGCACGTTTAATTAATACCATACACTTTTAGCACGTTTAATTAATACCATACACTTTTAGCACGTTTAATTAATGAAGATTAATAATAGCATACATATGTAGCATGTTTAATTAACTAAGACTAATAGTATACCATCAAAATATATGTTGACTAATGTTTTAGTGTGTTTAGTTAATGAAAACTTTTGAAATAAGCTTTGTAGTTCAATCTCTAAGAGAATTGAGAAGCATTAAGCAGTATAACCATGCTCATTGCATAATGTGCATGTGTGCTAGTCAATAACTGTTAGATTATCAAACAGTGTAATGTATGATAAGTTTCACATAGCCATAAAATTAACAGAAAAACCTAGGCTACTCAAGTACTCAAATCAATACATTTATTAAGTCAATAAATTTTGATACCTCATACGCACACTAGATTACAATACAGACAAACACAAGCAAAAACTGGATTCTCATTAATAAAACATCAAGCAAAGCATATCTTACCAACAAGTTTGATGTCCGTGTTATCCACCAACCATTTTGCTCCATCTCTCATAAATCCCACATAGCTCGTGTCGAACTCCTTTTTGAACATTAGCCGCCTGATATTTCAATAAGTTTAAACATAGTAAACAAAACAAACGGTTGAAGAAACGGCAAACACGTCCCCAACAGAATTTTTTTCTTCTTTTCAGCAAGAATACTCAGGGTCCGTTTGGAACTACTTCTCCTTTTGATTGAAAGTAGTTTCAAATGAATCAAAGTACTTTCAAACGTGTTTTACAATCTATATAAGAAGTGCTTTCAGAAGTTTAAAAAGCACTATTTGTGCTTTTAAATAACTAAATAATACTTACATTTAGGAGAAGTTTTAAATATGTGCTCTCATTACTAAAATAATTATCAAAGTATCACTTAAAAACATTTATAACATTTTCATCCCAAACACCTAAATGCTTATCTTAAAATCACTTTTAACCAAACTGTTAAACTACTTTATTTTAAATTACTTCTCTTGAAACCATTTCTAAGAAAAGAACATCCAAACAGAACCTTGAACTCAATCCCAAAACATAAAAACAAAAAAAAAATCTTTCTTATATAAACTTTTTATTGTGAACCAACTCATACAGAAAGACATTAGGAAACATATCTTTAGGGGAAAACCTAAAAAAATATCAGATTTAATTACATAAACAGTTTGCAATCGATACCCTTCACAGTTGACTATAGTGATAGTAAAAGTTCCAACAATTGAAAAATTGTACAAATATAGTAGTTGTAACCTCGTAGGTTACCTGTCAGTATTCAATGTTCTGAAGAGCACACGACGTACGCCCTTGGGAATATTTAAAGACTTCATGACTTCGGCTGTATCATGTTCACGTGTAATAAAACCAAAAATTATTAACATAATTACACAGAGCTTATTGACATTCATTATCAAGCATAATAAAGATTTAATTTAGTTAACCAATATAAATGCAACATCAAATTGTTTAAACTTGATATAAACCCATTTTGAGAGGAGTTTATCATGCTTAATCAATAGCATAAAAGACCCTTATATGCACTTACAAAAATTCTCATGAATAGAGTGATAGAGAAAAGAGAGCCAAAGGAAAATAGGAAATAAGAACTTTTATCCATGTAAAGATGATAAGCTCATTTACGAAACATACCAGTTATATTCTTGTCCCTTGGAACGTCAACTAACAAAGAAGGACCTATTAAGAGAAAACATGTAATCATCAATAAGTGTACACAAAAAAAAATGCAATAAAGGTTATAAGCACAGCACAATGCAATAAAGGTTATAAGCACAGCACGAGGTTAAGTGATGATTGTGCACCCAGAACAGGGTTAAAACCCAAAAGATATTAAGTGTACCACAAACAAAACCCTTGTACTAAAAGCTCACTGTTCTTCAAAGTTAGGAAAGAGGAAAAGGAATGCAAGTTTGAACATCTTGATTATTACAATGAGCTCATAAACAATGATACAAGGTGATAAAAAAAATTTTTATTTAAGCGTGTGTTTACTTATTCTTAACGAGAATAGATCAGAATGAGAATGAAAATGAATATGAATTAGAAAGTAAAAGAATATATAACTCATTCGAAATATTTGTGTGTGTTTACTAAATAACTGTTGAATATTGGTTCTAAAAGTAACAAATTGGTGGCATAATTTAGAGAAATTAGTGGTATGATTTAAGAAAATTAGTAGCCTAATTTAAGGCTTAAATTATGGCACAATTTAAGAAAAGAGAGTCTTGCTTCATCTATAAATAAGGAAGAGTTAATGCATTGAAGAATAAGGTAAAAATCAGAAAAAAAAAAAAAACAGAAAGCATAAGCAAACTCAAAGAGAGAAAATACTTAGTGAGTTTGAGAGTTTTATGTGAGTTTGTGGAAACACTTGAGAGATATTATTAGTGAGAAAATCTGTATCTATATTCTGTATATTTCTTACTCAGTTCAAATAATATCTGCTGCCTCCCGTAGACTTAGGCGAATTGCCGAACTACGTAAATTCTGTGAGTTCATTTTATCGCTTTAATATATTCATATATCACTATTTATTACTTCCGTGCACAACAAATTGGTATCAGAGCCAAATATAACAGTATTATATATCAAATCGAAGCTCTCGACGAGACGAACGCAACGGTGAAAGAATCGCTCAAATCGAAAGTCAGAATCACCGCCAGAAGCTGCCGGAGTGCTGCTGCCAGCAATTGAGTCAACTCACTGAGTTGGACCGAGTCAACTCAGTCACTAGTGATATTTGGACCAAATTGATCCGTTTTTCATCCGTTTTTAGCTGAGTTGGATCTATTCCTAGCTAATTGGACCATTCCGGATTCAACTACGGACTCCGTTTTTTCAAATAAGGTATAAAATTTGGAAAAATATTGTTTTAAGTTGTAAGTGCAAAATTTTTGTTATCCGTTTGTACTTATGGCTGATAAAAGAGAGATCAAAGAAGGTGAACAAGCTAACCATAGAATTTCTGGCAAACCATGTTGTTCAACTCGAAGAACTATGTTGTTCAATGCAATGTTTGAGGTGGAGAAATTTGACGGCACCAATAACTTTGGCAAGTGGCAATGTGAAGCATTAGATCTATTGTTTCGAGAATGATCTAATATAGCCTTGGAGACCAGGCTAAGAGATTATTCAAATGAAGATTAGAATTATGTCAACCGACAAACTTGTGGCACAATTCGACTGTGCTTAGGAAAAGATCAGAAGTACTTTGTCATGAAAGAGAATGTAGCCGTAGTTCTCTGGAAGAAACTAGAGGACAAGTACATAACGAAAAGTATTGAGAACAGACTCTACTTGAAGAATAAACTTTTTTGTTTCCAATACAAGAAAGGTACCCCTATGATTGAACACTTAGATAATTTTAATAAAATTTTGGCCGATCTGTAAAATTTAGATGTCGAAATTATCAATGAAGATAAAGCTTTGTTGTTGTTGAATTCATTACCTGAGAGGTATGAGCATTTAACCACAACTCTGTTATATGAAAAAGATGAGGTTAAGTTCGTAGATGTTTCAAATGCTTTGGTAAATAACGAGTACCGAAAAAAAGATCAACATGATCACAGAGACTCAATATCAGAAGCATTAACGGCAGCCAGAGGTAGGACAAACAACAAAAAATCTGGCGGATCAAATAATAGGGGACGATCCAGATCAAAGTCTAGAGGAGAGTCATCCAGAAGACGTCTTGCGAAGGACGAGTGTGCCTATTGTCACCAGAAAGGGCACTGGAAGAAAGATTTCCCAAACAAGGACAAGTCAAATGCAAATGTTACACAGAAGACCGATGAAGATGAAGATGAAGAATCAGCCTTTTCAATTTCATCATCAGAAACCTACTCAGATAAGTGGATCCTTGATTCTGGATGTTCTTATCATATGTGTCCAAACAGATATTGGTCTTCGAGTTTTGAGGAGCTCGATGGAGGAGTTGTGCTTATGAGCAACGACAATGCCTATCAGACAAAAGGGATTGAAACAGTACGACTAAAGATGCACGATGGCACAATCAGACGACTTACAAATGTAAGGTATATTCCTGACCTAAAGAAAAACCTTATTTCTTTAGGTATTCTAAATTCTGATGGTTACAAGGTAACATTGCAAAATGGAGTCTTAAAAGTTGTACGAGGTGCATTTATAGCAATGAAGGGTACTCGGAAGGCGAACTTGTATTTCCTAGATGGAAGTACAGTTACAGGAAGAGCAACTGTCTCAAGTAATTCTGAAGAAAAGACGAATGATTCTTCTCGCTTATGGCACATGCGCTTAGGGCATGTCGGTGAGAAGGCTTTGTAAGGCTTAATGAAACAAGGTCTTTTGAAAGGTGCCAAGATTGGAAAGTTTGATTTCTGTGAGCATTGTGTACTGGGAAAACAAACAAGAGTCAAGTTCGGCACTGCCATTCATTGTACTAAAAAGGGATCTCTTGATTATATTCACACGGATGTCTGGGAACCTTCAAAGAATGATTCACTTGGAAGTAAATGCTGGTTTGTGACTTTTATTGATGATTTCTCTATATATGTCTGGATATACACCATGAGTCACAAAGATGAAGTTCTGGCTATCTTTCTTAAATGGAAGAAAATAATCAAGACTCAGACAGGCATGAAAATTAAGAGGCTCAGATCTGATAATGGTGGCGAGTACAAATCAGATCCCTTCTTCAAAGTTTGTCAAGATGAAGGGATAATCAAACATTTTTCTGTTCCTCGTATACCACAGCAGAATGGAGTTACAGAAAGAATGAATCGTACTTTGGTTGAGAAAGTTTGATGTATGCTATCTCAATCCAAATTGAGCAAGGCATTTTGGGCTGAGGTTTTTTCATATGCAACTCATATAATCAACAGACTTCTTGCAACTACATTAGATGGGAAAACTCCTAAAGAGGTATGGTCTGGACAACCTACTTCTAATTATGATTCATTGCGAATATTTAGATGTCCTGCATATTTTCATGTTAGTGAATCCAAACTGGATCTTAGAGCAAAAAAAGTTGTTTTCTTGGGCTTTAAGGAAGGAGTTAAAGGATTTCGACTTTGGTGTGGTGAATCCAAGAAGATCGTCTTAAGCCGAGATGCCACATTCAATGAGTCTATTATGCTAAGACAGACAAATTCAGAGAAAGAGAATGAAAGTCCAAATACTCTTTCTAAGGTGATGCTTGAGACTCTGGAAGAACCAGAAAAGATTGCACCGACTACCGATCGTGGTGAAGATGAAATTGATGATCAAGAAGAGATCTCAGTTGAGGTGGAGGTTCTCTCACCATCACCACCGATCAATCAACAGCCAGAATCTATTGCCACTACTCGACCGAGAAGGAAGATTAGAAAGCCTATCAGATACACAAACATGGTAACATTTGCACTTCCAATAATTGATGATGATGTCCCATGCACTTACAGAGAAGCCGTGCAGAAAATTGATAGTATGAAGTGGAAGATGGCAATGGATGAAGAGATGAAGTCTCTACACCAGAATCAGACTTGGGAGTTGGTTCAACTTCCCAAAGGAAAGAAAACTATTGGCAACAAATGGGTCTATGCCAAGAAGGAAGGTGTTCCTGGTAAAGACAACATCAGATACAAAACCAGATTGGTAGCAAAAGGCTATGCTCAGAAAGAAGGAATAGACTACAATGAGGTATTCTCACATGTTGTTAAGCATTCATCTATTCGGATATTATTAGCTTTGGTAGCACAGTTTGATCTCGAGTTAGCTCAACTCGATGTCAAAACGGCTTTTCTCCATGGTACTTTGAACGAAGAGATCTACATGTCTCAACCGGATGGCTTCAAAGTTCCAGGACGAGAGAATTGGGCTTGCAAAGCTGAGCAAGTCAATTTATGGTTTGAAGCAATCACCGCGACAATGGTACAAGCGTTTTGATAGCTTTATTAGAGAGTAGAAGTACACACGCAGTCAGTTTGATCACTGTGTATACTTTCGAAAACTCTAAGATGGTACCTTCATTTATTTGCTCTTATATGTTGATGATATGTTGATTGCATCTAAGAACAAGGTGGAAATCGACAGATTGAAGACTCTGTTGAGTTCAGAATTTGAAATGAAAGATCTTGAAAAGGCTAAGAAAATTCTTGGGATGGAAATCACAAGAGATAGAGTTGCAAGCACAGTCTGTCTAACACAGACTCAGTATCTGAAGAAAGTACTACAAAGGTTTGACATTGATGAAAAAACTAAACCAATAAGTGCACCGCTTGCTCCTCACTTTCAGTTGAGTGCATTGATGTCACCTAGCACCACCGATGAGAAGAAGCAAATGGAACGTGTTCCATATGCAAATGCTATTGATGCCTTGATGTATGCAATGGTTTGCACCAGACCTGATATTTCCCACGTTGTTAGTATGGTGAGTCGGTACATGCATAATTCGGGTAAAGGACACTGGCAAGCAGTAAAGTGGATTCTACGGTACATCTATGGTACTGTGGATATTGGTTTGAAGTTTGAGAGAGACAAGACTGAAGGCAAACACTTAGTCGGATATGTGGATTCTAACTATGCTGGAGATTTGGATAAGCGTCGATCTATAACTAGTTATGTGTTCACAATGGCAGGAGGACCAGTTTGTTGGAGATCAACATTACAATCAACTGTAGCTTTGTCTACTACAGAGGCAGAGTATATGGTTGTAACAGAAGCATTCAAAGAAGCTATCTGGCTTCTCGGGTTGACCAAGGATTTGGGTATTGTTCAGAAGAACGTGGAGGTTTTCTGCGACAGCCAGAGTGTCATTTGTTTGGCAAAGAACTAAGTTCATCATGGTCGCACCAAGCACATCGATGTTCGATTTCATTTTGTTCGGGAAATCGTCGATAAAAGAAATGTTGTACTCCAGAAAGTCGAAACTGTAGATAACCCTACAGATATGCTTACAAAGGTGGTTACAGGGATCAAGTTTCAACACTGCTTGAACTTGATCAACATCTCTCGAGCTTAGAGCGCGCGCATTTGAAGGCAGCGTTATGAACTTTTTCACCAAGGTGAAGATTGTTGAATATTGGCTCTAAAAGTAACAAATTAGTGGCATAATTTAGAAAAATTAGTGGCCTAATTTGTGGCATGATTTAAGAAAATTAGTGGCCTAATTTAAGGCTTAAATTATGGCACAATTTAGGAAAAGAGAGTCTTACTTCATCTATAAATAGGGAAGAGTTTATGCATTGAAGAATAAGACAAAAATCAGAAAAAAAACAGAGAAAGTATAAGCAAACTCAAAGAGAGAAAATACTTAATGAATTTGAGAGTTTTCTGTGAGTTTGGGGAAACACTTGAGAGATATTATTAGTGAGAATTTGTATCTGTATTCTGTATATTTCCTACTCATTTCAAATAATATCTGCTACCTCCCGTGGACCTAGGCGAATTGTCGAACCACGTAAATTCTATGTGTTCATTTTATCGCTTTGATATATTCATATACCGTTATTTATTGCTTCCGTGCACAACAATAACAGCAAGAAGTCAGGCTAAAAATACTAATTAACTTAAATACCATTTTCAAAAGTAATATGACACATAAAAATTAAAGATAATTTTATAATTACATATTGTGAATTTGGAAACAGAATAAATAATAATGGGATGACTCAATTTGTGGGAACTTTATTTCTAAGTAAATAGGAATAACTTTCTTTCCACGTGTTTTCTTTAGTTGTTAGTAAAGACACCCCAATTGATAAAAGGTTCACTCAAAGCAGGGTTAAAACCCAATTTCCCAAATGCAACGAAATTATGAACTGTACCACAAACACAACCCTTCAACAAAAGCTTGAAAATTTGAAGCTCTTGATAATCACAGCAATTACCAAACAAAACGGCCAAAATTTTCAATGATGAGTAAATACCATTAAGAACATCCAAATCAAGCGTGTCAACATCAAAACCAGCATCAAAGTAGTGGTCAAAGACATGACCAGGAGCGTCAACGTGAGTGCCAGTGTGAGTGGGTAGCTTCATTTCAGAGTTATTAGCGAGGGATCCGTTCTTCATGCTCTTGGGTAGCCATAAAAATTGTCCAACACCTTCTTCAGAGTCCCAAGAAGGCATGTTTGGGGTATACCTGTGGCTGATATCGAAGATTCGGCCATTGCCGTATACCTCTCGACGTGTAGGCACAGGAACGTCATCGCCTCCAGTTAGCGAGCAATCAGTGGAGGCCGTGCCTGGGATATTGGGATAGGCTGTGGTTGCAAGTGAGAAGGTTGGAATAGAGAGCGTGTTGGTGCATAGTAAAAAGAGGAAGAGGAAGTTTTTCATGATTATTATTATTGTCAAGGTCAGGACTCAAAGATCGATTAGTTTCAGTCTTTTAGTGTTCTTCAAAGGTCATAGTTTCAGAGTCTTTTAGGTGTTTTATAAGCGAGGATAGATTAGTTGCGTAAAGTCAATGTAACGTAATAAAATCTTAATTGATTTCTTTAGAAGGAATTGTAATCTTAAAAGATTACCCTAAATTTTAAACTTTAAATTTTATTTAAAATAATAATAATTTTAATCATAAATCTTAATTTATAAATATAATTTTAAATCATAAACCTCAAATTTTAAATTATAAAACCCTAAATCTTATTTAGAAAAATAATAATTTTAATCCTAAACTTTAACCAATAAATATAACTCTAAACCTCAAATCTAAAAACCCTAAATCCTACTTAGTAAAATAATAATTTTAACCCACAAACATAACTCTAAACCCTAAACCCCAAATCTCTAAATCCAAAATCTCAAAACCCTAAACACTATTTAAAAAATAATAATTTCAATAATATGTTTTATTTTTAAGTAATAATTATTTAAAAAAATAATAATTTCAATAATATATTTTGTTTGACGAAAAAATAATAATTAAATTGTATTATTTAAACTTTACTAAATATAAGAGTATTAAGGTAATATGTAGTGTTTTTCATTATATTCCAATTGTAAATCAAACATAATATTGATTTCTTCTTTGATTCCAATACTCAAACAAAACAAAATTGTTTCATTTCTATTCTCATTCCATTCTATGAACCAAATGCCACTTATAGAAATATTTTTACGAGTTTGGATTCATAAAAGAGTTATTTAATGATAATAGAGGGTTAATAATGATAAAATATATTTTAAAGAAGAAAAAATATATTGATTTGTTAATAATAATTTGTTTATTAATTGTTAAATTTTAAATTATTGTAATATTTATATATTTTTTATTTTTTAAATTATTAGTTTTAATTATTTTATTTTTTTAAACAATTATTATATTTTTTATCACCACATATAAACATTCCTTTTAAAGTAGGTGTTAATACAAATAACAGAAACTATGTTATAGTCATTTATGTACATTCAATCTACTTTACAGATAGGAGAATACATAAAATTGAACATAGTAAAATAAGAAATTGAAATATTTTGTTGAAATTGTTCGTTTGGAAATTTCTCGAAAAACTAATCATAGGTTCTTCTTTCCATCGGAACAATAAGATCATTATGCTTGTTACTAAACTTGTTGAAGAGATGAAATATAACTAAGATCTATCATTTTGATCAGAGGTTGAATCAATCACCAGAAGAAAAATCAGGTCAAAAATTAGGATACATTCTAGGAAAATAAAACTTCCATCGAAGAGAAACAAATGAAAGGCTTTCATAAAAATTCTCGTAGAATCGAGAATGAGGTTTTCATTCAGTACATGCGAGATCATGAATTAGTAACTACATCCAATCTCCAAAAAATATTAATCCTTTCGAACTTTCTCTTTTTGGAATAGGATTTTTACAGAATCCCCATGAATAAGATCAAACCTTATTCTATTGTATTTACATGAGATTCATCTTTCTTATTCTTAAACAAGTTTTCGAAATGGCTTAATTGATCCATGATTTATGCTTCATCTTTCATTTGTTTTAAGAAATATATCGATCAATTTCGATTCTTTATTTTTCTACATTGAAGTTCCATCTAATGAATCTAACAGATCGGGTAGCATTGAGTCATTAGTAGAACAATTATTTAAAGTTAAGGTTGAAATCTTACGATCAATGTTCCAATCCAAAATGTAACTCATTAATTCTTGACCAATAACTGTAGCATTGTGTGGAGCAGAAACATATATAAACCTACAAAAAATTATATAACAACAATAAAATTGTTATATAAATCATTTAATACATCAAATCTCTAAAAAAAATATTTCATAGTAATTGTATAAATTTTAACAATAAACTTGAAAATTTTACCTTATTATTTTACTATGCAAATATCAATTGTCATCAATGAAATGACAAGTTACAACCATGAATCCTTTGTTCTGATTTCCAGACTTCCACATATCACACGTGATTACAACACGACTTTTGTTGTTCTCCAACATATCCATCATTTTTTTCTCAACATTATATATCTTTATAATGTCTCTCTTAACTTTCGCACGAGAAATAGGCTTCCATATTGGTTCTAATGAATGTGAATACTCCCTAAATCCATGATGCTTAACAATACTAAAAGGATACTCATGTAGAATTATCATCTTTGCATATTTATCACGAGAAAGTTGAGAATCAAAATTCCAATGTCCTAACTCAATTCTATCCCTCTTCTTGTTAGGATTTACCAATGATTGATCGATATCCCTTTCTTGTCGTTTGAATGGACAATCTTTTGTATGTGCTTTCAAGTGAGATGTCTCATTCCTTGTATCACTTCCTAACTGTTTTCCGTAATAATTACATATTGCCTTCCATATCCCATTAATTTTCTTCCTATCAAAATGAACCTATGCTTCAGACTTTAATTTAGCCTTCCTGATGACTCTATGAAAATATAGTCATTAGCCCACTTTTTTACTTAATATTTACTTGTTTTATTTGATAAATAGTATTTTTATGGTAAAAAAATTAAAATATAAACTTTTTAGTGAAAAAGGGGTAAAAATATAATTTTTGAATTTTTTTGTGATTTTTTTGGAATTTTTAATGCAAGACCAATCAGAAGCTGCCACATGGCATACCACGCAAGTAGATGAGCTTATCATGTCGTGTCATGTGTGAGGAGGACAAAACATGTGCCACGTGTCAGCACGGTGTTCAATCCGAGTTTGGAAATTGGTCAACGCATCATGCCACATGTTACCATGCCATTGCTCTATGCGTTCCACCCGTCTACCACGCCATCCATTCTCGTGAATCACGTCACGCCACATGCTGCTGACTCGATGAGTGTTGACTCTGACCGGTCTCACCTGTCATGCGTCACTCCCTGATTCGCCCAATGAATTTCTAATATCACGTGTCATACTACGATTGGTTGAAATTGTCAATTTTTCTTGTTTTGATCATAGCCCTTGATCTGAAGCTGATCGGATGGTCCAGATCGTACCTGAGTTTTATTTAAATCCCTAATCACTACATAAACCCTAACTGGCCTCCATTAGCATAATTTTGGTAAGTTTTTAGAGCTAAAAAGAGAGAAAAATACAAAAAAATTCAAGGAACGAAATAATTTTGGTAGAGATTTAAGAGAAAATTAATACTACAATTCAAGAGATTGATTGTATTTCTTTTTCTACTTTTTTTTTATTAATTTTATGTCTTTTTTTATGAAAAATATGAGCTTTATGAACACAATTATGTGTAATTAATTTATTAATCTAAGGATCTTATAAACCAAATTTTTACTATGTGATGATCTAATATTTTTTTCTCAATTATATTATTTAATTTGATTTTTATGCTATTAATTGGTTAGCCAACAATTTATCTATAGAAACAATTAAATAGATTTGAGAGAATTATTTACTTGTTTGTTTTGATTAAATAACATGCATATTTTATAGGCAGAGATCTATGATTTTTATGTATGTGATCCATAATTGATGAACTTGATGAGTAGTATGCAATTAAATTAGCATGAGAGTATGATTAAATTAATTATTACATGGTGTGTAGTTTAATACATGTTACGTTATATTCAATTGATCATATAATTAATTGATATTATATTAGGGGAATTTTAGCAATTCACATGTTTAGAAAATTGGGAGATTAAGTATTCCTAGATATTTTTTCATATATCTTTTTAGTCGTAAAATCTGATTTAGTTAATTATTGCTATTTAATTTTGCTTCCTTAAAATATAAAAACACCAAAAAAATTTGATTTTTATTATTTTTAGTTTTAAAAATTAGTTTCTCTGGGAATGATTTTTACTTATTATTATATTACTTGTTACGATACATATACTTGCATATTCATTGCACACACAATTTGTGTGGCGAACACTTCCCATCTTCTTCCTCACTACATTCATTTGATGGTTAACTTTGTATATTTTCATGTGAAGAGGTTGATGTAAGGAAATGAACATTTGTATATTAATCGGCACTTAAAGTTCCACATTAAGTTCAATGTCATTTACTCCTTGAGAGGATTATGGTGAAAAATTCTGAAAAAATAACTTTCAAAGTTTAAATTCATATATAAAAAAATATACATATACTTTCTATTATCTCACGTTACCTTTTCAACATATTCATTTGTCATAATGTTTAAAGTCTTTGTCTTCTTCACAAATCTCAAATTCTACGAGACATTATAAAAAAATATTATTAATTTATCATACTATATTCCATATTCACTATGAATCGATAAAAGAGTAGCACTAATCTCATAATAGGGAGGTCCATACACAAAATAGAGTAGTCACTTTATTCCATATACACTATGAAAATCTCTCACTAAATCTATCAAAGCAAAAATCTAATAAGATTTTACCATAACCACTTAAAATGGCTAGAAATTTTTGTGAAAAAAACAGAATAGCCAATAGCCATGTCTCATAATAGGGAGGTCCATACACAAAATAGAGTAGTCAATTTATTCCATATACATTATGAATCGATAATACTTTCTCTAGATGACTTCAGGCATTTAAATATATGTTATGCCGAAGTTGTTCTGCTCAAGAAACAGAGTAGCAAAAATCTCATAGTAGGGAGGTCCATACACAAAACAAAGTAGCCATTTTATGTATCAACCACTAAGAGAAGCAATCTAAGTAAAACTCTAAAAGAAAACACGAAGCATAGAACATAAAGTAAGTTGGAGATTTGCTTCATACGAGAAAAGGAAACATTTTATGTATCTACCTGAGTATCTAATGAGATCGCGAAGAAGAAGCTAAAGACTGCAGAAGTGAACGAGGATAACAAGTTTAGCCGAAAACAAGTGTAGAGTGGCATAAATGATAGATGAGAGCGATAGAGACTGAGAGCGACATATATGATAGATGAGAGCAGTAATGACTAAGACTGAGGTGACTAGAAACTAGCGACTGACGAGAGAGGCGATTGGCGAGAAGTGAGAATTGAGAAGTCTGAGATAGATGAGAAGTGAGAGTCTGAGAGAGCTCATAGAGGCAAGAAACTGTCAAATTAAGACTCTAAGTTCTGAGACAGACGAGTGAAATAAAAAACCAAACGCAATTTCGTTTGGTTTATATACTCTGCGAAAAATAAGTGAAACCCTAATTAATATATAATTTATTTAAATAAATATAATTAATTTTGGGTACGGACGGGTACGATTTTAAGTATAATTGTAACCAAAAAGTACATGCTCCTTCATGTTCGGTTTTTACCCAAAACCATACCTATCTCCAAAATTAAACGGATAAAAACCAAACTGTCGGTGCGATTAACCGTGGATAACTAAACCCGCAACTTTTTTGCCCATTCCTATCCACTATATACCCAAATAAATGTTTTTCCTGACTTATTGACTCTATCACCTGTTAGATATATTAGTTGTGTATTAGGTGTCTATCACTAGTTGAATATATTAGTTGTGTATTAGGTGTCTATCACCTAATAGTGTCCCTAACTTTGTATATAAATATGTAGTATCTTTAAATGGAAGATAACAAGAGTGAATTCTGATTTTACATGGTATCAAAGCATTTGGGTTACAAAATTAGGAATTCTTTTTCTTTTTTCGTTCAAATTAGGGTCTGATTTTGGATAAATACAAATTAGGGTTTAGTGCATTTTTGGGTTCCAACTTGGAACACCCTTTTGGAGTGCAAATTTATTCTCACCTCCGGCACAGGGAGAAAGCCCAGCCGCTATCCGGCCAAACCTTGAAATCTAGTCACCAGATGAGTCGCGAGTGTGTCTCACGTGCCACCACGATTTTCTACCATCATCCCACACACCTTTTGGAGTGAAAAATTATTCTCATCGCCAGCACAAGGAGGAAGCCCAGCCGCCGACCGGCCAAACCCCAAAGTCCGATCACCAGATGAGTCGTAAGTGGGCTTCACGCGCCACCGCGAATTTCTGCATCTTTCCATGCACCGGCGCATGATAGCACATCCCTGTAGCAGTCTTCTCCGGTCATCCTCGTTTTGCTCTCCGGTGTTCCCCTACGTCATCTGTGGTGGTTTGGCACTCATCGCTTTGTGATTGTTCAGGTTTGGGTTCTTCCAATTTTATGTTCTTATTCGCTGCATGTTTGGTCACTACCCTTGTTGAATTTTGTTTGTTCGTTTGTTCGCTGCCTTGTAGTTTTTAGGAGTTATGGCTGAAAAGAAATCTAACGTTGTGACATATATGATGTCTGTGATGTCCAAAATCATGGACATTAAGCTCAATGGCTCGAATTATTTGGCTTGGAGCAAGAACATTTGAATTTATTTGAGAAGTATTGACAAAGATACTCATTTGACTAATGATCCTCCTAAAGATGATTCAAAGCAGACATGACTTAGAGAAGATGCCCGCTTATTTCTGCAGATTCGGAATTCTATTGAGAGAAATGTAATTGACTTGATCAATCATTGTGAATTTGTTAAGGAATTGATGGATTATTTGGATTTCTTATATTCTGGCAAAGGAAATCTTTCTCGCATGTATGAGGTATGCAAAGCATTTTACCGTGCAGACAAACAAGATCAATATCTCACGAATTATTTTATGGAATTTAAAAGGACTTATGAGGAGCTCAATAATTTGATGCCTTTTAGTCCTGATGTGAAGGTTTAGCAAAGCCAACGGGAACAAATGGTAGTTATGAGTTTTCTTGTCGGTCTTCCCTCTGCTTTTGAGACTGCTAAGTCCCAGGTTCTTTCTGGTTCTGAGATCTCTTCTTTACAAGAGGTATTTAGTCGAGTACTTTTTATAGAAGACACTTCACCTCCATCTGCTCAATTAAATGGTGCTTTGGTCAGCCGAAATAATAATTATGAGCCTGGACGGTCAACTTATATGAGTAAAAATAAAGGAGGCGGCTTGCAAGGGTTTGAAACTCGACCACAGGACCCAGGAGGTATTGTATGTCACTATTGTCACAAACTAGGACATACGAAACATGATTGTAGAAAGCTTTAGTACAAGCATCAGAGAGGTCACTCGGCCCATATTGCATCCACTTATGATACTGTTGAAAAATTGGTTATTATCTCTACAGATGAATTTATCAAGTTCTCATAGTATCAAGAATCACTAAAGTCTTCATCACCTTCTGTCACTGCTATTGTTGATTCAAGTAAACCAAATGCGTGTCTTCTTTCCTCATTTTTCAAATGGGTTATTGATTCTAGTGCCACAGATCATATGACAGGTAATTCTAGTCTCTTTTCTACTCTTCAGTCACATATTTCCACCTCTACTGTTACCTTAGCTGATGGGTTATCATCTCGTGTTCTTGGGTCTGACACAATTACTCTCACTCCTTTGCTTCCTTTGTCGTCTGTCTTACATTTACCTAACTTATCCTTTAATTTGATCTCTATAAGTCAGCTTACTCGCAATCTTAACTATTGCATCTCATTTTTTCCTAATCGTTGCTTATTTCAGGATCTTATGATGAAGAAGACTATTGGTAAAGGACATAAGTCCGGAGGCCTCTATATTCTTGACACACCAATACCGAAATCTGTTGCTTGCTCTAGTGTAACCTCTCCCTTCGAGGCACATTGTAGAGTGGGTCATCCATCTCTTCCTTTACTTCAGAAACTTTGTCCATAATTTAGCAAGGTGTCTTCATTAGATTGTGAGTCTTGTCAATTTGCAAAACATCATCGTCTTAGTTCAAATCCAAGAGTTAATAAACGTGCTAGTGTTCCTTTTGAATTAGTTCATTCTGATGTTTGGGGTCCTTGTCCTATTTTGTCTAAACCTGGATTTAAGTATTTTGTTACTTTTGTGGATGATTATTCTTGTGTAACTTGGTTATATTTAATGAAGAATCGTTCTGAATTATTTTCTATTTTTTACGCATTTTGTGTTGAGATTAAAACTCAATTTAGTGTTTCCATTCGTACTTTGAAAAGTGATAATGCCAAAGAATATACATCAGCTTTGTTTCAATATTATATGGTTTAAAATGACATGCTTCATGAAACTTCGTGTGTTGATACTCCATCTCAAAATGGAGTGGCAAAGCGTAAGAACAAACATATTCTCGAAACTGCACGTGCCTTATTATTTCAAATGAATGTTTCTAAACCTTTTTGGATCGATGCAGTTTCAACAACATGTTTTCTTATTAATCGCATGCCCTCATTCGTTCTTCATGGTGAGATTCCTTACAAAATCTTGTTTCCTAATAAGTCACTATTTCCGGTTGACCCTAGGATATTTGGTAGCACTTGTTTTGTTCGGGATATTAGTCCTCATGTTACTAAATTAGATCCCAAGTCTTTGAAGTGTATCTTCCTTGGTTATTCTCGTCTCTAGAAAGGTTATAGATGTTATTGTACTAGTCTTAACAAATATCTTGTCTTAATTGATGTTACCTTTATGGAAGACACACCCCACTTTTCGTCTTCTCCTCCTCTTGCACGTCAGAGGGAGGATGATGATTTGTTAGTCTATTCTATCACATCATTTGAACTTGTCTCTGATCCAGTTCTTGTTAGGCCTCCTATTACTCAAGTCTACTCCAGACATAGACCTTCTAATTCATGTCCTACACCTGCTCCTTCGTCATCAGATCCAGTCCTGAACGATGATCTTCCTATTGCATTACGCAAAGGTAAACGTCAATGTACTTATCCTATTTCTTCTTTTGTTTCTTATAACTGCTTGTCGTCTTCCTCTTGCTCTTTTATTGCCTCTCTTGATTCTATTTCTATCCCTAAAATTGTTCACGAAGCCATATCTCATCCTGGTTGGCATCATGCAATGATAGAGGAAATGAATGCTTTGGATGACAATGGTACTTGGGACTTGGTTGATTTACCTTCAGAGAAATGGGCTATCAGATGCAAATGGGTGTTCACAGTTAAGGTTAATCTGAATGGGTCAGTTGCTCGATTAAAGGCCTATCTTGTTACTAAGGGATATGTTCAAACTTATAGAGTGGACTATTTTGACACTTTCTCTCCTGTTGCTAAATTGACCTCTGTTCGGTTGTTTATTTCTATGGTAGCTACTCACCATTAGCCTTTGCATCAACTAGATATCAAGAATGCTTTTCTTCATGGTGATCTTCAAGAGGAGGTGATTATGGAGCAACCTCTTGGTTTTGTTGCTCAGGGGGAGTCTAGGCAAGTTTGTCGTTTTCACAAATCTTTGTATGGTTTGAAACAGAGTCCTCGTGCTTGGTTTGGAAAATTTAGTCAAGCTATAGAAATGTTTGGTATGATGAAAAGCAAGTCTGACCATTCTATGTTCTACAAACAATCAGAAGCTGGTATCATTCTTTTAGTTGTGTATGTAGATGACATTGTTATTACAGGAAGTGATGCTACTGGAATTTCATCTCTTAAGTCTTTCCTACATACTCAGTTTCACACGAAGGATTTAGGGATGCTAAAGTATTTCTTGGGTGTTGAAGTCATAAGGAGTAAAAAAGGTATCTTTCTATCTCAGAGAAAATATGTCCTGGGCTTACTAACTAAGACAAGAAAATTAGGAGTAAAGCCTTGTAGTGCTCCAATGACTCCGAACATCCACCTTACAGGAGATGGGGAACTCTTTAAAGATCCAGAGAGATAGCGAAGGATGGTTAGAAAGCTGAACTACCTTATTGTGACTCGTCTAGATATTGCATATCCTGTCAGTGTTGTTAGCCAATTTATGTCATCCCCAACAGTTCATCATTGGGCAGCGTTGGAGCAAATTTTGTGTTACTTGAAAGGAGCACCTGGACGTGGTATCTTGTATACAAATCATGGACATACTCATATTGAATGTTTTTTAGATGCAGATTGGGCAGGTTCCAAAGTGGATCTAAGATCCACATCAGGCTATTGTATTTTCATTGGAGGAAATTTGGTCTCATGAAAAAGCAAGAAGCAGAATGTTGTGTCACGATCGAGTACAGAGTCAGAATATAGGACTATGGTACAATCTGCGTCTGAGATAATGTGGATATATCAGCTCTTGGATGAAGTAGGTCTTAAAACTTCAATACCAGCGAAATTGTGGTGTGATAACCAAGCTGCTCTTCATATTGCTTCTAATCCTGTGTTTCATGAGTGAACTAAACACATTGAAATTGATTGTCATTTTGTTCGCAAGAAAATTCAGCAAGGTTTGATTTCTACAGAATATGTGAAGACTAGAGAACAACTAGGAGATATCTTCACGAAAGCTTTAAGTGGGGTTCGAGTTGATTATCTTTGTAACGAATTGGGTATGATTAATATCTATGCTCCAACTTGAGGGGGAGTGTTAGATATATTAGTTGTGTATTAGGTGTTTATCACTAGTTGAATATATTAGTTGTGTATTAGGTGTCTATCACCTAATAGTGTCCCTAACTTTATATATAAATATGTAGTATCTTGTTGGGAAAAATATATGGTTGTAAAGAAATAAATTTCACACACCCAGGATAATTTCTCAAATCAAAATAGAATAAAAATAACACCAAGAATTTAGCGTGGAAAAACCTTTCAAAATGAAAGTAACAACCACGGGACCCGTAGGCCACTTAAACTTCCACTATAATAAGATGGGATTACACACTTCACCTTCAGGTGGATCTCTCACAAAAATACAACAAATATGTATCTTCAATTTGTGGGTAAAACTTCACAAATTAGCTCTCTTAATTTTTCCTCTTAAAAGCTTTCTCAGAAAACTCTCTCTATGTTTTCTCCTCTGCTTCTAATATGTTAATTTGAGATTGAAGCTAAGGCTTTATAAAGCCAAAAACTCCATCCTTCTCTCCGGATTATACGGAGAGATTTTTTTTTTTTGACCTTTTCCTTTTTCTTATTTTCTTCTTTTCTTCCTTTTCTTTCGGCGCCTTACCTTTTTCTTCTTCCTCCTTTTTTTTCTTTGTTGCTGGCCCACATCAGTTGGACCAACAAATCTCCCCCTCCACCTTATGTGGGACATGGCTCTTCCATACCTGCAATCTTTCTACAGATAGTAAGCTTTTCTCTAGTCACAGTCTTTGTCATCATATCTACCCCGTTATCATTGGTGTGAACCTTCTCAACTTCCAAGATGGTTTATGTTCCAACACATCACGAATCCAATGATACCTTACGTCGATGTGTTTAGACCTTGAGTGGAAGGTTGGGTTCTTGCTAAGGTGAATTGCACTTTGGTTCATGACAAAAACGTAGTTTTCTTGGTTCGATGCAATTCTTGTAGGAACTTTTTCATCCACAGGATCTCCTTACAACCTTCGGTGATTGCAATGTACTCTGCCCATACACGTGGTACTTAAAGCAATACACTTTTATGTCGTGATTGCCGTAGAAATAGCTCCTCCAAATGTTATTAGGTACCCAGATATAGATTTTCTCGTATCTACGTCGCCAGCCATATCTGAATCTGTATATCCTTCTAATACAGGTTTATTATTACCAAAGCATAAATAATGACTGGAGGTTCCTCTGAGATACCTAAGTATCCATTAGACAACTGCCCAATGTTCCTTTCCAGGATTTGATAGAATCTCTGGCGTCGACAACGTGGGCAATGTCATCCGGTGCATACCATAGGCGTACATTAGGCTACCAAGCTGCCCGATGCATAAGGAACCTTGCTCATCTCGATTTCTCCTCCTCACTTGAGGGACATTGACTCACATTAAGTTTGAAATAGCTTGCAGAGTGGACACAACTAACGGGTTTAGCTTTGCTCGTGTTGAATCTTTCAAGAACTTTTTCAACATACCGTTTTGGGAAAGCTAGATCTTTTGCTTTTGCACATTGCGTAATCGTCGTACAAGAATTGCGCGCGGTCCTAAGTCCTTCATTGCAAAGGACTTGCTCAGCTCCTTCTTTAACTTGTTAATCTTGTCAATATTTTGACCCACAATTAACATATCATCAACGTAAAGCAAAAGAATAATAAAATCACCATCGTGAAGGAATTTCTTGATGACGCGATGATCAAATAGTCGTTACTGTTGTATTCATTTTTCTCCATGAATGAGTCGAACTTTTGTACCGCTGCCTTGGTGCTTGTTTGAGACCGTACAAGCTTTTCTTTAGTCTGCGTACCAACTTCTCTTTGCTTTTGACTTGGGAAACCTTCGGGTTGCTCATATAGATTTCCTCATCGAATCACCATGTAAGCAATGCGATCTTTACATCAGTTTGTTCAACCTCAGGATTAAGACTAGTGCCAAACCAAGAACAACTCGGATTGAAGACATTTTAACTCAAGTGAGAATATTTCATCGAAGTCAACGTCTTTCTTCTTCTCGAATCCTTTCCTGACCAATCTTGCTTTATAGCGTGGTTGTGGCTACTTCTTCACTTTTGATTAATATACCGGCACTTGTTTTTGAGAGCTTTTCTTCCCTGTGGTAGTTTCAAATCGGGTCAAATGTGTGGTTCTCGTCACGAGAGATTTCATTTCTTCTGCATGGCTTTTAACCACTCGATCTTATCATGATCGGTGACAAATAACATCATAACTCTGCAGTTCTCCTTCGGTGGCATCACATACTCGTTAGGAGAATATATACGACTAGGTTGTCGCGCTTTCGGGTGGATCTCCTTGTGTATGCAGCCCTTACGGACATTGGACTTGTTCGAGAAACTTGATGCAGTTACGAGCGCAGTTGGTGGATTGACATCATCGGTATACGGGTGTAACTCGCCGTCGTTAGGATTTATTGGTGAGAAAGCGGGTCCATTCGGAATTTCATCGGCTGTGGTTTCTCGGATTTCTCAAAATCTCTCGATTGTTTGGTATTCAAGAAATACCCGTCTCTGCCGACAATCCTTTTGCTAATAGGATCCCAAGTCTCAGAGCCAAATTCTTCATGGGCATATCCCATAAAGATACACTGCATTTCGCTTTTCCATCCAACTTGGATCGCTCATCTTCTTGGGATGTGAACAAATGTTCTGTGACCAAATACTTTCAAGTGTTTGTAAGAAACGTCCTTCCCGTCAAACTCTTTAGGTACATTGTAGTTTAGTGGAGGCTGATGGAGAAAGGTTGATTAAATCGTGCCTTGTCATCGTGCCTCCCAAAAGGTGTTTGGCGCGGTTTGCATTTGAGAGCATACATCCGACTCTTTCCACGGATGGTTCTGTTCATTCTCTGCGACAGATTGTATTGAGGTGTTTTGGTCGATTTTTCCGGCTGATGCCAAAGCTTCTACGTACTCTTCGAATGGTCCACGATACTCACCACTGCCTATCCGTCTGAAACTTGGACGTCTACCGGTCTCTCTCCACTTTTACATGGAGCGCTTGAAAACTTCATGCAACTTGATCTTTAGTTTTCAAAGCAAAAGTCCATGCACTTTTCTTGAATGGTCATCAATAAAGGTCACAAAATAGTGAGCACCTCCTAATGACTTACAACTCGTTATACGAGACATACGTGTGTATTAAATCTAGAATATTTTCCTTTCTAGATGGTGCGAGACTACGAAATGCAACTCTATGTTGTTTTCCCATAATACAATCAACACAAGTTTGCAAGGTGTACCTTTCATTCTGTGAAACTCATTTTGGAAAGAATTACAGACCTTTTCACTCGTAGTGGCCGAGTCGCTTATGCCATATTTCGGTAGGAACTTTCTTTCCTTGTGAGTATTTACTTCTCACTACACACGGTCGGGCTTACGTGATGTAGAGTGATGTATCTTTCTTGCCTTTAGCTATTACCGGATTGCCTTTGGTGAGCTTCCACTTTCCTTCACCAAAATAATTATTGTATCCATCATCATCAAGTATACCGAGTAGAGATCAGAATTAAAGGCGGATATCGAGAACACATGTCTCACATCTTTCGAGTAATCTACATCCAAGATTAGTCTACAGATAAATATTGCCAATCTTGAGCAATTTTTGATGCATCATCATTTCCATCCTCGCACGTCCAAAATCACCTTGAGTGTAGGTTGAGAAGAATTCCGTCGTGAGGTGACATGATAGGAAGTGCACGAGTCGACTACCCAAGTAGTGTCTTGGCACGCAAGATTGACATAATCGGCATCTCGAACAATGACAACTTCTTCCGGTTGTAGTGTTATTTGTTCCGTTTACGCTCTGCGATTCCTGGATTGTTATCCGCCTTTAACCTTCTACATTCTCGAATGAAGTGTTCAAGCACGATGATGACATTTCTTGTCATACCTTGATCTAGACTTGGCCGTCCTCTTTGGTGGCTTTGGTTACGGGGATTTCTACTTTTACTTCTCCCGTGCCATTCTTGCTTTTGTTTTTGTATGACAAAGCGCTTCAAAAGGTGTCGGGAGTATATCCTTCATCTTTTAAGTCGAGACTCTTTGTTTAACATTACATCTTTTACCATATCCGTGGTAAGCTTACCGTGGTGGGTTAAGCGACCACTAGAGTATCCCAACTTTTTGGTAGAGAACTCAATGATCAACAACGCGTAGTTAGTCATCTATGATCATCTTGTAGAAGTTGAGTTGATCTACAATGCCTTGAAACTCACTCATATGTTACATATCTGCTTCCATCTTTATACTTCAAATTGACTAATCGTCGCATCAGTTAGCTTTATTAAATGCGGTTGTCCTTGCATACATTTTCTCCAACTTTTGCCAAAGAACGTAAGCATCGTGTTCATTAGCAAAATTTTGAAAAATGCTTTTGTCGATCCATTGTCTGATTTGAGCAGCACACTTTCGGTTCAGAACGGCCCATTCAATGTCTGTACCAGTTACTTCTTTCTCCTTTGGCATTATAATTGGCTTCCATAGATCTTTAATGTATAAAAGATCCTCCATCTTCAGCTTCCAAATTGAATAATTAAATGCGGTCAACTTTATCATATTGCATATGCTCTCCTCCATTTGAATCGTCAGTCAACTGGTTTCGCCGAGCTTAGTTTCTGACGATAAATAGTGCCGATAAATAGTGCCTTCAATAGTACTATGTGAATAGTACGTATGAATAGTACCGTACTCTGTGAATAGTACCTTCTGACAAAATAGTACCGTATATATGAACAGTACTCTATGAATAGTATCTTTCTGAATAAAATCAAGGCTCTGATACCACTTTGTTGGGAAAAATATAAGGTTGTAAAGAAATAAATTTCACACACCCAGGATAATTTCTCAAATCAAAATAGAATAAAAATAACACCAAGAATTTAGCATGAAAAAACCTTTCAAAATGAAAGTAACAACCACGGGACCCGTAGGCCACTTAAACTTCCACTATAATAAGATGGGATTACACACTTCACCTTCAGGTGGATCTCTCACAAAAATACAACAAATATGTATCTTCAATTTGTGGGTAAAACTTCACAAATTAGCTCTCTTAATTTTTACTCTCAAAAACTTTCTCAGAAAACTCTCTCTCTGTTTTCTCCTCCGCTTCTGATATGTTAATTTGAGATTGAAGCTAAGGCTTTATAAAGCCAAAAACTACATCCTTTTCTCCGGATTATACGGAGAGATTTTTTTTTTTTTTGACCTTTTTTTTCTTTTTCTTCTTTTCTTCTTTTCTTCCTTTTCTTTCGGCGCCTTACCTTTTTCTTCTTCCTCCTTTTTTTTCTTTGTTGCTGGCCCACATCAGTTGGACCAACATATCTTTGATCGGAAGATAACAAGAGTGAATTCTGATTTTACAACCTTTATGTTCTATTAACTCATTATATCAATTTTGTTTATAAATTATTTGATATAATTTAAAGTTTCTAATGATTATACTAATACACAATAATTCCAACATCTTTTTCCTAGTTAATATGTTGTGGTTTGATTTTTCTTATCTAGAAGCTTCTGTCATTGCTGGATATTAATACTTGGGAGTAGCAAAATTGATAGGATTGCTGCTATGGGTATATGCTCAATGGCTCTCTAACTAGACCTTGAGCAGATATTTGATATGTTAACTGTGTGTCATACATACATTATCATCATTGATAGGAAAGCAGTTCTATATATAGCAATTTTATCACAATAATCATTGGATGCTATCATATTGGTCCAAGTGTAATACCCAATCACTTCATATTTGACCGTTTAGCATATCACTTGGAGTTTACACCAACATCTGGATCGTGTGATCCCTAATGCTCTGTTGACGAATTAAGCTCGAGAGATTTTGAAGCCACTTATCAGCCCAAGACTGAATTTTTAAAAGCTCTTGCTGTGTTTGCTGCAGCATTGACAGGGACAGTGGCAATTAACCAGTCCTGGATTGCTGCCAATCAGGAATTGCTTTATTTTGTTTAATGATTTTCTTGGTTGTGATTTGATTTCTTAAGATACCTTAGTTTTCTCTTAAATATAAGCCAAAAAAGGCTAACACTTTTGGAATAATTTTTTTCCTATAACTTTAAGTTGGTTTGAGCAAATCTCATGATACAGGATGTTGCAATGGCATTGCTCTTTGGAATAGGATATGCAGGTATCATTTTTGAAGAATCTTTAGCCTCCAATAAAAGTGGAGTTGGATTACTAATGGCTGTGAGTTTGTGGGTAATATGGAGTATTGGGGTAAGATTCATACTTACTATTAGGAATTATCAATGGTGTTTTAGATGATTAACATAATTTATTTAAAAGAAAAGAAAAAAATGATAGTACCATTAAATATTTCTCTCTTGCGAACATTCTCACATATCAGTACAGGCATAGAATTGACCCAATTGACTCAACTGACTCAACTGACAGTATACTTTTGAACATCTTAGATGATACATTTCATATGTTTGTTATGGTTTTTTGAGCTGAACTCTGTTTCTTTTAGGATAAATGTCTCAGATTTGTGTTCATGAAGCATGTTTTCTAATTTAAAATGAAAGGTCATAAACATTCCTAGCTTTATCACCAGTATGAATTATGAACTTGGGCGACATCTAATCTAGACATATTGATATTAGTATAGCGGAGCTAGCCAAATACATAGAATGGACATACTGTAGAAATTAAGTTAAATATGATTTAAGAGCATAGTTGGTAATGTCAAAGAAATTGCCAACCAAAACTCCATCTGTGATTTCTTGCACTCTGAGAGGGTGTTGTTCTCCTTGCAGTTAATGGGAGATTGGGAATGTTGATGGTAGAATTATATAATCAGTTTACTTGATCACACTTCAGTTAAACTCATATAATCTATTTGTAGGCTTTTAGGAGCTGTTGTTGTTATAGCTACAAATGCTGATGGTGCATGGATTCCCATTGGTGACGTTACCACTACCATGTTGTGGATACATGGACAGATATCTACGGTGGAGACAACGAAGGTGATCTTTTTAACTTTGTGAAACCAATCTCATGTATAATGTTTCAAAGCTATAGCAAGACATTTTGTCCTACGAATTAGATGCAGACTAGACTTTATATATATTTGATGAACTTGGGAGGTCCATCCAAATGTGGCAACCAAATAAATTTTTGATATTCTTATTTGCTTTCTCCTGGTGTCAATTATGATGGAAAATGGTCCAACTAGACCCCTATGCATAAAACCTCTGTGCCTTTTGTATTGCTGGAATCAGTTTCCTGGAGGAGCTGGTTCAATTTGGTTTATGTGAAAAATGTCAAGGATTGATACAGTATAATGTCATTTTGACTTTCCCCATTTGGTAACCGGGTAGATATCCCATGCTATTATGTTAATTGTATGTTAAACATGAAGTTGGATTTTGTGTTCTATTCAGGAAGTGGGGTTATGAAGGTGAACCCATCGGAAGCCATCTTTGAAACTCATGAAGAAATTTTAGTCTAAATTTGGACTATATTGCATTGCCTTCTTGAAAGTTGTATTTTAACGCTACTTGAAATTTTGCCTACAATTAAACCGTTTGGCCATAGCTTAATGTGCAGATTTTAGAATTTTCAACGAATATATTATCGCATACATCATATAGAATATTTTCTTTGAATACAGGATTTGTTGATACCTTCAGCCATTTCTCTGGCTGTCCCACTGACTCCTTTGTCTCTGACTATGTACTCTTCTTGCATTATCAAAGCAAAGCAAGGGAAACTGTTTTCTGAAATTTGAGGTTTAAAAACTACGTGTATTGAGATTAATTGATATAAAGTTTTTCTTCTTCCATTCAGTGAAGTTAATGGAAAAGGAGAAGACCCTCCTCCCTATGTTTTGGCTTCTGAACAAATGGCTCCTCAAGGACAGTTTGTTTTTTTCCGTAGGTATTGGAGCTTTGATGTTTGTTCCGTGTTCAAGTCTTTTAACAGGTTTGTCACCTTACATGGGAATGCTTGCTTGGACTTGGAGTTCTTTGGATTCTCGTTGATGCTATCCATTATGGTGAATCCAAACAGCAAAGATTAAAAGTACCACAGGCTTTGTCAAGGATTGATACTCAAGGAGCACTTTTCTTCCTTGTGATGATTCGTGTTGTGTTTAACTGTGTTATAAACTGTAATGTGTGAGTTGCTGACCGTCCACCTTTTTTCTTTTCATGAAAAAATTATTTTCAACTTGTGATCGAAAAATGTCTTGGTATTCCGCTTTCCCAATTCTGTCTGCTCCTATTTTTCTATTCCTTTTCTCTTTCCCGATGCACAACATCATTCAATTTCCTCCACCATTGGCTAATGGCTTCAGTTGTATCATTTTTAGCCTTTTTTTCATCATGACAAACTCAATCTGTTGTTTTCTAGTTTGGAGGCAGCTGGAGGCCTTCGCAAATTAGCAAATTATCTAGACGCACACATTCCAAATATTGAATTGGTTGTGAGTGCAATAGGGGTTGTATCAGCAATTATAGACAATGTTCCGCTGGTTGCTGCCACAATGGGAATGTATGTTGTAACTTCCTTTCCCCAAGACTCAGAATTTTGGCAATTGATTGCATTTTGCGCTAGTACGGATGGATCCATGTTAATCATAGGCTCTGCAGCTAGAGTTGCATTTACGGGATGGAAAAGGTTGATTTCTTCTGGTTCATGAAGAAGGTACGTGAAGTTTGCGCAAATTAAAACATGTGCTCTTCTGTTGCTAAATGAAAATTTTCTTTTTGTGTAGGCGAGTGATTTTGCTTTCGCCAGTTACGCTGCTGGCATCTAGCAGTTTATAACCTCAAGATTTCCCTACCAACTGTGGCTTAGATTCCTTTTCTATCTGGGTTCACTCATTAAGCAACTGAGAATTGAATGTGTCATTGGTTTTGAAGATAGGCCTTTATTATGCCCACATGAGTCTACTTAGGCATTAGAGCATTAAACTGATTTTAAAAGAGGTAAAAGATGGTAGATTTTACGAAGTGAAATTGATGAAAGATTTACATCATCAGATGTTTAGAATGAATTGAATAAATAATTTAGGAAAAATAAGATCATAGAATAAATATAAATACATGCTAGTATTCCAACCTTGGTTTTGAGCTGATGACAAAAGTGACAGGTAATAATAGTGGTAAAGATCCGTCATCTCCCCCGCTTCGAAGTATATCTAAGTATAGTCCGATTTGGGGGGTAAGAACCGAAGACACTGTAGCTACTAGGACAAACAGAAATAGAAATATCCAAAGGCATATATGCCTTTTATGATAGAAAGTCAAAACAAACAGTAAAATCAAGCTCCTTAGCAAGCACTAAAGGTAACGAACTTTCAATCTCAAAGCTGACTTATTCATGTTATTAAAAAAAAAAAAGCTGACTTATTCATACCTCACCCTCATCTAATGTTGACCAAAACACTCATGAAGAAATACCCTCATAAATTGAGTTTATACCACCTAGAAAAAGAAAAAACAAAAGCATTGACAAAGAAGACAATGTAGCAACAATAAATATGGCATGACATTACAACTTGAGAAAAACAAACTCCTCAACAGCTGGAACATCCCCGATCTTTTTCAAAGCTGCCTGGCTAGGTTGGTCATCCACACCAATAGCCATCACCGCCAGCTTTCTCGGAGCAGTCCTTGCAACACTCATAAAACTTACATTCACATTTTCCTCTCCCAAAATGCTTCCAACAGTTCCAATCATACCAGGCTGATCAACCTGTCTGCAAAGTATAAGGTTACCTTCTAAGCTCACATCAACTTCAAATGATCCAACCTTTGTCAAATGGGGAACCCCATCTTTAACTCGTCCTTCCACCTTTATCAATCCAGAATCTGATATAGCACTAGCAAACTTTGATTCTACATTAGCAATCTGAACCTGAATGGATTCAAGTGGACTCTCAGGTGAACCATCTTGAATTATTCGTTCTTCAGTTATTCTAAGTCCTCTCTGTTTAGCTGTGAAATCAGCATTAACCAAATTCACAAAAACACTAGATATGGGTTCGAGAAGACCCTTAGTGATCATGGCTCGGAGCAGTCTAGTGTCAAGGTCATCGGGTGCTCTAGCAGAAGTATAAGCTACTTTTACAGTCTTGACACCACTTCCTCCAGCAACCAATTGGACAGCCAATCTTCCAAGCTTTTCAGCAAGTTCAACATATGGCTTTAGTTCTGCCAAAACCTACAATCATGAACAACATAAGTGTTAAGGTACAAAAAAGGGGAAAGAAGAAAAAGAAGAAGACAATGATCATATTTATAGATGAATATAATCATTAATGTCTAAAAAAAAAAAAATCTCCATGAGACTTCCTGGGTATTTTCACACAAGTATCATTCTATAGATATTTCATACATGTAGTGACAGGTTTGTTCATGAATAGAATAATATTATAATCAACTAATGATTTCTCCTTGGAATTTCAGACAAAAAAACAAAACCAAAAGATTATAACCATATAAAGCACAATCAAATCAGATCCCAAATGATTGTCATCAATGGAAAAGGTGTCCACAGTGACAAGAACTTGAGATGTATACCTCTGAAGGAACCATTGGTGCATTGACTGCAGTAGCAGCGAGCTCTCCTTTTAAGGCCCCAATAACAGCTTCAGCTATTTCAATGGCTACTCCTTCCTGTATATCAAAACTCAAGAATTGTTACATGAAAACCATATATTAATTGAATATAATACATTTATATAAAGTATTACAAAAGATACATTTTAATAAATAAATAATTTAAAAGATATAAGAATAAAATAAAGTTACTACAGAGAAAAAATATTAACATATTCAGAAAGAAAAAGCTTATAGCTATATCTTCAAATGTATTGAGTGATTCAAACCTGTGCTTCAATAGTGCTAGCACCAAGGTGAGGGGTTGCTGTAACTTTTTCATGTAGTATCAACTTGCTATCTTGCGATGGTGGCTCCACTGTAAAAACATCAAGTGCGGCCTACGTATAAATCAGTAACATGTTAACCACTGTTTTCAATAAGTAAGGATATGGTGATATGCACTTCAAGTAAAAAAAAATATACTACCTGTGCCACAATTCCAGCATCCAGTGCCTTCACAAGGGCTTCTTCATCAATAACTCCTCCACGAGCTACATTTACAATTCGGACACCTTTCTTCATCTTTGAAAAAGTTTCATCATTGAGCATCTTTGAGGTGGTAGGAGTGAGAGGTATGTGCAATGAGAGAAAATCTGCGGTAGAAATTGCTTCATCGAAGCTTACAAGCTCCACACCCATAGCGTGAGCACGATCAGCTGCAGCATACGGGTCATGAGCAATAACATGCATACCAAGCCCTTTTGCTCGTCGAGCAACTTCAGATCCAACTTTTCCGAACCCCATGACAGCAAGTATCTTTCCAACAAGGGATACACCAACATATTTGCTCCTTAGCCATTTACCTAGATTGACCGTATCATGCATTCAGCAAGTCGTTTTAGTTTACATTTACAAATGGCCAAGGCAGAACTACTCACAGGAAAAGCTATGACATTTATAATAACATTAGCAAAAAGAAAAAAAAAATCAGAACAATGCCAAGTTTGCTGTTACACAAGAAAAGAGCTCTAATTCTTCTTAAATCTGTTCCAAGTTGTGGTTGGGAGCTAGAGCAGCTACACAACAGCAGATGAGCTCCATACTATTGTGTTGCTATAGCTCTGCTCATACCCACCATCACAACTTGAGACAAACAACAATTTGATTAACTTACCATCTCGCTCACCTTCATAAATATTTGACAATGAAAAGCTTTTCTCATGAGTAAAAGCAAGAAAATCATAGACTTTCACGCCCAGTAAAGATCTTCCTACACCTCAGGAGTCAGGTCTACTAACTTTGTTACAGCTCTGATATTTACCAACATTTCTTCCCTATTCTAATATTGTAAAATCAACGAATCAAAAATTAAGATAAAACCAGATCTGACAAAACTCCAAACATTTAAGCGAGAATAATATTAGCCTAAAGTGGATTCCATGCTTTAACTAAAAAAACGACTTTTGAAACTTTTAAATGTGACCTTAGGGAATCTAAAACCATAACCAGAACCATTATCTTAGTATTTTTTTTTTCACCCCCTTCCTAATTCGCATAATCAAAGGATCAAAATCTCGCAAATAGTTAAAAGCTCTATGATCTCTTTAACCAAGAATATAGAATCATTTCACCACTCAAATCACAAAATGTGAAACTCCACAAAACGTGAAACTAAAATAATATAATAAAAGGAAATACCAACTGACCAGATTTCACAGAAGCATCAGCCTGAGCAACATTCCTAGCCATAGCAGCCAAGAGTGCGATCCCATGCTCAGCAGCAGCAACAGTGTTAGCTGTAGGCGCATTAACCACCAAGCAACCATGTTCAGTAGCAGCAGCCAGATCGACATTATCAATCCCCACACCAGCCCTACCAACCACCTTCAACCTTCCACCAGACGACTCAAACACCTCACGACTAACTTTAGTCCCACTCCGTACGATTATAGCATCACAGAGCGAGATCTTGGTACACAACTCCTCAGGAGTCAAATTATATGAACAATCCACATTGGCGAAACCTTTCAAAAGCTCAAGCCCAGCCTCTCCTAGTTTCTCAGCTACGAGAACCGTCGGCTTGGCATCAAGAGATGACGCCGATACCACCACCACCAATGGCTTGGCTCGACGGCTAGAGCCGTTAAAGCTGACAGTGAAGAAGGAGGACGAGAGAGGAAGTTTGGAGGAGAGAGAAAGGGTTGGTGGGGTTCTGAGGGTTTGAGAAGCTGAGAAAGTTGCCATGGCTGTGAAATGTGGTCGTTAGATTTATGAAAAGCGAATTACGAAATTGAGACAGAGTGGGTTTTGATTTGGGAATTTTATTTATAATAGTTGAGTGAGTTTGGGAGGATGATTGGGAAAAAAAATTAGATTTAATATTAAATGGTATTTTAAATATTAATATTTGATTTTATTTTTATTTTTATTTTTTCTTTTTATAAAAATAATATTAAGATAGATTCGTTACAATGCGTATTTATAGAATTATAGTATGAAGATGACGTTGCATGAGATTTACTAAATTTATCCCGTCCGCACAAACCTCAATTACCGGCTTCATTCGATCCACGTTGATTCTTTTTAAAAATATATATATAAAAAAATAATAATATTTTTTTAAATTTATAATAATAAAAATAATAATTTAATTAGATAATATTTTATTTTAAATAATTATAATTTAAAATAATATACTAATTTTTTTAATAACAAAAAATATGTATAAGATGAATACAAAATATGTTATTACCTGTCATATTTTTGTTTTACTCAATTTTTATTTAATTATCATAATTAATATACTAAAAATAACATAATATTAAATTTGATTAGAATTAATATTAAATTTATATATAAAGCTCTTTATTTAATTATTTTCACTTGTTATACGTTAAACAAGTATTCATCGTTTTATGAAAAAAAATATTTTTATTGTATTTATAAATATGAATTAATTATATGTTCAATATATTTAAAAATTAAATAAATATTAAAAATAAAATTTTATTTAGAATAGATTATACTTTAACATTAAATTAATTTAATTAGTTAGAATTTAATTTTAAATATTTTTATTTAATATATAATATTTAGTTAAATTATTTTTTTAATAAAAATATATATACCAAACATAATATATATTATTTTTCTAATTATAAAAAATAAAAAACCACACCTCAATTTCTTTTTAATAAAAATGCTCACTTGGTTTACTTTTTAACAAATATAAATATAAATATATATATATATATAATTATATCTTTTTTATTAAAATTTACGCTTAGAATTTTTTATCAAAACATGAATTTTATCTAAATTTTTTGGTATTCAATTTTGATAAAAATATATTTAAATATACTTATTTATATAAAAAAAGAAAAGATCATTTTAATAAATAAAGATTTTAAATGTATATTTTTATTATAAAACAAAATTTATTATAAATATTATTTTCTTAAAAAAAATTTGAATAAATAATTTTGGATTAAATTTATTTACTTATATTATTAATACACTTTAGTTTTTCTCAATATATCCTTATACTTTTTTAATAAAAAATATAACAAGTTAATTACTTTTTAAACAAAAAAACTAATTTATTAATAAAAAAATTAATAATATATTTAATAAAAATAAAATTATTATTTGAAAGTTTCTTCTTTTGTATACTTTTTTTCTGATTTAATTCTTACATATTTTTTAACTATAAAATTAAAAATATTATAATTTTTAGCTATACCATCTGTCTTTTTATATAGATTTTTTGAAATTTATTTATTCTTTCTATAGTTGAAAAAAATAAAGATATCATAAAAAAGTTAGAGTAAGCGTGAGTCTATTTTTTAAGTTAAAGAGAATATAAATAATTAATAAAAAATTATGAAAAATGAAAAAAATTACTAAATTTAAAAATGAATTAAAAAAAGTAAGGAAATAATATAAAAGAGAAATATATTTTATTATTTTATTATAAATTTTTATTAATAAAATAATATTATATTATTTAAAAAATATTTAACATGTCTTGTTTAATTTATGCCTATATAAGTCAAAGAGATTTGAGATTTTGTCAAAGAGATCTGACATTTTTATTTATTAGTGATATTATTATTTTATGTTTTTTTTTTAATTTTTCTTATTATTTAGTGGGTTTGGTGGGAGGAAAATATAAAATAGGATGGGATAACTGTAGGACAACTTTTTGCGCATTGCATAGGTTTCATCACTCGCTGTACTGAGTAGTATGTATCTAGGGAACTACGTGATACGCGCTAAGAATTGAGAGTGTGAATACAGTCTCATGGTTAGAAATCCTTGTGCGATTTGTGTTATTGTCGTTTTTGTCTTTTTAGTGGTTGTTGATGTTATCGTTTGGTAATAAGCCAATGTCCCCGGGCTTCTTTTTTTTTCTATTTTTTTATTTATATTTTAAAACAATTTTTTTTCTTTTCTCAATCGGTCAGTACGAAAACATTTTTTATATTACTACGTGTATTGTTTCCAATATTAAATAATTTAACTATATAATATTTATATAATTATGTATTTGATTGTAACTTAAATCATATATATTACAGTATAAATTTTTATAATTATCTAAAAATTTAATATAATCAAAAAATATGAGCTTAAAATACAATGTATATTTAAATTAATTTATCTAAATTTTTAATTATAAAATTATATATCATAATTTTTTATTTTATTTTAATTTTAATATATAAAAATAAAATAAAATAAATATTAATTTAAATAAATTTTATAATAAAAAATTATTTAAAATATAAATTATTTTATTAAAATATTTATAATTAATTTTTTCTAATTATATTATATAATTATCATCAAACATTGTACAACTTAAATGTAATAAAATTTAATACAATTTAATCTAATATAATTATAATTAACCTATACAATACAATACATCAAGCATACCTTTTGTCTTACAAATGTTCTTCTCACTTAAGATAAGATCTTTCAATTTAAACTTTAAGAAATCAATATATACATGATATTGGAAAAAAATTATATAATATTCCAAAAACTTGTAACAATAAACATAAAATTCTATATTCAATAATATTATAATTATATTTTAGGTATTATTTGTTATCTATATTTTTCACTTGATACCTTAATAATATTTATATTTAATAAAATGTATTAATTTAATACAATTTTTCATTTTATTATAAATTTTCTACACATGTGCATTTAATGAATAATAGTTGTGGTATTTTTTACAATTTTCTCATCATAATATTAACAACTTATTTTCCCACTATTTTATAGTTCTTAAATATATATTTTAATATCATTTTACACTAATTTTAACTTTTTTTCTTTTTCTATCACCTAGGACTCAATAACTTCCATTATATTTTATTTTTATTTATTGATCATCTTAAATTAAAAAGAATCTATTATTATTTTTAGGTATTTCTTATTATTATAAAAACGATAAAAGGTTGAAGCTTTCTAGAATTTTAAATAAAGTACTTGCTTAATGATGTTTATGATATTAATATTTCTTGTAGTAACGCTACATCTTTAATATGTATGATTATATATAGAGTTGTACACATAAATTATTTTTTTACTGATTCAATTTATTTTTTATACAAATTGCATATTACATACTATTTTTTTTATCGTCAAAAATTACATATTGTGTTTTAAAACAAAAATGTGCATAAATTGTATAAAATTTCAATAAATATTAGTAAACAAAATGTAATTATAAGTAAAATTGTCGAGCTTTTAGATGACGAAGAATAAAGATAACAGATAGTATAAAATGAGTAATCATTAAAACATGTATTTAAGGACTCAAAAATAGTGAATAAAGAAGCTGTTAATGTCCCATTAGATAAATTAGTGAAAAATACTACAAATTTCTTCTATTTAATATACATGTGTGAACATTTCAATAAAATAAAAAAATTTGCACTAAATTAATACATTTTATTAAATATAAGTATCATTAAGATATTATTTGAAAAATATAAATAAAATTATGATACCATTAACTTAGCAAATCCATACAAATAATACTATAATAATATTAAATAGAATCTAATTAAATGATGTTCAATTTTCTCTTCGATTTTTTTGAGACTCTTTCAAAATTATAATAGCATTGGTAGCACATTTCAATCTTGAGTTACATTAGATAGATGTAAATATGTTGTTTCTCAGTGGTGGCATTAATGAGATGATCTATATGATGCAACAAAGAAACTTTGTGTTGAAAGACCTAAAAAATATGGTTTGTAAGCTTAAAAAATTTGTATATGCGCTCAAGTAAGCATCTTGACAATGGTATTTCAATTTTCATCAAGTGATTATCTCGTTTAGTTTTAAGATGAATTTAGTTGAGATTGCATATACCGTAAGTTATGTGAGAGTAAGTATAGAATTTTTATTTTATATGTGGATTAATGCATTTTGATGAACAATTAATTTAAATCTTACTTTAAATTTAAATTGTTTAATATATCATTATATAACATATAGCAAGTAAGAGTTTTTCCAACAAAAGATTTTAAAAATTAACTATTATTTATTAAAATAGGGTTTTTTTATAAACTTAAAAATTAAACATATCAACTAAAAATTAATAAGGATAGAAACCAAAATATGAAGATTATAATAAAGATTGAAATAAAAAACGATTCTAGTATCATTTTTTACTATTAGTATGTATTGTAAATCAATAAAAATATATCCTAATAACATATTCTTTGATGATACCAACTTAGATAAATTCACAAGCGTGAAAGTTTTTACCTTTTTTTACCTATTTATTGAATTAAACAAACTCTTAACCCGATCTCTTTCTAATAGATAACCTATAATAAGTTCTCTAAATTAAAACTATTAAAAGCATTCAGTTTTAATAAGCATATTAGATCAATGTTAAACACATAAGATTAGTTCAATTATATTGAGTATTAATTCTCATTACAAGTAATTTATCACTGATTATTTAAATTGATCAAACGATTACGTACCCAATCAACTAAATTGGTTAACGATTAATTAATTTGATTATTTAATTATATAATTAAATAATAAAAAAATTCATACAAAAATTAAAATCGAAAATTAATCAAGAAAAATAATTGAATAAAATATTTTAGATCTTATTGAATATTACAATATATGTGTAAGACTTTGAAATCATTTATAATCAATTATAAAATTAGCTACTGATATAAAACAATAAATTTAGAATATTATTCATGAAAATAGTAGAAAAAAATCTTAGAATTGATGTTTTTGAATTTGATCTTCAATTTTATTAATTGTATTTTGAATTTTGTTCTTAGTTCTTGCCTTTACCTTTTAATTCTATATTTTTTATTTTTCTCTTAATTTTCGTGCAATTTTAATACTACTATTTTATAAGATGTTGTTTTATATTTTATATTGAGAAAAATGATTTATTTTAGAATTAAAGTAGGACTAATATGCGAAAAAAGATACTTGTAGATCCTGCAATTTTCATTGTTTAATTAAAACATGGTATGTTGTTAATCCAATCGAGTGACATGTGACTATTTTTAATATATATATATTACATGTGATGGCACATGCAACATACACATGAAATTTGTGAATTTATATTTGTCTTGTTAAGTAAATTCACTTACTTTTCAAATAAAAATAAAAAAATTCATAAAAATTTCAAAACTTTAAAAGATAATTATTTTTCAATAAATACAAAATAAATATTTTTAGCTTTTTATATAATATATATATATATATATATACATATAAATGTAAATAAATTGATATAAAAAATATGTATAAAATAATACTTATCATCGATGAAATTTTGCTTGTCAACAATGATATAGGCTTATTACAAGAAACCAAACGTTTTTTAGCTAAGATTTTTGAGATGAATGATCTTGGTGATTTGTTTTTTGTATTAAGCATACAGATATTCTAAGACTGCTCTTAAAATATTCTAGAATTATCTCAAAAGAGTTATATCGAAAAGGTTCTTAATGGATTTGGCATGTAGACTTGCAAACCAAGTGATACCCTTATTGGTAAGGGAGACAAATTTAGTCTCAAACAATGCCCTAAGAATGATTTTGAGAAAAATAAAATGCACAAGATTCCTTATATGTTAGTAGTAAGGAGTCTGATGTATACTCAACTATGTAATGTCCAGATATCGTGTATATTGTTGGGATTTTTGGGGGATATTTAAGCAATCAGGAATAGACCATTAAAAGGCAGCTAAATGAGTATTGCAATACTTATAGAAAACAAAAGACTACATACAAACGTATCAAAAGTCGGATCAACTTGACATCATTGAGTATACTGACTCCAAATTTACTAGATGTTAAGATAATATGAAATCTATGTCGGGTTATGTCTACCTATTAGTTAGGGTTGTTATCTCTTGGAAGAGTGCTAAAAAATCTCTTATTATAGCCTCTTCTACCATGGCAACATAGTTCATAACATGTTATGAGGTATCGAATCACGAAATATGATTGAAGAACATAGTTGTGTATAGTAGATGGCATTGAAAGATCACTAACCCCACGTTTGGTTGGAGGGAATGGAATGGAATCAGAATTGATTCCTTCCATTGTGTGTGTTTGGTTGGACGGAATAGAGGGCGGAATGGAATCTGATTACTAAAAGAGAAGGAATCACAATTCCTTCTCCCACCTTTGGTAATCATTATTCCATTCCCATCTAAACTTTTTTTTCCAATTTTACCCTCACTTAAAATATAACTTTAAATTCAAATCCCAATTTCTCAAACCCAAAATTCCAAAACCCTAAACCCTAAACCCAAAATTTCAAAACCCTAAACCCTAAATCCAAATCCTAAAATCCTAAAACCTTAAACCCTAAACCCTAAAATCCTAAACCTTAAAACATAAATCCCAAAACCCTAAAACATAAATCCCAAAGGCGCAAACCCTAATCCCTAAATCACAAATTCAAAATCCTAAAATCCTAAATCCTAAAACCCAAATCCCCAAATCCCTAAACCTCAAATCCCTAAACCATAAACCCCAAATCCCAAATCCCTAAACCCTAAACCTTAAACCCTACACCTTAAAACATAAATCCCAAAACCCAAAACCCTAAACCCTAAACCCCAAATTCCAAATCCTAAAACCCTAAACCACAAATCCCTAAACCCTAAACCTTAAACCCTAAAACCCTAAACCCCAAATCCCCAAATCTCTAAACCCTAAACCACTAAACCTTAAAACATAAATCCCAAAACCCAAAACCCTAAAACATAAATCCCAAAACCCTAAACCCCAAATTCCAAATCCTAAAATCATAAACCCTAAACCTTAAACCTTAAAACCCTAAAACCCTAAATCCTAAATCCAAAATTCTAAAACCCTAAACTATTTTTAGAAAAATAATAATTTTAACCCTAAACCTTAACCTACAAATATAACCCCAAATCCTAAATCCCTAAACCCTAAATCACACATCCCAAACCTCAAAACCCTAAACCCTATTTAGAAAAATAATAATTTTAATAATATATTTCTTTTTAATTAAGTAATACTTATTTAGAAAAATAATGATTTCAATAATGTATTTTGTATGACGAAAAAATAGTAATTAAATGACATTATTTGAATTTTACAGCATGTAGGGGTATTAAGGTCATTTACAACTTTTTTCATTCCATTCCAGTGGTAAACCAAACACTATAATCTTGATTCTGAGCTTGATTCCAGTGGTCAAACCAAACAAAATTGTTTCCTTTCCATTCCATTCCATTCCGATTTCATTCCACGAACCAAACGCCACCTAAAGTTATTCTGTGACAATAAGTCAGCAGTAATATATTCCACTAATAAAATAAGCTTGATCAAGTCAGAGAATATAGAGATCAAGTTCCTAATTATTAAGAAAATAGTTCAAAGTGTATATATGTCTATAGGACAAATTAGTATAAACTCTACGATTATGAATCCGCTTACTAAGAGATTTCCACCAAAAATATTTCATAAGCACACTACTCGTATGAGTGTCATGTCATTTAAGGATATTTATTTTTAGTGGGAGTTTGAAATTTTAAATATTTCTTTGATATAAACACACTTTTAGTTATTTCATTTTATGGGTATTTTGAGATTATTTTCTATAGAAATAATTTGGTTTACTTATACTTTAATTTTGGTATGGTTTAATCTCATTGAGGTTTAAGGTTAGACTAGTTGGAAATAACTATGTTAAGATCACATTGCATGAAATTTTCATGATACACATCTACATTATAGTCCATATCATTCAATTTGTGTAGGCATACATGACTATTAATTGGTCAAGTTACAACAAATGTAACGAAAATTGTTTTGATTCTATGTTGATATAATTAATGGATTAGATTAAGTACAAATATATTTCGATAATGATAGAAAAATTGAGCTCGTACCGTTATTTTTATAATGCATAATTATAAAGTTACATATATAACAAATTGAGAGATTGTTGGATCCTTAAGCAAATGTTGGGCTTACACGTGAACAATTATGTGTTGTAAACTATCATATAAGGTTAAGCCCATTCAAAAGGGATCTATTAAGATTTAAGTAATTTGAAATTTAATGTATCTAATAAGATGTGCGTCTTTAATGTGTAAAAACCTAAAGCTAATGTCTATTTTAATGATGAGATAAAATAGATATATAGTTATTAACTATATATATAATGGTTATGGTTTCTAGATCACACATATTACTTGAGTCTTATTTGATATCTCATCGTCAGATAGAACAGAGAAAAAATTAAAGGTTTTTCTAAAAAAAAGGTGTAAATATGGAAGATTAACCATTCCATTATAAAATTAATTAATAGCTATAAATTTATGTATGTTTTTGCATATTTATCATTGATTTTTATGATATAACATAAATATTCTTAAATTATTTTTAGGTGATAATTTTTACCAAATATTATTTGTTCTAATATTAAGTCCAACGAGTATAACATAGAAGATAAATGATATCTTTTTGTTTTTATTTGGATCAAGATAGGAGTAAGTTTTTCATTTTTCCATTGAGATAATGGGGATAAAAAATGAGAAATGGGAGAGAAAGGTATTGTATTTTTGGACTATCTATATTTTTATTTTGGTATTTTTTTTGCTCCTATCTTTAACTGGGATACATAAAATACATATATTTAGATTATTAATATATATTTTGATCAATTTTAATAGTAATGATACATTGAAGCTATCCAAATTCAATTAGATTATTATTAAAATTGATCGAAATATATATCAGTAATTTAAATAAGAATATTTTATGTATTTAATGTATTTCACTTAAAAATATGAGTAAAAAAAGAGTACCAAAATAAGAATAAGAGTAATCTAAAAGTGTAAATTACGGAGAGAGGAAATGATTTTATAAAATAAAATATAGAGATTCTCTTTTAATTAAAAATATTATATTTTTAAAAATTTGATTAAATTGACTCAAGTCTCAAATTATTAAAATAAAAGAATTTATTTTAAAATTTATAATAATAAAGCGTAAATTATATAAAGTTATAAGATTAAATAAACTTAAAATTTGTGCTAGATTGTACCATCCATCAAGTAGATATGATTTTTATTTTCATTTCAAGTTATTAATTAAATTTATTTAATTTTTTTCTAATAAAAGAAAATTACAATATTTAATATCATATAATTTTTTTATTTAATATGCTTAACTTAATTGTTTTAAAATTTTTAAATAAATTATAAAATATAAATATAATTTTATTTAATTTTTTTTACGTGCGATTGGAATTATAAATATGTTGAATTATACAATTAATTTCACATTTGTTGCACCCCTATTCATCCACTAAGTATCCCAAAGGTGCTTAAGGTTGAGGTGACATTCATCAACATCAACACTTAATATATTTTTTAAAAAATTTGAAGTCTTAATTGAAAAACGATGAGAAATAAAGTAGTTAAGAACCTCCATGATGAGAACCTTTTTCCTTTTAGCCACATGATAAACGTTTTTTTTTTCGTTTTTCGTTTTCCTTCCAGGAATTGTCTTTACTTGGTGGTAAAGGTCAGGAAGATATTCCATTCAAAGATTTATTTTGGTCAGGTGCTGTTTCTCACCCTTAAAAAATTGCATGTTCACAAGACATAAATAAGTGATCATGGTTAGAAAGTATCCCATAAATCAGCTCAAAATAGAAAGATAACAGAGAAGAAGAGATAATTTAAGAATAAAATGGGAATTATCCTTGTTAAATAGTTCAAAATTTGTTTTTTATAGGCTATTATTCAAAAAAGATTAAATTATAATTTTTAAACATTATAGAGATTTTTTTTTATATATTATAAGTATTAAACGAAAACTCCCTTAAAACGTGATAAATTTATGAAACTTTTGACTAAACATGACTACTATAAAAATATCAAACTAACTATCTTTATAATTAGAAATATTTTTATTGTTTAAAAAAATTTAAATTTAATTTTATATTATCTCCCTTTCTTATGACATAATTATTGATATGCTTTTGCTTTTAATCACTAAAAAGATGGACTTTGTTGCTCCCAAAGTAAACTATGCATTATTTGACATATAGGTAAAAAACAAATCTTAAAAGTTAACGCTTAAATTTTATTTTATTTTTTAAGTTTGTTAGATAAATATTTTTGCAACGAAAGCGACTAATTAGGTTTTGCGTAATGTTGTAAGATAACAAGGACTCTAGAGTCACGGAATTGATTTGCAGTGTTGACTATTGATGTTTTAGTGAAGGAAATTTGGTGCATTTGGTAGGTAGCGAAAAGATTAGAGAGCACTTCGAGGTATTTCAAGATGTTGGGGAGTTTAGGGTTTTGGGGCAACTTGTTTGCTCTGTGGTAGCTGTTGTGATTCTTTCTTTTCTTTTGTTGTAACTGGGAAGCTCACTTCGCCTGCTACGTTTTATGCAACATTTCTGTCTTTTGGTCATTCGGCTACCTTCGTGTTTCCGATAAGCTTCAAAGAACTGCAAATGATCCTTCAAGGTATCATGGTTTCTTGCTGGTACTTTTGACTTCTTGAAACATCATGTTGTTATGGAGTATTTGTAGTGTCTTAGGCAGGGATATTGTTGTAGGAAGAAACGCAAAACATATTCCAAACTAAAGCACATGAATTATTAGTAAAAGGTTCCTTCAAAAACTTAAAATCTCTTCCTATAGCAGCAGCAGCATTCACAATCTTGTTAGTTAACTCCACTAGTACATACTCAATAGCTCCCATAAACTCAAAATAGTTTTCTACAAGATTCAGCCATTCCCAAACTTTATCATCATGAATAATTCTAGCAGAGCATGATAAATCTATGTGATTCTCAATTCCTAGGTACTCAAGCAACAAGCTTAGGAGCATACCTTTCCCCGTTATAATCAGAGTCCTCAAACTATTCTCCCTTCATGTGTAGTTGCTACTGAATAAGTGACAAAAATAGTGAGGTTTTACAACACTCGATATGACATGGATTCATCAGGGTGGAATTACTAACTTCTTGAGATTCGAATTCAGCAAGGGGAACTGGGATTGATGGGTTCTGGGTGTTATGAGGTGGAATTAGACAGAGAGGTGGAATTAATGATGGATGTCTCTAAGAATGGTTTCGAAAAATGGGTGTGATGGTTTTCGAGAATGATGGGTCGAAGGTAATGGTGGGTTTCTGGGAGGCGAAGGATTTTTGGGTAGATTGTTATGTTTCTGGGAATGGGTTCATGTTGGGATTCTGTATAGGATTCGGGCGAATGGCTTGAGATTGAGTCGCAAGGGAGTTGTGGGTTTTCAGGCCTCGCAGGAGTTGTGGGAGCCGTGAGTCCACGGTTGGACTGGGTGTTTTCACGATGAAACTCGCGATGGAGTTTACAATGGAATTGGGGGTTTTTGCGAGGATGGTTTTCAGCTTGTCGGGATGAAGGTGGTGGTAGTTTGTCAGGACGATAAGTGTTTTGCGATGGTCAAATGTACATGGTTGGGTTGTATTGTAGCTCTTGATGTTGCTAGGTCTTGGGCTAAGGGTGGTTGTCGAATTGTGAGTGATGGTTCTCGAGTATGGCTCTGCAAATGGGTCATTCTGTTCGATGCGATGAGAGTAGATATGGGATTTTGGGTGGTGGTTGATGATGCTGATAAAGAGAAGAAGACGAATATGGTAGTGGAGTGTGATCATTCCTTTGATCCACTCGTTGTTGTTCTTGATGCTGATAAAGAGAAGAAGATGAATATGGTAGTGGAGTGTGATCATTCCCTCGACCCACTCGTTGTCGTTCTTGTTGCATCATTAAGAGTTGGGTAATCAAATCCAGTGATTGTTTGATTCCCCCAAATTGTAATTCCATCCAAGATTCCAACTCTCGAAACTCAACTCGAGTAACAACTGGTTCGCGAACTCCTTCATTGTCGTTTAACATAACGTCTCTGGTGAGCCAGAGGCTCTGATTCCAAATCTGATGTAAGAAGAAACAAGAGATAAATTTCAAATCCAAGGAGAATAAGGAAACAAGAAAAGAGCTTGTCGGCTCAGTTCAATAACGAAGGAAAAATGCCCCAAAGAAGCGTTTACAAGCAACAATCGTCAAAAACTAACTCACAAAGTTAGTATGAGCTGGTTTGTATAAAACTCAACTCACACTAATATAAAACTTGGTAGTAAAGAAATAACAATAGACTCGAGCAAATATGAATTAAAGTAAACATATAAATAGCTAATAAGAGTTAAAATGCTCCTGCATTAGATATGACGAAGTCTGACCAGTCCAATCAATGATTTAATTCAATCTGTGGTTGGTTTTTGATCCCCTAAGTCAATTGGATTGGATTGACAATTCATAACCACGATATATCAGACTGGAGTGAAAATATGACACTTTTTAGCTTTATGTGGCAAACTAGATGTTTCTGGTCGTGCATATTGTTATGTTATTTTCCTTGATGTTGTTTACGTTCTGATCATACCTTTTCATGATGTTATTTTACTATCCTTGATATATTGTCTATGTTTTAGTTATTTTTAGGCTCCTCCACGTGCCGACGTTTTGAGAAGCTTAAAAAATGGTATAGTAATTCTCGGCCTGCAAGCCACCGTTGGACTGTTGTTTGCTAAAGCTCTTACTTCCTCAGCGAATCCATACTATCAAGGAATCCCACCTGGTTCCAGTCCCGTTCTTGCGCTTGGTACAGGTATCCTTTTATTTATCCCAATTTCTCTTTCGGAAATTTCAAAATTATTTGAGTTGAACCTCCTTAAAAGAGTGAAAGGTAAATTCAATCATTTTACTTATACAAAATGTGTCATTAGTCTCCTAATTTTAAGAATATGATATTTAATCTTTTTACTTATAAAAATGATACCAAAAAGATACATTTAATAATTTTTAATCAATTTTTTTAAAAAACAAAAATATTAAGGGTAGTCTACTCATTTCAATGTTCAATATGCAAAATGACTAATATATCCTCCAGTTTAGCTCTGCTCATAATTTTTTTTGATTTAATAAGATGTGAATAAATGACGAAAATACTCTCATCAATATCTGTTTAATTTTTTTTATCAACAAAGGTTTTTTTGTTGTTCATTTTTTATAAATAAAAGGACTAATGAATACATTTTTTATAAGTAAAAAGAATAATGAACACATTTTTTTACAAATAAGAGAACTAATAAACATCTTTTTATAAATAGAGGATTAAACAATACTTTTACTCAAAGAAATGGATTCCATGGATTCCATGACATTTTTTTCTTAAAAAATATACTAGCTTGATTTAAACCTAGAAAGAACCTATATTGGCAAGCTTATTTGTAAAGCAAAAGGGAAGTGATACGATAGAATAAATATGTATGGTCGGTAGAATTGAAGATTGATTCTCTTAGGATTAGAATACTAGTAAGTTCTTGCTCATTTATGTTCATAGAACGAACATAAAGACTATATTCTAACGTTCGGCACATTACCATAAACAAAGGAAAATATTATAAATTTTTTCCACTTCTTAAAATACACTTCCATCAAAACTGTAGGATTTGTTTGTGGAAATTGACAAGCTTATTTGTTAAAATGTATTAAATCCTAATCCTTTAGGAAAAGGAATGGCTAATATTCTTATACAATGAAGAATCCAAACTGCAAAGAATAGTGATTCATGGGAATTAAAAAACTACAAAAACAAAAGAAGTTAGCTAAACACAAATAGTTATTTCATTTCAAATAATATGGATATAATATAAATAAAAAAAAGACATTGAATTTACTTTTCCTTTATATTACCAAATTATAGGGAACTAGAACTAACCTTATGCACGTTGAATGTTTTCACATTATTAAACTCATTGTTCCATTTTGAGTTGTTGCATCCCAAAATTGTCAAAGAAGATTCATGCTAATTTGTTCAATGGTTTATATTGAAGTAGTGGAAGATACTAACTTTATCGTCCTTATGTTCCTCTTACAGGCATCTGCAAACACTATCCTTTCTCATTTTCTGGGGCTTGTTTTCTCATTGGAGCTATTATGGGCTGTGACATTACCATCTTCAGAAAGTATTCAAATCCCTAGACTTGCATAGAATGTAAAGCAAGTACAAGATACTCCAGGTGACGTGTTTTCACAGATGCTATTGTTTTTCACTGCTAAGTTTGTTGTTTATATGACAAGCCCCAAGTTTCTTGATGCCGAACTCATTCGGACCCTCCCTTTTTGCTCAATATTGAACTTAAGATTGTGTTTTCAACCTTTTTTTTACTGCAATAGATGAAGTGGAACACAAGAACTTTTATAGCAAAAATTGACGGGTAGCAATAGTTTTGTTATTTTTGAAGATTAATAATTTAATCTCAAAATTTTTAATTCAGATACATCATGTTATATAATTTATGAAATTTAATTAATTTAGTTCAGTTTATATTAATTTGTTAAAACTTAATAAATTTATCCATGATACATGTATTAAATATGTATATAAACAAAATAAAAGAAAAAAGTCCTCGTTTCAATTGCACTAGTATGACTGAGTATAAATGTCCTCGTCCCAATTGTAAGAACCATTCCATATATAACAATAAGCACACATCAAAGCATTTATAAATTCTCCATGACAATTAAGATTTCCTTCACCTAAGGGAAATTTTTTCATTGAAGAATAGCTACAAGCTATCAGTGGTCCAAACTAAAAATCAATCCTCAAACATCTCCAACAAAAAGTAACGTAAAAGGTTTTATATTTTGGTCAGCTTGCTAAGTTAACCATGCTGTCTTGCTGTTTAAAACGCAGGGAATTTGCATGGTATAAAATGTACCTCAAAATATACTTCATATGATATCTGAGGCACTAATCACCTTCACCAAGCAATTCTCATCCTGCAACAGAAGTACTTGTTCTATAATAAAACACAAGGATTCAAATAGATAATCAAGGAGGTGTCTAGGTAAGTGTGAGGGAGTAAGATGGAATAAGTTACCCATTCCACTTTCTTCTCGCATATATCATTATATTCAGCGCATTGCAAAACTAAGGGGTCTTGAATATTTCTATTGTGTGAATATCTTACCAGTGTAAAGAAGGTTGAGGAAATCGAAGAGACTTAGCAACTAAAACATGATTAACCCACAAGCGCAGCACATCAGCAACAATCACAACAGCATCCTCTGAGATTTCCAGATCAAGAAGGGGAGGCAAAGATCTGAATAACAACACATGACACTTCTCATCAACAATTAAAAAAAAATAAAAATTTAAAGCTCAGAATAATAAAAGTCAAACATTTAAAATGAAAAGGTGATATCTTTTCCTTCCTAATCATTCATTAATGCTTATACCTTAAGAAATCAATACTTGCATTAGAAATCCTTTGTTATTGTTTTAGTAATATGGTCATCTTCATGTGTTATGGTAATGGCAGAGCTGCATCCTATCTTCCCTACCATGCCAACATTTTCTTTATATCACAAAAAAGTAAAGGCAACTCTAGGTCTCAAATGTTTTAGTGTAATTTGCATCCAATTCAATTTCTTTGATTCATATATACTAAACATTTTCTTTAGATCGTGAAGAATATGTTGAATATGCAGGACCAGGGACTTCCAAGGGGTCACTCATCATCAAGTTTCCTAGGTCAAGCACCCTTATCTATGGAGTTCTGAAGAAATGGTTGCTCGTATCCTTCTAAAAACTAATTGATGATTAGAACATGAACATTAAACAATGTCAAGAAAAAATTGTGGCCCATATACTTCTATAAATCAAGCCAAGTGCTGAGTAAAAGTAGATACTAAACCATTTAATTTCATGTTTCGGTAGCCAATAAATGCTCGCTGTCAACAAAATAAAGGTAACTCTGGTTTGAAAAATTCAGTACAATTTTATACTATCATGAGCAATACAATAGATACATCTATCCCAATTTCTTCACTTCATATCTACTAAGTAGTTTTATATTTGCACATTTCTTGACATAATTTGTCACAACTAACTCTTCAGATCAAACTGGTTTAGTAATTCATATGGTTTATCGCCTTTTGTTTTCTATAAATTTATTTTCCATCTGAAAAGAACGTATTCTAAAAGCTCAGAGACAAAATAAGAACTAGAAGAAGGGAAGATATGGATTTTTGACAAATATGTGTTAAAGAGGGAAGCAGGCCTAAAAAAGAGAATGACCACAATTTTAAAATCAATCTGAGAAGACTTAGATATCGAGTAACCTATATATTAAAATATTTCTCTATGTCTAATATGAAATTTAATGTGCATAAGAACAGAAGTGATATGAATTAACACTTGCGGAAGCAAAATTTGGGTCCAATTTGGTTGCACAAATAAATAATTATGGATAAAGTAAAATAATAAACAATGAAAAAAATAAATAGCACACAATAATTTAAGTGATTTAACTTTTCAATGTAAAAAATCTATTTTATTGATGACGAAATATCGAGAAAAATTCACCAATAATTAAATGGAGATACAAACACCAATATTCAGAGAATTTCACAAAATATACCAAAATCTAAAATATACTCACAAAATAACTTCTTCTAATTTACTCGTAATATATAACAAGATAAATTAATAAACCTACTATTTAATCAAATATTACCGTACAAATAACATTAGTCGCTTATTGCATATTTTGCCGACCCCTCCTCAAATCTATTGAACAAGTAGCAGCTCCGTTGTTGATGGATGGTGCAAAACAACCTTGATGTCTGGTGGTACCAGACAATATGGAGGCTGAGGCTTGTAACATGGGAGTTGAAAAGAATGAAAGGACAATAATAAAAAAGGCGTTGGTTGTGCATAGAGCTTTGTTCTTTGTTTTGGCAACAACTCTTCTTCTTTATTTGCTCTCTATCGGTTACTGAATTTTACAAAAACTACATATATATATATATATATAAATGTATACAATAGAAAGGTTTCTAAAATTAAGACTTAAGTTTTGGGCCACCTTATTTAACAAGAAGTATACTTAAAATATGTTCATTTGAAGATTGATAGTTTCTTCGGCTTGAATAATAACCTCGAAGAAGTGTCTATAAACTAATTTATATTTAAACATTGTATTCACAAATATCGTCAATACTCATAAATCTTACAATCTCTCCCCTTAACATATTAATGCGATAAAACATCTCTCTCACTACATCACTCTCATATAAAATGAAAATTTTACATAGTGAAACTATCTTATGATTAGGTGAGACCATTTTTCTTGAATCTTGACAGCTCATGCGTACACTAAAAAACAAAAAAACACAAATATAAGCACACAACTTGTCTAGAAAGACTCATTGTTTATTAGTTCAATGTATATAATAGTAGAAAAGTGAAGAAATAGACATTAATCATGAGTAATCATAGGTAGAACATTTAAGTATTTCTTCCATTAGTTCTCTTTCTTTTTGTCATACAAATAAGTAATATAATCATGAAGCAAAGAAAAAAAATATGAGCCAGTAAACAATGTATTTAATGAATGTAACTCCTTCTATGTTCTATAACTCTTCTAAATAAATTAGAATAGAACAAAAATTTATAAAAAATGATATATATATATATATATATATATATATATAACCATGACTAGAACAGAATACTTAGTTGAAAAATTAATTTTGTTTATACATTGAAAGTATAAGTATATAGACAACATACACAAACATACTAATCCATATAGTTGCATATTAACAATCACCAAAAATAAAATACATGTTTGAACTGTAATAGTATATCAATTTATTCATTTATGATCAGTCATAAAAGATTCAAGAAAAAATATAATCTATCATGAAAAATTACGATGAATTTTTACTTGTACAAAATAAAATTTACTTACTAAGAGATAATTTTAATCGATATTTTTATTTTTGTATTTTCCCTTTTTCTTATTTTTTTGTGAGGGATTGATTATTTATTTTCTTTTTGTATAATCATTTATGGCTCTTTTTTTGTGTTTCAAAAGCTTTTGTATTTTTTTCTTTAATATTATTATTATTTTTAAGAAAATATGCACGAGCACAAAACCTAATATGATGACTTCCACGCTAGTTGTGAAGTAGTATTCTTTGCTCACTGTGGTAGCTTCACACCTCACACTAGGGAGTCATCTCAAAACTAAGTATCTCTCTATAGTAGCATTTTATAAAGTAAATGACAGAGCTCAAACATAATTTTACACATAAGGTTATCTCAAGTCCTAAAATCTCATAATATCAATCATAAATTTTAAGCATGATATGCATATGTGTCTAGTGAGTATATGAGTAGGTTCATGTCAATATCGACCACCAGATGTGAAAAATATGTAAATGCACAAATCAAAATATCTATTTTTACAATGTAAAGTCAATTAAAAGAATTAGAATTATATGAGAGTAGTATATAAAATTCATGTCAATGTCAAAACAAGCCTACTCTTTCCCTTTTTATTTTTTTATTTTTTTAAAGCTAAAAAAACCATTAATAAAAAATAAAGATAAATAAAAAATATCTAATGAAGATGGTTACATGGGGTTAATTAAGTATGCGAACAAAAATACATAGGTGACTAACAAAAGATGATGAGATGACCAAAAAGAAACAATCTTTCCTAACTCAAACTTTCTTGAACTTTGGTTTCTTTATATCTTTAGGTAGAATTCAACTATCTTGGTTATCATTGGCATGTTCTTAGACTTATATTTAGATTTCACATTCTGTTAAGGATAATAGAGTCATACATTAATTAAAGAAAATATTATAGTAGAGTTTATAGGGATTATGGTTGTCTTTACTTATTGGATTAACATTTTGGGATTAAAAGACACATAGTTCTTATAGACTTTGATATATTATTAAAGCTTGAGTCGATTGGGCCAAAAACCTTAGGCCTCACCTCATAAAAAAATGAAATAGGCCTTATAAAAATAAAAAAAAAATGATAATTGACCCAAATATAATATAATTAAATAGGTTATAAATATGAAGTGGTAAGCTTTATAAGAGACAAAAACCAATACTTTGAGGAGAATTTTAAGGATAATGAAATCTAACATTGATTAGAGATAATATTACGATAGAGTTTATAAAGATTACGTGAGTCTCTACCTATTGGGATTGAAAGACCTATAATTCTTATAGACTTTGATACATTTATTCTAAATGAAAATACAACATGTATGATAGGATGATGATAATTACTACTAGAATTAAATGTGTTAACTTTTACTTGCTTCTCTGAACCAATAACTTCATGTTTTCTAACATAATTATTGAATGTAATATTCATAGATGGATGATAATTATGAGTCATATAACTAAAATCATGAAAAGGATTAACAACATGGGCATCGACAAACAAAAATCTACACTTAGGTCTAATATGACCTTTCCTACTACAATGATGATAGATAGACACAAACATAACAGTTTTATCAATCAAAGGTGTATCAATTCATTGTGCATAATTAATAACTATATGAGCAGAGTTAAAAGACCTTATAACAGTGTTCTTTAATGTTGAAGCTATATGTGTAGCCTGTGAAAAAGAAAGGTTAGAGGGTTTTACAAAGTTAGTTGTTTTTAAAGATGATGGTATAGAATCCTCATCTACATAGCCTAGCCATCTCTTGTCTCCAAAAAAGTTTTCATAGTCAAAATTTTTGTTTAGCCTTTTAGCTCTAATAGTTAATCTCTTTATAGCTTATTTTAATTGTTCAAGTTTATGCACAAGATTCTTATTTTCTTGTTTAAGATCTACAAGACTTGCATTCAAACCATCAATACATTCAGGTAGCTTAATTAAGTTTTTTTCTTTTTCTAAGATAGAAGAATTTACTTCATAGGATTTAAATTTATCATTTAATTTGATTACTTCGAGTAGTAATTTATTCTTTTATCTCTTATACTCTACTAAATTTATAAACATTTCATCAAGACTATTAGCATTAAATTTATTTAGTAAGAATTTAGAATCACTTTTCTTATAATCTGAATCAATATCAAACTTAATGGAGTGTATAGTAGTAGTTGCAATAAATGCCAAATAATTGGTACTATAATTTTCTAAGTCGTTAGGATTGTCATTGTCACTTTTTGAATAACTAAGTATAGCATTTAAGGCTCTTCCAGTTATTTTATTTTTATTAGCATACTCAATTGCAGAACGATCAATCACATTGTATTGAAAACATTTAGGTCAAGTGGGTTTAGTTTTCTTACCTTCGAATCTCATAGGTTTAAGTTCTCTTGGATTTTGATCCTTTGAATGGATTGGTTGCCAGCTACTCTTTGAATTGTTATAGTTGAAGATTTTCTTGAGTCTTTTGGCTAAGAGTTTCAATTCTTCGTCATCATCTTCATTGTCATTATCATCATCATCAATCATTATGGTTTTGAAAGCATATCTTTGTTCTTTGGAGGTTTTTGAAAGTTCATCTCAAAGGTTTGAAGTGATTCAACGAGTTCCTATGATGTCTACATCATTGCTTTCATCGATTGAAGTGACCTTTACATGAAATTAATCTGGTAGTGAGCAAAAAATCTTTCAAATTATCCTGAAATCGTTAATTTTCTCTCCAATAATGGTAAAGGTGTTAGTAATATCACAAAATTTAACATAAAATTCAAAAATATATCTTCTTTCATTTTAAGATTTTCAAATTAAGTAGAGAGCATGAGAAGTTTAGTTCACTTAACTTGTGTGGTACCCTCATGAGTAACCTCTAAAATATCCAAGGCATGCCTTTTAGTATCAACATTAAAAATATAATCAAATTTATCAACAAACTCAGCATTAAAGATAACATTTATACCTTTTTAGTTCCAATTACTACTAGTTTTATTTTCAATATTTCATTCGTTTATAAGTTTAAGAATGACAATATTATATGTGGTAACGTAGGTGGTTTCCAGCTATAAATAACAAAGTTCTAGACACTCTAATCTATAAAACATAAAAAAGCTCTGATATGAGCCTTCCAATATGGATTGTTAAACCCATCAAAGAAAGGAGCATAGATTGTAAACGAACCATCTATCAAATGATATATATTAAGGTTATAAGACATACTAAGTATATTTAATGACCTGCTCTGATACCAAATGAAAGTTTTTAGTTACAAATCTAATTAACTAGAGGAGGATCAAGTAATTTCAGAAACGACTAGACATGAAATATTGTGTAAATAAAATAAAGCAAAAATAAATAAGGATTAAGACATGATATTTTAGGTGGAAACAACTTAAGTCATAATAATGACCTAAGAGGAAAGCCACCGATCCACCAGACCATCTAACTATCCATAAGACTTATATTATCCTTCAAGATAAAGCTCTCAATTAATCTACTTACAAACTATTACTTCTTTCACAGTTTCCACAGAATAGGTATTCAAATTCGTACTAAAGTTCTGATGACTTGAGTCACACGAGCAATCAAACCTATTTAACCAGTACCTAAAAAGTTAGCACAATAATACAAGTACAAAGTGTGTATTAGTGTAGATTGAATAATAAAAAATTCTAATTAGATGATTTAATAAAATATCAATTAAATTAGAATTAACACTATAGAATAAAAGTTAAAGCACAAGTTCAGTAAATATAACTTCTTTAATTTTAAATAATCAAATCAAATAATTATGATTATATACAAAATTATTTAAACAAAATATTCAAGAAACTAATCAAGAAGAAGCTATATAAACATGTAATCATAATATCATAAATTAAATAAGTATATTAATCAATCAAATATAACCACATAATGTTTGATAGAATAATTAAATAAGGAAATATGAACAAGATATGATTTAATTTTTGCAAAACAATTTGAGATAGAGAACACAAAAACAATTAGAAGATTATAATGAATGTGATTGATTGAAATATAGAACATTGAGTTCTTTATATAAAAAAGATGAAACCCTATGTTAGGTTAAAGGTCAATTACCAATATGTCTAAAAATTAATTCCTAAAGCAATAAAAAATAGAGATAAAATGATAATTAAAAAGTTTGGCTTGAATAAATAATAAAGTTAAAGTTAAAGCTCTCATCGCTCAATTAATCTAAACCGAGCTTGATCGATCGAATTAATAAAGTCAATCAATTAAAACCTTTATCGATCAATCCAAGTAAAGATTAATAAAACATTAATCGATTTAAACCATTTTCAATCGATCCAAGCTACGATAAATAAAAACCTGAGACCAAATAGATCAAATACCTGGTCTTAGATCACAGTAGATTGATACTCAATCAATAGAGTAACCTATATATTAAATATTTCTATGTGTTTAATATGAAATATAACGTACATACAAACAAAAGTGTATTAGAAATATATTCATTTAAAACTTAATAATTTCTTTGACTTCAATAATGACCTTGAAAACGCACCTATAAACCAATTTATATTTAAATATTTTATTCACAAATATCAAAAATACTCATAAACTTTACATATATGATAATTAAGGTAAATTAACCAATTTTCATATAATAAGTAGTGATGTATTTTAGGTTAATGAAATTGATCATTATGATAATTATTTAAAAAAATACAAATAATAAATTTTTTGATAGATAAAATAATCAATATAATTTATAGATGATATATTTTTAAGAATAATTAATAACACTTTAATAATTAATAATATGTGTTAAATATTAGGATTGTATAGTGCAACAAATAAAAATGAGTTAAAATAACTAAAATAAAATGCCTCTCTCTTTGAAATAAAAAGTGATAAATTAGTTATTTGTTGTTTATTTTTTAATAAAAATTTTTGTTTAAAATAAAATAATTAAATGTTAATTTATATAAAAATAATGTTTAAATATTAAGTAAATTTATATATTTTTAATCAATTATTCAAAACTATAATCCTCTTTAATATATATATATAAAATAATATTTTTAAAATTTATAAAATAAAAAAATATTTTAATAACATTAAATTTTATTCAATTAAACGATATTTAATATTAAATAAATATAAATAACGAAATATTTAATATAAAATAAGGTGTTATATATTTTTTAATAATAAAATTATATAAATTAAATATAAAGAATTGTTATTTTTATAATTATAAATTTTAACTAAGTTATTTTTATTGTTTAAAAAAATTAAAAAAATATAATTATAAGTTTGAAATAACTTAAAAATATTTTAGTTTATGATTTAATATAAATCCCTTGAGAATTCTCGTTAAAAATAAAAAAGAAAGAAATAATTAAAATTGTTAGCTGCCATATGAATGAGAGAGAGAAAGAAAGAGAGATAGAGGGAGAGGGGACTATTGAAATTGGAAATCCAGAGATCATATCAAACGATTAACGAAGAAGAAGAAGAAGAAGAAGAAGACAACTAATAAAAAGAAAGGGTGAGATGTTGCCGACAGCGTCGAAGGGACGTCCTTCGTCCTCCACATCTAGGACCAACCCCATGTTCGTTCAGTATCTCCGACGCATCATCAAGGTTCTCCCTCTGGATCTAGTCTCTATTTCAAATTTGATAATTAACATTCCTACTAATTTTGTTCGGAACTTGTTATTTTTCGACTAAATTTCATTTCCTCAGTTGAATCGAGTTCGGATTGTGAATTTCGATTTTGATACTCTACTTGGGTTAGGTCTCGTTAAGGTTGATCGAATTTTCCTTCCTTCTTTTAATGTGTGTCAATACTTGGTTATATAAGCTTTGCAAACTGTACCGTTAACTTTCCAGTCTCATATTCGACGATTCGATTTACGAGTTGCGTTAATTTTGCATTAGGACATGATTTTTTTTAATGCATTAATCAGGTTAAGGGATTTTTCTACGCTTGAGATCAATCAGTTGTTGAGGTTTTTGGTATTTTGATAGATTGGGTTTTCTGAATCAACTTTGACACAATTTTTTTTGCCCTTTATTATGTTGTTCGCAGTCCTAATCGGTTGACGTTTAAGTCTTTCAGGAACGCTCGAGTATATTGTTCTTCAGTTTTTGAGACATCTTTATTTGTTTTCTGTATGTATTATTTTGGTTAGATTAGGACGAACTGGAACGCTCTAGTTCTAGATGATGCTGTTTGATGTTTTCCGGTGGATGGTATTCTTTGTGTCTCTAAATTAATATAAAACAAGTTTAGGTGTCATTCTGGAAGTGCTAACATGTACAATGGTTGTTCTTACATACGGAAACATGAGAAATGCTGACTTATCCTGCGGCTTTGTATTCCATTTTAACAGCTTATAGAAAAGCTCTAGATGGCCAAGGTAAATATATTAGGATTTCCTGTCTTTGTTTGACCTTCTTCTTCTTTGATTAAAAATCCCCTCTTCTTCTTTATCTTGAAGAGTGCTCAGGTATTTTGGAATACCAGAGGTTGCTTTGGTTGTCATATATGGAACTTTCGATTAAAAATTCCCTCTTCTTCTTTATCTTGAAGAGTGCTCAGGTATTTTGGAATACCAGAGGTTGCTTTGGTTGTCATATATGGAACTTTCTTCACCTGGGCTGGGTGGTCATATTTGTTTTTTGGGTCAAAATGTTAGTTATAATTATCTAACAATTTCATCAAATTTATTATGAAAAGGAAATTTTGCACACTACCATTTGAAAAAGACATGATATCACTGACTTACTATAATCTCATATGGGCAACTGAATTACTTGTTTCAGTGCCATTTGATTTTAAGCATTTTAGCCTTTTCATCTGGTTTTGTTGACGCTTTATTTTGTAACAATTACCTAAGGTTTTGATTCTGCAGTGTAACATATTATATTATAAATCTTTGAATGCTGCTTACTGTTTATTTGGAATTGGATATATTGGCTTCATCTAATTATGTTCTTTTTCCTACTGTTGGGTCAATTAGTGGCAACAAATGGATATTGAATATACCTTCTGGCAAATGCTTAACCTGTGTACCTCACCAAAAGTTGTGTAAGCATTTATCAATTAGGATCACCATTTAGAATTTCCTTTTGATAATCCATTTCATTGTTCTAAAGTGGTCGATTATTTTGCATGTGGACTTGTGCTATGGATGAAGCTATCAGCACACTAAGTACCATAAGCGTAAGTTTTCTTTTCTTTGCATGTGATTTGTTATGATGAATCTTCCATGGTTTTGTGCCTTTGGTGTTATTTTCTTGTACATTTGCAGCTCAGCTTGTCGTTTCTTCTGTTCAGAAAATTTAAAAAATAATTCTAATAATTTGGGTACACTTTTTTTATTTATCTCATATTGTCTTCAAGGATCAAAAGTTCTACAACTGCACATATTGGGATTCAAATTAATGTCATAATGTTGTACTGTAGCTTTAGTGATTTTGGAGAAAATAGCAGTTATTTCTTTTGATTAATTGATATAATTAAGATTTGTGAACTTCTTTATTTAGTAGGTATCGTAATCTTATTTAAATCTAATGCCTTTGCTGTCATGTTTAGTGATTACTTACACAAATTGTGGAATTGGAATGTTTGATTCAGCTATATGTTTTTGGAGTTAATGGAAAACAGAGTTATAAAGAGGAGAAAAAAGTGCTTAATCTAAACCTTTTAGTTGAAATTGCAAATTTTGTTCTTTGGTATCAATATTAAAGGACTTATTGTATTGATGAACAATGTTTACTACTGAAGTTAGACATAATTAATGATATTGTTTTCTTTTGGTTTTAGAAACTAAGAATCAATGGGCACGTGATGATCCTGCTTTTGTCGTGATCTGCAGCCTTTTACTGGCAGTTGCAACTTTGGCATACTGTGCTGCGTAAGTTTATTGTTCACTTGCACATTGGGAATATATATTTATCGGGAGAGAGGGATGTGTTTTCTTATGATCATAAGTGGAATATCCTCCTTACTATGACTCCCTAATATCACTACTCTACCACTGATGTGTTAGTTAGTAATTGTGAAAATATCTGTAGCTTTACGAATATGACTTACTTTCATTGTCTATTGTCCTATTTTATTCTTCAACAATGACTGACTAGCCATGTTAGTGGTGATAAATACTAGCATCAATGTGGATAGTGGTAAGAGGAGGTACTCTTGATTAGCCAAAGTTGATTAGAAATCTAAATTCTTGAGTTTGTAATTCTGTCAAAAGTTTTTTTTTTTTTAATTCTTCTTTGATTCAATGATGCACTATAATTATTAGTTTTATGTGTGCCTGTCGTGTGCTGCTGTGTCTTATGGTGCCATCTTTTTTTTCTTTTTCTTTTTTCAGGTATGACCATAGTGCTGCACATACTATTTTTGTAGTTTTCTCTGTACTGGTTTTCCATTTTCTCATAACCGGTATACTTCTAGCTACATTTTGTTGGTAAGAACATTTTCTGCTGTGATTACAGTACTATTGCTAAATAGTTTCAGTATTTCACCTTGTTACTGATGCTAAATTTTATTTTTTTAATGCTTGATCTTTAGGGAATTAGGTGTGTTTTGTCTTGATTGCCTCAATATTTTGCAGGTTCCTTACCAATGCTTACCTTCGGGAAGAGGCCCCAAACAGTCATGTGGTAGAGCAACGGGTAGAATGGTAAGTCTGGATTCTTGTGTACCTATTTTATAAAAAGTCTAATTACTGCATATGTACTTTGGTCTAAACATAACCTGTATGATCAACATATAAACTTGTTTTTGTGAACATATTTTGGTTAACTATCCCTGTTGTTTTTACTTAAAGTTTGAGTCTATCAAGATGTGTTTCTTTTTTATTTTTGGGTTCCCTTCTGTCTCGTATATATCACTCTGATTGTATTGTCTGTTGACCCTTTTTTTTGTTATTGTAGGTTGTATGCATTTGATGTGCATTGCAATTCGTTCTTTCCAATGTTTGTGATGGCCTATGGTAAATTAAAGTAGTAACCTTTTTTTTATTTTTGAACCTCAAAGCAACCGGTGACAATGTTATTTTCATTTGATTTTGCAGTGATCCACTATTTTCTCTCTCCACTTTTGATAGCTCATGGCTTCATCCCTGTTTTGCTATCAAATTTGCTATTCATGGTGGCTGCTTCATACTATCATTATCTCAATTTCTTAGGTTATGATGGTAAGCTAATCAATTTCTCTTAAACCAAACAAATTCTCTTTTAGAATTTTGGTTCAAGTTGGTTGGATTCGGTAGCATATGTCTGATCCATTTTCACTTCATTAAAAGGTGTCGTCATAACTTTTAGGGTGGGTTTGTTCGTGCTTTTGTTAAAAGTGGCTTATGTTGAAGTGGTTCAGAAAGATGCGCATTATTTGTGTTTCTATCAAAAAAGCACTTATACCAACTTTTTATGCTTGGTTTACAAGCCTTTTTTTACATTTAGAAGCACTTTTACAATGTCAAAAGCATAAACAAAGCTTTATAGTTAGCAGTTTTAATATATATGATTGTCTTTTTCTTGCTGCAGTTCTTCCATTCCTTGAAAGGACCACTTTTTTTCTGTATCCAATCAGTGTTCACATTGTTCTATCCCCAATCTGTAAGTGCTGAGTTTGGCCTCTGAGTCCTTGTTTTGTTGTATTGCAGCTTATTATTTAAGGTATTTTTCACTTTGCAGTGATTTTGAGTGGCTTCAATCCTTCAAGATACTTTATGAACATGTATTTCAGTCACCGCTTATGATTAGTAGAAGATCAAACGTTTAAAGATATTTTTGAGGTGGGTTTACTAATTCAGGGACTACATCAGTATAAAACGCCATTGATGAATGCTTGATTTGCTTCATGATTATATAGAGGGAAGGATAGCTGATGGAGAATGCTTCTGTGGCACTTGAATAGGCTTTTTAGGGCTGAATGAAATTTTGGATTGGAGAAGGCATGGCTTCACGTGTTCTAAGGTGATTGGATATTATTGAAAGAGGTGTATCTAATTGTAACGATTCTGCCCTTTTGTTCTGTATTCATATATAATTTTAGAAATCTTAGGGTTGTTTGGTAATGTCTAAGATTTCTATTTTTGTTTATTTTAAAGTGATTTCAAGATAGCTAATTTTTAAAAAAAAAGTCCTTCAAAAATCGCTTATAAATGCAGCCTAATTAATCATCTTAGGAAAATAAGTTTCAAGGTTTTTTATAATTTTTTTTTAAGCTAACATTGTCTTGTGAGGCGTGTTTACTAATTATCAATAGAATTTGAGAACACGATGAAAGAATAAAAGTAAAATTTCAGTATTAAAAGCAAGAATAACTACAATTAAATTATGAGAAATTATAAAAATGTTTCTAAAATTTATAACAAAAATAGTATTTTAATAATATTAAATATTTTAATTAAATGATGTTTAATATTAAAAAGATTTATTTCATCGTAATTTAAATAATTTTAATGTTTAAAATTAAATTATATATATATATGAATACGAAGGTTTGCTATTTATTGTCGAGATGTACAGCAAAATATGATTTGGTTTGACGTATTTATATCAGAAGGTTGCTATGCTTGTACTACTTTTGAGAGGTATCTCGTTGCTAATTCTGATTATCATTTATCATAATATATTTTATCACGGAAATTGAGTGTTATCTTTGTGATTATAAATTTTAATAATGTTATTTTTGTTTTTTTTTTGAATTATTTTTTTATGGGGTTTCAAATGCTTTCTCACCTCAATAATATTTTCGTTGTTTTCACACTATTTTATCTATACTTTTCTCCTTATGATTTCGTTGTTTTTGGATTTTTACAAGGATTTTCTTCATTCGATTTGTGCACAATTAGGAAGGGATAATTTGTTGGGTTTAATTGATATTGTTTTTTTTTGGCGGATTTAGAAAGTAGAAATGCTGTCGTTTTTTTCTATCAATAGGTAGATGTTGATCGAGGTGATATCATTAATAGTCTTAGGAGTGATTAGATTTTAATTTATAAAGCTTTTGACTAAAGTGGAAATCTAATAATTTTTCTTTTATTTTTAAAAGATCGACAGATATTGTTGGAAAATAAATGTTTTGATTCAAGTAATAAAGTTAATTTTTTAAAAATATAAATTTAAAATAAAATAATTTTTTTTAATTATTCGAACAAAATCTTATAATTATTAAGAACTGGTTGTAAGTGTTTTAGTGGCTTTTCTGTAATTATTATTTTTATTATGTTTGTGATTCTGATTTGATTGAATTTGTTGATTTTATACTGCTTAATTATATTTATATTTAAATAAAATTAATAGCTTATGTTTTTAATAAACAATTATGTTATCTATATTAGTGCTACTCAACACAAAAAAATTAATTCAAATTAAAGTTAGGTTGCCCTAAAAACAAAAAAATTAAGGCCATCACCTCTTTTCACATCATTCGAGGAAAAAGAAAAAGAAAGTAGTAATTAGTCATAATAGCAACAAAAATCAATCATATCACAATTGAGATTAGGCTCTCTCTGAAATTAATTTATATTTTTAAATATTTATTTAATAATATTAATATTAATATAAAAATTAAAGTAATATTATAAATTTTTTTATTGATTAAGTTATAACTTAACTTATAAATAACCAAGAATTTAAACTTAATAATTTAATATATTAATTCAAAATATATATATTTATCCATAAGTGTATTTTGTGTTAATTAATAGTTATATATCTATATATGATTTTACATTGAATTTTTTATTTTATAATTCAAAATATTTTGACTTCAGATTATTTTTATAAGTTTATGGGATATTTAATTATTTTAATTTTATAATTTTTAATATAATTTTTATTAATCGTTTAAAAATATAATTAATTGAATTATTTTAAAAAAAATTTAAATTTTTTTATAAATAAAATAAAAATTATATATTTTATTAATAAAAGAGGAAGAAAAAAAAAGTAAATGAAAGTGAGAGAAAAGGAAAGAAAGAGAAAAGATGGGGGAATATAGAAAGAGAAGAGAATAAAAGAGGGAGAAAGAAAGAGAAGGGGAGCTCAGGATTCTTATTTATTTTTTATTAATAAAATATATAGTTTTTATTGTTTTATTAAAAAAATTTAATATTTAAAAATTTAATTTCATTGATAATATTTTTAAATTATAAAATTAATTAAATTTACTTAAAAAATTATAAAATAAAAATATATAAATTATTTAATCTTGAGGAACCCAATATCAAAATTTAAGTGTCTTTATAATAACATTACTATATAAATAAATAAAGACTTATTTATGTGTATTTGATTTGTATTATTTATAAAAAAAGTAAAAATTTAAGTATTAATATTTTCATAATATATAATTTTAATTTTTAATTTTATTTATTTTTATTAAAAATTAATATTTTAAACAAATATTAATATTGTTATTGTGTATGTTTTATTATAAATTTATATTTTAAAATCTACTTATCACATCATTATATAAATTTAACTTTATAATTTTAATTTTTTATTGATAAGTTACATGATATTAACTTTATAAGATAAAGGTAAGCATAAATATCCTCCTGTACATAAAATAAAAAAATATTATTATTATAATATATAATTTTAATATTATTATTTTGTCTATTTTTTATTTAAAAATGGTCATTTAAAATCTACTTTTTTAAATACTTTATTAAAAAAAGAAAAAAACTTAGAGAATGATACCGACGTAAGAAAGTGGTGGTTTAAAGTAGTGTTTTAAAATCTATTTTTGCTTTTAATAGCATAAATTTAAATTTATAATTTTTAAAATAAAATTATTTTATATATAAACAGTGTCATAAATTCTAATACAATTAAATCAACTAACATTAAATTCACGTTAATTTTTTATATATATAATACATGATTTGAGTCATTCTATGAAATTAGATACGGTGAATGGCGCGCCCACCACCTCATGCTTTCCATAATTTAAGTATGTATCATATTAATCTAGTATATTTAGTCTTAATTTTTGAAACAAAGTATAATTTTTTGTAAAAATAAATAATTAAAATATCCTAATTTTAGATATTAAAATGTTCATTTGATCATAGATTTAGAACCATATGCAACCTTCCCCCATTTATATAATAAATTTTTTACCATTAAGATATTTTTATTAAAAAAATATTTAAATATTTAATTCAATGTTTTTTAATAATAAAATTAAATTAAATTATTATAAAAATTAATTTTGAAAATAAGTATGAAATGATTGCAATCACCTCTTATTGTAGTTCAACAAATGTTTGGTATCTTTCATTCTCAGCCGGTCAGCCCCCACCAAACGAAATGGCCCATTATTGTTTTATGTAAAAGAAGAACCAACTAGATAGTAGTAAGGATTACATTTTTTTCTTTTTTACTTTGTAAATAGAAAAACCAGAGATAATTATATATATATAAAAAAGGTTATCATATAATTTGGCAAAAGAGTAATTATAATAAACAGAGAAAACTCTCACTCTAATGTTTGGTTTCTTTTTCTGTAAAATCTCAAACCCTCCTCTTCCATTAATGAAAATTTCATTGATTCAATTTGCTTCCAATAACATCCACAACAAACCTGTAACGAACATCATTCTTCTCCAATCTTTCAAAAGCTTTGTTAATATAATCCATCTTTATTATTTCAATCATTGATTTCAAATCCTTCTCTTTACAAAACTCAAGCATTTCTTCCATCTCCTTCATACTTCCTATGAAACTTCCTGTGATTGTCTTCCTTCCTATAATTTCAAAACAACCCACAAAATATTAGAGAAAACGCTACTAATAATTCCTTAGAACTAAAATGTTTATTTTTATATAATTACGGGAAAAAAAAGTTTGTGCAAGATGTGTTCTGGAGATTTTTGAAAAAGTCCAAAAATTGTTTTTGTACTTAACTCATGTACAACCGTACATTGTCAAATTTTATGTTTTGGGGCAATTTTTACCAAAAACTAGAAAAAATTGAGATTTTTGTAAAAATTATGACTCACCAAGCATGAGAAGAGGGGTGAGAAATTGCAGAGGAGTATTGATAACACCCATCAATATAAGCTTTCCATCAAGTTTCAACAAAGAAATATAAGGGTCAAGAGGATGATTCACAGGTACAGTGTCAATTATATAGTCAAATGAGTCAGCAGCTTCTTGCATCCGAGTTGAGTCTGAGCTAACAAGGTAATCATCAGCTTTAAGATGTTCAATAGCTTCTTCTTTCTTCTTATCAGAAGAACTTATAACAGTCACATGGTGTCCCATAGCTTTTGCTATCTTAACCCCCATATGCCCAACTCCTCCAAGTCCCAAAATTGCTCCTTTGAACCCACTTTTCATTAACCCAAATTGCCTTAGTGGACTATACACTGTCACGCCAGCACATAACAATGGAGCTGCTTGTTCTGGCACCATTCCATCAGGAATCTTCACCACAAATCTAAATAACCCAAAATGGGAAAATTTCAAAGATGAGTATTAATAAATTTTGAAGATAAAAAATGGATTTTTACTCATTTTTGAAATTGATGAGAAAAAGGTTCATACTTGTGATGAACAACCATAGCTTCAGCAAAGCCTCCTCGAGTGGGTTTACCATCAGTATATACATGGTTATAGGACCAGATCTTTTGATTGCAGTATTGTTCCTTTTCTGTTTTGCATGGGTTGCAATTTCTACAACAACCAACTATACATCCCACTCCAACTATGTCACCAATTTTGAATTTGGTCACTTCTTCTCCCACTTCCATTACCTCTCCAACAACTTCATGCCTATGTAAATACATTTAAATTTTGTGATAAATATATAAAATAATGGGTATCAAAAATGATAATGAGAGAGAGAGAGAAATGAATAGTACCCAGGAACCATAGGATAGTGAGACATTCCAAGCTCATTCTTAACTTGGTGAATATCAGAGTGACATATTCCACAGCAGAGTACTTTGATATAAACATCTTCAGGATTTGTATTCCTTTTTCAATTAAAAAAAACACATAAATTACAGATTAGAAATATCTAAGATTTTCATAGTTTACAGAAAAGGGTATTGACGAAAATATTGTTAAAATACCTAAGAGTATAAGTATAGGGAGAGAGAATCCCAGATGAGTCTTGAGCTGCCCAACCAATTATAGTTCTTTCAGATTCATCAAGCCTATCCATTTTCTCAAAGATGGAGATAGAGGTAAAAGAGAAATATAGAGGTGAGTTAAGTTTTCAAACAAGGCTGTCTAGTGGAGAATCAAACCATGCAACATATAAATACAAAAAAGAGCAACCCAAAAAGGCTTCAATGTCTAGCCTTTGTCAAATTCAATACGCCCAATAATAGAAATGCTGAAATGCGGAGGCCCAATATTGGTTAAAGTGTGGTTGGTGAAGTTTTCTTTGGTAGCTATTTTGTGCTTCTCGGCTTCGTCTAGTTTCCAATTTTCTTTTTCTTTTAATAATATTACATTACATGTATTAAGTTATTATATGGGAAAATATTTTGGATTATATATGTTGGTGTTGGTATGTGATTAGCCCACGTGTAAGTCTAACATAAGCAGGTGAGCAGAAGAGCACATAATTTTCTTGACGTGTACTGCGTCATATTATCACTTACAAAACATTTAATTTTTTAAGTTATCTAATTGTCATTTAAATGAGTAACAGTGTCTATATATCATCGAAGAGTTATTTAGAATTTAAATTATAAATAATATTATTTAATTATTTATTTTTAAAAAATAAATTATATTATTTTAAGATTAATATTTTATAAAATATTATTAATATAATATATTTTATCATTAATTAATTAATTAATTTTTAAATAATAAAATTAAATGGTACAATTTTCAAACTAGATACCAAACTGTACTAGACCTACGACCCCACCACTAAAAATGAATATTTAAAGAATTCACGTAAAAGAAAAAGTCACCCACACTTTTTCATATTTAACTTAAAATATAATAGTCACTAAGCTTCGAATTTTCCTTTAAAATAAAAAGATTATAAATTTTACTATAATTCAATTAAAAATTATAAAATTTGAGTTCCAAAGCACTTAATTACCTGTATTATTTTAAGTAATTTGTTTATTTAGAGACAAAATTATCTCTGGATTTATACTTTTTTTTAAATAACTACATTACATGTTAAATCGTTAAAACTTTTTAAATATTTAAATAAATTATATGTACAAATAAAATATAAAATGTTGATTATACTCTTAATAGTATATCATAAATAGCTAAACACCAATAAATAAGTAGGGTTTTTCTAACGAACGTTTTACATTCTACAAGTGAAGCATTATGCCACGCTCCCACGCTCCCACGCAGCCCATTTTATGCAACCAACATATCAAACTTTTTATATATCTATTTCTTTTTTGAGTTAATTTTATTTCTATTTAAAAATAAATTAAATATTTTATTAATTATTATAAAACTCAACCTAATGGGGAGACTCTTATACAATAAAACAGATTAAGGCACCAATAATGATATGTAATGTCTACTATAAAGTGATCCAACAGGCTTAAAAGAAAATGACTACGAAGTGAGAGAATTATGATATGATAAACTCGAGAAAAAAAGATGAAAAATATGATTTACTAATTGTTGTAAAATGGAGTTTTAAACTCATGGTTAAGTGCAATTTTAAAGTATCAAATCTGGATGGATTTTGACATCGCTATGACATACCTTTGTGTAAAAATAAATAAAAAGAATTGAAAGACAAATAATAATAATAATAATAATAAAACTTCACACACACAGCAAGCATGATCAAGTTCATATATAAGAAGTTCCTAAATATCAAAAGCTAGCTAGCTATTGTAATTTAATTGGATACATAATTAGAAATAGATCCAAAACAAAATTAAAATTAAGCTTATATATATATATATAAAGGTAGCTGGTAGAACCATTTATATACTAGCAGTGTTTGTTCTCAAATTCCATGTGTCCATCTCCTGGACTTGGACCGGAGTCTTCAATTCGTAGCAAAAATCGAGCATTCGGTTTGGTTTTGTGTCCCGAACCGCTAGTGCTCGGTCCCGGGTGCTTAATTACGGAGCGGTTTGCCAATCCCACCTCCCTTGATCCTCCTAAAGGGTTAGGTTTGAATAGCCGAGCTGCTTGAGTTGATCCATTGAGAAAGATAGTAAACAAGAGTAGAGTAAGCGCAATAAAATGTAGGGACTTTGGCTCTCTACCCATATTTGTTAGATGAATATATTGTAGATCAAAATCAGGTTTCAAAATTATGTTATGATTGAATTAATTGTTTGATGCATGATAATTTTGTTTCATTTATTATCTTCAAAATTCATATTTGCAGCTTTACGTGAATTTTAAGATTGTATATGTTTTTATAATTTGATACTTATATTTTATTAATTTGATAGTGATTTGAATTGATTATTTGAAAAGTTTTATTTTAATTAATGTAATTATTGATGTCGTTTTTTATTAACATCAAAACAAGTATACTTTTTTATTATTATTGTGGATTGGAACGTTAGATTAATATAAGATGTTTTTAACTTTAATTTTTTGATGTTTAAATCAATTTAAACAGTAAAAATAAAAAAAATATTGTGATCTTTGATTTAAAAAGAAGAATTATAGATAAAAATATTATAGATAATTATTGGTTCTCAATTAAATGTATAATATAAATATATAGAGAGGAGAAAATTTAACTAGTTTCAATTATTTACTCATATTTAGGGGTGTTTATAAATCGGATTGGACCGGACCAAATCGTAAAATCGAATCGAATCGGACCAAACCGAACGGTTTTATTAATCAAACGGTCCTATCCGGTTTATATTAATTTTAAACCGTTCGAACCGGACCGGATCGGTTTAATAATATATTAAAATTTTCATATTATTCTTCATTAAATTATAAAAAAATCGAACCAAACTGGGAACCAAACATTTTTATAAGTCAAACGATCTGGTCTAATTTTTATTTCTTAAAACTGTTTCAAATGGTTCGATTTGATTCGGTCCGGTCCGAGTAATATGAACGGTCTGATCCGGTTATATTTTTTTTAGGCAAAACCGGACCGGACTGGACCATGGACACCCCTAGTCATACTTATAGATTTAATCTAGGAATTATCTCTCTAATTAACAATTTTAAATAATTAAGATATATTTATTTAATAATTATGGTTAATTTATATTATATTATACTATATAAGTTTATTTTATACCAAATAATATCCATGCGTCACGCCGTTGGGATGATTGTTGAATGACTCACACCGACTATTCTTCAAGTTTTTTTAAAATATAGTTAATTTGATTGGTAAGCCACCATAGTAATTTTTATTATTTTGTGAAAACTTTGATTCATATTTTCTTTTAGAGAAAAAAGAAAAAGAAAGAATACGAGAGCAGAAGAATATGAATCAAAGTTAAAAATAATAATAATAAAGAATACTAGTTTTTTAAAATTTTAATTATATATGAATCAAAGTTAAAAATAATAATAATAAAGAATACTAGTTTTTTAAAATTTTAATTATGATAATAATGGTTTTTTTTTCTTGAAATTATACATAGTATATTTGTCAAATTATTTATATATATGTTTTTGAAAAATACCATAAAATTATAAAAAATAACATCTTAAAATTTATAATAATAAAAATAATATTCAATAATATTAAATAAGATTTAATTGAATAATATTTAATATTAAACGGATCTAAATAACTATAATTTACGAATAACATTAAATTGAAAAATATTTAAAATAAAGTTACGTATCATACTTTATTTTAATAATTAAAAGGTATAAAATAAATATTATTTTTATGATTATAAATTTTAAAAATATTATTTTTATTATTTTTTCAGTTTATTTTGTTTATTGACCTTATTATGGAGTTGAAATGACTTTGTCTAGAATAAAACACGTTACTTAAGGATTAAAATGTTAAAACTATTATAATTAATCAAATTAATATAGATAACGTTATAATTTTTTAAGATTATTAATGATGCTTCATCATACACTCATTTAATTTTATGATTGACAAACGGTATTATATTATTTAATAATATGATACATATATTTTTTTTATAAAAATAAAAATAAAATCAATTAAACAATTGGATAATTTTAATTGAAATCAAAGAAATTTTAGTTATAAAAAAATATGAAAATAAAAATAAAAATTTATTTAAAAATGTTGATAATACTAATAGAAATGCTTATAAATTTAGGTAATGAGATTAATATAATAAGAAGAAAAGATTTATAAAATTTTAACATTTAAATAATATTAGTAATATTATTTGAAAAAAAATATTTATATATATACACACGTTAAAAATTTAATTAAATAATATATTTTATTTCTTTGAGAAAATTGAATGTACCTTGAAAATCTGCATAAACAATCGGAATTGCCATGCATCATTCCCGGGATAAATAGAATTAATGGTTCTAAAAACAATGACCCGTAAAGTTTAGCCAATAATAAATCGGTAAGTAAATACGAGATAAATAATTTAAAAATACACATAACAGATACATATTAAGATAATATTATATAAGATTAAAATATAGTTTTATAAATATATGATATTAAAGTGATATTATATAGAACCTTCATCCATCACTTTCTCTCAAACTTTAAAACTAGGTGTGGTTTAGAAGGTTAGAACAAGAAGCAAACTCTGCAAAATTAATGAGATTGATCTCTTAAAGTAACCTTTTCTTGATGTTCAATGAATTTGATTTCCAACATGCATGCATCAATTTTAATATTTATGTTTTGACTTCATTTTCAAGTTACCAATATTTTTGCTCTTTTCCAAAATGTGTACACAAATTTTGAATGATAAATGGTATAAAAAATGTAAAATTTAAAAAATAATGATTTATTGACAGTATTATAAACATCTTTTTTTTAATAAAATATTAAAAATATATGAATTCTTCAAAATAGTTAGTTTTGGATTAGTAATATGTTAATTGTATTAATAAAATTATTTAAATTAATTAACATGTAATTTATAAAATAATTATTAGATAATATATTTATTTTTCCCATATTTTGTATTAATACGTACAATTTCAATGTTAAAAAACGTAAACAATGTGATGTATTTAAATTTAATAATAATTAATATTGTTACTTAATTCTTCTTATTTAAAAAAAATCTTTAAACACAAATTTTCAAATTTGAAGACTTATTATGGTGTCATTTTTTGAGTACCTCTCCGACATCGGAGTCACTAGATAATGCCGTCTGGATTTTCCGACGAAGATAGGGTAGAGATCAACTCTAGATGACACGTCGTCTACTCATGCGATTAAGTTTATGCTCGAATAGTTTTGCTTGTTGAACGAGATCCATTTCTTCAGAGCTGATGATTTGATCTTCATTGGCTTGCATGCCTCCTTTAGCTATGGCTATTGAGGACTGAAATTTCAGGACGGTTTTGTGTAAGGCTTGACGATCAAGAAGTGCTAGAACGTAGGGTATAATTGTGAGAAAAGGAAAAGAAAAAATAAAGGGATTTCCTCATGGTGGGTAGAAAAAGAAAAGATAGGTTTTTGTTTTTTTTTCTCTCTCTCTTTATTAATATATAATATCAACGATTTTTATATTATAAAGAAAAACTAAAAACCCACTTAATATAATTTTTGGTCACAGTTCACGAAAAAATGATATTATATTACTATTATTATGTCACGTATATTAAATAATAATAACTATAAGTTAATTACTTCGATTTAAATTATTAAAAGAATGTTTAATTTTTATTTATCTAGCTAGTAAGGAAAAAACTTTAGCGTGCTAGATACTTCTAGTTATAAACCCTATTTTTTTATAGGATATTTGAAAAAACCTAATGAAAAATAAAAACACACTAGGAAAAAGCCTGTAACTTGTTAGGAGTAGTTAGTGTTGATTCACCTGAATCTAACTCATTCCTTGAAAATGCGCTTACAAGGGTGAAGAATGCCCAGACTTATAACTAATTCTTCTATTGGTTCCCTGGTCGATGTTAGATTTATTTTCTCGACACTCTCCCTCATATCGGTAAGGGTTTTGTCCCTCCACCGTGGGGTATGGGTAGCGCCGGATTGCTCCTCCACCGCCAAGACCTTGCTTTGATACCATGTTGATTCACCTGGATCTAACTGTTAGTTTTTAATTGATTGCCTCTTTCTTATTATTTTCTTAGCTCACTGTTAATAATTTAGTCAATCCTTATGTATAGAATTCTTTGAATTACTGATTTATGTAATAAGATTATTTGAATTGATGATAAAACATGTTTCATTTTTGTTAAGTCTATATATTATCTTGATGTTAAGGAAGACAGAGAAAAGGATGAAAAAAGACTTGATTTTCACATATTTAGAACCATGCATGCAAACTTTTAAAAAACTAATAGGATTTCTTTATATTTCATTTAAATATCTAAGTGTCAATCTTATTTGATTTTATCCAAAGTGGATCATAAGGAGGAGACAATTAACCTTCCAAAGAATACATATCTAATTATGACAGAAATCCTTACAATGATGTGTTAATTAAGTTTAATTTTGATGTCAATTATAGAGATAAACTATGTTTTATAGTTTTGACCTCAAGAGATAATTTTAGTAATATCTTGAATATCTGGTCTAAAATCTTTGTGGCATCAAAAATAAGAGTAGCAGAATCAAGAACTCTTACCTTAGCTATTGGTCTAGCAAATGCACTATAATTTATGACTTTAATAATATAAAGAGAATTTTAATCAATCGTTGATTATGTTCTCTATGAGTTATACCAGACTTCTTTGAAATCTAAGCAATATTTGGATGAGGTTTTGTCAATTGTTAATTAGTTTATACACTTTTATGTAGTTTTAATTTCACCTTCATGTAATGTAATAGCTAGCTCATAATGTTATTAATATCTCTCATAGTTTTCATGATATAATCGGTACATAAATTGTTAATTAATTAATAATTTTTTTTTTGTTATTATAAAAAAAATGTTATTAAGGGTAGATTTGATACATCACATTAAGATTGAAGATTGAATTTAAATGAAATTAAATTGAAATAAATTATAATAATATGTTATTTGGTGGAAAAAAATAAATTAAATAATATATTTTTAGTACAATATAATTAACCAAATTTATCTTACTAAAGTTTTATAATAAAATCATCAAAAAAATCTTAGATAAATTTTGTTTGGTATAAACCTCCTATATCTTTTTTTTTTTTTTACTTTTATACTATCTAATGATTAAAATGTAATACGTGATATTAATATGATACTTATATTAATTGTAATATGATACGTAATAAAATAATTTTAAATAAAATTAAGTCACATAATACATTATAGTTAACGTGAATACAAATATGAGAACAAAATACTTTTATATTAATATCCATTATGATAATGACATCTGTTTACATTTATATCAATTATGGTATAACAAGTAATAAAATAAATTTAAATAAAATTATTTATTTTTAATAAAATTAGGTTATATAATATATTATAATTAATATAAATATAAATTTATATGTAATTTACATTTTTTTATTTCAAAAATACTAACACTTGACTTTTCAATTTGTGTAGACCTGATCTAGTGAAGTGTTAAATTATTTCACAATAAATACCAAGATAAAAGGCATATATAATTCAAATTAAGATGTTTTATTTTTTATATTTATGAGATTCAAATGAAGATGTTAACCCTTGAGTAAATTCAACAAGAGACGGTGCCGTCCCAACGAGGAAGAAACAAATGCCAAATAAAGTCGTGTTTGAAATGTTAGCTGATCATGATCAAGGATTTATGTTCCCCTGGACCATTACCAAAGGGAATGTTTTAATGGAAAGTATATAATTCTATTTACTGAAAAAATACAATTATTGTTTTTTTTTAATTCCATAAATAGGATATTTTGTAATTTTATTTTAAATTGTTATATTTTAGTTATCTTACTATTATATTTATTAACATTTTAATAACTTTTTTAACATATTTAGATATTCTAAATATTTTTTTCCACAAACGTATACAAATCTCCTGCTCAATCCGATCAAGATTAAAAATGATCCAAAAAATTAAAATTGAAAAAATGACTATAGTATCCAAATTTACAATAATAAGGTTTATTTACCATTTATAATTTGATTTTTAATTACTAATAGGAAAAAAGTTTATTTTTCATTTTTATACTCTTCTACCAAAAAAAAGAGTTATTCTTAAAGATTTTTTTTTTGTATTTGATAATTTTTTATGAAATAAAATAACCAACATATTTAATAACCAACAAAATAAGTTATTAATTAATTTTAATAACTTTTTCAACATATTTAGACATTTTTTTTCCACAAATCTCCTACTAATAAAGCTTGATTTGATCAAGATTGAAAATATCCAAAAAATTAAAATTACAAAAATGATTATAATATCCAAATTTACAAGTTTATTTATCATTGATAATTTGATTTTTAATTACTAATAGGATAAAAGTTTATTTTTCATTTGTATACTCTTCTACAAAAAAAATGAGTTACTCTTAAAGATTTTTTTTTTTTGTATTTGATAATTTTTTATGAAATAAAATAAATTGAGATAAAAATAAAAGAAAAAGGAAAAAAAATAATGTAAACTCACCAAATTTTTAACATAAATAACCAACAAAATAAGGTGAAAAGGCATTTAAAAATGATAAAAAGAAAAGGTATATATATATATTTATAATACTATTAATTCATATAATTATTTTTTGTTAATATCATAATAAAATTATATAATTTATCTATTATATTTATATAATTAATTAATTTTAGTGTCATTATTCTCCTAGGAAAGGATATATATAGTTTGTAAGCATCTAGGAAATGCAAAATTGATTTGAAGTCGATCTCCAAATAGAGAGAAAAGTTCAATGCTACATTTGAAAAAAAAAAAAAAAAACTCGTAATCTTTGAAGTAAGTTGTTCCCAATAATACAAATTTTCAAGTGAAAAGTGAGTAAGAGATGTGAAGTTTTATATCTTTCTCAATTATATGGTTGAAGATGATGCATAACTCTGCTGTTGTTGTTGAGGCATTTGCGTTGCATGTATGCGATTTTGTGGCGTTGATGAAATGTCGCAAGCCAAATTAATGTCAGACATTAAAATATTAGTTTTAAGCTTGATGTTATTAGAAATTTTAGCAGCATATTGCTGTATTGTTGTTGAAACACAGTGGTAGCTAGAGGAAGTGGAAATGTTTTAGGGTCAACTTCTCCTTTTGTTCTTCTAATATTTGAAAAGATTTTATTTGATTAAAAATAGTTATCTGACAAACTTGGACTACTAGAGAAGATTCTTATTTTAGAGGCCAAAACATGCTATCAATATAATATAAAACTCTCTTTTGAATATTCCAAAGTTTTGCCCAATATGTTATCTAGCCTTCAACCAATATGACTCTAATTAAATATTTTACAATTAATATTTTTTATGTTCTCTAAAATTTCTGTATTTATTAAGATACTCATCTTAACTTTGCTTTAGCTATTTTATTATACATTTTAATGCATTCAATAACAACATTAGCTAGCTAGGGTCTAGAGAACTTTGAAAGCAGGCACTAATTTTCTATAATTTTTTTTCATCAGTCATTTTATTTCTAGTTTTACGTATTCTATCTACTATTGTTTTTGTGTGGAAGATGATGTCTTTGTCGGTTGGTTGCATGATTTACATGCTAATCAATGCACTTGGTGAATAATGAAGAGGAGCATCCTTAGTACTTCTTTGAGCTTTCATTACAATTTATTACTTTCATTTCATGTTGTCTGTAAATATATACACTTTGGGATTTTTTTGTTTACTGTCTTAGGTTAAGTATTTCAAGAAGCTATTACAAAAAGCAGACAACCATTCTTGTCCCGTTTACACTCTTCCTTCAAGTTCTGTTGAAGTAATTGAAAAATAAAATTTAATATATTTTTTTATTAATGAGCAAGGAATGATTACATATATATACTAAAAAAATTTCTCTCTGTTACACCACTGCAATAGCACTACCCTGCAGTCCCATTATCTCTGCTACATCTCTACATCACCATCACTGTAGTTTGTGCACCCTGCTGCTCTACTATAATTTTGCATTGTTACTCCATTATAATTCTGCACTGTTGCTCTACTACTACATCCCATCCTCAAGTGAGTTTGATGGATATCATGCAAACTCAACTTGACTATTAACTTGTTAAATTGAAGAGTTGATAATGATTTAGTGAATATGTTTGCTACTTGTTCTTGAAAGGACACATGATGTGGTTTAATGAAACTTTCTTTGAAATGATTTTTAACCAAGTAATAGTCAATATCCAAGTGCTTTGTTCTTTCATGGGATTTGTTGTGATGTGAATTGTAGCTTTATTGTTGCACTAGAGTGTGATAGAAGTATGGAAATCAATCTTGAAGTCTTTTAAAATATATGAAATCCATTGTAGCTTACAGATTGTTACAGCTAAGTTACGATATTCTGCTTCAGCGAAAAATCGTAAAGTAATGGTTTGTGTCACTTTCATTTATAGGAAGAGGTAAAACATTGTGTTCTATGTTTTCGATACTACAATTTTCATTTTTTTAAGGAAGAATTTGTTCATAAAATTTTACATCTCTTGAAACATATAATTTATGTTTTTTTAAATCATAAACTCTAAAAGCCTTTTGAGTTTAACATATCCAAGAAATATACACTTGAAAGTTCTTTCAGTAAATTTGTCTTTATTTAATAAAACATTTGTCACATAGCATAAACATCCAAAAAATTTAAGGTTTGAATAATTTGGTGGTTTTGGGAGAAGTATTTCTACAGGGGTTTTTCAATTTAAAATTGAGGATGAAAGTCTATTTATGATGTAAATATCCATAAAGATTGAAGAATCTCAAATTTTTTTTGGTAAACCTGACTGAGACATGAAAGCTCTAACAATTTGTAAAAGATGTTTGTGTTTTGTTTCCACCACCCCAGTTTGTTGGGGAGTATAAGGATATGATTTTTGATGAATTATTCCTTTATTGGAAAGATATGATTGAAATTATGAATTTGTGAATTCTGTCCCATTGTCACTCCTTATGATTTTAATTTGTTTCACATACTGTATGTGAATTATGTTGACAAAATTGGTAAAAAAGGAATTGGTATGACTTTATTTTTGGATCATGAGGTAAGTCTAGGTGGCCTTTGTGTGGTCATCAATAATTGTTAGAATATATCTAACTCCTTCAATAGAGACTTGGCTATAAGGTATCCATAAGTCTAAATGAATCAGTTCCAAAGATTGTGAGGCTCTGGTATGACTAATGAGGAAAGGTAACCTCTGTTGTTTGGACTTTTGACAAACTTCACATTGATCAAAATCTTTTAAATTTTTTTCTTTAAAAAACAACATTGTGTTTCAACACATCTATAGATAGTGTTCTAATCTGCTATGCCATAATTAAGTTTTGAGAAATCTTTTTCTTTTCATTGATAGAAAATTCACTATTATAATTCAATCCATAAAGACTTTATTTTAGACACGCAACATTAATAGTAAAATTATTACAATCAAAATCTTAAAAACTAGTAGTATCTAAAACATAAGACTTCTTAGAGCTTTTCCTACTGCTAGAATCTCTCTAGCCTATAGGTCCTATATAATACAAGTAATTGGTGTAAAATTGAATTCTATTTGGGCAAAGTGAGCAAGTTTTTGAACAGATATAAGATTAAACTTAAAACTCGATATGTATAATGCATTTTTAGGTAAATTTTATTAGAAAAGATTAATATCTCTTATGCTGTGAACACATTTCACAGATCTATCTCGTAAATAAACTGGTGAAGGTTTTTTAAGTTTTCTCAAATTGTTAAATTTTTTTCTAATATGTGACATGTGATTAGTGGCCCCTGAGTCCACTATCCAAGTACCATTTTCCAAAAACTCAATAGTATTAATAGTAAAACTTAAAGCACATTGAAGAGAGAAAGTGTTACCTACAGAATTGTTGAAACTAGCAAAGTTTGCATAGTTACTATCCACAGTCACCTTCCCATTGATCAAATTCATCAACTTTTGATGAACTAGACTAGCTAAATTACCTTGTTTCTCTTCTCTACACTACTACAAAAGGGGTATTAATGTCAGTTCATTGAACTGATTTTAAATTAAATGACTTAAAATTTAAAGTCGGTTCAACGTGTAAACCAACTTTACGTTTTTAATTTTTTTTGACAAAATTTACTCATTTTCTATTATACTCAAATTAAAACCTGTATTCGATCACTAAATAATAGTAGAAAAAAAATTTGTTTAACAACTAGTTTAAATAATACAAATAATTGAAAAATAAAATATTAATTAATAGTAGAAAAATTACCATGGTGTTATTCTATGTTATTCAAAATCATTATATTCTTCTCCTGATGTTATAATACAAACCTACATATATAATACAAAAATTTATACACATAAATAATAACACATAATAACAGAAAAATATGAATAATAAGTGCGTAGGATTAATAGAAATACTTACAAGAGTAAATGAAGTAACAAAATGAAGAAAATGAAGAAAAATTGGTGTTTTGTAAGTGAGAAATGAGTATACAAAATTTGAGTATTTTGCTTAAAAAAACAGGGGATGTAAAAGATTAGTTAGAAAGGAAGAAAATCCATTAATCGATGTTGGAATTGGTGGTCGTAGGTGACCGAAAAATGAGAAAGAGTGGAGGAGAAATGGAAGAGGTTTGGGTTTTTGAGAGTTATGCAGCGCTTGGAATAGTTTCTGTCTGGGGAAGAAATAAGAGAAAAGAATTTATCCTCTTGTATAGCGTCGATTCTACGTGTCAATCGACGTTATCCACGTAGGATGTAGCATCGGTTGACGTGTCGAACCGACGCTACACGTGGACGTAGCGTCGGTTCTAGGTGTCAATCGACACTATGTCCACATGTAGTGTCGATTCAACACGTCAACTGATGCTACATCCTACGTGGATAGCATCGGTTTTACACCCAACCGACTTTAAATTCATTATAAGTCATTTTTTTCCAAAAACTGATTTTACATATCAACTTAAATATCCCTTTTTGTAGTAGTATTAGCTTCATTCATATCTCTATAATCAAATGGATTGTCAACCATAGTTGCCATAACTTTGTTAGTGCCTTTCTTTTATAGATCCCTTAGTTCCTTGTACTAATATGGAACTCTATGAATTTTGAAACAAGTATCTTTTCCATGTCTTTTCATTTTGCCACGTTCACAGATCTTATTCTCCTTTTCCTTCTTCCTAACAATAGCTCATTTAACATAAATTTCTTTCTTAAATTGATTTGTTCCCACTTGAGTTCTAGCTAATAATCCAATTGTTTTAATACTTGCATTAAAATTAATACGAACTTCTCTTTATTTTTCAACACTAAGAAGCATTGAATAAGCACGATTCAAAGTTGGCAATGGATCTATGACTAGAATTTGATTTCTAGTAGGATCGTAGCAATCATTTAATCCCATAAGAAATTATATCAATCTATTTATAGAGTAGAAATCTAAAATTACCTTTGTAGCTTCACATGTGCAGGGCGGTAAAGACATAAGATAAGCAAATTCATCACATAGACTCTTTAATTTGCCATATTATTTTGCAATATAAGATATTGAAGCAATATCTCTTTGAATCTGATAGAGCAAGGTCCATTGCTCTCATCATATCTTTCAGTTATCTCACCCTACAACTCTTTGGTTGAAGTTATATAAAGAAAATTATCAACAAGATTCTTGGATATGAAGTTGAGTATCCAAGAAGTCACCATATAGTTAGCTCTTGTCCAAGAAACCTACCATCAACGAAACTCAGCTTCAACTTGCTCCAAGTTAAATAATTACCTCTAGTTCGATGTGTTGTTACAAGCATCATTTCAAGGTGATCTAAATTTTGCAAAAAATAGGAATCTTTATTAAGATTATAAGTTTCTTTAATTGGTTCAACAACTCTCCTTGTTTATGCGGTTTGAATTGTAGTATTAACTATTATTGATGATAGTAAGCAATATAATAGATTCCTAGTCTCTTTGCTCTGCTGTGATATCATGAAAAATAAATCAAAAAACAAAAAGTTTCATATATGTTCTTATTAATGAATAAAGAATGATTACATATATATATATACTAAGAAAACAAGAAAAAAAAATTCTCTGCTGCACCACTGCAGTAGTACTACACTACTGTCCCATTATCTCTGCTGCATCTCTACAACAGTTGCAATGTGTGCATCCTACTGTTTCACTATAATTCTACAGTATCGCATTCTACTTACGAATCTGGTAATCAATCATTTTTGTTTTCATTGATTGAACAATTACTATAACGTCTGTTCCATAAGCCTTTGTTGTGGGTTTTTTTAGGAAAATTGTCTGTGAAGTTGGTCACGAATCTAATTGATCTTACTTAAAAGATCTTCATGACAACTATGAAATAATGAATCAAATCTAACAAACATTTATGGTTTCCAACTTTGAAAAACAGGGAAAAAAAATACAAAGAAAAAAAGGTTTATCATGAAAAACATAAAAAGCAAAATGCAAGTTTGTCTTCCCAAACAAAGCAGAAACAATAAAAGTTAAACAAGTTGAACTACAATAAATTAAGAAAAAAACCATAAATAAGAAAATTTAGTTTAATAAAAAGGAAAATAAGAGAATATTAAATGACTTTAATAGTTAGAGTCACACTACATTCATAAAAGCTTTTCAAGAAGTTATGCTTTTTCTAGAATCACATAGGTCTTTTTTAGCTTATATGTTAACGGTTGCTTTCTTCTTGGAGTATATAAGACATGTTTAAAATAGTTAATAGTTTTTTTTATAGATATTTCAAAGTATAATGAAGAATTGCATAATTTACTTTAAAAAAATATGTTAAATTTAGAACTAATTTCATCTTAAAACCCATTTAAGATAGAGGATTGTCCTCATTTATATATGTGTTTGATATTTCATATCCAATCGATGTGAGACTTTTTAACACTCTCCTTCACATCGATAGCTTATCGATAGATGGTGGTGGACTTACAGCTATGTACCACGGGATGAGCTTACTTACTTTGATACCATGTTAAATTTGGGCCTAACTTCATCTCAAAACCTAGGTTATGAGATGGAAGATTGCCCTTATTTATATATATGTTTGATACTTCATACCCAATCGATATAAGACTTTTTAACAAAACATAATTTTTTTTATTCTTTTTGTTGTAACATCACTTGAGAAATTGAAAGAGACGATTGAAGAGGAAACATCTAAGAAACGCAAAATTGGTTTCAAGTTTTCTAGCATAGAAAATAAGATGAAAATTTTCCTATGGAAGAATAGTTTGTAAGCATTTTGGAAATGCAAAATTTATTTCAAGTGTCTAAAAAGTTAAATGCTATATATTTGAAAATAGTTCCCTATTTCTATCTCTTATGAACATATGGATTCATCCTCTCCAAATATAAGTTTATTAGGGTAAGCTCTATATTACTGTTGATACAAAATAATAATATTCTACCTTTGAAGGAGAATAATGTTTTTGGAGGTCAATGTCTTGCAGTGTTGACCCAAACGGTAACCAATTAACCATAAGTTCCTTCTCTGTTTCAATTTTTGCTGTAAAATATTACTAATAGAAGAAGATTATGGTAGTTATGTCTGTGCTGTAGAATTTGGGAACCTGGACGTTGTTTAATTAATGAGCGAGGGGTAAATACAAATGGGTTTGAACCTCGAAGGTTTTTGAGATTTTTTGATTACTATTAAAGGACGACTTTGAATTACTTATTTATTTATTTTTTAATTGTTTTTAAATTTTTGAATATGTATGTATAGACTGGATCTTCTTTTCTACTCTGTTGGCGAGAAACCATTGGAACCGTGTCTATCAAAAATAATATTTATTTGATGGGGGTAGTTACTTTTTGGCTTCCTAAATTCAATATCTATAAAAAGTCCGGTGAATTGAGAAGTTTCTCTTTATTTCTTCTAAGTAAAGTCCCTGTAAACCTCGAACCTTTTTTTTTATAATACTTTTAATAATTAAATGATGTAATGTGATTTAATTAAAAATAATTTATTTAAAATCGAATCGAATTTTACCATACCTATTAAAATGTATGAATGAGTTTACAATTTAGACACGATATATAATATGAATATGATAGATTAATTTTATTTATAATAAATTTATATAAAATAATATTTATTAAATTTAACAAATTTAAATAAAATACAATTAATTGATGATTAATATAAAATATTTTAATATATCATTATATTTATAATTATAAATGTCATATAAATTTAATGATTATTTTTAGAAAATAATAATAAATAATATTTTTAAAATTTATAATTATAAAAAATTTCTTTTTATATATATATGCATTTTTATTATTAAAAAACTTATTTTATATTATTTTGTATTCAATGTCATTGATCAATGTTTAAATTTATTTAATTAAATTTTATTTAATATTAAGTATTATAAATTTTGACAGTTAATTTTTTTTTTAAATTTTCCTAAAATATTTTAATAAAATTTAATTATAATGGCTGTTTAGGGATTAGGACTCTCAACGCTCAGATAACTTTAATTATAAAAATCTTTCTCAGAACGGTCTGCCGCCCGCTGTTTAGGGCACCAATTCAGCCATAGCCACTGCCAACTACTGACAAATGATTAGTGACCATGGCTCGTCTCTCTTCTCTAATGGCAGAGAAAGCAGCTCTTTATCTGCTCCTCCCGAACCCTCCACCCTCAAGGCCCGTCTTTCCAAATCACCACCACAACAACAAGCCCATCATACCCACCAAATCTCCAAATCCCATAACACCTCCTCCCCTTCACCTTTTGCTCCATCAAAGCTCCAATCCCAACACCAACAAATCTCACTCCTCACTTGAACCTCATCTGCCCAAAAAGCCTACTCGCATCTGCAAGCCCCACGACCCCAACCGTGGTAGACCTTGGTCTAGTAACCGTATCACTCCTCAAGGTAAGCTTATCCTCCAATCTTTAATAGACCCAGATTTTGATTCCTCTAATTTAAATCAACTTTTGCTTCAGCTAGTTGAATCACATAAGTTTGAGGTTGGTTTTAATAGAGAGTCCTTGTCTTTTGACGTACTAGGTGTTGTCAAATGTTTAAGCTTTCATAAGAAATTTGACCTGGCTTTGAGTGTTTTTGATTGGGTGAGAAATTCTGAAGGTTTTCAATGTGTTATTACTAGTTCTGTTGTTGCTGTTGTTATCAACATGCTTGGTAAAGCTGGCCAGGTTTCAGCTGCGGCTTCTTTGCTTCATAATCTTCATAAAGCTGGGGTTGAGCTTGATGTTAATGCTTATACTTCTTTGATAACTATTTGTGTTAGTAATGGAAGGTATAGAGAAGCCGTCATGGTTTTTAACAAAATGGAAGAAGAGGGTTGTAAGCCTACTTTGTTAACTTACAACGTGATGTTGAATGTGTATTGGAAAATGGGAATGCCTTGGAATAAAATTTTAGGGCTTGTTGAGGGTTTGAAGAGTGCTGGGATCGCTCCTAATTCTTATACATATAATAGGCTTATAAGTTGTTGTAGGCGTGGTTCTTTGTATGAAGAAGCTACCCTGATTTTTGAGGAGATGAAATCAGCAGGGTTTAGACCCGTTGAAGTCACTTATAATGCATTATTGGATGTTTATGATAAGTCTAGGAGGCCCAAGGAAGCTATGGAGGTATTAAAAGAGATGGAGGTTAATGGGATATCACCTAGCATTGTGACCTATAATTCTTTGATATCTGCTTGTGCTAGAGATGGTTTATTAGATGAAGCAATGGTTCTCAAAACACAAATGGTGGGAAAAGGGATTAAACCTGATGTTTTTATCTTCACTAACCTTTTGTCTGGATTTGAGAAAGTTGGAAAAGATGAGTTAGCAATGAAGGTTTTTGAGGAGATGAGAGGTGCAGGCTGCAAACCAAACATATGTACTTTTAATGTTCTAATTAGGATGTATGGTTATAGGGGGAAATTTTCAGAAATGATGAAAGTGTTTGAAGAGATCAATGCATGTCATTGTGTACCGAATATTGTTACGTGGAACACACTTTTGGCTGTGTTTGGTCAAAATGGGATGGATTCTGAAGTCTCAGTAGTTTTCGAGGAAATGAAACAGGCAGGATTTGTACCAGAGCGGGATACTTTCAACACCCTTATTAGTGCATACAATCGGTGTGGTTCTTTTGATCAAGCCATGTCAGTTTACAAGAGGATGCTGGAAGCTGGTATTACACCTGATCTTTCTACCTATAATGCTGTTTTGTCAGCACTAGCACGGGGAAGACTGTGGGAACAGTCTGAGAAAATGCTTATTGAAATGAAGGATGGTCGTTGCAAACCTAATGAATTTACATATAGTTCTCTTCTTCATGCTTATGCAAATGCAAAGCAGATCAAGCGGATGCAGACTCTTGCTGAACAAATATACTCTGGTGTAATTGAACCTCATGTTGTGCTCTTGAAGACACTTATTCTAGTTTGCAGTAAATGTGACCTTCTTATGGAAACAGAACGCGCTTTCTTAGAACTAAAGAAAAAGGGGTTTTCACCTGACATAATTGCTCTAAATTCCATGCTTTCAATATATGGAAGGAGACAACTGGTTTCAAAAACTAATGAGATTTTGAACTTCATGATTGAAAGTGGGTTCACTCCTAACTTGATTACTTACAATAGTTTGATGTATATGTACAGTCATTCTGAAAATTTTGAGAGATCAGAAAGAATATTAAGGGATATTCTGGAAGAAGGGATGAAACCTGATATCATTTCATATAATACTGTTATGTTTGCCTATTGTCGAAATGGTCGGATGAAAGATGCTTCACGAATATTCTCAGAAATGAGGCATTCTGGGATTATTCCCGATGTAATAACTTATAGTATCTTTGTTGCAAGTTATGCCGCTAATTCAATGTTTGTTGAAGCCATATATGTAATTCAGTACATGATCAAGAATGGATGTAGACCAAACCAACGTACATACAACTTGATTGTGGATTGGTACTGTAAGTGCAGTCGGTGGGATGAAGCAAAAATGTTTGTTAATAACCTTAAGAATCTTGATCCACATGTATCTAAGGATGAAGCAAGCAGACTATTGGAACGAATAACAAAGAAATGGTCGTAGTCAATCTTAATCTACGTATGAGAGTGGAATTTTTTGGGACAGTTTTACTCCAAACTTTTTGTGCATCCCTTAATGCCCATGGTACATATTGTTCAAGCACAGAGATGAAAAGAAATGTTGTTTTGAAATAGACGAGGTTTGCTATACTGTGATGTTGTTCTTTGCTAAGGATGATTTGTGAATATGCTGTAATTCAGGGTCATGATTATATTTGTTCAATATGTATTTGGCTAGCCGATATTGTCTATATCAAATGAGACATGAAGTGAGGGAATAGTATTGCATCTACTGGTGTATTTTACAGGCTGCAACAGAGTATATAGTGAGAGTTTCTTTTGGCACTGCTCTCATTGCATCAATTGTTTTTGTTTATACCACAATTATTGGCCTTCTTTCCAGTAGAAGGTATTTATACAATTTGATAAACAATGAATTTGTAAATGCTTATGAGACAAGTGAGGATTCTAATGTTTGGATTCTATTACATTGAGGAGGATAATCGGGGAAGACAAGGAAGATCATATAATGCAGGATTTACTTTTTACTTAAGTTCCACTGATCTCTTTTGGTAATATGTTTGACACTTGATGTAGTTTTATATTTTATAAGCTTAATGTCCATAACTCTCTGAAAGGGTTTTGAGTTTTCTTTCTCTTTGTTAATAAGACTACCTTTAACTCCTATTTTAAAACTTCTTAAAACTTGCAATGTGGTTTTTGACCAGATGGGTTTTCAATATTTGAGATGTAAACTTATTGTGATTAGTGAAATAAGCAAAACACCTAAATTATTTTTGTATAGCCTGGCAGTCAAGTTTTGAGTAGTCATATAAACTATAAAGGTCCCTCAATTATCTTCTCCTTTCAACCAAAACCGAATTTCTTGATCTTAAGATCTTCTTCTCTCTTTCTATTTTCTTCTCTTCCTACATTTTTATAAGATAAACTATGCTAGATCGGCAAAATTTCTTGGTTGTTAACTTCCAAATGGACATATAGTTTTTATTCTAACCTAATTTATGAGCCTATCCATAACACCATCTTATGGTTCATTATGATATAAATGAACATGTTATTAATAATGTATAGAGTGAAACATTTGGTTGGCCTCTTTTTAGTCAATAACTTTTGTCTCAAGCTGTTGGAATATTGGACTATGGAAGAAATGTTGGTAACCCTCCCTTTCATTTCATGCAAGGTATTGGGATCTGTACTACTACAGTAGGTGGCAAGTACAAACAGATGACAACAAGAAGATGAACTTCATCAAATATGTATGTGGATGAATATTCTGTATTTTACATTCCTAGTGTTTTTTTATTTTGCAGCTTATATTAGTAGGAATAGAAGAACGGAAACTTGATATATGTGTTATAATTCAGGTTTTTTTCATTTGTATTTGGGGATGGTGACCCAATTCAAGGAACTGAAGAAGAGCGATGGCAGTTCAATCACCGAGTTGAGTTGTCTGTTGCCCTCAAAAAGAAATTATAAGCTAGTCATTTTCACCTTTCTTTGTTTGGTTTCTGACTTGTTTACTTTGTCCTCGGTCAAAACTTTAAATTTCTATAATTCCTTACCTCATTTTTGCCCAATCTTTTGCATAATTTGATCCACATTTTTCTCAAAAAGATAAAGAAGGGTGATAATATTAACACAATCCGAATTATTTTTGCCAGATTGTAATTAATTATAGGGTTAAAAAAAAGTCATTTCATATACTTTTATTTTGATATTAACAAAAATAGTTGACAACATGAAACTTTTTCTAGATTTGCCACTATTGATAAGTGATAAATGATAATGATAATTTGCATAAAGAACTTTACTCCTTGAGCCATTTATGCAGACCGGGCCGTATATAGCCTCAAATGGCGGTGTTGTTGCAGCTGAAGAAATTGCTCCGTACCTTGATTTAGAAACTGCAGGGGGATCCGGGGTGGGTTTTATGTCTGATGGAATTTTAGTTTATATATATACCTTTCTGTGTATTCAAGTCTAGATACGAAGTCAATTTGGATTTGAAACAACTTATATAGTTATGTAGAAAAATATTATCAACCACTAAAAGAAAAAAAGTTGAACAATTGACGGAAGGATAATTTTGTTGGTCATTTATATAACTTCATCATTAATAATTTTTTAACAATACAGTTCTCATATCTTGCTGTTTTTCATATAATGTCTTTTGATATTTTATTTTTCAAAAATATGGGACCTACTTTAATACAACTCATTTGAAAATCTAAGCTTTTTAATCTTTGCACATGAGAATTCGAACAATTGTTTATATAATAAACAAGAATAACTAATAACAGTCCTTTAAAAATCTGTTTGAAAGTTTATTATGTGAGATACTTGCATTTGGGGTGAGTCTAATCTAAATGAATCACCAAACTGTGGGCTGTTTTCGTGACTCGGCCACTCAGGTAATAAATAAAATTCCTTCTATATTGGTGAGGTAGTGTTATCATATTATTGAAATCTTTTTGTTCGGTTACACCTGTGGATATGATCCTGTATGGTGCTAAGTTGCTTCATATATATTTATTTGTTGATCTGATCAATAATTTGGTATTTTGATCTTTCTTATTAGTTCTCCTAGAAAAAGAAATTAAAGCAATAATTGTATTATAGACGATTATTGATTCTTTGTAAGCATTTTTAATTAATGCTAGACTTACTCAGATTAACTAAAGCTATTCTAAATGAACTTTGTTTCCTTTTTTCAAGTTATTTATACTTCCTCTGGGACCATACTGGTTTTCTTGTTCGACTGGAAGCCCTTAACTTTCTTATACTTGTTTTCAGGATGATGGATCATACATCTTACCTGTTCTTCTACGGTTTGATGGTCAAGCTGAAATAGATGAAGAGGTAATTTTAAGGGTTAAGGTCTCTACAAATCTTGTAATTCATTAAAAGTTACAATTTAATCCTTCATATTTTAAAGTATACATTTAGGGTATGTAATTCATTAAAAACTACATTTTAATCCTCCATCTTTTAATGTGTACATCTCAGGTCCTATAATTCTTTAAAAAATTCAATTATCTTCAAATAGTCTTTTTTTTCCTTGGGTAAATACCAAAGTAAAAATAAAACACAAAAACTAATAAACATATAGGCTGAAAATTGCTTATTGTGCAGGGAAATATTCTATACCGGTTTCCATCTCTACAGCATACGACATCTTCTCAGAGGAGTGGATGGAAAGAAAATGTAGGGAGAAAATGGGATGATTGGGTTGGAGGGGTTGACAGATTTTTCAAGGAGGAGAAATGGCAATTCAGGTTCTTTTTTCTAATTACAATTTTTGTTGATGTTGTCAAAATCATCTAGTCATTGACATGACACTGGATTTCCTTTTTTGTCTTCAGTAAAACTAGTTCTTCTGAGAGAGCAATGGTCATTGGACTTGGTGGACTCAATTTGTTTGTAGTCACCATTCTTGGAACAATGTTGAAGTATGCTAGACTTGTTGAAGTTCTGTGTGGTTGGTTCTCTCTCAATTTGGTGCCTTATGTTAAAACGTTGTCTTCCCACCCACCCTTCCTTCTCATTTTTGTGTCCACGTGCTTGTACAGAGACCTTGCAGTACCACCAAGTGGGTTCATCAAATTTGTCTCCGAGATATTTCCAGTGCTTCAAGTGACCTTAGCACGTTAAGTTTTTAAATTTTTTATTTAGTGTGCCATTAACTGCAAACGCTGATGATTTATATAGTTATTGCATCATTGCATGCCAACTACTGATTTTTTAGGAAGTATTCAATCTATTCTCTGGTGTACATACTAAATTATATTTAATGCTCATGTGCGTGGGCTGTTGTGGCAAACAGAGCATACATTTTTGGACTTGGTGTTAAGTTGGACCTTGTACTCTTTGCAATCAGAGTTGGACACCCCACTTGCTAGTTAAGTATAAATTTGTTGAACTTGATGAATAAAACATAACATTTTTATTTATTGAAAAAGACAAGTGGAAGGAGTAAAATATAGTTTATGACTAATATAGCATCAATAGTTTCCGTATTAAAATGTTTAATTTTTAAGTTTAGGACCTTTGTGTCAAGAAATGTAAAGTTTTGAGATCAAAGATGTTTAGGCTTTGTAAATTTATTATGCACAATTTACGAATTCTAACATGTTATAAAGTATTGAGAAATTATATAAATTGAATGAGATCGAATTGAATGGATTATAACATTGAACGGATCTAAATAGTCGAAATTCAACTTGAATAAGTTTAATTAGATGTCGTTTAATATAAGTGTTGGGTTGGATTTATTTTTAATAGTAAAAATATGAGTTAGATATAAGAGTATTATATTTGTAGGTATAAGTTTTAAGAATGATATTTTTGTTGTTTTCCTAATATTTGTAATTTGTTTATTTATAAAAGTAATTTTGTAGATTGGGTGATAAATTATTCAAGTTGTTTTGTGTGTTATTATGAAACTTTGATGATGTAGTTTTTACAAAGGATACATAAATCACTCTATTTGTAAAATTAGAACACTTTAATCACCTAACATTATAGTTATGTGATTAAAGTGTTTATTTTTTACAGTAAAAATGAGATTTTAATATCACTTTCTTTGTGTTGTTAGAAAACTTTGGTAACGTAGTTTATGCAAGTGATATATAAGTTATTTAATTTGTAAAATTGACACTTTATTTACATAATTATGGAGTGGCTTATGCTCTTTACAAAAACTACGTGAAAAATATACAAATGACTTTTTTAATGACCTTTAGGGTAATTTTTCCTTTTGGGAGATTTATGCTGGTTCTTTCTTTGCAATACCTTTGTTCCGGTTGTTGATCACCCGCCAAAGGAATGCTGATATAGAGAAGAGAAATCGAGTTAAAGATCAGAGTGCTCGAGCTCTTGAAAGGCCAGATATCTCCCTAATGTGAAAGGTGAATATTTTATCGTTGATTCTTTAAACACATTCTTACCTTCCCTCCTTTATGTTAATTTGAAAAATACCGTTCTTAAACAATTTAACTTGATATATTTCATGATCATATTCTTCAGCTCCTCAGTGCTGGTGACATGGCCCAAAGAACATTAATAGGGCAGGATCAAATCATATATAGTACTAACAAGGATTTCCTTGATCAAGACTACGAAGACCGAGAATTGAAGAAGATATTTAGAGAGTTGGAGAAGTCTGATTGAGATTAGGACTTCAAGAAAACAAGATACTTAACTAAAGTGCCATCTTTGTGTGAATTTAACATGGTGAAAGTTTGTCGAGTCGGTCATCTCCATGCTGCAGCAGCTTGGATTCCATTGATTTCTATGCAGGTTAGTGAATGTATGTTTGTTTTTCCAAATGTGAAACTTTGATTGAGTACAGGAGAAGAAGAAAATAGGTTTATTTTATTTACCCTGTTTTTGGAAATTGTTTCTCCAAACTTGTCATACAAATTATGTGATGCGTCTTCTCATTATTCATTCATTAGTATATTATTGCCTTGAGCGATTTGATTACAGGCAATGAAGATAAATAATACTTTTACCACCAATTAATTGCAGGTTATAATGAAAAGTAGATCCAATCAACCATGTTATCCATTTGTAATCTATCATTTTAGTAATTATTATTTGCAACAACTTGATGTAAATCGAAATGCACTGCTCTTTTATTTTTCTTCGTATCCATCTATTCAAATGGGAAATCAAAATTGAAAATGAATTGGATTAATGTTGGGAGAGAGAGTAACAAACTCTAAATCCAAGTATGACAAACTGTAAGAGAAGAGTAACCATCTTTTTTGTTGGAGTAGTTAAGAAAATTTCCCACAATAGGTTACTTCTAAGTTCTGCTTAAACTTCAATGGCATTGAAAAAAAAAACTGAGATGATAAGTACAAAGTAAATTTTTTTCACTTGAAATAAAAATAGAAAATAAATAAATACAAAATATGATAATTTATTCTTATACAATTATATTTTCATAATAATAGGATTAAATGTTATTTTTATAATAAATAAATATATAGTATATGTATTTACAATGACCAATTTACATGCCTTCCCATATCCTTAATACAAGAACAAAATGTCTCTTGAAAAGGAATTAAAGATATATCATGAGTAAAAGTGAAATAGAGTGTTAGAAGTTTATTGAGAAATCAACTCTCTCAAAAGTTTAAAATATTGGGAGAAAGATCAATTATATTTTTATATATTTATCACTCTTTTATAAATGTTGGTTATATTGATTATATGCACCATGCAAACTAAACAATTGGAATTTAACAATTACGGTTATTAGGCCTTGCATGCAGTGTTTCCAACTCTAACCAAGTTATAAATTATTGTTGTTCATCAACTTTTCAAAAAACTTATAATAATTTTATATATTTATCATAGAGAGAAAAAAATTAAAAGAGAATGAAAGATTGTACATTGTTTTTCCTACGAAGAGTTTAGATACCTTTCAAGAGAAAAGTTAATCGATAAGCTACAGTATGAAAGTTAACACAATACGTATTTTTTGAACATAGTTGAAAATTCATATTACTCACACATCGAAGGATATCTGGACGAGCTCACAGATCTATGTTTACCGTGTAATCTATTTCTTTCGTCTTTCTCAAGTCTTAAAGTTAGGATCTAACCCTTAAGAACCTAATGTGAATTTCATGCTTAAACATATCACATACATAAGAATTATACATCTTTAATTAAAAACTATGTATGCTATTTAATTAATACAAATAATTAAATCATTTTTTCTAATATATTTAATTGTCTCTATAGATCAATTATTGACCAATTAATCAATAACATAAAAATTAGATTAAATAATATAATTAAAATGAAATCATAATTAGGATAAAATATTAAATCATTATATGTATAACATGTAAAAAATTGAGTTCATAAGACCTATAGATTAACAAATTAACTAGACATGATTTTTTTTCACAAATCTGGTATTTTTCATAAAAAAAATATAAAAATTGATAAAGAAAAGAGAAGAAAAATAAATACAATCAATCTCTTGAATTGTAGCACCAATTTTCTCTTAGATCTTTACAAAAATTGTATCTCCTTTTGAGTTTTTTTTTGTCATTTTCTTTCTTCTTGGCTTCAAAAACTAATAAAAATACATCAAATTTGACTAATTAGGGTTGTTGGGGAAATTAAGGAGTTAAATTAGGCTCAGATGGAATCTAGATTGCCAAATCAGCTTCATATCAAAGGTTAAGATGAAAAAGGAAATTAAACAATGTTGACCAATGTAATTGTGACACATGGCACGAGAGGTTCACATGGTGAATAAGCACATGACGTATAGTAGGGCATACTGGTCATAGTCAATGTGTGTTGAGTTAGTGCCATGTTCCATGTTGTGATTCGGGGATACAGACTGCATGGTGCCCTAGTGGAACAAACGAATGAATCATATGTTGACACGTGGTACGCTCGTTAACCACTTGACAAAACTTGGATTGAACATCGTGTTGACACATAATAGTGTCTGTATCACCTGATACCCGGGGCTTGCTCCGATTGGCTCCCCTTATGTGTATGGTGTCCACGTGTCTTCTTATGATTGGTCTTACATTAAAAATTCATAAAAAATTATAAAAAATTCTTGAAAAATATATTTTTACCTTTTTTCACTAGAAAGTTTATATTTTAATATTTTTAACTTCAAAAGTACTACTTATTGAATAAAACTAATAAATATTAAGTAAAAAAATGCATTGATGACTCTGCTTTCATAGAGTCATTACACCCTTATGCTTAACTCTTTGCTTGTTCTCAAGTAAAGTCAAGTCTAACTAGATAAAATAACATGGACAATATATTAATAAATATATATCTATTAATACATGTATATTTAGCGAAACTATCCCTGGTCATACAATTCTAATACAAGGAGATTCATATATCCATCAATCAACACGCTATCAATATAAGAATATGCAATGTTTTTGACGAATTGATTCATGTGTATGTTTCATATGATATCATCCAATGCACTCATGAAATCAACCTATATGAGCATGCTAATCAATTCAATCTTAGAATAAGTCTCATAAGTTTATATTTTTACATCTCTCTACACTAATATAAATATGCACTAAGCTAAAAATCAATAAGAGTTTTGTATGCTTGTAATGTAAGGCTTAGGTAGAGGTCAATAAATGAAGAGATTTGGGCTCTTTCCACATTTTAGCTTTCTTTTTATTTATCATGCTTTTTTTTTAACTACAATTGAGTTTTTACTTAATATTTTAGTACACCTTATTTTATCATTTTTTTCATATTCTTTTATTCTATATCTTTTTTTTTTGTAACTTCACAACACTTTCACACTTATTTTCAATTTATTTTTCTTTTTCTCTATAAAGATAATTGTGTTGTGATTTTTTTTATATAATGTATTACATTTATTCTCACTCTATAGCATAACACATAATTACATTTTCTTTTTCTATAAGCTAAAGGTGTAAAGGTAATGGTAATACTTATTGGTTAGACATAAAATGTGGCTTAAAGATATGAAAAGTGCTTAATTGGGCTCAAATGAGTGACTAAAGATATTAACAATGGTTAGCTTGAATGGCTCAATCGATCCAAATAAGGCCTAAATTATTTCTTATGCTAAATACTATTTCATATTTCTTCTCAAGTAATGATCAAATAGATTTTAAAACATGGTAGATCTCATCACCTCGTATAATTCACCATGAATTTTCTCTCAATAAGAACACTAAAATCAATTATAAACATATAAATAAAAAATTGAATTAATTCAATCAAAACTAGTAAGCATATCACAATTAATGTAGCTATCTTAATTAGCATGTTACATTTCTTATTTTAATCATAATAACCAATTTTTATTATTGGGTTTATACTTTTCATATTAAGCATGCATGCATTTAATTTTCACATACTTATCAATTTCTGCCCAAATCATAATTAAAAAAATCTAAAAAAAATTTAAAAATTGAAAATGCATACTAAATATTAAAGTAGAATAAAGTTCCCTCCTTGAAACTTAAATTGCACATTGTTTCCAACATGCAATATAAATATGAAAAAGTAAAAGGAAAGAAAACTTACTTAGTCTTGGCACACTATATTTGTCGTTAAAATTGCTCAATCTTGTTGCGTCATTGCTCTCCATATTTATTCACTTACAAAATAAAAATAATAAAAATATAAATAAAATAATGTTGAGTTGTCTCACAACCAGCATCACGTTTGACGTCCTTGACTAGACGCTCATATCAACTCCTAAGGTACATCCATCTGTGTCCATTTACTATTGAGTTTGCCTAGAAGCAGTTTGATTCTTAAATTGTTCAATAATACTTTATGTTCTAGTTTAAAAATAAGGTGCTCAATTCTCTTATCATGTCATATTTTTGTTTTCTTTTTGTATATTTTGGCATTCTTATAAGCACTCTACCGTAACTTATCTAATTTATGTATTTACAACATATTTTTCATCTTTTTATTGGACTCTTCCTCTTGTCTACTTGATTGGGGATGGTAGGGTAAATGTGTGAGGTCTAACCTTGGTGGTCCTTCAATAAATGGTTTGAGCTTAAATCCCACATTTGGTATACACACGGGAGATATAGCTCCCAAATAATTCACACAATCAACAATATCAATCATAGATTCCATACTTTCAAACTTAAAATAGAATGAGTTGTTTCTTGATAAGTTTACTTCATTGTTCATAGTATCATATGTAATAGTCTTAAGTGTAGGTAACTCAACAATTTTTTTTAAGTTATCCTCATAATCAGTAACATATATCCTAAAGCATTTATTAGCTCATTATAAGCTCATCATTTTGTACATTAATAAGTGCTCTTTCAGTTGCTAAGAATGAACGATCAAGTATATTGAAAATATTATGATTCTCTTCCATGTTTAGTACAATAAAATCCGTCAGAAAGATAAACTTGTCTATTTTTACTAGCATATACTCTACCACACCTCACAATCACTTAAGTACAATAAAATTCATCAGAAAGATGAACTTGTCTATTTTTATTAGCACATCCTCTACCACACCTCACAGTCACTTAATTGATGTATCTACTATTTGTAATGTTACTGATGAATTTGGCTTTACCAACCCAAGAGATTTGATAATGACATAAAGTTAATACTTAAACCTAAGTTTTTGTCAAAGTTCATATTCCCACATCATGTTCTAATTGGTCATATATTAAAAATTTATTAAAAAATTCATAAAAATTTCAAACAATACATTAATTAATTTCTTAATAATTATTATATTCAATCAATCAATCAATTATATATTATTATTAATTAATTAATAATAACAAATTTAAAAATTAGATTATTTAGAAAAAAATAAAAATTCATAGTCTAAAATATTGAATTTACTAGATAAGCTAAACATTACATATAATTAAAAAATATTTAAAATACATATGAATATATATTAATTCCCCAAATTACTATATTCATCGAACAAATTTTCAATTAATACATTTTTTATTATAGTTTATATTATATTTTTAACTCTATATTGTATTAGTAATTTTTTACTAATTTTATATCATATATTTAATTTTAATTTATTATATATAATAAAAAATTAACAATATTATGTCAAACTTACCCCAATATTATTTATAATGCTATGTTTAGTATGAAATTTGGTACTGAATCGAAGCAACTCTTGTACCAAATTTTACACAATTTGGATGGGATGGTGAAGGGTTGAAGTCGTTCTTAATTGTGGTAGTTTTAGGATTTCTCTTATCATCTCTTTTTAAGTTATAAAAAAGTATTAATTTATTTTTATAAATTAAAAATATTGGTCACTTTAATTTAAATTTATGTACTTTAATTATCTTATTATTACAATCATAAATATCTTAGTTATTTTAATTAAATTTAGATGATTTTAATCATTTTATTTTCACATTTTTTTAAAATTTTGTGAGATATTTTTTTTTCTTTAAATATCTACAAACCTCTTATTAGTAAGGTTTATTTTGATTTAACTTAAAAAAATTCAATAGAAAATATCTAAAAATTAAAATTGATAAAAATAAATAAAATATTTAAAAATATAACAATAAGATAATTAAAATATATTAATTTAAAAAAAATATTATTAATATGCTTATTTATATTATGAGTTATTTTGAAGGAAAAGAACTTATTTATATTATGAGTTACTTTGAAGGAAAAGAAAATATGGATGATTGTATCCATTTAAACCTTAATTTCTCTTAAGGAAATTTCACTCATTAAAATTATTTACAAAAATATTTTAAACTATCCAAAAATAAATACATGTGTAGGGTATGATTCAGAGAATAATAATTATAACCCAAAAATATAACCAAACTATATATAAATTTAATGTAAATATTAATTATGTGTTACTTGATTTTTATCTTAATTTTATAAGTTATTAACTAGTTTTAAATTATAAAAATATTTATACAAATTTTAAATTTACTGGTTAATAACATTATTCTCCATAACTCTCCCTTTAACTTATATATCTATTTTTGATTGATTCAATTTTATGAACTCAATTGTATTTTTTAGTAACATTTTCTAGCATAATTTATAATTTATAGGAAGCTTTTTTAAATATCACTCATATATTTTCAAATTATGTTATTAATATAAATTATTATTTAAAATGTGGTTTATAACGATTACGACTTAATTAACATGATAATATTCCATCTCTATGATTAGGTGACACATAGTATCTTCTAAAACCTGTTCGATCATAATTTCTCTAGAAAGGAAATTGCCTTTATCTTTTTCTTTCCTTCTATTTTTTGTTTTTGTTGTTTCGGGAAAAGGGTAAAAAAAAGAGAGGAAAAATATCTTTTTGATGAAGGAATGGGAATGAAGCTTTTTATCAATTTTTTTATGTGACAGGCACATATTATTTAATTTATAAAAACTAAGATTTAAAAAAATTATTTATTGTAACATAATAAAAATAATTTTCATAAAAAATTGATATAAATTAAGAAGATATACAAATTTTATATTTTTTTTTATTAATTTTTTCTTTTTAAAAAAGAGTATCCTAATCTTTATAAGAAATGTAAAAACCTAACATCTAGAGAAAAAAAATGTCAAAATTCGAGTAGGTAAAAATAAGTAATAAACGAATTATATTTACAGTACAAACCCTTAACCGATAAAAGAGTTAATTTGTATGTATCATGTTATTAGGAAAAAAAAAACTTCAAAAAATTAACAATATTTTTACTTTTTTTCAATTATGATTAATTTTTAAAAATAAAAAAATCCTTAAAAGATCAAAAAGATATTTTGGATAAATAAATTTAATTAATATTCAAAAATGATAAATAAGTTATCAATATTGAATTGAAATATTAAAATGATATCTTTTAAAAATATTGAATATTTGAGATAATAATATATTAATTTAGTACATCTAAAATACGAAACCTCTCATTTTATGAATATTTTTTATATTAAAAATTAATTTTGAAAAATATTAAAAGAAAGTGTCCTTTGAGCATGTTTAGAATGAGGAGCAAAGTGTAAAAAAAAATATAAGGGGCTATAATCAAAATTATATTTCATATTATAATATAAAGCTAATAACTTTTTAATTATTCTTTCATTATAATGTATAATATATTATGAAAACTACCTAACATAAATAAAATATAAAATATAACAAAGAAATGTAACATAATATTGAAATTATACATTAATATATTAATTAATGAAATAAAAATTAATTTAAACAACCAATAATTAAACGTATCAAAATTTTTACATGAGAACTTTAAATTTAATATAAGAATTTTGTCATAAGGCATATAAATACATAAATTTTAGCCATATTATATCTTTTTTTGGGTTTCCATGTGATGAATACTTGTAAACTAATAATCTACTAAAGTAATAACAATTATATAATCCTCCTATGATTCTATTTTTCAAAATTTTAAAAAATTTAAGCGTAAGAAAAGTGAACATAATAATCATTTATATGTTTTAACACTTCCTTTTAAGTATAAATTATTTTATTTTTATAAATATTCATGACTCTTACTTTTCTCCATAACTAGAGAACTTTAATTAATTTTAAAAGTTATCACTAGAAATCAATTCCAAGGTCTCGATACTCTTAATCTATGCATAAGTGTTTGTAACTAATTTTCTTAAAAGTTTAAGTTTAATAGAAATATATTAATAATTATTTATATTATTTAACAACAACTAATTAACTAAAATGATGGGTAAAAAATAAGAGATATAAAGCGTATTTATAGAACTCGGATACTCACCTCGTCTGCCACTCGTCAATCCCCTCGCCAAGGGTAGTGGCTAGGGTGATAACGAAGTGTTAAAAATTCACATTTTTTTATTTCAAAAAATTATCGAATATATTTCATAAATATCCGCACCTAAAATGAACCAAAAAATGCAAGTGATAACATCGGCTCGCTCATAAGCTCACTCATCAAAAACCAACACTTTATTTGACATGCACACTATGAAAGTCAATCTCATGGTATGTAAACATGCTCGCATACAAAGTGTACCTAACTATATATGTGTGTGTATTACTGGTCTGCAGTAACTAACTGTACACAAAGGAAGACAAATACACAAAGTAAAATAAACAAACATTGCATTTTAATTTGTACACGAAAAGCCAACACAAAGAATCAAGTACAACAAGACTTATAGAGAGATTATACATAGAGGGAGTAACATTTAAAATTTCATATCGGTTGATTTACTCATTGTTTCTTCTCTTATCTAGTATTTATACACTAAACTAATGAATAATGAGTCTTTCGAGATAAGTTATGTGATGTTTGTGTTTTTTCCTTTAAGTGTACATAAGAGCTATCAAAGATTCAAGTGAAGATAGTGTCATTAGATCATAAGATAGTTTCAATATGTAAATTTTATTTTTCGTATGAGCGTTATGTAGTGAAAGAAAGATTTTGCCACACGAATATCTCAAAGGAAGAGATTGTAAGGTATATGTGAATGTTGGCAAGATTCGTGAACAAAACATTTAAATGTAATTTAGTTTCTAAGTGAGTCTTTAAAGAATACATTTCAAGTCGAAGAAACTATCGAACTACAAATGAACACATCTTAAGTATACCTCTATTCTTATACACATTAGATTTCATATTAGTCACATAGAAATTTTTTGTATTTAGGCTACTTGATCGAGTAGTGTCTAGATCTATCTAGTAGATAGATTGAGAATCAATCTACCTTGATTAAAAAGTCTTGAGAATCAATCTACCTTGATTAAAAAGTCTATGGATTAATTTTATATAAGGTAAATCGATCGAGATCTGGATCCAAAATGTTAAACTAGAGTGAGGTGAATAACTTGATATTATTACTTTTATATCCAAAAGTTTTTGAATTTATTTTTCAAATTCAATTATGTCTCTTAATTTTATGCTAGAAATCATTTTAAATTTGTTTACCTTTGGTTCTAAAGAATTTTCTGAGCTTACTATTTTTAATAATTTGTTGATACCTATTAAATTTTTATCTTTCTATATTTCATTAAGAAAAAAGTTTTGTTTCTCTTCTATATTTAATGAAATATTTTCTAAATAAGGTTTTGGTTGTTATTTTGTGTATATCTCACCAAGTTTTTACTTTTTATATTGTTGCGTAAAAATTGGGTTTGATACAGTCAAAATATTTCTCATTTTTGACACGTAAATGACTTTATCATATAGTGTTATTAGACTTATTTTGTCTAAATATTATGTAAAAGAATTGATATAATTTAAAGAAATTATTCTCTATTAATAAATAAACTTCAATTTTTTGTTAATATATTATAAGAATATGAAACTTATCCCATTCTTTCATTATATCTGCATTTTTTTAGACTTTATTAAGATTTAATATAATATTGTTAGCAGTTTTTTTAATTAAATTTTTTTATGTTTGTTTTCAGAGTTCTTTTAAGAATACATATTTACTAGCTATAAATGTACTAGTTCTTGTAACTATATATGCATATAAATGATAACTTGTATTCAATCATACTTTAATATAAGTACCGTTTGAGTTTATAATAATATACAAATCATTTATCTTTTGATAAAGATTATTCATAGCTTAAGTCAGTTATTTCTTCCTCATTTTCTTCTAATAGATAAATACTACAAGTATCATTTATAGTCGATTCCTCTATAGATTCTAATTCTATTTTAAAAACTTCTTTTAAGATTTTTGCTTTTTATAATAATTCTTTTTGAAATTCTTTTTTCTATAGAACCCTATTAAGGCATTCGTTAGCATAATATCTTTTCTTATTGCAGATCCAACATCTATTTTTTTTAATGGGCAATAATTATTATTTTCTGATAGCTTATACTTTTTTCTCCTAAAATATTTTTTCTATTAAGTTATTTATTATATCTTCTCTTATATTTTAGAAAGTATGGTTTTTTAATTAATATCTTTTGAAGGTTTTGTATTTTTTATATTATTTATACTTTTATTTGTAAGATTTTATGTTACATCTATATTTATTAAATATCATTTGATTTCTTCAATTTCATTTTCATTAAATTCAATGATATATTTACCTTTGTCTTTTATAATAAATTTCTTATATATTTCATTTACTATAGTATCTAAGTATTCCTTGCTTGTGGGTGCATTTGTCTGTATTTGTAAATGTTATTATTCTGCTAAATTTGTAAACCAAAATTTTACATCCCTTATAATTTAGTAGGTTTCTAAGACTCTACAAGTTGATGAGTTTGATTGTGCGGTTGGAGAAGTTGGTATGATTATACTCATATCATTAGGTCATTTTTTCTCTCTTATACAATATATATATATAAGATCATATCTATAATTTTCATGAAGTTTAAATTATGGTGGAATACTACATCTAGTTTTTCAATGCAATTATTCTTCTATTTTGGGTTGTTGTTTTCTTCTACAAGGAAAGTCAACTTTCTCTCTACTTTGTTTATTTCTTTCTTCTCTATGTAGGTGAGATGTTCATTCTTGATAAATAAATATTAATAAAATAAGTTTGATATGATTTTTTGGATCATATTTTTTAGTTCAGAATTAGCTCAATTGACTATTATCATATCATAGTCCTCTTTTTTTATATAAAGTTTTTTTTATCATATTGTATTCCTAACTCTTCATCAATTAGAGTTAATAGACTAACTAATTTTTCTTTATCTCTATTCTCAAGATTCATAAATATTTTTTCTAATTCTTTTCTATATTTCATTAAACTAAGAATATAACTTCTTCTTTATCTTTATTTTTTTCTCATTCTTTCTTTTTTCATTATTAGGTATCAATGTATCTAATCTCCTTGATGGTTCCCTTTTAACCCTATAAATGGATCAAACTTATAACCTATAATTTTATTATCTCTAAGTATGTTATTTACATTATGTCTTAATTTTATAAATTCTTTATATATGTCTTGCTATAATTTATTATAATTATATTCTCATATTTTTTTTAAGAGTTTTTTTTGTGTTTCATTTATGTTTTGTAAATACTTGATGTTTTATTCTTGTGTTATATCTATTTCTTCTACTAAAAGAATTAAAGCTTTCATTATTATTATTTGATTTTTTGATATGCATATGAAGTCTAATTATATATCTTGTATTTTGTTTTTGAATTTTATTAGGATAATAATGATATCATTTTTTTTCTTAATATTACGTTATGGATTAATGCTTTTATCACTTCTTGTTTTAGATCTATCACCTTTCTTTCTTTATTAGAGGTTTTTCCTTCAGGATTTATAAGCATAAATCTTAATACATTACTTTTTCTTCATGTTATTAGATGTTTTTCTTTAATATCTAAGTTCCATTTTTTTTATATTTCAAAATTTTTTAATCATTTAGGTTTCATTATTCGCTTAATTTATTGAAATTTTTTATCTATTCCTATGAATTCATTGTGTCTATGTATTGAACTATTATGACTGTTTGTAATGTAGTGTACTAAAAATTAATAATTTTATTCTTTCATTAAATCTCTTATTTCAAATTCATAGGCTAAACTTAATATTTGGTTTAAATTCTTATCATTAATAATAATAATGATAAACATAGGGTATGTTATGAATTTTAATTTCAGTTATCTTAGGTTTTTATGGATCGTTCCTAATAAAACACATTTTCTATTTATTATTCTATTGTCAAGAAATGCTAATCTTTTGTGTATTAATCCTTTCTCTAAAATGTATTTTTATTAATATTTGAATTTCTCTTAAATTAATGTATCCAATTTTTCTTTTATCATTCTTAAGGATTTTTGATCATTTATTTATAATAATTTCTTTATTAATTAATGATATATTATATCTTTATTTTACATCTATAATATTAATATCCACTTCTTTATTATTTATTTCTTAATAGATTATATATTTTCTTAAAAATGTTTTCCTTATTCTTGAGAATGATAAATCTTTAAATTTATCTCTTTCCTTAAAATTTAATCTTGCTTTTTATACTTCTTTAAAAAAAATTGTTATTTATTATTTCTTGTTAGAAATTAACATCCTGATATATCTTGTATTTTTATTTCTATTATTTTTTAATTTTTTTATTTATTTCATTTTTATGTATAAAAGATTATTATTCATTTCCGCTAGTTATAGTTTTTATTAAATTTAAAGAGTATTTATAATATTTTTAAAATAATAAAAATATTTGTAATATTACGTCCCTTGAGAATAATATTGATTTTCCCACGTAATTCTCAAAAATGTTCCTAACTTAAGTTTAATCCATGACGTAGTGGCCACCATTTCAAAAATAGTCCTAACATAAAATACATGGGAAAATATAGTGGTCACCATTTCAAAAAAGAACTAAACTATAGTGTTTACGAAAATATAAAATGCATTTTTATGGATAAAAGAAACAAATATTTAAGATACTATCAACATATAAAGTAGGTGAAAATGGGTGATATATATGAGCATTTCTCTTGTATATATTGAATGTTTGATCCAACCAGGTAAGGTTGCATTTGTTTATATAATAAAGCAGACCAAATTAACTTGTATCATTTAACGCTTATCTTTGACTATGGAAAACTAACCAAATTTGCATAAATTATTTTCACCTCTGTGGCTGTTTACATATAAAGCTTAAACTACACGTCGTCTTAGTCTCCCTTCTTGTCTTGTTTTAATTTTTGTCATGGTAGGCTTAGCTTCATGTCACCATCTTCACCTACTCATTTGTTGAATATAAACACTACGATTTCATTTATATAACAAGCATGCTTAATAAATTTCATTAGTTAGAGGTTAAAATTGACTACTTGGGTTGTTCGGTCACTAATAATGGGGTAAATCTAGGATGTTAATTCAAGAGGAGTATTATAAAAACTGTTAATTTTGGGCTATCGTAATATTTAGTACAAAGTTCATTGATCTGTATAATTTGCTTAGAAATGTAGCACAAGTCCAAGCCATAAACAATCTCTCTACCAAGTTTGTTGAAAAGATTTGCTACATTTTCATGGCTTCCCAATGCATGCATGATTTGTAATCCCATTTCTATGAAGGACCTCAACATCTTTCTCACACATCGTGCATGTGATCTTATTTTTCTTTGTGTCTCAATCTAGATATAGGACTTTTTCTCGGTATAGTAATGGATGAAAGAACAAAGCAACAAGGGGAACTAATGGTAGTTGTCTCACATCTTCTAAACTAGTCAGCTCAAATAGTTTTTCAATTAAAAAGTGGAATTGATTCTCAAACTTCAGTAAATGACTTTGAAGAATTGGTAGCAACCAAGAAGTGGTAAATATTGGATCATCAACTACTTCCTAATTAATAACAAATTAAAACATCCATCAAATTTTCCTTCGGACAGGCATCAAATGAAAAAGGCGCCATACAGATAATACCATTTGTGCTCATCCATTGGTTTTTTCTTCCCATAATGAAAGGGTGTTGGTTTGTAAACTTGTTTACAAGCACAAAGAAATCAAAAACAAACTTTGAAATATTCTAGCCCATTTGAAGTCCAGCTCATAGAAACTTCTATGGTGATGATCTGGATTGATAAGGATACAACTCATGGTTGATGGGAAGAAGAAAATCAATGGGTTAGGTAAGAAGATAAGTGTATGATTTAGATTGTATGACTTAGATTTATTTGTTGTTTCTATAAATATCTCTCAGTAGCAATGTAATAATCAAGTTAAAAGAAATCAGAAACAAAAATTTGAGAATTTCTCAGTGTTTCTGGAAAATTATTTTGGAGTGTTCTTGAGTTTTGAGAGTTTTAATCCATAATATTCCAACAAAGTGGTATCAGAGCCGAGTTGGAGCCGAGTTAACTCACTGATTTAGCCGAGTTGACCGAGCCGCTGACTGAGTCGTCAAGCCGTTTGACTGAGTCGTCGAAACAATTGACCAAAAAAGTTGACTTTGATTGTTGACCAAAAAATTCAGATTTTTTCCCGGAGTTCCTCCTAAGGTTTTTTGACGTTCTGAATCCATCTGTGCGATCAGAATTTATAAATTCTCACTATATTGAGAGTTATGTCAAGTGGAGGTATGTCATCGTTTCAAGTCCCGACACTCAACAACGACAACTATGATAATTGGAGTATCAAGATGAAAGCTCTTTTGGGTGCACATGATGTGTGGGAAGTCGTAGAGAAAGGCTTAAGTGAGCCAGATGATGAAGCTACTCTAACGCAAGTGCAAAAGGAATCTTTGAAGGATTTGAGAAAGAGAGATAAGAAAGCCCTTTTTTTCTTATCTATCAAGCCTTAAATAATGATGTGTTTGAGAAGATTTCAGATTCAACATCTTCCAAAGCAGTGTGGAATAAGCTTCAAATTTCTTTCAAAGGAGCTGAGAAAGTGAAGAAGGTTCGTCTCCAAACACTAAGAGGTGAGTTTGAATCTCTACATATGAAAGCTTCCGAATCTATTTCTGATTATTTCTCGAGAGTCACAGTTGTTTCTAATCAATTAAAAAGAAATGTTGAGATGTTGGGAGATGTTAGAATAATGGAAAAGATACTTCGTTCATTAGATTCCAAATTTGAACACATCGTTGTAACGATTGAGGAAACAAAAGATTTGGAAGAAATGACCATTGATGAACTCAATGGGTCATTACAAGCATATGAAGAAAAACATAAGAAGAAGTAAGGGATCACTGAGCATTTCTTCAAAATGCAATTCAAGGATAAGCATGAAAGCCAAGGTAATGACAGAAACCAACATGGCCGAGGTAGAGGTAGAGGCCGTGGACGAGGTTGGAATTACAACAACAATTCCAACAATTTCCAAAGAGCAGAAAGCTTAACACAAAGTCGTGGAAGAGGTAATATGAACTTATGGTATGGAAAATCTCAAGTTCAATGCTATAATTGTCAGAAATTTGGACATTATACTTCAGAATGTAGAGTTCCCAATAATAAAGTAGATGATAAAATCAACTACATAGAGGAGAAGACCAATGAGAAAGAAACTCTTTTTCTAGCACAGAAGGAAGATGATAATAGTCAACCAAATGCATGGTATCTTGACAGTGGTGCAAGCAACCATATGTGTGGAAGGAAAGACATGTTCGTGGAACTAGATGAGTCAATAAGTGGAAATGTCTCATTTGGAGATGATTCAAACGTAGCAGTGAAAGGAAGAGGTAACATTCTTATTCGATTGAAAGATGGGCAATATCAATTTATTTTCAATGTTTACTATGTCCCAAATATGAAAAGTAACATCTTAAGTTTAGGACAACTGTTAGAGAAAGGTTATGATATTCATATGAAGGATTATAATCTTTCTATAAAAGATGATAAGAATAACCTCATTGCTAACGTGCTAATGTCAAAGAATAGAATGTTCTTGATCAACATACAAAATGACATTGCAAAGTGTCTGAAAGCCTACTATAAAGATGCATCGTGGCTATGGCATCTTCGATTCGGGCATCTCAATTTTAGAGGATTGGAGCTATTGTCTAAGAAGGAGATGGTGAAAGGACTACCTTGCATTAACCATCCTGATCAACTTTGTGAAGGGTGCCTACTCGGAAAGCAATTCCGAAAAAGCTTTCCAAAGGAGTCAAACTCAAGAGCCAAGAAGCCACTGGAGCTAATCCATACTGATGTGTGCGCACCGATCAAGCCTAGCTCTCTCGGTAACAGTAACTATTTTCTTCTTTTTATTGATGATTTTTCAAGAAAAACTTGGGTATATTCCTTAAAACAGAAATCAGAAGTTTTTGAAGTATTCAAAAGGTTCAAAGCTACAGTGGAGAGAGAAAGCGGTAGAAAAATCAAAGCCATGAGATCAGACCGAGGTGGAGAATTTACATCCAAGGAGTTTCAAGAGTTCTGTGAAGCAAATGGAATTCATAGATCTTTAACAGTGCCAAGATCCCTCCAACAGAATGGTGTAGCTGAAATAAAGAACCGAACAATCCTCAACATGGCACGAAGCATGCTCAAAATCAAGAAACTACCTAAAGAGTTTTGGGCAGAAGCAGTAGCATGTGCAATTTACTTGTCAAACCGATATCCAACAAGAAGTGTATGGGGAAAGACACCACAAGAGGCATGGAGTGGAAGAAAGCCTGGTATTTCCCACCTAAGAGTCTTTAGAAGTATAGCCCATGTTCATGTACCGGATGAGAGAAGAACGAAGCTTGATGATAAAAGCGAGAGTTTTATCTTCATCGGTTATGATGCTAATTCAAAGGGCTATAAGTTGTACAACCCATACAATAAGAAGATTGTGATTAGTCGAGATGTGGTATTCGACGAAGAAAGAGAATGGGATTTTAACTCTCATGCAGATAACTTCAATTTCTTTCCTCAGTTTAAAGAAGTTAAGCAGAAAATGAGGGAGAAACCAATAGAAATTCAATAAGAGCCAATGACTCCACCTACTTCACTAATGCCAACCACTCATGAAAACCCGTCACCTTCATCATCTTCGAGTGGAAGTGAAAGAGCCGTGACACGTACACGAAATCTCCAAGATCTTTATGAGGTAACAGAACGACAAGATAATCTTACCTTATTATGTCTCTTTGCTGATTGTGAACCAGCGAGCTTTCAAGAAGCTGTACAAGAGAAGAAGTGGAGAGATGCGATGGACGAAGAAATCAATACAATTGAGAAGAACAACATATGGGAACATGTTTCACTTCCCAAAGGGCATAAGGCAATAGATGTCAAATGGGTGTACAAGACAAAGAGGAATGCTAAGGGAGAGATTGAAAAGCACAAGGCGAGGCTTGTAGCAAAAGGATATAGTCAAAAGACTGGAATTGACTATGATGAGGTATTTGCTCCTGTTGCTCGATTAGAAACTATAAGACTAATCATTTCTTTGGCAGTTCAAAATAAGTGGAAGATACATCAAATGGATGTAAAATATGCTTTTCTAAACGGAGTCCTTGAAGAAGAAGTCTACATTAAGCAACCATCAGGCTATGAAGTAAAAGGTCACAAAGACAAGGTGTTGAAGTTGAAAAAAGCTCTTTATGGGTTAAAGCAAGCACCAAGAGCATGGAATAATCGCATCGACAAGTACTTTCTAGAAAACAACTTCACCAAGTGTCCCTATGAACATTCACTCTACGTCAAGATTGAAGATGGCGATATTCTAATCGTTTGTCTATACGTAGATGATCTCATCTTCACTGGAAGTAATTCGAAGCTATTTGAAGATTTTAAGAAGGTGATGACCCAAGAGTTTGAAATTACAGATATCGGGTTTATGGCATACTACCTTGGAATTGAAGTGAAGCAAAAGGAATAAGGAATCTTCATCTCTCAAGAAAGCTATGCAATGGAGATACTAAAGAAGTTCAAGATGAATAATTGCAAGCCGATCAACACATCAGTGGAACATGGAATCAAACTATCCAAGCATGAAGATGGTGAAAGTGTGAATCCAACATTTCTCAAAAGTTTAGTTGGAAGTCTGCGTTATCTCATGTGCACAAGGCCTGACATCCTGTATGTTGTTGGATTGACTAGCCGCTATATGGAGAAACCGACAATCATCTATTTCAAAGCTGCAAAAAGAATCCTACGCTATCTAAAAGGTACAATTAATTTTAACTTGTTCTATTTGGCTTCTAATGATTACAAGCTTGTTGGATATAGTGATAGCGATTTTGGTGGAGATATAGACGATCGAAAAAGTACTTCCGGATTTGTATTTTTCATGGGAGATACTCCTTTTACATGGATGTCGAAAAAGCAACCGATTGTCACCTTATCTAGTTGTGAAGCAGATTATGTAGCAGCTACCTCATGTGTTTGCCATGCAATTTGGCTGAGAAACTTATTAAAAGAGCTAAGTATGACACAAGAAGAGCCAACCAAAATTTGTGTCGATAACAAGTCAACCATTACCTTAGCCAAAAATCCTATTTTCCATGATCGAAGCAAACACATAGATACTTGATATCATTACATCAGGGAGTGCATCACAAGAAAGTATGTACAACTCGAGTATGTAAAATCACAAAATCAAATTGCTAACATCTTCACTAAATCGCTCAAGCAAGAAGACTTTGTCAGATTGAGAAATTTGCTCAGTATCATAAAATAAGTTTAAGGGGGAGTGTTGGTTTGTAAACTTGTTTACAAGCCCAAAGAAATCAAAAAAAAACTTTGAAATATTCTAGCCCATTTGAAGTCCAGCTCATGGAAGCTTCTATGGTGATGATCTGGATTGATAAGGATACAGCTCATGGTTGGTGGGAAGAAGAAAATCATTGGGTTAGGTAAGAAGATAAGTGTATGGTTTAGATTGTTTTGGTAGGTTTAGATTGTATGGCTTAGATTTATTTGTTGTTTCTATAAATACCTCTCAGTAGCAATGTAATAATCAAGTTAAAAGAAATCAGAAACAAAAATTTGAGAATTTCTGAGTGTTTCTGGAAAATTATTCTTGAGTATTCTTGAGTTTTGATCCATAATATTCCAACAAAGGATTCAATAGAATTAATTTTGGGATTAAAAGAGCCTCTATGAATGTCTTTAATGTTTCCTGTGACTTAATAGATTTTGCATGATTTCACGTAATCATAATCTGCAGGGTTTTTATGGATATCAGTTACCCAGTCACAGAATATCATGTTGCCTCCTTCTGTTATAATTGGCTCTTTCACACGCGCCTTTTTTCGTCGATCTTCACGCGTTTGATACCTTGTGACATATTTCAAACTTCAATTTTTTTTTATAATTTTTGGAAACTAATTGGATTGGAACTTGTGTGTCCAATGCCTTCTATACGGTAGCTAAATTCTAGAAAATTTATATGCTTAAAAAATGTCAAGGAATCTAAGTCTCATATTTGCATATAATATTGGATAATTCTTCCTCTCATAACTTGAGTTTTGAGGTAGAGTTAAATTCAAATCTAACATGACATCAGAGTTGATTACTGACTCTCGAACATCCTTGAAGCTCACCCCCTTATTAGCACTCAAAGTACAATCTCTACCCGTTCATCCTAACCGATGTGGATGGAGAGTGTTAAGGAACCTAAGTCACATATCGGTTAGATGTTAGGCTTCTGTTGAACATATAATCTTAGGTAATCTTTCATTTCATAACTTAAGTTTTGAAGTTAAATTAAATTCAAATTTAAAAAAATATTAAATATTAATTTCTCTACCCTATAGTAGATAATGATTGGAAAATATCTATGAAAGATGAGATCCACTAATGGCTCAATGTATATTTGAATTAATGAGATACACTTCTATTGTATTAAGTGACTTGTTGAAGAAATATGTATAAATTTATATATTTTTAATATTTTTCATTTTATTAAATGAGAACACATATATTTCATTAAACAAACATAATAAATATGCGAAAGAAATTGAAATTACCTAAACTTTTTCATAAATAAGAAACATACTAAGTAAAAACAAATAGATTAAAGTATACATTTTTATTAAGAAAGAGACCTAAGCATCACCAACCTCGTTACTAAAAAACCTCTAAATTTTAAATCATTTTAAAATTATAACCGAACTTTATATATTCCTACGAGTGTACTATCACAATTAAACTTTTAAAAATAAACTAATGAATTTTTTTAATGGTGTTGGATTTTATGTGATATTTTTCATTAGTTTTTGACAAATTTTAACGTGATTGTACTACATAATAAAATTTAAAATTTAGTAATAGTTTTGTAATAATTTAAAATTTGATGGTATTTTTGTAACAATCATTATAATTTTGTCGTAGAAAACTTTATTTATGCACTTATATTACTATCTATGTTAATATCACATTATCATGTAGTATTTCAATATTAATCATGTTGTGTTATTGTATAATATTTTAATATTAATCATATTATATTTACTTCTAAATTTATGAATGAAAAATTACTTAACTTTTTTAATTCTCTATGTATATTATTAAAAAATAATAAGATATTTAAAACTTAAAAAAATTATTAATAAAATCTAATTAATTATTTTTTACCTATGTGATATTGTCATGTAATATTTGTAATCCTCTTGTCAAGCCATTTTAAATCGTTTATCATGACAGGAAGTGAAAAATTTTCCGTGGAAAAAATATACATGGGTGAAGTCTTCATAGATCCTTTTCTTTAGACTAAATATATTGTTTATTACTCTACCTTAAAAAATATATTTTTAAATTTATTTATCATAAAAAATATATATTTTTAAATATTTTATTTACAAAAAATATAATAAAATAGTATATGTATCACTTACATATTTATATTTTTCAATTGATTTATACGTAAAACATTAATATTTAATTAAAAATATTACTTAAATTTTTAAGAAACTTTTTTATTTCAAATATAATTAAAAATATTTATAAAAATTAAATAAAAAATTTATTTTCTAATATCGAAAGTCATATATTAAATGATAAAAAAATTATTTAAGCTTAAACTAAAAAACTTGTTAAAAAAATTGAATAATTTTATAATTAAAAATTATTTCATTAAATATATGTCTATCAAAAAATACAAATATATATATATATATATCGTAAGTGTTATTCTATTATATTTTAAAAAAATTAAATGATAATTAACTTTTTGATTGACCGAATAAACTTAGAAAACATTTTTTTTAAATACCAGTAATAAAGAGTCTTAAGACCTAAATAATATGACATTTTTATAATATATATATATATATAATAATAATTCAAAGTATTTGAAGAGTTAATTAAAAAGATAATACTAAAAAATATATATGAACAAAATATTAATAAACAAGCTTGACAAGTTAGGCTGTTTAGCTTAACAAAAGTTAACAAATAAAATATACATATCTAAATTGAAATTGAAATACATAAAATAAAAGGAAATACAAGCTTATTTAGTTATAAATGCTAAATGGAAGGTTATGTGAGGATTGCAAAAGGAAAGGAAATATTAGAGAGGATGCTTGAGTATGAGAGAGCTATAGGAGATTGTGCGTGATATCAAGTGGTGCCTTTGAACTGAAATGAGCTTGTCTTTAATATTAATGCAGAAAAAATCACTAAATCTTCTCGATTTTGATCTTTTTGCAAGCAACAAGCTGTAAAATTGGCTTGTCTTCATCATCAATTTCAATAAGACTTAAGAACTGAAAATTTTAGTTTACTTCTCTTTTTATTCTACAAATTCAATAGCACTGCATCAGTTAATGTTTGAATAGCTTCAAATAATGTAACTGTCAATATTGATATTTCGTTCCCAACAAGAATTCTTAGTGAGTATCTGTGTTTGTTTAGTGAAATATAATAATTATATTGTGTTGCATATAGTACACATGATTATATATATGTGTATGTGAGTGAAATATATAGCAACAAAATTTGTGCCTAGATTATACATGAAAACTAATATGGGTGTTGGTTGATTTAGAGAACATAAAATGGGACTAAGAGACAAATAAATAAAATCGAAATAATTTTATTTTAGTCTTAAAATAATAAATATACTTTCAAGGTTATAATGAGGGGATGAATACCTTGCTTCTAATGAAAAATTAAAAATGGGTGTTTGATTATATATGTAGGTGTGTGAAGAAAGTATATAGCAACAATATGCATGCCTTGAAAGTAGATTATGCATGAAAACTAATAAGAGTGTTTATTTGATTTAGAGAACATAAAATAGGAAAAAGAGACAGATAAACAAAATCAAAATTTGTTGTAATCTTAAAATAATATAAATACTTATAAAGTTAAGTGATACTATAAACACTTTGATTGATTAAGAAAATTTATATAAATTGTGAATATTAAAATAAAAAGATGACAAAGAAAAAAATGAATTGTGAAAGGTTTATAATTGTTGATAATATTTGTTAATAAAATATCTAAATGTAATTTTATTTTTTAGGTGAGTCTTTTAAAAATATTTTCAAGTCAAATAAACTATTAAGCTCTAAAAGAACACATATTAGGTATATTTATGTTATTATGCACAATAAATTTCATATTAGACACAAAGTAATATTTTGCATTTAGGTTACTCAATCAATTGAGAAATTTTTGAATCAATCCAGGTGAGAAAATTGATTTAGAATTGATCTACCTTGTTTAAAAAATCATTGATTTAATTTTTAATTGAGGTAGATTGATAGGGAGTTAATGTTCGATCGATCGAGAATTAATCTACTTATCTTGGGATTTATTTTTTAATACCTTAGATCGATCAACCTTTTGGGCTTGATTGATCGATCGATACCTCGATCGATCGATCGAGTGATTAGGATTTCAATTATAACCTAATTATTTACTCGAGTCAAACATTTCAATTAATATTTTATCCTTATTATTTATTGTTTCATGAATTATTTAATTAACCTAATTGTAATTGGACTTTAACATATCATTTAGGCTAAAGTCTTTCGTATATAAAGAACTTAATGTTTTATATCTTAATTAATCATAATAGTATCAATCTTTTCATTTTAAGCTCTTATAAATTGTTTTGTAAAAAATAAGATCATATTTCTTTAGGTTTCTATCTTTAATTAATCTATCAAACATTTATGGTTGTGTTTGATTGGTTAATGAAAGTTTATAAATTATAGACCTAATTAACCTAGAGGGAGTGAATAGGTTATTTTTGATTTTTATCAATTTATCATTTAATAACCTAAACAAAGAAGCCAGACATGCAATCGTTTATAAGAGTTAAGTGCGAAAATAATAACACACGATATTTTTAGGTGGAAACAACCTAGGCCACAACTATGACCAAAGAGGAAAACCACCGGTCTACCGGACCACCTAACTTTCCACTATGAAAATCAAATGTTCAAGTACAAACTCGGTCTTATGCTACCCTCCCTAGGATACTGCCCCAAAATACTTTACTTACGAGCCCCTGCTCTATTTTCATAGTTTCCAATGTTAGCATGAACGGTTTCCAGACCAACGTTCCAATAAGCTCTCCGCAAATCAGATCGTTCCCGAAGTAACTTTATACTACGTGCCTTTGTTTTGTTGACTATTACCGCTCAATTCTTAATATATATATATATATATATATATATATATTAACTTGCTGCTTGTGCTTAACGAAAATTATATATGTTATTATATATAAACTTCATATCAACAGGTGCTCAACCCCCATTGACGCTGCTTTCAATTTTTGTTTTTTTTGTTTCGGTAGTATGACAATTCTTCTTCAGCAACTTCAATTTGTTTTTTTTTATTTCTGTAGCTTTTTAACGCTTCAGTGTATTCACTTTCTGTTATGCCGCTCAACTCTAACCCTAATGTGTCTATAGATATATATAGTTAGGGTTAAATGTGTTTTGGTATTAACTTTTCAAAGCCCATTAAAAATAAAAACTTAATATTATCTTAAGATACATTATAAAAATATTTAATTAATAATTTCATAAATTAATTAAAGTTTGAATATTTTAACATAAAATATAATTTCAAATTTATGAAAATGTGTTATTAAATGCATAAATGCAATCCTATGTGTCGTAGTTATAAAAGACATACCTGAAGTACAAATATCTGAAACTTGAACATTTGTTGGCTTTTCTTGATAAACTTGATAGCAGACCTAAAAACAAATTTACAAGTAAATATTTTGTCCACGAAAATAGCCAACACTCATAGTCCTTACAGTTAATAAGTCTAACTAGTATATAATACTTTAATTAAATGTTTATATAACTTCTTCTTTATTTTATTCTTGAATTTTTGGATCAAATAATGGTGTGTGTAGTATTATAATTATTTAATTTTATTATTTATTTTTAAATAATATATATTTGTTGAACTTGTACTTAATTTTCTTGTTCTACGGTTTGCTAGTAATTTTGTTTCTATCTGTAAATTTATTAAATCATCTAGTTAGGGTTTTTCATTGTTTAATCCATTCTAGTATACACATTGCACTTGTGTTATTGTGTTAACTTTATGGTGCCAGTTGAAGAAGTTCGGTAACTCTTGCATTGTGGCTCGAGTTGAATCGGATCCAAACAACTTTCTTGTGAAGACTATGAATAAATGTAATGGCTTGTAAGTAGATTACTTGAGGACATTATCTTGGAAGATAGTTTAAGTCTTGGCCTTATAATTGAACATTATTTTCATAGTAGATAGCTAGGTGGTTCGATTGACGATGGTTTTTCCTCTTAGATCATTCGTATGACGTAAGTTGTTTCCTCCTAAAAATATTGTGTTAAACTTTATTTATTTTCAATTTATTTTATTTACATGTGATTGTAGGTGTGACTATTTGTAAAATTTTAATTTGACATAATTCAATTAATTATCTATTTATCTTCTAGTTAATTAGATCTGTAACATAAAAAACTTTCAATTGGTATGAGAGCGGGTCATTAAATCTATAATGTTTACATACAACCTTATTATGGATTAGAATCAAAGAGAACTCAATCCTATAAATTCAAAAGGTAAGAAATTTAAATCCATTAAACCTAAATGTTTTGAATGCAATGGGATAGATCATTTTTGCAGTTGAGTATGCTAATAAAAAGAAAAGAATTGGAAGAGCTTTCTATACTACACTTCAGAAAGTGAAAACGATAACCCATATGATTTAGAAAATGGTGGCACTAACTTTTTGGCATTTACTGCAAAGAATGATAGACACTCTAATAAGTATGACTTTGATTCAAACAATGAGAAAAATGATGCTACATTTATAAACAATAAATCTTTTACAAATAGTCTTGATGAATTATTTCTTGATATAGTTAGCAGAAAGAAACAAAAAGATAGGTTATTAGTAGAAGTAACCAAATTAAATTGTAAACTTTAATCCTATGAAATAAATTTCTTAAAACTAGTGTAAAAGTCATCATACTAACTTTATTTGCTTGTGCGTATTTCCTTCAAAAATTAATAATATTATGATAAAGGAAATAGATAAATACGAAAATAATGACATGCACAAAAAAGAGAGAGCCATAAATGGTTATACAAAAAGAAAATAAATAACTAATCCTTTATATAAAAATTATAATAAATGATGAAAGGGGAATACAAAAAAAAATTAATTAAATTCTCTTAGTAAGTAAAATTTTATTATGTATAAATATGAATTCAACTATAATTTTTTCACGATAGGTAATATTATTTTCTTTGAATCTTTCATAACTGGTCATAAATGAATAAATTGACATGTTATTGTAGATCTAACACATATTTTACTTTTGGTGATTGTCCATATATCACCGTATGCGTTTATATGTTTGTGTGTCTTATCTACATATATTTATGATGTCAATGGATATTCACACTTTAAATAAAATTAATTTAATCTTTTATGTATATTGTTGTAGTCATGTTTAACTAAATTTGCTACCCTTAATTCAAATATATATATATATATATATCAATATTTATAAATATTTTTTTATTCTAATTTATTTAGGAAAATAGTAGAACTTAGGGGGAGATTATTCATTTTTTGAAAAACATATTGCTTTTAGCTTTCTATTTTGAGTGTTCAAGGCTTTTCAGAGCGTGTACTTCTCTTTTCAGTCATTAAATACACTGCTTATTTTCTTAACTTGTTTGTTATTGCTTCATGATTATATTATTTATTTGTATGATAAAAAGTATAAGAGATTTATTAAGTGTTAATTGAAAATATATAAAGGAAAAGTTAATTGAATGAGAGAGTTATTGATTGAATTTTTTTAAGAGAGACTACATACGTGAGGAGAACACATTGAGTATTCAAGTTTATTCACATAAGAGTAGTAATACTTAAATGTTATATCTGTTGTTGCTCATCACTTATGCTTATTTCTTTTACTTTTTGTTATTATATGCACTAAACTAAGAAATAATGATTCTTTTGAGATAAATTATGTGTCTATTTGTGCTTTCGTTTCTCAGTGTACATGTGAGTTTTCAAGTGAAGATAGTTTTACCAAATCATAGGATAGTTTCGCTATGTAAAATTTATTTTTCTATGAACATGATGTTGTAAAAGAGATGTTTTGTTATAGAATATGCCAAATGGAAAGATTGTAAGGTTTATGAGTATTAATGATATTCGTGAACAAAATATCTAAATGTAATTTTAGTTTATAAGTGAGTCTTTCAAGAGAACTTTTCAACTCGAACAAACTATCGAGCTCCAAATGAACACATCTCAGGTATATATTTATTCTTATACAGGTTAGATTTCATATTAAATACATAGCAACATTTTACACCTTGGTTACTCAATCGATCGAGGTGAGTAGATTGATGGAGAGTCGATATACCTTGTTTAAAAAGTCCTTAATTTAATTTTTAATTGAGGTAGATTGATTAAGGTTTAATGTTCAATTGATTGAGAACTGATCTACCTATCTTGAGATTTATTTTTTAATACTTTAGATCAATAAAAGATTAGTTAGATCGATCAATTTTTTGGCTTCATCGATCGAGCTCGACCTTGATCAATCGAGCGACCAGAGTTTCAACTTTAACCTAATTGTTTACTATAGCCAAAATTTTCAATTATCATTTTATCTCTATTATTTATTGCTCTATAAATTGTTTAATGGACATAATTATAATTGGACTTAAAACTAACATTAGGGCTTCAATCTTTCCTATGTAAAGAATCAAATGTTCCATATTTTAGTTAACTACAAGAGCATCAATATTTTCATCTTAAGTTCTTTCCTTCAATTTTTTTTGCAAAAACAAGATTATATTTTTTTAATTAATCTGTCAACTATTGATATGTGTGTTTGATTGGTTAATAAGTCTAATTAGTTTATGATATTTTGATTAAATGTTCATATAGCTTCTTCTTTATTTTGTTCTTGAATTATTGGATCAAATAGTTGTGTGTATAATACTATAATTATTTGGTTTGATTATTTATCTTTAAATAAATTATATTTATTGAACTTGTGTTTAATCTACTTATTCTAAGGATTGCTAGTAATTTTGTTTTTATTTTACAAATTTATTAAATCACCTAACTAGCTTTGTTCATTCTTTAATCCTCTCTGGGACACAGCTTGCATTTATATTATTGTGTTCACTTTTCAAGTGGTAGTTGAATATGTTTAATAACTCGTGTAATTAGAATTTATCGAAACATTAATTCAGATCCGAACACATTTGTTGTATAGACTATGAAAAAGAGGAACAATTTGTAAATAAATTACTTCTGAGTATTATATTAGAGGATCGTTTAAGTCTTAGTTTTATAATAATGTGTAAAATTTTATTTACATAACTAACTTAATAATGTGTAAAATTTTAATTAAACATAACTAATAGTTATGTAAATTTTATTTACATAATTAACTTAATAGAGCAATAATTTATTTATTTTTGTTTTATTTTATTTACACGTGAGTCTAATATTGTGTAAAATTTTAATTAAACATAACTAACTTTTAGAATTACCTTCAGCTATAATGCGGTGAGAAGGTGTTTTACTATGTTTTAATAATAAATTAATATTTTGTAGAATGTTAAAGATTTAATACATTAAATACATAGATTAAATTATATTGTATGATAAAAAATTATAGATATTTAACGTGAACTCAACCAACCAAAACGTAACGTAATATATATGGGGTTATAATACTTATAAGATTAAACTTTATTTTTTCTAGTTTGAATCTATAATTGAAATAATAAGACTGCAGGCTTTACTGCTATTAAATTTCTTTTTATTAAAAATACAAAAAATCTTTAAAAATAGATGAAAATCAAATCTATCAAAAATTTAAAATATTAAAAAAAATTATTATTTATATTTTTATACATTCATTACTCATTTATAAATGTTAAATACTTAAAAATTAATAATTAAAATTATTAAACTTTAAATATAAAAACTTCAATTTTAATATCATGTTTAAAATTATTAAAAAAATCAAATACTCTAAAAACTTAAACTACTAAATTATAATTTTATACATTTGTAAAAAAATAACTTTTTATTGTCATCTATCTTAATCACTCAAAACGGTCCACATTGTCAGTTTGGTTGAAGTTTCCTTTTCACAGTTTAAATATTGACCTGATTTATTCAAAGTCTCCACTCTCCAGTTTGAGCTTCCTCTGACTTCTCTTTCAATTAGAGATGATCATATCCTGGTGTACCACAATATAGAACCAACTGATACGGCTTTCGGGTCAATGAAATTCAGGTCAAGATGCATGCCCAAAATGCAAACAATTATAATTAAATAAAGACATAGAGGAAGATGGACTAACGTACTTCCTACTGCAATGGCTTTTAATATATAAAGTATAAAATTGATAGAAAAAAAATTTAAAATTATAAATTAAAGTTAAATTAAAAGTATTAGGAAGAAATAAAATATTTATCCTTATATTTATTATGTACTACATAATGACAAAGACTGCGACCGTTTGTTTCATTTAAAAGAGATGGACAAATCACTAAATACCGATAGGAAATAATCGGTACTTGCTATGACCAATCAATACTTTTTGATATATTTTCAAAATAATTACTTTTTGATATATAATTTCTTATATATTTTCAAAATAATTAATATGATAAAAAAAAAAGTGAAATATTCGTTTAACCCGTGATGTAAGAGCAATACGATTGAATAGCACCACTCAAAAGATATCATAATATGATATTTTTGGATGATATTATTTTATAATCTTATAATTATTATAAATAAATAAATTTATATATTTATATAAAAATAATAATCATAACCTTAAAAATAATATATTAAAATTTAAATTATATGATATATTTTAAATATTAGTAAATTTTTGCATCTAATCTAATTTTACTATAAATTAATTTTTAATTATTTATTTTTTAAATAATATTTAATATTTTTTTCAAAATAATTAATTATATATATTAATTCTCTATTATTAATAAAGGAATGAAGATAAAAAACTAAAAGACACATGTAATAAGTGACCTATATATAAGAAGAGAGTTAATGAATTACCGTTTAACACATAAATAATTTTAAAATTTATGAATTTATTGTTAGTGAAAATTTAAATTTAAAAAATCAAATCACTCATAAGTATTATAATAATTTTTTAATATTATAAAATTAAAATAAAAAACAAAAGGCTCTTAAAAGATTATTCTATCACTAAAAATAATATTTTTAAAACTAATCCGGAAGGTATAGTTTAATTATTTATATAATATAATTTAACGATTTATCTATTAAATATAATATAAATTTTTTTGACATTGTATAACATATAAATATGATAGGTTATGTATATATTAAATAAACGTAGATGATACTCTATCTTTTCAACTTTTAATTTAAAGAGAAGTTTAAAATATTAACCGTTAATTAATTGAACATTATATCTATCATCGTTTAAAAATAATTTTGATATTTATTGTTTTTCTTTAATCGTTTTTTATTTTATTTTCGTATTTGAATATAATTTTTATATTTAATTCTTTTTAAAATAATAAATTCAGATTATTCCTAAAACTTTATGAGATATTTATCATACAAAAACTATAATAAATAATTTGTTCTTAATTATTTTTATTTTTAAATATAAAATAATTTTGTAATTAATAAATTAAAAAAATAGAATTAATAATTCAACATTTAATATTAAAAATTATTGATTATTGTTATTCGAAAAGAGTAGTGCCCTTTGCTAACTATATATATAATCAGATAACTCAGTTTTATTATAGTTATATGATCATGCGATTAGTAATATGTAATCATGATATACTCAATATTGGGGATATATCATTTCTAAAATTTGGTTATGATCGTAGTTGTTATGTACTTAGACTTTTCTTGTGTCCTCTGTTTTCGTGTTTTACTGTTAACCACTTAAAATAAGTATTATTAAAACACATTGACATATATGTTTTATGTTCGAGTTATCTTAAGAAGATAATTTTTCCCCAAGGAAAAATTATAATAATAATAATAATCAAGATATCTATTGATATTTAAATATTATTAAATTTACATATTTTAAAAATTTTAATCATAAATATAAATTTATTAATATTTATAAAAAAATAATATTATATTAAATAATTGTAGTGTAAGGTAATTTGAATATTTTCATACAATTAAACTTAAAAATAATACACTTTTGACTCATATTTGCTCTCTGCATTCCTCCTTTCCCGACTAACCATGAAAAGGAGCTTAAGGAGTCAAGGGAAGAATATTTATTTAAGATGATAAAATATATTAATTCTTCTAAAATTTGTTATATTGGATAATTTAACTCTTTAATATTTAATATTTTTAATTATTTAATAATATTTTTTATTAAAGATAAATTTTTAATTTTTTAATAATTATTTTTAAACATAATAATATTTTATAAATAAATGATAAAAAAATAAAAAAAATTAACTTTTACAATTTTTAGATTATTATTTATTACTAATAATATTAAATTAATAATTATCATCAATAGTAAATTCTTAAATTTTTCATAAAAACTGTACAGTAAATTATTTGTTTTCAATTTTCTTTTACTTCTTAAATATAAAATAATTTTGTAACTTAATAAGTAGTTACAACAAAAAATTAAAAAAATATAATTAATAATTTAACATTTAAAATTCTTGATTATTATTTCAAAAAATTTATGAAATTTTTAAAGATTTTATAATTTAAGAAAAATGAATGCAATTAAAGGAGTATTGAGTCAAATAAGTATTAGAGAATCTTTAGAATTATATATAAAGTGTGAAAATTATTTTAACATAAAAATTTTAAATTTATTAAGAAATAGTAAATTAAATATTTTTTGAGTTAATAATGTGAATAAAAGTTGTAAAAAATGTATCAATGTATAATCATAGCAAGGAAAAAAAATCTACTTAATCAAATTTAATTTGAAAATCTTAAAAAAAGTATTCACTCAACTTTGAAGTAATAAACCGAATGACAAGTCCACTAAAAAGAAAAGGTATAAAACCAATGTATACGGCTTTCAGGTCAATGCACTTCAAGTCAAGTTGTCAATACAATAATGCAACCAATTGGTATGTATTTATTAAGCTTATGGAAGTGAAAGAATAAGACAGATAAAGATAGATTTACACAGCTCTTACTCCAATGGCGTTTATCAGGTTATTATTATTCCTCTTTGCCTCTCTACTTCTTGTTATTGCTGAAGCACAGCAACAACAATCTAACTTAACACGAGGCTCTTCTCTAACACCCACAAGCTCTCCTTGGTTGTCAAATTCAGGACTCTTTGCCTTTGGATTTTACAAGCAAGGAAATGGCTTCGCTGTTGGGATTTTTGTCGCCGGAATTCCAGAAAAGACTGTCGTTTGGACTGCAAACAGGGACAACTCACCAGTCGCCGGCAATGCCACTCTGCTTTTCACAGCCAAAGGCAGGATTGTTTTGCAATCAACAGGAGGCCAAATTGACATAGCAGATCCTAATATGTCAGCTGTTTCTGCTTCCATGCTTGATTCAGGCAATTTTGTGTTCTACAATTCTGATGGGAAAATCATTTGGCAAAGTTTTGACAACCCAACAGATACTCTTTTGCCAACTCAACGTTTGTTGGAAGACAAAGAAATAATTTCTAGCATTTCAAAAGATAATCCCTCTCAAGGCATTTTTCGTCTTATCATGCAAAAAGATGGAAACCTTGTTCAGTACCCGATAGAAACTTCGAATACAGCACAATATGCTTATTATTCGTCTGGGACTGATGGACGTGGACCAAATGTAAGCCTTAATTTTGATGCTGATGGGAATCTGTATTTGCTCAACAAATCTAGTATAAACATTAGGAATATAAGTGATGGAGGAGTGTCTTCTTCAAAAGACACCATCTTTCGAATGACAATTGATGCAGATGGAGTATTCCGTGTGTATTCCCATAGCTTAATCAACAGTAGCAGCAGCAGCAGCTGGCTAATTAATTGGCAATCTACAAATGATAAATGCACACCCAAGGGTCTTTGTGGATTAAATGGATTTTGTGTACTAAATGATCAAGAAACTAATTGTCAATGCCTTCCAGGATTTGAAGCTGTCAAACAGGGCAACTGGACTTCAGGTTGTGAGAGGAACTCCACCGCTGTTAGTTGTGGAAATCAGAAAGAAAGTCTTTCATATACAATAGAGGAAGTCCCAAACACTGTCTGGGAAGATGTTTCTTATAAGGTTTTGTCATCAACTAATAAAGAAGACTGCAGGCAAGCTTGTTTGGATGACTGTAATTGCGAAGCTGCGCTTTATCGAGATGGAAACTGCAGAAAGCAAAGACTTCCTTTGAAATATGGAAGAAGAGATCTGAGTAGCTCAAACATAGCTTTAATCCGGGTAGGCAACCCCATATCTACTCCGGCAAAAGGTTTTAATAAAGAAAGGTTTGTTCAGAGAAAATTTCGGAAGAACATTTTGATTATCAGTGTGATATTAGTTACTTTGGGGGCTTCCATGCTGTCAATTTCCATATTTGTGTTATTCAAAAGTCATTCATTAGCATATAAGAAAATCCCTCGTAACATTGATGTTGAATCAAGTGAGGATTTTGCCCCACGATCATATACCCTTGCAGAGCTAGAGGCTATGACTGATGATTTCAACGAAGAGATTGGGAAAGGTTCATTTGGGACAGTTTATAGAGGGACAATTTTGAATACCCAAAAGGTTGTAGCAATCAAAAGACTTGAGAAACAACTCTTTGAAGGTGAAAACGAGTTTCAGAATGAGATCAAAGCTATTGGGAGAACCCATCACAAAAATTTGGTTTGTTTATTGGGGTTTTGCCATGAGGGACCAAATAGACTTTTGGTATATGAATATATGAGGAATGGAACACTTGCAGATATACTTTTTACGCCAGAAAACAAACCTAATTGGGATGATAGGGTGAGAATTGCTTCCAACATAGCAAGGGGAGTTCTTTATTTACACGAAGAGTGTGGGGTTCAAATAATCCATTGTGACCTTAAGCCCCAAAACATACTCATGGATGAATATGGATGTCCTAGAATTTACGATTTTGGATTGGCAAAGTTGTTGAAGCGAGATCAAACTCGAACATTTACAGCATTAGAGGAACAAGAGGATATGTTGCTCCAGTGGCATAAAAAATGCCTATTACGGAAAAGCGGATGTTTACGCTTTGGCATTGTATTGTTGGAGATCATATGTTGTAGGAGAAATGTGGAATGGAATCTCTCAGAAGAAGAATCACTTTTGGAAGACTGGGTCTACTTATGCTTCGAGAATGGTGAGTTGGGTAAATTGGTGAGCAATGAAGAGGTAGACAAGAGGGAATTGGAAAGAATAGTAAGAGTAGCGCTTTGGTGCATCCAAGACGAGCCATCTCTACGTCCAACAATGAAGAAAGTCTTACTCATGTTGGAAGGGACAGTGGAAATTCCTATCCCTCCTAGTCCAAATTCATTTCTAAGCACAATCTAGTTTAGTGGTTATTAAAGTTATTATAAATTCCCTATGATCATATCTGTTATGAGTATAGACTTTTCTCTATTGTACATCCACTTGTTCTTCATTTTATTGTTAGCTACTCAAAATAAGTTTTATTCTGTCAAACACATTTATATTTATGTTTTTGTTTCTCAATACTTTTATTGGCTTCATAATCAAAATTAGTGTATGTTTCATTAATGAAAATAGGCATTGTGGCTCGAGTTAATCGAAACATTGAATCAGATCCAAACACCTTTCTTGTAAAGACTATGAAGAAAAGTAATGACTTGTAAATAAATTACTTGAATACATTATCTTGGAAGATAATTTAAGTCTTGGCCTTGTAATTGAACATTATTTTCATAGTACATAGTTAGGTGGTTTGATAGACGGTGGTTTTTCCTTTTAGATCATTCGTATGACTTAAGTTGTTTTCACGTAAAAATATTGTGTTAATCTTTATTTATTTTCACTTTATTTTATTCACATGCGAGTAGGTTTGACTATTTTTCTACAATGCCTCAAATTCTTCTTTTATAGCTTGAGCCTAGTTTGGACCAGATATGACTTCTTCAACGCTACTTGGAATTTGACACGAGGAGAGTGTTTGTGCAAATGCCCTTATAGGTTCTGATAACCCTTGAGTAGATACATAATTGGCTATTGGATACTTGGATTGTCGTTCTTCTCTGTCTAGAGAGTATCGATTCGAAGGTTTGCCTCGATTGTGTCTAAAAGGTAGAACATAACCAACATATTGCATTAGTTTGTAAAGGTATTATAGGAGAGCTTACCTCAGGAGTATTCTCAACAAAAGGATCATTGGGTACTAGAGAGTGGAGGGGTGCATCAACCACTGCATCTTCTGGAGATTCAGTCACTAATTCAGATTCAATTCTTAGAAGTTCGGGTCTAGGTACTTACTCATCCATATTGTTAGCATTATCCGAGTATGTCAGATTGTTACTAATGTCTAACACTTCAACATCAAGCCAATTTCGTTATTCATCATAACTCTACCCTTGAATAGGGTAATTGGATACTGGTGATGGGAAAAAACATTCAGATTCTAGGAAAGTGACATCCATGGTAATGTAGGTTTTTTTAGTAATAGGATCGTAGCATCGATATCCCTTTTTTTGTACACCATACCTCAATAATACACATCGAACAACACATGGATCCAACTTAGTTCGTTGATTTTTATAGAGGTGGACAAAAACAACGCATCCAAAAATTCGGGGCGGAAGCATCAAAATAGTAGGCAAGGGAACATGATCAGATAGTACCTTTAATAGAGTCTGAAATTGTAATTTTTTTGTGGGCATAAGGTTCAATAGATACACAGCTGTAGTAATAACATCACTCCAATATCTACTAGGCATATATGCACCGATTAGTAAGGCTCGGGCAGTTTCTAAAATATGCTTATTCTTCCTCTCTACAATCCCATTCTGTTGTGGGGTTTGTGAACATGAGGTTTCATGGAGAATACCATGGTTGTCTAAGTATGTCCGAAATTATTGATTAACATACTCTCCCCCATTATAAGACCTAATGATCTTAATTTTTCCAGAAAATTGTGTCTGAATCATGGTGTGAAATGAGTGAAATGTAGAAAATACTTCATCTTTATGTTTGAGAAGGTAAAGTCATGTCATTCCTGTACAATCATCAACAAAAATTACAAACCAACGATGACCCGACGACGTAGTGACAAGGGAAGGTCCCCAAACATCAGAATGTACTAAAGCAAATGAAATCATACTTTTATGCATGCTCATAGGATAAGACGCCCTATGAATTTTTGCTAAGATACATGTATCACATTTGAAATCTGAGTGCGTGACATTTGAAAATAAACTAGGTAGTAGGTGCTTTAAATAATTATGGATGCCCAAATTGACGGTGACATAACCAAATTTGTCATTCCTTGTTACTAACCGTGTGTTGCATGTGATTGGCTCTTCCTGAACTGAGGTCATCCATATAATATAAACCTCCTCTCTTAGTACAACGCCCAATGATCTCCTTGGTAAGAATATCTTGTAGAAGACAAAAGGTATAATACATCAATACTACACAGTTAAGATCTGAAGTAACTTGACTTACAGACATTAGTTTATTTGAAAGAAAGGGTACAAGTAGTGTATTAGATAATGATAATGAAGGAGATAAAGTCACTATTCTAGCCCTTGTAACTGGATAAGTGACCCCATTGGCATTGGCAACACGACTCCGTCTCGGCTGGGTTGTATTGGAGAGATCTTTGGGGTCAAATGGCATATGATCTGTAGCTCCAGAGTTGAGAATCCAATCATGATTATCACTACAAGTAGATATGTGAAATGCTTTACTTGAAATACCTGGATCTTGGGAAGATTCGGCCTGAGGAATAAGGGATAGTGATGCATTATTGGTAGCCACAATGGCTCTCCCAGTGGTTTCCCGTTTCTTCCGTGCTTGAAGATCATTCCACCATTATGGATACCCATGTAGTTTGAAGCAGTTTTCACGGGTGTGTTTGGAGTTTCCACATTGACCACATTTTATGTCAACAGAAGGTGGACTTCCCATGGATTTCCTGCTACCCAAAAAGGGAGTTCCTGGTTTTGGTGGCATCGAATTATGGTGTCCCTTGATCCCTTTGAAAGCCATAACTACTCCGGGAGTCGTATCTATACCCATAATCATCACGGTCTGCCTGACTTCTTCCCTACGGATAAATCCATAGGCTTGTTCCATCATAGGGAATGGTTTGATTTGAAGCACATCACTTCGATTTTTATCTAGTCTATCATCAAGTCTATCGAGGAAGGTATACACTCGATCTTCCTATACGATAGATTTGTATTTTTGTATATCAGTTGCACATTCCATTGGGTTAACACGACGAAAATCAATTTCTCACCATAACCCTTGAAGGTCATTGTAGTATTTTTCAATGGATCCACCCGATTTCTTCATACGAGTAACTCGATGGCGAAGATCATACACTTGAGATGTGTCTGTACCATCATAGTAGGTTGTAGCAGTAGAATCCCAAACTTGTTTCGCAGTTGGGAATCGAATATAATTTGCAATCAAGGAAAGGTCCATCGAATTGATCAACCATCCCTTGACAATGACATTTTCAGTATGTCATCTCTTAAATGAGGGGTCGGTTTCGACAGGTTGAGAAAAACTCCATTAATATATCCTAGTTTTTCTTTACCAGAGATATACATCTCTACCACCTGGGACCACAAGGCATAGTTGGATCCTTCCAACTTGATACTAATGGGAGTATTCGACGCTTTAGTTAACAGAGGTTGTGAGGTGGTTTGAGCTCTAGTTAGAACTTCAGTCATTTTTGTAGTCAAATCGTTCAAGATGTAGTTAAATCTCTAGATTCTGCCATGAATCTATCAATTTTTTTCTTCCTTTTTTTCCTTTTTTTTTGTTCATACACCAACCAATATATATAGAAAAATTCAGAACTGTAACCCTAATTTTATTTCTCTATTCGCGCAGCCCTCCCATGGAGTGGCGCCTTTATCCTACCTCTTTTTTGAACTGCTTACCATCATAACTTCCACCCTAATTTAATACCACGACTTTCTTCTGCTGCACTTTTCTAAACTGCTTCCATAGTCGTAGCTTCCACCTTTAGAAGAACCGTTGTTCGGCTTGTGCTTTCCCAGCTTCACAATGTTCGTCGTAGCTTCCACCTTCAGAAGAGCAATTGTTCAGCTTGTGCCTTCCCAGCTTCGCAATGTTCCTCACAGATTCAAGAGGGATTCAGAGAGGGCCACCAAGGAACAACTTCAGATATCCATGAAGACCATAGAAGTTTTAACATATCAGCTCAACTCTGAAGGACAACAGCTAAAATCTCATATATCTTTAGTAACGCCTGAGAACAAACTGATTAGTGAAACATATCAAAAATGCCAAAAATGAATTACAGTCTGTGATTTCTAAACTTGAAGAGCAGCTCACAGAAAGCAAAGCAACTGAAGATGCTTGTTTTTTTTTAGTTTACAAGAACCAATGCGTGAAGATGGTAAAGCCTTTCATTAAGTTTTTCCCTTCTATTTCTCTCTGCAAAAAAATTCTTACAATGAGACCCTTTACCAGTTTTTCGTCGATACTTGAAACCATCCTCATCATCAATCTGATCACTACAAATTTTTTTTAGTTTACAGAATTGCAGGGCTGAAGAATAGTACGGCTGCCCTAGATCAACCACACCAAATTAGCCAAGCCAGCCAAACTAGCATACCATATCAGTCGGTGTCGAGAAGAACATAAACTAGCTCAGTAGATAGCTATCTAGGCTGCAATAACTTGCTCTGATACCATGACAAATATTATCATTTTTGTTAATTATCAATTGTTTCATATATTTTTTATTATTTCCTGTACAAGAATATTGATTATTTATACTAATGAAAACAAAAATAAAACCCTAACCCTAACAACTACTGCACACCCATATTTTCTACTCCACTAAACATTGTTGTCTGTCATTTCCCTACTCCACTAACATTGTTGTTTGTCATTGTCACAACACATGCCAACATGAATGTCTTTAATGTTTCCTATGACTTCATAGATTTTGCATGATTTCACGTAATCATAATCTGTAGGGTTTTTATGGATATCAGTTACCCAGTCACAGAATATCATGTTTCCTCCTCCTATTATAATTGGCTCTTTCACATGCACCCTTCTTCGTCGATTTTCAAGCGTTTGATACCTTGTGACATATTTCAAACTTCAAATTTTTTTTTGAGAATTTTTGGAAACTAATTGGATTGGAACTTGTGTGTTTAATGCCTTCTATGCGGTAGCTAAGTTCTAGAAAATTTATATGCTTAAAAAATATCAAGGAACCTAAGTCTCATATTTCTTAAGAATTAAGCTTTTGTTGCGCATATAATCTTGGGTAATCCTTCATTTCATAACTTAAGTTTTGAGGTAGAGTTAAGCTCAAGTCTAACATAATATCAGAGTTGGTTCCTGACTCTCGAACATTCTTGAAGCTCACCCCCTTGTTGGCACTCAAGGCACAATCTCTGCCCGCACATCCTAGCCGATGTGGAGGCAGAATGTTAAGGAACCTAAGTCACACATCAATTAGATGTGAAAGAAATTGAAATTACCTAAATTTTTTTCATAAATAAGAAACATACAAAGTAAAAACAATAGATTAAAGTGTACATTTTTATTAAGAAAGAGACATAAGTATCACCAACCCCATTACTAACCCCATTACTAAAAAACCTCTAAATTTTAAATCATTTTAAAATTATCACCGAACTTTATATATTCCTATATCCTATAAGAGTACTATCATAGTTAAACTTTCAAAAAAAAACTAATGAATTTTTTTAATGGTATTGGCTTTTATGTGATATTTTTCATTAATTTTTGATAAATTTTAACGTGATTGTACGTACGTAACAAAATTTAAAATTTGATAATAGTTTTATAATAATTTAAAATTTGATGGTATTTTTGTAACACTCATTATAATTTTGTCGTAGAAAACTTTATTTGTCGACTTATATTACTTATTTATTATCTATGTTAATATCACATTATCATGTAGTATTTCAATATTAATCATAATGTGTTACTCTATAATATTTTAATATTAATCATATTGTATTTATGTTTAAATTTATAAATGAAAAATTACTTAACTTTTTTAATTCTCTATGTATACTGTTAAAAAATAATAAGATATTTAAAACTTAAAAAAATTATTAATCAAATCTAATTAATTTTTTTTACCTATATGATATTGTCATGTACTATTTGTAATCCTCCTTGTAAAGCCATTTTAAATCGTTGATCATGACAAGAGCGAAAAATTTTCCATGGAAAAAATATATATGGGTGAAGTCTTCATAGATCCTTTTCTTTAGACTAAATATATTGTTTATTACTCTACCTTAAAAAATGTATTTTTAAATTTATTTATAATAAAAAATATATATTTTTAAATATTTTATTTACGAAAAATATAATAAAATAGTATATGTATCACTTGCATATTTATATATTTATATTTTTTAATTGATTTATATGTAAAACATTAATATTTAATTAAAAATATTAATTAAAAATTTTAAGAAACTTTTTATTTCAAATATAAATAAAAAAATTTATAAAACTTAAATAAAAAATTTATTTTCTAATATCGAAAGTCATATATTAAATGGTAAAAAAATTATTTAAGTTCAATTTAAAAAAGTTGTTAAAAAATTGAATAATTTTATAATTAAAAATTATTTCATTAAATATATGTCTATCAAAAAATACACACATATATATATATATCGCAAGTGTTATTCTATTATATTTAAAAAAAAAATTAAATGATAGTTAACTTTTTCATTGACCGAAATCTTAAACTTAGAAAACATTTTTTTTTAAATAACAGTACTAAATAGTCTTAAGACCTATATAATATGACATTTTTTTAATATATATATAATAATAATGATAATAATACACTAAGTATTTGAAGAGTTAATTAAAAAGATAATGCTAAAAAATATATATGAACAAAATATTAATAACCAAGCTTGACAAGTTATGTTGTTTAGCTTAACAAAAGTTTACAAATAAAATATACATATTTAAATTGAAATTAAAATACATAAAATAAAAGGAAATACAAGCTTACTTAGTTATAAATGCTAAATGGAAGGTTATGTGAGGATTGCAAAAGGAAAGGGAATATTAGAGAGGATGCTTGAGTATGAGAGAGCTATAGAAGATTGTGCGTGATATCAAGTGGTGCCTTTGAACTGAAATGAGCTTGCCTTTAATATTAATGCAGAAAAAATCACTAAATCTTCTCGATTTTGATCTTTTTGCAAGCAACAAACTGTAAAATTGGCTTGTCTTCATCATCAATTTCAATAAATTTTGTAGCAACTTTGCGTACAGGATGAACTTCCTATGCAATTACCTTTCTTTCTATTAAATTTATCTTAATTTGCTATTTCATCCAACTTGACAAGGAATTTAAAAGATTTCTATATATGACATTTTCCATTAAGTAAATTTTTTTTTAATATTGGTGAAATTAGGAAAATAAGACTTAAGAACTGAAAATTTTAGTTTACTTCTCTTTTGATTCTACAAATTCAATAGCACTGCATCAGTTAATGTTTGAATAGCTTCAAATAATGTAACTGTCAATATTGATATTTCGTTCCCAACAAGAATTCTTAGTGAGTATCTGTGTTTGTTTAGTGAAATCTAATAATTATATCTATGTTGCATATAGTACACATGAGTATATATATATATATGTGTGTGTATGTGAGTGAAATATATAGCAACAAAATTTGTGTCGATAACAAGTCAACCATTGTCTTAGCCAAAAATCTTATTTTTCATGATCGAAGCAAACACATAGATACTCGATATCATTACATCAGGGAGTACATCACAAGAAAGGATGTACAACTCGAGTATGTAAAATCACAAAATCAAATTGCCAACATCTTCACTAAACCGCTCAAGCAAGAAGACTTTGTCAGATTGAGAAATTTGCTCGGTATCATAAAATAAGTTTAAGGGGGAATGTTGGTTTGTAAACTTGTTTACAAGCCCAAAGAAATCAAAAACAAACTTTGAAATAGTCTAGCCCATTTGAAGTCCAGCTCATGGAAGCTTCTATGGTGATGATCTGGATTGATAAGGATACAGCTCATGGTTGGTGGGAAGAAGAAAATCATTGGGTTAGGTAAGAAGATAAGTGTATGGTTTAGATTGTTTTGGTAGGTTTAGATTGTATGGCTTAGATTTATTTGTTGTTTCTATAAATACCTCTCAGTAGCAATGTAATAATCAAGTTAAAAGAAATCAGAAACAAAAATTTGAGAATTTCTGAGTGTTTCTGGAAAATTGTTCTTGAGTTTTGAGAGTTTTGATCCATAATATTCCAACAAAGGGTCCAATAGAATTAATTTTGGGATTAAAAGAGCCTCTATGAATGTCTTTAATGTTTCCTGTGACTTAATAGATTTTGCATGATTTCACGTAATCATAATCTTCAAGGTTTTTATGGATATCAGTTACCCAGTCACAGAATATCATGTTGCCTCCTCCTGTTATAATTGGCTCTTTCACATGCGCCTTTTTTCGTCGATCTTCAGGCGTTTGATACCTTGTGACATATTTCAAACTTCAAATTTTTTTTTTGAGAATTTTTGGAAACTAATTGGATTGGAACTTATGTGTCCAATGCCTTATATACGGTAGCTAAGTTCTAGAAAATTTATATGCTTAAAAAATGTCAAGGAATCTAAGTCTCATATTTGCATATAATATTGGGTAATTTTTTCTCTCATAACTTGAATTTTGAGGTAGAATTAAGTTTAAGTCTAACATGACATCAGAGTTGATTACTGACTCTCGAACATCCTTGAAGCTCACCCCCTTGTTAGCACTCAAAGTACAATTTCTACCCGCTCATCCTAACCGATGTAGATGGAGAGTATTAAGGAACCTAAGTCACACATCGGTTAGATGTTAGGCTTCTGTTGAACATATAACCTTAGGTAATCTTTCATTTCATAACTTAAGTTTTGAAGTTAAATTAAATTCAAATTTAAAAAAAATATTAAATATTAATTTCTCTACCCTGTAGTAGATAATGGTTGGAAAATATCTATGAAAGATGAGATGCACTAATGGCTCGATGTATATTTGAATTAATGAGATACACTTTTATTGTATTAAGTGACTTGTTGAAGAAATATATATAAATTTATATATTTTTCATTTTATTAAATGAGAACACATAAACAAACATAATAAATATGTGAAAGAAATTGAAATTACCTAAACTTTTTCATAAATAAGAAACGTACCAAGTAAAAACAAATAGATTAAAATATACATTTTTATTAAGAAAGAGACCTAAGCATCACCAACCCCGTTACTAAAAAACCTCTAAATTTTAAATCATTTTAAAATTATCACCAAACTTTATATATTCCTACGAGAGTACTATCACAATTAAATTTTCAAAAATAAACATATGAATTTTTTTAATGGTGTTGGCTTTTATGCGATATTTTTCATTAGTTTTTGACAAATTTTAACGTGATTGTACTACGTAATAAAATTTAGTAATAATTTTATAATAATTTAACATTTGATGGTATTTTTGTAACAATCATTATAATTTTATCTTAGAAAAATTTATTTATCCACTTATATTACTATCTATGTTAACATTATATTATCATGTAGTATTTCAATATTAATCATGTTGTGTTATTGTATAATATTTTAATATTAATCATATTATATTTACGTCTAAACCTATAAATGAAAAATTACTTAACTTTTTTAATTCTCTACGTATACTATTAAAAAATAATAAGATATTTAAAACTTAAAAAAATTATTAATCAAATCTAATTGACTTTTTTTACCTATATGATATTGTCATGTACTATTTGTAATCCTCTTGTCAAGCCATTTAAAATCGTTTATCATGAAAAGAAGTGAAAAAATTTCCATGGAAAAAATATACACGGGTGAAGTCTTCATAGATCCTTTTCTTTAGACTAAATATATTGTTTATTACTCTAGCTTAAAAAATATATTTTTTAAATTTATTTATCATAAAAAATATATATTTTTAAAAATTTTATTTAAAAAAATATAATAAAATAGTATATGTATCACTTACATATTTATATTTTTCAATTGATTTATATGTAAAACATTAATATTTAATTAAAAATATTACTTAAAATTTTTAAGAAACTTTTTTATTTCAAATATAAATAAAAATATTTATAAAACTTAAATAAAAAATTTATTTTCTAATATCGAAAGTCATATATTAAATGATAAAAAAATTATTTCACTACTACAAAACATGCATACGGCCTCGATTCTTAACCGTGGTCGTAGTTCTATGACCACGGTTATAAGAACCGAGGCTTAAGTGAGAGAGACCATAGGTAATGACCTATAGTCTCGATTTTTAACCGAGACCATAGGATGTACTTTTAACCTCGGTTATTAGATAACCGAGGCCATGGCGTGTATCTATGGCCTCGGTTAGCATATAACCGAGGCCATAGATACACCCTATGGCCTCGGTTTTCTAATAATCGAGGCCAAAGGTACATCCTATGGCCTCGGTTTTCTAATAACCGAGGCCAAAGGTACATCCTATGGTCTCGGTTTTCTAATAACCGAGGTCATAGGGTATACATAAATTACAAAAAATACATTAATTAATAATTATAATATTAAAAATCAATATAAATTACAATAAATTTATTAATTCAAATATTAAAAATCATATTATATTAAAATTAAAAGTATAATTACATTTGAGAGTTTATTATACACAAAAAAAAACTTAGTATTACAAACTAACTTTGTAGTATTAATTACAAACATGGAAAAAAACTTAGTATTAATTACCAACACCAAGAATAAGTAATGCACCAATAAGAAGACTAATGCACTAATAAGCAGCAATACGCCATCACCAATAAGACCAAGAAGACTGACACAACATAAGAAGACTAAGACAACAATATCAAGAATAATTCACCAAGACCAAGATAGAACCAATAAGAAGACCAAGAGCGAGGAGATTTAAATCAATTTAATAACAATAACCAAGTGTTTTAATGCTTACCAAAGACTTGATGCAAAGAAGGCACTTATTGGTATTACACATGTTGCATATCTGTTATGAGAAACATTATTTTAAAAATTTGAGATTGCACATCAAGGAAAAAACTAAAAACAAACATAAAAGCTAGGGGAGGATCACAGCAAGAGAAAAAAATCTATCACCAGCACCAACAAGAATAAGATCAAAGACTAAACACAAGACACCAAAGACTAAAGGTAATACACCACAGTAATAGAAGCATACCAAAGACCAAGACAAAGACACCAACACCATGGGAATTGCTTAACAAGTAACAATATTTTGTCAGAGAGATCACATTCGACAGCAAACAACAAAGAAGAAGCAACTAGACAAATAACACAAGCATGAATTGTAAAGAAATGTTTTTTTATTGGATTTTGGTGTATGTAACTAGTATTTGTCAGAAATTGATTCTACTTATTTTGGGTCATTATTGACTTTAATTAGGAATAGATTCAGAGAGGTTTGTGGCATATTGGCATATTGTTATATTAATCTTATTTCATTGTACATCTAAATGTGAAAGTATTCACAAGTTATATTAATCACCACCTTGGAAACGGCCAATTAGGAAATTTTAGCAAGTAACTACCTCTTTCAAAGCCAAACAAGAAAGGAACCATCGATTGGATGGATATAAGCATTAATATATAACAAGTTACCATCAAAAGTCTGCCTGATAATTTGCATAGTTGAACTAGAAAGTCATTAACATCTTCTCTGAAAAAACAAGTTAGGTGTTATTCCAACCCAGATCAGCCAACAACAATTGATATACTGTAGGTTTCACTTTGTAGAATAGAGTTTCATTTGCATACAAGATTACAAGAACTAAAACACACAAGTACAAGAATTACAGAGAATAATACTTTGAATTAGGACACAGTAAAGTAAAATTATGTGAGAATAAAAAGTGACCATACCAATGCTTTACCCTGTATGCTCTTTCCAAAGTCTCCTCCTTAGCTCGTTTTAAAACTTCTCCCATATGTTCTGCAGCATCTTCCCCAATTTGTGACATGTACCTGGAAAATATTATCTTCCACGACTCAACCCATCAAATAAATATTTCCAAAATGATAAGAATAATAAATTAACAGCATCAAGAGAAAATTCAATTTCAATCATACCACACCCTACCGCACGACATCTGTTTCATAATCACTATTTTGACATACAACTCTTGAACTATCAATCAAGAAGAATCTGTTTCTAAGTGTTATGTAATGAGACACCTTGTTTTCCTCTCGGATTGGAGCCACCTTGTAAACCTATAAAACACATATCGAGGGTTCCAATATTCTATAGGTAATTAAAAATAGAGTGGTAAGAAATTACAGCAAAACAGCGAACCAGCGACCAGCGACCAGTGACCAGTGAATCAATGACCAACGAACCATCGAACAACGACCCATCGAACAGTGACCACCGACCACCGACTAGCGACCATCGAACTAGCAAACCATCGAACCATCAAACCATCGAACCAGCGAATAGAGATCCATCAAACAGTGAACCTTCGAACCATCGGATAGTGACCCATCAAACAGAAACCATCGAACAACGACCCATCAAACAGAAACCATCGAACAACGACCCATCAAACTAGCGACCGGCGAACCATCGAACATCGACCCATCGAATAGTGACCAGCGAACCATCGAACATCGACCCATCGAATAGTGACCAGCGAACCATCGAACAGTGACCAGCGAACCATCGAACAGTGACCACCGACTAGCGACCATCGAACCAGCGAACCAGAAAGCTGGGAAGAGGAAGAAGAGATGAGAAGACGATGCGATATGGGAAGAGGAAGAAGAGACCAAAAGACGATGCGAGATGGGAAGAGGAAGAAGATGAAGAGGGAGAGAGAAAATTCTAGATATATGAATATATAGAGAAAATTAAAAAAGCAGATAGATATATAAAAAAATAAAGCTGGGAGAAAAAGAAAAAATAAAAAAATAAAAAAAGAGAGGATGATCGAGAGAGGAAAAAAAAAGAGATAGGCATAAGAAAAAAAAAGACAAAAATAAAAAAATGATATAATTTATGGTCACGGTTATTAATACAAACCGAGGCCATAGACCTATCTTATAGCCTCGGTTTTTAGTAGACCGTGACCAAAACCCTATGACCTCGGTTTTTTTAAAAACCAAGGCTATAAGTCTGAGATCATATGTATGTATTGTAGTAGTGCATGTACCAACTTTTTAAAAAATATATATAAAAATTTAAATAATTTTTTATTTATGTATATAAATAAATTTATAATATATGTATGAGAGAATCTTACAATATAGTTACAGACAAGCAATAAAACATATTAATATTCACCCTTTTATTTTTATATACATAAAAAAATATAAGTTGTAGTAACGAGATCGATGTAAATAAAGAATATATAATATATTATATCTAAGATTTTATCTTCGTATACCTATGAAAATTCGGATATGGAGGCTCCAATGCTAGTCTCTTTTTTTTTCTTTTTTAATAAAAAGAAATTTCAGCTTTTGTGGGAAAGGCTCTAAATAATGATCAGTTTATCTGCCCATCTCATTTACTATTGATGAATGAATTGATACAACTTAACGCGAAGGGAAACATAATAAATATGGATTTATCAATAATATTATCAATATATTGATCTATGAAAACATCACATAAAAAAATTTCATAAAATTTTTTGTTAACTTGTCAATTTTCACACATGAATTGATATGATAAATCTTGATTAATTGAATTAGTGGTTTCAAAAATTTCATAAAATAACTTCTTTTTTATTAAGATTGAAAGACAATTATTGAGTGATAAGTGCATATTATGTATACAATTAAATTATTTAAAAATAATAATATATTAAAACTTATAACAATGTAAATAATATCCTAATAATATTGAAAAAAATTCAAATACATAAGTTTAACATTAAACAGATCTAATTTATTAGAATTTAACCTAACGATGTTTAATGTAAGTTTTTAAAATGAGGTTTTTTTTGTAAGAAAATTATATGTACTAAACATAAGAGTGTTATTTTTATAATTATAAGTTTTAAAAAACTTAATATATGTTTTTGTTAATGTAGAAAAAAATATCAGACATTGACAAAGAAAGACACTAATATAATATTTATAAATAATATAAAACTTACCTTCATTTAAGATTAGTCTTTTAAGATTGTATAATTCATGTTGTTTAAACACCATACAAATTTACATAATATTATAGCTTCAATTAATGAATGGGCTAGAAAAAACTAATGAACCTCCACAAAAAAAATATATAAACATTATAAAAAAGAAATACAAGTGATTTAAATAGAATTAAAATATAAAAAAAATACAAAATGTTACGTTAAACTACCCGGATTTTGATAATGAATATTATTGTATAAAATAATATCATATATTGATAAAAAAATATATCAATGTAATATTTATAAATAATATAAGATTTATTTTATTTTAATATTAACTTATATTTTGAAAGGAAATGTTAGTATATAAAAAAAATATTTCTTATCGATTTTAGTATCGTACTAATAAGTAATATTAGATTTATATTTTAAGATTAAATCTCATATTCTTGCTTATAATCAATTACTCATGTTACTTGCGGTACAAAATTTAGGATTTTTTCAAAGAAATTTAAAATAATAATAATAATTGAAGTTTCGAACAATATCAATGTCAACATATATCCTCCTAATTTAGTTATTGTGTTTTTTGTGTGTGTGATTGGAGATTAAACATGCAAATCTGTTACACGTGTCAACAACACACCCTATAATTGTATCGAAGACATACGTCTTACATTGTAGCTACGAGCTCACAAAGAAGAAAATACACAGAATTCAAACAAAATTTTCCAACCTTATATATCTTTATATGAGAAGATAAATCTAGCAATATATATATAGGAAAATGATACAAAATCACAGCAATAAATGCATAACAACTTCGAACCACTAGCTCTAATCTTATAAACCTTGACGCGTACATAGCTTGTTCTTCATCCAAGTCCTCAAGCCTATTATCACTCGTTCCTCTCTTTATAAACTCACACTTCTCCATAGGTCAAAAAGAAATTAAAAACACCCAGCAAACCAAAAACGTTAAAGATGGACATTTGGACTTGGATATGTGAGTTGCCTAACTCGGATGAATGGGTTAAACCCAACTCACCACCAGCTTTCTTTCAACTCGCGAGTTCCAAAACTAGTCAATCATCAACTCAGTCTATTCAACTCAAAGCCGAGAAAATAATCACCTCTGATCCCAACACTGACATGTTGGTGACTTTCACTGTGCTTTTGAATGGTTTCCAATCTTCAAGCACCTCCCAAGAAAGTACTCTCTGGGTTTCCGACACGTGTTCTCTTTCCTCAGACAAACCCTTTCTTTCTTTGGTTTTACAACTTCTTCAAGAAATCATATCCCACTCACCTACTGCGCAAGATAGCACATGTCCACGTGCACATCTTCAGAATATGAAACCCGACCCGATATTTTGGATTATGGCTTCTCATTCACCTGAATCATTCTCTAGTTTTTTCCACCTTGTTTTTCTCACGCGCCTATTTTGGCTTTGTGTTTGTGATGATTCAAGTGACGTTGGGTTGTTTTATTTTCGCTATTTGTTAGCTCCAAATTTTGAAAATAATTTGTTGGGCAAGAACAATTCGGTTTTGAGAAAATATTTAATAACCGTAGGAGTTGATATAGAGTTGTGTTTTATGCGCACCATTGGGTACATGTTAGCAAAATGGTACATTTTAAGGGAGGTTGGTTTAGGACTCCATATGTTAACTCCTCAAAGTGGATGGCCTAACGACAATATGGGCTTCTCTTACGCAATGGAGGCTCATGGGTTTTGGACTCTTAAAGGATACGCACCAGTTCCTGCAATGAAAGTCATGCGCTCCAAAGCTTTACAAAATAGTAACATGTTTCCTATGATGGAAGCTAGAGAGACAGTGTTGAAATATGCTTTGGCTCATCAGCAACTTGAGGCTGTTATTCAATTTGAATATTCAGTAGGGTTTTATGATGGATATATTCAGGTGAATGCACGTGTCGATAATCTACGCTTCCACATGGCAAAACTAGGGTATGAATGCACGTGTCGATAATCTACGCTTCCACATGGCAAAACTAGGGTATACCAATAACAAGATTGATGATTATGATGATGCGGATTTTGGTGAAGAAAGGTATTTGCCATCAAGAATAAGAGTTTGGGTTGGGCCTGAAGTTGGGGCGCCATATGTTGCTGGATTGAGTTTGGGTCGGTCCACAGACAATGGCGAAAAAGAAGTGGAAGTGCAAGAGACCATGAAGGGTAGTTTTGGAAAATCAAAGGTTCAAAATATGAAAGCAACTGTGAGAACTTCAACAAGTGCAAGGAGGAAGAATTGGAAATGGGATCAAGATGCTGAAGGAAATGCAACAGTCTTTGATGCGATCTTATGCGATAACACTACCGGTGAAGAAGTTGCTATGGCAAAATCTTTTAGAAGCAAAAATAATGGTTTTATGAAAAAAGAAAATGGAGCTAATAGGCCATTTACAAAAAATGGAAGCTTGGTTATGGCTGGAGACAAATATGGAGAAAATGTAGGTTGGAGATTAACTAGAGAAATGGAAGGGAGTGTGTTGAAGTGGAGAATAGGAGGGAAAATTTGGCTAAGTTATTGGCCTAGTGAGGTGAAGAGTTCATATTTTGACACAAGGTGTGTGGAGTGGTGTGATGAAATTGATTTGCCTCTAATTCCAACCAAGTTTAGCTTTTGAACCAAACAAAATGAAGTTAACTTATAGACTATGTATAATATATTTTAGAATTGAAAATTAATAAGTGTTGTAAAGTAGTCATTTCTCTATTGATAATTGTTAACAACATCATAAAAGAAAGCACATAAAGTGTTGTATAAGTACAAAGCTAGGCTCAAATATAAAGAGCACAACCGTTTGTAACCCAGCATCAAAATAAAGGAAAAGTTCTCTACTATATATATTTTTAACACAGTAGAAATAGTATTGAATGTTAAACTTTTACAAAAGTTGGTGATCAACATACTTCTAATACAATACCAAAGTAGCAAGATCAAGGGATCAAATCTTGTGACAACCCCAAATACATTAAAGTTTCCAAATGGATGCCTTTGCAAAAAGACAAGGAAACTAACTTGTTGAGAAAAATTTCAAGTAATGAACATTTGCAAAAGACAAAGTAACACATGCTTGAGAAGTATTGGAGGAGTATAAATAAGTTGTTGAGCTCGTCTCACACAAGCTTAAAATTTTGGGGGAGAAAAGCAAATCAATACACTTCTAACAAATAGTTATCTAATTGAATAGTAGATGTCAAGAAATGCAATTATATTTCAACTCCAAACTTTTAATTAAAAAGAACCCTACTACATCTAACATGACTATAACTACAATCTGATCCCCTTCACCTTCAAAGATGACTGCTCGGACTCTTGAAAACCTTTGACGTGCTATTTAAAGGAAAAACATTGAAACCCCATAGATCTCAACACTCAAGTGTATATTTGAGGAAAATGGTGCTATAGAATCATAGATAAGGATTGTTTGTCATTAAACAGACAAAATATTGGGAGGAGATTGTGGAGAACCTGTTTCCAGTAAGAAGCTTCTGCTGCAATATGATCTAGAAGTGCTAGAAGAAGAAGCAAGATATCTCCCATCACCACTATGAAGTCTCCCTTTACTTGTCCTTCCTCTCCCTTCTACCCCGTCGTACTCTTCACATTCAAAATCTTCTCTGGATTCTCCACACATTGGGTCCGAACTTTCATACAGAATTCGGAGAACCTGTTTAATTGAAGGCCTAGCTCGGCCTTCCTTTTGGGTGCACCACCTCACAATAGACATAATTGCTTGAAGTTGGTCCAAATCAAAAGAATCCTTTATGTGAGGATCGACTAGATCAGGGAGCTCTGACTCTGATGCTGTATGTATCTGTGACCATTCAATCAAATTCTTGTTGTCTTGTACGGCACGTCTTGCAGTCACCATCTCTAAGAGTAGAACACCATAGCTGTACACATCACTTTTTTCGGTCAGTTGTTGAGTGATAACATATTCAGGATCCATATAACCTGAAGTACCCAAAACCTATTGCTCATTAGCACAACAATTTATGGTACTGATGCTTAAGATGAGAAAAGTTTTTCCCTGACCTGGAGTTCCCCGTACATCAGTATTTACTGGTTCGAAACTTACAGAACCATCTGTTGATGCATGTGCAAGACCAAAATCTGCAACCTGGTTATAAAGTAATTCCAAATCCAGTAAACAAACAGATTCATTAAAAGTACATTTATGTATGCTTTAAACATCATGTTTTAGGAGATGTAGCAAAAAAGGCACCAAAATGAAGGGTATAGTTATGTACATATCTGTACAAAGAAAGGCTATTTTGGGACAATTTTTTCCCAAACTCAAAAAACCCACAATTTTGGGCCTCAATACCTATGCACATGCATTCTAGCAAAAGTAGAAAAATATATGCTTCGAAGTGGACATGTGTATGTTTACAAAAAGTCCTTAGGTTATTGAGGAGAAACAAGCATAATACGAGATATAGAAGACACCTCGATTCTAGCGAAACAACTTGTCGCCTTCCATTATCACATTATCAAATGCAACAAACAACAATTAAATTAGGCTCAATATATGTGGATTTAACCGTAAATTCATCTTCATTAGCAAATAATAATAGTAGTAGTAGTAGTAGTAATGGAAATTTACCTTGGCAACAAAATTCCCATCTAGTAAAATGTTGCTTGACTTGATGTCTCTGTGACACAGAGGCGGATCACAATAGAAATGGAGGTACTCCTACATGTCAAAATGGCAAGTAATAAAGAAAACATTTACAAATAAATATGCACGTATTTATATTATCTAATGGTACTAATTAATTGGTAACAAAAACTTCAGATGTAGTTTACCAGAGCATTAGCTATGTCGAAGGCAATTTGGATTCTCTTTTGCCAACTGAGAGGATTCTTGTTTGGATCTTTATAAACACCAGAAAGACCATATTCAGAATACATAACCATAAAAGTAAGGATGTGTCAGAGAACTTTTATGTCTATCTCTCTTTTCAGCTTTTTACATTTCTCACACTTCTTTCCATGCTTGGGGGAGGAAAAACAAATAAAACCATTTTATTTTTTTTTTTTTAAATCTTCCATATCTAATGGGCATGAAGTTATCATCTAGAGAAAAAATATTGCTACAATTTTGACGATAATATACTAGTTTACTATAACTAAAATTAATGCCCTAAAACATATCACCCTTGCATCTTTAAACCCTTCTTCCTATACTCAAGGATTGAAAGAACATACTGTGCAAATGATCTTTCAAGCTACCATTTTCCATATACTCATACAAAAGAAACCTGCCATGCAACAGAAGAAACATTTCATTATTGACTGTCTGTAAGCACTAGAAACCAAAAAATGTCACCAAAATGATCAACCTCTCATCTTTCTTAACACAAAAACCTCGTAGTGCAACAAGATGACGATGATGCAGTTTAGCAAGAAACTCAATCTCCCTGCAGAACTCATCCTCCCCCTGCTCAGAAACTTTGTCCATCTGCTTTACTGCAGACACTAATCCATCAGTAAAATGGGCTTTATACACAGTTCCAAATCCACCTCGTCCAATGATGGTGTTGAAATTTTCAGTTGCCTTCTTTATCTCCTTATAGCTGAATTTGTGAAACGTTGATGAAGCACCTAAATGTAAATCCCACCATAGAAATGTCAATACTTTTCTATCTATAATCAGCAGCAGGCAAGAATGGCCATAACAAGATAAACCTCAAAACCTACCTTCCTGGAATTTCCTCATAGGATGTGGAGGAAAGACTTTCGAAGATGTCTTATCTATGTTTTCACAATCCTCCAGCTCCTTACTTTTTCTTCGAATGAGAGATATCAAGAGTGCAAGCATTAAAGCTGCAACAGCAGTAACTGCAATGCCAATACTCATAATTACCGTATTACTTTGCTTCCCATGTACAACTGACAAGTTCTGGCTTGGGCCGACGGCAATCAACGGACTTGGAGGAGTCACAGGTGTGCTCAAAGATGGGGATGGCTCTGAAAATAACAAAAAAATTGTAACAAAAAAAATGTTGTTAAAAAGCATCTAACTTACAGAAATTCCATGTTATAGCAGATACTAGATGGGGAAGACCATAAAAACCAACCAACAAAAAGGAGCAACCAATCAATTTTGGGCTTAAATGAATTAGGAAAAATAAGTAACCCTTTAAGTAATTTTATTTATATTGCAACTTTTAATGAGTCAATAAGGAGCAATGAAGAGGACTTGTTATGAATTTAGGTTGTTGATGGATTCGAATGCTTGTATTCTTGTACCTCAAAATCCTACATCAACTGTACTGAATCTCTTGAGTCCTTAAAATGAGCATAATTTTGTTCAACTGCATACACCATTATGTATGTATGTTGTAATCTACTACATATGGCTATTTTATCAAACAGATTTTTCTTCAGGATCACCTTTGCTGGATTCTTAATATGCATCAGAAATACAGCCTACACAGGTATACTAGTGAAGGACTACACTGATGGATCACTACAATATATAAGGCTTTTACATGACTTGCAAATCGTCAGTCGTCACATGGACCAAAGATATTACATTGACCTCACAAACATATTGATGATCACTAACAAAAATGAGTTCACACAGAGAATCAAATGTCAAACTTCATGAAAACAAATAGCATTCTTTCACAGTACTTATATTCATACCTGGAGAAATGTGAAGCCCCTGAACTCCAAAAAAACAGCTTGCAATGTCAATAGCAGAAGTGTCATCTACTTGGCTAGCAACTGCGGTAAAAGTTGCATCACGACAAGTAGTAAATGTGATATTATTTTTGGCCCCAACTAGATTGTGAAGGTACAAGATGCCAGCATTTATACACTTCCGGCAATTGCTTTCCTCTGCCAAAGATGCTTTGCAATTTGCTGCCACATCCACAAAGTTTGGGGACTGCAGCATCTCTGTGACAGTTTTTCGACCCTTACACTCATAGTTAACCGGAACCTTTGTCCCAAACGCACAAAAAACTGTCACATTCCGAGGAACACCATATAGTTCAAAAGTTTGTGAAATGGAATTAAGGCAGATGTCTGATAAATCTGAAGGAACCCCAAGATTGTGTGTTGCATTTGCATAGCGAGCAATAGAAAGAGCAACAAAAGCATTTATGTAGCGGCAACATTTTCCTCTATCACTATTTCCAGAGCACAATGAGGCTGCCAAGGTAATATTCGATCTTCTCAAATCTAATGGACAATCTGCAAAAGCAGGACTAAAAGTTGATAAGGAAAAAGAGGTAGACTTGCAGGGGAATGACTCAGGATGAAGCTGGATGGGACACGGAAGGTGAAAGAACCACAAGATGTTAATTGAAAACATTAAATCTTTCATACAGAACGAAGGTCTTAAAATTTGTGAGATTCTCATAACAGTTGCAACCCAAAGATCTTAGACCAAGAAAATACAACATACCAATCAATTAAATGTCACAGCCGAAGAGTTCAACTGGGAAGAAACATAATTACCCTAAAAATGAGGACACAATGTCCAGACCAATGAACCCAGACACAGAGTTGAATTTTTGATTGTAAAACCAGCTATGCAATCCAAAGTTGAGAGATAAAAATAACATTTCAAAAACACCCATTAAGCAAAACAAAAATGAAGACAAATGTAGACAACAAACATGAGCTAAAACTTAAACGAACCAAAGTTGGGAAAAGAGAAGAATAATAAAACCACCATAACCAGTAAAAGAATAAACACTCTTATCCCACATTAATAAATCTCAGCATGATTAGAACGCCAATAAAACCATACGTAAAACACTCGAAGACCTCAAAATCTAAAACCCATTTCCGGAGTTAGAATGTGAATCCAGAAACTAGAATTATAATGAAAAGCAAAAATACAAACAGTTCATTAAAAGCACACACTAACAAGCGTAGACGAGGTTTAGAACGAGAAAAAAGGAAAATGAGAAAATAAGAAGTACCAGCCATTACAGGTATCAACTGGATTGCTAGAAGCAATAAAAGACCCAGAAGAAATACAAGTCCGAACATGACAGTGAAGACGAAAAGAGAAAGTTCCTCCACACGCAACACACAGAGACAGGGAGAGACTGTGAGGTTAGTGAAAGCTACAACAACTGGGCGTGTTGAGACTTGGGACTTTACAGTGGAAGGTTTGTCTTTGTTTCTTTGGACGGTTTACAAAATTACAATCCAGTACACTTTTCGAGAAAAATTACATTGAAGTACTGTGAGCAGTGTGGAGGTACAGCTTGTAAACTGTGGGTAGTGACAGACTGGTGGGTGGGTAGTAAATAGGTTAAGTAGAATTTAAATACGAGCTGTGTTAGGGTGGTAATTGTGTCATTTTTTATATTTGTTGACGTATTCAAAAATTTGATAATTTTTTTATTATAATGTTAATTTATAATAGTATAAATTATGAATGCCTACAAAAATTAATGATTGATTCTTTATGAAACTTTTTTTGTCATGACATAATTTCTTGTAAAGTGTACAAAGACTTTGTAAGTGATAAAAGAATAAAGCTAATAAAAAGTCCGGGAATAAACTAAGGGTGATAGAGACAATTTAGAACTGTAAATTTATTAATAGACTATTTCTTAAAAAAAAGTTAAGTGACAAATTATCATATTGTACGAAAATCATAAAAAGATATTATTTAATCTAAAAAAACACTTAAATTAATGTTTTTTTAAGTTAACTATTTTTAATATTATATTAATATTAAATAGTATTAAATTTAACGATTTTTAATATAAAATAATAAGTTAAATTTTTTAATAGTAAAAATAAACATATATAAACCCTAAATAAAAATACTATTTTTATACACTTATAAATTTTAAGTACATTATATTTGTTATTTTTTAAAAAATATATTTTTCACGTACTATTTTAAAAAAATAAATGATTTTGTTAGGATTGACCCGATTTACAGATTGAAAAATTAAAGAAAAGTCAAAAAATTATGTGAGAATGTATGGCTTTCTCATAAGGCCCATATATATAGAAAGAGTATTACACATGTACGTGTCGACTACATAAGGTATACATGTCACAACGTGTTAGAGGGGTATAAAAGTAAAAAAAATACGTTTACAGCTCCAGATTGACCACCCATAGCTCGGGCTTTAAGTAGACCTTACAACATTAAAGCTTGTGGGTGTAAGTGGGTCCTTTCCACGAGTGTGGTTATGGGCACAAGCATAGACGATTCCTTTCTAACGGCTTGGGCTATTAGCTAGATCAGGCTTAGGGTCGAGTTATATGTCCAAAGAATTAATCTCCCTACTCTTTCAGCTCAATTCTTCAATAGGGCTGAAAAAGTATCAACTGGGCAACGAATTTAGAACGTTTGACTCGTCATAATAAATGTTTATTAGTTGATTGGATAGGGAAAATATCCACCTATATAAGGAGGAGCTAGGGCCTCTCCTTTTTTCATCATTTCATACATATCAGACAAAAACTTCACAAGAGAAAAAGCTCTGTCATCTCAATTCGAACTATAGAAATTTTAAGCTTTGTGGTAAGAAATCAACTCGGCATCTAATTTCCTTGCTCAGGTTTTAGGAAAAATCTTCTCGAGTCTAACAGTTCTATACTTTATTTCCAGGTCGGTATAAAGAATCATTACCTCTTTATTTCAAACTCGACCCTAGGTAATTTTACTTTTCAAACCTTAGCTTTTTCATGTTTTGTGATATTTTGTAAATATAGACCATACATTTGTTGAAGTTACCCTCATTTCCAATTCTTCCTCCTTGCACTTGTTGAAGTTCTCATAGTTGCTATGTTCGAAGTGGTCCCTAATAGGTGGACATTGACATCATTATTGACGTAGAAAGGACAGGCGATGATGTAGGTAGTGGCACGTGCAAATTCAGCATATGGGGCTCGGTTGGGCACAATGGTGCACACGTATTTAGATAGATGGGCGTAAATGTGCATGTGAGTTTGGTGTTGTTCAGGCATTACACGCATATGCACAGGTGGATACTTGGCATGGTATGGCACACTGCATGCGTTTGCTGATACGGTTGGGTGCACTGCACGTGCAATTTTTATCTTTTTGAACCATTTTGTCCAATTTTTACATCTTTTTTACTTTTCCTAATTTATTTTCTCAATATACTTGGGATGTATTGCCTCTAATATTTTTCTTCGAGTCTTTAAGTTGTTTTTTTGAAGCGAAAATACCTGAAAAACAATAAAAATACTTGTAATTCCGGAAAGATAAATTTATATAAAAATATGATAAAATCATATAAATATAAATATTTTTAATCAATTAAAGTACATAAAATCATGATAATTTTAGTGTTTTTTAGGCACTCATCATTCAACCCCTTAAACACAAACACCTCATTGCCCTTGTTTTTGTAGATACCATAAAGTTCAATCTTGATGATTTATTGGCATGACTTAAGAGTAAAGTTGCTCCTCAGGGGGTTAGCTCACAAAAAACTATGCATCCCTTAAAAGGGGAAGGCTCCTCCAAAGGGAAGAAAAGAAGTAAATCCTTTGTGCATGAAGGCCTCCCACCTCATCGAAAAAAGAAAAAAGAAAGGTAATTGATGAGTGCTCAAAAAGCACTAAAATAACCATGATTTTATGCACATTAATTGATTAAAAATATATATATTTATATGTTTTATCATATATTTATATAAATTTGTCTTTTTCGGAATCACGGGTGTTTTTATTGTTTTTCAGGTATTTTCACTTAAAAACGTAACTTAAAGACTCAAAGAGGAATACTGGAAGCAATACATCACAAATATATTAATAAATAAATGGGTAAAGGTCAACAAATATGAAAAAATTGGACAAAATGGGTCAAAATGGTCAAAAATGTCAAAAAGGAGAAAATCGCGTCGCCGTAGCCACCACAAGACATCACCACCGTTCAGTTCAGCTCACATGGCGTAATGCGCTACCATTTCGCCCCATTTTTATGTACAAGCCTTCATGTCATCGCTGACGTCATTAGTATGGCGTCAAAGAATTACCTTCCGCGTTTTCATAATTTTTTAACATTTTCCCCCACTTTTTCTCTCCATCTTCACCTATAAATACCCCCCTTCTCTTCACTTCTAAACACACCTCAAAACACATTCTCTTCTCTCTTTCTTTCTCTCATTTCTTAGATTTTTTAGTTTTTCTTAGTTTTTAACTTTTCTTAGTTAATTTCTCTTAGTTTTAGAGTTCTTCCCTTTTTGGGAAGAACTAGTTATGTTTTTGTAATTTATTAGCTTTTTGATTCAATAAATGGGAGTGCAAATTCATTGGGAGGTTTTCCAAAGAACGGAATATTATCGAAGTTCTCTAAGGATTTTTTTTTCTTTACAGTTATTTTTTATGATTTATTCTTACATGTTATATTTAATTTGTCTGTGATTAAATTTAACTCTTCTATTTGTTGTTTATAAACATGATGTAATAATAACGTTGTTATGCTTGCGAAATATTAAATAGGTAAAAATCTCTAAAATGAATTGATTTTATTTTTATTCAAGATTTTATATTAAGAATGTTAGAGAGAAATATATTATTTTTCATTACAAACTTAAATCTGAAAATTAGATTTTAAGGTTTAGTTATCCGGTCTGATTTAAAATAGTGCTCTTTTATTTGTTGGTACAATCGTCCGGTAGTTAGAGTGAAGCTCTATTTCAAAAGTAAAATAATATATATTTACAATTTAAGGTTGACCACCTTATAGTTCAAGCTTGAGATCGACCTTACAATAATAAAGCTTGCAGGCATAGGTGAATCTCTATTACGAGTATGATTATAATCACGATTACAAACAAATCTATTTTAACTATTATAACTATTAGATGGATTGGACTCAAGAATTGAGATATATGTACAAAACATATATCAATTTACAAGTTAAGTAATCAAATTACTCATAAATTTAATACAATATTGAAACCTGTTTATTAAATATTCTAACATGATTGGCAACAAATATCACTTAATGTTAAGTGCACGATAACAACAAATGATTGCATAATAAACACAATTTAAATCTGTATCAAGTTTTAATCTATGTAAAAATATATGAGAACAAGTTGATAAAATATATAATTACTTGTACAACATAAGCATGAATTTGTTTTAAAATGTAACAAAACATCACTTAAAACACATACAAATATAAGAACTTGTTCAAATCGTGTTTGTTTTAGATTGAATGTAGTTTTAAATAATTTAATGTATTTTTAATGATATTTTTCGATTTTCATAATAATATGATTTAAAATTTTAAAAAATAATATTTATACATATTTTTTAAAATAAATAATTATTACTTAAAAAAATTATATAAAATGTTTTATTATCTCTTGAAATAATTATTAAAACATCCCTTTAAATCAATTGTATGTAAATTACTTTAATATTTATCTTTAAATCATTTTTAATCAAATTATTTATCTAAAAATCACATCGAAATGTAACTTACATAGATGATAAGGAATACAAAGAAGGTAATAAATAAAACTAAATGCATTATAAAATTTAAAGATGCATAAAAAAAAATCCAATTTTAGCACTGATAGGAATGATCTCACGAGGAACGTGATGGAGGTGGGGATCACTCTCCTCGCCCCATTCATTCTACTTTATACGATTTTTTATATTTCGTTTTAAAAAATATTATACATTTATAATTAAATTAAATTTTATTGAAAAATATTTTTTCATCATTAAATTAGTATTTTAATTATAAAAATATAATATAATATAATAATACATAAAATTATTATTATTTTAATAATAGTTAAAATAATACAATAATTAATTTAAGTATAATTATTACTTTGTATTCAAAATTTTAAGTTTATTATATTTAATTACATAATAAAAAATATATAATTAAAATTTTATATTAATTTTAACTATTTAATATATAATTAATATTAAATTTTTTTGTTGATAAAAAATTCGTTTCTCGTAAAAATATTTAAAATTTTAATGCAAAATCTCCTTTTTCCCTATCTTATAATTATTTAAATAATAGTCTTCAAGTCCCGAGAGTCCAATCCATTTATTTATTTATTTATTTTTAAAAAAGAGTCCAAGACATTTTGTACTAATGATTTTACATTTAGTTATTAATATATTCCTAACACAAAATGCAAATAATAAATTCAAATGATTTTTGTTATTGCCTTGATCAAATAAACTTTTTAAATCAAATGACAATTAGGTACAAGAAATTTTTTATTTTTTATTTTTGTAAAAACTAGGCACAAGGAATTTGAATGTGGAGAAAAATATATTTATCTGGTATAATTTTAAATTTAACTTATCTATTATTAAATTTTAAATTAAATTAAATACAATTCACAAGTTTTTCACATTTTGATTTTTTATTCTTTTATTTGTTAATAATTTAGTTAGTTTAATTTTTTTAATTTTTACATTTTTTTACACATTTAATTTTAAATTAATCTTAAATTTTGAATTAAGTGTATAGAAAATAATGGATCCAAATTATTAAAAAAAGAATAAATGAATTAAAATGTAAAAATAAAAATTATATAGGATCAAATCATTAGTACAAATTAAAGTAACCAAGGACTAAATTATATTAATAATATAATAGAAAAAATTAACACCATTGCGTGATTAATCTAAATTTTTTTATGTAAAATAATATTAATCAAAATGGATAAAAATATAACATAATTAGTAAATTTTCTACTCCATTAATTTTTTATAATTTTTTTAGCATGATTCTTAGTACTAGATCATTAATTTGTTATAATTAGATAAATAAAATAAGATATCTTCAGATTAAATTTCTGATTTATTTGATTTTATTTCTAAAGAATCACTAGAATATTTATTAAATAATTAAGTTATTTATTTACAGAAAATCAAAAATATCAAGAGAGAGACAAATCTACCTGGGTTTTCACTAAATAATTAAGTTATTCTTAGTACTGGAGGATTGAGTTTTGGTGAAGAGGCCAACAATAAAGGATCTACGGCGTCCAAGTACAGTGGTGGATGATCAAAATCCCAACCCTTTGAAGCTCACTTTCACTGAGCCTGCAACACACTGGACTGATGCTATCCCCATTGGAAATGGTCGACTGGAGCTATGGTTTGGGGTGGTGTTGCCTCTGAACCTCACAACTCAATGGTAATGTTCGTGGGTTTCTTTGCACTTTGTATTATCTCATCATTTTCATTTGGATTTTCACATTGATTTTTGATATGGGTTTTTACGTTTTTAGGATTTTCTCCTTCTTATAGTTATTTTCCATGTGCTTTATGTTTTGGATTTTCATCCATTTGGTGTTTGTAGTTTCAATGCGATATTTTTTGCTGCATTTGGTTTGTGAGGTCTGGCTCTCTTAGTTTTGTATTTAATTCATTTATATTGTAATCACACATTATTATCTGTTATGGTAATTCTTAAGGAATCTGAAATGAAAGGAAAGGAAGAGTTCGGAATTTGGGGTTAAGTTTTATGTGTCTCTCTGTGTGGCTCAATTTAAAAGTTTAAAGTGAATTAATTTGGATGTGTTCTAATTATTGTAAAGGACACACTTTGGACTGGAAATCCTGGAAACTACACCAGTCCCAAGGCCCCAAGGCTCCAAGGCTCCAGAGGCACTAGCAGAGGTCAGGAAACCTGTTGACAGTGGTCAATATGTTGAAGCTACAAAAGAGGCAGTGAAGTTGTCAGCAGATCCTTCTGATGTATGTTAACTGATCTCTACTATATATCACAAACAATCTCAACTGACGTAACAGTTTTTCATTTGGTACAATTTAGTGGGCTCTATTTAATTTACTAATAATATTGTGTTACATTATTTGTACTACAACTCAAATTTGAGATACATAATATTTTGAATGCTAATTAACTAAATTCATCTCCTTACTTCAACATATGTTACACGGACTCTTTTTGCACTTAGTGTTAATTTTCCTGAAATTTTGCACTCAGCATATGTTATATGGACTCTTGTTCTGTTACTTGTTGAACTCAAATCTGTATTCTTGTTTCATTAAAATAAAAATAAAAAAAAATCTTGTTGTTTATGCTGTTTTTAGTGTTTTCTACATGGCCAACTTGGCTTCTATATATATTTTACATTTTCTAATTTTCATTTATAAGCCAAAAGTTGTTGCTCTTGCTCTAAAAGGTATGCCTCCTTCAAATAATTTATGAGTTGACCTCAGAACTTCCCAAGAAATAATTGATGAAGATTACTTTGTTCAACGAAGATTTACCAGCTGCTGGGTGACATCAAACTAGAGTTTGATGATTCTCATCTGAATTACACCAAGGAAACTTCCAGCAGAGAGCTGGACTTAGATACTACTACTGTAAAAGTAAAATATTCTGTGGCTGATGTAGAATTTACAAGGGCACATTTTGCTTATACTCATGATCAAGTGATTGTGACAAAGATCTCTGGAAGCAAACTAGGCTTTTTATCAGTTACAGTTTATCTAGACAGCAAGTTGCATCATTATTCTGAGACAAGTGGCAAAAACCAAATTAGAATGGAAGGAAGTTTCCCTAGTAAAAGAGCACCTCAAAAAGTTGGTGTAAATGATGATCCAAAGGGAATACAATTTTCTGCAATTCTTGATTTACTGGTCACTGACAGCAGAGGAGTGATACAAGTATTAGATGACAAGAAGTTGAAGGTTGATGGGTCAGATTGGGTTGTTTTACTTCTGGTGGCTCAGTCTTCATTTGATGGACCTTTTACAAAGCCTTCAGATTCTAAGAAGGACCCTACTTCTGACTCTCTCAGTGGATTGAGTTCAATAAGAACTTTGACATATTCTGATCTTTATGCATGTCACCTGGATGACTATCAGAATCTTTTCCATTGCGTCTCGTTACAACTCTTAAAGAGCTCCAAGGGCATTTCGAGGGATGGGATTTTGGAAATGAAACTTCCTCTTCTATAATTGACTCAGGTTTCAGGGAAAGTGATGGTGTATCTCTCTCAACTGCAGAAAGGGTAAAAGCTTTTCAAACTGATGAAGACCCTTCGTTGGTTGAGCTCTTGTTCCAGTATGGTCGATATCCACTTCTATCCTGTTCAAGGCTCGGGACTCAGGTTTTAAACCTGCAGGGTATATGGAACAAGGATCTTGAGCCTGCTTGGGAGTATGTCTCTATGTGCTCCTTTGTTTGACCCGGTATCTTTCCTTTCCGTTTATCTTCTTAGAAAGTACAACAGTTAAGCAAGTGTTATCATTGAACCACTACCTCTCCATCGTTTAATGCAAGGTAATTTTACATCATCTTCTTTATAGTTGTTACTTATTCTACTTTTCTTATCTTTCAGTGGTGCTCCTCAGTTGAACATTAATCTACAGATGAATTATTGGCCTTCTTTTTCTTGCAATCTCAAAGAATGCCTGAAGCCTTTATTTGATTACCTGTCTTCTCTGTCCATAAATGGTAGTAAAACTGCAAAAGTAAGAAACTTAGTTTTCACTTTACTATTATGTTGCAAGTTTTTAACTCGTTTGTTGCACTCAAAAATATAGATAGTTTCCTAGTTAGCATGAGACATTCAAAATGGTTGTGATTTGCTACAAGCTGTACCATTTTGATGAATTTATGCTTGATGCATAGCATTCTATGTACATTTGAAAAACATGGAGCTCTTTCCAAAGTTCACATTCATTGACAGTAAGATGAATAAATCCTCGAATTGGTAATAACCAAGTAGATTTGTGAGTTCGTGCTTCTATATTTTATGTTTATTGTTGAATGTTAACCCTTTCACCATCTTTCTCATCATCTCAATGTTCAGGCTATTAGCAACAAGATCAGTAATCATTTTTGGGATGTTATCATATACCAAGCTTAGATCCACAAACCTTCTGGATCAAGTTTGAGGGAGAGTGTTTAACGTTAACCCTTAATTCAATAAGTAAAGGGTTCTAATCCACTATGATCGAACTAAACATGTGGAAATTGAAGACAAAATAATCTCCCTCAATTATGTTCCATCTAGACAACAAGTATCAGATATCTTAACCAAAACTTTGTTTCTGAGAGTTAAGTGCAACACTTGGTTTAGAAAACATATATCGCTTAGCTTGAGGGGGAGTGTGGGAAATCAATCTAGGCGTATGATTGATTCCTAAGCAGCCCCTTATTTTCAGGAGGTAGTTTCTTGATTTTCAGGGTGTAATCAGCCCATGATTTTCAAGATGCAGTTTTCTGATTTTCAGGGTGACTTTTAGCTTTATTTCCAGTTTTGTATTCAGCTTTGTATTAGTGTATTACAGTTGTATATTAGTGTATTACAGCTGTATTTTAATCATAACAATAGTATATATATATATGATCTGTATCGAGTAGAAAGGGAATAAGAATAATACAATTTTGAGAGAGTTTGTTTTCTTTGGGAAGGCCTTTAGGCCTTGGCATTTTCAACACTGATTTACAACATTTATCATGTGATGAAGCATCAGCAGTCCAAAGTCATCATAATATTTGCAAAAACTTTGATTACTTCTCTTTCATTTAATAATTTATGCATTACCTGTGCACAATTCTTATATGCTCACCGTGTTTCAGGTGAACTATGAAGCTGGTGGTTGGGTTGTACATCAAGTATCTGATATATGGCCAAAATTTCACCTGATCGAGGTGAAGCTGTTTGGGCTCTTAGGCCTATGGGAGGAGCTTGGCTCTGTACTCATCTATGGGAGCATTATACTTAAACCATGGACAAAGTGAGCCCCTGCTATTTTATTAACAAACACAACCACAATGTCTTAACTTTTCTATCCACACTAATTTTTCATTCGCCATTCTCAAGTGCTGATTGACTTGTTTTTGGAATGTGGATCTTTGATTGGAGTTTATTTAACTTGCGAATGAAGAGGTACATATTTAAGTTGTGTCTCTTCATTTTTTTTTACCAAATAAATCCTACATTTAAGAATTGGGTGATTTATAATAATTTTTTCTTTTGGCTGTTACTGGTCATATAGTGTTGTGTTCTACTTCAAATATTGGAGAGACAAACAACGGGTGTGTAGAACTTATTAAGTGGAGTAGACTTGGGAAATGCTTAAATGACTAGGATAGGTATTGATGAATCTTTAGCGGGCCTAGAAGCAGTCGCATGCCCATGGAATATCAATTTTCTGGCTACTATAAATATTTTAGAAATGTAACTTATGCCATCAAATTTGAATTTAATCTTTTGTAAATGACTGCTAATAATGGTACTTAATTAGGAATTTCTAAAAAATAAGGCGTATCCTTTGTTGGAAGGATGTGCATCATTTCTGTTGGATTGGTTGATTGAAGGCCATGGAGGTTATCTGGAAACAAATCCATCAACTTCTCCAGAGCATATGTTTGCTGCTCCAGATGGTAAGCAAGCCAGTGTGAGCTACTTATCAAGAATGGACATAGCTCTCATTAAAGAAGTTTTCTCTGCATTTGTTTCCGCTGCTGAGGTAGAGCTCTTTATTTTATTTGTAGAAGTTATTCCACTTCTCTTTACTCTGGATAATAGTAATCTCCTATTTAAAGGTTTTGGGGAGAAGTCGGGATGCTCTTGTCAAAAGGTCAGCAACGCTCAAAAAAAGCTTCCTCCAACAAGAATTGCTAGGGATGGTTCGATAATGGAATGGGTATGCCAGTATTTTGAAATTGCAGAGCCTTGTGAATGCTTTTTTTTTTTATCTCTTTTCTTTACCCGCTGAATGTTAGTGAAGTTCACTGATGTAGAGAAGCTTATAATTAATTGTAGACTACTCAGATTCTCTGTTTGTTCGTGACAGGTACAAGATTTCCATGACCCAGACGTGCATCATTGACACTTATCATATCTTTTTGGCCTGTTTTTGGGGCACACAATAACCCTTGACAAAACTCCATATCTTTGTAAAGCTGTGGGTTATACCCTTTATTAAAGAGGTTTGTATGTGATGAGAAATTACCAGAAATATGAAAGGGCATATGGTTCAACAGTTTTTGCAATTTGTTCTGACATGAGTTTGGATTATTTGAATGTGGTAGTTGATGCATGCAGTAGTCTTTATAATTTAATATTACATGTAAAATAGCTATTTTTAAGTGGCATAAAGATTCGAAGTTTTAAGTTTTAACATCTAACTACTCCCTTTTAGTTTTATTAAAAAGAATAACAAGCAACTTTGTAGTTGCTGCGGATAAATATGTGTCCTACCAGGCTAGTGATGTCATTAAGCATCTTTGTCTTTCTAACCATCAGCTTGGCAGTCACTTGTCCTTGTACTTGTTTGAAACTCTGGTTTTTTTAATGTTTGCTATTGTATTCTTGCCCATTATTCTAAACTATGTAGTTTCAAACAGGAGAGGAGGGTCCAGGATGGTCAACTACATGTAAAGCTTTACTTTGGACACGTCTTCACAACAGTGAGCACATGCACCATATGGTCAAGCGTTTGATTGTTTTGGTGGATCCAGATCATGAGAGTAATTTTGAGGGAGGACTATACAGTAATTTGTTCACTGCACACCCTCCTTTCCAGATTGATGCCAACTTTGGGTATGCCATATTCCTACACATTTACTGTGGATGGTCAATTTATGTTTTGAAATGCATTTTGATGTAAAGTTATCTATTCTTTTTTCGGGAGCATCTTTTTGGAGGGGTTTTGGTAATTATTGCTTCTTATTCATCTTAATTTCTATATCATTGAAATCCTTACTCATTGAGAAATATAATTAAGTATTATTATGCAAGATTTTTCTCTATTCCCCATTATTTATTACTAAAAACCATTTTGAAAATAAGGGTATGTTTGTTTGTACTTCTATTAAAAAAGATTTTTCCAAACGTGGTCTCATGAGAAGTACTTCTATGAAAAATCACGTAGTTTGTGTTTCTAAGAGGAAGCATAAAATGTGACTTATGAGCCTTGTAAGTACTTTTGGTATATTCTTTTTCTGTGTTTGGCTCATAGTTTGTGTTTTTTCTATTAGAAGCATTTTTTTTTTTTTTGAGGTTTCAAAAGCATAAGCAAAGATATATTTTCGGTTTAATTCGATTCGGTCTGGTTTTTGGACACCTCTTCTTGTAATCATTGATTCACTGCATATTTCTGTTTCATTGATATTATTTCATATCTAGAGTTTACATCTGTTAAATGGGATTTATGATCTTTTTAAAGGAAGGTTTAGTATATCCTATTAGGTCATTTGTGATATGATAAAATGAAAGTTCTTACTTGTTTTCTGATATTTCTATAGGAATTTGGGGCAATTGGGTTGCACACAATCGCTTTTATCTGGTTATGCTGCACCCTGCTTAACATCTCACCTGGCAGTCAATGTTAGGGCTTGTTGCAAGCTGTCTCATGGTACCTTCTGCTGTACTTGTCAGGATCGCTAGTAGTCTCTTTGTGAGTCTTGCTGATTCTAGGAGACATATCGAAGAAATGAAAGTAGATTTGTTCCCATTTTGTTTGTAGTGTTTCACTGTATCAATATCTAGGAACATCAATATTTACTAAATATTTTTTGCTTGTATGTACTTGGTCAGTCACTTTTTGTTTGATAATTGAGGTGTAAATTCGATAGGAATTGGTTAGCATATTATACCCGGTTGATAAGAAGAAATTGGGATTGGGATTCATAGGGTGATATGGAAAAGACAGGTGATGCACAAGGAGTTTTCGATTATTCAAAGACAGATTGTTGCTGCATTGTAAGTTATATTTCTATTCCTTTCATTAAAACTTAAATGTTGAATGGAAACTTGTCATTAGCTTATAAATTGTGAAACTTTTGGAGTAACCAAGTGGCCTCGCCAAATAACTGTATGTATCAACTATGTTTCTTTTAAATAGTTTTGCTTGTTGATGTGGTAACTATTCCAATTATAGGTCTTATCTAAGAGCGGTTTCATTTACATGGGTTTGGAATAATCTGCTTTCTCCAGGATTTCGTAGTTATTGCGCAGAAAAAGGAGCACTTCAAGTCAACATTTTAAAAACCTGTATACTTTAAAAATGGCTCAAGAACCTGCTGCATTGTCTTTTGCTTCCTTACCAGTAAATTTGAGAGTTCCTTACCGGTTTAGTTTTTATACTTCCATTTTTGGGTTAGGGATGAAGGTGATTGGATAGGTCCTACCATTGCTTTAAGGCCCTTTGATTCCATATTACCAAATTAGCCTATTATAGAAAACTGGAAATTTCTACTACAAAACAAACTTTGGATTGCTTCTTAGCTATATTATGGAAGAAAGAGCGGGTGGGCACTTCAGCTCTCTCAATATGTCCTGTAATCCCCACTTTGTAAACCCTGATACCATTTTTTTTCCTTTTATTTTTGGTCTGATTCTTTTATTTTCTGTTAGTAGAGTTATGCATGTGGTTTTTCCAATCTTTGACTTTCTGCAAAACATGAAAATTTACTTAAATTTTTCTGTTCTGATTTTTTTTTCTGTTCTTATTTGTTTTTGAAAATTTGTTTTTTTAATTAACTTAGCGTTTGATTGCTGATAGTTTGATAACTTAATTTACAATGAATGTTCAATGTAGCTTTTATGGGCAAGCTGCTTGTATCAAAGCCGCAATCTAAAAAAAGGCCTAAAAAAAATAACAATAATAATACAGAAAAAATTGTGATATTCTGACCCCTGTATTTTATGTTGATGTAAATCTGTTCAATTTGTTACTAATTTTTATGTGTACATTCCGGATCATAGTTAAAAGCATTACTCCGCTGAGCTTTTAATTTATCATCATATGATATGCAGGACAGATTAGAATAAGAACTGTGAGTGTGAGGATAGAATACGAGTATCATGGTCCTATCATCAATTTATCACTATCATGGATCTTAGACGTCATGGTTTGCACAAAAACTTGAAACAATTGTCCATTCAGCTGGAAATTTTTGATCTGCTCTCCTTTCGCTTTTAACTCGATATAAAACTATCTTTTCATGCCAAAGTACAGTTTATATTTTTGGAACTTGGCTGCCCCCCCCTTCCTTTTGTCAACTTTAATGTGCTGCATTCGTTTGTTAAGTCAGGAAAATATGATTATAATGCTCGCTTTAGAAGGGTGTGTAACATATTTATTATCTATTTTAGCCAAACGAGAGACGAAAAAAACATATTTGATATTATCATATTAAGTAATGTATTAGATTGATCTGGTATTTGCTCTATCACCTCTCATTATTTTTCTCAGATTCTCATGGTATATGCACCTACTGCTTTGTTGCAGGTACTTGAAAAGACTGGAGGATTGCTATGATTAGGTGCAACAATACATTTTGCGGCTGTAAAGATTAGATATAACCTGTAGGACCTCGTACTGCTGGATTAGGAATTGGAATAAAAATTATTATTTTTTATAGTATTCTTGAGGTTATGGTGTTCTTCCACCTTCTGGAGTTTTTGCTGGCAATCTTAACTTTCATAGTTTACGTGTTTCTTTAGTTTCTATGTCTTTTACTAGGTGATGCACTGTTAATCTCTCAGTCACGGTTCCTTTTGTCAAATGAAAACATCTTGAGCTTATATTTTCAGCAGCAATTATAAACTAGAAGATACACGATTACTCCTTTAGACATTGTATTTACCAATGAATCTAGATACATTATTAAACCTTGACTTCTCTTAAATGCATAATATAACTTATCTGTATTGAGCTTCTGTTTGAAGTGATTGATAATAGTTTACCTGTGTGTTTGGCTAGTCTATGTTCAATTGCCTTCCATGTCTGTATAATCAAATGAATTGGTACAGATGATGAAAATGAGTATGAACAGGTAAGACACCAAAGAGATTGATGGAAGTTGTTCATATGAAGGCCTTCAGCATATCATGTTCTATTTGTATTTTCAGGTAGCACTTTTCTTTTTTCTTTTTTCTTTTTTGGGGTCATGATTTAGAGGAAGCACTTTGAGAGCACATGGAATAGATGCCAAATCTTAAGTGGAGAGATGTGGTCAGAGTATGAAGTGCACTAGTATTGGTGTTATGAGTACAGGCAGGATGGCCCCACTCTTTTGACCTGCTCGTGAGGGGCCATGAAACCTCAATGATGCATGTTGTTGGGCTAGTGGTAATGGTGAAGTTCATGACACTGAGATTTGAGTTTGAGTTTATGTTTGAATTGAGGCATTACTTTAAAATTTTCTCAGTTATAATGGTTACTAGAGTATTATGAGATGATTATGGTGAGTGCTTGCTTGTTAAAGTGAATTGCCAAATGAGGTAGGACTCAAGTTTGATGGCACTACTTACCATAAATAGTTCGCTTACCGATTTGGTATACGTTGTGTATTTTGATTGTCGATATTGACTCATCAGTCATCATGCACGATACAAGTTCCGAAGACTGTCCCTCACATCATCATCCACATAGTTATTGGTTGTTTCGAGTTCATTTCACTGTTCTCTAGGATCATTCATATCCTGAATTTCAATCATGGGCTTTCAGTTGTGTTATGTGATATTCGCATGACTTTGTAAAAGCAGAAGAGGACAGCGTCTCATATTTCATTTTTATTATATATATATATATATAATAATTATAATTAATATAATAATTTTTTATTAAATATAATTACATAAATCTAAATATAAGTTATATGTTGTATATTTTTTCTAAAAAAGAAACCTTATTTCCTTTCTCGACGATATCTTATGCCTTAAAAGAACTGTACTTTCTTCTTCTTTTTTCCATAAAGTATCTCATATGAGGAAAAATGTTTTACGGGACTTAAAATAAATGTGGAAATTTTACCTTTAAATCAATTCATTTTATATATTTTAGATATTAGGAACCAAATAATTTTTTTTAAAAAGAGTAGTAATTTTATTTGTACGTACCAAATTGTGTTTATTATTCATTAATTTTTAAATATGAATGCTCGAAAATAACATTAGCAAAACAAAAAATTAATATTCCTATTCATTTCTTTGTTTGAACTTTCAAAAGCTAGGAATTATAATACCTATTTTTTGAGATAAAAAATATGTATTTTTTATTAAATGAGAAAGAACATCTATTCATTCTCTTAAGAAAATACGATTATAATATATATTTATAGAAAAAAACATCTCTCAATTACTTATAAAAGTATCTATATTTTTAGATATAAAAGATATTTTGTGAAAATTAAATAAAATTTATTAATTATTTTTTTATTCTATGATAACTAACAAACAAAGAAATATGAATTATTTATATCTCTTATTGTTCTTAAATAATTGATAATTTTTTGTTGTTCTTAAATAATTGATAATTTCAATTCTATCTATCAAACATACACTTAGAGTTTTCCTTAAAATTAACAAAATATTTTTAATAGTATACATGTAAATTGTATCATAATTTTAATTGAAATAATATTTTTTTATTATATATGATTTTATAGTAAATTTTATTTATTAATAATATTATTATGTACATGATTTAAAATATACTTCAAATTTATGATATATATCATTTTCCTTTAAAATATTAGAGTTTCTACCATACTTAGATATGAATCAAAGTCCTTTCCCTAAAGGTAGTGTTATCAAAAAGACTTTTTGGGAGGAACTAAGCTCATCTTTTTTACTTTAGTCTACATAACAATAGCACCCAATGTAATTACAATTACAAGTGGTTTAAATACACTTCTCCTATTGTACACATACATACATCAATGATCAACCCCTAAATGTAAAAGGAATATGAAGAAGCCCCAATATTAAGACATCTTTTTTTAGATTTTTCTTTCGTTAAAAAAAACACTTAATTATCAAAAATATACTAAAAAAATCTATTTATCATAAATTTGTAATAAATTATAATTGATGTATTGTAATATTATTAATAATTACAATCATATTCACTTAAATATATCTAATAAAAACTTAAATTTAATTATAATTATGATATAGGTATAATACTTAATAATAATCAAATATAAAACGCATGGTATCTATTTTCATAGCTCTTTCCTTAATACTTGTACATTCCCCCACCACCAAATATATATATATAAGCAAACGAAAATCCAAGGTCACCCTACCACCATCACTCACTTCCATTGTAATAAAAAATCATTTTTGTGAATTAATAAAATCTTGATATTTTTAAAAATATTGACATTTAAATTTTACATAAATAGAGAGGAAAAAAAGCGATGATGTGACTGATATTTTAAAAATTGTGAAAATTTTATAAAATTAAATTTTCTTAATATATCTTTATAATATGGAGTAAATAAAAATATTACATTTTGACTCAATATTTTTAAATATCACAATTTGTTTTTATATTTTGACAAAAAAAGATTACTCTATTTTTCACTTCAATAATACTCTCCTAAAAATATAAAATAAAATATATTAATATATATTTATTATTTATTTTTAATTAATTCAAATATGTTTTAAATCTAAAGGTATAAGATTTCTATTCCTCATTTTAGCATCATATTCGTCTAAAAAAATCACACTACAACATTTACATATGTTCATTTTTTTTATATATAATATTATATTAATAGAATGATATATGATAAAAATATATAAAAATTCATTAATTTTTGAGTAAGGAATTACAAGTCTATTAATTATGAAAAAATATATTAAAAATCTAAAAATGAAAAAAAAAATGTTAAAAATTAAGCACATAAATACATATATGCATATTTTTTTAAGTTATTATGTATTCATAAATAAATTCTTATGTGTTCAAACCTATCCAATTTCATATTTTTTTTGAATTACTCAAAAAAATATACATATATGTATTCATATGCTCTATTTTTGATATTTTTTTTATTTTTAAACTTCTGTCATATTTTTTCTTAATTATTAGATTTATAGTGCCCCATTTAAAAGTTAATAATTTTTTACATATTTTTCTTATAGTTAGTATCATTTTACCACCCTTCACTCTATGAAATTTAAAAAAAAAATTAAAGTTACTAAAGAGGAAATTACATGCAACTATGAAGTGTTTTCCATTCACCCATCTTAAGCTTACCACTCAATGCAACTTGTGATATGGTAGGTATCGTCTTTAATTCATGCATTGTCTAACCTAGTTGACAAGAAAAATCTTACTTAATCACTCGCATGCCTAACCTACAATAGTATCACTTGTTTCTCATACAAGGGACCAAATGAGTGGTCTTTATAATATATTTTTTCCTTTCTTTTTTGGGATAATACTTCATTCTACTTATTGTGTTAGCTAAATATCTACCAATTAGTATATTTGCAATTCTCACAAGAAAATTAATTTAGATTCTAATATGTTATTTATTCAACAGATTATCATATAACTTAGAGTAAATAATGTTGTTTTTTATAACATATTAGAATAGTTCATTGCTATAACAAAAGGTTTTTAAATAGATTTTTAATTTACTTAAAATGAAATGACCTAAATTTTTAAGTCAATTAATATGTATAATCAATTTAAAATGACATAATACTTAAACATATTTTTGTTTTTTTTTTTCTAATATTGGTTCACTGTTAAAACAAAAAACTCTTCAATTGATATTTAACCGATTTAAAACAAAATTACTTAATTTTTTTAGTTAATTATACATATAACTAACTTAAAATGACATAATCCCTAAACATATTTTTAATTATTTTTTGATAGCCCCTACACGTTTTAAATCACATAACAGCAGAAAACGATAAAAATACGTTTAAAAGGATTTTTAAAACCTTTTATTCATTATTATAAAGTTAAAAAAACTAGATATTAAACTTCAAAACCAACTTACAACAAAAAATAACATATATATAATACATATATACAAATCTAACTTAATTACAATATCATTAAATATAAACAAATATATATATATATGCATGGCATATTAAATATGAAATTACATATATTCATTATTATATGTGTTATTATTTACAAGATAACCACGTAATAATAATGGTGCCTATGTTATTCCATAATATAATCAAAATTTTCTTATGATGATTTTTTTTACGATTTTATAATCTAGAACATGTATTCTGATTATTTCTCTCGTAAATCTTCAAAAATTTACATATCGTAACCCGTTTTACTCAAACAAAAGAACATATATTTAAATTCAAACAATTATTTAAATCATAAATTTATTAAAAAATAACTTATATATTAAAAGAGTATATTAGTTAAAAAAATTACATCTCTAATTGACATGTTGATATTTGAGATGATCTCATTTATAAATTTCAAAAATAGTAACAATGCATAGCTTTATCTTGTTGTTGTACAACCTTAAAATTATATATATACATGTTTATTAATTCAAACATCTTTATTATTCAATCGTATTATTAAATTAATATATTTATTATTAATATTCACTTACAATTACTTTAACATTATCACATACAAGCTTACATGATTTTCGAATGACGATGCCCTTAATCTTATTCCACATCTTTCATGTCCTATTAAAGTTTTAAAGAGATAATATTTTTATATTTATTCAATACAAAAAACAATAGAAGAAAAATAACTAGTTATAAATATTACATTTCAACAATTATTTTACAATCTTTATTCCATTGAGCCATAATACCAAACATGATTACGATGTAGATCAAAGATGACCAACTTTCAATGATCTTGAACTTGTTTAAATTTTTTTGATCAAAGGATTATCAACTTTTGATTTCTTCGAAATATTAATGTTTTATCATTTAATTATTTTGCCATTATATTAGCATCATTCTCTCTCTCACTCTTTCACTTCATTCACAATTCTAATACCTCTTTCCATTGGTCTGTTCGTTAGCATTATTCTATTGATATTGGTCAAACCCTTTTAAGATATATCCTCCAACTCATCTATTCAATCTTCCTAAGTTCCTTTGAGCCTCCTCGTCTAAACAAGAAATAAAAAATGATATTCCAAGGAGAAGAAGAAGCATTAGAAACAATAGAAAACAATCAGACAACTGAAGTACCAAGTGAAAACCCTAATGTCTTCGAAGAGACAGAAGATGATAATCAAGAAGAGTGGCTAAACCTAAGTCTAGGTAGGAATTTGATCAGATCAATAATAAATGAGAATTCAGATTCACAATCAAGACCTGTTTCTAGCAATAAGGTATTTTCTTGTACTTTTTGTAAAAGAAAGTTTTATAGTTCACAAGCATTAGGGGGACACCAAAATGCTCATAAGAGAGAAAGAGGAGCTGCTAGAAGATACCAATCTCATAGAATGTTGTCAATGATGTGTTTGCCTGTGAATAGTACTACTAATTCTATGGTTAGGTCAATTGGTGTTGGACCTTATTCGCTTTTATACAAAACTAACAGAGATGGGACTTCAATTGTAGCAAAATTTAGTGATTGCAATGCTGGGTCTGGAATGGCATGGACACCCAACTTCTTACTAAATAATTCAATGGACTGTGTTTGGTCTGGAAGTTTCCGTTTGGATCCACAAGTACCAGAGCAACAATCTCATCATCCAGTTAAAAAGGTTGACTTAAGCTTACGATTATGATTTTTCGTCTGTTTGTTTATACTTTCGAGACTTTGGAAAATCGTTTTAATTTGCTGTTTTCAGTGCTTAGAAGCACAAATTACGTGTTCTTTCTTAAAAAGTGTATTTTTTCAGAAATTACTTTTAATATAATTGCAAGCAAACAAATCCTCATCTTCAAAGTTTCAACCCTTTAATTTACAAGGTGGTTCTGCTTCTGCCTAGAAATTTGGAAAACTGCCTCATGTACTATGAGGAAGGAAAAGCACCATAAAAAAATTCCACTCTAGTTATTTTGATCCTACGAGTCATGTACTTGCATTTGTTTATTTATATATTTATTTTTTCTTAGAATGTAAATTTGTTACAATTGGAAGCCACATCTCAGCAGTACTTCAACTTTTGTTTCTTCTATCTCCAATCAGAAGTTGAAAAGTGTTATTGTTTTCTAAGATAAGTGGATGTTTGGATAATAGTTACTACCATCTATTACATTCAAACACAGAGAAAGAAACTTAAAAACACATTACTAAAACGGAACTAAATAGCCTTTAAGACCTAAACACAAGACTTCCATGACACTTTTTCCATCTTCCACCTAGAGAACTCCTTATGAATTAATCACTAAACTAACTCGGAAGGAAAGATGAAACAAAGTAAACGATATCAATATATCATAGTTAATTGTGTTGATGACAGTTGCATATTTGTCTGAACAAATTAAGGTCTGAAAGAAGAGAATATTTACGGTCTATTACCTTGTCTAATAAACACTAGTAGTCATATTAATCGTTACTCTCTTATGTCTCAGTTATAAATGCATGCTCATCGTATATGTCATTAGTTTCATACATAATTCAAAGAAATGCTTACTATAATCTAAGTGTTTGAATCGTTACTTAGGCGCTCGTTCACTAGATTTAACGTAGTTTGAAATTCGTGTAAAAAAGCTCCTGAGGATTACCAAAGATTGGTTTATCAATCCCTTTGGTTTTCAAACTACAGCAAAGAAAACATTGTTTAACAAATCTTCTGACCTTTGCAATCTTTCTTTCTCTAACACACCGTGTAAACCCTAGAACTAGGCATGAACTTAGGAAGAGGAAAAAAGGGTTCAGAGACATGAGACTTTAACATTCCGTTTAAGTTGGATCATAACAAAAAGGAATAACCTCCTAGCATGAAAACACTTTTTACAGTTTTACACATCAGCAGGAATTTTAAGCTTTTGGGCCTTATGCATGATGACAGGAAGCCTCTGGCTGATAATGTCGGGATCATTATACGCCGCAGAATCAGAAGGATATCCTTTCTGCACCATTTAATCACCCAATCAAAAAACAGAAAGAGAAAAGAGGGGAAAACAAATATAACTGTGAAGGTGTGAGTATGACCTCTTTTTTTATACTTCGCAAAAATACCAAATGGAAGAAGAAAACAAAAGGATTAAGAAGAACAAATAAAAAATAAATTAGTGGCTCTTTTCTTAGTATCTAGTTGGTTATGTAACATAAATAATTTTATTTTGCAAACGTCCATGAAAGCAGTCCAGGAATTATAAATGGAACTTAGTGTCAAGCATGTAAAGGATGTCAACCAAAACCTAGAATTTCCACTAAATATCCTTTAGTCCAACAGAAAGATATTTCACATTTCTAAGTTTAAAAAAATGACATTGTCTTATAGTGTAATGATATATAGCATATCCTCCTTGTGGGTACTAAGAGTGTGTGAGCTCAAACCGCATTATTGTATGTGCGCGTGGGTTCAAACCGCATTATTGTATGTGCGCGTGGGTTCAAACCGCATCATTGTATGTGTGTATGAGGGTGTGGGTGTGTGGGTGTTAGTGAAAAATAATAATGGTTTCGTCGTGAAGCCGTGTGTTACATACATGGACTAATAGAAGCTGCTATGAACTCCTGAAATCTCAAAATTTCATTAATATTGTAAACTATGATTCTTTTATATGAAATATTGTAAAATTTTAATGATGATACTTAATGTAGTCATCAATCACATATATCTTCACAAGGTATAGCCAAATAACCAAGCTGAATCCTGTTTAAGCACACATAGCAGATTAAATTATCTATTTTTTTAAGCTTTTATAGTTTTGATTTTAACAGGTTTGATTCAACAAGACAAGAGAAAGATTTACACATTTTTACATTCAAATAGTTGATGTCGCTATAGATTAGAAACGAAAAAAGAAATAACCAGAGAAGATTTTTTTTCACATAAGAAAAGGAACTAGTTTTTCATCTCCACACAGGCATGAGCAAGGACAAAAACTTACAGCAGATAAAGCTTCAAAGGTTGCTTCTCTCCAGCAGCTTTCTCGTAGAATTATAGGATTTTTATCATCACTGAATATGCAATGCATACGAGTGTCACGTAGTCTCATAAGCATGCCATCAACTCTAAGCTGTTAGAAGAAATCAATCGGTCAATCAGTAGATAAATGAAATAAGGGAAATTGAAGGATGGACTTGTGACATCCTGATATGTTATTTGGACCACAATTCATCTAAAATGACTTCAGAAGAAACTTTTGAGAATTGAGGGAAATCTAGCTCACCCAAAATCGCAGGAGAAGAAACCAGGAACTTGGCATGACTCTCTGAAAAATCAAATAAATGACACAATCAGTCATCAGCCATTGTTAAACCGAAGCAAGCAGATTATGCACGGCTGGTCACAAATAGTGAGAGATTGATGAGTTACCACTTTTACAGTCAGAAGTGACACTCCACTGTCAGCTAATTCATCTTCATATAATACTACCTGCTCAATTAAAAGAACAATGTTGCAAATAGTAGGATAATATATAGGAAGAAGAAGAACATAAACACACATGTGCTACTGGTTATCATCCAAGGTCTCCACCTCATCATAGAAGAGAATAGGCTCTTTTGATGCCAATGTGGCTAGATCAATTTGCTCCTTGCAGTCCTCCCATTGAAGATTGCATGTCTCCTCAGATATGTTCTCACCTTCATGCTGCCAATTTAAAGCCTTCATAATTATTTCATTTCTATTTCCAACAGATGCCATTCACAAAAATAAAGTTATGCAAGAGACTAAAACTAAGTGTATCAAAAAGAAAGAAAAAAAAACATTAAACGTTAAAAAATGGGCCATGACAGAGTGCAATCAGTTACAAAAGCTGAGAAAATGAGCAAAGTATTTTCTCCTTCAGGACATGTATTTACCAAGTTCAAAGTTCTACCCTTATAGCCTACAGGATGAGGAAACACACACCTCAGTCAGGTTCAATTCAAGTGTGTCACTTCCACAGTATGGTGTAGTAAATGTATAATCATAATCCAGTATCACTTGCTCCGCCGGTTTGCTGCAATAAATAAAATGAATGTTACAAGACACAATATAACAATTTTTGACCAATAAACATTTCAATACTGATTCATACACAGGGAAAAACAAGCTTATGGTAAAAAACAGCAGACCTTACTTAAACTCTGACCATTATGTAATACTCTACAATCACATTCAAGGGGGCTAGTGTAAGAAGAAAATATCCTGATACCTAGAACTTGGTCATGATAAAACCAACCCAGGAGAAGTTTATCCTCATTACCAGAGGAGAGAATTTTCTGAAATTTAGGAGAAAACACAACTGTCTTCAAAGGAAATAGCACTGCTAACTCAAATCAAATGCATCAAGAAAGATCATATCAGAGTCTACAACAAAGTAACTGAAATCCTTTAACCAATGGAAGTGTGCTTCGTTTCTGTAACCAAGTGTAAGATGCTTATAATATAAAGAGAAAACAACAAAGATCGACAGCTTGTTTTACCTTCGAAATTTCCATTTTGCAGCAGCTGGAACTTCCACTGGTGGCAGGGCTTCCTGCTTCCACCCAACTAAAGCATCAAATGCATTGAAATAAATTTTGGTGCCACTCTTCATGTGCTTCAGAATCAGACAGCTATCCCCAAATACCATCTCTGGTAAGTGAGATGTCTCTAGCTTTTGTTCCCATCTGCAACAAAATATAACCTTAAAAAGTTTCAACAACCAACAACACCAAACTAACAATTGGCACAATATGATAAACACTCTTTACTTTCAAGGAAAATCAAGTAAAATGAAAATAATGAAGTTCAATTGTGAAATTCGGTTGATGAGCAATTGGGAAACATAAAAACTATGTAGTTTCTCTCGAATGAAGCAGACTTAGATATATTAGTCAAACTTCAGGTATAGTTTGAAGGCCTTTGCCCTTTGGCAAACAAGACAAACCTTCATTATTTTTCCAAAATACAATATGAATCAAGTTCGTCAAGTGAACAATTGGTAACCTAAAAACTAGGGTATTGGACTCCAATAAAAGCAGACTTCGATATAAGATCGAACATATGGTTAAAACTATCGTCGATCTTACAAAAACTGACAATAAATAATTACCCAGAAAAAAATTGAAATAAGGAATGTGAGTTACAGTTGAACAGAGGAGGAGTTGAGAATAGAGAGGTTGCGAGACTCGACCTCCCAACCATGAATTTGGAGGCCACGGCGTCCATCAGTGAGAACCTCAGCTCCGGCAGCCTTAAGGTCCTTCTCATCCACTTCCACTTCCATTTTCTTCAGCTTGATCGTCCCCAATATTCACAGTAGCTTTATTCTTCTTCTTTTTTATCTCTTCTTGTTCTGTCCACAGTTTTCTTATGTCAGAGGATGTGCCAGACCAACAACGCCTTGAAGAACCGGCAGTAACTCAGTAGTATAAGCCAGAGCCAGCCGATGCCAAACTCGGGTTTTTTCTCGGTTTTTTATGTAGGGAAATTTACTACTCAAGTCCTCAGATTTTCTGAAATTGCAAAGAGTTCCTTAACTTCAGGAAATAGGACGCCAGGCCACATTCTTATTTTTTTTTTCTAATCCACATCGAATTTCACATTCTTATTTTCCCGTAAACTTCTTAATCTGAGCCAGTGTTTTACAAATAATTAGGTTAGTGTCGGAATTTCTCACACACAAACCTAACATGAATAGTAACACACTAATTATTTTATAAATTTAAGATTTTATTATTCTTTATTATTATTAATCAAGCTCACGTACAAAAGTACGGGTCAATTTGTATTTTAATTGATAAAGAAACTTAAGATAATTAATTTAAAATATAATTATTTATATTATTAAAGATAATTAGTTATAAAAAAATTATTATAATTATTATAATTTATTATTTAATTAATATAAAATAGACATAATAATTAAATGATAAAAAGATAATTGTTTATATCTCTTAACACAAATATACTTATAAAATTACTATAATCATGATAATTAATAATATTTTAATTATTAATAATTTACTATTTAATTAATAAAAATATTCTTAAATAAATTATACAATAAATAAAAACAATAAAATCGTTATTTTAAGATATGTGAGTAATTTTATATATATATATATATATATATATATATATATATATATCTATATATAATTCTTTAAGAAATTTTTTTATAAAGTTTATATTATATAAACTAATACTTGACATAACACAATTACAATTTTTAACTTTTATTTATTAAATTTTTTAAAAGATAATTAAAATTATTATAATTTTTTTCTTTTTTAAAATATCTTTCTTCTAAATAAATGATAAATCGTGCTATTCTCGAAACACAAATAAATCTTATATATTATTTGTTAATGTTGTATTCTCATATTAATAACTCTTGTCGATCTTATTTTATTTTTATATTTTTTTTATATTTATAAAATAAAGAATCAAAATAAATCATTCCCTTATAAAATACTATTCAATTATACGCTCATATAAACATTATTTAATTAGATATCATTTCATTTAAACTACGTCCATTAAAATTTAAACATGGTAAAACTAAACACCATTCAATTTTCTCTTAAAATATAATTTTTGTTATTTCCCAAAATTCTTTAGTACTGTGAATATTTGTCCATACAGTTGTAAATAGTATCATTTCTTTTCTGCCTCCATTAAAGATGATTTTGCCCATTAAATTGGAAGAAAAGATTTTTTTTATTCTTTTTATTTTAAGAGAACTACAAAACTAGCCCCAAACTTGTATAAATTGTTGTAATTTTGGGCAAGTGACTTCTAGCAAAACACCCATTGAATCCTTGCAACTTTGGTTGTGAAATTTCATGAAAATACATGACTTTGGAAGTTAAAATTATCCAAACAATTACGTTGATTCCAGACTACACACGTGTAGAAAAAAATCAGAAAGGTTGAACTGGGCAGACAGAAGCAAGGAATCCATTCTTTCAGGGCAAGGACCAAGATTTCGATATCAATGGCGAGCTAGACTAACAGAAATGATTCATACAACATTTATATTATGGGTGTCAAAAAAGGTACAACTTTAGGGCAACTCCATCTATTCACAGGAAAATAAGTTCTCCGGATTTTGGTGTTAATTCTTTAAGACAGCACCATCTTCTCATCCAAACTATTGACTATGAATCGAAATTGGGAAGCATCAGCCAATAGATTTCCTTCTTGACCGGGTTCCATAAACAGGTTCCAAAGTTTCGGGTACAGCAGGGGATTTTTGTGCCTTGATAGTTGAATTTGGATCTGATGTCTGATCAACTGGCCTACCCTTTCTTTTTCTAGTATTTGATTTTGTAGACTTTTGTCCACTAATTTCTGCTATGACAGCTTTGTTACCCTCTTCATCGACACTACCGGATTCTGGAGCAGCATTACCTGTTCTAGGTGATTCCTTATCCTGAGATCCATTAGAAGTGGAATTTTTTATAGGTGTTGTATTTTTTTGTGAAATGAGAATGCCTTCTTCTGTAGTATTTTTGTTTATACCAGATGAATGGCGTGTGCTCCAACGAACATTGTCAAACCATTTGCTGACCTGAAAAATAAATTTTATGAAGGAAAACATAAATCTTATTCCCTACAAGTCTACAGCTCAAATATAATTGAAATAGCAACAGGTCTTCCTGTATGGAAAGTAAATAACACCTGTTGTGATTTGATTCCTAGCTCTTGAGCCAAACTTTCTTTTGTAGCTCGGTCCGGATATTGATTTTCCTTGAAGGATTTGTAGAGTCTCTGCAGAAACGAATCACCATTAGTTTAGATGAAGTGTTTCTTCGTCGCACAAAAGGAGGAGAAAGTTTCCATAAAGAAAATGAATGAGATATGTACCGTACGGTTGATATAATCTGAAGCAATGACGACAATGAAGCTCAATAACATAACAGAAAACACATAATTTTAAATGCCATATGCAGCCAAATTTATAACCGATAGGAATCGGATTGATAAAAGATGGAGACAATTCACACCACAAAAAATAAGAGTCAATGTAAATTAACATGAAGCAACAACCATAATAAAAATAATAATAATAATAAATACTAATTAACTGAAGCACATTCATATTGCTAAATTCCATTAGTGGTAGCTCTAAAATTACTTAAATTTCATCAAGATAGAGGACAATTACAATATTACCTGAGTAATAGCTTCCCCAAGTCTCCTATGTGATGATGAGTTGCTTTGTCCACCAGTAGAAGCTGATCTAGATAAGCATTCAAGTGATTTACTAGGTGACTTATTTGAATTTTCTACTTTAGATTTTAGACGAGCTCTTTTATTAGGAGTAGGGTCTTTATCTTTTTGTTTATGATCTATGGCTTCAGCTACAGCTCCATTCATAACAACTGAAGCACTTCCATTTGCTGACACAGAAGCAACTTGCCCACCAATTTTTTTCCTTCTTGATGCAGCAGTTCCAGACCAATCTTCATCACTCGAATCAGAAGAATAGTTGCCATATGCCTCCTGTAAAAATAAGTGAGATGACAAAAAAATAAATAAATAAATAAACAAACTAAAGAGTGAAAAAGAAAAAAGGAAGAATTAAGTACAAAAGATGGACAATCAAGTGTGACAAAAAGAGTGACAAACCACAGATAGAGATTCAATATCTTCGTGAACCCAAAAAAAGTTACTGATAGAGTTTTAAATGGTGTTTCAAGAACCATATTCATAAGGATGAAAATGATACAGGCAATGGCATGAAAAGAAAATCCACTAAATACATGATTAAGTATACAAATGATAAAAGGAGACTGGTAGGCATATGTAGAAAAAGAATAATGTGATCACGTATTTACTATTTGAGAAAAATACCACCAGGATCTCTTTACTAATAGCAAAATGTAACAAATAATCTTATTAAAATTAAAAAGTGAAAGTTAATTTATTTTTACCAACTACATTAGATAGATCATATTTTAACTTGAATACAATATAACTAAAAGAATTGAAGAAAAATTAAATAAAAATAGGAAAAAAACATAAAAAATGATAATTTATCGTAGTCACTTTTTAATAATAAAAATATTAAATTATCACAAAAAATAAATACAAGACATAAGTTTTATTTTTAAAATAAATACAGGATTTTTTCAGTCACCCTCCTCATTATTTATGATCATCAAAACCATGAGAATGACGTACATTTTAAAAAAAAATGACAGTCAATTGTAAGCATAAAACACTCACATCATGCAGCCTTTTGTAATCCAATCTTTCTACTTGCCGCCGCTCCAGTACATGTGAAGAACCATCTTCTCCAGAACCTGATTTTAACAGAGACAATAGCTCATCTTTTAAAGACGGTTTTTTCCCACCACATTTAGTACTTTGTCCTTTACCTTTTTGCAATGACATGGGAACTTCATTTTCAGAAGACCCATTACCAACAAGAGCAGCAAGATCCTCAGAGTCAGAAGTGAAATCTGAACTTGAACTTTCCTTTGTAACGTCCTCATCAATTTTTGGGGCATCAGGATCATAGTCATTATCCTCTGAATCATCAGAAGGTAACCCAATGTACGGATCATCATTAGGTTGAGCTTCAGGTCCTTCTGATGCAGATGCGTATTCTGATTCACCAGAACTTGACACATGTTTTGGAATCTTTTCATCAGCTTGTGCAACATCAGGATCATAATCATCATCATCAGAGTCATCAGAAGAAATTCCAAGGTTGGGATGCTGATTTTTCCCTTCCACTGATCTAGCAGCATCAGGATAAACCTTCTGCACATGGAGTACGAGCATGTTAAAGGACTAAAATCATAGCAAATGTGTGATCAATAAATTTGAAAAATATATATGTATAATGTATGTATTTATGTATGGTCAAAAGACTAGCATTTCATTGACCTCCCAGCTGTCAGTAACTGAAAGATCTGTTCCTTGAGATTCATTAAGTAAATCAATGCAATCTACTTTGCAGTCACATCCAGGGCAGAGCCAACCCTCATCATCAGGAGGAACTAAAACCATCAAGGAGAAAAAGTGAGGTTTTTATACAGAAAAGATAATTCTTTCATTTCAACATTAAAGAAAAAAGGTACATATGTGGACCAAGGGTCCAGTAGACCAATTAATAAAGAGTAAAGAGTAAATCTATGAACAATAGGCAAAAAAGAAAAAGGAAAACAACATTCTAAAATATTTAGAATAATGTCAGAGGTTAAAATTCCCTAGAATTTTCAAATACATTCTTCAAATATTAGAAATAAATTAATATTAACAAATAACTCAGCTTGATGGTTGGGGCATTACTATCTTCACTTAACAATGGCTGATTCAAACAAAACTGGTGGAATCCACGGTCACAGGCACCATCACAAAGGATGATATCATTACCGGAAGACACCTCTTTGGATCCACATTTTGCACAATATATCTGTCCAATACATTCAGAATAGTAATTATTCAGTAAAAATAGAGGAAAAGTGTATTTCATTCTGTGCAAAAATATTTAACAAAGGGAGGGAAAAAAACACAAAAAAAAGTCTCCTACATCCTCACTGTCAATCTGCCCTTCAGAATCAAATAGAGATTCTGGAAACATTCCTTCAGCACATAGTGATTCAAGACTCTGAAAGAGATCTCTAATCTTCAGTTTACGCCTTAATATTTCAGATGTAGCTCGTTGAAGCTCTTTTTCTGGCTTTAATTTTTCTAGGCTGCCAAGTTATAGAAATAGTCAAAAGTCAGAACTCAGTATCATAAAAATAAAAATAAAAATTGATCCGAAATGGCAATAAGATAATTCAATATCAAATTACCGAATAAAACAATGGGGGGGGGGAGGGGGGCGATGACACAAAGTTTTAGATATCTGCAGGAAACTACAAACAGCAGGCAAAATTTCTATAAAAATAGCTGAAAAAGAAAATAACAAAAAAAAACGGAAGATAAAGAAAGAATGTATAACAGCATAAATTACATGAAAGAAACTAGGGAAGGAGAGGAGAGAAGGGAGGGGGGGGGGGGGGGAGAGAGAAAGGTCCAGGAACATATCTATCAGGCATTCAAATAAGAGATTAAATTTCTTATTTATTACATAAGAGTATTGCATTTAAATATAATGCACTAAAAGCATCCTGCTGATTGCCAATACAATAAGAGATTTAAAAAAAGATTACAGAGTCATCATCAAAATTGTCATAAAAAACTTACAGTTAAAATCAATCAAGCAAACCATTCATATAGCACTATGATAAATTCAGAAGAAACTAATTACGTTGATGGTGCAACTTTATTGCATAAAACAACCACCTGTATCCCTTCCAGCCTTCGCTAGAATAAGCATCAATCAAATTCTGCTCATAGGCTATTCGGTTGAGTAAATATCTGAGATGTTTCCTGATTCGTGAAAATTCATCAGCTATGATTCTATTTTCACCTTTATTTTTTCTCATCTTTCTTTTGTGCTCTCTTCCATTGCTTACACTACCCAGATTATTACTTGATTCAGGAGCATTAGGTTTCTCTTGGATTCTTGAACGCAGAGCTTTTTCACTGCCAACCATAGATCTCAACATATACTTTTTCTTTACTGATTTCATACCTCTTTTGGCCTTATGTCCCAAAAATGTGGAATTTTTATTTTTCTGAATGCTCTGTGCGGGAGTTTGTTCAAGATAACGATATTCAGTAACACTTGTAGAAGGTTGTTCTGGTTGTTTATCATCCACAATCTTGTTTATATCTCCACGAGGTGATTCCATTAGTCCAGTGGGAGAAGTCTCAACCATGACTTCAAAGGAAGGCATCACATGCTCAGTAACAACACATTGGGATTCTGTAAAGCTAGATTCAATTGGAACATCTTGTATCATAACCGGTTGGTCATTTTGTTCAGATAGTTCAGTATTTACACTTCTTGAACAGAAGCCTATGTTTTGAACTGAAATAGACTGATCAGGACATGAGCTGCTTTCAGTCAAGCAATTCTTGTTGACTTCTTCAGAATTCACTTGCACACCTAAATGTCCAGAAGATGTCAAGTTCACATTACCAGACACCAATTCAACTTTGTTGACGATGCTGGTATACCCTGCATCATCAGTTTCATCTGGGTTTTCATTGAAGCAATGATGGTGGCTTTGCTCCAATCCTTCTGGACATATATTTCCAGCATCACTTTCATGAATATTTTGTCTTGCTGCTTGATGATTGGAAGACATCTCTCCATCCATACTGATCACTTTCCCAGGAACATATTCCAAGTTACTATGGGAATAGCTACATACTGCAATTGAGGTTTGTACTGGTTCATTTTGCACATAATCTGATCCAAGCTGATGCAGCTCTGATGATACTGTGGATACACTCCCAGTTCCAAATCCTTGAAGCTGTTCAGGGCTAGGATGCTGCAGTTCTGATGGTTTAGCATATACATTCGCAGAACCAAATTCCTGTGTCTGTTCTAACAAAGTTTGTTGTGGGTGTGAACTTTCTTGACTTTGAATATTCTTGTTAACGTACTCAGAAGATGGTCCCAATTGCTGAAAAGAATTATTGGCCACATTTGCAGAGACTGACTGCAGCTGCTCATTATCAATGTTCAAAATTGCCGTGCTAGTTTCCCCTTGTTCATTCTGAACCATCAATGGTTCAACCAGGTGCAACAGCTCTGACGGGTCAGCTTCACACATCTGTCCTTGGCATCTAGAAACTTCTGGATGTGAGGCATCCATATTGACATAGAAGCCTATAATAAATAAGGGAAGTATTATTTACCTAAAAATTCAATCCTAACACGAGGATTAACTTACTACAATAATTATTCTAAATAATACGTGTCCCACCACCGACCCAGTTTTTATAGAAAAATATTTTACAACATACTTATCTTCAAATGTACAGAAATTCCCAAGTTTGCTTCAACAAGCTTCCCCTAAAACTTGAAGATTCACATCAGTCACTTGAATGTGTGGTTGACTCTGTTACATAACAAGCAAACATACATCCAGCAGGCTAGAAATTGGATAAATGTTAATATGCTAATTTCGTCCACCACTTGTAGGCAAATGTAATTCTGAAAACTGAAATGCATGTTATGAACTACTAATCATGTAGATAACTATAATAACAATGTATTTACACGGAATGTTTGGTATACTATACTAGATAGGTTAAGTACAATCGTATTAGACTGAACTACATTGAATTGTATTATAATTAACTATTAAGAGTTTGATAAAATTGATAATAAATATTTTAATAAAATAATTTATATTTAAAACGATATTTAATTTATTTTTAGGATGAGGTATCACGTAAATTCTTTAAATTAGATCATTTGTATCGTTCACCTTAGATTAAAAACAGTGTCATTTAATCCCTTAACTTTGTAAAAAGAGCCAATTAAAGACAAACTATATTATTTTAATGATTTTTTATTTAAAATATTATTATTTTAATAAGTAATTGAAATATGAATCTTTAACAAAGATAAAAATAAAATTTAATATGAAGTAGTTTAAGAAAAAATAAACAATAATAAAATTCAAACAAAAAATTATTTAAATATATATTTTAATTTTTAATACAAAATAAAAATTAATGGAACATTAAAATAAAATGTGTGGCAATTAGCAAATATTAAAAACAACTATTTTTGAATTTTTTATATTAATTATGTCTTTATCATTGTTAAATATTCGTGTATTAATCCCATTTATTCACTTGACAAAAAAATAATAATATTTTAATAAAAAAATTATTAAAATAATATAATTTATCCTTAATTATCTATTTTTACAAAACTAACGGATTAAATGACACCGCTTCTAATTCAAAAGACTAAACAATACAAATGATCTAATCTATGAGATTTTTGTGGTATTTTTCTCTCTATCTTATGAAATTTTCTTATTTATCAAAATAATTTCACTATAAAAATTTATTTGTTAATATTTAATTTGTTTTTATATTTTGCTTAAATTTTAAAATTAAAAAAGTAATATTTTTATTTTAATATGAAAGCAATTGAAAATTCGGCCAGTAAGTTTCCATTAAAGTTTAGACTAACACCTCTAATTAGACAAAATTTCAACATAATCATGTAATTTTTATTTACGAAGTACAATACAGTCTCATTTCTCAACTAAATGTATTATTGTACAAAAATGATTCAACCAAGGTAATTAGTAATATGTAACAAAAATGACCTAAACAACATCATTAGAGATCAATCTACATTTAAAAATAAAAAAATAAAAAGCTTCCATTAACGACCAGTAAAAATTTAAAAATTTAAGAAAAACAACCAACAAAAACAACGTATTTAAAACTTATAATCAAAAAAATAACATCAATTATGTTTAATTCATATATTTAACTATTAAAAAAAGTTTAAACATCATTTTATTTTGAACGCTGTTTAAATTAAACTACGGTTATTTAGACACGTTTAATTGGATTTAATTTAAGTTTATTGAAGTGTTATTTTTTTTTTGTTATAAATTTTAGATTTCTTATTTTTTCTAATTTCCCAAAAATGTATTCCAATCATTAAGCACAAATACTAAAATTTTAGCTAATCCGTCAAACATCTCTAGATTAAATTAAAACATAGAAAATCATTCAATTAAAACAACATTAAGCTTAATTCTACACAAAAACGCAACACAGTCCTAGATATTCAAGCTCCAAACCACAAAACCACATATGCACCAACTCCAAATAAAAATTGGCTAGCTTAACCGACTATCTCTCTCTCTCTCTCTCTCTTAAAAAATCTATTCAACAAAATCGCATCGACATTTACTTTCCTGTATTTTCCTGCAACAATTTCTCAAAAAGAAGAAGACAAATTACACAAATTAATAAATATTAAAAAAATATAACTTACCTTATCTAGCTTGTGAATCTAGTAGTTTCTTATGATACTATTCCAAACACAAATGGAGAGATAGAGAGAAAGAAATGGATCTTGTTGTTGTGCGGATTGTATGGGTGTTGTTAGAGGGGGCGTTCCCGATAGTTCTCACCCCGCCGATAGAAAAAGCGGTTCTCGCTTAGTCTCGGACTCCAAGTCCTATAAATAACGGCCACCGTTGCGCGTTTCTAGTAATAGCCTGTGGGGGTTTCTCACCTTCACCCTTCTCTTGTCTGTTGCGATGTATGCTATTATGCGCCTGTAGCGTAAGATTGTGTCATTGCTCCGGATTCTGAGTTCTTGTAGCCATATATTCAGTTGGGCCTGGCCCATTTTCTTAGCCATTCGCGACTTCGTTTGATACCTTTATTATTATTTATTACGAATATATTATATATTTTTATTAAAGATAATCATACATATAACAAGAGACAAATAAATGATATAATTATATCATTTTTATTTGTATAAAAAAATATTAAAAAAAACATATAATAATAAGTAAGATTTTATCTTTGAATTGATATGATAATTTTTATTTTATACAAATTAATTTATCAAATTATAATTAATAATAATACTATAATACATTATTTATATTATCATATCATATTTTACTAATATCAAAATAATTTTTTTATTTTTTAAAATTTTATAATTTAAAATTATGAAATAAAATATTTAAGTAATATCTTTCTACCCTATAATTATAAATTCATGTCTTATTTCTGCTACATCTCAAAGTTAATATACATAGTATTTTTTATTACCTAAACTTATAAATATGAGTTTTAATTTTTTTTTGAAAAAAATGTCTAAATGATCACTTTTTTTTATATCAAATATGTTATTTATGCACTTTATTTAAAAAAATATTTTTAAATCTTTTTATTTGTGAAAAAAGATGTCATTAATGTCTTTTTATTCGTAAAAAAATGTGTAAGGTAAAATTAAAATTAAATTTATACCTTATTTTTCGTTAAATATAACGGAGTAATATATGTATCACGTGCATGTTTATATTTTTTTATATTTATATGCGTAAAATATTAATATTTAATTAAAAAAATACTTCAATTTTTTAAAAAATATTTTGTTTTAAAATTAAATAAAAATAATGAATTAGAATATTTTGTTTCAAAATTAAATCAAAATATTTTGTTTCAAAATTAAATAAAAATTCCAAAATCACGCATTAGAAAATAAAAAATTAATTTAAGTTTCATCGAAAGATTTATTAAAAAATTTAACAAATTTTTTAATTAAAAAATTACTTTATTAAATATATATCTATCGAAAAATAAATACATATATATTACATATGTTATTCTTTACGAAAAATTAATTTTATATTTATTTAGTATATTTTTCACTAATGAAAAGCTTAAAAATATATTTTTAAATTAATTAATTAAAATAATAGTAGCATTGACAATAGACCGAACAATCCAACCAAGATCCAATTCCATCTCGTGATGTAAAATGAAATTTCGGTCTATTTACTTTTAGATTTTATGTGTCATCATTTTATTTATAAAAATATCGATTAAAGTTTTTGATTATACAAAAAGATCAAAAAAAGATAAATTTCATTATTTAATTATTATTTTAATAATTTATGAGAATAAATGGTTTTTATAATTTATTTGTTGGAATATTTTAGACATTTTAATGTATTTTTTATTTAATAAACCAACTTAACTCTTTTTTGAAAAGAAAAAAAGCATATTAACGTTGTAGAGAATAACCAGAAGTGGATAATCATTGCAGAGAAAAGAAAGGCGATTAAAAATACAGAATTGATTTTCAGCATAATTTAACTTTTTTTTTTAATAAAATAGTTTTATCATAAAATACAAATGATACATCTCTTTCTCGCACTTATCGTTGTTTCCTTCTTCATTCTCAAAACTGAAGGTGTTTTATTTCCAAAAATGAGGCAATGGGTTTGGGGTTTCATGGGTTTAGTGGGGTTATTTTCATTTTTTCGTATTTTTAAAAGTAACCCTCAAAAAATTGTTTAGATTAATATTTACATTATTTTAATATAAAATATTTCATTTTATCCTTAATTAGCACTAATTACAATTTAAAAAAAACTAAATAACATATTTTCAAACTAAGTAGTTGATTAAATGACACATATATAATGAACAAATAAATTATTATAGCACTTTTTCTTTTTTATAAAATAGATTTTTTACTAATTAAATTTTACAAAAATATTTATTTTACTCTCCTAATTATTAGTGTGTTCATTTTTATCATTTAATTTTTAATTATAATAATATAATCTCCTAATTTCATTAACTAATTAAGTTAATAGTATTTTTTTTAATTGAATGTATTTAATCCATTAGCTTTATTTAATGTATTTATCTCTTAATTTAATTTCTTAATTTTAATTTGTTTGATTTAATTTCTTTTTTAGAATAGGTACCAATCAATGTTATTGATAAATTATTAATGATAAAAAAAAATCATCAAAAAGTTACATGATTAGTTAATACTCATAAATGTATTATTAATTCTACTATTTTCTAGTAATAACTAATATATTATTTTATTAGTCAAAGATTATCATATTTTGATGATATAAAATTATTTCATTAACTAATATGGATAAAAAATTATTGATGATATAAATATTGTAGAACGATTTCAAAATATTATATGTATAAATAATTAGTTTGAAAAGGAAGAATATGTAAATAAATTAGAATGAAATTTTTTATTTATATAAACTAAAATAAATTAAATTAAGACTATTTTAAAAGAAATCATACAAAATAAATAGATAAAATGCTTAGCCTCGTGAATAGCAGTCAAACGGATCAACACGTAATAGTACAATCCCTTAAACATTCGAATTGGTCGCCAATCCGTTAAACATTTGAATATTGGTTCTAAAAGTAATAAATTAGTGACTTAATTTGTGGCATGATTTAAGAAAATTAGTGACTTAATTTAAAGCTTAAATTATGGCACAATTTTAGGGAAAGGGAGCCTTGTTTCATCTATAAATATGGAAGAGTTCATGAATTGAATAACAAGACAAAAATCAGAAAAATCAAAGAGAGCATAAGCAAACTCAAAGAGAGAAAATACTTGTGAGTTTGAGAGTTTTCTATAAGTTTGGGGAAACACTTGAGAGATATTATTAGTGAGGAAATCTGTATCTTTATTCTGTATATTTCCTACTCAGTTCAAATAATATCTGCTGTCTCCCGTGGACCTAGGTGAATTATCGAACCACATAAATTCTTTGTGTTCATTTTATCGTTTTGATATATTCATATACCGTTATTTATTGTTTCTACCCACAACAAATTGGTATCAGAGCCAAATATAGCAGTATTATATATCAAATCGAAGCTCTCAACGAGACGAACGCAACAGTGAAAGAATCGGTCAAATCGAAAGTCAGAATCACCGCCAAAAGCTGCCTGAGTACTGCTGCAAGCAACTGAGTTAACTCACTGAGTTGGACCGAGTCAACTCAGTCACTAGTGATATTTGGACCGAGTTGGTCTGTTTTTCATCCGTTTTCAACAGAGTTGGATCTAATCTTAGCTAATTGGACCATTCCGGATTCAACTACGAACTCTGTTTTTTCAAATAAGGTATAAAATTTGGAAAACACTATTTTAAGTTGTAAGTACAAAATTTTTGTTATCTGCTTGCACTTATGGCTGATAAAAGAGAGATCGAAGAAGGTGAACAAGTTGACCATAGAATTTATGGCAAGCCAAGTTGTTCTACTCGAAGAACTATGTTGTCCAACGCAAAGTTTGAGGTGGAGAAATTCGACGGCACCAATAACTTTGGCATGTGGCAATGTGAGGTATTAGATCTATTGTTTCGAGAAAGATCTAATATAGCCTTGGAGACTAGGCCAGGGGATTATTTAAATGAAGATTGGAATTATGTAAACCGACAAGCTTGTGGCACAATTCGACTGTGCTTAGGAAAAGATCAGAAGTACTTTGTCATGAAAGAGAATGTAGCCGTAGTTCTCTGGAAGAAACTAGAGGACAAGTACATGACGAAAAGTATTGAGAACAAACTCTACTTGAAGAAGAAACTTTTCCGTTTCCAATACAAGAAAGGTACCCCTATAATTGAGCACTTAGATAATTTTAATAAAATTTTGGCCAATCTGTAAAATTTAGATGTTGAAATTATCGATGAAGATAAAGCTTTGTTGTTGCTGAATTCATTACCTGAAAGCTATGAGCATTTAACCACAACCTTGTTATATGGAAAGGATGAGGTTAAGTTCGTAGATGTTTCAAATGCTTTGGTAAATAACGAGTACCGGAAGAAGGATCAACATGATTACATAGACTCAATATCAGAAGCATTGACGGCATCTAGAGGTAGAACTAACAACAAAAAATCTAGGGGATCAAATAATATAGGGCAATCCAGATCAAAGTCTAGAGGAGATTCATCTAGAAGACGTCCTGCAAAGGATGAGTGTGCTTATTGTCACCAGAAAGGGCATTGGAAGAAAGATTGTCCAAACAAGGACAAGTTAAATGCAAATGTTGCACAGAAGGCCGATGAAGAATCAACCTTTTTAGTTTCATCATCAAAAACCTACTCAGATAAGTAGATCCTTGATTCTGGATGTTCTTATCATATGTGTCCAAACAAACATTGGTTTTCGAGTTTTGAAGAGCTCGATGGAGGAGTTGTGCTTATGGGCAACGACAATGCCTGTCAAACAAAAGGGATCGGAACAGTACGACTAAAGATGCACGATGGTGCAATCAATCGACTTACAAATGTAAGGTATATTCCTGACCTAAAGAAAAACCTTATTTCTTTAGGTGTTCTAGATTCTGATGGTTACAAGGTAACATTGGAAAATGGAGTCTTGAAAGTTGTACGAGGTGCATTTATAGCGATGAAGGGTACTCGGAAGGCGAACTTGTATTTCCTAGATGGGAGTACAGTTACAGGAAGAGCAACTATCTCAAGTAGTTTTGAAGAAAAGATAAATGATTCTTCCTTCCTATGGCACATGCGCTTAGGGCATGTCGGTGAAAAGGCTTTGCAAGGCTTAATGAAGCAAGGTCTTTTGAAAGGTGCCAAGACTGGAAAGTTTGATTTCTACGAGCATTGTGTAATGGGAAAACAAACAAGAGTCAAGTTCGGCACTGCCATTCATCGTACTAAAGGATCTCTTGATTATATTCACACAGATGTCTGGGGACCTTCAAAGAATGCTTCACTTGGAGGTAAATGTTGGTTTGTGACTTTTATTGATGATTTCTCTAGATATGTCTGGATATACACTATGAGTCACAAAGATGAAGTTCTGGATATCTTTCTTAAATGGAAGAAAATGATCGAGACTCAGACAGACAGGAAAATTAAAAGGCTCAAATCTGATAATGGTGGCGAGTATAAATCAGATCCCTTTTTTAAAGTTTGTCAAGATGAAGGGATAATCACACATTTTTCAGTTTCTCGTACACCACAGCAGAATGGAGTTGCAGAATGAATGAATCGTACTTTGGTTGAGAAAGTTCGATATATGCTATCTCAATCCAAATTGAGCAAGGCATTTTGGGCTGAGGCTTTGTCATATGCAACTCATATAGTCAACAGACTTCCTGCGACTACATTAGATGGGAAAACTCCTAAAGAGGTATGGTCTGGACAACCTGCTACTGATTATGATTCATTGCGAATATTTGGATGTCCAACATATTTTCATGTTAGTGAATCCAAACTGGATCCTAGAGCAAAAAAGTCATTTTCTTGGGCTTTAAGGAAGGAGTTAAAGGATTTCGACTTTGGTGTGGTGAATCCAAGAAGATCGTCTTAAGCCGAGATGTTACATTCGACGAGTTCATATCTTTGAGACAGACAAATTCAGAGAAAGAGAATGAAAGTCCAAATACTCTTTCTAAGGTGATGCTTGAGACTCCGGAAGATCCAGAAAATATTGCACCGACTACCGATCGTGGTGAAGATGAAATTGATGATCAAGAAGAGATCTCAGTTGAGGTGGAAGCTTTCTCATCATCACCACCTATCAATCAACAGCCAGAATCTATTGACACTACTCGACCGAGAAGAGAGATTAGGAAGCCTACCAGATACACAGACATGGTAGCATTCGCACTTCCAGTAATTGATGATGATGTCCCATGCACTTACAGAGAAGTTGTGCAGAGAGTTGATAGTATGAAGTGGAAGATGGCAATGGATGAAGAGATGAAGTCTCTACACCAGAATCAGACTTGGGAATTGGTTCAACTTCCTAAAGGAAAGAAAACTATTGGCTGTAAATGGGTCTATACCAAGAAGGAAGATGTTCCTGGTAAAGACAATATCAGATACAAAGCCAAACTGGTAGCAAAAGGTTATGCTCAGAAAGAAGGAATAGACTACAATGAGGTATTCTCACATGTTGTTAAACATTCATCTATTCGGATACTATTAGCTTTGGTAGCACAGTTTGATCTCGAGTTAGCTCAACTCGATGTCAAAACAGCTTTTCTTCATGGTACTTTGAACGAAGAAATCTACATGTCTCAACCGAATGACTTCAAAATTCCAAGACGAGAGAATTGGGCTTGCAAGCTGAGCAAGTCAATTTATGGTTTGAAGCAATCACCGCGACAATGGTACAAGCGCTTTGATAGCTTCATTAGAGAGTAGAAGTACACACGCAGTCAGTTTGATCACTGTGTATAATTTTGGAAACTCCAAGACGATACCTTTATTTATTTGCTCTTATATGTTGATGATATATTGATTGCATCTAAGAGCAAGGTGGAGATCGACAGATTGAAGGCTCTGTTGAGTTCAAAATTTGAAATGAAAGATCTTGAAGAAGCTAAGAAAATTCTTGGGATGGAAATCACAAGAGATAGAGTTGCAAGCACGATCTGGACGGACTCGATCTCTGAAGAAAGTATTACAAAGGTTTGACATTGATGAAAAAACCAAACCAGTAAGTACACCGCTTGCTCCTCACTTTTAGTTGAGTGCATTGATGTCACCTAGCACCACCGATGAGAAGAAGCAAATGGAACGTGTTTCATATGCAAATGCTGTTGGTGCCTTGATGTAGGAAATGGTTTGCACCAGGACACGATATTTCCCATTTGTTAGTATGGTGAGTCGGTACATGCATAATCCCGGTAAAGGACACTGGCAAGCAGTGAAGTGGATTCTACGGTACATCTATGGTACTGTGGATATTGGTTTGAAGTTTGAAAGAGACAAGACTGAAGGCAAACACCTAGTTGGATATATGGATTCTGACTATGCTGGAGATCTGGATAAGCGTCGATCTACAACTGGTTATGTGTTCACAATGGCAGGAGGACCAGTTTGCTAGAGATCAACATTGCAGTCAACTGTAGCTTTGTCTACCTACAGGCGAAGTACGCCATTCTGAAGCATTCAAAGAAGCTATATGCCTTCTCGGGTTGACTAAGGATTTGGGTATTGTTCATAAGAACGTGGAGGTTTTCTACGACAGCCAGAGTGCCATTTGTTTGGCAAAGAACCAAGTTCATCATGGTTGCACCAAGCACATCGATGTTCGATTTCATTTTGTTCGAGAAATCTTTGATGAAGGAAATGTTATACTCCAGAAAGTCGGAACTGCAGATAGCCCCGTAGATATGCTTACAAAGGTGGTTACAGGGATCAAGTTTCAACACTGCTTGAACTTGATCAACATCTCTTGAACTTAGAGCGCCTAGGGCACATTTGGAGGCAGCGTTATGAACTTTTTCGCCAAGGTGGAGATTGTTAATTATTGGCTCTAAAAGTAACAAATTAGTGGCATAATTTAGGAAAATTTGTGGCCTAATTTGTGGCATGATTTAAGGAAATTAGTAGCATAATTTAAGGAAATTAGTGGCCTAATTTAAGGCTTAAATTATGACACAATTTTAGGGAAAGAAAGCCTTGCTTCATCTATAAATAGGGAAGAGTTCATGCATTGAATAACAAGGCAAAAATTAGAAAAATCAAAGAGAGCATAAGCAAACTCAAAGAGAGAAAATACTTGTGAGTTTGAGAGTTTTCTATAATTTTGGGAAAACACTTGAGAGATATTATTAGTGAGGAAATCTGTATCTGTATTCTGTATATTTCCTACTCAGTTCAAATAATATCTACTGCCTCCCGTGGACCTAGGTGAATTGCCAAATCACGTAAATTCTTTGTGTTAATTTTATCGCTTTGATATATTCATATATCGTTATTTATTGCTTCTGCTCACAACACACACTTCATGACCTACTAAACACTCACAAACAAAATATGACAACATACTCTAAAATAATATTACAACACTATCCTTATCCTGGCCCTGGCATGCAAAGCCCAATTATCTCTTAAAATCTTATTAGGGAAAACTACGAAAATATGTTGAAAATGTGGCATAAACCAAATGGTTTTGGTGATGTCTAACATGTAATGAACTAAAAGTTTGTCTCTGACTTTTTTTATTAAATTAATATTTAATATATATATATATATATTATGATAAATATAATTGAATTTATATAATTATTACACTAATAGTAATCAAGTGTATCTCAAAATTAGGTATGATATGATACACATTGGGTATTTTATTTAACATTAAAAATATAACACTTTAATTAATGAATCATGACCTAAAACAACTTATCGATCTGGTTGAGTTTGACACATTTAAGTCATGATGGGTTTGTCTCTGATAACGTCATATTTATTTTGCCTTTGATTTGTTTGTAAAGATGATAAGGGACAATTATAATAATCACGATAACTATTTTGTGCCACTTTGTGGCGATGTAAACGTAACTACTCAGTACTAGTTATAATAATTAACAGATCACGAGCTAACACAACATATCTGACAAATATTGTATTTCTTTGATAATTATCATGTATATTTCATATAATTTCTGTTCTATTTCTATACAATAGTCCTAATTGCTGCACATTCATGTTTTATGGCTCCACTAATATTATTGTCTGCTCCATGTTTTGCTCCACTAAACATTGGTGTCTGCCACTGTTGCAGCATGCACCAAAACACACACCAATACTCCCCTTCAAGTTGGTGCATATATGTCTCTTATGCCCAACTTGTCAAGTGAGTTGTAGAAGTTATTTGCAGACATATTCTATGAGTATAATAGCCAATTGATCTTCTGATTTAACAAATGAAAGCTGAATAATCTTTTCTTCAAGATTCTGTTTGATGAAGTTCCGATCCACTTCAACGTGCTTCGTGCGATCATGTTGAACTAGATTGTGAGAGATGACAATGACTGATTTGTTATCACAAAATAAGTTCATTTCAGAGTTAGGAGCAACACCAATCTTAGTTAGAAGTTTTTTCAACCAAAGGAGCTCACATATTCCCTTGACCATTCCTCGAAATTCAGCTTCAGCACTAGATAAGGCAACTACCTTTTGCTTCTTGCTCTTCCATGTAACAAGATTTCCCCCTACAAAAGTAAAGTACCCAGCAGTATATTTCTTATCCTTCATATTCCCTGCCCAGTCTGAATCTGTATATCCAACGACTTCCAATTGACCATTCTTTGAAAACATAAGTCCTTTCCCAGGGGAGGATTTTAAATAACGGAGTATTCGCATGATGGCATCCATATGGTCTTCACTTGGGCAGTGCATAAACTAACTCACGACATTCACAACATAAGCAATATCAGGTCGAGTATGAGATAAGTATATTAGTTTACCTATTAACCGTTGATATCTTTGTTTATCTGCTGGTACTTGGTCCACATATTCTCCAAGTTTATAATTTTGGACCATCGGAATATCGACAGGTTTATAATCTAGTAATCCTACCTCTACCAGTAGGTCTAGAGTATATTTCCTTTAGGAAAGACATATACCTTGTTTTGATCTTGTTACCTCAATGCCTAAGAAGTATTTGAGCTCTCCCAAGTCCTTCATTTCAAACTCATTTGACAGTTGTTCTTGAAGCCTAGAGATTTCTTCTTTATCATCCCCTGTAATGATCATGTCGTCTACATAGACTATAAGGGTTGTTATTTTTCCCAATCGATGTTTTAGGAAAAGAGTGTGGTCAGAGTTGCTTTGTTGAAACCCATATTTTCTCATTGCTGAACTCAATCTGCCAAACCATGCTCGAGGTGATTGTTTTAGTCCATACAATGCTCGTTGTAATCTACATGTAGTTTATTTTCCTGATGTAACCATATATCTTAGTGGAATATCCATGTAAATCTCTTCTTCTAGGTCACCATGAAGGAAGGCATTCTTCACGTCAAGTTGGTGCAATGGCCAATCTAAATTTGGTGCAAGAGATAAAAAAAACTCTCACAGTTTTTAGTTTAGCCACAGGTGAGAAGGTTTCTTGATAATCTATACCATGTTTCTGTGTATACCCTTTTGCTACTAGCCTCGCCTTGTATCGATCAACTGACTCATCTGCTTTATACTTAATGGAGAAAATCCACTTGTATCCTACCATCTTCCTCCCTTTAGGCAACTTTCTTAACACTCATGTGTTATTCTTCTTTTATAGCTTGAGCCCAATTTGGATCAAATAAGGCTTCTTTAACGTTGCTTGGAATTTGACATGAGGAGAGTGTTTGTACAAAAGCCCTAATAGGGTCTGATAACCCTTGAGTAGATGCATAATTGGCTATTGGATACTTGGATTGTCGTTCCTCTTTATCTGGAGAGTATCGATTCGGAGGTTTGCCTCGATTGTGTCTGAAAGGTAGAACATAACCAACAAATGTATCTATAGCATTAGTTTGTAAAGGTGTGATAGGAGAACTTACCTCAGGAGTATTCTCAGCAGGAGGATCATTAGGTACTAGAGAGTGGAGGGGTGCATCAACCACTGCATCTTCTGAAGATTCAGTCACTAGTTCTTAGAAGTTCAATTTCAGGTCTAGGTACTGGCTCATCCATATTGTTGGCATTATTTGAGTATGTCGGATTGTTACTAATGTCTAATACTTCAACATCAAGCCAATTCTGTTCTTCACCATAACTCTCCCCTGAAGAGGGAAATTGGATACTGATGATGGGAAAAACCATTTAGATTCTAGGAAAGTGACATCCATGGTAATGTAGGTTCTTTTAGTAATAGGATCGTAACATCGATATCCCTTTTTTTGTACGCCATATCCTAAGAATACACATCGGACAACACATGGATCCAACTTAGTTCGTTGATTTTTATGGAGGTGGACAAAAACAACACATCCAAAAATTCAGGGCGAAAGCATCAAAATAGTAGGCAAGTGAACATGATCAGATAGCACCTTTAATGGAGTATGAAATTGTAAGGTTTTTGTGGGTATACTATTCAGTAGATATACAACTGTAGTAACAACATCACTTCAGTATCTACTAGGCATATATGTACCAGTTAGTAAGGCCCGAGCAGTTTCTAAAATATGCCTATTCTTCCTCTCCTCAGTCCCATTCTATTGTGGGGTTTGTGAACACGAGGTTTCATGGAGAATACCATGGTTATCCAAGTATGTCCAAAATTGTTGATTAACATACTCCCTTCCATTATCAGACCTAAGAATCTTAATTTTCTCAGAAAATTATGTCTGAACCATGGTGTGAAACAAGTGAAACGTAGAAAATACTTCATCTTTATGTTTGAGAAGGTAAAGCCATGTCATTTGTGTACAATCATCAACAAAAATTATAAACCAACGATGACCCGATGATGTAGTGACTGGGGAAGGTCCCCAAACATCAGAATGTACTAAAGCAAAATGAGTCAGACTTTTATGCATGCTCATAGGATAAGACGCCCTATGACTTTTTGCTAAGATATAAGTATCACATTTGAAATCCGAGTGTGTGATATTTGAAAATAAACTAGGGAGTAGGTGCTTTAAATACCCAAATGATGGATGTCCAAATCGATGATGACATAGCCAAATCTGTCGTTCCTTGTTACTAACTGTGTATTGCATGTGATTGGCTCTTCCTAAACTGAGGTCATCCACATAATATAACCCTCCTCTATTAGTACCACGCCCAATGATCTCCTTGGTGAGAATATCTTATAGAAGACAAAAAGTAGAATACATCAATACTACATAGTTAAGATTTGAAGTGACCTGACTTACAGATATTAGTTGGTTGGAAAGAAAGGGTACAAGTAAAGTATTAGATAATGATAATGAAGGAGATAAATTCATTGTTCCAGCCCCTGTAACTAGATAAGTGACCCTATTAGCATTGGTAACACGGCTCCGTCTTGGCTGGGTTGTATTGGAGAGATCTTTTGGGTCAAATGTCATGTGATTTGTAGCTCTAAACTCTAGAATCCAATCCTCATTATCACTACGAGTAGAGATGTGAAATGCTTTACTTGAAATACCTGGATCTTGGGAAGATTCGGCCTGAGGAATAAGGGATAGTGAGGCATTATTGGTAGCCACAGCGGCTCGCCCAGTGGTGTCCCGTTTCTTCCGTGCTTGAAGATCATTCCACCATTCTGGATACCCATGTAGTTTGAAGCAGTTTTCACGGGTGTGTTTGGAGTTTCCGCAATGGCCAAATTTCATGTCAAGAGATGGTGGATTTCCCGTGGATTTCTTGCTACCCAAAGAAGTTCTTGTTTTTGGTGGCATCAGATTATGGTATCCCTTGACCCCTTTAAAAGCCATAACTGCTCCGGGTGTCGTATCTGCACCTGTGATCATTACGGTCTGCTGGACCTCTTCCTTACGTATGAATCCATAGGTTTGTTCCACCGTAGGGAATGGTTTGATTTAAAGCACATCACTTCGAGTTTTGTCGAGTCTGTCATCAAGTCCATCGAGGAAGGTATACACTCGATCTTCCTGTAAGATGGAGTTGTATTTTTGTATATTAGTCGCACACTTCATTGGATTAGGATGATGGAAATCAATTTCTCGCCACAACCCTTGAAAGTCATTGTAGTATTTTTCAATGGATCCACCTGTCTGCTTCATACGAGTAACTCGACGACGAAGATCATACACTTGAGACGTCTCTATCCTATCATAGTAGGTGGTAGCAGCAGAATCCCAAACCTGTTTCGTAGTTGGGAATCAAATAAAATTTGCAATCAAGGAGGGGTCCATCGAATTGATCAACCATCCTTTAACAATGACATTTTCAGTGCGTCATCTCCTGAATAAGGGGTCGGTTTCAGCAGGTTGAGGAAAATCCCCATTAATATATCCCAGTTTGTCTTTGCCAGAGATATACATCTCCACCACCTGGGACCATAAGGCATAGTTGGATCCTCCCAACTTGATACTAATGGGAGTAGTCGACGCTTCAATTAGCGAAGGTTGTGAGGTGATTTGAGCTCTAGTTAGAACTTCCGTCATTTTTGTAGTCAAATCTTCCAATATGAAATTGGTGGTTAAATCTCTAGATTCTGCCATGAAATCTAAAAAAAAATCATTTTTTTACACTTCGTACACTATATATAGAACATTTCGTAACCCTAATTCATTTTCTTTTCCATTTGCGCAACCCTCTGCACGCTTTCTTCACGCTGCCCTCTGCGGCGCCTTCTTCGCGCAGAGTGGTGCCTTTCTTCTTCTGATGGAAGTACCCTATCCGACTACAGCATCCAACCGGAGTCAGCCCTCTACCTGGTCCTTCGTCTTCGTCTTTGTGAAGCGGCACTCTTCTTCTACTTCGTTCCAAGTTTCTCCACGGTGGCAGCTAGATTGGTACGTAGAGAGACTGCACCAACCCCAATGAGTAAGCGACGTCATAACCGCGACGCCGCCCAACGAAGCGACAGACCGAAACACAGTAAGCCGCAATGGCTCCAACGAGCAACTAGATCGGCATGGCTCACTCGGCGGTTCTATCGAGGTTGCGACGGCGAACTAACGCCGAGAGCGTAAATGGCGACTCTAGATACTAGATGATCGCAGCACTGGTGAGGCTTCACTGTCTACCCATCCCCTCAGGTTTCAACCTTTGTGGTTAAGCCTTATAACAATGTTCTTTGTACTTATTCCATTCTAGAGCACACTGATGTTGTTGTTTTACTTGATGGTATTTTTTTCAGTATTGCAACTGATCGGTTTCAATGAGTAAAACAGAAATCAACTTCGAGGAAAAATGTAAACCAGAAATCAGAAATCAACAACCATAATCAACAGCCACACCAGAAATCAGAAATCAAAATTATAGTAGAACAGAAATCAGCATAACAGGTAATTTCATTAGTCAACAATAACTTGCTCTGATACCATGACAAATATTGTGTTTCTATGATAATTATCATGTATATTTCATATCATTTATGTTCTGTTTCTGTACAAGAGTTTAGGTATATGTATACAAGGAAAAACGAAAACTAAACAATAACCCTAGTTGCTGCACATTCATGTTTTATGACTTCACTAATATTATTGTCTGCTCCACTAAACATTGGTGTCTACCATTGTTGCAGTATGCACCACAACATACACCAATAATATCAACTTAGCCCAATTTAATACCTTTATGCCATTATAAGTTTATGTTTGATCACGTCGTATTTGTTTTGTTTTTAAGTTATATTTAAAGGCGATCGGAGACGGTTATAATAATAAGTGTAATCACTCTACATCAATTTCAAATACATTCGTATAATAACCATTAGTGATAAGTTATTAACAGTTTTTCCATAATTTTATCACATTTTTTTATTTTTTAATATTCATTTAAAAATGTATTTAGTTTTAAAAAATTAAATTTAAATATAATTCTTATTCTATTATATTAAAATATTAGCATTAATTTTTATTTTAAAAATAATTTAGCACATGTTTCTAAGTAAAATAAAAAATATAAAAGTTAAAATAAATAAAATTATATCTAATTATTTTAAATTTTATGTATTTAATTATTAAAAATATAATTTTTTATTTAATTATATGTATAAAAAATAATATTAATATATGTTCAATTTTAATTAATCACAATTTCGATATTTTAATAATTATTTTGTTGATGTTTTATCAATTATAGTTATTTTTAGAAAAATCGTCAAATTTATACGATTAAATACATTTTCAATTATCTATTATTAAGATTTTCATTCCTATTTAAAAGGAAAATTATATCATTTTGACCGGTAAAATATCAAAATTATAAGTATAATATATGTTTGGTGTATATTATTAATATAATATTACTATAAACCTTTGCATTTTTTTACTTTAATAATAAAATCAAACTACAAATCTTTACGTATATTTATAATATACAATAAATAAATTATATCTATATAATTATGTATATTTCACTTATAATTTTCCGTTTGCAACCTAAGGTAACTATCACAGAAAGAACCCAACGAACAAATCCCAGAGACTTAGAGCCAGAAGCTCCATATGGGTAGAGATATGGGGTTTCGTTGGTAGCCTAGCGTTTGTTGCTCGATAATCTCTCTCTCTCTCTCTCATGGCGACTAACTGTTCCTCTTCTTTTATTAATCCGCTTCCTTCTCTTCCACGTCCTTGCCCTCGACAAAAATTCTCTCTTTGGTTCCCTCTTATCTCCAATAAAAACCCTAGAAAGATCGTTATTCCTCCAATTGTTTCCGCTTCCTCTGCCTACTACTCTTCTGATGATATCAGCTCCAGAAACCCTTATCGTAGTCGTCGATTCCAATCCCCCAAAGTTGGTTTGCTTACAATTTATTCTGTCAGTTTGATTGATTAGCGATCGTTGTTATTAATTGAATTTTTAAGATGTATCTGATATTGTTGATATAATCGGCTTAGTTTATCTGTTATGTTAATCATGGAGTTGGATATGGAGGAAAATTGAAAATAGTTCATTGATATTGAGTTGGAATTGGAATCAGTTCAAAATATTGGTAGCTTGCGTACGTTGAATGCTGTTTTTCTGGACATTGTTTAGAATTTATGTTGTCTACAACGTATATCTTTGAGAAATAAAAGTTGGGTATTGAAGTTTGTAATATTTCCGTTAAGGAATCAAATTTATGATACATATATGGTAATTAACAATCAGTTTATGATACTACCGTATTTGTGGATAGGGAAGTAGTATCATATTGTATTCTTGCATTTTGAGTGGTGCCTTTTTAGAAGTTAGCTTTATTACTGCTTCACTCTTGTTGGAATAATAAATATAGTAGAAATCTGTCATGGTAAATCTCATTGCTAAATGGGGATTTCTTTTAATTATTATTTTTTGACTGTATTGCTGATATTTTTGTCAATGGGTCGGATAGTGCTTATGTCTTTTTCATTGTTTGAACTATTCATTAACAATACATTCTTTATTCTAAGAATCTGCCAATGCTTTTATTCTTCAAGAAATCCATTCTCTCAAGTTTGATCCATGAGATAGAACCTTTGGATGTGAGCCTCATTCAGAAAGATGTTCCACCTGCAACTGTTGATGCAATGAAAAGAACTATCTCTGGCATGTTAGGCTTACTTCCGTCTGACCAATTTCAAGTTCTTATTGAAGCTTTGTGGCAACCTCTCTCCAAATTGTTGGTTTCTTCAATGATGACTGGGTATGTTAATCTTCGCTGTGTTAATATGCCTTAATTCTTTTAGTTAATGGAAGGTCAGAGGATCAGTAAGGAAGAAATTTAGATCTGATAACTGTTGGCATTTTTTTCAGTTATATATGTCTACAATTGCTTTTACCCTAAATTTTTCCTTTTTGGAACTTGACCTTAGGTATTTCCTCTATCAAGTAATTGATATAGCTAGATATTGGCTTTTATTAGGCAATTGATACTCAGCTTGAAAGCTATAAAATTATCTGATTAAATTTTCCTTTTGATCGCCATATGGACATATCTTATTTACTAAGAGATCTCTTATGCACTACGTGATACCTGTAAAGATGTTGACTTGAATGATATTTCTTCATCTAATGTAGATACACGTTGAGGAATGCTGAATATAGACTTTGTCTAGAAAGGAACCTTGATATTAATGAAGAGAACATTGAAAAACAAAATCTGGAAAATTCACCACTCAGCGTACACGGGATGTTATCTAAAGGTTCAAATATTACCAAATCAGGTGCAAAAGATGAGCTATCTCCCGAATTTGGAAATGATTATAAAGAACCATCTGAGGATATTGATGATATTCAAGGCCTTGGTGAAATTCCCACTGAAACGGAACATTATATTCGTCATTTACAGTCACAGTTATCTTCAATTAAAAAGGTTAGTCAAAGCATTGCAAGGATTTTTGTTGGTCAGTCAGAACTCAATTTATATAAATTTTCACAAAATCATTTCTGAATCTGGTAATTTCACTTTAAACTGACACTGTATGCAGTTTTATCCCACCCCACACCCCTCTCCTTTTTGTACGTTTCAGCCATTTGTTTAATCAAAAAACTTGATAGGACTTTGAATTGTGTTTCCTTTTCCCTGTTTTTGAAGGATCTCCATGAAGTCAAGAGGAGAAGTGCTGCTCTACAAATGCAGCAGTTTGTGGGGGAAGAAAAGAATGATCTACTGGATTACTTGCGATCACTACAACCAGAAAAGGTATACCTAGAATAATGATTTTCCAAATATGGTTTCATTATGGTCTCTTCTTTTAATTCTATTTTATTTGCCTCTAACCATACATAAGCAGTATAAGTTGTTTTCTCTGACCTTAATTTGGTCGTTATTTGCTTTATACCACTACCATACTTCAAAGTTTAAAGAAGCGTTTGCCTTGCCCTGGATAGCGTCCTGAAGACTGAAGAGTTGAATCTTGGATTGACAATGTTGTATGGAGTACTTTGATATCCTTTGTAAGAACATGAAATAGACAAGGAAATGTGCAATTGTAATATAATAATCCTTTTATTTTTATTTGCAGTCGAGATAGGCGCCTAGTTGTATTACGTGCTATTAATATTGTTCCTATTTCAAGGATATACCTTTAAACATATTTCTTTCCATAAAAGATCTCTATCAATATCATATTCCTTATTCTACCAATGACTTAGGAACTCAATGATCAGTCGAGTTTTTACAAGTTTTATTCAAAATCAGAAAGTATGTCTACTAATATGGTTTTTTAGTTTGTACTAATAATATTCAATAAAAACAATTGTACTGCATTCATCCTAGTAGAGCAAATGCGCTTGAGACTGTTATGCAGAGGTGATTAGGTTGTACTAAATCTCAACTGTTGTTATTGTTGTTGTGTGCCATTGAGTTTTGTATGACTATTCAATGCTGTCAAAAGGTAGTGTTTAACTTCTTTGACCTTCTGTGTACTTAATGTCAACGTGTTTGTGCTGATAATTTATAGTCTAATTCATGTTCATGGATCTATAGGGATGAAGTGTGGCTTAAAATTGCTGGGGTCCTTATTATCAGGTTACAGTGGCTTCTACCTGTCTTAATGATGTTGATGCTACCTGATATGATAGTTTTGTTAGAGCTAAGAATTTCAGTGAAGTTTATGATGATTGTTGTCTAATGATCATGGGGCCATGATTTGAATCTTTGTTCAACAACTTTTTACAAACTTTCTTTTCTTTTCCTTTTTCCCCCTTTTGCTTTTCTTCTATCATTATTATGATTGAGACTAATACTTATCTATACTAAACAGGTAGCTGAGTTGTCCGAGCCTACATCAATCGAAGTGAAAGAAGCGATTCACTCTGTTGTTCATGGTCTTCTCGCCACCCTTTCTCCTAAAATACATTCTAAGACACATCCTCTCTCAGAGAACACCTCAGCTGGATCAGCAAATGCTAAAAGTGGAGACTCTGCTGAAATTGTTGAAAATACATCACTTCATTTTCAGCCTCTTATTTTATTGACTCGGGATTATTTGGCACGACTTCTCTTTTGGTTAGACAGGCTCCTTGATTTATTTTTAAAGTTCGACACATCATTTTATTTATTTCATGCTGCATGCTCTTTTATTTATTATTGATAAATATAGAATTTAAAGAAGAAACGTAAACCCCTTCATATGAAAGATCTCCTACTTATATTTCAGCATGAATCCTAGTATCCATAAATGTCACACTTACTTTCCAGATTTTTCAATTTCACTAATTTTGATAGGATTATAACCTGAACTTGTTCAAATTAAAGGCCTTAGTTTTTGAAATGAATGACACGTAAAAAAAACTGAGATATTGTGGCGTTCCCTGTATAAAGTTATACCACAAATGCCAGACTTAAGTGGTGTTTTTCCTTAATGTGAGTGATAATTTTGCCTTTTTATTAAGGTGCATGCTTCTAGGGCACTACATCAGAGGCCTCGAGTATCGAATGGAGCTAGTAGAACTTCTATCCCTGACTAGTGATGCTTCTGATGGCAAACAGGTTGCTTGAGAATTTTGGAGCTGCTTCCATCTGTATATAAACTTTTTGATCTGTCTACACAAAATGTGAACGCAGATGCTGAGACTTGGACTAATATATTATATTTTATTGAGGTCAGTTGCTCTTTAGTTTATACTTGTAGATGAAAGTTAAAGATGTAAACTTTTCATTTTTAGTAATTGCTCATCATTTAATATTTTTATGTTGCCTTCTGAACCCAAAAAATAAACAATAAAATGATGTTACTTTGTTTAATGGACAGTAGGGATGTGCAAAGGTTAGGTTGGTTCCTTTTTGGGCCAAAAGGGGAACCAATACCATATACTCGCAACGGTGTAAAACTAATCGCAAGTCGCAACCAAGCCAAAAAGTTTGGTTTGGGTTCGTTGGGTAGATCGGTTGTTCGGTTTTTAATTTATTTATTTTTCCTTCCTAAATGTGTCACACAATGTTGTCCTGTATGTTTTTTTTTATCATAAATTAACCTCGCCTACATAATATCAAAATTGAAATTGTTCAAATACTATTAATTCAAATTTTAAAGTATGTTGGGTATGAAATATAATTAAAATACTTAGAATATCTATGTCAATGTCATACATACAAATGTAGGGAGGAGAAACTCTAGGTGAAAAGAAGAGTGGACTAATCGGATTTGGTTCCCCATGAGATGACTTTGTGTATGTGAAATTGGTGAATCACAATATCATCAAAAAAGGAATTTCAAGGAATTAAATCAGTAAAATTAATTTAAAAAATAAAGAAATTAATTTTTTTAAAACTATTTCAATTTCAATTTTTAAACTTCACAAATTTTGAAATTATGCTCTAATTTCTGATTTTAAAAAATTTGAATTCAGATTTAGAATTTTTTCAAATTTAGAATTCAAAAATAGTTAGTTTTGAAGTTTAGTTTTTATTTTTTTATTTTTTGACATTAAAAATTAATAATTGAATTATACTTAAATCATATTCAAAATGATGAAGTTAAAATTTATTAAAAATAAGTTTGAAATTGAATTTTAAAGATAAAGAAAGTTAAAAAGTGAATTTATCAAAAATAAGCTTGGAATTAAATTTTAGAGTTATAAAAATTAAGATTTTGTTACTAACATTCAAACTTTGTTTCTATTTTTCAAAATAGAAATTAAGATTTGGTTATTAAAGACTTTATTTTCTAAAAAACAAAATTTAATTTCAAAACTAAGAAATTAAAATTTTAAAATTAAATTGATTTTCAAACATAACCCAAATAATTTTGATATGTAGTATAATGTTCCAGATTTGGATGCTAGTTATCAGCATTTCTCATAATTGAAAACAACCTGTACATGATATGCGAGCATAGAGCTTCAAAAACTATTCGAAGATAGTTTACAGTTTATACTATGATAGTACACAATAAGGAACGTAAAAAAGAAAGAAAATATAACCATAAATCTTTCATGTTACGCTATATCACTATATAATGCAAAATAAAAAGTTACACAAAAATACTATTCGAGTTTACTTCTGAACCCCCGAAGAGTTCTCGAGTAACAAATGTTTTTTTTTTTAAGGTTTGCGGACCCAATGACCAAATTTGAGAGCTTTGCATAAACCAAAGAGTACCAAAACAATAATATAAGTACTAAAAAAGTATTGCAATCGACTCGCCTTTTCTCTTTATATTAGTTTCCGAAAATTCCTTCCAGCTTGATAGTCCACCTCTTCTTTACTGAACTCATTTTGTAACGAACTTAAGGTGGTTAGTAACCGACTATGACTTTTTTTTTAATAAAATAATAATTGGTGTGGTCGAACCTATGAATACAGCTCCACACAATTTGGGGAAACTATTAGATAAATTCATGACTGCTCGCCTCATTTCTTGGCTTATCGTAGAGGTTGGCACTCATAGTAACACATACTATACTTAATCCAGGCACAAGCATGTGATCCCATTAATGCATGCAACTATTTCAGCATGAAAGAAAATAGTAATACAAGTCCACACTTCCTATAACCAACAATAACAAATTAGTGCCATAATTTAATCTGAATCGGATGAGTCTTCCCTTGCGCTTTGCCATACGCTCCTAGGTTTTGCACTAGATTTGGAAGCATTTATAGAAGACTCACCTTCGAAAAATATGACCTGAGACTTTGCTAACCTCTCTTCCAAATCCTCTGTGCTGAATTCATCTGTCCCTCCAAGCTCATCAAAGCCGACCTAAAGCAACACGAGAGCATATTGTCTATTACTATTAAACTTTACTTGAAGTCTGTAAACACTAACCATTCAAGACCTCAGGGTAACATACCACATAACTGTCCACTTTAGCATTCTTTATAAGAGCAAGGGTTGGAAGAACAATGATTTTCAGCTTCTCAGCTAAATATGGACTTTTTTCTGCATTAATCTTCACAAAACGTGTCTCTATGTGCTGCTTAGCCAATGTAGCTAAGTGCTTGTCTATCACCTGCAAATGAACTGTGAACATAGGTTGTTTCTTCCAAATCATACACTAATTTCGGAAGAATAGAGGCGACAAATTTTAAAAAAGTTGGAAAAGTAAAAAAAACAGATACTTGTTAGCACAAGAATTTGCGTTTCACGAAAATCTCAGTTATCGCCAATCTGCCAATGAATTGTTCTGGACTAAACTTGAATAGACAACACTGCTTCTCAAAAGAGGCAAAGGAACCCAAACAGAGTATTTCCTCTGTTTGAACACATGGCTCAACCTCAAGCTTGACCTATGAACAGTCTGAGCAATTAGATGTATTGCTTTAGAAGATTCAATTTGTGCCCACGCCTACAACGATAATCATAAAGTGTCCTCACTAATGCAGAGCAACTTTCAATATTAGAAGACCAACCACTAGCCTGAGCTATCAAAGTGGTTGACCTTCAGTTAGATTATGTTTTTACATATATACCCCCTTACACGTTGCGACATATACCCCTATATGATTGACATGCGTATATGTAATGTCTTATATATATAGACCTCATATGAGATCCATACAATTCATTTTTCAATTCTTTAATTTTTCTCTAATTTCTTTCTCTAAAAATCAGATCATCCTAACATTTTGTCACCCACCATAGAGCTTAGAATTTAAAGATCTAACCTTAACTTCTGACCATGTATTTTTAAAAATTTATCTCGAGTTTTGATCTCGTAAACAAGATCCCCACATCGTGTTCTCTAAGACCCACATTCGTCATGGTGGGAACGTGAGCTGAGGAAAGATTGAGATTAGCAAATGAAATAACATCTTCAACATAGGACCGTCCCTTGCCAATCCATGAAAAGGCTTGAGTTGAACCACAAATTGAGATCAACCTCCATTAGGAGTTGGTTTGTCAACTTCTCAAGTTAAGAAGAGAGCTCAAAGAGACTAGGCGAGAAAACAAAACACTATGCTCTCGATCAGACCCGAACATCCTGTCAGGTTGAGTTAACAACTTGGTTGGTGAGTTTGGGCCAGCTCCCATAATAAATAAGCCTACCCAGGTTGAAAATGTAGCAAATGATGTTTCTTCTCCTAATGCGGTTAGGCTCAACAATGAAGAATTACTGCAAGAATGAAGAATCTGAGAGACACGCTTTGAAGCATTAGAAGAAACAAATAGAAAACAAGATGAGGTCTTCAAAAAAACTAACAAAAGGCAAGACAAGGGTAAGTCACACTATGTACACATGGATTGTGAACAATTGTATGTTTTTTCTTTCTCTAAGAGAAATAGAGAATAATAAGCCCTCAATCAAATTTAGTGCTCTCAAGTGTCCAAATTACCAAGGGATGAAGGATTCGATAACTCACATTCAACATTTCAAGACAGCTATGGTCCTTGTGAACCTCACCCGAGACAAGAGAGATGACATGACGCAAACTCTTTGCCAACATTTTATGTAATGGTGCTCAAAAGTAGTTTAATAACTTGGCACCCCATACCATACTCTCTTTCTCTCAATTTGTCAAGTTATTCATCACCAATTACGCCAACAACAAGCCTATAAGGAAAAAAATCTCATCACTTCTTCTCGATTATCCAAGAAAATGGAGAATTTATTAAAAAATACATGAGAAGGTTCAGAGTAAAAAAACTAAAAATAGCAAATTGTCTTAACTATATTGCGATAGAAGCTTTCATATAAGGTTTATAAAGAAGTTTCGATTTATTTGTTGAATTAATCAAAATTATTCCATAGACGATGGAAGAGACTTAATGAGAGGCCATAAAGTTTTATTAATTTGAAAAGGGAGTTGGAATTGGACAAAAAGAATAAAGCAAATACAAAAGCTACACCAGAAAAGGAAATAAAGGAGAATAAAACTGAATAGATCAAAATAATTATGAATAAAATTCAATTAGATAATATTCAACATTAAACGGATCTAAATGATCGTAGTTTAACTTAAACAACGTTCAATTGGACAATATTTAATGTGAAAATGATAGACCGTATTTTTTAATAGTAAAAAAATATATATAAATTAAGGATACTATTTTTATAATTATAAGTTTAAAACTTACTATTTTTTTTATTTTATCACATTTTTTTCATATAAAAAAATAATAAATTTATCGATCATAGGCTCTCTTAATCCTCTTCTAATCCTCTTCGGTCTAACTTTTTATCAATAAACCACATGTCTACACACCTTTTATTAACAAAGCATAAATTCCTATTTCTTAAAATGTACACCAATTAATTCTTTTTTAATAAATATAACACTGATAAGGTAATTTTATTTTCACAATTGACATTAATCACGTTTTTTTAAAATTTATGCACTTTAATTATTGCATTTCTCGACAGTTTAGTTATATTTTGTTAATTTTAATTTTTTTAGATATAAAAAAAATTAAATTGAATCAAATTAAAATTTACTAACAAAATGGTTAGTTGTTTGAAGAGTAAAATCTTTCCAAAAAGTTGACGGAGTAAAATTATCAAAATTTACTAAAAATGTCTATAAATGTAAGAATAAGTTAAGTGTATTAATTTTTTCATCTTCAATATAGTTTCACTTTTAAAGTATATTTATTTACGAAAAATAAACATATATATTTTTATTTTGAAAAAGTTAAAAATAAAAATCCATTCGTAAGAAGTTATGTAATGCATATACTTAGATGTGATCTAATTTTTTTTATTTTATAAAATATGTACCTTGCAAGGCCAATTTTCGCGATAGAAATGGCAAACCACACGATCACTGGCCTTGACGACGGAGAAGAAATCCTTCTCGGAAGGGATCTCGAAGTACTCTCCGTGGCCGAGCGAGATCCAACGGCTACGCTTCTCGGCCATTTTCTTCATATGTTGGAGTCGCCGCTCTTGGAGCATCTCAATATCATCCATATCCAGCCGATCTAAGGCCGATATCTCCTCGTCAAGCTTTTCTTCCACCGCCTGTGCGACCGTCAGAACCTGCTTCTCCAATACCTGCATCGCACAACCCAACGACCTTCATTTCATAATTTGATGAATCAATGACTGATTGATCGACTAAATGCGAATCTATAAGGCTAGACTCGTAGAGATAGAGAGACACCTCTTGAACTTTAGGGATCTCCATTTCGTTTGATTTTGATTTGGACGCTTTTGCAAATTCAGAGGCTCGCAAATTGAAATACAATTTAGAGAGAGGGAGAGGGAGGGAGAGGTGACAAAATGTCGTAGTCTCTGTTCGTTATTGTGTCGTCTGAGGTTTTCACTTATCAGTATCCTCTACATTTGAGATCAAGGTTGCACATATTAATTAACTTACAATTTTGGAATATAATTTTGATTAAAATATCAAAAATATTATCGTTATTAATAAAAAATTTAGAAAAAAATTGTAAAAATTATATTAAAAATATAAAAATATTATAAAACTTTATGAAATATTAAAATAATTAATTATTTATGTTTTAAATTAATTTTTATTTATTATAAATATTTTTAAATACTTACAATATTTATATTAATTAATCAATTAATTATAATATTATATAATAAAAAATATTTTTTTTATTAAATATTATAGAATAAGTAATTAAAATAATTAATTATATTATCTAATTATATTAATTATTATACATAAATAAATTTTGAAAATATATTTATAATTATTTGTTCCTATAATTGTCGAATATTTTATACATATCTCAATTATTTTACATTGTTTTATGATTCATGATCGATGATATGATTTTTTCTACTTGAATTAATTTGTATTGATCTTGTAAATTTAATTTACAATTAATTATAATAATAAATATTTTTATCTATTTAATTCATATGTATAATAAACATGTTATAAATAAAAATATATATTCTCATGAAAAATGATTGAAATAATTGTTTACAAAGAAAAAAATAAATCAATAATTAATATTTTTAATATTTTGTTTGATATTTTACAATATTTTAACAACATTATCTATAATAATTTGTATATTTTAACCAAAAAATATATTTAAACAACAAGAATATTTAAGCGATATTTTAACAATATTTTTGATAATTTTATAATAATTTAATCAAAAGATATAAATATCAAAATTTGATATCAAGATGTATAACACAAAAACATTATCACGACAATATCGATGATATCGTCAACAATTTCATCCTTGATTGTGATAATTACATGTTGATCCAAGCCCAAATTCTAAGAAAGATTTAATTTAGATGTAAAGATAAATAAAATAAATATATTACAACTCATATAACAGTTAATTATAAATTAAAAAAATAATATTTATTTTTTTAATCAATAATTATCTCATATATAAATTATGATTATACCATGTTTTATAATATAGAAAAATACTAAGTGTAAAATGATTTTTTTAAAGAATTTACCATAGTAGAATATATATATATAGGTTGGGGTACAATTTCTTAAAAAAACAAAAACAAAAACAAAAAAAATCAAAATTTAAGTCGTAAGTTATAATTTTTCTTAAATTTATATTTATTTAAACATCTCAATATAAATTTAATTATATCTTATATTTTATGTAGAAAATTGCTTTTCTATTTCTTATTTGATTAATAATAACATTTATGTTAACTTTTCACTAATTTTTTGTTTTCTCAATTTCTTAATTCAATATGTCTTATAAGAAATATGCATCTTTCTTAAAAAAAAATTAAGTATGATTCGTACAAATGTAAGGTAAAATACATTTAAATAGATGAATAATAATTTATAAATAAAAATAAAAAAATTAAAGTAGGATAAATATATAAAAATATCATAAAAAATTTATTTTTATTTTATTCATATTATTAAATTATTTTTTTATTTTTTTATACAACCAAACTCATAAAAAATTTAATTTATATTATTATGTTAGTCTTTTCTAACGACCTCACAAGCCGTAGTATAAATTATTATTTTAAATATAACACTTAATTATATAAATTGTTCAAAATCTATCATCAACATATAATGACATTAGACGAAGATTAACAAAATAAAATAAATTAATTTTTTTACGAGTTTGATGATATAAACAATACAAAAATAATTCGATTGTATGAACAAAACAATCATGATAATTTATTAATGTTTTTATATGTTTACTCATCAAAGTATAATTTTAACACTAAATATTATGGATAAAGGAGAGTAAAAAGGACACAAAGTATAATAAAAATACACGAAAGTCTATTAAATATTAAGTGAGTTAATATAAATATACTAATTATCAAAAAATATATTAAAATTAAAAAAATGTCAGATTTTTCTAAAAATCCATTTTTAACGGGGGTCGATGTGAAATTCCTTATATATACATAATTGATTCTCGCATTCATTGCTACTCATTATCTTAGCACTTTCTCTCTCGAAGCTTTCTCACTCCATTCAAGCTCTCTCACTCTAACTTTGTTTATTTTCCAAACTCTTTTCCACTTTCAATGGCTTACCATGTTGTCAATAATCCATCATTTTGTGATTGTAGAGAGGAAGCAATGGAGAGGACTTCATGGACTTCGTGAAATCTAGGTCTTTGGTTCTGTTAGAAAAATTGGGTACATTTTCTCTATTTTAAGTAGTTATTATTCATAAATTTTATGATTTAAATGAATAGAACTCAAACTAGCCCGACAAAATAATGTTATTGGAAATATAATGCTAAAAGAAACTAAAGTAGAATATTAAAGCAGAAAAATAATAATGCCAAAAATTTAACAAGGTTTAATATAAATGTTACCTATGTCCTCAGGCGTCGTATACTACTTTCACTATCTTCAAATTGGATGAACTCTAAAATTACAACTAATTGGACAAAATTGAGCTAATAAATTACCGTTACAAAAGAGAGAAAAATATGTAAATTTTGGGATGCTTTCAAAGTGAAGGATGAAGCTTTATTTATAGCCCAAAATATAGCACCCATCATGGTTCATAATCCATGTGAGAATTTTTCAAATGGCTTGCTAAGTAGTTATACAACAAATCTCCACCTTAGCGACTTAGTGATTCTCAAATGATTTATTCAATCTCTAGATCAGCGACATTAATGTCAACTCAAATTTGTAGGATGTTAATCAAGTCCAAATAATGTTTGAACTTGATTGCTATCACTACCTTGGTCATCATATCTGTGGGATTCTTTGTAGTATTAATCTTTTGAATTAATTCTCCGCCTTCTTAAATAATCTCTCACACGAAATGATAACCAACGTCAATATGCTTTGTACGTGTATGGTAGATTTGATTCTTTGCTAAATGAATAGCACTTTGACTATCACAAAACACTTTAATATGCTTTTGACCAACTCCCAAGTCTTCAAGGAATCCACGTAACAAAATAGCTTCCTTCACAGTCTCTGTAACTACCATATATTCTACCTCTGTAGTAGATAAAGAATTGTGGACTACAAGGTAGACTTCCAACTAACTAGTGCTCTAACAAGAGTAATCAAATAACTAGTAGTTAATCGATGTTTATCTAAATATCCAACATAGTCAGAATCACAATATCTGATTACACATTGATCAATAGTATTATCTTGTTGAAATACTAAACCAACATCTACAATATTTAGAATATACCATAGAATCCATTTCATATCCAACTAATGCCATTTACCCTGATCATGCATGTACATGTTTATAGCTCCAATCACATATGAAATGTCAGGTCTCGTACACATCATTGCATGTATCAAGCTACCAACCGCATTAGCATATGGTATCTTTGTCATGTATTCTCGTTCTACATCATTCATAGGAGACAATTGAGCACTCAACTTGAAATGAGGAACAAGTGGAGTACTTATAGGTTTTTTCTGTTCGTTCATACCAAAATGCTATAGCACTTTCTTCAAATATTGACTCTGGGTCAAACAAAGCTTCTCCTTTTCCCTGTCTTTGCTTATCTTCATGTCGAGAATCTTCTTAGTTTCTCCTAGATCTTTCATCTCAAACTCCTAACTTAGTTGAGCCTTCAATCTCTCAATTTCTTCCTGACTCTTTGGTGTAATCAATATATCATTGACATATAATAAGAGATAAATGAAAGATTCATCTTGTAGCTTGCAAAAATATACACAATGATCATGTGTGCTTCTAGTGTATTTCTGTTACAACATAAAATGATCAAATCATTTGTACCACTACTTCATAGATTGCTTCAATCCATACAATGATTTTTTCAGCTTGCAAACCCAATTATCTTTACCAGCAACATTAAACCCTTATGGCTGAGAGATATAGATTTCCTCTTCTAAGTCATCGTGTAGAAACGCAATTTTCACATCAAGTTGAACTAGTTCCAAATCCAAATGTGCTACTAAGGCCAACAAAATTCTAATTGAGTAATGCTTTACAACTGGAGAAAATACCTCATTTTAATCGATTCTCTCCTTTTGAACGTATTCTTTAGCCACCAACCTTGACTTGTAGCGAACACCATCTTTGTTAGGATATCCATCTGTCTTTGCATATATCCATTTGCAATCAATTGCCTTCTTACCCTTAGGTAGTTGCGTCGACTTCCATGTCTTATTCTTTTGAAAGGACAAAAGTTCTTCATCCATGGCTTCCTTCCATCTTTCAACTTCAAGACTTTTGATTGCATTTTTATAGGTGGAAGGAACATCATCATACACAACTGAAAGTACACAGGCCACAATATTCTTAAACTGAGTAGGTAGATCTTTCATATCCTTGTATCATGCAGGCACCTTGACATTTTGTTATCGTGGCCTATCAACTACAGTTTTTCCTTATTACTGTGGAGGTTCTTGGGTTAAAATCTCTTCTTCATATGATTCATCTTCTACCAATAGAGGATCAACTTCTGTCTTGTCTCTACCAACTAGGTCAACGATTCTACTTTCAAACTCCACCTGCTTCGAAGTTTGCTCCACCTGCTTCAAAATGTCATCGATCATCATAGTTACCTTTCTCAGCAAGGTAGATTCATCAAAGGTATCATCTCTAATGAATATTATATTTTTTGTTTCAAGGCACAATAGACGATATCCCTTAGAATTAGAGAGGATCCCAAAAAAATAGCTTTCTTGGCTCTTGGATCCAACTTCGATTCCGTGACATAGTAATATGCAATATAACCAAACACATGTAAGAAATCATAATCTCTAGTAGGTTTTCAAGACCATATCTCTATAGGCATTTTACCTTCAATAGTAAACGATGGTAAACGGTTGACAAGATGACATGCATACGTCATAACCTCAGCCCAATATTGCTTGCCTAACCCAACATTTGAAAATATACACTGAACCTTGTTTAGGAAAGTCCGGTTCATACATTCTGCAACTCTATTCTGTTATGATATTTTTTGAATAGTAAAGTATCGCACTATCCCTTCTTCTTCACAAACTTTCATAAATGGATTATTTGTGAACTCAATACCATTATGAGACCTTAGATGCTTGATTTTTCTACCAGTTTGAGTCTTGATCATCTTTTTCTACTTGAGAAAAATTCCTAACACTTTATCATTCTTCTTCATGAGATACACCCAAACTCTTCTCCAGAAGTTATCGACGAAAGTGACATAATAATGTTTTCCACTCATTGATGGAATTCTTGTTGGCCCCTACACATTCGTATGATTGTAATCCAAGATGTCTTTTGTATTATGGAATGTAGTGCCAAAATTTACTCTTTTCTACTTCCCCAATACACAATGCTCATAGAATCTGTAAAGATTTTTCATCAGTATGTCTTAAGCGCATATGCCATAGCTTGGTAGTTTCTAAATCTTTTTCTTCCTCTAAAATTGTTGCTGATGTTATCCTAATAACCGTACTACCAAGGTAGTATTACAAGTTTTTCTTTCAAACACTTTTCATCGCCACAAGTGCTCAAGAAGTAACCTTCAATACCCCATTTTGTATGGTCATAGTGAAACTTGTTAATTCTAAGACTCCTACAACAATGAGATTCTTCTTTATATCTAGAACATAATGAACATCTGTCAAGAATCTAGTTGAACCATCTTGACCCTTCAAACAAATTGTACCTATTCTCAAAATTTTGCATGGATAATCATTACCCATGAAAACAACTCCACCATCTAGTTCTTCAAAATTAAAAAACCATTTCTTATTAGGATACATATGGAAGGTACATGTTAAATCAAAAATCCAATTACCAGGATGTGATGCCGTTGACGAACCAACTAATGCAAAATCTGAATTTGAGTTGCTTTCAACTACACATGCATAAGACGTCATAACTTTTCCTTTCTTCTGCAGCTTCGGACAATTTTTCTTCCATTGGCCTTTTTTGTGACAAAAGGCACATTCATCTTTACTAAGTCTTCCTTTAGAAAGAGATCTACCTTTCATTCCTTTCTATTGTGTTTATGGACACCCTCTTACAAACAGTGTCTCTACTGCTTCATTCCTGCTATCTTTTTTATCTTTCTTTCTAATTTCATAACTATACAAAATAGTGTAAACTTTCTCAAAAGACATTTTATCCTTCCCAATGAGTAAGCTCGTAATAATCCTTTGGAATTATGTTGTACTTGTAACGAATAGTTGTTCGAACTTTTCTTTAAATTCATCAAGGTGAATGTTGAATGTATTTTTTGAAAAATGATTAAGACAATAGGATTAACTTTGGCTAAATTTTCCTACCCTTAATGTTATTGTTCTTTCAAGAACAACTCTTTTAGAGAAACTAATTTGAGCCTATATGAGCCAATCGTTTATACTCATTTCTTACTCTTTAAACCAAATACATTAGTCATATCCTATAGTTTAAGAATAAGTAGAGCTGTACAAAAATAGAATAGATTCTATGAAAATTTTAGAATGAGATTTAAGAGTGTTAATTGTGTTATAATTGATCATTGTTTTTTTGGGATCCCCTCTGGTTCCGAGAGGGAAAACAAAAAAAAATTATACAAAGGGGCTAATTCAAAAAAAGAGTTGAAAATAAAAGAATAGAAGCCAATAATAATATTCGGGTCCAAAACAATAAAATTTGATCATATTTTATTGACATAATTGATCTTATGATAGTATTATTTATACTTTTCTTTCTCTTATTCCATAGACTCATGAACTTTACTTTTTTTTCTTTTATTTGATTGAACTAACAAACATAACCATACATTATAACTAAATAAAAGACCTTTTGATTTTGATGAATACTTTCGGTGAGTGGAGATACAATTTTAAGAAAAAACCTATGGTATCTAATTCAATTCTAAAAAGAATTGCTATGTTTTGTAGAGAGGAACAATGTATTAACTTGTTCATATTAGATGATTTACCATTGCTAATTGGTATTACATCACATACACTTTGAGCATGATTATTATATAAGAATTGTAGTAAAGAGATGACTAAAGATAATATCTAGCATTTATTAGAATTTAAAACTATAGTATTGTTAAGCCCTTAGATAAAATGTTAGAAAACTTATTCTATTAATTTTAAGTGTTGATTTGCTTGAGAATTATTAAAGAGTAAGTGTGAGAGAGTTTGATAAGTGATAATTTATATATTTTTTCATACATCAATTCATTTACATTTATGTATATTTTATTATTTAATGAGTTGAAATTATTTATTTTATTTTTATTTTAAAAATATTAATTTTTTAGAATTTTTGAGATTTTTTTAGAACTTTTATGAATTTTTTTTATTTTTATTTGACAAATAGATGTACTTAGAAATATATATGGATGCACTTAAGAGGAAAAAACAAAATTCATTCCCAACGCATTATTCACTTTTAATTTAATAAAATAACACATGTCATATATGTATATTTATCAATGTGATTCTAACACCGTGTATCCCTTTTTGCGTGTAACTTTCATATAATTAGTTTTAATATAACTCAAAATATATCAATCTTTTAATAGAAATACAAAATAATATAAAATAACACTCTATAAAATACGAGTATCAAAATTGCCCAAAAATTGAGAGAAAAATTCAAAAAATAAAAATTATAGAATTAAACTGTGTTATATAAGCCCAAGGCCTAACTCAACCCAATAAGATCTCATTGAGTTAAGGATTGCCCACACTTATAAACTGCACTACAGCTGAACGCCTAGTCGATGTGAGACAATACAATCCTTCAACACCCCCTTTCACATCGGACAGGGGCAACGAAGGCCACAAACCATGATGAACTCAGGGCCTAGCTTTGATACCATGTTATATAAGCTCAAGGCCTAACTCAACCCAATAAGATCTCATTGAGTTAAGGATTGCCCACACTTATAAACTGCACTATAGCTGAACGCCTAGTCGATGTGGGACAATACAATCCTTCAACAAACTGTAAGTAACAATTGAGAAGAAAATGATTCAAAAAGCAATTAAAAGAGTTGATGATCGGATTTAAGAACAAAAATCCTAAGATTTTTTTCCCTTTTTATTTTTTTTATGAATAATTTTCTAAATTTTTTGTTTGTCATGAATAACTAATTTTATAATTGATTGGATGTGATTTCAAAACCCTAGATATGGATTGTAATATTTAATAAAATCTGTAATATTCAATTCAACTATTTTTTTGATTATGTATTAATTCTCAATTTTAATTGTTGTATGAATTTATTTAATTATTTAAGTGTATAATTAAATATTCAAATTAATTTATCATTAATCAATTTAGTTGACTGAGTATATAATCGTTTGATCAATTTAAATAATTAGTAATAAATTACTTGCAATAAAAATTAATATTCAAGATAATTAAACTGATCTTATATGTTTAACCTTGATCCAATTTATTTATTTTTAATTAATGCTTTGATGGATTAAATTTAAAGAGCTTATTATAGGTTGTCTATTAAAAAGAATTAAATTAAGAGTTCATTTAATTCAATGAATCTGTAAAAAAAAGGTAGAGATTTTTATACGTGTTAATTTCTCTAAGTTAGTATAATCAAAGAATAGAATAATAGGATATATTTTTCCTAATTTGTAATACATGCTAATGGTGTGGAATGATCTTGTAATCGTTATTTTATTTAAATCTTTATCATAATATTTATATTTTGTTCTTATTTTAACCAATATTTAGTTTTTATAATTAATTTTCATTTTACAAACCAAAACCCCCATTTTTAATAAATAGGAATTAATTTCTAAAATCCTAAGACCACTTACTTACTATTTTAAATTTTAAATTGATTGTTCATTTGAACACGCATCACATACCTTATTTTATTGACTTGCATTGATTGGAGTGTTTAAGTTTAGGTTTGAAAGTGTTTCAATAGTTTGTGATTGATCCTGTTGAACACACTACAAAGGTAACAAGCATAAGCTATGAATGTATGAAAATATTAAAAATCTTCATATAGATAGCCTTACCATATGAGATGCCAAATGTGAGGGTCATGAAGAATTTTCACCAATTTTATCCAAGTTTGTTGCTTGACCCTATAAAATTAAACGAAACATTATTATTTATGAACATACATGAATCATGTTATCTCATTCATTATTTTATCTAAGTTGAAGTTTCATCCTCTTTATTTAGGCATGTGGCTCTGTCATGTCCAACTTGACCACATATCCACATATCCTACATTTGATGACCATTCTTGTTTTCTTCATTCTTACTGGCTTTGTACCTATAACTGGAATGACATAATTAGTATTCTTGCAACAATTAGATGAGGTAGACTTAAACCATTTGTTCCTTGGTCTTTTGGATCTTTTAGTAGACAATGAAGGCTTTCCTTGACATCACCAGTTGGTTTCCAATAGTGAAAGCTCAAAACAGGTAATATAATTTGTTTGTATGCCAACTCATATGCTTTTCTTTTTAACAACCTATGTATGTAAGCAATAAGATTTTCTCCTTGAAGGAAAATACACTTGATTGTATGCTAATATGGTTTTCATATTGACATCCATAACCTATATGTACACTCTTACTTGTTGAGATCAATAGCTACCTTTTTGTTATCAACGAAAGTCATGTCAATGATGTTTCCATCAACATGCACGGTTAGACAACTCATTGATGCATTCAAATTAATTTCATAGAACTTCCTTATTTTAGGTGGAACATCATTTCTCCATCTTTAACTTGCAACTCTATTTTTCAAAAATCCCTCTCTTATATATTCTCTAATTACCTCTATCATAGTAAGCAGATGCTCTTTTCTTGCCCTTTTCATTTGATTATTGAAAGACTCACGATAGATGTTAGATTGACTTGCACACACTACATAAAATTTGAAAAATAAATGTGTTATTGTAAGAAGTAACATTACAATAATTTCACTTAAAATCAATACAAAGTTATACTTATGGAAATCTATAGTTCATTCACTCTTTTTTTTTCTTTTTGGATAGCCATTCTATTGCTTGTGGATCACTTTTGTTTATTGCTCTAAATGTCCTTTCAAATTGGTTAATTATTTCTGCCCTAACGCATGCCTAATAATGATTACATAAGAATTCACTCTTATTCTTCACATTTTCTTCAAATTTCGTAAAGCGTATCACACAATTTCTATGATAAGTCATAGGAATTTCATATTTCACCGTTTCAATGATATATTTGGATGTGCATCAGACATAAATGTCCACCTTTCTCTTTAACCAATTCCTAAATCAATAACAAAATGGTCCAAAAACCAACTCCAACTGTTGTTGTTTTCAATTCTAACAACCTCATATGCAATTGGATAGATGTCATTGTTAGCATCTATCCCAATTGTACTCAATAATTGTCTTGCATTGGAACTTAAGATAAATGACCCATCTAGTCCTATAAATTTTCTACATCCTCTTAAAAAAACTTTCTTCACAACAATAAGGTATATGTAGATTGACTCAAACCTATTAAGATTAATTAATTAATACATATTAATTATGTTGATAAAAAAATTAGTTCAATAAATAAGAAATGATGAATGAAATAGATGACATACTTTTCATTTCCTTTGTCATCGTGGAAAAATAATATTTTTGCATATTAGGGTTACAATTTTTCAACTCATAGCAATACTCTTTAAGAAAAAAATATTGATCTTCGTGTTTTCCATGTATTAAACCTTTAACCACTTTTTTTGCCCTCTTCACTTGAGCTCTTGTTAGATCAATTTGAACCTTTTGTCTTACCTATTCTACTACCCTATTACATCTAACATTTGAATTGTCCTTAAAAACTTTAAATTTTCTTTCACTACAAAGGTACTAGTTAGTTTATTGTGTTTGTAATTTCTTTAACAAATGTGTTGCTCTTCAATGTGACACTCCTTCACAGTAAATATGTTAGAATCTTTCTCTTTATTAGCAATCATCTCCATATACAAGGATTATTTTGACTACCAGTGTTCAAGGATTAAACTTTAATTCTTTTCATGTTTCAATCTTCTACCATGCCTAATCTCATAACAACATTAAATGTTGTCTTAAATAAAATGTTCCCTACTAAAAACTTCCAAATTTCAATTATATATGTTTGTATTTTTTGGATAGTTGTCTTAAAAATTTCTTTATTTATAATTTAAAAATTTATCTTAATTTTTATCTTATTAACATAATTGTGATATATTATTTAAAATATTTACTCAAATTTATAGGAATCCTATATTAAGGTAATATTTAAAACAACACATCAAAATTTTATTGATAAGATAAAAATTAAGTCATAGATTGAGGATGTAAGAACTTACTCTTGAAGCATAACACAAGTATTGAATGTTTTTCCCACCTTTGTAGCTCAATGTAATGCATGACCGTTCCTTTTTACTAGCAACAATTGATTTGAAATATAATAATTAAACAATATAAATTGGTAAAATTTTTAATTAATTATTATGTCATATCAGTTACTACTAACTGAAAACTTAATGCAAATAAATTTTTTTAATTAAAAAACGTCATTTTAGGAACTCAACGAAATAAATATTTCCTAAAACCATATTACTAACTATAATTTCTTATAATAAATTATCTCTAACTTGAGAGTACTAAGAAAATAAAGAAAGTGAAATGACAAAACAAAAAAATACCCTTAAAATTTATAAAAATATTTTAGAGCAAAAAGAAGAATTTTTAGCAAAATTAAAATTAAAATACTTATAACAATAAAATTACACTCCTAATAGCTTTAAATGAAATTCAATTGAATGATGTTCAATATGAAATAATATATTATATTTTTTTAATAGTAAAAATGTATAAATAGATATAAAAAAATATTATTTTTATAATTACAAGTGTTAATTTTTCTTTTTTTAAAAAAAACTTTGGAAAGTAAATAAATGATTTAAGTACAATTTCTCCTATCGAAATGAAACAAAATGACATAAATAAGTTGTCATTTTTGTTATGGCAAAATACAACACAAAAAATTAATCAAATTTAAAAAAAAAATATTTTTTATCAATTTTATAGTTATTACTAAAGACAATTTATAAAATTGATATCCCAGTGACAATTAAAAAAATGAAAAAATTAATAATTTTTGATCGTAGGTTACTTTTTCCAAACAAAACAAAACTAAGAAAGAAACTAAACTGCTATTATTTACCTAACTAAAGACTTATGTGCCATGTATCATTTCATTCCATTTAATTACAAGTATAGTCCACAACAAAGCATGCACCCCTGCAGATCTATGAAGGAAACTCCCTTTTGCTAATATTTTTAACTTCTACATGAAACTTACACAATGCAATTATATCTGTTTTGCCCTTTACTTTTCTTGGCGTACCAATACTCCAACAGCAATTGCAATGTATTTCATGAATTCCTTTCATTCAACAGAAAAGGACAGTTATCACCTCCCTCCAGCGGAGTGAGTTGGGCTGCATATGGGTTAACTCTAGGTCTAGAGTTCACGGCCTCCAGGAGTACGTCAACCTCCCATACTATTGATTGGGCAAGACTGCTCACCATCATATTCGTTGGCATGGTCACTGGATGCTAGCATGTTAACCTTCAAATAATACCCAATAAATTTTACAGTCTCAATTTCATAGATTTGACAAACATATTGAAGAACAAGATATAATTCATACCTTCACAATTTCGGAACTTGAGTTTGGACGCTGAGTGGCAGCTAAAATACTCATGTTGAATTCCTGATACAAATAGGGAAACATTGAGTTTCATGCAGTAAAAGAGAGCCCATATTCATGAATCAACCTTTTATGAATCAACTCATAAAAGGTTAAAAAGACGTATTCAAAATTATGAAGCTAGAGAAAGCATTCCGGTGGTGAAATGATTGGAAAAGAATAATGATGCCACAAGGAGGACTTTCCTAACTGTTGAATGTTGACAGAAATATCAAACATCAGTTACAATGAAAAATTAGACTATATCACTTCAAGCAAAGCTTCATAAGAAGAAGCGCAAGAGTGAAAACTAGCCTCTGAAGAAGTCAAAATCCAACTAAAATGCATGGTAAAATGTAGTGCACTAAAAATCAAAAATGATAATTGACAATTAAGCGGGAAGAGTTAACACTTTCCAACATTTAATCCATCAAAGGAAATAGTGTTGTGCATCAGACAGTCAAATATTGAATGAACTCACCCGAAAAGGATCACCCCTCAAGGATTGCACAAACATAGAAGTCCCAGAGCCTCTTCCCTGCAAAGTAATAATTACTTACTGTTATTCACCAGTAGCCTTCATCTATAGTTTGTTTAATCATAAGTTCAAATATATATGTAAATCGATTTTTTCTCTTTCCATGAAAAGGAATTTCAGTCATAGAATGGTCACTTATTTTTTCCATTCGAAGACATTTCATTAGAGCTATTTATGGAAATTAATGAAATTTTAAGATTTATATTTCATTATGTTTTTTTGTTACTTTTCAATAGATTTTCGATTGCTTAGAGTTAGGGATTAAGCTAAGGGAAATTAACCAAGTCCCCTTCAGGTTTGGTGAAACAACAAACATCTCTGGCCGTAATTCATACTTAAGACTTTTGTTTACTAGTACCATTTTTTTTCCCTGATTGGGATAACAGAAAAAAATGTCACATGCGCAATTATATCTAAATATAAACAATTTATGCTGGTTCTTAACTTGGAATGAATATGCAAATTGAACATTGATGTACCTCCAAGGATATATCCCTGAGATGCCTCCCTGTTTGAGCACAACAAATGCGGACTAAATGTTCATCACAGCTCCCACTGACTATATAATCCCTTCCATTCATGTAATAGGAGCGAGTGTAATTCTGAGAGCTTCCTGTAGGGGCTATCCCAAAATCCAAATGAAGCCTCCCATCAGTAGCAAGAAGTTGTCTAACCTGTTACATTTACAAATTTATTTTAGTTTTCTTTTATTCCTGATAGAACTGTTAGACCACAAAAAATAAAAATAAAGATGACAAACAGAAATGAGAAACTGATCATCCTCTCGGACCAGCTACTGATCAGAAGCAGGCTATTGCCTTGTTAAGCTATTGCCTCACCGACTGGCTAATCAGACACAAGCCCCTTCTCAGGCAGATTCCTCCTTTTGCTCCCCAGCCTACGGGATATTAGCAGCCAGTAACAACATAGAGACTCCAAAAACAGAGACGAAAGAACATGGGGAGGAAGAAAAAATAACAATGTAGCATTGCTCACACAAAACCTTATCTAAACATCATTCGTTTCCATAAAAAATTTATCGCTCAAGACAGTAAATCCTTCAGAAATTTTCACCTTAGAAAACAAAACAGTATAGCCTAAATCCAACTCTTATCACTTTTCTGATGGAGTTCACAAAACTTATGGTAGCCATCCTCTCATAAGAAGTATCAGTGGTTTAAAGTCAAAAGTATAAACCTTTACCTCACGATTCTTTTCCTTTTCAAGACACTATCGCATTTAGCACATACATATTTTTTATTTTGCCTGTATTTATTGACATGTCTCTATAGTTCTTATTGAAGAGAGAAGCCCTGCTATAAACTCATGCTACACTTATAAAATTGGACCTCAATTTCTATAAATTGAAGTTAACCAAGTTCAACAGATGCACCAAGAGATCTACCTCATTATCGACAGCAGAAGCCAGAAGATAGTGATCATCTGGAGAAAAGCAAACCATCACATTGCCCCTACAGCTTGAGGCAGTATAGCAAGGTTGTAGTGGTTTCTGTCTCAAATCCCACATTTTGATGTCTTGATCAAACGAAGATGTAGCAAAAATCGATGGAGAATGATTTGCAAACTTCACTACATTAATATGCTCTCGGTGCATGTCAGAGAACACTTGTATGCGCCGCCCACTGCTGATGTCGTATAAAGCAACATTTTTTGAGTATCCACTAACAAGAAATAGTTCATCCGTGGAGTTTGCATGAACGGATGTGAGTTGTTCAAACTCTTCAAAGGTGCTAGAGCTATCATACATGCCCCATGTTGAGCGATGCATATGCTGGATATCGTATAATTTTAATGAACCATTATCCGAGCCAGCTATAAGCTGAAATGGGCATTGGGAAGAAGAAAACAGGATCAGAAAATTTTCACGTAAGGAATAACATAATGTTGTGAAAATTAAAAAACAAAGATCTTATTAATGATATCCCTGAGAACTCAATTGTTCTAAGTAAACCCAGTGCTTCAGAACTGAGCACATGCACAATGTGTCGAAGGGAGAATCCAGAAAAAATCAGTGATGGAGAAATAAAATCATGTTTGCTTTCAGTCATCGGTCATCTGCACCTTCCTATATAGAATTTTGATTGGCACATAGCTATTATGCTTCCAATTAATACTCTCTTACCACATGCAGTACAAAGTTCTTAGACAAGAACGCTGGTATCTACATTGAATCATGATGAGTAGACGGTTAGCGGGAATATAATGTCATAACCAACATCCCATAGCATTCTGGAAAAAACTTGAACTATAGCCTAAATAGAAAATTTTAATGGCAAGTTTATGCACTAGTAAAACAAAAAATGAAGATCTGCTCACTGCATTCCACAGAGAAATTACATACCTTGGAGGGATACTTCTTGAGCCAAGAGAGTCCCAGTACACTATTCATTGCCCCAAGTGAAGGAATGTGGGTAACAACAGTCTCATTCTCATGGTTGACTACAACTACTTCACCATCCAAAGTTCCAAACACCAATAAGCTAGAGTCAGTAGGATGATATTCAAACTGCCTGGGACGGAACTTCCTCCTTTCATCTCCCAAATCAGTTCCTAGAATAGAAAGTCGATGTAGAAAAGGCCAAGAAGAAGATTGAACTTTTGCAGCACAAAGAGACTTTGTATAGTAATATTGAGACGTTCTAGAAGGATATAATGAATTTTGTTTAGAACTATGGCCTGCTTTAATTTCACGTTTTTGCAAGATACTAACAATACTTTCTTTATGCTTCTTTCCATATGCTAGATGCTCAAAGTGTTCTGAGAATGTAATAGTAGCCCTTTCTTTATCTAACTTTCTAACAGGCAGGTTATCTAAGATTTGCAATTTAGGTAATGATGCTACCATGTACTCTCTATAATGCCTCTCAAAGCATATAGGTGAAGCATGAATAGAAATGTACTTCAATGCAACATCTTGAACATGCTTTGTAGAAGCATTAACTGTGGACTCTGCTTCATTTTGATTCCATATAGTATCAAAAGAGACCTGACAAAGAACATCTGCAAGTTAGATAACATAGAGAATGATGATTTGGTGGTAGTGATGTCAAAAGTTCAAATAAAGTATATATATATTGTATTCCGTAAAAAATTAGTTGTAAATGTTAAGAGATAATGATTTCCCAAAATCTTCACTAAATATCATTTGGGTGGTAGAATAATGAAATCAAATAACTATAAGCAATAGGGAAAGCCACATGATATACCTCATTTTGAGGATCACTTCGAGCATTGCACCATGGGGAAACATTAGAAAATGGCTCCAACTGAATGTAATCTTGTTGGCGAGTTGAAAAGTCCATTTCACTATCATCAGATAAATCCTCAGTCACTCCTTGATCTTCACGATCTATACTTAATTCGTGTAATGAGAACATATTACTGAGAACCTCTTCCGTGTTTGAGTTATGATCTAATCTTTCCCAAGTGTCAATAGATAAATCTTCAGAGTAAGGAATTGTATCTAGCTTCCTGGAGTGAGTTTTGTTATCTGACTTTTCAGTATATGATGCAGAACCATGTTCAGCATCATTACGACACAACCAATTTTGGAAACGAAGTTCAACTAAAGAAGGGAGTTTGCAAAGAGCAGCTACAGTTGTCCAGAGATTTGAAATCCTTGTTTCACACATTGAGAGGCGCATTAATTTGGGCATACAACTAAAACAGTCCTCACTGAAACTTGTAAGTGAAATACTAAAGTCAAGGTTGAGGGTGTGTATCCTTGTGAATTCCCCTATCATGTTGAGCTTCCGAATATGTAAAGATGTCAACTTTAAAACTTGGCACGGCAAACCTCTTTGACAAAGATCCCTAAAGTTTAAATTCAATTGAATCATTTATAAACACAAATGGTTTTGCTTCAAAACAAATAAAACTCAATATTATGTTTCTCTGACAAAAGGGATAACAAACCAAGTATGCATATAACAAAATACTGGATAGAGACAATTAAAAAAATAATACTAATGAAATGCTAGCAAACTATTAGCAAAGAATATGTAATTGACGAATAGAAATTTAATAGGTGCCACTTCTTGGGATAAGCACGTACCTAACCACAGTACGTTGGTGACATTATTCCATTTGTATCACCAATAAACATGCAATAGACTAAAACTAGCAATAAATGAATTTAAAATATTACGATTAAAGTGCATCATTGGTCCCCTAAACTTTAACTAAATTCACACGTAAGTCCTCAAACTTTTAAAACGTACGATTTGATCCCCTAAAATTTAACAAACTTCGCACATAGGTCGCTAAACTATTAAATCTTACAATTTAGTCCCCAAATTTATAAAATTTTACACATAGATTCTAACATAGATAATAAAATATATATTCGTGAATCAAAAATTTGGGACCTATGTGAGAAGTTTTCAAAATTTGGAGACTAAATAGTATGACTTAAAAGTTTAGGGACCTACGTGTGAAGTTTTAAAAGTTTGATGATCAAATCGTACGTTTTGAAAGTTTTGGTATATATATGTGAATTTGTTAAAGTTTGGGACCGAGGATACACTTCAGCCAAATATTAAATACTTGCACTCTTTCTCTTGATCATCAATGGGACTAATACTTTTTCTATGCAAAATCATTGCTTATATCATCTATAAACAAGATCTGAAAGATAAACACAACAACATACCGCAGAAAGTCTTTTCCAAATGATAAATCCTGAAGATCAACAACTCGAAGCTTTAGGCCAATAGAACGCATCAATGTCAAGGCATATTCTCCAGTTATTGTGCATGATGATCCACTATGTACATCAACTTCTTCGAGCTCAGAATTACCAAGTTCCAGACAGATATCTAGTAGTGGAAGAAAATCAGTATCCATAAAGTGGTGGAGGAAAATTTCCCAGCTAGGCATCTCATGGCAAAACTTTTTCACTTCAGCCTGAAAAAATGTAATAACCAGAATTCAGCAACCCCATCTACAATGAGATACTTCAGAAATGCCACAGAAGAATTCCTTCATAGTTGGAAAAGACCTAAAAAATAATTCTAAAACTGCTTGAAAATTAGATAAATGAAAGAAATGCAAAGGAAAAACTATAATACTAACGATTTTTGTTATGTTAAGGGTAATGATATTTTCAGAACTACTTTTGCAGCTTTCAAAAATATGAAAAATGAAACACCTTTTTTTATTTTTAACAATTTGTAGCATTAAAGAACTATTATTGCACAGGAAACAACAAAGTTAATTGTGGCAATATCATCAACTTATTAATTTGTATATAAAGAATTAAAGAGTCTCCACAGGTGCCAAATGCATGCCACTTCACATTGGTCATAGTATTTGTACAATGTTCGGTTACATTTTACAATTATGAAAAAGAGCAGTTGTTTGCTAGATATAGAAGAGCTAGAGCTACAAATTAAAGATATTTACCTGGAGTATTGATATTTAAATAATTTCAATTTAATAATTCACAAAAGTTGGATATATCTATTAAAAAGAGCAAACATTGATCATCACAAACCTTAAAGAGACCAGATAGAATTGCACTATTAGATACAACACCATTTGTCCTGCAAGAGTCGATATACCTACAAGCAAAATCCAAAGAGAGTTAAGTTTTGAGTAACAAATCACTAATAAAAAGTTAATAGATTGTTTCTACTATATTCTTTTCTCGAAGGGAAATCTTTTCAGCCCATGCCCACACAGTCCATTGGTAAGGTCGTGGTTCCCTTGGACGTAAGTCCAAGTTTCAAGTCCCATTTTTTTATAAGAAACAAGATTCAACTCTGTTTTTTTTCTTCTCTTTTTTCGATAAGAAAGAACAAGGTTCAACTCCCATTGAAATCAAATTTGCCACCCCACCCGTCAAAATGAGGTGGTTCAGGAGTGTTATAAATGTTGTTTTCCCGAAAAAAAAGTTTTGAAATTAGTATTCAGAGTATAGCTACTGCCCAGCTCCAACTAAGTTCCTAGAAAGAAAAGATGGCATATTATAAAGACACCAAAATAACCAAATGTCTGAAGCTGACAACAAAGGTCTAAAAAAAGACATAAGTTTGTTAAATAGAATATCAAGACAGTAGAAATACATGTCATCATCGAAAACAAAAACCCACGTCAAATATTAGAGGGTTCTTTCCTTTTTCTTTCTAATCCTCAAATTCCCTCTCAATCAGAAACCTCAAACTTCAGCTAGGTATATTAACGAAATTATAGTCTCATTCTTAATGCAAATACATAACCCATATTGACCTTTGTATGAGTACCCTCCAAAATTCTTCCAATATTACAAGCATGTCATGAAACTCCAGTTTACATTAAGAAGGAAAACTGAAAATATCCAATTACACTATCTAGAACCAAACATTCACAACTAAAAGCACACGACCGAAGTACGTTCTTTATACGAAGTTGGACGCAATATTCACCAAATGAAAAATAAAGGTTCGACGAAATGAAGATAAAAGGGTGCACACCTTTCCCGTAAGGCTGGGATGTCGATGGTCATGGCTGCTGCTTTGAAATTTAAATCAATCCAAATATGAATATAGTTTTAACGAATACAATTTTGTTCTTTACAGTTAACGGCAAATTTCAGAAATCTATATCTTCTTCGTTCTTTCTCTCTCTTTTCGGAATCTACGAGCTAATAGAATGGTGTGGGATCTGAGGTAGCAGAGACTAGAGAGCCCGAGAGGAAAGTCCAACTCTTCCATTGTGATCCTATGGGCCCGAAATCCAGTATTATGTGAAGTATTCTCAGTTTGGGCTTTTCTGTAACCCACTATATGTAATTTTTTTAATATGGTTTTTATTGTTCCTTTATTTTGCTATTTTGTTTATTTTTATAAATTTTTAGTTTTAATTATACTATCAATACCTAGAGTAATTGGATTTTATGTTTTTTTATTTTATTAAAACATTTAGTCTAAATTTAAAAAATAAACTAACTACAAAGTAACAATCGTAATTAATGTATTAAAAAAATTTATTTTTTATCTTATTTAATATTTTAACCTTTAAAATTTAATGATATTTAATATATTTAATCCATTATTATTAAATTTGAATTAAAATAATTATATTTAAGAAGATAATAAATGTAATGTTACGAAAATAAATTTAAAAAATTAAGGAGTTAAATCTAATAAAATTTAATTACTAACAAACAAAATCAAATAGAACTAAGAAATCTATTATTTCATTGTTTCATTAAATAACTTCACGTGGTATCATAATAGTTGAAATTAATTTTTACACAAACTCTCTGTTTTCATGGTTCATGGTGTATAGTCAACTAATTATATAGTGTATTGTACATCTATTGTAAGTTGTACAGCTCACTATTTTTGTTTTTTCATACTTTTTCTTCATAACTAGAAGCACACATGGAATTTTTTATTTAATAAAACATAGATATCCCTTAATATAAAATCCCTTCCAATGTCCAAAACTATAACTGTAATATATTTTTGATGAAATCGTTAAAAATTTATACTATATTTATTTATTAAAAATAAATAATATACTAAATATTATAACATTAGTTTTTTTTTAGTCATCAAATGTCTTAATGCATCACTCAGTTACAAACCACCAATTTTCTCATCATCTTTTATATAAAACTCATATATTTTTACTATTAATAAAAAATTTAAACATATAATTTGATATTGAATATCGTCTAAATTTAACGTTAAATTACATCTAATTGAATCTTATTCAATATTATTAGAATATTATTTTTATTGTTGTAAATTTTGAATTGTTATTTTATATAATTTTTTTAAAAATTAAGCAAAACAACTTAAAGAAAAATACTTATATAATAATAAATAGTTTGTTTTCCTAATTTATATCTTCTTCTTTTCACATTTTAGATTTTTTTTTTCAAAATTATATAAGTTTAATTTATTTATATTTGATAGTTATTTTTATTATTTATATATTTATTTATTATTGTATAGATTAAATTTAAAATATGTTGTAGAATTAAACAAATATAACTATATGTAATAATATTAGAAGAAATACAAATGTATAACTACACAACAAAGATAGGAAATGAAATTGTCAAAAGAAAACTACCTAAGATAAGTAATCCACCAACCTGATTTGGACATAAAGATTCAAAACGGCCATAGATATCTATGCTACCATATGACTTGTGTCTCTAAACATGTCACAACAAAGAAAAGCTAATTCAAATATACCATATAGTTTTGCTTCTTTAAATTAAATTAACTATACTTTTTTGAAACCATATTTAACACTATATATTAAATTCCAACCTGGTTAAAGATGACAATTCTCTCTGTCTACTTTTTTTTATTAATATTTTTTAAAGTTGGTTAATTTCTTTATTGTGACAAAAAGAAGTTGGTTTTGCTTATTATATAGGTGATGTAAAGTTTACTCTTCATCGCAAATTTAGAAATAATTGCCTACCTTTTACCTGAACCTTATCTCTAAAGCCAGTAGAAGCGGCTTATATGACTACCGCCACCCTCAAAGAACATTTATTTATGGAGAAAAATGTTGTATAGTTTTTAGATCAGGTGATTACTGATATTTGATTCTTTAAATTAAGTTGTGTTATTTATTTCTTAATTTTTTTAAAAAAAATTAAGAAAATTATTTATTTTTTGTTAAAATGTTATTTTTAAAGATGTTAATTTAAGACAAATTAAATTACTTTTTAATTAAGCACATACACTCGAATTCTCTTATAAAGTAGTGTTTAAATGGTACTATAAAGTGGTTCGAACTAATTGTCTAACAGCTAGACATTTCCTTCTTCATTTTACGTCATTAGATCAAATCAGATATAATTTATTTTCTTTCTTTCTAAAAAGCAAATAGTAGTTTAGAACAGTGCAAAAGGTGATGCGATCCATTAATTTTTACCGAATAATTAGGTTAGCTTAAATAATATTTACTATTTTTATCTATATTTGTAAATAAAATATTTAAATATATTTTAATTTTTAAGTTTAATAATACTTCTTAAATTAAGAAATTATCGAGCTTCAAACAATCACATTTAAGACATATCTTTTTTTATACACGTTAAATTTCATATTAGATATATAAAAATATTTTATATATAGGTTATTCAATCGATCGATCGAATAACGTTTGAATCAATCAAGAATCGATCACTTTAAATTTATTTGGTCTCAGATTTTATTTTTTTATACGTTATATCGATCAAGATTTTGGTAGATCAAACTTTTTTTGATCGATCTTATTAATTTGATTGATCAAATGACGAATGTTTCAATTTTAACATAATTTTTTACTCGAATAAAATTATTTTATTACTATATTGTTCTCATTTTTTGAAACTCTTTTAATTAATTTTATAGACAAAATAATACTAGGCCTTTAACCTAAGATCTCAATAATTTTCATTTAAATAACCCTAAATGATATATTTTTATTAACCATTAATGACCAATAAATTATATTATTATTAAATAAAATAAGTACTTTTTTTAAAGAGAAAGATAAAAATAGGCTTAAGTCTTCTATTCATGTTACGATGTTATTTTAAGTTTGATAAAAATTGTTACTATATATTTTTTTAAGAATTTTATTTTATTGAATTATTTTTTAGTTTATTTTTCAATTATTAATTACTATATCTTATAAATAAATTGATGATCAATTTAAATTAAAAAATTAAAAAATTTATCTTCAACGACTATAAAAATATGTATAAAAAAATGTAATTTTGTTAAAGTATGGATTCTAAGATGATTTTCACATAATAAAATTGTAATTGTATTTTTAGATTAAAGTTTATAACATTAAATTTTATAAATTTTATTTTAAAAATATTTTAATTAATTAATATAATTTAATTATAATTTTTATTTAATTAATTGAACTTCTTAAGATTTGGTTCTTGGTTTTTTACATGTATATATATGTTTAATTGATATTAGGATTTTTTAAAATAAAATTAATATAAATCTTAAAATAGAATGAGATTTAAGTCTTTGAAAAAATTATAAATTTCATTGAGTGAAATCAAAATATATATGATAAATTAAAATATATATGATAAATCAAAATATATAATTAAATATAATATTTTTAAAATCTAGTTTCCATATGATAAATAATTTAGATAAATAATATTAATAAACTATAGTAACCTTTATAATATTATTATTATTATATATATGATAATTGATTCAAATGATAGTAATATTTATGAAATTATTTAAAAGTATAGATGTAAATAAATATAAAAATTTAAATTAATTAATAATTTTTAAAATTAAAAAAATATTAAATTATATTTAAAAATATATATTATTAAATTATATTTAATTAATAATTAAAATTATTTAATATAATTTATATAATTCATGATAGAGATCATTCAATAAAATTATTTATACGTATGTCATTTGTAAATTGACAGGGGACGTAAAGAGGAAGGGTGTTCCGTGTTAGGAATAAGAACCGAAAATATAGAATCATGCTCTACTTGATCTAACAAGGTGCATGTCCAGATGCGTGATGCGCCTATATGTATAACTTTTTTATTTATTAATAAATAGAGTAATATTATTTTTTCACTATATAATATGGAGTGTCTTTTACATTTATCATTTAAATTAGTAAAAATTTATAAGAACGCTTTATTCATAAATATTAAATTATATTTAATTTAATAAAATTAAAGTTTATAATATCTCTTATTATCACAATCGATAAAGTCCCAACTATCATCGCGAACAAACTATATCATTAATCACTTATCCGAATTTTGACGATTTATCAAATATAATATATTATATTGATATATACTTTTATATATAAATTATTATATTTATAATAATTTCAATAAATTATCGAATATAATATGTTATATTTACGTATATATTTTTATATAACTTATTATATCAATCATAATTTTTGTAATCTTTTGTATGTAACTCATTATTTCATTTATATATTTATATATAATATATTACATCTATCACCAAAATATTTTAATTTTAGAGTTATAATAGGATCTTATATTACCTACTAATACGGTCGTTAGAGTCCATAAAGGTGACTCGTGGAGATTATCAAATATGTGAGGTGTTAAATTGATTTTATTTAATTGAAATTATAAAATGAAAATATTATATAATTTAATATAAAATTATAAATTTTATAATTATTTGTTTTTAATTTTAAAAAACTAATTGAATTAAAAAAATAATATCATTTTAAAAAAGCTGTTTTCTCAAAATTACATGTTATTTTAATTAATATCGCATGGTAGAATTTAATACTAGAATATTTGAAAATGAGTTTAGTTGGCCATAAGGGTTTAAATCATAATTCATTTATGAAAATCTGAATACTATAATTATTTTAAAAAAAATTAAGATATTTATGAATAATCTCCTTCAGGTTCATTGCAATACCATTTTCTTCATGCTTATAGTAGTTTGGTGACTGGAGTTAGTCTCTCGTATTTAATATAGGATGCTTGACTTACTCAAAATATTATTTGATATAAAAAATAAATTTAATTATATGGTGTAATTTTTTTAAAAAAATTGTGTGATAAATATATGATTTTTTATAAAGTAAAAATTATAATTTTTTATATGTTTAAAAATAAAATGTAAAATTTTTTAAAGAGAATAAAAATGAAATTACCTAAATAATTTGATTCTTTTATTAAAAAAAAATCAATCCACCTGAAAAAAAAGTTAATCTAAAATGTTTTACATAATCATAAATTTAAAAATTATCTACTTTTTATTTAAAGTTTTATATCTTTACATATATATATTGAAAGCTGCAATGTTTTGGTTGATATTTTTTTGGTTATCTTTTGTTATATAAGTATCAAAACATTTATATAATAAATATTAAAATATTTATATAATAAATTTATTTGTTATGAATGATTATTTTTTATAATATAATTACTTTTATTATGTTAAAAGTGATAATTCATACCTTTAATAATTATCTATTTAATGAGTATTCGATCAATATATTTTTTTTTTACTTTTTATTATTTTTACGCCAATAATCGACCATTCTTTTTTTATTTTTTTGCTTTTTATTGCATAAATATTAAAATATCTATATAATAAATATATTTTTGTTATTTTTCATCAATAAATATCAAAATGTTCATATAATAAGTATATTTGTTATGAATTGTTATTTTGTATAATACAATTACATTTATTACATTAAAAATGACAACTCATATAGTTAATGATTGTTTATGTAATAGATATTCGATCAATTCATTTGTGAACATATCATATTTTTATTAAATATTCATATAATAAATAGTTATTTTATAAATAGTTATTTTATATAATGAAATTGTTTTTATTTTATTAACAATTCAGTTAATAATTATCTATTTTATGATTGTTTGATAGTATGATTAGATCACATTTTTGTATTTTTTGTTATTTTTTACACCAATTAATATAAAAAAATTATATAATAAAAATTTTATGTTTTTTTTATACCAATAAATACCAAATTTTTATGTAATGAATACATTTTAATGAATAGTTATTTTATATTATATAATTTTTTTATTACATTAAGTATGATAATTTATATCATTAATGATTATATATATTTAATAAACTCTTTGAAGATTCTATACATTATAAGATATATGATAAAAAAATATTATTTTTGAGGCGAGTTAATATTATAATAAATTTTTGGGAGATAATCCATAAATACTCATATTGATCGGAATAAAAAGTGTTTTTAAAATATTCTATTGTGGTGATAAAATGAAAATAATAAATAAATTATATTGACAACAAAGAAACAAACAAACAAATAAATAAATGTGATATATATAATTTAATGAAACACAATATAACATGGGTGTTTGTTTTATGCTTAGATCACGAGTAAAGACAAGACATATTTATAATAAAATAGAAAAATAACAGTTTAACATAGCATTTAAAATAACGTATAGTATAGGATACTACCATCAAATTACATGGTCCCAAGTTTTTGTGAAAGGATACTTATATGTTTTGGCATATATTGATCCCATTTATAAAAATAAAATAAAAAGGTCAAAATAAGACTGAGAAAATTTAGTCACAACAAACCAAAACTTGACAACTAACAATATACCCATTTTATTATTTTAATATATTTAGTTAATGGTGGAACTGATTCACTTGTGGCTAACAACTATCTCAACGAAGGTGTGGATTGTTTGGCAACAGAAATTCTACTTGTTGATGACATTCTGCACATGCATGGTGAGTAACTTGGAGCATGTGCAGAATGTCATCTAAGACTACACGAACTAATTAAACCCTTTGGCTGTTTTTTTTTTAGCATAAGGTTTTAATTTTATTAAGCTGCATCAAAAACAAGTACATTACGATGCTAATCCGATTCTTTCTCAATTTAAGTTATAAAGTTTGAATAGATAATCCCAAACTTAATTAATTTATGAGCAACAAAGTTAATATTCCTAGAAACATAAAAACATGAAAATGAAATAGATTGCATAATTAACATTAGAATATCACCAACAATATGTCCCTCAATTGAAAGCAAGCTATACCCATTATTCACCACTTGCAATGCTTATAGATAATCGAAATCCAATATCCAGATAAAATATCTGTTGAAAAAACAAGAAATAACTCTACACAAAAGAGTTCTCTAGTTTGTATTATTTTCTTCATGTTTTCATTACAATTGTATAGCTATTTATAAGGAAATTTTACTCCTTCAATTATTCTTTAAATTAAGCATTCTCGATTTACTCCTCAATTAAGGATTCCTTGTTTTACTTTCCTTGAATTAAGGATTCCTTGTTTTACTCCTTGAATTAAGGATTCCTTGTTTTATTCCTTGAATTAAGGACTAATATCCAATACTTCCTCTCAAGTTTGATCCGTAAGGTTTATGGATCCAAGCTTGAACAAAAGTCGTTGAAACTGATGGTTGCTGGGCTTGGTAAAGATGTCGGCCATGGTCAAGCTTCAGATAATGTGTTCAATTACCTGGTGATTGAACTTGTTCACGAACGTAATGATAATTCAACTTCAATGTTTTCTCTCACGTGAAACAATGATCGATAAACGATATGCATACCGCCGTTATCACAAAACAAGGACATAGGAAGAGTTGTAGAACACCTAAATCACAATAAGACCTTTAAGCCATATCAACTCACACGCAATTGAAGCCATTGCACGATACTCACCGGCAGACTTGATCGCGCAATGACGCTGCTTCTTACTCTTCCATGTGACCAAGTTTCCACCGACAAATGTACATAGAGCTGGCAGGTGGTGGACATGCGATCAGCATTCCCCGCCCAATCAAAGATCACAATACCCCATGATTTGTGTGTTGTCATTCTTCTTCATGATAATACCACGACCCATCGATCCTTTTTAAGTACGGTAAGATCCTTTTAACAAGGGTCAAAATGCTCAAGTGTCGTGAGGGAGTGCATGAATTGGCTCACAATACTTACAGAGATATGCCGTCCGGTGATTGTTGGTGATCAACTTTAACCAACCGGCCGGTAATAACTTATATCCACGAATGGCGTGCCCTTCAAGCTAGGTTCGAGCTTCTTTGTCAGAGGGGTAATGGCTGGTTTAGCATCGCTCATGTTAGCTTCCTTAAGCAAATCTAGGACATATTTCCTTTGGTTAAGAAAAGAGTCCTTTCAGGCGAGGTCGCCATTTCTATACCAAGAAAGTACTTCAATATCCCAAGGTCTTTAATCGCAAACCTTTGTCTGGAGGGACTGCTTTCAGGTTGAAAATCTCGTCAAGCATTATCACCTTAATTATCAAATCATCTACATAAATCAAGACAACCAATTTGCCCATAGCTCACGTGCGAACAAATAGCGAGGAATCGCATCATTTTTGAAACCAACACTAGCGAGTAAAGCTTAGCTTGGCATACCAAGCTCGTGGGACTGCTTAAACCATAAATGGATTTGTGCAATTTGCACACTAAATCCGGGCCTATCGCTTTCGGTGAGGATGCCTGGTGGTAATTTCATATAGACTTCTTCTTTGAGATACCATGCAAGAATGCATTCTTCACATCCATTTGGTACATTGACCACCCCTTGTTTACGCCTACGCATGTACAAGAGCACTCTTATCGTGTTCATTTTTGCAACAGTGCAAATGTTTCTTTGTAATCCACCTCGAATGTTTCGAGTTGAATCCTCGAGCCACCAATCTTGCTTTATACCTCTCAATTGATCCATCCGACTTGAATTTCACATGATCCATTTGTAACCCACAACTTTCTTGCTTTTGGAAGTTTGGAAGATGCTCCACGTGTCAGTGTTGATCTAGGGCTTTAAGTTCTTCTTGCACATGGCTTCCTTCCACACCTCTTGTTTGTTGGCCTCACGAAAGTTTTGAGGCTCACCGTAACTCGATATAGGCTTGAGGAATGCGGCATACGGGTTGGTGTCACTCTCTTATATGACACATAATTTGAGATGGGATGCGCTGGCTCAGTAGTGACAAAGTCTTGAAGTCTTGTGGGAGGTTGCCTAACACGCATTGATTACGTGTGGGCGTAAGGAGTTATCTCACACTCGTTCACATCTTGTACCATATTGCAGGATCATCTTGGATTATCACCATCTTCACGCTAAAGGTACCATTAAGACGAGACCGCTTCATTGTTACTTTCACGAGAGATGCATCAATGTTGACACGGCTGGGATCTTGTTGTTGTTGAGCCTCAAGTTCAATTCTTGGTAATGGAAACACATCCAAGATGTCATTCCCTTGACTTGTGATTTCATGTGATTTATTTGCCGAAAAAAAGGGTTAGTTTCATAAAATCGAACATCTTTAGACACAATTAATCTCCCAAGTTTGGGATCATAACACTTATATCCCTTTTCAGTGTAGATTTAATAACCAAGAAAAATACATTTAATGTACTCTAGGATCCAATTTATCTCGACGTATGAGATTGAATATGTACAAAAATGATGCGATAAAGACTCTAAGGTGTGAAAGGTTAATTTTCCTTCCTTTCATGACCTCTGTGAGGGACTTGAAATCCAAGACTGTACTGGGTAATCTATTGATGACGTGGCAACATTGCCATAACCCTCGGGGACCGTAATCTCTTTCGTACATTCATTTTGTAGCATTAATGCTCTAGTTTTTTCAAGTAAGTCCCGGTTTTTGCGTTCAGCCACACCATTTTGTGCGGTGTGCCAACACAACTTGTTTGATGCATAATGCCATGAATGCTCAAATATTGTTTCATGATATGGACATGTATTCAAGGTTATCATTGTCGGACCTTAAGGTTTGAATTTTAGAAGAAAGTGATTTTTAACAAGATTATGAAAGTCCTTAAATACTTCCATAACTTCATTCTTAGACTTTAAAAGATATAACCATGTGACTCGAGAGAAATCATCAACAAAAATCACAAAATACTTATAACCATCAAAAGATTCATTAATTGGTCCCCATACATCCGAATGAACTAGTTCAAAACACTTACTAGCCCTGACAAGGAAGAATTAAAAGGCAATCTAGTGGCCTTAGACAAGTGGCAAGTTTCACATGCAATTTCATCATTTCCTAAGTTTGGAAATAAAGTTGACAAAATTGGTAGAAGGGTGAGCTAAACGTTGATGCCACAATTGATTATCTTGGATAGGATTAAACTTGGCTTGAAACCCTTTGGGATTGTTCTTGGATATGTAATAGAGACCATCTAAGTAAAACCCTTCACCAATCGTCTTTTTGGTGACACAATCTGAAAAATGACATTGTGAGGAGAAAAATGGCTAAGCAATTCAAGGTATTTGTGATTTTTCCTACAGACAGAAGTTGGAAAGGAAAGGAAGGTACATATAAAACTGCCGACTCGATTTCATCTGACATTAATTTTATTTTTTCCTTTCCTAAAACCTTTACATTCTCACCATTTGCAATTGAAACTTGAGAAGGATTTGCTAATTTTTCAAACTTATGAGAGTTTGACACATGGTTTGTCATATGATCTGTGGCACCTGAATCTACAACCCAAAAATCATGCAACATATTTATTTTAAGAGCAGTTTTAAAGGCTTTTATAATACCTTGCATGTCCTCTTGTGGTATGAGTTTTGTATCTGCCAAGAAGCCCACAAACTTGCCTAGCAATGCTGTCGAGTTTCCTTCTTCTATGTTATCCACGAAGTCAATTCTGGCTCCTCCTGTCTTGCTTTGAAGATACAACATAAACTCATTCATGAGTTCAGCTGGATTCGCTGTGAAGTTCTTGAATGGATCAGACCCATTAGAGGTAGAGGCAAAAGCATGATTTGCACGGTATCCAAGATGCGATTCACTTGTCAGTAAACCCTTATCCTTTATAAAATCGTTTTAATTTGGATGTAGCATCCAACACGTGTCCTTACACGGCGTATGGTTGCAATGTTGACACTTCAAGTTTGGATGCTTCCCTTTGTACTTCCTCTCGTTGGTTAGATAGGCTCTTGCCTCAGGTGAACTAGCCATTGTACCCTTGTTCACGACTTTCCTCCTTATTTCTTCACGGTGAATTCTCGCACATACATTGGTGAAGGAAGGAAGTTCAAGATTCATGAGTATATGACATCGTATATCTTCATATGTTGAATCCAGACTGATAAAAGTTGAAATATCTTATCTTCTTCCGCTCTCTTTCGTAGTAGAGCTACATCGGGTATGAGGACGATATATTTCCAACTCATTCCATATGCTTTTCATGCTTCCTAAGAGTTGTACAAAAGGCTTGCCATCTTGTTCAGATCCGAGATGTCTTTCTTTAATTGAAAAACTCGTGGCAAAGATTGTTTCTTGACGCCATACATTTCCTTAACTGTCTCCCATAGTTGGTATGCAGATTCAGAGTAACTGAATATTTCAGCTAATTTACGTTCCATGGAATTTAGGAGCCATGACATAACCAGCTGATCCTTACTAAGCCAGGATTCATAGGTTGGTGAGGAAACATCAGGTACTTCGATGCTTCCATTTATGAACCCCAACTTGGACCTTAGACCTGAGCTGAGACACCGCTTCGACCAAGGCAAGTAATTAAACTCATTCAACAAGACTAAGCTTAATCTTTGATTTGGGTTGACATCCACCTCATGCATATTCATGAAGGAAAGCACCGATGAACTTTCGACGATCCTAGTCTTGTCTTCCAGCCATTTCAAAGATTGAAGATGCTAAGATAATAATAAAGTAGAAGCAAGTTAATTTTCCTGCTCTGATACCATGTTGAAAAAACAAGAAATAACTCTACACAAAAGAGTTCTCTAGTTTGTATTATTTTCTTCATGTTTTCATTACAATTGTATAGCTATTTATAAGGAAATTTTACTCCTTCAATTATTCTTTAAATTAAGCATTCCTTGATTTACTCCTTGAATTAAGGATTCCTTGTTTTACTCCTTGAATTAAGGATTCCTTGTTTTACTCCTTGAATTAAGGATTCCTTGTTTTATTCCTTGAATTAAGGTCCTTGTTTTATTCCTTGAATTAAGGTCCTTGTTTTATTCCTTGAATTAAGGACTAATATCCAATAATATCAAACCGTACTATATCGCTCAAAGTTCAACAGCCAATGGCATTAATCCCTGCACCAACAAACCTATCCTCATTTGGTATAGTTGCATCAACATTAATTTTGTAACACCCAACCGAAGATGATCGTCAATAGATATCTGTTACCTTTGGTGCCAAACCATAATTCACTGTCCGAAAATCTTCAAGTTGCATCGTTGCCCGTTGGAAGATTTGTTTCCCAAACCATCGTTGCCCTTCCATAGCTGTGAAGCAGTGTGCACGCCACACCCACTACACAATAGCAGGCATCAACTCCATCCATTCATTTGTCCATTCTATATTATCTCTACCACCTTTATTTTTGTATAAGTTGTGATAATTGATGGCATTGTTTAGTGATAAAATCATTTATTTAATTTAATGTTTATATTTTGTTAATGTATGAAGTAGTAAATGTAAAAGACATTTAATTAAAGATGTTATTGAAACACTAATTTCTTATGTATTTAATGTGGAGCACTAATTTCTAGTTTATTCAATATGTAGCATTAATTTCTTGACCATTTAATGTGGATATGAACATATATTCTTTGTTACCACAAGTTTTTCAAGGATATTAATTATAAATAACTTGTTTTATTTGTGCAAAATATTAGAGCAAATGAATTAGAGAACATCCATAAGAAAGATAGTAAAAATCTTTGTGAGAGTTATCTTGTAAATTACTACTTAGAAAGAAAAAATTGTTACTTTTTGTAAGTAATATTTTTTCTATTTTGTTATAGAGTTATTTCTCCTATTATAATAGAGATTATAATTATTATCTCATTGTAATTAGAGAAAAGATATTACATTCTCTATTTTACAATAATAAATCTTCTTACACTTATCCGTAATTTTTTATCTCAATTTATTTGAGAATTTTTTCATGTAAAATATTTATGTTTATTTTATTTTTATTATTATTAATTTAATTTTAATTATACGTTAATTTCGATCCTATAATTTTTTCTAATTTTTATAAACATAACCTAGTATCATTCTCTTCTAAGCACGAGTAGTGATAGGATACTTTGGAGTATCTACAATATATCTAAATTGTAACTCGTTACAAGGAACATCATTATTTAAAACCCTCTAAGTAAAAGGCTTGACTTTTCCCGTCACTGTCATCCCCATAGTCAATATGTACCCGCTATTAAATGTATACATTTCGTGAGGTGTGAAGTGCCACCCCATAACATTAGGTCGTTTAATTGGAGTTAAATACATCCATTTTACATTTGTAAAAACAAACTTATTATACTTTAATTCTCTAATTTTTTACTATATTTGGATGAAATTTCACTATTATGATTAAAAAAAATAAAAGAGAAGAAAAAAATAATAATGTAAATTTCGATATGTCATGGTCTAACATTATAAACTTATATATTATTAGGACAGATTAGTTTTTTTAAACTAAATGTAAATTCAAAATGGGACTATATATATATATGTTTAAAATTAACTTTATTAACATTAAACTAACTTTAAGTCATTATATAAGTTCGAAAATTTTAAAAAAATTATAAAATAATATTCTAAAATTATCAAATATAATAATGACGCCGTATAAGCATGGTGTTGTTTGTTATAATTCATTGAAAAAGTAGTAGTGGTTTTAGAAACCACTCCTCGTTATATTTTAAAATTAAAAAAAAACAAATTATCATTTATATTTTATTTTAAAATTTTACATAACGTTGTGATTTAAATTTTAACTACAGCACATGTGCAAATTGACACATTTTATTTTAAAGATTTTAAAATAAAAATATATTTTACTCTTTATAATTTAATTTAAATTTTTTTAGAAAATTAAATTTTAAAAGCATGAAAATTTAAAAAATTAAAGTGTATAAATTAAAATGAAAGGAATAAAAAAATAAAATAAAAAGACTAGAGAATAGAATATGAAACAAATTTAAGAACTGATGTTATAATTTATTATTTATTTAAAAAAATAATATTTGATATATTTTAATTAATATGAATATAAATCTATCTTAAAATTTATTTATATATTTTAAATAAATGCATTTAAACGCTCGCTCAATTTGAGAAGGGATGGGAATGGATCATTTATTCATTTTTTAATTAAAATTTAAATCTTAATTTTAAACTTAATTAAAATACATTGAGTATAAATAAAAATTTTAGTACAAATAAAATTAAAAAATTAATGTAAATTATAAACTTTTAATACAAATAAAATTTAAAAATAAAAAAATAATGTAAATTATTTGAAGGTACAGGCTACTATAATAAACATGTATTATTATATTATAAAATATAAGACAATTAATCGGTAATTTGTGTGCATTTATAGGAGTAATTATCGGATAAAACTACCCCACAAGACCCCACAAACACTATCCTCTCTCTTAAATTTATTTCTCTCTCTAGAAACGCAGTGGCTTTTTAGCTTTTTCCTTTTTTAAAGTCTCACACACTAGCCCTTCCTTCAAAACACGCTTCTTTTTTCTCCAAACAACCTTCTCAGTTTTCACTCTCTGCTCATCTCTGTCTATGAAGGAAGCACTGGTTCAATCTCAGAGCATAAACTCCTCTCATTCGTCAACCCAGTACTTCCTTTAGCCTTCTTTCAACTTCATTTATCGATCTCTCACTCTTTGCTTCACACTATTTTTTTGTTTTTTTGGATATTGGAGTTTCAGAGTAGTATTATTACTACTGTATTAACTTTCATTCCAAATGGAGAAGAAACAAGGCTTCTTCTCTGCTTTAAAGGATGAAGTAGTTCGTGGGTTATCACCGTCGCGTTCTCGGGCCGGAAGTCCGGCGAGGTCCCGGTCACCAATGACGGGTTTGCTTCGGAGGAAAAAGAATCAGAGCCACATTAATGAAAGCCAAGCAGGGGAATTGCTTTCGAGATCTGGGAGTTTAAGGCCGGTGATGGAGGGTCCGGATTCAGATGGAGGAGAAATCGGGGATTCGAAGAGGTTTGGATCGGGTTTGGGTCAGTGGATGAAGGGTCAGTTGTCTGGGACACCTCCGGTTACTTCAAACATGGCGTACAAGAGGTCTGATCTGAGACTGTTATTGGGTGTAATGGGTGCTCCTCTTGCTCTTGTTCATGTTAGCTCTAATGACCCTTTGCCTCTCTTGAGCATCAAGGACACACCCATTGTGAGAACCCTTCCCCTATTCCTCTCTCTCTCTCTCTACCTTTCTGTTTTATATATAAGTCCATTTGATAGTTTTGACTGTTACTGTTTGTGTTAGTTTTAGAAACGGAAGTTATTTAATCATTTGTATTATTTTTATCTTTGGACTTTAAAGAGAATTGTGTATGTTAAGCTTTACAAAAATTTGTAGGTTGATTCTGAATTTTTCTCTAAAATTTTCTGTATGGAGTGTGTTTCTAACAAACTCTTCAATAGGATTCTTAAAACTTCAAGTATATATTAACTGATTATATTATTCCATTGTTTTTGTGTGAATCTGGAAATGTCCTTGGATAATACTGATTTTCATATTTCTAGTTGTACAAAAGTACCTAATTTTGTTTTAGAAAATTCATTATTTCCAAAGTTACACACTGAAATGTATTGCATGAAAATTCATCTTGTTGTGCAAAACTCCCTAATTTGGTTTGATAATGCGATGATTTTTTTTTAAATTCAACATGTTAAGGATAACTAATCCATGATAGAAATGCAGGAATCTTCATCTGCTCAATACATATTGCAGCAATATACAGCAGCATCTGGTGGGCAGAAGTTGCTGAACTTGATTCGAAATGCTTATGCTATGGGAAAGATTAGGATGGTAGCTTCTGAGTTTGAAACTGCCACAAAGGTGGTGAAGAACCGGAATGCCTCCAGATGTGCCGAGTCAGGTGGGTTTGTTCTCTGGCAAATGAATCCAGACATGTGGTATGTTGAGCTTGCAGTTGGGGGTAGTAAAGTTCATGCTGGCTGCAACGGCAAACTTGTTTGGAGACACACACCGTGGCTTGGTGCTCATACTGCTAAGGGCCCCGTAAGACCCCTACGTCGTGCACTTCAGGTGAAGCTAAGGCTTGTAGCTATTGATTAATGATATGTGTTGGGTGTAAATTTACTTGGCTGGCATATACTTAGATTTAGACTTGGATTTCTTTTTCAGGGTCTTGATCCAAGAACAACAGCTAGTATGTTTGCAGATGCTAGATGTATTGGTGAGAAGAAGATCAACAGCGAAGATTGCTTCATACTTAAGCTCTGTGCAGATCCTCAAACTCTAAAAGCAAGAAGCGAGGGCCCTGCAGAGATCATTAGGCATGTTCTCTTTGGCTACTTTAGTCAGAAGACAGGACTTCTTGTTCATATGGAGGATTCACATTTGACCCGTATCCAATCAAATGGTGGTGATGTAGTTTACTGGGAAACCACCATCAATTCTTTCCTCGAAGATTACAGGTCTGTTGAAGGGATCATGATTGCACACTCGGGTCGATCAGTGGTAAATCTTTTCAGGTTTGGTGAAACAGCGATGAGTCATACCAAAACAAAGATGGAAGAAGTTTGGACAATTGAGGAAGTCGCATTCAATGTTCCGGGTCTTTCAGTAGACTGCTTTATCCCCCCAGCGGACTTGAGATCTGATTCGTTAAGTGAAACTCGTGAGCTCCCTCCAGATGAAAGGGGAAAGGGTGCTTTTGCACTAGCAGCAGCTTATCGAGCAAAAGTTGCTGCCTTGGAGAAACAACATGATGGTAGTCTTGACAATATGATGTGGAAGATGGAAATCTAACAAGAGATTAGATCTGACCAGGCAATGGTGTTTATACTGCTAGCAAGTTCAGAACAGCTAACACCTTAGAAATTATGAATTAGATGTTTAATCATAGATTTTTGAAGTTGGTTTTGCCTCTATTTTCATGTAAATAGAGCATAATTATTCACAGGTTACTCTCAAGCCTAGATGAATCATTATACTCTTTAAGTACAGAATCCAACAAAAGGGCGTTTGAGCTTGATATTCCCGTTAGGGATAGAGAGCAAATAGAGGTTAGTATTTTTACTCAAATAGAGAGCTTGATATTCCTTTGACATTTTACAGTTCCATTAATGGTCTTTTACTGAGTGTGGCAGTGTTAATCAAACTGTCACACATAGCTTCATAAATTTGGTGTTTAATGTTTTTCATATTTTTAATCTGTGCTGATATTCTTTTGACCAAAAAAAAAAAGTGCCGATATTTTCTTTCTATGGTTTGATTTTAATGTAAAAGAAAGATTGTTTCAAGGTCCAGGAAAGAATTTGGAGGTTTTTTGGTTCTGTAGAAGAGGGGCAAGTCTTTAACTATAGAAAGCCAACATATTTTGGATTATCAATTATGGGTCTCTGTTTGTACTGCAACAATGCTGTTTTTTATGGGGAAAAAAAAAGAACCAAAATTCTCATGATCTACTACTACATCTTTCCTTTATTCTCAATTCTTTGAACATTTAGCCCCATCTTTTAGTGTTGTCTCACAGGAATCTATGTTTTGATACCTAATTATTACACTGTAAATATAACCATATTGCAGATTGTCGGATGTCATAACTTTCCTGACAATGTTACCAAATCAGGTCTGAAACACTCAAATGAGTAATGACGTGATTGCGATTGTGTTTTAACTTCGTTTGAGTAAATGTCCTTAATGAGTTACTGTAGTATATTTATTGAATTATTACATGTATAAGTTTTGTTGTTATTAAAAAAGTCACTGTACTCACATTAATGGCCCGAATTTTATAATGTTTTAATTACTTTAAAAAATAAAATTTTAATTTATTATTAATTGATTAATTATTTTAAATATATGATTAAAAAACATAATTTATAATTTGAGAAATTTTTATGTGACCTCTCCTTAATTTTTAATGTTTGATGGTGCTTCACAGTTGACAGCAATTTTTAAAAGTCAAGTGGTATTAGATTAGTGGGTGTCTTTTAGACTTCTTTTCATATACCTGTCCCACAGATTGGATAAGTATACTTCTTGGAGGGGACTCTCCTACTTTATTGATTGAGATTTATTCGAAGTTTTTTTTTTTTTGTCTTCCTTTGACTGTTTGGAATCAAATCCAGTTTTGTTTGTTTTTATTTGTTTTGATTCAAACCCAGTTGATTAAAGTCACTCTAACATTAGGGTTAGGTTAGATGTGGAGTTTGCATCGTTTAAAGCAATGTTAATCGCTTGTGGAATCATGATTACAGCGTGGCATGGTTAAAGTCTAAAAGTTCCTTGTTACTTCATGTGATGGTACAAGTGTACAACATGATTATTTAGATAGTTTTTTTTTTTAAGAAAATGTTATATACACATATTGTGATTTTAAAATTATAATAGTGAATCATTAGTCAAGTACAAAATACTTCGATTATGTATAGGAGAAATTGCGATGAATTTGTTAACTTATATGGTAGATTGTGATATGATGAAGTAAATAAATGTGTTTTTATCATTTAATTGTATTATGTTATATAAATTGATAGTTCATAAAAGTGCTCTTATATATATATATATATACTTTATGATGTAAATTTGTGTAGGCTCGTCCTACCTTAAAATTAATTTTGAGTTTGGGTGAGCTCGGACTAGATATTGTTAACTCCATGCATATTTTGATTTTTAAAATAAATGCATCCCAAAAATCTAACTCTAAAATATTTGGGTTGGTTTGGGTTTGATTTTTTTGAAATTTAAATTAAGTCAATGTTATAATTTAAAGGTTTAATTACACATTATAATCTCTTTTCTTACATGAAATTTCACTTTTAATTTCCCCAAGAAAAAATGTATTGTTTTTTTATAATGTAAAACCATATATATTATTTTTATGAAAATTATATGCTTTTTACGGGATTGTTTTTGTAGAAAACATAAATTGTTTTAAAAATGAAACCATGTGAATGATGTCATATATGTAAAGGAAAATGAAAGGACGTAAGAAATTATAAAATAATATTATAAAATATTTAAAAGTATATGTGTTTTTCTTAAAATAAACTTAACTAATATTTTGGGTTAGTCGGAACGAGCTCGTAGCAAAAATATTTAATTCAAATTTAATTTTAAAATTATTCGAATATATTTAGGTTAAATTTACTCGAATTTAAAGTTAGGTCGAATCAAAATGAACTATTTGAGTTTTAAGTATATTTGATAAAAATTATATGTCTAATCTTGTTGCAAATATGTAAAATTTGTATGTCTAATTTTATTGCAAATATTATATATATATATATATATATAATATGAATACATTTGAGAAATTCAAATTTTTTATTCCTTTAATTAATTGAAAATCTTAATACTCGTAAAATATGACCTATTTATAAAGAATAGGTTTATCTATTTGTATTTAAATATAATATTTTTATTTAATTAGTATCATAATGGATTATAATGTTTAGATTTCCATTATATTTTATAAAATTAAAGGGTATATATAAGGAGTTGTATCATTAGATCTTATAACTATGTGATTTATATATTTTATTTATGTAACTTTTTAAGTAAGCTCAATTAGTAAAAGTATAAATAATTAAGTTAAAATTTTTAAAAGTTGAGATTTTTTTGAAGATAAAATAAAAATTATCAATTTTATTAATAAAAAATATTTTAAAAAAAATCTTTTCCATTCTCCTCGTACTCTTCCTACTCTCTACTCTTTTCTACTTCTTTCTCTCCTTTTCTTTCTTTCTCCCTACTCACTATTTCAGAGATAGTGAGAAAGGATAGAGAGAAAAAAGAAAAGGAATAGAAAGAGAAAGAGAGGAGAATTAGGGATGATTTTGTTTTTATTTTTTTATTAATAAAATATCTAATTTTTATTTTACTCTTAAAATATCTAAGTTTTTAAAATTTTTGACTCGATTGATTATACTTTTAAATTATAAGACAAATTAAGTTTACCTAAAAAATTACAAGACTAAAATATATGAACCACATAATTGCATGACTAAAAATGACCACGTACTCCTCAAATTCTTCCCATGTGATTATCTCTACATTTCTTCCTCTACTTATAGAGTCCCACCAGTAGTCGACTTCTTCACTTAGTTTATATGTTACTAAATCGACTCGAATACACATAGGAACGTTTAGAGTATTCATTTTCTTCTTGATTTCTTGAATCCATCTTTGTCAATGAGGTCGATCTAATATTTCTTACAATTATTTTTAAAGAAAAATAGTCGAGGATCTTAATTAATTTTCTTGTGGACTTTCCTCGTGAGACTTCTACGTTGATATAAATTTTATATCATCAAATTATAATAGTTTTAAAAATTTTAAATATCATTAAAAATAAGTTATTGATATATAACTATAGTTGTGGTTAATTATACTAAAAATTAACATAAATTTTTTAACACTTATGTATGTGACCTTTTGTGTTAATTTTATTGTCAAATTTAATAGGGATTAAACTTATGTAATTTTTATAATGCTTTTATAATACTTTTGTTATAATTACTATAATTCATTAGAAAGAAAAATTCTATTTGTCCTTCTAAATGTGGTTCATGATGGATATGCATACAATGCAAGAGTAAATGGAATGACCAACCCCATGGGACAAAATGACCTAGAGCCTTCAATTCACTCTCAGTTCATTATGTGATTATGTCATATCGGCATGTGCTGCAATAATTTAAAGTGGAAGGTCCATGCAAACAAAAGGAGAAAAGTATCTAGTAGATTCTGCGATTAACCTTATTTGATCTAATATGTCGTTTAATTCTCATAATTAAAAAAAAAAATTGATTAATTAAGTGCAAACATGAATGATTGACAAAGTGAATCTTATAGAGGAAAAAAAGAAACAATAGATTTGAATAATAAAAATTTAAATTTTAAATGTTTAAAAAAATTATGAAATATATTATAATAAAATAAAAATATATAATTACTTATTTTTTAAATTTAAATGGTGTTTTCATTAAAATAAAAATATATAATTACTTATTTTTTAAATTTAAATGGTGTTTTCATTAAAATAAAAATAATATAAGTCCGTTACTTAAAGTATAATGTAGACTCATTTTTATTTGATGTTATAGTTTAAGTTATTACTTTTTATAAAAAGTATTATTGAATTATTTTAAGTAATTTTAAATTAAATGTTCAATGATATAATTAGTTTTTTTAAATGTATTTATTTTTCTACTAAAAATGATAACAAGTATTTTTTGTTTCTAAGTACACCATAGTTCTCATATAAGTAGTATTGGTAATTTTATAATATTTAATTTTTTATTTAATTATTATATTAAATTATATGGATGATTTCTTTATCAATACTAAAAGATGATTTTTAATTCTTAGTTTGATGAATAATTTCAATTTATCCATTATATTCTTTCTTTATTTTTTGTTCTTTTATGCATTCAATGAAGTTTGCCATTAACTTTCTTTCATTTATAATTATAATATACATTTATTTCTTTCACATTAAATTTTGAAAAGAGTTATTATTTGTTTTTTAATTGGCAATTAGATCGTAAACAACGGTGTACCATTTATTGATATGGAAAGATCCTACTAAGATTATTCACAACTATTTATTATATATTTCAATTATATTTTTAATTTAATTTTATTTTCTCTAAAAATTTGAATAATTATATGAAAGAAATTTAATTGAAAAAATAAGTAATTAATATAATATCATAGTTTATTATATAAATAAAGAATGAATAATTTATGATTTAAAATAATATATAATTAAAAAATTAATATAAATTTTTTTACTAAAAACATTTGTCGTTAGAAGATGAACTACTGTATAGTTATTAATAAAAAAATTTATTTTAAATATTTATTGTATTATTTTTGATAAAAAAATAAATATTTTTAAAATATCAATTCCTTTGAAAATTTAAGTAAAATTATTAAATATATTTTATTAACCTTTTTATAAGAAATAACATACTTATATTATCCTATAAGCAGCTAAGTGTACAAGGTTCTCTACTAATTTTCTATACTACAATAGTAAGTTTCTTATGAAATGTTTTTAAGATAAATGACTTACACATAAATTTGTAAACATATTTTCATTTATATTAATTAAAATGTCATGTTTAAATTTTTTTATTAATTTTTATTTATTATTAAAATTATTTTATTATGTAATATATTGTAATTAATATAAGTCAAAATAAAGGTATTATTTATTACTATTTCCTTACCTATCAATTTTTTTTCACTTGTAAAACCTTTTTAAAAATAAACCCGTTGTGATCAATAACGAACAAGAATGCTTGAGAAATAATTAAATATATTATCAGTTCTATGTCAGTTTAAATAAGATTGATCTATTTTTATATCTTTTATTAGATATTTATTTTTTCAAAAAATTATTACACTAAATTCAAATTTCATTAACTTAAAATACTAAACTACTATCGCATGTTTGAAAAACAATCACCAATTTTCCGTAAAAATGTATTTAAACTTTTACGCACTTAAATTTCCTCAAGCTTTTATTTCGGTTGACAATTTGAGCATTTCAATGAAAATGGATGCAAGTAATAACTCAAGAAACGATATAAATAATCAAGATCTCAGGAACTGTCGGCAAAGAGAAACTTTCATAGTTTCTAGAGAAAAAAGTCAATGAGAAGTATGCAAAATATATTTATTTTTGAAAAATTTATATTCTTAAAATCTATAATAATAAAAAATAATAAAACTTTACGCTAATTTATACTTATCTTAATTCAATGATATTGTATTATTAATTTATTTTTATTGTTATGAGTATTATTTTATATAATTTCTCTTATTTTTTGAAAAAATAAAAATAAAAACACTCTTAAATTTATAATCATAAAAATATCATTCTTTATATTCATCTCATATATTTTTATTATTTTAAAAATATGATTCATTATTTTATTTTGAATTTCTTCTAAATGAATTCTACTCAAATTAAACTACATTACACTCACCTTAAACGTTATCCATTTGGATCCCACATAATGTTATTAGAGTGATATTTTTATAATTATAAGTTAAAAATATTATTATTATTATTATTTTATTTTTAGTTTAATTGATATTAATTATTAATTCATGTTAAGATAAAATATTATTATTATTATTATTTTATTTTTAGTTTAATTGATATTAATTATTAATTCATGTTAGTATTAGGTAGTCCCACAAAATTTATAGGACCCATAGTCAATTAACATAGTAACCAATTTTAAATTCAAAATCAATTTTATGTGGCAACCAACATAAAATTCAATCGTTTCAACATTAATTCTACCCTACAATCAACTTAAAAATTTTAAATTCGTTCTACCATAAAATCGGCTTAAAATAATATAATTCTTAAATATATTTTTAGTTATTTTTTGCTCACTTCAAGTTTTAAATCACTATTGATCATGTTCTTCAGGTACGAAATCTTCCACTGATTCCATCGGTACAAAAGGAACCATATTGGCAATAATTACTTAGTGTAGCTACTGGGTATGTGAAATGTGGCTAAGCGAGGTTCTGGTTAGGTCTAGTTGATGCTGCTTGCTAGAGGTAGACTGAGTTTTCTTATTGCCTGAAGAATTGTTCCGTCGTCGACCTTATCTATATTTCTACGATGGCCCAAGAACACGCTCATTCTTCAATCATAAAGAGACTTTTGAATTGCGAGGTACCATTACAAGCTCAATATATACGAGTGTTATTCCGTGAAATAACTTGAATTTCAAATCATTCACTTGCTTTAACTACTCATCTATGGATATGGGAGCATCAACACATAGCCGTATAAAACAAACAAAATATGTTTAAAAGGGTTTTTAAAACTTTTTTATTCATTTAAAGAACTGAATATTAATTATTTAAATACCAACTTATAATAAAAAATAACTTACATACAAGACATATATACAAAATCTAATTTGATTACCATATCATTAAATACAATCAAATATATATATATACATGGTATATTAAATATGAAATTACATGCATTTGTTACTATATGTGTTATTGTTGATATGATAGATAATAATGGTACTTATACTATTTCATAATATCATTAGATTTTTTTTCTAATTATTCTTCTATCGACCTCATAATATGAAACACGTGTTCCGCTCATTCCTCTTGTAACTCTTTAAAAATTTGCATTTTGTAGCCCGTTTTACTAACTAAAGAACTAAATGTATTTAAATTTAGAATAACAATTTAACATCATAAATTCATTAAAAATAACTTATATGTTAAAATATCAATATATTAGTTATTTAAAATACATTTTCAATCAAGAAATAGTAGAATTAATCACAATAGGTTATCATAATGAGTAAAAGAAAAATGCACCAAAAGATACAAACCGTAAGTAATACATTCCTATGTCTTTTTAATGATTACTATGCGATCTTAAAAATGGTTAATTGATAATACAAGTAGAAAAAAATTCTTTTAATAGCTTCCTATGAGTTAAAATACCAACTAATTTATGAATCGTATCAATAATCATCTATTTATAATAAACTTTAAATAGTATTGCCTCAAATGATGGGGCATAAAAATATGACAACTTGATAACACACATGCGTGAAGCGTTAGTTGCACCATTGTACCCATAAGTCTTAAAAATCATGCATAATCCATTGATCGGGGGAATTCGAATAGTACATAAGGTCTCAATGATTGTTTCATGAGTAGCTAACAAATTTTCAATTAGATTACTGGCCATAATTTAACAACATTTCACATATAGCTTGCTATGTGAAATATTGAATATAAGATCTTCGAGGCTAACAAGTTTAAAGTATATTTATTAAACAAGTGAGTATATCAAATAGTACCTAACAAGTATTATGATTCCAAAAAAGTAAATGAACAAAACTTCTTCCATAATTATTCTAAATGTTTAACATATTAACAAAAGAACTACAAGTATTTAAATTCAAATTATTATTTAACATCATAAATTCATTAAAGAATAACTTATATGTTAAAAGAGTATATTAATTAAATAAATTACCATATCTTTAATTGATATGCTGATATTAAAGATTATCTCTCTCATAAATTTCATGACATGGTAACCACACATAACTTTATCTTCTTGTTGTGGAACCTACAATACAAGGAATAATAGAAGAAAAATAACTAGTTATAAATCTTACATTTCAACCGTTGTTTTACAATCTTTATTCAATTTTATAAAAGTCGAATCAAAATACCAAGCATGATTTCCATGTAGGTCAATGATTGCTAACATCCAATGATCTTGACCTTGTTTAAATTTTATTGGCCAAAGAATTATCAACTTTTGATTTCCTTGAAGTGTTAGTGTTTTATAATATAATTGTCTCGCTCTTGTGTTAATATTCTGCTCTTGATATTGATTCACAAAAGATGAATCATAAAATATTACTAAATGTGATAGGTAATTAGCTTCAAGTCGATAATAATATGCTATATATAAACTAAATATATATAATTAATTAGATAATATACAAAATTAATTATATAATATAAAGATATATCATGTACTCTAAATAAATGAGAGCTCTTAGTGCTTTAGGACTCACCTTGTCTACACTTGAATTATACTTAAATCTATCATTTGAAACTCAAATTACTATAATACACACTCGATCGATATATAAGATTATCCAATATATATACCAAATATTTCTTGAGAACTTGGCATAGTCCATCCATCACTAATACTATTTTTGCCTACAATAATTACCATCAAAGAGCTAAGATTTTTTCTAAAGTTTATAGCATACTTATAATTATATTTTTATGGCTTCTTCTTGAATGATTTGGTGCACGATGATTTCCCACTAAATACAGATTTATCCCGAGATACTTCAATTTCATCTCTTAAATTTACGACACTTACCAACTTCGATATAATATAGTAAAAATATAATCACATTAGTGAAAATAAAAGTAAAATACTAAAATAAAACTTATATACTAAGTTTTATTTTAAGTAAAAATAAATAATACCATATCAAAATTTAGCTCGACTTGATTTGAAGGCCAAGTCGCATAACGCCCAACAACTTGTTAGACTATGGTTGCATCAGAGGGTATTGGTAGTGGACAATGATAGAGCAATGATTGATCAATTATTATTCAACAATGATTTAAGAAATATTGATTGTAAATCTTTTGATCATTGCTCAAATGTGGTACCATTTCAATAGTAACATAGCCCGTGAATGATGGATCCTTCAACAGACATTTTTTATTCTATAAAATATTTAAGTGTTATATACAATAAACAAAAAATATAATACAAATAAAAATAATATTCATGTTATAAGCTCAAAATCTTACCACAAAAGATTCATCAGATGTAGGAGACTCACATGTGGGGTAGTTGTTAGAAGAACATTCTCATCAAAAAATTCTTATGAGTGATTAATGGATGCACATATTTCATTCCTAACATTGAACTATTATGCGATTGTATGGGCATACACAGTTTCATGGGTTCAATAAGATGACTATATCCTACAGGAGATATAAGTTGGCCATGAGATTGCACAGGTGGTATACCAATCCCATAGGACATACCTTGATTGTAGTATGATAGAATGGCTAGCATATGTTATGATGACCCAACTTGGTAACTTTGAAATTTCTTTATAGTTGCAAACTCACTCAATAGAGTAGCCTTAAAGAAGTTCAATTCATCTTCAATTTTGGTGTACTTATTCTTATTGACGAATTCAAGCATTCGTTTTGAAATATTGAAAAATTCTATATAATTATCATATTGACTTCCCTCTCTAATTACGATGCTTCGATACAAATGCATAGTATATAACATCCTTTCCTAGTTGCTAAATTATTTCACTTATTTACTTATTTTCAGATTGTTCTCTATAAATAACAAAACAATAAAGAGTATTATACATTATTACATGAATATGTGTAATTATAACAAGAACGTCATATTAAGTTCTTCTCCTTGTTTATTCATTGACTTTGAATTCTTCATTTTTGAAATCTTTGTTTTTATAATAGCTCAACTTAGATAATCGGTTTATCCAATTCAGTTTCCTATGTATATAAATTAATTAAATTTACTAACCAACTTATTAACTTAAGTTAGAGGAATATAAATATAAAAATGGTTATAAATTAATAACTTAATTATCATTATTTGTCTCATTTTAGGATTTGATTACATCCTATTATGGTTAGGAAGAATATTCTACATTTAAATATTTGAATTTTTTTTCTTCTAATAATTTGAAATTCATTTGTACATGTGTAATCCACTAAATCTTTCCATACTTGGAGTTCTATCCATGGTGATCTTTAGGGACTTTATGCAATTATATTTTATTAAGGGGGGTCTAAGTATAAAAACACATAATTTCTAGCCAACTTAAAAGTTTTGTATATCTTTCATGCCTTGTTTTCAAATTCGTAGAACTTATTAACCCATATATCAAGGAATTTTGAACAAGTCTACCAAAAAATTATAAATGAGATATAATATGTAAAAAATGATATAATGTGTAATTAACTATAAAGAAAAAGAGACTTACATGAACATTTTTTCATATCTCAAATTTTTCAAAATCTTTAACTTTACTCCAATAATTTATATTGATTACTATACTTGACTTGACAAGTTTATTAATAAAAGACTTCAAATATTGGCTATTATCTCCCACTGGACTTCCACTTGTATTAAATTTAATAGGTATTTTATCATATGGATTAAGTGGAGCATCAAATATATTAGTCAACCCTTTATTTTAAAATGTCATAATGAATCATTTGGATCTATAATCTCTGCCACCCTAAGATCCATAAAATACCTACAAATAAGGTTGAAATAGAAATTAATATTCAAAATTTTAACTCCAAACATATAGACAAGATTTATTATAATTAATTGTGCAACCATCATAGCACAACTAATCTGATTTACTCGAACTTTATTCCTTATTTGTGAAACTAGAATACGATTTGACATCAATTTTACACCATGTGTAAGCCAATACAAAATTTTTGTTATTTTATGGTTGGATTTGTTAAGTTCAACTCGAATCTATGCAATCTATGCATATAAAAACATGAAATGTGTTTAAAACAAGGTTGTAAAAAATTAATTAGGTACACTAATTAATTCTTGTATGTGATACTTACATGGTAACAAAATCAATTAATAAACTATCATTTATGCTCATCATATAACTATTGTTCTTCTCATTTTTTTATAATAAGGATCGATCTTTAGTAAGTTCAAGTGCATTATGTGATATTATGAAAGATATATTAATTATGTGTAATTAATAGTTGAATAAATAATAATTTTATTTTTTTAAGAAAAGGGCAAAGATTACACTGTCATTATTTACTCTTTGTACATTTATGCCTTATTATTATTTGCTAAAACGATTCGGTATGCTTTTTCCCATTTAGTATGATCAATGAATAATATCTTACTTCCACCAAGCATAGGGTTATCAACTTAGAACAATTCATGGTCTAAGAACAACTTATGTGTAGGATTTTCAATTTCAGTGCAACCATTAAAGTATTCAGAGTAAAACTTAATAGCCTATTTAGTGATGAATGTTCCACCATGCACATTCTGAATGATTTCTATTATTTACATATTCTTTAAAAACTTGTATGTATCTCTCAAAATGATACATTCATCTTAAGTAAGTAGGACTATGATAACTGTATTTTATATAGTTATTTTCACCTATTTTATTAATTATAATTGCTATGTTCTTGATGTTTTTAGTTAATTTTCGATTAATAAATTAGTATTTACTATTTTTATATATTTTAAATAAAATTAAGTAATTTGTATCAGCGATTACTTAAATGCAAATTTGTAGCCAAAAATATAATTTCAAATAAAAGAGTGATTAATTGCAATTTATAAAAGTTGAAAATATAATTTAAATTAAAATCGGACTTAATTTCAATTATTAAAAGTTTAAAATTTAATTTAAATTACCAAAAGAACTGTATTGCAATTAAAAAAAGTTGAAAATGTAATTTGAAATATATTTGTGGGTCAAAATATAATTAAGAAAATTGAATTTTCTTTCATAGGAAAGAATCACACTCGTACAAATCACGGCGTCCATGCACGCGTTCGATCATCAATTAAACGGTCCAGTTCGACGAGTACAACCAGGGCGAGGAAAAATCGCGTGTAGAATATTCGCGCGGCTCGGCGTCTTGATGGGTCCCACGTGTCGCGCACGGCCGGGCGTCGAGTGGGCCGCATGTCGTAGCAGCAACGCGAATTCCCGAGGTGATCGGCCAGTTGGATCGGATCAACGGTCCCGGATTGAGCAGCGTCCCGTCAGTGTCGCGCCGGCCGCTCGTGTAAAAATCTGTGTGGCCGCGGTCCATCCAAGTGGCGTGCACCACTCGCTCTTCAAATGGTAAATGACCCGGCCACGTGTCTCGAAATATTCCGGCGAATAAAATGATGACACGTGGCATGTATTTGGTGAAATAAAAACGCGAGAATCGGCGCCCAGCTTCCCGGTAGTTAACCACTTCCCAAATCAGAAGAAATCGTGTGCGTCGTTCTTCATGCGCCGCTTACCGCCCAATGAAAAGGCTGCCACGTGGCACTTCTGATTCTCTCGGCGAATCACGTGGTGACACGTGGCATGCGAAAAAAAGAAAAAAATTCAAAAAATTTGCGAGTGTGTTTAGCGTGCTACTCCCGTACAATGTTGTTCCCACTGATGATAAAAGAAAATAAAAATAAAATAAAAAGAAAAAATATGGGATATATGTTTATGGGGGATACGCGTACACGAGAATTTTTTTCTTCTTTTTTAGTTAGTTTTCGATTCGAGCATTTTTCTTTCTTCTTTTCTCTAAAACCTTGGGAGAAAACTAGCAGTTCTTGCAAGTTTTTCTTCCTTGTAACATTTTAATTTTTCTGTTTTCTTGTTTGCGTGTTACCTGAGCAAACATGATATTGATTTAACATTTTATGTTGTATTTTCTTAGGAAAATTCTGAGAGAAGACAACAAAAGAAGAAGAAAAGGGATGAAATTTATTTTTTCATTGAGGAATCGTGAAAGAGTTTTTTTTCTTATCTATTTTCTTTTAATTTTCTTTCTCTGCAATGTTTTATTTTTGTTGTGTTGTAATTTTAAATTACTGCTATGAACTAATACATTTGTTCTAGGATTGCGGTAAGCGTAAATTATGAAATTTGAATTAAATATTTTTGAATGATTTATGGGACTTTGTTTTAAGTTGTTTATTTTATCTGTGTTTAATGCTTTTAATTATCGGAAGATTAATTAGCGATATGTGACATTTAAATAAACTTGAAAAAGGCATTTTGTGTCTTTGCTTTCGTGATGAAATAACGATATACATAAGAGATAGAAATATACTTTTTTATTGTATGTGTAATTGTTAGAGAACTCGAACTTAATAAATCGGTTGAATTTAATTCGCATAGAATATAGTGAATCATTTTAACTAGATGTTTACGTATGGAGCTCGGAAGAGATATATGGATAAATTAGGAGTTCTTGGTTAACAACTTAAAACACGATAACATAAATCAAGATAAAATATAATGATTCAAGTGGATTAATTTGGTGAAATTGCAATCCTAGAATTTTCTTGCAATCTGTTATAAAAGTTAGTTAGTCAAACTGCATCAATTATCGACTGTTTGGATAAAATTAGGTTGAAATAATTTTAATAATTAACGAATATTAGTAACAAATTTCTGTGGGAACGATATTTTACTTATCATATTATTACTTGTGACCGTGTATACTTGCACGAGTTTGTGTGTTGAAAAACACACAACAGACCACACAATTAAACTTTTAAAACTAAATGAACACACAAGTGAATCATTTTATTAAAAAAAAGGAAAAATATTTCTCAAGTAAACACAAATTCTCCACAATATATTTCTATAAAGAGTTTAACTCGTCAATTGATATAGATTTATTGCATATTATATTAAAGAATGAACTAAGACGAATTATTGATAACTAAACATATTTTGAAAAAATTGACCTAGCAATAACTAACAATAATTATTACATTAAGATATGACAGTTATGTGATTTCAATATATATAATTTCTTATTGGTCATATACATAAAACTCCTTAAGTTGGATGAGTAACCATCAGAAACCTTCACACTTGCCAAACATTTACAAAAACACATACTTCTCTTTTGTTGACAATGTATATGATGTTTTTGATAGGTATGTTTGATACTAATCATTTTTCACCCTTGGTGTGAATTCATGTTGTATATCCTATTTCTTTAAACTTAATCTTGCTTTATTACCATTCTTTGTTTTTCCAAATGTATTAAACAATCTCATATACATTTTTCTCAATGTACATGGCATCTAGGATGTGATAAATGTGCACGTCTTTTTAGTAAGATAATTCCCAAAATATTAATTGCTTCTTCCAACAATTTCATTCTACTATTTTAGTAACATTTTCATTTTGTTTCATTTTATTAATTAACCTCTTTTGTTTCCCTCCACCAGAAATTATTCCTCTTTTGTTTCCCTCCACCAGAAAATATTCTTTGTTTCATCTTTTCATATCATTTGAATGTCATACCATTCTATTACCTTAATTTCTCAACACCTCGCAAAGGTCTTGTTGTAGGATCATGATCTTTTTCACTATCGAAAAGATTCTTTTGGTATCCAAACTTGTGTCCAAATGGAAAAAAAATCAATTATGTCTTCTATAATACATCTTTCATCCATGAACAAGATGAATTGCAGAAGTGTCATCACTATATATAGGACATCCCATATAACCCTTTGTTGTATGTCTCAGTAAGTTTTCATATGCATGAAAATCATTATTTTTTTATAAAAGAACTCCATTCAAGTTAAAAGTATTCTTCTGTATATGCATCATAAACATTAACAACATCATTTCACAACGTCTTTAAGTCATCTATCAAAGGTTGTAAATACATATCAATATCAACTCTGGGTTATTTAGGCCCTGATATTAATAATATTAGCATTATGAATTTTTTTTCATACATAATCAGGTAGGAAAGTTATATGTTACCATAATTACCAACCAATAACTATATTTCCTACAAAGGGATAGTGTGGATTAATTCCATCAGTAGCAATAGCAAGAAGAAGATTGCGTGAATCGAATGCAAATTCAGGAGATAAATTATCTATTACTTTTCAACTTGGAGAATCCAAAGGATGATGCAGCATCTCATTATTAAATCGATTTTTTAAATGCCAAATCAACATCTTTAATGTCTTTTTTACTTTTAAACAACTTCTGAAAGTAAGGAATCAGAGGAAAGTACCAAAGAACCTTTGTGGGCATGCCTTTCTTAGATATTGTCTCATTTGCAGTATACTTTCATCTTGATTTTTTGTACACCAGATACTCATCTAATTCTCATATTATTTCCTATAAAAAATGTAGTCATTTGGACAAGTATGAATCTTATGATATTTCTTATCAAATCGACTATGATATTTCTTCACTTTATACATTAAAGATATCAAGTCTTTACCCTCAAGAAACATATATATTAATACATTTAGCAATTTTGTGAATCCCTTATCCATAAAACCGTTTTTTGCCTTCACATTGTTCAAATAAACTAGTCCCGATGTTTTAGTGTATTTCTTACATTCTAGATACAACAGATTTTTGGCTTATTCTAAAAGTTTTTGAAAAGTTTTGTGGTCATTCTTATGTAGTCCATCTTATATATCATGAAATGTATTTTACATATCTACATTATGTTTGGAATGTCTATCTTGATAGGATGTATCTAATCCATTCTCATCTTTATTTATCTCTTCTTATAAATATCATCAATCTTTTCTCTATGATAATATTAATATTTATAACTCAAAAGAATACAACTATAGATAAAGTGATATTTAATCTCATCAACATTATAAAATTTCTCACTTTTACATTTGACATATAGGCATCGAATCATATTGATTTCACTATTATTATTTCTACGAGCAAATTCAAGAAAGTTTATGCTCTAAAATTATAATCGTGTTTAATTCTACACTTTGATGTCCAAGATTTTTTCATTTTCTATGAAGAGCATTAAATGTATACCAAATAAACATGCATGTATTAATCACTCATACAAGTTAGAATTTATTCTATCAACTTTACAAACTATTACAATATCAATTAAAACATCACATAAGACAAATACACAAACATCCCAATAATTAATAAATTCATTGTAACTTTAACAATATGTAATGTTATTTCATATATCACAATCTAATAATATATGTAAGAATAAAAATTATAATAACCTAATAATATAACAAACTAATAATATAATTATAACAACATAATAATATAAATTATTGAAATTATCTAATAATATAAATTATGACAACTTGATTAAAAATATTTATTATTTAATACATGTAAGAATAAATTTATAAAAATATATTTTAAATTTGGAATAAATTATATATATATATATATATATATAAATTCATTAAAGTAATAAATAGATAAAAAAATTGTATTCTTTAAACTTGGACAAAAATAACAATCTACTTAACATAAAAAATATATATAAATAATCAATAATAAATTATATGGATAACAAATATTATAAAAAAAATGAACTTTAAATTCAATAAAAAAAAAATAATAATAAAAAACATGAATAATTAGTGCAAAATAGTTTATAGAAATACTTAAAGAACTAAACAAGTGAGAAAATAGAAAAAAAATGTGTTTGATAAGTAAGAAAGTTGAAGAAAATAGGTAAAAATAATAATCAATGTTAGAAGAAAATTTAAGTATTAAAAATGGGTAGATTTAGGTTGATAAGTGTTGGGTAACAAAAACAAGGCGATGGCACTGAAATGGTGATAAAAAATGGAGCAAGAAGCAATAGAAGCATGAGGAGAGGGAGAGGGAAAAAAGGGACACCAATGGTAACTATCAAGGAAAGAAAGAAAAAGAAAAAGGAAATAAATTAATATCGGTTCTACGTGTATGATAAACGTTATAAAATAAATTTTTTAATATTTTGTTACTTTTAAGTTATAAGATTTTTTAATTATAATTGATTTTAATTTAAAATTTATTATAAATCAATTTTTAATGAAAATTGATTTTAAACTCCGATTTAATTATCAACAATAAAAGATATTTATTGATGAGGGGTCACTAATGCCTTCATTGAAACTAGATACACATTTACTATACAGTAGCAGTGTCCCCATTCTCTATTTGCGTTGTAGAAGAAGTGCTCACTCTGAAGCTGAACCTTTTATTTATTGCCCCCTTTTGCATGTGCAAACTGCTAAATATTATATATCTAATATTTTTGGATTCTTCTAGCAATATTAGCAAATCCACCTAACTATACTCCTTTAATTTTGGTTTCCATTTTGTATGGATCGAGAATTAAGATCAGACATACTCATTGGATCATAAAGTTCCGATCACCTAATCTTGTATTTACGAGCAATGCTATTTCAAGGAATACTAGCTAATATTTTTGTTTATATTAGGGGTGAATCTAGAAGTTTAATTTAAGATGTGTATTATATAAACATTACTTTTTTTATAAAAAAAATATTATATATATTTTATTTAAATATAAATATGATTAAATTATTAATTTTTTATTATTTTTTTACCGATAAAATCTTAAAAATGAAACTTCTTATGTATATATACATTATATATATATAATTTAAAATATATGTTATCAAAAATTAATAATGTTATAAGCAATTCAACGGGTGGTTTATATTATATATTACATAATATGTTATAATTTTTTAGATTATTATGTTAAGTAACATGAATAAAATGATAAGCTCAGCTTTACATAATTATATATTGATTTCAATAATATAAAGGTAAAAAAAAAATTTATTGGAACCAGGCAGATATATAGGTCCCATGTATTGCTACTTGGACCCCAATCCATAGGGACTATACTACAAACCTGGGCAATAATATAAGTTTTTTGTTTCTTTTTATTGTTGAAATCAATTTTATTGGCCAAATAATTTTTTTTTACTAATATAAGCATACTTAGTGGTATTTTATATTGAATAAAAAAGATTTCCTTATTTTTCTTGGACTAGTAAATGTTTGATTTTTTAATAATGAATTACTTAAAAACTTTGAGTAGTTAGATATATGTATTACATGAAATATGTTAAAAATGAAATTATATTTATGAATAAAGTTATCTAATGCATTTAAACTAAATACTATTTATAGTTCTTAAACAAAATTCTTTCAATCATATAAATTTTTATAAGAAACTTTTGGGGATTATGTATTGACATCTATATCTGTACTTAAATTTTTTAATATGTTAATAAAGGAATTTTTTCAGCTTTGCCAAAAAAATTGAGTTGATTATATATTGATTTGTAATTATTTTATTAATACATTGTTATTAGTTAAATATTTTATTGGTAAAATTTAAATTATTAATAAATATAATTTTTTATTTAAAAATAAAAAATTATAATTTATATGTTAAATAGGAAAATGAGTGAAAAATTAGACAAGATAGCTTAATCATAAAAATATATATTAAATAAGATAACTTAAAAATGAAACTCAATTGTATAAATAAAGGTTATGTATAATACTTAACATAAAATGGAAAGTAACTCTAGAAATGTATGCATTTAGCACTCCTTATGCTATGTGATGTAATGTTTACACCATCTCTGATCATATTAAGTGGCAAAATATAATTATTTTTATTTGATATAATTAAAATATATGATTTTAAATAAAAAGATTATAATTTTATAGTTATACCATTAAATAAATCACTTAATGATCAATTAAATAAATCATTTAATGATTATATATAGAGACTTGGTTTGAATTAAAAGAGTTTTGATGAGATTATTTATCAATTAATTGTATATAATTTTATTAAGTGAGGATAAGATTTTTTATTTTTTTAATTTCAAATCATAAATTTAATCAACTAACATTTAATTTTAAATTTTTATTTTTTAAATATTAATTATATTTTTTTATTTATCTTAAAAGGACTTTTCAGCTTCGAATAAATATGAAAGGCAAATAATTTTTTGGTGATTTCATACGTGTATTAATTTACATATCATAATATAATTGGATCACAATTAATATATATATATATATATATATATATATATATATATATATATATAAATAAAACGTATAACATTACTCACAAAAATGTAAAATTGAAAACCAATAATAATGAGAATAAATAAAATAATTGCAAGGGGATTATTATTTCGATGGAGATAGTCCACTAATTCTAAGAAAATGCGTTAGGCCCAATTACCCAAGGCATTTGCTAAATGAAAGGGCTTTTGAGTACAAAAGTAGTTTAGGCTTTTGTAAAGATTAGTCATTAATGGGTTTAGAACGGGCTTACAAACAAAATCGCATAATAATTGATAAAATGCACTTTTACCTAAATTTCGAGTTCACACCTCATTTAAATTTGATTGCATTAACTCTAAACTTAACGTTGGATTATGTACATGTTACATATATTTTTTCTTTGTTCTGTACATTATACAGAAAATGATCGAAAATTATTTCAAAAAAAATTAAATGTCTTAATTTCGTTTGTTTGCTATTTATTTTGTTCATTTATAAGATAATTTTGTTATGTTTTTTGTATATTAATTAATATTATATTATTCTATATTACATTGATGAATATATAAAATTATGTATAGAAGAATTGTATACTCTAAATAAATGATAATTATCTCATGGCTATTTAAATATAATGTTTTCGAAAATATACATACTTCTTTTAATATGGAATCCAATGCAAATTTTAAGTTATCAAATCATTCTAACGTGATTATATTAATTTCAAATTGCTATAAATGTATTAACACTAGAATATATAATGGTATGAATTTTTTTTCTTTATTCTGTACATTATACAAAAAATGATTGAAAATTATTGCAAAGAAACTTTAACGTCTTAGTTTTATTCGTAGTATATATAAAAATGTATTAAACATTTATGCACGTAATACATATGTTCGAAAAGAGAGTATGTATGTACTTAAAATTTTCAAGAGATGTGTACCATTTATTTTTAAATTATGTGTACACTATCCATAATATTGAGAATATATATATGTGTGTAAAACATACATAAAGTTCAAAAAATATTATTGTAATTTGTATGAAAACATGGAAAACATATGTACATGTTACAAAAAGTTCATATATGTTATAAATATGTAAGTGATGTAAAATTGATGTATACTTAGGTAACATTTACAAAAATTTTGAATTGAAATAAATGGAAGAAACCTCATTCATTTCTTAGCACATGGTCAGAATAACTTTTTATTATATATAATACATTCAATTTTTTTTAACTCAAATGAAATAAATGTTACAAATAATATCATTTAATTTTTGCACGTAATATCCTGAAAATTTTAATAAATAAGTTCTAACCATCTTAATTTTGTTCATGGTTCTTCTAATTATTTGTTATTTAATTTCTTTTATTTTTACTATAAATTATTTATTTTTTATGTGAATAAATCTTATATTCTTCTTTATTTTATTTACTAAGATTTTGAGTAAAATTCTGAATCAATTGCATGCAGATGGTGTATGAGTGATAATTTGTGTGGATCATGGCAAAGTAAAAAATTGATATATCATTTTTCTTTTTAGAATACATCTTTGAAGATTCATTTTTTTAATATTATCATTAGTATGAATCAAGCAAGTCGAAATGACTTCAAGTGTTTGTATTTCTCTTCAATTTATGAGTTGTTTTTAAAAGGTGTTAAAGTGGGTATAATACAAGTAGTTTGTTTACTTGTTTGGATCTAATATTAGTAAATTTAGAGTTGTGTATTCTAAATTTTACTCAAAAATTGGTATCAAAGTAGGACGGTCAATGATTGTTCTTAGTAGAGCTATCTTGAGTTGTGAGGAGTTTGGTACACTACAAGTTTCTTAGTTAAATTTGTTCGATATAGTCGAAGTCTTACCGGCACGATGGATGACCTTCAAGTAGTTAGAGGAATCAAGAAACTCAACAACAAAAACTATAATACATGAGCAACATGTATGAAGTCTTACCTACAAGGTCAAGACTTGTGGGAGGTTGTTGATGGTGACGAAGTTACTGTTGGAAAAAGATGAAATTTATTAAAAAATTGATTGTTGGAAAATGTGCTTTGTCTCACATTATTTTTTTACATTATTTTAAAGAGGTATAAATAGTGAAGAATTGGCTATTGGGAATGGACCCCAAGGGGCACCCACTTTTGTGGAAGAGGAGAGGACTTAAGCAAATGTGATACCACACACGCGCGTGCGTCGCCGCCGTCCGACCGACCGGCCGAGTCGGTGTGCGTGTGTGTGTGAGGTGAGGTGGTATTTTATTTTTTGGTAAAATATTCTTTTTAAGGAAAACTTTTCCACTTACAAAAATGGTTGTTATATATATATATTTTTTCTCAGAAAAATGACTGTTATTTTCTTTTATTAAAAATATGGCCGTTAAATGGCCGTTTGTCTTCTTTATTCAGAAAAAAGAGATGTTGTTCGTATTTACTCACAAAAATATCCGTTATCCGTTACTCGTCTTTAATCTGAAAATGATCGTTACTCTTCATTACTCAGAATGGCTGTTACGCTCTTGATTCCCAGACATTACCGTTTTATTCATAATTACCACACGGTTTCTAAAACCTATAAAAGGAGGGCTTCAGCTCTCATTTGATACACAACAATCTACAATCTCATCTCCCTACGAAAAAACAATTCTCTCTACAATTTCTAAGTTTTCTTTCTAGTTTTCCGAGCAATAAATTTTCAGGTGTAGCATTCCATTCTTCATCAGTGCAGTGAAGTTCTGAGACATAAATTAAGATTCTGGGCTGTTTTATCCTGGGGACGACGAGGCTGTGTTTTCTTGCACAAATTGGGCAGAGCCGCGAAACGTCTTAAAGAGAGCAACTTAGTCTGCGACTCAACCCAAGCAGTTACTTTCAAGTTATCGGTAATATTGTTCCTACACTGTTTTTATAAACTTGCATCAACAATTTTAAGACGTATTCAATCTGCCATGTCTACTGAAATGCTAACTGTTGATCTAAACAAACCATTCCGTTTTGAGGGACTACACTTTAAAAGATGGAGACAAAAAATGTTATTTTTCTTAACCATGAAAAAAGTCGTTTCTGCTCTTACTACTAAAAAACTAATACAGTCCAATCCTCCTACTGAAGCTGTAACTAAGGATTTAGATGTCTGGATTGAAAATGATTTTCTATGCAAAAACTATATTCTTAACGGTTTAGCTGATGACTTGTATGATTATTATAACTGTGATAAGTCTGCTAAGGAAATTTGGGAAGCACTTCAAAAGAAATACAATCTTGAAGAAAATTTGGTACTAAGAAGTATCTTTGTCGATAGATACATGAAGTTTCAAATGATTGATGGCAAATCAGTGGAAGCTCAATCACACGAACTGCAGAAGATAGCACACGAAATAACTTCTGAAGGTATGACTTTAGATGAACAATTTCAAGTAGTTGTTATAATAGATAAATTACCCCCTACTTGGAAAGATTTTAAAAATACACTTAGGCATAAAACTAAGGAATTTTCTTTAGAAAGTCTTATAACCCGTTTAAGAATAGAAGAAGAAGCTCGAAAGTAAGACCAAAGAGATAAAGTACTCGTAGTCTCAAATAATAGTACCAATAAGAAACCCTTATCTACAATTCTGAAACCTAAAGGTAGAAATATGAAAAGTCATAATCGTACTAATAATCAAAACCACAACCACCAAAATAGAAATAGAAACTATCCTCCCCAGAATGGACCTCAACCCCCCTTAAGGAATAACACATTCATGTGTTATAGTTGTAATAGACCTGACCAATTGGCTAGGAACTGTCGGAACAAGAATCATCCTGCCCCACAGGCGAACCTAACCGAAGATCAACTTATTACTATGATATCTGAAGTCAATTTTGTTGGTGGATCCGAGGGGTGGTGGGTAGACACTGGTGCTTCTCGCCATGTTTGCTATGATCGAGACATGTTCAAATCCTATTCTAATTCTGAGGATAAGAAAGTGCTGCTGGGTGACTCCCACTCCACTAAAGTTGCTGGTACTGGTGAGGTGGTTTTGAAGTTTACCTCTGGAAAGACTATCATCTTGAAGGATGTCCTGCATACTCCAAAGATGAGAAAGAACTTAGTTTCAGGCTATCTTCTTAACAAAGCTGGGTTTACTCAAACTATAGGGGCTGATTTATATACTATAACTAAAAATAATATATTTGTTGGGAAAGGGTACGCCACTGATGGCATGTTCAAATTAAATGTTGAAATCAATAAAACCTCTTCTTTTGCTTATATGTTAAGTTCTTTTAATATTTGGCATGCTAGACTTTGTCATGTTAATAAACGCATAATCAAGAACATGAGTAGCTTAGAACTAATTCCTAAACTATCTTTAAATGATTTTGAAAAATGTGATTTTTGTAGTCAAGCTAAAATAACCAAAACTTCACATAAATCAATAGTTAGAGAATCTGAACCTTTAGAATTAATTCATTCTGATATATGTGAACTTGATGGAAATTTAACAAGAAATGGAAAACGCTATTTTATAACTTTTATAGATGACTGTTCAAATTACACTTATGTATATCTAATGAAAAATAAAAGTGAAACATTTGATATGTTTAAAATATTTATGACTGAGATTGAAAATCAACTTAACAAAAAAATAAAAAGGTTTCGAAGTGATAGAGGCACCGAATATGATTCCAATATCTTTAATGATTTTTATAAAACTCATGGAATCATTCATGAAAAAACTGCACCTTATTCTCCTGAAATGAATGGCAAAGCTGAAAGAAAAAATATAACTTTTACTGAATCAGTTGTTGCAATTTTATTAAACTCTGGTGCTGCTTCCCATTGGTGGGGAGAAATTTTATTAACTGTTTGTTATGTGCTCAATAGAGTGCCTAAATCTACAAATAAAATTTCATCTTATGAAATTTTGAAAAATAAGAAACCTAATTTAACTTATTTTAAAACTTGGGGTTGTTTAGCCTATGTTTTAGCCTATGTTAGAATCCCTGATCCTAAAAGAAATAAACTTGCTAGTAGAGCATATGAATGTGTATTCATAGGATACACTGTGAATAGTAAAGCTTATAAATTCTATAACTTAAAAGATCAGGTAGTTATAGAATCAAATGATGCTGACTTCTATGAACATAGGTTTCCCTTTAAATTTAAGAATAGTGGGGGCTCGTCTTCTAGTAGTTTACCTATAACTAGAACTAGTGAACAAACTGAAGAATTAAACACTGAAATTAGAAGAAGTAAACGAGCTCGAACCCTTAAGGATTTTGGGTCTGATTTTTATGCTTATACCTTAGAGGAAGATCCCCAAACTATTAAAGAATCATTATCTTCTTTAGATGCCAACTTATGGGAAGAAGCCATAAATGATGAAATGGGCTCACTTGAGTATAATAAGACTTGGAATTTAGTTGACTTACCTCCTGGTTGTAAAACCATTGGATGTAAATGGATACTAAAAAGGAAATTAAAACCCGATGGTACTATTGAAAAATACAAAGCTCATCTTGTAGTTAAAGGATATAGGCAAAGGGAAAATGTAGATTTCTTTGATACCTTTTCACCAGTTACACGAATAACTTCCATATGTGTACTTTTCTCTCTCGCTACTATCCATGATTTAGTAGTACATCAAATGGATGTTAAAACTGCTTTCTTAAATGGTGATTTAGAAGAAGAAATTTATATGGATCAACCTGAAGGTTTTGTTATCCCAGGTCAAGAAAATAAAGTTTGTAAGTTAGATAAATCTATGTATGGTCTAAAACAAGCACCTAAGCAATGACATGAAAAATTTGATAATCTAGTTATCTCACATAGATTCAAAATAATGAAAGTGACAAATGCATTTATTATAAATTAGAAGATAATATTTACACTATTATATGTTTTATATGTGGATGACATGCTTATTTTTGGATCAAATATTTATGTTGTGAATAAAGTGAAAACATTGTTAAGAGCTAATTTTGATATGAAAGATCTCGGAGAAGCGAGTGTAATCCTTGGTATAAAAATAACTAGGTCAGAAAAGGGAATTTCTCTAGATCAATCTCACTACATTGAGAAGATCTTAAAGAAATATAATTACTTTAACTGTAAACCTGCATGTACTCCTTACGATCCTAGTGTAAAGTTGTTCAAGAACATCAGAGATGGTGATAGACAAACTGAGTATGCGAGCATCATCGGTAGCTTACGTTACGCTACTGATTGCACTAGACCAGACATAGCTTATGTTGTGGGACTACTATGTAGGTTTATCAGTAGACCTAGTATAGAGCATTGGAATGCTATTGAAAGGGTTATGAGATACCTTAAGAGAACTATGAACCTTGGATTACATTATAAAAAATTTCCCGTTGTTTTAGAAGGATATAGCGATGCAGATTGGAACACTTTATCAGAAGACTCCAAAGCAACTAGTGGCTATATATTTAACATAACTGGTGGAGTTGTTTCTTGGAGGTCTAAGAAACAGACAATATTGGCTCAATCTACAATGGAGTCTGAAATGATAGCACTAGCCACTGCTAGTGAAGAAACAGGCTGGCTAAGAAGTCTGTTAGCTGAGATCCCTTTGTGGGAAAGACCGATACCAGTTGTCTTGATCCACATCGATAGTATCGCGGCTATTGCAAAGATTCAGAACTGTTACTACAACGGCAAGAGACGACAAATACGTCGTAAGAATAGCACTGTTAGAGAATTTCTCTCTATGGGAGCTGTAAGAGTGGATCATGTACGTTCTGATGAAAATTTGGCAGATCTTTTGATGAAAGGATTACCAAGAGAGAAGGTTTTCAAAACCTCAAAAGGAATGGGATTAATGCCCTTAGAATGAAGAGTCACTTATGATGGTAACCCAACTTATAGACTGGAGATCCCAAGAAATAAGTTCAAAGGGTAATAACAAGTCATGAAGTGATATGAGATGTATCATGCTATTTATCAAATCCCATTCTATATTGTTAGAAGCATGAAGTCCTGAAGCGATAGAAAAGGATGAGTTAATTGTTAAACTCTTAATGAGTTCTATACTCTATGTGGAGTGGAGTATACAGCTACAGGAGTACTCTTGATAGACTCACCTATGTGAATGTGGAAATGTGGCCGCTTCCTATGAAAATTTTTTGGACAAAATTTACTAGAGCGTTCACTATACTGGGATACACGTGCATGGCCGTAAAGCACGGGCTTTTTCGAACTACACCTTGGAAAGGTTGTGTGTGTGATGATTGTTAGAGATAGGGTTCAAAACTACGAGTTACTCTAGTATATTCTAAAGCATCAACACTATGCAAAGATTCAAGTCAATAGACACCTTTTCGCTTATGCACAATCTTATAATTTTAATTGATTGGTTGCTCGATGAAAAATTATTTTTATAAAATTCAAGTGGGGGATTGTTGGAAAAAGATGAAATTTATTAAAAAATTGATTGTTGGAAAATGTGCCTTGTCCCACATTACTTTTTTACATTATTTTAAAGAGATATAAATAGTGAAGAGTTGGCTATTGGGATTGGGCCCCAAGGGGCACCCACTTTTGTGGAAGGGGAGAGGACCTAGGCAAATGTGATACCACACACGCGCACGCGTCGCCGCCGCCGTCCGTCCGACCGACCGGCCGTGCCGTGCTGAGCCCGAGTCCGAGTCCGAGTCCGTGTGCGCGTGTGTGTGTGTGTGAAGTGAGGTGGTATTTTATTTTTTGGTAAAATATTCTTTTTAAGGAAAACTTTTCCACTTACAAAAATGGTTATTATATATATATATATTTTTTTTCTTCAGAAAAATGACCGTTATTTTCTTTTATTAAAAATATGGCCGTTAAATGGTCGTTTGTCTTCTTTATTCAGAAAAAAGAGATGTTGCTCGTATTTACTCACAAAAATATCCGTTATCCGTTACTCGTCTTTAATCTGAAAATGGTCGTTACTCTTCATTACTCAGAATGGCCGTTACGCTCTTAATTTCCAGACATTACCGTTTTATTCATAATTACCACACGGTTTCTAAAACCTATAAAAGGAGGGCTTCAGCTCTCATTTGATACACAACAATATACAATCTCATCTCCCTACAAAAAAACAATTCTCTCTACAATTTCTAAGTTTTCTTTCTAGTTTTCCGAGCAACAAATTTTCAGGTGTAGCATTCCAGTCTTCATCAGCGCAGTGAAGTTCTGAGACAGAGATTAAGATTATGGGCTGTTTTATCCTGGGGACGACGAGGCTGTGTTTTCTTGCACAAATTGGGCAGAGCCGTGAAACGTCTTAAAGAGAGCGACCTAGTCCGCGACTCAACCCAAGTAGTTACTTTCAAGTTATCGGTAATATTATTCCTACACTGTTTTTATACTTTTGCATCAACAGTTACACAACCAGTAGCGAAAGATGCAAACAACATCTTGCAGAAGTGGAAAAACTAAAACAGGCAAATCGATGTTTGATTTGAAGACCACAGTTGAAGAAGAAATGATACAAGATTGCAACTTCTAGAGAACAAGTTGCTATCGATGGCGCAATATGACATGACGATTTTCCAATACTTTCACAAGGTAAATTCATTATGTTGTGAAATTTTAGAGTTAGATTTGAAAGCTCTTATTGGAGAAACAAGAATAAAGAGAATAATTATTCATGGTTTGAGACCTGAATATCAAGGGTTTGTTACCGCTATACAAAGATGGCTGACACAACCATCTCTTGTTGAGTTTGAGGATTTGTTGACTGGTCAAGAAGCTATGGTTAAACAAATGGGAAGAGTCTCGTTGAAAGGTGAAGAAGAAGCGTTCTACCCCAGCAAAAGTAGAGACACTTTCAAGCGGTACAATGGAAATGAATATAAAAATGATGGCAACAAAGGAAAAATTCCTCAAGGAAATGTAGGCTTTCGTTTAGGGGGAGCTTGGAAGAATCGCAATAACAATAGAAAATTTGACGGTGAATTTTACAACTGTGGGAAGATAGGCCACATGGAAAAATATTATTGGAGTAAGAAAAAGTATGTTGAAAACAATACAACTACTTCTAGTTCTAAGGAGCATAACGAAGATGGTTGGGATGCCGAAGCATTATTCGCTATAGAGGAAGAAAATTTAACTCTTACGGTGACAACATCAAAATAGATTGATTACAAGAATGACTGGATCGTAGATTCAGGCTACTCAAATCATATGACAGGTGATAAACAGAAGTTGGAAAGTATGTCTGAGTACAAGGGAGGTCGTGTAGTGGTGACAGTTGATAACTCAAGGTTACTGATAACCCACATCGGTAAGACGATAGTTACGCCTCAATATAGTACTAACTAAGTACCACTTCAAGATGTTTATCATGTCCTAGGAATGAAGAAAAATTTGCTATCTGTGGCTCAATTAACATCATCAGGTCACTATGTCTTGTTCGGTCTTCGAGATGTAAAGATGTATCGTGATCTCAAAATCTCAAAAGCACCGACAATACATGGGCAACAAATGAAGATGATGAATTGTATTCAAATTGATTCAAAAAGGACACGAACAAAACGATTGGTGATAGAAACGAATGGGTGAGGAACCCACATGACTGGTGAAGAAGACGTTGTTTAATAAATATACCTTATTGGACTATTTTAATGGGGTTTTTTAATTAACAGTATATTTCATAGGAAGAATAAAACTATAATTTAAATCATCCTTATGATGCTGTAAATCGATTTCTATCTAAAACGTCTCTAATCTCGAGGTGTTCACTATTTTGGATAAAAAAATTTAACTAGATCGAATCATTTATATTACTCAAATTAGATTTAATCAAATTAGATCGTTTGATTATTAAAAATATTGAACTGAACGGTTTGATTCGATTTGGTTAATAATTTTTAACGATTTAATTCGATTAATAATACATAAATATGATAAAGATAATGATATAACTTTAATTAAAATATAATAAATTTAATCATTGATTTATTAGAAATAATATAAAAAATTAATATAATTAAACTGAATTATTTGATATGTGATTTTAATTAATATAGATCAAATAAAACCGATTAATTTATAAAATCGTTCAACTTATTCAATTCGTTACAATTTTTCAATTTAATCCAATTAAATCCTATCTGTCACGAGTGAAGTAATTATTATAATTGTATGTTTTCAGGTAAACAACAAAAAGCCCATATAAAACCAAGGCATAAATTAGAGGGTAATCAGGTAAATTCATACTCGAAAAAGCTGAAAAAATAGTACGCCAAATATTAAGGCGGGCTCAGAAGATACTCACTCAGTGACTCGTCTCTTCACACTCACGAAAGCACAAAATTCACCTTCACACTTTATCTTCTTTGTCTGAGCATCCCGAAACGACAACTATGGCTATATCTACTAGCCTCATCTCCACCTTCATCTCCTCCGAAACGGCAACATTTTCCTTGCCTTTCACCACTTCAACAAAGCATGGTTTCCATCCTGTATTTCCTGCTAAGCTGCGCATGGTGCGTACCACGACTCTCGCCACCACTTCCAAGCCTGCAACTAGCGGAAAAGGTGAGCTCCGTGGCATTACGAAACCCCGCAGAGTCTCGCCGGAGATGGAAGCCATTGTTGGGGTTCCTGAGATTTCTCGTACTCAAGCCCTCAAGCTTATCTGGGCCCACATTAAGCAGCACAACCTTCAGGTTATTCTCGAAATTTTCTCTATCGTTTATTCAATTTTCGGTAACTTTTTTTTTGTCACGTTCCGAAAAGTAAGTACTTGGATAAAATGTGTAATTTTAAAACATATTTAAAGAAAATTTAAGGATTTATTTTAATAAAAATTATATTAAGTTCAAAATATCTTTATTTAAAATACAAATTTAATAAAAATTATTTAAGTTATAGAAAATATACAATGCGTAATAATTTATGCGTTCCATCGTGCATGATACAAAATGAAATAAACAAATAAGGTAAACTTGTGATATTCTTTTACTACTTTAACGTTGAAACACGATCCGTTTTATTGAATTCTAATATGGAGAAAAAGAGAAACTATTTGAGCTACATTTTAACTTGTTATGAGTTTACTCTAATTGATATTATAATAATTCAATATTTATGATTCATGTTATTTACAATAAAGTTATCATAAATGAAAAATAATAATTATCATCATTATAATGTGGGGAGATTTTAGTCATAAAACCTAAATATATTTATACTTCCTCGTTTATGGGAGACTAGGAGAGTCTACTTTCTAATATCCCAATACATGTTTATAAAATATAAAATATGTTATGAAAATATAAATCTATATGCATGATATGTAAACCCTATGTGTATTGGTCGTCAAAATACACGAACACATGCGCGGTCCACCTTCAAGACGCATGTGAGTTTCGAGATGTATGTGGGTCCATCTTTGAAAAATAATGGAGGGTCCAATTTTAAGGTCCATGTGTGGTCAAACTCTCAGAACCAATAGACAGAAAACTCCAAGACACAACGAGGGTTCAAATTCGAAGTCTGCATGTGGTCAACAATACAAGGCACCATTGATTGGACACGAATTATGTTCAATGAATACACAAGTATACATATCGCAACAAGTAATATAATAATAAAAAAAGATTATTCTCACGGAGATTATGTTATTAGAAACTAATTTTTAAAACTAAAAAAAATAAAAATCAATTTTTTTTGTTTTTAAATTTGAAGGAAGCAAAATGAAAAGAATTAAAAATAAAGAACAATAATTAATTAAATTAGATTTGGTAATTAAGAAGATATATGAGAAAATATTTAAGAATATTTAATCTCCCAATTTTTTAAACATATAAATTACTAAAATCCACTCAATATGTATTCTTCTCTCAAGTGAAGTACACATTATATAGTAATTAACCCGATCACACTCTTATATCCATTTAATTGTATACTACTCATTAAGTTCATCAATTATGGATCACATACTTAAGAATCATATATCTCTGCCTAGAAACTATTGGATATTAGTCCTTAATTCAAGGAATAAAACAAGGACCTTAATTCAAGAAATAAAACAAGGACCTTAATTCAAGGAATAAAACAAGGACCTTAATTCAAGGAATAAAACAAGGACATTAATTCAAGGAATAAAACAAGGAATCCTTAATTCAAGGAGTAAAACAAGGAATCCTTAATTCAAGGAGTAAAACAAGGAATCCTTAATTCAAGGAGTAAATCAAGGAATGCTTAATTTAAAGAATAATTGAAGGAGTAAAATTTCCTTATAAATAGCTATACAATTGTAATGAAAACATGAAGAAAATAATACAAACTAGAGAACTCTTTTGTGTAGAGTTATTTCTTGTTTTTTCAACAAGGTATCAGAACAGGAATATTAACTTACTTCTACTTTATTATTATCTTAGCATCTTCAATCTTTGAAATAGCAGAAGACAAGTAGTTAGATCGTGAAAGTTCATCGTGCTTTCGCTTCATGAATATACGCATTTAGAGGTGGATGTCAACTCAAATCAAAAATTAAGCTCGGTCTTGTTGAATGAGTTTAATTACTTGCCTTGGCCGTCGAAGCAGTTGTCTCTCGCTCTGCAGGCGTCCAAGTTCGGGGTTCATAAATGGAAGCATCGAAGTACTGATGTTTCCTCACCAACCTATTAATCCGGCTTAGTAAGGATCGGTTGGTTATGTCACGGCTCCTAAATTCCATTGAACGTAAATTAGCAAATATTCGCCATTACTGCGAATCAGATACCAACGCGACGGTTAAGGAAATGTATGGCGGCAACAAAAACAATGTCACGAGTTTTTCAATTAAAGAAAGACATCTCGATCTACAACAAGATGGCAAACCTTTTGTACAACTCTTAGGAAGCATGAAAGCATATGGAATGAGTTGGAAATATATCATTTCATACAACCGATGTAGCTACTACTACGAAAGGTAGCGGAAGAAGATAAGATATTTCAACTTTTGTCCACCTGATTCAACATACGAAGATATACGATGTCATATACTCATGAATATCGAACTTCCTTCCTTCACCAATGTACGTATGACATAATTCAACGTGAAGAAATAAAGGAGGAAAGTGGCATGAACAAGTACAACGGCTAGTTCATTCGAGGCGTAGCCTATCTAACCAACGAGGAAGTACAAAGTGGAAGCATCCAAACTTGAAGTGTCAACATTGCAATCATACCGCCACGCAAGGACACATGTTGGATCTACATCCGTAATTAAAACCCGATTTTATAAAAGCGATGCGGTTTATGCAAAGTGAATCGTTTGACACCGTGCAAATCATGCTTTTGCCTCACCTCTACCTCTAACGGGTCCGATCCATTCAAGAACTTCACAAATGATCCAAATTAACTCATGAATGAAGTTTATGTTGTATCTTCAAAGCAAGTGAGTATTAATTCAATTGGTGGATAACATAAGAAGGAAACTCGACAAAGATTGCTAGGCAAGTTCATGCTTTCGCGTATACAAAACTCATACCACAAGAGGACATGCAAGGTATTATAAAAGCCTTTAAAACTGCTTCTTAAAATAAATATGTTGCATGATTTTTGGGTCAGAGATTCAAAGTGTGCCACAGATCATATGACAAACTACGTGTCAAACTCTCATAAGTTTGAAAAAATTAGCAAATCCTTCTCAAGTTTCAATTGCAAATGGTGAGAATGTAAAGGTTTTAGGAAAGGAAAATAAAATTAATGTCGATGAAATCGAGTCAAGTAGCTTTTTATATGTACCTTCCTTTCCTTTCCAACTTCGTCTGTAGGAAAAATCACAAATACCTTGAATTGTTTAGCCATTTTTTCTCCTCACAATGTCATTTTTCAGATTGTGTCACCAAAAAGACGATTGGTGAGGTTTTACTTAGATGGTCTCTATTACATATCCAAGAACAATCCTGCAGGTTTCAGCCAAGTTTAATCCTATCCAAGATAATCAATCATGGCATCAACGTTTAGCTCACCCTTCTCTACCAATTTTGTCAACTTTATTTCCAAACTTAGGAAATGATGAAATTGTGAAACTTGCCACTTGTCTAAGGCCACTAGATTGCCTTTAATTCTTCCTTGTCTGTAGCTAGTGTTTTGAACTAGTTCATTCAGATGTACTGGGGACCAATTAATGAATCTTTCACGGTTATAAGTATTTTGTGATTTTTGTCGATGATTTTCTAGTCACGTGGTTATATCTTTTAAAGTCTAAGAATGAAGTTATGGAAGTATTTAAGGACTTTCATAATCTTGTTAAAAATCACTTCTCTTCTAAAATTCAAACCTTAGCGTTCCATTAACGCACCAATACATGTCCTATATCATGAAACAATATTTGAGCATTCATGGCATTATGCATCAAACAAGTTGCGGTTGGCACACCTCAACAAAATGGTGTAGGTGACGCAAAACCGACTTACTTGAAAAACTAGAGCATTAATGCTACAAATGAACGTACCAAAGAGATTCTCGTCCCGCGGGTTATGACAAACCGCTTACATCATCAATAGATTACCCGAGTCTTGGATTTCAAGTCTCCCCAGAGGTCACGAAAGGAAGGAAAATTAACCTTTCACACCTTGTAGTTCTCGCAGACTGTTTTGTACATATTCAATCTCATCATCGAAGCAAGGGCAAATTATTGTCAGGTTGATTTATGTAGATGATCTACAGTGATAATAACCGACGAGATTTTTAACCCGAAACAATCCTCGACAAAGGTTTGCAATTAAAGACCTGGGGATATTGAAGTACTTTCTTGGTATAGAAATGGCAAACCTCAAGACAAAGCGACTCTTTCTTAACCAAAGGAAATATGTCCTAGATTTGCTTAAGGAAGCTAACACGAAAGCGATGCTAAACCACCATTACCCTCTCGACAAAGAAGCTCAAACCTAGCTCATGGCACGCCACTACATGGATATAAGTTATTACCGATCGTTGTAAGTTGATCTACCTAACAATCACCACGACATCACATATTCCGTAAGTATTTGACAGCCAATTCATGCACTTCCCGACAACATTGACCCTTGTTAAAAGGATCTTACGCTACTTAAAAGGATCAGTGGGTCGTGGTATTATCATGAAGAAGAATGACAACACACAAATCATGCAGTGGTATTGATGATCGTGTGGAATGCACTGATCGCAAGTCCACCATCAAGCATCGTACATGTCGGTTTAATGGGAAACTTGGTCACACGTGGAAGAGTAAGAAGCAAACCGTCATTGCCGATCAAGTGCCGAAAGTATCGTGCAATGGCTTCAACTGCGTGTGAGTTGATATGGCTTTAAAGGTCTTCTCGTATGATTTAGGTGTTCTACAACTCTTCCTATGTCCTTGTTTTGTGACAATCGTGCCTATGCATATAGCATCAAACCCGAGTTTCACGCAGAGGACGAAACACATCAAGTTGATTGTCATTACGTTGCTCCGTGAACAAGTTCAATCACAGTAATTCAGACACATTATACAAGAAGCTTCACCAACCGGTCGACATCTTTACCAAGCCCTCGCTTCTCATCGCCAATCTATTTTTGTCCAAGCTTGGATCCATAAACCTTCTGGATCCAGCTTGAGTGGGAGTATTGGATATTAGTCCTTAATTCAAGAAATAAAACAAGGACCTTAATTCAAGGAATAAAACAAGGAATAAAACAAGGACCTTAATTCAAGGAATAAAACAAGGAATCCTTAATTCAAGGAGTAAAACAAGGAATCCTTAATTCAAGGAGTAAATCAAGGAATGCTTAATTTAAAGAATAATTGAAGGAGTAAAATTTCCTTATAAATAGCTATACAATTGTAATGAAAACATGAAGAAAATAATACAAACTAGAGAACTCTTTTGTGTAGAGTTATTTCTTGTTTTTTCAACAGAAACTATGCATGTTATTTAATCAAGACAAACAATTAAATAATTCTCTCAAATTTATTTAATTACCTATATAGATAAATTGTTGGTTAAACAATTTATAGCATAAAAATCAGATTAAATAATATAATTAAAATAAAATCATAATTGGAATAAAATATTATATTATCACATATTGAAAATTGGGTTCATAAGACCCCTAGATTAATAAATTAACTAGATATAATTTTATTCATAAACTCATATTTTTCATAAAAAAAAACATAAAAACTGATAAGAAAAAGAGAAGAAGAAATGCAATCAATTTACTCTTTAATCTCCACTAAAATTCTATTTTATTTTTTTTTGTATTTTTTGCTCTTCTTAGTTCCAAAAACTAATAAAAATTATGTTAATTTCGACACCTTAGGATTTATGGGGCAACTAGGGGATTAAATATAACTCAGGTATAATATAGACTGTTAAATCAACTTCAGATCAAGGACTGAGATGGCAAAAGAAAAAATTAACAGTGCCAACCAATAGGAATGCGACACGTGGCATAAAAATTCATTGGACGAATTAGTGTGCAACGCTTGACACGAGAGACTAGTCTCAATCAACGGAAGTTGAGTCAGTGCTATGTGGCGCAACGTGATTCGTACTTACGGATGGCGTGGCACACAAGTAGAAGGAATTGACGAATTAGGTGATGACATGTGGCGTGTGTGTTGACCAAGCGACGAATTTGAAATGAATGTCGTGTTGACATGTGGCATGGTGTTGCTTCGCTGGGAACATGCGGCATTGCGTGATTCACCCTCTTTGCTTGTGTGGCATCCTCGTTGTAGCTTCTTATTGGTTTTGCTTTAAAAATTTCAAAAAAATTCTAAAAATTATATTTTCATTTTTTCACTAGAAAGTTCATATTTTAATATTTTTAACCTTAAAAATGCTACTTATTGAATAAAAGAGTAAATATTAAATAAAAAATGCACTGATGACTCTAAGTATTTAATGCTCCATAACTAAAACTAGACTAGGATCCTCTTCCATATCGATTGGTGGTGAGTTATGGATAATTTTGTTTGAGTTGTCTCGGTTGATTGTTGTTGTAGCAAGTGTAAAGATGATATCAATGACTCTTAGACAAATTACTCCCAGATGATCCGTTACATTCGTCACTACATCTTCTTTACCAAAATTTCTTTTTCTGATTTTCTTTCTCCTTAATCTTTTGTGACAATGTAGCTACATTTAATTGCTCTATATTGACTTGCTGAACTCTATAAGCTGCTGCAACTGTTGCAACAAAGGTTTGCATGCCTTGATACATTAATTGTATGCAGATATCATCTCGTAAAACCATCAAAAACTTTGCACCTTTATTTGTGTCTCGTACTATTATGTTTTTTGCAAACCTGAGTCTCATATTGTGTAACAGTCATGTCTTATTGTTGGAGATTTATAAACTTGACCACTTTGTTAGCCTTTGCAGTCTCGTTGAAGAATCTCTCATAGAATATCTCCTCAAATTATTCCCATATGATTGCCTCTACGTTTCTTCCTTTGCTTACAGAGTCCTATCAATAGTCGGCTCCGCTCAGTTTATATGTGGCTAAACCAGCTTTAAAACATGCAAGAACGTTTAGAGCATTTATTTTTTTAGATTTCCCGAATGCATCATTCTACGATGTCAGGATTGGGAGTGCCATCAGAGTGATGGCCTCATCTTTTTGAACTCTTTGAAGTAATAAGCTCTATTGCTTTTTTCAGGCTCTCCATTCCAAGTAATTAATCTACATAGTGCTTGTCACAGACTACGATCATGTGCGGGTTGATTCCTAACCATCCTTTTTCTTTGTGGCATGTCGAGACAAAAATAGTTCAAAATATTTTAAGATTATGAATGAATGTTATTCTCAGGAGATTAGAACCATACTCTGATATCAAGTTGTCACGCCCTAAAAAATGGATACATGAAATAGAAGTAGGTCATTTTAAAACATTTTTGAAGAAAGTTTGAGGATTCATTTTAATAAAAATTGTATTAAATTGGAGATATCTCTATTTAAAACACAAATTTAACAAAAAAACTATTTAAATTATAAAAAATATCCAATATATAACAATTTAGAATAAATTATTTTACATCTTGTCTCAGCATTATCTCATCATACAACATACAAAATGAAATAAAAAAAATAAGGTAAACCTGTGATATCCTTCTACTACAATGTTGAAACACGATTTGTTTTATCGAACCCTAATATGGAGGGAAAGAAAATTGGGTTGAGTTACACATAGTTCAGGATAAGTCTACTCTAATTAATGTTATAACAATTCACTATTTATGATGCATGTTATTTACAATAAAGTTCATGAATAAAAAATAATCATTGTCGTCATCATCATCATTATATGGGGAGATTTAGTCACAAAACCCGACTATACCTATACTTTCTTGCTTTTTGGGGATCAAGAAAGTGTACTTTTCAGTTATCCCAATACATGCTCACACAATATAAAATATGCTATGAAAATATATATTCATATTCATGATATGCAAACCTTATATGTATTAGTCATCAAAATATATGGGTACATGTACGATCCATCTTCAAGATGCATATAGGTTCACCTTCGACCTCCTGTACGATTATTGATATGAACCAAAGGGTTAGGACCTAGCTAATTTTAAATTATATAACAAAGGGTTTCTCCACAAATCAATGAATATTACTTACAATTTTTTTGAGGGGAAAGACGCCACAAGGAGGTACTATATCCTTGATAAATCTAGCATAAATGACACCCTAACAAGTATGGATATTACTCACCACAAATGCTTGGATGCTAAACAATGCCACAAAGGTTGTCAATTCCTTGATAAGTTGCTTAAAGAGGAACAAAGAGCATGAATGAGCTCTCAAATGATCTAAAAAATCAAACTTTATTCAAAATATAAAATTCTGGTAACTGAGTTGTTCTTAAGTATTTATAAGATACAAATAAACTCTAAACTCTATTACATCACAGCCCTTGATCTCATTCAAGGGTTGAAAATAAAAATAGCCAAAAAGCACAAAAGGTAGCATAAAATATGGACCAAAACACCGAGAAAAATGGGGTAGCTGACTACAAAAGGAATCCTATGAAAATATTACATCTTAACCCTTGATTTCATCCAAGAGCTAAAAAAAAAACTGCCCAAAATCAGTCCAAATGCCACAGCAAAAATGGAGCAAAACTTAGAGCAAAATTGGAGCAGTTGAGAACAAAGGAATCCCAATAAAATATTGTATCTTAACCTTTGTTGTCATCTAAGGGATGAAAAGCAAGTTGCCCAAATTAGTCCAAATGGCATAGCAATATGCCTAGTTTTCTTTTGCCAATTTCGCCATAATTTTCATCCTAGGCTTGTCCCAATCTTGCACTTCTAATTTGGGTCATTTGGTTATGCATGACCTCATTAATGAGCTCATTTAAAGCTTTTTCAAGTTGTGTCCTCCTAAACCTTGTGATAAGTCCACTTGGGATTTGTTTGGTTCCATGATTCTCATAAATTATGATACATATGGTACATGTAGGAAATCAACCTAGGAGTATGGTCAATTTCCTGATTTTCAGGGTGGAACCAACCCCTAATTTTCAGGGTGGAACCAACCCCTAATTTTCAGGGTGGAACTAACCCCGATTTTGTGAGGACGCTTCCCGATTTTCGAGTGGAACCAACCCACAATGTTTTTAGGATGTTGGGCTTTCACGATTTGTGATGTTTTACAAATTGTATAATAATAAATTCCAGTTAAAGATGTTAAACATAACAAATGTATATATAAAGTGATCGATATTAAGAAATGAGAAGTAATTTTTCTCAGTAAAATATATAAAACTTCATGGTATCAAAGCTCCTATGCAGTTACATTTCACTCGCCTAATCTATCTCTTTTATTTCCAAATAACACCAATTTGGAAGAACATTCCTCCGCATCTAATCCCTCTTTTAATACTCCCACTCCGCTTCGGTTAACATCGTGCAACACAGATAATAATCTCGCCCCTATCATCACACACAAACTTAACGGCCAAAACTATCTTCAATGGTCTCAATCAACGATGATGTTCATGTCGTAAGCAAGGATGAATATCTCACCTGGAAATATCCCAAAACCCGATCCCAATCGGGCCGATTTCGTATCATGGAAAGCAGTAAAACAATCAAGGTTATGTCTGGTTAATCGGGCCTACGACAACCGAAATAGGAGAAAATTTCTTGTTATGCATACACCACAAAGAAAAGAAATACGGGAAGCTTGCACGAGAAACGCTCTCCAATAAAGTGAGAACACTTCGAGCTCTTCTACGTGGAGAGTTCTCCAAGACCGCACTCAAGGCGACTCTGTGACTATTTATTTCACAACTCTTACTCGTCATTGGCAGCAACAGTTGGACTTGTTTGAGATACGAATGGAAATGTCCGGTAAGATCGTCGCATATTTCGTAAAAATTGTGGAGACTAAGCGTGTCTTCAAATTCTTGATGGGACTCGATAAATCCCACGGCGTAAGGGTAGAATTTTTGGAACAAAACCATTACCAAGTCACAGAGGCATTTCTCTCGAGATGCGCAGAGAGAGAAATAAACGTGTCGGGGACAATCAAATCCTTCCACGATTCCAAGTCCTAACTTTGCAAAGAATCAAAGCAATTCACCAGATTTACGGTGTACGTGTCGCACGGCAAGCAATACCAACATACCGACACTAATCGAATAAGGAAAGGTCGCACAATGGTGTGACTATTGTAGAAAACCTGGCATTTTGGGAGATCCTGCTTGAAATTACATGGAAAGCCTGGCCGACCGGAAAACAAATCGAGACCGTGAGGCAAAGGGAAATCTTTGTCAGAATTACGCGACATATCTCTATCCGATAATCATGTCCCATTCACTAAGGATCACTTGGATCTCCTCCAACAACTTATACAAAAATCAAACATTAATCCCACTTATAGCTCGACAATTCAGAAAGAATGCATGCAGCCAAATTTCCCCTTCATCTTGGATAGCAGACTGTCAGTGCTTCCAATCACATAACAGTGATCAATCACTTTTCACAACCTACTCACCTTGTAATGGGACTTCAAACAACGTGTGGCCACTGCATTCTCGAACCACAGTTGGTCGAACAGAACTATATGTCTCTCGAACAACCTCACCTCAAATCTGTGTTATTTCAGGCTCGATTTTGACCGCAACTCATACACGCTTAGTAGACTTAATCAGCGACCTTAATCGAAACTAAATTCTTGGCTAAATCTTGTGTTTTTCAGACCCGAGCCTCGGGAAGATGATCGGGAAGTTGGCCGATTTTCGTGGCGGCTCTACATGCTCTTGGACGTCAACACTCCTTCAATCCATTCTGCTACCATCAATGTCAATTGAGTCATAATCTTAAGTCTAATAACGTCTTGATAAAGAAAGTGAAATCACGCGTGGCACTTTCGCTTAGTCATCCAAATTTTCTCAGTACTTGAAACGTTTGTTTCCATCCTTATTCATCAATATAAATCCAAACTTATTTCATGCTGAAGTTTGTCAATTGGCAAAACATACTCAAACACTTTTCACCACGCACGCACAAACCAAGTCACCCTTTTTCTCTCATTCACGCGGACATTTGGGGACCATGTCGCGATTCCCGCATATCGGTGCTAGATGGTTTTTACTGTTAGTTGATGACCATACTCGATTGTGTTGGACATTTCTTATGAAAGACAAATCAAACCAAGCACATATTTTCACTTTTTCATGCCATGATCCAAACTCGCTTAATGCCCATATTCAAATCCTAAAAACTCGATAATGCTAGCATTTCTTTAATTGATCTTGAGTGGATATCTCAAATCACATGGTATTGTCCAACAAAGCTCCTCGTTGACACACCACAACAAAACGGTAAAATTAACGTAAGAACCGATATACTTGAGGTTGCCCGAACTTTGCTCTTTCAAACCAATGTTCCTAAAAATTTTGGGGTGAAGCCATTCTTACCGCAACACACTCGATCAATCGAATGCCTTCTCGAGTTCTCAAATTTCACTCACCTTTACAAGTATTTCGTGATCAACATTCTACCTCACAACTCGCAGGTCACAAATTCCTTTCAAGATTTTTTGGTTGCAATCGTTTTTGTCCATATTCATTCACAATATCGTGTAAACTTGATCCTCGCTCCCCTTAAATGCATCTTCCTTGGCTACTCACCAATCAAAAAGGTTACAAATGTTTCTCTCCTTATCACCCATAAGTTTTACAATTCGCATGGACGTTACTTTCTTTCGAGGAAACTCCATTCTATTCTAATTTCGCAATCCAGGAGAATCACACAAATGAATTACAGACCGATCGGGATTGGTCATCGTCATCAACCAAACCTACCATCTCCCGTTATCTTCTACTACTTTGTCCTCTTCCAACTTGGTTCCCATTCCGCATTCTCCTTCCAAACTTAATCAATCTCCCATTGTCTATCCTAGGCATCTTCTCCTTCCTAATGATGCCATAAAAGTCTATGGAAGAAAGAGAAACTTTGACTTGCCCACACAAAATCAAAGAAAGCCAAGAATCTCTCCCGCGCGATCGACCGAGAGATTACAAGATGAAGTGTAATCTAGTCCAACACTAGGTTCGACCCCTAGCTTGATCTTCCTATCGCGTTGCAGAAAAGGTGTTCGATCACGCACTCAACATCCCCTTCGGTTACATTTCTTATGCAAATTTGTCCCAAAATTTCGGGCATTTGTGACATCCTGGGCATCAAGATTCCTAATTCTATCAACGAGGCTCTAAAAGTTCTTGAATGGTGCAAGACAACCTTAGAAGAATACACTGCACTTGAAAAGAATGGTACAATGGATGTTAACAAAGCTACCACATGGAAAGAGACAAAGGTGGGTTGTAAATGGATATTCTCGCTAAACGGTATGCGTATGGAAATATCGACAGATATAAAGCTCGACTAGTGGCAAAAGGGTTCACCCAATCATATGGAATTGATTATCAAGAGACTTTTGCTCCCGTAGCAAAACTTAACACGCCGTGTCTTGTACTGCATTGCGGTTAATGAGGATTGGCCATTGCTTCGAACTTGATGTCAAGAACGCATTCTTAAATGGAGAGATTTGATCGGGTTGTTTACATGGACGTGCCTCCAAGCCTTTGAGACTAAAGATGCAACAAGTAAGGTATGCAAGGTCGAGAAATGCACTATACGGGACTTAAACAAATACTCAGCAGTATGGTTCGAAAATTCACCAAGGTCTTCAAACAGTATGGATACTCTCGACACACGCAGTAATTACACTTTATTTGTCAAACACTTCACGGATGGGAGAATTACAACTTTGATTGTATATGTTTACATATAGTTCTTACAGAAATCATGTAGGAGAAATGAAGAGACTTAAGATGCTATTATCCAAGGAATTCGAGATTAAAGACTGGGATATTTGAAATATTTCTTGGGGATGGAGGTGGTACGCAGTACTAAAGGAATCTCGCGTCAACGCAATATGTTCTATCTTCGCGCGAGACCGGTACGAATGGGTGTAAGCCTCTGTTGAAACACCCATGGGATCCTAACACCAAACTAATGTCTCGAATCGATGAATTGGCAAGTCGACAAAGGGCAATATCAACGTTTGGTAGGTAAGTTAATTTATTTGACCTCATACACGCCCAGATATAAGTTTTTCAAATGTTGTTAGTAGTCTTGGCAACTCATCAAGAGATCACTTGGAGGCGATCATCGTATTCTAAGATACTTGGAAGGATCCCGGAAAGTGGACTCATGTTCAAGAAAACAATTAATAGTGAGATTGGAAATTTATCGACGCCGATTAGGATCTCCTAATGACCGTAAAATTCACATCCTGGATATCGCTCATTTATTTCGGGGAAATTTGGGTGACATGGCGTAGCAAAAGCAACGTGGCAGTAGTACGAGGTCGTAGTTTCGCATTGGCTTGGGCATATGTGAAGGAATTTGGCTAAAACGACCGTTATACGAACTCAAGGTTGAACATTCGAATCTATTAGAATCACGTGTGACAACCTAAAGAATTGCAATTGCCAAAATCCACCACCATGATCGAACTAAACACGTGGAAATTGATGGGACACTTCATCGTTGAGAAAATTGAAGGCAAGATGATCTCCTCAACTATGTTCCATCTAGGCAACAAGTAGCGAGATATCTTAACTAAAGCTTTGTTTCGACCTAATTTCACGAGTTAAATGTAGCACTTGGTTTGGAAAACATATATTGCCTAGTTTTATGGGGAGTTTAGGGAAATCAACTCAGGAGTATGGTCACCGCATTTTCGTGGAACCAACCCCTAATTTTCGTGGTGGAACTAACCCCCGATTTTAGGAGGACGCTTCGATTTTCGCAGGAACCAACCCATGTTTTTAGGATGTTAGTTTCCTGATTTTCAGGATGTTTTACAGCTGTATAGTAATAAATTCCAACAGTATGTTAGACATAACAAATGTATATATAAAGGGATCTGATATTAAGAAATGAGAAGAAGTAATTTTTCTGTAAAATATATAAAACTTCATTACATGTATTGATCAAATCAACGTCATATGGGTCTTCGTCTATGGGTGGTTCACTCCGAAACAAAATGGGGGGTCTAACTCCGAGACCCATGTGCAGTCTGACTCAATCACCAAATAGATGGCAAACTTTGAGACGAAATGAGATGTCCAAATTTGAGGCTCGCGTGCAGTGAACAATACAAAGCATGACAAACCAAAAAACTCTTAGAATACATATGATGCCAATGCGTGCCTGTAGTCCATCAAAAATAGTAGCTCATAGGTACCATTCTTTGTAAGACTCACATATAGGTATACTCCCCACGAGTAAATTTATTTTCATGATGCATGTATAAAAATATGAGATGCCATGTGATATTTTTATATGTTTGTTTCATACCAAAATTTGATACTCATTTTATATATAATTTTTTTTCTCTAGTGTATGCATAATAAAAATGTTTATAATGAGTATCTCTTTTTAACAACATTTATAATATTAATTATAAAATCATGACATCTGATTTTTTCATTTTTTTCATTTATCCATTTATTCATAATATATTATGCATGATATTTTTTAAAAAAACAAATACATGGGTCCTACTTGGAAATTTGATTCCAACACTCTGATATTTATCGAAACGTGTTCCAAAATGTACCAAAAAACCAAAACAATTTAGAGAGAGGGAGGAGAGGGAAAGTTGGGTGTGAAAAATAAGGGAGAGATTTGGCCAATTTATAGACCCAAATTGCTCCTTGTCGATCACTCTTGTTAAGGGTCCGGTGAGGCACTTGAAATTCTTTTCCATTTTTTCTGTTTAATTCAATTTTTTATACGAAAATTTTTCGACACGTCACTACACTTTAAAATATTGTTAAAAATTTGTTTTTAGACACTTTAATTATTTATAAAAACAATTTCTGGGTTTTACACTTTTTGTGTTTTTAATGTGGGGCTTTGGGTTTTGTAGATTTTTATTTTTATTGTTTTATATATCATTGTGTTTGGATAAGAGTCATTAAGGCTATGTTTGTGTGTGTGAAATGTTTGGGTTATGTTGTTATTGTGCTCTAAATTTAATGTAGACTTTCTCCTGTGGTTTTCATGCTTGGATAAGTTTAAATTCTGCACGAACTCACATCTTTTTTCTTTTTTAAATCATTGTTGTTATTGTGCTTTAAGTTTAAATTCATGTTGATGTACATAACTCTATTACAGTTTGGTTCGTATGAGTTATTTCTTGTTTTCTTCTCTCACATGTCATTGTTTTATTTTGTTTTTGAGCCTTTTTTATGTACAGGAAAGTTGGGTCAATGTGAATTTGGGTTTTTCTTTGTATGGTATTTTGATACAACGTTATCTACTGTTTTGAGTGAAACATCACGATTTTTTGGGGATTATATTTATATCATTTTTGGTGCGAGAAACAGTTAGTTTCTAGTGTAGTTGGTTTTCCTTGCCTTTTTAGTGAGGTTTTACATGTTTCTACTTTCGTTTAATAGTGACATGTAGCCTTTATAATGTTGATTATGCTGTCAAGAGAGTTAAGCTTGGATATTGGCTACTGTGTTGTGTCCTTATTTGTATCTTTTTATCTTTGTAAGAATGTATCATCTGATGTTTTTCCTGCAACTGTTCGGATTTTTTGTATGAATTGCTTGCATTTGTTGAATAATATTGTCTTTTTGTAGTGAAATGGAAAGCATTAACTCGGTTTAATGAAAATCTTTTAAATTGGCTCTAGGAATTCTGAGTGTTGCTTTAATTCTTTCCAAGCACTTTCCTCAAACATGCCAAAGCGGTTGTGTATAATCCAATTATGTTCTGTGGATGTCCAAATTCCAATGAGTGTGGTTTACATATTCTCGGCTGAGTACTCTAAAGAATGGTGAGATCACCAATATCCAGTTTGGAAGTTTTGTAGTGAGACTAATCTTTTCCACAGGCTGAGGCTGACAAGGTGGTTTAGTGTTTTAGTGTTGATGGTTATTTTATAATCTTGAGGTTATATGAATATTATATATTTGTTAAGCTTAATATTACCTGTTTGCATTAGTAGTTGACTAGTTGTCCCCTAATCAGGATGTCGAAATGCAAAATTATGTTCATTGTAGAAAATTCAATAGGTTGCGTTGCCCAAATGTTGCTCGTTTTTCCCTACTCGTGGCACTAATTTGCACACACTTCAGGTCTCATGCTTTAATCACATATCGACTCTGTAGTAAAAATAGAAAATCAATTCAATAGAAAAAAGACATAATTATCTTTTGATCTTTATGATCTATTTTTGAAAGTGAAATTATGTAATTTCATTCTGTTACCTGGCTGGTATAGACATAGTTTCCCTTATAGGGCTTGCAGAGACTTATGTTTGACGAGTAGAAACTAAGGGCTGATTAGTTATATTAGCAAGTTCTTTACATTATCTTTTCTTTTACCTTATTTGTCATTGCACTCCCTGTTACATTTAGATTGTTTAGTTACTTCGTTTCATTATCCAAATCAAAGGACAAAAAAGGGTTATTTTTTCTGGATTCAATACATCCTCGTTTGGAACCTTCGAACTGATATCACATGCAGTTCCATTGTAAACTGTATCACTAGCGTGCAATGTTCAGAAAATGCAGGTACACTAAAATGTAGTCTAGAAATGCAAAACTTTGTTGTATAATACTTGTGGTTTACTTTTAAGTTCAATTGCAATTCTTTATGGAACAACTTCATTTATTGAGCAATACAATATTAACTTTCAATGTTTCAAAAATGATATGAAGGTTTTACGTTGAGATCTCTGTATGTTAATTTTTTAGGACCCTGAAAACAAGAAGATTATTGTTTGCGATGAGAAGCTGAAGAATATATTTAAGGGAAAGGATCGTGTTGGATTTCTCGAAGTTGCGGGATTGATCACTCCTCACTTTCTATGATTAAGAACACACTCTGCAGAATCAATACTGGATTTCGGTGCTTTTTATAAAGATAGTTTTGTGCATGCAGGCTTGCTTTTGATGATGATACTTGAGAAAATTCAGAACTATTCTGCATATTATAAATTCCATATAACGTAGTTAGGCTTTTTGAGGCAACATTAGTAGTGATGATGGGTTTATGTTTTGTATGAACATAGTTCTATTTGATTAGATTGTCATATGAATATTGCTGAAGGAAAGCATCTCTTTTGAATTTAGCAATGCAATTTTCAAAGAGAATGTTCCAAATGAATTATAGACATTTAGTCATGCGTTTTTATTCATTACTCTTGAGTATATTCTTTACCAATTAGATTACTTTTTTTCTTCATTTTTTATTAGATTTTTGTATTTTTAAAGAAAAAATTGTATTAATTTTGAAGTTATTTAACTTGAAATATCATGTCATCGTATATTTACATTGAAGATCATGTCATCGTATATTTACATAATTTTTATGGTCAAAGTTTTGGTGTTAGTAAACATGAATAAACAAATTATGTAGTATGGTAAATGTTAATGTAAATTGGTAAAATAACATATAAATAAAAGATGTACACTAATTAAAAGGGAAGGTTTTAAGGCATCCTACATACCATGCTATAGTTGTCGTGTGTAATGCTGTTTAATAATTAAAAGAGGGCATTTTAGACTTTTATCTTTTCAAAAGCTATGTTTATACTTTTACACTAGAAAATGGAAACAGAGATTTGCTTTTTCATAAAAAAAAACTAGAATTATATTTCTTTTAACACTGTATATTGCATTTTTAAAGGAATTATTCATAATAAAATTAATAAATTCGTAATATAATAATAATGGAATAATGGGGGAGTATAATTGCTAACGTTTCAAATTTAAGTGGTATGTTTGTAATTTTGAAAAATCTTTGTGGGGTTTTGTAGTAATTTTATAAAAATAGTATTTATCAAAATTCAAAAAAAAATATTAAAATTAAAAAATCTAGGAATATTATCACAATATAAATTGTTATTGATACAATAATAATTCATTAATAATCATTTTATTCAATAATAAAGACAATTAATAATATAAATAAAATGAATATTTCGTACACGTTTATTGTTGTTATAATAAAAATAGTTGTAATAATATTATTACAAGTGAGTGACCCGACAAAATTAATCTCATTATTTTAAAAATTAATAGTTAATTATGTTATTTTTTGATCGGATCCAATTTACTTTTTTGTTAATAATCAAATAAATCAAAATTGTGATTTTTTGTTTAAACAAAACATAAAAATACATGTAAAGGATACATTATCTTATTCTACATAGGTATTTGATTGATTTTTAGCATTTTGGTTCAAAATGAAGTTTTAATATGTAATTTTCAAATACAATTTTTTTCTTTCTTACTTGGGTAAAAAAGATTCTACACACATTAATTTATTTCCAATTTTTTTTGTTGTATTTTAAAATTATTAAATTAACAATAGTTGATTAGGTATGTATTTAACAAATGTATTTTTTTATCATGTATAATGTCTAATTTCAATTACTTATATTAATAGAATAAATTTATCTATTTTTAAAAAAATCAAGTGACTTAATCAGCTAAAGACATAATTACAAGAACAAAATATCGATTTTAGAGACTAGACGGACATTATCACCATTTTACTACCCTAAAATATATATACTAAACGTTTTAAGACCCTAAAAATCTTGAACCCGCACCATAAGTTCTCGCAGTCGTCTTTACTATCCGGTCTACTCTCTCTCTCCCCGATTCCTCAGCGTTCTCTCCCTAAACGTTTGACTCTTTTTTGACCGTAAAGGATGGCAGGGCATCAAAAGCAAAAGAGCGTACATGCACTACCATGGATGTGGAGCCCAATCGACGTCAGTCTCTTTGAGAATTGCCCACTCGATCTGATTCCTTGCCTTGATCCCTGGCATCCAATTTGTCGCTTATGCTACTAATCTGAGATAGGTTTGGTTGCATTATGTAATGTTACTTATTATATGTGAAGAGGAAAATTTTCAGAGCTATGGTTAGAGAATTTAATTATGGTACATGATTATATGTAATTTGAAGTATGAACAATGAATAGATATTAATCTCATGGTTCCCGTTTTGTTTTCTTGATTCATAAATCCATTCTTTTCTTAAGTAGTTTAGTTATTACTGTTTATATGTTTAACTATCTTTTCCTCTCAACTAGGTTGAAAAACGGCTTTGGACAATATGGGTTCTAGGATCAAACATCAGTTCAAAACCATCAATTTTAAAACAATTTGAATTTGATCATAAATAAATTATAAATTATTTAATCTAAATCCGATCGGATTGAATTATGATAATAAAAAATGGTTAAAGATCAAAGATAATTTGAGGAATCATAATTTAAGTATCCAATTTCAGATTGTGCATATTTTTAACAAAAACTAAGGATATATTTAATTGAAAATAATAGAAGTGATAATGAAAATTATTCAAAAATATTTATGTGTTTATTTAACAGTTAATTTAGAATAAAATATAAAACATTCTAACGGTAATATAAATCCTCATTTCTCTTACACCCATCGTGAACACGCTAGAATGATATATTTTAATCACACATTTATATAATTATTTATTACTATTTTAATCATTTTATCTTATTTAAAAATAAAAAAAAACAATTTCTAATTTTATTTTATTTATAATTTTATAACTTAACTTTAATATTTAATTATTTTGATTACACTACTAAAACAAATATAATAATAGTAATATTATTTCCATTGAATTTAATTCTAATTACCATTTTTATTCCCGTTACATTTTAATTCTACGAACCAAACACGACTTGGGGATGGGGATGAACACTTTAATATGTTGAGCACACATTAAAAAATTAAACAATTAGAATCATAGCCAGTAAAATTTCAACTTTGATGACACTGTTCATCAACCATGAACTAATGCCATCATTTTGCCCCAGTACCGAAGCTGAAGAGTTGGTGTACATATTAGCAATCCCAATATAACAAAATAGGCATGGAATTTGAGTTGTAAAGTGATGAGGTAGTTCGTTTTCTCCAAGATAACAGATTCTACTAAAGCTTGGAAAGTAATAAAGCAAGTTCATCGTCGGTCACCTCAACATCAATGCATAATCCCAGAGAAGAAGAAAGTCTTGCAGCTAATTGATGCTTACACTGAACAATAATCAAAAGTATACATAGCTAACAGTCAAAACCAGAGTAATAGATTATGGGTCTGCTTCTCCTCTCAATTGAAAGTAATTTCAAATAGATCAAAACACTTGCAATAATTATAAGAAGTATTATTTGTGGTTTTAAGAGAAGTAAGTAATATTTACTTTTGAAAAAAATAGTTTTGAATGAATGCTTTCCTCTTAAAATAATTATCAAATTGCAACTCAAAACCACTTCTAACATTTCATACCAAACACTTAAATGCTTCTCTTAAAACTACTTTTAACTAAATCACTTATCTTGAAACCACTTACAAGAAAAACACATCCAAACATGCCATATGAATAGGCAAGAAAACAAGAGAGGAAACTCACACAAAGCTGCTCTCCTCGGTTCACAACATCATAGAAGAACGAATAACAGCCACAAAAGTGTTCTGAGAAACAGAAATACTCCTCCTTTCTCTTGGATTCTCCTACAACCTGATTGATTCTTGAACCATTTAGCACATTACCCTTAAAATAGTTTCTGAAAGTTTGACAAATTTAAGCAAAATGAATTTAAAAAAGAAGAAGAAGAAGAAGAAGAAGAACATAACTTGAAAAGAAAATAATATAGTTTATTCATTTTTTAAAACCTGAAAAATAAAACGTCCACTAGGCTGACCCAAAATCCTCTTGACACCACTTTGATCCACAATCCTAGTTGCCCTCTCAAAGTTCTTACCAAACAAGAAATGCAAGCTACATAATTTACCAAGTTTAGATATCAGAACTTGAACATCCAAGTCAAGTCAATAACAGAATTTATGAAGCCAAAGGAATGAATGAGAGTTGTCATTACTAACATGGAGAGCTGATAATCTGTCACTGCCATTTTGATTCTTTTTGATCAGGTTTAAAACCAAGGAAACAGATGAATCTATGAAATTGAAGAAGATTGGTCTTAATAATCATATATCAAGTGAAAAGAGAAAGTAGTTACCTACCTGAACCAGTGGATTGAATTTCCTTCCACATTGCATCGGCTACCAGATGACTAGCACTCATTCTCGCGAAGCCAAACCCTAAAGAAAGTAAACATCATAAAAATAGAAATAAAAGCGAATCTGGATTTAAAGGAAAAAGCATTGAAATAGTCATTAGCTTTTATGCGAATTAGTATATCAAGTGTTTGTGAAAATGCCAAAACCACCGAGGCATATTTGGGTAGTGCTGGAAATGGAAAATATTTCACATTTTTTCGAAGCAAAAATAGGGAAGGGAAAAGATGGTTTATTTTTTATTTTTAGGTTCAAGTAAAAATATTAATTTTTATGTCATGTTTGTTACATAATACGCATGAGAATATAATTTTCATAAAATTATACGTTTGACAGTAAAATGAGATCATATTATATTATATAAAATTAATACAATTATGTAAAAATTTAGTTAATTAGAAGATGTATTTTTAAATGGTACTGGACACTTAATTTAATTTGTCTAAATTTTCAATTATAAAATTATATGTTATTATGTTTTCTTTCATCTCAAATTAAAAATATATTTTTTATTTTAAAGAGTAATAAAGATATAAAAATAAATTAAATATTAATTTAAATAAACTTTATAATAAAAATTATAATTAATTTTGTGCAACAACATTATACATCTTAATATCAAATATTATATTATATAGATTAAATATAATATAATTCAATCTAATATAATTATATTTAACTTATTCAATACGGTATAACAAACATACCCTAACACTTATTACAGTTTTATCATCTAAATTTGGTTCCTAGATCTTGAAATGGTTTTTACTTGTATTTTTTTTAATTAAGTGAAAATATTTTCTTAGATTTTAAAATTAAAAAAATGGTAAAAAGTTGGATGAGTTGGAATTATTTAAAAAATAATTATATAATTAAAAGAAATATATCTTATTTTTATAATTAATAATTATTTAATATATTAATTATAATTAAATAATAAATTATAAAATAAAAAACCCTCTTAAAAAACTTATTATAGATAAAATATTTATTGAACATAACCTAAAAAATGTGAAATACATTGATCTATAATCACAAAGCTAATTTAGAATTTTTTTTTTGAAAATTGATTTATAATTATTTTTAATTCTCAAATTTTCATAAAAAATTGTAAAATACTTTTTATTTAAAATAATTTATTTTAATAGTTACAAATTTATTTTTATTTTAAACTATAGATATAATTTATTTCCAACACTAATGTTAGACTAACTTCAATCATTTGATAATTAGTATCATTTTATTTGTTAAATTAAAAATCATGTTATTTAATTCTTTTTGTTTTGTAAAAAATAAAAACTATTTAGATATTATTTTAATAATTTTTATATTAAAATATAATTTTTCAATGAAGTGATTGTAACGCAATTAAAATACGAGATTTTAATAAGAAAAAATATAATTTTTTTTAATAAAAATCAATAATAATATTCAAATATAAAATTATTTAAATATATTTTAAATTAAAAAATAATATTAATAAATAAATATCTTATTAAAAACTCTACTAAAATTATTAATTTTTTATTAAAAGAATATAATATACTGTTAATCACAGAATTAAATGAAAATATTTTTAATCTAGTCATCACTAATGAAGGAATCTTGGGACACTTATCTCTTAAAAAAATAGAGACATTCATTTTACCCATAGAATATACTTAAAAGTTTCCGAATTCAACGATTGATAAATATTAGAAGCCGCAGCTAAAGATCATATAAATTCAAACAATATAGAAAAAAGATTGAACCAAAAAGTTATACATCAGAGAAAACAGCACATGGAAATAAACCAAAAGATAAAGAAAGAAGATGTGAGTCACTTCATGGAAACAAAACCCAAAAAAATCAAACCGAAAGATGTATTATCATCAAGTCAGCCGAAACACTGAAAACCCCAAAAATGAATACTTTAAAGAGCACAAAACAAAAACCCCCGGATTGAATTAAACCATCAAGCTTTTTTGATAACAACAATCAGAAATCAGATAATGAACCGGACTCAGAGTCATGAACAACAAAAGCTCATGCAGTATACTCTTAGAAATGTTACTTCACCTGAGGGAGAAGAAGAGGTTTCCAAGCAGAAACAATAAAAGTTCAACAAGTTGAACCACAATAAAATAAGAAATAAGAAACAAAAACTAGGAAAATTTAGTTCAGTAACAAGGAAAACAAGAATATTAAATAACTTTACTAGTTAGAGTTGTATTATGTTCATAAAAGCTACAAGAATTCAAGCATTTCAAAAAGTGCTACTTTTTCTAAAATCTTATTTGGTGGTCCTTTTTTAGGTTATATGTACTTGGTCTCTTAATGGAGCATATAAAACATGTTTATAATAGTTATAGTTTTTAGCTCTTTCAAAGTATAATGAAGAATTGCATAGTTTACTTAACAAACATGGAATTTTTTTTTCATTCTTTTTGTTGTAACAGCTCTTAAAAAATTGAAAGAGACGATTGAAGAGGAAATATCTAAGAAACGTAAAATGGGTTTCAAGATTTCTAGCATGAGGAAATAGAATGAAAATTCTTCTATGGAATGATAGTTTGTAAACATCTAAGAAATGCAAAATTGATTTCAAGTTTTCGAATAGAGAGAGAAAAGTTAAATAGAATTGAAAGCTGTCACCTAACAATGTTTTCAAAACGCGCTATCGTGAAAGGAATCGTCAGACTTATAACCCGACATTCTTTCAAGCTTCCCTGGGCGATGTGGGACTCAACACTCCCCCTCACATCGGACGGGGACACCGCAAAGACCGACTGCCTACCCGCGCCAAGTAACCAACGGACACGGAGCCGAGCAGAGAACGTGCACATCGGGACCCCCAGGATCAGCTCTGATACCAAATTGAAAGCTGAGCAGTCCAATGTTTCCCTCAAAACGCGCTTATCAGGAAAGGGTACTGTCCAGACTTATAACCAGCACATTGCTGGCTTCCCTGGGCGATGTGGGAATCAACACTCCCCCTCACATCGGACGGGGACACCGCAAAGACCGACTGCCTACCCATACGGATTTAACCGCAAGATGGAGCCGAGCTGGGAGCGTGTCACATCGGGACCCCCAGGATCAGCTCTGATACCAAATTGAAAGTTGGGCAGCCCAATGTTTCCCTCAAAACGCGTTTATCAGGAAAGGAAACTGTCCAGACTTATAACCAGCACATTGTTGGCTTCCTTGGGCAATGTGGGACTCAACAAATGGTACCTCTGTAAAAAAGATTGCAATCTTTGAAACGGATCATCCACGACTTGCAAAAACAAAGCTAAAAATGTTCAAGATGGTGCGAAAAAATTCTGGTGTTGTTGTTGAAGCACTTGCACTTTGTATGCAACTTTTGGTGTATGTTAGTTTTAGTACTTGTACTAGGACAAGCATTTGGGGAGTGGGATATTGTCTGGTGGTCACTATTGCTTGTAACAAGAATGCTACGTATTATTATTTTTTTATCAATAAAAATTACATAAAATAATATTTTTAAAATTTATAATAATATTTTTTTTATTAATGAAAAATATTAATATCATCGTTGTACTAGTAACATATAAATTTAATAATTTTTTTAATTTTAAAATAATAAAAAATAACATATTTAAATTTTTTAATCATAAAATAACTTCTCTTTTATCTATTTTATATATTTTTATTATTAAAAAATAAGTTTATTTAATCTATTTAATTATTTTTATTATTATAAATTTTATAATTATTTTTTTAATTATCCTAAATGTTTTAATAAATTTTAATTATAATGATTAAAACCCTTGAAAGCTGAAGATCCAAATAAAAATCTCTCTCAAAGATTAGTGACCATTTCAGCCAAAACTAGGCCACCATTTCGGCCATAGCCACTGCCCACTACTGACAACTGGTTAGTGACCATCTCTCCTCTCTCCTCTCGTATGGCAGAGAAAGCAGCTCTTCCTCTGCTCCTCCCAAACCCTCCACCCTCAAGAACCATCTTTCCAAACCACCACGACCACAAGAAGCCCACCATACCCACCAAATCTCCAAGTCCCATAACACCTCTTCTCCATGACGTTATCCTTCGTCAAAATTCCAATCCTAACACCAACAAATCTTACTCCCCACTTGAACCCCATCTGCCCAAAAAGCCTACTCGCATCGGCAAGTCCTACGATGCCAACCGTGGTAGACCTTGGTCTAATAACCGTATAACTCCTCAAGGTCAGCTTATCCTCCAATCTTTAATCGACCCAGATTTTGATTCCTCTAATTTAAATCAACTTATGCTTCAGCTAGTTGAATCACATAAGTTTGAGGTTGGTTTTAATACAGAGTCGTTGTCTTTTGATGTACTGGGTATTGTCAAATGTTTAAGCTTTCATAAAAAATTTGACCTGGCTTTGAGTGTTTTTGATTGGGTGAGAAATTCTGAAGGTTTTCAATGTGTTATTACTAGTTCTGTTGTTGCTGTTGTTATCACTATGCTTGGTAAAGCTGGCCAGGTTTCAGCTGCGGCTTCTTTGCTTCAAAATCTTCATAAAGCTGGAGTTGAGCTTGATGTTTATGCTTATACTTCTTTGATAACTACTTGTGTTAGTAATGGAAGGTATAGAGAGGCTGTCATGGTTTTTGACAAAATGGAAGAAGAGGGTTGTAAGCCTACTTTGATAACTTACAACGTGATGTTGAATGTGTATGGGAAAATGGGCATGCCTTGGAATAAAATTTTAGGGCTTGTTGAGGGTTTGAAGAGTGTTGGGATTTCTCCTGATTCTTATACATATAATACGCTCATAAGTTGTTGTAGGCGCGGTTCTCTGTATGAAGAAGCTACCCTAATTTTTGAGGAGATGAAATCAGCAGGATTTAGACCTGATAAAGTCACTTATAATGCATTATTGGATGTCCATGGTAAGTCTAGAAGACCCAAGGAAGCTATGGAGGTATTAAAAGAGATGGAGCTTAATGGGATATCACCTAGCATTGTGACATATAATTCTTTGATATCTGCTTGTGCTAGAGACGGTTTACTGGATGAAGCAATGGTTCTCAAAACACAAATGGTGGGGAAAGGGATTAAACCCGATGTTTTTACCTTCACTACCCTTTTGTCTGGATTTGAGAAAGCTGGAAAAGATGAGTCAGCAATGAAGGTTTTTGAGGAGATGAGAGGTGCAGGCTGCAAACCAAACATATGTACTTTTAATGCTCTAATTAAGATGTATGGTAATAGAGGAAAATTTTCAGAAATGATGAAAGTGTTTGAAGAGATCAATGCATGTCATTGTGTACCGGATATTGTTACATGGAACTCACTTTTGGCTGTGTTTGGTCAAAATGGGATGGATTCTGAAGTCTCAGGAGTTTTCAAGGAAATTAAAAGGGCAGGATTTGTACCAGAGCGGGATACTTTCAACACCTTGATTAGTGCATACAGTCGGTGTGGCTCTTTTGATCAAGCCATGTCAGTTTACAAGAGGATGCTGGAAGCTGGTATTAAACCTGATCTTTCTACCTATAATACTGTTTTGGCAGCACTAGCACGGGGAAAACTATGGGAACAATCTGAGAAAATGCTTATTGAAATGAAGGATGGTCGTTGCAAACCTAATGAACTTACATATAGTTCTCTTCTTCATGCTTATGCAAATGGAAAGCAAATTGAGCGGATGCAGGCTCTTGCTGAACAAATATATTCTGGTGTAATTGAACCTCATGCCGTGCTCTTGAAGACGCTTATTATAGTTTGCAGTAAATGTGACCTTCTTATGGAAACAGAGCGTGCTTTCTTGGAGTTGAAGAAAAAAGGGTTTTCACCTGATATAACTGCTCTAAATGCCATGCTTTCAATATATGGAAGGAGACAATTGGTTTCAAAAACTAATGAGATTTTAAACTTCATGATTGAAAGTGGATTCACTCCTAGCTTGACTACTTACAATAGCTTGATGTATATGTATAGTCGTTCTGAAAATTTTGAAAGATCAGAAAGAATTTTAAGGGATATTCTGAAGAAAGGAATGAAACCTGATATCATTTCGTATAATACTGTTATGTTTGCCTATTGTCGAAATGGTCGGATGAAAGATGCTTCACGGATATTCTCAGAAATGAGGCATTCTGGAATTATTCCAGATGTAATAACTTATAATACCTTTGTTGCAAGTTATGCCGCTGGTTCAATGTTCATTGAGGCTATAGATGTAATTCAGTACATGATCAAGAATGGATGTAGACCAAACCAAAATACATACAACTCAGTCGTAGATTGGTACTGTAAGCTTAGTCTGTGGGATGAAGCAAAATTTTTTGTTAATAATCTTAACAATCTCGATCCACATGTATCTAAGGATGAGGCAAGCAGACTATTGGAACGAATAACAAAGAGATGGTCATAGTCAATCTTAATCTATGAGAGTGGAGTTTTCTAGGGTTGTTTTACTCCGAACTTTTTGTGCATCCCTTAATGCCTATGATACATACCGTTCAAGCACAAAGATGAAAAGAAATGTTGTTTTGATGTAGAGGTTTGCTATACTGTGATGTTGTTCTTTGTTAGGGAGGATCTGTGAATAAGCTATAATTCAAGGTCATGAATTATATTTTTTTCAATATGCATGTGGCCAGCCAATATAGTGTAGATCGAACAAAGTGAGGAAATTGTATTGCATCTAGGTATGTAAGTTACTTGCTAAGTCACCTCTATATCAAATAGGCAAATGCATATGTTGGTAATTTTTATTGTTGTTATAGTGCCTCTTTAGTATTAAAAGATATGCAAGACTTTTGCATGATTGTTACATGTGCTTGGGTATTTTTTCTTCCTTTATATTGTATTTGTGTTATGTTCTCGTGTTGAGTTCCTGTTCACGTGATGGTTACACGATAAAAAATTAAGACAATTTCTTGTCAAGTAAATTATTGCAAGGAATAATAGTACCTTTAAGTTTATAAAACATTTAAGGATAAATTTTATTCAGTCATGTTTAGTGTTATTATTAACATGTTTGTGTTCATATTGTGTTGGCATATCTTGTGATAATTGCCACCTCTAGATATACCCATTTATCAATTTCTGATATATTATTCTATTACACCGCATAAGTTCTTAAGAGTATAACCATCAATTTCAGCATAAGATTCCCTACTCTATTGCTTCCTATACTGTTTTAGTTTATTATTATGTTATTATTAGTTGCAAGGATTAATGCGTAGCTTATTTTAACAAGCAATTCAGAGCCTTTGTTTACTACTTTTGACAATTCTTTAGGCTTTCATTACTATGATACTTGAAGCAATAGAGTATACAACCGCAGGTGGCTGACTGCGTTGACGATTTTCTTTTGCTGCATTAGGATTTTCTTTAGAAAATTACATCAAGGTTTTACGCTGTGAATTTTAAACACAAAAATGTAAGGTGACTTTTGTCAAAAGTGATTTTTAGGTCTTAACACTGCTAATTTTTGTCACTTAAAACATGCAAAATATCTCTTTTAACAAATCCGCAAATATGTATATCGAAATTGTAAGTACAAATTCGTATGACTAATGCAAGTTTTAAGGTGGCTTTGTAATAAATGAAGTGGTATTTTTATTAGACACAAAAACATCATATTAGTTTTTAGTTGTAAATGCGAATTACTTAATGAATTCATCACTTGGACCAAAAATCCTTCAACATATTAATCTTAAAATACATAACTTGTGTTAAGAACTAAGGTGTTGAATTGATGACACAAGCGCTTCTCAAAGAGAATCCCATTTACTAAAATCTCCTTATGGTCAACGAATAAAATTCATCAATAATTTTGCTCCATCTTGTTTGCCCAAAAAAAAAACAAAATATTAGTAGCTAGTAATTAGAGGTGGCAATAGGATCATGTATATTTCTGTCATGTCAGACATTACCAGCTTACTAATAACATTGCTGAGACTGTAATATAAAGGAGCAATAGGAGATTAATAAACTAAATAATCACAATCATTCTCTCAAGTCAAAGAGCTCAGTATGACTGCCTCTCACCACCAAATGGAACACCACTCTTGACCTCAAAAATTCTTATACCCAAAATTGTCAAAGCAACATAAATTTTGCTAAATTCCTTGTAACCATTTCTCTAAACCAAAAGCCGTGGGGTATGGATATGGTAGTTGTGCCTTAGGGAGCATCAAATGATCCCTCAGTGGGCTCTTCTGGGTCTGAATCGTCAACCATTTGCTCCAGCAAATCCATATCTCCTGCTTCAGATAGCATGTGTAAGCGTAATTTATCTGCATCATCACTGAAAATTAGAGAAAACAAGAAATCATTAGCATATTTTGCCTTCCTTCTTAAATTTACAAGAAATAAATAAAAAGGAAAATTACTAGATAACCCCCTTAGGTTTCAAAAATACCAAAAGTACCTATTATCTGTAGAAAATAGATAATCATTTATTTTTTTGTTACAAAATCCTCACCCAAATTTCTTATGTTTTTTTTTTTTGGAAAATTATGTCCAAGGATAGGGGCATACTCAGTAACACCAAATATTTCCTTGACAACTAGCGAGCTACCCCTGGAACTGAAGTCTGGTAGCTGCAAAAAAGAAGGTGAAAATATATCATCCAAAGATGGCAAGGGAAACCATAATAGCAACATCATAAGTTTTACCTTGCTTTGACAAGGTACTTAGGAATCGAAGATCAATTTAGATATCCAATTTCAGATTCGTGCGTATTTTTAACAAAAACACTAAGTTCATACTTGGTTGACGGTAATAAAAATAATAATGACAATAATTCAAGATATTCATGAATTTAATTTAACTATTAATTTGGAATAAAATGTATAACATTCCAATAGTAACAAGAATCCTCATTTCTCCTACACTCTTCAAGAACACGCTGACACGATATATTTTATTTATACATTTATATAATTATTTATTATTATTTTTATCATTTTATCTCATTTAAAAATAAAAAAAATTATTTCTAATTTTGTTTCATTTATAATTTTATCAATTTACTTTAATATTTATCATTATTTTGATTACACTACTAAAACAAACATAGTAATAGTAATATTATTTCCATTGAATTCAATTCCTATTACTATTACGTTTTTATTTTGCGAACCAAACACAACTTAAATAGATAGAGGGGGATGAGCACTTTAATATGTTGAGCACATATTAAAATATTAAACAATTAGAATCATAGTTACTAAAATTCCAACTTTGATGTAACTGTCCAAAAACCATAAACTAATGCCATCATTTCGCCCCAATAATGAAGCTAAAGACCAACCCCCCCTCCCCCGAAAAAAAAAACCCGGCCGGGGGTTTCTTATCATTTCAAAACATATTATAAGGGCCTAATTAGGCTGTCAAGAAAGGAAGGGTAACAGCCCTTCACAAACACAAAAAATTTGTTTGAAGTGATGCATCTTAAAGCTGTTTGAAAAAAGGTATTTGACAGTTTGAGCAGTAGCTGAGAAATAGATTGTCAAATATACATTTAAGCAAAGCTTCAGAGAGAATTGTATCATAGTATACAACCAAAATAAACGTGACATACACTCATCCTTTTGACCATTGTAGCACTTACCTCGGATAGATAGAAAATCTTTCCAAAAAGGGCCTGAACAGCTAATTTTCTCTTGAAACCCTTTTCAGTATAGCCCGACACATTCATTACAACAGGGCCTGAAGATTATAGAAATGATGTTACAAGGAACTCATGTAATTCATTGTTCAGTTCAAATGGATTCAAAAGGTTAACTGAGACATATTCAATTTAAAGTATCTTGGGCACCTATAAATGAGGAAAATTATCTATTGATTAGCACCTTAGACACCCCCCCCCCCAAAAAAAAATAAAAAAAAAAAGCTTAGGATAAACATCAATTTTTATTTGAATCTTACACTGCTCCATCTCTAGGTTGCTAATCTCTTATCCAAGTGCTAAGATTATAAACAATTTCAATTGAAAATGGGAATGCCCTCCTAACAACCTTCTCCTGTCAAACCCCATCAATGTATATGTGTGCATATGTGAGTTGTAACTATTTTTTTTTAGAGTATATTGTGTTACCTTTGTCTCGCACAATCCTTCTGGAGATTTCATTAAGAATGTCAGCAATCTGAGTGTGATTCAGTCCAGAAGCTTTTCTAAGCTCTATCAAGTTGGAAATTAGATCTGTGTTGAACGGTTTTTCATTCAAAGAATACCTTATGTACTTGCGCAAAATCTCATCCATGCCAAAACCAGTCTGTATGTGGAGTAGAAGCTCTTAGCAACCCCAAGAAGTGAACATTTCCAGGGAAGACGGAGAAAGTAGATAAGAATGTCAACGGGGCTAAAAAAGACTACAATAAAAAGGGTCTGCTCCTAGCATTATCAATTTACGAAGAGATAAACCTTCAAAACATAAATGGTTGGAGACCATAGTACAATACATTAAACATTGAATTAACTTTGCATGGAAAACCACAGAAGTCCATCAATCTAGCGTAAAATTGTCAAACCAGCCCACATCAAGTGTATTCTAAACCTGTCATGAACCTTTTGCATACGGAGATACAGCAATACCTAAAAAGAAATTGAAACAAGAGATAAAAGCTTCCAAGACATATAAGGTTCCATTAACTCCGTTTCAATTTCAAGGTTCTTGATCAAATTCCTTCATCTAGCAATTCACCTTATATTCCTATCATAGTATCAATATTAGAAACAACAATACTATATTTTATCACTTTATGACAATTTCAATATAAATCGATGAGAAGAATGGGCCTCTAATTCATGCTAACCTTCTTTACTAGGTGCTCAAGGGCATCAGATGTTACTTGGTCTCTTCCTTCATGGAATAATTCATCTATTGATTTACATAGCTCAGCATTCTTATTAACCTGTGCAAATTTAGATCATACATTAAGATCACATGGAAGATGGAAGAAACAATGATAAATAATAGATAACACATTAGAGTTACATTGTGTGAGTCGTCTGAAATGGATATAAAACTATAATTTCAGAAACAATTAAAAACCAGTGAATTTTGTAAAACCATCTATAAGAGCAACATCACAAAACAACAGTAGTGATATATATATATATATCAGTTAGACACTTCCAAATTTTTAAAATATATAATTTAGTACTAAAACTTTTAAACCTTCATAATATAGGTCCTAAACTTTTAAATCAAACAATTTAATTATAAATTTTAAAATTTTTATACATAAGTTTCCAAATTTTTAACCACTATGTATATTAGCAAGCAAGCTGATAACTATGGTGAAATTTTAAAAAATTGTACTAAATCATACAATTTAAGAGTTTAGGACCTCTACGGAATTGTTAAGAGTTTAAGAACTAAACTATACATTTTAAAAGTTTTAAGAGATGTGTGAAGTAATATTCATGAACAAAGGAAGCAACTAAACCTAATAATAAAAAGGGTAATAGATGCGAACCAAACGGCTGCGTTTAGTACGGGGAGAAGATAACTTTTGAACAGTCCTGACAAAAGCAAAGACAAAGGTAATGGAGGCATAGGCAAGAGGAATAGCAAGGATCCAGGGGAGGGAGGTGGAGCCAACTCTGGGACCTGGAATGGTCTGCGTGACAGAGCCTGTAAACTCCACGAGATCCATGGCCTTGTCCTGTATCCATGGCATTTCCTCCTCTATCTCCACCGATTCTCCTTCATCGGTATCTTTGGATTTGTTTGTCTTCTTGTTGCCATCTGTAGTACTCTGAATATTGGTGCTTCTAGTAATATGGCTTTGGGATTTTGGCAAAGTGGAAACCATTCCAAGAAAGGGTTGTGAAGTATTCAAACGAGATGTAGCTATAATAGAATAGGAAGTTGAAGATCGAAAAGCAAGCGACGGTGAGATGTTTAACGGGAGAGTCATGACCTTAGCCTTAGGGCGGAAAATCAAAATCCCAAAAGGACAAGCTGTGGTTGTTGGCATTTTTGTATTGATTAAGTGAGGAAGAAAATAGCTTTCAATCCCTCTTCACTTCAAAAATGCTCTTTGCAGCCTGGAAGCTCTAGTCTTTAGACACACAGCTACACGATCATGCTGAGTTTTATGCAGCCTGTAAAGCAAACGATACATACATCATAAACATTAAAAAAAGCTAGCGCTGCAGGTTTGCTTAGGCAATTGGTATAATTTGGTTTCTTAAATTAGAAATGTGCTATTTGATCCTTTGGTTTTGGAAAAAGGACTAGTTATACATTATTTTAATAATTTTTCTATTAAAATATAATTTTTCAATGAAATGATTAAAACGCAATAAAAATGAGAGACTTTATCAAGAAAAAAGTAAAATTTAATATGAAATTATTTAATAAAAATCAACAATAATAACATTCAAACATAAAAGTATTTAAATACATTTTGAATCTAAAAAATAATAACAATAAACAGATAAAGCTTAATAAAAAAAAATAATTTTTTATTAGAAAAATCATTAAAAAAATATAATTTCTGTTCCTTTATAATGGGAGTGGATGACAATATTTCAAATCTAATGACCAAACAGCACTAATGAAGAAATCAAGAGACTTAAAAAATAGAGACAATGCATTTTGCCAAAAGATTATGCTTAAAAGTTCCTGAATTCAGCAATTGATAAATATTAGAAGCCGCAGCTAAAGACAATACAAATTCAAACAATACAGAGAAAGACTGAACCAAAAAGTTTTACATCAGAGAAAACAGCACATGGAAATAAACCAAAAAATAAAGAATGAAGATGAGTCACTTCATGGAAACGAAACCCAAAAAAAAAATTCAAAACCAAAGGATGCATTATCTTCAAGTCAGCCGAAACCCTTAAAACACCAAAATGAATACTTTAAAACAGCACTGAACAAAACCCCCCATCCTGAATTAAACCATCAAGCTTTTGATAACAACAATCAGAAATCAGATAATGAACCGGACTCACAGTCATAAACCAACAAAAGCTCATGCAATATACTCTTGAAATGTTACTTCACCTAAAGGAGGAGAAGAGGTTCCCACCATGTCCCTAACCTTTATATGAAGAGCCAGTGAATCGACGGAAAACGACAGGTCTATAGACCAGAATTCGCAGACGGAAAAGAAAGAGGGAGAAGCATAAATGGAAGCGCAAGAGCGAGCTTGGGGGTGAGACACTTATCTGTCGTTCTCTCTCTCTCTCGGCTCTTAACTTCTTCTTTTTTCATTTACATACTATTTTTATTTTTTTAGCATACCGGAAATTCAAGAACACAATAATAACATGATCAAATTTTTTTAGGAGAAAAAATAAAAAGTTTTAATTTTTTTAAAAAAAATATTTAATTATAATTTATTTTTAATTATTTTATAAATTTAAATTATTTATTATTATAAATAATTTATTTGACTAAATATTATCAAATATATTTTATTATGTCTCTTTTATAATAGATAAAAAATGTAAGTTCAAGCTTGAAGGTGGTGAAAAATTATCATGTTTAATTTAAAAAAAATAATAATTTTAAAATTTTAAGTTCACATTTTCATTTTTATTGTATTTGATTTTATTTTTTTTGTGTGGTTTAGTAATTTTTAAAATTTTAGGATGAGTTTTAAAAAATTTCTCACAAAAATTTATTATTCCTTTAAATTAAATTTAAGTAAATAGTTAAGTCTTTTGCATGGTTAGATTAATTTTTGAAAATATATCATAGAGTATATGATAATTAATTATTTTTTGTCATAATTAGTATTTCATAATAAAATGTGAAAATTATAATGAATCTAAAATTAGTGTTTAAGAATCAAATAGTAGAGATTATCCTTTTTAAATACAATTTGAGCCTAATTTTCTTTATTCTAGGTAAAATATATTTTTTCTACCCCAAATATATTTATTATTATTTTCAAATTTTTAGATAGTCTTTATAGGTATTAGCATTATGGATGGGCACGGGGACGGGCGGGGACGGATTTGAATATAATCGTCCCCGAACCGAATTATAAAATCTCTCCCCGAAATCGCCCGAAAACCGTTGCAGTTCGGGGACAGTTTTTTACCCACGGTTAACAGTTCGGGATAGTTATTAAAAAAATCGAAAAAAACCGTTTTTCAAAATCCTATTCAATTGAGCTCTTTTTAGCAATGCAATCCAACTAAAAGAAATGATTGATATTGAACTTGATATCTAAATTTGTTATTTTAAGTTTATAATTAAAAATTTAACATTTAATAATATATATTTCTATAAATCTAGATAAGATTAAATACATATCAATAATATATATTCCGAATCTTAAGATACTTTTTTGACTTAAAAACTCCGGGATCTTCAGGGTCAGCTGTCGCACACTAAATATACAGATTGAAGGCAGATACAATCTGAAAAGAAAAATATGCTCAAGTTTCATTAAAAACGAAGGCATAACCAATACAGATGAAACATAATGAACTCAGACTCCTACAAGTACACATATTTCATCGATCCAACTAACACTAGATCATTGAAACTAGCATCTTTTGTTGAAATACTGAACTTCTAATGTTCATTTCTAGAGTGAGCAAACAAAAACAACATACTCTTGGGAAATGGTCTTGGAATTTCAGGAATCAGAAGGTTGTGAGTGACCCTTTAGGTTAAGTCTTGACTCTTGATTACCTCTTGATCCTATACTTGGTGACAATGGATTTTAAGGAAGATGATGAACAAGTTCCAAGAAGACCTTTTTGGATGGTGATCCTCGATCTCAACGAGAAAATTAACATTCACTACATAGATTATTTGCTTTATGCCAGAGAACTCATGTAAGTTTAAACTCAAATTATTGTATTCTATGATTTTGCCTACATGTTCTTTTCAATTATCACACCCAAGTGACACCAAATATTTCTCATAGCCTATGATAAATCCATGATACATAATACATTGATCTTGCCTACGGTCTGTCACCCTAAATTGTGTAGATAGAAAGTGAAGCTAACAAACTGTTTGTTGAAGAGCAACCCTGGTAAAGTTTGGCTGTATAAAGAAAGAGTAAACAACAATACCAAACACATGAAAGTACAAACAAACAGAGAATACACAGATCCCACTTGTAAATCCACCAAAAGCACATAACAAAATACATCTTAAAGGAAATTAAGGAGAAATGGCTTACAAGTGGAGTGTAGATTCCCATCACAATATACTGGAACATTTTCTTCCCAATGAAAGGAGTAAAGAACACATAGAAAGAAAAACCCAGAGCCAGAAACACAGCAATTGCCACCACCTTCAAATAAAATTAAGAAAACAATTTTTTTCAGAGTTCAAAAACAATAGCGATAATCGGACGAGAAACTCTGAAGGCATACCTGAAGAGGATGGTAAGGAAGTTGCCAACCATGTTTTCTCATGAAGACTTTACTACACTAGTTTTCAAGTGTCGTCGCTGGATAGCCTATGATCCTGCATGATTGGATCATAATCATAACCAAACCAAATCATAAGGAGCAGGACTATAAAACCTTGTTCAAAGTAATATGCACAAGATCGAAGAAGACGCAACGACTGGAGACGACCGAAGAAGACGCAGCGACTGGTGACGATTGGCGAAGACGCAGCGACTGGAGACGACCAAAGAAGACGCAGAGAATGGCGACTAGCAACTGCGGCTACGGTTGGCGATGAGGCAGCGCTGTGAGAGAAGGTAGATCTACAGATGGAAGAAAAGTAGAAAACTGAGAGAAATTGAGGCGCAGAGAGAGTTAGGTTAGGATTTAGGAATCTGATAAATTAGGTTTATATATTAGCTATTTAGGTTAAAAATAAATAAATCTTAATTAATATATAATTTATTTAAATATAATTAATTAATTTCGAGTACGGGCGGGTACGGTTTTGAGTATAACTGTAACCGAACTGTACTTGCTCCTTTATGTTCGGTTTTTACCCGAAATTGAACCCGTCCCCAAAATTAAACGGTGAAAAACCAAACCACCGGGGCGATTATCGTGGATAACCGAACCCGTGGTTATTTTGCCCATCCCTAATTAGCATTGAATGTTAAGATTTTCACATTTAGTAAAGTATCATATGTTGTTTTTACTACATAAATTGAATGACTTAAGTAGAAATTGATATTATATATCATTTCGCCCTTCGTGCATGACTTATATCAAAAAGAGACATATTTGGAGTTACCTACACAAAAATCAAAAATGTCACAAAATTAATCATTCATCAAAATCCTACAAAAATGTACAATATGTACATGGATTCACTCTCTAAAAAAAATATGTTGAAAAAATATCTTAAATAAGATAGAGAGAGAGATGAATAGTATAATTTACATATTATGACCCACATAACCTACAAAATTATGAAAAAAAAGTTATAGGAAGTAAATCCCTAAAAAGTTATTACACTTTCTTCATTTTATAAGACATATATCTTAAAAAATTTATTTAATGATTTTGATTGAGCATAAAAATAATTTTGTAATTTCTTTACGAAATCTTAAATATTTGATTCATTTCATAAGATCGAAGCTATGCATTATTTTTGAGTCTTTCTTTTTTTATAAGTATACGAACTTATTAGTTCATTTCTAAATATAAAACTTTATTCGCATACACTTTAGTATGAGTGCTTAAACCCATAGAATTTAATGTTTTGAGAGTATTGACTTGTAAGGATAGAGTCGAAATAAATCCGAATTTCTGACACTAAAATTGGATAAATTTAAATTAAAACATTTTTGAAATGAAGTATAAAAATGATTTTTAATTAATTATTATTATAAACTATGTTAGTTTAAAAAGTTAAAAATAACTTATACTTTAGATTTTAATTATGATCTTAAAGAAGATTAAAAAGCATTAGATATTTTTATGTTTTGTTTTATTTTATTTTTAAGTTAATTTTTGATTTTATTTAGTTGTTATTTTGTTATAATTTTAGTTTTTGATTTGTTATTTTGTTATTTTTTTTTAATTTTTACATTTAGTTTAATGTTTGTGGGTATTATTACTAAAAATTCTCACGTGATTCAAACTTGTCCACTAAAGCAACCTAGGGGTTTAAAGGTTTGTTACACTCTAAATGCAACCGTATCAATTCATGAAACTGATTTAGGATAGTTTAATTTTTAGTTTTTACTGCTTCTCTTGCTGAGAGACTAGCAAGAAGTTGGTTAAGGGTTGTGATAAATGCTTAAAAAATACTAAAATTATGACGATTTATTTAATATACTTTAATTAATTAAATATATTTATATTTGTATGATTTTATCATATTTTTATATAAATTTGTTTTTTCGGAATCGTAAATATTTTATTATTTTTCAAGTATTTTCGTTCAAAAATAATACAAAGAGTCTAAGAAAAATATTGGACATAATACATCACAAATATGTTGAGAAAAATAAAAAAATGAAAAAGTTGGACAAAACGGTCAAAAATGTCGAGTCTAGCCTGCCTCGTGCGCATATGTCGAGTCCAACCTGCCCCAAGCGTATGTCACGCTGAGTCCTACACGTACCAACGCTAGTCTACCGCAAATCTTGCACGCATCATCCCATTCCGCCATAAATCTCGCCCCACACCCGTATCAACCTGTCCAAAAGCATCTAATATCAATTTTTGAGATATTTTCTCTCTTTTTTTGTCCTTTTATTCATTTATAAAAGGACCACCTCTCTCATTGTAAAAATAATCCAAAAAATCACACATTTCTCTTTTTCTCTCTCTAAAAAATTTTCTTAGTTTTTTTTATAATTTTTTTAGTTTTAAAGTTCTTCTCTTTTTTGAGAAAAACTGGTTATGTTTTTACAGATATCTAATTTTTAATTCAATAAAAGAAAATGCAAATGTGTTTGGAGGTTTTCTAAAAATGAAATTAGCATCAAAGTTCTATATTGATTCTTTTGAGGTATAATTTTAAAATGAATTCTTTACAATTATTTTTATGTTTTATTCTTATATGTTATATTTAACTTGTGTGTTATTAAATTTAATATTGTTGGTTGTTTATAAATATGATATAATAATAACATTGTTATACTTACGAAACATTAAATAAATAAAAACATTTCTATAAAATAAATTAATTTTTTTTATTCAAGATTTTATATTGAAGATGTGAGAGAGAAATATATTATTTTTCATTACAAACTTAAATCTGGAAATTAGACTTTAAAGTTTAATTATCTGGTCTGATTTAAAGTAATGTCTTTTTATTGGTTAGTACAATTGCACGGTAGTTAGAGTTAAGTTTTATTTCAAAAGTTTTTATAAGAATTATTATTCAAAAATATATTGATAACATATTTTCAATAATAGTTTTAAAACTTGAAAATTGGTATTCAGATAATTAAATTCTTAGATTTAATTTAGACATATTAAATAAAATTTAAAATTTCTAACTCCATCAAAGGTGACATTTAAATAGTTCATTTTCAATCTTTTAGAGAAAATGAATTAATTTAATTAACCAAATAAATTAACTTAATTAATCGATTGTATTAATTGATTTATTTAATTAATAAAAAATATCTAACCCCAATAAAAGTGATATTTATATAAAAAAGAGATAATAAATATATATCAATTTATATCTTTAATAACTTAAATAATATAAGCAAATATAATTAATTTAATTATTATATCCATAAATAGTCCATTGTTATGAAAGATAAAAATTTACACAATTTTTTATTAAATCTATATCTATATTTATTTTTTTATGCTATTAGATTAAGAAACACAAAAAAAAATCAAAATATCATGACATGATGTTTAAGATTTAATTTAATTTTTAAAAATTTGAATAATAAATTAAAAATCACATATATTTCTTTCTTGGATCGACTATGAGAATATATTTATCATATTTTATAAAATTATTCGTACACTTGCGAGAGTTTTACAAATATAAAACCAAATTATTAATAAGATTGGTATTACTAACCCGATGACGATTTTATCTCATCAAATATCAATCATCTAATGAATATCGGCAACAATTTAAATTTCCAAATCTTATTTTTTTTTAAAGCTAAACTACCCACAGTGTTCCTAAATTTTTTCATATATTATACTTTACTCTCCTTACTATTTTTCCTTACAATTTATTCCTATTATTTTTATTTTTTTACATTTTTGCCCTCTTACTATTTTCAAAACCGTATGATAATCCCTTTCGATTGAAAGTTTTTGCAAATGAATCATAACAATTTTAAGGATGTTTAACAAAATCTATAAAAAATACTTTCAAAATTTTAAGAACCACTATTTATCTTGAGTTATAGTCGAACTCATTCATGAAAGTGTAATGAAAATCTAACGAGTACGAACTACATGGCCAAAACCTAATGAGTTCCGAAAGCTCCAAAGTGACAGTAGTGTTAAGAAACTATGAACAAGAAAGTGGGTATTTGAATAATTATTAACAGAGATATTCATAGTTAAACATCATGAGAAATGAAAGCAAAAATTGCAGCTCTGTAGGATGCCTACGAAGTATAGTGTTTGAAAGGTGGCTGTACAAAAAATTCTGAAATTGAGGCAACCGAAGATACTCACTAAATTACATGCTAGGATTCAAAATAGTACTCTAAAATAAACGACTCAAACAAAAACTAATACCACATAAATAACTTATCGATTATTATAAATGGTACCCTAAACCTGTTATTACATCAGAAAACTTCAAAAAGTAAAAGCAGTTGACAAGAATGCACTGCCTCTAGTTATATTATTTGTAAATGGAAGCATAAATAAAGCGATACTAGATGTTGACAATGCAACATAAGAAAAAATTAACAGTATAATGAGAGAGTTTCGAACATTTTAAAAGAGACGATAATGACCCGTGCAATCCTTAGATAAAAACCAGTAAACATGTTTAGTTTACTATAATGAAATGAAATCAAAATATATTTCTTTTAATTTTATATTTAGTTGGGTTAAAAAGTAAAAATAGAATAAAATCGATTTCTAAAAAAAAGGAATCAAAACTCCTTTGTCTTGCATTTAAAGAATTATGATTCTATTTTTAATCAATTTTTTTTTCAATTTACCCCAACCTTAAATATAATCTTAAATATTAAATCTCAAATCCCAAAACTCAAAATCTTATTTTAAAAATAATAATTTAAACCTTAACCTTAAATTCTAAACTCTAAATCCACGATCCCAAAGCCCAAAACCTTATTTAAAAAAATAATAATTTTAACCTTAAACCTCAACCCACAAATATAACCCTAAACCATAAATCTTAATTCACAAATATAACTCTAAACCAAAATCTCAAATCTCAAAACCCAAAACTCTATTTAAAAAAATAATTATTATTTTTAAATCTTAACCCACAAATATAACCCTAAAACTTAAACCTTAAACCTTAAATCTCAAATCTCATAACCCTAAACCTTAAATCCCTAAATCACAAATCACAAACCTCAAAACACTAAATCCTATTTAGAAAAAATAATAATTTTAATAATATATTTTATTTTTAAATAAGAATTATTTAAAAAAATAATGATTTCAATGATGTATTTTTTCATTTCTTTTCAGTTATAAATCAAATCCTATAATACTAATTATTATTTTTATTCAGTGTTCAAAGCAAACAAAACTATTTTACTTTTCATCTCATTCCATTCCATGAATCAAACGACACCTGAACATGCATTAATTTTCTTAAAGAGTCAAACAAGCTGAGTTGGTCATCATTTGTTAATCTGTTTGCATTTTATCAGTTCCTGTAATAATCAATAAACATTATATTTTGCTTTAATGTAATACTATAAAGAGTTGGTGCTTATATTAGCAATTTCAGTAGAACAAATAGGCATGGAATTTGCGTTGTAAAGAGATGAGGTACCTCATTTTCTCCAAAATAGCTATTAAAGCTTGGAAAGTAATAAAGCAAGCTCATCGTCTGTCACCTTAACATCAATGCATAATCCCAGAGAAGAAGAAAGCCTTGCAACTAATTGATGCTTACCCGTTATTCATAACTAATAGTTAAAAACAGAGTAATAGATTATGGATTCGTTTGGAATCTCTTCTCCTTTTGATTGAAAGTACTTTCAAATAAATCATAACAATTGTAATAACGACTTGTTTGGTTGGTTTCTTTCAGCAATCCGTAAACCTCTTTAAGAGGTGATTAGTCTCCTTACTTGGTGGCGGGGTCATCATGAGCAAAAAATGTCGACAACATTCTTCTCCTACACACTAGGCAATCCATTGCTAAAAACTCGGTGTTCAACCGTACCGATATGTTAGTTGAAACCAATCTTATACCTTATTTACGAGAAATCTCGAAAGAAACTACTCAACCTATGTCCTATAATATTAGGTAGTATCTTGCGTTTAAATGGACTGGCTCCACTTTTAAGGCATTATCTCTATGATCGAAGTTATATACTCTGTAACATAGGATTTATCCGCACGAAGAATGAAGAACATACGAAAGCTTTGAAATATTATTTTCGTATATTAGAACGGAACTCATTCTTATTACAACTTTTTAATAATATAGTCATGATCTGTCATTACGCACGATTATCTCCACTATAACATTATCTCTATGATCGAAGTTATATACTCTGTAACATAGGATTTATCCGCACGAAGAATGAAGAACATACGAAAGCTTTGAAATATTATTTTCGTATATTAGAACGGAACTCATTCTTACTACAACTTTTTAATAATATAGTCATGATCTGTCATTACGCACGATTATCTCCACTATAGAAATAAAAAGAAAGAACAAGTTAATAAATACTAAAAAAAATGAATTTTTTATGTATGTATCGTTTAAAACATCGATTTTTATCAAGAAATACTATTTGTAGTTTTAAGAGAAATAAATAATATTTATTTTTAAGAGAAATAATTTTGAATACATATTATCTTAAAATAATTATAAAGTTCAAAAAAACATTTCTAACATTTCGTACCAAATACTTAAATATTTATCTTAAAACCACTTTTAACCAAAACACTTTCTCATATCAAAATGGGCCCTATCAATAAGAAAGAAACACAAGAAAGGAAACACACAAAGATGTTCTCCACGCTTCACAACGTCATAGAAGAATGAATAATAGCCACCTTAAGTGTTATGAGAAAAAGAAATACTCCTCCTTTTTCTTGGATTCTCGTGCAACCTGATCACTAAAAGCTAGTTTAGAATTATTAGTCAATAATTTATAATTAATTTTTAGTTCTCAAATTTTCACAAAAAATCGTTTACTTCAAAATAACTCATTTTAAGAGTTACGAACTTTATTTTTGTTTTAAGCATGATATATATAATTCATTTCCTCGACTAATGTTGGCTCACTGTAGAGGTCCTTTGCATGTTCAGTATTGGCCAACTAAAAAAATAACTGAATAATATATCTAGAACTTGCTTTGAGACTTCTCAAACGGAAAATTTTCATTAGCAGTTTATTACTACTCATAAACCGGACTAATACCTCAGATGATATTACTAATGTGACTCTAAAATCTTAGTCAAATTCCTTAAAAAACATGTATATACCTTTATCAAGTAAAATATTTATAAAAAAATCCATTACTACCCATAATCGCAAGTGACAAAAAAACGTACACGCAAGTGAGTTATTTTTTTTCCCATGTATCCCTCTCCTTTTCAACTCCATACAAGTTCTTCAATTAACCCATTGATTGAAATCCTCCAAAACAGACTTCTTGTCTCATTCAAAATCGTCCATTTCATCTGCTCTTAAGGAGAATATGTCAACAGGCGCTGTCGTGCAGCCAAATGTGTTCTGCTTAAATTTACTATTTCTTGACAATGGTGGTGAGCGTTTCCGGTGATCGAAATATACTACGACAACTGTTATATCATCATGAAAATGACGTCTTATTCCTTTCTCTATTTTCCTCAAGTCATTGTATCTCATTTCCCTCTTCCTAGCAGCCGCTTGTAGAGCAGCTCTCACCAATCTCCTTGCAATCGCCTACAAATTTTGAACCCTCAAACAATCAATCACATAGACTTATATTGAATTCTACTCGAGATAATTAAAAACCCATAATGCCCTTTTGATTAAACTATTTGTTCCATTTAAAATGTAACGAAGGAGAGAGTATAAAGTTGTTAAGCACATTTCCAAGAAGCAAGCAAAAAAGGGGAAGGGGAAGGTATCCACAAAGCCACCTGAAGTTTGCCTAAATAACAAACCAATCAACGCACGTTCAAAAATAAATTCACCATTAGATTTAGCACTTTATGCATTTTAACTAATCAAGCAAACCTCAAGGAAATTTGCCAAAAAAAATACAAATAAACGCATATTACTGCAATGTAAACAAACATTATAATCAATGTAGAAAGTGTAATTTGTGTACTCACAGCTCTAGGGTTGTTGAAGACAATATCCACAGCTTCCTGGTCGCTTAATTGTTCCCAAAGGCCATCTGATGCAAATATCACAAATAAATCTTGTGGTCTAAGTTCTCTAGTAACTATTGAGGGTACCGCAGTCATTACAGGTCGTTTTAAAGCATTTGGATTTCCAAATTGCATATACATTGGGTCTCTAGTGAACTCAGTAGTCTTTAAGTAAAAATCACCAATCGATCTTGATACCTGAAAGACAAATAAAACGCTTTAGCATTCTCCATCACATAACATTTTAATTAGTAAGATGCATATGCTTGAAGTCAAATGACCTTAACGACAAGGGTGGAAGAATATTAGAATAAAAACCAATAATCTCGCCAAAATGGTTAAATGTGAGAAAAGGAAACACATTAAAAACAATAGCATTTCTAACTGATCATATAAAATTTCATAATAATACTTTCTCTTATTCACTTCAAAATCAAAATTTGACTGCAAATAAACACATTAAAAGCACATCAAAAGAAGTAGCCAATACCTGAATTATACCCTTAATTCTCCAAACTCCACGAGTATACACCACAACATTTGCATCATCTGGATGGAGTGCTTCAACCTCCTTCCTCACCTCCGCAACTGATACATTATGATCCGTGGACAGCCGGTATGCTACTACATTTTTCTTGCTTTCGGAACCTCTGCTGCCTAAAACTGCCCTTGAATCTCCAAGGTTTGCCACGTGCAAAACATTGTCAGAAATTGTACCAACAATGCAACATGATCCCACTGAAGCTGTTTGTGGCCTTAGTGGAAATGATCTCCGTACTAACCGCAAGAATCCCTCCTCAGTGGCACTAAATGCCTTCTTGATTGAATCTTCTGACAACCCTCCTTCTGTATCAAATTCTACATATTGAACCAAATCACAATGTTAAACAGATTGTTTACTTACTAGGAAATAATGGAAAAATTATGCCCAAAATGTCGAGATTGGTCTTAAGTTTTTGGTCAATTTTAACAGTAATCTTAATGAATTAGAATAGCTCAAACGTATAGGTCACTGCCAATTACTATTGAAATTTGCTAAAATATGTACCAGTAAACTAAATTAGAACCCCACTGAGAATATGGGTCAAAAAGAAAACCAAAACGAAGAATAGCGGCTGTCCAAAAATACTGTACCCCAAAATTTCTTTCTCAGACATTAATATCTTGATAACCCAACTAATTTCAGCCTCAAATCGGTTCATGTTTAATTTCCAATTAAACATGAAAAACAAAACATATTTAATCAATTCGAAACTGGGTTATAACAATTCAATCTAAATCAAATCAAAATTTACAATTTAAACCCCAATTCTTCCCTTAAACTCAAAACCCTAAAAAATGAACAAACAGATTGTGAAAATTGATTAAAAATACAGAAAACAAAACATACTGTTTAAAAAAGGGAAGAGATGCTTATTGACGAACCGAGAAGCTTCAGGACCACCATGACCATCAAAAACACCAACATAGGTAGCAGATGGAGATGAGAAGACCTGACTCTGATCTTCAAGATGAGAATTAGCCTGTACAACCGCGATAGAGTATTCACCAGAGGCATGAGGCTTCAAATCCGCATGCCACATAAGATCATCTCCACCATTTCGACCAAAACATCTCTCTATAGGTCTATAACACGATCTTAACATCGTCATCTTATTCTATTACGAATTGGGTTTGTTTTTACTAAACTAAAAGGATTAAACTTTGAAGGGTTTGGTCGCTGAAATATCACATAAGGTGAGGAAAATAAAGAAAGATCAAAATATAAAGTCGTAAAAAGGTGCAGAGAACGTGTGAACAGTGAGGATAGAGAGAGAAAAGGTAAGGCACCGCGTTAAGGTACAGAAAAAGAGAAAACCCAGCTTCGTTTTATTTAGGGATGGCAAATCGAACTTATTCGATCGAATTCCCTCCAATTAATTCAGAATAAATCGATACAACTTTAATTTAATTTAAATAAATAAAGATAAATCTAAATCTAAATCTAAATCTAAATCAAACATTTAAATTACTTTAAATTAACTTAATTTAATTTTTTTTAGGTAATTAATATTTTTAATTTTATAAATTAAAAATATTTTAAATGATTAAAGCTTATTAATTCTTAAAGTAAATATAAAATGCTTAAAATATGGAAAATAATATTAAAATAACTTATATTTTTAATAAATATTAAATTAATATTAAATTAATAACTTATCACGAAATAAAATCTACAAATATAATATAATTCTTTACATACATGTCATATTATAATAACAATTAATTACAAAAAAATATTGTAATCATAAGTGAAAAAAACTAGTTCTTCAATAAATTTATTTTTAATATTTTTTTGTTTTAAAAATAAATATAGGAAAAAGAGACTTGTATTTTTATGGTTCTTTTATAGTTTGAAATAAAGTGAACCATGAACCAAAGTTTGAATTCCCTTAAGTGTAAAAAATAGATGTATTAAAACATTAAATATTAAAATGAAAGATAATAAAGAGTATTTTATTAAAATTTGATTGATTCAAAATTTAATTCATATCAATATGAAAAAACTCAAATAATGTTTTAAATTACTGTAATTTTACACAAAACTTACAACAAATAAAAAACTCTCTTGTGAACCATACACTAATCATACAAAACAAAAACTATATTTTTAGGATTGTACATAAAATATTTTTACATGTTTTAATAGACGTGGAACTACTGTAAAAAAAAATAGTAAAACGGTGTGGGATATAAGATAGCTTTTGGAAAAAGAGAGTTGAAAAACGATTGTTAACTGCTGGAGAATTTGAGAGTGAGTTGGTTGATAATGAAGAAAAAAATTAAAAAAATGTGTTTTTTTTTTAATTTTAACCTAATGTATAAGTTATAATACTTTTATAATTTTTTTATTTTATTTCAGACTAATAGATTAAAACCCAATTTATATTTAGCTCAATTTTTTTTATATTATTTAAATTAAATTAAATTTATTATAATTTTAATTTAATTCGTATTTGATTCAAAACATAACATAAATTACAACACCCTAATTTCATTATATTGAAAATCAAATACTAATTCTATTTTAATTAAATTACGTACCATAATAATTTACCTTTAGCACACAAAGTTTTATTTTTAATTTTTTCATGTAATATATATATTGATAATATAAATAATATTTTTAAGAAGAAAATAAGATAAGTTAAATAAGTTTTATAAAAATCATATGTTTTTTTTATTCTTTATCTTTTTTCTGTTTTTTTTTATTTGTAATTTTCTTTGACTTTCTACTATTGTTTTCGTTTTGTTACGTTTGTCTCGAATAAAAACTTTCCCTTTTTTACCTTTAATCGTAAGTTAACCCAACGTATTATTTATTATTGTTTCATTTTATTTCTTAATTCTTTTACAAACAAGTAACAACCCATTGTTTTCGCCAATTGAATTGGAAATCCGTGAAGATAATTGAGTAATTTCCACTTGATAAAAATATTTGAATATTTTCCACTTCATTCGTATAAATGATTCTTAGTCAGAAGGAACTTCATAATCATATTTAAAGTATGATTTACCAATAGATAATACCAAAGAAAATGAGTAGATATTTAGGACATATTTATTATATAGTGATAATGAGTAGATATTTAGGAAATATTTAGGACCAAAGAAAATAATTTTTTTTTATAAAATAAAAAAATAAGTCTTTTTATGACCCTTTTACCTACCTTATAAAGTATATATACCATATTTTTTTAATTATTATATCATATTAATTTTAATTAAATTGATCTCATTTATCAAGTGATTTTAAATAAAACTACTTATAAGGACATTTCTAATAATGCATGATTGGGGTGTTAATTTGTATGTAACATCAATTTATTTGATTTTTTAGTTCCAGTGTATAATAATATTTTCACACCTGACATTCAATTGGGATAGTAAAGCAATTTCACACTATATTAATATAGCATGAAACATATTTATCACATAAAAAGAAACAAAATGTGTAATACAAAAGGACTCAAACTAGATTTAAAAATTCTTGTAATGTCAAGAGTAATTGCTCAAATTTTAGAATTAGAGTGTCCAATCACATTTTTCAAAAAACTATGGACTAGAATACTGGTAAATTTTACTATATAAAAAAAAGAATATTGATAAAAAATTTGTTATGTTTATATTATTCACTTATTAGAAATTTTTTAAGAAAATAATAAAAATAATAATTTTAAAATATATAAAAACAAAAATAACACTATTTATATCTATAACGTATATTTTTACTATTAAAAAAACTTGATATATAATTTTGTTTTAAAAACTGTTTAATTATATATCATTCAAATTAAATCATAATCATTTAGACTCATTTAAAATTAAATATCATCTAATTAATTATATTTATTATTATAGTATATTATTTTTATTGTTATAAATTTTAAAAATATTTATTTTATAGTTTCTCAAAAATTTCATATAAAAAATATTTGGTAGATATGATAATATTTTTACTATTGATTTTCTCCATATATATATATATATAAATATGATCTTTTAATGATAGCATAAAATTAAGTTTAAGTATCTAGAAGCTTTAAGATAAGATAACATGATATTTAATTATTGAATTTTTATAAATTAAATATATTATATTTTAATAGTTTTGTTATTATATTTTTTAATTTTTTAATTATTTATTATAAATTTTTGTTTTTATTTCATTTTTTGACATAAAAAATTAAATTGTATCAAATTAAATTTTACTATAAAAAAGTAGTTGATTTTTGGAAAGAAAAATAATTTATTAAAATCATCAAAATTATTTTAAAATATCTAAAGTGTTCAAATATAACGTAACTAAAATATCATATTTTAAATTAAAAATAAAATTATTAAAATTATCAAAATTATTCTAAAATATTTAAATGGTTCAAATATAACATAATTAAAATATCATAATTTAAACTAAAGTTAATAATATATGTAATTTATTGAAAGAAGTAAAATTTTAATATAACACTCAGATAAATAAATGTTAATATTATTTAATGTAATATATTTTAAAATTTTATTATATATTGTTATTATTTTAAAAATTGAATGATAATTTAATTTTTTAAATAATATTAATATGTATTGAAACTTATCACTTATCAAAATAGATAAAAATTGACGTGTGGCTTAATTTAGACGAAAACTTATTGACTTTTACTTAGACTCCAAAATCCAAATCACACGATTGGACTCTTTACCCAATGTTAATTTGGACTTCAGCTATAGTCTACGTCTTACCTAAACAACACGTACACGATTTGACTCTTTGACCAAATGTTAATTCGGAGTGTCGATGTTTTAATCTAAACAACACGTTTGGTTATAACTTATTGGGAAAGTATATTTATAAATATTTGTAATAAATTAAAAATATTATAGTATAATATTATTAATAAATGTAAATAAATTTATATAATTATAATAAAATACAAAAAACTATGAGATTTTTCTTCTTCTTTTTTTAAAATATTTATTGAGATATTTTTTTAATCATTTTCGAACCATTCCCAAAATGAATCAGAATGGTCAAAAATTTTAACTAATTTTCTAATTGAAAAATATATTTTTATTTTCACTTTTTTTTAATCTGAACTGCTTTAGTTTTTTAGATAAAAATATTTATTTAATTTTTTTTTAGAAATTTGAATAAAATAAGTTTTTTTAAAATTTATTATAATAAAAATAATATTTTAATAATAATAAATAGGGATAAATTGATTGTAATTTAACATTAAAATAGTAAAAATATACTTTATATTAAAAGATATATAATTTTTTTACTTATAAATTTTAAAGATTATAAATATTATCTTTTTAAATTTTTTTTCGTAGGTTTAGTAACGTCGTTACTACATTGGTCTTGGGGTAATTGACAAAGCACACGTCGTTACTACATTGGTCTTGGGGTAATTGACAAAGCAACACTCAATAAATAAGTTATTTATCTTAAATTTAAAATAAGGATATATTTGTAATATACATTAGTTTTTTTCTCAAAACATCTCAAATGCATAAAAATATCACATAATTTCATTATATAACATAATATATTTAAAATATGTGTATATAGCAAATTTCAGAATTAGTATGAAAGGATAATATTTTCAAGATACGTGCCATTATAAATTATCTGTACATAACATAAAATACAAGAAAGTATATATATGTATATATCAACAAACCAAAAAAAAAAAACGATGAAAAACAAAGATTAATTCATTTTGGGGAAATTGTAACCAATGCTTTAATACACCACTTAAGTACATGTTATGTAGTTAATTCTCGAATCTATAATTCAATTTTTTACACGCACCATGATAATTAATTTTATTATAAATTTAGGTTTAATTTAACTTAATAAAATTTTATTAATTTAAAGATTGTTTAAATTTATAAATAGTATTGTTATCTTGCTCCTAACCGATATAAAATAATAATATTTAACAGTCCCCCTCTACATAACGGACAAAGATAGATATAAACACCATGGTGAGATTGTGGTAGAACTCATAGTCTAAGCATATATACACCAAAAACAGAGCTTATTGAGTTGAGTTAGACATGAATTTTTAACATGGTATCAAAGTTTTGTTTTTGGTCTCTATGTGTTTAGATTCTAGGCTCTACCACAGTTTCACCGCGACACTTATATTCACCTCTGTCCGTCGTATGGAAAAAGACTATTAAATATCCTTATCCCATATCGGTCAGAAGTAAGACAACAATACTACTTATAAATCTGAACAATCCTTAACTCAATAAGATGTTAATCTTAAATTTTTAACAAATTTTATTATCCTCATTTTACAAATAAAATTTATGATTATATATTTTTTCAAAGTGAATGAAACATCGTTAAATTTTACAATTCTCTCATCTTTTTTCGATGATATAATTTATGTTTAAAAAACACATGTATGTAAGAAATTATTTCTATTTTATTTAGGTGTGCACCATATATTAATAAATTGTATTTTACAATTAGTTACACAAGTATCTAGACATATAATTAAAAAGAAAATTTATGCAAAATTTCGTTTACATTCTACGTGAGATACAACATCACCTCATGGAGTGTTAAACATGTCGGTAGGTCCAACAAGACACAATCCGTTAATCATTTGATCTATTGGTTTATTATGTCGATATATACAATACATGAGTCTAAAAATTAATACCGTACCAACCTGCCCTATGATAAATTAGGCCAACACATGAGTCAATATTTTTAAAATTATAATATATTAAAATTAATATTAAATATATAAATATATCTTTATATTAAAGAATACAAACCTATTCCAATAGATAATATTATGCTTATAACATGAGATTGAGAATTTTACTTTCAAAAGAATATATTTTTATTAAAATAATTCATTAAATAAACTATGGATTATATTTATCAATTAATTACTACTCAACTAATCACAACATCACACAGTACAATAAAATCTATGAGTTAAAAGTAAAGGTACGATACAGTATGTATATTAACGGATGGTGTAGGACTAACTTGATCTTTTAAACTTCACTATTGGGCATCGAATAAAAAATTATTTTAAAAATAAATTTAATGTATTAGTTGAATTTTTAAAAAAAATCTAAGAGTAAAAATATATTGGATGTGTATATTAAAAATAAAAAAAGGAAAAAAAATGTCTCCCGTGCATTTCCCCTTCATTATATAAGTAATGTGTCTCATATCTCTTATGACTATTTTTCTAAATAGTCAAGATTTACGGGATTTTCTATTAAAAACGTTAAAGAACACACATTTTATATTAATTTTTTAATTAAAAATTATTTAAATTGAAATTTTATTTAGATTCCATTTATTATTAAATATGCAATGTTGTTAATATTTAGGGCTGCTGCTGTAAGTTTTTTTAAACAATTTTTAAACAATTAAATTACTTACACATTTATAATTATTATTTGAATTTTAAATTTTTTACATACCTAATATATGTCAATAAATCACAAATTTGTTAGCTTTTTGTTAAAAAATTTAAGGTATTAATTTATGTATTTTTTCAAAGTTCTAAAATTAAAAATTGGATAATTTTCTTTACCGGTGATTGGTTAATAAGAGATGTCTTGTCTATGATTGGGCAATGTGGGATATACATTAACGTACAACCTCACCCACTGCACAAGATAATAACTCGTTTTAAATGACCGTTGGATGCAACAAAAAAAAAAAGGGGGTCTCAGATTGTGTAACGGCTACTTTCCATTTAAAAAAGAAATAGTATCTTCACTATTACTCTCTAGTTCCTCTATATCTCTTTCTTGTTTCATCAAATTAAGATCTTCATTCTCTAATTTCGTCCTTTCTTTCTTTCACACTATCGAACAGATCTACAATCATTAGAATTTCAGACTCAAATTTCAGAACTTTAATGTAAATCGAATTCAATATCTGAAGGCAATTGGCTGGCGATGGACATTGGCTGTTTGGACTTGTGTAGCATCTCCATCGAATCAAACGATAAGTCTTCTCTTGATTTCGATAGCAAACTAAACGACGTCGCCGATCCTCTTTCTACTTCTTCGAAGATCAGAAAGGTATGCATGTACTGCACCTTTGCAACGATTAAATTAATCGGATTTCATATTTCGATCCCCTTTTTTATTCTCTCTTTCCATTTTTCATTTCGCATTTTTGCTAGAATTTGGACTGTGTGATAACTTTTTTTTTTAATTTCTTAATATTGAGTATGTTAGTCTTTGTTAGGGTTTGATGGGTACTGAGAGCTCTTTGCCTAATTTGGAATTGAATCGATCTTAGAGCAGTTTAACTTAGATTCAGAAACCTACTACTTAATTATTGTTTTGGAATTCGGATTCAGGTGGGAAAATTGAAAAACCCTAACGACTATTAAATGAATTTTAATTGCAACTTTTTCTTTTGAGTTAATATGTATGTAGTATAAATCTAATTACTCAGAAACCTACTACTTTATTATTGTTTTGGAATTCGGATTCAGGTGGGAAAATTGAAAAATCCTAACGAATATTAAATGAATTTTAATTGCAACTTTTTCTTTTGGGTTAATATGTATGTAGTATAAATCTAATTACCTAAATCCTGAAAATGGACTAAGCCTTACAACTGAATACTCTAAGATTTCGTTAAGATCCTTGTAAGTGTCCCCACTGGTCTAAAAAATAAGCTGGAATTAAGTAGCACCTATGTCGTTAATCTTCAAGCAATTTTTCTTTTTACCCCGATTACAATGCTTTCCATTTTTTTTACCTCAAATCAATTTCTACTCAACACTGAACATGCATGTATAAAAATGAAGCTCATTTGAATACATGTTCAAGAATATACTATCCAAAACTTTACTTGAAGACATAAGATGATTTGTCGGTATTTTGATGGATATATGTTGTTGGAGCTCCAGTCACTTTGTCCTTTTGAAATGCAAATATTTCTACTTTAAAAAAAGAGTGAAGGGGAGAATCATTTCGTGTAATATTCCCTTAGTCATTGATACTTTATTAATTTCTACTTTAATTATCTTGTTATTTATTTAAAATGTTTGATAATATTTGTAATGTCTTCAATATTTATAAATGAAAAGTTTAATTGACATGTATTTGAATGGACAGATTAAAAATTCCAAAGAGGCAGTCCAATCAACTTTGAGTACTTCTCTTAACAAATTAACCTCACAAATTAAGAAGCCTCCTCATCGTAAAACTTCACCAGTCAACTGGTTTCCAAGGAAAAAAGGTGACTCTTATTTGGAGAGGAAAATTAAAATGCTGCAGGTTAGTTATATATGTATTATCTTCCTTCTATCCTGTTTAAGTTGTATTGTATTGCATTTTTACATATGGAAGTTATATTTTTGTAATCAATGGCAGGAAATTAGTGGTATGAATTCAACACTTGATGAGACTTTAGGTGATTCAAATCCACATTATTGTAGAGTACTTCGAGAAAAAATGGCAGCAAAAGAAGCTGCATTCCGAGTACTCGAGGCTCGAAAAGCTGCATTGGTAGAAGCATCTTGGTGTCGAATACTCAAAGCAGCAAGGTGAAATTTGGAACTTTGAAATGTTAGAAAGCATGATGATTACTTCCAAAATCTCATAGTTATGTTATTCTCCTTTTTCTTCAGGATTCAGAACAAAGAAGCTGAAGCTCAACTGTTGCAAGCTTCTAAAACAGCCACTGAAGCTTTTGAAGCAGCGACAGCTAAAGGAGTGATCATGTATGACACACCAAATTGCCCTAAGAAACTTGGCCAAATACATACATCTTCAATTGGTGGTACTTATGCTGTTACAGCTTCTTTTGAAACTGCATTTGAGGTAGATAAGGAAGTTGCTGCAGCAGTTAAAACTGCATTAACTAAGCTTGCAAATTGCCCTTCTTCTTTCAGTAAAGATGAAATCAAAGAACTACTTCGAAAAATCAGTCAAAACCCAGATACAGATAAAAATAATGAAGAGTTATCTGAGTTCTTGTCAGAGACTGGATCATCAGACCTTGAAACAGTCTCTCAAAAAGATGGTTTTATTATTGCCTCTCAAGACTTGAAATGCAAGAAGATTCCAGTTTTAGATACCAAACTGAGGGAAAATAGAAGAAGGAAATCCCTTGAAAAGCTAAATATGACAAAGATTGTGGACATGATGCTTGTGAGGCTTCAAAGCTTGCAAGAAGATGAACTTTCTTCTATTGCAACAACTGTTGCAACTTGTGGTTTAAATGCTGCCTTAGCCCAAGTTGAAAGTAACAAACTGCACCAACCAGCTCCTAATTTCTCAAGAAGAATATCTTCTTTAGGAGCAGGAAGGAAAAACACAAACACAGAACTCCCAAGTTTGGACAAGTTTTTGGTTAAGCACATGACAAAATTGGAAAGAGAAGTTCAAGAAGCAAAGAACAGTAGAAAGAATGAACCCAAGGAAGAAACTAATGAAGAGAAGGAAAATTCTGAGGAGGAAATTTCTAAGATGGAGAAAAAGAACCAAGAAGGAAGAAACAGTTCTTCGTCTGAATCCTTTATTGACTTGGGAAGTATGTTTGTCAAGCATTCTTCAAAACTTGAAAAGGAAATTGAAGATGCCAAAATGAAAAATGTAAAAGGACTAGATGGAGTGACAAATCAACAAGTCATTCACTTCAAAGAAGATGATGTTAAAGGACTTCCAAGCCTAGATAAGTTTCTAGTAAAACATGTCTCAAAACTTGAAAAGGAGGTTCAAGAAGCAAAGAACAAAACAAAAAACGTAGGCAATACACAACAAAGCAAAAGGGCAGAAGATAATGATGCTTCTTCAGATACCTTAGAGAAGATTCTAGTGAAGCCAGTGCACAGGCTGCAAAGGGAGAAAATGCAAGCCTCAGCAAATGAATACCAATATAAAAATATTCAAAGGAAAAAGCAAGGTGGAGAGGGTGTGACTACTGAATGTGAGAGCTTGGACAAGGTTTTAGTAAAACATGTATCAAGATTGGAGAAAGAGAAAATGAGGAAGCTAGGTTCAAAGGAAGAAGAAGAATGGAAGGAGATTATTCAAAGGAAAAAGCAAGGTGGAGAGAGTGTGACTACTGAATGTGAGAGCTTGGACAAGGTTTTAGTAAAACATGTATCAAGATTGGAGAAAGAGAAAATGAGGAAGCTAGGTTCAAAGGAAGAAGAAGAATGGAAGGAGATTATTCAAAGGAAAAAGCAAGGTGGAGAGAGTGTGACTACTGAATGTGAGAGCTTGGACAAGGTTTTAGTAAAACATGTATCAAGATTGGAGAAAGAGAAAATGAGGAAGCCAAGTTCAAAGGAAGAAGAAGAATGGAAGGAGATTATTCAAAGGAAAAAGCAAGGTAGAGAGAGTGTGACTACTGAATGTGAGAGCTTGGACAAGGTTTTAGTAAAACATGTATCAAGATTGGAGAAAGAGAAAATGAGGAAACTAGGTTCAAAGGAAGAAGAAGAAGAATGGAAGGAGATTATTCAAAGGAAAAAGCAAGGTGGAGAGAGTGTGACTACTGAATGTGAGAGCTTAGACAAAGTTTTAGTAAAACATGTATCAAGATTGGAGAAAGAGAAAATGAGGAAGCTAGGTTCAAAGGAAGAAGAAGAATGGAAGGAGATTAAGAGATACAAGGAAAATAAGAATTTACAGATGGAACAAGTTGGTGGTGGTTTGGAACAAATTTTGGTTAAATACAAGTCAAAATTAGAGAAGGAAAAAATGGATGCTAATCAGGAGTTAAATGAAGAGACTAAAGCTTCAGTATCTCGTAAAGAAGCGAGGGATAGGGAATTGCAAGAAACTTGGGGAGGTTTAGGTTTAGGTAATTCTACGAGGCCACATGTGTCAAAACTTGAAAAAGATAAGGTAAAAATCTTCTTGCTCCTTTCTTCTTGAGTTTTCTCATGTTTGTTTCCTATTTTTCAAATCATTTCTTTGCATATTTTGGGGAACATACATATAAACAAACTTGGGGAGGTTTAGGTTTAGGTAATTCTACGAGGCCACATGTGTCAAAACTTGAAAAAGATAAGGTAAAAATCTTCTTGCTCCTTTCTTCTTGAGTTTTCTCATGTTTGTTTCCTATTTTTCAAATCATTTCTTTGCATATTTTGGGGAACATACATATATTGGTGTTTTTGGTTTGTTAAATTTAAGGTTTATTTTGTAATCAATTTTGCTTTCAAGTTCTAGAATGAATATTGTTTGATAATTAATTTTATTTTTAAATTTAAAATCAAATATGAACTCAATTCAATTTGTTTTTATTGTTTTTGAAACTTATACAAAAATAAAAAATAAAAAAAATTAGAGAACCATATTCTAAGTTCAATTTTTCTTTTATTATTTAACTTTATATTTTATTTGTTGTGAGTTAAAAGGAATGAATCAGGAACAGAATTTTTTTTACTACCGATTTTTTTTTTTGGTGTCAATGCATTTTGTTTAAATTTGTTGGTTGTTGTTAATGCGTAGGCTGCTTGGATTAAAGCTGAAAAGGAGGGAAAGCAAGGAAGCTCTAGAGCGGCTTGTGATTAAAGAAGAAAAGAACCGAGCAGTTTACTTCAATGGGTTTGGTCTGGTCAGGCCAGAACAGAATCCGTGAATTTGTCACAGCCTTGTTCCAACTAATGTACAAATTTAAATCTAAGAAGCTTTATCTTTTATATCCTTGTTACAGGATGAGTAAAGACGCAAAACTAACATGCTTTCTCTTTTCTTCTATATATATATTAGGTATTATTTGAAGAAATTTCTCAAATTACTTTATATATATATTAATTTTCTTTTCCTCTTTTTTTTTTTTTGGGTAGAAGCAACGAGCCTACAAAATTGTTTGGGAAAATAAGAAATATAATATTAATTAAAATTTACAACAGATAAAAGAACATCACTAATACTAATCCATAATTCTAAATTTAAAAGAGTGATGTTATTTTTGTTTTTATGTGTTATATTAGGTATTATTTGAAGAAAAATTTCAAATTATTTTATTATGCAAATGCGTTCTGATTTTTTGATTATTATAATTGAAACAGTTTAATCTATATTTTGTAAAAATTTAATCATTTTATTATAAAAATATAACAGAATAAAAACAAATTATCAAATTCAAATTTTTATCAATTTTATAGTCATAGTTATTAATTATAAAAATGATATCTTAAAAATATATGAAAAATATAAAAATAAAATATAAAAAATTATTATAAAACAAAATAAATAAGTTATAGTATCACCCACCCTTATTTTATAATAATAATAGCAAATAACAGAAATGTTTTCTAACCATAAGTTAGTGAAAAAGTTATATTATTGAGTAATTTTATAAGTATATTATTAAATTAATTTTTATTACATTTTTACTATCAAATTATAAAAAATACCTCTCTTTTATTTTTCGTACACACATACAATTAAAAATAAAAAATAGAAAAATTTATAAAATTCATTTATCATTTTCTTCCAAAACATAAGCAAAATAACAATTCAATCATAATTCGGATAACGAAGAACCCAACAGCAACATCAAACACATATATATTCGGATTCCCCAAGATTTTTCTCTTAGTCCCTTCAGCAGAAATTTTATGTCCTTTAACGAAGAGAAAGATGAAAATCAACCCATACAAAATCAAGGTTGGGTTCAAATATGAAGTTTTGTGCTTGTAGTTAAATCCCTACTCGAGAGAAGTGCTGGGTCATTTTGTGAATAAAAATAATTAAGTAATGTTTGCAATATTTTTAACTATATTTACGTTATTTTTTAAATAATGCATGTAGATTTTATTTTTTTTTACACATTTTAAATTATGTAAAATTTATAAATGAGAATATAAATAAGAGTATTGATATCACCGACTTATCATTATTAGTGGGTCCACAAAAGTACAAAACCTTCAGCTTCAGCCACTCATTCATCCTTCTATTCTAGTAGCTTCTGTGTACGCTTGTCGCCTCAAAACCCCCCTCCTCCATCTTCTTCACTACTAACCTTCTGCTTTTGCTCAGTTCTCAGCTCTTCATTCTGATCAGCCATGGGAGGAGGAAATGGTCAAAAAGCCAAGATGGCTCGTGAGAAGAACGTGGCTAAGCAATCCGCTTCAAAGGGTTTTTTTTCTTTCTTAATTTCCTCTCTCTCTCTCTCTCTATTTATTTATTTAGTATATTTGTGCAATTAGATTCAAATTTTTTTTGTATCTGTTATTTCAAATCTGGATTTTAAACTTGAACTCTGTAGGGAGTCAGCTTGAATCCAACAAGAAGGCCATGTCAATTCAGGTAGTCTCTTTGCGAGTTGTTTGTTGGTTTTACTATTCTTTATCTGTTAGTTTTGATATTTAGTCCTTTTGATTCTTTAAATGTTGTTTGATTCTGTGTTTTTAGGACATTTTGAATGGCCTTCATGTGGGCACTTCTGTTTCGATTTGCCAACTTTTTTCTAAAACGAATTTGCAATTTTAAGTATAATAATTAGTAAAATCTATATGATATTGGTGTTAATCTCATTACAATGCTTCTTCTGTTGATTCCTATATAGCTTATTTGATTTCAGTCCTCTTCATACCTTGAATGAGAAGGCCACTAATCACTAAATAATATACATTTCATACAAAAACATGCCCTGTCCGGGCCGTTAAACTTAGGAAATAGGAATTAATGAGTTTTTACTTGTAAATATGTGCCATTGCCGGAGTTGAAAATTTTAGATTTGCCCTAATTTTCTGTCATATATTAGAGGGATATGAGTTCATTTGTGACAAAATCTACCACATTACTGATTATGTACAAAGACAAAATCTCCGGGTTTGATACTTGATACTCTAATTGGTGATACTTTGCAGAAAATTGAGAAAAATGGGTGTGTCCAACACACCAGGATACATAATTACATATCTAAAAATTTATGACACTTTGGTGTCCATGTTATGTAGAATTTAAGCACATTAACATTAAGAACAGAGAAGGTTCTTCTGTTTAATATCATTTTAGAGAGTTTTAGAAATTCTCTACTTTTTCTGTTGCTAAACTAGTTGTCTTCTTTAGTTGATGCTTTTTATGTTTTCAAGTCTAATATCATAAGAAGATAGTTTCATTCTGCTTGCTTTACATTTCTTTTCACCTTTCCTTTTAGCTAGTGCACCACTAATTGAATCAATCCTATTGACAAAGGTACTGACTTAGTTAGGGCAAATGTTCATTTTACTTGTAAATTTTCAGTTTACTATTTTTAATGTTTTTTGTTTTAATTAACCACTTTTATTATTGAAATGTCTTTCAATAAGTTATTTTCCCAAAAATTTGACCAATTTTATGGAAATATTTAATTCATCTCCGCAGCACATGAAGATATAAAGTTGTGTCATGCATATGATTTAAATTTTTGGATTAAATTTGCCAATTTTTGATCAAGAATAGTTGATTTAAAGAGATTTCAATAATACAAGTAGTTAATTGTAATAAAAAAAATATCAAATGTAGTTGACCGACTTAGTTATGTTGTTGTTGTTGTTTGAACAATTTCTATGGTGGGTATCGGTGACTGAGTGCAGTGCAAGGTGTGCATGCAAACATTCATATGCACCACATCAGAGGTGAAGTGTCGAGAACATGCCGAAGCAAAGCACCCCAAGGCTGAGGTCTATACTTGCTTCCCACATCTTAAGAAGTAAAGCCTAAATGCGTATTGTAGTTATATGGAAATAGAATGCGGCTTTTTATGTACCTTGAGCTAGTCTCATGTCCAAATGTTGTTTACCAAAATCAAATGCAAGAGAAACGTTGATTGCTGTTTGTGATTCTAAGCAGCTTCTTTTTCACTATTAGATCCGAGTTGTAAGCATTCTAGTAGTGGAATTAGCTATTCTTCACGTATTGATCAAAATTCAAGACATTCCAAGTAAATTTGAGATGGACTAATTAAAAGAATTGCATTACATTTATAAAATTTTAGGATGAAAAAATAGATAAAAATTGACAAAATGAATCGAACTAAACTGTCTGCTTATCAGTTTTAGCATGCACTTGTTTGGAACTAAGTCATATATGTTATTATTATTTTAATAATATAAGAAGAATATATATATTTATAATGAAAAAATATATGTTTTTTATTGACTGTTAGAAGTGAAATAATATAAGGGATACACCACACCTTGGCTATGTTTTTATTTTTATTAGAAGTGTGCACTAAATCTCATTTTAAAATTTTGCAATGAACCAAAGAGAAAAATATATTTTAGAAAACGAATGTGATTTTTGTTAAAAATAAATAAATCTCTGGACGTGTTTCACACTTTTACCCGTAAATTTAACCAGTATAAAAATAATTCTTAAACTTAAAATTATAATATATTCAATATTGCATTTACACAACAAATACACTAAATAAAAAATTTAAATACATCAAGCAATATTTTTTATTTTAATTTATGCAGTTAAATTATATATACACACAATAATTGTCTTGTTTTTTTCTTTTCTTTTGCCTTACTCATATATATTACTCATATAATCTTTTGTTCTCACCCTTCACATACTGTAAAAATAGATATTCATTCATCCGTCTAATTAATAGATCTCAACTTGAAGTTCGTGAAAATAAAAAAAATTGGTGATTTAAGTCAATTAATTATATAGTCTCTTAACCTTTTAATTTTTGACTTCTCTGAAAAAACGTTTAACTTTTTTAATGTTATTTATTCCAATAATTTTTACTTTGTTTTTTTTTTAAATCAACATCAAGTATTAGTTACCATATATCCATACATGTCTTCATTGCATCCTATAAGTATTAGTTACCATATATCCATACATGTCTTCATTGCATCCTATAAGTATTAGTTACCATATTCCATACATGTCTTCATTGCATCCTATAAGTATTAGTTACCATATATCCATACATGTCTTCATTGCATCCTATTTATAGGTAAGATGTATTTTTCACTTCATTTTAACAAAAGATAACTTTATTAGAACTTGTTTTAACTTCAGAGCAATATTTTAAAATTATACTTGTAACATCAAAGGCAATAACTTCTTTATTGAAACTAACACATTTCTTTTGTCTCATTTTATCATTATTAATCTAAGATTTTAGGTTTAATTTTTCATCAATATTTACCTTATCATTTATGTTGGTTATAATTTTTCTTTAAATAGGATCTCCATTCAACTTGTATAAACTTTCATTCTTCTATCCTTTCCCTATGATAACAAAACATTTATTCACTTTTATAGATTCATTTTTTTCTTCAGAAAAGTCATAGCCAAAAGAATCTAATATGTTTAATGAAATCAAATTTTTTCTCAAACTTATAATAAATCGTATATCACTTATTATTTGGATAATTTAATCATACATTTTCATCTTAATAGCATCTTTTTTAATGACCTTACTTCTTAATTCATTAACCATAATAACATCATTATCATTACGAGGATTGTAGTTATTAAGCAATTTTTTAGTTGCATACATATGGAAAATAAAATCTGATTATTCAATGCAACTTTACCTATAATCACACATAATATCAAAATCAGAATCATAAGTTTCAGTGACATTTATTTTTTATTTTCTTTTCATCAAGACCTATTATATCTTTTAGTTTGTCTTCACAAAATCTCTTCATGTATCTTTTTTTATGATAATAAAAACATTCAATGTCATCTCTTGAATGAGACATAAAATGATTAACGTTTCTACTAGAATCTCTTTCTTTAGGCTTGTTTCTTCCTCTACTTGATGAAAAGACTTTTGAATCTTCTCGAGTAGGAAGAACATCTACACGTGAAGGATTATCAATCGGATTACATTACTAGTTTCTAAAAATGGTTTTTACACCTCATCCATGATCAACCTTTTTAAAAAGTAATATTTCCACCGATATATCATATGATTTTGACAATGAACACAACAAAATCATCTCTTGATCTTCATCAGCTATCTTCACATCAATACTCATAAGTTTATAAATACATCTATTGAACTTATTCATGTAGTTTCTTATATCATAACCTCTTTTTATCCTCAAAGTAAATAATTGTTTTCAAATATAGCCTAACCTCTTTTTATCCTCAAAATAAATAATTGTTTTCAAATATAGCCTACTTGTAATAGAATTTGATATATACAATTTTTTTCACAATTTTGATGGATAAGTTTCATTGAACATACTATATTTTACTTCATAAATCAAACTTAAGTGAATAGTATTCATTGTTTTTATTTAAATTTCCCTCTATCATCCTCTTATATGCCTTATGGTTTCGTTCCCTTTAACATCTTAAGAAGATATTATTATACTATTGGATTCTTCACATTGTTTTTGTCCATTATTAAAGTTAATTTTTTCATTAAATTTTTCTATCTTAAACCTTATTGTTACCACGTAGAATCTATTCAGGACTTCTAATATTTGTTTTTGATCGCAACTGTTGAGAACAACGAAAATGCAAAAATAACCAAATAAAACAACAAAAAAATAATAAATTAAAGTGGTTTGATTAATTACCTAATACACACAAAAAAATATTTTATATTTTATTAATATTAAATTTTGAATACAAATATTTTCTCAAGAATTAAAAATAGCTTTCAAGCTCAAAACGCCATTATGACAAATGTAAAAAAAAATGATTTAAGTTAAATAATCGTATAACTTCTTAAGTTTCTATTTTTCACTAAAAAATATTTAATTTTTTTAACAATATCATTTATTTCAACAAATATGATATTTTTTTGGTTTCATGAAGCGAAAAATAACAAACCAAACTTTAAACTTTAACGATTATAAAAGAAGTTAAAGAAAAAAAAGTTATTTATATGATAAAATTTTATTTTTAACTCTTTTATACAGTGTAAATATTTTTTTTTTATAATATAAAAAATAAATATTTAATGTATACTTAAAAATATAGTATATATTTAGAATTGTTTGTGATTTAAGTAATATGATTTTTTATATTATTATAATAAATTTAAGTTAAATTTCATTAATATAAATTTTTTATTTAAAAGAAAGATTTATATGTTCATTTAAGAAAGATATATTATATAATTTTTTAATAATGTAAAAAATATGTATATTTAAAAAAAATATTAAAATCAAAATTAATTAATAACTAATAGAATAATAAGAAAATAAGTTATTAATAAAAAAAATGGAAGCCGCTTACTACACAGTACACACAAGTCCCAAGTTCAAAATGCGTGAGCTTCCAAGTCCTTTCCATTTGGTTGAAATTGAGCTGTACCTCGCAAACAGCATCGATGGCTTTCACTCCCATTGTATAACGGAAGTCAAACGCTTTGTGTTGACTTTGACTGTGACTTACATCTCCCCCACCCCACTTGACTTCTCTTCCCATAGAATTTCCATTCCACTTCCTCGAATCCTGGCTTAGTTTTACTCGTTCAAAGTTCCAAGCTTTTTTGGATCAAAAGAAAAAAAAGTTTCAAGCTTTGCTTCGTTTTCTCTCTAATGGATCTTCTCTCTTTTCCATTCTTTTTCTCCTTTCTCTTCTTATTTTCTCCTGCCCTCTCCACCAACTCTGAAGGTCCTATCTTTTCCCTTGTTTGGTTGCTTAGAAACCCAAAAGAAAATTTCTGAATTCCCTTTTTTCTTTTCTCTCCACTTTCTTTAATCAGATGGGAATTGTGAAATTACTTATAATTTATCTTCTTCTTTTATTTTTTGGGTTTTCTTATTTCAGGTAATGCTTTACATGTTTTGAGAAGCAGACTAAGTGACCCCACCAATGTTCTACAAAGCTGGGACCCAACTCTAGTTAATCCTTGCACTTGGTTTCATGTTACCTGTGATTCCAATGGCCATGTTGTTCGCTTGTAATTTTCTCTCCCCTTTTGGCCGTTAAGTTTTGATTTTTGAGTTTCATGATTTATTATGGTAGATTCTAGGTTTTGACTCTTACATTCTTATTTTTCTTGAATTTTAGGGATTTGGGCAATTCTAATATTTCTGGAACTTTAGGGCCAGAACTTGGTCAGCTCAAGCACCTGAAATACTTGTATGTATTGTTTGCTTTCTTTGTTTTCTCAAAACCATCTTATTCATTATGCTGTGATTGGTTGCTTGAATTAATGATGTATATTTCATTATATATCTTGAATTGTTGTGGAAATGTAAGCTCAATTCTTGTAACTCAATGTATTGAAATAGGTAGAGCCAGATGGACTCTGTTTTTTGTTTCATTGGTTCTAGGTTTGAGGAAGAAAAAGATGAATATAAAATGTTATATTCATCTTTTACCCCGGGATTCAATTTTAGATCTTTCATAATTTCTGAAAAATTATCAAAATAGTCCCCAAATTGTGCGAAAATGTACATTATACTTCCATAATTATTTGAGTGGGCACTTATAATCCTTTATTACGGAAGAATTGTGCACTTTAGTCCGAAAAGATCACCTATTAAGACCTTAAAGTGCACATTTTTTGTACAATTAGAGAAGTAATAATATCCATGTTGCATAAAATATAGGACTACTCACAAAATAAGGGGACTAAAGTGCTCTCTTTTTAGAAAAAAAGAGAGGCTAGTAATGCACATCATTTCACAAGAGACTAATTTATGTTTTTTTTTTTTAAACATAGTAGACAATTGTGTTTTTCAATAAAATTCATTGCAATTCATTGTTCTGAGTAACACATCAACAATATTCCAGAAAGATCCGTCATTCTTTTGAGTAACTAGGAAAAGTTTTGAATGGATTGTAGGGAGCTTTATAAGAATGAAATGAGAGGAAAAATTCCCGAGGAGTTGGGCAAACTGAAACATCTTATCAGCATGGATCTCTATGATAATAGCTTTGAAGGAGAAATCCCAAAGTCTTTTGCCAAATTGAAGTCACTAACATTTATGTGAGTAACTTTAGACTTTCTGTTATAAATTTTTATGGTGCTTGTTGTCAAATAATGTCTCTCATGTGATTAAATCCATGTTACAGACGCCTAAACAACAACAAGCTAGCAGGATCTATTCCAAGAGAACTCACCAAACTCTCTAATCTGAAAATCTTGTAAGTTTTGTCCAAGTTTGGAGTTTATCTTCGTGATGAATTCATGTGATTGTTTTAGTAGTGAACTTATGCATTTATCTGTTTTAATTTGTGATAGCGATGTTTCTAACAATGATATGTGCGGAACAATTCCTATTGATGGTCCTTTCTCAACATTCCCCATTGAAAGGTAACTTTGCTATCACTGTTGATCTACCTTTTTTAGATACGTCTTCCTAGTGATTACTTTTTCTCTCTTAGAACATCAGCTTACCGTTTGTATGGTTCTGCGTGCACGCCACTTAGGTTCTAGATTTATGTTATTCTCGATCTTGTTTCATATTGGAGAAAATTCAATGAATTTGTATGAGTGTGTTAGACTTTACCATCGAACAAGATGAACATTTTACAAGAAACAGTTCTTCTATATGTAAACTTGAGACTAATATGCAAGAGTTTGAGGCTACTTGTTTCGTTGAAGAAGTTTGAGGCTAGTAAGTAGACTTAATTTGTACTACCAGAACCATCTAAGAAGGTCCACATAAGAGGAGGGTATTAAAAATATCTAAGCATCTAACCATAGGGATTTAAGGCCGTCTGTAAAAATCAAAACTTTTGCAATAAACAGTTTTTTGTTGAATCAAATTGAACCAAATCCAACTAACTCAAGCAACGAGTTTGAAGCCTACTTCTTGTAATTTCGAGCCAGTAGTCATTGTTTGCCATAACATGTCACCACATGTTGCATAAACTTGGCCTGCCTTTATTATTACTACTACAAAATTACTTGAATTCAGCATAGGCCTTTACTATTCCTTCTTTGTTATGACTTAAGATGGAATGAAAAAAGAATACAAAACTTTTTATCAAACGAATTTATGTTTTTTATTTCGAATGAATAAGAAAACCTAAGACTAGTTTCAAATACAAGAAAACAGAATTCGTTACAAAATGAACCCTTATTAACCCGTTTGAAGAATTTTTACACATACGTTGTAGTTTAGTTGACATTTATTTTGAATCAATTGTTTATATAACCTCCTGTTTCTTTTTCAGTTATGAGAATAACAGATTCAGTGGACCGGAGCTGCAAGGTCTGGTGCCTTATGACTTTGGATGCTGAAATAGGCTAGATTTCGTGGATGTTCTTTAAGAACTATAGCATTCTGTCACAAAAATATGCCTTTATAACTAATTATATTATGTAATTATGAAACTCTATTAAAACAGTTTGGTTGTTAGATTACAAAGCAAGAGGAAATAAGACGACTTTAAAGTTTGGATTCTTCAGACATCAATTATAGTTTAAGACAATGTTTGCAGGGAACCAATTAGAATTAGTAGTAACAATTGATATTCAAAGTCATGGGATTAAAAAAATGGAAATTGTTTACTAAAGCTTCAGTGTTTGTTTGGTAATTATTTTAATTTTTAATTTTAATTTTATAAATTTTAAAATTAAGCATTTTCAACAACTCAATTTTAGTTTCTATTTTTAAAATTTTGAAACTTAGTTTTAGAATTTGGTCAAATTTTAAAATTCATAATAATTAGTTTTATAATTGATTTTTTTTTTACCCAAAAAATTAATAATCTATCACTTAAAATGATTACAAAGTTAAAATTTAATAAAAATTTATACAAAATAATTTTGAAATTAAATTTTAGAGTTTAAAAAATAAAATTGAATCGATAATTAAGAATAAGTTTTTGAATAAGCCTATATCTATTTTTTAAAATTAAAACTAAAATTTAATAATCAAATAATTTTCAATTTTTTTCAAAAAAATTGAAATTAAAAATTCAGTTATAAAATTAAAGAAATAGAAATTATAATTTAAGAGTTCAATTAAGTTTAAAAATTTGACAAAATTTTAAAATTAAGTTTAAAAAATTTTAAAAATAAAAAATAAAAATAAATTAGAAACATATTTAATTTTTATAAAATTTTAATTAAAAATTAAAATGGTTATGAAATGAGGCTTTATTTTACAATTATTTTTACACTATAGGCTCTTTTTTCTTTTTACTACTAAATCCGTACATCCTTGTTTGGATTTTTTTTTGTTTTTTTAAAAATGAAATCTTATTGGATAAATAGCTGTTTATATTATATTAAATATTTTGTATTATAATATAATTTTTTATCTACCTAAGAGGCTTTATAATATGAGCATTATTGTTTAGTATCTGTTTGTGAGGATTAAATTTTAAATCAACACTTAAAATAATTTTTGAACTTGTACTCTTATACTTGTAAATTTAATTGCAGAGTTAATTGACCACTAACTTAACCACAATTCATATATATTTTGTTTTGATTAATTAAATTCTCATACTTCTTTTATAATAATTGCAATAAATTAAAAGTATAATTCACCCATGGACTGGTTTCATTCATTTGTAAGTTTAATTTTCCTGTATTTTATTTTAGATATCAGCAAAAACAAGACAAAAAGAAAAAGAAGAAGATATTAATCAGGAATTCGCTTTGAATGTTTAGGTCAGTAAGCTTTCGGATATATAAGTTATTCAGTATTTATGATAGAGTAATTTAATTACATAATTTTCATTAAAATATAACTCAAGTGTCCCTATTAAAATAGAAATTTAGATATTTTACTCAAAGTTAATTAAGTGTCACGATTTAAAGATTAAATGATTTATATGTTTAATGTAAAAATTGAATAACCAAACCTTATAAGTGAAATAAATAAAGTGAATTAAAGAATTTGACACCCAAGATAAAAAAAATTTATAATATATGTGATAATAAAAATACCTTACTTATTATAATAGTTAAAATAATATAATCTTTTATTATTTTTGTAATATTTTAATCATTTTATGTTAAAAAAATGATAACATAAGATCAAATAATTAAATTTTACATTTTTACTTTTATTATTCTTCATAATTTTTTCAAATTAGTTTCATATATTGTTTTTAATAAAAAATTATTATTATTATAAAATTAATAAAAAATTTAAATTTAAATCTTGTCACATATCTAAAGTATGCATATTATCATCAAAAATACCTTAAAGTTTTAAAATATCTTCAAAAATACTCTTAAGGTTTCAAAAAATTCAAAAATATCACTCAAGTATAACGTAAATTAAATCTAACGAAAGTAAATAGTAAAATTCATAAAATGGAAGAATAAAAAATAAACCAAATAATAGTAGGATTGGAAATAGAAGACATCTCATAATATTTTTCACAAAAAATGCTAATAAGTAAAAAGAAATTTAAAAAAATTCAAAAAGTAAAATTAAATCTTAAAGAAAAAAATGAATTTAAAAATTCATCATTTTTATCTCTAAGAAAATTATTCCCTAGAAAAGACATAATTTATTATGAAATAAATAATAAAAAAATAAGTATTAATATTACAGAGGTAAAATGAATGTATAATATACCATTAATTGATAAAGAAACTATATTAAATAAGTTATCCAAAATCCCCTAAAACGATAAAGAAAAAATTTGATACATCCATTTAGGAAGAATTAAAATATTAATAAAAACATATATTTAAAGAATGAATAGATACACCAATAAAAATAACATTACTAGATAACAGAATAATAAATAAATAAATGTAGGAACGATCTATAATAACTTAGGATACCAAAAGATAAAATTTATGACATATTATAGATTTGTTATTAATATCCATGATAAAAATCTAAACCAAGTATTAAATCTAACTTATGAATTTGAAAGAAGAGATTTAATGAAAAAAGAAAATAATTCATTTTTAATACATGATCTAATAGCATATTCTTTAACAAATAGTCAAAATAGTTCAATACATGGACAAAATGAATTCATAGAAATAGACAAAACTTTTAAGAAATTTGGATAAATAATAAAATAAAAAATACTAATAAATTTTGAAATACCAGAAGAATAACAATTAGATATAAAAAAAACCATAATAATAGAAAGAAAAAATAATGTTATTAAAAGCAATAGAAGAGGAAGGAGAAACTTCTAACCAATAAGAATTTAAAAAACTAGAAAATAAAGTCAAAATAATGAAGATATTAGTAAATGATTATATATTAAGAAAACAATAATATTTAAAAATAAAATAAAAGATATGCAGTTAAAAGTAAATGTAGGCATAGCAAAAAATCTAGGAATATTATTTGAAATTTTAAAACTTTTAACTAGAGGAAATGAATTTAGTCTAAGAATTAAACACAAAATATCTATAGAATATAATTAAAATACAAAAAGAATTGTTAAAGGAAATAAAGGAAATGTGATTATAATAAACTACAACAAACAAGATAACACATGAAATTTTCAAAACTAAGAAAAGATGTATATAATATACATAGAAACAATGAAATTACAGGTCATAAATATGATTCATTAGAAGGACTAAAAGAATAATCACTTAAGAGATCAGATGCCCTGATTCCTAAAAAATAAGAGAAGAAAAAATGAAGAAAAAACTAATGAAAAAAATATAATTTCTATTTAATGGACTATAGAAAAGATTTAGAGAAAAATTCATAAACCCCGAAAATAGGGATATATAAAAATTAGTTAATTTGTTAACACTAAATAATGAAGAAATAGAAGAACATTATAATGAAAAACTTTGTACAAACAAAGAAGTAGATGATATGAATTGATTATGAACCAAAAATTATGATCCCAAAAGGTCATATGAAACTAATTTCATTATCCGTTCCTTATCAATAAGGAACATTTGACTCATATAGGGGAGAAATAAATAGGCAAAGGATAGAACAACCTGATATTATAGACAGAAGAAGACAACCACCTAAAATGAAAGATTATTTGCATTGGGGAACTATAGGTAGTAACCTACCAAAATTCAAACTCCTTGATAATTATAAGTCTGATGTTTTATATTTAGATTGTATAAGAGATAGGGAAAAAACCTTAGATGAATGGGCTAGTGGTATGAGTGTGCTCATAAAAACCTCTCAAACTACCCAAACAAACCTTTCAATTTGTAGGGTACTAGTAGCTATAAAATGACAGGAAATGTTAAAGTTCGGTTTTCAAACTTTCATTTATTAATGCAAGAAAATGTTTCCACAGTAAGAGAATACTTAGATACAATAATAAATGAAATATACAAAGAATTTATCATAGAAGATAAAGAAGACAACCACCTAAAATGAAAGATGGTTTGCATTGGGGAATTAGAGGTAGTAACCCACTAGAATTCAAACTCCTTGATAATTATAAGTTCAATGTTTTATATTTAGATTGTATAAGAGATAGAAAAAAAACCTTAGATGAATAGGCTAGTAGTATGAGTGTGCTCATAAAAACCTCTCAAACTACCCAAACAAACCTTTCAATCTGTAGGGTACTAGTAACCATAAAATGAAAAGAAATGTTAAAGTTTGGTTTTCAAACTTAACAGACCAATAACATTTATTAATGAAAGGGAATGTTCCCATAGTAAGAAAATACTTAGTTACAATAATAAATGAAATATATAAAAAATTTATCGGAGAAGATAAAGGAAAAACTATCACTAAATCCAATGAAAATGAAATCAATGAAGCTAAATGACATTTAACAAATATGAAATTTTGTAACATGTGTTAAATAGATTTTTTTATTTGTGAATATGAAATGTATTACTTATAAATTACCACCTATTATGCAAACAACTTATAAGAAAATGTTTTTACAAAAATTACCTAGAGTACTATATAAGCCCTTAAGAGAAAGTTGGGAACAAAGAAATAAAAAAACTATACCAGACACCCTAGGAGGAACAATAAGAAGTCTTAAAATTTGGATAATTATTAAATGTTAAGAAGTGTTCAAATAGACTTCAACATAGGAAGACATTTAAAAAGAAATTTCCACAGAAAGCAAAAATATTAGAAGAAGCTTTCAAGATGGAATTAGAACTAATTGAGGAATTTGATATAAATGATACTTACAGTATTTATCTATTAGAAAAAACTGAGGAAAAAATAACTGATTCAAAATATGAACACTCAACTTATAAGTATTCCTCATCAGAAGATGAATGATTTGTATAGTATTATAAATAAAAATAGTACCTATATCAAAGTAGAGCTAAAATTTGAAGGCTATACCAGTTGTCATCTATATGTATATATAGACACATGAGCTAGTATGTGTATAGTAAGTAAATATGTATTTCCAGAAGAAAATTGGAAACAAGCGCCAAAATATTTAATTATAAGAATTTCTAATAATACTATAATAAATCTTAATAGGGTTTTAAAAGATATAGATATAATAATAAGAGGAGAAAAATTTCAAATTCCTACCATATATCAACATGATATAGGAGTTGATATAAATAGGAAATAATTTCCTAAACTTATATCAAACTTTCACACAATATTTAGACAAAAAAAGTCTAACAACACTAAATGGTGATACCATCTATGTATCAAAAATATAAAAAACTTTAACTGTATCAAACCTAACCTTTATGCAATAACATAAAAGGAAAAAATGTGGTGAGATAGAACAACAAAAATCTTATTTAAAAAATATTTCATTAGATATAGAAGAGAAACAAAACTCTTTTTTTAATGAAATATAGGAAGACAAAGCCCTAATAGGCATCAGAAAACTATTAAAAATAACAAGTTCAAAAAATCCTCTAGATCCAAAAATAAATAAATCTAAGACAATTGTCAATATAAAATTAAGAGACCCTAACAATGTCATAAGAGTAAAACCTATGATTTATACTCCAGAAGACAAGATTGAATTTGAAAAACAAATTCAAGAAGTTTTGGAATTGAAAGTCATAATACCAAGTAATTCACCCCACTATAGTCCGACATTTTTAGTTAAAAAAGAAGTTGAAAAAAGAGAATGATAATAAACTTCAAAGCATTAAATAAAAAAATCATTGATGATGAATACTTCATTCCAAAGAAAGAAGAATTATTATCATCAATAAAAGGAAAGAAATATTTCTCGAGTTTTGATTGCAAAAGTAGATTTTGGCAAATAAGACTTGATAAAAAATCTGAAAAATTAACGGCATTTAGTTACTCTCAAGGACAATTCCAATGGACTGTTGTACCATTTGGATTGAAACAAGCTCCATATATTTTTCAAATATATATGAATAAGATATTTAAAAAATTACAAATTATTTGCTATGTTTATATAGATGATATTTTGGTTTTCAGTAATGAATTGAATAAATACTATTTGGATATTATTAATATCCTACAAGAATGCAGGAAATAAGTTATTGTACTCTTAGAAAAAAAAAACAATACTTGCTCAACAGAAAATTAAGTATTTAGGGTTGAAAATTAAAGACGAAAAACATAATCTATAATCTTATTTACTAAACAACATTCAAGGTTTTTCTAGTGAATTTAAATACCAAAATCAATTATAAAGATTTCTAGGATGTTTGACATATGCAGAAGCATATATGAAAAAACTTGCAGAAATGTGAAAACCTTTACGGACAAAATTGAAAAAAAAGATCATATCTAGAAATGGATAGAAAAAAATACTTTGTATATGAATAAAGTAAAAGAAAAAGTAAAAAAATTGCTAACTTTATATCATCCAGAACCAATGATAAAATGATAATTGAAATAAAATTTTCACAAGAATATAAGGGGGCTGTTTTGAAAGCAAGAGTAGATGACAAAGATGAATATCTTTGTAGATATACATCAGGATCTTTCCAATGTCCAGAATTAAATTATCATAATAATGAAAAAAAATATTTAGTTGTTAAAAAAATCATTAAGAAATTTGCAATATATGTTATAAGCTCCAGATTTATTATTAGAACAGATAACAAGAATTTTGGTTATTTCTTAAGAACTAATATTGCAAGGTGGTAACAAACAATAAAGATTAGTCAAATGAAAACAATGGTTCAACCATTACAATTTTGATGTTGAACATATTCTAGGACATAAGAATAACTTAGCAGATGCTCTTATTAGAGAATTAGTACCTCTAACTATTTTTATACTTTTAAGAATGAAACATCTTGACATCAAGATCAAGATAAAGGAAAAGGAGATAAAAATCCTACGGGAGCAACTCGAGCTACTATATCTCGAAAAATCTCTTATGGAGACAGAAAATAAATAAGAAGAGCTTAATTGTTCAAAACAATCTCTAGAGTCCAAAATCTCAAAAGAGGAATCTTCATTAAAAACTCAATCTAAAGAAGGTAAAATTTCTAAAGAAAGAATTCAAAATGAAAAGGAAGAATTCAAAATGAAAAGGAAGAACCTAACAGTTCAAAAGAAAGAAAAAATTATGAAACCAAAAAGCTCAACTAGGCAAATGATGCAGAAAAGGAAGAACATAAAAAGGTTTATGTGGTTTATAATGACCTAAGACCAAGAATCTATAACAACTGGACAGAAGCCAGTAAATCTATTTTAGGATTTAGTGGAGTAACTCAAATAGCCTTTATTAGCAAAATAGAAGCTAAAGGTAGTTATGTCAATTACAAAACACCAAAACTAATAACTGTAGAAGAGATAGTAAGAAATTATTCTACATTATTACAATAACAAAGCCTCCAATGCTATTTAGGAAAACATCTCTTCCAAAGACATAAAAAATAGTAAAGCATTCAGTGTTATTCAGGGAGACATCCCCTATAAATTCTCCAATCATTGAAGATGAGAAAGACCAACATAGAAATCTCAGCAAAATACAATAATTGAGTCTCTATAACTTGGCCAAAAAGTCTACCCAAGAACATATTAAAGATATGAAGTTCTATACCACAGACAAGGAATTTCCTACAATAAGTAAATTCAATATCTTGAAAGGAAGTGATCTGATAATTGTTTATAAAGCTTTCCATGCAGAACTAATAGAAAATATATATCTAGGAATTAATATCATTGAATTAAATTATTTCCCAAAAAATTTTAAAAGAGAAATAAAAAATTTTAATATGACTTATTTATCTTAGATTTTTCAGTTTACTAATGGACTAGAATGATGAAGGATATATCAGTCTCTACCATTTCATCAAGATAGGGATTTCCAATACAAACAGACAAGTTCTTAAACCAAGGATACTTCCAGAAAATGAATTCAACACAAAAGAACTTTGTGTATTAAGAGGTCAAATGTTAGACCAAATTTACTATGAATTTAGAAAGATTGATAATTCTACTGAGATCGAAGTAAATTATTCAACTAGTAAAATCATCATCATTTTTCACAGTAACATGGTTCTGTCAGAAGAAGATGGTGAATTTTTTTCCAAATATAAAGTTAATTTTAACAGCAATAACATGAAAATTGGTCAAGAAACAAGGAATGTATTATACTTTTATGCCAAAAAAGCTACCAAAGATCACAAATGAATCCATTGCATCAAAAATTGAGAAGATGAAGATGTGTCATCATCAACGTCATCAAAAGAACTGTCGGTAGAAAAAAAAATAAATTGTCGACAGAAGACGACAAAGACTTGTTTATATACTACGAATAGATAAAATAATGTGCATTCACATTAAGATTAGATTGACTGAAAATCTATCGTAACATTCTCTCGCAATCCAAATCCCAAAAATTGATATCAGAGTCGAGAAATATGAATATGAATAATGGATGAAAAAGTTAACACCATAAGTTTTAAAAACATTAATGATATTAACTATAAAATCTAAAAACATTTTAAATATTTTTAAAAATTTCAAAGATATAAATAACGATATGCTAAACATTTGAGATATTACCACAAAGTATGACAAAGGCGATACAGCGTACAAGTTCAACTATAAAATGGATACAGCATACAAGTTCAACTATAAAATGGATCTCATTGCCGACATATAATTGTGATAATCACAATATAAAAATTTGATTGTATTTTACGTAAACGCACCTACATATTTTTTTTTAGATATTAATATTTAATAATTAAAGAACTTAATTTATAAATTCGTCATATCAAATATTTCTAGCCACAAAGCCCCATGCCTTTAATTGTTTTCACGTTCACATTCATTGGCCAACTAAAAAAAGTCCAAAGTCTATAAAACCCATCTGGGCTCTTATAACTTTCTCTCAACGCCTCTGTCCCAAAACCTCAGGAGACAGAGCATCCAATAACAAAATGAGCGCCGCTTTCAGGTCTAATTCGAAACTATCCAGTGTGTTGCTGTTAAAAAAACTTTCTAACTCATACTTCCGACTAGGACCTCCGACCACTTCTCTCCGGACCCAAGTTCAGTGTAGACCCTACAATCGTTTCCCTCATTTTCTCAGGAAAGTGAAGGAATATGACCTCTCTCCCTCTCTGTTTTCCTCCGCCTTCTGTTCTTCTTCTACATCGGCCTCCACTACAGCCAAGGAGGTTGGTTTTGTCGGTTGGTATTTGGGAATGGTCAAGTGCCGACCTATTTTTACAAAGAGTGTCACTTCTGCCCTTATTTACATTGCTGCTGATTTGTCTTCCCAGGTATGTCAAAATGGGAAATTTCTGTAAATTTGAATTTTGGGTGTTCGTTTATTTGACTAAATTTTTATTCTTATGAAGGAAATAAAAAATAAATAAATAAAAGAGCTCCATTGTTTCTTATTTCAAAGGGTGAAATTATTTAGTAATTTTTAAGGTATACAGTGATAAGTACATAAATTTTGTTACTATTTATACATATTAAAGTAATATGCTATTATATAATAATGAAAATATTTTTAAGGTAAACAGTTATGGAAGTGTTATTGATTTTTGGATAAAGTGGTTCGTTGGTTCTTAAATTATGTCTTCATCGACATAAACGTCCTAAACATAAAAAGTTAAACACTTCCATCCCAATTCCCAATCTATTATATTTGAACATATAAATCTTAAATTACAAGTTCCTAAACTTGTTAAGTTTTGATATCTTAATGTAATAAACATTAATAATTTGGGACTTAATTGTAATAAATAGTAAAAATTGAGACCTAAGTGTAATAAACAGGACTTTAAGTGTGACATTCAATAATTTTAGAGGCGAAAGTATTAATTTTTTTTGGTTTAGGGACCTTTCTATTAATGAAGTTATAATTTGGGGATTAACGAAGTCCTTAACCCTTGATTTTTGAAGGAAAAATAAATATTTTTATTATTGATTAATTTAATCATTAGTTATGCTCTGTTATATGATTTTTACATATTTAAATAGTAGTTAGATTTAAATAATTAGCATAATTTAAATTTATATGCACCTTAAAAATAATTAAGAGACTTAGAAATACAATTATGGAAATTTTTAGAAGCTAAGAGACACGGATTTTCTTTTTTAAGTAGCTTCATTTTGTTCATGTTTCATGGTACTTGTATATGTTTTGTTATGTGAAATCATAGTATACATTGTTTCATGCAAAGGAGTGTCTTGAAATAGTGTTATTGTAGGAATAGGAAGTTTAGACGACTTGGAAGAGCAAACACAAATTCTTCAAGAAAACAAAAGTGTTGCTTTTTCTCTATTATTTTACCTAATTAGTTATTCATGAAAAGAGACTTCAGTTAATGGTAAATTGGGTTAGATGTAATGTGGTTCTTTTGGAAGTCATCAATCTTAATGGGTTATTATATTTAGTGTAGTAAATTGGATAAAATGCTTTATTTCCTACCATAAGTTTTAATTTAGTTAAAGTTTTTTTCTTATCAATTTGATACTTTATGTTGTTATTTCTATATCCATAAGGTATTTTAGTTGATATTAACCTTTAAATCTGGATGAATTAAGTCACTTTGAGCCATTAAATTTGAGAGTTAGAATTTTTTTTAATGGATTTGGAGAAGTGTTGGTCTCATTTAACATTGTCATAATCTAATGACTTATTTCATTCATATTTAACGTGAATATCAATTAAAATTATTAAGTATAGAATTAAATAGGAAAAAAAAACATAAAAGTAGAGAAACTAATTCAACTTTATTGACGTGGTATCAAATGCTCATCAGACAATTGCAAAAGAATTTTCGGATTCTTATGATCTTCTGAGGATATTACGTATGGGTGGATATGGGATGCTAATCTTAGGACCAACACTGCATTTTTGGTTCAACTTCATGTCAAAACTCTTCCCGAACCGTGACTTACTCTCTACATTAAAGAAAATGGCTATGGGACAAGGGGTATATGGACCAACAATGACTGTTATTTTCTTTTCTTTAAATGCATTCCTACAAGGTAAGCTACATCTATATAACCTCTTTTATTGTTAACAACTCTTTTCATGAACATTGTTTTGTGTTCATATCAGTACATAATTAAATCAACAATTATTCTTTCTGATTTTATAGAAGAGTTTATTCCCCAAATAATTGGAGTAACTTAATTCCACACGTTGTACATATGTTTTTTTTATTTATAACGTAAAAAACATATGTTGGCAAACTCAAAAAAAAAAAAAGGTTTAAGTTATACTAATATTCACAATCTAGTTTAAGTTATCCATTTTTCACAATATATTTGAGTGCACTGTTTACATTTTTTTCCTCTCATTTCTCTAGATACACGCACGTGTAATTTCTTTACATGTGCATATGACTGTAAAATTTTGATTATATGTTCACGTAGATTTTTACATAGCTATGTAAATTCGTTTTTTTCTTCCCACATGTTATACTTGCTTCTCACAACTTTATCAAATCCTTATTGTGAAGTTCTCCTAATTTAATCTAGATTGAGCCTATTTTGGGTGATTACCAATGTTTTTTTAAAGGTGTGAAAACCACATACATAATTAGATTTTATAAAAATTGGAGTGTTTTAGTTGCAGTACATAATATCTAAGTACTTGTTTCATATAACTATCGAGCACAGGTGAAAATAGTGTTGAGATCGTTGCTCGATTGAAGCGAGACTTGTTCCCCACATTGTTAAATGGAGTTATGTACTGGCCTATTTGTGATTTTATCACCTTCAGATTTGTCCCAGTCCATTTACAGGTACGCATTATAGATTTTTGTTAATTTGTTAGGGTGGGATGATACCTAGGTAACTAAACTTACGTGTTTGTGACATTTTAATTCTTAAATTTTTAATTAGTATACTTAATTCCACTTAAAAAAATACAATTTAATCTTTTAGGTGTAGAGACTAAAGTGTACAATTTAATCTTAGGTGTAGAGACTAAAGTGTCAGTTTTTTATTTTTTGTACATAACGTCCTAAACATACAAGAATTAAAATGTACTAATTTAAAATTTGAATTAAAGTCACAAGAGTACTTTTTCCAATTTGCTATATCTCACTAAATTCAAAGTTTGGTTTATTAGGGTTTTTCTTTTTCATATCAATCAAGGCTTGTCTTCATAATAAAAAAGTGTAAATGGCTCCAAACATTTCTGCAATATTATTTTCTTAACATTTTGGTGTTCATGTTTCAACAGCCGCTGGTAAGCAATTCATTTTCGTATCTGTGGACAGTGTATATGACTTACATGGCAAGCTTGGAGAGAGCAAGCCCATTGTCTGTCTGATTGTCCGGTGGATTGCGTCGTGTCAGTATGCTCGGCTCGCGCTACAAAGAAATGAACTTTTTGGCTGGAGAATTCTACTGGTGAAATTCTCAAGAGTTGAGTATTATATTACAGGGAGGGATATACAACGAGGGATATACAACTTGACTACACTACACTTCTGTACTACATGATTGATTCTATTGTTCTTTTAAATTGAGTTGAGTGGAATTGAAAAAGCTTTTAGTCTTCCCAATTCCCTCTGTGATAATTTGTAGAATGTAGTAAATTCATGTACTGACTAACCTCAAAAAGGTTCTGTTTTTTATATAGTTTAGAATCTATTGGATGTGGTTATGACTTTGTTCCTTTTTGTATAAATATGATTAGTTTGTTAGTGAAATGGGTTACTGTTTAAATAAATTGTAATCAAGAGAAAATTGAAACACAAAGGTTGAGAAAGAATATAAAATATATTAGATTGATTTTAAAAGATAATTAGAAAAGGTGGTAAAAGATGCTAAATTTCTTTAGTTTGACACTCATGGTAAGCAATCTTCAAAAGCAGTGTCTGAATGAGCATTTTGATTTTTAACACCATTTTCTAAAAATTTACACATACATAAGTTGTTATTATTGGATTATTCTTACTCTCATTTTGATAACTTTTTTTTGACATTTATTTTTAATTAAGATATATCAAATATTTATATTTAGATTATTAATATATATTTTAATCAATTTTAATAATAATTGATATCTATACATTATTTTAATTCAATAAAATTATTGATAAATTTAAACAAAAAATATATCAATAATTTAAGTAAAGATATTTTATATGTTTCAACTCAAAATAGTGATAAAAAAAATAAAAACAGAAATAATTAGTCCAAATATACTAATTTTTCATCTTTAATAGAATTTACAATCTAGATAAGACAATATTAAAATCTATCATTTGATCATTTAATTTTAAAATTAAATTAATTAAAAATAAAATATATTATTTAAATAATTATACTATTAAAATATTATATTTTATCAAATAATTAAATATATAAAAATAAAATTTATTATTATATTATTTTAAAAATCAATTAATATTCAAATAAAAATTTATTTAAATATATATTTCACGTATTTCTTCAAAATTAAAAATTAATCAAATATTAAATTAAATATTTTATGAAAAATATTTTATATTATTTATCAATTAATTTTATTAAAGACATGCATATTATTCTATAAGTATTTATTCCTTTTTATTATGTTAATTTAATATATTTTTGGTTTATTAGATGTATTTGATTATTATTATAGTAATTTTTTATTAAATATATAAGTTCGATTATATTTATCAATAATATTATATCACATCAGTTGAGAATTGTTTGAATATAAGGTTCGACCTTTAGCCCGATCCTTTAATAGTTCGACCTATGATATACCTTGCCCGAGGTTTCAAAGTGTGCTCATGTCTAGAGTGTTTATCTTAGGAGCATTGAAAGACTGACCATCTACTTTATCTCTCAATGGGGTCGAGCCTAAGTTAATTTAGGTATTTACTATTGTATCACATATATCTCTTATGTAATCGACACATGTATATATAATATTTTATATATATATGTAGACCTAATATCATATCCATATAATTTACTCTCATTCTTTGACTTATCTTTAGTTTCTCACTCTAAAATCTAATAATCTCAACATTTTGGTACATATTATGTGCTTAAGATTTAAAGGTAAAGTTTTTGTTTTTCACCTCATATTTTCTAGGAATCACCCCAATTCTTGAGAGATAAACCTACGCAAATTAACTTCACTTTGTGCTCTTTCAAAACTACATTCATTATAGTCGGAACCTCGAGTTGAAGAAAGATTAAGGCTAGTTAAAAAAATGGTTTCCCAAGATACCATCATACCAGCGCGTGAATAAGCTTGAACCAAACCACGAGTCGATTTACTAGACGAGGTCGAACCTCAATAATAGTTGGCATAGTAACTCCACGAGCTCATAAGAGAGCTAGAGGAAACGAGAAGAGAAAATAGAATGCTATGTGCTCGAGTAGATACAATTCCTCATCTAAGTCGAGTTAATGACTTGGTTAAAGAAATTGAGCTGAATTCGAGGAGAAATGAACCTGCGAGAGCTGAAAACATAAGGGAAGATATCCAACAACACAATTCTGGAGAAGTTGAGGCACAACCATCTCAGAGGCAAAATGCAACCCGACACGACAATGAGAAATTATTCGAGGAAATGAGGCTGTGGAAAGCATGCTTCCAAGCCCTAGAAGAAACAAATAGAAAGCAAAACGAGGCCTTCAAGGAAACCAACAAGAGATAGGATAAGGGTAAATCACATTATGATGTGGATAAAGATTGTGAACAACTATGTGTCTCCCCTTTCTATGACAAAATAAAGAGTGGTGAACCCCCCACCAAATTTAGTACCTCTGATATCCCAAACTATCAAGGAATGAAGGATTCTGTGATTCATGTCTTTCATTCAAAATAGCCATAGCTCCTGTGAGTCTCACTCGAGATAAGATAGATGTTATGATGTGTAAAGTCTTCGCAGCTACTATATGTGATGGTGCTAAAAAATGGTTTAATAGCTTGGCATCTCATACTATAACTTCTTTCTCTCAATTTTACAAGTTGTTCATCATCAACTATGCCAGTAACAAGCCTATAAGGAGGGAATATCATCATATTTTCTCAATCACGCAGGGAAATGATGAGTTAATAGAGGAATACATGAGGAGGTTTAGAGAAGAAAAGTTGAAAATTATGGACCGTCCCCGTTCTATTACAATAGAGGCATTCATGCAAAGTCTTTTGAAAAATTTAGATTTATTTACTGAATTAACCAAGATTGTCTCACATATAATAAGATATGCTTATGGAAAGGCCAGAAAGTTTGTTAATCTCAAGAAAGAGCTGAAGTTAGATAGAAAGAACAAGACTGTTGTGGAGGTTGCATATAAAAAATAAAAAAGAAGGATAAGCGTAGACAAAGTAACTCATGATATAATGGTCAACAAAAAAATGAATTTTTCCCTAAACCACAAAAAGGGAGGTCAATGGTAAAGAAATCCTGGACCTTGGGGTAGATCACAATCACATTTTAGAGGTCCACCTTTAAGAGTAAGCTTAGTCCAAACTGTATAAAGGATAGAGAATGAAAAAACATTAGATGGCCACCAAAGATGAAGGAACCTTTAAAAGATACATCTAAATGGTGCACTTTTCACAAGGATATATACGTCGATCCTGCAAATACTTTGGTTTTATATTTGTAAAACTCTCGCAAATGCACAAATAATTTTATAGAAAATGACAAGTATACTCCTAAGGTCAATCTAAGAAAGGATTATATGTGGTTTTTAATTTATTATTCAAACTTTTAAAAACAAAATTAAATCCTAAATATCCTGTCACAATATTTTGGTTTTTGTATTCCTTAATCTAATAACATAAAAAAATAAACATAAATATGATTCAATAAACAATTATGCAAATTTTTATCATTTATAATAATAGAGTATTTATGGATATAATAATTAAGTTAATTATGTTTGTTTATATTATTTAGGTTATTAAAGATATAAATTGATATTTATTTATTCTCTCTTTTTTATATGAATACCACATTTGGTGGTGTTAGAAATTCTTTGTTAATTAAACAAATTAATTAACACCTATGGATGAGGTCGATAATTAATTTGGTTAATTAAATTATTTTTTTTCTAAGAGATTGAAAATGAATCATTTAAATGCCACATTTTGTAGGGTAAGATATTTTAAACTTTATTCAAGGTGTCCAAATTAAACCTAAAAATTTAATTATCCGAGTACTAACTTTCAAGTTTTAAAACCATGACTGAAAATATGTTGTCAATACATTTTTGAATAATAGCTCTTATAAAAACTTTTGAAATAGAGTTTCACTCTAACTACTGGATGATTGTACTAACCAATAAAAATACATTACTTTAAATCAGACCGGATAATTAAACTTTAAAGTCTAATTTTTAGATTTAAGTTTGTAATAAAAAATAATATATTTTTCTCTAACATCCTTAATATAAAATCTTGAATAAAAAAATCAATTTATTTTAAAGAGATGTTTCACCTATTTAATATTTCACAAACATAATAACGTTATTACTATATCATATTTATAAACAATCAGTGATGTTAAATTTAATCATAGACAAATTAAATATAATATATAAGAATAAAATATAAAAATAACTGTAAATAATTCATTTTAAAATTATACCTCAAAAGAATCCTTACAGAACTTTGTTGCTAATTCTATTACTGAAAAACCTCTAAACAGATTTGTATTTTCGTTTATTGAATCAAAAACTAAAAATATATAAAATCATAGCTAGTTCTTCTCTAAAAGAGAAGAAATTTAAAACTAAAAACTAAAAAAAACTTTCTAGAGAAGAAAGAGTTGAGAAAATTGTGTCTTAAGGTATGTTTTTTACAATGGGTGAGAGAGGCTTTTTATAGGTGAAGAAATGGCTAAATATTGTAAAAATGTCTTAAAAAATGATGATAGACTCGTATTAGACATACTAGCATGCATGTGGAGCGTTGACGTATATGACTAGGCGGGTTTCGAGGGCAAAAATACGTTGATGCACACGAGATTCGTGGCGTGATTGGGTGCTGATGCAAGCACTAATGTGAGTAGAAATTAGGAAGGATGCGCGTACAGTTGCACACGTAATTAGGGCGTGAATGTGCACTTCTATGCACAAACTTTTGGCGTGATACGTGCATGGTTGGGTTGTTTTGTCCATTTTTTCATTTTTCTATTTTTTTGACTTTTCATCATTTTTTTCTTAACATATTTGTGATGTATTGTCTCCAGTATTATTCTTCAAGTCTTTAAATTATTTTTGAAGTGAAAATACTTAAAAATTAATAAAAATACATGTGATTTCAAAAAGACAAATTTATAAAAGATGATAAAATCATATAAATATAAATCTTTTTAATAAATTAAAGTACATAAAATCATGGTAATTTTAGTACTTTTTAAGCATTCATCAATAAGGCATGAAACACAAGTTTGCAAGCATTCAAAAAAAGAAATAAAGAATTTGTTGTCAAAAGGATACTTAAGCAATCTTATGGGAAATTATAACACAATGTGAGACTGTCAGCCCCAATGAAAAACTTTAAGATTGCATGCTCTACATGTTAAAAGGGTAGAGCCACATAATAAAGACATTGTGAGGACCATTAATACCATACATGGAAGGCTTGAGTTTAATAAAACCTCCAATAATGCACGTAAAATATATACTTGGGAAGTACGTGAGGCTCCTCAAGTTTATAATTTGCATAAAAGATCACCCTTTGTCTCAATTACTTTCACCAGTAATGATGAGACCTCAGCCCCTCATAGAGATCCTTTAGTGGTCACCCCATGGGTAGGGTCATGTGATGATTGGAGAATCTTAATTGATATTGAGAGTTCAATTGATATTTTTTCCTCACTACAATGAATGAGTTAGAGGTGAATGATCGTAACATCATAAAGAAGAAGTTATCATTAGTGGGATTCAATATCAGTACCATATATGTTGTTGGAATTATGATGTTACCAATTATGGTAACCGAGTCAATTATTATGACCAATTTTATAGTATGATGTCACAATCCACTATAATGACATTCTAGGAAGAGCATGGATACATAAGATGAAGGAAGTTCCATCAAACTTTCATCAAGTCATTAAATACCCAACATAGGAGGGCATAAAAGAGATAAAGAAAGACAAAAAAAAAGCTAGAAGATGTTATAATGCTACAATAAAGGAAGTGGTTACAAAGTAGCAATTACAGTGTGAGTCATCTAACAAATGACCCAGAGGTAAGTGCTTATCGGAATCAGTTGATTCAAATGGGATTGAGGATCTATAAATTGGTAGTTATGGAAAAGACCACTCTTTAAAGTTGATAACTAACCTAATAGTAGAAGACCACTCCGAGGTATTTGCGTGGAAACCTATAGATATGCCTAGAATTGACCCCAGTGTCATAACCCATAGATTAAATATTGATCCAAATGCTAGACCTATCAAGTAGAAAAAAGAAGGTGTCTAAGTGAACAAAATGAGGTGATTAAAGCCCAAGTTGACACACTTAAATAGACAAAAATTATTAGAAAACTAGATTATCCAACATGTTGTCCAACATTGTGTTGGTAAAGAAAGCTTGCGGCTCACCTCTAATGTATGTAGCTTTCCCCGATGTAAATGATGCCTACTCAAAGGACTATTTTCCTTTGCCGAGTATTGATCAACTAGTTGATGTCAACTCCGGGTTCAATTTAATGAGTTTTCTTGATATATTTAATGATTATCATATATCAAAAAGTACTTAAAAGATGAGAAAAACCATTTTTTATTACCAAAGATGGTACTTTTTGTTACACTCAAATGCTTTGGTTTGAAAAATACAGGAGATAATTATCAACATCTGATCAATAAAATGTTTGTTAGTCAAATGGGAAAGAATATGGAAGCATATATGGATGACATGGTGATTAAATCAAAACAATCTTTATACCATATCAAAGACTTGGAAGAAATATTCGGTGTTATCTTAATGTATGGCATAATTAATCCTAAAAAGTGTGTTTTGGTGTTTCCTTAGGATAATTCTTTTGGATATCTTATCTCTACTATGAAAATACAAGCTAATCCAGACAAGATACAAGATTTAGTTAACATGAAGCCTCCAAGTGACCTAAAAAAAATCCAACAACTAAATAGAAGAACTATGGCATTCAACATATTCATTTCCAAATGTACAAACAAATGTCTACTATTCTTTAAGATGCTAAGAAGAAACACATTGATTTTTTGGAATGAAGATTGTGATAGAGCTTTCTAGGGAATCAAATAATACTTGAGTATGCCCTTTGTATTGGTTAGTCCTACCCCTAAAGAAAATTTATATTTGTATTTGGTTGTTACCTTTCAGACATGCATCATTGTATTCCTAGGTAAAAGAAACAAGGTCTAACACCTTGTCTGCTACATTAACCAGATCCTAACTAATGCCCAAAGTGGATACCTAACGATTGACAAGTTGGCCTTTACTTTAAAAATGGCGGTACAAAAACTTTGATATTATTTTGGCTCACACGTAGTGATAATGTTCACTTCATAATCACTTAAGAATGTGTTGGAAAAACTAGAGGTTATAGAGAGACTAGCATATATTGCAAGTGAGTTGGGAGATTATGACATCAAGTATATGCCTAGGACTTCCACAAAAGCTCAAGCCCTAGCAAATTTTGTTATTGAATTTAGTGAATTGCCAGAAGTTGCCATTAATGAAGTGATGGATGAAGTCTATGGCACAAATGTAAAAAAAATTCCAATATAGTAGGTGTTCATTGATGGTGCTCACAATTTTAAAAAAGCAAGGTTAGGAGTTATTATAATATATCATAGTGAAAATTGTTTCGAATATACTGTGAGGATGGACTTTCAAGTAACTAATAATATCACAGAATACAATGTGATTATCTTTGGTGGCATGAATCCAAAAAAATAGGAACCAATAGTATTGTATTACACAATAACTCAAGGTTGGTGGTCAATCAATACTTAGGTATATTTTAAGCCAAAGATAGTAAGATAAAAAAGGATTACTCAAAATTTTCCAACTTTGAGATCAAGAAAATATCAAGAAATGAGGATGACCATACTGATGCTTTGGACACCTTAGTCGTCGTCTATGAAACTAATAGTAATAGAATAATTTATGTAACAATTCTTATTGAGGCGAGTTTAGAAGAAGTAGAAAAAAATGTTGAAAATATTTGTAAGTCACTAACCTATGGTCCACACATATCTTTAATTTGGGCTTACTTAAATATCAAAAGCAAGTAAAAGAGATTAAGTCAAAAGGTACATGATATAAAACAAAAAGCTATACATAAAGACAACCCTTGGACTTGGACTTTTGTGCAAAGCTAGAGAATGCTATAAAAGATTCATGTTTGAGGCTCATGAAGGAGAATATGGCTCTCATTGAGGAAAAAACTATCCAAATGGATTATGAGATATGGTAATTACTAGACAACAATGTTAGTAGGTTGCATAAGGTATACCCAGGTATACGATAAATGTCAAAGATTCGTCTCATTGTCCTAGGTACCATTAACATAACTGATAGATGTAATTAGTCCATGTTACAAGTTGGAATTGGATATAGTAGGGCTCTTACCATAGGCAGTGGGTTAAAAGAAGTTCTTGTTAGTCATTATAGACTATTTCACAAAATAGATTGAAGTAGAGCCTCTAGGAAAAATAAGAAATGAGGTAATTTGATTCATATGGAAGGCCTTACTTTGTTGCTATAGTTTACCCAAAGAGCTTTTCACTGATAATGGTAGGAAGTTTACAAGCCATAACATCAAATAATTCATTGCTAAGTACAACATCAAAATGTGTCATTCGACTCTATATTACCCACAAGCCAATAGTAAGGTAGAGTCTTCAAATAAGCTGGTATTGCATTTTATGGAGAAGAGGTTGGAAACTACTAAATAAAGATAGGTTGATGAGTTGTTTGGCACTTTATAGGCCATCAGAACCAGTCCCAGAGTTAGCACTAATGAGACACTTTTCTCGTTACTATATAGGACCAAAGTTGTAATCCTAATAGAGATAAAAGTTCCAACTAGGAGATCAGCTCTAACTAATGGCCAAAACACATCAAGAAAAGTAATCAACGTAGTACTTGTAGAGGAAAAAATAAAAAAAACATTGAAAAGAAAGATTGAATAGAAGAGAAGTGTGACATATTATTACAATAAATCCATATGCTTTAAATTATTCTCTATGGGTGATTAGGTTATGATGAGGGTTTTTCTTAATAAGAAAGAGTGGAGGGCATATATCAAATAAAGGTAGTGATGCCAGAAAGAGCCTATTTGTTTAAAAGCATTGAAGGTTCTAAAGATAATACAAGTAGGAATACTTGACATCTAAAAATTACAACTTTTAATGTGTTTCAATATATGCCTTAAGTTTCTTACTTTATGTATGAAATAACTTTTGATAATCAATATTACTCTCATTAAGAATTGATTTCATAAGCTGATCATCTTATTCAGAAACCGGGTAAAGCAATCTGATAAAAAAATGTATAAATATTTGATCACCTTGGTCAAAGACCAGGTAGAACACTCTCATTAATAATTGATATCATAAGTTGATCACCTTGGTTAGAAACCAAGTAAAGTGTTCTGATAAAATTATGTATAAATAGTTGATTACCTTGGTCAAAGACTAGGTAGAGCACTCCTATTAAAATTGATGTCACGAGATGATCACCTCGATTAAGAACTAAGTAAAACACTCTGATAAAATGATGCATAAGGAGTTATCACCTTCATCATAAACAATGTATGGTGCTCTCATTAGAAATTGATGTTATGAGATAATCACCTCGTTAGGAACCAAGTAGAGCACTCTAAAAAAATTATGTATAAAAAGTTGATCACCTTGATTAAAGACTAGGTAGAGTGTTTCCATTAAAAGTTGATGTCACAAGCTGATCATCTTGATTAGGAACCAAGTAAAGCATTCTAACAAAATGATGTGTAAAGAGTTTATCACCTCAATCATAGACTAGGTAGAATACTCTTATTAAAAATTGATGTCACGAGCTGGTCATCTCAATCAGAAACTAGTTAGAGTGCTATAACAAAATGATGTATAAATAGTTAATCACCTTGATCAAAGACTAGGTAGAGCACTCTCATTAAAAATTGATGTCACGAGTTTATCACCTCAATCAGGAATCAGGTAGAGGGCTTTGATAAAATGATGTATAAATAATTAATCACCTCAATTAAATACTAAGTAGAGCACTTTTACCAAAAGCTAAAGCATGATCTAGCCATAAAAATCATTAAGGTTTGATTACAATTCGAGACAATTTCATTGAAAGATAGACAGACACTTTAATTAATATAAAATATAATTTTATTATATTGATCGAGCTTACAAAGCTAGACTTAGATTCATAAAATGTATTAATATAAAGCTCATTGACTTAGATACATTCCTAAAAGACCTTGAGGCATTTAGACACTAAAGGCAAAAGCTTAGTCTTCATCTTGACTACTTTTTTGCAAATATTCCCTCTTACCTCAGTTGAAGTTAAGCTCAAGTTTGTCATCAAATTTTATAATTCCTTAACAACACTCATTACCTTGAGGAGCAAACCCTTAGAATGCTTCATTTTAAAACTAGACCAGTAAGATTCATTGTTGATTAGAGCAGCCATCTTCGTCATAATTCTTCTTTTGTGTGCTTGAGTATGCTATAGTTGCTCTTTGTAAGACTCGATATTGCACTTAAGCTCTTTAAAAGGAAAAACCTTATCCTTGACGAGAGCTAGCTCGACCCTTAATTTAATGTCTTAAGGCTCGAGCTAAATGTCTATTTTCCCAATTAGCAACTATAGCACTGAAGTAAAAACTATGGAGTAAACGTGCTAAATTCTCAAAACAGATGGCTCGTATCCTTGAAGTGTTTCATCAAGAAATGGTAGTGCCTTTTATAAGGCAATACATTAGGATAAATAATTGAACAATCGTCCTTATTGCCATGATGTATGTCAACATCGATAAATGCATATTACAAATTAAATTCCTATTAGTAAAAATGTACTTACAAATACATGCATAAACTACGAAGGAAACCATAATTCTTCTAAAGAAAATCATATTCTTATTAGATAAAAGTCGAGCCTTACAAAAAGAGAGTTCCATATACATTGAAAGAAGGTTGAGCCTTACAAAAACAATTTGGCTCGAGCCTATTATATATTAAACATCTCCAACTTGTCGAGGTTGATCTCCCACCTCAGGTTCATTTTCTTCACGAGATCAATCTCCTACCTTAGGATCTTCTTATTCGCCTTCTTTAGATCCCTCCTCTTCACCTTCATTCTTAGCCTCTTTTTTAAAGGAATCCATGGCCAAGTTATAGCCAATCTCAATGCTCGACTTAAGCTGCTCAACCGTGGCATTGGATCGTGTTTCATTTTTTCTTGTTCATGCATGGACTCTTCATATTTAACATGGGAACTATTTAGCTCGTGCCTATAAGTTCCAACCTCAGCCACAAGCTTACTCTAAGTTTCTCTAACCACCTCAAACTATCTCACATTTGAGTTCTTATAGCATGATATAGTTTCTCCTCCTTGCCATTGACCTTACTTTCCCATTAATTGGCCTTGGCAAGTAAGACAATATTTTTGGCTTGGGTAGAGACATGGCTCTCTTTTTTAGTTTCGAGCTCATTCTTTAACTTTTCAATACTTTGAGCTCTACTAAGCTTGTGCATAAATTGAGCCTAAAAAAATGGTGAGATAATATATAAATGTATGGATAATAGATTCAAGCAAAATAAAGGATCATGCTAATATTTACTTTAAAAAAATAGTCTACTCATTACCAAGATAGGATCCATATCCTCACTCATGGCATTGAGTTGCTTCTTATAAGCCATATATGGAAGGTTGTCAACATAATGGTTAACTCTCTCCAAAGCCATACCCATGTAGAAAGTCACGCCCTCAACCTTAGTAGTCAAGTCGTCAATGAGATATTTTCCTTTTCTTGAGTCTCGTACAATAGAGAGAGATGACATCTAGCTCGAGGACACATAAGTAGGTGTTTGATGGCACATAGATCTTACTGAAGGATAAATGAAATGATTGAACATGTTTGATCGAAGAGGTTAGTTTGATCATTTGATTCTCCTTATTAATAGTGACTAAGATAAATGAAATGATTTAAAATGTTTCGTCAAAATTATTATTTTCAGTAAAATACTTAATCTCCCTCTCATTGCCAAGTACTTCGTTCTGTAAATCAGTCAAAACTCAAGATTAGGCAATGTTTTGTTTTGTTTTGTTTTTTTCAAAGTATTAGCAGCGATGATATTCACTAAATCCTTAATAGATTTACCTTGAATGGTTAAAGTAGGTTATGGCATTGAGAATAAAGAATTAATTGTGATATTGAAATTCTCTGCTCGATTTCTATATGAGTAGCTTGAGTATTGATCCATCATCTTGTATTATACATGTTAGAATATGAATTACATCTAAGCCTTTGACTTTCAAATCCACTCATAGCATTAACGTAGTCTCGATTACCATATTGATGCTCAAAGTATGGTGTAGAAAATTCATTGTATGTAAGATATGTAGGGTATGTAGGGTATGTTGTATCCATATATGTATTTATGTTCCCTTGATTTTCAACATTTCAAGAAAAAATTAGTATTTATAGATAAATAAAAAAATAAATCTAAACTAAAAATAAAACTAATAATAATAAATTAAAGAAAATAAAGAAAAAAGTTTTGAAGAAGAAAAAATAAATAAATAAAAACTAGCAATTATTAAAAGAATTATTAAACTAATACCTGACAACAACGCCAAAAACTTGACATGATTGAAAACACGCAAGCATACGTGATCATATACAAGTAATAAGTAATTTTAAGAACAAAGGTTTTCATACCTATAAGGATTAGTAACAATATCTACTTCTAATTACTAATTTGTTAGTAAGTTTAAAATTAATAAAAGGGGTTTTTGGTTTCTTAAACTAAAAATTAATTCTATCAACTAATAATTAATAAAGATAAAAAACAAAATATAAAGATTATGATAAATATTCGAATAAAAAAATAATTTCCAGATCATTCTTTACTACTAACATGTATTATAAATCAATAAAAGAATATCTTAATATCCCATTCTTTGATTATACTAACTTAGAGAAATTCACAAGCACGAAAGTCTTGACCTCTTCTTACCTATTTGTTGAATTAAATAAGTTTTTAATCCAAATTCTTTCTAATAGACAACCTAGAATAAACTCTCTAAATTTAGCCTATCAAAATCATCCAATTTTAAGAGGCAAATTGGATCAAGGTTAAACACACATTCTCGATTAAATTATCTTAAGTATTAATTCTCATTGCAAATAATTTATTGCTAATCATTTAAATTGATTAAGCGATTAAATACCCAATATTAACGATAAATTAATCTAATTATTTAATTGTACACTTAAATAATAATAAAAATTCATTCAAAGATTAAAATAGAGAATTAATATACAACTAACAAGAATAGTTTAATAGAATATTGTAATACATGTCTAGGGTTTTGAAATCACCTGCAATCAAATATTAAATTAGGTGTTTATGAAAAACAATAAATTCAGCATAGTATTCATGATAAAAATAAAAGAAAGGAGAAAAAATCTTAAGATTTATGTTCTTGAATATGAACTTAAACTCTTTTAATTAGCTCTTGAATCTTCTTCTTAGTTTTTGCCTCCTGCTTTTATTATTCTAATTCTCTCTCTAAATCTATGTTATGATATTCCCTCATATTTTGTATGTTGTTGTTTTGTATTTATAAGAGATACAAATCAAATCAAGATATAATTAAGATTGATGGTATTCTATTGGAGATAGAATTAGTGTGAATCACAGGTTAAAAAGATAGAATAAGCCACTATAGTTAAAAGGATAAGATAAGTTATGATAGGAATAAGCTATGAAATATATCCACTTTCTTTCTAAGTTAATCGATCCATCAAAAAAATCCAAAAAAAAAAACTTGAAAATCAATTTTTTCCAATAAATACAAATTAAATAATTTTAGCTAATAATAATATATGTATATATAAATGAATTGATATCTAAAAATGTATATAAAATAACAATTATAAGTGGCGATTTAAGGCTAGTGGTGGAAAGTGGTTCCATAGTGATTAATATTGTTGGTTCATGATTGCGGGTGGTACTCAAGGATTTGCACTGCTCACTTTATACATTACTAATCTTTAGTTTTTGATCAAACCATATTGGGTGGTGTTGGCTTTGAAAGAGTGTCAAGTTTGTGTGTGAAATCAAGTTATTAGGAGACAACAAGCGATGACTATAATAGACAGTTTGGATAGAGTTCTCGACTAAAGTGGTAATAATGGTTTTATTTCTTTCAAAATTGTAACTTTTTTTTTTAGTAAATTCTTTGTTGTCAAGTGATTGTCATAAGCAACCCAAAGATGTTACCATATAGATAGAATTTCTATGTGGGTTTACCTTGTTATATCGTTTGTTATACATAATCTATTATTCAACTAGTATAATATAAGTTTAAGTCGTGTATGTTTCAACATACTAGTGGTTAAACTTTGATTAGAATGTTTTTAAGTTTGTTACTTGCTTATACTTCTTAAATAACATATTTGTTGTTTAAACATTCTCTAACTACTTGATTATATTATTTACTATTGTTGTTGTGTTTGTTTTTTGTGTTTCTTTCTGTCCATTGTAAGTTTGGGATGAGTGTTTAAGGTGTTTGTATCTTCTTACCCTAAGTGTGTACCAAGTCATAGATTCTTTCACTACCTACGATGGATTTTCTGCACCACACCTTGAGCATCAATAAGGTATTTGGGACTATGTTAATGCTATGGTTGGATTTGAAAGCCAAAGACCTAGGTATGATACATATTTTAACATGTACAATGTAAGGTGATGGGATCATCAATACTTAAGCCATTTATATAGAAATCCAACAAAGAATTTCAACATCACATCTAATTTTTCATTCTTAATGCCACAACTAACTCTAATCACTCAAGGTAAGTCTCTTGAGGATTTAGTGAATATCATCGTGGCTAACACATTGAAATTTTAGCCAAAGAACCAAACTTTTATCAAAGAATAGAAAATTCTAAGGAGAAATCTTAAGATACAAGTAAACCAAATTTCAATGAGGAATCTAGCAAAAGAGTTCAATATCACACCTAGCTTCACATTCCCAATGTCACAATCCACTCCATCCAATTAACATAAGTCTCTAGAAGACTTTATAACTACTATAGCTACTGATAATGTTAAATTTTAGCATGAAACCAATGTTGTTATCAAAAAACTTTAAGACTCAAATTGGTCAACTAATCATAGTAGTGGAAAGACAAGATGCATAGAAAGTTGTTGAGTTTCCATCCCAAATAGATGTTAAACCTTGAGAAACAGTCAATGCATTATTATGGAGAGTGGTAAATAGTTTGGAGAGCCTCAAAGAATCCCTACAATGATATATTGTCATAAGTTACCATACTCTATACAAGAAACTTATAAGAAAATAATTTTTCAAAAATTATCTGAAACATTACATAAAACTATAATAGAAAGATGAAATAAAAGAAATTGAGATTATATACTGATAAGTTTCAAAAAAAAATTTCAACTAATTAATCATATTTTTTCAAAAATTATGATTAATGAAGTCAAAATATTTAAAAATTAGGATTTTTTAAGGGTAAAATAGGAATATATATTTTATTAATAAAAAATTAAAAAATGAGGGTAAAACCCTCCTCCTCTTTTTCTCTTTCTTTCTCTCTCATTCCCTCTCTGCTTTTTCTCTTTCCCTTATTTCTCTTTCTCTTTGAAGAACTTCAGGAAGAAGATCAGATCAGGTGATAGACCTATCTATCTCAAATTTTCCAATTCACTTATGTATTGAAATGAAAAAGATTGTGTTAGTCTTTACCGTTTTATCAAATTAAGGACTTCCAACATTAATAGAAAAACTCTAAAATGAAAGGCATTTAAAAAAAAAGAATTCAATACTGATAAACTATGTATTTTAAGAGGACAAATACTATCAAATTTATCATAAATTTAAAATAATTGATAATTCTTCGAAAGTCAATGTAAATTAATCGATTAGAAAAGTTAAAATCACTTATCATAGCAATATGGCCCTTATTGAAGAAGATGATGAGAAAATTAGTAAGTTTGAAGTAAATTTTAATAGTAATAAGTCAAAAATTTGTTAAGAAACAAAAAAGATATTTTGTTTTTATACCAACAAAATTACTAAGAATCACAAATGCATTGACTATATTAAAGATCGAGATCGAGAAGATAAAGATTTGTCATTGCATACATCATCAAAAGTATTATTTACAAAAAATGATAAAGAGGAATAAAGATGTAAAACTCACATCTTTAGTTGGCAGACATGCCAAGAAAATGAAAAACTTAAATTCAAAAGCTAAAAACAGAAAGTTAAGTGAATTATTAAACAAGAGGTATGATTTCTCATTATTATAAACAAAGATTCTTTCTCATATGAAGGAATCTTTATTTCTCTTAGTTAAACACAACTTCAATAATAACAAACTCTTTACTCTAAAATTATTTATCTATCAACTATATATCTAAAAACTATAAGTGTTAAGAAAATGAATAATAGACCTATTAAACACTCCATTATATTCAGGAAGACCGTAATAGACCTATTAAATTCAGGTATTATAATAATAATTCTAAATAAATTAAAAAAATTCAATGATTAAGTACTTGTTTATAATAATTATAAAATTAATAAATAAGAAAATGAATTAAAAAAACTAGTCACACATTTGTATAAAAATAAGCATAAAAAAATTATAAAGATAAACTAATGTTTTAATAAAAAACTTAAATGTTTGTCTTTAAATAATAATTTACATGAAGTAACAACTAACGTTTTAAAATACTAACTATAATTTGGTATTAGAATCATAAGAAATAAAAATACATAATTGGATTGAAAGTTAACGCATTTAACCATTCAATGATATTAGTAATATTAACTATAAAAATTGAGGGTATTAAAGTTATTTTTATAAAAATCACCTGTAAAAATATGTTAAAATAAGAGATATTAGTGATAATTTTTTGAAAATAAAAGATGCAAATGTTTAAAAAAATAAATTATTTTTCTACTAATGAAAAATACAAAAAAAATCACAAAGGAGTAATGGTTATGTAACAAAAAAATTACACTAATTTTACATTTTTAAATTCAATATTTTAGTTATTTTATTTTAAATTAATATATTTTAATTATTTTATTATTATATTTATAAATATTCTAATTATTTTAAGTAAATCTTAATATTTTACTTGTTTTATTTTTAATTTTTTTAAAATTTTTAAGACATTTTATTTACAAACATCTTAGTATAGTAATTTTGATCATATTTTTATATTTTTTTAAAATAATTATTCAAAAATTAAAATTTTAAAAAAATAATTAAAAAATATTAATTTAAAAAATATTAATATATATTTAATTTATAAAAATAAATTTACTAGCTAAGTAAGTAGGTAAGCAATAGTGAATAATTACGACGTCAATTTTGTTTGGACGTGGAATTAAATAAATAATTAATTAACAATAACATAACATAACATAACGTTCCTCCAAAAGATTCATAAAAACCAAAACCCAAAAGTTCTCCTCTCCTGCGACACACTTTCTACACTCACAAATCTAATGCTTCTTTCACCAACTTAACTACTCTCTCTCTCTCTCTAAACACCCAGCAACGCGTAATTAACGAGTACATGCTGAACCACTCGATAACCCACCTCAAGATTTCTTATTTCCATTATAATTCTTAAATCTGCTTTTGTTTTTTTTTTTTTTTTGTTTTTGTTTTATGGGTTAACTAATTATGGAGCAAAAATCACTGTGATTTGTGTGTACCAGCAAAAACCCATTTTCTCAGAGGCAATGTGAGGAGGATTTCGTGAAGATTATGATGGTGGCTGCCATTTCTGAAACAGCTTCAACAAACCCACCAAACCCCAAGATCTCTTCTCGGCAACAGGACCTTCATAACCCTTCAAGACCTCCCCTTTTACCTTCAGAGAAAGACAATGGCCTTGTTGTTTCGAGGAGACCCAGAGGAAAACAAGTCTCTTCTAGGTACATGTCTCCTTCTCCTTCTACTTCTACCTCTACTTCAACCACAACCACATCTTCATCTTCTACATCTTCTAGACGATTCCCATCTCCTTTGATTTCACGTTCCACTAATTCGAAAACTTTATCATCTACCCCTTTGCCTTCTTCGGTTCTTAAACGGTCCCAATCAGTTGATAGGAGGCGTCCTGTTACTCCTCGCCCAACAACTCCTCTTCCCGATTCTAGACTAGGTAGTGCCGGTGGTGAAGTCTCGGCGTCAACGAAGCTTTTGATCACTTCGACGAGGAGTTTGTCGGTTTCTTTTCAAGCGGAGGCCTTTTCGCTTCCAATTAGTAAGACTAAGCCGAGCTTGAGTGGTTCTAGGAAGGATACCCCTGAGCGTCGAAGGACTACCCCATTGAGAGGAAAAGACATTGATGGTGGTGGTGGAGATCAGGTGGAGAATTCCAAGCCAGCTGATCAACATCGCTGGCCGGCGGCGAGAACCCGGCAAACGAATTTGGGTTCAAATGTTTTTGCAAGAAGTGTGGATTTTAGTCGGGATAAGAAGAAGCTCAATGGGATTGGATCTGGGTTGGTCGTACGGTCATTGCAACAGTCTATAATGGATGAGAGTAGAAGAGGGTCATTTGATGGGAGATTGAGTTTGGATTTGGGCAATGCTGATGTGCAAAACCCAGATGCTAGTTCAGTGATTGAACCATCATTTCGTTGTGATCTAACTGCTTCTGATACAGACAGTGTTTCTTCTGGCAGTACTTCAGGTGTACAAGACTCTGGTGGAGTTGTCAAAGGAAAATCAATGCGTCAAGGCATTGCTGTGTCTGCGAGGTTTTGGCAGGAGACTAATAGCCGTTTGAGGCGTTTGCAGGACCCAGGTTCACCTTTACCAAGTAGTCCCTCGTCCAGGGGTTCAGGGACAGCAAATTTGGTAAAAAAATTTGCTAGTGATAACCCATTATCCTCTCCTAGAACTATGGCTTCTCCTATTAGGGGTACTACTCGGCCTGCTTCGCCAAGTAAGCTATGGACCTCTTCTTCATCATCACAATTAAGAGGGATGTCTAGTCCTTCTCGAGTGAGAAATTTAGTTGGTGGTTCATTGAGTCATAGTTATTCCGGTGGTGATAGTACACCTTCAATTCTCAGTTTCTCAGTTGATATTCGGCGAGGGAAGATCGGGGAGGATCGTATTGTTGATGCACACACGTTGAGACTTCTCTATAACCATTATCTGCAGTGGCGCTTAGTAAATGCCAGAGCAGATGCTACCTTTATGTCACAGAAACTGAATACAGAGGTATGGTTATTGTGCTGTGCAGTGTATTGTAGTTACTTCTTCTTTCTGTTTTAGTATCTTGTCATGTTTGAAGCATAGTTCATCTCTTGTTAGATCATTGTATCATATTTCTTGTTGATTGCTCAATTATGAAGCATGTTGTCTTCCATTTAGTAGTGGACAACATCTAGTGTTCTAATAATAAACCAAAGGGCAATGTCCATTTTTTAAAAATACTCAATCATTCAATTTTTTGTGCTTGTTATTTGGTAGTGAGGTGTGTTTTCATCGCAAAGTAAAAAAAAAATAATAATAATAATAATAATAACAACAACAATAAGATAGTTCTTCTATGTACACTTCAAGTGCGGGAAAGAAATGGTTTGTTAAAATGTTTCTTTGGCCAGAGTCTAAATATTAAAGTATATAGAAGCATGATCATGATCAATTAATCTCAGCTCATGTTTTAAGAATAGCTGCCTCAAAAGTAAATTTGCTTTTGCCTTAGTTGGACTCTTTTACTTCTAAAAATACTGAAAGTATTAATATGTGTAGTGTAGTGAAATAACTTTGATGTCGAACTTGTTGGGATAGTTACAGCTCTATTGAGTTTAATGGTCTACTGGTCTTTCCTTGTTTTTTATTTTCTTATATTTGGTTTTGGTTCCAGAAAAATATATGGAATGCATGGGTAACAATCTCCCAACTTCGACATTCTGCCACACTCAAAAGAATCAAGTTACTGTTGCTGAGGCAAAAATTGAAGCTTACTTCAATCTTCAAGGCTCAAGTAAGATTCTTAGCTTTATATGTCTATAAATGAATTACATCCTCTCTTCTTCTTCTTTTTTCTTTTTCTTTTTTTTCTTGTTTCTTTTTCTATAGTAAGTATTTGACTCTGGCTGTTCAAAAGAAATTGACATGTGCATTTCTGCACCTAGTGCATGAGATTTGATGATATAAGAGATCGACATGTACTTACCTTGGAAAAATTGGTAAGATTGGTCATGTATTGTTCATTTTAACTCAGAAATGTGGCAAGTATTCTTGTTCTTGACGATTTCTACTTTTATAGGCTTTTTAGTGCTGGCATGTTTCTTACAGCCTTATGTGTGAAAAAGTTGTGATATCTATTAAAAATAAAATAACCTGAACAAGGATAGAAATTATAGGAAAAACACATATGGACATTGTGTATTTGTTTGGTTATTTATTTTGATGGAAAAGATTCAAATTTTATTCAATGAGCTGGCTCTTCTGTTGACAATAACCACATTTCGTCATCGTTGATGCATGTCTTTACTTGGTGAATGTAGATTGCTTATTTGGAAGGATGGGCACTTCTAGATAGAGATCATTCTAGTTCATTGGAAGGAGCAACTGAAGCCCTAAAAGCCAGTACTCTTCGTCTTCCAGTTGTTGGAAAAACAGTAGTATGCCCCTTCTTTTATGGGTTATTTATTTATTCACAATGCACATCACAAGCTCCATACTGACACCATTGCAACTAAGAAACTTAATTTGCTCCCTTGATTGTATCAGGCGGATAATCAAAATCTGAAGGATGCCATAAGTTCAGCAGTTCATGTAATGCAAGCAATGGCATCTTCCATATGTTCTCTTTCGCTAAAGGTAATGTATTTCTTCAGTTGTTTCTAAAGGTAAGTAACAATAGATTGATCTGGTACCATCTGTCATTGATAGGTAGAGGACATGAACTTGCTGATGGCTGAACTAGTGAAAGTGACTGCGAAAGAAAAATTTATGCTCAAACATTGCACAGCCTTTTTGTCTTCTTTAGCAGGAATGCAGGTGAGAATTTGCATTCGAATTTTTCCTCTAACAAACTATGTGGCTTTTCTTTCCTTATAATTTTATTGCTCATTCTATTAGGTCAAGGATTGTAGTTTGAGAACACATATAATACAACTAAATCACTTATCAACTACCAGAAGCTGCCTGACAACGCATGTGTAGAACTGATCTTATTTTGACTACTCACTAAAACTAACCTTACATGGAACTATTTTTCCACGGGGTGGATGAAGCTCGGAGAGGTAATAACAATGGATTAAATAGCATGTTTTGGCTTCTGATTTAGAATTTTTTCCTCGCAACCTGCCGCGATTCTCTGTTATCTATTTGATTCTGATGTATCTTAGAATCCGAAGAAGTAAAAAAAAGAAGATGGCTGTAACGCTCAATAGTTAGATTGTATACAAGCACTCATTCGTTTCAGGTAAAAAGGATATGTATATATATGTGTAATGTCCTCACTCTTTATGACTTGCCATAATTAAGCAGGTTCTTTTTCTTTTCTTTTTCCTCCCCTCCCCTTTCCAAATTTGTTCATTTTTCATATGAACTCTGCTTCTCTCCACTGCAATCTATTTCAACAAAATGGAAGTTTGCTGTTTGTAGTTATTATAGATATACAATATAACTAAAGGCACCTGCAATTTAGAGTAATATGATTTTTTTTACTTTTTTTATTGGCAAAGAATAGCTGTTTCGACTTGGGAAGTTAAGAACTAATTGATACTGCTTTTGATTTGTAATGTTGTGAAAATATAGCAAGATTTGAGATAATGTTATTTTTATTTTATTTTTTCGAAGGGGAAGGAAATTTTCATTAAATAAAGCCAAAGTAGTGCAAATCTAGTTCAAATTTAACAAACATAACTAAAGAAGCAGGAAAATAAGAGAAAAAGCTAAAATAATAAAAAATCATTTGGGAACTTCCAGTAATCACCGTGGCAATCCAATGATTTTCCTGGAATAAGAATTCTAATGGTAAAAGTTAGCATCAAATGCATTGAAAGAAGTTTACAAAATGTACATGCCTAATCTAGCATGGTGGTAAACAACATTAAAATGCTTTTATTTTAACGTAAATTTCTAACATGGTTGATTTAACCCAGGTATAATGTTTTAAAACGTCAAAAGGTGAGGCAATACGGTCACGCCTACCATGGGAAAAAGTTGGACATAGTTTCAAAATTGTTAAAAGAAGACTTATTCGATTAGATGAACTTCCATATCTCTTATCTGTCTTAAAGTGTGTGTATATATATATATATATATATAGGTATAAGAAGTTGAACAACATTGATTATTTTCCAACCAATCAATCTTGTAAAGTTTGCCAAAACTTGAAAATCCTCTGGCTATAAAACCTGATATAGAGTAAATGAAGTTCAATAAACAAACTGCTTGTACAAATTCCAAAGATCGCATTAAAAAACATGGCTTCTAACTTTAAGCCCATTTTACCAATTTTGCTTTTCTCCTTGTCCTTGGTGATAAACTACAATACAATGGTTGTTCTTGGGGCACGCTATCTGTTGGAAATACCAGAATTGCCCCAAGTACCAGAGCTTCCTAAGCTTGAAATTCCTTCATTTCCTAATGTCCCAACTTTACCTGATATTCCACAACTGCCTAAGCCTGAATTGCCTACTTTTCCAATGCCTGAAGTACCAAAAGTACCTGAATTGCCCTCTATACCAAAGCTTGAAATCCCCAAAGTACCTGAGTGGCCCATCATACCAAAAGCTGAAGTCACAAAAGTACCTGACTTGCCCTCTATAGCAAAGCCCGAAATCCCAAAAGCAACTGAGTTGCCTTCTGTGCCAAATCCTGAAGTCCCAAAAATACCTGAATTTCCCTCTATACCAATAAATGAAATCACAGAAGTACCAAAGTTGCCTGTTGTGCCAAAGCTTGAAATTCCAAAATTGCCCGAGATGCCTAAGCCAACATTGCCTAACATCCCAAATCTACCAAAAGAATCAACCTCTAGTCCTTAAATTTCCAGGAAGGATTTATCTATGTTATAGTATTATTATACTTCAGTATTCGGTTCGATATGTGAATTTGTAAGGACTCTCCCTCTCCCTATATATATATATATATATATATATTGTTGATCATAATCTAAATTTCATATTTGTAATACTTTGTATTTGTAACATTTCTAAGGTTTGTTTGAATATTCCATTTGTGTGTTGCACCTTGTGTGAGACATGGTGATCATTCTCAATTAAGCTTTGGTGTAAAACCCAAAGCAAAATATCTTAAAAGGGCAGTTCGGTAAATCAATATCATCATTCAAATTCATTTTAATTACATAGTAGTAAACACGACCTTGGCGAGGGAAGCTTCAATACCGTGAGCACATAAAAGTACGTACAAATTTGTATGTTGAGCATTTCTTTTCAAACATTCACGACTAATAATCACGGTTGATGTGCTCTTGCCTCTCTCTTTTCTAGGGTAACCTTACAATTGTGAAGACAAATAATTAATGCTTTCTCTTCTACTTAACAATATGCACTTCACATTTTGTTCAAATAAAAAACATCATAATAGTTTAGTGGTTAACATAAAAAGGAAACCTAATGGATATCAAGAAAAAAAACAGAGAAAAAAAGGATTCAAAACTTATTTTTAGTCTAGTAATTGTAATTCTTCTAAGAGACTGAATACCTCCTATTTCTGGAAGGAGTGGACTTGGCTTCATCTGGGTTCGCAGAACCGAGACTCTCCGAAGAATCCGACCCGCTATTATCACCTTGTCCTCCTTTGCTTGACCAGAGCTTAGTAAAGATCCTCTTGGATTTAAGTATACCTCTCATTTTACTAATGGCAGCCTTATCAACAACACTTTTACTGTTTCCATCATTACTGTCACTCACTCCCACTCCATTGCTTAGCCTTAAAGAAGCTAGCCCTCGTTTTAAGGACTTGATCTCCTCGGTGGTAGCTACTGCATCCCAATCTTCCTCTGTGTTTGTTGTTGCTGATTTCGAACTCCCGTTAGATGCACTGTTTAAGTTCATATTCTTAGGAAGGTCAGGAGTGCTACTGCCTGATGATGCAGAGACCCTCATTTGCTCGAAAAATAGTATTTGCACAACTACTCGCATAGGAAGTCTCTCATTTTGCACCGCATGCATGCAAGCATCAACTGAGAGGAGCTTGCAGTCCATCAGTTTGCATATCTTTTTCTTCTCGCTCTTACTGATACCTGGATGTTCCTGTATTAAAACAGACCAAACTTTAGATACGTCACCCATTACACACAGAACAATTAGAAATGGTTCTAAATGCTGGAAAAACGCAGCATAAAGTGGTTAACATGGGAATACAATCTAAACAGAAATTTATTTTATCAGCGCCAGGTCAAATAGTGCAAATAAAACAACATTGGAAAATTACAAAAAACACCACCTCAAAACTTGTAACAAAAATAATCTCTCAATAACATTGAACGGAGTCCAATTAAACGGTATTCAATATTGAGTTAGTCGAAATGATTATAACTCAATTTAAACGGCATCAAATTGGACGACGTCCAATGTGAAATGATGTGCCAAACTTTTTTTAAAAAAGTAAAAATGAATGAGTTTGACATAAGGGGTACTATTTTTGTGGTTATAGGTTTTAAGAATGCTATTTTTGTTGTTTTCCCTCAACATTTTATAAGATAATGGGGTGAAGACAAGTACTCTACCTTAAGATACATGTCAATGGCTCTATAAATGGCATCATGAGCTGGTCGAGAGATGCCCGAAGCTGCATTTGCAAGATCAAAAAAATTTGTTACTGGTAAATTGGAATCCTTCGCAATTTCAGCTAGATATCCATCTATAAGTTTGGCCACCATCAACTTGGAAGCATCTAACAAGATCCCTGGCCTAATCATCTGAAGCTTATTGTCATCTTCCACTAATTCCATCTCAGCATTTTTATCTTGCCTCAGAAACTCTTCTACTATCATTTGTACTGTAGTGACATCATACATCATTGTTTCCCCTTCTGCAGTCGGTAGTAAAAGATCATTCACGGAAGCCTCCTCGAGCTGCTGCCCTATTCTTCTAACTAGCTCCTCCTTGACAATGTTTCCAGAGTCTACAAAAGTGGCTGCCTTCAACAACTTTAGCAAGAAACTACAAGACACACTTCCTTTCTCTGCAGGCAACAGCCAAACAATTGAATCCACCATCGGTAGATACTTTACAACATCACCAGAATGCCTCATACCCTTGCTGAAATCCGGCAACCTTCTGTAAGAATAAACCTTCAAGGCTTCTCCAATGACTTCACTAGCTAGTATTCCTTTGGCTTTTATACTCACAAGAACTCGCTTGTACAGATCAATTTCAAGCTCACACAGATCTTCAACCCACCAGTTTTTTGTCACAGAACGATTTCTAATACCATTACATTTTGGGTCGTTATCGTTTTCCTCTGGAACCTTCTTCCTGTTATAGGAGTATGACCAGTCGACTTTGGAAACATCAATACAAGCCTTGGAAGCTATAGACTCAATGCATTGGCCAACAAATTTTGGTTCCTCTGAGATTGGAAATATAGCATTTGTGGTCTCAAGAACAATGATAGAATCCTTCCAACTTCGAAAAATGCTTGAGCTAAGGAAAACATCAATCTTGTAAATAAGATTCCCCTTCTCAATAGTTTCATGCATTCCCAAGTACTCAGCCGCACATCGAGCCATGACAACATTGTAAGCATTCAAGGTGACAATCATGCCATAACAAAACTTGGCACATATCTCAAAGGCAGAAAGGCCACCAGGGATGTCGGATATATAAATTTCATCACTAGTTACCTCAGTGGATGCAGCCAGCTTCTGCAAATGAGCACTCCTTGATAGAAGAGGAAACTGCATACCGGATTGTCATTTTATCAGTTACAGAATATTAACTAAAGTGGCTATCACATGCAGTTTTAAGATAAAAAGGTGCTGAACGAACCCTTTGTATAAATGTATCGCGTAATTTGCACACTTGTGTTAAATCTATTGTAATGCCCAACAAAACAAATACCATGCTTAAATAATCATAGCATTATGATATTCAAAAAATTTCCGAGGTCCAAACCGTGCCATATGGTGGCAGAGCACTGACATCTTAATTTTGAAATTAGTTATGGTAACTATTAAATGACAGAAACAACATAAATTTTTAATAAACCCTTAAAAAGGAAATGCTAAAGAAGCAGAGAATGTATTTACCGCATTATCATGAACATACCTTGTGCAGGCAGAACTTTGCATCTCCTACATTAATAATTATATCTGCCGCCAACTCATTTGCAACATATCTGCAGGTAGAAAAGTTTTCCTTTGTAACTGCCCAACGTACACAATATGTGTAGTTCACAATAAAAAATAGAGAAAAGTATCACACAAGTCCCTCGAATTAAATCTTAGCATGTGATTAATGAAGAAGATTCAAAAAAATGTTTTTTAGTCCTTCAATTTAAAAAAAAAAGGATAAATTAAGGATAAATAATGTTATTTTAATAATTTTTCTATTATAATAATATTATTTCATGTTAAGTGATTAAAACGTGAATAAAATTTTATCTAATAATGGTAAAATAGCAATTAATATAAAAAATTTCATAAAATATTTGGCTATTATCAATGTTCTTATTTTAATATTTTACTAATTTTTATTTTTAAAAAACTAAAAATATGCATTTCAATAATTATATATCAGAATATTATTATTTTCATCTTTTTCTTAAATAATTTTCATACTAAATTTCACTTTTACCCTTATTAATGGCTCGTATTTTATTATTTTTAATCATTTGACAGTAAAAATAATATTTTAATAGAAAAATCATTAAAATAATATTATTTGTCCTTAATTAACCAATTTTCTCAAAACTGGGCACTAAAAACCATCTTTTAAAATTTGAGGGACTAAACAATGCCGAAGACTTTTGTGGCCCCTCTCCATAAAAAAATAATACAAATAAGCAGCATGGCCAAAGCTTAATAATTAATTAGTTTATTGAACTTTCTTCTGAAGCCCATTTTAACTTCCTACAAGACATGATAAGCTTTTCAGCATCTCCTTAACCTCACATAATACTAAATCAAACAAGATTACAAAGAGTCAACTTTGCCAGTGAAACTAAAATCTGATTTCAAGTTAGAGACAGTCGTTGAGAAAAGCTTATTCAAGTTCTAAATCTTCTGTTAAAAGAACTACTACATGTTACGTTCAAAAACCATGGACAACGTGACAGAGTTAATAAATAGTAGATGATAGTCACCATTAGATGTTCAGTGTAGAGATTCAGGAATTCATGCTTTGAAACCATTCAAAGAATTCATATCATATCTATTCTCAGTTGATAACTATCTATTGAAAGCATGGTAATTTCTTAAATTAAAAATGAGTAGCAAGACTTTTATCTACATACCAACCAGCAAGTATAAGCCACAGTTTATGAAAACCAAATGCCAATTTGAGAACATAAAAGGATAACACATCTTGCTAAACAAAATACCACTAAATGTATGAATCCAGAGAAAAAGGGGAAATTTTATTAAAAATTTAAAAAATAAAAATAAAAAGCCCACACACAAGCATTTGCTTAACAGTACATTCGTGCACAATCTATCCACAAACATGAGCACTTTCACTTCTCAAAACCCCCCTTGCCCCCATACCACGTACACGTGCAAGAGGGAATCAACCAAGGCCACTGGTAGAACAACTATCAAGTCAATGAAATTTCAATTAGCAAAAATCCTTTATTGTACGTCTTACTAATTAATAAAAAGGGGAAACAATCAGCCGCTGTCTAGGAGAGTGGTAAGGCTTGGTATTACTAAGGAAAACATAGCTCAATTCCCCACAACAATTATAGTTTGGTAAATAGAATAAAAGGGGGAAGTTGCAAAAGATTAACAATGCACTAATGTGAACTGAAAAACAATCAAGATGGACTAATAACAGTCAGTAATATACTTATGCGAGGGACAAAAAGAGAACCTGAAAACTCATTAAACCATATAGCCAAAAGAGTAAATGAAGTTGGTGATCAGAACAAACTGTAAAACAGAGAAAAATAGAAGTGCCAACCAAGATCTCACCTGACATTGTTTTCATCAGTCTGAAAAGTGTCTGGCTTTGATCCAAGTTTCATAAACTTCATATTGTCAAGATAAGAATTCTGCTCCTCAAGTTCCTCAAAACAAGCCTTACAATCCTCTTCCTCAATATTCAACCCGTAACCACTAAGTCAGAGACTTTAACAAGGCCATCATCCATCTCCACTAAAAATGCACACCTCCAAATGAGGAAAGGATCCTAGAAATGGAAATAAATACACAAGTGTAGGGTGGGGACCAAATTTCTGAATATATCCAACCTTCAGGACTTGAAGAGATAAAAGCGAAAGTGGGATCTCAAATAGAGGACAGATATATGCTTATGCAGGCAATGACCGAATCTTGACAGGAACCGAGGCAGAGAGGCCAAGTAAGAGAGAGAAAGTAGAGAAATAGAAAATTGGTAGTATGCAAATTTTTTAAGAAAAGGTTCTCTTAAATGGCAAGAGACACAGGAAGAGATTGTTTCCTTTGTCAGCGGCAAAGCCCATAGATAGCGGGCTAAACAAGTTAGCTAAGGAGACATAGCCAACAGACTCTTCACACTATAATAATTCTCAAACCAGAAACACCCACAAGCACCAATCTGACTTCACTACACTCTTCCACTATTTCTTTATATTTCTAATTACACTGCTGGGTTTAATTTTATTTTCCTAAAAGTTAAATTAATTTTCATGCTTCCTTGTATTCTTTAACGCTTCAAGTTCCAAAAACCCAACAAGTATAAATCATAACTTATATTATATTTTTAATCCTATTTTACCATTGAAGTTTGAAAAAATCTGCAAGTGAAAAACAGCACCTTGGTATCAGTTGAGTAAACCTTCAAAACGGTAGACAACAAGAATCTTCCTTTTATGATGGCAAAAGTATAGGAATAAATGAAGATTATAGAATTACATAATACGTCACTGCAATAATGAAAAATTAAACATCAACTACCAACAAAAATCACTACAAACTGAAAGTGAGATCTGAGGAATCTCCCACAGAATATTATCATATACAAAACTAATAGAATAATAAAGCTGAGATCTTTTTTTTCCTGTATATCGAAAATCTTCAAAACCCAGCAAGAAATAGATATGCAAATAATCAACAAGAAACAGAATGACAACCCCCAATATTCATTCTCCGTGTAAACCGCAAACAAAATCGAAGAACCTCATTCATCAAATTTAGAAAGTATTGGTTTCGCAACTTGTTAAACGCAATACGTTGGGGCAAAATGGAAGGAACCCTTAAAGAGTTTGAAGATAATAAACCAAAATAAAAACCAAGCCTCAAATACCCAGATGTTTAGCCACCATTCTCGTCAGTCGTTAATTTGCTTCAAGGATCAGATAGTGCTGAGCGGAACTACAGAATTAAAGAGGACCAACCAAGACCTCCACCAAACAAAGTTGCACAAAACCCACTAAAGTGAATAAACCAAATGCTAAGAAAAATGGTCTGAGAATAAAGAGAAGAAAAAAAAAATCACCTATCAGAAATTAACTATTTTAGAACTTGAGAATCCAATTCTAAGTAAAAGCAATGTTGAGAGTAACCTGAAATAGTCAGAGTCTTGCTACTTAGTAGTGATAATAGGACTAGCAGCAAGTAGCTTGTACTAAACTACTTACTTTCTCGTTTCCTCCAGCTCTTTAATTTTCTTTTTTCTTTTTCTTTTTTCGCCAACTTATTTTTCCTTAAACTTTTCCTTTTATTTATTGTCAGAGAAAGTGATAAATGATGATTCAATATTGAGGAGGCGGCATTAAAAATGAAGACAGTCGATGGATGGAGCTTGCTATGGAATGCACGCCAAAACTGACAATCTTCTGCTTTTCTTTTGCTGCCCTCGTAACGCGGACTACCTTATTAAATTGAGACTTATCAATTTTATATATGAAAATTATATTATTGTGATAATTTTTTTATTAATATATATAAATTTAATTATAATATATTAATTATTATCTATCGTAAATTTATTATAAATATTTTTTTTCTTGAGACTAAGCTGTTAATTTATATTTCATTCATATATTTTATTTTTAATATTAATAATTTAAAATTTATTAATAAAAATAATATATGAATTTTTAGATTAAACTATTTTTGTTGTTATAAGTTTAAAAGATATTATTTTATTTTTTTCATAAATTTCATATCTATGTTTTTATTTTTTCATATTATCCTATTCTCATTTCTATATAAGCAATTTTTTTAAAATTTACACTAATATTTTATCATATTATACTTTTTTCTTATTTTTATTTTTTTTCTTCATCAAATTTACTTTTTAAATTTACAAGTGCTACAATATAATAATTTCGATAAATATGTATTTTCGGGAGTATTTTTAATAAAAAGAGTGATTTTTTCTAAACAAGATCTAATTGATTAAAATCTAAATGAATTTGATTAAGTAACATTAGTTCAATATAAACATTATGAAATAATATTCAATATGAAATATTTAGATTTAGATTTTTCTTTGTTAAAAAAAGATATAAATTTATTATAAATAATAATATTTTTTTATTATAAATTTTAAAAATATTATAAATATGATTTTTTTAATTTTTTATAGTAAAAATTAATTATTTATTAATGATTTTAAAGTATTGATATTTTTACTGTGACAATAATCAACCTACTAATCAATTATTTGATGAGTTAGTTAATTGAGTCTTACCATCTTTTTTTAAATGGAACAAAAACATGTACATCTATCTCACTTTGAAAAATTATTAATTTCCAATATTACTTAAATTATAAATGTCTATGTTAAAATAAATTTAGATAAAATTTGAAAAATGTTAAATTTTAAACTAAATATTTATTTAGTACAAAAATAATTTTTAAAGTAATTTGACCAAACATGGAGAAAATTTCATGGAAATATCCATGAGTTTTAGCATATATTTACATATTTTTTAGATTTTTCTAAAAAGAGTACTAATATCCTCGACATTTGAGTTAATATCATTAATATTCTTTAATAATTAACGATATTAATTTTTCATCCAATTATATATTTTTCTTTCCTATGACTTTAATATCAAATTTAACTAATTGTTTTATAACATTAGTTATTAATTTTTGTATATTATTATTTAAAGGTAATATTTTTAAGTTTCTTATTAGAATATTGTTTTAACTTTATATTTTTCTTATTTTTGCTTTCATACAAACATGTGGCTAGTTTCTTTATTTTTATTTTCTTATTTATTAATTTACAAATATTATAAATTAATATTTATTCATTCAAGATCCTTAATTGAATTAAAATTATAATTATCATACACTCTTAGTAATGGTATAACTCTTGTTAGATAATAGAGAAATATTGATTACACTCTATTTTATTCATGATATTAATAATTATTACAATTATAAAAGTTAACTAAGAATCTTGAAAAGACTCTTAGCCGTTTATAGTTGTTAGATAAATAATTTTTTGAGTAAATAAATTGATATTACTTAAGCTTTGTGTCCAAGTAATAAAAATAAGTGTTCCTTTTATAGAACAAAAAATCTCTATTTACAATAATGACAAATAAATATTTTTATCTATACTTTAATAATTAACTTATCTTTATGCTTTTGGCTTATGAATCTAACCATTTCATTTCCTTACATGATATGTCAATTGAAGTTATAGGTTTTTATTTATTCTTCTTTATCATTTTTTATAGACAATTCTTTTGATATTGTAGATGATAATGCATCTTTAACTTTTCAATCACTAATGCATTGAATGCATTTATGATTCTTAATGATTTTCTTAACGTAAAAACAAAACATCGTTGTTGTTTCTTGACAGATTTTTAGATTATTACTATTAAAATTTGTTTCGAACTTACTGATAATACATCTTTAATTTTTCAATCACTAATGCATTGAATGCATTTATGATTCTTAATGATTTTCTTAACGTAAAAACAAAACATTGTTATTGTTTCTTGACAGATTTTTAGATTATTATTATTAAAATTTGTTTCAAACTTATTAATTTTTTACCATCTTCTTTAATAAGGATCATTTTGCTAAAGAATGTGATTATAACCTTACACTAAAGTAATTTACTTTTATCATTTTTTTCTAAATTCATAATAAATTTGACTAACATCTATCCTCTTAAAATACTATAAGTGCTCTTGGTTTTGTAACTTCCCTATTAATATTAAAAATTCTTAATTTGATAAAATAGTGGAAACTTACACAACTTTCTTCATTCCGGTCCAAAAATGAAATAAAATATATAAGATAGATAGTCTTGTCACCTATTCTAATCTTCTTTTTGAAGTTCTTGATAGCATTTTTGAAAAAAAAATCAAAAAATAATTTAATCCACTTAAATTAATTTATGGATATAAGTTTTCAATTAAACTTGCATGAAAAGCTTTGTAAACAAAAATTGGATTAATTCTTTCAAGAATATTAAATTTACTACCTATAGAGAATTCTTTTTTCGTGGTGTAAAATTTCATATCTTCGATATGTTCATGAGTAGATTTTCTGGCTAAATTATAGAGTCTCAACTACTGTGGTTTACAATTGATCTTTTTTGTCTTTAATAAACAATGAATTCTTGGAGGATGTCTCTCTAAATAGTACTGATGGTCATACTATCTTTCCTATAATCTTTAACCTGTTTGGTGGAGATGATTCATGTTGTAATGTTGAATAGTAACTTTTAACTATATTCTCTTAAGTTATTAGTTTTGACAATCTATAATTGCATTATTGCTTTCAGTTTTTATTTTATTAGTTAAAACTCTATAAGTTATTTCACTAAATTTGATAATAATTTTACTTACTTTAGGCCAATTTTTATAAATTTATGATTTTAAACCATTATAAAATCACGTTAGTCTTTTTCTAATCTCTCTTTTTTGATTCTCAAGTCCAATTGAGTTTTTTCTTTTTCTTTTTAGAATTGTTATTCTCCTTTTAACTATTAGGTTTTTCCTTCTCATTTTAGATTCTTTCTTTATAAGTTTTATCTTTCTTAGAATGAATCTTTGAGGTTGATTCCTCTTTAGAGTTTTTCAACTCTAATGTGAATTTTAAATTGTTAAATTCTTCCTTTTTAATGCTTGCCTCTAAAAGAGACTTTTCTATATATAAAACATCTATTTCGATTATTATTTTACTTGTGCTTTTACCTTATCCATAAAACAAGTATCTTGTTTTGTCCATTTTAAAATATGTTATTTTTTCAATTTTGTTTATAAAAGTTTTCGTATTTATGCAAGTTTCTTGATTTATGCTTTGGTATACGTTAAACATCCTAAAATGTTTTGTAATTATTTTTTGTCTTTTAATTTACTAAATAAAATTTACTAAATAATCCTTGGATGTTATTTAGTATATGGGGTTGTAGATTATGTTTTTCACCTTCAATTTATAACCATAAATACTTAATTTTTTGCTAAGCAACTACTACTTTTTTCTCAAAAAGTACGACATATTTATTCATGTATTCTTGTAGAATATTAATAATATTTATATAATATTTATTTAATTAATTACTAAAAATTAAAATATCATCCATGTAAACACATAAACTATTTTGTAATTTCTTAAATATGTTGTCCATATACTTTTGAAAAATATTTTTTGCTTGTTTTAATCTGAATGGTACAATAGTTTATTAGAATTGTTATTGGGGCAATTAAATGTTGTTAGTTTTTTAAGATTTCTCGTATAGTCTTGTTTGTTAAAGTTTGCTTTTATCATCAAAACTTGAGAAATATTTCTTTCATTTTATTAATAATAATAATAATTCTTATTTCTTTAGAATAAAATATTTATCATCAATAATTTTTGTATTCATTGCTTTGAAGTTTATTACTATTTTCATTTTTTCTCCTCTTTTTTAAGCTTATTTTTGGACTAAGAATGTTAGACTAGAGTGTGACAAATTACTTGATATTATAACTTTTAGTTCCAATAATTCTTGAATTTATTTTTCAAACTCAATCTTATTTTTTGGAGTATAAATCATAGGTTTTACTCTAATGACTTTTTTATGATCTCTTAATTTTATGTTACCAATCATTTTAAATTTATTTAGTTTTGGATTTAAAATATTTTATGAGCTTGTTGTTTTTAATAATTTTCTGATACCTATTAAGACTTTATCTTCTTGAAGTTCATTAAGAAAATAATTTTGTCTCTCTTCTATATTTAATGAAATATTTTACAAATATGGTTTTTGTTGTTGTTTTGTGCCTATCTTACCACTTTTTTTGTTTTTTTGTTGTTACATAAAAGTTGGATTTGATACAATCAAAACTTTTCTTATTTTTAACACATATATGATTTTCATTATCTAGTGTTGTTAGAATTATATTATCTAAATATTATGCAAGATGTTAATATACGCTTAGGTTATTTCTTATTAATCAATCAAATTCTATTTTTTGTTGATATATGCTTAGGTTATTTCTTATTAATCAATCAAATTCTATTTTTTGTTGATATATGATAGAAATATGAAATTTTTCCCTTTTTATCATTATATCTATATCTTTTAAGAATTTATTAAGATTTATTGTAGATTGTAACTTGTGTAACATTTAAATTTTAATCATATCTTAATATAAGTACTATTTGTATTTGTAATACTATACAAATCATTCATCTTTTGATGAAAAGTATGTATATTTTGAGAGAGTTATTTCTTATTCAGTTTCTTCTAATAGATAAATACTACAAATATCATCTATATATGATTTATTCATGGGTTCTAATTCCATCTTAAAAGTTTCTTTTAAGAATTTTGTTTTCTATGAAAATTCATTTTTAAGTTTTTTTTTATGTTAAAGTTTATTAGAACATTCATTAGCATCGTGTCTTTCCTCATTACAAATTCAACATCTACATTTCTTTTTCCCTAATAGGTAGTAATTGTTTTTCAAGTGATATACATTTTTATCATAAAATATATTTTTTTATAACGTTCTTTCTTATATATTTTCTTATATTTTAAAAAATCTTGTTTTTAAAATTTATATATTTTCAATGTTTTATATTTTCTTATATTTTTATACTTTTGTTTATAAATTTTTATGTCATATCTATATCTTTTTAGCATCATACAATCTCTTGTATCATAATAGATTTTATCATTTTCTTGTATTTCTGACTTTCTTAACATCTATAATTATCCAGTTTTTAAGACTTTATTTTTCCTCTTAAGATATCAGGTATAATTTTTCTATTTCTTTTATTTTATCATTTTGTTATAGTTTTATATAATATTTTGGATAAGTTTTGAAAAAATATTTCTTATATGTTTCTTGGATGAATGGTAGCAACTTATAATAATAAATTTTATATTCATAAATAAAAGAATCTATATAATACATGTTACATATTTTCATATTTGTTAAATACCATTTAGATTTCTTAATTTTGTTCTCATTAAATTTAGTGATATATTTTCCTTTATCTTCTTCAACAAATTTTTTGTATATTTTATTTACTACAATATCCAAATATTTCTTACTTGTATAAGCATTCCCTTATATTTATAAATATTATTTTTTTGTTAAATTTACAAATCAAATTTTTATATTTTTTATAATTTTAAGAGCTATTAAACTCTATAGGTTGAAGTATTTAATTATATGGTTGGAGATTTTTGTATGAATACACTCATACCATTAGATCATTCGTTTAAAACTTTTTTTCTATCACTTATACAATTTAAATCTAAAAAATTAAATCTATAATTTTTATGAAGTTTTAATTCTAATGGAATACTACCTCTAGTTTACTAATGTAATCCTACTTTCATTTGGGTTGTTGTTTTCTTTTATAAAGAATATCATATTTTTTTTTACCTTTGTCTATTTTTCTTTTCTATATGGATTGGATGTTACTTAATGAGAAAGAACTAGTAATGAAATTAATTTTATATAATTTTTTAAGATCATATTTTTTTATTCATAATCAATTTCTTTAATTATTTTTATATTATTTTTCTATTTATTTATAGAATTTTTTTATCATAATATCTTATTACTTCTCTATCTATTATGGTTAACAAACTCAAGCTTTTCTATACCTTTATTATCGATATCCATTAACTATTATTCTAATTTTTTTTTATTTCAATTATTTATTAAATTCTTATTATTTATTATTTACGTTATTTTTATATAAAATGTTACTCTTCAATTTTACTAACTTTAACTTTTGTTAAATTTAATTAAGTATTTATGATTTTTTAAAACCTTAGAGATATTTGTTATATAATTTTAAAAATTTGCGTTATTATTGATATTATCTCTCAAACATGTTTTTTTTTGTTCTATGACTTAACAATTCATTTTTAAAAAAATTATTGAAGTTATTTTTATTTGCAAAGATTTTAAAAAAATTATTTCTAAATTAAACGGTGAAACATCCTTTTAAATTTCTTATCATTTTACACAATTTTTATATATTTATTTATAAAAATACAATATTATAATTAAAAATATCTTTTATTTTATTATTTTACATCTACTAAAACCAACAATTTAATTATATTTTTAATTTATATACTGTATTTAATATCTATACAACATATTTAAAATTTCTTGTAATTTTAAAACAAAATTTGTTAATAAAATGTAATATATACAATTAAATATATATTATTAGTTTTGACTAATACTCCGTACGTGCCTACAAAATCTTCAATAAAAAATCTCATGCCACGTATACCAAGTGATAACAATACTTGTTAAGACTGCGTTAAAAAGAGGAAGAAAAAAAAAAGCTTTCGTCACACGTTACGCATCTTGTAAGCACTTTTTGATCACGTTAAGATACGTTAGCCCTATAAATTTAATCTACGTCTCTACCTAATTCTCAATGTTCCTGGCTATTCCTATCAATGCCATTTATAATGGTCATGGGCTCATGACCCGATAATTAGTTAAGGCCCACGTTACGGAATTTTATGTAAGGCTAATTCTACTAACATCCAATTGAATCTTTAAGTACATATCCCTAACTATAATAATTGAGTATAGGAGCATATTTCTTACACAATATTAAAGACTTGCATGCAATTATATATTTTATTGTAAAGTATAATTATATTATATAAAATAAAAATTATACTATTATATAAAAATATAATATTAACAGTGAATCTGAGTCTAAATTATAGTGATATTTAATTTTAACTTGTTTAAAATTTTAATCTAAAAAGTATGTGTTTTAAATTTTTATGTTATTCTAAATTAAAATATTTTTTTAATTTTTAAAATATAAAAGTAAAATAAATATTGATTTAAATTATTTGTTACGATGAAATTATTTTGATAAGTAAAATTATCTAAAAATTGTGAATGCAAATGTTTATCCTTAATGTTTTCTCTTACATATTTTGTTAAAATTACATCAAATATATTTTATCTTTACAGGTTAAAATTAATTCCATATCGATGTGGTTAATTCTGATGGGTTGTATGTGTATCGCTAGTGTGGACATTATCCCACGTAAGTTCTATGTAATAAACTTTTTAACTCTTAGGATGTGTATTGAGTTTTGACTTTGAGGGATATAAAACCAGCTCACTCTATTTAACATTAATGCATTATGCTTTCTTTTGTTTCAAAAATTATGTCGGCAATAAAATAATTAATTTGGTAACAAAATGTATTAATAACGTTTACTAATTTATAATAAAATTAAAAAATACTAAAAATTAAAGAAATTAAAAATATCAATAATTGAAATACAATTCTTTTAATTGAGTTTATTTATATTAAATCTCACGTTGATCAAGAGTTAAAATCCTACACAGTTTATAAATTTATATAACTTTTAACTCTACAAAATTTTATTGAATTGAGTTAAACATAAATTTATAAGATAATATCAGAATTGAATTCCTCCACGTAATTAAGATTTTTAATAGTTTATAAATCTATAAAATCTTTAATTTTATAAGATTTTATTACGTTGAGTTAAATATGAGTTTTTAAGTATTTATAATATTTGAAAATTTAAATTAATTAATTTTATGTCAAGTTATTGAAAAATTTGTAAATTAATTATTAATATTTGTGTAAATTCTTAATTCTTTAAATGTTAATAAATAAATAAAATAAACCCATTAAAAATAATTTAATTGTGTTTATTGATAAGTAAGCATGCTACTAATTTAAAAGAACAATTAATAAAAATTACGAAAATAAGTGTCTTTTCTTTTCCTAATTACGTTACTTAATATCATTTAAATATTGACATTTTATAATACCAAATTAAAGGTAGTGCCACATGGAGAGTTAAAGTGCTCTACTGATTTGCTGATGATAAAAATATTTTTCTTAAAAGTACTTTTAAAACCTCTGGCTCTACTGTATATTGATTTGATTTGGGTGTTTCGGAAACTTCTAAGTTACAACCTTGTTTGCCTACTTTAGCTGCGCTGTTTTCGCGTCATTTCCACCACTATTCGTTTATCTATGAAATAATTTTATTTGCATTAATATTTATTGAGTTTATATCTTAATTTTTAAAATATTTAATTTATTTTTAAATAAAATAAAATATTTAAGTGTATTAAATATTTGTTGTATCACCGTTTATTTCACTTTTTTTTTTTGTATAAAAATGAAAAATAGAATCATTCTAAATTATTATTCTAATTCTCAAATATAATCAAAATTCAGGTTACTTTAAATAATAATTATTAATTTATACTATTTTTGTTATTATTTTCTAATAAAATCTATACCATGACTAGATTACCTTAATAAACTTATACAAACTAAAAAAATACTCACGTATATTAAAAAAAAAAGTAGAGTGTAAAAGAATATACCCAAGTTTTTTAGAATAATATTATAATAATTATAATAATAATTCATTATTTTTATTATTATAACATTATTAAAAATATAATAATATTAATCGAACTTTTATCACTTTTACTGATTAATTTATTTAAAATTTTCAATATTTATAAATATTATTACTAAAATTCATAATCAAAAATAATTTTGTTAAAGTTCAAATTTTTATTATTCTTTATTCTTGTTCAATATGTTTACTTCATAAGAATCAGATTTTTATTTATTTCGATTATAGGAAAATATCAAATGATATTTGATTCATTCATATTCCAATTCATCCTTAACGAATATTCTGATCGCTTTTCATTCCAAAATAATAAATGTGCCATTAAATTATAAATTCAAATTGAGACACAAAAAAATCATTTGTTATATGTATTTGATTTTTAATCTTCATTCCAAAATAATAAATGCATCGTTAAATTGTAAGTTTAAATTGAAACCCAAAAAAGCAATTGTTATTGTCCTATTTTTTTTATTTAATTCTTAATCTTTAAATTAAATATTGAAACTTTTACAAAATGAGAGAAAATAATAATATTTTATAAAATAATAAATAATTAATAATTAACTAATTAAATAAATTCGAGATTACAAGTAATCATCATCAGTGTAAAAAAATACTATCGTACGTACACATACAAATTTTTTAAATAAAATAAAAAAAACTAAATTCATTAATGTTCATTAATTTTGAGAAACTATACTATTGCAACAACTTTATCATGATCAAAAAGACGTGGTCGTTTCTTAGCAGCTGGCAAGGGACTCTCCACCTCTTGTTCCACCGGCGTCAATTGACCCGAACAAAACTCCGGCAAAGCCGGCAAGTTCAAATCAAACCTACGTTGTTGACTCAAACCAAGTCCCTGGCTTTGACTTTGACTCGAACCACCGCCTTCAGAATTAGTGGTGACATTAGTAGTACTATTCCCACCTTCATAGTGACACCTCTTATGCCCACCTAAAGCTTGACCCGTTGGAAAACACTTGTGACAAACCGAACACTCGTGGGTCTTCCCCGTCGTGGTCGTGGTCGAAACACTCGATGCCGAAACGTTGTCGATTGCAGCCACGGCGGTCACCGCATCGGATGATTTGCGGTGGCTGGCCTTGTGGCCACCAAGTGCTTGGTATGATGAGAAGGCTTTGTCACAAACACTACACTTGTAAGAGAGCTGAATTGGAAGTAGTTGTGGATTTGGTTGGAGCTTTGATTCGTTTGAGCCACTACGAGCTAACATGATGAGACATAGAGCAAGGTACTCTTCTTCAGTTGGTAGGTCTTCTACGACATCCATACGTTGCCGTTTAGATCTCTTGTTTCTCTTTATCCAAGGCTCGTGAAAGTTAAGAGATGATTCTCTACTCTTATGATCTTTTTGGATTAAGGAAGAAAAAGTTGGAGCTGTTGTTGGGGAATTTAGAGCTTCTAAGGCCATATTAATTTAGAAAGAAGAACGAAATGAATAAACTATTTGTTTTCTGGAGAGTCGAGAACTTAAGTGTTTGAGTGAGAATAAGTGAAGGTGTTTGGGTGTATTTATTTACGATGTGGGAAGTGAAGTCGGTCAACTAAAGAATGGAGTAAAGGCAGGGAAGACTGAGTTTTTTTTTTTTTGGTTTTTTGGTTTTTTGGTATAAGGACTTCTTCTAAGTCAAATCTGTGGTACTCTTTCTTTAACTTTGTTTCTAGCTAGGTGATATAGTTGTTTTTTTGTCATCGACATTTCTCTCTTTAATTATAATGAAATGGTGGATTACTTACCCAGTTGGTTCGTAACTCATGAGTCATGAGTCATGATGACGTGTAGGACACGCTTTTCTTTCAGTTTTGTAAAATTTTATATATATCTTAAATTTTTAAGGTGGTTAACTTTAAACGGTGTTGGATTTAGTATTAGATATCAGAAGGAGAAGAATTTTAAAAATATCTTATAATTATTGTTTGTTTTTTTTATCAAATAAAAATATTATTTAAAATCTAGGGGTAAATTTTTTATTTTATACGTAAATTTATTTATAATTTTATAAATATTATATTAAATTTTTTATATATATAAATAAGAGCAGTGATAACATGAATCTTCTCATAATTCATATTTATATAATTTTATTTAATAAAAAAATTGTTAATAAATTTTATTTCTATTTAATAGTGGTGTTTGGTTATAAGAGTAATGGATTATTACTATGCAAAGTTTTTGACTGTGGTTACTTGTGGTCAACTACGCCTCTTTATTATGCCTTTCTTTAACACGTTTGATATATTCCAAGAAATGGAATTGATTTCTTGTTTTTAATTGACAAGAAATGGAATACTATTCAGCGTGACTTTTATTTATTTATTATATTATTAATTGTGAACTCGATAATCAGTATCTTGATATAATTATCCAAATATAAAAATATAAAAGAATGCATAAGTATTTAGTCTGTACTGAGTAGAGTGGCGGCTGCTAATTAAATAAAAAGTGGACCAATTTTTTCTAGTTTTATTTGTAATCTATGATCAAGTTGATAAATACTGTATTAAACAAATTAATTTTATATTTTTATTACTTAAATTATTATAAAGTATTTTAATAAAAAATAGCTAAATTAATTATAAAAATTGAAGGTAAGAAGGGTACTTTTAGAGATATTATAATTTCAGATATTCATGTGACTCAAAATTCTAAATCATTTGACTAATTTGCTGAAATACTTTATAATCATTTAAGAATTTTTAAAAAAATAATAATTAAAATTTTCACAGTTGGATGAATATTTATCATCTTTTTATTAATAAATATAAACAAAACACATATATATAAAAAAGGGGGTAAAAAAGTATAGAAATCAATCCTATCTTACATTCCAAAAAAAAAAATGATATAATTTTAATCAAGTATCCTGTATGACCATTATTCATATATTTAATGATCTCTTAATTTAATTAATACATTTTATTTTTTATTTTATTCCTTGTAATATGTAATACAATTATATATTATAATAATGTTTCGTTCACAAATATGATTATGAGACAAAACGTAAAATCTCATAAAAAAAAGTTAGTAATGAATGATCGTAGCCCTTCATTTTTTAGATTTTGCAATGTACAAGTTGCAATTAATTAGTTTAATTATTTGAGTTATATTTTTCATAAAATTAACATATATATTTGGTAGGTTATTATACACTTATTTATTATTATTATTATTAACTAATAGAATTATAATTAATGTTTTTTTCCCTTTTCAAATGGAGTTATAATTAGTTGTTAATATAATATTATGAAAAGTAAGCAGCCTCCTAATGATTGGTAAACCTAAAATTTGTATTTTTTTTTTGTGAACCATGAATGGAGGAGGCTGAGGAAGCAATTAATAAATTAATAAAAGGTAATGTTAAACGTTTCAAGCAAGATTGCAACAATTTAACATATGTTTTTTCCCTCTCTTTTTCCTGAACTTAACATATGACCAAAAACACATAAATTTACTTTAATTTTACGCTCAAACTATTTCTATTTTGACACCTTTTAGAATTATTTTAAAAATGTAAAAGTTATATTTTTTATATAATTTTAACACGTAATATAATATAAATAATTTAGTACAAATATGTGTTTGATTATTGGAAAAGATAGAAAGAAAGAAAAGAAGAAGAAGAAGTGATTATTGGAAAATAAAGTATATAAATACATCTCCCCAAAGGCCATAAGTTTCAGCATTCTACGTTTGAAATACTTATGACAGATACTCAAAACCGAATATTCTTAACTTATAGGTACATAGACTTTGTACATTAGGAGAGTACTAGTTAATTAGCTGCCATTTTGTCTACGACTAGCTTTTTTTTTTTTTTTTTAAATATTGAATAAAGTAGTGGTAGTTATGATTGGTTGGCTTACTCTCTCTCTCTCTCTCCCTCCATTATTAGCCACGTGTGTTATACCAAGTCCAGTTATTATCTTTATTTGTTTAATCTATAAATACGACAAGTTGTCTTCAAGGTGGAAAAAAAAAAAAACATTACCAATTTCTTGCAAATTAAGTAAATTATATTCTTATGGATTACACTTTGAATTTGCTATGGGGGAGAAAAATGAATTTTGTTAAGAAAATATTAACCATGTAATTGTATTAAAGGCGCCAACTATATAAATTTTTAAAAGATGTGTATTAAATTATAAAATCAAATTTTATAGTATAATACAAAAATAATATGATTATATAATAATTTTATACTATTAGAGAGTGTGTCTAAATTTTATTTATTATTTTTTGAAAAATATGTAAAAAATATTTTTTATTAAATAAAGAAAATATTAAATTATGATATTTGAACTTAAATCCATGATAATTATGATTAGAAACTATACCATTTAAATCATAAATTAATACGATAATTTAATTTATTTTTATGCACTAAATCATAATTATATTTAATTTAATATATTTTAAAATTATATTATAAAATAAATTAAATATTAATTTAAATAAATCATATAAAAAATTAAATATAAATTATTAATTAAAATTTATAATTAATTTTATCTTATTATATTATAATTATAAAATATTATATAAATTAATTTTAATAATACAATTTAGTTTGGATGACTATATATATAACCTATTCGATATGCTACGACAAACATGACATAAGAATTTATTTTATAGCAAGTTCAATTTTTTTATTTTTTATTTTTTTAATAGAAAACAAAACTTGTATGATGTCGTGTTCTGTTTTATTTTTTAAAATATTTAAATGCATATTTTAATTATTATTAAAAAATACATATTTTAATTTTTTTAATTAATTTTAGCTTCTATTTATCATATCTTTTTTTTAGTACCTCATATAAACAATCCTCATTCATGTTATTTCGTAAGTATTGATGTGAAGTGAGATTTATAAATTAATGAATTTTTTTTAACAATATAATCATATATAGCCATCATCATTTCTTAAAGTATTGAGGTAAAATGTGATGTATAAATTAATTATATTTTTTTAAATAATTGAATTATGTATAGTTTTCATTGAATTTAATGTTTTACCTTTTAAAAAAATTATATGAAATTTAATGTCTTAATTTTTTAAGAAAAGAGGTTGAAAAATTATACATTTATTATCATTTATATTTTTTAAAATATATAATTAATTCTTTTTATTTATAAATAAGTAACGATTCTTGCTTGATGTATAACACTCTCTTATAATATATTTTATTTCAGAGATTTGTTATTTTTCACATACCAACACTTTGGGAACTGTTACGTGTGGGTTTGTTTCCATTTAAAAAAATATATGAAGAAGTAAGGTTGGAGAGAAAAGAAAAAAGAGAATGAGAAAACGTAAAATGAATTCAAAGTATTAAAAATATACATTTAAATACTCGGAGAAAGTATTAATGTCTTGTGGACAGTAAAAGATAAAAATGTTAAGATTATCCTCTATTTAAAACACATGTGTTTGATTATATATAAAAATTATATTTTTTAAAATATATTTATGATTAAAATATCACCCAAAAAAATTTTGAATAAAATAATATCAAAAATAAAACTAAAAACAACTAATACATTGAATTGAGTGTATCAGGGGTTCCCAAACTGTCTAATAGAAAGCCTAATTGCGTAATACTAATGCATGCTTCTTCTTTTTGTTAAGATACTAATACCTGCCTTTTTAAACAATAGTGCATTCATGTGGCCTATTTTATATGGTTATTTAAGAAATTGCTTAAAAAATATTTAAATGAGTATAAAAAGGTGGTTATAATTTAAAATATAGTAATATGTTTGGAATAAATGGTTTAGTTGTTCTCTTAAACCGTTATTTAGGATGAATATTAGGATGAATATTTTAACTTTGGATAATTAAAATTATAAAATTTATAAAAAAATGATTTTTTATAAATAATCATAACTTATAAAACATAAAATGAAGATAGTTATTATAATATTGAAATTATAATTAATTGAAATCAAACATATATTAATACAATTTTTTTATATACATATAGTTACAAAGAGAAATACACTTTTAATAATAAAACATACAATACTTAAATTTATTTATTCTTACTTTTATATTTTTTATTTTACTTAAAAATATGTACTAAATAATTCAAAAATAAAAATTAATGTAAATTAAATAATTATAATAGAGTAAAAATTATGTTAGCATTTAATTTTTTAAATTAAATGTATTTTTTAAATAAATGTCAAAATATAAGAAGAGTAGTTAAATCATGAAAAATTATTACTCACTCATAATTAATGTTTATTAAGTGAAACTAATATAAGATAATTATGGTTATTACCATAACTGTTTTTGCTCATCTTCACACTCATTCTCACCTATTAGGTTATTTTCAAATAAAAGTAAAAACAAAAAATATAATTATAAGATTACCATAAAATATTCATTTAATAATCAGTATAATATAATTTGTTTAATATTTATATTTTAGTTGTATACGTATAGTAATATTATTAAAACTCTTTCAATTAATTATTAAAATAAAAATTTGATTAATTCAATTGAAAACTTACACAATGATAAAATTATATATATATAATCTTATTGACGAAGATAAAAATCAATAAAAAAGTTATATAAACATATAACATGTAGGGGTGTACAAAAAATCTGATTATCTGATTAATCCGATCAATCCAATCTGATCTGTTAATTTTTTGACGGTTTCAATCCGACCATCGGATCAGATGGGATGAAATTTTTTTCCATCCATTAAGTTTGGATCGGATGACGTATTTTACTACGATTCGTCTAATCCCATCCAATCCGATCGAAATTAATTATATATATTTAATTAATATATATTTATTTGGTTTTTTAAGATTTCTTTTAACTCAAATAATTTTATGTTATGATTTATGTGAAAATTTAAATTTTTTATTCAAAAATACCAAAACTAGAGTTAATTAAGTTTATTGGTCGGATTGATCAGATTCAATTTGAATAGGTTACAGATTGGATTGCATCGGATTTGAAAGGTGATCGGATCGATTGCGGATTAGGATGTTTCAATCCGATCGAATGGTCGGATCAGATTAGATGAATATAAAATCAATGGTTTCAATCCGATGAACACCCCTAATAACATGCCATATATAAGAGGAAAAAAAAGAAGTAGACATGTTATATAAACAAAATTATATGAATTAATTTTCTTAAAATTTATAGAGACATTTTTACCTTTATTCTTAGATAAGGTGTAGATTTACATCTACTGGTGTTCTCATAATTCCAGAATCACCTTGTTAAAAATCTCAAGTATTTTGTCAACATAATAACATTAACTTAGAATAAGACCGCTTGATATCCTTAATATCTTAATTCTCAAAATTACATCAATAGTCCCCATGTCTTTCATATCAAATCTTGAATTCAACATAAACTTAGTAGATTTGATCATTATTATCCACAATTAGCATGTCATCAATGTAAAGACACAATATAACATAACCATCTTCTTTGTCCTTGACATATATACATTTATCGCATTTGTTGACTTTAAAGCCATTTGTTCTCATGACATTATCAAACTTTTTATGTCATTGTTTTGGTGCTTGTTTCAAGTCATATAAAGACTTCACCAATTTACAGACCTTTCCTTCTTTCCTTAGGCATGAAAAACCCTTGGGTTGGTCCATGTAGATTTCTTCATCTAACTCTTCATTTAGAAAGGTTGTTTTTACATCCATTTGATGTATTTCAAGATTTTGTAGAGCTACGAAAAAAATTATCATCCTTATAGATGTTATTCTTATCACAAGAGAATAAGTATCAAAGTAATCAAAGTCATGTCATTATTTGTATCCCTTAATTACAAGCATGACCTTGTACTTATCAATTGATCCATCTGATTTACGTTTTCTTGTGAAAATCCACTTAGATCCTAGTGTTTTACTACTTGGAGGTAAATAAACTAGTTTCCAAGTGTGATTTTTCATAATGGACTCAATTTCACTATTAATGGCTTCTTCCCATTAAGGTCCTTCAGAAGAACTCACATCTTCTTCATAGGTTTGAGGTTCACTTTCTAGAAAATAGGTCAAAAAATATAGACTATAAGACATTTCTATCATATCCTACTTGCTACATATGAGTTCAACCTTAACCTCTTGTTTAGGTTTTTTGTTTTGATTATCTTCATTCATAGTCTTATATCATCATTTAGATGAACTTGATTCTCCTTGAGATTCACCTAGAAATAAATGTTCAAAGAATGATGCATTCCTTGATTTCATTATTTTGTTCTTATGTATGTATGAGATATTTAACTCATGCATAAGAAACCGATAACTACTACTATTATGTGCATATTCAATGAAGATGTAATCTATTGTTTTTGGACCTATCTTCACCTTCTTAGGTATAGGTATAACCATTTTTGCAAGATACCCTCACACTAGCAAATATTTATAGAAAGGTATCTTTCCTTTAAATAATTCAAACAATGTCTTATGTGTATTTTTTCGGGATACCTTATTTAAAAAGTAGTTAGCTGATAAAATAGCTTACACCACAAGTTTTGTGGCAACCCAAAACTTAATAGAGTTGTATTCATCATTTCTTTCAAGGTACGATTCTTACGTTCAACAACTATATTTTGCTGAGGTGAATAAGGTGTTGTGGTTTCATGAATAACTCTGTGTTCTGTATAGAATTCACTAAACGATGCCTCATATTCACCACTAAAATCACTACACAGTACCTTCATCTTCTTTTCGAGTTGATTCTCAATTTTTTTTATAAAGAATAAATTTCTCTATAGCTTCATCTTTGTTTTTAAGCAAATTCATATAACAATATTTCGTGTTATCATCAACAAAAATAATAAAATACTTATTGCTACCCCTTGTTTGAAGAGATTTTAAATCACATAGATTACTATGGATTAAGTCAAGGGGTTCAGTGTTCCTTTCAATCGAATGAAACAATGACTTAGTCATTTTTATCTCAACACAAGTCTCACACTTATGCTTTGAATAAATTTGGAATGTAGGTATGTGTTCCATGTTAATTAGTCTATACAATGAATCGTAATTAACATGATCTAATTTACTATGCCACAAGTTGGAAGACTCAAGCATATAAGCAGAAGAATTAATCTTATTAATATTTTTAGCTTTTATAGTCATTATATTGACCTTAAATAGACCATTAGATACATATCCCTTCCCCACAAACATCCTATTTTTGGTCACAATAATCTTATCAGATTCAAACACCATCCGAAAGCCATGCTTGTTTACCATTGAGCCAGAAGCAAGATTTTTAGGGATGTATGTCAGGCACATAGAGTACATTGTTTAATGTAAGCTCCTTCCCAGAGGTCATCTTTAGTTTGACCTAGCCTTGCCCTTGAATGGCTGATGTGGCAAAATCTCCCATGAAGAGCTTATCTCCATGTTTCCCTACTTCAAAAGTAGTGAATAACCCCTTATCTGAGCATACGTGCCTTGTTGCACCAGTGTCAATCCACCACTCTTTTGGGTTTGATCTCACCAAGTTTACCTCAGAAATAACTACACATAAGTCAATGTCAAAGATATCATGAATGATGTCATCAACCATATTTGACTCACAGTTTCTGTTTATTTTTGGAAACCTAGAGTTTGGGGTTCTATGCCCTATCCTCTGATAGTTAAAGTAAATCCCTCTAAAGCTTGACTTTTTAAAATTTTCTTCTCTAGGTTCCAATTTAGACCCTTTACCCAACTTGCCCTTATCCTTATTCTTATTATGTTTGGAACTTTGACCATGTTCCATCATATTAGCCTTGGGTGCTGATAGGATATAACCTCTTTTAGAGGAAACATTGTTGTCTTCTTCCACTTAAATCTTATCGTAAGTCTTTCAAAGACACTTCACTTGTGCTTAAGGTATGCCTTAAACTCTATCCATAAAGGGGGTAACTTTTTAATAATAGCTACAACTTTGAAGGTTTCACTAAATACCATCCATTTATCATACATTTATGTCATGATATCTTGGATTTCACGTGTTTGATTGTATATTGATTTAGAGTCCATCATCTTATAATCAAGAAAGCGACCAACCAAAAATTTCTTAGCACCAACATTTTCAATTTCATACTTCCAGTCCAATGATTCTCATAAGTCTTTAGTCGTATTTTTCTTATTGTACTCATTGTACAAGAAATCGGTTACATTATTCAGAACATAGTTCCGACATAGATAATCAGAATGCTTTCATGCTTTAATAGCACTAGCAGACTAAAAATTTTGTTCACCTTTAGATTGATTGGGAGCTTTTTAAGTCAAGAACCTTGCTAAATTCAAGGTGGAGAAATAGAACATCATCTTACTCTTCAATCTCTTGAAGTTCAAACCATTAAACTTCTCTGATTTCTCAACCATAATATGGTTCATTGGAATAGAAACCGATAACATTGGGGTTACCCATGAGTCACAGAATGTCTCATCATTTGGTTCACAGTAGAAGGGTTAATGATCGGGGCAGAACCGACATCGCCGATCCTGCCCGTTACTTTGGTTTTATCTATTTATAAAACTCTCGCAAGTGCACGAATCATTTCATAGAAAATGATAAGTATACTCTCAAGGTCGATCTAAGGAAGGAATGTATGTGGTTTTTAATTTATTATTCAAACTTTTAAAAACGAAATTAAATCCTAAACATCCTGTCACGATATTTTGAGGTTTTGTGTTTTTAATCTACTTACATAAAAATAAACATAGATTCAATAAACATTTATGCAAATTTTATCATTTATAATGGTGGAGTATTTATGGATATAATAATTAAGTTAATTATACTTGCTCATATTAATTAGGTTATTAAAGATATGAATTGATATTTATTGATTCTCTCTTTTTTATATGAATACCACCTTTGGTGTGGTTAGATATTCTTTGTTAACTAAACAAATCAATTAACACCTACAAGGGTTGATAACTAATTTGGTTAATTAAATTAATTCCTTTTTCTAAGAGATTGAAAATGAACCATTTAAATGCCACCTTTGGTGGGGTTAGACAGTTTAAACTTTATTCAAGGTGTCTAAATTAAACCTAAGAATTTAATTATTCGAGTACTAACTTTCAAGTTTTAAAACCACTACTGAAAAATGTTGTCAATACATTTTCAGATAATAATTCTTATAAAAACTTTTGAAATAGAGCTTCACTCTAACTACCGGACGATTGTACCAACAAATAAAAGAGTACTACTCTAAATTAGACCGGATAACTAAACCTTAAAATCTAATTTTCAGATTTAAGTTTGTAATGAAAAATAATATATTTCTCTCTAACATTCTTAATATAAAATCTTGAATAAAAATAAAATCAATTCATTTTAGAGATTTTTACCTATTTAATATTTCGCAAGCATAACAACGTTATTATTACATCATGTTTATAAATAGCCAGCAGTGTTAAATTTAATCACAGACAAATTAAATATAACATGTAAGAATAAAGCATAAAAAATAACTGTAAAGAAAATAAAATCCTTACAGAACTTCAATGCTATTCCCGTTGTTGGAAAACCTCCAAGCGGAATTTGCACTCCCATTTATTGAATAAAAAAGCTAATAAATTACAAAAACATAACTAGTTCTTCCCAGAAAGGAAAGAGCTCTAAAACTAAGAGAAATTAACTAAGAAAAACTAAAAACTAAGAAAAACTAAAAAATCTAAGAAAAGAGAGAAAGAAAGAGAGAAGATAATGTGTTTTGAGGTGTGATTAGAAGTGAAGAGAAGGGAGGTATTTATAGGTGAAGATGGTGGGGGAAAAAATGTTAAAAAATGATGAAAACGCGGAGTGCAATTGCTGAGGTCATTGATGACGTCAACATGACATCATGGGGGCAGCTGCGCGCGAAAATGGGGCAAAAATCGGCGCTACGGAGGGCAACCTGGCGTGCACAAAGCGCGCTGAGCAGGAGAGACGCGCGCGGGCCGCGCGAAACCGGACTGGCACGCACCGACGCGCGCGGACGCGGCGTCGCGCGACCGCGCCGCGCGCGTGGGTCCCGGCGCGCGTAGGCTTCAGCCGGCGGGCGGCGGCGCGATTTTCTCCTTTTTGATATTTTTGACCCTTTTGACCCATTTTGTCCAATTTTTCCATATTTGTTGACATTTCCCCATTTATTTATTAATATATTTGTGATGTATTGCTTCAAGTATTCCTCTTTGAGTCTTTAAGTTACGTTTTTAAGTGAAAATACTTGAAAAACAATAAAAACTCCCGTGATTTCGAAAAAGACAAATTTATATAAATATATGATAAAACATATAAATATATATATGTTTAATCAATTAATGTGCATAAAATAATGATAATTTTAGTGCTTTTTGAGCACTCATCAGTCAACAACATTCACAGTTGAATTTTTAGTTTAGGACACTCGAGTTATCATTTTAGATGCATAATCTTTTCTTTATATTTTATTTTTTAATACACAAATTGCCACATAAGTTTTAAAAATTATCAAATAAAGTTTATATATATATATATTTAATAAATAAATTATAGAAGTATATTAATTAATATATGTATTGGTAATTTCATTAATTATAGTGATTAAATAATTTTAAAATAAAACAATTTATTTATTTATAAAATTATAAAATATATATATAGTAAAATTAAAATACAAATATAAAGTAGAGAATATTAAGATTAGTAACACAAAATAAATAAAGAAAACAAAATACTTAATATAAAATATCAATATTAAAAAATATCATAATTGTATAAAATAATTAATAATAACAACAATACATAAAATCAAGAAAAATAAATTACAAGTAATTTAATATAAGAACAAAATTAATAAAATTAATATTAAATATATGATGAAAAGAATTAATAAAGATGTCAAAATTAAATAGTAATTATAATAGAATATATATAACATATTATATATAATCTATTTATCTAAAAAATAAGGGGAGAAATTATCTTAAGATTGTTAGAAATAATACATAGATAAACAATTTAAATATAAAATTATTTTATTAAAATTAAAAATATTTATAAATACAAAATTTAAATAATATATAAATTAAATATGAGAAAAAAAATCAAGACATGTGTATCACAAAGTATCCTTAAAATAATTTTTTCGCTTACTATAAATTTTTGAGAACGACGAAAATTCATCTCGTAAGATACAACGATTAAATAATAATAAACTTACACTATAATTTATTATTCTACAAACTTTAAATTGTTTGAATTTTATCAAAAGAATCTAACTTTGAATAAAAAATATACAACCAAATAATTATAATAATAATATATTACCTTTTTTTCATCAATTTTTATCTTTTTTTATCTTTTCCTTACCTCTTTCTTCTTCTTCTAAGCACCTATTTTCTTCTCTAATTCATTTTTTTTTCTTTACTTCTCAATTTCTTTTCCGTGTTATTCTTCTCAATTTTTCTTTCTTATTTATAGAAGAATCATATAGAAACGAAAGTTGAGAATTGATACAGAGAAACAATTAGAAAAGAGAAAAAACAATGAAAAAAATTAATCCAAAAACAGAAATAGAAAGGGCAGAAAGCATAACTGAAAATTTCAAAAACCGATAATTTAATTCAGAAATAAGTTTTTCGTTTCTGATTTAAAACATAAAAATTTAGCAATTTAATTCAAAATATTTTAATAACAACTTCCAAAACTTTCACAATTTAGAACACTCTTCCTTACTTCTCATTTTGCATCTTTAAGAATCTAAGAACTTATATTGCAACTTATTCTGTTAACTGGATATTTTGATTAGCTTTCAAGTGCTTATGTCAGGAAAGTATCTCATCCTCCCATAATTATTTAAGTTGTGGAGGGATGTGGAGTCTGACAGGCTTGTATGATAATTAATGGTCCTTCGAAATACAGTATGAGTGTAAGCATGTATCGTGGTGGAGCGAGAGGATATGGAAGACCCTAAACTGCTCCTCCTGATTTGCCATCCTTACTCTTAGATGCTCGAATTCGCTATTTAGGCATGCCGGTAAGACATCATTTTGTCTAAATTTCTGAATTAAATGGAAAATCCTCCTCAATTTGATTGCAATTCGTACTTGATGTTTGCATATTTGATTGTTATAGATTGTACCAGCAGTGACTGAGCTTCTCGTTGCTCAGTTTTTGTGGTTGGATTATGATAACCCTTCTAAGCATATCCATTTGTATATAAATTCATCTGGAACGCAGGTTAGTGCTTAAAGTACATGGTTTTGCGAATCAAACTTCATCTTGCATTGGATAGTAATAGATATTGTTACTGCAGTAGTCATGTTCATCGTCTCTATGTATTTAAGTTGGTTTATTTTCCAATTTAGAATGAGAAGATGGAAACCGTTGGATCTGAAACCGAGGCATATGCAATAGCTGATATGATGAATGTAAGTTTATCCATCTACCATATAAGGATTTTTTTTTAAATACTTATGAGCTTTTTGATACAATAATCCTTGTAAAATAGGTTGAGTTTCATTTTTATCTCTTCTAAAACACTTTGAACGTGTGTTCAACACATGTTATCGGCATTCATTTTATAATATGAATAATTAATTTTCTTTTATATTTATGGGAACATATGCATTGAGCACGTTACATGGGCTGCATTATTTGGATAGGTTAAGTATAGCTGCGTTAAAATAAATTATATTTAATTATATTCGGTAATAAGTTGTATAATATAATAGTAAAAAATTGATTATAAATATTTTAATAAAATAATTAATATTTAATATTTTTTTATTATATAATGTATTTAAACTAATATTTAGTTTATTTTTATATTTTTATTATATTTTAAAATTAAAAAAATATATTATTTTAACTTTGGATAAAAGAAAAAAAATCAAAACACAAAATTTTATAATTAAAAATTTTAAAAAGTTAAGTGTTTAATATAGTTTACACCTACATCTTTTGTCGCCATAATTTTATTATTTTTATTTATTTTTATTATATAGTTAGGTTTAATTTCACGATAAAATACTTGATTGTACAAAAATTATATAATCAGGATCTTTAATATTGTGTAACAAATATGTTTTTAGTATCTAAATGTTTATAAAAATGTAAAATAAATTAATTTAAATTTTATTGAATCAAGTTTAACTCATCTCAATTTTAACCTAAATGAGCTAAGTAATTGATAAATTAATTTATTTACTCTTTAAAAAATAAAACAAAAATAATAAATATTTATAATTTTGTTTAAAAAAACTGTTAACATAATGTATTATATTTTTATAAAACAAGAAAATATATATTTTAATTGCCTTTTTTTATAATATTATTGTAGTTGTAAAAATGTTATTATTAATAAATATATTTTGTTAAATGATCTTAAAAGTTGATTATTAACTATATAATTTGAGTTTGTAAGCTGAGTGAATTATTTTTAAACTCATTTGATCACTCTTTGAATGGTTTGAGTTATATTAAGCTGTTACTTGCACCTATGCTTCTGCGACCAATCTGTTGTCGTATGTCATGCGCATCAGAGTTATTTTCTTAGCTTGGTTTTACTTTTGTTAGTGTTTTCGGCTGTGAATGTTGACATATTACGTCAGCTTCGCAACGTTGTTTTGGTCTAATCAATGAAGATATGGTTTTTAATGTAATAGCCTCATCAATAGTGTTGGATAAAAGCATTGTTCGATGAAAAGAAAATGCAAATTAAGAATGCTATGTATTTTTTTTGTAATGAATTTTATTTTTAAGTTTTACTTTGTTGTATTTAAAATTAATTTTTTATTTTCTAATTCAATTTGAAAAAAAAAGTATTTGATAAAAAACTCTGTTTTCTTATTTCATTTCCCCTTATGTCAGAAATATAAGATTAATTAATGAAAGAAAAAATACTTTTTTTTCTTTCGAAAACAACTAATAGTATAAAAATTGAATTAAGTTTTAACTTAAATTTTGAACTAAAAAATAAAATTAGTTACACTTATTTTGAAAACTTAAATTCAAAAACTAAATTTAAAAACAATTCCTTACAAAACACGACTTTAGGTCACATAAGTATACAACCATTTTTGCACTCACTTTTTTTTTTTGGCTCATACACTCACTTCTTATGATATGCCACATGTTAGTAATATTTAAAAAAATGAATTACTTTTTTAATTTTTAAATAATTGTGATACATAACAATAACAATGTAAAAAGAGTGAGTGCCAAAATGGATAAATTTATGCAATATAGCATATGTAAATATAAAAATGCAAGTCATTAAGATTAACCAGGAGACTGGTTTTTAATACGTATCAAGTCAGACAATTCATTATAGATGTACTAGACTAATATAAATGAATATCCAAACAAACGGAATTCTACAATTATGTCCAAACGAAAGGAATATTCTACGTTGGGAAAAAAATAACATCTATACTTCCAGTTAAGCGGGAGGGTTAGGATACACTTTTGGCTTTGGCTTGACCTCTATTTCATTTACACTGCGTATAAAGATGGCATCTGGTTCATGACTGCAAAATGAATAACATATGCATTAGACATTGCCACATTGGTACACAGAGAGAGACAGATGAGAAGAAACATGTATTAGTTCTTACGGTTTATCTCCCTCTTCATGTGTGTAGCTTGAAGCCACAGCCAACAGTCTACCATCTCGGCTAAAAGAAAGTGCTGCAATGCTTGATGGGTATTTTGTATACTATAATAATACAAAAATGTAAAATTTTAGTACATAATTGTAATGTTTCGATTAATGATATCAGAGAAAAAGAAAAGGTAGCAGCTTGAGCTAATATTACCTGATAAAGCCTCTTTTTGTTGTTTCCATCCCACACGTTCACAAAACCATCACAACCTCCAGTTGCAAATGTACCATAGCTGCAATTTTAATTTGGGAGAACAGACTATTAGGTGCACACGTTAAGCAGAAACAAACTGATATACCACTAAGATGAAGCTCACAAGGCACAAACTCGAGAATATCTTTAAATTCAAGAACAAAGGTTCAACCAGCTATTTAATTTAAGTAACATCTAGATGAAAATACTACAATGTGAACTCTTCTGTGCAAGATATAGACATTATCTTTAGGTCCGGTAACTATAAAAACATTTGGCACAAAGTCTAAATATTCTCGGTGTACGCATAATAGCTGGTTTTCATGACAACTGTTAAAATGTCCCACATCGATTGGGCATGAAATATTAAACACATATATAAATGAGTGCAATCCTCCATCTCACAACCTAGGTTTTGAGATGGAATTAGGCCCAAATTTAACATGGTATCAAAGCAGGCAAGCTCACCCCGTGGCACGCAACTGTAAGCCCACCACCGTCCATCGATGAATTACCGATGTGAGGGAGAGTGTTAAAATGTCCCACATCGATTGGGCATGAAATATTAAACACATATATAAATGAGTGCAATCCTCCATCTCACAACCTGGGTTTTGAGATGAAGTTAGGCCCAAATTTAACAACAACAATGTTATAAATTCCCATTTGAAATGTCCATCATAATTTGCAGGTTTCCAGTAATGTGTTGTATTTCACATTACTCAGGTCAAATTCTATAGCTGATGATACACATATTTCTTTCTTTCTTTGGTTTCTTTTTTTTTAGTTAACTTCTTGAACCATAATCATGTCCCAGTAATTCAACACACCACATATATTGCTGCAACTCAAAGCAGTTACACTGGTGCAGGAATAACAAGAAACTTACATGGGATGGAATGCTATAGCATTTACTGGATAGACAATGTCCCTGCCAGCCTCTGTTTTTCTGTGACACTTGAATGCATATCTGTAAAGATCTTAAATCATTAGAAAGTATCAATGAAAAATACTATGCTTTATAAAAGGATGACTGCAATTTTTTACAAAGGGCCTCGATCTCATAATTAGTTGACCAGGCATACCACGGAGTCATGCTAATTTATGTAAGGAATAAAGTGTTATAGAATTATAGAGTTTTTGCCGGAGGCACGAGCTAACATAAAAACTGCTGAACATAGTTATAAAAAAAAAAAACTGAACATAGTTTAACATTGCATTGCTAGGTGAAGACATACTTTTTGGCTTGACTAGCCTCTGAAAGATCAAAAAATTCCATGGCAACCCGTCCTTCAACAGAACTAAGAGCATATCCTACAAACAATAGTCAAATAAATTAATGGAAGATCCAATAGAATAGAATATAACACAAGAATCTATTATGTGTCTCATATACACAAAAGGAAAAAGAAAAAAAGAAGAAAGAAAACCCTGTTTGGATTAAATGTATAATTTGAGAGGGGACAAAAGGTGGAAAAAATAGAACTCAAGCTCAGTAACTCTTTGCGCTCTGTTCCACAGTTTATAAAGAATAAAAATAAAGTGAAATGGCTTATGCAACAGGAACTTCATTTGCAAAGTTGACCACAAACCTTGAAACTGGGCATATTAATTGACAGGAACCAAACTGGAAATAAAATGGACAAATACCAGGAATTATACCATTCCAAAATCACCAAAGTCAAAAGTACCTGTTCCATTGGGATAACACCGCACACATCGAGTTTGATATTTCAAAGATGATTCCCTCCGTTGCTCAGGTTGGGACATGTTTCTCAAATCATATATATTCACATGTCTTCCTGCAGTCGCCACTACTAAACGATTTCCAACCAGAGAAAGAGAGTAAACACGCTCAGGTTGTGGGTATATCCCAACTAGAGTACGTTCCTGCCCACTTGCACCTCTGGGATCCCAGCACTTTATTGTTTTATCCCAACTACCAGTAATCAATTGCCCTAATATCATAAACAGACAAAAGATAACATAACATAACATCACATACCCTGGACTGGACTTTCCAGTGAGTAAACCAAATGGTTTTATTTAGAGTTTAAATTTAAAAAAATTCTGATTACAGAATGTATATTAGTACCAATTGTATTGTACTTAAATGATTAATATAATGACAAAAATTTGTTTCTGGTGTGACTTCATCCACATATTTTGGTAGGTTGCCAGTTATATACTTATATTACACATTTGACAGGAGTCCCCTAAAGCTGCATGGAGGCCCCCATAACACTGTATCATTCAAAATTTACAAGAGGACACATCTCACCCATTTCTGCAAGAGGTATGTAACTAATAAGCTTGCCAATGTGTGATTTGTTAGAATATCTGGAATATTCAAGTGAAAGATAAGGTGAGCAGCCTAAAATAATTTCAGATTCTTACACCTAAAAGCAGTCATTAAGACAATTTTTATTCTAGAGAATTGCAAAAGGCTTTCCATAAAACACTTAAAAAATTTAAACTGTACATCACTGCAAAGCACTACCAATTTTATGCTATCAAAATCAATGCTCCAACAAATCCCCAAAAAAGAAGAAAGTCTAAGTCAATTGAAAAAGTATCCCACTCACCAGAACAACAAATTTTCCACATAGAAACCTAAACAAAATGAGAAGAACATGACAATTGGGGAAGGGGGATGCAAACCTGCTGCAAAAGAGTACTCAACACAGCGTACAACTGCATCATGCCTTCCCAAAATGTCCTCTTTATTAGAGTTGAAATCAAGCCTGAAACATTGAAATGGATCTTAAGCTTTGTGTATTTACATTGCAATTCTGAACCAGCAAACCATATACCAAATTCGTAGCCAACTACGGAGTCTTTTATATTCCATAATAGATACATTAAAAAACACTGAATCAATCTAAAACGGGCTAAAAGTTTAAAGTTCCAAGTGACACCCACTTCACTAATTCACTTTCGTTACCCACATTCTTTAGTTACAAAACACAACATTCAAGCACCAGCATTCTAACTCATTGTTTCTCAATAACATTAAAATGATAGATAAGTAACAAACCCTAACACCAAAGCTAATATTCCAACGCCATTCCGACATGCTCCCTGAGCTGGAAAACTATGATTCAATTTTCCTAACTCGTACTTTCTCAGTAACCAAATAGAAATTTAGGGCAAGAAAACAGAGCTTTACCTTCTGACAATTTGATCAGCGCTGGCACTGAAGCCGGAAGAATCGTCATGGAAGCAGCAATCGAGCACGGGACCGCCGTGCATAAACTCACCCCGCAGCACATTGGCGCTGGCATCGTACAATCGAACACTCTGACCAAATCAATCAATCAGATAGCAACACATAGGGAATGAATAGAATTTAATGCGTGAAAATAAGAACCCACTGAAGAACAAGTACAATAGCAGATGACTAAACGAGAGAGGGAGAGAGAAATAGATGGCGTACCTTATCCCAAGACGATACTAGGAGGTGATCGCTGTGACTGGAAAAGCAAAGGTTTGAGATACCATCGGACGGCGGGTTCGAGAGCTCTCGACCCGGTGCCGGTGCCGGAGGAGGGACAGCAGTCATCACTGGATTGACGTACTTTTAAGCTCAATTTTCAGTCTTCAAGAATTAGGGTTTTAGAGAGATAATGGAGGTAGTTGCAGATGAATGAGAGATATATAGAGAGAGGGAAATGGATTTGAATATTGTAAGGAGGATAAAATAGTCGTCGACGTCGAAGCTTAGTGAAAACTCCAAAAACCGAGTATCTATCGATTTTGAATTTTCCAAATGGTTTTTTCTATTTTTAATTTTGAATTTAGTAATGGGCTTCATACTCGAAATTTAAATTCAAATTATGATGTTGGGCCTATAGTACAACCCAAATTGAATTTCATTTTTTATTCATTCCGACCGTTTTTGTTTTCAAGCGCATATCACAAATTTTTATTACAAACATTTCTTCCAAAAATTTTAAAATATCATTAATATTAACACCTTTATATTAAACTAGAGATAAAATACATGTTAAATTTTTCTAAATTTTTTTTATTTGGATTTGAATATTATAACGTGTAAATTTTTCTAACAATCTATATTAAAATTTTAATCTTAATTATTTAAGATAATTAATATTAAATTATTAATAAAATTCTTAAATATAATTCATTAATATTTTTTAAAAAAATTGTACATGACCAACCAATTCAATTTTTTCTCAAATTCTATTAGTAGTTTGGTGTTGTAGTTTATAATTTTTTTTAAGAAAAGAAAAGATATAATAGCTGAATAATTAAAATTATAATATTTTTTACAAATAACTGAACTAAACTATTTAACCTAACCTTTAAAACAGAAATCATAATTTTTTATCTTATATCACAAATATTATTTATTTAATTATAAATTATAAATTTTTTATAAGAATGTATAAAAATTTGAGAAATCAATTAAAAGTATCAATAATAATATATAAATCCTTATAAATATAAATATTTATGATTAAATTATAAATATTAAAAGTATTTATAACAAAATATAGAAACTTAAAGTTACTAGTAATAATTTTTCCATCCCAAGCTTTATTAAGTTGTAAATTTTTCCTAATTTAAATTTCGTTCACTTATTATTAGGATGTTTAGACTTATCTTTCAACTTTAAGTCATTGTTTGATTTAAAGATTATTTAAGTTAGGTTAATTTATATAAAATATTAAAATTTATTTTATAATTTTATATAATTTATTTAAAATATTTTTAAAATTGATAAATTCAATCTAAAATTTTAAAAAGTACCAAATCTAAAATTTTAAAAAATAATGTTATACTTAATTCTCGTAAAATTCAATGATTAATTACCAAGTTATAAATTTGACATAACTTAAGGAATAAAATACAAACAAATTAAAAGTAAAACCTCATTTTAATAAAATATAATACCGTTAATTTATTGAAAATTAAAATTATAAATTTAAATAATTAAATAATAGAAATTATATGGTTAAATGAAATTTTAATTTTTATTGCCCAACGTAAGCCGTAAAAAGTTAAAATCTTATAAAGAAAAAAAGGAAAATTATAATCGGTTGGAGTTGGAATTTTTTTTTTTTGTTCTAATGGAGTTGAAGTTGGAACCCATCCATAATCCGATTACCTTTTAACAAAATTGAAAATACATCATATTATATAAATTTTATATTTATAAAATAACTTTTAAATATACAAATGGTTTATAATAAATAATAAGTATGTTTTTGATACGTGCATATGCTGCTATATTTTGCTTGACGCATAGACGTGTGCTCACGTGGGTGCAAAGATGGTTACACGGGACATAATGGATGAAGAGGAGGACCATTAGGTCGTTATGGGATATGCTTCTGTAGCACCTCCTTTTGTTTTCTTCATTCTCCTTATAAGGCTATATATAGCCAAAGAGATACTTAACTCATTCTCTTCTATACTTCTTCCCTACAAATTCTTCGTATTAGTGGTATCAAAGCCAATGATACCCGTGGAAAATCTAACGCTGAATTTCATAATGAGGTCCTAGAAATGCTTACACAATATGAGTCTAGCTTCGATCAAGTGGGTGTTACCTTACAAGCAATGCTTACCGAGTTACAGGTGATGCCCGCCTCTCAAACTTCCCCTAAAATTAACCCTTTTACGAGGGAGGAAACCTCATATCCATACCCACATACTTCTCAACCCAAATCTGACTACCAATGCTCACATCTCAAGCTATTGTTTCCAACGTTTACTGGCGAGGACCCAACCGGTTGGATTTATAAGGCAGAGCAATACTTCGAATTCACCAACATTGCACCAGAACAACAAGTGCAGCTGGCTTCATTCCACCTCGAAGGTATTGCCCTACAATGACACCAGTGGCTTACTAAGTTTCAAGGACCACTTACCTGGGAAGAATTCACCAAGGCTGCACAATTGCGATTTAGTCCAACTGATTATGAGGATCCTTCTGAGGCCCTAACTCGCCTTAAACAAACCACAAACATAACCACTTATCAGGAAGCCTTTGAGAAGCTCTCCCACAGAATTGATGGCTTGCCAAAAGAGTTTCTAATCAGTTGCTTTATTGATGGACTAAGAGATGAAATCCGAATTGATGTCAAGATCAAGCAACCCCAAACATTGGCTGATGTTATAGGGGTGGTAAGATTGATCGAAGAAAGAAGTCAGCTACAGAGGAAGACAACTCAATTTCCTCGTTACCAACCAACATCAGTGACACTAAGGGCCTCGCCCAACATCACAGCTGATGTGTTAGGACCTCCACCCCAACATCATTTAATTCTAGCTTCAACAGCTCAACCAATGACCTTCTGATGAATAATCAACTAAGAAGCACGTGAACGTCGAGACAAGGAATTATGTTACTAATGTGAGAGAAATTTGTTGCTGGCATAGATGACTTTAAAGAAACCCTACTGGAGCAAGAGCATCACAAAGTGATACCTAAAATTCCTTTCCATGACATAACAGGTACTGAACACCCACAAACCATAAGCATCGTGGAGAAGCTGAAAAATAAGAAGGTATTAGTACTGATATATGAAGGTAGTACATATAATTTTATTGATCAAGCCTTAACTTCTTAGTTTGCATTGACCATAGTCAAGGGTAAGAAACTAGAGGTAATGGTGGCTAACTATGAGACAATCGAATGCGCTAGGAAATGTTACAACCTCACCCTCACCACTCAAGGGTATCTAGTCACTGTAGATTATTATGTTCTTTCAGTTGCAGCATGCTAATTGGTCTTAGGGGTCTAATGGCTTGAAACCCTTGGTCCCATTAAGATGGATTATAAGAAACTCACCATAAGTTTCACGGTAGAAGGGATCTCTTATACGTTCCAAGGGTTAGGATGAGCCAACATTGCAACTCTGACCAGTAAAGAATTAAATGGTCTATAAGGCACCGAGTTGTTTCTCCAGATAATTCCTACTAGCAGCCCCAATGGTCAATCCAAGGTATATCCCCCAGAGATAGGTAAGCTACTAGCTAAGTTTCCTCAGGTATTTGAATCTTCAACCAGTTTACTACCAAGGTGATTGCATGATCATCGAATTCCCTTACATCCAAGCTTAGGATTGGTAAACGTGTGACCCTATCATTACCCTTATTATCAAAAACTAAAATAGAAAAGATGGTGTAGGAGCTCTTACAATCCAGTTTGATAAGGCCAAGTAACAACCCTTTTTCATCACCAGTCTTGTTGGTTAAGAAGGCAGATGGAGCCTGGCGGTTCTGTGTGGACTATATGGCTCTTAATGCAATCATTGTCAAGGATAAGTATCTTATACTTGTCATTGATGAGTTATTAGATGAAATTCATAAGGCCAAGATCTACTCCAAATTGGATCTACGTTTAGGGTACCATCAAACATGGGTTCATGAAGATGACACTCCTAAGACAGCCTTCAGAACGCATGAAAGCCATTATAAATTCCTAGTGATACCATTTGGCCTCACCAACGCCCGAGCCACTTTCCAAAGTCTCATGAATGATCTCTTCTGACCCTACCTCAGGAAATTCATCTTGGTTTTCTTTGATGATATTCTAGTATACTCTAAAATCATAGGAATACCATAGCATACATCCACAAAATGTTCTACAGGTACTAGCAGTTAACAATTTGTTTGCCAAACCATCTAAGTGTCATTTTGGTGTTTTATAGGTAGAATACTTGGGTCACCTTTTTTCAGAACATGAAGTCTCAATTGATCCAGCAAAAATTTGTTCTGTGGTTGAATGGCCAACACCAACCACAGCAAAATGAGTCAAAGGGTTCCTTGGGTTGGCAGACTATTATAGAAAATTCATTCACCAATTTAGGAGAATAGTAGCACCCTTAACCCATCTATTGAGTAAATAGGGGTTCCAATGGAATGAGGCTATAGTAGTGGCCTTCCAACAATTGAAAGAAGCTTTAACCTCCCCTCTTATCTTACGCCTACCAGACTTCACTCAACAATTTGTGATCGAATGTGATGCCAGTGGAATTGGCCTCGGGGTTGTTCTTACCCAAGAAAATAGACGAATGGATTATTTCAATGTTGCACTCAAGGGATCAGCCTTTGCATTATCTACCTATGAGAAAGAAATGCTAACCCTTGTTATGGCTATCAAGATATGGTGTTCATACTTACTTGGAAGACCATTCACAATGCACACTAATAAAAAAAGTCTCAAGTACCTACTCAAGCAAAGGATCATAACACCAATGTAGGCGCGTTGGCTACCAAAACTTCTTGGCTATGACTATGAAATTGAGTACAAACATGGTTCAGAAAATTAGGGTGCAAACTCCTTATCCCGTGTGGTGGAGTTTCAATTTCTATCTATCTCTCAACCCTGAGAAAATTGGTGGCTCGTGTTAAAAAAGGAAGTCAACCAAGATCATTTTTATGAGAGACTCCTAGCCAAAACTTCCTCTTTAGATGTCCACAAGTTATGTCAACATGATGAGGTATGGTTCAAGGGAAAAAAGGTGTATTTAAGCTCATAGTCTTTCTTAATTCCATAGATATTAGTTGACTGCCATTCATAACCTATTAGGGGGTACTTTGGGTTTCACAAAACCCTCTCTCATATCAAATAGAATTTCTGTTGGTCTAACATGCGCAAAAGGGTGAAGGAATTCTTGCACTTTTTATGATGTATGCCAATAGTTCAAGATTGATTGTATGAAACCAGTAGGATTATTGCAACCCTTGCCAATTCCTACCAAAATATGGGCTGAAATCTCAATGGATTTCATTTAAGGGCTACCAACTTCAAAAGGAAATACCGTGATCATGGTAGTCGTAAATCACCTGAAAAAATATGCCCATTTCATTTCCATGAAACACCCATTTATTGAAATGATTATGGCCAAGGAATTTGTGACTAATGTAGTGTGCCTACACAGCATTCCAATATCTATAGTGAGCGATCGAGATAAGGTATTCATCAGTTCATTTTGGCGAGCCTTATTCCAACTACAAGGAACCAAATTATGTATGAGCTCAAGCTACCATCCCCAAACAGACGGCCAGATAGAGGTTGTCAATCGTACTCTGGAGCAATATTTACATTGTTTTATTGGTGAGCAACCAAGGCAATCAGTTGAGTGGATACCCTAGGCTGAATTTAGCTATAACACCTCAACACATTCCTCCACCAAAATGACTCCATTTGAAGCAGTTTATGGCATTCCACCACCACGTCTATTAGCTTATATTCCAAGGACCTTACATATCCAAGCAGTGGATAAATACATGTGTAATCAAGACACCATTATACATGACTTGCACCATAACCTTTTACAAGCTCAGAATTGAATGAAATGTGAGGCTAATCAACACCGACAAGAGATCTCCTTTGAATTGGGAGATTATGTGTACCTAAAACTCCAACCATGTATACAAACTTCAGTGGTTTTTTGCTTTTCCATGAAACTCGCTCCACATTTCTATGGTCCTTACAAAATAGTAGCTCAGATTAATGAAATAGCCTACAAGTTGGCCTTACCCCTTGATTCCTAAATTCACAATGTTTTCCATGTCAATATGCTCAAAAAACACTTGGGACCTTATGCACCAACCCTTTCCCAACTTCCCCCAATCTCAAACAATTCTATGTTGCTTCCCCAACCAGAAGTCATTTTGGCTCGAAGAGTGTTCCAGAAAGGGAAGCATCGACTCAAGCCTAAAATCCTTGTGAAATGGGTAGGCATACCTACAGAGGATGCCACATGGGAGAATGAATGGTATTTCACCAAAACTTATCCTGATTTTATCCTTGTGGACAAGGATTCTCAAGCGGGGAAGGATTGATACGTGCATATGTTGCTATATACTACTTGGGTTCACAAACATAGGCGTACTTAGGTGCAGAGGTAGCACTGGCACAGAGGTGGTTACACTGGCCGTGATCGGTAAGGAGGGAGATCATTAGGTCGTTAGGGGATATGCTTCTATAGCACCTCCTTCTGTTTTCTTCATTTTCCTTGTCAGGCTATATATAGCCAAAGAGATGAAATAAAGGATATCAAAAATTATATACTCAGTTCCATCTCTTTTCTGTTTTTTCTTCCCCACAAATTCTTCATATTAGGTTTTAAAGCCAGTCACAAAAAAATACATAGTTTTAAATAATTCTTTAAACTTCCTAAAAACTTAAACAAATATAAAATCTAAATATTCTATCACAATATATTAGTTTTGAAAATCCCAAACTAAGGATAAATTAATAAAAATAACTAAAAACAAATTCAAGGCAAAAATATATATTTAATAAGCAATGAAGAATTAATAAGAATATTTAGATGATTAACCATGTTTGTTTAAAAATATTTAGGTTAATTAATTATAAATTCGTATAATTGATTTTTTCTTTAAAATATGAAAAATGCATTTGATCAAGATCATTCTTCTTTAGCAATCAAGCCAACTAATACCTTAAGTCGAGTCATTAACTAATTTGATTAAAACATGTCTAATGTCTAAGGAAATAACAAATCATTTAATTTGATGCATTTGTTCGGGTCACCAATTTAAACTCATATTTAAGTTATCCAAATTAGATTTAGGTGATGTATCTGAAATCTAATTATCATATTTTAAATATATTATAAACAATAAACTATCAATATATTAATCATAAATAAATTTTGTAATGAATCTTAAATAAATAAATTATCTGTATTTATTAAATATTGAAAATGCTCACCTAAATAATTACACAAACATGATAACAAAACTAAATTTACATTATAATAATCAACCAAATATGCTTTAAATCAATTCCATGATTAGTAGATTAAAATCAATAAATTCAAAAAATACAAAAAGAATAATATGAAAATATAAGAATACAAATTATATCTCAATGCCAATAATAGATGGATGATGTGTCATGCTTTAAATTTTTGATCTTGATCTTCAAAGTAATCTTCAATATTCAGAAATCTTTCTTTCTCTTGATTTGAAAAATATCCCTAATGTTACCTCTTATTTGTTTTTGTCAAATATAAATTATGTATAAAACAAAACTATACGACAAAGAAAATAACATAGACAGTTGAGAAAATATGAACTAAGCTATATTCTATAATACGTCTTCTAAATCTATACTAATGTTTTATTTATAGGCAAAGGTCGGGTATAGAAGACTTTGGGCCAAAATTGAGTTATGCGTCTTGGCACCATTTTTTTCTCGTTGAGGCATGGGGTTCATTTAGCTTTGCACAAATTCAATCCAAGAGGGACTTATCGCCGCACACTATATTCTACGCCGCAACACACAAAACTCAATATGTCCAAATAATTATCCCTAACAATATGCGCTATAACACACTAAATTCTTCATTGAAGTACGCTTTAGTTTTCTTTAATTGTATCGTGTACATTTTGCAAATAGTTTGATCTTAATGTAAGGCTTATATGCCTTAATCGTTTAAGCTCATAAAGTGTAAAATAATTGCTCCAAATATTGTCGATAAATTATCTACTTTGAAGCTAAAAACACCTAAATGCAACAAAACATACATGTGATTCTGAATATACAGATTTGCATAAATAATGATATAAACATGCTATAAGTAAATCTATTTATTACAATTAAGATTATAATTAAACACAATAAAATCACAAAATATTAGTATTTTTCAAGCAGTTATCATAACCCCTAACGAAATTCTTGCTAGTCTCTAGTAAGTAAAATGATTTAAAAACTATAAATAAATAAACTAAATTAAACTAACCTAAATCATTTTCGTAGATTAATACAGTTTCATTTAGTATATGCAACAAGTCTCTAAGCCCTAAGGTAGCCTTATTAAACGAGTTTAAGCCTCGTGAAGAATTTTAATGATAATAACCACAAACATCCTAATATACAAAAAGTAAAACTAAGAATAAATCACAAGACAAAATAAAAACTAAATCAATAAAACTTTTCATACTTTATTTTCTTTTTAATTCATAATCAAAATCTCAAGCATAAGTTAGTATAACATCACAAAGGTTCACAATTTATTATTCAAATTAATACACTTTGACTCACCCAATCTTAATATTAAGAATCTGAATTCGCTTTGACTCTAATCCTCACAAGATATGCTCTCAATTTCACATTGGTCTTATATGTTCAAGCACTCAATAAGGTATATGCGAACATAAATTATATAAAGAATAAAACAAAAAGGTTTGCATATGATAAATAACAAAAGCTCAAATGTGCATAACATTGATATCATAAAATGAATCAAATTCTAGGATTTATAAAGATATCACATTACTAATCTCATGCAAAATTTCAAATATATGCCTCAAGATGAATAAAAATGCATTGATTTCAAGGAGATTATTTTCTATTATTTGTAATAATCATCTCACTACTTTGAAAAACTTAGAGTTATACTATTTGTTTTTCTCTCCTATTTTCTTAGAGAATTAACACATGTACATATGTGTTTTAATTCATAGTTTGTGTTTCATGCTTCGGTGTTAAGATTAAGATGAATTCAAAATTGGTATTTAATAATCAAATAGTAAAGACAAATTTGTGATATATATTTTCCATCCGCGTGCCCTCATACACGTGCAAACTAACACCCATTTTCAAGATTTTTTTTTCCATTTTTTTCCATTTTTCTCACCTATAAAAGAAACCTATCCTTAATTGTAAAAATCATCCCCTTATGATCCTTGAAAAATCTCTCTTTAAAAAGTTTTCTTAGTTTTTTTAGTTTTTGATTCAATAAACGAAAATGAAAATCCGTTTGGAGGTTTTCCAAAAATAAAATTAACATTAAAGTTATGTAATGATTATTTTGAGGTATAATTTTAAAATGAATTATTTACAGTTATTTGTTATGTTTTATTCTTATATGTTATATTTAATTTATCTGTGATTAAATTTAACATAACTATCTGTTTGTAAATATGATAGAATAATAACATTATTATGCTTACAAAATATTAAATAGGTAAAATATTTTTATAAAATAAATTGATTTTGTTTTTATTCAAGATTTTATATTAATAATATTAGAGAGAAATATATTATTTTTCATTACAACCTTAAATCTGAAAATTAGATTTTAAAGTTTAATTATCCGGTCTAATTTATAGTATTACCTGGTAGTTAGAGTGAAGCTCTATTTCAAAAGTTTTTATAAGAATTATTATTCAAAAATTTATTTACAACATATTTTTAGTAATGATTTTAAAATTTGAAAGTTAGTACTTAGATAATTAAATTCTTAAGTTTAATTTGGATACTTTGAATAAAATTTAAAATATCTAATCTCACCAAAGATGACATTTAAATGGTTCATTTTCAATCTCTTGGAAAAAAATAATAATTTAATTAATCGTATTAATTATCGACCTCATTCATAAGTGTTAATTAATTTATTTAATTAACAAAAATAATATTTATATATAAAAAAAGAATCAATAAATATTAATTTATATATTTAATAACCTAAATAATATGAGCAAGCATAATTAACTTAATTATTATATACATAAATACTATTCTGTTATAAATAATAAAAATTTGCATAATTGTTTATTAAATTCATATCTATGTTTATTTTTTTATGTTATTAGATTAAGAAACACAAAAAAAATCAAAATATTGTGACATAATGTTTATGATTTAATTTTATTTTTAAAAGTTTGAATAATAAATTAAAAACTACATATATTCCTTCTTTAGATCTACCTTAAGAGTATACTTTTATTTTCTATAAAATGATTTGTACACTTGCGAGAGTTTTACAAATATAAAACCAAAGTATTTAAAAAATTGATATTATTAACCCGATGTCGATTTTGTTCATCAACAAACAGTCAGAACACTTTAAACAAATGATATATAATTCAATAGATAGAAACAAATAAATGTAAATAAAGCATTCTAATGAGAATTTAAACCTAAATACGTATTAACATATACAATTCAAACTCAGATTATATTATCACAACTGCAAAGCATATATAACATATGATTTTTCTCCAGTTATTACATTAATAATTTACATTATAATAATATCCTTCATTAATTTTTTTAGCTAAAATATTTTTCTCCAGTTAAATTATTATTAATATAAAAGTTATAGTAAGATAGTAGGCGTATATAATAATATCCCTCATTTATTTTTTATAGCTAAAATATGATTTTTCGTTAGTTGAATTACTATATATATATATATATATATATATATAACTAAAATTTTGGTATATCAGTCAATGACACTCCACTTTCAATCCCCTTATTTCAAATCACGACCCACACCACCTTGTTAACAACCTAACTTCTTATGGCAGTGAAGACTAACCTGACACCAGATATTCGAGCCCTTAGAGCTTCCTATAGTTTTGCCCATTTTGCCCTCAATAGTAATAGAAAAATGATTTTTATCATGCATCAATTTCCATAACACAATATAATTAACTCTTTGTTAATAAGTTATCTCATCATTACTTCAACTTCTAATCTTACCAATTTAATATCTAATAAATACTTACACGAAATTTGATATATAAGCAAATAACATTCTTCATTATAATAATTTCTTGACATGGTTTGAATTAGCCCTACATTGGCTTTTCTAGACAAAATTAAATAAAACCGTACATTTTCTGAAAAAAAAAAATATTTATAACATATTAAATGCAAAATGTAAACCACATTAAATACACTTTGTTTAAAAAAATTAAAAGAATTATAATTTGTATTTTATAATTATAAATAAACAGGTATTTCTAGTAAGAAACTTTTGTAATACAACTAGCAGTATATATCATTAGAAAAAACTTGAGATTTTATTTTATATCTAATATCTTTGATTCTTTTGCTAAAATAAAATAAAATATGTATGAGAGGAAAAAAAAACTAATTATTAATATTAATGAATAAAATCATGGTACTATTGAATTATAATATTATGCTTATTTTTATATAATCAATGATTATATCATGCTTAGCTGTTGCTTTTATCCGTCTTTGATATTAAATATAAAGTTCTTGCAGTTTAAGTAGTACTCTTATATGTTAGTTTAATCTCATTTCCCAATCTAATATTAGGTTATCTTTGTAACCCCACCACCATTACTTTACATAAATAACAGTAATTTTTTTAATGCAATTGACATAATAAAAATAGCGGCAGACTAGATAGGTAAATTAGTTTTTTTTTTTTGGGGGGAATGGATCGAATTTATTAGTAGTTTTTTTTAATAAGAATTTAATTCATCAGTTTAAAAAAAGTTTTTTCCTTTTTTACTTTTTAAAATTTTTATTTTAAAAAATCTTTAACAAATATTCATATTAATTTTTTTAAATATAATTAAAAAAAATAAAATAAGTTTTTTAAAAAACCCAAAATTTGATTATTTAAACTAAACCGTAAATTTTTAAAGTTAAAAACATCGTACAAAAACTAATGGGTCTAAGTGTGCTAACTATCATAGCTAGTAGAATTGCCTTAAGTTTATTTCTAATAAAAAATAAAAATCTTTTAAAAAACAATAAAATAATAGTTTATATATTTTTATCAGTAAAAAAATTAAATTCATTATTTTATATTAAACATCGAATATCATATATTTCTATTATAAAAAAAATCAAACTCATTATTATATATTAAACATCATGTAATTGAATTGAATGATATTCAAGTTAAATTATAGTCATTTAAATCTATTTAATATTGACTATCATTTAATTAGACACAATTCAATATTATTGGGGTATTATTTTTATTGTTATAAGTTTTATGCATGTTATTTTATATAATTTTTTAAATTTTTATGTTTAAATTAACACATAAAACCTTCTAATATTCCAAATCAAGTCTGTAAATTATCTTACAAGTTTTATAACATTTTATAACAAATTAGAATGAATCCTAGCTTATTAAATTAATTATTTTCAGAAAAATGTCAACTATATATGGAAGAAAGAATAAAATAACTATGAACTACTTACTTAACTTGAACCTTCTGATCCATCTCCCTAAAATTGATAGTTTAAAAAACTCAACAAGCCTAAAGTCAACTGTTTACCTACAAAAGAAAAAAAAAACTTTGAAGTCAATTAATTTAACAAGTCCAAATAGGAATGTGCATGTCAAATTTTTTTTATTTATATTCATTTGAATGCACGTCAACTATATCAGTTGAATTTTTTAAATTAAATTCATATATTATTTAAATTTATTAATTTTTAAAACCATTTAATAGAATTATTAAATTAAAACTCTTTAAAAATGTGGATGAAAAATAATATTAATTTCTAAGCATGGTGTACCAAACCCTATAATCTCTCTAATATATCAAAAGTGCCTTATTATTTTTCTTTTACAGCCACGTCATTTTGTTTTCGTAGTGGTTTTTTTTCCCTCCCTTTCTCTCTTTTTATCATCAATTTTGTTGTATTTTTCTGTTGATATCATCGACTTTTTTGCAATAAAAAAAAGGTGAATGTGGAGACTTATGATTGCATAAAAAATGCTCTTTTAAAATGTTATATTAACAATAAAATTATAATTTTTGTGTTTGCAATTTTTTATACGTCAATGAAAAAGTATATTTATTATAAATTATAATATTATTACATCTAATGTGATAATTAATTATAAATTAAAAAAATAAATCATATTATTTTAACCAATAATTATTTATCATAAAATTGTATTTATATCACAACTCGTATATCGAAGAGATGCTCTACAATGTGACACTAACACCGTAATACAGTCTAAATATGAAGTTATCATAATTGAACTAATACGTTATTAACCCAACCCATATAAAATGAATCAAACATAGCATAGCATAAAATCTAAATAAACTTTTTTAATTAATATTTTATTATTAACTCACTAATCCATCAAGAGCATAATACAATGCGATTCAAACGAATCTAACAAGTAACGTTTTCAACCACTAATTATAGTTGTTTTTTTAAGAGTACATTTTATATTTTAAGTTTTTCTTTTCCTTTTCATTTATTGCATGATAATTTTTTAATTTAAAATTAATATGTGAATCTTAATGTCAAATTGAAATTTATATGATTTTTAATTTACATAAGACAAGTTCACATTTATAAAAATTTGATATTGGCCACCATGTATTGTAATTTATATCAACTCTCTTTATTAAATAATATTGTATGTATCATATAAATCACCTAAGAGATTGTGAATTTGACAATATTCAGTATATTATCGACTGGACATTTAACAAGTTTTAAAGTGGCCAGTATGACAAAATAGCATATTTAATATTAGGTATTATATTAGATCTTATATTAGTTCTTATAAGAGAAAAAATTTACACACCAAGAGGAGACAGGTCATATGTTTTAATACATAACTCCTTGAAATTAATGTACTAAACCCTAAAATTAAGTCAAATGAACTTAAGTGAGTGACCATTTTATTATTAGTAGTAACAAATGTCCACTTTTTAAGTTACTTGTTCGTATGTTTGATGTGTGTCGTTAATATTACACAAGACATGATAACTTGACTTGAAAGTGAGCTAGCTAACTCAAAATCTCAAACTATAAGGAAACTTCTTTGCCCTAAAATTTATTTTCCTTATTAAACATAAGAAGAATCCATTAATAATGAATGAGAGGATGACAACATAAATCCTTTAATTAGGTAAAGAAAAACAGTTTAATTCATTTGTTATTTCTTTAATAGTTTAATCATTTTGTTTTAAAAAATTAAAAATATAAGAACAAATGACTAATTCTTTCATTTTATTTTTTTATTTTTTTCATATTGTTTTAAATGTTATTGAGATATCATTTTTATAAATTATTTTTAACAATAGACTATAATAACTACGGAATTGACAAAAAATTAATTTAAAATTTGATCAATTCTCATTGTGTTGTCACTTTTTCATAACATAAAAACTAAACTGTTACAAAAAATAACAAATGAACTAAATTGTTTTAACTGATAGAATTAAGAGATCATGTGTGCATTTATCACACAATGAATTTTATAGGCCATTTTGGGAAGAAAAACAAAAATTGGCCTTTGTCAATTTGTTAGAACTGGGAAAAGAAAACCCAACTAAAAGAAATGTTCGGGACTAACTTATTTAAATTTTGAATAAAAATTAAGTTAGTGTCCAAGTTTAATTGATACAAAAAATTATAAAATACTGTCATAAATATTCAAAAGTGCATATATTTTATAAAATTTAAACTTGACTTACTATTCAGACCAAATTCGGGTTGAGCTCGAAGTAAAAATGTTCAGCTTTAACCTAAAATTATTTGCGTAGAGTAGGGCTATCCCATGCGAAACTTATCCATATCAAATCAATCCTGATCAACTCAGTCTTTATTAGTGCCGGGCTAAATTTACAAGCCTAGCTTTATCAAGGGCCTTTATAGTGGCAAATGGCAATAGTCAATGCCGTTGCAAATTGTGACTGTGAATCAAACTTCAAAAACCCTTCTACCTAACTATCTATCACTAGAATCTGGCTGTCTATAGCTCTTTTTTTTTTTAAGAAACTAATTTAATACAATCTTTGTTTTCAGAGTGAGAGGTTAGAACAAGTTGTAATTTGTAACTACATAAACTAGTACCAACCTTTTAGTAGGACTATTGAAAATCTTAATCATGCTATAAATTAAGGGATTGATACCACAAACGTAACTATATTTAGAAATTGGTATCCCTTTTTAACTACGTCTTTGAAGAGTTTCAATTTAATATCACTGTTTGTTATATGGTTCTAAAATTAACAATTTTGAAATATTAAATGAGTTTAATTTGAAGAATTCAACTGGTGTATCACATATAACTTAAAAAAAGAAGATATTTTCGTCCTTTCATTTAAGATTGGAACTATTTAACGTGATATGTACTAGCTAAATTCCCCAAAATTAAATTTATTTATTGTTTAAAATTGTTAATTTTGAAACCATTTAACAACAAGTTATTAAATTAGAACTCTTCAAAAACATGAGACGAAAGGGATATCAATTTCTAAACATAGGTACCATTATTGTACCGCACCCAACCTTTAATATATCTACTTATCTACTTTCTAACTTGAGCTTGCTATCTCAAACTTCTTGGGCCTTAAAAATATATACTCCTTACACAAGTGAAAACTTATCATAAATATCTACTCAGTTAATAAGTAAAGCAAAATAAACCCACACATAAAAGTCCATCAAGTGAGGAATAGAATTAAGATTCAAAATATATTTAGTGCACCATCTAATAACTTAAATTTTGAAGACAATCATTTGCTAACATTATTCAAAATACTACTCAGAATTAATTTAACAATTTTATCTCAAACACATAAATGCTTATCTTGAACTTATATTTTAACTAAACAACTTGTAGGAGAAACACATCCGGCTTTATTGTTTCTCAGCAGTAGTAGGAAAAGAATGAAGGTGTTTTCAATAGATTTTATGTCGAAGAAATCACTAGAACATGTTAATTTATTCTACTATGATAGAATCTCAAACTTAACTAGTGGTAACAGAACCTAACCCCAGACATCATCAAACAAAAATGTCAATGTGTTCTTGATTTGTTTGTTGTAAGATAGGTCTTTGTTTTATGAGATCCACTTAAAAGGGAATAAAATCCAATTGAGACAGATTTTATTCCATGTCTAGTGATCAAGTGTCTCGAATGTCTGCTAGATTTAGCTACCTTGGTGCATTTAACTAATAACAATCTGTTCTGTTCCTTTATAATAATCCCTATTATATCCCTTTCATGAGTCTTTGACTCCCATATTCTGGTCTCTTTCTTATTTGTACAAGGCATTACCTACAAGCGTCAGGGTCTAGTGTAGCTTCCTATATTGAAAAGTCTTAAATATGTTTTACGCCCCTAACGTTTAATTTGTTACAAAAATACCCCTAACGTTTAATTTCGTATAACATTTATGTCTTTTTAATCATTTGCATTAACAAACTAAGAGTTAAAATGTGGTATTAAGAAACTCTCTGGGAACAAAAATGACCAAATGACATAAATGTTAACGGAATTAAAAGTTGGAGGTATTTTTGTTACTTGTCACAAACACAGAGATATAAAACATATTTAAGGATATTGAAAATAGATTATGACCTTTTCTCTTATGCTAATGATTAGTTATTCTACTTAAGGATATTGAATCTGAGATACTTGAGGTTCTTCTCTCACTATTATTGGGTATAAATATACCTTAATCTATTTGACACCCGTTAACATCATAAGTTCAATTGGCTAGTAGGCTCTAAAGTGTTTTTATTTTTATTTTTAAAAAAGAGCATTGAAGTTATGGAAACCACTCCTTGGTAGAATGTAACTCTCTTAGTGGGTTTTACACCACAGAGGAAGCTGATTTAATGGTTCTAAATGATCATCAACTAAGTGGTTTTCCAAGGATTGAGTTTTCATCTACTTTTTGGCCTAGTCATGAATCAACTAATGAAATGGTATTGAAAAGCATTAATCAAGGTTCTCATTATTCTTCAGAAATCGCCAACAATTCATATGGTGATTATTTTGAACAAGACATTAATAGCTACGATGGGGATAGTAGTTATCTAATTTTGGCTTTAAGCTACCAAAACTACTTGTGTGATTCTCATACAACTTTGATAACAAAAAATATGAGTTCCCTTGGTTTTTGTGAAAGGGATATTAAGGATACCTACTTGTGTTTTCAGTACTGAAGGCAAGGAATGCCTCAACCAGGAAGGGTTCAGCAATGACATGGAGAATTGTGGTGGAAGCCAGTCTCAAGTGCTTCTTGTCGATCCCGGAAAAGATTCGCAGCTCAACTCAAATTCTGCAATTGAAACTAGAAACCCCTCTGGGATTGTTCCTGCTAGGAAAAGATCTACACGTTCAGGAGAAGTGAGTACAAATTAAAACCTTTCTTCGTTCATGTTCTAGCATTATTAAATGTTTCCTTTTTTTTCTTTTCTCTATTAAATATTCCTTTGGAACTAATTTATGCAAGCCTCTTTAATCAATAACTTACTTGATTCAATAGGTTAACAAGGACGAGGGTGTGAAGCGTGCAAAATTTGTCTCAGCAAGTGAAAATGAAGACAAAGATGTTAATACTAGCAGAAAAGGACAGACCTCATGCTGTTGCAGCTCAGGAGATGACATCAATGCTTCAATGGATTCAAAAGGACCACCAGCTCTGAACCAGAATAAAAAACCAAGGGCAGATAGAGGGGCAGCAACTGATCCTCAGAGCGTCTATGCAAGGGTAAATCTGTTACATGTCAATATTGAATCAAAACTTAAAAAAGTTAATCAAGCACTAATAGTGTCGGTACTGAATCTGAACTGTCTTGCAGAAGAGAAGAAAAAAAATAAATGAAAGGCTAAAAACCTTAAAAAACCTTGTACCAAATGGAACAAAGGTAGGCCATTAACACAATGAGGCAGCACTTATTGACTTACTAATGTCTAAGGACCACATGAAATTCTTAATTAAACTTTGAAACATTGTAGGTAGATATCAGCACAATGCTTGAGGAAGCTGTGCATCATGTGAAGTTCTTACAGCTTCAAATCAAGGTAAAGACAATATCATAATTCACTAATGAAACTTTTTACCCCTTTTTTACGCACATTGCCTTCAAATGGTTCATGAAACTTATTCTAATTGTAGGCACTGATAAGAGATATATACCAAATCACTAGGCATTCAATAAATTAATTGATAACTCTATCAGGGGGGTCATGGCTCAAAAACTAACTGTGCACTGATAAATATAGCTATCCACAAGTATACTCAGTAATGAGCTTAATTTTTTTATTATTATTGGTTTTGAATTATGCAGCTCTTAAGCTCTGATGAACTACGGATGTATGCTCCCATAGCTTATAACGGAACTGACATTGGACTTGATTTCAGATGCTTGCCACTGCCAGACAAAAATAATGGTGGAAGATAGCATTGTCATGGTTGATGTTCTTTTATTTGAAGAGTAATTATTTTTTTATTTTTTTATAAATCAAAATTGATTGAAGAGTATAGTTAAGAGAGCTAGCACTGTCAATAATTTTCTGTTGAATGCAAGGATCGGATAAGCTTATTGTATTATTTTTGTATTTATTTCTTAAATCTTGAGGATGGTCCTTCAACACCACAGTTGACCTGAGATCAATTTTGGCTCGTAGAAGTGTAAACAAATTATGCAAGACTAACGCAAAGATTGTTAAGAAAACTAGTTAATCTACTCCTCTAAGTATCCACTTTCACTCCCATGAGAAGTTATTCACTGGTCCTACGAGAAGTTACTCAAAGCCAAATACGTGTTGCATTTGCTTGACCTTTTCTTCTTTTGCCAAAAATGAAATAGAATTTGTACTTCCAAGACAATATCATTGAAATTATAAGACTTTATTGGTCTAGAAGGACAAGTGAGCCACACAACACTAAATGGCATTGAAAATGTATATAGAGAATTTTAAAGCAGAGGTTAATCATCCCAATGATCTGTTTAGATATAATTTCAAGCATCTTCAGAAAAGTTGAACAAAGTCCTATTGTTTTCTTGGTTTACGTAAAATTCCTATTTGACCGGTTGTAAGGCCATTTGGTTTTACCACACATCAATTTATCTTCCTTCATCAGAGTTTCTGATGGCTATAGTAAGTTGAAATTGATTACATGTTAATCAAAACATTTGTTCTTGTCATTTCAGGAAAAATGTATAAAAAATAAAAGCATGTAATCAGCAAATTCAAGATCAAAACATTGGTAATAAAAAATTGAGCAAAATCAAATAAAAGCAATTCAGATAAAGGAGTCACATCTAAGCATGGAAAACAGAGGGATAAAATAACTCACATGTGAGATTAAGCTTTTGTTGGGTAGTCATTGGAAGAAGACACTATGCTTGTCACTAGTGACCATTGCTCCTTCTGGTTGCCAAAGACAGAACAGGGGCTGCCAATCTCCATGTATAGGTTAGTCCAGGAAAAGATGGAAAGGATACACATAAGGAATAGCTGGAGCAATTTGGGCTTAAGCAGAAGGCTATGGAAATATTTCCTTACACACCTATTGCCTTGTTATGATCAGTACTTGCCATTAAAGCAAGATTTTTCTCTAGCTATTTCATCTTCACTGTCAACCAAATGTGGTTCCATTCCACCCTTATGTTCAGTCCAGCTATAACCTGGATCCTTTGTCACAAGCTTATCACTCATGAGATCTCTTACAGCCCTAGCTTCATCCCATCTTCCTAGAGAAGAGTAGATATTTGCAAGAAGAACATAAGGGGCTGAATCATGTGGGGCTAAGCGGACAAGTTCATTTGCTGCTCTTTTAGCTAGCATGACATTAGCATGTACTCTACAAGAACTAAGCAACACCTCCCATATGACAGGATCATCTTTGTATGGCATCTTACCAATAAGTTCTTCTACTTCATGGAACCGACCAGCACGACCAAGGGAATCAACAATGCTAGTGTAATGATCTATTACTGGCTCCACTCCATAGTCTTGCTCCATTGAGTTGAATATTTCTACACCTAGGTCAGTCAACCCTGAATGGCTGCAAGCAGTCAAAACAGAAACAAAGGTAGCCGCATCAGGTATCTCACCTGATGTAATCATGTCCTTGTAGAGAGAAATAGCCTCTTCTCCACATCCATTATGTGCATATCCATGTATCATCTCATTCCATGTGACAGTATTTTTACTAGGCATCATACTAAAGAACTTGCATGCCCCATCTACATCACCACACTTGCAATACATGTCAGTAAGAGCAGTCCCTACATAGACATCATTTACATATCCATCTTTTGCTACCAGACCATGAACCTGTCTACCTTGTGATAGAGAAGATAGCTTTGCACAACAGCTCAATACAGTAGCATAGGAAAACTCGGTGGGAAACATCCCATATTGCCGCATCCGCTTAAAGAAAGCAAAAGCTTCCCTATCCAATGAATTCAGTGAAAATCCTGCTATCATTGAATTCCAACAAACAATATCTAATTGAGGCATGTTATAAAATATATGCTTGACAAGTTCTGTCTTGCCACACTTCGAATACATGGCAATAAGTCCACTTGAAACGTATATGTCTGTATGAAATGAAAACTTTAGAGATGCAGCATGTATCTGTTTTCCAGCTCCTAGAAATCCCATTCCTGCACAGGTGCTGAGTGCAATAGCCATAGTTGTCTGATCAGGTTGCACAATCCGAAATTGCATTTCCCCAAAAAGCTCTATTGCCTCCTCGTGATTTCCATTCTGAGAATAACCAGAAAGCATAGCATTCCATGAACTAACACTTGGGTTTGACATGCTATCAAACATTTGACGTCCAGTTTCGATGTCTCTAGACTTGACACATGCTTTAAACATGTTTATGTAAGTAACCTCATCTGGAGAGAAACCATAAGACTTCATTCTATGAAAATATTCCACAGCTTTCTTGCTATGGTACGACTGCCCATATCCAGCTATCATAACGTTCCAAGATACGACACTGATCCCAGGCATATTAGCAAAAACCTTCTCAGCAGCATTCATGTCTCCAACCTTTGCATACATATCAAGCAATGAATTATTCAAATGAAGATCTCCCTCAAATCCTAGTTGAATGGTGAGAACATGTACTTGTTTCCCTATCACGTCAAAAGAAGAGCCATCCTGATCAAGAAAATCAATATCCCCAGTTTCCCTCCTGGCACACAAACCCAAAATGCTTGACAATGAAACAGGGTCAATTCGAATTCCTTTCCTACCCATCAACCTAAACATCTCCAAAGCCTCCATGACTCTATTTGTCTTTTCTAAACCACCCATCATAGCCGTAAAAGTAACCTCATTAGGCTGAGATATGTAATCAAAAACTCGCATAGCATCCCCAATAAGCCCACACTTAGCATACATGCACAACAAGGCATTGCATACGTACATATTCTCTTCTAGACCAATCTTAACAACAAGATTATGACACTTTTGACCATGTTCTACATCTAACAATGCTCCAGAAGCACTAAAGACACTTGCCAATGTAAAATGAGTAGGCACAAATCCTTCAGAAACCATTATATCATATACTTCCAATGCGTTTCTTTCAAACCCATTACGGACTAAAGCACTAATTACAGTGTTCCATGACACAGTGTTCCTCTCGGGCATTTTCACAAACAGCTCGCGTGCCTCTCTTAAATTTCCCACTTTACAGTGACTACCCAGAATGGCATTCCAAGAATATACATCTTTTTGAGGAATTTTATCAAACGTGAGGTGAGCGTAATCCATGTTACCACATTTTGAATACAACTCAATGAGTCGGTTTGAGAGGAAAGTGTTGGAAAGGAGACCATTGCGGAGAATATTGGCGTGAATGAGCTTACCAGCAGAGTGGGTTTTTTTGTCTATGCAAAAATGCAAGAGATTTGCTAGATGGTTGGTCTTGCTTTCCATTTTAAACGTTTTGTTTGTGTGAATTATGTTCTGTAAAGCGTATATAATAAGTCTGACATTAGCATATTTCTAAATGCTTAGACTCACTCTTTTGGAAACATTGAATATCAAGACAGCTACATTAACAGAAAGGTTCAGGGTGCTTTAATAGTTCATTTGAACTGAAAATATATGTCGATCAAGATTATTTTTTTTCTTTCAAATAATCCAATTACAAAACTAAAAATAGTAAAGCGATAAAATCATAGGTTTGAAAACAATTTTAATTTGAACGAAGCCAAAAATAACAAAAGAGCTATGTTTTATTAATTTTGTAATTAGATTTTTAATTTCTAAAAAAATTTAAAATAAAAACGAAAAAATTGTTAATTACTAATTTTTAATTGCCAAATTTTTTAAGTTGTAAAGTCTAATTTTTAATTTTTTTAACATTTTCTAGTAAATTTTTTTACTCTAACGATTTATAAGTAAAATCAAGTATATTTTGATTTAATATAAACACAAATTTTGTTTTTAATCCTTCAGCATTATACAATTTTTTTTTTCATATAATATAAAAAATACATATTTTTCATATTTCAAAAATATAGTTCATATCCTTTTTAATAACATAAAAAAAACATGTTTTCTAAGAAATTTAAAGTAAAAAAATGTAATTAAATGTCATAAAATTTTGAAATGATCGGCCAGCAGACACACACATATATATATACTGCATTAAGCATTAATTTTGGTTAAAGATGTTCAAATTTTAATTAAATTTATACATAAAATTTCTCAAATTAAAAATATATAATTTGATACTCATACTTCAAATACTTCAACTTTTATATGTATTATATACATAAACCAAATATATACATTATAATACTTTATGTAAAAACTAACACATTATTTTAAAACGAAAACCAATTAAATTATATACAAGACTAATTACGTTATGTGATACAAATCCTGTAAAAATTTAATAACTTTTATATGTTTCGTCAATGCCTCGTAAGTTGTAGTTCGGACATTATCTAATCTGCCTCAGATTATTATCCAACTTATGTTACAAGAACTAATAAGAAATGACTCGACACTTCAGACCAGATAAAGAAGAAAAGGCGTGTAATGTTACATTGACACATCCAAGGTTTCATATAAAATTCTTGGAAGACTACCTAACAACTAATTCTTTCCCTCATGTACGATCCTCGCCTATATGATTTGGAATTTCTGCTTGGCTGTCCAGAGGCATATACTGTGCCATTATTGCTCTTATTTCTGAATCCATGTAAGACTGCAAAATAAACACCAAAGCATGACTGTAAGTAAATTGGAAAAAATAAATAAATAATAACCAATAAAGAAAAGGGTATTACTATTACTATACTCTACACTTCAAATACTGCGTATAAATATTTATATTTTGAAATTGAAGACTTTTTTTTTAGTTGCTAAACAAATATTAAAAATAAAAAGTACTAGCTTCACCTTTCAATATCATGGATTCATGTAAAATACTGATCTTAGCAACAGAATTTTCTCATTGATATTCAACCATATCAACTACAACATGATAGATGTATAAAAGTATTATTGGTTTCTCAAAAACTTCTAATATGTTATCAGAACTGAAGATTCTTGATTCAAACTCCAGTAACCCAAATTGTTAAATTTAAGTGTTTGACCTGCCTAGTGTATAGATAATACGGCCAATACTCGTAGATAAGTGATAGATGTATAAAAATATTATTAACCCTTCTCGATAACTTAATTTTTTGGAATAGTTTATTTCCCATCAAATTCTAACACAATCCGTACAATAAACTTAGACATGGTTCATTGATGTTTGTGCTACCCAATAAATCTCAAACACCAAAGCTTCAGAACCAAATTGCTCAGAATCCATAGATAGGCAACACTGCGTACAAAATTTTAACATATTCCTCTGTTTTTAATTTTATCTGATTGCTTTTCTATTCATGATCCCCAGTGAACAAAATTTAAACACATTCCAGAGTGAAATTCAAAGTTATTTAGTAGAAAAAGAAGTTCAAAACAAACAATGCATAATGCATTTTAAACACAATTCAGAGCAAAAAACTTACCCTTATTCTGTACTTGTACACAAGATATGCTCCACCAGAAGCCATAACCAGGCCAATCAAGATGACCCAAAAAGCAGTCCAAGCTGATCCACCAGACCCACTAGCCTTTTTACCTGCAATTGATATTGGATGAACATCTAAGACAAGAAAGCAGATAGAAAAAACGAAAAAGGAAACCAAGATAGCAACACAGTAACATATCCCTGATAATAAAGCTCTGTTTGATCATTGATGGCTTACTTATGCAGGTATCTTGGTCCCGAATATACAATAAATCGCCACTACTACAAGTGCAGTCATAGCTTCCCCATGTATTTTTGCAGCTGCATTCAGGGCACTGGCAAGCTTTTTTCTCTTTGCATTCATCAATATCTGTTTTAGGAAGACATGACAAAATAATAGTTAAAAATAGAATGGTGGTAAAGCAAGTGATTTCAAGTGTTTTTCTAATCTGTCAAGTCATCCACATGAACTTGGACTTCAAAACTTCATGAGAAAATCACCATATACAAATCTACAAGAGTTACTATCACCAAGATATTTTTTTGGTTCTACATGACAGCCTAGATTCCTTGCATATTTTTTACCGAGTCCATGATGTTTCAAAGAAATTTATCCATTTAAACTCAAAAAACACAAAAAAGTGGGATCTAATCTAGGATCCACTACTGCTTATTGCAAAAGCTTGGATCCAATTACCTCCAAAAATATATTTGGTAACTGTAACATAATCAAGCAAGCAAATAAAAATATCTCACTTACCTACACAGCTTTTGACACCATCACCTTTAAAGCCAGGGGGACATTGGCATTTGACCCCCCCAATATCCTGCTAACAATGAGTTTGAATGCAAATTCAGATAAATTATTGACACCGAAAGAAAATTCTGGATATGCAAAGAAAGAAAAAAGCTAAAGAATAGACAGTAGAGAAAAAGTATCACGCACAGTACAAGCAGAGAATGCATGCCCATCTCTTGCTTCATGCCAACAGCCCCCATTATTTATCTTGCACCTTCCAGGCCCACTTGCTGAAAGCAGAATAATTCAACGAGTAAATACCATATAACTATCTGTTTGGACAGATAAAAGTTCAGCTTCATTTTTTAATTGGCATCTAGAAATTATGAAGGAAACAATATAACATAGTTCAAAGCATATTAGTTTTTGCATTTAAGACCTAATCATAATTTACATACAGATCTCTAGGAATCAACCACAGTACTCTGGCTGCATACATACCACGATTTCTAGGATTTCAAATATGTAAAGAGCTAAGAAAACACCCTCTGATGGACGTTAAGGAAAAAAGGACCGTATGATATTTATGAAAGATTATTATGAAATTGAGGATCTCTCGGCATTGATCAAACAAGAGGCCTCTTTTCTTCTTCTAAACCCTTATCAGTTAATTTGTTAAAAACCAGAAGCATATTCTACCTTCACAGCTAGTGTAACCATCTCCTTTGAACTGCACTCCGTCAACCAGCGGGCACTCACATACCCTCCCACGAAATGTGTCCTGAGCAATAAGCCAAACATTTAAATGGAGTAAAAGCAACTAGACCACTTTCAAAATATGAACAACTCAAACACGAGATTCATTGCAACAGACACTAACAAGGTCAATTTAGGGTTTTACCTTGCAGGCAGTGAGATTAGCTGCTTTATCTTGCCAACAACCACCATTGTTATCTAAGCACTCATTTGTCTCTACATCTGCGATAAAATAAGAAGTCAACTCAGAAAACTTGGGTTAAAGGCAAACCACGGATGGTCAAAGACTCATAAGAATTAATGTAACCCAACACACAAACAAGAACCTACCACCACTTAAGCAAACGGCTGGCTCAGTAGTTTCCTCAAAACCAGAGCAGATGGCCTTGAGAACAGCACCTTTTGCCAATTTTCCTGCAAAATCATATTTTAGAGAAGGAAGCATCCAGGATGGTAAGTACCTAAGAAATAGAAGCACATATACAAACCTCGATATTGGCGACTATTGACAACAAGTGTAGGCAATATGGTTACATCACCCCTTGATCCTTTTCCAACCTACAAAAGGATTTTGGTCAGAGAGGCATCACTACTTAAACAATTATAACAAAATTAGGGAATAAAAGAACAGAAATTTAAACTCTTAAACAAATGTAACTAATGTTTTTAAATTATTAACATCCTAATAGCAAAATATTACTTGGGCATCTTGCTCTTCTTTTAGGACATGGTTTTCCGCATCTGCGTTTGGGTCTCCCATGCACTTCTCAATCTTTTTGATATCAAGCCCTGAAAAATGCCATATGAAAAGTCAAATTTCATTAGTTGAGCTATTGATCAATTAATAATAACCTTAGAAAAAAAATGGATTTATATCTGATGTACCTAGGGAGTTAATGACAGAATCAGCGCATTCTTTGTTGTACTTTTTCTCCTTCATGGGACACCTAATTTGAAAATCAGTAACATAATCCCACCAGACCCAAGGCTTTTTAGTTTCATTTGCAACTCTAAAAACACATAGTTGCCGCAAGTTTTCAACAACCACTTCTTTACCATCATAACCAGAGCTGAAGTCTTGTTCAGGATCAGGAGCACAGTATCTTCCATGATTGATACACTGGGACTTGCACTGTTTGCTCAGGGTAAATGCCTGAGGACAATACCAAGTTATATAATGGGGTGTGAATAGAGTATAACCACCTTTCTCAAGAATCTGAGCTGCACCCTTAAAATCTTTCAAAAATTCCATCAACATATCACATTTGACACCACATTCATCATTGCTGTTGGTCCACAATTCATACTCCACCCGATCATCTGGATGTGGAACAGCTTCTCTCCAGTCAAGATTCACATTGACCATATCCCCAGAACTGATTGCACGTTTTAGTGTTTCACCAAAGTTTTTCTCAATGAGTGCAGAAGGAATAATGATGTTTTCAATGTATTTGGCATTTGAACCATCCTCTTCAGGCGTATCCATCGTAATTAGTGCTTCCTCAACATTATCAGCAACAAGAACTGCAGAAGCCCCTGCCTTCTGGGCATTCCAGACCTTCAAAGCAAAGAAACAATCTGCAAAGCAGCATGGTAAGTGCTAAGAGTAGTTATTCACCCGTAAGGCCATAACTCTACTATATTCACAGTACTATATAGCTCATGATATAGAAACAACTTGATCCCACTTAGTGAATTATTTCATACCACTGATGTAAGCCAGAAAATTTTGAAAGCAAAGTTCAAACGAAAATTAAAAAAAAAACTATGAACTTTCCAGAATTCGATATTGAACAACTAAAGCCAATTCTCGTAAAAGCCCGATCAATTTAGATCTAAGAAAAAAAAAGGAAAAGATCTGACCAAATATAAACCGATTCAAATGACTGAAAAAGTAATTCCGAAAAAAGAAAACAAACATAAAAAAACAAATTGAACCTCAAAATCCACAAAAGCATGCAAATTAGAAGAAACTGCAAAAAAGAGTACCTCCGCGATCGAGCAAAGCAAAGGTCGGAAGAGCTCCGGGCTTGGATTGGAACGAAACCCCAAAGTCAGAAAACTCTTTGCAACCTTTTTGATTCTCTTTTGGGTAAACCACAACCCCTGCCATACTACCTCCATACTGAGGTATCCCAAAGTTACCAATGGCACTATCGTATTTACCCTTAATTTTATCTGGAGATGTAACCCTCAAGCTGTTCTTCTCTACCACAAATCTCCCATTGCAAATCGGGGTCAATGACAGTACCAAAAACCCTAGAAAGAGTCTCGGCACTGATCTCTGAAGCTCCATTCTCGAAGGCCACAGACAAAGATCGTAACTTTGAGAAAAACCGAAATAAGGGTCGTATTATTTGGAATCAAAACTTACAGAATCGGAGAAGAAAACTCGTTTATATGGATCGAACAAAAAAAAACAGAAACGCAAAAATATATATTTTTTAATTTAACAATAAGAATAAAAAGAAATAGAATCAGATAACCAGATTTGGATAGTTCTGGTAAATTAGATAGCGTAGAGTAATTATAGGTTTTAGAATCTAAAATATGATTTTAGGAGACTTTGAAAAATCTCCGCTGTAATAGTTATAATAGCTGATGCCAATAGGCTATAGGATACTTCTTTGAACATAACTCGGATGAAGTCTACCAACTAACTACCTCTATTTTTTTTTCCATTAAATAAAATGTTATTTACTTTATTTATTATTTTAATTTTGTTTCAATAATCTATCAAATATCAACTACCATTATTAATTATAAAAAAAAAACAAAAACTACCACTATTATTTTTATTTTTCTTATTAAAGAAAGTGTCACAAAAGCAATGTCTGCCTCCAACTTATTAAAGCTTTTCTTCAGTATTTTAATTAAAATACAAAGCCTGACAGCCGCCGGTTATAATACTTAAATAAATCATCATCTACCAATAAAAAAACAAAAATAATATATCTAATAATTAAAATTAATACTTTAAAAAAACAAATATATATAAATATATATTAAAAATATTAAAATAAATTCACATATAATCCATTTAAGATTAATGAATTAAAATTAAGGAATAATAAATAAATATTATTGATATTTTTTTATTTAAAATATATCTTTTAATTAATAATTTTTTATTTTTTTATTTTGCTTTTAATTATAAATAATATCTATAAAAAATTTGAAGGTGAGGGAACATGCAGATACTTTTATTGAAAAAAAAATAATGCTTAAATCTTTTCAAATTCAAAAAATATATTATTGTGGCCTTCGAAATATGAGATACTCAGTTTGAATTTTAGTAATTGCATGTCTTATTATCTGAACTAGTCACAATAAACTTGTTAGTATTCAATTAATATCTTGGAGACTATGATGGATATTAAATTTTAAAAAATTCAATTATAATTTAGAAAGTTTTTAATAAATTTTAAATTCTTGAAAATCTAGGAAATTTACTAAACTTTTAATACTTGATTATAAATTTTATTAAATTTTTAAAAACTTTATATAAATTTGAATAGATTTGTATGAATTTTTTCAAAAATCTTTATAATTTTAGGGATTTTTATAAAATTTAATATATTTTAATTTTATATCATATTCACACTTTTCAATATACTTTAATTATTTTTTAATTTTTTAATGAATAATTATAATTATCAAAAATATTATATATTATCATATATTTTATTTAAAAATTTAATAAAGTCTATATTGTTATTTAAGCCATAAAACATCTAAAATTTTCATAAAAAAACTAACTTATATTAATTAAAAAGGATATGTTTTAAATTTGATTTATAATAAAAATTATTATAGTAAGATACTTAATAATTAACAACTATTAAAAGAAAATTATTTATTTAAAGTGAGTATTTAAGAATTATTTTTAAAAATGTGGTTAATTGTAATTCAATTTGGTAGATATAATGAAATATATATATATATACATATATATATATATATATATATATATATAAAGAGGGAATTAGAAGTAAGGAAAAAAAAAAGAACGAGAAAAAAACGAAATAAAAAAAAAAGTTAAGGAAAAAAGTTTCCAAAAAGGAAAAAATGTTACTGATAATAGATTTTATTTATATATAAATTAAAATCCCCAAAAATTGATGATTAAGTAAAGTTTTTATAAGTTGATGCCATTTTAAATATCTTAATATTTTTGTAAAATTTTAAAAAATAATAATTAAATAAATTTAAATTTGTATAAATTTTCATAAGTTTTTTAAAAAAATTAATGGAATACAAATAATTTTTTATAAATTCTTAACCGTATACATCTAAATTTTAAAAAAATATATTAAAACTTACAAATTTTTTACGTGAATATACCATCATTTAATTTTTTTTACTAATTTTATTCTAAGGTAACTCTCATGTAGAGATATCAAGGAATTAGAATCGACCCAACACGACCTAACTTAACTCATGAATTAAAATGTTGTGTGACTAGTGACCCATATAAAAGTTATACTATGTCTTTATTATTAACCTATAGATTTTACCATGCGTGTCGTATCTGACCTAAAATTTTTAATCAATACAATTTGTAACCCGTTTAACTTATTATTTGATAAAAATATAGATACGAGAATCGAATCCTCTGTTCTCATATATTAATATTAATTATATCTATTATATTATATTTAAATTTAATAATATATAGATATATTTATATATAATTTAATTTTATATTAGTGTGACAGCTCAACCTGTTATGGTCACAGATCTTATCGTACCATAATTTTTTTTCCCTTGTATGTCATTTTGGCTCATTGGTTTAATGGATCGAGTGTTTAATAAACTTTGTAGTGCTAAGTAGATTTACAAGCTCATTTTACACCCCTAATCGTACATTAATAAAAAATATAAGTAAAATGTTAATATTAAAATTTAATAATAAAATAATATTTTAATAATATTAAAATATATAAAATTGTATAAATTTTAACACTAAATATATTTAACGAGGCATCTGTTACTGCTGACAATTTTTTATTTAAGATTATAATATTCGTAAATTTGGATTTAAAAATAAGATAGGGTAGTTTCGATACATTTATCTTGGGTTCCACGATTCATTTAACATAAATTTTAAAATCGGATAAAATCACATTTAAAAGTAATTTATTTGCCATAGAATAAAAATATTAAAGATAAAATAATATTTTTATTAATTTTTAAAATTTATATTAAATATAGCGTAAAATTGATAAAAAAAAATAATGTAAAAAAAACTACATTAAAAACATTTTATATTTCTTAACTTATACTTCACATTTTGTTTATAAGATATTGTTTTACGAAAGGCCTTTATCATCATGGTTCGTCAGGTAAAAACACATTACATTGTATGAGAAGAATCTGAAACTTTCAAATAAAGTCATTATGTATGCCAAATATCACCCCTGCACAAATGGGAATTATGTTATCATATTTTTAATTGATAAAAACAACTTATTTTGCATTATATTTTGAATTGATAGCTATTTCTTCCTACTTATAATGTAATCATTTACTTTTAAAAAATTATTTAAATTAACATATAATTTATAAATAATTTGTTAGGTTATGCATTTGATATTTATTAATGTTTAAAAAATAAAAATAAAATAATTAAAATAATTATATTTATTATATGATCATTTTAATATTTATTAGTATACTAAATAAACTAAAAAAAAACTACAAAAAAAAAATGAAGAATAATAAAAAATGTTATAAATTAAAACTAACAAAATAATCATTTATAAAAAGTATATTTATTATAGAGATATTTTGATACTTATTGGTATACATAATAACCAATCAATTCTCATTTTTTATACAAAATAAATAAATAAAACTATTAAAATAATTGTATTTATTATAAATATATTTTAATATTTATTAATATATTAAATAAATTAAAAGAATAAAATTATATACAATAAAAATAAACAAGAAAAAGTAATATAAAACAAAACTATACACAATATAACTAATAACATGACAACTTTTAAGAAATTTATTTATTATCAATACATTTTGGTATTTTTAATGTAAAAAATTAACAAAATTTAGAAAATAGTTGAACGACAAATATACTATTTATCGCCATTCTTGCTTTTAAAACAGTAATTTAAAAAAAAAAACGAAAGATAAAATTGTGAAAACACAAGTCGGAGAATACCCATGTCACATTGAAGATAGAAATAAAGAAAAAATCTAAGAAAATGATTGGTAGTGAAAATGTGTTTACATCAGTTCTTTCTCGATGGTAGAGACAAATATGAATATGTGTGGGAGTTAGTATATCCATTATATTAATAATTATAATTATTTGTATTATTTTTAAATAAATTTAATTAATTATTATTGATTATAAATTAATTTTAAAAATATATTTAATTAAAATAAATTAAATATTAATTTATTTTACTATATTATTTAAAATATTAACATAAATTTTTATGTTTTTACTATTTAACACATATTTTTAAATAAAATAAAAATAAAAATAAATAAAAATAAATAAAAATTAAGCAAAATATTATTCATTTTATTATTAAAATTATTATTTTTATATAATTATATATATATATATATATAATAATATTAATATATATTTAATTTTGATATTATAATAATTATTCTTACTCCATGTTAATTAAAAAAATCAACAAAATTTTACGAATAACAACGATTTTAATTATTCATATTTAAAATACTCTCCATCTTCATTAGCTATATGTAACTTTTGATTTCAGTATCTATAAAATCGCTTTGGAAAGTGAAAAACTGCTAGGGTTAGGATGCAGTTTTGGTATTTATAATTTTATTTTATTTATTTTTTAAGAATTAGTTTTTTTTATTAAATTATATATGAATTGTTAAGTTTACATTCAATAAATAGTGATATCAACGGATAAGGTGGAATCAGATTTAATATTTTCATCCCCACACTAATTGTTTGTAAAGACGAGGTGTGTATTAACATTTCCATCCCCACGCTAATTATCTGTGAGGTGGTTATATAATCTCCACTAAAATTTTAGGTAATTAATATATGTTTAATTATATATTTAATATTATAAATTAATAAAATTTATATTTAAAAATCAAATAAATTTAAAATTATATTTGATATATATTAAATATAATATATAAATTATAGATATAATTAAATTGAATATTTTCGTCTATCCTTAAAAAATCAAAATAAAATTTATTTTTAATTATAATGTTTTATTTTTGAAGTAAATATATAAAATAAAAAAAAATTGGATTCGAGGATTTAATGTGTGTGAGATGTGATCCCCTACTATACTCCAAAAAGTCATTTTATGATCAAATTTCTTCCCTTTTGATCACCCGTGTGGAGAAAATTGATAACATTACCAATACGATTAAATTTTTTAAAAAATTAATTATTAATAAAAATATAAGTAAATTTAATATCGAAAAAAATATAAATAATGTATATTTATAAAAATAAAATATCTTATATTTAAGGGAATTATTTAAAAATATAAATAAGTTATAAGACACATTTTTAATAAACTTAAAATTTTCAATATAAGATGTTTTTATATTTTTTTATTTGTTGATATTTTAAATCAAATTACATATAATATAATTTTATTTATTTTTTAAATAAAATAATAATAATTTATATGATAATAATTTTAAAATCATATCGAGTTGTTAGTTTAGATAATACATACAAATACAAATAATAATGATAATTTATATTAATATTTTAGTACATGAATTGAATTGATGAATTAATAACACAATTTCTTGTATTTAAAGAATATAATGATAAATAATTAATTTTAGGTCATTTATTTTCCCCCTCTTTTCTTTCGTTATTTTATTTCGTAACATTTTAATCATTTGTTTTTTAATTTATTCAACACAACCCTACGAAAGGGGCATCGGCTTGAGCTGTCAAAGGCTACCAAAGCAAACTCGAAACTTATCTACTGGAACGATGACGTTCCGGTCAATATTCGACGCCGGCGAGATCAGATCGGAATTTGAGAAAGCCGGACTGAACTGCAAATTCATCCCTTTGATATGGAAGCATGTGATGCAAAACCCCAACGTCAAGGAATGGGAGCAAATCCCGTATCTGCCCTCGGCCGCATACGGACTTCTCAGCTCCAAGTTCAAGCCCCTTACTTCCACTCTCGACTCTTCCTTCGATTCCTCAGATGGTTTCACCACCAAACTTCTCATAAAGCTTAAGGTTATTATCGACTTATCGTTTTAGTGCCGGGTAGTTTCTTTTTGCACACAAGCTGTTCGAACAAATGCCTATTTTTTTTTTTAGACTATCTTTTGTATTTGGGTTTTTGTTTGATTTTCACAGAATGGGGCACTGGTAGAGGCAGTAGTAATGAGGTACGACACTCGTTTGGGTAAATATGGTGGGAAGCCACGCTCTGGTGGTCTCAGATCGACTTTGTGCATATCTTCTCAGGTATGTATGTTGTGTGCATACTTCAATGCACAACATTGTATCTGTAACATATTTTATCTGTTTTATGATTGTGGCTGTAGGTTGGTTGCAAGATGGGTTGCAAATTTTGCGCTACTGGAAGCATGGGGTTTAAGAACCATTTGTCATCAGGGGAAATTGTGGAGCAATTGATTCATGCTTCTCGATTCTCACCCATACGCAATGTTGTTTTTATGGTAGCTTTTATTCTTTGTAACTTACTTGAGTAGTGAGCTTGTGATAGAGTTGTTATACTTCTTTGTATGTGAAATAAAAGGTCGATGATGCAGCATTCTGTTCAATTGAGATTTGAGACTTGGGTTTTGGTTATTTTCTTGACAACAGTTTACACGTGCTGAATTTTTTTTATCCTTCATAAGTAACATCTCATTCTTGTCTGACATTTTATTTCTCTGTTCTGTGTGCAGGGCATGGGGGAACCACTCAACAATTACACTGCCTTGGTGGAAGCAGTTTGTGTCATGACAGGATCACCATTTCAGCTGTCACCGAAAAGAATAACTGTGTCAACGGTATGCTTGCAATATGATTTATGAAAAAAAAAATACTAGTCATAAACCATTAGAAATATATAATTTTAAGTTGGAAATTGGACAAAGATTTTGTGAATATATATTACTTTTTGTATTGATACGATTACAGTGAACTAGTGATGGATTTCTGTTTTATATACGAATATAGTGAACTAGTGATGGATTTCTGTTTTATACCACGACCAGTTGTAGGTTCCAGTTTCACACTTGTCTAAAAAAAATTAATCCAATTTTTACAAAAGTGAATCAGATAACTCAGTGCATCATGCATGCTTGTCATAATATATCTCATTAAATTCACTAATAGAACTTAGATTGGTTTGTTGCTTTGAATGTACTTTGTAAACTATGCAAGTGTGTATCCTATTTTGTATAAGCTGCTGATGTGCAATATAAGTTATTTGTAGTTCATTATCTTACTTTTTCAGTGATGTCTCGTGCAAGAGTTTTTACAACAACAATGTGCCATCGTTTAAGGTGTTGGACTAATTATCCATGTATAACACAATTGCAAATTTGCAATGTGCCATAAAAAATTGAAAACCAAAAAAATACACCTAGAAAAATGAGATGGAAAAATAGTAATTCATATTATGCTGCTTAAAAACTATAGTTGGATAAGAAGTAATTGTTCTATATTGAAGAACTGGTTAGTGTATTTTTCATTGGCATGTAATAATTATAAGATGCCTTTAATCTTCTATAGGTGGGCATTATACATGGTATTAACAAGCTTCATAGTGATCTTCCGGGTGTGAACCTAGCAGTCTCACTCCATGCACCAGTTCAAGACATTCGTTGTCAGATAATGCCTGCAGCTAGGGCCTTTCCCTTGATAAAACTTATGGATGCACTGCAAGAATATCAAAGAAACAGGTTTGTTTCCCTTCTTCAGCAGTAATTGTATGTATAACTATGTATAACTTTGATCTTCATTGTTCAGTGGACAAAAAATCTTAATTGAGTACATAATGCTTGATGGGGTGAATGATGAAGAGCAGCATGCTCACCAGCTTGCCAAGCTGCTGGAGAATATTCAAGTGGTAAGTTATATGCATTGAAAAAAGGAGCTTGAGGAATTTGAAACATGCATTTGGTGTTTCCTTATGAGCAAACAACTTGTGCAGACCTTTGAAACATCTCATTTCATGTAGTTGAGTTCATTAAGCATGAGTGATAAATAAGCTCCCAGTCATATGTTAATGGTATTTCACATACTTTTATGATTGATCAGTTACAAGTTTAAAGCAAAGCAAGAGTATTACAACAGTTGGACTAATTTAATATTTGTATTTGATTGTTCTTTGTGGAGCAGGTTGTGAATTTGATACCATTCAATCCAATTGGCTCTTTAAGTTCATTCAAAACGAGTAGTGAACAGAATGTAGGTACATTCCAGAAGGTTCTGAGAGGTACCTATAATATCCGAACAACAGTTCGTAAGCAAATGGGTCAGGACATAAGTGGGGCATGTGGTCAGCTGGTTGTGAACCAACCTAAGATTAAGAGTTCAAGTAATGTTCTTATCTTAACTGACATAGAAGACCTTCAAGTGAGATAAGCTCGGTCTCAGGTACTGATGTCATACTTTGCCAAGTGTCAAGTTATCAAGACCTTCTTAACTAGCAAAAATTACTGACATTCAATTTTCATTTGAGATGTTAAAAGACTCTTCTATGATCGAAAATTACATGTGATTTTATCCAATTTTGTAAATATGTTTGTGGGTTGTATGTCAAGATTATAGCAGTTTTTCACTTAAGTAGGAATCTTACTAAAAGATCTTAATTTTGCCTAAATAGTACAAATAAAGCATAAAAGTCACATGTAAGAATATGTAAACTTTACGTACATATTTATGAAATGAAAGAGTACGTAAGTTTTATATTCATATTTATGAAAGAGTACTTAAGTTTTATATACATGTTTACGAAAGAGTAGTAAGTTTTATATACATGTTTTGAAGCATATTTTTTAGAGAGTAAGATTCAAATATATTTTTTAAAAGAGTATGCAAGTTTTACATTCATATTTTTGAAAAAATGGTACGTAAGATATACACATGATAATTACGTACGATCGTTCATAAGATAATAACAAGATATATATTAAAAAAAAACCCTAACAATATGAGTGAGTGAAGTGAGAAAAGTAGATCTAAAAATGAATAAAGACAATTGATGACAAAAAAGTAAACTTCATGGCTTAAAACAGAGTGATAGTAATATTTAAATAAAATATGCACTGTTCTCTTTATTATATTACTATTGAAAGTAATTAATATCTTTTTTAAATACTCATATCCAATATACATTGTTTTCCAAAGACATTATTTTGGGGCTTCTAATATAATTCCATTTGAAAGATTGAGTGAAACTAAGGAATGGATATGTAATTTTTGAGAATGTTTATACTAATAATTATAATTATTTTGTATTAATTTTGGATAATAATTATTGATTATAAAATAATATTAATCTTTTTTCTGTTTAATCAAGATTTATATATTTTAATATTTATTTAAAGATATATTTAATTTAAAAAATTTAAATGTTAATATAATGATATTAATTTTTATTTTTTAATTATTTAGTACATGTTTTTAAGTAAAATAAAAATACAAAAATAAGAATAAATAAAATTCAATCTAATTATTTTAAAATTTGTGTTTTATTAAAAATATATTTTTATATTTAATTATATGTATATAAAAAATAATATTAACATATGTTCAGTTTTAATTAATCAAATTTTGAATATTATAATAATAATTCTTAATATACGTCTTATTTAAAAAAAATGATAGTCACAATTTTAATTATTGTATTAAAATGACAGATTTAGAGTTGCTTCATATGAGAATAAACTTTTTCGGCCTTGGGGCACCTCTGCTTGTTGAAATCTATTAGAAGCACTTTCAAATTAAGTACGACTGAGCATGTCTTTTTATATTGTTGGCCCAAAAGTGATTTTGATTGCACCATTTCTGAGTCACATACTTGCAATTGGAGACAAACTACTTCAGATCGATATGAATAATATAACGTCAATTAATATTTTTAAAAAAAGGTTAAATTCCATTATTGAAAGGAAATTCGTTGTCACAATACACGAATTAAAAGCACTTTGATCCCAAAAAACAAATTCTTAAAAATTTTAACTGCTAAAATCAGTACTCTTATAAGCTCCGATCAGGATAATTTATCTTTTTCAATAATAATAATAATAATAATAATAATAACCAATTATGAACTACAAAGCTATTAAACAAGGTCTGCCAAAATTAAAAGAGAGATCTTGCAGTTGAGAAACGCAAGTCCAGGTCTATGATGCCAACAGTTCTTCCACCTTTGCAATTTGATCCTCTTCATTCTTCGAAGTAGGACTTCTATTAGCTTCATGGTATAAATCATGCTTCCATTTCTCAACGCCAGTACCGCGAGCACCATACTCTTGCTTTCCACTGAATCCATCTCTTCCCCTGTAATTCCCTTTCCCATTTCCAAATCTTTCTCTTGGACGAAAATCAGACTTCCTATTTGGCATTCTATCTCCTACAAAAGGCTTCTCTGACATATCCAAATGGCGTCTATTGTGATCCGCCTCCTCTTTTCTTTTACCTTCTACAAGACGGTCAGGATGGCTTGATTTTACAGTATCTCTTGCTACTCTATCACCACTTTCGGATTCTCCTTGAATCTTCTTCTCTCTAAATGCAGGTCTTTTCCTGGCAGAAGGTGGGTCAACTTTCGAATCATAGAACCCATCATGCTTCCAGCTGTCCTTTTCATCTCCCTTAGCTCTCTCCTCTCTCTTTCGTTCATCTTTAGTTGTTGTTGTCTTGTCCTCTGTCATTCGATTCTGCTGATCCTTTGAGTCGTTCCATCCTCCACGCTCTAAATTTAACAAAGTAAACAATGTTATGAAATAGGAAACCATATGCAGGCTCTGCTCAGAAGAAAACGAGTGTATGTATTCAAAATATGTTGACGTGATCACAGGGGTCAGTAGAAGTGTTCAATCTTGAAGTTAAAGAGAAGGATTTTCACCTCTTGTTGCACCTGGACCAGAGCTTTGACCAACTTGCCTGGCACTACCGCGCTCATCATGCTGTTATAAGACATGCACAGGCAAGCCTAAGATTGTTGTTATATACACAGAGGCCCTAGAAGACATGGGGGCCGAACAACAATCCCACTACATCAGCCCAGTAAAAAGGTTTCACACACTACATAGGAACCAAGTAATTTAAAAGTACTTAGTTTAGTTCTTTTTTTAGCAGCTTATCAATCTGAGGGTGGATCCCAAGCTAACTGGGAAATGAACCTCAGACATTGTTTTTAGCTGCATGTGAATTTATTCTCATACATCCACCGTGTTTACACCAAGAGCCTACTATTCACTTAAAAGAAATCCTATATTATATTTAGACTACCATTAAAATTTGTGTATAATCTTCAAAAGAAATTAATAGAAGCAAGAAAGAAGACGAGGGTTCTTTACTTATTAATTTGACCAGTCCTCTCACAAACTATATTGGCCCATGATGACCATTTATACTTTTCAGCTATTGCTTCTTACATTTGTAAATTGTCTATAAAATTTGAAAGAACCAAAACAAAGGAGAAAAAATAAACAATGAACAGAAGTTAGACACGGACAAAATGAAAAAGGAAACTTATTGGTTCTCAAAAGTGGTTACTGAGGCCACAAAGTGCAGTACTAGTGGATAAGACCTAACCTAATTGATTAAGCCATTAAGCCAAGTATATGCTACCAACAATTGCATTTAAATTCTCTCAGTCAGATGAGTATCAAGAACATAAAGTATAGTTAGACAATTACCATTCAAACTTACAAGTTCTCCAGTAAATGTACTTTAAAAGATCATAATAAATAAACCATTGAACTTGAAACAAACTATTAAAGGTCTAAAAATCATTGTTGTAAAGGGCTATTACAAGGCTTGAAAAAAAATATTTCGAAACTATAACCTCGTGTGGTAAATTAAGACTTGTGTCTTTTTGATTTGAGGCTTTTATACCTTGAGGTGATTAAGGCTATAGCCTCAAACGGCTCATTTTTTATATTGATTTCATAGGTTACCCATAAAATCCTAATCCAATTATATTAGGAATTAAAAAGATAAAAAAATCATATATAAGAAAGAAAGTGGTAATACCAATATCATGAACAAACAATATAAGGATCACTATTTGTATATTCTTCATTCTGTATTTACCAATGTCCTTCCTTTCTGTAAGGACTATGAGTGTTGGTTATTTTCATGGATAAAATATTTATTTGTAAATTTATTTTTAGGTCTGCTATCAAGTCTATCAAGAAAAGCCAAACAAATGTTCGAGTTCCAGATAATTATACTTCAGGTATATCTTTGATAACTACAACACATAAGATTACATTTATGTATTTAATAACACATGCTTATAAATCTGAAATTATTTTTAGTGTTAAAATATGGAATAAGATATACTAAAATATTAGATATGATATACTCTAAATTATAGCTGAAATTTTTAGCATAAAAGATAACATAAAATCTATTTTATATAAGAGTTATTGTAATAGAAAAGATATTTATTAATCATATATGAGTTATCTTAATTAATGAGTAATATTAATCCTATTTGTAATAGAAAATATATTTATTAATCATATATGAGTTATCTTAATTAATGAGTAATACTAATTTTATTTGTAATAGAAAAGATTATTTTTAGTGTTAAAATATGGAATAATATATACTAAAATATTAGATATGATATACTCTAAATTATAGCTGAAATTTTTAGCATAAAAGATAACATAAAATCTATTTTATATAAGAGTTATTGTAATAGAAAAGATATTTATTAATCATATATGAGTTATCTTAATTAATGAGTAATATTAATCCTATTTGTATTAGAAAATATATTTATTAATCATATATGAGTTATCTTAATTAATGAATAATACTAATCTAATTTGTAATAGAAAAGATATTTATCAATCATATATGAGCTATCTTAATTAATGAGTATTATTAATCCTATTTGTAATAGAAAAGATATCTATCAATTACATAAGATTAAGGGTTTTAATTTTTCTTATAAAAAAAACTCATTACTCATTGTTTCAATTAACCATACAAGAACATTATTTTTATCTTTTTAATTTCTCTCTCTTGTTTTACAAATATAAGAATATAATTTTTTAGGCTTTTTTATTTAGTTAATCTATCAAATATTGGTGGTTATATTTGATTCATTAATAAGCCTAATTATTTTATGATATTTTGATATTATGTTCTTATGACTTCTTCTTTATTTTTGTTCTTAAATTGTTAGATCAAATAATTGTTTTAATCATATCATAATTATTTGATTTGATTATTAATCTTTAAAGAAACTATTTTTATTGAACTTATATTTGATCTTTTTGGTCTAGGATTTTATAGTTGATTTAATTTAAATGACATGTTTTGAATCATCTAGTTAGGATTATTCATTATTAAATCTGTTCTAGAACACACATAGACACTTGTGTTTTTGTGTTAACTATTTTGCAGTTACTTCGAGAACGTATCTGTTTGGCGAGAAGCTTATTGAAACGTTGGTCTGGAAACCACTCACGCTAATATTGGAAACTGTGAAAATAGAGCAAGGACTCGTAAGCAAAGTACATTGGGGTAGTATCCTAAGGAGGGTAGCATAAGACCGAGTTTGTACTTGAACATTTGATTTTCATAGTGGAAAGTTAGGTGGTCCGATAGACTGGTTTTCTTCTTAGATCATGGTTGTGACCTAAGTTGTTTTCACCTAAAAATATCGTGTTATTATTTTATTTTCGCACTTATTTTTACACGAGTGCATGTCTGACTACTTTGTTTAGGTTATTGAAAGTTTATAAATTAGTAAAAATTAAAAATAACCTATTCACCCCCTCTAAGTTAATTAGGTCCATAATTTATATACTTTTACTTTTTTTGCCTCTAGTACTACAAATTTTGACAATACTAAGTTGCATTGTAAATAGCATTTTTCCCCCTATTTAACTATTTTTATTTTTATTTTTATTCTTTCTTCTTTTCAATTAAGTCTACAGCATCATTATACACATTACTCAAATATTATTCTATACACATTACTCAAATATTATTCTTTTATTGTTCTGGGCTCTTCTTCCACCATTATTGATGCTTCAAACAGATCTAAATTAACATTTGAGCAATAGAGTTGCAACCAATGTGATTCACTTTACATGTTCTATTGTTATTTATTTCCAAGCCTAGTTACTTATTGGATTAATAATTTCTTTTATTAATATTTTGAGGTTTTTTTTATAATTAAAGTTTGAATTCACTTGTGTCGTCTATTATTATTCACATGCTTAATTATTTATTGGGTTAATAGTTGTTTTTATTAACATTTTTAAGGTTCTTTAAAGTTAACGTTTGAGGCTTATACCTCGAACCGTCATAAGGCTTAAGCCTTGTCTCACTTAAGAAAAAAACATTGGTGCTTCAAATAGCCTTTTACACCATTGCTAAAGATACTGCCAAGTGCCAAGGATATGAAGGATAAAATTAAGTTAAGTAGCTACCAAAAGTAAAGCTATAAAGTTAATGCTATGAAATTTTTTAACACAACACCTCAGAGTAAGATCGAGACCGTGACACTTCAGTTGCATTAGATGAATGCTTTATTTCCTCACGACGGGCATTAGTTTTTCTGTCAAGTTCTTTGCTCACAGGCCCTCTTTCTACCTTAGAATCGGATGTCACCCATGGCTCATTTAGTGATCCATCTTGCATCTGGTGGCAGTGCTTTTGATCCTGGTCTGCCTGGTTTTTTATATCCAATTTAGTATTGCTAGGCATTCTTTCTGGCGTTGGTTTTGCATCCCTCCTAGATCGCTTAGGACTAGACCAACCAGTGACAAATATAACCAAAGTTATGCTCGGAAATCAAAACTTCAAAATTAATTTTCTCTAATTTTTCTTTTATGTTTTAACATTTTGGCAATGGAACCTTTGGAAAGTATGCACTTTGCTAATCCATAAACAAGAAACACAAATTAGGATTATATTGCTACTTTTCCATATCTCTTGAAGGTCTACTCAACTTCTTTTTCCCCCCGAATAGAGTATAATATTTGAATGGAGCAAAAGCTCAATTTGAGATCCAGTTCTCTCACTTTTTTGAAAACGTTAAATTTTATACAGATGAAGGAAGAATTACATAGATGAAAGTAGAAAATACCACATTTTTACGTTTAAAGAGACATTGACATAACCAAACAAACAGAACAGTCGCTTAACTAATAATATATAAGCCAAAACATTTATCAATCCAGATCATAAATAGCTCACCAATTACAAAATATAGAACATGATATCACACAATTTAGAAGCAAAAGCATACAAATATGTAAATGGTTGCAGCAGAGAAAAGTAGAGTACCTTGGTTCCCTATCGAACCTAGAACGACGACGTCGGGTACCAGAATCGCGTTCCTCTCGACGCGACATTGGGGCTTCTCCTGCTTTGTCTTCGTTTACAGGCAAACGATTAGTAAATAAGCGAAGCAGTGCAAGTCCTAACCTAAAGCTAAGACTGTCAAAGGGATGGTCTGCATTTTTCTATTATATACGCTGGTTTACCTACTATTATTTAATAATATAGTAAATAGTTTTTGGTTATTATTAAATTATTATGATTTTTTTTTGTAACTAAATTTCATAAGTATTATAAAAATATGATAGAATTTTTTTAAAACATGATAAAATAATTTTTTTAAAATTTATAATTATAAAATAATTCTTTTAAAATTTATAATTATAAAATAATATATTTTATATTTATCAAATATATTTTTACTATTTAAAAAAATCTAACATATTATTTTAAAAAAATTTAATTATATTTAAACAATATTAAATAACATCTAAATGATTCATTTCAATATTATAAAGTTATTATAAATTATAAATTTTAAGTATTTTTTTTTATTTATATCATTTAATTTTATAAATATTATAAAAATATAATAGATATTAATTAATTAAAAAATTAACAATAAATTATATATACTTTAATAATATGTTTATAATATTTATAAAATTTAATTATATAATAAATAAAAATAAAAATTCTATGTATTTTTATAACAACTTTGAAAAGTAAATTATATATATTTTTACGCTATTGTATATTAGCCCCAAATAATAAGCGAAAAGTATCATAATTACTAACTTTTTAGAAGAAATTGCAATTTTTTTATTAAAAGTTTTTTCTAAATTATACGAGTAAAATGTTAAAAATCACACGTTTATAATTATCATAATGAAATGACAAAAATTGTAGCCTATTATTTTCTCCCTTCATTTTTTTTTTCTCTCACCCTATCCTTTACTTTTTTTTTGTTTTTTTATTAGAGGTAAAATTTCTTTAACATAAAAATTTACTCAGATTAATCATTTTTTATTTTTTTAGTTTGAATAAATATCAAAATAATTTTTTTATAATTTTTTTATTCAACATAAATTTAAATTTAATATGATAATTTCTTTATTTAAATTTAATTTACCATAATAATAAATATAATTTATTACGTTTAATCAATTTTTTATCATATTTAAATATATATCTAGTATTATTATTTGAAATTTTTTTATGGTTTAAAAATTAGATATTAAACCATTAAAAATCAAATTTTATTAAATATTTATCATATTCTCATTTACAATAATCTAACTAGAAGATGTCAAAAAGAGATTAAAAAAATACTCGAATTTTTAAAAAAATTAGTTCTTAAACTATAAATACATTATCATAGTTTTTATGATATTTTTTTTATATTTTAACGTATTTTCATTGTTTTAATTTAAATGATATTAATGTGTGTTTTTTCGATTAATAAGACTTATTTTTATAAAATTAAAATTATTTGTTGGACTTAAAACAAAAGAATCACATATTATTAAAAGAATTATCATTATGAGAATACTTGATTAGCAATCAAATTCTATTTTTTAAAGATTTTTTGTACTAATAATACTAAAATATTTATACAATAAATGTAATTTTTATTCTTTTTATTTATAAAATATTTATCATTACGAGAATACTTGCCTAAAACATCTCTCTTACTAAATATTATTTAGAATTTGTCTTGAAGGGATGATCAAATAGATTCTAAAATATGGTAGATCTCATTAGCTCGTATAATTCACCATAAATTTTCTCTCGATAAGAACACTAAAATCAATCATGAATATGTGTACAAAAATTAAAAATCAATTCAATCAAAACTAGCAAGTATATGTATATCACATAATTAATGTAAGTATTTTAAAGAACATATTATATTCCTTATTCTAGTCATGATAACCAATTTTTATCATTGGTTTCATACATTTCATATCAAACATGAATGTATTTAGTTTTCATATATTTATCTTTTTTTTCATCCAAATCATGATTAAAAAATTCCTAAAAATTGAAAATACGTACTAAATACAAAATTAGAGAATGAAATTGTCTCTCCTAAACTTAAATTCCACATTGGGACAATGTACACGTATAATTATGAAAAAGTATAAAAAAAGAAAACTTCCTTAGTTCTGGCATATCACATTTATCATTGAAGCTACTTAATCATGTTGCACCATTTCTTTCCACATCTATTCACCTATAAAACAAAAACAATAAAAATATAAGTAAAATAACGATGAGTTGCCTCCTAATTAGCATCACGTTTAACATCCTTGATTAAACCGGCTTATCAAGTCCTAAGGTACATCCATTTGCATCCATTTACTATTGAGTTTTTCTGGAAATAGTTTAAGTATTAATTTGTTCAATAATACTTTATGTTTTGGTTTAAAAATACGGTGCTTAATTTTCTTATCATGCCATTTTTTTCTTTTGTACTTTTTGACATTCTTATAAGCACTCCATCGTAGTTCATTCAATTTATGTATTTCTAGCATCTTTTTCACCTCTCTATTGGAGTCTTCTGCTTTCCTACTTGAATATGGGTAGTAGGATAAATGTGTGAGATATAAACTTGGTGGTTCTTTCAATAAATAGTTTGAGCATAGATCATATCTCATAATTAAAACAGTATTAGGTATACACATGAGAGGTGTAGTTTCCAAATAGTTCACATAATCAACAATATCAATCATAGATTCCATACTTTCAAAATTAAAATTGATTGAGTTGTTTCTTGGTGAGTTTACTTCATTGTTCACAACATAATTTTTAATATTCTTAAGTGTGGGCACCTTAATAGATTTCTTTAAGTTATCATCTATCCTAAAGCATTCATTAGCATTATCAATATCAGAGGGTTCAAATGTTTAAAAAATTCAAATGTCACTTATTCATCTTGCACTCATTGTAAGCTCAACTTTTTGTACATCAATGAGTAGTTTTTCAATTGCTAAGAATGGATAATTAAATATGATAGAAATATTACGGTCATCTTACATATCTAGTATAATGAAATTTGTTGGAAAGATGAACATATCTACTTTTGCTAGCACATCTTTTACTATACCTTGAGGTTGCTTAATTGATTTATCTGTCATTTGTAATCTTACTAAAATTTGCTTAATTGATTTATCTGCCATTTGTAATGTTACTAAAGTGGGTTTGGATTTACCAACCCCCAATCTCTTAAAATTTGATAATGGCGTAAGGTTAATGCTGGAACCCAAGTCACACAGTGCCTTGTCAAAATGTATGTTCCCAATAGTGCAAGGAATGTCAAAGCTACACAAACCTTTTAGTTTTGGGCTAGTTTTTTAGCAGGATGACACTACAACCTTCAATTAAGATTATTGTTTCATTATATCCAAGCCTCATTTTCTTAGACAGGATGTCACTTAAAAATTTGTCATAAGAATGCATTTATTCAAGTGTATCTACAAATGGTATATTTATATACAGCTTCTTGAAGACATCCATAAATTTTGAAAATTATGTATCTGACTTTTGTTTTTACAGTCTTTGAAGGAAAGGAATAGTAAGATTGTAGAGTTGCTCTTCTTTAGCTGAATTATTTCCTTTTCGGTGCTCTTTTTATCCACTAGTTCTTTCTCATCCTTGTTAATTTTCTATTTCTCCTCATTCTTTTGAGTCTCATGTTCCTCATCTAAAGTTTTACCACTTCTCAAGGATATGGTGTTGCAATGCTCCTTACTTTTTTTTCTTGAATTTATAATTGTGTCACTTGGAAGGTTACAATGAGGCCTTTAACTTGTGTCCTGGGCAAGTTGCCCTATTTGAGTCTCTATATTTCAAATTGAAGCTTCTTGAGTTGACACTTTTATATTTACTGACTAGATGAAGTCTTCATCATCCCCATTAAAGTATGTATATTGTCCTCATAAGTGGCTTCTTTTCTTAGGCTTGTGATTGTGATTGTTATGGTTGTTGAAAACCAGGTGTGAAAATGATTGATAGTTGAATTGATTACCACCTAATTAATTGTTGTTATTACTTCAAAAGAAATTTGGATGTTGTCTCCATATTGGGTTATATGTGTTCGAGTATGGATTATTATTTTGGTTCACATTACACACATAGAATGCTATTTCAGGATTATTTAAACAATTATCAAACCAATGAGCTCTATCACAAAAAACACAAGGCACTCATAAATCTTGGACTTAGTTTATACTCGTTGTCGAGTTTTGAGCCTTCAAAAGTTTCACTAAAGATGACACTTGTTGTGATATCACTTACCTCGTGCATTTTGGCTACTCTTCTTATAAATGCCATTTTTTCCAATGGTTATTGATAATTATTGCTAGCCATTTTCTCAAATAACTGATAATCTTGGTTGCAAGAGTTTGCTAACAAAGCTCCATTAGCGGATGCATCAACAATGTGTCTTTTTTTAGCATTGAGACTATTGTAGAAAGTCTTCATTGGATCCAATGAGGGATACCTTAGTGATGACACTTCCTTAGCAATTCTTTGAATCGTTCCTATGTTTCATATTGTTAGTAGGAGGTAATATCATTCCTAAGCTTGGCATTATTTATTGGTGGAAAATATTTCATCAATAATTTATTTGCCAAATCATTCCAAGTTTTGATGGAATTAGGTGAGAAATATTTTAGCCAAACTTGAGCACAGTCTTGTAAAGAGTACTAGAATAATCTAAGCCTAAATTCCTATTCGGTCATACCACTGAATTTGAATGAATCTTCAACTTTAATAAACAATCTGAGATGTAGATGAAGATCCTCTATTGATAATCTGTTAAATTGTCCAACTGTTTGTAACTTTTGAAATATCATTGGTTTTAATTTAAACTGATTAGCTTGAGTATTTGGCCTTGTAATACTTGAATTTAGCTCTTTCAACATAGGTAATGCATATTTATTCATAGCTCTATCCCTATCGTTCATTTCTTTAACTAGGTTCACAACTTCTTGTTTTCTTATTGATATAAAAGTATGCTCAATTTCAGAATCTAAAGGCATAATTTGTCTTTTACGAACTCTACTCATGTAATAAACTCCAATGTGTTTCTAATAACATTAAAAGGGATGTCAAGATTTAAAATAAATAACTGAATAAAAAAATTGAAATTATAAAAAATAAATTAAAATAATAATTAATAAATTAAAATTACAAAAAAATAAATAAAGAAAAATAACTAAAATAAAATAAAGTAAAAAATTAATTTCTAATGTTTATAATCCTTGACAATGGAGTCAAAAACTTAATCGATACAAATTATGTGCAATGAATACGTAAGTATACGCATAGTAACAAATAATATAATGATAGTAAAGATAATTTCTATAAAGATTATGTCATTAGAAACTAATTTTAAAAATAAAAAGTAAAAATCAGTTTTTTTTGTATTTTTATGTCTCAAGAAAACACAATTAACATAAAAATACAAAATTAAAAGAATTAAAAATAAATAACACTAATTAATAAAGTTATAATTGGTAGCTAAGAAGATATATGAGAAAATATCTAGAAATACCTAATCCCTTAATTTCTTAAACATATGAATCACTTAAATTTCTTCAATATAATTATCAATTAATCACATAATCAATTGAATCTAACCTAGTTTTTATTATTCTCTTAAGTAAACTACATATCATGTAGTAATTAATCTAATCATACTCTCATGTCAATTAAATTTCATACTGTTTATTAAGTTCATTAATTATAAATCACACATATAAGAATCATAAATCTATAACTAGAATTGTTACATGTTATTTAATTAAGACAAATAATTAAATAATTATGTCAAATATATTTAATTGACTTCATAGATAAATTATTGGTCAAATCATTATTAATATAAAAATTAGATTAAATGATATAATTAAATTGAAATCACAATTGATGTAAAATTTTAGATTATCACATGTAGAAAATTGGGTTCATAAAACTCATATATTAATAAATTAACTAGACATAATTTTGTTCATAAAACTCATATTTTTCATAAAAAAGATACAAAAATTGATAAAGGATTAAGTAGAAGAAAAAATGCAATTAATCTCTTGAATCTCCATCAAAATTCTATCTCTTTTTGAATTTTTATGTATTTTTCTATTTTCTTAGCTCTAAAAATTGATAAAAATGTATAATTTTTGGCTCATTAGGGTTTGACAATTAGGGAGTTAAATTAAGTTCATGTGAAATCTAGACTGTTAGATCAACTTCATATAAAGGATTGAGATGAAAAAAAATTAATAATGCTGGCCAATAGGAATGCGACACATGGCACGAGAGATTTATTGGACAAATTAGTGTGTGATGCGTGATGTGGTGGATTGGTTGTGGTTAACGAGACTAAGCCACAATGTGATTTATGGATATGGATTACGTGGTGCCCCAGTGGAAAGAGTGGATGAATCACGTGATGATGTATGGCACGCCCGTTAATCACCCGATGAATCTCAAAATGAACTCCGTGCTGACTTTGAGGAAGAGTGTTCTACTTGGTCTGTGACCAAGGTGATCAACTCGCAATATGTAATATTGAGGGAGAATGTTCTTTCTGGTCTATGATCGAGGTGATCAACTCTTTCTTTGATGGGAAAGTTTTACTTGGTTCTTAACCAAGGTGATTAACTCTTTCTTTGTGGGAGAGCGTTCTACATGATTCTTGACCGAGGTGATAAATTATTTCTTTGAGGGTGGTGACTTGATTTTTAATCACCTTATTCTTTTCTCTAGAGAATTTCCTATTTCTTTGCTTGACAAGTCTAGCTTTCAAATTGACATTCAACGCGTGAGTTATGATCCCAGGGTTAATCCAAGGCATATCTACAGGCTTTCATGCAAATACGTCAAAATTCTCCTTTAGGAAACGAAATAGCTGCTTCCTCACTTCCATTATCAAGTTCGTGCTCAACTTTAGAGAGTGGTCATCCTCATTGTCCCAAATTGGTAGATCTTGCACTTCATTTGAGTTGACAGACTTTGTTAGACATACACCTCTGACCTTTTATGAAGAGGCCTATGCTATGGTTGCTACTTGGGAGTGGGCCCTTTCATAGTGGCATTATAACAACTTCTGGCCTTTTTATGGTCTCTCCTTATTTCCTTGATGCCCTTCTCAGTTTGGTATTTGATGACTTGGTGAAAGGTAGTTGGAACCGCTTTCATCTTATGTATCCACGGTTTTCCAAGGATAAAATTTTAGTGATATGGGACATTAATTACCATAAAGTTAGTCATCCCTATAGATACCTATGCCATGAATGGTAACAACATAATTTCGATTGTGTAGATGGTACTATTGTTAAATCTCACCAAGGGTAGATCTCTCCTTATTAAGTCACTTTTCTTTATGTCTAGGGCCCTTGTTGTTGAAAAAAAAGAAGGTCAATGGAGTTCCTAGTGTCAATCATGATTCGACAAACATCATAGGATCCTATCTTCAAGGTAATTACCAAGGGGTCTTCGTGAGGAGACGAGGTCTCGTCCCTCCCGGTAAAGGCGATTTTAGTAGAAGATCTCACCTTTTCCAAATTGTAAACATGTGGTGAACCATACAAGTCTCTGACGTACCTTTTGCCCGAGTTATTGAAGGTCCCACTGAGCCTGGGCCCTCCATATATGGTATGAATATTCCTTACATTAGTCCCATTGTGAGGGTCTATCTCGCTACCTAACAGAGTGGGTAGCCTTAATCCTTCACGTTCAAGCTGATGCCCTACTCCTCTACTGTTGCTTCCCATGAGGTATTTTAGGTATCTTCTAGATAGGAGATCCTCTATTTATTTTTTCAGATGCATGTAGTCTCTCATTTTGTGACCCACATCCTTGTGAAAAACACATCATATAGATGTGTCCTTAAGGGAAGCTCTCATTTTTGGTGGCCATTTGACATTTTGTTCTTCCTCTATTCTTGATACTACTTAGGTTAGGCTCACTCTCAAGGGTAGACCCCTGACTAGAGACAATGGTCTCCCCAAAGACCCTTTGTTCCCAAACCATTGGCCATTTGCACTGTGATTAGGCATAAGTGCTTGTTTTTGTTAACTCTTTTGTCTTAGCTTGCCTTGTTCGGGCTTATTATTTTATCTTTTCCTGGCATAGCTTTCTCAGTTACCTTGTTGTTCTTATCCAGACCTATCTCTCTTTCTAAATTGATGAATTTTCTTGTTTCTCGATAAGCTTCTTCCAAATTTTGTGGGACTGCCTTGGTCAGTTATGCAAACAAATAAAAATTTCTTAGCAGACCCTACCTGAAGACCTCTATCATAATAGAGCTGGGGCAATCTACTATCTCTATATTTTCTTCCCTAAACCTTATCATGTACTCTTCAGTAGATTCATCCATTCTCTAGGTGATTGAGAAGATGTGGTGAGACTCATTCCTTAAGGGTTTATTGCAGGCATATTTGGTGATGAATAACCTGGCAAACTGTGAAAAGGAGGTTATAGTATAGGGTGCCATATTGTTGAACCACTTTTGTGCATCATCACATAAGGTGGTAGCAAATAGCTTACACATCATCACATGTTTTTTTATCCCAAGTGAGGCTCACAAGGGCCATAGTCATCTTGAAGTGTTGCACATGAGTTATTGGATCTTTGGTACCTTGGTAGTCCAGGCACTTGGGACCACTACACTTGGTTGAGGGCTCATTGTGCTCTCTTTCATTAGAAAAGGAGAAGAGACATAGTTGCTGGCAATCCCTATCCTTATTGTATGGAGCATTACCCATGTCTTGTCGTTCATTAGCCTTTTTTAGGGTTTGGTCTTGCTTTCTATTAGCTTTTTCCAGTGCTTGGAATCGTGCCTCCTAGCTTTCTCACTCTTACAACAACTGCTTGTTATTGAGCCCTGTCGAGCTAGAGAGAGGGTCGTCCTCAGATGTGTTCTCACCTTAGGTCAGCTCGTGCATAACATGATCTAGCCTGATTCTACCAACCAGATTAGTGGTTCGACCTTCAAGGGCGATCAAGCTTGATTGTGATCGAAAGGCCCTATTTTTTTGCTTGGTTTTTACGAGCTCTCTTTTTAGCTTAAGAAGTTGACGTGCCAACTCATGGTAGGGATCAACCTCTACTCTGGCCTCATTATGGGCTGGAAAATTATGGTCCTATACCGATGTTGCCTCCTCATTCGCTAGTCTCCATTATTCCTCAGCTTGTGTTCCTACCATGATAGCTTGTGATTCTGTAAAACTACACTCGTTTACTAAGTCTCTTTTTCAGAACTCGGAGTGAATCCTTGAAAATATGAGGTCAAAAGCCAAAGCTTGACCTTCGAATATGAGCCCTACGATGGACACCAAAATGTTATGGTTGGTTCGATCTGTAAATAGAGAAACTAGAGAGAAGTTAGAAAATATGTTGGAATCTTTGAATTTCTTATGAGGTCCATGTATATATAGAGCATTGTATGTACACATGTCAATATACAAGGAGTACATGTCACAGCGTGTTAAAAGGGCATAAGAGTAAAAGAAAACATATTTAGAGGTTGAGGTTGACCACACCATGGCTTGGTCTAGAGGTCGGACTTCCAACACAAAAGGTTCTAAGTATAAGCAGACCCATAATATTTGTGTCATTGTGGGCACGTCCATAGTCAGGTCCTCTAGAGATGACTCATCTGATGGCTCGAGTTGTTAGATAGATCGAACTTCGGGTTGATTCATATGTCTAAACATGAACTTTTTTGTCAAGTGAGATTGTTGACCATAGTAAGATATGATGGGTGCGACATTTATATTATTTTATTTAAGTTATAAAATGAAGGTTTTTTGATCTTTTTATTATGTAATTTGATATAAAATTATAAATTTTAAGATGAATTATTGATAGTTAGAAACAATCGATCAATTTATTAAAAACATATATGAGCCAAAAACTCGACATAATTATGTTATTTTAAGTTTTTTTAATTGTTATTTAATTTATAAAATATAGCGCAATATAAATAAATATATTTTTGAATAAAAAGTTTAATTTAATAGACTTTATAGTTACATTAGGACATCTAAGTTAAGTTTATACTTCATTAATATATTTGTTATCTAATCCACGTAAATCTTATTTGAATATAAAAATTTTGAGATTCAAATTTATAAGTAGTTAGTTATTTAAAAATTAAAATAAATAAATAACTTAAAATAATTACTTATGTGAATTTACATCACTAACTACCCATTGCAGTTGAAAGTGCTAAACTAAAACTAGCACTTATAAAAAAACATTTCTTCTTCTTCTCTATGAATATTAATGTATTAATTTTTATTTAAAAATAAATATGAATACATTAATTTATATTTAAAAATAAAGCTTATTTATACGTTGAAAAAAATTACTCAAGGTATATTATATATAAAATACTTTTAAATTTTTAGATAATTTACGAATAATCATTCAATATTTTGAGCCTACAAAGAAAACAAAAAAGAAAAAAAAACTTTAAAGTGAAAAATAGGTAGGCCAATAATATATGGATGTAGTGACCAAGTTATAAATATATTTTGAAAGTGATATGTTTAAATATTTAAGAGTAAAAAATATATCATAATATATATTTAATAAGAAATTAATTGTTAAGATAATTTTTTTAATTAAAGATAAAACTTTAAGATCATGTTACACGAGAGAAATAGAGTTAAAATATTATAATTTATAACGAAAATTATCTAACATAAATAAAAATATCAAAAGATATAATAATTTAATAAGTATTAATATCATACATAAATATGTTAAAAACTTAAATTAAAAAAATTTATTAAAATATAAAAAAAAAGATATTATTTAAAATTTTAAGTTTGAAAGTATATTTTAAAATATGTATTGTTAAAAATAAAAAACTAACAAATATAAATATTCTTTTTCGTCTACGCTATTTAATCAATTTTATGTAGTAACGAAATATAACAATTTTGTATAATAATAAAAATGTTAAAATTTCCATATTAAATTTTTTTGAATAAATAAAAATTTATTAAAATAAAATATGAAATAATATAATATTAACTAAAATTAAAAGTTAGACTTAAATAAAATATATTTTTTTTGACAATATGAATGCAAAAACCTTAAAAGTTTTAATTTAAAGTTTCTCATCCTGTTTTTATTTTATTTTAATTATTTTAATTTTTGATCCTAATATTTTGTTATAATAAATTAAATTTAAATATTTAGATTATTGATTTAATAAATATTTTTATATAATATATATTATTATAGTATTATATGTGCAATAAAATATGTGAACAAAAATACATGTTTCATCATCTAGTAAATAAAAAAATGTATTTAATTCATAATTTATTTATATCATTTTTTTCACCGTATCTATTAAATAATGTTAAAATATATAATAATATATCAAAATATTTAAAAAAATTAAATATAATTTATTTTTTTTGACTGATGTAGGTCTTATTGTATTCCACCCCTGCATAAACAAGTCTATATTTTTTCTAATAGTACTCAGTCTTCACTAATCTAAGAATATTTAGATTTTTTTTTCTTCCAATATTCTGAAACATGTAAAACCGAGTGAAAAGTGTGGATTATGATCATCGTGGCAAAAGACATTAACCATCAGATGTCACAAACAAAAGCTAGATATTATTTATCTGGAATATTTTTTTATATCATTAATTATAATTAATATTATAAATAATTATTAATTAAAATAATATAAATTATTTTTTAATCTATAGTTAATTATCATAATATTATAATTTATAATTTTTATTTTATTTTATGTATACTATTAAGTAATATTATATTAATAATTTAAGGAGTCAATTAAATCAAAAATATTAATATAAATGGAAATAATTAGTTATACTTATTCAAATATATTAATATATACATTGATACAGAAAATCATAATTAATTATAATTCTATAGTCCCGCTTGACGACGTCGCTTTCACGACACATTTGGTATCTTTTATGTCCCCAGCCTAACAAACATGGCATCACTTGGTATCAATTAATATACAGTGGTAAAAGTAAAAGAATTATCAGTCGCTATCAAATTATTATAGAGAATAGTAAAAAACAAAAAGAAATAATGAAATGTTTTTTATTATTAATGGATTAAGTTTTTTATTATTATTAATTATTGTTTTAACAGATTAATAAATAATTATATATTTTTTTAAAATTATTATATTTATCTAACAATTTATTAGATAATAAATTATCAGATAATACTTTTTCTCACGTACATTAATTAATCTTGAAATTAGTTTATTTTAATACTAAGAAAAATATTAATATTATATAAAGTTATATTTATTTATTTATTATTTATTACTTTTATTTTACATTAGAGTATATATTATAATTATTTTGAAATTACATGAGTGATTTTTTTTAATAATATTGAAATGTTACTTAATATAAAAATATCTAAAGTTTTACATTTTTAATATTTTTTAATAATAATTATTAAATAATAAATTATATAATATTATATATATATATATATTACTTAATGTGTTAATTTTATATTTAATAATAGATAATAAATAAGTATGAGTCGATGGTTTTAAATTTTGAGATTTAAAAGTGAAAAATTCAATAGAAAATAAATAAGTGTGGACGAGTTTATAATTCAATCATACCTAACTTATTTTGATATAATAAAATATCTGATAAATCTTAATTATAATTAGAGGAATATTATAGTTATTTAAAAATACATATATAATAAATAACCAATCCTCGAAAAAAGAAGAAGCTAACGGTCACACTTCCCCTGACGATCCGTTTGCCGGTAAACCCTCTCAACCATTTAACGACCACCTCTAAGAACAATATTCCCACTTACCATTTTCACAGCGTCCCTGCCAAAATACACCCCCAAATTTAGAGATCTTCTTTCGTTTTTTCCTCGCCTCACAATTTCTCTTTTATTTTCATGAATTTATTTTTATAATTATTACCATCATTATTGTTGAGTTATGGTTGCTATTAGAGGGAGAGCAGTACCAGGGTTATCTTCTCCGGTCACCGGAATCAAGATTGGTCGGTCTTCTTCGCCGTTGAAGCGAGCTTTCGTGAACTTTTCTGCTGGTGATTCTTTAAATAATTTGGGACGGAATTGTTCCTTGAGTGTTAAGGCCATGGATGGGTCCAGAACAGTGAGTTTGAGCAAAACGGACTTTAGTACAAATGGGCGCGCTTCAGATTGGGGTATTATTCTCTTGCCAAAATTCCATTTTTGTTTTTTATTGGATTTTACATAGGATTTTGTGGTTCTTTTGGGTGGAAAAAATTGAAGCGTTCGCGCCAAATTGTATGCTAATTCGTTAAATTGTAAAATTTCAATTCAAAGAAGTACATAGGGTATTAGGGACTTAGCTGAGATTTTGGAGGTTAATTTTTTTTTGTGGTTTGTTTGATTAGGTAAGGATGAAAGCATGTTGTCTAGCATTGGGAATTCAACCAATATTAAGTGGCAAGAGTGTTCAGTTTGCAAAGAAGATAGGCAGAAATTACTTAAGCAAAAGGGGTGCGTTATATGGATTACTGGGCTCAGCGCTTCAGGTTTGTTGATTTTTTGGGATCTTATGGCCTATGAGAGAGGTTGTTGAAATTTTGAAATCTGGTTTTTTATGTGATTCTTGAGTCTTCTGATAGAAAAATGTGATTATTGTGTCTTTGACTAAGGTTTCAAATATCTATGACTAAAGGTATAATTTTTACGAAAATGTTAAATACATTATTTATCTTAACAAAAAATTTGAAAAAATTATTGAAATTATGAAAACTCTATAAAAAATATGTAATTCATCGAAACAATCAATTACTTATATTTTAAACTAATTTTTTATTTAATATATGTATTTTTAAATACTTATAATATTTATATTAATTAATAAGTTGATCAATTAATTAAATATTATATAATAAAAGAATATATATATATATATATATATATATTGTAAAATATTGTAGAATAAATAATTAAAATGTTTAAAATAATTAAGTAAACTATCTAATTGTATTAATTATTATAAATAGATAAATTTCGATAGTATTAAAAAAAATTCATTGATATTTTTCATATTTTGTGAATTTTGTCGATATTTTAACGACAATATTTATGATATTTTAACTAAAAAGTACAAAAAAGGCGACTATTGTGTCTTTTGACTAAGGTTTGAAACATGGATCACTACATATATAATATAATTTTTACGAAAATATTAAATATATTATTGTTTTTAACAAAAAAATTAAAAAAATTATTAAAATTATGAAAAATTTATCAAAAATATATAATTCATCAAAATAATCAATTACTTATATTTTAAATTAATTTTTTATTTAATATATGTATTTTTAAATATTAATTAATAAGTTGATCAATTAATTAAATATTATATAATAAAAGAATATATATATATATATATATATATATATTGTAAAATATTTTAGAATAAATTGTTAAAATGTTTAAAATAATTAAATAACTTATCTAATTGTATTAATTATTATAAATAGATAAATTTCGATAGTATTAAAAAAAATTCATTGATATTTTCCATATTTTGTGAATTTTGTCGATATTTTAACGACAATATTTATGATATTTTAACTAAAAAGTACATTTAAACTCCAATTTAATGATAACGATATTTAAGTGATAATTTATCGATATTTTTGACAATTTAACCAAAAAAATATGAATATTACGTTTCGATGTCGGGATGTCCATTGTAGTGACAATATGGACAATGTCGTTGGCATTTTCATCCTTGGTCTTGACTAATGCTTACTTGATAGTATTTTGATGTTGAATTGTTTAATGTTGAATCACAAAACTCAGATATTGATGCTAAGCTCACATTGAGAATTTTGATGGTGTACTTTGTGCATTGCTGCGTACACTAGTGGATTAAAAAATGTCATCGTTTGAAGAATGGATGTTCAGGTTTTACTTACATTGGGTCATATGCGTTTCTTTTTTACTTCTTTCCCTAATCTCCTTAACCTTTATTCAAATTCAGGGAAGAGTTCTGTTGCATGTGCTTTAAGTCAGATCTTGTACAGCAGAGTGAAGCTGTCATACGTTCTTGATGGAGACAATGTCCGGCATGGCCTGAATCGTGACCTTGGCTTTAAGGCAGAAGACCGTGCAGAGAACATACGGAGGATTGGTGAGCCTTAATTTAGTGACTATTTAGTATTCATTTACATCATGGAAATAGCAATCTTAGTTGACGTTTTCGGAAAATAGAATATTTAGAGGCAAACAATTCCTTTGACTTTGTGGAAAGGAGATTTCTTCATAAATTTATCTCTTTAAATTCTCGTGTTTTTCAGGCGAAGTAGCAAAGCTTTTTGCAGATGCTGGAGTTATTTGCATTGCCAGCTTGATTTCCCCATACAGAAGGGACCGAGATGCTTGCCGTGCTTTGCTACCTGATGGTAATTTTATAGAGGTCAGGATTTCTTATCTTGTGAATTGCCGGTGAACTCAGATATATTTCTTTTTTTGTAACTCTTGGAGAGAGATAGAGAAGTGTAAATCATAATTTGATTAGGATCTGTTGCCGCTTTTTAGTGCCCAACAACTGTATTTTAACAGGTATTCATGGATGTTCCGCTCCAAGTTTGTGAGGAAAGAGACCCAAAGGGTCTTTATAAGCTTGCACGTGCTGGAAAGATCAAAGGTAATTTCCGACTCTTGTGTATTCTGGGTTGATTACTGTTACTAGATTGTAGATCTTGACAGTTGACACCTTTGAAATGATGATTTATTTTCAATTCAATATTTGCTCGAAAGTCGGAGTTTCTCCCTTTCAAGGTCTATTTGAAAAAAAACACGTACTTCTTGTTTAAGTTCAATGTGTGTTTATCTATATAAGAGTCGTTTCATTTGAGAATTGAGAAGATTCTTCAACCTCAAACAAAGTGAAACATCTACACATTCTTTTAGTTATTCAGATAAACCATCTGAAGCATTGTATTTCTTAATCTCTAAATTTAATTCAGACTTATCTTATCTCTTGCCCGTTCTAATCCATATGTTGTTGATTGTTACATGTCTTCTATCTATCAATTTGCAGGTTTTACAGGCATTGATGATCCATACGAGCCACCTTTAAACAGTGAGGTACTTATGCTACTTTGAAAAACAGAAATAATGGGTTTTTGATTAAAGGCATAATGCTTAAATAAAAAATTTATTTGCAGACTTAAAACTACTTCTGCTACTAATCTCTTATTATTTTAAAGCATCGATGAATCATATTGCTTTATCTGATTACTACTTCGTCAGATGGTCTTTAGTGTCACAATTGTCGATTCTTAAGTAGAGGTATTATAGGATTGACATAAAATTGTAGGTTGGTGCATGTTTGGAGAAATGCAAGTGTTACTTAAAGAGATTTCAGAGAGATAGTAGATTCCCACAATAGGTTACATAAATCCATTTATATAGGCTCTTTAACTTCCAGATGTTGGCACCCTATTGAAACAATCATATTTGACCATATGACACAAAGGCTAGTTTACTGTCCTATGATAAGATCATGCTCATATACCTCTGAAATACATGTCCTTTTGCCTCTTGTTGAGATCATTTTCAATCACTATAGACACCTCGGGCTGATATTACCTCGTTAGAGGGTACTCCATGGGAAAAGCATCCCTTTGGTCAGTACCACAACATACCTTGTGAACACATTCTTCACATATTGATCCATAATCATAGAGCACCTTGTTGGAAGGTACTTTGTTGGTCAGCACCTCGTAAGTATGAGGTACTTCGGTCCATAACTCCCAAACATTGCCAAATAGGAGAGCCCTTAGCCAGTGTCTTGTTGGCAATGCATTTGCAAAGTGACATATTTATTAGATAAAGATCTTCACTTGATTTGGTTGAAGTACAACTCAATTCTTATGATGACTGTGTTTTGAAATATAAGTTTTTATTCATGAGTTGTTTGGGCAGCCATGTATGACTTTATCAACCTTTGTTTCTGTTCTAAATGGGAAGGTTGAATTGAGTTTCTCTTTGTTGTTTTCGCACAGATATTACTAAAGCATAAGGGAGATGTTTGTGATTCCCCAAGTGAAATGGCTGAAGAAGTAATTTCTTACTTGGAAACCAAGGGGTTCCTAGAAGCTTAAGATATTATAGTACCATCTACTCTTGGAAATTATAAATTGCATGGAGTTATATGTAACAATTGAACTTAACAAACTTTTTTGTTGTTGTTGTTGATAGATTGCACTTGACAACTTAGGTAAACCAAATATATAAATTGAACTCTAGATATGTTTGGATATATATTATCAATAGAAGATCAATTTAGATTATAATATTGCAGGTTGTGTCTATTGCAAAGACAATTGTACAAACTTTGAACTCTTGATATCCTTTGTAGTAGATGCAACTCCTTAATTAATAGTTCTCATTTACGTTACAAATCACCATCACTCATCTCCCATTTTAAGTTTTAGATTCGAACACTATATACGATTTGAATAAAAAATATATATTTTGATCAACTAGTTGTTGCATTGAGGGATTTGAATTTCCTAAATCATTGCATATATTATGCAATTGCTCTTATGATATGTCCCTATGATGGAGAAGCCAAAAAGAGATTTATAGAAAAAGTTACCAGAAGACCTTAACTTCTGAATAAAAAGAGATTTGAGAACTAAACTGCACTTTCACCTGAAGATTTACAATCAGTAATAAGAGAAACCATTTGGGGCTGAGTTCTTGATTAATTTTAAGCATAGTTGGGAGTATTCTTTGGGGTTTAACCTTAAATTTGATTATGTTCATTGAACATGGCTTGGAAAAAGAGAGATATGATATAGGAGGATTCTAGTTGTTGATCTGTCAAATGAGTTGGTTGGATTGACTCATTTATAATTAGACTTGTTTTGCTCCATTTTGGACTTAATTCGTTTAAAAAATGTGTGAAGATTGGTAAACAAGTGGACTCTTATACCATCCAACGTCACAAACTATTTAAGCCTACCTAGACATAACCCATTTAACAAATAAGTTAAGAAGAATAGACATGTTTATAATTAATCTCATTTAACATCGAATCATCTATTAATCTATTCTCTATTTATCTTTATTGATATTTAAATATGTATTTAAAATAATATCTAATGGTATACATCATTGTATAAATTTTTTATTATAAATAAAATTAAAAAGAAAAAAAAAGTAATTATTGGTTGATAAAGATTAGTATAGAAAAAGATTATTAGACGATCCACTCCCATTTAACCTCAACCCACATCAGTATAAAGGTCTCGGATTTGTATTGGTTCATATTTTCTTTTAAAGAAATGGACGACCCTAACTGATGCTTAAAAAGCCTGTATTAATTTATTTAAAAGTGAAGCCATAAAGAAAATATTTTTTAGGAAAAAGAAATCTGTAATTTGGTATTAGAAAATTTGTCCTTAATTTAGGAGAGTGTACACAAAGTCCTGCATAAAGTTGAATAAAAATCTACTCAGTTAATTAAAACTTGCCATATAGAAAAGAAGTGAGTCGGTAAACAAATTGGATTTTCAATTAGAACTTGTTCACAAAAATCTGTACTTGCCAAAGATGGCAGAAATTTAATTGAGGGAACACCTGTACATTTTTCTGTTACTGCAAATTTGAAATTGGTACGTTCATTTGTATAAATACATAGCAATATATGTGGTGTATCTTCAATTTTCATTCTCTCTTCTCACCTTAGTTTCTCCTCTCTATCTCTCTATCTCTCTATTGTTGGTATGATGCAATTTTGAAACTTGCAATGAAGAATATTGGAAGCAGAAACAATTTTCTTGTACTTTAAATCCATCCCTTTTACCTATAGCTTCACATAAGATTCTACTTTCACCTATTGAATCCTCCCATCTAGATATAAGATAAATAAATTACATATCTAGAAAGCAAACTCACAAAACATTCGGGGTAACCTCATGCTTTCGATTTTGATACCTACACTTATCAATTATAAGAACTCTTACCCTAATACGAGTACCATCAAGTGCTCCTAAGAAACCCTAGTACCAATAAGTAAAGTAAAATATGAAATTATTAAAAATATTACATGAGAATGAGAAAAAAAAAAAGAAAAAAAAAATTAATCATTTTATCTACCTTGAAACATTTTCACCTATCGTCATCACAATCGTCAAGAATAGACTTAAGTTTTTTCAATAACTTCTTATGCAACCGTATGATAGATTGTAAAACATTATTTGAAATACTTATTAATTGTCTCTCTAGATCTTCTAAATCGATCACTTATAACTCTATTTTTCATATGGTGTGCAATTACATAAATAAACATACCAACGTGCTCATACCCTAACAAATGTCTTAATTGTTTTAACCCCCCTCTAGTTTCAAATATTGCACACAAATTAATAAAAACACTCGTACTCATCCTAAGTTGATTAATACTAATAATGTCGCTCTTATAGCACAATTTTCTTATTTGAAAATAAATCAATTTCATACAATTGTCTACTTAAATATATGGTCGTCTTTTTATCCACTATAATCTAAAAAAAATTTACAATAAACATTATATGTATCAGGTACACAACAATAACATTCAAGCTATGTCATCCATTTTACCTTAAATTGTAAACAAAAACAATATATAATAAATAGATAACTTAAATAAAAACAATATATAAAAAAGACTCATCATGAGAAAACAAAAACAACCAGTTTTTTAGGCATGTTCTTAAAATTTTATATCAATTTGGTTCTTAAGAAAATTTTATATCAATAATTTTATATCAGTTTGGTTCTAAAAGAACAATATCAAGGAACAAAAATACATTCAAACGTAAGAATCATGAAAAAACTTCGTGAATTAGCTATAGAGGTTGCGAGATAGAAGAGAGAAAAGACACAAATAGAGGACGAGAACTCACCTCGAAGATAGGAGAAACTATCGACTGTGAAGGACCAAGCGACGATTGAGAGTAGAACTGGTTATGAGAACTAGAATAGTTCAATTGAGACTCGTGAATATGGCTGAAGGACTAGGCGACGTGCGGTTCTAGAGCTAGTTGAGAGAGATGGAGCAGCTGGATGAGATGGGCAACAAATGGGGAGGAGATGGGCAATAAATGGGAAAGAGATGGACAATGAATGAGGCTAAAAGAGATAGGTTGCGAGACATGCTGAAAGACTTAGTAAATGGAACAACATATGGGTTATAATTATATTTATGGGTTAAAATAAAATTAAAATCAATAATTAGCATGAAAATGGAATAAGAATTCTTAAAAGGGGATGAAATTGTTATTCAATTTCTTTTAGAAATTAATTTTATTTTATTCTTAATTTATAACACAATTAAATATAAAAATATATGAAATTAATTTAATTTTCATTCTCATTTTTAACAACCAAACATGACATAAATAAATTAATATTTTAATTATACAGTATGAATTTATTTCGTGTTAAGAGATTTATAAATCTAAGTTTTGTTCTTACGTAGAATTTGTAGTTTAAAGAATGTCAAATTTTAATCAAATTTTAAAATTTATCTAATTTGTTTAAAGTTGTAGTCCTCTTATACAACATTGAAAGAGGAATTCATTTTTATTTTCTTGAATAATTAAGCTTAAACATTACATCTCATATTAATATCTAATACAATTAAAGATTTCTTAAAAAATTTATATTAATATCATATATTCAATTAACATTTTAATATTATTATATTAATCAGCAGACACAATATCCCTTAATTCAATAAAAATAAATATGACTCGAATGATTCAAATAAGTTGCATAGATTGAATTAATATTTAATATTATTTTCATTTATCACTAAAAAATAGGATTACAAAGAGGAAGGAAGCTGAAGTAAAAATAAAAATAAAAAAGATAAACAAGTTAAATTAAATTGTCAAACTAAAGATTGCTTTAATACATTTATTAATGCAATTTATTATGATTCTAAATTCTAAACAAAACCAAGCATACAACAAATAAAAGAAGCGCAAAATTTGATTTACATAAGAATCATAATTATTATTTTTTAACAAAGAACGCAATATAAATAGGAAGGAAACGGGTCGGGCATTTGACCTATAGATAATACCCGACCTGACACGAAACTGCATTACCCAAAACCAATCAATTCATGGTACTCCACGGGTCATTCCAAGTTGGATCGAATCTGACCCAAACTACTTCATAACCAATCCTAATTACTTCTCACGTTGTGTACAAGTTTCACATATGAAATTTTGAAAGTATCATACGCATACTAGTAAATATTGGGAATATAATTTACATGCAAACCAATTATATTTGAGTAAATTATATTAAATTATTTCATGACAACGTATAATATTAACATAGTAAATATTTACTAAAATTGTTTATATTTAAAATAATATGTAATTTATTTTATATAAATTTTTTAATATCAAAATAATTTCATTATAAAAATTTATAATTTATCATATTTTTTTACTTTATTTTTTTTTTAATTTGAAATGGAAAAAAAAAATCAAAGACAAATAATATTAAAATTAAAAATTCAAATAAACTAGATTGAACACACTTTAGACTGATACCATCTAGTAGATAAAAAATCCTATAAAATTGTACACAAATTATCCAATCTACTTTAACAAAATGCCGTTAAAGTTTCTTACAAGACAAAAATAGTTCATTCCCTTCCCTTACTTTAAAGAAATAAACCAAAGGAAATGTAGGAATTCTGTACTCTTTCCCCGGTCATTAGTCAATCAAACTTACCATGAAGGTAACGGTACTAAAGTCTTCACCAAAGGAACAAATCTTACGAATGTACCAATTTCTTCAAATATAAAATGCAAATTTCTATATATAGCCTGAAGATCTGAATAATTACTATGGCAGTGTCCATGCATGAAGCATTTTCAGCAACATTTACAGCCATCATTCATGATAACATAAGATATGTACATATGAACATATAGAGGTCTTCCTTGTTTGAATGAAATGATCAGACAACATACATATGAGCCAACCTGTCGCACTTCACGTATTCCGTCATTGCTAACCTATCTGAAATTTCTGCCATGACGAAAAAAACGAAACACCTTGTGATCAAGGCACTTATTTTTGTCTTGAAGCTAAGAAAACATGAGGTAAAGTATCAAACAATAAAACATCTACTCGTGACTAATTTTTTCCTATTGGAGTTCTGGTTTTTCTACACCCTGCATTACAAAAATGCTCCAATAAAGTAAAATGACTTTATGGTGTAAACCAAAGAGTTCCCAACAAAAAAATGGCATGAATCAGGTGAGAGGTCCAGCTGTCAGTTCAGAAAGATTCTTGTCAATTGCTCTAGTCGGGTGATCGTCAATCACACTCGGATGATCTGCACATTTAAATGAAAAGAAAATTCCAAATATATATAGATATATATATATATTCCTAAGAAACAGAAAGAAAATAACTACTTAAACTTGGGATAAAGAAAATATCAGCTTTCAGCTCTTCTGCTTTCTAGGACCTCGATCATAGCACACATAATTTTCTTAATGCACCCAGCTTAGCTCAAACCAAAACAAAAAAGAAAACTAAAATTCCAAAAAGAAATTATACCATCTTTGGGTTGTTTCTGCCTTTCAGGGTCTTCATTGCTGCTTCAGCAAAAGCTTGTGCTGCTTCAGCATCAGCTTCCGCTGCCTCTGCCTCCTTTTCTGCCTCTTCAGCTTCTGCAATAGCAGCTTCTGCACCTGCAACAGCTTGAGCAGCAGCTGCAGCAGCCTCCTGTGGAGTCATAGTTCTCATTTTGGCTAGCTCTAGATCAATCTGGGACTTCATAAGCTTTGCGGTCTCATCATTCTCAAACTTATGGGGAACTCTCTGCCGTCTTTCCAAATGTAACATAGAGTTTCTTCTTTTTTCAAGATAGGCTGGACTAGGTGCAATCCTATATTTGCGTTTGACCTGCAACACAAACACTAAGAAACTTAGATCCAGACTGAAATCCACCAACCCCAGAGTAAAAAAGTTCTGGATTATTCAAGTACCTAGCAATAGGTAAGTTTTGCATGACAGATCCAACTAGGCCTATGTTGATGCACTATTCAGTACATTTATGAAGCCAATATTAGCCTATAGTTAATGAGATCAAAGGAGACATTAACAATATCCAGCCAACAGAAGCTGACTCCATATAGAAGTTTTTACATTAAGTGAAACATACTTGCTACTGTTAAGGTATCACATTTAAAAGTCAGTTAAATGATTGGAGGCAGAACCAGAGAGGTGTAATGAAATTTCAGTACAAGTACCCACATTTCATCAAGCCAAATCCAGTATGCATGATATTATAATGTAGGACATCTTGATTCCCAAGTATGGAAACTTTTGTAAACCATACAATTGAGAAAGTGGTCATCTAAGACAGTAACAACCATCCTTGAATTGATTATTGGAGGCGTCATGAAGACATGCTTATAATCTAGATAGCTAATAATATCAGTGCATGAGACAAGGCCATTTGATTTTTATTAATCAACTTAGTTTTACAGAATTCAATACAGGTATTGAAATATTAGCAAATAGCAAATACTAATAATCAAGTTTTAAAAATTAATGGCTTCTAGGTTCCAAGGTTATACTTGTAACTACTTATAATAATATCTTAATTGTGACACAAATAAAAGGAGTATAAAAGTATTGGATATTGTAACCATGGTATTACCAGTCATTTAGACATATTTTTGATCCCAGGTGAGATCACATATGCAATGGCGTATAATCCTTCTGTATTATTCATTCCATAAGATTGCAAAGATAAAATTCACAATATTAGATATACTCGAGCCTAATAAAGTTAGTTCAGCTCCAATACATGCTGACATGCTCCATCATTTTCAAACAAGTAGTCTACCACATCAAAGGTTACAGGCAACAAAATTTATGTACGTACCTTGATCAGCTTTCCATTTGCTGTCAAGTACTTTAGTTTTGCTGATAATAACCGCTTGAAGTCTGGAGGAGACCAATATTGTTCCTATAAATAAAATAATCAGATACCTGAACCTTTTTTTATTAAGTAAATAAAGGACAGAGGTTATATTTGGTAATAGGTTTAGTTTGAACTTACTGCTTTAACTAATTTTTGCATCAGTTGACTACTGTATCCATTAAACTTATTTCAATAAAGTTTTCTGATGATATTTCCCATTCAATTGGGTTGAAGTTGAGAAGTTATTTAATCTTGTCCATTCTCTCTTGAACTTTCAAGCCAAGAATATCATTAGAAACTCACTTTGCAGGATACATGAATAAATAACATCTCATTTTCCGGCTAATTGGATAAGAAATCTCATTAAAAAGGTAGAAATAAATTGAAACTGAACCTATAGTTAGTAATAAATAGAATGTTATCTATATACAATACTGAAAATTGTGACACCAACATGTCTCAGTGAGAATAAAGAATCTTATTTAATTAGTAAAAGATTAAATTCAAAGGACATCTGACTATCTGTGGAGATGAATTGATACCTCAATATAGGTAGCAATGGCCGTCTTATTAGAACCACTAGGCTCCTTCAATGTTGTTATAGCTTCTATGATAAGATTGTCTAACCTGGAGCATGAATAGAAATTTGCATTTTTAAGACATGATAACCATGAGCAGTTTATAAATTACTACTGGCCTGGATAATATTGAACTTACAACTTAAGTAGTGATAAATTTTAAGAACATAAAATAGATTAAACATATGTCAACATTACCAACCAAAATTGACATATGGACATGAAAAACCGTAGTAGATACAAGAAAGCCACTATGTTCATAAAAGTGAAGCCAATGATAGTGAAATATAAAGGTATATATCACTTCTAACCTAACAATAGATTTTTTTGCAGCCAATATCTGTGGCATATCAACAGAACTTGCAATAGGCTTGGCATCAGCAGTCTCTTCATCACTTTGGGTGGAAGCATTAAGAATCATAGCATTTTCATCTTGTCGAGGGGCATGAGGAATTCTTTTAAGTGCTATCCTTGCCTTCTCCCGAGAGCCCCATCCATTTGCCATGACACTCATATTTCTCCATTTATCCTACCAGCCATAGATTGCCAAATCAAATGTAAGTACTCAACATCCCATAAAGATTCAGCAAAAGACTTGTTATGATGAGAAATGATGGAAAAATCACAACATGAACTTACTAAATATTTTGTTATGAAATTAACTGTTTGAGAAACATAATATCAAGAGAGTTACACCTTAAGATCTACATTTGAGCGCAAATACAAGACACCACTAAATTCTGGATCCTTAAGTATTGTGCGCCATTTTCCTGCCCCATGCTTAATAACACCAGCTTTTAGGGCTGCTTCTTCTTCTGGGGTCCATTTTTGCTTAGGAGCACCCATAACTAGAAGAAAAGAGGATCATATCAGGATTTTATTTTCAGACCACAATTTAGGGTGTGTAAACATAATTTAAGCAATTTATCAATATTAGAAAACGTATTAAGCATAATGTATGTTTAGGGTGTGTTTGGAACATCATATTAAACAGAAAATTTTTGAACTTTGCATTTGAAGTTTTCCAAAGAAAATTGAAAAGTAAGAGGGAAATTAAGGTGAAATACATCAAAGTTTTCAAAAATTCAGTATATTATTTCAAAATTTCAAAAAAACCAGAAGAAAAAAAAATTTAAGCATAATGAAAAGTTCGTATTAACACTTTTGAGTGATTCAGAGGTATATAAAGCATCATAATAGATCACAAAAAAATACCTGACATCACAGAATGATACCGGATAGGTTAACAGCAAAAACAAAAAAAAAAGCAATTAAATCAAAACCTACATGATACGAAAGATACCAGTCACATACATTAATACTATTACTAGAATTCAACCACGCAAAATATCGAGAGATGACAAACGGATTATCGAAATGTAACCTTAATCTAAACGAAACTGAAAGAGGTTTTTCTTTGATTAACAATAATCATGAAGTCTAAATAAGAAGGAATCGTATCAGACGACTAGCTAATGAAAAAAAAAATTAAGAATCACAAACTAATAAAGTTTATGTTCCAAATTACAGAATAATAGGGAGATGGATTGATGGAGAAAGGCGAACAGAAAACGGCGTGAATTGGCTTACCAAGAGCCTAGTCAACGGCAATAGCGGATAATTCTTTACCGGCAGCGTTGGGGCGGAAGAACAAGATGACTCAATTAGGGCTTGTATTGGGGTTTCTGGAATAGATCTCCTTTGATTTTGTTATTATTTTTATCTATATATTTGTTTTTTCTTTTTTATAAAAATCACTTTCAATATTTATTGATTAGTAAGAAACTTTCAACTTATGTAGGGAAAAAAAACAAAAAAACTTTGGAATTAATGTCAATATTTTTAAAAATTATAGAAGTAAATTATAGTAAATTATAGTTAAATATAAGATTAAAATATTTATTTGATTAAAATTATAACAAAACTTTGGAATTAATGTAAATATTTTTAAAAATTATTAAAATAAATTATAATTTAATATAAAATTAAAATATTTACTTGATTAAAATTATAACAAAAGGGTATTCAAAATTAAATATAATGGATGCAATCTAAATAATCTAATCTAATTAGAAATGGGCGAAAAAATAACGGTTTACTTATCGACAGTTATTTGAATTAGTATTTCGGTTTTTATCCGATAAATTTTAAGAATAAATACGATTTTATATATAAATTGAATATAAAACAACAGATACGATTCGATTATGATTATACTAAAAATGATACCCGTTCATACCCAAAATTAATTATATTTATTTAATTAATTTATATATTTGATAAATTAAATTATATATTAATTAGATTAAGATTTTCAATTTCACTTTCAGTCTCATATATTTGTCTCTCTGTCTTGTTGCTATCAACTCTCTGCCCTGTCGCTCTAAGCTCTCAACTCTCTATCCTCTACCGCTCTCAACTCTCACCATGGTTAGTTCTTTTCTAGTTCAGTTCTCTGATCCTCCTCAGTTTCTTCTTCTTCTTCTTTTTGATCTTATCAGGTAGACACATAAAGTGTTTCCTTGTCTCCTCATATGAAGCAGATCTCAACTTACTATGTTCTATACTTCGTGTTCTCTTTTATATTTTTACATGAATTACTTCTTTTGGTGTTGTGAACTACAATTTTCTTTCGAGAATTGAGACTCACTATTGCATGTTGATGCTTTTGCGGTATTTTCATTCCTAGCATTTTGCAAAATCTTGATTTTTATTTTTATCGAAAACTCGAATCTATATTATTTTGTCCAAATAATTTACTTCAAAAGTGGCTACTCTGTTTTATGTATGGAGTTGAAGCTAATTTTTATTATCCTTTATAACAAAGCCGGCTCTTTTAGCTTTAGGGTTATAACTATTTCTTTCCCATTTTAAGCTCTAGTTGGAAAGCTCAAAAATAAATTAACAGAACATGGTAGGTCTATTTATTACTCGAAGCACTTTTACAGTATATCAAAGTAATTTTTATCACCTTATATATTATTATTATTTTCATTATTATAATTTTAAATGTATCTATTACAATAGTATCTGATATAAAGTGAGGCTTAATGCGTGATCATGGTACAATCTTATTGCATTTGTGCTTTGAGAGATTAAAATTGTCAAGAAAGTGACAAGTTTGTGTTTTAGTTCAAGAGATAACAAGTAGTTATTGTTGGTTAAGTATAAGTTTTATTAGAATTTGAGTCATTTTATCATGTCTTATAGAGTTTGATATTTGTGAAGAAAACAAAGATTTCAAACATTATAACAAATGAATATGTTGAAAAGGTAACGAGAGATAATAGAAAATATATGTATATTTTTTTATATATGAATTTAAACTTTTAAAGTTTTTTTTTTAATTTCACTACAATCCTCTTAAGGAGGAAATGACATTAAGCTTAATGCAGAGATAACAAGTGGTGGAACTTCAAGTGTCAATCAACATACAAATACTCCTCTCTTTACATCAACCTTCTCACTTGAAAATACACTAAGTCAACCATCACATGAATGTAGTGAAGAAAAAGCTAGGAAGGTAAAATTAAAGTCTGAAGCATGAGTTCATTTTAATAGGAAGAAAATTAATGGAATATAAAAGATAATATGTAATTATTGCATAAAAAGTTAGGAGGTGATATAAGGAATGAGACATCTCACTTGAAAGCACATACAAAATATTTTTCATTCAAACGTCAAGAAAGAGTTATAGGTCAATCATAGTTAAATCCTAACAAGAAGAGAAATAAAATCAAGTTAGGACATTAGAATTTTGATTCTCAAGTTTCTCGTGATAAATGTACAAAGACGATAATTCTACATAAGTGTCATCTTAGTATTGTTAAGCATCATGAAGTTAGGGAGTATTTACATTCATTACAACCAATATGAAAGCCTATTTATTCTGCAATAGTTAAGAGAGACATTATAAAGATATATAATGTTAAGAAAAAAATTATGGATATGTGATGATGAGTCACAAGATTAGCATTACAAATATCGATCTTACGAAATACCCTTTGTGTTGTTTTATAATTTTTAAAACTCTCACGAGTGCATGAATCATTTTATAGAAAATGATAAGTATACTCCCAAGATCGATCTAAGAAAGGAATATATGTGATTTTTAATTTATTATTCAAAATCTTAAAAACAAAATTAAATCTTAAACATTCTGTCACAATATTTTGGTTTGTTTGTTTCCTAATCTAATAACATAAATATAGATATAGATATATATTCAATAAACAATAATGCAAATATTTATCATTTATAACTGTAGAGTATTTAAGGATATAATAATTAAGTTAATTATGATTGCTCATATTATTTAGGTTATTAAATATATAAATTAATATTTATTGATTTTCTCTTTTTGATATGAAATTGTCATTAGGCAAGATCTAAATTTTTTTGTTTAATATTAATTAACTAATATCCTTAGTCAGTGCCTATTAATTAATTAAATTTTAAATTTTAACTTTATTTTTAAGAAAATAACAAATCATCTAATCGACGGAGTCAAATAATTAGACTTTATTCAAGAATTTATTATAAAAGACAAAAGTAAACATATCATTAAATCCAGAGAAAATGAAATTAATGAAACCAAATTAAATTTAACAAATATGAAAATAAGTAACATGTGTTTTATAGATTTCTTTATTTGTGGATATAAAATTTATTATCATAAATTACCACATTTTATGCAAGAAACTTACACGGAAATATTTTTTTAAAAATTACCCGAAACATTACATAAAACTATAACAGAATGATTGAATAAAAGAAATAGAAAACTATACCAGATATCATAAGAGGAAGAATAAGAAGTCTTAAAAATTAGATAATCATTAAATGTCAAGAAAGATAAATATATAGAAAAATAAGAAGAAATGACAAAATCGGTTGTGACACAAGAGATTTTAGAATGTTAGAAAAATATAGATGTAATACAAAATCTTACAAGTAAAAGCATATAAAATATAAAAAATACAAAACATTTAAAAAATATAAATTTAAGAAACAGAACTTTTAAAAATATAAGAGAATGTATTACAAAGAATCTTATAGAAAAAGATATAAACCATCAGAAAACAAAAATTCTTATCCATCAGGGAAAAAGAAATACAAATGTTAGATTTACAATGAGGAATGTCATTATGCTAATAAATTCTCTAACAGACTTCAACTTTAAAAAATTAAAAAAGAAGTTTCCACAAAAAATAAAAATCTTCGAATAGGCTTTTAAGATTGAATTAGAATCAATAAAAGAATTAGATATAAATGATACTTGTAGTATATATCTATTAAAAGAAATTGAGGAGGAAATAACTGACTCATAATATGAATACTCTTCATGAGAAGATAAATGATTTGTATAGTATTACAAATCCTTACAATACTTATATTAAATTATGATTGAAATTTAAATGTTATACAAACTACCATTTACATTCGTATGTAGATACACGAACTAGCACGTGCGTAGCTAGTAAATATGTATTCTTTGAAAACAAGTATCAAAATATTTAATTACAAGAATTATCAATTATTCTACCATAAATCTTAATAAAGTCTTAAAGATACAAATATAATGATAAGATAAGAGAAATTTCATATTTTTACCATATATTAACAAGAAATAGGAGTTGACTTATTGATAAAAAATAATTTTCTAAACTTATATCAACCTTTTATATAATATTTAGAGAAAATAAGTCTAACAACAATAGATGATGAAACCATTATTATGTCAAAAATAAAAATAAAAATTGACTGTATCAAACATAACTTTTATGGAACAACATAAAAAGAAAAAAAAATGTGGTGTGATAGACACAAAACAACAATAAAATCTTTATTTAAAAAATATTTTATTAGATATAAAAGAAAAGCAAATATCTTTTCTTAGTGAAATATAGGAAGATAAAACCTTAAGATGTATAAGAAAACTATTAAAAAATAGAGACCTTAGATAATCCTTTAGATCCAAAGATAAGTAAATCTAAAATGATTGCTAACATAAAATAGATCTTAAAAAATTTATTAGAGTAAAATTTATGATTTATACTCTAGAAGATAGAATTGAATTCGAAAAACTAATTCAAGAATTTTTGAAACTAAAAGTCATAATACCAAATAATTCACCTCATTCTAATATAACATTCTTAGTCAAAAAAAGAATTTGAAAGAAAAAAAAAAGAGAATGATAATAAATTTCAAATCATTGAATAAAGAAACCACTGATAATGAATACTTTATTTCAAAGAAGGAATAATTATTATCATTAATAAAAGGAAATAAATATTTCTTCAATTTTGATTGCAAAAGTAAATGTTAGCAAATAAGACTAGATTATGAATCTCAAAAATTAACGACATTTAGTTACTTCTAAGAATAATTTCAATAAATTATTGTACTATTCAGATTAAAACAAAGCTCTAAGCATCTTTCAAAGGCATATAGACGACATCTTTAAGAAATTACAAATATTTATTGTGTTTACATATATGGTATTTTGGTTTTAAGTAATGAATTAAATAAACATTATTTGATTCTTATTAATATTCTACAAAAATGTAGGAAAAAAGTTATTGTATTTTTTTAGAAGAAACAGTAATTGTTAAGCAAAAAATTAAGTATTTAGAGTTACAAATTAAAAATAGAAAACATAATCTACAATCCCATATATTAATTAATATTCAAGGATTTCTTAGTGAGTTAAAAGACAAAAATTAATTGGAAAGATTCTTAGAATGTTTAGCGTATGCTGAAACATATATCAAGAAACTTGTAGAAATACGAAAACTCTTACAAATAAAATTGAAAAAAGATCATGTTTGGAAATGAATAAAACAAGATACTTTGTAGATGGATAAAGTAAAAGCACAGGTAAAAAATTTATCAATTTTATACCATCCAAGATTAACTGATAAAATAATAATTGAAACATATGCTTCACATGAATACGGGGAATTTAAAAATAAAAATAGATGATAAAAATGAATATCATTATAGATATATATCAGGATCTTTCCATAGTTCAGAATTAAATTATCACAATAATAACAAGGAATACTTATCTCTCAAAAAAACTATTAAAAAATTTACAATAATTGTAATAAATTATAGATTTATTGTCAAAACTGATAAAAAAATTTGGTTATTTTTTAAGAACTATATTATAGATAATAAACAAAGAAGATTAGTCAGATGCAATAGTGGTTTAACCACTACAATTTTGATGTCGAATATCTTCTAAAAAATAAAAATAATTTTAACATATGTACTTATAAGAATATTAGCACCTTTAATTATTTTTGTTATTGCAAGAATGGAATATCTTGATATCAAGGTCAACATAAAATAAAAGGAGATAAGAATCCTTTAGAAACAATTCAAGGTTTTATACCTAGAGAAGTTTTTTTCGACACATGAATTAAGAAAGAAAAACTTAATAGTTTAAAACAACTATTAGAGTCTAAAAACTCTAAAGAGGAATCCTGATTAGAAATTCATTTTAAATAAGGTAACATTTCTAAAGAAGTAATTGAAAATGATAAGGAAGAAAAAAACAGTTTAAAAGAGAGTAACATTTCTGAAGAGAAAAAGGAAAAGCTCAATTGGATTGAAGAAGTAGAAAAAGAAGACCAAAAAAAGACTTATATGGTCTATAATGATCCAAAATCATGAATTTACAATAATTGGCCTGAAACAAGTAAAACTATTATTAGACTGAGTGGAACAACTCACAGAGATTTCACTAACATAATATAAGCTAAAAGCAGTTATGTCAACTATAGAGTACCAAAAATAATAACTCTAGAGGATTTAGTAAAAAATTATTCGGTAGAATTATAATAACAACCATCACCACTAAGTAGGTTGAAAACCTTAGGAAAAATAGAATGACCACTAATACTATTCAAAAAAATGTCTCTCATAGAGATAATAAAGATAATACGACCACTAATACTATTCAAGAAAATATCCATTAGAGATACATTGGTCATTAAAGATAAAAAAGAACAATACATGAATTTAAGTAAATATAATGGTTGGGTCTCAATAACTTAACCAAAAAATTTACTCAGGATCATATCAAAGATATAACATTTTACACCATAGAAAAAGAATTCCCTATAGGTAGTAAATTCAATATTCTTGAAAGAACTAGTCCAATTTTTGTTTATAAAGCATTACATGCATGTTTAATTGAAGATATATATCTAGGAATTAATTTAAATGAATTAAATTACTTTTTTAAAAATTTCAAGAAAGTTATCAAGAATTTCAGGAAGAAGATTAGGACAAGTGACAAGTCTGTCTATTTCAGATTTTTCAATTCACTTATAGACTAGAATGAAGAAGATTGTGTTAGTCCTTACCATTTTATCAAATTAGGAATTTCTAACACAAATAGAAAACTCACCAAACCAATGGCAATTTCAAAAAAGAAATTTAATACAGATAAACTCTATATTATAAGAGGACAAATGTTAAGTCAAAATTATCATGAACTTAAGAAAATTGATAATTTTTATGAAGTCAAAGCAAATTACTTGACTAGTAATGTTATAATTACATCTCATAACAATATGGCGCTCACTGAAGAAGATGGTGAGAAAATCATTAAGTTTGAAAAAAAATTAACATTAATAACCTAAAAAATTATCAAGAAAGATAAAACTCACTAAGGATCACAAATGCATTTATTGTATTAGAGATAAAAAAGATAAAGATACGTCATCATTTGCGTCATCAAAAGAACTATCGATATAAAATGATAAAGATGAATAAAGATGTAGAACTCATATCTTCAATCAGTAGATCAGTAAATGAAAGACTTAAGATTCAAAAGCTAAAATTGTAAAGTTATACGATTTATTAAAGTAGGGGTAAAATAATGATTTTTTACTATTATAAACAAGGATTCCTTATCTTATAAAAAAACCCGTATTTTTATTAATTTGATATAGCTTCAACAATAGCAAACTATCTACTATAAAAAGTATTCATCTAGCAACTATATTTTTAGAAATTTTGAGGTACTAATAATTTCTTCAAGGTTCTTAGTTGACTTTTAAAATTATAATAATTATTATTTTTATGAATAAAATAGAATGTAATCACTTTTTTTTATTCTCTAATAAGTCTAATTTAGACATCATATCATGTACGGATGCAAGAATTCTTTCATTAACACGAGGGTATTAAGGTTTGAATAAGATGAGACATATCAGGTATAACAATAGAAGACGAACAATGAAAGGAAAGATCGTAATAGACCCATTAAATACAATTATGATAATTATAATTATGAGTTAATTAAGGGTTTTGAATAATTAATATTTGTTTATAACATTTGAAATTAATAGATAAAAAATGAAAACAAAAGCTAACTATAAATCTGTATGAAAATAAACATAAGGAAAATATAAAGCTAAAATAACGTTTTAATAATAAACTTAAAAGTTTGTCTTTAAAGAACTAACGATTAGTATTATAAAATAGCTAACCATAATTTGATATTTATCTAGGAAAAAAAAGTTCATTATCGAATAAAAAATAAATTTTTTAAAAATATTAATGATATTAACTCAAAATAGAAATGAACTAATTAAAACAAAATAAAATTTGAAGGATGTCATTGATATTAAGACAAAATAAAAAAAAGTTAATGATAGTTACCCTTCAATTAATTTTAAAAATTAAAAAATAATTTTAAAATAACTTTGTTATGCAATACATTATAATTAATATAAATATAAATATGTATATGTTTATCATGTAATAAATTATATTTTTCTCTCTCCTATTTTACTCTTAATATTCCTTTATCTTATATATTAATTAGATTGTAATATCATTTATCAAGTTTAGAAGTCATCATTCTTTAAAAAGAAAAAAATATATAAAATTAAGAAAATCTAGAACAGACCAATGATTTATTAAAGAAAATTAACATTTAGGCATATAATTTCTTAGCTAATCAAAATTAATTTTCATAATTAAATTTAATTAAATTAATCTTATCAATTAAAATTAGTTAAAAAATATTAATACTTTTTATAACTAGCTAAAAATTTATAAATAGAATGAATAAATTAAAATCTTTCGTTTAAAATTTGACTTATTTAATTTCTTAATTTTTTGACTTGTTTATTTTAGTTTTCTTACTTTTAATTTGACTAATATAATCATTAAATTTAATTTTAAATTTAACTATTATTTTATATTTGATCAATTTCATTTTAACTTTTTAACTCATCAAATATAGTTCTTACTTTAAATTTAATCAAATTAATCACCTAATTTTTCAACTTGTTAAATTTATTCTCATAATTTTTTTAAATTAATAAATTCCTCATCAATTCAAAGTTAAAATATCACCAATATATTACATTTTTTGGTAAGTTAGCACAAATAGTTACCTCTAGAGAAGTTCATGCAATCTATGAAGGATGCAACGGCAACCCATTACCCCCATTAACCTAACAGTAAAGGTAATATTTCATATCCTGTTTGATATGGGTTCGGATCCACTCGTAATAGTTTAAAATAAATAATTAGTAAATATATTGTATATCTAAAAATAATTACAGAAAAAGAAACCTATGAAGGATGCATTACATACGCCGTTGCTATATGAAATTCAAAGATTAAATACCAATTACCACAAAATGTGATAAGTAACTATTTGTGCTAATTTATCATTAGCAATATATTACATCATTGTCTTACATATTTTTTAATATCAAAAATTAGTTTTGAAAGAATTAGAAATGTAATAAATTTGTGTCTAAAACCTGAAGCTTTCATGCCTATTAATGGAGGCGCCTAAATTAGTCACAGGTGCTAACTTTTACATGATATATTATGGCCACTTTAACTTAAATTATTGAAAATATTTTATGGGTAAATATTATTATAATAATTTTTGTTATTATCATAATAAAAATAAAAATATTAATTTTATCTTAAGTATGAATTATACCTTAATATCACTGCAATTTAATAAAAAAATTAATAATAATTTATATTGTAACCTATTTTATAGGTACAATTTAAAAGTCTTGTAACACTCCGTTGGAAGAATTACAAAATTAAATGAAAATTTTAAAAACTAAATAATTAAATTTAAATTTAGGAGACTAAATTAGAATGAGTTAAAAAATATTGCATGTAATTTATTAAAATAAAATATAATTATTATTAAATTTTATTTTAATTAAAACATAGTATTATAATTATTATCTAAAAAAAATGGTGTATACAAATAAAAACCAGTTTTGGACGAGTCCAAATGTCCACGTGAGTAGCGTTTGAAATGAGGAGTCATGGACGGTGATAGAAACAAAATTAAAAGTGTTATTGAATATTATTATATAATTATAAATATATTTTATATAAAAAATATTATTTAAAATTTATCTAAAACTTGAAGTATATATAATAATAAAATTCATAAGTAATTATATAAGAATATTTTTTATAAAAAAAATTATGATACAATTATAATGATAAATTTATTTTTTTAATTTATAATTACGTACTAAATTAATTATAATATTAAAATATCTCGACTTTTTAATTACTAAACAGTTCGATTAAACAATGCAACAAATAAAAGACAATAAAAAACTCCTCTTCAGAAACATGCATCGAGTAGACAACAGCAGCAAAGAGCAGCCAAACTGCAGAATTTACAAAATAAATAAAGGGTCAGTTATAAATAACTCATGAAACAGGAAGAAGAAGAAAAAAAAAAACAGATTAATCAAAATTAATAAATATAATAATAAGAATTAAGAAATTTAATATTTTAAACAAATATAAATCAATAAATAATTAGTTTTAATCAAAATTAATTCGAATTATATCGTGTTATGGATTGTCTAAAGGTCTAAAGGATTTAAAACCCATAATTTAAGACATAATTATCTACAAGGGTCAAAGATATTTATTTATCTATAAGAAAACAGATTAACAATAAAAACTCCACATAAGACATGAAAAAAAAAGTAAATAAAAAGTTTAAATTATTTTTTCCAAAACAAAAAAAAATTCAGATATAAACATATATAATTATTAAAAAAATAACATTTTTTACATTACTCTTAAAATTCAGATTAAAGTATACGATTTGTATAAGTTAGTAGATCATTTACAAACAAATCCCTTAATTACCTGTAATTTAAAAAAAGAAGAAGAAGGTAATTTCGAAAATTTTCACATGAAAAAAGTCACCATCAAAAGAGAAAAATAATAATAAATCCGAGCCATCAATTTTCATCCAAAGCAACCAAGTTGACTCGTGTAAAACATTGTAAAACCTAGACAACGAAAGATCTGAGTCATCCATCGAGTTTCAACCATTGAGAGACTGAGAAGACTAAGAAAGAGAGAGAAAGCGTACCAGCCTTCCATTAAACCGGAGCTTTGGTTATGTTGTTGCGGAGGAGGCTGGGCGTACTGAGGGGCATAAGGAGGAGGAGGATAACCCGCTTGGGGTGGGTATCCTTGTGCTGGATATCCCGGTGGTGGATAAGCATCCTTTGGTGGTGGATATCCTTCCGGTGGATAACCTATTTCATCGTATCCAAACAAAAATCAAAACTCGGTCAAATTAACCAAATCAAATTAAACAAGCAGAAAGTTCAGGAAACAGATCTAAGAAACCTTGTGGGGGTGGAACGCCAACAGGATGTTGTTGCTGACTGTAATAGCTCATTGTTTGTTGAAGACGGAGCTTTTTAGAGAGATAGAGAGAAGTTTTGATTTGGGGAAGAAACAGAGAAAGTATTATAAGTGATGGTGTTTCGTTTAAGGCAGTTTATTATATATATACATAAAAAAGAGAAAAAGATGGAGGAACGAGACACGAGACGGGATTGTTATCCTAGTTGTTTGTTTACACGGTTTTATTTTATTTCTTACAGTGATTTTGAATGATATTTTCTAACCATTTATGATATGTGTCCTCTTTGTTAAATTAGAGGAAGATATTTATAAAAATAATTAAAAATTATGATTATATTATTTATAAAATAAAAAATTAACGGTATATTTTTTTATTTTAAATTTATATATAATTTTATTAAAGTTCTTAAATTTTTATCAATAATATTAATAAAAATAAATAAATAATTCTAGTTAATATTATATGAATTTTGTTACCTTTGTTACTGTATGAAAGTTTTTCATACTCTAATAATTGGTACGTACGTTTATTAACCATTAATTTTTTTTTTTATTTTTACAAACATTTTTGTTTAATTTGATAGGGGATACTCGTTATCAACTTTAATAAAAAAAACAAATACATTAAAAATAACTAAAAGGAAACTAATATTTGAACTGAAATATTAATATTCTTTTAATAACATAAAATATAAAATATATCAATATATTAACTTAAATATATGTCATGTAACCAACTAGAAATAAACATACTTATATAAAAATAATATTAATTATGCTTAAATTAACTTAAATTTGTAGGTGAATTAGTTTTTCAATCACTTCTAAGTTGATATCAGAGTTAGAGATTACGTGTTAAAGATTTAATAACTCTAATTATAATTTATAATAAGTTGATAATTAACTTGTTGGAAGATTATGCTTAACCATTGGCTTAGGGATAATATGACATTGAGTGACACATATTTAAGTTGTACTTAAGGATGAATTCTTTGATGTTTCGTCCTGTGAATTATCTACCATTATCGACGACGAGTTCTTCGGGACATGTTTTTCATTTCAATAATATTTTTTTCCTAATTTAGCAAAAACTTAACTCAAAACTCATATTTTTATAAATATAAATACTAGAATGTCATTGTTACATATATTTAAAAAAATAAAATAAAAATTAGATCTTATAAGATTTTTGAAGTTTGTCATCGACGACCAACTGGAGTTCCAACAACATACAAGATTTATGACAACCTTCGTCAATAACCTATTAGATATAATCTGTATCTTTATATATAACTTATTATATCTACTTAAATCTTTATAACTCGTTACATTAATATGTATATTTGTATATAACATATTACATCAATATCTATAAGTTAGTTAATGAAGCTTCATTTTGTAAATTATAAATACAACTCTAACATATTAATCATTTATCCTTAAATGTAATATGTTACATTTATCTCTAGTAGTATCACCGAAGTTTTAGTAAAATTATAACATATTATATCCAATTCAATCATATTTCATCTACTTCCAACGAGATCATTGGAGTTCCAACAAAGTCATTGATAATACTGTCGAAGTTTTGGTAAAATCGTCAATAAAGTGACATGAGTTCAATTGAGATCATCAGAGATATGACGGGGTCTTATAATTATCTTATTTTATTAAAGTTAAATATAAAATAAAGATATTTTGATCTATTCGTTGAATAATTTCATATAAAAATATGAGTTTTAAGATTAATTAAAAAATAATTAATTTATCAAAAATAATGTTATTTAAGCCAAAAATTATATCATGTGTGGTGTATAGAACCAATATCTATAAGAAAGTGATAAGTATATAAAAGAAATGTAAATCTTTTCACTTTAACTTAAGTTTGTGAGAGATTTAGTTTTCTAATAACTTCTAATGACTCATATTAAAAAAATTATACATGAATATATATATATATATATAAGAATTCATTTTTTACATGTTTAAAATTATAATATATATATATATATATTAATAACTAAATGTTTAGTAGAATGTGATTGAAAATAAAATAATATAAATTATTAAATTATATAAAAAATAGAGGGATAAAATAATGGCAATTGTTTTGCGTTGTGATTGTATATTCTTCTCAGGATGGGTATCAATTTGTAACTTACTATTAAAACAAATTTACAAAAAAATACTATATATATTAAGAGTTATATTATAAGTTATGTTTTTAAAAAAAAATTATACAATTTTATCTAAAATAATTATAAAAGGAAAAGTTTTATTAAGTTTAATCAAGTTTGATTGATATAAAATAGTAATGAATAAATTTTATTTTTAAAAATGATAAATTTGTTATTTTGTTATTGTCATTTCTCTTATATTTTATTTCATATTTTTTATATTTTTTAAAAAAATCACTAATATATTTTTCATTAAAGTAAGTTAATAATGATATATCCCATATAATTTTAATATTAATATATATCTTTATAAAAAGTTAAGTAATTATATAAAAACTTTACCCGTTCTTTAATATTGTATACGATAACAAATTTAATATAATAAATATTTATATCTAAAAAAATAAAATAATATACTTATTAATTAAAATATATATTTTAAAAATAATATGTATATATATATAAAGATTAAAATAACTTTAAATCTAATTCTCATTTACATAATTATTAAAACTCTAATTATTAATAAAAAAATATTATTAATAAGTTAATATTTTTTATTTAAATAATATATTTTAATTATTAATCTTTTATTTTTATTATTCATAATAAATAATACATATTTCAATGAAAAACTCAAATTACGTACATCGGAAATTTATCATTATAAATATTAGGGGTGTCTATGGTCTGATTCGATCTGGTTTTTTCTAAAAAAAAATTAATTAAATTAGACCGTTCATATTATTCGGACCGAATCGGACCGGACCGTTTGAAACGATTTTAAGAAATAAAAACCGGACCGGATTGTTTGATTTATAAAACGGTTTGGTCCGATTTGATTCCCAGTTTGGTCTGATTTTTTTATAATTTAACGAAGAATAATGTGAAATTTTTAATATATTATTAAATCAATCCGATCCAGTTTAAACGGTTTAAAATTAGTACAAATCGAACCAGACCGTTTGATTAGTAAAATCGTTCGATTTGGTCCGATCCGGTCCAGGTGCAGTTTATGAACACCCTAGTAAATATGTGTTTCAATGTGAGTTTATAGTTTATACTGTTATTTAAAAAAATAAAAAATAAAAACAATAATGTTGTTTAAATCTTGAGAGGAGTCCTGGAGATTTTGATTCTTAAGAACTGTACAGTTCAAATATTGACACTATCGATTGCACGAAGTTGTTCTCTATATTTACATTTTTATTGTCAAATATTCTAATATTTGTATTATTACGTTGGATTTGTTATTTTAACAGTATTGTAATTTTATTTTAGATATTTTTTTTATTTTTAGATCATATTTTAATGATATTTATATTTAATAAAAATTATTATTTTAAAATATTTTTTCTTTTATTATAAATTTTTTACACATACCCATTTATGTTTAATGAAACATATTTATGGTATTGCTTTTTAATACTAAAACATTAAAAGCTTCTTTACATAGTATTTTTGAGTTACTAAATATATATTTTTATATTTTTAATTTATTTTATACTCTCTTCAATTTCTTTTGTTCATATATCATCTAAAAATTAAACAATTTTACTTATAATTAAATATTAATTATCGGTATTTATTCAAATTTTATACATTTTATGCTAATATTGTTTTAATGAATATAATGTGTAATTTTTAAATTTGTATATACAAAAATAAAAATGAAAAAACATTATGCAATATATAATTTGTATAAAAAATAGATCAAATTAAAAGAAAAATAATTTATATATATAATTATACATATAATCATATGAATTAAATATGTATCACTATTATTAATATTATAAATATAATCATACTAATATTTTATTTAAAACTTAAATAATTATTTACATGTTATCATTTTTATAATTATCATAATTGAGTATAATGAAAAATTATAAATTTAATTTGATTAATAATAAAAAAATAAAATATATAAAAAATCTTAGAGTTTTGATGTGATAAAAAATAAAAGATTTTGAAAAGAATATAAAATGAGTTAAAATATTAAAATATGTATTTAAAGATTTAAAAATTATAAGAAAGTAAGTTAATTTCGATATATATATTTTTTATTAAAAAATACATAAATATTAAAAACAAATAAAAAATAATATTTTTTATTATATATATATATATATATATATATATATCTTAAGACACATGAAAAATATAAATAAAATAAGTATATAAAATAAAATCATCCCTCGTTAATTTCGATAAGAGTATTTTTTTCTTATATATTAAATTATTATTATTATATAAATGTGATATGTAATTATAGGAATGAATAAATGGGTACACTTCTTTTAAACTAATAATTTAACGCCAGATCTGTCGTTAACGTGACTTTTTAGTAGGTTCCACCCTCGTCTCACCACATCAAATACTTTTTATCTAAATTTTCTTTTCGATTATCTTCAAAAATGCTTTTTTTTTAAATAACATATTTGTATATTTATTACACATTATATATTTTTTGATAAATTATTTAAAATTAAAAATAATAAAAATAATATTTTTATTTTAAATTAATAAATATTTAAATTAATATTAAAAATATTATTTTATTATTATAAATTTTATATATTTAAAACATAAAACATGTATTATTACGTAATAAAATAATTACATTTATGCAATCTTTCGAAGACTTTAAAGCACAAAATCATCTAACACTAAATAAAGCATGTGAAGAGAGTAGGAGTGGATGTCATTAGATTTAATAAAAGTTGGATAAAAGATTTTAAACTTGAAAAAAAAAACAATGACTCTTATTTTTTTCATTAAAATGGAGATATAAATAGTAGTCATCATTATTAAAATGAATATTATTTATAAAATAATACTTTCATACATTATAATCATAAAATTAAATATATTTATTAATAATAATATATTATATTATTTATGATTTATAATATTTTTTTTATCAAACTTGCTAATGATCTTTTTATGCATAATTTATGTATATGCCAATCATTGTACGTGGCACGCCAAAAATGTACAGAGTTTGACTCCCTTGAATCTCATTCAAAATAATAAAGCAAATTTAACGTAAATTGCTTTGAGTTGTTATGGTGAATAACGGACCCATATTTAAAAATTCATAAACAACATTCACATGAAAAATGAGTGATTTATTAGAGCTGGAATTTTACAACTAAAATTATCATCCTTATATCTCACATATATAATATTATTATAAAAAACTTATATATTACAAAATTATAAATAAAACTTTTACAATTATTATCAGTATTCGGTAAGCTTTTCAATAAGTATAGAAAGACTTTGGTTTAGCGTGTTAAGCTTAAAAATATAATGATTAAATGTATAAAGATATTATTTTATCACGATAAAATAATATCTTATTAGAATAATAATAAACATTCTTTTTGAATGAATTTGATAAGTAATAAAATTTGTATTAACCCATTGATTTAATATATGAAAACATTCAGAATTCATGTTAAATTTAACATTTTTTGTAAAAATAATTTTATTACGATGAGATAATATCTTATTATATAAGCAATAAATCTCATAACCAAAGATTTTATAAAAAATAAAATCTTACACAAAATGTAGTGATTTGTTGTAATATGTATCATGAATAATGTAGCAATTTATTGTTACCATTAGTTTAAAACTTTAGAGAGAGAAAAATAATAATTTAAAATTATTTTGTATTGAAAATTTATATAATATCTTTTTAAGTATATTTTAATTTGAAGCTTTAAAATAATATATATATAATTGTTTGAAAATAATAAATTTGTTTATATATGTCATGTACGTGTATAAGTTCATTTTAGAAATACTTAAAATGAACATAAATTATTTACAATTTGTATATATAATATATAATGTACATATTACTTACAAATCATATTTTATTTTAAAATAAATTCGATGATGTAAAACGGATATATATTATTTTAACCCCAAACTTGTATAATTGATGTATATAGAAGCGAGAATTACAAATTTTTGAAAATTTGTAACAGTTATATAGATATTATTGCTGATTAAAATATTTTGGGATATTACACAAACAATTATCCCAATATTCTAAACAAAAAAATGTCGTTATTTTTGAGAATATATGAAAATTGTTATTTTCTCATTTTTTTAAAAAATAATACTCTTAAATTTATAATAATAAAAATATTATATTAATAATATTAAATGTTGTTTGAATCGAATGAAATTCGATATTAAACAGATCTAAATGACTATAATTTAATTTGAATAACGTTCAATTAGATAATGTTTAATGTAAATAATATATTATATTTTTTAATAATAAAAATATATAAGTGTGATATAAATTATATTATTTTTATAATTATAAAATTTAATAATATTATTTTAGTTATTTTTCAAAAATATATTAAAAAATTAAGAAAAAAAATAATACTTTTAAAACTTATAAATATAAAAATAACATCATTAACATCTAATTTATATATTTTTATTATTAAAAGAATATAACATATCATTTAATATTAAATAAAATATAATTAAATACTATTAAATATTATCTAATTAAATTCATTTAATTTTATTAGAATAATATTTTTATTTTTATAAGATTAAGAGGTTTTTCATTTCCTAAATGCACACGCTTTCTATAAAATACACTTTTAATTTTTATAAGATAAAGCCTAAATGCACGCGCTTTCTATAAAAATAAAGATAAGATGCTTTTAATGTGTGGGAAAATAACACGCATTTCACACGGTATACACACGTTATTCTATGATAACAATAATTTATATTATAACACTATCATATGTTTTTTATTATTATTTAAGAAATCTCCTTTTTAGAATTTTAGTTATTTTATTGTCAAATTTTTCAATTTAATCAACCTAATCTAAATTTTTTAAATTAGTAGTAAATTTTATCCAAATTACTAATTTATAATATTATTTATATAATTTAACTTAAAATTACTTATTATATTCATAGTTTTACATATATCATAATTAATTTTATTGTAATTGAATTTAAAATTAAATTTTATAAATAAAATTATTTTTTATCAAAATAATTAATAGATGACGAGAACAATAAACCTAAATTATCGTTATGTTATTTAAAATTTATTTGTAGTTATTATATATACATATTAAATGTCTCATTATCATTACTACTTAAAAGATATAAATTTCCATTAGTAGAATTTTTTATTAATTTAAATAATAATTTTAACTCTAAGTTTACGTATGTATATGTTTTTAGGATATCAAATTAAATGAAAGTGATACAAAATTAGTTAAATTAGATTACTAAATTAATTACTTAATGATAGTATCATTTCATACATACACATTTGAATTGACATTAATATCAATTAATTTTTTCTTAAAATTTATACTGCGCCTCTTAGCCCCTATTACGGTCTGCCTGTATACATTTCATTCAAATTATAAAATGTAATTAATTTATTTTTGGTTAATATTTATAAAGATTTTTTTATTATTTGCTTCAAATATTTTCGTTTTGATGAAAAAAAAAATTAAAAAATATTATTTTTAAAAATGTACGAATCACTCTATATTTTTATAGTGATTTTTTTAAATTAAAAAGTATACGTATAGTTCAAATTTTTTGACTTGAAAAATAAATAAAATAAATCTTATAATCAGATGATAGTGATTGATTACTTAAAAATGTGAAAATAAAAATAATTTTTTTATCATATATATAATTAAAAATTCAATTAATAAATAAAAAATCTGAAATTAAAATTATCAATAAACACACCTTTAATTGTTGGAATTTTTTTGTTGGTTTTTTATAATGCAAGCTATTGCTTGAAAACTATGTTTTGGGCTAAAAGTTGAGAAAGGAAGACTATTTTTTCTAATTTTAGAAATAACTTATTGCATATTTGATCTTTTATTTTAATTTCTACTTAAAGCACATATCATTGGCAAGAGTAAGGATGATAAACAAAATAAAAAAATCCATCCTATTAGAGCTATATAGATATTTATTGAATGTAATTCACTTTTAATTGGATCAAAAATATATTATTTCTAAATTGTATCAAATCATGATTCACATATAAAATCAACATATTAGATTGAATTATGATAGATTAAGACAAATCGATGCGTAGATCGGACTAGATCATATTGATCGATCCAAATCTAAATCTTTTTAATTATAATTTTATAACTAAAAAAATTGCACATCACACTATATTTTTCTAATGTTTACAACTACTTATTTAAAAATTTTACATTATAAATAATCATTTTAAAATTTTTTCTCTTTATTTTTATAAATATAACTTTCTCTCTCTTAAAATTTTCATAAATTTATCTATTATTGTTTAAAATTTTTTAAACAAAAATTAAAATCTCATCATATTCATAATTATTTATTTATTCTTATATTTATTACAAAAAATATTATTTTTTAGTTTATCATAATTTATTTAAAATAAAAAAGTGATGTATATAATGTATCTTATTATTTTTAATTTATTAATCTAAAATATATATAATACCTTACATCAAATAATATTTTTATTTTAAAAAAATAAAAAAATATAACAATTTGAATTGTGCGGTGGATATCTATTGATTCACAAGCAATACATAGTGTGATCCATAGGATCAATGCATGATCTTATCCATATGATTTATGGATTAAAAATACATCAAATCAAAATAAATCTTTTAAATAATGAATAAAATAAAATCATAATTAAATTGGGTCGAATTCTATCTCTAAATCTACAAGACAATTGAAACATACTAAATAAAATTGAATAAGTGGTTGTTTTTTTAGATAAGTACATATAAATTTATTTAATAGTATAATACATGGAACACATTAATAATTAGTAAATTATAGTAAGATTTCAACAAAACAATATTATAGGGATAAATAAAACATTTTCTAGAATTGATTGCTAGTTAATTTTCTATGCATTAAATGACATCTTCATCATATGTTGATCATTGATACAATGATGATTGAGATAGACAATATTTAGAATGCATGAATCCTTAAAAAAACAAAAAAGCCTAAATATAAATTATATAATTTTATTTTTAAATACCATAAAAATATGCATGTATTGCATTTTTAAAGACTAATTTTAAATATTTTTTGAACTTATTATTACATGTATTAAAAAATATTATATATTTCTATTATTATAATGAATTTATTAATTGTTTAATTTTTATATTTATTTTATATGATGTTTTAATTGATATTCGAATAATTTATAAACTTTATATAATAAATTCTAAAATATATTAGTGATTAATCCATTTATATTTATTACGTATATATTTAATATTTTTAATGCCATTAATAAAAAATGAATAAATAATATATGTTAAAGTGTAGAATTGAGCAAAAATATATTTATAGAGTTGAAAATTTCTTAGAATTTACTCGTAAAAATAATTATAATGAAATCACTATGATTTGATGCTCATGTGTTAAATATAAAAATGAGAAATTTTATGATATTGATGAGGTTAAGTATCACTTTATCCGTAGTAATACTCTTTTGAGTTATAAGTGTTAGTATTATCATGGAGAAAATATTGACGATACTCATGAGGAATAGATAAATAAGGATGTGAATGAATTATATATATCTTATCAAAATAAGCACTTCAGACATAATATACAGACATAAAATATAATTCATGTTGTGTAAGATGAACTACGTGAGAATGATCCTAAAACCTTTAAAAAACTCTAAAAATATTCCTAAATAAGCCGTTGTATCCAGAATGCAAGACATACACTAAAATATCATGATTGGTTCATTTGTACAATATGAAGGCAAAAAATGATTTTTTGGAAAAGGGATTCACCGAATTACTAAATGTACTAATATATATGTTTCTTGAGGGTAATAAGTTACTATCTTCAATGTATAAAGTAGATAAATCTCTTAGTCGATTTGGCATAGAATATCATAAAATTCATGCTTATCCAAATGATTGCATTCTTTATAAGAAAGAATATGAGACATTAGATGATTGTTCGGTGTGTAAAGAATCAAGATGTAAGCATACTACAAAATGATAAAATGACTAAGAAAGGCGTGCCCGTAAAGGTACTTTGGTTCTTTCCTCTGATTCCTCGCTTTTAAAGGTCGTTTAAAAGTAAAGAGACATAAAATATGTTGACTTGGCATTCAGAGAATCGATCTGATGATGGGATACTATGTCATCCAATCGATTCTCCAAATTGAAAAGTAGTAGATAACTTATCCCCTCAATTTGCATATATATAATCCGTACAATCTTCGCCTTGCCATTGTTGCTAATAGAATTAATCCACAAAATTCTCTTAGTAGTAGATATAGTTATTGGGCAATAATTATTGTAATATACAACCTTCCTCCCTGGTTGTGTATGAAAAGAAAATTCATGATACTAACATTATTGATCTCAAGATCAAAAATAACCTATAGTTGATATTGATGTGTATTTGTAGTCTTTGATAGATAACTTAAAGACGTTATAGAATGATGATATAAATGTTTATGATGCACATAAAGAATAATACTTTAACTTGAAAGGGGTCCTTTTATGAATAATTAATGATTTTCTTGTCTATAAAAAATTTCAAGACATGCAACAAAAGGTTATATACGATGCCTTATTTGTAGTGATAACACTTTTGTAATTTATCTTATTCATGGACGAAAGATGTCTTATAGAAAACATAGAAATTTTTTTCCATTTGGACACAAGTTTAGATACCAAAAGAAACATTTTGATGGTAAAGAAAATCATGATATTGCACCAAGACCTTTGTGAGGGTTTTAGATATTAAGGAGATTGAATGATATGACATTCAAACCATATAGAAAGATGAAAAAAAGAATATTCATTGACGGAGAGAAATGAAATAGGCCAACTAATAAAATGGGTGAAATTGAAAATAGAACATGATTGTTGGAATAAAAAATCAATATTTTGTGAATTACCTTACTCGAAAGACCTATATATTTGTCACATATTAAATGTCATGTACATTGAGAAAAATGTATATGAGAGCTTGATTGGTACATTACTTAATATACTTGAAAAAACAAAGGATGAAATTAAAGTAAGATTGAGTTTGAAGAAACTGGGCATACGACTTGAATTGGCACAAGGGTGGAAAATTATAAGAATCGAATATACTTGTCACCAGTATCATATACAATGTTAATAAAAGAGAAGGATGTATTTTGTAAATGTTTGGCGGGTGTAAAAGTTCTTAATGGTTACTAATTCAACTTAAAATTTTTTGTGTCTATGATTGATAAGAAACTTTATGAATTGAAATCACATAACTATTATATCTTAATGCAATACCTATTTCTAGTTGCTGTTAGGTCATTTCTTTCAAAATATGTTCGATTATTAATAATTCATCTTTGTTTATTCTTCAATACAATATGTAAGAAATCAATATCAATTGACGAGTTAAACTCTTTACAAAAAGATATTGTGAAGAATTTATGTCTATTTGAGAAATATTTTCTTTTTTTATATAATGATTCACTTGTGTATTCATTTAGTTTGAGAAGTTCAATTGTGTGATTCTACTTACTTAAGATGGATGAATCCTTTTGAAAGTTACATGCAAGCCCTTAAAGGATATGTAAATAATATAAATCATCCTAAAGGATGCATCGTGGAACATTAAATTACTAAATAGGCTATTGAGTTTTGTTTTGAATATTTTAATGGTTGCATTGAAATTGAAAATCCTACGCACAAGTTGTTCTTATAATGTGACATGATTCAAGTAGTTAACTCTATGGTTGGTGGAAGTAAGAAATTGTTTATTAATTGCACTCAATGGGAAAAGCATACCAAGTAACGACAATGCATGTCAAGTTCACCATTTTCATATAAAATAAAATTATATATTTAATTGTTAATGACACATAATTGATATATCTTTCATAATATCACATAATGCATTTGAATTTATTAAAGATTGATCCTCGTTATAAAAAAGAGGAGAAAAATGGTTATATGATGAGCATAAACGAGAGCTTATTAATTAGTTTCACAACCATGTAAGTGTCACATACAATAATTCATTAGTGCACCAAATTAATATTTTACAACTTTGTTTTAAACATACTTCATGTTTTTATATGCATAGATTCGTTGAACTCAATAAACCAAATCATAAAATAAGAGAAAATTTGACATGGTTTACACATGGTCCAAAATTTGATGTCAAATAGTATTTTAGTTTCAAAATTAATGGTTCCATGTTTACAACACAAGAAAGAGACAAAATCCGAGTAAACCAGAATAGTGGTGTGAAGATGGTTGCAAAAACTTGGCAATTTGCTAGTTCAAAAGATGATAATCCTGTACTTTCTGATAGAATGTATTATAGTATAATTCAAGAAATTTGGGAACTTGATTATAGGGTCTTCTATGAAACAATATTCTTGTGTGATTGAGTTGAAGATACTGTAAATGTTGGATATAAAATAGTTGATTTTGGATTTACTCTTGTAAATTTATCCAAGATAGGTCACACTAATAATCATTTCATGATAGCACTTCATGCAAAATAATTATTTTACATAAGTGATCAAATTGACATAAGTATTTTAAGTGCTGCAAATTAAAGAGATGCAAAAAGAGTATCTCAAGGAAAATCTGTATCTAGTGGACAATTATCACGCACCAAGTTCTTCAAGAAGAAACCATGAAAAAAGTATAATTATGAGTATGTTATAAACTTCAATAAAAATTTAGGTTATGTTATGACGATTGTTGCGAACAAAAATAGTATGAATGATGGATAAATTGTGCCACTTTTTAACAAAATATCTGGAGTAAACATTGGACAATCTTATATATCGATCGAGTATATATTGCAATTATTTGATTTCAAATTATCGATTTAAGTATAATGGTGGACAAGGTGAGTCCACAATCAATAAATAGCTTTCATTTGTGTAAAACATATAATTATGTTTATATTATCTAATTAATTATATATATTTATTTTATATAAGACAAGTTATTATCGATTTGAAGCTAATCACTTGTCACATTTAGCGATATTTTATGATTCATTATATGTGAATCAATATCACAAGCATGATGTTAGTATAAGAGTGAAACAATTATTTGATATAACATTAACACTTCAGAAAAATCAAAAGATAATTACCTCTTGATCACTAAAGTTTGAATAAGGTCAAGATCATTGAACGTTGGTAATCCTTGATCTATACGATAATCATGCTTGGTCTTAATACTTGACTTCCATATAATTGAGTAAAGACACAAAAATAGTTGTTAAAATATGAGAGTTATAACTAGCTATTTTGTTTCTATTGATTTTTATAATATTGAAGAAAGAGCTAACTCTTTTAAGCTTTGATGGGTATGAAAGTTGTGGAATAAGAGTTAGAGCATTGTACTTAAAAAATCAAATAAGCTTATATGGGATAAAGTTATGGTATATGCAAGTGATTATTAAGAATGAATTTTATTAATTTAATGAATAGTATGATTGAATAATAAAGATGTTTTAATTGATAAACCATTTACACTTTTTTAGGTTACACAACAAAATGATAGAGTTATACATGGTTATTTTGTTATGAAATTTATGAGCGAGATCATCTCAAATATCAACATATCAATTAAAGATGTGATAATCTCCTTTATTAATATATTCTTTTAACATATAAGTTATTTTTAATGAATTTATGATATTAATTATGAAATAAGTTTTATTCATTTAAGTTTCTGGAATCATAATACTTGTAAGGTGTTATTTAATTTGCTAACCTTAAAGTCTTTACATTTAATATTTCACATAACATGTAAACTATCAGTTTTTTAAGCCTCTTCATTTGAGGTCATGAGAACATTGAGGTAATGTTATATGTATATTAGTTAAATAACAATTATACTGATCTTTTAACATATATAATTTATTTTTTGTGAATTTATGATATTAAATTGTTATTTTGAATTTAAATACATATAGTTCTTTGGTTTGAGTAAAACAGGTTATGATAAGCAAATTTTTGATTATTTAAGAGAAGAATAAGCAGAACACATCTTCAAATTATAAAGTCACAAGAAGAATTATAAGAAAAATCTAATGATATTGAATAGCATAAATATCTTATTATTATGTGTTTATCTTGTAAAATTTCATATAATAATGAACATATGTAATTTTATATTTAATATACCATACATATGTATATTTGTTTATAATATTTAATAATATTGTAATTAAATTAAATTAAATTTATATATATGTATTGTATGTAAGTTATTTTTTGTTATAAATTAGTTCTTAAGTAATTAATTAATATATAGTTTTTAAATGAATAAAAAATTTTAAAAACTATTTTAAATATAATCAAAATATGTTAATAGTTTATACTATGGGGTGTCCACGATTCGGTCCGATCTAATTTTAAGTAAAAAAATTTAATTGGACTGAACCATTCATATTGTTCAAACCGAATCGAACCAAATCATTTGGTTATTAAAAATATTGTAACCGAATAGTTTGGTCTGGTTTGGTTAACGATTTTCAATGGTTTGATCCAATTAATAATACATATATATGATACACTTAACGATATATATTTGATTAAAATATGAGAAATTTAATAAATAGTTTGTGAAAAGTAATATAGAAAATTTAATATATTATTAAAATTGGTTCAGTTTGATCCAATCGGTTTAAAAATTAATATAACAGGATTAAACCGTTTGATTTATAAAACTATTTGGACCGGTTTGATCCAGTCTGATTTTCCAATTAATTCGATTCAGTCTAGTTTTTGGACACCCCTAAGTTATACCATTTTAAGTTAGTTTTAGAGTAGAGCGAACTTAAAAAATTTTACACATAAAATCTACTTAAAATTTTAAGTTGATTGACACATAATATTGATTTCAAATTTAAAATCAATTGACAAGTAAGATCGACTTTAAATTTAACATCGATTGATATGTAGTAGTAATTTTAAATTTTAAGTTAATTCTACCGATGAATAAACTTAAAATCCTTTTTAAGTCGGTTATTAATTGACTTAAAAATCTTTTATTATAATAATAATATAATATATTATATTTATATATATATATTTGAATATAATATGTTAAATTAAGATATTTTATTATATATATCAAAATTCTGATGAAGTTGCTTATACTAATCATATGATAAATTTATATTTTAATTTATTTATTAAATAATTTAATTTTAAATTTTAAAATTTAAATTAATCATTATAAATTAAAAAATAATTTTTAATTTATTAAAATAAATATTATATAAGTAAAAAGTTATTTATTTATTTTTGTGTGTCTCGTAATGGTTTAGCCTCAATGTATACAAACTTTGCTTGTTTTTATCAAAATAACTATTTAGCAGCCCAAACACCCGTGACAAGATTTGACTGAACGTCTTTCTAGTCTACTCATACGTCATTATAATAGGAAAATGTGAGTTAAAATTTTCATATTGTTTGTTCAAACTTCACCATTGAGAAACTAAATAAAACAAAAACATCAACGTCTTCTTTGCATGACCAAAATAAAAAATTCATTATCAGTAAAAAAAAAAGAATCAACCTTTTAACTTTTAATTCACATAACCAAACTTCGAGGACTTTAAACATAAATCATTTTCAAAATTAATTTTCAAATCTCATATTTTTATTTTCGTGGGTTAAGTTTTTTTTAGTTTAATAAATAAGCACTATTTGAGTGTGAATGAGTGAATGAGTGAATGGAGATTTTTTTTGTTAAATAAAAATAAACCTCATTTTAAAATAAGTAGTTTATCTATATTAAAGATCATTGTTATATAATATACTTTTTTACATATTTTTCAAAAAAAAAAATTCTTATATGATGCACGAAGAGTCATGATTAAAAGCGCTTAACCCATGTATGTCATCGTAACTACAAAACCACTTAAACTATAACATGTACAGTGCAATACTAATTTGAATAGCAAAAACATTTATTTTAATTTAACTAAAGTGATGTAGAAAAAGAGTTCTAAATTTTAATTATTAAATTTTTCTAAACTTTAATTATTGAATTTAGTTTTGCTATGAAATTTGAAAAACTTATGAATTAAGTCCTATAAATGAAAATTCTAATCTCTATATGTAAGTTTTTTTCTTTTTAACTTATAAATAAATAAAGGGTGTATGTGTAAGTTACAAAGGCAAAATTTGGACCCCTTGATCTTACAATTCAGCTAACTCCTAACGGTTATGGAGGAATATAGAACCTATAGGAATAGGATTTCCACGCATATTATCTCTACTTTTTTTTTATTTTTAAATATTACACTCATGTTTTTAAGCACAATTCAACCATTCAACTTTAAAATTACATTAATATTATATATTATTTAAATTGTTAGCCGAATAATATCTATGATATTTTTGTTGGAATATTATAGATCAAAACTAAAAAACACTCGAGAATAATTTTCTACAAATTCTTAAAAACTCTCAAATTTTTGTTTTTGATTTTTTAAACTTAATTATTACATAACTACTGAGAAATATTATAGAAATAACTAATAAATCTAAGTCATACAACACAAACTTATCAAAATAATCTAAAACCATACATTTAGCTCCTTACTTAACTCATTTCTTTTCTTCTTTCTACCTACCAACCATGAGTTATATCATTATCAATCCAGATCATCACCATAGAAGCTTCCACGAGTTGGACTTCAAATAGGCTGGATTATTTCAAAGAGCTTAGGCTTGTAAACAAGTTTACAAAAATAACACTCCCTTTTAAACTTGTTTTATGATGCCAAACAAATCTCTCAATCTGACAAAGTCTTCTTACTTGAGCGGTTTAGTGAAGATGTCAGAAATTTGATCTTGTGATTTAACATACTCGAATTGTACATCCTTTCTTTTGATGCATTCCCTGATGTAATGATATTGAGTATCTATGTGTTTGCTTCGATCATGAAAAACAATATTTTTGGCTAAGGAAATAGTTAACTTATTATCGACACAAATTTTGATTGACTCTTCTTGTGTCATGTTTAGCTCCTTCAATAAATTTCTAGACCAAATTGCATGGCAAACACATAAGGTAGTTGCTACAAATTATGCTTCACAACTAGACAATGTGACAATCGGTTGTTTTTTCGACATCCACGTAAAAGCGATATCTCTCATGAAAAACACAAATCTGGAAGTGCTTTTTTGATCGTTCATATCTCTACCAAAATCATTATCACTATATTCAGCAATCTTGTAATCATTAGAAGCCGGATAAACAAGCTAAGATCAATTGTACCTTTTAAATAATGTAGGATTCTTTTAATTTGCAGCTTTGAAATGGGTGATTGTCGGTTTCTCCATATAGCAGCTAATTAATCCAACGGTATACAGGATGTCAGATCTTGTGCACGTGAGATAACGCAGAACTCCAACTAAACTTTTGAAAAATGTTGGATCCATGATTTCACCATCTTCATGCTTGGATAGTTTGATTCTAGATTCCACTAGTGTGTTGATCGACTTGCAATCATTCGTCTTGAACTTCTTTAGTATCTCCCTTACATAGCTTTCTTGAGAGATGAAAATTCCTTCTTCTTTTTGCTTCACTTCAATTCCAAGGTAGTATGTCGTTAACCTCATATCTTTCATTTCGAGCTCTCGAGTCATCACCTTCTTAAAATCTTCAAACATCTTCAGATTACTTCTGGTGAAGATAAGATCATCTACATATAGAAAAACGATTAAAATATCACCATCTTCAATCTTGATGTAAAGTGAATGTTCATTGATAGAGCAAAACCGGCATCGCCACTCCTACCGATAATTTAGTTTTATATTTATAAAACTCTCGCAAGTGCACGAATCATTTCGTAGAAAATGATAAGTATCCTCCCAAGGTCGATCTAAAGAAGAAATGTATGTGGTTTTTAATTTATTATTCAAACTTTTAAAAACGAAATTAAATCCTAAACATCCTGTCACGATATTTTGGGTTTTGTGTTTTTAATCTACTGACATAAAAATAAATATAGATACAGATTCAATAAATATTTATGCAAATTTTATCATTTATAATAGTGGAGTATTTATGGATATAATAACTAAGTTAATTATGCTTGCTCATATTATTTAGGTTATTAAAGATATGAATTGATATTTATTGATTCTCTCTTTTTTATATGAATAACACCTTTGGTGGGGTTAGATATTCTTTGTTAACTAAACAAATCAATTAACACCTATGAATGGGGTTGATAACTAATTTGGTTAATTAAATTAATTCCTTTTTCTAAGAGATTGAAAATGAATCATTTAAATGCCACCTTTGGTGGGGTTAGATAGTTTAAACTTTATTCAAGGTGTCCAAATTAAACCTAAGAATTTAGTTATTCGAGTACTAACTTTCAAGTTTTAAAACCACTACTGAAAACATGTTGTTAATACATTTTCAGATAATAATTCTTATAAAAACTTTTGAAATAGAGCTTCACTCTAACTACCGGGCGATTGTACCAACAAATGAAAGAGCACTACTCTAAATTAGACCGAATAAATAAACCTTAAAATCTAATTTTCATATTTAAGTTTGTAATGAAAAATAATATGTTTCTCTCTAACATTCTTAATATAAAATTTTAAATAAAAACAAAATCAATTCATTTTAGAGATTTTCACCTATTTAATATTTCGCAAGCATAACAACGTTATTATTATATCATGTTTACAAATAGCCAACAAAGTTAAATTTAATCACACACAAATTAAATATAACATGTAAGAATAAAGCATAAAAAATAACTGTAAAGAAAATAAAATCCTTACAGTACTTTGATGTTATTCCCATTGCTGGAAAACCTCCAAATGGAATTTGCACTCTCATTTATAGAATCGAAAAGAAAATAAATTACAAAAACATAACTAGTTCTTCTCAAAAAGAGAAGAACTCTAAAACTAAGAAAAACTAGAAACTAAGAAAACTTAAAAAAACTAAGAAATGAGAGAAAGAAAGAGAAGAGAAGATGTGTTTTGATGTGTGTTTAGTTGTGAAGAGAATGAGGGTATTTATAGGTGAGGATGGGAAGAAAAAGTGGATGAAAAAATGGTAGAAACGCGGAGTAGTGAATGATGACATCATTGATGACATCATCATGACGTGGTGCGGCTGTGTGTGGATTGGGGAGCAGATGGCAGCGGTGCGCGCGGAGTGGAGCTGGGTCGCGCACAAGTGCGTGCGAAAGTAGCAGCTGCATGCACAGATGCGCACGAAATGGAGAGCTGGTGCGTGCGTTGCTGGGCACAGTTGGGGCATATGCTTGCATCGCGCTGCACACGTTAGCCGACGTGGCTGGGCTACTGTGTGCACGATTTCCTCTTTTTGACCCATTTTATCCAATTTTTCCATAGTTGTTGACTTTTCCTCACTTATATTATGAATATATTTGTGATGTATTGCCTCCAGTATTTCACTTTGAGTCTTTAAGTTACGTTTTTAAGGGAAAATACCTGAAAAACAATAAAAATACCCGTGATTCCGAAAAGATAAATTTATATAAATATATGATAAAATCATATAAATATATATATTTTTAATCAATTAATGTGCATAAAATCATGATAATTTCAGTGCTTTTTGAGCACTCATCATCCATAGGGACACTTGTTGAAGTTGTTCTCCAAAAAGTACTTGTTAATGCGGTTATTCCATGCTCTTGGTGCTTGCTTTAACCCATAAAGAGCTTTCTTCAACTTCAACACCTTGTCTTTATGACCTTTTGCTTCATAGCCTGATGGTTGCTTAATCTAGACTTTTTCTTCAAGGACTCCATTTAGAAAAGAAAATTTTACATCCATTTGATGTATCTTCTACTTATTTTAAGCTACCAAAGAAATGATTAGTCTTATAGTCTCTAATCGAGCAACAGGAGAAAATACCTCATCATAGTCAATTCTAGCTTTTTGACTATATCCTTTTGCTACTAGCCTCACCTTGTGTCTTTCATTCTCTCCCTTAATATTCCTCTTTGTCTTGTACACCCATTTGACACCTATTTCCTTGTGTCTTTTGGGAAGTGAGGTGAGTTCCCGTGTGTTGTTCTTCTCAATGGTCCTGATTTCTTCGTCCATTGCATCTTTCCACTTCTTTTCTTGTACTTTTTCTTCAAAGTTTACTGGTTCACAGTCGGCAAAGAGACACAAAAGTGTGAGATTGTCTAATCATTCAGTTACCTCATAAAGATCTCGAAGACTTCGTGTGCATGTCACTTCTCTTTCATCTTGACTTCCACTTGACGATGACGAAGGTGATGAGTCTCCTTGAGTGGTTGATATTGGTGAAGTGGGTAGAGTTGTAAGCTCTTGTTGAGGTTCACTTAGTTTCTCTCTCATTGTATGCTCATCTTCTTTAAATTGAGGAAAGAAATTGAAGTTACGTGCATGAGAGTTAAAATCCCATTCTCCTTCTTCATCAAATACCACATCTCGACTAATCACAATCTTCTTATTGTTTGGATTGTACAAGTTATAGCCCTTTGAATTAGCATCATAGCTGATAAAGATAAAACTCTCACTTTTATCATCAAGCTTCATTCTTCTCTCATCCGGTACATGAACATAGGTTATACTTCCAAAGACTCATAGGTGGGAAATATCAGGCTTTCTTCCACTCCATGCCTCTTACGATGTCTTTCTCCATACATTTCTTGTTGGAGATCAGTTTGACAAGTAAAGTACACATGCTACTACTTCTGCCCAAAACTCTTTGGGTAGTTTCTTGATTTTGAGCATGCTTCATGCCATGTTGAGGATTGTTTGGTTCTTTCTTTCATCTCTACCATTTTGTTTGGGGGATCTTGGAACTATTAAAGATCTATGAATTCCATTTGCTTCACAGAACTCTTGAAACTCCTTGGATGTAAATTCTCCACCTCAGTTGGATTTCATGGCTTTGATCTTTCTACCTCTTTCTCTCCCCACTATAGCTTTGAACCTTTTGAATACTTCAAAAAATTCTAATTTCTAGTTCAAGAAATATACCCAAGTTTTTCTTGAAAAATCATCAATGAAAAGAAGAAAATAGTTACTATTATCGAGAGAGCTAGGCTTGATCGGTCTGTACACATTAGTATGGATTAGCTCGAGTGGCTTTTTATCTCTTGAGTCTGACTCCTTTGGAAATATTTTTCTGAATTGCTTCCCGAGTAGACAACCTTCACAAAGTTGACCAAGATGATTAATGCAAGGTAGTCCCTTCACTATATTTTTCTTAGACAAGAGCTCCAAACCTCCAAAATTGAGATGTCCATATCAAAGATGTCATAGCCACGATGCATCTTTGTAACAAGATTTTAGACACTTTGCAATGTCATTTTGTATATTGATAAGGAACATTCTATTCTTTGACATCAATATGTTTGCAATGAATTTATTCTTATCATCTTTCATGGAAAGATTACAATCCTTCATATGAATATCATAACCTTTCTCTAATAGTTGTCCTAAACTCAAGATGTTACTTTTCATATTGGGGACATAGTAAACATTGGAAATAAATTGATGTCGCTCATCTTTCAAGTGAAGGAGAATGTTACCTCTTCCTTTCACTGCTACGTTAGAATCATCTCCAAATGAGACTTTTTTACATACTGGTTCATCTAGCTCCACAAACATGTATTTCCTTCGACACATATGGTTGCTTGCACCGATGTCAAGATACCAAGAATTTGGTTGACTACCATCACCCTCATTTCGTGCTAGAAAAATCATTTCTTTCTCATCGGTCTTCTCCTCTATGTAGTTGATTTTCTCATCTACTCTATTATTGGGAACTCTATATTTTGAAGCATAATGTCTAAACTTCTAACAATTATAGCATTGAACTTGAGATTTTCCATACCTTGAGTTCATATTGCCTCTTCCACAACCTCATGTTGAGCTTTCCCCTCTTTCAAAGTTGTTGGAATTTTTGTTGTAATTCCAACCTCGTCCACGACCTTTACCTCTGCCTCGGCCACATTGGTTTTTGTCATTGTCTTGGCTTTCATGCTTATCCTTGAATTGCATCTTGAAGAGTTGCTCACTGATCCCTTGCTTCTTCTTATGCTTATAATGACCCATTGAGTTCATCAATAGTCATTTCTTCCAAATCTTTTATTTCCTCAATCGTCACGATGATGTGTTCAAATTTAGAATCTAATGAATGAAGTATCTTTTTCATTATTCTGGCATCTTCTAGCATCTCACCGTTTCTTTTCAATTGATTAGAAACAACTACGACTCTCAAGAAATAGTCAAAAATAGATTCAGAAGCTTTCATATGTAGAGATTCAAATTCACCTTTAGTGTTTGGAGACAAACCTTCTTCACTTCCTCGGCTCTTTTGAAATAAATTTAAAGCTTATTTCACACTATTTTGGAAGATGTTGCATCTAAAATCTTCTCAAACCCATCATCATTTAAGGCTTGATAGATAAGAAAGAGGTTTTTCTTGTCTCTCTTTCTCAAATCCTTCAAAGATTATTTTTACACTTGCGTTAGAGTAGCTTCATCGTCTGGATCACTTAAGCCTTTCTCTACAACTTCCTATACATCATGTGCACCCAAAAGAGCCTTCATCTTGGTACTCAAATTATCATAGTTTTCGTTATTGAGTATAGGGACTTGAAACAATGACATGCCTCCACTTGACATAACTCTCAATACAATGAGAATTTGCAAATTATGATTGCACAGATGGATTCAGAACGTCAAAAAACCTTGAGAGGAACTCCGAGAAAAAATATAAAATTTTTCAATCAACCCTTTTGGTCAACGGTCAACAGGCTCTACAGTTCAGTCAAACGACTCGGTCAATAGGCTTGACGGCTTGGTGAACATGCTCGGCGGCTTGGTCAACTCGGCTGACTCGGTGAGTTAACTCACTTTCTGGCAAAACTTTTCGGTGGAACGTGTGATATTTATATTTCCAACTATAGCTTTGATACCACTTTATTGAAATATTATGGATCAAAACTCCTCAAAACTCAAGAACACTCAAGAACAAATTTCTGGTTTCTGATTTCTTCAACTTGATTATTACATAGCTATTGAGAAGTATTTATAAAAACAACTAACAAATCTAAGTCATACAATATAAACCTACCAAAGCAATCTAGTACCATACACCTAGCTCCTTACCTAACCTATTTCTTTTCTTCTTTCTACCTACCAACCATGAGTTGTATTCTTATCAATCCAGATCATCACCATAGAAGCTTCTATAAACTGGATTCTTTCAAAGAGCTTGAGCTTCTAAATAAGTTTACAAAAACAATAATTTCATTATGCATATAAATTTACAATATAATTAAAAAAAGTGACAACCCTCTACTTAGAACAACTTTAAAATATTATGGATTTCAAAGTTATCTAAACTGCTGTTTAGTGGGCCTTTTTTAATAAGAAAGTTATGTAAATTTCATCACACGTGAGATATTGATTTACATTTTTGCAACCTATAATAAAAAATTATTATATAAAAATATGTTTACATAAAATTAATAAAAAACTACTAGTTCGGTATAACTAGAACGGGTAACCTATGCATATAAAAGATTTAATTATAATTAATTAACAATTTTTCATATCTTTAAAATATAACTCTTTATAAATCATAACACAAAAAAATATATTTTTCATATGTCTATCAACAAGTAAAGATGGCATGATTAAGGTTACAAGATGACACGATAATAGGACATGAACATAAATAACATGATACAATTTGTAAAATTAATTAAAAATATAAATGTTGTTAATTTCCATTTTAACGGGAAAACATATGTTATATTATAATAGTTGTAATTGTTATAAATGTTAGGATTTAAAGAATTTTATTAACTTCTATAAATATTACGTACAAATACTTATTAAAATATGAATAAAAAATATATTTTTCATAAGAAAAACATGGTATCAAAGCCATTGAGAAATTCCTAAATAACTAGAGAATTCAAACCACCCCTCATAAAAACTCAAAAAACCACCAAACCCATCGCTAACTATCAACCCTAGCACATCACCTGAAATCAATTGACTCTGCCTGAAATTGCTTGAAACCAGTTTATTGTTGTCAACTTCATCGACCATCTTCTCTCTTTTCCAACTTTACCTATCAACTTCATTATCATTCCATTTTTAATGGAAGGATTTGAATATGACAATTACAATAATCATCCATGTATTCCCAAAGATCTCAAACTAGATGGCTTGGCTCCATAAGTTCTCTCCCATTACATCTCACTCATTTCATGTCATTTTTCTATATCCTTTTGCATTCATCCCTAATTTCAAATCCATAAATGCAACAAATATAAATATCTAATTCAATTTTAGATTCTATCTATGGTATATCCTCCAGCATATTAGAACGCCTTCTATTCCATCTTTTTTCATATTCCTCTTCCCTTCCATCACAACGTAAACCTTTAATTCCAAAATCAAACCATAGTTGGTGAATAAAAGTTGGTATCTCCTAATGTAATCCTTGTTATGTTTCATTTGTGTTTCTGTTGACGCTGATAACACCTAACCTTCTTTGCTAACGACAAAAAAAACTCAACCTCAACCAAACACTCAAAAAATCAGCCATAATGGTAAGAACATCAAGATTCGAAGGTTTGTGTTTGCTTTTTTCTTTTAAATTAAAGTCCAATTATTTATTTATTTATTTTAATTTTACTTTATCGTATATGTTATTAAGATGTTAATTTGAAGCTCTATTATTATCATAGATGTTTTTAGTGTTAAAAAAGACAAAAAAAAAGGAAAAAAATGAATGAAGAAATTGAATCCTCGAAAACCAAATCTGTTTCAATTATTTTTTAGTTTGCGAATCCCTTTAATGTAGGCATTCTACTTACTGAAAATTTTTATGATTTATGGTCTTAATGATGGAGATGCATATTATTGAACAAGAAAAACTCTCCTACATCATAGGTAAAATCATTCCATCTGCTATATCAGACAAAGGATAAGAAAAATGGTATGTCGACAATTAGAAGGTGAAATGCGAACTTAAGATGTCCATGTCTCCTAACATCATGAGGTGCTATCTTCGTATACCCATTACCCATGGAATCTAGAGTACTCTTTCAAAAGCTTTCTATAATGGTAATAATGAGATGCATGTCTATTCTTCGCATCATAAAGTCTTTTCAGTTAAACAAACTGCCAAATCACTCTCAATATACTATGAATAGTTAATAGAAATCTTTCGCGGATTATACCATCGTGATAAAGTGATTATGAAGGATCCTAATGATCAACTTTGACGAGAAATTTTACGTCACGAACCACTCTTAGGCCTAGAAGAGTAATTCCTTGGTCTTTTGTAAGTTAGTATAATTTACTACTTTGAACGAAGACATTGAAAAACCTAAAGCTTTCGTTATGATTTCCCACCATCGACCTAGTTAGACATCACAAAACCTATCAAGGTCTACTAATCCAAAGAATTGCAATAGTTCAAATAAAGTATATACAAATGCATTCACAGTAATCAAACAGACCATTCCAAAAGTTATTGCTTTGAACTTATAGGATATCCAGATTTATAGGAGCCAAAACGATGTTAGAATTTCAAGTAGCTACCTACTACTACAGTCGCTCAAACAAGCAAGAAGAAACCATTCATATGTCAGCATTGGTCACCACTACAAACACTAGAGGTAAGGTTGTAAACATTTCTACACCTATTTATACTGATCATATGACATTTGATGTTAGAAAAATCTCAACCCTTAACTCATCTTCCCAAAATTGTGTCTCCATGGCCAACGGTAATACCACCCCAATTATTGAGGAAGGGTTATCACATCTTACTAATAATGTGCATCTTGATTCTATATTAGTTGTTCCCTCCTTGGATTATAACATTTTATCAGTCTCTTAAATCACTACTATTTTATCTTATGTTATTATTTTTTGGCTTAATTATTGTGTGTATAAGAACATTCAAACTCGAAAAATGATTAGTTATGGTGTTAAAAAGGGAAGCTATATTACTTGGACTTTGAGTAAAAAAAATTTAAAATATAACTACAAGCATTAGTAATAGAGAGCACTAGTTCATAAAATAAGATCACTAAGATCTGTGGCTCTAGAATTGACATTTGGGACATACATCATTTGATTATTTAAAAAGTTATTTCCTAATTTATTAACAAATTTGATATTTTTATTTTCAAATGTGATGTGTATGAACTTACAAAAAACTAGTGTGCTTTATTTTCTCTTATTTTAAATGAAAGTCTTGTTCCTTTTATAGTTATTCACTCTCATGTTTGGGGACCATCCAAAGTTTCCACATTGGATGGGTCACATTGGTTTGTTATCTTTATAAATGATTGTACTCAAATAACTTGGTTATGTTTAATGAAATCCAAATAAGAAGTTATATTGTTGTTTCAAAAGTTTTATAACACCATTCGTACATAATATAATACACGAATACAAGTGTTACGAAGTGATAATGAAAGGGAATACCATAATTCTGAACTTCAAAATCTTTTGGAATATCATGGCTCAATTCATCAAATCAGTTATCCAGATATACCTCAATAGAATGGTGTAGAAGGATGTAAGAATAGGCATTTATTAGAAGTTATTTTCCCTTCCCTAATCAAGGCTCACATGCCTTATACTACCGGTCCAAAGCTATTCTCTCTGTCACATATCTCATCAATCGTGTTACATCTCGTCCTATCAACTTCAAAACACTCGTTCAAATATTTTCAAAAGTTGTTATTGCTCAAACAGTCACAAATCTACCTCTTCATGTTTTCCAATGTGTTGCCTATGTTTATCTTCACAAACACCAACACAGTAAATTAATGCCTCAAGCCTTGAAATGTGTGGATGCAGATGCTATCATCTCCTACTAAATGCATGTTTATCACTATAGATGTTTTCTTTGACGAAGATACTATGTATTTCTCTAAGTTTGACTTTCAAGAGGAGTATCTTAAGGAAATTCTAATGCTTGTACACAACCTTGAGAAAAATGAGGTGGAAATATATGATCAAAATGTAGGTGACTTAGATCCTAGTATTTAAAACTTGGATGTGAGTAAGATACCCTCCCAATTGATACATCAAATCAATCATCGTTTGAGGACATTTCTTATATAGTGTCTGAGTCATCTAGGAAACAGTTACCATAGTGTCACACAAGAGGTATCCCTAAATCCACATATGAACCTAAATTTTCTAGTAAAGTAAATTATCCCACGATCCATTATATGGCCAATCATTGTTTGTCAAAATCAAACATGTTATTTGTGAATCAATTGTATGTGGTATCTATTCCTAATAGTGTGTAAGAACCTTTTGATGATTTCAAGTGAAAAGTTGTTATGAATGAGGAAATGAAGTCTTTGAAAAAATGAAACGTGGAAATTAATTGATCATCCAATAAGGAAGAAACGAGTTGGATGACAATGGATTTTCACTGTGAAACACAATGCTAATGAAAAAATTGAACACTTTAAGGCAAGATTGGTAGCAAAGAGATATATTCAAACCTATAGGTTTGATTATACATAAATATTTACACTTGTATCCAAAATGAACACAACTCGTGTCCTATTATCTTTAGTTGCAAACTTAGATTGGTCATTTCAATAATTTGATGTGAAGAATGATTTTATATATGGTGAATTATCCAAATAAATCTATATGGATCTCCCACTAGGGTGCATGATATAAAATGGGTACAGCCAAAAAGGTATACAAATTAAAGACATCATTGTACACCTTGAAATAATCTATGAGAGTATGGTTTGAAAGATTCACAAAATCTATAATTTTATTTAGTTACCAATAGAGTAACTCATATGATACTTTTTAAAAAAAAATAAAAGGATAAGATCATTGCACTCATTATATATGTGGTTGACATGGTGGTTACATGGAATGACCTTAAAGGAAAAAAGGCCTTACAGAATTAGTTGTCCAAAGAGTTTGAAATGAAAGATCTAGGCCATCTGAAATATTTTATTAGAATTGAAGTATCCTTATCTAATAAAGGAATAGTTTTATCTCAAAAAAAATGTCTTAGATCTGTTACGAGAAATTGGTATATCAGTATGTCAATCCGTTGATATACCAATAGAAGAAGATCCAAAATTGTGTGTTGAGTTCAAGCATGCATTAGTTGACAAATGAAGATACCAAAGATTTGTATTGATGCACTTATCTCATTCTAAACCAGATTTAGCTTATGCTTTAAGTATTGTCAGTCAATTTATGCATAATCCTATAGCACAACATATGAATGCAATTATGCACATTTTGAGGTATTTGAAATCTGTTCTAGAAAAATTAGTATTATTCACTAAAAATACAAATTATCAAAGTATAAAAGCATATATTGATGTCAATTAGACTGGTGCTAAACGTGACATGCGATTTATTTCTGGCTACTTCACCTTTGTAGGTAGTAATATTATGATAAGGAGAAGTAAGAAAAAAATATTGTAGCTCACTCAAGTGTAAATGATGAATTCAAAAGTTTAACAAACTTACTTTGTGAGACATTTTGGCTAATATTACTTTTACAAGATTTGGATTTTCTTTCTAAACAACCCATCCAAATATTTTGTGACAATAAAGCAACGTATGATATCGCACATAATCTAGTTCAACATGATCATACAAAACACGTCGAGGTAAACATATTTTTCATTAAGGAAAAAATTGGATGGAAAGATAGTGGAATTATCTAAGATTCATTTAAAGAATCAATTGGTTGATATCATCACCAAACTAGTCTCAAATTAAGTATCGTTAAAGTTTGTAGACAAGTTATGCATGTGAGATATATATGTACCAACTTGAAAGGAAGCATTGAATTAACCAAAAATGTAAGTGTCATTTATTATCATTTTAATGGTGAAATAGTTGTTACGTTATGATAGCAGTAGATGTTATAACTGTTAGGATTTAAAAGGTTTTATCAATTTCTATAAGTATCATCTACAAATACATATCAAAACATGAATAAAAAATATACTTTCCATAAAACAACTTGATTTCCACGCATAAAATTATTGTTTCATTTATGCTTTAAAGTTATAAGTAATTGCATGTGCCTTAGTTGAATCGAACAAGTAACATTAAACTAAATTTTGTTAAAAATTAATTTTTAGTAATAATAAAAATTTATATCCTTCAAAATAATATTGTATCGATAGCACTATCTTTTGCTTAGGAAAATATTATTAGGGTGGAATTTACGATGTATAATTGGCTTAGATGTTTTATAGTTAGTTAATAATCAATTCTTTATGTTTACATTGAATAAATAAAGAATAATGAAATAAGGAAGAGAACAAGTGCTTAAAATTATGTATAGCATCAATTAAACTAGTTAGGGAAAAAGTGCTTAAAATTAAATTAATTTTTTCATCGGAGGGTTGTATAAAATGTTAGAAATTATTGGCTATCAATTATCCCAAAAGTTTAAGTTAGTGGGAGAAGATCAATAGTACTTTTATACTATATCATTTCTTACAAGGGTTTGCTTTGTGCACCATGCAAGTCAAACACTTGTAATTTAAAAATCGAGATAATTGAGCCTTAAATCCAACTCTAATATCATGTTATAAATTATTGGTTATCATTATCAATACTTCCAAAAGCTTAAGATATCGAGATGATAGTTATAATTACTTTTATACATTTATTATAAACACACCTGTGTTATGTGTTTAAAAACCTACAAAAATTTCTCACTATAAAAAATAATAAAAATAAAAAATTTAAAACACATAATCACAAAAATATCACATTTAAAACTTATAATAACAAAAATATTATTATTTATATAATTCATGTTTTTACTATTTAAAAATATTCATCATATTATTTTACATTAAACGCTAGCCAGTTAGACATCGCTTAAATTGAACTACATATATGTAAGTTCGTTTAATATTAAACTTCATTCAATTAAATTATAATATTTTTAAGATCTCAAAATAATATATTTATATATATATAAATACACACAAATAATCAATAACACATAATATACAAAAAAATAAAAAAAATAATTTTACAAAAATGAAATGAAAATATAAAACATCAATAATAAGTGTAAAATAATTCATAGAAATATTTACAAGAATAATACAAATCATAAAATGAAGAAAAAATGTGTTTGATAAGCAAGAAAGTGAAGGAAAATGGGTAAGAAAATATTGAGTGTTAAGCTGAAAAAAATGGTAGATACAGAATAGAAAGCGGAGAGGAACAAAACCCAACTAACAACATAAAAAATAATGGTCAAAAATAGGTGAAAATATAGCACGTGTGAGAGAAATAATAAAAAACAGTAGCAAGAATTATAAGGGAGAGGAAGAAGAAGAAAAGAAAAGAAAATATAAATAGCATTGGTTGACACGTATAACCGACGTTACGCCTAACATATTGATGAGTGCCCAAAAAGCACTAAAATAACCATGATTTTATGTACATTAATTGATTAAAAATACATATATTTATATGTTTTATCATATATTTATATAAATTTGTCTTTTTCGAATCAATGGGTATTTTTATTGTTTTTCAGGTATTTTGGCTTAAAAACGCAATTTAAAGACACAAAGAGAAATACTTGAAGCAATACATCACAAATATATTAATAAATAAGTGGGAAAAGGTCAACAAACATGGAAAAATTGGACAAAATGGGTCGAAAAGGTCAAAAATGTCAAAGACGGAAATCACAATCGCTGCTTCAAATAAGAAATTAGCTCATTTCATACGATGTCACATAAGGCTGCTAGCTTCGCAGCTCCATACATTTAACGCTTTTCGCCCATTTTTCACGGCACCAGGACGTTATTACCGACGCCATTAATGACATCGGAATTCCACACGCTGCTTACATTTTTTAATATTTTTTTTTTAACATTTTTTTTACTCATTTTTTCTCTCCATCCTCACCTATAAATACCCCTTCCTTCACTTCAAAACACACCTTCAAAAACACACTTCTCTTTCTTTCTTTCTCTTTTCTTAGATTTTTAGGTTTTTTTAGTTTTTCTTAGTTCTTAGTTAATTTCTTCTTAGTTTTAGAGTTCTTCCTCTTTTGGGAAGAACTAGTTATGTTTTTGTAATTTATTAGCTTTTCGATTCAATAAACGGGAGTAAATTCGGCTGAGGTTTTCCAAAGAACGGAATAGCATCAAGTTCTGTAAGGATTTTATTTTCTTTACGCTTATTTTTTATGCTTTATTCTTACATGTTATATTTAATTTGTCTGTGATTAAATTTAACTTTGTCAGTCGCTTATAAACATGATGTAATAATAACGCTGTTATGCTTAAGGAAATATTAAATAGTAAAAATCTCTAAAATGAATTGATTTTATTTTTATTCAAGATTTTATATTAAGAATGTTAGAGAGAAATATATTATTTTTTCATTACAAACTTAAACCCGAAAATTAGATTTTAAGGTTTAGTTATCCTGGCTCGATTTGAGTAGTTTTTTATTTCGATGGTACAATCGCCCTAGTTAGAGTCAGTTTCTATTTCAAAAGTTTTTATAAGAATTATTATCTCGAAAATGTATCAATACAATACTGTTTTCACAATAGTTTTAAAACTTAAAGTTAAGTACTTGATAACTAAATTCTTAGGTTTAATTTGGACACCTTGAATAAAGTTTAAATCGTCTAACCCCACCAAAGGTAGCATTTAAATTTGGTTGATTTTCAATCTCTAAGAAAAAGAAATTAATTTAATTAACCAAATGAGTTATCACCCCCACCCATAGGTGTTAATTGATTTGTTTAGTTAACAAAGAATATCTAACCTCACCAAAGGTGTATTCATATAAAAAAGAGAGAATCAATAAATATCAATTCATATCTTTAATAACCTAAATAATACGAGCAAGATAATTAACTTAGTTAGTATATCCATAAATACTCCACTATTTTAAATGATAAAATTTGTATAAATATTTATTGAATCTTTGTTTATTTTTATGTTAATAGATTAAAACACAAAACCCAAAATATCGTGATTGCGATGTTTAGGATTTAATTTCGCTTTTAAAAGTTTGAATAATAAATTAAAACCACATACATTCCTTCCTTAGATCGACTTTGGGAGTATACTTATCATTTTCTACTTAAATGATTCGCGGCACTTACAGAGTTTTATAAATAGATAAAACCAAAGTAACGGCAGGATCGGCGACGCTTCGCTCTACCCCTGCATCAAGTTTTGGCGCCAATAAGCCGGGAAGGGAATAGCTGCTTAAATTATTTATCAAAATTTTAAAACTCAGGTTGTAATAATTGTGATTTTTTTATTAAAAATTAAAAAAAATAAAAAATTTTGTTGTTTGTGAAAAGTAAAAAAAAAATTCAAATTTCAATTTCAGAATAAATAAAAAAAATATAGCATGAATAATAAAATAATTTTTGTATTTTGAAATTTGAAGTAAAAAAAGTAAATAAATTTTAAATTAAATTAATAAATAAATAAGAATAAAAAATAAAAAATAAAAAAAAATAAAAATAATAAAAATAATAAAAAATAATAAAAAAAATAAAAAATAAAAAATAAAAAAATAAAAATAATAAAAATAATAAAAAATAATAAAAATAATAAAATAATAAAATAATAAAAAATAATAAAAAATAAAAAAAATAAAAAATAAAAATAAAAAATAAAAAATAAAAATAAAAATAAAAAAATCAAAAACTTTATTTTCAATTTTTTTATTTTATTTTTTGTTGTTTTTTCTTTTTCTTTTTTTTTCTTTTACCTTTTTCAATTATTTTTTTAATTTATTTTATTTTATTATTATTATTTTTTTGGCTTAATTTTTATTTTTCTTTTTCTCTTTTTATTTTATTATTATTATTTTTTTTTCAAATTTTTTTTTAACTACTTTTTTTTTTTAATTTTCGTTTAAGTTAATTAACTTAGGTTTTTAGTAACTTAATTTACTAACTTAATTAATTTAATTTACTAACTTAATTAACTTATATTTTCATTAACTTAATTAAACCTTACCTTTTATTAACTTAATTAACTTTAAATTTTAACTTAACTTAACTTAATTAACTTAATTTTAATAAAGCATGAAAAGTAAAGATCTAAGGAGCTTCCTCTTGTGACTAGTTCTCGAAGCCTTGTGCCACTAGTCTTTCTCAACGTCATTCGTCTAGGAGGATGGTTTTTAAGGAGCTCTTGCACCACCATTCTTTCCTGGAAAGCACTCTTTGGTTAATACCGATTATGTTATTTTAACTTAGATAGTATACTTAAAATAACCAAAAAAAACAAAAAAAAAACCAAAAAAAAATCTGAAACTATCTCCAAAATTTTAAAAATTTTAATTACAATCTAAGCAATTAGTTATTTTGATTGATATAGGTACAATTGTGTTTTGATGCCTTTAATTATTTGATTTGTACCTAGATGTAGATGATCCGAAACTCACAAGCAAGTCCCTAGTCTTAAATACAAAAAATTTGAAAATCAATAAGCAAGATGATCAAAAGTATAGGTAGACAATCTTGTCTTACCTATAGGTTTGATTGACTCAATGATTTAGGGACATTGAGTTTACTTAAAATGCAATTCCAAGTTACGCCTTGCTAAGACGTTAAACTAAGCTACTGATGGGAGTAACCCATCATTTTAGGTAATTTTTTGTTATTTGTTTTATATACTTAATTTTATTGTTTATTTTAGTTTAATTATATGTGAATAATTTTTAAATTGTTAAAACTAAAAATATTTGTCAGTTGTTAAGTTCACAAAGAATCGTGTATACACTTTATGATGAATATGATGAATGCACCGCATTTCTCCATTACTACTTACACATTCTCAAGAAATAGGTAATCTTTTCTTCTTTCTCTTTATCTTTAATTTACAGCTTGTTACATTGAGGACAAATGTAAGTTCTAGGTCGGTGGTGAAAAGTTACCATGCTTAATTAGAAAAAAAAAAAGGATTTAACATTTAAAAATTCAAAAAATAAAAAACAAAATTCAAAAAAAATAAAAAATAAACAATAAAAACAATTATTAATTTTTTCTTTTTTATGTTCACATCTTCATTTTTTGTGTTTGGTTTTATTTTCCTCAGGTGATTTAGTAATTTTTTGGAATTAAAAAAAAAATTTCTCACAAAAATTTATCATTTCTTTAAATCAAATTTAAGTAAATAGTTAAGTCTTTTGTACTGTTAGATTAATTTTTGAAAACATATCATGAAATATTTTGTAATTGTTTTTGATAATTAGTTAATTTTTGTCATAACTAGTATTTCGATAAGATGTAGAAATTATATTAAACCCAAAATCGGTATTTATGAATTTGTTTTAGTGGAGACTACCCATGAGATATAATTGAGCCTAATTTCCTTTTATTCAGAGTGAAATATATATTTTTTCTACTCCAAACACATTTCTTATTTCTTCAAATTCTTAGATGATCTCTATAGTATTAATATTGAATGTATGAATTTTTTCATCTTAATAGAGTGTCGATATTTTTTTATTATTATTTTTGCTTAGATTAAATGATTTGAGTAGAAATTGATAGTATATGCTTATCTCATTCGCATGATCAAGTATAAAAAAAAAAGAGACATATCCGGGTTACCTAAACCAAGATCAAAACAAAAAAGCCACAAAATTAACCATTCACCAAAATCCTAAAAAAAAAAATGTACAATCTATACATGGGTTGACTTTCTAAAAAAATGATATATATTGAAAAGTATCTTCAAAAATAGAGAGAGAAAGAATATATAGTATAATCTACATACTATGACCCATTACTGCTCTACAAAATTGTGAATAAAGGCTAATTACAAAAGAAAGATATAGAAGTAATTCCCTTAAAAAGTCATTGCACTTTCTTCATTTGTAAAAGGCATATATCTTGAAATTTTTTCTTAATGAGTTTGATTTATGCATGAAAATAATTTTTATATATGATATCTTTATAATTTATACATTTGATTCCTTCCTTGAGAACAGTGTCAAAATAACACTTTTAGCCTTTCTGCTTTATACATATGCGAACATATTAGTTCATTTCTATACATCAACTCTTTTCGCATATAAATTAGTATGAGTGTTCGAACCCATAGGATTCAGTGTTTTGAGAGTATTGACTTTGCGAGGAATAGAGTCGGTTTAATTCGATTTACATGACACTGAAATTGGGTGAAATTAAATTGATACATTTTTGATATGAAATATGAAAATGATTTCCACTAATTATTATAATAAATCATGATTGTTTAAAAAGATTAAAATAACTTATGCTTGAGATTTTAATTATGATCTTAAAGGAGATTAAAAAGTATGAGACATTTTTGTGATATGTTGTTTTCTTTTTATTCTTAAACGTTAATTTTTGATTTTGTTGTAATTTTAGTTTTTAAGTTGATTGTTGTTATTATTTCTTTTAATTTTTACATTTAGTTCAATGTTTTCATCATTACTGTAAACCCTCACGAGACTCAAACTCGTCCCACTAGGGCAACCTAGGGGTTTAAAGGCTTGTTGCATAGGCTAAATGCAACCGTGTCAATCTACGGAAGTGATTTAGGATAGTTTAATTTTTAGTTTTTATCGCTTCTCTAAGCGGACTAGCAAGAAGTTTGTCGGTTGTGATGAGGCTCAAAAAGCACTAAATAACCATGATTTTATGTACATTAATTGATTAAAAATACATATATTTATATGTTTTATCATATATTTATATAAATTTGTCTTTTTCGAATCACGGGTATTTTTATTGTTTTTCGTGTATTTTGGCTTAAAAACGCAATTTAAAGACTCAAAGAGAAATACTTGAAGCAATACATCACAAATATATTAATAAATAAGTGGGAAAAGGTCAACAAACATGGAAAAATTGACAAAATGGGTCGAAAGGTCAAAAATGTCAAAAGACGGAAATCGCGCTCATTGCCCAGCCACAGAAAGTAGCCTTCAACATTTTCAGCGCCTAAGGCCGTCAATACAAGACCGGTTCGCTTTATCCGCGCTATCACCATCGCGCGGCACTGCTCACGCAGCTGAAGTCAGCGAAAGCAATGATAGCCTCCCGCTGCTAGCCGCCCAAGAGGCCCTCCGCGCGCCCAACGCGCTTTTTCGCCATTTTTCACGTGCACCGCCTCTCAGGACGCTACGCCGACGCTATTAATGACATCAAAGAATTCCAATACGCGTTTTTACATTTTTTAATATTTTTTTTTTAACATTTTTTTTACTCATTTTTTCTCTCCATCCTCACCTATAAATACCCCCCTTCCCTTCACTTCAAAACACACCTTCAAAACACACTTCTCTCTTCTTTCTTTCTCTTTTCTTAGATTTTTAGGTTTTTTTAGTTTTTCTTACCTAGTTAATTTCTTCTTAGTTTTGAGTTCTTCCTTTTGGGAAGAACTAGTTATGTTTTTGTAATTTATTAGCTTTTCGATTCAATAAACGGGAGTGCAAATTCATTGAGGTTTTCAAAGAACGGAATAGCATCAAGTTCTCAGAAGGATTTTATTTTCTTTACAGCTTATTTTTTATGCTTTATTCTTACATGTTATATTTAATTTGTCCGTGATTAAATTTAACTTTGCCGGCCGTTTATAAACATGATGTAATAATAACGCTTGTTACGTCACGAATATTAAATAGGTAAAAATCTCTAAAATGAATTGATTTTATTTTTTATTCAAGATTTTATATTAAGAATGTTAGAGAGAAATATATTATTTTTCATTACAAACTTAAACCCGAAAAATTAGATTTTAAGGTTTAGTTATCCGGCCTGATTTAGAGTAGGTTTTTTTATTTGATGGTACAATCGTCCTAGAGTTAGAGTGAAGCTCTATTTCAAAAGTTTTTATAAGAATTATTATCTCAAAAATGTATTGACAACATGTTTTCAAGAGTGGTTTTAAAACTTGAAAGTTAGTACTCGGATAACTAAATTCTTAGGTTTAATTTGGGACACCTTGAATAAAGTTTAAATCGCCTAACCCCACCAAAGGTGGCATTTAAATGGTTCATTTTCAATCTCTTAGAAAAAGAAATTAATTTAATTAACCAAATTAGTTATCAACCCCACCCATAGGTGTTAATTGATTTGTTTAGTTAACAAAGAATATCTAACTCCCACCAAAGCGTGGTATTCATATAAAAAGAGAGAATCAATAAATATCAATTCATATCTTTAATAACCTAAATAATATGAGCAAGCATAATTAACTTAGTTAGTATATCCATAAATACTCCACTATTTTAAATGATAAAATTTGCATAAATATTTATTGAATCTTTGTTTATTTTTATGTTAATAGATTAAAACACAAAACCCAAAATATCGTGGACAGATAAGTTTAGGATTTAATTTCGTTTTTAAAAGTTTGAATAATAAATTAAAAACCACATACATTCCTTCCTTAGATCGACCTTGGGAGTATACTTATCATTTTCATTTAAATGATTCGCGGACTTGCAGAGTTTTATAAATAGATAAAACCAAAGTAACGGCAGGATCTACACGCCTCTACTCCCGATCACATATCGATTCTATGTGTCAACCAATGTTACACCATATATATATATATATATATATATATATATATATATATATGAAATACATGAAATTAGTCAAAATAAATAAATAAAAAATATCTTATTTTCTTTAAGTTTAAATAAAAATTAACAAACTACATAAAACAAAATATATACAAATAATCAATAACAAATTTTATATATGAAAATAAAAAAAATACAAAAATTAAATAAAAATATAAAACATCAATAATAAGTGTAAAATAATTCATAAAAATACTTACAAGAATAAAACAAGTGAGAAAATGAAGAAAAAATATGTTTGATAAGTGAAAAAGTAAAAAAAAAATGGGTAAGAAAATATTGAGTACTAAGCTCAAAAAAATGGTGGATCCAGAACAGAAAGTAAAGAGAAACAAAACCCAACTAACAACGCCAAAAATGATAGTAAAAAATTGAGGAAAATGGTTGGAAATATAACACACGTGGGAGAGAAAATAAGGGACAACAGTAAGAACTATCAAGAGAGAGGGGAAGAATAAGAAATAAAAGAAAATAGTTAACATCGGTTGACATGTAGAACCGACACTACACCATATTTATATATATTTATATAATATAAAATACATGAAATTAGTTAAAATAAATAAAAAAAATACCTTGTTTTCTCTAAGTTTGAATAAAAATTTACAAACTACATAAAACAAAATATATACAAATAATCAATAACACACAATATACATAAAAATAAATTTTTTTTTTATAAAAATTAAATAAAAATATAAAACATCAATAATAAGTGTAAAATAATTCATAGAAATACTTACAAGAATAAAATAAGTGAGAAAATGAAGAAAAAATGTGTTTAATAAGTGAGAAAGTGAAGGAAAATAGGTAAGAAAATATTGAGTGTTGAACTAAAAAAATGGTGGTTGAAAATGGACAAAAATGGTTGGAAATATAGCACACATGAGAGAGAAAATAAGGGACATCACCAATAATTATCGGGAGAAGGGGAAGAAGAAGAAGAAAAGAAAAAAAGATAATTTGCATCGGTTGACATGTACAATCGACGCTATATGTGCCATAGCGTCGATTAATACATATAATCAACGTTATGACACATGTACCGCCCGTCCTACATGTCAACAGACATTATATTACGCGTTGATTAACAGGTACAATTGATGCTAATTTTTTTTATTTTTTTAATATTTTTTAATTTTAAGTCCATTTAAATTCAGTTTTTAATTTGATCGACTTTATATTTTTAGTCGGTTTATAAGCATACTGACTTATAATTCATTATAAGTTAAATTTTTTCTTCTTAAAAATGACTTTAAATTTTGGCTTAAATATCCTTTATTGTAGTAGTGTATGCAAATATAAAATTAGATGTAACTTGTTACATAAATGATAAAATTGAATGTAATATGTTATAAAAAATAGAGATAAATATAACATATTATATGAAAAAAATGAACAAAACACGTTAAGCACTAATTGAATTTTTTTGAAATATCAATATCAAGTTATAAAAAAAAAGGATTTGTGGAAGTGGATAAAAGAATACTAAGGAGAGAGATTAGTTGATAACGATGTGTCTTGCTTTGAAGAGCTTGGAGCCTATGTCCACCATCGCGACCTCTATGGTTAAACCCTAAAAACTGAATCCCTGACCAAGCAACTCAAATGAGGTATGAGCTGGCCTTTCTATAGCAGAAAAGGCCAACTCAAAGTTCTGTTAGCTTTATAGTTCAAGAACCTTTTTTCAACCTTAGTGAAATGTTGTCATTGGGGGTCTATAAACAGTTAGGAAGATAGAAAGAGGAAGAGAGAGAGTCGTGAAGGGTTTTAACATTTTAGAGTATCGAAAGAGAGAAGTCGGGGTGCGAATGACATTAACCATTATCGGAATGAAATAATGAGCCATAGATGAACTCAACCAATTCTGTGATAGGCAAGGAAACATACAAAGTTAAAACTATAAATAAGAGTGTAAATGATGTCGTGGAGCAAGAACGGAAAAAAATGTTCCTTGGACTTAAAATGATTCTATTTCACAAAAATATTTCACAAAGAATTTAATGTAGTTAGGACTATAAGCAAGCCCATTTCATAAAAGATATGGGCTTATTATATATGCATTTTGTTAATAAGCCTGATATATATCCTAGTTTATATAATATAGTTATAATTTTTTTTATTAAATTATTGTATATATTTTGTTTTTATAATTAATTTATTTTTTTTATCTTATTTATATCACTTAGTTATAACATATATTTCATTTATATTTTTCTGTTAGTCTCAATTTAACAACTCAAATATTAAATATTTTATTCTAAATATACTACTTAATTATCAGAGTTATTTTAAATTTATTGCTTAATTATCTAAATTGATCAAAATTTATTACTGGTGTATGACACCATTGGACAAAAATTAACAGAGTGATATAAATAGAACTCATGTAATAATTAAATGATATAAATAAGATGAAAAATAATTCAATTATATGAATAAAATAATTTAATGATATTTTTGTAACTTTAACCTATATAAATTTGTAAATTGTTGATAATAAGAAGAGACTATTCCTTTTTTTAATAACAATTATATTATCACTCATGGACAATAATGGGGTAGTAATGGGTACGAGTACGGGTACGAGCGGGGACGATTATTGATATAATTATCTCTGAATCAAATTATAAAATTTATACTCGAATCGAATTATAACACATGTACCTGAAAACCGTTACGGTTTGTGGATGGTTTTTTACTTACGGGTAACAGTTTGTGATAATTATTAAAAAAATAGTCAAAAAAATATGTTTTTTTCAAAACAAATTAAATTTTTTCTATATACCTACGTGAAAAATTAATAAACTATAATTATTAATTAATATATAATTTAATTTAATAAATATATAAATTAATTAATTAAATAAATATAATTAATTTTAGGTACTGACGGGTATGGTTATATTGATAACCGTACATGAATTGTACCTGTTACTTTATGTTTAATTTTTATCCAAAATCGTTTTTATTTATGAAATTTATCAAATAAAAACTGAACTAACGATAACGACGTGAATAACCGAACCCACGATATTTTTTGCTTCCTAAATGGGGGATGAACCCATATAAACTTTATACCGCAGGCAAAACTCATATACAATTTATATTATAACACAATTCATAAGATAACTAATCATTTTTAATTCTAGCATAAGAGTTTTACCATTAATCTCCTATATGTAACCTTGTTATATATAAGATATGACATAATTAATTACATTAATATATTATAAAATTTATTATATTCTTATAAGTTAATAATTTAAATTTATATAAAAATACAAAGAAAAAATTAAAGTGTGAAATCTTAATCATTTAAGATAAAATAGTATAAAAAGATACATAAAAAATTAGCAATACTTACCTATCCCATATATTTTGTATATAATTGTATATGTTACAAGTATAACGTTGTTGCATGTAAATCGAAAGAATAAAAATAGAATAAAGAGATAGAAGAATGACAAAATTAATTTTAAAAAAATAATATTTTTAAAAATTTTAACTATAAAAATAGTACATTTTATGTTCCATTCATACATTTTTTCTATTTAAAAAATCTGACACATTATTTCATATTAAATACCATTCAATTAAACAACATTAAAATTAAACTATGATCATTTACACCTGTTTAATATTAAACGTTGTTCAGTTAAATCCCATTCAATATTAATGTAGAGTTTTTTTGTAATAAATTTTAAAGGTATTATTTTTATAATTTTTTAATATTTTTTGAGTAATCTTTAAATTAAACATCACGTTACTTACATTAAAATTCATTAATCGAGGTTAGAGAGTTATCATTTTAATTATTATTCTCACAATTTAAGAACAATTTTACTAATTTAATATGTCATTTATCTTTCTTTTTTATTCATTTTTAGTTAATTTTTATTTAACCGTCACCATAATAATTATACACATTTTAATCACATATATCAAATAATAATATCTATAGTATATTTTAGTAAAATTTGATTTTTTCCTTTTATAACCCATTTTGCAATAACATCAAGATAAAAAAAACTCATTTTTTTTTGTTCTAAACAACTAATAATTATTTTAAACCTAACCTTCAAGACCTTGATGGAAATGTTTTCAGAAAAAAATAAGACTGAAAATTTAAGAAGATGCGTCTAAATAACTATCATCAAATAGTGTGAAGTAATAAGTTTTAAAAATGAAGCTAAATTCAACAATTCCATCTATAATACCTAACCTAATAGGAAACATCATATAAATGCGTCACTTACTCTCAAATTTTCAAAAACTACAACGTAGTTATAACGAATTAGCTATATATAAAACAATTTTCTCAAAAATTGGTTGGTACACCTTAAAAAAACACTCAAGACTCCCATACCTAGAAAATGTTTTAAGCTATAATGAAGTAAAATTATGAGAGCCTGCTGAAAGATAGCACTGATATATAGTTTTTATTTCCTTTTTTCTTAATTATATGTAGTTTAATTTTGAGGTAGTCTATAACTTAACATCAAATGTAAATATTTATATATTTTTTTGCTATGATATAAATTAATAAAATACTAACTAAATGATTAAATGTATAAATATGAACAAGTTTTAAAAAACAAATGTTTTAGCTAGACATTGATTAAAAAATATACAATTTTAATCTTTATATTTTAGATGAAATATGTTAAATAAGGTGGTTAAAAACTTATATCTAACCCAAAGTCCGATAATTTTAAAAACCTTTCTATTGTATACATATCAAATATTTGAGCTACACATTGATTAAAAAATATACAATTTTAATCTCTATATTTTGGATGAAATATGTTAAATATGGTGGCTAAAAAACTTAATTCTAACCAAAGTCAATAATTTTAGAAACCTTTCTATTGTATATATAATCCCAATTATTTTAGAAACCTTTTTATTATATATATATATAGTTTTTGTAAAATTCAGCAGCTGTTGGAGAAGAACAAAAGATAACAGGGAACGCATCAGTTGAAAAGAAGTTGAAAAAAAAAATGCCAGCTGCTGTTGGAACTGAAACAAAGCAGTACGAGCTGTCGACAAGAAGAAAAGCAGAGAATTGCAGTTTTGCTAAACCTCACTGCTGTCGGCATGTTCATTTGTTAAAAATACCAAATTGATGGAATCAATCACAAGCGGTACATTTCTTCTATTATTATCATAATATTTGATTAAATAATAAGTTTATTAATTTATTTTACTATATATTATCACTAAATTAGAGAGATATTTTGAGATTATTTTTGGTATATTTGGTGAAGTTATTTGAATATTGATGTTTGTATCACCATTTGATTATTAGTGATTTTTTTTCGGTATATCGTCATCAGTGAAGTAGACTTTTCACGTTAAAAAGTTGAATTACTTAAATTATTATATATCATTTATTTTCTAATTACTTATTATTTTACTGTTACTTATAATTATATATTTATATAACAAAAATTAGACCTGAAATTACTTTGATTCTATAAATTATTAGTTTATAACAAAATAATTTAAACTGAGTTTATGTTAAGAAATAAATTATTACATCTTGATTTTGAATTGATATAAAAAATATTAAATTAATCAAATTTTCTTAAAATTAAAGAACTTTACAATAAACACTTTCATATTTTAAATCATACTTATCCAATTTAGAGTTACTTTGAACAAAACTTGTATCAACACGTTAAACTCGTAAAAACACAATTGAGTTATCTAGATTAGACTGTATCAAATTATATTTAGAATAAATGATGTTATAATTTAATTATATTTCTAATCACGATAAAAAATAGATCGAAAAGATTATATAATATAACATAACCGACTTATAAGTGTGGTATAATTTAAAAATTTTAAACGTGTGAAATTTATACTCGTTACCTTTAAAGGAAACTTTCCACTTTGCTATGCCTTCGTTACATATTTTTCTTGCATATTATAGTTATTATCTATTTTTAGTAAAAATCACAACTTATCAAAATTCGGAAGTCTCGCATAGCCTATAAACACAAATAACTTTATCACATATCTCTATAAAACAGACTTGTAAGGTGATTATAGTTATCTCCACGGGCTTCTTTTGTGGGCTTTATTAGGAGGCTAAGCATGTATATATAGGGCATGCCTTCAAATCTTTTTATATATATATATATATATATATATATATTTATATTATATTGTTATTAGCATTATAATTTATAATATATTAGTTACATTTATATTTAATAGGGTCGAATTACAACCCGATCTATAACCCGATAACATTTGGGTTGGCTTGGATTTATACATGTTATTGATTGACTTCTGCTTATTAATTTATCAAAGCGAATTTATAAGGTTGGAGTGAAATTTTCTTAAACTTAACCCAACCTTACCTAATGTCATTACCTACTAGAGTAATGCATTAAGGTCAAAATTTGGGTCGTGATTCATGATACAAATATGTCAAAAATTATTATTTTTAATTAGAAATAATTGTTAATTATTTTATATTTGTAAAAATATTGATTTTTTTTACTTTATTATTAATAAATAATTTAACTAAAAAACTTATTTTGATTTGAAAAATGCAAATAGAAACAAACATACATGACTTGCCACTTACTTAAATAACCTGCCGTGAGAAGACGAACAATAAGGAATATGGTAAATTCATTTGCTGACACATGATTTAAGCAACGTTACAGATTATAAAAAAAAAACATGGTTGGGCACCTTCTTTTGACTACTTTTACCTGATATTAAAGAACCAAAGAGTATGATAAATTCATTAATTAATCACAATTTACACATATAATTTGTTATATACACCTTGTGTTGATCATTCCTCAGAATTAGTATTAAAGTATAACTTAAAGTTTTATCAACTATTTAATTATGTTAATTACCGACTTGATTCTAAGAAAAATTTAGATATTACAAATATACAATGTATTTAAATAATTATCATATCTTAATTTTGTAATTAAAACTCGAACTTTGAACTTTTTGCGTATTATTTTACATATATCTAACTCATAATACGGAAAATAAAATTAACAAGTGCTTAATTAAGGTGTTTATTTGTTTTATTTTTTTCATTTTTCTTAGGCTGACCCGAAGCAATCCCAGCCACTCTCGAAATCCGCCGACTTTAAGAGGCATGATCAATGTATTACACGTAAAAATGGTTTCAGTTTGGAAATTTTTTATCCCTATATAAGTTTGAGTTAGTATCGTAATTAGGATGATAGAAGTAAAAGTATAAATTTGAGTAATAATTATTTTAAATGATCTCAAATTGAATTCCTATATTTATTAATAGTTATTAAGTATAAAAAATTATAATATAATGCTAAAAGTTAAGGATAAAATGGATATTTTTCTTATTTCAATGATAATTTTTTGTGGAGAAAAAAAGAGCTACAAAGAAGCTCGTTTCCCTGTTGGTGACCAATCTTGACTATGATCACCGTTTCAATATCTTTCAAAGAATGTCTGTGTTGTTGTACCGCAATAAAAAAGGTTTAAAATTTGAAATAATTAAAGGATTTTATGATTTTTTTTATTCTTATTATTGATTTTTTAGTAATCTAACTAAAATAAATTAAATAAACCAAAAGAGATTTTTAAACAAAATTTAAAAATAAAAAAAAAGAAATAAAATATAAATCAAATCATATTTTTTATCTGTCTAAAATTTCTTATAATTTTTTTTGACCATTTAATTGTATTAAACTATTTTAATTTCAATAACATATTCTACTTTTAAAAATTATAAATATAAAATTTACAATAAAATTACCTTAAAAAACTAACACAATTAATTTCAATTCTTAAAGTTAAATTATACTAGAAAAAAATATTAAAAATATATAATATTTTTTTATGTCATCAATATTATTTAAAAAGTATATCACATGTTTATGATATTGGATGATAATTTTTAATAAAATTTTAAAAATAAGATTAATTCTATTCTCAATTCATAAATTTTAAGACTAATTTTTTTTAAAAGATAATTAATAAGAGATTTTTTCAAAATTTATTGATTACAGTTTCTAATTAGGCATTATCATATTAGCGTAAGATTTTATATATCAATATTACTCCATACCTTAATTTTAATAATCTTTTTCCCACTGATCTTATCAAATTCAAAGTATCATTTTTTTAAAATCAAGTTGTGACATGATGTGATACAATAATCAAATAATATAATTGGTGTATTTTTAATTAATTATTATTTAAATATTAAACAACAACTTATATAAATAAAAAATTTACCCATATATTTCACCACCTAATGTTTGTGTGTCTACTTTTGTAAAATAAAAAAATATATAAAATTTTGTAAATTTTCGTAATAAATATATTTATATTAAATATATTAATACTATTAAGGAGAATCGTGCCAGTAATTTTATAATTTTAGACAAATTTTGAACTTTGAAAGTTATAGTATTATAACTTTAAAAAAAAATAATTTAATTTTAAAAATAATACACTAAATTTTTAAAATTAAAATGTGTACTTTTTTAAGATTACAAAATTAAACTGTCCATTTAAAAACAAAACTAAAACATTTTTTTTTTTTTTTGGTAAAAGTTGATAACTTTTTGTGTCCCTCACCCATACTATTCATGTAAAAATAAAAACTGATGCGTAATTGCCATTTAATTTGGTAAGGCCGGTCTAGGTTTAATACTCAGATTGTTACTGTTTATGGTTTTTGTTATTTTAACCAAACTGAACAAAACTTGTTGAGCGGGAGAAAGTGGAGGATGGAAATGTCGATGTTATGGAAGATATTATTATGATAGTTTAAAATTAAAATATAATATCTATATTTTTTAATTAAATCATCACGATAATATCCGTAAAATATAGATAAAATAATTTCATTAAAATATCAATTAAATTTATTTTTTTTCATTAAAATATCTTGAATATCGTAGCTAAAATATCGAATAAAATATCAAAAATATAAATATTTTATTTATATTTATTATTTTAAGTAATTATTTCAATTCAATTTTTTTTACATAATATTTTTTTTATATGTTTGTTATATATAAATATTTTTAAAAATAAATAATAAATGTAATATATTTTTATATTATCGACTATATATATATATTTATAATAGTTATAATTGAATAGTAAAATTCAGATTTCCAATGACAAACTCGCTTCTCGTTACTCAACAGGATAATTTCTCTTACGTAATTAAGGAAACCATTGAAATGTGATTGAAACACGGACTACCTGAGCTAATGATAGAGGCAAAAAATTCGATAAAAAAAATAAATTAGTGGGCCATATCAATATGAACGAATATGCATTAGAAAGTTAAATCTCTTCCATAGGACACCAAAAAAGAGAGCTAAACTTCTAACTAAAATCACTCCATTTTTCATAGAACAATATAGTGACATTATATATCTTATTTATAATATTTTAATTAATTAATTAAATTATTGATTAATATAAATATTCTATATATTTAAAAATATATATATTAAATAAAATATTAATTTAAAATATAAATAATTAATTATTTTGATGTTTTATAAAATTCTATAATTCTTTTATATTTTTGATAAAATTTTCATTATTTTCATCAATTTTAAAAAATTTCGTTGAAAATGAAAATATTTTTAATATTTTTATAAAAATTATATTTTAACATATTCATCTATATCAATATTTAAAACCTTAAAAATCACAAATTCATTTTTCATGAAATTTATAATAGTTATTTTATTTGTTGTTTTTTTAAATAGTTTATACTTTTTATTATAAAAAATTATAATATGTATAAATTATCAATTTTTTTCAAATTTTATATTAATATTTACGTATAAATTGCATATATTTTATATAAGATAAAAAATATTATAAATTTATAAAAGAATTAAACATTAATTATTTATCAATATATTATTACTTTTTCGTAACAAAATACTAAATTACTAAATAAAATTATAATAAAAAACTAAAATTAAAAGAGTGATGTCACAATCTAAATTCTTATTAACACAAAAATATATACCACTTTATTCAATATCATCACCTGACTAAAAGACCTGTGTGGTTTTGTCTCAAAATTTTGTACGTTCAAACTTGAGATGCCTCAACATTTTTCTTGTCAAAAGAAAGAAAGAAAGGAATCATTACAAAATTATTCCCAATATTAAAACGGAGGTAGCATTTTGTAGGTAACAGTTGGTAGCCTTCCAAAGAAAATACGAAAGAGAAATCAAATATCTCCATCGCAGAAGAAATACAGCACATGTCACCATCATTTTGATACACAGCTGAGCCAACATTCCTAAGCTCTTCTTTATTAGTCTTCGATTTCGCTCTCATTATCATTATATTCTCTTATTGTTTCTACTCAGAGTCCCATATCAGTAAGCAGTATCATCCTTTCTGTTTCTGTCTCTTTCCCAATACCCTTTTTACTTGCATTTAGAGAGAGAGAGAGAGAGGGATTCACTTTTCGTTTTAAGACAAACCCAGTACAACACATTATATGATCTCCTCTATAGCTATATCAATTCGTTTTAACTAAGTTATATACGTAGAAAGTTTCTTACTTTAACAGACAAAGTGTAAGAGACTCACAAAAATGGCACCTAAGGTGGATGAATTTCAGCCTCACCCTATCAAAGAACAACTTCCTGGGGTTGATTACTGTCTCACCAGTTCTCCTCCTTGGCGTACGTTGTTTTGCATCTTTGAGCCTTACTCTGTTTTTTCAGGGGCTCTGTTTCATTTTTTTTTTGTATAAGAATAAAATGACTATATGCTAAAGTTTCAACCTTATTCTTTTATAGTCTTCCTAAAGATTCATATTTTAAATCAAGTTTTAAGCTTTGCAGTTGTTTTGACTCACTGATGACACTGACAATAACCAGCAGTTGTTTGGTTCCAGCCTGAAATTTATAATGATTCTTAATTGTTTTATTGGTGCTTGTCTGGGTCTTGTTTGTTTGCCGAGAAAAGGATCACCTTTGTTTTGTTTGGTTTATTTTGAAAATTCAATATTACTTTTAATATATTTTTATTTTAATTTATTACTTTTATTATTGTGATGTGTTTTGATGAATTATATTTAACAAAAAAAGTTATCAATTTAATTAAAAAATTTAAATTATGTGTATGATATGTTAAATTCATGGTTTAAATTTTTTGATCAAAGTAACCAATTTTTAATCGTAGTTGATCGAAAGATATTTCATACTCAATTGAAATAAAAAATATTAAAAATATTAAATTGAAAATTATCGATAAATGTTTGCTCTTTGGTTGATACATAAGATATTGTATGTTGAATGCAGCCGAGGCCATAATATTGGGATTTCAGCACTTTCTTGTGATGCTTGGGACTACTGTTATTATCCCCACCAGACTTGTCCCTTTAATGGGTGGTGGCAATGTAAGGAACTTCATAGAAAACCACTATTTTCCACATGTTATTATTATTATTATTATTATTATTGTTGTTATTATTATTATTATTATTATTATTATTATTATTATTATTATTATTATTATCATTCACGTGTAGATTCTTCATTGTGGTAACTTATCAGTTTTTTTTAAAAAATATATTTATATGCTGAATAGGTTGAGAAGGCTCAAATGGTGGAAACTTTGCTATTTGTTGCGGGTATAAATACACTCTTGCAGACTTTTTTTGGGACTAGGCTGCCTGTGGTGATGGGGGCTTCATACTCTTATTTAATTCCTGCTATCCCAATAGTTATGTCCAGTAGGTTTAATACATACGTCGACCCTCATCAGGTTGGTCTCTTATCATTTTTAGCCATTTGCCTTTTCCTTCTATTGGGTTATGAGATATAATGAAGGGGAAACTAGATTGAGTTATACCAATATTTATAATCTAGATTGAGTTAACCTTATTTTATAATATGTTTCCGTAAATAGTTGTTTACAATTTTATTTCTATTAATCCTCGTTTCCACAAAATTGGCGCATACCATTGTGAAATTTCCACTCACACTTGTAACCTTTACAAGTCTGCGTAAAATTTCTACATGGACATGTGAAAATGCTACATACTGATGTAACTTGTGTTATTTTTCCTTTTCCATATGTTTATGTGAAATTTTTTCACACCAAATTCTATATTTGTGAAATTTGCGTAACTTATACAATGATTTCCGTAAAATGAAATGATTGTAAGTTAGCATGATTTTTTACCGTGTCATTTTCATTTTTGTGGGCATTTTTCAGAGATTTAAAGAATCAGTGAGGCACATACAAGGAGCACTTATCTTTGCATCTTTCTTTCAAATCATCCTTGGATTTTTTGGATTCATCAGAATTTTTGCAAGGTATATAATTTATGGCTGAAAGTTAAAACCCTTTGGATGGTGTCAAAAATTAAAAAATTACTGCCTTATATTTGAATTGATTAAGGATCATATGTATGATTGATGCAGGTTTCTTAGCCCTCTTGGTGCTGTTCCTCTTGTAACTCTAACTGGACTTGGGCTCTTTGCATTTGGTTTCCCACAAGTAACCATGCTCAATCTATTGTCCTGTGTTTTTAAATTGCGTAGTCTTTTAATTTATGGAATAATTTTCTTCATATTTGCTACAGAGTAGAAACTTCAATTTATAATAAAGATAAGGTTGTGTTATGATCCTGCTTGTTCTAGATGTTATTCAAATAGTTGAATTTATTAATTTTGAAATGTGTTCTGTATCTCTAGATAGAGTAATTAAACATAACATCTAGTGAATTATTTTTTTTTTTCCTTTCAATGATGGTAATGACTCATATAGAATTGAGACAAAGGCAGTATAGATAGTTCTCTTTTGTTTAGTCATGATAGAAGTTTTTGTTATTGAAATGACTCTTAAGCTCATTTTCACTTACTGACTATATAGCTAGCAACGTGTGTCGAAATTGGACTTCCAGCACTGATCATAATGATTTTCGTATCTCAGGTAACCATTGAATTGATTCAAAATTTCCTCGAAATTATCGGTCTGTTGATGCTATAATGGAAATTCATCTTGTCAAGTTTTGTATTTCTTTTTCAAGTTGATAACGTGAAAGTGTTGGGAAAAAATAGTACCGGTTGTAAAGAAATAAATTTCACACACCCAGGATAATTTCCCAAATCAAAATAGAATAAAAATAACACCAAGAATTTAGCGTGGAAAAACCTTTCAAAATGAAACTAACAACCACTAATCCAGTAGCCACTCTAAACTTCCACTATAATAAGATGGGATTACACACTTCACCTTCAGGTGGATCTCTCATAAAAATACAACAAATATGTATCTTCAATTTGTGGATAAAACTTCACAAATTGGCTCTCTTAATTTTTCTCTCTCAAAAATCTTTCAGAAACTCTCTCTCTCTCTCTGTTGATTTCTCCGCTTCGACCGTTTGAGATCGGGCTAAGGCTTTATATAGCCAAAAACTTCATCCTTCTCTCCTGATTACACGGAGAGATTTTTGACTTTTTTTTTTTTCTTTTTTTATTTTTTATTTTCTTCTTTTCTTCTTTTCTTCTTTCTTCTTTTCTTCTTTCTTTCTAGCGCCATAGACTTTCTTTTTCTTCTTCCTTTTTTCTTTGTAGATGGCCCACATTAGTTGGACCAACAAATCTCCCTCCACGCATGTAGGGACGACTCTTCCATACCCGCAATCTTTCTACGTATAACAAGTTTTCTCTAGTCACGGTCTTTGTCATCATATTCTGCCTGCTATCATTGGTATGAACCTTTTCAACTTTCGCAGTTTATGTTCCAACACATCATGAATCCAATGATACCTTACGTCGATGTGTTTGGACCTTGAGTGAAAGTTTCTTGCTAAGATGAATTGCACTCGACCGTCGCAATAAAGAACATAATTTTCTTGGTTATGATGCAATTCTTGTAGTAGAACTTTTTCATCCACAGATCTCCTTACAACCTTCAAGTGATTGCAATGTACTCGCTTCGTGGTACTTAAAGCAATACACTTTTGTAATCGTGATTGCCATGAAACAAACTCTCCAAAATGTTATTAGGTACCCTGATATAGATTTCCTCGTATCTACGTCGTACCATATCTCGAATCGTATATCCTTCTAATACGTGCTTTATTATTACCAAAGCATAAACAATGATCGGAGGTTCTCCGAGATACCCGAGTATCCATTTGTGACAATTCGCCCAATGTTCCTTTCCAGGATTTGATAGGAATCGGCTCACAACGCCTCAACAAGATGTGCAATATCTCGGGTCTAGTACATACCATAGCGTACATTAGACTACCAACCGCCGATGCATAAGGCACCTTGCTCATCTCTAATTTATCCTCCTCACTGGTGGACATTGACTCACATTAAGTTTGAAATGGCTCGCAAAGTGGACAACTAATGAGGTTTAGCTTTGCTTTCATGTTGAATCTTTCAAGAACTTTTTCAACATACCGTTTTTGGGAAAGCCATATCTTTTGCTTTTGCCTATCAGGATAATCGCCATGCCAAGAATCGCAAGGTGTCCTAAGTCCTTCATTGCAAAGGAATTGCTCAACTCTTCTTTAACTTGTTAATCTTGTCAATATTTTGACCCACAATTAACATATCATCAACATAAAGCAAAAGAATAATAAAATCACCATCAGAGAATTTCTTGATGAAGACGCAGTGATCAGCCGTCGTTCTGTTGTATTCATTTTTCTCCATGAATGAGTCGAACTTTTGTACCACGCTTCGGTGCTTCGCCTTTCACCACAAGCTTTTCTTTTAGTCCGCATACCAACGTTTCTTTGCTTTTGACTTGAAACCTTCTGCCGCTCCATATAGATTTCCTCATGAAGATCATCAGGTAAGAATGCAGTCTTTACATCAAGTTGTTCAACTTCCAGATTAGGACTAGTCGCCAAACCAAGAACAACTCGGATCAAGACATTTTAACCACCTTGGTGAGAATATTTCATCGAAGTCAACGCCTTTCTTCGTCGAATCCTTTCACAACCAATCTTGCTTTATAGCGTGGTCAGTAAGTCAGCTCTCTTCACTTTTGATTCGTACACCCACTTGTTCTTGAGAGCTTTTCTTCCTGTGGTAGTTTCATCGTCAAATGTGTGGTTCTCTCACGCAGAGATTTCATTTCTTCTGCATGGCTTTAAGCCACTCGGTCTTATGTTGATCGCTGATAGCTTCGTGGCCATAAGTCTCTCGGTTCTCCCCTTCTAGCGAGCATCACATACTCGTTAGGAGAATATATGTACGACTAGGTTGTCGTACTCGGGTAGATCTCCTCGTCTCCGTACTTCCGTCGACTTGTTCGAGAGACTTGTTCGGTTCGAACTCACACCGGGGTGGATTGATATCATCGCACCGGTGTGACTCCCCGTCATTAGGATTTATCGCGGAGAGACCGGGTCCGCATTAACCTTGAATTTCATCTCGACCGTGGTTTCGCATTTCTCAAAGTCCTCGATTGTTTGGTCTTCAAGAAATACCACGTTCTCTACTTCCGACAATCCTTTTGTTAATGTGATCCCAAAGTTCAGAGGCCAAATTCTTCACGTGGCATATCCCATAAAGATACATTGTTTCGCTTTTCCATCCAACTTGGACATTCGCTCATCTCGGGGATGTGAGCAAATGCTCTACAAATTGAATACTTTCAAGTGTTTGTAAGAAACGTCTCTCCCCGTCCAAACTCTTTCCGCACGTCGAGTTCAATGAACCGATGGAGAAAGGTTGATTAAATCGATCGCTTCGTCCGCATTGCTCCCCAAAGGTGTTTGCGCTTTGCATTTGAAAGCATACATCCGACTTCTTTCACAGGTATGGTTCATTTTCATTCTCTCTGCGACACCGTCATGTCGAGAGTGTCTTTGGTACCGATTTTCCACCGATGCCAAAACTTCAGCACTCTTCGAATGGTCCACGATACTCACCACCATTATCTCGCACGCACACACTTCCGCACGCCCGCGCTTTCTCCACTTTTACATGGAACTCGCTTGAAAACTTCATGCACTTGATCTTTAGTTTTCAAAGCAAAAGTCCATACTTTTCTTGAATGGTCATCAATAAAGGTCACAAAATAAATGTGAGCACCTCCTAATGACTTACAACTCATTGTACAAACATCTACGTGTATTAAATCTAGAATATTTTCCTTTCTAGATGGTGCGAGACTACGAAATGCAACTCTACGTTGTTTTCCCATAATACACTAACACAAGTTTGCAAGGGTGTACCTTTCATTCGGCAAGACCTCATTTTTAGAAAGAATTTCGAGACCTTTTCACTCACGTGGGCCGAGTCGCTTATGCGCCATAGCTCAGAGGAACTTCTTTCCTTGTGGCATTTACTTCTCTGCTACACACCGTCGGTGATGTAGAGTGATGTATCTTTCTTGCCTTTAGCTATTATCGATTACCTTTGGTGAGCTTCCACTTTCCTTCACCAAAATAATTATTGTATCCATCATCATCAAGTATACCAGCAGAGCTCAAATTGAGGCGGATATCGGGGAACATGCCTCACATCTTTCTCGTATAATCAAGATCCAAGATTAGTCTCTAGATAAATATTGCCAATACCAACAATTTTTGATGCATCATCATTTCCCATCCTCACACGTCCAAGATCACCTCGAGTGTAGGTTGAGAAGAATTCCGTCGTGAGGTGACATGATAGGAGAGCGCCCGAGTCAACTACCCCAGTAGTGTCTTTGCATGCAAGATTGACATAATCAGATCTCGAACGATGACAACTTCTTCGATGACAATTGTGGTGTCATTTGTCTCGGGTTTTGCTTCCCGATTTCTGGATTGTTCGCCTTTAACCTTCTACATTCTCGAATGTGTCCAGGCTATCGCAATGATGACACTTCATGTCATACTGATCTAGACTTTGACCGTCCTCTTTGTTGACTTTGGTTACGGTGGATTTTTACTTTTACTTCTCCCTACCATTCTTGCTTGCCTTGTTTCTCGCATGACAAGCGCTTCGTCGAGTATATCCTTCATCTTTTTCGTCGAGACTCTTCGTTTAACATTCTGCCTTTTTACCATATCCATGGTAAGCTTACCGTCAGATGAGTTGCTAATCGACACAACTAGAAGTATCCCAACTTTTTGGTAGAGAACTCAACATCAACAACGCCAGAAATCGTCATCTACAAATATCTTCATAGAGTTGAGTTGATCCTACAATGCCTTGGAACTCACTCATATGTTGTCCTGTGACTTACGCCGTCTTTATACTTCAAATTGACTAATCGTTGCATCGATTTGCTTTATTCTCAAGGTTGTTCCTCGATACATTTTCTCCAACTTTTGCCAAAGAACGTAAGCATCGTGTTCATTAGCAAAATTTTGAAAAATGCTTATTGATCCATTGTCCGATTTGAGAAGACACTTTCTGCTCGGAACGGCCCATTCAATGTCTCCATCGGTTACTTCTTCTCCTTTGGCATTATAATTGGCTTCCATAGATCTTTAATGTATAAAGATCCTCCATCTTCATTTCCTTCAAATTGCATAATTAAACGCTTAATGCGGTTAATTTTATCATATTACCCGTGCTTTCCTCCATTTGAGTCGATGTTTCGAACTTGATACTTTTCTGACAATGAATAGTATCCTCCAAATAGTATCAATGAATAGTATCTTCCGAATAGTATCCGTGAATAGTATCCGTGAATAGTATCCGTGAATAGTACAATACAGTATATATGAATAGTACTATATATGTGTATAATCTCTTACTAAAATAACTTGGCTTTGATACCACTTTGTTGGGAAAAAATAGTACCGGTTGTAAAGAAATAAATTTCACACACCCAGGATAATTTCCCAAATCAAAATAGAATAAAAATAACACCAAGAATTTAGCGTGGAAAAACCTTTCAAAATGAAAGTAATAACCACTTTAATTCGCAGGCCACTTAAACTTCCATTATAATAAGATGGGATTACACACTTCACCTTCAGGTGGATCTCTCATAAAAATACAACAAATATGTATCTTCAATTTGTGGATAAAACTTCACAAATTGGCTCTCTTAATTTTTCTCTCTCAAAAATCTTTCAGAAACTCTCTCTCTCTCTCTGTTGATTTCTCCGCTTCTGATCTGTTTGAGATTGAAGCTAAGGCTTTATATAGCCAAAAACTTCATCCTTCTCTCCGGATTACACGGAGAGATTTTTGACTTTTTTTTTTCTTTTTTTCTTTTCTTCTTTTCTTCTTTTCTTTCGGCGCCATAGACTTTCTTTTCTTCTTCCTTTTTTTTTTTCTTTGTGGATGGCCCACATTAGTTGGACCAACAGAAAGTATGTGGTAGTTCTTGAGCATGATAACTAAGAACGTTATCCTCTATTTTCTTGATAAATTACTGAATCTTAGACTTCATGAGAACTCTTCTAATGTTCTAAACATTGATGTTGCAGTATCTGCCCTTTGTATTGGGGTCAAAGAGAATTGTACTTGATCGTTTTGCTGTTCTAGTATCCGTTGCAATCGTTTGGACATTTGCAGAAGTTTTGACTATTGCTGGTGCATATGATAAAAGATCTCCAAGAACACAATCAAGTTGCCGTACTGATCGATCTGGTCTCATCAGTGCAGCTCCTTGGTGAGCTTATATGTACACTAGTACTAGATTGAAATTATTGGTCTTTATACTCCTTTTATATTTGTATGAAACTATTCTTTGATTGAACTTGCGTTTGAAAACGTTGCATTTGTCTAAAACCTAATATTGGTTCTATCCAAAAAATGCAGGATCAGAGTTCCATATCCATTTCAATGGGGAACTCCTAAGTTCAATGCTGGAGATGTTTTTGCAATGACAGCTGCTTCTTTAGTTTCTGTGATTGAGGCTAGAACTAATAACTTTTTGTTCCATTTTTTTTTGTATGATACCCAATAAAACAATTTATCAAATTAAAATTTAGGATGACGTGTCTTAATGGTCTCTTATATTAGGAGATTTGTGTCAATTAATCTCTTACATTATAAAAAATGTCATGTAGTTCTTTACATTTTGTAAAAGGTACCAAAGAAGAACAAATTTCACTATTCATTTAATATTTTATTAGTTTTAAGATAAAAATTTAACTATTTATTCAATATTTTAATAGTTTTTATTATAAAATATCATAGTAAGTCATTTTTTTCCTTATTTAACCATAAAATAAAGTATTAAGAAAATAAAAGTTATATTATTCAAAATATTAATAAAACAGTGTTTGTCTTTCTTTGATATTTTTTATAAAAATAAAGGATCAAATAACACATTTTTTAATATAAGGGACTTATGCTATACTTTTCTCTAAAATTTAATACAAGGTTTGCTACTGCCTATGAAAAGGCTTTAAGCTGATTTTATTTTCAGTAATCTAGATTTTGTTCTCTTTTTTAAGTTTATATGAAAAAACAAATCTTCAAATCATTTACTCACTCTGAACTTGTTAGTTTACTTTGATTATTTATTTTGTTGAGCAGTCAATAGGTACATTTATAGCAGCATCAAGATATAGCAGCGCAACTCTTCCACCACCTTCTATAATCAGCCGAGGCGTTGGCTGGCAGGTGGGAGTTACAACTATGATGTTTCAACATTATCAGTTTATCACTTGTGTGTTACAGTTCTAAATTGCCTAATTTGTACAAATTTCAGGGAATGAGCACTCTTATTGATGGCTTATTTGGTGCTGTGACCGGCTCTACAGCTTCAGTGTAAAATTCTGAACTTTTTTAGTTTGTATTGATTTATTTTTTATACCATTGTAAAACTTAAAAAACGTATTTTTGAAGCATATAATTGTTTAAACATGTAGAGTGTGATTGGTTTTATAAGTTTCAGTGTACATTTGTCACCCTTTTATATAATTTTTCTCATAAAGTAGAAGGATCATGTGATGATCAATTGTTAATCTGTTGTTTTTATGCAGAGAAAATGCAGGTCTTTTAGGGTTGACAAGAATGGGAAGTAGAAGAGTAATTCAAATATCAGCTGGATTCATGCTTTTATTCTCTGTTTTAGGTGTGATACATGCTACATAGAATGGCTTAAACTCAAAGTACAACAACAATTTTAGTAGCACGTTGTTCTTCTATGGTTTTACCCTTTCTTAATAGTTCAATATTCATTGCATGAACAGGGAAGTTTGGAGCTGTTATTGCGTCTATACCCTTGCCAATTGTGGCTGCTTTGTACTGTGTCCTTTTTGCCTATGTTGGTAAGTATTTTTATGTTAGAAAATGTCTATTTTGTTTCTCATAGAAATGAAAATAGGATAATGTGTCGGACTAATGGTCTATATTGTGACATTAGGGTATAAGTGTCGATTTGGATGCAAAACGCTTTAGATATAAGTGGTTTAAAAAATTATGCTTTTTTTGCACGATTCTACTGTTACAGTGCTGTTTATTTTCTTGCAGTCATATAAAAAATCATTTGTTCCTCAAAAAATAATTTCTATTAGTACATTCAAACAAACACTTAATTTTTCAGTATATTAGGTCATATTTAGTTCGTATAATGAAAACATAATAAGAATGATAAAAGTAATATGAATTCAATTTAATGAAAATGATATTATTATTGTATGAAAAGTCACTTGTTATTCAAAAAGTACTTTCTATGAATACATTCAAACAAGCACTTAGTTTTTCAGTACATTGGGTCATGATTAGTTCGTATAATGAAAATATAATAAGAATGATAATAATAATATGAATTTAATTCAATGAAAATGATATTTCTATTATATGTTTGTTAGAGTAGTGAAATTAAAATAATTATAAAATTATAAATAAAATAAAATTATAAAATAAGTATTATTGTCTTCTAAACGAGAAAAAACAATAAATGATAATACAAATGTGGGAATAAAATATAGCATTTTAATGCATTCTTAAAGGGTGTGGGAGGAATGAGCATTACAATTATTAGTGAAATGTTTTCTATTTTATTCTAGATTAACAATCAAATTAAACACATAAATAATCAACATCTTTTTCTTTTCCATTTCAATTATTGTTAGCCAAACATGAACTTATCGTTAATATAGTAAAATCTAAACTGAATTTTGATTGTAACATGCACTCTACGGAGAGCAGCTTCTGCAGGTCTTGGTTTTCTTCAGTTCTGCAACCTAAATAGCTACAGGTCAAAGTTCATTGTAGGCTTCTCTCTCTTCATGGGACTATCTGTGCCTCAATACTTCAACCAATATCTTCTAATTTCTGGCAATGGTCCTGTTCATACTGGTTCTATAGCAGTGAGTAAAAACTTGTATTTGTAATCTGGTTATTGAATATCATAACATTTTATGCTAAAACCAGCTTTTGATTGCAGTTCAATAGCATAGTGCAAGTAATTTTCTCATCATCAGCGACAGTAGCAATTATGATTGCTTTCCTCTTGGACCGCACTCATAGTCGGAGTCACAATTCAACTCGGCGAGACAGTGGCAGACATTGGTGGGCAAAGTTTCGGAAATTTGATTCGGATACAAGGAGTGAAGAATTTTACTCATTGCCATACAACCTTAATAGGTTTTTCCCATCATTCTGAGATGTGGCTCATAGGTCTTTTTGTTTGGCAGCCTATATTCCCTTATTGGATGAGATGAAATATATATGAATTGTAGAGCATTATACTAACTTGGTATTTCCACTTCCATGAGCTTGTAAACTTTGTTCTTTAGTAATTAGTATCTTATAATTGTAAAGATACTCAGCTTAAGAAGTTCTATATGCTGTAATTAGAACAATGACACAAAGGAACATGTTTCGCATGGATATTGAAAGAGTGGGAAATTACAAGGTCATAGAATAACTGGTTGGTGAAAAAAGTAAATTAGCAACTCCAACCGTCTGAGACTCGATGTGAAGTTATACATTTGGTCCGTTTGCAAAGAATTCTGAGGCTTCATGCATCCATAAAAGCCTACCTTAATAATTTGATACTCAAAATAAAGAGAAACAAGGAAATTTAAAAACAATAAAAAATAGAATATATATTTGTCAAATTAATGATGTTCAACTCTTTGAAAAGCGAATGTACAAGTGATCAATGTCCTCTAAAAACATTATGAATGTATTCACTGTTCATACAACTTTCACTATTTTAACTTAATTTAATTTTCTTTAAAAATGTAAGAAATGATTTTATTGATATGAATAGACGAATGTTTATAACCTATTTATACAAAAGAAAATCAAAATTGTAATAATTAAAAACAAAAATACAATTATGGAGGGACATGTTCTTGAACAACATGTTTTTCCATACCAATTTGTTGGTGGCTGTTTCCAGTTGGTGTGTTGGTTGTCACCAATTGGATCTCGAGTTCTTTAATATTCTTTCTCGAGTTAGAATATATGTTAATTATTCCCAACTTGTTAATTAAGCTCGAGAACTGTGGAAAATTCAGGGATTTGGTAAATATATTTACTGATATCTTTTCTCTTACTATATGACAATCGATCTATATGTGTTTGGTTCGTTCATGAAATACTGGATTTGATGCAATGTGAAGGGCTGCTTGATTGTCACAATATAACTTGGTTAATTGGGAGTGTTTGATACCCAAATCATCCAAAATGTATCGTAACTAGGTTACTTCGCAAAAGGCTGCTGCCATAGAGCGGTATTCTACTTCTGCACTTGATCGTGAGATCATATTTTGTTTCTTAGTCTTCCAAGAAATTAGCGAGTTTCCAAGAAATATACAATATCATGTGGTTGATCGTCGTGTATCTGTGCATTTAACCCAATGTACGTCACAGAAAGCATTTAGTTGTAATAAACTAGTTGTTGAGAAAAAGAGACCTTGCCTTGGTGTGTTCTTGGCATATCGTAGCACTCGTTGAGCTGCTTCCAAATGTGGTTGACGTGGTTTATCCATATATTGACTGAAAATGTGCATGACATACACTAAGTCGGGTCTTATAATGGTCAAGTATATTAATCTCCCAACAAGTCTTCGATAGGATGTGGGGTTATTGATGAAACCTTGTTGAGGGATAAATTTTGTTCCATAGGTGAATTGGCAGATTTGGCACCAAGATAACCCATGTCCTCCAATATTTCAAGTGTGTACTTGCGTTGTGATAGAACAATTCCCTTCTTGGAACGTGAAACTTCTATGCCCAAAAAATACTTTAATTCACCGAGATCTTTTAGCTTTAATTGTCGCATGAGATGATTCTTAGTTTCTTCAATGTCTTGTACATTGTTTCATGTTATGATTATATCATCTACATAGACAAGAAGGGTAGAGAAAGAATTACCACGGGTTGGGACGAATAGTGAGTGATTATACTTCGATTGGTTAAAACCAGCTAGCTTAAGTGTTGTTGATAGCTTAATGAACCATTGTTGTGAGGCTTTTTTGAGTCCATACAAAGATTTGTATAACTTATATACTTGTGTTTTCCCCTTTCGTCCGAATCCAGGTGGAAGGGACATGTAGACATCTTCATGAAGATCACCATAGAGAAAAACATTTTTGACATCGAGTTGTCAAAGATGCCAATTTTGAATAGCAGCAACGACAAGAAGAAGACGAACAGTGACAAGTTTGGTTACTGGTGCAAAAGTTTCTTGGTAGTCAAAATCTTTAATTTGACTGTATCCTTTGGCCACTAACCAAGCCTTGTATCGTTCCACAGAGCCATCAAAATTATACTTGATTTTGTAGACCCATTTACAACCAACTGGTTTCTTGTTTGGAGGAAGCTATTGAAGCACCCAAGTGTCATTAGTTTCAAGAGCATCCAGTTCTTGTTTCATGGCAAGTCGCCATTTTAGATATTGAAAGCTCCAAAAAATGTGGTTGGTTCTTCGAGAATGGAAATAGAAGTAGCAAAGGCACGATGTACCGGTGATAATCAGTCATAAGTAAGTACATGAGATAGAGAATGAGAAGTACCTTTGTCATTGAACGATATTGAGTTAGACGAAGGAAAGAACCGAGAAGGCAATGAAGCTTTTACATGATACTTGTGAAGGTAGCTAGGAACATTGGTGGATCGGCGAAGCCTATGTGTGACTGGTGTTGGAGGAGTCAAGTGTGGTGCAGAAGTTGATGATGATGTTTCAAGAGATGAATTTTGAAGATGAAGAATGTCTGAGTCGATTGTTGGAAGGATAGATGGTGTACGATGAAGTGATGTATTTGGATTGGTTGATTGACGAATGTTAGGTATGTAATCATAAATAGTATTTTTTGATGGAGTGAATAGAGTTAGAGTGTTGACAGTAGAAGTGAAATAAGGAAATACATGTTCATGAAAGATAACATCACGAGACACTAAAGTCTTGCTTGTTTCCAGATTGTAGACACGATAACATTTTATCCCAGATGGATACCCAATGAATATGCATCTATGTGATCTAGAATCAAACTTGGTGGGTCGATCATGATGTGCAGACACAAAACAAAGGGAACCAAAAACACAAAGATGTTCATACCTAGGAATTTTGTGAAAAAGGACTTCAAATGGTCTTTTACCCTTGAGAACAGGTGTTGGAGTACTATTTATGAGGTATGTGGTTGTAAGAATGGCATCTCCCTAGAATTGTTTAGAGAGATTGGCTTGAAAGAGTAATGCACGAGTGACATTGAAAAGATGATGGTGTTTGCATTCAACAACACTATTTTGTTGAGGGGTAGAGACACAACTGGTATGATGAAGGATTTCTTTGGTAGAAAACAATTGGGTCATAGAGAATTCTGGTCCATTGTCATTACAAATGATTTTAACTTTGGATGCAAATTGTGTTTTAACAAGGTTAATGAAGGTGGTAAGAAATGTATGTGTATCATATTTAGCATGTAAGAGATAGACTCATGTGCATCTTGAGTAGTCATCAACAATAGTGAGAAAATAACGTGCTCTATTAAGTGTTGGAATGTGATAGCCACCCCAAATATCGACATGAATTAGTTCAAAATGTGCTTTTGTATTGATGGAACTTAGAGGAAATAGATTACGAGTTTGCTTAGCTAATGGACAAATAGAATAATCGTTAATGGAACAAAAAGGTGTGTTGATGGAAAGAGAAATTACACGCAAACTATTATCAGATAAATGACCAAGTCGTTGATGCCATAGATGAGAGTTGGTGGAAGCAGTATTTGAAACAGAGAAACATCCAGCCTTTTCGGAAATAGTCAAGTAGTAGAGTCCTGCTTTCTCAGTTCCCATCCCAATCGTCTTTCCTGAGCATTTGTCCTGAACAAAACACATATTATTAGTGAAAGTGACATGACAAAATGTAGTTTGAATTAGTTTGGCTACTGAAACTAAGTTTAATTTGAAGAAGGGAACACACAAGAAATTATAGAGTATGTAATTATTGGAGAAATGTATAGTGCTAATATGTGTGACACGGGAAAGAGAATGATCAGGTAAATGCACATGCCGATTAGTGATTGGAATGCTGAAGCTCATAAGGTTTTGGGAACAGACCATGTGATCAGTTGCTCCTGTATCAAAAATCCAACGAGTTTCTGAATGGAAAACAGTTGCACATAATGTGTTACTTGAAGAAGTAGTCACTTGACTTGCCATGCTACCTAATTTGGATTGATTGAGAAGTGTAAAAAGCTCTTGATATTGGGCAGATGTAAGGCTATGGAATGGTGTCTTTGTGTTGGAGCTACTTTCCTGAAAGTCATTATGGTAAGCTTTTGAGGGGAAGCCATAAATTGTATTTCTCTTATCTTGAATTGATCCTTTCTTCCGACACATGTTGATGGCATGACCATTCAAACCACAGAAATTACATTTGAGATGCTTTTGGTAATTTTCAAAATTGTGTCCATTGAGACCACAAAAATCACATTTGAGGTGACTTCGGAAATTCTCAAAATTATGGCCTATATTGTTGCATTGATTGCACTTGAGATGTGAGTTTCTTGGTGGGTAATTCTTATGAGGATATTGTGAATGACTATCCTTGGCAACAAGTATGGCAGCTTCTGGCATCCTTCCTATGGTTTGCGTGGTGACAACTCTTTGTTTTTCATCTTGAACAATGAGTGAATATACCTTATTTACTGCAGGTAAAGGTTCCATGAGCAAGATTTGTCCACATGCTAATGTATAAACCGTGTTAAGCCCCATGAGGAACTTTATGGTTCGCTACTTTTGTTGATATTCTTGTAGTTTTCTTCCGGCATTTCCTCCACAATGTGGAAGAGGACATAGTGCATCGTGACTATCCCATAGGCTTTTCAACTTAGTGTAGTATTCTCCAATGCTCACACCTTATTGTATGCAATCATTGATCTATTGCTCAATGTGAAATAGGTGCACGTTATTGGTGTGTGAAAAGCGTTCCTTCAATTATTCCCATAACTTATATGCAATATCATTATACATGACACTTTCTGTAATTTTAGGCGATATGGTATTTAGAATCCATTCTTTGACAAGAGTGTTGCAACGAGTCCATTGTTTGATTTCTGCTTCAAAGTTTATTGATGACCTTTTGATTGTGCCGTCAATAAATCCTTCTTTATTTTTGGTGATGAGAGCTATGAGCATCGCATGACTCCAATTATGATAATTTTCTTGATTTAAGGATTGAGCTACTATAACCATGATTGGTTGGTCTGAGTGGTGTAGATATAATGAATGGTTAGGGTCATCATACCATTTTGGTAAAGTAGGGTTGGTATTCATAGTTGTAGACATTATTGTTGAGTAAAAAAAATCGAAAGAACGGGATAGAATTTAGTGTGTTTTAAACAACAATGACTGTTTATAAAACAAATAATGAATTGAAATATGCTTTTTTTTATTGAAAATGAGTCAAGGATTACAGAATTGGAAATTTCAGCCACAAAATCGGTCAGAAAGTTAGTGAATCGGCATCTGGAGTGGCTAGAACAGCGGCTGCAATGTTGGAGCATTGAATCAGATGAAGACCGAACCAGATGGAAGATCGAACCGGCTAAAGACTGAACCGGATGAACGACACATCATTTACTTCAGAGGTGCGTTCAACGACGTGTCATTTGAGTCATCTTCCTTAACAGCTAGCACATGTTGGCACGTGTAACTCCGGCGAGGCGCGTGGAATGCCGGTGAACTCAGACAAGGTGCGTATGAGCACATGTGTTGATGTTTTATCTTGAAATTAATTGCAGATTGCTCGGAATTTTTTGGATATTATAATGGGATGAAATTGAAATTATTTTTGTGAATCGAAATTGGTTTTGGAAAGAAACAGAATTTGAAAGGAAGAAAAAGTTTCAATATGAGCTGAATTTTCTGAGAATTACTTCCTAAGCTCTGATACCATGTAAGAAATAGTTTTATTGATATGAATAAACGAATGTTTACAACTTATTTATACAAAAAAAAAACAAAGTTGTAATAACTAAAAAACAAACACAATTATGCAAGGACATGTTCTTGGACAACCTGTTACTCCCACCAATCTATTGGTGACTATTTTCAGCTGGTGACAAGCAATACACCAGCTGAAAAAGAGAGAGTAAGCGAGCTCACATTTGGGCTCATCAAGGAGGTAATTCTCAGCTTGAATGATATGCTTGAGATGTTTCCAATCCCTACCTTTGGATTGGCCTTTTGGATACTTTTCATGCATTTTAAAGCGTTTGAAACCAAGTAGGTTGGTAGCACAATTTTTGCTTTGTATGACCTTTGGCTCCATTTCCTACTTCCACACATAACCCAAAAGCACTACCCTATGTTACCATCAATAATATCAGCAATTAGATATGATACTATAACACCTTATCAACAATTAGATATGACATATTAACATCTACCTCTACTTTCCCATTTCCTGATTTGGTCACTTAAATTTTGACTTCATGATAAACGTAAAAATCCTTTCATGGATTATATCTTACTCGTTGAACACCAATTTGGGAATAAAACCAACAATGCATCGTAGATGGTGCTTTGTTTCTTATAAATGAATTCATGAGCACTATAAACCCTTAAATAAAGAATATTAACACCATTATTTAATCAATCAACCAGGAATCACAAAGTAAATAGACCCCAAAAACCATCTAAAACTTGCCAGGAAGTATCATGATAGCATATATTCCATAAAAAAACTTAGAATGAAAAGTTGATAAAAATAAGCTTTAATATCGTTTATATAGCCAATTCTAGAAAGAATTATTCCAAAAACCAATTGCATCCTGGTGCACTCATCTAATTTCAAGTAATACAAACACAACAGTCAGTGAATAAAAGGATACCAATAGTTCTGTACAAGTCATATACACAAGTGGGAGAAAAAACTCAAAATCATATACTCGTGTAAAATGAGTAGCTCAGCTTAGCTCATTTAAGTTTGATATAATGAGTAAAAACAACTCATCTTGTTAGGAAATTACCCAAATTTTTGATACGCTAGATTTATGAGAAAATAAAAATAGACAAAATAATACACAAATTTGATAACAGAGTTCGAATAATTTTGCCTACGTCTTTGGAACTACTGTAGATATTTTTACTAAAAAGAAGAAGTTATACAAAGTGTATACTACACTCACAACTCGTAACCCAATTACACCCAAGAAAATTATTCTCAATTTTCTCTCACTAAAGCCTTTTTTCTCTAAGCTTTTCTCTCAGTTGGATAATACAAAGTACCTATTGGGGTGCTCTATTTATAGATGTAGAAGCTCCACTTCTACATGTTTTACCAACTGATTCTTAATTGGCTTTCCTTCTTTTTCAACAAAAGGATGCACAATACACTCAATTTTCTTAGGTTATTGGCTTGACAACTATTCTTTTGTTTTATTGTCATTTATTGCACCGTTTGTGTATATAAGTTTGACCAATAATCTCCCACTTGAAAACTGATTTCAATCTGTCTTCATACCTCAATCAATGCAGTAGCTTTTCTAGTCTTGTACTCTACCAGACCAATTGAAGTTGACACAACTTCAGTTTGTCAATAGTCATCGCCTTTGTCAACATATATGCTAGATTTTTGCTTCCTTAAATCTTCTCTAGTGTTAAAACATCATCTTCCAATAGAGATATGATAAAGTGATAACGAATCCTAATATTCTTGGTTCTAGAATGAAATGCTAAATTCTTCACCAAGTGTATTGCACTTTGACTATCACTGTGTAGAACATTCTTCTATTATTTGAATCCCAACTCAGTTAACAATCCTTAAAGCCATATCATCTCTTTACTAGCTTCAGTCACTACTACATACTCAACCTCTGTAGTGGATAGAGTGATAATCTTCTATATTTGTGACATCCAACTAATAGCTGTAATTCGAACAATAAATATATAACCAGTGGTGCTTCTTCGATGATCAACTTCACCTCCAAAGTTTGTGTTTACATAGCCTTATACTTTTAACTCTCATTTACTAAAGTACAAACATTTCTCTGTGGTGCCTCATACATACCTCAAAATCCACTTAACTACTTCCCAATGAGCTTTCCCTGGATTTGATATAAACTTGCTAACAATTCCCATTGCTTGGCTAATGTTTGGTCTTATATAGACCATCGCGTACATCAAACCTCCAATGGCTGAGGCATAAAGAACCTTAGCCATGAATTCTCTCTCTTCCTCCGTGTAAGGGGATTAATCCTTGGATAAGCGAAAGTGATTAACCAAGGGTGTGTTAACTAGCTTGGCATCACCCATGTGAAATCTCTACAAAACATGATTGATGTACTCTGCTTGAGATAACTAAAAGGATTTTGTCTTCTTATCTTTTGTAATTTGCATTCCAAGAATCTTCTTTGCTGAACCCAAGTCTTTTATGTCAAACTATTTTAACAATTGCTGCTTCAACCTTTTGGTATCATCCATAACTGAACTTGCAACTAACATATCATGAACATAAAGTAGTAATATGATATAACTAGACCTATATTTCTTGAAGTAGCAACAGTGGTCAACGTTGCACTTATGGAAACCTTCCTTATACATGAAGCTATCAAAATTTCTGTACCACTGTCTCGTGGCTTGTTTCAGGCCATACAAACTCTTCTTAAGTCTGCACACCATGTTCTTCTTCCCTCTTTTTGAAAAACATTCTGGCTAGTACATGTATATCTCCTCATCTAAGTCTCCATGAAGGAATGCAGTCTTTACATCCAACTATTTAAGATGAAGATCTTCAATGGCTATAATACTCAACATTGATATGATAGTATTGAGCTTCACAACGGAAGAAAAAATTTCGGTGTAGTCAACTTCTTCCTTATGCTAAAATCCTTTGACAATTAGTCGGGCTTTGTATCTCTTAGAAAAATCGTGCTCTTCTTTTACTTGGTACACTCATTTATTGTGAAGTGCCTTCTTCCCCATGAGTATCTTAGCTAGTTCCCATGTCTGGTTGGAGATGAGAGGTTTCATTTCTTCTTTCATGACAAGCTCCTACTTGTTGGCATCTTGAGTTTGACAAGCTTTATCAAAGCATTCAAACTCCCCTTCATTAGTCAGTAACATATAGTTAATGTATCTCTTGTTAGGAACATGAGATCGAGAATACCTTTTCAATACAGGAGCTATAGTAGGAGGATGTGATGTGTCATACTATTGTGCACTACTCTGTCCAATGAGTTCCTTTGGCTGAGGACTTGTTACAATTGATTTTTTCATGGGACTATCTAGGACGTCATTTGTATTTATAAATATTGACTCATTCTGTTATGAATTATTGGTGTATGTTTTATGCCTATCCTTATACATCACCATTTCATTGAAAATCACATCTCTACTACGATTCACTTTCTTGTTTTTGTCATCCTAAATGCAGCAGCCAAACTCATCCTCACCATAACCGATGAAGGTGCATTTCTTGGATTTGGGATTAAGCTTATTCCTACCTTGATCACTGATATGCACAAAATGCTACACAACTAAAAACTTTTAGATGTGATAGTTTTACCTCCTTTCTATTCCATATCTCCTATGGTATTCTATGCTCTAATGGAATAGATGGGCCTCGATTGATCAAATAAGCTATCATGTTGATTGCTTCTGCTTAGAACTACTTCAGTAAACCCGATTGTATACGAATACTTTTGGCTCTTTCTATCAACGTTCAATTCATACGCTCAGCTATACCATTGTGTTGAGGCATGCCTGACACATTATTAAAATGGGAGATTTAGATATAGTATGTTTATAAGTAAAGGGTATTTTGTAGGCTTTACTTAGTTGTTAGGCTCCACAGATTTCAATACTACTTGTAGGTTATATAGGTTGTTTAAAAGTTTAAGCTACCTGGTCTACCACTAAGGCATGATGATGACCCAATCTATCATAGAGAAAAGCTCTATTAAGTGCAAATTTATGACATTGAATTGTTTTTGGTATATTAGCACTACCTCTTAGTTTGTACAGTCCATTTTTAATGCATTAGTAAGTAGTATAGCATAAATGGCTTGATCCTTCATAGAGAAACTAGTGGAATGAAATTCAATTGATACATTGTTATCTTCGCATAATTTCTTTATTGAGATCAAGTTCTTTTCAAGTTGGGGAACAAACAAAAAATTGTGAAAGTTTAGTGTTTGCGGAGTACACCTTATGAAGGTAGATCCAAAATGAGATATGAGAATAGTAGATCCATTATCTAACATAATAGAAGCATTGCTCAAGAAAAGTTAAGGTTTATGTACTTGGTGTTGATCATTGGTTAGGTGATGGGTGGCTCCAATGTCCATAAAGCATACTTTGTCATAAAAAATTGTTATTGTAGCAACTGGCACTAAAAAGGCCTTATATGGAGGAAAGTAATGTTGATCGTCAGAGGAAACTAGTTATGGTGTAGGCAATAATTGAGGATGATGAATAGCAATTTCAGAGGTTGATTAATGTGAAAGTTTGTAAAATATGGACCTGATTAACCTAAAGGGAGGTGAATAGGTTATCCTTAATTTTTACCAATTTATAATTTAATAACCTAAACAAAGAAACCAGATATGCAATCGTGTGTAAAAATAAGTACGGAAATAAAATAATAACACACGATATTTTTAGGTGGAAACAACCTAGGCCACAACCATGACCTAAGAGGAAAACCACCGGTCCATCGGACCACCTAACTTTTCACTATGAAAATCAAATGTTTAAGTACAAACTCGGTCTTATGCTACCCTCCCTAAGATACTGCCCCAATGTACTTTACTTATGAGTCCCTGCTCTGTTTTCACAGTTTCCAATATTAGCATGAGCGGTTTCCAGACCAACGTTTCAATAAGTTCCCCGCAAATCAGATCGTTCACAAATCAATTGCAAAATAGTTAGCACAAAAAACACAAGTACTTGTGTGTGTTCTATATCGGATTTAACAATGAATAATCTTAACTAGATGATTCTAAATATATGTCATTTAAATCAAATCAACTAGAAAATTTTAGAACAAAAAGATTAAGTATAGATTCAATAAAAAATAACTTCCTTAAAATTTAATACTCAAATCAAATAATCATGATTACACATAAAATTATTTAATCTAAATATCTAATCCAAAAGAATTAAATTAATTAAGAAAATCAATATATATTAATTATCTTCTTTTTCAACTTCCTTCGCAACTTTCAATATATTAAATTAACTTCTCTAACATTCTGTATAACTTTTTCAATATATATTAATTACCTTTGATGTCGCTGTTGTTCCCATTTTTCTTTTCACCAGATTTTGATTATTCAATCGATAGCTCCCTTTTTTTTTCAGCACATATATTTTTGTTCTACCAAACATAAACCGTAATGTATCTTTATTTATAGATAATTATAATACCTAATAGTATTAGGGTTAAATGCATTTTTGGCTTAATTTTTCAAAGCCCATTCAAAGCCTTAAAATTTTTTTTTTAAATCACATCTTAAAAATATTAAGACACATAAAAAATATTTAAACACTAAAAATAAGTTTAGATTTATGAATGTGTACTATTAAATGTATAAATGTAGTCCTATGTGTCGTAGTTATAAAAAAACATACCTAAAGTACGAATATCTGATACTCGAGTATTTGTTTGGGTTTTCTTGATAAACTTGATAGTAGACCTAAAAATAAATTTACAAGTAAATATTTTATCCACGAAAATAGCCAACACTCATAGTCCTTACAAACTCCCCCTTTGGCATTTTCGTGTGGCAAAACCTCTCACTTACTACATGACACTTATAAAAATAAGATAAACATACAATGATATCCCAGACTCCATAGTGGAACTATCTTATGGTCTGGTAGATCCATCTTCGCTGCAACTTGACAATCTTGTAAGTAACTGAAACAACATTGACAAAATATAGTACAACTTGGCATGAAAGCTTTATTGTATATTAGTTCAATTTACATAGAAATAAGCGAAGTGTAAATAATAATCATGTAGTGTGCATTCATATTAATCAAGCTTAATTAAATATGTTCTTCCCCTATATGTATAACAAAATAAAAAACATGGAAGTAATTATTCTCTCCCTCTTTTTGACATACGAGAAAGATAAAGCATTAGACAAAGAAATGAAGCTAAACTCTTTCTAAAGATATAACAGTATAGAATCAGAGTAATGCAAAAGTGTAATGTGCTTTAAACTCCCCCTAAGTTCTATGACTCTCTAACTTAAAAACCAATTAAAACTGTAATAAATGAAAAGAGGATGTAAATGAAAAAAAACTTTTTTATTTATTATTATTATTATTATTTTATAAATTTGCATACATAACCATGTAAGGTATTAAACTCATTTAATTACAAACAAGCACACATCCAATTGAGTTCTTATCATTTTTTTTAACTCCAATTTTGATTATTTATCATATAAATAAATAAGTAGAATAGAATAGATGAGGTGCACACACACACTTCACACATATAATGACATACTGACATTTACTTAAAGTAGTATATATGTTTAAACTCCACAAATATGTCAATTAATTCATTTATGACCTATCAAGAAAGACTCAAATGAAAAAAAAATATCACCTATCATGTAAAATCATAATCGAGTCTTCAATCTCACAAAATAAAATATATCTACAAAAAGAGAATTTTTTTTGTATATTTGAGGTAAATGATATATATATATATATATATATATATATTATAACCTCTATTGAATCTTTCTTTTTGTGCATACAATGTATAAGATTTATAAATAGTCACTTTTTGCATAATCTTTTTCCTTTTTTTTTGCACGAGCCATAAACCTAGCATGATGACTTTCACACTAATTATGAGGTAGCCCTCTCCGTTCATTGCGGTAGCTTCACACATCACAGTAGGTAGCCCTCTCAATACTAGGTGCCTCCATGAGATAAAGTTTTTAAAAGCAAGAAATATAACTCAACACAATTTTACAGTCAAGATTAGTTGAAGTCCTAGAATCTTTCAAAAAAATCCATAAACTTCAAGCACAACATATATGTGTGTTCGTGAGTGTGTGAATAAGTTCATGTCAACATGATTCATCACATGTACAAGAATATGTGTGTGCGTAAGCCAAAATTGTAAAATAATTTATATAATAAATATCAAAATGAGTTGAGTCACTAAAAATGAGATTATGTGTATGTAAGTATTAAATAAGTCAAATATTGTGTTGGCCAAACAAAGATGTTTTTTTGTACTAAGATTTGAAATTCAATTTGAGGGAGAAATTCCCAAGGCACTTATGAGATACTCAAATCTTTGAGTTTCTATGGCTTTAGTGAATATATAAGCTAATTGTCTCTCAGTAGGTACAAACTCAAGTGTCACTATTTTCTCTTCAACTAATTCTCGAATAAAGTGATGTCTAATGTCAATGTGCTTAGTTCTAGAATGTTGAACCGGGTTCTTAGAAATACATATAGCACTAGAGTTATCACAATATAAGGACATCATACCTTGTGGTTGACCGTAGTCCTTGAGCATGTTTTTCATCCAAAGCATTTGTGTGCAAGAGCTTCCTGTAGCAATATATTCCTCTTTAGCTGTAGAGAGTGAGATAGAGTTCTGCTTTTTACTGTGCCATGATACTAAGTTATTTCCAATGTAGAAACAACCACCTGATGTGCTCTTCCTATCATCTTGGTTGCCTGCCCAGTCGGCATCTGTAAAACCACTTACTTCACAAGTAGTGTCAGTAGTAAAATATAAACCATAATTACTTGTTCTTAAGATATACCTGATGATTCTCTTTACATTCTCTAAGTGTGATTCCTTAGGGTCAGCTTGATAACGGGCACACACACCAACACTAAAACATATGTCAGGTCTACTTGCAGTGAGGTAAAGTAAACTACCTATCATACTCCTATAAAGGGGTTGATCAACACTTTTACCTTGAGTGTCTTTTGTAATTTTTGTGTTGGTACCTAAAGGAGTTCATAATGGCTTGCTAGTTTCAAGACCAGACCTTTTAACAAGGTTACAGGCGTACTTGGTTTGAGAAATAAATATATTATCACGAGATTTTTTGATTTGCAAACCAAGGAAGAAAGTCATTTCACCTACCATGGACATTTCAAATTCATTTGTCATAACATGCACAAAATCATCCACTAATGTACTAGATGTGGATCCAAAAACTATGTCATCCACATAAATTTGAGCAATAAAGATCTCCTCGCTACTTCTTTTAATGAATAAATTCTTATCAACTCCCCCTCGAATAAATCCCTTGTTCAAAAGATAGTTGGTAAGTCTCTCACACCATGCTCGTGGAGATTGTTTTAAACCATAAAGAGCCTTTTTGAGTTTGTAAACATGATTTGGAAATTTCGGATCAACAAATCCTTTTGGTTGTTCCACGTACACCTCCTCATTCAAAAAACCATTCAAAAAGGCAGACTTAACATCCATTTAATATAATTTGAACTTCATATGACAGGAAATGGCAGTAAAATCCTAATTGACTCTAGTCTAGCTACAAGTGCAAATGTTTCATCAAAGTCAACTCCTTCTACTTGCGTATAGCCTTGAGCTACTAACCTAGCCTTATTTTTAACAACAATGTCATGCTCATCAGATTTATTTTTGAACACCCATTTTATTCCAATAACATTTTGGTTTTTAGGCTTAGGTACTAATACCCACACATGATTTCTTTCAAATTGAGCTAACTCATCCTGCATGGCATTTATCCAAAATTCATCCCTAAGGGCTTTATTCACATTTTTTGGTTCAAATTGAGAAATATAGCATAAATGGGTTACCTCACTTATTTGTCTCCTTCTTGTTACCATGCTTGCATTAGGATCTCTAATTATATTCTTAATAGGATGATTTTTAAAGTTCGAGTTGGATTTATCATTGATGAGGTTGATGCTTCTTCTTTCTTTTCTTCTCTTTCCTCTAACTCTTCTTCTTTTATTCCAATTGTGTCACTGGTCATTGTTAATTGAGGTGTTGTGAAATTTTCTTCATTTCCAACTTCTTCACTTGTACTCTTCTTACCTCCATCATCTTTAACGACATTTATGGATTTCATAACTACATTAGTTCTACAGTTGAAGACTCTATAAGCTCTACTATTTAGGGAATACCCAAGAAATATACCTTCATCACTTCTTGAATCAAACTTACTCAACTGTTCACGATCTCTAAGTATGTAGCATTTACTTCCAAAAACATGCATAAATTTCAGATTGGGTTTTTTACCTCTCCATATCTCATAGGGAGTTTGGTTTGTACTTGGGTGAAGATATACAAGATTTATAATGTGACATGCAGTGTTTATAGCTTCAGCCCAAAACCTTTTGGAAACTCCCTTGGCATGCATCATTACTCTTGCCATCTCTTGAAGTATCCTATTTTTCCGTTCAACTACTCCATTTTGTTGAGGTGTGATATGAGTAGAGAATTCATGAAAGATACCATGTTCTTTACAGAAGTCAACATACTTGGTATTTTCAAACTCTTTTCCATGGTGTGTTCTCAGTCTCTTGATGGTTACTATTTTGTCACCTGTTTCAACCTGCACTCTTGTACAATATGAAATGAAGAACTCAAAAGCATCTGACTTGTCTCTAAGAAAGTCTACCCACGTGTAGCGAGAAAAGTCATCTACTACAACTATGATATATTTCTTACCTCTAATACTTTCTGTTCTCATAGGACCCATAAGGTCAATATGTATCAATTCCAATACTCTGTTTGTATTTATACTCTTGATCTTCTTATGAGAAATCCTAGTTTGTTTACCCAATTGACATGGTCCACATACAGGTGTTTCAATTTTTGAAAGAATAGGTAAACCATGCACAATCTCAATTTTGCTTAATCTAACTAGATCTCTAAAATTCATATGACCTAGATTTTCATGCCACAAGATAGTTGAGTCATTCCTAGCTAGGTTACATGTTACTGTGGGTGATGTATCAATACAATAACAATTGTCATGTGATCTGATTCCCTTAATCATACATTCACCATTTTGATATGTTACAATACAGTGATTGTTTGTAAATTGTACATTAAAATCACTATCACATATTTGACTTATGCTAATCAAGTTTGCCTTAAGTCCTTCCATATATAAAACTTCATCAAGTTTAGGGATACCCTCTATTTGAACAGAGCCTTTTCCAATAATTTTAGATGTTTTACCATCACCAAAGGTAACTGTCCCTTCATTGTATTCCTTAAAGGTTTTAAACAAAGAACGATTCCCCATCATGTGTCTAGAGCATCCACTATCAAAATACCAAACGGTATTTGATTTAACTTTAAATGCTATATGGGCCACAAAGCAGTGCAACTCAGATTTCTTAACCCATCCTTTTTTAATTTTGGACATTTGAGTTACCGGTTTCTTATATTCCTCTTTTTGTGTATTTCTTGTAGTAAAAACTTTATGTTTTGAATTTTTTTGAGGTGCTTTAGAAACATTTGTATTCGTGATAGAATCATAAGCATGAATAAATCTACACTTAGGTATAATATGTCCTTTCCTACCACAGTGATGACAGATAGAAACAAACTGAATTTTCTTAGAATGATAAGGTGCAGAAACTACCTTCCCTGCCTGAGCAATAGTGGGTTTTACAAATTGAGTTTTCGATGATGAAGGTGTTGATTGTTCATCTATGTATCCAAGACCTCTCTTATCTCCATGTGGCTTTCCATAGTCTAGGACTTTGGTTAATTTTTCAGCACCTATGATCAAATTATTTATCGTCTCTTTAGCAATACTAAGTTCTTTCCTAAGATTTTTTTTCCTCAGTGGTTTCTGCTAGTCTCATATTCAAGGCATTAATATGATTAGACAATTCCTTTTTATCTTTCTCTAGTCTAGAGGAATTTGTTTTGTGAACATTGATGATATCATTAAGTTTAATTACTTCTACAAGCAATTTATCTCTCTCTTCCCTGGTACCTAGACAATCCATGAATAGTTCCTCATAATTCGATACATTAAACTTAGACAGTAAGAGAGAAGAGTTTATTTTCTCATTTTCTTCATCTGAGCTAAGGTCAGAGTCATTGTGATGTGCATTGGCAGTTGTAGTGAAGGCACAATAATTAGTGTCATCATCCTTTGAGTTACTAGCATTGTCCTGCTCACATTCTGTGTCACTGAATATAGCATTAAAAGCTTTTCCAAATTTCTTTTTATTGTTAGCATAATCTGTAGAAATATGACCAAATCCTCCACAAGTAAAGCATTGGGAACTAGTGGGTTTACTTTTCTTACCATCAAGGCTAGGAGGCTTGATTTCCCTTGACTTTCGGTCATTCGAACGACTAGATTGTCCCTTGTTGGAATGATTATTCTGTTGACCCTTCTTCTTCATAAACTTCTTAAATTTTCATGCTAACAAGACTAGTGACTCATCATTCATATCATCATCACTATCAGAGATTTCCTTTTTGGAGCTTTTGAATGCCACATCCTTATTTTTCTTGGGTGGATCAAGAGAAAGCTCATAGGTTTGGATTGAACCGACAAGTTCATCAATTTTTAGTGTGTCTACATTCTTGCTTTCCTCTATTGCTGTAACTTTCATCTTATAGTCTACTGTTAAAGAGCTTAAAAGTTTGCGCACTTGTATAGGTTGTGGAATTTTCTCACGAAGGTTAGAACAAGCATTAGTGATAACACAGAAGCGAGCATAAAATTGACCAAAGGTTTCGTTGTTCCTCATTTTAATAGAATCAAACTCAGATGTTAGCAATCTCAATTTTGTTTGTTTTACTTGGGAAGTACCTTCATGAGCAAGAGCAAGTGCATTCCATGCATCTTTAGCAGTCTCACAGTCGAAGATGCGACGGAACTCATCCATCGACACTGTAGCAAATATTGAGCTTAGACCTTTTTGGTTTGCCCCACTAAGGGTGCGTTCTTCAGTGGTCCAGTCTCTTCTTGGCTTTATGATTGTTACACCATCTTTCGTTACCGAAGGTGGTTCCCATAGCATCCCATACTTTTTCATCTTGTTTGAGAAAGACTTGCATGCGAGCCTTCGAGTAAGGGTAATTAAACCCATCAAAGAGTGGGGGTCTAACAGATGACCCACCTTCTTTCATTTGGTCCATAAGTAAGTGTGTGTGTCCCTAAGGATCAATCTCACTAAGTGTGTCTAGTGTCAGCTCTGATACCAATTGAAAGTTTGTAAAATATGGATTTGATTAACCTAAGTGGGGTGAATAGGTTATCCTTAATTTTTACCAATTTATAATTTAATAACCTAAACAAAGAAACCAGATATGCAATCGTGTGTAAAAATAAGTGCGGCAATAAAATAATAACACACGATATTTTTAAGTGGAAACAACCTAGGCCACAACCATGACCTAAGAGGAAAACCACCGGTCCACCGGACCACCTAACTTTCCACTATGAAAATCAAATGTTCAAGTACAAACTCGGTCTTATGCTACCCTCCCTAGATACTGCCTCAATGTACTTTACTTAGGAGCCCCTACTCTATTTTCACAGTTTCCAATATTAGCGTGAGCGGTTTCCAGACCAACGTTCCAATAAGCTCCCCGCAAATTAGATCGTTCATAAATCAACTGCAAAATAGTTAGCACAAAAAACACAATTGCCCGTGTATGTTCTAGATCAGATTTAACAATGAATAATCTTAACTAGATAATTCTAAATATATGTCATTTAAATCAAATCAACTAAAAAATTCTAAAACAAAAAGATTAAGTACAGATTCAATAAAAAATAACTTTCTTAAAATTTAATACTCAAATCAAATAATCATGATTATACATAAAATTATTTAATCTAAATATCTAAATATCTAATCCAAAAGAATTAAATTAATTAAGAAAATCAATATATATTAATTACCTTCTTTTTCAACTTCCTTCGAAACTTTTAATATATTTTAATTACTTTCTCCAACATTTTGTATAACTTTTTCAATATATATTAAATTAACTTCTCCAACATTCTGTATAACTTTTTCAATATATATTAATTATCTTTGATGTCGATGTTGTTCCCCTTTTTCTTTTCACTAGATTTTGATTATTCAATTGGCAGCTCTTTTTTTTTTCAGCACATATATTTTTGTTCCACCAAACATCAACCCTAATGTATCTTTATTTATAGATAATTATAATACCTAATAGTATTAGGGTTAAATGCATTTTTGGCTTAATTTTTCAAAGCCCATTCAAAGCCTTAAAAAATATATTTTTTTAAATCACATCTTAAAAATATTAAGACACATAAAAAATATTTAAACACTAAAAATAATTTTAGATTTATGAATGTGTACTATTAAATGTATAAATATAGTCCTATGTGTCGTAGTTATAAAAAAACATACCTGAAGTACGAATATTTGATACTCGAGCATTTGTTTGATTTTTCTTGATAAACTTGATAATAGGCCTAAAAATAAATTTACAAGTAAATATTTTGTTCACGAAAATAGCCAACACTCATAGTCCTTACATAATGAAACTATGCTTGCTCGTGTGTAGGATTCTCAGGTTGTACCTAAGCCATATTTGCTCTTGGAGGAGTTGGTTCTCGAGGATGTTTTTATTGAGTGTTTTGGTTAACGTTCTCTAATTCCATGCACCTAAAATAGAATTTGGCAGTTGTGTGTCCAATATTTTTACAAATTTGGCACTAGATGGTATTGTCTTTGGGTGGTGGTTTGCTTTTATACTAACTAGATAAATTGCTTTGTTGTGATGAGTTTTTATTGGTGTTTTGGGGATATTCGAATAATTTGCTTGAATAAGATGTGAATTAGGCATTTGCATACATTCTATTTGTTTATCATGTGTTCTCATTCTAGTGAATAACTTATCTAGTGTTAGGACTCTTTTCTTGTTAGTAACTATGGTAACAAAAGACTTATAATGGCCATCAAGACCACCTATTACATATAGCATATTTACTGTCATTTAGTGAATCACCAATTGCTAGCATATGGTCTATAAGATCTTTTGAATGACTAAAGTATTGCTCCATTATTCTGGTTCATTTTCTAAGTGACAAAAGCTACCATCACAATTGTATCAATCTTGCTTAGGATTCATCATTAAATACTTTTCTCAAAATAATCCAGTAATCAAATGCTATACGTTTATTGATGAGATGTTTCAAATATCCAGGCGATGTTGAAGAGTATACCCAATTTTTCACAGTATTATCTTATCTATCACACAGTTCATAGTCAAGATTTACTTCAAAAATTTCATAAATGTCTCCATTATTTGTAGTTATTTAAGTTTTAATGAGTTTTGGAGGTATTAAAAATAAGCTATTTATAAGTGATTGAATACCATAAACTATGATTACATGTTTCAGTTACTTTTTTTAGGTAAGGTAATTGGTTTCATTCAACTTAATAGGAAAATTAAGATTGATAGAATAAGTGGGTAAATTCTGGTTTGGTGTTACCATTGATGGGTTGTGAAGAAGATTTTGAATCACAGATGGTGAAAGTAAGATGCTATTTAACTCTAGTGATTTAGAATCTTCATTCTGTTTCATTAGAAGTGGAATCATTAGTCATGAATGAGTTTGCTAAGTCCATTTCTAGGTAGTTTATTTTGGGTATTTTTGTCTTTTTGTTCTTTACGTTTACTCTTTTCTTTTTCTATTTTCAACTTTTATGTGATGTTTGGTTCACAGAATAAAATCAAAATATGAATGAGAATGAAATGTAATGAAAATGAAGCATTTTTGTTTGATTTGACCACTAAAATCAAATAATGAATCAGTATTACAGTATTTAGTTTACGACTAGAATGAAATGAGAAACACTATATATTACCATAATATCCTTATATTTAGTAAAGTTTAAATAATATTATTTAATTATTATTTTTTCGTCAGACAAAATACATTATTAAAATAATTATTTTTTTAAAAAATTATTATTTAAAAATAAAATATATTATTAAAATTATTATTTTTCTAAATAGAGTTTAGGGTTTTGAGGTTTGAGATTTAAGAGTTTGGGGTTTAAAGTTTAGAGTTATATTTGTAGGTTAAGATTTAGGGTTAAAATTATTATTATTTTTAAATAAGGTTTAGACTTTAGGGTTTTAGGATTTGAAATTTGGGGTTTAAAGTTTAGGGTTAAAATTATTATTTTTTTAAATATGATTTTAGGATTTTGGATTTAGGGTTATATTTGTATGTTAAAGTTAATTTAGGATTAAAATTATTATTTTTTTAAATATGATTTTAGGATTTTGGATTTAGGGTTATATTTGTGTGTTAAAGTTAATTTAGGATTAAAATTATTATTTTTTTAAATAAAATTTAGAGTTTTGGGATTTGAAATTTAAAGTTTAAGATTTTGAGTTTAATATTTAGGGCTTAAAATTTAAGATTATATTTAAAGTTTGATTAAAAATTAAAAAAAAATTAAAATGATAATGAAATCATGATTTCTAAAAAAATTGAAAGAAATTCTAATTCATTTTCATTTAAAAATTCTATTTTGATTTTTCAAACCTATTAAACATAAATTAATTCTAATTCAATTAAATACTAGCAGTAAACCAAACATGCATAGCTGCACTATCTTTATTCTCTTTGCGTTTCGTTGGAAAAAAAAAATGTAAGTTCGTTCCACTTTACGAGATTTGTATTTTGGTCAATCTTGTGGTGATAAACGACATCGTTCAACCAGTCGTCTACGCCAAGCTTTCCTCTGGGTTCTCCGTAGCCATTGCTAAACTTTACACTTTCGATCAATGAACGGTTCTTTAACACAGAGCGTATGTCACTCTATCTAAAATTTTCATTCTTTAGATACAATATGAATATATAAATTTTATACAATATATTGGCGTTTCAGATCTGAGAGTTTCTCTTCAATTTCACAGATTTTTGCTTTGGTTTTTTTCTGGGTTTATTTTTCGCCTTATTTTAGTTTTGGGGTTGCAAATATTCGGCGCCATTTGTAAATAATGAAATTTGGAGTAGCTAAGCATTTCAGAACTATAGAGATCCAGAGCATTCTCGTACATATTGCTTTGTACTTTTTTTCCCTGATTTATTCTTATTGATTTTTAGTTTTTCCTTTGTTCAGTGATGAGATCTTCTAGTATCCAAGTATGGACAAGGAGGTTTTACGGTCTTTATCTCTTCGTACAAATCGCCGAAGTGATCCAAGTTATCAAAGTTCGCTATCTAAAGGTAAGTAAATCTCGCATGTTTCATCTGCTGTTGAAATTGTATTTACTTGTGCGATTGTTTTTGTTGCCTCTTTTTCTAGGATTTTTGTGTTCGGAGGGAATGTTAAATTTATGCATTCTCTACACGGGAGAAATTTAGTTAGTTGTTTGAACTCACAAGTGTCTGGATTTCAAGTTTTAAGGGCTTATGCTTTTGCTTCAGCTACTTAATTAGAAAGAGCTGCATGAGAATAGTAGCAAGAGAAAATTTGCATCAGAAAGTGCAGCAGTATACATATTGTATTTAATTAAATGTTGCCTCTGTTTAGTTGTTGATCCTGATTATGGAATTCATTGAAATTCCTTTTTGTTCTGCTTGCCTGCTCCAATTCTAGTGCAATCCCGCTGAACACTAGGTTGTTCTGACGTGCTAAACTTGCTGCACTGTTAAGACAATTGCCAAAATTAAAATATCCTTGGATCAAATTGGAAGACTATGTCTTTACCTATTTCCTTTTTGCCCATTATATGAATCTTTTGCATACTCTTTGTGGGTCTTGAGTTTAGCATTGTTCTTTGGCTTATGAAGAGTTAGTTATTTTTTTCTTTATTTTAAGAAATGAAGTTATGTGATGTCTTAATTATGTTGGTTCAGATGTAGAGGGGGCTTTATTTTCTTCAGGATCGTTGCCTCAAGATTATCCGATGAAGATTGTATGGAAGAAGGGCTTTATTCGGTTGGTTCTTGTAGGTGGCATCTTGTGGATTTTGTTAATTCTTATAGCTTCCTTGTTTCATATCTGGTCCTGCCAATCTTCCATATCTTTCTTCTCAGGTATACTTTCTTGATTTTTCCATGAAGCTATTTTGGTTACTATGATTAACCATATTCAAGTTTTTAATCATCAATCTTCCATTTGTTTGCTTAACAAATTGCATAAGGACATACAGAATGTGGTTTTAGTTATACATTCATAGGCTCTATCATTCAACATGTTAAATGGCTTAGTCCCAGTGCGCAATAAGTTTACTGTGAGGGTATGCCTAGTTGATTAGAGTATGTTGACCCTAGAAACTGATGGGTACTAGACTTGAAGGTACCTTCTTTTGTTCTAGTACATCTTTACAGCAACTAAATCTAGCATTAGATGTTTTCAACCCCAATAAAAACCTGGCATTCAATGTTTTTCTTTTGCAAAACATCTTATTAAAATTTGCTATTGACTATTAAGAGTCTTCTATATATAGATTTAAATTTCAGGACTAATTTTGAGTCACAGGAAGCTATAATTTGGACAGAAATCGATGGTCAAACTATAGAGAAATATGGTTCTCCCTCCACCCAATCCCATTTTTTTCCATTTTATTCTCTTTTCTATTGGTACAGTGGCATTCTTATCATTTCAAAATGATACTAATATTAAGGAAATAAGCACCAAGGCTCATTAATGAATTTAAAGTCCACAGCAATAAATTCTTATGCTTATATATATATATATATTTTTTTTTGCTACACAGCATACTTTAGTGGTGCCATGCTCTAATACCTTCTATGTGACTCAATATTGTTAATTTTTCTTGTAATAGCAAGTTTTTGCTTGACATGCAGCGATCTGTAACAAAGACAGCAAGGTATTTTCTATGTTGGATACTGTGGGACTTGTGCCAAAAACACAACCACAACATCGTAAGATTTGTGGCAATATTTGTTTCGAAAATACTCATTTCTTTATTGATTTTTTTCTTTGACATTGACTGTGGTTATGTTTATTAGGCTGTCCTATTCCTGTTGCAAAGGACCCTGATAAAATAATTATTCCTGAGGGAAGAAGTCCTAGCAAATTTGTCAAAAAGTTATCTTATGTCACAGAGGAAGAGCTTTTCAAAAATGGGTCTAGGTCTATGCCACTATTTGGAGGACATGAAAACTGGTCGCAAAGGGAGGAGAGTTTTAAGCTAAAACCAACAATGAAGGTAATATTATGTACTTTAATACTTTTATCCTTTTATTTTTCCCATCAAGTTTACTTTGTGTTGTGTCCTTTAGGTTCATTGTGGATTTATTCGAAACGCTGGTTTTGACATGGCTCCTACAGACATTGAATATGTAAAGAAGTGTAGATTTGTAGTTGCATCTGGCATTTTTGATGGGTACGACATTCCCCATCAGCCTTCAAATATTAATCCTCGTTCCAAGAAACTCTTTTGTTTTCTCATGGTGGTGGATGAGATATCCCAGAATTTCATCAAGGAAAATGTCACTGTCACTGAGGATAAAGATGGGGGAAAATGGGTTGGGATCTGGCGTCTTGTTCCAGTTAAGCATCCACCTTATGATGAGCCAAGAAGAAATGGAAAGGTTCCCAAGATATTAACCCATCGTTTGTTCCCTCAAGCACAGTACAGTATCTGGATTGATGGGAAAATGGAGCTCATAGTTGATCCTTTACTAGTTCTAGAAAGGTATTAAATATTAGATTAGATGTTAAGAAATGCTTTGTGTATCTTTTTTTTTGGGGTATTTGCACTCAAATTATATGCAACATGTATATATCATGAAGCTCACGGTTAAGTAAATTATTTTATTTGTAGATACTTATGGCGCGGAAAGCATACATTTGCCATTGCTCAGCACAAGCATCATCGCAATGTATATGAGGAAGCTGATGCAAACAAGCGGAGGAAGCGATATGCACGACCTCTTATTGACCTCCACATGAAAATCTACTATTATGAGGGACTGGAGCCTTGGAGTCCAGAGAAGAAAACAATTAGTGGTATGAGGGAAATGTTATATTTCTGAGTTCATTGCTTTACTGGTTTTGTTTCTTTATTTGTGAGTTTGGGTTTACATCTCAAATGTTTTTCTATTCCTTTTTTTTCTTGCTGGATTATGGCATAGAACAATTCACAATATTATGAATGCACTCATTGAAAAATGTATTCTCGTCTTTGTGATGCTTAACCTATTGTGTTCTGCCTGTATTTCAAGAATGAATCAATTCCAAAAGTTTGAAAAGAAGTGATTTTTGATTAGATATTGTGTGATAAATTAAATATCTAATGCCCAATATTAAAACTTTGTGTTTACTATTGTGTGCCTTTTATTTCATGACATTAATGGAATCATAATTAAATGCAGATGTGCCCGAGGGAGCCATTATCATACGGGAGCATACAGCAATGACTGATTTGTTTAGCTGCTTGTGGTTCAATGAGGTTGACCTCTTCACACCAAGAGACCAGCTCAGTTTTGGCTATGTTGTGTACAGGTTGAAGGGTTTGTTCAGGTTCTTTATGTTCCCAAATTGTGAGTACAATTCACTTTTTGTGTTGCATCCACACTTGAGAGAGCATTCTTCTCGCATTGAGTGGATAACAAGTTGGAATCAACTCAAAGGAAATGCTTCAATTACGAACACAGGAAAAGATTGGGACCAAGCTAATGCAAATAATGGCAATTTGATAGAGAGTAGGGGTGGTTTAGGCTTGTGGACTCCATATCCAGCAAACCTCAATAAGGTTGTTCTGCCCTCTGTAACGAGAACATCCAAAGCTGGTTAAGTTCAATTGTCATTCGGGTCTAAAGAGGCTTGTACAGTATCTGAAAAGACAGGGAAGCATAAGAGACGGTTGCTTCAATTTATAGAATTTTGATCAGGCAATCAAGGAATCTCAAACCTTACATGTACCACTAAAATGAAATATTGAACCAGAATTCAACTGGAGACCAATTGCTTTTAGCATCACTAGTTCTATCATGGCGAAAGAAGAATCATATGAAAGAATGTAAGTGGATTTTCATCACTAGTTCTATCTGTGCATTTGTTGAATTTTATATCCTGACCCGATTTTATTGAAAAAAATAATTAAAAATAGTAGTAAATAATAGATAAGAAAAACAAAAAAAGAGAGTATCCAAATCTCATCAACAAATACAATTATGGTTACTTTACATTCTCTAGTCTTCTTTTGCCTATTATTTTCATTTTCCTTTGCCTATGACAACTCAAATTTTGGCAATCCTTAAGTTATGGTCTTGCAAGTAACATTTTCCTTTTCTTTATATTTCATCTTTTTTCTGTGAACATCTTTTTTGTACACATTGCTCAAATATATGTACTATGCCTCCACTGTTGTTGATGTCCCTGATAGCACCAAATTGACTTTGAGTAATAAAGCTACAATCCATATGATATATTTTGTTTTTTATTAACATCTCTAGGTTTTTTTTAAAGTTAAAGTTAAAGGCTTACACATCAATCACCTTTTAAGTCTCAAGTTTTGTCTCATTTGAGAAGAATGCTTGATACTTAAAATAACTTTTTATAAGATAGGGTGATAGTCACTTGAATTGAGTGTACTGGTAACAAAAATAATTTAAAGATGAATATTAAGTATATACAAATTTTCATGTATTCTTTATGTTGTGACATGTGTTAGTATTATTTGAAAAAATGGGACAATTTCTAATGTCTAAAATAACGGCATGATATAGGAGGTGTGAGTGCAGTGTAAATTTTGACGCATCTAAGATATGATTATTTCTTTGATAAAGAAAAGGGTGAGTTATTGGAGTAATAACGTCTTCGTCTTCTTCTTGTTCTTTTTTAATTGAAGTAATAACAAATCTATCCCATTTAGGATGTTAAGTAGAATCAAGTTGAGGAATATCAACTTTTGATATTGAGTTAACCAGTGAATACAACGTTGTGGATGAGATTTCATGATTCTATAAATATGCACAACTACATATTTTGTGCCTGATTCAACTAAATATGGTTGCTCAGGTAATGGCCTACGTTAGCTGGATATGACAATATCGGATCCCCCTTTCACGCTTCAATAAAAGGGGATAGGGATAGGGATAGGGAGAGGGAGAGGAGTTTCCAAATAAACCAAATAAATCACCACTACATATACAAATCTAGTTTCCACTTAGGTCACAATTTTTGTTTTTATTTTGGAAATATATATATTACTTAAGCCCCTATAATTTAGGTTGAACATGCTATAAATAAATGCACTTCAAATCATTGATTCATAATTTATCAATTAATGACAACTTTTCATTTGCTTTTTTTTACTGGGTATATATCGATCTTGCAGCTTTAAAGTTAATATTAGTGATAAATTATCATGTGAATTATCATCTGAATTAGGTTTGATATTGTTGGAGAGAGAATTCCAAACCGTAAAGTTCTGTGTGGATGATTTTAGAAATTAACACTTGAAGTAGGGGAGTTGCGGTAGTTGAAGTACCTTAATTGGATATATCTGGAAGAGATTATTAGCTACCCGAGAACACATGGGTTTTTTATGCTTACCTGTGGCGTTTTAGACACCACAAGTTTTTAATAAAGCTGCACCTAAGGATCATTGATCGCCAAATATCAATTAGTTGGATGGATTAAAATATAAAGAAGCGTTAGGTTTGAGACATGTATATGATATTTGGAAGTACAACGGTAATATAAAAGGTTTTTTTTTTTTTATGTAATATTAGATTGACAGTTAAGTACTATTAAATCTTATTTCTTACAATTTTGGTACAATTATAAAAGGTTTGAAACTTTCCACGTTGTTTTAGTTCTTTTAGCCCATCTTACAAGATGATAAATCAATGACACTATCTATCAACATGGAAAATGCTAATATTGTTGTGGAAAGAAACAATAAATAACGATATAAAAATGTATCAAATTAATAAAGAAAAACGTATAGAATTTACGTGGTTCGACAATTTGTCTAGATTTATAAGAAGAAATAGATAGTATAGAACTGAGTAAGAAATATACAAAATATAGATACAGATTTTTTCACCAATAATATCTCTCAAATTTTTTGTCAAACTCATAAAAAACTCTCATACTCACGGAGCATTTTCTCTTTTTGAATTTGACTATGCTTTCTTTAGTTTTGTAGAAGCCATCTCTGATTTTTTTTCTTTCTGATTTTGCTAATTTTGACTCATCCATATTTATAGATGAAGTTAGGTCAAAAATTAGGTGCCTAATATAAATGACTTTAAAGCTAATTATTCAATAATCTCCACCTTGGCGAAAAAATTCATAGCGATGCCTCTAAATACGCCTTAGGCGTTTTAAGCTTGAGAGATATTGATCAAGTTCAAATAGTATTGAAACTTGATCCCTGTAACCACCTTTGTAAGCATATATGTAAGGTTATTTGCAAACCCAACTTTCTAGAGTATAACATTCCCTTTATCGATGATTTTTTGAACAAAATGAAATCGAATATCAATGTGCTTGGTACGACAATGATGAACTTGGTTCTTTACCAAACAAATGACACTTTGGTTGTCATAGAAAACCTCCACGTTCTTCTGAACAATACCCAAATCCTTGGTCAACCCGAAAAGTCAGCTAGCTTCTTTGAATGCTTTTGTTGCAGTCATATACTTTGCCTCTGTAGTAGATAAAGCTACAGTTGACTACAATGTTGATCTTCAACAAATTGGTCATCCTGCCATTGTGAACACAACTAGTTGTAGATCGATGCTTATCCAAATCTCTACCATAGTCAGAATCCACATATCCGACTAGGTGCTTACCTTCAGTCTTATCTTTGTCAAACTTTAAACCAATATCTGTTGTGGGCGGAAGCAATAAATAGCGGTATATGAATATATCAAAGCGATAAAATGAACACACATAATTTACGTGGTTCGGCAATTCGCCTAGGTTCACGGGAGGCAACAGATATTATTTGAACTGAGTAGGAAATATACGTAATCTGAATACGGATTTTCTCACTAATAATATCTCTCAAGTGTTTCCCCAAACTTATAGAAAACTCTCAAACTCACAAGTATTTTCTCTCTTTGAGTTTGCTTATGCTCTCTTTGATTTTTCTGATTTTTGCCTTGTTCTTCAATGCATGAACTCTTTCCTATTTATAGATGAAGCAAGGCTCCCTTTTCCTAAATTGTGCCATAATTTAAGCCTTAAATTAGGCCACTAATTTCCCTAAATTATACCACTAATTTGTTACTTTTAGAGCCAATATTCAACAATCTCCACCTTGGCAAAAAAGTTCATACAAGCCCCAAATGCGCCCTAGGTGCTCTAAGCTCGAGAGATGTTGATCAAGTTCAAGCAACGTTGAAACTTAATCTCTGTAACCACCTTTGTAAGCATATCTGTAGGGTTATCTACAGTTCTGACTTTCTGGAGTATAACATTCCCTTCATCGACGATTTCTCGAACAAAATGAAATCGAACATCGATGTGCTTGGTGTGACCATGATGAACTTGGTTCTTTGCCAAACAAATGGCACTCTGGCTGTCGCAGAAAACCTCCACGTTCTTCTGAACAATACCCAAATCCTTAGTCAATCCGAGAAGCCATATAGCTTCTTTGAATGCTTCTGTTACAACCATATACTCTGCCTCTGTAGTAGACAAAGCTACGCTGATCGCAATGTTGATCTCCAACAAACCTGGTCCTCCCGCAATTGTGAACACATAACCTGTAGATCGACGCTTATCCGTATCTCCAAAGATAGTCGAATCCACATATCCAACTAGGTGTTTGCCTTGATCTTGTCTCTTTTAAACTTCAAACCAATATCCATAAGTACCGTAGATGTACCGTAGAATCCACTTCACGCTTGCCGGTGTCCTTTATAGGATTATGCATGTACCGACTCACCATACTAACAAATGGGAAATATCAGTGTGTGCAAACCATTGCATACACCAAGGCACCAACAACATTTGCATATGGAACACGTTCCATTTGCTTCTTCTCATCGGTGGTGCTAGGTGACATCAATGCACTCAACTAAAAGTGAGGAGCAAGCGGTGTACTTACTGGTTTGGTTTTTCATCAATGTCAAACCTTTGTAGTACTTTCTTGACATCGAGTCCGTGTCGACGTGCCAGCAACTCTATCTCTTGTGATTTCCATCCCAAGAATTTTCTTAGCTTCTCCAAGATCTTTCATTTCAAATTCTGAACTCAATAGAGCCTTCAATCTGTCGATCTCCACCTTGTTCTTAGATGCAATCAACATATCATCAACATATAAGAGCAAATAAATGAAGGTACCGTCTTGGAGTTTCCAAAAGTATACACAGTGATCAAACTGACTGCGTGTGTACTTCTGCTCTCTAATGAAGCTATCAAAGCGCTTGTACCATTATCGCGATGATTGCTTCAAACCGTAAATTGGCTTACTCAACTTGCAAGCCCAATTCTCTCGTCCTGGAATTTTGAAGCCATCTGGTTGAGACATGTAGATTTCTTCGTTCAAAGTACCATGGAGAAAAGCTATTTTGACATCGAGTTGAGCTAACTCGAGATCAAACTGTGCTACCAAAGCCAATAGTATTCGAATAGATGAATGCTTAACAACAGGTTAGAATACCTCATTGTAGTCTATTCCTTCTTTCTGAGCATAGCCTTTTGCTACCAGTCTGGCTTTGTATCTGATGTTGTCTTTACCAGGAACACCTTCCTTCTTGGCATAGACCCATTTGCAACCAATAGTTTTCTTTCCTTTGGGAAGTTGAACCAACTCCCAAGTCTGATTCTGGTGTAGAGACTTCATCTCCATTGCCATCTTCCACTTCATACTATCAACTCTCTGTACGACTTCTCTGTAAGTGCATAAGACATCATCATCAATTACTGGAAGTGCGAATGCTACCATGTCTGTGTATCTGGTAGGCTTTCTAATCTCCCTTCTCGATCGAGTAGTGGTAATAGATTCTGGCTGTTGATTGATTGGTGGTGATGGTGAGAGAACCTCCACCTCAATTGAGATCTCTTCTTGATCATCAATTTCATCTTCACCACGATCGGTAATCGGTGCAATCTTTTCTGGATCTTCTGGAGTCTCAAGTATCACCTTAGAAAGAGTATTTGGACTTTCATTCTCTTTCTCTGAAATTGTCTGTCTCAGCATAACAGACTCGTTGAATGTAACATCTCGACTTAAGACGATCTTCTTGGATTCACCACACCAAAGTCGAAATCCTTTAACTCCTTCCTTAAAGCCCAAGAAAACAGCTTTCTTTGCTCTAGGATCCAGTTTGGATTGACTAACATGAAAATATGTTGGACATCCAAATATTCACAATGAATCATAATCAGTAGCAGGTTGTCAAGACCATACCTCTTTAGGAGTTTTTCCATCTAATGCAGTCGCAGGAAGTCTGTTGACTATATGAGTTGCATATGACAAAACCTCAGCCCAAAATGTCTTGCTCAATTTGGATTGAGATAGCATACATCGAACTTTCTCAACCAAAGTTCGATTCATTCGTTCTGCAACTCCATTCTGCTGTGGTGTACGAGGAACAGAAAAATGTCTGATTATCCCTTCATCTTGACAAACTTTAAAGAAGGGATCTGATTTGTACTCGCCATCATTATCAGATCTGAGCCTTTTAATTTTCCTGCCTGTCTGAGTCTCGATCATTTTCTTCCATTTAAGAAAGATATCCAGGACTTCATCTTGGTGACTCATGGTGTATATCCATACATATCTAGAGAAATCATCAATAAAAGTCACAAACCAGCGTTTACCTCCAAGTGAAGCATTCTTTGAAGGTCCCCAGACATCCGTGTGAATATAATCAAGAGATCCCTTAGTACGATGAATGGCAGTGCCGAACTTGACTCTTGTTTGTTTTCCCATTACACAATGCTCGCAGAAATCAAACTTTCCAGTCTTAACACCTTTCAAAAAACCTTGTTTCATTAAGGCTTGCAAAGCCTTTTCACCGACATGCCCTAAGCACATGTGCCACAGGCGGGAAGAATAATGTCTTTTCTTCAGAACTACTTGAGATAGCTACTCTTCCTGTAACTGTACTCCCATCTAGGAAATACAAGTTCGCCTTTCGAGTACCCTTCATTGCTACAAATGCACCTCGTACAACTTTCAAGACTCCATTTTCTAATGTTACCTTGTAACCATCAGAATCTAGAACACCTAAAGAAATAAGGTTTTTCTTTAGGTCAGGAATATACCTTACATTTGTAAGTCATCTGATTGTACCATCGTGCATCTTTAGTCGTACTGTTCCAATCCCTTTTGTCTGACAGGCATTATCGTTGCCCATAAGCACAACTCCTCCATCGAGCTCCTCAAAACTCGAAAACCAATGTCTATTTGGACACATATGATAAGAACATCCAAAATCAAGGATCTACTTATCTGAGTAGGTTTTTGATGATGAAACTGAAAAGGCTAATTCTTCATCTTCATCGGCCTTTTGTGCAACATTTGCATTTGACTTGTCCTTGTTTGGGCAATCTTTCTTCCAATGCCCTTTCTGGTGACAATAGGCACACTCATCCTTTGCAGGACGTCTTGTGGATGACTCTCCTCTGGACTTTGATCTGAATCGCCCTCTATTATTTGATCCGCCAGATTTTTTGTTGTTCGTCCTACCTCTGGTTGCCGTCAATGCTTCTGATATTGAGTCTCTGTGATCATGTTAATCCTTCTTCCGGTACTCGTTATTTACCAAAGCATTTGAAACATCTACGAACTTAACCTCATCTTTTCCATATAACAGGGTTGTGGTTAAATGCTCATAGCTCTCAGGTAATGAATTCAGCAACAACAAAGCTTTATCTTCATCGATAATTTCAACATCTAAATTTTGTAGATCGGCCAAAATTTTATTGAAATTATCTAAGTGCTCAATCATAGGGGTACCTTTCTTGTACTGGAAACAGAAAAGTTTCTTCTTCAAGTAGAGTCTGTTCTCAATACTTTTCGTCATGTACTTGTCATCTAGTTTCTTCCAGAGAACTGCAATCACATTCTCTTTCATGACAAAGTACTTCTGATCTTTTCCTAAGCACAGTCGAATTGTGCTATAAGCTTTTCGGTTGACATAATTCCAATCTTCATTTGAATAATCTCCTCGCCTGGTCTCCAAGGCTATATTAGATCCTTCTCGAAATAATAGATCTAATACTTCACATTGCCACATGCCAAAATTATTGGTGCCGTCGAATTTCTCCACCTCGAACTTTGCATTGGACAACATAGTTCTTCGAGTAGAACAACTTGGTTTGACAGAAATTCTAAGGTCAGCTTGTTCACCTTCTTCGATCTCTCTTTTATCAGCCATAAGTACAAACAGATAACATAAATTTTGCACTTACAACTTAAAACAATATTTTTTCAAATTTTATACCTTATTTGAAAAAACAGAGTCCGTAGTTGAATCCGGAATAGTCCAATTAGCTAGGAATAGATCCAACTCAGCTGAAAACAGATGAAAAATGAACCAACTCGATCCAAATATCACTAGTGACTGAGTTGACTCGGTCCAACTCAGTGAGTTGACTCGATTCTTTGGCGAAGACTCCGGCGACTCTCGCGGTGATTCTGACTTCCGATTTGAGCGATTCTTTCACCGTTGCATTCGTATATGAATATATCAAAGCGATAAAATGAATACACAGAATTTACGTGGTTCGACAATTCGCCTAGGTCCACGGGAGGCAGCAGATATTATTTGAACTGAGTAAGAAATATACAAAATACAGATACAGATTTCCTCACTAATAATATCTCTCAAGTGTTTTCCCAAACTTATAGAAAACTTTCAAACTCACAAGTATTTTCTCTCTTTGAGTTTGCTTATGCTCTCTTTGATTTTTCTGATTTTTGCATTGTTCTTCAATGCATGAACTCTTCCCTATTTATAGATGAAGCAAGACTCCCTTTTCCTAAATTGTGCCATAATTTAAGCCTTAAATTAGGCCACCAATTTCCCTAAATTATGCCACTAATTTGTTACTTTTAGAGCCAATATTCAACAATATCCACAGTACCATATATATATCGTACAATCCACTTCACTACTTGCTAGTGTTCTTTATCAAGATTGTGCATATAGCGACTCACCATACTAACAGTATGGGAATTATCAAGTCTGGTGCATACCATTGCATATATCAAGGCACCAATGGAGTTTGCATATGGAACATGCCCTATTTTCTTCTTTTCATTGGCGTTGCTAGGTGACTGATCGGGCAGTACCGACATCGTCGATCCTGCCGTTCATTTGGTTTTATGTATTTATAAAACTCTCGCAAGTGCACGAATCATTTCGTAGAAAATGATAAGTATACTCCCAAGGTCGATCTAAGGAAAGAATGTATGTGGTTTTTAATTTATTATTCAAACTTTTAAAAATGAAATTAAATCCTAAACATTCTGTCACGATATTTTGGGGTTTTGTGTTTTTAATCTAATAACATAAAAATAAACATAGATTCAATACACATTTATGCAAATTTTATCATTTATAATGGTGGAGTATTTATGGATATAATAATTAAGTTAATTATGCTTACTCGTATTATTTAGGTTATTAAAGATATAAATTGATATTTATTGATTCTCTCTTTTTTATATGAATACCACATTTGGTGGGGTTAGATATTCTTTGTTAACTAAACAAATCAATTAATACCTATAGGTGGGGTTGATAACTAATTTGGTTAATTAAATTAATTCCTTTTTCTAAGAGATTGAAAATGAACCATTTAAATGCCACCTTTGGTGGGGTTTGACAGTTTAAACTTTATTCAAGGTGTTCAAATTAAACCTAAGAATTTAGTTATCCGAGTACTAACTTTCAAGTTTTAAAACCACTACTGAAAACATGTTGTCAATACATTTTCAGATAATAATTCTTATAAAAACTTTTGAAATAGAGCTTCACTCTAACTACCGGACGATTGTACCAACAAATAAAAGAGCACTACTCTAAATTAGACCGGATAACTAAACCTTAAAATCTAATTTTTAGATTTAAGTTTGTAATGAAAAATAATATATTTCTCTCTAAAATTCTTAATATAAAATCTTGAATAAAAATAAAATCAATTCATTTTAGAGATTTTTACCTATTTAATATTTCGCAAGCATAACAATGTTATTATTATATCATGTTTACAAATAGCTAGCACAGTTAAATTTAATCATAAACAAATTAAATATAACATGTAAGAATAAAGCATAAAAATAACTGTAAAGAAAATAAAATCCTTATAGAACTTCGATGCTATTCCCGTTGCTGGAAAACCTCCAAGCGGAATTTGCACTCCTATTTATTGAATCAAAAAGCTAATAAATTACAAAAACATAACTAGTTCTTCCCAAAAAGGGAAAAACTCTAAAACTAAGAGAAATTAACTAAGAAAAGCTAAAAACTAAGAAAAACTAAAAAATCTAAGAAAAGAGAGAAAGAAAGAGAAAAGAGAATGTGTTTTGAGGTGTGTATGAAGTGAAGAGAAGGGGGGTATTTATAGGTGAGGATGGAGAGAAAAAGTGGGTGAAAAAATGTTAAATAATTGTGAAAACGCAGAGTGTAATTGCTGACGTCATTGATGATGTCAGCATGACGTCGGGGCTGTCGCGCGAAAAATGGGGCGAAATGAAGCGGCGCCGCGGCGTATGGCACGCAGGGCGCGAAAAAGCGGCGTTACGCCGCAGCGAGCTTGAGCAAAGCAATGGCGATGGAACCGGGAAGCGGCGCGCGTGGGGCTCAGCGGCTGAAGCGGTCTGACGGCGCGATTTTCTCCTTTTTGACATTTTTGACATTTTTGACCTTTTTGACCCATTTTGTCCAATTTTTCCATATTTGTTCACCTTTCCCCATTTATTTATTAATATATTTGTGATGTATTGTTTCCAGTATTCCTTTTTGAGTCTTTAAGTTACGTTTTTAAGCCAAAATATCTGAAAAAAAAATAAAAATACCCGTGATTCCGAAAAAGACAAATTTATATAAATATATGATAAAACATATAAATATATATATATTTTAATCATTAATGTGCATAAAATCATGGTAATTTTAGTGCTTTTTGAGCACTCATCAGTGACATCAATGCACTCAATTGAAAATGAGGAGTAAGTGGTGTACTTACTGGTTTGGTTTTCTCATCAATGTCAAACCTTTGAAATACTTTCTTCAGATATTGAGTCTGTGTTAGACAAATTGTTTGCAACTCTATCTCTTGTGATCTTCATCCCAAGAATTTTCTTAGCTTTTCCACGATCTTTCATTTCAAATTATGAACTCAATTGAGCCTTCATTTTCTTGATCTCTATCTTGCTCTTAGATGTAATCAACATATCATTAACATATAAGAGCAAATAAATGAAAGTATCATCTTGGAGTTTCCAAAAGTATACATGGTGATCAAACTAGTTACATGTGTACTTCTACTCTCTGATGAAGCTATCAAAGCACTTGTACTATTGTCACGATGATTGCTTCAAAACATAAAGTGACTTGTTCAGCTTGCAAGCTCAATTCTCATGTCCTGGAACTTTGAAGCCATTCGGTTGAGACATGTAGATTTCTTCGTTCAAAGTACCATGGAGAAAAGCTATTTTGACATCGAGTTGAGCTAACTCGAGATCAAACTATGTTACCAAATCCAATAGTATTTGAATAGATGAATACTTAACAATAGGTGAGAATATCTCATTGTAGTCTATTCCTTCTTTCTTAGTGTAGCCTTTTGCTACCAATCTGGCTTTGTATATGATGTTGTCTTTACCAAGAACATCTTTCTTCTTGGAATAGACCCATTTGCAGCCAATAGTTTTCTTTCCTTTGGGAAGTTGAACCAACTCCCAAGTTTGATTTTGGTGTAGAGACTTCATCTCTTCATCCATTGCCATCTTCCACTTCATACTATCAACTCTCTGCACGAATTCTTTGTAAGTGTATGAGACATCATCATCAATTATTGGAAGTGTGAATGCTACCATGTCTATGTATCTGGCAGGCTTCCTAATCTCCCTTCTCGGTCGAGTAGTGGCAATATATTTTGGTTGTTGATTGATTAGTGGTGATGGTGAGGAAACCTCCACCTCAACTAAGACCTCTTCTTAATCACCAATTTCATCTTCACCACGATCGGTAATCAGTGTAATCTTTGTTGGATTTTTTGAAGTCTCAAGCACCACCCTAGAAAGAGTATTTGAACTTTCATTCTCTTTCTCTAAATTTTTTCATCTCAACATAGCAGACTCGTCAAATGTGACATCTCGGCTTAAGATGATCTTCTTCGATTCACCACACCAAAGTCAAAATCCTTTAACTCCTTCATTAAAGCCCAAAAAATAGCTTTTTTTACTCTAGGATCCAGTTTGGATTCACTAACATGAAAACATGCAGGACATCCAAATATTTGCAATGAATCATAATCAAAAGCAAGTTGTGCAGACTATACCTTTTTAGGAGTTTTTCCATCTAATGTAGTCGCAGGAATTCTGTTGACTATATGAATTGCATATGGCAAAATCTCAGCCTAAAATACCTTGCTCAATTTGGATTAAGATAACATACATCGAACTTTCTCAACCCAAGTACAATTCATTTGAATAGCAACTTCATTCTGTTGCGGTGTATGAGGAATTAAAAAAATTTTGATTATCCTTTCATTCCTGAAAATTTTTAAAAAGGGATCTGGTTTGTACTCACCACCACTATCAGATCTGAACCTTTTAATTTTCTTGCATGTTTGCGTCTTGATCATTTTCTTCCATTTAAGAAAGATATCCAAAGCATCATCTTTGTGACTCATGGTGTATACCTAGACATATCTAGAGAAATCACCAATAAAAGTCACAAACCAGTGTTTACCTTCTAGTGAAGCATTCTTGGAAGGTCCCCAAACGTCCGTGTGAATATAATCTAGAGTTCCCTTAGAATGATGAATGACACTACTGAACTTGACTCTTGCTTGTTTTCCCATTGCACAATGCTCGTAGAAATCAAACTTTCTAGTATTGACACCTTTCAGTAGACCTTGCTTCATTAAGCCTTGTAAAGCCTTTTCACTGACATGTCTTAAGCGTATGTGCCACAGGCGGGAAGAATCATGTCTTTTCTTTAAAATTGCTTGAGACATCTCTTATTCCTGTAACTGTACTCTCATCTAGGAAATATAGGTTCACCTTCTGAGTACCTTTCATCGCTACAAATGCACCTCATACAACTTTCAAGACTCCATTTTCCAATGTTACCTTATAACCATCATAATATAGAACACCTAAAGAAATAAGGTTTCTCTTTAGATTAAAAATGTACCTCACTTTCCTAAGTCATCTGATTGTACTATCGTGCATCTGTAGTCATATTATTCCAATCCCTTTTGTCTAATAGACATTGTTCTTGTCCATAAGCACAACTCTTACATCGAGTTGCTCAAAATTTGAAAATCAATGTCTGTGTGGACATATATGATAAGAACATCTAAAATCAAGGATCCATTTGTCTGAATAGGTATCTGATGATGAAACTGTAAAGGTTGATTCTTCATCTTTATCGACCTTCTGTGCAACGTTTGCATTTGACTTGTCCTTGTTTGGAAAATCATTCTTCTAATGCCCTTTCTGGTGACAATAGGCACACTCGTCCTTCGTAGGACGTCTTTTGGATGACTCTCCTTTAGATTTTGATCTAGATCACCCCCTATTATTTGATCCACCCGATTTTTTGTTGTTCGTCTTACCTCTGGTTGCAGTCAATGCTTCTAATGTTGAGTCTCTATAATCTTATTGATCCTCTTTACTGTACTCATTATTTATCAAAGCATTTGAAATATCTATGAATTTAACCTTATTTTTACCATATAACAGAGTTATGGTTAAATACTCATAACTCTCAAGTAATGAATTCAACAACAACAAAGCTTTATCTATATTGATAATTTCAACATCTAAAATTTGCATTCGCCAAAATTTCATTGAAATTATTTAAGTGCTCAAACATAAAGGTGCCTTTCTTGTATTAGAAACAAAAAAAAAGTTTCTTCTTCAGGTAGAGTCGATTCCCTATGTTTTTCGTCGTGTACTTGTCCTCGAGCTTCTTCCAGAGAACTACAACTACATTCTCTTTCATGATAAAGTGCTTTTGATTTTTTCTCAAGTACAATCGAATTGTGCCACAAGCTTATCGATTGACATAATTTCAACCTTTATTGGAATAATCTTCTATTCTGGTCTCTAAGGTAATATTAGATCCTTCTTGAAACAATAGATCTAATACTTCACATTGTCGCATGCCAAAGTTATTGGTGTCGTCGAATTTCTCTACCTTAAACTTTACGTATCACATGATTCTTCGAGTAGAATAACTTGATTTGTTATAACTTTTAAGGTCAACTTATGCACCTTCCTTGATCTCTTTTATATCAACCATAAGTACAAACGTATAATAGAAATTTTGCATTTATAACTTAAAACAATGTTTTTTTTTCAAATTTTATATCTTATTTGAAAAAACGGAGTTAGCGATTAAATTCGGAACAGTCCAATTAGCTAGAAAGAGGTCAAACTTAGTTGAAAACAGGTGAAAAATGGACCAACTCGATCCAAAATTCATTAATGATTGAGTTGACTCGCTAGTCAATGGTCAACGGCTATAACAACTCGATCAAAGTGGCTACGCGACTTGGTCAAAGCCTCAATGGCTCATCAAACAACTTGATAGTTCGATCAAACGGTTTATATGGCTCAACTCGGTGAGTTGCTCAATCCAATTGAGTGAGTTGACTCAGTTGTTAGCAGTATCACTCTGGCGATGCGTCCGACCTTCGATTTGAGAGATTCTTACATCGTTGTGTTTGTCTCGTCGAGAGCTTCGATTTGGTATATAATACAGTTATATTTGGTTTTGATACCAATTTGTTATGCGTGGAAGCAATATATAGCAATATATGAATATATCGAATCAGTAAAAGAAACACAGAATTTATGTGGTTCGAAAATTTTCCTAAATTCACAAGAAGCAACAAATAATATAGAACTAAGTAGGAAATATATACAAATTTTCTCATTAATAATATCTCTCAAGTGTTTCCCTAAAACTCATAGAAACTCTCACACTCATGATGTATTTTCTCTCTTTGAGTTTGTCGATGCTCTTTTTATTTTTACAGAAGTCTTCTTTGATTTTTTTATAATTTTACTGATTTTTGTTTATTCGTATTTATAGATGAAGTTATACGAAAAGTTAGTCCAAAATTAAGTGTTTAATATAATTTACTTTAAAGTCAATTTTCAACAAAAATAAAAAAGAGTTTTAATTATCAGTGTTTTTACAAATAAAGTGAGAAAATATGACTGAAAATCACCTCGTAGTTCAATTGCAGGTGAAAACATAACAAGTTGAAATAAAAATCACCTCATATAATTAGTAACTATTACATATTCAATCATCTAACTATTACATTTGCTTCTGAGTTATTTTTCGTTTCGTTTATAACATCCCACTTATTGTATTTGTTTCATTTATATCAATCTGTTATTCTTCATCTAACGACATTAATTGTAGATTTAGAAGTGAGATCGTTAAATGATAGATTTTGAACAACATAGATAATTAAGTTATAGATTGAAATAACTTAAATAGTTAATTAGTAGATTTAAAATAATAATTTATTTTAAATGTATTATTTAATTATCTGACGTGTGATTTCGTCATATGAAGGTTAACAAAATGATATAGATAGAACAAATGTAATAATTAAGTTGTATAAAGAAAAGACAAAAATTGATATACATTAAGAATGAAATAAATGTGATAATTTGATGATATTTTTAAAGTTTATTTTATAAAAAATACATTAAAATAACAGGAATCTTTTACAGCAGATAAGGAGAAGTAGCTCATCTAACTTCCAAGTTTCAGACCCTAAAGTTGAAAATTGGAAAGGGTCAAAAATGAGGGGAAGGAAATTAAAATCTAGAAGAGCGAGAAATTGAGAATCGATAACAATATATATATATATATTATGGGATACGGATAAGTACGTGTGCTATTTTGGTAGACCCAACACATGCCTACTTGATAAGTACGTGTGTTATTTTGTCATGACATATATTTTTATTGATAAACTTGATTTTCTGCGACATATGTGCATCTACTTAAGACTTTAATTGCTCATTACTTTGTTATTATTCCTTTTAATTATTGGAGCAAAGAATAGACCTCATGTGCATTTCATTTAGCAATATTTCTCATTGCTTTTTGAAGGACTTGCTGTATTTATTTATTCGTTTGTTTTATATTATTTTCAAGGCAAGGGAAATAGGTCGAGGCTAGTTAAAGAAGATGTTTATTGGATGACTAAAGTTATATTTATCATATTATCTATCATATTAATTATTGATTAAATATAAAATTAAAAATATGAAATAATAAAAAAATAATTTATGACATCACTTATACATATAACAATTCTTTTTATTATATTAAAAATAAATAAATGTAATAAATTTATGTAATTAAGTGGTTTTCTTGTCATGACAAATAAAACTACTCATAATAAAGTGATTGTTAGACTATTTATTAATATAAATTAATTAAATTATTTCATGTAAATTAATATATACATCAAATTACTATAAAAATACATTTTTGTTGTCGGATTTATGTACATCTTTTCAACTCTAACAAAATATAAATCCACATCTTTTCAACTCTAACAAAATAATTTGGTTTTGAGATTTATTTATAACTTTGAGTCTCACCCAATGCAAAAATAAAATAAATAAAAATGTATAATAATTTATTTAAAAATAAAATAAAATAAATTCTTTTTGAAAAATTTGTTTCAAAGAAAGAAAAAGACTGAATAACTCTAATAGAAATTCGACTTCAATCTTGCATGTTGAGAGAGAGAGAGAGAGAGTATGAGCTAATTTAGTTCATTGTGGATTGCAGGTAGTATGTATTTATTAATAGGGTGGTGAATTGATTAACATTTGAAAATTGTAAGAAGGAAAAAACAAGAAGGGAATAACTAAGCATTGAAACAAGTACCAAAACTCACAAGGGACAACTAATTTTTTAACAGCAACTTTAAAGAGACTAGGGCAAAATTAGGTGGGAGTTTGTGTGCACGTGCAGACATGTGTGTGAATATGTGGAAACATATGCACACGTGCCCACATGTATTTGTTTTCAGTCCTCAGTCAGAGGTGAAAAACAGAGTCGTCGTAAAAATTCCTCAGACTAGAGATGATCAAGATGAGAGTAACATGAAAATTATTAAAAATATATAAACGTATGAATGTGCTTGCATGTGAATGTCATAAAATCTCAGTCAACAAGCTCTTTGCCCCAAGAAATTTCTACAGCACTCGTTTTTTTCAAATAGTCAAATTACTCACACATTTATAATTCTAAATAATAGAATTTTTCCACACTCAAATAACCTCCCTACCATACCATTGATTGTGCTAGAGAATATCTTACTTATTTAAATTTTCACGTTGAGAATATATATATAACCCCAAAAGTATAAAACATTAATGTGTTACGAACCCAGACAAAATATATGCCGTGCATGAAAGTAATAAAAAACAGTATATGTATATATCAAATCATTAAAAAAAATACAAAGAAATTATGTGATTCAATCATTTCTTTAAGTGTACGAAAGATAGATATTATTGAACTGAATAGAAAATATATAAAATATATATACAAATTCTTCTATATTTATAGACGAAGCAAGACTCTAATGCATAAATTCTTCTATATTTATAGATGAATTAAGATTCTATTTTCTTAAATTATGACATAATTTAATCCAAAAATTAGATTACTATTTTTTTAAAATTAGAACAATATTAAACTATATATACTAATATATACCAAATAAGTCAGGGGAAAACTGTATCAAAACACAATCATTTTACAAAAACATATCACTTTATGTTCTAATTAATTAATGTGATTTTAGTACTATTTGTATACTTGCAGCTAAGTTTAATTGATTGGTCTAAAACAAATAATTAATACTTGGATATTTAAGATCACCCAAAACCTAAGAAATTAAGTGTAACATAGTCCTATCTATTTTCCATATTAAGACACTCTTTAACAAAAACATCATTAAACACAAAAATATAACATGTACCAACCATAACTAAGATTAACCCATATATCCGAATCATTTAGTCAAAAAAGGTCAATCAAATCAAAGTACAAGCTCTCTCTCTCTCTATATATATAGAGAGAGAGGCGTTATTGCAGAAGTGGATAGGTGTCCATATACTGAGGAGTAGGAAGAAATGGACGCGTAGTAGGTTTTGTTAAGGGAGTACGTAAAGCCTAGCTGTCTAGCACGTGAAAAGGGTTGTGGTTTTCTCTTACATGCACTCACTATAGCCCTTCCAACTGGCACTTTTAATTCATTCACTGTTATGTCACATAGTTAGCAAGAGCCCAATGAATGAGGGATATAGAGATTAATAGAGAGTCCTGACAAAACAAGTCTAGGATTTCACTCCCATAAGCTTTTGGTTTTTTCCCAATCCCTTGAACTCATTCTCAGTTATAACTTGGTGGTGAACCCCAATAGTATAGACACATTCCCCTTTCACAGACCCTAAAGCTAAAACTAGGTCCTTTTCAATTATTATTATTATTATCTACCTTCCTTTCTTTTCTTCATAAAAAACAGACTCAAACAAGAAAATCCCAACTGGGTTTTCTCTAAGAGTTGAAAAAGAATGAATGTTTTGGCTTCAGAATGCAGTAGCAAGTGTGAGTCTGGTTGGACTTTTTACTTAGAACAATCTTTTGTTTCTCCAAATGCTCCTATTAAGGGTAATGAGTTTTGTAACACAAAGAGTGGTTTTTGTGATGAGTATGAGGAGGAAGACCTGTCAATGGTTTCTGATGCATCTTCTGGGCCTCAAAATCTCCATGAATATGAAGATCATATCTCATCCTTTTGTCCTGCATCCAAAGATGTTAAATTGTTGAAAAATGGTGGTAGAAAAAGCCAAAACGTCAAACAAAAAAGATGCTCTGTAGAACAAGATGATCAATCTTTTTTAGATGACACTGCTAGTTCTCCTCTTTACAACTTGTCAATGGTAAGTAAAGACACACCACGTTTTAAGTCGATTTTCACATTCATTGTTTATGAGACTCAATTAAAATTGATGAGTTTTTCTAATTATCTTAGCAGAATGGCTTTAATAATCAAGCTTCATTAGACAGTGTCCTAGATTTTTCACAAGGTTTCTCAGCTTCTCACTTTGAGGTGATTATCTGCTTCCTTTATAAACAAAGTTTGACCATTGATTGACACAAACTAGGGCATAAAGTTGACTATTTACTTGTTGCAGGGGAGCTCTGCATTCCAAGATCCCTATGGGTTTTTCCAATCTTCTGTATCATCATCAGCAAACCAACTTCCGGAAAACAAGTGAGTATGGGTCTCTGTGTGTATTTACTATTGTTCCTGATTACATATTATTTACCCTGCTACAAGAACACCATGTTATGGAATATCAATATGTTTTTAATCTGATTCTGTTTCTATCTTCATAGGTGGTTTGAAGAGAAGCGAATAGGAATGAGGTAGAAAGTCATTCACCAATTGCTCCTCTTAGTAGTTACTACTCCTGCCTGCAGAAGTAGCTCTAGTGGTTGGTTGGTTCAGTAGAAATTGTTGCTGGTTTGTCAAAGTAGATTATGGAATTGGATCTCCAATGAGATCTTTTTCCTCTTTCTCCTTCGTTTTTTGCCTGACCGATGCAGTGAGCTACAACCTGCGAAGAGACGTTGGAAATAAAGTTTTTATATTTTATGTTTTTTGTTTTAGCCCTATGTTTCCTTTATTATAACAAATGCAGTCTCTAAAATCAAACACTGAACGACAAGACATGAATCAGATAGCTTTAAATCATTATTATGACTTTTTAGTTTTAGATGGCCTCAAATTCCATCTCTTCTAATTGCATAATTAGAGGATTTTGTTAATTCCTCTCCCACTAAAATCTTGTGGGGGCACGGGGTACATAGCATTACTTTAATCCCCTTACTTTTAATACAAATGTTTTAAGTCGCCACCTAACTTCGCCTACTAGCTAATATATTAATATCCAAATAAAGCTAAATCAACCAGATTTGATTAGGTGGGATTCCATATCCATGTATTCTTATTAGAAATCATGCACATGAAAATCAGACAGAATGACGAAAGAAAACAGAAAAAAATGTTATTTGTTATGGGCATTCTGAGTAGGTTCAGAGATGAGAAGGAAAGACCAAACCTAATGTTGGAATATTTCATATGCATCTTCATTAACCTGTTTTAAGCCCAGAAGATCCTGCCTGTGGTTCTACCTGACCCAAAGAAACATGGCTCCATTTTGTTTAATATGTCATCTTTTACCTCATTTGGAAGTATCTTAATATTTAAATACTTTAACAAGCTATTCATTTATACATATTTTGCTACATTCAAGTTTGTCTGCTGTGAAGCTGTCATTGAACTTGATGTCATACACAATTATGTCTTTCTACTATTTTTTTTAAAACTGCATTTCCAATAGCTATTTCCTGTCATATAAAAAATTGATTTTCTGCTAAAGGAGTGTATACACCGGATAGCACTAGGAATTTAGGATGTCAAAAATCTGAAACCTACCCACTTATTCTTTCTTCATATTTAAATCTCAGGATCAGTAATAGGAGTTTTTTATGCAGTAAAAAAAGTCAGAAAAAGATAATCAATAAGAAAAATGATTCAAACACTATAGAAATAAATATAAATATATATATATATATATATATATATATATATATATATGAAGTGTTTGGATCCAAGGTCCCGTACGCTTTAAGTATGGAGGATTTGCGAATCCCTGCTGCTTAAACTAAAACTTTTCGAAGCCCGTCTCATGGTATCCAAGTTGAGAGAGAGATTGAACAAACACAGCCGTCTCCTATTAGGATGTATTATTAAATCCAATTATTCGTTAGAAATTAAGGTAAAAATGTTTATGAATATATTCACGGTGGACTTGATTTTACTAAAGATGATGAGAACGTGAATTCCCAACCATTATATATATATATAAATTGATGCTTACTTGTTTAGTCATTGTCTTGCCTCAAAACTAGCATTCCATTATATTGGATAAGGAACTAAGAGGCATGGGAAAAACATGTATTGCCCTTCCAACCACCGCCAAAACAAAAAACGTCAATCCCTGCAAAAACATAAAGAGGTGAAGGAAGGCTTTGGTTGTTTCTAACATGTGTCTAATATCTAGTTCTACCTTTCAACTTCATATTAACTTCACGTGTTCCCTTCTCTTTAGACAGTCACTGCATCTTTTAAGATTCAAAAAAGACATGCAAGTTATAGGAACAAAGTATATAATATATTGTCAAAATATTCTCTGATAATTATCATGTATCTTTCATATTATTTTCTGTTCTGATATTTTCTGTACAAATGTATTCTATTTGTATACAAAAAGAAATGAAAAGTAAACAAATTATAACAATATTAATTTCCATTATTATTCTTGTCTGCTGATTATCTGCCATAATTCCTGCATTAATGTTTCCTTCTTGTCTGCCATATTATTCACATGCCAACACTCCTCCTCAAGTTGGTGCATATATGTCTCTTATGCCCAACTTGTCAAGTGAGTTGTAGAAGTTCCTTGCAGACACAGATTTTGTGAGTATATCGGCCAATTGATCTTCTGATTTAACAAATGGAAGCTTAATAATCTTTTCTTCAAGATTCTGTTTGATGAAGTTCCGATCCACTTCAACATGCTTCGTGCGATCATGTTGAACTGGATTGTGAGAGATGGCAATGGCTGCTTTGTTATCACAAAATAAGTTCATTTCAGACTTAGGAGCAACACCAATCTCAGTTAGAAGTTTTTTCAACCAAAGGAGCTCACATATTCCTCGACCATTCCTCGAAATTCACCTTGACTTGGATAAGGCAACTACATTTTGCTTCTTACTCCTCCACGTGTAACCAGGTTGCCCCCACAAAAGTAAAGTACCCGAAGAGATTTCCTATCCTTCATATTCCTTGCCCATCAATCAGATATCCAAGGACTTCCAATTGACCATTCTTTGAAAACATAAGTCCTTTCCCTGTGGGAGGATTTTAAGTAACGAAGTATTCGTATGACCGCATCCATATGGTCTTCACTTGGGCGGTGCATGAATTGACTCACACACTCACAAAGATAAGCAATATCAGGTCGAGTATGAGATAAATATATGAGTTTACCAACTAACCGTTGATATCTCTGTTTATCTGCTGGTACTTGGTCCACATATTCTCCGAGTTTATGGTTTTGAACCATTGGAATATCGACAGGTTTACAATCTAGTAGTCCCGCCTGCTAGTAGGTCCAAAGTATATTACCTTTGGCAAAGACATATGCCTTGTTTTGATCTTATTACCTCAATACCTAAGAAGTATTTGAGCCCTCCCAAGTTCTTCATTTCAAACTCATTTGACAATTGTTCTTGAAGCTTAGAGATTTCTTCTTTATCATCCGCTGTAATGATCATGTCGTCTACATAGACTATAAGGATCATTATCTTCCCTAATCGATGTTTTAGGAAAAGAGTATGATCAGAGTTGCTTTGTTGGAACCCATATTTCTTCATTGTTGAACTCAACCTACCAAACCACGCTCGAGGTGATTGTTTTAGTCCATACAATGCTCGTTGTAATCTACATGCAGTTTCTTTTCCTGATGTAACAGTATATCCTGGTGGGATATCCATGTAAATCTCTTCTTCAAGGTCACCATGAAGGAAGGCATTCTTTACGTCAAGTTGGTGCAATGGCCAATCTAAATTTGCTGCAAGAGATAACAAAACTCTCACAGTTTTTAGTTTAGCCACAGGTGAGAAGGTTTCTTGATAATCTATCCCATGTTTCTGTGTATATCCTTTTGCTACAAGCCTCGCCTTGTATCGATCAACTAACCCATCTGCTTTATACTTAATGGAGAAAATCCACTTGCATCCTACCATCTTCCTCCCTTGAGGCAACTCGCTTAACACCCATGTGTTATTCTTCTACAATGCCTCAAATTCCTCTTTTATAGCTTGAGCCCATTTTGGATCAGATAAGGCTTCTTCAATGCTACTCGGAATTTGACACGAGGAGAGTGTTTGTGCAAATGCCCTGATAGGTTCTGATAACCTTTGAGTAGATACATAATTTGCTATTGGATACTTGGGTTGTCGTTCTTCTCTTTCTGGGGAGTATCGATTTGGAGGTTTACCTCGATTGTGTCTGAAAGGTAAAACATAACCAACAGATGTATCTATAGCATTAGTTTGTAAAGGTGTGATAGGATAGCTTACCTTAGGAGTGTTCTCAGCAGGAGGATCATTGGGTACTAGAGAATGGAGGGGTACATCAACCACTTCATCTTCGGAAGATTCAATTACTACTTCAGCTTCAGTTCGTGGAAGTTCAAGCTCGGGTCTAGATACTGGCTCCTCCATATTATTGGCACGATCCGAGTATGTTGGACTAGTGTCTAATATTTCAACATCAAGCCAATTTCGTTCTTCACCATAACTCTCCTCCTGAAGAGTGTAATTGGATACCGGTGATGGGAAAAACCATTCTGATTCGAGGAAAGTGACATCCATGGTAGTATAGATTCTTTTAGTAATTGGATCATAACATCGGTAGCCCTTTTTTTGTACACCATACCCCAAGAATACACATCGGACAGCACATGGATCCAACTTAGTTCGTTGATTTTTATGGAGGTGGACAAAAGCAACACATCCAAAAATTCGGGGCGGAAGCATCAAAATAGTAGGCAAGGGAAGATGATCAGATAACACCTTTAATGGAGTATGAAATTGTAAGGTTTTTGTGGGCATACGATTCAGTAGATACACAATTGTAGTAATAGCATCACTCCAGTATTTATTAGGCATATGTGCACCGATTAGTAAGGCCCGAGCCGTTTCTAAAATATGTCGATTCTTCCTCTCCACAGTCCCATTCTGTCAGGGGTTTGTGAACACGAGGTTTCATGGAGAATACCATGGTTGTCCAAATATGTCCCAATTGTTGATTAACATACTCCCTCCATTATCAGACCTAAGTATCTTAATTTTTTCAGAAAATTGTGTCTGAATCATGGTGTGAAACAGGTGAAATGTAGCAAATACTTCATCTTTATGTTTGAGAAGGTAAAGCCATGTCATTCGTGTACAATCATCAACAAAAATAACAAACCAACGATGACCCGATGAAGTAATGATCGGGGAAGGTCCCCAAACATCAGAATGTACCAAAGCAAAAAGAGTCATACTTTTATTCATACTCATAGGATAAGACGCCCTATGACTTTTTGCTAGGATACAAGTATCACATTTGAAATCTGAATGTGTGATATTTGAAAATAAACTAGGGAGTAGGTGCTTTAAATACCCGAATGATGGATGCCCAAATCTACGATGACATAACCAAATCTGTCGTTCATTGTTACCAACAGTATGTTGCATGTGATTGGCTCTTCCTAAACTGAGGTCATCCACATAATATAGCCCTCCTCTCCTAGTATCACGCCCAATGATCTCCTTGGTGAGAATATCCTGTAGAAGGCAAAAAGTAGAATACATCAATACTACACAGTTAAGGTCTGAAGTGACCTGACTTACAGACATTAGTCGGTTTGACAGAGAGGGTACAAGCAAAGTATTAGATAATGATAATGAAGGAGATAAGGTCACTGTTCCAGCTCCTGTAACTGGATAAGTGACCCCATTTGCATTGGCAACACGGCTCCGTCTTGGCTGGGTTGTATTGGAGAGATCGTTTGGGTCAAATGTCATGTGATCTGTAGCTCCAGAGTCCAGAATCCAATCCTCTTTATCACTACGAGTAGAGATGTGAAATGCTTTACTTGAAATACCTAGATCCTGGGAAGATTCGGCCTGAGAAGTAAGGGATAGTGAGGCATTATTGGTAGCCACAGCTGCTCGTCCAGTGGTGTCCCGTTTCTTCCGTGCTTGAAGATCATTCCACCATTCTGGATACCCATGGAGTTTGAAGCAGTTTTCACGGGTGTGTTTGGAGTTTCCGCAATGCCCACAATTCATGTCAAGAGATGGTGGATTTCCCGAGGATTTCTTGCTACCCAAAGAGGTTCCTGTTTTTGGTGGCATCAAATTATGGTGTCCCTTGACCCCTTTAAAAGCCATAACTGCTCCGAGTGTCGTATCTATACCCGTGATCATCATGGTCTGCCGGACTTCTTCCCTACGTATGAATCCATAGGCTTGTTCCACCGTAGGGAATGGTTTGATTTGAAGCACATTACTTCGAGTTTTGTCGAGTTTGTCATCAAGTCCATCAAGGAAGGTATACACTCGATCTTCCTGTACGATGGAGTTGTATTTTTGTATGTCATTTGCACACTCCATTGGATTAGGACGACGGAAATCAATTTCTCGCCACAACCCTTGAAGGTCATTGTAGTATTTTTCAATGGATCCACCCGCCTACTTCATACGAGTAACTCGACGGCAAAGATCATACACTTGAGACGTGTCTGTCCCATCATAGAAGGTGGTAGCAGCAAAATCCCAAACTTGTTTCGCAGTTGGGAATCGAATAAAATTTGCAATCAAGGAGGGTTCCATCGAATTGATCAACCATCCTTTAACAATGGCATTTTCAGTGCGCCATCTTTTGAATGAGGGGTCGGTTTCAGCAGGTTGAGGAAAATCCCTATTAATATATCCCAGTTTGTCTTTGCCAGAGATATACATCTCCACCACCTGGGACCACAAGGCATAGTTGGATCCTCCCAACTTGATACTAATGGGGGCAGTCGACGCTTCAGTTAGCGGAGGTTGTGAGACGGTCTGAGCTCTAGTTAGAACTTCCGTCATTTTCGCCGTCAAATCTTCCAACATGAAATTGGTAGTTAAATCTCTAGATTCCGCCATGAAATCTAAATTTTTTACACTTCGTACACTATATATAGAAAAATTTCGTAACCCTAACCTCCTTTTTCATATTCGCGTAGCTTCTTCTCCTAACCCTAAAATTTTTTTTTTCCAAAAATCACGCAGCTTCTTCTTCTTCCTCAGCGCAACTTCTTCTTCTTCCTCAGCGCAACTTCTTCTTCTTCCTCAGCGCAGCCCTTTCTTCACGCAGCCTCTGTGGCGTTTTCTTCCCACAGCCTCTGTGGAGTTTTCTTCCCACAGCCTCTGTGGAGTTTTCTTCCCACAGCCTCTGTGGAGTTTTCTTCCCACAGCCTCGGTGGCGTTTTCTTCCCACAAGCTGCAGATAAACCTACGGCTCCGACCAGCCACACGCACAGGGACAATCGTAAAACTGTAACCCTAAAAACAGTTTCCCATCCGCGCAGCCCTTCTATAGCAGCGCTCTTCGTCTGCTGCTTTCTTCTTCGTCTGTTGCCGTAAAACAAATCTTCCATTTTCGTCTGTCCTGATTTTTTTTATTTTCGCATTTCGCAGAGCAGAGTCAGCCCTCCACCTGGTCCTCCGTATCTGTGACGCGGTGTTCTTCTATGGTTGCGACTCCAGTCAGCCAACAGCTACAACTGGCGCTGAGCAGAAATGGCCATCTTGATACTAGATGGTCGCAGCACTGGTGAGTGGTATTTTTTTTTTAAGTATTGTAACTGATCGGTTTCAACAAATAAACCAGAACTCAGAAATCAGAAATCAAGAGAAATCAGAAAACAGGATAAATCAGAAATCAGAAATCAAGAAAGAAACCAGAAATCAGGATAAATCAGAAATCAGTTCAGTAGGAGAACAGAAAACAACAATAACTTGCTCTGATACCATGTCAAAATATTCTCTGACAATTATCATGTATCTTTCATATTATTTTCTGTTCTGATATTTTCTGTACAAATGTATTCTATTTGTATACAAAAAGAAACGAAAAATAAACAAATTATAACAATATTAATTTCCATTATTATTCTTGTCTGCTGATTATCTGCCATAATTCCTGCATTGATGTTTCCTTCTTGTCTGCCATATTACTCACATGCCAACATATATATCGTCTTATTGCTTGTTACTATTTATTAATTTGTTAATGTGAGTTATTAACTGTATATTAATTATATGTAACTAATTGATGAAATAATCTTAAGTATATGGAATAATCTTAAGTGTAAAGTTTTTTTTCTTCCTAAAAGTAGATTCCTAACTCCTATATATATATTTGTGCATTATCATTTATTATAATTTAAGCAAATAATTCTATTTCATTAAATTCAAGTTAGTATCAGAGTAGAAAAGAAGAAGAAAAATATATTTTACTTGTTTCACGGCTCAATCCGTTCAGTTTTCTAAGTCCGAGCAATCAGCTGCAACCACCGTCTTCAACATCATCGCAATCATTCCGAGTCAGCATCCGCCTTTCACTTCATCGGGCCTCCGAGCAACAACAGCGCCGCTTAGTCCTACGCTTCACGTTAAAGGCTGCAGTAGTGTCGTTGTCAGTCTCTTCACGCAATGTCATCAATCTCTTCTCGTTGCCCAGTCTGCGTCGTCTATCCTACAGTCTTCACGCAGTGCCTTCAGTAGTAGTGCCGTTGTCAGTCTCTTCACGCAATGTCGTCAATCTCCTCCCGTTGCCCAGTCCGCGCCGCCACTTGCATCCATTGCAGATCCGTCCGTCCAGTTGCTTTTTGCCTGTCGTTCAGTCTACTCCGTGAGCAGTCCAGTGCCACTCGTATCAGTTGCTCGTCCAGCCGTCCGCACCAGCTCTGTCGTCGTCCACACTAGCTCCATTTGTCCGTTATCCTGCACCTTCAGCTTCCTAGCAGTTGTTGTTGGTTGTGAGTAATATTTCCTACTCAGATTTCAGATTGAGTAATAATATATCATATTCTTAGTATATCATATATCACACAAACCCTAGCCCATCTAACATTCTTCTTAAGCCCATTTCCTAAGCTTCCTCTCCAACCCTAGCCCATCTAACATTCTTCTTAAGCCCATTTCCTAAGCTTCCTCTCCAACCCTAGCCCACTCACTAATTAGACAAGTCATCAGCCTACTTACTAATTTAAGTCCAATCAGTAGTTCAGTCAACAAATTTAAGTCCAATAAAAAAAACTTTTTATTTCGCTGCACAATATTATTATCTATTTCAATGGAAGATTCAAGACAACATTAGGTTTTTAAAACTAATGAAGTTCCAAAATTTGAAGTCTCTCTTAAGAGTTCAGAAAGTGATTCTTTTTGGGGTACTAAACTCAATGGTACCAATTTTCGAACATGGAAAAGAATGATGTTTGTTTATCTTCATGCAATGCACAAGATGGGACATGTAACTTGATCAATCAAGGCTTCTAGTCAAGATGATGTAGAAGCCTATACTAAGTGGGAAGATGATGATGGTTTTGTAATGTCAATTTTATTTATAGCCATAATTGATGATGTATTATAGATGGTGGAGGAATGTGAAACCACTAAGGTCATATGGAATACCTTAGGTGATCTTTATACAAATGAGTCTGACTTTATTCAAGATCATGAACTGATATGCAAAGCTGCTGGTATACAGCAAAATAGGCAACCAGTATCTATGTTATTTACCAAGCTGAAGAATGTATGGGTTGAAATTGATCAGAAACGTCAGTGCAAAATTAAAAATCAAGAAGACCTTCTATGGTACCAGAAAGAGAAGGAGCTTGAGCAAGTACATGCATTTTTAGAGGACTTGATACAAAACATAATAGTGCTAAGGGCGATTTGCTTCGAATGTCAAACCCTCCGAGCTTGACTACAACCTTTACATACATCCGTAAAGAGGAATCTCAGCAAGAAAGTATTCATCAGGCATAAGTTGAGCTATCAAGCCTAGCCATTCAAGCCAAATCAAAAGCACATTTCCTCCAGCAGCAAAATTCAATTCCACTTCATCAACAAGGACTTCCACCAAGCTTTGTCAATCGCATTCATCCTCAATGCTCTTATTGCAATGAATGAGGGCATCTTTGTGAGACTTGTTGGAAATTGAATCCACAACTGAACCCACACCTGAAATCAAAAAGGAAAAATTATCATCCTAGAGCAAAAGTAGCCACAGTGATAATTGTCCAAGAACCAGACTACTATGGAGTAAATAGGATCATCATATGGAATGTGGAGGTATCCCTACAGCTTCAATAGCTGGTCGTGATAAGATTGGTATGACCTTAAATGTTTCTCACTATGTTAGGTCTAATATTTGGATTATTGATTCTGGTGCATCTGATCATATGATTTATGATAAATTTTATTTTAATGAGTTATCTTCCCCATTAGTGTCTTATGTTACGAATGCTAACGGTGAGACCTTTATTGTCTTAGGAAAGAGGTCAGTTCATATCACTCCAACTTTATAGTTCCATAATATTTTATATGTACCTGACTTATCTCATCACTTAATATCTATCCCACAGTTAATTATTGAGTCTAAATGTTCTATAACTTTTTATCCTATGTATGTGATTTTTCAGGATCTTCTTACCAAGGAAATAATTGGTTGAGGGATCTGAGGGGCAGATTGTTTCGTTTGGATCAGAACTACGCAAGGGAGAAACCAGAAGCATAGGCACGCACTGCATTGACTTATAGTTTTGACAAGCTAAGTGAAATTTGGTTATGACATCGTCTCTTAGGCATCCATCTTTTAGTCTTATGAAAAAATTCATGTCCACTTTATTTATTGGTGTTAGTGAGTCTGTTTTACATTGTGAGACATGTGTTTTGGCCAAGAGCCATCGTATTATTTATTCTCCTAGTATTTCTAATAAAAGTACTATTCCTTTTGAATTAATTCATTCTGATGTTTGGGGACCATCCAAAGAGCCCACTGTATCGGGTATGAGATATTTTGTTTCGTTTATCGATGATTGTACAAGGTTGTCATGGATTGCTCTTCTTAGAGTAAAAGATGAAGTTTTTTCAGTTTTTCAAACTTTTCATACCCTTGTTCAAACACAATACAATAGCATCATTCGGATCCTCCGTTCTGACAATGGGAGAGAATATGTTAATCATGTTTTTCAAGATTTTTTCAAAACACATGGGATTATTCACCAAACTACTTGCCCACAAACACCAAAACAAAATGGGGTGTCTGAAAGAAAAAATCATCATTTACTTGATATGGCTCGTGCACTCCTATTTAGTGTCTATATGCCAAAATATCTTTGGGGTGATGTTGTACAAGTTTCTGCCCATCTCCTCAATCTTTTCCCATCTAGTGTCCTTGATAGACAAATCCCATTTCAGATTCTCACATCTTATGTCTCCTTGTCATCCTTCCATAATCTTCCTACTCATGTATTTGGTTATGTTGCTTTTGTACATGTTCCTAAAAATCAGAGTTCTAAATTAGATGTCCGGGCAATTAAATGTGTGTTTGTTAGTTATGGAGGTTGTCAAAAAGTGTACAAGTGCTTCCATCCACTGACCAAAAAGTATTATGTCATTATGGATGTTACCTTTTTTGAGGACATGAGTTATTTTTCCTCACCTGATACTACTCGTTAGGGGGAGAATACATATTTCAAAGAACTGTATCATGGTGAGGGGAGGAATTAGAAGAATCACCAAGTGATGTTTCGATGGGTCCAGTTGAGATTCCTAATCCATTGAATCCAGTCATCGAAGAAGCAAATGCTCCAAGTATCCAAGCACCAGATTCGCTCACAGCAAATGAAAATGAAGACATAACTGTTCCCTCAGGCATCACTCCTACCCTTGATCAAGAACTCCTTGGTACTGAAGGTCACTCATTTGAGGTATGTACACCCATTGATACTAATAGCATTGAGTCTAATGTTGGATAGTATGCGTTACTAAATAGGGCTACTCGGGGTCAACCAGCTAAAAGGTATGAACCAAATATTCAAGCAAAATCAAAATACCTAATAGCCAACTACATGTCCACTAAAAGATTATCTAAGTCATATAAATCATTTGTGAATCAAATATCTATTGTATCAGTACCAAACAAAGTGCAAGATGCGTTAGGAGATCCAATGTGGAGAAAGGAAATGGTTGAAGAGATGGAGGCATTACAGAAGAACGATACTTGGTAACTTGTGCCTCCACCATAAAGAAAAAAGGTAATTGGTTGTCGATGGGTATTTACTATAAAACATAATGGTGATGGATCTGTAAATCGGTATAAAGTCCGTCTTATAGCAAAAGGGTTCACTCATACGTATGGTGTAGACTACGATGAGACTTTTGCTCCTATTGCCAAAATGAATATTATTTGGGTTTTGCTCTCATTTGCGGCTAACTTAAACTGGCCACTTCGGTAGTTTGATGTCAAGAATACGTTTCTTCATGGATAATTAGTCGAGGAGGTGTACATGAGTCTTCCACCTGGGTATGTACTTGATTCTCCTGGTAATTTTGTATGCAAATTGAGGAAGTCTTTGTATGGTCTCAAGCAATCCCCTCGAGCATGGTTTGGAAGGTTTTCACAGTTCATGCAGAAGGTTGGTTACAGACAGAGTAATTCAGACCACACTTTATTTCTCAAACATCAACGAGGGAATGTAACATCCCTAATCATTTATGTTGATGATATAGTAATCACTGGCGATGATATTGTTGAGATGGATAAATTACAAAGACAACTAGCCTCTAAATTCGAGATGAAGGACTTAGGTGAACTAAAGTACTTCTTAGGAATTGAGGTAGCTAGGGGGAGAAAAGGAGTATATATGTGTTAGAGGAAGTACATTCTTGATCTGCTAACAGAGACATGTATGTTGAATTACAAACCTATTGACACTTCTATTGAGCAAAACCATTGTTTAGCAGAGTATCTAGATCAGGTACCAACTGATCGAGCTCTCTATCAGAGATTGGTTGGGCGTTTAATTTACTTGGCTCATACTAGACTAGATGTTTCATATGTAGTAAGTGTGTTGAGTCAGTTCATGCATAATCCAAGTGAGAACCACATGAATGTTGTTTTGAGAATTTTAAGGTATTTGAAGTCGGCTCCAGGAAGAGGAGTAATGTTCTCTAAACACAATAATCCTCTTGAAGTTTGTGGCTTCACAGATACAGATTGGGTAGGAAGTATTATAGATAGAAAGTCAACATCGGGTTATTTCACCTTTATGAAAGGTAATTTGGTTACATGGAAAAGTAAGAAGTAGAAAGTGGTGGTGCAATCTAGTGTTGAGGTTGAGTATAGAGGTATAGCTCATGAGGTTTGTGAATTGCTATGGATAAGAATTTTGTTATTTGATTTGGGATTCGAACTCAAAAATACTATACAGTTGTATTGCGATAGTCGGGCAGCTATTGATATATCACAAAATCCAGTACAATATAATCGCACTAAGCATGTAGAGGTTGATCATCACTTTATAAAAGAGAAGTTAGATGTCAAACTTATTAGCTTTCCTTTTGTTCCCACTGAAGAGCAACTTACAGATATGCTTACCAAATGAGTTTCCAAGAAGGCATTATATGACTCACTAAGCAAGTTTGACATGATCGATATCTATGCGCTAACTTGAGGGGGAGTGTTAATGGGAGTTATTAGATGTATATTAGTTGTATACAACTAATTGATGGAATAATCTTAAATGTAGAGTTTTTCTTTTCCTAAAAGTATATTCCTAACTCCGGTATATATATGTACATTATCATTCATTGTAATTTAAGCAAATAATTCTATTTCATTATATTCAAATCTATCAATGAGATATTGCTACAATAATCTTAAGATCAATTCAATTAATCCCAACTCAAACATTTTGAGATTTGAAAATTTTACATCCAACATGAATTATACATTGCTAATTTAAAGCTTCCAAAAAGTATCATAAATAATATTTGATTTTGAATCAAATTTTAATGATAAAATGTGTAAAAGTATTTTTTTAGTTTTCCAACAACTTGTAACATTATATTAGTGTAAGAAATTTTGCGTTTAATTTTATTAACTCTAATTGTTAAATTGTATGTTTTTAACCTGCATAATATATAAAGTTAATGCTTATAAGAGAGTGATAAAATAAATAAAAATATTCTTAATTATTCTCTCAATAACTTAAATTTTTAGAAGAATTGATTTCTTAATATCATATATCATGATATGAAGTTATTCTTAAGATGCATGTGTTTGAATTTTATAATACATACAATCAATATTCATAAAGAGTGATAAAATGCATAAAAATAATGTTGACAGTAATTTAAACTTTTGAAAGTTAGTTTCCTAACGAATTAAGACATGTTATATATCTAGTAACAAAATCAAGCAAATGTAGAATGGTAGATTGGAATAAAATATCAGTAAATATTGAAAGTTCTTATATACATACAAGAAGAAAGATAACTAACTAGCACAGTGGTCAAATTAGGAAAAGATGTGACAACATATTAGGGAAAATCAAATAGCTGAAATTGATTCATGTCAGATATATACGTGAAATTATTGATTAAATAATGAAATTTAATTTTTTCATTCATTTAGTAACTAACTTATTTAAAAAAAGCATAATTTATGATTAAATTGAGATAGAATTTATAATTTGATTATTAAAATTTCAATTATATTATATATAATATTGTAAAATTAATTTGATAAAAGTTAAAACTTTAGATTAAATTTATAAACATTATTAACTAAATTTTATGAATTAAAACATTAGATAGCAAATGTCAATCATGTCACTCATGTCATTCAAGTAACCACTTAAAAACAAACTGACATTATCCTAGAAAATAATTTATAACAAATATAAAATATTTACTAATTGTATTAGAAAGCAACTAGCTAGCATATAAAAATTCATTAAATCTGATACAATAAATTACAGAAGAGGTATTAATTAAGTGTTAAATCTACAAATTAATCTAAACATATATTAAAAAAAAAGGGCCTTCATGCTTGTATCATTTGTTGCTTTGAAGCCAATCACGAATGCCTTTCTCAGATTCAGAAAGCTTCTCTTTATTTCTAAATGAACCTTGTTCTAACTCGAAGTAATCCTTGTAATTGCGTTTGTAATAACTATCTAGTCTCTGCAAACACACAATATACACGTAAAGACTCAAAATTAATCATATTACTTAATTTTGGTTCATTTTTGGCAAAGATTATTATTTATATATAATAATTAATTAAACAAAGGGATTTATTCAAATTAATATATTAATTTACCTCTTTGTCATTTTTGGTTTTGTTTTCTTCAGACTTGTTCAAATATTCTGACACAATTTAAATTTATGAGTTGATATGTATGTAACCATATGGAGGATGAGATGAGATATGAATTAACAAAAGAAAGCTAAAAGAGCAGAAAAAAAGTACTTTTAAGAAGTTGAGTTCTAGAATCGCTGATTTGGGAAGCAACAGCTAAGATACTGACAGTGGATAACAAAAGCTCTCTTCTTCTGGTGGCTTTATTGGTGGTTCTTTGTCTTCTTTGAACAGCCTGTACATTTGATGAATTAAACTTGTTTACAGTAACAGTCACTGCCATCAATATGCTTTGCCCAACCGAACTCATTCTTCAACACTTGGCCACCTTTTTTTTTTTTTTTTGAGGGTGGAATGTTGATAACAATGAAGATGAGGGTTCATTGGTCCTTGTTAAATGCAGTACCTTTCTAAAACTACCTAATTATTTATATTCCACGTCAGTTTTGACGATATAACTTTTATGTTATAAAGTAATATACATGTGACTTTCTTGCTAGAAGGTAAAGGATAAATTTATCTTTTTCTCGCAAAGAAAACTATTAAATATTAAATTTAAATCTAATTTTATCTCAAAATTTAGATTATAATATGAAAAATTATTCTTATTTATATGTGCCGTATAAACGTAATTCTCAATCGATATAAAATTTTAACATTTTACCTTTCATCAATAAGAATATGTCTCTTTTAGATTGATTTTTTTAATTATTATTATAATTTTAATTAATTAAAAATGTGTTTAACGGATATAATTTTAGTTGTATAATGCTCGATTACTATAATGAAATTGTTTTCATTGAATTAACTTAACTATTTTTTATTAAATTACAGATTAATCCAATAATTGCATTATTCGTTGAAAATATTTCACTCTATGATTCGATTAATCCTGGTGTTTCAGGAAAAAAAATTAAAATCAACCATGAAAGAGACAAGAATAGAAGATAAAAAAGATAAAAATTATATATTGATTATAAATTTCTTTAACCATATAACATCTGTTACTATTTCTATCCGGTTATTATGAAATTAACTTTCAAGTATCCATAAATTAATTCCTGAGTCATTATTAATTTTTATTTTCTACATAATATATGTTAATTTCTATGTGAATTTATAATTTTTATTTAAAAAAATTATCATGAAAGATATCATTTAATAAATTATATGAATTGATTCGAATTTAATTATATGTACAATATACAGATGAATTATATATCGTAAAATTTATAAACAATACTAACCTAATCGAATTATATATTGATTAAACTATATGAATTTAAATCTCTAATAAATTCTTATCAATTTTAATAAAGAAGAAAGTTTTAAAATTAAAAAAAGATCATAAATATTATTTTAACAAAACAAAGATTTATGTTTGTAATTATAAAACCAACAATTCTTCTATTGACAGCTCGTTTTGCAATATATATATATATATATATATATATATATATATTATAAGTTTTATTTTCTTGCTAAGCCGCAACAAATAAACGTAAAATTAACTAAAAAAAAAGTAAACTTAAAATTTGATCTTTAAAAACAATAAAAAGTGTAAAAATAAAATTGAAGTTTTAACCATTAACTACCAAATTAACAATATTTATTTTAAAAGTTTGAAATCAAAATCTGAAATTTGAAAATAGAATTGGTTACCAAAACAAACCCTAAACGACTTGAAGATGCTTCAAGGCATGCCTCCAGTGCAACAAACTCAAATGGTAGAACCTTTAGTCTATCTGGATTCTGGAGACCTTGTTCCCCTAAAAGATATAGGCTGGGCCGGCCCAACCTATAGGCCTACTAGCCGGTCACCTAGGGCCTCGCCTTAAGGAGGTCCCGATTCAAAAAGTATGTTTTAATTTTAATTTTATAAAATAAATAATAAAAATATTTTTTTCTTTTTTATTTTATTTATATTAAAATTAAATCTAATCTAATTTATTAATATAAAGAATACTTATAAATAATATGCACATACTAATACTAATTGTTTACCTCATATTAAGTATAGCTTGGTAAATAATAAATTATTACTTTTTCTTACGCTCAAATTCAAGACTTTTTCGATGTGAATGTATCTCTTTATCTTAATTAATATCATTCATATATATTAATTTAACATTATTATTTTTCGTTTTAATAATTTTTTAATAGATAAATTTTTAATTATTTTTTCACAATGATCTCATAATATTTTAATATTTATTACTATATATCTATAATAAAAATAAATTCATATAAATAAATTTAATATTTATTATACCAAGAATATGAAATTATGATAAATTAATAAATTATCTAGAAGAATTAATTTCCTACGTAATAATAGACACACATAATTAATTCTCTAATATATTTTAACAACTTAAATCTATTATATTTAAAAAAATGTGTTGTTTCAAAAAATATATAATTAATTGAGATGGTAATAATCAACTATTTTTCAAATCAAGAATTTTTAAGTCCTTAATCTTATTTTTAAAAATTCATCATTTAAATTAAATTTTTAATTTATTTTAGTCATTTTAGATTGTGTAAAAAAAAAATATTTTCCTGGTGTGCATAAAATAAAACTTTCCATCATCTAAAATTTATTAGTTTTTATGACTAAATAAATTAGGAAAATATTTTTAGTCATAGTTGATAAAAAGAACAAAACTTTTATTCTTAAAATATATTATTATATATTAAAAATATAATAATAGTTAAAATAAATTCAATAAAAATTAGTATATATGTGTGCTTTTATTATTTTATTTAATAATTTAATATATATATATATATTAAATTATCGAATAAATATATATATTTTTGAAAATATTAAATAAAACATATTAAAAAATTTAAATTTTAATAAAAAAATATCATATACGATATATAAAAAAGTCCCAATAAACCAGTTTCACCTAAGTAACACTCAATTGCTTGTACGGACCCTCGATATAGGATATATCAGAAATCTAAAACTGGACCAGCTTACCATAGTTCCTGTTATACCTTATTTTTTTTGAAGTAGATGTTCATAATAAAAGATGAAACAAGAAAATATTTTGGATAATTTTAGTAGTAATAAATTCCATCTTATTTTTCTCAAAAGAGGATCTTATTTTATAAATTGCAATTTTTTTTAACTTTTTGTGATGTATTATTTAAAAATTAATAAATTAAAATGTAAATCCAAAATTAATATTACAATCTATAGTGGCAATATATTTTTTATTATTAACAATCACTACTAATTTTATATATCACTTAAAGTGGATATACTAATATTAGACAGCTTGATAAATCCATTGCCATGACCATTTCCCTATTTGGTTCTGATACTAAAAAAAATTGTTGCTGCTCTTAAGAATATAAAACAAATTTCAAAGCAAACAAGTTACGAATTGAAATCGTAACAAATAATAAATATTTTAAAATCGTGGATGATGCTTGAAATTAATTAAACAAAAAATCAATTTATTTTCAATCAAATGTTTGAATCATATAAATTAAAAAAAAAATCTTGATATAATCTCCATGATTAGAAAATTAAGAAGTTAGCTAATTTTGGTCGATAAATTATAACTTTAATTTTTTTTACGAATGATAAGAATTATAAGTTTATAAAAAAAATTATTAGAGTAATCGTAGTTATTATAAATTGATTATAACTTATCTTCAAATAATGTATTATTTTATGATTGATACGAATAATTAAATAAGTTAAATTTTATTTCAACTTAAAATAAAAAAAAATATTTTTTTAATCAAATAATGTTACATCACTTTTTAGTAGATTTAGTATGAGTGGTTCATTTGTTCAAATGGTAAGATTTTTTTTTATTTTTTTTAAATCATAAGTTTAATTACTCAAAACTGTCACATATGCTTCAAATATATTACTCAAAACTAATGTTCATTTCACGGATCATAAACAAACATAGATATTACACTTACATTAGAAAGCAACTGATTTCCAAAAATAAATATTAAAGCTATTATATTTGATTTACTACAAGACAAAAAATACTTGAAAATCTCAAAATTATCTCTCACTTGAATTAGCCAAATTTGTAGTTAGAGACCAAAATAAAAGAGCCACCTATTTGCCATTTCAAGACATTGCTTAGGCTTGTATTCAGGAGCTGTGTGACCTCCTCCCTATAAAAAACATAAATTTTAATTTAAGTATTTACATTAGGTTTTTATCTTAGAAAAATACATAAAATTACCATTATTTATATTAATGATATTTTTTTAAAATTTAACAATAATTTTAACGAATTAAAAATAACTTAAAGGTATCGCGTGTTTCAGTTGATAATAAAAATAAAAAAGATATCAAAATATAAATATTAGTGTTATAAACGTACAAATAAATATCATACTTACTTTAACAGTTGCAAATGTTATGCCGTCTCCGACGATAGTTTTTGCGAATTTTTCAGTAAATCTATAAAGAAGGAAAAAAATTAAAAAAAAATTATATTTTCTTATGGTTAATTACTTGAAATTAAGAGACTTAAATTAAGCCTTCAAAGTACAATATGAAGAAGAAGGAGAGTAACGTAAATTTGTACTCACCCTGCAACTTGTCCATCAACATACCAAGGTCTCCAGCCATCAGTAGTAGTCATATTCAAAGTTTTTATCCATTGTTTTGTACCCACATAAGGTATCATCATGTCATGGTCTCCGCTGCAATAAATAGCATAAAATTACTATTTTAGGTATAAAAAAAGCAAAATAGATTTAATAATGTGGGGGGGAAAATACAAATAAAGTACCTGTATATGAGAGCTCGGTACCCTCTCTCTATAAGCTCTGCGTGATATTCAACTACACTTCTCATATCATAATTGTAAGCCAAACTTTTATTGCATCTTTTCCATTCACTTACTGTGCCCTAATTTTTGTTGTCAAAGAACATTATGAATTTCTCATATAAACATGAATAAAGACCCCAAAAGAGGCCCCAAAAGTGACGATGTTTTGAATTTAGGTGAAATTAAATTGACCCAAAATTACCTTTTTTGCTATGTTCAGTACAACTATGTATAAGCTGTACACAAATTTTACATGCGATTCTGGCCATTTTCGGTCAAATTTTCAAAAACGCACTAGTTAGGGTCCTAATTTAATAATGTTAAATTTGGCCAGAAACATAGAGGCCCAAAACCTTATATTTGTATATATATTTTTTATTTCATTTTCTCAGCCGATTAGGGAGTTGAGAATAGAGAACGAAGACAGCTACCAGAACTGAAACAAAAGGTAAATATTATACTCTCACAACCGATTGCTCTAATTTTTTACATTGAAGATTTACATGAGGAAGATCAAAGCTCGTTGAACTTAGATCTTGTTGCTTCGATTGTTCTCTAAAATATGGTGAGTCTTCTCTGTGTTCTGCGTATGAATTGGGCAAATTGAATGGTGAGCTGAACCTAAGGGTCCTAGATTGCTAAACCTTTATGTTCAATTTTGAAATATAAAAGAAAGAAAAAGAGATATCAGCCTTGTCCATTTGAAATTGCAATTGTTGTAGTTTCTATCGTTTCTACGTTAATATTTGATATAATAGCAAGTTTATTAATTTATTTGGTTATATATTATCAATAAATTAGATTAAATTATTTCACGAATGTATTTGTGTTTTTTTAATATATTTTGTGAAATTATCTGAATATTGGTATTTATTTATTTGATTATTAATAATTTTTTCTCGATATATTGTGTTGTTGATTTTTCAAGTTGAAAAATTAAATTACTTAAATTTATCATTTATTTTCATTGTTTATTATTTTATTGTTACTCATAATTATTTATTTATACAATCAAATTAGATCTAAAATTAACATATTTACAAGACCTTGAGGACAGTGTTAGAAAATTGCTTACATTTCTAACACCTAAAGCTTGTTGCACATCTTGATCATTAGCCCAAATGTAAGAGAGCACATAATTGTTATTCTGCAAAAAAGAAAGTTTGCCAAATTTCAATTTAGGTTTGGTGTAAACAATATTCTATAAATTGAATGACTTTGAGCTTTCACAGTTTCACCACTATCACATAACAAAGATGTTCATTGAATTACCCGACACCAAAACTCTTGATTTTCAGTTGGTGATTGGATGATTTCTTGAGGAATATCTTCTATAAATTTATGATACCACTTCATGTTTTTTGATCTTGAAGATGAAAAGCTACACTTTGGCTCCAAAATATGTGCATCATTCACTCTTATTGTACACTAAAAGGAAAAAAAAAAAGAGTACAAATTATGTAACATGTGTAATATATGTGACATTATTAGAGTTATGCAACAAAAGGACTCAAGTAGAAATTGAAGAACCTCAGCAACAAGTCCAATATCATCCATGCATTGTGCAATGTTGGGATCTGGATTTACAAACTCGTTGTTGCAACTTTCTTTGACAGACTAAAAGACAACATTTATTGAACTCATTAGCTATTTCAATTGAAGCTCCCTTAACATGATAAAACATCAAATAAACTTATGAAATTGATAGGTTGTATAAAAATTATAATAAAAGTGATAAAATTACCGTATAAAGTTCAGTTGATATGAGTGTCAATCGATGAAAATATTCGATTCTTGAGTTTTCATCATCATGTAAATCTGTCACAGGGTTTCCAAGCATATAACCCTGTTTTTAAAATATAACAAGCAAAGTTTCTTCAAAGTGACGAAGATTTAAAAAAACAAAAATGAATGCCAAGAATGTGTTTGTATAAGTACGAAAGCCTATGACATGTACCATGAAATTCACGATTGGTAGACTTCCAGCAATAATACCTGCAACTCCATAACAAGCAATACCATGTAAAAAAGAAGAATAAAGAATGAAATGTCATTAAATTGCTACAAACTTAAAAATGATTTTTTTTTTTTTTGAGTTACCATTTGATATGTCAAGAGCAACTTGAGGCACAATCACGCCAGAGTACGAATCTCCGGCAACGTAAAGTGGATTTTTGCTAAATTTGGGATGATCCATCAGCCACTGAATTGAAAAAAATTAAGGTAAGGCAATGCTTTGCATTGTTATTACATACTCTTTTCGTAATAATAATAACAATAAACTAACAAATATAACTTCGTATTATTATTAAAATTATTATCCATCATCTAATTATATTGAGTTGAGTGATAAAAATAACATTTAATTATAATTAGTAGTACAAATATAACACTACATTATATTTTCAATGATATATTTGTACAACTAATAAAAAGTTTTATAATAAATTTGTATCATTAATAAAAAATTCTGTGATAAATTTATACCAATAATAAGAAATTTAATGATAAAATTTGTCAAAATAGTAATAGATTTATACCAATATTACTTTAATATTATTTTTATCACTCTATAAACTTAGATATAAATTTACAATTTTTATAAAGATTGGGTGTATATTTGGTAATTTACCTAATAATAATAATAATAACAACAACAATCTCTACTAACCTTCCTGAGAAATTGATAAGTATCTTTTGCTGATTTAGTATCTGAGGTGTAGTAACCTTCTTGACTAGTTGAATATGAGAACCCTGTGCCCACCGGCGCATCTAAGAATATTATGCTTGCATACTAGAAATCATAGTTAGAATTGCTATTAAAACTGTATAATTTATTCCAGATATCTCATCCATTTCATAATAATACTAAAAAAAAAAACAGAGAGAGAGAGAATGGGAATGAGACTATGTACCTGAGTCCATGAATAAGGGTTCAAAACAAAACTAGGCAAGCTCCCATTGAAAGATGCATAATCAAAACTTAAAGGGCCTGCAACATAATAATTACTCCTTAATTAGCTCTTAATTACTAGCATTGCACTTGTGATCACACTGTTTTTGAACATCTAGTAATGTAAATTTTTATATATGTATCAAATTTGATGAGTGGGTTTTTTAAAAATTTTATGTAGATTTTCATCGATCTAAAGTATTGAGTACCCACAATCATAGTCATATCTTTTTACTTAAAAATGAGTACATTGTGAAATATGAAGATGTAACATAAATTGTGATCTATATTTTCCTATCATTGTCATTTCTAATTTCATATAAGTTAACCCATGAAATAAATGAGTAGCATAGTAAAAATCCTTTAAGTTATATTCTAATTATTGTATTAGGATAGAAGAAGGAAAAGGAAAATTTACCAATTTCAAAGACAAGGCCTGAGAAAGCAGAACAACCAGGACCACCAGTGAGCCAAAGTAAAACAGGGTCCTTTATTGGATTTTTTTGTGATTCAATAAAATAGTAGAATAGTTGCACATCTTCTGTATCCCCAACACTCACATATCTAATAGTACAAAACCATAGTCACCATATTAATTTAGTCAACATTTCACAAACTTGAGAAAGAGCTTGAAATTATAGAGAGCTCTACTTACCCGGTTTCGATCTCAAATGGGAGTTCACCGGGATAACCGGGCAAAGATTTGAGTGAGTTTGGCATTGAAAAGCCAGAAAGAACCAAAACAATAAGTAAATGCAACCACATGAACAAAAGTGTTTGTGCCATGGTTTTGTGAAAAAAGTCAGAAAATTAGATAGATAAGTATAAATGCTGCAATTTTAAGTCCATAAAATGGAACACCACCTAATTTCAAGAGAGTAATATAATTGCGGAGTCATATGTATTATAAAGTTAGTTAAACCCATGTAACGGTTATTCCAAGTTGTGAAAGAAAGGTTGTATATATGGTTGACTAAGCTTTCTGATTTGAAAGAAAGTTACAAATAAATGGGAAGATGCAAATAAAAATTAGTTGGTACTAGTAATCTAGGAAAGAAAAAAAAGAAAAAGTAAAAAGAGAGATATCCATGCAATTTTCATTGTTACATGGTAATTATTATCATGGCCAAATCAACGATTTAACTTATTTAAGGGGATAATACCATTAATACTTTCAAGTTTTAAAGCAATATTACAAGTATTTCAAGGTTTAAAAATATCATAAATATCTTTCAAACTTAATAAAAATTTAACATAAATAAATAGTAATTTTATACACAAAATAGCAAAAATAATAAAAAATCAAGAAAATAATAAGAAATTTATAAATATTAGAAGTAGAAACATAAGACTTCTCGTGATTATTTTAACAATAAATGGTAATTAGTAAAAAAATTGAAGAAATTCAAAAATTAAGGTTAAATCTTAAATTATGAAATGAATTTAAAGATCATTCATTTTCAAAACTAGGGAAAATGTTTCTAAAAATATATATAATTTATTATGTAATAAGTAATAAAGAAATGAGTATCAATATCACAAATTCAAAATAAATATATAATATACCATTAATTAACAAAGAAACCATAATTAATAAGATATAAAAAATCTCCCAAAAAGATGAATAAATAATTGGATACATTTATTTAGGAGGAATCCAAATATTAATTAAAACTCATTTTAGAGAAGTAATTGATATACCAATAAAACTAACATTGATGGATGATATAATAATAAATAGAAAATATGCTTTACTATAAATGAATCATGGTAACTTAGGATACTAGAAGTTAAAATTCACAGGATATCCTAGGTTTGCTATTAATATTCATGATAAGAACTTAACTAAATGTTGAGTTTAGCTTATGAAATTGAAAGAAAAGAATTAATGAATGAAAGAAATCATCTATTTCAATGTATTACATAGAAATAGATAAAATCTTTCGATAACTTGGACAAATAATGAAACCAAAAATACTAATAGATTTTATAGTACCAGAGGAATGACACTTAGATACTAAGGAAAAACCTCTAATACTAGGAAAAAAAATGTAATTAGAAATAATAATGTATTAAAATTTTCTTTTATAGATAATGAAAAAAACTTCTAACAAAGAAAAAGAATTAGAACTTGTTGGGAGCTTAATAGGCGTATTGAAAAAACAAATAACAATAATGAAAGCCTTGAATCTTTTAGCAGAAGAAATAGATATAACACAATAATCAAACATTAAGTTCTTATAAGAAATAGATAAAAGTCAAAAGAAACTCATAAATATGATAAGAGATAATAATCAAAAATTACAACAAGATATACATGAAAATTTTAAAGAATTAAGAATATATAAAAAAAACATACATAGAAAAAATCAAATTATAAGTTATACTCTTGATCTATTCGAAGGATTAAAATAAAAACCACTTAAAAGATTAGATTCATTGATAACTAGGAAGAAAAAAAAGAAGAAAAAGAAGAAAAATCTTATGATAAAGAAAAGGCTATAATTACAATTTAATGAAATACATAAAAGAATTAGAAGAACAATTTAAGAACCCTTAAAATAAGGATATAGAAAAATTAATTAGTTTGTTAACAATAACTAACGAAGAACTAGGAAAATATTATGATAAAAAGCTTTATACAAACAAAGGAGAAGACGATACGATGATAATCAGCGATATTAATTATGAACAAGAAATTATGACCCCAAAACGTCATATAAAACTCATTTAATTACGAGTTCCTTTTCAAGAAGGAACATCTGACTCATATAAGAAAAACAAAATGACTTAATACTTCCAATAGAAGAAGACAATCACGCAAAATGAAAGAAGAATTGCATTGGGGAACTAGAGGTAGTATCCTACCAGAATTCAAGCTCCATTAAAATTATGAATTTGATCTTTTAGATCTACATTGTATAAGAGATAGAAAAAAAAACCTTAGATGAATGAGCTAGTGGTGTGAGTGCATTCATACACCTCTCAAACTACATAAACAAACCCTTTAATCTATAGGGTATTGATAGCTCATAAAATGATAAAAATTATTAAAGTTTAATTTTTCAAATTTAATATACCAACAAAATTTATTAATGTAAGAGAATGTTCTCGTAGAAAAGAGAATATCTAGATATTATAATAAATAAAATATACAAAAAAATTATTGAAAATAAATAGAGAAATAACTATTACTAAATCTAGTGAAAATGAAATCTATGAAGCCAAATGAAATTTAACAAATATAAAAATTTGTAACATGTGTTATATAAATTCTTTTATTTATAAATATAAAATGTATTATCATAAATTATCACCTTATATGCAAACAACTTATAAGGAAAAAAAATTTAAGACTACTTGAAATTATACAAAATTTTAACAAAAGATTGAAATCAGAGAAATAGATAAAATATACCAGACACCTTAGAAGGAAGAATAAGAATCTTTAAAAGCTAGATAATTATTAAATATCAAGAAAGAAATTAAAATAAACAAGAGAAAATGATAAAATCTATTGTGATAAAAAATGTTTTAAAATTCTAGAAAAATATGAATGTAAAAAAGAACCCTACAAATAGAAATATAAACGATATAAAAAATATAAGACATTTGAAATATATAAATTCTGGAAACAAGATTTCCAAAAATATAAAAGAAGATTTAATAAGGAATCCTATAGAAAAAATATTTTAGAAAAAAAATGTACAAACCTCCTAAAAACAAGAATTATTATCCTTCAGGAAAAAAGAAGTGCATGTTTAGATCTACAATGAAGAATGAAATTATGCCAATGAATGTCATAACAGGCTTCAACATTAAAAAGAATTTTAAAAAAATTCACATAAAGAAAAAATCTTAAAAAAAGGTTTTAAGATGGAACTAAAATCAATTGAAAGATCAATTATTTGTAAAGTATTACAAATCCAAAATTACCTAGAGTAAGATAAGACTGGAATTGAAAGGTTATGCCAGCTATTATTTACATGCATATACAGATATAGGAACAGGTATGTATGTAACAAATAAATATGTATTCCTAGAATAACATTGAAAATAGGCATTAAACGATTTAATTGTAACTATTATTTACATGCATATACATATATAGGAACTAGTATGTATGTAACAAATAAATATGTATTCTTAGAATAACATTGAAAATAGGCATTAAAAGATTTAATTGTAAAATTTTTTAATAATATTATAATAAATTTTAATAAGATTTTAAAATATATAGATATAATGATAAGAGAAAATTTAAATTCTTATCATATATCAACAACAAAAAAGAGTTAATTTATTAATATTAAATAATATTTTAAATTTATATCAACCTTTTGCTTAATATTTAGACAAAATAATTCTAATAACACTAGGCAACTAAAACTTTATTTAGAAAACATTTCATTAGATATAAAAGATAAACAAATGAAATACAGGAAGATAAAGTTTTAGTAGGTATCAAAAAATTATTAAAAATAATCAGCTCAGAAAATCTTTTAGATCTAAAAGTTAATACATCTAAAATAATTGTCAACAAAAAATTAAGAGGCTTAACATGGTTATAAGAGTAAAACCAATTATATATACTCCAGAAAATATGATTGAATTTGAAAATAAATTCAAGAACTTTTGAAACTAAAAGTAAATTTACCTCATTTTAGTTTCACATTTTTAATCAAAAAATAATCTGAAAAAAGAAGAGAGAAAAATGTTAATAAACTTTAAAGCATTGAATAATGAAATCATTAATAATGGATACTTTATTCTAAAAAAAACAAGAAATATTATCATTAATAAATGAAAAAAAAATATTTTCGAGTTTTGATTGCAAAAGTAGATTTTGGTAAATTAGACTAGTCGAAGAATCTCAAAAATTAATGGTATTTAATTACCCTCAAGAAGATAAGAGCATGTGATAAGTTCATTTTTTTTAATTTTTTTAGTTCACTAATGGACTCGAATGAGGAAGGATGTATCAGTACTTACCAATTTATCAAACTAGGAATTTCCAACATAAATAAAGAAGTTCCCAAACCAAGAGAACTTCTAAAAAATGAATTCAACATAGATAAACTTTGTGTATTAAGATGTCAAATGTTAGGCGAAATTTACTATGAACTCAAAAAAATTGATAACTCTCCTAAGATTAAAATAAATTACTCAATGAGTAAGTAAAGTTATCATTACTTTTCATAATACTATAGCTCTCATCGAAGAGGATAGTGAAAAAAATTATCAAATTTAAAGCAAGTTTTAATAGCAACAACCTGTAAATTAGTCAAAAAATGAAGGTATTTTACTTCTATACTAGAAAAAATCCTCAAAAATCACAGATGCATTTACCGCATCAAAGATCACGAAGACAAAGATGCTTCATCATTAACGTTATCTAAAAGAATATCAATAGATTATGATAATGAAGAATAAAGAGGAAGAACTCCCGGTAGAAGACGACAAAGAAAAATAAATATATAGTACCCACATCTTTAATTAGCAGCATGTGTTAAGAAAAATCAATGATTGAAATTGATAAGTTAAAAGCAATAAAGTAGATGAATTATTAAAGTAAGGATAAAATAATAATCCTCATCTTGTAAATAGAGATTTCTTGTAGTATAAAAAGAATCCTTATTTTCATTTGACAAACATAGATTATAAGAGCACACACCTTAGAAAACACACAGTTTCTAGCATAATAACCCCCTTTATCCAGAAATCTCAACCAGTATTTATGTACTCAGTAATTATGAGCAGCTAAGAATCGCTTCAAGGTTCTTAGTTGGCCTTCGAATTGTAATAATTATTATATTATGAATAAAATAGAGTATAGTCACTATTTTCTAGTAAGTTTAAATTAGACACCATATATGTACGAATGCCAAAGGCTCACCATTAACCAAAGGGGTATTAAGGGTTGAGTAAAGCTGAGGCATAACTGGTGTAACAAGAAAATACGAATATAAGTGAAGATCATAGTGGACCCATTAAATTCAAGTATAATAATCATAACTTTTAAGCTAATTAAGGATCTTGAATGATTAAATATTTACTTATATTGATTTATAATACCGATAAACAAAATGATGAAGATAAAAATAACACAATATTATGATAAGAAAATTAAAGAATTATCTTTAATCAATAATATACAGAAATTATAAGAATTAACAACTAGCGTTAAACAACTAGCATCAATTTGATATAAGAGCCATAGGGAAGAAAATTACATTTTTGAATGAAAAGTTAATAACGTTAACCTTCTAATGACATTAATGATATTAAGTCCAAAGTTGAGGACATTATTACTTTTTTTATAAAAATCATGGACATACAAGAAGATATGTTAAAAATCAATAACATCATTGAAAATTTTCCCATTTAAGGTTAATTATTGTAAATGTTTAACTTATTTAGCTCATAAACTACTTGTAAATTATGGAGAAACATTACTCGTATAGTTAGTTATTTAATAAGTTTTTATAGTCGAAAAATAATTATCATAAAAACATATTTAAAAATTAATTTTTTATTTTTTATATTTTTTTATTTTATAAAATATAATATTTATATTATTATTTTTGTCAATAAATGAGATAATTTATTACGTTCAACTTAATTTATTTAAAATTAAATTAAATAAACACATATAAAATTCATATAAATAAAATTTAGCTACAATTTATCTTATATGAACATAACCTAGATGAATCGAGTAAGGTTATCTCATTTCACACATAATTATCATAGATTATAACCGTAGGACAATGTATATTTTATGAAAATATAAAACAAATTATGATTTGGTATAAAGTCAGACATATTCAAATAATCAAATATAGACCTATTGATAGGTCGATGAATGGATAATTAACCCAACCAACCTTCCAAGGTTGTGACCTACCTAAAGTCAGGGGATCGACTTATAGAGATTATAAATCATATATAGCACGTGAATATTTCAAAATTTATCTAGAAAACTAGATGAACTGAGTAAGGTTATCTCATTTCACACATTATTATCATAGATTATAACCGTAGGACAGTGTATATTTTATGAAAATATAAAACAAATTATGATTTGGTATGAAGTCGGACATATTCAAATAATCAAATATAGACCTATTGATAGGTCGATGAATGGATAATTAACCCAACCAACCTTCCAAGGTTGTGACCTCCTAAAGTCAGGGGATCGACTTACAGAGATTATAAATCATATATAGCACATGAATATTTCAAAATTTATCTAGAAAAAAAGTCTCATACTTTAATATAAAGCTAAAATATAGCATTGATAATCAAATTTATATATATATATCTTTAAATCGTTAAAACATGTGATTTATTATCTAAATCTTAAAAATTTTACAAGTAGGTTCCTACATTTTAAAATCTAACAATTTAATCTCCAAATTTTTAAAATTTCACACATAGATCCTAATTTGATTATTAAAATACACATTTATGAATCAAAATTTTAAGATCTATCAGTTAAGTTTAAAAAGTTTAGAGATTAAATTTTAGAATTTAAAAATTTAAGGACTTATGTATGAAGTTTTAAAAGTATGAGACCAAATTATGTAATGTAATAATTTAGATGAAGTTTGGAGATTAATGATGCAATTTAATCCTTTTATAAAAAGAATACACTTTATTCTTTTAATTTTTGGATTAGGTCGTATTATTATTATTTTTATTATGAAAAATTAGTAAATTTAGTTAGGGATGAGCAATTGATCGAAGCATTTTGTTTTTAGCCATTTTGAATTCAATCTGATCCAAACATATTTAAAATATTTCAATCTCAATCCGAATAGATTAGATATAATCATAAAATACAAGTTTCATGAATAACATGTATAAAAATATCAACTCATAAATTATACTAAGTCATATTTCTTATTGTTTTTCCCCGTATAATAAGATGGTATATTGATTTTTGAATATCTACTTATATTGACATACATAGGTACACGTGTTTATATATATATATATATATCATAATTGTACTATTTAAGAATTTTTTGAAACTTTAAAGTTAACATATAATTATATTTAGGATAAAAGATATTTTAAAGTGTTTATAAAATGAAAACATAATAAGAATTAAATTTAATAAAAATATTATTATTATTGTTGTTGTTGTCGTCGTTATTATGTTTATTTGAACAATATAATCAAAATAATAATAAATATTAAAATAATATTTATAATATTATAAAAAAATTAGAAAATAGATTTTTATTTTATTTTTAAATGAGATAAAATCATAAATAAATAATTATACAAATATGCGAGAAAAATAAAATATTCTAACATATTCTTGAAAAATATTAGATGAACGAGTATTCATGTTAATAATGGAATGTTTTTTATTTCATTTCAAATTAACATTCAATTCAAATATAAAAATATTTTGAATTATTCTCGTTATCATTATAAATCTTAAACTTTAAATCCTAAATTTTAAACTCAAATCATAAACACTAAATCAATTAGATTTAAGGTTATTTTAATATTTCTAATATATATATATATTCTTATTTTTTTAAGAATATACATTGAATATACTATTTTTATTTTTTGATTTATTAGATCTATTAATTTAATTCTTTTTATTATTAAATATAAATGTTTCTTATATTAAGTTTTTTATTAATTAGAGTTGGAACAAAGTTATGATGCACGCGATTGGTATACGGTGGTTTTTTTATTATGTTACAATATTTTTTTATTGCAATATGTACTTATATTTATATACCTTTTTATCAATTAATAAATCATTTTCGTATAAAAAATAATTTTACGCTTTTCATATTGAAAAATATGATTAATACTTTATTAGCAAAAAGTAATAAATTGGAGGAGGAAAAAGAACAAAAACCTCAATAATAGCCCTTTATTTTATCGTGAAACCACACCTAACCTATAAATATATCTTTATCTTTATCTTTACACATATAGGCTACCAATTTTTTTATTTGTATATTATAAATATATATTTATCAAAATAAATATATAATAAATATATTTTTTATAAATAATTATTTTTATTACATTAAAAATGATAATTTATACTATTAATAATTACCTCATTTAATAATTGTTTGGTCAATTTATTTGTGAGTATATTATATTTTTGTTAAATGTACTATTTGATCAATTTACTTGTAAATGTATCGTATTTTTATTAAATATTCATATAATAAATATATTTTTTTATACTAAGAGTATAGATACTGAGTCAAATTTATCATGAACTCAAAAAAAATGATAATTCTTTCGAAATCAAAGTAAATTATTCAACTAATAAAGTTATAATCATTTCTCATGGCAATATAATCCTTATTGAAAAATATTGTGAGAAAATTAGTAAATTTGAGAGAATTTTAACAGTAATAACATGAAAAAATTTCAATAAACAATAAATGTGTTTTGTTTTTAAGCTAAAAAAATCACTAAGGATCAAAAATGTATTTATTGTATTAGAGAACGAAAAGATGAAGATGTGTCATCGCTTACGTCATCAAAAGAACTGTTTGTAAAAAATGATAAAGAAAAATAAATATGTAAACCCACATCTTCAATTTACAGTTCATGACAAGAAAATAAAAGGCTTATATTCAAAAGACAAAAGTAGAAAGTTAGTTGAATTATTAAAGTATGGATAAAAGAGTGATTTTTCACTATTATAAATCGGGATTCTTTGTCTTATAAAATGAACTTTTATTTTTATTAGTTATACACAACTTCGAAAAAAACAATCTCTCTACTCTAAAACATTATTCAACTAGCAATTATGGATCTAGAAACTATGAACGGCTAAAAAAGGTTTTTAGTTGGTTCTAAGAAATGTAGTAATTATTAATATTATGAATAAAATATAATGTGATCACTCTTTTTTTAATTTTTTAATAAGTCTAATTTAGATATCAAATTATGTATGGATGCAAAGATTTTACCATTACGAGTAGAGTAATATTTATAACATTTATAAAATTAATAAATAAACTAGACACAAGTTTATATGAAAATAAATATAAAAAAATACAAAGTTAAAACAATATTTTAATAAGAAATTTAAAAATTTATCTTTAAATAATAATATGTAAGAAGTAACAACTCGCGTTATAAAACAATTAGATTCAATTTAGTATAAGAGCCCTAGAAGGAAAACATACATCATTGTAGAAAAAATTAACGTCTTTAACTAATCAAGAATATAAATGAATATATATTAAATATAAGTGCATCCATGATATTTTCATTTTTAGAAATGATAATTTTAAATTAAATTATACTTTTTTTCAAAATAAAAATACTTTTAACATACAATAATCTTTTTTACCTTTTCTTAAAAAACAAGGTACCAGATTAATACAAATCCGAAATAAAAAATCACAATCCTTAATTTTATTGCAAAGTCATCCATACCATAAATAATACTCTTCTCAACAACACTAATCAAATGTATAACACGTACAAGTTGATTAAACATACAAAATATGATATTTATTAGAAGAGCTAGAATAAAAATATTATGAGCATTAATTCGATAGAATCATCAAAAGACAACATTGAAGCTGATCTGGAGTGAGATAATCAGATTGGATAATAATGAATGAACCTTTTAAACATTTCATAACATTCCCTACGCTTATATTCTTGTGGTGAGTGACCTGCTCCCTATAAAAACATAAAACCCATAACCTTTATTTAAACTTCTATTTCCACATAATTCAAAATTAAAGAATATATCAAACAAAACTTTCAATATATATTAAATATTTTCTTTTTTTTTAATATTCTTACCTTCACACTTGCATATGTCAATCTATATCCATTACTTGAATATTTTATTGTATATCTGCATAATACAGTCACAACATTATTTCAATATATATTAAGTAATAAAATGGTTCTTTATAAATCGAAAAATGATCTGAAAATTAACTTACCCAGCAGCCTGTCCATCAACAATCCATGGTCTCCAATCATTAACCACTGTCAAATTGAGCTCCTTTACCCATTGTTGTGTTCCAATGTTTGGAATTACTAGATCATGATCACCACTGCACATATTATCAATAATTAGAACGAATAATTATTAAATTGATATGATAATTTAGATTAATTAATACAAAAAATACCCGAGATATCGAAAAAAGAAAAATTACTTGTAAATTAGAACTTGAAGGCCCTTGGTACTAAGATTGCGATGATATTCAAGTACACTTCCCACATCAGATGTGAATGATAGGCTCTTGTTACATCTCTTCCAATCCATTACACTTCCCTAATTAATATGCAATTTTCACAACAACAACAACAAAAAAATCAGTAATTTTTTTAAAAAATTAAATTAGAATATTGGCAATAAGTCTCTCATGTTATTATACCTCTCTGATACCAAGTGATGTTCGAACACCCTCATCGTTTGCCCAAACGTACGATAGGGCATAATTAAAATTCTGCACAAAGAAAAAATATAGTAATAGATATTGCAAAATTTAGAATGAAATTTGAGATGATAATTTATTTATTTAAAAATGTAAAATATTGTAATTTAAAGAGGGAATTATTGTTTGTAATTTACATGACACCAAAATTCAGGTATTCTTGGAGGTGATAATATGAAGCTGTTTTGGGGATCTTCTAGAAGAGATCTTTTTGCAGATTCTTCATCATGTAAATCAGGTGATGCATAGGTGCACTTGGGCTCTAAAATGTGCATTTTGTTTATATCTTTAACGTTCTGCAAGTCAAAAAAAGAAAAAGAAAAAATAAATAAAAATAGAACCATTTATATTAATATATAATCTTAGTGAAAATAAATTAAAACACATAATAATTAAGGAAATTTTATTTTATAATTATAAAGGATGAAGTCTCTTGCCTTCTTGATTAACTGAAGATCCTCGTAGCATTGTGGTTGTGAAGTGTCTACACTAACATATGAACCACCACAACTTTCTTTAGCTGCCTGAAGAAGAATAGCATGCAACTATTAAAACAATATAAAATATGAAAACTTTAATGTTTTTGGGTAGTAGATTAATCAAACAAAATAATAACTAATAATTGAATTCAATAGAAATATTATTATTATTATTATTATTATTATTATTATTATGTTCGTAGAAGTAGTTGAATCAAAATAACGATAAATATTAAAATAAAATTTATTAAAATTATAAATATTTTTTTAAAAATGAGAAAAAATATATAATTAATTATATAAATATATGAAAAAAAAATAAAATATTATTGAAAAATGTCAAAATAATGAATATTCTTGTTATTGTTAAAATGTTTTACATTTTTTAGATTAATAGTTAAATTAAATACCGAAAAATCTTAAATTATTATCATCTTTATTTCAGATATTATTAATCAAACATGAAATAAACATGTTGTTATGTATGTAAATTGATGTGACCTATTTTGATTAAATATTATAATTTAGCAAACAAAATTGTATTTTGTCGAGTCAATTGTGTTTAAGATAAATTTATAATGTAAAGAAATGGCCATATAAATAATATAGACCATTCATCCATTACCTCCTATCGATAACTTCTCAAGAAAATGCTTATAAAAAAGAAAGATAAAAAATTCTATAAATTCTTTGACCTGGTAGAGTTCATCTGATATGAGTCCCATTCTGTGAGCATATATTATCTTTGAATTCTCATTTATAGTTGTATCTGTTCTTGGACAGCCAAGAAGATATCCCTGAAATCATTTACAATAATTCCAAACATAGCAAAAACAGAAAACAGAAAACCAAAATCAGAGTAAAAAACAAAAAACAATTTTGAAAATGTATTCATACAGAATTGAGATTTTAGTTCAAATAATGTACCTTGAGATTCAGTCTTGGCCTGACTCCGGCATCATTATCTGAAATTTTATAAACTCTTAAAAATTACTGACTTAATTATCAAAATACGGGATTAATTGGAAAATTGGCATAATTATGTGAAATGTTATCAACCTTTAAAAATTAGTGACTTAATTTTCCAAAATTGAGATTAATTGAAAGATTAACAAAGCTTAAATGTAGTTAATTACCGTCTATTATATATTTAGTAACAATTGGGGCAGAAATGCCTGAATATGAATCAGCCCCAACAAATAATTGAACTTTCAGAAACTGTGGATGCTGCACCAACCACTGCAATACCAATAGAATAGTCTTAGTGCCAAATGAAAAATATAAGCTTATTATCGATCTCACGCTCCTCTCACTTCTACTTATATTTTGCATATGTTTCTCTCTCTCTTTTAGAGATCTTTTAGAGAGAGAGAAACTTCTATATTTTACTTTGAGTTTTGGGAAGAAAACAACTTTTAAAACTAAGATATTCAACTGTTTTTATTTTTAATTAATCTAAAACTTTTATATTTTATTTTATACTTTGTACAAATTCAACATGAACCAAACATAAAAAATAATGTTAGGTTAGTTTTCTATAATCCTCTTAGATGCTGAGTTAGTTTTCTAAATCCTTCACTTATTCATCTCAATTTTGAAAATTTTACACACATTTTGAAGATTAAGATGAGTTTTTTTATTTATATTTTCAGTTTTTTATTATATCAATTTATATTAAATAATTTCAACAGTTTTTCAGAATTTTAAGAGTGGAAAACACCACTCTTTAAAACTAGAAATTCATGCTCACATCATTCATGAAAACATAAAATACTCTACTCGCGAAAAACATAGAACGCTGAAAATATGAATTATTTAAAATAATCCTAAAATTAAGTCAATAGCAACAGTTGCTTTCAACAAATACTACGAGCTAAAAAAAAGCACTAAAAATATATAATTAATGTTTCATTAATATATTTTTAATTTTAACTATTTATTGAAATTTTGACTATCACTTACATTCCTGAGGAAACCATAAACTTGGACTGATGTTTTAATGTCAGTGGTTGGGTAATCACTAGGGTCTGTTGCATAAGAGAAGCCAGTGCCAACAGGTGCATCCACAAACAACATGCTAGAGCTCTGCGCGCAGATACATATTGACCATTACTATATAATAACCATATCAAATTATATCAAATTTTTAATTTAAATTTTTTTATTGTAAATTAACCTTTGAATTAAATTAATTAACCGTACCCTAGTCCATGAATAAGGGGAATAATATGTTTGAGGCACACCTCCTTCATATCCTGAAATATTAAATGCTAATGGACCTGCAAATTTATTAAAAGTTGAAGCAATAAAAAAAGATATATTAGTAATAAATATTATGATTTTTTTAATAAAAAAAATTAAAAATAAAGAGCTGTGAAAATGGGATTTACCAACTTGATAAATGAGGCCATTGAGAGCAGAGCAACCAGGGCCTCCACTGTACCAAAGTAACAGAGGATCCTCTTTTGGGTTTCCTTCAGATTCTATGAAGTAATAAAACATTTCTGATTTACCAACAGTCACATATCTAAAAACAAAACAAAAAACCCATCAAAATGAAAATTAAGTTAATTACTTTATTTTATATTTTTGGGAAAGAAAAAAAAAAGAGGAGTTACCCAGTTGAGAGATTAAAAGGAAGATCCCCATCAAAACCAGGAATGGTCTTGACTAGTGTTTCAGAGAAAACTACATTTGCTGAGAGAAGCAGAACCAACAACAAGTGTAAACACATAGAGTACTTAGTGTAAGGGCTGAGACCAACTAATTTCATTGTTAAAAATTTACAAAATGTCTCTGTCTCGTTTGTTCAAGCCCTGCTATATACATGTACTATACTATTTAAACTCTTCTTCTTCTTTTTTGTTACAGGATATAACTTGAAGTATGGGTTCATTCTCATTTGAAGTGTTGTTCAGAAAAAAATAATAATAATAAATTAATTTTTGAAGTTTTGTTGTAACTTGGAATATCATAATCGGCTTTGAAATTCAGTTGAAGTTAGACCACATGGTTCTTCTTATTTTTTGGTATTTCTTTTAAGAGAAGGCAAATTGAAAAAAGAAGCAACCAACGTATGTAGTTTTGCTGTCTTTTTTCTTCCCATTTTACCCCTGTTGCAGTCGGTTGACATTTTACCTACTTGTTATTCAAAACGCAAAATCAATGTCTAATTAGATAGATATTCTTATAACCACATTTCAAATTCTACTCCCTTCACTATAGTTAGAAATTTTTTTCTACGTTGGCTTTGATCGGTCAATTTTAATAGTTCACCTTATACCATTAAATACTTGTGTGCCGCCCATAGTTAATTTTATTTTTTTGTGTTTTGTTGCTTTAGTTTCAGTTTTATTTTATAAATAATCTACTCATATATGTTACAGTGATTTTTTATCATATCTGATTCTACGAAGTTTAAAGTTCCTGTATCTTCATATCTACATCTGTATAAGTTTTTTATCAATGAAGTATTAATGTGTTTTTAAAACTCTCATATTTATAAAATTTAACAAACTACATTAATATATTATACTTGAAGTTTCACTGATACAAAACTTCAAGTAATTATGTTCGATGGTGGAGATATTTACATATGAGTAAGATAAATAACTTATGTTTGATAGTTCTCTTATAAAAAATATGTATTTCATTATTTGAATATCTATTATTGAATTTTATCTAGATATATAATATTCTTGTTGTATTTTTTTATATCTGAGTATTAATGAAATATCTTTCATTTTTTATTTTTTTAAAAAAGTTATGATGCTTAAAAATTATACATTAATTTTAAAACTTATGAAAATATGTTTGTTTAGATCAATCATGATTCAAAAGTATAAAATTAAATAAACAAAATAGAACAAATTTACTCTTTATTAGCATCTTTATATGCAAAACATAAAGTTTATTTATTTTGCTTAATGTATCTGTCTTTTTTTGTATAATGTTGATTACTGACGATCAATAATGCATACATAAATAGTTATGTATACTTTGTATGCGAACATATTTACACACATCATTGATTGATTTTCATAATATGTATGCTAAGTTGAGGGTTGTAGAGCTTTCTTGTCGACATTGTCTTTGTTGCATTGCACGTGTGAGTATTTATGAAAATTACTCTGTAATTTTTTTTAATTGAAAAATGAATTTTTTTGTGCCTCGACAAACTCGTTGGGTGGTCGGCGAAGCCATGACGAGGATGGTTGGTGAGTCTCTCGACGAGATACCTTGTGAACTTGAGTTTGATTATAAATACTCCATCTTTTTTATGTTTTGTATTGAGAAAAATGTAGTGGAATTCTATCAAATTGACATTTTTTCTGATTCTATATCACTATTACTTTGAGTGTTGTTCGATATTAATGATTCATAACTGAGTGGGTAAAACCGTGTTCTTGAGTAGCGAGTACTCGAAGAGGTGTTTGCTACTAGTTTTTGAGTGAGATGAGTATTTTTTGTTTCACAAATCACCTTAAGTGTATTTCGATGATTTTGATACATTTCAGTGAAAGTAAAATAACATTCTTAGACTGTGATTAGCTAAGATTATTTTACTGATGATATTTGGGCAATATTATGTTTTTGGGATTGTTAAGTACTCCCAAGATAATGATTGTAGGTGTTCGTGATTGAGTGGTTTCCCACATTGGTTTTATATTTTCTGGTTCACATTGCTAATTGTTGATAGCTGATTGTACTACTATGTGCAGTGTTTGTTCTGGAGGAGAGTCAGATTAAGTTATTATGGAGACAACATGCGAAGGCAGCAATATGTAGTTAGAGTAAGGTAGTCCCGATTGATAGAGGTATTTATATATGTACTTTTATCGAGTTTTATTTGTTTATTGTTTTTAGTATATTATTTGATATCAAGTGGTTGTTATAAATAATCAGAGGATGTTAACACATAGGTGAGTGTTTTATATGAATTTACTCCCTTAGATATATTATTATGCATGATCAACTAATTTGTTAATATAATTCTAGTTTCTATCGTGTATGTACCAACATATTAGATTAAGACTCTGATTACAAAGCTTATTTGTTATATGCTATCGCATGCTTTCTTTTATTTCTTTGTAGTATATTATAGCTTTCTAATCATTATTTTTGCTATATTTAATTAATCTACATACTTTTTTATTATTTATACTATTTTTTGATTAATTTATATTGCTTCTGCTTTTTATCTTCTGCGAGTTTGATGCAAGTTTTAAAAAAATCAGTATATCCTTACACTGGTTGTGTGTAGCATATTAGACTTTTTTAATTGGCTTACTATATTTTGTACGATTGCATGCAGTGATAGTACAATCATTTTTTACAATATATATTTCTACATATGAGATCTTAAAGTGATTTGAAATCTTTTATAGTTTTTTCATTATACATGTCTTATTTAGATCTATGTGATGTTTTCCTTGTATGCATGTTATTAGCCTGAATAAGGGCCTGTAAAATACATCATTACTAATGTATTTATCGTAAAAAAATTTTTATCTATTAGTTATCTTTATTGTATATTAAATTAAACATATTGTTTTATCATTTCATTTATTATATATTTAATTTACGTTTTGAAGTCTACTTGATCGAATTCAAATAAAATTTATAAAAAGATTCTATGAGTTAACGTTTATATTCTTATTTAAGTCTCAATTATTTATTTAAATCATAAATAATTAACATTTGTATAATTAATACTGCTTATATAATTCTTACTTATCAAAGAAGATAATAATGGATCCTATGTAACATGTCATAGATTTCTCTAGTTTGTACCATACATATAATTGTTATATTAACACTCCCTTTTATTTTTATTAAAAAGAAAAAATATATATGATATATAGATAATCAAAAATTATAATTAACAAGAATATGTATAGCCTATAGCATTCTTTCGTTAACCTATGTATAGCCTAATAACCTATAGCATCCAGCTCCCTCCCCCAAAAAAATAACAATAAATAAAGAAATCAAACGGGCTCCCTCTGTTTTAGTTTTCTCAGTCCAACACATTCTTTCGTTAATGGGCTCATATGGAAGCAAGTCAAGCGTGTGAGAGTTATTTATCTTTCCTTCGGTGTCTTCATTTTATTATATTTTTTCTTTATTTATAAAGCATATATCAAAAATATTTTTTATCATAATTTAATATATATATTAATTTACATGATATTAATAAATAATCTCATAATTTTCTATTTTAATTACATTCCAAAACATGTTAACTTTGTTTAAGATTAATGAATACTTTTTATAGAAAAAATATTGATTTATTTTATAACTATTACAAAATAAATATTATAATATTGTAATTATTAAGTTATATTAATTAAGTAAGATTATCAATTTCTATTTATGAGATAAATCCTTATAAAGATTATTTAATTTGAGATAAGAAAATGAGAAAATGAGTGAACGAAATTACTTTATAATATAATATGCAATGATGAAAATTACATTACTCATTATGTTACTTGAAATTATATATATTATTTTAATAAATATATAATTCTTTTATATTTTTATAAATTTAATTACATGTAAACTCAAATTTATCATAAATAATATATTATATATTTTATCTTTAAATTATGTTTTTATTATATTAAAATATTAATAATTTAAAAAAATCATTTAAACTATTTATTTAAATTGTAATGTTATAAAATTTTATAATTTATTCTTGTTATTTCAAAAAAATTGTAATAAAATTATATTATTTACTATAAAATAACTATGTATTTATTATTATATATATTTTATTTTTTAATTTTACATAAATATTATTTATTGATTCGAAAATGTTTTCCTTTATAAAATATTTATTATTTACTTATTTTTTAATAATTTTTTATTTATAATAAAAATAAAAATAAAATTTAAATTATCTTTTTTCTTTCATTCAAATTCTCTATATATCTCTACAAGAATTTAAGTGAAGAGGAGAAAGAAATTTTAAATTGGGAACAGAAAATGGAGAAGGGTCTTAGCCCCACCACCGTTTTCATCTTTACGTTTATGTATTATAATTTTTAAAAAATAGAATTAATCAAATTAACATAATATAATCCAAATTATGTATTATATATAAGAAAAAAATATTTATTAAGTACATTTTTTAATTATTTAACTCTAACTTAATAATTTAAAGCTCAATAAACAAAAATTGAAAAAAAAATATTTATATTTAACATAAAAGTTTGGAATTATTTTTACCCCATGTACAAAGGAAAAAAAAATTAATTTAAAAATTATAAAATTTAAAAATATTATAACTTTGCTAAAATAGTTTATATGTATTTAATAGTCATGAAAATGAAAATTATATATATCACATGATTTTTATATTTTATTTAAATTTATTTGAATCTTTTAAAAATTAGTTAAACCTAAAGTTATTATCTTAAATTAAAACTAACATAAAGTAACATGAATAACTTATTATCTTATGTAGGCCCGAAGTTCCATAACTATGTCTTGCCTCAACCACGCGTTAACACTTGAACTCACAAGTTTATGTCTAAGATGTTTAACATCATTGTTACAAAAGAAAATAAAATATACACAATATAATTAACTGATTTATTTTATTTATTTATTTATTTATTTATTTTTTCAATCAAAATCTATTACTTAATTTGAGAAATCTCATATCTGAAATTGTCATTAATTTTGTGAGTAAAGAATTGCTTAATATTCTTTAGTAATACCATCATAAAAATTCTCAACAATTCTTACACGTAGGACATGTTCTACAGCAATATAATAATAATTTGGTCGGTTTCTTCTACGTAAAAAAAAAAAAAAGGAATAATAAGAATTCTTTATATTAAACACATGTGCATCAATTTCACGAAAATATTATTGTAACCGTAGAATGTGCAAGTAAATAATTAAAAATTATAAAATAAATCAATAAAGTCTAAACAGTCAAATGTTAACATGGAAAACCAAGGTTATTACTAATACAGTGAATATATATATAAACATCATCACTATTAAACGCATTAAACTAATCATGCACCAACGTTTTAATAATTAATTATAAACTATATAATTATGTTACAACTAGTATTATCATTGAATTTACGTACTAAAAAAATATAATAGAATTGAAGGTAAAAAAATAATATTATTATTATTATAATATTTGGTTTAATTATTAAAATTATTATAATATTTAATTTATAACTAAAATATAATAAAAAAATTATATATTACTTTAATATTATTATATTCACTGAATTTTAAATAATATTACTTAATTTTTATTTTTTTCTTCAAACATAATATATTATTAAAATTATTTTTTTAATAATTATTACTCAAAAATATTATTTAATCTTAAAAAATTAAAATAATTAAAAATTTTGATAATTTCTTTTGGTACATATTATTTACAAAGTTACACCAAATTAGGATTTTTTTGTGTATTTTTTAAAATAAAATTTAAACAAAAAATAATATTGGAATAGAAAAGGATTCTCAACGTTGATAGTAAAACTGTTATTTCTTTTCATTAAAGAATGGATTTCATATAACTCATCCATTTTTATTCTCCAATTTCATTTTAATTTGTTTATATTTAACGAATCATTTAGCGTACTTCATAGGTTTTAGTCATTGAAAACCTATAATTCATCTAAATATATAATCTAATATGAATATTGTTAAGAACTTACAAGATCCCAACAAATAGAGCAAAATAGTTTGTTTGTTTTGTAGAAAAAAATTTCAATGATTAAAGATAAGATCTTTAACTTTATAAGTTTTTGATATCTTTAATTTGTTTATTTCGTTGTTAGATTTTTAAATTATGCTTACATTTTATTCTATTTTTAATTTATAACATAATTAAATATAAAAATACATGAAATCGATTATATTAACACTTACCAATCAAACATGTTATAAGTCATTTCACACATTAGTATTATAATGATTTTTTTTTCACATCCCAAAACACATCCTTAAGTCACTCTTATCGGACATATTATATTAAAATTAATTTATTAATCATTTTAATATCTTAAATATTTATTTATTACGTGATATCAGATTCAAAGTTTATGTATCTTTATATATATATTAACTAAAAAAAATTAATGTATTTAGTACTAAGTGGGTCAAAGTTGGATCATGGCAAAACTGTTCAGCCTTTAAAAAAATTAATAAACCCAATCGAAACCAAAGTTCCATCGAATTTGTTCATTTTTCACTTTTTGATTACATTAAACATTTGAACAAACTCGACTTTACACCCCTAAAGCCTATATACAAAATACCAAAATTAAACTGAAATCCTTTTCAACATTTCATTAATCATAAAAATAATGAAAAGAGAAAAAAAAAAAAAAGTGTATGATAGATGAGCATAATCAAGTGTATGCAGCCTCTTTAGGCAAATCCGAAACGGTTCCAGATTATCAAATTTGAAGACCCAGAAACAGAAACACAGAAACGGTAACCAAGAGACAAAAAGATGAAAAAACCAAATACAAAATAATAATAATAATAATACAGGAAATAAATTAAGAAATGCTACGCTTGCCAGGATGATCAGCAACTTGAAGAGTCTTGTTGATGAGTAAGCGAGCTTTTCTGCTACGGATCTCAACCTTGACACTGGCGCTTTTGTCCATCTTAATATAAGGCTTCTTCTTGTTAGTCTTCTTCAATGCTCTAACCTTTGATTTTATCGACTCCACTAAGTTCTCTAGCCTGTTGATCGTCATTTATAAAATCCGATTAATTTCTTATATTTGGGGTTTGTTTTTTGATTTTTAAAACAGAAAAATCACTTTGGATTTTTTTTTCTGGTTTATGGATGTATGTGTGTGTTTTTTGCTTTGAGTGTTCAATTCCTATTTGTTAGGCTTGAGTTTTGGCTTTGATTCGCTTTTCACTCTTCGGCTTTGGTGCTTCCAACTTGGAAGTACCCTCTTTTTATTGAACGGAGACTTCATAATAAACTTTATTTTTTTGAGATATTTACAGTTTTGCCACTTAATTGTACTCGTCATAGTTGATATCATAACAACAAAATTTGTTATGATTACCGTTAGTTTTTATTAATGAGAATTTTATAATATAATAATAGTGTTTAGCTGTAATTAATATCAATAATTTATATATTTTTATTTTGATAATAATAAAAAATATTACAACAATATTATTATCTTTTTATAAGAATTGTTAAATAAATATAAATTTTTAATTATAATTTATGATGTATCACGTGTTATAATTTTTAAAAAATTAATAACATCGTATTTTCAAACGAAAATTGTGTGTTATTATTATTATTATTTTGATAAGATTTGTTTTCATAGTTGAAGACTTGAAGTTAACTATTCCACTTATATAAATATGTATCCCTTAATTGTTTGATAATTAGTAGCGGAAATTATATTAGTTAGCCGGTTGTTATAGGCAATATATTTGTCAATATATCTTATCTTGGATTTGTTCCCCTAAAACAAAATAATCTCTTCCTTCTTAAATTTTGAACTAACAAGATGATAAATATTATATATTACTTATAATTTACATTTTACGCTAATAACGAAGAAAGAAGAGTCGAAAATTTTATTTATTTTACGTCATTAAATATCTTAATTATATAATTTTATGTAATTATATGTTTGGTTATAAAGTGTGATCATATTATATATAATATAGTTATATAATTATGTAAAAATTTAATACTAACAATAAATAATGTGGATCTAAATTGTATTTGATACCTTACATAAATTGAGGATCGTGATGAAAACAAAATGTAAATTTTATAATTAGTTTTAGAACAATTTGGTCATTAAGTATATGCAAGGACATTGGAAAAAGTTCAAGTATCACATGTTTGTTAAATATTAATAAAGATATTGGTTATATAATTTTTGTACAATCATGTATTTGGTTGTGAGGTAAAAATATATTATATATAATAAAATTTATAAGATTATGTATTTAATATCAATAATGTGTGTGGGTCTAAACGTACTATATACCTTAATTAACATGTGTAAAATTTCAAATTTAAATTTATGTACCCGACTTTTTCTTTCATTTTAAATTGAAAATAATTTTCTTTTTAAAAAGTAAGAAAAATATAAAAATAAATTAAATATTAATTTAAATAAATTTTTATAATAAATGTTTTTAACAGATAAGTGTAAAGCTTTGTATTAGTGCTAAACATTTGATAAGTTTATCCAAGCCTCATCATTGTATCTAGCATTACATTTTTGCTTCTTGTTACAATTGTTTTATGTTATTTTTTATTGTTTGTTGACATGCTAGCTCGAGCTTGCACTTATGTGAAATGGTTACAAGCAGGTGCATTACATGGTTCATTTTATATGTACAAATCTCTTGTATTATTTGTTAATTCATGTAATCATACTCATCAATACAAACTTTTTATTCTTCACTCTTTCTTTTCATTTGTTCACATGGTATCAAAGCCTATCATCAAGAAAAGTTTCGTGATTGCTCTCATAGAAACTCTAATTAGGAACTTGTCTTCAGTTGTCAATGAAAGTGGATCTTCTTTGCAAATGTCTTCCATTGTTTCTACTCTACATATGAGTATCAATTTCACAATCAAATTGGATTATACAAAAAAAATTAATCTAAAAAACCAAATGCTCTCTTTGATTACTACTAATAGTCTTGAAAACTACGTAGATCATACCATTGCTACTTCTTCTCAATACTTGTTTGGTTCCACAGATCAATTTTGTGTTCATTACTTGAAATCGATTAAATGGTTTAGTTGATTAATTGGTTTAGCGAAGAGTTAGATTTATTCTTCTATTAGTCTTAGTATGTGTTTAATCTTGTATAAACTGATTTTGCAGTATATATATGACACAAATTTCAAGTAATTTTTTCTATTTCATTTGGAGCTTGAATAATGGCTTTACTATCTAGCTCCAAACCTTCAAGGAAGGTGATTTGACTATTAAGAATTATATCTTCAAATAAAACTGATCTCTAATCATCTAGCTACTATAGGTCAGCCAATTCCAAATCATGATATGATTTTCTATGTTCTAGGAAGTTTGGGTTCCAATTAGAACTCTTTTATATTTGGTATTACTTTGAGGCCTACACCAATTTTGTTTGATGAGCTTTATAGTTATCTTCTTGCACATAAAAAGGATTTTTGATAATCAATTTGGCAATAATCTAATTCAGGAAAATATTATTAAGATGAACAATCAATACATCAAATATTAAGGCAATAATAGAAATGTTCGTAGTGGTCATAATAACATTAATAACATATCATGTTGGAATGTTCAAGATATTTTCACTGGTGGCACATAATCTACTTACAATAGCACTCAATCTGGTGGTAATTCTTATAATTCAAGAAATAGGAAACTAATAAGACTTGGTTACAATGTACCTCATGACAAGATTCAATGTTAGGTGTGTAACAATAATGGTCATTCTACCAATTAGTGCCTCAAGCTTCATGATCTTATTTTTAAGGGTTTTGAAGCTTCCACCTCTAATAACAAAGGTAGTAGTGCTACTTCAACCTAGCTTCTTGACTTAGGTGCATCTCATCATATATTGGATATGGATCTTTTTTTCAAGATCTTAGTCCTTATTCAAACAATGATATCATCACCATAGGTAATGGCTCTACCTTACCTATATTGAATTTTGGCAATGCATATATTCAATTGAATGATTACACTCTTAAACTCGATGATGTGCTCCATATGCCTTCTATTTCACATAACTTACTTTCAGTTCAAAAATTGTGTGACACAAATAATAACTTTGTTGAATTTCATGTTAATGAGCTTCTCTTTAAGGATGCTTAAACTAAGAAGGTTGTCACTTGGGGCAAAGCCAGTAATAGACTATATACCTTTGGTGAGGATGCTTAAAATTTTGTGAAACTTAATGCTTATTGTCTTGCTCATATAACTGCACTTGATCATAGTAGTTCCATTTAGCATGCTCGTCTAACACATCCATTAGAGGAAGTTTTTAAAAATATATATGTTATTTTGCAATTACCTTCTAATCATGTAAATAAGTGTAAATGTGAGATTTATCCTTTTCTAAAATCTCACAAGCTAATTTTTACACACTCTTATAAACATGATACTACTTCCTTTGAGCTATTATATATGGACTTATGGGTTTCACCTGTTGTTGCTTTAACTGGTGCACATATTTCTTTCTCATTATGAATTATTTTTCATACTATCAGTGGATTTATTTCTTGAATGTTAAGTTTGATGTTGAGGCTATTTTCACCTTTTGTATGCATATAGTAGAAAGACACTTTTTAACTTAAATCAAATCCATTCAAATAGATGGTGGAAAGAAGTTTACTTTTTTCTCTACTCTCTTGTCCAAACTAGGTATAAATCATAGAAAAACTTGTCCACACACTTTTGAATAAAATGAAAGTGTTAAATATAGGCATAGTCATGTTGTAGAACAAGGTCTAGTTATGTTGCTTTAGGCTTCTTTTCCAATGCAATACTAGATTCATGCTTTTAGAGTTGTTGTATTTATCATAAATAGACTTCCCTCCAAAGTTATTCTAAACAAATCTCTTTATGAACTCTTATACAAAAAAGTTCCTAATTACTCTTTTTTAAGAGTTATTGGCACCCTTTGCTTTCATCGTTTAAGATCCTACAATAAACACAAATTGCAATCTCGATTCTCACATTTTTGTTTCTTGGTTATGCCCCTCAATAACAAGGCTATATCTGCCTAGACATTGAGTAAAAAGACTATATACCAATAGACATCTGTATTTTCATGAATCTACTTTCCCTCTTAAACCAGTACCTTAGAGCCAACATCTTCTAATTTAGCTCTTCTAGAGTCTTTTTTTAATGATAACACCTTCACTTTTATCCCTCATCCTATAGTCTTAGGTGCTCTTGCTAAGTACCATCACCTGTGATGTCTACTTCACCTATATTGTCTTCTTTATCACAATATGTCATTTCTCTTTGTTCTAATAATCTTCTTATAATTTATTTTATATTACATTCCATTTATGTACCTATTTCTCCTTAAAGTAGTGAGATGTCTATTCATTTGGCATTCACCCGTCAATTAATGTCTCAATCATTTAGATCTTCTACCTAAACCTAATAATAACATTCAACTCATTATTGAGCTTACTCCAATAGATTTCTCTTCTATTAAATCTTATCCAATGATAAATCGAGCTAAAATATGTGTTTATAAACTCAAACCTATTGGTTTTAATGTTGAACTCACTTATACTACGAATGGTAATTTTCACCTTACTTCCTTAGCAATTCCTATTTCTATTTCTGAAGCCATAAGCACTCCTAAATGGTACAAAGCTATGAATTAGGAAATTAAAGCTCTTTTGCACAATGACATTTGGGAACTAGTTGAGTGTCCTAAGAAAGGCAACCTATTGGCTACAAATGGGATTTTTAAGTCAAGCTTCAAAGTGAATGATTGCTTGATTAGTATAAAACTTTCTCACATATGATCAAGCATCAAACATTTCAAATTGTTTTAAATCTAGCTCTTACTCATGACTGGCTTCTTAAGAAACTAGATTTCAATAATGCTTTCTTAAATAGATTCATGAGACTATTTTTATAAAACAACCATTTGGCTTTGAAGATTCCTCTTAATCCCATTTGATTTGTAAACTTCAAAAGGCATTATATGGCCTCAAATAGTCCCCTTGATCTTGGTTTCAAAAACTTTATAGCTCATCCCAACATGTTTTTAAGAAAAGTGAGGAGTGAGCTTATTGAGCTACTCGTATATGTTAATGATATACTATTAACTAGTAGCAATGAGAAATTTCTAGATTAACTAGTGTCAAGTCTTAACAAGAAGTTTACTCTCAAGTTTCTCGATGATGTTCATTATTTTCTTGGCTTAGAAATTTGCAGAACTCCCTTTATATTGCAACTTAACCAACAAAAAAAATGTTAAAAATCTACTCATAAAGTTTGGTCTTGAAGCATCTAAGGTTGCCAAAACTCCTTTGAAATCAGATGTTGTTCTTTCCAAGCTTAAAGGCACTGCTCTATCTGATCCTTTTATGTATAAAAGTTTAATATAGGCTTTGCAATGCTGTGAGTTAACACGTCTTGATATTACCTTTTTTATCAATAAGCTTTACCAATTTTTTCATACTCCCTCAAATGTCCATTGGATTACAGTTAAAAGAATTTTGAGATTTCTAAAAGGTACAATTATACATAGCATAACTCTGCATAAGTCATAGTCCTTAGACTTGGTAGGATATTGTGATTAAGATTGGGATAGTTACCTTGATGATCGAAGGAGCACTATAGGCTTTGTTGTGTTCCTAAGGGACTCTCTTATCTCTTAAATGTCTTCCAAACAAAAAGTAGTGGTCAGATTGAGCATTGAAGCAAAACATAGGACACTTGCTTTGACATGTAGAGAAACAACTTGGATCAAGTTTGTTTTGCTTGAACTTAACATCAGTTTGCCTCATGTACTTGTGCTATACTATGGGAATATGAGTGCTACAATGCTTTTTGTCAATCCTATCATGCATACTCGTATGAACCATGTCAAAATCAACTAGCATTCTGTTGGTGAATAAGCTGTCCAAGGCTTGATGTGAAGCACATTTCTTCTGGTGACTAGCTCTCAGAAACCCTCACCAAACCTCTTGTTGAGGCTACATTTCATTCTTTAAAAATCAAACTCATGATGCTTCCTACGCCTTGAGTTTAATGAGGGATATTAAGATTTGTATTAGTGCTAAACATTTGATAAGCTTCTCCAAGCCTAATATTGTATCTTTGCTTCTTATTGTAATTATTTTATGTTATTTCTTGTTACTAGTTGGCATGCTAGTTGTGAGCTTGCATCCATTTTAAGTGGTCATAAGTAGCAGCATTGTTTGGTTCATTGTATATATAAAGATCCCTTATATTACTTACTAATTCATGTAATCATACTCATTAATACAAGCTTTCTCTTCTCCTCTCTTTCTTTTATTTGTTCATAATAAGAACACTGTATAAATTAAATTAAATATTATTTTAAATATAAAATATTTATCATTAATTATATCCGATTATATTATACAAGTTGATACCAAATATGCACAGAATAATTGTAATACAATACAATTTAGACACACCCGTCGAGCAAGGACGTAAGTCAGCTTTAATGATTCAACGATACCAAGTGAAAGGGTCGTCGCTCAATGGATTAAAGTGACTCTAAGGATAACAAAATTATCTTCCCCAAAAGATCACATCAACGTATATAACATATCTAATATAGTACATCAAACGTACCAAAAGTGTTATTATTGTATTGGCCAGTTGTAAGAGATATAACAGACAACAACCTTACCCAACTAGAAGTATTGTTTTCATCATCTGCATCTTTATCATCTTCACTATTTTCTAATTTCTTTAATTGAGCTTCCATGAATATTGAATTTTAAATTTTTTTAAATTAAATCACGATCCAAGCTAAAATATATATTATTTTTCTTTTAAAATGGGAGATGATATTGATATAATTTAAATTGTTATTATTATAATAATAACTAATTAATGATAAATTTATTTAATAATAATGATACAAATATCTAATTAATAATAAGTATAAAATAAATATTTTAATTATAATAATAATAAAAATAATTGTAAAACCTACTCAACCAATTAATAAAATTCTTTCTTAAAGCACTCAAACGTGGGATGAGAGATAGATTGCAATCATTTTTGTACTCACTTATTTACTTTACATTTGCACGAAATAAAATTGAGTTATTTGTAGTAGAATTTTGTTTTTGTTTTTTAGAGATAGCAAAGTTTAAATATAGATTTGTGTTTCTTGTTAAAATAATTTATACTTTTTGTTGTATAATCAAATGGGAATTTTTTTTTTTATAAAATTAACACCTCTAAAACTTATAATTATTGGGCTTAAAATTCTAACATAAAAAAGTTAACATATTAAAATGAGTAACACACCCCAATTATATACCAACTTTACTACTCATATTTTTTTAATGTGTGACTTGTTTGCACACCTAACAATCTCTCATCGAATAAAAACACATTATCTCCCTTAGATTCTAACTATGTCCTAATACTAAGGATAAGTCATTTACTTGCATCCTCTAAACAGACATCCATACTCCATCGAGCTCATACTTGTGGTAAGAAATAGCAAAAGAAACCATGCCTACTTAATCAAACCTTAAGAGTCTAAATAAATCTAGAACAATATCGCACAATTTTCATCACAATCCAACAAGGACCTACCATTTGTTCAAACTTAGGCCATATACACCACCTACATGGATCCACTTTTATCTTGAGGATCCACCTTGTGCGCGTTCACGTAATACCAATTGGACCTAAACTCTGATACCAATTATTGGACTTGGGTTTTTAACCTAAAATGTTAACCTATTAGAAGCAATATCCTTTTTTTCAATTATATACTCAATTTATTATTCATATTTTTTTCAATGTGAAACTTTTTCACACATCTATCAATAACAATAAAAAAATAACACCCCTAACACTAACTCATACACCTCTCAAATTAAGATAAGATGTTATTTTTATTGTTATGAATTTTAGGGGTGTTATTTTAAGTAATTTTTAAAAAATTAAAAAAAATCATTCAAATATAATTAAATTAATGATTTTCATGGATGATCTCTGATGAGTGCTTAAAAAGCACTAAATATAAAATGTTTTAATGACGTTTAATTAATAAAGAAATTTTTTTGTTTAGATTAATGAGTATATTATAATGTTTTGCATGTATTTTAATATTTATGTATTAAAATAAAGAAAAATACTTGAAGCATGTTTATCACACTTCTTAGAACTTAAATGAATATCATTTATTTAATATTATACAAAGTGAAGAAAAAAAAGAAACATATAAAAAATGGAGAAAAAAATAGAAAAGAAAGTATTTTTTTTGTATTTTTTATCTAGAGTTAGATTCTTCTAATAGAGTTTAAACACTTGAAAGTTTGTGGTATAATAAATTGTAATGTAAGTTTATTATTATTTAATCGTTTTATTTTAGGAGATAAGTTTTCGTAATTCTACGATGAGCAAAAAAATTATATTAAAGATATTTTATAATATATTTTTCTTTATTTACTCTATTTAAATATTATGTTATATAAATTTTACATTTATAATTTATACATATATTTATATTTGTATATTTCTAATTTATTAATATAATTTTACTCTTGATTTGTTTATCCGTCATAATTTTCTTCCCCTTTTGGGACAAACAGGTTTTCAGAATTTTTTTCCATCTTATGACATCATATATTTCTTCAAACTGATACCTTCTTTGCAGGTATTATATAATTTTAAACTCATTAATTCTAATACGATTTTGTTCCTTTACTTTTTTCTGGCAATTGTCTTTATATTATTTTAATATTTTGTCTTTTCACTTTTATCAGTAACTTTTGTTACTATTTTATTACTTCTTTATTAATATTTTTTTGTTTACATACTATATTTTACTTATTTGACCATCAATTTTCTACATTTTTTTATAATTTGTATATTTTTTCTTATCGCATGTAGTTAATTAATATCTTCCTTATGGTTTATTTCTTAATCTATTTTCTTTCTCGAGGATTATTTTTTTCCCTTCCATTATGCTTAGAAGTTATTCTTTTTGAATCAATTTGTAATACAAATATTTTTTTAATAATTTAATACTTTATTTGATGATTTTTAAAACTTGTGTTGTTATTTGTGTTTTAACTCTCAAATTGAAAAACCAGTTGTGAATATTGTTGTTCCTATTATGTTACCATTATTTATTTATATGAACCATGCTGTGACAAAGAAACCAGAGAAGTTTAATGGATTAAATTTCAAGAGATTTAGTAGTAAGATGATGTTCTATTTCACCACCTTGAATTTCATAAGGTTCTTAACTGAAAAAGCTCTCAACCAACTGAACAAGATTTTCAGTTTGTTAGTGCTATTGAAACATGAAAGCATCTGATTACTAATGTTGAAACTATGTTCTGAATAACTTAATTGATTCCTTATAGAATAAGTACAATAAGGAGAAGATGACTAAAAACTTATGGGAATCATTGGATCTGAAGAATGAAACTAAAAACACCGATGTCAAGAAATTTTTGGTTGGTCTCTTTCTTGATTATAAGATGGTGGACTCTAAACTTATATGTAGTCAAGTAAGTGAAATCCAAGATATCTTAACATAGATGTACGATGGAGGGATGATATTTAGTATAACCCTCCAAGTTGTAGCTATTATTAAAAACTTGTCCCCTTCATAAATAAGGTTCAAGACCTATCTTAAGTATAAGCAAAGTGAAGTGTCTTTAAAAGACTTGTTGATAAAATTCAAAATGGAAGAAGACAACAATGCTTCTTCTAAAAGATGATATATCACATCAACACACAAGGTTAATGTGATGGAACATCGTCAAAGTTTCAATATCATAAAAATAAATTTAATAGATTATTCGTTTTTAAGAGTACTCATAGTTAGGGAAGACAAAATAAATATTACATTTAAATACAATCTACATATTATAACGTTAATATAAAATATTAGAAAATAAAATATCCATGCAACGACTACAATAATTACTAAATATAAAACCCACTAAAACTAAATATAATTACTAAAGATCAAACTCACTACCACCAAAAACTTTGTCACGGAGGTTCAATGATGGGATATGAAATATTGTTATCTACGAAGATACAATAGTTATGCATATCTCAACCATCCTGTATTATTTTATGATTGATGACATGGTGATACTTTTACCTATTAATTTCATACATATAACAAATATTCTACAAACAAGAAAAAAGAGAATATAGTTTCTTCTATTAAAGTGAGAAAAAATTGAATTAAAATGATAGCTCAAACAAAAAATAATAAAAAAAGAAAAAAAATCAATAATTGATATTATTTATATTTTATTAGACATTTTAGTAACAATATCCAAAATATTTTAGTCAAAAAAGACATTTAAGTGATATTTTAACGATATTTTCGATATTTTTGTAACAATTTAATAAAAAAATATGGATATTACGTGTCGATATTGAGATGTGTAAAAAAAAAAGACATTGTCATTGATATTTTCATCCTTAAGAATATTTTTGAAAAATAACATCGTTATTTTTAAATTATTTTACCTTGATCGGTGTAACTAAAAATTTATATTTCATCCTTTTTTTTCTATAAGACTTTTCATCGTTGAAGACTTCAAATTGAATATTCCATTCTGTATTTTCTCCCTTATTTATTTGATAATTAGTAGAAGAAAAATAATAATTTACTATTATTATTTTAAGAAATGATTTGATAATTAATTGGTCTGCTTTTATAAGCTATTTTTATTGGATGTATCTTATATCGGATTTTGTTTCTCAAAAATGAAATAATTTATTCCCTATTAAATTTTGAACCAGAGCAAGATGATAAATATTACCTGTTATTTAGATTTGAAATTTAATTGTAAAGCCATTTAGAAAACAAATAATAAAGTAAAAGCTTCCTTTTCTTCAGCAAAATTATCCAAAAATAATTTAGTCTAATATCCAAGCAGATAATCTTTAAAATTTCTAATAACAATCGTTGTAGTAATTATTTGATTATAAACAACATCTTCAAAGTTGTTTTAATAGAACTTCTATGTGGTTTTCTCACAACAGAATGAGAAAGAGGGTGATAATAATCAAAACTATTTGCTCTATAAAGAAGTCATTTAGATTCTTGGAATCTTGGTTTAATTTAAAAACATAAAGTTGAGATTTGAAGATTTAAACTTAACGATTAAATCATTTATGGATTTCTAATTTATTAAAAAAAAAAATACTACTAAAAGAGACAATTAGGAAAAAAAAATCTCTAAGACAAGTTTAGAAATGTAATAGCACATAAAAGGATCCCAAATAGTACAATTAATTGGAAGTTTTAACTATTAACATTTATGTTGAGGAGATCATTAACTTTAACGGGACAATAGCTAAGAAGATTTAAATCTACTAAAAGAGTCCGAAAATGTATTTTTTTTTATAAGAGAACAAATTATATTAATTATGTTATTATCATTATTTTAATATTTGTAAATTTTAAGATAATATTAATAGTTATTTTATTTATACTTTTATTTATAAAAATTAGGTATTAAAATATAAAAATTAATCATCATTATCATTTCAAGTACTTAGTTTTAATATTTTTGATAAAATAAAAGTAATCATTTTAATAATTATAAGATTATAAATATTTATTTTTTATAATAACAAAATTAATAATATTTAATATATAAATTAAAAAATTAAAATGTTCATTAAAAAATCCCAAATAGTACAATTAAGTGGATTGATTTATTTTTATATAAATGATTTATTTTTTAATATAAATATTAATAATATATTTTTAAAATTAAAAATATGTTTAAGGATATAGACAGAGGAATACACAAATGAGAATTATTTTTGTTTGATAAAAAATAATAATAGAGTATTGTTTTTGGATTTTTAATTATTATTTTAAAAAATTAGATTTTATCCTTAAAAAATATCATTTTTAAAAAAATGGACTAGATTAATTCTATTTAAAAGTTATTAGAATATATTAACTATATCAAAAAGTTATTAGACTAATTTATTAGATTAGATTAACTCTATAATTTGTACTTATCTCTTTTTTCTAACCACAAAGTGACGAAGATTTAAAGAAAGGTGATCACATTCGTCTACTATATAGGTTAATTAGCTATTTTTGAGAGTAATATAGTATATTAATTTTAAAAAAATAATGCATTCAATAGATAATAATAGAATGTTGCATATTTGATTTGTGATTTAAATAGTTGAAATTAATTAGACGTGATAATTCAAGTCACATAAAAAAACCATCAAATCATATTATATATTCCTCCTAAGATCCAAAACTTACTAATTAATAATATAATTCTACTAATTTAAAGTATTTGATAATAATTTATAATTTAATAATTAATTTTATTATTTTAAAGTTTTTGTAAAAATAATTACTAATGTGTTTGATAATAATTTATATTTATTATTTTTAGAAAAATAAATCAAAAATCACTTATATATTATTTGATAAACTTTTTAATTATTGTGATTTTTTTAAAAACATAGGGAATAAAAAAAATTTATGATTATTATTTATCATTTTTTTAATTCACTCTTTTATAAGATTCATTCTTTCAAAGTCATAATTTACTATCTAGAACAAATGTTTAGTATAAATGAAAAAATTAGAAATCAAAAATTTAATTAATTTAATTTTTAAAAATTTATGAATCATCTATATTTTAGAAATAATTTCTTAAAAATATAAAAATTAAAATAAAAAATTATTAACAAACATCTTATTTCAAAAAATCAATTCAAAACAATTAAAATTCAAAAATTAAAATCTTTACCAAACACAACCTTAAATAATCCAATTAAACGCTACTTCCTGAATGTGTAGAGTCCAGTCCAAAGGGAGAACAAGCCAGTTCCATATCCAAACAAACACAAAACTCCGTAACGGGCCCTTAAGCGGCAAAATGATTTCAATTTTCAAATAATGATCGTGTACCAACCATAACTTTAGTAGTTGGTTACGCTAACCACAAAACAGCCAATTAGATTCAGCCAACATGCGATCTTGGCCGTCTGTTCTCTGCAACCCTAAACCAAAATACCAAATCAAACCCGAATGGTTAAAATATCTATCTGGGAAAGGGCCATGACCTTATCATCTCCTTCTATAAATAAACATTTTCGAAATCAATCACTCGTACGTTCAGATCTATCGCACAAACAAGGGTTCTTTAGGAGGCGTCTTAATAAACGCCTTCAATTTGTTTCTTGAAATCTCCTTCTTGTTTGTGTTCTCTTTAATCATCTTTTTTGTTTTCGATTTTCATTTCAATACAAGAAAATGAGAGAGTGCATTTCGATCCACATCGGTCAGGCCGGTATCCAGGTCGGCAATGCTTGCTGGGAGCTCTACTGCCTCGAGCATGGAATCCAGGTATCTTATTTATCTCTTTCTAGTTTTTCTTCGATCAATCTGTGTTTTTATGTTGCATTTTAGATGTCAAAGTTATAGATAATTGCTTTGTACTTGGATGTGTTTCTAGGCCTGGCTTAAAATTGCATTAGATTCGCATTTCTTCGATGTTTCTCATAGGTTTTGTTAATGTATTCGTAGGTATGTCTGGAAATGTGAATTTGAATATCTATATTGGTAATGGTTGCTATTGTTTTTGAGAATCACTGAATATGTATAGATCTAGGTCTTCTGTGACTTCAAACGTCGGATCTAATAGCAGAATAACTTTTATGTAGATGATTCTGTTTTGATAAATCTTAATATTCAGTAGGTTGAGATAGTTCATGTAAATGATTTTATTAGATTTCGTTTCACCTAGTTTAAGAATCTTTTGTTCAGTGTAGTCTAATTTTCTGCGCAAACTAAATATTGGATTTTATGCTAAGTTCAATTTTTAACGACATCTGTTCATCTGATTAGTTTCTTAAACATTTTATAGTATCTGCTAGTTTCATTAATTATTTACTGAAACCTGATGTGTTTATTACAGCCTGATGGCCAAATGCCAAGTGACAAGACTGTTGGCGGAGGTGATGATGCTTTCAACACCTTTTTCAGTGAAACTGGTGCAGGGAAGCATGTCCCTCGTGCTGTTTTTGTTGATCTTGAGCCCACTGTGATTGATGAAGTTAGGACTGGAACCTATCGCCAGCTCTTCCACCCTGAGCAGCTTATCAGTGGCAAGGAAGATGCAGCTAACAATTTTGCTCGTGGTCACTACACAAGTGTGTTCCAAACTCATCCCTTTTCCAATTGTATGCTTATTTCAGTACACATCCTGTTGTTATAATATTTAACAAGAATTTTCCCATTTCAGTTGGTAAGGAGATTGTTGATCTCTGTCTGGATCGCATCCGAAAGCTTGCTGACAACTGCACTGGGCTCCAAGGATTCCTTGTCTTCAATGCTGTTGGTGGTGGTACTGGATCTGGTCTTGGCTCCCTACTCTTGGAGCGTCTGTCAGTTGATTATGGAAAGAAATCGAAGCTTGGTTTCACAGTTTACCCCTCTCCACAAGTCTCCACCTCTGTTGTTGAGCCATACAACAGTGTTCTCTCAACCCATTCCCTCTTGGAGCACACTGATGTTGCTGTTCTCCTTGACAATGAGGCCATTTATGATATTTGCAGGCGTTCTCTTGACATTGAGCGACCCACCTACACAAACCTTAATCGCCTTGTTTCTCAGGTAAATTTTAGCTAGTAGAATAATGTATTACCTGTTGAATGTTCAATTAGATATGGAGGGTGGCAGCTGATTTTTTTCCCTCTTTTAGGTTATCTCCTCGTTGACCGCCTCTCTGAGATTTGATGGTGCCTTGAATGTGGATGTGACTGAATTCCAGACTAACTTGGTCCCTTATCCTAGAATCCACTTTATGCTTTCATCCTACGCACCTGTTATCTCTGCTGAGAAAGCTTACCATGAGCAACTTTCTGTTGCTGAAATCACTAACAGTGCTTTTGAACCCTCATCTATGATGGCTAAATGTGATCCTCGCCATGGTAAGTATATGGCATGCTGCCTTATGTATCGTGGTGATGTTGTCCCCAAGGATGTGAATGCTGCTGTGGCTACAATCAAGACTAAGCGAACCATTCAGTTTGTTGACTGGTGCCCAACAGGGTTTAAGTGTGGTATCAACTACCAGCCACCCACTGTAGTTCCAGGCGGTGACCTTGCCAAGGTGCAGAGAGCTGTTTGTATGATCTCAAACTCGACCAGTGTGGCTGAGGTATTCTCTAGAATTGACCACAAGTTTGATCTGATGTATGCTAAGCGTGCTTTTGTCCACTGGTATGTGGGTGAGGGTATGGAGGAAGGAGAATTCTCTGAAGCCCGTGAGGATCTTGCTGCCCTTGAGAAGGATTATGAGGAGGTTGGTGCTGAATCTGCTGAAGGTGAGGACGATGAAGGAGACGAATACTAAAAAATCCATAATATCTTATCTGTTCTGTCCGTGCTTGATTGTTGAGTTTGTTTTCTTTATACGTTCTTTGTGTACTACTACTACTACTACTGTAATGCTGCTGCCCTAATGCGATGTTATGTTTAAAGCTGTTTTACTTATTTTGTTATGTTACTTGGATCTTGATCTCAATAGTATGAAATTGCTCTTTGTTTTAATGTATTGTTTTGGTTAGTGTAATTGTGCTTATTCAAATATTACCTTTCAATTCTTATATGATTTAGTTATTTATCTGCACATTCATTTTAAAAAAAACACATTTTTTAAATAAAGAAAATGTTAATACAAATTTGAGTTAGATAGTAAGGTGAGGAGACAAGATATTTGAATCAAAAATCAATCTTAAAGGATGCGTAAATTCTCCCATCATACTATAGTTTAATATCCTCTTCATACACTATATTTTATAATGTGTTAAATATATAATTTTATGTTAGAAAAAAATAATAATTATATAAGCATCGAAAATAAAACTCCACCCAAGTATTAAATCTTATTTAACCAAAATCTTTATATTTTTTTGTAGAAGAAGTTTGTTTGGTGAAGAAAATTGAACTTCGTATGCATCAAATATCAAATTTGTGCTTAGAATGTTACGTATGAATTAATAAAATGACGACAATCGACTATAATTGAAGTCATGTATTTACTTCCAGTTATATGGTACCTCAGTTTAAAAAAATTGTATCAATCACAAAGTATAACCGTAAAGAAAAGCAAAGAAGAGTGGTAGATACATATGGTTATAGAACATAAGAGTCATCATACCTAACAAAGTAAGAATTTATAAACCAATCAATCTAAAATTCAACAACTAACGAGATAACAATAACAATCTACATCTTTCTATCTCAAGAAGCTAATTCAACATTTTTTTATAACAATAAAAGTAGATTGATGCATTATTTTGGTAGAAAAATGGAATTGGACAAGAGTTAGGTGAGATATGGAGTGGGTTATTTGAAAATTGGATATGAGATAGAGATTGCAAATTTGCAACTCTTGATAGATGAAGAAAATATCTAATTTTTTCCTCTCTTTTTTAATTGATATCTGATAAGAGTATACGATTTTTTAGACAATATATATAAAATAATAATTTCTTTACATAAAAATATAATTAATTTTTAAATTTGTACTTTTATATAAAATAAAAACTATAAAATTATTATTAATTTATAGATAATTTTAACATCTGTTAAAAATGAATAACATTTGTGATTATAAAAGGTGAGATGTATTCATGAAATTCTCCCTAGCTTTTTTATTTTGTGCTTTTTTTTCTTGTCCAGGATGAGGATAATATTTTTGTTTTAATAAACCTTGTTATTTTTCTGAAAAGAAAAGAAAACAGGTTTTGTACCTTCCCAACTTCCAATAATAATAATAAAATTATTGTCAAATAGAGGTTATGTGTTGTGTGATTCAATCGGTAAGTTGAAGAAAGAGGATGAGAAATTACTGATGATGATTTCTCCGTTAGGGAAATTATTGCTTTGTTCTGGACCAAACTAATGTGGTATTCTTCAGGTCAATATACATATAGGAAAGATAACTTCTTTTGTGCTACATTGACACTAAGCATCAGAATCTAAAATAGGGAAACATGCGACTCTGTTTAACTTGTATAGTTCGTGCACAAAAGATGCTAACGAAAACTTACCTTCTAAACCCTATAAAAGAAACTGGAACTATCAGTATCCAAGCATGTCAAATAAAATTTGTACTAGAAACTAAATTTTTGAGATTTATACACCAAAAAATAGAGTCAATGAAGTAGATAATGAAACCTACCATACAAGCTCCTCCTCTGTTTTGCAGTAGCCAACTACTTTTTGTCATCATAATTGGAGTTTAAGCATCTAAAAAAGATTTAACAGTAAATCCTTAGTTTATATGAGGAGGTACTAGCGAAATCCTTTCATCTTCCAGAAGTGCATAAGGATCCACATACTGCGGTGGAGAAATTGGGGTTTGGCTTCCATCATGCACAAAAGTTGGTCCAAAGAACTGTCAAAGAGAGTGACCAGTAAATTAGCTTTTATACAGAACATTGAAACTATATATGTACGCTCAGCTTCTATAGTGTATAACAAAACTGGTGTCTCAAAATTTGTTGCCTGCATAAGTAGCATGTATAAGAATAACCCTTTATACTTAGGTCTATCATATGTTGATCTTGGTTTAGAAACATGCATTATACAAGACTACTATAGCTGAAAATTAGCAACTAGTTCAAGAATCAATCATAACAAACAATCTTCACCTTTCATCAATGCAGAGAGAGGGGTAAGTTGTAGTAGGATACTTTAGCCAAAAAAAAAATTAGCAACCGGTCTGAAAGTCAATCTAGACAATACAAAAATGTTTTCTTTTATCACAACTTAATGTATACATCAACCTAAATGACAATCTAATTGACCCATGGTCCCACAATCATTTTATCATTTCACATCACCCACTTTACATCCAATTAATAAATGATAGGTTAATTGATGCATATAACACTAATCAATCAAATAACATTTCACATGCATGTGATTTCATCCAAAAATTTGGATATCTTCAACCTTGGGCTAAAACTATACTACAAACATTTCTCATCAAAATGATATCCAAAACCGTTGATGTGAAACTCTTCACCTACTGTAGCCACAGACTTTTTTTTCCTCTCTCCTTTTTAGTTTTTTTATCAAATGATACTTGGGGGATTGGGGCAAGGAGAATCAAACATTTTCCCTCTCAGCTCGGAGGAAGGGGGCTTCACCATTAGGATACCACTTGGGTTCCATAGGCTAGGAATTTAGTAGTATTATTAGGAGAATATTACATGAGATGATCCTATCAAATTGTGCTTCCATTTTGACCCTTTTAAGAACTTTTGAACACATGGTCAAAAATATTTTTATTTTATACATGCGTTCAAAAGTACAAAAGTTTCCAGAACTCCAACAAATCGTGCTATGCCTCCAAGAAAAGTTTTGGATCATGGAGACTACTCTTGAACATGTATTCAAATGAGTTTCATTTTTGAACACTTGTTTACTGTTAAGTTTTGAATGTAAATTGAGTAGGGGCCAAAAATGGAAGGTAGTGAAAGGGGGGTTAAAAATGGAAGGTCGTGAAAGGAGGTCAAAAAGGAAAACTGCTATGTTATAAGTGTGATTTCAAGATCTTCGATCTCTATCTCTTTTCCTCCCCATCCTTTTGGTCCTACACCAGGTATGGAAAGCCTATATGTATAGAGCTAGCTGTAACTGTGAACTTACAGAAAAAAATCTTAAAAAACCCCCGTTATTTTGATTGATTATTAAGTAGTTGTACTACATGTTGGATAAGGTGATTACATCCGCTAAGGCCATAATAAGATGGAAACAATTAACATACCAAATGTAGAAAAGGAAGACTTACGAAATAGAGAGCATAGAAGAATGATATAGAAATGAGAATCAATGGCCAAAATGCCAAGAAGAATGTTCCTCCAAGTGTTAGCAATAGTTTGGCCCGAGGAACTAAGCCCTGAAAAGGAACAGGTGAAATTTTTTAAGACCTAGTTCATATTTTGAATCCATTCTCTAGGTACAGTGATCATATGATATTACAGCTAATGATAATTACAAAGATAAAACAAATGTAAGCAACAATTACTATTGCAATAAACTATTGCTTGAAACACATTGCAAAGGGCTTAAGAGTAGCAATACTGGCACCAAACAAAATATGAACTCGGTTAGTATTTAAGTGGGATTTCATTGACTCGTATTGTCAGCTATTCCAGCCACTGAAAAGTTTCTGGATATTGGCATTAGAGAGATGCATGCAAATTTAAGTTTGGCCCACATTCAACTCGCATCAACTGTTGCAATTTTGTTAGTAAATGAGATACAAGCAATGCAGAGTTTTTTTATAAGAGTAATTTTGTATCTTCCTCCTTGCAACCTCAAGATGAATGTCAGACGACACCCTCAGTGGCTCAGTTCTCCACATTCCGACCTTGTGGTTTCTGTTCCAGTCACCATTGCTACCTTTTGCTCAGCAGAATATTGTGATACTGGTATATCTAAATGAACTATGAAACTAACTAGTTCATTCAAAAGTTAACAAAGAACCAAAAAGCATATTTAGGCTTGATTCGTTAGAGAATGCACATGCTAGTAATTTACTAAGAAATTTTCTCTCATTTTTTTGATTTGGTTATTAAGGGGAAAAGGTTAGAACTAGGAAGTGAAGATATACTACTTAGGCACTATTGTGTCTGACTCTGCTATTTCGCCGTAAATTCAAGGTTTTGAAACTTTGTGTGTCTTGTGAGTTAAGTTATATATTACAACTCATTTCCTCTACATGCACTGAACATAAAATCATAATCACTTTAAGAAAACGTGTATTTGAGACACTCGTTATTCAAGTTGAAACATGATAATATCAGAGCTTGCACAGAATATGACATATCATGATTTTATAAGATGGAATATTTGGAGAGCAAAAATCGGTTGTAGCTTAATTTTTGTAATGTTAACAAGCTGCTAAAGAGAAAAGGTGGGTTACCTCAAGGCCTTCGCTGTTCAGCATCATGGAACGCTCTCTTTGATTAGCAATGCCTTTCTCAACTTCAGTTGATACCGCATTTCTTTGAGAGTAAGCACTTCCTTCTTCCCTCATCCCATCATCGAGTCCATAGTCACTTCTCTTGGTGTCCTCGAGCAATGAAGTGGGAGTCATACCCCTCCTCTTTAGTTCCTTCATAAACAATGACTCAGGGGGTTCTTCACCTGAAACCACATTTATTATGAGATAATGGTTATATAATTTGAAGTTTCCTATCAATATCTTAAATGCATGAATAAAATATTTAGCATGCTAATGCCACAAAGAAGCACAAGAAAATCAGTACACTAATGTTAGTTAACAATCTGAATGTATAATAACCTATGCCCTTTTGACTTAAAAAACTTGACTCTAATTATGTTCCTCTGTTTTCTTCATTTCATACAAACAAACACATCTCTCTTTACTTTTAAAACAATTCACTTGTGAGTTGTGAACTGATCGCTAATAGCAACTAAGGGCTCATTTTGTAACGAGTCCTATTTTCAACTTATGTTTTCTTATTTTCTGTTTTCAAATTCATTTAAGAAAAATAACAAAACAAAAGCTCGTGGGTTAAAAAGTTTATTTTCTTATTTCATTCCATGTTAACTAATGAAAAGTCAACATAGAATATAGTTTTTAGAGTTTCAAAAAGCATAAAAAATGAATGTAAGGTTAAAATCTGATTTTGAATTTAAAAAATAGAATTAATTACTAAATAACACACATTTTCAAAACTTTGAGTTTATAAATTGTTTACAAAACAAGCCCTAAATGAGAAAATCGTATTTCAATCGAAAGAAGTACAAACATAATATTATCTAAATCACAATTACAAATAAAATAATCAACTAGGAAAGTAAAAATCTATTATCCGTATAAACCCAGTCCTTCATATTAGTTAAAACACTATTTTTTTTCCTTTTGAAAAATTGATTAAAAAGTAAATGAAAAATTCGTAACAGAAAAGCAAATAAATAAATAAATGTAAACTTGCCATTGCTATCATTTTGAGGCTCTTGAGCTGCATAACAGACCCTAAACCTCTTGCCCAGAAAATATCTTGAGCTCCTACAATTAGGTAACCTGAGAATCGTTTTCCTGGAATCGGATTCAGAGAAAAACCCAATCGATTTTCCGGGAAATTTCGGTTGGGAAACAGAAATAGGAGATAGAGTGTATTTGAAGATTTGTGAAGAGGCCATTTACTCTTTTGTCTGCATCAATGAAAAATTAATTTCTTTTCTTTATTCTCAGCTGAAACTTCAAATCGGAAATCAATAAATAAATAAAGGTGGCCTTTTTCTTTTTGTTGAGAATTGAGAGCGAAGAGTTTGTTCTATTTTTCTCCTCTAGAACAAGCAAGTTGTAACTTGTAAGTGGTCATGAATAATTGGGGCGTAGTTTAGCGTAGAAGTGCTATCTATTACTAGTCTGCACAGTGAATGGCATGGTTCGTCCAGGTGGTTTTGTGGCTACAAGTTGAGAAGTTTGGGATTGGAATGAGAATGAAAATGTTGTGTTGGCTGGCTGAGAATATATATTGAATATATTTTTTTTTTCCTGACTGAGGAAATATTAATATTAATCTCAAGATTTTGTTTGTTTTTTAATATTAGCATGGATGTAATGCAATGTTGTCACCGAAATAGAAACTTTTATATGATTAAAATGCAAATTTATGTTAAATGTACATTGCTAGAGTATAAAATGTTGGAATTAAAATATACCATTTAAAAAAATATATGAATTAAAATGCTAATTTATTAAAAAAAAGTAAAAATAACAAAAATCTCTTATAACTTATAATTATAAAAATAAAAATATTTATATCTAGTTTATATATATTTTTTATTTAAAAAATACATATAGTATTATTTTATTTTAAATACTATTTAATTGAATTACATATGGTATATTTAATATTTAATATTTAATTACTTCTAATTCAAACTCATTTAACTGTTATTTTATTATTTTAAGTTTTATAAAAGTTATTTTAATAATTTCTGAAGAAAAAAGAGACTGTTAGCGCCCCTAATCCAAAATTAACAAGTACTATAAAAGTTAATTTTTTCCCGTGAGTGTTTGTTAGCTTAAAAATCATGGAAGAGTTGCACTATTTTTCCTTCTTTTTTTATTAACAAAAACGTTAAATTAAATTGTAAACTATTCAACCTTTTTTTATTAAAAAAAAATCGAAATGTCTAGCCTACTCCTAATGGATATGGGAAAGAGATTGGCAATTTAAAAAACAATCACAGAATAACCATAAAAGGGTTCATATTATTTTCAATCTTGAAAGGAGAAATTTGATATTGAAAATTTAATACCGAACCTCAAAACATAAATTTGAACCCTACAATTTAAATTCATTGTCCCATAATTATTTGGATGAAAAGAGGTTGTTTTAGAATCGATAGATTTGGATTATTTCTGTTTTTTTTTTGCTTTGAAATTTTTTTTGGTTCTTATTTTCAAACGAGTTATAAAATATCTTTATTTAAATCACTGATACATATTTTGATCAATTTTAATAATAATGATACATTGATATCTCTAAAAAAGTACCTCTAAATTACCATAATTTATTGAAATTTATGTTGAAATTAATCAAAATGTGTACCATTAATTTAAATAGAGGTATTTTATGTATTTCAGTTGAGAATAATGATAAAAAAGGTACCAAAACTGATACAAGACAAAACCATGAATGCACCAATAATATGGAAGCATTTAGGAAATAAGAAAAAGAGCAAAGTTTAAACTAAATAGACTTACTCTCTGATAAGATGTCGTCGTATTTGTGTTATGAAACAAACATAAGTATATTATTATCTAAGTAAGCACTCTAGTAAATTTAAAATAGGATAAACCTAGTTATAAAATCTATCTATAGACAAGTATCCTAACAATTTTAGAGTAAAATTAACCTAAAAATGTTTATCTATTTCACATATAAGAGGATTTCAACTTCCAAATAGAAGAAATAAAAATTATTCTTAAAATATTAGGAACAGAAAAAACAATAAAGAAGAAAACTTCTTTAATATTATTAAGTTGATTATTTTTTATGATATCTTATACAAACATAAGATTTACTTATTTATAATTAAAAAGTCCCTAAAATAGTTAATAAAGTTTCTATACGTGACTCTAATATATACATACAAAAAAAAAAAACTCTAAACAAAATAAACTATTATTTTAGTATAACTCTATATAAAATAAACTACCTTTTATTTTCTAATCTTGTCCCGTATTATTCTCTTCTACTTATTTAAAACTCGTCCTCGAGTTTTTTCAAATGAGAATAATAATACTTATTGTTCCACTTTCTTGAACAATACTAGCCAAATATTATCTAAGTATTTAACTTTAAAATTAATATTTTCGAGCAAGTTATGGAATAATGAAATATGACTTTGTATCTTGAAGATCATTTGACGACTTTTGTTGTTTTGAAAAATAATTTATTGTGATGTTAGATAATTGATCGCATTTGAAAGTAGCGATATTTGAATGATTCTTTAATTTCAAAAACATCTACAAGTACTATAACATTTGAATATTCTTTTATGGAAATAATTTTGAGATTTGAAATTGACTTACCTTATAAAGTTATTCTTCAAATTCTTCCTTTTAAATTTGTATGATCTCTAATATAAATTTATTGACCTTAATGATATGCTATTTTTGTCTTGGACTTAAATCATCTTAGAAACCTTGTTTTCAAAAGATTGATCTTCTACTTTTAAAGCTTTAGGTTAATTTTTCTTTTTTGACGGCTTATTTAATGTTGTATTAGATCATCTTTTCCACTAGAGTAAGATCTTGATTTTGAGTTTTTTTATAATCTTTTTAAATAGGAGTTTGATTCATATTTTTGTTTAATAACGCCAATCATGCAATCATTTTATCAAAAACTTGATTAAGTTCTAGACGAAATTCTCAAAATTCTTTTCATGAAATACCTTTATTATGCTTCATTGGACCAACATTTATCTCGCTTTGATACCACTTGATGCAGAACAAAAATGCAAATACACCAATAATATGAAAACACTTAGAAAATAAGAAAGAGATGAACAAAGTTCAGACTAATCAAACTCATTTTTTGACAAGAAATCCTCATAATTGTGTTAAGAAACAAATACAAAGAGACTATCATCTAGGTAATCATTCTAACAAATCTAGAATAAGACTAGTCTTTAGACAAATATCCTAACAATTCTAGAATAAGACTAGCTTAAAAATATTCTTCTATCTCATGAATAAGAGAAATTCAACTTCCAAACGAAAGAAGAAATATTCCTAAAATATTAGAAATAGGAGAAACAAAAAACAAAAAAGAAGAAAACTTTTTTAATATTACTAAATTAATTATTTTCTAGAATGTCGTATACTTATAAGGCCTAATTATTTATAGTTGAAAAGTCCCTAAAATAGTTCATAAAATTTCTACATGAGATTCTAGTAATACACAAAAAAAAAACTCTAAACAAGATAAATTATTATTTTAGTAGAACTCTAAACAAAATAAACACTTTCTCTTTTATAATCTTCTCCCATATTAAAAATAAGAATAGGAACAATCTAAAGTTACCAACCTAGTGTTGTATTGTTGTCCAATCGTGCACAATTTTTTGATCACATTTTAATGCTCATACTTCTTGGCTTCAAACACTAGGTATTTGCCTAATCGTGGAGAACATGAAAATGACCGAGCTAATTATGCTTGGTTAGAATTTTGGTTGTTAGGAGACTCCTTTTAATTCATTATAAATACGTCTGATGCTAATAGTATGAACTCAAGCTCAAAAAATTTCAAAAGGGTATTTATTAACTTTTCTCATATAATTGAAGCACCTATTACATTCAGATGATAAATGATAGACCAAAACCACAACCACAACCACTCTTAAGTGCAACATTTACCTAAGAGTATAATTCAAAAAACACAATTTGTTTATCACATACCATTCCTTCATAGTCTTGAAAAGAAATTTAGCATACGAAACCAAGTTACATCCGAAACAAGCAAAACATTCAATAAGATATTCAGATATGCTACAAATGCAGAAAATCTATGCTTTGGACTTCAGTTTCCACATCTCAATTGTCTTTACCTGGATAGATTGGAAGGACATTGGAGTAGCACGTGTGGGAATAACATCTGAGACCACCAATACTGAGTCTCCTATCTTTATCAACCCCTTTGATTTTATAAGATCAATTGTAGTTGATATGTTAGCTTCCATATCATCTGATAAATCAACAAGTAGAGGGATAACTCCCCATTGCAAATTCAGAGCCATGCAGGTGCTCTCATCATTCGTGAATGCAAATATGGGAGGATTTGGCCGATTCCTTGACAGAAATGATGCCATGTGTCCACTTTTTGTATATACAAAGATGGCATCCACGGCAAGGTTGTTGGCTGCAAAAAGAGCATGGCATGTTAGAGAGAGAGAGAGAGAGAGGTGCTTCCAATATAGTAGTAATTGTTAGGTCAGACTTCTAGAAAATGTGAAATGAAGTTTCCGTGCAGCAATGCATAAAGTGCATATTTTCACATAGGTATCTACTCTCTAGTTGTTTTTGCATAGCTTAGAAAATGAAAGGAGTTTATAGGATAAGTCAACGTACCAATATCAACAGCAGAATTGCATATCTGCTCAGCGACGCGATCAGGTAAAGAAATTCCAAGTTCTTGTTGTTTAAGAATTTGTTGGTTCTCCTCACGGCTCCATATTTCCATTCGACTGCTGGTCATCTGAAGGACTGAAAGAGCCTTCTGTCCATATGATCCAATGGCTGATTCACCAGACAACATTAAGGCATCTGCATACTGTCGAACAACTTCTGAAACATCTGCAACCTATTTCAACAAAACATATAATCAATTCCTTAGATGGATTCTGATCTCTCCACCAAAACGTCATCAGTTGTATAAGCAGTGCTCTTAAGCTCTATTCATGGTATTACCTCTGCTCGTGTTGGAGTTGGGTATTCTACCATTGACTCAAGAAGTTGAGAGGCTACAATTACGGGTTTGTTTAGTTGCCTGCAAACTTCAATTATTTTCTGTTGAACAGTTGGTATCTGCTCAAGGGGGATTTCAACTCCAAGGTCGCCTCTAGCAATCATGATACCATCAGAAGTCTCTACAATTTCTCCCAATCTCTGAAGAGATTCCAAGCTTTCGATTTTGGCCAATACTCTTACAGATCTATCAATGTAAAGATTGGCCTTAGGTCTCAAAAGATAATAGGAAATAAAATATTTAAAAACTACAGAACTGAAAGGAAATGAATTCAAGGAATAAGATGACAGATACAACCAATAAACTCTAAAGGTGCGTTTACTATCCAAAATGTTTTATCAAATGGAATTGGAATGTGAATGAATCAAAATACATAATATGATTACCTTTGATACTGTTTACTAACTCTTTTATGAAATCAGAATAGCCAAGAAATATATTCATACTATTACTGAACACTTCCATGGGGTCAAAACCCTGAAATATTTTACCTTGTTGATTTGGTTAAAAGGTAGTTCTTTAGATGCCTGACAGAATCAGCATTGTTTACAAAGGACAATGCAATAAAATCAACCCCTTCAGAAATTCCAAACTCTATGTCAGCCCAATCCTGTAAATTAGACAAACAATAGATGGCATGGTCATCAAAATGTCTTAAAACATAAAAAGCATTTACTATGCAATTTAGATAGCAATATGAAACATTCCATGAGAAATCATCTCCAACCAGACAGTCAGTTAGCGCATACAGCCCGCCACCTACTGTAAGATAAAACTAATTGGTATAATGGCATATGCAAAATAATGCAAACAAAATCGACCTTCGTTGACAAAGTAGGGAGCTCATGATTCCTCTCTACAAGCCTTCCATCTCTCCAAAAGCTAAATTTGGCTCGAGGTAAGAATAAACCAGGGTCTGTGCACTTGCAACGCAAATCACTTTCATTCTTTTCAATGACTTCGAAGCAAGCCATTCCACCATCAATAACCAGTTCATCACCAACTCTGATACCTGCGAAAAATTTAATATAAAACATAACTAGGACCAAAAAAATAAAAACACTCCATTACCAGTTGAACAGAAAGGAAAAGGGAAGAAGCTAATCTTTTGACCCAAATATCAATTGAGGAATGCAAACGACACTCTTAAATCTCACTCTCTCGTTCCCGTGTCATTTCTTTCTAACATTAAGCTTTCCTTTAAATGAAAAATACAATGCCAAATGTGAAAGAGTGTATACCAGATTGTGTTAAAGAGTGTCATTATAATCATTCCTCCAATTATCAATAATGGCAATACCTTCGGAGAAACCTTCATAGTTAGCTTGAACAGTGAATGGAAGAGAACCATCAAACTTTTCTGCAGTAAATAACCAGATTGAACCTTCCTGATAAATTGAAAAGGAAAAAAAAATTAGATTGTTAACTTTCTAGATTTCCCAAAAAATTACCAGTAGCACCTAGTTTTAATTTTTCTAATATAAATTCAAAATAACTAAAAGGGTAGTAATTTTTGTACCTCTGCTTTGACAGAAGAAGGAGCTCCATGATCAACCACGTGAATTTGACTACCTTCAGTATCAATCATAACAGAAACACAGAAACCCCTTTCCTCATTTAACCTTTTTAACTTCCTAATCACATCTTTGTGCCATGCTCTTGTGTTATGACACATATTCAACCTTGCCACATTCATTCCTCCCAAAGCCAGCTTCTCCAAATCCTCCAATGAACAGCAAGCTGGTCCTATTGTACATACAAGTTTGGTCTTCCTCAAACCCAAAAACCCCTTTTCTCTCAATTCTCTCTCTGAAACAACATCAAGCTTCAAACTTTCCTCTAACCCTTTTAAATTTGATACACTAGAAGACTCCTCCAGACCCACTTGCACCATTGACTTTACTCCATTGCTAACCTTCGTCTTCAACTTCAAAGCATTGCAAAAATTCCCTTGACGCACAAATTGTATTTCAAAAACCCCTTTCTCTAACTTAAAACTGGTGTTCTTAGTAATACGACCAAACATAGAAATGGTGTTGCTTGCAATGGCCATGGCCTCCATGCTATTGAGCTACTATGAAAGTGAATTTCTTGATCAAAAATTGGAACCAATAATGGCAAGTTCTAATTAAAGGCTGCCCTTAATGCTAATAAGGTCAAAGTTACAAGTATAAAAGGTATCTCGGTCGACTGAGAACAAAAAAAGGGTTATCTTTGTGAATTTTGGGATTTTTTTGGATTAACAACTCCTTCGAGATAGGTTTTTTTTTTCTTTCTTTTTTTCCGGAGTTTACAAGAGAAATAATGCGATGAAAGTTGACTTGAAACAGTGATCGATATAAACATTAAGGAAATGACCAAAATGCCCTTAGCTGCTGATGCTGCACAAATTTAATGGCCAACTACCCTTAGAAATATGACAAAATTATTGATTGCAAGGAGCTATCAATATTTTATGATATAAAAATTCCCCAGCAATAAACGTACAACAACAGAACGAAGATTTGAACAAAAGAGTAATATATATATTCCTCACGAGTTAGATTTGAACCTTTAAAATGAAAAAAAAAGTATTTGTCTCTTAAATGACTATTTATCTTTTAAAATAAAAAAGAGTTTCTTTTTTTTCAAAATATAAATTAAATTTTAGCAAAATTTATAATAAAATATTATTATTTAAATAAGATAAAAAAATTAAAATTTAAAAAAGGAAGAAAAAGACAGTTAAAAATGATACACTAAAGATTGTGTTTGATTAGTAAAATAAAAACGGTAATAGTAATAAGAATAAAATATGAAAATATTATTATCATTATTATATTTGTTTAAAGAATATAATCAAAATAATTATAATATTTGAAATAAAATTTGTAAAATTATTAAAGTAAAATTAAAAAAAATTAACTTCTAAATAAAAAAAAATAACAAATGATTACGTAAATATATAAGAAAAATATAACATTTTAGTATATTCGTGAAGAGTATGAAGAGAAATAAATATTTATACTTTAAAATGTTTTACATTTTATTATAAGTTAACAATCCAACCAAATATAAAAATACCTAAAATCATTTCCATTATCATTAATATTATTATTAATTAAATATGATCTATGGATTTATTTACCTAAGACGAGTCACATATTCAAATCATATAAAATATTTATTTGTTAAAAAAAATACGACTTAAAGTGTTAATATGGTTGTTGAATAATAAGAATAATTACTAAAATAATAACTCTATCCTAGCTAACGAAGTTTGCCAAGTTTAATAAAAAAATGCTCCAAATTTGATTTTGTATCTTTTCTTAAAAAAAAACAAAGAACAAATGACAGCAAATGCAAAAATAGCTGTAGATGCAAGCAAACAACGTTTTAAGCGTGACGAAGACTAAAACTGACATACAAGTGATCTTGGAATCTCGTCATCAATACTTGTACTAAAAACCAGGACCGACAGTCAGTTTATATATAGAAATAGAAGAAAATATGAAGCATTATAAGAACTTGTGAACATAAAATTCCTCAGCTAAACATTTAAAATAAACAGGCAAAATAAAATTAAACTTGAAAGATTACAAAAACTAAAAATGAAGACATAGCAGCGTATTCCACTTGTTCATCATTATTGGATCTGCTACATATCTTGAAAGCTTTGCCAGAAGTGAAAAACAAAGCCTCAAACAGGGTTCTAAGTGTGTACCAGTACACGTACGTAAAGGCGATGCTGCTCATCTACCTAGAAACATCACAAATTATCAATTACATAAATGACTTCCGAGTGGAACCTTTTGTTCGTGGGGATTGAGAAGCAAAGGGCATTTCGTACCGGTCAGTAAATTACAGTAAGTTAAAAGAAGGTGTCATTGTTCTTCGTCAATTTCCAAGTAGACCTACATCTGCAACAAACATCATGCACAAGGGACAACGATACCTACTTGCCTGGTCAAGTAGTAGCTCTTTTCTTATACTTGTTCTGAACGAGGCTTAGTAGAAAATCTGTAAAAATGTGCTCGTAATCTGGCATCTTCCCGTAACCTGCACTTGATCCAAATTCAAAAAGGCTCAATTTAACTGACATTAATCATGCCCTAACCAAAAATTTTCATTTCTACTCTTAAATAAATTGCCCCCGCACCCATCCCCATGTCCCCCAAACCACATGTTACAGTAATCACACTCTCAAAAAAGCTGCAAGAATTTCAATTAATAGATAATGTACATTCAATAGAATCACTACATAACCTATGTACTTGCCTGGGAAGTAGTTTATGTCAATGACATAAAAGACATCTTTTGTTCCATGCTCACGGATCATATCTATATTGAACAGCTGGAGGCCCTGAATAGCATCATATCATTAGCACAACAGGAGAGCGAGAATACAGAAGATACTAAAAGGGCATATCTGGAGTAAAAGAATGATATTTACCAGCAGGCGACGAAGATCCTTTGCAAGCCTCTCCAGTAATGGCAGAGGAGGAAGTTCTGCAAATAAATTCAGCTCAGTTTAAAAGAAGCAGTTGCAGAAATATTTGTAGTTCAAACATCACCTTAATCATTCAATGCATATTTTCATTATTCTCACCAGCAATATCAGGGTCCAAAGCTGCATCATCTGCTGTAGCTGCAGCGCATGAAACCCTCGGGAAACGAAACAATCCTGCAACCTTTTCTAGTTCTCGTTTACTAACATCAGGTAGAGAGAATCGCCTTACCACCTTTATTGTCTCCCCAACTATGTAAATTTTAAAAAGAATACCCCCTACAAGGAAGCAACAAACATGAATTTCTAATCAAAACAACAGATTGCAAGTGCATTGTAAACAAAAGGGAGTCATTGTTGGTTCGAACACCATACCATGATTTACAAATTCCTGTAGGACCAAAGGAGGTTCAAGCTCTGAGAGGGAGAAATGATCATAAGCAAGATATAATTCATGTGATTTGGCACTTCCATCCACAATTAGTGGTTTGGCAACTGTATGGATAAACACCCAAAAATAATGACTGCTGTATATATTTTTCAAGACAATCTCATCACGATAACAATATTTCTAGATGCGTCTATCCATAGAGACAAGAAGTGACCTCTCAAAAAATTCAATCCATAATTGTCTGATATCATAATAGCATGGCATGCCAGAGTAATCTAATAAATGCAAACATTTTAGCTCAGCATCCAGAAGGTCCCATTTTCAAACTACAAGGCTAGGGGGAAGATTGGATTACCTAGTGGCAAGTTTAGACCAGCTTTAGCAACTTCATATGGAATAGTTGATGGATCTTTCGTCACTACCAACTGCCTCGGAATGCCAACTCTGCCTGCAAATAAACAATGAATCAACAGTACATTAAAACAACTTTTTCAATGACCAGCAGAAGTTTTTAAAATAAATCTTAAAAACAAAAACCAGGCAGTTAAATTATTAACAAAAGAAATTACCATGATAGTCCGACAAGTTTAGCTCAGCCACATTCTGAAGCATGGATTGACGATTATGTAAATGTTGTATTGCATAAGGTGGATCAAGCACAGTTACTTCCGGATGTTTTTGCCTGTAATCCTTCATAAAGTAGATAACAGTTAGGTCCACAAGAAGCCCAATGTCATAAATACTTTAACCTTTTGCAATTTAGTCTATAACTTACGGCTTGGAATTCAGAAAAACATGAAACAAGTTACAATGCAGCACCAAAATTTCATTTCCAATGCATAGAAAAGGGGAGACAGAAAAAGTATCATGGACAAACCTCAATAATCTCGCACCATTCCTTTCCTGACAACTGAAACAAATTAAAAGCTCATCAGAAACATTTTTCTCCTGTTGGCTGATAACTAGAGATGTCAAATAAATTAAACTGGTCTAGCTTTAGATTTAGCTCACCTTAGGTGAGTTATGCCTCAACTCAACTCAACTCATCTAAATTTTATGTGAGTCAAGTTCATGTCAACTCATCTCACTTTTAAATTGCAAATTTACAATGAGATAGGGTAGGGTCCCTAAAGAATAACCAATTCTAACCTTATGCATAACAATATCAAAGGGACCTTGATCTGGCAGTGGCATGTTTAAATCAATTGCAACAAAAAATATCCCCTTACTCCTGCACAACAAACAAAATGGAAAAGGCAATCCATCGTTTGTCAAAAGGTTGGTTAAAATCTGCAAATATAAGCACCATAGGATCAACATACTTTATTGTCTAGAAAAATAAAAAGGATAAGAAATATTCATATTATTCTCCAGTCAAGCAAAAATTTAAAAAAGAACAAAACAATTACTGACATGACACCACCGACATAGGTCTTGGACACTCCATTTGGTGAATATTTACCAAAAAAAATTGAAAAATTAACATGTCTGATACGGTGTTTTAAAAAGTAGGAGTAACATGGGAGGACATGTCAATTTGTACTGACAAACTGACAGGAAGGTCAACACTTAACAGTTGGAATAAGGGAGCCTAAGACTTGACTTTATGTTTATCATCGTGGTCATATCCAAGGGCATATATGGTGGAATATTCCCATTTAACAAAGAGTGCAAAACATCCCAGATTCCGTATACCCAGAAGTGAGAGCTTATAATCTAAGCCAAAAAAAAAAAAAAAAAAAAACTAGCCAGTTGCAAATGTTCAACGTCAAGAAAGTGATCATTGGGCAGGCCAACAAATTTACACTTGAATGTAAAGATCCTTATATCCCCAATCCCCACCACCCCACTACCACTTCTGCAAAAGCCACTTGTTTTTGGCCCCAAAGAAAGGCAAATAAATGAAAGTACAAAACCAAACCAAATATGAGCAGGACAAAATCTTCCACCACACATAAGAGGAAACCAGAAAACAAACCCAAAAAAGTTTGAAGATATTACGAATAGAAACACAAACAATCAATGACATAGCTTAAATAAGATATGAAAAATCGAATTTGGGGTTTTGGGTATATAATATTACCTAGCCAAGCCAACAAGTTTGGGTTGTAAGAAGCTCTTTTTCTTCTTGGAGGTCAAGGCATAGCCAACCACAAGCTTCTGTGACTGAAAAAACCCAACTCCAGGCATCGAATAGGACTGAGAATTAACATCTCTGTCCTTTGACTCCTCCTCTTCTTCGTTTATAATGGGATTTTCACCGTTTAGCCTCATACCCACCACCCAAAACTTCAAAAGCAAACAATCCCTAATACCAAAAATGAATCTTTTGCTGTCACCTAAACTCAAAGAAAAGGTAAACTCTGTTCAGGATAAAATGTGAGGAATTAGCCAAAAAAATATGTGATTAAAGCAAAAAGGATATTACTATTTTTTTTTTCTTCGAACGCTCACTCTCTCCTGTGAGTAGAACGAAGAGAGAAAAAAGGATGTGAGGTACCGTTGAGCTAATCTCTTTCACTCTCTATTCTCTAACTACAAAGATTGAGAAACTTTCAGGGGTTTTATAGCTCTTTAAAATGGCAACGACAATTCTACTTGCTTCCTTTAATTATTAATCTTAAAATGGATTTTACAGGGAATATTCAGTTTTTTTTTCTTGCATAACACAATGTCACAGAGAGAGAGAGAGAGACAAAGAGAGATACAAAATTTTTTTTTTTTAAATCTGGGAAAAAGAAACAAGGAAGAGAGAGAAAAAAAGATTTGTTCATGCAAAGAAAAAAATATGGCATAAAATATACTATAAAATAATACTTAATTAATATTAAATAGATTTAGTTGAACAGATCGATAGATTAAATTAATCAAACTTTTTTCTGGTAATAAAAAAAATATATAAGTAGAGGTAATAGTATTGTTTTTGTGGATAGTAGATGTTTAAAACAAATAGAAGATTTGGATTTTGGAAGCTTATAAGCGGAGATAATACTATTTGGATTTTTATGGTTACACTTACTTCCGATAATGCCCCTCACGGGTTATTATATTTATAAGTTTGAGTATACTTATATAATATATATTATTTATAATTTATTATAAATTTTGAGATAAATAGAATTATATTTAAGTGATCCTTGTTGACAGCCTATAATAATTAACATTTGAAAAAAATAATATTATTTCTTACAACTATAAAAGTTGACTTTTGTATTTGGTTTTTTCGAGTCCTTACAAGCTAAAATTAAACATGTCAAGCTTATCAAACTTTGTCTTCAAATGTTAATAAATAAATAACTTTGTCTTCAAATGTAGAACAAGGAAACAGAATCATAGTATGGATTTTTTGTTGTTGTCGAACAAAATTACAAAGGGGGAATAAACAATGTATGTATGAATTTATTCATAGACTATGATCAAACAAATTTCAACGCATGTATTCTCAACTATGGATTAAAATATCCTATTATATGTTATAAATTTTCACTTATATCATATAATAATACCCATCCATGTAAGAAATTTTTGTCAATATTTAGAACTATTATAAAATTTTACAAAAAAATTTATATCAATATTTATGTGCATTTGATGTCTTCATAAGATTAAATTTTTAATACATTTATAAATATATAATTAAATCTTAAAAAAAACAGAAAACCGCAAAAATTTACTAATTTTTTAAAATGAAGCATTTAGTTTCAATAGTTTTTTTTTGACCTTTTAAGTCCATAAAATTTGAAAAAGTGACAACATAGATATAAAAGAACAAGTTTTATATTTTTTTTTATTTTCAAAAATTTTATTTAAAAAACTGATTCGTTAATTATTTATGTTAAAATTTTATTTTCAAATATAGTTAAATTTTTTTAAAAAAACTTAAAACTTAAAAATTAACTATTTAAATATGTTATATCGTTTTTTTTAAAACTAATAAATTAAACTATTTCACACAAATAATATCTAAAATTAAGTATTATAACTCTATTAACTAATTAACTAACATATTTGTACTATTTGCTAGTTAGTATAGTTATAATACTAGCCGGTGAATATCATTAAAGTAAATAATTGTCTACTTAATCTCACCATATTCTTGATTCTTATTTTATAGTATTTAAAATAATATTCCATTCGTCCAATTAATTAAACGACTAATTGGATTTAACATATCAAATCTCTTGGTAACATTATCTATTATATAAATATATTTTTGTATTTTTTTAGCATTTAATTCCGTAACACCGAAAGGTTTAGTCATATATTTAAAAAATAGTTTCAAAAGACAAAAAAAATGCTTGGATAATGAGTTTATATAATGAAATAACACATAAAAATAACATTATCATAAATATATAAGATAATATTTTTATTTATTCATTTAAAGAAGTATATCTTTTAAAAATAAATGAATATTTTTATATATCGAACATAATATATGAAAAGAGGCCTTAAAGAACTACGAGATAGTTGAAAAATCATTAACAAAGACTTTTTATACATGATGTTTTATTTTTGTATAGAAAAAAATTCTTTAAAAAAAATTAAAAAAACATTAATAGTAAACGAGAAGATTGATTACGAAACCAAAAAAAAAATAAATAAATAAAAGATATATAACACTTTTTCTTGCAAAATATAGATGGAAGGCAATTTCTTAGACTTTCGATTGTTGGAAAAAATTTCTTTTTTAAGACAAGTGTGCTATCACGAATCACCTGACAAATAAGTTGGATGAGTTTATTCCTTTCAAAGTAAAAAAAGCATAATGGATTCCTAATATCATTCCCTCGTTTACACAAATTAAGAGTACTTAATTAAAAATTGAATTAAATTAAATAAATATACGCTAATCATCCCAATTACATCTTTAAAATAATAATAATAATAATAATAAGAGAGCAATAACTACACCTCAATCACCCCAAAGTTATGACTTGCCTAAGAAGAAGATGAAGAAAGAGGGAGAGAAAGGAAGAAAGAAATAAAAAATTATAAACTTATGATGTATGCATGGAAATTGCTTCGTTCAAGATCTCATTAATGATGTGACTAATATATTTGTTCTTTTATATTATTAATATAATATTAAAAAATATTATTAATAAATTTCAATCTACGCATAAAATGAATAACTAATATATAAAAAAATAGATTATCCTAATTCATGATTAATCTAACTAATGAAAAATATGCTAAACGAATTTAAAACTTATGATTTTTAACTTCCACCCATGTTTTTTTTTAAATACTATTAATTATTATTATTGTAATTACTTGGAAATTTATGATAGCGTATTTACCTTCTTAAAGTTTACAAAAAAAATTTTTATATTATAAATTGTATTATTATAATAATTAATATTACATATAAATATTTATTTTCTAATATTATAATTTATATTAAATTGACTTTTTTTCTTATTTTATCACAAAATTGTGTTAATGGATTAAGGAATATACTCTACACAAATGGAAGAGGGAATATGCCAAGAGTTAGGCTCCAATATATCTGTAAGTTTGGGATTTGTCGATTACTCCATCTCTCACTTTTTTATTGATCGATATGGTTACTATTGGAATTTTGAAGGGGAGAAAAAAAAAATACTAAACGTACTTTTTTTAATAATTTTTATTAGACTAGTTGAAAATAGGTATCTTGCAATTTATTTCAATTCTTTTAACTTTCTACTTAGTTAATTTTTATGATATATTTAAAAAAAATTAATTTTTTAACTTCAAAATTAATTGTGAAATTAGATTCTTTAATCATAACAAGATTTTGAATCGATTAGAGATAAAAAATCTTTTATCAAAATCATTATTAGTTAAAGTCTCTCTCGCTCAAAATTTTAAATATTTTAAGTGTTTATTATATTTCTAATAAAATTTAAAAAAAATATAAATAAAATATCTATTAGAAAAATAATACATAAAAGATGAAATATTTATTACCGAAGAGAAAAAGATAATCATTGCAAATATGTTACTTATGTTTCATACTTATTTTTATAACAATTTATATTATTATTAAAAAATATTATATAATGATAAAATTAATTTCTTTTAATTTTTCATATACATTAAATAAAGATTGTTTTAATTTTAATAAACTATAATAAAAAAATTAAAAAATATATAAAAATTATCATTTATCTTTATGCGATCACCTTTTAATAATAATAATATTAAGACGACATAAAAAATAAATACACAATTTAAGTGTCATTTTTAAAATAAATTTAAAATTTATATAATCATCCTTCTTTAAAAAAATACATGCCACAACTTAATATCATAACAGCGTTAACAAAATTTTAATTTAAAATAAAATATTAAAATATATATATATATATATATATATATATATATATATTAAGTTTGTTAATTAAACTCCAAATTACATATGTTTAACTTTGAAATTTTTTTTTAATTTTAATTTTTAAACTTAGTTATTAAAAAAATTCTCAAATAACTTTGACTTTTGAATAAATTTATGTTATATTGAAAAAAAAATACTGCATATTCATCATTTCTCCAATATTTTAACCCTATTCTAAAATATGATATCAAAAATTCTTATTTAAGTTATCAATAGATAAGGACAATTTCTAATACGATTTAATAATATGATATGATATCGATCTAAGCACAAAATAATTTGACATGATATGACACAATCAATTTTAACTTATATGTTAAAAAGATCAATTATTTAAAATTATTTCTTTCTTCAAACAGAACGAACAAAGATAAATTCAGACTGATTCCCTAAATACTTTTATTTTAATTGTTGAGTCTCTTTTGAATTAAACTTGACCATTTAGTTCTCATCATGATCGAAGAAAAAACAAAGGAAAAGGGTTTCCAATACTCGACAATTTGATCGAATCAAGGCTTTATAATTTCATAATCTCTTTGTTGAATGGCACATAGATTAGTTGAAGTAATGAGTTTGTTTATTTTATTTTTATTTATTAACTAACTTCAAGATTTTTTTAATTCTATTAAGTCATATTTAACTAAAATTATATTTTTTTATTGAAAACATTTCTAAGTCAACGACATAATAACTCAAATAAAAAAAAATCAAAATTTGAAATAATATGAACATAATAAAAATATTTTTATTAATGAATTAACCTGATATGATCTATTTATTAAATAAGTCAACACGATTGACATGAATTGTTACTTCTTAATATATATTTTGATTAATTTTAATAATAATTTGTATTTTTAAGTTATCCAATTCCTTATGATTATTATTAAATTTAGGCGAAAAATATATTAATACGTTATTAATTGAAAATTAAGATTAAAAAAATTAAAACATTCAGGAAGGATAAGCTATCCTTCATGTACCATTTGTCTAACACCAACTACCTAACTCTTCAAAACAAAATTGATTAATAGTCAAAAACTCATTATAAAGGGTTTAGAGGTAAAATAAAAATAAGTTGTTATTAGAATACAAACAAATGAATAAAATTATTATATCATGAATCTTTGTGCGATAATTCTTCTTTTTAATGTCCACATCATCTCATTTCTTCGCATTATCTCTTAAATAGTCAAAATGTACAAATATATAAAACCATAAAAATAAAATAGAAAATATTTAGTCCTCTTTTAAATCTAAAATAATCATTTTGGTGTAGACATGGTTTTTTTAACTAGACTTTTTTATTATTGCTATGTGGTTGATGTTGGAACCTAAGCCACTATGGTATCATACTAAGACTACCACAATTATTTTATTAACCCATGTGAAAGAAAATAGACAATTAATTACATATTTAGTCACATCAAAAGCTTATCTTTTATTTTTATTTATCTAATTTTATAAAAGGTTACTTTAATTTTTTTTTAAAAAAACCATCATTTACTCCTAAGAGTAGGACACCAATAATAGTCATATGATAAAAGAAAAATATTGAATTAGAAAAATTAATGAAGTCTTTGTTAGTTGTCAACTAGCTAGATTAAGAATGTAAACAAAGAAAACGAGAATGCACCTTATTAGGTTAATCTCATTCTTATTGTAAAAGTGGTTCTATACTTTTTTTTTTAGAACTAAAAAGTTATCTTATACAAAGTTATTTTTATTTTTTTAATTATATTAAATAAATGTTATTATGTGTTAAATAATTATAGTTCATAAAATTTTAAAAAATAGATTATTTATACTTTATTATCACTTTTTAACATAATTTTGTAGTAAGACAAGATTATACCATAGTATTTTAATATATATATATATATATATCAAATCATTTTTATTTACTTTAATAATTTTAGATAAACCTAGTTTTAAATACAATATTTATTCAAGAAAAAACCTAATAACAATACGATGTGTCGAATCATTCTCATAAAATCTCCAAAGTACATGTCTTTAAATGAATAGAAGCACTAAAACAATGGGAGAGCAAAAAAGTTTTAGGTGCCTCACATGTTTAGGTTCCTCATGTTTCATTGACTAATTGAGTACTTATTCCTCATTGACAATCAACACAACTAAGAAAAGGAGAATCAAATGTGTTTAAAGTGCTGATGAAGATCAATTAACTAAGCTACATTCTCGAATATTGAATTAATTCAGTATATAAAATATATAAATTATGAAATAATGAACCAAAAAGTCCAGAAGCCTATAATGTTGTGCCCTTACTCTCTCTCTCTCTCTCTCTATATATATATATATATATATATATATATATATATATATATAAGGTATGTAGTGGAATTACTAGAATCGGAAATAACAGTTTTCAAAACGGTGATTCAATGAGCGCATTATGATTATTTCGTAGCGTTATAAACATTTGTCAAAAAATAAAGTTTTAGAGTGCGTAAAAAATGGAAAGTGATGTATGTTACTATTAAATAATCATGATTATGTTATAAATTAAGTGTAACTGAATAATTGGATATATATTATTAGAATTATCATATTTATTGTATGATATATATTTTAATCTATTATAATTTTATTTATAAATAATGATATTAATCACTACTTATTTGAAAGAGTGACCTAATATAATAACAAATATAATTGACAATGCTAGTAAAAAAATCACTACTCAAATTTAACATGATAATGTTAATTATGTTCGTATCGTGTTTGATTTACGTATTAATTGAAAAATAAAAATATTTACTTGATATTTTTTATGTTATCTATTTATAATAATAAAAAAATAACAAAATCATGAAAAGCTTATCGATCAATTATAACTAATTTTTTATTTAATGTGTCATAATCGTCTCGTATTTTTAGACATTTTCACCCTTATAACACATGATGAAAAACTTATTACAAATGTGTAAACATCTTAATAATTTATTTTTAAAAATATCATAAAAATATACTTTCTCAAAATAAAATTTCATTTTGGATCAAAAAAATGGTTGATTTTGGTGTAATTTAAATCATTGGTACACAAATATTCTAGTTATTTAATTAATTTTATTTTTAATTTTTTTTTAAAAAAATAAGTTTTTTTTAAGAAAAATGAGCATTTTTGTTTTATTGTGGGTATTAAAAATAAAACTTATGTATAAAGAAAATTATTACATAATTAAACCCAATTTAAATACAAAATCATAAGCACAGAACCTACTAAATATGAAAAGCTTTTTTCCACGAGTTGATAGCTTAGGCATTTAGAGGATATGAGCACTTACTTTAGAGATACAACTGAGTGTAAATCTTCCAACCAATCACTAGTCAGCGTTGTCCATAAACATAATAAAGAAAGCAAAAAATAAACAAAGAGGAAGATTTAGCTGACTTTGTTTTCCTTTAGAGAGTATAAAATAATAAAAAGGATATATACTCCCTCCAATAAGATTTTATGTTCGAGGCTTTCTCATTTATCTAATCTAATATATATTTTTTCAGCTAAATTATTTTGAGCATTATTTATAAAATAAAAAATATATTTAAAACAACTTAACTTTTTATATAACAAATTATGTGATACATGATGATTGATTAAGAAAAAACAAACTTGATTATTTTAATTAATAAAAAGCTACTATTATTTTACATCCCTTTATCCATTCCCGTAGCAGAGAGTTTCTAATTATTAGAAAGATCCTGTGTGAGTTAGATTAACTAATACATAAATTCGCCACCATGTTTTTTCTTTTCTTTTCTTTCTCCTTTGTGGTACATTTTCCATTTAGGTAAGCTTTTATTAATCGGGAATGAAATGACTTGTTTACCAACATTTTTATATAATCAGATTAAGAAGGAAAAACTGATGTTATACGTAAACTTGATGAATAGAAACAAAGAAAAATAAAAATAAACATTTACAAAATGTTCATTTTCATTTAAATTTATAGCGAAACAATTTTACTACCCTAATTTTATAAAATAATTATTAAAAATTATTGAAATGTAAATTTATCATATGTTATACATAAATGAATATCTATTTTTTTTAAGAGCAAATAAATAACAAAAACAATTGTAATGGTAGAAGTTGGTTTAAGGAATATTGCATAAAGGTTAAAGAAAAATATATGAAATAATTAGGTAGGTTTAAAGGGGTAATTTTGTTATAAAACATGCCATTAGTGTATTTCCTCCTTGTCAGAATGAAGCAACGTGAAAAAGAACAATGTTTTGATTGTAGCCTCTGATACCCAACCGAGTTTAAGTAAAACCCTGCAAATTACTTCTAATAATGATTGATAATCTCTAGAATATGCTTTGAATATAGTTATTTTACATGCAATTTCACTCTCTAAAATTATTACTAAAGAGCCACTCCAGAATCACTTGCAACATTTTCATGCAAAGCATTTCTCTAAAACCAGTTTTAACCGAACTTAAAATTACTTCTAAGATGAGCACATCTCATACATAGAGCATACAAGAAATTTCATGAGTCGGTCTCCGGAACATCATCAAGGACAAAAGGTCCTAGTTTACCGGACCTAAATAAAGTAAGAAACTTTTTCGATACCATCAAGCGAGCTTCTGTTGCCTTCTGGGATATTTTTAGTGCCTTCTGAAGAGCTTCAAACTGCTGTTCTATAAGTTCCTCCAAGTCACCCTCTTCTCCAACATTGCCATTAAATTCTGACAAAGTCATAAAAAGAGCATGTTGTACTTCGGCTACAACATCCTGGAAGCAAACAACATCAGCCAGACAACAAAACATGTTATCATATGTAATACTATGAAAACTGACACAGAATTTTAGAAATGCAAAAACATAGTTGTCATTTAAAATTGGGAAAAACGTAAAACTACCAGCAAATCCTAAATCGAAAATGATGTAACCAGAAGTTCCAATAATTCATATTTAAGCATGCACATTTGGGTGTGGGCTTGTGGCAGGCAACACATCACATATTATATATATATATATTGGTGACTTGAAGCAGAGGAACGTGTATCTTACCACCAGGTGAATTACATTATATATTCTAACATATATTCATGCACGTACATATAGAGAGACAGATATCTGTTACCTCAATGTATAGAACACTAGAATTATCTGGTGCCTTTCTCCTACTTGGTCGCAGACCTTTAAGACTATATTCAACATTTCGAGCAGATTCACGTTCAATCGCTTCCATCCTTCTACTGTTGCAGCTCTTCCAGTGAAGAGGAGTCCCTCGAATATTCAATACTGCAAGTAAATATTGAGCAATGCGCTCCTCCCCCACCACTGAATCTTTCACAGATCCTGTGGAAAAGAAAACTTTTATTTTGTCAAGGGTTACAATTAACATTTATAACATAATCCAAAAGTTCTGCTTACAACATATCCCCAAAATTTTTATATTTCTGCAGCGTACTAAATGAGATAAACTGTATCAATCTTTACAGTATTAATATCTATCCATTTTACTCCCTTTTAAATTGATTTGCTGATAAGATGATGCATTATTTCATCCACAATGTTAAGAAAACACATGTTTTCATACTGGTGTTTTACAATTCGGTATGATAAGATTTTAATTATTATTTAATTTTATACATATTTATTGATTGCTATCCCTTTTCAAGTGATTTTAATAGCTTGGGGAAGTTATTTGTAATATCAAGGGGTCATGTCTCATGTGCAATTCTCAATAGTATAATAGTGTTAGTATTTTGCCTCAAGTTTCTTTCAAAAGTGATCAGGAGACTCGTTCAATAGTTTTTTTTATTCATTATTATTATTATTATTATTATTTTGGGTATGTGTTAGTTAGAAAATGGTTTCCTGATGCTTTTTTTAGTTAAAAAAAATTTTTTTCTTACATAATTCGAAGTCATGCACCAATAACAAAGACTCAAACCAGACTTCCTTCCGAGTTGAATCGAAAAGGTATAATAGCAAAATGAAATTCCCCACCTCCTATCTTTCAAATTTATTTTTATGTTAAAATAAATCATTAACACAAAACGGATAAGCAAACCTTGTTTATTTCATATATGTTACTTGTGAACCCAAGTGAAGAGAGCTCCGATTTGGCCCCTTCAAATATACTGGACTAGAAGACAGAAGAGAAACCCTATCTCAAATGATAGTTTTATATTCACAAAATCAGGAAGTTTAAACATCTAGCTTTCCCTTACACTGTTAAAGCCTAAAACCATAGTTTCAAATTGATGTACAGTCATATATAGCATCAAGAATAATTTTTCTTGGGAGAGATCTAAGGGAAATGATTTACCTGAAAGAGCAAGCTTCAGCCCTGTCTCTATATCTGGGATGCTAGGAACCAGTACACCAGGAGTATCTAATACGTATATGCTAGGTTGATGAGCAATCTGTACATGAAATTTAAAGTTGGATATGAGGGGAGAGGGAGGGAGATATGGGGAAGGGTGGAGGGGGGGAGAATCAAATTGTAGTGGAGACTAATAACAAAAAGCTCTATATTTCCTAACCATAATGTGGTAAAGTATAGTGCTAAATATCTGGATCCAAACAAATTATGAATGTCTATCAAAGTCGCTATTACCAATTTCTATTAAAAGTGGGCTTGTATTTTCAATTTCTTGTCACTCTTCTCAATGTTTAAATTTGAAGAGAAAAGTATCATTGAGGTCCCTTTCAATAGGCTAGTAATGCCATTTAATCCCTTTATTCGTAACCAATGTCGTTTAGTCCCCTTAATTTTATAAAAGGTATTAATTAAAGCAAATTATTATTTTAATATATTAAGTCAAAAAATATTATTATTTTAGAATAAAGTGATTTGGTGGGGATAAACTTGGAATGAAGATATTTAGCAAAAATGAAACCATTTGGATTGCACTTCATTTCCCATGTATGGAATGAGAAAATGACAAAATAACTCTATTAAAATTAATATTAAAATATTTACTCAAAATAGTAAATATAAAAAGATAACCTTAACAGTACTATTTGTCGTCATTTAGCATTTTTTGAAAAAAGAAAAGGACTAAAAAACACCCGTTATAAGCAAATGGACAAAATGACACTACTTGCTTAATCTAAGAAACCTCCACGGCTTTGCACCCTAAATTAAAATACTATGTTAATTTCCACAAATTACATATCATGTTGAAGTGCATCTCTATCATTACACAGATTTGTATGGTTTTACCTTCATACTAACAACCTCGACTGTTATGAAGAATTCCACCAGAGTACTCATTGGATCAGTTTTAACGAACACTTTTTTGCTATTAATGAGATCACTCAAAGGAATAAAAAAAAGGAACAAACCATCTCACATATCTCATCATACACACAATTTTCAGTATTCCGTTGACTAAAGTGACATCAATTACCCAGCCAAAGCATAACAAACAAAAAGAAGCACTTTTTGATAGTTGATAACAACTTGCTGACATCAAAAAGTAGCAAAATTGCTGATAACCTAATAAATCACGGTGGTGAATGCAAATGATAGCATTAATGTTTGCATGTGCAACACACATGCATGATGCATGTACAGGTGTAAGTGTGCATATAGCGATACAAAGAAAGAGGGTGGGACACACACTAACAAACAGCAGATGTACTACTCGAACGATTAAAAGGTGAAAATAAAAAAATAACAACAAAAACTACCTGACCTTGAATCCAGCAATGTCCTGCGTAACACCAGGCAATGGACCCACTTTTGCTCTCTTAGTTTTCTCCTGCACTACGATGGAAATCGAAGACAACTATTTAACAAGCAAATTAATGGCACAAGTTAACTATTATATTGATTACAATAGAAGTAATTTCATGATTCCAACATCTCATGATAATAATGTAGATCTCAATTAAACAACATACCAGGAAAGCGAGATGATGCAATTTGATGGATCGAATTGATTAAAGCTGATTTACCAACATTTGGAACACCAACAACCATAACAAGGAGTGTAGGCTCCCTCGAAATCACTTCCTTCAGTTTCAATTCAACAAGCTCTAGAAGCTTCAACAGATAAACCACAGAAAAAAGAAGTGAGCTCAAGAACTTAAACATATTCAATTGGTTATCTGAAAATTGAAACCCAAATGTGCAAAAAAGGCATAAATAAAAATAGCGATGATAATAAGGCAAGCAATAACACAAAATAATTAAAATTACAAACCTTGTTAACAGAACTCTTGCTATGTGCATTAATGAGAATGCAATCTTGCCGGCACGTATCAAAATAACGACTCCATTTCTACAGAAGCTAAACTATTGAGTTAAGTCTCTCAATAATAAAGAATTATTAAAACAAAAAAAATAGTAAATTTCAATTGCAACTACAAATAAACCCGACAAAAAGTAAAGAAAATAAATTACTTGCATGATATTGGGATTGGCAAGGTCTCTCTTGTTGAGAGCAATAAGGCGACGTTTGGAAGAGAGATGAGGCTGAAGGTCTTGGTTAACGGACGACAAAGGGATGCGAGCGTCTCTGACCTCAATGACAAAGTCGGCGAGCTTGAGGCGATCGCGAATGGCGCGAGTGGCTGCAGCCATGTGACCTGGGAACCAGTTGATAGCTCCACCGCCGCTGTTGAAACTCATTTCCCCCAATGTCTTCTTCACCAAGCCCTTTAATCCTCGTCCCATCTTATTACTTGTTTCGTTGATCAAATATCAACTGACTCTATCAAGCCCTATGATGCAAAGAAATGCCTGAAGATTTCTCAAGAATTTCTTCTGTATGATGTTAGGGAATTAGACGTTTAGGGTTTAAGAATTTTTCCTTGAATTAGGGTTTAAGAGTTTAGGACCGACATACTAACTATAATGATAATGATTTTTTTTATTAAATAATTAATTTTTTTACTTTCTATTTTGTGAGAATAATCATTTGATAAAAAATTATAGTGATTTTCAAATAAAAATAAATAAATAAAAGCATTTGTATCTTATTTGTTGCCTTTTGATTTATGAGTTTTTTAATAAAGATTTTTTATTATATAAAATTTCTCAGTATTATATAAGAAACTCATAAGGTTAGATTTAATTTTTATAAAAATTATCCAATAAAAATAAAAAATAATAATTTATAAATGATCACATATTTGCAAGTAAATATTTAAAATATATAGAAATAAAAAATTACATAAAAAATAAAAACAAAAATTAATAATAATTTTTTTAAATGAAAGAATTACAATTCACTCCATGAGGGTTTGAACCCACATCCATTTTGTGGTACAAGTCAATTAGAAAAAGCATCTACAAACAAAAGTTAATTAATAAAATTTAGGTTATGTTTGATAATAAATTTAATAATTATATGCTGTTTTTTAGTGATTTTTTATTTTTATTTATAAATATTCCCTTGTACTATTATTTTTCAAAAAGGATAATAATTAAACAAAATTTGGTGAAATAAAAGAATTTTTTTGACTTGATTTATTATTTAAAAAAGTTTGGTGAAATAAAAAATTAAAAGAAAAAAAGAGCAAGAAATATAATTCAAAAGGCTTCTTTATTAAAAAAGTTTGGTACAAGTCAATTGATAAAAATACATAAAAAAATAAAAATAATTGATGAATTTAATTAGCTATATGCTGTCTGTTAATGATCTTTTATTTTTATTTAAAAAAAAAAACTTAAAAGGCTTCTTTAAAAAAAGATTACGAGTCACCCTATATTTCCTAAATGAACTGGGGCGATTCAAAGATGACTTGAAAAAGAAGAAAAACGAGTCCTCCTATAAAACTGAAAACTGTTTTTGAAAGGCTAGTAATTTCCTCTTTAGACTGCAGACATTTGTTTGATCAAATTTAGCCTTCAATGAAAGAATTGGGATTAGTTTTTGAACTGAATATAGCAATTAGTATGTCGATTAAAACTTAAAATCAATGGGGATAGTTTAGTAATTGGTATCATCGTATGGTTCAATAGCAAACGGTATCATCACTTCGAAAAGCAGCAATCAAATTCTGATTGCTGTTTTAACAGGTTCTGTTGTTGTACAGATATTTCAAAAGTTCAAGACTTTGGTTGGGCCTTCATAATAACTGCCTTCTACAGATAACAGGCATGGAGAAAATAAAACATTTCCAAGTCCAACTACAATTTAAGTCTAATTCAGGAAGAAGAGTTTTAATATGAAATACACAGCAACACTACTACCAGGCTTTGTTTATAGATTCTATACATTTCATTTATGTTATTACAATAAATGAAAAGGATTTCTCAATTCCCCTTAGAGAGCTAACTCTTACCTATACACAAACATATCTATACTGTACAACCAAGCTTAGTGTCACGATCAGAACGCTACTCGCGGACCGTTACACCTAGCTTACCAGAAAGGACACCACCTGAAAGAAGCATAGTGATTATGATCAGAATAGCATCGTAATTATCATTATATTCTAGGTAAACAACATATTTTTTTAGAAATGGGTTAAAAATAAAATCATGTGAATAAATTGACTATATATGAACTGAAGTGAAAAAGCTAGTCGTGTTATTATTATATACTGGAATTGGAGTTCTTATAAAAATTGGATTATTGATGACATCTTTCATGAATGATTAACAAAAGACCGCTACTCTGTTACTATTATATACCAAGAGATGGGGCACAAATTAAAAATGGGAAAACAATACATCTAACACCCTTACAAAACAGTAAAATAGCATCAACCCTTCGCATAGGGAGTCATACCCCACTCTAATTCAAAGGCAGGGTGCTATTTATTTATAACACAAGACCATGCATCTAAGACAAAAACATGCTCGTCATGCTAATAGCAAGAAGTGATGGTAGCAACACCTTTTGGTTATTCCAATTGCAGTTGTCTACAATATAATAGACTTGCTTACAGCTAAAAATAATTATCCTAACCTTCTAGTTAGTGGAATCAATGTTGAAAAATACTATTTTAAGGATAAAGTCGTTTTCTTTAAGTGTCCAATGCATAAACCTCAAAATACATCACATTGGTAATAGCCCCATTACTTAAATATCATTTTGTAGGTCTTATTCATCTTCATCATCTTTACTTACTTTTCCCTCAATATTTAGTGGTGGATTTTTTCTTAGTTTTAGAAGATTCTTCCTTTTTTTGATGTGATGGTGTGATGTTCCTTCTTTCCTCCAACCAAACGCTCATAATCAAGCTCATTTATATCCCTTAGTTGTAGGTTTTTTTAGGTCTCCATCACCAATGACACATCTTTAAGTACCCAAAGATCCTCGTTTTCTTTGAATGCTTTAAGTTTCATATGTCTGTGTTTGAGTTTCTTGTTATACATAATATAAACCAAAAAAATCATCCAAATGTGCTTAATCGGCTTCATGAAATGACTTTTATTTCTTATTTTTCTTTTTATTTCATTTTTTTTCATTTAATGGCTATTAGGTTTTTATAAAAAAATCTGGACCTAAATTAAAAATCACACAAATTGACCCCCTATTGTTTCATGAAAAAGACTTTAAAACCTCATGTTGTCTCAAGGCACATAGCCTCAAGGTGTATGCCTCACAATAAAAGACGTATATCTCAAATTACATAGAGGCACTAGCCTCAAGGCCTTCATTAGCTGCCTCGCCTCACTACGTTTTTTTTTGAACTATGAGTGAAATCATAAAATAGTTCATGAACAATCTCGCTCATAAAAGCTTAAAAGAATTCTATCCAATCAAATGGAGGTCAAGACTAGCACATATAAAATACTTAATCAAGACTAGCATATATAAAATATTTCATCGAAATATCACTCGACATGTCCCCAAGGGGATGTGCTAGTTGTGGTTAGGGAGGACCTCCATCATGAAGGTCTCGAGTTCGATTAGCGTAGGGAGTGAATTTGGGTTATATTTGGGGGGTGGGGGAAGAGAGAGCAAAGAGGAGAGCGGGGGGAACTTACCCAACATAATTTTGGCATAAATTTTCATGAGATTTAGCTTGTATAATCAACTTTTGAACTTGCAGCTTGACAGATAAACCATGTTCAACTTCGCGAGTTTCTCCAGAAAATAAGGTACTGTGGTCTACAGCATGTTGTGCTGAGCTGGAGGGAATGGAAGAGCTGGTAGAAAAGTCACGTCCAGTAAGCTTATTACTCATCCTAGCCATTACAACCACAGCACGCTCATTTAAGACCTCATTTGCATCACCGAGTTGATGAACAGCCTATTTAAGGAGGAAAAGAGACAGCTTAGCACATTACATAGCTTCACATTAAACTTCCAAACAAAAGAAGAAAATACCTGAAGAAGTTCCCTTTCACGAGCACCTCGTTGAGGTTGTGGAAGGTCTCTATTTGGAGCAGGGTCTTCAGCATTCATGACAGCAGGACCATGAGTGCTCGCCAACATTGACATTTGTGGAACTTCATTGAAGTTGAAAAGACGCCAATTGATTAGGGGATCATGAACAAAAGCCTGCATGTGAACTGCAGAATTAGTGCCTTCATTTTATAGACTGAATGAGAATTCTTAAGTTCCATCTACACTTTGTCAAAACAACTAGGCCTGTAGCAGCCACGACACAATGAATTTATATGTTTCTTAATCACATGTATACACAAGGAATCCGACATTGTAGGTCTACCAACGCTATGGAAGGAAGGTTATACTCAGTTCCATCTAGCTTCTTATCATTTACATTTAGAGAGGCATTATGTAGATAACCCATATTACCCTGCTTGAGAAGATTTTAATTTTAATTTTTATAAAACTAGGCATATAACTAATTATCAGAAGCCTTGATAGATGTACCTCTGCTATGCTATTCTTTAGTTTCTCAACAATAATTAGATTTATTTATTTATTAGTTGATTGTAGTGGATACTACAGCATATATATGTTCACTGTATTTCAGCAATATTTTTTCTTCTGATTTACTTTTAAGGACTTAAACTAGGTCTGATCTAAGAGGTCAGAGTTAGCTGGATTGAGTCATAAAGATAATCTGATAGATTATCGGGCTGAATTCTTCGAAAGATTTTCTTGGCTATTTTTTCTGCGATTTACAAGCTACATTGAATTCTATTCTAGCAAATTATCTACTATATGCTACTTGGGATAGATTTCTTTCTCCACAACCACAAACATACAAATACATGTAATACAATATCCAAAAAACATGGTAGTCGATGTATGCAACCATTGTAAATGTGTATAATCTAGACAAACAGAAGCAAAGTATCTACATGTCCATACCTCCATCATGGCCATAACACTATCTTTATTTGTTCTAAGAACTTGCATCACATTTTCACAAGTTGAACGGAAGTTACCCTCAATGCCACTAACCTCCATGGCTTTCACAAGCATTCTGGTCAACCGGAAGGGAACCTGCAAATTTTTATTACATGTTACAATCTGGAAAAAATTGAAAACCAGGAACATGGCAATTCATAATGCATTGAATAATGCCTTCTCTGGGAACTTTTCACGGTTCATAGAAGCTTCAAAGCAGTCTCCGAAATCAATATGTAAGATCTTCCCACTGACAGAAAAGGAATTAAACATAAGTAGGAGATGCAAGAAAGTTTCTGTGAGTAATACATGCATCTGCTGGTGATTCATAAGGTACCTATAACGGTGCAGCATTAGATTACTTGGGTGGCGATCACCTAAACCAAGAAGGTAACCAACCTGAAATGAATTGAAACTGATTAAGTAAACAAAGTCTCAGAAAAGCCAAGATATATACACGAGGAATTTTTAAGATTCAATACTTCACAGGGCCAAAAAGAAAAAGGGAAGGAAGAAAAATCAAAGGATCATAGAAGATCACCTTTGGCATGTATTAAAAAGATATCTTAGATCATTTACAGATCTTCATTAACGAATGTAATTACTATTGTACTATTCATGGAGACCAGCAGATTGAATTCACTTTGAAGAAAAAAAATTAAGAGCTCTTTCTGTAATGTGACATGGGTTCAAACTCAAATTTTTGAATTTAATGTTATATGGTAACTAGTTTTCTTTTCCATCTTCATTTTAGTTGGAACTGAGTTGCACTTTTTAGCTTAAATTTGAAACTTGTGTAATGTTTTCATATTTCAAATACTTTTAACACCAACTTTTCACAAATATAATTTCAAATTCTATTCATATTTTCTATCACCGCCTCAACAGAATTAAATTAAAATTGATAATATAAAAAAACAAAAATGAATATTAAGAAAATAAAAAAAATAAAATAAAAACACAAAATAAAAATTTACCAAGCGAAGTTTTTTGTGTTTTGTTTCATATTCAAGAAAACAGAAACAAAACTCGTTACGAAAAGAAATTTTGTTTTCATCAAAAAATAATTAAAAATCAAAAATTAGTCTCAAATATTAGAAAATAGAACTTGAAAAGAAAACTCGTTACAAAACGAGCCCTAAATGAAATTACATATATAACCAAAAAGAAGCAGCGAAATTACATATATAACCAAAACAAAGCAGCAGCATATAACGCAAAGTAAGTACACACCATGCTCATGACAGCTAGACTTCTTGTGTAATTCGTTCTCCTTTCCAACCATACCTCAGAAGTACGACTTTTCAACCAAAGCACCTACAGAAAGCATTTACAGCACTCTTGGGATAACATGTGCATCAAAAGGGATACAAAATAATGAATATAATACATAATAGATAAGAATTGATACCCTTGATAGGTCATTGCCTTCTGTATTTTGCAAAGCATACTCAAACACTTCAACTTTCGCCATGAGTGGCAAATGATCATAATCTGGTGCAAAACTCAACATATATTTGTGCTCTTGATTCAAGGTAATCTGAAAATTGGAGCAGTGTTAAAGCACGCTAATCACTGCCACATAACGAAAGAACATGCACATTCACAAGCTCACATGCATAGATATTAGACTTCATCAACAGACCTTTCTGGCTTCCCTATACTCACGAATGAGATGGTGGAGGGTATCACAGTTTGGGACCCAACCGATTAAACCACTGTTTGGAGATAATGGAATGACAGAATATCGTTGAATCGACAGATCTTTTTCGGATGTTTTTCTCGAATTTTCCAGTAGAGTATTCACCAAACCAAACAGCTGAAAATAATAAACTGCACTAAGTTGTTGAAATGGCTGGGAATATAGTTATTCTTGAAATAAAAAAAAACAAAGGTATCAAGGAACCTACCAACCCAGGGCATATCATACTCACAAAAAAGAAGAGAATACCTGCATGACACGTTCATCTTGCCGCAAATCCTCATGCCCCTTTAATAAGAAGGCATAATCCTCACCATCATTCCCATGGATGGTCAATTTTCTAGGTCGCTGTTTAGATGTTATGACAACAAGCTGAGATGCAAAAGCTGCTATTGTCACCACTGGCGAGTCTGAAACATGAATTAATTGTTTGTTTTAGACAGGAACAGGTTGATATAAAATACTGCATAGAACCTTGCTTATTTCTTACCAGCACGATATGTCCCAGGGACAGCCAGCTCCAAGTCTCGACATTCTAGCAACTCGGGGGAGACAGACTAGTATAAAACCATATGTCAGTGACTCTTACGACAAAAAATGCAAGAAAGGAGGCCTTCAAATTTTTTTTTCCCGCTGGAAGAGGGAAAAGGGGGGGGGGGGGGGGTTTGGGGCTGGGTTCTTAAGTCTTACCTGCAAATCCAACGTAGTGAGACTTTGAAGCTGCTTATCTATTCTTTTGAACACATGATAATAAAGATCCCATGCCTAATCAAGGCATAAACCATTAGTATTTAGATAATTAAAAGCAAATAAATAACACCCATAAGTCTTATAATTCATTTACAGACAGGGAGGTGGGCAATATGATACTTCATGAGGTCTATTTTCATCCAAAGTATTAAAGACATATCTAATGACTGATGTGAGCAAGCTTCCTTCAGCACTCCTTACCAGTTGTACACTTATACAAAGTAACACACATACATATATCGGATCCATGTAATAAATTTACAGGGTGAGATAAACTGTATTAAACAATATTGGGGCAAAATAACATGGTCCCCTAAAATAAAATTTTAAAGCATCACATGTACCTTATTCAAAAGTTAATACTAAAAAGGGAGGTGGAAGGAGTAAAAGGTCATAACACATCTATGACTTCCATAAAGGAGAAGGAACAATTCTTTTTATTGCACAGTTAATCACTGGTTTTTGTTCTTTTATTAGAATATCTGATAAAATTGAAGCTATTCGTCAGCTGCTAATTTCTGAATTCAGAACAAATATACTGCTGACTTTTGTGATTATTTATTTATTTTGGATAAGCAGCATAAAATTCATTAAATTGGGAAAACTTTACAGCATTAAAATTGGGCCCGCTGTCTAAACAAGCAAAACAGAACCATGCAACTTAATGTTGAGACTTCTTCATAAACTTTAAAGCTTTTTCATAAAAGTAGGTTTTCCAACTCCAAGGAAAATACAATTCAGCTCATGATGGTATGCTTACCTGAGTAAGCTCGGCATCCTTCCCTGTCCTCTTGTACTTCATGCAACATTCATACGCCTCAAGCAATTCACGTCGATATGCCTAAAGATAATATCAAGGTAAAATAGTTAGTTTTTTTCGACCAAACTTTGGAACGATTGACAATGCCAAACAGGAAAGCTTTGTAAGAATTCAAGATCTTTGTTGTCGTGAAGTTATATCAAATTTCGGATATCCGGACTTCCATATTAAATGCATACAAAACAAATTGGTGCAATAGGTTAATATATTGAATAGAATACAGCATAAATCTCACACTACATATTGAAAGTCACCAAAGAAAAAAATTGAATTGGTTCACAACCTCGATGAATGCTCTCTCTTTTATAGTAATATTGGTTGTCATAACCCCTTCCTCGAGCATTTCATGCAGGGGCTCCAAAACCTTCAGCATCCCCTCTATGTTATGTTCCCCAAAATATAAACGACTAGCTTCCTCAAGCGCTTCATGCCACGTCTCATGCCAAAGTATTGCGACCCTGATTAGTTCCTTAGATACAAGTTGTGCCTGTATAGAAAGAAACAAACTAGAATTAAAAATAAACAACAAAACAAGGAAGACCTAGTCGAAACTAAATTGTTAATATTATTTCACCTGATCCACAAGAGTGCCGCTATGCTGCCGAACTTTGTCGACCACTTCTTGAGCAGCTGCTCTCCGTAAGTTACTTATTGATTTACATGCCACAAGCAGAGGATACATAAGAGCCTGCAAAAGGTACGAACTTCCATATTCAAAAGTCTAAACATGGATGCATTATACAATTTAACATGTAGTGCGCTTAGAGATGCATGTATTACGCTCTTGTTGATCTAATAAATGCTTTAGCACATGACACTATCCTGCAAATTCATCCTTCTTTTCCCCTCTAAATTGCTTTGCATTTTTTTTCTTTTTTAACAGTAATGGTGAAGAAGCATATTACATGGGGTTATCAAGTGGCTGGGATGAGTACGAAGGAATGAAACTCATGGGCATAAAAACAACAGCAACCTATATGAAGATAGTTCAAAAGATGCGAGTAAATTGGCACCACATGGCAACATGTTTAAAATCTATTCGCATGAATCCTTGTTTTGCATCAATCCATAAAAATCTCTACTACAAAATCATGATCTTGAAAATCAAGAAGTACAGCAGGCATGAAAAGCAAACCTGTGGATGACTCTGTCCAATTCGCACTAAAAGGGATTGTATGAGTTCTCTCACAGCACGGTTATTTGAATGTATCCTGGCAATTATTTGAGGCAAAACCACAAGCCATGTGTTGATATTAACCAGTGCAAATCCTTTCTGCAGTGCCATTTGGACTTCTGCACTAGCTCCATGGTTGAACCACAGTGTGAGGAGACGCAGAATATCCTATGTAAAGATGGCCAACCATTCAAAATAGTCCATAAAAATAAAACAATAACAAAAGCAGAATCATGGAAGTTCATAACTTAGTCATCTCATTTACTACCTAGAAAGCTTTTCTTATTAAATTTGCAACCTAAGCTTTTAACTTTGATTCAATTTGGTACTTGAACTTTCTTCCGTTCAGACTGCAAATTTTTAGTAGTAATTACAATATTTTGTTTTGTGGTGGTGGTGGTGGTGGGTGGGGGAGGGGATGTGGGGATTTCAAGAACCAAATCATGGAAATAAATTGAGAAGGAAAATTTTTTTTAAGTGCCAAATGATTGAAAATTGTAGGTTTTGAATTTAGATAAATAAGATTATCAGAGGATAAACCTAATGATTGAATGACCAGTTTCATTTTAAAATAAATTTAAAATAAGAATAGTCTTAGATTTACCTGCATCTATTCAAAATGCCTTAAAAGGCATGTTTGTTGACTAATATATAAGACCATGACCATACATTACAATCATATGTTTGGCTGTGCAGCAGTATTGTACATAACAAAAATTGTAAGGGTATGTAGAAATTTCTGTTGGGCCTAAACAGTAGTAGAAGCTATACAGACTAATTATAATACAATTTGATATAATTCAATCCAAAATACACATGTGGCCTCACATGCATATAAGCTCAAACAAAGCAAGTGGTGTGGTAAGGTAGAAAAGTTGACACAACCAGATTAGGAATATGGAAAATTCCTAAAGTGATGCTTCATTCAAATAAATACTTACCTGTAAACTGTCATCAACACCTGTAGCATTTGCTGCACATGCTATTGAATGAAAATATCCAGTGACAGCAGCAACAACAAATTGTGCTGAATTGGGATAACCTCTTAAAGTGTAATGAGACATTACTGCTGTATTGAACAACGCCCATGTATGCCAAGCCTTTGCCCACTTATTGGCACATTTAGTGGCATTTCCAAATGCGGTAAGGATTTCTACATTTAATGTAAAAGACTAATCAGCAAAAGTATGTATAGTGTTTCTCGATGATATTCAGAAATTGAAGATTGTAAGCATATGCTACCTTGTATAGAATCATCATCCAGTCCAGGAGGTAGAGCCCACTGCCAGGTTCCAAGCTTAAGATACGCACGAGCAAGGAGAGGGACACCCAAATTATCACTGCTTGTCAAGCCAGATGGTGTAACTTGTTGAATACTTGGCGAACTTGAAAGCTCTTTAGTTAGATTCTAAACAGTAAAGCGGGGGCAAGAAAATACAAAATAAGACTTTAAAATAAACAATCTAGTTTAAGATAGTATAAAAAATGCTCACTGTACACAAGGAGAACTATGTTATACCTGCAGCCTGACAAAGGCTTCCTTGCGCTTATGGTCCTCTCCGAGGGACCACTGGTATTCCAAGTACGCGAGCATTACTTGAGGGGGCCCATGGTACCGCAGGCTTTCATGAGATGTCTCAGGGTCATACTGTAAAAATTCAAAATAACCTTCAGCAAAGGGAATAAAATTTAAACCCACAAGAAAAATATTTCTGTGAAATAAACACGGGTAGAGACCTGTAAGAGTTTGATTAGAGTAGATCTAGCCTGACTTATCCGCCCACTTTTGCGGCACAGGGAAGCAAACTTGAGCCAGGTTTCAGTATCTTCTGTAGGAGGTAACACGAGTGCTCTAACAGCTAAAATTACCTGCCAGACCTAAATATTCAAGCACAGCAAAGGTTAGAAAGAAGGCAACATAACAGTCAAAGCATCAATAGACACAATCACCTTCAACAAGTCAGCCAAGGAAATTCGTAAGCATGCATTTATGTTTACACACCATATCAAGATATACGGAAGGAAATAGTGCTGCGTATTGCTCGTCATTGCCAAGACAAGCAGCATGTGCTCAAAAGCTGAATGTGAGTGAACATAAATACTTTTGAGCATACCTTCAACAAGTCAGCCAAGGAAATTCGTAAGCATGCATTTATGTTTACACACCATATCAAGATATACGGAAGGAAATAGTGCTGCGTATTGCTCGTCATTGCCAAGACAAGCAGCATGTGCTCAAAAGCTGAATGTGAGTGAACATAAATACTTTTGAGCATATGCATTGCATGTTTATGTTACACATACATGTACAGATAGAATCTAAACCCTAAAGTAACACATAGTTGACCAGAGAAGCTGCAAAGTTTAACTCCAGGGAAGATAAAAACCTCAACACAAATTGATCAAAGAAAACAAAGCTTAAACTAGAGCAATATGTCATAAAGAAGCTACAATAATATCTTTAGAGCATATCAAAGGCAGAAAGTTGAGCATGATAATTCCTCTGACCCACTGCATCCAAGTCATTTTCTTGGAATAATTTGTACAACTGAAAGTACACAAACAAAAGGTATTCATCAATCCTTTTTGGCTTTTTGGCAATATGCATAAGTTTCAAGCATGATGCATGAATCGGCCTATAGTGGCATGTTCTGTGTACCGCATCAAAGAGGATAAATATAGTTATATCGGCTGAATTTAAAATAATTAGTATGTACATCTTTTGGCAACAACCTTGTATCATATAGTCGAATAAAATATACAGTGACAATTTTTATAAAATAACTTATATTTAAAATTAAATTTATTTATTTTATGTAGCTTTCACATTTTAAAATAATTCCATTCAAAAAATTTATTTAAATTAAATTTTTATTTATTTGATATTTTTTTATATTTAAAATAAAAATATTATTTTTAATTTGAAATTAAAGAGTCGAGCTACATAGTTCTAGAATTGAAAATTCAAGGCAAAAGTGTCCAATACAACTTAGACCCACATCCATACCCAAATAGTTTCTATTTCGTCCGATACAGTTTGACTTCACAATCACGGGAGGATTGGACAGAACCTATACAGTTGTCCTTCTATTCAAGCCAAAAAATATTTTGTAGGAGTATCTTCTCATGGTACCATCATTTTGCTTAAGCCAGCCATGTATGCCTTGGTAAATTTACCATCCCCTCACAACCTATCTATTGCAGTCATAAATTTCTCAAACGCCATTATCTATCCAATAATTACTATAACCATTATTGTCGGCCAGAAACCATTCAGAATGCATGCTCTGAATATCATATAATAAAAATAAAAATAAAGTCCTCTGAAATAACCCTGTTACTGCAATGTTTTTCATAGAGCTCCAATTTCTATGTGATCCCCATGTTAGAAACACACTGTTAGTCATTAGTTCCATTTACATAGGTCAAGGAACATTAGATGGATGAACAATGCAACGGTGGCATTCCAAGCTTATCTCCTAAAAACTCACCAGATTACCCACAACCCAGTGGAAGAGGGAACAAATCAAACTTTTCAGATTTAAAAGTTCCATCTTCAAGCTGTAAACTAAGGAAAATGAACAGGAAATGCAAACTTATATACCTCAACATTTCGCTTTGCACCTTTGATTCGTTCGGTCCACATATTGCGAATAAGGGCCCGCCGCCCCTCAGCAACAAGGTTGCCCATGGGAAGCGTGCAGTAATCAATAACCTGGTGAAAATCTGTATATTATGAAACAATTGGCGGAAGTCTAGCAGCTTAAAATATCTAGAAAAATAAAGAAACAAACAAGCAAACCTCCTCTAGTTCCGACAACTGCTGAACCCGGACCATATTGCTATAAGCACGTTCATAGCTCTCCAGAACCTTTGAACATACAAGATTTGTTGAATACTATATCCATGAAGAACTTAAGAATTTTGGATATCATTACTTAAAGAGGAAAAAAATAAAAAATAAAAAAGAAGCTCGTTTCCTTGTGTTGTAGCTTGCATCAATTGATGGCAATCTCTTGTAGAACACACAAGTAGACTTTCAATTTCAATTGCCCGTGCATGTAGCAGACAAATAGTGAAAATTAAACATTGTTACGTTAAAAGAGAGAGAGGGAAAAAAAACAAAGAAAAGAAAGAAAAGAACATGATGAGATAAATATATAATAAAATTATATCTATCAGGAAACAACTTCCTACAACACTTAAAGCAGGATGGCTAGGCATGGGTGTTGGAAAATCTATATTAAATATTGTGTTTCCTTATTAGTTTGGAGCCATATTAGGCTTAAGGTTTCAGTGTGGTATTTTCCCTATAAATATTGATGATAAGAATGACGTAGTATGGCCTTCTCGCGCTCTCGTCTCATCCTATTTGGATTTCTCAATTATAGGATATAAATTACGTGACAGCTTATCCATGTAGCATGATTGTTTGAAGCAATGTTAACAGATGATAGAAGACGACTGAAGAACATAGCAAATGAAACTGATAGATGTTCGTTAGTAAACAAAAATAGACTTGCACCAATATTCAAAAGATCAGACAGGTAACATTTTATCTCATGTAAGTCCGTTTTGTTTAAGTTTAAGAAGGTTTAACCAATGACATGCATAACTTGGAGCTGAACACGAACTTGGGCACCCTTTACAGGTTAATGAAACACCAAAATAAAAAAACTTACCAAAGCAGCAAGCTCTGTTGCCAGGCACTTCCTGGCTCTTTCCACATATTCCCGCGCCTCCTCATACTGGAGATAAAAGCAAAAGACAGGACAAAACGTAATAACCCAAGAAGCATCAGAAAAGCATATTGAATAATCCTACTTTTCTTTTAAAAGAACCATACACAACCCAGTGGAGTGGGAGTAACAAGACATACTGCACCTCTCAATTAAAGGTACATGAATTCAAAAGTTGTTCCTACTCCTGGCTTCTTTACTACAAAAGCCAGATAACTACACATTTCAGATTTGGAGCAACTGGAAGGCTTGTTTGTTTGAATTTGTTATGGTGTCTCTATTTCTTCTTCTTTGGGTTAAAGGTCCAAGTCTTCTTCAATGATATCTAGTTTGATTTGGTTTCGATGGTTAGGTATTTAGTGTAATTTATTTTGTTGCCGACTGCTTGTCCAGTTGTTATCATTTCTCCTTTCATCCATGAAAGTTTTGGTTTCTTAGCAAAGGACGTGGAATGAAGGTTTTGAGACATGCAGTAAGGTAGCATAATGAATGAGACATATCCACTAAATGAGGTTCACGCCATAAGCAATATGAGAGACTAATGCCTTGCAGGCAGGTGATTCAAGGAAGAATGTCTCACTGTTACATTTTAATACATGCAACACCAACTCCATTAAATTGAATCTCTCTGTGGGATAAGGACGTTTTATTTAATATGTAAACCAAGGGGATTTATGTATTCCAAATCATGTTTTTGATTCTACATATATGTTTAATAGTGTGCCTTCATATAATCGTGGATGTTGGCTTTCTTCTTACTAGTTCTGGTTAAGTAGATTTTATAAAGGACCAGCCATAATTTTTTATCAAATCAAGTCAGAACATTAATCCATAAAAATAAATAAAAATGACCAAATGATACATCATCAAGAATGAACATACCTTTCCTCTACGAACTAATAGAACAGCCCGGAAGAAAGTACCATTACTACTTCCGTCACCACTGATGGCAGTGTTTCCAAGACCTCGAAGTTTTGTTTCATCACCATCATCTAATCGAGACACGTATTCTGCCATTTGATCCCACTCTCCCATATTCCAAGCAGCATTTGCAGCCTAACACATCCAGAAACCATTATCTGATGCAAGCTGAGTAATCGAGGACCTTGATGAAAACATCATATTAAAATACAAGCAATAATTATAATAATTAAAAAGAAAAAATAAACCATTGGAGCCATTTCTAGTCGAGCAGCTGGTTCAGCTGGGGTCCAATATTCCTTGCACAAGTTGTTAAGCTCCTCCCATCGAGCCAAAGCAGCAAGGCACCTCATCCGGCCTACAAAAGATGCCAAAAATCATCTCAAAGAAGATGTACAAGAAAGAAATAAGAATGAGAAAAATCAAGTATAATATCTAAAACACTAAGGTTGAGGAAAGATGGGAAAGGATCAGAAAGAGGACCACAATAATTACTGTCAATAAATCTATCTGGCCCTCAAATGGAACATTTTGAGGGAGGTAACAACGAAGCCATATAAACAACTTTAACAGTTTAGCAGATTTTACAACCTAGAAAAAGGAAAGGGAAAACAAATTTGACAGCTATCACGACTTAGCAATAACATAGTATGAAATATAACGTGGCTTATCTTTGGGTAAGTTGGTTTCAGAAAAATAAGTCGCTTTTGTGCAAATGGTTATGGAGATTCCCAATCAAGCAATATTCTTTGTGGCATAAGGTTATTATAAGTATATATGGTTTAGATGCCAGTGGGCGGGATGCTAAAAGTCCCCATGTGTGAATTTTAAATGCCTGTGGAAGGCCATTTCTCAAGAATGTGATGACTTAACTTTAAACATTAAAGTAGTTATGGGGATGGTTTAAACATTAAACTAGTTATGGGGATGGGCAGAAAATAATGTTCTGGACTTACCCATGAGATTCAGATTTCCATGTTTGTTTTGTTTGACCAATAAAAAAGAGTTTTGTATTAAAGGTGTAGCTACTGACCTACTGATTCCTCAAGTTCCTGGAATTTTCATTTCTTCCGTGTAGAATTTATTCCGAGAGATATGATGGAGATAATATGGAATATGTATTCTTTACTTCATTCTTTATTAATTCTCATTTTACAACACTATAAATAGGAATAATACATTAGACAAATGTCTACTAATTCTAGGAATATAACAACTGGAATCAATGATTAAAATACAGCTTGATTTACACTAGCTCTACAGCCTGTACAACACTAATAATATTCTCTGAAAGTCTACACTCTCCCTCAAGTTGGGTAATAGATATTAATCATTCCCAACTTGCAACTCAATTCTTCGAAGATTGTTCGAGGTAACGCTTTGGTAAGGATATCTGTAATTTGATGTTTAGTAGATGTATATAGTAGGTCCACAATTTTTTCATCTATCTTTTCTTTAATGAAATGACGATCAATTTCTACATGTTTGGTTTGATCATGATGAATTGGATTTTTCGTAATTCTTATTGCAACTTGATTGTCACAATACATGCTGATAGGTTCAAGAGTTGTGAAGTCCAATTCATTGAGTAGTCTTCTTAACCACATTCCTTCACAAATCCCATGAACCATGGCTCTAAATTCAGCTTTTGCACTGCTTCGAGTGACTACTGACTGTTTTTTACTTCGCCAAGTTACAAGGTTTTCCCATACGAATGTACAATATCCAATGGTAGATCTGCGATCCACTATAGAGCCTACCCAGTCAGCATTTGCAAACATTTCAATTTTTCTGGTGAGATTCTTATTGAAAGATAATCCTTTTCCTAGTGTTATCTTGAGATACCTGAGTATACGATAGACCACTTCCATGTGTTCTTCAATAGGACTGTTCATAAATTGACTTACAACACTTACTGAAAAACCAATATTTGGTCTAGTATAAGATAGGTAAATGAGTTTTCCCACTAATCTTTGATAACAACTTTTGTCCACAGGTGTACTATTTTCTTTGATTCCGAGTTTTATTGTAGAATCCATCAGAGTTTCTGCTGGTTTACACTCCATCATTCCAGTTTCCTTGAGAAGATCAAGTACATATTTCCTTTGAGATATAGATATGCCCCTTTTTGTTCATGCTACTTCTATCCCTAGAAAATATTTGAGATTGCCTAGATCTTTGATCTCAAATTCCTTGGCAAGGAATTCTTTGAGTTTATTCATCTCAATTGTAGAATTACCTGTTAGAACAATATCATCTACGTACACAATTAGGATAACTATTCTGTCATTGGAGAAGTGTTTGACGAATAGTGTGTGATCTGATTGGCATTGATTGTACCTATATCTCTTCAGAACTTTAGAGAACTTATCAAACCAAGCACGAGGAGACTGTTTCAATCCATATAAGGATTTCTTAAGTTTGCAGACTCTATTGGTTGGAACAGAAGATTCAATTCCAGTAGGAATGTCCATGTAGACTTCTTCTTCGAGATCACCATTAAGGAATGCATTCTTGACATCTAATTGGTAGAGAGGCCAATCCAAGTTAGATGCTATGGAGAGAAGAACACGAATAGTGTTGAGTTTTGCTACAAGTGCAAAAGTCTCCGGATAATCAAGCCCATATGTCTGAGTGAATCCTTTAGCCACAAGGCGAGCTTTGAGTCTTTCTACACTGCCGTCTGCTTTGTGTTTGATTGTAAAGATCCATTTACACCCAACAGTTTGTTTTCCCGATGGTAGTTCTGGGATCTCCCAAGTCTTGTTTTTCTCTAGGGCACTGAGTTCTTCACAAATAGCTATCTTCCATTCAGGTATCTGAAATGCTTCATGAACAAAATTTGGAACCTCTATCTGATCAAGGTTACTGATAAATGCCTTATACCCTGGTGAGAGATTTTTCTAGGAAACAAAGTTGTAGATAGGGTGGTTTGTGCATGATCTTACAAATTTCCTTATAGCAATTGGCAAATTCAAATCATTATGAGGTAATTCAATAATATGAGGTAATTCAATAATATGAGGTTCAGTGGTGTTACCTTGTGAATTGTCGGAGTGGCATGTATTCGGGTTGGATTCCTGGATTGGCTCAAGATATGCTCGGTTCTCTACTCTTTCTTGAGTTGTTTTCCTTCTAGAGTAGACAAGGAGATCATTGTTCGGGACAAGGAAGTTTGGATCTGTTGGTAGAGAAGTTGAGGGTTCATTGGGAGTAGTAAGAGTATTTATTTGAGATATTGATTCACTTTCTGGAAGTTACGGAATAGGATTTGTGATAGACTGAGTGCTTATGATATTCGAAAGTTGGTATTCATTGCCTATGTTCTCCTCCTGAATGACAGATTTGGAATAGTACGGATATTGTTCAAAGAATGTGACATCCATTGTATTATAGAATCGTTTTGTGATAGGAGAAAACATTTTTATCCTTTTCTGGTATGATGAATACCCTAAGAATATGCATTTGATGGCTCGAGGATCAAGTTTACCACTATGATGTACATGGACATAAGCAGAACATCTGAAAATTTTAAAGGGAACGTGGGACACGATTTTGGTGTGTGGGTATGACTCAAGTAGAGTATTGATAGGTGTTTTAAACAAGAGGACACGAGATGGCATCCTATTGATAAGATAAGTAGCTGTAAGAACAGCATCCTCCCAAAAATGTTGAGGGACATGAGTTGTGAACATAAGGGATCTAACTACCTCGAGAAGATGCCTATTCTTTCTTTCAGTCACCCCATTTTGTTGAGGTGTGTCAACACATGAGCTTAGATGGACAATCCCTTGACTTAACAGATAATCAGTAAGGGTGGAAGTGAAGTATTCTTTAGCATTGTCGGATTTCAATACTTGGATTTTTGTTTGAAATTGGGTTTGAATCATGGTATTAAAATTTTTAAAAATTTGACATGCTTCAGATTTTTCTTTCATTAGGAATAACCAAATGATTCGAGTATGATCATCCACAAATGAAATGAACCAACGTGTCCCTGTGATGTTTTTGATTCGAGAAGGTCCCCATATATCAGTGTGAATTAATGAAAAAAGATGTGATTTTTTATGTGGAATAAGAAGATATGAAGTTCTAACATGTTTTGAAAATTGACATACTTCACACTGAAAAACTTCTGAATTTTTATTTCTAAAGGATGAAGGAAAAAGTTTCTATAAATACTTGAAATTAGGATGACCTAAACGATAGTGATTCAACATGATTTCACCATCTTTATTGGACTTAAGGTTTAACAAAGCTTTATTCTGATTAGAAACTTCGGATACAACTTGGTGGGCTTGTCTTGCTGAAGGTTCTTCACTGCTGAGGAGATAGAGTCCCGAGAATTCCTTAGCACTGCCAATCATCTTTTCCGAATCCAAATCCTGAAATTCACATAGGTTATGAACAAATTTAGCCATACAATTTTTATCACGGGTGAGTTTAGTAATTGATACAAGATTACAATCATGTGTAAGAACAAGAAGGACAAAATCTAGAATAAAGAAGTTTGAAATTTTGGCTGAACCAATTCCTGTTACTTTGGATACTGAACCGTCGACAATTCGGACCGTGTGTCCATTCTGGTAGATTTTAAGATTTATGAGAAGAGAATCACCCGTCATGTGGTCTGAAGCACCGGAATCAACAATTCATAGTCTCATAACCTGTTTCACACTAAAAGCATTGAGGGTGTTACCTGATTGAGCTATAGTGGAAGATGATGTGGTCAAGGATTGTCCAAATAATTTCTGGAAGAGATCAATTTGTTCTTTGCTAAACAGAACAGATTCAGGTGACTCAGTGCCTTGAGATTTAGAGGCAATTTTGCCATGACTTTCATTGTTGATGTGCTGTGCGAACGGTGGTTTCCAATCAGTGGGTTTACCATGAATTTTCCAACAGGTTTCCTTAGTATGACTAGGTTTACGACAATGATCACACCAAGGTCTTCTACGACGAGGACGGTTGTCTATATTATGAGAGTGCTGGTGGCCTCGAATGGCAAGTGCAGATCCTTCTCCAGTCACGGAAATGATAGATTGAGGACCCATCATTACTTTCTTTCGACTCTCCTCATGACGGACTTCAGAGAAGGCTTCACGAATACTGAGCAAAGGTTTTGTTCCGAGAATTCTACCATGCACATCATCAAGATCTTTATGGAGCCCCTGTAAAAATTCGAAAACCCGTTTGTTGTCAATAATCTGTTTGTACAAGATGCTATTTGCTGGACAAGTCCATTCGTGAACCTCAAAGAGATCTAATTGCTGCCAACATCGAGTGAGAGAGTTAAAGTATTGTGTAACTGACAACTCTCCTTGACGAAGATCATGGAGGATGCTCTCGATCTCAAATAGTTCGGACATATTATCAGAACTAGAATAAGTATCTTTGGCTGCATCCTATATTCCTTTGGCAGTTTTGTAGAGAAGAAAATTCTCTCCAATTTTGTTTGTCATGGAATTGATCAACCAAGACATCACCATATTGTTTTCAAATTTTCATGTTCTGTATTGTAGATCGTCTTTGTTTGGAGCTGCGGGATCGCCAATAAGGTAATCATCTTTCATTTTTCCGCATATAAAAATCATAACGGATTGGGACCACTGAAGATAATTATGCCCATTTAATTTGTGACTGGTGATGGGCATAAGACTATTATCTGTGGAACCAGTAATTATAGGTTTTCCCGTGGCCATTTATTTCAATTGTAGATTATACGTGGACTGAAATTTGTGAGTTGTTTTTTTTTTAGATAATCTGTTGGACCGGGTTGGGTGGGTATGTTGGACCGGGTCGGGTGGGTAGGTTTTTTACTAGGTCATGTAGGGTTTAATCGGGTCGGGTTGAGATATATTAAAACTGCTTACGGGTATTGGAAAAAAGAAAAAACAGAATGCGACTGCGAGACTTACTGGCATGTGGGACTAAAGCAGACAACGATAATGATCGGCATTGACGATGAGGAGATGGTCGACGATGATGACTGGCGATGACGACGATGACTGAGATGGCTCACCGCACCACTGAGATGAAGACATAAATGATGGCTAGTCTGAGAAGGCCACTGGCGATGATGACGATGAGTAGTCTGATGGTGGCTGATGGTGGTTGGTGGTGGCTGATGGTGGCGATGATGACAGAAATCAGACGTATTCGGCAATAGGAAGAAAAAATAATAATAATCAGTCTCTTGAGAACTATTTATTTCGGGGAGAAAAATTCTTCCTCAGACAGAATTGATATAACACAAAATTGGATTTCTGGATTTCAGAAATGCTCTGATACCATGTAGAATTTATTCCGAGAGATATGATGGAGATAATATGGAGTATGTATTCTTTACTTCATTCTCTATTAATCCTCATTTTACAATACTATAATACAATACTATAAATAGGAATAAGACATTAGACAAATGTCCACTAATTCTAGGAATATAACAGTTGGAATCAATGATTAAAATACAACTTGATTTACACTAGCTCTATAGCCTGTACAACACTAATAATATTCTCTGAAAGTCTACATTTCGTAACTTTAATGATAGGAGGTTAGAAGAAATGCCTTCTTTATTGTTTTTTATTAATCTTGTTTGTCTCTCTCCTTGAGTTCAGATAAGAGAACTTGGAGACTACTATTCTTGTAAATCTTTCTTTATACTTTCTTGTAGACAGTCTTCCTATTTCCTTCTTCCCTGCTAATTCTTTCATGTGATTCATTGCATGATCTCTAACTCATGGGAAATTAAATACTATGGGTTTGCTTCAGAGAAGGAGGCCACACTTCATGCTATGTCCTAATTGCTGCGTTCTATGGAAAAGCAAGGGAGAATCATCATTGTTTTCTTCCCACAAACGTATGGAGATGACATTCCACAAATTTTCAATTGTTCTAAACTCACTTTGGTGATTTTGGGGTTTTTAAGTAGGATAAGCTACATTGAAGAAATTTAGTCTGTCTTTGCTTTTGGTAGTTTGGATGGAGATGACTTATAAGATATTGGAAGAAGATACTTTAGAAGTGTTGTGGAAGCGAGTAACACATGTTGCTTATCGGTCATCTAGTTTCTCTTCGCTTTGAGAAATACCAAGAAGTTCAATTTACTGTCCATGAGGTGGAAATTGTTTTTGGGTTATAGCTTTTTCCTTATATAGATTCGAAAGATAGCAATCTAAAGCTGCATCCCTACTACGAAATAATCTATCAGACTATCAGTTTAATGTTCATGCTTCCTATACTAGAAAAAAAAGGAAGCACAAACAGAATTAACTATATTCATTTAAGTAAACTTGTGAAACAAATCTAGCACATCATAAACAGTTTCAGTAATAAAAAAACAGAACCAGATAATACAGACCTAAAGTGGCATCCAGCACAATATGAGGATTCAATGCTTGAGAAGCTTTCACAGTGTAGGCCTTCAGTGCATCATCCCATCGCTGCAACTTCTCATACCTAACAAGCATAATCTAGGTGAGAATCTTCCCTGCCCATTGAAATTCTTACAGTATAGAATCATAATTTCGCTAGATAATTGAGGTCCAGATAGAACCCGCCGTACGAAAAGAATCCATGAAAGTGAGAAATAATATTGAAGGTATGAAATACGATCCAAAAGCACCTCCAGAAGGTAATAATCATCAACATTACCATGATTCTTTCAATTGAACATCCAGATGTTGCTGAGCAAATGTCAATATTCCGACTGCCGCCTGGAATAGAAAACAACTTCAGAATAATAAAGAATAAAAGTATTAAAACTGATGTGAACCTCACAGAAATATTAGAAGCAAAAAAATAGTAAACTGTTTTTTAAAAAAAATCCTCTTAAAGAAACCTCATGCTGGTGTAACTGATTGTTTATATGTATGAGTGCTTCAACAACAGCCACAGGATTAGCATCCATCTTCTTGGAGCATGCTCCTTCAAATTCCATTTCTTTGTAATGCAGGGCCTTTGCAAATGCACGGCACTGAAATAAAGTTTTAAGTTATAGATAAATATCTCACTACCTTGCAGAAAAAAGCACAGAATAGTCAAATTTTGAAATTTTTAAAGCAAATTGATACAAGTGGAAAAAAATAATTTGAGAGCAAAATGGTTACCTTTTCTGCAAGAGCACCAAGGAGACGGATATCTATAGGAAGAGGTTTCTCATCATGTTCCATGAACTCTGCCTAAAGAATCAGTAGTTTTGAGTCAAGAAGAGAAACAAAATATCTACACCAATGATCAATGAAAGAGAGTTCTTTTTAAAACAATAAAAAAATAAAAAAAATGCATAGCAACATTTCACTTCTCTGTATCTCACTACAGGGACACCAGTGGTGCCCACTGGGTGGTTTACTGTCTTCATGAACAGTCATGGAAAGCAATTACGGAATCCTTTGAATTACCATTATTATTTATTGCTAAATGTTATAAAGAGTAGCCCTGGTATCATAGAATTCTATAACTCTTTGAATGAAAGCTAGAAACAGTCTAATAAGCAGTTATGGTGTTGCTTTCCAGCAGCAGACTATATTTCCATGGATGAAATCATGAAAAAATTGGGATATTTCCTGAAATTTCCAGGGATATCTTGGAGAACTCAAGGTGTGGATATGGAAATGGGGTTGAAGTGTATATCTTTAAAAGTAATTTGGGTAGCATGAGAATGGGGGATGCATGCAAAGAGAATGTTGTAGCCTCTGGATGACAATTGTTAAAAGAATTTGATTCCTTATTTTCTAACTGAGATGTAAGGTGGGAGATGGAAAAAATAAAAAAATAAAAATCCGAGGATCTTGATTGAAAGGTGATTCTTTTGTTGATTTCAAAGCGTAGATATGGAGACTGTTTGGAGAAGAATGTTCATGTTAGCCTCTTGAAGGTCAGAATTTCAAGTTTAGGAGAATCTTGAATGATTGGAAAGTTGAAGATTTCACAAGCATGACGTCAAAGTTGGGAGACATAATAAGAGTCGATAAGAAATATAATGATATGAACCTAGTGTACAGGTTGTTAATCACTTTGCATCGGTGAGAACATGCCCAACAAGCAAGGTTAAGTTTTTGTAGTTGACTAGTCTTGGTTGATTATTTTCTCCTAAACTGTGTGCTTTGCAAGAATAGCTTGGAAAAGATTGATCATTTATTTCTACATTGTTTAGCTACACATCTTCAAGAACAAAACAAAAAAAAGGGTCAAAATGGGTTATTCCATGATTATCTCCATCTTTATTTCTTAAAACCCTCTATCCATACAAGACTAGTAAGGATTCAAAGGCAAGTGGGCTGTGGAACTGTATGATTAGAGTAACTCTTGAGTCTTGTGGATTGAGAGAAATACGAGAATTCTATATGATACTAAGAATTATAACAATTTTTTTCTGAAGTAAATAGATTTTTCTACAACCAAATGTTGGGAGTCGTTTCAAAAATATCATCGAACTTTGACTTGTTACTTTCATACTATTAAACTTTGCAATTGTTACAAAAATATTGTCAAACTTTTTTTATAGCTTCCATACCATTAAACTTTACAAAATGTTACAAAAGTATCATCAACATAAATCAATTTATGAGTTAACGACAAATTACACGTATGTCGATAATATTTTTGTTACATATGCAAAATTTTATAAAAATAACAAAAAAATATTTGATGATATTTTTGTAACATTTGTAAAGTTTAATAATATGGAAGTAACAAATCAAAGTTCAATTGTATTTTTGTAACTACCCCAAAATTCGGAAGTAAAAAAGTCTAATTACCATTTTTCTGTGAGAGAAAGTTTTGTTTATAAATTCATTATCAGTGTTTCCCAAAGAACTGAAATATTATTCTCAATTGTATATCCTACTTGGTTGTTGGAGTGATGTAATAGACGGAGCATATAGCTGCTATTTAGCATAAATTATTTTTAAAGTCAAAAATAGATTTTCCTATAATATTCCTTAAATAAAAAAAAGTTTATTCCTTTAAAATTTGGGAAATATTAGGAAACTTCCTTGGATATTTTAAAAAAAATCAAAAAATATTGATTCAAGTTTGTATGCCAAATTATTTTCTCGAAAACAGTAGAAATTTCCAATAGGAAATATCTGTGTAAAAATGTTGCGGAATTTTTTTCCCCATATTTTTCATTAAAAAAGGTTTGAAATGACTTATTACTCTTACTATATGCAAGCCAGTATTTGCATATTTACTTTGACATTTCATAATTATTTGCAATTCTTTAAACTAATACATTCTCGTCATTGCAACCAAAATTTAAAATAACAAAATAATAATACATATTGGTAATTAAAATTGGAGAACTTAAAACATATAAGAGCATATATACGTGCTAAGCCAAATATTGTTTCGGAGTAATAATGCTGGCCATAGCCATGAGCAAGAAAAAGGCAATAAAACACACAGAAAAATTGTACTAATTACTTGTGTGACTTTGTAATGTGTTTTCTTTTGGTTCTTCTCCCTCCCTCCCTCCCTTTCCTAATCCTCTTATTTGTCTCTGTAATTTATCTTTGTTAAATAAATTTATCCTTGCGTTGTTTAGTTGATGTTATATGTAGGTCATAAATGATATGTATACTATGAATATTGCATTTATATGATAAAAAAACATATTTAATTAGTGTGTTATGCCTTGTTTTGGCGTTTTCTAAAATGCTAAAGAAAATTTCTGAAGTTTTAAGTATAATTTCAAAAATTTCTGTATATCTTAATAAAATATTTGCCAATCATCATGGAAACATTAAAGATTGACTCATGCACAACTCATGCTTATATAAATTATTGGAAATCAATAAGTGTACTATCACAGGAAAGTAAAGGTTTAGCCACTATATGTCTGGATTTTTCAGGTAATGCATGATATGCTCAACATTGTCTTTAACTAAATGTCCAAATCTATTGAAATGGATGTCAATTTAGAATAATCGTATCCAACTCACAGTTAAAATATGTAAGGTCTCTAACTTTCAAGGAATAACCAAGATGCTGAAAATACGTACCAGGTTAAGAAGTGTAGCCAAAATTTCAGGTGGAATATTAGGAGATGAAAATGCCATCTCCATGCTCCGAACTAACTGTTTCTGACTAGTCTCATTTAGTTGTGCCCAACAGCTGACAAAACCAGCTGCAAACAACTCACGCCCAACAAAAGGCTGCAAACTGAACAGTTAAAACCCAGAATCCAAACTATGAAATATAATATAACTTATACCTGCAGTTGTGCAAGCCTAGCACAAGTCCGTAAGGCAGGGGAAGGAGATTCTTTTAAAAGCTCAATACTAAAATGTCTCATCCATTCTGCCCAGTCTTCTTTTGTACTGCGCTGAGAAGCCTCCCCAGCAGTACGTAATCGGCCATCATTAACCTGTAACTTTTTGTAGAAAAGTTATAATGCCAAAAAAAAAAAGATCACTACAGCATTTATCTGTAACAGTACATTACCCATACGAGATAAGAAGATGATTATAATTCAAAATTGCATAAGCAAAAGGTCATTGATTCAATAAGCCATGAATGACACACATCAAGTAAAAACCTTGGTATAGAACAAAACCCAAACAAGTAACTGGGCCTCCATCTTATTTAGCTCAAGAGCAAGTACCCGAGAAACATATTACAATTTGCTAGGAAACACATAAAAGTGTTTAATTGGGATTGGGGAAAGGGAGAATGAAATGAATATTATGATTAACAAGCATCATATATGTACATTATTACCATCTACACATTGTACAATAAATGAAAACATGGGGACTTGTGAGCAATGCATTTTATTACATTTAGTCGGTAATGGTAGTGCTAGGTAGGTGATACTGAAATAGTACCATACAATTGTCACAGAACTCTTGTTTCCCTAATGCTTTTTGAATGGTCGGACAAAGGCATTAAGGCAGTGATGGTCAACGGTATAAAAATATCTACCTGATGTCTGCGCAATTGTTTCTGCATATCAGACCCTACATCATATGGGTCATTTTCCACATCATTCAGAGGGTCGCTGATAAACTCAGCTGGATGCTTTGGGCTTAATCTTTGGACAGCTGTGCTCCCCAAAATCAGTGGCTCACGTCTTTGCAATCGTCCTTCAATTTCCTCAAAATCCTTATGCTGGACATTTGAAAAAAACCAGTGACAATAATAATTTAAAAAAAAATGTTTTGATCATAGTTTAAACCTTAGAAGGCAGCAGAAGAAAATATGTACCCGTAACCGATGCTTCAACATAAGCTTGTGTATTGATGGTACAAAAATGTTGAAGTCCTCTCCTAGTGATTGAGCGAGACAGCAAATCGCATCAACAACATCTTTTCGGAGCTCATCGTTCTTCCTGAGTGTCCAGAAGGTAAAACATTTGAATTTTTAGTAAAAAACTGCATAATTTTATCAAAATTCACTCAACACAGACAAATTGTGAATTTCTAATCACAAGGCAAACCGCATACTAACAGCTATGATTCCCACAACAAAAAATAATGAAAAGATGATGTAGGAGTGGAATAGGGACAAAGAGGAAATAATAAAGACTGAACAAAATAAACCGAGTTTGAGAAAGAAAATAAACTAAAGAGAGAATTAAGCAGGAGAAAGGATATTTTTTAAAAGCCGCTTTTTGAAGGAGCACCTCTTGTAGTTGTGGCACATGGTATTTGCCTCGAGGCGTACATAGTTCATAATACTAATGAGACCTACACCTCAATGCTTTATGCCAAGGCTCATGACATATATGCTTCATGAAGTTGGATGAGACAATAATTTTTGTCTGATTTTGAGTGTGGTGTCCAGATTAGACTGCCCAACGAAGCCCCCAAACAAGAAAAACACAAAATTTAAGAGTTGGAATATCATATACTCAAATAGGTTTAATGTATATACAACCCTATAAATAGGAATGAAAAATAACAGATTAGTGGCCACTAAGCTAAGAATATAACAGCTGGAATCAACAATAATTACAACTTGTTTTACACTGAACAATACAGTCTGTTCATCACTGATAAAGCAGATTCTCTGAAAAGTCTACACTCCCCCTCAAGGATGAACGAAAAATCTTCTGAATTTTTATTGCTAAAGGATGAAGGAAAAAGTTTCTGTAAATACTTGAAATTAGGATGACCTAAACGATAGTGATTCAACAAGATTTCACCATCTTTATTGGACTTAAGATTTAACAAAGCTTTATTCTGATAAGAAACTTCGGATACAACTTGGTGGGCTTGTCTTGCTGAAGATTCTTCACTGCTGAGGAGATATAGTCCCGAGCATTCTTTAGCATTGCCAATCATCTTTCCCGAATCCAAGTCCTGAAATTCACATAGGTTATGAACAAATTTAGCCATACAATTTTTATCACGGATGAGTTTAGTAATTGAGACAAGATTACAATCAAGTGTAGGAACAAGAAAGACAGAATCTAGAATAAAGGAGTTTGAAATTTTGGCTGAACCAATTCCTGTTACTTTGGATACTGAACCGTCGGTAATTCGGACCGTGTGTCCATTCTGGTAGATTTTAAGATTCATGAGAAGAGAAGCATCACCCGTCATGTGGTCTGAAGCACCTGAATCAATAATTCATGGTCTCATAACCTGTTTCACTCTAAGAGCATTAAGGGTATTATCTGATTAAGCTATAATGGCAAAGGATTGTCCAAATAATTTTTGGAAGAGATCAATTTGTTCCTTGCTAAACAGAGCAGATTCAGGTGAGTCAGTGCCTTGAGATTTGGAGGCAATTTTTCCATAACTTTCTTTATTGATGTGCTGTGCGAATGGTGGTTTCCAATCAGTGGGCTTACCATGAATTTTCCAACAGGTTTCCTTAGTATGACCAGGTTTACGACAATGATCACACCAAGGTCTTCCACGACGAGGACGGTTGTCTATATTATGAGAGTGCTGGTGGCCTCGAATGGCAAGTGCAGATCCTTCTCCAGTCACGGAAATGGTAGATTGAGGACCCATCATTACTTTCTTTCGACTCTCCTCATGACGGACTTCAGAGAAGCCTTCACGAATGTTGGGCAAGGGTTTTGTTCCGAGAATTCTGCCGCGCACATCATCAAGATCTTTATGGAGCCCCAGTAAAAATTTGAAAACCCGTTTCCTGTCAATAATCTGTTTGTACAAGATGCTGTCTGCTAGACAGGTCCATTCGTGAACCTCAAAGAGATCTAATTGCTGCCAACATCGAGTGAGAGAGTTAAAGTATTATGTAGCTGACAACTCTCTTTGACGAAGATCATGGAGGATGCTCTCAATCTCAAATAGTTCGGACATATTATCAGAACTAGAATAAGTGTCTTTGGCTGCATCCCATATTCCTTTGACAGTTTTGTAGAGAAGAAAATTTTCTCCAATTTTGTTTGTCATGGAATTGATCAACCAAGACATCACCATATTAATTTCAGATTTCCATGTTCTGTATTGTAGATCGTCCTTGTTCGGAGCTGCTACATCACCAGTAAGGTAATCATCTTTCATCTTGCCGCATATAAACATCATGACGAATTGGGACCACTGAAGGTAATTGTGCCCATTTAATTTGTGACTGGTGATGTGCATAAGACTGTTTTCCGTGGAACCAGTAATTATAGGTTTTCCCGTGGCCATTTATTTCAATTGTAGATTATAAGTGGACCAAAATTTGTGGGCTGTTTTTTTTTTTTTTAGATAATCTGCTGGACTGGGTCGATTCAGGTATGCTAGACCGGGTCGGTTGGGTATGTTGGACCGGGTCGGTTGGGTATGCTGGACCGGGTCGGTTGGGTATGCTGGACCGGGTCGGGTCGAAATATATTACAAAAGGTAGCTTACGGGTATTGGAGAAAGAAAAAACAGAATGCAACTAAGGGACTTACTGACTTAAGTAGCAGTACTAAGCATGTGCTGGTCATCCATAATTATACCCGGATCTTGGCGAGGATGCCTTTCTTCTTAAGGGTTCTGAAGCAGACGACGACGATGATCGGTCATCCATAATTATACCCGGATCTTGGCGAGGATGCCTTTCTTCTTAAGGGTTCTGAAGCAGACGACGACGATGATCGGCAACAACGATGATGGTCGGCGAAGACGATGATCAACAACAACGATGGTCGGCGACGACGATAAAGAGATGGTCGGCGACGACGATGAAGAGATGGTCGACGACGATGACTGATCTAAGATGGCTGAGATGATACCAGAATGATTGCTGGTCTGAGATGATGATAGAAATGATGGCTGGTCTGAGATGGTGGTTGGTGGTGGCTAATGGTGGCGATGATGACAGAAAACAGAATGATTGGCCTGAGATGATGACTGGTCTGAGATGGTGGCTGATGGTGGTTTGTGGTGGCTGATGGTGGCGATGATGACAGAAAAACAGACGTATTCAGCAATGAAAACAAAATTTCTTCCTTGGACAGAATTGGATTTCAGAGATGCTCTGATACCATGTTGAGTTTATTACGAGAGATAATCTGGAGTATGTATTATTCACTTCATTCTCTGATTTTCTTTAATGTATATACAACCCTATATATAGGAATGGAAAATAACAGATTAGTGGCCACTAAGCTAGGAATATAATAACTGAAATCAATAATAATTACAGCTTGTTTTACACTGAACAATACAGCCTGTTCATCACTGATAAAGCAGATTCTCTGAAAAGTCTACAGTTTCCTTATTAGTTTGGGAATCCTAATATAATGTACTTTCCTATCATAATATGAATGAGGGAATTAGAAGGACTTTATTCCACTATACACAAAATTGTCATGCTTGCTTGATCACCTGATCTATGAATTGAAACAAATTCCATACAAAAGTTAATATCTGCTGCCTTCAAACGTTATAATATAGAGAAAATGCTGCAACTATTTTGATATTTTGAACACTTCAACGGGTTGTAATTTGTAATTCTCTTTTTGTCTCTTAAAAAGCCACAAAGATACACGCGATGCAAGGAACAATAATTTTATCTAGATAAAGCAAAGGGGAACCATACCCATCTAACACCAGCTTCAAATGATGCACAAGAGAAGAGATATGACCTGTAACCTAATTAAATAAAAACAAAACAATTAATAGCATTGCGCTAATCAGCATTGAAGATTTGAAGTACATAAATGAACTCAAGTGAGTGTGAAAAATAGGCCAAAGGAAAAGGGCACAAGCAGAAGCTAGCCTGCACTCGAGGGATCAATTTTGTCAATGTTTTGATAGCAGCACGTCTTATTTCTACAGAAGCATCGACTTTAAACAACCGAATAAGCACAGGAAGAAGCAAATGCATATGTTCATCCAACGTCCCTGCAATTTGAAAGAGTTGACAAATTAATAGTTCCATGCCTACAAAATAGCTATTTCTTTTCTTTTTTCTCTTTAATAAGAAACAAAGATTAAACTAAGATATAGAAAGCATAGGCATAACAATTCAATTAAAATAAAAAGGCAGAGGTATAACAAGGGCAAAATCTATCTAAGGAAAATAACACAACATTTATTGAACTACAGATAAAAATGTCAAACCAAGCCCTCAAAAACACCCCAAAATATCATCCCACCCCAAACTCATACTCCGAATAATTAATTTAGACAAGCTGATGAAGAAAATGCCTTTACTAAAAACATCAGTAGATGTTAGAATTCTAAGTTTGGAAAATGGAATTGAATTGAATTGAAACAATTATTATTAAGTCTTGTTTGAATAGTAGAATGAAAAAAAAAGCTAAAATATTATTTTATTATTTGATTTAAGATTGAAATTGAATGAAATGCATCAAACTTCACTATGAAGATGTAACCTTACAAATCACCGTACATAGAAAATGTTCAAATTCTTATGCAAAATATGGAAACACACACAGCTCAATGCACTGTACATATATACATATGTATTAATTAGGCTAAACTATATCATTAATCTTCGAACTTTTAAAACTTCACAAATAATTCCTACACTTTTAAATCGGATGATTTAGTCATCAAATTTTTAAAACTTCACATTTAGTTTCTAAAATTTTAATTAAAAATTTTAGGTTAAATCATACAATTTAAAAATTTACGAACGCATATTTTATGTTTTAAAAGTTTGAAGACGATATGTTTGAAGTTGGTCAAAATTTAAAAACTGATAAAGTAGTTACGCCTGTTAATTAAGAGTGCATAAATATCCAAATTTAAAAAGTACTCACCACCAAAGACTTCAAGGGTGTGCAGTATGTCAAGAACATAAGTGTAGTCATTGTACCGTTCTGAATCACTAAGGAGCTGTATACAACATGGAAGAACATGAAGAAGATATGTTCTGAACTCATCATTAAGAGCCATGCAAAGCTGTTCTAGTAAATGCAGAACCTGGTGTAAAAGTTGAACACGTGAAAAGAATAAATACTCATAAAGAAACAAGCAAAAAATATTTTAAATCCAGCAACACGACTTGAGGGATACTGCAACTAAAAGTAACTTACTGGATAACCAAGTGAAGGACGAGAAGCAGATGGAAAACTGAAAGATGACCATAACTCTGCAATTAAACAGAGCAACTCGTGTAGGTATTTTCGAATGTGCTGCAAAACAAAAACACAGATATGATATCCATGAAGTATCTATAAGCAAAACACAAATTCTCATTGTTATGTACCTGACGAACAATAGACACAAGAGTTCCAAGCTTCCATGTTATCAAATCCTTTAAAGCATCATCACAAGTACGGACAGTATGAAATAGATCTGGCAAGACCTAGAGGAATAGGCAGAGAAACCCAACAGCTTAATCAAGGAACCAGTCAAAATAACCTATATATCAAACATAAACTCTCAACAACTTGTGAAACTATAAGGATAACTTTAATATCCTAATTAACTGAAAACCAAGATATTCTCAAAAAGCACCTTGGAGTCAGTCAATGAATTCACTGATACACAAACACAAATAAATCAGCAGGAAATACTCTTATATCTATTTCAGCTGACAAGAGCATAAAAATTGATTTAACAAGAAGAGAGTGAATTAGACTTTCTTTTTAGGAGTACTAAAAAGCTTTAATTTCTTAATTGGGTTGAATTAGGATTGCTTTCTAATGTATTTCAGGTCGATCAGAGTGGCTCTATTCTGCTATGTTTTTGTTCGTTGTTGGGTGATAAGAATAATGCTATATCTGTTCTCATATTAGGAGCCCAAGTTCGTTTTCCCCAAAAAAAAAAAATGTTAAACAAAAGACTTAACTTTGCTTCAGAAAAACGATCAGCAGGAGTACTATCAGAAAACAGAATAAACCTCCGAATCAGAGAAACAAGCAAATTGAAATATTATTCTTCAAAATTAGAAAATAAGATCCAAGCACATTTGTAGTTACCTTTTGCAAGTATGGAACACAACCGAGACCCATTGACTAATCTCGCACACAAAAAGGACAAAACTAAACTTTAGGAATTAAGAAAAAGAAGATTAATCATAGCAAAGAAAAAATGGTATCGCTCCTCTAACGTTGTCATACCTTGAATATGAACATAAGAGAACCAACTACCTTCAGGTGGTAACTAGCAAGTGAAGGGTCCCTAAGAATGCGCATGAGAGAATTAATGGAAACCTGCAGTCCACGTAAGCTTATTATAATATACCAGAAGGTGTTGGACTGATGTATTAGTATGGGATAATATGGGAAATATGCAACGCGATTTGAAGTAAAGCTGTGAACAAGGTCTATTTACTACCGTGGAAAAATAATCTTCTGATGTTGCAAAAGATGGCCAGAGGTCTGCAGGCAGTTCATCAATAGACTGAAGGTGCTGACCCGAATCACTGGCAGCACGTGTGACATCTCCATGCAACCCTGGCAGGCTAAGTTGATTTCTTTTATGGACATGAGGATCCAAAGCACCCATAATCCCAAGAACCTAGTGATTTACAAAAAAATGTGAAATTTTTTTAACAGAAATAAACAAAGGATATTTTATTTTCCTTGCCCCTTCACTAGGCAGGAAAACAAATGCAGAAAGCAGGAATTCAACTTGATGTCAATTCCACTTTATAAGTAGCTACCTTTAGTACTTCCCGTCTGGTAGACCACGCTAACTCACCATTCAGTAACTTCAAGAGCAAGCCAAGTAATTGTGGATACTCATTGTATGGACTAATGACATAGCTGTGTCAGGCATATCAAAGGAATTTTATTGAGATATAGTATACTAAATAATAAAGTATAACATTATATGTTTCTCATGAGCCAAGAGCCAAGCATTGAATTTCACTTTTAGAGATTAGCTAATTTTTAAATGAATAGTCATTGAAACAAAAAATATTTTAAGTATGTTAGATGATCATTGTTCGTGTATTGAGTTCCATTTATGACATTGACCCCGTAGGTTAACTTATTTTTGTATTCTAGTCAACGCTCTCTCTCCTCTTTCTCTTTCTTTCCGTTTTCCATTTATAAGGCATATTTACTAATCCGTAATGATATTTGAAAAGAACCGGAAATGGATGGTGAAGAAAATATTGAGAGAAATGGTGGAAAAAATCTGAAGTATTATTTTCCTTTCTCTAATTCTATTCAAATGTATATACAACAATATAAATAGGACTAAGAGTTAGACAAATAGATCACTAATCTAAGAATAATACATATGATATTAACAACTAAATTACAGTCTATTCAACAACTAATTCACAGCCTGTACAACCACTAATACAACCTAATTAAAGATATTCTCTCATAAATTCTACACTCTCCCTCAAGTTGGATGATAGATATTAATTGTTCCCAACTTGCAACTCAGTTCTTCAAAACTGGTTCGAGATAAGGTTTTGATAAGGATATTTACAATTTGATGACGAGTATATGTATATAGGAGGTCCACCATTTTTCCATCTAACTTCTCTTTAATGAAATTACGACCAATTTCTACATGTTTGGTTCGGTCATGATGAACTGGATTTTTTGCAATTCTTATTGCAGCTTGATTGTCACAATGAATGTTGATAGGTTCAATAATTGTGAAGTTCGGTTCATTGAATAGTGTTCTTAACCACATACCTTCACAAATCCTATGGGTCATAGCTCTGAATTCAACTTCTGCACTGCTTCAAGCGACTACTGACTGTTTCTTACTACATAAAATTACAGGATTCTCCCACACGAATGTACAATATCCAGTGGTAGATCTGCGATCCACTATACAGTTTACCCAGTCAGCATCTACAAAGACATCAATTTTCCTAGTGAGATTCTTAGTAAAGTACAATCCTCTCCATGTGTTCTTCAGTGGGACTGTTCATAAATTGACTTACAACACTCACTAAAAAACCAATATCTGGTCTAGTGTGGGATAGGTAAATGAGTTTTCCCACTAATCTTTGCTAAAGGCCTTAATCCACAAGTGCACTGTTTTCTTTGATTTCGAGTTTTACTGTAGAGTCCATCGGAGTTTCTACCGATTTACACCCCATCATTCCAATTTCCTTGAGAAGATCAAGTACATATTTCCTTTGAGATATAGATATTCCTTTATGTGTTCGGGCTACCTCCATTCCTAGGAAATATTTGAGATTGTCTAGATCTTTGATCTTAAATTCCGTGGCTAAGAACTCCTTGAGTTTATTCAACTTAATTGTAGAATTACCTGTTAGAACAATATCATCTACGTACACAATTAGGATAACTATTCTGTCATTGGAAAAATGTTTGACGAAGAATGTGTGATCTGATTGGCATTGATTGTACTCATATCTATTTAGAACTTTAGAAAATCTACCGAACCAGGCACGTGGAGATTGCTTCAATCCATATAAGGATTTCTTAAGTTTGCAGACTCTATTTGTTGAAGCAGGAGATTCAATTCCAAGAGGAATGTCCATGTAGACTTCTTCTTCAAGATCACCATTGAGGAATGCATTCTTGACATGTAATTGGTAGAGAGACCAATCCAAGTTAGGTGCTAGAAAGAAAAGAACACAAACAATGTTAAGCTTTGCTACAGGTGCAAAAGTTTCCTGATAGTCAATCCCATATGTTTGAGTGAATCCCTTAGCCACAAGGCAAGCCTTGAATCTTTCTACACTATTGTTTGCTTTGTGTTTGACTGTAAAGATCCACTTACACCCAACAGGTTGTTTTTTTTATGGTAGTTCTATGATCTCCTAAGTCTTATTTTTCTCTAAGGCATAGTTCTTCAAGAATGGTTGCCTTCCATTCAGGTACCTGAAAAGCTTCATGAACGGAATTTAGAACCTGTACCTGATCAAGGTTGCTGATAAATGCATTATAACCTGATGAGAGACTTTTATAGTAAACAAAGTTATAGATGTGGTGGTTTGTACAAGATCTTACACCTTTCCTTACAGCAATTAGCAAATTCAAATCATTAAGAGGCAGCTCAATAATAGGAAATTCAGTGATGTTACCTTGGTAATTGTCAAAGTGGCCTGTACTCGGGTTGGACTCCTGGACTGGCTCAAGATATGCTCAGTTCTTCGTTCTCCCTTGAGTTCTTTTCCTCCTGGAGTAGACAAGAAGATCATTGTTTGGGACAGGAAAGTTTGGATCTGTTGGTAGAGGAGTTGAGGGTTCATTGGAATTATTAGGAGCATTTGTTTGAGACATTGTTTCACTCTCTGGAATTTGCGAGATATGATTTGAGACAGAATTTGTGGGAGACTGAGTGGTAATGTTATTCCAAAATTGGTAATCATTGCTTATGTTCTCCCCCTTAATGGCAAGTTTGGAATAGTACGAATATTGTTCAAAGAAGGTGACATCCATTCTATTATAGAACCATTTTGTGTTAGGAGATAAGCATTTGTATCCTTTCTGGTATGATGAATACCCTAAGAATATGCATTTGATGGCCCTGGGATCAAGTTTACCTCTATGATGTACATGGACATAAGCAAAACATCCAAATATTTTAAAGAGAATGTTGGGCACGATTCTAGTGTGTAGGTATGACTCAAGCAGAATGCTGATAGGTGTTTTGAAAGTGAGGACACGAGAGGGCTTCCTATTAATAAGATAGGTAGCCTTAAGGACAACTTCCCCCCACAAATGTTTAGGGACATGAGTTGTGAACATGAGAGATCTAGCTACCTCGAGAAGATGCCTATTCTTCCTTTTAACCACCCCGTTTTGTTGAGATGTGTCAACACAAAAGCTTAGATGGACAATCCCTTGACTTAACAGATAATCACTAAGAATTCAAGCGAAGTATTCCTTAGCATTGTCAGTTTTCAATACTTGGATTTTTGTTTGAAATTGGGTTTGAATCATGGTATTGAAATTTGAAAGATCTGACCTGCTTCAGATTTTCTTTTCATGAGAAACAACCAAGTGATTCGAGTATGATCATCTACAAAGGAAATGAACCAACGTGTCCCTGTTATGTTTTTGATTCGAGAAGATCCCCAAATATCAATGTGAATTAATGAGAAAGGATGTGATTTTTATGTGGAAGATTAGGATATGAATTTTTAACATGTTTTGAAAATTGACGTACTTCATATTGAAAATCCTTTGAATTTTTATTTCTAAAGGATGAAGGTAAAAGTTTTTGCAAATATAAGAAATTAAGATTTAACATGAAGGTAAAAGTTTTTCCAAGGCGATAGTGATTCAATATGATTTCACCATCAATATTTGACTTAAGATTTAACAAAGCTTTATTCAAACAAGGAACCTCGAATACAACTTGTAGGGTTTATCTTTCTAGAAGGTTTTCACTTTTGAAGAGATAGAGTCCCGAGTACTCTTTAACACTGCCAATCATCTTCCCCGAATCTAAGTCCTGAAATTCACACAAATTATGAACAAATTTAGCCACACAATTTTTATCACAGGTGAGTTTAGTAATTGATACGAGATTATAATCAAGGGTAGGAACAAGGACAAAATCTAGAATAAAGGAATTTGAAATTTTTGGTGAGCCAATCCTTGTCACTTTGAATACTAATCCATCGGCAATTCTCACAGTGTGTCCTTCTTGGTAGGTTTTAAGATTCATGAGAAGTAAAGCATCACTCGTCATGTGGTCTGAAGCACTTGAATCAACAATCTATGGTCTCATAACCTGTTTCACACTAAGAGCGTTGAGGGTGTTACCTGATTGAACTACAGTGACAAATGATATTGGCAAGAATTATCCAAATATTTTTTGGAAGAGATCAATCTGTTTCTTGCTAAACAAAGTAGATTCAGGTGATGCAATTCCATGGATTGTGGAGGCAATATTTCTATGGCTTTCTTTATTGATGTGCCGTGTGGAGGGTGGCTTCCAGTAGGTTTCCTTAGTGTGACCAGGTCTACGACAATGGTCACAAGGTCTTCCTCTTCGGGGATGGTTGTCTGCATTATGAGATTATTGGTATCCTCGAACAGCAACTACAGAATCTCCTCCGGTCACCGAAACGGCAGATTGAGGACCTATCACCGCCTTTTTTCGACTCACCTCTTGGCGTTCGGAGAAGACTTCACGAATGCTTGGGTAAGGGTTTTGTTCCTAGAATTTTGCCTCACACATCATCAAGATCTTTATTGAGCCCCATCAACATTTTGAAAACCCGTCTCTTTTCAACAATCTGTTTGTACAACATTCCGTCTGCTGGATATTTCCATTCGTGAACCTCGAAGAGGTCTAACTGCTGCTAACATCGAATTAGAGAGTAAAAATATTAGGTAACTGATGACTCTCCTTGATGAAGATCATGGATGATGCTTTCAATCTCAAAAAGTTTGGACATATTATCAAAACTAGAATAAGTATCTCTGACGGCATCCCATATTCCTTTGGCAGTATCGTGGAGAAGAAACTTCTTACCAATCTCGTTCATCATAGAATTTATCAACCAAGACATCACCATATTGTTCTCGAATTTTCATGTTCCATATTTCGGATATCTTTGTTCGAGGTTGTTGCATCTCCAATGCGGTAATTATCTTTCATCTTTCCGCATATAAACAAACATCATGACGGATTGTGACCACTGAAGGTAATAGTACAAATTTAATTTATGACTATTGATGGGTAAAATATTGTTCTCGATAAAACCTTCATTGGAACCGATCATGACAGGTTTTCCTGTGGCCATTGGTGCTCGAACAGTCGTGAAATGCTATTTTAGTTACCGGAACAAAGAGTAAATGCTAGACTTAGTAGATATTGGGCTGGGCTTATTAGTTACTAGGCTGCCTATTAGTTACTGGGATGGTGGCAGCCGACTCCAAAGAGTGAATGTTGGACAACTGGAAGGCAACGACGAAGCGTCGAAATGGAACAAGAAGCGCCAAAGTGGAAGACAACGGCGACTGGGTGCCTACAGAATGGGAAATGGGCTCGCGATGAACCAGATGACTGATGGTGCCTGGGTTTCGCGAGACTGATGACTGAAGTCTCGTGCTACTGAGTGGTCGATGAGGACGACAGACTTGATGGCCACGAAAGCAATGGGTTGGACGCGAGGTGACTTGGGTTTCTCGCTTCTGTAGAGGTGAGGCCGACAGAGATGACAGAGGATGCACGAGATTGATGAGGACAGAGCCTAGGTCACCCCGATCGGGAAAACTCAAAGAGGACGTTGTCACCACTGGTGAAGAAAATGAAGATACTACTCTCGATCAGAATGCAGAAAGACAAAGATGGTTACTGGAAATGGTTTGTTGGAAACTTGTGTTCTGCTGGTACTGTTAAGCTTCTAAAGCATATGGAAACTGGAAAGGAGAGGTGTTATGCCTAATGTCTACCAGAATCTGCTTCCAAAAAAGGCTAGTAAAGTTTGGATTTTAAAAATGCTTTGATACCATAAAGAAAATATTGAGAAAAATGGTGGAGAAAATCTAAAGCATTATTTTCCTTTCTCTAATTCTATTCAAATGTATATACAACAATATAAATAAGACTAAAAGTTAGACAAATAGACCACTAATCTAGGAATAATACAACTGGTATCAACAACTAAATTACAGCATGTTCAACAACTAATTCAAAGCTTATACAACCACTAATACAACCTAATTAAAGATATTCTCTCATAAATTCTACAGAAGGAATTAGAACTAAATTTACTTTGATTGTGTTCACATATTATATTGTGGAATCGGAATAAAACATTATTTTACTAAAATGTCTTGTCGATACAAAATTAATTATTATTAAAGATGTTAATTTGGAAAAATAAAAGTTCAAAATTTTTCTAGAAATTTAATTCCAAACACTCCTATGATAATCAAGTTTAATGGAAAGTTCAGTAACTTAATTCGTTATATTCGTGTAGGCACCGATTACTTTGAAGATTTATTTTATAAGTGAAAAAGAATCATTGCTTATAAATTAGCTCCTATTACATATAAGTAAACACACTCACATAAAACTATATGCAACACTATTTGCATATATATATATATATATATAACATTTGCTTATACTAACGGGGTAAAAAGTGAACCCCTTGCAAAAAAGAGTCATAAATGCTAGACCCAAAAGAAAAATTCTTTGGAACATAACCAAGCTAGTATATAAAAATTAAAATCAAAGAGCCAAAACAAACACTATAATAACTAAAGACAAAAACCAGCCATAAGTAACCCTAAACAAGATTATAAAGATTTTGAAGCATCTCAAATCTCCAAGTTCCCTCAAAAAGGGTACATGTATTTATATTCCTTTATAACCATAGTCAAAAGTAAAACAATGATTGTACTTCTCCACAACCTTCTTCCTTTCTTATACCTCCCAAATCCCCTATCTGTTATGAACAGATTTGAGAGTGAACAAGGTACAACCAAACCAAAATCATATTGGCAAGAGAGAACAGCCTACTTCATAAGTCATTAACGAGGTCACAACAAACAAAGATATATCCCCCCTCTTTTGACATAAGATACACCACTAAGGAGATAATGGGAGATTAGGCCTATTCTTAAGAATATCATAAGAGTTTAGTTTACAATAAACCACCAACCATGCAAAAAATTCACTTTGGATAGAGCTATAAACTTCCAAGTGAAGGATCTATGAGACAATTGAAGAGCCAAAGCACCATAAAACTGTACAATTCTTGCCAAAATTCTCCCTTTCTCACACAGACTAATTTAGACGGTAAAGTTACAAATAACATATTCAGTAACCTCGACTGTTGTAATATCACAAAAGGTAATATGCCCTAAACTCTTGATTGTTTTATAGTTAAGGAAACAAAATGGTCTTACCATGTAAGCCATATTTAGAAAACTCATCCAGATGTTCATCACACCTTCAAAACTCAAATGAAATTTCCATCCATTATAAATTCTAATTTGTAGAAAAGGAGAAAATGTTTGCAAAAACAACAAAATAAATTTACCAACAAGAGAGAAGAGTTTCATACCCCGTGCTTTGCACAACTTGACCGAGAGTAGCAACAGCGACTTCACGTTTTGTGACAGCTGCTCCATCCAATAAAGCTTCAACAATCAAAGGCATAAGTTCGGGAATATATTGCCTCATCTCAAAACCACCCTATACCCAACAAAAACCAAAATGAAATAAGATGAGAATGGAAAATTATCAAAAAATTGAATTGTGAGTTAAGAAGAATTAATATGAAATGTAGAAGTACAAAATTGCAAATCAACATCCTACTCAAAAGAATTGTTTTTATTTTTATTTTATTTTTTTTTTTTGGGAGGGGAGCATAATAGAACTAGAGAGAGTCAAACAGAGTGAGTAGCAGTCTTTTTTATAAGAAACATCGGATACAAATATTAACATATACATTTAAAATTATTATTTGTGGACAAGCAATCCATTCAAAAAAAAACATCACAATATACAATAAAAGAACCATCCTTTACAAAAATCCAACCCCTATGGTTAAGAATATACAAGCTCCCCAATTAAAACAAAAAATTTATAACTAAGAAGCTGTTCTTACAAACATTTCCAGCAGATAAGTACAGTAAAGAGAAGATTTCCACATATAAAAAATAACGATAAAGCAGTGTTCAGAAAGTTGTTTTGTGGCAATGTCTTAAGTGACCTCAAAGCAAGTTACTGAAAAGGCATTGTGTTAGCCCGAATAGTTGCCAATAAGGCTTGTGCCTTTTTGGCATGAGCCGCTTCTCAGATCCTTTTAAGCCTCAGGGCTCATGAAGCTTAACCCATCCACATGTTTCTCTTAAAAGACACTGAGAAACTTGTTTCATCAAATTGGTTTAAGTTAATTTGTTCACTTTCCTCTCATATGCTCCCCACATTCCGGGTTTGTGGCTCTTCCCAAAAATATAAGAGGAAAAAAGAAAAATATCCATCATGAAGTAAAAGTAAGGGAAAAGCAAAAGTAAAAGAATAGTAATGAAAACAGAAAAGAAGACTAGACAATCGTGTGCATGCCTAGAAATTGGAAATGCATTTATATTTAGGGTATATTATATATGGTATAGCTTGGCCTTTCCTTCTGAGCTCCTTAACCATGTAAAAACATCGAAAAAACACCAAGTCATAAAAATGAGTGATAATACGGGGAAAATAGTTAGCTCCTTTTACTTTTAATGGAATATTTTCCTGTGATAAAGGGAACAATTTCACTGAAACCACAAAACAGTACAAAACAATGAATAAAATATCCATATTTATAAAAATATTGACTTCTTAGTTTACAAAAAAAGCGAAGAAATATCCGTATATATTATCGATATGGATGTACGTTTTACTAGATACGGATATTTTAATGGGATCTTTTTCTTAATTCAACAAAACAAAATATTCAATCACCTAAAGCAGGCTGTACTAGTAAAATACATCATGCAAAACCCGATAACAATAACAGCCACAATAACAGCCACAATCGAAATTTACAAACCAACTTGTGCACAAAACAAACAATAAAACCACGCAAAAGCCAATATCTAAAAAGCACTTCATTTTAACCAAAAAGAAAGAAACCATACACACCACTCTAGCAAGATCCCCAACAGTGACCAGAACTCCGCTGATGATGGCATTATTAGCACCGACACTACTTCCCTCAAGAAGTCTTGCCACAAGAGCCTGCATGCTCAGCCATGTATTAGGATGAGAAACTAAATAGTCTAATGGATGTAATAAATTTAAAATTTTAATAATGTGATGAGAATGTACAAAATTTAAATTAATTGCCAGACCTTGTGTACGGGAGATATATACGGACGTATTAGCCGTTCACAGTTTCGTATTAAACAGCCCAGTAACTTTGCACTCTCTTCCCTGCATTTGCTATCTGCACTGCTGACAAGAGTACAATCAATATGGTTATTCTATCTCTCTCATTAAATCACATAAGAGATTAGCATATATTGGCGAAAATATAAGACAATCCTTCCAGATCACCTTTGCTCTAGATAGGTCAGCAACTGTATGAGATGCCGACGAAGTGCTGGAAGAACATATGCAGGATTTTTTTCAGATAGCCTTCCAGCCAAAGAAATTGCAAATTCTCGAACATCAAAATCCTAACAATAGCAATCATGATATTAACTAAAAGCTGCAAATAGAGCCACAATACAGGATAACGTAGGTTTTTGTTACGACAGAATCCATCAAACGTTCACTTTACAAGAGACAAATAACTCCTATAACACTTTAGAATATACGAGGATGGGTAAAAAAAACCTACATAAGCAAACAGATTGTCTAGATACACATTTATATCAACAAGCTGAGCATCTCAGTTGCTCCACAAGTTAATCCAAACCTTTATAAAGTTTGCGCCAAACTAGTCCCAACTAAATTGGTAAAAAGTAGTTCTAACTTTGTGTTAAAGATGATTATGTGTGTGTATTAGGTATCTAACACTAGGTGAATATATTAGTTGTGTATTAGGTGTCTTAGTTGTGTATTAGGTGTATGTCACCTAAGATTGTCTCTAACTCTATTTATAAATAGGTAGTGTCTTTGAATGAAATATATGAGAGTGAACTCTGAGTTTTACATGGTATCAGATCATTTGGGTTACAAAATTTGGAAAAAAAAAAAATTTCCGTTCAAATTGGGGGCTGATTTTGTGTAAACACAAATTAGGTTTTGGTACATTTTTGAGTTCCAACTCGAAACACCCTTTTGGAGTGCACATTTTTTCTCACCGCCGGCACAGGGAGGAAAACCAACCGCCAACCAGCCAAACCCCGACGTCCGGCCACCAGACAAGCCGCGAGTGAGCCACACGCGCCACCGCGACTTTCTATCAAATTTCCACATGTCTCACCGCCGGCACAGGGAGGAAGAACAATCGCCGACCGGCCAAACCCCGAAGTCCAGTCACCAGACGAGCCACGAGTGAGCCACACGCGCCGGCGCGTGAGAGCGCGTCCGTGCAGAATTCTTCTCCGGTCGACCTCGTGTCGCTCTCCGCCGTTCCCCTGCGTCATCTGTGGTGGTTTGGCACTCATCGCTTGTGATTGTTCAGGTTTGGGTTCTTCCAATTTTGTGTTCTTGTTCACTGCGTGTTTGGTCGCTACTGTTGTTGGATTGTGTTTGTTCGTTTGCTCGTTGTCTTGTCGTTTGTAAGAGTTATGGCTGAAAAGAAATCTAATGTTGTAACGGATATGGTGCCTGTGATGTCTAAAATCACGGACCATAAGCTCAATGGCTCGAATTATTTGGCTTGGAGCAAGACCATTCGAATTTATTTGAGAAGTATCGACAAAGATACTCATTTGACTAATGATCCTCCTAAAGATGATTCAAAGAAGATATGGCTTAGAGACGATGCTCGCTTATTTCTGCAGATTCGGAATTCTATTGAAAGCAATGTAATTGACTTGATCAATCATTGTGAATTCGTTAAGGAATTGATGGATTATTTGGATTTCTTATATTCTAGTAAGGGAAATCTTTCTCGCATATATGAGGTATGCAAAGCATTTTACCGTACAGACAAACAAGATCAGTCACTCACAAATTATTTTATGGAATTTAAAAGGACTTTGAGGAGCTCAATGATTTGATGCCTTTTAGTCCTGATGTCAGGTTCAACAAAGCCAACGGGAACAAATGGCGATCATGAGTTTTCTTACCGATCTTCCCTCTACTTTTGAGACTGCTAAGCCCCAAGTTCTTTTTGGTTATGAGATCTCCTCTTTACAAGAGGTGTTTAGTCGAGTACTTCGTACAGAAGGCACTCCACCTCCACATGTTCAATTAAATGGTGTTTTGGTCAACCGAAGTAATAATTATGAGCATGGACGGTCAACTTATATGAACAAAAACAAAGGAGGCGGCTCGCACGGGTTTGAAACTCGACCACATGACCTCGGAGGTATTGTATGTCACTATTATCACAAACCAGGACATACGAAACATGACTGTAGAAAGCTTCAGTTCAAGCATCAGAAAGGTTACTCGGCTCATATTGCATCCATTTCTGATACTTCTGAAAAATCGGTTCTTATCTCTACAGATAATTTACCAAGTTCTCACAGTATCAAGAATCACTAAGGTATTCATCACCTTCTGTCACTGCTATTGTTGATTCAGGTAAATCAAATGTGTGTCTCATTTCCTCATCTTCCAAATAGGTTATTGATTCTGGTGCCACAGATCATATGACAGGTAATTCTAGTCTTTTTTCTACTCTTCAGTCACACACTTCTACCTCTACTGTTACCTTAGCCGATGGGTCACCATCTCGTGTTCTTGGGTCTGGCACAATTACTCCCACTCCTTTGCTTCCTTTGTCGTATGTCTTACATTTACCTAGCTTATCCTTTAATTTGATCTCTGTAAGTCAACTTACTCGCAATCTTAACTGTTGCATCTCATTTTTTCCTAATCGTTGCTTATTTCAGGATCTTATGACGAAGAAGACTATTGGTAAAGGACATGAGCCTGGAGGCCTCTATATTCTTGACACACCAATACCGAAATATGTCGCTTGCTCTAGTGTAACCTCTCTCTTCGAGACCCATTGTAGACTGGGTCATCCATCTCTTCCTTTACTGAAGAAACTTTGTCCTCAATTTAGTAAGGTGTCTTCATTAGATCGTGAGTCTTGTCAATTTGCAAAACATCATCGTCTTAGTTCAAATCCAAGAGTTAATAAACGTGCTAGTGTTCCTTTTGAATTAGTTCATTCTGATGTTTGGGATCCTTGTCCTATTTTGTCTAAACCTAGATTTAAGTATTTTGTTACTTTTGTGGATGATTATTCTCGTGTAACTTGGTTATATTTAATGAAGAGTCGTTCTGAATTGTTTTCTATTTTTTGCACATTTTGTGTTGAGATTAAAACTCAATTTAATGTTTCAATTCGTACTTTGCGAAGTGATAATGCCAAAGAATATACATCAGCTTTGTTTCAATCTTATATGGTTCAAAATGGCATGTTTCATGAAACTTCGTGTGTTGATACTCCATCTCAAAATGGAGTGGCCGAACGTAAGAACATACATCTTCTCGAAACTGCACATGCTTTATTATTTCAAATGAATGTTTCTAAACCTTTTTGGGCCGATGCAGTTTCAACAGCATGTTTTCTTATTAATCACATGCCCTCATCTGTTCTTCATGGTGAGATTCCTTACAAAATTTTGTTTCCTAATAAGTCACTATTTCCGGTTGACCCTAGGATATTTGGTAACACTTGTTTTGTTCGGAATGTTCGTCCGCATGTTACTAAATTAGATCTCAAGTCTTTGAAGTGTATCTTCCTTGGTTATTCTCGTCCCTAAAAAGGTTCTAGATGTTATTGTCCTAGTCTTAACAAATATCTTGTCTCAATTGATGTTACCTTCATGGAAGACACACCCTATTTTTCGTCTTCTCCTCCTCCTGCATGTCAAGGGGAGGATGACGATTTGTTAGTCTATTCTATCACATCATCTGAACCTGTCTCTGATCCAGTTCCTGTTAGGCCTCCTATAACTCAAGTCTACTCCAGACATAAACCTTCTGATTCATGTCCTACACCTGCTCCTTCGTCATCAGATCCAGTCCCGAACGATGATCTTCCTATTGCATTACGCAAAGGTAAACGTCAGAGAAAATATGTCCTAGACTTATTAACTGAGACAGGAAAATTAAAAGCAAAATCTTGTAGTGCTACAATGACTCCGAACATCCACCTTACAGGAGATGGAGAACTCTTTAAAGATTCTGAGAGATATCGAAAGGTGGTTGGAAAATTGAATTACCTTACCGTGACTCGTCCAGATATTGCATATTCGGTCAGTGTTGTTAACCAATTTATGTCATCCCCAACACTTCATCATTAGGTAGCGTTAGAACAAATTTTGTGTTACTTGAAAGGAGCACCAGCACGTGGTATCTTGTATGCAAATCATGGACACACTCATATTGAATGTTTTTCAGATACAGATTGGGCAGGTTCCAAAGTGGATAGAAGATCCACATCAGGCTATTGTATTTTCATTGGAGGAAATTTGGTCTCATGGAAAAGTAAGAAGCGGAATGTTGTGTCACGATCGAGTGCAGAGTTAAAATATAAGGCTATGGCACAATCTACGTCTGAAATAATATAGATATATCAGCTCTTGGATGAAGTAGGTCTTAAAACTTCAATACTAGCGAAATTGTGGTGTGATAACCAAGCTGCTCTTCATATTGCTTTTAACCCTGTGTTTCATGAGCGAACTAAACACATTGAAATTGATTGTCATTTTGTTCGCGAGAAAATTCAACAAGGTTTGATTTCTACAGGATATATGAAGACTGGAGAACAACTAGGAGATATCTTCACGAAAGCTTTAAGTGGGGTTCGAGTTGATTATCTTTGCAACAAGTTGGACATGATTAATATCTATGCTCCAACTTGAGGGGGAGTGTTAAAGATGATTAGTTGTGTGTGTATTAGGTGTCTAACACTAGGTGAATATATTAGTTGTGTATTAGGTGTATGTCCCCTAAGATTGTCTCTAACTTTGTATATAAATAAGTAGTGTCTTGGAATGAAATAAATGAGAGTGAATTCTGAGTTTTACACTTTGAAAAGTCAGAACTACTCTCTAATATAACTATGTGCTTCCTTTTATAAGTGAATTCCTGGTTCACTTTTTACTTTTATAATTATTATTTATATTAATATAATGTAATGATTCTTAGTAAAAACCAACCGGAAGCTCGTGATAATCTGATGGTTCTCTTAGCAAAATCCTCTTTCTCCTCAAGTGTGATTTATGTTTTTTTCAGTCTTCAAAGTTGTATTGATGAATTTCATTTGTGCAGATGATGTAATTGTTGTATTCTCCAAATTTGAGAATGTGAACTAATGAAATGTCATTAACTTTCTATAAAAAAGTTAAGATCAATAACATCAAGTGACAAGTGATAGAGAAGTGCAGTCATTGATTTGCTTTGACTGTTTGGTTAGAAAAGAGTATAATATTCTTTATTCTTTAAAAATAAGTAACAGTGAGAGATTATTTGAATGGTGGTTCAGTATTTGGCTGTTGTATGGTCTTATAGATCTCAAGTTTTGAAGGGAAATTTGAAATGTTACATTATTGTAAATATGTATAATTTTGTGTGGTGACTTCTTGTTTTTCATTAGTTATTGGCCTATCTGATTTGCCTCTTAATTCTTATTTACTCGCTGGCTTAGTTTTGACCCAAATTTAAACCACGTTTTTATATCAAAATGAAAGAACTTTGTTTCTTTAAAAATATGTGATAAGCTAATTTGCATCTACAAGTTAACCATACACAACTATAATTAATAGAAACCACACCTCATCGTTTAAAGCAGCAAAAACTGCACTTAGACTACCCGCCTGCGCTAGAAAGTCATCAAAACCTCTATTTCCATGCAATGAGGCAAAAATGGAATGCCGAACCGCTACATCAGCATCTGCAACGGCTGCAATTAAGAGTTTTTCAACAAGCTGCAGTATGCCAAAAAAAAACTGGTAAGAAATATGATAAAACATATTACAGACAAGATAGAACCAAAAAACACTGATGGGTTATCAAAAAAGATTAGAGAGCCCTAAGAAAACCTGTTAGTGCAACCAAAAAAAAATATAGGCACCCTATGAACTAAGAAGGAAATAACTATAAGGTTTATAAATGATAAATATAAAAATAATGGCTGCAGACCAAACCTCTTCAACTAGACGCTGCCGCTTTCCCCCAGTCCGATTGGACCTGCTCGTACCAAATTGTGTACATGCTAAACCTAAAAAAGAATTTGCAACTAATCTGCAACAGCACAATGCAGCATCCTTTCGTGTCACTCTGTCCTCATCATCCAAATATACAACTACTGATTCCCTTGCAAACTCAAGAAGGTCATGACCCTAAATGTTATACAAGATTCTGTTAGATTACAAGTGCAAGTAGGATTTACACTAGACAATGATATTACATCAACCTTGAAATTAAAACGAGCCAATGTCTGTAATGCAAGTTGAACAAGTGCATGTCCACTAAGATCAGAAACTTGTTGAGGACTATTTGTCGTAGTTCCTCTACCCACCGCACCTACAGCTAACCTCCCATGAGGGTAATGGGACTTTGAGAGAACCATTGAAATGCAGTCAAGCAAGCGATCTTGAATAGTAGGCAGCAAAGATGGGATACTGAAAAACAACCAGGTCTTTCAGATATGAAATATCGCACGAAAATGAAGGAGAGAATAAATTTATAAAGAAAACCTCATACCTGATAGTCATTTGCTCTAAGGCATCAACCAGTGTCAGAGAAAGACCAGCAGATATCATTATATCCAGGAGACCACGAACATGAGGCTCCATAGCAGGGCCCATGGCTTTTGCAATGTTTCCAACACAAGCCAGAGCCTCAAGTGAAGCCCTACCTCTACGAGGAGCAATCTGCAACCAGGTTTTATGACAAACATGCAAGTTGTGACCAGTTCCAAGTGATAGTGCAGTTTAATTGTATATCTACTTGGAATCATACAGGTGTAGCCAGTGATAAGGTGCAATGTCATTTGAGTAAACAGAAGTACTCAATTGTCATAAAGCAATAAACTCTGCAAAGTGCTCTTTTTTTTCTTTCTTTTTTTTTTGTGGCCATAGAAATAGGCAAAGAACTTTGTTGCATTAGTTAGATGCTGGATAAATTAATTTCAGCAGAAGGAACACATCACTTACTGCATCACGTAGATGAGGGATAATTGTCGGCAAATAGTTGACCAGTTCCCCATCTAAAGCACCAGCCATTTCACCAAGGGCAATAAACCCACTGGCTCGCTCCGCAGGTATTCTGAGAACTGTAAGGATGTGATTCATGCAGATCTGCAATAAATGGCACTCCTTTACATATATTAGGCAGTAAGCAACTCTAATGTATTTACCTAAAACACTCTGCAAACCATTTACTGTTGAAAACCAAAAAAAAAACAAGAACGGACCGTTAAATAATTTGTGACAAAGCGATCACGAAGAAAATGAGCAATCCGAGGTAACAAAGAAGTTATGCTCAAACGAACAAGCCGATCGCGGTGCTCTAGATATCTTACAACAATGTCAGCCACTTCCCTGTACCTTGACATCATGAATTCACCTGAATTCCTGCCAGATGAAAGTGAACTGTATAAACCAAAAGTTCCTCAAAAAGGAAAGAATAGATGATGGCTGAGCCAGAGCATCTAAAAAGAACAGGATTTCATATGAATGACATATTAACCATGCATGTCATCGCCATTTTAATGTAATAAAAAATCATCCAATTGCCAAAACCTAAAGAAAAACTCAAGAAACTAACTTCTACTTTCAGGCATTCATTATTACCTTATTTATTTAGTAAAAATACCTTCAATAATGCAAGATCTAACCAAAAAAAAAGTTCATTGCAATCAAAATATAACAATCTGAGAGAAAAATTCCATGCCTCTAAAATTAATGTCTCCAAAGTAGAAAACCATGCTATTACAAGGTTATCAAAAACACAGCAATAGAAATTTGCCAAAAAACCAAATAAAAGAAAATCAAACTTCAACAATACACCAACCTCAGAAGCTCTCCAACTGCAAGTAAAGAACCATGTATGCTGTGAACAGGAGCATTTTTAACCAATCCATCTTGCGTAGCCTCAAACATTCGATAGTACCTGCCAAGAACACAATTATAAATGGAAATCAATCACCAAACAGGCCACACCAGAAAACAGCCAGGTAAAAGGAAAATTGTTGACTGTACTTAATGGGAGCTAAGTAAGATTGCCTCCTAAAAAAAAGAAAGTCAGATTTGTCTTCCATCTCTTCTTCCTTTGATTTTGACAGGGATCAAATTGAAAAAGAAGTCATCAGGTCATCAGGTACAATAGAAAGTTAAAGAAAGGTTGCTTACAAAATAAGGTTGGGCATCTGTCTTAAGTTGAGGATAAAGATAGAATGAGAGAAAGTATGTATCAGTTAAAGGAAACAAACTTGGGGAGTTGGCAGAAAAAACGGAGTTCTCTGGTTCCAATTAAGGAATGGTCGATGGTTAAGAGAAAAGATGGGAAGAAAGGATTAGGAGAGTTACGCAATTTGATTTCTAAGGTTGGGAATGGCAAAGGTAAAAATAAATAGGGTGAATCTTCTTCTTAATGAAGATAAGGCCCCTAATCCTAATAATTTTAACTTCGTTTTCTTTCATAAGTATTCGGCGATGGTTAGAGGAGCTATTAGAAGTGTCTTGCGAATTATTTAATGATGGCATAGTTAATTAAAAAAACTAATGCGATTTTTATTTGCTTAATTCTGAAGGAAGATAATGCCTTAAGAGTCAAGGATTTTAGGCAAATAAGTTTAATTACTAGCTTATATAAGATCATTACCGAGGTTTTATGTTTAAGGCAAATAATGCTTTAAGTGTCAAGGATTTTAGGCAAATAAACTTAATTGATTTTGTAAAAGCTTACGATCATGTTGATTGGGATTTTTTGGACGTTGTCTTGAAAGAGAAAGGTTTTGGGGAAAGATGGAGAATGTGGATGAAGGATTGCTTGAGTTCCACAAATTTTTTGGTAATTATTAATAAGAGATTGAGGGCTCTTTGAGGCTTCAAGAAAGTTAAGGCAAGGAGATCCCCCTTCTCCTTCCCTTTTGGTTCGGTAGTTGATAGCTTGAGCAAATTGGTTGAAAGAGCGAAGAGATTTAACTTGATAAATTGTCAAAGTATAAGGAGAGATAATATTGAAGTCTCTTACCTTCAATTTGCGGATGATACTATTATCTTGTCTTTAGGCAATGAAGATAAATTTTTAAATTTGGTGACAATGGTCGAATTGTTTTGTCATGTATCGGGATTGAAGATAAATCTATCCATGAGTTGCATTTTGAGTATTAATTGTGCCAAAAACAAAGTAATAACTTTAGCATATTTTTTAGGTAGTGAAGTTGGAACTTGGTTTTGAAATACTTGAGCTTACCTCTAGAAGATAATCCAAGAATAGTAGAGTTCTAGTCACCGATTATTGAAATATTTGAAAGAAGATTGGCAAGATGGAACGTGGCTTTTTTCTCTAGAAAGGGACGATTGACTTTGATAAATTATATTTTGTTTAATCTCATAACTTACTATTTATCAATCTTCAAAATACCCGTAAGAGTTGCAAAAAAATTAGAGAATAATGGGGACTTTTTGTGGGAATGTGCAAGTGAAGGGAGGAAAAGTCACATATTCAATAGATTGATAGTTCAGAGGTTGAAGGAAAAAAGGAGATTCGATATTGGTAACATCATCAAAAGAAACAAGACTTTATTAGAGAAGTGGCTTTTGAGGTTCCCTTTATAGAAAGGTTCTCTATGGCATGGGATTATAAAAAATAAATATGGGTAGAAAGAGAATGATTAGAATGTGGGCTATGGTTCGCACTGAGAGCATTGTACTCCGTAGAAGTCAATTTGTAAAGACTCAGATTTTTTCTTTTCCAATTTGAGATGAATATAAAATCCATTTTGAGAGTATCTTTGGTTGAAAGGCGATAAACTTTCAAGAAGATATCCAAACCTCTATAGGTTATGTTTGAAAAGGAACACTCCGATTAGTAGGATCACTCACTCAAATGATGAAATTTCATGTTTAGAAAGACCTTGAATGATTGGGAAATAGAAGAATTTTTGAGTTAATGTTTAAGTTGGATAGAGTCAACATAATAGTACTCACAAAAGGATGTAGATTACGAATCCATCTGGATATTTTTCCTTTAAGTCTCTTTTTAAGTTTCTACTAGACGGTTCCAACGTTCAATCATTATGCATCTGTGTGGATTAGCTAATTTCAAGTAAAGTCAAATTTTTGAAGTGGTTGATAATTCTTGATAAGGTAAACACAAATGATCGAATCCAACTAAAAGTCTCCAAGTTTTGCTCTCCTCTTAATTGATGTGTGCATCAGTGTGGACTAGCCGAAGTTCTTGGGAAAGTGAACACAAATAATCGGATCCAATTAAAGCTCTATAAGTTTTAGTTTTCTCTTAATTGGTGTGTGTTTTGTAAGAACAACTCAAAAGATATTGATAATTTAATTTTATATTGGAGTTGCTTGTCTCCTTTAGTCAAAGCTACAAAACAATATAAGAATACAATGGGTTCTTCAAAGATTTTATTTTTGGAATCCTTTTGGATCATATGGAAGGAGTAGAAGGATTCAAAGGCAAAAGTGTTATGAAATTGTGCTGTGAGAGCTATCCTTAAGGTGTTATGGATGGATAGGAATAAAAAAAAAATTAATGATAGTGAGAATGATAGTACTTTTTGTGGGAGAGAGCTTTATTTGTAGTATCCTCTAAGGCATCAACTTCAAAAGAATTAAAAGATTAAACTCAATTTCTCATTAGCTTTAACTAGTGTTAGATATATTAATTGTGTATTAAGTATCTATCACTAGTTGAGTTGTATATTAGGTGTCTATCACTAGTTGAGTTGTATATTAGGTGTCTATCACTAGTTGAGTTGTGTATTAGGTGTCTATCACTAGTTGAGTTGTATATTAGGTGTCTATCACTAGTTGAGTTGTATATTAGGTGTCTATCACTAGTTGAGTTGTATATTAGGTGTCTTAGTTATGTATTAGGTGTCTATCACTAATAGTGTCCCAAATAGTATCTCTAGCTTTATATATAAATATGTAATATCTTTGAATGGAAAATAAGAGAATGAATTTTTTTCAATCTTAGATTACATGGTATCAAAGCATTTAGATTACAAAATTGGGATTTTTTTTCAGTTCAAATTAAGGTCTGATTTTGGATAAACACAAATTAGGGTTTAGTGCATTTTTTGGTTCCAACTTGGAACAACCTTTTGGAGTGCAAATTTATTCTCACTGCCAGCACAGGGAGGAAGCCCAGTCACCAACCGACCAAACCCCGAAGTCCGATCACCAAACGAGTCGCAAGTAGGCCCCACGCACTACCGCAAATTTCTGCAATCTTCCCACGTGCCAGCGCGTGACTGCGCATCTCCTCTAATAGTCTTCTCCGATCATCTTCTTGTTGCTTTCCGGCGTTCCCCTGCGTCATCTGTGGTGGTTTGGCACTCATTGCTTTTTGATTGTTCAGATTTGGGTTCTTCCAATTTTGTGTTCTTGTTCGCTGCATGTTTGGTCGCTGCCCTTGTTGGATTTTGTTTGTTCGTTGTCTTGTAGTTTGTAGGAGTTATGGCTGAAAAGAAATCTAATGTTGTGATGGATATGGTGCCTGTGATGTCTAAAATCGTGGACCATAAGCTCGATGGCTCGAATTATTTGGCTTGGAACAGGACCATTCGAATTTATTTGAGAAGTATCAACAAAGATACTCATTTGACTAACGATCCTCCTAAAGATGATTCAAAGCAGACATGGCTTAGAGAAGATGCCCACCTATTTCTACAGATTCGAAATTCTATTGAGAGCAATATAATTGGCTTCATCATTGTGAATTCGTTAAGGAATTGATAGATTATTTGAATTTTTTATATTCTGGTAAAGGAAATCTTTCTCGCAAGTATGAGGTATGCAAAGCATTTTACCGTGCAGACAAACAAGATCAATCCCTCACGAATTATTTTATATTATTTAAAAGGACTTATGAGGAGCTCAATAGTTTGATGCCTTTTAGCCCTGATGTGAAGGTTCAACAAAGCCAACGGGAACAAATGGTTGTCATGAGTTTTCTTGTCAGTCTTTCCTCTGATTTTGAGACTGTTAAGCCATAGGTTCTATCTGGTTCTGAGATCTCCTCTTTACAAGACGTATTTAGTCGAGTACTTCGTACAGAAGGCACTCCACCTCCACCTGCTCAATTAAATGGTGCTTTGGTCAGCCGAAATAATAATTAGCCTGAACGATCAACTTATATGAGTAGAAACAAAGGAGGCCGCTCGCAAGGGTTTGAAACTCGACCACAGGACCCAGGAGGTATTGTGTGTCACTATTGTCACAAATCAGGACATACGAAACATTACTGTAGAAAGCTTCACTACAAGAATCAGAAAGGTCACTCGGCGCATATTGCATCCACTTATGATACTTCTGAAAAATCGATTCTTATCTCTACAGATGAATTTACCAAGTTCTAACAGTATCAAGAATCACTAAAGTCTTCATCACCTTCTGTCACTGCTATTGCTGATTCAGGTAAACCAAATACGTGTCTTCTTTCCTCATCTTCCAAATGGGTTATTGATTCTGGTACCACAGATCATATGACAAGTAATTTTAGTCTCTTTTCTACTCTTCAGTCACACACTTTCACCTCTACTGTTACCTTAGCCGATGGGTCACCATCTCGTGTTCTTGGGTCTGGCACTATTACTCCCACTCCTTTGCTTCCTTTGTCGTCTGTCTTACATTTACCTAATTTATCCTTTAATTTGATCTCTGTAAATCAGCTTGCTCATAATCTTAACTGTTGCATCTCATTTTTTCCTGATCTTGCTTATTTCAAGATCTTATGACGAAGAAGACTATTGGTAAAGGACATGAGTCTAGAGGCCTCTCTATTCTTGACACACCAATACCGAAATCTGTTACTTGCTCTGGTGTAACATCTTCCTTCGAGGCACATTGTAGATTGGGTCATCCATCTCTTCCTTTACTTAAGAAACTTTATCCTCAATTTAGTAAGGTGTCTTCATTAGATTGTGAGTCTTGTCAATTTGCAAAACAACATCGTCTTAGTTCAAATCCAAAAGTTAATAAACATGCTAATGTTCTTTTTGAATTAGTTCATTCTGATGTTTGGGATCCCTGTCCTATTTTGTCTAAACCTGGATTTAAGTATTTTGTTACTTTTGTGGATGATTATTCTAGTGTAATTTGGTTATATTTAATGAAGTCATTTTGAATTGTTTTCTATTTTTTGTGCATTTTATGTTGAGATTAAAACTTAATTTAATGTTTCAATTCGTACTTTGCGAAATGATAATGCCAAAGAATATACATCAGCTTTGTTTCAATCTTATATGGTTCAAAATGGCATGCTTCATGAAACTTCGTGTGTTGATACTCCATCTCAAAATGGAGTAACAGAACGTAAGAACAAACATCTTCTTGAAACTGCACGTGCCTTATTATTACAAATGAATGTTTTCAAACCTTTTTGGGCCGATGCAGTTTCAACATTTTTCTTATTAATCGCATGCGCTCATCTGTTCTTCGTGGTGAGATTCCTAACAAAATCTTGTTTCCTTAAGTCACTAATTCTAGTTGACCCTAGGATATTTGGTAACACTTGTTTTGTTCGGGATGTTCGTCCGCATGTTACTAAATTAGATCTCAAGTCTTTGAAGTGTATCTTCCTTGGTTATTCTCGTCTCCAGAAACGTTATAGATGTTATTGTCCTAGTCTTAACAAATATCTTGTCTCAATTGATGTTACCTTCATGGAAGACACACCCTATTTTTCGTCTTCTCCTCCTCTTGCACGTCAGAGGGAGGATGATGATTTGTTAATCTATTCTATCACATCATTTGAAGCTGTCTCTGATCCAGTTCCTGTCAAGCCCCCTATTACTCAAGTCTACTCCAGATATAGACCTTCTGATTCATGTCCTGCACCTGCTCCTTCGTCATCAAATCCAGTCCTGAACGATGATCTTCCTATTGCATTACGCAAAGGTAAACGTCAATGTACTTATCCTATTTCTTCTTTTGTTTCTTATAACTGCTTGTCGTCCTCCACTTGCTCTTTTATTGTCTCTCTTGATTCTATTTCTATCTCTAAAACTATTCACGAAGCCATATCTCATCCTAGTTGGCATCATGCAATGATAGAGAAAATGAATGCTTTGGATGACAATGGTACTTGGGACTTGGTTGATTTACCTTCAGGGAAACGAGTTATCGAATGTAAATGGGTGTTCACAATTAAGGTTAATCCGGATGGGTCAGTTGCTCGATTAAAGGCCCGTCTTGTTGCTAAGGGATATGCTCAAACTTATGGAGTGGACTATTCTGACACTTTCTCTCTTGACCTATGTTCGGTTGTTTATTTCTATGGTAGTTACTCACCATTGGCCTTTCCATCAACTAGATATCAAGAATTTTTTTCTTCATGGTGATCTTCAAGAGGAGGTGTTCATGGAACAACCTCCTGGTTTTGTTGCTCAGGGGGAGTCTAGGCAAATTTTTCGTCTCCGTAAATCTTTGTATGGTTTGAAACAGAGTCCTCGTGCTTGGTTTGGAAAATTTAGTCAAGCTATAGAAACGTTTGGTATGATGAAAAGCAAGTCTGATCATTCTGTTTTCTACAAACAATCAGAAGCTGGTATCATTCTTTTAATTGTGTATGTAGATGACATTGTTATTACTGGAAGTGATACTACGGGAATTTCATCTCTTAAGTCTTTCCTACATACTCAGTTTCACACGAAAGATTTTGGGATGCTAAAGTATTTCTTGGGTGTTGAAGTCACAAGGAGTAAAAAATGTATTTTTCTATCTCAGAGAAAATATGTCCTAGACTTATTAACTAAGACAGGAAAATTAGGACCAAAGCCTTGTGGTGCTCCAATGACTCCGAACATCCACCTTACAAGAGATGGGAAACTTTTTAAAGATTCTAAGAAACATCGAAGGATGGTTGGAAAGCTGAATTATCTTACCGTGACTCGTCCAGATATTGCATATTCGGTCAATGTTGCTAACCAATTTATGTCATCCCCAACAGTTCATCATTGGACAGCGTTACAGCAAATTTTGTGTTACTTGAAAGGAGCACCTGGACGTGGTATCTTGTATGCAAATCATGGACACACTTATATTGAATGTTTTTCAGATGTAGATTGGGCAGGTTCCAAAGTGGATAGAAGATCTACATCAGGCTATTGTATTTTCATTGGAGGAAATTTGGTCTCATGGAAAAACAAGAAGCAGAATGTTGTGTCACGATCGAGTGTAGAGTCAGAATATAGGACTATGGCACAATCTACGTCTGAGATAATGTGAATATATCAGCTCTTGAATGAAGTAATCTTAAAACTTCAGTACCAACGAAATTGTGGTGTGATAACCAAGCTGCTCTTCATATTGCTTCTAATCCTGTGTTTCATGAGCGAACTAAACACATTGAAATTGATTGTCATTTTGTTCGTGAGAAAATTCAACAAGGTTTAATTTTACAGGATATGTGAAGACTGGAGAACAACTAGGAGATATCTTCACAAAAACTTTAAATGGGCTTCAGGTTGATTATCTTTATAACAAGTTGGGCATGATTAATATCTATGCTCCAACTTGAAGGAGAGTGTTAGAGATATTAGTTGTGTATTAGGTGTCTATCACTAGTTGAGTTGTATATTAGGTGTCTATCACTAGTTGAATTGTATATTAGGTGTCTATCACTAGTTGAGTTGTATATTAGGTGTCTATCACTAATAGTGTCTCAAATAATGTCCCTAGCTTTGTATATAAATATGTAGTATCTTTGAATGGAAAATAAGAGAATGAATTGTTTTCAATCTTAGATTACAACTAGGAAGCTTGTTTATCCTAGTTAGGCTCTAAATAGTTGTTTTGGATGCAAATTATAGTTATTATTTGGTATAATTTGGTGCCTCTTTTTGTATATGGATTAATGATCCACTTTGTACCTTTAAAATTATTACTTGATATATATAAAATATTGTTTCTTATAAAAAAAATTATTACTAAAAGTATAATTTGTTTCCTATTGTGAAGAAAAAAAGACTGATAGAATTGAAATGATTGAGCATTACGCCTTGTCATATATTTCCTTAAAGAGTATCCTTCTCATTTATTATGTACAAGCTTGATTAATTGGAACTTTGGTCCAGATTTGTGCCACAACTCTTTTATATTGAAAAGAACAATGTTTCTTAGAGTATCCTGCTTATTGCAAAGAAGAAAGAGGTGTTAAAACTAAACATTTTAACTGCTGGAAAACTAGAAGGCTAATCAGTCAGAAAAATGGATCAAATTAACAGACTACCAAATCATGGGAAGTGGTAATCAACCGTTTTGTTAACTTAGAAGCCTGTGTATTTTATGGCTAGTTGTCTCTAGGTCAGAATGGACCTTGGTTCAAGCTTCTGTTGCCTCTTTGACAGGTTGTTTTCAATCAGCCTTTGCTGTGTGAAACATTATTTTGGTGGACTGCTTGTCCACTTGTATCATTTTTCTCTTCTGGATTTCATAGGGTTTCTGTTTCCTATCCCAAGAAATGATATCTATTATTTCTTGTGGACTAGCGTACACATCTGTATCCCAGTTATGGGATTGTGTGAAATATTATTTTGGTGGACTGCTTGTCCACTTGTATCATTTTTCTCTTCTGGATTTCATAGGGTTTCTGTTTCCTATCCCAAGAAATGATACCTATTATTTCTTGTGGACTAGCGTATCCCAATTATGAGATTGTTAACCAAAATCAGAAATATCTTATACAATAAGAAGAAGAAAAAACTCTATTGCAAGTGTCATCTCACTTGGTAAATAACCAGTAAAAAAACTAACATAAAATTTTACATTCCAGAGTAAGGCTATAACAATGAGAACAGGTTGCTAAAATTATGACAGCATGCGGACAAAGCTATTCAAAAATGACTTCAGCACCATACATGAATTCAAGTATGATAGCACATACAAGTATATAGAAATCCCCCCCTTAAGCCCCATGTTCCAGAGTAAAATGTAACCATTGGTGAGATAATATATTCATCCTTAAATTTAGAGTTTAGGATGTGTGCTTATGATGATCCAGAACTAATTTGCTACTCTGAACAGCACCAAATGCAACAGAAAGTAAAAAAATTTGCTCACAACAAACAAGTTTTCCAGTCTGTTGCCGCCAGGCAAGTATTAAGTAAAAAACAATTACATATATTACTAAGGACTAACCACTGAACACGCCAACGTGTCTCGCGTTTTTCAATAACACGAAGGCAAGCACGCAGCGCCTGCACAGCACGCTCTCGTACATCCAATCTTTGATCCCTCAAAGCAACCCAAATAGCATCAACAAATTCGGGCACGTGAACATTGAACACTGTTGAAGCATTTTCTGCCATTTCCTGAAATGACAAAGCATGACTCCTCAATAAGAATATATTAGAATTAGATAATAATTATATGGAAACAAAAGGGGAAAAATAAGTTTGTGGAAATAAAGAAGAGAAAAGAAATCAAATGTAATAATTTAATAGTCTTATGTCATTTAAATGGAAAAGATGTATGTATTCCCTCCTGAATACAATCATCTCTTACTTCTCATAAATATCTTGTGAAAATGGGATAAGGGAAAGAAAAAAAAAGGGAATTCATAACTTTGCATAAAAGAATATAAGCATAAAACAATTGAATATGGCCTTACCTTCAAAATTAGGACAGCAGCAAACCGGCGATACTCCACCCTATCTCTTTGTAACCAATCAAGGGCCACTTTTACCTACAAAACAACCAAAGCTTATCAGATGCTGCTCCAAAACCACAAGATTACCAAATAAAACCCACGAACCTGGCGTTCCACTTCATCAGCAGTCATTGCACCACCAGCCCTGGCTAGGTGGCCCAGAACCCTACTAGCTAAAACCAATATTTCAGGATCACGCTTTGTCTCAAACACAGCCCGCATATAATTGGAGAACTTTGAAACTTTGGAGGCATTCTCTCCAAGTGCAACATCTATCAATTCATCGATAGCTCTTAGGGCTCCTAAGTTTTCTGCCACGTCGTTACTCTCCAAAAGACTAGAAATACGATCATACAACTGATCCATAAAACGGGAAAAGCCTTCCCCACTAAGATCACGAGCTTCCTCTTCCAGGCGTTTCTTTAAAGCTAGAGAAGCTCCCTCCTGCATACAAAAATGAAAATTCCTGACATCACGACAAAAATAACTAAATACTGAAGCTACTAACATAGTAAACTAGCAAGAAAACTGAAATCATAAAGATCATATTTTTATATAAAAGCTGCATCAATGAGGAGAGAGAGAGAGAGATCGCATGATAGCAACACTTATCACCAGAGATGATTTTGTTGGTAAACATTTATCATTTCTGGTCCTTTCATTGTTAAATAAGGACTTACTTATTGTATGCATAAGGATAATATAAATATGAAATCGATGTTTGATGATTCTATGAAAGTAGAGTCATCAATGCATTTTATTTACTTAATATTTGTTTGTTTTATTCAATTGAAGGATTTTTAGGATTAAAAATATTAAAATATAAACTTTTTAGTGAAAAAAATGAAAAAATATAATTTTTTGAATTTTTTGGGAATTTTATGAATTTTTTATTAATTTTTAAAGCAAGATCAATCAAAAACTACCGCGCAAGCAGGGGAGCTGAAGGCGCAAGCCATGTGGACCCCATACAATCAGAGAAGACGAATCATGCACAACCACAGGTACAGAGTCATGCAACGTTGTGCCACGTGTCAAGACGGCATTCATCCCGACTTCGTCCCACTTGGTCAATGAGCTCACCTCGACTCTTCACCTGATTCGTCCATCCATTCTACCTGTGTGTCACACCATCCGAAACCTCGAATCACGTTTCACCACAGGGTACTGACTCAGCATGCATTAACCAGATCAGTCTTCCCTCGCCACACGTCGCGCTCTAATTCGCCCAGTGAATTATACATACCACGTGTCGCGCTCCCATTAGTTGGCACTATTAATTTTGTTTGTTTTGATGTCAACCCTTGATCTGAAGTTGATCTAACTGTCCAGATTCTACCTGAACTATATTTAATCCCCTAATCACCCCATAAACCCTAATAAGACGTAATTAACATAATTTTTATCAATTTTTGGAGCTAAGAAGAGAAAAAAATTCAAAAGGAAACACAATTTTGGTGAAAAATTAAGATATTAGTACTACAATTCAAGAGATTAATTGTATTTCTTTATCAGTCTTTCTTTATGAAAAAAATGAGTTTTACAAAATTATGTCTACTTAATTTATTAATTTATGAGACTTATGAACTCAATTTCTACCATGTGATGATCTAAAATTTTACCCCTTTCAATTTAATTATATTATTTTATTTTATTTTTATACTATTGATTGTTTAGCCAATAATTTATCTATAGAAACAATTAAATAGATTTGAGAGAATTATTTAATTATTTGTCTTGATTAAATAACGTGTATAGTTTCTAGGTAAAGATGTATGATTCTTATGTATGTGATCTATAATTGATAAACATAATTATTATACAATTTAATTGACATGAGAATATGATTAAATTAATTACTATATGGTGTGTAGTTTACATGAGAGAGAAATACATACTACATTATATTCAATTGATCATGTAATTTATTGATAACTATATTGGGAAAAATTTAGTGATTTACATGTTTAGAAAATTAAGGGATTAAATATTTTTAGATATTTTCTCATATATCTTCTTAGTTTTCAAATCTGATTTAATTAATTATTGTCATTTATTTTTAGTTATTTTTATTTTGCTTTGTTAAAATATAAAACACCAAAAAAGTTAATTTTTATTTTTTTGTTTTAAAAATTAGTTTCTAATAACATAATCTCCATGGAAACAATCTTGTTTTTATCATTATATTACTTATTGTGATATATATAATTACGTATTCATTGTATCAAATTCGTATGTTCGATCAAGTTTTTGGCTCCGTTATCGGGGATTATAAATATTAAAAATTAATTTTTTATTTTATTTTATTTTATTTTAGTTATTTTAATTTTAGTTTTTATTTATTTATTTTTAGTTATTTACTTATTTATCATTTATTTTAGTTATATTTCCTTTATTTTTTAAAATTTTAATTTATTTATTTAGTTATATATTTTTAATTTTTATTTAGTTTTAATTTAGATATCTCCTTTACTACTATTAGAAACACATTTGAATCTATTGCATGAGCAGAGTTTGTTTGTAAGGAAAAAATTTTGTCTTTAGATCCTAAAATTGAACATACTTTAAGATCAATGAAAAAATAATAAGTTGTCACGAAGTGGAAAAAATGACTAATCCATTAGAAATAAACAATGATGAGCTAAATTGGAACAACCAGATACCTTTAATGGATGATAGAGATAGAGCTATGAATGAATATGCAAGACCTGTGTGGGAAGGGTTGAATCCAAGTATTACAAGGCCAAACATTCAAGCTAATTAGTTTGAACTAAAACCAATAATGTTTCGAATGCTACAAACAGATGGAAAATTCAGCGAATTATCAACAGAGAATCATCATCTATATCTCAAATTTGTTTATTGAAGTTGGAGATTCATTTAAATTCAATGGTGTGACCGAAGAGGTATTTAGGCTTAGATTGTTCCTTTACTCTTTATGATACCATGCTCGAGCTTGATTAAACTCTTTGCCACCTAAGTCCATTACAACTTGGAAAGATTGGTGAAGAAATTTTTGATAAAATATCAAAAATTTCTTCACCAACAAAAAATACCAAGCTTAGAAATGACATTATCTCCTATTAACAACATGAAGGAGAATCTTTATATGAAGCATGAGAAAGATACAAAGAATTGTTAAGGAAGTGTCCTCACCATGGTATCCCTAAATGGATCCAAATGGAGACGTTCTACAATGGTCTGCATGCTCAAACAAGAATCATTGTTGATACATCTGTTATTGGAGCTCCGCTAGCCAAATCTTACAATCAAACTTATGAATCACTTGAGAAAATGGCTAGTAATAATTATCAATGATCAATGGATAGAATGGTAGCCACAAGAAGAGTAGTCGGAGTGCATGAAATAAATGATATCATGGCACTTACAGCTTAAGTATCATCTTTGGTTAATCTTTTGAAGGTTCAAAACTCACCAACGAGTATAAACCAAGTCCAAGATTCAGGGGTGTCTTGTGTGTTTTATGGTGAAGCCCATGTGTTTGATAATTGTCCAAATAATTATGAATCAATATTCTATGTGGGTAACGTGAACCGAAACAATAATTTATACTCAAACACATATAACCCAGGATGGAGACAACATCCAATTTTTTCTTGAAATAACATATATTTTCTCATATATTGAGGGATTAAGTATTTTTAGATATTTTCTCATATATTTTCTTAGTTTCTAAATCTGATTTAATTAATTATTATTATTTATTTTTAGTTATTTTAATTTTGCTTTCTTAAAATATAAAAACACAAAAAAAAATTGATTTTTGTTTTTTTGTTTTAAAAATTTGTTTCTAATAACATAATATCTGTGAGAACAATTTTTTCTTATCATTACATTATTTGTTGCGATACGTATACTTGTATATTCATTGCACAAAATTCGTGTGTCGGATCAATGTTAAGTATCAATTAGATGTCACATCCTACATCTTCTTGCACTCATTTTCTCTCTTCCATATCCCCATCCAGATCGCATTTTCAATACTCATGTACCTTCATTTCTACTCCTACCCTCCAAAGTTCTTCCTCAAACAATACTCAATCCTAAGAGTAATATCAATATATTAACTTCAAAAAAAGAGAAACCATGACTAATGAAAAAACCAGCACTATACTAAATGATATCCTTATTGAAGTGAGTTAATTCCCAATTTACCCAAACCCCATCCCTTCTTCATCAACTCTCATTCCAACACAAAACGAAATTTATGACTTCCCTCTAGACTTTAAGCCTAACACGGAAAAACGAAAAACCGTACAAGAAACCCTAAAAATTTATATACAGGATCGTCAATTCCTAATGGAGAAGTAACAGATAAGGTAAGTTGAGCGAAATCAAAGAGGGGGCTACCTTGGGAATGTCACGGGTGCAGAGTTCGCTGAGGATGTGGTTGAGAGCATCGGAACTGCCACTACCGTGTCCGATGGCTGGGATTGCCCCGTGACGGAGGGACTGAGCCGAGGCCGCCATTAGCCTCCACAAACCCTAAGCCTCCCTACCCTAATCTTCCCCTCTGTAACTATCAACTGAAATGTAGGATTTTTCTAATAAGACAACGAGACCAAGCTAGCAAGCCCTTGTTTTGGGAGAGTCGTTGCTTGTGAGTGAGCGCCAATATTTTTCCTGGGCATTTGTCTTACATATCTCTACCTGTGGTCGATGTAACTAAAGGCAGTGGGTTTTTTATTTTTATTTGTTTTTTAATAAATGCTGTCTAAATATAATTACGACCCTATGCAATTCTTTTATATAAAAAGTGACTAGAGTTCGAAAATTAAATAACGCATGTATAATTAAATTAAAATTAAAATAATGTATTAATTATACATACTAATACTAATAATATGTATATATGATTATATAATTTATAAAATATATATAAATTAATTAAATTATAGATAAACTAAAATATTATTATATGTTTAAAATATTGCGAGTAGTATAATTATATTTGTATTATCGTTTGGTTTAGAACGATCTATTTTTGCTAATTATATTATACTATTGTTATAATCTTTTTAATAAATTTATATGTATATATATCAATATTTATAATAAAAAAAACTTAGGTTACTATTATTATATTAACCAATTTTATATCATTATTTTTAATATATGTTTCATTATTTTAAATAATACTTCATTCTTTTGTTAAAAGAAGTCACTAAGGGTCCATAAGTTACCATGTTCACCTAGAGGCCCTAGAAAGTATATATGAAAAAGGTCCTATTCAAAGAATATAGTAGAGTATATTAAGAGATACTTTTATTAAAAGTGATTTAAAATCTATCAAAATAATGTTAGGAATGTTCAGTAATTTTTGTAAGAATTATAATTATTGATTATTTTTGTTGATAAAATATTTATATATAAACTTGTTTTTAAGTTAGTTATCAAAAATATTAAACAAAGTCGAAAAAACGTCAAAATTTTAAATAGTTGTATTTCAAGTATATCTGTTATAACTATAACATATAGAATTATACGCATGCATTTGATAACATATGTTTATAAATATATAATTATTTTTACTGCTAAAATATTTATTTAAATTTAAATCTATTTATGAAATTACTACTTAGCCTATTCTTTAATGTGTTTCATTGTTTTGAATATATATCTTAATTTTTTGATAAAATGTTGGATAAGATATAGGCTAAAATATAAAATAAGATATATATTAAAAATATTCTTCTTTAAATAAGAATTTTTTTGATCAATGAGTCTACTTTAAAAGATCTCTTCCCTAAATAAGAGTATTATTGATTAATGAGTCTACTTTAAAATAACTCTTATTTAAATAAAAGTATTCTTGATTAATAAGTATTATTAATCTTATTTGTAATAAAATATATATTTATCAATTATATAGGATTAAGAGTTTTAATTTTTCTTATAAATAAAACACATTGTTTATTATTTCAATCAACCACACTATTCTCTTCTTCTTAATCTCTCTCTTATTTTGCAAATATAATATCATAATTCTATAGTCTTCTTTATTTAGTTAATATATTAAATATTAGTGATTGTGCTTAATTAATTAATAAGCCTAATTAGTTTATGATATTTTGATCATATGTTCTTATAGTTTCTTTATTTTTGTTTTTGAATTATTTAATCAAATAATTGTATGTGTCATATCATAATTATTTGATTTAATTATTAAATTTTAAAGAAATTATTTTTATTGAACTTGTGCTTAATAATTTTACTCTAGAATTTACTAGTTGATTTGATTTAAGTAACATATATTTTGAATCATCTAATTACAATTATTCATTAGTAAATATGTTATAGAACACACATATACACTTGTGTTTTTGTACTAACCTTTTTTGCAGTTGATTCATGAACATATCTGATTGGCGAGATGCTTATTAAAACGTTGGTCTATAAACCCTCATATTAATATTACATCATGTTTGGTTGAAGGGAATGGAATGGAATCAGAATTGATTCCTTCCATTTTGTGTGTTTGGTTGGACGGAATAGAGGACAAAATAGAATCAGATTACTAAAAGAGAAGGAATCACAATTCCTTCTCTCCCCTTGTTAATCATAATTTCATTCTCATCTAAACTTTTTTTTTCAATTTTACCCTCATCTAAAATATAACCATAAACTCAAATCTCAAATTCTCAAACCCAAAATTCCAAAACCCTAAACCCTAAACCTAAAATTTCAAAATCCAAAACCCTAAATCCAAATCCTAAAACCCTAAACCCTAAATCCCTAAACCCCAAATCCCTAAATCCTAAACCCTAAATCCCTAAACCCACAACCCTAAAACCCTAAACCTTAAAACATAAATCCCAAAACCCTAAACCTTAAACCCCAAATTCCAAATCTTAAAACCCTAAACCCCAAATCCATAAACACTAAATCTTAAACCCTAAAACCCTAAATCCAAAATCCCTAAATCCCTAAACCCAAAATTCCTAAACCCTAAACCTTAAAACATAATTCCCAAAACCCAAATCTCAAAACCCTAAAACATAAATCCCAAAACCTTAAACCCCAAATTCCAAATCCTAAAACCCAAAACCCAAAACCTTAAACCCTAAAACCCTAAAACCCTAAACCTTAAAACATAAATCCCTAAACCCTAAATCCCATATCCTAAACCTCAAAACCCTATACCCTATTTAGAAAAATAATAATTTTAATAATATATTTCTTTTTAATTAAGTAATAATTATTTAGAAAAATAATGATTTCAATTATGTATTTTGTCTCACGAAAAAATAGTAATTAAATGACATTATTTGAACTTTATAGCATGTAGGGGTATTAAGGTCATTTAGAGTTTTTTTCATTCCATTCTAGTGGCAAACCAAACACTGTAATCCTGATTCCGAGCTTGATTCCAGTGGTCAAACCAAAAAAAAATTTCCTTTTCATTCCGATTCCGATTCTGATTTTGATTTCATTCCACGAATCAAATGCCACCTTATAGACTATGAAAATATAGTAAGTGCTTATAAGTAAGGTACATTATAATAGTATCCTAGAGAGAGTAGCATAAGATCAAGTTTGTACTTGAATATTTGGTTATCAAAGTGGAAAGTTAGAAGGTTCGGTGGACTAATGGTTTCCCTCTTAGGTCATAGTTGTGGTCTAGGTTATTTCTACATAAAAATATCATGTATTATTTTTTTATTTCTACACTTCACTCCTACATATGATTGCATGTCTAGCCTATTTGTTTATGTTATTAAATTATAAATAATCTATTCACCCCCTTTAATTTAATTAAATTCATATTTTATAAATTTTTAAGTTTAATAAGTAATATTTGCATATTCAAGATAATTAATACTTATTGTGGGGAAAATATTTGAATGTATATTAAGGTGGTGTTTGGTTCGTGAAATGAAATCAGAATCGAAATCGGAATGGAAAGGAAACAATGTTTTTTTGTTTGACCACTATAATCAAGCTCGAAATCAGGATTACAGTGTTTGGTTTGCCACTAGAATGGAATGAAAAAAGCTGTAAATTACCTTAATACCCTACATTCAATAAAATTCAAATAATGTCATTTAATTACTATTTTTTCGTCAGATAAAATACATTATTGAAATCATTATTTTTCTAAATAATTATTACTTAATTAAAAATAAATATATTATTAAAATTATTATTTTTCTAAATAGGGTTTAGGGTTTTGAGGTTTGGGATTTGAGATTTAGGGTTTAGGGATTTAGGATTTGGGGTTTAAGGTTTAGGGTTATATTTGTGGGTTAAGGTTTAGGGTTAAAGTTATTATTTTTCTAAAAAGGGTTTAGGGTTTTAGAATTTGGGATTTTGGATTTAGGGTTTAGGGTTTAGGATTTTAGGATTTGGAATTTGGGGTTTAGGATTTAAGGTTTAGGGATTTGAGGTTTAGGGGTTTAAGGTTTTTAGGTTTAGGGTTTAGGATTTAGGGTTTAGGGTTTTAGGTTTTGGGTTTTGGGATTTAGGTTTTAGGGTTTAGGGCTTAGGGTTTTGGGATTTAGGTTTTAGGTTTTAGGTTTTAGGGTTTAGGGTTTAGGGATTTGGGGTTTAGGGATTTAAGGTTTAGGATTTAGGGATTTGGGGTTTAGGGTTTTGTAATTTTAGGTTTAGGGTTTTAGGTTTTGGGTTTTGGGTTTGAGAATTTGATATTTGAGTTTAGGGTTATATTTGGGGTGAGAGTAAAATTGGAAAAAAATAGATGGGAATGGAATCATGATTCCTAAAGGGGGGAGAATGAATTGTGATTCTTTTTCCTTTAGTAATCGATTCTATTCTGTCCGCTCATTCCGCCCAACCAAATTCCACCAAACATCACCTAATATCTTAAAATAAATATTAAAGTACAACTCTAAACATGGTAAACAAAATACACTAAAGATTTGGTAGTTAGTCACAATGTATAATTATCACTAATGCATTGATTAGGGTTTAACAAACTGATTATATAAATAGAGTATGTAATTATTTTATTAGTTTCTATGAAGATACATTTTCTTCAGCTCGTGATCATTTCCTTTTTCTTCTTCTTTGTTATCGTGAAGTTCACTATGATATCGGAGCCAAAATTCCTAATGTTTTTCTAAATCTTTATTTCTTTGTTTCCTTTATCTTCTTCAATTTTCTTATTGGTAATCTAAAGCTTCAAATGAAAGTAATAACCGTGTTTACTCTATATTTTGGAAAAATTGTCATAAGTAATGTGACTCTATGCAGGAGATGCAATCTGCATTCATTCCTCCAATTAACCTAAATTTTCAAATCAAGCTAGATTGATCTAACTACTTGATTTGGAAGGAGTAATTTTTGTGCATTATCACAACTTATAGAATTGAAGAATATATTGATGGATCGAATAAGATTCCATCAAAGTTCATACCATGAACTATTATTGTCTCACCTGAGTATACAATTTGAAATCGTATTAATGGAATAGTAAGGAGCTGGATCTATATTGAAGTTTCTCAAGAGGCAGATGGATGCCTCATTGGAAGAAAGATTGCTCACAAATTATGTAGCAACATATGAGAAGGTATTCTCTTCATCTGCTCAATCTCGAGTGATGGAATTGAAACTGTAAATTTAAACTTTGATGAAAAATAACTTGTATGTTGATGATTATATGATGAAGATCAAGTCAATATATAATAGTCTAAATGATACTGGGAACCTATGCCTCCAAAGGATTTCATCATGTATGCAATCATAAGAGTGAACTATGATTATAATGCATTTGTATACTATATAACTAATCAAGCAAGCTTTATCTCAGTTGAAGAGTTTCGTAGCAGGAATCTAATGTTTCAACATCATTTACAGCAAGAAGATTGCGATGAGGAGAAATAAGCTCTTTGGGTAAATATAGCAAAAATGGTTGGCTTGAATGTGTCACTAAACTCGTTTGGATCTAATAATTCCAAATCTTTCTTTGATTAATTAAACGTCACTTCTAAGCGAACCTTTGGAAGAGATTCATATGATGGATCATGAGGTCGTGATATAGGTCAAGGAAGGGTACAAAGTTGTGGTGTTCAATGGAAAATTCTATGGTGAAATTGGTCATATAGCATCTACTCGTTATAAGCTATAAAACATGATATTTGGCTCATCTTCTTCTAAGTCATAGGACTCTAAATCCTCTCTTACAACTTTTGTTGCCTCTACTTTAACCAGTAGTGATAGTGGTTGGATCTTAGATTCTGGTACAACTCATCACTTGACCAGTGACAATAATAACCTTTGCAACAATATTCCTTTTTCTGGCACTGATAAAGTCACAGTAAGTAATGATGCTTGTGTTCCTATTTCTCATATTGGATATTCTGTATTACACATAGTTTCTAAACTTTTTTTATTGTCTAATGTTCTTCACATACCACAAGCAAATGTTAATCTAGATTCTATTCACGAACTTTGTTTTGATACTAGTGTTTTTGTAAAGTTTCACTCACATTTGTTTTTTTTTTCAAGAACAAATATACGAAAAAGGTTCCTTTTTAAGGTCCTCTTAATTGTGTCCTTTACAAAATCCTTACTCATACTATTGCTCACAAGATAGCGTCTCTTGTGTCAAATTTTGCTTTAGCTTCTTTGGCAACTTTTTCAAAACGATTGTACCCTCTGATCCCATTATTCATACAATACTTAATAAGAATCATATAAATGTAATAAAACCTTCCACTCGGGATATATGAGAGTCTTATGAGATTATTAGATCTTACAAATAACCTTTCTTTGTAAGAACACGCGTAAATGCTAATGCATTTTTGATCTTGTGTATATAGACTTGTGGAGGCCTTCTCCAATTGATTCAATAAATGGAGACAAATATTTCTTACTTGTTGATAAATTTACTAATTTTTAATGGATCTATTTTCTAAAATGTAAAGATCAAGTTGTTTCCATGTTTCTTAAATTTCAATCCATGGTTCACTATTAATATAACACTCATGTTAAATTAGTTCAATCTGGTGGAGGAACTGAATTCAAACCTCATATCTCTAAACTTATTTCTCATAGGATAATATGTCGATAAACATGCCTCTACACATCTTAACAAAATGGAAAATTAGAAAGTAGAAATCAACTTATTATTGACACAAGTTTAACACTTCTTGTTAGGTCTAGTATGTTATAACAATACAAGACTTATGCATTCAAAACCTAAGTTTATCTTCATAATAGAATACCATATAGATTTTTTCAATCTCAATCTCCTCACTCTTTACTCTATCACAGAGAGCATGATTACATATTTCTCAAAGTGTTTGGTAGCTTATGTTTTCCATGCCTTCATCTTTATCATGAAACAAGCTTGATGGCACATATGCTTCCTGTATTCTCTTGGCCTATGCACCTAGTCAAAAAAAATATTTTGTTTAGAGAAGTCTGATGACTCTATGAAAGTAGAGTCATTAGCGTATTTTTTTACTTAGTATTTATTTATTTTATTTAATAAATAGTATTTTTAAGATTAAAAATATAAATATATATATATATATATATTAGTGAAAAGGAGTGAAAATATAATTTTTGGGATTTATTGAGATTTTTTATGAATTTTTAACGTAAGACCAATCAGAAAATGCCACGTGGCATGCCACACAAGTATGAGAGATGACTGGGTAAGCCACACGGATGCCACGTAAGCATGGAGAGTGAATCATGTTACGCCGCACGTAAGGAGGATGAAACGCATGCCATATGTTAGCACAATGTTCAATTCAAGTTCGGAGTGGGTCATACTTCTTTGCCACGTCTTGCCACCCGATTACTCATTGCTTTCCACCCGTGTACCATGCCATCCATTTTTGTGAATCACGTCGCGCCATGTAGAGTTGACTCAATGAGCGTTGACTATGATTGGTCTCTCCTGCCACGCGTCGTTCTCTAATTTTCCCAATGAATTTCCCCTACCGCGTGTCGCACTATGATTGGCTAGCGTTGTCAATTCTGCTTGTTTTGATCGTAGCCCTTGATCTAAATCTGATTTAACGGTCTAGATCGCACCCAAGTAATATTTAAGTCCCTAATCACTCCATAAACCCTAAGTGACCTCCATTAGCATAATTTTGGTTAATTTTTTGAGCTAAAAAGAGCTAAAAATACATAATAATTCAAGAGAATACATAATTTTGGTAGAGATTCAGGAAGAGATTAATACTACAATTCAAGAGATTGATTGTATATCTTCTTCTAATCTTTTCTTTCTCAATTTTTATGTTTTCTTTATGAAAAATATGAGTTTTATGAACATAATTATGTGTAGTTAATTTATCAATCTAATGATCTTATGAATACAATTTTTACCATATGATGATTTAATATTTTACCCCAATTATAATTATAATTTAATTATATTATTTAATCTGATTTTCGTGCTATTAATTGTTTGGCCAATAGTTTATCTATAGAGGTAATTAAATAGATTTGAGATAATTGATGAACTTAATAAGTAGTATGCAATTTAATTGGCATGATAGTGTGATTAAATTAATTACTAAATGGTGTGTAGCTTACTTGAGAGAGGAATACATGATAGGTTAGACTCAATTGATCATGTAATTAATTGATAATTACATTGATGGGATTTTAGCAATTTGCATGTTTAGAAAATTGGGGGATTATGTATTCCTAGATATTTTCTCATATATTTTTTTAGTTACCAAATTTGATTTAATTAATTATTGCTATTTACTTTTAGTTGTTTTAATTTTGCTTCCTTAAAATATAAAAACACAAAAAATTTGATTTTTATTTTTTTATTTTTAAAAATTAGTTTCTAATAAAATAATTTATGTGGGAATGATTTTTTCTTATCATTATATTACTTGTTGTTATACGTATAATATTGGGCTTTTTGTCATGATGACAAAATACGAAATTGAAAAATTTAATGGTAGGAATGATTACAGTCTCTGGTGAATGAAGATGCGGGCCGTATTAGTTAAAAAATAGCTCGTTAAGACACTTGAAGGCAATGATAAATTGTTAGAGAAAATTGACTGGTGAAGAAAAAGATGCATTGATGAAAAATGCTCTTAGTTCAATTCAATTATCCTTATCAGATGAGGTACTATACGAGGTTGGTAATGAGAAATCTCTCACTAGATTATGGCTTAAATTGGAGAATTTATATATGACCAAGTCATTGACAAGTCGATTATATTTAAAGCAACGTTTGTATACATTTAGAATTTCAAAAGGTATACCTTTACACGATCACCTTGATGAATTTATTAAAATTATTCGTGATCTAATGGTGGTGTTAAAATTGATGATGAGGATTAGGTCTTAGTTCTATTATGTTCTTTACCTCATTCATTTGAACATTTTGTTGATACCATGTTATATGAGTGAGACACTATTTCTTTGGAAGTTGTCAAAGCAACTTTGAATTCCAGAGAGTTGAAGAAAAATGTGTCTACTAGCAACAATGATAATAGTAGTGGTTTATTTGTTAAAAAGGTAGAAATCAAGAAAAAGGCTCAAGCAAAAATAGAGGCAAGTCTAGATCCAAATATAGAAAAAGAAAAGATAAATGCAACTATTGTCATCGGGAAGAGCACTGAAAAGTAAATTGTCTGAAACTCAAAGGTAAAGGAAAATCTACCACAACGTCTTCTGGTACTAATGATATTGCTAGTGTAGCAGATAGTTCTAGTTCCGATGGTGAAAATGTTCTATCAGTATCTATTGGTTCTTCTATAGATTTTTAGATTCTTGATTCGGGTTGCACTTACCATATGTGCCCCAGTAGGAACTTGTTTACTTCTTATCAGTCTATTGATGGAGGTGTTGTCTTGATGGGAAACAATATGTCCTACAAGGTTATTGGTATTGGTACTGTCTGAATTAAGATACACCATGATATTGTTAGGACTTTGAAATATGTTCACCATGCTCCAGATTTGAAAAATAACTTGATATCTTTGGGTACTCTTGATTCACAAGGCTATAAGTATGTAGTTGAATGTGGAGTTTTAAGAGTTAGTAAGGGTGCTCTCGTTGTTATTAAAGGGCAATTGTCGAGTTGCCTCTATGTGCTTCAAGGTAGCACTATTATTGGTAGTGTTTCAGTTTCGTCCTTATCAAATCAAGATTTAGATACTACTCGATTATGGCATATACGGTTAAGGTATATGTGTGAGGTAGGGATGTCTATTTTGAGCAAATGAGATTTGCTTAGTGGTTAGAAAACTAGGAAGCTTGATTTTCTATGAGTATTGTGTCTAAGGGTAGTGCCTGATATATGTTAACTATTATTGAAGACTTCTCTCGTCATATTTGAGTGTATCATCTGAAGAATAAGAATAATACGTTCTCAAAATTTGTAAAATTCAAGACTTGTATAGAAAATCAAGCATTTGAGAATCATAATGGTTTATGAAGTTTTATTTTTGTTGTTTTTCTAAAAATTAAAGTTAACAATTTTATTACATGTGATTATTTGAAATAAGTAATCATTTTTTTATTTGTTGTATGTATTTCAATTATATCTTTCTAATTTATAACCTTGTGTGTGCATATATATTTATTTATTTAATTTAATTTATATATCTTTATTTTAGTAAAAAAAATGATCATTTTTATTTATTAGTTTAGTATGATATATTTTTTAATATTAAAAATAAGAGAAGTAAAAACTTTCTTTGGTACCCTTCAACTTAAAGAAATTACAAAAATATTATTGAATAATTGTCGTACCTATCTATTAACATTGAAGGACATCTTTGATATTATTGAAAAGTTAGGAGTATTTGTGAAGAAAATGCAAATTGTGAGGGTATTATTGATATTTTTGATAACTTATAATAATAAAAATAATCGTAATTTAATTTAAATGGTATTTAATGTAAAATAATGAATTGAATTTTTTTTAATAGTAAAAAATATGAGATTGACATAACAGATTTATTTATTTTTGTAGTTATAAGTTTTATATTGTTATTTTTATAATTTTCAAAGTAATAATTTTCTTTCATATTATTATTTTAAAAAAAATTACCTTTCATATTTATCCAAAAATTAAATGAAATTATAGTGTGTTTCTTTATGTTTGTCTGATCTTAACTGCGCATTATTAATCTAATATATAAAATAATATAAATAATAAATGAAATATTCACATCATAGTGTGTTTATTTCTTTTTGAAAAGGTTTGAAAATATTATCATCTTTGTTATCCTAAGTTGTATAGTGTTGATGTCGATTTTATATTCAATATGCTCTTCGATCCTAATCGTGTATAATCTAAATAAACGAAATTGATGTGGTGTATGCCAAATCCACTCCAATGTCAAAGTTAGACCTCAAAAGTTAAGAGAGAATTTTGAAACAATAACAATATAATATCAAATAAGGTATTCATGAGACTTAAATACCTCGATATTTATAGGAAAATGAGAGTATTTGACGAAAATAGTTGGAGATATATATAAGAGAATATTATTCAATTTAAATAGTATGCTAAATGCAAGAAAATCATATGTTTATTTTATGTATTATCTTAATCACTTTTTTACCTATTTTTTTATATTTATCACATTAATAATATATACAATAGATATATTAAAAATAGTACAAAAATATTAGATTTGTACTAAATAATAAGGACAATTCTCAACAAAAAGTTTCATTGTAAATATTTCTAGCTTTAAATTCATATTTATCTCATGAAAAGACATTGACTCATATTAAATCATGTATATTAGAATTAGTTTCACAATTGGTTAATTTGTTACGGAATTAGTTAGTTTGTTATTTTTCCATTTGCATATAAGGTCTTCTCCTTGTTATGATTCTGTAACTCATTTTTTTCATTTTTTAATCAAAAGAAGACTTCCTCTTCTATGTTTCTCTCTTCGCGTCTTCTTGAAATGGTATCAGAGCAAGATTAGAACATCAATGGCTTCTGCTAATTCTTCTTCTTTTTCTTCTTTTTCAAAAGAAGTCAATAATCTCTATCATCTACAAAATGGTGATAATCATGTATTGCTTTGGTTTCTCAACTCTTGGATGGAAATAATTATCAAACCTGGAATCGATCTATGATCCTAGCTCTCACAGCCAAGAACAAAGAAGGTTTTATGGATGGTTCCATTAACAAACCTTTAAATTCTACAAATTCAAATTTCTTTGCTTGGTCTCGCTACAACAATATGGTTCTGTCATGGTTGTTCAATTCAATATCCAAATACATTGTTGCAAGCATGATCAATCTCAATACGGCTTAAGAAGTTTGTAAAGGTCTTCAAGATCATTTTTCATAGACTAATAGACCTCGTATTTTTCAATTACAAAAAGCTTTATCAGATTTCACACATGATAAGATGTTTGTTAGCCATTATTTCATTAAACTGAAAGGTCTTTGTGATGAACTATCTAATTAAAAGCAAATTCCTCAATGCAATTGTGGAAAATGCACATGTGGAGGTTTCAAATCTTTTTTAGATTATCAATAGAAGGAATACATTATGCAATTTTTGATAGGATAACACCTTTTCACAAGTTTGAGGTCAAATTTTACTGATGGATCCAATGCCTCCCATTAACAAAGTATTTGCTTTGGTTTTACAAGAAGAGAAACATAAGCATATCATCTCTCTTTCACCATCCTTCTTCAATCTAACAGTTTACTTGTCTAAAGTTGGAAATTTCTCTACAAATTTGAACAACAAAATTACAATAAGAAAGGAAAAACCTAAATGCACTCACTATGGCGTTTTAGGACACACTGTTGATGCATGTTATAAATTGCATGGGCCTATGTGTAATCACTGTGGCATAGCTGGACATACCGCTGATATATGCTACAAATTGCATGGTTATCTAATAGGATACAAATTCAGAGGAAAAAATGCTCCAAATCAGTCTACTCATGGTGCAAATCAAGTTACAGTTCAGGAAATAATGATTTCCCATCCATCCTTAAAATCTATTTCACATGAAACTTCACAACTTTCAATATCTCAGGGTTAATATCAACAATTGCTAAAATACCACAACTTTTCTCAATCTTTAAATCTTTATGGTATAAATCATTAAGCAACAAGTGCAAACCTTATCAATTACAATCAACATCTTTCATGAAACAACATTTCCTTTTCATAAATCTAATTCGTCTCCATCTCAACCTTCCAATACCCTTATGTATATTGCATATTCTCCTGACATTGTTCTACCTCATCATATACCTGATATAGAACCCATTTCACCATCTTCATCTTCCCTTTCCCTATTATTTCTACTCCTATGGCTCCACAACTCTATCATTCTGGTAGAACCTATAATGCTCTTGATCCTATAATGCTCTTGATTATCTGCGTGATTATCATTGTCAAATGGCAACATCCATTTCCTTCCATCCATATATGCATCAACCAACACAAGTTTGCAAACTAATCATTCTCTAAATCATCCCTATGATATCACTACATCCTTCTCTCATACTCAACCTTTACATCCCTATAAATAATTTTTGTTAACAATTACAATTGATTTTGAGCCTCATTTTTATTATCAAGCTGTGAGGCACCCTTATTGGAGAGATGCAATGGCTGTTGAAATTACAACCTTGGAAGAAAATCACACCTGGGTACTTGTTCCTTTATCTTCTAACAAGCACACTATTGGATGTAAGTGGGTGTATCGAATCAAGTACAAGTATGATGGAACTATCGAGAGGTATAAAGCTCGATTAGTGTGATTCAAATAGGGCTGGTTGTCAAGATACACGTCGTTATATCACCGGTTATTGTATTTTCCTTTGCAACTCTCTCATTTCCTAGAAATCCAAGAAGTAAAATACTATGTCACGCTTCTCTGAAGAGGTTGAATACAGATCCATGACTTCCTTCTACTGTTTGTGAAATTTTATGGTTAAAATATTTACTTGCCAATTTACAAGTTTCTTATCTTCAACCAGCTATACAAATCCATGACTTCCTTCTACATATTGACATTTTTTGTCATTTGATTCATGATAAGATTCAAGATGAGATCATTTAAACTAGCCATGTGTCCTTTGATCATCAAATATCTGATGCTCTCACCAAAGCTTTGGGTTCTGCTCAGTTTCATTTTCTTATTTCCAAGATGAATGTGTTGGATATCCACAAGCCATCTTGAAAGGGGTATATTAAATCATGTATATTAGAATTAGTTTCACAATTGGTTAATTTTTTATAAATTTAATTAGTTATTTAAAGTATTTAGTTTGATATTTTTTCCATTTGTATACAAGGCCCTCTCCTTGTTATGATTTGTAACTCAATTTTTTATTTTTTAATCAAAAGAAGACTTCCTCTTATATGTTTCTTTCTCTTCATCTTCTTAAAAACTCAACCCTAAATATATGATGACTATATACGTAATTACTCAACATATATTGATATACTTAGAGGAGTACACGAATCACAATGTTTTTAACACTAATTATTATTTTAAATATCTTGAAAATAAATTATTATTATTGTTAAATTTTATTTAAATATTTTTTTAACTAAAATGTTGTTAAAATCGATAAAAATCAACAAAATATCAATGAAATTTCTTTTTATACTATCAAGATTTTTTTATTTGTAATAGTTAATATAATTAGATAATATATTTAATTATTTCAAACTTTTTAACTACTTATTCTATAATATTTTGTAAGAAAAGAATATATATTTTATTATACAATATTTATATTAATTGTTCAATTTATTGATTAATATAAATATTATAAGTATTTAAAAATATATGTATTAAATAAAAAAATTATGATTGTTTTGATGTTTAAGGAAAAAAATCCATATTTTCGATTAAATTTTCATAATTTTTGTGATTTTTTTCAAAAAATTTATCGACGACAACAATATTTTTGACAATTTTATAAAATTTATATATCGACGTTTTAACTAACATTGATATATCAAACCTTGTTTGACACGAATGGTTGTATATATAATTTAGAAGACTAGAACCACTAACTTAAACAACATGTATGGTTTTCCTAATAAAATATATTGTTGTCTTAATTAATGTTTCTTTTTCTTTACCAACTCCTAATTAAAATGCCAAAGCTTTTGCTCACAAGGAGGAAGCAGTTTCATTTCAATCACTTTAATGCCATAGTTTTCAATTGCCTAGAAGTTTAGTGACATGCTCCATGTATGCACTTAAGCAATGTAATTTGAAACCCGTCCATATATATATAAACTTGTGTGTGCGATTATTTTTATCCTAATTACGTTACTAAGAACATAATCATATATTGTAATGTCACAAAAAAAAATTCATGCATTGTCTCTAGAAGTACTATTGATGAGGAAGCAATATTGAGTAAATTCTGTTAAGAGTAACATTGACTGTTTAATCGTTCATGAAATCTATACCAAATATGTTGAGAGCCAAAAGATACTAAAATCTCTAAAACTAGCATATTAGTAACTACTCTATAAACAAAGCAAACAATTGACAGCAAATGAATGAATGATAGTTACCATGACCAACTCTGTCACAGAACACTCTCTTTGTATACAAAATTAACCTCCTTATAAATTCACACAAAAAAGATTACATTTTCTCAAGCACATTATAATTTGTCATACCTTGTTTTAACAATGCAAAACAAGAGGGTTACCAAAGGTCGCCAAAAGGTTGCTATGGTAAAAATGAGCAATGACAGCAATCTCCAAGTAACCTTTTCAAAACGCAGGACTGGACTCTTTAAGAAAGCAAGTGAACTATGCACACTTTGTGGTGCTGAAATTGTTGTCATTGTTTTTTCACCGGGCAAAAAGGTCTTTTCCTTTGGTCATCCAAATATTGATGATCTCATTGATAGGTACTTGACTATAAATCCCTCTGTTACAACCACAGCAAGTATGCAACTCGTTGAGGCACATCGAGATGCTAGAGTGCGTGAGCTGAATGAGCTACTTACGCATGCTAATACTCAGTTGGAGATTGAGAAGAAGTGCGGTGAAGAGTTAAATCAAATGAGAAAGGCAAGCCAAGATCAATGTTGGTGGGAGAAGCCAATTGAAGAGCTTGACATGTCACAGCTTCAACAATTGAAGTCTGCTCTTGAGGAACTTAGGAGGAATGTGGCTAAAGAGTCTGACAATTTATTGTTTCAGAATTCAAATCCTGGAAATTTAAGTGTTGGCCTGACTATGATGCCTAATTGGATGCCATCTCATCCTTATAATTCTCTTGGTTATGGCCATGGCTTTTAATATGGATTTTTAAAGCACAGAAAATTATGAAACACGGCAGCCATTGAAAACATAATTTTATTTTTATGTTTTCTTTGATTTCTTGTTTGCTACTCCACACAAGTGGATTTTTCTCAAATTTCATGTTTACTAGTCTCATAGTAAACATAGTTTGATTTATGTTTTCTTTTATTTCATGTTTACTAGTCCACACTAGTAGATTTTTCTTTATTCTCTGTTTCATATGAATAAAGGCTGCTGTTCTGCTTGTTTGATTTATATGATGCGCTCATAATGTTTAAGCTCACTTGGTATTCTTAAAATGAAAGGTTTGATACTCATTGTTGAAATATTTAGATGATAAAAAATATTAATTTATCTCAAAAGAAAATGAAAACTCAGAAATGTCCTCTTGTACTTGTTATTATGCAAAATCCAACTACCAAAAAGAGAAATTTGATGGTATATAGGAACATCAATTCTCATTTCATTAAAAAAATATGAACAATTCATTATCTTCATGCATAGTATAGCTTCATATTCTTCCTTTAACTCATGTAAATTCCAATTTTTTTCTTTTCGAAAAATCTTTAATCTTTTTTTATTATCAAAAACTCTTATGTAAATTTTCCAATTTAAGTTGGAGAGACTGATTGCACTTTAGGGATTATAATTAAGTTGTAAAAGGTTACAGAATATATACCAAATACAAATCAAAAAACACATAAATATACAAAAATATGTAGAGTAATTTTTGGGATATTAATACACGTAATCTATAACAATATTAAATAAAATTGATTTATCACCGATATTATTATTATATTAAATTTATTATTTATATATTATTAGATATAATCTCCTAATTTAGTATGAATTGTTTTCTCATGTACGTCATGGAAATGTATTTGCATATTACATGGATAACACCAAACCTAAATTTCCATTATTTTCCCCAAATATTACTAGCTATCATGAGCATATAATAGAAACTCAATAAAAATGTATAGTTGTTATATGCAAAGAAATGCAAAATAACTAAAATTCTCCAAAATTGTTATACATCCCAAATTAATTTAGGCATAAAAATTAATTTACAGAATTAAGTAGTTATTAAACAAAAATGCTCCAGTTAAAAAAGGTTAATTAATTATGATCCAGCAGGCAATATTAAGACATTGATTTCCCTTTTAATTACATACAAAAATGCTATTCTCTCCTTCACGGTTCTAATTCAATGTAGAGACTTTTTTTTTAAAAGTTGAAATTGCAATAATAATAGTCTTTTCTCCTACAAATAAACTAACCCTTTTGTTTTCACTAATACAACAAAGTGTTTTTAAGTCTGTTTTTAACCGACTTAAAATGTATTTAAACCAAATTTGGCCACCTTGAAGTTGAATGAACCATGCATGGATCGATTTCTAATTAGTTAAAACAGTACCAATTTTGGGAAATTACTATATCAACCTCATTGTCGACATGAGAAAAATAATAATATTCATGAGTTAAATAAACAATTAATTTACAGATCTTGTTAATCAATTAGAAGCTGAGAAAAAAAAACAGGAGAAGAACTTGAGAAATTGAGAAAAGCTAGTAGAAATTTGTGTTGGTGGGAAGCACCAATTGATGAACTTAGTTTGGTTGAGCTTCAGCAATTGAAGACACACTTGGAGGAACTAAAGAAGAATGTGACAATTGAAACATACACGATTATGAATCAATTATCAACAGTTACTAATAATTTTTCTCAATTTTTTATGATGGTTAATGTGTTGACACTACCATGGATGCTGAGATATTAGATGAGCACAACGAAGATGACAAGCATGGAAGCCTAAGTAAAGCTGCTACCAAATGAAGTCTCTAAGCTGACAAATGCAGTAACAAACTTCAGAAAATTGTAAGGTTTACAAGCAACTACAAAGTTTATGTAAGGCTGCCGAATGCAATAGATATTGTAATGATTTGTAATGGTAGTACTGCAAGTGCATAAAGTTTATGGTGTAACTGTTAAGCACACAATTGTAACTTCATTTTCTGTTAGTTTGTGTTTGATTTGCATACCCAACTGTGATGAATATATAGTATGTAATATAAATGTAAAACAAAGATTGTAATGCATCATTGAGATGCACAAATACAAGCAATAAAATTATCAGTGCAATATTCATCTTCTTCTTCCTCTCTCTATCAAATTCAGTTGTTCTCTTTTAATACTAGTTAGTTGTCTTTCATACTAGACTTCAAAATGTTTATCATACAATTCTTTTAGGTTACGTTTGTTTTACAAAATTCAAAATGTTTATCGTATAATTCTTTTAGGTGAAGTTTGTTTTACGAAATAAAATTGAAATCAGAATGAGAATAGGAATGGAATAGGAATAAGAATGTAATGAAAACCGTTTTGTTTAGTTTGATTACTAGAATCAAACAATAAATATTGAATGAATCAATATTAAGGTGTTTTATTTACAACTAGAATAAAATAAAAAATATTATCTTAATATCCTATATTAAGTAAAATTTAAAGTTCAAATAATATTTTTTAATTATTATTTTTTGTCAAACAAAATACATTATTGAGATTTGAGGGTTTAAAGTTATATTTTTGGGTTAAAGTTCAGGATTAAAATTATTATTTTTTAAATAAGGTTTAAGGTTTTAGGATTTAGGATTAAAATTATTATTTTTCTAAATAGGGTTTAAAGTTCAGGGATTTGACATTTAGGATTTAGGGTTATATTTATGGGTTAAGGTTTAAAGTTAAAATTATTATTTTTTAAATAGGATTTAGGATTATATTTATGGGTTAAGGTTTAGGTTAAAATTATTATTTTTCTAAATAGGACTTAAGGTTTTGGGATTTGAGATTTAAGATTTAAGCTTTAGGGGTATATTTGTGGGTTAATGTTTAAGGTTAAAATTATTATCTTTCTAAATAAGGTTTTGAGATTTTGGGATTGGGGTTTAGGGTTTAGAGTTTAGAATTATATTTGAGATTGAGATAAAATTAGAAAAAAATTAAGAACATAATATAATCATGATTCTTTAAGGGGAGAAAGAATTTTGATTCCTTCTCTTTTAGAAATCGATTCTATTTCATTCTCACTTTTCAACTCAACAAAACATAAAATTGAAATGAATTAATTCTAATTTTATTTTATTCTAATCAACCAAATATGAGATTAGTGTAACTTAATTAATTTTTTTTAATTTTTTTTATTGAAACTTAAGAATGTTATAGCATATTGTAATAATTAAATTATTATTATTTTTAACAAACAATGATTTTATGTGATTCAAATTTGTAACTTAAAACCGAAGACGGTGAATCTTACCGTGATGCCACTAGTCGAATCACAATAATTATTTTACTCACTAATTTTAACATGTGAAAACAATAAAAATAACCTAAAATTTGTATAATTACAAAAGTAAAATGTTTTACGTCTAACTCATATATTTTTATTATTAAATAAAGTCTATCACATCATTTCACAATTAATACAATTTAAATTAAACTATAGTTGCTTAGATCTATTTAATATAAATATCGTTTAATCGAACTTCTTTAATATTATTGAGATATTATTTTTATTGTTATAAATTTTAATAATGCTAATTTTTTTTAACTTTGTTATGTTATTTTATTGATTATAAACTATTTATATTTTTTAATTTATATTTTATTTTATTTTTTAAAATACTTTTCTTTTTTTTAACCTACGCCTTTCTTTCTTTTTTGGCAAAAGCATTTGTGTTCATAACCTATAAACCTTTACGATTATAGACTATACAACAAATAAAAAGAAGCTATAATGCATAAAACAAACTAGGAGCTCAACGTATATGAACAAATTTTTCAAAAATTTAAAAATAGTTTGAATTAAGTTTATACAATTTTTATATTTATTAATTATTCATATTTTATCACGTTTTAAAAATAAAAATACTACTATATATCATCAAATGAAATGCAAACCGCCTAATTGTATGGTCACGAATCTAATTTGGAGTTAGCATTATAAGGAAGGAACAATAGAAGACGTGTTTGATGCATCGTATCATATATATTAAGCAAGGATTAAAATATATGATATTGTCAATATTATTATGATATTTTTATATTTTTGCACATCTTAACATCGAAATGTGATATTCATATTTTTTGGTTAAAATATCGAGAATTTTACGACATTATCAACAAAATGTCCAGAAAAAATTAATTTTTGTCAAATATTATGGATATTGTGACGAAATTGTAGACAAAGTATTGACAAATATCGTTTCATATTAATTTTTTATTTTCTAAATAATTTACCTTTTAGTTTATCTATTAATAATTTTTTTTGTTTTCAATCAAAATATTATTTATTAAGTAAAATATTTTATAATTATTTTCACATATTTTTTTATTTATACATCATTTATACATTTAATTTACTAGTTTTATCTATATGGTTCTTTTTCATAATTTAAATTATATTATGCCATCAAGATTATCTATTTATAATAATATTAAAAATTGTGATCTAAATAATAATTTTAAATTTTAACTAGTTATAAATATCATAACTTTTATAAATATATGTATTAAATAAGAAAGTAGTTTAAAAATATAAATAATTGATTATTTTGTTATTTTATAAAGTTTTATAAACAAATTTCATGATTTTTATAAAAAAATTCATAATTTTCTTAAAAACTTTAGAAGTTTACATCGACAATAATAATATTTTTGATATTTTTATAAAATTTAAGTCTCGATATTTAGATCGACATCAACATTTTAAACCTTGATATAAGTATAATCGTATTTAACTGAATTTTATTAAATTATAATATAATTGAATATGATTAATAATAAATATATTAATAAAATAATTTATATTTAAAGTAATATATAATTTATTTTATATAGTTTTCTAATATATATCAAAATAATTCTATTATAAAATTATGTAATATTAAATTTATTTTTAAAATTTTCTTAATCTTTAAAAATGAAAAAACTTATTTTAAAATTAAAATGAAAGAAAAAGTTAAGATGTATACTTTTAAAATTCAAAATTTTAAAAAATTAAGTTATCTAAAACAGTTTAGACCCACGTCCTCTTGATGTATAAAATTTCTACAAACATATATTATTTTTATTCTATATGATGCTGTCTAATAAATATATAATATGTTATAAATAATATAGAATAATACACTGTGGAAAGAAGATAAGACAGAATTAGACTTAGCTAGGTAACATAAATTTTATTTTGATTTAGAAAATTCTTACACTTCATTTATATAGTTAGAAATTGATATTTTAAGAATAATAAACATTGTTTGTTGGAGTAAAATATTTATTTTGAGAAAAATATCTTTTTAAAAATAAAAATATTATCCTTATAATATTGATTATTGCCTTAGAAATATGATTAGCCATATTGTTTAACTAACACTTTTCACAAACAAACAAAAAAAAGATAAAATAAAATTATGCGTCAGTTAAGATGGTCCCAATATTTTGATCCAAATAGCCAAAAGTGATAAAGCGTTGAAGTGTAACCAAGTTTGAAAATGTTAATCTAAATAAATTAAAATAAAAAATAGAGATAAATAATAGATAAAAATAAAAAAAAAGTTTATATTTGTCCTTTTATATATATATATATAGTTTTATGTTATTTGTGATTTAACATGCCCATTTGTCTACGACTTTTAATAAAATTATGATGTTCAACTCTTAACATCTATTCAATTAAAAAATAAAAATAAATTCTCAACCTTTATTTATCGCCCTCAAAATAATTATTTATCGTTTTAATTAAAAAACTAATAATTCCTTCTCAAATTGACGAGTTTGTTAACCCTAAGGATGTGTTTCTGAAAAGAATGAGGGAAAAAAATTACTTATTTATTTTGAAAAAAATTGATAAAAATAAAGTAAGGATTTTATAAATTTGTAAGTCATTTTTATTGATTTTTCCCTAATTTTTATTATTTCTCTTAAACTCACAAGTTGTTACTAAAATATTATCTCTTATTTTATATTTTTCTTATTACTTTTAAAATAATAATTTATCAAGTTAATATTTTAAATTTATTTCTTACCGTTTCTTTATAAATACAAAGAGAGTGACTGTATTTTACAACTCATTTTCTCTGCGTTCTTTGAATGCGTTCAGGGATTTAGTAATGTTTAATGTTAGCGGTAGCCAGGTGTAACCTCAATAATAAAAGTAAATAATTTTAATATCATCTTAATAATTATAATAAAATTTATAAAATTTTCAATCATATTATTATTAAACAATATAAAAAATATTATAGTTAATGTTATAAAAATTTATATATTTTAATATTTTTGAATATTATATATAAAATGTACATTTTTATCTAATTAAAATAAAAAATAAAAAATATATAAATTAAATTATAATAAAACTAAATAATATAATTTAATATCTATGCAGATAGACATAAAAAGAAAAAAATTAAATAACATAAATTATAAAAAATATGTAAAAAAATTAAATATGTCAAATAAATAAATAAAATTATATTATATGATATAAATAAAAATAAATATTTATATAATTACATGTGTTGTAACAAGGAATAGTTAAGTTGTATGATAGACAAAATGAATTATTTTTAATAAAAAATTAATACAACTAAACTAATAAAGTTAAAAAAAATAAAATAAAATCTTTAAAATTTTGAACTATAAAAATCATATAATTTATGTAAAATTTATATATTTTTATTATTAAATAACTCGATTTATCATTTAATATTGAACATTATCCAATTTCGTTTATAAAGTTGAATTATGATCGTTTATAAAAAAATATTTAAATAACAAATTTAAAAAAATATATTATTATGTATTTTTATAAAATAAAGAGATATGTTTATAAATACAATAAATAAATAAAAATGATCAAAAATTTAAAAGGACACGTGGCTCCTCATACCTTATTGTGGCTCGGTTCCTCCGTCCCTGTCTCTCTAATGTATTTTAAACTTCATTTTCTCTACATTTTGATTGATATATTTCAATTAATTGTCCTTTTTAAAGTGAAAAAGGTCTATAAAAATTCCCGGGTGGATATGGGTAGTTGCCAGTTGCAGCCCGAAATTGGAGATATATGGGTCTTTTTATGACCCAAAATATAATATGTACGTGCATTTCCACAAACCGACAAAGGTTCCTAATAAAAATTTAAAGGAAATTTAAAAAAAAATCATAAATTTGATAACAATAAAAATAATATTATAATAATACTTTAAATAATTATAATTTAATTTAATGATATTTAATATAAAATAATATATTATATTTTTTAATAATAAAAATTGTATAAATTAAACATAAATATTATTTTTTATGATTATAAATTTAAAAATTATATATATATTTAAAGATTTTGAAAGTAATTATTAATATAATAACAAAATAATAAGACATACGACCTGATGATAGTTAATTTATTTTATGCAGCTTCATTTCATGTTATTAAATTAATTTTATTTATTTTTTATTTGGATAAAAAATCAAGAAAAGTAGTTTTAAAATTAAAAAATCATACAAATGTATTTAATATTATTTAGACTTACACGATTATATAAATGTACTGTTTTTATTCCATATATTATAATTTGATTTTAAGATTAAATACATAATTTTAAAAAAATTATATGATTAATTTTTTAATATTTTATAACAAATATTTACCAAATGATATTGAATATTATATTAAAAATAAAATATGATAAATAATATTAAGTAGTATAATAATAACAAAATATAGTATAGATTGAATGTATTAAATAAGATTTTAGACAATTAATCCTTTATATTATAAAAATATTATTTAGTCTAAATGTATAAAAAAATATATTTTTATAATAATAATTTTTATTATTTATTTAATGTTTTAATAATTTTAAATAAAATATCATATTAAAATATTATTTTTATTATTTTTTATTTATCAATATAATAAAATATTAAAAAATATATTATTATTTTATTTAAAATATTAATAAAAATTTAATATAAAAAACTAGTAACATATTTTTCTCATAGAATTACGCAAAATTTGTTTTAATTTATCAAATCATGACAGCTCATATATATTATCTACGTACCATATGCGTTAGTTATAAGGTGGGTTCCACTGTTGTAATTTTTTAATTAAAATAATACGCCATTGAAATAAGTAATAGTTTTAAGATAAGGTAAAGATTTAAATAATAAAGTACTAAAAATTAATTTAGTTAATATAATAAATTAAAGGATTATATACCGTCATAATTTTATATCAATAAAAAATTAGTTATTATTCTCCCTCACTTGAATTTTTATTAAAAAAAATAAAAATATATTTATTTTTTATTAACTAATTGTCTAATATAAGTAATCATAATTAGATGTCCAACCAACTAGAGTTTAATTAACTGGTTACCCAATTTGTCAGAGTTTAATTTTACACATGTTCAACTGAATTAGATAATTATCTAATAAGTTAAAGTTTGGTTTGATGATGATCATATATCATACTTTTGATATTGATTGATAAATGATGATGAAATATATATTGTTAAATGTGATAAGTGATTAGCTTGAATAATAATATGTTCTATATAAAATAAATATATATAAATAATTAAATAATATAATTATATGTTCTACATAAATAAAATTTATTTACTGATTGTGGACTCACATTGTCCACACTTAAATTATACTTAAATTGACCATTTAAAATTCAAATAATTGTAATATTCACTTGATCAATATTTATGATTGTCCAATGTCTATGCCACGTATTCTCTAAGAAGTAGAACAATCCATCCATCATTTATGCTATTTTTGTTTGCAAAAATAGTCATAAAAAAACCAAGATTTCTACTGAAGTTTGTAATATATTTAAAATTATAATTTTTTCATGGCTTTTTCTTGAATAATTTAGTGATTATTGTCCACTAGACATAGATTTTCCACGAGATACTTGCTTTGCATCTCTTAAATGTACCACACTTACCAATTTTGGTATAATAAACTAAATAAGAGGTATTATGTTAGTATCAACAAAATAATAATAATATAATACAAGTAGTAAAAAAAGTTTTATCTTAGGTAAATAGTATCATGTTAAAATTTAACACAACTTGATTTGATAGCCAAGTTACATATTGTCCAATAGCTTCTTGGAATGTGGTAGCATCAGAAGGAACCGTCAGTGGGGAATGATTGATCAATTACTATTTGCCAATGATTTGGAAAATATTGATTATAAATATTTCGATCATTGCTAAATTGTTGAACTATTCCAATAACAACATAGTTCGTAAATAATGGATCTTTCAACAAACATTTCACATTCAGTAAAAAATTGAAGTGTTATATATTATAAAAATAAAAATAATATATCATCTATATAAGCTTTAAATCTTACCATAAATGATTCATCAAGTAGAGGAAGACTCTAAAGTTTAGTAGCAATTGGAAGGACATTCTCATCAAAATATTATTATGATGGATGGTAAGAATGCATAGATTGCATTGGAGACATTAAACTATCACATGATTGCATTGACATTCTAGGTATATATGGAGGACCAATATGATCACTATAACTCGTAGATGACATAGGTTGGCCATAAGATTGCATGGGTGGCATGCCTAGCATGGATGGTGGCATGTCTAGCCAATAAGGCATACCTTGATTGTAGTTTGGTGGCATGCATTGCATGTGTTGTGATGTCCCAACTTGATAACTCTAAAAACTCTGAAATTGCTTTAAACGAAAAATTTGACTTAACATTGTGACCTTAAAGGAGTTCAATTCTTCTTCAACTTTATTTAACTTCTACTTACTAACCATCTCAGGCCTTTATTTTGGAATATTAAAAAATCCATATAACCATCATATTAGTTTCCCCTTAACACGATCAGGATGATTGAGTCCAAATGCATAATATATCACATCTTTCCCTAGTTGTTCCATTATTTCATCACTGTTTATTTGTTCTTGAATTGTTCTCTATAAAAAGAAGTTATAAAGTACATCATACATCATTACATCAATATGCAAAAATCATAACAAAAACCTTGTATCAAGTTAAATTACTAACCAACTTATTGAATTGTTCTTCTCTTATTTTATTCATTGGTTTTAATTTCTTTGTTTTGGGCTATTTGTTTCTATATACAACTTAGCTAGGGTAATCAGTTTACCCAATTAAACTTCCTACATAAATTAAATAAATTTATTAACTTAAATTAGAGAAAAATAAATATAAAATAGTTATAAATTAACAACTTAATATTACTATTCTTTGTCTAGCTTCGGGATTTGATGACCTCTCAATACAGATAGGAAGAATATTATGCATCTATATATTTTGATGTTCTTTTCCAATGATTTGAAATTCATCTATATATCTATAATCTATGAAGTATATCCATACTTGGGGTTTAATCCAGGGATGATCTTTAGGGATTTTTTACAATTCTTCTTCATTAAGTGTTTCTAAGTATGAAAAAACATAATTTCTGACCAATCAGGAAGTTTTGTATTTTTTTTATGCTTTATTTGCAATCTTGTAACACTTGTTCATCCAATTATTGGGAACTTAAAAACGATTATGTAAAAAAAATACATTTTAGAGAAGATATAATACAAAAATGATATAATATGTAATTGATTATAAAACAAAAGCGACTTATATAAATGGTTTTTCATATCTTGTACTTTTCATCATCTTCAACCTTACTCCAACCATTTGTACGGATTGGTATACTTGACTTCACAAGTCTACCAATAAAATATTTTAATTGTTGATCATTTTTTCCTAATGTATTACCATTTGCATTAAATTAAACATGTATTCTATCATCTAGATTAAATGGAGCATCAAGTATATTAGCCTAATCCCTTCTTTTGAAATGCCCCAATAGATCATTTGGATCTACAATATCTGGCACCCTAGGATCCATGAAATATCTGCAAACAATTTTGAAATAAAAATTAATTCACAATTTTAAGTCTAAACATATAAAAAAGAGTTATTAAAATAATATAAAACATACATTATGTTTAATTAGGTTGTTGATCGTGTATATATACAATCACTTCAAGCCTATGACAAAGAATCATCGTCATCAACTAAATCATCACACACATTAGGCAATTTGTTTGAGAAATAACTAATATTGGATGACGTATCAAACATGTTATCATCTTCTAAAGCATCACAATGGTAGAACTCTTTTTTGTGGAGGCGTAAACACAATAGACCATCTTGTGTCAATTTGATTGCTCATGTAAAATACTTGTTTTGCATGAAGTGCTAACATGAAAAGATCATCAATGTGACCTATCTTGGATAAGTTTACAAAAATAAATCAAAAATCATTTATTTTATATCCAACATTGATATTATCTTCGACCCAATCACACAAGAATATTGTTTAAAATAAAGTCTTAAAATAAATATAGAACTATTAATGAATTCTTCTACGTGACACTTGTATGGTTACAAAACCAATTAATAAGCTCATTATACAACCATTTTTCTCCTCATTCTTTTACAACGAGAATCGGTCTTCAACAAGTTTAAATACATTATGTGATATTATGCAAGATATATCAATTACGTGTCATTATTAGTTAAATGAATAATAATTTTATTTTATATGAAAATGTTAAACTTGTCATTACTTACTCTATGTACGATTGTGCCTCATTATTATTTACCAAAATGATTCAGTGTGCTTATTCTCGTCGAGAGTGATCAATGAACAATTTTTTACTTTCACCGAGCATAAGGTTATCTACTTGGATCATGTCACATTCTAAGAACAACATGTGGGCAGGATTCCCAATTTCAATGCAACTACTAAAGTATTCAGAATAAAATCCAATTGCCTCTTTAATAATGTAACGTTCCACCATGCATCCTTCATAATGATTTCTATTATCTATATATCCTTTAATGACTTGCATATATCTCTCAAAAGGATATATTTACCTTAAGTAAGTAGGACCACACAATTGAACCTCTCGAACTGAATGAACAAACAAGTGAATCATTATATCGAAAAAATAAGGAGGAAAATATTTCTCAAGTAGACATAAATTCTCCACAACATCTTTCTATAAAGAGTTTAACTCACGAATTGATATAAATTTCTTGCATATTGTATTGAAGAATGAAGAAATACAAATTATTGATAACCAAACATGTTTTGAAAGAATTGATCTAATAGCATATGGAAATAACTGTTGCATTAAGGTATTACAGTCATTTGATTTCAATCCATCAAGTTTCTTATCGGTCATAAACAAAAAATTTCTTAAGTTGGATGAGTAACCATTAGGAACTTTCACACCCATCAAACATTTACAACAAACATCCTTCTCTTTTGTTTACATTCTTTATGATACTGTTGGCAAGTATGTTCAATTCTTATCATTTTCTACCTTTGGTGCCAATTCAGGTTGTATGCCTAGTTCCTTTAAATCCAATCTTGCTTTAATTCTATCCTTTGTTTTTTCAGGTATATTAAGTAATGTACCTATCAAGCTCTCACATACATTTTTCTCAATGTACATGACATCTAAGATGTGATGAATGTGTAGGTATTTTCAATAAGGTAATTTCCAAAAAATTGATTTTTTATTCCAACAATCATGATTTATCGATTAAGTAATATTTTCATTTTCATCCCTCTTATTAGTTAACCTTTTTTGTTTCCTTCCATTAATAAATTTTTTTTTCATCTTTTTATATTGTTTGAATTTCATACCATTTAATCGCCAAAGGTCTTGGTGCAGGATAATGATCTTCTTCACCATCGAAAGGTTTTTTTCGTATATAAACTTGTGTTTAGATGAAAAAAAATGTCTTCTATAAGACATCTTTCTTCAATGAATAAGATGATTTTTAAAAGTGCCATTACTACAAATACGACATCCCATGTAATCTTTTGTTGCATGTCCTGATAAGTTCTTATAGGTAGGAAAATCATTAATTGTCTGTAAAAGGACCCTCTTCAAGTTAAAGTATTCTTCTTTATATGCATTATTGTCTCTTTTAGAGAACATAAAAACGTGCAAGTATACACGGTTACAAGTAATAAGATTTGTAAGTAAAGATCGTTCCCACGGAGATTTGTTACTACAGTTTGTTGAGTACTAAAATTATTTCTCTATGATTTTATTCAAAATAATCGTTGATTTAGAACAAAAAAAAATAAGAAAATAAAAGAAATCTAGGATTGCAATTTTTCACCAAATTAATCCACTCATATCATATTATTTTCTTTTGATTTATATTTTTTAGTACATTTAATTTGTCAACCGAAAACAATTATTTTTATTCATACATCTCTTCCGAGCTCCGTATAAACACACCTCGTTAAATTAATTCACTATATCTCTATGAGAATTAAATTTACCAAGATTCATTAAGTTCTAAGTTCTCAAATGACCACACATACAATTAGGGTATATTCCTATCCTTCATCATACATGTCATTCTATTTACGAGCAATATACACACAAATGCCTCTTCCAAGTTTATTTGTGTGCCACAGATCGTTTTGATAAGATTCGTAAATAATCAAAAAACATTAAGCACAAAATAGAACGAACAAATCGAACGTCTTATAGATCTATCAAAAATAATTAAAATCAAAGCTTCATAAATTTAGTTCAAATGCAACCCTAGAAAAATTAAATTACTTCATAAATTAGAAATTAAAATTACAACAGTTCAAGAAAAAAATGAAGAACGAGAGAAAATTAAATAACTTCGGATCGTAAATATTTGGCAAGGTCAGAACACAACAGAAGCCAAAAATGGCTTCTGCGTGTTCCACAGTCCAGCCCCGAATACTACTAAAAATCCAAAACTCCAAAAACTTTCCAAAACTTTTCAACTCTATCATCTTATCTCCTATTTATAGCTAAAAAATACATCGAAAATATTAAAATTTAATACACGCGAGGGACAGAGAAGTGTGGGGAAAATAATAAATTAAAAAGCGTGGGGGGACAAAATTGTATCGAAAACGCGTTCAAAAGCTGAGTGGAGATACTGCGTGTTTCTGATTTTTAATTCAATCTGCATGCCACGTGTCAGTCTCTAATTGGCTGAAGAATTAATAGAGACAGGTGGCAGCATTTCATTGGGTGGACAAACCGGCTGCACGCAAGAACGGCGCACGGGAAAATGGCACGACGAACGTGGGAGACAACGGCTGCAATGCGGGCGTAATCCTGCGCTTTCGTGCTCATTGTAACATGCCACATGTCGGAACATGATTCGTTGCAAGAATAAGTGGGACACGTGGCAGATTCTGGTTCGTGGAATAACCGGGTGCACGTGGATCGGTCGCACGGGAAAACGGGCACACGAAGGTGGGGGACAAGGCATGCACGGCGTCAGACAGGTGGGACCCACCCTGCATGACGGCTTGCGTGTCAGGTGGGCCCCACGGTACCGAGCCGCGTGATAGAGGAATTCTGCACCTACTCACGTTGGTCGGGTGCGCTTGTAACGCGCGCATCTGGCCGTTACTTCTTTGATCGGACGGTCCACGTTGCGCGCTTGGATTAGGGCGCGTGGCGTCTTCTAACCTGCATAGAAAAATACTTTTATTAATTTCATTTTCACCCACAAATATATTTCAAATTACATTTTAAACTTTGTTTAATTGTAACATAGCCCTTTCTGTAATTTAAATTAAATTTTAAACTTTTAATAATTGAAATTAAGCCCGATTTTAATTTAAATTATATTTTTAACTTTTATAAATTACAATTAATCACTTTTTTATTTGAAATTATATTTTTGGACACAAATTTGCCATTAAGGACGTTTTCGATATAATTTATTTAATTTTCTTAAAATATATAAAAAACAGTAAATACTAATTTATTAAACTAAAATTAACTAAAAATAGAAAGAACATAGCAATTATAATTAATAAAATAGGTGAAAATAACTATATAAAATACAGTTATCATGCATCATAAAAATTTACACCATCATTCCACAACGTCTTTAAATAATCTATCAGAGGTTTTAAATACACGTCAATATCAACTGTGAGTTGTTTTGGACTTGAGATCAATAATGTTAACATTATGAATTTTCTTTTCATACACAACCAAAAAGGAATGTTGTATGTTATCATAATTACTAGCCAATAGCTACATCTGCTACTAAGAGAACTGTGTGGATTAATTTCATCAACAGTAATGGAAGGACGAAGATTGCATGGATCAGATGCAAATTGAGGGGATAAATTATCAACTACTTTTAAATTTGGAGAATTAGAAGGATAATATAGTATCCCATCATCATATCGATTCTCTGAATGTCAAGTCAACATCTTTAATGTCTCTTTACCTTTAAACAACCTTTGAAAGCGAGGAATAAGAGGAAAGTACCAAAGAACCTTTATAATTACACCTTTTTTTAGGTGTTGTCTCATTTGTAGCATGTTTCTATCTCGATTCTTTACACATCGGACAATCATCTAATGGCCCACATTCTTTTATATAAATAATTTAATCATTTAGACAAACATGAATCTTATGATATTCTATGTCAAATCGACTAAGAGATTTCTTCACTTTATACATTTAAAATGGAAACTCATTACCCTCTAGAAACATATCTATTGGTACATTTAGTAATTTTGTGAATCTCTTGTCAGAAAAACTATTTTTTCCATCACATTGTACAAATGAACCAATTCCAACATTTTAGTGTATTTCTTGCACTCTAGATACAATGAATTTTTGACATCTTCTAAAAGTTTTTTAAAGGTTTTGCGATTATCCTCATGTAATTCATCTTCAACATCATGAAACATATTTTATGTCTGTTTCTTATTTTTACATTTAATGCATGCGTATCGAATCATAATAATTTCATTATTATTATTACTTCGGGCAAATTCTAAGAAAATTTCAACTCTAAAAATATAATCCTACTTAATTCTACATTTTGACATCCATGATTTGTCTATTTTCTATTGCTGACATTAAACATATTAAATATGTATCTAATAAAATATAAATGTATTAATCACCAATATATTTAAGTTATTATTATATATAAAGTTATAAAATATTAGAATATCCATCAAAATATCATATAAAAATAAATACATAAAATCTAAAAAATTAAAAAACTCATTGTAACATTAATAATATATAATATATATTAATTTATATATATATATATATAAATTAGTATAATAATAAGTTTAAAAAACTTTAAATTTAAAATAAATTAATATATATATATATATATATATATATTTCATATTATATATAAATTTGTTTAGCATGTAATAATAATGATTTTAAAAAAATTAAATTTAAAATAAACTAATATATATATATAACATAAAATTAATTACAATAAATAAATAAAAACTACACAAATTATATAACGTAAAAATATATACAAATAATCAATAACATATAATATACATTGAAATAAAAATTAGTTTTAAAAAAATTATATAAAAATATAAAATATCAATAGTATAAAATAATTCATAAAAATACTTACAAGAGTAAAATAAGTGACAAAATGAAGGAAATAAAGAGACAAAATGGTGTTTGGTAAGTGAGAAAGTAAAGGAAAATGGGTAAAATAAAATTGAATATTATGCTTTAAAAAATGGGGGATCTATATTAGAAATTAGAGATAACATAACCCAATTTGACATCGTCGGAAATGGTAGTCGAAAGTGGCCAAAAATGGATAAAGAAACTTAGAGGTAGCACACGGAAATGATGAAAAATGAGGAGACAAGCAAAAACTATCGACAAATAGGGAAGATGAAGAAGAAAAAGAAAAAAAAGATACTTAGTATCGATTCTATGTGTCAACCAACACTACACGTGAAACGTAGCGTTGGTTCTAGCACTCATAAGTGGATTGATGACATGGATGACGATATTAAGTCCATAATGGATAATGACAAGTAAGATATTTTCCCATTGCCAAAAGGTATGAAACCCATTAGTTGTAGATGGACATTTAAGACCAAGAGGGATGTGAAAAGAAATGTACAAGTTTCGTCTTGTTGTACATGACTTTACACAAAAAGAAGGCATTAACTATAAAGAGACTTTCTTTTTGGTTTCTTCAAAAGACTCTTTTAGGATTATAATGGCATTGGTAGCGTATTTTGATCTTAAGTTACATCATATGGATGTAAAGATGACGTTTCTCAATGATGACATTGATGAAACAATCCATATGATAGAACTAGAAAAATTTGTGTTGGGAGACTCAAATAATATGGTTTGCAAACTTAATAAATTCATCTATGGGTTCAAGCAAGCATCTTGACAATGTTGTTTAAAGTTTCATCAAGTGATTATCTAATTGGATTGAAGATGAATTTCGTCTATGATTGCATATTCCATAAGTTCTGAGAGAAAGTATATTTTTTTGGTTTTATATGTCAATGAAATCAAATGATATGAACCAAGGGGATATTACCTAGCAAAATTTTAGATTATATAACAAATGGTTTCTTCACAAATCAATGAATATTACTCACCATTTATCGTAGGGGAAAGATGGCACAAGGAAGTGATATTTTTTTTGATAAATCTAGCATAAATGACACCCTAACAAGTATGGATATTACTTACCACAAATGCTTGGATGCTAAACAACACCACAAAAGATTGTCAATCCCTTGATAAGTTGCTTAAAGAGGAACAAAGAGCTTGAATGAGCTCTCAAATGATCTGAAAAATCAAATTTCATTCAAAATGTGAATTCCCAACAATTTAGCTACTCTTAAGTATTTATAGGATACAAATAAGCCCTAAACTCTACTACATCACAACCCTTGATCTCATCTAAGGGTTGAAAATAAAATAGCCAAAAAGCACAAAAGGTGGCAGAAAATATGGAGAAAAATGGGGCAACTGACTACAAAGGAATCCTATGAAAATATTACATCTTAAATTTTGATTTATCCAAGGGTTGATAAGAAAGCTCCCCAAAATTAGTCCAAATGACACAAAAAATGGAGTAACTAGAACAAGGGAATACCAATAAAATATTACATCTTAACCCTTGTTTTCATCCAAGGGTTGGAAAGAAAGCTGCCCAAAATTAGTCCAAATGGCACAACAATGTTCCTAGTTTTCTTTTATCAATTTTGCCCTAATTTCCATCCTAGGCTTGTCCCAATCCTTGCACTCCCTTTTTGTGTCCTTTGGTTATGCATGTCCTCTTGAATGGGCCCATTTAGAGCTTTTTCAAGTTATCCCCTCTTAGACCTTGTGATTGGTTCACTTGGGATTTATTTGGTTTCATGATTCTCATCATTTTGCTTGCCAACAATATTATAGGCTTATTGCATGAAATTAAGAGATTTCTAACTAAGAATTTTGAGATAAAAATTCATGGTAATGCCTATTTTATATTAGGTATATAGATATTTTGGGATCGTTATAAGAGTATTCAAGGATTATTACAAAAGAACTATATCAAAAAGGTTCTCAAGAGATATGACATATAGAATTGCAAATAAGGTGATACCTCTATTGATAAGGAAGATAAATTTAGTCTTAATCAGTACCCTAAGAATGATTTTAAGGAAAAAATGTACAAGATTCTTTATGTGTCAGTAGTAGTGTGTTTAATGTATGCTAAAGTACGTACACATCTAGATATTATATACATTGTTGGGATGGTGGGCAATATTTAAGTAATCTAGGAATAGACCATTAGAAGGCAAGAAAATTGGTCTTGTAGTACTTACAAAGAAGAAAAGACTACATGTTCAAGTATCAGAGGTCATATTAGCTTGAGATTGTTGAGTATATTAACTCTAATTTGGTTGGATGTCAAGACAATATAAAATTTATATCAAGCTATGACTATTTATGGTCAATATCTATTGAAAAAGTGCTAAATAATCTCTTATTATAACTTCTTCTACCATAATGGTAAAGTTCATAGCAGGTTATGAGGCATTCAATCATGAATATATGGTTGCAAAATTTTGTTATAAGATTGCGTATAGTAGATGGTATTGAAATATCACTTAAGTTCTTTTGTGCCAATAAATTAACAATGTTATATTTTACTAACAATAGGAGTTTGACGAAGTCAAAGCATATAAAGATCAAGTTTTTGATTGTTACGAAAAGAGTTCGATTGTGGATCTGCTTACTAAGGGAATACTGTCCAAAATATTTCACGAGCACACTACTCATATGTGTCATGTTATTTGAGGATATTCAGTTTTAGTGAAAATTTATAATTTTAAATATTTATTTGATAGATATAATTTCAATTGTTTCAATTTGTAAATATTTTGAGATTTTTTTTTGTAGAAATAAAGTTTTGGTTTATTTATACTTTGATTTTGGTATGGTTTAATCTTACCCAGGTTTAAGGTTGGACCAATTTGAAATATGTATATTAAGATCATATTGCATAAAATTTTCTTGCTATACATCCACATCATAATTTATGTCATTAAATTGTATTAGTATACATGACCGTTAATGGGTCGAGTTATGATAGATGTTACACATATAACCTAAGTGAGAAATTCTTAGATCCTTAATCTAACGTTGGATTTATATACGAATAATTATGTGTTTTAGTCTATCATATAAGGATAAATTTATTTTAAAATGATTTGTTGAGGTTTAAGTAATATGAATTTTGATATATCTAGTATGTTTTGGACTTTTAATGTATAAAGACTTAAATTTAATATCTATTTTAATGATATATTAAAATAAATATAACATTATTGATTAGTTATTATTTTCATTTCGTATGTATTATTCTAGTTTTATTTGATATCTTATAGTAATAGATAATAGATAAAAACCTAGAGGTTTTTTTATGAAAAACATATAAATTTTAAAAGTTATCTATATAGTTATAAAATTAATTAATTGTTATGAATTTAAATATATTTTTTTATATTTATTTTTAATTTATGGTGATAATATATAATTATCTTACTTAGGTTATTTTGTTCATGCCTAGTGTCTTCGTTAAGAGTACTTGCATTCACATCTTGACATTCTAAGCACACTGTTAAAGAAATAACTTTAATTTATTAGATAACTTAAAAGAATATAATCACTTTCAAAAAGCAACTTCATTACATTTTTACTGTTGGATTTTGAATCAATAGGCAATAGGCAATAGGCAATAGGCAATAGCGAAACGTGATACTTGGAAGTGAAACCCAAATACTTTTTTTTTGTTATTTTATATACTAATAAATACTAAAATATTATTAATAAATAATAATTATTTAATTTATATTTAATAATTTTATTAATATTAACCTTACGTTATAAATTATAAAACTTTAGTTATTATTTTATGATTATGTTAAATTAATAATATTTTTATATCATAATTATGTAAAAAAATCAATTAAATTATATTATTTTAAATAAATAAAAAATCATTAAAATGATTATTAAGTATTTTATATCTTACGTATTATTATATATTCTATTTATTTTTAATAAAATAATTATAATTGTATATTTATAAAAAATATTAATTAATTTTTCATGTTGTAATTGGAAAAATAATCTAAACAAAAATAATATTTTTTTATTTATTTTCCTAATTTTAAAATAATAATAATTATTAATAATTAATCAATATTATTATATATTTATTAATAAGAATCTAACCATTCAAAACTAATTTATGTTTTAATATATGAAAACATAAGGAAACATACATATATATATATATATATATATATATATTTCTTTCTTCCACGTTTTTGTAGTTACGTAATATAGTTAGTCAAAAATTCAAAATTTAAATCTAAACGACTGTTTTCTTAAAAAAAAAGTCTCTATTTCCCAACCCATAAAAAAATAAACTGGATAAGATGTAATAGACTAATAATACCTTAATAAATTGATGTAGCTGTTAACACTAAAGTCCAAAAGGGTCTATAAAAATTCACAGCCAGGTATGGATAGTGGGTAGTAGTAGTTGCCAGTTGGAGGCCGAAGTCGGAGATATATGGCCCAAAACCCGTACGTGCATTCACACAAACCGACAAAGGTACCGATTAAAAAAATAAAAAAGTAATTATTACGATAATAATAATAATAATATTAATAATAAGACTGGCCTTGGATGCCATCTAATTTGCATCGCAAATATCATCAAACTGGCCTTGGATGCCATCTAATTTGCATCGCAAATATCAAACTGGCAAGCTTGTACGTGCGCATTGTGATCCAGCTCAATTTCTTAATCGCTTGTCCATCCTTCTGTCTCCAACTCATTTCTTTTCCGACTTTTATTTTTATATTTTTTCAATTGAGGTTTGGCTTCTCTGTTTCCATGCTACCATGAGCTGAAATTGGGATTAATGCTCGATCAAAACTTATACATTTCATAATTCTAATATATTTATAAATCTCATCCCTCTTATCTCCTATATTTAAAGTTATTTTTAATAAATTTATATAAATAATCATGTATTCTTTATATTGTAAAATAAATTATGTTTTATTTTTCATTCTTGTAATTTTATTTATTGTTTACATATATTTAAAATATTTCGTTATAATATTATTATAACTCATAAAAAAATAAATAAGATAAGATAAGATAGGATAATTTCATAAAATTTATCAATTATATTACAAATTAATCAAACATTTTTTTTTATTTATCAACTATATCAGTTAAATATAAAATATAAATTTTAATAATTATAAAAATAATATATATGTAACATACACCATGATCCCATATATAATCCATTTAGATTTCAAACTTATCAAATAGTTAAATTCGATATATGACAAATTATGTCGTTAAGCATTATTTTCATTTTAAAGATCTAAAATTGTTATTTTGCTAACTATTTCGGTCCTTAACAACAACTTTTTATAATTTGTTCCATTTTCGGTATTAAAATTCACATTTATCTTAAAATTAAATAATAATATTTTAACTGTTAGCGTTTATTTATATATATTATTGATTATTGATTTTTATATTTTTATGATCCTTTTAATCAAAAAATTAATTTTTTTTTTCTAAAAAATTAATGTACACTTAAAACTTAACTTATAGGTATTTTCGCGAAATTTTTCTCAATTGTAAATTTTTAAATTCGATCCTTGGAATAGTTTCCTTCATATTCAAATAACATAAATATTGGTAGCATATTGGCCAACTTATCTGCTATGTATTGCCTAATTAACATAGAACATAAATGGACCAAATAAGTTTTGGACTTGCGTGGAAATAGTAATTTTGTTTGTGGTTATTAATTATTTTTAATTAAAAAAGATATTATATGTTTTTAATTTAATAAAAAATTATTTAAATTATTAAAAAATTTAAATTTTAAAATATAAATAGATCATAATTCTATTTTATATAAATAATTTATTTATAATTTTATAATTATTATATTTAAAAATTTAACTATTACAAATTGAGATAAAATATGTGTACTTCCTCGCCTCTAAATAAAATGTAATAATTAATAAAAAATTATATAAAGTATAAATTAATGATATATATAATATAACAAATTAAAACTAAAAAAGATTACGTTTAACATATATGGATATGGTATTTCATTAGTTCATTATATACATGCTTGCTTGATTAGTGAAATTATTATATTATTATACTCCATGATTAAAATGCAAATTACAATTAATGTAATTTTTTAATAAATAACATGTAATATAATTTAAATATATAAATCAAAAACATATATTATCACAAGCCCCCTATTAATATATTTGACTAAAATTGTACCCATCATTTACACTATAAAATAATTAATAATTCATTATTGAAGTACCAGAAATACCATATATATATATATATATATATATATATATATATATATATATACTATAATTAAAAAGAAATGGCATTTTAGTGAAACCTTAATTGTCCATCAATAGGCTACCAAACAAATACCTTTAATTGAGCAATTTGGTAGAATTTACCTTAGAATGGAAATGATAATTTATTTACTTCATTTTAGTAAACGGAGAATATTAATTACATTTAAAAAAAATAAGATAAATATATATTTTTATATTTATTTTAAAAATAATATTTAAATTTTATATTGATAATTTAATTCTATTATTATTATTACGAAGAAATTATTATATAAGAAAAATAATTTATATATTTTATTTATATTTAATTTTTTAATTATAATTTATTTAAATTAAAACAATTTTTATCTAATATAATTAAAAAAAATAAAAAATATATTTTATCCTTTTGCGTTTACTTTTTAACAATTATAAGATTAAATATATTATAAAAAATAAATATAAAATTTAATTTTTATTTTTATAATAAATATAAAATAGGTATTTTTTTATAATTGGTATATTTTACTCATATTATTATTATATTTTTGATCATGTTAATTTTAATTTTTTGAATCATTATTTTGGTGAAGTTATTTAATTTTTATAAAATTGAATCTTATTAATATGGATTAATAAAAACTAGAGAAAAAAATAATTTTTTTTTTGTATAAATTCATCAAAATTAATCGAAGATAATTAAGATATTTATAAATATAAAAATAAAGTAATTAAAATTCATCATTTAACTAAAATAATTAAGATATATATGGATAAAAAAAAATCAATCCAAATTGATTTATTTTTACTTTATGATATTAGATACAGGATTTACTTATGAAAACTACGTTACAAAAGGAAATTACATATGCGATCCCTAGTCTTTATTTACAAAAAAAAAAAAAGGACGGAGGGATAGATAGAAGAGCTCACAAACAACATACTAAGCTCGGTCTCACGAAATCTCTACCCCGTATCCGCAAAACCCCAGCTGTATTTCCAGGCTGTTGCTCCTTCATACGAATCACATATCAATATCATCCAACCCCTCTAATAATTCTAATATCTCTTGTTTCCTTTGCAAAGTCCTCTTTATATGAAAACCCATCTCCCAAAAACACAACTGAACAGAGCCCACAAATTTCAAATTTCAACCAAAAATGGATCCGTCCCCTTTTGTGCGGATCATTGTTTCAGACTTATCCATCAAATTCCCAATCTCTTCGAAGCCTTCTTTCTCTATAATCCACCCTTCTACATCTCCATGTTTTTGCAGAATCAAGCTCTCCAACTTCCCCACTCAGTTGGCAACAGTCCCTCTGTTTATCTCTCAAGATGATAATCAAAATCCGCATTCCAATTCTCACTCCTTAGCCGCTTGTTTCAATCTTAACAAAGCCCAAGTCGAAAATCTCTCCAAAAAGAAACAGGTGTTGAAGATTTCTGTTTACACCGGTCGGATTGGTACTAATACATGTGGGTTAAATTCTTCAAATTTGGTTGGAAATATTTCGATTCCTCTTGATCTGTTTTCTGCGGAATCGAAGCCTTGTGTGTACCAAAATGGTTGGGTTGCTTTTGGACAGAACCATAAAGGCTCGTTTCCTCAGTTGCATTTGAACTTTCGTTCTGAACCTGACCCAAGATTTGTTTTCCAGTTCGATGGTGAACCTCAGTGTAGTCCTCAAGTTTTTCTGGTTCAAGGCAGTATTAAACAACCGGTTTTCACTTGCAAATTTGGATTAAGAAGCTCCAGTGATCTCAATTCCAGGTTTTTTTTCTCCTCTTTTCATTTGATTCCTGAGAAAATTGAAAATAAATGTCAAAAGAATTTCAAGCGGGTAAATTTCAAAGATAATAAAGAAAACCCAAAAACGATTGAAAAGTTTCAAGCAAACGCTAATGATGCCATTTTACTTATCCACAGGACAGTGACAGAACAAAGTAGCATAAAGAGGAAGTGGCTACGTTCTATAAGGCCTCAAAAGGACCAAAAAATTTCAAAGGAACGTAAAGGCTGGTCCATAACCATCCACGATCTGTCTGGCTCACCCGTTGCATTGGCCTCAATGGTCACACCATTTGTGGCATCTCCCGGTTCAGACTCTGTAAGCCGGTCTAATCCAGGCGCTTGGCTCATTCTTCGACCGGGTGAGGGTACCTGGAAACCATGGGGACGGCTCGAGGCGTGGCGGGTGCGAGGAGGCGGTTCTGACTCCATCGATTACCGGTTTGAACTCGACAGCGGCTACACCGCCGATGCCGCTACACTAGCCAACTCGACGGTGAGTTCTTCAAGTGGTGGAAAGTTCACCATTGATATGGCCTCTGTTACTGCTTCACCATTGCAAGGGTTGAGCCCTCAAACTAGCACCGACTTTGGATCATCATCATCAGGGTCAAGACCGGCTTCTGGATCTGGATCGGATTTTGGATTTGGTCTAAGTCCAAGTCAAGTCTCGTGTAAGGGGTTTGTAATGTCATCTGGGGTTAAGGGGATGAAGAATGGGAGTGTTAAGCCAGAAGTGGAGGTTGGAGTTCAACACGTGGCATGTTCTGAAGACGCGGCTGCTTTTGTGGCTTTAGCCGCCGCCGTTAATCTCAGCGTGGATGCTTGTCGTTTGTTTTCTCAGAAACTTGTCAAGGAGCTACGACAATAAAGATTGGGCCGGGTTATTGTCGTTTTGGTGTGATTTTGAGGTGTTTTTGTTTTTTTTTTCCGGTGATATTTATTAGGGGCCCAATTGGGCGTTCGTAATTTTTTATTCTTTTTAATCAGATAGCTACTAACAAGGCGAACAACAGTATTCCTAGCTATTTTTTTAGCGCTGTACAGTGAGATTAGGGTGAATTAATTATATTGAAATTTTTGTAGTGAGATTGAATCTGCGTAAAATTATTATTATTAAATGATAAATAAATATATATTTTATTTTATAATTTTTTATATATTATAATTTTAGTTTAAAAATAATTAAAAATATTTTTAAATATTTACTTATTATATTGGTATATTTTTTTTATGTTTTTTTTTATTGTTTTAGTTGTGGTTATAAATTAAATATTTTGTTACACATATATTAATTTAAATTTTTTTAAATATTGTATTTATGATAATAATTTATAAATAATTTTTATATTATAATTTTTAATGAATCTTTCGCAAGTTAAAGTGAACAAATGAAATTTGTTATTTGGGGTGAGAATCGAAGCTGATATCGTTATTGGAATGAAATAACTAGTGCGTAAGACAATTGAAAAACCTATGGAAGAAAATAATTGAGTAAGATTAAGAAAACTAAAATGTAGGAAAATAAAGATTAAAAATATTATAAATTTTAAATAAAAAGATAAAAATAAAAGATAAATGAATTAGATTGGTCTGATTTTTAGTAGGTTTGAAGAAATGATGTAAAAGAAGAATCCACTCAAACTAATAAAATTTTAAAATCGTAAATATTAGGTCAGAGTGGGTTAATTCTATGTATTTTGCACACTCTTAATAAATTATATATTATAGGTTAAAAATAAATTTTATTATTTTAAATTATAATCTATAGCATAAAAATATAATATTCTCAAAATTGCTTTGCTTTGTAGAATATGATAATATCACATCTTAATTTAAATAGTTAAAATTTATTTTAATATCTAATCTTACCGATTTCCTAATCCCTAGTCTCTACTCTCTCATACTTAAAGTTATTTATTAATTAAAAAAAATATGAGAATCCTTAGTTAAAAGTTTAAATAAGAATAATTTTGTACATTATAATTATAGTAATAACTTTTTAATAAATATAATTATATTTATCAATAATGTTATAATAATAGATAGTTTATAAATTCTTACAAAACTATAATAAATATTTTTTTTTAAAATAATCGTTGGATAGCTTTTTCCTTTTTTTTTTTCAGACAAAAGCTATTGATTAACTTTGCTTCTTCTTTTTTTAAATTCATTTCGGGAAAAAATGAATTTATTGTTAATTTTTATAATAAATTTTCTTTTTAACATTATTAACAATAATGTGGTTTGTTTGTTAAAATAATTTACTGGTTAAGGTTTCAAATATATCCATTTAAAGAAATCATATGCATTAATGAAAATAGCTACATTTCCTGATTCAAAATTATTAAATTTGTGCATTTAAAATATATTTATGAGTTGGAATGATTTCTTTTTCTATTGTACTTATTGTCTCATTTATGAAAGGCATTTCCCCTTCCTTTTAAAGGGTATATCCTCCTCTTTCCAATTAATATCTTTGGTTTTATAAGGCATGTTAAATAAATAAAAAGAATTGAGATTGAAAAAATATAATTTTTACTAAAGTTGTGCACTTGTTTTTAAATTAAAATTTCAAATTTTGTAACCAAAAAAGTATTTTCTAAAACAACGAAAAAAATCAAAAATTATATAAAATAACACTTTAAATTTATAACAACAAAAATAAAACTAATTAATTATAATTTAATATCGAGTAAATTTAATTTAACGTAAAATTTATAAACTATTGATTATTTTTAATAAAAATATATAAGTTGTTGTTTTTATATAAATAAATTTTAAACATTATATAAATATTATTGGCTGAAGAACATCTTTTTTCATCTAACTTTTACAAATTCTAGACTTGATCACTAAGTTTAAAGTTTTCATAAATTTGATTTAAATATGAAAATATAGTCAGATTTAACATATTAAAATTACATTTTTGATTAAATTCCATCACACCCCAAGTTTGTCTTGATATCACAAGTCTATCCAAAGGTTTAAAAAATATATGACAAACTTAAATAAAAGTTTGATGTGTTTTCATAAATACTCCTTTAAGTTAAACACCGTCAAGAATTTTATTTAATTATGTCTGAGTAAATTAAAAAGGATTAAAACATAACGTAACGATGACAAAGTAACATAGCAAAGAATTATCGCAAACCAAAAAAAAATTGAAGAAAAAATAAAAAAAAATAAACATTTTATTTTTATTAAAATATAAGTATTCTAAATTTATTAAAATAATAAGAAAAAAAAAGATTATTATAAATTAGATTATCCAAACAAATACAATCTTCTATTATATTTATGGACAAATCCAAGAAAAACGTCACCTCAAAACTAAAATTCATTCCAAAACTGTAACCATATTCTCACACAAACCTCAAAACTAAAATTCATTCCAAAACTGTAACCATATTCTCACACAAGGAGTTAGGAGTAAAGAATACGATAAAAAAAATTAAAAACATATATATATTAAAAAATTTAAAATAATTTTAAATCTAATATTTTGTAAGGTTTAGAGTTTAAGATATAAGATTTAACTATCAATAAAAAAAATATTATTAATAAATCAATATTTTTATTTTTGTATAAAATGTGCATTATAAATATTGATTATCTTACTTTTATCATTTTTATTCTTGACCGTGAGTTACACTTATGTCATTCCTAATCTCAAACTTAAGTTAAGAGCATTAATTTTTTTTAAGAAAATATATGCATATTTTCTTGACATTTTTATTAGTATCCAAGCACTAACATTCCATATCAAAGTGTTTTTTTATCAAATAGATTCATTATTGATAATATGCTTATTCACAATTTACACACTCATCAATATAAAAATATTATCATTTAGCTCTAAAACTTGATATGAGCAAGATTCATGATCAAATTCAATGAGAATTTTTGCAGGCAATGATGTTGAAGTTGGGTTTTGATCATAAATTTGTATCCTTAATTATGGTTTGCGTTTCCTTGGTATCTAATAATTGCATTATTGGAAATGATTCAACTAGAAGCTTCAAACCATAAAGAGGTATTCAACAAAATGATTCACTTTCTTCCTATCTTTTTTTGCCTTAAGATCATTAGAGGTGGACCTACCATTTTCCATTTACTCTTTTTTGAGACTCTCTTGATATATTCGATGTAAAGTCTATTCTTGATAAGTATGAAGACACATCTAACCAACGTGTGAACTTCCAAAAATCTTCACTTTTCCTTAGTTCTAATGCACAACATTATGTGGTTGCTCCTATTAAAGCTCACTTGAGAATTTATTGGTTAGGTGATATGACCAAATATTTGGATTTATCGTTTTTGATTGGAAAAAAAAAGAAATTCATGTTCTTTTTTTTATTGTTAAGCAAGTTAGGAAAAAAAGTTGGTGATTGATGCAAAAATTGGTTGTCCATACAGGTTAGGAAATATACTTAAAAGTTGTTGGTGTAGCTATTCCAACTTATGCTATATTTCAAATTATCCTTGAGTTTTTGCAACAAATTTGAGTATATTATGACTAACTTTTGATGGGGTAACTCGGATCATAAAAGAAAATTCATTGGATTTGTTGGGATGTTCTTAAGCATAAAAAAGGAGGAAAGATTGGGTTTTAAAGACATTGTTTGCTTCGATTTGGCTTTACTAGCCAAGCAAGCATGACGTATCCTTTCAAATCCAAATTCTTCTTTAACAAAGCTTCTAAGAAATAAGTATTTTAGGGACATTGATTTTATTAAGACCAAATCGGATTCTAATCCTTCTTGGGGTTGGAAAGAAGCTATGCATGTAAGAAATATTATTGAAGGCGATGTTAGGTGGGAGGTTGGAAGTCGTAATAGTGTACTAATATGAGAAGAACCATGATTGTTACGCCCACCAACCTTCAAACCTATGACAAGAATGTCCTCTTCTTTTTCAATGGTTAAAGATTTGGTTTTCGAACAAAATGATTGATGTTTAAAAAGTTAAAAATTATTTTAGGAATGTTGATTTTGAACCTATATAGAATCTACCATTGAAGGACAATGATAAGCTAGTTTGATACTATGAGTATACTAATGACTACTCAAATAAAACATGTTATATTGCAACTAAATAACTTTATGTTGATGGAAATCTTTTTGGTATTGTTAATTGTGTTTCTACTTTAATATTTATTTCTTTTTATGTTTGGGGTTGTATCTATAATTTACAAATTTTAAGCAAATTAAAGAGTTTTTATAGTTATATTTACATAATGTAATTGTAATGATAGAATCTGATCTAAAAGGAAATATATTTTCTAATTATTTGTCCTCTTTACAAACTAAGATCGAAAAGTATTAATCATTTAGAAAATTTGGAATAGAATATGAAATTTACAAACTCTAAGTTAATCAAGAGTTTTTTAATGGTTATGTTTGTAGAATGTAATTACATCAAGAGATAATATGGCCTAAAGTAGAATACATTATCCAATTATTTTCTCTCTATCAAAAAGTGCTAATCATTCGGGAGGTTTGGAATAAAATATGAAATTTGCAAGATATAAATAAATTGAAGAGTTTTTTATGGTTATGTTTGTAGAATGTAATAGCACTTAGAGAGAACAAGGTCCAAAGTGAAATACATTATCTAATTATTTTCTCTCTTTGTAAACTATGATAAAAAAATTTTAATCATTTATTTTTTAAACATCAATTTACTTGGTATGTGTATCAATAATCTTCTATTTCTCGTCATCCCTTAAAACATTTGAAAGGGAATTTATAATTACTAGTTTTTTTTTTTTTCTTAATAGGTTAGAACAATAAATTAATTACGAAGATTTTTTTAAACTATAATCGATAATTATTTGATAGATTTAAAAAACTCATAACAATTATTTGTTTGAAAGTCAATAATTTGATGCTTATTTAATTGGTTTCTTATATGTTAAATAAGTGGAAGAATTCAAGAGAATGTTGAGGTTTATATAAGGAGTACTTCTTTCTTTTTATTATTACTTATTTTGTTGTTTAGATTATTATCCGACAAAAGTTACAAACCGAAAACATATTTTTTAAGGTTATTTAAGTTTAATTATTATTAAATAAATCAAACATTCTTATTTATTTATTTAAGGAAGCTGAAGTTTTATTTTATTTATTTTTATTAAAACTAAAGTTAATAATAATGGGATAGCCAATCATGATAAGTGAACTAATGGCCAAACACAAGTTCAAGCTGAATGATCTAATTTTATCTTCTACTCCTTATACCTTCACAATAATCCTTGTTGAATCTTGAATCCATACTCAAAATTCATGTGCGATGGTTTTATGTCGTTATCAATAACAATGAGAGAGCATGAATGAAAGAGAATGAGCGCAAGGGAGACACCTCCAAACATAGCCTTAGGCTACATGCTTCTAGCTTCCAAAATCCTACCAAGAATTTCTTTAAACCTCAATATTTAGAAGTTAGTTAAGTTGAATCTACACAGGAGAGAGAAACTAGATGATCATTTAGAAAACAATGAGAGCATGAGAGATATATTTGTGGGTCTTTTTTATTTATTTTTCCTTTTTCTTTTTGGGTTGTTTATGATAGGGAGGGTTGTTAGGATTGGATTGGAGTCAGGAAAGAAATAGAGATGATATACATTGAAATTTTCTGACTAAGAGCTCCGGCAATGGCAATGTGTGACAGAAAGGAAACGAGATTTGGAGGGGCAAAAAAAAAACCAAAAATGGATTCAGTTTTCCAATTCATATTTCCATTTTCTCAACTTTTCAATATTATAATCACTCAATAAATTTTATATTTATTAATTTTCTATTTAAATTTATAAGTAATAAATTAAATATATTAAAATTAAATTAAGTGATTAAATAATTAAAAATATAATCTTGTTTAATAGTTTAATTTTTAACGACAAAATATAATTTAATTTAATTTTTAAATTTAAACTAATTTTATTGAATATAAGAATTTAGTGTACGAAAAATTATAATTTTTTTTATTTAGAATTAAAGCGTTATAAATGATAAAATTATTGGTATAACAATATAATTTTTTTTTAATTTTAGATTATAAAACTGAAATTTAAAAATAAAATTAATTTCGAGTTATTAGATCTTTAATGAACTAAATCTTTGAAAAAGATTCCAAAAAAATGAAAAGATTTAAAGTATATAATATATAAAATTGAAGGTAGTCTAAGTGCTTTTAGCTAATATTATTTTCCGAAAAAAAAAAAAACTGAGAAAGAGTAAATCTTAGCATACAAGCTTATATTTTAGCAAAGGTTTGTTTTATGGAAAAATAGCAGTTGCTGTAATTGAAGAAGAGGAATAAGAGTTTTAGTAGTAAGAATGAAGGCGTTGAGTTGGTGGTTAATAGTGGTGGGTTCACTTCGATTGGCCTCCGTTTGGTTTGGTTTCTTCGACATTTGGGCTCTCCGTCTCGCCGTCTTCTCTAACTCTCAAAGTACTCTTCAAACTCTCTCCCTTCCCTCTTCATCTTTTCGTTTCTTTTTTATTTTTTACTTTTATTCTAAGCTATTATTTTACATTATTAAAAATAATGTGAAGGTAAAAAGATTGAACAACCAATCTTCATTCCTCAGCTTGCATAAAAATCAAGGATTTATGATTCCTTTTCCTTATAGATCTCTCAACACTTAAATCTAGGTTTGTCTTTAAGTTCATGCAAGCTTTACTTGATTTTAACAAACAAACATAAAATCTGGATTTATATTGCAATAGTTTTTGGGGTTTTATCATTTCAATCGTATTTTGGCCAATATAAAGCAAAACCACTTGCCAGATAAAAAAATATTACTGAGAAAGCAAGAGGCTTTATTTCTCTCTCGCATGTCTCTGTATCTATCTTTGTCTTTCACAATCTTGATTTCTCTCCATTCACTGATTCATTATCTGTAATGAACTCTGAGCAGGGAGAATGGAAAATTTGGGTAAAAAGTATAAAAAAGGTTTTATGTACTTTTTCTATGTCAATGGTGAAAGGTGGATTGTGGTAATATATAATTGAATATGCGATTTTGATTGTTTAAGCTTCTTTTTTTCAGTCAGATACCTCTGCTTTTAAGGCTTCAAGTTCTAAATCAAAAGTTATGTCAAAACTAGTCTTTGTGTTAGAAGTGAAATGGTAACCAATCATTTAAAAGTTTAAGTTGCTAGGAGACTAACCAAGAATAATTTTTTTACATATGAAACTTCTCAACAAGTGTGAGTACCTACCTAACCCTGAAATTCTCTGGTATCATGTGTTGAGTAAAATTTAGAATAAACAACTTTAAATTTAGTAATATTAGATCCAAACAAGTAAACAAATTACTTGTATTATATCCACTATAACACCTTTCAAAGACAACTCACAAATTGAAGAGAAATACAAACACTCAAAAAGAAAGCTCCCAACTCATACTCAAACTAAGAATACAAAGACTTATTTTGTTTTTGATGGAATGATTAAACCAAATGCAAGGTAGGCTATTTATAGTCCCTACCATTCAATCTACACTACACAAATATAAAACTAGAAATAATCCTAGCCACACAAATATTATTTACACACTTCTCTTTTCTACAACCTTCAACCACTTCATTTATTTCTCTACATCTTTCAACCACTTCATTTATTTCTCTACATCTTTCAATCACTTCATTTATTTCTCTACATCTTTCAATCACTTCATTTATTTCTCTATTTCTTTCAACCACTTCATTTATTTTTTTACTTCTTTCAATCACTTCATTTATTTTTTTACTTCTTTCAATCACTTCATTTATTTCTCAACATCTTTAATTATTATGTTGGTGTTGATTTTCAACACTCTCCTTCAACACCAACTCTCACTATTTTTACTGTGTCAAGCTGACGGCGAAACATTTTGAACTTGCCAACGTTTAAACTTTTTGTGAACAAGTCCGCAACTTGATCATCTGTCTTGATTTACCTCATTTCAATTTCTTCTTGCAGAACCTTTTCTTTGATAAAATGATAGCGTACTTCAACATGTTTAGTTCTTGCATGAAAGATCGGATTCTTTGCCAAACGAATTGCCGATTGATTGTTACAGTACAACGGTACTGCATAATCTACTGATAAAGTGATAGTATACTTCAACATGCTTAGTTCTTGCATGAAAGATCAGATTTTCTGCCAAACGAATTATCGATTGATTGTCACAGTACAACGGTACTACATAATCTACTGGTTGATGTAGATTATTCATTAGCTGTATCAACCATGTACACTCTTAAGCTGCCATTGTTGCTTCTCGATACTCAGCTTCAGTGGTTGATAATGATACCATTAGTTGTTTCTTGTTACACCAAGAAATTGTTCAAGAACCCAGTTTAAACACATTCTCAGTTATTGATCTCCTAGTGTCATGATCTTCTGCATAGTCTGCATCGCAGTAACCAATTAACTTGTAGTCTCCACATTTCTTGTACAAAATACCATAGTCAATTGTACTCTTAACATATCTCAATATTCGTCGAACTGCATCCAAATGAGACTTCTTTGGATTTTGCATGTACCGACTCATCACACTAACTGCATAAGAAATGTCAGGTCGAGTCAAGGTTAAGTAGATCAGACTGCCTATCAATTGTCGATACATCGTTGCATCTTCCAAATCTTTTCCTTCACGTGTACACAATTTGGAATTTGGTTCCATCAGTGTCGAAATCGGCTTACATTCAAGCATTCTGAAACTCTTTAACAAATCTTTGGAATATTTTCGCTGACAAAGAAATATTCCTTCTTGTGTGCGATCAACCTCTAAACCAAGAAAGTGCTTGAGCTGACCAAGTTCTTTCATCTGGAAACGGATTGACAAATTTTCTTTCGATCGAAGAATTTTTGCCTTATCATCATTGGTTATGATTAAGTCATCAACATACACTAGCACAATAGCTAGCTTTCCTTCATTAGCTTTAACAAACAAGTTGGAATCTATAAGTATTACTGAATAACCACTTTGTGTTAGAAATTCAACAATCTTACCATACCATGCTCTAGGTGCTTGTTTCAATCCGTAGAGTACTTTCTGCAGCTTACACACATATTCAGGATGATCTTGGCTCTAAAAACCCATTGGTTGGATCATGTAGATCTCCCGATCCAACTCTCCATGAAGAAAAACATTCTTTATATCCATCTGCTACAACTTCCAATCTTTGTTGGCTATAAGTGCAAGTAGGACTCGAACAGTTGTAAGTTTCGCCACTGGACTAAACGTTTCATCATAATCTAGTCCATATTGTTGAAAAAAACCATGAGCTACCAATCGTGCCTTGTACTTCTCGATTGACCCAACTGGTCTGCGCTTTATCTTGTAAACCCACTTGCAAGATATGGGTTTCACATCTCTTGGCTTTCGCACCAGATCCCAAGTTTGATTTTGTTGAAGTGCATCATTCTCTTCTTTCATAGCTGCCATCCACTCAGATCTTTGCGATGCTTCTTCAAACGTCTCAGGTTCTATTGCTTCTTCAATTATGATTGCATTGGCATATTTGGAATTTGGCCTTCGTGTTCTTGTTGACCTACGGAGTTGAGATTGTAGAGTTGATTCTTCTATTTCACTAGGCCCACATTCTTGATTTAGTTGTTGATATATACCAGTTTGCCAAGGATTTTGAGTTACTCTTTGTTCGGCACCATCATCGTTTGGATCTCTGGATTGATCTAAAGTTGGTTGGAATTGAATAGTATGCTCTCCCATCTTTTGTTGCAGCTTATCTCCAAATTCTCTTGAGTCTGGCAATGCTTCTTTCTTTGATGACCACCAAGAAGATGCTTCATCGAACACCACATCTTGTGAAATGTAGCATCTTCTACTCATTGGATCATAATATTTTCACCCTTTTTTCTGGCTATCGTATCCCACAAAGATACATCTAATAGCTTTCTTGTCAAATTTGCTCCGTAAATGATCAGAAACAAATACATAACACACAACCAAATACTCGAAAGTAGCTAACTGTAGGTTTCATGTTCCATAGTTTCTCAAAGGGTGAAACAAATTCTAACCTTGGTTGAGGAAGTCTGTTGATCACAAAGGCTACAGTCCTCATCGCTTCAGCCCAAAACCTCCCAGGTATATTCTTTTCATGTAGCATACTTCGACAAATTTCTACAAGATGTTGGTTCTTTCTCTCTGCTACATCATTTTGCTGTGGCGTGTTGGCACAAGTGTACTGATGACGTAATTGACATTTCTTTAGATATTGAGAGAACTCGCTTGAGTTATATTCTCCGCCGTTGTTTGTGCATAAGCAACGAATCTTCTTTCCAACTTCTCCTTCCGTTGACTCTCTAAACTCTTTAAACTTTGAGAATACGTCAGATTTTTCTTTCATAAAGAAAACTCACACATACCTTGAGAAGTCATCAATAAATGTCACCATATATCGCATACTGTCAATTGATGGTTGCTTAACAAGACCGAATACATCAGAGTGAACTAACTCCAATGGTTCTTTTGCTTTAAACTTCGATTCCTCATATGGCAATTGATGAGCTTTACCATATTAGTATCCTACACACACCGTGTTTGTTCGCACGTCTAGTTGAGGAAGCCTTTTAAGCATCGATTTCTTCACCATCACACTTAGCTTGGAATAGTTAACGTGATCTAATCGCATATGCCATAGATCTGCTGTCTCATTTCTTCTTGTCTTGTCTACATATGCAGATTCTGCTGACATTACGTAGACTGATTCCAATCATTGCCCCTCCATTGTCGGTGTTTCTGAGATTTTGAGATCACGATACACCTTCACGTCTCTGGGATCGAACAAGACATAGTGGCCTAATGATGTTAATTGAGCTACTGATAGCAAATTTTTCTTCATTCCTGGAACATGATAAACATCTTGAAGTGGCACTTGGTTAGTATTATATCGAGGTGTAACTATCGTCTTACCGATGTGGGCTATCGATAACCTTGAGTTGTCAGCTGTCACTACTACACGACCTCCCTTGTACTCAAACATGCTTTCTAACTTATGTTTATCACCTGTCATATGATTTGAGCAGCCCGAATCTACGATCCAGTCATTCTTGTTGTCAATTTGTTTTGATGTTGTCACCGTAAGAGCCAATTCTTCTTCCTTAGTAGCAAATAATGCTTCGGCATCCCAACCATCTTCGTTATGCTCCTTAGAACTGGAAGTAGCTGTATTGCTTTCAACAGGTTTTTTCTTACTCCAATAATCTTTTTTCATGTGACCCATCTTCTCGTAGTTGTAACATTCATCGTCAAATTTTCTATTGTTATTGCGGTTCTTCCAAGCTCCCCCTTGACGAAAGCCTCCCTTTCCTTGAGGAATTTTTCCTTTGTCGCCATCATTTTTATATCTATTTTCATTGTAATGCTTGAAAATGCCTTTGCTTTTGCTAGTGTAGAGCGCTTCTTCTTCACCCTTTAGCGAGACTCCTCCCATTTGTTTAGTCATAGCTTCTTGACTGGCCAACAAATTCTCAAACTCAACAAGAGATGGTTGTCTCAACCATCCTTGTATAGTGGCAACAAACCCTCGATATTCGGGTCTCAAATCATGAATAATTATTCTCTTTATCCTCGTTTCCTCAATAGGAGCTTTTGAATCTAACTTTGAAATTTTGCAGCATAACGACTTTACCTTGTGAAAGTATTGGGAAATCGTCATGTCGTGTTGTGCCATCGATAGTAACTCATTCTCCAGAAGTTACAATCTTGTATCACTCTTCTTTGAAAAGAGTGTCACATGCTTCCTTTGGTGTTTTTGCATCTCGAATGTGCTCCAACATTTCTTCTTCAATTGTGGTCTTCAAAGCAAACATCGCTTTGTTTGCTTTAATTTTTCACTTTCGCAAGATGTCGTTTGCATCTTCCACTGTTGGTTGTGTAACTTCATCACCACCAACAACCTTCCACAAGTCTTGACCTTGTAGGTAAGACTCCATACATGTTGCACATGTGTTATAGTTTTTGTTGTTAACCTTCTTGATTCCTCCAACTACTTAAGGATCACCCATCGTGTCGTCAAGACTTCGACTATACCGAACAAGCTTGACTAATAAACTTGCAGAGTACCAAACTCCTCACGACTCAAGATAACTCCACTAAGAACGATCCCTGACCGTCCCGCTCTGATACCAATTGTTGAGTAAAATTTAGAATACACAATTCTAAAGAGAAAGCTCTTAACTCACACTCAAACTAAGAATACAAAGACTTATTTTGTTTTTGATGGAATGATTAAACCAAATGCAAGGTAGGCTATTTATATTCCTCACCATGCAGTCTACATCACACAAATATAAAACTAAGAAATAATCCTAGCCACACAAATATTATGTACACACTTCTCTTTTCTACAACCTTCAACCACCCTATTTATTCATCCTTTAACTACTTCATTTATTTCTCTACATCCTTCAACCATTTCATTTATTTTTCTACATCTTTCAATTACTTCATTTATTTCTCTACTTCCTTCAACCATTTTATTTATTTTTCTACTTCTTTCAACCACTTCATTTATTTCTCTACATCTTTAATTATTATGTTGGTGTTGATTTTCAACACCATGTTCTAAGTTGGAGATTATTAATTCTTCTAAAAATTTAAAGATGTTATTGGTAGATGGGTTACCAATATTTTATATATCTAATAATTTGAATTCCTTATTGATTGTTTTGCAATTGAACAACTTATTGATGGATAGAATTACGAGATTTCCCTTTCGTTTATATAGAATTTATAAGATTAGAAATGTGATTCATATTCAAAACTTTGTGAAAAAGAGAATTTTGGGGGATATTGTTCACTGGGAGTTTGGAATGGTTACATTTCGCATATTACATAAATAGATATGTCACCCAATGGGTAGACTATCAATTATGTAACAATGTATTTTTACCTTCGAGAAATATAACTCTAATGCCAAAAGCTGTTGAGCACTTAAGCTTCATTTTTAACCAAACATTCTTCATTGCAATCAGTAAGTTTCCTGAAAACCAATCTTTCTTAATGTTGTCATAACCATGTTACTTGTTCTTTCCTTCTATAATTTTGTTTTAATTCTCTTTAACAGTGACTGAAGTTCATGGAAGAACATTTGGTGTTTGGACTCTTCTTACTTGCACACTCTGCTATCTCTGTGCCTTTAACCTTGAAAACAAACCACTATATCTTGCTACCTTTTTATCATTTGTCTATGCACTTGGTCATTTCTTGACCGAGTACGTAGTGTATGATACAATGACTATTGGGAATCTTTCAACTGTTAGCTTTTTTGCAGGTACGGAATTAATTTATCATATTTTATAGTCAAATATATCTTGATTTCTTTCTCTTCTTGTACCTTGCTTTATTCATTTGCTATAGAATGTTCATTATTTTGTTTGCAAGTTTTAAGCGTATCATTCTATAAGTTGTGGAAAATATATTTCAACATTTTGTTTCTTTTACCCAGAGTTTGCAATCAATGCTTGTTTGAGTAAAGTTGATTAGATCAGTGTGTATGAATTTGCAGAAAGAAAGAGGGGGAATGTAATGGAATTAGGGAAGAACATACGGGTTATTAGATGTAGAAGTTAAAGCAGAAAGGGAAAACATAAACAAATAAAGGAAAAATCTTATAATTAATTCATATTCAACTATGATTCAAAACACAATACATATAGGGTTCTCTAAAAAACAATAACAACATCAAAGTAAACTGATAAAGATTTAAAACCTAAAGTGATAAAATATTTAAATCCTATAGGATAATAATCCAATAGTGTAATAGTATATGCTCCTTGTGGATACTGTGAGGGTATGGGTTCGAACTCTGCCGGTGAATGTGTGCATGTGTGGGTGTGAATGTTATTTGAAAAAAAAAAAGTGAATGTGTGCATGTGTGGGTGTGAATGTTATTTGAAAAAAAAAAAATCCAATCTACGTAAACCCTTAAAACATATGTTAGTGTGCCATAGAATGAGATATTGAAATACATTTTGCCATGAACTTCCTTAGCCTCTTTCTTAATGTTTAAAATTTTCTTAAGGCTTAATTAATAATAACGAATTTCCCTTTTGCTCAATCAGGGACATCAATAGTTTGGATGCTGATGCAATGGAATGCACATCAACCTCAAGCTGCTAAAAAAACCGATTGAAGCATACGAAGTCGTCCTGCTTTTAAGCAAACTATTTTTATTATGCACTGGTTTCTTTTATTCTTTTTGGCAAACAAAATCTTATTCTAAAAAATGAATATGAAAAGATATATAGCTAGTTGTTTATCTGTTGCCTATCGTGATTGTGCTTCTCTCATTCGACACCGTCGCACCGAGGCTGTTTTTTTCTCTCTTTTTGCTGAATAACTTCATTCGCATTTGAAATATATCGTGTGATCCGGAGTTGCTTTTAGTTAAAGGAAAAGATCAAACTCATTGATGGCTCACAGTTTGCCGGACTCAGTGTTATGAATTTAGTCTCTCAAGCCCCAGTGTAAACGAACAACGACAACAGTTTGTCGGACCCTGCGGACTGAACTCTTTGAATTAGTCCAACCAACCCTAGCACAGAAAACTTGATTTATTTAATTTTTAATGAAATAAAGATAATAATAAAATGATATTAATTAAAATATTTTATTTATTTTTAATAAATCTAAATAAAATAAATAAATAATAAATAAATAAATATAATATAATATATGATTATTTATAATGTAAGTTTAATATTGAAACATAATAATACAAGATATGTTTAAAATTACATCCATTAAGACTATTATCTAAGAGAGATAATATTTAAATAAAATCAATCAATATTGTATCACAATTTTATTAAATATATTAAATAAGATATAAAATAAAATAAAATAACTTACTCTATATTCAACCTACATCACCTGATGCTACTCGCAGGAGTAGGTTTGTATTAGGCTTCCAACAATTAACTACCATCAATAATATTTTTTTAGTCAAACATGGTATAATTAAAACCTTAACTTTAATTGAGAGAAGGGTAGATCTTAACAATATCAATAATTAAATACTCAGAAATCTGCATCTTACATTTCTGTCGATTTTACCATTAAAAAATCTCATATAGATGGTCAGAAAGCAAAGAAGCAAATAACAAACAAACCACCAGTATACAGTGGAAACTTTATCTTAGTTGTACATATTGAAACCACCATACTACTAACTACCCTACATTTTACTGGCTATGGCTGATTCCCTTTAGCTACGGATCATTGATTCCAAAGTTATGGGGGAAAAGAGAAAAAGAGAAAATGTTAATCTTACAAGATTTGTCCAATAAGATAGACACTAGTAAGAACACTTAAAGGACTTGGAATATATCATAACCACAATATTCATCATTCAGCTGCAGCCTCTTCATTTTCACCTCCTCCTGTTTTTATCTCCAGTAATGTATCTGGATCCATGTGAATTTTTTTCTCATCTTCGGTAACATGCATATCAGAAGAATCAACAGGGTCATGTTGATTTGCATCATCTGAAATTTCATGTATTCTGTTAGATTCAAGTTCACTGTTAGATTTTTCATTTTGAGAAGCATCAGCATCCATCTTTGTGGTTGCAGACTTGTGATTATTCTCTGCTTCAGCCGTTCCATTCAAACTTAAGCTCTTTCCTGCAGCATTAGCACCAGTTGCATCTAAGGATTTTCCTAAGGTTGCATTGTTATGCTCAAAATCAGTGGGAAATGGGGAGTTTAAGTCAGATTGATTGCCGTAAGAAGCCAAGTTAGAGTTATTGGTAAGTTCCAAAAATGATGTTTCTACTTTCATGCCTTCCACAGCAGTTGCACTATCTACAGTCACATTTTGGACATTGTTAGAATGAGATGCAGACCCTATACCAGTCGGTAGTGATGAATTGGAGACTTTAGTGCTCGTTTCTGGATTGTCGTCTCGAGTACTTCCCATGGTTGAATTATTCCGTGCTTCTGTTTGATTGTTGGATAGCACTAAATCTTGACTGTTCCCAGTTATTGATGAACTACTGTCAACCTGTTCTTCAGCCCTCAAGTTCAAATAAGTTCCATTATGAGCAATTTCACCTTCTCCAACCATTGATACTGATGTTTTTTCGTTTCTAGTATCACCTTCACTGGTATTAGTTTCATATTCCTTTTGCAGACCATTGAATTCTGAGTTTTCTGAATTGACTTTCTCAGCTTCAGTGCTTATTACTTGGGTATCACGGACATCATGGGTCACTGCACTAGATGCATCATCCCCTTTGTAATGTTCCTCCCTTGCCTCGTGAGAACCCTGAGAACCATCATCATTATCCTGATGTTCAGATGAATTTTCATTTTCGACTTGAGTCTCTTTGTCTTCATTCTCATTTCCTTTGCCCTCCTTCTCATCACCCTCCTCTTCAAGCTCTTTCTCTTCATCAATGAATTCCTCATTGCGTTCAACTTCCTGCTCTTTTCTTTCTTGGTCATTTTCATCTATTTCATCATCACCACCTCCTCTTCCTCCATCTTCCACATCTTCATCCTTGTTTTCTTCTTCTTCACCTTGCTCTTCAGCTTCATGCTTGTTTCCTTCATCTTCTCGTTCTTCTTCTTCATGCCTATCAACTTCATCTTCTCGCTCTTCTTCTTCTTCTTCATGCCTGTTACCTTCATCTTCTCGCTCTTCTTTACCATGCTTTTCTTCTTCCTCTTCTTCTACATGCTTCTCACTTTTAGCAATATCCTCGTGAGGATGAAGGTCCTTTCTCCCAAGTTTGAGTATTTCATCCTCACTCATCATTCTGAGCGAGGTTTTTACATCATTCTCATCAAATTGCTTCTTCTTATCATGAGAATGCTTGACTTGGTAGACTAACCAAAAACAGATTCCAAGAAGCAGGCAAATCTGTAAAATGTGTTTCAGCTTGATTCCTTTAGATCTACTATTTCTACTTGGTAACCGCTTCAACATGATGAGGTTTCAAAATCTCCAACCCGAATCTTGATTCTGTGCAAATAGAAAGAGTCAGAAGTCTGCCAAGAATCCAAAATTTAACACTGATAATTTAAAAACATTGCTAAAACAATTCAAAACATGGTCCACAAAATTTTCTTCTACAGGTTTCATTTCATTTATAAATAATTTAAATCAACTGACTAAAATCTAACCATTTCTGGAACAGAAACACAATTAATGTATCTATTGTCTTCAGCATCCTTTAAATTAATCTAAAATTTCCTAAAATTTAGTACTAATTCAACATTAGCAAACCAAAGAACAAAGAGAAAGTTGAAGTAAAAAAGAAAAACCCCCGAAATGCCAGAATCAGACCCAAGCCTACTTAAGAAAACAATGAAATAGTACAGACCCAATAAAATTATGAACTAGTAACAATCATAACTTTTTCACACTAGAGCAATCGAAACCCATTTTCCAAAACAATAGATTATAAGTAAAAATCGGATCTTTGAACACAACAAGACACAGTAAAGTGGATCTTTCTTTTACAAATAAAACAAACATATTAGATATAATCGATATTTAGCAACAGAGTGATTCAGTGAAATACCTAGTGCATTAAGTGAAAAGAAAAGGGCAAAGAAAGTTAAATTAGAAAATGTTAAGAAGGGTACCTGAAGAAGAAGAAGAAAGCAAGGTCAAAATCGTTGAAGCGAACACAAAACTCTAGAAACAAAATTTTGTGGTAGTCAGGTAGTTCTCAATTTCGTTTCCTCCGTACGAGCGACTACTGAAAACTCGACAAAGGGGCGTTGTTTCGATTCTTCGCCTCTTTTATTTTTATTTTATTTGATTTTTCATTATTTTTTATATAAACTAACAAATATATTATTAAATTATTACAAAATTCTAAATATATTATTTAATTTTTATGATAAATATAATATTAAAATATTATAAAAATATAATCTAATATTACAAAATTAATATATATTTTTAAATATTTTTATGTTACAAATATATTAAAATATCATAAATATAAATTATATTTTTATAATATTTATAGTACTTTAATATTATATTTATAATAGAATAAATTTAAATAATAAATTTATAATTTTTTTATATTTATTAATTTACCCCTACATATATACTTACTTTAATAAATACCTGCATTTTTTTTACTATTATTATATATAAGTACATTTGATATTTTGTACTTTATACCCACAATTATAGTATATGATGTTTTGTAACATTATTTGTTTTTATCTTCTTTGTAGCAATGGAGTATCACTTCTGTCTTCTGTTCTAAAATCCAACTCATAGTCTACTAAAAATAAGAAAAAAGAAAGAAAGAAAAACATTGCATTGATTGCTATTAAATCAATAGTTAGCTCCTTTAAATAGTAAAGTGAAGGTAGTTCAATTTCAAATTTTCCTAACCACATAAATCCACGTATAATTATTCGATTAAGTATTAAAATAATAAAATAAAAAATCTTATTTTATAATATAATATGAGAGAAGTTTTTATTTATAGTCTTATTTATCAAAATTATATATTATGTTTTAATAAATATATAAAAATTATATTTAAATTCAAACTAATAATAAATAATATATTATTTATTTTATAATTAATCTTTAATTTATATTTTAATTATATTAAAACATCAAATATTTTTATTTTATAAAAATTATTTAAACTATTTATTTAAATTAAAAATTAAAAATCTTATATTTATTTATAATTTATTTTAATCATTTCAAATGAATTTATAATAGAATTCTATCCAGTTTGGTTAGTACAAAAGAATTATGTATTTATTATATATATATATATATATATATTATTTTTTGTTATTTTTATATAAATATTTTTTTTATCTTTTTTCATTTATTGGATCAAAATTTTTACACATAAAACCATTTTTTTAATATTGTTTAAATTGGTAATAAAATATCAATTTTATTAATTGTATTTATTAATGTACAATAATGACAACAAAATTGTTTTAAAAAAATAAATAAATTTGATTAATTACTCATCTTCCATCAATTTTTCACAAAAGAAATAAACAATTATTAAAAATAAAACATGTAATAAATTACTCTAACTTACATAATTAAAAAAATTGTGTGAATATTTGTCTCATAAAATAAAAGAGAGGAAAAATAAAACTTTCTGTACACAAACATGAATCATAACCAAATCATATATCCCAACATAAGAAAAGCACAAAAGAAAAGACAATGCAAAAGAAAGCTTAATTAGCAATCAGCTTTTTATTTATTTATTTATTTAACTTTCTGCTAGCAAGACAGATGAAAAATAAAGCTTCTTAAATATTAATTAAAAAGGCCCAATTGTATCTCCAAAACTAGCTAGCTACTAAACCATGCAAGTTTGTAGCTAAACTACAAAACTACGTGTTATTATATTAATCTATCAATATTTTTCATAATAAAAATCCTATTAATAGAATATATAAAAGAAAATAATAAAATTATATATAGTTTAAATTAGAAATGCTAACCAAGCATTTGCTTACTTCCCTCTAAAGATATTCTAGCTCAAGTTAACAAAACCTTCCTTGCTTGTATTTCACATTATCTCATTGATTTGGTTTTCACATAATTTTCATCACATAAATATTATCTTTAATTCAACTTCTATATATAGAAGTCATCATCATTATTCATTATAATTAGTTATATAGCAATGGAGAACTATTACATAAGCATCATCTTCATTGGACTCGTTTCAATTTTGATGAAATGGGTTCAAATTTCAGAAGGCTCAGTTGTTTCAACAGGGGACTTCAACAAAGATTTCTTTGTCACATGGTCTCCTAACCATGTTAACACTTCTTCTGATGGCAAGTCAAGAACCTTGAAGCTTGACCAACAATCTGGTATCTACGTATCCACTCATTTATATGCAATTAATTATTCAAAATTTATTTATAACCAAATTGAATTCCACAATTTTTTTCACGTCATTGATTTATATATATATAGGAGCTGGTTTTGCTTCGAATCAGATGTTTTTATTTGGACAAATTGACATACAAATTAAGCTAGTATCAGGTGATTCAGCAGGCACAGTTTTAGCATATTATGTAAGCTAATATCTTTCGTACATAAATCTTATCTTCACCTGACTATTTCCTTTATTAATTCACACTTGGAATTAACTTCTGTATAAGGTAAAATATTATCAATGCAGCTATCTTCTGATCAACCTAACCGTGATGAGATAGACTTTGAATTCCTTGGAAATGTGAATGGGAAACCATATACTCTTCAAACAAACATTTATGCTGATGGGTTGGACAATCGTGAGGAAAGAATCAAGCTTTGGTTTGATCCAACCAAAGAATTTCATACCTATTCCATTTTGTGGAACCTTTACCATATAGTGTAAGTTATATATATATAATTACGAATTGCATTATTTTTTTTATGTATAATAAACTAATCAAAGTTGTTTCTTTTCTTTTGCTATTTGGTGGATTATGTGTGCTTTTACTTAACATGATAACAGGACACAAGTATACAATACAGATAATAAATTTAATCACACTTAATCAATAATTTTTTTATATGTTTAAATGTCTTGTTATTTGTTAATATCATAAATAAAAACACACAAAAAAAATATTTTTATGTATCAACAAATATGATTAACACTACATGTTAGTAATTGGAAATTTTTTTACTTCTTATACTTCAAAACAAAATATAATACTAAGTATTATTTGAAATTAAAATATTATATATTATTTATACGTAAAATTATGAATTAAATTATATTTATCTCTCAATTCATTTGTTTGTAAAAATATTATTTAAAAATGTTTGAAAATTGTGTCAACAAGGGGTATTCTTGTTATTCTTTAAGCTTGTATGATTTTTTTTAAGTTTCAAGAAATCCATAGAAAGATTTTTGTAAATTAGCCATTTATTTTTGTTCATAATGGAATTTTTTTTCTTTTTTTTTGGTGAATAGGTTCATGGTGGATTGGATACCTATAAGAGTATATAGAAACCATGAAGACAAGGGTGTGGCATTTCCTAGGAAGCAGCCAATGAGCATCAAAGCAAGCCTTTGGAATGGAGAAAGTTGGGCAACAAGAGGTGGACATGACAAAATTGATTGGTCAAAAGGTCCTTTTGTTACTACTTTTAGAAACCACAAAATTGATGCCTGTGTTTGGAATGGAAATCCAAGATATTGTAGGGCAGTTAGCAGCACTAATTGGTGGAACAAAGAGAGGTACAGTACCCTAACATCTATTCAGAAAAGGTTGTTCAAATGGGTTAGAATCTACCACTTGACTTATGACTATTGCCAAGATAAACAAAGGTTCCATAATAGTATTCTTCCTAAAGAGTGCTCCCTCCCAAAGTACTGATCTATCATTTATTTATTCATATTAATAAAATATAATATTTATTTTATATATTTTTTAAAACTAATTTTTTTCTTGATCTAATTTCTTTAATTTCTTCTCTTAAAATTTCGCATTTTATTTGGTATATTCTTATATAGCAGTGCTATGTATTTCAAGGGACATATTAATAATATTTCCCATGGATACACATTTAATGATTTTTTAAATGTATATAAAAGATAATGAAATATAACTTATTTGATATTATTAATTATATTCTAAAGATGGGTGATTAGTAATGACTATTGATACCTTTTGTACCGATGGTGCAATATAAAAACTAATCAGTTGGGCCGCTTGTTATGAGAAACCATGAGCCCTTTCTAATCGTGGGCCGCCTCTGAGTTTTAAATGGATCGTATCTTTTATGGAAAACAAAAGTAATTCTATATAGTTTTAGTGAAGCATCTTAATCATTATGTATAAATATCATTAATCATTTATTAAAATTTAAATAAATTTTAAATATATGACATATAAATAATATTGAGTAGTTTTGTGTTGGTAGAATTGCTTCATAGGAGAGATTACGTGATTATGACGTATAAATGATAATGAAAACTTTATGTTTTGGGTCTTAGATGTATATAAATTAATATATTAGTTTTATTCTTGAGTATAGATGAGAGAAATGTGTTAGTTTTAAACTTTCGAACCCGATCTTGTTCACTTAAAGAACTTAATAGAAAGCAAAAAAGATAAAAAAAAGTGTTATTTTTTTTAAGATTGATCTTCTATGTATATTAATAAAGTGAAACTGTAATACCTCAGATATCAAACTTTCTTTAAATGTACGAATCTAGATTCAAATAATGTAATATAAGACAGTAGTTTTGAATTTAAAATTTAAAATATAAATGTTACAAATTTATTAAAAAATATATGTATATCTTTTTCTCAATAATAATAAAATAATAAATAAGTTACTTGAATTCATGGCTGTATATAAAATAATGATTTAATAATTTATTATTTTTAAATAAAATTGCTATTACGTCATTAGATTACTCTACAATTCATCTGAAAATAGCTACAACTTATTTTAAAAACAATTTTTAAGTTATCTGGCTAAACTGGTCTTTAATATTCTTAATATTTTAAGTAATTTCCAAAAATGGAGTTTAATTACATAATATTTGCAATATTTGAATATTATTTTATTTATCCACTTAATATTTTAAGTAATTTTTAAAAATGAAGTTTACGTAGTTTTTGAAATGTTTGAATATTATTCGATTTTATCCGCTTAAAAGCAGGTAGGCAAACGTACCTCTTTTTCCACAACAACCTTATCTTCTTGAATGATAATTTATTATAGAATGCATACATGATCTTATTAGCTATGATATTGACATCAATAATATTACTTCAAATTTATTGTTTGGACAAAATTTCTTTGTATTTCTCACTAAATAATTTAGACGTCTGCTTGCTAATGACTTTTTAAATATCGATCTCAAAAGAAAGTTGAAAAAAAATATATAAAAGAGAAAAATATCGTAAAATTATATAGATTATTTGTGTAGTTTATTTTATTCAAATATAAAAAAATGGTGTTATTTAATCACTTAATTTTATAAAAATAATTAATTAAGAAAAAATTATATTATTTTTTTCAATAAGTTAAGTTATTTAACGATTAAAGTACGAGTCTTTAATAATGATAAAGTCACTATCAATATAAAATAAAATTTTCAAGATATTTTTTAAATATTTTTAATTGTCATTATTTTATTTTAATATTTTATTAATTTTTAATTTTTATTAAAAAATAAAATATATATTTATACAAGTTTTTATTTGAATTTTATAATTGTTTATTTTTCTTAAATAATTTTAAATTAATTTTTACTTTTATTATTGTTAAAGACACATATTTTAGTTGTATTTCAATCATTTAATATAAAATAATAATAATATTTAGGAGAAAAATTATTCAAATAATATAATTTATCATTTATTGAATATTTATATAAATTAAAAATACTATATGATTTTATTTATAATCTCTAAAAATTCTAATAATATAATCTAAAAATCTTATGTGATACCTCACCCCTATATTAAAACAACATATGTATAATTTATAATTATAAAAATATTTTCATTTATGTTCACTCATATATTTTCAAAACTAAATAAATGTATAGTATATCATTTTATATTAAACGTTGTCAAAATTTAACTATGGTTATTTTTATTTGTTCAATATTAAACATTAATTAATTAAATTTTGTTCAATATTATTATTTTTGTTATAAATTTTGAGATTTATTTATTTCTTTTTAACAATGAGTTCTCCTCTGATGAAAGAATACGAAATTGCATGAGCTAGTTTTTTTTTAATATTTTTTATATTCAATTTGTTTATGGACATTAATTTAAAGGAAATTTTTTAATGTTAGAACACTTATATTTACCAAAATAAATTAATTTGTGGTGATTAATATTATACATATAAACATGTATGAAATTAGTTAATTCTAAGTGTTATATTCTACTTTTAGCTCACTTTTAGTTGATTTTGTTAACAAGGGTACCACATATATATATATATATCCTTTTTTAGATATGTGTGTTCGAGTTCGAGTCTCATCTTCACAAATTTTAGTGGAGTTACTTTATTCAGTTTAGATAATATTGATAAAAACTACATATAATGTTCGTAGAAAAGTAGCTAGAACATACCTTGCATCAAATAAAAATTAAATCTTCCACAAATACTTCATGCAAGTAAAAGTACTTTTTTATTCTTTCGTAAAAAGCTAAACATAGTGATGTATGTTCAAGAGTGAGCAAGCCAGCTAGCTTGATTTCTCTATCTCTTTATTGAACAATATAACAAGATAAAAGGTTATAATATATTACATAATTTATTACCCTGATATATTTTAACGATTTTAATTTATACTAAAATTAATCATTTAAATCTCAATGATATAATAGTATAAAAAATTAAAACCATTTATCTTTTATTTATATATATATATATATAACATAATAAAGTTTAATTAAGTAGATGATGAATAATCAGCAAGATCAAGATCAAGATCAAGATCGGAATAAGGTCTTTGGCCAGCATAGTTGCCTGGGGGATCATAATTACATATAATAAAAGTGCCTCCATTGTTACATCTTAACCTAGCACAACCGAGCCGAACCGACTTGCGCCAAACCACTTGAGTATAGTGTCCACACACGCCACCAACACATGAATTAGATTGGTAGTTATAGAAACGCTTCTCATCAACCCACATTTTTACAGCACTAGCGACATTCATATCGCCACTACTCCAAGCAAGGTTCTCACCATATGGCCCACCAGAGTGCACCAGCCTGCAATCACCCTTGCGCTTATTGGCGTAATTTCGAGCATAAGCTGCCACTTTTGCATCCCATCTCATAGGACCAACATGAACTTGAGCACGAGCTGCATTGTGAGCTCTAAGGTAGTCTTGTGGAGCATTTTGTGCTTTACATATGCTCAAGCTAAGAAAGTAAATGAGGGATAGTGTAGCAAAGATGATCCTACTTGTGCTCATTTTGGTGTTTAATTCATAAGAAGCTAACGAGTGAGATGTGAAGAAAATAGGCCATGTCCTTGTGTTATATATATATATAAAATGATATCTAGTATAAATTAAAAAAATTTAATTGGATGATATAAATTTATTAAGAATAATAGAAAAAACTCATAGTGGGTGTTATCGTGTTACGCACAGAGGCGGCTAACGGATAAAATAAAAACAAAAGAAGAAAGAGTAAAATAAGCCGGCTGCTAGCAATGTACCTACTTGTTTAATCTATACTCACAATTTCAAGGATTATTTTATTAATAATAAGTTTAAAAAATAATAAAAATAATATTTTTAAATTTATAATTATAAAAATAACGTTATTTATATTATTAAAAATAATTATACGTTATTTTATTATAAACATTGTTCAATTTGAATTACAATTATTTAAAATCGTTTGATTAAATTTCGTTTAATATTATTTATGTGTTATTTTTATTATTATAAATTTCATAAGTGTTATTATTTTATATTTTTTTTAATAATTTTACTTGATAATAATATTAACGTATAATTAATTATATGAATAAAATAAAAAAATTTATATAAAAAAATATCAAATAGATCTCACTTTAACCAAATGAGGTTGAGTATTAGATTACTAGTAAAAGAATCACATTTATTATTCTAATTTACTAGTGGAAGTTGTGTTTTTTTTTCTCTCCCTCTCTACATATACGTAGTTGTGCTTTTATATAGTTCAAGTAGTTGTCTTTATTGAATAAAATATAAATATGATCTTTATTAGCGTCGAACAAAACTAATAAATAATAAACAAACAAGGAAGCTATGAAGTGACGCTAGATTGGGTTGACTTTGTCAACACAAATAATCGGGATCGGTATTAGGTATTCAATTAATGTATTAATATTTTAAAAATTAATATTATATAATATTAATGAAAATGCTTAAACATCTAAATATATTGTGTAGATTTGGAATAAATTTAACATAATAAGTTATAATTCATATATAATTTTTTAAACTTTAAAATATATGATTTGTTTAAAACTTACTTTAAGTTCCAAAATTTTAATTCAATTAGTTATCAAATTATACCTATTAATAAATGTTTTAAATTTTGAAAATTAAATTAAGAAATTTGTAGATATATTTGTAAAATTTTAACAAGTGATAAGTAAATGATTTAAAAGTTTATATTTATATATGAAATTGGTCAAACGTTAGGTACCGAGGTAGTTATGTTTTAATATAATACAATTCACAATAACAAAAAAAAAAAAAATTTGATTAAGACATTAAGTTTGACAAAATTCCCTAAACACCTAATTTATTGTCTGTATTCCTTGCACAAACACAAAGTGATTTGCATATATTGGTCGATGTTATCCGGTAGATAAAGTTGACTTTATATTTTATATTTCTCGCATATTTTTAAATTTTATGCTATTTTGATAAAAGTAATTACAAATTACATACAGAACAATCTAAACTATTAATCATAATTTTTAAAACTATATATCATAAATATTTATCATATTAATTAACATAATAATATCTCATTTAATATAATTTAATAAATTTGATTAAAAATGTTAATAATAATTCGTTACATCATTTGTTTAAATTTAAGATATATATTATTTTACTAATTTTTTATCAAAAAAATTTATTTATTATATCTATCAGTTAATTATATGTTAAAAAATAAATTATATTATTTTAATTAATAATTATTTATCATATTAATTATGATGTTAATATAATATTTTTTTAATTTAGTGGGATGAATAGAGTTATCTGAATGTTGGGGTCGTAAGTATCTTTATTAAATTACATAACTTTACGAGTATTTTTTTATTACACATCGGTCGCGCAATCACAACTAGATAATTATTAATTAGAATAATAAGATTTATTTTTTTCAATCTATAATTAAATATTTATATTAATTAATAAATATAATTTTTCTTCTTTGATTTTACATATTAAGAATATACTATTAGAGAATTTGTGAAATTATAATGTTCCGGGCCAACTTAACGGGTTTAGTTGGGCTTAAAGTTTCACACAATACAAATTAGATGTGCAGTGTCTTGCTTGCCCATTGGGCTCTTCAAACATTACAGATATTCGGCTAATTCTCTTTACATCCCACATCTAACACTAAATACATACTCTAAATAACATAAATTATGAAAATAATTAAAATATAATAAAAAGAAGAAGATTTATTATTATTCACTAAATGCATCCCACTTTTAAAGGTGAGAAAAAAAATACTAAACATCAACATTTTACCTGATTATGAACACAACCTCAAATAACATACCAACATAACCTCTTATATTAACACAAATTATATAATTATTTAATCATAATATTTCTTACTTTAAAATGAAAATTTTCAACACAATGATGAATCAATAAAAGTATTCAAAAACTTTGAAACTTTTACCTTTTTTTCTCCAAAAAAATATATAAATTGGATAAATAATAAATATCAATTAGATGTATTGATATATGTTTAAACATATATATTGAACATATGTACAATGTTCATATAGGTGTGTTGAACGTATATATTTTTGAGATACATATATATATTCGGTATATACATTTGAACATTGTGCGTATATTCGATATACTTGATCAAATTTGTATTATTTGTACGATCTATCTCTCTTGATTCTTAATTGTTTAAAAAAAAATAGTGTCTAATGTTGTTTTCTCAACTTGAAGAAAATTGGGATGTGTGTGGTTAATAACAAATTTTTTTAATTATTTTAATGATTATATTGTTAGGGTATAAATCTAACGTTATATGTGAGGTGTGAGTATAATTTGCATATATATATATATATATATATATATATATATATATATATATTCAGAAGAGGTTATTTCCTAATAGTTTTTATATCGTTTGTAATTGCTTTTTCTTTTGGTTGAAAGTGATTTAATAGTTAATTTTTTTCTTAAAATGTTTGATATTCCCAAAGAGAATTGCTTCTATAATTTTGAGCACTATTAATACCGTTAAGAGAAATAAATCATACTTAATTTTGAGAGAATAGTTTTGTTACATGTTTATTTTCAAAAAATAATTATTAAAATGTCACTCAAAATTACTTATGATATTTTCATCTCAAACTCTTAAATGTTTCTCTTAAAAACCACTTTTAACTAACTACTTTATTTTAAATACTTCCTTTGAAACTATAGTTGTGATTACAAACGGATCATTCATCGCATGTTTTAACCTTTTAAGTTATAACATTTATTTTATACTTGAAAAAGATATATACAGGTTTTTTACAAAATCAAACTTACAATTTTAAAACCACATATTATTGGACAAATACCATATCAACAATGACCCTAGGATATGAATTTTACTATTTGTTAGAAAACTTGAATCGAAAAAAGAGTAAAAATAAATTCTAGAAAAATAATACTATTTTATTTTGATAATATCCAAAATTTATATTAGTAGCATAGTTGAGGCCTATGGCTTCTCCTACCCCAATACATCAAATAAATCAATGATCATCAATTAATCAGAACATCCATCCTCATAATTTTTTTGAGAGATAGTAGCTACATATCACAAATACCCATTCGTTTTTACCCTTAAGTTTACCACATATCCAAGTTGTTTTGAATTTTTTCAAACTATTTAACTCATAATGTACACGTTAATTCTTTAGATTGATAGTCATAGTATGGCTTCTCTGTCACCCAAAACCTAACCACATTTTTATCATTCATTTCATCGTAACCTTCGATTAAGGGTTTTTTTTTTTATCTATAATGATCATCTCTCATTCAATAGTTTAAAAATAGATTTATTTATGTTTTAGTTTAAAAATAAACTACTTATAACCCATTCAACAATTAACCGATTATTATTTGTTTTTCTTTCCCAGCTTTCCATCCAACACTCTTCTTCTCTCCCCTTTCCCTAATTCTCAACAGCCTTTCTTCTTCTCTCTCATTTCCTAATTCACCGTTCTTTTCCTCTTCTTATTTTCTAAAAAAAATAAAAATAAAATATCTTCTACCACCAACTTTTAATAAATAATAATTTATATTTATATAATAAAAAATATATACTTTTATAACAAATAACTTATCAAAATTTTATTATAAAATAATTTAAAATAATAATAAATTATAAAATTTTAAATTATTAAAAACTTTATTAAAATAAATTATTAACATTTTAAAAAAATAAATTATTTAAGATTAAATAAATTAAAAAATAGATTACATCGTAACACATATCTCTCATATTATTATAACTTTAATTATTATTAAGATAACAAATATTTATTAATAATAATTTAATTTAAGTATTAAAATATAATTAATTACATATAATTTATTATATCAATAATAAAAATAATTATAATAACATTATATTAGATAATATTTTCACACAAAATTTATGATATAATGTTCTATGTTTGTATTGTATATTGTAAAAAGTTGGAGAGATAGGATTCACAATTTTTTTTAATAATTTAATTTTTGTATGAATATTATTTTTTATATCATAATTATAATTAATATTATAATTATAGATATATTTAATAAGAATAATAATAATGTATTATATTATTTATGAATTATCAAAATGTTTAGCATATTATTTTCGATATGTATAAATTTATATTTATTTTATTATAAAATAAATTATTTTTATTTTTTAAAATAAAATTTTAATATATGATATGATAAAAAAGATTTGTATATTTAAAATTAATTATAAATTTATAAAATATTAATATTTTATTATGTTTATAATAATTATGTTTTATAAAATTAGATTGAAATATTTTTTTTAAAATAAAATTAATAAAAAAATATGATTTTAAGTTTAAGGTTATATTTAACTTATTTTTAAATTAAAATATAATTAAATCTATTTTTAAATTATTGAATGAAAAATATCTATTATAGACAAAAGCACTCGGTAGACAAAAGCACTCGGTTAAGTTCTCTCCGTAAGGTCCATTAAATTGCTCCATTTTACAATCTTGAATCTTGAAGTTGTTTGAAAATTTTGAATTAAAATGATTTGAAATGGCTATTTAATGATAATTGATTTTTTTTTTCAGTTACTTTCCTTTTCTACTGTTTCTTTTTCGTTTGTCTTCAATATTTTAATTGATTTCAATTATTTTTTTTCCTTCTGCTTATTTTCCGTTTCTCTTATCTTTCTTATAACTTTCATGTTTCTCTTCCCTTTCTCATATATATTAAAGGAAAAAACAGATACAACGTACAAAGAGGAAATAAACGCACAGAGTAACAGAAAAGAAAAGTACGGAAAAAATCAGAAAAGAAAGGATAAAAATAATTTTATTTTTTATTTTTTATGTTATTTTATTAGAGTTAAAATACTTAAAAATTTATAAAATAATAAATTATAGTATAAATTTATTATTATATTTTGAAAGATAAGTTTTTATAATTTTTTAATATCCGAACGAAAAAATTATTTTAAAGATATTGTGTGATATATAGGTTATGATATTTTATTTTATTTAAATTTTATATTTATAATTTATATTTATTTATAATTTATTTATGTATGTATTATTTTTAAAAATCTTAAAAGAAAAATTTTCTCCCCTTTTAAGACAAGCAAATTAAGAATCTTAATTTTTTTTTTAAATTTTGCAAACTGATTTTTCTGTAACTTTGTTACCGCTTTTTACCTTTTTTTTGTTTCTATTACTGTTGTTGTTATATTTATTCAATAGTACTTCTTATTACTCCTGATCTTTACAGTAGGGTACTTTCACTTTACCTCATTTTAATTGTTTACATCTTTGCTTCATTTTGATTCTTTAAGTTTGTTATTATTATTATTATTATTATTATTATTTTTCTTTTCAGCTAATTATTTATTCCTTTTCTGACATTATACAGTATTATTATTCTGTTTCTCTGTTCTTTCTCTATTATATATTTCTTTTCTGACATAAATAATAATATTATTTTAACTTTTAGTTTTGTTTCATTTTCTCTCTCTTTCCATTTATGTATTAATTGGTAAGTGAAATTAATATTTTAGTTTTGTTATCGCTTATTATTTTATATAATTTTAATATCATTTTTTTAAATATTATAATTTCATATTAATTATATTTATTTTGAGTGTCATTAATCTTAATTAACTTTACAATATTTTTATAAAAAAAAACTAATTACTATTTATATCTTTATGCTTACTTTTTACTATAAATAATTTTATGCTTCTACTTTTAATAACTTCATAAATATTTTATACATAATTTTCCTAGTTATAAGACTTTGTTTTTAATTATGTATTTTTAAAAAAAGAAAAAACAAAAATAACTTCTTAAATAACCATTTTATTGTCTTAAATTACTTACGTGACTAATGGGTTACCCTGATGTTACTTGTTTTTGTTCCTTGGAACCATGTTATGGAAAGAAAATATAGAAATTTAATGGCTTGAGCATTAAGAAATTGAGGAATAAGATGATGTTCTATGTCATCACATTGAATTTGACAAGATTCTTAATTGAAGAAGCATCCAATCAATTTGAAAGTGAACAAGATTTTTAGTATAATAATGCTATTGAAGCATAGAATCATTTTGATTACCTATGTTGAAACTATGTTTTAAATAGCTTAATCGATTCCTTGTACAATGAATATAATAAGAATAATAATTGAAAATATTGGTATCAAGAAATTTTTAGTTGGTTGCTTTCTTAATTATAAGATACTTGACTCTAAACCTGTATGCACTCAAGTACGTGAAATCCAAGATATCTTAATAGAGATGTATAATGAATGGATGATACTTAGTAAAACCTTTCAAGTTGTAGCTAATATTGAAAAATTGCCCTCTTTATGGATAGGATTCAAAGCCTACTTTAAACACAAGTGAAAGGAAGTGTCTTTGAAAGACTTGTTGATAAGATTTAAAGTGGAAGAAGAGTATAAGACTTCTTTTAAAAGAGGATATATCTCATTAGTATCGAAGGCTAATGTGATAAAGCATGGTCAAAGTTCCAAACACAATAAGAAATAGGGCAAGGACAACCTAGGTAAAAGGTCTAAGTTGGGACCTCAAGAAATAACTTTTAAGAAGTCACGCTTTAGAAGGATTTGCTTTAATTGTCAAAGGACATGGCATAAAGCCCCAGACTGCAAGTTTTCATAAAGAAATAAGAACCATGAGGTAAACATGGTTGATGACATCACTCATGATATCTCTGATATTGACTTATGTGTATTCATTTTTGAGGTGAACTTAATGATATCAAACCCAAAGAAATGGTGGATTGATACTGGTGCAACAAGGCTCGTTTGCTTAGATAAAGAGTTATTCACTACTTTTGAACCAGTGAAAAATTGAGGGAAGCTCTTCATGAGAAATTTTGCCACATCAGTCATTTAAGGGTAAGACTAGGTTAAACTGAATATGACCTATATGAAGGAGCTTACATTAAAAAATGTACTCTATGTGCCAAACATATGTAAGAATCTTATTTCTGATTGATTACTAAACATGCATGGCTTTCAGTTAGTGTTTGAATCTAACAAGGTCGTTTTAATCAAAAAATGGGATGTTTGTGAGTAAATGGTATGTATCTAATGAGCTATTTAGGCTCAATGTAATGACTGTAAAAACTAAGAATATTAATAAGATTAATTATTCTGCTTATTTGCTTGAGTCTTCCAACTTGTGGCATAGTAGACTAGGTCATTTAATTACAATACATTATGTAGAATAATTAATATGGAATACCTACCCGCATTCCAAGTAGATTCAAAGCATAAGTGTGAGACTTGTGTCGAGGCAAAAATAACTAGGTTATTGTTTCATTCGATTGAAAGGAACATTGAACCCTTTGACTTAATCAATAATGATCTATGTGATTTGAAATCTCTTCAAATAAGGGATGGTAATAAGTATTTTATTACTTTTGTTGATGATAACATGAAATATTGCTATGTACTTAAAAGCAAAGATGAAGCTATAGAGAAATTTATTCTTTATAAAATAGAAGTTGAGAATCAACTCAACAAGAAGAACAAGATACTGCATAATGATCATGATGGTGAATATGAAGCATTGTTAGGGGAATTTTGTGCACCACACAGAGTTATCCATGAAACCACAACACCTTATTCACCTTAGAAAAATGGAGTTGTTGAACGTAAGAATCGTACCTTGAAATAAATGGTGAATACAAAGCTATTAAGTTCTAGGTTTTAATAGAACTTATTGGGGGAAGCTATTTAATCAGTTAACTACCTTTTAAATACGGTACCTTGGAAAAAGACACATAAGATACCGTATGAACTATTTAATGAAAGGGTACCTTCCTATAAATATTTACGATTGTAGGGGTGTCTTGTTAAAGTAAACGTACCTATACCTAAGAAGGTAAAGATAGGTCCAAAAATGGTTTAGATTTTTTGACCTACTTGCTAGAAAGTGAACTTCAAACCTATAAAAGGCTGTGAATTCTTTTGAAGTAACTAAATGGAAAGAAGCCATTAATAGTGACATTGAGTCCATTCTACAAGACCACACTTAGGAATTGGTTGATTTACCTCCAAGTAGTAAAACACTAGGGTTCAAGTGGATTTTCAAGAGAAAACATAAATCAGTTGGATCAATTGAAGACCTTTTAATCTCTGCTTTTGGTATTTGATTACATTAGCATAGAGGATTTTTGAAAATTGGACTTATAGAGTTAAGTTTTGAGAGAATTCTTCTGATTTCAGGCATTCTACTTTTATCTGAATTTGCTGATGGTTTGGAGTTAAATTGACTATTTCACACACACACTCAAGGACCTAGCTTTAGGTTGAAGTAAATGTTTAACTCTTACTTGACAAATTGTTAAATTTTGATTGATTTTCTTGCCATCTTCGATGTAAAAAGAGTAAGATAACAGTGATGAAATCTAAATTCAAATCATGACTTAGTGAGTGATGGTAATTCTCTATGGGGTTTTATTGACATTGTTTACGGTTGTCTTTTATTTTATTTTTGTTTGAGGACAAATAAAGTTTTAAGTTTGAGGGTGTTTGATGACTTGCATAATTTGGTATAATTTATCAATTCTCAACTTTAATTTTATTTATTTTTCATTGAATTTAAACTTCATTATTATTATTTAAATTTTATTATAAATTTGAAGATAATGAAGATCCAAAATTACGTATCATCTAAGGATTCTCAAATTTAAATGAAGATTTATTTAAATCAAATTTAAATTAAGATGTTTTTAATATATATATATATATATAAACATATAAAAGGAATAAAAGGGATTTGATATATATATATATATATATATATATATATATATATATATAGGAAAATAGTTATATAGATTGAAGTGAGTAACGTTGGATATATATATATAAAATATGGCACGGGAGATATACATTAAAAATAAATATATATATAAATCAAAAAAACGAGGAAACGGAGGAGGAAAGAATAGGTTTTAATATATATATATATATATATATATGTAGAAAAAAAGAGGCGGTTGCGGAACTGGGGAAAAGAGAATTGAAAAAAATTATGCAGAAACGGAAAAAAGTGAGGGAACTAAAGAAATCAGAAACACAAGAACTGGGAAAAAGAGAAAAAAAAACGCAAGGAAGATATGAAATTTCGTTCTTTTTGCGATTCAATATTAGGTATAACTTCCTTTTTCTTGAAAATTTATTTGTTTTTAACAATCTTATGGTCTTTAAGCGATTTCACTAATTCTCAAATATGATTCTTATGAAGTGATTCAATCTCTTCATTTATAGCAACCAATCATTAAATAGACTCATCACAAGTGACAATTTCATGATAACTAAAAGGTTCGTGTACCTCAATAGACTCTATCACAGACAATGTAAAAGAAACTAACTCTACATCAGCATACCTCTGAGGGCGCCAAATCTCTCTTATTCTTTTACCCTTGGCGATACTATATGATTGCTCATGTTGCTCCTCTACTACATCATGGGAAGAATCATCTATCTCATCTACAGATGGTTGATCCGAAGTGCCTTCTTGCACTTACTAGGAGCTCCACTCTCAAGCTCCACCTACTCACTAACACCGTGGTCTTTACCTGCAATAATATACTCTCTTTTTTTCCAACATGAAAAACTTATCAAATTTAACATCTATGCTAATTAAAAATTTAAGTGACTTGTGTTCAACACACTATAATCTATAACCCTTCACCCCATAAAGATATCCCAAAAATATGCATTTCAATGCCCTAGGCTCAAGTTTACCATCATTAACATGAGCATAAGTAGGACGACCTAAAACTTTCAAATCAGAATAATTAGTAGAAATATCAAAGAATACCTCAAATGGAGTCTTCAACTCAATTGCAGTTGATAGAGACCGATTCCCAAATAGCAAACATGGTTACAATCTTCAGCCCAAAAAGATTTATCCAAATCAACTTGAAAGAGCATACAACAAGCTTTTTCTAAGAGAATCATATTCATACGTTCTACTACTCTATTTTGCTGTGGTGTATGACGCACAGTGCGGTATCTCACTATTCCATTTCTTTCATAAAACTCATTAAACTCACTTTCACAAAATTTCAAACCATTGTCAATTCTCAAATGCTTGATTTTCTTGCTTGTTTGATTTTTTATACAAACCTTGAATTTTATAAATTTTGAGAACACGTCATTCTTGTTCTTCATAAAATACACCCAAACATGACAAGAAAAGTCATCAATAAAAGTGAACATATACCGTGCACCACCTTTAGACACAACACGAGAAGGATTCCAAAGATATGAATGAATATAATCAACAGTACCTTTCATTTTATGGATGGTTGTACTGAATTTGATCCTGCGATGCTTTTCATAGACACAGTGCTCACAAAAATCAAGCTTCCCAGTTTTCTGATCACCAAGCAAATTTCACTTGCTCAAAATAGACATCCCTCCCTCACTCATATGCCATAATCAAGTAGTATCTAAATCTTGATCTGACGAGGACGAAACTAAAACACTACCAATAAAAGTGCTACTCAGAAGCATATAGAGATCATGCGACAATCTCCCTTTAATAACAACAAGAGCACCCTTACTAACTCTTAAAACTCCACCTTCAACTACATACTTGTAGCCTTGTGAATAAAGACTTCCCAAAGATATTAAATTCCTTTTCAAATTTGGAACATGACGAACATCTTTCAAAGTCCTAACAATACCATTTTGCATCTAAATTTGGACAATACCAATACCAACAACCTTGTAGGACATATTGTTCCCATCAAGACAACACCCCATCAATAGACTGATAAAAAACAAACCAATTTATATTAGGGCATATATGATAAGTACAACCTGAATCAAGAATCCAAACATCTCTAGGAGAACTAATGGATACTGATAGAACATTTTCACCATCAAAACAAAAACTATTTACAACACCAACAACATCATTAGTACTAGAAGATATTGTGACAAATTTTCCTTTGCCTTTGAGTTTCAGACAATTTACTTTCTAAGGCCCTTCCTGACGTCAATAGTTGCATTTTTTTTTTCTAGATTTAGATTTAGACTTACCTCTATTATTGTTTGACTTTTTCTTGATTTTTACCTCTGAAAAATAAATTATTGCTATTATCATTGTTGTTAGTAGACACTTTTTTTCTTCAACTCTCTAAAATTTAAAGTTGTTTTGACATCTTCCAAAGAAATAGTATCTTATCCATATAACATGGTATCAAATGAAGATACAAAAACCAATATTTATAGAAGTTTACAAATTATACTAAAATTTAAAATATACCCGTATACTTTTTTCACAAAATCAATAATCAAAACTTAGCAAATTAAATTACAAAATTTCACTGATATTATCGAACAAGGGAGAGCAAAATGGTGAAGGTTGAAGGTTGTGCTCTCCCTTGCGAAGACAAATGCTAGCACTGTTTTCAGCATCCTACTTGGTTGCTCAGTTCTTCTTTGTTCTCTGCTCTCTGTTTTCATATATCTTTGTGGCACTAGAAAGGAAATAACTCTAGCGACAACTTCCACACGCTTTTACACTACAGCTGGAAATATATATAACATATATATATATAGGTAAAGGGATATGGTTTTAATATATAGATTTGTTCCTAATATTGTTTTTGATCAGAGGATTAATGAGTAATTTCTCGTAAAAGGAGTGCTAATGGCACAAATTTTGATTCATATTAATTATGATATGTTATATTTCAAAATAATTTAAAAATTTTAAAAATATTTTTGTAAAGAACCTAATAAAGGAAAATGGTGCAAGGGTTTAGTGATTTACTTATTATAAAAATAATATGATTTAAATGAATTTTTTTCAATATTATTAGAATATTTGAAAATGAATACTCATAGGATAGATTCATAAATTTTGAATTATTGTCACCTCATTTACTTTTCACTCTTATCCTCTCTTTTTTTTTCGGATCTCTCTAAGGGAGTTAAAGAGAATACATACTCACTTAGTATATGAAAATATTATCGGTTTAGATTATGCATTGTTTTAACAATTTAGCTCCATTATTATTGAAAGATATTTGCTTAATAACAAAGTTATTTTTAAAAAAAAAATCAATATAGAGACTATTTTAAATTTAGTGAATTTTAATTAGAAAAAATTAAGTTAAAAATTAAAAAATATCAATTATAATTCTAGAATTATTTTATTAATAATAATATGCCTAAATGAACCAAAAAATTAAAATTAAAATAAATACTCAACTTGGATAGTCACTATTCTATAATTATAATACTTCAATTTATATATTATAATTTATTCATATGTTTTATTTTATTTTTTTTAAATAGATATGATTTAGATTATGGAAAAAGGGCAAATAATTGATATATATATATATATATATATATATATATATATATATATATATATATATTAAATTGATAAATATCAAGTCTCTATTTTGTCTTAGATTTGGGTGGGAGATTTAATGAAACAGTACTTGAAGTTGTGACCAGCTATTTATGGGGTAGGTTAAAACATAAGCCGCTGCCTCGTATTATCTTAAGTTGATGTTATAATATAATTATTTATTTATTTATTAAAAATAATTACGATTAATGTAGAGATGTAAATGTTATTATCAAATATATATGAACAGAGATACACATTATACATATAAAATATTGTTTTAATTTATTTACTCATATTTATTGATTTAACTAAAATGACCCGTTGAGTTTGTAACCTGATATTTAAAATAAGATTTAAGTAAATTTTACCGATTTATATTATTAGAAGGAAAAAAAAAATCTCACTTGATATGAGTAAAATAAAATTTACCGTCATATCTTATACTGTATATATAAAAAAAGTCGGTTTCACCCCTTTAATTGTTGTTCATCGTGGTCATAGTGTTTTTATTTTATTTTATTTTTGTTACGATGTTAAATTTATATTATAATATGAAAAAATGGATTTCTAAAATAATATTAAAATTTTGAATTTTGAACATTTTTAATATATCTGTAATATAATTTTATTTAAATATCATTTAATTTTAATTACACTTTTAATTTGTCTAACTTTAAATATATATTATATCATTTTTTTTATTAAATTTATATTATAAATAATTTAACATTTTATTATTATCTTATTTTATTAAAACTAATATAATTTTTATTTATATTTTCATACCAATTTATACCTGTAAAGTTAGCATTCCCTACCCTTATCCCTGTAGCTAAACGACTGGACCGTGCACTATCAACTCAAATCTTAGTGTAACCGTTCGTTGATTCTCCAACCACTAGTTTACAAATTTGACATTTTTTTCACTATATCTATCATGAAAAGTTTGAAGTGTATAACAATTCAGGTAATATAATATTGTTATTGGTACGTAAAGTTGTGTTAATAAAATTATAATCATTTAAAAATTGTAATGTTTATTAAAATTATGATAAATTTATAATATATAACAGTATTTTTTTCAGATATATGTAAAAGTATTTTTTTTTTTAAATTCTTAAATTATCGTGGTGTTTAATGTACATTTATTATATTAATTAGTACTCAGTTAATATTTACATTTATTGAGGTACCTTTCGCGTGAGGAAGACAGATATTTCTGACACGTTTTTATTTAGAGAAATTTTATACATCACATTTATATCCCAATTTAATATTATAATTTTTATATATCACATTTCTGACCCTTTGTTTTCACAATCACAAACTTTGAACAAGGGACCATGGAAGCTCTTATAAAACAGCAATGGAGATTTTCTAGCCTTTTCAAAAAGGTAAGAGTATTTGTATATACACTTGTTCACGTTATCAATCAGTTTTCTGTGGTTTAACTTTTGGGATTCGTAGTTGTAGACATTGCTGTATATATATTGTATTCATTTTAGAGTATTACTATTTATTCAAAATGTGTTTAATTAATTTCTTGTTTTCTTTATTGCAACCAAGTTTGTGTTGGTTTCTGTTATACTTTGTCCGTTTTTTTCTTTTTCCTTCTTTTTTTCGTTTTTTTTTCTTTTTAATAAAAGTGCTTTCAAATGGTCCATGGGTGTTTTTATTTTTCTTAAGAATAATTTATGTTGAAAGTGGTTCGAGAAAAAAGTGTTGGAAAAAAAAACACAAAAAATGGAGGTTCTATACCTTTTTCAAATTATGCTTTTATAGGATAACACTTTGCTTAAGAAAATTGATTATGTAATTTTAAGAAATATTATTAATATGTTTAAGAGATAAAACATTTATTGAGTTTTTAAAATCTTATATGATTCACGCTCTTTAATTATATAATTATTAATACGAATTTATTTAATTGTGTAATTATTGACAAATTTATTTAATCTTACTATTTAAAAATAAGATGAATTAAATCAAAAAATTTAAAAATTTAAATTTTTAAAAATGTAAAAACATATTTTAAAAAATCTCTAAATTTAATATGTTTAGAACTCAATTCTATTTTTAGTCATTCTTTTTATTATTTTTGAAACTTAAAAAAAATTAAAATTCACGTTTCAAAGTTGAATTTTTTTTTATTAATTAATTTTATATTTCTTTGTTATTATTTAAGAGGCAATGAAAAAAGAAAACATAAGTTTTTAACAAACGAATTTTCTCCTTCTTCTTTTAAATAAATTAAAAAACAAAAACAAAAATTAGTTTCAAACATGAGAAAATAGAATTTAAAAACAAACCCTTAATGTTTCTCTTAAAACTTGCAAAACCCTAGTTCTAAAAAGAATTAATCCTGTTATTTACATTGCAGCTTATATCTCAGCCAAGGTCTATGCCACTTGCTTGTTCCTCAGTTCATTCCTTTACAACTTCTGTAAAAAGGTATCTATTAAAATGATCTACCAACATTTGAGCCTTTAGGTGCTTGATCTTTCTGTAGTTTGGTTTTCTTCTTGGGATTGATTTAATCTCATTTTCTAATCTTTGTAAAATTTTGCTCTTTTTATTTATTAATTTAAAACAGTCAAGAACACGAAGAATATGCCGATGTGAATTGGGATGAACTTGGATTCAGTCTCACACCAACAGATTATATGTATGAGATGAAATGCACTGACAACTTTAACTTTTCTCAAGGAAATATCAGTTTCTATGGTAACATTCAGCTTAGTCCATCATCTGGCATCTTAAATTATGGGCAGGTGTGATAATCATGCAGCTTCTTATTTTGGTTACCCAAATATTAAATTATAACACACAAATTGCACAAAGTTTTATTTAAAAAAAATAACAAATTTTAATGGTTTAAAGTTCCATTTTTTATTTTTATTTTCAAAATTATATATAGCAAAATGGTTGATGAAGTCTATTGCTTCTCTTCCCAATTTTGAATCGTTGATGGTCGTTGATCAAGATTGATTTTCTGTTGATTGGCAAACTGATGTGGATCGGGAAAGATAATATAATGGAGGAAGAAGGAAAAGAAGATAAATTATAGATAGATATCGAATAATTGATTAATTAGGAGGAAAGATATAGAATTGAGACAAGATAATATAGGGAAAAATGATATTTAATTTATATTCTTATTTAAAATAAACGTATAAATTATATGTTTTATTTATAAGAATTTTTTAATAACAAAATCAATCTTAAAATTTAAATATGAAAATTAAATAATTAATATCTTAAAAAATATTTGCATTTAAATTTTTTTTAATTATCTCTATAAATATTTAATATTTAAATAATCATTAATATCTTAATTATTATGGTTGACCAACCGTTTAACATATTTATTCCTCACGTTGAACGTTTCATGAATGGGTCTTCATCTTGGTAAAACTAGATGAATAATACTTAATACCTTGAAGAAGTGCGATTTTAAATCGTGTGATTAATCAATCCATTAAAACCATTCGAACCAACATCTTTTGCTAACATTTTATTTATGTCAACGATATTAAGATTAAATGCGATGACCGTCCCTCTTATTAGGTTTTCTTGGCACTAAAAAAAAATCCCGATTTAATGAATTGTTACATGGATGATGGTTTGGGTATGTAGGGGTTGTTTGAAGGACTAAAGGCATATAGAAGAGAAGATGGTCAAGTATTGCTTTTTAGGCCGGAGCAAAACGCAATGCGTATGCAAATGGGTGCAGAGAGATTGTGTATGCCATCACCATCTGTAAAGCAGTTTGTTGATGCCATAAAGCAAATGGTCCAAGCCAATAAACTTTGGGTACTGAATAAACCACCATCAATGTAATGTCATGAGTAGTGATAGGAAGTTTATGGTGCAATGTAAAATGAGAATATATAAATACCATCATACATCCAAAAATTAACTAATCTTTTAGAGTATGTTCGTGGATTCGTGTTATCTTTTCTTATTTCATTCGTACGTGTGCGTTGTTTATTTAAAAAAAAATCGTATGTTATATGCGATTTTAGAAAAAAAGTGATCTTTAAAAGCAGAAAATGTATTTTTTAAGTGCTCAAAGCACTTATCTCAAATTTTTTCCCTGTTTAGTTCATTAGTATTTTATTTTTTTTACTATCAGAAGCACCTTATAGAGTTTCAAAAGCAAAAACATACAAGCCCTATCATGAGTAGTGATAGGAAGTATAGGGATCACTTTGTTTGAGCTTATGCTAAAAATAATTTATGCCAAAGACAATTTTAGAATGAAGTACTTTCTGAAAGCACAAAATTTCTTTTTGAGCCCTAGAAGCACATGCCTGACATTTTTTTCCCTGTTTAGTTCATAATTGTTTTTTTAATATCAGAAGCACTTTTATAGAGTTTTAAAAGAAAAACAAACATGCCCCGTAAACTATGTGACATAATAGGCAGTTTCTTCTTGTATCACGCTATCATAACTCATCATATCAATTGAGACAATAACTGTTATTTGTGATATTTTGTTTTAGAAATTGCTTTTTATTTTTTTAATTAAATCCAAAGAACAAAATTTGACGTAAATGAAGAGATTATGTTTGATTATTTGTGAATATATGGAAATAAACAGGTGCCACCTCCAGAAAAAGGGTCACTTTATATAAGGCCACTGCTGATGGGAAGTGGATCAGTTCTAGGAGTTGGTCCGGCACCAGAATACACATTCCTAATTTATGCATCTCCTGTTGGTAATTATTTCCAGGTGTGTATAAACTTTCTATTTTGTTATTTGTCAAAGCTTGGTGTCTGTATTGTGCTAAGTGATTTTAGACAAAAGCGGTTTTAGAAAAAAGTGGTGAACCAGAAGTGATTATTTCCATATTGTTGAGCTTTATTAAGAGTTATCCATGAAATAGGGTCCTTTAAACTTGATTATTGAAGATAAGGTTCACCGAGCAATTCCTAATGGAACTGGAGGCATCAAAACCATAACCAATTATTCACCAGTAAGTAATCTTTTTTATATATTTTGTGAATATTTTCATGATCTTGTTGAATGCTATTATAGATGGTGATTGAAAAAAATTTGTTCAATTTTGTATTTAGGTTTTTCATGCTGTTGCACAAGCAAAGGCCAGGGGGTTCTCTGATATTTTGTACCTGGATGCAGTTAATCGAAAATACATTGAGGAGTGCTCTTCATCCAACATTTTCATTTTGAAGGTATTTTCTTAATATGTAAGTCCATAACTGAAGAAATCAATATTTGAAGAAATAATCAGAAGAGAAAATCAATGTTTTCTGAGTATATTTTCTTAATTTGTATCGGAAATTTACATTGTTTATATATACAAATATCAATTACTATTTCACCAACCACCATGATTGAATTGAATGGTTTCACAGTGGCTTTGGTAGGTGTCGTGTATATTGGAAAAAAATGTTTGCGTCGGTCTAGGTGTTTGTTGGTGTGTTGCGGTGTTTGTTGAATTCAACACTCCTCTCAAGTTGGTGCATAGATGTCTTTCATGCCCAACTTGATGGAAACTTCTGTGAATACTCGATATGAGATTGCTTTAGTGAGGATGTCGACCAATTGATCTTCGACTTAATTTTTGGCAATTCTAATGAATTTTCTTCTAACTTTTCCTTAATAAAGAACCGATCAACTTGACATGTTTTTGTACGATCGTGTTGAAGCGGATTATGAGCAATATCACATGTCTTTGCTTTATTGTCACAAAATAACTTAATTGATTCTTTAGAAGGATATCCCAAATCTTTCAAGAGAGATTGTAACCACAAGGCCTCATAAGCCCGAAGTGCCATGCCTCTTATACGTATTGACCTACTGTAACGAGCGAACAACATGTTGTTTTTTACTTCTCCATGTTACAAGGTTTCCCCTGCAAAAGTGAAGTAGCCTTTGATGTAGATCGCCTTTATCATTTATTGATCCAATGATCAATCGTGGGTATATACTTCTATTCTTTGGAAGCTACGAGTTTTAGTAAACAATACTCCTTTTCAGGAGGAAACGGTTTAAATACCTCAAAATACGACTAAGCTTGCATTCATATGTTGTTCTCCAGGATTATCATAAATTGGTGACAATACTTAAAGCATAAGCGAATCACAGTCTTGTGTGTGCCAAATACATCAACCTTCCATGAGCCTTTGGTATCTTTCTTTATTTGTTGGAACTTGATCAACCTTGATACATAACTTTAATCCTTCCTCTATTGGTGTATTAGTGGTTGACATCTTAGGCATACGATTTCTTTTAATAAATCTAAGGCATACTTTCTTTGAGATAAGAAGATTCCTTCTCTTGATCAAGAAAACCTCGATCGAAAAATATTTTAAGGAACGAGGTCTTTCATTTCAAATTCCTTGGACAAATAACTTTGAGAACTTTTCTTTCTTCAAGATCATTTCTTGTTACTATCATATCATCAACATATACAATAAGTGCAGTGATCTTACCATACCCTTTTTTCAGAAATAAAGTACGGTCTTAATTGCTTTGCTTACAGCCAACAGCCTTCATTGATTTTGTGAACCTACCAAACCGTACTCTTGGGGATTGTTTCAATCCATACAAATGATTTTTAATTTACACACCTTTTCATCATGAATTTTGGATTTCTTGATTCCTGGTGGTAAATCCATGTAGACTTCTTCAATTAAATCTCCATGTAGAAAAGCATTTTTTACATCAAATTGATATAATGGCCAATCTAAATTTGCAGCTAGAGATACCAAGACTCGAGCAGGTGTTAATTTTGGCTACAGTGTAAATGTTTACGTATAGTCGATCCCGTATGCGAGTGTATCCTTTTGCCACCAATCTTGCTTTATAGCGTTCAATCATACCATCTGCTTGATACTTTACTGAAAAAATCCATCGACATCCAACAATTTTCTTTGTTGGTGGACGATTGACAAGTTCCCAAGTTCTATTTATTTCTAAGGATCTTAGTTCTTCATTCATAGCATCTTTCCATTTTGGGTCGATAAAGCTTCACCGCACCTGTGTTAGGAATAGATCTACGAGATAATTGATTCACAAATGATATGTTTGATTTTGACAATAAGCGATGTTTAGACATATAGTTACTCATAGGATATTTGACTTTACTAGAAATCTCGAGGTTCATACATGGCTTTAAGAATACCTCTGTTGGGGCGTGATGGAAGTATTTTTAAATTTGGTTCAATAGTTGGAACATTCTCATAAGCGATTGGTTAGGTATCAATCGACTTGTGGAGAAGGAAGCTTCGTACTCAACTTTGTGGTAGTAAGGAACTTGCTTGATGATCTTGAAGTTGATGAGGACTTGATTCCATTTCGGCGGAGTCTTTTCTATATTGAGAGTTATTACCATCCCGAATTCAAGTTATTTGTATTTTCCTCGCATATAATTTGTCTTTCTTCGTAAGGAAACAATTTATATGTAAGGAATCTGAATTTCCGCGTGGTTGTACTTTCTCCCGAAATTCGAAGTGTAGGTGAGAAATACATTGTATCTTCATGAAAAATAACATCCATGGGGGTAATCATTTGTTTTATAGGAGGATTATAACACCGATACCCTTTTTGTTGTATGGTATATCCCCTTAAAAACACAACCTATTGCTCGTGGATCCAACTTGCTACGTTGTTGTTTATGTAGGTGTACAAATGCCCATGACGAGACATGGGGAGGTAAATTGAGGAACACTGGTGCAACAATTGCTTCGGTGATGGCTTGTAATGGTGTTTGGAAGTTAATGGGACTACAAGGTAGATTGATCAAATATGTGGAGAAGTAATTGTATACTCCCCAATAAGATAATGACATATTAGCTTCGATCAATGGCACGGACATGACTTCCAACAAGTGTCTATTTTTCTTTACGCAACTCGTTTTGTTGAGGTGTATCAACCACAAGTAGTTTGATGAATAATCTCTTACGTTTTAAGATATTCTTGAAGCTCGAACTTTTATATTCTCATAATTTGTCACTTGGTAGAACTTGAATCTGTGTTTTGTATTGATCTGAACCATTTTATGAAATTTTCTAAATAATCGTTTACCTCGCTTTTAGATTTCATTAAAACGGACCCAAGTCATTCTACTAAAATCGTCAATAAATGTAACAAACCAACGTGATCCTCCCAAAGTAGAGACTTTGGAAGGACCCATACATCGAGATATGTATAACCATAAACGGAAATGGACTTTTATTTAAGGTTATAGGAAATGAGAACAGTGACTGCTAGTTCCACAAACATCACATTTTAAAGTAGAAATATCGAAGCTCAAAAATAAACTTGGAAATAATTTCTTTAAATATCCAAAAGAAGCATGACCAATCTCTATGCCGCTAGCCATATATTTGATTCATCCTTTTTAGATCGATTGCTTTACGATGCATGATTTGTTGAATCCAAGTCCAAATAATACAAGTTTCCTTGCCTAACACCGACCAATCGTTTGCTTTGTTTGAATGTCCTTGAACACACAAAAGTCGGGCAAAAAATAACAAAACAAGATAAAGCGAGTGGTTATTTGAAAATAGATATAAGGTTATACTCTAAGAGAACAACTTATGCTTGAGTCTAAATTCAAAGTACTAGTGAGAGACAAAGATCTTTCCCCAATGGCTGGGGTTGTGTTACCATTAGCGGTGCAAGCGGTTTGTGTGAGGATGATTTTGAGATTTGTCTAGAATCGAAATGTCATATGATCGGTTACTGAATCAATTATCCATGTATTATTAAAAACGAGGAGAAAAAGCTTTAAGTATCTTACCAACATTTCTTGAGGAGTTTGCAACATGATCTTTTGTTGTTTTAAACAATGGTGGCGATGAACATCTGTTGTGGATTTTTTTTAGGAGTCGCTGGTTGTGATCCCACGCGGTCAGGATATCCCGTAAGTTGAAAACATCGTTCTTTAGTATGACCTTTTGATGACAATGGGTACATTTAAATGATGATTTATCGGTCACCCGCCGTTCTTGGCGATTGGAAAAAAAACGATTTTTAGATATCATGGTGGAAGCGTCAGCGTCTCGATTTTCCTTGATGAGATTGACGTACTACCTCGTCGAATCAAGGAATAACAACCTTAAATGCAGGATAGTTTCTTTTCACAAAATTTCTCCACGAACACTGCTTTCAAATTCATCATCTAATCCGGCCAAAGAAAAATATGTATCCTTAGTCTTTCAACGGACTCTTGATATGATATTAGATCATTCGGGTCTTTCATGACCACCTTATCACGATGGTCTAGCTCTTGGAAAATTTAGGTCAACTCTCCCATAATACTACGAAAGTGATTTTCCATTTTGTTTGGAAGTAAATACTTTTGGTTTAAGACAAATACACCAATTAAGTCAACTTCCATCATAGAATGCTTTTGCCAAAGCACCCCAAATTTCAAGAGCGATGGGTATGCGTAAATATAAGCTTGATTTACGGACTCGTTAGCATTAAGGATCCATCTCTTCACTTTTTGATTTTACGCATACCACCTGTTATAATTATTCGATGTTTTTAAGTTGCAAATTTTTATCATGAATATAGAGAGTTTTTCTCTACTCGCAATATGCATTTCCATTATTTGAGACCAAACATCATAATTAGTCTCGGTAAGAACAATTTCGGCATTAAACACGCCCTTGAGGCGGGCAGGTTATTACGACAAGCCCCGGATTTGATTGCTCCGTAGGTAATAAAAATTATACCCTACTGTCATGATATTATGGTAACCAAGCTAGGAAATGGTGTAATAATTTTAGGATTAAATTTTTTTGTTTTTTTTAATATATATTTATACTAAAGCTGGAAAAAAAAACCATAAAACTTGATTCAAAATTGGTTTAAAAACTTGAAAAAATGAACCAAACCGGTTTTATAAATCGAGAAGGAAAAAACCGGGTTCAGACCTTTAAAAAATGGACCGAGCGGCCAAAATAGAAAAAGCTGTGGCAGAAAAACTAGGTTCAATAGAATCAGCCGGACAACTGGCCAGAACCGAGGTGACTGGCCGAAGGCAAGTGCGGCCAGCCCTCGGCGGACCGAGCCGCGTTGAGCCGAGCCGAGCCGGATGACACGTCATCATCTTCAACCTCCAGACGGCGCGTGGGGCGCGTGGGGAGCGTGGAAAAATGGATCCTTTACTTCAGGCGGTGCGTGGAGGCGCGTGGATGGCTTTTCTTCTACTCTGTTTTTACCAAAATGTTCCAAATTGTGTTTAGAGTAATCTGGTAAAATTAGGTGGGAGAAATAATGTTTTAAAAATGATGTTTTTAATTAATATTTGTAGGTGTGTTTGAAAAAAAAAATTTCACGAGAAGAAATATTTTCAGAGAAAGAAATCTCTGATTTAGAGAATAAGAGTTTCAAATTTGTATAAAGCAACGACTTGACTCTGATACCATGAAGAAATCAATATTTGAAGAAATAATCAGAAGAGAAAATCAATGTTTTCTGAGTATATTTTCTTAATTTGTATCGGAAATTTACATTGTTTATATATACAAATATCAATTACTATTTCACCAACCACCATGATTGAATTGAATGGTTTACAACTGCTTTGGTAGGTGCCGTGTATATTGGAAAAAATGTTTACCGTCGGTGCAGTGTTTGTTGAATTGTGTTGCAGTGTTTGTTGAATTCAACAATAACACTATTGTGCCCCTAAGCACAACGTGGCTCCGCTGCTACACCCTAGTCCTAATGATTTGGATTACTAGGGTCGCATGGGAGACAACTTTCCCTCTAGAAGGGTACCTAAGCGTTACATTGAGTTGCACTATGTTTATACCCAAATAGTATACTTATAGTGTATAATTTGAAATGAGAAATCTGTTTGAGATTTTTTTCACACTCATGGAAGGAATATCTCTGCAAGTCCTAGTTCCTGATTAGTTGACAGATTTCTTTCGTTCTTTTCCAACCTCGAACATGTGATCTAACTCTTAAGTATCTCAAATTCTTAAAAATTGATACCAACTGTACTATAGTCCATATGATACGAATAAGGTACTTAATGGTTAGGTACCGAGTTCGAGAATTGAAAAGAACCAAAGAAACGTATGTCAATCTGGACCCACACATATATCTTGACATGTGTAAGTCATACTCAAACAAAATCGAACAACTTTGATTTTGCTAACATTTCAATCGAGTATTCTATGTTGTTTTTATCACTGTCTATATATGTTGTAAGTTTGCTCTACTTATCTATTTCACGCTCAACATCTCCTCCAAAATCTACTTGATATCACAATAAGTTTAATTTTACAGAACAATGTTATTTCAACTCCAGCTACACATGGAACAATTTTGCCTGGAATAACAAGAAAAAGCATCATTGAGATTGCTCTAGTAATGAACTTGAAGGTGAGCTTTCTACAACTCATACAAAGCTTTCAAAATCGTTGTTCATGATATCATAAATTTTGAAACATTTTCAAATATAATGTGAAATGATTCCTGGTGAGGGATTGTGACACTATACGAAAAACTGTGACTTTTCGTAGACGATTAAAATCTTCTAAGATTAACATGTTGATGATGTGGTAAGGTTGTGGAACGCAATATTACAGTCGATGATTTGCTCGAAGCTGAAGAAATTTTTTGCACTGGAACTGCAATGGTGGTCAATCCTGTGGGTAGTATAACTTTTAAGAATATAAGGTATTTGTAGACAAGTCATGTTGTGTTGTTTCATCATATGAAGAATCAAACAGACAGATGCTTCCCTCCCCCCTACTTTTTTTGGTGTTATAATAGTCTAAGTATTGACTCAATTGATACAGGATTGAGTACAAAAGTGGAGCTGAATCTTTATCTCAGAAGTTGTATGAGACACTAACAGGAATTCAAAAAGGTCTTATTAAAGACAAGATGGGATGGACTCTCATGGTTGAAGGAGATTAATTTCCTGTGCTTTTTCGGATTTTGCAACAAAACTTGAAGTTTGTATTTATTTATTATTTTCCCATGAGAGTACAAAAGTGGAGCTGAATCTTTATCTCAGAAGTTTGTATTTATTTTGCAACAAAACTTGAAGTTTGTATCAGGCTATATTTGGGGGTAACAAAATTAATTACATGAAATAATCACTTTCATATACAATGCACATATATTGTTCAATGTAAAAATATATTTTTATATATTCAAAAATATGATACATATATTTTTAATAACAAAATTTTTTTCAAAATATCAAAAGTAAAACCGTGTAAATAATCGAATCATATAAAAAATAAATTAGAATCATCTATGGTAGCAATATGAGAAAATACCATAAAGTCCTATAATTAATCCCTTTTCTTATCAAATGATAATTGATGTGATTTAAACCTACACCTAGTAAGAAAACCATATCTTTAACACTAGACCAGTGAACCACCTATAATCAACAGTTTGACGATGATATTTAACTTTTTGGTAAGTCTAAAACGGTCCATAAGAAGATTATAATAAGATTACGGTTACATACTCCTCTCAATGGGAGACTCACGTTTGGACTATGTGATCAACAAATTTGTTAGCTCCAGCCGCCTCCAGGTGATAGACTGTAGATGATAAACTCGTCCTATGAATCTTTTAGTGGGTACATGGTTTCAATGCTTCCACAATAGGAGCTAAACACCTAGTTACAACCTGCCCACTAAAAGTTACAAAAAAGAAGATTTCAAGTGAGACAATTTTTAGGTTCCCATTCTAAGGTCATTTAGATGCTTAACAAATAAGTCATTCCAAGTATCTGTAATTCCTGGCAAGCACCAATGCATACAATCTTCGTGCTTCTTTTTTCCAGCCGTCGATGGATGGGCATCTGCTCTAAACTCACTCATGTGAGTTATGTCCAAAATATGAAACCCAAACCCTTTAAGAGCCTTATGTAGATGCTGGTTTACCAACCGTGCCTCCACATTTGTTCCATTGTGTTTCAATGAAAAGAGTTCTTCCACCTGTAAAGAAAACAAAGCTTTGCTGAACTTCATGTTACAGAATGAAGCACTAAAAGTGGTTAATCCCTAATTTATATTAACACTTATAAATTTAACACGATGAAAGCTCGGCTACATTGATTAATCGTACCACTAACGGATTTCAATAAATATTCTGACTCACCTGCAGCAAGGACAAAGGCTTCAAATGATGACAAGTTCCACCTTGGTACCAGTCGCCTCCTTCAAAATGTCTAGGTGATTGGGTACGGAAGAATTTGATCCCACCAGGCTGCATTTTATTCTCAACATACAATGCCTGCAACAATGACATGTTGTATAATAAAACTTGCCGTAGAAAAGGGGAAAAGCCTACTAACTCAGAATGATATCCCCTCCCCCACGTGCTCCAACCCTCTGCCTCTCCTGTCTCTTTAAAGAAGATAAAGGTACAAAACCAGAGAATCATCTGATTGCAGCATTTCAATAGTCAAACAGTTTGCTTAATTTGCTAATGCTCATGATCCCCACCTTAAGCAACAGAAGCTTTAATATGTGAACTAAAATTGTGTGGCTACCTTACCTATTAGGATCCAGAATAAATTCAAGTATAGAAAGCACAAAGATCAGGTATGCAGATCCTTATAAAAATTTCCACAAAATTTTTCTATTCTCATATATACTTAGTTACTAGTCTAGAGTAAACGCAACAGATGGACTGAACCATCATTTCAACATTGACCTAGACCAACACCAACAAATAATTTGTCTCCAGAAGTATATCATACCATGTTCTTTAAGACCAAATCAAGTCCCTGATCAGGAGATGCTGTTCCACAAAAATTTTCTATTCTCACATATATTTGTTACTAGTCTAGAGTAAACGCAACAGATGGACTGAACCATCATTTCAACATTGACCTAGACCAACACCAACAAATAATTTGTCTCCAGAAGTATATCATACCATGTTCTTTAAGACCAAATCAAGTCCCTGATCGGGAGATGCTGGAGGAATCACAGGCTGACCCTTTTCAAAGAAAAGCATGGGTGACTTAACAGGATCAAATTTTGAAGGAGCCCACCACCTATAGATCAGAACAAAAAGAACCAATGAAAGTTGGCATCATCTTCTTCCATTTTGCATACAAAAATACAAATTAACTAGGCTGCTTCAGGAAATCAATAACTTTTTCAATGTTTGAAGAGACATATACAAGTACCAGTGTCCCGTGTTTAAAATCAGAATGTCATGATAGCTCGGAGCCTCTGCCCATGTGCCTTCTGGAATGTCAACATCAACTCTATAGCCCTCTTTATACCCAAGAGATTCCAGAACACCACCATTGGCATTACTGAACCATCTGCATCATTAAGGAACATACCAAGTTATGTTATACAATTGAACATTTGGTACACTTTAAAAGGGAAGCAGTAAAGAGTAATCTATAAATACCCCACAACAAACTTAAAAGCAAAACCACACACCCGACCCAATAATATGCAATTTATAAATACAATTTTTTTATAAATAGTAAAAAATACTAAATCTATGTTTTATAATCAACTAGGCGCCATCTACGCCCACATATTTGATGAAACATTTTTTCATTACAGTTTGATTCAGTGATTGCTCAGTGAGTCATTTAATAGGCCATATCTTTATAGATTTTTGAGACCTCTACTCATATGTTACTCGAGCACAACCTATGTATTCATAGCCAACTCTGTTCAACATTCCATGTCCTCGTCGAAAAATAAGGTACTACAATGCCTGGGTGTCGTCATAATCAACATGAGGACAACACATAATATGACAACATCACTCCGAATCTATTCCAAAATAAAGATACCCATACAATATAGCACTACTGGGATACTAATACCACTTAGGGTGATAGACTGTTTGTTATTGATATGATTTCATTAAAATACAAAGTATCGTTAGATTTGTGACATGTAGTTGTTATTGGGTGATGTGGTGGTTATATGAAAGGTTTTCAAAACATTATCAACCTTGGAAGATCCCTCGTAAAATCACTACAAGAGATCCTAATATTTTTCTCCTATGCATATCATTTCAAAGATATTAAGTGATCCTCCATCTCCAGCTGGGTAACCCATAGTAGTACAGTACAAATCCATTTCTCCATCAGTAACACAGAGATGAATAAAACACAACTTACGATCCAACGAAAAACAAAGAAGAAGAAAAACAGACTAACAGCAGCATAAATCACCATTCAATCCTAAGTCATAATACCAAAGCGAACATGAATTAGCTTACCTACCATATCGCGCCAAAATATTAGTTCTGTGATATGCAATGGTAAGATTATACTGAAGAAACGTAAACCCACGATCAGCTCCCACTGGTCTCCACTTCTTCACCTCGTTCGAAACGCTTCTTAGAGAACAGATCAGCGACACAAACATATTTCTATTCAATGAATCACCAACAAACCCTGCACTGTACAAAATTCATAAGCCCACAAAGCATTTCAAAAACAAGCATTTACGCACTAGCAATTAACATAGAAAATTCACAGGGTCCACTTCAAGCACATTATACAATTCACATTCTCAAAATGGTTATAACAATGAATTCTAAGCATTTCTGTGAAGCTATTACAGCCTCACATAGTAGAAAAGAAAAATATCATAAAATCAACATGAGAAAATAAAAAACAGAAAGAAATTACCAATACTGACATCTCTGAAATTCTGAAGGAAGCTAGAGGGGTCGAAAGGTGGGAGATCACAGTGTCTAGGTTGCCAACGCCAATTGAGAAGATCGAGAGCGTTCGATTTTTTGTTGGATATGCAATTCCAGCCCTTGAATATCTCTTTGCAGGTGTTTCCGTACCTTTCAGATTTGGAAGTCGGGTCGTAGATCCATGACCCGTCCGAGTAGTCGCACGGATGGTCCGGACTTGCCAGAGCAGAGCCTTTTAAGTTATGGAGTCGGAAGTTTGCACTATGAGGTCCGGAGGCAATGGAGGTCTTTCGAACGAAAGAAAGAAGGAAGAAGATGGAGACAAAGAAGATGAGGGAGAGAAATGGAAAGAGTGGCAATTTCTTTGCCTGCTCTCTCCCAGCCATGGCTAATCTGGCGTACGTTAGCCCTTGTAATCACATATAAACTTCTGTGCGTTTCTCTTTTTTATTTTTTAATTAGAGGCTATCAATTACTACATTAGGTAATATTTTATACATTTATATGTTAACTGTAACTCTCTTTTTTATTTCTTAATAAATCTCAAATATAAAAATATAAAAAAAATAAGATTACTACACCATCCCGATTATTATTTTATTTAAACAGTAATTAAATTAATATGTTGTAAACTTTTATTATTTTTAACTTTTTAACGTATCAAATTAGTACTTTTGCATTTTAATTTTAAGTTAAATTAAATTATTAGTTCCTACACTTTATCAGATTCTACGCTTTAATTTATTAATATTTTTTTATAATTCTAAGTACACTATTTTATAAAACCTAACATATTTAATTTAAATTTAAAAATTAAATTAAATTATACAAAAATAATTAGAATTAACGTATCAAATTTTTTTGTAATATTTAATTTTTAAATTTAGATTAAAATTATTAAATTTAAAAATATAATAAAAGTAATATTATAAAGAAAAAAAGTTAAGAAAACAAAGTGTAAAATTGATAAAATTTAAATATCAATGATTTATTTTAATCTTTATTTTATATAAAAACATCAGATTAATTAATTTAAATTAAAAACATAAACAAAAAATATTAAAAACACTTAAATTTATACAATTTTATACCCATAGTATTTATAATACTAATAATGTAACTGAAAGATTCATTCATCTTTTTCAACTCACCAATTCAAAGACACTAAATATCTTTTTAACTATTAAAAAAACTATTTTTTAAATTAGTCACCTTCAAGATATAACAAATTTATTAACAAAAATGAAAAATATTAACAATATTTTTTAATATATTCTTTCATTTATTCACTCACTCTTTTGATTAACCTATGTTATTTTATATAAAAATAAATAAACTTTATTTCAAATAAGAAATACATTTTTTAAAATTCACAAACAAAATAAATAAATAAACTCCATTTCAAATGTAAAACACTTTTTTTTAATTTATTTTTTAAATTTATTAATGTAAAACAAAAGTAAAAAAAGTGTATGAAATATTGTATAATAGACGAATAGAGTGTCCTCAGCACAACCAAAGCTATCGTGACATACTGACATGATTTTGGTTAATGCGATTCAGATTTCAGACCCTTCCTCATAGAATTCTGCTAAATGATCGGAATTAGTTTTGTACACGGTTATTACGACCGTGTCAAAGGCACATTTATCAAAACAAAGTTAATAAGATGAGACTAAACAACTTACAACCAATTAAAAATTTACACGTACTCTCGAGATTGATATAGTGTTTTAACTCCCAATGATGAAAATATGTATAATAATATCTCTTTTTTATACATCTAAATATTAAAATATGATATTCATATGTATTTAAATGTGTTTTTTAATTATAATGTTTTAAATATTATAAATATTGTTTCTAAAATATCAAAAATATTAATTATTGATTTTTTTCTTTTTTTTTAAGAATCATTTCAATTCAATTTTTTTGTTGATTAACATAAGAAAATATATTCTTCTTTTTTTGTTTGTAGCATGATATATATATATGAATACTTTTAAAAATAAATAATTAATTAAAATTTATTTTCATATTATCGAGATTTATTAATTTATAATAGTAAAAATAATTAGATAGTCTATTTAATTATTTTAAAAATTTAAATATTTAATCTATAATATTTATAAAAAATAATATATATTTTATTATATAATATTTTAATTAATTGATCAACTTAATGATTAATATAAATATTTTAAGTATTTAAAAATAAATGTATTAAATAAAAAATTAATTTAAAATATAAGTAATTTATTTTTTTAATATTTTATATAAAAAAACATATTTTTAATAGGATTTTCATAATTTTTTTATTTTTTAAAAAGTTTATCAATAACGATAATATCTTCAACGTTTTTATAAAAAAATATTTTGATATTTTTATCGATATTAACATTTTAAACCTTATTTGTAAGATCTCTAGTCACAATTCAATAATAAAAATAAAAAGGGAAAAAACATTTAAGTAAATAATAATTTTATAATCTTAGTAATTGTAATTCAATGGTACCTATATATTTTTTTAGTGAAGCATATAAATATAAAGTCAGAATTTAATTCTCTAAGTGTGTAATTTTTTATTGTTATTTCTAGGGTTGGGGTGGGGTGATGAAAAATGTATTATGTTATTTCTCATTCACGAATCACGATCATAATTGCCATCCTTTAATTTTTTTTAAGAAATAAAAACTAGAAATGAGTTATTGTTGCAAGAATGCAAATGACACATTTTAAACTGTGCCTGAGTTACAAGCACATACGGCCTGCTTGGTTAAAGATTTTAACTTTCACATAAATATTGGTATTCTTCCCTTTGATCAAAAGATGTGGCATGAAATAATCCCTAATTGTACCCATCAATAAAACTGCTTATTTTTGTATGATAATTGTACCCATATTTTTGTTTCAATCAATTTTAGGAATTCTATCATATATAACTAATAAAAATATTTCAAAAATATTAATTAAAAATAAGAGTAAAAAAATAGCAAAATAAAAATATATACATCAAAATTACCAACTTTAGGAATTCTACCATATATATATAATACTTTTAACTTTTATTCTCAATTAAAACATATCAAATAATCCTCCTATTACACTAACTAATACCCAATTTGAAAATTTTAGACAATGTTTTGAAGTTAATTAGGATTTTTTGACATGTGCCAAGCACATGCATTTTTTATGGATAAAACAATCCTTTTAATGTCTCCAACGGTAAGGAGAGAAAAAAAAACATTATTCTTCTTTCACTTTTTCTTGCTTTTTTTTTTAAAACATTATATCATGCGTGGAGAAGGATTCGCCAGGCAGATTGATCACGGGTGGAGAATGGATTTGATAATTTCTTCTCAAACCTGTTCGTGAGTGATGGAGAGTGGGGGCTTTTCTTTTCTTTTTAACTTTTTTATTTAATGCATTTTCCTTTTTATTTAACCCACAGTTTAACTCGGCACTCCAGCTCTGTTTTTTTAAAAAATTACTGTTGGAACAGTAAAATGATTGTTTTACCTTTAAAAAATGGCATGTGCTACGCACATGTCAAAAAATCCCAATTAATTTCAAAATTTCCAAATTATGTACCAATTAGTTTAATAAGGATATTTGATGTATTCAAGTAGAGAAAAAAAATACCAAAATAAAAATATAGATATTTTACATGTACCAATACTTGTCAGTCCAAAAACACTACAAATCTATGTCAGCCAGGAAATATTGCCAAATCTAAGGAATACAATGCAAAGGAAGCAAATTCATGAGAAAATCACTTCCTACAATAAATGCAATGGCAAAAACAACTACTGTCAGCGACTGAAGCAGAGAATTTAGATTCTTTAATTTCTATAGCATTTGAAATGCCCTTTGGGCATGAAAAGTGATTATATCACAGCATTTACCTAGAAGCTGGAAGAGTATCGGTACTTGCTCGGGTTCTCTCATTGATACGACTTGAGATGGAATATTTGGCAGGCAGGCTTATAGGACCTCTTGGTTGAAGCCTGTTCAAACTTCTTTGCAGCTACTTCATTTTCTTCTAAGCTAGTCTGAATGAAATACCTTATCCACCAAGATGAGCTTCGCAATTTGGCCTGTATAAGAGAACTATTATTTTATAATTCCTTTAAAAGTCAATTTTGAAAATCATCACATTGGAAACTAGAAGAGACCATGGACAGCTAAATGAAAACAAACTATAGTTCTATGACATTAATGCAGACCACCGTTCGCCAGTTAGATGGTTAATTCCTAAATTTTAATTTTTAACTAAGAAGATTCCAGATATTAATAGTTCTCAAAATACTTTGGATGATGTGTGAGAAAGAAAAGCTGATAAAGTAAAAAACCAACATTCATCTTTCACATCGAAATCATGTCGCTGCTTCTATTTTCTACAATGACTAAATAATTATAGTATTTAAAAAAAAAAAGTGGGTCACTTACAGGACGACCAAATTTGGATAGTTCTGCAACTTTAGCTCTATGCTGACCAGGATAACCTGCAAACAGGAAGGTAAACAAGAGTTTAGAAATCAGTTACTTCATGTAAAAGTCAATAAAATGAGAACTTCATGTAAAAGTCAATAAAATGAGAAAAGAGAATGACCATTTAATTCATATATTGTTTTAATTATGCAAAACTAGATTGAATCTACTACTCAACTTATACTGGGACATGTGTCAAACCACCTCTAGATTTTATGGTATGGACGAGTATAACTTCGCCTTGATAGAAGTTTACTTGACCGAGCATCAGGACTTTTAATATATAGAAAGAAAAAAAGGGGGTTTTCATCACATTAACTCCTAAAATCATGGCAGCAAAGTTTTTGGGAGAGCTTTTCCCTCCCTTGAATTTCTGAAGTGGAGATTAAAATACAACACCCAGTGGCCAAGTATCAGCTCGTTGGAGCAAGTTTAGTAGACAAGACTGCATGTGCAAATACTTTCTAGCTCAAAAATTTCATCGGCAGGAACTTCAGAATAAAATATAATTATAAAGATATTTACCAGCAAATATAACAACACCATCAGAAGAGACTCTAGCTAATTCTGGAAGAGTTTTGTTAAGGTATCTTGGGGACAGGTAATCCAGTGCATCTGAGACTATCACAAGAGAAAATGAGTTTGCCCTGTATGGCAAAGGAAATTTTATATCGGCCACGCGTATAATTCCTTTGCGAACAAGGCTCCTGCAGTTTGCTCCAACATCATCTAAATCATAAGGTTCCACACCCCATGCTTCAGTATCCTCCTCTTTTAATAATTTGGATACCACAGAACATGTCTCGGGACCCACATGCAACACTTTGTGCATGCTGACACCATACGCTTTACTGAGAACAGGTATGGCTCTTAGAGCTTCAAATGTGCATGAGCTACCACCTGCACATACAAATTAGAGATCTTGACAATGGAAAATATTCCTCTATTTTGCAACATCAGCCTGATAATGATATCAAGAAAAAAATCTGGAAATTTCCTAATAGAAAAGTGTTTCTGTTCAATTGGTCAGTAATAAACATACATCAAGCAACATGGCCTTGAACATTAAAACCATCAGATTGTTCAAATTCATATCATATGATTCAATGGATCATCTCGAGTGACATGTCTCTATATACACCACATTATCCTCCCTTTCTTCACAGAAGTTACACAGTTTTATTTCCCATATGGCCAAGAGAAACAGTACGATATCTTACCTTTAGCTTTATTTACAGCCTCTCTGATGCTCGATCGACCTGTTGGCAAAAACCCAATAGTTAGAAACAAGACAAGCATGAGGTGAACATACATTTTGGCTGACCCTCATCCTGTCTTAACCTCATTTTCCTAATCTAAGGTAGAGAGAATCTCAAGCAAACAAATTAACTGAACTTCCCTCCCTCCATATTCCACATGAAAATGAAATTCAAGCATTAAGGGGAGGAGAGAGATAGGGTAATGAATAGAGAGAGAGAGAGAGAATTGTCTAATTTCCTCTTAAATGCAACACAGCTTAGTTATTGATTTCTAAAGGGCAGAAAGCAAATACAGTTTTTCAATGACATCAGTAATCGAAATCAAGAAACAGAGACAAACCTGAACCACTGTATGAATAGCCAATAAGGAGAATTGCACCCTGAAATTTCCAAATATAGAACAAACTAGTCACGGGTTTTCATATTATAACTAAGTCCACTTATGTAACCGTGTTTTCAAAATAGACCAACTAAAGAATTGCTAAAGACAAGGTGCAAAGACATGATTACTGAACCATAAATCTATTATCAATGGGAAAAAAGTTAATGAAATATTTCACATTATGAAATGATAATGAATAAAATACAGAAAGGAAAGAAAGGAAAAGGTGCATTTCAAAGGCACTTAGAATTACCACAATGACAAGCCCAATGGATAGCAAAGGTGATGAGCGTGTTTTAGATTGTGCAGAACCCGCAAATGGGATGCTTCCCCCATCACCAATGCGTCGCACAGGATTTACGGGCCTTCTTGACATGATTATGTACAGTAGTAATGAGCCTGAGACAACTAGCATAATTAGATCAAATATATTGATATAGTTTTTCCATTGCACAACTGTGCGTTTTTTAGAGGCTTATTATATCTTTTATCGCCTAGTCTCATGTTTCTCTCATTATCCAATTTAATTAGCCAAAGAGTTCATGACATACTTCATCATAAAAAGACAAAGTATGTTTTCATGACATGCCACATCACTTCTGAAACATAAAAAGGCTCGCTGCTGCCTGCTAAAAGAAAACTCATGCACATGCTTTAAAACAAAGTTGCAAATTATAGGGAAGAACAAGTACAAATTCAACAGCATATTGAAAATTAAGCATATTTACATTTTATTACGGTTACCAATATGAGTCTCCGGTTTGTAATTACGTCTTCGTTAAACATTAAATATATCTCATGAATTTTGTCCATTCAAAAGCCCTCTGCTCTGATTCTATGAGCAAGGATCTTATCAAAAGCCATATAACAGAAGAGACAACTGACCTATCTTAGAGCACACTGCACACTGCACACTGCAAATTATCTATGAAAACTTCGCTAATATCAGTCATTTAAATACTGTATCATTCTACTAGATTAACTTCGGACATTCTCAACCATTGAAGCTTTTTGAAGAAAACAGTCTGCGAAAACTACCCATTATCTATACACAGCAACCACTACAGATGTACTTTGCATTAGATGTAAGGTAGAAGTTTATTTAAATACTTTACTTGGACTCTTTAAATTTTATGAAGTACCCGTGTCTAAACGACATGACACATGGGTGTACATACACAAACATTCTAATTTGACGTAAATTTAAAAAAATCAATAAAATAAAAATAAAAATTAGAGTGTCCAACACTCATATATGTATTAAAATTTACGACTCTTGGTATCCGAGTCCAAATAATATAGATAAAATAACAGCTAACTCAGCTTCCTGACACAAATTTTAATTTGAATGTTTCTAAATAACAAGAAAACAAAAAATAATAACGTTTCTGTTTTTCCTTCCTTTACCATTTTTTGCTTTGATATTTTAAAATATACAGGGCAAATCCCCATGGCATAATTAGGAGGAGGACACCAAGTCTAGACTGGACAGTTACACTACAAACGGATCGCCGGTTTTCAAAGCTTGCTGCTTTATTGGTTGATCTTTCCTCATGTTAGGGTTTTTGATGAACATAGAAGTTAGAACTATGTCCTATATTTCTCATAACTTTTTTCTAGGGGGGGGAATATATCGTAGCTTTTGCCATAAACAAATCAGGATTGTTATTTTGAATCATCTGGTTAAAGCAGAATGAAGTTCACAGCAAGAAACTGGTTAAAATAATCATTATTCTAACACTAGTACCATACATATATAACTTTCATACAAACATATCAATTAATACGAGGCTAACTGCTAGACACAAGATGCATAATTGAGCGACAGAACCGTAGGATTACGAGTGGCATCTGGTTAAAGAAGCGGTAGAGCATTCTACAATTCCATACAAATCATTAAATTTAACTAAAACATTTCTCATTCTGCTGAAATCTGATAATGAAACAAGTAACTATACTATCAAATAACAATTGAAGAATGATAATTAACAAGAAAACATCGCCCAATAAAACTACGACACAACTGCGAAACCAAGAATTTCCAGATCAAGAATCATGCAACAAAGCCCAATCCATTGAACAGAACCTGAAAATTGAGACACCAAACCATACTTCCAGAAAAAGATTTAAAAATCACGTTGATTCGAGCCAAAAAACAATGCCGATGACAAAAAAGATAAGGAAGTAAAAATAATGTGGAAGATGAAGACAAAGAAGAATCAAGAAGGCAAAGCAAAAAATGGAAGTGAAATAGTAGAAGAGGGTTACCGAAGGAAAGAAGGTGAATAAGGTTGATTCTGAGTTCTCAGAGCTCCGATTCAGATCTGTGCTATTGAGCTTACACTTTTAGATACAAAAAATGAAGAGCGATTGAGAATTGATTGATAAATCCATAGTCCCATAGCTCGCTAGATATGCGAACGTGAAGTATTAAAATAAGGGTGTAATATTGCGAAACTCAAATAGTTATTGTGATAATTATTATTTTTTTAATAATAATTTTATTCAATAGTAATAAAATATAATTAATTGTATTTTATACATTATTATTATACCAATAACAAAAAAAATATTATGCTAATGTCATTATAATTAGGAAAAAACTTTACAATATTATTACATAATTCAATACCACTTATTTAACACAAATCTAACTATTCTTTAAATTTTAATAAAATTTAATTAATAATCATGAATATTTACTTAATTGATTTTAATATATAAAAGTATCATATATAATTACTTTTATAATTAGAACAAAAATATCAAAACGATTTTTATGCTTTCCGATCAAAGTTGGCTTTAAAATTAGAGCGGCTAACCAAACAAGCTCGTTAGTTTCTTAAAAATGATCATTAAATGTTGTAGTTTTTTTTAATAATATTTTATTCAATTAGTTTTTAAAAAGTGACATAATATATCCAAATGATTAATTTAATGTCTTTTTTATTTTTAAATTTTTTTTAAAAGTATTTAAATTAATGTTTGTATTAAAACTTTTTAAAAATAAAAAAATTCTTTTAATAACTTAAAATTTAACTACAAGGATTAAATTATCAATTTTTAAAATTAGTAGATTAAATTATTATTTTTTGAAAACTAAATCACTAAATTATCATAAAAAATTATGGAACTTAAGTTCTCTAATTGTAATATCTAGTGAAACTTCTTGATAGTTGTCTTTTAAGAATACATTTTGCACTATTATTTAATTAAATTATTAAAAAATATTAAAAATAAATGGTAAGATAATGGTATGAAACATGAAGTATTATACATTCTTTTTGAGTAGGTAGGGTGTTATACGAATATAAATAACATTATTTTTAATAGATATTAAATATTTAAATAAATATATTAATTTTACATTTTATTTAACTAAAATACTATATATCATTTGAGAAATATTTAGATATTATATTTATATGAAAAAAAACTTGATAAAGAAAATATAAGAGGTAATTCAAAAGATGTAGGAAAAGTTTTAAAAAATATATAATATCAACTATTTTAATCATATAATAATAAACTCATAAAAAAATATTACATTATTTTATTATTATTATTATTTAATTTTTTACTCTTAATATTTTTCTAACCATTTTTTCACATGTCAAAACATATTCTTATAATATGTTTTTACATTATAATTATATTAGATTAAATTATATTATAATTATTTAGTATATTGTTTAGTGAGAATTTATATAATATAATAAGATAAAATAATAATAAATAATTTATATGAAATTCGTATTTAATTTATTTTATATAATTTTTTTACTTATTAAGTAATTTTATTGTAAAAAAGTAATTTTAAAACTGACTTGTGATTTAAATAGTAAGACTCTTCACTCCTCAGACCCAATATGACTCAAGTTGAACGAATTAAATCTCATTTGTGTAATATTTATTTTATTTAATTAAAAAATAACTTAAGAGTCTTTTTTTGAAAAACAATTTTAAGAATAATTTTATATTTTATACTTTAAAAATTAAAAAAATAGATTTTTAATATGAGATAAAAGATTATAATTAAAGTTACATATAAATTAAGTAAAATGTTCAGTATGATTTCGACTACACCCATTATCAATACTAAATTTTTACATAACTATATAATTTTTATTTTATATAATATAGTCTCACTTTATAACCAAATATCTGACTATACAAAAATTATACATTTAATATTTTTAATATTATGTGATAAACATACCTTTTAATAATTTCTTTATGTTTAGGTCTATCGATATCGACTTCAACTAATAAGTATATAAAATGGTGCTTAAAATAATATTTGATGCATTGTATTAGATAAATTAAATATAATTATATTATAATGAACTATATTAAATTTTATTATAATATTCAGCAATAATATGTATAATATAGTTGAATAAAACTAATTATCATTATTATAATAAACTAACTTATATTTAAAATATTGTTTATTTTATTATATGTATTTTTATTACCCATCAAAATAATTTTTTCAATCAATATTTAATTTATTTTTATATTTTTCCTACATTTTCAAAATAAAAAAAATATTTTTAAATCAAGATGAAAAAAAAGTACAAAACATAATTTAGAATTAAAATTTCAAACTGTTTAAATAAAGTATGAAATATAATTTAAAAACACACCTATTATTGGTATTAAATTTTTACATAACTGTATAAGTTTATTATATATAAAACAACAACACTTTACAGTTAAATATATAACTTTACAAAAAATTACACAATCAATATTTTAATAATATGTAACAACTATGGAAAAACTTATTATCTTAAGTTGTGATAAAATCTTAACTGGTGTGATATTATTTATGAGAATTACATATGTATGACAATTACATGAAGGTTAATTGTTCTTTCGATTCAAATATGTAATCGGGATCTAAATGAGGAGTAGAGAAACCAACTCATATAATCTTTTCACAAGTTTTATACTAATTTGACCAAATCAACCTTATACGTGAATTTAGTAAATAACAATGAAAAATACAAAACAAAAACAACAAGCGGTAAGGAAGAACAAATTGTAGTAAATATAATAGCGACGGTGTACCTTAGAGACTCTTGTCCAAACTAGCTACAAGCATAAGCATAGCAAACAACAAACAATATGTAAGACAAGAATGCATATTGGATATTGGAACAACAAAAGATTATCAATCACTTTAGGACTTCATATACGAGAACATATTTGACAAATAATGATTGTACTCTCAAGACATACAATCAAACAAAAACACGATTTATCAGGAGAAAGATTCCAATATCTGGTATACAACTAGAGTAAGTGATGAATGCTTAAAAATCACTAAATATTTCATGTTTTAATATCATTTAATTAATAAAATAAATTTTTATTTGCTTTATTCTATTATATTTTAGACATATCAATTTGTTCAGATTAATGGATATATTGTAGTGTTTTGTAGGTATTTTAATATATAAATATTAAAAAATATCATTTATTTGATATTATCCAAAGTGAATAAAATAGAAAATAAAGAAAAAAATAATTATATGTTGCTGCACAAAGAGGTTTGAACTGGTCAAAAATCTAGTTACGATCCGATCGGACCACAGCAAAAACACGAGTTTTTTTCACATTCTTTTTTATAAATAGGATTCTCTGTATACCAAGAAAATAAGCTTACAAGTTGCATTTTTTACAACTTTCTCTCCCTCTTTTCGGTAGATTTTTATATTTTTAGCTTCTAAAAAATAAGCTTATAAATGATTTGTATACTTACGAAAATTAATAAAATTAAAAATGGATAAGTATTTAAGAAATCGATATTATCTCCGATTTCGTTAATCAATAAGAAGATGTTAACTCCTTAGAGACTCACACCAAACTCACATGATGCTAAATAGCATAAGCAATATAAATTAATCATGAAGTATTTAGATTAATTTAATAATGTAAAAGCAATAAACATAAAACTATAGGTTAGTACAAGTAAAAGAAAGAATGTATATGCAACTGCACAAAACAAATAAGTCTTTTAATCAAAGCCTAAATATAGTATGTTTATACATATATGATAGAAAACTCAAATTATACTAATATAACAACCTAATCATACATAATAACATTTAAGGAGTTGAAGATCCGATACACAATCAGATTAATGAGATACTAACTCTTAAAAGAAATTTACAAAATATGCATACAATAGAAAGATAAACACTTAACTTATAATTATAACACGAGTACAAATAAGCACAAAAAAGGCATAGTATAAACCTTAGTATGTAGAAATATAAATAATTTAAACTCAGATTGTACTAAACAAACAATAAATCATGCACAACATTGATTATAACGAGATAAATTCACATATATCTCCTGCCTATGTGGTTATATCCATGAGTTTCTTATGACAACTACTCGATAGCAAAAAAATTTATTAAGTAATAAAACAATTACAACTTTGATAGAAATAAAACTCTGTTGTCTCTATCAATTGGGACCATTGTCCGAACTATCTATTATTACTCTTATTTGTTCCCTCCACAACGACTTAGTTTGACACTCAAACTCGATTTTTTTTCAAAACTAATACTACCTAATATGATGTGATCATAATTGTTGATCAGTAATGTGTAAAGTAAATAATCAACTATAAGGACCACCCTTAATCACAAACAATTAATAACTACCGTGGGACAGTCAATCCACTAATTATACACAGCCAAAATAAGACACACAATTCACCATTTATTGCACACAACCAAAGATGTGAGAGCTCAACAATTCATCTCAACTCATTATCACAAAGTTGTTCTCATATAAGAAAAAGTTGTAAGAAGGTAACTACTAATCGATATACGGCTCTCAATTACATAGGCTTCTCACATAAAAAAAAGTTACACAAGGAAAATTACTAGTCGACACACAGCTCATAGCCACACAGACTCCTCACATACCTATTCAAGATTGTATATTAAATTGAAATTTAAAGAATCGGACGTCTCATTTCTTGTTTTTATATTTTGTTTAATTGAAATTGATCTAAAAAATGTTTAAAATTTGCAAAAATTAAAAATTTATGTAATTTATTGATTATGAACAAATAAATGTGTCTCTTTTAAATTTTATTGAGGACATAGTTTGTAATGAACGAATTACTTATAAATTAAAAATGATAGTGTCAAATGTTATCTTACATATCAATTTTTTATTTTTGAAACTACGAACATTAGAGTTTGGAATTTCATATGATTTGAAATTCAATTCTAGCACGTGGGTTATCGATTGAAAAAGGTTTTACATAAATTTTCTCAATTGGATAATTATAGAGATCTGTTTAATTCAATTTCAAAGAATGGGATAATTGTTTGATTAAAATCCAACCAGATGTACACGTGTCTAACTCGATTCCAAAGATTATTGATCGAACAAATTTTAATAAGTTGAATAATTTTCTAATTTAATTAGACATGTATATAATTTAATTTCGACAAGTATGATCACGGATTAGTTATATAACAGTTCAATCTTGATAAATTAAATTAAATAAATATTTAATTAAAATTAAATCATAATTAATTAATAAAAATTAAGGATATTTTTGTTATTTTATGAAAAAATTTAAATGAAAGAGATAATATCTGATTTTTGAGTAATATGAGATCATATAGTATATAACAAAATTTATAAAGAAAAATTCAGATAAATTAAATTAAATTTTTAAAACGATTTAGATTTATATTTTTTATGGTATTAAATTTTTATAATATATAATATAATTTTATAATAAATATATAATTATATAAAAATAATATAATTAAAATATTTAATACGATTTATCAAACATATATAAAATCTTTTACGAATAAGAGTAGGCTCGAGAGTTGATAGAGTTGGCTTTGGCTAGCTGGCTATGGCAATCCCTGGTATTGACACGTGACGTTAAAGGTTGGGCCCAATTGATGAAATTGAAGATGAGCAGTAGATGGTAATGATACTTAAATATAATTAATATTATAAATAAAATAAATATGTTATTATCATTATTATTTTTTAATAATAAAACCTGATGTTTTTTTTTTGTAAATGGTGGGTTGTTGTAAGAATCTTTTCCATTATTTTCGCACCAAATCTAATACTAATTTGATAAATTAACATAATTAATTTTTGAAAAATTATAAAAAATAATATTTTAAAATTTTACAATAGATTTTAATTAAAATGATTCTAAATAATTATAATTTAATTAAAATTAGTTATAAATTGTATTTAAAATAAAATAATATATTAAATTTTTTAATAATAAAAATATATTAGAAAAACATTTTTTTTCAATTTATAAAATCTATTAAATATATTATAAAAAAGAAAGAAGTGTATCATTAGCTCCACGCATCCACCCAGTCATTTTATATTTTATTTTGTCCGTGGTTAAACTTATTATTCTTTCCCATGTATTTGACTATTCGTATCAAGTCCGTAATCAAGTGCCAAATCTTCCAATTTATTTTAATATGTCATATTAAATATAATTAACTATATTATATTTATTTTGTAAAATATTTATAATAAGTTATATAATATTATAATTGAAAAAATTAATTATAAATATTTTAATAAAATAATATATATTTAAAATACCTGTTATTATAAAAACTATTCAAAGTGATAATTAATTTATTTTTATTTTTTATTACATTTTAAAATAAAAACATTGATATGTATATTAAATTATATTGAATTGAATAATACAATACTTGGTCCATTGACGTATTAAGTTATTAATATATAATAAGATGGTTGGTCCAATTTTTAAGTAAAAAAGAATTAGATACATCAATTATTAAAAAAAAATTATATCATATCCAACAATAAAAACAAGAAGATCAAAATAACATTATTATGATTATTTATTAATGAAAAATTAGAAGTTAATAAAAACTAAATAATATTTATAATGATACTTGAATCACACATTCACAATAAACTTTACGAGTCTTTTTTATTATACCCTATTAGTTATAATATCGCAAATAAATTTATAATCTATTTACGAGAATATTGAAAATCCCATATATCCCTCGTGTAGAGGTATGCCTAAAACAAAAATTTGAAGAAGAAAATAAAAGATATTGAAAACCTATCAAATAAATAGTTAAAATTAGATCCTATCAAATACAACAAAACAAATCAAGAAATATGTTGGGAGATATCGAATAAAAATAAAATAAATTTAATAAAATATAATAATAATATCGATAATTTAACGTGTTTTATCCTTTAATTTGAATTACGTTCACGAGACAAACTTCGAAAAATATTTTTTCCACTAATAAAAATTAATGAATATAAAGTGAGAAACAATACAACAAATTGAGATAAACCTAAAATAGTGACACATAAGTGTTTCACAAATTCACTATTTTGTTATTCCCTTTTTAGAAAAATATCTCAAATATTATTCTAAATTATTCTCTCCTATACTCTCTCACACACAACACTATTTTTCATTGAAGAAAATTATTCATTTGGCTTTGCTTTGCTTTTCTTTTGTTGGTGTGTCTCTCTAAGGCAAAAACATTGTCTATTATAAACAAAATTGCATATACTTTATGTGTTTAGAAATTGGTCACGTAATTGGCCAAATTTTAGCTACAATTTTTTTTTGATGAATTTGTCAAATGTGATTGCACCTAAAATTTTTATTTTCTTCTCCTTCCATGTGGGTGTGACCTACAAATATCCCCCTCCCAACTACATGTAGGGCTCTACTAATACAATAGCTAAATGATAGTATTCATAATTCTATCTTGGAAGAATTTTTGTCAACATGTCTGATTCATTTTCCTCAGTATGGATCTTCTCAAGCTGTAGTAGCTTCTTCTCTAATATATCCTTAATCCAATGATATCTCACATCAATATGTTTTGATCTCGAATGAAACGAATCATTCTTTCCAAGGTGGATAACTATCTTGTTGCAACCTAAATTCTTTCAAGAACTTTCTCATCTATAGCAACTCTTTACATGTTTTTGTTATTGCTATAAACTTTATTTCTATAATGGACAGTGCAATACATTTTTGTAACTTTGATTGCCACGTCACAACTCACCCTGCAAATATAATCAGGTAACTTGAAGTGAATTTTCTGTAATCCACATCGCAAGCCATATCTGTATTTATGTATCCAACTAACATAAGTTTGTCATTTTCAAAACATAAGCATATTTTGAAAGAATCCCGAAGATACTTGAAAATTCATTTCACTACAGCCCAATGTTCCTTTCCAAGATTTGAAAGGAATATGCTCACAACTCCAACTGCATGAGTGATATCTATCCATGTACAAACTATGACATACATCATACTTCCAACTGCTAAAGCATATGAAACTTTTTCCATCTCTTCCTTCTCTTTGTCTATAGAAAGGTTATGTTTAGAACTTAGCTTAAAGTTATTAGCAAAAGGACAACTAATCGCTTTGACCTTGTTCATATGAAATCACTAAAGTACTTTCTCAATGTACTTCTCATATGATAACCATAATTTATTGGCGCCTCTGTATCTAATAATACTCATGCCAAGAATCTACTTTATTGGCTCCAATTCTTTCATGGCAAAAGACTCACTCAGCTACTTTTTCAAATTATTTATTCTAGGAATTTTCCGACCAATATTCAACATATCATTCACATAGAGCAAAAGAATAATGAGATCATCATCAGAGAATTTCTACACAAAAAATACAATGGCTTGTATTCTTTTTGTAACCTTGCTCCCCCATAACAGACTCAAACTTCTTGTATCATTGTCTTGGTGCATATTTTAAGTCGTAAGGGCTTTTATTCAATTTGTAAACATAATCCTCTTTTCCCTTTTTCTTGAAACCCTCTGGCCACTCCATGTGTATCTCTTCTTCCAAGTCACCATATAGGAAGACAATTTTGACATCTATTTGCTCAATCTCTAGGTCAAGACTTGCTACTAACCCCATCATAGTACATATGGATGTCATTTTCACAACTGGAGAGAAAATCTCGTTAAAGTGAACTCTTTTTCTTTGGCTGAATCGCTTGACAACCAGTTTCTTTTTGTATCACGACAAGAACTGTGTTCTTCATGCTTCACCATGAACACTAATTTATTTTTCAAAGCCCACTTTCTTTTGGATAACTTCATCAGCTTAAACGTTTTGTTTTCATGCAAGGACTTCATCTCATTGTTCATGGCTTCAATCCATTTTTGTTTGGATTCATCATCCATAACTTTTTCATAACTCTCAAGTTCTCCTTCATCAGTGAAAGTTACATACTCATTTAGAGGATATGTGATAGAGGGTCGTCTCACTCTATCACTTCTTCTCATTGGAACATAAGAAGTCGCAAAATGTTGGTGCTAGATAATAAACATCATCATCTCCCTCGTCTTCAGAACCAACTTTTATAGGAGCATCATCTTCATCAGGTGGATAAACCTGACCTTCATCTCTAACTTATCTTGGCACCGATATTGGAGGAATTAATTACAAATCTGATGAGTCACCATTGGAATTTGGAACATCCATCTTCATTTTGACAATATCTTTAATAGTCTCATCTTCAACAAATACAACATCATGGCTCTTGACAAGTCTCTTTATTACCAGATCATAAAATCTATAGCCAAATTGATCTTGACCCTAGCCAATAAAAATACACTATCTTATCTTGGCATCAAGTTTGGATCTCTAATCATTGGGGATATGAATAATGCTTTTCATCTAAACACCTGCAGATGATCATAGGAAACATCATTTCCTGACCACACTTTATCTTGAACATCCATCTTGAGAGGAGTACAAGGTGAAAAATTCAACACATGTGCAATTGTGAGTATGGTTTCACCAAAGAAATTTTTAGGTCACTTTTCATGTGAGAGTAGTCATTTGACTCTCTCTATCAAAGTTCTGTTTATCCTTTTAGCTAAGCCATTCAATTGCGATGTCTTTGGAGATGTCATCTGATGCCAAATACCATGCTTTTTGTAGTAAGCATGAAAATGTCTTGTGTATACTTCACTATTGCCTGTCTGAATGCACTTCAACTTTTTCCTAGTCTGTCTCTCAATTGAGGCATTAAATTCTTTAAAGACATCTAGCACCTGATCTTTTGTGTTTGTAAGATATACCCACGTCATTCTTGCATGATCATCAATGAAAGTCACAAAGTATTGAGCACCATTAAGTGACTTTGGCATTAGTCCACAAAAATCAAAATGAATCAGATCTAAAATATTATTTATTCTGGAAGAAGGGAAACTCATGGCAGCAACTCTATTTTTCTTTCCTACTAGACAATCAACACATTTTTCCAAATGTACTTCATCCATTATGGACAATATCTTCTTCCTAGCTAGACTTGTCATTCTTTTTTCACCCATGTGATTGAGTCTTCTATGCCATAATTCAACTGCACTGTCTTTCTCCATGACATTTACTATGTCGGTGGAGAGCTTCGCTTGCATTATATATAGAGTTTTATGCTTCTCACCTCTAGCTACTACTAAGGAGTCATTTGTAAGTTTCCATTTGACATAAATGAATGAGCTACAATATCCTTCATTTGCAAGTTTACGTACAAAGATCAAATTCAAGCCCATTTTTGGAATATGCCTCACATCCTTAAGAAATAGTCTGGCTCAATTCTTTGTTTCCAAGCGAACAGCTCCTCTACCAACAACCTTTGATTGGCCTTCATTTCCTATTATAAAAACATCAAAACTTCCAAGTGTGTATGATGAGAAAATTTCTCTATGCAATGTAGCGTGAATTGTAGAACCACTATTAATCACTCAATTGGTCTCATGTGATGCAAGATTGACAAAATCTTCATCATAAACGCTATTAAACTCGTCTATGATATTTTTTTTCTCATCATCACTGTTGTCATCTTTCTTCACAGCTTTGCCTTTGTTAGTTCCTTGTTCCTTCTTGATATGACCATTTCTCTTACAGTGATGGCATTCAACATTGACATATTTTTTTGATTTGCCTATACTCTTGACTATGTGATAAAAGTTTGTGCTTCTGAATCTATTTCATTGGTATGTTTCTCATATGACAATAGAGCTTCTACAATAACTTTAAACTTCATCTTGTCTTTCGCATAAGTTAGAGTTGTTGTGTGATGATTATATGATGAGGGTAGTAATTCCAGCAACATCACAACTTTATCTTTATCTTTGAAACTCACATTGAATCTTAATAAGTGAGAAAGCCTATTGTTGAAATCGCTAATGTGTTGCATCATTCTCATGTTATCTTCTTTCCTCATCTGATATAACTCATTCCACAAATAAAATTTATTGGCAAGGTTATTTGATATGTATATGTTTTCTAAAGTCTCTCATGTTTTTTTACAGTCTTGCAATTTTTTGATTCAATACTTTGCAAGATATTGTCTTAGAGATTTAGATGGATTGTATTAGTTGCAATCTCATCTATCTCCTCCCATTGTTCCTCGATGACGGTTGTTGTCTTATTTTCTTTCCCTAGCAACGCCTTATGAACTTTTTATTGAATGAGAATATCCTTCATAGTTCTTTACCATAAATAAAAATTATTATTTACATTATATTTCTCAATATCTACCTTTTGGTTTGACATTTTTTTTCAAAAATAATACGTCATGTACATAATAAAATCTTTTCTGATGTAGCAAATCAATCTATGCTGCAACCACAAAGCATACTACGAATTTTACGAGACCAGCTTTGATGACTTGCATAATTTGACATAATTTATCACTTATCAACTTTAACTTTAGTATAATTTTATTTATTTATTATTGAATTTAAACTTCATTATTATTATTTAAATTTTATTATAGATTTGAAGATAATGAAGATCCAAAATTTTAGAAGCATATTGTCAAAAGATTCTCAAATTTAAATAAAGATTTATCTAAAACTAAAAGGAAAGATAACAAAGACTTAATGATAACTCTATAAAAGTAGAGTCATTAGTGTACTTTTTTACTTAATATTTATTTATTTTATTCAATAAATAGTATTTTTGGGATAAAAAATATTAAAATATAAACTTTTTAGTAAAAATGGGTGAAAATATAACTTTTGAAATTTTTATGAATTTTTAATGTAGGATCAATCACAAAAAGCCACGTGCTTTGCCACATAAGCATATGGACTGACTTGGCAAGCCACGCAGATGCCACACAAGCAAAAACAGTGAATCACGTTATGCTACATATGAGGAGGATGAAACACGTGTCACGTATCAACACGACGTTCAATCCGAGTTCGGAGATTGGTCAAATTACCTTGACACGTGTCTTCATGCCATCCGTTCCCATGAATCACATTTCGCCCTATGTCACTGACTTAGCAAGCGTGAATTTTAATCGGTCTCCCTTGTCACACATCACACTCTGATTCGCCCAATGAATTTCGTGTGCCACGTGTTGTTTTGATCAGAGCCTTTGATCTAACAGTCAATATCGCACTTGAGCTATATTTTAGCCTCTAATTACCCCACAAACCCTAAGGGGTCATCATTAGCATAATTTTGATCAATTTTTGGAGCTAAAAAGAGAGAAAAATATAGAAAAATTCAAAAGGGAACATAATTTTGGTGGAGATTAATACTACAATTCAAGAGATTGATTGTATTTTTTCTTCTACTCTTTTATTTATCAATTTTTATGTCTTTCTTTATGAAAAATATAAGTTTTATGGACACAATTATGTGTATTTAATTTATTAATTTATAGATCTTATGAATCCAATTTTTATCATGTGATGATCTAATATTTTACCTCAAATATAATTTTAATTTGATTATATTATTTAATCTGATTTTTATGCTATTAATTGTTTGGCCAACAATTTATCTATAGATGTAATTAAATAGATTTGAGAGAATTATTTAATTATTTATTTTGATTAAATAACATACATAGTTTTTAGGTAGAGATGTATGATTCTTATGTATGTGATCAATAATTGATGAAAATAATGAGTAATATATAATTTAATTGACACGAGAGTGCACTTAAATTAATTACTATATGATGTGTAGTTTACTTGAGAGAGTAATATATATTAAGTAAGATTCAATTGATCGTGTAATTAATTGATAATTATATTGAGAGAATTTTAACGATTTGTAAATTAAGGGATTAAATATTCTTAGATATATATTCTCATAGATTTTCTTAGTTATTAAATCTTATTTACTTAATTATTATTATTTATTTTTAGTTATTTTAATTTTTTTTAAATATAAAAATATAATAAAAATTTGATTTTAATTTTTTTTATTTTTAAAAATTAATTTTTAATAAGATTTTTTTATTGTTATATTAATTACATTTAATTATATATATAAAATAACATGGGAGAGCAATATATATATATATATATATATATATAAAAGAGTGGAGAGAGAAAAAGAAGATATATATATATATAAATAATGAAGGGAGCTGTCAATTGATATGGATTTAAATTTAAAGGAGGATGGCGGCGCAGAGGATGATATGAGATATATATATATATATATAAAAGAAGAAGGAGACGTGAAAAAGGAGGTTAATATAATATATATATATATAGATATATATAAGGAACAGCATGAGAAACTGCTGAGGGAGAACAGCGAAAAGAAAAAAAGAAAACAGACTAAGTAACAGGGAGAAACAAAGAAGAGAACACAAAAATAAAAAAATAAAAAGGAGAAACGCACAAACTGGGAAAAAAACCCGGTAAAAATAGAAAGAAAACGCGGGAGAAGACAGAAAACATAATTTTTTTAGAAAATTAAGATAAATTCATTTATTTTAAATTTAATTTTTAATATAAATTATTATTTTTTATTTTAAAAAAAATTAATTTAATTTTTAATTATACTTAATTTTTTATATTAATTTGAATTATTTATCTATATATTTTTCAGATTTATTATGAGTTTAATGTTTTTAATTAACTATTAATTAATTAGATGATTTTAGTCTTATGATTTATTATCAAAAGAAAGAATTATAAGATAAATGTAAAATATTTCGACATAGTTAAATATAGAGATCGAAAGAATTATATGAACGTATATAATATTAAAATCATTGATTTTAATGCTTTTATTATTTTATTAAATTATATACTCTTATGTAAATTGATGAATAAAAATGTTTCCAATTAACTATCGAAAAAAGCTTTTTGATATTTTTTGAAGATTGTTAACAAACAGAAATAATTAAATTCAATTAGCTAGATAAGTAAAGCATATCGAAGGATCAGGTGAAATCGATTTCTTAGAAATTTTCTTCATTTGAATAATATCTTTATTTTATTTTAAATTTTAATTACAATAATATTAGTGATTTTTTTAGTTAAAATTATACTTTTCTTATCACTTTATTATAAAAACTACTGTAATCTACACTTTCAGTTTTGCACCAATCAAGTTCTGATATCAATTTTTAGGACACAATAAGTAAAAATAAAATAAATTCAATAGAGTATAATAATGACATCGACAATTTAACATGATTCATCCTTTAATTTGGACTATGTCTACGGGACAAATTCCGAAAAATATTTCTTCTACTAATAAAATTTAATGGGTACAAAGTGAAAGACAATATAATAAATTGAGATAAATCTAAAATAGTGACACATAGTGTTTCATAAACTCACTATTTTGTTAATCAATTTTTATAAAATATTATCTCTTATTCTTTCACATACACGACAGTATTTTTTTGTGTGTTTGTTTAAGGTAAAAACATTGTTTATTTATAGTCAAAATTATGTATCTTTTACGTGATCAGAAATTAATCACGAAACTAACTAAATTTTATTCACAAATATATATATATATAAAGGATACAAAATAAAAAACCTCAAATTTCATTACATAATTTTGAAAAATTGAAAAAAAATTAGAAGTAAAAAGAATAAAATTTCCTATTAATTAAGTCATCATTAGTATTCTAAAATCAATATATAATTTATAGTGTTAAACACTTTGATCCCATTCCCCTTGCCTCGACCACATTGTGCACTGACTTAATATAGCTTGTCAGAACCGACTGCAGTTCAAATGTAACAAAGATCCCTTTATGATAAACAATGAAATCCCAAAACAGACCGAATTAACAAAATTTAGTTTAACCAAAAATATAGTCTTATTTTAAAATAATATTTAATTTTATAAATATTTTTTAATAATTTAATTTTATTGTTATTTTAAAAAAATAACGAACTTTTTTTTATTTTCTAATAATTACAATTTATTTGAATTATAAATTTTTTATCTTATATATTTTAAAATTTTTTAAAAATCATATTTATTTTTAAATGAATATCTTTTTATAATAATATAATTAAATTATTAAAAGATAAATATAAATTTTGAATATTATTTTTATAATAAATAAAGTACATATTTTTTTTCCTTAATTTATTTCAATCGGTTCGATTAAATTTTGCAAACCCCACCTCTATGCATACGCTGTTATTGTCTCTGTCTATAAATAATTTTCCTTTATGTCTCTGTTTCATTATCTATCTCTCTTTCTCTAAGGTGTCCGAATTCGGTTTTTTCTGGTTCGAGAAAGCTCGGCAATGGAGGTCATAGAGCTCTGGTGGTTACTGATGCTAATGGTCTATCTCTGACTGTCAGCAATTGTATTCTCTCTTTTTTATTTTACGATTTTGGTCCTGAGCTTTACAAGTTTCTGGAAGAAAAATTTGGAGCTGAGTGAGAAAGTTTCGTTTACTAATGGCGGTGGAGTACAGTTGTTGCGGATTGGATTTCTTCATTCACATACTGATCATTGTGTTTTTGGTGATTTTTGCTGGGTTAATGTCTGGACTCACTTTGGGACTCATGTCTATGAGCTTGGTTGATCTCGAAGTACTCGCCAAATCTGGAACCCCAAAGGATCGGAAACATGCCGGTACTTTTAATTTCTCTCTCAAGATTTTTGCCTTATGATTTTGCTCTTTTTCCCCCCTTTTGCCGTTTGATTTTTTAGAAAATGTGAGAAAAGAAAAGGAGAAATAGTCTTGAAATGTATCTGTTTTTGGGACCCTAGATCAGTGTTTTGATTCGGACCTTACCGACCGACTGAATTGAATTGAATTCAATTGATTATTTGATCAACTTTGACATGGAAAAGCGTGTTTGTTGCAGAGTTATATTGGTTGGTTACTTTTGTTGTTGCAAATGTTTGATTATACAGTCGATCTACGTGAGAAAATATGTTTGACTATATGTTTGCATCTCTTGATGGTTCAATTCATATTCGTATCGTTTCTGTTAGAAGTTGGTAGGTTATTAACTCTTTCAAAAAGTGTAAACTATTAAAAGAATAATTAATAATATTTTTATATTCTTATCACTTATCTAGATGCATTACAGATCAAACATTTGTAATTTAACAATTGTGATTGTTTGAATTTAAACACATTACCTCCATTTTTGATACTATGTTAGAAAGTTATTGAAAAATAAATTTTCTTAAAAGCCTAAGCTATTGGAAAAGGGTTAATATTACTTTATATCCTTCATAAGTGTTAGCTTTATGCACTATATATGACAAATACTTGAAAATTTAACTTCAAGTTAACAATTAGTGTTACTGGGACTTGAACACGGGCTCGCACCTTTGATATAATGTTAAAAAGTTATTAGAAAATCAATTCTCTTAAAAGTTTAAATCACTAGGAAAAGGGTCAAAATTATTTTTATATACTTATCGCTCTCTACAAGTTTTTCTTTAGTTTCGTGTTTCCTTTTCACTCTTTTAGCACGTTACTTGATTTTTATCTATTATAAAATATGTTTCTTATTATCTTCATTGGTGTCTTAAGTGGTTAGTTTATTTCATGAGGCACATATCCTAATCCTCCTATCTAGATTCCTTCCGTAGCTTGATTTTTATATTTAGATTTTATTTGCCGGTTCATTGATTACATGTTCGGTCATGTATCTATAAGAAAGTTTAATTTATTGTTTTCTTGTATATTCCTTCCGTAGTCTGATTTTCTAGTTAGTAAGTTGCATCCTTCCAATCTCCGTGTGTAATTTGTTTTTTGTCCACAGTAATCTGCTATCTTATTCCAAAGGAAAAATTTGTGTCGTTTGGAAAATTGTTGAAAATGTGAAGTGTAACCACAGTGATGACATGGCATCAACTAGTGATGTGGCACGAGCTGTACAGCTTACAGAAACGAACTCATCGAAGTAGTTAGGCAGTTCTATAAGCTCTCATGACTAGTTGCAGCTTTAGATTAGTTAAGAGACTAATTGTAATTAGCTTAATACTAAGAATGCATACATATACAAACTGAGATAAAGTGTGAATGTTAGAGTCGAATCAATGAAAATGTTCTTGCTAACTTTCTTCTCAACTTCCCTCTCTGTCTTCTGGTTTTCATGTTTTCATTGAAGTTTATCAGAAGACAATACTTTAGATAGTAAATTCTTTGTCTAGAAGCCTTTGATTAAAATGCCCATGTCGCTGTTAAGCAACTTGGATACTACTTGCTCTTTTATTTAGTGATTTGATCAAAAGCCTAATTGGAAAGTGCTTTTTCATTGGATTTGCAGCTAGGATATATTCCCTATGCAACTGTATGGGGTACCAAAGTGTATAGATAAGATAGTAATAGTTGAATGTTATTCCATACCTTTTAAATATGAAACTTATGAACTTGCACCAAACATGGAGACATGGACCAATTAAAGAAGGTGTTCTAAGATAAATTTATCTTTTTGATACAGTGCAGCAACTTACTGTCTTTTTGATAATTTTCCTGTGAGTTTGTTATTATCTATCCTGACTTCATATTTAACTTGCAGCAAAGATATTGCCAGTGGTGAAGAACCAGCATTTACTGCTTTGCACGCTCCTCATTTGCAATGCTGCTGCAATGGAGGTACAGTTATTTTGGTATACATGTGTTTAAATTATTTCATTAACGGGTGCCTTGCAAATCATACAATGACTGTTCCTTCTATCAGGCACTTCCCATTTTTCTTGATGCTCTGGTTACAGCATGGGGTGCTATTCTACTTTCGGTGACACTGATTCTTCTGTTTGGAGAGGTGATTAATACATCTTAGATTTTTTTTCCTAAGCCAATTAAGCATCCAATGAAGAGCTAAATTAGGACATAAAGCTGAAAGTTTTTAGTTGCGCTTTTGGTAAATTTTAATAGCATATAACAACAAAACTGTTTGCTAATGCCTCTTTAAGAAAGAATTTATGCTCTTGCCATATTTTTTTCCACATACTGGAGAACTTATTTTCTAGTCACATTAACTGTAACTAATTCATTGCATGCAAATGTGCTTATGTGAATACCCTTGCATTTTCAGATTATACCACAATCTGTTTGTTCTCGTTATGGTTTAGCAATTGGTGCAACAGTGGCCCCGGTTGTCCGTGTACTTGTTTGGATCTGCTTTCCAGTCGCATACCCAATTAGTAAGGTGACATTTTATGTCAAAAATAGATTTTATATGACCATCTTATGTAAGTCTAGTTTATATATATTACAAGTCAATTGATTATTTGCATCATCTGGTTTTCCAGCTATTAGACTTCCTACTGGGTCATGGACACATAGCTCTATTTCGTAGAGCTGAGCTGAAAACACTTGTCAATTTGCATGGTAATGAGGTATGTTTGAATCATTCTTTAGCATTTGTAAACTTCATAGTCCTTCACCATTGTCTTGACTGTTGTGGCAATAATTTTTAAAGAGCCTGAATTTTTAATTGTCTTATCTTCTGTTTCTGATATCATTTTGCATTAAAAAATTTTGGGTTAGAGAACACACTAGCTAATTTCATTACTATTTCCTGTTGCTAAAAATTGAAATCAAAGATCAACCTTGATTTCATTACGGTTTCCTGTTTTTTAAAAATTGAAATCAAAGATCAACCTTTTCGGTAATCATTCTGTTTTTATTTTCTTTCTAATTCCTAAAGATATAAATTATTTGGTACTTGTTTTAAATTTTTAGTTTTATTTGTTTACTTGTACTATTTCATCTAAGAACATCATTAGATCCTCTTTTTCCCCTTCTTCTCTTTAAAGAAAATTTCAGGTAGTAAGTGACAGAAATAGAAAATATAAATTTGATTCTGAAAACAATATTTTTCCTTGTACTCCACTGTAAAGCTAGATATCGACAAATTTTCTGGAAAAAATGAAAATTAAAGCCAGAAAATTTTACTATTAGGAAGAAAGCAGAAAATGAAAACTTTACGAAGATGTCCAAAAAGTTTCTTGCTCCACTAGACATACGGACTTGTCTATGTCTTAATAATAGGCCTGGCGCATTATTCTTCTTATTTTCTATATCTAACCCCAGTAAGGGTCATTTTAAGGCTGGAAAAGGTGGAGAATTGACACATGATGAGACAACAATTATTGCTGGGGCACTTGAGCTTACTGAGAAAACAGCTGCTGATGCAATGACTCCTATATCTGAAACTTTTGCTATTGATGTCAATGCCAACCTTGACAGGTAATTACTTATTTTGAAGATCATATGATATGTAGGGGATTGATTTGTGTGTTATTCATGCACATTTGGTTTGACAACCTAACTGAAGACTTGTTTCACAGGGATTTGATGAGCTTAATTTTAGAGAATGGGCACAGCAGAATTCCTGTTTACTATGAGGAGCCTACAAACATAATTGGTGTTATCTTGGTACTTCTCATTCGATCTTTATGTTCCTCCTTGATAAAGTCTGGAAGGTGTTTGTTGGAACAAATTTCTTACCATAACAAGCTTTGTATTCCTACAAACAGCATTCTGGTCTTCAGATTTTATTTTTTTATTGTTACCTTATAGTCTAATTTATGCCATGGATATTTTGTTTAAACTAATCTATAGGGACACTTAAAGATTACATACGGGATCAAATCTCAGATCCCACAGAGGGAGTACTTTATCCATTAGCTTATTTTTCTGTTAAAAATAAAGTAAATTTACAGTAAGATTTATTTTGTAGAAAACAACAAGACAGATTTTAGTTGACTGGAAGTATGTATTTCCACATGGAAATCTTTCCATGCCCTTTTGTCAAGGACATTGCATCCTGCAAGTCTCTATATACCAATAATCCTCAGCAATCTATCGAGAACGATAAAATTGTGCATCAGCTCTATCTGTAGCATGATTACTACATCTATTTGCATTGTTTATGGTCTATTTATCTATTAAATTCTCCTCATTAGATCAGTATTTTGTGTTGTATCTGTTGGCTACTTGACACAATTTTCTTTTTGTCTTTAGGTTAAGAATTTGTTGACAATTCACCCAGAAGACAAGGTTCCTGTAAAGAATGTCACAATACGCAGGATTCCAAGGTATACCTTCATTGCGAAGATGTGTATCTGTTTTGGTTGGTTCACCAAAAAGTTATTCTGTCCAGCACTTCATATTCATAAAGGGCATTCACTTTGCTGTTTTAGGGTCCCGGAAACCTTGCCATTGTATGATATACTGAATGAGTTTCAGAAAGGTCATAGTCACATTGCTGTTGTTGTTAGCAAGTGCAACAGGAAAAGTGAGGTTCCTGCCAATAACCATGCTGAAAGTAAGCACCAACTCTTCTTAGCATAGTTAATTTTCCCAAGCAATATGTTTTAGTTGCACCTTCAAATAGGAAATTAATCCTTTTACTTATGACAATGTCTTCTCTTTACCTTACGTCTCTAATAGATTCTGTCAAAGATGAGAGAATCGACATTGACAGTGAAAAGATACACCAAGACAAGATGTTGAAAAGCAAGAGATTACTTTACAAGTGGAAGAGCTTTCCCAACAATGAAAAGAATTCATTCAGAAGTGGATCTAGGAGCAAGAAGTGGACAAGGGACATGTACTCGAATATTCTCGAAATAGATGGTAATCCACTGCCAAAGCTTCTCGAGGAGGAAGAAGCTGTAGGCATTATAACAATGGAAGATGTCATTGAGGAGCTTTTGCAGGTATAATAGTTTTCCCTTTTAAGAATATTTCTTGATACTTTATCTGAGAAATGATTCTGCTTTGTGTAGGAGGAGATCTTTGATGAGACTGATCATCATTTTGAAGAATCGTGATCTTGATTCTCATGAAAGCTGATTGCAGTACATAATCACGAGTTTGTAGCAATTGTTTGTATTGTTCATCTAATTAAGCTTTAAACCTAGAAAACAAAAACGGATAGTATTTTCATTATTTTAGCTTTATGCAGTTGAGATGCCAAATTTCACAATGAAATTTGTTATATTCTGGTATAGCCTCTTAAGTGTACTTCTGAAGACAAAAATTTACCTTGCAAAGGTAAGGTAGATGTTGATATAATAGAATGGTATGAGTTGAGCTTCTTAGATACGGAAAATCGAAATTGCTGCAAAAGTGCCTGAGCTTCTTTAGCTAGGGCAAAAAAAAGGGGGGAAAACAAGAAACCTAAAAATATTCGAATCTCAACACATACCTAACAGGTTCAATACCATTTATTTTCACTCTGAATAGGCTGAACATTATTCAAAGTTGATGATAATACAACCGAGAAATGTGCTCGTTGCATTAGGAAGAGGACTACATAGAAAGAGATCTGAGCACTGGACTAGTGGTAGATGATTGATAATTGTTTTTAAATTACCTATTTTATCATGTGGATGCACGAATAACTAAAAAGGGTCATGATGTTTTGCCTTAATAATTCTCCGGCAAACATCATTTAAGTGCCTTGATATGAAGAATTAGGTATGAGTTGGACAACAATCTTCATAAAAGTTAAGTGCTTAATTTATAGTTTTGCAATCTTCGTCATATTTTTGCTTCATTGTTTTAGAGAAAGTGTCTCTCTTTTGAAAGAAAAGAACAAAAGAAAAAAAAAACCCAATAACTCAACACAAAGTACCTTTCACACGCTTGTCATTATTATCAGAGTTCATGAATCAATTTCAAAAAAACACCTCTTCTTCCCCTTAATACTTTTACCTTTCAGTTAAGAGATACTTGAGCCTAGCCTTGAAATTGAATCATTATACATGCCATCACGCCCTTGTAAGAATATAGGATAATCTCAATTCTCACCTAGGGATATAGCTGATAATTTCAATCATTTGTGGCTGATGAAAATGACTTTTAGTTAATCTTTGCTTCGTTTCTCCTCCTCCTTCCTTTGATCATGTGTCCTATTTTTCAATTTGCGTATCTTGGAGCTCTTCGAGTGATCTTTCTTCGGTTTCTTATGCCTCGCACAATCAATCTCTTCTTCTGAAGATCACATCACTGAAGCGAAGGAGGATTTTATGGACCATAAAGAGCATAGCATTCGACAACATTAGAGCTCGTTGACCACTCTTACTTGGTTAGCCTTACCATAGCCAAAACATTCACACAAAACCTATACAATTAATCCTCCACTTCTATGTTCCTATGAAGTCAACAAATTTCCATCTTGAGAAAAAATAAAGAAAAAAGTGATTGAGTTGATTACTTTACTCGTAGAAATTCTTCAACTTCTTCATCTCTCAAGCCATCATCTTGTCTAGAATTGGAACTATGATCGACACCTTTGTTTGACGTGCGCGAAACATATACACTATCATCGATCCCAATAGGACTAGTACTTTTCCTCAGCTTATCATCTTTAAGGCTTGCGCCATTATTTCTACGATCCTTAAACTTGTCTTTAAGTCGATCATCAAGTTCTAGGTCTTTTTGTCGGAATTGCCACATCTCATTCACTTCTTCACCTCGGTTGGCTGCACAATAAGAGAAAAATTAAGACCACAATGGATGCAAATCATAGTATGTTCATTGCACAACAGCTAAATTCATATATATACTACAGACACGTTTGGATGTATTTTTTTAAGAAGTGATTTGAAATAAAGTGGTTAAAGTGAATCATTAAAATATTTAACATAAAGTACAAATTATGACTACTTTTCATCGAGATTGTTTAACATCTTTGAAAGTAATTTAAGCCATATAAAATCAATTTTAACTAAAAATAAAAGTTACTACAATAGTAATAAGTTAAAAAAAAAACAAAGCGTTGCAAACAACTATTCTAATTTATTGTTGAGGAGCAAAATCAATGACAAGATAAGTAGCTAACAACACAAATAAAAGAGAACTCTGATGTTGGACAAACAATATGGCTATTTTAAGATGTTATGTTCCGTAGTTGCTCAAACAAAAAAATGCAAAAAACTTATCGCCATACAAATTGTGTGTACAATGAATATGTAAGTATACATATCGTAATAAGTAATACAATGATAAATAAATATCATTTCCATACAAATTATTTTATTATAAACTAATTTTTAAAACTAAAAAAAATAATAATTTTTTTTTGTATTTTTATATTTTAAGAAAACAAAATTAAAATAACTAAAAGTAAATAGTAATAATTAATTGAATCAAATTTGGTAACTAAAAAAATATATGAAAAAATATTTATGAATATTTAATCCTCCAATTTTTTAAACATGAGAATCGTTAAAATCTTCAAATATAATTATCAATTAATTACATGTTCAATTGAATCTAACCTAGTATGTTATTTAATCAAGACAAACAATTAAATAATTCTTTCAAATCTATTTAATTATCTCTATAGATAAATTATTGGCAAAACAATTAATAACATAAAAATCAGATTAAATAATATAATTAAATTTAAATTATAATTGTAGTAAAATTTTAGATCATCACATGGTAAAAATTGAGTTCATAAGATCCCTAGATTAATAAATTAATTACACATAATTGTGTTCATAAAGCTCATATTTTTCATAAAGAAATACAATTAATCTCTTTGATTGTAGTATTAATCTTCTCTTGAATCTACACCAAAATTGTGTCATCTCTTAAATTTTTATGTATTTTTCTCTCTTTTTAACTCCAAAAAAATGATCAAAATTATAATTAAATAATATAATTAAATTTAAATTATAATTGTCGTAAAATTTTAGATCATCATATGGTAAAAATTGGGTTCATAAGATCCCTAGATTAATAAATTAATTACACATAATTGTGTTCATAAAGCTCATATTTTTCATAAAGAAATACAATTAATCTCTTTGATTGTAGTATTAATCTTCTCTTGAATCTACACCAAAATTGTGTCATCTCTTAAATTTTTATGTATTTTTCTCTCTTTTTAACTCCAAAAAAATGATCAAAATTATACTAATGGAGGCCAATTAGGGTTTATGGAGTGATTATAGGCTTAAATAAATCTCGAGTGCGATCTGGACCGTCAAATCACCTTTAGATCAAGGGATACGATCAAAACAAGTAAAACTGACAGTTCCAACCAATCACAGTATGACACATGGCATCAGAAATTTACTAGACGAATCAAGGAACGACACGTAGTAGGGGATATCGATCAGAGTCAACACTTGTTGAGTCCGCGACACGCGATGCGACATAATTCGTAGAAATAGATAGCATGGCTCACAGGTGGAACGCACGTAGTAATGGCATAGCGACACGTGGCATGACACATTGACCAATTTCCGAACTCGAATTGAACGTCGTACTGACATGTGGCATGTGTTTCGTCTCCTCACATGCAACGTAACATGATTAGCTCTCTGTGCTTGTGTGGCTTGCCCATTTAGCTCATCTGCCTACGTGGCTTGCCACATAACAGCTCTTGATTGGTTCTACGTGAAAAATTCTAGAAAAATCTAAAAAAAATTCAAGAATTATATTTTCACCCTTTTTCATTAAAAAATTTATATTTTAATATTTTTGACCCAAAAAATACTATTTATTGAATAAAATAAATAAATATTAAGTAAAAAAATGCACTAATGATTCTACTTTTATAGAGTCATCATTGGATAAGCTTTTAGATAAGGTAATAATGTAACACATTTATCATGCACCTGAAAGCCCCTCCAACATGGTAAAATGGTCCCTCATTAAGGCAAAAATTAAGAAAAGTTAAAAGTGTCAAGAATTTGCATTTTGTTAATCAATTTCTAAAACCAATTCAATTATTTTTCTTGAGAGAATACAATATAGTAAGTAGTAAGAGAATTACAATAGAAAAACTAACCTTGTTGTACACTAAGAACAGTAACAGTAAGAAACCGTGAAGTTGGTTGAGTTCTCACATTAGGTTCCCAAACATAGCAATGCACTCCTTCTTTCTCAACTTGTCGTCGTAATTTTATTGCTTCTTTCATTAGCATTGTAGCTATTATATTTTCTCTTTCAAGATCCATCACTTCTTCTTAAGGAGATTATTAAATTAATACGAAAAATAAAAACATCAACATTTAGACAAATAATTTTAATGATCCAATACAACCAAAATTTCCTACTTAATTGAATAACAACTACTACATAGCATTGAAGTCTCAATCTTTACCACAATTTCCATCTAGATAATCATACAAAGATAGAAGTGATATTTTTCTTATAACTTTTTCAGAACAATCCAATCAATAAAACGAGAATAAATATAAGATATCATCTTATTAAACAACCCTAATTGCATTTATGCTTCAAATTCCTCATAATCCAACTAGAAACAAACAACAATAATTTCTCTTCTCCTAAAACTAGGTTCGAGTTAAAGGCTTTATTTTCTAAAACCTAAACCCTTAAAACAAAACTCCAAAACCTAAAACCTTAATCAAACTTTTGAAGATCAGACAAAATTTCAAAACCTCAAAAAATAAGGAGTTTTAATCACATATTATATTCTCTAGTAACAAAAGTTCCAAACATAATCACAAAAACAAACTTATCAAATCGAGCAACAAATGAATATGATAATAATAATTAGTTATCAAATGATAATAATAATTACTTATCAAATTTAGGTCTTTGATGATAGACGATAATAAAACAATCTTCGTTTTAATTATTTATAGAGGGTCATATTGTTTTTATTGAAAACTTGAGAGTTGATAAAAAGATACGATGTAAATTGAGTCTAGTAAAAGATACAACTTTTTTTATGTATCATTTAAAAATAAATATTTTTTAAAAAATAATTATGAAAAATAATAAAATTATAAGAAGGAGAGAAAGGAAAGAAATGGGCTGAATTCTAACCTACCGAGACGCAGCGTTTTGTGTTTTTTTTTCTTCTCTCAAAGTTCATCACTAAAAGGAGCAATTAGTCTCAGAGTTGCCGTTATCATTTGCTGCTCTTTTTCTCATTTTTACGGACTCCAAAAATGTCGGGGGTGCAGAATTTGAATGCTTCCATCTCTTCCTCTTCCTCTGTTTTCTTAGCCCCTCCCAACTTTAGTTTCACCTCCAGGTATATCACTATCTCTAAATTTAAAAGAAACTATTGTTATCTTTGCTATGTTTGGGTGATGATCAAACCCATTAACAGTTATCTAAAAACATTTTATTTTCTTCTATTTTACTTCATGTTCATAGCAATCAAACAAGGGATTCAAGCTCTTTTGAATTGTGTTTCTGTTCATAATGGTGCAGATCTCAGAGTGTTGCATTTCCTGCGAAGTCCATTGGCATCTGTAAATGTGTTGCTACGCCTCAAGAACAGAAAACTGGTATAGATCCCGTTCCCTTTGCAATTTGGTGGATAATTTTGCTTTTGACCTCCCAAAGTTGATTTTTTTGGCTACATTTCACGCTTCTGATGTGACTTCATATTTTTCTTAAGTTTACACTACAAAGGTCTCCCGCAATGCAAACATAGCGAAACTTCAAGCGGGTTATCTATTTCCCGAGGTCTGCTGTATTAGTTGTTCCTTTCTCTTATATTTTTCCCCTTTTTATTTGGATGTAAATTTGTTGATTTTATTCTGAAATCTGATTGGGAAAAGAGGTCAATGAGTCCTTAGCTTTTAGAGAAATACCAAAGAAAATCTAGCTACATACAAATGTGTGCTGATTGCTTATATGTGTTTCTTTCCATTTTTTGGGGTTAAATAGATTGCTAGAAGAAGAGCTGCCCACTTGCTGAAGTACCCTGATGCAAAAGTGATAAGCCTTGGAATTGGTGATACTACAGAGCCCATTCCTGAAGTCATAACATCTGCAATGGCTAAGGTACTGTGTTAAGGAGGGTGTTTTCAATTTTTATTTTTAAGTATTTAAACAATCTCGATTAGTGTAGACTTTTGTGGATTTTAATTGATTTTTATAGATTTCACATAAACTTTGGTAGAAGAATTCTAGGTAGATTTTTATCATAGCATTTTATAGATTCTTAAGGACTTCTAAAGCTGATTATCATAACTTTAGCAATCAAAACTGCTTATCTTTGTTCATTACTGATTGCTTTTGTAAACTGTTTTTTCTTTGGCAGAAAGCACATGCCTTAACCACTATTGAAGGTTACAGTGGTTATGGAGCTGAACAAGGGGAAAAGGTATATGAAATTTTAAAATTTACTTCCTAGTTTCTATTTCGTTTATTATTTCCTTGGACGAATTGAGAACTTGAGATATGTATTGGTTCCTTTCTACAAATGATATTAACCCTGTAGATTGCAACATGCCTCAATACAGTTACAATGTTATAGTTTCAGGGTAACCGGATAAGTTAGTATTCTGTGTCCAAATATCTTGTGCTTTACCTAATGGGATAATGGAGTAACTATTAATCTCTAAAAGAATAATGCTATATATTCCAATGGATGCTCTCTTTTCTCCCCCAAATCATGTCTCCAAATCCGAATGTAATTGGTTAGTGATTTGACATTGGTGGCCACCATAGTGCAAAGGGTTATATTCGGCTGTGTGGGTTGGATGACTTCCAATTTAGAATGTCTAGCATTTTCAGGCTAAAAAAATAGTAATTTCCAACTGTAAAATACATAGAAATTCAAATTAATAATATAGAATTAAGACTGCTAAATTATGCTTATTGAGATATTTTTGCACGACACATGTTAGCAAGTTCTGTCTGTGTATGGCATAATGGAATTAGCTCCACAAATTCTTTTGTGTCATTTAGCCATATGATTTCCTTTTCCAGTGTTAAGTAAATGGTTAGATGAGAGTATCAGGTCTGGCTCTACAATTTTAGCAACTTTGCTGCGGATTGAAAAAGTTCATACCCCTTTCATCAAATGGAGACTTTAAGGATAAGAACTAAGTTTAAAAGTCTGCTAGTGATGTGTCCATGTGCTAGCGTGTGTAGGTCGGCTCATATATGATTGGATGGTGAGTGGTGGGTTCTACTGTTTGCAACTCTTATTTTGCATGAGGGATGTTTTGTAATGGAAGAGCAACAATGTGTTGTTAATTGATGCAGCCCTTGAGAGCTGCAATAGCATCATCATTTTATAGCAACCTTGGCATAGAGGAAGATGACATTTTTATATCAGATGGTGCAAAATGTGATATATCGCGCTTGCAGGTTAGTTACTTGTATATCTTTTGATTGATTTATTGCCTCAAATTTATGTTGAAGAATTAAAATCACTTCATTTTATTATTCTGTGGCAGGTTGTTTTTGGGTCGAATGTTACTATGGCAGTGCAAGATCCATCCTATCCGGTAATTTCACTCTTATAGATATTTAATTTTATTCTGTGTGTATATATCTGTCCTGATATAGAAAGTGATCTTGTGATGCTCGGTAGTTATGTTTATTTGTTCACTTTCCTTCTGATTTCCCCCCCTTTTATTAAGCTTTTGACATTTTCCCCTAATTCAGGGTATGATGTTATTTGATGCTAGAAAAGTTTATTCTGCTGTAGTGTAACGTTTTAAGAAGTTCTAACTAGATAGCAAATGAAATATCACCTGCTCAAGTATCTGCACTTTCTTGGGTTTCACTTTTCAACAATGAAAATTTATTGAAGTTTGAGTGCTGAAATCGAGGATAGGCTTGCATGAAAAGCTAGACCCTTATTTGAATTTTAGCACTTAGCTGTTCTTTCTCTTTTTTTGTTTGACCTTTTATGTGCATATTATGTTTCTGTGGTTTGCTTAAAATAGATTTCTGAAATTTATAAATAATAGAAAAAGCAGGCCTGGTGAAAACTTAATCAATAAGCAAGGGTATAGGGATGTAAAATTAGGCACTTAGCAACCATTTTCTTATGATCTCTTGCTCTGTACTAACTGGAAGAATATGACACAAAAAATTCATTGTTATTAAATGTTTCAACCATTTGTACCATATATACCTTAAACATAATGTTTTTATGACAGTAAACTGCACATGTGAACAAAATAGTTAAATAAACTGGAAGAAAAACTCACATGGTTAATTTTGATATGCTCTCTCTCATCAAATACTGCATAAAGATAATACAATGCAACTTTTCTTTCTTTTGTGGGCAGGCATATGTAGACTCGAGCGTTATTATGGGTCAGACCGGACAGTTTCAGAAGGAGGTTGAGAAATATGGAAAGATTGAGTACATGCAATGTACTCCTGAGAATGGCTTCTTTCCTGATTTACTTGCTGTTTCACAAACAGATATTATCTTTTTTTGTTCCCCAAACAATCCTACTGGTGCTGCTGCAACGAGAGAGCAACTGACACGTCTTGTACGGTTTGCCAAGGACAATGGATCTATTATAGTTTATGATACTGCATATGCCATGTATATGTCGGATGATAACCCACGATCCATATTTGAAATTCCTGGTGCCAAAGAGGTGGGTTTGGAGCATTTTTTTTTGCTTAGATGAACTTAATTCTTTTTCATGTTAAAATGGGAAAATCCCTTGGTTTATTATTTTGTTGCAATATATCTCCTTAAATTCCTTTAGTCTTTTTTACATTATATAAACATTTAGGAGCTTTGTTAGCCAATCATTTCCACAATCTGTATTCTTTGGGTAAGTGCTGTTGCATGTACAGTGCCTAGCATGTTAATTATTATTTGCTTGTTTGGATATTACAGGTTGCGATTGAGACGTCATCATTTAGCAAGTATGCTGGATTCACTGGAGTACGTTTAGGGTGGACTGTTATACCGAAGCAGCTTCTCTTTTCTGATGGATCTCCTGTTGCGAAGGACTTTAATCGCATTGTTTGTACTTCCTTCAATGGGGCATCTAACATTTCCCAAGCTGGTGCTCTAGCTTGCCTTTCACCTGAAGGTCTTAAGGTTAGTTTGGTCTCATTGCTAATATCCTAAAAGCTTAAAATTACTTAAATTTCTTTATTGGAAAAATGATAACATGATATATGAAAAGGGACTCTAGGGGATGATTAGGCAAACAAGTAAATGGATCATAGGAAAGAGTTTGCTCTATGATTTTGATGAAGTTGCTATTTGTTATGATCCACACAAGCTCGCGAACTGTCATACTATGCAACTTGCTGATTGTCTTCGAAAAATCTCAACATTTCATCAACGTTTCTCTGAAAAGTTTCTATTAAAAAAAGGTGTTTACTTGCACAGTGCATTCCCATAACAAACTTATATCGTTGATATAATTTGTAGGCAATGCAAGATGTGATTGGTTTCTACAAAGTAAATACTTCTATAATAGTGAAGACATTTGAATCACTTGGATTTAAAGTATATGGAGGGAAGAATGCGCCATATGTGTGGGTTCACTTCCCTGGTCGAAGCTCGTGGGATGTGTTCAGTGAGATCCTTGAGAAGACTCATGTGGTTACCACGCCTGGGAGTGGTTTCGGGCCTGGTGGTGAAGGCTTTATTCGGGTTAGCGCCTTCGGTCACAGGGAGAATATTTTAGAGGCCTGTGGAAGATTCAAGCAATTATACAAGTGAACACGACATGTACAATTTTCCTCCCCTTGTTTGGCCAATAATGGAAATTAATCTTGTAATCTTAGCCAAGTATGATGACATTGAATTTTAGATTTATGTATTTGAAATCTTAGATAAGCCCATATGCACTTATGTTGCTGAAACGTTTCTTAGAGAGATGAACGTTATTAGAAAATTTCCATGTTCTTTCATGCACATTTGCTATAATGTCCATTGTAGCAAAAAAGATGTCCCTCAAGCATTTTGTCCAGTGTTCTTTGTTATGAAATGTTTTGTATCATCCTGAGAATAAACAAATAAATGTTTAATTAAACTAATAAACGAGGGTTGATAACTTTACTAGCCCTTTAATTCTTTAAGATTTATACTTTAATTCTTTAATTTTTAAGGTATATATTTATGGTTCTATAATTTGTTCAATATATACTTTAATCTCCTTTCTGGGAAGGTATATATATATATATATATATATATGGGATTTGTTATTTGAATGGTACCATGATTTCATTTTAAGTACTCTTATTTTTATGTTTAAGAGGTACTTTAATGATATCCATATTAAATAAAATGTATCAATTTAATGAAGGGCATATAGGGTATATAGGGTATTATTTACTATTCTCTTCACTAGAATATTAACGATTTATTTTTTCATTATTTTGAGTTCTTAGATATATATTCTAATGCATTTTGACTCGTTTTATAATCTCTTTTTCTTTTACCAGTTAAGAGCTTAACAACTTCACTGAAAATTACATATTGTTTATTGATGTTTATTCAAATTTTATGTAATTTTGTTTTAATGAATATAATATACAGTTTTTAAAATTTGTATGTAAAAAAAAAAAGAAAAGTAATATATAATATGCAATTTGTATGAAAAAATATATTATATATGCAAAACTTAATATATAATCATACTTATTGAATTTATAACTATTATAAGAAATATTAATATTAATTATTGATAGAGAATTTTGTTTATAAACCTTAACCTTTTCTCGTTATTAGAATAATAAAAAACACTTAAAAAGAAAACAACAATAGTAAAAAAAAACACTTAAAAAGAAAACAATAGTAAAAAAAAAATCTTAATTGAAAAAAACAAATGAATATGAAGTTGGAAAATTATCAATGATGTCCTTGACCTTTTTCGTATATTCATATATGCCTCTAATTTTTATAAAAAGAGATTTAATGCTCTCAATTTTTATAATTAATATCATTAATGTCCTTGAATGAATAACTGCGTAACTTTTTATCCGATGATGTATTTTTATTTTCTATGATTTTGATATCAAATTGTGGCTACCTGTTTTCCAACACTAGTTATTACTTCTTGTCGATTATAATTTAAAGGTAAACTTTTAAGTTTCTTATTAAAACATTATTTTAACTTTATAATTTTTTTATGTTTATTTTCATACAAACATGTGTCTAGTTTTTTTTTACTTCATTTTCTTATTTATTAGTTTTATAAATATTATAAAATAATATTTAATTAACTTAAAATTATAATTATCATATTTGAATTTAATGGATTCACTAAGGTCTTTCATTCCATTATTCATCTTCTTTTGTTACAACTTATATGCCTTATTTTATTCAAGCTCTAATACCCTCGTGATAATGGTGAAACTCTTACATCCGTATATGATATATATGGTGTCCAAATTAGACTTACTATAGAATAGAAAAAGAGTGAATGCACTCCATTTCATTCATAATATTAATAATTATTATAATTCTAAAAGCCAATTAAGAATTTTGAAGAGATTCTTAGATATTCATAATTTCTAGATACATAATTGTTAGATGAATAATTTTAAAGTTTATATTGCTAAACTTTGTATTTTTGGCTTTTGAATTTAAGTCTTTCATTTCCTTGACATAGTCTCTCGACAAGAGATGTGAGTTTGATATCTTTATTCTTCTTTGTCATTTTCTACTGACAATCTTTTTGATGACGTAGACAATAATGCACCTTTATCTTCTTGATCTCTAATACAGTAAATGCATTTACGATCCTTAGTGGTTTTCTTTGCTTGAAAATAAAACACTTTTCTTTTTTCTTGAAAAATTTCCAAATTATTACTATTATAATTTGTTTCAAACTTATTGATTTTCCCATCATCTTATTCAATAAAGGCTATATTGCTATGAGAAGTGATTATAACTTTACTAGTCAAGTAATTTACCTTAACATTAGAAGAATTATCAATTTTCTCGAGTTTATAATAAAATTGACTTAATATTTGTCCTCCTTGAATACAAAGTTCATCTATATTGAATTACTTTTCTAGAAGCATCCTTGATTTTGAAACTTCTCTATTAGTGTTGGAAATCCCTAATTTGATAAAATGATAGTGATTAACACAACCTTATTCATTCAAGTACATAGGTGAACTGAAAAATCTAAGATAAACATGCTTGTAACCTACTTTGATTTTCTTCCTGGGTTCTTGATAGTTTTCTTGAATTTTTCAAGAAAATAATTTAATTTATTTAAATTAATTCATGTATATAGGCTCTCAATTAAACATGCATGAAAAGTTTTATAAACAAAAATTGGGTCAACTCCTTCAAAATTATTAAATTTATTACATACAAGAAATTCTTTATTCTGTGGTGTAAAATATTATGTCTTTGATTTGTTTCTGAGTAGATTTTTTGGATAAGTTTTCAATTATCGTGGTTTACTTAAATTCCTATATTGATATTTTTCGTCTTTAATGACCAATATATTCTTGGGAGATATTTCTCTAATGTACTGATGGTTGTACTATCTTTACTATCCATGTGAAAAACGTTTCTCCGAATAATACTAACGATCTTAGTATCTTTTCTAGTGTCTTTAACCTACTCGATAGTGATGGTTGTTGTTATATTATTATAGAGTAATTTTTAACTATATCTTCTAGAGTTGATAGATTTGGTACTCTATAGTTGGCATAAATGTCTTCAACTTATATTCTACTAGTAAAAACTCTATAAGTTATTCCACTAAATTTAATAACATTTTTGCTTACTTCAAGCAAATTTTTGTAAATTGTTAATTTTAGACCATTATAGACCATATAAGTCTTTTTCTAATATTCTTTTTTTGCTTATTCAACCTAATTAAGCTTTTCTTCTTTTCTTTTCCGAGTTGTTATTCTCTTTTGAACTATTGTACTCTTCCTTCTCATTTTAAATTCTTTTTTTAGAAATTTTACCTTCCTTAAAATGAATCTTTGAGGTGGATTCCTCTTTAGAATTTTTTGGACTATAATGTTGGTTTTGAAATGTTAAATTCTTCATGTTTAATTCTTATCTATAAAAGAGACTTTTTTATGTATAAAACCTCGAGTTGTTCCTGGAGGATTCTTATCTCCTTTTCATTTATCTTGATCTTGATATCACGATGTTCCATATCTATAAGAAAAAATAGTTAAAGGTGTTAATTCTCTTGTAAAAGCATCTACTAAACTATTCTCGTTTCCTCTATGATGTTCGACATCAAATTATAGTGGTTAAACTATTGCTGTCATCTAACTAATCTTCCTTATTTATAATAATATACAATATTAGTCCTTAAAAATAATTGATGTGTTTAGATGAAAGTCAATTTAAATCTTAAATTAAATTGATAAAATTATTGTTATTTAGTATATAACAATTAAGGGTCTTTTTTTAAGAAAACTTTGAAAATTAACTCCTATTTATTAAATAGGAGGTTTTTGTTGTTTGTGAAATGAAAATTAGATACATCAACTAGAAATAAATAAAGATAAAAAAACAAAATATAAAGATTGTAATAAAGATTTGAATAAAATAACGAATGCATGATTATTCTTCATCACTAGCATATCTTTACATCTTCTTACCTATTCGTGAATTAAACAAACTCTTAATCTAAATTGTTTTTAATAGACAACCTAGAGTAAATTCTCTAAATTTAATCTATAGAAAAAATTTAATTTCAAGAAGCAATTGGATCAAGTTTAAACACACACGCTCAATTTAATTATGTTGAGTATTAATTATCATTGCAAGTAATTTATTACTAATTATTTAAATTGATCAAGTGATTATGTACCCATTCAATTAAATTAATTAACGATAAATTAGTTTGATTATTTAATTGTACACTTAATTAATACATAATCAAAAAGAATAAATGAATAGAATACTGCATATCTTATTAAATATTACAATCTATGTCTAAGACTTTGAAATTACCCATAATAAATTATAAAATTAGCTACTTATAGAAAATAATAATTCAAAATATTATTTATGAAAATAATAAAAAAAGGATAATTTTTTTTTGAATTTTTGCCTTTAATTTTTCTCTTTAATTCTTTTGATTGCCTCTTGAATCTTCTTTTTAATTGTTACATCCAACTTAATTTTTGTTTTTTTTCTTCTTAATTTTCGTTCAATTATAATACTATCTCTATTTTATGGAGTAGTATTTTGTATTTATATTAAAAAAATTGATTTATTTTGGAGTTATATTAGGATTGATGATACACGTAATATACGCATAAAATCGTAAAAATCACTCAGGATATATATGGTTTCCGCCATATGTTAGGATATTAGATTTATAGTGAAATAATGATGCGCGCTAAGTTAGGAGCTAAGTTACGACTATACGACAAATTGTATGGAAGGGGAAGGCTACGAAGAGACACATCGTTTGGGGAACTGGAGGAACACGTTAGAAAATGCCAAAACGGTGTCGTTTTGGGTTCTCTTTTCTGTGTGCATCTCAGGTCCTCGAAGTACTTCTAGAGTATATCCATGGATATTTCTAAGTACATTTACCTATTAAATAAAAATTATAAAAAATCCATAAAAATCTAAAAAAAATCTAAAAGATCAATATTTAACCAATAAATATAATACAAATAATTTTAACTTATTATAATAATAAAATATACATATACATACACACACACACACACATATATATATATATATATATATCTAAAGTTATGTATAAAATATCACTTATCAATAATCAAAATTTTTGTTATCAATTCTAACAATAAATATAAAACTTATTACATATATATTAAATTTTTTAATAGTTTTTTTAATAGGTAATAATTTTTTTTATTACTGTATAATTTAATTCTCAACCATGGAAAGATCTTAATGTATATTTACAAAAATATTCATATTTATTATCTACTTTTACTTTTAAAATCGTTTCCTAATATTCATGTGAAACATTTGTTTCAATTATCATTTTATCATTTGGACTTAAATAGTATAAAATAAGTATATTTTTACTATGTTTTTACTTTATTTATGTATAAAGTATCTTATTATATTCATTTTCAAACATGATATTTTTTAATTTTGTTTGTAAAGGTTTTCACTATTTTTAAAAGTTTTTTGATGTATGGATCAACATGTATTAAATATCCTAGGAATATTTGTAATTGATTTTTTTCTTTTACTTTACTAAAATTCTTAAATGTTATTTAGTATATGGGACTATAAGTTATGTTTTTCATCTTTAATTTCTAACCCTAAATATTTAATTTTTTATTTAGTAATTACTATTTTATTCTTAGACAGTACAATACCTTCTTGCTTGTATTATTTGTAGAATATTAGTAATATCCAAATAATATTTATTTAATTCATTACTAAAAATCAAAATATCATATATGTAGACACAACAAAAAATTTGTAATTTTTTAAGAATGTTCATATTACCTTCAAAAAATACATGAATTTTGTTTTAATTCAAATGATACAACAATCCATTAGAATTTTCCTTAAGAACAACTAAATGTCGAAAGTTTTGAAATTTCTCATCCAATCTTATTTGTTAAAATTCACTTTTGAAATCAAAACTTAAGAAGTATTTATTTCTTTTTATCAATGATAATAATTATTCTTTCTTTAGAATAAAATATCCATCATTAATGGTTTATTTATTCAATGCTTTGAAGTTTATTATCATTCTTTTTTTTTCCTCTTCTTTTTTCAACATTTTTTCAATTAAGAATGCTATATTAGAGGGAGGTGAATTAATTGGTATTATAACTTTTAGTTCTAAAAGTTCTTAAATTTGTTTTTCAAATTCAATCCTATTTTCGAAGTATAAATCATAGATTTTACACTAATGATTTTGTTAGGATATCTTAGTTTTATGTTAGCAATCATTTTAGATTTATTTACTTTTTGATCTAAAGGATTTTCTGAACTTGTTATTTTTAATAATTTTTTGATACTTGTTAATACTTTATCTTCTTAGACTTCATTAAGAAAAAAGTTTTATTTATCTTATATATCTAATGAAATATTTTTTAAATAATATTTTTGTTACTACTTTGTGTTTATCTAATCATGTTTTTGCTTTTTATATTTTTGAATAAAAGTTAGGTTTGATATAATTAAAAAAATTCTTACTTTTTTGACACATAAATGGTTTCCCTATCTTATTTTGTTCAACTTATTTTATCTAAATATTGTGTAAAAAATTAATATAAGTTTAAGAAATTATTTCATATTAATAAATCAACTCCTGTTTTTTGTTAATATATGGTAAGAATATGAAATTTCTCTTCTCTTATCATTATATCTATATCTTTTAAGACTTTCTTAAGATCTATTGTAATATTGTTAGTAATTCTTACAAATAAATCTTTTGGTGCTTATTTTCAGAGTTACTCTGGGAATACATATTTACTAGCTACACACATATTAGCTCTTGTATCTACATATGCATGTAAATAATAACTTGTGTAACATTTAAATTTTAATCCTATCTTAATATAAGTATTGTATGAATTTGAATTATTATACAAATCATTCACCTTCTAATAAAAAATATTCATATTCTGAGTCAGTTATTTAATTCTCAATTTTTTCCTAATAAATAATACAGGTATCATTTATATATGATTTCTATATTGGTTCTAATTCCATCATAATAGCTTCTTATAAGATTTTTGCTTTCTGCGAAAATATCTTTTTTCATTCTTTTTTATATTAAAACCTGTTAGCGTATTTATTAGTATAATGTTCTTCTTCATTGCAGATTCAACATTTGTATTTCTTTTTTTTTATGAACAATAATTTTTATTTTCTAGTGGTTTATATTTTTTTCTCCTAAAATATATTTTTCTATAAGGTTTTTTATTTATACATTCTCTTATATCTTTGAAAGTCTTGTTTTCTAAATTTATATCTTTTAATTATTTTGTAATTTTTTTATATTTTTTATATTTTTGCTTGTAAGATTTTATATTATATCTATATTTTCCTAACATCCTAAAATCTCTTGTATAATAATATATTTTATCATTTCCTCTTATTTGTTTAGATTTCTATCTTTCTTGATATTTAATGATTTTCTAATTTTTTTGAGTTGTTATTCTTCCGCCTAAGGTGTTTGGCATAATTTTTCTATTTCTTTTATTTCATATTTTTATTATAGTTTTATGTAATGTTTCAAGTAATTTTTGAAAAAAATATTTCTTTATAAGTTTCTTACATAGATGATGATAACTTATAATAATACATTTTATATTCACAAATAAATGAATCTATGTAACACATGTCACATATTTTCATATTTGTTAAATGTCATTTGACTTCCTCAATTTAATATTCACTGGATTCATTGATATGTATATCTTTGTCTTCTCCAATAAATTTCTTGTATCTAAATACTACCTACCTTTGAGAGCATTCCCTGCATTTATAAATCTTATCGTTCTATTAAATTTGTAAACTAAATTTTAACATTTTTTGTCATTGTTAAAATTGAGGAAGTTTAAGGGTTTGATTATGTGGTCGAAGAAATTTATATGATTACACTCATACTACTAGATCATTCATTTAAAGCTTTTTTTTTTGTCTCTTATACAATCTAAATCTAAAAGATCAGATTTATCACTTTTATGAATTTTGAATTCTAGTAGGATATTACTTCTAATTCCCTATTGTAACCCTTTTTCTATTTTGTATTGTTTTTTTTCTATAAGCAAAGTTAGGTTTTTTTGGCCTTTTGTCTATTTCTTTCTTCTCTACATGGGTTAGATGTTTCTTCTTGATGAGGAACTAGTAATAAAAAGGTTTCATATGATTTTTTATAATAATATTTTTTAGATCAGAATCAACCTTAATGACTATTATTACTCTTTGTTTATACAAAGTTTTTTATCATAATGTCTTTTTAATACTTTATCTGTTAGGGTTAACAAACTAATTAATTTTTCTATGTCTCTATTCTCAAGATCTATAAATTATTCTTCTAATTTTTTTTTCTATATTTCATTAAATTAGAATTATAGCTTCTTCTTTATCTTTAGATTTTTTCTCATTTTTTTCTTATTCTTAGGTATCAATGCATCTGATCTCCTAGGTGATTCTTATTTTAATCCATCAAATGGATCAAACTTATAATGTATAATTTATTGTCTCTAGGTATGTTATTTATATCTCTTCTTAATTCTATAAGTTACTTATGTATGTCTTGTTGTAATTTTTTTAATTCTTTTAGGAGTTCTTTTTATGTTTCATTTATGTCTTGTAAAGACTCTATGTTTGATTCTTATGTTATATTCATTTATTCTGCTAAAAGAATTAAAACTTTCATTATTGTTATTTAATTTTTTGATATGCTTGTTAGATTTCTATTAAAATCTAATTCTATATCATGTAATTGTTTTTTGAACATTATTGGTATGTTATCATTTTTCCTTATTATTGTGTCATGGACTAATGTTTTCATTATTTTAACTTTTTATTTTAGATTTATCACCTCTCTTTTTTTGTTAGAGGTTTCTCCTTCAAAATCTATAAACGTAAATTTTGATACATTACTTTTTCTTATTACATTAGAGGTTTTTCTTTAATATTTAAGTTTAATTTTTTTGGTATTTTAAAGTCTATTAATACTTATGGTTTTATTATTTATCCAATTTCTTAAATTATTTTATTTATTTCTTTGCATTCATTTTGTTTATATATTAAACTATTATGACTGGTTGTTAATGAATATTTTATTATGTAGTGTAATGAAAAAATAATGATTTTTTGCTTTTATTAAATCTCATCTTTTAAATTCACAGGTTAAACTTAATATTTTGTTTAAGTTCTTATCATTAATATTAATGGAAAACTAGAGTATGTTGTAGATTTTAATTTCTAAAATTCTAGGTTTTCATAAATTATTCATAATAAAACATCTTTTTTATTGTTTTATTATTTAGCAGTGCTAGTTTTATTGGCGTATTAATTTATTTTCTAAAATATATTTTTATTAATATTTAGATTCTTTTTAAATAAATATATTTAATTTTTCTTTTATCCTTCAGAGGTGATGGTTTTTGTCGATTACTGATATAGTATACATTCTTTGTGTGTTTTATTACTTATTTTATAATAAACTATATGTTTTCTTGAAAATATTTTATTTATTTTTGAGAATGATGAATATTTAAATCCATCTTATTCCTTAAGATTTAATCTTATTTTTTATATTTTTTTCAATTTTTTTTACTAATTATTATTTCTTATGATAAACATATTTAGATGTTTTGTGTTTTTATTTCTATTATTTCTTAATTTTCTCTTATTTAGTTCACTTCAATTCACTTTAACTTTTGCTATGTTTGAAAGTATCCATGATATTTTTTAAATCTTAGAAGTATTTGTAACGTTACTTCAAAACTTAAAGAGTATTGTTGATATTATCATGATGAAGTTTGTTAAGTTCTTAAACATATGTCGAAGAGAATGTAAAATGAACAAAAAAATATGAAAACATGCATTTAATGACTTGAAAATAATAAAAAATTAGTTTTTAATATTTCAATAGAGAGAATAGTAAAAATATCACAAATATTTTTTATTAAACGTATATGTGTTGCATATGTGTGAAAAATCTTCAATAAAATAAAAATTACATTAAATTAATACATTTTATTAAATATATGTATCATTAAGATATAAACTAAAAAATAATTGTAAAAATAATGGTAAATGGAACATTTTTGATATTCTAACTAAAGACTAGGGCTGATTAGGCCATACACAGAGGTACTATTGTCATTTATACTTTCATTCGAGGTTGATTTCGGAATTGAGCTTCATATTTAAATGTAACAGCCACGTCTTGTCTACAAGACTACTGCTTGTACACCCAGACAGAAGCCTCCTTACTCTTCTTTTGATTTTTCGTTCTTTTCTTGCTTCCTATGGTTTACGTTATTGCATTTAGTAACGAGAGTAACATAAACCGTTGGGTATTTATTTTAGATCTAGACCATTCAGCTAATTTTAGCTACGAAAAGTTTGAGAATTGAAAGGATAATCAATGATATAAATCACAATAAAATAAATAAAGATATAAAATAATATAAAAATAAAATACAATGTTAATTACCCTAAAAGTAAATTATTATTTTAAAAAGAAAAGAATAATAATGTTAAAACAATGTAGGAACAATATTACCGATAATCTGAAATAAACTATTTGGATTGAGTCGTTCTCTTTGAGACGTTCCGTGGCTCTGTCTAAAATTGTGCAAACAAATACAACCTCGTCATCTCAGGATAAAATAGCCCAGAATTTTGTTTTCTGTCTCGTAACTTCACTACACTAATGAAGACTGTAATGCAACACCTATAAAATTTTGTTGCTCGGAAAACTCAAAACAATTTAGGATCTTTTTCCTTTTCTTTCTAGGAGTTTTTTCTTTGTAAGAGATGTTGTAAATTGATGTGTTGAAACTGAGAGTTGAGACCCTCTATTTATAGGTTTGAGAAAACGTGTGATCATTATGATAATAATGATCATATCTAGGTGGAAGGAGTAACGACCATTTTATAAAAGGAAAAATAACGGTCATTTTTTGAGTGAAAAAAAATTTTAACAAATTTTTTTTTTCCAAAATATAAAATGCCATGCACAAGGACTTAGCTTGACACGACCGATCGACGTCACGCACGCGTGGTATCACATTTACCTATATCATCTTCCTCTATTTATAAATTTAAGAAAACGTGTGACCATTATGATAATAACGGGCATGTCTAGATGGATAGAATAACGACCATTTATGAAAGGAAAAGTAACAATCATTTTATGAGTAAAGAAGAATAACAGATATTTCTGAATAATGAAAAAATAATGACCATTTTTTGAGTAAATAAATAATAACGGTAATTTTTTGAATAGAAAAGTATTTTAACAAAAAACTTTTTTTTCGAAAAATAAAATAACACGCACACGAATTCGACACGGCCAGTTGGCGACGACATGCGCGCATATGATATCACATTTGCCTAGGTCTTCTCCCCTTCTACAAAAGTGGGTGCCTCTTGGGGCTTAAACCTAATAGACAATCATTTTCTATTTATACATCTCATAAGTGATGTAAAATAGTAATGTGAGACAAGGCAAAAAATTGATATCATTTATTTTATAAAATTTCACTTTTTCCAACAAATAATATTTATCGAAACTTTAAAATTGCTAGTAAAGATTATCAAATATCACTTGAGTGGTTGAACCCGTGTGACAGAAGTTCCCATCAAAAGTACAGAGAGAGCCAAACAAACCCTTAAACAACTACATGAAGCATATATGAAGATAAAGCTGTGATATTAAGCTGAATTCTGGATGAATGAAATGCTTATGTTATACATGGTTACTTTTTTGGTTATTAAGTTGTGGCAGCTCGTAATTGTGGATTTGATTATTAACTTATTGGCTGTAACAAGACAATGAGATGAAGTAGAACAGCTCTCCAAATAAGACTGGCTTGGTAAGGAGAGGTTGGTAATTACACTGAGGATCAGATGAACTTCTTGCATACATATTTTAGTTAACTGGAGGAGCTCTGTAATATGCTGGCACTGTTATAGGAAAGAACATCTGTCTAAATCCTTCGGCTTTTATTATGGGAAATATGATACCAGATGCTCCCTGAAATATAAATATCAGAAACTCATGTAAGAAATTAATCAAAAGTTTAACCATATATCAAATTTATGAGAAAACAGTAAAAGCTATGATGATGCTAAAGAATTACACCAAGTACCATAATCAATCTGGCGCCTATCCACATGCGTTTAGGTGAAGGAAATGGAAGTAACAAGCGGCCAATGCCATATATAGCTACTGCAAAAAAATGTAGAACTAAGCTCAATGGACGAGGATTGAGACCAGATAGTAAAGCCACTGGTCCATTTGAACATATGCCCCCAAGGCTCAAATAGTCGAAACATGCTCGTCGCATTTCATTTCTAGCTGGATCAGGGGATGCACAGAACACCTTGTAAAGAGCACCTGCTAATGTGTTTATGGTAGATGCCACAGGCTGCAAATATTATCATGCAATATATCAATAGGGTTTTCCATAATTTCTTCAGAACTATAATTATTTTGGTGTTATTTATACAAGTTCCTAACTGGGATTAGCCGGTTTCTAAAAAGAATGTCATCAGAGAGACATATACTTAAGAGATCAATGTGCTTTAGAAAACACTGATTGCAAAAGAGCACTTTTGAACCAAACATCAAAAAAGTTGTTATAAGTGCTTTCAATCAAAACTTTGAAAGCACATTTTGTGCTTCCTAATGGAGGCAAAATAATTTGTTTCTTCTTGAAAATCCCTTTTTTTATGAAACTGCCTTCATCTAGAACCACATGCAATTAGACCCTTTGTACTCTAAAAGAAATCAGTAGTAGGCAAGAGCATATGCTAACCTTGCGTAGAGTATAGAACGATTCGAGATATTTGCAAAGTGAAGATGTGTCATTTAGATCATGTAGGGGTTTGAGAAGATTTCTTAGAACAACAATGTCAGAAAGAGCAACAGTCATTCCTCCTCCGGTTAAAGGATGTCGCATGTTGAATGCATCACCCATCAAAAGTGCACCAGGTGTGGGATAAGGATCAGCAGGCATGCTTCGGTTTGGCATTGTTCTGATGTTTCCTTTTTCTATTGCTGCTATGAAAGAATTGTGCAGCTCAGGAGGTACCTAAAATACAGTGTGTGGTTAAATTATTCCAGTTAAAAGCTTGAAGTCAAAAGTGAATGAAGAAGATATATACCTGAGGAGCAACCATTGTTTTCAAATAATGAGCCATTTCACCATTAGCCAAGGAAGGTACTTTTTGGCCGGGAACATCAACCAAACAACGAATCTCGGTGCTACTGATTGGATAAAATAGGATAGGTGAAGGATCTCCCAAAATCACATGTCCGTGATTTGCATACGGAAGATTACAGTTTTCAAGGATCAACCCAACAAAACATGAGGGAATGTCTACCTGTTGAAAACGAAAATGACCATGCATTAATCTCAAAGTCTAAAAGAAGATATAGTACTAGAGAGTTAATTTCTTCAAGTTTCTAATTTCAGGAAATTGTTATACCTTTGGTTTGCAGAGGGATCGTCGCAGATTTGAAAAGCAACCATCGCATACTATTGTCAAAGGAGCATGTGAAGTGAGTTCTTGACCTGTCTTACTTTTGTACTCAACCCCCATGATAGTCCCGTTCTCTTCAAGTAAAGACGTTACTGTTCCTTGTTCCAATCTCACACTGAAGGGAAAAAAAAAAAGATACTCATTAGAAGCAGAAAATGCTTAGTTTAAGTTTGAAAGTAACCAAAATTAAGGAAGCATTATGCTGAACTAGAGAGTGACAGGTCTTGAAGGAAGCTGAAGGCCTAAATTGAGTCATTGATTGGTATATAAATATTAGAAATCATAGATCAAATACAAATGAAATCTTGAAAGGATATAAAGTATACTTCGGAAGAGTTGCAGCCTTTTCACGCATTCTCTGAATGAAACGCCCATTGTGGAAGCTTCTTCCAGCAACATCCGTGTGAAACTTCTCAAGAGGATAAGATAGTTTGGTATTTTTCCCATCTTTGTAAAGGGCATACCCAAAAACTTTCTGAGAGTCAATTTCTTCCACACAATCTGAAACAACAGACAGCAACTGTTTGCTAACTAGAATCTGGAAGAAACATGTAACTAAAGCAAAAACACACACCAAACAAATGAAAAGAAAAGAATCACTAGTGCAGATAACTTAGTACAAGTATAGGTGTAATAGCAGGCTATTGAAACCAGTGGACTTCTAAAGGTCTACAATAAAAAGTAAGGACTTCAAGGTATCAACTGGATCACTTACCCTCGAGACCCAACTCAATCAACTTGAGGTATCCCCCTGGTTGTAGCAATTCACCAACAATTCTGTCTGGTTCACTCAAGTCTCTCTCTATTACATGGACTCCGCGTCCTTCCTGCAATAAGAAAATATAACCAAAGAGATTTGATTAGTCAAAGTTGTAAATCATTATCAAAAAACACCAATGCAGCAACAGCTGTCCAATTAGTATAATTCACCACAATGACTGTTTTTCTTCCCAAGATTTATCCTCTGCTTTTAGTTTTAAGTTTTTGAAATATACTTCATAAACACATTAAACCTGAACTCAAATTGCTCTGAGAAATTAAATACATCCCAAGAGCAGTAACTATCATAAGAAAAGCCCCAAAGTTTCATAATTGTTTCACTCATTATTTGAAAGCCTGGAATAATCAGAGACATAACTTATTAGGTGAAGCTCCTAACTCAGATTAGTCCCCTCTTCAAACTATTAGGTCAAATAATGGGTAAAAAAATTCTTCTAGATAAAAATGGGCGCGCTAGAACTCTAGATGATCCAAGAAAAAAAATTTGTAAAATTTGATTTGTCTAGTATTACGTACAAATACATCAAGGATCTAAATACACCCATCTAGGTGTAAAACACAATTTGAATGTATGCCATCAGCTTTCTGATCTTATTAGAAAATCAAAATAATGAAATGAAAAATAAGATTGTTAAAGTTCATTTGACTAATTGACTTGACTGATGAAGATATGGAAGGTAAAACAAAACAATGAAGGTGGAAGTATACCTATTACGGTACCGACTAAATGCTATGTTCGGTAATTGGCCAATCTAAGCCATTCTAATTCAACGTTCATAGCCCTAAATAAAGATATCACGTTTCCATAATTTTCTCAGAACCCAAACCGAATTTCAATGGTAAAAAGATCCAAAAGACAGAGAAAATAGAGAAGGCTAACCTTGAAGAAGATTGAGAATCAAATTCAATTCATCAACAAAATAAATTCAACATTGACCTTACACCCACCAAAATCATAATAAAAATAAAGAAATATACTGACCTTGCCAAGAGTGTAAGCCAAAGCAGCTCCGGCAACCCCAGCGCCGACGATAATAACATCATTGTTGTTATTCCCAGAAGTTTCAGGTCTCAACGAAATGCCATTCTGAGAAACCTTTAAATACCCATTAGTTTTTCCCTCCATTAATTTTGCTCTGTTTCTCTTCTTTCCATTAAAATCGTACAAGAAAACAAACCCCAACAGAGAAGCCATGAAACCAACTAATACATAGCAGTACTGATCACAACCCATAAATCCTTTTCTTCTGAGTATCTCCCTCTTATAGGATGTGTGTATATTTCTTTGTAATTTTACGCGTGAGCTGTGAATGAAGCAACGAAGCTTAAAATGATTTATATAAGAGTCAGGTAATGATCAGGTAATTCGGTCGGTGCTTCTGGGCCTATTTTGATGGTACGTTCATATATATGATTTTTTTTAATTATATTTAAGTCTAATTATTATATTATATATATTTTTATAAAAAAATATAATTACATCCGTAAATATGTCATGGAATATTTTTGGTATAAAATTGTAAATATTATTATTATAAATAATAATTTTTTTTAATGTTTTTATATAATCTATTTATTTTTTATTTTTAAATCTTTTTTAAAAAAATATGTTTTTTATCTTATAAAAATAATTGTGTATTGTATTTTTTGAACATAAGAAAAATATATATTTTTTAAATTATATAAAAAAACCTATATACATCACATAAAAAAATTAGAAATAAAATTTTGTTTATAAAACAAAATTATGTTATCTCGTTAATTTTTTTGTTTTGAGATTAGCAAGTTATACGCATATATATAGTTGTATAAATGGGTAACAAAAGAAAAAAAAAGTGGTTAATTCTCAAAATACTTATTAGAAAGTTGTTGGTTTACTTGATATTCTTTACTTAATAAACATTATTTATTATTTTCACTCAACATATATCACTACATTATTAAAGTACTTATTTAAAATTTAACTAGTGAGTTGTGGCTCAACATGTGAAGTTTATTCAAATAGGTTAAATGTTTATGATTTGGGTGATCTTGAGTTATATATATATATTAAAGTATATATAAAATGTTATTTAAAAAATTAATTTAAAGTATATATTTAAAATACACTATATATTATTTTATTCTAAAAAAATATTATTGACACTTGTAATATGCACATTTCATAATTGTAGAAAATTTCCGATTATAAATATTAATTGTATAATTATAATCTGTAACTTAAGCTGAAAATGGAATTCAAATTTGAGATATATACTATATACTACCTTTTTTAATTAATATTAATTTTAGGTAACAATCAATTTTGATTTTTATTATAGAAATTTCATTTTTAACATTATATATATACATATATAATTGAAAAGAGTATATATCTATAAAGAATAAATTAAAATGATTATGATATAAGTACACATTAAAAAAGATTGAATAATTTTTGAATTATGTAACCAAACATGCATTTAGTATTTAATAAATTTAATGTTCAATTTTCATAAATTATGCTTAACTTTTTAATTAATAGTGTTTTTTTTATAAATTTATTGAGAATTCTAAAATCTTAACTTTAAAAATTGATAATAAAGATATTACTATGTTATTTTAGATATAAATTCGAGCCCCTTCTCCATAAATTAAAATAATTATCTAAAATGAATTGTTTGAAATCCCAAACTTTTAGCTCATGTTGAATGTGTTAGTGAGCGTATAAGTCACAATCTGTAACAAAACTTGCAAAATAAGCAAAATATAAAAAGTAGTGCAAGATATTCCAAATGAGTTGTGACAAAATTGTCCATTAACTTAATAGGTCTACATAAACTTTATTTTGGCTAATAAGATTACACCATTTCATTTTCATTTTGTGGTTGTCACAAATTTTGGAGAGATACATTAATTTCCGTCATTAATTACATGCGAGAGAAATATGAATTAATGTTATATAATATTATTTTTATTACTATAAATTTTAGGGTGTTAATTTTATGAAAATTATGAAGAAAAAAAATTATAAATCTTTATAAAACATCAAAACAATCAATTACTTACATTTTAAACTAGTTTTATATTTAATACATATATTTTTAAATGCATAAAATGTTTATATTAATCAATAACTTGATTAATTAATTAAATATTGTATAATAAATGTATATTATTTTTTGTTAAATATTATAGAATAAATAATTAAATAGATTATTTAATTGTAATTATTATAAAGAAATAAAATAAATTATCTATTATAAAATTGAGAAAAAAATTGAATTGAAATGATTATTCATAAAGAGAAAGAAAAAAACAACATTATAAAAAAGAGAGAAAATATATTATCTATTATAAAAGTGAGAAAAATTTGAATTAAAATAATTATTCAGACAGAAAAAAGAAAAAAAGAGAAAAATAAATCAAGAATTGATATTATTGATATTTTATTGGACATTTTAGTGACATTTTAACAACATTTTAGAAATAATATTCATAATATCTAAAAAAAATTAACCAAAAAATATATTTAAATGATCTTTTAACAACAACGATATTTTAACGATAATATAATATTAAGTGATAATTTTGTCAAAGATATGAATATCACGTTTTAATATTAAAATATGTAAAAAATGAGAGAATATCGATATTTTTAAAATAATTTTATTATTTTGTTATTATAAGTTTTAAGGGTGTTAATTTTATGATTTTTTATTTATTTACCTTTTTTTTCAAATAAAAATTCTATTAAAAGACATATAATAGACACGTAGTACGTACATCAGCATACAGCTTATGCTGCTTCTTTTTTTCTCGTTTTCTGATAGTAAAAGAAAATGCAAGATAATGTGTTATTGTTTTTTTCTTATCAAAATTATTATGAGTTTATTAAAGCATAATAATTGTGGCTGTTATTTTGCCTACTAATTTGGCAAGTTTTCGAAGTAGTTGTGGAATTAATGTTTCGCATTTATTTTGGTATCCGATGTCAAAATTGTACTGCTATATGAAAGAAAAATATTATATGAGTTCTTGTATTAAATTTAAATACGTGTTTAGTTTTTTAAAGTTGTAAAATTTTTTAATCTCTTATTTTCATAAATAAATTAAAAAATAAATAATATTATTTTAATAATTTTAAAATTTTAAAAAAATAACAAATTTATAATTTATAATAACAAAAATAACATCTAAATAAAATTTATACGTGATTTAATTTGACATTTAATATTTTAAGAACTATAATTCAATTTAAATATAATCAATTAGATAATATTTAATATAAATTACGTGTTAAATTTTGTTAATAATGAAAATATTAATTTGATTACAAATATGTTATTTTTATTGTTACAAGTTTTAAAAATCTTATTTTTATTATTTTTTTAATAAATTTTTTATTAAAATATTATTTTTTATGTTAAGTCATGATTAAAACTTGATATTTCAATAATGATAAAGTAATAATTTATAGAGTTTTATTGCAAGATATTTTTTAAAAAATTTATTGATTGTGTAGTTTTTATTTTAGTATTTTATTAATTTTTTTAAAATAAAAATAATATATTTAAATAATTTTTTATTATAATATTAATAATATTGATTATTTTTTAAATAGTTTGATATTAAATTTTATTTTTATTCATGTTAATATCATATATTTTATTATATTTTAATTACTTGATAGAAAAATATTATCATAATAAAAAAATAAAAAAATAATTATTAATTAACTAATTTTCTTAAAATTGTAAGATTAAAAAATAAATTCTATAACATTGAAGGACTAAATGATATTAACTTTAAAATATGATAGACTTCTAGAGCCATCTCCATATATTTTAGAGTCATACCTTAGGCAATAAAAGAGATAACTTATTTTTTTCTAAAAAAAAATTAAAAACATAATACCTTTTAAAATTTGTAACTTATTTTGATTTAAGCTCTTTTCTTTTCTTTTCGACAAGTGGAGTAAAATAATCCTAAGCTTAATGAATCTAATGATAAAATGTTTACAATGTGTTATAGAATTATTTGCAATCATGGTTTTTTAAACTCTGAAAAGAAAATTTGGTAAAAAGAAAAAAAAATGTAAAAATATTTCTTACATATAATCATTTATATATTTGTAGATAAGATATCAATTCAGAGTTAAATCCGGTAAATGGATGAATCATAATTATTTGAAAAAGTTGGCATGCATAATAACTAAAAAAAATTGATAATTTTTATTAAATGAGTATATTAATTCTATAATTATTAAATTAAGTACTAGATATCCCGTAATTTTTTAAAATAAGTATTTTAATTATGTAGTTTATGAATTAGATACTACCAATTTTATTATTATAAAAAAATAAATATTTTTAATCGTATAATTTATTATAATAAGCACTATTATTTTAAAAATATTAAAATTGATCACTTATAATACCTAAATTTTTATAAATAACGAACTGTAGTTAATAAATTTAAAAAATATCTAACTAAAATGTCCATTTGTGTATACTAATGGGAATACTTATTACTATTGCCTTTTTCTAAAAATTATTGAACCTCTAAAACTCAAGAAATAACTATAAAATTAAACCGTTTATATTAAATAATTATATAATTTTTTGTGTCTATGTTCCTTTAAAAAATAATCAGATTATCATTTTATATTAAACATTATCCAATTAAATACAGTTAAAATTAAACTATAATCATTTAAATATATTTAATGTAAAACTCTAATTAATTAAAACATATTTAATATTACTAAAATGTTATAATTATTATTATAAATTTTATAAATAATATTTACTTAGAGTTTCAAAAATATCTTATTTTATAATGATTTAGAATTATCTAATTTTAAAAATATAATATTTAAAATGAAATAAGCATAAATCATTTTCAATAATAGTATTTTAAAAATTAGTAATAAAAGAAAGCTATTTATATATGTTGTATGAAAGAAAGCTATCTAATTAGTAATAATGAAAGCCTAAATCTTTTTAAGCATCACAAATTCAAGAAAAGTTATACCATATATGGAAACTAGGACATTAGTAATAGACTAAATTTAATATATTTGATATATATATATATATATATATATATTTGAAATTGTTAGTTATATATATATCCAAATTTATATTAATAATGATAATTTGTTTTTAAAAAATAAAATTAAAAAATATATAAAATAATACAAAGTAATAACATACAAAGTAGAACTATAACATACGAGACAACAAATATAATACAAATATATGGTAATACATAAAGGAATAAAAAGGTATTAAAAGATTAGCCAACTAATGCACCAAAAATCATAATAATAACACATAAACACTACAAAAAGCTAAATTAAATCTCTAAATCTGAGGTTGATTAAGAACTTGAAAAAACACCATTCACTTTCAACTTTTATAAAATCTTTTCACAAACAAAAACTTTATTTGATGCCCATATAAGCAATGAAAATGAAACCAAAACCAAAACCATGTGACAAAAAAATACAAATAATATCTACTAATAACCCGCTACCAGACACAAGAGATTCATCCAAATAACACCATTAAGGTCAATATATAATAAGAGATTTACTTAAATAACATCAAATAATACAACAAACATCGACTATGTACACAACAGTTCATGAACACGTAATTTACAAATACACAAAACGAATAATACCAAAAGAAGTCTTTAGGCTGACCTACACTAGCCTCTTGCATGGAAGAAAAATTATAAAGATAAAATATATAAATTTATAGATTTATTAGAGGGAGATTTCATCTTACAAGGAATTCACTCTACGATATAAGAGAAAAGTTTGGTGATAAGTTATATTTTATACTATTTTTAAATATAAATTCTTTATATATATATATATATATTATAATAATGAGTTGAAAATATTTATTAAAAAAATATTAATATTTTTAAATTTTTTAAGATTTTTTAGAATTTTTATTTAACATGTGGATATACTTATCACAAAATTTCCAAAACATACAGAGAGCACATCATGTGTGAACAATGACTCATCATCTCACTTTAAGACATATGACACTCTCTTTTATAAATCTCTGCATGATTCGTGTAACTTTTATGCATATACTTAAATATTACTTAAAAATATATCAATTTTATTAATATAAATATAAAATAATATAATATAAAATATAAATAGTATCATAATTATATGAAAGTTAAGATAAAAATTAGGAAAAAATATAAAAATTATAGAATAAAATTGGTGACAATAATTGATGAAAATTTATAAAATATGGACTTGATTAACCTAGAAGGGGTGAATATGTTATTTTTAATTTTTACAAATTTATAATTTAATAACTTAAACAAACCGACCAAACATACAATCAAGTGTAAGAATAAAATGTGAAAATAAAATAATAACACACGAAATTTTAAGTGGAAACAACTTAGGTCACAACCATGATCTAAGAGGAAAACCACTGGTTCACCTAACGTTCCACTATGAAAATCAAATGTTTAAGTACAAACTCGGTCTTATGTTACCCTTCTAGGATACTACCCCAATATATTTTACTTACGAGCTCTTCTCTATTTTCATAGTTTTTAATATTAGCATGAATGGTTTCCAAACCAATGTTCCAATAAGCTCCCCGCCAATCAGATATGTTTCCAAATTAATTGCAAAATAATTAGCATAAAAAAATACAACTAGATGATTCAATAATGAATAATCCTAACTAGATGACTCAAAACATGTCACTTAAATCAATCAATTAGTAAATCCTAGAGCAAAAAGATCAAACACAAAGTTCAATAAAAATATCTTATTTAAAGATTAATAATCAAATCAAATAGCTATGATATGACAAAAATAATTATTTGATCTAACAATTTAATAATAACAAGAATAAAGAAGAAGCCATAAGAACATATTATCAAAACATCATAAAATAATTAGGCTTATTAATCAATCAAACATAACCACCAATATTTAATATATTAACTAAATAAAAAAACTTAAAGAATTATAATCTTATATTTGTAAACAAAAAAGAAATTAAGAAGATTAGAATAATGCTCTTGTGTGGTTAATTGAAACAATGAGCAATGAATTTTATTTATAAGAAAAATTAAAACTCTTAATCCTATGTAATTGATAAATATCTTTTTTATTATAAATAAGATTAGTAATGCTTATTGATTAAGAAAAATCTTATATGATTGATAAATATCTTTTCCAATTTCAAATAAGATTAGTAATACTCATTAATTAAGAAGACTCATATTTAAAATAGATTTCTTTTAAAATAGATTTTATGCTAAATATTTCAACTATAATTTAGAGTATATCTTATCTCATATCTTTTAAAAATAGATTTTATGCTAAAGATTTCAATTATAATTTAGAATATATCGTATTTAATATCTTTTAGCATATCTTATTTTAGAATATATCTTATCTAATATATTTTAGCATATCTTATTTCATAATTTAGCGCTAAAAATAATTTTAGATTTATAAGCATGTGCTATTAAATGCATAAATGTAATCCTATGTGTCGTAGTTATCAAAGATATACCTGAAGTACAATTATCTAGAACTCGAGCATTTGTTTGGTTTTTCTTGATAGACTTGATAGCAACCTAAAAATAAATTTACAAATAAATATTTTATCCACGAAAATAACTAACACTCATAGTCCTTACAATTGAGACGAAGAGATTCAAAAAGCAATTAAAGGGATTGAATATCATATTCAAAAATAAAAATCCTAAGGTTTTTTCCCATTTCTTTTATTATTTTCATAAATAATTTTATGAATTTATTATTTGTCATAAATAACTAATTTTATGATTGATTGTAGATGATTCCAAAGCCCTAGACATGAATTACAATATTTAATAAGATATGTAATATTCTATTCAATTATTCTTTTTGATTTTGTATTAATTCTTTATTTTAATTATTGTATGAATTGATTTGATTATTTAAGTGTACAGTTAAATAATCAAATTAATTCATCGTTAATAAATTTAGTTGATTAAATACATAATTGTTTAATCAATTTAAATAATTAATGATAAATTGTTTGCAACGAGAATTAATACTCAAGATAATTAAATTAAACTTGTGTGTTTAATCTTTATCCAACTTTCTTCTTTAAAAATTATTATTTTTGATATATTAAATTTAAAGAGCTTATTATAGGTTGTCTATTACAATGAGTTACTTAAGAACTTGTTTAATTCAATGAATTTATAAAAATAAGCGGAGGTTTTTGTTTTTGTAAATTTATTTAAGATAATATAATCAAAAAATAGAAAAATATGACATGTTTTTATTGATTTACAATAAATATTAGTAGTAGAAAATGATCAAGTAATCATTCTTTTATTTAAATATTTATCATAATTTTTATATTTTGTTTTTATCTTTATTAATCTTTAATTATTATATTTAATTTTTAATTTATAAAATAAAACCTTTTGTTTTTAACAGTTTTTAATAGAAAAAACCTTACTTGTTATTTACTAAATAATAAAATTTAAATTGAACGTCTATGTGCACCGTCTTAGTTGATACTTGAAGATCTAATAACATCTTAGTTGATATTTGGAGATCTAATAAAGGAGGGGAAGATCGGTATTAAAAAGGGAATGAAGAGCAGGGAGAGAAAGAGGATTCTAATGAGGAAGATAGTTGTTTTCAAAGTTTTGGGTTTGAAAAAATAACTTTTAAAATAGATAAAGTATTTATGCTTTCAAAAATTATGGCACCTGATATGAATGCAAGTTTGAGTTGGTTAAGTTATATGTATTAAATAATATTAAATTAGATTTAAAGTTTTAAAATAAAAAGTATATATTATATATAATCTATGTATTTTTAAAATAATATGTTAATTTACTGTATGTAGATATGTATATATTTAATTTATATATATATTATGTATAATACTGTTTTTGGAGCGAGACTCGTTAAACTTTAACGTGTTTGGATTGTGTTAATGTTATATATTTCATGTTAAAAAGTATAATTATTGTCAAATAAAATGGGGCAATGACCATATTGTTATTTCTAATTTAATATATTTTCATTTTGTCACAATGATACGTATGAATTGTATATTATATTATTGTAACTAATTATTTTATGACTTATTAAAACATGTGCTGATATATCAACTCTTGTAAAAAAAATTTAAAATAAAACACAAGTAAAGTCCTAATCACTTGTAAAATTAAATATAACTAATGAAAATTACTATCTTACCTCTTATAACATACATACATGTATTGAGGTATTATCGATTAATCTTAAATTTTTTTCTTATTAATTAAATTAATTTATATATTTTTTGTATTGTATATTTATTTATTTCAAATTTTATTATACTAAAATTTCATATCATTACAGAACATTACAAGTTCAATAACTATAAAAAAATATATGATAAGTCCAAAATTTCAAAAAATATTAGAAATAAATTATGTAAATATACATGTAATTATTTTTTGAATTGTTATATGTTATTTAGATAAATTATAATTAAAAAATGTAACTTTAAATAAGTTTGAACACATGTAAATTAATTTCAAAATATATAAAACCCTAAAAAATATGCATATGTATATTTAATTGTTCTATTCCTAATTTTTTTTTCATTTTTAAACTTTTAATATATTTTTTATAATTAATAGAATTATAATATTCCATAAAATTAATAAACTTTTTTATAATTTTGTTATAATTAATATACTCCTTTTACTCTTCATTCTTTATTTAAAATCATACTCTGAATTAATTTAAAAGATGTATGGAACAAGGTAGATTACCTATCTATATTATAGTATTTGAAAGTATAAATTAAATAATAGTACATGTTGGTGGATTTAATTCAGGGAATTTTTTTTTCTTTTCCCAACGGCTACTTATAGAGACAGCCAATTTAAAATAAGTCACGCCTCAAATCCAAAACTATATCATACCATTAAGCAACACAATTCGCTTCCACTCCAAAACCCTTAGCTCTCTCTCTATCTCTCTCTGTGTGGATCAATTGATGGAGGAAGAAGACCAATCCTCGCAGATCAATGGAGACGAGCTCTACGAGACGATCGAGGCCCCCAAGTTTGTAGATTTCACTACACCTGATCATTCCCATCCCGGTGACCGTTACTGGTTCTGCTTGCGAGTCGGTTCGTAACTACTTTAATCCCCTTGGTTCTTTTAGTAACCACAAGCTATATAGCTAACAAATCTAACCTATATAGTTTTTATTCTATTATTGTCTTTTGCTTGATCTGTTTAGAATTTGCTCGATTTTACTTCAATTTTTGGATTTCAGTGGTGAAATTTTTTGTTTGTATGTGTGGCTTGATCATGTAGCAGCTCTATTGGGTCGCTAATTTAAAAATTAATTAAACAAAGTAATTGAAAATGGAATTGTGGGTTTCAAAAAAAAAATTCCCTACAGTTCCATAGACTTTAGGAGATGGTGAAAACAGACTAAGACCGACTTTATGCTCACAAAGTTAAAAGAAATTGAAAATGGATTTGTGGAGGAAAGTAATTGAAAATGGATTTGGGGAGGAAATTAATTGAAAATGCATATGTGGATTTCCACTTTTTTTTGGTCATCTCCGTATACTTTTTAGGAGATGGTGAATTCAGAATAAGGCCAAGTTTGTGTTCATAAAGTTAAAAGATTGACATGAATTGGGATATGAAACATGGTAAAATCTAACTAGGTAGATGAAGTTTGACTGGAATGTGTCAGTTTAACTCATGATAATAGTAACTGATCTTTCACAGCTTACTCTTTGCTTAGGTGTGTAGTACTTCAGGTTTAATTGCATAACATAAACTCGCTTTACAAATAAAGTTTCATTTTTAACTCTTATATATTTGTTTTAACTTAAAAAATATATGTTTTTTGTACTCTGCATTTCTAAGCTGATTATGGTTTTAATCATTTTCTGTGTTTATGGGTATGTTTACAGGTTGTGACCAGAAGCATGAGGAAGAAATGGACTCTGAAGCAATATATAAAAACTTCGTTCTTAGAGTTAGTGTTAAGTTTCTGGTTTAGTCTAAACTTGTTTTGTTGTTGAATTTAGACATCACAATGGTTACTCATGCAGGTTATGGCAGCAAGAAGTCCAAATATACGGCTTCAAAAGGCATTGAACAGCAGAAAGCCACAAAGGTAAGCCTGCAAAGCTTCTCATGTTTTTTAAATGTGAGTTGAGAATTGGGATTGATACAATAATACCCTTTATCTTTTGGTTTGTTGGTTCAAGTATGAAATGCCCACTTACAGCTCCTCCAGAATCTTCAAAGTCTAGACTATCAAGGTTGGCTTTGATTTCTTCAATTTCTAAAAAGATATTTGATGTTAAAGATAGAGACAGAAGACCAATTTCAAAAATCAGTACAACCCCAAAACCCAACTCAAAGCAATCATATGCTGCCACAGCCAAGGCTTTACCAGAATCTTCAAAGTCTAGACTATCAAGGTTGGCTTTGATTTCTTCAATTTCTAAAAAGATATTTGATGTTAAAGATAGAGACAGAAGACCAATTTCAAAAATCAGTACAACCCCAAAACCCAACTCAAAGCAATCATATGCTGCCACAGCCAAGGCTTTAACTACTCCAAGGAATAGAAAGCAAATATCAAATCCAGATACATTTAGAAGTGTTAGGAGCCCTAAAGACTTGAACATTGCAGTGCCAAAGAACAAACTCATTGCAAAAGCTCTGGTGTTTAACTCTCCAAAGAAGGCTGTCAAGGTGGGAAAAATAAGTGCTGCTATGAAGAAACTTGAAATAAATGTTGATAAGAAACATCACATGGAGCATAACAAGCCATTGCATTTACATTCCACAGTAAAACAAAAGAGAGGAAGAGAGGTCGAAAGCCGGGTTTTTGACTCATTCCATCCTCGTATTAAGAAGGAACTTGAAATAACTGGTGACAAGAAACATCTAATGGAGCATAATATGCCATTGCCTTTACATTCCACTGTAAAACAAAAGAGAGTGCGGGAGGTCAAAAGCCGGGTTTTTGACTCGTTGAAGAGGAAGAATAAGGAAAAAGATTTAAATAGTTGTGGTCCTGAGGCTCATGAATGGATTGACACTAATACAAATGACACGAAAATTGAAGAAAGATCAAAATGTGGCTCATTGGAAGAGTGTTCTGCATCAAGTCTTTCTAAGAATGGTAACAAAGAGTGTTTGAAGGCGACAAGAATTGAGCACCCTGATGAAGTTTTATCAAAGAGTTCCAGAGAGTCAGGTGACAGAGATCCAAAGTTTCAAGCTACAGTTGGACCATTAAAGAGCACCAATGGTTCAGCAGATGACAATGAAGAGAAAGTAAAATATAGTTCAAAAGATATTAGTAATTCAGAAGATATGGCTCATGATGATAAAGAAAATGCTTTGGTATTTGGCGCAGAAGGCAATGGTCAAGTCATAGATAGTGATGATAAGGAAAATGCTTCAGCTTCTGATGATAATAGGTGTGGCACCTCATCACCTTTTTTTAAGTTTTGCTTATCTCCATATAACTTGCTTTATACTATCAATGACTTTTGTGTAAAATTTACAGAGAACTGAAGGAGGGAAAAGATCTTAGCAACCACGATACCCCTAAGAAGCCGCTACAGCAGGTGGTTAATATTGAATTCCCATTTGAAAATGACAAGTCATAATATTGCTTGTGATTCATGTCTATTATTATGGTTTCTAATGTCTACACTAAACTGAAAAACGAGTGCAGGTTAACCGAGTAACACACAAGACTTTGAAAAAGAGTTCTGCATCTACTTCCACTGGACCTCAGTACAGGAAACCAACCACTAATCCCAAACCTTTCAGACTAAGAACTGATGTAAATGCTTTTTTCCCTAACCATATTAATTGAAAATCATTTACATTTGTCCAATTTTATATGTGACCTGAAAAACTTGTTGCTTTCAGGAAAGAAGCATTCTTAAGGAGGCAAATTTGGAGAAAAAACTTCAAACCCCTCTGAAGGAAATTACATCAGCAGGACTCCAAGGTGGAAAATCAATGAAAAAGCATCAAAGTGCAATCCATGTAATTATCTTCTAACATTTTTGGCTTTTCTTGTTATCATAAATGCTTTTTTCCCTAACCATATTAATTGAAAATCATTTACATTTGTCCAATTTTATATGTGACCTGAAAAACTTGTTGCTTTCAGGAAAGAAGCATTCTTAAGGAGGCAAATTTGGAGAAAAAACTTCAAACCCATCTGAAGGAAATTACACCAGCAGGACTCCAAGGTGGAAAATCAATGAAAAAGCATCAAAGTGCAATCCATGTAATTATCTTCTAACATTTTTGGCATTTCTTGTTATCATGAATTTGATCGAAGCTCTAAAAATTAATCCTTTTCATATTAGAAAAATGAGAACTGCCTTAAACAAAATGAATATGAGACATGTACTGTCACAACTCTACAGACATGTAGTGTCTCTATGAAACATAAAGCAAGTCTTGTGAATTCAATTAAGGAAGAATGCCAGTTTAAAGTAGTTAAAAAGTGTGAAGATGGCTTGGAAAAGACAAAATCGCCCTTGATGCAAAAGAAATTAGCGAGGCCTCAAGGGTAAGTCCTTTAGTTTGTTACAGATATTTCCTTTAGTTTGTTAAATGAGATCAAGATTTTGATATTTGAAACTTCTAGTATCTATTTTTTCAGGTGTTCTTCAAGAAAGGCGGTTATTTCTAATAAGAAACATGGTCAACTTAGTGTACTAAAAGAGACATGTTCAACAATTCTTAGAACCAAGGAAGCAGCAAAAATGTGTAAAAGCGATGCTTCCCGAACCAATCCAAAGGAACCTAATTTTTATAATATCCATGTTCGGAGGACACAAGGACAATGACCGAAATCAACAAAACTTATCTTTTTTCATGATGTGTTTACCATATATTTTTCATTGTTCAATTATATCATTGAATTGTATTTTTAAATTTTATTTCTCCCTTTTATTTATTTATCCGTTATTTTTCCCTTTAATCCAACATTTATTAGCTCATCATTCAAGCAAGCTACGACGCAATTGTTAAAAGAAAAAAAGATGTGTAACTAAAGTGAATATTATCTAACTTTGACATAAAATTAACTATTTCATAATCTTATATATTTCTCTATTAGATATAACTTTGTATATGCTTTAATATTAGATGCACTCTCGTTATCATGTAATATTATGTAGTGGATTACTTACACTTGTATAGTTGGTTATAGCTAACTTACTCTTGTTATACTAGTGAGGCTCTATAAGCACTCACTTAAAATGAAATAGATACAAGGAATTGTTCATTAATACTTCTATCAAAGGTTTACATTCTCAACATGTTTTCATCACAAGTGTGAAAATCAAATTAAGTTATCACAAATGTGTCTAAAAATTAATATAACACATGATTTTCACATATTTAAATAGTAATCAAATTATGAGGAATAGACTCACAATACAAGTTTTAAAATTTCAAAGAATAAAGTATATATATTTTTTAGATTAAGTGGCCTATGAAGTCATTATCCTATTGAATTTGTATTATACTTTAATTGAATTTAAAAATTAAATAAAAAAGGGGTATAAATCTACCGGAGTAACATAATTTAAGTTGCGATCATTTATGAAGTTAAAATTAAATGATAAATGTTATGTCCCATTTTTTATTGAATGTGAGTCTAAAATCTTTTATGTTATATATCAAAAAGTAGATTGTTTTAATTTGAAAAAATATAATTTAATAATTTTTTGTGGTTAAGAAATTACTTGAAAATATAAATACAACATTAAAAAAAATATTGATAAAATAATATTTTAATTGGATAATTGCATAATATAATTATTTTTTAAAGTGAGTTTTATTTTAATCCATTTCTACGTAAATTGTAGTGCATATTTGTTATTTTTTAATAGCACAAAAAATATTATATTTTTGGATATTTAAAAGTATATTGTTTATACTTTTAAATATAACAAGAGAAATTATATAAACGTCATATGCGTGAAAATGGCGGAAAAATTATATTAATAATTATAATTATTTTTTATTAATTTTGAATATATTTAGGTAATAAATGTAGGTTATAATTTAGTAGTATTTTTTCCATAATTTAACTACTCTTCTTATTATTTAACATTTATTTAAAAATATATTTAATCTTAAAAAAATAAACATGAACATAATTCTCATTTTATTACGTTATTTAAAATATTTATATTAATTTTTATTTTTATTAATTATTTAGCACATATTTTTAAGTATAATAAAAAATATAAATTAAAAATAAATAAAATTTAATCTAATTATTTCACATGTTGTGTGTTTTATTATTAGAAGTATATTTTTTTATATAATTATATATAAAAAATAATAATACTAATATACGTTCGATTTCGATTAACCATATTTTCAGAATTGAAATAACTATGATCAAATCATGCCTTTTCAATCGTGGTTATTTTCAAAGAAAAATTATCGAATTTTTGTTAATAATCATATAAGATTGGACAAAAAAACTAATAGATTGGATCAAATTTTAAAATTAGATTATTCCAACCAATTCAATTTGATTTGTGTCTTAATTTTGTTAGGTTTAATCTATAAAAAACTTTAAATTATTCAAATTAGATTGAATCATTTACATCGTTATATTAATAATTTACCTTTCATAAATCTAATTGTATAGGTAGTAATTATTATTTAACTTGGTGAAAGTACAAAATATTTTAATATATATTTTAGTATTAATATTATAAAGGGTTATAATTTATCAAATTAGTTTCAAAGATCCGATGAAGTTTAATTTAATGCAAAAAAACCTGCAAAAAAAAAAACCCTATCCATTTTATCATTCTACTTGCCCTAATTTCATTATCTCCATTTTAGGCACCAAAGCCGCCAGTCAAAAATCCTACAATATTGCAATTTGGTAAGTTTAATTGTCGCCTTCCACTAAGCCAATAGTCTCTACATTCCACTCCCCCTTTCGTTTGCATCATATAAGATACTCTTCTCTTTATTTTTATTATCAAATTTGGGTTATTAACTTGAGGTTTAAAATGATTTATATTTTTGAAGATAGTTACGTTTCATGATTATTAGGAATAATGAAAACCTCTTTCTGTTTCATTTGGATTAATGCAAATTTGAACTACTAATAAATGTTAGATTCTCAATTCAATCCAGAAATATTTATAAAATCATATGAACTCATAATTTAAATGCACCGGAAACAAAATTGGATTAAAATATACCTCCTACCATTGATCAAATTTCAACACTTACACGGGAATTCCAATGGATTATCGATTTAATGTTTTCACTGGTTTCTCACACTTATTTACTGCGTTTGATGGTGTATCTAAATTGTTGAAGTTAATATGAGAGGACTCGATACTTTATTAAGGTTCTTCCATCAAGAACCTTGTTCGGTTTCAGAACCGACGTGATTTGCCCGACGAATCGAACCGTCATCATTTGCTCACTTAACGTTGCACCACTTTGATTTACATTCTTCCACTTGGTGCAAACGTTAAGCGAAATTCTCTTGAGTAACAAAACACATGAATCATAGCGATAGATCCTTTAAGAGCGAGTATTATCTTCCATGTATTACAATATATTTAGTTTCTCAAATACTATACTTTATATGGTAACGAAACTTAATGAATAAATCCTATATTTATTCTTGGTCCAATAAAATATATATATTTTCTCAAATAAATTAAGGTGCACATAAATATGAGAAAATATCACAATATATAAGAGTTTCATTAATAAATTGTATATATACATTTACAAAGTAGAACCAATTCCCATTTTCTCTACATGATCCTTAAATTTCATTGGTGGCATGCCTTTAGTCAAAGGATCAACAATCATCAACTCAGTGCTTACGTGCTCAATGACCACTTTCTTTTCCTTAACACGTTCTCTTATGGCCAAGTACTTAATGTCGATATGCTTACTACGACTACCACTTTTGTTGTTCTTAGCCATAAATACAACAGTTGAGTTGTCACAGTACAATCTTAATGGCCTAGAAATAGAGTGAACTACTCTAAGCCCGGAAATGAAACTCTTTAACCATACACCATGCGATGTGGCCTCAAAACATGATACGAACTCGACCTCTATAGTGGAAGTAGCAGTCAAGGACTGTTTCGCACTAATCCAAGACACAGCTCTACCGACAAGCATGAAAATGTAACCAAATGTTGATTTTCGTGAATCAATACAGCCAGCAAAGTCCGTATCGGAGTAGCCAATTACTTCCAGTTCATCGGTTCGTCTATACATGAGCATATAATCCTTGGTTCCTTGTAGGTACCTCATCACTTTCTTTGCAGCTTTACAATGGTCAACACCTGGATTACTCTGATATCTCCCTAGCATCACAACAACAAATGTAATGTCAGGTCTGGTGTAGACTTGAGCATACATCAGGCTTCCGACAACTGAAGCATATGGAATGGTTTTCATTTGTTCTCTTTCAAAATCATTCTTTGGGCATTGGTCCAAATTGAACTTATCACCCTTCACAATGGGAGCAACACTTGGTGAACAATCCTTCATCCGAAATCTCTCTAAAACTTTATTGATATAGGTTTCCTGAGATAAACCCAAGAGACCTCGAGTCTATCTCTATGGATCTTAATGTCAATGACATAAGATGCCTCACCCATATCCTTCATATCAAAATTTTTAGAGAGGAATTGTTTTGCCTCATGTAGCAAACCCCTATCATTGGCTGCAAGCAAAATATCATTCACATATAGCACCAAGAAACAAATCTTACTCCCACTAATTTTCTGGTATATACATTGATCCATGACATTCTCTTCAAAACCAAATGAAGTGATGACGTTATGGAATTTCAAATACCATTGACGGGAAGCTTGCTTTAATCCATATATGGATTTATTAAGCTTACAAACCAAATGCTCACCATCACTAGAGAAGAATCCTTCAGGTTGTTTCATATAAACCTCTTCCTCTAGGTTACCATTAAGGAAAGCCGTTTTCACATCCATTTGTTACAAATCCAACAAAATGGGCAACCAATTCCATGACCACACGAAGTGAATCTTTCTTAGATACAGGAGAAAATGTCTCCGTGTAGTCGATTCCTTCCTTTTGAGTGAATCCTTTGGCAACGAGTCTTGTCTTATATCTCTCAATGTTGCCTTGTGAGTCTTTCTTTGTTTTGAAGACCCATTTACATCCAATGGCTTTCACACCATCAGGAAACTTGACGAGATCTCAGACTCGGTTAGACGCCATAGAATCCATCTCTTCTTTCATGGCATTGTACCATAAATTCGAAATCTCAGAACTCATGGCCTGGGAAAACGTCTCAGGATCATTTTCGGCTCCAACATTATAGTCACATTCTTGTAGATATATAACATAATCATTAGGAATCGCTGATTTCCTTACTCTAGTAGATCTTCTTAATGTTGCATCAACATTCTCTTGAGGAGCAGGATCATGTTGTTCAACTGGTTGTTCAACAGTTGTAGGCATCTATTGAACTTCAACATCTACTGGATCAGGATCAACAACTTGTGGTACTTCCAAGAGTGGTTCTTCAACATGCATTTGTACTCGAGGCATGTTGTTAACAATAACGATCAGTCCATTACTTAAAGTGGCATATTGAGCATCTGAATGATCTTTCTCAGAACCAATGCCCTGGGATCGGTCGCTCCCACTAATAAAGTAATTCTCAAGAAATTTTACATTTCTTGATTCCACAAACCTAGTGTTGTGAGATGGACAATAAAATCTATAACCTTTAGACCGTTCAATATATCCAATGAAATACCCACTAATGGTCCTTGGGTCCAACTTTTTCTCTTATGAATTATAAATCCTCACTTCAGACGGGCATCCCCAAACACGCATATGTTGCAAACTCAATTTCCAACCTTTCCATAATTCAAATGGTGTCTTTGAGACAGCCTTGGTTGGAACTCGGTTTAATATATACACAACCGTCTTTAAAGCTTCAATCCATAAGGATTTATGAAGATTAGAGTTGTTAAGCATACTGCACACCATGTCCAATAGTGTTCGGTTTCTTCTTTCTGCTACACCATTCTGGTCTAGTGAACCAGGCATAGTGTATTGGGCAACTATCCCATGTTCTTGAAGAAACTTAGCAAATGAACCAGGCGCTTGTCCATTCTCAGTGTATCTACCATAATATTCACCACCTCTATCTGATCTCACGATCTTTATTTGCTTTCCACATTGTTTCTCTACTTCAACCTTAAAGCTCTTGAAGGCATCCAATGCTTCGCTCTTATTATGAAGCATATAGAGATACATATATCGTGAAAAATCATCAATAAAGGTGATAAAATATTTCTAACCTTGAATGTCCATGTCTGGAGAACATATATCTGTATGTATGATTTCTAATATGTTTGAACTCCTATTGCACCTTTCTTTGACTTCTTAGTCTGCTTTCCCTTAATGTAGTCCACACATGTCTCAAAATCAGTAAAATCTAGAGTATTAAGTACCCCATCTTTCACTAATCTTTTAATTCTTTCTATGGAGATATGTCATAATCTCCTATGCCGTAACGCAGAAGAGTCATCGTCAATAATACACCTTTTAGTGCCAGCTTGAACATGTATAACATTATGAGTGACATTATTTCGTAAATTAATGTAGTAAAGACCATCAGACAAAATACCATTCCCAACACAATCAGATTTATTAAATAAACTGAAAGATGTTTCTGAAAAGTGAAAGGAATAACCATAAGGTACAAGTCTTGAAATTGAAATTAAGTTTCTAGAGAAACTTGGAACATAAAAGGTCTTTTCTAATTTTAAAATAAAACCACTACTTAAAATCAAACTACATGTCCCTACAACCTCCACATGTGAGCCCATCTTGTTACCGGATAAGATGTATTGCTCACTTCCCACTGGCTTCCTTAGATTTTGCATACCCTGTAAGGAGTTTGCAACATGGATTATAGATCCAGAATCAATCCACCAGGTGTTAATATTAACATTAACCATATTAGATTCATAACAAACAAACGAGGATGAATTACCTTTATTCTCAAGCCATTTCTAGAATATGATACAATCCTTCTTCATGTGTCCCTTCTATTTACAAAAGAAACACTTGGATTCTTTCTTAATATCAACTCGAGGTGGAATTATCCCTTTTCCTTTATGCTTGTATTGAGATTTTCCTTTCTGGTACGTTGTAGCCAACATTGCACTTTCACCAAATTCCATAACAAGCCTCCCTTCCTCTTGAACACACATGGTCATTAGTTCATTGATTGACCATTTATCTTTATGTGTATTGTACGAGATTTTGAATAACCCGTACTGATGTGGGAGAGTGTTAAGGATATAGTGCACCAAGAAGGATTCCGACATCTCAACCTCGAGATGCTTAAGTTGAGCCACAATGTCCCTCATTTGCATAATGTGCTCGCGCACACCTTTCACACTGGTGAGTCTCAAAGAAGAGAACTTCATAATAATAGTGCTTGCTAAAGCCTTATCTGAAGTGACGAATTGATCATCAATGGCCTTTAGCAAGTCTTGAACATTGGTATGCTGATCAACGGAACCACGAATACCAGCAGATATTTTAGTCTTAATGAACATCATGCTAAGGCGATTAGATCATTCCCATTGTTCATAAAGCATGATATTCTCTGGAGTACTAGTTTGAGTAATTTTAGGTGGTTCGTTTTTCCTAATAGCATAATCAATATCCATCCACCATAATTGAAGAAGAATTCTTTCCTTCCATATTTTAGAATTATCCCCTTTTAGATCGGGAATATCACAACGGATATCAGAGAAATTTACAGGTTGAGAAGCTACAATTAAATATTATATGCTTATTAAAATTTGAGGCCTAAACTATTGTCATTCTTTACCAATATAAATCATGAATAATATGAATCTAGTGACATAAAACTTGCCTGTGGACTAAAGTTTTAATTCAATTAAATTCATCCTAACTTTACGATAAAATTATCAAATTATGTTCTTTTTCTTAATCCCTGTGGGTAAATTAGAAAATCTAATTTGATATTATATCTTAATTAATCACACAAAAATATAATAAAAATTCCTGTGGGATAAGATTTATTATATCACATATGATTAATTACAATTAATATTTATTTTCTAAATGTGATCATAAATAAACTTTATTATAGTTTTAATTAATTAAAGATGTTGTGGCTACTTCCTAATTAATTAAACTATATGAATCACTTAAATATTAATTAAATCCTTATGCTCAATTATTGCACAAAACCATAAGCAATATTAATTTAATTTCAAATGTGTAAATATTATTTATCTTAAATTGCATATATGACAATAAATTATACAAGAAAAAATAAATAATATAAGCACTAATTAAATCCATAAGAGCCATTAACATTACTTTCATTATGCATAAATTATTTAACTCTATTTTATATGTATAATTAATTGCAAAATTTATACATATAAATACTCAAAATAAATAATTTAAACATAATGTATTTAAATAAAATTTTAATATGCCCAAAAATTATTTAAATAAATATAACATGTATAATAAATATTATACATATGATAAACATAAATTAAAATTATATTCAGAATTTCATTGTATTTTTATTTTTATTAAAATCAAATTCCAAATACATATTTAAAATTAAGTCAGATACAAGTTATATTGCAAAAATCGTTATAGCCTAGTTGAAAGTCTCACTCGTGCCAACCAGGGAAGTCTGGGTTCAATTCCCAATTAAAGCAATTTTTTGTTTAAAAAAAATCAAACTCTGAATATATATAAATATAAGTTTGATACAAAAATAAGTGAAATATTTGTTGCAGTTTCACGCAGGACTCATGTTCAAGTCTCCTAAAGCATTTTTTTTAACTTCATCTTCAACCTCCAACCGAGTTTACTCGACTTGATTTGACCTTAACGGATATCCGGTCGTATTTTTCTATTCCGGCGACGGAATCCATCATTCTTTTTATCAAAATTCTTAGAATTCGATTTTTGAGTGATTCATGATCTTAATTTTAAGTAAAAACATCATTTTTAATAAAAAATTAATTAATGAAGTAAATAAATACCCACGATAAATTGGATTTATTTTCTTCATTGTTTTTGAAGTTTAATTTTACAGAATCACTCAAAAATCAATATTGAAACACTTTATAATTTTCATATGCATCAAAAACAATCAAAATAAAAAATCCAAAATTTCAGTTCTTCGTTAAATAGAGCAAAACAGAGATGTTTTCAAAATAACTCTGATACCAAATGTTAGATTCTCAATTCAATCTAGAAACGTTCATAAAACCATATGAACTCATAATTTAAATGTAACAGAAGCAAAATTGGATTGAAAACATACCTCCTACCATTGATCAAATTTCATCACTTACATGAGAATTCCAATGGATTATCGATTTGATATTTTTATTGATTTCTCACACTTATTTACTGCGTTTGATGATGTATCTGAATTGTTGCAGTTAATAGTGAGAGGACCCGATACTTTATTAAGGTTCTTCCATCAAGAACCTCGTTCGGTTTCAGAACCGACGTACAGTTCCGATAAAACCAAACCGTCACAACGATTCACTTAACGTTGCATCACTTTGATTTACAATAAATTGAAGTATCAATTTGATATAGCTCTTTGTTAGTATTTAGAAGATTGGTATGATTATAGTTTATATTATTATTAGCCCCTAATCTCAGTGTTGGGGTTTATCTCATCGTGTTTTCTCTACTTTTTTTTAATTAACTATTTTTTCCTTTATATGATGATATGGGATCTTATTGGATAGGTTTTGGGTAAATAAAAAAATTATTTTCAACTTTTAGTTAATAGAAAACTTAACAAAGTAGATGTATACAAAGATAATTATTAATATAATTATTCTTAAATTAAATTATAAAATTTATATTTAAAATTGTTCCAAAATCGTTACGGTTTTAAAATAGTTTTTTTCCTCAGATAACGATCCGAGATAGTTATTAAAAAATATAAAAAAAATAATTTTTTTATTTTTTTAAAAGTTCTACATAATTAAGCAAAAAAATTAATAAATATTAATTTTTAATTAATATATAATTTAATTTAATAAATATATAAATTAATTTAATAAATATAATTAATTTTTGGTATGAACGGGTAATCAGGATAATTACATCTAAAATCATACTCATTTTAAAAATTTATCTAAAAAAATCGAACATATAAATAAATACTAATTATTATTAATATATAATATAATTTAATAAATATATAAATTAATTAAATAAATATAATTAATTTTTAGTATAGATTGATACAATTATTAATATAATCATATTTAAAATTATATTTATTTTTAAAATTTATTCTATAAAAATTGAATAATAACCGCTAATAATCAAAACTACTTTTTTTCGTCCATTTTTAATGAAGATGGATAAGAGAGAGAAAATAGATCGTACAGGTTTTTAAATGGACAAAATAATTATGATTTTGGATATTCGCGTCTATTTAAATTAGTGGTTCGATTTTTATTTAATTAATTTTAAAATGAATAGAATTTAAATATTAAATAAATATAAAATAACGTTTATAAATCTATAATTAATTATATTTATTTAATTTATAAGAATTAGGGTTTCGTGTTCGTGCAGTAGATATAAATGAACATTTCTGGGAATCTCATATGCAATATCGAAGCCGGCCTCATTTCTGCGTGTGTCGCGGTCCTCGTCTCAGCGTCTGCCGTCTGCGTCTCTTGCTCTCTCCCCCTGGTCCTGCCGTGGCCGTGAAATTTTCTGTATCAAAAGACTGTTTAATTCTCAATTGGGACCAGTAAAACTGCTCACTAATTCCACTACTTCTCTCTGCTTTACTTGGTTAGTTCTCGTTCACTTCTACCTTTGAGTTTTGAATTCATGTTAAAAGTCGTGGCTGAGTTGAATAGGTTCTTCAAATTTTTTTGTCTGGAATTTGTGTCAATAATCAAGCTTTACTTCATTATTCTTGAAATAGTTTTTGGTACTTTGCTTAAATCCAGTTACTTGGGATTTGGGCTGTTTAAATCTTCTATAATTTGTAGTTCAATAGATGGGTCCGAATGGTTTTCGGGTTATGCGGTTAGACGGGATTATAATTCAGTTTTACAGCCCTAATAGCTCAAACACATAAAATTTGCTTCTTTCTTTTATTTCGTTTCATTGGGAACTTTTATTTTGAACAACCTAGTATGCCTAACGATCATATATGGAATTTTAGTTTTGTTTACACTAACCACTTTGAGAGGATAACTGGAATCTCAGATAATATCACGTCCTATCTACCTTGTTAAATCAAACCTAAAGTATATTATTGTCTATACCCTTCTTGTTCTACATGGCTAGAAGTATTTGTAAAAGGTTTGTTTGTGCTTTACTTTATAATATTGACAGTGGAGGACAAATTTTCTGACTCTTTCATTATATGAAGCGCTTCCTATAATCATTCTCTCTTTAATTTTGGAAGCTTGTTTCATCAATTGTTCCGCTCCCTAAAGTACTCTTAGCTGTATATATTAATACAATTGAATAACCCCTTTTGTTTTCAGCAATTAATTATATCTTATTTTAACTTGTATTAGTTTACTCCTACCAGGACAGGACTACTTTGTTTGATTCTAATATTATATAATTCTTTCGCAACGTTCCACAAATCCTCCTGTGTCATAAAATCCAAATAAAAAAATTAAAGAAACACTTTAGTTATATACTTTTACATGGTGCACTTTATTAATCTTATAATTTTATATAAAGTGCAATGACTCTGGAGGTGCATGAAATAAGGCATTTGTACAATAGATTCTTCCTTTTGAGATTGTCTCTTCTGAACTTCTTTAAGACATACACGACATGAAAGTCATAAAGATAACTGGTATAAATCTTTGTTGAGAAACTTTCATCCATTATAGGAGGAGTTCAAACTGAGTTTTTTCTTGTAAAAGGTAAAGCACATAAAAGAACTAAGTAGTTTATTAGGTTTGTGGTGCATAAGTCCTTGATAATGAAGGATAAACCATACAGACATGAAGGGTTTGTAGTATAATCATTTCAGCTCAACAAGCTTTTCAGCAAAATATAGCTTTGCTGGTAACTATTTGCATGTCTGTTTTATTTGGTTTGATTGAATTTTATGGATTTATCAAATAGAAAATCAAGAACGAGTAAGTTTCCAATATTTGTAGTTAGTTTGGAATATTTTATATGAGTTAGTTTCCAATATTTTGTATGAGTTTGGAATATTTTACTTGTATCCTATGCTGCTCATTTATATGTGTGTGGGCAATTGAATTTTAGATTTATTTTATTAAGTTAGAAGAAAATTATTCATTTTTAATTGTGTTGGTTGTATCAGGTTGAATAGACATTTTTTAAGGAGTTTAGAAAAAATAGTTTTAATTTTGGGTATTTTTTATTACCCGTCCTGTCCCGTTACCCGCGAGTAAAAACCGTCATCGAACTGTAACGGTTTTTAGACGGTTTTGTATAGATTTTACAATTCGGTTCGGGGATAGTTATATCGAAAACTGTCCCTGTTCGTACTCGTGCCCATTCCTACTAAAGGTGTGTTTGGCAATGACATAACAAACTAGAAGTTTAGAACAAATTGAGCAGTAATGTTTTGAACAATGTTGTAAAAGGCTATTTGAAGTACCGATGCATTTTCCTTAAGTGAGGCTGCGATAAAGTCTCGAGATGGTTTGAGACGTAAACATCGAACTTTAACTTAAAAAACTTTGAAAATATAATAAAAGTAATTTTTAATCCAATAAGTAGTAAATATTATGGAAGGTAATTCAAAATTATGGGTCTATTGTTCAAATATTAATTTGGAACGTAAAGAAAAATACAGATATAAATAGTTGGAGTTAATGTGACTTACAATGATGTAACTTAGTGACTGACAAAATTTAGAGTTTTTAGAGATAAAGGAAAAAAAAGGTGATAGGTGAAAGAAGATTGAAGAATGTTAAGGAAGCAAACCTAAATATGTTTGTTCATGAGATTATGATATTCTCCTTTTTGTTTTTTATCTATGACTTGTTATCTTTTTTAATTTTGTGAAACCGGGTCAAGATTTTATAAGTAACCCATGAACCAACTTAAAAAATTAACCATTTGTGATTAAAGCCTCAATCACCTCGAGGTGTAAAAGTCTTAAGGTGTAAGCTTCAACCAAAAAAGCATAAGCCTTAATTAAACACCTGCTTACAACAATGATTTTGAATAGTTTTTGGTGCTGCTTGTTTTAAGAAGTCCGACAAAGCTAAATAGTAATTTTGTTTTTTTGGTTAAAAGAGAAAATGTATGAGCTTAAGGAAAAAGAAGGGAGGATTAGGGGGAAAAAAGAAAGAATAATATATAAATGCATCTTATTGAAGTTTTGTAATAAAACCATGATTTTTTTCTTCAAAACTGATCCAAATAAACCCATCCCTCCCCATGTTGTATTTTATAGTGATGTACCAAATATGCCCTAAGCGGTTGTGACAATTTTTCATTCAATATGCACAGGTGCTTGCTGTGTCATCTGCTTTGCTGTCATTAAGGTGGTGAGACTTAACTATTCATAATTCCAAAAGTAATTTTTTCTCTTGATATGTGCCCACAAGAAAACATTGACAATGTGTTATGATATCAAATTATTATTTTATATTTGAATTTTAAGTTTAGATTTAGGTGAAAAATATCCCACAATTATAATTATTATCTTTTATATTATTTTGTTTTATGCTAAATGATTATTTAAGATGATATTATGAGATATTTTAGCAGCAAATATCTCATTATTTGTTAATGTTTTTAGTATTTAAGCAATTTTGATTGTCAAGAAAAAGAAAGAGAATGAAATATATTTTTGGAATATTGATTGGGAGGCTCTAGGCTCTCGAATACTTAACTTGGGAGGTCATGGTTTTCTTGAAAAACCATGAATTCATCAATTTTTTCTAGTTTTTGTCGTTTTAATAAAAGATAGGAAGTGAATTCGTGTCATTTGGTATCAAAGTGGGCATCACCTTTGCAAATATCTACATCTATGAAAGTTGTATTTTAGAGGCTAGATTAAAATGTCCACTAGCACTGACTACTGATAGACGAGTGCAGCTGTCGACGAGGAAAGGATTACCATCGGCTTAGTGTAGATAAAGAGTAACTGTCGTGGATGTCGGTTTTGAAAGCATAGTGGAATGTTACAATATCAAATTATTATTTAATATTTGAATTTTATTTTTAGATTTAGGGGAAATATCCCATAATTATAATTATTATCTTTTATATCATTTTATTTTATGTTAAATGATTATTTAAGATGATATTAGGAGATATTTTAGCAGTAAATATCTTATTATTTGTTTAGTTTTTTTCTATTTAAGCAATGTTGATTATTAAGAAAAAGTGAGAATGAAATATATTTTTGGAATATTAATTGGGTCGTTTTAGTCCTTTGAAGACTAGAAGGTTGGGAGGCCATGGTTTCCTCAAATACCATAAATTCGTTAATCTTCTTTAGTTTTTGTCATTTTAATAAAATATATGAAGTGAGTTTGTATCACAATAATTGCTTAAATGAGTTATGATGCTGATTTTGAATATAATTGAGTTTATTTTATGTTTGCATTTCTGTTAGTTCTTCTTTAATCAGTTTGTAAATAATATTCGAAGAAAGAAAGCTTTACTAGTTGGTTGACATGATTTTTTTTAATGTAATTGCAGAGAAACTTGTTGTTCCATTGGCCAATTCACTTGTTTAAAGCGACTGGCTTGTTCTGTCGTCTTTTGCTGGAATGGCTGAGAAGAAGAGTATCTCCCCAGTTGGCTTAGTCGACCAGTTGGTGGTGAATCTCTCTCTCTCTCTCACACACACATTCTTTTTTCATTTTCTTACATATGATTGTTATTGTTATCTCTGACATTGCAATATGAAATTATCTAAAGACATTTATGGTTTGTGGGGATGGGAGTTGTCCAGGTGCCTGGTGATGTGGTCCTCGATCTTTCAAGCATGACTAACCAAACTGTAAAACTTGGCGGTGGCCTTCGGCAGGTATGTCTTTGTTTTTATTAGTTATTAATACATTTATTCTTGTTTACTTATAAATTTATTATTGTTCAATTTTTTTTTCTTAATATCAGGACTGTGATAGTATATCAGTGATGAAGGCGGGAACATTGAGATTCTCAAAACCAAACAAATATTGGGTTGAAAGCTCCCAAAAAAGGGTTCGAGCTGCTCTTTTCATGCGAAGTTTTCAGAATTTTTTTGGTCCTTTTAGTTAACTCCTTCTTTGTCGCCTCCTTTTTTCTTTTCTGAAATCATTTTCATCACTGATAATAATGAGGTTACATACTGACATATAATTTATCCTGTGCTTTGTTGTGTATATACAATATGTCGGAAGAGGGTGTGAGCTGCTTTGTTGGTGCAATGTTTTTAGGATATACTATCCCTGAATAATATATACTATTTAGCACACTTCTAGCTCTTATGATATTTTTATTTTGTATAATGTTTGGATTTCATCTACAGTACGTGCCTTGCACGGAGGATTCTGTTTTGGGAATTGTGGTGGACTCCAAAGCAGATGTAAGAAGTGTTAGATTTTTTCTCTTTTGCAGTAAAGTTTTAAAATATTTATATCTTTGAATTGTTTTTAGTTTTCTTTCAGTAGTAACCTCCTTCCAGCTTCAGCTTAGTTTCTTACATATAAATCTGGGATGTCTGGTTTTGAGTTTCTATTTTAACTGCAAACCGTAGTAAGTAGGATGACTTAATACATAAATAAAATTGTTTTTTTCCACTTTCAATAGGATTGTTATTTAATGCGGAGGAGTATATTGCTTGACCTTAAATCTGTCTCGTTCTAAAACCATCCTTCATATATGTGTAGAAAATATCTTGTTCTGTTCTAAAAGGAATCCTTATTCATCTTGAATTATTGAAGTTGTGTTGAATCTGATATGAATTTGTTTTTCTTGTAAGTGTTTCTTGCTACAAAATGTTTTCGAGTTATCTCTTTCCATCCACCATTGTAAATGTTAAAGTTCATTTTCTTCTATTATTTTATGTGCTTCCATTGGTGACATGTTCTGTCTAACTTGACCACTGGTTGCCTTCAACTTGTATGTTTCTTTCCTGAGCTTCAAACAGCAATTTTACTATTTCCTTCTGCTGTTTTTTTTTTGCAGAATTTTCTCATTGACATTAAAAGCCCTTCATTAGCATTTTTGCCTGTGCTTGCATTTGAAGGAGGAACCAGAAGAAACATACCAAAGTTTCAGGCGTGTGCATGTGTTAAATTTACGTTCATTTATGTTGAGGAAGTTATAACAGATCCTGATTTTGATTTCAAATGTAGTCTGTCTGTTCTTTATTTCATTATATAAACTCAAAACATTGCATGGCAGCCAGGTACTTTGATTTATGTTCGAGTTGTGAAGGCAAACCCTGGCATGAACCCTGAATTGTCCTGCACTGATGGTTTGTTTTTTCCTTCATTATTATTTATTGGGCAGTATACTGTGTAATAATACAAAGGATATTTTTTACTTAGTTTTTTTTTTCTTTCCTTTTTTGATGATGTAGCTGGTGGAAAAGCAGCAGAATTTGGCCAGCTTAAAGATGGCTTTATGTTTGAATGTTCAACTGGCCTTTCAAGAATGTGAGACATTGGTTTTTGTTTGTAGTATAAAAAAATTATTAGGAGAAAAACATTGGTTCTCTTTTTTCCCCGGACATAAATTCAGTTCACAGTTTTTTTTTGTTTTTTTAAATATATTCAATTTGCAATTGAATAGTAGGATTTTGAGGGTTTTTCTCTTTTCTATGCCAATTTGACTTTCCTTCTATTTACCAGGTTGCTGAGCTCACCAACATGTCCTGTTCTTGAGTCACTAGGGAAGAAGCTTTCTTTTGAGATAGCAGTGGGCTTAAATGGCCGTGTTTGGGTAACTGAAAAATGATCTTATGATTGGATCTAAGCCGGTTGTTTTTTTTTCTTACTAGCATCTGAGCCTTCCATGCTAAAAGAATAATAGATAATTGTTGTTGGTACTCGATGGAAATCTTTTGTTGCAAGATTTATTTACCAGTATTTCTTATTCTATTCTAGGTCAATGCTGCTTCACCGTCAACAGTCATTGTTGTTTCCAATGCAATTATGAATTCAGAATCTCTTAGTATGGTACAGCAGAGAAGTATGGTGGAGAAGCTTCTTCAGCATTTAAAGCTATCAAGTTAGTTTTACACATTTTCGTTTTAATCTAGTGTCTTTTTGTTTTGATATTCCTTTCTCTAATTTATTGAGAAGTATGGTGGATAAGCTTCTTCAGCATTTAAAGCGATGAAACACATTTTCGTTTTAATCTAGTGTCTTCTTGTTTTGATACTCCTTTCTCTAATTTATTGTTATTAGGATCAAGCAGAGTTACTTAATAGTTCAAGCTTTTCTTGCAGCGTGATTTTCTAGAGGAAGCTGTTAGGTGCTTTACTAAGCCTGACTTGGTCTTTATTCAACAAGAAAGAAATTGATTCCATGGACTTACTGAGACATCATAATCCAATGACCACACTTTTCAGGCTGGGATGAGCTGAAGAAGTTCCAACATTTTGATATAGTTTATCTGGACCTCGCACCAGAGAAAGTAAAGAAAGAATTATATGAAAGTATATTTTTTTTGGCCCCGCGTGTGCGTGAGTGGCAGATTCACTTTAACACCCTCTTAAATTTTGAGCATTTGTTCAGGTTTTCAAACGAACATATATTTCATCATCAAGTCTTACTTGCGTCAAGAGCTTGTTTCTATGTGGGCTTTGCCCAAAATCTGTAAATGCACTAAACCAACTCCAATTCCTTTGCCCATTAACATTTTAGAAGGTTTCACAAAACCCGTATGGCTTTGTTGACCCCCCTTTCAGGTTTTCTAAAACCGCATAATCATCGATTAGTTTGTGAAAATTGAGGATCAAATCATCTTGGTTATTAGTCTAGTCTGCTATATATGATGGAATATTTGGTATTATGTTGATTATTTTTGCAAGCGTCTTTCCAGAAAAGACATAATTGTAATATTTTAAGCTTGGTGGGTCTTCTTTTCCTTGCTAACAAATTAGGCGGTCAATTGTTTTCTACTATAATGATACATGTTTTTATATGTTTTTTGTAAGCATAACAAGTGCATTGTTTTGTACTATAATGATATATGTTTTTTATAAGCATTGTAAGTGTACGAGTTCGATCCCATCAGTGTACGTGTACATGTATTTGGGCGTGCAAGTGCGTAAATGTTATAAAAAAAAACTAAAACCTAGAAAAGCATGTATTAATTCTTGCTTAATAAAGTGTTTAATTGTTCTAAAAGTCTCTTACAATACATCCAACACTTCTAAGCCAAAAAAATTATCACAAATCTAACTATTTGGCATGTGTTAATAATATATGTAAATTAAATTCAGTTAAAAAGATATATGCTACTCATTATTTCGTACGAAAAAAGTGCGGCATGATGAAAAGTTGTATAGAGTTTGTTTACTCAAATAATGATCAAACAATTTTAATTTGAGCTTTAAAATATAGGTAATTACATGTTGTCAATCTTTTGTGATTCTCACATTTACGTTATTAGCTGGTCATTTGAAATGATTTATTTGCTCTGAAGATAACTAAGTTCCATGATTATCGCAAATTAAAGAATCTCTCAGTATCATTAGATTACTGTTACATTTGGGTCATCGGCTTGTAGTTGTGCTGCATCGGCTTTTAGTAATAGGTAATGAATGTAACTGGGCTCTGTCGTATTATCAAAAGGTTTCTGTTTGATTCTTTTTGCTTAGATTTAATTGTTAAATCCCTTTCCTCTATTTTAAAATAAAATGTAGTAAATCAGAAAAAAAAAATTAACCTTAAACTCTTCTACTTTTTAGCTTCAAGTCACTCACAAAACAGATCGCAGTGGGATTGAACTTGTAGCCAGAAATGTTGAGGAGAAAACTATCTTCAATAATGTCAACCTCAATTCTTGGCTTCTCAGTCTGCAACAAACCCATTTTCACATCTCGACCAATAACATTTCAACCATTAGAGTTCATACAATGTCATGCTTTCAACAAAGAAGGTTTTGGTTCTCAAGGATTCCGAGCATACAGCCTTTTGAGCCTGAATGATCTGAGAGACAAAGTTCCAAGGAAACAGAAGACTCGGAAAGGTCGTGGGATTGGTTCTGGGAAGGGCAAGACTGCTGGAAGGGGTCATAAAGGTCAGAAGGCAAGAGGCTCTGGAAAGCTAGGGTTTGAAGGTGGTCAGACCCCTTTACGACGTCGTTTGCCCAAGAGAGGGTTCAAGAACCCTTTTAGCCTTACCTTTCAGGTATGTCAAAATTACTAGATATCTATGGACAAAAGCTTCTTTTGTTTTCCTAGAAAACAGTGAAATGCGAAGGAAAAATGGAAAAATAGAAGGAAAAAAAAGGGAAGGAAAGAAAGAAAAGAAAAGTATTGTTTTTGTGGTATGCGAGTGACTAAAAGAGGCTTTCTCATAAAAATTTCTGTTTCATACCAAGTGTGCAACCCAAAGGTAGTGCTTTTAGTTAATCTTCCCAAATAACTAACAAAAGGTATTTGGATGTGCTGCATGAGATGTAGGAATCTGAATACTATATAGTTAATCCACAGAAATTTTGCGAGGTCCATGAATTATGTATATATCTAACTGTTGGTTAGTGATACTATGATTTTTGGATCATGTATGACCGATGAATTTACTTCTGATGCTATGCTACCTTTTAGAATGGAATGTCTTCATATTGGGGCTTCATTTCTTTTGAGTGTGCGTCGCATGATTACTAGAATAGCCCTATTGTAGTTTTTATGGAAGGAGTGTTTTTAACTGTCATAATGAACTATCGTGTAGGGTACTCACAATATACTTCTTATTTACTAGTCTATGTAGTGAGGAACCTTGTTGACGCTGTTACTTTTCTCCTATTTGTCATATCAAAAAGAAGATTAGCGGCATTATTTCATGCCTATAATTTTCCCCGAGTTCCCCCCTTCTCCTCCGGTTTACAATCTTTCTTTAGCCATCTTCTTTTGATCATCCCCTTATAAGCTGCTTCTATATACTGGGACCTTTAGAATGTGTCTATGAACTACATGAGATACAGCTGATAGTTTAATCTATCATTAAGACTAATGCTCTTCTTCATCAGAAAGTCCATCCTATAAAGATCCCATTGACGTTATGCAATATGAAATTGTTTTTTATTTCACATCTTTTACGACAAAGAATAGTTGAAAATCTCACTAAGGTTTGTTTGAAAGCTATTTCGTGCAATATCCCTACTTTTGGTTCCGTTTTTCTTTCCTTGGCATTCCATTTGGGGGAGATTTAGCTGGAAAAAAACATGTACGTTGTGTGTTTTGTTATTTATATTTTTTACATATACCAAATTTTTTATTTTACAAATCTTGATCCAAATTTCATTAAAAAAATGTCTGAAGTTTTCCTATACATTGTTCTTTTGTTTTCCATACCTTTATCTCAAGCAGAATGGGTCGCTTTAGGCTCACATAGAGAAATCTCTTTCTAAAGACTTTTCATTATGTAGGCCTATCTTCCTTATCATTATTTGATCCTCTGATATTTGTATGTATATGTTCTGTGGCAGCCAGTAGGGCTGGGTAAGATTGCTAAGCTTATAAATGCAGGAAAAATTGATTCTTCAGAGTTGATTACAATGAAAACACTTAAGGTAAAAATTTCTTTGTTGTGTTGCAGTTTGTATTTTTTTTTGAACTTTATCTCAGTTCAAAAATTTCCATTATTTCAGGATGCAGGGGCGATAGGGAAGCAGATAAAAGAAGGTGTAAGACTAATGGGCCGTGGTGCTGATGAGATCAAGTGGCCAATTCATCTGGAGGTAAATCCTTCATATAAAATATACTAGCCAAAAGGGCAAAAAAATGGAAATCTCATCATCCAAGATCTTTCTTATACGAACCTATTTTCTGCTGATCATGAATTGTTTTTCTTCCTTTTTCTTATTGTCTTTTTCTGGAACTTGAATTGCTATAGTCTATGTGCAAAGTTGAAGCTCAGCTGATAAGCGAACTTTGCAGGTGTCAAGAGTTACTGTTAGAGCTAAGGCTGCAGTTGAAGCTGCAGGTGGGTCTGTTAGAAGAGTATATTACAACGAGTTAGGCTTCCGAGCCTTGTTAAAGCCTGAGTGGTTTGAAAAGAAAGGCAGATTGTTGCCTAAACCAGCTAGGCCTCCTCCAAAACAGAGTGATAAAGTTGATAGCATTGGCCGCCTGCCCGCCCCAACCAAACCTATCCCTTTTGTGGTTGAAGAAAAAGAAGCGGCTTCTAGTTCACTTGCTACATAACCGAAGAGAAGTTGTTTTCTTCCTGATTATATATATATTTTTATTTTATATAATTTTGATGGAGCTTATAGAACATGCTTTCCTTGTATAATTCTGAGCTTTACAACAATAATTGATTCTAATGTAAGGCATGTAATTTAGTTTACAGGGCTGAAGGACCCGTATTGGATGCAAGAAAAGGTCAGTTATTAAGTCAACCAAATGTACGATTTCATGTCTTACTATTTGGTTGTTGTTTAGGTCAGTTATTTTCATGTCATACTATTTAGGTCAGTTATTACTAGAAGTAGCTGGTACTTTATTGACTGGATGGAGTCAGACTAGGATCATTTGATTGATTTTTGTATACTTGTGTAGTTGTTTTTAAATTTCAAATGTTTATTTTATAAACAATGGATGTAGTGATTTGAAATTATTAATAAAAAGTAATATTTTAACAATTAGATTAACAATGTATGTCTTTAGATCTATCAAGAGAATAGAAAACGGGATTCAAGCTTTATAATATGAGGTAGGATAAGGAGAGGGATTGCATTTTATTTAAATAAATATGTAAAAAATTTAATCTTTTAATTTTTTTAGAGATTTAATTATATTTAAACTTAAACTAATTATGAGCAATGTATTATATATTTTATATTTCATTTATATTTTTATTATATTAAAACATCAATAATTTTTTTATAAAAGTTATTTAAATTCTAAAATCTTTTAATTATTTTATAATTTATTGTTATTATTTCAAATTAGTTTGTAATAAGATTCTTTTAATATTGTTTAATATAAATGAAAAATATATTTATTCACATATATTTTATTCTAAATTCTTTCATAAAAATATTATTTATTTATTATTATAAAATATTTATTGTTGGGTTATTTCTATTATAATTTTTATAATAAAAATAAAAAAATATTTAAAATATTATATGGATTTTCGTCTTCTATGTGTTTGTAATGATAATAAACAAAAATAAAAGATAAATTATAAATTATAGATAATAAGAGAAAGTCTTCGATACAATCCCGTCCCATTGGCAACCTGACGAAACCAAACCCAAAACCACGACACCAACCCACCCTCGTTGGATTGATAATGTATCTTATATTCTAAGGTGATCGATATCTATATAATTAATGAAAAGAGGTTATATTAACTTATTTTTTTGTATAATTAATGAAAAGAGGTTATATTAACTTATTTTACAAAAAAATTAAGTATGGAAACGTCCAAACTTGAAGCTGAGCAAAATTATTAATGAAAAGAAGTTATATTAACTTATTTTATAAAAAAATTAAGTATGGAAACGTCCAAACTTGAAGCTGAGCAAAATTATTGCAAGAAAAGTCAAAATTAAAAAAACGGCATTCTTGTACTTATATTAAATTTTCATTTAAGTAATAATTAAATTCTTCTATTAAATATAGTTGAGAAATGCTTTATATTATAAATTTGTGATTAATTTTTAAATTTTTTAATATTAATAAAAATTAAAATCATGTGAACCCATGCTATATATGTACGGCTTATACCAAATAAAAAAGTTTTTAAGAAATCATCGCTTGAAATTTTATATTAATAATAGATAGTAAAGCTCGTCCGATATAGCAACGTTCGTTATATTTATAAGTCTTGGAAATGGCATGTCTTTTTTATTACCATTTGCAATTGGGTTTGGGGTTCAAATTTTAAACATGTAAGTTGCATTGAATAAATAAAAAAGTATCATAACAAAAATATATAATATTAATTATACATTAATATCATTATTATTAAATAAAATTATCTTTAATAATTATTTTTATTATACCAACAATTTACATTATAACAATATATTAAAAAAAATCTTCACATATCTCTACCCAATATCTACCATTTGCTTAATTATATATATTTGCTCTTAAAAATCTATATTTTACTAAAACTCATAAGACAAAAGAAAATAAAATCCAATAAAAATATGATTTCTTGAACAAGAAGCTATAGAGAATTTAAGTGAATAAAATCGAGCATGAACAAACCAACTCATATATTGGTATTTTTGTACACACAAAGTCACATGATTCCCCTCTTAAACACCATTTATCAACTCCTTACTCGTCATCAAAATGTCACCTTTACCATTCTTGTTACTCCTAAAACCCTCCCTCTTCTTAGCTTATTTCTCTCCACCACAATTACCAAAAAACCCTCTTCTTTTTTCTTCTTCTTCTATTTCAACCTTGTACTCTCTTTTCTTTCACCTACTTCAATTCCTCGTACTCTTAACTTATTTCTACTTTATCTCTTCTATTTCAACCTTGTACTCTCTTAGCTTATTTATGTTTTATCTCGCTTTATCTCATCTTCACAACCCACTTCGTCAGTGTTTCGAATCCCACCAATCCCCTCCTATTAATATAATCTTCGATATGTTCTTCGATTGAACCAACTCTCTCGCAGGTGAATTGATGCTTTTGCTATTTATCAAAATGAGGTCGTTTCATTTCATAACATCCCTAATTGTCCTCATTACCCTTGGTGGCAACTCTCGCCTTTATACCGTACCTATGTTGAAGGAGATTCCGTGTCTGAAATTATCATTAGTAGATTCTGTCAAAATATCGTGAGTTAGGGACTTGTTGTTAACTCATTTAATGAGTTGGAATTGGAATAGTTGGAACATGTCAAAAAAGAATTGAGTCATGATCGAGTTTGGACCGTTGTGCCTTTACTTCCACCTGAAGGTGGGCCTAATTTGGTGTTTGTAGAGTTTATATCTTCATGGTTAGATGTTCATGATGAACATAATCAGATGATTTTGTATGTTTGTTTTGGGAGTCGAGCTATGTTGAAGAATGATCAAATGGAGGTGATTACTTTGGGAACTGAGAAAAGTGAGGTCCACTTTATTTGGTCAGTTAAAGAACCTATGAAAGGGCACGTGACTGGTTATAGAGAAGTTCCAAGTTGGTTTGAGTAACATGTTAGAGGAAGAGAATCGATGTTGAGAGGTTGGGCTCCATAAGTGATGATTTTGAGGGATCGAGTTATTAGTGTATTTTTGACTCATTATAGGTGGAACTCAATTCTTGAAGAGTTAACATCTGGTGTAAGGATGCTAGCTTGGCCAATCGGAGCTCACCAATTCTCTAATGTCACATTGTTAGTGGACTAGTTTAAACTAGGTAAAAGATTGTGTTAAGGTGGTATAAATGTTCCTGACTTAGATGAATTGGTTGAGATAATTGCAGAATCGACGAGTGAGAATGAGAAACGAGTCAAGGAATTGAGTGAAGCAACAATTAAGGTGAGAGTTTGGTAAAAGACTTAGGAGTCCTTTATAAGTCATTTGTCGACTGTATACTAAAGAAGGAATACTCCACTTTGCCACATATGATGGAGATTGAAAATTGGCATATTCTATGAAATTTCAATAAAGAAGATAGTATTTGAGTTTAATTTTATAATATAATCATATAATTATACTTTATATATGAAGTTTTACTTTTAACTTCTTAAGAAAAGAGAGAGAGAGCTTACGCCCTATTTCAGCAACCAGGCAAAATGAGTAACACTCAGTTTACAAAGTAAAGGGGTTCTAAGACAGGTGAACAATAGGTATGGTCGACAAAGTTATGTTGTTTATAAGCATATTTGGTGTCATACAGAATCCTCCAAAACAACAGGTTTCTGGCACAACCTTGTCACCATCTACCTTCACAAGCATTTCAAAATGCATCGTCATGGACTAAGGCTTGGTCCTCCAATCTGGAAAGTTTTTGAACTCAACACTATCTCCATGTTTCAAATTCTTCTCAACTACAAACCCAATCTTAACAAATGTCTGTGCTGACACATCTACTTTAAGTAGCTTGAAAGAACCTTTCTTATTAGCCTTAGGACCAAGTACAAAACCAAGAAGTGTTTCAAAACCAAGCAAGTTTAAGTTTGAACCATTGATGGAAGTTAGAGGTCACATCGTCACAAAATGACTTCGAGTCAAAATCGAAGTAGCTTCTTCTTGGAAATTGAGAGAAGAAAAGGACTCAATTGCTTTGGTTCTAGATGTTGATGACAACTGCACGAGGCTCGGAGCAAGCCGCTTAAGCTTAAGTCGGTTACTAGAAGAGGGAAATGATGATGATGTTATGGGAGAGGAAGGGCTAATGATGCACATTTAAAGCAAGGAAGTGCTTTGAGTCCTGGAAGAAGCTCGGTGCAACCATTCAGCTAGGGCAAGTAAACCAGAGGCGAAACCATTGTTGGTTCGGTTTAAGGGAAGGGGTAGATCAAGAAGGTGGCAAAGGCTAACTGATCGGGCACCCTTGACTGTGACTACATCACCTTCAGCTAGTATGACTTTCTTCAAGACACCAGCATCTACATCATGCTGTAAGGTTGATGCCAAACAAAGTCAGTGACTTCTGGGTTCTCATGACATAAATGATGTTTTTTGAGCCTTTAAGGTACTACAAAATTTATTCAATAATCCTTTAAATGTAATTATACCAGAAGGTGCATATTTTTGTAACCATAATTTTATCAATTTAAACAGGTTGCAAATGGTATGAATTGTCAAAATTTTTGTGTCACTACGCATAATCACACTCAAATTTACCGTAGAGAACATACAAACAACAAGTGCTTTTGAGTCATAATAGAATTAACAAGATCCCAATTAGTTGGTTACTCTCTTAATATCTTTGAAATTTTAAGCCTATATAATCACTCATGATCCTTGAGAAAACAGAACATTGACAACATAACAAATAAAAAACAAGCCTTCAAATTTTACTCACCGATAATGAAAGCCTCATATCCTTTCAAGCTTTTTGAAGATATGAATAGATGGGACTACGTGGATTGACCAATATTTCAGGTCGAGGAAACGGGTAAACCCGGAGATAAGAATGCGCTTGTAAAGAAGACTAAATCCGAGGAAGGGTTACCACCAATTTTGGCTCCATTTCAGCTCGTTGGTCCAATGGAGCTATGGATTCAAGATGCCAAGGAAGTACTTGATTTTCAACCTCTACATCAAACTCATATGCCACCGAATGACCCACTTGGGCATCTCTCAAATCAAACCCAGAAATCTTAAACACATCTGATTGAAGCCCCAACCACTTCTCCATTGCCTCTTTTAGTTCCTATTAAAAAAAGATTATCGAATTAAACAAAAGTTACGCCTAATAAAACATTTAATTGTCTCGTTCTTCTTAAAAATAAACCCAATTCAACAACCGAGAAAAAAATCATTCATGATTACAAATTTAGTCTCTATTTTCTCCTTATCAAATGTGTTTTTTCTTCGTTTATATGAAGACGAAAATAAATTTGATTATCAAATGGTTTTACATTATGTTACTTGCCAAGTAATGTCGAGCTCTCGCTCTTCCTTTATCTTGATTTGGAATGATCATTCGACGTGAAGAAATTTTCAAGGAGATAAATTCTACAAATATAAAGTAATTTATTTTTGGTGGGAAAATTTATGCTCTCATTCTCATTAACTTTCATCTATTTATACATTTTTTGATAACTGAAACAAACTTCTATTTCTTAAGAAAATGCAGAACTGAAGTTAAAAAATGGGAAACGTGGTCTCAAAATATGGCCACAATAGCAAAAGATATGGTTTATGACTAATTGAATTTGAAAGAATCAACAAAACAAAATAAATGTGCTAAATTTCTTTAGGAAATGGCACGTAATAGTCTACCCCCTTGAAAATGGCCTTGTCCATAAGGCTAGTAGAGAGCAACAATGACTTTGTCCAATTCTTTTGGTCTCTACCACTTTTGAGTTGTTTCTTGATTAGCGAGACATGCATCACATGATGAAATTTACTTCCTTCAGGTAGGAGCAGTTTGTATACCATAGGTCTGATGCGCTCAATAATTTGGTAGGGTCCATATTATTTAGTAGATAGCTTATACCTTCGATCACCTATCAACGAGTGTTGTTGATAAGGTTGTAGTTTAAGGTAGACCCAGTTGCCAACTTCACATTGTCGATCCTTCCTTCCTTTGTCATATGTCGTTTTCATCCTTTCTTTGGTTTTGGAGAAGTTGTTGTTGTAGTTGACGGAGAACTTGATCTCTTAGTCGTAGCTCTTAGTCCACTTCGACCTCCTGGACAGATGCTAACTCATAGTATGTTAGGACCGGTGGTCGGCGTCCATATACCACTTCAAATGGTATGAATCCGGTGGAAGAGTGCTAGCTAGTATTGTAGCGAAATTCTACCCACGGCAGCCGACAAGTCCATTGTTTTGGGTGTCCTCTTGTAAAACAATGTAAATACATTTTTAGAGTGTGGTTAGTTACCTCCATTTTCCCATCCGTCTGTGGATGGTAGAATGAAGAAAAACAAAACTTGGTCCTTTGTAGTCAAAATAGCTCATTCTAAAATGAACTGGTGAACAAAGGGTTTCTATTACTTACTATGGACTGTGGTACTCCATATTATTGGAGGACATTCTCATATTAAGCTTGGGAAGCATTTGATGTAGTGATTGGTGACACCATTGCAATAAAGTGTGCCATTTTGGACAATCGATTCACCACCATAATGGTCGTCTTACCTCTAAAATTTGGAAGGACAATAATAAAAACCATAGAGACCTCAGTCCATATAGTAGTGGGCGTGGGTAAGGGTTGGAGAAACCCAAATTATGCACCTTGTTCTCTTTTATTTCTTTGGCAAACGTCACAAGCTTTGATGGTCTCTAATACATGCCGCTTCATCCCTTACAAGTAGAATTCTGACTGAATTGGTTGGAGAATTTTGTGGAGCCCTTCATAGGTGGCATAATGGAAACCTTGAATGACTTCTGTCATCAATGGGGAAGAGGGAGGTAGATAAATTCTATTTTTGTAGAAGAGTAACCCTTTCTTACATGTCCATGGCTATAGCAATTCCTCTTCTTGATACAACTTATGCAGCTTTTGCATCTCCACATGGTTTTTGTTTTCATCCTGAATGATCTCCAATCAAGTTGGAACTAACTCTGATATTGCCATCACTTGCATCGGTTCATCTTGCCTGGATAGGGCATATGTTGCTAAAATTATCTTTCCCTTGCTTGTATTCTATGGAGAAGTTATATCCTATCAGTTTACTAAGCTATCTTTGTTAAGCTAGGGTAGTGATTTTCTAACTCTACAAATATTTAAGGCTTTTGTGGTTGGTACGAACCACAAATGTCCTTCCCAACAAGTAGGGTTTCCATTTCTGAACTACTAACACCAAAGCCAACATCTCTTTGTCATAGGTAGATAAGGCTACATTCATCCCTTTGAGAGCTTGACTAAAGAAAACTATGGGTCTTCTTCCTTGAGTGAGTACTGCACCAATACCAGAATTAGAGGCATCACATTCAATAATGAAATTTTTTATGAAGTCAAGTAATTCCAACACCTATCCTTGAACCATCATTTGTTTGAGCTCCTGAAATGCACCTTCGACCTTGGGGGTCCACTTGAAAGTTGTTATTTTTAGCATTTTTATCAGAGGAGCAGCTATCTTGCCATAGTCCTTGATAAATTTTTGACAGTAACCGATCAGCCACAAGAAGCCGTATAGAGCAGTAACCGACTTTGGCTTGGGCCAATCTTCTATGGCAGCAATTTTATTGGGTTCCATCTTTACTTCTCCTTCCTTGATAATGTGCCCCAAATATTGAATTTTTGTAGCTCCAAAACAACATTTCTTCTTTTTGACATAGATTTGATGGTCAGATAATATTGAGAACACTAATTGCAATTGTTGCAAATGTGATTCCCAAGTAGGACTATATATCAAGATATCATCAAAAAATACGAGAATGAATTTTAACAAATATGGCCAAAAAATGTCATTCATTAATGCTTGAAATGTAGAGGGTGCATTAGTGAGTCCAAAAGGCATTAGCAAAAATTCATAGCGCCAATCGTGTGTGCGGAAAGTAGTCTTTTCCACATCTACCAGATGCATTGGTAATTAGTGATATCCAGCCTGTAGATCCAGTTTTAAATGCATCGGTATTTGGTGATATCCAACCCACAGATCCAGTTTTGAAAAATATTTGGCTCAATGCAACTCATTTATCACCAGTATGGGATACTTGTCTTTGATAATGGCCATATTAAGAGCTCAGTAGTCCACAAAAAATTGCCAGGACACATCTTTTTTCTTAACAAGCAACACCATGGATGAATATGGGTTGATACTAGGCCAGATTACTCCACTCTCCAACATTTCTTCCATCAAATTTTCTATTTCCTTATTTTGGTAGTATGGGTAACGGTAGGGTCTTACTGTCACATGGCCATTCCTAGGTTTTGAGTTGATTTTGTGGCTTTGGGACTAGTCAGGTGGGATCCTTATAGGTTTTTGAAATACGTGGCATAACTTTCAAAAATTTGGGCCAAGTGTGGGTGTTGGGCTTTGGTCTTGGTGAAGTCTTCATATCCACTAAGGTTAGCTTTTGTAATTACACACATCAATGTCTCCTATCCTCTATTTGCCCAAAGTTCCTTATCCATTCGGCATTGGTCAATAGCTTAGGATGCTGGTAGTTGTACACTGGTAAGAGTTACAGACATATCTTACCACCGAAATGCTATCGTTAAGTGCATGAAGTCCCGCTCAAGAGTTATCAGCCACTGTGCACCAAGGATGGCATCGCAACCCTTCAAACCGATCATAAAGAAATTCACCTGGAATGGGTTTCCCTGGATCTCGATTAGGGTATCTAGGAGGCACTTCATACAAGGTAGCTTCTCACTATTGGTCACCATTACGTTTAGCCAAGCCCCTTCCTCTGCCTTTAACTTGATCTGTGAGATCCATGCCCGATTGAGGAAGTTGTGATAGCTTCTTGTATCCAACAAAGCCACTAGTGAAAGTCCCTTGATTTTGGCTAGAACCCGCATGATTTGAGGCATCGCGGTTCCGGTAATGGCATGAAGGGAGATTTCAGCCACTTTCGATTCAAGTTCAAATTCCTTTTTACCCTCTATTTCTTCCTCGTCCATTGGTTTGCAATCAATGAGGAGCAATATCTTGCAGCGATGGCCCAGAGTTTAGATTTCATCGTAATTGTAGCAAAATTTGCAGCATCGGTGCTCCTGGATTTTATTAGCAATGAGGTGTTTAACAGTTGGGGTTGGGGTTGGTCGTGACTGAATGGGATTTTGTTTTGGTTTTTGGAAGTTTTGGATGGTTGGGTTAGTATATTTAGGTTTTTGAAGTTGGTGTTTGGTTTTGTAGAGGCGTGAAAGGCTAGTAGCATGTGGGAAGGTTTATGGATTTTCCGCACGAACATCAACCCGTATGGTTTCCCAAAGCCCATTGACGAAACAACTAATATGTTGTTGTTTAGTTAATGAACCGACCCTTGCGAGTAGCCAATCAAATTGGGTGTGATACTCACAGACAGACCCTGTCTGTGTGAGCTTGGTGAGTTTCCTATAGTAGTCATCTAGGAATGTTGGACCATAGCAATCATTCAACACTTTTTTGAATTCTTCCAAGGTAATGCAAACTCGAGTCTTCCTGAAAGATTAGAACTAGAAGTGCACTCCTCCTTCTAAGTGGTAGGTTCCAAGTGGAAAAGGCACGATTGGAATCAAATTTTGATTTAAATAATTTCATTTTTAATAAATATTTAATTTTTTTTAATTTATAACACATCACAAAATTCATGATTTTATATTAAATTACATGATAGAAAGACTAAAAAAACTATTATTTTATACCTTTAATAAAATTATATCAAGATCATACCCACCACTTTTTCAACAATCATCGTCGAGAACCCCATCGAAACTCCAACAATCTTAAGATGTACAATGTTATATAAAAAAATACATATAGATATAACATGTTACATTTGGTGAGTTATCAGAATCATAGTGAATATAACATGTTACCTCTAGTGGGTCATTGAAAATATTATAAGATATTACATACAAAGATATATGTGGTGTAATACATATATATATACATGTGGATGAAATACATTACATTTGATGAATCGTCGGAATTCTAATAGATCACCGACAATGGTTGTCGAACTCTATCGGTAGTAACTCACAAAGATATTATAAGATCTAATCTTATTTTCGTATTAGTAAAAATATCATTAAATGTTGACTATTCATCTTGGTATGACATAAAAGATCATCGTGACTCTTCTCTGATCTATTTTATTCATATTGATAGAATTATCTTAAAATTTAATTTATTGACTTTGATACAATAAGAAAGATTAGTTGTCCCAGCAAAGCATAAGAGATTATTGAGTAGTTTTTTCCTTTATTCTAGACATTGATGAAATTGTTGTAAAGTTTCGATTATTCACACTAATGTACCAACAATGGTTGATGTGTCTTTTTTACATACTATTTTATTGTTGATATTGTTAAAATTACTACGAAGATTATATTTCTCTCAATGCATCATGAAAAAGGTCTTTGAGCTTATTCTCTTATTTATATCTTATTTACAATAGATTTTTATTAAAATCTTACTACTTATTCCGAAGTACCATGACATTTCATTAGAATTATTATCTAATATTTGATGGATTTTTCTTAAAGTTTGGGACAATGGATTTATTATCTTATATATTTTTTTGGATTTTTCTTAAAGTACGAGTTATATTTTCTTGTGTGGTATCACTAAACATATTCATTAGTATTATGATAAATTAAGTATGTCTTAACTTATATACATTTTTCAAGCTACTTAGTTGATTATTATGACTTTTGATTAACACACATCAAGTATTTAGATTAATAAATACCAAAATTTTCATATAATAAACATATTTTTTAGGTTTTTGTTTTAGGTTCTTATTAGTTCTTTTACACCAATAAATGTAAAAATATTTATATAATAAATTTTTTTTTATAAATAGTTATTTTATATAATGAAATTGTTTTCATTACTTTAAGAGTGACAAGTTATATAATTCATGATTGTGTTCGATTAATTTACTTAGTAACATATCATAATTTTGTTAAATTAATAAATTTTATATCGAGATATTATCATATCTCATATTAATTAAAAAAGAACAATATCTTAATATAAATTATCTTTAAGTAAAAAATGCTTATAAATTCGAGAACATATTACAACATCTGAAGAAGTCATACAATATATTAAATTCGAGAAAAAAAGATTAAAAAGATCAAACAATCTAATAAAAATCATAAGAGGACAAATTGAAACCACAAAAATTTAAAGAATAACACATATCATAGCATATAGTGTATATATTCACAAAATTTCCAATAAATCCTAAAAATATGAAGCTCAAAAACATATTTACATACAATTGTGTTAAAAATATCTACACTAATTAAATTAAAGACTTAAAAGCATGAAAGTCCATATAAGTGTGGATTACCAATTCGACTTTGTGTAAAATCTCATGAAGAGGTTTAAATCAACCAAACTCACAATGATCCAAATAAATATATATCCATAATGTCTTCATAGTTGTGTAGTCCATTCAAAATATAAAATATATTTCATTATATGTTAATATCATATAAATTGACTTGTTATTGTTTACATAAAACATGTTAATTCACATATCTGATTAAAAAATAACAATTATATAGGGTATACAACACCAACGGAGGACAAAAGGATCAAATGTAAGACCTTTCGATATATACAAGACCAGTAAGATAAAAAAGTACCCCAAAGGGAGATGTCTTCAAATGCATAAGTTAGCATGAAAAAGTTACGTGAAAGAATAGAAAAAAAGAGCTTTTAGATCTTGTTCACTTTCAAAACTAGTTTATTGGTATTAATAGTTAATAGTTAAGATAAGAATACCTCCAAATGGGTTTAGGAAGAAAAGATGACCCATCTTCACAATAGATCATGTACATTACCATAACTCAAATCCCTCATACCTCCAAATGGGTTTAGGTAGAAAAGATGACTAATCTTCACAATAGATCATGTACATTACCATAACTCAAATCCCCCACTCTAAGGTTCAAAACATGAGAGCAAGGAGACTAATTGCATGGAACAATATCACGTGAGAAAATAATCATAATTGAAGTAAAAGATTAATCAAATATGTATTCTTAAAAATATATCTTGAAAGTTCAAACATAAAACTTATTACCATGCTTGAAGAAGTCATACAATATATTAAATTCATGAAAAAAAGATTAACGAGATCAAACAATCTAATAAAAATCATAAGAGGACAAATTGAAACCACAAAGATTTAAAGAATAGCACATATCATAGCATATAGTATAGATATTCACAAAAGTCCTAATAAATCCTAAAAAGATGAAGCTCGAAAACAAATTTACATACTGTTGTGTTGAAAATATCTACGCTAATTAAATTAAAGACTTAAAAGCATGAAACTCCATATAAGTGTTGATTACCAGGTCAACTTTGTGTAAAATCTCATGACGAGGTTTAAATAGACCAAACTTACAAAATCCAAATAAATATTTATCCATAATGTTTTCATAGTTGTGCACCAAGTCCATTCAAACAACAAAATATATTTAATTATATGTTAATATCATATAAATTGACTTGTTATTGTATACTAAAAACATGTTAATTCACATACGTGTTAGAAAAATGCATTATATAAGGTATACAACACCAACGGTGGATATAAGGGTCAAATGTAAGACTTTACGATATATACAAGACCTATAAGATAAAAACAATGTCAAAACAAAACTACCCCAAAGGTGGAGATCTTCAAATGCATAAGTTGGCCATGAAAATATGATGAAAAAGTTACGTAAAAAAGATGACGTAAAATAAAAGAAAAAGATAGCTTTTAGATTTAGTTCACTTTTAAAACTAGTTTATTGGAATTAATAGTTAATAGTTAGGATAAGAATACATCCAAATGGGTTTAGGGAGAAAAGATGACTTATCTTCACAATAGATCATGTATAGTACCATAACTCAAATCCCACACTCTCAGATTCAAAGCATGAGAACATGGAAAGTAATTGCATGAAACAATGTCACTTGTAAGGTCTAAAGTAAGGACAACACAAGCATTCAAACACTCAAATATGCATAATCTGATTTGGTTTTATAGAATAGCTCAAAAGGGTTGAAAAAATTCAAGGTTTTAAATGGTGAATGATTAATGAGATAAACAGTTGTTTTAAAACATTAATCCCAGTACACCATTGGAACCCCTGACCTCACAATCATACCCAAACTAGTTTCAACTACATATCTACTCCTCCTCTCAATAACACTATTTTGAGAAGGTGCATCAGGACATGATATTCTCCTTACATAACCTTTTTGAAATAATGTGTTTCTAAAGCCTTTAGTTTAGTTCCAACATCACTCTGCAACTGTTTAATGTTTGTATTAAATTGCTTTTGTACCATTGCTTCAAAATGCAAAAATACAGAGGCAACCTAACCCTTGTTGCTAAGAACATAAATACATTAAAATCTAGTGCAATCATCCACAAATAGTAAAAAATATCTCATAAATTGATCAGTATTTACAGGAGACAACCTTATAAATCTACATGAATGATATCAAAAGCAGTAGATGATCTAACATGTACATTAGAAATAGGAAGCTCGTGTGACTTGCATAATTGACATACACTACACAATTCATCTCTAGTATTTGGTTCTAAAATCATATCCATACTATTTACAACATATTGAATCACAAAAAAATATGGGTAGCCAAGTCTATCATGCAACAATCCTCTACTAAGACCAGTGTTATTATAGAGAACATTAGTCTTATGTTAAGCTACTGAAGTCACCTTGTACAATCCATCTTTAGTTTTCCTCATTAAAATGATACTCTCGAAATCCAAATTCTTCACACAAAACATGTTATGAAATAACTCAATAAAGACATTATTATCCTCACATAATTTCTTAACAAAAATTAATTTTTTCTCAAGTTGTGGAACATAATAGATTTTGCAATCTTAATGCATTATAAGCACTAGAAATACGAGCATAACCAATATAAGTAATTGGAATGGTATTACCCTTACTTAATATGATAGAAGCATCTCCACTATAAGGAACAACTCTGAATCAAAGTTAAGATGATGTGTTACTCCTATATCAATAAACCAATGTTAAGGAATAATAGTTTGAAGCAAAGTAGTGGCAAGAAATTCTTGAGGATTCTGTCCAGAATTTGAGGCAAAATAATTTTGAGGATAAACTATCCCTTGTTCCATTGTGTTATAACAAGAATCACTAGATATGTTTGTATCTTACAACTAAGGTTTAAAATGTCAATATAGATCTAAATTTCAAGACTTACATTTTACTAAAATATCAAAAATATTGTCATTGTCGAAGAAAAATTTGAATTTTTTTAAGAAAATTATGAAAACTCCATCAAAATTATGGAATTTATTTGTAAAATTTTATAAATTATCAAAACAATTAATTACTTATATTTTTAAATTAGAATCTTATTTAATACATATATTTATAAAGAATATTGTAGAATAACTAATTAAAATCTGAAATAATTATTTAAATTGTAATTTTTAATCTTATTATAAATGGATAAACTTTGATAGTATATGATAGAATTTAAATGAAGAAAAAAAAGTATATAGATAAAACTAGTAAATCAAACTTAAAAATGAGATATATATATATATATAAAGAAGTATAAAATATTGTCTTAAATAAATAATATTTTGATTGAAGATAAAAAAAACTATAAATAGATAAATTTAAAGGTCAATTATTTAAAAAATAAGAAAAAAATTAAAAAACTAATATGAAACGATATTTGTCAACATCTTGTTAATAATTTCCCAACAATATCCATAATATCTACGATATTTTGACAAAAAAAATGATTTTTTTCTTGATATTTTGTCAACAATGTCACGACATGCTTAACATTTTCTCGACATTTTAACCTAAAGATAAGAATATTATGTTTCGATATCGAGATGTACAAAAAAGTGACAATATCGTAACAATGTCAACAGTATCGTCGATATTTCAATCCGTGCTTGCAATTGAGTCAAGTGTGACTGAGGAGGACCATAATCTCTTGATAGAGAATTAGCATTTGGACCACCATTTTTGGACAGACTATATCTAAAATAGCATCTGGTTGCAATGTGATCCATTTTCTTGCATATTTGGCATTGTGTTTGCTCAAACTTTGGATTCTTGCCTGTCACTACCAGAATTTTGTGTTGTAGAATCAAAGGACTGAGATGACTGACTCTTGGAAGATGCATTCGAGGAATGATGCTAATATGTAGAATTTCCAGAATGCTTAACTTGCTTTGTATAATTTGCATTAACACCTCAAGATCAGGGAGACTCATTTGTTCTCTTTGTTTCTCATGCATGCACATTCAAGTAAAAATATCATCAAGAGGAATAACACATTTCCTGCTTGTGATATTAGTAATTAAAGAGGTGTAACTAGAGTCTAAGTACAACATTTGTTCTCTGTCATTGAGAACATCTCCTGCAGTCATGATATGATCCAACAAATCTTTAGCAACACTAATGTATTGTTCCATAGACTTTGTGCCTTTTCTTAAAGATTGTAGACGACACCTCAAATCTAATAATCTTATTTTGTTGTGGTTTTCCCAATCAAGCGTTAAGAAAACCTGTTATAACAGATGCATAAATTCAATTCTTCACTGCATTGTCTCGTCTATCCCATACACTATAATCTACATTTTCTTCAATGACTTCACAACTTCACATTTCTCCATTTTCATCAAGAACTAATACCTTTTTCTTGTGAAGTCAAGAAGGTGTGGTGCTTGTTTATTCGATCAGATGTTGAAGACCATAGACAGCAATCATTTGCCGTAATTTTTCTCTCCATATGAGATCATTTGTCTCATCTGATTTTACAGAAAAATTAGGGTTGATTGGGTACATAGAAAGCTGTAGTTGTTTAGATGATATACATCCATTGCTGTGTTGAGGAACTAATTCACAATCAGAACTGTTATTAGGATTGTTAGGAGTTGCGGAAGCTAAAGAATGAATGGATGGAGGTGATGAAGCCATAGCAGCTAAGGCTTTGATAACATGATAATGTGAGCATTCATGAGAGAATAGAAGAGGGGAAGAAGTGAAACACACAGATGAAATGTATACTGCTATAATGTATTATTATTCTGATGTATTGCTAATTACACAATAATATGACAGTTGTATAAGTAACAAACTCAAAGAATATCCTAACTGCCCAACAACATCGCAATGCATATGTGGGCACCCATATATCTGCTCAGCCGTATACACCATACTCAACTTCGATGTTAAAGAAGCAAAATTTACACAGCTGTAGGAATAAATAACATATATATACCTGTAAAATTACTTAGACATGTGTATGTATAACTTCCATGAGAGGATCAGATTGTAGGATGCCTTCGAATTGATTCAAAAGACTGACAGCATTCTCTTCAGAATATGAAGTTTTTTCATTCATGACTAGTAAATTGCAACCTCAAAGCGGTGGGGGCAGTTCAAGAGTTTGTGAGGCCCAAGGCCACAATTAAAAATGAGGCCCTTAAAATCCAATTTGAAATGTACTGAAAACTTGATATTAACATTTGAAAGATTCTGAAGGTACATAAGTCATCATATCAGATCACTAAACTAGACAATATCACAATACCATACATATAAGGTCAACTATTATAATGAATAAAACTGAAACCATCAAACCAAGATAAGACAGAGAGATTACCTGTTACAAACTAAAAGCTAACCAAGCAAAATACTTGACGAGCAATAAAGGGGAGAGTGGACTGTGAAGACTATTGGTTTAGTGAATGGCCGGCGGCAATGGAGTTGGAGGATACTAGTCAGCCGGCGGCAATAGAGCTGGAGGATACTTGTCGGCTGGCGTTCGTGTGAATGGAGAATCAAACATGGGTTAAGTACTTCTTATAACAATATTTTCATTTTTAAAAATCATAATAGGGAAAATATTTAATTATTTTAATATTAGTATTTTTTCTTTAAAATATCAACTTTCTTTAGTTTTTATAAGTATGAATAAAGAATTTTGAGAAAGATAAATAACACAATAATGTGCAGTACATTTTTTTAATTATCATATTTATATTTTCTCACTTGTAAATATTATCTAAAAAATAAATTATTTATCTAATTTTTAAAATAATTATGATGTATTCCATGATATAAAAATTATAATTGTAAGAGTGTTTGTAAAAAAGATGGTATTAATTTATTTTAAAAAATAATAATAATCCTAAAATTTATAATAACAACTTGATAAAAAAAATTATAATAACAAAAATAAAATTTTAATAATATTTAATAGAATTATGTTGAATTTTATTAACATTAAACTTTTTAAATTGAACGATATGATATATTTTTTTAATAGTAAAAGAAAATAAACTACAAATAAAAAGTATTAATTTTATAGTTATAAATTATAAAGATGTTATTTTTTAATAATTTTTTTATAATTCATATTTCTATTTCTCTAGTTTTTATATATACACCCAATCATGTGATATTATTTTTAATCTATTTTAATAAAATATAAATTTTTTTACGTTATAAAGAAAATATATATATATATAACGAATTAAAAATAAAATTTTATTTGTGAAGTAAGATTATATAATGTAATTGTAGCAATTAAAACTTACTCTCACCTTAGGCTAACACTAAAAAACTGTTTTTTTTTCATGTATAGACATTTTGCTATGCTGATAGTGGTAATTAGCCCTCTTTTTTTCAAAATTTTTATTTTTATTTTAACATTCTTTTATAATATTAAATCGTGATTAGTTTACAATGTAATTTTTTTAATTTAATTATACAAAATTATATTGTCAAATTCAATGTATATAGTAAATATAGTATTTTTTACTAAAATTAAAAATATGTCTTTTAATTTCTTCGAAAAAAATATATTATTTAGTTCTTTAAAAATTAGAAAATGAGTACTTGAGATCTTGAAGGATAGAAATTCTCATTTTGAAAGAAAAGTTACATTTTATAAAAAATGACTAAAATATACTTGTTCAAAATTAACCATTTTGAAAATTTACCCTTAACAAAGAAGTGACAAAGTATATCAAGAGAAGGCACAATTATTTAAATATCTTTTCACATTGAAACATTTGGCATACATATAAAGTTACAATTATTCAATTCCATTAATCTTAGGCAAACTTACATGGAAAATGACATTACATTAAGTAAAGAGGCTGAACAGAAGATACCTCTGAAACCAACTGACCCACTTAAGAACTGTTGAAACAAAAGCTTGCAACTTCTCTACACATCTAAAAACCACTTTTCCTCGTCTCCCAATTTAGGTAAGAAAGGGATACAAAACAGGTTCAATTGCATTTTGCAAAGATCCCTTAAAAAGGCCCCAATATCTAGCTATGAGATCACTACTTTATAACAGGGGGGGTAATAGGGTAACTGAACATGGTAACAACTTAAACCATGCAAAAAACTGGATATAAAAACCCTTTTCCTGCAAAATGAACCTCACAGCAAAACAGGCTTGAACAGGTTTGAAGGCAGTGGTCTAACTTAGAAGAGAAGTGCAGGCCCTGCAAACACAAATAATACTCCAAAATCATACATTGTACTTGTTATACTTCAGGATTGTTACCAACTACTAGAAGCTACTGCATCAGAACAATTGACGCTTGGAAAGACATAAATTTTGGCACATGAATGAAGATTGAACTTGTATTCAAATGAAAAGGTCGATTTCCGAGCGTAGATTCTTGACAAGATCCTTCACTGTTAGAGAGAACTCCATGTTCATCTGTCAAAGTAGTAAGTGATTTTGAAGCATAAATAAATTTAACCATTGAACAGCAGGTTAGACATTAATTGTAAAAACTAAACGCAGCCTCTATAAGATCTACCTTGCAACCAAAATCGAAGTAAAAAATTGGGTAAAAGAATGAAAGAGGGGAAAAAAAGAGGTAAAGAAGTGATTAAGAAGAACCAAAATTTGTTTGAAAATGATGATTTTCCTTTGAAATGATGTGAAATTAGGAGGGATAACAGTTTGATCCAACTAGTCAGTACCCTGCGAGCACCCGCCCTGTTCGGATCCCGCATAATTTGGTGCATGCACGTTATTTGTAATATCGATTTGGGTCACAAATTGGGGCAGATTTTACCCGTTTTGTCATTTATTATTTATTTTGAATCTTTGTACATTTTAAAAAGTATATACTAAAATAGTATTTAAAATTGGTCAACAATTCAGGTCCCTAACCCGCTGGTAATATCGAAACGGTCTGAACCAGAAACCATTTTAAAACAAATCATTTCAATTAGTCTCGCGGACCAGTTCAGTTTAGGTCCTGTACGAACCGTCCCCTTGACATCCTTATATGAAACATACCTGGGCAATGAGGGTTAAATCAAGAGTACAAGTCCCAAATGTCATGCAACCAGTATTGGTAACAGTTAGGTGGAGCTTCTCTACTTCAGCAATTATTTTCTCTAGTATTCCTCTCCTTTTCTCACAGTGAATTCTTACAAGAACATTTTTGTCACAAAATCTTGCTTCAATTTCGGGCAGTGGGTCGTCAAAAGGGTCACCAGATAAATCTTTGTCAGAGGAAGATTTGTCTCCATCTGCAAAGAGTTGGGATTTCCTCACAAAAACTGCTGATTCCATGTTTTTCTTTCTTGTCTGTTCCTCAAGTGTCTTTACTTTCTCTTGCAAATGTTTCATGTACTTGATTGCATCTCCAAGAACAGAAGTCTTGTCCATCTGCCAATTAGTTAATATAACATGTTTTAATTTTTGATTTGAGAATTATAGTTGCTTCAAAAGATTTATAAGGAACAATCATATTGGGCCAGAACTCAGAATATAAGAGTTTTAGTCTTCTACTCTAGCATTATAATTACATGTCCCTTACGAATTATAAGGGATGTGTAACAAGTAAAATCATCATGATAAAACAGAATTCAATTACTATAGAAGTGTTGGGTCTGATGCTCTAAACCTAAATGCTAACCTAAATGTTAACCTATTAAGAGGAGTAATTCATCTCAATTATATATTCAATTTGTTTTCTATATTTTTCTAACGTGAGACTCGTTCACAAATCTAACAAGGATAGAAATGTGTTTGATATAATTATACCTTAAGAATAAGAAACATAAAATAGTACGATGCAAAGCATAAATAGAAATCCAAAGGCAAAATAATTTAGGAGCTCCAAGAAACGTATTATTGAACATTTTCCACTTAGTAGCTACAATATAATTCCCAAAGTTCATTCTATTATTATAAAGCAGTAGTTTGCGTGGTTTCAACTCGTAACTCAAAACGGGTGAGTGAGTCCTATTCATCAAATAAATCAAGGTTTTATTAAAATATTATCACCATATCTCCATCACTCTAAAATCTTTTTAAATTACTCTAGATATTTTCTTAATTAGAAAGCTCCTAAATAATATTTTTAGAAAATTCTTAACTAATATCTTAATGATTATGTAATCTAATATATGTGTAGATATCACTAGAAAGTTCTAAGAAATTTGTGTGTAGATATCATTAACTTCACCTGCAAGAACTTTCGATGTGTATCCTAAATGGTATAAGAAGGTAGAAAAAGCTAAATATGTTTTATTATCATCAAGTACGTCAGAATTGAAACCACACATTGACAACATGAAGACACCAAGTGAAATATGAGAGACCTTTGCAAAGCTCTTTTCAAGAATGAATGAGGCCCGACTCCAATTCTTAGAAAGATAATTAATGACCACGTCACAGGGATACTTTTCCATCAATGCATACTTCCTCAAGGTACGCACTCTATGTCGAGAGATAGTAGAATTGGATCCTAAAGCAAGAATTGATGAGATAGAATAAGAAAAATCATAATTAATGAATTGAATTATAAATACGATCCATACACTGCTACGATACAAGGAGATTTTATTTAAACAATCGGGCAAACTATTCTTAAAATCGCCACAAGAGAAAGCACTATTTAGTAAACAAAATTAGGTGAAAGGAAAAATAAATCAAAACTAGAGGAAAGAAAATGACAAAAAAGAAGGAGATTCTCAATCACGGGGAGCCAAAAGCAATTACAACCAAAGAGGTCGTCAACTTAGAGAATATAGAAGAAACAATGGTCCATGCTATGTATGTGGTAAAATAGGCTATTATGCAAGAGAGTGTTGATTCAGGAAAAAAATTGTTGAAAGTAATGCTGTCATCACCAATTAACAAGAGAAGAAACATAATGAGGAGGAATGGGATGTTGAGGTATGTTCCCCAATAGTTGAGCTTGAAGAGAAGCTCAATTATAATGAGGAAGAGTTGGCAATGAGTTTAATCACAACAAAAGAAAATGAATCAACACTAGCAGTGGTAATTCTAGAGAAATTTGATTACGAAAAATATTGGATTATTGACTCAGGGTGTTCATATCACATGACTGGAGATGATAAGAAGTTGCAGAAGTTGACAAAGTATAATGAAGGTTGTGTGGTAGTTTTCGCAAACAATGCAAAACTACCAATCAATTATACCAGAGACACTAAAAGCTAATTCAAATCAAGTGCATCTAGAAAGAGTCTTTCAGGTGCTAGGAATCAAGAAGAACCTACTATCTGTAGCACAATTAACTTTTACAGGTAATTATGTTTTCTTTGGACTTAATGATGTTAAGGTGTATCACAATATCAAGGTTTCAAGCACACCAATTATGGAAGGGAGAAAAGTACAATCTATCTACATGATGTCAGAAGAGTCTGCATATATAGAAATGACTTTAAAAAATGATACAACATATTTGTGGCATGAACGATTAGGACATGTAGGCTATGACAAGTTAAATTTGATGAAGAAGAAAGGAATGCTTAAGAGTCTTCCTCAACTCGAGGTCAGAAAATATGCAGTATGTACAGGGTTCCAGTATGGGAAAACTCACAAACTACCATTTAAAGAGTCCGACTTTAAAACAAAACAACCATTGGAGTTGGTACACTCTGATGTGTTTGGACCTGTCAAACAAACATCTATAGGAGGATTGTGGTATATAGTGATGTTCATTGATGACTTCTCCAAATAAGTTTGGGTCTACTTTATGAAAGAAAAATTTGAGATACTTACAAAATTTAAAGAGTTTCGAGAGAAAGTCAAAAGAGAACAAGAACATGGAAGAAAAATTAAGTACCTATGCATGGATAATGAAAGAGAATATATGTCAAAAGAATTATCCTCATATTTACAAGAGCATAAGATAAGGCGTCAGTTAACATGTCCAAACATTCCACAACTAAATGAAGTTGTAGAGAGAACGAATTGTCATCTAGCGATGTGTAGAAGCATGATTCATGCCAAGAATGTGCCAACAAGATTTTGGGCTAAGTGCATGAGTACGGAAACACACGTAATTAATAGGCTTTCACAACTGAAGTTAAGATTTATATCACCCTTTGAAAAATTATGGGGTATCAAACCAACAATTAGCCACTTTGAGGTCTTCGGATTTTTCTATTATGTATTCGTGCCAGATCATTTACGAAGCAAGTTTGACAAGAAGACAATACAATGCATATTCTTGGGATATAATAATCATAGAAAAGGTTCCAATTAACAAGTGCTACATTTCAAGGCATATAGTGTTTAACAAAGCTTCTTCATAGGTGTCACCAAATAAAATCAAATTGCTAGAGTCATCATAAACCAAAGATAGAGTACAAGAACGAATTGCAATAACCCCAAAATATCAACATTTAAAGAGGATATAGAAAGCAAAAAAGAAGATGAAAAAAGAGATATAACACAAGCAACATTAAGTCCTCAACAAGATAAAAGGCGACCAATAAAAGACGACCAATAGTGACTGAAGATGAAAGACCATGCCAACTTGATATCGACGAGGATGTCAAACCTCTGTCACTTAGAAGGTCAACTAGAGAATCAAAACCAAATCCAAAATATGCTAATATGGCATAGTCAAAAAAGCAACAAGAATGAAGAAAGAGAGTCGGTGATGAGAGAGAGTATTAAAATATCACCATTATCTCTCTATCACTCTATAACCTCCTTAGACTATTCTAAATGTTTTCTTAATTAGGAAGCTCTTACATGACATTTCTAGAAAAATTTTAACTAATATTTTAATAAGTATGTAATCTAATATATGTGTAGACATCACTAAAAGTTTTAGGAAGTTGGTGTATAGACATTACTAGAAAATCATGTTACTAGAAGGTTCTAGAAAGTTGGAGAAGAACCAATTTACTAAAGCTATATATGTGTTTGAAAGTGAAATATATATGAGTGTATGATGTGAGTTGTGTACATCTAAGATAAGTGTAGTGAGGGTGTGTAAGGTGAGAGCAAGTTGAGAGTTATTATAGTTTATATCTACTCTTGTTACAATATAGTTAAATATATTTGAGCTCTCATTATTGCTTTCTAAATTCAATAGGTTAATTCATGCTCTTTTAGATGAAGTCAAACTATTTAGACATAAAAGCATTACAAAGGGATCAGAATATATGAATTACATACCTTCGTTAGGCCAGGAACTATTGCAGATAAAGCTATGAACCGCTGGCTGAGCTTCTCTCGTCGCTTCCTTTCAGCTATGATATGATCTTGAGTTTGTGAAAATTTGGTACTTGCATTGACCCTCTTAGTTGCTTGACTAGGCTTCTGGTTGGTAAAAGGACTTTGAGAACTCATTACATCATAAGGAAGAGTACTGGTATTTTTTGGACAAGAAGCCTCCTCCTTGGGCTTCACAAAACCCATTTGGTTCGTGTAATTAGAATTTCCAAAGGAAAAAAAGTTGGGAGATGAAGCAATTTGTAGATTTGACATAAGATCATTTCTGCTTGAATTCCAGCTGTTGGTTCTGAGATGTTTCATGGGTCTATCTTCTACATTGTCAGTATTAACCATAGAGCCTTTATGGTCTATCAAATTTGAGTTCATGTGAGAGTGAGAATTATGCAAGTTCTCTCCAAGAGTTGCTGCTAGAGGTAGCATGTTGAGTTCTTCAAGAGAGCTCAAGTGCCAATGACCAATGCAATTAGGATCCTGCATTTTACCAGAAAAACCAGAACTTTAGCCTCTACAGTCATTTTGAAAAACACCTTCTGTGCTAATTTCCTCAAGGCAAAAACTTCATTTTAAGAAAACTAATGAATAAACCATATGTCATATTTACAAATTTCCCACATCATAATTGTGTCCATATGTCATATTTCAAATCATTAAAGTACTAAAAAAATATTAAAAAAAAAAAAGAAAAAGAAGAAACTTACCAGCTCAGACAAATCTTTGACGGTTGAAATGTCCATTGAAAAGCTTTTCTTTTTTCCTTTTTTTTCTCCTTTGATCTAAAAAAACTCAAATAGGTTTTAGCAAGCAATCAAAAGAGGAGGTTACTTCAGTCTTCAAGTTGCTTCTACAAAACAATCATACAAAATGTCAAAAACAAATGAAACTGTAATTTATACGCATTAATTGAATTGTCTACGTGATCTCCATAGTACTTGGCAAATAAAGCTTAAAACCACTAATCTAATGGAAATCATAAATGGGTAAATTTTCATTAATACTTAGAACATACTTCTTTTATTGATTTTCTTTTGGAAGAACCAAACAACAGTAAGCAAATAGCAATACTCTTCCGAAAGTCCCAAAATAATTAAAGTGTACATGAAAAGGCCAAAACCCAGAAAACAAAGACAAGCAAAACAATGGTAACAGAGAGCTCACCCCAAAATAGTACTAATCAAACCCTTTTCTTCTTTTCCAAGTCCCCCACGTAAAAGAGTAGAGTTCTTTCTTGTGGTACTTCAACTTATATAGCTCTTATCCATATCATATGACTATGTAGTTCACCTGTAACTACCTCCCACTTTGAACTAGTTTGCATATTCGTCTCTCACCAATATCGCCGATGTGAAACGGGCTGCCGAAACTTTTGTCACCCATTTTTTTGTTTTCTTGTTAGTATTAAAAGTTTAATAATTTAGTCTTGGGTATTAATTATGGAAAAGCAAAATCAATTTTTATATTGTTGTGTGTCGCTTTAAACTGACAAAGTATATACACATTATCAAATCACTTTTGTTGTTTTGTGGACTTTTAAAAAGGATCCTCAACTACCAAGTGTTGAATTTTCAAGGGCAGCTTGCTAAAGAAATTGACACTGATCACTATTTAATAATTTTGTAATGATTTATATCGTAAATAGTGGTTAATATATATATATATATATATATAGTTTGTGTTATATTTATAATTTGATATATATTCTAATAAATAATAACTTTAATATAAATAATAATGCTTATGACTACTCATGTTAACCATCAATAGTACCTTTCCTCCAATTCTTGAATAAATGGTTCGTACAATTGTCTCTTACAGAAAAGACAGCACTTTTGAACTATTCATTTAATAGTTTTTCACTTTCGAAGTCAAAGTCAATAAATATATAACCTTAAGAAATGAGCTGGTTTTGTGAAATTATTTCATTACAGTAAGTTGCTAAATGTTAGGCACAGTTTAAGACCATGTGAACTTAGACGCGCGCGTCAACTAAATTATGATTGGATTTGACAGTAATTAAGAATTTCATACGTTAATTATGGGTTACGAATCACTTAGGATTTTTTTTCCCCTCCTTAGAACCTTCTTTTGACTTTCAGCGTTAGTAGCAAATGATTTTGTCACACGTTTAGGACAAAGTTGAGCTATGTTATTCTTATTGGGTCGTAATAGATCGTCAAACCGACCCATAAAGGTTTTTTTTTTTAAATGCTTTATATATTTTATCAAATTTTTCGCACAAAAATACAACTTTTATATAAAAATAATATCTCATAATTTTCACCAAATTATTTTTAAAAAAAATAAAAAAAATAATCTTAAAATTTATAAATATAAAAATAACATTCTTTATATATAATTTTTTATAATTAAAAAAATTCAAATTATCGTTTGAAATTAAACATCATTAAAATTAAAATATAATTATTTATATTTATTAAATATTAAATATTATTAAATTAAATTTTATTTATATTATGATAACTTTTAAAATATTAATTAATATAATTTGTTAAATTACTTTTAATCATATTTTTAACCAATATACTGTAAATTATATAAAAGGTGCGTAACTCCTAAAAAAGACTTTATGTGTACTGTTTATATAATTTACTTTACTCGGGCCTATAATAAAATACAGTTAACTAAATTGGGGTTTACTTTGCATTCTTTTATTTATATATATTATCTTATTGTATAATAAATAAAAAGATAAACTTATAAATATATTATTAAATTGATAAGTATGTATCATTTATATATTATAAAACTAAATTTCATTCAATATTCTATTATGTTCAGGTACGGTGTTAAAGAAATTTTAAAAATCTCTAAAGTTGATAGTTTATATTTTTTCTCTCCAAATTTTGTGCAAATAACCCTGAAATAATAATGAATTTTATATTATTAGGTTATTTGCATAAAATTTAACGAGAAATAAAATAAATAATAAAGTTTAGAAGTTTTATATTTTGTTAGTAGAATAAATGGACGAAATACTAATATAATGGTGTGAACGGAACATCATTTTAGTTGGATGGTAAAATATAACAAAAGTTAGTTTAGTAATATATGTTAGGAAATTTTATTTTTTATTAAATTAGGCAATATATGTTTTCTTTTCTTAATCATATTAGTCATTTAATATAATGACTTGAAATTAAATAATCAAATTTTAATAAGCTATTTATTTAAATTAATATAAATTAATTGAATACATATCAATTTTTTTACCTTAATTAGAGGATTATGTGAATCATATTTGAGTAATATATAAAGACCCTTTCGTTATGGTCCCCAATATACCAAATTATAAAATAATTTATCTTATTTCTATCTAGATGAGAGACGACAGTTTCATTGAAGAACTAAGGCGATTTGGATAAAGAAGATCACAAACCACACCCTCATTTGTGTTTATTGGTTCGTGATCAATTGCTATAATATTTTCACAATAGTAGACAATCATTCTCTATAGATCCAAGTATCTCACTAGATTTCATAAATCCTTAATAATCTGACATGATATAGATCCTAGAATTTTTAGTATTTTATTTTAGGATATATGTACCTAGAATCTCTTTATATCTTTCAATATAGTTCAATTCCAACAAATAGCATCAGAGCGATCATTGTTGTTAGATTATTAAAATTAGAGAATATTATATTTGTATGGTGTTTAAATAGTATATTTATATTTTGTGTAAAATTCTTTTAATTTTAAGATTTTTTTTTAAAATTTAGGATTAAAGTATGTTCTTTGGATTTTCATATTTCGTCGATTAATTTATTATTTATTTTTTTAAGATAAAATTGTATGGGATCCATATATTTAATATTGTTTGATATATCATGGCTTTAGTATTATTAATTTTTTAAGTGATTTGATTATCTACAAAGTAGAACATGTGATTCTTTGTTCATATAAAAATACAATTTTTACATGATTATATTATTATTTTGTTCACTTAATCTAATATATTCAATTAAATTAATTAAAACATGTTGTCAAAGCAACCTCTCTTATGAAGATTAATTTAACCAAAAATGCATAGATATTTTGTATGGAGTTATTTATGCGAACTATGATCGGCCTAAAGGAAGACATAATTTGACCAAATATTAATGTACTTGTGATAATAAATGTAGGATGATTATATATAAAGACATTTATTTACTTATTTTCATGTAAACAACAATCGGTTCAAAGAAAGGTTAAGGTTTGACAAAACTAATTGTCAATATTTGATCATTGCATTGAGAATCCCACTTATAGTTAATTTCTCTGTCCAAAGAATAGCAATTAATGTTATGCTAGATATTTTGATATGGATCCCTAATTATAATTATTTGTTTATATTTTTATTTATTTCTATGAGTATAGATGTTTATTTTGTTCTCTATATAGTTTTTGTTGTTACTGCTACGAATATTTATGCCCTAGTCAGTAACATTCCAATGCTGAGTAGAACAAACTTCAAAATTTGGAAAGAAATCGTGGAGATTTTCCTCGATTGTATGGACTTGGATATTGTAATTTGATTGGATTGACCTACTATTACTCCAAAAAATTCCAATGAGATTAAAATTGAAAAGTGGGATGGATCTAACTGAATGTGCATAATGATCATGAAATGCTCCATTCTAGAAGCGTTTCAGGGCTCTATTACTGAAAGTAAGAGTGCCAAGAAGTTTCTGGAAGAAATTAAGCAATATTTTTCCAAAAATGAAGAGTCAAATGCGAGTAACCTTTTAGCTAAACTCGTCACAATGAAGTATAAGGGAAAATGGAACATATGGGAGTACATTATGGAGATGTCTCATCTGACATCAAAACTCAAGTTGCTTAAGTTGGAGTTGTTTGAGAACTTGCTTATGCACTTGGTTTTTATCTCTCTTCCTACACACTTTGGGAAAAGAAGAGAGGTAGTAACGGGATAAGACTGAAAATGATCAGTTGGCCTCAAACTCTCAAAAGAAGAAAAGAAAAAGAGTTAAAGTTTCTATGAAAGGTTCTTATCAATAAAAGAAACAAAAGAAGCAGGATGAAGAATTTGCCTACTATTTCTGTCAGAAGAAGGAACACATGAAGAAGTAGTATTCCAAGTACGACGACTAGCCTGTAAAGAAGGGTATGTTTTTAACTTTAGTTTGTTCTGAAGTTAATTTAGCTTTTTTATATACGGATACTTGGTGAGTAGATTTTGGTGCTACAACTCATATAAGTATATCTATATAGGGTTATCTATAGAGCCAACCGCCAAGTGATGTTAAAAGATTCATCTTTATTGGCAGTTGCAATAAAGTTACGATAGAGGCTATAGGAAATTTCTGATTACAATTGAAAATTGAATTTTATTTTGATTTATTTAATATATTTTTTACATTGTCTTTTAGACAAAATTTAATTTTTATTTCTAGTTTGGACAAATCAAGATTTTTTTGTTCTTTTGAAAATAATAAAGTTAGTTTATCAAAATTAGAATTTTATTGGTTCTGATTCTTTAATTGATAATCTATTTATGCTTGATGTTATTAGTTCCTATAATGGAATAATGAAAACAAGTTCACATGGTACAAAGTGAAAATTAATTGAGAATTTTACCACTTTATGGAATAAGGGTTTAGGTCATATCTCTAAATAGAGAATTCAGAGGCTTGTGTTTGATGAAATTCTTGAACCCTTAGATTTGACAGATCTTCGAGTCTGTATTGAGTACATCAACGAGAAATGAATAAATGTTACAAAATTAGATGATGAAAGAGCTACAAATGTCTTGGAACTTATATATACTGATATTTATAGTCCATTTCCTATGGCTACATGGAATGGACAACATCACTTCATTACATTCATAGACAATTACTCTATGTATAGTTACCTATATTTGATACATGAGAAGTCATAATCCATTGACATTATCAAGTCTTTCAAAGCTAAAATTGAACTTCAACTTGGAAAGAAAATTAAAGCTATTAAATTGGACCGTAATGGTGAGTACTACGGAAGGTATGATAGATCAAAAGAATAATGTCCAAGACTTTTGCAATTTTCCTCAATGAGTGTGGAATTATTCCGCAATACACCATGCTAGGAAAACCTAGCATGAACAGTGTTATAAAGCGACGAAACTAAACTCTTAAGGATATGGTAAGAAGTATGATTAATCATTCCTCTTTAACAAAGTCACTTTGGGGAAAGCTTTAAAGACCATAGTGTACAATCCATTGACATTATCAAGTCTTTCAAAGCTAAAATTGAACTTCAACTTGGAAAGAAAATTAAAGCTGTTAAATTGGACCGTAGTGGTGAGTACTACGGAAGGTATGATAGATCAAAAGAATAATGTCCAGTACCCTTTGCAATTTTCCTCAATGAGTGTAGAATTATTCCGCAATACACCATGCTAGGAAAACCTAGCATGAAAAGTGTTATAAAGCGACGAAACTAAACTCTTAAGGATATGGTAAGAAGTATGATTAATCATTCCTCTTTAACAAAGTCACTTTGGGGAAAGCTTTAAAGACCATAGTGTACATCCTTAACAAGGTATCGAGCAAAGTAGTTTCCAAAATTCCCTATGCGCTTTGGATAGACAAGAAGCCGAGCATTAGGCACTTACATATTTCGAGTTGTCTAGTTGAGGCACGACCTTATAGGCCACATGAAAGAAAATTAGACTTAAGGATGATGAGCTATTATTTTCTTGGTTGTGCTGAATGCTCTCGAAGCTACAAGTTTTACAATCCCACAACAAGATCCTTCTTTGAAATGGGAAATGTGATATTTCTTAAAGATATTTAGGTTGGGGGTAAGAAAATATAAAGAATGTTGTCTTTGAAGAAGAATCTATTTATTAATGGTGATTAGGTCTCTCTACCTATCACTATTCAAGACACAGTTCCATCACTAGATAACAATGTTCATGTTCATATTCCTAGTATTGTTCCAAACGAAGATAATAATGAGATTCTTCCTCAAGCAATAACTATAGGACAAACTCAAAAACCTCATGAAGTTCTATTAGGAGATTCACTAGAGAGAGGAGATATGTGATTATAAATGATTATATCATCTTTCTCCAAGAACATTAGGATGTTGTTGGTTTAATAAAGGATGATCTAATCAACTTCTATCAAGCCATGCACAATTCTAACTCTCAAAAGTGGATTGATGCCATAAAGGATGATTTGATATCTATGAAAGATAATGACATTGGGATCTCGTCAAGTTGCCTAAAGGTGCGCAGCCTATTGGTTGTAAATAGATATTTAAAACTAAGAGGGATTCGAAGGATAATGTTGAGAGATATAAGGCACGTTTAGTCGCCAAAAGCTTTCCTTAGAAGGTAGGTATAGACTACATAAAGACTATCTTTCCAGTATCTTTGAAAGACTCTTTTAGAACTATAATGGCACTAGTGGCTCATTTCAATCTCGAGTTGCATCAGATGAATGTCAAAATTGTGTTTCTCAATGGAAACATTAATGAAATTATTTATATGGTACAACTAGAAAACTTAGTATCAAGAGATCCAAAGTCTATGTTTTACAAGTTTAAGAAATCCATATATGGTCTCAAATAGACTTCTCGTCAATGGTATCACAAGTTCCATCAAGTCATCACTTCATATGGTTTTAAGAGGTGTAAGTTCCATTGCTCTTATGTAGGTGTATTGGTTTCTCGTGTATAAAACATAATGTATGTTCTATTTTACTCAGTGTTCTATCATTCTCTATGTAAGGTTGGTTATTGTCGATCCGTAATACACACACACACATATAGTTAGGAACACTTTTTATGCAAACATGTTTACACACATCACGAGATTAGTTTTTTTAGCGTGCATGCTAGGTGGAGTGTTGGTTTTCAAAAAGTGAGCATGTGAGCAAGTCAATGTCGTCACTTATATCTTTGGTTTGTTTTAGGTGCATGTATATATGGAAAGTACTCGACAAGCTTTGGAACAAAAAAATGTGACTTTTTACGACCTCAGCACTAAGATATCCACCATGTTCGCCACTACCCTCCCCATCACCCTTGCCAAACTGGCTAACGAGGTGGTAAATTCAAGTTCTATAAATACCCTTCATTTCTTCTTATTTGGTATCTAGAAAAATGTAGTAGAGCTTTGTCAAATTAACATCTTGTTCTTTCTATTTTCGGATCACTAATACCTAGTGTGTTGTTCGATATTAGTGATTAGTGATTGTGTAAGCAAAATCGTGCTTCTGAGTAGTGAGTACTCGAGGTAGTGTTTGGAAGTGGTTTATGTGAGGTGAGCCGTGTGTCGATTGCTAGGTGTCTACGTGGAATTTTTTATATGTAAATACCTATTTGTGATAGCAGACAAAATTAAATGCTTTGAGTTTTCACATATTAGACTATGCGTCCCTAGGTGGTTTGTGGTAGATTGTGTGTCCTTGGTTGTTTATTGGGTGTTCGTGTTCAAGGGTGGTTTTATTGTTTGTCCACATCACTCATTACTAATTTATGGTTTTTTTATCACACTATATTGGGTGGTATTCGCTTTAAAGGTGAGTCAGGTTCATGTGTTGAACCAATTATCATGGAGGCAACAAGTAAGAGCAGAAACAAACAATTAGGACATAAGTCCCAGTTGATAGAGGTAATAATGGTTTTATTTTTTTTAGAGTTATAACTGATTTATAGTTTGAAATGTTTACTAATGGGTGGTTTCTTTAAGCAACCTGGTGATGTTACCACATATATAGGGTTTCTATATGGGTTTACCCTATTATATATAAAGTTATGCATACTCGAATGCATGGCTAGTATAATAAGAGTTTAAATGGTGTATGTCTCTACATATTAAAGTGCAAACTCTAATTATAAAGCTTTTAATATTAATAACCTGTTTTCTATTTACTAAATTCTATCCATTACTTTATTATACTCCTTATCTACATTTATTTATACTGTAGCTATGATTACCTATTGATAACTGTATTTTATATAGTTATTTTCACCTATTTTATTAATCATAATTGCTATGTTCTCTCTATTTTTAGTTAATTTTAGTTTAATAAATTAGTATTTACTGTTTTTTTATATATTATAAGAAAAATAAATAAATTGTATCGAAAACATTCTTAATTTCAAATTTTTGTCCACAAATGTAATTTCAAATATTAGAGTTGTTAATTACAATTTATAAAAGTTGAAAATATAAATTAAATTTAAATTTGGGCTTAATTGTAATTATTAAAAGTTGAAAAAATTTAATTTAAAATTAACAACAAACTTAACTGTAATTAAAGAAAGTTTAAAATGTAATTTGAATTAAATTTGTGGGTCAAAATATAATTAAATAAAGTTTAATATTCGTGCAGAGAGAAGAATAATACACGCCATCATCCACGCGTGCAACGTGGACCGTCCGATCAAATCATAAACTAGGATTGGCGCGTGATATCAAACCCGACCAAGCGAGTGGATGCAGTGGAAGATTCCTTCACGCGCCACGCCCGAAAGTGGGCCCACACCGCGCGCGGCCGTGCGGCGTGGGACCCACCCGTCTCGACGCCGCGTACGCCAGACGCTGCCCCCACGTTCGCGCGCCTGCGATCCCGTGCGCCGATCTCTCTTGCAACCCGATTTTCCTCCAATAAAGATATGACACGTGTCCTACTCAATTTTGCAATGGAATCATTGTCATGGACACGTGGCATGTTACAATGGCGCGACCGCGCCGGGATCGCTCCGTGGTTGTAGCGGATTGGCTCCCGTGCGACCATTTATCGTGCGCCCGTTTCTCTCAACGAATCGTACGCCGCCACGTGTCCCACTAATTGTGTCCGCGAATCGAACGCGACACGTGGCGGCTGATGGAAGAAAAATTAAAAAGAAACGCGCGAAGGCCCCTCGATCCCATTTTTCGATACAATTTTTGTCCCCCCACGTGTTTAATTTATTATTTTCGCCATACATTTTGTCTCCAGCGTGATTTTAATTTAATATTTTATTGATGTATTTTTTTGCTATAAATAGAGATAGTTTTTAGTTGTAAAAAGTTTGGTTACAGTAGTTTTTGGAGTAGAATTTAGTTTTAGTTTTCTAAAGTTTTTAGAAAAGTGTTTTAGTTTTTTCGTATTGTAATTTTTATTGTGTTTGTGTGTTGGTCATGCGAACACGCAGTAAGCCATTTTTGGCTTTTTGTTGTGTTCTCAGTTGTACCAAATATTTTTCCTAAGTGATGTTTAATTTTATTTTCGCTTCTTCTTAATTTTCTCGTAGTTGTTGTAATTTTTATTTTAATTTTTATTTAAGTAATTTAATTTTTCTAGGGTTGCATTTAATCTAAATTTATGAAGCTTGATTTTAATTATTTTTTTGTTAGATTTATAAGACTGCTCGATTTGTTCGTTCTATTTTGTGCTTAATGCTTTTTGATTATTTACGAATCTTATCAAAACGATCTGTGGCACATGAATAAACTTGAGAAAGGCATTTGTGTGTGTATTGAAGGATAGAAATATACCCTAATTGTATGTGTGGCCATTTGAAAACTTAGAACGAATGAATCTCGGTAAATTTAATTTTCATAGAGATATAGTAAATTAATTTAACGAGGTGTGTTTATACCTGAGCTGAAGAGATGTATGAATAAAAAAAGAAGTTTTCGCTTGACAAATTAAATGTACAAAAAATATAAATCAAAAGAAAATAACATGATTAGAGTGGATTAGTTTGGTGAAAAATTGCAATCCTAGATTTCTTTTATTTTCTTATTTTACTTTTTTATTAATCAACGATTGTTTTGGATAAAATCAGAGAGATACAATTTTAGTACTCCACAAACTATGGTAACAAATCCTCGTGGGATCGATACTTTACTTACAAATCTTTATTACTTGTGACCGTGTATGCTTGCACGAGTTCGTGTGTTGAAAAACGCCCAACAAGTTTTTGGCGCCGTTGCCGGGGATTTGTTTTACTATTTTCATTGTTGATATTAATACCAATCAATCTGATTTTAATTCAAAAAAAAAAAATTTAAAAATAATAAAAAATTATGCTTATTGTTCTTGTTTATTTTATTTTAAAAATTTTCTCGTAAGTTGAGATTTTGTTTGACACACAAATCTTAACTTACAAAAAGAAAAAAAAATTTATTTGTTGTTTTATTTTATTTTTCAATTTTCTCGTGGGTTGAGATTTTGTTTGACACACAAATCTTAACTCACAACAAGAAAAATAAATTTATTTTTTTTTTATTTTTTTTTATTTTTTATTTATGCTTATTGTTTGTTGTTTATTTTATTATGCAATTTTCTCGTAGATTGAGATTTTGTTTGACACACAAATCTTAACTTGCAAAAAGAAAAAAAAAATTATTTATTGTTTGTTTATTTTATTTTTCAATTTTCTTGTGGGTTGAGATTTTGTTTGATACACAAATCTTAACACACGAAAAGAAAAACAAATTGAGAAGTCAAGCTGAAGACTATAAATCAAGCGCTTCTTGGGAGGCAACCCATGTGTTCACATTTATGTTTTTTATTTTTCGCATTTATTACTCTTTTTATTATGTTATGTTTTTTTTTCGTAGGTGCAAATTGGAGGTAATGAATCAATTTTGGCTTAACCAATCAAACAAACCAGGAAGTTTCTTTAATCTCATCTCATATGTTCTTTAACTTTCACACATTGAGGACAATGTGTATATTAAGTTTGGGGGTGGTGGATATATTAAACCTAATTGAAATACTTTCTGGTTGTTATTGCTTGTGAAATTTTTTTTTTTGTTTGGTTTATTGAAGATATTTTACATGAGTAGTGATTTATTTTATTTCTTCGATTTAAATGATGCATAATTCTTTGAAAAAATTTGAATATTGTCTAAGTGATGAATAATTTTTATGTATGTTTCATTTTTACAAGAATAAATATTCATGAGCACTAGTCTTGATTTTTGAGTTGCTATGATAATTTAGAGAAGGTTTATATGAGTATGAAATTCGATTGATTTTTATGGTGTCACGCTTTTAGAATTTGTTTGATTTTCTCGAGGCTTAGAAATTATAGATAACATTTAACTAAGAAAATGATTTAGGCCATCTTTGGATCGTTTGAGCCTTTCCATCTACCTTCACATGCTTTATCCATAGTATACCCCTTTTGAGCCTCAAAGTTTACATATATATTTTTCTCAATTTAAAAGCCTATCTAAAAATATATATATGTGTAGATATACTTATTGTTCTTATCTCACTAACATGTGGCAATTGTTAGTAAATGTTGAAAGGTTATATCGAGAAAAAAGGGTTACTGAAAAAAAAAAAAAAAAGAGATTCTAAAAAAAAAGGAAAAAAAAATATATAGAATCTGAAAAAAAAAAATATAGTTATTGTATGTGATGAGAAATCCCAATTTGGGAAGTAATTATTGTGATGATAGAATTATCTTTTTCAATCCTGAAATGTAATGCTCGGGAAAAGTTTAAGCTAAATATTATCCTTTATCCTACCTTTACCTAAGCCATACATTACAAGCTTAATAAAGTCCTATTGATTTTGTGTTTTGTGTTTGTCTACATTAGTGGAGAGAGAAATGAAAAATAAACTTATGAGATTTGTGATTTCATGACAAATTGTTTGATTTTATATTTGTATAAACTAATCCGGATTGCATGTGATGAAATATGAAAAGACTTCACACACACACTAAAATTCATTGTGAAAATGTAATATACTTTTAAATTGATTTTGATACTTAGATAAAATTCTTTTATTTCTTTGAGTTATGTAATTTCAAAAGAGAAAAGAAATATTTTGAAAATCACTATTTTAAATGCAGCTTATCTTTGTTTATTTCCTTCCTTTTGCTCGAGGACTAGCAAAAACTTAAGTTTCAGGGGTGTTGATAAGTGTATTTTTATATAGTTATTTTCACCTATTTTATTAATCATAATTGCTATGTTCTCTATTTTTAGTTAATTTTAGTTTAATAAATTAGTATTTCATCGTTTTTTTATATATTATAAGAAAAAATAAATAAATTGTATCGAAACGTTCTTAATTTCAAATTTTTGTCCACAAATGTAATTTCAAATATTAGAGTTCTTAATTACAATTTATAAAAGTTGAAAATATAAATTAAATTTAAATTTGGGCTTAATTGTAATTATTAAAAGTTGAAAAAATTTAATTTAAAATTAGCAAAGTGGCTTAACCGTAATTAAAGAAAAGTTTAAAATGTAATTTGAATTAAATTTGTGGGTCAAAATATAATTAAATAAAGTTTAATATTCGTGCAGAGAGAAGAATACACGCTGCCATTATCCACGCGTGCAACGTGGACCGTCCGATCAAATCATAAACGGCCTAGGATTGGCGCGTGTATATCAAACCCGACCAAAGCGGTGCTGATGCAGTGGAAGATTCCTTCACGCTGCCGGCGCCCGAGTGGGCCCACCTCGCCGCTGGCCAAGGCGTCTGCGTGGGACCCACCCGTCCTGGACGCACAGACACCGGTTCCCCCACGTTCGCGCGCCTCTCGATCCCGTGCGCCGATTCTGCGTGCAACCCGATTTTCCTCCACAAAGATATGACACGTGTCCCACTCAATTTTGGCAATAATCATGTTGTGACACGTGGCATGTTACAATGAGCGACCGCTGATCAAGCTCCGTGTTGTAGCCCGTTGGCTCGGCCGTGGCGACCATTTATCGTGCGCCCGTTTCCTCTCAACGAATCGTATGCCGCCACGTGTCCCACTAATTGTGTCCGCGAATCAACGCGACACGTATGCGGCGCGTGGAAGAAAATTAAAAGAGCAACGCGCCGCGTCGCACAATCCCATTTTCGATACAATTTTTGTCCCCCCACGTGTTTAATTTATTATTTTCGCCATACATTTTTGTCCCCCCGCGTGGATTTTAATTTAATATTTTATTGATGTATTTTTTTGCTATAAATAGGAGATAGTTTTTAGTTGTAAAAAAGTTTGGTTGAAGTAGTTTTTGGAGTAGAATTTAGTTTTAGTTTTCGAAAGTTTTTAGAGTGTTTTAGTTTTTTCAGATTGTAATTTTTATTGTGTTTGTGTGTTGGTTCTAAACACGCGAGAAGCCATTTTTGGCTTTTTGTTGTGTTCTCAAGGTACCAAATATTTTTCCTAAGTGATGTTTTAATTTTATTTCTGCTTCTTCTTAATTTTCTGTAGTTGTTGTAATTTTTATTTTAATTTTATGAAGTAATTTAATTTTTCTAGGGTTGCATTTAATCTAAATTTATGAAGCTTGATTTTAATTATTTTTTTGTTAGATTTATAAGACGTTCGATTTGTTCGTTCTATTTTGTGCTTAATGCTTTTTGATTATTTACGAATCTTATCAAAACGATCCGTGGCACATGAATAAACTTGAGAAAGGCATTTGTGTGTGTATTGCTCGTAAATAGAATGACATGTATGATGAAGGATAGAAATATACCCTAATTGTATGTGTGGCCATTTGAAAACTTAGAACGTAATGAATCTCGGTAAATTTAATTTTCATAGAGATATAGTAAATTAATTTAACGAGGTGTGTTTATACGGAGCTCGAAAGAGATGTATGAATAATAAAAAAAGAAGTTTTCGGTTGACAAATTAAATGTACAAAAAATATAAATCAAAAGAAAATAACATGATTAGAGTGGATTAGTTTGGTGAAAAATTGCAATCCTAGATTTCTTTTATTTTCTTATTTTACTTTTTTATTAATCAACGATTGTTTTGGATAAAATCATAGAGATACAATTTTAGTACTCGACAAACTATGGTAACAAATCCTCGTGGGATCGATACTTTACTTACAAATCTTTATTACTTGTGACCGTGTATGCTTGCACGAGTTCGTGTGTTGAAAAACGCCCAACACCTATCATGTGTGTTTATCTTCGATATTTGCAAGGTTTGGTTGAGTCCTTAAGGAGTCAGCATCTCCTTAACTTGATTGTGCATCGGGACTTGGACTCATTCTTAGTAGACATACATTCTTAGATTGTATGTTAGTATAATCTATCTTTATCTACATACTTTTTTAGTGTCAGTCTCTAAGGAGTCGGTATCTTCTTACCCTAGACTTGTACTAGTTGTTAGACTCTTTATTAGGGTTTGTTATGTATGTTTAATTGCATGATGTGAAAGTATAATCATAATTTACCTAATATTTTTTCACATACAAGATCCTGAAGTGATTGGAAATCCTTTTAGCTTTTCAGTATGTAAGCATGTATCACGAGTTGAGCATTGTTTGCCATATATACTTATTGCTAGTCTGGATAAGAGCATGTGAAGCATACCGTTACTAGTATGTATTTTTCAGATTGTTATTATTACATCTACAAGTTGTTTTTTATTGAGTGTTGAATTGAGCATATTGTTTTGTACTTATGATTTTTCAATTGCTTAATTCACATTGTAAGGCCTCCTTGGCCGAATTGATGTAGAGCTTACGAAAAGATTCCATGAGTTGGTGCTTTCACCCCTCATTTAGGTCTCGGTTATCCATTTAAGTCGGAAAAACAATTGTTCTTCGTGTAATTGTTTTTACGTATGAGAATCTTCAAGAAGAATGTCATTAATGACTATGTTTATCACAAGTTCAATATGAGTAAATATTTTTTTTTTTGGTATTATATGTCGATGACATTATGCTCGCTAGTAGGGATATAGACTTATTGCATAAAACTAAGAAATTTTTGACGAAGAAATTCAGGATGAAAGACGTTAGTGATGCCTCTTTTTTATTAGGCATTTAGATACTAAGAGATCGTTCTCGGGTATCCTTGAGCTATCATAAGAGAGCTATATCGATAAGGTTCTAAGTAGATTTGACATGAAAGGTAGTAAACCATGATATACGTCAGTGGTTAAAAAAGGAAATTTTATTCTTAAACAATGCCCCAATAATGATATTGTAAAGGAAAGATATGCAAAATATTTTTTATGCTTCACGAGTAGGGAGTCTGATGTATGCTTAAGTTTGCACTTGTCCCGACAAAGCATTTATAGTGGGAGTTTTGGGTAAATATTTGAGTGATTTAGAGATGCAACACTAGAAGGCAGCCAAATGCGTGATGCATTATTTAAAGAGAACAAAATACATGCACACTTAACAGAGATAAGACAATTTAGAAGACATTGGGTTCTCTCACTTTGATTTTACTAAATTCCAAAATAGTAGGTGCTTTATATTAGGCTATATCATTATGTTGGCTAGAAGACCTATCTCATGGAAGTATACTAAACAAACTCTTATAGCTTTATCAACCATGGTTACAGAATTCATTGCTTATTATGAGGCATACAACAACGAGATAGGGTTATGAAACTTTATCGTTGGACAACATGCGATAGATGGCATTGAGAGGCCATTAAAGATTTATTGTGATAATAACTCGATCATTATTTACTCTAATGACAATAGAATCTCAATAAAGTCAAAGTTTATTAACATTAAGTTTCTAATTGTTAAGGAGAGAGTTTAAGATAGGTAGATTTTCATAAAACATATAGGAACAGATTCTATGCTAGTAGATCCATTAACCAAGGGCTTAACACCTAAGGTCTTTCACAAGCACATTGCTCATATAGGTATTATTTATGATGATACCCTAGTTTAGTGAGAGTTGTTTTTATGTTTTATGTGTTTTACTTTAGACATTGGATTTTTTAGTTTTCTCCAAAATAAAGTTAATGGTTTATGATATATTTCTAAACTTATTTATGTTTTATATGTGCAATGTTCGCATTGCATTAAGAACATTAGATTGATCTTACTAAAGACCGATGATAACTCTACAAAATAGAGTTATTTATTCATTTTTAAACCACTTATTTACCTTGTTATGTGTTAAAATATTATGAAAAACTTAATTTGTATTTAATATGGCAATGTAAGTGAAAAGATATCAATGGATCAAAAATAAGCAAAAATGAGAACAAATATAGAATTATAGGGATCAAATTGAAATATATAAACACGTCTCAAGTGCTATGTCCATCAAAAAGCAAATAGATATGCATTTAAAGGGTTGCAAAATGTGGATGATGGAAGTTATGGACCAACTATGGCCAACTGCTCAACTGCTCGGTTGGTTGTCGAGCAATTTGAAGAGAAAAAATCAACATTCAATGCCATGACTCTAGAAACATACAACTTAATTCAGAGAGCTTGGGTTTTCAATAAGCTTCGAGAAGAGACATTTGCTGTAATTTCTTAACTTCTCAACGAAACCTAGTTTATGCTTGGGTCAAACGATTGTGAAAGAAGGGCCTTTGGTAAAGGTTTCTATAACTCTCTACGATAAGGGTTTTATGAGAGGGGTTCTTCTATCTAATCCATACGAAAGGAAGGAATGATCTATTTTTTCTAAGTTAAATAGGGACAACAGTGCTTAAGACAAGTTATAGGGTTCCTCTATATCTCTTTGAACAATTCTCATTTTTCTCTTTTTTGTTATAATAATTGTTGTCATAAAGTGGATTAATTTGCTTTACTTATGAGCTAGTTTAGAGCAATGCCATTGACGAGCTAATGAACAAATAAACTCAACTACAGGTTGTAAATAACAAACAAAGAAATTTGGTGGAGATTGGAAAGATAGAGTTTTCGATCCAAAACCCCTAATTTTCCAACATTATAATTATTATATGTTAATATTTTTTCTTTATAATATAACAACTCGTATAATTAAGTGGTATATTTTAAAGAAATTATTGTTTCAAATATAAAATTTAATTATTTAAGTTGTTACAAATCTACTACTTAAGTATTTGAATTGTTCTACATCTACTATTTATTTGTGATGCCATTAGATGAAGATCAACAAAATAATATAAATAAAATAAATGTAATAATTGGATAGTATAAATGAGATAAAAAATAATTTGATAATATAAACGAAATAAATAAAATAATTTAATTATATTTTTATAAGTTATCCTATTATTTTTATTAAAAAGTCAGAATATTTTTTAAAAAATTAATAACAATTTTTATATAAATTTTTAATTTATTTTAAAATAAAAATTTTAGAACATTATTATATTACTCAAATATCATAAATATAACTATAATTAAAATTTTAATAAAAAATAATCAATGACAATAAAGTCATACATTTTCATAATTTTTATACCATAATAATTTCATATAAAATTACTCACGAATGATTTCAACTAAAAAGTGAATCACTTCTAATTGTTTGTTTCGTTAGGTAAAAAGTAGCTTTATTAAGAGCATTAGTCCTGCCTTTGATTGCCATGCATGCATATCCTCAAAATAGCAATAATCTTGCTTGTTTGAGATCAATTCTTATTTTATATAAAAAATTAAAAATAAAAATAAATCGAGAGTATTTATGTGTTAAAAATTAAATGAAATAAAATTTTAAAGTTTAATTCTACATTTAATTTAATGAACGTTAGAATTTATCAACCAATAAATCTAACTACTTATTTTAAATTAATATTATAAATAATATCACAATTTTAAATTAATTAATAATTTTTAAAATTAATACAAAAATTTAATAATATAAAATATATATTTATGTTTAAATAAAATAATTCAACACTTAAATATGATTAGTTAGATTTAGAATAATTTTATAAAAAAGTGTCAAATTTAAGATAATGATATGATCATCATCCTCAAAATAAAATTGCATAAAATGTCCATTTTATTATAGTAATAATTACAATTCATTGTTATTACCATTGGAAAAAGTTATAATTAAGTATTTTTGTGACAATATCAATTTATATTATGGTAATATGGTTACCTATTTGTTAGAAAATTAACTCTTTAAAAAAATTAAGTTTGTTGAAAAATGATCAATATCATTTTTATACATTTAATCACTCTTTAAAAACAACTTATTTGCAGATGTCTCCTTTATGAACGCGTACTTTTGTTTTCTTGAAAGACAAGAACAGATTGTACCACATGCCAATTGGTTAATATTTTTTCACTCGATTTCATATGCTACATATGGTTTTTCTTCTTCAATGGTAATGTCCAGATCTTGTTGAAATAGAGCTAGAACTTTGCCTTGTCACATGCCACAATGATCGATTCCATTAAATTTCTCCATTTCGAACCTCTCATTCATCACAATTGTTTTGCCTGACGTAGATGATACTCTTTATAAATAACGTATTTGCGAATGTTTCCTTCATAAACGTGTACTTTTGTTCTCTTGAGAGATACGAACGGATTGTACTACATGTCAATTGGTTGATATTTTTTCACTTGACTTCATATGCTACATCTGGTTTCTCTTCTTCAATGGGGATGTTTAGACCTTGTTGAAATAGAGCTAAAACTTTGTCTTGTTACATACCAAAATGATCGATTCCATCAAACTTCTTCATTTTGAACCTTTCATTCATCACAAGTATTCTGTCTGACGTGGATGGCTAGCCTTTGTTTGAGGGAGACTTTTCTTCTATCATTTCTTCAAATTATAACAACTAGCAACTATATTCCAATAGTAAATAAACGAAATATAAACAAATGTTTAGGTAAAAATCTTCAACTTTGATACTAATTGTTGAAAAAATCAGATATATTTTTCTTATTTTAAGTAGTTACTATTTACAAATATTATGATTTAAATAAATAGAATTCAAACTTATCTAATAAAATAATATTATTGAAAATATAATATTAAAAAAATAAAGGAGAAAAAAAAACTAAAAATTTAAAGAGGTTTATATAAATATTATTTATGTCCTATGACATCGTTGACCATTTTTTATTATTTTTAAATTAAATGAATTTTAAAATTATAATTAATTGGATAAAATTAAATTAATTAATTAATTTTATAAAAAAAAAAGAAGATTTATAAATTTTTGAACGTTGTTATAACATATAATACAACAAACTTATTGTTGACTTTTTCAAATTGTTAAGTAGCTATACAACATTTCAATTTCCCTGAAAAAATTTCTAGCGTTTTCTCGATCAGCTTACTTTCTTAGACGGATCCGTAAAGCATAAGCAAAGCCCTAGAAACAAACAATGGCTTTGTCACTACCGAAACTTGAGCTTCGTCCACTGGGCAACACGGGACTCAAACTCAGCTGCGTGGGCTTTGGTGCCTCTCCGCTCGGCAATGTCTTTGGTCCCGTTTCTGAGGATGAGGCCTTCGCTTCTGTTCGCGAAGCTTTTCGTTTGGGGATTAACTTCTTTGATACCTCACCGTATGTTCTTCCTCTCATTACAATGTATATAAAGACGTGTTGATGGATTTGTCTAGTTGCTTAGAACAATGTAGGAAGGAAAGGGAATAATGCTTAACTGTCTAATTCCTTTGGAATTTGGTGTTGTTATATAAGTCGAGTTACAAAATCTAGCCCAATTATGTCATTTGGGTTGTGAGAATTTGTGAGAAAAGATATAGGGTTGTGTTCTTTGCTGTTTTAGTACTTTGGACATTTATTCTTGGACTTTCTATTTTTCTTATTCGTATGATGCAACCCTCTAGCAAATTAGCAGATTTCATGTCACTTAAGAAGTTTCTGTTTCAGATTTAATGTTCATTTTGAAGAAGTTGAAGTGGCTTTTCGGTATGATTAGATGGTGTACATACTCTGGGGCTATTTTAACCAATTACGGGGAGATGGAAATAGTTGGAATAAAAAATAAATTTTAGTTCGAATGTTCATTTAAATTGCTAAGAACTGTTTTGTATTCAAAAGGTTATTACCGTAACATCTTTATCATCCAATAAACTATGAGTTGGTAGCAAGTAGATAGGAAGAGGTGCATCTTGATTTTTTTTCTTTCTTTCTTTGCTCCTCCCTGAATGCATCTTGCTTGCTTAAACTTGCTCATTTCCATCAGATTGATTTTGTATGGATGGTTTCAAGTCACCATTACTTGATGCTCTTGACTACAATTCTTTATCCCTTCTCTTTTTCCAAATTTGAAGGTACTATGGGGGGACATTGTCAGAAAAGGTTCTTGGAAAGGCATTAAAAACGCTAGGTGTCCCGAGAAATGAGTACATTGTGTCCACTAAGTGTGGACGATATGTTGAGGGTTTTGATTTCAGTGCTGATAGAGTGACAAAGAGCATTGATGAGAGCTTGGCAAGGTTACAGCTAGATTATGTGGATATACTTCAATGTCATGACATTGAGTATGGAAATCTGGATCAGGTTCTTACATGTTTCTTTGTACATGCTGCTTTAAATGTGTGATATGTACAAATGTGCTTTTTATGACTTCAGTTTCTAGTCTTTTCAGCATATATCATATTATTATTCAATAAACTACAGTGACAGGTCCATTTTGTTTCTCGTGGTTCATCTTTTCCTTTCCCAAACAGATTGTGAACGAGACAATCCCTGCCCTCCAGAAACTGAAAGAATCTGGAAAGATTCGTTTCATTGGTATTACGGGTCTTCCATTAGGAGTTTTTACCTATGTTCTTGATCGGGTCCCACCTGGAACAGTGGATGCGATCCTCTCATATTGTCACTATAGCATCAATGACTCAGCTTTGGAGGATTTGCTTCCTTACCTGAAAAGCAAAGGTGTTGGTGTAATTAGTGCTTCTCCACTTGCAATGGGACTTCTTACTGAAAGTGGTCCACCGGAATGGCACCCAGCTTCTCCCGAGCTTAAGGTTGATATATCTCCCTCTGTCAGATAGTCAGCTTATGTTTATTTTTCTCCATCAGTCAACCAAATTACTTTCTCGATTATTTTTATCTTTAAATTTGCCACGCTTCATTGAAGAATGCTTGACAAAGCAGCCACTAAATTTTTGTTTGTTGTGTATGTATTAATATTTCAATTTCGTTTTAACTAGTCATTGTGAGGGAGAGATAAACCCTTCATTCTCTTTCCTAACTGGTGACATATTCCTTTCATGCATACGCAATTCGAAAAAATTAAGTTCTTTCTTATCAACAACATTGCAAAAGATGTTCTATACAGCGTTCTTAAGACCTATGACCACTCTTGTTTTATCTTCTTGAAAGCTGTAAATACTTTTTGACCTTTAGGTTCTGTAGACTGGAGGATGTTTAGCTTAACTTGAATCAAAGATCGAGGGCAAGTAGTTCTCAATAAACTAAATTATTATAAACTTATGATGGAAACATGACCAAAAAGACCAACTCATGATATACATGGCATTCATGGGATATTAGGGGGACAAAAAAGAAGAGTGATATATCAATTAATTCTACAGAAATTAGTTTGAAACTATCTACACAACTTCCCCATTTTAGCTTAGGAAGAAATTTATCATTATTATTGCTTTTTTTTCCTCTTTCTTTTAAGAGCTTGAACACAACCTATTCACGATTCTCTCGAACACAATATATCACTCCGACAAAGTAAAGATGGATTATTCGTTTCAAAATTTGTATTTTAGTTTGAAACTGTCTACCACTTAATGTTTATTTTTTGTATTTTATGCTCCCACAGTCTGCTTGCCAAGCTGCCGCTTCCCATTGCAAAGAGAAGGGAAAGAATATTTCAAAGTTAGCCATGCAATACAGCTTGTCAAATAAGGATATTTCCTCAATACTTGTTGGGATGAACTCTTTTAGACAGGTTTCTATTCTTTATATGCCTTTAAATATTGATTCCATTTCTATCTTTTAGGTGAACATTCTTCAATTTTTGAGATTTTATGTCTCATCAAGTAAAGTATCTGTGCCAAATTGGCTTTTTCTTAGCAGTAGTAATTTTCTATCTGGTAATAATACTATAATTTTGTTTTAGACATGCTGTACGTTCCTGAAGCAGGGGCTAAGTTTATGTTTTAATTATTGCATTGTCGTTTTCACCTTTATATTGTCATTTATTGCTTTATATCTTATTTCTGTTTTATTTCCTTTAAGAATAGCGTGATACAAAAACTGTGTAGTTTTGGATAACTACTTTCCTGTTTTCAGCTATATGAGGCTTTTGTGTGTGAGAGGCTTGATACTTTTTTACCATCATTTTCTATTGTAACAAATATTCTCTTAATTCTGTTTTGTTTTCGGATATGAATATATTGGTTTAAGCTATAGTAGCTTAGTTCCTTAGCCTAGGTTATCTTTTACCTTAGTGCTTGAAAGACTTCTACATCAATTTTGGTATTAGAGCTCTTGGATTTTCCTGAACTTCGATGGCAAAGAAGGTCGAAGGTAGTCAGCATAACATGGACGGAGAGCCTGTTGCGAAAGCTTTGATAACTTATTTACATGAACAAGATTAGAAGAACGAGACTTGTTTTCGAGTCTTCATCGATGATCTGTGTGAGACTCTCACTCATTTTCAAGTGGAGTTGGTAAAGGAACTTCGAGATTTACCGGATAACAGTTCCAAGTAGCCGACCCAAGCACTTATCTAGCTAAATTCAACCAACTCAAATCATTCTACATTGGATTTAACACCAGACCTACCCTCGTTAGCCTAATATATAACCATCAAAGGTGGTGGAGTTCACTACTGTTCGCGTCTACCCACTTTTCACAACAACAACAACCAGAGCTTGAGTAATCTTCCATTTGAAGAACCTAACCCTCAATCCTAACTCTCCACATCTTTTCGACCTTTTCCCGGTGATTGCCCAAATTTCAGAACCAAAAATGGCTTGGGTAATCACCTGTTTGAAGAATCTGACTATTAATCCCAACTACTCACACCTTTTCGACTACGTCTCAATGATTACCCAAGTTTCAGAACTAAAAATGGATACCTTTGTATGCTGGCCAACTTGATATTGGGGAATTTTTAAATTGGGTTAAGGCAATTGATAATTTCTTAGAATATATTAAAATTTCTGATGATAAACAAGTCAAAATGATGGCTTATAAGTTAAAGGGAGCTGCAAGTGCATGGTGGGATCACATTCAATCTATTAGGAAGAGGCATGGTAAACTTCCTATCAGGTCGTGGAGTTGGATGAAACGACTCATGTATGATCAGTTTCTGTCCTTTGATTACTAATATATTCTGTTTAAACAATATCACTATTGTCAACAAGGCTTGAGGAGTGTGGCTACCTACACTGATGAATTTCAAAAATTACGAGCTTGTAATGACTTGGATGAGAGTGAATATAAGAGGTGATGAGGTATACCATTGGTTTGCGTGAACCTTTAAGAAGTCAGGTGGATGTGAGTAACATTTTTCAGTTTTCCAAAAGCTATTACACTTGCTACTAGGTATGAAAATCAATTCAATAGATCATCTAGATTTTCACGTAAGAAACAGATCCTAGAAATAACTCAAAAAAACTACCTTATTCTTTTAATACAAATACAATCCAATCCTAATTCTGCCAACTATTCAAAAATCCCAGCAAACAACCTATTATCAATCCTAAACCCAACCCTTATTCCAGACCTTCAATGGGAAAATGCTTTAAATGTAATCAATTTGGGCATAGATCTAGTTAATGTCCTTTGAAGAAATCTATCAACATTGTAGATGGAGTAGAAGACTTGAGGATGGATTTAAGGATACAGATAATGATGAATTGGAGGAAGTTAGAGTTATAGAGATTGATGTAGGGAAGAGATTCACTTATATCATACAAAGGTTACTGTTGTCTTTCAAAATAGAGAAACAACGTCAAAAATATGCCTTGTTCAGGACAAGATGCACTATCAACAAGAAGGTTTGTGATGTCATCGTGGATAGAGGAAGTAGTGGAAATGTAGTGTCAAGTGTCCTAGTGAATGCAATGGATTTGAGCACATAGAAACATCCTAAACCTTACAAGGTGGGGTGGATTAAAAAGAGTTATGAGACTAGAGTGACTGAGATTTGCACCATTTTTTTTTCCATTGGGAAATACAATCAAGATGAAGTGGATTGCCACATTCTATTGGGAAGACCTTGATAATTTGATAAGGATACTATCACAAGGGTAAAGGGAATACTGATTCTTTTGTGTGGAAAAACAAAAAGATAGTACTAATGTCCCAACAAATAAAACCTGAAGGAACAACTGGTGGTAATCATTTTGCTTTGATGATTTATAGTATCTCTGATACTAAATTAGAGAAAACTTGCAAGAAGAATTCCATAGTATTTGTGTTGGTTTTAAAAGAAGGTCATCCCAATACTCCTAACAATAACTCTTTATTGAATTCATTGTTAGAAGAATTTAGGGATATTATTCCAAAAGAATTGCCAATAGGATTGCCTCTCTTAAGAAACATACAACACAAGATAGATTCTATCTTGTGCTTGAGTCTAAACTGCCTAATTTACCACATTATAGGATGAGTTTAAAGGATCATGACAAACTTCAAACCATTGTGGAAGGTCTACTGGGAAGGAAACAAAATAAAGAGAGCATTAGCCTTTAAGCAGTGTCAGCTTTGCTAGTGCCTAAGAAGGATGGAAGTTACAGGTTGTGTATAGACAGTAGGGTCATCAATAAGATCATTGTCAAATTAGAATCCATCCAGCATCTAGGAAACAAGTGGAAAACAACCTTTAAAACAAGGGAAGGTTTGTATGAATGACAACTAATGCCTTTTGGGTTGTGTAATACCCCTAATACGCTTATGAGATTAATGAACCAAGTCCTCGGGCTATTCATTGGGAAATTCATAGTTTTTTTATTTTGATGACATCTTTATATTTAGCAAGAATGAAGAGGAGCCTTTAGGTCACTTAAGATCTATTTTGGGATACTAAGAGAAAACATTTTCCTTAATCTTAAGAAACATGAATTCCTTACTAGTTAGCTAGTGTTTCTAGGATTTGTGATAAGCTCTGAAGGTATTTCAGTGGTTCAAAAGAAGGTTCAAGCTATGATTGAATGACCAACACCCAAAAATGTGCATGATGTTAGAAGTTTCCATGAGTTTGCAACCTTTTATAGGAGATTCATCAAACATTTCAGTACTTATCACCAATTGCACGAAGAAAGGTCATTTTTATTAGGGGCAAGAGCAAGAAAACAGTTTAGAAGTGATCAACAAAAAACTTACAAGTGCACCAGTGTTGGTTTTACCAAATTTTGATTGGGTGTTTGAGGTAGAAACTGATGCTTCAGGGGTTGGAATAGGAGTTATTTTGCTTCAAGAAGGAAGGGTTATTGAATACTTTGGTGAGAAACTCAATGTAGACAGAAATGGATTACCTATGAGCAAGAGTCTTATGCAATTATAAGGGCCTTAAAACATTGGGAGCATTATCTCTCTCATTCAAAGGGAGTTCATTCTACACTGTGATCATCAATCTTTACAGTATATCAATTCACAAAAGACCTTGAGTAGAGTGCATTCTAGATGGGCTCTTTTCTTTTAGAAATTTAGTTATGTTTTCAAACATAAAGTTGGGAAATCAGCTGATGCGTTTAGTAGAAGAGGTATGCTATTCCCTATGGTTAGGAATGAAATCACCAGTTTTGACACTCTCAAAGACTTTTACGGGGATGATGTGGATTTTGGAGACACTTGGAGAAATTTTTTGGCCAAAGAGTACCTAAAAGATTATACTATTAATTTTGGTTGTTTATTCAAAAGAAACTCTCTATGTATTCCTCAAATTTTTTTAAGGGAAATGTTCATTCGAGAACACACAATGGAGGTTTAACTATATAGATAAAACAATCGTAACTTTGAAAGGTACGTATTTTTGGCCAAAATTTAAGAGATATGTAACCAAATTTGTACAACATTGTTCTATTTGTCAATCTGTTAAAGGCATTGGTAATAATGTTGGGTTGTATTTACCACTTCTTATTCCTTACAACATTTGGGAAGATTTAAGCATGGATTTCATTCTTGGATTGCCCAAGACTTCTTGGCACATGGATTCAATCATGGTAGTAGTAAACAAATTTTCAAAAACGGCTTATTTCACAGTATGTAAGAAGACATCTAATGCTAGCTCGGTAGCTCAATATTTTTCAGAGATATAGTTAGGTTGTATGGAGTTTCAAATTTAATTGCTTTTGATCAAGATGTGAAATTTACGAGTCATTTTTGGAAAGAAATTTGGAAGAAGTTTGACACTTATCTAAAATTCTATCATTTCTAGACTGATGGACAAACTGAGGTCATCAATAAAACTCTTGGTAATCTGATTAGGTGCCTCTCTAGTTCTAGACTAAAACAGTGGGATTTGACTTTGCCACAAGTTGAATTAGCCTTTAATGGGATGGTTAACAAATCCACAGGAAGAAGTCCATTTGAAATATTCTATACTAAACCTTCCAATTTCCACACTGATATCACTATCCTACCCAACTTCAAAAGTACTTAGCAATTAAACCAGTTTTGAAAGTTCAAAATATGTTGAAGGATGTTACTGAGCATTTACAAGACTCAAATTTGAAGTATAAAGAGATAGCTGATAAGAATAGGAGATTTAAAGAATTTGTAAAGGGGGGTTTAGTTATGGTACATTTTGGGAGAGGGAGGACACCTGGTAGTACTTATTCCAAGCTCCAAGACAGGAAAATGGGATCTTTTCGAGGGTTGCATAAAGCAGGAGACAATCCATACATTCCGGATCTTCCTGAAGACCTCAAAGTCTCTTCTACTTTTAGCATTTTCTGACTTTTTTGAGTACTATCCACGAGACGAAGGGGCTGCATTGTTGATAGACTCTAGAGAGCCTGATTTTCAAGGAGGGAATGACGCAGAGGCTAAGTTTATGTTTTAATTATTGCATTGTTATTCACTTTTGTATTGTCGTTTATTGCTTTATATCTCATTTCTTTTTTATATCCTTTAAGAATAGCATGATACCAAAACTATGTAGTTGTGGATAGTTGTTTTCTTGTTTTCAACTATATGAGGCTTTTGTGTGTAAAAGACTCAATATGTTTTTGCCATCATTTTCTATTGTAACAAATTCTCTCCGAATTTTGTTCCATTTTCATATATAAAAATACTGGTGTAAGTCATAGTAGCTTAGTTCCTCAGCCTAGATTATCTTCTACTTTAGTGTCTAAAAGATTCCTACATCAATTCCAAAAGATCTCTATTGAAGTAGAGAAACCTAATACTATTAGGGAGTGTGATTACTATCAGATGAGCATAATTGTATACGTTAATTAATGTATAGATACAAATAGTTGTAGAGATATCAGATATCAATTTTCTTAAAAGCTTAAGTTTGTGGGAGGTGTACCTAATAACTTATTTATACTTAATATTTTTCCTCAAGTGTCGGTTACTTTGTCTTTGTAAAGATTTATCACTTAAATTTTGTTTAAGAGTGAGTTTTCTTATCTTTTTACAAGGCCATCAAACTTAAGAATTTTAGTTGAATTGGGGTTGTTACAGGGATTCGATTCTAGAATCTTAATGTTTTGATACCATAATGAAGAGTAAAGAGAGTTTTAGAGAATATAACTAACATCACATTCAACGAATCAAGTTGTTGTACCAAAGTTATATATATAAGTTGTTGCACCAAAGTTATATATATAAGTTATTACACCAAAGTTTATATATATATATATAAATATATATTGTAGCTTTTAAGATTAATACACATGTATACTTTCTAAAATGCACAACTAACATCTACTGCATATTTACATTTAGTAGATTCATCGTACTATTAGCAGAGCTTTATGTTTACGTTCATAGCAATTCCATATCAGGTTGAAGAGAATGTTACTGCTGCAATGGAACTTGCGACGGTTGGGAAGGATGGACAAACTTTATCAGAAGTTGAAACTATTTTGAAACCTGTGAAGAATCAAACCTGGCCTAGTGGAATACAGCAGAGCTGATGTTGATGCTTTGGAATTGGTGATTACGCTCCCCTCTTTAACATTCATTTGTTGCACTTGTTATTTCAATTGTGAAGACTGGAAGTATATTACAATGGAGGCCTATGTCTCCATATAGTGTAACTCTCAAGTATGTATTCCGATTTTAGTTGAACAACATTGTCATCTGCTCAAGCTGATTTCCCTTGCCTGAAATCATACTCTGACGCAATGATCAATATGTGTATCTTCTTGCATAAATTGATTGGAGTGATAGGTGGTTCCAATAAATTGCGATTCAAGGATAAGCGGACTGACTTATTTTTCTATCCAAGTTGGTTTTTAGAGTATTTGCAAAGATGTTATTTATTACTTCTGGGGTAACTGAAGGGATGGTCCCAACTAATCTCACCAATCACAGAGTTCGGGCTTTAAATAGCACGCAAAGTATGTAATGAGTTGTTTTAAAATAACATGTTCGTTGTATATATAACATATGTACACCAGAGTGTATATCAACTAAATATGTATATTCTATGTATAATTAATTAGCATTAATTCCACTGTATATATAAGTTAATATGCTATTAGGTGGCTCTAAATCCGAAAGGCTTATAACCATACCTTTCTATTGATACAATCCCCAAATAAGTATCAGAGCTCACAGTCACTTCAAAACTTTCTTCAACCCCAAGTTTTGCATACACTAGATCTTCCTACTTCTATATTAACCAAAACCCATTTGTTCTAAGAAATAAAATCAAAATCAAAATCCAACACAAATATTCATTATCCATCTTCAATTCAAGTTTTTTTTTTTTTCTGAAATGGATTTTCTCTTGTAATCAACTATGACTCAAAATGAGAAGCAAATTCTGAAGCTGCAGTCTGTTTCAGCTAGAGATAATAAGTCAGGTGGTAGTGTTCCAAAAGGATAGCAGTTTACGTAGGAGAATTTCAAAGGAAGAGATTTGTGGTTCCAATTTCCTGTTTTCATAATCATACTTTCAGAGAATTGCTTCAGACTGTGGAGGAAGAGTTTGGGTTCAACCATCCAATGAGTGCTCTCACTATTTCCTGCAACGAAGAAACCTCCATTCATCTTACTTGCCACTTCAGTGTCTCATTAGGACGAAATAACACTGAAGAATCAATCTTCCATAAAATGTGTTTTTTTAGACGATTAAAAAATCCTAAGCGATGAAGTATGATATGATATTAAAATTTAGGTTCAATTAAAAATATCTCCATTCAACTTTTTTGAAATAGTAAAAAGATCTCGTAGATTAAAAAATAATAATTATGTTATTTATTATTACTATTTTTTTTACTTTTTAAAGAAATTATTTACAATAAAATTAATAAAAATTATGAAATTTAAGGAATGATATCGTAATAAAATAATAATCAAAGGAATGTAATTGACTAATTTTCAAACTTAATAATGTTTTTGTAGTTTTAAAAAACCTAAGTGTTTTATAATAATTTTTCTTAAAATTTAATAAGATTTTTTATTTTTTAAGACTATTTATAATAATTTTTAAAATTTTAACCACAAAATAATACTATTTATATAACATTTTACTTTAAATGTCTTTCAGTTTGATATTATTTAAGTTGAAATATGATTATTTAGATACGTTTAATGTCTAATTTTATTCAATTTGATATTATTTAAAAATATAAAAATATTATTTTTATTATTATAAATTTAATATTATTATTTTATATAATTTTAAAAGAAAAAAATTAAACCTAAAAATACCTATAAAAAAAATTTAAGAATATAGTACATCAGAGAACCATTCACTGAATCCCATTAAGAAAATAATTATTCCATAAAACAAGAAAACGGAAGTCTATACTGTTTAATTAAACTATAATTTTATTTTTAACTCTTATTTTAAACATTAAATATATGTTTAATCTCTTAGCAAACATAATTTCTTTAACTTTATAAAAAAATCATAAAAATTTATTGTATAAAATTAATGAATTTATAATGTCTCGATTTCGTAAAATGGTTAAAATTTATTTTTGTTAAAATTAATACTTAAATGATCCTTAATCTTATATTACATGTCAAACGGTTGAAAATTATAAAAAAGAGAAAAGAAAAAAGTTAACCGGTTAACAAATTGATGATTTTTAATTAAAAAAAAAAAACAAAACAAGTTGATGATTTTTTTTCCTTTGTTTTTGTGTAGGAAAGATACGGAGTAGATGTAGATTGACTGACAGCTACCTTTGAAGTTTGATCTGGCATGATAAAATCTAAATCCATAAAGTTTTTTTAAATTTGTAGCAATAATTAACTTATTATTAATTAAAATAATTAAATTTTAATTTTAATAATTTAATTATAAAATAATAATTGATGTGATAATTTATTATTGATTAAAATAATTAAAATTAATTTCTAATAAATATTAAACTGCCATTTAAAACAATTTGATTAAAGAAAAAACTTTTTGTAATTATGTGTGACTTGGACCACCATCCACATGCATCCTTTCCTTCAGCCATTTAAGTACATGTGCATCTCAAATACATAGGAAGATTCAGAAAATAAATTAGTACTTTTTCGTAAGTTAGTTTAACTTTCACAAGTTTAAATTATATTATCTTTAACATGATTTATGATATATATATATAAGTTTTGGCAGTATATTGGATTTAATGAACAATTTTCATGTCATCTACGAGAAGACAGTGCAACCCATGTTATGTCTCGTGATTATAATTAAAGAACAAATTAAGAATAAACAATAATTGTTTTTGGCATAATATATGTAATATATTAGCCAATTCATTGAATTCCCATAAAGATAAAGCGAAATTGAGAGCAGTAACAATGAAATCAGTAATACATTTCTTTTAATTATAATTTAGTTAATTTTTACAAAGAAATATAAGAATAATGTTATCTTCATAAAATATAACATTTAATAATAAAAATAATATTATAAAAATATTGAATAAAATTTAATTAAATAATATTCGATATTAAAAATATTTAAATAGAAAATTAAATTTAAAAAGATTTAATTAAAAAAAATTTAATTTAAAAAGATGATAAAATATTTTTAATAATTAAAATATATAAAATTAAAGACTATAACAAAGTTGTAAACTTTTCAATAGAGTGGGACCTTCAATTTGTAGTCATATGACCTCAGCCACTTTGGCCATATGGCCATCACGATACTTTTGATTTAAATACAACCCCATATATATATATATATATAATCGTCGCAGTTCAGGGATTTCATTCAACATTATGAACACAATATTGTTGCAGATTCAACAACAAGTACTAAAAAATTTATTATCTTGTACATCAATCAACCAAAACCCAACTTGATTTTGATCCATATTTTCATATTGGTCTTCTCCAGTCGAAAGTTTCTGCTGAAATGGGTTTTCGCTTAACATCTATTGTGATTCACAACGTTAAGGATATTCTGAAGCTACAATCTGTTTCAGGTAAAAATAAATCAGATGTTCCAAAAGGGCATATAGCAGTTTATGTTGGAGAATATCAAAGAAAGAGATTTGTAGTACCAATATCTTACTTGAATCACCCTTCTTTCAGAGAGTTGCTTAGAAAAGCAGAGGAAGAATTTGGTTTTGATTCCCCAATGGGAGGTTTAACAATTCCTTGTAGAGAAGATACCTTCATTCATCTCACTTCTCAATTCCATGTCTTGTAATAGCCATAAAAGCTAGAGAGCAGTACCTTTCACATATTTTTATAATTTGCTTTCCCCTGCAACGTTAGGAAAAATGCAGGGAATATATGTATTAAATACCGATTCTTCTATTGTAAATATAATTATTTCTTGGCCAAAATATCAAATGGTCCCATCAAGGCATACTTTTGCATATTCTATAGTCTATAACGATACTTTATTATTCAATAGAAATCATCACCATTGAAGAAAGAACACAATGCTGAAAAAAATTAAGACAAATGCACCCATCCTTTGCTTAGTTATTTCAATTGTTGCAATATGATTCTTTGTTATTTTTATTGCAATTTATTCATTTTGTTATAAAATAATAACAATACAAGAAAATAATTAATCAAATTTCTTTATAAAATTGATAGATAAATAACACCTAAAATAATATAAAAAAATAAAAACAAAATAAAAGATTTATCATTTCTCATTGTACTATCGATTTTTTAAAACATAAGAATCTTAAAAAATTAATATATGAACTAAACTACTTTTCTTTATATAACTATTGGATTTGTAATCAAAAAATTAAATACTAAAGCAACTTTATATTAACCTTTTCAAAGAAGTTTACTAAGAGTTTGTTTGATAATGATTTTTTTTCCTAATTTTTGATTTTTTTTTCAATTATATATGTTTGATAGATTTTAATTTTTTAAAAAATTACTACCAAAATATTGAATAATTCATAAACTTTTTAAAATAAAATTTTTCAACTAGATTCCAGATTTTTAATTTTTATTTTCACCGGATAATTTTTTTTTAAATGTAAATTAAATCTTATAATTTTTGTACATACAAGTATAGGAAAAAAATAACAAAAAACTTTAATTTGTACACAATTACTAAATCTTTTTAAGTTTTTTTCAAATAAAAAACTAGAAACTGTTATCAAATAATTTATATGTGATTTTTAATTTTTTTCTTAAATATCACTAAATAATTATTTTTACAAAATTATCAGAAATTATAAAATCAATTATTTATTATAAATCATAAATCATAAATCAAATGGTTATCTAAAACTTAAATATGACATATATCTCGGTACACATCCCACTTAACCTGTTTTGTTCGGTGTCTAAAGACTCGTGTTCTTTGTCGGCACAGGACACAAATAAGTTAGAGGGAGGGAGAATGATAGAAAACCATGTTCTAACCAATGCAAAAATAAGTCTCACCTCTGCTTACAATTGCAAATATATAAATATATATAACTTCAATTGGTTCTCATAATTCTATCACATCATTTAAACTGCAATAGACAAGAACAATGACTGAATGATCGAATGTAAACAACTGTTTTAACGAGTGAGAGAACTGAAACAAGTGCATTTCACAGTATAGTGACATGCACCAGCTGCCTTTTGCATCTCTTCCTTCGTGAATTGACTCTATAAATTAAATGGTTATGATCCCTTCGTTATTCCTCAGTTCACTCTACTCTATGAAAGATCATACGGCTCGTCTCCTCTGAACTTCTTTTGAAGTCTAAGGAAACTTCAAGCATGGGGTAGGAAATTAATCTGTTGCCAGAATAGGCATGCAAGACTTTTCTTTCCTTTTCCGTTCAAATACGGTTAGGAAAATTGAGTGAGATAAATATTGCGCAATGTCTAGCACTATTAACCCTTAGTCCAGTGACAGATTTGAAGTTCTAATATTACGCTGCTGATGAGTAATTTCTTTGCCTAGCCGTGATCGTGATAAGCTTAAGTCTCCTGGTTTTCGACTCAAGGAAGAAGCAAGCTTTGGCTGAAACCATCTTTTCATAGTTAATCCATTGATTCTAATTTTGCCAGATGATTCATTTCCTTGGTATGATAACCCAAGCCTTCTCAACAATGCAGCAACTACCTGCCCAACTCTGTTAAACCAAAAGACATCACTTGCACGGTAATAACATCGGGAAGTTCAAATTAAAGAGCATCAACATTCTAAATATTTCTTCACAGTATTGGTATGTAAATCACAGTGCTTTCCTAATGATAAACATATGTACAATGCAAGAATCCTTCTGACCATAAAACAAAAAATAACACAAACCATCTATATACCCTTCCTTCTTATTATGTGAATATAGCTGCAGCTTGAATGAAGTCCCATAAGCTATATTTCATAAGATGGGGATTTGATTTATCATTATATGTGGCATAACAAAGCAGTCTTAAGACAGAGTAAGGACCATTTTTATTTATTAGTGTATCCCAGGCATAGAAGTGTTTACATGATTATTTTTGTGCAATATGAATTATCTATACCATTCATTGGCCTTTGAAACCTCATCAACCCATTTTTGAAGTTTCAGGAACAGTGGCCAGAAGTTTCACTTGAAACGTATATAGACTTAGTACGAACAGGGTTCCCATAAAGTTTTACCCATCTTGACCAATGACAATATGATCATTGATCAGACTTTTTTTTCCTTAGCTTTTTATTAAGAATTAACTTTTCATTTAAATCATAATTCAAAATTTATCAACTTAGAGCCTGGTGCATGGTTATTTATTGCTCAGTAGCTGAAACCTGAAAGCTACATATGTTATGACTGCAGCTATCTCCAAGACTACAAGCTTTCTCATCGTCTTGTGTGTGTGCATCAATTCACGAAGTTCCAAAAATAATATCGTTTTTATTGCATGTTATATTTATTAAGAAGTATTCCTCACCTTCCTGCAAGGTTGACAGTCTTCAGTTCGTTGGAAGACATAATTTCTGTCCTCTCTGCAGGCAGTAAAATTGTCATTCCAGGTAATTTTGCACCTGTATGATATGAGAACAGAAATTATAAGATAAAAAAAGTAATATTAGGCTAAAATGGAAGCTTGAATGCTCTACCTACTTCATTTAAACTAGAAACATTAATTCCTCTAACTTTTATATTTTGCAAATGTTCGTCCATATCAAGTCTTAATACTATGTATTAAAATTATTCAAATTTCAAATCAATAAGATAAACGACACTATTTTTACCTGCAGCAAGCCGATGCTTCAGGCCTTTCAATACAGTTAAAAGGCACACCTGAAAAAATTAAGATGTCATAAATATGGTTTTTTGAGCCTCTGTAACATGCATGTCTTGAAGTTGGGTGTGTTTTAATATATATGCAATGCAATGACAAACACAAGATGATATTAAGTAGAGACTATAGAAGAGGAAAAAAATGGTCATATATTCACAGGCCTGCTGCATAGGTTTTCAAAAATCCATTTTGAGATTTCACAAACCCAATAAGGCAGCAAATAATTTGAAAACTAAATAGGAAAACCGAGAATAAAGGTAAATGAAATATATTTGTATATTCTAGCAAAATAGCCGCAAATATAAGATGAAACAGAAAACATCTTCCATAGAAGTGAAATGTTCAACTATCAACATATAACAATTAAAGGAGGTTCGTGGAAAAAGAAAATAAGTTATTATGATAGCGTTGAAACCATCTCAGATATGCAGAGCATCTAAGCTGTCTATTAATGAGTGGTATCACCCAAGTTTCATTCACCTTTTACAGGAACCCATTTTGAATATTTGGCAATAGAGAAATGCTAATACCTAATTTTGCATACAGTTCTGCACTCATTTTTTATTCTGCCATATGTCAAAATTATAATAAAAATTGAAAAAATGATTCATTTTTCTAAATAATAGTGACATGCGGCAAAGTCTAGGTAGTATGATGTTATGTATAATTTGAGAAAGGAAACCAGAGAAAGCTGAATTGATAAATTCTTCTATATTTTTTATTGATTTCATTGAGGCTATATATAGCCTTACAAGGAAAAGGGAAAACAAAAAAGAGACTAACAAACTTTGAATTCCTAACAACCTGCGTGCCCCCCTTCCCCTAACACACGTCAGATGCCTGCCTCGCTGCGCACTAATACGTGCCAACATAACCAACTCTGCGCCCACATGTGTGCGCTCTAGCACATATCAATTCTTCCCCTCCTGAGGATCCTTGTCCACAAGGATAAAATCAGAATGGGTTTTGGTGAAGCATCACTCATTCTCCTAGGTGGCCTTTTCTGCCGGCGCATCTGTACATTTCACAAGGATTTCAGGCTTGGGTTGATACTTCCCTTTTTGGATCACACGCCGAGTCAAGATGACTTTTGTTTGGGGAAGTATAGTAAAGTTGTCCGAGAATGGAGAAAGCTAGGAGAAGGTTAAAGTGAGGGGTCCTAAGTGCTTCTTTAATAAACTGACATGAAAGACATTTTGAATTTGGGAGTCAGGAGGTAGAGCTAGCTTGTAGGCTACTACACCAACTCGGGCTACTACTTTGTACGGACCATAGAAACGTGAAGCGAGCTTCATGAAAGAGCAAGAAGTCATTGAAGTCTGTCTATAGGGTTGGAGTTTCAGGTACACATAATCCCCTTCTACGAAAGAGATATCGTGTCGGTGTTGATCAGCTTGACATTTCATGCGATTATGTGCCTGCAGAAGGTTATGGTGTAGGTCACGCATAATAGTGTCTCAATCACGCAAGTATTCATCCATTGCTAAAACGTGGGAAATTCCTGGAACATAGGCTTGTAAACATGGAGGTGGAATGCCATAAACTACCTCAAATGATGTCATCAAATGATGTCATCTTGGTAGAGGAGTGAGTTGAGGTGTTGTAGCTGAATTCAGTCTAGGGAAGCCAGTCAACCCATTGCCTTGGTTGATCACCAGCGAAACAACATAAATATTGTTCCAGAGTGCAGTTGACAACCTTTTTCTGGCCGTTTGTTTGAGGGTGGTAGCTGAAACTCATGCACAATTTGGTCCCTTGCAATTGGAACAAGACCCGCCAAAATGAACTGATAAATACTTTATCACGATCACTAACTATAGACGTTGGAATGCTGTGCAGGCGAACCATATTGGCCATAAATGACTTAGCCACAATCATTGCAGTAAGGAGGTGCTTTCTGGCAATGAAATGGGCACTTTTTGTCAAGCGATCCACAACTACCATGATCAAAGTGTTTCCCTTAGAGGATGGTAACCCTTCAATGAAATCCATTGAGATTTCAATCTATATTTGGGTAGGAATTGGTAATGGTTGAAGCAATCCTACTGGTTTCATACAATCAGTTTTGAACCGTTGGGATATATCATATAGGCGTAGGAATTCCTTCACCCTTTTGCACATGTTAAAACCAACAGAAGTTTTGTTTGATGCGAGAGAGGATTTTGTGAAACCCAAAATGCCCCCAATAGGCGTGGAATGGCAATCGGCCATTATCTTAGGGATCAAAGATGAGTTGGGGCTCAAATATACCTTGTTACCCTTGAACCATACTCCATCTCGTTGGAGCAATTTGTGGGCAGCTAAAGTGAAGATTTGGTTAACATTTCCTCATAGAAGGGGTCTTGTTGCACTTCTTTTTGAAGTATGGGCCACCAATCTGCGCGCGGTTGAGAAATGGATAAAAATTGAAATTCAACTACACTTGATAGAGAATCGCACCTTGGTTTTTCGGTCCACATTTGTATTCAATTTCATAATTATAACCAAGGAGTTTTGGCAACCACCGTGTTTGTGCTGGAGTTATGATACGTTGTTCCAAGAGGTACTTGAGGCTTTTTTGATTAGTGCGGACTGTAAAAGGTTTTCTCAGCAAGTATGGGCGCCATACTTTGATGGCCTTGATGATGGCCAGCATTTCCTTCTCATAGGTGGATAAGGCCAATGTTGATCCTTTCAGGGCTTCACTAAAGTATGCCATTGGTCTGTTTTCTCGGATAAGGATGGCCCCAAGTCCAATTCCACTAGCATCACATTCAATCACAAACCGTTGAGTAAAATATGGTAGGCGTAAGATTGGCGGAGCTTTCAAGGCTTCTTTAAGTTGTTTGAAGGCCCTCTCAGTTGTTTCATTCCATTGGAATCCTTCCTTGCTCAACAAGAGGGTTAGGGGGTTGCAATACTGCCAAATTAACGTATGAATTTCCTGTAATATCCAACTAACTCGAGGAACCCTCAAACTCCTTTTGTTGTGGTTAGGATTGGACAATCAATGATAGCCTGTATTTTGGCAGGATCAACTGAGACACCATGCTCTGAAACAATATGTCGTAAGTACTCCATCTATAGCACTACAAATCGACATTTGGACTCCTTGGCGTACAGGCTATTAGTTGATAAGATTTGGAGAACAACTCATTGATGCACTAGGTGTTCTTCCCATGATCGTGAGTATATCAGAATGTCATCAAAGAAAACCAAAATATATTTTCAAAGGTAGGACCGAAAAAGGTCATTCATGAGGCTTTGGAAAGTGGATGGAGCGTTGGTGAGACCAAATGGCATCACTAGGAATTCATAATGGCACTCATGTGTTCGAAAGGCTGTCTTAGGAATGTCCTCTTCATGGACTCGTATTTGATGATACCCGGAACGTAAATCCAATTTGGAAAAGACTAGTTCCATGGAGTTCATCTAATAGTTCATCTATAACAAGGATGAGATATTTATCGTTAACTGTGCTGTCATTCAGAGCCTTATAGTCCACACAGAACCTCCAGGTTCCATCAGCTTTCTTGACTAGCCATGGCATGTGCCTTGAGGTTGCTCGTGTGCACAGAGTTTGTTAGGCAGGGTTGGAGCACGCGCACGTGAACGCAGAGTTGGTTATGCTCTCGTGTGCTTAGAGCTGGTTAGGCTGGTTTGTTCTAGTCCTTAAAACGTATGGCAGGTTCCTCTTACCTTGAAGCTTAGGGTGAGCTTCTTATAATCCATCTCAATAAGGCCAAGAGTTTCAAGCCATTGGACTCCTACGACCACTTGGCATGCTACAATAGGAAGCACATAGTAATCTGCAGTAATAGGATACCCTTGAATGGAGAGGGTGAGGCTGTTGCACTGTCCAGCACATTCTATCTTCTCATAATTAGCCACCTTGACTTCAAGTCTCTTATTCTTTACTATGGTTAAGCCAAACTGAGAGATTAAGGCTTGGTCAATGAAGTTATGGGTACTACCTCCATCTATCAATACTAGCACCTTTTTTATTTTTCAGCTTACCTATAATCCTGATGGTTTATGGGTGTGTAGTGCCTGCTATGGCATGGAAAGAAATTTCTGGTACTAATTTTTAAGGTTCTTGTTCAGGAAAGAGCTTTGCCATGTCATATGGGGGATCCTGAGGTAAATCCTCAATCATGAATAGTTAAGGCCATGCACAGCGGTGGCCAACTACAAACTTCTCATCACGATAATAACATAGTCCTTTGTCCTTTTATTCACGTGCTTCCTGGTTGGTAATTCGTCGAAAGGGCACTGATGGAGTCGTTGAACCTGAGTTCAAACGTTGGTTGGGAGAGGTCCCAACACACCAACTATGGAGTTAAGGGATGTCCCAACACACCAACTATGGAGTTGGGTGGGTACCTTGGTGGCATTGATGGGGGTTGGAAATGAAGGGATTGAGTGAACTTTTTTAGCTAATTTCTTTCTTCAATTAGCCTAGCTACTCCAATGGCAACAACCAATGTTCGAGGTTGCTTGATTTTGACATCAATGCGAACTTCATCTCTAAGTCCAACAATGAAGCAACCAATCAGAAACTCTTCTGGTAAGCCATCCACTCTATGGGAAAGCTTTTCAAAAGCTTCCTAATATGTTGCGATGTTCGTGGTGTGTTTAAGGCGAGTTAAGACCTCGGAAGGATCCTCGTAATCCGTTGGACCAAATCTCAATTGTGTAGCCTTGGTGAACTCATCCCAAGTGAGTGGTCCACGAAATTTGGTAAGTCATCGGTGGCATTGCAAGGCAATGCCTTCCAGATGGAAGGAAGCCAGCTGCACTTGCTGGTCAGGTGCAATGTTAGTGTATTCAAAGTATTTCTCTGCCGTATAAATCCAACCGATGAGATCCTCACCAGGAAATTTTGGGAAAGACAATATCAGGTATGGGTGAAGGTAGTCTTGATTGGATCGAGAAGTGTGTGGATGAGGATGTGAGGGTTCATCCTTTGCAAATGGGTTGATCTCAGGTGTGCTACGAGATTCGCACAGGGCCTGTAGCTCGATGAGCACGGTCTATAAGGTAGCACTAACTTGATCGAAGCCAGTCTCGTGTCATGCAAGAGTTTCTATGACATCATTACGAAACTCAACGTTGGACTTGTCTCGTGTATCCATGACATCACACGCCAGACGCCTGCCTCTCTACGCACTAATGCGCACCAGCATAACCAACTCCGCGCCCACGTGTTCGCGCTCCAGCCCTGCCTAACCAACTCTGCACACACGAGTAGCCTCAAGGTGCATGCCATGGTTGGCACGTATCATATGAGTGCAAAAATAGGTGCAAATTTGTATCCCTAACATTGCTCTTGGCAACATCTTTGGAAGTTTGTTGGTCCCTGGGAAATTTTTGGTTTTATAAATGTTATATTTGAGGCTATATATATATATATATATATATATATATATATATATATGTTAATTTGATGATCTAACCAAGTTGGGAGTCTATATAGATTTTGTTTTACATAAATGACCACTCTTTGGTTTATTTAGGCATCAAATATCGGGATGTTACAGTTAAGCTTCATTTTCCTATTTCCATTAAGTGTTTCCACAAAAAGAGTTGTTTCTCCCTGCAGAAGTTGAGTATCGGTCATCAAAAACTATTACTACTGCAGTAAAAGAAGTTCCTTGACTCTGCAGAGGAAACTCACCTCAGCAGTATGCATCTCCAACCTCCTTGCATCAACAATAACCAGGTTTTCTTTGAAGGAAACACACTGTATAGTTCCAAGTGAAGCAGCTTCCTAAAATATATAATTTCATCACATGGTTTCCACATAGTTTCCATTGAGAGTAAGAGACGTATATTAAACTTTTCCCTACTCACCTGAAGTAATGAAAAGGCACGAGGATCATATTCTCCAAATCCATCTAACAGTGAGCAAAGGTTTGATGGTCTTGATTTATCAGCACTTATCCCTTGATTCTCAATGAGCCTACTTTTCAAGGATCCATCGTAAGGGAGTTGCAGGCATCCCAAAACTTATGAAAGAATGTCACTTGTAGGCATTACACCAGGTGCAACGGTCTCGCGATATACCATTAAGGCTGACGAGGTCCTGCACAGTTAATGCAACAATACAAAATTCGCTAAGGAGCACAACATTTTAATCTAGAACTATTTGTCAAAATAATTAATTATCAAATTCTTTCCATGGAATGCATATGATCAAAAGCTGATCTATGACTATTTTATCTTTTCATCATCAATCTGTGGAGTTGATTACCAGCAAGTGAAATACAATAATATCAAGAAAAGGAAATATTTCTTCTCTAAGTCCATGATCAAGATACTTTCTGATGAAGTCTGCGCAGTCATGATTTTTCCCTCAAAACGCACTTATCAGGGAGGGGTGACCGTGTAGATGATTAGGGGTTCACCGGTTGGCCACATCGTGACCCCTAGGTACCTGCTTTGATACCATGATAAAAATTGAATTCCAGATTGGTAAAAATCAATAGATGTTGTAAATTGGTGTTGAAAAATGCCAAAGCCAAAGGCCTTCCCACACAAAACAAGTTTTCTTAAAGTTGTATTCTTCTTATTCCTTTCTTCTGTCATTCATTCTCTGATACAGATCATATATATATACTAATATTATAATTAAAATACACAGTTATAATACACTAAAATACAGTTGGGATATACTAATACAAGGTGGGAAATAAAGCTGGAAATTGAACTGAAAATAAAGTTGAAAATTGAACTAGAAATAAAGCTGAAAGTCATCCTGAAAATCAAGAAACTAATCTCCTAAAAACAGGGGCTAATTTCACCCTGAAAATCAGGAAACTCCCTCCTGAAAATCAGGAAACTACTTCCTGAAAATCAGGAAACTACTTCCTGAAAATCAGGGGCTGCTTAGGAATCAATCATACGCCTAGATTGATTTCCTACACTCCCCCTCAAGCTAGGTGATATATGTTTTCCAAACCAAGTGCTACACTTAACTCTCAGAAACAAAACTTTGGTTAAGATATCTGCTACTTGTTGTCTAGATGGACATAGTTGAAGGAGATCATCTTGCCTTCAATTTTCTCCTTGAATTAAGGATTAACATTCAACACTCCTACTCAAGCTGGATCCCAAAGGTTTATGGATCTAAGCTTGGTATATGATGACATCCCAAAAAGGATTACTGATACTGTTGCTAAGTAGCCTGAAGATTGGGATGATAAGGAAGATGGTAAAAAGGTTAACATTCAACACTCACACTCAAGCTGGATCACGAAGGTTTATGGATCTAAGCTTGGTATATGATGACATCCTAAAAAGAATTACTGATCTTGTTGCTAAGTGGTCTGAAGATTAGGATGATGAAGAAGTATGTGATTTAACCACCAAATCTGAGTGGAGAAATGCAGTTGAATTTCTTGCAGCTCAGAGAATGGCTATATCCAATTAAATCTGATATAGACCAAACAAGTAACATTGAGACAAATGAATGTCATAAAGGCCAATTAGATTAAGGGACGTCTTCTAGTCACAGAACTTCATCTTTAGAATGAGAAGTTTATTGGAAGAAACCAAATGGTCCCTTAAAACAAAATTATTCTCATGGATTATTTCCTTGAAATGGAAAAGCTTGATGCTTTACCAAATACAAAAAACAGGAGTTACTGCATTGACGTTTGATTTTTCTATGGCCAATTTGATAGTGAAGAAAGTTCTTTGAAAGCTGAACTTAATGCTTGATGCTTGAGTACCAATTTGTTGTTGCTGTTGAATTTCTCATAGGCACTGCTGATGGTAGTATTAAAGCATGGAACGCTGATGCAAAGAGAGTTGTTTGTGACCTCAGTACAACTGAATCATTTCTGAGGGTGCTAAATATAAAGTGCGGCTCTATAAAACCAATTTTTGTTTCTACAGTAACTTCAGAATAAGATGACCCAAGAGCCCTTGGAGAGTCCAAGGAGTGCAGATTGCAACTGCTGGACCTGATATGTGCAAATTACAACTGCAACAGCAAGTTGTGCTCATGCTGAATTCTTGGTCCTTGCCTTGCTCCATGAATATTGACAAAGAAATTACAACCATTGATGGCCAATCCAAGGGCAACACCTAGCGGAAACGTTGATTAGTTGCTAGCTTATACAACTGTGGGTGGATTATTTATAACATGCATTGGTTGCCCAGGAATTCCAGAAGCATGAGCAAGAATAGGTTTGTTGTGAGCATGAGCAAATGACAAGATGGCTGTGAAGCTTCCTGAAAAGTTTGGGAATGCCAATGCAAAGATATCTAACAAGGATTCAGCTCCACAGATGAAAAATCAGCAGGTTATTCCAGGGAGGAGAAGAAAATGATGTACCAATAGTTGAAGTAGAGCCAAATTTAAATAGAGAAGTAGCTGGACAAAATTCTGATTTGAGACACTCTGCTTTTAAACCAACTTTCCCAAACTTGGCAAGGACTTTTAGAGCTACAGAAACCAGAATAGTAAAGCCATTGGTTCAGATTAATGGCAAGAAAGGAAGACCATTGATTAGGAGTATAAGAGGAGGCTACGAGCAACAGTTTTTGAACCTAATGCTCTGATACCATGATGAAGTCTGCGCAGTCATGATTTTCTCCTTAAAACACGCTTATCAGGAAAGGGTTGTCGTAGACTTATAACCAACACTTAGTTGGTTTACCTGGACGATGTGGGGCTTCCAATACTTTCAAACAACTTTACTCAACTGTGAGGTTACATTCTTAAAGGGTTGGAAACACTGATTACATGGAGAGCATTCTCCAGCTCTTCTCCCTAAGAGCATTCATTTATGTTCTCTCTTTTTTTTTTTTTGGGGTCAAGCATTTATGTTCTCTTTTGTTCCCCATAATCAAACAAGTTAACTGACCAAGTCAGAGAATCAAATACCATTTATTGTCAACTTGTGGCCTGCCTGAGCTGAATGATAAAACAGACTCACCAAGTGTGCAAGCCTTTTGATATCCTCGTAAGCACATGCCTTCAAACAAATAAAATACATGCACATAGGATAAGCAAAGTTCATAAGAAAAATAATTAATTAATAAATTAAAGGGAATAGCAATAAGGGAGTTACCCTTTAGTTAACCAGATGCACTTACCAACAAAACATCTACACATAACAAGATTCGGGGAAACACCACCTTTTTTGGCTTGAGAAAGGAGCATGAGGCCTACTTCTAGATCATGCTCTCTGCAAATATGTTGCACAGATAAGAAAAGTAACATTAATGAGCTTATTAACATCTTTTTACATAATGATATTTTATACTCTATAGAGGAGTTAGTACATTTAAAGTACTCATATTCTTATTTTGATACCTTTTTTATCCTTATTTTTAACTGGTAACTTTAGAGTATCCCTATTTAGGTTATTCGTATCCATTTTGGTCAATTTCAACAACAATATCAATGAATTAGGGGCACCTCAAAGGTACCATTATTGTTGAAATTGAATAAAATGGATCCCAATAACTTAAAATAGGAGTACTCCAAAGGTACTAATTGAGAATGAGGGTAAAAAAGATACCAAAATAAGAATAAGGGAATCTCAAAAGTACCAACCCCCCTCTGTAGAGAAGAAGAGAAAAAATTCAACGGGAAACTGTTCAAAGACCCACTTTTCACTTGCAGCTAGTAGTACTGAGTATGTTATGCTGTTAGGAACTAGTCCTATGGTCTTCATTTCAGATTGAACTTCCATAGCCTTCTGCAACTGATTACCATTACCTGTATCAAATTTTAGCAATTTTATACTTTCTATCCAAAGAATTTTTTCAAATAGTGCATATCAAAACATGTTTGGGATCATTAAAATTCTTAACGTAAGATATCAATGTAAGATGTCAAAATAGAATGGAATCTTAATGAAACCTAATAATCTCTCCCTTCTATTTTTGCTATTCATGGCATGTAGCAATTATTTTTAAAAGATCGCAATTAAAGTAATAGAACTTATTTTCTTTATAAGTCAACAGAAAAACTCTTTCTAGATAGAGGGAAAACAAAGTTTTAAAAAAATGTCACACATCATGCTAAATGAGAAAACAAAACTACAGCTATGATCATGTGTAGAGACATTACAGGCAATCCATCAATGGATGCTATCTAAAAAAAAAAAAAAAAAGAGCAACAGCATAAAGGCTTACACAATGCTGTGATCAAAGCATTGACAGCAGGGACAGTTTGTCCTACTTTATTTGATTTGAGATCCTCATACAGCTCCAGTGCCTTCTGCCAGTTGCCAGCCTAAACAAGGAATAAATTTTCTATATTATTATACGAGCATCAGTACCATAACAAACATTACACATAAACAAGGAAATAATGTGAACAATGAAACCCAGACAATTTCCCTCCATTACATCATTACTTTATACAAGCCAAGCAGCTCAAGAAAACTAATCTCCAAAAGGGGCTCTTAAAAATACCAGAAAATCTTCTATTCGCAATTACGAACCCAGGACACAATATTAATGGCAGGGGGAGGGGGAGGTGCAGGAGCAAAACCCTATATAACTACATTAGTTGGGAACTACTTAAGCAGATTCAGAGTGGATGCTCATTTTCAGTTTACATTCTATGAGAAATTTTGAGCTTCTTTTTAGTCAGAATGATAAAGGTTTAAACTTAGAGATGCAAAATGCAAGCATAATTTGATCAATCTACAGAAGGCATGCTTATTAGAGGCATACATTGCTACAAGCTCCCATCAAAGAGCTATAAGAAACAATTCCAGCGGGATCTCCTCTTTTTCTGGCTTCATGTAGTATGTCAAAGGCAGCATCTAGTTTTCCAGCATGCCCGGCGACCCCTATTAATGCACTGAGAAACATCTGCTTTGAAGGCAAAACATCTCAATAAGAAATCTGCACAATTTGAAACAACAGATGCTACACAAACTTTTACAAAATGTGGATCATGTCACTGAAAAAAACACTGCTATCCACCCTACACATGAAGAATCATTGTAGATGAAGAGAGAATGCAAGGTGCAACATTTTATGTTGCAGACCACTTTTCTACATTTTCACCTTCTCCAAACTGACTAAATTTACCACATACTGAAGATTTATTAAGAATCGGCTGCATTTAACAAAGCCTCCATGTTAAACATTATAGTGCAAGCCCATATATGTTTTACAAAATATAATATTAAATCTATAAAAGTTAGCTCATCCGGGATAACACCTTTATCAGTCATATCATCATACACACTGCATGCAAACTCCCAGTCCCTTGTCTGGCTGCAGCAATTAACAGCAATGGTGTAAACCTCCGGAGTGCCTTTAATTTTATATTTATGCATCATTTTATAAACTTCTCGTGCTCGATCAACCTGTGAATAATATAATGGCCTATGATAATTAAAATGAAACTAAGCATCCAATATGATATTTAGTTAACAACCATAAAGAAAATGACCAAACAGAATCATGAGATAAGTGCAAAACCTCACCTGACCAGCATTAGCACATGCCTTTATCAATGCACCAATAGTGACATGATCGGGGTCTATAGGCTGTGTCTCTGTTGTCATTTCGGCCAACACATCAAAGGCACGATCAACTGCTCCTGATTGACCGCATGCAGTGATAAGTGCATTGAATACAACTCGATCCGGCTTCACATTCTACTGCATATAAGATATTATCAGAATGTACTTTTTAAGAAATCATGAGGCAATATAAAAATTAACAAATAATAAACAAAACACAACCTACATAGCATAAATTATTCAATAAAAAGATACATAAAGTTTATGGTTTCTCTCTAGAATAATACCTTAGAACTCATTATCCTTAGCTACTTGTGCAGCCCTAGAACAACCATCTATAAGTGCCCCATAAGTGTGAACATTTGGCTCCACGCCAGCGTTAACGATCTTATGATACACCTTAAGAGAGAGAATAATGTCATGCAAATTACAGAGGAAACCCATAAAGCATCCCAAACATTTATCCAAAAGTCATGTATAATAGAGGATGACAAGTTATCATCTTTCCGTTCGTAAAATAGAGTCAGTAATAGGAAAGTGTTTTAAACAATATCAATTTTGAGCCTAAAAAAGTTGCATGCAGTTACACTTAATCAAACATAAATTGACAACTGCATGAGTAGGAAAGAGAGGGGGTTGGGGGGGGAGGGACAATAATTTTGACTTCAGAGAAAGAAAACAAAAGAATCTTAGTCTGGTTCTAGATGTTCCATAACTGCAAAAAAGATTCACTATACACTTTCTCACATGTAAAATTGAAACAAAATAAGAATTCTCTCTGGATAAACAAGTCAAAATGGAAGTCTTCTACGCTGACTAGTGATTGTTTTCAATATAATAACGACATGAAGACAGAGAAGACATCTGAGTAAAATTAGAAAAAGAAAAAAATCAGAACAAAATCCTAGGTTAGAAACACCAATGAAGATAACATACTTCAAACATTGCATCAACTTTGCCACTTTTAGCACAAGTTGATATCAGAGTAGTGTATAGTTTGCAGTCAACTTTCAGTCCAGCTTCATGGACCAGTTGTAGAACTTGGAATGCTCCTATATGCACAATACAAACATTATAAATTTCTAGCACAATAAAAACAAGGAATCACACTAGTTAGGAATCCATGAAGGCACTGCATAAAGAAAACAGAAGTGACAAATGAACGAACCCTCTGAATCTTGAGAGCTTGCACAGACAGACAGAAGCATGTTAAAAGTACTTAACGTAGGATTAGGAATCAATTTGATGTAACGAAAAGCTTCTTTCACAGCTTTCTGACTTTTGCAGCTTCTAAAGAACTTTGCATGATACACCTGGCAACAGAGAATCTAATTAGAAAAGAAAACTGTGCAAATAAGAACAAACAATAACTCCAAACGAGATAACACACACCTTATTCATGTCCAACAAATCCCTCCTTTCCAAATCCTCAAGCAATTTCATTGAATCAACTAATCTAATAAACATAAACAATTCTACAATAGGCAAGTAGGTCTAACTTTTTCTTTAAAAAGATAAAGTTTCAAACATAAACTATTAGTAAAACTATACTTTCATCCATTATTATATTTCATTTCAAGCTCGAATTGTCTCCTCTACCCTTCATTCCCAGAAACTATGAAATGTATCATGTGGATTATAAAAAGGATACCTCCCAGCCTTTAGCAAACGATTGTAAATACTGAACTGCACTGAGGCATGATCGTCATCTCCAATGCACAAGCCATTTAAGTGGGGAACATGGGGCAAAGTATGATTATTATTCTGAGGCAAATGCCATGCATTTCTCTCCATTGGATGTCCGTTCCATTCACCAAAATATTTTCTACCATGGTGATGATCTTCTTTACTGGCCACAAAAGGTAGTTTTCCTTCATGGTGTTCTGAATGGAAATTTTTTTTCCTTTATACTGAATTAGTAAGACGATGAACAGAACTATGGAACCTCAAGTTATAAAACGGAACAGTATCATTGAGAACAAAATTTTATTCTTCATTACATAGAAAACAAAATGAGATCAACCATCATTCTTTAACAGAATTACCTATAGCTTGAGTAGAAGACCATGTAGATACTTCCGCTCCTTTCAGAATGGTGTTCCTCAATGATGAAGAAAATGCATAACTATCCAAAACAGAGGCATTTCTAGATAAGTGATTGTGACCATTCAAGTACGTTGTATATTTCTTTGCCTCATAAAACATATAAAGCTCTTCTCTAGCAGATTCACTAAGAAAAACATCATAGCTAGTAGTTTCTGCCTCTTTATCAAGCTCGTTTTGGGCTGTACGTTCATTCTCCACTGGCACCAAATTATTCACAAGTGCGGAAGTACAAAGCTCAGAGTCGCTCCTTACTTCGTGCAACTCATAATTAGACTCAATTTTATCTAGGAACTCTTTCGTGCAGAATCCATTCAGCTCTTTAGATGATTGAAGAGATTGCCGCATTTCTGATTCAGACAGCCCAGGTAAAAGAAGCTCGTCCACAACCTTGGTCTCGTTATGAAAATCAGAGTTACCAAGACCCGAAGAAACCCCAATGGGAAGAGGCGACGGTAACTTTTCAATGACCAAAGCCTTTTCGCTCAACATTGCAGGTGCGTGCAGCTGCAATTCAGCCTCTTCTTTGTCTGCTGAATGGATACTCTCTTCAACATCACTCTTCATCAAATTCTCTACATTCACATTCATATTCGGAACAGCATGGTTGATGTTCATCACATCTCTGTCCAATTCAGGTAACTCAAAATTCGAGTGTCCGGACGTCTATCACGTTATTATCATCACAATGTCATTTTTTTTTTTTGCATCATACGACATCAAATACGTTGACAGACGACGTAATTTAAAGTAAAATCAAAATAAGGCAAAGGAAAGAAAAATGAAAAAGAAAACTCAATTTCAAAGCAACGATAGAAACCAGAAGTCAATATGGTTACCTCTACGGAAATTTTTTTGGACTTTAAGCGGCTCAAGTAGTAGACCACAGAAACAGCAGAAAGAGTGACCAAGCCGACGACAATGGAAGTTTCAAGGGAGTGAGTAGTGAGTAGTGACGAGTGACTCTAACGTCCTTTCTGTTTTCTTTGGTTGTTATTACCTTTTTGCTGATCCATTTATTGCTTATGTGGCATCATTCCGCTGTTTCGATTTCGAGTCTCGCTAAATCATTGCGCGGGTAACTCACACCTGTGAGACCGTGGCACTTGCTTAGAAGTCGTTTGTGTATAATGAACGACGAACTTGCATATGCGGTTTCCTATTATTAATTCAAATAATAAGCATAGTTTTGTAATTATCGATTGATAAAAAAAATGTTAATTTTTTTTTTTTTGGGAAATCACTCCTTTAGGAACAAATTTAGCTTATTTCATAAACTAATAATTTTTTTAAGATATAAATCGTACCAAAAGTAAACTTAAATAGATGTCTAAAATTCACTATGTCACGAATGTGTGAATTTTTAAACATATATTTATTAATTATATGAAAATTAAAAATTAAAAATTAAAAATAAAATAAATAGTTATTGGTGTATAGAACTCAACTCTTATTTTGTAAATTTCCTTAAAATAAATTATCATTTAAAGTAAATAAAAGTTAAATTAATAACGTAAATTAATGAGTTTTAATTACTGTGAGGTATATATTTTAAATTTTGTAGATTCTTATTTAAAAAAAGTTAAAAAATAAAAGAAATCTAACTTAATTTTTTATATTAAATTATGATAATTTAGATACGAGTTAAATTAAAATATGTTTAAAATTATTTAAGTATTGTTTTTGTTATTATAAATTTTATAAATATTATTTTTGTAATTTGAAAAAATGTATATATATATATTCTCTGAACCCTGAAGTTTAAAAAAGCGCAGAACGGTTTTTGCAACCGTAATATAAGATTGTTCAAAATTCAGAGGCGATTCCTCATATGGTGGCATTTCATGAGACACGCCTGATTAGCTTATTACTCTTGAACACACGCTACTCCGTTAAAGCGGTTTGGTTTGGCTCTGCTTCAAACTTGAATGTCTTTAAGCAAATAAGACTACTCTCCACACCTTAAACCTATTTATTTTATATTCAAACAGTATTATTGTAGTTAGATTACTATACATTCAAACCTCTTTGATATTCTCTTTGATATTTCAAATTCTGTTGTGAATTTTCAAAAAGGAGTAAAAAAATGTTGGGATCTTTTCTTTCAAGGGCCTCACTGTACGTAATTAACTTTTGTGTTCTGTTCTTAACTAATTTTTTTTTTCTTACTTGTCTCGTTGAAATTAACTTCTAATATTAAAATTTGCAGGTTGATTTTTGGTTACGCTTATCCAGCATATGAATGCTTTAAGACTCTGGAGAAGAATAAGGCAGAGGTTGAACAACTTCAATCTTGGTGCAAATACTGGTATTAATATGCATCGTTAGCAAAACAATCTTATGAAATTTGTTATTTGAATGCTTCATTAATTCAACTACATTAGTTTATGCCCTCCAATTATTTGTCTTTGTTCCACAGGGTTTTGATTGCCATGTTTACAGTTTTTGAAAAAGTTGGAGATGCTATTATTTCATGGTATGCATATTTCCTTTGATATTTTGGTCTTGTGATTTCAAATCTTTCAAATATATTTTGAAGGTCTATGAAGATTTATAAGATAAGTGATTTTAAAGTTTTGAGAAATAATATTTGTGACTTTAAGATAATTGTGAGTAGTAGTAGGGGATAAATGTTTTGCTTGATATCGAAATAATTATCTTAAAATCACTTTTGACCCAACCACTTCCATTGAAACCACTTGAAGTACTTCAAAAAGTACCCTTGGTTTCTTCTTAGTGATATATAATTGTTGTTTTCATGATGCAACTTTCGAAGGCTACCATTTTACGATGAAGCAAAGTTGGTGTTGGTTATATATCTTTGCTCTTCGAATATGAAGGTAATATATGGTGCAACTCAACACCTTGGATTTGTAGAATAATTGTGCCTGTAAATTAAACATTTTATGTATATACCTTGAACTTTTCAGGGGACCAAATATGTTTACCAGTCTTTCTTCAAGCCTTTGATGGCCAAACATGAAGTGAAAATTGACGGTTACATATGGGAATTCAAAACAAAGGCTGTGGATATTGCCATTTTTTATATGCAAAAGACTGCAATTTTGGGTCGGACTAGAATCCTTGAGATTATACAGAGTTTTTCTACACGGCCTCATAATTATATCCAAGCTCCCCTTGAAAATCATGGTTAGTTTAGCAAAAAAAAATTAAAATTTAATTACATACCATAACCCATTTATAAATAGAATTTTAATTTTAATTTTCTTTATACAATGTATATGTGTTTTTACATATAAAGTAAAAAATAGACTTTTTTACATATTCAAAAATATGGAATATATATATTTTTTTTATAACATAAAAATATATGTTTTTTAAACGGATTAAAAGTCAAAATATGTTAATCACTGAGCCAAAAACTAGATGATTTTCCGAGCAACTTTTCCTGTTACTTTGAGTAGGAATGTAGAATATAAGGCTTCTTTTTTTCACTTTGGAAAGAATAGCAATTCTTTTATGAATAATTTTATTTGTATGTATTAGGGCACAAACTCCATCAAGAATCAACTTTATCATGATTTTCTTACACGTACTTCCCTATTAAATTAAATGAAATGAGACCTCACAATTTTATAGAACGTATCTTTTATTTTTTAATAAAAATACAGTCAGATGTAAATAATTTTCCGTCTTTTATAAGTCTAGTAATTCTATTAGTTTGGATCCAATTAAGCATATCAAAATAAAGGAAGCACTACATTAGTACTTCTATCCGAAGATGTTACTTGAAAATATTTTTATTAGAATATTTTTATATATAATAATTATAATTGATATGATAGTTTTTTATTCAATATATTTATATGAATTCGATTATATTTACCAAATAATATTGCGTCATATTATTTATGATTTATCAAATTTATAACGAAAAGATTTTTCTATCTTTATTTTTGATTAAGTTTTTTTTTTTTAACTTGAGAAACACCTTTATATATATCGAATAAAAAAAGAGTACTCTTTTTCGTATGAAAAAATATTGATCCAATTATATATTTCTGCAGACTCGTCTAATTGGTCCTTGTCCCAGCAACAACATGAGCAGCAGAGTGAGAGTAAAACAATGAGTGTTTATGGTGAAGAAGCTAAAGCTGAAGCTTGTAACCAACCAGTAAACATAATTATGCCAACTGAAATCGAAAATGTAAATCTTTCGGACCAAAAATCTAGTAAGAAGAAAGAGTCTAGTCCATTGCGACGTAAACATTGGAAGATGTTCTGGTCTTCAGCTCATTCCTAGAAGCCAGGTCATCAAAACAACACGAATACATTCATAGGTGCACACAGCTAGCTTTTGTATGGTAACTAGTACTAGTAATTAGTTTATCATTCCATATAATATTGTATATTTAATTACTCATAAACTAAAAAAAATGATGGAATTGGATTTTGTATATACTTGAAAGCTTGGTATTTTTCAAGGAATATTCAGATTTGTATCCTTCATTCTATTGTTTTTTTCTTAAGTTGATAATAAGCATGGGATGCTAAATTGTAACATTTAATATAGATACTTGTAATCTTTATAAAATATACTATAATGTTATATTTAATTGGATATTATTTTTAATCGATTTAAGCTATAAAATAATGTCAAAATTCTTAAAAAATATAAGTAGATAGGATGAATTCTAAGGTTCCTTAATCTGGTTGTAAAGCAGAAGAATAGGGAGAATGGGCATAGCCCTACCTACGACCCGTTCCACCCGAAAATTGGAGGATATAGAAAAATAAATAAAGTGGTTGAAGAATGTAGGTTGAAGAATGTGATAATATTTGTGTGGTTAAAACTATTTCTTAGTTTTATATTTGTATGATGTAGATTGCATGGTAATGACTATAAATAACCTACCTTATATTTGGTTTTATCACCCCATCAAAAACAAATAAGTTTTTGTATTCTTAGTTTGAGTGTGAGTTGCGAGTTTCTCTTTGAGTGTGAGTTGCGAGTTTCTCTTTGAGTGTGAGTTTGAGTGTTTGTATTTTTTTTTCAATTTTTGAGTTGCCTCTGAAAGGTGTTATAGTGTCTTTCATTGTGGATATAATACAAGTAGTTTGTTTACTTGTTTGGATCCAATATTAGTAAATTTCGAGTTGTATATTCTAAATTTTACTCAACAATTGGTATCAGAGCCGGACGGTCAAGGATCATTCTTAGTGGAGCTATCTTGAGTTGTGAGGAGTTTAGTACTATGCAAGTTTCTTAGTTAAGCTTGTTCGGTATAATCGAAGTCTTGTCGACACGATAGGTGACCTTCAAGTAGTTGGAGGAATCAAGAAGCTCAATAATAAAAACTATAATACATGGACAACATGTATGGAGTCTTACCTACAAGGTAAGACCTGTGGGAGGTTGTTGGTAGTAACGAAGTTAAACAACCAACAGAGGAAGATGCAAACGGCATCTTGCGAAAATGGAAAATTAAAGTAGGCAAAACGATGTTTACTTTAAAGACCACAGTTGAAGAAGAAATGTTCGAGCACATTTGAGATGCCAAAACACCGAAAGAAGCATGTGACACTCTTGTTACACTCTTTTCAAAGAATAATGATACAAGATTGCAAATTCTCGAGAACAAGTTGCTATCAATGGCACAACGCGACATGACGATTTTCTAGTACTTTCACAAGGTGAAGTTTTTATACCACGAAATTTCAGAGTTAGACCTGAAAGCTCTTGTTGGGAAAACCAAGATAAAGATAATAATTATTCATGGTTTGAGACCTGAATATCGAGGGTTTGTTACTACTATACAAGGATGGTCGACATAACTATCTCTTGTTGAGGAAATGAGATGAGTCTCGTTGAAGGGTGAGAAAGAAGCGCTCTACACCAGCAAAAGTAGAGGCACTTTCAAGCGATACAATGGTAGTGGAAAAGGAAATTTTTCTTAAGGAAAAGGAGACTTTTGTCTAGGGGGAGCTTGGAAGAATCGTAGTAACAATAGAAAATATAATTGATAGTGTTGCAATTATGGGAAGATGGGTCACATGGAAAAAGATTGTTGGAGTAAGAAAAATCATGTTGAAAGTAATACAACTACTTCTAATTCTAAGGAGCATAGCGAAGATGGTTGGGATGCTGAAGCATTATTCGATACAGAGGAAGAAGAATTACCTCTTATGGTGACAACATCAAAACAGATTGACTATAAGAATGACTGGATCATATATTCGGGTTGTTCAAATAATATGACGGGTGATAAACATATGTTAGAAAGCATGTCTGAGTACAAAAGAGGTCGTGCAGTGGTGACAGTTGACAACTCAAGGTTATTGATAGCCCACATCGGTAAGACGATAGTTACACCTTAATATAATACTAACCAGGTACCACTTCAAGATGTTTATCATGTCTCAGGAATGAATCAAAACTTATTATCTATGTCTCAATTGAAACCATCAGGCCATTATGTCTTGTTCGGTCTTGGAGACGTGAAGATGTATAGTGTTCTTAAAATTTTAGAAACACCAACAATGGAAGGGTAACCATTAGAATCAGTTTACGTAATGTCAGCAGAATCTGCATATGTAGACAAGATAAGAAGAAATGAGACATCAGATCTATGGCATATGTGGTTAGGTCACGTTAGCTATTCCAAGCTAAGTGTGAAGGTGAAGAATTTGATGCTTAAAGGGCTTCCTCAACTAGACGTATGAATAGGCACTGTCTGTGCAGGATGCCAGTGTGGTAAAGCTCACCAATTTCTATATGAAGAATCAAAGTTTAACGCAAAAGAACCATTAGAGTTAGTTCACTCTAATATATTCGAGCCTATTAAGTAACTATCAATTGGCGGTACTTTTCAAGGTATGTGTGGGTTTTCTTTATGAAAGAAATATTTGATATATTTTCAAAGTTTAAAGAGTTTAGAAAGTCAACTGAAAAATAATTAGGAAAAAAGATATGTTGTTTGCGCACAGACAATGACGGAGAGTATAACTCTAGTGAGTTCTCTTAATACCTAAGGAAATATTGAATACATCATCAGTACACTTGTGCCAACACACCACAACAAAATGGTGTAGTAGAGATAAAGAACCAGCATCTTGCATAAATTTGTCAGAGTATGCTACATGAAAAGAATGTACTTGAGAGGTTTTGGGCTAAAGAAATGAGGATTGCAGCCTTTGTGATCAACAAACTTTCTCAACCAAGGTTAGGATTTGTTTCACCCTTTGAGAAATTGTGGAACATGAAACCTACAGTTAGATACTTTCAAGTATTTGGCTGTGTATGTTATGTATTTGTTCCTGATCATTTACGAAATAAACTTGACAAGAAAGTTGTCAGATGTATCTTTGTGGGATACGACAGCTAGAGAAAGGGGTGAAAATGTTGTAATCCAACGAGTGGAAGATTCTACACTTCATGAGATGTGGTGTTCGATGAAGCATCTTCTTGGTGGTCCTCAGAGAAGGAGGCATTGTTAGACTCAAGAGAATTTGGAGACAAGCTATAACAAAATATATGGGAGCATACTATTCAACTCAAACCAAGTTTAGATGAATCCAGAGATCCAAACGATCATTATCAACCATTGAAGCTGAATATCGAGAAGTGGAAATGGTAGCTCAAGAAAGTACATGGTTGATACAACTAATGAATAATATACAACAACCAATAGATTATGCAGTTCCGTTATATTATGACAATCAATCGACAATTCATTTGGTAGAGAATCTAGTCTTTCATGCAAGAACTAAGCATGTTGAAGTGCATTATCACTTTATTAGAGAAAATGTTTTTTAAGAAGAAATTGAGATGAGACAAATCAAGACAGAGGATCAAGTTGAAAACTTGTTCACAAAAAGCTTAAGTATTGATAAATTCAAAATGTTTCACCGTCAGCTTGGTACAGTAAAAATAATGAGAGTTGGTGTTGAGGAAGTTGTTGAAAAATCAACACCAACTCAATAAATGGAGTGGTTGAAGGATGTAGAAAAAAGGAGTGATTGAATGTGATAATATTTATGTGGTTAAAATTATTTATTAGTTTTATATTTGTATGATGTATATTTCATGGTGAGAACTATAAATAACCTACACTGCATTTGGTTTAATCATTCCATCAAAAACAAATAAGTCTTTGTATTCTTAGTTTGAATGTGAGTTGAGAGCTTTCTCTTTGAGGGTTTGTATTTCTCTTCAATTTGTGAGTTGCCTTTGAAAGGTGTTATAGTGTCTTTTATTGTGGGTATAATACAAGTAGTTTGTTTACTTGTTTGGATCAAATATTAATAAATTTAGAGTTATGTATTCTAAATTTTACTCAACATGATCGTCACAGATAAACAACATCAACACAAGTGACTCGGTTGGGTACCATAAGTCCATAACAGCTTGATCGTTGGACTCTCTCTTACTTGAAAGGCTAAAATACATGACCCCTCTAGAAAATGATATAACATAGCACGACTAGCTAAGTGACTTATGTGCTTGAAACTGAAGAAAAATTATATGTCTAATTAGGAATAGGATTTTTTTTGTCAAAAAGATATACATTAATACAACAACCTTCTCCTTCTCCACAACATCACGAAGCCACCTAGGGTGACAACTTATCATATAAACATCCCCTTGCATCTTTAAAATTTTAGAAAAGTACCAAATAGTGATTAAAAAGACCCATTAAATGCTTAGTGTCTATAAGGAGTCATTCAAATTTCAAGAAACTCCATTGCCTCTTTTGGTTATCCAATCAACCACCAACTTTGAGTTAGACTCAGCAATAACGCCAACCATACTCCAAAGCTAACTGTAACCCCTCCTCCCCTCCCCCAAAAAAAAACAATAATCAAATCCAAATGTTAAATGGAATTGTCAAATGCTCGTTGACCAAAAATTTCCAATGCAACACCAGTACCATCCCTTGCTATTGTTGGAAACATGGGGTATAACTAATAAATTAAACAGAGTAAATAATAACACTGATAATTTAACAAGATTTACCCTTTAATTTGAGCCAAGTCCACGGAACAAACTCCAAAAAATATTTATTTTACTAATAAAATTAATAGGTACTTACAACAAAATGAGATAAACCCAAATAGTGTCACACAAGTGTTTCCCAAACTCACTTTTTAGAAAAATATCCTAATATTTTTCTAAAATATTCTCTCTCATTCTCTTACACACACAACACTATTTTTCTTCAAATAAAATTGTTTATTTGTCTTTGCTTTGCTTCTCTTCTTTTGGTGTGTTGATGTGTATCTCTAAGGTAAAAACATTGCCTATTTATAGGCAAAGTTATCTATCCCTTATGTGCCCATAAATTGCCCACATAGCTAACCTTTTAGCCATAAAAATGTTAGATGCATTTGTCAAATATGATTACATTTAATATTTTTATTTTCTTCCTCTTTCATATGGGAAGAACCTATAAATCTCCCCCTCTCCACTACATGGAGGGCTCCACCAATAATAAAAGCAAAATCCTATAACAAAAACAAAAACAGAGTATCATAAAAATAAATACGCTTATAAATCAATCAAACATAATTATACAATATTTGATAGATTAAATCAAGAACAAGTCTAAATAATTAAATAAATAGAATATGTGTGGTTATTGAAAAACAAAAAACATTAGGTTGTTTAAATAGGGAAATTGAAACTCTAATGCTAGGTCATTGGGCAATGGCAATTCTATCCCTAAAACATTTTATAGAGCAAAAATAAGTAGGAGTAATATGATAAACTACCAGTTTGGCTCGAGTAAACAAAAAGTTTTAAGTTGAAAACTCATACTCTTGATTGATATAGACCATACTCGATGTATCGAACCAATAAGTACTACTACAAAAGTGGTCATTTAAGTCGAGATTTAAAGTCTATTTTTGATTAAAATAGACTTCTAATGAATTTAAAGTCGATTTGCTAAAAAATTGACTTAAAATGAATTTAAAACATGTAAATTGTAGCATCGGTTGACACGTAGAACCGATGTTACATTCTATGTCTAGTGTCGGTTCTATAAGTTTATGGCACCAAAACTCAACCAACCCAAGTAACAAATCAGAGTTACACTTGACTTTATATTTAGAGCTCATTACAACATTAAAAATACCGAATTGATTCCAGACAGTTTCATATTTATAGACAAAAGATTAATATAGTGCTAATATGATTTCGAAGGGATAAGGTTATTATTATATCACTCTGGTGTCGATGTGGTAATCTCTTTTACTAATCTTTTAACATATAAGTTATTTTTTATGAATTCATGATTTTGACTTTCTTATTTTGAATTTAATTACATATAGTTCTTTGGTTGGAATAAATGGGGTTATGATATGCAATTTTTTGATGATTTACGAGAAGAATGGATAGAACACTTTGTTTAAATTATAATATCAGGAGAAGAATCTTATAATCTTAAATAACATATGACAACACCATGATTTTAATTTCACCATTCTTATGTCTCTGAAGTTTGGACTGCTTGTTTGATGGATGTTTACGTGCTCATTTATTTAGGAGAATAAATTTTTATATGAACCACCTGTTTTTTGCCTAGTTTTCTAGTCACTATGTTGGTGATTCTATGCCAACCAAGTTTTCTCTCCTTGAAATAAAATGAGAATATCACAAAATTCATGACGAAAAAAACATTATTTTATTTGTAATTTAAGTAAAATATATATGTATTGTATAGAAATTATTTTTTGTAATAAATTTAATTCTCAAGTAATTAATATTTAAATTTTTTAATTATTTGTATTATTTAAACTATTTGTTAAAAAGATTTTGGTTTTTTCTACTATTATGTAGTGATCGAATACAAGTTTTAATTTGAGTATAATAAAAAATGAGTAAATTTTGGAAAAAAATTTAAAAATTTAAAGTCGGTTCATGCGTTGAACTGACTTTAAATTTTTAAGTCATCGTATTTAAAGTCAATTCACCGAACTGATTTTAAAAGTCATTTTTAGCGTAGTGAAAGTAGATCAATCGAAAAGAGTTTTGATCAATCCAATAATGATTAATAAATATCCGAGAGTAGGTATATTGATCTTCGATCATGATCAATCCTCGATTGATTTAGACTCTCGATTGATCGAACCTAACTTCTATCGATCCACCTTAATTAGAATTTCAACCAGAGAGTAACAAAATCATACACGATCAATTCTCGATCAATATAATCGATTGATTGACCACCATACATATATATACACCATATATTTTCTATGTGTGTAAACTCAATTCTGACGTGTTAAGTAAAGCATGTATACCTGAAGCACATCAAAATAAAGTTCGAGTTCTTGTGGGCTTTGAATAATAGTCATGAAAATATGCCTAAAAACTAATTTATATTTAAATATTTTATTCACGAATACTGTTAACACTCATAAATCTTATAATATTTATTATGTTTTATTTATTAATTTATGATTATTTCTAAACTAGTATATATATATTAAAAGAGTAAGAACATATCTTAACATTTTAATATATGGTTGTTTCACAATTTACTTGATGGAAATTAAAAATGAAAGTGTATTTATATAAACGTATATTTTGATTGGTTAAGTTTTTTCTCAATTTAATACTTTATGGATTCATTTATATATTAATTAGATATTTTAATTCATATTCTTATTAAATTTGGATCAAATAAATTATGAGATTGATACATGAGACCAAATATACTCTTTATCTAACTTAATGAAATCTTTTCATCATCCTATTCAATTGTTCAAAGTGATTTATGTCATCAAGATATACATTAAAGATAAAAAGTAACATAAGTACATTAATTATGTCAAAGTATATAAATATTTATTAACTATTAAGTGTGATATTATAAGTCAATTAATTATTAAAAAGTATATCTAAAGTACAAAAAATTTTAAAATGTATAGTTTGTATCACGTGAGAGTGACGATGCATTTTTAATAGGGATAAAATAGTTATTTTTAACTCTTAAAATAAAAATTTCTTAAATCTCAACTTTGTTCTCTGTTTATCTCAACTTTATTTTTTGAAAATAAGAGAATTTTATTGAAATTTTTAACTTTAAGAAAAAGTTGAAATGAAGGTAGAAAGTAGTTGAGATTTAAAAATTTCTATTTTGGAGATTAAAATAATAATTTGTCCTCGTTAAAAATACACATTTATTTTAATATGATGTAAATATGATATTTTTTAAACTTTTGTTATTATATATTTTTTGATATTTAATGAATTTATAATATCTCATCTAATAATTAATTAAATTTTATATACTTTTGATATATTTAGTGTCTTTTTATACCCTTCATCTTAATATTAATATCAATTAAAAATATTTAATTAATATATAAATTACAATTTAAAATAATAATTTGAGAGGAAAATACATAAAGGTATAGCTAAGAAATACAACATAAATCCTTTTTAAAACGTTGAAACCTAAGTCAACCATACAATTTAAACTTCTGATAAAAATCAAACCATAATCCACGTACAAATCCTTCAATAATTTTATTGCTGTTCGATTTAGACACGATTTTTACTGATAAAGAATAAAAAGAAAAGAAAATAAGATTGACACGATTTCGTCATTTTAGAAAGAAAAAAAAAAAATGCTGCCCCAACCCCACCCAGCCACCCTCTATTCCATAGACTTGATTAAAATTGATATGTCAAATATGCACTCCAAAGTCCCAACCATTTGTAAGCTTTGGAGGAGATTAAAAGTATTCGGTTAATATCTTAAATATTTTATATTATTAAAAAATTTCATCCTAATACTAGAGTTTAAATATTAATATCTTTTCTGTTCTTTTTAGACATTAAATAATTTTTTTCTTAAATTACAATTTTGATTTTTTAATGAAAATTTTTTCCTTTTTCTTTTTTTATATTAGCTAGAGTTTAAAAATGATTTTTTTTCTAGAAGATTGGTACTAAAAGTTACCAAAATAATTAACTTCTTTAAAAAATAAATAATATAAATTAATACTAAAAAATCATGACATTTTTAATAATATTATTGCGACATGATAAATTTTTTTTTCATAACTAACATTGAAAAATTAGAAACACATACAAACTTCGTACTTTTTGCTTGTTATTTTTTCTTTTTACAAAGATTCTATCATATAAGATTCATTAATTTCTTAAAATAAAATGTCGAAATTCAATATTTAGAATAAAAAATGTCAAAATTTAACTATGTATAAACAAATTGTAAACAAACCATGTCTATAATTAAGGGTGAGCAATTGATCAAAATTGTTTATTTTTGACTAATTTGAATCCGATTTGATCCGATGATATAATCAATTCGTATCTAACTGAATCTGAACACATCGGATTTTTTCGGATCAGATAAGGTCAAATTAATATTTAAATTTATTTATTAATTATTGTCGTATATAAAACACAATATATACAAATTTAAATTTTAAATTGATATTTTTGTAACAAATATTATTATGTATGTATAATTATTAAATTATTATAAATATTATATTTATTTTTAAGCTAAAATAATAATTTAATATAATTATGGTATGCATAATATTTAAATATAACATATTATAAAATAAAATATGCATTTATTTATAATTTAATAATAATTCGGTCCATATCGGATATAATAGATTATAAAATCTATTAATTCGAATATGAATAGATTGTATAATTTTTAATTCGATTCTGATCCGACTATAAAATTTATCAATCTCATTCAATCCAATCCAGATTCAACGAATAAGATCAAATTTTTCAACTTAAACGGATTCATCGGATTATTTGCTTACTATTATTTACAATGCATATCCTTAATTGATAAATGGTTATTTTTCATTAATAATGATGTAAAAAAAATTCTAAAAATTAACAATCTTTTTGACTTTTGTCGGTTCTAATTATTTTTTTTAAAACTTCTTTAAAATACTAAAAAGATATTTTGGATGAAAAAATTTAATTAATGTTTTTAAAGGATAAGAAGAATATAATATTTGAATTGGATATTAAAATGGAACATTTTAATAACATAAAATATTTGACGCGAAAGCACGAGCTATTAAAGCTTTTGAAAAGGAATTTTTTAATCAATAATTTTTAAACGTGGTGTTTTAGTTTTATAATTTTAAAAATAAAATTTAATTTTAAAAACTCAAAAATTAAGATAAAAATATATTTTTTATATTATTCAAGTGTATTTTTTTCAAAATCATAGAGTTTAAATATTTGAAAATTATTGAAATAAAATACTTATTTACCTAAAACTGTGAATAGTTAGCATCTTACTTATGGATGGTATATAAACCATTATGATTTTAATCAGTATTATTAATGTTTTTTCCCGATTAACCTAATATTTTAATAATAAAAATTATAGAAAAATGTCTTAAAAAATATTACATTAAATTATTTGTAATATTTGATTTCTTAAATTATAAATTATATTATTAAGTCATTTAATTTAAAAAAAATTAGAAATTAAAAATAAATTATACTATTTAAATATTTTTATATTATTTTAATAATAAAATAATATATTTTATCTTTAATAATTTTTTTAAAGAATGAGATTAAATAACTTAATATAAACGAACTGCTTCCTACGACTATTACCATGTTCATTTTAAATTATAAGTTCCAATAACACCGATTATCGTTTTCTTTTTAATAATTTTACTAAACCTCAATGTTAACGTGTGAATCGAATAAGAGCTAACCGACCAAAGTAAATAAAAGTTTTACCTTGTTGGCTTTTATCTCCATTTTCTTTCTGTGCTTTTATAGCCAAAAAAAAAAATTTATTACAAGTATACATAATTCACATTAAATAATTTCATAATTATTTAATTACTTTAAATTTAAATTAATAAGTAATGTTATTTAATAAATATAATAATTTAATATATAAAACAATATATTCTATTTTAATTATACCATTTAATATTATTTAAATATCACAATCCCACAATTTCACACTTTTAATATCTAAGCAAATTTGTATCCCAATAATAATATATATAGCAGTTCTCATATATATAAGAATTTTTTATTAAGAAGTAAATATGCATTAATTATTACTTGAAATTTAATAATTAATAAATTTAATTATATTTTTAAATTATTACATGTCAAGCAACGATTGTTGGTAAGTACTCATTTCGTGTAGTCTGTCTCACCGTCCCACGTGTCCTGTCCAGTTATCAAATAGTGGCTGCCATTGCCTCTATTAAATTAAAAAGACCGCGATTTGAAAATTTACATAGCAGATTTGAAAATTTACGACAGGAAAATGTACACCGCGATTTATTTTAGCAAATTAATTATATTGGATATTTTATTTTATTTTAAATTAATATATTTTAATTAATTTATTATTATATTTATAATATTTTAATTATTTCAAATTAAATAAAATAATTTTATTTATTATTTTTATTTAACTTTTAAAATATTTATTCTTCGAACATTTATCGACTGATAAAATTTATTTCAATTTAACTTAAATTTTAATAAAAGATAAAAAAATTATTAAAGTGTTAAATTTTAAAATAATAATATAACTAAATTATATCAATTTTAAAAATATAATTAATATATTTAATTTATAAAAATAAAATGACTAAAATATTATATAGGTTACGTGATATTATAGTAAATATATTTTTTTATAATTATAATTATAAAATATTTACGATAAATATAATAATAATTTAATATATTTAAATGAATATGTAATTATAAAATATTATTTTTATGTACGTTAAATAATTATTATCTAAAATAATATCATTTATTTTTAAAGTATAACTAATTATAATATCACAATACTTATAATAGTAACATAATTTGTTATATATATATATATATATATATATATATATATATATATACCACAATAATAATATAATAATATAAAGTATATATTTTTTTAGTTGATATAAAGTGCAATTATGTTATTGTATTTTTATATGTTATTGTTTATGGGTTAGCAATTTGGTCCCCATGTAAAGAGGAAATAACAAATAGGAAGCAAGAAAGAGGCGCAAAGCAACTATAAAACAGAACATAAACTCTAGCTTTGGTTCGTGTGAAGCACGAGACTTGAAAAGCAAAAGCAGGGAAAATCACAAGAAAGGGAAGCTATCTAGCTAAAAGCTAAGATAGAGTTGAAAGAATGGAGACGCCAAAGAAGAAAAACGAGGGTAACAACGAACAGGTTCTAGATGGTTCCAACATAATGGAGTTGGTTGGAAACGAAGAGGTGTTTAGCAATTTCGTGGACCATAAGTTTCACGAGTTGGACATTGATAGAGATGGCAAGCTCTCTGTGAAGGAGCTTCAACCTGCTGTTGCTGATATTGGTGCTGCTCTTGGCTTGCCTGCTCAGGGTTCTTCTTCTGATTCTGATCACATCTATTCTGAGGTTTCTTCCTTTCAATTCTTCATTTCTTTCTTGCCCACCTTCTTTTTCCCTTTTTCCAAACCTGGGTTTTCGTTTAATTTTCTTTTGGGGAGTGTGTTGTTTTGCTTTTCTTTCATATGGGTTTCTGCATTTTTCTCTGTTTTTTGTTGTTCTATGTAGTTTTGGTTTTTTAGGTGTTCTTAGATTTTATTCGAGTTTCTATCTTACTCGGATTTTTTTTTTAACTCAGAGAGTTGTAAATTTTAACTATAATTTTTATAATTTGAGTACAAATAATTCACGAGAGTCCAAGTAAGATAGGTTTCTAATAGCTCTCTTTGAATTCAAGATCATGGTGTAAACCTGAAACAACAACTTTTTTTCTTTTTAATAAATTGTGTTCTTCCAAACATATTAATGTTTCTTATTTATTTACGACAGTCATTTAAACCCAGTTAACATGATATGAATCATATGATTGACAAACTAGTCTGATATTTGAGCTTAATTTGCAAAGTTAATAACAACTTATTACCAAAATATTAAAAAGTGAAGTGATGCTGCAAACTCAACAAAACACTTGAGAAGATAAGACGTCTATATATATAAGACTTTGACTTTGGAACTTGTGGTCCATTTTATTGTGTTTTATATTTATTTATAAGTGATTTTTTAATAAAAATATATTATAAATGCCATGTTTTGAATTTTAAGCTCAAAGAGTATGCAATTGTACCTGTATTCTGGTTCAATATATTTGTATAACAGTTAAATGCTTTTGAATACAAAGTTTATATTTCTAGCAAGCACCCAAATTCTAACCAGTGGTAGAACTTTGTCGGTCTTGTGGGACTTTTGCTTTCTTTATCTTAAAATTTACCTTTATTACTTGTTTTTAATAACTTGTTATTAAAGGAGGAATCTAGTGAAGAACTATGTGGAAGTTTTTTGTCTTGTTGGACACATCATCAAAACATTTATGAAATTTTGTGTGACTATGATTATTGAATAAGTCTAAATAGTAGAAATTTGTCTTCTAGTGGGGAGTGTAAGCAAAGATAAAAATGAAATATGAAAGAATCCAATACCTAATCACCGTATGGGGCAAAACAAGTTAAAGTGCAGCCAGAAAGTTTGATATGCTTATCAGAAAAAAATCTTCTCTCTTTTCAAATGAACTAAATATTATAGCCTCCCCCCCCCAACAAAAAAAACAACCACCCTTCCCGTGACAGTAGTGATAGTGGTAAAATAATTATAATATGATATGTTTGCAAGTATAACATATAAGAGAATAATTAGTTCACCTCTTAAGAACATAAGTTTTTAGGAGAATTGGTTCCCCAATATGATTAAGAATAGAAGGTCATGTGTTTAAGATCTAGTAACTCCAATTGTTGAATTGAGGATGTTTGGTCTGCATGGTGCATATAACTAACATTTTGTGGAATTAATAACTAATTGGTGTTTCTTTTAATAGCTTTACGGGAGTGTTAAAAAAACAAAAAATGTCTGACAATAATGAATAACGTTAAGACCCAACCATAACATGCAAGAGAATAGTTAGTTCATCTATTAATAGCTTGAGCTTTAAGAAGTAGTTTTAAAGAAAGTAGTTTGAAATGAAGTATTTGGTTAAAAGTGATTTCAAGTGTGTTGAGTGTGGCAAACAAAGTTGCATGCCAGACTTGTGATATATAGCTTATTAAGAGTTTAAGTTATCCCACCTAACATGTTAATTTTTTGGAAGAAATCTCAAATTCCTTACTAAGAGAAACATTTGATGTTGGATGTAAAATTATCAAAAGTGGATTTGATTGTAATGGATGGATTTAGAATTTCCCTTGAAGTTAGAAATGGAGATCTCAATTGCAATATACTCGGCTTGGTTAGCAGGTCCCTTAATGGTCACAATTTATGGACAAAACATAAAAGGTTAACGAGAATATTTTCTCATTTTATGTAAAAAATTAATTGATGAACAACTTAATCTCCATAATTCTATCAGACTTCTTAAATTCAAACATGTTTATTTCTATATAATATTCAAACTTTATCAATTGTTTTATAGACTGTTTTGTAAAGCTTTTTTTCTTTTACTTTCTCTATTTTTCAATTTGAAAATGGAAAATAAAAAAATCTTCATTTCAAAATTTGGTTTTTTAAATAGGATCTCCCTGTTTAATGGATACCACTTGCTACCAATGAGAATTCTTTCTCATTTGAAATTAAAAATGGAAATGATTGAATTTGTACCAATGTAAACCATAAATACAATACCACAATAGAAAGATAGATCTTTCTTTTTTTTTTTGCGATTTTTCGTACTACAAAGTGAGCGTCTTCTTTTGTATGCAATATCTATGCCCTGAAAATTTTTACTTTTGTTTTTCTGACATATATAGGTATTGAATGAATTCACTCATGGAAAACAAGAAAAAGTAAGCAAAACTGAGTTCAAAGAGGTTTTTTCAGACATTCTATTAGGTATGGCTGCTGGTTTAAAGCGAGATCCTATTGTTATTCTCCGTATTGATGGGGAAGATCTGCAAGAATTCATCAACAGTCCAAGTTTTGAGCCAGAAATGGTGTATATATATAGTCAGATAGAGTCAGTTGAAGGATTGTCGATACGCGAGTGTATCAACAAGGCTTTTGAGAAACTCACAGTTGAACAAGGGATGCCACCTTTTTCTGATTCTTGGGTAATGAAGAAATTCTAGTTATTGCTGACACATAATTAGTTAGTATTTAGTCTTTTACCATAAATTTGTAGTGATAAGGGCTATTTCTTGATATGAAGATTTTCTTATTTGTTTCTTTTCTGCTTCTCAAGGTTATGAGCAATATTGTGGAACCTGCTATTCAATCATGTGTTGCACAAGATTGGGATACACCTAGTTCTCAAGAGACATTTTTGGTGGAATTTAAGAAAGTAGCAGAAAATGTAGCTCAACATCTTAGAGAACAACCTGTGATTGTTGCTCATAGTGAAAACTCCTTTGATGGTAGTGCCATTAGAAGACTATTGTCCAACAAGTTTGAACTAGACAAGGTTTGTTCAACATATCCTATTTGATTAATTGAATAATTGCCATTTTTGTCTCAATATTTTTTGGAATTTCTTCTTCGATATTGCTTTTTGCAGATGCTCAATGCAGCTTTAGAAAATGTGCCGAAAGATCGCAATGGAAAAATACCCAAAGAGCATTTGCATGTAGTGCTGGATGTCTTGGCTCCATCAGTTGGTCTACCGCCTCTTGGTGCAGTTGAACAGGTACTATGGGTTTGTTTCTTTCTGCTTTTGAGATCATATAAAAGCACTTGTTAATCAAACAGCTTTTTTTGTATTACCAAAAGTGCTTTCAGACTCAAGAAACACATTTTTTTGCTTCCTATAATGTACAAATAATGTGATTCTTTCTGAAAGTGCCTTCTTTTGAATCTATAACCATTTTTAACATCAGCATATGCAAACACACCTTATGTCAACTATAACCTTATCTTACTATTGATACGAACTGTAACAACTCAAAAAATTTAAAACCTTAAAACGTACTCAAGTAAAGGGAAAAAGAAAATCTTTCAGAATCATTTCAGAAATCTTTCAAAATGAACATGCATAACAAATTTATTTTGAAAATTCACTTTGATTACTTATAAGGTTACCCATTCTTAGCACATCAAGCTTAATCAAATAAATTCGAGTTGTGCACGAGCTTGTTACGGATCAATGATTTCCTCAGCTTTCTGATTTTAGCTTAAGCTACCATTCGTTTTAAATATGACCATTTAGCCAAGCCCTACATGCTCATGAGATTTTGTGTTAAAATCTCGCAGATAGACAAGGTTATGAATGATGTATTCAAGATGATAAATGTGGACGATGGGAAGATGGTTAAAGAAGACGAATCGAAGAAGATTTTGACAGAAATCTTGGGGGGTATCATGTTGCAATTGGAGGGCAATCCCATCTCAATTTCGTCAAACTCTGTAGTACATGAGCCCCTTGCCTCTTCTTCCACATTGTTGCAACCATCATCCTAATGTTATTACATCATGTATATGTTGAATATATACTAAGATAGAACTGCCAATAAATTTTTGAATAGAAGATAAGAACTATCCCAAGTCTATGTATTTCTTTGTTATTTAGGTTAAATTATGTTAATGAAAATTAGAAGGCTTTTGGGCTGTGGCTATCAGTTAGACATACATTTTAAAGATGTTCTGTATGATAACCTTGAAGATGTTCTTTGATTGTTCACATAAGGTGTTTATATCCTAATGTTTTCGTACAAGTACAAAGCCATATCTAACAATTTTAACTTTTGGAAAGTTTGAAACCATCTTATCAACTAAAGTAATCTTTATTGTCGAAAGTTGCAAACCATATTAGTATGCAAATATTTAATTTATTTATTTTTGAAATAATGTTTATGTGCATAGGTGAGCAAATTATTGATTTTTTATTTATTTATTTTAGTTCGATTTATAAATAGTTAAAAGTGAGAGAAATGAATATATATTAGTGTGATTCGATCATCTCTATTTGAGAATGGTAGATTTAACTAATCGATCCATAATACAATTTCTAAATGGAGTTTTATGTTATCTTTTTTAATTTTTTTTCCCTCTTTTTAATGATTATTAAATGCTCACCTTACCGAATATAGAAGCTGTGTTTTTGCAATTGACTTGTACTACTTCATTCGAAGTACCTACTCATTTTTCTCTTCATGTTCATACCACTCGTTTACAGGTCCTGAAGTAGTCAAACTTTCTTAAGCAGAATTGTTATTATTCTAATTAACAGAGACAACAAAGTTGCCATATTAAATTTTGTGGATCAGTAAATGTGTTTAGAAAAACTCTCTCTCTGTTTGTTCTCAAGCTTGAGAAATTTAGGGTTTCGAATTTCTTCACTTCTCTTGGCGATCGTACTCAAATTTCCAGCTGCTTCATGAATTAAGCTCAACGCTTTTGAATCTCCTTCATTTGATCAATCTGCACCTGCTTTGCTCAGTGAATGAAAGCGAAATTTACGATAATCAGCTTGTTTTGTGAAGGTGTGACGCGCTTGGCTGTGAGAGTTTGAAGGTTTGTCTGTTCCTTTTTATCCTTTTTGGTTCCAGCAATGATTGTGGGCGTTTAGAACATCACTGTCTTCTTTGACCAAGTTACTGTTAAAAGAAGAGGTTTTGTTATTTGTGAAGCGAGCTTTGCAAAAGATCGTTTACTTCCTGCACTATGGCCATTGATTATTGACAACTGAGGACAAACACGTAGAAAGTCCTAGTTCTCAAAAAGGAAGATTGTCATAACCTTATATTCAGTATTTAACTGACTTTTCTGGTCGATGTGGGACACTCAACACCTTTCTTAAATCGGATGGGGACATCGCAAAGATCGATTGTTCACACCAGGTGGGAACACTGCAAAGATCGATTGAATCGTGAGGGAACCATCAGTTGAACCCAGGGATCCGCTATGATACCATATAGAAAGTCATGACCTAACTCCTTCCAAAAGAGCTCGCAAAGAGGAAAGATTGCTATAACCTTATAACCAGTATTTAACTGGTTTTCCTGGTCGATGTATACCATGTATAAAGTCATGGCTTAACTCTCTCTAAAAGAACTCTCAAAGAGGAAGGGTTGTCATAACCTTATATCCAGCACTTAACTAACTTCCTTGGTCGATGTGGGACACTCAACAGTACAATCGCAGTCGATAAATTTGTCTTCTTCTCTGGGGCTATGAGTGATTATCACTAAATCTTACGATATCTTCTGGTTTGAAGCTTCTTTGTTTCGTTGTTGCTCTGTTCATTCTTGGAAAAGTCTGGTTTAAATTGAGATATAGGTTCAATTTTTGATTGAATTCTTTCATTTTAATTTATTACTTGTTTTAGTTACATTCAAGATCAGTTTTTCTTTTGATTTTCCTTCTACCATAAAAAATTTATAAGCAGTTGATAAATTTTTCAATCTTCTTTGCTCCTTCTGGTATGATCTAAGTTGATAAGCAATTGTGATTAATATTGTTGCTTTGTCATTACACGATTTAGCACATATTAGTTCAACTTTACTTTCAAATTTCGCTTGATCTATTTTTTGGTTCTTATTGTGGTGCTAAATGTTTCTGGGTGCATGATTGTTTCATTTTATTAACCTCTCTGAGAGGTGTTATTCTGTTTGAATTCGTTCTCTGCTTGTGAACCTAATTACTAAGAGGTGTTGATTTTTTGCTATAGTACTACTAAAAATTGGTTTTTTTGTGTGCTTTGGCTCTCTATTTAATTCTTGTTGCAACATGATGGATTTTATTTGGAATACACAAGGTATTGATTTGTTATTTATGAATGCATTGTTTGATGCTAAGCATTTGTATTAACTTGATGTTGTGTTTGATGCTAAGCATTTGTATTACCTTGATGTTGTGTTTTATTTGTTAACCTTGTAAGTAAACTTGAGGGGCTCTTTTCTATTAAATAATCTGTAGAAAAAGGTGCTTGAAAAAAGAAAAATATTCAATCATTGTTGGAGGAAATAAAACTTTAACTAGTTCGACAACTAAAACTTTACCTACAGATATTATTATTTTGAATGTATTCGTGAAAGTTTTAGGAGTAAAACAATTCTTTTTGGATGGGTTGAAGAATTTAACACGTCATGTAGTAAGGTTTTGATTCATCTTCATTTTAAGAGCACGTATCTATTAGACAGTGAAAATTAATTATATTTTTTTACGATGGAGCCTAAAACAAATTCTTAGGGATGTATAATATTACCTATCTCTTTTTGCTCTGTTTGATATGCAGGGATCAAAAAAGAATCAGTTGAATTGTTCATAATTTTTTTCATATAATTCATATAATGTAGACATTATTTTGATTTTGTATGTTAGTTTTTAAGCAATGAAATTTTTGTTTGAGCTTTAAAAAAAAGTTGCCATATTTTCCAGTTCCACATGTCAGAAATAAGTCAAGAATGTTGTATGAAAATGACCGAATGATTTGGTCTTATAATTTCTTTCTATTTATAGACTTTACAAAATACAACAAACTTACAAAATACATCAAAGCTGTCTATGAATAGTTGTGGACAATTGTAGACAGTTGTTTATGGACAATTATTTACAGCTAAATAAACTATGGACAGCAGTTGTGTACAATTAAATGAATATGGACAACAAATTATAGCAAAATTGTTATTGACAGTTAAGCTGTCAATGGAACACAGCAAAAATGTTATGGATAGTTAAGCTGTCCATTGATAGCCCCCCCTCAAATTGATGCGGGTTCATCAATAAGCATCAATTTGCGACTTAGGAAGCAATGTCGATGACGAGTGAGAGACTTGGTGAAGATATCAGCAATTTGTAGTTCAGTAGAAATATGTGAAAAAGTGATAACACGAGCTTCAAAGGCTTCACGGATAGAGTGACAATCGACTTCAATATGCTTTGTGCGCTCATGATAGACCGGATTGGCCGTAATCTAAATAACACTTGTATTATCAGCATGTAAAGGTGTAGGATCGGTCTCAGAGAAGTCTAACTCAGCTAGCAAACCTCGAAGCCAAATAATTTCGGAACAAGCAAGAGACATTGCTCGATACTCAAATTCTGTAGATGACTTAGAAACTCTATCTTATTTCTTACTCTTCTAGGAGATCAATGCATCACCTAAGAACATGCACCAATCAGTGATGGAGCGACGTGTATCAGTATAGCTAGCCCAATCAGCATCGCTATAAGCAACAAGACGAAGAAAATTGCCTGAAGGAAAGAATAAGCCACGGGAAGAAGTGCCATGAACATAGCGTATGATCCAACGGACAGCAGCCAGATGAAGATGACGAGGAGCCTGAAGAAATTGGATGACTTGTTGTACAACAAAATAAATATCTGGTCTAGTAATGGTGAGATAGACAAGGCTACCTAGCAGTTTCTGATATAAGCTGGGATCAACAAGTAAGTCACATTCCTCTTTGCGAAGCTTGACATTTAATTCCATAGGAGTATCAACAGAAGTAGCTTCCTGTAGTTCAACTGTAGTCACCAAATCACTAGCATATTTGTGTTGATTGAGGGAAATACTAGTGGGGCTACGATACATCTCAAGACCAAGAAAATATGTAAGAGACCCAAGATCCTTCATATGAAAAGATTGTGAGAGATGAGTCTTGAGCTGAACAAGTAAAGTAGAATCAGAACCAGTGATCACAATATCATCAACATAAACCAAAAGGACAACAATGCCCATGTCTGATTTTCGAAGAAACAATGAAGTGTCATACTTGTTCTGCATGAAAGAAAATTGTAATAAAGTGGTTCAAAATTTTTCAAACCACGCCCGTGGAACTTGTTTAAGACCATAAAGAGAGCGACGAAGTTTACACATATTGGATGTCGGAGAGGAAAACAACCTTGGAGGTGGCTTCATATAAATACATTCTTTAAGATCTTCACGAAGGAAAGCATTCTTAACATCCATCTGATGTAATGGCCAATCATTGGAAGCAGCAAGAGCTAGAATCGTTTGAACAATAGTCATTTTAGCCATAGGAGCAAAGGTCTCCTCATAATTAACACCATATTCTTGTTTGTTCCCAAGGACAATAAGTCGAGCTTTATAACGATCCAAACTTCCATTAGAGCAAACCTTGACTGAGTAAACCCATTTGCAACCCAGAGGAACTATAGTGGAAGGACAAGGCTCAATGTCCCAGGTGTGATTGGCCTCAAGAGTAGCAATTTCTTCCTATAAAGCTTGGCACCAACAATCATGCTTGACAGCATGTGAGTAGCATGTGGGAGTATCAAAATTGGACAATGCAGTAGTAAGAGTTGAAATAAAATTGGCAGAAGAAAAACCATACCTATCAAGGGGTACAGATACTCGAGAAGAGCGACGTACCAGAGGCTCTGGAGGTGCTATAAGTGACTAACTTTGGTGTATGTTAGGATCAGATATCGGGTGAGCCATCGGAAGAGACTGTGGGCAGGATTGTCTTGTATATACCATTCTTGTTTGAAGTGAGAACTGTTATGAGGAAGAGCTAAGAATTGGTGCTCAAAGGAGGGAAGGACTACAGTAGAAGAAGAGGGCACATAAGACATAGGAAAAAATGTTGATTTTCAAAGAAAATAACATTCCTAGAAATGCGTGTACGATGTAATGTAGGATCATAGCAAACAAATCCCTTTTGACACACATTATATCCTAAAAATGCACATCTAACAGATTGAGTAGATAATTTATTTCGCTCATGAAGTGGTAAATGAACAAAACATATACAACCAAAGATACGAAGATTATCATAATTAGGTTGCTTAGTAAACAAACGAAAATAGGGAGATTTCATGTGCAAAACTTGGGAAGGTAAACGATTAATCAAGTGAGTAGTAGTCTTTAGAGCCTCAACCCAGAACATGGATGAAATAGAAGACTCTAACAAGAGATACATACCATATCAAGAAGATAACGATTTTTGCATTCAGTTACTCCATTTTGTTGAGGAGTAACAGGACATGAAAGTTGATGAATGATACCTTTAGAAGCCAAAAATACTGGAAACTCAGTGGAAAAATATTCACCACCAGAATCCGTGCGAAATGTCTTAATATTTGCAGAAAATTGATTTTCAATATATGCTAAAAACTCGGTGAAAGTACGAAAAACCTCAGATTTAGAGCGAAGAAAATAAATCCAAGTAAATTTGCTATGATCATCAATGAAAGTTACATAGTATTTAAATTTGTCATGTGAAGTAATCGGGAAAGGTCCCCAAACATCACTGTGAATAAGATCAAAGCAGTAGGAAGCTCTACTAGCATGCAAAGGAAATGGAAGAGTTTTGCTTTTACCAAGTTTACAAGAATCACATTCAAAAGGTAAAGAAGAATGTTCTTTATTACCAAGAAAGCCCGAGTTCATTATATGAGATAAAACTTGGGTATTAGGATGGCCTAAATGATGATGGCACACCATACTTAGATTAGGAATATTATTACAAGCAAAAGACTCAATAGAAGGAATTGGATAAATTGCTGGAATAGTTAAAAGTAATGGAAACAAATGTCCCACTTTAGGTCCCTTCGCGATCGGCTCCCCTGTTACCTAGTCCTGCACAACACAACCATCACTAGAAAAGTTAACAGCACAATTGTTATCAACTAATTGACCAACAAAAATGAGATTTGTAGAAAGTTGAGGAGTAAGAAACACATCAGTAAATGTAGAAGAAGCATTTTCAATAGCTTTGATTGGCAAAGAACTACCATTGGCCGTCTAAATAGTAGATTGGCCAACATAAGGCCGAACATGAGACAAAGTTGTGGGAGTATTTGTCATATGATTAGAAGCCCCTGAGTCTACATACCAAAGTGTAGTAGAATTTTTACCTTGAAATCCTATTATAGATAATGCCAAAATTAGCATTTGTTGCACCATTTCAGGAGTATAGTAAGTTGCTGCAGGAGGTGGAAGATTAGGAGAAGCACTTGAGGAAGACACATGTGCTACAGTATGTGCTACTGGAAGAACAACAATAGAAGTCTGAAATGCTTGGGCCTGACGATTCTGGGGACGAATACGACATTCTTTGATAATATGACCCATTTTCTTGCAATAAGAACAACATTTTTAGGACAATTGGCAGCAATATGCCCATATTCTTTGTAGTAGAAACATTGCATGTTTTTAGAAGGCATAGATGATCCACGCCCTTGGGCTGCATAAGCCATAGTTGTCGTCGTGGAATTTCCATAAGATTGTTCCAGAATAGCTTGAGTACTTAGACGTTGTTCTTCGCGAAGTAACTCACCAAAACAAATATCTAGAGAAGAAACAGGAGATCTGTTCAATAGAGAAGATCGAACTGATTCATATTCTGGGCATAATTTCATGAGAAATTGATCATGCTGACTAGTCTTGTGAAGATTTTGAATAATTGATATAGCAGCAACTGGAACATTTGATGTAACTAAATCAGAATATTCATGCCAAAGAGTCAAAAATATCGAGTAATAATCTTGGATGGAAAGACTACCATGTTGGAACATGGCAATCACATGTTCCAACTGAAAGCGACGAGCATCATTGTCTTGATGATAAACTTTCTTCAAATAATTCCACATGGAGTGAGGAAAGCGATGAGCCATCAAGTTGGTGACGATATGTGGTTCCACCGAACTAAGAATCCAAGACATGATTCGAGCATCAAGCACATCCCAAGAAGGAGAAGACACGACTTCCTTAGAGTTGATAGTATCAGATGTTGGTGTAACATCTGTGCCATCAATATGACTCCAAAGGTCTTTTCTCTTGAGGAAAAGTTCAAACTAGAAAACCCAGGTAGAGTAATTTTTCCCATAAACTTAACACGCATTGGTGCAGTGTCCATTGCAAGTAAATAAAACCGAGAAATATTCAAAAAAAATTAAAAAACAAAACAAGATAAGGACCTTAAACAGAGATTTCCGAAGAACACTTGTTTGGCAAAAAAAGCGTTAGAAAGTATCAATGAAGATTTCCTCAAAAATATAATGCTGAAATTAAAGAAATCGAGAAAATGACTTTAAATAGAGATTTTCAAAGAACAATTGTTTAGCAACAAACGCTAAAAAATATCAATGAAGATTTCCTCAGAAATAGAAAATTGATTTTTTTTTCTCAAAGAAGCTCTGATACCATGTCAGAAATAAGTCAAGAATGTTGTATGAAAATGACCGAATGATTTGGTCTTATGATTTTTTTTCTATTTATAGACTTTACAAAATACAACAAACCTACAAAATACATCAAAGTTGTCTATGAACAGTTGTGGACAGCTGTTTATGGACAGCTTGTGGACAACCATGGATTGCTGTCTATGGACAACTATAGACAACTGTTTATGGACAATTATTTACAGCTAAATAGACTATGGACAGCAACTGTGTACAACTAAATGAATATGAACAACAAATTACAGCAAAACTATTATGGAGAGCTAAGTTGTCAAAGGAACACAACAAAGCTGTTATGGACAACTAAGCTGTCCATTAACACCACATTCTAATGGGCATTTGCATAGTGGACCAAGTCGGCCCACTATATTTCAAGCTACTACTTATGCTCATTCGAACAGTTTATATCCTCCAGAAACGAAAGATACTTGCATATTCGGGTACAGTAGTTATTAATACCCATATTAATATTTTGATATTTATTTTTCTACGAGATTTTGAATTGTATTTTAAAAGTATCAAAAATATACTTATTTAGTAAACAAAATTTTTGAAAGTGATTTTCATTCTATAATTTTTTATTATTATTTTCTCTCTTTTTTGCCTTTCCTTTTTGTTATCTTTTGCATTCTCTTTATTTTTTAGGTTTATGTTATTGGTTTTGAAATCTAGTGTTTATGATTTAGGATTTAAGGTTTAAGTTTTAGTGTCTAGTATTTAGAATTTAGTGTTTAGTAAAAAAATTAATAAGATAGAATTTTATGAAAATAGATAGAGTTATGAGAATACAAGGGAAAAGAAAAAGAAAAAGAAAGAACAAGAGGAGAAAGATGAAAAAAATTAAAATAATTAAATTATCCTTTAATTTTTTTGTGCATAAAATCATTTTTGACAAAATGGTTACCTTTTTAGAATATGAGTAGATCTTATGTTATGTTGCTTGGAGGGAATGAAAATGAATCAGAATTGATTCCTTTCATTTGTGTGTTTGGTTGGGCTGAAAAATAAGTTAGAAATGGAATAGATTCCTAAAGGAGAAGGAATCATAATTCCATTCTAGTGGCAAACCAAACATTATTATACTAATTATTTCCTTGATTCTAGTGGTCAAACAAAACAACATTGTTTCCTTTCCATTCCCATTTCGATTTCGATTCCAATTTCATTCTGTGAACCAAATGTCACATTAATGAAAATAATATTACTATTATCATGTTTGTATAAACAATGGAATCAAAATAATGATAAATATTTAAGTAAAAATTATAAAATAAGAATTTTTTATTTTTAAATGTGATAAAATAAAAATAATAATCAATGATTATACAAATATGTGAGCATATTTTTAAGGAATGTGGGAAATGTACATTCTTGTTACTGTTTAAATACTTCACATTTCATTCAAAATTAACGGTTAAATTAAACATAAAAATACCCTAAATCATTTATAGTATCATTCATATTACTGATAACTAAACATGATCTAACATCATTACACAGAATAAAGAACAACCTTAAAATGTAGCAATGAGTTTGTCCATCATCATAATTTAGTTTAATTTTGCTATAATTTGCAACATGTCTCACAAGATTATTCATGACATTGTTTTAAAAAAAATACCACGCTATAGAGGTTAAAATTGATCTTTTTCTTTGTAAAACAACATATACATCTATATTATATTAAGAGGAGTTGTATAAATCTTTCAAATTTTAAAATTGGTCTTTTATTCTCTAGATTTTAAAAGGTGTTTTTGAGTCACTCAAGTTTAATTAGAGAGATTAATTAAAAATAAATAATATTATTTTAATAATTTTTTATTAAAATACTATTATTTTTATGTCAAAAGATTAAAACAACGTTACAACATTAGACATTAATATAAGAAACTTAAGTGAAATTTTACGAAATTATTTAAAAAAATCAACAATAATACTGTATAACAAAAAAATATTTAAATATATATTTATGTTTTTAAAAAAAATTCAATAAATTATTAAAATAAAATAATGATAATAAGTAGATATTGAAATAAACATTTTGTAGATTTTTCATATTAATTATTAATATACTACTATTAAGGACTTGAGTTTTAATACTGTTTTAATCACTTAATAAGAAAATAAAATATTAATAAAAAAATATTATTTGTTATTAATCGATCCGTTTGTTAAAAGTTAAGGTTTAAAAAAACTTTTAGAATATGAGAGAATATTTATTTAAATTAGGATTTATTGTGATTGAGATTATTATCTTGATATTATTTAATTATCTTTAAATTGAATATTGATTACTTAGATATTTATATTATTATTTGGGATTTTACTAGTTAGTTTGCTACTTTAATCGTATAGATAAAACATAATATTGTGTTTATTTACATAATATTGTATTTATTTTTCAAGCTCAGAATGAATTAAATATTAGTTATTATTATCATCTTTCTTGTGAATGAATGAATTATGCTATTCATAATTCCTTTCCTGTGATCATTTTTCATTTTCTTCTAATATTCTCTCTTTTTATTTATTATTTCTCCTATTTTTCTCTCCGTTATATATCAAAGAGACTTGGTTGAAAACAAGACTCATATATGAAGGAATGAATTATGCTATTCATAAAATCAAAAACTAATTCAATTAACTCAATCATCTTTTTATAGAAAAAAATAATTTTTGGAGTCCTTAAGTTAAAAAAAAAAAATTCTAATACCTAATATTTTCAAAGGTATATGATAATTCTTTTATTTAAATAAATTTATTTTAAATTAATTATTTTATTTTGATTATAATTTAGATACTAAAAGTCAAGTATCATTATAAATAAAGAAAAATTTATCATTAATAAAAATAATTAAGAGTTATTAATTTAAAAAAAAATATTTTTATATTAATAAAATTACATATATTTACACTATCACATAACTTTTACATATTTTAATAATAATTAAATTAAAACTCATGTACAAAAAAAAACCTAAAATAAATAACTAAAATCGACACTTTATAGACCTAACACCCGAGTCCTCACGACCCCTTTATGATAAGACTCACTTTTAAGAGAAAAATTATTGAAAATTATTTTGACATTAGATGTTATTTTATTCTTCTACTAAAATCTTTAGAAAATAAGGTTTATTTATCATAATAATAATAAAGTTTATTTTGAAATAATTTTGATAAAAAGTAAAATTTATAGTAAGACATTGATATGATATGAAAAGAAATTTGTTCATTATGGAAAGAGACACATAGTATCGTAATAAGACTTATCATAACAAGGTAATATCTTACCATAACAATAATAAATCTTATCTCATAACGATTTTGATAAAAAATGAAATTCGTAATAAATATTAGTCTATTGTGTGAAAACATTAGTCGAGTGTGAACAGAATTATCATTGACATTTAATATCATGATAAAATTTTAATAATACTTTAACACTTATAAAAATAATATAATACTTTAAAATTTACCGTGATAAGATAATATTATAGTAGAATAATAATAACCCTTATATTCGAAGAAAAAAAATAATACATATCCCAAATACTATATGGTAAATCACTATTTTTCTTCTTCTTTCTCATGCTAGTCTGTGGCTGACCTAAGAATTGAGAAATAGATATTTCTTTCTCTCTCAGGGTTCGAGTTGCTCTCTTATCGGGTAGACTGCACAGGGACGTACGGTTGTTTCTCAATAAGCTCAGGCTCAAGCTCAAGCTTACACTCATCTACATGTTTTCTATGCTCTTCGATCAAATTGCCTTTTATGACAACTATCTTTTTTGGACATAGAAAATACAACAAAGACGAATCATTTATTCTTGTTTGAGCCGACAATACTTTTGTACTTCAACTGTGATTTTTCGTTTCTTTCTCTTATTTTTAGACTTTGTTTCCCTATTAGTTTGGATGCTTTTCTATTGAATATGTTAGATTCTCAATTCAATCCAGAAACGTTCATAAAACCATATGAACTCATAATTTAAATGCAGCGGAAACAAAATTGGATTGAAAACATACCTCCTACCATTGATCAAATTTTAGCACTTATACGAAAATTCCAATGGATTATCGATTTGATGCTTTCACTGGTTTCTCACACTTATTTACTACATTTGATGGTGTATCTGAATTGTTATAGTTAATAGTGAGAGGATCCGATACTTTATTAGGGTTCTTCCATCAAGAACCTCGTTCGGTTTCAGAACCGATGTATGGTTCCGACGAAACCGAACTGTCACCACGGTTCACTTAACGTTGCACCACTTTGATTACATTCTCCCACTTGGTGCAAACGTTAAGCGAAATTCTCTTGAGTAACAAAACACATGAATCATAGCGATAGGTTCTCTAAGAGCGAGTATTATCTTCCATGTATTACAAAATGTTTAGTTTCTCAAGTACTATACTTTATGTGGTAACGAAACTTAATGAATAAATCCTATATTTATTCTTGGTCCAATAAAATATATATTTTCTCAAATAAATTAAGCTTCACATGAATATGAGAAAATATCACAATATATAAGAGTTTCATTAATAAATTGTATATATACATTTACAAAGTGGAATCAATTCCCATTTTCTCTACATGATCCTTGAATTTCATTGGTGGCATGCCTTTAGTTAAAGGATCAGCAATCATCAACTCAGTGCTTACGTGCTCAATGACCACTTTATTTTCCTTAACACGTTCTCTTATGGCCAAGTACTTAATGTCGATGTGCTTACTACGATTACCACTTTTGTTATTCTTAGCCATAAATACAGCAACTGAGTTGTCACAGTACAATCTTAATGGCCTAGAAATAGAGTCAACTACTTTAAGCCTAGAAATGAAACTCTTTAACCATACACCATGCGATGTGGCCTCAAAACATGATACGAACTCGGCCTCCATAGTGGAAGTAGCAGTCAAGGACTATTTCGCACTCCTCCAAGACACAGCTCCACCGGCAAGCATGAAAATGTAACCAGATGTTGATTTTCGTGAATCAATACAGCCAGTAAAGTCCGCATCGAAGTAGCCAATTACTTCCAGTTCATCGGTTCGTCTATACATGAGCATATAATCCTTGGTTCCTTGTAGGTACCTTATCACTTTCTTTGCAGCTTTCCAATGGTCAACACCTGGATTACTCTGATATCTCCCTAGCATCCCAACAAAAAATGCAATGTCAGGTCTGGTGCAGACCTGAGCATACATCAGGCTTCCAACAACTGAAACATATGGAATGGTTTTCATTTGTTCTCTTTCAAAATCATTCTTTGGGCATTGGTCCAAATTGAACTTATCAACCTTCACAATGGGAGCAACACTTGGTGAACAATCCTTCATCCGAAATCTCTCTAAAACTTTATTGATATAGGTTTCCTGGGATAAACCCAAGACACCTGGAAGTCTATCTCTATGGATCTTAATGCCAATGACATAAGATGCCTCACCCATATCCTTCATATCAAAATTTTTAGAGAGGAATTGTTTTACCTCATGTAGCAAACCCCTATCATTGGCTGCAAGCAAAATATCATCCACATATAGCACCAAGAAACAAATCTTACTCCCATTAACTTTCTGGTATATACATTGATCCATGACATTCTCTTCAAAACCAAATGAAGTGATGACATTATGGAATTTCAAATACCATTGACGGGAAGCTTGCTTTAATCCATATATGGATTTATTAAGCTTACAAACCAAATGCTCACCATCACTAGAGAAGAATCCTTCAGGTTGTTTCATATAAACCTCTTCCTCTAGGTTACCATTAAGGAAAGACGTTTTCACATCCATTTGTTGCAAATCCAAATCAAAATGGGCAACCAATGCCATGACCACACGAAGTGAATCTTTCTTAGATACAGGAGAAAATGTCTCTGTGTAGTCAATTCCTTCCTTTTGAGTGAATCCTTTGGAAACGAGTCTTGCCTTATGTCTCTCAATGTTGCCTTGTGAGTCTTTCTTTGTTTTGAAGACCCATTTACATCCAATGGCTTTCACACCATCAGGCAACTTGACGAGATCCCAGACTCAGTTAGACGCCATAGAATCCATCTCTTCTTTCATGGCATTGTACCATAAGTTCGAAACCTCAGAACTCATGGCCTGTGAAAACGTCTCAGGATCATTTTCGGCTCCAACATTATAGTCACATTCTTGTAGATACACAACATAATCATTAGGAATCGTTGATTTCCTTATTCTAGTAGATCTTTTTAATGTTGCATCAATATTCTCCTGAGGAGCAGGATCATGTTGTTCAACTGGTTGTTCAACAGTTGTAGGCATCTGTTGAACTTCAACATCTACTAGATCAGGATCAACAACTTGTGGTACTTCCAAGACTGGTTCTTCAACACGCGTTTGTACTCGAGGCGTGTTGTTAACAATAACGATCAGTCCATTACTTGAAGTGGCATATTGAGCATCTGAATGATCTTTCTCAGAACCAATGCCCTGGGATCGATCGCTCCCACTAATCAAGTAATTCTCAAGAAATTTTGCATTTCTTGATTCCACAAACCTAGTGTTGTGAGATGGACAGTAAAATCTATAACCTTTAGACCGTTCGGCATATCCAATGAAATACCCACTAATGGTCCTTGGGTCCAGCTTTTTCTCTTGTGGATTATAAATCCTCACTTCAGACGGGCATCCCCAAACGCGCATATGTTGCAAACTCGGTTTCCAATCTTTCCATAATTCAAATGGTGTCTTTGAGACAGCCTTGGTTGGAACTCGGTTTAATATATACACAGCCGTCTTTAAAGCTTCAATCCACAAGGATTTAGGAAGATTGGAGTTACTAAGCATACTCCGTACCATGTCCAATAGTGTTCGGTTTCTTCTTTCTACTACACCATTCTGGTCTGGTGAACCAGGCATAATGTATTGGGCAACTATCCCATGTTCTTAAAGAAACTTAGCAAACGGACCAGGCGCTTGTCCATTCTAAGTGTATCTACCATAATATTCACCACCTCTATCTGATCTCACGATCTTTATTTTCTTTCCACATTGTTTCTCTATTTCAACCTTAAAGCTTTTGAAGGCATCCAATGCTTCGCTCTTATTATGAAGCATATAGAGATACATATATCGAGAAAAATCATCAATAAAGGTGATAAAATATTTTTGACCTTGAATGTCCATGTCTGGACAACATATATCCATATATATAATTTCTAATATGTTTGAACTCCTATTGGCACCTTTCTTTGACTTGTTAGTCTACTTTCCCTTAATGCAGTCCACACATGTCTCAAAATCAATAAAATCTAGAGTACTAAGTACCCCATCTTTCACTAATCTTTTAATTCTTTCTATGGAGATATATCCTAATCTCCTATGCCATAACGTAGAAGAGTCATCGTCAATAATACACCTTTTAGTACCAGCTTGAACATGCATAGCATTATGAGTGGCATTATTTCGTAAATTAATGCAGTAAAGACCATCAGACAAAATACCATTCCCAACACAATCAGATTTATTAAATAAATTGAAAAATGTTTCTGAAAAGTGAAAGCAATAACCATAAGGTACAAGTCTTGAAATTGAAATCAAGTTTCTAGAGAAACTTGGAACATAAAAGGTCTTTTCTAATTTTAAAATAAAACCACTACTTAAAATCAAACTACATGTCCCTATAGCCTCCACATGTGAGCCCATCTTGTTACCGGATAAGATGTATTGCTCATTTCTCACTGGCTTCCTTAGATTTTGCATACCCTGTAAGGAGTTTGCAACATGGATTGTAGATCCAGAATCAATCCACCGGGTGTTAATATTAACATTAACCATATTAGATTCATAACAAACAAACGAGATTGGATTACCCTTATTCTCAAGCCATTTTTGGAATCTGATACAATCCTTCTTCATGTGTCCCTTCTTTTTACAAAAGAAACACTTGGATTCTTTCTTAATATCAACTTGAGGTGGAATTATCCCTTTTCCTTTATGCTTGTATTGAGATTTTCCTTTCTGGTACGTTGTAGCCAACATTGCACTTTCACCAAATTCTATAACAAGCCTCCCTTCCTCTTGAACACACATGGTCATTAGTTCATTGATTGACCATTTATCTTTATGTGTATTGTACGAGATTTTGAATGGCCCGTACTGATGTGGGAGAGTGTTAAGGATATAGTGCACCAGGAAGGATTCCGACATCTCAACCTCGAGATGCTTAAGTTGAGCCGCAATGTCCCTCATTTGCATAATGTGCTCGCGCACACCTTTCACACTGGTGAGTCTCAAAGAAGAGAACTTCATAATAAGGGTGCTTGCTAAAGCCTTTCTGAAGTGACGAATTGATCATCAATGGCCTTTAGCAAGTCTTGAACATTGGTATGCTGATCAACGGAACCACGAATACCAGCAGAGATTTTAGTCTTAATGAACATCATGCTAAGACGATTAGATTGTTCCCATTGGTCATAAAGCATGATATTCTCTGGAATACTAGTTTGAGTAATTTTGGGTGGTTCGTTTTTCCTAATAGCATAATCAATATCCATCCACCCTAATTGAAGGAGAATTCTTTCCTTTCATATTTTATAATTATCCCTTTTAGATCGGAAATATCACAGCGGATATCAGAGAAATTTACAGGTTGAAAAGCTGCAATTAAAGATTATATGCTTATTAAAATTTGAGGCTTAAACTATAGTCATTCTTTACCAATGTAAATCATGAATAATATGAATCTAGTGACATAAAACTTGCATGTGGGCTAAAGTTTTAATTCAATTAAATTCATCATAACTTTACGATAAAACTATCAAATTATGTTCCTTTTCCTAATCCCTGTGGGTAAATTAGAAAATATAATTTGATATTATATCATAATTAATCACACAAAAATATAATAAAAATTCATGTGGGATAAGATTTATTATATCACATATGATTAATTACAATTAATATTTATTTTCTAAATGTGATCCTAAATAAACTTTATTATAGTTTTAATTAATTAAAGATGATGTGGCTACTCCTTAATTAATTAAAATATATGAATCACTTAAATATTAATTAAATCTTTATGCTCAATTATTGCATAAAACCATAAGCAATATTAATTTAATTTCAAATGTGTAAATATTATTTATCTTAAATTGCATATATGACAATAAATTATATAAACAAAAATAAATAATATAAGCACTAATTAAATCCATAAGAGCCATTAATAATTAATCTAATTATGCATAAATTATTTAACTAAATTTTATATGTATAATTAATTGCAAAATTTATACATATAAATACACAAAACAAATAATTTAAACATAATGTATTTAAATAAAATTTTAATGTGCCCAAAAATTATTTAAATAAATATAACATGTATAATAAATATTATACATATGATAAACATAAATTAAAATTATATTCGGAATTATTTTATATATATATATATATATATGTTTATTTTGTTTTAATAAAATTAAATACCTAATATATATAAAATATTACACGATGTATAATACATATCGTGTTTAGCCTGGTGGTCTGGTTCTTGAATTCTCTATCTTAAGACCAAGGTTCAAGTCCAAAAAACATCAAATGTTTAATTTTTTTTAATAAAACTAAATTCTGATTCTATATAAAAATATGTTGTTTCATACAATAACAAGACTGGCTTAGTGGTCAATTGGACAGACCATCACAAATCTCATAGTTTAATCTAGATTCGATTCCCAGATGAAGTGAATCTTTTTTTTTAACTTCATCTTCAACCTCCATCCGGGTCAACCCGACCCGGTTTTACCATAACGGATACCCGGTCGTATATTGCTATTCCGGCGACAGAATCCAGCGTTCTTTTTATCAAAATTCTCATAATTCAATTTTCGAGTGATTCATGGTCTCAATTTGAAGTAAAAACATCATTTTAAATAAAAAGTTAATTAATGAAGCAAATAAATACCCACGATAAATTAGATTTATTTTCTTCATTGTTTTTCAAGTTTAATTTTACAGAATCACTCAAAAATCAATATTGAAACACTTTATAATTTCCATATGCATCAAAAACAATCAAAAAATAAAAAAACCCAAAATTTTAGTTCTTCGTTGAACAGAGCAAAACAGAGATGCTTTTCAAAATAGCTCTGATACTGTTGCGTGTTTTTCAACACACGAACTCGTGCAAGTATACACGGTCACAAGTAATAAAGATTTGTAAGTAAAGATCGATCGCACGAGGATTTGTTACTATAGTTTGTCGAGTACTAAAATTGTATCTCTCTGATTTTATCCAAAATAATCGTTGGTTAATAAAAAAGTAAAATAAGAAAATAAAAGAAATCTAGGATTACAATTTTTCACCAAATTAATCCACTCAAATCATGTTATTTTCTTTTGATTTATATTTTTTAGTACATTTAATTTGTCAACCGAAAACTTCTTTTTTTATTATTCATACATCTCTTTCGAGCTCCGTATAAACACACCTCGTTAAATTAATTTACTATATCTCTATGAAAATTAAATTTACCGAGATTCATTACGTTCTAAGTTTTCAAATGGCCACACATACAATTAAGGTATATCTCTATCCTTCATCATACATGTCATTCTATTTACGAGCAATACACACACAAATGTCTTTCTCAAGTTTATTCATGTGCCACGGATCGTTTTGATAAGATTCGTAAATAATCAAAAAGCATTAAGAACAAAATAGAACGAACAAATCGAACGTCTTATAAATCTATCAAAAATAATTAAAATCAAAGCTTCATAAATTTAGATCAAATGCAACCCAAGAAAAATTAAATTACTTCATAAAATTAAAATAAAAATTACAACAACTACAGAAAATTAAGAAGAAGCAGAAATAAAATTAAAACATCACTTAAAACAAATATTTGGCACACGCATAAAACACAAACAAAAGCCAAAAAATGGCTTACTGCGTGTTTTTTGCCGTCAACACCTGGCTTGAGAATAAAAATTACAAACTGAAAAAACTAAAACACTCTAAAAACTTTCGAAATTAAAACTAAAACTCTACTCCAAAACCTCTCTACTCCAACAAAACTTTTTTACAACTAAAAACTATCTCCTATTTATAGCAAAAAAAATACATCAATAAAATATTAAAAATTAATACACGCGTAAAATATTTGTATCGAAATTAAAACCAGACATTTTTCTTAAATTCCGCGTACACGCGTACGAATTGGAATATTGTATTTTTATACGCGTGCACGACATAAACAGAGGGAGCCGTTCTGACTTTTTTTTTAATTTCAAAGTGCATGCCACGTGTCAGCGTCTGATTCGCTGCAAGAAAATGGTGGGACACGTGGCAGCATATAACAGGATGGAAAGGACGGGCTCACGGAGAATTGCCGCACCGGATTGCAGCGCGAGAACGTGGGAGACAGCTCCTGAGACGTGCCCGGGATTCCGCGCTTTTGCGTTCACCGAAACATGCCACGTGTCCTAACATGATTGGATGATAGATTAAGGGGGAAACGTGGCAGATTATGGTTGGTGGAATAACTGAGCTCACGTGAAGATCAGCGCACGGGATCAGAGGCATGCGTAAGCGGGGACGGGGGCGACGCGCGTCGGACACGCGGGTCCCACTTGCACGCCGGCCCGCGCAGTGGGCCCACTCGGCGTCCGAGTGCGTGAAAATTTGAGACCCGCACCCACTCTCTCCGGTGGGGGTGATAAGCACGCGCGAATCTCGGTAGTTTCTTATCGGATCGGACGATTACGATGCGATGTGGCGTGTAGATTGGTAGCGTAGATTCTTCTCACTGTATGAGAAAATTAAACTTTATTAATTCTATTTTTACCCACAAATATATTTCAAATTATATTTTCAACTTTCTTTAATTACAGTTAAGCCCTTTGCTAATTTAAAATTAAATTTTTAAACTTTTAATAATTAAAATGAAGCCCAAATTTAATTTAAATTATATTTTTGATTTTTAAAAATTGTAATTAAGACCTATATTATTTGAAATTATATTTGTGGACATAAATGTGGCATTAAGTACATTTTCGATACAAATTATTTACTTTTATTAAAATATATAAAAAACAGTAAATACTAATTTATTAAACTAAAATTAACTAAAAACAGAGAGAATCTAGCAATTATAATTAATAAAATAGGTGAAAATAACTATATAAAATACAGTTATCAGATACCAAATGTTAGATTCTCAATTCAATCTAGAAACGTTCATAAAACCATATGAACTCATAATTTAAATGCAGCGGAAACAAAATTGGATTGAAAACATACCTCCTACCATTGATCAAATTTCAGCACTTACATGGAAATTCCAATGGATTATCGATTTGATGCTTTCACTGGTTTCTCACACTTATTTATTGTGTTTGATGGTATATCTGAATTGTTGCAGTTAATAGTGAGAGGACCCGATACTTTATTAAGGTTCTTTCATCAATAACCTCGTTCGGTTTCAAAGCAAGCGTCGCAGTTCGAGCATTTAAACCGAACCGTAACCACGATTCACTTAACGTTGCACCACTTTGATTTACAGAATAAGCATTTGAAACTCTGCTGTTGATTAATTTTTATGGAATGAATTGATTAGATGATGATAAAGAACTTTGTCTGCTTTGAAATTAGGAAAATGGGTTATCCTAATCTTTCTTTTACTATTCTTGTTCTAAAAGGTCATGTTATATTGGATTAAGATTAGTTAGATGAGTGATGTTAGCTAATAAAATTATTAGAAATTTAATCATTGTTATTATAATTTGTTTGTACTTGGCAGTATTGAGATATTTACTTGCTAGATTAGTAGATTGAGTTCCCACTTCCCATTCACTTGTTGCAATTTATTTTCTTCATTGTTTTTCAAGTTTAACTTTACAGAATCACTCAAAAATCAATATTGAAACACTTTATAATTTCCATATGCGTCAAAAACAATCAAAAAATAAAAAATAAAAAACCCAAAATTTCAGTTCTTCGTTGAATAGAGCAAAACAGAGATGTTTTTCAAAATGACTCTGATACCAAATGTTAGATTCTCAATTCAATCTAGAAACGTTCATAAAACTATATGAACTTATAATTTAAATGCAGCGGAAACAAAATTGGAATGAAAACATACCTCTTGCCATTGATCAAATTTCAGCACTTACACGAAAATTCCAATGGATTATCCATTTGATGCTTTCACTGGTTTCTCACACTTATTTATTGTGTTTGATGGTATATCTGAATTGTTGCAGTTAATAGTGAGAGGACCCGATACTTTATTAAGGTTCTTTCATCAATAACCTCGTTCGGTTTCAGAACCGACGTACGGTTCCGACGAAATTGAACCGTCACCACGATTCACTTAACGTTGCACCACTTTGATTTACAGAATAAGCATTTGAAACTTTGTTGTTGATTCATTTTTATGGAATGAATTGATTAGATGATGATAAAGAACTTTGTCTGCTTTGAAATTAGGAAAATGGGTTATCCTAATCTTTCTTTTACTATTCTTGTTCTAAAAGGTCATGTTATATTGGATTAAGATTAGTTAGATGAGTGATGTTAGCTAATAAAATTATTAGAAATTTAATCATTGTTATTATAATGTGTTTGTACTTGGGAGTATTGAGATATTTACTTGCTAGATTAGTAGATTGAGTTCCCACTTCTCATTCACTTGTTGCAATTTGTTTTCTTCATTGTTTTTCAAGTTTAATTTTACAAAATCACTCAAAATCAATATTGAAACACTTTATAATTTCCATATGCATCAAAAACAATCAAAAAATAAAAAATAAAAAAACCCAAAATTTTAGTTCTTCGTTGAACAGAGCAAAACAGAGATGTTTTCAAAATGGCTCTGATACCAAATGTTAGATTCTCAATTCAATCCAGAAACGTTCATAAAACTATATGAACTCATAATTTAAATGCAGCGGAAACAAAATTGGATTGAAAACATACCTCCTACCATTGATCAAATTTCAGCACTTACATGGAAATTCCAATGGATTATCGATTTGATGCTTTCACTGGTTTCTCACACTTATTTATTGTGTTTGATGGTATATCTGAATTGTTGCAGTTAATAGTGAGAGGACCCGATACTTTATTAAGGTTCTTTCATCAATAACCTCGTTCGGTTTCAAAACCGACGTACGGTTTCGACGAAACCGAACCGTAACCACGATTAACTTAACGTTGCACCACTTTGATTTACAGAATAAGCATTTGAAACTATGTTGTTGATTCATTTTTATGGAATGAATTGATTAGATGATGATAAAGAACTTTGTCTGCTTTGAAATTAGGAAAATGGGTTATCCTAGTCTTTCTTTTACTATTCTTGTTCTAAAAGGTCATGTTATATTGGATTAAGATTAGTGAGATGAGTGATGTTAGCTAATAAAATTATTAGAAATTTAATCATTGTTATTATAATTTGTTTGTACTTGGCAGTATTGAGATATTTACTTGCTAGATTAGTAGATTGAGTTCCCACTTCCTATTCACTTGTTGAAATTTATTTTCTTCATTGTTTTTCAAGTTTAATTTTACAGAATCACTCAAAAATCAATATTCAAACACTTTATAATTTCCATATGCATCAAAAACAATCAAAAAATAAAAAATAAAAAAAAATTTCAGTTCTTCGTTGAACAGAGCAAAACAGAGATGTTTTTCAAAATGACTCTGATACCAAATGTTAGATTCTCAATTCAATCTAGAAACGTTCATAAAACTATATGAACTTATAATTTAAATGCAGCGGAAACAAAATTGGAATGAAAACATACCTCTTGCCATTGATCAAATTTCAGCACTTACACGGAAATTCCAATGGATTATCCATTTGATGCTTTCACTGGTTTCTCACACTTATTTATTGTGTTTGATGGTATATCTGAATTGTTGCAGTTAATAGTGAGAGGACCCGATACTTTATTAAGGTTCTTTCATCAATAACCTCGTTCGGTTTCAGAACCGACGTACGGTTCCGACGAAATTGAACCGTCACCACGATTTACTTAACGTTGCACCACTTTGATTTACAGAATAAGCATTTGAAACTTTGTTGTTGATTCATTTTTATGGAATGAATTGATTAGATGATGATAAAGAACTTTGTCTGCTTTGAAATTAGGAAAATGAGTTATCCTAATCTTTCTTTTACTATTCTTGTTCTAAAAGGTCATGTTATATTGGATTAAGATTAGTTAGATGAGTGATGTTAGCTAATAAAATTATTAGAAATTTAATCATTGTTATTGTAATTTGTTTGTACTTGGCAATATTAAGATATTTACTTGCTAGATTAGTAGATTCAGTTCCCACTTCCCATTCACTTGTTGCAATTTATTTTCTTCATTATTTTTCAAGTTTAATTTTACATAATCACTCAAAAATCAATATTCAAACACTTTATAATTTCCATATGCATCAAAAACAATCAAAAAATAAAAAATAAAAAAACCCAAAATTTCAGTTCTTCGTTGAACAGAGCAAAACAGAGATGTTTTTCAAAATGACTCTGATACCAAATGTTAGATTCTTAATTCAATCCAGAAACGTTCATAAAACTATATGAACTCATAATTTAAATGCAGCGGAAACAAAATTAGATTGAAAACATACCTTCTACCATCGATCAAATTTCAACACTTACATGGAAATTCCAATGGATTATCGATTTGATGCTTTCACTGGTTTCTCACACTTATTTACTGTGTTTGATGGTATATCTGAATTATTGCAGTTAATAGTGAAAGGATCCGATACTTTATTAAGGTTCTTTCATCAATAACCTCGTTCGGTTTCATAATCGACGTACGGTTCCGACGAAATCGAACCGTAACCACGATTCACTTAACGTTGCACTACTTTGATTTACAGAATAAGCATTTGAAACTCTGATGTTGATTCATTTTTATGGAATGAATTGATTAGACGATGATAAAGAACTTTTTCTGCTTTGAAATTAGGAAAATGGGTTATACTAATCTTTCTTTTACTATTCTTGTTCTAAAAGTTCATGTTATATTGGATTAAGATTAGTGAGATGAATGATGTTAGCTAATTTCCCCTAAAATTATTAGAAATCTAATCATTGTTATTATAATTTGTTTGTACTTGTCAGTATCGAGATATTTACTTGCTAGATTAGTAGATTGAGTTCCCACTTCCCATTCACTTGTTGCAATTTTTGACCCTAATCTTAGTAATCTAGAACTAGCTCTGCTTGTGACAGGTACGAGTTCAACAAAATCTTCTTGATTTCTATTCGTCGGGTTCTCTGAATTCCTTGCAGTTGTTAACCATGGAGGTTCTGCTTTCCCGGTATCAAAGTTTAGTTTTGGATCACATTCAGAGTGGCTCAAGCATTCCCTTTTCTTTCTTAGATCCTAAGCTTTTTGGGCAAAGACCTTTGTTCTTTGGCTACTCTTTATCTTTCAGTAGAAAAAGATGGAGGAATCCATTTACTTGGATTCACTGTTCCTTTGCAATGGAACAAGGACTAAAGCCTTGCCCAAAGTTGAAAACTTCAAATGTTGATATTGCTGAAAGAAAAGAAACGCCTTTGGAGGAAATCCAGATCAAGAAATGTTGGGATTTGTAGCCAGATTGAGAAGTTGGTTTTGTGGAAGAGGTACAGGGAGTCAGTTGAGTTGTTTGAGATTTTGGAATTAGAAGCTTGTTATGAGGTTGATAATAGCACCTACGATGCTTTAGTGAGTGCTTGCATTGGTATGAAATCTATTCGAGATGTAAAGAGGGTGTTTAATCGTATGATTAGTCATGGGTTTGAGCCAGATCAGTATATGAGTAACAGGATACTTCTTATGCATGTTATATGTGGGATGATGATTGATGCATGCATCTTGTTTGATAGGATGCAAGAGAAGAACTTGGTTTCATGGAGCACGATAGTAACTGGGATTGTGGACTCTGGAGATTACATGGAAGCTTTCCGCAGGTTTTTGGTAATGTGGCAAGATTTTTCTGATTGTGGGTCCCATACATTTGCGATAATGATCCAGGCATTTGCTGGGTTGGGATTCATTTTTTCTGGACAACAGTTTCACTCTTATGCTGTGAAAATGAGTGTAAACGAAGATATTTTTGTGTTATGTGCACTGATTGATATGTACAGTAAGTGCGGGTGCATTGAGGATGCTCAGTTTGTTTTTGATGGTATGTCTGAGAAGACAACAGTAGGATGGAATTCCATAATAGTAGGATAACACTTCATGGTTATAGTGAGGAAGCTCTGAGCATGAGCAAGATGTGTGATTCTGGCGTCAGAATGGACCATTTCACATTCTCCGTAATTGTAAGAATCTGTGCAAGAATAGCTTCACTAGAGCATGCTAAACAAGCTCATGCAGCTTTAGTTCATCATGGATTTGGTTCAGACGTAGTAGCAAACACAACACTTGTGGATTTGTATCGCAAATGGGCCAAAATAGAAGATGTTCATTGACCGTGTATACTTGCACGTTTTCATGATCTCGTAAAGAGACAATAAGTTTTTGGTCTCATTGCCGGTGATTTGTTTTACTATTTTTTGTTGATATTAATACCAATCAATCTGATTTTAGTTAAAAAAAAATTATTTTTTATGCTTACTGTTACTTGCTTTTATTTATTTTTTAATTTTCTGATAAAGTGAAACTTTATATTTGACACAAAACTTCTTAACCTCCCTAAAAGCAAAAAAAAATGGGAAGTCAAACTGACGATTATAAATCAAGGGTTTTTTGGGAGGTAACTCATGTGTTTTAATTTTTTTATTTAGTTTAACATGTATTAGTTTTTTTTATTTCGTTATATTGTTATTTTGTATTCGTAGGTACAAATCGGAGAAAGTAAAGCTATTTTTGGATTTCAATCTTTCAAACCAAAACTAGGAAGTTTTTTTAAACTCATCTCATTTGTTCTATAACTTTCACACATTGAGGATAATGTGCATATTAAGTTTGGGGGTGGTAGAGAGATTGAACTTAGTTGAAATATTTTGCTTGTGAAACTTTATTTGTTTGATTGATTGAAGATATTTTGCTTTTGATGGTGATTTATTTTTATTTCTTTGGTATTAAATAATACATAGTTCCTTGAAAAATTTAAATATTGTCTAAGTTTGTGTATAATTTTTGCGTATGTTTCATTTTTACAAGAATATATATTTATGAGCACTAATCTTGATGTTTGAGTTGTTATGTTAATTTAGAGAAGATTTATGTGAGTATACAATTCGATTGATATTTTTTGGTGTCATAGTTCTTAAAATTTGTTTGATTTTCTCTCGAGACGAAATCCTAGATAACACTTAACTAAGAAATGATTTAGGTCATCTTTGGATCATTTGAGCCTTTCTATCTACCTTCACATGTTTATCCCTTTTTTTTAGCTTCAGAGTTTTATATATATATATATATATATATATCGATTTTCTTATCTCACTGACATGTGATCATTGTTAGTAAATTTCTAAAGATATATCGAAAAGAAAAAAAGCATACTGAAAAAAAAAACAAAAAAAAAACAATTATTGCATGTGATGCTAAATCCCAAATTGGGAAGTATTCATTGAGATGTTAGAAGGTATCTTGTTTCAATCCTAAAATGATGTGTTTAGGAAAAAAAATTTGAGTTAAATATTATCATTTATTCTACTTTTACCTAATTCATACATTACAAGCTTAATAAAATCCTATTGATTTTTGGTTGTGTTTGTAGTGGAGAGAGAAATGAAAAATGAACTTATGAGATTTGTGATTTCATTAAAAATTAATTACGTCCATATTTACATAAACTCATCCGGATTTTATATGATGAAATATGAAGACTTCACACATACTAAAATTCCTTGTGAAAATGCAACATATTTTAAAATTTATTTCAATACTTAGATAAATTTTTTGTATTTTTTTGAGTTGTGTTATTTGAAATGACCAAAAAGAAATGTTTCAAAAATCACTATTTTAAATGCATGTATCCTTGTTTTATTTCTTTCTTTTTGCTCGAGGACTAGCAAAATCTTAAGTTTTGGGTGTGATAATTGTATATTATACAGTTATTTTGTCCATTTTATTAATTATAATTGCTATGTTTTTGATATTTTTAGTTAATTTTAATTAATTAAATTAATATTTACTGTTTTTTAAGGAATATATTTTTAAGAAAATTAAAGAATATGAATCGAAAAATGACTTAATTGCAAATAATAAAGTTTGAAAATATAATTTAAATTAAATGAGTGATTAATTGTAATTAACAAAAATCTAAAATATAATTTGAATTAAAATAAGGTTTGATTGCAATTAACGAAAGTTTAAAAGTTAATTTAAATTAAAAAAAAGTTTAATTACAATTAAAAAAAATTTAAAAGTTAATTTAAATTAAATTAGAGGGTTAAAAATCAATTAAATGAAATTTGTTTTTTTGCGTAAAAAAGAAAACCATGCGTAGCTACTTTTCACGCGTGCCACGCACCATCAGATCAAAATATCAACGATGAGGATCAACGCATGTAATACAAACGCGACAAAAGTGATTGGACCCACGTGTCTATGTCAAAAATGGTCCCGTGTGACGCAATCCAGAGAAACATCGTGCGCTCTGCCATTCCAACGAATCATACAATGTCATGTGTCTCGAATATTCTTTCAGCAAATCAAGAGCTGACATTCATCATGTTTTTGGCAATTATAATTAAAAAAAATTGACAAAATAACTGTACAATATACAGTTATCATTCATCATGTTTTTGGCAAGATGCTTCGCAGGAATATTATAGCTTGGAGTGCCTTGATTGCTGGATATGGAAATCACGGTAAAGGCTGGGGAGATGTTTGAGAATATGCTCCAACAAGGAATGGTACCCAACCACGTGACATTTCTTGCTGTACTGTCAGCATGTAGCTATTCAGATTTATCGGCACGTGGATAGGAGATTTTTCATTCAATGTTTAGGGATTACAAAGTTAAGCCCCGTACAATGCATTATGCATGTATGGTTGAATTAATAGGTCGAGAGGGACTTTTAGATGAAGCGTTTGCACTAATACAAAGAGCGCCCTTCAAGTCAACCGCAAACATGTGGGCTGCCTTGCTAACAGCTTGTCGGATCCATGGAATTTAGAACTTGGGAAATTTGCAGCTGAAAAACTATATGGAATGGAGCCAGAGAAGCTTAGTAATTATGTTGTGCTCCTGAATATATATAACACCTGTGGTAAGTTGAAAGAAGCTGCTGAATTTGTTTGGACTTTAATGAGAAAGGTTTTAAGAATGCTTCCAGCATGTAGTTGGATTGAAGTAAAAAAAGAAACAAATGTTTTTTTGCAGTGGAGACCGAAGTCATCCCCTAACAGAAGGGATTTATCAGATAGTGGATGAGGTGATGTCTGAGATCTCAAAGCATGGTTATTTTCCTAGGGAGAAGTCTATGCTTTCTGATGTAGATGAACAAAAGAGCGGATGTTACTTTACCACAGCGAGAAGCTGGCAATAGCTTTTGGCTTGATCAGTACTTCTAATGGGAGATCACTACAAATTGTACAGAGTCATTGTGTTTGTGGAGACTGCCACTCTGCAATCAAGCTAATAGCTATGGTTAGTGTACGTGAAATTGTCATAAGAGATAGCAGCAGATTCCACCTCAAAAATGGGGTTTGTTCTTGCGGAGGCAAAATTGTTACAGGATTTGGGAAACTATATACTCTTGAGTTTTGAGTATTATAGAACCAGATGACTTTATTAGCTGAATTTAACATATTGTTTTGTTCTTTTTCCTAAGACATTTAGAGACCACCTAAACCAGCCATGAGTTTTGACCATTCTTTGAATGAAGGAGCACTTCTCATACTTCCCACAGATGTTTGCTTTGGTACTATAGCACTTGTTTTATGCGGCAAAGATGTAGAAGCTCTAGTCAGCCACCAAAAGGTAACTCGATTTTTTTTTACCACATTTTTTTTTAGCCAAGTACATAGCCTAAAACATCAAACAATTTATATAAATTCTTTTCTGATCATTTTGGACAATATTTGTCGGTGCATGTTCTAAAGTATAGAAATTCTCTTTCGATGGTAAGTACTAAAATTGATATAAAACATGGAGGGAAATAGAGGAGAGAGAACTAGCACGTGCTAGAATTGGAGAAGAACAATAATAATTAGGGTTAGGTTAGAAATTCATACGAATAGAAATTGTGGGATAAAAAAAATTTAGAGAAGCCATAATCAATTTATTAATCCAAGTCTGACAATTACAATAGGCAATAGCCTTATTTCTAGGCATTATAGAACCCTAAGTAACCTATTAAATCTATGAAATAAATAAAATCAACAATTATTATTAATAAAATTCTAAAAAATCAATTAAGGATCTACAAAACATCCGCTCATCCAATCTATTCATAAAATCCATTCGCATTTGAAAAATCGTAGATGATTTATATCCGATGGTTAGAAATTTTCAAAATTCTCAAGGTGGATCGGATCTAATAATAGAATTTTTAAATCTACATAAATTTGATCTAATTTGTATATATTAAAATCTAATATATTTTTATATATATATCTATAAATTTTATGAGTCTTTTTTAATAATTTTACATTAAATCAAAATTAATACTCTACTACACAAAATGATAAAATGTGTACTGCTTTGAATTTTTTATCAATAGATCATTTTTCTTTTTCTATTTCTATTTGTTTTTTTGGAAGTTATTAATTAGTTCCTAAAGGTAATTGGCAAGTAGCATATTATAGTTTTTTAATTGAGTTGCGTGGATTTATAGTTTGTATAATTTTTTATTAAAAATATTTTGTTGCAATGAAAAATATCATTTAACTGATTATATAAATTAATCCGAATTAATATGCATGTAAAATGAATTAGATAGGATCATATGTGTGTAATGTGCGGATGGATTAAGGATTATAAAATTCATAAATTATACGGATTATAGATTAACTAAAACTGTGTATTCTATGTTACTAAAACCGAAAACTCTAAATAATATAGTTAATGGTATACATAATTTACATCAAATGCATTAAAAGACGTATGCAGTATAAATTAAGCATTCACATTTTTTTTTTTTTACCCCTCCATTTATACCCAAAGCTAATACATCGTATTTTCTTCTAGAACGAGCAACAAGTTTGCTATGCAGGAAAGATCATTGCTTCTATTATGACATTTTCTTCTCATTCTTCCATAATTTCCCTTCTTATGGCCTGTTGAGAGCTTTCAGTCGGTAGGCTCATAGGTCTTGAATAAGAGGAGACTCCAGGCAGATTACTTATGCTCCTTCTAGGATTGATCTGTTCTATTGATAAAGACTTGTGCAGAGACTGCGTAGCTTCTTGATTTCTTCTTCTCTCCCTAACACCAGCATGCCAATGTTTTATAATGTCTGCCATTTTCTCATCCAGTACATTACTCTTGTATTCTGAGCCCATCTATGATCAATAGAACAAGTTCATATGTAGTTTTGAATTTCTTGGTATTATTATATAAAAAAGGATATCAATGGGTGGATACTCATGAGTATTATAAGCATGTCCTACTACTAGACTAATTTTATTTTTTTAGATAACTTAATTGTCTTCAAAGAAAAAATTTCACCTGTGTTACAAGTGCATAAAGAGGGAGAGTAATATAGCTGCAAATTACTTGGACAACCACCCTGAAAATTATGGAATTTATCAATAATTAGTAAATGGGAATAAGCATTTGCAACAAACACTTGATTAGCTTCAAAATCATGTAATGAAATGCAAATAATTGGATATTAATTATTAGGCAGTAAAGGACACTCACGTTATTGCAACTCTAGTGATAACAACCACTGTGTGCACATGGTAGCAAGAATCAAACCCAAACTGAATCTGCAAAAAGAACAACCAGAAACAGAGGATACAAAAGGGTTATTCATGACTAAGTTGGAGCATTCAACCATTTAGAAAACAGGACTTACTGAAACCCAGGTGAAGAAAGAGAGCTCAAATGCATTCTGCAGATTCACAGAGAATATATAACACGGAGTTCATTGTTTAAATTATCAAGATGACAATTCTAAGCTCTATTGTAATTTCTTAAACATTTATAATAGGAATGAGGGATTACCACAAATAAAGTATAATGTAGTAGTGTCAAGACAAACTTTGGCTTCCCGAACCAAAAGAAATTATCATTCGGCTTAACAAGTGGGGTTCCAATTATTACAGTGTGTTGTTTATTAATCTGAAGAGCCATTCTTGCAACAATTACTTCAAGTTTGGTTCCTAGAGCCAAAACCATCTAAACAAAGCTTCAGTGATAGGAGGGCATAATTCATTTATTTTTGTAATAAACGTTTATATAGCATAGATTGTTACTTACCACCATTGGGACATAAGACATCCAGCTATAAACATGCCAGCCTGATAAGTGAAATCAACATGTTATTTGTAGTCAAGTATGATTAAAAGAAAATGAGCAGTGGAAACCAAACTTACCATGCACGTCTACAAGCAACAAGATGACAAATACAATCCACATCAAAGGGCTGTAAAAGAAGTGAACCATAGGATATAATTCAATATACGATGAAATTTTTATTAAAAGATGAAAGTCAAAGAAAACATCATATTCATATTACATTTTAAAAATAATGATAAATTAATCAACAACCTCAGGCCAACAACAGCCTTGAAATCTTCCTCTAAACATTTTTCTATGTATTCCTGGAAATTGAATTCATTGTGTCTGGCAGAGAAGTGAGCCTGCATCAAAGATTTCAAGAATTAATAACAAATGCCAATCTGGGTTTTTTTTCAATCACCAAAATGACTTGGTATTTGAGTTCAGCTACCGCAATGAAACCATGTCTCAAGGTGAGATAGTCAACTTTTGCCACTGATCGAAAAAACTGCCTGAAGAAACATTTCTGCACCATTTCAGTCACCAAAATTGAGTCATTGAAACTTCACCTCTTTATTCTCTTCTTTACTAATGGTTGACATGAAAACTTAGATACAATTAACAAAAAACATTTTGCTTCATAATGGAATGAAGGGAGCTCACAATCCATAGCAGAACTGACCACTTTGTAGACCATATCATGTGCCGTCTTCCAAATGTTGTTTGCCTAGCAAGCCGGAACCTATTTGGATCTGTTAATCAACATTTTTCAGGGGAAAAAAGGATTAACTTTGATATTTTCCGAGTAAAATGTCTAATAAAAGTGGCTAATTAAAGCTTGCAGATACATTTGCAAAATATATTATCCATTGTTAATACTTCACATCTAAGTTGGGTTCAGCATTTCGTTACAAAGTCACAGAATTATAGAGCAACTTGTGTTTCCTTCTAATTTCATGGGTTGATAATTTACAGAATACCCTTCTCAAACACATATAATGCATAAAAAGGATCAAATATCCAACATATATTTTAATTGACAAATATGTTCATTTAGTGTTTACAATGTCTCAAATCCAACCAGCTGATATAAGGATAGATGAAATTAAATACACAAAGAACCAGTTGAATAAAATACAAGTATATAATTGTATAGAACAAATCTTAAAAATAATTGGCAAGTCAACATAATGTTAATCATTAAGACTTATAACTACAGGTCTTTGATCCCTCAATTGCTTTTTCCAAAGAAAAATTGTATGACTCTACAGGTCAATTTTAAATAGAAGAAATATTACAGCCCTCCAAATGTGACTCGTGTATTCTAGACCTACCAATAAATAGTTAATGTTTCCATTTATGTTCAAAGGACTTCTTCATTTTGAATCAGTAGACCATGGTGCATCGTTTTTTGTGGGAATAATATATTATTTTCATGGCCCAAGAGCATAACATATGCTATATGTATAATTTCGCGAAAAGCAAAACATAAATAACTAAAAAAATGTAAACTTGAATCCCAGGAGGACAAAGTAGAAAAATTCCAACCAATTATATCATAATCTAAACACCCTTCGAAAAATAAAGTTAAACACTCTTTCACACGTCCTGAGAACATAACCATACCATTGGCTACTAGATAATCCATCGTTTGAGTTTCTTTCTCCCAAGCTTTCCAGCGTTTCATCTACCAAGTGAAAAATGAAAAATAAGAACATGTGTAAAAATGGGAAAACGGAAAAATTGGATAAGTTATGTGTATGTAACTAACAAAACTGTATAAACCTAAAAGCTTTGGGGAAACTACTCTATATAAGCATAATCAATAAGCTTTTTACTACCTTGGCTCTGCCCAAAGCCATTGTAAAAACACTATACAAAATTTGCATAACTGCCAGCACAAAAATGAATATATGAAGCTGATGAATTGCCTCTTTAGTGATTAAAGAAACCTTTCCCTACAAAACCCATTTGAAATGTTAAATCAAAACCCAGTTATTTTACTTCCCATTAAACAAATTAATTGTGTGTTCAGAGACATACATCAGCACTGCAAGAATCAGCAATTGTACCATAATTGTTTGGAGTACTCTCCTCATCAGCTAATAATAGCCTATATGGTCGCTTTAGCATTCCATCAAACACATCATCTGCCAACCATAGTTTATGTACAAAATGTTGCACTTGGGCAGTTTTAGTTGTATTTTCTTTACGGCATGGAAGCATAGTGTCTGCTATATTGGCAGGTATGCATATTTTAGATATATAATCTTGTGTTACTGCCAAAAAAAGTGATATAAATCCCAAAAGCATCAGTTCTGCAACAAAAAAAAAATAAAATAAGAAATCCAGGTCTAAAACAACCCAACACTCGATAAAAATCACCACTGCAATAATGTTATACCTGATTTTAGCTTATCCACTGCATCAGATAAAGCTGTTTTTTTATGCCTTTTCAGCCACTGCACACATTAATTTGTTTACAAGGAAAAAAAACAAATTTAAGCATGAAATTCATAATCACAGAGCACCAAGAATAAAGAAGAAGAATAAAAAAATGAAGAAGTTGATTACGTTACAGAGGAGATGAATGGAACGCTCAAGGAGTAGAGAAACGGAGATGAAGATGAAACAAACAGTAGCAAGTGCCCATGTGGGAGTATGTTGCAGAGAGCCATCGGTTTCTCCAACCGCCATTATTTTTCTTTTAAATTGTATTTTCCAGTTTTCTTCAGCTGAAATTGCTTTATATATCAATGGCGGATATATTATTATAATTTTATTTTTATTATCATAATAAATATTAAAGTATAATTATTGAATTAAAAATAATTTATTTATTTTTAATTTGAAATTAACAAAAATTATGATAATATTATTGCTTTTTAAAAAGAAAAAAAAAGCGAAGATATTTTATTTTTAATTTGAAATTAACAAAAATTATGATAATATTATTGCTTTTTAAAAAGAAAAAAACTTAAAATATCTTCGCTACTTATTTTTTCTAAGAGGTCAGTATTATCTCATCTTTGAAATTAACAAAAATTATGATAATATTATTGCTTTTTAAAAAGAAAAAAAAACTTAAAATATCTTCGCTTATTATCTCATCTTTACTGCATGCTCACTTGCAAAAAAGTTAATTATTTTGAAGGGTGGGTGTTATCATAAGTTTTCATATTAATATCAAGAATATTAGTTTAATTTATTTATTAATTTTTATAATAATTTAATTTTTATTTTAAAAAATAATAACAAAATTAATTAATTAATTTTTTTATTTTTCTGTTATAATTAAGATATCATTTTTATAAATTATCTTTAATAATAAATAATTATTATTCTAAAATTAATAAAAAAATTATTTATTTATTTATTTTTATATAGTTATTTTTTTATTAAAAATAAACTAATTTTTAAAAAAATAAATTATTTTAAATTATTTTAAAAAATATGATACATTTATTTCTATTTTTAATTAGTATGAGTTTAAATTGATTTAATAATAAACTTTCATATATAATAATTAATAAAAAATTAAATATGTTAGTGCATTCGTCAAAACGCGCTCAAAAGCGACATGGTATAAAATCGCATTGAAGTGCTAAAAGTCGGATGTCAATTAACTTGACTCAAATTAGATAATCTAAATTAAAAAATTCAAATTTACTAAAATTAGTTTGAATCCGCTCAAATTCTTATTTATATATCTTAATTATTATTTTTATTTTATTTAATCAGATATTAATTTAAAATAGTATAAATGCTTTTATAATTTTTAATGTAATTATAATGGTAAAATTTTTGAAATGAATTTTAATAACAAACATAAATCGTTACATATTTTTCTAAAACTAAGAAGTAAATGTTTTAAAATTATAAATATATTATAAAATAACTCAAAAAATTACTTAAAATTAAAATAAATAAATTTTTTAGACATAAACTTTAAGTAATTATAATTAGTAATAATATAATATATTTATACAAATAATTAATAACATTAAAATTATAAATAAATTTAATAAATTTACTAACAAATCAATAAATTAATCATAATTAATTTATATAAAATAATTTATAAATTCATAAAAAATTATAACATATAAAAATTTAATTTAAAAATGTTCTTATATAATCATGTCGATAAGATATTAAATAATTTTTATAAATAAATAAATAATCAATATATAAAAAGAGAAAATAATTACAAAAAAATACAATAAATTTTTCATGACATAAATTAATAAACTTATCATAAATAAATATTCAGTATATAAAAAAGAGAAAAAAATTACAAAAAATATACAATAAATTTGTTATGACATGAATTAACAAACTTATCATATAATAATAATTATTATAATTATTTTTTTTATTTTTTATTATCATATTAGTCTTAACTCAATCATAATTTTTTTACGTTATCATGTAAGATTCAAATTAGAGGCAAATTTAATTCATTCATATTTAGTTGGTATTTTTCGGTTTGTATTGAATTTGAATAACTGAATAGCATCACAAATTCCCAATCCTAATTAAAGTTTAAGCTTGACCGGTCAAAACAGGCTTACTATAATTTATTAGTCAACAAAAAGCCACACATTTTTCCATAAAAATATCATGTATTATTTGGTAAAAAAAATACTTAGAACAACAGTCATAACAGTCATGATATTTATAGATTTATAATTTTTTGTTAATTCATTTGTTATCATATCATTATTCTCTTACTTCTATTTTTATTTTGCATTTGTTCATATCACCTTAAAAATATATATATATTTTTGAAGTACGAAAAAACTCTCACAAACATGATGTTAATAATATTACCGATGGTTCATCTACTTATAAGATTTTCTTATTTTTATTACTACTGAGAAAGAAGACGAAGTAAATCATTAACATATATATACTCTTTACTCTTAAGTTTTCTTTTTTCTTTTATTTAAACATGAATATGTTTTCCTTCTTTTCTAAATCACATTGTATGATGTTTTATTATTAGTTTTTTAAAATAAATCTTTTCTTTGTTTTTTTAAATAATATTACGTCACTCATATATATTAAAAATAAAATCCTTAATTTTAAATTTATATGTATGTATTATAAATGATTTTGGTGCCGTTTAATCACTTCTTACTCTTTTAATTATTTTTTATAAAACGAAAGAATGATAAATTAAACTCAATTTTTTTAAAATAATGTTAATTCATATATAAATGACTTTATCTACCGAATAGTTGCAATTATTTGTTTTTAAATACCAATTACTTACTTTTTGTTTTATTTTTTTTCCTCTTTTCACTTTTTAATTTTGTCTTAATATTTCCATCGGTAACATCTTGAAATATTTTTTATTAATATATGTTTTATATTTACTATGCTATTTTAAAAATATAAAAAGGAAAATATTGGAATTACTTCTCGATCTATTAGAAGCCTACACCTCACTTTAATAGGAGGGGTAAAAAGAACGTCTTCTTGGACTTGTGTGATAGATATATTAACATAGACGTGTATGATGGGGGGAGACGTGTATGATGGGGGGAGACGTGTGTGATGGTTCATGACTTTTCACAACTGGAAATTGTTCTTGACTCGAATTCGGTATCTCATATAAATTGTCAAGCCATCACTTTTCACGTTAACCTCAAAGAAATATAAATTTTATATTATTTATAAATACTATATTAATAATTTATTAATTAATATGAGATATTTTTTTATACACTTATATTTAACCTTAAAGTAGAATTAATATAAAAAATATCCTTAAATTTTGAGGTATCTTTAAAAATATCCCTAGGATTTCAAAAATTCAAAAATATCTTTGAAATATAACGAAAATTAAATCTAACGGAAGTGAATAGTAACATTATTAAAATAGAAGAATAAAAAATAAACTAAGAAATAATAGACATAAAAACAGAAAATATCTCAAGATATTTTTCATAGTAAATAATAATAAGTAAAAAGAAATTTTAATAAATTTAAAAAGTAAAATTAAATCTCAAAGAATGAGATGCATTTAAAAACCCATCATTTTTGCTAAGAAAATTATTTTCTAGGAAAAACATAATTTATTATAACATAAGTAATAAATATATGAGTATTAAAAACATAGATGTAAAAAGAATGTATAATATACCATTAATTGATAAATAAACTATATTAAACAAGATATCCAAAATTCCCCATAAAGATAAAGAAAAAATTGGATACATCCATTTAGGAGGAATTTAAATATTAATAAAAGCTCGTTTTAGAGAAGAAATATATAAACTAATAAAAATAGTATTACGAGATAACAGAATAATAAATAGTAAATATGCCTTCTTAGGAATGATTTATAGTAACTTAGGATACCAAAAGTTAGATTTTTTAGCATATCATAGATTTGATATTAATATACATGATAAAAATCTAAATCAAGTATTAAGTCTAGTTTATGAAATCGAAAGATGATAATTAATTAAAGAAGAAAATCATTCATTTTCAATACATTATTTAGTAGCATATTTTTTAACAAATAATCACAATAGTTCAATATATAGACAAAATGAATTTATAGAAATAAACAAAACTTTTAAAGAATTTGGATAAATAATAAAACCAGAAATACTAATAGACTTTAAAATACCAGAAGAATGATAATTAGATATCAAAGAAAAATCCTTGATCACAAGAAGAAAAAGTAATGTTGTTATAAATAATAGTATGTCAAGGTTTACTTTTATAGACTATGAAGGAAAAACTTCTAACCAAGAAGTTAAAAAACTAGAAAATGAAGTCAAAATAACGAAGGTTAATTAGTTCATGATGTTATATTAGGAAATAAAATAATGTTTAGAAATAAAATAAAAAAGGTGCATTTAGAAGTAAATGGAAGCCTAGTAGGCCTAGCAAAAAATCAAGCAATATTATTTGAAATTATGCAACTGTTAACAGAGGAAATAGATTTACTCCAAGAATAAAACACAAACTACTTACAGAAAATAATAGACGTACAAAAAGAATTATTAAAGGAAATAAATGAATATGGTTATAGCAAATTACAACAAGATATACATAAGGAATTTTTAAAACTATGAAAAGATATATACAACATACATAGAAATAATAAAATTATAAGTCATAAATATGATCCCGTAGAAGGACTAAAAGAAGAACAACCTAAGAGATAAGATGTCCTAATTTCTAAAAAGGAAAAAAGAAAAAATGAAGAAAGATATGAGAAAAAAGATATAATTCTAATTTAATGGAATATAGAAAATAATTAGAAAGAAAATTCATGAATCTTGAAAATAGGGATATAGAAAAATTAGTTAGTTTATTGACACTAACTAATGAAGAAATAGAAGAACAATATAATTTAAAAACTTTGTACAAACAAAAAAGATTATGATATAACAATAATCAGTGAAATTGATTCTGAACCAAAAAACATGACCTCAAAAGATCACATGAAATCAATTTTATTACCAGTTCCTTACCAAAAATGAACACATAGGGGAGAAAGAAATAGGCAAAGGACAGAACAACCTAACCCCACAAATAGAAGAAGATAACCACCTAAAATGGAAGAAGGTTTGCATTGGGGAATTAGAGGTAGTATTTCACCAGGATCCAAACTTTGTGATAATTATAAGTCTGATCTTCTAGATTTAGACTATATAAGAGATAGAAAAAAGTCTTAGATGAATAAGCTAGTGGTATGAGTGTGCTCATACAAACCTATCAAACTACCCAAACAAACCATTCAATTTGTAGCGTACTTATAACACATAAAATGACAGGATATATTAAAGTTTGGTTTTCAAACTTAACAGATCAACAACATTTGTTAATGCAAGGAAATGCTACCACATGAAAAGAATACTTGGATACAGTAATAAATGAAATATACAAGGAATTTATTGGAGAGGATAAAGGAAGAACTATCACTAAATCTAGTGAAAATAAAATTAATGAAGCTAAATGGCATCTAACAAATATGGAAATTTGTAACATGTGTTGAATAGATTCTTTTATTTGTCAATATGAAATGTATTACCATAAATTACCACTCTCTATGCAAACAACTTATAAAGGGATGTTTTTTTCAAAAACTACCTGGAATATTACATAATACCTTAACAAAAAGTTGGCAACAAAGAAATAGAGAAACTATACCAGATACTCTATGAGGAAGAATAAGAAACCTTAAGGGTTGGATCATTATTAAATGTCAAGAAATAAAGGAATATAAAAAAATAGAAGAAAATGATAAAAATCTATTTAAAATCTGTTGTGATATAAAAGATTTTATAATACTAGAAAAATATAGATGTAATATAAAAGATTTAAAAAATATAAATTTAGAAAATAAGATTTTCAAAAATATAAAAGAGATATAATAGAAAAACCTATAAGAAAATATATTTTAAAAAGAAGTATAAACCTTCTGAAAACAACAATTATTGCCCTTTAGAAAAAAAATGCAGATGTTAGATCTGTAATGAATAAGAAAATTATACCAACAAATATCCAAGCATACTTCAACATAAAAAGGAATTTCCACAAAAAGCAAAAATCTTGGAAGAAACATTCAAAATGGAATTAGAACTAATTGATGAATCTGATATAGATGATACTTATGGTATCTATCTATTGGAAGAAACTGAGAAAGAAATAACTGACTTAGAATATGAACACTCAAATTATAGATATTCTTCAACAGAAGATGAATGATTTGTATAGTATTACAAATTCAAATAATACTTATATTAAAGTAGGACTAAAATTTAAAAATTATGTCACTTATCATTTACATGCATATATATATATATAGGAGCTAGTATGAGTGTAGTCAATAAATATGTATTTCCAAAAGATAATTGGAAATAAGCATCAAAAGATTTAATTGTAAGAATTGTCAATAATATTACAATAAATCTTAATAAGGTATTAAAAGATACAGATATAATGATAAGAGGAGAAAATTTTCACATTCTATCATATATCAACAAGAAACAAGAGTTGATTTATTATTAGAAAATAATTTCCTAAACCTATATCAAACTTTTACACAATATTTCGACAAAATAATTCTCACAACCTTGTAAGGTGATACCATCTATATCTCAAAAATAAGAAAAGATTTAGTTGTCTCAAACCCCAATTTTATGCAATAATATAAAAAGCGAAAACATTGTGAGATAGATAACCAGAAAAATCTTATTTAGAAAACATTTCATTAGATATATAAGAGAAACAAAAAAAAAATTTCAATGAAATACAGGAAGACAAAGTCCTAACAAGCATCAAAAAACTATTAAAAATAGTAAGTTTAGAAAATTATTTGACCTAAAAATAAATAAATCTAAGATAATAGTCAATATAAAATTAAGAGATCCTAACAAAGTTATAAGAGTAAAACCAATGATTTAAACTCGAGAAGGCATAATTGAATTTGGAAAAAAAATCAGGAACTTTTGGAATTAAAAGTCATAATACTAAGTAATTTACCTCAATCTAGCCCAACATTTTTAGTTAAAAAAGAAGCTGAGAAAAGAAGAGGGAAAAAGAGAATGGTAATAAACTTTAAAATACTAAATAAAGAAACCATTGACTATGGATACTTCATTCCAAAGAAAGAATAACTATTATCATTAATAAAAAGAAAGAAATACTTCTCAAATTTTGATTGCAAAAGTGGATTTTGGAAAATAAGACTGGATGAAGAATCTAAAAAACTAACAACATTTAGTTGTCATCAAGGACAATTTTAATGGATAATTATATCATTTGGATTAAAACAAGCTTCATATATCTTTCAAAGATATATGGATAACATCTTCAAGAAATTATAAGATATATGTTGTGTTTACATAGATGATAGTTTGATTTTCAATAATGAATATAATAAACACTATTTAGATATTAGTAATATTTTACAAGAATGTGGAAAGGAAGGCATTGTACTCTCTAAAAAGAAAGGAATACTTGCACAATAAAATATTAAATATTTAGGATTGGAAATTGAAGATTGAAAACATAATCTACAACCTCATATACTAAATAATATTCAAAGTTTCCCTAGTGAATTAAAATAAAAAAACTAATTACAAATATTTTTAGGATGTTTAACATATGCACAAGCATACATCAAGAAACTTGAAGAAATGTGAAAATCATTACAAGAAAAATTGAAAATAATCATTTTTGGAAATGGATTGAAGAAGATACTTTGTATATGGATAAAGTAAAAAAAAAAAGTAAAAAATTTATCAACTTTATACCATCCAGGGCCAGGTATAAGATGATAATTGAAACGGATGCTTCACAAGAATATTGGAAAGCGGTTCTAAAAGCAAGAGTAGATGGCAAAGAATATTTAGCTATTAAAAAAGCCATAAAGAATTTTGTAATATATGTTATAAGCTCTAGATTCATTGTAAGAACAGATAACAATAATTTTAGTTATTTCTTAAGGAATAATATTGCATGTGATTACAAACAAGGAAGATTAGTCAGATAGAAACAATGGTTCAACATTACAATTTTGATGTTGAACATCTTCCAAGACACAAGAATAACTTAGCAGATGCTTTTACTAGAGAATTAACACCTCTAACTATTTTTATGTTTTTAGGAATGTAACATCTTAACATCAAAATCAAGATAAAGGAAAAGGAGATAAAAATCCTACAGGAACAACTCGAGTTGCTATATCTCGAGAAATCTCTTATGATGACAAGAAAGAAACATAAAGAACTTAATTGTTCAAAACAACCTCTAGAGTCCAAAATCTCAAAAAATGAATCTTCATTAAGAATTCAATCTAAAGAAATAATTCAAAATGAAAAGGAAGAACCTAACAGTTCATAAGAAAAAAAAATTCTAAAACCAAAAAAAACTTAATTGGGTAGATGAGGCAGAAAAAGAAGAATAGAAAAAAGTTTATGTGGTTTATAATGGACCAAACCCAAGAATCTATAACAACTGGACAAAAGCTAGTGAATATATTCTAGAAAATAGTGGAGTAACTCATAGAGCCTTCACCAACAGAATAGAAGTTGAAGACACTTATGCCAACTACAAAACACCAAAACTAATAACCCTAGAAGAAATAGTAAGAAATTATTTTACAGCATTACAACAATAACCAACAGCTCCAAGCAAATTGAAACACCTAGGAAAAATAGCAAGGTCTCTAGTGCTATTTAGAGAAGAAGCATCTCTTCCAGAAACACCAAAAATAATAAAGCATTGAGTGCTATTCAGGGAGGCATCTCCCAAAAATGTTCTAATCATTGAAGATGAGAAGGGCCAATATATAAACCTTAATAAGCCACAATGATTGAGTCTCTATAACTTGGCTAGAAAATATACCTAGAAACATATTGAAGATATGAAGTTTTATACCACAGATGAGGAATTTCCTGCAGGAAGTAAATTCAATATCTTAGAAGGAGTAGATCCAATATTTTTTTTATAAAGCTTTCCATGCAGGATTAATAGAAAATATATATCCAGGGATTAAATTAAGTGAATTGAATTATTTTCGAGAAAATTTTAAAAGGGCAATCAAGAACTTCATAAGGAAGATTAAAGTAGGTAACAAACTTATTTATCTTAGATTTTTCAGTTCATTAATGGATTGAAATGAGTAAGGATGTATTAGTCCCTACCACGTCATCAATATTGTAATTTCCAACATAAATAGAGAAGTTCCAAAACCAAGGGCACTTCTAGAAAAGGAATTAAATACATAAGAACTCTGTATATTAAGAGGTCAAATGTTAGATCAAATTTACTATGAACTCAAGAAGATTGACAATTATATTGAGATCAAAGTAAATTATTCAACTATTAAAGTTATCATCATTTCCCACAGCACCATGGCTCTGTCAGAGGAAGATGGTGAATTTTTTTTCAAATATGAAGCCAATTTTAACAACAATAACTTGGAAATTGGTCAAGAAATAAGGAAGGTATTCTACTTCTATAAAAGAAACCCTTATGCTTATTTCAAAGTACACGAACACACATAAATCCAGAGTTGTCTACTCTGAAAAACAAAAACTCTAGCATAGAAATCTCTTCTATCAACTAGTAATGTTATACCCAACCAGCATGAGCGGCTAAGAATCCCTTCAAGGTTCTTATTTGGCCTTAAGTTGTAATAATTATTGTCCTATGAATAAAATGAAGTTCTATTACTATTTCCTAGTAAGTCAAATATTGGACACCATTTATGTACAAATGTAGAAGGCTCACTATTTCTATAAGGGCGTTGAGATTTAAGAAAAGATTAGGCATAACAAGTGTAACAAAAGGAAACGAACAGAAGGGAAGACCATGGTAGACCCATTAAATTTAGGTATAATAATTAACTTTAAGCCAATGAAGAATCTTAAATGATTAAATATTTTCTTACGTCAAGTCATAATACTGATAAACAAAAAAATGGAAATAATTTTTAAAAATAAACAACTAATTCCAAATGAAATTAAAGATAAAAATCTAATTCTATTAGAAAATTTTGATAAGGGTTATCTCTATCATTTAAACAAATATTTTAAATATGAGGATTATGAAACTTATCTTGAAAATTTTAACAAATTTAATACTTTGTTAGACATCTATACAGATTATATTAAAGTTATCACAAGCATCATAAACCTTCTTGTTTCAAGGATATTAAGAGACTATTTTAGTCAAAAATATGTAAGAATAAGAGAAGAGAAATTTAACAACTTAATTTTTGGATATTACTTCTTTGAAGATTTAAGTACATTGTATGTACACAAGAAAATCATGTTTGTACACTATGAATAGGACAAAATAATATGCATTTATATATGATTTATCAGGATAATACCCTATGAATATTGAATCATTAATACATAAATTAAAATTATTAGATTTAACAAATGAAAGGATAATTTTAAATTTTAAAAGAATTAATAGATTCAAGATTAAAAATAAGTAATCAGCATAATGAAGAACATAATATACACTGTAATTGTAAAGAATATAGAAGAAAATTAAATTTATACCAACAAATAATAAGTTTTTTAGAAAAAATATTTTTTCATCAAATAGACAAAGACTATCAACTAGGTCAATATTAACACCCGATTAAAAATTTAAAAAATTTATTTTGATCCACAAAAATTGATATTAGAGCCAAGGAATAGTACTATGAATAATAATGGATGAAAAATTAACATCATTAAGGATTAAGGACACCAATGATATTAACCATAAAATCCAAGGGTATTCTAGATATTTTATAAACTTTTAGGGTATAAGTGAAGATATGCTAAATCTCAATAACATTTGAGATATTATCCCTTTAAAGTATGAATAGTTTGAACTATTTTATATTTTTATTATATTTTTATTAGGTCATGTATGAAAATAACAATAATTAAAATGATTATTACATGAAAATGAAATAATTGGGAATAATAAATAGTGTAGTCATTTTATTATACTTGGACTTTTATACACAACTCAATTAGGAGAAAATTATACACAACTTTAATCACAAGGTTCAAACCATCACAACTTTATGGATATTTATCTAAAACACTCTTGAAATTTAACATATCTTTACTTATACATTTCAAATTTATAAAAAATATTATAATATCCTTAGATTTTATGGTTAATATGATTGATATCTCTAAATTTAATGGTGTTAACTTTTCCATCCATATTATCTTAATATTTCTATGGCTCTAATACCATATTATCTTTTTATTTATCAGTATTATAATTTGATATAAGTAAATATTTCAACATTCAAGATCCTTAATTGACTTAAAAGTTATAATTATTACACCTGAACTTAATAGATCCATCACGATCTTTTCTTTTGTTCGTTTTCTCTTGTTATAACGATTATGCCTCATTTTTGCTCAAACCTTAATATCATCATGATAACGGTGAGTATTCTACATCCGTATATAGATAGTGTCCAACTTAAAATTGCTAAAAAAGAGTGATTGAACTCTATTTTATTCATAATATAATAATTATTACAATCTTAAGGCCAAATAAGAACCTTGAAGGGATTCTTAACCGCTTATAATTACTGGTTTAGATTTTTGGATAGATGGGGTTACTATGCTAAAAGTTGTGTGTTTTTGAGTTATGTGCTCTTTTTTTCTCTATGTGTCCTCAAATGAAAAAAAGGATTCCTTTTATAACATAAGAAATCTCTATTTACAAGATAGGAATTATATTTTATCCTTACTTTAAGAATTCATTTACTTTACTACTTTTTGGCTTATAAATATCATCCATTAATTTTTATTGGCACATGTTGTCGACTAAAGGTGTGATACTACATCTTTATTTTTCTTTGTTGTCTTCTACCGAAGGTTCTTTTCTTTATTCTTCATTGTCATTTTTTGTCGATAGTCCTTTGGATACCGTTGATGATGATACATCTTCATCTTCTCAATCCTTGATACAATATATGCATTTGTGATATTTAGTGGATTTTCTAGTATAGAAGTAGAATACATTTCTTGTTTCTTGACCAATTTCTAGGTTATTGCTGTTAAAGTTCTCATATTTGGTGATTTTTTTAACTATAATCTTCAGAGAGATCCATACTACTATGAAAAGTGATTATGACTTTACTAGTTAAGTAATTTACTAGTTGAATAATTTACTTTGATCTCAGTAGAATTATTAATTTTTTTGAGTTCATAATAAATTTGACTTAACATTTAACCTTTTAATATATAGAGTTCTTTTGTGTTCAATTCTTTTTCTAGAAGCACCTTTAGTTTAGGATAGGGACTGATACATCTTTTTAATTCTAGTCCATTAGAAAAATGAATAATTTGAGATACACAGGCTTGTTACTTGCTCTTATCTTCTTCCTAAAATTCTTGATTTATTTTTTGAAATTTTTTGGAAAATAATTTAATTTACTTAAGTTAATTCCTATATATATGTTTTCTATTAGTTTTGCATGGAAAGCTTTGTAAACAAATATTGGATTAACTCTTTCCAAAATATTGAATTTATTTCCTACAAGAAATTCATTTTCTATAGTATAAAACTTTATATCTTCTATATGTTCATGGGTAAATTTTTTGACCAAGTTGTAGAGACTCAACTATTGTGATTTGTTGAGATTTTTATATTAGTCTTTTTCATCTTCAATGACTAATGATTTCTTGGAAGATGTTTCCCTGAATAGCACAAGATGCCTTACTATCTTTGATGTCTCTATGAGAAATACTTATCTAAATAGTACTGAAGGTTTTACTATTTTTCCTATAGTTGTCAACCTACTTGGTGTTGTTGGTTGTTATTGTAGTGCTATAAAGTAATTACTTACTATTTTCTCTAAAGTTATTAGTTTTGGTACTTTATAATTGTCATGACTACCTTCAGTCTCTATTCTGTTAGTGAAGGCTCTATGAGTTACTCTACTAAATTCAAGAATAGATTTACTGGCTTTTGTCCAATCATTAAAGATTTCTAGTTTTGGACCATTATAAACCACATAAATATTTTTTTGTTATTTTTTTTGTTTCATCAGCTCAATTGAGTTTTTTTATTTCAAAATGTTACTCTTTTTGAACTATACGGTTCTTTCTTTTCATCTTAAATTCTTTCTTTAGAAGGTTTATCTTCTTTAGATTGAATTTTTTATGAAGATTCTTCTTTAACATTTTTAGACTCTAAGAGTTGTTTTGAACAATCAATTTCTTCTTATTTATTTCCTCAATTGGTTCTAATTCCATCTTAAAAGTTTCTTCTAAGATTTTTACTATCTTTGGAAATTATTTTTTAAATTCTTTCTTATGTTGAAGTATGTTAGAGTATCCATTGACATAATGTCATTTTTCATTATAGATCCAACATTTACATTTTTTTTATGAAAAGCAATAATTCTTGTTTTTAGAAGATTTATACATTTTTCTTCTAAAATATCTTTTCCTAAAGGTTTCATTATTAAATCTTATTTTATATTTTTGAAAATCTTGTTTCTTGAATTTATATATTTTAAATTTATTGTATTTTTATATTTCTATTTGTAGAGTTTTGTGTTATATCTATACTATTTTGGTATTTTAAAATCTCTTATATCATAATAGATTTTATAATTTTCTCTTATTTGTTTATATTCTTTTGTTTCTTGACATTTAATGGTTATCCAGCTTTTAAGGTTTCTTAATTTTCCTCAAAAGGTGTCCGGTATAGTTGCTCTATTTTTCTAATTACAACCTTTTGTTAAGGTCTTATGCAATGTCTCAGGTAATTTTTGAAAAAAATATTTCTTTATAAGTTGTTTGCATAGAGGGTGATAATTTATGGTAATACATTTCATATTCACAAATAAAAGATTCGATGTAAGACATATTATAAATTTCTATATTTGTTAAATGTAATTTAGTTTATTTCATTTTTACTAAATTCAGTAATAGTTCTTCCTTTATCGTCTTCAATAATTTATTTGTATATTTCATTTGCTAATATATCTATATATTATTTTCCTTTGGGAATATTCCCTTGCTTTAATAAATATTGTTGGTATGTTAAATTTAAAAATCAAAGTTTAACATTTTTTGTCATTTTTTGAGCTACTAATACCCTAATGATTGAAGGGTTTGTGTGTGTAGTTTAAGGAGTTTGTATGTGTAGTTTGAGGGATTTGTATGAGTTCACTCATACCACTACTTTAAGAGATCTGATCTATAATTTTCATAGAGCTTGAATTCTGGTGAGATACTTCCTCTAGTTCTCCAATATAACCCTTCTTTTATTTTAAATGGTTGTTTTCTTCTATCGGAAGTGTCAAGCTCTCTTGACCTGTGTCTATTTCTTTTTTCTTTATATGGGTAAGATGTTTCTTCTTATTAATGAATCGATAATGAAATTGGTTTTATACAATCTTTTGGGGTCATGATTTTTGGTTCAGAATCAGTCTTGTTGATTATTATCATATTATCTTCCTCTTTGTTTGTATAAAGTCTTTCATTGTAATGTTCTTCTAATTCTTCATTAATTAGTGTTAACAATCTAATTAGTTTTTCCATATCCCTATTTTTGGGATTCATGAATTGTTCTTCTAATTATTTTTTATATTCCATTAAATTGAAATTATATCTTTTCGTTAGATTTTTCTTTAGTTTTTCTTCTCTCATTTCTAAGTATCAAGGCGTTTGATCTTTTAGGTAATTCTACTTTAATTTTTCTAAGGGATCATATTTATGACGTATAATATTATTATTTCTATATATGTTATATAACTCTTTTCTTAGTTCTATAAATTTCATATGTATATCTTGTTTTAATTTATTATAACCATATTCCTTTATTTCTTTTGATAATTTTTTTATCGTGTTTGATTCTTGGACTAAGTTCATTTATTTTGTTAGAAGTCTCAAAGCTTTTATTAATGTTGCTTGATTTTTTGCTACTCTTATTAGGCTTACATCTATTTCTAACCATATATTTTTTTAATTTGTCTTTAAACATTATTGTTTTCCTAATATGACATCATAAACTAATGCTTTTATTACTTGAACTTCATCTTTTAGTTTTTTAACTTCTTTGTTAGAAGTTTCTTCTTAATGATTTATAAAAGTAATTATTGTTTTTAACCATATTACTTCTTTTTTGGTATCAAAGGTTTTTCCTTAAAATCTAAGTATCATTCTTTCAGTATTTCTGGTTTTATTATTTATCCAAATTCTTGAAATGTTTTATCTATTTCTATATATCCATTTTGTCATATATCGAACTATTATGACTGTTTGTTAATGAATACTTTATTATATAGTGTATTAAAAATGAATAATTTCTTTATTTCATTAAATATCATTTTTCAAATTTATAAGCTAAATTTGACACTTGGTTCAAGTTTTTATCATGAATATATATAGCAAATCTAAGATATGTTATAAATTTTAGTTTTTGGTATCCCAAATTACTATGAATTATTCCTAGTAAAACATATTTTATGTTTATTATTCTATTATCTAACAATATTATTTTTATGGGTGTTTCTATTCTTCCTCTAAAATGAGCTTGTAATAATTATGGATTATTCCTAGTAAAACATATTTTATGTTTATTATTCTATTATCTATCAATGTTATTTTTATGGATGTATTTATTCTCTTTTTGAAATAAACTTGTATTAATATTTGGCCTTCTTCTAAATGAATGTATTTAATTTTTTATGTATTTTTTTTGAAAAATTTCAGATAATTTATTCATTAATTTTTTTTTGTCAATTAATGGTATATATACATTCTTTTTATATCTGTAATATTAATGCTCAATTTTTTTTATTAATTATTCTATAATAAACTATATCTTTTCTTGAGAATAATTTCCTTAAAGATGAAAATGATGAATCTTTAAATCCATCTCTTTTTGTAAGATTTAATTTTACCTTTTAAATTTCTTTTTACTAGTTATCATTTCCTGTGAAACATCATGAAATGTCTTCTATTTTTAATTTTATTATTCCTTGATTTCTTATTACTTCTTGGTTCGTCATTATTTCTTCTTCTATTTTTATTTATAAAATATTACTATTCACTTTTGTTATGTTTGAGATGTATTTTTGAATTTTTTGAAACATTATGATATTTTTTATGTTATTCTAGCTTTCATAGTTGTAATTATTTCGTTTAACATATGTACAATTTTACTTAATATCTATAACAAATCATAATAAAAATAATTCAATTAAGATGAGGATTAAACTTAAAATTTTAAGTAATGATTATCAATAACAAAGTCTAGTTATTTAATGAAAAATCATTAATGAATTAAAAAAATTTCTTAAAATTTCAATAAAAGATGTTAATAATTTTTTTGTAAAATTATTCGAATCAAGACGGTATGAAACAAAAATTTAACTCCAAGTTATTAATTGAAAAGATGTAAAATTATCAAAATAATTATTATTTAATAATCTCATATATAATTCTAAATATAAGGATTCATTTAGTCTATTTTAGGAATAAAAATTGTTATTAAAGATAAAAAAAACTTTTGAATAAGATTGAAAAAACTTTAAAGATATGATTATCTTTTGAACCTCAAGAAATACTATTAAAATTATTATCGTTAAAAAAATTTAAATTTATCCAAATAAATAAAGAATAAATAATATTCTCACCGGTAAAAATATTATAATTATGTATTAAAATATTTAATTTTTATATGTTATAAATCACATAATTTGTGTACTTTAATTGATACAGTAACAATGGTACGTTTTTGTATATCTATTGCAATATCAAATATTAATGAAAAAATTTATTTTAATTAGAGGAATATATGAAAAAAAACATTATTTAATATAAAATTAAAAATATAATTATTTAATTTAATGACAAAAAAAATTATACTCAAACTTTTATGTTTTCTTAATATACATGGTAATTTTATCATAAAAAATATAATTTTATGACAAATGATTATCTAATTAAAATAAATCATAATTCTATTATTTATTTATTTTAAATAAATGTTTAATTTTTTTTAAATATTATTATATAACTCAGGAATTGAATCTCAATTTGAAATTTGTATATGTTATAAAGAGAATTTGGTTGAACTTACTATTATTTTAATTTTTATAAACTGAAAGTATGATAAATTAAATTCTTTCGATGTTTTAAAATATCATATTTAATAAATTATTTATCCCTCGAATAGTAGCAAATATTTGGTTTTTCATGTACTTTAACAGTAATTACTAATAACTAACGTTTTGTTTTATTTTTTCCTCTTGCCACTATTATTTTTTTTATTTTTGTCTTAATATTTCCTTGAGTAACATCTTCAAATATTTTTTATTAATATATGTTTTATAAAAATAAAGGATTGGAAATTAAGGCTCGACCTATTAGAAGCTTACACCTCACTCCAATTGGAGATTAAGGCTAGACCCAATGGCCATCCCACAATGGACTTCCCTAATGCTAAGGTGTAAGGTGGAAAATTGAGAAGAATAATAATTCGTTTCATCTAAAACCTTTAGCTAAAATAATAATAATAATAATAATAAAACAAATAAAAATAAGCGATTAATTTATTAGTAAATTATCTTTCCTTAATGCTATTGCTAAGGTGTAAGGTGGAAAATTGAGAAGAATGAAAAGGAAGACTGAAATCAATTTTCATGTCCTGTCGTTTTAGGATATCAGTGTTGCGTTTTGATATCAGTGTTGCGTTTTGATATCAGTGTTGCGTTTTGATAAAAACAATCTTCTACTTTCGAGTTTTGACTCCACTCAGCCTTGAAGCTAAGCTTTGTTCGAGCTCCTGAAAATGTCGAAAACCTCCTTTTCTCTCCTTCTCTCTCTCACTCTCATATCTTCCTTCACCATTCACTCCGAACCCCTTACTAACCCTCCATCACTATATCTCTCATCCACTACCTTCCTCCCAAATTACCAAAAAATGATCAAAAATTTCAAAATCTATATACACAAACCAAACGAGCCCTTCACTTTCAATTCTCCCTCCGAATCCTTCTTCTACACCGCTCTTCAAAACAGTACTTATGTGACCCAAAATCCAGAAGAAGCTCACCTCTTCTTTATCCCCTTTCCCTCTAACTACTCCACTCGCTCCATCGCGCGTCTCGTTAGAAACCTCCGTATACAATCTCCCCACTGGAACCGTGCCCTTGGGGCCGACCATTTTTACGTCTCGTGCTCGGGAATCGGCTACGAATCGGACCGAAACATCCTTGAGCTGAAGAAAAACGCGATTCAGATCTCTTGCTTCCCTACTCTTTCTGGTAATTTTGTACCACATAAAGATATAAGCTTACCTCCAGTCGCTACTATAAATGCGCCACACGCGCTATCTAACAGGTCTTTGAACTTTCTGGGGTTCTTGAGAAACAAGGGTGTGAAAGAGTCAACTTTAGCAAAGGAATTGAGGATTGATCCGGATTTTTTGGTTGAATCTGAGCCGTCGGATCAGCTGAAGTATGCCGAGAGACTTTCGAGAAGCGAATTTTGTTTGTTCGATTATGGTGTGGATGTTTCGGGTATAGGAGAGGCCTTGCGTTTCGGGTGCGTACCGGTGGTAATTACCGACCGTGCGATACAGGAATTGCCGTTTATAGATGTCTTGAGGTGGCAAGAAATGGCTATTCTTGTAAGGAGGGAAGGTGGGGTTAAGGAACTGAAGCGCGTAATGAAAAGCACGCGCGGTGATCGGTACGATCGAATGAGGAGATTGGGTGTGATGGCGAGTCCGCATTTTGTGTGGAACGAGTCACCAAAGCCGTTGGATTGTTTTAATACTTTGATGTATCAGATGTGGCTCAGGCGACACACAATCAGATACGTGCAAAGAGAATGAGCTGTGGGCCTTTAGGTGGTTATGTCACATTGTAACTCTTTTTTTTTTTTTTACTAGAAAGAAGTTCACTTATCGCTTGAGTTCATGAAAGATCGTGTAAAAAGAAAATTAATAACAGATTGGTTTAATAGTGTTCTTAACTTAAGTGATTTTGGCCTAAATTTTGCTAATTCCCAGGTATTGTAATTTTTCTTTTTTTTAAGTTCTCTTGACCAAGGTATGTATGCTTTGTTTATACTTTTAGAAAAAAAAATAAAGAATGCTTTTGAATCAAATATAAAACAATAATTGTTATAGGTGCCTTTAAGATTTAGAAAACACATTTTGGGGTTACTAGCATAAGTACCGAAAGTACTTATCATGAAATCACTTTTCACAAAATACTCAACTAATTCATAGATTTTCCATAAAACAAACAAATATTGCATCATTTTAGTTTAATCAAATTTCAATCAGCAGTGAAGATTGAGATGTAAGTATGGCAAATTCATTTGTGATTATTTGTTTCATTCAACAAAGATTAATAGAATTTTTATTTTAGCTTGAATATATAGAAAGATTGACTAGATTCAACTCTCAACCTCTCTTTTTAGCTTTGTTTGAAAATCATTGACCAGGTTCAATGTGTTGTTTTACCCAGTTTGATGATTTTTACCGGTTATAGTACTTGGCTATAATATTTGCCTTTTATACCTTTTTTTTCTCCTTTAAACGAATTCTTGCATAGTCTAGAGAAGCTAAGTAGGACAAAAGAGGACCTTCCAAACATTTTGTCTGGACTCCATTCGATATTTCCAATAACTCTTATTTTGTTGTTACGGGCATGACAAAGCTTCAGATGAGTAAGCAAAAACTAGGTTTGTCTTGGCTTTTACAAGTATCTTTTTATCTTAAACAGCTCATAGTTTGTCTCTTTTATCATAACAAGTTAATAAGTTCCTGTGTTACTCTTTCTATTTTCTGCAAATGAAAAAACAATAAAAAAATAAAAAATGGCAAATTCCTTTTCATGTGTATGGTCTGTTGCACTTGTGTTATTAGTTGCTATGTGTAGGGGTGTGCAAATAATCCGATCATCCGATCAATCCGATCCGATCCGTTAATTTTTTGAAGGTTTCGATCCGACCGAAAATAATTATATTTATTAAATTAAATATATATATATATATATATTAATATATATATTTTTAGGTTTTCCACTTTTCCTTTGCGTCGCCGTCTATTTTCTTTCTTTCGCGCAGCTTCATTAGAGATTTAGGGTTTCCTTTCCATTTTCATTTCGTGCAGCTTCATTAGGGTTTCCTTTCCACCTTCATCACACAAATTCATTAGGGTTTCCTTTCCACCTTCATCGCGTAGTCTCCAATCTCTAGTCTACAGTCTCCCTTTGCTCTCTACCACTGCGTGTATCACCATCGCCGACTCTCTCGCTGTTCTCCCTTCTCCGTTCTTTGTTCTACATCAATCTGGTTCCCTGTGAGTTATGACTCTTATTCCCTGTGTAATATACTAATATCTGGTTCTACTTTTGTTTTTCATTATTTATTTTGTTCTTCTATGAGATATGGGAAATTGTATTACTTTGTTTATAAACCTACTTCTTTACATTCTGGAAAATCTATAAATTTGCTTCTTTACATTCTCGAAATCTGAAAATCAGTTTCTTTATATTCTGAAAATCTGCAAATCTACTTCTATCTAAGCTATATATTTTTGGTTAGAGGGTTCACATTCTGATAATTTAATTTGATGAAGTCTGGAAAGTTTATTATGTTATATTAGTATGAAGGTTACTGCTAACATTGAGATTGACATTAGTCTGCTCTTGTTTATCTTTCACGTGTATTTGTGATTATCATTATATAATATGTAATCCAACTCATCCATTTAATTTTCACTTTAATAAAGCTTTACATGAATTAATGGAGAAAATGATTAATTTATTCTATTAAGTATTGATATATTGGTAATTGGTCGGTGGGTTCCATGAGATATGGGAAATTGTATTACTTTGTTTATAAATCTACTTCTTTACATTCTGGAAATCTATAAATTTAATTCTTTACATTCTCGAAATCTGAAAATCAGTTTCTTTATATTCAGAAAATCTGCAAATCTACTTCTATCTAAGCTATATATTTTTGGTTAGAGGGTTCACGTTCTGATAATTTAATTTGATGAAGTCTGAAAAGTTTATTATGTTATATCAGTATGAAGGTTACTGCTTACATTGAGATTGACATTAGTCTACTCTTGTTTATCTTTCACGTGTATTTGTGATTATCATTATATAATATGTAATCCAACTCAACCATTTAATTTTCACTTTAATAAAGCTTTACATGAATTAATGGAGAAAATGATTAATTTATTCTATTAAGTATTGATATATTGATAATTGGTCAGTGGGTTCCATGAAAAACAAAGAAAAATTAAGAACTCATTAGAAATATATAGTAGTTTAACTTTAAATTAATTCATCAGTAGGTAACTTGTATTAACGTATCTCTTCCTTCAATTAATATATTTTTATTTTCAAAATTCTAACGAAAAGGAAGTATTATACTGAATCCTCAATCTATAGGAAGAACATGATGATTTGCTTGTCTAAGTGCAGATTTTTTTCATTCATGGCATTCAAAGCTTTTGATAATTCATAAGTTTATGATGAATTATGTTTTTGATTTTAAAGTAAATAGATGTTTGTTATTTGTTAACATTTGTTTTGTTGTCTTGTTCCCTGTGTAATATTTGTTGTTTTTGTTATTTTATTTATCTGATAGCATTTTTATAACAATTACTTTTCTACACAATGTGTTACGAAAAAGAAGCATTATATTGAATCTATAGGAGGAACATGATAGCATTGTTTGTCTAAGTGTATATTTTTTTCATTCATGGCATTATCATATCTCTTCCACTTTATGTATGTCTGTGGTTTTTTATGATAGCATTGTTTATCTAAATGTAGATTTTTTTCATTCATGCCATTATCATATCTTTTGATAATTCATAAGTTTATGATGGATTATGTTTTTTATTTTAAAGGAAACAAATGGTTGTTATTTGTTAACATCTGTTTTTGTTGTCTTGTTCCCTGTGTAATATCTGTTGCTTTTGTTATTTTATTTATCTGATAGCATTTTTATAACAACTACTTTTTCTACACGATGTGTTACGAAAAAGAAGCATTATACTGAATCTATAGGAGGAACATGATAGTATTGTTTGTCTAAGTGCATATTTTTTTCATTCATGACATTATCATATCTTTTCCAGTTTATGTATGTCTGTAGTTTTTTATGATAGCATTGTTTGTCTAAGTGCAGATTTTTTTCATTCATGCCATTATCATATCTTTTGATAATTCATAAGTTTATGATGGATTATGTTTTCGATCATCACCAATAATTAACATTCGTGAGTCCCTTGATGATATTGAAGCAATTGAAACAGGTAATATTATTTTAATTTTCATTATTAATTGATATCATTATCTTATGATTTAATATTCTCATCACTTTCTATTATCTTCTATTTTGTAGATATGTTGAGAGACATTAAGGATATAACTCTTGATTGAGTATGATATATTATTATTTTATTTCATATGTATTTCATATATTATTTTATATATATTTAGTTATCAATTTCCTAATATTTCTTAAATTATGGTTAATAGGTGATGACACATTGAAGTTTTTGTTGTTGTTCTCAAGATTCAAGACAATATTATTTTTAAGATGGCCAATAGATGTTAAAGAGTGAAATGATCAATTTAATTTAGGTTTAGACTGTGAACTATCTTTTTGTTTATTATTTGAATGAATTGTTAAATTTATTAAAATAACTATTGTAATCGATATTGTTATCGATGTATTGTATTATTTTTGTTTTATATAGATTTGAACATTTTAGTCTTATTTTAACCTTTTTATTTTGTTTTTTAAGGTTTCTTTTAATTAAAATAATTTTATGTTATTATTTATGTGAAAATTTAAATTTTTAATTCAAAAATACTAAAAATATAATTAATTAAGTTTATTGGCTGGATTGATCGGATGCTATCCGAATATTTTAGGGATCGGATTGATCGGATGTAAAAATTAACCAGATCGGTTTCGGATTAGGATGTTTTAATCCGATCGGATCGAATAAGCGTAAAATTAGCAGTTTTGATCCAATGAACACCCCTAACTATGTGCAATTTATCAAGTCTTTCATTGCTATTTGCTTTCATATGCTTTGAATGATTTTTAATTTCCAACTTCATTTGCTGATTTTTATCTCTGCTTTGAATATTGTAGATTGCTATGATCCAATGGATCCATATGGCAATATTATAGTTACTTTTGATATTTATAATCGTAAAATTGATGGCTATTAGGTCAGTACTGTTTTTCTTTTTACCAATACTTTAATTTTAAAGTAACGTGTCCCTCACTTTTTTTTCTACGTATAATTTATAATAACAAAAATAACATATAATAATATTAAATGATGTTTAATAATGAACGAATCTGAATGACTAATACTTTAATTTAAATTATGTTCAATATGAAATGATAAATCAAACATTCTTTTAATAATAAAATATAATAGCTAGACATAGGGGTATTCATAAACCGGTCCGGATCGGACCAAACCGAAAAATAGAACTGGACTTAACGATTTTATAAATCAAACGGTTTGGTCTGATTTATATTAATTAAAATCGTTTTTCAAACGGTCCTGTCCGGTTTATATTAATTTTTAAACTGATCGAATCGGAACAGACCGGTTTAATAATATATTAAAAAATTTATATTATTTCTCATTAAAGGTGTCCAAAAACCAGATCGAACGATTTTTCCCCTAAACCAGACCGGTGGACACCCCTAACTGGACATAGAAGTGCTATTTTTACTATTTACTCAACTCTTGAAAAACACAAAAATTACTATCATTATCATCATATTGATGGTTTCGAATATTTTATCTTAAATTTTGTCTTATTAACAAGATCATGATTCATCATTTAAAATATTATCGTTCTTAGAAACTTACGTGGTTTTTTTAAATGAATTGTTATTCTCATGTTAATAAGACATGATTTAAGATAGAGGATCTAAAGCATATATTGGCATATTGACTTACAGTGATGGCGAAGGTGACTATACAAAACTATTATCAGTATCATCGTATTTACAATCCTCGTTGGTCACTACGGTGGACATGGTCAAAAAAGGAAGTGATTTTGTGAATGAGAGGTGCTTTTGCTACCCATTAAGGGAATTTCTCATTTTTCAAGTATGACACAACACATTCCTATGAAAGAAGTCCAATGATAGTTGATCTTTGACCTGAAATTGTGCTGGAGAATAGGTCAGAGGATTGTTGTCATAGTGGTATTTTTAATGCATGGGCAATTAACCCTTCAAAGTCATTCTCTTCACAATTGGTAACTTGGAACAAAATACTCCTGTACCTCCAAACCTTTCTTTAATGGCATATGGTCTTGGCTTTATTTGTAGTCCACTTCAGGATATTGATCCCACTATTTCTTTAGATATTGATGGTAGAAGACAAGATCAAATTTATAGTAAGTAATTCATGCCAAAGTTCAAGTGACATTTTTAACTAATAATATAAGAAAATAAACATATGTAATCATGTCAAATGAGTAATTTAGTCCAACTTAACTTATTTAATATTGATCCAATGTGTTAATAAGGTAAAAAAAAACTAACTCATCTAGTTCATGAGCAGTTCAAAAGCTCATTTGACAAAATAAAATCCATTTTGTTAAATGATAGCATTTTTACAGTTATAATAATGTCACTATGGAAAAATGCACTTATAGGGAATCAACTTTCTTTGTCTCACAAAAACACAAAGAACTCTAAAGAATAGTTCATAATTCACACGTAGAAACAATAACATAAAGTAAATGATAAGCAGATAAAGATTACTGCACAAAGATTTATGTGATTCGTGTATTAACACCCTAATCCATGGGAGGGGGAGAAGAACAATCCACTATAACAAATCAAAGTTACAAGTTATAGAACTAACCTAATACAATTAGCACATATGGATAAACACACTTATAAGACACTACATACTCAAGAAAAAAATCATTCATCCAAATTCTCATATTGAAAACCAAGAGTTATCTGAGAACCAAAAATCCCTAAAATTAGAGAGAAAATAAGAGTAATGCTTGAGAGAAAAAAGAGAAGAGTGACGGCTTGACCTAATAGGACTTAGGAAGAAAGTATAAGTAGCATCCAGCACAATTATCATTTTTTCCTCAACTCAGTCAGCTAATTACAATTAAACCATTGGTTGGAAAAACCCAACCAAATGAGTTGGTAAGTCAAATGAGCCCAAGTCCAGCAAAAATATCAAATTGTCCCAGTTTAAAGCAAAATGTAATATGTTACTATATGGTTATTAAAATGCACTCTACCAAAATTACCAATGTCTCTCTACATACTCCAATACTCACTTTGACTTAGGTGACACAAATTAACAACTTTCCACCTTGAAACCTAATGTAAAGTGGATTGTTTAGCTTTCCCTTATCTACACACACTACTAAGTGATTTTAATTTTAATCAAGTTCATAATATGATGAAGCTTGGTTAGGGGTATTGTTTTGGTGAGCATGTCTGTGGGATTATCCTCAGTAGCTATCTTTTATAACTTAACCATGTTTTATGTTACAATATCTTTAATAAAATAAAAATTTACATCAATATGTTTAAATATACTATGAAACACATGATGCTTTGAAAGATGGATGGCTGACTAGTTGTCATAGTGTATTACTCCAAGTGCATCATCTTTGGCAATGCTCAATTGCTTTGTAATACTTTTGAGCCACAGGCTTTCTTTAACAGCTTCTGTGCATGCCATAAATTTTGCCTCAAGTTTAGACAATGTCACAATGGATTGCAAGTTATACTTCCAACTCACTGGATTGTTAAATATAGTGAATAAATAACCAAACAATGATCTTCTCTTATCCTTGTCTAGTACATAATCAAAGTCAATGTAACCCTACATAATTAGAGAACTAGTTAGTCATTTACTTAATACCAAACCAATATCAATAGTGCTTTTAATATACCTCAAAATCCACTTATCTCCTAAATAATGAGTTTTCCTAGGATTTAACATGTATCTACTCAAAATATTCACTGCATATGTCCAACTATGACAAACATAATAAATCCTACAAAATTAGAATATGAAATTCTAGACATATATTGAATTTCTTGACTAGTGTTAGGACAATCATGCAAAGACAAATCAAAATGTACACGTAAAGGAAGTTGAACATATCTTAAATCATGCATTGAAAGCCTTTTTAATAATTTTTTTCTAAATAAGATCTTTGTGAAACACATAGGGTACTAGATTTGTAGTTTCTGCTTATGTCCATTGATGAGCATAGGATCGACAATGCAATATCGATCTTGCAAATATTTTAGTTTTATAATTTGTAAAATACTCGTAAGTGTACGAATCATTTTATAACAAATGATAAGTATATTTCAAAAGTCAATCTAAGGAAGGAATATATATGATTTTTAATTTATTATTCAAAATTTTAAAAATAAAATTAAAACCTAAACATCCTGTCACAATATTTTGATTTGTGTTTCCTAATCTAATAATATAAAAATAAACATAGATATGGATATGGATTCAATAAATATTTATACAAATTTTTATCATTCATAATAATGGAGTATTTATGGATACAATAATTAAGTTAATTATGTTTGCTTATATTATTTAGGTTATTAAATATATAAATTAATATTTATTGATTTTCTTTTTTTATACGAATACCAGCTTTGGTGGGGTTAGCAATTCTTTGTTAATTAAACAAATCAATTAACACCTATGGATAGAGTCGATAATCAATTTGATTAATTAAATTAATTTTTTTCTAAGAGATTGAAAATGAACCATTTAATGACACCTTTGATGGGGTTAAACAGTTTAAATTTTATTGAAGGTGTCCAAATTAAAGTTAAAAATTTAATTATCCGAGTATTAACTTTCAAGTTTTAAAATCATTACTAAAAATATGTTGTTAATATATTTTTGAATAATAATTCTTATAAAAACTTTTGAAATAGAGTTTCGTTTTAACTACCAAACGATTGTACCAAAAAATAAAAGAATATTATTCTAAATTAGACTAGATAATTAGAAATTGGTGGACTTTACCTAGAAGAATATATTTAAATGGTGAAAATTGTGAGATACCTTTACCAAATACCTATCCATTTTACCAAATACTGAATTTAGAACAAATCCCTTCCATTTTTCACTTATTTTTATCATTTTAGCTTCATTGAGATTAGTTGCTTGGATTTATTACTGTTTCATTTCAATTCTTTCCAATTAGTTTTGATCTATTACGTGGTCTATTTCATTTTATCTGAAAAAAATTGTTGATATTGTATTATTGAACATGTACATGAACTCATGGTGGGAAAAGAAGATTTTGTATGATATAATTATTATTAGGTTTGTAGTATTTAAATTGTTGGAATTGAAAATATTTTTATATTATTGTTCATAACCAAAATTTTAACATAAAAAATTATATATCTTGACGAATTATATGCTAAATATTAATATATTTTTTTGATATAGTTTAATATAAAAAAAATAATCAATTCTCTAAACTAGAGGATGAATTAAAAGTAAAAAAAAAAATGCTCTTGAAATAAGTGAATATATATATAGTGGAAATTTAAAAGGAAAAATTAAAAAACTCAAGAATGTCGTAATAATTGTATATTATTATGAAATTAAAATAATAAATAAAACGCCTAATAAATGTGTTAAGTTGTATTTTTTTTAAATATATTTACTTTTAAAATATAATTGATTATATGTATTATTTATTTTTTATTGAGAAACTTTTAAGGAAAAATCAAAACTTTTAAAATAATTGGTTCTATGTAAATAGATTTAAAATTTATAAATTATCTCTTAGTAGAAATTTGAAAATAAAAAATCAAAAGATCTATAAACATTATAATAATTGTCTATTATTATCTAATCAAAGTAAAAAACTAAAATATCAAAATATGTATTAAAATTATAAATTTATTGAAAAAAAATAATTAATTGTTTGTGTTAATTATATTTTAATGAGGAAATTAAAAAAGAAGACAAAAATATTTTTAAAATAATTGATTATATGTGAATAAATTTATAATTTATAATTTCTCTCGTTATAAAAATTTTAAAAAGAAAAATCAAAATACTCACTAAGACTATATTAATTATTTATTATAAAAAATTAAAATTATTGTATTAAATATTTATTTATTAAAATTATAGTTGGGGTAAAAAATAATTGATTATGTATCATAATTAAAAAAAAAATCAAAAAGACTTAAAATAATTGATTTTATTAAAATAAATTTATAAATTATAAATTATTTCATAGTGAAATTAGAAAAGTTAAAAAAACAACTTATAAACATTACAATAATTGTTTATTATTAGAAAATTAAAAGAGAAATAAAAAAGTCTCACAAATATGTGTTAAAATTTAATTTATTTTCTAAATTATATTTATTGTAAAAAATAATTGATTATATATATTAGTTATATTATAGTTGGAGAATTAAAAGAAAAGATTAAAATAATACTAAAATATTTCATTTTATATACAAAAATTAATAAAATCTATAATTATCATTTAATGTATGAATATATTTAAAATTTATAAATTACCTTTCCATGAAAAATTAGAAAAGGTAAAATCAAAATAATCAAATATTATAAAAATTATTATTTTTTAGATAATTAAAAATAAAAAATCCAAAGCCTTATTAATATGTGTAAAGTTAGCTATAAAATTAATTACAATCCAGATTAAAAAGTTATAAAATAATTATATTATATTTTCACGATGCATCCAATATTTAATAATTTTAATATTTTCACATTTTTTTATAATTATGAATGTTATGTATGTCGATTGTGTTGAGTTATTGATATATATCTTGTAGATAACCAAAATGATTTCAAGTCAATTCTATGTTTTATGTTTTATTTTGAAATATTTTAGTTAGTCGTACATTTAAGTATATATTATAATGTGTATTTTATTGATTAATAATATTCAATAAAAGTATGTTTGTAGTATTTTTGTTAGATTTAATTAAATATTATGATATTATCATAATTAATTTTATTATTATTATTATAAAAATATATAAAATATTTATTATAATTTTAAAATTAATTACATTAGTATTATTATCGGTGAGTAAGTTTTTATTAATAAAAAATAATTTTGATAATAATAATTTTTATTATGATAATATTATTATTTTTAATTAATCATAATTTTTAATAATAATAACTACGGTTTACTAAAAAAATAAAAAGAAAGACAAATGACACGTTATTCATATCTTCTTAAAATGCTAAAGTGGGGATGGAATCAAAATTTAAGTCAATAGCTTCTTAAATGGGGTTATTTTTAAACGAGCCCATACAAAATCTATGAAGTCAATATTTTGGACCAAAGAAAAAAAATAAAAATAAAACGTTAGCTGAGGAACCGTGGGCCAGTTTGAAAATTTTGCCCAATCAGAGACCATGTCTGTTGATCATTTCAGAATCTCACACTTGTAACATCCCTATTCGCTCCAAGCACTATTCTGTTTAATTTGCTGTGTTGCGATTGTCTCCAAAGTTTTGTATCCATTTTCTGCAAAAACTTCATTCAGATTCCAGAGGCTATGTTCCTTGCTATGTGGAGGGAGAAAGAGTGAAATTTTCTGAGAAAATTGGGGAATTCTTATTCCGACTGCGAGAGATAAGGAAAGAAAAGCAAAGTTATGGTGCTTCCTCGTGCTGGCGACGAATCAGATATTATTGTGGAGGCGGAGGAAGCCATGGTTACCCAATCTGATAAACGTCCCATTTCCACTATCCTTATCGTGATTGGTAATCTTTCTCTCCCTCACATGTTTATGTTCGTGCATCTATGGGTATTTGTATTATTTTTTTCTCATATGAATATGCGTATGTATATTATTTTGTATAATATTTTGGGGTTTCGACTTTTGATGCCTTTTTGGATGTGGTTTCTGATTAACAGCTATGCAGACTGAAGCGCTTCCTTTGGTTGATAAGCTACAGCTCACTGAAGACGTCGACTCCGTGTTAGTTTTTCTTCCTCTTTTTTGTTTTTTTGTGTGCAACAATTTGTCTTTGTTTCTTATTTTCTATAGTTCTTAGCTGCTAGAGTTTTGACGTGATCGCTTCGTTCAGCTTTGATTCCACTCACATGTAGCAGAGTTTTTTATCTTATTCATTTTCCATGGGTACGGTTTGTAACAAAAGAATTTTGCAAAGTGATACTGTTGTACTGGCTAATTGCCTTTTAAGTAGCAAAATCATCTTTGACCTTCCCTCTTATTTTCCTTTTGAAATGGCTGGTTTAATGAGGGTGAATTTATATGCAAACTAAAATTTTGAGTAAATTTATAAGACACCATTGGAGCACCAAAACCCACTTAGGTCATGATCATTGATTAGATTTCATTAAAATTCAAACAACCGTTAGATTTGTAACATACAAGTGATATAGTGGTGTTCTAAAGTGTTTTCCGTAAAGATTTTGTTGCTAACATAATAATACATATACACGATATATGAAACTTGAAAGCTCCACGGTTAATTTTTCTCTTTTTTCTTCCCTATTTCTTTGGTTGGGGGTGGGAGGAGAGCAATTGCTTGTTATCAAGCTTGATATGTTTGATATGTCTATACAAAGGTGATGCAGGTTTCCAAAAGGGGTCCCTTGGATCAGATATCACGGTACTTACAAGGATTTGTCTATCAATCTAGTTTGGCCAGGAAAAGATTCAGCCTTAGGTAAGTTTTGGACCTTTAATCTTCTTTTTGTGTTAATAATTTAATTTAATTTTATCTTACTTTCATATTAGATCTCATAATTGATTTTGTTTGAATTATCTACTCTGACATTGTCAATGGGCTAATGCTATCATAAGGCATCCAATTCTTGTTACGAGCATTATGTGTTGCTGGAGTCTTTGAACTTCTAGGTTGTTTGGCTAATTTATTTGGCTTCTTTGATAACTGGATGATACTAACCTTGAAATATTTGTCATTTTAAAGAAAACAGTCTAGCTTCAGTTTTTCATGTTCTAACCCATATTTACCAGAAAATAATACCTGCAACTTCTGGTATGTCACCATATACTTTAACCCGTGACCTACTTCAATGGACTGTAGCCCCTCTTACAAATGCAATGGTTGTTTGGTGGTGTAAGTTATGTGTTTCTCTCCTCCCGCTTGACTATATATGGAAAAAAGTGTCACACAACTCACCATATTCTTCACTTCTAACTGGATTAATCTCTTGAATCAGTCTCTAATCCCAAATCTTTCTGTCATCTAATGGGCTCTCTATATGAGCCACCACTCTAGATTATTTTGTGGATGTGTCCAGCTTCAGCACTAATGAAAAGCAAATGCATGGTTATTATTTTTGTTCGTATGTCTTGCCATTTTGACTTTTTGGATTTCTTTCCAGGGGTTGACAGCATTGGTACAGTTTCAGCATCTCTAGTAACCTATGCTTCCATCCAAGCATTGCAGCCAGATCTAGTTATTAATGCAGGTACTTCTGGTGGCTTTAAGGTATGCCTTTGACAATTGACCTTATAGTACTGTTCTTTTCCAAGTTTTAAGGTCTTGTATCTTCATAGTGCCTTTCGCTCATATTTTCCTTGTTATTTGTATTTGTTTCGTTCAAATCAATCACTATGCTGTATCCCTCCCTCCCCCTCTTTCTGCTGGACATTTCTTTAATTTGCTGGAATTGGTAAAAGATCATCGTTTGAGCTTCTTTGTTTCATGATTCAAACTTGATATAATGAAAAGAAATACACATGTAGCACCTTTAGAATTCTACCATTCATGCATACACTGTAATAAGCCGCTACATCTTGGTGCTTTATATTTTCTTATAATTTAGCAAAAAAATATGTTTATAAGTATGACTTATGTTTCTGCTTCCAGGCAAAAGGAGCAAGTATTGGGGATATATTTTTCGCTTCTGATGTTGCTTTCCATGATAGAAGGATACCAATTCCTGTGAGTGATATAATTACACTTTCCTTGCTTAATTAATCATGCAAATTGTTCCTTTTCTTGATTTGTTAGCTATACTTGTGTAATATTACTTCAATAGGAGGTGCAAATAGAAGTAGGCAAACCTTTCTATACATTAGAGTAGCTTATTTAAACTCTTTGGGGAAAGGGACCTCGCTAGTTCTTGCCAGTGGCAGTAATATTTTCTGATACTGACTGCAAAATTTTCATGGTCTTGTCAACAGCCCTCCAAAGTTTACATAGTTTTGTTTTGAAAGTATGCTTGAAGTGTCATCAGCCAAGTTGAAGCATTATGCACTATGGACTTATACTGTTCAACAGGACTTAAAGGAGATTTATGTTAGACACGGTAGAATAAGAGGAATCCAATTTGAGATTTCCTCTTTACCTTGGGGTGCTGCACACTCTCTTTAAGGACATTTCCTTTTTAACAGGAAGTATTTTCCATAGCAGAGGAGGCAATGGTTCGTTACTAAACCATTGTATGCAGAACCCATATGAATATGTTGCTGTTACAGCTTGTGTCATGTTTACTTACTAAGCTTAGTTCCTTTTAGCAAAAAATAAAAATAAATAATAAACAGTGGGCTTATTCTTTTTTGTTCCTTTAGGTTTTTGATCTTTATGGAGTTGGTTTGCGGGAAGCTTTTTCAACACCTAATCTTGTAAAGGAACTCAATCTAAAGGTGAGCCCCATTTACCAATAACCTTGGTCTCCTTTTTACTAACATCTTCAACTTTAATAATACACTTGAACTGCTTTATTTTACACACATGTTAAATGCCCAATACCATATTTATGAGAATTTTTCTTGTCAATTGCATCTTTCCATCTGGCCCTCTCCACCATTCATAAAACATTAGGATTTAGATATTTAGAGATGAATGCTTATGGGCATATTTACTCATGATTTCATGCCATCTAGATTGTGCATAGTAAGCATGGATGTAGACAATTTTTAGGGGCAAAGCAAGGAGAGAAAGGGTAATTTTAGATGTTATGCTCATGTAATCTGATCAGAAACACTCTCTTTGAATCGGCCTCTCTTATATGTTCTGGATAAATAAGCTTCTGGGTAAGTTGATTAGTTAGTTATAGGACCTTTATATATGTAGGCATTCACTATTCAGAAAGCATATGTACTGCATTAAAATTTTGTATATATGCAATGTGATACTTTATTTCCTCTTTTCTTCCACCTTGAGTATACAATTGCTGTAAGCAAACGTACAAGTTGATTTGAGGATGCTTGTTTGTAAGGTTATGATTTTAAGCTTATTAAACAATGCAATATTTGAACCGTTGAGTGAAATAATTCGAAAATGAGATTGATTTGTCTAATTCATCAGTGAACTGAGCATATCACTAAGTTATATAAAGAAACATCTTAATTACTCTTGTTGTTTGGTTCAGGTTGGCAAATTGTCTACTGGTGACTCTCTGGATATGTCCCAACAGGATGAAACATCAATTTTTGCAAATGATGCTACTATAAAAGACATGGAAGTAAGCACGACCTTTTAATAAATCCTATCTTGGTAGAAGATCCTCTAAAATACATGAAACCAAGGAGTTGTACTGGAATTATTTTCTGAACAAACTACTTCATTGTGTCTTTTCTCTTGAAAAAGAGAGGATCTAATAATGAACTCATAAAGGCCATCTCAGAAAGCCGGCGCTTTTTATTTTACTATCAGCTCTTGGCTCGCTATGGTGCCTACGCATACACAGCTTCATCTTTTTTTCATTTATCTTATATATTAAAAAAAAATCTTGGTGATTATGTGCACATAGATATAGTAGATTATTTTAGAGTAGTTTTTCTTTTTGATATTAATCAATTTACACTCAAAACTGAACATATGTTCAAAATTGGAACTCATTTAAACACATGGTCCAAAACTTTTCTTAGAGGTACAACATGATTTGTCAGTGTTTCAATAACTGTCCAGAGTTATTGGAGCTCCAATGAATTTTTGTGCTTTTGAACGTATGTACAAAAAGAAAATATTCATGAACTTGTATTTTCATTATTTTATGAGTGCATCTATGCTAAGAATTTGAATATAAAAATGTATCTTGTTGGCATGTATAGATCATAAACTAATTGACCCTCGAGGTTGATTTCAGAAAATGTTATTTTGCATTCTTTGTAACAAATTGAGAATATATAAAGACTTTTGTAGAACCTCCTCAGGGAATATAAAGTTTTCACGAGATTGATCTTAAGCCATCATCCAAGCACAAATGCCTTCTTTTAGGAGAATATTTTTGTGTAGAAACTCAAATTCATTCACATATTTACTTTTAGGGCCTATCTTGTTGCTCTATAAATAGCTTATGGAATCAAAAAATTGAGCTATTTAGTGAATTTGTGAGTTGCCCTTTGTGTGCTTTAAGTGCAATTTCAAATATTTACATTTCAGGGAGCAGCTATTGCATACGTGGCAGATATGTTGAAAGTCCCAGCAATATTTATTAAAGCAGTGACAGATATAGTGGATGGTGACAAACCAACTTCAGAAGAATTCTTGCAGAATTTGGCAGCAGTAACTGCAGCTCTTGAACAGGCAGTGACACAAGTCATTGATTTCATTCATGGAAAGTCTTTCTCTGAACTTTGATGCTCTTATCCCATATTATATGTGATATTCCATGGACCTTAATTCCTACGACTGAAGATGCTATAATAGTATTTGTGACTTAGAGTCCCAAACTTTTGATTTATTATTTTTTACTTTTGGGGTCAGGTGTGAGACAGTGAGAGTCCCAAACTTGACAAGGACTAGGTATTATAATTAAACATACAGGTGGTTATTCGGAGACTTCCTTATATTTCCCTGTGTAAGATGACATGTTATTTGTGAATTTCAAATTACTTTACACAAATACACTTGTTGAACACGATTTTCTTATTTGATTTTTCATCAGTGAGTAGTTGTGGACTTGTGTCAAATTAATTGAGCTAGTATTCAGTTCGTATTAAGTGATTTTGTAGTTCAATTTAAATCAATTAGACTAAACAACTCACAAGTTGACTCTTAAAAGATAAATAAATAGTTATAATTTTTTTAAAGAATAAAAATATTAGTATAAATATTATTTAATTATATTTTTGTAAAATAACAAAAAAAATGTTATATTTAATTGTATTTTCGTAATTATTAAAAAATGAACATTTGAAAATTGTATTTTGTTAATGAGTTTGTAAGCTATTATAATTTAGATGAACATTTGAACTAAACAAGCTTTTTAACTTATTAATCCATTAGATTTATTTTAATTTAGATGAACTGAGTTTTTCTTTCAGGAATGAATAACATATCAAAATTATTTGTTTTTTTGTCGATTCAAATTTGATCCGATCTGAATCAAATTTGAAAATTTTAAATGTGAATTCGATTCCATGATATAATTAATCTAAATTAATTTAAATTCAAATAGATTGGAGTTTTTGAGATAAGATAATGTTAATTTAATACTAAAATTTATTTATGAATTATTAAAATATATAAAACACAACATATATAACATTTAAATTTTAACTTAATGTATTTGTAATAAAATTTATTATTTATAATCACAATTAAAATAATCAAAACAATAAAAATTATTTATAATTATTAAATTATTATAAATATTTATATTTATTTTTAATATTAATTTAATATAATTATAATATATATAATATATTATAAAATAAAATATATTTTTATTTATAATTTAATAATAATTTTATCTAAATTAAATATAATAAATTATAAAATCTACGGATTCTATTCAAATTCATAGTAGAATTATCGAATTATTTGGTCCTCACGTTACTAAACGAGAGATTGGCAGTTTGCATGTGAGGAAATTTGATTTTCTATTGTGGTTTTGTATGCAAAAACTTTTTTATTCTCTTTTTTTTAACCAATTGTTCACTCACATGCCCAATCTAATTGGCTAAAATGATTATTTATACTCACGCACCAATAATTGAACTCGAACCCCAAATACCTAAATGGACAATATACCATTTAGACTCATTGGCAGCTAACTTCATCATTAGTTACCTCAATATGAGAGGAGTGAGGCGATCCCCCAAAAAAGCAGAAAATAAAAAATACTGAGCTAGTGAGAATGGATGTGGAATCGTTTAATCTCAAGATAAAGTAGGAGTATGTTACTTTATCACGCCACTTACATCTCCATCTTCCCATTAAACCAAACACAGCTAACAATTAAAGTTGTGCAAAAAAATCCAGTTAATTTTTTAAAGATTTCGATCTTTATATCGAATTAAATTAGATGAAATTTTTTTCAATCCGTTAATTCAAATCGGATGACAGATTTTACTATATATGATCTGATCTCATCCGATCTTACCAAAAATATTTAAATATATTTTATATATTAATCATATTCTCATTAATTATTTCTATATTAGTCATATTTTAAAATTTCTTTTAATTCAAATAAATTTATGTTATATAAAAATTTAAATTTTTTATTCAAAAATATCAAAAATAGAGTTAATTAAAATTTATTGATCAGATTTAACCAATCCAATTCAAATAGATTACAGATTGGATTGCATCAGATTTGAAAGGTAATCAAATCAGTTACGGATTAGGATGTTTCAATTCGATCGGATGATTAGATCGGATCAAATGAGTATAAAATCAACGATTTTGATCCGATGCACACCCCTTAACAACATCAAAGCAATCATTGGAATTTGGAAGTGAAAGCAAAAAAAAAAGTAATCAAGAATAAAATAACGCTGGCTAAATGTCATAAACCTACAACCAAAAAATTGATTAAGAGAGTGCTTGTGATATGTAATATAAATATAAAATATTATCTGGTATCCCAACTTTACAGATACTTCTACTTCCAGTTCCAGTCATGTCGACAATATAGAAAGTAAAGAAAGTGAAGAGCAAAAATGGGGAACTAAAACTGGGACATCCTTCCACTTTCAAACGTAAGTTAATTGTAAACTTACAATCACCATTCAAAACTTACACCACTCCAGAGGGAAGACGAAGGACAAGCTGTCCTCCAAATACACTGCAAAAAATGACCACAAATACAATTTATTCATAAACCCCATAATAGATTAGTATTAGGTCCAGTTTTGAATTTACTTCCTCATGGTTTAATTACAACCGATTTTAATTCCTAATCTTTGTGTTTAACTCAATTATGGAAGGAAGGAAGGGAAAAATAATAAGAGATCAAATGTAAAAAGTGCAGCTTCCACCAACCTTTTGACATAATAGTAACAGAAGTCCGCTAAAATAAAAGTCTGGACAATTTCTGAGATAAGAACCATAGAAGGCCATAATCCATATCCCAGAGCTACCAGCAAGTGTCCCCTGGTATCTAGAACCTGTTGAATGCCATTGAATACTTTCTATTAGGTGGAGGAAATCAAATTCAACAATGCACGTATGAAAAAAAGAAAAAGAAGGAATCTATAGAAACTGAATATGGGTGGAATTCATCAAAACGATTCTACACATGGAATATCCAAATCAACATATCAAAAGAATTCAATGCATTTGAAAACTGTTAAATGTACTCCGAGAGATAAGATGGAGATAATATGGAGTATGTATTCTCTGTTTTCTCTACTTCCTTACAACACTATAATACAATCTATTTATAGAAATACAAAGTGTCCACTAATTCTAGGAATAGAACAGCTGGTAACAATAATGAAAATACAGCTTGATTTACACTAACTCTACTGTTGTACAACACTAATAATATTCTACGAAAATCTACACTCCCCTCAAGTTGGGTAATAGATATTAATCATTCCTTTAACTTGCAACTCAATTCTTCAAGATTGTTCGAGGTAATGCTTTGGTAAGGATATGCAATTTGATGTTTAGTAGATGTATATAGTAGGTCTACAATTTTTTCATCTATCTTTTCTTTAATGAAATGACGATCAATTTCTACATGTTTGGTCTGATCATGATGAACTGGATTTTTCGCAATTCTTATTGCTGACTTGATTGTCACAATGCATGCCGATAGGTTAAAGTCGTGAAGTCCAGTTCATCGAGTAGCCTTCTTAACCACATTCCTTCACAAATCCCATGAGCCATGGCTCTAAATTCACCCAGCCTTTGCTGAAGCGACTAAACGACCGTTTTACTTAGCCAAGTTACAAGGTTTCCCCATACGAATGTACAATATCCGATGGTAGATCTGCGATCCACCATAGAGCACCTTGATCAAGATCTCTGCAAAGACTTCAATTTTTCTAGTGAGATTCTTACCGAAATATAATCCTTTCTCCCGGTGTCATCTTGAGATACACGAGTATACGATATTTGCTTCCATGTGTTCTTGATGGGGTGACTCATAAATTGACTTACAACACTTACCGAAAAACCAATATACGTCTAGTGTGAGATAGGTAAATGAGTTTTCCCACTAATCTTTGATAACGACCTTTGTCCACAGGTGTACTATTTTCTTTGATTCCTAAAGGTTTTATTGTAGAATCCATCGGCGTTCTATTTGGTTTACACCCCATCATTCCAGTTTCCTTGAGAAGATCAAGTACATACTTCCTTTGAGATATAGAGATGCCCTCTTTTTTTCGTGCTACTTCCATCCCTAGAAAATATTTGAGATTGCCTAGATCTTTGATCTCAAATTCCTTGGCAAGGAATTCTTTGAGTTTATCCATCTCAATTGTAGAATTACCGTTAGAACAATATCATCTACGTATACAATTAGGATAACTATTACGTATTGGAGAAGTGTTCACGAATAGTGTGTGATCCGATTGGCATTGATTGTACCCATATCTCTTCAGAACTTTGAGAACTTATCAAACCAGGCACGTGGAGACTTGTTTCAATCCATATAAGGATTTCTTAAGTTTGCGATTCTATTGGTTGGAATGAGATTCAATTCCGGTAGGAATGTCCATGTAGACTTCCTTCGAGATCACCGTTAAGGAATGCATTCTTGACATCTAATTGCAGTAGAGGCCAATCCAAGTTAGATGCTATGGAAGAAGAACACGAATAAGTGTTGAAGTTTTGCTACAGTGCAAAAGTCTCCGATAATCAAGCCCATATGCTGAGTGAATCCTTTAGCCACAAGGCGAGCTTTCGAGTCTTTCTACACTTCTGTGCCTTTGTGTTTGATTGTAAAGATCCATTTACATCCAACGTTTGTTTTCCCGATGGTAGTTCTGATCTCCCAAGTCTTGTTTTTCTGTGGCACCGAGTTCTTCACGAATACCGTCTTCCATTCAGTATCCGAAATGCTTCATGAATAGAATTTGGAACCTCTATTTGATCGAGGTCATTGATAAATGCCTTATACCCCGCGAGAGATTTTTATAGGAAATAAAGTTGTAGATGGGGTGGTTTGTGTGATCTTACACCTTTCCTTATAGCATTGGCAAATTCAAATCATTAGTGAGGTAATTCAATAATATGAGGTTCAAATGGTGTTACCTTGTGAATTGCCTGGAAAGTGGCACGTACTCGGGTTGGATTCTCGAATGGCTCAAGATATGCTCGGTTCTACTCTTTCGAGTTGTTTTCCTTCTGTAGACAAGAGGAGATCATTGTTTGGGACAAGGAAGTTTGGATCTGTTGGTAGCAGAAGTTGAGGATTCATTGGGAGTAGAGTATTTATTTGAGATATTGAGTCACTTTCGTAGAGGTCATAATAGGATTTGTGGGAGATCGAGTACTTATGATATTCGAAAGTCTGGTATTCATTGGCTATGTTCTCCCCCCGAATGACGGTTTGGAATAGTACGGATATTGTTCAAAAAATGTGACATCCATTGTATTATAGAATCGTTTTCATGATAGGAGAAAAACATTTGTATCCTTTCTCGGTATGATGAATACCCTAGGAATATGCATTTGATGGCTCGAGGATCAAGTTTGCCACTATGATGTACATGGACATAAGCATATCCAAAATTTTAAAGGGAACATGGGACACGATTTTTGTGTGTGGTATGACTCAAGTAGAGTATTGATAGGTGTTTTAAATAAGAGGACACCGAGATGGCATCTTATTGATAAGATAGTAGGCTGTAAGAACAAGATCCCCCAAAAATGTCGAGGGACTTAGTTGTGAACATGAGGGATCCGCGACCTCGAGAAGATGCCTATTCTTTCTTTCGGCCACCCATTTTGTTGAGGTGTGTCAAACCACGAGCTTAGATGGACAATCCCTTGACTTAACAGATAATCGGTAAGGGTGGAAGTGAAATATTCTTTAGCATTGCCTGGGATTTCAATACTCCGGATTTTTGTTTGAAATTGAGTTTGAATCATGGTATTAAAATTTTTAAAAATTTGACATGCTTGATTTTTCTTTCATTAGGAATAACCAAGTGGTTCGAGTATGATCATCCACAAATGAAATGAACCAACGTGTCCCCTTGATGTTTTTGATTCGAGAAGGTCCCCAAATATCGGGTGTGAATTAATGAGAAAGGATGTGATTTTTTATGGAAGATTTGAGGATATGAAGTTCTAACATGTTTTGAAAATTGACATACTTCAATCGAAAAACTTCTCAATTTTTATTTCTAAATGATGAAGGAAAAAGTTTCAGAAATACTTGAAATTAGGATGACCTAAACGATAGTGATTCAACATGATTTCACCATCTTTATGGACTTAAGGTTTAACAAAGCTTTATTACGATTAGAAACTTGGATAGAACTTGGTGGGCTTGTCTTGTTGAAGGTTCTTCATCTGAGGAGATAGAGTCAGGAGCATTCCTTAAGCACCGCCAATCATCTTCCCGAATGCGTCACGAAATTCACATAGGTTATGAACAAATTTAGCCATACAATTTTTATCACGTGAGTTTAGTAATTGATACAAGATTACAATCAAGTGTAGAACAAGAAGGACGAATCTAGAATAAAGAGTTGAAATTTTAGGTGAACCACCTCTGTTACTTTGGATACCGACCGCGAGTCAATTGGACCGTGTGTCCACCTGGTAGAATTTAAGATTTATGAGAAGAGAAGCATCACCGTCATGTGGTTCAAGCACCAGATCAACAATCCATGGTCTCATAACTGTTTCACATTAAAGAGCATTGAGGTGTTACCATCAGTATAGTGGCGGATATGACGTGGTCGAGGATTGTCCAACATAATTTAGGAGGAGATCAATCGTTCCTTGCTAAAAGCGGTCGGTCATTTCGCGCTTGAGATTTAGAGGCAATTTTTCCATGACTTTCTTTGTTGATGTCTTGTGTGGCCTGGTTTCAATCGGTGGAGCTTACCATGAATTTTCCAATAGTTTCCTTAGTATGACCAGGTTTACGACAATGATCACACCAAGGTCTTCCACGACGAGAGACTCGGGTTGTACGTATTATAAGAGTGTCACGGCCTCGAATGGCAAGTGCGGATCCTTCTCCACGGAAATGGTAGATTGAGAACCCATCATTGTAGATTGAGGACCCATCATTACTTTCTTTCGACTCTCTCGACGGACTTGAGGAAGGCTTCACGAATACCGGGCAAAGGTTTTGTCAGGCCGAGAATTCTGCCGTCACATCATCAAGATCTTTATGGAGTCCCAAGAAAATTTGGAAACCCGTTTCTTGTCGATAATCTGTTTGTACAAGATGTTTGTCATTTGAGACAGTCCATTCGTGAACCTCAAAGAGATCTAATTGCCAACATCAGTGAGAGAGTTAAAGTATCATATGTAACCGACAACTCTCCTTGGCGAAGATCATGGAGGATGCTACTCGATCTCAAATAGTTACGACATATTATCGAAGGCCCGGAATAAGTGTCTTTGTTGCATCCCATATTCCTTTGGCGGTTTGTAGAAGAAAATTCTCTCCAATTTCGTTTTGTCATGGAATTGATCAACCAAGACATTACCATATTGTTTTCTGATTTCCATGTTCGTATTGTAGATCGTCTTTGTTTGGGCTGGCAGCCATGATAAGGTAATCATCTTTTCATTTTTCCACATATAAACATCATGACGGATTGAGACCAGAAGATAATTGTGCCCATTTAATTTGTGGTAGTGATGGGCATAAGACTATTGTCAGGTGGAACCAAGAATTATAGGTTTTCCGTGGCCATTTGTTGCAATTGTAGATACATTAGTTGAAATTTGTGCTTTGCTTTTTTTTTTTTTTTGAATAACTGCTTGACCAAGATGGTAGGGTTTGACCGGGTCGGGTAGGGTTTCTAAATTCAGGGTAGGGTTTGACCAGATTGGTAGGGACCCCAATTTGGGTCGGTAGTGGTTTAATGAATCGCCGTTATATATTAAACAGCTTACTCCTACGGGAAACAAAAAAAACAAAACAAAACAGAATGTGACTGCAAGACTTAAACTTACTATAGATGGCGATGATGATGACTCACTGTACGATGAGAGATGGTCAATGACGATCGAGATGGAAAGCAAGCGGAAAATGGATTTCTACTTGTCTCTCGAATGCAAGAAAATGGATTTCTACTTTCGCTCGCTACGCTTCTTGGATTTGCCGCTTTACGGATTTCGCCGCTTTCTGCATTTACGTTCTACGCTCGGATACTGCCGGATTTCTGCTTTTGCTTTTAGGATTTCTGATTTCTCTACGGATTTGATTGATTTCTCGGATTTGCACGGATTGATTTCGATTTGATTTGGTTGAATTTAAATGTTCCTTGACAGAATTGATATAACATAAAATTGATTTACCGGATTTTAAATGCTCGATACCATGTTAAATGTACTTAGAGAGATAAGATGGAGATAATATGGAGTATGTATTCTCTGTTTTCTCTACTTCCTTACAACACTATAATACAATCTATTTATAGAAATACAAAGTGTCCACTAATTCTAGGAATAGAACAGCTGGTAACAATAATGAAAATACAGCTTGATTTACACTAACTCTACAGCCTGTACAACACTAATAATATTCTCTGAAAATCTACAAAAACCTACAAACTAATTTGCTAAATTATGTTTGTGAAATGCATCTTTATTTACTTAAAGGTCAAAAGGAAAATGGTAACTACAAAACACTTAAAGGTGAGATATCAAACCTGGAGAACCCAATGGGCACAGCTGAGGAACCTTGCAACACCCAGTGCAAATACATAATGAGCAGTGAATGGTTCAACAATCTGAAATTTGAAGAAAATTATTATAGTGCAAGATGTAAACTACGATATTAAAAAATAAAAATATAAAACCTACAAAATATGTTATCTTGCACTCTAAGTTTACCTTTGTATTTTGCATGACCCGCAATTGAGGTAATACGGAAACAGCTTCAAGATATACACAGAATGCCCAGAAAATTCTATTTATAAAATGATGAGAAGTTGATGGATGGATTAGAAAGGCCAACACAGCACAGGGTATCACCTACGTCCATATATTTACATATAAAAAGAAGAAGCATAAATAAACACATCATCAATATCAACTAGCTTCATGCAAAAATTCTTAAAAATACTAATATATATATTTATTCTGGTGTAAACATCCATAGTTAGAAGCCTTACAGCTCCAAGTGGGCCAAAATAGGAAATCTAAAGCACATGCAGCAAAGAATCTCTAATAGCATCTACTTCAATGCGAGTGTATGAATGCTTAAAAGCAGGATGAGAGCTATAGAAAGACAGAACAATAACAAAAACTTCACATCAAATTGATGCTTTTAGGTGTAATTCAATCTTAAGTATAGATCCATGGACAGGAAAAGTAAATAAATAAATATGAAATATATGACAAAGCTTTTGATCCATTTATCAACAAAGCAACAAGACCAAAAGATGGCATGCTTCAGTAGCATCGATATCACTGCAACAGAAAGTCCTGAGTTGGTAACACTTCTTTTTTGCCAAAAAAAAAGCAAGTAATAATTAAAAAGCTATACATATAATGATAATTAAATTTCAATCCTCAAAATTTAAGAAAATTCAAATAAGTTCTAGAAAACTTACCACATAATATATTGCAAAGTTGTCTTTATCCTCCATGTAACTAGACCTTAATTTGAAACGGATCGTATAGATAACCCACAGGGTTGTCGCCAGTGTTGCTAGATCGAGTAGGGTATGAATATCATATTCCATAACAAAACTACAGTACAATCTAACAGCTAAAAAAATAGCCGTTAATTCCTGAGATTTTAGTGATATCCCTGCACATCATTTGAATGATTATTTAAAGGATGCCATGAAAGCACAACAAGGGCACATGTATAATACGCATAAATGCGTCCATACATTCATCCATCTAAAAAGGCAGGCAGACACACAAACTCAACGATATAACAGTTATGACAGATAATTTTTCTAAAGCAAGTAGAAGAAATTAGATGGTGCTAAAAACACCTAAATCGGCATCCAGTCATAGTGTTCTCCATTATGTTAGAATTCAAAAATCAATTATTATCTCATACTAAAGAATTCCCCATGATAAGAGCAAACTAAGTAAAATCCATACCAATAATATTTCTTCCTAAGTGATTACTCGATCACTAATCAGCTATCAAAGCCTGAAAAATGATTAACATCATTAGTTACTTATACATGTACTAAACAAATTTGACAAAAAAGAGACTCTTTTCCAGGGTTGCTTGAAAAAACACTTGACTGGTAAACAAGTAAAATTGGGTGAAAATGAGAGAACATAGGAAGTGCTTGTGTTTCCCTGTAATGCCAAACTATATCATAAAATGACAACAGCATACAATGATGGAACATGAAACTCTTAGCTTTAGGTTGGCCTGAAAGATTGTATGCTTTCTATATTAAGGATCCATATAATCCCATCCATGTACCGTATGCTCGTAAAGTTCGCAAGAACGAAGCTTAGAACTAACAAAATCAAGGATAAAACGGAAAGAAATACAGAGAGAAGAGAGGAGGAACGCGCCGGGGGGAAGTTAAGCGTGCTCAATCCTTCTAATATACAATACTCAACAATCAAACAAGCAGTTATAGAGATCGATTTAAGTTAAGAGTCTCGTCAAGTACGCAATTTATTGAGAGAAAAAGATAAAATATTTGAAGAGTCCCCAATTTGCTATAACATTGTGAATCAAAATAGGGAAATTTTAATTCAAGAATCCCCAATTTAGACAACGAGGGTAAGAGCCAAACTAAATTCGACCTAACATTGTCCTTCTAAACCCCCAGATTTTCCATTCTTTTCCCAAGTTTTCTCAAACACCAAACAACCTATACAGAAAACAAATAACGTTCCGGGGTAAATATTTAAGACTTTACCAGCACAAGTCCTCTCCTTCATAAGCTTGTAGATAAGCACGGATATCCCAATGGAGTGAACGGCTTCAGCTGCCACAAAAAGATTGTCGTGATCGTGAACGACGACTCGTAACAAAACCAGAGCTGACATGCCTGAAACTACGGCAAGAAAAGCCTTCACCTTTGGTGGTTGCCGCCGGACCCATGTTGTCGCGACGTGAATCGGCGATTTCTGAGGCCTCATGAGGTATTGGTGTTCTTTGATTTCGGCAGAAAATCGTGATTGGGAGGCAAGAAAGTGAAGGGAGAATAAAAAAAATAAAAAAATCAAAGCCCCTAAACGAAAAATTGAACACGATGTGGAGGACACAACTTAAAGTAAAAAAGAGTGCGATTTAGGTTCTCGGATTTTCTTTATTGCATTGCTTCCAAATGGGAAAATAAAGGATATATATTTTAAGCTATTTTTTGGCTCATAGATTTCGATTCCTTTTCTTCTGGCTAATAGATTTCGATTTCCTCTTTCTAATGAAATTTTAGTTCCCTTTACCATTGACTTCTTAACTCACGCTAATTAATAAGGATAAAAAATTTAATAAAATAATATTTAATTTATTTACGTAATTTTCTTATCTATTAAAATAATTTAATTATTAATTATATTTTTATATTTTAAAAATAAAAATAAAATCATTTTTAATTTAACATGGAAGTGAAAGTTAATAACTAATTTTAGAATAAAAAATAAATTAAATGAAATATCTAATACGATTCAAAATTATACGGATTGTTGATGTTAAATCTTTATATAATCGTATAATTTTTATTATATAAAATACGATCTCACTTCATAATTAAATATATGACTACACAAAATTTATACGCTTAAAAATTTAATATTGTGTAATAAACATATCCTTAGAGTTTTGTCGGGTAATTCTGTACATCTCATATAATAGTCAAAGAGTAGTTTTAAATAAGTGTCTAATAATCATATAAATGTGAATGCAAGATATTTATCTTAAATAAATAAAGATCTAATACTTATTTTTAATTAATAATAATTGTCTAAAAAAATAGATATTTATAAAAAACAAATAACTTCAACATAAATATCCACAAAATTATAACAATTTAATATTAATTAGAAAATGATAGCTATCAAGTTAATTATTTTCCCATATATATTCATATATATAATAAAATATAATATTATGTGATTTATATATTTTAATCTTTTCTTGTTAAGTTAGCTCCATTAATCATATAATATAAAAATATAATTAATTAATTCAAAAAATTTAAAAATAAAAATTATATCAAAAGTAAAATAAAAATTATATATTTTATTAATAAAAAAATCTCTTTTCTCCTTCTCCTTCTCCCTATTCTCTCTTTCATTATTCATTTATCTTATTTTCTCATCATTATTTTATTAATTAAAAAATTGAGATAAAGAAAGAATGAGTATGAGAGACTGAGTAGGAGAGAAAGAAAGAGAAAGAGATAGAGAAAGATGGAAATAAAGAGAAATAATAGAAAGGGAAGGAGAGAGAGAAAAAAGGTAGAGAAAAAAGGGAAAAAGGGAGATCTAGGAAGATTTTTTTTATATTTTGTTATTAATAAAATATATAATTTTAATTTTATACTTAAAAAATTTTGATTTTTAAAAATTTTGATTTAATTAATAATATTTTTAAATTATGGGATTAATAAAACTCACACAACAACTTACAATATTAAAATATATAAATCACATAATTATAATATCTAAAATACTTAATGCATATCTTATATCTTAAAATAAAACTTAATAATCACATCCAAATACTATCTTTTCATATAATTAATAAAACGAGATTGTAAATCTCCTTTGCCATTTATTTTACAATTACTAATTTAAACATTTGATGACTAAAGACCAATCCCATAAAATGGTTTAAAATCTTAATAGTTTGTTTATCTTACATATTTCATGAAAAATAATCTTATTTAATATTAAAAAATCGATATTAACAAATATATTATTTATTGCATAATTTTGTAATAAACAAACATATTTAAAAAATGTGATTTTTGCCAAAAAATAGAGTAACTTACCCATTAAGTTGACGTTTGGTTTACATAATAGAATTGGAATAAGAATGAGAATGAAAATGAAATAGAATGAAAAGGAAACAATTTTGTTTAGTTTGATTATTAGAATCAAAGAAGAAATTAATATTACAGTATTTGGTTTACAACTAGAAAAAAATGAAAAATATTGTATATTACCTTAATACCCCTATATATAATAAAATTTAAATAATATCATTTAATTATTTTTTTGTGAGACAAAATAGATGATTGAAATCCTTATTTTTCTAAATAATTATTAATTAAAAATAAAATATATTATTAAAATTATTATTTTTCTAAATAGGGTTTAGGGTTTTAAGGTTTGAGATATGAGATTTAGAGTTTAGGGCTTTGAGATTTGAAGTTTTGAGTTTTGGGTTATATTTATGGGTTAAAATTATTATTTTTCTAAATAGATTTGAGGTTTAGGGTTATATTCGTGGGTTAAGGTTTAGAGTTAAAATTATTATTTTTCTAAATAGGGTTTAAGGTTTAGGGTTATATTTGTGAGTTAGGTTTAGGGTTATAATTATTATTTTTTAAATAGGGTTTAGGGTTTTAGGATTTGAGATTTGGGTTTTAGGGTTATATTTGTGAGTTAAGGTATAAGATTAAAATTATTATTTTTAAATAGGATTTATAGTTTTAGGATTTGGGAGTTGGGGTTTTGGGTTATATTTGTGGATTTAGATTTATGGTTAAAATTATTATTTTCTAAATAAGGTTTAGGTTTTTGGGATTTAAGATTTAGGGTTTAGGATTATATTTGGGGTTAGAATAAAATAAAATAAAATTGAAATAGGAATAAAACTATGATTTCTTAAGGAAGAGAAGAAATTATGATTCCTTCTCTTCTATGAATCGATTTCATTCATTATATTTCCACTTTTAAGCTCAATTAAACATAAAATTAGAAAAAATTAATTATGATTCCATTACATTCATATCAACAAAACATGAGGTCAAATTATTGATTTAAGCTTTATATGATAAGAGAATGTTGCGAGCTAAAAGGTCATATGAATTGTGTAATTTTATACCTATTAGGATACTCTCTCATTTGATTAACTTACCATTATATTGTTTAGTTAGCTACCACTAATAAATTTTCATTCAAGCAATTTAATTTATATAATATATTAAAATTTATTCTTTAACCTTTAATTTCTAGGATTTAATCTTTAATAATTATAAATTTAATAAGTTGAGTACAAAATTTATTTTTTGTTAAATTGATTTAAGGATATTATAGTTGGTTATAAAGAAATTTAATTTTTTAATTCATTTGGTCTCCGATCTATTTTAAAAAGCATAATTTGATTCATATTTTATGATAAAATTTATAATTTGTTCGTCAACTTTTAAATTATGTATTTGATAAATGTAATATCATTAAATTAATATGACAAAAGTTAAAAATTTTAAATTAAGATTTTTAAATTTAAAAACATTAGAAATTATATTGTGTGAATGAAAAATTATTAGTGAAAGTTGAATAAACAATATGGTGATAAGTTAAGCAAATAAGAGAGTATGATAATAGGTATAAAATTACACATTTTATATGACCTTTTACATTGCAACATTCCCTTATCATATAAAGCTTAAACTAATAATTTTATAGTGTAAGTTATTCTATTTTTAGCATAAATCATAATTTTTTTTAATATGCTTGGTTATTTTACAATTATACAATAATAATATATTTGTTGATATTGATTTTTGTCAATATTAAATAGATTTGTTTTTCGTGGAATCTGTGAGATAAATAAATTATTAAGACCTTGAATCACCTTGTAGGATTGGTCTTTGGTCATGGAATCTTTAAATCAGTAATTGTAAGATGAATGGTAGAGGAGATTTACAATCTCGTTTTAATAATTATATAAAAAAAGAGTATTTAATTATGATTATCTGTTTTGACATTCAAGTTATATTTTAACATCTAAGATGGGTATTGAGTTATTCAAATTCCTATAATTATGTGATTTATATATTTTAGTTTTATAAGTTTTTAGGTAAGTTTCATTAATCACGTAATTTAAAAGTATTATCAATTAAATAAAAAAAATTTAAACATTGAGATTTTTTAAGAATAAAATAATAATTATATATTTTATTAATAAAAAAAAATATTAAAAAAATCATACCCTTTCCTTCTTGTAACTTGAGAATTAATTTTTAGGGTTTTGTCTAAAATGGTCATATCATATATAATACTTAAAAAAAAAGAGTATTTGTGTTATAGTTTAAAAAGAGTCAAAAGTTAACTTGTAACTTGAGAATTAATTTTTGTATAGGTTTTTTAACTTTTAATATTTTTAAATTTATTTACCAACTTGAATTATATAGTTTCATATCTATATAAATTGATAAAATAATTTAAAAATTAAACAATATAAATTAATAAATACATAAAAAAATAGATTATAACAATATTAAGTATATAGTATGTATAATAATAAATATTTATAAATTTATGCATGGTATAATAAATAATAACTAAATTACATAAAAGATAAAAATTATATTTTTTTAATAAACTATAACTTACATAACTATTTTGTAAAATTTTATAAACATTAATTTTTTATCTTATTATAATAAAAACAACCTAAAAATTTATATTTAAAATGTTATATCATCATATAACAATGTTTACAAAAAGACGACCAATAAAAAAAATAAAAATATCTTGCATATATTTCAATAATGTTTAAGGGTGAAAAGACAGAGAAGATTCTACAATCATCTGAAGGAACTAATTACAAGTTCTTGTGTTATGACCACCCCTTCCACGTCTACTGCACAATATGACCTTCTTAATTACCTGTCCACGTGAACGTATGCGTCGTTTTCATGGTCTTCCACACTTCCTCTTAGTATTAGGAGGAAGTTCAACTAGGTTCATTATCTCTGGTGGAATGGTCTACTTACCATTATCAGTTGTCAGAAAAATAGACTCACCATATGTTGTAATATAACAATTTACGGTGTACTTATTATCAACGAAATAATGCACATCAACATCTTGAAACCGAGCAGCTGCAATGGCATGACAACATGGGATCTTGTGAACATCAAACTCCCTACAACTACAAATTTTATTAAGTAGATTCACATCATCATTGTTGTCACCATGTATAACCTAAGAGGGTTCAAAATGTCAACATTAGTACATAATATATGTAATAAAAAGTAAGATTATATAGATATTTAACAAAAACAATGCAAATAGATAATCATGACAATAGGATAACAACTTGTGAATGAATCATTTACTTGAAAAACATGTGCATTAATTCTGAAAACCCTGTACCTCAACAACTTAAAGTGATTTGCACGCATGATTGATTGTACCTCAACGACTTAAAGAGAAATATGGGTTTTTGAGTGTGGAAAAGGAGAAAGAAGAAGAAAATGGAAAAAAAAGAGAAAAAAAGAAAGGTGAGAGGTGAAGAAAGAGAGAGAAAAAAGTAGAATAAGAAAATAGGAAAAGAAAAAGAAAAAGTGTTTTACGAGTGGGAAAGGAAAGAGAAAATGAAAAGTAAAAAAGAAAAGAAAAGAATAGATGTGGGAGCGTGCATAAGAGAGAGACAATTTGATATAATTATTGGATACTAGTACCATCAGTTTTCTTTTATCTTTTTTAAATTAAATTTTAAATACGCATATTTTTAAACTATTATAATTAATACAATCATTTTAAACAAAAACCCTTTTGTCAATATTAAATAGGTTTGTTTTTCTTGGAATCTACGAGATAAACAAATTGTTAAGACCTTGAATCATCTTGTAGGATTGATCTTTGGTCATGGAATGTTTAAATTAGTAATTATAAGATGAATGGTAGAGGAGATTTACAATCTCATTTTAATAATTATATAAAAAAGAGTATTTAATTATGATTATCTGTTTTGACATTTAAGTTATATTTTAACATTTAAGATGGGTATAAAATTATTCAAATTCTTATAATTATGTGATTTATATATTTTAATCTTATAAGTTTTTAGGTAAGTTTCATTAATAATTACGTAATTTAAAAGTATTATTAATTAAATAAAAAAATTTAAACATTGAAATTTTTTAAAAATAAAATAAAAATTATATATTTTATTAATAAAAAAAATATTAAAAAAATCATACCCTTTCCTTCTTTGTTTCTCTTCCTCCCTCCATCACTCCCTTTTTACTATTTTTCTTCCTTTTTTTCTCTCTCCATCCCTTCTTTCTTTAGTCATTCTTTTTATATTTATAATATTAATATTTATTTTTTATTATTTATTTTATAATAAATTATATTTTTTTTTAAAATATTTTATTACTGTTGAAAATATAAATCTTTAAATCTATATTTTTTTCTTAAAATTTAATTTATTTTTTTTATTTTCTTTGAAAAATTCTTTATCAATTATGATTTCTTATAAGAAATATTTAGTATTTTTATTTTTATTATTTTGTGATTTTTTATTTCTTAATTTTTTTTTATTTTTAAAAAATATATAAATTTTTTTTATTAATTTTTTTTTCCTTAAATTTAAAAAATATTTATGATATGTTTGAAATCTTAACCGTATTTATGATATTACATTTTGTAGTATTTTGTGATAACTATCCCAGTCACTCAAAGCCAAGTAGCCAACAATACGTTTCTCGCTTGTCAGGTATTGGGCTACGAAAACCCTGCTTAAGCTTGAGCTCTCTCAGTTGTTCCATCCCAGTGACTCTCCCTTCCAACACCTTCATTCCAATCTTTGTCTAACTTCAGTCTCACTCGAAAGTGCGCGTGCTAAATTACAATTGGCCAACATCATCTTCTTAGAGGTATCTCTTTAAACTCTCCTGACAAAACTCAATACCTAAATCTCTCTCTCTCTCTCTCTCTCTCTCTCTTTTAACCACTCTATTATGTGTGTATATTTTTCAACTAATTTTTCTTTTGAATCTTATTTCATAGGAAAGAATCCATCTTGGAATTTCGTAATGCTTCATCGAAGTCCATGCTGTGATTTTAATTTAGCTTCGGGTTTTGAGTTCAGAACTAATTTGATTGCAACAAAAGCAAACCTATTATCCATTTTTACGGACCAAGCTCTTACCATTACTAGAAAGAAATTGAACCCATTAGTTTCTTCTTCTTCTGCCAGCAAAAGTAATCCAGTCTTGGCTTGCGGGGCCTCACGTGATTCCCAGGAGACTTCATCCAGGTATTAAGCATTGTCCAGAACCTTGCTAGTAGGTTTGAAAAAACTGAGCTTTCTAATCATTGTGTAGGGTGAGTTGTTTTACATTACTGGTGTTAATTATTTTCTTATATTATAAAATATATCATTTACTCTCTTATATCTCTTAAAAGTAACAAAGAAGAACAATTTTCACTATTTATTCGATATTTTAATAGTTTTAAGTTAAAATTAACTATTTACTCAATATTTTAATAGTTTTTAATTTTTTATATAAAATATCATTTTTATCGTTTCCTTATTTACTAATAACCAATAAAATAAAGTATGGAGAAAATAATATTATTTTATTTAGAATATTAATAAAATATAATTTTTGTTATTCTTTGGTATTTTTTACAAAAGTAAAGGATAAAATGACATATTTTCTTTCTAGAGATTAAATAATCCCTTTAGTTTAATAAGACTTTTTAATTACATAATTTTAAATCCTTAAGTTATTGCAATGATGCTGATTTGTGTATTAGCTATTCTTTCCGAATGCAAGTGGTGAAAACTGAGAAAAATTCTATGTATCTCAAATCAAATTCGGGATGATTCTAAAATTATTACATGTTAAAGTGTTATGTGTAATCACAAGTGGTGAGAATTGAGAGAAAAACCCTATATATCTCAATATTTGAGATGAATCTCAAGTGATGTGTCATAATATTATTGATAAGTATAATCAAACTAACATAACTATAGGTTAGTTGTGATTGTGATGTATGTGTAATATATAGTAGTGGCCAAATGAAAATCATTCTCTTGTTCTGTCAAAAGAACATCTTTACTGTGCATTACAATTTTTATTTTTTATTTTTATGATAAAGTTCTTACTGCTGACCCAATAAATATCCAAAACGTTAAATATGAAGTTTTGTATATAGGAAAAAGGACAAACCTGTGCATGGGATGACTGAGATGGTTGTTGGTGTTCTTGGAGGAGGACAACTAGGTCGAATGCTTTGTCAAGCAGCATCGAAGATGGCCATTAAAGTAATGGTTTTGGATCCACAGGAGAACTGTCCTGCAAGTGGACTTGCTCATCATCATGTGGTTGGAAGCTTCAACGACAGTGCTACTGTTCAAGAATTTGCAAAGAGGTTCAATTTTCGAAATTGGTGCCATTATGTAATGTTCAATTGTTCTGAATTTATCGTAGTGCTTGTTAGTATCATGTTTCTCCGTTTGGTAATGTTGTGAGTAATATCTTCACACTTAACTTCTTGTTGGTTAATTAGATGCGGAGTATTGACCATTGAGATTGAACATGTGGATGCTGAAACTTTAGAGAAACTTGAGCAAGGAGGAGTAGATTGCCAACCCAAAGCTTCTACAATTAGAACAATTCAGGTTTGTGTCACTGCACTTCTAGAGTTGATTTTAGTCGTCACATAAACACAAATAGAGCCATCTGGAATCTTAACAATCCAAATTTCATGATTCTTAAGGGTTACTTTTATGTATATATAATGTTGCATGCAAAATGCTCATATTGAGTTATTGATGTTTACAAATTTGAAATTCCATTAGTTGTTTATGATTATTTTTGTAGTAAAGGGGAAACTAGAAAAGAAAAATGTCTTTTCTTGTGCTTCATTGGCAATCTGATATTGTGCTTTTTGCCCCAGTTTGATCAAATTGGGTGCATGTAGCAAATGTTTTGCTTTGTATGTAACTTTTAACATGCTTTCAAGTCTGAACTCCTTCTTGTTTTGATTTAAAAGATCAATTATTAAAGTATTAGTGTCCATATCTAGCGACAACAATTTTAATTATTAATTCAGTCAGCAATTTAGTACTGAAATTAATCATTTTGGGCTCGTTTTGTACACATATAGGATAAATATCTCCAAAAGGTTCATTTTTCCCAGCATAACATTCCACTTCCTGAGTTTATGCAGGTTAGTTTCTGCTTGAAGGACTCAGCTAATGATTACAAGTGTTTCCTGATATTTAACTTATTGCATATAAAGTGATTTTAATTTGCATAATATGATATGGAAAAGGTAGATAGATGATCTAGAAGGTGCTAAAAGAGCAGGAGATCTATTTGGCTATCCTCTTATGATAAAGAGTAAAAGATTAGCTTATGATGGGCGTGGAAATGCTGTTGCTAAGAGTGAAGAGGAGCTTTCTTCTGCCATTTCTGGTAACATATTTGCCGAGTTATTGATTAAAAGAATATCACTGAACCTCCCAGTTTCATCAAATTAGAGTGAAATGTTAAGTTTGGAAAATATAGAGTGGGGTGCTAGAGGGGTGGGTATATAGTACTAAAAAGGGTCTAGCTTCTTGTCTTTTTAAATTTAAAAAATAAAGGGTTCTAACTGCATAGTTTGTTATATGCTGGAGATTTACATGTTTATTTTTTGTATTGTGTTGATCGTTTTGATAAATAGACATATTCTTAGGATTTTTCACTGTTAAAGAGCATTGATTAATTTCCTTTTATTTTCTTTGATCATTTCTCATTTTCATTTCATTTACCGATGACAGATCTTACTGATATCTGTTTTGGTTATATTGAGATTTTTTGAATTTTTTCTCATCTCTGACCATTCTTGGACTACCATTTTTTCTCATTTTCATTTCGTTGCTATTATTTAGATGATTTAATTATAATTTTCTTCCTTATGTATCTATATGACTTATGGTGTGAATTCTCATATTCATTTAGTTGAGACTCTAATTTTTTTTTTTTGAATTGTTTTCAATACCCATGTTTTATTCCTATTTTGCTAGTTCAGTTCTTTCTTGGGGGTCGTAAGTTTACGTGGTGGCTTAAATATTTTCTTTTTAATGTCTAAGTTTAACAATTGTATTTGCAGTTCTTGGAGGATTTGATCACGGCTTGTATGTAGAGAAATGGACACGTTTTGTGAAGGTTAGTGTTTAGTTTTCACCATTGACATTGTTAGTGCAATTTACTACTAGTTTGTTAGACTTTATCTTCTAAGTTGTATTGTCAATCAGCTGTTATTTTCTATATGTATGCTGCTTAACTAGGCACATATGGTGTGTACCAGGCTGTTAATTGATTTACATTTCAAATGCATATTTGCAACTTAATATGAAATCTTTTTTAAATGCATTGGAAGGTTTCAGTTTAGTTAATGGCAGACTTGCTTAAGGCTGCGAGTATACTTATGTCTGTCTTTCTATGTTATGAAACTGCCTGTAACCATTGGATTGGAAGCCCTTTTTTGAGGGGACAGCTCTGACAGCTTGTGCTAAAGAAAAAATCATTTCTTTTTTCCTTAAAATATATTGAATTTCAAATTTCTTTTACTCCCCCTCCCCCACAGGCCCAACCACCCACCCACCCCAAAAAAACCAAAAAACAAATCTTCACCACCTTTTCTAGGGCAAGCTTTGAGATTAATCAAGAAAAATGTGCTGCTTAATTGCTAATCTGCACCGTGTTGAATTTCCCTAAATTTAATTTGAGTATTACTGAAAATGTTCCTGGATAAATGTACCAATATTGATGGTAGTAAGACTAATAAAACACATTTTCAACCAAAATTCTGCCTTTGTAAGGCCTTAAACTGCAATTTTTCTGTCCAAATCACACCTTTTATAATACCTTACTAGGGATTTTGGTCAAAATGGAGATCTTTGTTTTGTTGCCATCTATTTATGTCCATCGTTTAATGTTCTTAACACCATTTGGAACAATACTCAGGAGTTGGCTGTCATTGTGGCAAGAGGAAGAGACGATTCTATCGTTTGCTATCCTGTGGTTGAAACCATTCACAAGTAAGCTGCAGAATAATAGAACATCATTTATCTTTTTATTTTTCCCTCAAAAAAGGTTTAGTGTTGTGATATTTGTTAGTACTCATGATTCTTCTCTGAAGTTCTGGTCTTCAAATCAAGTCTTTGGGAGATGCAATCTATCCTCAGATTCTGATTTTTTAGTGTTGAGGACATCATCATGATCTGTCTTATTCTAGGGAAAACATTTGTCACATAGTCAAGGCACCTGCTTTTGTGTCATGGAAAGTCCGGAAGCTAGCTACTGATGTTGCACACAAGGCTGTTAGTTCATTAGAAGGTGCTGGGGTGTTTGCAGTTGAATTATTTTTGACTGATGATGGCCAGGTACTAAGGTCTCTTTTAAGTTTTAATCAGCTAACTACATAATTACTTGCATATTCAATCTTATGTTTTCTTGTAATTTAGAAGTATGCTGTGTACTAAGAAATTGAGTTTTATTCGCATCAGATCTTACTAAATGAAGTAGCTCCTAGACCTCACAATAGCGGTCATCACACAATAGAGTCTTGCTACACGTCACAGTATGAACAACATTTGCGAGCTACTGTAGGTCTTCCACTAGGGGATCCATCAATGAAAGCTCCTGCTGCAATTATGTATAATTTGCTCGGTGAAGATGAGGTGAATATTGTTGATTTATTAATGCTCTAATTTCTTCTCTTGTCATTTCCATTTTTTAATTTTAAGCGCAACTGCTAACTGTTCCTAACTTAACAGTGTCAACATTCATGTCTTCATGCTCAAAGACCCAAATGTTTAATTATTTATAATACATGAAAGACTTTTGGAATATCAATATGTAGACTATATTCTCATGCATTTAGCCAGTTAATTAGATAATGACTTCAAAATATTTTTTCAGGGGGATCATGGTTTCTTCTTAGCCCATCAACTCATTGGAAGAGCATTGAGTATTCCAGGTGCCACGATTCATTGGTATGATAAGCCAGGTTAGGTTTTTCTTAGTTAATGTTTATTGGTACTTTACACATCTTTGTGTACCCATAAAAAAATACCTACAATGTAATAACGGTATTACAGAAATGAGGAAGCAACGGAAGATGGGTCACATAACTATAGTTGGTCCTTTCATGGGCGATGTAGAAAACCGTTTAGATATATTGTTGAGCAAAGAAAGGTCTGATTCACCCACCAAAGGTTAGTTATAATAAGTTGTTTTTGTAACTTGAACTTTTTTTATTAGAGATGGTTTTGTTGGACGATAATCCATAACTAGGTCTTATATTCTGATTTATTATGTTGCCATCCTTATCTCATCTAAATTGCTTCTTTTTTTCTAATGTAGTCATACCAAGAGTAGGAATCATTATGGGGTCTGATTCAGACCTTCCTGTTATGAAGGATGCAGCAAATATTTTGAATATGTTTGATGTGCCTTACGAGGTTAACTTTTTATTTACTATATTTTGGGCAGTAAGCCGTGGGTTGTTTTCTGTGTCTTTTATTATTACTCTGCTTAAAGCTTATGTACTAAGACTTTCAGGTGAGAATAGTTTCTGCCCATCGAACACCTGACTTTATGTATTCTTATGCCTCCTCTGCTCGAGATCGGGGAATTCAGGTCATCATTGCTGGTGCCGGTGGCGCAGCACATTTGCCAGGTTATTCATGTACAAGTTGCTGCACAAAGGTCATGATTTTTTTTTGATAGTCTAGCATTAATTTCTTTGCTTTGATCTATAGGTATGGTAGCTGCACTGACTCCTTTGCCAGTTATTGGTGTTCCTGTCCGTGCTTCTACATTAGATGGATTAGATTCACTCTTATCAATTGTGCAGGTAATGTTTCATGAAAGAGCTTATAATCTTATTTGCCCTATAGATTGAACTATGTGCACATTCCCATTGACTTAAAAGTCTAGAACTTGAATACAAGAATGGGACTTCTTTCCCCCTTTCAAATGCATGTGCTTTTTTGATCCTCTGTTGCGATTTTTGAGGTTTTGTTTATTCAGTGTCATTGTACTTGGGAGAAACCTTGAACCCTTGACATAATCAATCTGCATTCTACTAAGGAGTAAATGCTGAGACCATGTTTTTGTTTTGATGCAATGGTTAATTGCGATGTTCACATTCTTTTTTGCATTTCTGACAAAGTTTCTTATACAACAAATTGGTTTTTTGTTAACCATGCAGATGCCACGGGGTGTACCTGTTGCAACAGTTGCTATCAATAATTCGACAAATGCAGGTCTATTGGCAGCAAGGATTTTAGGTGTTTGTAATGCTGACTTGGCATTGAGGTTAGACTCTCTCTCCTTGTGCTTTAAGATTGGAGAAATATGAGGAGAGAATAGAAAGGGGACTAGATTATTTGGAATGAAAATTTAGGAAAAAATTCTCTAAAATTTGTTTAATCAAATACAAACGTAACCTTTTTTCTTGGCAACCCCTTGGCATTAGATCAAATTTGAATTAAAATGTCTGTATTGTGTTGAATTGTAAGCAGAATGATCCAGTATCAAGAGGACGTAAAGAATGATGTCTTGATTAAAGCCGAGAAGCTAGAAAAGGATGGTTGGGAGTCTTACTTGAATCCTTGAGGAGCAGTAGAGTTTTCTGATGATATTCATACTGTGGATTTCTGCACACAACATTTTCTTAAGTATGGTGAGTTATTAAGCAGTAACCAATTTTGAATCCCAAAATATAAAGCTGTAGTCACAAAATGATGACGAATTCTTAAATTAGAAAAATAATAAGGCAAGGGTGACAAAACAGCTGAAACGGGTTTTTGGGTTTATGAGTTGAAAGTATAAAAAAATTGAGGACAATGTCACTACTGGAGCCTTTGATTGTAATATTTATTAGCATTAAAATGATTTTTTTTTAGCATTTTATGTAAGACATTGATGGCGTAATCTTTAACTTTTAGTTCCTAATGTTTGATGTTGCATAATTAGTTTTTTTTTAATAGATCAAATGGACAAAAACTATAGAGGAGTGAATTTTACTTTCGGTGAATCACTGTTGCATAATGAGTTTAATATATTCTTTGCGTATGATTATCATTTTAGTTCCTGTCATTGCATTCTTCCGCTTAATCAAAGTAGTTTATTTCTCCAACCGTTCTTATACATGTATTCTAAATTCTACCGTAATACATATATAGGATTTGGTTTAGAGTTTCAAAAACAATAAGAAAACCCATGCATTTATAGCAAGCTAGTTTTTGACGTATTCGTAAGAAGCGAATTAATATAGAAACGATCAAGTGAGTAAAGCAGACACTTGCTTATGTTAATTTAATTTAAAATGTAGAGTTAAATTTGCTGAAATTGTTTATGAATTAAAATTGTTTTAAGTATTTTTTTCTTTTTCTTTTTCGTTTATGAAGTTTTTCTGTTTTTGATTTAATTTTTTCGTTTATGTTTTAATTGATTTTTGAATTAATTCTTCCATTTAAAGCTTTGCTAATAGATATATATATACCCTTTATATATACCCTTCGAGAAGGAAGAAAGGGAAAAGAAAAGAAAGGAAAGAGAATATAAAAGAAAGGGAAAAGAAAAGAAAGGAAAGAGAATATAAAAGAAAAGGAAGAAAAGAAAGGAAAGAGAGGTTGAATACGAAAAGAGAGAATTTTTTTTTTTGTATTTTGTATTTAGATTTAGGTTCTACCAAAAGAGTTTCGTGGAATAATAAATTGTGATAATTTTATTATTATTTAATCGTTGTAGATTAGGAGATAAGTTTATATTTTTTTTTAAGATTTACGATGAACGAAAAAATTATGTTAAAAATACTGTGTAATATACAAATCTAGATTTTTTACTCTTTAAGTTATGTTATTTTAATTTTATATTTATATATTTTTAATTTTAATAAAATAATTTTATTTTTAATTTATTTGTTTATGTATTATTTCCTACAATCTTAAAATAATTTTTTTTTTCGTTTTTAATAATTGAACAAAGTGATACTTTTCAAAAATTTTATTATTTCTTCTCTCCACGTAGTTCTCTCTTATATTTATTATTATTTTTTATACTGCTTAAGAGTTGCTTTTTTAATCAATTGTTGATATAAATATAATTTTTTGTTTATAATCTAAAATTTTATTTGATAGTTTTTAAAATTTGGATTACTATTTGTGTATTTAGCATAAAGAAAAAAAATCAATCTATTGTCACAAACTAAGAATCCTATTGTGGGTGATTCTAACGTGAACTAAATGATGAGACCTTTTATGGCTCATGGGATAATCTTAATGTTATCGATTTTTGTTCCTATGTATCATGTTGTGGTAGAAAAACTAGAGAAATTTGATGGTTTGAATTTCAAGAGATGTAGGAGTAAGATGATGTTCTATCACACCACCTTGAATTTTGTAAGGTTCTTGATTGAATAAGCTCTCGATCAACTTGAGGGTGAACAAGATTTCCTAGTCTACTAGTACTATTGAAACATTGAAGCATTCTGATTATCTATGTCGGAACAATGTTCTAAATAATCTAACCGATTCCTTATACAATGAGTACAATAAAGAGAAGACAACTAAAGACTTATGTAAATTATTGAACCGAAAGTATGAAACTGAAAAATGTCGATGCCAAGAAAGTTTTGGTTGATCGTTTTCTTAATTATAAGATGATGGATTATAAATATGAATGCAATAAGTATGTAAAATCCAAGATATATTAAAAGAAATATATAATGAATGAATGGTACTTTGTGAAACCTTCAAAGTTTCAACTATTATTGAAAAGTTTCCCTTTTCATGGATAGGGTTCAAGACCTACCTTAAAAATGACCTTTCCCGTCCTTGAATCCTTTACATGATCCTTAGATTCTTTAGAACTTGAGCAAGAAGTTGGAGCCATGTGTTGTTCTTGCAAGGGTGATAAAGGCGGGCAAACATTTAAAGGCTCGGGGTTGAGGGAAGGCTTGTCGACCACTACCACCACCACCACCTTCTTCTTCTTCTTCTTTAGTGAAAAAGGGCGACCTTCATGAGAAGACATGCCCCTTTTTCCTTCCCCTAGAAGAACCCCCTGTAAGAGCCAAAGGTGTACCCGTTGGAAAGATCCCTCCTACCGGTGCAACCTTAGTCTTTATACGAGAAAAAGTTTAGTAGAGCTAAAATCCATGGGATCTGCAAAATAAGAGCGAGAGGACATCATATTAGTCCCGTTACATCAATAAAAAAGGAGGAAAGGTAAGTCATAGGACTAGTTCACCATCATTGGCCACCATCTCGAATCGGCCCCTAAAGTCTGTAGGAGGAGTTCTACGTTTAAGAGGAACCCAGGGTTTAGGTGGAGCCTGGGGTTTATTATTGATACTTAGAAGAGGCAACACTGTACCATGCCTTATCAACCCACACACGACAAAGCGTGGGGTGTTCAACAAGGTCCTCCAGTTGATTTTTTCAAGAAGATAATTTTAAATATCAGCCAACCTTTGCTTTGCGTCAAGACTTAAGGTCATGATTAAGAAAGCCATATTTCTTATTATGACCTTAGTGTCGTTTCAGATGCTCTTTATCAATCTAGTGTCACTGGTATGAGACTCCCACTGACCTAAAACATATAAAAAGTACTCTTTCCAGTTTTTCTCATTTTCAAGAAATGACACGTTCATCCCCTGATCCTGCTTCCCTTACATATGTACCCTCCTAAGATCCGTGGGGTTCTACTTCAAGACATAGGCCTTGTTAAACTCGGCCATCTATAAATCTACACTGAGTTCTTGGCAGATCCGCATCAGGCAGAGTAGATACCTTCATCCGTTAGGCATCAATTGCCCTAGCGTGAGTTGCATCCTAATCAAGAATATTCTAATGATAGGGTACATGTGGAAACTTACCACCAACCACAAGGCCTTTTCATGAAAGATGATCCAACCGGATGGAAGTTGATCACTATCACAGGCTCCCTCTGACGGAATCATTATATGAACTGAAGATGAGATGTTGTAGGTTTTTCTTAATCTTTCTTCATCTTGGGACACCAACTCACAAGTCTTAGACACAACTGACCAACCTTTGGTACGACCTGTGAGTTCCTCATATCCTATATTCCTCGTTTTCTTCTTCCATGTCTTGGCCACTGAGATTTGAGTCTAAGACATGCTCAATCTAACAGTAGGAGTGGTCTGAGGATGAAGGGTAGAGGTATAAGATTGAGGCGGAGATTGATTCTCCCCACTGGAAGAGCCTGAGCTAGAAGACCTTGAGTCGCCACTAGCACTAGAATATTGGGGGCTCTCGTAGGAGCCCGAGCTAGAGGCTGATGTCTCTTCTATATGCATTTTGTAAAAGCTACAAAAACATAAAAAAAAGAAACATGATGGGTAAGGTATAAGAAGAATAGGTTACCTAAGGTCGAGTTTGAAAATAAAAGAAAATGATCATTTAAAAATCGACATGAAAAAAGTAGAAAATTGTTAGGTTCTTGATGTTTGAACTCTAAAAACTCAAACATACAAAACTATAATCTGAGTTGAATTCTTACCACCAAACTGAAAACCTTTAACAAACTCAGGTGATACGACATAGCATTTTTCTTAACTATTTCTCAATTACGTAGGTAATAATGATAAGTCCTAACCCAAGCATCCCTTTATATAGAGGTCCTTTGTTTCTCTCTCCAATCAATTGACACACATTTATTTGAGGAGTTGAACGGTTCATATTCCATGACCGATAATTACTCTTCTACCTTAGACTAGAGCTTAAGTTGAAAGAATAGTGGGACTAGATGTTTGGATATCCGGACCGACCTGGTGCCCGACCCACACAAGCCGTTCAAGACAAGTCACCAACCTGAGATGGAAGACAAAACACCCCAAATGTGCTACCTAGTGGACAACCCGAGCTCAACGATCAACTAAAGCTTAACGATCAACCCGAGCTCAATGATCAACTCAAGCTTTATGATCAAGTCGAGCTAGGATTGATTTAAACTCCTTATATGTTTTACTTTATGTCAATTATACCTCTCTGATATGTAAATATGTGCACTTATTGTGTCATTGACACTTGTATAGATAATGTTCTATAAATACATAGACCTCCCATAAGATCCACACATTCAACGAATGAGCTTAACTTCTTTCTAAATTTTCTCTCTATAAATCAAATCAATCCCAAACATATGTTATTAATAAATATACAACCACGATATACAACAAAATGCTTCAATTATCAATATATACTTTTAGATATTTTTATCAATATATAGTCCAATTATTTTATATAATGTAATTATTTTTATTACATTAAATGTAAAAATTCATAACTTTATAATTATCTAGTTAATAAATATATGATCAATTTACTTATAGATATATTATATTTTTATTCAACTAATAATTTTTATGTTAATATCACATCATTTCTTGTATTAATAAAGAAAAAGTCTATTCAACTAAATAAATTATTTTTAAGTAAAAAATGTTATTATTTATATAAGGTTAGCTTTTCAAGTAATAAAGATATTAATTAAATAAATTAATATATTATCATATTATATTTTAATTATTTATTAAATAAAATTATATAATTATTGTTAATTTTATGATAAATCATTTATATTTATGTTGTATTTAGATTTTATTACTTATACAATAGTTATTCTTATATATTTTTTAATTATTAAATTAATAAATTAATTAAATATTTTTTTAAAGATATTTCTTCAAACCGCCTTATAATAAAAATAAAGTCAAATTTTCAATTATAATAAAAGTAACTTAAAAATATATATTTAAAGAATTATTATTTTTATTTTATAAAATAAAAAATTTAAAACAATAATAATTATTATTTAATAATTAATACTATTATATATATATATTTATCAAATGATTTATTTTTTTTATTTTATAAAATAAAAAATTTGAAATAATAACAAGTATTATTCAATAATTAATACTATTATATATTTATTAAGTTTGAATTATTGTGAAAAATTTATATTTAAAAAAGCATAAAATATACTATAATGAAAGATTATTATATATAAAAGAGTATTTATACTTAATGAACTGAGTTTAGGTTAGTCCTTAATTTTTATGAAATTAAAAAAATATAAGATATATATTTGATAACAAAATGAACGAATTATTAGCAAAGCATATAATATGTGGTATTAGGTTATCCATGATTTGTTAATGTAATTTCTTAAATGTTTAATTACTTCATTAATTTCAATTTTTTTTAACAAATTTATATTTAAATTTTTAAATCTTAAAATATAGTAACTAAATTTTTAAAATTTTAATTATAAATTTCTAAACTTTTATACTCTCTAATTTAATTATTAAATTTTTAAAATTTAGTTCTAACTTAATTATTAAAATATTTATTTATGGATAACATTTTCAAAATTTATTTATAAATTTTTTAAGATTTAAGAATTAAATTATATGATTTAAAAATTTATATATAATATTTTTAAAATTTAAAAATTAAATAATATGTTTTAAATTTTTTAAAACTTATATCTAAATTTAATATCAATCAAATACTTTAAGCTTTCTTAGATGTATTTGTCACTGGAGCATTTTCCGTCTGAACGAGCCGGTAATGTCGCCGCGTGCACGATCATATTTTAGAACCTGTCTGTCTCATGTGCTCGAAGATATTCCAAATATTTGATTGACTAGCGAAGCATTCCAGGTTTTCCCTTCTAAAAATACATGTGAATAATTAATTAATGGTATGTTTTATAATGAGTCATAAATTGCAATTAAATTAGGGTTTTGGCATTTTCTGATTTGGCAATTTTATACGATTTATTTTTTATAATATAAATTAAATAAAATGAAAGATAATAACGTCCTTGTCATATTCGTGTCACTGAAATATTAAATACTATTTTAAAAAAAATGAATATTGTCTTACTTCTCAGTCATCAGTTCAGTCATCACCAGTCTATTCTCCTTTCGTTTGTCGTTTTTTTTTTTTTACATTTTTTCATTGCTTAACCGCCTCAAATACTTATAGTGCACACGCTACTCGTGGTACTCACCACCTTTTTCTTTGTTGTGTCTTTCGCTTAAAAAAGCTTGGTGGGTTTGTTCTGTTTCTTGATCAATGGCTGATAAGGGTAACGAATCGGAGTATTTCTTTGAGAATGACGATGATGGTAGCCAACCGAATGACGTTGAAGTGAACAAGAATGAGAGTGGCAGTAGTGATTCTAGTGGCGAGGATGATGAGTTTCCTAACGATGATGATCCATCTTTGCGTACCTTTTCTTCACAAATATGGCCACAGAGTTACAGGTATGAGTAACGATGATATGTAATGAGTTTGTGGGCTAAGGTGTCAAATATGAAATTTTTGTTTCAAATATTTTTACTTGTTTCTTGAAATCACTTTCTATTTATATGCTTTTAGTCGGGGTGGGAGATTCCTAGATTCATTTCTTCGTAGAAAAAATACACTTTTGTCGCCTTTGGCTTTAGATGGTACATACAAGGTATCATTTTATAACTTTAATAAAATGTGATCACTGTAAAACCTCACCACGACAACGTTATCGGAGCTCCAATCACTCCACCCACGATGTCAATGGAGTTTTGATAGTATTGCTGGTGATTTCATACATGCTATATTCAGAAGTAAAGTTAAATATAATATGTTTGACGCTACAACCATACTAGAGATAAATATAATATAATATATTATATCTAAATATAGAAATAGATGGAACATATTATATACAAAGTTAGAAATTTATTGTACGATCAATTTATAAAAATAGACATAACATATTACATACAAAAATATAGTTGAATGTAATATATTATATTTGGTAAGTCGCTAACAAAGGTCATTGGAATTCTGGTGAGTCGTTGGCGACAGTTGTTAGAGATCTTGTGAAATCCAAACTTATTTTCATTTGATTGAATTTATGTAATAAGGGATATTTTGGTATTTATATGTATAAAACTATGAGTTTTGGGTTCAGTTTTTGCTAGTTTGGAAAAAAATACTATTGAAATGAAAAACATGCTATATGAAAGACAATATTCTTGAAACTAACTAGATACGAGTTTTTATGAACTTCTATGGAGGTTTCTTGAAGTTTAAGCCAAATTGTTTTCCGATATTTGGTGAAGGACCAATCATCAAAACTGAAGACAGCCTTATGATTTGTAGTAGCATCAACTAGGTGGATAAGAACCGAGCAGAAAAATTGTTCAGGAACAACATATAAGCTTGATCCAAGATTAATGAATAATTCCTCCTTTGAGCATCTAATTCCTAATCTTGTTGTAATGACAAGATGATCACCAATATAAGTTGGTAGGATTACAAGTTGTTAAAACCGTAAGTAAGCCAAACAGCAGATAAAATATAATTGATGAAATTGTACGTCAGATAGGGAACCTCCATAAGTAAGGTAGTTTGTTGCATAAGTACTACAAATTATCAGAGTGCTATCTCATTGCAATTTTTTGTTCCTTGTCTTTAATAGGTTCTCTTTTGGTGTAGGGAGACAACTGATTCGTACACAATTGCTGCATCACCAGGTTTTGGTTTTGGAAGTTTTGGACCTATTAGAAACTTAAGCTTTGGAAGTTTCTCTAAAAGTAACTTAGATGTGGATGGGAAGGCTCCTTTGCTCTCTGATCATGAAAGAATTTCTCAAAAGGATGACATCTCAAGGACACAATCATCATGGTCAAACAGATCCCAAGTTCGCAAGCAGTTGACTGGAGAGTTACCCATTGGTCAGGGTTGTAGCTTCACACAAACAGTCTTCAATGGTGTGCTATGTTGTTTCATTTTTATATGACACATTAATCTGATTTTCCTGATAGATTATTGGGCATGTTTCATCACAATAATAAGAATTAGGATCATAATTATGATAAAAAAAATACTAATTTAAGTTGAATAGATTTTAAAGGATGTTGCTACATGGATCAAAATTAGAATATTACTTTCATCCATTAAATAATATTTAATTACTTGACAAGTCTGTTTTAAATTGTCAAGTTACAAATATTTAGTTGACGAGATCTTATTATGGATTTTTAAAAGGTAATACAAATTTACAATTTGAGATACTATTCTTAAAAGGCCTAACAAATTATGATTTTATCTACTTAATGGTTATGAAGGCTGGGCAGTGTACAGAATTTACTTAAAATTTTAATTTTTCATAAGGATGTTGAATTTATGTTTATTAGATTGCATTTTTCTGAGACAGGAATCAATGTAATGGCTGGGTTAGGGCTTCTTTCAACACCATTTACGGTAAAAGAAGCTGGATGGATGAGTTTGGCGGTGCTAGTTCTTTTTGCTGTAGTTTGTTGTTACACAGCCTCTCTCATGAGATACTGCTTTGAAAGCAAGGAAGGAATCATTACTTACCCTGACCTTGGTCAAGCTGCCTTTGGTAAATATGGGCGTATACTCATATCTGTAAGTTTAGCAGATCATCTTTTGAGCCTTTTCTTCCTATAATGCCCGGTTTACTTTTATTTTTTTGGTAATCATCCAATACAATCACGGGATATAAAGAAATTCACTATACAGTCATGAAAATCCAGTTACATACTAGTCATGGTATGTTACCTGTGTTTAACCGATTTTTCATGAATACATTGAATTTCACATAACTAGTTCTTCATTTCCTTTAACTATATTGTGAGTTTGTGATCGACACGAATTATGTATAATGTATACGTATCGCAAACAAGTAATATAATAATAAGAAAATATCGCTCCCATAGAGATTATGTTATTAGAAATTAATTTTAAAACTGAAAAGAAATAACAATCAATTTTTTTGTGTATTTTGAGAAAGTAAAATTAAAAGAACTAAAAATAAACAGCAATAATTAATTACTCAAAATTGATAGCTAAGAAGATATATGATGAAATATATAAGAATAACTAATCCCCTAATTTTCTAAACATGTGAATCATTGAAATCCTCTCAATATAATTATCAATCAATTACATGATCAATTGAATTTAACCTAACACGTATTTCTCTCTCAAGTAAATTATACACCATATAGTAATTAACCTAATCATACTCTCATGTCAATTAAATTACATACTAGTCATTAAGTTTATTAATTATGGATCATATACTTAAGGATCAAACATCTCTGTTTTGAAAATTATGTATGTTATTTAATCAAAACAAACAGTTAAATAATTCTCTCAAATCCATTTAATTGTCTCTATAGATCAATTGTTGCCAAACAATTAATAGCATAAAAATAAGATTAAATAATATAATTAAATTGAAATCATAATTGAGGTAGAATATTAGATCATTACATGTAGAAAATTAGTTCATAAGACCCCTTGATTAATAAATTAGCTACATATGATTTTATTTATAAATCTCATATTTTTCATAAAGAAAGATAAAAATTGATAAAGAAGAAAAATAATAAATACAATCAATCTCTTCTTGAATTTCAACCCAAATTGTATCTCCCTTGTAACTTTTTTTTTTTGTATTTTTTCTCTTCTTGGCGCCAAAAACTAATAAAAAATATGTTAATTTTGACTCATTAGGGTTTTTGGGGTAATTAGGGGGTTAAATTAGGCTCAGATGAAATCTGGATCATTAGATCAACTTCAGATCAAGGGCTTAGATGAAAAAAGGAAAATTAAACAGCGTTGACCAATGGGATCACGACACGTGACAGGGGAGAAAATTGGACGAATCGGTGCGCTATACGTGGTGGGGAGGACTGGTCGTGGTCAACGCTTGTTGAAAGCACCACATGGCATGCTGTGATTAGTGGATACAGATTGCGTGGTGCCCTGGTGGAAAGAACAGACAAATCCTATGATGATGTGTGGCATGCTCTTTGATCGCGTGGTGAAATTAGATTGAACGCTATGTCTACATGTGGCACGACATGCGTCATCCAGTACGTGCATCGTGCTGCGATTGGCTCCCCTATGCTTGCGTGGCATCTATGTGGTAACAAATGGTCAACTATGCACCCGACGTGTTCCAATTGGCTCTCTTTGCTTGTGTGACATCCATGTGGCATGTTTTGATTAGTCATAGATTAAAAAATTCATAAAAATCCCAGAAAATTCATGAAAAATATATTTTTCACCACTTTTCATTTGAAAGTTCATATTTTAATATTTTTAATCCCAAAAGTACTGTTTATTGAATAAAACAAACAAATATTGAGTACAAAAGTACACTGATGACTCTACTTTCATATAATTATCATACCCCTAAACTTAACTCTTTGTTTGTTCTCAAGTAAAGACAAGTCTAACTAGATAAAATGACATGGGTAGTATATTCATAAATATATATCTATTAATACATGTATATTTAGCAAAAATTATCACCTTTAAAGTCGTACAATTTTATGACAATAAGGTTCACATACTCATCAATCAACATTCCATTAGTCAAGGATAAGCAAGATTTTTGACAAATTGATTCGTGTATATGTTGCACATGATATCATCTAATGCACTTATGAAATCAACCTATATGAGCGTGCTAATCAATTCAATCTTAGAACAAGTCTTAGAAGTCTATTTTTTACATCCTTCTCCACTAATATAAATATGCACTTAGCTAAAGATCAATAAGAACTTTACATGCTTGTAATGTAAGGCTTAGATGGGTGTTGATAAATGAAGACATTTAGGCTCTTTCCACATTTTAGCTTTCTTTTTATTCATCATCCATTTTTTAACTACAATTGAGCTTTTACTTGATATTTTAGTACACCCTATCTTATCATTCTTTTCATATTCTTTTGTTCCACATCTTTTTTTTTTTGTAGCTTCACAACACCTCCAAAGTTATTTTCAATTTTATTTTTTTTCTTTATAGGGATAATTGTATTGTGAATTTTTTTTTATAAAAAATAGGGTGCATTACATTTATCCTTAATATATAGCATAACACACGATTGCATTTTTTTTCCATACAAGCTAAAAGTGGAAGAGTCAAGATAATGTTTATTGATTAGACATAAAATTTGATTTAAAAATATGAAAGGTTCTTAATTGGGCTCAAATAAGTGACTAAAAATATTAATAATGGTGCTCGAACGGCTCAATCGATCTAAATAATACCTAAATCATTTCTTATACTAAATACTATTTAGGATCTCAAGGGATGATCAAATAGATTATAAAACGTGGTAGATCCAATCAACTCGCATAACTCACCACAAATTCTCTCTCAATAAGAACACCAAAATCAATCATGCACATGTGCATAAAAGTTTGAATCAATCCAATCAAAACTAGTAAGCATTAACGAGCATGTTACATTCCTTATCTTAGTCATGAAAAAAAAAATCATTGGGTTCATACGTTTCATATCAAGCATGCATTTAGTTTTCATATATTTATCAATTTCTAACCAAATTATGATTAAAAACATCCTAAAAATAAAAAAACAAATCATAAAAATTGAAAATGCATACTCAATACTAGGTAGAAAATAAAATTCCCTCCTCTAAACTTAAATTATACATTGTCTTCAATGTGCACGTATAAATATGAAAAAAGAAAAGGAAAGAATACTCTATTAGTCTTTGCACATCATATCTTTCGTTGAAATTCTCAATCTTGTTGCGTCATTGCTGTCCACATTTATTAACCTACAAAACAAAAACAATAAAAATACAAGTAAAATAATGTTGGGTTACCTCCTAAACAACATCATGTTTAATGTCCTTGACTAGATGGTGATATCAACTTCTAAGGTACATCCCTCTATGTCCATTTATTCTTGAGTTTCCCCGGAAACAATTTGAGTCTTAAATTGTTCAACAATACTTTATGTTTCGACTTGAAAACACGATACTTGTTTCTCTTATCATGTCATATTTTTGTACTTTTTGGTATCCTTAAAAGCACTCCTTTATAGCTCATCTAATATATGTATTTGCAACATTTTTTTCACCTCTGTATAGGACTCTTCCGCTTGCCCACTTGATTGAGGATGGTAGGGTAAAAGTATGAAGTCTAACCTTGTGGCCCTTCAATAGATGGTTTAAGCTTAGATCCTATTTCAAACCTCTCCACAACAATATTAGGTATACATATATGAGGTGTAGTTTTCAAATAATTCACACAATCAACAATATCAATCATATATTCCATATTTTCAAAATTAAAATAGATTGAGTTGTTTCTTGATAAGTCTACTTCATTATTCACAGCATCATATATAATAGTCTTAAGTGTGAGTAACTGAATAGATTCTTTTAAGTTATCATCATGATCAGTAACATTTATCCTAAAACATTCATTAGTATTATCAATATCAGAGGGTTCAGATGTTATAAAAATTCAAATGTTACTTATTCATTTTACATTCTCATTGTAAGCTCATTTTTTTGTACATCAATGAATTCTCTTCTGATTGCTAAGAATGGACAATCAAGTATTATAGGAATGTTATAGTCCTATTACATGTCTACTACAATGAAATCCACAGGAAAGATGAACTTAACTACTTTTACCAGCACATCTTCTACCACATCCCAGGTCGCTTAATTGATCTATCTATCATTTGTAATTTTACTAAAGTGGGTTTGACTTTATCAACTTCCAATATTTTAAAGACCGATAATGACATAAGATTAATGCTTGAACCCAAGTTGCACAATGTCTTGCCAAAATAGATGTTCCTAATGATGCAAGGGATGTCAAAACTATCTGGATCTTTCAGTTTTTGTGGTAGTTTTTTGTCAAGGATAGCACTACAACCTTCAATCAAGGTTATTGTTTTATTATTTTCAAGCTTTATTTTCTTAGACAGGACGTCCTTTAGAAATTTGGCATAAGAAGATATTTGTTTAACTGCATTTGTAAATGATATATTTATATGTAGCTTCTTGAAGACATTCAAAAATTTTGAAAACTACGTATCCAACTTTTGCTTTTACAGTCTTTGAGGGAAAGAAATAGTAGGTTTATAGAGGCTTTTCTTTTAAGTTGAATTATTTCCTTTTCAATACTCTATTTATCCACTTGTTCCTCTTCATCCTTTTAAGTCTTATATTCTTCCTCTAAAGTTTTACTACTCTTTAAGGTTATGGTGTTGTGATGCTCCTACCTTATCTTTTCGGGTTTATAATTGTATCACTTAGAAGGTTACCTTGAGGCCTTTGACTTATGGTATAGGCAAGTTGATTGATTTAAATCTATAAATTTTGAATTTAAACCTCTTGAGTCGACACTTATGTAATTACTGACTGTATGAAGTCTTTCATCATCCTCATTAAAGCATTTGTATTATTTTCGGTATGTAACTTTTTCTCTTGGGCTTATGATTTTTGTGGTTATTAAAAACCAGGTGGTGAAAATGATTGGTTGAATTGATTACCATCGTGATTGTTATTATATCAAGAAAAAATTGGATGTTGTCTCCATCTTGGATAATATGTGTTCAAGTATGGATTATTTTTTTGTTTCACATTATCTATATATCATGCTGATTCAGTATTGTTTGAACAATTATCAAACAAATGAGTTTCACTACAAAACACACAGAATACCCCTAAATCTTGGACTTGGTTTATACTCGTTGGCAAGTTTTGAGCACTTGAGCTATAAGTGTCATGATATCATTTATCTTATGCACTCCAACTACTCTTCTTGTGGCTTCCATTCTGTCCATTGTCTATTGATAATTATTACTAATCATTTTCTCAAATAAATCATAAGCTTGATTGTAAAATCTAGCTAGAGAGCTCCATTAACGAATGCATCAATAATGGTTCTTGTATGAGTATTGAGACCATTGTAGAAAGTCTCCATTTGGATCCAATAAGGGATATCGTGGTGAGGACACTTTCTTAGCTATCCTTTGGATCTTTCTTATGCTTCATATAAAGATTCACCTTTATATTGTTGGTAGGAGGTAATATCATTTCTAAGCTTGACCTTCTTTATTGGTGGGAAGTATTTTATCAAAAATTTCTCCACCAAATCATTCCATATTGTAATGGAATCAAGTGGCAAAAAGTTCAAGCAAGTTCAATACGGTCTCATAAAGAGTAAAAGAACAATCTAAGGCTAAACACCTCCTCAGTCACACCACTAAATTTGAATGAATATCTAACTTCAATAAACAATCTGAGATGTAAATAAGGATCATCTGTTAGTAATCCGTTAAATTGTCCAACTGTGTAATATTTGGATCATCACATGCTTTAGCTCAAACTAATTAGTTTGAATGTTTGGTCTTGTAATACTTAGATTTAGCTTTTCCAACATAGGTAATGCATATTCGTTCATAGCTCTCTCCCTATCATCTATTAAAGGTACTTGGTTGTTCAAATTTAACTCATTATTGTTTATTTCTAATAGATTAGCTATTTCTTCTACTTGGGTGTTAACTTGTTGATTTCTTATTGATCTAAAAATACACTTGATTTTGAAATCTAAAGGAAAAATTCTTTCGTTATAGAGTCTGCGCATGCAATAAAGCCAAATATATTTCTAATAGACTAAAGGATATGTCAAAAAAATTAAATAAAAAATAAATAACTATATAAATTAAAATTATGAAAATAAATAAAGAAAATAACTTAAAATAAAATAAAATAAAAATTAATTTCTAATGTTTATAGTCCCTAACAATGGTACCAAAAACTTGATCGACACGAATTGTGTGCAATGTGTATACAAGTATATGTAGCGCAAACAAGTAATATAATGATAAGAAAAAATCGTTCGTATGAAGATTATATTATTAAAAACTAATTTTGAAATTGAAAAAAAAAATATCAAATTTTTTGTGTTTTTAGAAAAAAAAATTAAAAGAACTAACAATAAATAGTAGTAATTAATTACTCAAAATTGACAACTAAGAAGATATATGAGAAAATATATAGGAATATTTAATCCCATAATTTTCTAAAAATGTGAATTATTACAATCTCATCAATATAATAACCAATCAATTACAAGATCAATTGAATTTAACCTAACATGTATTCCTCTCTCAAGTAAACTACACATCATATAATAATTAATCTAATCACACTCTCATGTTAATTAAATTGTATACTACTCATTTAGTCATTCATTATGAATCACATACGTAAGAATCATACATCTCTGTTTAGAAACTATGTTATTTAATCAAAACAAATAGTTAAATAATTCTCTCAAATCTTGAAGCTGTTTTTATTTTATAGAAAAATTACTTCATACATTTCTTAATATCCAATCCCTTTATATATACATTTGTTATTCCTAATCCACTGCTGGAAGTTATTAGTATACAATTGTAAATCATCCTGAAAATCAGGAAACTGTCCTCCTAAAATCAGGGGTTGGTTCCACCCTGGAAATCAAGAAACTAACCATACTCCTAGGTTGATTTCCTACACTCCCCCTCAAGCTAGGCAATATATATTTTCCAAACCAAGTGCTACATTTAACTCTGTGAAATTAGGTCGAAACAAAGCTTTAGTTAAGATATTTGCTACTTGTTGCCTAGATGGAACATAGTTGAGGGAGATCATCTTGTCTTCAATTTTCTCACTGATGAAGTATCTATCAATTTCCACATGTTTAGTTCCATCATGGTGGACTGGATTTTTGGCAATTGTAATTGCTGACTGGTTGTCACACATGATTTTAATAGATTCTGAATGTTCAACCTTGAGTTCGTATAGCAATCGTTTTAGCCAAATTCCTTCACAGATGCCCAAAGCCAATGCACGGAACTCAGCCTCGGCACTACTACGTGCTACCACTGCTTGTTTTTTGCTACACCATGTCACCAAATTTCCCCAAATAAATGGGCAATATCCAGATGTGGATTTTCGATCACTAGGAGATCCTGCCCAATCAGCGTCAGTATAAATTTCCAATTTCCTATTAATTGTTTTCTTGAACATAAGCCCCTTTCTAGGATCCTTCTTCAAGTATCTTAGAATACGATTTACTGCCTCCAAGTGATCTACTGATGGGTTGCCAAGAAATTGACTAACAACACTGACTGAAAAACTTATATCTGGACGTGTATGGGTCAAATAAATTAACTTACCTACCAAATGTTGATATTGCTCCTTGTCAGTTGCCAATTCATCAGTTCAAGGCATTAGTTTGGTGTTAGGATCCATGGGTGTTTTAACATGCTTACACCCACTCATGTCAGTCTCATGCAAGAGATCTAGAATATATTTGCGTTGAGAAACTGAGATTCCTTTAGTACTACGTGCCACCTCCATCCCCAAGAAATATTTTAAATATCCCAAATCTTTAATCTCGAATTCCTTAGATAATAGCATCTTAAGTCTCTTCATTTCTCCTACATGATTTCCTGTAAGAACTATATCATCAACATATACAATCAAAGTTGTAATTCTCCCATCTGCGAAGTGTTTGACAAATAAAGTGTGGTCTGTATGTGTTTGAGAGTATCCATCCTGTTTGAGGACCTTGGTGAATTTTTCGAACCATGCTCTAGGTGACTGTTTAAGTCCATATAATGCCTTTCTCAACTTGCATACCTTCCCTTGTGTATCTTTACTCTCAAAGCCAGGAGGCACATCCATGTAAACTTCTTCGATCAAATCTCCATTTAAGAATGCGTTCTTGACATCAAGTTGAAGCACTGGTCAATCCTCATTAACTACAATAGACAGCAAGACACGAACTGTGTTAAGTTTTGCTACAGGAGCAAAAGTCTCTTGATAATCAATTCCATATGATTGGGTGAACCCTTTAGCCACTAGTCGAGCTTTATATCTGTCGATATTTCCATCTGTCTTCTGTTTAACTGAGAATATCCATTTACAACCCACTGTCCTCTTTCCATGTGGTAGCTTTGTTAACATCCATGTATCATTCTTTTCAAGTGCAGTGTATTCTTCTAAGGTTGCCTTGCGCCATTCAGGAACTTTTAGAGTCTCGTTGACAGAATTAGGAATCTTGGTGTTGTCTAGGGATGTCACAAATGCCTTAAATTTTGGGGACAAATTTGCGTAAGAAATGTAACTTTGAAGAGGATGTTGAGTGCATGATCGAATGCCTTTTCTTTGTGCAATAGGAAGATCTAACTCAGGGTCAGAACCAAGTTTTGGACTAGATTCTGCTTCATCTTGTAATCTTTCGATTCACCTGCTCGGGAGAGTTTCTTGGCTTTGCTGATTTCGTGTGGGCAAGTCAGGATTTCTCTTTCTTTCATAAACTTTTATGGCATCATTAGGAAGGAGAAGATGTCTAGGATAGACAATGGGAGATTGATCAGGTTTGGTTTTTGAAGGAGAATCTGGAATGGGTATCAGGTTGGAAGAGGACAAGGTTGTAGAGGGTAAATGAGATGATAAATTCGGTTCAATGAGTGATGACCAATCCCAATTTTGTAATTCATTAGTGTGATTCTCCCCCTGAATTGCAGAATTAGAATAGAATGGAGTTTTTTCGAAGAAAGTAACGTCCATGGAATGGTAAAACTTACGAGTGATGGGAGAGAAACATTTGTAGCCTTTTTGATTGGCTGAGTAACCAACGAAGATGCATTTAATGGCACGAGCATCAAGTTTGCCACGATATTGTGAATGAATATGGACAAAAGCAGTGCAACCAAAAACCTTGAAAGGAATTGGTGACACAAGTTGTGAGGTAGAATATTGACTCTGAAGCACTTGTAAAGGTGAATGAAAGTTGAGAACTCGAGAAGGCATTCGGTTGATCAAGTGTGTTGCAGTAAGAATGGCTTCACCCCAAATTTTTTTCGAAACATTGGTTTGAAAAAGTAAAGTTCGGGCAACTTCAAGTATATGACGGTTTTTGCTTTCGGCTACACCATTTTGTTGTGGTGTGTCAACGCAAGAGCTTTGTTGGACAATACCATGTGATTTGAGATATCCACTAAGATCGGAATTAAAGAAATCCCTAGCATTATCAGTTTTTAGGATTTGAATATTGGCATTGAATTGAGTTTGTATCATGGCATGAAAAAGTGGAAATATGTGCTTGGTTTCAGATTTGTCTTTCATAAGAAATGTCCAACATAATCGAGTATGATCATCAACTAACAGTAAGAACCATCGAGCACCAGTAATATTGGGAACGCGACATGGTCCCCAAATGTCACCGTGAATGAGGGAAAATGGGTGACTTGGCTTGTGCGTGCACGGTGAAAAAGTGTTTTGAGTATGTTTTGCCAACTGACAAACTTCACAATGAAATAAATTGGGATTTTTATTAATGAATAAGGATAGAAACAAACGTTTCAAATACGAAAAATTTGGATGATCTAGACGAAAATGCCACATCATGATTTCACTTTCCTTATTAGTATGACTATGAGAGTTAAGATTATGACTCAATTGACATTGATGATTAACAGAATGGTTTGAAGGAGTGTTGATATCAAGAACATAGAGGTCTACACGTAAATCAACACCGCCAATCATTTTCCTCGAGTTGAGGTCCTGAAAAACACAAGATTTAGCCAAGAATTTAGTTTCACAGTTAAGGTCATGATTTAATCTACTAACTGATATGAGATTGCAGCAAAATCCAGGCACAAATAACACAGATTTGAGAATGAGGTTGTTTGAGAGGCAAATGGTCCCTGTTCCGACTACTGTGGTGCGAGTACCATTGGCGACACACACTGTTTGAAGTCTGTTGCAAGGTGAATAGGTTGTGAAAAGTGATTGATCACTTGTCATGTGATTGGAGGCACCTAAGTCTACTATCCAAGATGAGGAGGGAAATTTTCCAACATGCTTTGTTGAATTACTGGAAATATGTGTGGAGTTATTCCTGCTGCTGCTAAATGTGGTGTTGATATTTGCCTTTTGTGTAAGTTGTTGGAGAAGTTCTAACTGTTCCTTAGTGAATGAGACAGGATTACCAGAAAATGCACTTGAGTTTGAAGGCTGAGTTTGTACTGATGGTTGGAGAGACTGGAACTGAAAAGATGCAGGCCGAAATAGCTCTCCTTGAGGACTAGTACTGTTAAAAGGAGAAGCAGAAACATTAATAGTTGCACTGTTAAATAGACCACCAAAAGGATTATGTTTAGAAGCAGGATCAAGAATGGATCCAAGCCCAAAGCTCCTTGAATTTTCCATATTGAATTCAGTTCTATTACTTGTCTATGGAACCTCTTCATCCATGTCATCTTCCAGTGTACTAAGAACATTTAAACTTTCAGTTTTTTCATAACTCTTGTGCCCAAAAGCTGAAACTTGAGTTGGAAATTGAAAAGGTGTATTCCTTGCCTGAGTATTTGACATCATACTAGGTGAACTTACAGAACTAGTTGAACAAGAGGCTAAGAGCAGCAGTTTATGAGCCTATGGCTCTGATACCATGAAGCTGTTTTTATTTTACAGAAAAATTACTTCATACATTTCTTAATATCAAATCCCTTTATATATACATTTGTTATTCCTAATCCACTTCTGGAAGTTATTAGTACACAACTGTAAATCATCCTGAAAATCAGGAAACTAACATCCTAAAAACAGGGGTTGGTTCCACCCTGGAAATCAGGAAACTAACCATACTCCTAAGTTGATTTCCTACAAATCTATTTAATTGTCTTTATAGATCAATTGCTAGCCAAATAATTAATAACATAAAAATTAGATTAGATAATATAATTAAATTAAAATCATAATTAGAATAGAATATTAAATGATCACTTTTATTAAATTGGGTTCATAAGATCCATGATTTGGTTCATAAATCTCGTATTTTTTTTAAAGAAATCCATAAAAATTGATAAATAAAAGAGAAGAAGAATAAATACAATCAATATTTTGAATTGTAGTACTAATCTCTTCTTGAATCTTCACTAAAATTGTCTCATTTTGAACTTTTTCTATATTTTTTCTCTTGGCATAAAAAATAATAAAAAATATGTTAATTTCAACTTATTAGGATTTTTGGGACAATTAAAGGGTTAAATTAGGTTCAGATGTCAACTTCATATCAAGGGTTGAGATGAAAAAAGAAAATTAAATATCGTTGGTTAATGAGACCGCGACACGTGGCAAGGGAGAAAACTGGACGAATTAGCAAGCGATGTTTGGTGGTGCGGACTGGTCGTGGTCAACGCCATATGGCGTGCTGTGATTTGCGAATACGAATTACATGGCATTATGATGGAATGAACAGACGAATCCCATAATGATGCGTAGCATGTTCGTGATTGCGCGGTGAAATTCGAATTGAACGCTATGTCGACACATGGCAAGGTCTACATCACTCGGTACACACGGTATGCTGCGATTGACTCTCCTGTGCTTACGTGACATCTATGTGGCAATGACTTATCAGCTATACACGCGGTGCACTTCGGTTGGTTTTTCTTGCTTGGGTGGCATCCACGTGTCATGTTTTGATTGATCATATATTAAAAAATCCATAAAAATTTCAAGAAAAATCTAAAAAATTCTCAAAAAATATATTTTTATCATTTTTTACTAAAAAATTTATATTTTAATATTTTTAACCCTAAAAGTACTATTTATTGAATAAAACGAACAAATATTGAGCAAAAAATTACACTGATAACTCTATTTTTATAGAGTTATCATTTTGTCTATTTTTTTCCTAATCAGACAAGTTTAAGATCCAGATATTATTTGGGAAGATATAGAGTTTGTCTTAGCCTATATTTGACTTAGATATTATCATTTTATTTCATGCTTGTGTTTTGCATCTGTCAACTTACTTTATTTCCATAAATCTAATTGATAAGTAGGGAGGTGGAAAAGAATGTTGTACTTAGTTAAAACTTATTTTGTATTTTATTTATCTTATATTAATTTTCTTTTGATTTGATGCAGATCTTTTTGTACACAGAGTTGTATGTAAGTGAAAGATTTGGATCCATTTTTACATAATGCTTGTTGTACCTTTTTGCAAGGGTCTGGAGTCAGTTTAATATGATCTATCTTGTCATGTGCAGGCTTATTGTGTGGAATTTATAATATTGGAAGGAGATAACCTGACCAGGCTATTTCCTAGAACATCCTTGGATTGGGCTGGTTTTCATCTGGATTCTATCCACTTATTTGGAATTCTAACTGCACTGGTTGTTTTACCAACTGTTTGGTTAAGAGATCTTCGTATTATATCATACCTTTCAGGTATAACAAACCAACGCAGCCTTTGATAAGTGCTCTGAGTTGGTTTATTTTTGAAAAATGAATGATTCATCGTGAAGCTTTACTTTTTCGCCACCTTTCCCTTTTGCAGCTGGAGGGGTCTTCACAACAGTTTTGATAGTGCTATGTATATTTCTGCTCGGTACAACAGATGAGATTGGGTTTCATCATAGTGGTCATGCTGTAAACTGGAGTGGAATTCCTTTTGCTATTGGAATCTATGGATTTTGCTACTCTGGGCATTCAGTGTTTCCCAATATCTACCAATCTATGGCCGACAAAAGTAAATTTACTATGGCACTGATAGTATGGTACGGAACGTCATGTTTTGACATTGCAAACATGTTGTTTTTGTCCTTTTTTCTCCTTGATCCCTTATACCTGTTTTGGTCTTGCAGTTTTCTATTGTGTGTTTTAATATATGGGGGTGTTGCAGTCATGGGATATCTTATGTTTGGTGAAAACACATTGTCCCAGATCACTTTGAATATGCCTCCAAATAACTTTGTTTCCAAAGTTGCCCTGTGGACAACGGTAAGTATGAGAAGTCATTGATGATTTCATTTGTTTTAATTCTTTAAAAACACAATTTTGAAAGTTAGATAAGTTACTAAATTTGCATTTCTTGCTTTCTTACAGGTTATAAATCCATTCACTAAATATCCTTTTAATTATATATGAGGTGGTTATAAAAATTAATGTACAATCAAGGATTTTATGAATTTATTTATTTTAACAAAAAGAATGCATCCGGTCAATTTTTCTTTCATCAAATTAGACACAATGATTATCTTACTTTAAATTGATATATTATCATCAGACTATTATATATATGGATAGTTTATTCATTTAAGGTTAATTATGGTGATTTCAATCACTTTATTTTTTTTTTAACTTTTTAAAATAACTTTCTCTTCAAATATCTACGAACTCTATGTTAGTAAAAGGTTTAATTTGATCAAATTTAAGTTTTTTCATTTAAATAATATCCAAAAAACTAAAATTGACAAAAAATGACTAAATTGTCCAAAAATATAATAGTAAGATGACTAAAGTGTATTAATTTTAAAAAAAGATGACTAGTGTGTTCAATTTGTGAAAGTAAAGTGACCAAAAATATAACAATAAATTAACTAAAATGCACCTAAAGATGATTATTATTATCGGTGTTTACATAAAATGGAAGCCTTTATATACAAATAAATGCATTTATGTAAAGCAGTCAATGTAAAGGTTCTCCATGTCATATATGTGTCTAGCTCATATAAAAATCTCTCTAATTTGTGACCAAAATGTCACACTACCCTTTTTCTTAACACTGAACAAGTATGCCCTGTTGATGAACCCTTTGGCAAGGAGTATTGAGGAACTGCTGCCAGTTGGAGTTTCAAATAGCTTCTGGTGCTACATTCTACTCAGAACAACACTTGTCGTTTCTTCTGTTTTTGCTGCCTTTCTTATTCCTTTCTTTGGTGAGTAGCTTCAACCATATACTTACCCCCAAATTTTCTATTGCATTCAATATTGCTATATTTAATGATTGTTGCTAGAGATTCTTTTGGTCAATTTCTAGAGTGTGCTTAGCAATAGAGATCGATAAGCTCTTTTACCTACTACTTATTATGCTGGTAAGATTCAGTGGCTAAAGTTATTGTATTTTTCCTATTATAGGTCTTGTAATGGCCTTAATTGGTTCCCTTCTCAGCATACTAGTGGTAAGTATTCCTCCTATTTATGTGTGTGAATGTTTTGACAGAACTATTTGATAATTGTTATGACCATATGTACTACAATGCAGATTCATAATTTTTGTTGCTCAAATGTAACACATTTCATCTTCAATTTAGAATGCTTTTAAGATTAAATCCCAGTAAAAATATATTTTCTGTTATTGTTTTTTTTTTCCTCCTTCAGGCAGTAATAATGCCAGCATTATGTTTTCTGAGAATAATGTGGAGAAAAGCAACAATACTGCAGGTAAGAAAGTGTCTTTCACGTCTGAAAATAAAAGAGAAGAGATCACTTGTACAACATAGTGTAATTAACTACAGCTCACATTTCTTTTAAGCCTTTTAAATAATTTCTTGCATAATTTCCCTTACAATTTCATATTTACTTATGTTTTATCGTCCATTAACTTTATTACTTTTAATATTTTTGTCTCTTAATAATTTTTTGTAACTTTTTGTTTATTAACTTTTTCATATTTAACGTATTTAATTCAAATTTGAATTAAATTACATTATAACAGTTAGAAATAATATATTAAAAACTTATTTGTTGTATTATTTAGTTTAATAACTTTTAAAGTTTAACATATTTAATTCATTTATTTTAATTTTAGATTAAAATTATCAAATATGAAAAGTCATTCATAGTTACGAAATTTTTGTTAAAAAAATAAAGTGTTAATATTGATAAAGTTTAAGAACCTATTTTCTAATTCAACCTTTACTTATTGTTCACACTATCATACAATAATCAGTTTGTTGTCCAATGACGGAACATTTAAGCATGAGCTCTTTGAAGATAACATTATATGGTTCACACACTGGTGTACAAAATGATGCACGATAAGTCACTTACAATGGAGAATATAGATGAATATGTTAACAGGAAAACTCTAGGCTTTTAGACATAATTTTCAACTGATTTTTTAGAATTCGGAGATTAATGATTATAACCAATTATATCTAATAGTTGAATTATTTCAATCTAAAGGAGAATATATGATTTTGTGTTGATTGATTTTTGACTTAGTTTTAAAAGTTATTTATTAGTTTCAAATTTCAAATTGTGATAATATCTATACTATTCATTTAAATTTTTCTGGTTAAGATTATCGGTTAACATAATTGTTGGGAACACTCCCTTTTTAGAAATGGCGAGTTATACATAGATTTTCTCACCTCATACCGCAAGAAAGCAGAATTAGTCCATGAATTACCTCTGTATCTCCTATTTATTACTCCCTTTCTCATATACTATTGCTCTTCTGCCTTATCAGATTGTCTTCAGTATTGCAATCGTGACAATAGGCGTCGTTAGTGGAGCACTTGGTACGTATTCTTCAATATTGCAGATTGCAAATAGGTACTGAAGTACTTGCAGAATATCCATTCAATAATACTGTGAGTAGTGAGTTGGAGTAGCTGATCTTGTGATCAGCTCCAGCACATTCATTCCATTAACCATGAAGTTTTGAGAGAGTTGTACTTAACACTTCATATCAGTGATTTTAGCAACATTACTACTAAGAAAAACCAAGAGATATTGTCATTATTTACTTTGATTATTTCTTCTTTTTTCTACTAAGAAATTTTGAGAAACAACAAAATTACACCTTTAAAACATCACAAAATAACACCATTTACATACAACTCATATTTTTACCATTAAAACAAAATTTGACACCTCATTTCACATTAGAAATCATTGAAATTAAATTAAATTCATTTTAACTTGTTCATTGTTAAACGCAGTTTAATTGTACTCTATTAAAAGTCCATTACTCTCCTTGTAAGCTGTCTAAGCAGGAAATGATTTAAAGTAGGTTTATGGTTTGAGTGTGATTTTGATAGATAGGTTTGATTTTCTTATTTACTCATCTGCCCCTGTTAAATAATAAGCAACTCAACTTGCTTGTTATTTTGCAAAATCTCCCAACAAGTTTGTATAGTTGAGAAGAAAAGGTAGGTTTAGTCCAATTATCTGATTTCCACGAGTAGCTCTAACCATTAGTGCTATAACCAAAATAAGAAGAAAGCCTTTTTATTATTATCATTATAATTATTATACTCGCAAAGGTAAAGGCTGATGGGATATGCCTCAAATTCAAAATATTAGAACGCCTCTTTTTTTCGAATCAATAATATTTTATTCAGAAAAATAATATAAAATTTAGACTCAAACCATTTAATCACAAGTGGTATACCTTTTCCTTAATTTTTCAAATAAAAAAAATAAAGTTGGTCTCTCTTTCTTTTTTTTTACCAAAAAAGAAAAAGAAAAATAAGAAAGTGGTGTCTATTCTTTTAATTTTTCATGAACAAAAAAAAAAAACTATCATGTAAATTAAAACTTAAAATTTATACTCATAAAAATAATACATTATATATTGTTTTTACGTTATTTCGCCTAATTTTTAAATTAATGTTTCATTTTTTATTTCTTACATTTTATGTATAAGAACACGAATGTTATGAATTTTGAGTAATATCTTTGCTTAGAAAATAAAAATAAAAAAATAATATTTCTCATTCATTCTTTTCTTTCATTTTCGCTATTATAAATACACGAGGCCTTAAATTCCAAACGTTCTCTTAAACTTGTTCTGTCCAAAATTATAGGCCACACCATTCATAAAAATGGACTATCGAAGAAGAAATTCAATCTTAGATGCCTTATCTCTAAATCCATTACCATACCCAGTTCTCCTAATCTTAGCAGTCACCTCCTTATTTCTTGGAATATCATGGTACTTCTCTTATGAGTCTGCTATTGAAAGTGCTGAAGAACAATTCAATTGGCTACTTTTGGTCATACCTGTACTTCTACTACTAATAGTTCGTTGGTTATCCTCTATGGAAAATGCTGACAGTCTCTTTACCGTGTCGCTGTGGGATCGTCGCCGCCGAACCCACCACCGTCCATCAGAGGGTAGCTCACCTTGGGTTGTGGCAGCTTTTATTGTTGTGTTGCTGGTTTTGTTGCACTACCAATCTACCTTCCTTGATACTTGGCTCATATAAATTATAACACTGCCAATGCCAATATTGTGAGTTAAATGTTTTATTTTTTTAACGTCGAGTTTTACTAACTTTTCGAGATAGAATAGTTAAGTTCGATAATTAAATTGTCAAAAAAAGAAGAAGCTACTGGATCTAACTAAAATAGCTGATGAATTGCTGTGTAATTTGCCTTTTTTAAACTTGGATTGTTTTGTTTACTAGAAAAGCTACTTGAATAGTTATGCAAGTTTCTGGGTTTCTTCTGCTTGCTTGTCTATTAAATTTTTGCTTGGGATAGGTTCATAAATTATTGTTTTTGATAAAAATGTCCAGATTTATTCTGGTGTGTTAAGATATGATCATGAGAATTAGGATTTCATGATGATTATAATAAGATTCTTTATCATCATAACTTAATTCAGTTATTCCTCATTTCTTATGATTAGTCTCTGTAATTATGTGAGAGAAGTTAACATAATTAATAAGATATTTACTTTCTCATATAATGAACATATTCAATTCATAGATCTGAATTGTTAATACAATCGAACCAAGATGTTAACGATTTATAGAAATTAATTTAGAATAGTTATAGTGCAAAAGTTATTTTTGACAATTTATATTTTAAAAATACTTTGAAAAAAAGAAGTTTTTTAAAATTTTCATTCATTAAATTTTATTATTTTAAAAATATTGTTTCTCTTACTTTATAAAAAGAATGTCTCATTTTAGATTATAAAGTAACCCAAAAATCATGGCGCAAATTACTCCAAGACTCATATTCTGTTTGCGCGACCACGTCATACATATAATATTTAAGAACGAGGACGATTATGTAACAATTTTAGATATATTTTGTTAATAATGGTTATAAATATATATCAATTTTTTTACAATTTAATCATATTTTTTTATATTTTAATATTTATTTAAAAATATATTTAATTTTTAAAAAAATAAATATTAAAATATCCATTATTCTATTATATTGTAAACGCCAAACCTACCGACACCTACTCGATTTTATGTCTGGTGTTCCAAATTTAATCATGCTTACAAGAATGTGGTTAAAGCACTGGTATATTTTTATGGAATTGAAATCGTTAGAGTAATAAATATTATAGTTATAATAAATTATTTATTTTTTAAAATAAAAATTTTGATTTGATAATAGTGATTATGAATAGCACTAATAACATTCTAAATTATATTTGTGTTTTACTTTTATAATTTTTCAATAGATACGTATAAAATTAACTTCTTATTTTATATATTAGTTTTTTTAAAAAAAGTGAAAAAATATGTTAATAAAATTAAGTTTATATATATTATTTGAAAAATAATGTTAAGTAAAAATGAAAGTATTGATGAGATTATTGGGGAGTGGCCTATTTTTATATTCATTTTGCGTTTTATTATAAATAAACAAGATGTTTGCAATCCACTAACTCGTCAGTTTAATAAAAAGTTGGTTTTGTTACTTTTTATTTTCACTAGCATAAGTGCATCATAATATAACATGGCTGCATTGATAATATATATATAATATATATATATATGGTTTTTGTCACATTTTTCATTCAATAATTTAGAAATAGTCTTAGTTTAAAAATAGGTTAAATATAACCTTAAATTTGAAATCATATTTTTTTGATCAATTTTATTTAAAAAAAATAAAAAAAAAGATATTTCAACCCTATTTTACAAAACATAATTACTATAAAAATAATAAAATATTAATATTTTATAAATTTATAATTAATTTTAAATACACAAATCTTTTTTATCATATCATATATTAAAATTTTATTTTAAAAAATAAAAATAATTTATTTTATAATAAAATAAATATAAATTTATACATATTGGAAATGATATGGTAAGCATTTTAATAATTCATAAATAATATATTATTATTATTATTATTATTTTTAAATATAATTATAATATTAATTATAATTATGATATAAAAAATAATATTCATAAAAATATTAAATTATTAAAAAAATTGTGAAGTCTCTTTCTCCAACTTTTTACAATATATAATCCAAACATATAACATTATATCACAAATTTTGTATGCAAATATTATCTAATATAATATTATTATAATTATTTTTATTATTAATATAATAAATCATATAAATCATATCTAATTAATTATATTTTAATACTTAAATTAAATTATTATTAATAAATATTTGCTATCTTAATAATAATTAAAATTATAATAATATTATAGATATGTGTTACAATATAATCTATTTTTTAATTTCTTTAATTTTAAATAATTTATTTTAGTAAAGTTTTTAATAATTTAAAATTTTATAATTTATTATTATTTTATAATAAATTTTTGATAAATTATTTGTTATAAAAAAATATATTTTTTATTATATAAATATAAATTAATATCTATTAAAAATTAGTGTACGAAGATATTTTATTTTTATTTTTTAAGAAAATAAGAAGAGGAAAAGAACGGTACATTTGGGAATTAGAAAATGAGAGAGAATAAAAGAGTTCGATGGGAAGCGGGATGAATGGATTATAAATAACTTATTTTTAAATTAAAATATAACTAAATTAATTTTTAAACTATTGATGTACACAAAATTCATATATATATATATATATATAAGTTTTTTTTCCTTTTTCTTTTCAAACTACAAATATTTAATTTTGAGCATGGAAAGTGGATGTTAGAAATTGAAGCTTAAACCTTGACATCACAATTTTAAGAATTGCAGTATCAAAGCGTGGGTAAAAAGTAAAAGGCAAAAAAAAAAAAAAAAAAAAAAGAGAAAGAAGGTGGGTTGCAGGGTAAAAGAAATTTAACTAAAATGCAAAAGGCATTCTTCATCAATTAGAGGATGCTACTGGACCCCAATAAATTTGGAGAGAAGGCATAACGCAACAATCTATTTGAGAAAATACTTCACCAATGCTTAGTGTTGATTCCTTTTTTTTTTTTTATGGAAATCAATGGTCGGTGCGCTTTAGTTTCTTGTATACTTAAGAATAGAGAATACATTAGATCTTGAATCAACATGAGATATGATAATATTTAATTCTAAGATTCTTAAGTAAATTTGAATAACGAGAAAAAATAAAAAATTAAAGTGTCTCTCCTTGTTATGTAGAGAGATGAATGAAGATATTTAAAAAAAGAGTTTAGATCTCAATATTAGTAATTGTGAGAAGTAGTATATGTAGTATAAATGATTGTATTTAATGGTAAACAGTGGAGAATATCTATAGGAAAAAAAAATATTTATTGACGACTCTTATCCTTAAAGATAGATTTTCATTCAAATATTAAAGTTTTATTCCCTTAATTATCTTATTTTTGAATAATTAAGGGTTTAAATATTAATCGTTTATCATGTTAAATATTTAATTGATACTAACATTTATATGTTGACTACTGAGTAATGATTGGACTTATTTGTGAGTTATTTGTTAATTAAGATCTCTTATATTATGTTACATGGCATAAATAATTTTACACATAACACTAACCCATACTTGTTAGGCATGGGTATAACACTTAAGAGGTTTGTTTTACTATTTTATCACCATTTCCCATATGATGATTTTTCTTGTTTTTACCTAGCATCCAAAGTGTGCATGATGATGTCTTATTATCGGTGATTTTTATGGATTCTCAATCGAACTATTAGTTAGAGAGTAATATCGACGTTAAAACTACTATTTAATGGGTTTATTTTTCCATTATTAAAGAGAAGATATAGATCCAATTGTGTGAACTTACGAGTCCACAAGCTACCCAAGAGCTTTATGAAGAATAAAACGATCGATGAATGGGATCCAACTTTGTCGTTGTGGGGACAAGCGAACACATATTAGGATGGGACACATGAGATGGCCACCAATTGGAGGATCGATGGAGTAGCGGGAGACCCATGTTCCAATCTGCCATGGTCTGACCATTCTTGGAGTGTTCAGTCATAGTTTGACCACCCATGGTGTGTTCGATCATGGTTTAATCACTTATGACTTGTTCGATGATGAGCACAATCAAATCCTCGATAACGGTGTAAAAAACTTGATGAGTTTAAGATCGATATCGGGTTAATAATATCAATTTTACGAATATTTTGATTTTATATTTATAAAATTTTCGTAAGTACATTAAATATACTCTAAAGTCAATTTCCAAAAATGTAAAAAAAAATAGATGTCAAAATGCGGTTTGAGGATGTACCGACTGCTCCATTCGACGGGGGCAGTGTATACCATATGTTGTGGGCGGAAGCAATAAATAGCGGTGTATGAATATATCAAAGCTATAAAATGAACACACAGAATTTACGTGGTTCGACAATTCGCCTAGGTCCACGGGAGGCAGCAGGTATTATTTGAACTGAGTAGGAAATATACTGGAATACGGAATCTGATTTCCTCACTAATAATATCTCTCAAGTGTTTCCCCAAACTTATAGAAAACTCTCAAACTCACAAGTATTTTCTCTCTTTGAGTTTGCTTATGCTTTCTTTGATTTTTCTGATTTTTGCCTTGTTCTTCAATGCATGAACTCTTCCCTATTTATAGATGAAGTAAGGCTCCCTTTCTCTAAATTGTGCCATAATTTAAGCCTTAAATTAAGCCACTAATTTCCTTAAATTATGCCACTAATTTTTCTAAATTATGCCACTAATTTGTTACTTTTAGAGCCAATATTCAACAATCTCCACCTTAGCGAAAAAGTTCATAGCCTTGCGAAATGCGCCCTGGCTCTAAGCTCGAAGATGTTGATCAAGTTCAAGCGTGTTGAAACTTGATCCCTGTAACCACGCTTTGTAAGCATATCGTAGGGTTATCTACGCTTCGACTTTCTGGAATATAACATTCCCGCCGTGAAACTTGATTTCTCGAACAAAATGAAATCGAACATCGATGTGCTTGAATACGACACGTGATGAACTTGGTTCTTTGCCAAACAAATGGCATTCTAGCTGTCGCGAGCTCTCTACGTTCTTACGAACAATACCCAAATCCTTAGTCAGCAGAAGCCATATAGCTTCTTTGAATACATTCTGACCCATTATACTCTGCCTCTGTAGTAAGACAAAGCTACGATTAGTGCTTGTTGATCTCCCAACAAAGCTGGTCCTCACGCCATTGTGAACACATGGCAGTTATAGATCGACCCCATCCGGATCTCCGGCGTAGTCGGAATCCGTATATCAACTAGGTGTTTGCCTTCGGTCTTGTCTCTTTCAAACTTCAAACCAATATCCATAGTACCGTAGATGTACCGTAGAATCCCACTTCATTGCTTGCCAGGTGTCCTTTACCAGGATTATGCATGTGCAGGCTCACCGTACTAACGGCGTGGGAAATATCGAATGCGGTACAAACCATTGCATACATCAAGGCACCAACAACATTTGCATATGGAACACGTTCCATTTGCTTCTTCTCATCGGTGGTGCTAGGTGACATCAATGCACTCAACTGAAAGTGAGGAGCAAGTGGTGTACTTACTAGTTTGTTTTTTTCATCAATGTCAAACCTTTGTAGTACTTTCTTCAGATACTGAGTCTGTGTCAGACAAACTGTGCTTGCAACTCTATCTCTTGTGATTTCCATCTCAAGAATTTTCTGTAGCTTCTCCAAGATCTTTCATTTCAAATTTGAACTCATGAGCCTTGATACGTAGATCTCTCGCTTTGCTCTTAGATGCTGATCAACATATAAGAGCAAATAAATGAAAGAATGCGTCTTGGAGTTTCCGAAAGTATACACAGTGATCAAACTAACTGCGTGTGTACTTCTGCTCTCTAATGAAACTATCAAAGCGCTTGTACCATTGTCGCGGTGATTGCTTCAAACCATAAATTGACTTACTCAACTTGCAAGCCCAATTCTCTCGTCTTGGAATTTTGAAGCCATCTGGTTGAGACATGTAGATTTCTTCATTCAAAGTACCATGGAGAAAAACTGTTTTGACATCGAGTTGAGCTAACTCGAGATCAAACTATGCTACCAAAGCCAATAGTATCCGAATAGATGAATGCTTAACAACAGGTGAGCATACCTCATTGTAGTCTATTCCTTCTTTCTGAGCATAGCCTTTTGCTACCAGTCTGGCTTTGTATTTGATGTTGTCTTTACCAGGAACACCTTCCTTCTTGACATAGACCCATTTGCAACCAATAGTTTTCTTTCCTTTGAGAAGTTGAACCAACTCCTAAGTCTGATTCTGGTGTAGAGACTTCATCTCTTCATCCATTGCCATCTTCCACTTCATACTATCAACTCTCTGCACGGCTTCTCTGTAAGTGCATGGGACATCATCATAAATTACTGGAAGTGCGAATGCTACCATGTCTATGTATCTGGTAGGCTTTCTAATCTCCCTTCTCGGTCGAGTAGTGTGATAGATTAAGTGTTGATTGATTGGTGGTGATGGTGAGAGAACCTCCATCTCAACTGAGATCTCTTCTTGATCATCAATTTCATCTTCACCACGATCGGTAATCGGTGCAATCTTTTCTGGATCTTCTCAGCATCGCCTTAGAAAGAGTATTTGGACTTTCATTCTCTTTCTCCAATTTGTCTGTCTCGGATATGATTTCGTCAATGTAACATCTCGGCTTAAGATGATCTTCTTAGATTCACCACGCGAAAGTCGAAATCCTTTAACTCCTTCCTAAAGCCCAAGCTTGACTTTCTTTGCTCTAGGATCGATTTGGATTCACTAACATGAAAATATCTTTGGACATCCAAATATTCGCAATGAATCATGTCGATGGCAGGTTGTCCGAGACCGTACCTCTTTAGGAATTTTTCCATCTAATGCGATCGTGAAATGCATTGACTATATGAGTTGCATATGACAAAAGCCTCGACCCAAAATGTCTTGCTCAATTTGGATTGAGATAGCATACATCGAACTTTCTCAACCAAAGTTTGATTCATTAGATTCTATGACTCCGTTCTGTTGTGGTGTCACGAGGCTGAAAAATGTCTGATTATCCGCTTCATCTTGACAAACTTTAAAGAAGAGATCTGATTTGTACTACGCCGCCCATTATCAGATCCCGAGCCTTTTAATTTTCTTTTGTCACGAGTCTCGATCATTTTCTTCCATTTAAGAAAGATATCCGGAAGCTTCATCTTTGTGACTCATGGTGTATATCCAAACATATCTAGAGAAATCATCAATAAAAGTCACAAACCAGCGTTTACCTCGGAAGTGAAACATTCTTTGAAGGTCCCCAGGAACATCCCGTGTGAATATAATCAAGAGATCCACTTAGTACGATGAATGGCGATGTCAAACTTGACTCTTGTTTGTTTTCCGTTACATAATGCTCGTAGAAATCAAACTTTTCAGTCTTGGCACCTTTTATAAGACCTTATTTCATTAAGTCTTGCAAAGCGCTTTTCACCGAAGCGTACTAGCGCGTATTGCTGAAAGGAAGAATCATTTGTCTTTTCTTGAGGAACTACGTAGAGATAGCTGCTTTCCTTGGATAAGCTGTACTCCCATCTAGAAATACAAGTTCACCTTTTGAGTACCGCTTCATTGCTACAAATGCACCTCGTACAACTTTCAAGACTCCGTTTTCCAATGTTACCTTGTAACCATCGGGAATCTAGAACACGCTAAAGAAATAAGGTTTTTCTTTAGGTCAGGAATATACCTTACATTTGTAAGTCATTTGATTGTACCATTGTGCATCTTTAGTAAATCTTGTTCCAATCCCTTTTGTCGACAGCATTATCATTGCCCATAGGCACAACTCCTCCATCGAGCTCCTTAAAACTCAAAAACCAATGTCTGTTTGGACACATATGATAAGCACATCCAGAATCAAGAATCCACTTATCTGAGTAGGTTTTTGATGATGAAAGCGAAAAGGCGATTCTTCATCTTCATCGTGGGCCCTTAAATGCGACATTTGCATTTGACTTGTCCTTGTTTGGGGGAAATCTTTCTTCCAATGCCACTTTCTGGTGACAATAGGCACACTCGTCCTTCGCAGGACGTCTTCTGGATGACTCTCCTCTGGACTTTGATTTGGATCGTCCCGTATTATTTAATCCGTCTGATTTTTTGTTGTTCGTCCTACCTTTAGCTGCCGTCAATGCTTTTGATATTGAGTCTTTGTGATCATGTTGATCCTTCTTTCGGTACTCGTTATTTACCAAAGCATTTGAAACATCTACAAACTTAACCTCATCTTTTTCATATAATAGGGTTGTGGTTAAATGTTCATAGCTTCTCGGGTAATGAATTCAAAGAACAACAAAGTTTTATCTTCATCGATAATTTCAACATCTAAATTTTGTAGATCGGCCAAAATTTTTATTGAAATTATCTAAGTGCTCAATCATAAAAGTACCTTTCTTGTCTTTGGAAACGGAAAAGTTTCTTCTTGAGTAGAGTCTATTCTCAATACTTTTCGTCATGTACTTGTCTCTAGTTTCTTCCAAAGAACTGCCGTACATTCTCTTTCATGACAAAGTACTTACGATCTTTTCCTAAGCATAGTCGAATTGTGCCACTGAGCTTGTCGGTTGACATAATTCCAATCTTCATTTGAATAATCTTCGGCACAGTGCTCCCGAGGCTATATTAGATCCTTCTCGAAACAATAGATCTAATACTTCACATTGCCACATGCCAAAGTTATTGGTAGTGTCGAATTTCTCCACCTCGAACTTTGCGTTGGACAACATAGTTCTTCGAGTAGAACAACTTGGTTTGAGAAATTCTAAGGTCGACTTGTTCACCTTCTTCAATCTCTCTTTTATCGGCTATAAGTACAAACAGATAACAGAAATTTTGCACTTACAACTTAAAACAATATTTTTCCAAATTTTATACCTTATTTGAAAAAACGGAGTCCGTAGTTGAATCCGAAATAGTCCAATTAGCTAAGAATAGATCCAACTCAGTTGAAAACGGATGAAAAATGAACCAACTCGGTCCAAATATCACTAGTGACTGAGTTGACTCGGTCTAACTCAGTGAGTTGGCTCCGTTCTTTAGGCAAGACTCCGTGACTTAAAGCGGTGATTCGACTTAGGTTGAGCGATTCTTTCCGTTGCATTCGTCTCGTCGAGAGCTTCAATTTGATATATAATACTACTATATTTGGCTCGATACCAATTTGTTGTGGAAGCAATAAATAGCGTTGTATAAATATATCAAGCGATAAAATGACAGAATTTACGTGTAGTTTGGTAATTAATAGATCCATGGGAGCAAGCGGATATTATTTAGGCCGAGTAGAAAATATCTGAGAATATAGATCTGATTTCCTCATTAATAATATCTCTTAAGTGTTTCCAAACTTATAGAAAACCAACTCACAAGTATTTTCTCTTTGAGTTTGTTTATCTTTCTTTTGATTTTTCCGATTTTTGCGCTTGTTAACTGTCGTGAAGCTATTGTATTTATAGATGAAGTAAAGAATTTCATTTTAAAATTGTCTTGTAATTTAAGCGCTTAAATTAGGCAATGTTAATTTCGTAAATTATCTGTTAATTTTCCTAAATTATCTGGTTAATTTGTTACTTTTAGAGCCAATATTACCTTTTTCCATTTCTTTTCGTGGCGGTTCGTTGCCTTTGCTTTCTTCGAAATCTCACGCACCGCGGTAGCTCAATCGCGAAAGAGAGAAAAGATGTCGGGAATGGGGGATGGGTATGTGGGCACAGCCCAAGACGCAGTTAGGATCCGAAGGTTAGAGAAGCAGAGAGAAGCCGAACGCCAGAAAATCCAAGAGCTCAAGACCAAATCGGCCTCTGATAAGGGTCAACCTGGTCTTCTCCAGTTTGGTTCTAGTACCTCCGAGGTATTAACAATCTTGAGTTTTTCTTCACTATTAGCTACATATTGGGTTTTCAATCGTTATAACTAAAATTGGATTCATATGTGTTTCAGATTCTTGAGACAGCTTTTAAGAAGGAAACTGTTGGGTTGGTTACAAGGGAACAATATGTTGAGAAGGTAAAATAGGGTTTCTAAGTTTTATTGAGAAGGTAAAATAGGGTTTCTAAGTTTTATTGAGAAGGTAAAATAGGGTTTCTAAGTTTTATTCCTTATCTAATGAAAGACACTAGGTACTTAACTCTAGAGGCTTTGTTTTTGCATTTGTTGTAGAAAGTTACTATTCGTAACAAAATTGAGGAGGAAGAGAGGGAGAAACTTCAGAAGCTACAACAAGAGTGAGTTTTTTCCTTTTTTTAAAAAATAAAATTTATGAAGGTATATTTTGTGGGATTATGATATACAATTGCTCTTTGTTTATCAGGGAAGAAGAGCTTCAACTACAAAAGCGTAAAAAGAGGAAAATAAAGGGAAATTCTCGTTTGTCTTTTACAGATGACATTGAAGATGGAGATGAAGAAGAAGATGGGGAAAATAGTAAGCATATTTTATTTGTGGACGAAGAGACACCGAGGTCACTTTCTTATTGTAAATTAGATACATTAGTCATCTTACTTAAAATTGGTACACTAAGTCATCTTAATTCTTAACAAGTACATAAGTCATTTTCAGACACTTTAATCACATGAAAAATGTTACTAAAATGGACCAAAATATGACTGAAGTGTACCATTTGTTAAGTATTAAGGTGATTCTATTGTACCAATTTTAAGGAAGATGACTAATATATGTAATTTGTAAAAGAAAAGTAACCACTTGAACACTTTTCTCTTCTGTTTGAAGTTTTTCAAATGAATGAATATGGGAGAAGAAATTAAAAAAAAAACTATAAATACTTAAAATTAACATAACATGCACCTGATATGAAATTGATTCATTTTTTCCCTTCTAGAAGGCAAACCAAAGAAACAAAGATTATCCAAACTTTCAATTCCATTACTTCCAATCAAATATGACCTTATTTATGTGCGAAATGGTTTCCTTCTTATTTCTGTTTTTTTTTTAATATTTGATCATGATATTTTGGATTGTAATATTCTCTTGAACACAGTAATTTTCATGATTTATCTGCTTATATCTTCCCTCTCCAAATTAAACCATCTTTCATTTTCAGTAAGAAAGTTTAATTCTGGTAGTAATGGTGATTTAATATTTGCCTTCTTGTTACTTGTTATTCAGCAAAAGGAGATTTTGTACATAAAACGACAAGAAAAATGGGTTGCATGCTACCAGTACGCATCTTAGCAGTTAAGCTAATTTGATGCATAATAAAACTGTGAATGCTATGCATGATGCATGATTCAATTGCTGAAATTGTTGATATATACTAGACCTACAGGCTACATCTATCTTCTTGTGCATAGGTCATATATGTAGATCAGGTTTTTGATCAATATCACAACTAAATGAAACTTTCGTTTGTATCTATTGGTGTTTTTGATGGGAATTGGTACTTTGGAAAGCCCCTATTCTTGTTTTAGTACCTTTTTCTGACCCCTATTTTCAATTTGGACACATAAAATACCCCTATTTAAGTTATTGGTGCATTTTTTGTCTAAATTCAACATTAGTCTCAATGATTTGGGGTAGCTTAGAGGTACTAATTACTATTGATTACTTTTAAAATTGACCAAAATGTGTACAAGTAACTTAAATTAGGGTATTTGACGTGTCCCAGTTGAGAATAAGGGCTTTACAAGGGTATTGATCCCTTTCGGTTGCATGTATAAAGTTTTCATGTCTGAAATATTTTTTATTATTGATCAAGCAGTAATGGTGGTTAATTCGAATCTTAGACCTTTTTTATTGTTTCACTTTTTTCTTATTAAGTTCTCAGCTTTAATTGATATCTCTTGCCATAGATATCATTGCAGTCATTACATTTCTCAATGTTTTTTCTTTCCACAGAAAACTCAGATTCAGCAAGACTCCGATGGGGTAAATTTGGTAAAGATCCAACAGTTGAAACTAGCTTCCTGCCAGACAGGTCTGACATATCTCTTCCCCCCTCTCTCCCTCCCTCTCCCTCTTCTCTCTTCCCTCCTTCCATCTAAATTTTGCTTAGAGTTTCTAATGATGCTGTTTCAGTGAACGTGAAGCTGAGGAAGAAGCTGAACGTGAAAGGTTGCGGAAACAGTGGCTGATTCAGCAGGAGAAAATAAGAAGTAATTCTTCATCTGAACATGGGTTTTGTGAAACAGAGGCCGAAGAGTTTTATGCATATTAAGTTTCATCTTTTATTTTCAGATGAGCCACTTGAAATTACTTACAGCTATTGGGATGGAACGGGTCATAGGCGAGTAATCCAGGCAAGTAAAGCTCTGCCTAGCTTGATCTATTTGATTTATCTTAAGTACTGCATATATTGATAATTGCATCTTCTCTTCATAATTCAGGTACGCAAGGGCGATTCCATTGGAGAGTTTCTTCGAGCTGTTCAGCAACAACTTGCCCCCGAGTTTCGAGAGATTCGTACTACTTCTGTGGAGAATTTGCTCTATGTGAAAGAAGATCTTATCATTCCACATGTAAGATGATTGAAAAATTGAAGTCATCAAGTGTAGTACTCTTATAAGCTTTTTTGGAAGTTTGCTAACTAGCTCTATGTCATTTGTTCTTTTGTACAAGTACAGCAGCATAGTTTCTATGATCTAATCATTAGCAAGGCTAGGGGAAAAAGTGGACCGGTAATATCCTTTTATTTTTCTTTTTTGCTTTGTTATTTTGGAAAAACATTATATTATGTCATGCTGTATTTTTTACCAAACATTATACTGCATTTGTTGGGGCAATTAGAATAATCTGTGATTTCTCTGTTATACAGCTTTTTCACTTTGATGTGCATGAGGACGTGCGGACAATTGCTGATGCTACGATTGAGAAGGATGAGGTACTCCCCTTTTCATTATTGTCTTGTATGTTTATCTGAGAACCTGTTGTTTCTTGTCTGTTTGCCATTTTCCTGACCTAGCATTTTGTGTATCAAATTGACTTAAGTTTTCTATTATGCCTGTATTTGTCCCATTACAGCCTTGTTAAGTTTCCTAGGTGGTTGCCATTAGATTTTAGTTTGGTAGCTATCATGTATGTTTCCTGTGGATGGCCTGATCGCTCTTGTTTTCAAGCTATTGCATATTTTCTTTATACTATGAACTTAATGTATTGGAGAAATGGGAATGAGTACGAGATTCACTGCTAATTATTCTAGTTATAACGTTGGTCTCATTAGATGATGAAAGCGCTTTAAAGTTTACACCTATTTGGGAAACTTCTAGTGGAGTAGAGGCTTTAACCAATCAATGAGTTGCATTAAAGTGAAATGTGATTGATCTGATGATCCTGACTCACTTATGAGAGCTTGGATTTTGAAGTAACAGCTATACATGTAATAGTTGTGGTTCTAAATTTGTTATTCTGTTAGATTTACGTCTGTACTATTGGCAAAAGTTTCTTTTATACTATTGATATTGACTTTTTATGTGACTTCTTTTTCCAGTCTCATGCTGGGAAGGTAGTTGAAAGGCACTGGTATGAAAAGAACAAACATATTTTTCCAGCATCAAGATGGGAGGTAACTTATATCTCTATACGTACATATATATACATTTACATATACATATTCATATATATACATTTACATAAACATATACATATATATACATTTACATATACATATACATATATATACATTTACATATACATATACATATATATACATTTACATTTACATATACATATATATATATTTACATTTACATATACATATACACATATATACATTTACATATACATATACATATATATACATTTACATATACATATACACATATATACATTTACATATACATATACATATATATACATTTACATATACATATCCATATATATACATTTACATTTACATTTCCATATATATATATTTACATATACATTTCCATATACATACATATACATTTCCATATACATACATGTCTATTTCCATATACATATACATATACGTGTACATTTTACTATATATATTTGACTATAAATAATTTTTCATTTTGGACGATTTTATCCAACCTTTTTTACTTTAATTATACATATTGTCATTATTCTAAGAGATAAATGTAAAAGTAAAATCAAATAATGAATTTTACCTTATCTATGACTTCTTGTATAAATAAAACTCTTATGATCTATACTTTTGAAAGTTTTTTCTTCTCTCTTATTTACCAACTTTTTTTTAAATGCGTAATTATTAAGAAATAAATTTAGAAAAAAAGAAAAAAAGAAACCTATAAACTTCATCTTTTGCAAAAGGAAGTTTCTACACAGATAATTCATGGATAATTTATATTACTTTAAATATTAGGATAAATAATTTCTTTTAGTAAATAAAATTAATCTCTTATTTATCTCTAAATTTTCCTAATATTTATGAGAATGTTATTATCTTTTACAAGTTTTTCTATATTTTATGTGTTGTATTTTTTACTTATTTTATTTTATTGCTCTTTAGATGTATTTTGTTTGAAGAAAACTTTTGCTATATTTTTAGAATTTTATTCAATTTATTTTATTATTTTTTAATAATTTGGTCATTATTTTGTTAACCTGTTAACCATGTAAGTGTACTAATTTGTGATTCTAATTTACTTAAATAAAATAATGTAGAAATTAATTAATAACCTCATTCTTAGTATTTTTCCTCCTATTGTGCATATACTTCCTTTATACTTTATTATAATTCTTACATAATTCTTTCCATGAATTTTTTAAAATTATTTTTATGAGAATAAAATTAACAAAATATTTATAAAATCACGCTTTTATGGTTCTCATAATTTGATTAAGAAAACATTTTCTTATAATAATAATTATGTATTCTTATGTTTTTAAGTGTCGGTAGATTTTTTCATTATCATATATTTATTTCTCTTAATATGCTTTGAATATAGTAAATGCGTATGCATATGCATTTGACTACGTTTACACATAATGCTTAGTGCATGTGTACTTGCATGTCTAGCCATTTCCTGATTTTCCTATCTATCTTTTACTGATTGCACAGATATATGATCCAACGATAAAGTGGGAGCGGTACACCATCCATGGAGACTAATAACAGTGGTATTCATGAGATTATATATCATTTTGATTTGTTGAAAATTTAAAACCATTGAAATTATTACTGAATTTGGACAAAAATTGTACCAATAATCTAATAGGGATATTTTATGTAATTCATTTGAAAATAGAGCTCAAAAAGTATCAAAACAAGAATATGTATATTATAAAGATACCAATTCTTTCGGCCAGTGATCCAAAGTTTGTACGTGTATTTCAACACTTATATTATGTTTAGCTAAATAGAATGAAATCAGAATTGATTTTTTTAATTTTTATGTTTGGTTGAACTGAAAAATGTGAACAGAATGAAATCGATTCCTGAAGGAGAAAGATATCTGAATTCTTTCTCCCCTTTTAAGGAATCATAATTTCATTTCTATATCAATTTTTTTCAATTTTATCCCAATTTTAAATATAAATTTAAACCTAAAATCTTAAACCCAAAATCCTTAAATCTTAAACCTAAAGTCTTAAACCCTAAATCTCAAAACCCAAAATTTTATTTAGAAAAATAATAATTTTAACCTTAAATTTTAATCCATGAATATAACTAGAAACCTTGAATCTTAAATCTTTAAACCATATTTAGAAAAATAATAATTTTAATCATAAATCTTAACTCATAAATGTAATCATAAATCTTAAATTTTAAATCCAAAATTTTAAATCTCAAAACCATAAATACTAAACCTTAAATCTAAAATCCTAAAATTCTAAATCCAAAATCTTGAAACCTTAAATCTTATTTAGAAAAATAATAATTTCAATCCTAAACTTTAACCCAAAAATATAATCCTAAATCTCAAATCCATAAATCCCTAAATCTCAAACCTCAAAACCCTATTTAGAAAAATAATAATTTTTATAATATATATATTTTTAAGTAATAATTATTTAGAAAAATAATGATATTAATAATGTATTTTGTTTGACGAAAAAATAATAATTAAATGATATTATTTAAATTTACTGAATATAAGAATATTAAGATAATATACAGTATTTTTCATTCTATTCTAATTGTAATCTAAATATTGTAATATTGATTCCTTCTTTGATTTTAGTTGTTAAATTAAACAAAATTGTTTTCATTTCATTCTCATTTCCGTTTCGATTTTGATTTTATTATGTAATATTATTATGATTCATTTAGATATAGAAGGCTAGGTCTCTACATATTGTAACTTATTGTAAAAAAAATCAAAATTAATTGAAATTAAATTACTTTCGATTTCGATTATATTTTAGAATTGGAATACAAATTTTAGAATCAGAATACAAATAGTGGTTTCACTAAAATGATTTATGAGCAAAATGAAGATGTTTTTTATGAGGTTAACATTTGAATCCATTATTAATTTAATTTGCAGGAACTTAATTCCTATGTAATTAATTCCCTTCAGCAACTTCATTATTGATTTTTTATGGGACGCTAATTACTGAATAGTCTTATTTTTGCAAGTAAACACATGAAAATATATAATTGCTAATAATTTAATTATTGGCAAGTAAACAGAGTAAGTTATTTTTATTTGTTCACTTATAAAAAAAACATTTTATAAAAATATTGCATACAAATATTTAAAGTTATTTTTATTTGTTTACTATGATTCAATGTGTTATTATAACATTTATTATATGATTAATCAATTTTAAATTATTTTTAATTTTTTTAAAGTGAATACATATAATTAACTTTTATAATTTCATTTTCTTACAAAACAGAAATACATCCTACTATTTATCTAAAAAGGTTGTATACATGAACATGAAATTTAATTGTCCATGAATAATTGATTAAGATCTGTTTCAACTTTTTAATTTGTGTCTTTCTCACTTTGATGTGTTTTTGATTCTTTCTAAATTTTAAAAAACACATTTTTGTATCAATTTAATTCAAATTATTTTAGATTTGATGATATTAAAAAAAACAAATTAATAATGAAACATTTCACCCAAGCCATGACTATTAGAATTTGAAGAAATTTCCTTAAGATTCAATTTTCAAATAATAATAAAAGAGAAATAAAAAGAAACAATCAAAATATCAAATAATTCATTTCAAAATTTTAAATAGAATAAATGGATAAACATTAATCAAACATCATCTTGTTCAAATAATAAAATCACGCCGTAAGTACTAACTACGACTCTACGAGTTTATCCTCAAAAAATTATAATAAAATTGAAAACAAAAACGACGACGTTTTATATTTTTTATGGATTGCAAATTTTTCAGATTTTTCTTAATTCAATAAATTCCCAAATTTGTCAAAGGTGTTGACCCGATAGCCAAAACCTGGAGTTCGCAAACACTTCAAATCATCGTCATTATCTAAAAGATATAGCAAAAAAGGCCTGAAGCTCCTAAAACCAATATTGGAAATGAATCATATTAGGGTTTTCTTTCTTGCTTTTCTCCTGATCGCATCTCCCTTGATTCAAGGTTTCCCTTTGCTTTACTTATAGATCTAGATCTGTTATACACCTAATTTTATGTATCAATTTTGACTCATTTTATTTTTATGAATTTTCAAAATTTTCATCTAGGAAGATTTTGATGCATGCATGTATCGTTTTTTTATGATGAGATTTGATTTCCTCTTTATCTCTATGATACAGTATGGGATTTGTTCGTTTTCAATTAATTTCGTTTTTCCATGTGTTTTTCTCCTTTGAATTCTACTTGTTGACCGTTAAGTTGAGTAGTTTTTTTTTGCTTTTGAATTTGTAATTGCATGGGTTATCTTCCTTAGTGGTAGTCTGATTTCTCGCGTAGAGATATTTCTTGTAGTGATTTTCAGTGCTTTTAATGTTTAAATTTTTATTATTTTGTGTTAGTTGCTTGGGGTCAATCGGATGCGGATGTGGCAGCTTCTGAGATTGTAGAGGAAAACAGTGATCTTGGGATTGTTGGTGAGGATGTGCAAGACTTTGGCGATGGGAATTTTAGCCCAGCTCCAGGTGTTGAGACAGTTTGCGTTTTTCCGAAGAACGGCCCAAGACGTGAGATTTCCGAAGATAGATATTGTGTTAAGATTCTGCTTCATTTATATTCTTGAGAACTAAATATATATATTTTTTTGCAGTGGTTAAAGCTGGAGAGGAGACTGAGCTACTAGTTGGAATGAAAAATGATGGTAATGATTGTTTTAATGAGTAATATCTTGTTAATTGTTTGCTATCATTTTATGGAGTGAGTCCGTTCTCCTTTGTGTTAATGTTATGCTTAGTTGATTATTTGGATTGGAAAACAGGGGATTCAAGCTTAAATGTCATTGCAATTAAAGCCAGTGTCCATCTTCCTTTTGACCATCAACTTCTTGTTCAAAATCTGACTGCACAAGTAAGTCATAGTATGCTCGAATCAATATGCATACTTCTATGTCTAGTTAGCTTTTGCTGAATCTTGATCATCATGAGTTATCATAAATGTTTGCATAATAAACTTTGTAACTCATAATTTGAACGTCCCAATTCCATCATGATGATTTATAAGCTTGGATTGTTGCCTGAGTTTTGTGGTTTTCCTTGGGTATCTTAGTAGTGAAATATCTTATTATGGCATCCTATTGTATACCTAAGTTTTTTTGTTCAATGCTTGTTGTCAAAAGGTTTTAAACTTACTTATTTGTCATATGCTTTGTGCATATATTTTTCTTTTGAACAGAAATATGCATTGTGTATGGTCATTTAAGTTTGAACGTGTTTGAATGGTTATTTTATGAAGAGTGGGAGGTTGTGGAAGTCACTTTACTTATGTCAAGTGGACAATTTAATCACTTTGTTTTAACAAAGAACACTTAGGTCGCTCTTTTTGTAAAATTGAGACATTTTAGTCACTTTTTGAACAATAAAATATTATTTTATTAATAAAAAATTCGAAGATAATAATAAAGTGAATCTAATAAGGGAAAAATTGTCATTTAATTATTTAATAGTTTAAAATTGAATTTGAATAGTGTAATGTTTTATTTTTCTGTTCAATTTTTTTTGTAAATTTTATATTTTATGGAATTTTTCTGTATTTTTTGGGTACTGTTATGTAATGCATTTTATGTATGTATTGTGTTTGGATCGAAACTATAGAATTTACAATATTAGAAATAGGGGCTGCGCAAGTAAGAAAATTACAAGATTAATGGCGTTAGAACCACACAGATTAACTCTCTCCAGTCCACCATTGTTAAAGACCAGAAGAATGGCACAACCACGGCCTCAGCTTTGAGCAGTACAATGGAGGTGCGCCATTCAATTTCTGGTACTAATATTCAAAGATGGTGGACTAATATTCAAAGATGGTGGATAAGGGAGAATTCATCTATGTGGTTTCAACGCCATTGATCTTGTAATTTTTTTATTTGTGTAGCCTCCATTTTTGATATTATAAAGTTTACAGTTTCGATTCAAACACGATATTGACAGAAAACACCATACAAAAAAGTGTTCAAAAAAATATAGAAAAATTCTATAAAATATAAAATTTATAAAAACAGTTGACTTAAAGAAATATTATACTGTTTAAATTCATGTTTAAATTATTAAAATGAAATTACAATTTTTGCCCCAATTAAATTCACTTTATTATTATGTAAGAATTTAATTTTTTATTGATAAAATAATATTTTACTATTCAAAAAATGACTAAAGTGTTACATTTTTTACTGAGAGAGTGACTTAAGTGTTCCTTGTAAAAGCAAAATAACTAAAGTGTTTGTTACGATATCAAAATTATTATTTTATAATTGAATTTTATGTTTAGTTTAGGTAGAAAATATCTAATAGTTATAATTATTATATTTTATATTATTTAGTTTTATCTTAAATTATTATTTAAGATGATATTAAGAAGATATATAGGAACATAATATTTCATTATTTGTTAAGTTTTTAGTATTTACGTAATGTTGGTTATCAATAAAAAGAATGGAAATGAATATATTTTTGAAATATTAATTTGGATGCTTTAGTCTCTCAAAGATTATAAACTTGGGAGGTCATGGTTTACTCGAAGAACCATAAACCTATCAATTTCTTTTAGTTTTGTTGTTTTAATAAAAGATACGAAACGAGTTCGTATCATTTGGTATCAGAGCTGCACGTTACCGTTGCAAACATCTATATCTATGAAAGTTACACCGATAGACGAATGAAGCCACTGAAGAGGAAAGTGTTACCATCGGATCAGTGTCGATAAAAAGTAACCGTTGTGGACATCGGTTTTGGAAGCGTGGTGGAATGTTGTCATATCAAAATTATTATTTTATATTTGAATTTTATGTTTAGATTTAAGTAAAAAATATCTCATAGTTATAATTATTATCTTTTATATTATTTAATTTTTTGTTTAATTATTATTAAAGATGTTATTAAGGAGATATTTTAGGAACACACTATTTCATTATTTGGTAAGTTTTTAGTATTTAAGCAATGATGGTTATCAATAAAAAAGAATGGGAATTAATATATTTTTGGAACATTAAATTGGAGGCTCTAATCCCTCGAAAATTAGAAACTTGGGAGGTCATGGTTCCCTCGAAGAACCATAAACCTATCAATTTCCTTTAGTTTTGTTGTTTTAATAAAAAATACGAAATGAGTTTGTATCAGTGTCCTACTGATACAAACAAAGTGACTACTAGAGTACTTAAATCATTTTATAAAATACAATCGTAGTTTTCATGATTGACTTGGCAAAGCTAAAATTTTAATATGTACATCTGCACTGGGAAAATAAACAAACATGTTTTTTTCCTTTACGTTTGCTTTACTGTTGAGTATAGACAATTCTTACTTTGCATTAAAGTCACTGATAAGGACTTGCTGAAATTTTCTTGAATTGGTGCCTGGCCAATTGGCCATCCCAAAAGATTATGCAGCTAAATTGTAGCATCGAATGGTCTATAGCCAGTCTCTAATGTAGGACTGTTCTTTTCTTTTCCAGTTTTTCTTAAGCTTAATTTTATGGGTAAAAACTTGTTTCTTGTTTGTTTGGAGCTGATTGTATTCATATGCTCCCTCAGCTGTGCATACACTGCTTACATGTTTCTCTCATGTCTCCTATTCTAAATTTTGCTACTGTATGGTAAAATACATGACTATATTTTTTTTTTCCGTTTGTCTAGAGCTTTCTCAATTAGTAAAGTCCATCTTCTCCCTGCGTGTTCTTTTCAGTTTCCTCACGACTTTCAATAAATTTGTCTCTCATCTTGTACTTGATTTTATGGTTGTCATCAGCTTTTTTTTTCTTTCTAATTATGTGGGGCTAAGATTGGTTGTCTTGTTGCTTACTAATGTAATTTGGCTCTATAGGTATTTAGCAATGCATCAGTGCCAACTTCACTTCAAGCTACCTTCCCATACATGTTTGCTGTCAGCAAGCACTTGCAGGTACACACACTATATTCAAATTATGTGCAATTAAGTATAAAAACTGGGACATCTTTACATATGTATCTGTACCTTTTGATGTGTAAAAATCTATGAATGTGACTCAATTGATCCGTAGCAAATTGCTTGAATTCTGCAGCCTGGAACTTTTGATCTCGTAGGTACCATTGTTTATGAGATTGATCAGCATCCCTATCAGAGCACCTTTTATAATGGTACTATTGAAGTTGTTGAGGCTGGTGGAATCGTCAGCATTGAGTCTGTTTTTCTTGTTACCCTAGCAATTGCTCTTCTTGTTCTCCTTGTATTGTGGGTACATGGTCAAATACAGCATCTTTCCAAGGTATTAATACTTTCTCACGTGTTAGCACTCGATATGATGTATGTAGCGTTGCTATATGCTTACTGTAGTCTACATTTCCTTGTCAATCATTGCATTTACAATCTGGTATTAATTCCATCATCTGCAAATTAAGGAGGAGGATTAGAATTTAGTATGTTAGTACTTTTGGCTAATGTGGAAAAAAAATGAGGTTTTGTGCAGTGGGAGAGAGCTTTTTTACTGACTTAGTAATGTATTAAAGTAAGTTCATGCCAGTGTAGATCTTGTGGCTCTTCTGTTTAACTTTCTCCATTTGGGAGCATGTGTGATGCATTAGAGGCATTAGGAGGAAAAGGGTAAAAGAAGTTGACTATCATATGTGGATGTTGGGATTTGTTAATGTTTTTCCTTGAATTTTTTCAGGGTTTTATCTCTGACCCATATTTTCTGTTATTTGTTTAGAAAACCAAGAGGGCTTCAAAGGTGGAAGTTGGGACCAGGACTACAGATGCTTCAATGGATGAATGGCTTCAGGTATGTATTTAATGCTCAATATTTGCTTTAATAATTGGCCTCTTGGTTTCTTGTCTCTAATATAACCATATATTTCTAGTGATTTTTCCGTACCCTCCGAAGGGGTAATGGAATGACCATATTTTGTAGCACTGATCATCTGTTAAATTTTTGAAATTGGGGCAAGGTTACATTTGATTTGATTCAGATATAAGAAATTAAAATTTAATGAGTTGATGCAACCTTATATCTTTTCAGAGACTATAAGATCCTTAGTCCTGCCTTATTTTTTCATCTATTATCAACTTTGATCAATCACCGGACTGCAAAATGTTGATACTGTGAGTAGATCTCATGATCTACTTGTCTTAAATTTTATGAAACTCGTCTGGCTTAATCTTCCTGATTGTTCATAGGGTCAAACCTTTTGATAATTGGTTTGATTTCATTCTATTCACTAATCAGTTTCATGATTTGTGGAATCCGAGAAAGGTTTACCTTACTGCAATTATACCCTAATGCGTTCATTACCTCTCACCTTGGAGCACCTGTGCATAGAACTGCTAATCCTCTGTTCTCATTTTTTTTCCATTTCTGATACTCAGGGAACGGCCTATACATCAAATGCTAACAAATCAAAGAAGAAGAAGTAGATAAAAGTTGCTGCCTTGCTCAGCACTCGTGGCAACTAGCCGAAGTTCAGTTTTCTACTGACATATGAGAGATTTAGATATTTATGAGGGTCAAAACTTAAAGTTGTCTTGGAAACTAAATCACAAATCGACCTTTAGTGTTTTGTAGCATTTGAAAGAAACTTTGCGTTGTCAACTCTTGGATATGTAGTTGTCCCTTTTTGAGGTTAGACTAACAGGAACTCTAAGGTAGAGAGGAAACAATTTCATGAAACAAGAGTTTTTCATCAGTTCTCTTTTTTTGTTATTATCTAAATACTCTTGTGGGAGAGATCCGGAGGGTCTCTTGGTTTGTTTGTTTGTTCATACACCACATGCTCGAGTTTTTTTATATGAATTAGGTTGAGGTAAAAAAACCTAAGGTAGAGAGGAAACAATTTTATGAAACCAAGTGTTTTCATCAGTTTTTGTTATTATCTAAATACTCTTGTGGGAGAGATCGGGAGGTTCTCTTGGTTGGTTCATACACCACATGTTTGAGCATTTTTATACGAATTAGGATCATAGATGAGGTCGATAACTTCTTCATTCATTATTTTACATTGATTTATTTATTTGCATGTAGGGTTTTATTAGGGGTATTTATAGTTCGGTTCGATCCGGTTTTTTCAAAAAAAATTTAACCAAATCGAACCGTTCATATTACTCAAATCGGATCGGACCGGACCGTTTGAAACGGTTTTAAGAAATAAAAACCGGATCAGACTGTTTGATTTATAAAACAATTTGGTCTGGTTTGGTTTTCGATTTCGTCCGATTTTTTTATAATTTAATGAAGAATAATGTGAAATTTTTAATATATTATTAAATCGGTTTGGTCCGGTTCGAACGGTTTAAAATTAGTAAAAATTGGACCGGACCGTTTGATTAGTAAAACTGTTTGGTTTGGTTCGGTTCGATTTTACGGTTTGGTTCGGTCCGATTCGGTTTATGAACATCCTTAGGTTTTATTTTAAACTAAGTATTAGTATTTTTTTTTAAATTATCAAGGTATCTCATTTATTTGTAAATCTAATTCATACAAAAAGTTTGTGAATTTTGCATCATTATTAAAGAGCTAAATTATTATGAAATGGGTAAACACGATTAGAGGTGTAAATTGAGATAATATTTTAATGAGATTTATGCAATAATTTATTAATTTTTAAAATCTGTTTTATATTATTTTATTTAATTTTTAATGAGATAAAATAATAATAAAACGGTGTTAATTGAGAGCTGGGTTTGAACAGAGAAGTAAAAATAAAAAAATAACAAATAATAATTTATTATGTAAGTTTAATGTATTTTTTTTATTATTAGTAAGACTCTATCTAATTGAACATAGCCTTATTGATTTAGCATACAGAGCTAGGATTGATCTAGATTTACAAGCTAGAACTAGCACAAAATTATGTCTATACCAATATAAGCACAGCCATATCTGTTGCATTTGAATTCTTGAAGGTCACGTAAGCCAGTTGGGTATTTTCAGACTCCCTGCCAAATAAATAAAAAAAAACCAAAATCAATAAGGCATCCATGTTCCTATTATGTTAGCTTGCTAGGTTTGTATAGTGTGGTTTTCGTATTCTTGTGTTGATTGACATGTTAAAATTTTAGATAATTTTATCAAGTAAATTATATATAATAATTAGAAATAGACCTATAAATATGTAAAATAATTGGATAAATTTTAATCTAATCATGTTTTAAGGATTGTTAATTAATTTGACAATAAAGACTTACCTTTGCATTTGAACATAATGAATGTCATCAGAGATTGAAAAGAATTCTCTGAGGTCAATCTCAGAAACAGCAAGGGAAATGTTGGTAGCTGTTATTGTTTTCATCTGAAAGATGAGTCATGTGAGTACAACTTTGAGTATATATAGGTAAGTGCTTTCTTAAATTATCATCTTATTTGTCCGATTACTAGAATTAAAAAAGAGATCGTCCCTAACTAAGATTAAAGAAAACAAAGAAAGAAAGAAAGATACTTGTGCATTTTCCTTTTTTTCCTTTTCTAATTGAACGTAAAAACGTAGATGTAGATTTAGGATGAAATGGTGAGCGTTACTAAGATTTGTTACTTCACAAGTAATAAAATAAAAAATGAAGTTACTAATGTTGCTGTTTAGGTTAAGTTGTGGATTATATCATTCTCTTTAAAATGTTTCGCAGTTTTGATCAAATTATACAAGTAATTTTTATTTTTATTGTCTTCAGGATAAAACAGTATAGAATCTAATTTTGTTTCATAAGTTCATTACACTATAGAAGATCGAAATACTACACTTCTTTTAAATTGGTTACTCAAAATTAAGGAACAAAAACAAAAACGTAAATTATGTAGAGAAAGCTGTGTAAAGAGCATTATGTAAAGAGTTGGTTTTGTTGTGTTTTATTATTGAGGTCATTGTCGCTATTTATAGGTAAAAATTGAAATTGTTGAATAAAAAAACTTGAGAGAAAGTTAATAAAAAAGGACATTGAGGGAAACATAGAATAATGTTCACAAAAAAAAGACAGTGAGGGAAACATAAGCAAAAAGAGTCTCATTTTAACGAATTGAGTCTTCTCTAACTGGTTGAAGAAAAAGATTTATCTAAAAAATATAGTGTCACCTCACCTTACAAACGCGCATTCGAACTTGGCTCTGTCAGAGGGACATGCAATGGCAGTGGCACTCTTGTGTGGTAAATCAGTAGTTGCTTGTCCTTCACCTTTCCACAAAATAATGCATTATAAACACCTTTAAAGAAATGTAAGACAAGTTGAATGGGTAAACTCATATGGATACACACACACTCTTTTCCTTTTCAAAAGTCACTTATTTCCAAGGATCTCCCACTTGATTTTTTTTAAACATAGTTTTTATCGAGCAACCAATCAAAATATAAGATTATGCATCTATCGACTTGAATTTTATATAGTAAAAATGTTTTAGAATATATTAGTGTAACTCGTAGTTTTGAACTCTATTTCTAACATCACACATAATCTTTCCAAGATGTAGTTCAAAAAGTCTGTGCATGTCTATCCCAATATATTGAATACTTTAGTAAATTTTGCCCAAAATTTCATAGAAAGTAACCACATTTCCATATTCACATAGGTGAGTCTATCAAGAGTACTCATGTAGCTATGTACTTCAATCTACATAGAGAATAAAACTTATTAAAAGTTAATACTTAACTCGTCCTTCTGTCGCTTTAGGATTCAATGCTTCTAGTAGTATGAAATAGAACTTAAAATAGCATAATTAATCTCATATTACTTCATGAATTGTTATTACTCATTGAACTTATTTATTGGGATCTCCAATCTATAAGTTGGGTTATCATCATGGGTGACTCACCATTCTAAAGGCTTTAGTCCTATTCCTTTTGAGGTTTTGAAAACCTTCTTTCTAGCTAGTCCTTTTTTCAAAGGATCAACTAAGTTATCATCAATACGTATATGATCCACTCTTACAGCTCCTGTGTAGAGAAATTTTTTAACAATATTATGCTTATGACATATTTGTCATTTCTTGCTATTATAATAACGGTTTTGACTTTTTACAATAGCCACGATACTATTGTAGTAGGTCAAGGTAGCTGGAATCGGTCTTTCCCATAAAGAGATTTTAGTTAATAGATTTCTTAACAAGCATGCTTCCTCACTAGCAGTTGTTGGTGATTTAAAAGAACATCAACGTACAAGTATACACGGTCATAAGTAATAAGTAATAAATATGATATCGTTTCCATGGATATTTGTTTCTAATTTTTGTTAAGTACTAAAATTATCTCAATCTAATTTTATCCAAACAATCTCAATTTGGATAGAGTTAAACTAAACTAATTCTAAATAACAATATATGAGATTAACACTTGAAGAAAATTCTAGGATTGCAATTTCACCAAATTAATTCACTTGAATCATATTATTTTCTATTGATTTATGTTCTCGCATTTAATTTGTCAACTAAGAACTCCTAATTTATCCACATGTCTCTTCCGATAATAAGTAGACATATCTCACTAAATTAATTCTCTATATTCTTATGATAATTAAATTTACCAAAGATTCATTAAGCTCAAAGTTCTCATTAGTTACACATACAATAAAAGTATATTTATATCTCATATATATGTATGTTATTCTATCCAAGAGAAAAACACAAAAATTCCTTTTCCAAGTTCATTAGGGTTCACAAATCAATTGATTAATTTTTCAACAATCAAAAGCACTAAGCACAAATATAATAAACAAATTAAAAGCAACATCCCACAAATCATTCAAAAATAATTAATCCAAGTTTCATAATGTAAGCTACATTGCAACCTTAGAACAAATAATTTAGTTCATAACAAATATTGAAATCACACTCCACGAATATTTAGACATTTAAGAAAAAATAATTGTAAAGATAAAAGGATTAGAAGAAACTCTTTGATGATTTCTCAATCTCTAAACAATATTCATCTTCAAAATCTTGCACAATAATATTTAAGAATGCCCTAATATTCAAGAGTTACTAATTCAATATTCAACTATAAACAAAAGAATACATTTTTTTCCCTATCTTCGTATTTTTCTCTTTGTTGGTTCTCTCATTTTTTTAGCAACAAAACAAAATTACACACAATTTTTGGCCTCTGTGTTTTCTCCTAGATTTATTTTCTCTATATTTTGTTTCAAAAAATATACACACCCCTTCAGCAAAGAGGCGTTTTTTTTCCTTTTAAAAGGAACACAAATCATGCGTACACATTAAGCTAAGCAGTTAGAGAAATTTCCTGAAATCTTCTTACACTACGCATGACACATGGAGACCGTTGTTTAGCTAGAAGGAAAAAATTGGACATGTGGCATATGTGGTATGGGAAAAACGTACGGGTACACGGAGCTTCGGTGGACTGCGTCGTAGGGAATTCACACGCTGGCTGTGTAGACGACTGCCCCTTACTCTACGTGTTAACATTACAGACAAATGGACCCCATACTGCGTGCCAGTTGTGTAGACAAAATAGGCCTCACTCTACACTGAGGTGAAGACAAGCAGGTGGACCCCACTCTACGTTGACATGAGACAAGTTGGAAATCTGCATGCACTCTCTTGCATAGTGTGTGAATCTCACTCTCCTGATTTGCATCGTTGAACTTCTGATCCAATAGCTTGAGACACGCATGGTTCATTCCATGCCAAAAAAGTATTAAATTTGTTAACTTTTGTTAATTGCATTTAAACCCTCTTTTAATTTAAATTAAATTTTTAACTTATGTTATTTGCATTTAAGTCCTTTTTAAAAAAAATTATTTCCTTTTCTCTAAAAGTACAATTTCTTACAGAACTAACACCAAATAATAACTTAGGAACTTAAAATTGATTAAAAACCTTAAGAATATAGTAATTATAATTAATAAATTGGACAAAATAACTCTAAAATACAAAGTTATCAGTTGTCAGAGTTATCATCTCATATTCGATTTTAGATTGAGCCAAAATATTTGTTTCTTAGACTTTTAGGATTGCTCCACCAGTTATGCTAAATATATAACCACTTGTTCCTTTAGATTCTTCTAAAAAAGTGTTCCAATCAGAATTGTAGTATCCTTCTAAGATAGTGGAAAACCTCTGATAATGTAAACCAAGGTTCATAGTCATTTATAAGTGCCTCATGACCCTTTCATTAGCATTCCAATGCTCTATACTAGATCTACTAGTATAAGCTATGTTGGATCTAGTGCATCCAGTAACATAACGTAAGCTACTAATAATGCTCGTATACTTACTTTGTCTAACATCGTCTTTGGTGTTCTTGAATAACTTTACATTAGGATCATAAGGAGTACAAGTAGGTTTGCAGTTATAGTAATTATATTTCTTTAAGATCTTCTCAATGTAATGAGATTGATCTAAAGAAAGTTCCTTTTCAAACCTAGTGATCTTTATTCTAAGGATTACACTCACTTCTTTGAGATCTTTCATATTAAAATTAACACATAATAAATCTTTCACGTTATTCACAACATGAATATTTGAACCAAAAATAAGTAAGTTATCCACATAAAGACATATAATAGTAGAAATGTTATTTTTAGAGTTATAGTAAATACATTTGTCACTTTCATTCATTTTGAAACCATATGAGATAACAAGGATATCAAATTTTTCATGTCATTACTTAGGTGCTTGTTTTAAACCATGCATATATTTATCTAATTTTTAAATTTCGTTTTCTTAACCAAGGAGAACAAAACCTTTAGATTGGTGCATGTAAATATCTTCTTCTAAATCACCATCTAGAAAAGTAGTTTTCACATCCATTTGATGCACAATTAGATCATGAATAGCAAAAGGAGAAAATAACACACGTATGAAAGTTATTCTAGGGACAGGTGAAAAAGTATTAAGGAAATCTACATTTTCTCTTTGCCTATACATCATTAGTTTCAATTTCTTCTTAAATAGCCATCTACAACCTATCATCTTACAACTTTAGGGTTAGTTAACTAAATGCCAAGTTTTATTTGACTCAAAAGAGTTCATTTCATCATTGATGGTTTATTGAAAAATTTGGGGATTTTTCTCTAAGGTATAAGCATAAAAGTCAGACCAATAATCTTTGGTGATTCGAACTCATTTATTTTTAAGTTTATAATCTAATTCCTCATTTAGTTCATTAGTTCTAATTATAAGTAGATCATCAAAATTCGAGCCTCCACTATTCTTCAATTTAAAAGGAAACTTATGTTCGAAAAAATCAGCATCATTTGATTCTATAATAACATGATCATTCAAGTCAAAGAATTTATAAGCTTTACTATTCATAGTATATCCAATAAACACACATTCACAATTTCTACTAGCAAGTTTATTTTTTTTAAGATGAGGAATATGAACATAGGTCAAACAACCCTAAGATTTAAAATAAGATAAGCTAAATTTCTTATTTTTTAAAATTTCATATGTAGAAGTTTTATTTGTAGGTTTAGGAATTCTATTAAGCACAACAAACATTTAATAAAAAAATTTCTCACCAATAAAAAGCAGCACTAGAATTTAATAAAATAGCAACAACTGATTTAGTAAAAAATTTACTTTTTCTTTCAGCTTTGTCATTCATTTCAAGAGAATAAAATGCATTTTTCTATTAAATCGGTTTTCAATTTTAGACAAAAATATTTTAAATATGTCAAACACTTCACTTTTATTTCTCATTAAGTACACAAAAGTGTAGTTTAAACAGTCATCAATAAAAGTAATAAAATAACATTTTAATTTCTAGTTGAAACATCATATAGTTCACAAATATCAGAGTGAATTAAATCAAGTGGTTTAGATTCTTTTAACTACTAATTTATACGAGATTTTGGTAATTTTAACTTGACTATAAAATTCATATTTTTCAAAATCATTCCAGGATATATTAGGTATAAGTCCTAAGATACTCATAATTTTAATTATGTGTTTATTAACGTGACATAGTTTAGCATGCTAATTATTAAAAAAAACATAACGTGTAAGCAAAAGAAGAAGTTTTATTCATTTCAACATTCAATTTAAATATACCATCAGTGACTTACCCTTTCCCAACAAAACTATTACTTTTAGTAATTGTATACAAATCAGCCCCAATTATTTGAGTAAACCCAACCTTGTTGGGAAGATAATTCGAGATTAAGTTCTTCCTTTCTCTAGAGTATGCAAAACATCCTTCAAAATGATAGTTTTTTTAGAGGTAAACTTTAATTTCACAACACTAGTGCTAGCAACTATAGTGGAATGTGAATCACCTAATAACAATTTCTTATCCTCAGCTTTAGAATAGAACTTGAACAAATCACAGTCATAGCACACATAGCGAGTAGTACCAGTGTCCACCCATCACCCATCGAATCAACTAACAAAGTTGATTTTAGTTATCATAATAATAAGTTTCTTTTTGATTAGGTTCACCTACAAAGCAAGACGATGCCTATTTCGATAGTTCCTATCCAAGTGGTCAGGCCTATTACAGATATAGCACATAAATGTGTCATTTCTGTCATTTCTTGGGATAGAGGTTGAGGTCAATTCTGTGGAGGATATATGTTGCAATTTTGGTTACAGTTATGATTGGTATTGCAATTCTGATTCTTCATGTTCCTCTCTTTGTGTTTCAGAATTACAGAGGAGTATTTTTTTAATATTGTTGTTAGGAACAACAAGTACTTTATCTCTTTGGTATTGTTTTTGTGCTTCTTCCTTAATACGAAGATAGATAATAAGACTTTCGAGAGAAAACTCCTTAATTTTGTGCCTAATCTTTATAGACAAGAGCTAATTTATCAATTATTACAATGACTTGGAATTGTTCAACTAAAAACATTACCTTCAAAAATTATTTCTTGTGCTATATTTTATAATTCATATGATTATGCTTCCAAAGGTTTATCGTCAGTCATTAAGTACTTTAGGTATCTACTAACAACATGCTTCTTTGCTCCAACTTCCTCACTGTCATATTTCTTTTAAAGTGCATCCCAGATTTTCTTAGCAGACTTATCAAAATTATAGTAATCGTACAAATCTTCAATCAAACCATTAAGAATAAATTTTTTATGCATGAAATCATCATCTACCCAATACTGATAATCTTTAGTTTGCGTTTCAGTTAGTTCAGTAGGCAGTTCATGTTTAACATTATTTAAAAGATAAGCAACATTTTTCATGGTAATAAAAATATATTTTTTGTCTCTATCTTTCACAATGTAGCTCCTCAAAACGGAAGGGTTTGTTGAGTTTAGTAGTAGAAATTTTAGTAGATATGGTAGATAAAAACGTCTTAAAATTGTTACTTCATAAGTAATAAAATAAGGAACGAAGTTACTAATGTTATTGCTTGGGTTGAGTTGTGGACTAGATCGATCTCTTTAAGACGTATCAAGGCTCTGTCCAAATTATGCAAGTAATTCTCGTCGCTATCGTCCCAAAGATAAAACAACATAGAATTTGACTCTATCTCGAAAGTCTAATGCACTATAGAAGATCGAAATACTACACCCTTATTAAATTAAGTTGCTTAGAATCAAATAATAAAAACAAAAATATAAATTGTGTAAAAAGAGTTGTATAAAGAGAAATGTGTAGAGAGCTAATTTTATTGTGTTTCATTATTGAGACCACTACTTCTATTTGTAAGTGAAAAATAAAGCTGTTAAAGGGGAAAACATAGGAATGAATGTTCAATAAAAAAAATATGTTAAGAGAAACATAGGAGTAATGTTCATAAAAAAAATATATTGAGAAAAGTAGAAAGAGACTCATTCTACCAAATTGAGTCTTCACTTATTGGTTAAAAAAAAAAAATAATATTTATCAAAAAATAAAGTACCACTTCACATTTTCACTTGACTCAATCAACAATATAAATCAACAATTACTCATCTTCTAACTTCTTCACAAAATTAGATACCCTTTTAAGGCATAAACCCAATTCCCAAAATATGCCTTATAAATACCTTTAAAAGGATGTAAAAGATCAACGTATAAACCCAATTCCCAAAATATGCCTTATAAATACCTTTAAAAGGATGTAAAAGATCAACGTGGGATAAGTTGAGTGACTAAACATATAAATATTTTTTTTTTCTTTCAAAAATTCACTTATTTTTAATAGGTATCTCTTATTGTTTTCATCTTAAATGAGTGAGATGAGTCACGTGAGTACAAAACTTTTGAGGATATACAGGGTAAGTGCCTTCTTAAGCTATCATCTTTTTTGTCTGATTATTAGAATTAAAAAAGAAATTGTCCATAACTAAGATAAAAAAAAAAAAAAAGGAAGAAAGAAACATAGTTATGCATTTTTCTTTTTTCTTTTTCTAATTGAACGTAGACGTAGATTTACGATCAAATGCTCAACCTTACAAAGATTAATTCACTCAGGTAAATACCCCCATCTATTTATGATTAAATTTACATTCCATAAATAAAATATATATTCTATGTAACCAAATGTAGCAGAACATTAACCAAAAGCAATGGATCTAAAAGTGAAAGTGGAAACCTACATACATTATGTATAAAACTAGAAGATTGAGAAAACACAAAAATGAGCTTTAACAATCAAACAGAAAAAAAAAGATTTGTTTTTGTTCAATAAGCACAAAGTCTTTGAGATTTGAGAAATTTTTGGAGCGACGGTTGTATGATTAGATTTGAGAGTGAGTCCCCTAATTAGCAATTTTTTCTTATTATATCCATATGTATGAAATAATGAGAAAAAAACTTCTATTTTTCTAAGGATTTTCAAACATACAAAAAGAATTCATACTATGGAATTAAAAATCATTATACATCATTAATATTTTTTTCTTATGATAATAAATAAAATATACTTTCTTTGACTATTAATTTTTTTATTAAATATTTATATTATTATTCTCATAATACAACAACATATAATAAAAAATTCAATAATTATATTTAATTTATAATTTTTATAATTTATTAAAATATTTAAAAATTTATTTACCAATTCATACAAATAAATAAGAAAATTTTCAATATAATTAAATTTATATATATATATATATATTATATTTAATAATAAAATTATTAGTTATAAAATCATATTAAAAAAATAAATATTAAATGTAAACTTTTAAGATAAAATGATAATAGTTAATTAATTCAAATTTTTAAGTTTGAATGATCGAGATTGATTTTATTTGTCGAACCATTAGACGAACCATGTTAAAATTAAAACAAGTGTTATCAAGTAATTTACTTTCAATTATGATTTATTTATATTAAATATAGTATTGATATTTTATGTTACTTTTTTCAATAACGTATTTTTTAAAATTCAAAAAATTATACTCTTGTTTATATATTTTTAAACTTTTACTATTTTTGTATTTTTTATATAAAAAAAAGTATTATATACACATTTATATTTGTGAGAATAATACTCATATCGCATTTTACTTTCTATTCCTATAAAATTATATTTGTCTTAAATTTTAAAATAAATAATTAAGATTGAACAAGGATGTATGTATCTCGATTATAAGTTTTTTTATACTTTTTTTCTCATAAAATAATACCCTTAAGACTTATAATAATAAAAATAACATTTAATAATATTTAACAAGTTCTTATTAAACAATATACTACATTAAACAGATTTAAATGATTATAATTCAATTTAAGTTGTGTTTTAAAATGATATGTTGTATTTTTTTAAGAATAAAAATATATGAAATAAATACAAATAATACTATTTTTATGATTATAAATTTTAATGATATTATTTTTATTATTTTACTAATCTTTTTTATAAAAACACAAAAATTATCAAAATTAGGATTTTTTTTTAAATATTACATTTTTCATCTATAATTCGAAAAAGATGATTTCATCTATCAACAACAATAATTAATTAATTAATGACTACATTTTAACGTTAAATGAGAGTGAATTTTTACTCATTTTATATAAAAAAAATTTAAAAAATAATATTAGGAAATAACATTTTATAAAATAAATATTATAGTAACACTATTTGTTTTATCCTAAAATTTCCTAATTGAGTTGCGCCTCTCGCTGTTCGACCCATATTTCTGTGTTAATTATCTAATATAGAGACTATTTCATGTAACTAATCATTTTTTCCTAAATCATCTACGATCGCATTTTAGTCGAACAAATATACAACTTTATCCTTCATGTCCGATGATCGCATCTCTTCAGTCGACAATGAGCTTAAAGCCTGGGACTAAGATTTTTTTAAGGTTGACCACGCCACTCTTTTCTATCTCATCTTGGTATGCCCCTTTGATCTCATCTTGGTTGCTATTATTGTTCTATCAATTTTCCCTAATTATGTTGTTTCGATTTAGGGTTTTTCCTCAACATCAGATTTGCCTCGTGCTGGAAAAGGAGCATAGGAAAAATCAATGTCGAGATTTGGAAGAACCAAATCCGGCCATTTACTGATTTGTTTCTTGAAAATTTCACTGTTGGTTTTGAAGCCATGGCGACCCAGTAAATCGTATTTGTGTTCAAGATCATATGTAGTAATAGCAGAGAGCATTTGTTCATACCAAATAAGATAAATGGAGTGATCCAGTATTGAGAAGGTAAGTCCATTGGACGGTGATGGAACGAAGATGTTCTAGAGGATTCACCTACTCTCAATTGAGAACGAGAAATTGAGTGATTGTCAACAATTTTTCCACTGGACGCCATGGTAGTGAACTCGAGAGCTTCTTGATTATGTGGATCGGATACCATAGTTCAATTAGAGAGAAAAATGAAAGTTCTGGACTTTGATGAAACTCTTAGTAGTACATTTTATACAAGTGAGGAAAAATATCTACTAACTAATTCAGTGCTCCTGTGACAAACAAGATGGTTAGTTCTTTACAGATAGGTGACCATTTTCTTTGTGGGTTTGTGTTGGGTACAAATTATATCTTTAAATATAATATATTGAGTTATTTTTGTCTTTATATATAATATATTACATCACTCTTACATCATCTATGTTTTTTGATATAACATGTTGCATAATCTTTCTCCGGTATAGTCGTTGGCGACTTCATCAGAGTTCTGATTAAAAACTCCAATAGGTGGCAGAATTCCCATAAAATTTCAGGTGGGTGACCGGAATGAAGAGAGTAAAATCACGTGAAAGGGAGTAATATGTTTGGGTTGGACTGGGATTTTAAACTTGGAGGACGGTTTCGTAAAATGTAATTTAATATTAACATTAGACTGTGAATTTTGATCATTATTTTTATTAGTTTGAGAAAAATGAATAATAAAACTAAATGTTAACTATTTAAGTCGAAACCATCAAAGATAATAGAACAACTGCTTCCTCATATAATTGTATGATGCTATGGACAATTTAGAGAAAAAAAATGTGTTCATATACTCAATTTTTGAGGCTTCTTAAGATAAGACTCCTTATTTATTCCATAGTACACGGGTTTAGTACCTGTATAAGTGATGAAGTTCCTACCAGAAGGAGACCCTCCCAAACTCTTATCCCAATGCCAATGCCAATGCCTTTTGTATGAGAGCTGCAACTCCTAGAACTTGCTAGACTACTTGATCCATTTTCCAACACTTTCTCCACATTCTGTTCTGGTTTATGCAGCTTCGGTCCTTCTCTTTCTCCTCCTCCTGCAATTGTTTTGCTTTCATGCAACGAATGCTGGCGTTCTGCCTCAACATTCCCTTTTTCGTCTCCCTCTAATGCTTTAACCCCTTTTTTGCCCCTCTCCAATGTCATTTGTTTGTTTAGATTCGTCAGAAGCTTCATTTCTGCAAGTTGTTTTTACTTGAATTACGTACAGACAATGAAATAATTTATTCCAAAGCTTTAGCTAACTAGTTGTCTTTACAAATAATAGAGCCAGGCATACATAGAAAATTAAACCTTCAATCTTTTTTTGTTACTCCTCCGACCAAACGAACATTTCCAACTCAATAACCAAAATTTTCTTGTTTCGTGATTGAGGAAAAATTCTAATAAGAAACGGGGTTCGTTCTTCATGATGTCCTGTTATTAGCTAGGAATCCATGACTCATAAATCCCCATTTTGGGTAGAATTGTATAGGATGTTTCATCACATCATCCATGAATCATGAACCTACTAATCCACTACGCAAAGTAGCATCAGGTGCTTCATGCAAGTTTATTTCAGGGACTAAACCTTATATGTCACGCAAAACTCACGTAGTTTAATTTCATGAGCAGCTCTGCAATTGCGGAAGTCAGGAGTTCGAAGTATCTGCTCATAGATACCAAAGGGATAGTTATGATGTTCAACACAAAGCAATTATTAGTATTTAATAATTAAAAACAGATTATCAATTACAATGATGATAAAGAGACAATATATTGCAGTAACTAATTATCAGTATCTTTTGGAGTAATTTATCAAAATTAGTAGGACAATTCTTTTTACCAAAATTGATAAGAATTACCAATGTTATGATAAACCCTTCTCACAATTAAGTGTTTATGATATGAATGAATTGCAGCGTCAAAAACTGGTCTTGAGAAAGAAAACTAAATGTTGGGAAATAACGCAAATTCCCGATAAGTCAAACTTATGAGAAAGCAAGAATAGAAAATAACACACAAATTTGATAACGGAGTTCGGCCAATCTTGCTTACGTCTCCGGACCTACTGCAGATCTTTTTATTGAAAGAGGAGAAATTACACAAAGTGTTTACAACACTCAAAACCCACAACCCAATTACACCTAAGAAAATTACTCTCAATTTTCTCTCACAAAAGCTTTGCTCTCTAAGCTTTTCTCTCAATTGGAATGAACACTTTGGATGGTTAATTCATTACAATTACACATCTATTTATAGGAAAATTCACTCCTTGAATTACTCCTTAAATTAATGGTTCCTTGAATTGCTCCTTGAATTAAGCTCCATGTTTTACTCCATGTTTTGCTCCTTAAATTAAGGAGCTTTATAACAACAATCTCCAACATTCTCCCACTTGAATACTGATTTCAATCTGTCTTCACACCTCAATCAATGCAGCAGCTTTTCTAGTCTTTGTTACTCTAGCAGACCAACTGAAGTTGAGCACAACTTCAGTTTGTCAATAGTCACCACTTTTGTTAACATATCTGTTGGATTTTTGCTTCCTTGAATCTTCTCCAGTATTAACACATCATCTTCCAATAGAGATATGATGAAGTGATAAGGAAGTCCAATATGCTTGGTTCTAGAATGAAATGCTGAATTCTTTGCCAAGTGTATTGCACTTTGGCTATCACTATGCAGAACATTCTTCTCCTGTTTGAATCCCAACTCAGTTAACAAACCTTGAAGTCATATCATCTCTTTACTAGGTTCACTTACTCCCACATACTCACCCTCTGTAGTGGATAGAGTGACAATTTTCTGTATTTGTGACATCCAACTAACAGCTGTAGTTCCAACAGTAATATATAACCGGTGGTGCTTCTTCGGTGATCAACTTCACCTCCAAAGTCTGCGTCTACGTACCCTTGTACTTTTAATTCTCCTTTACTAAAGTACAAGCACTTTTCTGTGGTGCCTCGCAGATACCTCAAAATCCACTTGACTACTTCCCAATGAGTTTTCCTGGATTTGACATAAATCTACTAACAACTCCCACTGCATGGCCAATGTCTGGTCTCGTACAGACCATTGCGTACATCAAACTTCCAATGGTTGAGGCATAAGGAACCTTAGCCATGAATTCTCTCTCTTCCTCTGTCTGAGGGGACTGATCCTTGGATAGGCGAAAATGACTGGCCAAGGGTGTGCTAACTGGCTTGGCATCGCCCATGTTGAATCTCTGCAAAACACGATTGATGTACTCTGCCTGAGATAACTGCAAGGATCTTTTCTTCTTATTTCTTGTGATTTGCATTCCAAGAATCTTCTTTGCTGGACCCAAGTCTTTCATGTCAAACTCTTTTGACAATTACTGCTTCAACCTTTTAATATCATCCATATCTGAACATGCTACTAACATATCATCAACATAAAGTAGTAAAATGATGTAACTGGACCTATATCTCTTGAAGTAGCAACAATGGTCAGCATTGCACTTCTGGAAACCTTCCTTGTGCATAAAGTTGTCAAACTTTCTGTACCATTGTCTCGGGACTTGTTTTAGGCCATACAAACTCTTCTTAAGTCTGCACACCATATTCTTCTTCCCTCTTTCTGAGAAACCTTCTGGTTGGTACATGTATATCTCTTCATCTAAATCTCCATGAAGGAATGCAGTCTTCACATCCAATTGTTTCAGATGAAGATCTTCAATGGCTACAATACTCAACACTGATTTGATAGTATTGAGCTTCACAACGAGAGCGAAAATGTCAATGTAGTCAACTTCTTCCTTCTGTTGAAACCCTTTAACAACTAGGCGTGCTTTGTATCTCTTGGAACCATCATGCTCTTCTTTCATCCGGTACACCCATTTGTTGTGAAGTGCCTTCTTTCCCATAGGTAACTCAGCTAGTTCCCATGTCTGGTTGGAGATGAGAGATTTCATTTCTTCTTTCATAGCAAGCTCCTACTTACTGGAATCTCGAGTCTGACAAGCTTCATCATAGCATTCAGGCTCCCCTCCATCAGTTAGCAACATATAGTTCATATATCTCCTGTTGGGCACATGAGGTCGAGAAGACCTTCTCAATACAGGAGCTGGAGTAAGAGGTTATGATTTGTCAAAATGTTGTGTACTGCTCTGTCCAACAAGTTCCTCTGGTTGAGGACTTGTTACAATTGGTTCTGTTGCGGAACTATCTGGGACATCATTTGCATCTGCAAATACTGACTCATTCTGTTCTGAGTCATTGGCATCTATTTTATGCATATCTTTATACATCACCCTTTCGTTGAAAATCACATCTCTGCTTCGGATAACTTTCTTCTTTTCATCATCCCAAATGTTGTAGCCAAACTCATCCTCACCATAACCGATGAATGTGCATTTCTTGGATTTGGGATCAAGTTTATTCCTGCCTTGATCACTGATATGCATAAATGCTACACAGCTAAAAACTTTTAGATGTGATAGTTTCACCTCTTTTCCGCTCCATACCTCTTCTCATATTCTATGCTCCAATGGAACAGATGGGCCTCGGTTGATCAAGTAAGCTGCTGTGTTGACTGCTTCTGCCCAGAACTGCTTCGGTAGACCTGACTGTATACGAATGCTTCTGGCTCTTTCTGTCAACGTTCGGTTCATACGCTCAGCTACACCATTGTGTTGAGGCGTGCCTGGCACAGTTCTTTCCATTCTGATCCCGTGCTCATAGCAAAAATTTTTGAATCTGGTGTCTTCATATTCACCACCATTATCGGATCTGAGCTTTTTGATCTTCAAACCCGTCTCATTTTCCACCATAGCTTTCCATCTTCTGAAAGCCTCAAATACTTCAGATTTATGCTTTAGAAAATAAACTCATACCTTCCGAGAATGATCATCGATGAAAGTCACGAAGTATTGTTTCCCACCAATGGATGAGACGGTTGTTGGTCCCCAAACATCTGAGTGAATAAGCTCTAGCCTTTCCTTCTTTGGGGTTCTACCACTTGTCTGAAAGCTGACTCTCTTTTGCTTTCCAAGTATGCAATCTTCGCACATGTCCATCTCTACAGACTGTAGACCTGGAAGTTTTCCTTTTGAGTGCATAATCTTCATCCCCTTCTCACTCATGTGGCCTAATCTCTGGTGCCACAGGTTTGGTGTTTCATTGCCTGCTGCAATTGTGATTGAACAACGTGCTTCTGCTGTCATGTAAAGAGTGCCACTTTTCTTGCCTCGAGCAACTGTCATTGCACCCTTTGAAATCTTCCAATCATCACCATGGAAGATCGTAGTGTAGCCTTCACTGGCCAACTGCCCCACTGAGATTAAGTTCCTTCTGAGGTCGGGAATGTGTCTGACATCCTTCAGCTCTCAAACAGACCCGTTTAACTTAATCTTCACTACACCTTTGCCAACAATAGCACATGGTTAATCATCACCAAGATATACCTTTCCAAGGTTTCCGGGGACATATTTCTCGAAAAATTCTTTCTGTGAAGTAGCATGGAACGATGCTCCAGAGTCTAACACCCAAGATTCTTCCTTGCTCTCCAAATTCTTCCTTGCTCTCCAAAGAGCATATCAATGCATCATCTCCTCCTGAGGTGGAAGTAACATTTGCCTCTGCCTTCACTTGTTTGTCCTTCGGTGCACTCTTGCACTGATTTTTGTAGTGCCCGGTTCTTCCACAATTCCAACACTCGATAGTCTTCGAGCTATGAGAATTATTAGGATTCCTGGATTTGGACCTCCTGTCCTTTGATCTACCTCGGTAGTCTGTTCTACCACGTCCATTTCCTTTGGTTGAATTTCTTCCTCTTGACTCTGTATGCAAAACTGAAGAGGTTGACGATTCACCTGTCTCTCTACGTCGGATCTCTTCACTGAGAACCAAATCACGAACATCGTCAAATTTCAACTTATTGCTTCCCGATGATCTACTAATGTAGTGTGACAAGAGTATTCCGACTTTCTGGTAGAGAAGACAAAAGTATCAATGCTCGTACTTCTTCATCGAATTCAATTTCCATTGAACTCAACTGGGTTGTGACTGTGTTGAGTTCATTGAGATGTTGAGCTACCGATGCGCCTTCCGTCATCCGCAAATTGAACAAGCGCCTCATCAAGTGCACTTTGCTATGTTGAAAGCAACATTACGGGATAACGTCAATCGAATAACTCCGAGGGCTTGTCTGTCTAGAAGATTCCAATCTTCTTCCTTCATAGCCTCTGGCTTCTTCCCTGAGAGAGGTTGATATAGATTTCTTTGATACATATAATCTTCTATCTGCATTTTCCAAAACCCGAAATCTGTGCCATCGAATTTCTCGAGTTTCACCCTTCTTTCATCTGCGGCCATTGCTCCCACTCAATTCTGACTTTCTCTGGATCGTTTCTGACTATTTCTGCAAACCACCGTGTATTAGAACACCTCCGTTAACGAACAAATATCGTCAACAAAATTTCACTATTCACGTAATTCACTATTCATGTGAATAGTAACCTTGCAAAAAATTGACAGAAATCACCACCAAAAGCTCTGATACCAGTTGTTGGGAAATAACGTAAATTCCCGATAAGCCAAACTTATGAGAAAGCAAGAATAGAAAATAACACACAAATTTGATAACGGAGTTCGGCCAATCTTGCTTACGTCTCCGGACCTGCTGTAGATCTTTTTACTGAAAGAGGAGAAATTACACAAAGTGTTTACAACACTCACAACCCACAACCCAATTACACCCAAGAAAATTACTCTCAATTTTCTCTCACAAAAGCTTTGCTCTCTAAGCTTTTCTCTCAATTGGAATGAATACTTTGGATAGTTAATTCATTACAATTACACATCTATTTATAGGAAAATTCACTCCTTAAATTACTCCTTAAATTAATGGTTCCTTGAATTGTTCCTTGAGTTAAGCTCCATGTTTTACTCCTTGTTTTGCTCCATATTTTGTTCCATGTTTTGCTCCATATTTTGTTCCATGTTTTGCTCCATGTTTTGCTCCATGTTTTGCTCTATGTTTTACTCCTTAATTTGCTTTTTAAATTGAGGAGCTTTATAACAACAATCTCCAACATTAAATACCTACTTTGCTGTGTTGCTTGGTCCTCAATCAAAAGGGTTAGGCTATCCCCCGTTGTTATTGAGTTGAAGTTCATAACAGGACGAGGGTTTTGAAAAAGAGCATTCCAGAAGCTCTATTTTATGTTTTTATTTTTTTTAAATAGGAGCAATTTTAGTTATAATAATTTATTATAATGTTAATTGATGAGATAATTGCTTATTAAAAAAATCCAATTCCTGCAAGCATCACAATTTTTGTTTTTATAATCACGGCGGCGATATCGAGTAATATTTTTTAAAAAAGGTAAACCATTCGTTACTATACAATTATAAAAAATATTAAAAAATTATAAAAAATAATACCTAAAATTTATAATAATAAAAATATTATTTAAAAAATTATAATCATAAAATTGTATCTTTTATATTAAATTTATATATTTTTATTATTAAAAAATTGATATATTATTTTATATTAAATATTTTTTACTTAAAAATGGTTTGTTTAATTATTTCTATCTCTTAATTATTATTGGATTTCACATTTCCTTATACTATTTGAGTATATATATATATATATATAACTTTTACACCTGAACAATTAATAGATATTAAACATAAATCTTAAACTTCATAGTTTTCACAAAATTAAAAAAATATTAGATTATATATATTGAGTCTAAATTAAATCCTTATTTGTTAGTCTCAATGATTAAAACTCAGAAAATAAAAAATGTTTAAATAAATTTCTTTCTCTTAATTTTTTCGTTCTATAAAGCATTTTTTTTCTTAGTGGTAGAACATTTTATTTTTTTATAGGCATTGAAATATTATACCACAATTACAAGTATGTTAATAGGTGAAAAAAATAAAAAAAATTCATAGCATAATTTATTTATTTTTTTAATAATTATATTAATCAATATTACCCATAAAAATATATAATATTTATTTATTTAAATCAATTAATAAAGAATAGTATGTCACGGGAGCAATAATCTTACATTCTACTCATTGACTTAAGCTATAAAATTAATATTTATGATTTAATAAATAAGATAAACATAATATTTATAATTTAATATCTTTTTTATATTAATTAAATTATTATATCAATATAGAGTAACATAAGTCACGAGGTTCAATATCATTAGAAGAACAATTTCTTTCAAATATTATAATATTATATTTGATAAAAAATTAAAAAATTTCAATAATGATATACGATAATGTCTTTATTAAAAATCACATTCTATTAACTTCATAAAACATTTATCTACATATCAAAATAAAATAGGATGTTTATATATATATAAAAAACATACATGAGCTCTAAGTATCAATTAAATAACATTAAAATCCACGAAGTTAAAAAAAAATTTAGATGATGCTCTTCCTCTTAACATGTCCATTAAATGTCTTTAAAGGAAACCTATAATCAATGGATCTACGATCATAAGAATAATGCTAATATACTCTATTGATACTTTTTGTTTCTGAACTTCTTTTTTAATTGTAAAATATTTCAATTCTATATGCTTACCACTTTTATTATCCTTGTCATTAAAATATTACTGCAAAATTATCACAACAAATTTCCAACAACTTGGTAATATTATCGATAATTCCAAGCCTTGATATAAAGTTTTGTAACCATTTTTTTTGAATTGTGGCCTCCATTGTGGAAGCAACAATGACAATCTGTTTCACACTTTTCTATGATATTGTTTATCTAGTTAAAAAAATGAATAGCCAACTATGAACTTTCTTGTGTTCTTACATCTAGTAATGTTTGACTCTGAATATCCAATCATCTTAAGATGGTTAGATCTCTAATAAGTGACCATGTAATATTTAGTTCCTTGTAAGTACCTCAATACTTTCTTTGTAGCCTTCCAGTGATCCATTCTTGAATTACTTTAATACCGATCATGCAATCTAATAACAAAATTGATGTTTGGCTTGCTACAAGTCTAAGCATACATTAACCTCTCAATAATTGATGCATAAGTAATTCCTTCCATTTTTTTGCTTTCCAAATTATTCTTTAGACATTGCATCAAGATGAACTTATCTCCCTTTTGAATTAGAATGATGCTTGATGAGCACTTGTCCATTATAAACCTCTCTAAAACTTTATTAATATATGCTTTCGATAACAATTTCAAAGATCCTTGTGATTAATCACAAAATATTTCTATTTCAATCATATAAGTTGCCACATCAATATCTTCATTTAAAAACTCTCTAAGAGAAATTTCTTGATCTTATGCAACAAACCAAAATCATTAATAGGTTGTAAGATATCAACAACATACAGAACTAAAATTATAAGCTTCCTTCCACTAATATTCATATATATATATATATAGGTGATGGTATCATTGAACTTAAGAAACCATTGGCGGGAAGCTTACTTAAGTCCATATATTGATTTCTTAAGTTTATACAACATATGTTCTTTCGCTTCAACAGAAAAGCCTCTTGTTGATTCATATGCATCTCTTATCTTAAATTTTCAGTCAAAAAGGTAATTTTCGCATCCATTTGTTGTAACTTTAAATCATAATGAGCTACCAAAACCTTGATAATTCTAAAATAATCTTTCTTGTAGATTGTTAAAAAAGCCTCATTGTAATCAACACCGTCTTTTTGAACGAAACCTTTGGCAACATTTCCACTTGGGTCATGCTTGGTCTTAAAGACCCATTTGCACTTGACTCTTTTAAAACTTGTAAAAAAGTCAACAAGGTCCCAAACCTCATTATGTTTCATTGATTTCAACTCATCTTTGATGGCATTAATCCACTTAAAAGAATTAATGCTCTCAATGGTTCGTGGAAATGAAATTAGATATGTATCAATTTCAAACTCAAATTCTAGGTCTTATAAATGTACCACATAATCATCAAAACTAGCATACTTTTTTTTTCTCTTTGAAACCTTCTTAATGTTGTTTCATATGGTTCCTCTAATATAAGTTCATTAATATTATCTCCAATGCGACTTTCTTGATCATTTATTTGTTGTTCTTGTCTATTGTTTAACTGTCCAACAATAAGAGTAACAACTATAAAAGAAGTTAAGGGCAAAGGATATTCTACCCTAGTTTCTTTTTATTCTTAAATATTGGAGAGATATGATACATATGGGAAGAACTTTAAATGTTCAATATGTGATTCCTTAGAATCTGATTGATAACGGACACTTATAACATCAACACTAAAGAAAATGTTTCATCTATTATAGGTTCATTAACATTATCTTCAGTGAGTTTTTCTTGATCATTTATTTGTTGTTCTTGTCTATTGTTTAACTATTTAAAAATAAGAGTAACAACTATAAAGTTAAGGGCAAAGGTTATTCTACCCTAGTTTCTTTTGATTCTTAAATATGGGAGAGATATGACACATATGGGGAGAACTTTTAATGTGCAATATGTAATTTTTTAGAATCTAATTGATAATGCGCACTGACATCAACACTAGAGCAAATGTTAGATCTACTAGCTATGAGGTATAGTGGGATAAGGTCGAGGGCTTTCATTACGATACGGGGTGTTCATCCAAGGATGTAAAATATAAGGTCTCAAATGTTAAATATGAACTAGAAAGATTTAAGGCCTCACGATGGACATCAATATTTTGGAGAAGTATTAGTATGTTATGGATTCTAGTGAGATGTTAGAGAGAAGCTAATATTCAAATCGTTTATTCATCTCATTGGTGTGATATATATAAGCACACAAGAGGTAGGTGTCAATGTTATATTGGTAGGTATTCTATTCAAGGTATCAGAGTTAACCTAAACATGATATCTTACAATTACCAACAAGTTACCAAAATCAAGTCGCTAGGGTTGCATACCCTTTGCACAGATGTGGAGTTGAAATGTGGAATGCCACTAGGTAGTTTTAATCTTGTGTGCATATGGCAAGGTCTTTAGAAGCAAGAAATGATTCGAAAGAGCTCAAATGATCTACCACTCATTAATGCCAGGTTGCAACATATGAGTTTCTCGATACGATGTGCTCTATACAAGTGAGATGATTTAGGTCGCTAGGGTTACACACCTAATGGAGATCAAGGTGCTAACCAAGTTGATATTTACAAATATTTTCAAGATCGTACAAAATATTCTTCAATCCTCAAGATCTCATGCAAGAGATAGATTTGAAAGATCAAGTTGAGTGTTAGGATTAATTTAGAAAGTAATTTTTGTTTTAGTTAATTATGAGCATTTTATGTTTTAATTATCATAAATCTTTTTTTTTCTTTTTTTTAAGGATAGATTAGGCCTAATCCATTACTAAGTAAGCTCATTAGTCTTTTGTCTCTTGAATTTGTGCCTAGGGTTTCCTTTAGACTTGAATTTGTACCTAGGGTTTTTCTTTAGACTTGAATTTATGTATAGGGTTTTCATGAGGATTTATTGTTATAAAAATGCAGCAGCTATGTAATTTGGAAAAATACCATATTTTATTAATAAAAATTTATTTTAGAAAGCTTCTTGCTTTGCCTTCTTGTGTTCTCAATAAATTCTTGAATTTGACTTATCAAAGGGATCTTTTGCGACGTCTCAAGGTTAAGGTTTTAAGGATTTTTTCCTTACAGTTATAATTCAATTATCTTCAACAAGTTCCCAGCAAATAAATTGTTCTTATTCCTTTGAGTTTGTAGTTTCTTAGATAAGTTTGCCTAAAAGGTTCGCATTATTTGGTATTCGAGCTTTGATTACTAGAAACAAGTTATCTATCTTTATCTATCTTTGTTTGAGTTTTTTATTTTAAAAAAAATTTGATCCTCGGTTTTTGCATTTTTTCAAAAGAAAAAAAATTATGTCTTGATTTCATATTTGATTGTTTTCTTTCCTTATCTATGTGGAATGAAAATATTATTGTTTTGGGATTTTGATTTTGTGATATTCTTGTTTGGCCAAATTATCTACTTAGGGTTTTGTGGCCAAAACAAAACTTCGTTTGATTTCCTTATTTTGCTCCCAATTCCGTGTTGTTATTTTTGTTGTCGGATTTCGTTTCGTAGTTTTTTTTGAATTCTTTGTATCTCTTTTTCTTGTTCTTTATTTCTGTATTCAATTTATCTTTATTCTTCAAAAAAGGAAAGAAAAAAAGAAGAAGAGAGTTTTCTATTCATAGTTTCAAAAACAATTTGATAAATTAATCTTGTAACTTTAAAGAGCTTTGTTAAGAAATAAGAAAGATAATTTGTTTTTACCCAAAGAAACTCACTAAAGATTACAAATGCATTTATTATATTAGAAATTGAGAAGATGAAGATACATCATCATCTACGTCATCTAAAAGATTATTGATAGAAAATGATAAAGTGAAATAAAGATGTAGAACTAACATCTTTAGTCGTCGAGTTATGCTAAGAAAATGAAAGAATTAAATTCAAAAATCAAAAAGTTAGATGAATTATTAAAATATTCATAAAATAGTGATTTTTTGTTATTGTAAACATAAATTCATTATCCTATAAAATAAACTCTTATTTTCATTAATTAGACACAACTTGTAAATTAGGGATAAAATAGTTAAACTCTTTATTTAAAAATTATTCATCTAATAACTGTGTATTTAGAAACCATAAACGATTAAGAATCTTTTCAAATTTTTTAATTCACTTTTTAAATTGTAATAATTATTAATCTTATGCATAAAATAAAATGTACTTAATTTTTTTTTTTTGAGTAAATCTAATTTAGACACTATATGTCATTATCACGAGGGTAAGTTTGAACAAGTTTATATCTATCAGGTGTAATAAAATACGATGAACAATATGTGAAAAGATCGTGATATATTCATTAAATTCATGTATAATAATTATAATTTAAAATTAATTAAGAATCTTAAATGATTAAATATTTGCTTATAATATTTATAAAATTAATAAATAACAAAATAAAAACAAGAGAAATTAATAAGTACATATGAAAATAAACATAAAAAATTTAAATTTTAATAAAAATTTTAAAAATTCGTCTTGAAATAATATGCAAGAATTTATAACTAGTGTTATAAAACAATTAATCATAATTAGGCTTCAAAGTTATCGAAAAAATACATCATTAAATAAAAAATTAATACCATTAACAATTTATATTATTTTAAAAATTAATACCATTAAAAATTAATATATTTATGTTACAAGAGATTAAAAATAATTTATATTATTTTAATATAAATTTTATTAAATTTAAAAATAAAATTTAATATAAAATGTTTAAAAAAATAAAAAAACATCATATTTTAAAAAGTTATTTATATATATATATACATATATATATTTAATTTATAATAAAAATTAAAAAATAATAACATATTAAAATAAAATAATACAATTAATAAATATTTTATAAATTTATTTTATATTAACAATTAATTTATTATTATTATTAAAACATCATATTTTAATTACATTTAATCATTTAACAAACGATATTTTAATAAAATATTATTAAAATAATATAATTTATTTTTAATTCCATTATTTATAATCTACAAACTAAACAATACAAACTTTCTAATCAAACATTTTTAATAAGTTTTATTTTTTTAATCAAATGACTAACTCGATAAATTGCAGAATCTCCTAAGAAAAATAATAAATAAATAACTAGGAAAAATTTCATAGATTATAAAATAGTGAACATATATGATAAGGATAAGAAATGCAGAGACACATCCATTGCACATACATAGTCAATAGAGTTTGCTCATCATGCATTATCAAGCATTTACTACGGAGAAAGATTCATCAATGTTTTACTCGCTACAAGATAGCTAGATTCTAAGGAAAGAGCGCAAAACTAAACTCGAACAAGTAAAGATAATAAAGAAGACAGAGACTAATAATCACTCGACAAAGAATTACAAGCCAAAGCTTGCTCATCTTTGGTAAGCAATCCACTACTGGCCTGAACATTCCGAGAATAGCAAACCTTTAACTCTTCATCCTTATAAGTAAGACTCTGCTCAGTATCTGCATTCCCATCAATTACTTTATCATCTTCCACAATCATCCACCCATTACTATTCTGTGAGTTTTCAACCGTCTTCTTTTTTTTGTCAAGATCTGAAATTTCCGCTTTGAATCCATGAGAAACTTTCGCAGTAACAACGCTAGTAGTATTGGTAAGTGTCCCAGCTTGCCCATCAAAAGTAACTTTTAGAGGGCAATTTTTCTTCATCTCTGTTTTAGCAATAACTTTACCTTGCTCATTCTCAATTTTGAATTCTCTCTCTATTTTGATTTTCTGCTTAATTCTTTGGTGATTCCCATTGTTTGTGAATTTGAGTGAATTCTTGAACTTGTATTTCTGCGAATTTGAGAATGTATAATTGCCTTCACTCCATTTAACCCACCCAACTGACTCAATCTCCCTCTCTGCTTCAATTTTAAATTTCCCATCCAGCTTTCTGAACTCTGACTCTGTTTCTATTTCAAGACTAGGTTTGTCAAGATTGCTTATACTGGCTTCGACTCTCTCCAATTTTGGGTCTAACCATAGGTGTAAATTACCATCAACAAGCCAATATGAAATCGCTTTCTTCACACCAATCCCAAACGTGTGGGCATTTCCATCCAGAAGCAAGCCTAGAAAAGGAGTCAGTTCTATATGGTAAGAGGGAAGATTAAAGGCTCCGATTGCGACTACTGGTTCCCAAAACAACGGGTTGATTCCGCCGGAGAAGATCACCGGCAATGGAACTTCACCACCAACTAATTCATCGTCAATAGTGACAAAAACTTCCCTATAAGCTCCATTGGCATCAACGTCGGTCAAATTGTTCCTCAGTACGTACGAATTCGGTGGATGTAAGTACCAATACTTATCGTTCTCGTGATACGAAACGTACAATTCGAGTACGGCTCTGCGAGTGTTCTTCGGAATATAGATTTCCTTAAACTGCAAGTCTGATTCGCTCTCTATTTGGAACCAGAACCCTTTCTTGCCGGTATCCGATACCGGAATTATAAAATCAGCCGGCCCTTCAGTTACGGTTACACCTCCCAAACTTTCTGTTTCCTCAATTTTCTCAGATTCAAACCCTAGATTTTCCCCTCTGAAATCACCACCAAATTTTCTTGCGAACTTTGAAACCCTAACGTCGGTACCACTAACTGCGGTATGGTTGTAGTAGAGGAAGGTAACGTTGACGCGGTAAATTCCGGGGTAACGACGGTTAACGAGGTTTTGGAGCATCATGGAGAGAGTGATATTGGACGTGGAGAGAACAGATGAGTACTTAGTGATGTCCTTTCGAAACTTCCAGGTGATTCCGGAGGAAGTTTTAGGCTTAGGTGTGCTGGTTCGGAGAAGCTCGGTGCCGTTGAGCCATAAACCGGCGATACGATCGAGCTGTTCATCCGTACATTCTGCACTAAATTCGAGGACGACGTAGGACCAAGGAGAAGGACAGTCGGACGGTGGAGAGTAAGGAGTGGAGAATGGCGGTGACTTGAGTGTGGTCACAAATGAATGGTTGAGAATTGGGAGGACGCATGATGGAGTCAAACGATCGGACGGTAGAGGAAAGTCCACTTCTAGATATTCACTAGATGAATCGGGAAGAAGAGAGAAGCTGGATGAGGTTGGCTTGGTACCAAGGTGAAAAAGGAAGATGAAGACGAACCAGATACAGATACTCATTTTCCACTTTCTTATTTCATTCAGTTTGTTTGTGTGTAAATAAGTCACAACATAATTTTAAATATTGATAGACTAGTCCATCAAGATTGTTGTTATTACACGTGAAAGTGATTTTTATTTAATGTTATCATCATATAATAAATTTTTTAATTTTTTTTGTAATTTTCAATTTTAATGCTTTAAATTAAGGAATGATTCGGTGTGAAAAAAATTATATATTTTTAATTTAATTTTTTAATAATTTAATACAATATTATTAATAATTTTAATTTTTTTGATATTTTTAAAATATAAATCATTAGTATTAAAATAATAAAATATTTTATTTTTTATTTTAATGTTCTAAAATTTTTAAAAATAAAGATATTATTTTATTAGTAATTTTTTTTCCTTAATAACACTATTTTATTGGAGAAAAAATTAGGTATAATCGAGCAAAAAGTCAACATTTTAAATAAAATTTAAGTTTTAGTAAATAATTTGATAAATTTAATTAGATTGAAAAGTTAGGTTGAACTTAGATTATTGAAATTGACTTAATAGATTTTATATTTTATTTTAATTAAATTTAAATCAAATTATTATTAAGTTATATATAAATAAATATTTTATTAATAAATATATTATATATATAATAATTATATTAAATTATTATTTTAATTTAAAATTAAAAATAAATATTAAATATGTATAATAATTTTTAAACATATTTAATATTATTTTAATTTTTTTGGTTGAAATTATAAACATTAAATTTTACAACAAATATATTAATTTAAAATTTAAATATTATATATATTATATTTTATATATGATAATAATTTATAAATAAATTTTATTATTTTTATATTTAAATTATTTATATCAAATTTAAATATATTAAAAATAAATAATTTAAATAAGTTACTCACTCCAATACAAACCAATAAAATTAAGCTATTTGTATATAATTTTAATCCATTTCACATATCTTACTTCTGTACTACTTCCTTTTTAGTCTCTGACTTTTTCTTTTTTTGGAATAATAACCTCCCACTTTTTTTAAAGTCTCTCTCACTTTCTTTTTCTACATTTCCGTCCAAACTCAAATCATTTTTAACCCTCCTCCGTTAAGAACCTACTGCATTTTTATCAAAGCAGTCCTCATAAAAAATGTTTTTATTTTTTATTTTTTGAACTCTACTGTAATAATAATGTAAAAGATTATTATGGATGATAGAAAAGGTTCTATATTTTATTTTACTTAATTTATTTTTTTCATTTTACTTTTTGTTTTGTTATTTTTCTTTTAATTTTTTTGCTTTTCTTGATTGACTCGTGATACACATTGTCTAGCACAAATAAAAAGCCGACATATACATTCGTACGAGTACAAAGAAATCTTGAAGCCTGATTGGATATCAAGGATATCACCCCATCACCTTATCACCTTATCCTAACCTGCAGTTCTTGTCCTATGCATATTATGTCAATTATTCGATGTAAATAAATAATATTGTATCTTAAAATCAAAAGAGTGGGGTAATAGAGGTGTTGGAATTAATTGGTAATTTAAATTAAAAATAATATAATTTATTTTTATTATTTTTTTAAAAATATATTAATTGAGTGATACTATTTATAATTTAAATAGTTACAATAATATAAATAATTTAATTTAATGTAAAATGCTGAATTTCCATGCACATCATTTAAATTTTTTTAACAGGTTTTAAACTGTGTATATCCTACGTGTTTCTAAACTGCATTTAAATTTTTTTTTTCAAATAGTTTTGTTTTAAACTCTAAAATGTATACTGTAAATTATGTTTACAAGGCATCCAAACTTTTTACGGGATACTTTGTTTGCATGTGAATAATGTGTAGATAAAAATAATACTGATAATTAATAATATTGTAATTTATTTTCTTTCTTGTTTTTTTAATATACAAATATTATATTCTTGTACAAAAAAACTAGAACAAAGAAATACAAAAATACAGAAATTATTAACGATAACTATAATAGTTTGACATTGTATCAGAGCAGAGTTATTGGTTGTCTTAATGGAAGAATAAGTTACCTATTACGCTGATTCTGTTCTCCTTTGACTGATTTGGTGTGATACGCTCAACAGATTGTGTTAATATGTGGGTATTTGGTTGATTATTTGGTCAGGATTTGGGGTAGCCGTTCAAGCTACTCGTTGGAGTCATCACATTTCTTACGTTCCATTTTAGCTATTGCTGTGGGGCAGTCATATTGTTCTTCAGCCCTGTAATTCTGTAAACCGGAAAAAAATTACAGTGATCAGATTGATGATGAGGATGATTCCAAGTATCGATGAAAAACTGAGAGGAGTAGAAGGAAAAAACCTAATGAAAGGTGTTACCATATGCACACATTAGTTCCTGTAAACAAAAAAAAACAAGTAGCTTCAATTGCTTTGCTTTCTGTGAGCTGTTTTTTTCAGGTTTAGAAATCACAGACTGTAATTCATTTGGCATTTTTTGATATATGAAGTTGTTCCTTGGTGACCCTCTCTGAATCCCTCTTGAATCTACGAGGAATATTGTGAAGCTGGGAAAGCACAAGTTGAACAACGACTCTTCTGAAAGTGGAAGCTGCAACGGTGGAAGCAGTTTAGAAAAGAGGCAGGAGAAAAATTAGGGTTAAGGAAGGCGCTGCTCTATAAAAGTGGAAAAAAAATTAGGGTTTTATTCTGTTTCTTTATATATATAGTGGCTAGTGACTCGAGTGTAAAAAATTAGGGTTTTAGATTTCATGGCAGAATCTAGAGATTTAACCACCAATTTCATATTGAAAGATTTGACGACAAAAATGACGGAAGTTTTAACTAGAGCTCAGATCACCTCACAACCTCCACTAACTGAAGCGTCGACTACTCCCATTTGCATCAAGTTGGGAGGATCCAACTATGCCTTATGGTCCCAAGTGGTGGAGATGTATATCTCTGTCAAAGACAAACTGGGATATATTAATGGGGAATTTCCTCAACCTACTGAAACCAACCCCACATTCAGGAGATGGTGCACTGATAATACCATTGTCAAAGGATGGTTGATCAATTCGATGGACCCCTCCTTGATTGCAAATTTTATTCGTTTCCCAATTGCGAAACAGGTTTGGGATTCTACTGCTACCACCTACTATGATGGGACAGACACGTCTCAAGTATATGATCTTTGCCATCGAGTTACTCGTATGAAGCAAGCGGGTGGATCCATTGAAAAATACTACAATGACCTTCAAGGGTTGTGGCAAGAAATTGATTTCCGTCGTCCTAATCCAATAGAGTGTGCGATTGACATACAAAAATACAACTCCATCGTACAGAAAGATCGAATGTATACCTTCCTCGATGGACTTGATAATAGACTAGATAAAACTCGAAGTGATGTGCTTCAGATCAAACCATTCCCTACGGTGGAACAAGCCTATGGATTCATCCGTAGGGAAGAGGTCAGGCAGAACATGATGATCACGGGTGTAGATACGACACCCGGAACAGTTATGGCTTTCAAAGGGATCAAGAGACATCATAATCTGATGCCACCAAGACCAAAAACCTTTTTGGGTAGCAAGAAATCCACCGTCTGTTGACATAAAATATGGTCATTGTGGAAACTCCAAACACACCCGTGAAAACTGCTTCAAACTACATGGGTATCCAGAATGGTGGAATGATCTTCAAGCACGAAAGAAAAGGGAAACCACTGGGAAAGCTGTTGTGGCTACCAATACTACATCATTATCTCTTATTGCTCAGGCCGAATCTTTCCAAGATCCAGGTATTTCAAGTAAAGCATTTCATATCTCTACTCGTAGTGATAATGAGGATTGGATTTTAGACTATGGAGCTACAGATCATATGACATTTGACCCAAAAGATCTCTCCAATACAACTCAGCCGAGACGGAGCCATATTGCCAATGCCAATGGGGTCACTTATCCAGTTACAGGGGTCGGAACAGTGACTTTATCTCCTTCATTATCATTATCTAATACATTACTTGTACCCTCTCTTTCAAACAAACTAATGTTTGTAAGTCAAGTCACTTTATATCTTAATTGTGTAGTATTGATGTATTCTACTTTTTGTCTCCTATAGGATATTCTCACCAAGGAGATCATTAGGCGTGGTATTAAGAGAGGAGGTTTATATTATGTGGATGACCTCAGTTCAGGAAGATTCAATCACATGCAGCACACGGTTAGTAACCAGGAACGATAGATTTGGTTATGTCATCGTCGATTTGGGCATCCATCATTCGGATATTTAAAGCATTTACTACCTAGTCTATTTTCAAATGTTACACACTCAGATTTCAAATGTGATATCTGTATCTTAGCAAAGAGTCATAGGGCATCTTATCCTATGAGCAAGCATAAAAGTATGATTCCTTTTGTTTTAGTACATTATGATGTTTGGGGACCTTCCCCAATAACTACATCATCGGGTCATCGTTGATTTGTAATTTTTGTTGATAATTGTACATGAATGACATGACTTTACTTTCTCAAACATAAAGATGAAGTATTTTCTACATTTCACTTGTTTCATACCATGATTCAGACACAATTTTCTACAAAAATTAAGATCCTTCGGTCTGATAATGGGGGGGAGTATGTTAATCAACAATTTCGAACATACTTGGACAACCATGGTATTCTCCATGAAACCTCGTGTTCACAAACCCCACAACAAAATGGGACTACAGAGAGGAAGAATAGACATATTTTAGAAACTCCTCGGGCCTTACTAATCAGTGCACATATGCCTAATAGATACTAGAGTGATGCTATTACTACAGCTGTGTATCTACTGAATCGCATGCCCATAAAGACCTTACAATTTCAGACTCCATTAAAGGTATTATCCGATCATGTTCCTCTTCCTACTATTTTGATGCTTCCACCCCGTATATTTGGATGTGTTGTTTTTGTCCACCTCCACAAAAATCAAAGAACTAAGTTGGATCTATATGTTATCCGATGTGTATTCTTGGGGTATGGCATACAAAAAAAGGGTTACCAATGCTATGATTCGATTACTAAAAAAACCTATATTACCATGGATGTCACTTTCCTAGAATCAGAAAGTTTTTTCCCATCACCAGTATCCAATTACACTCTTCAGGAGGAGAGTTCTGGTGAAGAACGAAATTGGCTTGATGTTGAAATATTAGACACTAGTAACAATCCAACATACTTGAATCGTGGCAATAATATGGAGGAGCCAGTATCTAGACCCGAGCTTGAACTTCCAAGAACTGAAGCTGAAGTAGTAATTGAATCTCCAGAAGATGAAGTGGTTAATGTACCCCTTCACTCTCTAGTACTCGTACCCAATGATCCTCCTGCTGAGAATACTCTTGAGATAGGCTATCCTACCACACCTTTACAAACTAATGCTATAGATACATCTGTTGGTTATGTTTTACCTTTCGGACACAATTGAGACAAACCTCCAAATTGATACTCCCCAGAAAGAGAAGAACGACAATCCAAGTATCCAATAGCCAATTATGTATCTACTCAAAGGTTATCAAAACCTATCAAGGCATTTGCACAAACACTCTCCTCATTTCAAATTCCAAGTAGCATTGAAGAAGCCTTATCTAATCCAAAATGAGCTCAAGCTATAAAATAGGAATTTGAGGCATTACAGAAGAATAACACATGAGTGTTAAGCAAGTTGCCTCAAGGGAGGAAGATGGTAGGATGCAAGTGGATTTTATCCATTAAGTATAAATTAGATGGGTTAGTTGATCGATACAAGGCGAGGCTTGTAGAAAAAGGATATACACAGAAACACGGGATAGATTATCAAGAAACCTTCTCACTTGTGGCTAAACTAAAAACCATTAGAGTCTTGTTATCTCTTGCGGAAAATTTAGATTGGCCATTGCACCAACTTGACGTAAAAAATGTCTTTCTTCATGGTGATCTTAAAGAAGAGATTTACATGGATATCCCACTAGGATATACTGTTACATCAGGAAAAGCAACTGCATGTAGATTACAACGAGCATTGTATGGACTAAAACAATCACCTCGAGCATGGTTTGGTAGGTTGAGTTCAGCAATGAAGAAATATGGGTTTCAAAAAAGCAACTCTGACCATACTTTTTTCCTAAAACATCGATTAGGGAAGATAACAACCCTTATAGTCTATATACACGACATGATCATTACAGGGGATGATAAAGAAGAAATCTCTAAGCTTTAAGAACAACTGTCAAATGATTTTGAAATGAAGAATTTGGGAGGGCTCAAATACTTTTTAGGTATTGAGGTAACAAGATCAAAACAAGGTATATGTCTTTCCCAAAGGAAATATACTCTAGACTTACTGGCAGAGGCAAGACTACTAGATTGTAAACCTGTCGATATTCCAATGGTTCAAAATCATAAACTTGGAGAATATGTGGACCAAGTACCAGCAGATAAACAGAGATATCAACAGTTAGTAGGTGTTGGGTGTTTTTCAACACACGAACTCGTGCAAGCATACACGGTCACAAGTAATAAAGATTTGTAAGTAAAGATCGATCCCACGAGGAAATGTTACTATAGTTTGTCGAGTACTAAAATTATATCTTTCTGATTTTATCCAAAACAATCGTTGGTTAACAAAAAGGAAATAAAAGAAAATAAAAGAAATCTAGGATTGCAATTTTTCACCAAATTAATCCACTCAAACCATTTATTTTTCTTTTGATTTATATTTTAGTACATTTAATTTGTCAACCGAAAACTTCTTTTTTATTATTCATACATCTCTTTCGAAATTCGTATAAACACACCTCGTTAAATTAATTTACTATATCTCTATGAAAATTAAATTTACCGAGATTCATTACGCTCTAAATTTTCAAATGGCCACACATACAATTAGGGTATATCTCTATCCTTCATCATACATGTCATTCTATTTACGAGCAATATACACACAAATGCCTTTCTCAAGTTTATTCATGTGCCACGGATCGCTTTGATAAGATTCGTAAATAATCAAAAAGCATTACGCACAAAATAGAACAAACAAATCGAACGCCTTATAAATCTAACAAAAATAATTAAAATTAAAGCTTCATAAATTTAGATTAAATGCAACCCTAGAAAAATTAAATTACTTCATAAAATTAAAATAAAAATTATAACAACTACAGAAAATTAAGATGAAGCAGAAATAAAATTAAAACATCACTTACAATAATTATTTGGCACACGCAAAACACAACAAAAGCCAAAAATGGCTTCGCGTGTTTTGCCGTCAACACACAAACACAATAAAAATTACAAAAAAAAAACTAAAACACTCTAAAAACTTTCGAAAATTAAAACTAAATTTCTACTCCAAAAACTACTCCAACCAAACTTTTTTACAACTAAAAACTATCTCCTATTTATAGCAAAAAATACATCTAAAATATTACATTTTTTATTTTATTTTTTTTATAAAAACGCGTAATAATTTGTATCGAAAAACAAAAATTACGCGTATCGATTTTATTAATTAAATCACGCGTGAGCCAGGGGCGCCGATTCTGCATTTTTTTAAATTCTTTATGCGTGCCACGTGTCAGCGTTTGATTCGCTGCATGAAAATGGTGGGACACGTGGCGGGATTTCATTGGCTGCGGGAAACGGGCGTGCGAAGGATTGTCGCACGGGAGACTACGCCGAAACGTGGGCGTACTCCTGCGCTCTCGCGCTCATGATAACATGCCACGTGTCGGAATATTATTTGCTTAAATATTAGTGGGACACATGGCAGATTCTTATTCTGTAAAAACTGAGGATACACGCTGCTTGGATGGACCGCGTTTCACTGGATTTTTACACGAGCGGCTCGGTGCGCGACAGCTTGGATGGACGCGCTTCAATCTGGACCGTTGATCTGATCCAACGGCCAGCGATCACCTCGGGGGAATCTCGCGGCCAAGCCGACATGTGGGGCCCACTCGACGCCGCCCGCGCGACACGTGGGACCCATCGGCACTCCGAGCCGCGCGAAGATTCTTCACGCGATTTTTACTGCGTCTGGTTGTACTCGCCGAATCTGGACCGTTTAATTGATGATCGAATCCGCGCGTGATGGACGTCGTGATTTGTCACGAGTGTGATTCTTTCTGCGTAAAATTCAATTTTCTTAATTATATTTTGACCCACAAATATATTTCAAATTACATTTTCAACTTTTTTTAATTACAGTTAAGCCCTTTGCTAATTTTAAATTAAATTTTTAAACTTTTAATAATTAAAATGAAGCCCAAATTTAATTTAAATTATATTTTCAACTTTTATAAATTGCAATTAATCACACTTTTATTTGAAATTATATTTTTGGGTACAAATTTGCATTTAAGTATGCGTTTTGATACAAATTACTTAATTTTATTTAAAATATATAAAAAACAGTAAATACTAATTTATTAATCGAAAATTAACTAAAAACATCAAGAACATAGCAATTATAATTAATAAAATAGGTGAAAATAACTATATAAAATACAGTTATCAACACCCCCAAACTTAAGTTTTTGCTAGTCCTCGAGCAAAAGGAAGGAAATAAAACAAAGATAACTGCATTTAAAATAGTGATTTTCAAAATATTTCTTTTCTCTTTTGAAATTACATAATTCAAAGAAATAAAAGAATTTTATCTAAGTATCAAAATCAATTTAAAAGTATATTACATTTTCACAATGAATTTTAGTGTGTGTGTGAAGTCTTTTCATATTTCATCACATGCAATCCGGATCAGTTTATACATATATAAAATCAAACAAATTTTTAATGAAATCACAAATCCCATAAGTTTATTTTTCATTTCTCTCTCCACTAATGTAGACAAACACAAAACACCAAATCAATAGGACTTCATTAAGCTTGTAATGTATGGCTTAGGTAAAGGTTGATGAAGGATAATATTTAGCTTAAAATTTTTCCCGAGCATAACATTTCAGGATTGAAAAAGATAATTCTATCATCACATTAATTACTTCCCAATTTGGGATTCCTCATCACATACAATAACTATATTTTTTTTTCAGATTCTATATTTTTTTCTTCCTTTTTTTTTCAGAATCTATATATTTTTTTTTCCTTGTTCTTTTTTTTTTCTTTTTCTTTTTCTCTTTCTTTCTTTTTTTTTTTTTCAGTATCCCTTTTTTTTCCCGATATATCTTTAAATATTTACTAACAATTATCACATGTTAGTGAGATAAGAACAATAGGTATATCTACACATATATATATATTTTAGATAGGTTTTTAAATTGAGAAAAATATATATGTAAACTTTGAGGCTCAAAAGGGGTATATTATGGATAATGTATGTCAAGGTAGATAGAAAGGCTCAAACGATCCAAAGATGGCCTAAATCATTTTCTTAGTTACATGTCATCTATAATTTCGCCTCGAGAGAAAATCAAACAAATTCTAAAAATTGTGACACCACAAAAATCAATCGAATTTCATACTCATATAAACCTTCTCTAAATTATCATAACAACTCAAAAATCAAGACTAGTGCTCATGAATATTTATTCTTGTAAAAACGAAACATACGTAAAAATTATTCATCACTTAGACAATATTCAAATTTTTCAAAGAATTATGCATCATTTAAATACAAGAAATCAAAATAAATCACTATTCATAGCAAAATATCTTCAATCAACCAAACAAAAAAAAAAAAAAAATTTCACAAGCAATAACATCCAGAAAGTATTTCATTTAGGTTCAATATATCCACCACCCCCAAACTTAATATACACATTGTCCTCAATGTGTGAAAATTAAAAGAACATTTGAGATGGGTTTAAAGAAACTTCCTGGTTTGTTTGATTGATTAAGCCAAAATAGCTTCATTACCTCCAATTTGCACCTACGAAAGAAAAAATAACATAACAAAATATAAAAACTAATACATGCGAAAATAAATAAAAATAAAATAACATAAACATAAAATAAAATAAAACACATGGGTTGCCTCCCAAGAAGCGCTTGATTTATAGTCTTCCGCTTGACTTCTCAATTTGTTTTTCTTATTGTAAGTTAAGATTTATGTGTAACAAAATCTCAACTTACGAGAAAATTGAAAAATAAATTAAGCAAGAAACAAGAACCATAAAAAATTTTTTGTTTTTTTTTCTTTTTGTGAGTTAAGATTTGTGTCAAACAAAATCTCAACTCACTAGAAAAATAAAAATAAAAATAAAATAAAACAAACAACCAACAACAAGAAAATACAAGTTTTTTTTGTTTTTCTTTTCGTGTATTAAGATTTGTGTGTCAAACAAAATCTCAACCCACAAGAAAATAAATAAAATAAAATAAACTAGCAATAAGCAAATACATTTTTTTTTTGTTTTCTGTTTTTTTTTTCTTTATGTGTGTTAAGATTTGTGTGTAAAACAAAATCTCAACGCACGAGAAATTTGAAAAAAAAAAAAAAAAAAAAAATCTTGGTAGACAGGTAGTTAGAGGGTGGGGATGCGCTTAGGACACAACGAAGAGTGTGTTGGCACGTGCGGAAGTCAGTGTGGGTTGTGTCGAGCTTGTGCTGACTGCGAGTACTAACTAGGCATGTGTTGGGCATTTATCAACGTGTGCTGACCACATGAGGGCGTATGCTGAGCGTGCACATGCGCTGATGCACGTGGGACTCTATGTTTGGAAATTGGCAGGAATGGGTAAGTGCACGCAGGACTCGGTACGAATGGCCTACTACACACGAGATTTTGACCATTTTGATATTTTTGACCCATTTTTTCCATCTTTTTGACTTTTTCTTATTTCTTTTCTCAATATATTTGTGATGTATTACCTCCAGTAGTTTTCTTTGTGTCTTTAAGTTATTTTTGAACGAAAATACCTGAAAAAAATAAAAATATCTATGATTCTGAAAAAACAAATTTATATAAAAATATGATAAAATCATACAAATATAAATTTGTTTAATCAGTTAAAGGACATTAAATCATGTTAATGTTTTTTAAGCACTCATCAACTGATGACAAACATCATGCCTGGTCTTGTGGGAGTAAGATACATCAAGCTTCATACCCATGGCTTGAAGTTTGTCTCATCCACAATAGTTCCATCCTCATCCTTACCGATCTTAAAGCCTAGGACAATTGGACGACTCACTTATTACTTTCCAACATTCCAAATCTCTTTAGAACTTTCAGGGCATATTTTTTTATGTATGAAAATACCATCTGCTCTTTGAAGTACTTCAATGCCATGAAAAAACCTCATGTTTCCCAAATCAATCATATCAAATTCTCTCAACAAAGACTTCTTGAATTCACACATCATAACTTCATCATTTCCATTAAAAATTAAATCATCAACGTAAATACTTACAATAATGATTTTTCTTACTCCATTATTCTTTGTGAACAAAGTTTGTTCACAATCACATTTTTGAAAACCTTTCTTGACAAAGTGTGCCTCACTTCGACTGAACCAAGCTCGTAGAGCTTGTTTTAATCCTTATAATGCTTTGTGTAGCTTGTAGACCAAATGCTTCCTTCCCTTCTTCTCATAACCATTTGGTTGCTCAATGTAAACCTTTTCACTAAACTCTCCATATAGGAATGCTAACTCGACGTCTAATTGGAAAATCCTCCAACCTTTTTATGCTACCAAGGCAATGATCATCCTCACGATATCCATCCTTGCCACTAGTGCAAAGACCTCTGTGTAGTCTATATCATGCTTCTGTGAGTAGCCTTTGCCTACTAGACGTTCTTTGTGCTTGTCAATCTCTCCACACTCATTGTACTTGGTCTTGTAGAGTCATTTAACACCAATCTTTTTAGCTCCAGTAGGCAACTCACTTAAGGACCATGTTTTATTCTTTTCAATGGAGTTGATCTCACTGTCCATAGCTTGCCTCCATTTATTTTCTTTTACTGCGTCTTCAAAATATAGAGGATCTTCAGTTGGCACGATTTAAACCATGTGTGCCTCATCGTCACTTAACCCTTCTCTAGTGACATAGTATCTTAAGTAAGAGGGAAGGTTTCTTACTCTTTTTTTCATAAACCATCCCTTCATCCTCACCAAGTTTATTAGAAATTCTCTCTTCACAAACCTATGTTTCTTCACTACCCTCTTCCACATTTATTTCTTCTCTAAGCCCACTACCATTGTCATTGCCATTCACCCTTTCTTTTCCCTTACTATTTTTTTCATTTTCTCCCTATTCCAATTCTAACAAGATCTCTCCCTTATAATTGACATCCTAATCCCACTATTTTTCTTCCTTAAAAATAACATTCTTACTCACTAATTTTTTCTTAGTTATTGGATCAAACAATTTATATCCCTTGGACTCCTTACTAGCTCCCAATAGAACACAAGGAAAACCTTTATCACCTAATTTACCTCGCTTGGCATCGAGAACATGAGCTAAACTTCCAAAGACACAAAAATTCTCAACTAAGGGTTTTACTCCACTCTATGATTTTTGTGAAATGATATCCTTCACTGCCAACGTGGGACATCTATTCTAAACATAGATAACCCAGTTTACTACCTCTGGCTAGAATGTTTTTGGAAGCTTCTTATCAGACAGCATAGAACGAACCATATTTATGATAGTTTGATTTTTCCTTTCAACCAACGCATTTTGTTGTGGAGTGTAGGCAATGGTTAACTATCTCTTAATTCCATTTTCTTTAAAAAAATCAGTGAATTCAATTGAGGTGAATTCACCCCCTTTAACTGTTCATAGGCACTTGACACTCAACTCTTTCTCCTTTTCCACCATGTTTTTGAAAGATTGGAAGCAAATCAGTGCCTCACTCTTTGTTGCCAACAAGTACACCCATGTTTTACAACTAAAATAATCCATAAAGCATAAGGTATACCTCTTTCCACTATTCAATAAAGGGGAAATGGGCTTGATGATGTCTGCATGAATAAGCCTCAAAGGTTGACTTGCTCTCTATGTACTCTTTGTTGGCTTGTCATTACAATGATGTTTGCCTTGAATGTAGTCTATGTATGTGGTATTTAAGGTTTGAAGTTGATGGAGTCTATGAACCATCTTTTTTTGTTGCAAGATTCTTAATCCTTTGTGACTTAGGTGACCATATCTTCCATGCTAAATATAAAAGAGATCATATGAGCTTGTGCGAAGACACTTTTCTGGTTGACCATTTGTAGAGACTAGAGTCTGAGTTAACAATATAAACATCTTTTTTTACTCATTTCAGTCTGAATAATCAAGCCCTTAGTTGGATGATATATTTTGAAAACTCCTTCTTGAATCAATATAGCCAAGCCCCTTTCTTGAAGTTGTCCTATGCTCAAGAGGTTTTTTTGAGCTCTGGAACATAGTACACTTCATAGATGATATGGTTACTTCCATTTAAAAATAGCTTGACACTTCCCTTACCGATCAAATTCATCCTACTATTGTTCCCCAATTTAATAGAATGAACAAAGCTCTCATCTTAGTGTGTGAACATACCTCGATTACCATACATATAGTTAGAACATCCTGAGTCGAGAAACCAAACATCAATCTGTTCATGTGACTCAACATATGACATTGACAAATATCATCTTCTTCATTCATTTCTTCATAATTAACCTTTTTATCCCATTTTGGACATCCATGTTGGAAGTGTCCAAGATTGTGACATTTGTAGCATTCCATTATATTCTTGTTGAATTCTTGATCTCCTCTTCCACGTCCTCGACCTCTATAATTGCTTCTTTCATGCCCTTGTCCTCAATAATTGAGGATACTCCCCTCAATTTTGGTATCAATTATTACCTTCAGAGCTTACTCTACACTGTTGCTTCTGTGAAACTTTTGCTTATATACAGTGAGTGAGCTCTGAAGCTCATCAATGGTAATTGCATCCAAGTCCTTAGATTCCTCAATCGAGAAAACTATATAATTAAATTTGTCCGCGAAGGATCGCATGATTTTTTCACAGATTGTCACATCACTCAAAGTCTCCCCATATATTCTCATATTGTTTGCTAATGTTATCAATCTAGCAAAATAGTTAGTGATTGTTTCACCAACCTTCATCTCAAGGGTTTCAAAGTTTCTTCGTAGGGCTTGAAGAGTTGAGTGCTTCACTCGTGCATTTCCTTCATAATTAGTTTTCATGGAATCCTAGATCTTTTTGGAAGTGTCTTTTTTCCAAAATTATCTCTAGTATTCTTCTATCGATCGCTTGGAAGAGATAGTTTTTGGCTTTGAGATTTTTGAGTTTCATTGCATTTAGCTCTCTCTGTTGTGTTTCTGATATAGGTTGTGCCCCTTTTACTAGTTCTTCATATCCCAATACTCTTTACTTTAAAGGAAATTTATCATAAGTATGCTCCAATGGTCATAATGACCATCAAAACGTGGAATGGAGGGTTACATAAAGCTTCCTTCAAAATTCATTGTTTTTTTCTCGATTTCTTACCTTTGAAGCTCACTCAAAAAGCTACGACTTTTAGGTTTTCAAGTCTTAGTAGTGGCTCTGATACTATTATGTAGAGAACAAGAACAACTATACTAACAATTGATACTGTAAATTGTTTGAAAATTGAAGGAATTAAACCGCGTTTATTCAATTAAAACTTTAACTATTATATAACGAAATATTGAAAAATAGCTCACGATCTACACTAATAATATCGTGGTAATGTGCAAAGGAAATAATCTAATGAAAAATAAAACTTCCTATGTAAAATGGATAATCTTAATTAATCTTATTTCTAGGAGAAACTAATAGACTTGTATATTAATATAGATATGCAATCATATTCTTTTTACACGTAATACCTCTTTAAATTCTTCTAACAAATAAAAAAAAAAGACGACATCAAATCTTCCATATATCAAATAATATTCTTCTATATCTTATTGTCATGCAATTATCTCTAGACAAAAATGACTTTCTTAATATTATCAATCTTATTTGTCACTCTATTCCTTGCATACAACCTCTATATAGGCCTATTGCCCTCTGTTTTTTTTTTAAGTTCCCTATGCTTTTTTTAATTACCCTATGCTTTTTTTTATTGCATACAACCTCCATATAAGCCTAATATTATCTCTCCATAAAAATGATTCTGTGTTGTGCTTATTACGGGGCCATTAAAACACAAAATACATTAAACACGACACAAAATTAGAGAACAGAGGATGGAACAAAATCAATCTATTTTCTTCTTCCTTTTTTGCAATTCTAGAAAACAGATGATGGAACAAAATCAATCCATTTTCTTCTTCTATTTTCCCAACAAAAAACCGAGGGTGGGTTTGTTCCATTTTCACAATACATAAAACCCAATACAAAATCATAAAATAAAATCAATTAACTCACATTCGCACATACATAAAACCTCCTATCAGGATTTTGCATTGTACATTAACATAAGGATTTCATAGTTTTACCACAATAGAAAGTGTTAGAGTCTCTTTAAATATAACTTCTTCTATATAAGGCTGGTTAGATGAATATATTTCTTAGTATTAGATGAGAAAGAGAGAAAGATGAGATGATGAAACTATTTTTTCTTTTACATCACCTGTAAACACTCAAAAATAATGCTAATAAGAGTTGAAATTGTACTAAAATAGACGTGAAGGTAAAGGAATTCACATTTTAAACTAACTTTTTTTTTTGTTCCTTATTGTTCAAAAATGATTAAATTAGAATTTGTTGAAAAATATTTCATGTTATATATTATAAAAAATATATTTTTAAAATACGATTAATTTGTAAATTTTTGTTGAAAAATAGCAAACACAAGTAGACTGATTGTACGAATAAGTCAATAATTAAGTTTGACTAAAAGACATGAATATCGACACCAAGAAAACGATCGTTAATTAAAGCAGGATGCGAAGCTTTTATCTGATTTCGTTAATTAATGTCCAACATAAATAAAGTGAATCATTCTGGATGATCTTCAATTGAGATTTTTTTAATGTTTCCAAGGAGATGAGTTTCTAATGACTGGTTGAAAGGTTAGATTGTTGATCAGTATGGTGTTTAGTAAGTGAAAACTTCGGCAAAGCATGAGGAATTGTAATTAGTCATTTAAGGCATATTTGGTTCGCAAAACGTAAATGGAATGTAAATAACATTATTATTACTGTTTAAGTTGTATAATTAAAATAAAATTAAAAAATGTTTTTTTATTTCTAAATGCAATAAAATGAAAAAAAAAACAAAAATAATTATATAAATATACAAAGAAAATAAAACATCATAACGTTTTTTTTTTCAAAAGTTTTGAAGGGATGAAAATTAATGATGATATTGTAATGGATTTACTTTTTATTATAAATTAATAATTAAATCAAATATATAAATATTTTGAAAGGTTAGTATTAAGATTCTTATCTTTCGTTATTTCAAAACAAGGATCAGTTAATTAATAATTAAAAATAAAATTTATATTTTTTATCTTTCATTATTTCATTAAATAATAACATTTTACATGTCTATAACAAAAAATAATCGTTATATTAAATCAAAAACTATTGTATATAGGTGAAATAAAGAATTAAAAGATTGAATTAAATCTAATTTTTTAATTCTAAAAACAAACAAGAGTTCAGAAATTAATACAAAGGCTACCCGAAGACAGATGTGTAAACTCAAATGCTTTGAACCATAATTCATGTGAATTAATTCTACACACAAACTTTAATTACATTAATTATTGATATTAATTTGCTTCTTTGTCATTATAAAATGTCAGCTACTATGGTTGCATATTTATATCTTTAATTTGAGACAGCTTTTGACCTTTAATTCGGATATTATAATAGGAGAGAGCAGATCATCTTCACATATGGCACAATATATATGACCGTAATAATAAACTTGCAAATTTATAAATCTTTAATTTAAATCTTAAATCATGTGTATTGTTATTAATAATTATAATTAAATTATATAAATATGTTAAATATAAAATTTTCCCTTTAAATATAATTGAGATAGACTTGTGATACAAAATAGACTTAAATAAGTGCAAGAAATTTAACCAACAACCTCTCTGTCACTCAGTAGATGTATGTTAGTACCAACATCTTTTTATGTGATTATAGCTTGCCTCATCCAATTCAAGCCTCAATATGTAATTTTAAATTTGGTGTAAAATTATTCCAATCTTACACCATCTTTTACGCTAAGTTTAATGCGACAAATAGTATCGCATTAATTTGATATTACACGCAATGATTAAAAAGATTATTACTAGATAGAACTAAAATTTTAATATAAACTAAAGTTGGGATTTAGAAAAATTCTTGAAATATTGTTAATTTTTTTATTATATATAATAAATTAAAATTAAATACATAATATAAAATAATTAAAAAATATTAATATAATATACATTTAAAAATATAATATAAACTCAAACAATGATTTAATGATTGGGTAAATTATTTTTTAATTCTCCAATATTTTTAAAATATTGACCAAATTAAGGATAGAGAAACTTAAGTTGTATTTCAAAATGTATTAATTGAATATTTATGAAATGAATATAATAATTTATTAAATTAATATTTATTCATGTGTATTTTTAATTATTTTTTAATTAAATGTAATCTTTAATTTATAAAATAAATATAATATTTTATTTAATAATTTAATAATTTTTTATTGTTAATTAATTAATAATAATATATAATTATTTAATTGATTGAATATAATAATTAAAAAAATATATTTTGTATTATTAAAATATATATTTTTTAATGAAATATTTGATATTATGCGTTGAAAGATAAATAAAAATTTAATATAATTTTTGAAACTAATTAAAATAAAATAATAAATTGAAGATGCGTTTATTATTGTTAATCCTAATTAATAACTAAAAAATTCTTTAAAAAAAAAGTGATTAATTGATTTCATTTATTTATAGGGCTGCTTTCATATAAATTTCTTTCTACTTTTAGCGATTAAAAAAAAACAAAGTTGGCATGTCCTAAATTTGTAAAGAAATAAAATGGATGGCTACATAAAAATATAGAATAAAGGATTTAACTTATCACAACACATCACATCACACATGTAATTAATTCACGTGTAGTTGTGTTAAAAGTTTCCAACTAAAACTACCTTTTTATTCATGATAATTTCTGAAACTAAAACCCACTTTTATTAATAAATATTAAGAATAAAATATAACGTATTAGGAAATTATTAATCGTCCTTTTATTTTAGCTTAAGTTTAGATGAGAATTACTTGTTAATTTTCTTTTAACAAAGTATTAAAATGTGAGGTTATAAATTCAAAATTTTATAACTTTAAAATTTTCATTAATATTAAATAAATATTTTTTGCTTTTACTCCTACTTAACTTAAAAATATATATGTATTCTTAAAAAAAATAATTAGTCTACCACTTCACAACTTAAACGTTAGCGAAAATCAGTTATTACGTCTCATATAACAATAAAAATCAGAGTATTAATGTGAACAGGCGAAGTAGGTTTGGACAGATAGAAATATGACAAGATTTTAGAGCAATGTTCAGTTGGGATCTCATTGAATTAAAATAATGTCTACGCTTTAATGAAGCCAGTAACACTTATTTAGAAAAATTTCAATAAATTTTAAGTTTCATAGAATTTTATAGTTAAAAAAATACTTAAAAATTTATAAAAAATAATAATATTATTAGTAAAAAATATATTCTAAAAATAATTAATAATAATTTTATTTTATAGGTATTTTCTCACTCTCAAAATCTCATATATGTATAAAAACGAACATTTTAACCAAAGATAGTCAAAATTATAATTAATTGTAAAAATTTGATAATTTTTAACCGAAAATAGTTATAACGATAAGGCATGAAGCGTTAATAGTTATAACGATAACGAAATTGTGGTTAAGTATTTTAATATTTTTATATCCATATAATTATATAAAAAAATATAATTTTAATAATAAAATACATAATATTTAAAATAATTAGATTAAATTTTATTTATTCTTATTTTATATATTTTATTTTACTTAAAAATATATATTAAATAATTAAAAAATAAAAATTAATATTAATATTTTAAATAATATGTTAAGATTTAATTTTTTATAACTAAGTATATTTTTAAATAAATATTAAAAAATTAATAAGTTTAATTAAATTATAAAAATATTAGCATAAATTACTGATAATTATTAATTATTATTATTAATATAGCGGTGTCAACCACCACGTTTGTTACTCACGTGAACATCTTAATTCATAGTCGGTTAGTAGCACCTACAAGTCTATATAATGTGGCTTTTAATGTTAATATAATTTTATATTTAAAACATACTTAATAATTTATATAAAAAAAATTATTCGTAGAAAATATATTCTAAAAATAATGAATAATAATTTTATTTTATAATTATTTTTTCACTCTTCAAACTTTTTACGGTATAAATATTTTAACTGTAGATAACAAAAATTGTAATTAATGTTAAAAACTTGATAAGTTTTAACCAAAAATAACAATAATCAATAAGCCGTGAAAGACTAATAATTATTACAATAATAAAATTATGGTTAATTAAAATAGAACATATATTAATATTATTTTTATATTTATATAATTACTTAGAAAAATATACTTTTAATAATAAAACACATAATATTTAAAATAATTAGATTAAATTTTATTTATTTTATTTAAAATATTTATTATGTAATTAAAAAATAAAAATTAATTTTAATATTTTAAATAATATAATAAATTAAGAATGTGTTAAGATTTAATTTATTAAAATTAAATATATTTTTAAAAAAATATTAAAAAATAAATAAACTTAATTAAATCATACTAAAATTAGTATAGATTGAAAACCGATAATTATTACCTAAATATATTTAAAATTAATATAAATTAATTATAATTATTAATATAGTGCCACGTTTGTTACTACTCACGTGAGCATCATAATTCATAGTCGGTTAGCCTTTTAATTAACTTTACAGCACCTAAAAGTCTATATAATGTGGCTTTTAGTCCTCGATTCATTCATCTTAATTTCTTTACCATAGTAACTATTTGGTGCTTTGATTTTTGGATCTAATGAGGAATCATCCTTCCTTTTTAGGATCACTTTTTGGCTTTTGGCTTTTGACTCTCGTCAGCTTTTGCCATGGTGATGATAAAACAGTTGAGGTATTTGGAATCGGTGAATGTGTTGATTGTTCTCAGTATAAAATCAAGCACAGCCTTGCCTTTTCAGGTACATGTCTTTATTAAGAATAATGTTATATGAGTTGGTTGTTATATTACTGCGAATCTACCCCTTAAATTAAGATGAACATTATTAGTTTATAATTAATAATGTAAAATTTACAGAGATAAACTAATTAAGTATTAGAGTTAAAAATTTAACAATAAAAATTATGGAATAAATAACTATTAAAATATAAAATTTGTTATAATTTTATTTACTTTTATTTAAAAAAAAATGTAATTGACCCTGTACATAAAATTTCAAACTTAAAAAATATTATATTTCTCATATATATATATATATATAGTTAAAAATTTTAAGTTGAGATGTAGAACTACATGTCAAATATGAAATAATATTTATAAAATTATAAATTTTATATTTGATAAAAAATATGTGTTTTTTTAATTGAGATATGTTACAGATGGTATCACTTGACATTTTATTGTTATGGACTAAATTTAAATATAATTAGTATAATATTTTATTTATTTAATAAAATTTTGAATTAAAAATTATATGCTTAAAATTTTAAGTTGAGATGGAGAATTACGTATTAAATATAACATAATATTTATTTCTTGGTTAACTTACGGTATAAATAATATACTTTGTATTTACAGTATAAATAATATACTTTGTATTTATAGTATAAGTAGTATATTTTGTATTTCATCGCTATAGATTAAATTCAAATCTAACGCATGTAATATTTTATTTATTTAATAACAATTTAAGCACTTTATTTTTAAATGACAGTGCCCCTAAACAAGATATATTTCTGCCTGACCACCGCTGATTATAGACATCGTATATTCTAGACAACATTGTTAAGTGATCATGTAAATCAATATTTTTTTTTCCCAGGTCTTCATGTAAATATAGACTGCAAATCAGAAAATGGGCACTTTAAAACTAAAGGGATTGGAGTGCTTGATGAAGAAGGAAAATTCAAAGTATCTCTTCCTACAGAAATGGAAAAAGATGGCCAACTAAAAGAAGAATGTTACGCACAACTTCACAGTGCATCAGATGCACCATGCCCTACCCATGAAGGTCTAAAATCCTCAAAAATAATATCATCCAAGTCCAATAATGATGGAAAACAAAACTTTGGACTTGTTGGGAAACTCAAATTTTCTCCAATCACATGCACTTCTAAATTCTTTTGGTCTCATTTCAATTACCCACCATTACCTAATTTGCCACATTCCCCTCACCCACCTTTAGATGGTTTTGGACATCATCACTTCTTTACTCCTCCTAAGGTGTTCTCACCTCCCATGTCTCTTCCTCCACCTATATCGAAACCCAAAAAATCATTTCCACCAAGATATGTGTCTCCTCCTATCCCTACATATAAAAAACGTATTCCTCCACCTGTACCAATCTACAAGAAGCCTCTTCCTCCACCGATACCTAAACCCAAAAAGTCATGTGCACCACCAAAGCTACAAGACCCAATTCCACGACCTACTCCGATTTACAAAAAACCTCTTCCACCGCCTGTTCCAATCTACAAGAAACCACTGCCTCCACCAACTTACAAACCTAAACATCCTTTCTTTAAGCATCTACCTCCAATTTTCCACAAACCATTCATACCTATCTTTAAGCACCCTCTTCTTCCTCCTATCCCAAAAATCCATCCAAATTTTCCTCCCCCAAAAATTTGAAAAAATCCCACATCCTCCTCCTTTTACTCCTCATTCCTAGGCTAGCTATTTCACTAGTCCAGCTAGCCACGTGAAATTGAGATAAGCTCTGTTTTAAATATTTAATTGTGGAAAGTTGTTTGAATTTTCGCATCGTATAATAAAGCCTACAAAAGTAGTGAAGCCAAGAAGATCAGCATGTTGAGAGACAAGACATGGAGGGATGGATTGAGTTGGAATTGTGTTGATTTGTGTCTTTTGTAATGATCCAATTGGATGTTTTGTGAAATTAAAATACATCGACTCTAAATCATAAATGGTACTTTCATTTTGGCACAACATATATAGCACATAAACCATCTTGTCTTTAGTAACTTTTCTCGTGTACGTCTTGGAAGCAAAATGCATACTAAAGGGTTTCTTCGAAACAATACTGCTAATAACAAAACATTTCGATGAATGCCGATTAATATATTCAATTTTATTTATAGCTTTACGACTAAATTAACTAATTGTATCGTTAGAGAATTGGATTTATAGGCGGTTAAAAAGTAGACATATAAAGAAAATTAATATAAACTACTCGTTTTTTCAAAATAATATTTACACACGCCCACGTACTCTTACACGTATATGTTAGTGGGGTTTGTTGATAATTGTTGTTATCGTCTTAATTTTAGTATTATTTTTAATCATCCATGTTTTCATGAATATAATATTTCATGTTTTTATAAATGGAGTGTTTCATGTTTTCATGAGTTCTTAAAAACTGGTGTTCTCTACTCTTAAAATTCTATAAAACTGTTGAAATTTTAACAATTTATTTCTTATAAATTGATATAATAAGAAACTGAAAATAACAGTAAAAAACTGTTTTTAGCCTCCAAAATTTATATCAACTCAATCTTCAAGTTGAGATGAACAAGAGAAGAGTTTAAAAAACTTACCTAACATCTAAGAGAAGGATTTAAAAAACTTACCCAACTTCTGGTATCAGAGTCAAGAAGAGGGCTGAATAAAAAAAAATCACAACAAGCACAAAGCCTTGTAATAGCAAAATGGCTACAAAAAATGAAAGTTTTGTCCAATCAACTAGTTATTCTCAGATTCGATGATCACTACGATCACTGGAATATACTGATGAAAAAATTCCTAAGATCTTAGGAATTTTGGGATCTTATAGAAATTGGGATTGAAGAGACTAAATTAGATAATTCAGAGGTTTCTGCTTAACAAAAGCAGAAAAATGATGCACTAAAATTAAAGGACCTGAAGGTAAAAAAATTACCTATTTCAAGTAATCGACAAGTCTATTTTGGAGACAATCCTTGACAAGGATACGGCTAAGGACATCTGTGACTCTATGAAAAAGAAATACCAAGGCTCCAACAGAGTGAAGCGGGCACAACTTCAAACTCTCAGAAGAGATTTTGAAACTCTTTAGATGAATAAAGGAGAAACAATAATTGACTACTTTAGAAAAGTGATGGCAGTGGAAAATAAGATGTGTCTTCACAGTGAGAAAACCACAGATGACATTATGGTTGAGAAAATACTAAAGTCCTTGACTCTCAAGCTCGACTCTATGGTCTACTTAATTGAGGAGGCTAATATAGTTGAAGATATGTCCATAGATGAACTGCAGAGTTCCTTGCTCATGCATGAGCAAAGAATTAACAAGATTATGCAGTTGAAGAAATGTAGGCACTGAAGGTTTCCATCTTCAATGAGTCTCCAAACATAAGAGGAAGAGGTAGAGGCCGTGATGGACGTGAAAGAGGTCGAGGACAACACACTTACAACATAAATTATAGAAAAGATGAAGATAAGGAGTGGAGCAAAGAAAGAACTAAAATATTTTCTCATACTCGAAAGGATGATGATCAAAACAAGAAGAGACATTTCGACAAATCAAAGGTCGAATGTTACAGATGTAGGAACTTAGGCCATTACAAAAATGAGTGTTACACAAAAATGACCAAAGAGAATAGTGAGAGATCCAACTTTGTAGAAAAAGGAAAGGAGAAAGAGGTACAGACTTTGTTGATGGCCTTCCAATGCAATGGAAGACACGGATAAAGACACCTATTACGTGGACACAGGTTGTAGCAACCATATGAGCGGTTGTAGCAACCATATGAGCGGTTGTAAGTCATCATTCTCTAATCTAGATGAGAGTTTCACTACTTTTGTTAATTTTGATAATTGATCAACTATAAAAGTTGAAAGAAATGATGATATTCAAATAAGAACTAAGAATGAGTTCATTAAGATAATATCTAATGTATTTTACATACCTAACTTAAAAAAAATCTATTAAATGTTGGTCAATTATAAGACAAGGGTTACACGATTACAATTAAAAATGAAGAGTGTGAGATTTATGATCCCAAACATAGATTAATTATAATGGTTAATTATCATTTCTTATCTTTAAATACATCTTATTTGTTAAGATTTAATCTTGTCTTGTTTATTTTTTAAAATTTTTTTGGTTAATTATCATTTCTTGTGATAAATATGTTGAGATATTATGTATTTTTATTTATATTATTTCTTTATTTATTTTTTTATTTTTGTATATAAAATATTATTATTTATTTATGTTAATTTTAAATTGCTTGTGAGGTACTTGATATTTTTTAAAACTTTGAAGTAATTGGAATATTACTTTAAAACTTCTAAAAATAAAACTTATGAACAGAGATTCACCTCTTCCCGATGAGATCTTTGTGCTAGGCGCAATGACGCAAGCTTACGAGGTTCTGGTGTGCGTCTACTGTTGGTTGAAAAAAAATTACAAATTGCAATATTAGTTTAATTTGTGTAAACAGTAGTGGTTTATTTTTTATATTTTAAAAATAATATTTATAATATTTTTTAAATTTATAATTTTAAAAAAAATATAATTTACATCTAATTTATATATTTTTATTATTAAAAAATTTGTATTTTAATTCTTATTTTAAATTTCTTTAAATTAAATGTTATTTTAATTTAATTCAAATAGTTTGAGTCATTTAAATTTGATCTAATTTAATATCATTAAAATATTATTTTTATTATTAAAATTTTCTTTAATAATAATGCTATACTTAATTCTATTCCTTTAAGAGTAAGAGGTGTATAATTTTAAAAGAGGTTTTCAATCACAATTTTATACATAATAGTATATATATGTTATAATATAATTTTATTCTGTATTTGTATATTTTTAATTTTATTTTACATTCAAATTTAATAATAACATAAAAGGTGATGTTGTAAGTTGTGGGTGTTACTTGCAATTAATTATTATTATTATTTTGTTTTAAAAAAATATCAACATATTGTATTTTCTTAATTATCAATAATTTTAAAAAATGATCAATCATAAATTAATAAAAAAATTATTATTTATTCATTGGATATAAAAATATATCATCTTTAATATACGAGTCACATATTTTATTATCCTACAAAATAGCAACTTCATTCACATCAAACTCAATGCAATTGAGACTTGCAATTGATTATTGATGTTCTTTTTTACTTGTTATTTTCTTGTAAAGGCATGAATTGGATTGATACGTTGAATTAGATTCTAATAAGTTTGACTTGAATTTTACGTGGAAAATATTATTCAAGTAAAATAAAAAGGGTGATTTTTTTTTTGTCTCAACCTGCTTTTTATTATTATTATTTTTTATAAAAAAGATGTTACAATTTTGATTTGACGTAATAAAAAATTGTTAAAAGATAATATTTTTTTAAAAGGCAAATAAATAGCTTTATATCATTAGATAAGTAAACGGTAATTATTTAATTAAAAATATTTTTATTGAATATGAAAAAAGTAATAAATATTTTATAGATTAAACACTACTAGAATATGTGATTCAAATTTTTAACTATGTTTTGTTTTAGAAACAAATTTTGAATTTATATTGTTGTATCAATATAAGTTAAAAAGTACCAATAAAAAACTTCATTGTTAGATAAGGATGATGATGCTAAGAAAGGAGCGGCACACATATTGTATGCTGTTGTATTTTTCTATACTTTTGTTACTGTAATAAAATAAATAAAATATATAAATAAAAGAATTTTATCTTATTAACTTTTAAAAAAAATTAGGTGTATATATTTTTATTATTAAAAAAATTCATCACTTTAATAAGTCGATATAATTTCTTTAAAAAATGAGTCTAACTTTCAATAAAAAAAAGATAAATATTTAAACATATAATACAACAAAATACAAATAATATAATATTATATAAATAGATAACTTTTAATAATATATATCAACATAAAACATGTAAAAATATTAAAAAAAATTAATCAGAGTTTAAACTTTTATACGTTAGAACATACATATTTTAAACTTATATTGTATTAGTAGAATAATAGATTAGGCATATAAAGCGATTTAACGAGTTAAATTCTTATAAAAACTACATTTATGTGGTAATATTATCAAGTAATAGTAAATAATCCATTAAACAATATAATAATTTTAATTTTAAAAGAAATAAAATCATTATTATTTCTATCAATTAAAATCTTTATCTGACCTACCTATCATTTAATATATCAAAGACAAATGAAAAAAAAAAAAAATTTTATCTATAATCTTGTAGTATTTTTATAACTTAAAATTTTTAAATAATTAAAATATTTTAAAAAAATACATTTATATAAATTTTATATTTTAATATATTATTTATATTTATTATTATATTATTAAAATAAAAATGAATCGTCTCATTATTTTAAAGTACAATAATATGTTTATACAAAAAAAAAACACTTAAGTGTGATTTAGACTTGTTATATATAATATAGACTTGGAAAGAATGTATGTGTTGTTTATAAACTAAATTCAAAATAACAATAATATGTTTATTTTATATATGTCACAATCATATAAATTATAATATTGTTGTTCGAAATAATTTTATAAAGGGAAAACAAAATTTAAGTAAATATTAGAGTAAAGAAAAAAATTATTCATTATGATGGAATAATTTTTTTTCAAATTCAATATATAATTGATAGAAAATATTACTTTTACAGATATATTAATATTTGACTTGTAGTGGCAATTAATGTATATATTTAATCTATAAATAACTATATATTTTAGAATATGTTTTTTTAACAACTACCTTTTACTTAAAAAATATTAGCCATTAATTTTAAAAATGTTAATTTCTCAATGGATAATATATATATATATATATATATGGTTATTTAGATAGAAAAATAAAAAATATATGAAAAAATATTTTTCTTATAATTAGTTATGCACCGAAAAAGATCTACCTAATTTTTAAAATAATTTAACGTCAAACAATTTATGTTGGAATTCTATGATATAGTAAATATGTGCCTTGCACATTAATTAATTAATGTTTATTTTATTTACATCACAATCATATAAATTATAATAGTATTCTTAGAAATAATTTTATCGTGGGAAAGGAAAATTTAAATAAATGTTAGAATAAAGAAAAAAAAAATTCATGATGAACTATCTTTTTTTTTTGTCAAACTCAGTTATATGATTAATAGAAAATATTATTTTTATAGATATATTAATATTTGACTTAGCTTATAGTGGCAATTAACATTTATATTTAATATTTAAATATTTATATATTTTAGACATGTGTTTTTTAACAATCATACTTTTTTTGCTTAAAAACATATTAACCATTAATTTTATAAATGCTAATTTCTTCAAAAATAGAATGGATAATATATATAGTTATACAGATAGAGAAATAAAAAATATATATGTTAGAATTCTATATAATAATTAACACTAATAAAATAATCAACTTAAACTTAAAAAAAAAGGAAAATGAAAAATGAGGGGTGGGGGGGAATCTAAAGTCACAGAGCTTATAGCCGTTGGAAACATAAAGTAATAGTTGGAAAAATAAGATAAAATAATAAAAAAATTATAAAGGATAAATATATCCTTATTTTTAAATATAACTTATCTAAAATTATTTTAAATTTAAACTTTATGTATAATATTAAAACTAAAACTTAAATTAGTTTTGCCATCAAAATAGGAATAATTAGTAAGTTAGGATATCATTTTGAAAATTCTGTAACTGGTCGAAAAATTTAGGGCAGCACTTGTCAAAATTTCGTAATAAATGAAATAATCTTTTTTTAAATAAAAAATAAAATAACTAAGTAACAAAATTTTGCCTAGGAAATTCTCTAATTGATTTTGTAATTTTTTTAAGTAACAAAATTAAAATAATAAATCCTGATCATAATTGTTGATTTAATGAATTAGGTATATTATTAATTTTATATTAAGTAAAAAATTTATATAAAAATAAATATATTTATGTAAAGAATAAATAAATAATTACTACAAATCATCCCGAACTAATTATAAATGCACATTTTTAAGTAATAGAAACATATTTTTGATTCATATAATGAAATTAAAATGTGAATAAAAATAATAAAAATAAAATATTATATATTAATTTAAAATTCTTATATTCAGTAAAGTTTAAATAATTTCATTTAATTGTTATTTTTTCGTTAAATAAAATAAATTATTGAAATAATTATTTTTTAAAATAATTATTACTTAAAAATAAAATATATTATTAAAATTATTTTTTTAAAATAAGGCTTAAGATTTAAGTTTTTAGAATTTAGAGTTTAAGGGTTTAGGATTTAGGTTTAAGGTTTTTAGGTTTAGAGTTTAAGGTTAAAATTAAAATTTAAGGTTTAGGGTTTAAGATATAGGTTTATGATTATATTTGTGAGTTAAAGTTTAGTGATATATTTGTGGATTTAAGGTTAAAATTATTATTATTTTTAAATAAGATTTAGGATTTTAGATTCAGAATTTAGGGTTATATTTGTGGGTTAAAGTTTAGTGATATATTTATGGGTTTAGGGTTAAAATTATTATTATTTTTAAATAAAATTTAAGGTTTTGAGTTAGGGTTTTAGTTTCAGAGTTTAGAGTTATATTTGTAGATTAAAATTATTATTTTTAAATAAGATTTAAGATTTAGATTTAGATTTTTAAATTTTACGTTATATTTGTAAATTAAATTTTATTATTAAAATTATTTTTTTTTTAAATAATATTTAAAGTTTAGAGTTATATTTATTATTCAAATAAAATTAAAATTAAAATTTAACATTAAAATAAAATCATGATTATACAAAAATAGAAATAAAATCATAACTTTTTATATTTTAAAAATTAATTATATTTTACTATTAATTTATAACACAAACAAACGTAAAATTATAAAAAATAAATTCTAATTGAATTAGGTTCTTACCATTCAAACACTAACTTAAATCAAAACGGTAGATCACACTTAATATCTAACGTGTGAGATATCACTGAGTCACCTCTATTTCACACATTCCGCTGCCAAAAAACGCAACCTACTTCGCGAATAAAAAAGAAGCTCCATTCACAGTGGTAGAATCTAGAGGGAAACAATGGCGGTAACAGGGTCTCCGTGGGGCAAAGCTGGTGCTTGGGCGCTCGAATCTGAAGAACACGAAGATGAACTCCTCCAACAACATCAGAAAGACCTACAAGCCTCCCAGCCACAAGAAACCGCTGACTTCCCATCTCTGTCAGCCGCCGCCGCCAACAAACCTAAGAAGAAGAAGGGCCAAACCGTCAGCCTTGCTGAGTTCACAACCTATGGCGGCCCAAAACCCACCGAACCCAGGGGTCTCACACACCAAGACCGCTTGCTTCTTCCTACTGCGCCTCGTGAGCGCACTGCCGAGGAGCTCGACCGCAGTCGCCTAGGTGGGGGTTTCAAGTCTTATGGTATGGGCGGCGATCGAGGTAGTCGTGGTGATGATTCCAGGTGGGGATCGAGGGGTTCTGATAGGAATGGTGGTGGTAGGGAGAGTAATAAAGATTCTGGTCTGTCTCGTGCCGATGAGATCGATAATTGGGCTGCGGCGAAGAAATCTTCGGTGGGTAATGGATTTGAAAGAAAGGAGAGAGGTGGGTTCTTTGATTCACAGTCGAAGGCTGATGAAGCTGACAGTTGGGTTTCTAACAAAGGCTTTGTGCCGTCGGATGGAAGGAGATTTGGGGGTGGTGGTGGAGGACTTGAGAGGGAGAGGAAAGTGGGTTTTGGCTCTAGTGGTGGTGCGGACTCGGATAATTGGGGCAAGAAAAAGGAGAATTTCAATGGTAGCAGTGATGGTGGTGGTTTTGAGAGAGAGAGGAGAATTGGGTTTGGGCCCAACGGTGGTGGGGCGGATTTGGAGAGTTGGGGGAAGAAGAAGGAGGAGACTATTGGTGGGACTGAGGGTGCGAGACCGAGGTTGAATTTGCAGCCACGAACGCTGCCTTTGAGTAGCGAAATATCTCCTATTTCGGGGACTCCTGCAAAGCCTAAGGTGTCGAATCCATTTGGGGAAGCAAGGCCAAGAGAGGAGGTTTTGGCTGAGAAGGGGCAGGATTGGAAGAAGATTGATGAGCAACTTGAATCGATGAAGATAAAGGAGGCAAATGAGAAAGCAGAGACAAGTTCTTCTTTTGGGAAAAAAAGCTTTGGAATTGGTAATGGGAGGGCTGATTTTCCAGGTGATCGAATTGATAAGAGTTGGAGGAAGCCTGATTCTGATGATTCTCGTCCTCAAAGGTTTGTATGCTTTGCTACGTGAGCAATGGGTATTATATTACAGTAACATTTAAATTTTCATGCTTTTGATTACTATTTGTCGATAATAAGGGCTTGTTAAAAATGCTGATTGGAGAATGCTTGGCACTATTGATTCATCAAATTTGTTTGCGAATGGTTTAGACATTGGTTTTGTTGCAGGCTTTCTATAACATTGTTATCTTCATGCCACTGAAAATCTTATTAAGGGCTTGTACAAATGCTTCAATATAATTTTAATCATAAACTCATCTACCATGGCAGGGTACTAATGTTTCCCTTAATATGGGTCTCCCTAGCTTCTCTTATCGTTCAGGAGAAGTTGATTTTCTTTAGTTAGTGCATGCTTTCTTGCCAACTGGTGAACTTGTTATCTTATGGTTTTTACTTAACTGAGGCTCGTTCATGTGTTCATGCCTTCATGCCCATCTTTCTGGCACCCCTGAACCTTCCTCCTCAATTAAAAGTTGAGGCAAACGAGAACAGAAAGTAAAGATGACTTTTATGTTCTTCTGGTGTTATGTTTGTCATGTTAAACTTGGTAGTTGAATGGAAAGGGGCTTCCAGGGAATATTAGAAACTAGGCTGTTCCAAACATATCATTTTATAAGTTTTTGTCACATCAATAGTGAACTATCCCAATTTCCCGAGCAACACTTACCGGGCACGAATTTGTGATCACCTCGACCAGGATGTCTTTGTCTCATGTGAGATTGTCACAAATTTTGACAAAAATCCATTTTTCCTGTCGAAACCATTGTAGAGGATAGGATATTGAGAAAGTCGATACAGCCTCAATCTATTTTTGGCACCTTTATATTTTGTGGTTTAAAGGAATCTCATTGTACTTATCTTGTAGGCGTCTTTGTTTTTGGTTATTTGATATGTTTTTAGACTAATAAGTTGCTTTTCATGTAGTGCTGAGAAAAGTGAGAATGAGCTTGCTGAAGAACACTGAGTAATATGCTAGCAGTCTCAATGGAAATGGCAAGAGAGTTTGAAGTTGGGTCTCCATGAGATTGTACAATTTCACAGTTTAATTATGCATTTGGATATAGCTGGTCACAATATTGATCTAATCATTGAGGCAATTTTGACAAGGAGAATAGATACGATAGCTTTGCTGCTTATGGCATTTTGTAATGTTGTTTGTACTGACTCCCCTTTAGGAATAATTCTTATTCCAGTAATTGTTATTTGATACGAAATGTTGGATTGTAAGAGTTTTAATAAAAAAAATTCATTCCTTTTATACTAATTATTATGTTTACCTGTTTGTGTGCCAGATAGGATATTTCTTTCATGCATTCAGAAATATAATGTTTTTTTTATGTAACTCTTGCTTTAGGTAATTTTCCCGTAGTGTGTTCTTGTGTGATGTGGTATTTTGCCTTCTCATATTTTTTGAGCCTCAATCTTAAGAAGTATAGTGATTTTGTAACCAAAAAATGTAATTATCTGCATCAAAATTATTATTATTTTGAGACCACAATGTATTATTATATTACGTAGGCTAGTATAATACTTTTACAAATTTTTCACGTTACTCACATTTTTCAAAAGTTGTGTACTTTTTTACTCTTTTATTGTTGCATTTTTAAATATTTTAGTCATTTTTTTGTTTCAAAATGTATAAGATAAAGTCATTAAAATGATGAAAATTGATCTAAAATATCTATAAATATAATAATAATAATAATATGATTAAAGTATGTCAATTAAAATAAGATAATTAATATATTTAATCTATGAAATAAAAGTGAAGTTGCATTTTTTCATATTTATAAATCTGTGAATAAATTTAGTATCATATGCTGAAAGTATTTGTCCATGATTATCTGTTTGTGTTAATTTTTACTTACCAAATTTAAATAGTATATTATTCATCTAATCTAAGGGTTAAATAATAAATAATAATTTTTATAATACCCTAAATTTATCTTATGTATTGAATTTTAAAATAAACGGTTGAGATTATGAAAAAAGGGCCATCAATCCAGATGTGATTGCTCTAGTTGCAACACTAAATTAAAGAAATTTAGGTGAAAAAATACTCAGTAATTTGGTAATATTGTTTGCCAAAAAAAAAAAATTTTCTCTAAGGTTTCTGCAAATCAACTATTTTTTTAAAGTTATAATCTAACTTTTTGGTTTTGTTTCCAAGGAGTAACAGATCCAAGCAACAAATTACTAATTTAATGAGTTTTAAGTAATTGTTTTTTATGTAATGATATATGTTAATTGTGAACATTATAACACATAAATTCAGCCCAATAAGTGCGTGAATGTATGAGTGGATAAATTTTATTTATTAAATTTTTCTTTTGAAAAAGTATGGGTAGCTTATATGCCAATGATAACCTCCTTAGAGAAGAAGGTCCAGAGGTTTCACTTCATATGTCATAGGTAATGCAAGAGAACCCTATTTTTTTTTTTTTTTTTTTGTCTTCCTGAAATGTACCATTTTCACCTCGGTGATGTATGTTGATTTTGGTTTCCCTACCGGAAAATTTTAAAGGTAGTTTTTTCGTTGTGGTTTCGAGGAATCATGTTACCGAGTCAGAACGCGAGATTGTTGTAGTTGGAGGAATGGGAAGTAGAGCCAAGTTTAAGATGGAATGAGGATTTACTTGGCTAAAGACTCATTATTTGAATATGACTAATGGTGACGCCATGATCGAGTACAATGTCAACCTCATACATTATTATTGAGTTACATGATACCAAGTCATGTACCCATGTTTCTTAAAAATTCCCATTTGCTACCGGCCAAATAATATTGCTAGCATTTTAAAATCACTTCTTTTTTATATTTTTTGTTTTGTAAGAAATTTTAAAATCACTTATTAGGTGGGGTTGGGTTCGTGGAATGGAATCGAAATCAGGATCGGAATCGAAATCAGGATCGAAATCGAAAGGAAACAATTTTGTTTGGTTTGACCACTGGAATCAAGCTCCGAATCAGGATTATAGTGTTTGGTTTCTTGTTGGAATGGAATGAAAAAAATTTGTAAATGGACCTTAATAACTACATCTTTGTAAAGTTCAAATAATGTCATTTAATTAATATTTTTTTTCGTCACACAAAATACATTATTGAAATCATTATTTTTTAAATAAGTATTACTTAATTAAAAGAAATATATTATTAAAATTATTATTTTTCTAAATAGGGTTTAGGGTTTTGAGGTTTGGGATGTGTGATTTAGGATTTAGGGATTTAGGATTTGGGGTTATATTTGTAGGTTAAGGTTTAGGGTTAAAATTATTATTTTTCTAAAAATAGTTTAGGGTTTTAGGGTTTTAAGGTTTAGGGTTTATGGTTTTAGGATTTGGAATTTGGGGTTTAGGGTTTAGGGTTTTGGGATTTATGTTTTAGGATTTTGGATTTTGGGATTTATGTTTTAAGGTTTAGGGTTTAGAGATTTGAGGATTTAGGGTTTAGGGTTTTAGGGTTAAGGTTTAGGGTTTAGGGATTTGGGGTTTAGGGTTTTAGGATTTGGAATTTGGGGTTTAGGGTTTAGGGTTTAGGGTTTTGGGTTTTGGGATTTATGTTTTAGGGTTTTGGGTTTTGGGATTTATTTTTTAAGGTTTAGGGTTTAGTGTTTAGGGATTTGGGATTTGGGGTTTATGGTTTAGGGATTTAGGGATTTAGGGTTTAGGATTTAGGGTTTTAGGATTTGGAATTTGGGATTTAGGGTTTAGGGTTTAGGGTTTAGGGTTTAAGGATTTGGGATTTATGTTTTAGGGTTTTGGGATTTATGTTTTAAGTTTTAAGGTTTTAGGGTTTAGGGATTTGAGGTTTAGGATTTGGATTTAGGGTTTAGGGTTTTGAAATTTTGGGTTTAGGGTTTAAGGTTTTGGAATTTTGGATTTAGGGTTTAGGGTTTTGGAATTTTGGGTTTGAGAATTTGAAATTTGAATTTAAGGTTATATTTTAAGTGAGGATAAAATTGAAAAAAAAAAAGTTTAGATGAAAATGGAATAATGATTACCAAAGGTGGGAGAAAGAATTATGATTCCTTCTCTTTTAGTAATCGGATTCCATTCCACCCTCCATTCTATCCAACCAAACACACGAAATGAAAAGAATCAATTCTGATTCCATTCTATTCCCTCTAACCAAACGTGCTGTTATATATTGTTTAATGTACTTTCTAATTTCTCTTTTTTAACCAAAAATCTAGTGAACTATGATATTTTTTTCATACAAACTTTATATTTTTGATAAATTTTTCCAATATTTATCCATAAGACTTGATTTACTATTGATTAAAAAATAACTTGAAAAGAAACCAAAAATCACAAATACAAAAAGTACCAAATTCAAGCAGGCAGCATTTCGGGAGAAACGTTTAAACTATTCTCCACACCATTATGACTAAGTTTGGTTTCAATCGTTTGGAGATTAACATGACCAACCACTAAATTTTGCTTGCTTAAAACTCATTTACTCTAAAGGTCTACATTCACTTGCAAAATTTGAGGATATAATAAAAGCCCTAAAGCGCAACCACTAACCTTAGGCTTATATGTGTCTAGTAACTAAATGACTGACGATGCAAGACAATAAAGATAGAACAAGAAGATACGACACCCCGTTATCTTACTCTAAACAAATAACAACTCATGTCCTTGATCTAAACGACAATTATGGTCCACAACTCATGTCCTTACTCTAAACAATAACAAAGCAGGATTGTCAATACAGACAGTAGAATCAAAGTCTATTCTTAGCCAGATGATCACCAATGCAACAGAACAAATCGGTAGCGCAACTGAACGAATCAGTAGCATCGAATAAATTTTATTGAAAAAAACAACCAAACAATAAATTCCAAAAGACGGGAAATTTCCTCATAAATTCCGTAAAAAGTTGATGAAATATTATTCTCATGTTCAACACTTCTAATAAAAAGAAGATTAGCTTCTGCAGTTACAAGGATTCTTTTACCGTTTACCATGCACTAGATGAAACATCTCCATTCAAAAGGGCGTACATAAATTAATCCTGATCTAAGTAGGAGAAAAAATGAACACATTAACCTGAAAAAACAAGGGTAGCAAGAAGCCAGTCAACAAATATTGCAAAGTAGATTCATTTTCACATGCAGATCCTAAATGAGGTATAGCACCACTTAGTCTAGTAAATCAACATAAACAAGGTCACCAAATAAGACTATCTACTAATAAAGAAGCATACAATCTTAGGAAAACATTTTGTAGATTGAAAATTGATCAAATAGGCAGTGCAAAATATCTAAAATATCTCACTTGTGATGAACATCGACTTACGCTGCTCCTTTGGAAACTTCACTGATGATGACCTATTGTTGCAAGGCTGCTACAACCATATGCATAGAGTATAGCTTCAAGTCTCTTCATTGATCATACTGCAATTGCTGGGCATAACCATGCAACTTTCTTAATAGAGGAATGAGGCCCATTAATGCTATTTGAAGCTGTTCTGAGCTATTCAAGCGAACACTGACTTGCCCAGCTCCTCTATTATTCAAATTGGCACGAGCAACCAAGTTTGTATTGCGCCCAACTGGAATCTGAGACTGTATGTTGCACCCAATAGCAAGATCTCCATGCCAATCCATGACAGAAAGCCCAAGAGTTGATAGTGAACGACCAATAGGATAATCTTTATCCCTTAACTGGGCCTCCAGGCTGCCACCATAAGCAACATCACCTCGACCGGTCATTGCACCACCGGTCATAACTAATCTGAACCGTTTATTAGCAATTAATTTGTCTTCCACTTTCACTCCAGCTGATAAGGCATCACCCAAGAGAGTAGCTGAGACACCAGCAGATGCTTTATTCCTCCTAAAATTACTAAACCTGGTTTCACTTCGTAGCGTATAGGCCATATCCTTCCCAACCGTCTGCATATCAAAACCTAATGAAGTAGCTTTGTTTTCCCCATGTTTTATTGAACTTGCTACTTCCATTTGGACATTGGCATCCTTTTTATCTTTCGTGATCTGACCAGAAAAAGATAATGGCATTTTGTTCTTAACCGCAAATAATCTTTCAACATTTATTCCTTCATAACCAATATCATGATCCCATCCATGAGTTTCTAGAACAGGCCTTACAAGCCACTGGTTAGAAGAATCAAGATAGCGAAAGCGATGAGTAGGATTGTCAGAATCAAAGGAAGCAGGTAAAGCCAAATCAGGCATGGGTACAGGGACAGATGCTGCACCAGCACCTTCTTCCTCTGTACTTTCATTGTAATCACTTGGCTGATCATTAACTGAATCAGACATTTTTTTCATCAGCTTCCGCCGTTTTTTCTCTTCCTTCAGCTGTTTCTTCATAAAAAGCTTTTCCCTATATTCTAACTCATCAAAATAGGCCTTTCTCTGAGCCTTGGAAAGCTTTTCCACCTGGGCTTTTGTCAAACGTCTGAATGGAGGCAATTCATCAAATTCTGAATCATCATCAGAATCAGATGACTCATCCAGATCACCGTCCAGACTGTCATCATCACCAAGCTGTTCCTCAGGCAGCTTCAACTGTGGTCTTGACTGAAGCAAGGATGAAAGAAGAAAAGGTAAAGGAGGTGCCCTAGATCGAGTTGTATAAGGCTTTCCAGGAGGGGTATCTTGCAACTTCAATAGGGCATTAGCCTCAGCCAGAATTTTTGATGCAAAAGAAAGAAGTAATAAATGGGGTTTCCAAACCTGACCATTTGGCAAGACTCTTTGACCTGCTCTATTTGTTCTGCAAGCAGAGTGATTCTCCACCAAAGAAACAGGATTCATTAACCGCATGTCACCAGCTGCTTGACGAATGGCTTGCTGGACAACATGAGAACGTTGAGTGACAAACATATCATAACTAGAAGCAGTACCATTTGGGCCCTCTGGTGGAGCAGATGCAGCATGGGTCAATACCACAATGGCATTGAACCATATAGAAGGTCCAAAAATGTCTGTAATGGTGCGCAAGAGTGGCATATCACTAAAATCCCGGTTTTGTACATCCAGTCTATCAAGATACAAAACAATGTCTGGGGATGTCTTCTTGATAAAATGCTTAACAGAGTGAAGAATCTTCTCATTCTGACGCTGATCAGCCCATGAAGATAAAAGGCCTGGTGTGTCAATGACCCGTACCTTAATACCTTGAACTGTTCCCACAACATCCTGAACCTTCTTTGTACCGGTCTGAAAAGCATCTGTGTTAAACTTCATTTCATCGAATATTGAATTGATGGTTGCACTTTTTCCAACCCCTGTCTTTCCAAGAACCATAATTGTACAAGAGAAATCCAGGGGCTCGTTACCAGAAGCCTCAAGCTGTTCAGCCATGGCACTTGCACGGTCAAAGCTAAAGGCACCAACGCGACCTCCATTTCTTCCACGCAGTTGCTCAGCTAACCCCAATCTGTACAAAACTTGTGCCACAACAACATTATGAGGAGTCTGCCCAAGACGATGCGCCAGACGCAAAAACTTTACTCTGATCATCTGAAGTTTTTCACGAGTTTCGTCGGACTCCTCTGCGTCGCCATTTACAGGTTCCTCAATCTGTTGATTTTGAACCTGAGGTGCAGAACCATTTAGCCGAGGCTGCTGTACCACACGAGGAACAGGCTCCAAAAGAGAGGCACCACGACCCAAGCCAGCAGGACGAGCAGGAGGGGGAGCAAGATTGGGAGACTTTCCAGATGAAGCATGAGGCTGTTGTGCTGGCTTAGTTTCCTGTTGCCTATTCACTTGAGCACTTTGCTTCTCTACCTGTTCTTTTGCCACTTGTGCATATTGTTTCTCTTCTTCTTTCGCCACTTGAGCATATGGCTTCTCTTCCTTTACATCAATGTCACACACACCATTCGTAGCTTCTATTTTTCCACCAGCACCAACCTCAGCAGTCCCCTCTTCTCCATCTTCCACTCCAACTGAACAATATGTAGCTTCTACTCTTCCACCATAACCAATCTCAGAAATCTCCTTTTCACCAGCTTTGCCACCACCCTCCTTACCATTGTCAGCTTCTATTTCACCAATAGCATTTTTCCCAGAAATCTCCTTTCCCCCATTTTCTCCAACACCCACTATACCGTTTGGAGCTTCTGTTTCACCATCTTCTTGAATGTCCAAAATATCATTTCCCTTATCTTCTCCACCACCAATCGAATCACCATTGTTCAATCGGTTCATTTCATCAGGAGCCAATTGTACAACAGTAACTCCCTCCTTTTCACAAGCTTCACCACCACCCTCCTTAGCATTTTCAGCTTTTATTTCACCAGTAGCATTTTTCTCAGAAATCTCCTTTTCCCCATCTTCTCCATCACCCACCACACTGTTTGGGGCTTCTGTTTCACCATCTACTTGAATGTCCAAAATATCCTTTCCCCCGTCTTCTCCACCACCCACCACACCGTTTGGAGCTTCTGTTTCACCATCTTCTTGAATGTGCAAGATATCATTCCCCTTATCTTCCCCACCACCAATCAAACCACCATTGTTCAGTTCGTTCACTTCATCAGGAGCCAATTGTGCATCAGTACTTCCCTCATCAATCTCTCTCACAACTGCAACTCCATTATCACTGTTCATTTCTGTCAGAGCTCCCACCACTTCAGCAGCAGGTGCTATTTCCTCCAGCTTAGCTTCCCCAACTTTCCCGGACACTCCAATTGCCTCATCAAATTTCTCAACCTCGTCTCTTACACTGGGAATATCATCAACTCCTGCCAATCCCCAATCACCATTGACTTCCATCTTCCTCTCCTCACCAACAACAGTATCGTCCGTAATATCAGATTTCACTCCCTGTTCCTGCAAATATTCCTCAACAGCCTCCTCAAAAACCTCTTCTTCTAATTCATCTCGTCCATCCGTTCCTAACCCAGCGCTTGCCTCTACCCTCTCCTCATCGGAGAATACAATGTCCACAGTATTCTTATCCTCATGCCTATTAGTCTCCGAAACAATCAAAGCTTCATTCTCCATCCCAAATCTTCAAATGTTGCTTCAAAACCCTAGATTCACAAAAACCCAAAAGCTAACCCGCTTAGCGAACGTAATAATAATTGACAAACAAACAAAAAAACTAATTTTTAAGCATCAGACATAATTAATAAATCGTAATATCCAAACAGACCAATTTAAATTAAGACTACTACCAATATACCAACTAGAAGAATTGCGAATCTCTTGATCAATATATTATGCAATAAGAACAAGAATTACATCATGAATATAATAAGATCTTGACAAGGTTTTCAATTTTTCGTTAGGGTTTTTGAAAATAGATAAGCCGGCTAAAATGAACCACGTAAAATCAATAATAAAATAACAAATAGCAGAGAGGGATTTTACCTGATTGTGTGTGAAAAAATAGCTCTTTTTAATAGAGAGAGATAGAGAGTTGAAAGATTAAGGCTTGCTTAGGTCTCAGTATAGAGAGATAGAGAGAGAGGAGAGGAGAGAACAGAAGAGAGATCGCGCTCTCAAGTGAGTTTATTCATTTTTCTCTAAATCTTCGAAGTCTATAACTCGGGCCATCGCAAGAATAATTACGGATAAGAAATTATCGACGGCAGACAACGATTGATGAGTTTGATCTGACGAATGAGAGCAATGCATCGGTATCACCGTGAAAGACGCCAATTGTACGGGCGTGGACACATACTCTGAAAAAAGGTTTACCTGCTTCTATCACACATTAGGTAGTTGGTTTAGATATCACGTGTAGAGATATGCGGACAGATCAAGACCGTCCATGCGAGTTGTTGCCGTGATGGGCCTCATGACTTCATTCGAAGCCTTGTGCAAATGTGTATATATATCATTTTCTATAAAAAAAAAAATTTATTTTTATTTAAATAATAAATTTTTAACTTTTTCTAGTAAACAAAATTATAATTTTTCTTTTTACTATTCTTGTTTTATAAGCCTAAATGGTTACAAACCTTTTGTATGATTTTGTACCACCCAATAAATTTTTTTTTCTTAAATATTTTTTATTTTTATTAATTTTATGGATCTGATATCAAATTAAGATTATATTATTTTAATTTTAATTAGTCATATATTAAGTTTCTTCTTATTTTATTTGATCATATATTGAAATTAATTCAATATTTTATGGATTAAATTCATTATCAAATCAATGAATTAATTATTATATTTCATTATTTAGTCTATATTTGATATGATTCTTATTTTTAGATTTAAAAAAATCTTTATTAAAACATTTTATTCGTTCATGTCTTTTTTCTTAAACTTTTAAATACTTTTGATATTTAGTGAAATTTTCTGTTATAAATTTCTTAAAGTATAATAAAGATGTTTTAAGATATAAAACATCTTTTAGGCTTTCTTTAGCTTTTTATTTTCCTTTTATTTTACTTCTATATAAATTAGCTCTTGTTTTATTTTTTTTAATATGTTTACCTTTTATATTTTATACTAATTATTAAATGAGTGATAAATTAATAAATAATATGTAATTGTAATTGACTAGATAAATAAGGATTCTTCTTAATCTTTCGCTCTGTGATGTCTGCTTTTTTATACCTTAAGGTAGCTACTCAATTAGATCCACTTTGTGTCCTTCTTGGCTTATGATAATTTATAATATTTACACATTCCTTTTAAGGTTAGAGTCACAAATAGGAATTTATGTTTAAGATATACTTTTATTTATTATAATAGTTTATTACAAGTGGAGTACTAAGAACCTTGAATAAGGTTTTAGTTACTCATTCCTAGATGAAATATTACAAAAGAAAGATAAGAGCTAAGTGAATAAGTTTTTCAAAGAATGTAAAATGTGAGTTCTCTTTTACATAGATAAGATTTCACTATTTTACCTAAATTTCTTAGTTAACACCTACATTATTGAGGTTGGAGCACTTATTTACTAGGTATGGATCCTATATTTATTTAGAGTTATTTGATGACAATGGTTCTTGTGAAGCTAAACTCTCTATGTCTTCTTCCTCGTCTTTAATGTAATAAATGCATTTGTGGTCCTTAGCTTAATATATGTCATAATGGTAGAATACCTTCTTACTTTGTATACTTTATTTCAATTCAATTATATTATTTAATTTGATTTTGATGATATTAATTGTTTGACAAATAATTGATCTATAGAGATAATTAAATAGATTTGAGAGAATTATTTAATTATTTTTCTTGATTAAATAACATACATAGTTTCTAAGCAGAGATGTATGATTCTTATATGTGTGATCTATAATTGATGAACTTAATGAGTAGTATGCAATTTAATTAACATAAGAGTGTAATTAGATATTTAGGCTAATTAATATATAGTGTATAATGAATTTGAGAGAGAAATACATGTTAGGTTATATTCAACTGATCATATAATTGATTGAATATTATATTGAGGAAATTTTTTGTGATTTATATTTTAAGAAATTTGAGGATTAAAGATTTGTAGATTGTTTTCTCATATATTTTTGTAGTTATTGAGTCTTGCGATTTACAATTAGTTGTCATTTATTTTTTAATTTTTATAATTTTTTATTGTCAAATAGTATTCATAACAATTATATTGGTACTGGATTATAAGTTACATAATTCCCTGTGAGATTGATATCAGTACTTAGGTACATTATATTACTTGTACAACATGTATACTTGCAGATTGCATTGTGTTGATCAAGTTTTTGACATCGTTACAGGGATTTAATTACTTATAATGGTTATTATTATACTAGTTTAGGCCTTTTAATTTTTGTTTTAGTGTTTCTATTATATGCCCAGGTTGATAAGTGAATCTTGTTCATTTTAGTCCAAAAATAAAGAGAATTTTACTTTGCTTAAGAAGAAAACAGTTAGCACAAGATCAACCAAGTGTTATGACATGATAATGGGATCAACAAGTTATTGTGGTCCTTAAATATTTAAGGGATTTTATAGTCCCACAAGTAAATGAGGCCCAGTTATCTATCAATAGACCAGGCATAAATGCTAACAATTTCAAGCTTAAGCCATGAATCATTCAAATGGTACAAGCAAATCAATTTGGAGGGTTAGTCAATGATGATCCAAATATTCATTTGGCTTCACTCCTAAAAAATATGACACTTTTAAGATGAATGACATGATAAGAGAATTGAGAATTGTGTTTTAAAACTAGAATATAAAATATCATTGAACAATTCATGAATTAAACTATTTTTGGGTAAACTCGATAGTAAATGAACAAGGAGAGATGTACCTTTGGAGTTAATATGACCTAGTCAAAGATGTTAAACATGATGCTGGTTAGGAGGCAACTCAATGTTATTTTACTTATATTTTTATTGTTTTTGTTTTGCAAGTGAATAAATGTGGAGAGCAATGTTGCAACAAGATTGAGCATTTCAACGACAGATGTGGTATTTAGGACTAAGAGAGTTTTCTTTCCTTTTATTTTTTCATATTTATATATGCACATTAAGAACAATGTGCAATTTAAGTTTAGGAGAAAGAACTTCATTCTCTATTTTAATATTTAATATACATTTTCAATTTTTAGAATTTTTTTTATTTTTATGATGTTTTTAATCATGATTTGGGTAAAAATTGATAAATACATAGAAACCAACTACTATCATGCTTGATATAAAACGTATGGACTGAATGATATATTTGTTTTCATGACTAGGATAAGGAATGTCACATGCTCACCAAGATAGATACATTAATTATGTGATATGCTTGTTTATTTTGATTGAATTAGTTCAAATTTTTATACATATATTTATGACTGATTTTGATGTTCTTATTGAGTGAAAATTTGTAGTTAGTTATGAGAGTTGATGAGATCTACCACATTTTAAAATCTATTTAATTGTCCTTTAAGGTGAAATCCTAAATAGTATTTAGCATAAGAAATTATTTAGGTCTTATTTGGATCGATTGAGTTTTTCAAGCTAACCATTATTAATATCTTTCATGACTTTAAGCCACATTTTGTGCCTAACTAATAAACATTATCTTGACCCTTGCACTTTTAACTTGTATAATAAATACAATAATATGTTATGTTATAGAGTGAGGATACTTGTTATGCATTATGAGTCAATTAACTACTGTTATTTATTTTTAGTTCTTTAGTTTTGCTTTCTTAAAACACAAAAAAAAAAAAATTTATTTTTTAGTTTTAAAAATTAGTTTCTAATAATATAATCTTTGTATGAACGATTTTTTCTTATCATTATATTACTTGTTATGATAGTATACTTGCGTATTTATTATAAATAATTTATATAGATCAATCCACTAATGGTGACATTTCTTCATCTTCACTTTCATTATCAGTTCCCACCTCTTTATCTACTTGTGTGGTCATTGTTCTTTTGTTTGGATATTGAGAAGCTATATGACCTTTACCAAGACAATGAAAACACTTAATATCACAGTTACGGTTTAGGGTTTCAACTTTACCTTTTTCCACCTCTTTGGCTTTAACTACCCCAGGCCTAGGCTTGTAACTCAATCATTCATCCTTTTTCTAGTTTGATTTCCAAGGCATAGTAGGATTCAGTTTTGATGTGGTAGGACTTGATTTTGGCAGCAATACTTTTCTACTTCTTTTTCTTAGTTGCGTTTCCACTTTAATTTCCATGTGAACCATATCCTCCAATTCTACACAATGATGAAGTTCCACAATGTTGGCAACGTCCAAATTCAACCCACTCAAAAACTTAGCCATTGTGGCTTCCCTATCTTCCTCTATATTGGCCCTAATTATCACCATTTCCATTTCTTTGTAGTATTCATCTACTAACTTAATCTCTAATTAAGTCTTTGTAGTTCATGGTGCAGCTCCTTATAATAATAACTAGGAACAAATCTTTTTCTTATAATGGCCTTCATATCTTCCCAATTATCAATAGGTTTTTCATGATTCATTCTCCTACTAATCACTAATTGATCCCATCAATGTAGTGCATAATCAATAAATTCAATGACAACAAGTTTTATCATCTTTTATTTTGAGTAATTATGACACACTCAATAAATTCAATGATATATAGTAAGTTTTATCTTCTTCTCTTCTGAGTAGTTGTGGCACTCAAAGATATGCTCCACCTTTTTCTCCCATTCTAGGTGCAACTTTGGATCATTCTTTCCTTGAAATGGTGGCATCTTCATTTTAATACTACTTATATTTCTATCAAATTCATCGTTTGGCCTCCACATACCTTCTCTACTGTTTCTAACTCCTCTAGGCACCCTTTTTCTCTTCTTCCTCAAAATCCCCATTATTTTTTCAATTTTCATCTTCAAGTTCTTTCTCTTCATAAATTTGTTGAAGACATTTAGGCTATTTTCACACCTTAGTTTTCTTTTTTATTCATCATGTACTTTTTAACTATAATTGAGCTTTTACTTGATATTTTAATATACCATATCTTATCATTTTTTTCATATTCTTTCATTCCACATCTCTTTCTATTGTAAGTTCATAATACCCCTAAACTTATTTTCAATTTATTTTATTTTTTTAGAGGGATAATTGTGTTGGGTTTTTCTTTCTTTTTTTGGGTACATTACATTTTAGCTCACTCTATATAGCATATACGTTATTGCATTTTCTTCTTTTCATACAAGCTAAAGGGGTAAAGATAAAGGTAATGTTTATTGGTTAGGCATAAAATGTGGCCTAAAGATATGAAAAGTTCTTAATTAAGCTCAAATAGGTGACTACGAATATTAACAATGGTTAGCTTAAAAGACTCGATCAATCCAAATAAGGTCTAAATCATTTCTTATACTAAATACTATTTAGGATTTTGCCTCTAGGGATGAACAAATAGATTCTAAAACTTGGTATATCTCATCAAATCATATAACTCACCACAAATGTTCTCTCAATAAGAACACCAAAATCAATCATGAACATGTGCATAAAAGTTAAATCAATCCAATCAAAACTAGCAAGCATATCACATAATTAATGTAAGTATCTTAAAGAACATGTTACATTTTTTATCCTATTCATGGCAACCAATTTTATCATTGAGTTCATATCTTTCATATCAAGCATGCATGCATTTAGTTTTCATATATTTACCAATTTCTATCAAAATCATGATTAAAAACATCTTAAAAATAAAAAAAAATCTTAAAAATTAAAAATGCATACTAAATATTAAAGTAGAGAATGAAGTTTTCTCTCGTAACTTAAACTGCACATTATCTCCAATGTGCACATATAAATATAAAAAAAATAAAAAGAAAGAAAACTCCCTACGTCTTGGCATACCACATCTATCGCTAAAACTGATCAATCTTGTTGCGTCATTGCTTTCCACACTTATCACATCTAGCATTGTGATTTGTAGTTACGGATTGTGTAATGCTCCGATAGAAAGAATAGATAAATTAGGTGATGACGTGTGGCACACCCGTTGACCGCGCGATGATACTCAGAACTAAAGTCGTGTTGACACATGGCATGACCTATATCATCCAGTACACGCAATGTTGCTCGATTGACCCTTTTTATTTACGTGGCATCCATATGGTATCTTCTGATTGATCTTGCATTAAAAAATCCAAAATAATTCCCAAAAATATATTCACTTATTTTCACTAAAAAAATTATATTTTAATATTTTGAACCCCAAAAATATTACTTATTAAATAAAATAAACATATATTAAGTAAAAATATATATTAACGATTCTACTTTCATAGAGTCATCATTCGCTTATCTAGCTCCTTAACATGGAATCCTTTGTAGAGCTCCTTGTTGTAAGGTGACTATGATAGCTTTTTATCTCTCCATCCACTCATTTATATTGACCATCATTGTATTTATACTTTCAATGGATTGTTGTAGAGCCCTCGTCATCAATGTAGCATCTTGCCTTTCTTAAAGACTACTTGACTTGTTTCTAAGAGACATTGTGAAACAATTGACACAAACAAAATATTAATAACAAATGTAATTAATTTTCCCTTACTTTTAACCCTTAATTGATTGCTAAAGTGCTTCTAGCTCTTAAGGAAACCAAACTATTCAAGATATTCCAAATAATTGTAGAATTTGTTATCCCTAAGTTTAGTTCGCAATATCCAATTAAGTCAAAACACAAAAGAAATAAAATTAAGGTGTTTAAAATCCTTAAAGTTAGAATAGACACGCATTAAAATAAAAGGGCAAATTTAAGACACAAATGATGAATTAATAGTAATAATAATATAGTAGAATTTCATGAAATAAATGCTTTATAATGATTGATAGTATCAGATTCTTTTTTATATTTCAATCCTTTTTTAATTTTAGGCTTTTTTTTCTTTTTTTAACTATATAATCTACTCACAAAGCTAACACAATTCTTGGTATGAAATCTAAAATTTTATGATACAAAAACGTAATAAACAATTTAAGAGACTGGCACACGAAATTATGAATCAAATCTAAAAAACTTTTATACGAAAATAATACATATTACATCAAGAACCAACACAAAAATTACGACACAATATATGAAAATTACAATACAAAAACCACAAATATATTCCAAAAATTAACAATAACCAAGAATCAAATTTCTAGAATTTTTTTGATATAAAAATTGTAGAAACTCACGGGAAATTACGACAAAAATTTTGAAAGTTATGATATAAAATTTAACACATAAATGGCAAAAAATCTCTAAAACAAGATAGAAATATTTTGAAAATTTTCGCAAAAACATTACTAATATAATATTTTTTATATCAAGAAATTTAAGTGAAAGAACACAAAAATAAATAGATAGGAATCTCAAAACTAAGAGAAAAAATCAAAAATATCCCCGAGGTTTTCAATATCTTCAAAAATATCCTTAACGTTTAAAAAAAATTATAATACCCCTAAGGTTTAAGATATCTTCAAAAATGCCCTTATTATTTAACAGAAACATAAAAAACCGTGAAAAATCACATCAATATCTAAAAAGTCTTTTCTACCCCTACCTATATAGTTTTTTTAAATATTACCGTTCAAAATATTATCGCAAATACCCTTCAAGTTTTTCTTTTCTTCAAAAATACTCCTACTATAATAATTAATTTAACTTTATCAAAAAATACCCCTATTGTAATAATTAATTTAACTTCATCAAAAATATCTCTGCTATAATAATTAATTTAACTTCATCAAAAATACCCTTGCTACAATATTTAATTTATCTTCATAAAAAATATATCTACTTATCAATAACACGATATAAAATATTTTTCAAAAATACACCCGAAGATAAATTAAGTTAACAAAGCACACAATTTCAAATTAAATATTTTTGGAAAATATTTTATATCGTGTTATTGAGAAGTAGGAGTATAGTAGGAACATTTTTTATGAAGTTAAATTAATTATTATAGTAGAGGTATTTTTGATAAAGTTAAATTAATTATTATAGCATAGGTATTTTTAAAGAAAAGCAAAACATCAATGGGTATTTGCGATAATATTCTCAATGGTAATATTCAAAAAGCTATATAGGCAGAGGTAGAAAAGAATTTTTTTGATATTGATATAATTTTTTACAACTTTTTTATGCTTATGTTAAATAATAAGGGCATTTTTGAAGATACCTTAAACCTCAAAGGTATTATAGTTTTTTTTAAACATTAAGGGTATTACTGAAGATATTGAAAACCTTGGGGGTATTTTTGATTTTTTGTTCACGGAAGTAATATATATATAGGGATGAAATTACCATTTTACCCCTAATGTTAAACGGAAATATAACGCTGACAACATTTGTGATCATTTTTGATATTAAATAAAACTCATGGGTAATTTTGAAGAAACACAAAACCTCAGGGGTATTTGTGATAATAATCTCAAAACTAAATTCTAGGACTCTAATACCAAATTATGCGAACTCATGAATACGGGCATTATAACCCACAAACGCATGATTTTAGTTTGAAAAACTATAAGAGATATGGCTAAAGTCCTGACAACGATATTGAAATATATCATAGAAAACTAATTGATAGATTATAATAATCACCTTAACAAAATAGATATTACTCACCAAAATGTAAGATGATAGGACGCCATAAAAATTTGCTAATCCTTTGATAAGTTGGTTCGTAAAAGAACATGGAACATTAAGCTCTTAATTTGATAAATATCAAAAATTGATATAAATGATGTAATCCTTTAAGTTTGATGGCATTAGGAAATATATATATATATAATTCAAAATATCCCTAATAGGAAAATATTCATTAATAACCATTCGATTTTGATCGTGTGGTCGAGAAAAGATGCTGAAAAAATTAGGGCCACAACGCCCTTAAATCCTTGCTGCAACGCGACTTAATGAAATAGAAAAGCTTCAAAGTTAGAGATGTTAGGGCCCAGCGCCCTTTATCCTATATTGTAACGTGCATGTCACTACGTGAAGTCCCATTTTTTCTAAGATCACCAAGCCACAACACACCCTTAAATTCTAGAATTCCTCTAATTTCATTAACTAGCTCCCTTTATACCTCGTACCCATTTAGACCGCATTGATAATGATTTAATGCCAAAATAAGTCGATTTATTACCTCCTTGAGTTTCTTTGTCTTTGTCCTTGTAATGAGTCCACCCAAAATTTATAATGGCCCATCATTCTCATCAGGGTGATAATTTGTAATAATATATTTCATATTCATAAATAAAGAAATATATATAACATATGTCCCATATTTTAATATTTGTTAAATGTCTTTTAACTTTCTCAATTTCATTTTCACTAGATTCAGTGATATGACTACTTTTATATTCTCTAATTAATTCTTTATATATTTCATTTACTACAGTATGTAAGTACTCTATTCCTATGGAAGTATTCTCCTATTTTTGTAAATATTGTTATTCTGTTAAATTTGTAAACAAAATTTTAATATTTCTTATCATTTTGTAGGATACTAATATTCTACAAGTTAAAGGGTTTGATTGTGTAGTTAGAGAAGTAGAGAAGTTTGTATGATTACTTATACCACTAAAACATTCATTTTAAGTGTTTTTCCTATCTTTTATACAATCCAAATCTAATATATCATATCTATAATTTTCATGAAGTTTGAGTTCTAGAGGAATACTACCTCTAATTCCCCAATGTAATCTTTCTTTCATTTTGGGTTGTTATTTTCTTGAATGACCAATTCTTCTAACCTATGCCCATTTCTTTCTTTTTTATTTGGGTCAGATGTAGATGTTCCTTCTTTATAAGGAACTGGTAATAAAATCAATTTTATATGATTTTTTGTGATCATATTTTCTAGTTCAAAATCAATTTCATTAATTATTGTCATCATCTTCCTCTTTGTTTATACAAAGTTTTTTATCATAATATTTTTCTCAGTTCTTCATCTATTAGGATTAACAAACTAACTAATTTTTTTTGTCCCTATTCTCGAGTTTATAAATTATTTTTCTAATTCTTTTCTATATTCCATTAAATTAGAATTATAGCTTCTTCTTTGTCTTTGAGTTTTTTCTCATTCTTTCTTTTCTCATTCCTAGGTATCAATACATCTTATCTTCTTATTAGTTTTTCTTTCAATCCTATAAATTGATCAAACTTATAACCTATAATTTCAATATTTTTAGGTACATTATTTACATCTCTTCTTAATTATGTGTATTCCTTATATGTTTCATTTATATCTTGTAAGAACTGAATGTTTGATTGTTGTGTTATATCTATTTTCTCAACTATAAGAATTAAAACTTTCATTATTATTATTTGATTTTTTTGATATACTTGTTAGGCTTCTATTAAAATTTAATTCTATATCATGTAGTTTGTTTTTGAACATTATTGAAACAATAATGATATCATTTTCTTCCTAATATTACATCATAGACTAATGCTTTCATTATGTTTTAGATATGTTACTTCTCTTTCTTTGTTAGAGGTTTCACTTTCAGGGTTTATAAATGTAAATCTTGATACATTATTTTTTCTTTCTGGTATTAGAGGTTTTTCTTTAACATCTACATTTCATTCTTCTGATATTTCAAAGTTTGTTAAAATTTTTGGTTTTATTATTTACCTTAATTCTTAAAAAGTTGTATTTATTCCATGAATTTACTTTGTCCATATATTTAATTATTATAAATATTTGTTAATGAATATCCTACTATATAATGTATTAAAAATAGATGATTTTATTCTTTTGTTAAATCTTTTCTTTTAAATTCATAGGCTAAACTTAATACTTTTTAAGTTCTTATCATTAATATTAATGATAAACCTATAATATATTGTAAATTTTAATTTTTGATATCTTACGTTTTTATGAATTATTTCTAATAAAATATATTTTCTATTTATTATTCTATTATCTAACAGCACTGATTTTAATGATGTATCAATTCCTTTCTCTAAAATGTGTTTTTATTAATATTTGGATTCTTCATATTCAATTTTTCTTTTATCTTTCTAAGAAATTTTTGTTAATTTATTCATAATGATTTCTTTATTAATTAATGATATATTATACTTTCTTTTGTGTCAATAAAATTAATATTTATTTCTTTATTACTTATTTTGTACTAAATTATATCTTTCCTTGAAAATATTTTTTTATTCTTAAAATGATAAATCTTTAAATTTATCTCATTCATTAAGATTTAATCTTGTTTTTTGTATTTATTCAAAAAAAACTTTATTAATCACCATGTCTTGTTAAAAACATCCTAAAATATCTTATATTTCTATTTCCATTATTTCTAAATTTTCTATTAATTATATCATTATTTTATTATTTGTAAGATTTTACAAAGTATTTTAAACTTAAAAATCACTAAAAGATAAAATGATACTTTTATAAGGACTAAAACCCACTACACTCAATTGTTTTTCTATTTATGTAACAAATGTTATTTTGTTATTTTTTGATCTATTTTGGGTAAATAAATCCTTACCAGTATCCTAAATATATTTTTGACATCCTTATTTATTTTTATTTTTTAAGTAGTATCTTAATAATATCCATATTTTAAAAATGTATTAATTTAATACAACTTTTTATTTTATTATAAATTTTTCATAAATTTACAACACGTATGCTTTTAATAAAAAACATTTATGGTATTTTCATCTCTTTATACCTAGAACATTGACAGCTTTTTTTCACCATTCTTAAATCTTTAAATACATATTTTAATGTTCTTTTAATCTTTTTACATCTTTATTTTACGTTTCTAATGAGTCCAAAAACATTAAAATATTTATTTAAATACACAAAACTGGTGAGAAAAATTTGTTAATATTCCAAGAACAAAAGGAGGTGAAAACACCACAAATTTCCTTCAATAAAAACGCATGTCCTACACAAGTGTGAAAAATTCCCATTAAAATAAAAAAATTATACCAAATTGTAAATAAAATGAAACAATATTGTAATATGAGTCCATTAAATAAGACATAATATGAAATGAGACAACTCATTTTATATCTCTACTTCAAACAATGCAATGGTAAAGGTGATAGAAAACAAAAACCAAAAACAAAACAAAGCAATGGTAAAAGATGAGACTCTTAACCTTCCGAAATCCAATATACTGAGCAAAGGCAAAAACCAAGGTGACAGAAAACAAAAACCAAAAACAAAACAAAACAAAGCAATGGTAAAAGATGAGACTCTTAACCTTCCGAAATCCAATATACTAAGGCAAAAACCAAAGCACTAGCAAAGCAAACATGTCAAAGACGATAGAGGATATTAAAAAAACACTGCATGTCCCGAACGTGTTCATACACTGCAGTACATGCCAGTTCTCTAATTGTTAATATATTAGGTTATCCCACATCATCAATGAGGTTTGGGAAACTATCTAATAGACGTGAAGGCCATGTACCACTTTTAGTCGGGCTATGAAGACTTATCATGTCTTTCCCCTATAAAAGTTATGTTTCAAAGACTGCTCTAGCTTTTGCATAATCAATGGAAATATTCCTGCAAATTGGTAGTAAAACATTCGTCAAAGCTATTAAAAGAAGAAGAAGAAGAAGAAAAAAGACTAATTTGTTTTATCATGTAGAGATTTTCAAACTGAAAATAAATAGAAGGCATAATAACATCAAGTATAGTCATACTTTTCTAGCATCAAGTATTAATCATAAAGAGGAACATTTTCCTAGTTGACATTTGAACACAATTTTTGAGAGAGAAAACAGTAGTAATATTCACACCAAATAAGGGGGAAGAACCAGCATAATTTAAGTCTAGAATTCAGAGAACCATTTATGTCATCAAAAAATGTAAACAAAAGAAAGGCCAACACCAAACCTGCAACTTGTGGGTCTCCCTGCTTTAGTGAACCTTTGACCAGAAGTGTGCCGGGTACTTGCTGAAAGACCTAAGGGTAAAATTTGTAGTAAATCAAGTAGCAAGTTGAACAGAAGATCATCAGATTGAATCTAGCAACAAGATAAACCTACCAAAATTCGAAAACATAAGTCACTTTTACGTTGATTCAAACAGCTTGTACTAATAGATACATCATGCACATCTTCAACACTAGCAGCTCCTTCTAAATGTTGGACATCATTCCTTAGGATTCCATTGCAGTGGTCATGTGAAGCAGTGACCTATGCGATAGTAATCGTACTGCATGTAAGAGAAGAACGATCTTTTCTTCATAAAAAATAGTCACAGTTAAGGGCGTCATACATCGATTGTAAACAATGATGTGTTTAAGCTACATGATGCTCCACTACTGCTGAGGAGAGACTCAACAAACTGCAGTACATGAATGGCACTGAACTGACGTTGGATGCCCTATGAATCAGAAAAATTTTGCACCATGAGCTGTCACATAAGACAACTGTAACACAAAATGTGAAGAATAATGTGAATAGTGATGCTATTGAGGTGTCACTAATCACTCATGAACCAAATACATTTCTGCAAGTCCTCTGTACTCAACTTCCATCTGGTTCAGACACTGCAATAATCCAAAAAGATGCAGCTCCGCCATATTAAAGTTCAAAAGGGGTTTGATATGGCACCTATCTTGATGGTCACGTTCATGCAGAAAATTTACAATATAGATGGAGGTCCTTGTTGACATTGCAAATTGGAAAAAAAGGAAAAGCAAGATATCCAAACCTCAAGCATGAAAGATAAGTTATTTTTCTTAGCAACAAGTAGGGGTGTAATCTTGTTGGCAGGAGCCACAAATGACCAAGCAAGCCCCCAGCGATGTGTTTGCCCTTGTACAAACTCAGTTGTTTTCACTATAGTAACTCCACCTTTCCATAGCTTTGATGTCAGATATTTCAGGTTCGCCTTCCTCCCAACCATGGTAGTGTACCAACTGCAGACAAATGATAAAACAAAAAAAATAGAGTACCGAAAAGAGCAGATTGAGACAGGAGACGCGTTCAAACACATTGTGAAATGATCAATAGTAGGGTGGCAACCATGTCATGTTTGTGCCGCGTTAGTTGGCTAAAACTCACCTGTTTCTTTTCTTCTTCTTTTTTATTAAAACTCACATGTTTCTTAATTCCATGGAAAATTTAAATAACTATTAGTCAAATTATTTATTTACAAACAATAGTAAGGATAACATAAATGTCTACAAGCACAAAACAATTAGGAATAGATATTTCATGTTGTGCTTAATTCCCATGTTATGCTCATGCCACAAATTGCCACCACTAATCAAAAGCATAATATTACCGAAAAGTCTGCTTCAATATAAAGCTATCTTCAATGATGCGTGTGATAAAAGCCTTTTCTCCACCAAAACAAACCATCTCTTCAGGAGTCCCACCGCATGAAGTTTTGGGGTTTAATCCTGCTTCTTCCATGGTATCAAAAAAAGGAGGATTACACATGCAGAAGTCAAACTTCTCCCCATCCTTTACCACTCCAAGAAGGATAGGTGGTCCATAGTACCTCTTGCTCACATCGGCATGCTGACTGGTTGAAGAAGTCTCAGACATATTTAAATTCTGTGAGCCTTCCCTTGAGGGACAATCTTCACATTTTTCAACCCTTCTTATCTCAATTAATTCTGAAATATTGGGATTGCCTTTAACATTTTTTTCTGCCCACTCTAGAGCAACATCAGTCACATCTGCAAAAAATAGTCCTATGAAATTTAACTTCATGCTTCATGAGTTGTGAGATATAGCAGCAAACTAAGTTTTGAAAACAATGAATAACAAATCTAAGGAACTACCTGATCCAACAAAACTCCAGCCAAGAAGAGATGCACCAAGAAGGGGATATATACAGTTTGCTCCAGTTCCAATATCAAAACCCTTCACATTATCTCCAGTGGCATATGCCTTTGGAATGATGTTAGACAAGAGTAGATCTTCAATCCAATGGATGTAATTTGATCTATTAGGCACTGTAGGGCAAAGCTGCCCATCAGGTATCCACCTGGAAAATTAATTCACGCAAACACTTCTAACATATCAAATTTCTAAAGATGAATAACCAACCAGATGAAGAGAAATTAGGGATAAACTGAATGACTACAGCTTCTTTCTTTCTTTCTTTTTTTTTTTTTTTGGGGGGGGGGGGAGGCAAAAAGAGACTTTGTTCTTTTCAAAGTTCAAGAGTTAAGAAATTCAAAACATTACAACATTATATAGTTATCTCTAATACAAGAATCCACTAGCCAAGGATAACTTTGAGATGCAATTATCTTTTTATTCCAAAATCCTTATAGTAAAAGACACATATGAAAGACATTAGAAGTTGGATTACCACTTGACACCATGATCGTGAAGAAGCAAGACCCTGGTGAGCTCTCGGGTAGCATTAAAATCAGTCCAGTCAATTCTGGGGCAACCATCATTAGAATAGAAGACGAAGGCCTCAAAGGATGGATAAAGAGAAGCTAAAAGAGCAAAGTCGGGTGGATTTTCAGAGTATTTGTTATTGGGGTGGATCGAAGGTTGTCCATCATTTCTCCTTCTCTTCTTATTATTCTTCATTGGCATTCATATAAGTTTAGACCGATTCAAACAAATTCTTGAAATAGGTCCTTCAATAAGTAATTCTCAATAAATAATCTGCAATTAGTTTGATCGTTTTAGACTCTTCCTGAAGAAAAAACCCACAATCAATACAAGTAAACTCCATACAAAATCAAATTCAATTTAAAGTAGCCTGTTAAATCTTAAAACAAAACTAAGCAATACTTCCTCAATCTGGAACAAACAGATTGCATTGACTCGGAGCAGACTTGTTTTGTAGCCAAAAGAGGGTAAATTCAGTTTTACCTCAGCTTAAAACATTGTGATTATAATAACCATAGAAAAAAATACAAAAGAGTCAAGAAACATTCCAATTCTTTATAACATGGTAGTTGGATAGTAAGAACACTCAGAGGAGAAAGTAACTTACAAACAAACAAAAATACGGATAGGTAGTTTATTTTGAATCAACAGAACGCTTTTTCCCAAATAAATGCTATAATTAATAAGCAAAGTACAGAATTTTCCACAATGGAGATTGAGTCATCATTAACAACTTTAAATATGAAACATTACTGAAGCAGAAACAATAAGCAAACATCAGAAAAGAAAGCCAAAAACACCCATCAAACTCAGTAATCATTCAAAGACCTAAAAGGGACCAAACATATTAATAAAAAAACTCTTCAACAACAACCCTTTACATTACCTAGATTAAGAACATTGTGAGTGTGAAGGATTTGTTTCTCCCACATCGATAAGGAGTTAGACAGCAGTGTTGCTTATAAGTCTAGACAATCCTTAACTCAATGAAATCTTATTGGGTTGAGTTAGGCTCGCGGGTTTATAACATGGTATCAGAGCTAGGCCCTGATCCTATGGGTGGATCTTCATTCAGCTCTCACCGTGATTCAAAACTAAGACCACCGTTGTCCGATGTGAGGGGGAGTGTAAAGGATTTGTTTATCCCACATAGGCCAGGAGTTAGGCAACAGTACTGCTTATAAGTCTGGGCAATTCTTAACTCCATAAGATCTTATTGGGTTGAGTTAGGCCCACGGGTTTATAACAATGAGAAATATAAAGCAACAATAAAAAAGGTGAAATACCATTTTCTCAAGTGACAAGGACAAATTTTCTCAGGAGAACAAATACAGAGGCAATATAATCAAAGTATTAACTTGCTAGGTCAGAGAACCACACAAAAAATCATGAAAGAAACAAGCAGCAGAGAATTAAGATTTGTAAGGAAAGCTTCAATGGAAGATACACCCAGTCATATATAGTAATCTCTCTGCTCATTTTTTTAATTGCGTATTTACACAAAAGCAATATGGGTCTGTTTGGATGTGTGGTTTTAAGATAAGTAGTTTGAAATGAAGGGTTTTGGATAAAAGTGGTTTAAAAAACATTTAGCATTTGGTAGTAGTGGTACTATAGTAAAAAACTAATTTATGATAAAAACATACATATTACGGTGAACAAATAATCTGATCAATCTACTTAAATTGAAAAATCCGATTCGATCTGTCGGATTCTGATTGAAATATTTTATAATCGGATCGAATTCAAATTTGAAAATATATAATCCATTTGGATTCGAATCGTATTTGAATTAATAGATTTTATAATCCATTACAATCCGATCAAAATCAAATTACTATTAAAATTATAAATAAATACATATTTTATTTTATCATATGTTATATTTTAAACATTATATGTATTACAATTACATTAAATTACTATTTTAATGTAAAAAATAAATATAAATATTAAATCTCTATAATAATTTAATAATTGTCTAAGCATACTTCTTATTCTTTTGATTTTTCTTAGTTATAATTATAAATAATAAATTTTGTTAGATATACACCAATTTAAAATTTAAATGTTGTGCATATCATGTTTTATAAATAACAATAATTCATAAATAAATTTTAATATCAATTCAACCTTATCTAATCCCAAAAAATCTGATTTGTTCATATTCAAATTGATTTGAATTGATTACATTATTAGATCGGATTTAAATTACCGAAAAAAAAACAGACAGCTGCTCACCCCTAATACATACTAAACTACTTCTAAAATTTTACTAAAATCACACATAATACTTCTCGAAGCACCAAAGCAAAATATGCTAGTGTCAGCCCCCACTGAAAAAAATCAATTGCAAAAATACGAAGATGAGACGGATGGAGATAAAGAGACTAAATGGGCTCGGACTAACATTAGGAAGAGGGTGAGAACTGATAAGGAACCAAAGCAAAATTTTCTTTCTTGACGCATTTTCACAAACATGTGGTGATGTATTCAAATCATGAACATGACACACCACACCAAATACAAAACGGAAAAAAAAAAACAAAAACAGAAAGAACAGATCCAAGATATGCTATACTAAGCTCCAAACAAAACAAAATCAGTTGGGAATAATTATTATTACGAATAATAAAAATAAATAAATGGCGGGCGAAAAAGGAGATAATGGCTGAGAGTAAGAGTTGGAAAAGAATAAAAATGAGAAAAATTTATTATACCTGACAAACGGCGAACCCCGGAAGAAGAGCCGTTGCTCGCAGTTGGTGAATAGGGGCAAACGCGTGGCCGAGCTATAGAAGCATGCGTGAGGTGAGAAGGGATAACAGCTGACCTTATGAACTATGCTCGGAAGTCGGAATATCGCGGGAGAAAATAAACCCGGTCCGCTTCTAGTCTATAACTAAGACCGTCTAAAATTTTCAATTTATAAATCTTTATTATTTTCAATAATTTAAATATATTAATAGGGACGTGAGAATAGGAGTGTGTATATAAATTGATTTAATTTTAGACTAAAATTAGAATCAATAATTTAATATGATTGATTATTAAAAATAATAAGCAACTCAAAGTAATAAATTTAAAAAAATTAATTAAACTTGAAACTATTTTATTGCTTTGTTCTAGGTTAGGTGAAGAAAATTTTTCAACTCGTTTTGTTTAGTAATATTTTTTTAACTATTATGTTATAATTTTTAATATTAATTTTATTATAATTTTTAAATTTAAATCAGTTACTTAATATTATTTTTCATATAATGTAAAGATTTAAAAATAAAATAAATAGATAATAATGAAAAACAATGGCTTAAACAATAAAATTCATTAATTTTCATATACAAACCATCTATAATATTATTCATGTAATGTAAATTTTAATGATAAAAATATAAAAAATAATGTAGTTATAAATTATAATAAATAAATAATTAAATAGTATAAAATTATTGTATTACATAAATAATAAGTAAAATAAGAGAGAGTATTTGGTCTATAAGTTCTTGCATAAATTAATTCTTATTACAAAAATTATTTATTTTACGTTAAAAGATAAAATATAATTCTAAAATATTATTTTAAATAAAAAAGATTATCATCTTGTATGTAATTAGAAATATAACAATAAGTAAAGAAATAAGATACAAAAATTTAAATATCTAATACACATTGTCTATTATAAAAATGAAGAATGGGAGTAAAATGCTTAAATTATCGGTACAAAAAATCAAATTTCAATCATGTAAAGTTTTGAGCTCTAAGCACAACATAAAGTTCTAACATATTTATAAAATGAGATAAATATCATTAATGTCTTATATTTATTACAAAAAATGACACTTATATCGTATATTTATTATTTATAACAGTTTAGTTATATTGTCATTACAAAGTTATCACATAAGAATAAAAATAATTTCTTTTTATTTTTTATTTTTTGATTTTTTTAGTTATATTATGTAAAAATTGTTTTAATTTGAATAAATTGTAACTAAAATAATTAAAAAAAAATAAATAAATATAAAAATAATTATTTATTCTCATGTAATCACTTTTTTATAACAATATGATTAAATTATCATAAAAAATAAATATAAAACTTGAGTATTATTTAAAAAAAAATATAAAACCTCAACAATCACCCTCATTTATAAAATATAAATATTTAAATAAAACATGATTTAACTTTTGGCTCAAACTTATAATGTTATTAATAAGTTTATCGAGGTATGTTGTTTGCCTAACATGTTACAAGAAAAAAAAACAAAGTGTAAATTATTATTATTTACAAGGATTGATATAATAAATATTTAAAATATGTTTACGAGCTCTAATTTTGTTTTTTAGAGATAGTAATTATATGTAATTATATTTATTTTTTGTGATAATTTAATCTTATTGTTATGAATAAGTGAAGATAAATAATTATTTTTCATATTTTTATTTAATATATTATTATATTAATTTAATTTTTTTATTCTTTAAGTTATAATTTATTTAAATTAAAAATAATTTCTACTTAATATAACTAAAATGAAAAAATTTAACTTTTCTTTAAGTGTATATATATATAAGTATTATAAAAAGGATAAAAACCTCAATGTAGTTATCTGTTTTTTCAAGTCAAACAAGTTATTTTGATTTCAGAAGATGTTGAAACGCTAAACCAAGAAAGAAAGTTTAGACCATTGAGTTGGGCTTCTAAATTGAGTAAATATTATACATATAAAAACAGAAACTAAAAATGGAAGTTTTTTTAACATTAATGTTGCAGAAATTTCCGTTTAACCATAAACACCTTTGTTCATCCTATCTCCCGGCGGCGCCACCAAACTCCACCACGACCCTATGCAATGATTCATGCAATACACTTTCATTTTCTTTCTTTTTAGTTTTGGAATTATCAAAAACCCTCGTGCAATTAGCATTTTGAGTTAATGATATTTCTAATCCCATAATTATAACACAAATTACACAACCATTTTGGATTTGAAGTCTCTTCTTATTCTACTTCTTTGTTCTTTATAATTTGACACTTACAAGTCCCAAAAACATTACAATTCATCAAACATAAAAAGAAGAAAAGCAACCAATTTTAACATTACTACTATTTTGATATATAATATTCATTTTAATTTGTGATTTGATTTTGAAGGTGTTTTAGGCTATAAGGCCATGGCGGCAATTGTAAAGGAGATCCTGACAAGGCCAATACAATTGGCAGACCAGGTGACCAAAACCGCCGATGAAGCACACTCATTCAAACAAGATTGTCAAGAGCTTAAATCGAAAACTGAGAAACTCGCTGCCCTTCTTCGCCAAGCTGCAAGAGCAAGCAACGATCTATACGAGCGACCAACTCGTCGTATCATCGACGACACCGAACAAGTCCTTGACAAAGCACTTGCATTAGTTTGCAAATGTCGAGCCAATGGCATCATGAAAAGACTATTCACCATAATCCCGACCGCAGCATTTCGTAAAACTTCAATGCAACTCGAGAATTCCATTGGCGATGTCTCTTGGCTCCTTCGAGTATCAGCCTCCTCTGGTGATCGCGACGATGAGTATCTAGGTCTTCCCCCAATTGCCGCCAACGAGCCCATTTTGTGTCTTATTTGGGAACAAATTGCAATTCTATATACGGGTTCATTAGAAGACAGATCTGATGCAGCTGCTTCTTTGGTTTCATTGGCTAGAGATAATGATCGTTATGGTAAACTCATTATAGAGGAAGGTGGGGTTGTTCCTCTTTTGAAATTGGCTAAAGAAGGTAAAATGGAAGGTCAAGAAAATGCAGCTAGAGCAATTGGGCTACTAGGGCGTGACCCAGAAAGTGTTGAAAGCATTGTGAATTCTAGTGTTGGTTCTATATTTTCCAAAATTCTCAAAGATGGCCATATGAAGGTTCAACTTGTTGTGGCTTGGGCTATTTCTGAATTAGCTGCAAATTATCCAAAATGTCGAGACCATTTTGCACAAAACAACGCAATTAGATTGCTTGTGAGCCATCTTGCTTTCGAGACCATTGAAGAGCATAGTAAATATGCAATTGCTACCAAACAAAAGATGACCATTCACTCTGTTATAATGGCGAGTAATGATAGCAACCCAAATGACAATGGAGAAGATGATAGACAAAGTAATTGTCAAATGTCACATCCATTAGGCAGTCATCACCATTCTCCTACTGAGTATATCCACAATGTGGTCAATAGCACTATGGCTATAAAAAAAGATGGTCCAAATCCAAAGCCAAGCCAATACACAACACCACCAACTCATGGTCATGGGCAACAAACGCAAGGAGGTAAAGGTAGTGATAATGGACCTCATGGCAACCCAAAACATCACCACCAGAGTCAGAATCAGAATCAGCAAGTCTCATTAACTGGGACTAGCATTAAGGGAAGAGAATATGAAGACCCTTATACTAAAGCTCAAATGAAGGCAATGGCAGCAAGAGCTCTTTGGCAATTAGCAAAAGGAAATTTAAGTGTCTGTCGTAGCATTACAGAGTCAAGAGCACTTCTTTGTTTTGCAGTTTTGATAGAAAAAGGTACTGAAGATGTTAAGAATTATTCAGCATTAGCATTAACGGAAATCACAGAAGTAGCTGAACAAAATTCTGATTTGAGACGATCTGCTTTTAAGCCAACTTCCCCTGCAGCCAAAGCAGTAGTAGAACAACTAATAAAGATAATTGAAAAGGCTGATTCTGAACTACTTATACCTTGTATTCGATCTATAGGGAATTTGGCAAGGACTTTTAGAGCCACAGAAACTAGAATTATTGGACCATTGGTTAAATTACTTGATGAAAGAGAGCCTGAGGTTACTACTGAGGCTGTGATAGCTCTTAACAATTTTGCTTGCACTGAAAACTATCTTCATGATAATCATTGTAAAGCCATTATTGATGGAGGAGGAACAAAGCATTTGATTCAGTTGGTTTATTTTGGAGAACAAATGGTTCAAATTTCTGCTTTGATTCTTTTGTGTTATATTTCATTACATGTTCCAGATAGTGAAGTACTTGCTAAGGAAGAGGTTCTTATTGTTCTAGAATGGTCAACAAAGCAAGCAATTTTGGCTGATGATCCAGCTGTTGATACTCTATTACCAGACTCCAAAAGTAGATTGGAACTTTACCAATCCAGAGGTTCAAGAGGACGTTTCTATTGATCTGGATCAATATTTTGCAATTTTAACATCTTTCTATTCTAACAAATTGACTTTTTTTTTTTAATGTTTCTTTATCTTCTTCTAAATTGTATATAATCTGGCTTTGTTTGTTCATCGTTACCATAAATTAACGTTCTTGCTATTTCGATACCTCCATTTTCATTATTTCTTTTTTAACTTATTTGATTATTTATTTTCGGAACCGGTAAAATCCGAGGTTGACTCGGGACAAATTTTTCAGAAATTAAGTTAACCCAGATTCATAATTTATTTCATATTGGAATAGGATAAAATGAAATTTTATGTTATAAATTATTTAATAATAAATAAAATTATATTTTATATGATAGATAAATATAAGATTTTTTTAAAATATAATAAATTATATATTCATAAATAATTCAGTTATTCTTTCACTTTTAAACCTCAATTTTAAAATTTTAACAGTTTTAAAATCATACTATTTATTTATGTTATAATAAAATAAATATATATATTTTTAAATTAAAATTATTTTATACCATTAAACTAAAGTTATATTAATTATTATTTTTATTTATTTATATAATAATAATAATAACTACGACTATTTTATTTTATTTTTTAAAATATTAAAAATTATATATCTTGATCCCCTAATTTTGCCCGTGAGTATCTTTTTTAAAATACTAGTTTGGAACTCTAATAAATATATACGATAATTTAAATTTAATATGTATATAATAATATTAATTAACTATAATTATTATTATTATTCAAAAAAAAATTATTTTAAAAAATAAAAGAAAAGAATTTTTTTTAACTATAATAAGATAAAAAAATTAATGTTTAAATTTATATAAAGGTATAAAATATATTTTAAAAATAAATAATTTAATTTATTTATTACTTCATTAAACATACAACAATAATTATTTTATTACTTTAATAAAATATATATATACAATCATAATTATTTTATCACTATCATACTTTTGTGACACTTACCTATAATTTAAAGTGATAACTCATTTAACAAATAAATTAAATATAATAGAACAATATATATGAACTTAATACGATAGATAAAATTTGATCAAACTTAATAAACATTTTTATGAAATTTTGTATTAATTAAAAATAATATAAGTTAATTGATTATTTATTTATTGATATTAGATATAACACGATATTGACACGAAAAAAAATAATTAATTTAACATAATTATGATCCCTAAAATAATAATTAAAGATTAATGATGTAAAGAATATATAAAAAATTTATTAAATATAAATTATATAACATCTTGAAATTTTGTCAAATATTATTAGATTAGATTATTAATCAATAATATTATCAAGATTAGATTATTAATTAATAATATCAATTAAATTTGAACCTAATTCTAATTTAAAATTTAAGTTATAATACGAAAGATTATTTAAGATTATATATATAATGGAAACTTATCTCTTTACGGACATGGGACTTAGGTTTCTTAATGCTTATCTTTCACATCGAAGAGATAAGTGTGTTTTAAGTATCAACGTTGTGAACTTCAAAATTACCGATGAGGGTTAAAAAACTAACTTTGATACCATGTTATTAGTTGATCTAAATTTGAAGTCAAAATTTAAATTATAATAATAAGTATTTACTAAGCTTATATTTAAACTCAAAATTTCTAGAACACCATCAAAATAAATGTGCGGATCTTTCACCATCTCCTACTCCACTTGCAAAAGAGGAATTATTTGAGCACAAATAGAAGAATTTGATTATAAATCTCACATAAAAGGTTGAATCATTTTCTAGCAAATAATTTGATTTCATTTTCCTTTGTCAACCTTAGAGATATTAAGGAGGAATGTAAATATGGTGGGTATCATTCTTCTTTGAGTAGGGAGTGATTCAGGTGGCAGCGGTGGTAAGGGTGATAGAATTGGGCCTAAGAGGTGTGAGTTTTCTGTCACAGCCATGGATAGGGAACCAAGATGGATCTGATGATGCCATTGAATCTGAATAGCAAGTTAAAGATATTGAAAATACAATTTTATCCTTCAAAATTAACGTTTTATTAACTCTGTTAAACGAAAAGAATGTCTGTGATATTTTACCAACGTTAAGAATATCCATGAAAAAAGACAAAAACTTTTAAATGATCATTGATAATTTTCCAGATTGCGTTTCAGAATATAATATTTATAGACTTGTCAAGATAAGTGATGGTCCTTTTTTTTCTTTTTTCTAAACAATAGGGTAGACACTGATATGACCTTGGTACTCTTGTCGTATCTTTTTTTGACCACCTCATTGACCGATTGATCACATCTGCAATCTTTTTTATTTATTTCTCAATTTTATTGTAGATCTTTCTTTAAAAATATATTAACTATATTGGAATTAAATTGGTCGAAAAGTAAACAATTTTTGTGTATCATAATTTAAAAAAAAAAACATAAAATTAATCCTTAATTCCTTATCTGTATGAATAAGTTGGGAAAAATATATTACAAGTTTCACAAACTTTGGTGGGTTATATCAAATGAAGAAATTTGTGTTTGAAAACTTTTACATAAACGTTGTCGTTTCGATTGTATAAATAGAATTATTTATAACAAAGGAAATGACAGCATTTTTATAATATGTTATACGTGACACAAATTTAATAATGATTACGACAGTTTTACTCGTACTATATATAATTACTTTAAATAAAAATTTATACATATCATATTTTACGATTTAATTAATATTATTTTTTATTTTTAGATAATAACTTAATAATATATATTTAATAAAATATATTAATTTAATATAATTTTTTATTTTATTAAAATTTCTCACTTATATACAACACATTGTATTTAATAAAAAATATTGGTGATATTTTTTTACTATTTTTTTAACGAAACATTAACATTTTTTTATCCATTTTTTTTAGTTCTTAAATACATATTTAGTATTTTTGATTCATTTTACACTCTCTTTAATATATCTTCTTATTTTATTATCTAAAAGATTAATAACTTTACAAATAACTGTATATTTTGCTTATGGATATTTATTTAAATTTTATATAAATATTATTATAATAAATATAATATGCAATATTATATTTTACATACCTAAAAATAAGAAAACAGTACATAGTATATAATTTTTTCAGTTTGTATGAAGATAAAAATTAGATTAAACCAATATAAAAAATATAAGTTTGTAAGCACAATTTAATATATAATCATACACATTAAATTCATATCACCACTACCACTATTATAACTAATATTAATATTACAAGGACAGTTTAGCCAGTATTTTATTATTTAAAACTTAATGAATCTCAATCTTAATTTCACCGTACTTATAATCATCAAAAATTTCCAAAATGTAAATGATGAAAAAATCTTAATTTTAAATTAATCAATTGAAAATAATAATAATATAAGTTAAGTTTTTAATTTCCTATATGATAGAAAAAAAGTTAAAAGAGACTGTAAATGAGCCAAGAAAAATTAAAACATGTATTTAGGTACTTAAAATAAAAAAAAGGAATTTTTTTTTAAATTATAGTAGAAAAAATAGTAAAAACAAATACTATAAATAATATTCATTAAATGCATATATGATGTACAAAAACAAAAAATCTTTAATAAAATAAAAAAAATTACATTAAATTTATATATATTTTATTACGTGAATATTATAAAAGTATTATATGAAAAATAAGGTAAAAAATAATACCTAAAATAAAATTAGGTACATTAATATGATGAACTCTAATCCGTATATTCTTGATAGATAGTTCAACACAATTTAAACATATAAATTTCTCAAATTTAACATCTAATTAAATATAGATATGTTACTTACATGTAATAGCTTGATCATATATTTATCCTTACTACAATAAAAGATTTTAAAATCGATTTTTAATCAACTTAAAATAAGTAAAAATAAGGTGATTTATATTTTTAAGTCGATTCAACTCTAGAATCGACTTAAAATTTTAAGTCAATTATATTTTAAAACAGACTTAAAATTCTAAGTTGATCATACATGTCAACAAACTTTAAATTCTAACTCGATCTTACGTGTTAACTAGCTTAAAATTCTAAGTCGATCTTACGTATCAATTGACTTCAAATTCTAAGTCGGTCTTACGTGTCAATCGACTTAAAACCCTATAACTGACTTAAAATGATATAATCTAACATATTTTTAATAGTTTTTTTCTAGCTTCCTACATGTTTTAAATCACATAGCAGGAGAAAACAACCAGAATATGTTTGAAAGAGTTTTTAAAACCTCTTATTCGTTTAAAAAATGTATATTAATTACTTAAGAGTTAATTTATAACCGTTTTTTGCCTTCACATTGTACACATGAATCAATCTCAATATTTTAGTGTATTTCTTGCATTATAGATACAAATTTTTGGCATATTTTAAAAGTATTTTAAAAGTTTCAAGGTTATCTTTATGTAGTTCATCTTTCACGACATGAAATATATTTTCTGTGTATACAAGATGCCTAGAGTTCCTATTTTGATATGATGTATATAATCCACCCATATATTTAATTATCTCTTGAGTATCATTAATCTTTTTTCATAATAATACTAATATTTATAACTTAAAAGAATATCATTATAGATAAAGTGATACTTACCTCATTAACAACATGAAATTTCTTATTTTTATATTTAACACATTAGGGGTGTCCATAAACCGGACCGGACCAGACCAAATCGTAAAATCGGACCGAATCAGACGATTTTACAAATCAAACGATCCGGTCCAGTTTGTACTAATTTTAAACCATTCGAACCGGACCGGACCGGTTTAATAATATATTAAAATTTTACATTATTCTTCATTAAATGTATAAAAAATCGAACCAAACCGGAAATCAAACCGGATCGAACCATTTTATAAATCAAACGGTCCGGTCCAATTTTTATTACTTAAAACCGTTTCAAAAGGTCCAATCCGGTTTGAGTAATATAAACGGTCCGATCCGGTTAAATTTTTTTGACCAAAACCGGACCAGATCGAACCGTTGGACACCCCTATAACACACATGCATCGAATCATATTGATTTCACTACTACTATTTCTACGAGTGAGTTCTAAAAATTTCTCTACTATAGAAATATAGTCGTGCTCAATTCTATATTTTTGCATCCAAGATTTGTTAATTTTTTATTAAGGGTATTAAACACATTAAATATATACTCAATAAATATACATATATTAATCACCAATACATTTCAGAATTTATTATACATGAAATTTATAAATTATTAAAATATCAATCAAATTATCATATAAAAATAAATGCATAAAATTGAAACAACTAAATAAATTTATTGTAATATTAACAATATATAATGTTCTTTTTCACATATAAACAATTTAATAATATAAATTATAAACACTTCTATGACAACATAATAAATAAATATAATAACCTAATTAAAAACACATATTTTTTAATACATGTAATAATAAGTTCATAAGAATACATTTTAAATTTTAAATAAATTAATATATACACACACATGAAATACATAAAATTAGTTTAAAGTAAATAAATAAAAAAATACCTTGTATTCTTCAAGCTTGAGCAAAAATGAACAACCTACATTACGCAAAAAATATATATACAAATAATTAATAACACATCATATACATAAAAAAATAAAAAATAAACTTTAAATTCGTAAAAATAAAATAAAAATATAAAACATTAATAATAAGTGCAAAATAATTCATAGAATTAATTACAAGAATCAAACAAATGAAAAAATGAAAGAAAAATGTGTTTGATAAATGAAAAAATGTAAGAAAATAAGGAAGAAAATATTGAGCGTTAAACACAAAAAATGGTAGATTTAGATCAATAAGTGGAGTAGAGCAAAATTTAAATTACAGCATCAAAAATAGTGGTTAAAAATGGCCAAAATGGACAATAGTAGTGTCATACGATGTGTGTGTGAGAAAGAATAGGAATAGTAGCAAAACTATCAGGAGAAAGGGAAGAAGAAAAAAAAGGAAAAACTAGTTAGCGTAGATCCTACGTATATGTGTAGTGCCAATTTACATGTAGAACCGATGTTATGTAACACATTATTTGACATGTATAATTGATGTTACATGTGGCTTTGCGTCGATTGATGTATGTAATCAACTCTATTTATCATGTGTAGCATCGGTTTTACACGCCATCTGATACTACATATTTTGTCTTCTAGTTTGTTAGTGTGAGATAAACATATTTTGTTATTTTTCTCATTAGAGTTTGGATATTTAACCAAAATTTATACAAAAATGTTTAGACCAAGTATTCTCTATTTTTTCCTATCTTATCTAGGTGAAATATTAATTCTATATTATTTAATTATTAATAAATTTTTTTAAATATATTTATAACTTATCTGTAAATTAAAAATATATATATTTAATTGAAGTTTTAATTCATCAGTGAATTAGAAAATTTGATATTAATTTTATTGATTATTAAAAGGTAGATAAATTTATAAATATATTTATTTTATATTAATTATAATATATTATGTGTTTGAATTTTTTTTACGAATATTTGGGTAAAGTTTTGGGTTTTTTTGGTAATCAAAATGTTTTGGTGAAAGCTAAGTTGTTATCACGAAGAATGAAAATGTCAACGATCTCATAGACATTATCACGATAATATTATTATTTTGTACATTTTGACATCGAAATATGATATTCATATTTTTTACTAAATTATCGAGAATATTGATAAACTATTGTTATTGTTAAATTATCATTTAAATATATTTTTTTGTTAAAATATCTTAAATATTATGGATATTGTTGTTAAAATGTTATTAAAATATCGAAATAAATCATCAAAATATAAAAAATATAAATGAAATTTCTTTTAATAATGTCGAAATTTATCTATTTATAATAGTTAATACAATTAGATAGTCTATTTAATTATTTCAATTTTTTTAACTACTTATTCTACAATATTTTGTAAAAATATATAATTTTTATTCTATAATATTTTAATTAATTGATTAAATTATTGGTTAATATAAATATTATAATTATTTAAAAATATGTAAATTAAATAAAAAATTTATTTTAAATATAAGTAATTAATTATTTTGATGTTTTATAAAGGTTTATAATTTTTTTCCATTTTTTTTATAAAAAAATTGTGATTTTCGTGATTTTTTTCAAAATTTTTGTCGATAATATTTTTTATATTTCTATAAAAATTATATCTTAATATCTTTATAGACATCAAAGTTTCAAACACTGCCATTTCCTTTATCATAGGATTTAGTGTATAATAAGTATAATAATTATGAAAAAAAATTCAAATCTCTATTAATCTTTTGATGTGTCTGCAAGTTTATTAATTATTAAAAAATATTACAAGTCTAATTTTTTTTAAAAAAATTATTGTAAATAGAGCACATAAATATATGTATGTATTTTTTGAATTGTTATATATTCATATTTAAGTTTGTATTTTTTAAGTTATAATTAATTTATATAACACACAATAACTTAAAAAATATATAAATATGTATTCAATGTGTCATTTCTTATATTTTTAAAAGTTTTAAAATTTTGAGAAACTAGATTTTTAATATTCTACCTTAAATTAATAAATTTTTATATATTTTTATAATAATTAACATACTTCTAATATATTTTTTCCCTTTTATCATATGCATTAATAAGGAATCCATCACGGTAAGATTTACAAGAAGCACATGGAAGCTGTTCGTTCGGTTCCAAAGAAAAAAAATCACATAAAACCCTAATAATATGTTTGATTCACTCGTTTTTAAAATAAAACTAAGAAATAATAATTACTTATATTTAATAAAATTATATTATATACTATTTAATAAAAAATTATATAATATAGTTCTTTTAATAACTATATTATTTATATATTTATAATTTAAATTCAAATTTTAAACATTTTATATGTTGAAATGAGTTGAGCCAAAATTTATATGTCACTTGTATAATATAGTTAAAAAATTGATAATAAATATTTTAAAAAATAATATTTTAAAATATTATGTAATTTATTTTTAAGTAATTTTTTAAATTTAAAATAATTTAATTTAATTACTTATTGATATCAATTTTTACCAACATCACGTAGAAATTGTTTTCTATATAATATGTAAGATTAATAAATTGTTAGAATCTTAGGTCACCTCGTGTGGGTGATCTTCAATTATACAATGCTTAATTCAATAACATTAAATTAAAGAGTATAAGAGATATTAATATAGCTCTAATAATATTAAAAAAATAAAATGTTTAATTATGATTCTATACGATAAAAATAATGATATTTTATATAATTTTAAAAAAATAAATTATATTATACATATGAGGTTATATATTAACCTTGGTAACTGTAATACTATAAATAATAATATGTTGTATATATAGTTTTATTATCTATAAATATCTATCCTTCATAGTCTATTAGATACATGTTAGATTATCATTTTTAATATATAAGAATAATCTTTGAATTTTTATTACTTCAATATCACTAAAAGATAATTACTTAGCTATTATCTTTTAAGATAATTATATTGCTTTTATATTCGTACAATGATTATGATCATTTTTTGATTACAACGTGTAATAAACGAGATTATCCAAACTTTGATATTTTTTATTTGTTTAGATTTTAAAAATATATAATATAGTTTATATTGTAATGAAAGAAAAAGTAAAAAAAAAACACATAATTTTAGAACATAAAATTTAAACATATTAAGTTAAGTACTATTTAAATCTACATCTAATATGATAAAATTTATACATCATTTATTTATTTTTATTATATATGATAATATTTAACTCCACACTTAAATTTATGTTCATATATAAATTATACAGATAATATTTCTCTGTAATAGAAAAATTATTCATTAATTTATAATAAATTATTATCTAATATTTGATATTAATAAAATTTGAAATTAATATAAATATTATTTTTTAAAAATATAAATTGATTAATAAATTTAAAGAGAGTAAAAATATGATTATTGGAGTGAATAAATAACACATTACGTGTAAAAATTAGATAATCATATATTAAAGGTGTCAAAAAGTTCAGTTGGTCGCGGTTAATTAACATGTTGTACCAATCCGTGACCCATTAGTTAGTAGGTTGTGTCAGTTCGTGACATGTACACACATCATGATGTGTCTTTATTTTTAGCACGTACGTGTAATTGTGTCGTGTTATGCCAAGCTTGTTAGGTTATGTTGACCGAGCCGACGAGGTCTTTGGGTTGTTTAACCTATTTGAAAAAAAATGATGAGTAGTGAGAGTTATTTTATTTATTAGGTTACATCATATTTATATATTTAATATACACTTAAGTATAATTTAATTTCAAACTAACATGTGTTGACATTATTACAAAAAAAAATATTTAAGTTGATATGTAAAGTCGATTTTTAGATAAAATTAACTTATAATGAATTTAAAGTCAGTTCGGTGTAGAACCGACGCTACAAACTATGTGGATAACGTCGGTTGACACGTAGAACCGACGCTACACACGTGTATATTTCTCATTTATCTTCTTTCTTCCTCACATAAAAACTATTACAAGCGTTGCATAACTCTAAAAAACCCTAAAAATTATCCATTTCTCCTCCACTCTTTCTCATTTTCAGCCACATACGACCACCAATTTCAGCGCCGGTTAGTGAATTTTCTTTCTCTCTAACTTATTTTTTAGATCCTTTATTTTTTTGAGCAAAATACTAAAAAAAAATTATACAAATTTCTCATTTACAAAACACAATTTTTTATTCATTTCTTTTATTTTGTCACTTCATTTACTTTTGTCAGTATTTCTATTAATCATACGCACTTATTATTCATATTTTTTCTGCTATTATGTGTTATTATTTATGTGTATAATTTTTTGTATTATATATGTAGGTTTTGTATTATAACATCAGGAGAAGAATATGATGATCTTGAATAATATAGAACAAAATCATGATAATTTTTCTGCTATTAATTAATATTTTATTTTTTAATTATTTGTATTATTTAAACTATTTATTAAACATATTTTAGTTTTTTTTCTACTATTATGTAGTGATCGAGTACAAGTTTTAATTTGAGTATAATAAAAAATGAGTAAATTTTGTAAAAAAAATTAAAAATTTAAAGTTAGTTCACGCGTTGAACCGACTTTAAACGTAAAATTGATTCACGCGTTGAAATGACTTTAAATTTTAAATCATTCCATTTAAAGTCAATTTTTAACCGATTTTAATAGTTCGTTTTGTAGTAGTGACACGACCTACTATGTTATAGGTCGTATCATGATGTTTTTTTTACTCGCATGTTTTGATATGCCATGTTAAATATTTAGTTAGTTATGTCGTGTCAATCTGATTGATCAATGGATCAAGTGCTTAATAAGTCATGCTGTATCGTAACGACTTGTTTGACACTTCTAAAAGTATGTATATAACGATGAAATATATTTATCTCAATGTTTTATTTTTATATAAATAAAAAAAAATATATAATAGTGATTAAGAATTAAAATGTCGACGAAATCGTTGATATTGTCCGGACATCTCTTTTTTACATATTTTGTTATCAAAATGTGATATTCATATTTTTTGACAAAATTATCACAAAATTGTCGAGAATATCGCTAAATGTTCCTTAAATGTCAGTGTCATTAAAATGTTGAATAAAATATCAATTTTTGATTTTTTTTCTTTATCTTTATGAACAATTATTCTAATTTTTTATTTATAACATGTTTGATATACATACGAGTATTTTTAAAAACAAATAATTAATAAAATTTATTTTTATATTGTCAAAATTTATTTATTTATAATAGTTAATACAATTAGATAATATATTTAATTATTTCAGTTAAATTATTTTTTTAAAATATTTTATTATTTAATAGTTTAATTAATTGATAAATTTATTAATTAATATAAATATTTAATTATTTAAGAATAAAAATATGAAATAAAAAATTAATTATTTTAATATTTTATAATTTTTTTTAATTTTTTATGGATAATAATAATATCTTTCGTATTATCATAACAATTATTATCTCCCAAGCCCCAGCCGAAGAGGACATATATTCCATGAATCAATATATAAATAAATAAAATAAAAAAATCCAATATAAGAGCTCACATTCACAGCATTTATAAACCCTCTCAAGACCTAAACCGCCATTCACGCACTAACAGCAAGAGAAATTCTGATTGAGAGAGAGATAGATGGGTGAGAGGCTTAGCGGAACGGTGAAGTGGTTCAATGACCAGAAGGGTTATGGATTCATAACCCCAAATGATGGTAGCGATGACTTGTTTGTTCACCAGTCATCCATTCGCACCGAAGGGTTTCGCAGTCTCGGTGAAGGTGAGTCGGTGGAGTTTCAGGTGGAATCTGACTCCGGTGGCCGTTCTAAGGCGGTTGATGTGAGCGGACCAAAGGGAGCTTCAGTTCAGGGAAGCCGTAGCGGCGGCGGTGGAGGAGGTGGAGGAGGAAGGGGATCACGCGGAAGCGGTAGTTATGGCGGAGGCAGCTATGATGGAGGAAGAGGTGGCTATGGAGGCAGTGGTGGTGGCTATGGAGGCGGTAATAATGGTTGTTTCAAGTGCGGTGAATCTGGTCACATGGCTAGGGACTGTGAACAGGGAGGCGATGGTGGTGGAGGAAGGTATGGAGGTGGTGGCGGGGGAGGAAGGTATGAAGGTGGTGGCGGGGGAGGAAGGTATGAAGGTGGTGGCGGGGGAGGAAGGTATGGAGGCGGTGGTGGCGGTGGTGGCGGTAGAAGCTGCTACAACTGTGGTGGTTCAGGCCATTTTGCTAGAGATTGCCCGGATGGTTCTTCTCGTTGACTCCTAATCTAACTAATCGTTTATGTATCGTACTTGTTTGTTGGCTCATTTATTTTTGAAAGGTGTTTTCTACTACTAGTAGTCTAGTAGTAGTAGTCATGTCATGGACATGGTACTCCGTTTTATGGGTTACTTTTACTTCGTAATGGTTTGGTTTTTATATTGGACTCTTTTGTCGTCTATATCAAGTATTGAATAGATTCAATCCTTTTTTTGATTTTATTCGATGAAATGCATCCTCAAATCTTGAATAAGAAGTCCGAAAATAAGTCTAATATTACTTCTTATTTATAAAGTAAAATAATAAATTAAATAAATAATAAATTAATAATATTACCTTGACTCTTGAGTACTTGTGTGTTAATAATAGTATAAAAGTTGTTATATACAAATAAATATTTAAATGTACATATAATAAATATCACATTATTATGAATAGTTGTAATAGGACAAATTTTCATGCCTTATATATTTACGAACAAGTCGGTTCAATAAATTAATAATAATAATATATAACTCAATATTTTCGTTTCATATCATGCCATAAAAACTAAAAAAATAATGTTCGTGGTTGAAGACAAGTTTTAACATTAACTTAACTCATATACTACTAATTGTATAAAACAGTAATTCAAATTAACTTTTTATTATTTAACTTACAGTATTTTTTTATATAAATAATTAAAGTTAATTTTTATTTATGTGATTTTTTTTAATTACTATTATTATTTATGTTTGGGTCCAAAAAGGGTCAAACTATTCTAAGAAAATTAGTCAAATCTTCCCAAGTCATGAAGCTTTTATCACTTTACTTGGCATCCCATGCATGGTTTCATATAAATAAAAAAGCCTTATATGCCATCTCTTTCTTAAAAAGGAAACTCTGGAAAAATATGTAACCCTGGCTCCAATTGTTTTCTAGTATAATTTATATTATATTATTAGATTCCTACCCAACATTTTATTCATCCTTTGTAATAACTTATATCATCTAAATATTTAGAAGAATTCCATAGCTTGTTCTTGTGTTACAGATTCTTCTTTCTTTTATTTTTATGATTTAATTATTGGGATTCCTTTAGTTAGCTTTTCATTTTATTTTTCAACAACTCACCTATTTTAATAGATTTACAATGGGTACCATAAATATAATAAAAAATAATATTATCTATAATTAAAAATTATTATATATTATTTTAATAATTAATAATTATATAATTTTATAATATATATAATATATCTATAATTTTATAAATATTCTATTTATACATATACATGCAATTTGTCATGGGAAACATTTAATAAAGACAATGTCATTTCAAAATATTCTCTTCCTGTTTCTGCTCTCTGCCTTTGTTACTTGACCTCTCGCTTTCAACATCTTTGCCTACAAATAGCTTACGGTCTGGATTAACTTAAAACTCATTTATCTTAAATAACAACATAACATATATACTATTTGGTGATTATATAATTTTTACTTCAAAACTCATCAATTCTCTCCGATTAACTCGTTAGATTTGATATGATTTGATTTGATTATTTGCTTAATCCTAATTCAAAATGAAAAAGTCCAAATAATACTTTGGCCTTTTTTGATATATATATATATATTGCTTGAAGAAAGCTATGATTTCTGATCCTGTAAATACATAATTGGTGATTGTGCTCCAAAAAAGTTTTCTACATAATGGACTCAATATTTCATACATTTTCATTTTTATTATGAAATTAACAAAAATAATGGTACATAGGTTAATTACATTTATTGGTTGTTATGCTCTGAGAAATACATCATTCACTTGTGAATTTTTAAATCAGTTTTGGACATTTGTTTTGTTCAAGTATTTACAGTACTAAAGCAACCAAACTAAGAGTTTCAGTTCCCAACTCCAAAGTAGAGAGGCAAAGAGAAACAGTAGTATCCATATACATGTTGAACAACAACAAAAAGTACAAATAAATTTTAAAACTACTTTTCTCAATTTTTTTCCCCTTCTATTTTCCTTCTTTGATCCTCCCAACAAATAACCTGAACTACATTGGTCAAAACAGAGATAAAGATACATAAAAGAAAAGATGAATTCAACTCCACACTTATCAAGTAGCTAGGAAGCTTCAATTACCAAAACATGAATAAATCAAGGCCTATGAGGATGAAAGTGGGGGTGGCCCTGGAGAGGTGGAGCGGCAGTGGCATTTAGAAGTCGAGGAGTCGGTGACCGTGATGGAAGTGGTGGAGGAGGGCATTGGAAACACTTTGTAAATAGCCCAAATGTGTCAATTTGGTGTATGAAGTTAGTCATGCTAGCCCACCCACCAAATCCAAACCCTACCACCAAAACCCAACCCACCACAAATGCATTTATTGTGTAAGCTCCTATCCATCCTCCTAAACACTTTGGTGGTTTCTCCACTGCATTCTGCAACAAACTTCATGCATTTATTATTCATAAACTAAAAATGTAAAATATACTTAAAAAATTACTCTAATTACATAAATAGAAAGTTGAAATTTTTATCAAAATTAGTTTCTTTGTACAGATATGCAGCAAAAAGATGCTGCAAGCTAGTATTTGATGCTTTTTACGTGAATTACGTTAAAAAACAAATAACAAAGTCTTAAAAGGTCCCACTTACCATAAAAGATCATTGACGAAAAAGAAAGTATTCCTATTTGTTTTGTAGAAAGCCCCGGGCTTGATCTGCTAGACTGTGACCATTATTTTTTTTTTGTTTTTTCACCGTTACTTTAACTTTTCTTCTAAGAGACACAACACAACAACAATGTACTACAACACTGTCACATTTTCTTTTTTCCTTTAAAAAATTGAAAGTCATATTTCGTATAAAATAAAATTATTTTTAATTTAGAGTGTTATTGTTAATTGTTATGTACCTCTCTGGCAGCAGAGGATTTGAAAGTGAAGATATGAGCAAGAGCAGGGATGATATAGACAGTGAAGCTAACAAGAAGTGATCCAACGGTGGAGTTGATAGGTCCAAAGAATGGAAAGACGATAGCTAAGAACCAAATGGGGATGACCACAGGCAACCTTGCTGCTGCTCTTTTGCATAAGCTCTTACATTCATGCATTCCAATTAGTTTCTCCCACACAAAGTACAATGGTGTGCATGCAAATCCAAATGTAATAAACTGCAACAAATTTAAAACACTTATTACACAATTTTAATTTAATTTATTTGCAAACACATGCTCAATATTTGGCCAATTGAACATTAGATAATTTTGATTTATCAGTACGTGCCTGATGGATGAGCATTAAGATGACAGCAATGTCTCTAGAGGGAGTTCTTGGGAGGAGAGAGAAAGCATTGGAATGGTCAAGAAGCAAGTCTCCAAAAGCCCAATATACAGCTGTCGCTGATGGGATTGTCAGTGTTAAAACATACACAGTTGCCAGCAAATATATGGCCTTGAATTTTTGTGGCTTCCACATAGCGTGCATGATCTCCCTGCCAAACACATCTATTATCATCAGACTTCAGCATTTAATTTGTCCACATCTCTTTTACTAGATATTCATAAAGTTACAAACTTGAACCGTTACTGGTAATTGTAGCTTGTGGTTTTACGTTCACAACTTAGAGGAAGAGTAAGTAAATGGAAGTTTATAAAAGACAACATTATCTAAAAGGTTCATAAAAATTATGGGCTCTCCATCCAATGGATTAATTTTTTGAGATTTGAACACAAATGTTTTTATCGACTATGGTAAATTGAAACAGCCTTCTAATACAAACTTACTTCATATCATTTATCAAAAAACAAAAACTAAATGAAATTGATAGATTTATAGTTCTTCCGGAGAACCACAGTCTCCCAAGAGAGACTAGAGTCTTCCAATTAAAATTCCAAAAAATATTTCATTTTCATTACTTTTAATGATAATCAACATGATTTAAATATTAAAAATTTAACAATTAACTAGATATTTGCTTCTAAACATCATCTTAAATAATCATTTAGCATGAAACTAAATAATAATAATAATTATGATATATTTTTCACCTAAATCAAAACATAAACTCAAATATAAAATAATAATTTGATATCTCAACACCTTTCATAAGATTTTCATAAGAAAAAAGTTGTATACATTTTTTTTTCTTTTTACCTCTCTTTGCTATGGAAAGCTAAAAGGATTAAGAAGAAAGACAATTGGCTTTCTAGATTTGAAAAATGAACTGATATGCTGTAAAGAATATGGGACCTTTTTGCTTCCCACGCTTAACAGGGGCACTATGGGAATATGAAATTTTGTACGAGTAATTACATGGAAGAAAAACATAATATTAAAAGTTTCATTTAAGACAGAGATTGGCCATTAAATCTCATGGACTCATGGTCAGATGATGTCCAAAGCAGAGAAGGTTAAGTAGCTTTCAGGATGAGATATAACCAATGGTTTTTCATTGTAAATCTTATTCATATGCTAAGAGCCTAAGACGAACCTTGTAAAACTAAATAGAGATGTGGAAATTTTAAAAATAAAGAAAAAGACACAAATACTAAAACAGAGCATGTCTTACACAGTCACAGCATGTCCCCCAAATGTATAGAGAATGTTTGTGGCCCCAGTGAAGTATAACACCAACTTGGTTGGACCTGAGTGCTTCACTCCCTCAACCTATCACACAAACCAACTTGTATAAGCTTCTTATATTTTCTCATCTTTGGAAAATTGCTAGTTATTAACAATTGTTATTACTAGCTAGGCATTTAATCAAACACATTATCTACATGCTTATAGGTTTGAATATTTGTTACCTGACCATGAAGAAGAGAGGCAATAGTAAGATACCAAGCAGTGTAAGTGGTCATAAGGAGACCCAAAAAAGACCAGATTCTATAGTTGTGAAATGAAGGAATAAAAACAGTAGTTGCACAACAAGCTCCGAAGATATATGTCCAAGTCCTCTTGTCCAGATTATCATTTATGTAATATATGTTACTGAGATAAAAAAATAAAAAAATGAATTAAAAAATGAGGAATGAGTTAAATTTAGGATTGGAGATGTGTATGGCATAAGATAATACCTAGCACAAGCAATTAGTTGAATGACAGATCCAAACAGAAGAAAGGTACAGTTAAATGCCAGACCCACGTTCCTCCAATATTTTCCAAGGAGCCCATCAAGAACTTCAAACCACTACATAATTATCAGAAAAGGTCAAACTAAGCTTTATGAGATTACTTGAATAGTCACTTTAATTTTAAAAACTAAAACACATTAGTGAAATTCCTTAAAATTTGTGCAATATGTTTAATTTGTTAAAAGTAACTCAGACCTTTTTTTTTTTTTTAAATGTTTGAGTAATGAGATAACATTCGACTTGAAAATAACTGTTATTATTTTTTTAATTTTAGTATTATTTTCAATAATTTATGTTTTTATAAGTGAAATATTCCATATTTTCATGAGTGTAAACATAAGTTTCTCATTAGTTTTAAGGAAAGTTGTTTTTCATTCTTGAAATTTTGTGATCTTATAAATTGATGTAATAAGAAATTTTCATTATTAAAATTTTGTAATCTTAAATGTAATAAGAAACTGAAAATACAAACAGAAAAAAATATTCTTAGTCTCTAAAATGTGTATAAATTTAATCTTTAAAATTGAGATAAATAAGTGAAAGTTTTAGAAAACTTATACAATATCTAATAGAACTATTTAGAAAACTTACCAAATATCTAAAAGAAAGGTTTAAAAAACTAACCCAAAGTCGTAAGGTTTGGGAGTGATAAAAGAGCAAGAGAACTAAATTAAAACCTGAATGACATGGTTTCTGAAATCAACTTTTTCTCTTTCTTTTCTGGTTCTGTATTCAACATAGAGAATGGTAATGAGATAAGCTGTCCAACTTCCCAATATGCCATAGAAGAGCTGAAATAGTATTCCAGACATCATTCCCAGTTGGGAAAATGAGTATGGCAGAGTAAGAAGAACTTGAGCCACCTGAAATTTAAACAAACCCACCAAAGCTTTCTATATTAAGAAGACAATTTAACAAATTTATATATGGGTTTAGTCCCATTAATTATATAAAACGAAATGAATAAGAATAGATATGAGATTGAAATTAAACCTGGTTAGAAGCACAACTAAACCAAGCATCATAAACAGAGCCACCATGCCAAAACAAACTACTGAATCTTGTTTTGAGACTTTTGGGTTTTCCTTCAGTCTCCATCTCTACATGGTTCCCTACTATCATTGTCTCTACCACTTTGTCTGTCTCCATAATGTGGAGAAGGGGATAGAGATTGTGAATGTTGTTGGTTAAGGAGGAGCTTGTTATGTTATGGTAATGTTATACACACACACACAAGACTTAAAGAGACCACGAGTACTAATTTCTTGAGGTAAGGAAAGGCTGTGTTTTGAAAGGCATTTTTGAGATAATGGAGATGGAAATCGAGTTTATACTAATTCTAATTTGAGAAGGAGCTTAGAAGTTTGTGGTGTGATTGGTGAAATCTACTTCTTCTCGAGCATTTTCTGTACTTTGAGTTTCTTTTAGTCGGTAAACAAAAATATGTTTTTATCACATGCATACATAATTTAATTTATATTTTATTAATAAATGATTTTATAATTATACATATATTTTTATACGCTTAATTAATAAAAAATAAATTATTTAATATATATAACATGTTAATACATATAAAATAATAACATACTTAAATCTTTTATTACCAAAACATATATAAAATAATAAATATAACACATATTTCAATAAAATATATCAAATCATCATCTAATACACAAGTGTCAGGAGAATTATTTTATTTATCATTTTTTATGTAAAATAAATACGAATTATTGCAATTTACCATACATTCTATAAGTAATCATTATGGGAACGTGAAGGGTTTGTTTGCACGAGCGGATCAACCCGCTTCCCAAGCTCATTACCAAATATAAACCAATTTTTAATATGAAAAGAAGATCTATTTATCCAACTGTTAATCTCTAATTTATTCAAATTTTAATGTTACTGTATTAAAATAAAAAAGAAAAACAATACTTAGGTGGGAACAAAAAAATAATTATAATAATAATGATATTGATCTAATAATTTTTATTATTATCATAAAAAATATAAAATATTAATAACAATTTATATGGTAATAATATTATTTAAAAATATTAAAAGGAATATTGTATATAATAAATGAAATTAAATTATAACAAAGTATATGACATGATTGTAGCCAAACCGGCGTGGTCTCTTTACGGTATCAAAGAAAAGCTGTTTTTATCACATGGCACTTTGATTTGTATTGGGAGAATAAAACTGCTTCTCTTTTCTGTAACCTAATCCCAATGAAAAATGCTTCTGACTTGAAGATAAATTATTCATTAATAATATGGTATTTAAGTTTAATTTTAGTGTTACTCCTAATTGTATGTTTTAAAACAATATATTTATAGGACCTATATATCTTATATTACATAGTACAAAAATATTCAAGTAGAATCTCATACTAAAGACAAATTATAATGCCACTAGAGACTAGCGAGATCATTATTAGGCTTTGGAAAATGGCATCTCCTTTTATATTTAGTTTTATCATATATTTTCTTAAAGAAAAAAAAATATTTTTCTCCAATATGTTGTAATTTGTCTATTTATCTTGATATTTTTCTCCAATCTTATTTTATGAACTTTTATTATTATTCTTGTAAAAAACTCTAACCTACAATTATTATGGATGTAGTAACATAAATTGAATGAGTAATTTTAACGTTAAAAAAAACTAGGTTGTCAATATATTAAAAATCAAGATTTAATTTAATTTTTTTTTAAGAAACTCAATAGGTAATTGAATATAATCATTAAATTCAATATATATAATGGTGAAAAATCATAATGATGTTTTTGTATATTTAATAAATAAGAGTGGAGAAGAGGCATTAATGATGTTCGAGTGACTCAATCCTAACGACATAATTTAGAATGATTAGTGAATATTAGATTGCATAGATTAAACCAAAAAAAATAAAAAATTATAGAATATGTATTATACATCCAGAATTTTGAGCTATTAGATTTTTTAAGATAATTTTGAACATAAAAACTTATTTTTTAAAAATTATGTTAAATAACTACCAATCAATATATGATGAGTTGATTATATATAAACCCCATATGTATTTAAAGATACATATATTAAGTCGTGACAAGAAATTTTCTTGTCATATATAAATCCCATATGTATTAAAGTGTGATAAATCTATACAATGCATGTTAATTGTGATTGATCAATTTACTTTGACAAGTAAGTTCAAACTCTGACAATGTACACGAATGTGTAGGAATGTGAATTTCTAAATATCATATAAAAAAATATGTTATTTTTAGCCGTTGATAGATTGATGACTAAGTTGTCCCGAAAGTAAAATAACATAAAGTGGGATATTCAACCTTTGTGCCCATACTAAATGTGACGAAAGTTATTTTTTAAAGTAAAAATATTATTTAATTTTCTAATTTTAAAAAAATATGAAAGAAATATTAGTGATGATATTTTTATCGAACCAAAAAATTTACAAATATAAATTATGATAATATTACCGTCTTTTACCCATCTCTAATTAGAATATTTGTGATAGTTTTATTTTTTAAAAAAATAAATTCAATATTTTTAAAATTATTTTTATAAATAAATAAACTAAATATCACATTATTATTAGAATTAGAGAAATAAATGATATGTTTTAGGATGCAAAATAATGGAATTGAAGAGAATACAACAGTGACACCATAATGATGAATTCCCTTTATAGCCTCCTCCTTATTGAGATAAGTTTTTGGAACCAAACAGCACTTGTATCTTTAACGAAAACGTGTTCCACTTTAGTTTCTTTTTTTCCATTTTATTAAAGGTGCAATTGGATAAATGCAAATCCTTCCATGTATCTAGATTTCAAAATGACCAGTCGAAGACTCTATAAACTTGAAATGGGCTGATCAAATTGCCATTCAAAGGAACAAGAAAATGGATTGTGTTGGGGATTCAAAAGGTGGATACTATTAATGCTTCAATTGACAAGAACCCTTCATGGCCAGCCAGCCTTATAATACAGTTAGTAAAAGCTTGGTATTTTCTAGGCAATATTCTAGTTCAAATCTATCCCTAGATATTATTTGAATAAAAAAAACAACAAAAAACAAAAAAACTAGCCCTTTGTGGGATAGGTTTGCATCCAACAAGTCTTCACATTCTCTGGTTTAATGGGCTCTCCCAGTCCATTCAAATTATAAAAAAAAAAAAATACATTTTTACCAATTTTTTAATATCCCTGAGTAATTTTCAGATGTTTCGCGAATAGTTCATTCAGAGAAAAATTAGTAAACAATACACGAATGAATCCAAAAGGGAAATGAATACACTCCTAAAGTTTTCATTGCTAACATTTCACATTCAAAGAAATAACACTACAGAGAACTGGAAAAGTTTCATAATAACCGTGATCGCCTGAAGATTTCATTGACTAATAAACCAATATTAATGGTGCAAGGATGGACTGAAATATCAAATAGAGTTGATGCAAATTATATTATAAAAAACAAAAAAGATTGCAAAATTTCTAATTAAAAACATCACAGACAGCAGCAGAATATCTTTCCTACTGATGACATAACACATGAAACCTACTTAGCGGAATGAGATTTTATGGTTTTTACCCTTTTGATGACCTTCCGAGACTTCTTCGCAGAAACAGCTCTCATTTTTGCCTTTCGGGTAGGTGTAGGGTTCTCCTCAATGGGGCCTGGAGGTACACCTTTCTTAAGCGCACTCCCTCTAGGAGTGACAGAAGGAGGCAGCCTCAAGCTCTGTGGAGGTAAAGGACTATGAGGCTTCCATACCAAATTATTCTTCATCGAAAATCTCACTTTCTTTGCACTCTTCTCTCCGCTCTTTGCAGTCATACCACCTTCAGCATCTTTATTGCCATTCTGCTCAGGATCCAGAGCTTGCTTCTCAATGGTACTCTTCCGCCTTTTTCTTTTCTTAGAGACAGAAGTAACAGTAACTTTGGGCAAATCACAAGCACTTATAACTTCATCATCCATCCCAGCTTCAGCTGCAATCTTCTCAAACTGCAGCTGGAGGTTTGATATCACGGATTCATTCATTGGTATTAAGTTGTCAACAGTAATCTGTTCGTTTAATAATTTCCCATCCTTTGCAATGACTTCATTCTTATAGTCCTCTTGGGTAAGGTCAGAATCAGAAACTACATTCTTTCTCTTTTTCTTTTTAGCCTTTTTATCATTGCTACCAGATGCTTTATCACCCTTCCTGCACTTCTTCAAACACTTGCTACCAGTCCCACCATTGACATTTTGATCAACCTGTGAAGTTTCTAGACTATCCATTTGCATATCCTCAGTAGCAATAGGAACCAATTCTGGCACTTCATCTTCTTCACAGACAATGACATTAGGAAATGAAACATCAATCCCTGATGAGATCAAATCCTTCTCCAACTTCAAGAACTCCTCGTGCAAAACAAACAACACTTTCCTATTCCCCTGACAGCATTCTGATGAAGAACCCAATTCATAGAATTTTCCAGAGAAACCCATTTTCAAAGCTATTGAACCAAACACCACGACATCCTCACCTGAATCAATGTCCTCCCCAGATTTTTTAACCTCCAAAAGCTTCTTCCCATTGTTCAGCAACATTTCAAACATATTTGATTTAACCTTTCCCATCAATATCTTGTCAGGCAATCTCGTCATAACAGAAAGAAAAGGCGTAAAGAGAACATGAAGAACTTTTAAGTGAATAGGAAGGAAAGGTCTTAGTTCTTCAAGAAAAACAGAAGCAATATGGTAATTAACACCATTACCCTGAAATTTATCCTCAGCAAAGAAAGTGTTTTCCTCCAAAATCTTCATCAAACGGTTTGAGAGCTCCAAGTCCCAGGAATTATTTTTCATCAAAACAAAAAAATTGTGTAGGAACCTACGAATCAAGAGATAGAACTTGTCTAACCTGAGAGCATCAATGCCTATCCATTCACGGCGAATGGTGAGCAAGAAGACAGATAGATAATGAAGTGAAAGAGAAAGATGAAGCTTAGGCAGCACAGAAGATAGCCGATCAATGAGTTCGGTTTGCACAGGCACTTTGTCAGCATGCCAGATGCAGTAGAAAAGGCCCTTCCACAGCTTCTTCATGGTATCGTCTGGGACATCGGTCTCAGCAGGGAGCCATGTACAAAGCAGAACTTTCAGCGCTCTGTCTCGGCTGCTTTTATTGCATGAGCCTAGCTGTTTTATAAGAGCTCGTGAATTTTTTTCATCTGGTCTCTCTTCCATCATGGTGGTTTCAGCACCCATAACTTCTGGCCTCCCTAAAAGCTCCTGTCTTTATTTCTACCCCACCAACCTCTCTGCAACGGCAAAAGTTAAGAGCAGTTAGCTATCTACCATACAAATTTTCCCTGGCATTGGATAATGGCTTCTGATCTCATTTTTTAAAATTTAAACGAAAGAGGAGCTCATTTTGATTGAAAAATAACAAAGAAAGTCATAGTAACAGAATATTAAATGAAAAACTACATTTACAGAAAATTTATCTACCTATGTACATAAGCCCATCAACATTAATGGGGAGTAAACATATGTAGTCAAGAAAGAAAGATATAGTTTCAAGTATGAATTCGTTATGCAAAATATGATTCAAAGTTGTCGATTGGCGATCAAGTTGACAGATTACGACTTTGAAACAATTCAGTCCATCAAAAGCTTCTCAAATATATACCATTCTAAGCATCACTGCATTGAATTACTAAGAAAACTTGCAACATATTAATTCCATACAAAAATGATACACAAGAGCGGCTCAAGAGTGTGGGAGGCCCCCGATGCCACAATAAAAAATGAAGCCCTTGATCAATTGGAATAAATTTTATTAAAAATAAGCATTAGAATTATTCTAGACTAAATCTAAATAAGTAAGAAGAAAAGAAAAACTAAATTTTTAACCTATGCATTTCAAGTTTTTGAAAATTAACTTGAACAAAGGATACATTGAGGTGAGAAACTACAAGTTTTCAAAAATTAATGTATTTTCAAGCATTAAACAAAACTAGGAAAAATAATTGAAAAGTTCATAATAACACTTTTGACTGATTCAAAGGTACATAAATACTCATATTAGATCACTAAACTAGCCGATATGATAGTTTGATACAAGGTGGCAGATTATTGAAAACGACTAACCGATGACCCAAAAGTAAACTCAATCTAAAGAAAACTGAGATAGATTTTCATTGATTTGCAAGAAACATGAAACCTAACGAAGAATAAATCATTTGTTTAAACGAATAGCTAATAACCGAAAAAAAAAAGAGTATGAGAAAGGCATCTTGCATATATTACAGAAGAAGAAAATAAATGGAGCGACGAAGAACAGCGAACGGCGAGAGGGTGGGGGACTGGATTGTAGAGACCAATATTGGGTTAGTGAATGGCGCCCATGGAGCTTAGCCAGCTGCTGCCTGCAATAGCGGTGGATTCCTTTATACTGGCAGCGTTGGCGTGGGGGAAAGATGGTGAAATTAGGGTAAGTTCAATCGATTGAATTAGGGCTACTCTATTGTATATTGATAATTTTAAACGATTTTTATATTTTTACTTTTTATTTCAACCTTATTTTATACGTTTTATTCACTTTTGTTTGGTTAAGGATAAATTAATGTTTTTTTTATAATTTTTAAAATTAATAATAAAAAATAATATAACAATAAATTCATCTTATATAAATAAATAAATAAGTGAATAAGGACCGAGTACCATGAGGGATCACCTGGGCTAGAATCCAGTTTACCTTTTGAGATAAAAATTCAGGACTTAAGCCCATATGACACACTTAAGTAGAGATGTTTAGCCCATCTTAAAACCTTTCTGAAAATTAAAATTAAAAATTACAAAAATAAAATTCATAAAAACAAAAGAAAACCCATTTATTGAATTGTGAGACATATTTTTTGTTGTTATAAAATTTTTTATTTATCAAAAAACTCAATCTTTTTCATATTATATTATTTTTTTAATCATTAAAGAAGCAAATTCATTGATGCACAATTAACAATCATATACAAATAGTTTTTAACACGATAGAATCAGCTTCTATTCGGACCATCTCGCGGATGGATGCACTTTACATTCAATATTAGTAATGTCATTGCATTGCACCTCTAACTCTATGAATTTAATGTCAAAAAATACACTGAAATATTTGGGATAAGCTTTTAGTAAGGATGGGCATGTTACGGGTGGATACCTTCATCTTCGAATTGAATTATAAAATTTATATTTAAAAACTGTTATAATTTGAGAATTATTTTTTATCCGAGGATAACGATTTAGGGTATAATTTAATATATAATTTAATTTATTGAATATATAAATTAATCAAATAAATATAATTAATTTTAAATACATATGAATATGATTTTCTATAAAATCATAACCAAACCGTACTTGTTATTTTATGTTCAATTTATACTTCAAACTGTATTTATAATTTATCGAGTAAAAATCTAACCGTTTATTCAAATAATCATGAATAATTAAACCTATGATTTTTTTACCCATTCTTAATTTTTAGTGAATTCATAAAAATATTTTATTTTAATTCAAAATTATTGTCTTATTGAACATTATAAAAAACTTCATACGATCTTATAAGTTTTTGCCATTTTAAAAAATTAATAAAATATAAAAATAAAAGTAAAAAATTAACAAGGAAAAATCGTGTAAGAAATGGTTTAATTCTCGATCGTTATATGTATCTTTTAATATTGACATTAAAAAAGAATAAAAATTGTTATATATTTTATTTTAAAAAGAATAACTCATTCGTCTTCAACCAGACAAAATCTCAAGATTTTTATTATTATTTAGTCCTTTTTCTCTTTTGATCATTAACTAGCGTAAACAAATTAGTAAAGTAAGAAAATCTCTGCACCATGCCCATCCATTCCTATGTGAAACAAGGAAATTTTTTTTTGTATATTTTTGTTTATTTTATTAACTAATTTTCTTGTGTATTCAAGATTTTTTTTAATGGTTAAAATGACTTGTCTGTGAATAAGATAAATACATCAGCCCACCCTAGAATACATTGCTGGCTCTGCCCCTTCAAAGGATTTGATTAATTGATCTATATTAGTGTGATAAACAATTTATGTTTTTTTTTTATCATTTAATGAATCACTTTTTCAGCTATATTCGTGTATACTGTTATTAGTAACACATTCAATATATTATACTCAAAAGAGACAGAAAAACTGGAATCATCGTCATATTATTTACTTTTTCATAATTATTTATGTTAATTCTCTTCAAAATCAATACTATTTTTTTTAAAGCTTATATTAAATAATAGAGAAAAGATAATAGGAAATTAGAGAAGCAAAGTTAAGAGAATCATTTAATGTTATTAGCTAGGTTTTGCAGGATGTATGTGAAAATATACTAAATTTTAAATATTTTTTTAAAAATAATATATTACTAACGTATTCGTAATTGACATTTTTTATATAATTTTTAACTGATAAAATAATATATTTCATGAGTATTAATTAAATTTACCCTAAAAAATATTTACTAACTATTTTTCTTTGTAACCAGTAATATTTTTATGCTTTGATGTAACACCAACATTTTTGTATTATTTTGAGAAAATTTTATTTTATATATAAATCAATACAAGTAAAATATCTCTCACCATTTTTTAGTACATTTGATAAATACTTGATATTTTATCAAATAATATTCTAGGTGTAATTCTCGTATCATTTGATAAAATATATTCATTAAAATATTTGATGTTATAAATGGATTTAACACATAACCTAAAAAATACACAATTTGCTTAAATAAATAAAAATAAATGATTATTGATCTCTTAATTAGGAGTGTCCAAAAATCGGATCAAATCGAATTAAATCAAAAAATCGGATCGAATCGAATCAAACCAAACCAAACCAAACAATTTTATAAATCACATAGTTTAATATGATTTGTATTAATTGAAACTATTTTTCAAAAAATTCGGTCCGATTATACTAATTTTTGAATCGAGCAGACAAGATCAGACCATTATTAATATTATATTAAAAAATTATTTTAAAAATATATTATATAATGTAAATCTGTGATAGAAAGGGTGTCCAAAAATTTTAAAACCCTATTTGCATCCACATTGTCAATACCAACCATCCTTGGCTCACCTCCAACACTAGCCAGCCTTGCCTTTCCTCTAACACCAGTTATTCTCGCAAGAAAAAAACACAAGGTAATTATAAAAATAAAGGAGCCAACCATTACCAAAGAGTTGCTCTGTTCTCACTACCCTTTTGGGATTATTTTCTCGGAGCTTTACTACAGAGGTTGCTACTTCTACTATCGACAATAGTATGGCTTCCTGACATGAACTTATAAAGAGACGTTTTTAGTGGAGGTGCAACTTCGTAATGGTCATTTTTGGTTCTTTCTTCAACCTTAGCTTATGTTGGTTTTGTCTCTATTTATTTTTATAAAAGAATTTGGTTATCTTTGAAACTTACATACTTTGTTAATTGATACTATCGAGGTGTCAAAATACATAGTTCACCACTCGGTCCCTTTGGGGAAGTACGTAATTCACCCAATTTGATTTTGATGAGAAAATGTAACTATTTATGAGCAAGTAAAACTTTGATTTATAGGGTTTATTGTTCTTTTTCTATTGGAATTAGTCATTTCCTTATGTTTTTTTAGGTTTTTCCATTTTTTGAGCTGATTGACACACTAGTTCATTTAAGTAAGATTGAGATATATATTTTCTCCATTTCAGAATACTTACTTTTAATTATAATTAACCTGAAATTTTCTCTCTATCTTCGATTTAGATAGAGGCTATAGTACAAATGTGAAATATTTTGATTTATATGAGTTTTGATGCATTTGAATGTTAATGGAAAATAAATACTTTGAAGTTTTATGGTTAGATTATGTTATGGATTAGTGACTATACTCGCTTTTCAATTAATATTTTTAAAATATTTGCTTCCAATTTACATACTGTTTTTCTTAATTGAGAGTTTTGAGTTCAACTATACTTTGAAAACCTTTTCTTTTATATCTGGAGAAGCTATATGGCATATTTATCTCCACATTATCTTTTATTGATTGTGCTATTAAGTGTATTTATTTTACTAAAGGTTTGTGTTCTATCAGAGTCTGAAAAGCTCATTACGTGGAGTTCAACAGATGATCTAGCTTAGAGTTATGTGACATTCGAGAAGCATGGGTAAAGTGGAGCTACATGCGACTATATTAATTCATTTAATTAGTCTTGTTTATTAAGTTTTATTAATTTTTTTTTAAGGAAATTTTGGAACCTTTAACTCTTCCAACTGAAGCTTCTATTGTTAAGATTATCGCACGTTGGGCCCATTGTGTTGCAATTGTAGGTGATATTGTTTTTTCATTGAGTATTGTTGTAAGACATAAATTGTATTAAGTTTTAGAGCGACAATGTGGAGATAAATTATACTTTTGATAGATAATGTCCCGACCAAGGTATGTTAACCAACTAACAAAATTTAAAGAAGTTTAGATGTGGGCTTCATTACTCTAGTAGTTGGTAAATTATCAAAAAGTTGAAATAAATTTGATCTATTACTCTTTATTAGTTATTTTATGTCTTGTTTAGTCAATTGTTAAGAGAGTGCTCATTGTGGATCTTATACAGATAGTGAAAAAGTGTACACTTAGGATGAAAAGATTTTGTGTCTTATTTAGTCAACTGTTAAGAGAGTGTTCATTGTTGATCTTATGAAGATAGTGAAGAAGTGTACACTTAGGAAGGAAAGAATGTGCAACAAGGTTAGTTTTTCTATTATAATTTTCTTGGTACTTGTTACACTGTCTTTTCTAAAAAAAATAACTGAATCATTTTTAGAAATCGATCAACAAAATGCTGTCATTTATGGACAAAGAATGTTTTCAACATTAATAATTGGATATTTGAAAACTATTAACCAAATCGGATTGGACTATTCGATTACAACATTTTTATTAACTAAACGGTTTGATTTGATTAAAGCAATATGAATGGTCTAGTTTGATTAATTTTTTTTTTACTAAAAATCGGACCAAACCACGGACACCCATACTCACCAGCTCGTTTAAGAGTTGACTCTCTCAATCTCTATTTAGGGTTTCAAACCAATTTTAGCTGCCTTCATTTTCTTGGTAGATCTTATTTTGTTTTATAGCCACTGTCCTTTGTCCGTCCAACCATTGCTCGGATTATTGGGTGACTCGTCACCTGCTGGTCCTTTCATGGTTCTCCTTTGTTATCATTTTGTATTGTGACGGTTGTGGGCACTATGGTTCAATGGGTGTTTGGTGGGTTATCTTACTTGGTGTTGTTGACGCTCACTACTTGGTGGGTATTTTTCTAGGGTCTGGTGGTTGGCTCTACTGGTGGAGCTGGCTACGGTAGGTGGATGTTGGTTGTAGCTGTCTAGAGTGAATCTCCTCTACAGTGGTATGATTTTTACTAGGGTTTGTTTGTGTTAGAAACTCAGGCCTAATTCAACCTAATAAGATCTCATTGAGTTAAACGTTATCCAAATTTATAAACAATACTGCTACTGAACTCTTGGCCGATGTCGGACTGAAAGAAACTCAACAACTCCTCTCTACACGGACATATGTGGTCTCACAAAGCCACAGTGAGACTATTAAGAACAAAATCCAAGTTATCGATTAAGCAAGACCCAGTTTTGATATCATATTAGAAATTCAGACCTAACTCAATTTAATAAGATCTTATTGAATTAAACGTTGTTTAAGTTTATAAACAACATTAATAACGTACTCCTGGCCGATGTGAAAGGACATTTAATAGTTTGCTTTGGATGTTGGTTTGATGCTTTTTCCTTTTATTTAGCTCTTGTTTGAAATAAGACCCTGTTTTGTGGTATTTTCTTAAGGCAATGGTGTTTGTGAAAAGGCATTATAAGTCTATGAGTTTTCTGTGTGATCAATGTAAGAAAGTTATTAGAGGATTTATGGATGTGAATTTTGAGTATTAGTCTTTGAATCATTTTGATAAATCATTATTAAAGTTGACGACTGTTAGATCAAGCAAGCTAGCATTCAAAACTCATTTTTCGTCATAGTGAGTGATGTTGATCACTTTTTTTCCCTAGTGATGTAACTTCTATTTTTGAAAACTTCTCTGATACTTTGATGTCTATTTTCAATTTGATATTGCTACATGATGTATCCTTAGATGTTTTTTATTAACTAGAATTTCTTTGGTTTATCCCAAAAATAATAATAATAAATGATTCTAATTCATAATAAAAATGGTTAGTATTGCATGCACTTAAACCAAAAAAAAAAGAAAAAATCATGGGCAAAGTTTACTTATTTTCAAGTAGAAAAATAACATGACATTTTAATTATTTTGAATTAAAAAAAAGCTAGAATTATAATTCATAAACTTATAATAAATATAAATAATATGAAAACTTATAATGTAATATCAAAATTTCACGAGCATAGATGAAGCAAATATGAACTAGTAGTTGAAATAAAAACATGATAAATAGTCAATCACATAGTCGGAGTGTATAACAAAACATGAAAGTAAAACATACACGTTATTGATAGGACTCGATCCTACAACTTAAAGGCAACACATTAATCTCCAACAATACCAACTGGGCTTTAAAAAAGAAGTATGGTTTCTTTTGCTGCATATCTATTAATGGAGCATTTAAGCATCAACTACATTATCATTTTTCCTTCCTTATTTTTTAGTTAAAATGAAAAATAGAAAGCATAATATATGTTGAGCAATTAAGTTCGGTGGCTAATGATAATTAATTAAACTAGATTCGTATGAAATCAAGGCAAGGCTTCATGTAGGCAATGCTGCTCTGTTGAAGTTCCATGTAGTCTTTGTATGACATTCCCTTGTAAATTGGTGCTTGTCCTTCTCTTTCTAACAATTCTGGTGCTGGAACCACTATTTTGTTCAATGCTGGTCCGTGAGGCACTGCTATTGATATCCTTGTAGCTTTGTTATTTACTGTGGCTCTATGCCACACACTTTTGTATTTATCATTACTCAATATCTACAATTTAATATCAATTAGATAATTAATTTTACATTAATTATATATAGTAGCTTTAATTATTAATATTTTAATACAAAAAATTAAATATATGCATATAATAATTTTTAATTGTGATTTAATTTTTTGCATGGCGAAAGATTTATTGTTTTTTTGTTTTAAATTACATATTCGAAGATTGATTGTTTTTCGTTTTAAATTATATATTGGAATCAGATCATATATCATTTGCTAAAAATAAATAATTAATTAATTACCTGCATTTGGTCACCAAGGTTAACAACGAAAGAATTGGGAAGGGCATTCCAATTGACCCATTGGCCTTTGTGTAGGACTTGAAGACCACCCATGTGGTTTTGAGTTAGGAGAGTGATCAAGCCATGATCTGTATGAGGGGGTATTCCGATAGCAAGATCTGGTTGTGGGCAAGCTGGGTAGTAATTTGCTGCTAATATTTGCAATCCTTGGTCCCATTCCATTGTTTTTTCAATGTAATTTGGCTCTAAACCCAAGCTTTCTGATATTGCTCTTATTAGTTCAGTTGCTACTTCTCTTGTCCTTTTGCTGAACTCCAATGAAGCTTCACTGTAAAACCAAATTTTTAGTTAAATTAATTTGAGACAAAATAATTAATTTGTTATCATTTTAATTACCTAAAAAAAATTAATATAAAATCATGCATCATGGTATAATATTTTCCTCTTTTTTATAGTTGACTTGTGTTTGTGTTAAATGTAGCACAAAATAATATTAGGTCTAAATCTATATATTAAATTAAAACCTTATTCCTATATATATATATATATATATATTTTATGTACAATGAAGGTTGTGATGACAAAAGGTTACTAAAGAACTGTAATACATCAATAATCATACAAATTTAAGCTTTTTAATAAAATTAATAATTCATTAACACGTAATTTTCCTCAATTGTGTGTTATTATGTCTTTACAAAGATTTAATACATTAATTTTTTTCAATAACGTGTTTGATTGTTCTTTTGCAGTCGCAAGAACTATCAATTTGAAAATTTTAATTATTTTAAAGGTTTGACACAAAAATTAGATTTCACAATCTCGTTGTTCTGATACTATAAACAAATATCATATAATAATTATCCCTAAAGCTATAGTAAGCTTTTAGGAGATGTAATACAATTTATTTATATTTTTTAGAACTTACAACTACAACTTTTTCTTTGCAAAAATCTCAATCTAATAGTTTTTTTTTTAAATTAAGTAGTTTATTTTGTTGATGATCATTTTAAAAATATGATATAACATGTAAATCTTACCTGTTTCGCTAACTATGTTAATCATTTATTTTTTAATTTATAAATAATTTAATTATTTAAAGTGATTTTATTTTTAATTAAGTTAGTAAAAAAATATATATTCATTTTGATACAATATTAAAAAACACATATTTACTTAAGTTGAAAGAAAAATAAATAAATACATTTTTGAATTAAATATAAAATTTTATATTGAAAAAGATTATACCATAGAAAATATTAAAACGGTAATAAATTCATCTAATAATTAAAATATTAAATTTATCTGACAGAATTTTTTGCACCAAATTAATTTAATTACAAATTTAAAAGAAATAATTTGCTCCAATGAAAAAGTTAAAATAACAAATATATTTTTTAATTAAAAGTTATTTTTTTTCAGATTCTTCAATTAAAAGTTTAGCAATAATTGAGAACACCGTACAAATAAGACATTAATTATAACCGTTCAGTTTTTTTTATAACAAAAGAGAACATATATTATCAACAATAATATTTTTATAATATCAAAATATATATTTTATTTAAAAATATTAAAAATAAATAATATATTTTAGTTATTATTATTATTTTAAAATCGACGAGACATGAATAACATCAATACCACACATTATACATGAATATAACATGAGTTAAACATGATATATAAATTTTTTAAAGATTAATATTATGAAATACGATCTTAAAGTTATGTTCTTCATCATTATTCTATTATATTTATTCAAATTATTAAAGAAAAATAAAATATCAAAATATAAAAAATAAAATATCAAGATAGAGTCGACACGAAAATATTAATAATATTTTTTATTATTTTCATAAATATTTCAAATTTTTTAAAAATATCAAAGATGATCAACTTTAAAAAAATTAAAAATAATGGCTATTTAATGTTATTTTTATAATATTTTTAAAATAAAATTATATCTTTAATTTTAAATTAAAATAAAATTATAATAATATTAAATCAATAAAATTAAAATATAAATTTATAAAATAAATAAATTTACTTAAAATTAATAAGAAAATTAATAAATTAAATCATTTTATAAAAATATAAAATTGAGAATAATTATTAATATAAATTAATATTTATGGATTATTGATTTGAAGTAAATTATAATTGTATCAAGTTTACTAAAAAGTAAATTTTTATTTGTATAATATGGTAAGTAAGTTATAATTACATCAAGTTTACTAAAAAGTAAATTTTTAATTTTGTATAAGATATTATAAAAATATTTTAATTTTTTATCAATAAATATCAATAAAAATAAGTAAATATATATTTTACTTTGTTGTTATTTTTAAATGGTATTTTAATAAGTTTAACAAAAAATTAATATTATTATTAACACAAGTTATTTATCATTAGAAATATTGTTTAAACATTTAAGACTATCAGGGAAGAAAAAACAAACAAAAAGAAATAAGTAATTTTTTTTCCGAGCCGAATTACAATTTAAAAACATTAAAAGACACGGTGTTATAATATTAATAATAAACATGATTAAATTTATATATAAATGATATTTTATGGCAAGAATTTAAGGTAAAGTGAAGAAGGGAAGACTACAGAAGGAAAATGGCAACGACTAACAAGATTCATGCGTATACAGTTACAGTCAATGCTTTTTGGCCTTTTTCCCGGGCATAATAACTCTTTGTAAGGAAAATGGCAAAGACTACCAATCTCTCATGTTTTAAACTCCATATCGTTTAATCTTTAAATTATTAATTAAAAATAATATTATTATTTTAATAATTTTAATTAAAATATTATTAGAAAACACCACCATTAAGTGAATTTTATATAAAATTATTTAAAAAAGAATAATAATACTATTATAATAGAAAATCATTTTAAAAAACTAAAATAAAATTATTACAATTAATAAATTTTTATAATTTTTTTTATATTAACTGTTACTTTAATATTGTTAAATGTTTGAGTTTTGTTAGTATTTAATGACTTTATAAAATATAATACTTTAATAACAAATACTTAGAGGACTAAAAGTACAAATTTTACACATCTCACCACTAAAATCTAAAAAACTTAACTATCATTTTCTCTAAAATATATTATATGGAAATTAAAGTATTAATTAGTACCTGTATTCAATTGGTTTATTGAGAGAATGAAAATGAGGATGTGCAATGACCTTAACATAATCTCTCCAAAGGAACACTTTATCAATTGCTACATTAAAGCTTGTTCCATATTTGATTGGATCCAACACGCTCCTTGTTTGAAATTCTTTCTTCTCTTCTTCGGCTAGATTGAAGAATCTTTCACAGGCATCCATCATGTTCTTCATCACACTGTCCACCACACCATGGTTGATCACCTAATTAATTATATAATAATTATTAATATTAAACAAGTATTAATTTAATTTAATGCAAATATAAGACCACCACTATACTAATGCAAAATATTGTAAGGTGACATTACATACGGTGAAAAAACCCCAATCCTCGCAAGCTTTGCGAAGGTTATCGATGACTTGAGAACGTTGATGGTGAGATCCAGAGATAAGGAGAGAGTAATCGATTATAGGGATAGTGTGTTGAGGATCGTTAGGGTCAGCTTGGTCATCATTAGGGTTTGCATTGAATGTGTATTCAGATGGGATAGAGGTTAAGCAACTTTTTTCAGATAATTCTTTGATGCTCTTCATTTTGGGACCTTCCAAATCATTGTTGGTGAATGTTTTATGAAAAGCATTTGCAGCCATTGAGTAATTAAACTTTAAGGTACTAATTAATGGTTTTGGTGAAGTAGCTACAACCTAGAGGGTCGTATTTATAGACAAACCACGTTATGAAGAAGTTTTTTTTTTTTTTTTTTGGGTGTGTTCGTGTGAAAAAGATCAATTATGGTATTGGTGTGGTGGTCGGTAATCTGATGAGAAAATGAGAGAGTAAATCATGTGAAATCTGTGAGTAGAATATCTCCCAAAATTAATTAGGTGTCCGGCCGCTTTTAATTTATATGGTAGGCTAATTTAATGAAAAATGAAATTTTATCTTACTATTTTACACCTTATAGATAATATTTATATTATTAAATTGATATTATTTTAATTATTTTATATTGATATTTTATCCAAATTGTTAGAGAAAAGGGTGTCCAAAAATCAAACTGGATCAGATTAAATCGAAAAAATCGGATCGAATTAAACGGTTTTATAAATCAAACGGTCTGATTCGTTTTGTATTAATTAAAACCACTTTTCAAACATATCAGGTTATATTAATTTTTAAATTGGTCGGATCCGACCAGTTTAATGATATATTAAATTTTTTATATTATTTTTCACAAACCGTTGATTAAATTTATCATATTTTAATCAAAAATATATAATTAGATGTATTATATTTATGTATTATTAACCGATCAAACCATTGAAAATCATTAACTAAATTAGATCAAACCGTTCGGTTTAATATTTTTAATAATTAAACGATCCAATCCGATCCGGTTTGAATAATATAAACGATCTGATCGAGTTAAATTTTTTTTACTCAAAATTAGATCGAATCAGACCATGAACATACCTGATTAGAGATAATGTAATTAATATTAAATAGTTTAAAATACAGATATTATGGAGTTATAATTAAAAAATATTGAAAATATTTTTATCTAATTATTAGTTAATCCGATAAGAAAATGAGAGAGTATTATGTGAATTCTGTGAGTAGATCTCCCAAAATTAATTAAGTGTCCCGCTTGTTAGGTAGACCAAGTTTTCAAACGATTGATTTTTTCTTTATTTGAGACAAAATGTCAAAGTGTACGCGTGTGAAGCTTCAAAATAATTGATTATATAATTCGATTGGTGCCAGTACAAAGTCTACCTAATTACAGATGTTAAATTTTTATTAGTTTGTAAATACAGATACTTAACTTTTGAGGCTCACTAATATTTATATTAAATCATTTTAATACTATTTATTTATACCTAATTATCTATATTAATTCATGTGAGTTTTATTAATATTTATAAATTATGTAATTTACTTTTTAACGAGGATGTAATAGGAAGGAAATGGGTAAAGAATGCATGACATTTTCCTAAATAAAGCTGTAAATAAATCTAGAAGTTTTCCCACGTAAAGACGTAAGATGTTGAACCAAATCTTAGTTACTTTAAGACTAGGGCCTCAAAACTGGAAAAATTTCGTTCGAAATCAAAAAGTAAAATTCTAGAATAACTTGGCACGTCCGCACGTACCTTCGTATGAAACCCAACAAGAAAAAAAATTACAGCTATACTATTCAGTATTCCTTATATATATATATATATACACGAGATAAATTTAAATAATTTTTTTATGTTTATAAAATTTAATCAATAATTTTTAAGATATTAGAATAAGTGAGTTTTTTTTTGTTAATTTTTAAATAAGTGAGTTTGATGCTTCAAAATTATCATATAGAATTAATAAAAAATGACAAATTAAAAGAAATAATTAATATTTTTCTATTCATTTTTTTGTTACATTAACCGTTACTTTGATTTTAATCACTAATTATCAAAACGATTAACTTTGACTTGATCGGTTATTCATCCTCGTATTAGAATATCATACTTCCTCTATGAACAAGTCAAAATTTCTTAGGAGATCCCATCTAAAATCCTCTATTGTAATAGAGCTTAGAAAGTTTGAGATCTTTAGCTTTTTGTCTTTGAGTTTTCTCATATGTTTTTCGATAGACATATCCCTTATTTGGATAATTGAGAAAAAATGGTAAGATTCCTTCCTCAATGTCTTGTTGTAGACATAATTGGTGATAAACAACCTGATAAACTATGATAAGGATGTTATTGTGCGAGGTGTACTTATGGGTGCCATAACAAATGATGGTAGCGAACATCATACACATTATGATGTCTCTATTGCTTTGCATGAGGCTCATAGGGGTCATGGTCGTCTTAAAGTATTACACATGAGTTACCAAGTTTTTAGTGTAGTTTGGGCACTTAGGAGTACTGAATTTGGCTGGTGGCTCATCATTCTCTATTTCATAATAAAAAGGGAGACGTATAGTTGTTTGTAATCCTTATCCACATCATTGGGTCCCTTACCCTTTTCTTGCATTTCATTATTCATTTTCAGGGCTTAGTCTTGCTTTCTGTTAGCTTTTCCCAATGCTTGGAATCACTCTTCTAAACTTTTTTTTCTTACAACCACTGCTCGTTACCAAGTCCCACTGAACTGGAAAGATGGTCACCCTCAGCTTCGTATTTACTCCGGGTAGACTCGGACACAACATGATCTGGTCTGTTTTCACCAACCAGGTTAGTAGGTCGACCTTCAAAGGCTCCCAAACCTGACTGTGACTATAGTGTCCTATTTTCTCTTATGGTCTCCTCCAGTTCTCTTTTTAATTCGAGAAGTTGATGAGCTAACTATTGGTTAGGGTCGATTTCTATTCTGATCTCATCACATGTTGAAAATATGTTATCATGTATTATAACTGCCTCCTCGTTTGGTAGTCTCAATCATATCTCAACTCGTGTTCCTACTATGATGATCATGATTATGGAGTAAGTGAAACAAATGTTTAATTTCTTAAGTCTCTTTCAAAATTTGGAATAAATCCTTAAAAATATGGGGTCAGAAGATTAAACTCAACCTTCTAATTGTCTATTATAGATGTTAAAATATTAAGATTGATCTGATTTAAAAAAAATAAGAAATTCATATATATATATATATATCATAGTGTATCACAGAAGTATAAAAACAAAAAAATTATATAATATATATATACATCATAGTGTATCACAGGAGTATAAAAACAAAAAAAAACTTACTAACACCAATGTTTGCATGTATAAGGGGGTTTCTTGCGTGAGTGTGGTTGCGGAGAGAACACATATAGAACATTTATGATATCTCGAAATATTAGTTGAATTTGATTTAAAATAAAACGATACGTCCAAACACCACCTTGTGTTCGACCACACTCAAATCACGTTGGTCAGAGATAGTTGTTGGCTCTATTTTGATTTGAATGGTACGGGACGCTGGGTTTCCCGAGATAAATATGGCCGGCCGTTATCAGTCACAATTCTAATTAATAATGATAATGGTATATTATCAAAATTTTATAATATATTGGTATATTATCAAAATTTTATAATAGATTGATATATATAACAGAAATGCTTCATCGATCGCAGTTTTAAGGAAGGGAATATTAATAAAGTCATATATGATAATTAATTATCAGTCTTAAAAAATGATAAACATATCCTTAAGATATATCTGTCTCTTTTTAAATTTAATAATTAACGTAATTTATAACCATCAAATATAATTACTACGATAGTCTTCATCCCAATTTTAATTACTAATGATGGATGCCACTGCACAATTTACACTGAAATTATTTATTATATATATAGTTATTGTAAAACATTTATTAAGATAATTAGATTCAATTTTTCGACTTTTGCTTTAAAAATGTCTGGTTTGCAAAGTAATTTAAATTAAAAAAAATCTATTATTATAAATTTGTGATAAATTAGAAGTAAAATATCATAATAAATATATTTAAAATCATATAATTAAATATATTGTTACATGAATTCTTATATATATATATATATATATATATAAATTCTCTTTAAATTATATTAAATGCAGTTATCTACTACTAAGGCAAACCGTACGTACTAACATGCATAAATAATTCCATGTTAAAAAATCTGAAAAATAAGCCAAAAATTAAACATTAGGCACTTTGATCAACAGAGCATAAAGAGAAGGCAATCGTAGTTAGGTACATATAATTTATTTGAAATTTGAATATATAAAATATTTAAAGTTTGAATCAATATTGAGTATTATTATAAAAAAAAATCAATGTAAAGTAAGGTATTTAAAAAAAATCAATAAATAAAGTCAATTACATGGTGGAATAGTTACATCATTGCATCTATTAATTCATGGTCACAATAGTAAAACTGTTAAAAGGAGAGAATAATTTCCAATAAAGAGGGATAAAAATAAAAATTATAGGATAAATAATACATACATCACTATGAATTGTTGAGTCATCTTTCTAGTCAAAGAGTTCCACCTATCTCTCTCATCGTGAGTAAGTCTTACGCTAAAAATATTCAATTTAGCATTTATCACGTACTTAAATTCCTTTTCTTTCTTTTTTTACACGTCAAACGGGGTAAATAGTGTGGAGTGTGTAATTTAAAATGAAAAAAATGTTTTTTTAATCATAACTTCAATAGATATATTAAATTCACACGTTAAAATGAGTAATAAAATTTATTCTTACTAGGGTACAAATTCTATATGTATTTTAAATTTGTTATTAGTTTATCCACACAAACCTATTAAATCATGATGTGTAATAGGGATACAATTGTAATGGATACATTGAGTTTATTTTTTAAATTATTTTACAATAATATAACAAAAAAATTATATCTATAATAATATTTTTATTTTTAAATAAAATTATAAATAATTTTTAATTTTTTTAAAATATAATTGTAAGGGGATACATAGAGTTTATTTTTTAATTATTTTACAATGATATGAATTGAAATTAAATTACACAATAATTTTTAAAATTAAGTGAATTATAACTTAATTAAATCTCACAAGCTAATTAAATAGAACCCATCTAGAAAATAGTATCCAATATTGTCTTTGTAGGTCTCACCCAGTAGGGAAGAAAAAGAAAATAAAAATATAGGTGTAAACCATTAATTACATTTGAAAAAAATAAAAAAAATTAGGTGCAACTTCATTAATTACAATTGACTTTGATGGCTGCAATTTTACTTATAAATATGCAATGTTTTTATCTTAAAGAGACATACCAAAGAAGAGAAACAAAGCAAAACCAAAGTAACAATTTTCTTTGATGAAAATAGTGTTGTGTGTGTGAGAGAGTGAGAGATAATATTTTAGAAAAATATTTGAGATATTTGTTTAAAAGGAGGAGACAAAATATTGAGTTTGAAAAACACTTGTGTATCACTATTTTAGGTTTATTTTAATTTGTTGTAATACTTCTCACTTTGTACTCATTAATTTTATTACTGAAAAAATATTTTTTGGAGTTTGTCCCGTAAACATAGCCCAAATTAAAGGATGAATCACGTTAAATTACCGGTGTCATTATTTTATTCTGTTGAATTTATTTTATTTTTACCTGATGTATCCCAACAACTAGTATTAGAGTTGGTCTAGTAAAATTCTCAGTATGTTATATGGTTGTAGCATAGATTAATTTTCCACACCAAAAAAGATTTTATTAGGTCTAGAGAGTATTTATTTGTAGAAAAAGAAACACATCGAAAAAAATGTTAAGCTAGAAGGTAGATATTGAGAAATTTAATGACAATACTAATTTCTCTTTATGGAAAAGGAGTATGAAAAATATTCTCATTCAAGAGAAGGTTTATAAGGCGTTACTGTGGAAAGAAAAGAAGGTAGCAACCATGACCAAGGAACAGTGAGAGGAGATAGATGAGATTGTTGTCAATACAATCCGTCTAAATCTCTCATATAGTGTCTTGAAAAATATTGAATTACAAAATTACAAGACTGCAAAAGAAACATAGGAGACTCTAGAAAACGTGTACATGTCAAAGAACTTTGCTAATAAATTTTATTTGTGGAATGAGCTATATCAATTGAGGAAGGAAGATAATGTGAGCATGATGTAGCACGTTAGCGATTTTAACAACAAACTTTCTCACATAGCAAGGTTCAATGTGAGTTTCGATGATGAAGAGAAAGCTGTGATGTTGCTGGCATCACTACCATCATCATATAATCATCTCACAATAACTCTAACTTATGAAAAAGATAAGATAGAGTTTGAATTTGTTGTAGAAGCCCTGTTGCAATATGAGAAACAAAACATGAAGAGATATTCAAAAGCACAAGCCCTGAATCCAGAGGAATGAGACAGTATAAAGAACAAAAACCTAGAGACAAGAGCAAAGGCAAATCAAACAAATATACTAATTTTGAATGCTATCACTGTAAGAAAGAAAATATTAGTGATGATGAGCAAACAAATACAATAGACGAGTTCAATATCATTTATGATGAAGATTTTGTCAATCTTGCATCACACGAGACCAACTGGGTAATTGATAGTGGTGCTACAAATTGAAGAAAAGGGTCTACAACTTAAAATAGGCACCAAGATAATTGTACAGGAAGTTTGAGTGTGTTATAGGAGAGCAAGGCTACAAAAAGAATACTCCACACCATTGTGTTTTTGTGTAGAAATTTTCTGACGATGATTTCATTATTCTTTTGCTCGATATGAATGATATGTTGATTATTGGTCGCAATATTTCTAGAATCAACAACTTGAAAAATTAGTTGAGTAAGTCTTTTACCATGAAAGAATTGGGGCCAATAAAGCAGATTCTTGGCATGAGTATTATTAAAGATAGAAGCACCAAGAGATTATGGTTGTCACAGGAGAAATACATTGAGAAAATACTTTAGAGATTTCATATAGACAAGGCTAAAGAAATTAGTTGTCCTTTTGTTAATCACTTTAAGTTAAGTTCTAAGCAGAGCCCTTTTATAGACAAAGAGAAGGAAGAGATGGAAAATGTTCCAAATGCTTTAACAATTGGAAGTTTGATGTATGCCATGGTTTGTACATGACCAGATATCGCTCATGCAGTTGGAGTTGTGAGTAGATGCTTTTCAAAACCTCGAAATGAACCTTAGGCTGTAGTGAAATGGATTTTCAGGTATCTTTGGGGTTCTTCCCAAATATGCCCATGTTTTGGAAATGACAAACCTGTGTTAATTGGGTACACAAATGCAGATATGGATAGCGATGTGGATTCTAGAAAATCCACTTCAGGTTACATGGTTACATTTTCAAGGGGAGTTGTGTCATGACAGTCAAAGTTACATAAATGTGTTGCATTGTCCACTATAGAAGTAGAGTTTATAACATCAACGGAAGCATGTAAAAGTTGCTATGGACGAATTTTTTTTGAAAGAACTTGAGTTGTAACAAGACATTTACCAGTTATTTTGTGATAGTTAGAGTGCTATCCACCTTGGAAAGAATATCTCCTTTCATTCGAGATCAAAACATATTGATGTGAGATATCATTGGATTAGGAATGTAATGGAAAACAATCGACTACAACTTGAGAAGATCCATACAGAGGAAAATGAATCAAACATATTGGTGAAAATTCTTCCAAGATAGAATTTTGAATACTATCGTTTAACTGTTGGATTGGTGAAGTCCTTCATGTAGTTAAGAGGGAGAGCTTTGTAGGTCCTGCCCAAATAGAAGGGAGAGAAAATAAAAAGTATAGGTGCAATCCCATTAATTACTTTTTAAGAAAATAAAAAAATGAGGTGCAACCTCATTGATTACATTTAACTTTGGTGACTGTAATTTTACCTATAAATAGACAATGTTTTTTTGTCTTAGAGAGACACACCAAAGAAGAAAAACCAAAAGAACAATTTCCTTTAATAAAAAAATTGTATTGTGTGTGTGAGAAAATATTTTAAAAAAATATTTGAGATATTTTTCTAAAAGAGAAGTGACAAAATAGTGAATTTGGAAAACACATGTGTGTCACTATCATGAATTTATCTTAATTTGTTGTATTATCTCTTACTTTATACCCATTAATTTTATTAGTAAAAAGAAATATTTTTCGAAGTTTTGTTTCATAGAGGTAGTCCAAATTAAAAGATTAATCATATTACATTACCGATATCATTATTTTATTCTGTTAAATTTATTTTATTTTTACCCGTTGTGTCCTAATAACGTTTATGTCTTATTCATAAGATTTTTCTTATAGTCGATACGCAAGGTTTAACCTCGTAATTGTTAATTTTCTCATAATAATAATAATTAATGTTTAATCCTGTTTTATTAATTCATAACCTATTTTTGTTTTTAATAGACTTATTTTTTACATTCTTGTAAATATTAAAACCTAATCTTATCTATTATCTAAAAACTTTTACATAAGTTAGTTGCAGGAGTATGTAATGTGCATTTATAATATAAAAAAATATTAATCCTTACATAAAATAGGATATCTATATGTAAAGAAATAATTTATAGTAAACCAATCAATTTAAAAGTTACCCACCTTACTTTTATGGCTTTATAAATTTAGTCTTTATACTCTACAACCAAAAGTAGTTTTCTCTTTAATGCAAACCAAATAAAGAGTATTTTTTAAAATATTGTTATAAAATAATAATTAATATGATAAAATATTATCGGTTGGATAGTTGGATTCAATTTTTTTAAACTATTATAAGTTATAGTAACAGTTATTGTTTTTCAACAATTTGATGGAAAATATCTTTTGCTTTAAAAATATCTAACTTGTAAAGTAAATTATATTGAATTTTTTTATTTATTATAAATTTATAATAAATTATAAGTGATATGTTGTATCATTGTTAAATATAATCAAATTTATATAATTATATTTAATAAAAAAAATTATTGTATTAATTATAATTATGATATATAGAATAATTTTATAACTATATAAAATGAATGCAATTATGCATAATTAATGCTATGCTAAAAAATCTGAAAAAATTAGCAAAAACTAAACATTAGGAACAATTTATTTTTTCAAAAATTAAATTCTATACATTTCTTTCTTTATTATCATATATGTTGGATGTGCATAAGCAAAAGTAATATTAGGCAGATTGGTCGAGAAAGCATAAATATTAAGAAAATTAGAGTCTAATGACATATAATTTATTTGTATTAGGAGTAAAAGTAATATTAGGAAGTATGATTGAAAGAGCATAAATGTTACGGAAATTACAGTTCATGACATATAATTTCTTTGAATTTAGATGTATAAAAGATTTAAAATTTGAGTTAATGGTAGGTAATATAATAATTTTTATTTTATTTAAAAAAAAAAAGGCAGTAAAGAGAGTCAATTACATAGTGTAATAGTTACATCATTATATCTATTAATTCGTGGTCACAGCCGTAGAACAGTAGGACGTGAAAGGCATGCGTAAAAGTCTTACAATTACAAAATTCAGTTTAGCGTTTATCACATTCTTAAAAATTCATTTTCTTTCCTTTTTCGCATCAAACGCAGTAAATAGGACCTTATATTAATACTATTATAATTTTATTTTTGATGTTTTTTTATCTAAATTTTTTAGATATAAAAAATATTAATTTGATATAATTTATAATCGTTAATTATTTTTATTTAGGGTAAGCGTAGTTAAAAAGGCTTTACGCAGTAAAACAAGTAAAAATAAATCATTTAAATCATTTGTTTAAATGATTCATTGATTTACAAGAAACATGAAACCTAACGAAGAATAAAAAAAAAAGAGTATGAGAAAGGCATCTTGCATATATTACAGAAGAAGAAAATAAATGGAGCGACGAAGAACAGCGAACGGCGAGAGGGTGGGGGACTGGATTGTAGAGACCAATATTGGGTTAGTGAATGGCGCCCATGGAGCTTAGCCAGCTGCTGCCTGCAATAGCGGTGGATTCCTTTATACTGGCACCGTTGGCGTGGGGGAAAGATGGTGAAATTAGGGTAAGTTCAATCGATTGAATTAGGGCTACTCTATTGTATATTGATAATTTTAAACGATTTTTATATTTTTACTTTTTATTTCAACCTTATTTTATACGTTTTATTCACTTTTGTTTGGTTAAGGATAAATTAATGTTTTTTTTTATAATTTTTAAAATTAATAATAAAAAATAATATAACAATAAATTCATCTTGTATAAATAAATAAATAAGTGAATAAGGACCGAGTACCATGAGGGATCACCTGGGCTAGAATCCAGTTTACCTTTTGAGATAAAAATTCAGGACTTAAGCCCATATGACACACTTAAGTATTTAGCCCATCTTAAAACCCTTCTGAAAATTAAAATTAAAAATTACAAAAATAAAATTCATAAAAACAAAAGAAAACCCATTTATTGAATTGTGAGACATATTTTTTGTTGTTATAAAATTTTTTATTTATCAAAAAACTCAATCTTTTTCATATTATATTATTTTTTTAATCATTAAAGAAGCAAATTCATTGATGCACAATTAACAATCATATACAAATAGTTTTTTACACGATAGAATCAGCTTCTATTCAGACCATCTCGCCTATGGATGCACTTGACATTCAATATAAGTAATGTCATTGCATTGCACGTCCGACTCTATGATTTTAATGTAAAAAAATACACTGAAATATTTGGGGTAAGCTTTTGATAAAATCATCTCAGGGTATAATTTAATATATAATTTATTTAATAAATATATAAATTAATTAAATAAATATAATTAATTTTAAGTACAGACGGGTATGATTTTTAATATAATCGTAACCGAATCGTACTCGTTGTTTTATATTTGAAATCGTACCTATAATTTATCAGGTAAAAATCTAACCTTCGATTTGGATAACAATGGATAATAGTTTTTTTGTCTATTCTTAACTTTTAGTGAACTCATGAAAATATTTTATTTTAGTTCAAACTCATCATCTTATTAAACATTATAAAAAAGTTCTATAGGATTTTATAAGTGATAGTATATGTATTTTTGTCATTTTAAAAAATTAATAAAATGTAAAAATATAAGTAAAAAATTAACGTGGAAAAACCGTAGAAATATACTTTTTTTTAGAATTTCCCTTTAAGCTTTAAACATTATATGTATCTTTGTTTAGGGTTTCAAACCCATTTTAGCTACCTTCATTTTCTTTGTTTTCTTTTCAACTATTTTTGTTTTCTATGTGCCTTCCATCATCGTCTTTCTCTCTATGTGCCTTCCATCATTTTCAATAAGATTGTAGATCTTATTTTCATTTTATTGCCATTGTCCTTTTTCTGTCTAGCCATCGCTCGAATTAATGGGTGATTCGTCACCTACTGGTCCTTTTGTGGTTCTCTTTTTGTCATCATTATGTATTGCAACGGTTATTGACACTATGGTTCAGTGGGTGTTTGGTGGGTTGTCTTACTTGGTGCTGTTGAGGCTCACTGTATGATGGGTATTTTTCTAGGGTATAGTGGTTGGCTCTACTGATCGGGGCTGTACTGGTGGAGTTGGCTACGGTAGATGGATGTCGGTTGTAGCTATTTGGAGTGAATCTCCTCTATAGTGGTGTAATTTTGACTCGGGTTTGTTTGTGTTAGAAATCTCGGCCTTATTTAACCCAATAAGATTTCGTTGAGGTAAGAGTTGTTCAAGCTTATAAGCAACATTGTTGACTGATAAGTGCTAAAAAAAAACTAAAATTATCATGATTTTATGCACATTAATTGATTAAAAATATATATATTTATATGATTTTATCATATATTTATATAAATTTGTCTTTTTGAAATCATGAGTATTTTTATTATTTTTCAGATATTTTCGCTTAAAAACGTAACTTAAAGACTCAAAAGACATAATGAAGATAATACATCACAAATATATTCATAAAATAAATAAGAAAAAGTCAACAAATATGAAAAAATTAGACAAAAATGGGTCAAAAAGGAGGAAATCGTGTCGCCCAGCAACGCACGCGCTGTTCTCCATTTCGCGCGCGTACATGCGCCCAATCTGTGCCCACACCAGCATGATATCATCATTCACTATTCTGCATTTTCTCAAATTTTAGTCATTTTTCACCCACTTTTTCTTCCTCTCCTCACCTATAAATACCCCAATTCTCTTCACTTCAAAACACACCTCAAAATACATCTTCTTTCTCTTTATTTCTCTCTATTTCTTAGTTTTTTTTAGTTTTTAGTTTTTTCTTAGTTTTTAAGTTCTTCTCTTTTTGAGAAGAACTAGTTATATTTTTGTAATTTATTTGCTTTTTGATTCAGTAAATGAAAGTGCAAATTCCTTTTAGAGGTTTTCCAGCAATAGGAATAGCATCAAAGTACTGTAAGGATTTTATTTTCTTTACAATTATTTTTTATGTTTTATTCTTACATGTTATATTTAATTTGTCTGTGATTAAATTTAACTTTGCTGGCTGTTTGTAAACATGATATAATAATAAAGTTGTTATGCTTGCGAAATATTAAATAGGTAAAAATATTTAAATGAATTGATTTTATTTTTATTCAAGATTTTATATTAAGAATGTTAGAGAAAAATATATTATTTTTCATTACAAACTTAAATCTAAAAATTAGATTTTAAGGTTTAGTTATCCGGTTTGATTTAGAGTAGTGCTCTTTTATTTGTTGGTACAATCGCCCGGTAGTTAGAGTGAAGCTCTATTTCAAAATTTTTTATAAGAATTATTATCTGATAATATATTGACAACATGTTTTCAGTAGTGGTTTTAAAACTTGAAAGTTAGTACTCGAATAACTAAATTCTTAGGTTTAATTTGGACAACTTGAATAAAGTGAAAACTGTCTAATCCCACCAAAGGTGGCATTTAAATGATTCATTTTTAATCTCTTAGAAAAAGGAATTAATTTAATTAACCAAATTATTTATCGACCCCACCCATAGGTATTAATTGATTTGTTTAGTTAACAAAAAATATCTAACCCCACCAAAAGTGTTATTCATATAAAAAAGAGAGAATCAATAAATATCAATTCATATATTTAATAACCTAAATAATATGAGCAAGTATAATTAACTTAGTTATTATATCCATAAATACTACACTATTATAAATGATAAAATTTGCATAAATATTTATTGAATATGTATCTATGTTTATTTTTATGTCAGTAGATTAAAAAGACAAAACTCAAAATATCATGACAGGATGTTTAGGATTTAATTTCGTTTTTAAAAGTTTGAATAATAAATTAAAAACCACATATATTCCTTCCTTAGATCGACCTTGAGAGTATACTTATCATTTTCTAAGAAATGATTCGTGCACTTACGAGAGTTTTATAAATATAAAACCAAATTATCGGCAGGAGCGGCGATGCCGGTTTTGCCCATCACTGACGAACTCCTGACCGATGTGGGATTGAAGGAAACTTAACAGTCCCTTCTACACAGACAGAGGTGGTCTCACAAAGCCCAAGTCATCGATCAAGTCAGACCCAATTCTAATACCATGTTAGAAACCTAGACCTAACTCAACCCAATAAGATTTTATTGAGTTAAGGGTTGTCTAAACTTATAAACATCACTATTTTCGAGCTTTGACCAATGTGGGAGGAAACTTAATAGTTTGCTTTGGATGTTAGTTTGCTACTTTTTCCTTTTATTTAGCTTTTGTTTAAAATAAGACCCTATTTTGTGGTATTCTGGAATTTAACTCGTAGTTTATGGGTCGTGTAGTAGTTTGTAGGTGTTTGTGAAAAGGCGTTATAGGTCTGTGAGTTTTCTGTGTGATCAATGTACAAAGTTATTAGGAGATTTATGGATTTGAACTTTGAGTATTAGTCTTTGAATCATTTTGATAAATCATTATTAAAGTTGGCGACTGTTAGATCGAGCAAGCAAGCATTCAAAACTCATTTTTCGCCATAGTGAGTGATGTTGATCACTTTTTTTTCCCTAGTGATGTAACTTCTATTTTTGAAAACTTCTTTGATTATTTTGATGTCTATTTTCAATTTGATATTGCTACATGATGTATCCTTAGATGTTTTTTATTAACTAGAATTCTTTTGGTTTATCCCAAAAATAATAATAAAAAATGATTCTAATTCATAATAAAAATGGTTAGTATTGCATGCACTTAACCAAAAAAAAAAAAAAAAATCATCGACAATGTTTACTTATTTTCAAGTAGAAAAATAACATGACTTTTTAATCATTTTGAATTAAAAAAAACCCAGAATTATAAATCATAAACTTATAATAAATATAAATAATATGAAAACTTATAATGTAATATCAAAATTTCACGAGCATAGATGAAGCAAATATGAACTATAGTTGAAATAAAAACATGATAAATAGTCACTCACATAGTCGGAGTGTATAACAAAACATGAAAGTAAAACATACACGTTATTGATAGGACTCGACCCTACAACTTAAAGGCAACACATTAATCTCCAACAATAATACCAACTGGGCTTTAAAAAAGAAGTATGGTCTCTTTTGCTGCATATCTATTAATGGAGCATTTAAGCATCAACTACATTATCATTTTTCCTTCCTTATTTTTTAGTTAAAATGAAAAATAGAAAGCATAATATATGTTGAGCAATTAAGTTCGGTGGCTAATGATAATTAATTAAACTAGATTCGTATGAAATCAAGGCAAGGCTTCATGTAGGCAGTGCTGCTCTGTTGAAGTTCCATGTAGTCTTTGTATGACATTCCCTTGTAAATTGGTGCTTGTCCTTCTCTTTCTAACAATTCTGGTGCTGGAACCACTATTTTGTTTAATGCTGGTCCGTGAGGCACTGCTATTGATATCCTTGTAGCTTTGTTATTTACTGTGGCTCTATGCCACACACTTTTGTATTTATCATTACTCAATATCTACAATTTAATATCAATAAGATAATTAATTTTACATTAAATATATATAGTAGCTTTAATTATTAATATTTTAATACAAAAAATTAAATATATGCATATAATAATTTTTAATTGTGATTTAATTTTTTGCATGGCGAAAGATTTATTGTTTTTTTGTTTTAAATTACATATTCGAAGATTGATTGTTTTTCGTTTTAAATTATATATTGGAATCAGATCATATATCATTTGCTAAAACTAAATAAATAATTAATTAATTACCTGCATTTGGTCACCAAGGTTAACAACGAAAGAATTGGGAAGGGCATTCCAATTGACCCATTGGCCTTTGTGTAGGACTTGAAGACCACCCATGTGGTTTTGAGTTAGGAGAGTGATCAAGCCATGATCTGTATGAGGGGGTATTCCAATAGCAAGATCTGGTTGTGGGCAAGCTGGGTAGTAATTTGCTGCTAATATTTGCAATCCTTGGTCCCATTCCATTGTTTTTTCAATGTAATTTGGCTCTAAACCCAAGCTTTCTGATATTGCTCTTATTAGTTCAGTTGCTACTTCTCTTGTCCTTTTGCTGAACTCCAATGAAGCTTCACTGTAAAACCAAATTTTTATTTAAATTAATTTGAGACAAAATAATTAATTTGTTATCATTTTAATTACCTAAAAAAATTAATATAAAATCATCATGGTATAATATTTTCCTAGTTGACTTGTGTTTGTGTTAAATGTAACACAAAATAATATTAGGTCTAAATCTATATATTAAATTAAAACCCTATTGCTATATATATATATATATTATCTACAATGAAGGTTGTGAAGCTTGCCGCTAGAGTTATTTCTTCTCTGGCGCGACGGAGATATATGAAAAAGAGAGCTGAGAGCTGAGCAGCCGAATAGGAAGCTGAAAACAGAGAAAAAAAAAACATTGTTTATCGGCTGTCTCTTCCAGCATTGATTATCAGTTGCCTATTCCAGTGTCGATCTCCAGCTACCTTTTCAAGCTCGTTCCCGTTCAGTTCTTCCAGCTCTTAGTTCCAGGTTAGTTTTCAACCAGTTCCAATTTTGTTCGTGGCTAACAACTCCAGGTCTTTCCCAGCCAGCCCTTCCATCATCGTTCGAAACCAGTCAGTTTCAGTTGCTGAAAGACATCAGCCGACAGAGAAGAATAGCAACAAGCTGGTTGAGTTTATGGTAATATATTTGATTTAATAATAATTTTATTAATTTATTTTGCTATATATATTATTAATAAATTATAGAGATATATTTTTTTGGATGTATTTGAATTTTGGTATATTTTGTTAAGCTCTTTAAATATTAATGTTTGTATCTTTATTTGATTATTAGTAGATTTTCTCGATGTATCATCGTCAGTAGAATGACTTTTTACATTGAAAAATTGAATAACTTAAATTATTGTGTGCTATTTATTTTTCTCATTGTTTATTATTTTACTGTTACCCATAATTATTTATTTATGTAACCAAATTGGATCCAAACTTTGCTTCCGCAAGTACTAATTTATAACAAATTAGTATCAAAGTATTGAGTTATTTTGTTATTTATGGGAACTGATCAGGTTTATTCTTTTGGATTTATTTTGACATTCTAGTTATGTGATTGGTTTCATATTTTATGGACACTATTTCTGTTTATATAATATTAGGTTTTCTATCATAACAACAAAAATACGAAATTGAGAAATTTAATGGTAGGAATGATTTCAGCCTATGGCGAATGAAGATGCAGGCCGTAGTAGTTAAAGAAGGGTTCATTAAGACACTGAAGGTAAAGAAAAATTGTTAAAAAAATTGATTGATAAAGAAAAAAATACATTGATAGAAAATAATTTCAGTTCAATTCAGTTATCTTTATCTGATGAGGTATTACGTGAGATTGATGATAAGGAATCTTCTGCTAAAATTGTAAATTTTTGTATATGATAAGTCTTTGACAAATTGGTTATATTTGAAGTAGTGTTTGTATACATTCAGAATGTTAGAAAGTACACCTTTACAAGATCACTTTGATGAATTTGCTAAAATTATTCGTGATCTCAAAAATGGTGGTATTAAGATTGATGATGAGGATTAAACCTTAGTTTTATTATGTTCTCTATCTTATTCTTTTAAACATTTTGTTGATAACATGTTATATAGGTAAGACACTATTTCTTTGAAGGATGTAAAAACAATTTTAAATTCTAGAGAGTTGAAGAAAAAAGTATATACAAGTAACAATGATAATAACATTAGTTTATTTGTCAGGTATAAATCAAGAAAAATGCACAAATAATAATATATTTAGATCCAAATCTAAAAAAAGAAGAAAAATGCAACTGTAACCATAACATAATTCTAAAAGATGAAAATATTAATAATATTTTTTGTTTTTCTCGTATATATTTCTGATTTTTTTAAAATATGATCCACTTTAATGAAAATTAAAAATAACGATTATTTAATATTATTTTTATAATACTTTTATAATCGAATAATATTTTAATTTTAAATCAAAATAAAATTATAATAATGTTACACTAATAAAATTAAAATATAAATTTATAAAATAAATAAATTTACATAAAATTTTAAAATATATAAATATATACCTGTACTATTAATTAAGAAAATTATATTAAAATATATATAATGAGAATTTTTTATTTATTTATCTAGAATCACACGTAGGAAAGTGATTACTTTTTTATTTTATATAAATAATTTAATTCTCAATTTTAATTAAATTCATTGATATATCACCCAATATATAATGATAAAATAACATATATAATACTTTCAATATTAACATTTAATATTTAATTAATAATAAAATTAATAAATTGAACTAATTTATAAAAGTATAAAATTGAGAATAATTATTAAAAAATTAATATTTATGCATTTATTATACACATATTCTGTTTCTAGAACGTGGTAAATAATTTATAATTACATCAAGTTTACTAAAAAGTAAATTTTTAATTTTTTATAAGACATTATAAACATAAGTTTTTAAACCGTTAGGATTATTTTTTAATTTAAATTTAAATAATTTTTTATATTTTTATGTATTTTTAAAATAATTTAGATTTTTATTTATTATTTATAAATAATATAGTAAATAAGTAAATATATATTTTATTTCTAAATAATATAATAAATAAGTAAATATATATTTTACTTTGTTATTTTTAAATGATATTTTAGTAAGTTAAAAAAATGAAAAAAATAATATGCGAGTGTTAACGGATAAAAAAATTTAATATCATCATTAACAGAAGTTATTTATCATTAGAAATATTGTTTAAACATTAAGATAGTCTCAGATCGCAGCATTTTATTTGTTAGAATATTAATAATAAATATGATTAAATATAATAAAAATTTATCACGTTAAACATGATTATATATATAAATGATATTTTATGCAAGAATTTAAGGTAAAGTCAAGATCAAGGGAAGACTACAGAGGAAAATGGCACTACTCACAAGATTCACGTATACAGTCAATAATTTTTGGCCTTTTTTTCCAGGCACCCATTAAAATCTGTGTAAAATATAATAACTCTTTGTAACCTTCGAGAGATCAATTTGTTTTACATATTATTAATTCACACATAATTAAGATAAAGGCGAGGGGCCGTGCAAGACTACCAATATATATATCTCTCATGTTTTAAATTCCATATCGTTTAATCTTTAAATTATTAATTAAAAATAATATTATTATTTTAATAATTTTAATTAAAATATTATTAAAAAACACCAGCCATTAAGTGAATTTTATATAAAATTATTTAAAAAAGAATAATAATACTATTATAATAGAAAATCATTTAAAAATATAATTTTATTTAAAAAAACTAAAATAATATTTTATAATTTTTTATATTAACTATAGTTAAATGCTTGAGTTTTGTTAGTACTATTTAATTACTTTACAAAATATAATACTTTAATAACAAAATTATTAAAATAATATTATTTTTCATAAAATCTAAGAAACTTAACTATCATTTTCTCTAAAATATATTATATGAAAATTAAACCATGCATTAATTAATACCTGTATTCAATTGGTTTATTGAGCGAATGAAAATGAGGATGTGCAATGACCTTAACATAATCTCTCCAAAGGAACACTTTATCAATTGCTACATTAAAGCTTGTTCCATATTTGATTGGATCCAACACGCCCCTTGTTTGAAATTCTTTTTTCTCTTCTTCGGTTAGATTGAAGAATCTTTCACAGGCATCCATCATGTTCTTCATCACACTGTCCACCACACCATGGTTGATCACCTAATTAATTATATAATAATTATTAATATTAAACAAGCATTAATTTGATTTAATGCAAAATATTATAAGGTGACATTACATACAGTGAAAAAACCCCAATCCTCACAAGCTTTGCGAAGGTTATCAATGACTTGAGAACGTTGATGGTGAGATCCAGATATAAGGAGAGAGTAATCGATTATAGGGATAGTGTGTTGAGGATCATTAGGGTCAGCTTGGTCATCATTAGGGTTTGCATTGAATGTGTATTCAGATGGGATAGAGGTTAAGCAACTTTTTTCAGATAATTCTTTGATGCTCTTCATTTTGGGACCTTCCAAATCATTGTTGGTGAATGTTTTATGAAAAGCATTTGCAGCCATTGAGTAATTAAACTTTAAGGTACTAATTAATGGTTTTGGTGAAGTAGCTACAACCTAGAGGGTCGTATTTATAGACAAACCACGTTAATTATGAAGAAGTTTTTTTTTTTTTTTTTGGGTGTGTTTGTGTCGAAAAAGATCAATTATGGTATTGGTGTGGTGGTCGGTAATGTGATGAGAAAATGAGAGAATATCATCATGTGCAATCTGTGAGTAGAATATCTCCCAAAATTATTTAATTTATATATATACACGTGATAAATTTAATTTTTTTTTATTTTAATAAAAATTAATCAATAATTTTTAACATATTAAAATAAGTGATTTTTTTTATAATTTCTCTTTTGTTGATTTTTAAATAAAGAAATTTGATGCTTCAAAATTATCATATACAATTAATCAAAAAAATTATGTTGGATTAAAAGAAATAATCAAAATTCTTTCAATTTGGTTTGATTAGGGAGTCACATTTTTTTCGTTGAAGTAGCAATGATTTTGGTTTTAATGATTGATCCTTTTAAACACATAAACCTAATCTCCTTAACAAAAAAGATTAAGCTTGATTTGATAGGTTATTCATCCTTGTATTAGAAGACTATATCTCCTCTACAAACAAGTCGAAATCTGTTAGGAGATTCTGTCTAATGTCCTCTATTGCAATATAGTTCAAAAATTTGAGATATGTAGCTTTTCTTCTTTGAACTTTTTCATATATTTTTCGATAGACATACCTCTTTCTTGAATGATTAAGAAGAGGTAGTGAGATTCCTTCGTGAATGACTTATTGTAGACATAATTGGTAATAAATAACCTGATAAAGTGTGATAAGAATGTTATTGTGCCAGGTGTACTTCTGGGTACCATCACAAAGGGTAGTAGCGAACAACTTATACATTATAGTCACTAATACAAAACATATATATGATTTCGGATATTTAGCCTCAGTTTTTATAAAAACTAAGGTTATAGGGTTTTGGCCTCGGTTATTTAAAAACCGAGGTCATAGATAACATCAAATTTTTTTATTAATTTTTTTTTACAATTTTCTTCTTTCACATTATTCATTTTCACAGCTCTCTCTCATTTTTCATTTTTCATTTTTCATTTTCCTTCTCTCTCGCTCTCTCATTTTTCATTTTCCCTCTATGCTTTTGTTTCTTTTTTACTCTGGAAAGCTTTGGAAACATTTCTTTGTTTGGTTGTGACGTTGTTGGTAGTTGTTCTAGATCTATTCGCTGGTCGCTAGGGCTAGTGCGCTGTTGTTGGTCGCTGGTTCATTGGTTATGAGACCATATGTATGTACATATATGTGTTACTTACACCGTTCTCTATCAATTTATTTGTTACTTCTTTTATAATGTGTAAGACGTCTCTCTGACTTTAATTTTGATTTTTTTGACGCCCTAATTTGGACAATTAGTTAGTCTTCTTAAATGTTTTTTCATTAGGTTTCCAGATTCTTGCAAATCAAAACAAACCTCTCTCGTTTTCATTTAGATTAAAGTTGTATTTGGGTTATCAGTTTATCGTTTTTGATTTTTCCCCATTTTTTAAATAAAAGTTTTTTCCTTTATTAATCTTTGTGGAATTTATGGGTTCATTTGTTTTTATTATTTGTTCTATGAAATTTTCTTTCGTGAAAATCATAAATTAATGTGGGATTTCATCAAAACCATTTTTAGTTGAAGAAATTTTCACTATTTTTTAAACAGGAAGTTGAAGAAAAAATATGAGGATGCTTTCATTCGTGGCAATAATGGGAAATAGGTTCACTCCTTATGATATTGGCTTTGCTTCACTGGTTATACTGAGTATATAAAGTTGTCAATAGTGTTTTGTTGCTATTTCTTTGATGCAGTTTTGTACATCACTACCACAAAGAGGACTTTAGCTGACGAGGCTTAGTTTCATTTTACCTTCTTACAACTTGATCACCATTTTTTCTTTGTTTTGTATTTTAGGGCTTCACATACCCTGTGCTTGCTGCTGTTCAACCTTGTGGCCACACCTTTCACGGTCACTACTTGGATTCTATCATCCCCATAACAAAGCCAAAGATCCTTCATGCATCCCTTGTGCTATGGACAAGAGTTAAACACCAAATGTGGTAATCTGTTTTGTGAATTTTGAATTTGATTTTGACCTCTAAATAGTTTCCAATAGTTAGAAAGGAAATGAAAAGACGAAAACAAAATTAATGATTTTCTTAGTTGTTTATTGGTTGGATTTATCTACTGTTATTTTTATTATACATTGTGTTTATGGTTCATTCTTATTTTATTTGTTGTTACCAGCGCAGTTGACACACCAGGCGCACTAGCACAGTAGGTGCACCAAGGCAGTAGGCGCACCAGTGCACCAGGCACCAAGCACATTGTGTTTTGAGTCTCAAAATAGATAAAAATAAATACTATACTCAAATTATTTCATTTTTTCTTTGTTTTGTATTTTAGGGTTTCACATACCTTATGCTTGTTGTTGTTCTACCATGTGGCCACACCTTTCATGGTCACTACTTGGATGCTATCAATCCCATGACCATGCCAAAGATCCTTTATGCATCCCTTGTGCCATGGATAAGAGTTAAATACCAAATGTGGTAATCTGTTTTGTGAATTCTGAATTTGATTTTGACCTCTAAATATTTTCCAATAGTTAGAAAAGAAATGGAAAGATGAAAACAAAATTAATGATTTTCCTAGTAGTGTATTGGCTGGATTTATCTACTGTTATTTCTATTGTACATTGTGTTTATGATTTATTCTTATTTTATCTGTTGTTACCAGCGCAGTAGGCGCACCCACGTAGTAGGCATACTAGTACAACAAGCATACCTGCATAGCAGGTGCATCCACATAGCAGGCATACTAGCACAGCAGGAACACTGTGTTTTGAGTCTCAAAATAGATAAAAATAAATACTATATTTAAGTTTTTTATATTGTACATTGTGTTTATTAATTTTTAGTGTATAATAAACTCTTGAATGTAATTATATTTTAACTTTAATATAATATGATTTTTTATAATTTTATTGTAATTTATATTGATTTAATTTTTAATTTATGTATACTTTATGACATCGGTTATTAAAAAATCGAGACTATAAGGGTACCTATGGCCTCGGTTATTAGAAAACTGAGGCCATAGGGATACCTATGGCCTTGGTTATTAAAAAATCGAGGTCATAGATACCCTCTATGGTCTCTCTCACTTAGGCCTTAATTCTTATAACCGTGACCATAGACCTACGATCATTGTTAAAAACTAAGACCATATGTACTTTTTGTAGTAATAAGTGTCTCTATTGCACATGAGTTACCATGTCTTTAGTCCCTTGGTAGTCTGAGTAATTGGGAGCACTGAACTTGACTAGTGGCTCGTCATTCTCTATTTCATCAAAAAAAGGGAGACACAGTTATTTGTAATCCCTATCTACATCATTGGATGCCTTATCCTTTTCGTGCTTTTCATTGGCCATTTTTAGAGCTTGGTCTTACTTTTTATTAGCTTTTTCTAATGCCTAAAATCACGCTTTTAAATTTCTTGCAATCACTACTCGTTACCAAGTCCCATTAAACTGGAAAGAGGGTCACCCTCATTTTCGTATTTGCCCCGGGTAGGTTCAGATAAAATATTGTTACATTGATTCTTGTATATAAGAAATTTCTCTTTAAATTATATTAAATGCAGTTATCTACTACTAAGGCAAACCGTACCTACTAGCATGCATAAATAATGCCATGTTAAAAAATCTGAAAAATAAGCAAAAATTAAACATTAGGCACTTTAATCAATAGAGCATAAAGAGAAGGCAATCGTAGTTAGGTACATATAATTTATTTGAAATTTGAATATATAAAATATTTAAAGTTTGAATCAATATTGAGTATTATTATAAAATAAAATCAATATAAAGTAAGGTATTTAAAAAAAATCAATAAATAAAGTGAATTACATGGTGGAATAGTTACATCATTGCATCTCTTAATTCATGGTCACAATAATAAAACTGTTAAAAGGAGAAAATAATATCCGATAAAGAGGGATAAAATAGATGTAAAATAAAGATAAAAAAAAATTATAGGATAAATAATAAATACATCATTATGAATTGTTGAGTCATATTTTTCGTCAAGTAGTCTAACTATCTCTCTCATCGCGAGTAAGACTTACGCTAACAAAATTCAATTTAGCATTTATCACGTACTTAAATTCCTTTTCTTTCTTTTCTTACCCGTCAAACGGGGTAAATAGTGTGGTCAAAGTGTGTAATTTAAAATGAAAAAATGTTTTTTTAATCATAACTTAAATAGATATATTAAATTCACCCATTAAAATGAGTAATAAAATTTATTCTTACTAGGGTACAAATTCCATATATATTTTAAAAAATTTATTAGTTTATCCACACAAACGTATTAAATCATGGTATATAATAGGGATACAATTGTAATGAGATATTAGAGTTTTCTCGTGATATAAAACATTAATTCATAAATTACTTAACTTAATTTATTTAAAAAATATATGAATTGAAATTAAATTACACAATAAATTTTGAAATTAAGTTGAATTATAACTTAATTAAATATCACAAACTAATTAAAAAGAACCCATCTAGAAAATAGTATTCAATATTGTCTTTGTAGGTCTCATCTACGTGGAAGGAAAAAAAATAAAAATATAAGTGCAACTCCGTTAATTACGTTCGAAGAAAATAAAAAAGAATTAGGTGTAATTTCATTAATTACAATTGATTTTGGTGGTTATAATTTTACCTATAAATATATAATGTTACATTTTAAGAAAATAAAAAAATATAGGTACAATCCCATTAATTACATTTTAAGAAAATAAAAAAATCAAGTACAACCTCATTGATTACATTTAACTTTGGTGGCTACAATTTTACCTATAAATAGACAATTTTTTTGACTTAGAGAGATACACCAAAGAAGAGAAACAAAGAAAAGCCAAAAAAAAAAAATAATTTCCTTTGATAAAAAATAGTATTGTGTGTGTGAGATAATATTTTAGAAAAATATTTGAGATATTTTTTTAAAATGAGAGTGACAAAATAGTGAATTTGGAAAATATTTGTGTGTCACTATCATAAGTTTATCTCAATTTGTTGTATTATCTCTTACTTTGTATTTATTAATTTTATTAATAAAAAAAATATTTTTCAGAGTTTGTACCATATACGTAGTCTAAATTAAAGGGTTAATCACGTTAAATTATCGATATCATTATTTTATTCTGTTAAATTTATTTTATTTTTACTCGTTGTATTCCAACAACGTTTATGTTCTATTTATCAAGATTTTTCTTATAATTGTTTCACGAGATTTAACCCTTAATTTTCTCTTTATAATAATTAATGCTTAAAATTAGGAACGGAAGGGTACTTAAGTATGGCTTTGATAACTATACAAATTATTTTTATTTAAATTTTGTGCCTGTTTTATTAATTCATGACCTGTTTTTTTAATAGACTTCATTTTTGACATTCTTGTAAATATTAAAACCTAATCTTATCTATTATCTAAAAACTTTTATATAAGTTACTTGCAGGAGTATGTAATGTTCATTTATAGTATCAAAAAAATAATATTAATCCTTACATAAAATAGGATATCTATACGTAAAGAAATAATTTATAGTAAACCAATCAATTTAAAAGTTACCCACCTTACTTTTATGGCTTTATAAATTTAGTCTTTATACTATACAAACCAAATAAAGAGTATTTTTATATGCACAGAGTATTAAGGTGTTATAAAATAATAATTAATATGATAAAATATTATTAATTAGATTGTTAGATTCAATTTTTTAAAACTATAATAAGTTATATCAACAATTATTGTTATCTTATAATTTGATGGAAAAGATCTTTTGCTTTAAAAGTATCCGGAAAGCAAATTATATTGGAAAATTTTATTTATTATAAATTTATAATAATTATAAGTGATGTAGTTTAGTATGGTTAAATATAATTGAATTTATATAATTATATTTAATAAAAAAAATTATTATATTAATTATAATTATGATATACAGAATAATTTTATAACTATATAAAATGAATGCAATTATGTATAATTAATGTTATCTTAAAAAATCTGAAAAAATTAGCAAAAACTAAACATTAGGAAAAATTTATTTTTCAAAAATTAAATTCTATACATTTCTTTCTTTATTTTCATATATGTTGGATGTGCATAAGCAAAAGTAATATTAGGCAGATTGGTCGAGAAAGCATAAATATTAAGAAAATTAGAGTCTAATGACATATAATTTATTTGTATTAGGAGTAAAAGTAATATTAGGAAGTATGATTGAAAGAGCATAAATGTTAAGGAAATTACAGTTCATGACATATAATTTCTTTGAATTTAGATGTATAAAGATTTAAAATTTGAGTTAATGGTAGGTAATATAATATTTTATTATTATTTAAAAAAAAGGCAGTAAAGAGAGTCAATTACATAGTGTAATAGTTACATCATTATAATTTATATCTATTAATTCGTGGTCACAGCCGTAGAACAGTAGGACGTGACAGGCATGCGTAAAAGTCTTACAATTACAAAATTCAGTTTATCACATACTTAAAAATTCATTTTCTTTCTTTTTAGCATCAAACGCAGTAAATAGTACGTTATATTAATATTATTATAATTTTATTTTTGATATTAAAGTATTGATTTGATATAATTTATAATTTAATTATAGATTTTTTTATATAATAATATATGTTCGATATTTAAAAAATATTTTAAATAATAAATTAGTTAAATAATATTTAAAAAATAATTTAAGATAATTAATTAATTATATGAATAGATAAGAGAAGCATTTATAATTTAACTAAAAAATTATTAATATTTACCTAAAATAGAATTACTACTCATAAATAAATGATTCTCTTAAGTCACTTTTACGGTTTTACAACCAAAAGCAGTTTCCTCTTTTTTAAGGCAAACCCTCAATGATAATATTATGAAGAAAAAAAAACTCCAGAAATATGTTTTGTTAATTATTTTTATTTAGGGTAAGCATAGTTAAAAAGGCTTTACGCAGTAAAACAAGTAAAAATAAATAAGCGTGAATTTTCAATTAAAATTTAAAAATATCTGAATAAAATATTTTTAAACTTAAAAATAGACTTGCCCATTAAATAATTTACTGTAAAATAATATGACGAGTTGTCTAAGAACATATATGTGAACAAATATGTCCCATCTCTTCTGATTTCAAAAGATAGATTACGGTCACGTTAAGTTCAAATCAGAGGCGGCTAGCATCAGATCATTTTTCAAACCATAGTGTTGAAGAAATTGCAGTATTTGATAGAGTTTTCTACTGAAATTGACATTAGTTTATTAGTTTTTGAGTTAAAGTGTAAACTTGATGATAACAGGATAATATATATATATATATATATATTGAGAAATTTAGAATACATAAATATAAATTTTTTAATATTAGATCCAAATAAGTAAATAAACCACTTGTATTATACCTATAATAAAATACACTATAACATCTTCAAAGTTAATTCAAAAATTGAAGAGAAATACAAACACTCAAAAATTTATGGGATTACTAAATCAAATGTAAGATAGACTATTTATAGGACTTATCATGCAATTTATACTATACAAATATAAAATTAAAAAATAATTTTAACCGTACAAATATCATCTACACACTTTTTTTTTCTATATTCTTCGACCACTCTATCTATTTTTTCTACATCCTTCAACTACTCCATTTTTTCTACATCCTTCAACCACTCAGTTTATTGAGTTGGTGTTGATTTTCAACATTTCACTTCAACACTAACTCTCTATGAAGAAAAACGTTGTTCACATTCATCTGTCATTTTGTATCTGATTCCCTTAAACTATTGGGTGTGCCTTCTGATTTCACTAGTTATCTTAACCCATTCTCCACTACTTATTTCTTGAAGTGCAACCCCATCAAAGATGAATAATTTGCTTACCAATTATTGTTCCCTTCAGTTTAGGGTATAAAACCACTCTATTGTGTGGTAGTAGGCTTCTTGTTGGAAGTAGGTCCAATACGTAAGGGCCTAGTAGAATAGTACTGCTCATTCATTTCTGTCATGGCTCGTAATTGTTCACTCACTTTACCAAACCTAACAAACCCAGCTATCTTTGCAGTAGGACCAATTAACTCATCAAGTAGTGCAAAGAAATGCTACTTGTTAGGTCCTTTACCTATATCAATTTTAGCCTTCTCACTCTTATACTTCTTCTTCTTCACAATATCAATTCGATTCTTACATTGAATATCCATCTTAAGAATCTTTGAATAGTCATCTTTACTATTCACAATATCAACAACCTTTTTCCAATGCTTTTGCTTTAGATTCTTTCTACTCAGTTCTACATACCTTTCACTCCAAGCATCGATCAACACCGTCGTAGCACCTTCACTCCAACAATCCTCTCTTCCACCTCCTCCATGGTCATTCCTTGTCTATTGTTACTGCGTGATCAACAGGGCTAGGGTTAGGTTGTTTTCACTCGTTTGTTGTTTTGAAGGTGTCGTCAATGCCACTATCACTATTATCAGACCGTTTGACCTCAGAGATAACTCCGGAGATCTACTCTTTGGCGAAGGATGTGACTAGATCTCATTTCCTTCCTCCCATGGAATCTTATAATCAGTTACATCATCCATTGCAACATAAGATCTTATGCTATCATAACCTGATTTCCCTGTCGATCTATCTGATTTTCTATCACCATCAGACTTTGCATAAGAGGTGTTTTGTTCATAGTTGGAATCCTTGTTACCCGAGTCTATCCACCGGTCAGATGGAACATAATGCCCTTCTCTAAAGTGATTTTTGTTTGAATTTTTTATCCAATGGTTCATCATGCAGTTGTCACCAAGCTCTTTATCTCCATCCCTTCAATGATCTTTGCTTAAAAAGGAATTGATGTCTCTTTCCTAATCACGTTATTGATCACGATTGCAAGTTTCCATATCCAATAAGAATGGCTTGAACACATCCTTTTTCTTCTAAATATCATGAACCTCCTCACTATTTTCTAATAACTTTGTGATGTTTGAGCGATTTCCAAATGAAGGATTTGAGTTGGGAGGGTTTCCCACAGTTGTCTTTACCAACTTAATATCTCGTGGCTTTGGCAAAAGCCATTATGGTGAAAGCGGAATAGGATTGTCAGATCCTAGAACATCTTTGACCTTTCTTCCCCAAGTAAAGGTATCTATCTCTTGTAACTGATTGTTAGTTGAACCACTAAAAGTTATCTTTTTATTCCATTCAACGTGTAGATCATGATATGCACTTTTCTCAGGAGTAGTATTGCTAGCATTTTTCACAGTTGTAAACGTGAAAGTTAATTCTTCTTCCTCTGTAGCGAATAATGTTTCGGCATCCCAACCATCTTTGCTATGTTCCTTAAAATAGGTAGTTGTATTACTTTCAACAGGCTTTTTCTTACTCCAATAATCTTTTGTCATGTGACCCATCTTTCTGCAATTGTAAACATTCACCATCAAATTTTCTACTGTTACTATGATTCTTCCAAGCTCTCCTTGACGAAAGCATCCATCCTTTTTAGATCCTCTACCATTGTACCTCTTGAAAGTGCCTCTGCTTTTGCTGGTGTAGAACACTTCTTTCTCATCCTTCAGCAAGAGTCCTCCCATTTTCTTAGTCATAGCTTCTTGACCAGCCAATAAATTCTTAAACTCGATAAAATATGGTTGTGTCGACCATCCTTGTATAACGGTACCAAACCCTCGATACTCAGGTCTCAAATTATGGATAATTATTCTCTTTATTCTGGTTTCCCCAATAGGAGCTTTTGGATCTAAATCTAAAATTTCATGGCATAACGATTTTACCTTGTGAAAGTACTGGAAAATCATCATGTCATGTTGCACCATCGATAGTAACTCGTTCTCAAGAAGTTGCAGTCTTGTATCATTCTTATTTGAAAAGAGTGTAACAAAAGTGTCCTATGTTTTCTTTGGTGTTTTAGCATCCCAAATGTGCTCCAACATTTCTTCTTCAACTGTGGTCTTTAAAGTAAATATCTTTCACACTCAAACTAAAAATACAAAGACTTATTTGTTTTTGATGGGATGACTAAACCAAATACAAGGTAGACTATTTATAATACTCACTGTGGAATCTACACCACACAAATATAAAACTTAGAAATAATTTTAGTCACACAAATATTATCTACACATTTCTCTTTTCTACATTCTTCAACCACTAGTTCATTTATTTTTTCTACATCCTTCAATCACTTCATTTATTAAGATGGTGTTAATTTTTAGCAATATATATCAAATTGTTATAAAAAACATTTTTGTTATTTTTTAAAGCTGATTAATTGAAAATATCATGATACTTGATTAATTGTTTTCAATTGTAAATTAATTATTCCTACCGTAATCAACTGCCAAAATTGAAATTAAAGCAATATATTCTCAGAAATCATGCAACATTTATTTATAAAAAGAAAATATAAAATATTATTCATATGAAGTATTGCTTTGCAAACTTTCCAATTAAAACTAGGTGTGTGAGTATATTTATAAAATGAAAAACAAGATTAATATAGTAAGCTAGCTTGAGATTGCAACTCCTTGATCCACTGTGACAAAAACAGTTGCAGGAAGCACAATATTGGATTGAATCACAATCCGATTCCGAGATATATTCCTCAAAACATGATTAGGAAATACACCATCATTAGTAGCACTTAAAGAGTATTGAACATGTCTAATAAGATTTGGAAACAAAAGAATTGGATTAAAATCAATAGTCCAAGAGTTCCCATTTCCTTGAACACTTGCTCTTGCTATTGTGGTCCTAATTTTCATTCCCTTCACATTATTCCTATCAACAACAACTTGATCAATGTGTTTGAAATCTCCTTTTGATTGGTCTAATTGAATAATGTGAACACCTTTTCCAGACCCACTAAACATATTGTCAACGATATTAATTCCATTAGCCACACCATTTATGGACTTTAAAATAATACCGGCATCACCAAGAAAAAAGGAATTAGATATGTGAAGTTGAACAGGGTCTTCAGCTACAATACCTGTGTAATCCAAATAACAATTTATAATTCTTGTTTGTGTTAAACCAGGCAATTTTAAATAAATCCCAGTCCCACCAAACCCAGTGGCTTTATTGTAACAATGTACACCTGAAAGTGTATTTGCTGGACCTGATATTAATATTCCAATTGAAGCTGAAAAAATTACCACATCTGTAACACCATTGTCATTCCCTTGTAGATTTATGGCTGTGCCTGAAAAATCCTTTTCTTGTTTATCGCTGCCGGCGGTGATGTGTTGGCCGAGAAACGAGTTTCTAATGTATGTTTCATGGCCTGATTCAACTAGGATACCATTAGTGGTGAAATGGACTATGTAACAATTGTCTATGCTAGTTCTTAGTGACTTTATTACTGAAATGCCACCTCCCCTGTAGTTACTGTCCAACATAAGGTCTTTTAGTGTTATGTACTCGTAGTTATATGATGTTGAAGATGGTTGTGAATTGATTGTGCTTTTATTGTTTTGTACATCATTTTTGTTGGTTGTTGTTGGAGGAGATAAATCAATCAAATATCCATCTTTTGGAAAATCATCTGAAGCTCTCAATGTTCCTCCATGTATCTGTTCATTTCACCAACAACATTAATTGGCATGGTTTAAATTAATATATATTTTAAATAAATAGTGACTTAATCCAACAATTTGGGTCTATCCATCAGGTTGGCTAATTATCAAAACTTAATCTTATCGATCACATATCTAACATTCTTTATTTTTTTGGAAATAATATCAATCCAACCCAAAAATAATGCTAATTTTCATTATTTTCAAATTCACATATCTCAACAATTCAACACACTAATCCCGTAATAATAATAGCATATTTGGTTAGATGATATTTGAATAAATTTTGCGATCTAGGGTTTGAGTATGGATTCATATAGTGTAGTTGTATTTAATTTTAAGATATACGGCACATTTAAGGTAATAAAAAAAAGAAAGAAAAGAAAAAAAACGTACCATGAGATTCCCAACCCCTGTGCTAGGCAATCTAAGAGGTTTGCTAATGACGTAATGACCACCTCCAAGGTTAATTTGAGCTCCACCAAGATTTGTTATTCCTTGTATCAAAGAAGTCCCTCCACTTTGTCCTTCAAATGCCTCTGAGAATGCCTTTTGAAATGCCTCTGTACTATCCTCTTTTCCCATTGGATCAGCACCATAGGATGTTACAAAGTATACGCGTGGACTTATTTGCCCCTGCAAATCATAATTATTACATATATACTCAACCCTATCAAAAACAACATATCTATCTATCTATCTAGTTATATACCTGTGGAGATGGTGAGGGAGATGGTGAGGGAGATGGTGAGATAGATGGTGAAATTGAAGGAGTTTCAAGAGAAGCTGAATTTTCATTTCTTATAAGGGAGGCCTTGAAAGCTTGCAATCTTCTCATATCATATTTATAATGACTATTGGAGAACCAACCCATCTCAGAGTTCTCTCCATAGACATGTACTTGAGTATTTATGAAGTTAGCTAATAACCCAATAACCAATATTAACCATTTGATCAAACCTAATTCTCTTTCCATTGTTTCTCTCTATTGATTTAGTATTAGGACTTTGGTTATGACAAATATACAAGGTTTACTTATTCTTTATAACAATGAATTGGTGGTAGAGAAAGAGAGAAGCAAATTAAGCAATACATGGAAAGAGAAGGGCTTAACTAAAATTTCATAAACAAAATTTTTGTTTTCATATAAAGATCACAAATTAAACACAACCCAAATTGAGGAGATGTTTTGTTGCGTATGTATATTGCTTTTCTTTTCTTTTCTCTTCTCTTTTTAAATAGAAATGGTAGTAAGTAGTTTATAAAATTGAAATGCTTCAAAAGTCCATTAATTAGTTTGTTTTGGAAGAAAAGTAAGCTAATTTACCAACTTCACACATTTGGTACCTTGACAAGTTTGACAATGTGTACAAGGAATTTCCACAAGTGAAAAGAAATTTGGTAGAAATATAGGTATTAAGTCAAGTCTTGTTCTTAGATTAATTATACGATTTGGGAAATTCCACAAGTCATAAAGTAGATTAGTCCATGATCAGATAGTAAAAAAATCAAATTAATATACTTAAACATATAATACTTTTAAAAGGAAAAAAAATAGAACCAAAGAAACTTGCCAAAAAATAAAATCTAACTAAATCTTGTTTGGTAATCTGTACTCTGTAGTAGGTTATTACAAAGAAATATAGGGACAAACAAGTTATCTTAAACTCGCTATTAAACCTTAGGAATTTACATATGACATGGTGCAGCTTTGGTAGGTTATATTTAATACATTTAAAGTCAGATTGTTCGTTACAAATTCCATTCTAGATGTCCAGATTGAACAATCAACTTATTGAAATGTAAACCTTGTATCCCATTACTTATTACTCTATTGTTAAAAGTAATACTCATAATTTTGAGATTGTGTATTCGATCTTCACTTGACGCATTCGTTGTAATCTGTCTCACTAGTAGGAGTGGGTTTAAAAATGAGTTTTTATCTTAAATAATTTTATTTTCAATAAATTAATCATTATTCTATTAAAAATCCACCTCAAAACTCATAATTTTATATATATAATCTAATAAAAATACTAAAAATCATCATTTCATAACTTAACTTGAATAAAATGAAATCAAGATTTTGTCAAAATTATGATGACTTTTTTCGAAATCATCATATGTTAGGCCTTACATTCGGTTTAAAAAATATACAATACCATATATTCGATAAAATAACCGAAACAAACATGGGAACAATAAATGTAACCTTTCATCCTACTAAAAATAAGCATTACATCCGATAATGGTTATCGAAACTCTTACAAATCTAATCTTGTTTTTATTTTATTAAATTTATATAATAAATGTGTTTCAATAACTATAAGGTTTTATAAATTTTAACAAAATGATTTAAAAATGAAAACTCAATATTATGTCAATATTTTAGATCCAATATCATAACCACAATAATAGTTCATCTCATCCCATTAATGTGGTGGGCTGTACTGGACTGCGTCAAGCCAACCGACCAATTATGCCATAGATGAAAAGTACTAGTATACAACTTAAACTAGCAAAGTCAGCCTATTAAGTAAGTTTCATAATAATATATTAACTTGTATATAATTAAATTGAGTCTAAATAATATGCTAGTAGTTACATAATAAATTTTATATATATATATATATGTACAATTTACATGATATTTTAAGATCAATTTAATTACATATATATCTTATATACTATTTTGGATCCAGATACATCTCCAGGGTTAACACTAGAAAGCACAGAACGGATAAAAAGAGCATAAAATGCAAAAGGCTGAGATGAAAACATAACTGCCTCCACTCGCACCAATTAGCTTTGTGGAGTTAGTGACATAGTGCCTACTGCTTAAGAAAAAAAATTTAATAATTAGCAAAAAAAAAAAAGTTACATCCTCATAATCATGTATTAATAATAATAAAAACAAAGGGCAAATGTTTCATTTACTACTAAAACTATCACTTCTGTGTCGATTTAGTACAAGAACTGAGGATTATAAACTCCGACCCAACAAGAACACCAACACATAAATTTTTTAATTATGATTGATCAATATTTTTTTCATATTCTTTCTTACTATTATTTATAGACAACACTAAAAAAATTCAAGTAATTTTTTTTTTATGAATTAATACGTTATCACGACACCATTAATGCTAAAACATAATATGACAACATGATATGAATATGGCTAATCGACACGATTTACCATACTAAAACTATATTTTATGTCAACTTACTGCTAAAATTAACTGATTTTGTTTCAATTTAATGTCCCCTTATTTTAGCAATCTAACTTGATTGAAAATTCAAAATGGCTGACTAGCATATTAGAAGTGGTGACCGAGTTAAATAAAAAATAAAAATAAAAAAAGACCTATTGGTTGCAGCCGGATATGGAAGAGCTAAACACACTTCCGAATACGCTTAGATTTCGTCCTCTTCAAATGGATTACGTTCAGGATAATCGCCAACCTATTATACAATGGTATTCACATAATAAGTGCACAAATACAACACTTCATATATAAAAAAATATGCACAAATTCCCATTAAGCATGTTCTGTTTTTCAAAATTGAAGAAGTGATCCTAACATTAATAATGAGAAGGCAAAACTTCAAATATCATTCAGAACAACCAAACCTTAAAGATGGTTCATATTTCAGTAGTATGATATACTGATCACAATCAGGGTCCAAGAGTTCTGTCATTAAAACGTTAAGAAAAAGATAGATAAATAAAAACCTTTACTTTGTCTGGACGTTACATGAAGTGGTGGACATTCAAAGTAACGTCTTCCTTTCACCCTAGAAGATAAACAAGACAATCAAATATGTTCAGGACTGCCTTGCAATAAGAAAGTAGACAATACTGCCTGATGCTAAACAAAGATTTCAGAGAAAACAAGGTAGTACAGACATGATACGAGTAAAGAAATGTGTGCTTCCCTCATCAAAGAAAAAGATGAAAAGGCATCATTTTAGAAAAATAAGAGATCGTGATGATTAGCTATGTCCCACGACACTTGACAAATTAGTCAGATATTTTAACATGGGGCACGTCCCGGAGACTAAATTCGTTAACTAATAAATCTAACTAATCATATCATTGAATAATTTAAATCAATGGTGCAGATGCTACCACATTTTAAAATTTGAAATTAATTAATAATTTTTAAAATCAAATAATATAAAATCACAAATTTACCATTAGATGTGAGCAAATCAATGGCCAGATATGATTAGATGATTAAGATCACTGGTCTCTGAATCTTAACCCGTTTAACAGCTAGTAATTCCTAAGAATTATCACACATAAAATTAACTGGAGGGTCCTTCTTAGATTTTATATTAAGGGAAACCGTAACTTGCATCAACTATGTATAGAACGTTCCTTTTAGTTGCCTTGTAATTTCCTCCAAAGACAACATAGCCCCAAGAAAAAATTTAGACACGAGAACAGGAGATGGGAAAACTAAAGCACCAATTTAAATATCTAGCAAACATCAAAGTACTAAACTATAAGAGTTTACTTACATGCCATCATGTTTTCCGAGTGGTTCATCATACTGGACACCAACCCAGAATCCAGGAGCCACAACACCTCTTTTCTCCCCTGGTTCAACTTGACATCGATTGCCTACCTTCATTATTTATAGATTTTAGAATAAGGATAAAGAACTGCATACACAGCATACATATATGACAGTGAAAGATTACAGAAAATGATGGTTCTTCCAGTATCATTTTATGCCAGCCATATAAACATAGACTGTTAAGAAACCCAATTTAAGGCACCTACATGTTTGGGGTTGCCTAACAGAAGTAAGAATCTATAATACACATGAAAAGAAGCTGGATTCAAGAACAACTAGTGGCTCCTTCATTGGTTATCCAGAAAAATCTAAAGGGTATAGATTTTACTGTCCTAGTTATAATGAGTCAAGAACCAAAAAATGTGAAAATTAAAGAAACAAGAATAAAATGTTCTTTGCCCTTAACTTTAAAATTATTACTCCTATTGTTGAACAATTAAACAATAGACAAGAATAACAAATGAATGATTAAGAAAACCCCACTGAAGATAATGTTAATGAACCTATAATAGATGAACCACTAGAAATAGCATTAAAGAGGTCTCCAGGAGAAAAAAAGGTTTGATATTTTAAATGATTATGGGGCATATCTACAAGAAGCAGAATTCAAGTTTGAAAATGATATAAATCCAATTTCACTTTCACATGCCATTGAAAGCACTAATTCTTCTAAATGGATTGATGCAATGAAAAATAAGTTGAAACCAATGGAACATAATAAGGTTTCGGACCTTGTTAAATTTCCTAAAGGTTCTAAAAAGTCGGGTGTAAACTGGTCTTTAAGACCAAGCGTGACTCAAAGTGGCGATGTCGAAGGTTACAAAATCAGACTTGTTACCAAAGGTTTCACTCAAAAGGTTGATTATAAGGAGACTTTTTCACCGATCTCCAAGAAAGACTCTTTTAGAACTATCATGGCTTTGGTAGCTCATTATAATTTAGAGTTACATCAAATGAACATAAAAACTGCCTTTATGAATGAGAATTTAGAAAAAGAGGTATATATGGATCAATCTAAGCATTTTACTATTGAAGGAAAAAAACACATGGTATGTAAATTTAAGAAGTCAATATATGGACTTAAATAAGCTTCCCGTCAATGGTATCTTAAGTTCAATGATACCATCACCTCCTTTGAATTTAAAGAGAACACCGTCTATAGGTGTGTATATATATGAAAATTAGTGAGAACAAGCTTATAATTTTAGTTCTATATATTGATGATATCTTGCTAATTATTAATGATCTTGGTTTGTTGCAATGTCTGATAATAGAAATAAGAACTTTGAACTGAAAGATATGGATGAAGCAACTTATGTGATTGGAATAGAAATATTCCATGATAGATCTTAAAGATTTTTTGGATTGTCTCAAAAAGCATATATTAATAAAGTTTTAGAGAGGTTTAAAAAGTAAAAGTACTAATCAAGCATCGTTCCAATTCAAAAGGAAGATAAGGCCAACCTGATACAATGTCCAAAGATGATTTGGAAAGAAAACAAATGAAAGGAATTACTTATGCATCAATTGTTGGGAACTTAATGTATGCTCAGTCTTGTACCATGCCAAACATCAATTTTATTGTTGGAATGCTTGATCGGTATCAAAGTAATCCAAGAATCGATCACTAAAAGGCTGTAAAGAAAGTGTTGAGATACTTGCAAGGAACTAAATATCATACACTCACATACCAGAGATCTAACCATCTTGAGATGATTGGATATTCAGATTTAGACTTTGCTAGACGAACGAACACAAGAAACTCGACATTTGGCTATTTGTTTCTTTTAGCTAGAGGAGCAATATCAAGGAAAAGTGCTAAGCAGTCTGTCATTGTTGCTTCCACTATTGAGACTGAGTTTGTAGATTGTTTTGAGGCCATAATTTAAGGAAATTGGCTGTGAAACTTTATTTCAAGACTTGGAATTGTTGATAGTATCGCTAAACCGTTGAAAATTTATTGTGATAATTCTGCAGCAGTATTCTTCTCTATAAACGACAGGTATACCAAAGGTGCTAAAAATATGGATATATCTTGTCGTCAAAGAAAAAGTTCAGAAACAAAAAGCACCATATAGAGCATATTAGCACCACTCTCATGGTTGCATATTTTTTTACTAAAGGATTGCATCCAAAGACATTTAATGGACATGTCAAAAGGATGGATATTATCCAGAAATTTTTATGACCTTATATATTTTGATATTATCTAATTGACACTTAGAGCTCATATATGTTTTGTTTATAATATTTATACACATCCTATTTTATTTACATAAATGTTCTATGAAGTTGATGGAATATGGCCTCTAATAGATACATTATCGTGAACCATTATTGAACTTTTCTAATTTTAGGTCACTTTAAGTAGAAATCTAATATTATGGTACTTGAAAGAAACTATATAGTTTTAATGATATAAAACCGCCATGATCTGTGTTAGTCTATACTTGATGATAATATAATGATTTAACCACTATGAAAAAGATATTAAGTTATGCACATTATGTTTATCTTATTTATCAAACCAAAATTATTAATTCTACCACTTGAGTCTACCGGAAGAATGTAAGATTGTGGCCCACATGACATACTACTTATTGTTTATTGATTTGGATAAATAAGTATTATATATATCTTATTGGATAGTATTGGTTAATAAATTATGCACTTTGATGAAACGTGCAGTTAGAGGAATAAATTTTCTTATTTCTTTTACCCACTAACATACGTGTAGTTGAGGAAAAATATTTCAATACTGGAAAACCGATCCTCTCTCTGCCTATTAACAAAAATCATAGAACATACTTTCCATCACTAACGAAAAACGGTATATAGAACAAAAAGATTAGGAGAGTAACTGGTTTAAGCATTCTTTAATTTCTCAGTTTTAATCATCAAAATCAACTAGCAAAGATTAAAGCTATAGCTCAAGGTATGTAATATAATGTCTTTTTTTTTTAAATTGTGAAAACCATGAAGTTCAAGATCCATATTTAATATATATATTTTTTGATGTTTGCAAAACAAAGAACGAACTTGCATATGCATTGACTAACCTTGATACTTGGACAAGGGTCTTCCATATAGTTTTCTGATATCTGCAAAGAAACACCAGTTAATAAAACATAAGAATGTTATGCTAGAAGCCACGATACAACAACATATTCTCAAATTGTGTCCATTTCAGATATTTATCAAAATGGTTAACCAATCTAAAATAACACGTGGACTCAGGTATATCAACAGAAAACAATGTATTTGGGACATTTACATCAATAATGAACAAGTAAAATCACAACATAAAAAATATTGTTAAATAGAACTTTTAATGAACAAAGTTTGCCGAATAATTATATAGACTAGAAGCTTACTTTGTTCTCGAAAGCTCTAGGGTTATGAGATGCCAATGTTTCCTTCAATTTCCTAACATTGCCTGAAACACCAAAATTCCTCTTAAAATTAAAAATAAAATATATAACATAGAGTAAATGCTTAACTCTTTAAAATATTTTCCAAGAAGTCATACCGTCACGTTTTTTGTAGGCTTCTTCTGAAATCGTATACTTCTCAATCAGTGAAGTGTCTTCTAGCCATCCTCCAGATGTCACTGAAGAAGGATCCAAATCTATAACATGTATACGATACCTACTCAAATAAAAAAAATCAATCAGCCAAAAGCAATAATTTTCAAAATTTTAATATCAACGATGAGAAAAGATAACAAACATATAAACAAACGAACCCATCAAGAGATAAATAGTAGCCAATAGGCCTGGTATTATCCTATAAATCAGTAATTTTGTAGTTGGAGTCGTCATAAAGCTCAAGGCCGATCGAATTAACCGAAGTTTCACATTTAACCCAGAGCATCTCTTTCAATTTCTTCAATGTTATCTGAATATAAAGAATGGAGAATTTCAAGAACACAAAATGATAGAAATAGGGATTGGTGAAAAGTAAGAATGTAAGGCGTTAGTAACCTGTATAGAGAAGCGCATATCAATAGAGATGGTCTTGAGATTTGAATGGGTAACGCACAACAAAACCGACTTATCCCCTTCAATCTTTTGCAGAAGAGATGTCATTGCCACTGCAAAGAAGATGAACAATCTAACCTACACCGGACGTTTGGTAACCATAATTAAAAACAAATGAAAATGTAAATAGTTATGGAATTAAATAGAAATTAACATATCATTATTACATTATTTAGTTTCATCGTTATAATTAAAGAAAAAATTAATATTACGGTTTAAAATGAAAATATAATATAAAATATATTATTATAATTATTATTAAAATTAAATATTTTATTAAAATTAAAATTTTTTTTTTGAATAATTATTATTTAAAAAAGTTATTTAAAATTTTAAATTATTACTTAAAAATATTATTTAATATTACCTATTTTTCTAAATTATTATTAAAATAAAATATATTATTAAAATTATTTAATATTACTTATTTTTCTAAATTATTATTAAAATAAAATATATTGTATAATTTTTTTAAAATAATTATTACTTAAAAATGTTATTTAATATTATATAATATGATTTATTTTTTAAAATTATTATTAAAATAAAATATATAATTAAAATTATTTTTTTAAAATAATTGTTTCTTAAAAAATATTATTTAATTTTATTTAAAATTATTTAATATTATATATTTTTTAAATTATTATTAAAATAATATTTAATTGTTAATTATTAACCTCTATATAATTTACATATTTTAAAAATTAAGGATAAAATTAAAATAAAAAATAAATATGTGAATGGAATAAAGATTAAGAAGAATAAAGATTAAGAAAAATATGATGAAATTATTATTCCTTTTCTTTCAAAAAATAATTTTAAGGAATTATAATTTTATTTTATTTTTAATTTATAATATAATTAAACATAAAAATATATATAAGTAATTTTATTTTTACTCTTATTTATACCGACAATCGTTTGCACAGTGAGTTTATTTATTGCCCATCAAAAACTATGAAATCTACTACAAAGACTTAAAATTGTTGTTTAGAAAACCTGAGATAATAAAACATCTACAAAAATAAAATAAAATAAAATTTGTATTATAATTCTCTTAAAAGTTATATTTACAATTTTTGGATAGGGAGTCAGAACCAATAAATTGATTCAAATAACGTCAGGTTTTGTTGAAAAAGAATAAAGTTAAAAATGAAATTGTTGCTCTGTATTTTTACGTTTATTATGTCATAAATATGAAATTAAATAAAAATAATTATTAAAAAATATGAAATTATTATTCAAAAGTCATTTATTTTCTTTCCTATTATTTAAAAAATATATTATTTTAATTTTATCCTACAATTCAAATAATGTGAAAAAAAATTACCAAAAATATTTTTTTAATTTTTTTGAGATTAAATATATTTTTAAATAATAATTAAATATTATTATTTATTTTACTTAACATATATATATTAAAGTAATATATAATATTTTACATTATATTACAATTATAAATAAAACAGTACAATATTACTTTTTTTATTCTAATAATCAAATCAAATGTTAAAATATTAATACTATTTTCTTTAAGTTAAATTTAATTCCATTATCATTTTCATTATTTTTTTATTATACAAACAATACATGTCCTTAGTACTCTAGTCTCAACGTTTTCAAACTGAAGCAATATACCTTGTCTAGTTTTTTATATAATTTTATTTTTAATATCTTATAAAAACTACTCATTTTTATGTTATAAAAAGATATATGTATATCAAAAAATTTATATGATAAAAATATATATTTGTCTATATTATAAAAAATATATAAATCAGATAAAATATGATTAAAAATGAAACTATATTTACCAAATATGATTATGCTTAAGATGTTAATTTGTCCGGTGAGGCCAAAATTTGTGGGAAAAAAAAACTCTAATTTTGACACTCGTGGGAAATATTCTCGTGGAGGAGAGGGCGGGGTTAGGAATTACCTCTATGTCCTGCCTATCCTCTAAATCCTGTTTTTTTAATTTTATTTTTAAAATATATTATATATTTGTAAAGTTTTATAGTTAAATGAAATGAATGTTTCTCAAAAATAATATATATATCAATAAATAAATATTTTAATTATAAAAATTTAATATTATGATATATAAAACATAAATTATTATAATAATTATTAAATTAATAATACAAATAATTTAATTATACTCAAAATTTATACTTTAAAATTAAACCTATTAAATTTAATTACTGATTTATGGATATTTAAGTTATTTAAATGGAGATAATAGTAAAACCAATAAGTCCTTCAAAAGAAAGACTATTAAATTAAGTAATATTTAAATATATTAATATATAAATTTATAAATAACATCGTAATTATTTTTTATAATATTAATTTTATAAAAATGAATATACTTATTCGATATATAAAATTCACTCAACGTTTAACATTGATGAAAATATTTGGTAACCAAAGTGACCTTACACCTCACAATGAAACCATCGTAATTAAGTTTAGTTTTGAAAAACTCATTTATAACCAACAACATTATAATTTGCATATTATTATTTTTTGTTAAAATTTAGCACTTTTGTTATTGTTAAATACAAAAAAATCATATAAGGTTCTATTAAAGTCGAGCCCTCCTTAGATAGTATAAATAGTTCTTATCCTTATATTGGTCTCGTTGTATGAATCTATCTATCTTATCACCTGAAGAAATAGGTAGCCTCAAAGTTTCACATTTAGATTGTTGCCTCTCTCTTCTATTGTTGTTTTCCATGAATTCCCTTAAATACTTTTTGTATAACAAATCCTCTATTTTTTTTTCAAATGCTTGGAATCTATCGTCTTGTGTCCTACATCTTTGTGAAAAACACACCACTTAGATGTATCCCTTAAGAAAGCCCTCATTTTTTATGATAATCCGACATTCTGCTCTTTCTCTATTCTCAATACTGCTTGAGTTAGACTCACTCTCAAGAATGGACCCTTGAAGGGAGACAGTGACCTCCCTTAAGGCCTCCTATTTCGAGACCATTGCCCATTCGTTCTGTGATTTGGCATAAAGCATTTGTTTTTGTTAATTCTTTTGCCTTGGTTTTCCCCATCTTGGCTTATTCTTCTTTTCTCTTTTTATGGCGCAGCTTCCATAACTGCCTTTTCTACTCTTATCTAGACCTTACTCTCTCTTCAGATTGACTAACTTTCTCACCTCTCCATAAACTTCCTTCAAAGTTCATGGGACTGTCTTGGTCAGCTCTGCAAATAAATCAAAATTCATTAGCAGACCCTATATAAAGGCTTTTATCGTAATAGAACTAAGGCAATATGATATCTCTAGCTATTCCTCTCTAAACCTTCTCATATACTCTTCAATAGACTCATTTCTTCCTTAGATGATTGAGAAGAGGTGGTAAGACTCATTTCTCAAGGGCTTGTTGCAGTCATAATTGGTGATGAACAACCTAGCAAACTATAAGAAAGAGGTTATGGTACGGGGTGTCAAGTTATTGAACTACTTCTATGCGCCATCACATAAGGTGACAGCAAACAGCTTACACATCATGATGTCTTTCTTGCCTTGAGTGGGGCTCATAGGAACAATAGCCATCTTTAAGTCTTGCATATGAGTTATCGGATCTTTGGCCCCTTGAAAGTTTAGGTAATTGGGAGCACTAAACTTTGTTAGGGGTTGTTGGGATTGATCCAATTATAAAGAAAGAAATTAGAGAATAGTTAGAGTGATTGCATAAATGTGTGGATCTTTTAAAGAGTCAATGTATTTATAGAGTTTTATAAGTACAAGTATCGATTATATAGGATAGACACATGTAAGTGTGTTAGGAAGAACAAAAAAAGTAAAAATCAGGCACATTCATACACCAGGGTTAACCACCTTATGGATTGGATTAATAGTCAACCCCATAGATACAAAAATTAGCTCGGATAGTCTCTTAGGATCGGGCTGTCTCCTAGGCTTGGGTTGTCTCGTAGGCTCGAGTTGTTAGGCGGGTCAAACTCTAAGCTGATCTATGTATCCAAACATCTAATCCCCATACTCTTTTAGCTCGAGTTGAAAGTTGAGGTGAAAGAGTAAAACTTAGGCAACAAATTTGAACCATTTAGCTCCCCTACTAAATGTACATCAGTTGATTGGGAGAGAGAAATGTAGGTCTTTATATAGAAGGTGCATGGGCTGAGCCTTTTCATCAATTCCTGCACATAAGACAAAAAGTAAGAGAAAAAACGCTTTATCACATTAGCTTAAGCCATTAAAAGGTTTTCAATTTGACGGTAAGAATTCAACTCAACACATAGCTTATTTGCTCGAGTTTTTAGAGTACAAGCCTCACGAGCCTATGAGATAGCTCGATCCCAAGAACCTATTCGAGAAAATTTTTGTATCTATGGGATCGATCATCAGTTTGAGCCATGATGTGGTCAACCCTGGTGTATAAATGTGCCATGTTTTTACCTATTTAGTCCTTCTTAATACATTTACATGTGTCTACCATATGTAATCGATACATGTATATATAAAACTCTATAAATATATAAACTTCCTAAGAGATGCACACATTAAAGCAATCTCTCTAACTTTTCTCTCTATAAATTGAACTAATCTCAACAGGGGCTAGTCGTGCTCCATTTCATTAGAAAATGGGGAGACACATAGTTGCTTATAATCCCCATCCATATCGTAGAGCACCTTACCCTTGTCTTACCTTTCATTGGTCCTTTTTAAGTTTGGTCTTACTTTTTATTAGCTTCATCTAATGCCTTAAATTGTATCTCCCAACTTTCTCACTCTTGTAGCAACTGTTCATTATTTGGGCCCTATCGAGCTAGGATAAGGGTCGTTCTCAACTGCATTCTCTTCCTGTGTAGGCTCGATTCCACCAACAAGGTTAGTAGCTTGACCTTCAAGGGCACCCAGACCTAACTACGATCATAGTGCCTTGTTTTCTCGCCTAGTCTCCTCTAGCTAGCTTCTTAGCACAAGAAGTTGACATGCCAATTCTTGATGGGGATTAGTCTCCACCTTGGCCTCATTATGGCCGTGATTCTAGGGAACTATGATAATAGTGCCTTGTTTTCTCGTCTAGTCTCCTCGAGCTAGCTTCTTAGCACAAGAAGTTGACGTGCCAGTTCTTGATGGGGATTAGTCTCCACCTTGGCCTCATTATGGCCGTGATTCTAGGGAACTATATTCGCTTAGTAAGTTTATCTCTTACAATTCAAGATAAATCTTTGACAATATGTGGTCAGAAGTCAAAACTTGACCTTCAAATCTAAGTCACACGATAGATACTAAATTTTTTGAGATTAATCCAGTTTGCAGAAAGAGAAACAAAAGAGAAGTCAAAATTTTTTGTAGAATGCGTTGATCTCTTATGAGATCCATGTATATATAGAAAATTATATGTACACAAGTCGATTACATGTTATGTATAAAAATAAAAGAAAATATATTTAAAGTTTGAAATCGTTCATATCATGATTCAATCTAAAGTTCGAACTTTCAACATTAAAGTTTTTATGCATAGATAGACTCTTACTATTGTTGTTGTTACGAACGTGGTTACAAACAAGTCTTTGTAGAGTGATTTGTCTAGTGACGGATCGGACAAGAGATCAATTCACATGTTAAAACAATGGACAAAAATATAGATAGAAAGCGAGACAGTGCATACCTCTCATATACGTTGCAGACTAACTTTATTTCCATCAACCATTACGCGTCTCTTAATTCAAACATGCTCCATGGGTCTTGTCGGCATTGGTGGTGGAATCAATGGACTTGGAGACACTAGTGGTTGCATAATCGGCCTCGTCGTCGACGAGGAGAGACATAGGAGAAAGCGAGATAAGCTACAGGGAAAAAAAATAAAAAATCTGAAAGCCGGCTATCCAAAGGCAAACTGTAAACTCTGATCTCGAAAATGACGAAAGCGATTATGAGTGCGAGCTGAATGGATGGGGATGGGCCCGATGGGATGGGTTTTGATATGATCTGATCCTTAATCAAATATAAAGGATAGAAAGGGAAATTTCTAAAATTTGGCAATTGGGGAGCTAACTTAACCTATTTCCCTAAACTGGGTATTAAATTTTAAGCTTTAGATAATTAATTTTTTTAATATTATATTTGTTATTTTTTTACTTTGATATTTTAATTTTAATTTAAAAATAATTTATTAGTTATAATAAATTTTAAAAATTAAATAATATAAAAAATTTTAAAATATGTTATTTTTAATTGTTACTGTATAATTTAATATGAAACTTAAATTTGAAAAAGCAATAAATATAATATTATAAAAAATCAAATCAATAAATCTAATAAAATTTAAAAAATAACAATATATTCTAACTGTATTGTAATATTAAAATTAGAGATGTTATGTACGTTTGAATAATCACGAATAATAATTAATTTTAATTAATAAATTTTAGATCAATTTTTCAATTCGTTTATTACTTTATTTTAAATTTTAAGTGTAGATTTGGGTTTGGTTTTGAAGAAGTAAAAATCAACTCTAATACTTAAATTAGAAGTTTATATTTTATATATATTTATAAAATAAAATATTATTAATTCATATATATATATATATAATAAAAGATATTATTATTTTTAATTTATAACTTTTATTAAATTTAAGTTTTTAATTATTTTAAAAATAAAAAATATCAAAATTTAATTATTAAAATTTCGATCATATAATAGTCATTCTATGATAATTTCTAAAACTTACTACTATTAATTCCAATTTTAATTTCAAATAAAATACATCCGATCGAGTTTCACCCCGTTCACATTGCTAATCAAAATACCCTGTTTTCCCCATTTTAAATTCACACTGCTATCTTCTCATTAACAAAATTGTACGGTTAAAAAAAGAACAACAAAATTGTCGTTTTTGGGTGGATATCCAAAAGGATGGCCTCTTGTCCCTCTTTCATTTGCTCAATCCTGCTTCCTCTTTGTACGTAGAGCCTCTGCATTGTCCTCCCTCTCACATCATCATCCCAAACCATAAGGCACCTTCACCACCACAGTTCTCTACCCTCTAAACCCTAAATCCCATTTCCTCAACCTCATTCTCCTTCCTAGAGTTTACCACCTTCTTCCATTAAGAAAATACCAAACCAAGAAACAAAGCAAAACAAGATAGCATAATAGCCTCATGGGTCACTCCTCTGCTTGTTCCTTCCCTCACATTCTCAGCTTCATTGTTCTACTTCTCACTTCCAAAGGTAAAAGATCTCTACTTTTTCCCTTCTCCTTCTTGGGTTCCCATTTATTCATCTGGGTCCTTCCCAAAATCATATATTTCTTACTCTCACCGACAAAATATGATTTTTCGTCTCTGTTTTTTACAGGTGTTTATGGTGCTATGTTCACATTTATTAATAAATGTGAGTACAGTGTATGGCCAGGCATTTTAGCAAATGCAGGGAGTTCCTCACTAGACAGCACAGGTTTCGAACTCCCAACAGGCACTTCTCGTTCATTCCAAGCTCCGACCGGCTGGTCGGGCCGTTTCTGGGGTCGAACCGGTTGCAAGTTTGATGAATCGGGTTCTGGTTCATGTGTTACCGGCGACTGTGGCTCCGGCCAGGTCGAATGTAATGGCGCCGGAGCTTCCCCGCCGGCTACACTCGCAGAGTTCACCCTTGGAACTGGAGGTCAAGACTTTTACGACGTTAGCCTAGTCGACGGTTACAACTTGCCCATGATCGTTGAAGGATCTGGCGGGTCGGGTCAGTGTGCTTCGACAGGTTGTTCTTCGGATTTGAATGAGCAATGCCCATCGGAGTTGAGGGTTGGGAATGGTGACGCTTGTAAGAGCGCGTGTGGTGCGTTTGGTAGCCCAGAATACTGTTGCAGTGGCGCGTATGCTTCACCCTCTAATTGTCGGCCGTCAGTGTACTCAGAAATGTTCAAAACTGCTTGTCCCAGATCGTATAGCTACGCATATGATGATGCTACGAGCACCTTTACTTGTACTGGTGCTGATTATACCATAACTTTTTGCCCGTCTTCTCCTAGGTAAAGAAAATATCATTGCTTTAACTTTACATAACTTTATTTGATTCTCTGTTTTAATAGTAATAGTTTGTTTTGATATTAGTATTTGTGTAATTCTTTTGAAATTGGTTTTGGAAATTAAAAGAAATAACATTTTTAATATTTATAATAATATAAATAAAATTTTAATAATATTTAATAAAATTTGATTAAATGATATTTAATATCAAACATATTTAATTATGTTCAATTAAATTTTATTGTATAATTCTTTCTTTTGATTATTATGTTCACTTTCTTTCTTTAATTTTGGCTGCTGAGTTAGCTCTTTATGTTGTTTAATGTGTAATCAATTATCACCAAAAAATCTGAAATCTCAATTATTTCTGTCAGCGATAGTAATTAATTATACTCGTAATTTCTTTGCTTCATGTGAGCATGTGCAGTCAGAAATCTTCAAGAGATTCTACACCAATGATATCAGAATCAGGGTCATCCTCTCAGCAAGGGACAACTATCCCTGGGTCCGGTTCAGATCCCGGGTTTGTATATTCAGGTTCAACATATTCCGGGTCGGATTCAATATCAGGATCAGGGTCAGATTCTACATCAGGGGATAAAGCCATGTTGGCAGATGGGTCATGGTTAGCTGGTTTAGCCATGGGATACTCACCCAAAACAGTGTCTACCTCAAAATTCACTGCTTTGACAGCTTTTTTTATGAGTTTAGCATGCCTTATTAAGTTATAAGCTTGAATGTTTTTTTTTTTTGTATCCTGGGTTTGGTTTTGTTATTTTATGTGAACATGAATGTTAATTACAAGTAAATTTGTATCTATTTTGATCTTACATTTTTTTATTGTATAATATGTGTGAGAATTATCTATAAAAATAAATAAAATTTTAAATAATTATAATACATGTCCGATTATAAAAGATATTTATTTATGTATTATGAATTATATGAATCTCAGGTTTTGCAGCCTTAATGGGTTAGTGGCATGGCTAGGAAAAGCTGAAAGATTCTCCCCGTTTATTCCCGTATCATCTCTTTTATAATCTTTACCTTTATATAATAACATTTTAAATGTTTGATAGTGGACCAACGTTATTTTTTTATCTTCTATATTAAAAAATATTAAAATATTTATATAATAAAAATATTTTTATTTAATATGTGTTATATTAATTTACTTGTAATTATATCAATTTTTTATTATTAATATATTTTTAATAAATAATGGTTATATGATTTATATTTAATATTAAATTTAATTTTGAATTATTATTTCATGAATAATAAATGTATTGAATTAATTATTTTTATACCAAGATTATATTATATCTAATATTAATAAAAAAATAATCAACTAAATCAAGTTTTATTTATTTATATCTATTATCCTATTATATTTTTTATTTATTAAATAAAATATCACTCATATCTATATTATTTTATATAATCACAACATGCAATACATGTTAATTATAAAATAATTATTATTGTATATATATTTTTTATTAAAATATTAAATTAATTAAATATTTATAAATAAAATAATTATTTTTTTAAGAGTATTTTTTCAGACTTTATTAAAAAAATTTCTTCTATTTTTTAAAATAAAATCTTTTAAAATAATTATAATTAGTAATAATTAATTAATATTATTATTATATATTTATCAAATTGAAATTATCTAAGATTAAAAATATATAAAATAAAATTAATTATGTATAAAAGAGACTATATCTACTTCTGATGGTAAACCCTTTTTATATCTTTTGTTTTATTTAAAAATTTTAATTAGTTTTTTACTAGTAATAGCTATTAAAATATTATAATAATAAATATTTTTTTATAAATAATTATTTTAATAATTTTATTATATATTGATTATATATTATTATTTTTAGATAATTTTTAAATTCTATTAATAATGTACATTTATGCGTCCATTTAATAAATAAAATATAATTTAATTATACAAATCTATCATTATTAATTAAAATCATAATGTTATGTTATATACTCATTGATTATTTAGTTTAGAAGCATTCATTCAAGTTACTCTGAGATATATATATCATAATTTTAATAAATAAAAGGTAAAGTTACAACCAACTCAAAGTTAAAACTATAAGTATATTATATATTTAGATAAGAAATCAAAAATAATGAATTGTTATAACATCGTTATATTTCTTGAGAATATTTGGTTGCTTTTTAACTTTTGCTTTTGAGATTACCCTAAATGTAGAGATAAAGAACAAGTTAGGATTCAGAACATATTTTTTAAATTGGATTTGGATTTTTATTTTTGTTTATTTTTTTAGTTCTTTTTTGACGCAATGGTAGACAAAGCAGAGAAAAAAGAGAAGTTGTACGATGTGAAAATGTGCAGAGAATAATTGGGTTAGAATCACTTTGCGGGCAATTCAAGTCCTTTTGATAAGCTTTTTTGTCTCTCCATAATAACAAGGATACATCGGGTTATGTTATCGTTTCATTATTATTGATTACTTGGTGGGATGTGAAATGATTTTGATACCGTTGTTTGAAGTATTGGACCAAACAAATCTTATCTTTTACTAAATAATAATTACGAATTAGATTATGAATAATTACTATTTAAGGAACAATATTTTGAGTCATCTTCCCACCACAATTTTATCTTTAATCATTAAAACTTAGCTGTGATCTTCTTCTTTTTTCCTTCCTACTAATTTAGTTTGAGCAATAATATTTGTAAAATTTAGCCAATTTAATTTAGTTTGAGTAATAATATTTGTAAAATTTAGCCAATTTAATTTATTTGGTAATATTTGATGAATTTAATTCAAATTAAGTAGAATGTATTCTATTAATATTTTTATTTTAATTCAAATTAATTTAAATTTAAATAAATTATCAATTAAATTAGTCAGATTATAAGATTTGCAGTGAAAAAGTGATAGATTAAATTTTATGAGATGTGTAAATTTATTTTCTAAAATTAAATATATTAATAATTTTACTTTAAATTAATATATTTTAATAAATTCTTTTATATTTTTCTTTTCAAATACATTCTAAAATTAAGAAAAATATTTAAAAATATAACATTAAAGTAATTAAAATATATTATTTAAAAATATATTATAATAGATTACTAACATAATTAATTTATAAATATCAAAATATCTAACTTAATTCGTCAACTTAACCTTAAAATTTATAGAAATAATTGTTTTAGTATTATAAATCGTACATTTATTATAAGGATGATAATTTATGTTGTAATTTGATTGATTGAAATAAATTTAAATAGTAGAATTCAAATCAAATCAAATTACGATCAAATTTAAATAAGTTCAAATAATTCGAAAAAAAATCAAATTGAGTTCAAACTAGTTTATTATCTTGAAATAAAATAAAAAAAGCTAACAATCTATTTACTAGGTTTAAAATTTGAGAAACACATTTCTTCTTTATCTTTATTCCTAACTAATACTCAAAAACTTAATAACATGATTTTACTTAGGGATAAGGTGTTAACTAAAATTATTCAAGTATAAATTTAAATTCTTATTTCTTACTTACATGTAAACAAGAATTTAATGTTATCAATACATTGTGATTTTTGATACATATTTTAAATAATTAGAGAATATCATTAATATATATACAGTAAATTTGTGATATATATAATTGTATATAAAACTTATATTATAAATACTCAATATTTAAATAAATCATATGTTAACAATGATAAGTGTATAACTATATATTTAATCTAAAATAAAAAAAAATATAAAGTGATCAATATGTGATATGTTGGACTATCTGTTTAATAATTAGAGAAAGTTTTTTGTTTAATTTTATTCATATATTTTTTTTGTTTCATAACTAGGAAAAATTCTATTAAAATTTAAAATTATTTATTCAAAATATGACTTTTTTATAAAGATAGGACGATATATTAACTTATATTTGATAATTTTGGTTCTGGTTTTATATTTAATTAATTATTATAACATAACAAGTATACGAAAACTTATATTATCTTAGTGATTTTTGGTGTGTATTAAAATTGTTTATTTAATATTAATTTATCGTTTATTTAAAATATTAATTGTTATAATATTATTTTTTTTATTAATTATTAAATATTTTTCATAAAAGAACTTATCGTTGAATGTTGTGCCGAAGGGTAACTTTGAGTGGATAAAAAAAACTGAGTTTTTTTTAAATCATATAATTATAATTTTTAATAATATTATATTATATTGATTATAATTTATCCATAAATCTGCTTATTCTAACCTGGACATAAACTACAGCCTATAGGTAATTTGACGTCAGCTAAGAGTTGTTTAGCTCAACAGACCTTTTTTTTTTTTGGTGATAATTGCTTTGAATTTAATCACAGTAAAAGAAAATAATAAATAAAACATAATGAAATATACACGAAAACCAATCATACTAAAGTTTATTTATTAAATGTTAAATATAACAGCGTAAATTTAAAAATAATTATTATAATTTATTATCTTTATAATAAATAAGATGATATAAATTTAAGATTTTTATAAAATAAATGTTTGTAATTTCTTAATAAAGATATAAAATGTGTGCTGTTCCATAATAAGCACAAATTTAAAACGCATAATAAAAGTAAAAATCCTTTATTATTTAATATCGAGTAACAAAGAAAGGAGTTTAATATTTAATATTTGAGAAAATAAAGTTGAATTTTTTTATTTTAAAAATAATATTTAAATTATTTATTTAATTCTTTTATTTATTTGTAAAATAATATTTAATTAATTTATTTATTTGTAAAATAATATTTAAATTATTTACTTATTTATGTCACAATTTAATTCTATTATTATGCATAATTTTTTTTTCATTTTTTTAATTATATTAGATAAAGTGTAATAACTTATAATTTAAATAGTTAAAAAAATAAAATAAAAGGTATTATTCAAACGTTAATATTTTCACTAAATATCATCCACCAATTAGATTTTAAGACTTAGTTTTCAAATTCAATTTAGTTGTTTTTCTTCTTTCTTTAAATTTGAGAAAAAATATTAAATTATGTAAGATATTATATATAAAGTATACTTCACTTTCAGTATATACTCTTCTTTTTATGAGGTTAGGAACCGTTTGATGTTATGATCTCAGACTCTTTCCTAATAACCTTATTGATCAAGCTATGGAATGGTACTTCACTCTCTCCATGTATTCAATTCAATTAAAAAATTTGCCCTCCTTGTCGAAAAGTATTTAGAACACTTCTAAGCTATCACAAAGAGGAAATTGTTGATTTGAAAACACAATCCTGATGAGAGTTTTCCATCATACCTTGTGTGGTTGAAGTCCTTTACCTAAAGAAACCATTTTACTCTCAAAATCTTTGCATTATTTTACTTGTAGTATATTTGTTACAATTTTATAAATATAGTTTTTTATATACATTCTAAACACATCAATCACAACATAATCACTATAATAAATTAGTCTTTCTCTAATAAAAAAATTCAGGTTCTATGTCGAAAGACATCTTATAAGTCTGAACAACTCTTAATTCAATGAGATCTTACTGTATTGAATTACGAAAAATTCTTTAACAAATCTATACATAAACTAACTCATATATGCATACTTCTATATATGATGATTCTTCTCACCAAAATAAAATTCAAAGTTTCTCCATAATTTTTTATTCTTGCAGTCAATTTGATATCTTTGTATATAATAGTATGACATTTCTTATTCATGCTAATAGTTACCTTACTTTAGTGTCATTTTTAACTCATTTAATTTTTCTTTTTCTTCTTTTCATTTTTATTCTCTTTTTTTTAATGTTTATTTGGTTATTAATTGAGTAAAATCAATACAAAATTAATATTGATTTTTGCACTATATAATTTTTTTAATAAAATATTTATTGACTGCGTAAGTAATAAGAAAACAATATTGGTTTTTGTAAGATTATTATTTCAGATATGTTTTCTTAATAAAATAAGTTGGAACATTTCTTTCAAACATATACTGTTTATATTATGTGGGGATATGGGGTTATTTTTGAAATCTGTTTTAAATAAGTATGATTTAAGAAAGAATGTAAAGAGAAGAAGACAATTGATTGAACACGATCAAATTCATCTTAATTTTATAATCTATTGATGAATGTTAACATATGGCTAGTTTCTTCACCTTAACAAAGGGAGAAACTGAGAATGTTGAGGTTGCTACTCAGTGTATCGAGCTTATCTCCGTTTCATGACTTCATCTACTGACAAATTTTTGTAGCTAACAAATAACAAACTTTTTGTTTTTTACAAATAAATAAAGAATTGTAAGCCAAATCCGTTGTAGTCTAGGTGGTTAGGATACTCGGCTCTCACCCGAGAGACCCGGGTTCAAGTCCCGGCAACGGAAATTAATATTTTGGATTAATGTAATGTCATTTTTGAATATGAGGATGATAAACCTAGAGTGAGATTGTGTAAAATGAAGACAATAAAACATGATATTATTTTTTATTCAATCAACCAACATTTAAAAATGAAATTAACGTAACACAAACTTATCACGCAATACAATACAAATATAACACAATTTTTCAACCTAATCTAATCTAATGAGACAAAAAATTCAGCGTTTTTATGCTCTAAATAAAGTACTTTTACTACCCCATCTGGACGTGAGATATTTTTTTATATTAATTAATTTTGTTATTATTTGTTCTTTAATAATTTATTTAATTGATAAAGAATCAATTATTTCCCCGCACAATATCTCAATCATAATTTTATATTATTATAATTTATAATAAAATATATACGTATTGTCATATATAAAATAATTATTTAATTCTTATAAATTAAAAAAAAACACTATTACTCAATAAAAACATAAAAATATGATAAATTTATTAAATATCTTTAAAGAATTATTTCATAAAAACATTCTTACAATATATTTTATTTGTTATCATATATTTATAAACTAAAATTTATTGCATTTTGCACCTCAACAATTAGGGGTGTAAAATACATCGAATCAATCCAACTTAATATTTCTCGTCTTAAGATTTTATTGATTTGGATTATTTTATCTTTAAGGAATCTATTAATATTGAGTTAATTTAGTTTTCACTTATATAAATCTTATAAAAAACCAAAATCAATCCAATTATCTTATTATTTTTATTTTTATATTATATAAATAATTTTAGTATGCACCACTTAATGAAAAAAATTATATCCCTACTAAATCCTAATTCCACCTTTCTCTCATTCAGCTTTCTCGCTCTCTAGTGCGCAACTTTGATCTCCAGCATCGATCCCCCACATCGATTAGGGGTGTGCAAAAAATACGATCATCCGATTCGATCCGATCCAATCTGATGTTTAGATCAGATAGAAATTTTTTTCATCCGTTAAGTGCGGATCGGATGACGGATTTCACTACGATTCATCCGATCCGATCCGACCAAAATTAATTATATATATATATATATTTATTAAATTATATATATATATTTAATATTTAAATCCGTATAATCCGAACGATATATTTAATATATTATATTAAAAATATATATATAATAATTAATAAACATAATTATTAATCTAACCTAACCTCCATATATCTATTCTTAACCTAATCTATTTTCCCAGCTGCCTCCCTGCCTCCATCTCTCTTTCTCTCTCCCTTCCTCCATTGCTAGTTTCAGACGACTTGAAGGATTCTCTGCTTCTCTACTGTTGCTACTCTCTGCTTCTCAACTGTTGCTACTCTATGCTTCTCTACTGTTGCTACTCTCTGCTTCTCTACTGTTGCTACTCTCTGCTTCTCTACTACTGCTGCTTGTGATTCTCTGCTTCACTGCTGCTCCTCCTTCTCTACTGCCGCTGCTGCTCCCTGCTCGCTGCTGTTGCTCCCTGCTCACCGTTGTTGCTCGTTGTTGTCGTTGTTGCTGCTCGTTGCCGCTGCTACTGCTCCTTGCTCGCTACTGCTCGTTGTTTGCTACTGCTCACTGTAAATCTATAAATCTGCTTCTTTATATTCTGGAATCTACAAATATGCTTCTATCTAAGCTATATATTTTTGATTAGAGGGTTCACATTTTGATAATTTAATTTGATGAGGTCTAGAAAGTTTGTTCTATTTACTATGTTATATCAGTATGAAGTTTGATGCTAAAATTGAGATTGACATTAGTCTACTCTTGTTTATCTATAGGAGGAACATGATGATTTGCTTGTCTAAGTGCATATTTTTTTCATTCATGGCATTCAAAGCTTTTGATAGTTCAAAAGTTTATGATGAATTATGTTTTTGATTTTAAAGTAAATAGATGGTTGTTATTTGTTAACATCTGTTGTCTTGTTCCCTGTGTAATATCTGGTTCTACTTTTGCTTTTCATTATTTATATTGTTTTTCTATGAGATATGGGAAATTGTAATTGTAAATCTACTTCTTTACATTCTGAAAATCTATAAATCTGTAAATCTACTTCTTTACATTCTGAAAATCTAAAAATCTAGAAATCTGTAAATCTGTAAATCTGTTTCTTTACATTTTGGAATCTGCAAATATGCTTCTATCTAAGCTATATATTTTTGGTTAGAGGGTTCACATTCTGATCATTTAATTTGATGAGGTTTGGAAAGTTTGTTATGCTTACTATGTTATATCAGTATGAAGTTTGCTGCTAAAATTGAGATTGATATTAGTCTACTCTTGTTTATCTATAGGAGGAACATGATGATTTGTTCGTCTAAGTGTAGATTTTTTTCATTCATGGCATTATCATATCTCTTCCACTTTATGTATGTCTGGTTTTTCATGATAGCATTGTTTGTCTAAGTACAGATTTGTTATTTGTTAACATATGTTGTCTTGTTCCCTGTGTAATATCTGGTTCTACTTTTTCTTTTCATTATTTATTTTGTTCTTCTATGAGATATGGGAAATTGTATTACTTTGATTGTAAATTTGTTTCTTTACATTATAACAACTACTTTTCTACACAATGTGTTTAATGCATTAAGTTGATTGTGTCTCACTTTATCTTAGATGGAAAAAAATACCTCTACTACGGATAGTCCACTTGCAACCACCAGAAGTGCAAGCGCTACCTATGATGTTGAAAATCAATATAAAAATCCACAAAATGCTCCACCTGAAACTAAAGATCTAGCATTGAATGACAAACCTGAACCTTCTATAGATAGCTATGATGGAAAAGGTAAGCGAAAGTTTTCTAAACCTCACTCTTCTGCCTGGAAACATTTTGATATAGTGGGTGAAGGCTTAGATCGCAAGGCGAGATGTAAATATTGTTCAAGGGAGTATGTGTATGTATCCAGCAAGTCTGGAACATCAAACTTAAATGCTCATATTGCTATGCAATATAAATTATTTCCTGGTAGATATGAGAAGAAGCAAAAAACTTTAGCATTTGAAAATGTCACAAACAATAAAGAAGGTGTACTTGTTGCACACACATTTAGTATTGAGGCTTGTAGGCTTGCACTTACAGAAATGATTATAGTTGATGAATTGCTATTTAGTCATGTTGAGAATGAAGGATTTAAGAAGTATAGTAGAGTTTTGGAACCAAGGTTCCAAGTTCCTTCCTGTACCACTATTGCACGAGATTACTTGAGTCTTTTCTTAAAGGAAAAGGATAAATTAAAAGAATTTTTCTCTAAATCATTTCAAAGGGTTTGTTTAACCACTGACACATGGACTTTTGCTCAAAATTTGAATTATATGTGTCTCACTGCTCATTTCATCGATGATAATTGGAAACTCCAAAAAAGAATCTTAAATTTTTGTGTAGTTCCTAGTCATAAAGGTGATATCCTTGGGAAAGCAATTGAGCAGTGCTTGTTAGATTGGGGAATTGATAAGATATTTACTATTACTATGGATAATGCTAGCTCAAATAATACATTAGTTTCTTACTTGCGTAAAAAAGTTAACAATTGGGGTAGTGCAATACTAGATGATCAACATATGCATATGAGGTGTACAACTCATATTCTAAATTTGGTTGTCACAGAGGGCTTGAAAGAACATGATTCAAACATAAGTAAGATAAGCGAAGTTGTGAAATATGTCAAAGGATCACCTTCAAGGTTGTTAAAATTTAAGGATTGTACGGAGTAAGAGAAGATTGATACTAATAAACTTTTATGTTTAGATGTAGTAACAAGGTGGAATTCCACCTATTTAATGTTAGAAGCTGCAATAAGATTTCAGAACGCTTTTGAGCGTTTAGAAGAAGATGATGTGATATTTAAACAAGAGTTCAACATTGAAAATGATAGTTGCAAAACTCTTGATATGTTTGATTGGTCTAATGCTCACATATTTGTGAGGTTTTTCAAAAATATTTTATGATGCAACATTGAGGTTTTCTGGTTCTGTATATGTTACTTCAAATTTATTTTTGGATCAAATTTGTTTCATACATAACCAATTGAGTTTCTGGTGTGAAAATACAGATTTTTTGTTAAGCAAAATGGCAAAAGAAATGATAACAAAGTTGAATAAATATTGGGGAGGTGTAGATAAGATGAATGATTTTTTATTTATTGCAACTTTGCTTGATCCAAGACGTAAGGAATAAGGTTTGAAAATTTGTTTGGATCTTTTGTACGACGAAGATGATATTATGGTTGGTCATATGATGAAAAAATTTAGACAAACTTTGAATAATATGTTTGATCAATATTTAGTTTGTATTCTGCAAATGTCCAAGCTACATGCTCACAACCTTTAGACACAGAAGAAGTGGATAGTTGTAATATTGATTCATTTTCACTATGGATGGATCGTTATAAAAAACGTGTCAAAGATGCAAAAAAGACAGACAACCAAACTGAAGTAGATAAATATTTGGGTGAGACATGTGAGGATGTGGATGATGAGTCTTTTAATCTTTTAAGTTGGTGGAAAGTGAACTCATCTAGATACAAGGTTCTTTCCAAGATTGCCAAAGATGTTTTAGCTACGCCTATATCAACTGTAACTTCTGAGTCTGCATTTTCTACGGGGGGGAGGGTTATTGATTCTTTTAGAAGCTCATTGTCCCCAACCAATGTCCAAGCACTTATTTGTACTCAGAACTGGATTCGATCATCACCAATAATTAACATTCGTGATTCCCTTGATGATATTGAAGCAATTGAAACAGGTAATATTATTTTAATTTTCATTATTAATTGATATCATTCTCTTATGATTTAATATTCTCATCACTTTCTATTATCTTCTATTTTGTAGATATGTTGAGAGACATTAAGGATATAACCCTTGATTGAGTACGATATATTATTATTTTATTTCATATGTATTTAATATATTATTTTATATATATTTAGTTATCAATTTACTAATATTTTTTAAATTATGGCTAATAGGTGATGACACATTGAAGTTTTTTGCTATTATTCTCAAGATTCAAGACAAGATTATTTTTAAGATGACCAATGGATTTTAAAGAGTGAAATGATCAAGTTAATTTAGGTTTAGATTATTGTGAATTATCTTTTTGTTTATTGTTTGAATAAATTGTTAAATTTATTAAAATAACTATTGTAATCGGCATCGTTATTTACTTAATTGTATTATTTTTATTTTATATAGGTTTGAACATTTTAGTTTTATTTTAATCTTTTTATTTGGTTTTTTAAGGTTTCTTTTAATTAAAATGATTTTATGTTATGATTTATGTAAAAATTTAATTTTTTAATTCAAAAATATAATTAATTAAGTTTATTGGTCGGATTGATCGGATGCTATCCGAATATTTTATAGATCGAATTGATCGAATATAAAAGTTGATCGGATCGGTTGCGGATTAGGATGTTTCAATCCGATCGGATGAGCATAAACTTAGCGGTTTCGATCCGATGAACACCCCTAATGTCGATACCCAAATGCTACTTCCAACTTTGATCTCCAGCCATTTTCTAGCTTCGATATCCCGCCATTCCAACGTTTGCATCCATTCATTCTAGCATTTGCGTCCAACCACTCCAGTGTTTGTGTCTAGCCACTCTAGCTTCGATCTCAACCCACTCCTGCATTTTTGTCTAGCCACTCTAGCATTTGTCTCTAGCCATTTGAGCTTCGATCTCCAAGCACAAGTTTGTATGACATTTGAGTCAGAGTATATTCAATGATTAGGATTTGCTAATGTATTAAGGAAGACGATTTATACCTCTTTGTGGAGGTGCACCTCATCGAAGTCTTTCTTCCCTTAAAATTATCTCTCTGATTTCTTAAATACAAATTACACTATTATGAATAATTATCATATTTTTATATCAAGTAGGCTCTTATTTATTTGTTAGTTGTTCATGTAAATTATTTTCCTCGGTGCACTGTACTTTGAGATCGATCACCATTATTCTATATTTTTTAGAATCCATATTTTTTATTGTATCTTATGTTATGACTAATAAAACAAAGAAATAGGAGTATCCTAAGGATTCATAGAATGGTATGACTATTTAAAATATGCAACCATGTATTTATCCAAATCAATCCAATGAATCCTAACTCATCCAATAAATAGGAGAAAAATATTGACACAATCATAATAAACATTTCAAGTAGGCTTAATTTTTTTTATAATGTTTTTACATGTTTCCTTCTTTTATCCCCATGTTCTATTTTAATTTCTATTATAATTTCTAGTATAATTTAAATTGATACATATTAATCAATGTTCTCTTTATTTACAAGTAATGTATTTTCTTGATAAAAGATGTTATGAATTTTGCTACTATTCTAATAAATATTGAGATCATGTCTAAACAAAAAGATACATCATTGTCACTTACTCAAGAGGTATTACCACAAAATAAAGCAACACATATTTACAGTAACTTACCACAATATTACAAAAGAACAAGCGTAGAAGGTCATCATTTGATATATGAAAACACTTCATACTTATTGATTCTAAACGTTAAAAGAGTTCTTTCAATTATTGTAAGAGAGAGTGTTGTCTTGACACTAAAAATAATGAAATTTATCGGAAACATTTAGAGGATTATCCCAATTACAAAAATGACAATGACACTAAGAAGTACAATCTTTAAATTTTCAAGCTAATAAAGACGTCATTGATAGTAAACTAATTTCTTAGGATTTTGATCAAAAAAACAACTAGAAAAAATATAATTCAACTGATCATTATGGATGAACTTCCATTTAATTTTGTTAGAAGCATTGATTTTAAACAATTATGTAAAGTTAGTATACTTAAATTTCAAGTACCTCTAGTACTACAATTGTTCGTGATATTTATGAGATTTTTTTAGATGAAAAGTTATCATTGAAAAAGATTTTACCAAACTCTAAGTAAAAGATTTATATCATTATTGATTTGTAGACTTTTTGTCAAAATGTAAATTACATATCCATAACGGCTCATTAAGTAGATTGAAATATGGTTGAAATTTAATTTTTTCTATGTTATATTCATTTTTGTATGTTGGTTAATTAAGTAAAAAAAATTTAAAAAAATTCACCAAGTTCTCATATTCAAATCATTCATAATATTATTCATACGATCCAAACTCTAACGATAAAAATATAAAAAATAATATAATTTAAAATTATAATAAATAAATAATTAAATAGTATATAGTTAATGTCTTGCATAAATAACAAGGAAAACAAGAGGGAATATCTAACCTAGAAATTCTTGCATAAATTTTGTTTAAATATCCAAACTCTAATTATAAAAATAAACAAAATCTTTATCTCAGATTATATAACTCAAACACTTAAACTATCCTTAAAAGGGCTTCAAATGATAATGGAAACATATCTACTTAGTCCGGCCTATAAGCCCATTTAGTAGCAGAAAACTTTGAAGTTAAAAAGAGTCCACAACATAACATAAAACAGTGACAACACAATCATATGAGATTTCAATAACCCATTGAGAAAATTTTCACAAAAATATGTGTATATACGATACCACTAATGAATTGGGATGTGCATGTCAACCCATAAAACTTTCAGATTAGAAAAAAAGACTACAGTACATGAATCACATAATGTGTCGACTCCCTAAAAAATAGGAAAAATAACCCAATTTAAATTTTTGGTGAATAAAGGAGATATCATCTGGGCAAAAACCCCATCAATCCACAGTTCTAGGTTTCTAGATCCCTTTGTTCTTGAGACATAACTATGCAATAGCTGCAACTTTCTTAGATCTCTTATTGGCTTGGATTTTGGAATAGAGATTCTTGGTTCTAATGGATAACAAGATGTCCAACCCAAACCCAATAAAGCAAGCAATGGACATAATTAGAAACACAAGCCTGTAACAATGAGCACCGATACAAGTATTGCCACCTCCAGCAGTTGTAGTAGCCTCCATATCGTATAAAAGTCCAGCAAGCAAACCAGAGAAGAGGAAGGAACCAAGAGGTAGATTGAGGATGAGAATGTTGTAGATGAGTCCGTAGTATTTTAAACCAAATAGTTCAGACGCGGTAGGGACTGTAATAGCGAGACGGACACCATAGCAAATGCCCACCACAACTGAACCAATATAGAGAGAACGGGGCACTGCAATTGCCATCATTATGTAGCCAAAAGCCATAATTATCTGAGACGCTGCATTCCATAATGGTCTCGGTACTGCAGCTTTCCTGCATATGGAAAGAAAGAAGGGATTAAGTGATACTTCTAGGACACCCACTGTCTTGAACTTTTATCATGTTTGGAGTGTCACTTGGACATGAATAATTTACAAATATCAAAAAGTCCATGTACATAGTTTTAAGAGAATATGTGACATGAAGTACCCAAAAAATTCTCCAAAATTGCAGTGTCAGTTTTGTAGATAAGAAAGGAATGCCGACACTAAAAGTGCGAACACAAATGGAGGTAAAGTAAAATCATTTAAAAAAGGATAAACATAAAAGCTGTACCTAACATAACAGTACTTGTAATGTATATGCTTGGTAGTTGAGACCAACCATTATTAGCTACTTTTTACCTAATACCTCAAAACCAGAAGTGGGAGGACACATGGATAACAATTTTCTTAGAATTATAAATATAAAAAATATACATTATATTACAAATAACGTTTCAAAATATCACGAAAGAACATATTTTTGATGTAAACACACATCACATGGTAGAATCTATTTATCTAATATATACTGGGCATTCAAAAACAGATCATTTTTAATTGAAATTAGTCAATAAAGTATCAAACTCGTTTAAAAAGAATTCAAAATATAATAATTTGAATTGAAATTTAGACAATAAAGTAACCTTGAAAATTGATGTGCTTTTCCCATTTCAAGAACTTCACATATTTTTCTCCGGCAAACAATTAATGAACTTGAGAAAAAAATCAACCTTCATGCAAAAGTCAAACTAATTGATAGATTCATTCGATTTCTAAGAATGTGAAGTACCATCCAATTGAAAGAGAATAATCCTTCAAAAATTCAAATACAATTTTATATATATAAATGTTCTCCTTTTAACAACAATCTTATATATTATAATTATATTATAACTTTTTATTAAATATAATTATATATATTTAAATAATTTATAACAAAATTATTCGTAAGTAAAATTTTAAAATATAATATTCGACCAAATCTAATACCCAAATAATAAAAAGAAAAAATATTTGTCGGCACCATTTTTTTATATGATCGTTAAAAATGCAACTAAGTACGAAATTTCGTACAGGTTTCGGTTTTTGCCTTTTCAATGTCGACTATATCACCATCAATATCATTAAATTCTAAAAAAAAACAGTAAATATTATACATTAAAAATAAAAATAAAAATAAAAAAATAATTTCGATTTTAATTTTTTTAATTAAAATTTCTATATTTACACTCTTTCAAACAATAATTTATAAAATTTGAAGTAATTTATAAATCTTTTGATAAAAGATATTTTTAATGAAATATCATATTTCTAATTTTTTTTTTCTGTTTTCATTAAATATTTCTTATATAAAGAAAAACTCTTATAATTTTTGTTAAGGATAAATATTGAAAAATTATGAAAACATAAATTAATAACAAAAAATTTCTTAAATTTTAAAATTTTTGAAAGTAAAAAAAAAAAAAACCTGCACTTTTGATTTTCACCCTAAAAATCACTACATTAGTGATTATTGTTAAAAAAATTAAAAATTAAAAATCACATAACTAATTATATCTTAAAAATCATAAATTATAGATCAAAATAAATTATCAAAGTTAATTTCTAAAAACACTAGTTGAAATTTCATAAACATACCTGATAAAGTACTCCGATACCATACCCGAAACAATTCGCCCGAAAAATCCACAAATGCTCATCAACGAAACAAAAATTGAAACGTCGGCGTATCCAAGAGCCAAACCAATCTGCCCCATATTGTTCATCACAGCCAAACCAGTCCCAACCCCACACAAAAACGACACAAACAATATCCAAAAATCTAAACTCTTCATCACCTCCAAGATCGTGTGGTCCTCTCCGATCACCTTCTTTTTATTCTCAATTTCCTCACCGTTCTCACCCGGAGAATTCTCCGCCGGCAATTCATCTGGCTTGTGTTGAATTTCCGGCACAACGTCCTGATTCAACAACGGCTCCTCCGTCGCCAAGCCCTCCACATCAGAACCCGACCCGATTCTCTTTTTGGGCCAACTTCGAGCAAAGGTATACACCGGAATTACCAGAGGTAAAGCTAGGAGAATAAGAAGAAAGGCTGCGAAGAAATAAGATAAAAGCTTGCTTGGATTTGGGATGAAATCGTAAGCGAGGAGGTAGAGAGCGACGAATAAGGCGACGGAGTTGAAGAGCCAGAAGTAGTGAGTCTCTTCTTGTTCTTCGCTGGCGGTAATTGACGGTGGGAGTTCACGGAGGAAGAACATGGCGGTGAGGCAAACGGCGAAAGGGACGATGGAGAGCAGGAGAAGGAATTTGGCTGGGTCATCTTTAAAGAGAGCCGAGCTCAGGTCTGTGAAAATGGCGGTGCTCAAGCCCACGTAACCCTTGAGAATGCCCGAGACTGGTCCTCTGTTTTTGCGGAAGTTTCTTATGCACGTCACCAGTATAGCCGTGTTCATCCAAGTCGTGCTGTTACCGCCCAAGCAAAGAAATATGCACATCTGTACAATATACCCACCATTATTTTACTAATTAAGGTAAGTACAAAAAAAGAGCATTTCTTTGGTAATATTTGTGAGATTAAATTCAGAAATTATAGGATAAGTTTCGGTAATTTTGACGATCTCACCACAATTTGTTTGTTACTTGGGAAAATGCAAGCAAACAAAAATGACTGAAAAGAGTTGAAAAGAAATTTTCTTTTTGTCACATTAATTTTGCCCGGATACTTTATTTTTTATTATGTCATGAATTCACAGCAAATTTTATTTTTTGGGGAAATTTACCTACAACTGTTTGTTTCCCGGGAAAATAAAATTAGATACTTAATTTTATTTTTTGTATCTATTTTAAAGAATCTAAAAAAAGAATGAAGATATGACCGTTCTTTCCTCTTTTATCTTAAAGATTAAAACATACATTTTCTAAGAAAGAATGAAAAAGAAGGTAATAATCTAATCATAGTTAATTTTGATGGTACAGTACCTGCCAATAGGAAAGAGGTTGAATCCTTTGACTGACGACGAGCCACTGACCACCATAACCAACGAGACCTTCAACAGAACCAATGAGGAGAATAACCCAAGTGGGAAATTTATCAGAAGCTAGACCAGCAAGAATCCCAAAAGCTTTACCCACATCTTTGGCAACTGAGAGATTGTTAAGCTGAAGTTGGGTGAGGTTCATTAGAGTTTTGAGTGAGTCTGAGTAATTTGAGAAGGTATAGTTGTTGCCGGAAATGGATTGGACCCAAATGGCCGTAACAAAACCCAGCCATTTGGTGGCTGTGGAAACAGTGGAAACTTTTGAACCAAAACCCATCAAAAAGGTTTGAAAACTTGAAATCGTAATTAGACTTTAGTCGATTTGAAACCTTGAGAATTGTGTCAGATGTAAGTGGTATTTATAGAGATATTTCTGCTCCTAACCCCCTTCCCTTAGCTAGGTGTTATTTTTCACAGAGATCCAGCCCTCACAGTTCTCTATATATTATAATTATAATAATTAATTTAATAAGTGAAAAAAAATATGATGGACCTCATGAGAAGGGGTCGTCATCTCAAAACAAAACAAAACAAATGTTAATAATATATATTTTTTGCATTCATATTTGTAATTATATAATTTATATTGTAAAAATGGGTATAAATTTAAATTGCTTTCCTCCTCGAAACAATACTCACCGGGCACCACCCACCGAAATAACTAAGTGAAAGCTGGGGAATATATAATAAGGATTACATATTATAATGGTGATAGTAGACAAATGGTTTAAAACAAGTTGATGATAACAAAAAAAAAAATTAATAAATATTAATAAAGGACTAAAGGCAAAGCGAGCTGGGGTAAAATTTTAACGGGGGTAGACAAATAGTTTAAAACAAGTTGAAGATAACCAAAAATATAAAATAAAATAAAATTAATAACTATTAATAAAGGACTAAAGGAAAAGCGAGCTAGGGTAAAATTTTACGTCGGCTAACAAGGCTGTAAAATGCTTGTCCATAAAGCGTGTTTGGTGATAAGGGTATATTCGGATTTAGATTAGAATTGGAACTTATTTAACATGATATGTTCTTAAAAAATAATAATTAATTTAAATTAATAAATTTAAAAAATCAATTTTATTGATTTGATTTGGATTGGATTGGGTCAAGAAAAAATTTCCTCATTTTTTGCTAATAGATTTTGTTTATTAAATTTTTTTATATTTTTGTATTATAATTTTTAATGTTTCTAACTAAGCTTTCACAAACTAAAGAGAATTAAGGAGGGTACTCTTAGGTATTATGAATGTGGATAGTAACTAAGGAGACTACTATTACTAGAATGAAATAGCTCGTCTCTTAGATAATTGAAAACTTAAAGGAAAAAAATGACAGAGTAAAAGGTAGAAAGAGTGAGGAAGGAAACTAAAAAGTAGAAATATGAAGATTAAAAAATTAATTATACAATATTTATAAAAGATAAATAATAATATAAAAATAAAAATAACAAAATAAATGAATTTGGTTGATTTGATTCAGTTTAAAAAAAAAAATTTGAATCAAACCAATCCAATATTAATCCGTTATGTAAAAAAAAAAAAACTAACCTAAATCAATTAAATTTTAAAACTAAAAATATTAAGTTATGTTGGTTACGATTTATTTTGCACTCTTATTTGATATACCATATAAATGTTATCATAAAAATAAGTTAAATATAATTTTATTTTATTGAAATGTATTAAATTATATTATAAATATAATTTTATTTTATTGAAATGTATTAAATTATATTATAATTAATCTGTATAATATTCGGTGATAATTTATATTTAAAATATTTTTTATTATAAAATTTATTTAAATTAATATTTATTCTTATATTACATTTTAAAATTAAAAAAATTATTTTTAATTTAAAATAAAATAAAAAAATAATAGACATAATTTTATAATAAAAAATTAATGAAAATTAAGTTAAATTTTTATTAAGTTTATTTTAATCATACTAAATTTTTATATAAATGTTCTTTTATTATTTTTAATGATATAATTTGATTTTGTAGTTAAATTTATGACCGTATAAAATTTATATGATTAAGATATTTAATATTGTATCACAAATATTTAATAGAAACGTATTTTAAATATAGGCTATTGAATAAAAATTAATATATAAATTTGCATGGATGTTTTCACTGCATTTATTATGTTTTATATTTTAAAATAACCTTTCAAATTTTGAAGTTTTTATTTTTTTTACAAAATTACGAAAGTAATACAGCATGTAAGTATAAATTTACATAAAATAATGATAATTTTATAATTATTTTTTTATTATCACAACATAAATATATAAAATACCTATTATATATATATATATATATATATATATATATATTATTAAATATAGCTGAGGACTATTGTTATCGAATAATGTAGTTATTAATGAATTATATTAGTGTAATAATAATAATTTAAATAATGTCAATATCAACACTTATTTGTGTGCATTTTGAACAACTATTTGAGCTCACAACCATCACAACTACAAAATAGGGTTTTTATCTCAGTTCTTAACGGAATCAAATTAAGGAACGGACTCAAAATGAGGCAATCCGAAATTTGAATTCGGTCAAATCCTAAAATTGACTCTAATTTTTTAATCTATTTTAGGGTTAAATCGACTCAAAAGTTAGATTCTATTTTAAGGGGTCTAACAACAAATTTAGGGGATACATCGACAACTAATTTCCAATATAGAGAATACTTAGGGTGGTGCAAGTGGCCATAATGAGATTAATTATTTACATGTCAATTTAATATCACTGATGTATTCTAATTTTTGAACATTTTCTTTAAAACGATGTACGGGAGAAAAGTATAAAAAAAATTAAAAATTACATACATTATTACAAAAATTGTTTTTTTTATGGTTGTTTTTTCGATCGCAATCATCTCGCATGAAAATATTCATAAAGATACACGTTTTTAAGATAATTAATAATCATCCTAATAAATAAAATAATAACTATCTTAGAAGTCTATGATAATGAGTATTTATTTAAGAAAAATTAATTTTTTTTCACTAAAATATCCTTATAAAGCATTTTGCATTATCAAAATTACCCAAATATATTGAGTAAGAAGAATAACATCATCTAAGTAACAATAATTTTCCTGTAGACGTCAAACAATAGTGAAAATTGATTTAAACGCTTCCAACCAACCCCAATCTAAAGCCAATTGCTTTAGAAATCATGTATACGACACAAGCTTGATCATAAACACATTTCTCATAAACTACTCATCATAGAAAATTGTTGAGATAAAAAAACAACTTGAACCATAGTTTAATCAAAGAGACTAAGAGATTATTCCATATATTATATATGATTCTAATTAACGACATGCTTAAACAGAAAATCAAGAACATTAAATTAATACGAGTTTTTGTCTCTAGTATTTTTGCAAAAGTATGGAATATTTTGAATCTATATGTAAGACACCAAAAGAAAAAAATAATATATATCAAACAAATAAGATGAACTCTCTTGAAACAGCAAGTTTTTAAGTGATATAAGTTTCTCTACTGTTTAGAAGTTAATCAACAACTATATATGTGGCGTAATACATGAAAGAGAAGAAATTGTAGAAAATAGTTTAAAGGAAAAAAACAGTAATAAAAGAAAAGTTAATGAATTAATGGAAAATATATTTAAAGAAAGAAAACATTGCAGATGAAATCTAGTAATGGAGGAAACAGTGGAGGAAACAGAGCTGCTTACCTTAAGCTTTCTTCACGCCTTCTTATTGAGAGTTTTTAAGTTAGGAATAGATAATTAACAAATAAATTTTAAAAAAATTCAGTTAAACACGTAATTACGTGTAAATAAAATAATACAAAAATAATAAATAATAAACGATATTTTTAAGCAAAAATAATCTATGACATAATAATGAACTAAGAAAAAAATCATATGTTCATTGGACCACCTAACTATCTATTATGAAAATATGTTTGATTACAAGGCGAGTATTTAGACTACCCATCAAGATAATATCCTTAAACAACCTACTTATAAGTTTATATTTTCTTTCACAGTCTCCATAAACAAAATATTTGGATCCAGACCAATGTTTTGATAAATTCGAGTCATACAAGTTATCGAACCTGTTCAGCTGGCAATTAAAAATTTAACACGATAACACAAGTGCAAAGTGTATCATATAGTGGATTAAACAATGAAAAATTCTAACAAGATAATTTAATAAAATAACAGATAAATCAAAATCACTAATAACACTAAAACAAATATCTAAACACAATATTACAAATATTGTAGGATTGTAAATCAATCAAACACAATTACAAAAATATTTGATAAATTAACTAATTAAAGATGCCTAACAGAAATATTTTTTGCAAAACAAAATTTAGAAAGAAAGCTTAGAATGCACAAGTTGATTTAAGTATGAAACATTGGATTCTTTATTTAGGAAATACTGAAGCCCTAATTTAAGGTTAAAGTCCAATTACGATTCTATTCATTAAACAATTCGTAGAGCAGTAAATAATAGGGACAAAATAGTAATTGAAATTTTTTTCGTAGTAAAAACTAGGTTAAAGTTGAAAACCTAATCCCTCGATCAATCTAGGTCAAGCCATCCAGTCAAAAATTTGGATCGATCTAATTAATCCTCGATCAATCTAAGGTACTAAAAAATAAATTCTAAAACAAGTATATTGATCTACTCAATTTTTGATCGATCAAACATTAATACCTCGATCGATCTAGACATGTCTCGATCGATCGAGTGACTTATATGCAAAAGTATCTTATATGTCTAATACGAAATCTAACGTACATAAAAATAGATTTATACCTGAGATGTCTTTATTGGAGCTTAATAGTTTTTTTGTCTTGAAAAATGTTCTTGAAATATTCACCTAAAAACTAAAATTATATTTAGATGTTTTATTCTAAAAGTTGGTATATAATATGAAGAGTCTTATATGGATTAGGTTTAATCTCTCATGTATTATTCAAAGAATTTAAAATAAAATCAAACTCTTAACACTTACATCTAAAATCCAACTCCATAAAGTCCTTATTGGTCTCTAACTAAGTGCATATTTATATTAGTTGAGAAAGATGTGAAAAATAGACTTATTAGACTCGTTTTAGGATTGAATTAATTAGCATATTCATATAGTTTGATTTCATGAGTGCATTGAATGATATCATGTGCAACACACAAGAATCAATTGGTCAAAAACTTTACATATCCCTGTATTGATGGATATGTGAACCTCATTGTATTAGAATTGTACGACTATTGAGAGGAATAAATTTAGCTAAATATGCATGTATTAATAAATATATGGTTATGAATATACTGCCCATATCATTTCATCTAGTTATAATTGGCTTTACTTGAGGGCAAGTAAAAAGTTAAGTTTGGAGATGTGATAACTCTATGAAAGTAGAATCATTATTACGTTTTTCTACTTAATATTTATTCGTTTTATTTAATAAGTAGTACTTTTGAAATTAGAAATATTAAAATAAGAACTTTTTAATAAAAATGATGAAAATATATTTTTCGAGAATTTTTTAAATTTTTTATGTATTTTTTAATGTAGAGTCAATTAGAATAGGACACGTGAATACCACATAAATAAGGTGAGCCAATCGGAGTACGCTACGTGTACTGTTGACCAATCATCGCCATGTGGATGCCACCCAATTAAATGAGAGCCAATCAAGGCATGCCACGTGTTTCAAGTGATGTAGGCATTGCAACATGTTAACCCGACGTTCATTTCGTGTTTTACCGAGCGATCAACGAGGGTACCATGCGTCGTCAGCAAATTCATCTGTTTGTTCCACCTAGGTAGCAAGCAATCCAAATCAACTAATCATAGCACGCCATATGTTGTTGACTTAGCAAGTATTGATCAGAATCAATCCTTCCTGCCACACGTCGCGCGTTAATTGGTCATATATTTATCCCTTGCCATATGTCACGATTGCATTGGCTAATGCTTTTTAATTTTTATTTTTTCATATTAGGCTTTGATCTTGAGCTGATCAAACGATCTAGATTATATCTGAACCTGATTTACCCTTCTAATTGCACCAAAAATCCAACTAACTAAATTTACAAAAAAATTATCAATGTTTGGTACCAAGAAGAGAAAAAATATAGAAAAAGATACAATTTGGTGGAGATTTAAGAAAAAATTGGTGCAACAATTCAAGAGATTTATTGTATTTATTCTTTTTCTCCTTTCTTTATCAATTTTCATGTCTTTCTTTATGAAAAATCTAACATTTATGTACGCAATTATGTCTACCTAATTTATTAATATAGGGTTTTCATGTACTCAATTTTCTGCATGTGATGATCTAATATTTTTATCTTAATTATGATTTTAATTTAATTATATTATTTAATCTACTTTTTGTGCTATTAATTGTTTGACTTACAATTGATCTATAAAGATAATTAAATAAATTTGAGAGAATTATTTAATTAATCGTCTTAATTAAATAACATACATAGTTTTTAGATAGAGATATATGATTCTTATGTATATGCACATAATTGATGAACTTAATAAATAGTATGTAATTTAATTTACAGAAGAGTCTGATTAAATTAATTAATATGTGATGTGTAGTTTATTTGAGAGATGAATACATGATAAATTAATAATTTTTACTGATGTCACATATATGTCTAAATATTTTCTTATATATTTTTTTAGTTGTTAATTTTGAGTTAAATAATTACTATTATTTATTTTTAATTTTTTTAATTTTAATTTCTTAAAATATAGTAAAAATTATCTTTAATTTTTTAATTTTTAATAATATAATATTCGTATAAATTATATTTTTTTATAGTTATATTACTTATTTATAATACATATATTTGTATACCCATCGTTAATAATTTATATCGAAAAAAAAACGAGGGGATAAAACTCGACAATCATGGGTTTATACTGAGTGATTTCACGTTAGACGTGATGCTAAATTTTGCGTCGGTTTTAACAGTGAAATTGACTCAAAATATTTTATTTAAAAAAAAAGTTTCTCATATCATCATCATTTTTTTTTTAAATTACATTAGACATGACTGTAATTTTCTACTTGTATGCCTTTTTTTGTAGCGATGTATTTAGCTAAAAAATATCCTCAAACTTCTTTAATTTTTGTAAATACAATAATTAGGTATTATACTTATTTTGTTAACAAATATAATTTTTTAATTTTAATTTTAATTTTTTTAAATTATATTAAATAAAGATTATTATAATTTAAATAAAATGTAATTAAGAGAATTGAAAAAACAAAAAAAAATATCGCAAACCTTCTCCATCTCCCGTCTCAGTTTCAGCGCACCACCAAAAAAGCTAAACAACCAAAATAGTAAAGAACAACAAAATGACGTACAAAGCGTTGCCACCTACAACCTACTTGCTTGCACCTTCACCCCAATAACACAAATCTCTTTTACTTGTTTTGTAACTTACGCGACATGATCCCCTCACGTTTTTTCCTTCTTAAGGCATTAAGCATGATTCATGACACAACTGAGATATAATTGTATTAAATCGAATTATTTATAATTATTTTTATAATATTTATATAATTATAATAATATTTTAATAAAATGATATTTAAATTTTTTTATATATCAAAATAATTTTATTACAAATATTTATTTAAATAATATTAAATAACGTTAAAGTAGATAATATTTAACGTTAAATGATTATAATTGTATCTTGAAAGATATTTAATGTAAAATAATAAATTTAATTTTTTTAATAATTAAAATATATGAAATAGATAAAAAAAATATGTTATTTTTATGATTATAAATTTTAATTTTTTTTTTGTTTTTACTAATAAATATTTTTACTTACTAATTATAGCCCGTAAATATCATAACATTTCACTGGCCATCTTTGGTTTACCCACTCTAATTGTGCATTTATTGTATACATTTTATCTCATTCAGTTTTGAGTAAGGATATTGTCAATTCAGAAATATTTTATTATATTAAAAGAATGTCTTATCAATGTTTAAAAAGACTTTATTCATATAAAAAAATTGAAAAATTCAAGATAAATTTGAAATAAAAATTTTAATTAATCTAAATAAAACTTCTTAAAACATGAAATGGAATAATAATTTTTTAAGGTGCGTACTTTGATAACATAAGCTCCACATAAATAATGAACCAATTGTATTTTAATATATATATATATATAGGTATTGAAAAATCACGAATTCAAACTTATCATTATTTATGTATAAATGATAACCTCGCTTTCAAGGGCATTATTGGAATATGTGTAGTTTTGCGTTGTTTAAACTTATCATTATTGGAATTCTACACTTTACCTTGTTATATAGCATTATATTATAGAATGAATAACGAATTACATGTTTAAAATATATATCTTTATTTGTTATCTTTTAAAAATACATCTCTATTTTAAAGAAAAAACATAAATTATTATATAAGTTATTTTGTTTATATTACTTGAATGTTTTTATTAGTCACTAAAAAAATAAAAAAATAGCACCGATTGATGTATACAATTGATGACACATATGATATGTAGCATCGGTTGTACACATCAATCGATGCGTAATGTAGCATTAATCCTACGTGATAATTGACACGTAATGTTGTGTTGATCCTACATGACAACCAATGTTGAACATGACATCTCCTTGGTTGACGGGTAGAATCAATTTTTCACGTAAGACAAACGCGTCATGTGTAGCGTTGGTTCTGCGTATCAACTGATACTATGTGCCACATGTAACGTCAGTTAACACGTAGAATCGATTTAATTGGATTTTTTTCCTTTTTTTTCTTCTTTCCCCTCCCCCCGACAGTTCTTGCTAGTCCCTTATTTTCTCTCCCATACGTGCGTTATTTTTAATTATCTTTGTCCATTTTCGACGCCATAAGTTAGATTTTGTTACTTCACTTTGTGATCTAGATCTACCCTTTTTTAACTTAACACTCTCTATTTTCTAACCCATTTTTCTTCACATTCTCACTTACTAAAAATGTTTTTTTTTATTTTAACACTTGTTTGACTCTTGTAAGTATTTTTATGAATTATTTTACACTTATTATTTTTTTATATTTTTATTTATTTTATAAAATTATTTTTTATTTTTATGTATATTATGTGTTATTAATTATTAGTATATATTTTTATTTTTTGTAAATTCTTCATTTTTGTTAAAGCTTAAAGAAGACAATATATTTTTTATTTATTTGCTTTAATTAATTTCATGTCTTTCATGTTATATACATGAACAATTTATAATTTATTTTGAATTTATAATTTATTAGCAATTTCATGTAATTCAAAATAAATTATATATATATATATATATAATTTATTTTGAATTAAAAGTTTTTTTAAACTTATGATTACATGTATTAAATAATATTAAATATTTCTAATGTTATGATGAATTTATTAATTGTTTGAATATTATGTATTTATTTTTATATTATGTTTTGATTGATATTCTAATAATTTATAAATTTTATATAATAAATTTTGAAATGTATTGGTGATTAATACATTTATATTTATAGGTTACATATTTAATATATTTAATGTCATTAATAAAAAATATACAAATCTTAAATATCAAAGTGTAGAATAGAGCACGATTATATTTCTGGAGTTGAAATTTTCTTGAAATTTGCTCATAGAAATAATCATAATAATAATAATAATAAAGTCAACATGATTCGATCCACGTGTGTTAAATGTAAAAATGAAAAATTTTACGATATTGATGGGATTAAGTATCACTTTATTCATAGTGATATTCTTTTGAGTTATAAATATTGATATTATCATGAAGAAAATATTGATAATATTTATAAAGAAGAGGTAAATAAGGATTTAAGTGAATTATGTACATATTATCAGAATAGGTACTCCAAACATAATGTACAAACATAAAATATATTTCATGTTATGGAAGATGAATTACATGAGGATAATCTTAAAACATTTAAAAAAACAATAGAAGATGCCAACAAATCGTTGTATCGAGAATGTAAGAAATACACTAAAATGTCAAGATTGGTTCATTTTTACAATATGATGGCAAAAAATGATTTTTGGACATGTGATTCATAAAATTACTAAATGTACTAATATATATGTTTCCTAAGGGTAATGAGTTTTCATCTTCAATGTATGAAGTGAAAAAGTCTCTTAGTCGATTTGGCCTGAAATATTATAAGATTCATGCTCGTCTAAATGATTGAATTTTTTATAGAAAAAAATATAAGACATTAGATGATGATCCGATGTGTAAAAAATCAAGATAGAAGCATGCTACAAATGAGACCGCCTAAAAAAGGCATGCTCGTCTAAATGATTGAATTTTTTATAGAAAAAATATAAGACATTAGATGATGATCCGATGTGTAAAAAATCAAGATAGAAGCATGCTACAAATGAGACCGCCTAAAAAATGCATGCTCGTAAGGTTCTTTAGTACTTTTCTCTGATTCTTCGCTTTCATAAGTTATTCAAAACCAAAAAGACATTAAAGATGTTAACTTAGCATTTAGAGAATCAATATGATGAAGGGATGCTACGTCATCCTTTCGATTCTTCAAATTTAAAAGTAGTAGATAATGTATCCTCTCGATTTTCATATGATCCATGCAATCTTCGTCTTGTTATTACTGTTGATGAAATTAATCCACACAGTTCATTTAGTAGCAGATATAGTTGTTTCAACCCTAAAATAAATAATGTTAGCAAAAAATTCATGATGCCAACATTATTAATATCAGGGCTGAAACAACCTCGAGTTAATATCATATACAATGTCAACAAAAGAGAAGGATGTGTTTTTTAAATGTTTGGTTAGTGCGAAGGTTTCTGATAGTTACTCATCCAACTAAATAAATTTTATGTCTATGATTAATCAAAAAACTTTATGGATTGAAATCACATGATTTTCATATCTTAATGTAATAGTTATTGCCAATTGAGATTAAGTCAATTCTTCCAAAACATATTTTTTGCATATTCATGTAATAATGTATAATATTCCTTATTACTTTTATAATTTGAAGAGAGCGATCGCAGAACAAATAAATAAGGGTGAAATAATTGAGCAATAAAAAAAGATAACATATATTATGCATTTGGACCCGATCATCCTGGTCTGGTTAGGGAGGGAAGCCGATATCACAGTTACATGAAATTTTTCAATTTTTCAAAACAAAGGTTTGAAATGGTCAATAAGGATAAGTAAAATAAAGTTGAAGAAGAATTGAGCTCATTTAATGCTACTATGTTAAGTGAGCTTACAATTATAAAGCAAATTCAAAGTTCCGAAGCTAGGGCATCAAAACACATATCAATCTTGCCATCATACTATAGTAAAGGCATGCTTTATTGGCTAGGCATGTCACTCATGTAATCTTATGGCCAACCTATGTCCTTTATAGGATATGGTCATCATATTGGACCCACATATATGTGAAGAATGCCCATGCAATCGCCTAGTAGCCTAATATTTTCAATGTAATCTGTGCGTTCTTACCATCATTCATAAGAATATTTTGATGAGAATGTTCTTCTAATAGCTATCCTATATAGGAGTGCTCTTTCATTTAAGGAGTAATTCATGGTAAAATTTAAAGCTTATGTAGAATGAATATTATTTTAATTTTTTATTATATATATATTTTATTGTATATAACGCTTAAATATTTTATAGAATATGAAATGTTTGTTGAAAGATCCATCATTTACGGATTATGTTTCTATTGAAATAATACAAAAATTGAGCAATGATTAAAAGATTCACAATCTATATTTACGACTACATTAGCAAATTGTAAATGATCAATCATTGCTCTATCATTGTCCACTACTAGTGCCCTATGATACTTTTACGGACTATGTTGCTATTGTAATAATACAACAATCGAGCAATGATTCAAAAATCACAATCTATATTTATCAAATCATTATCAAATTGTAATTGACCAATCAATGCTCCATCATTGCCCACTACTAGTGCCATACGATGCTACCATAGCCAAAAAAGCTATTGGATAATGTGTGGCTTGGATGTTAAATCAAGTTGTGTTAAATTTTGACATGGTACTATTTAGTTTTACTTAAGATAACAAAAATTTACTACTTTTATTGTTACTTATGTAATAACTATTGTTTAGTCTATTATACTAAAATTTGTAAGTGTCATAAATTTAAGAGATGCAAAGTAAGTATTTCGTGAAAAATTTATATCTAGTGGATAATCATCATACACTAAGTAATTCAAGAAAAAAGTCATGAAAAAGGTATAATTATGAGTATACAATAAACTTTAGTAAAAGTCTTTGCTTTTTAATGATAAATATTGTGAGCAAAAATAATATGAATGATGAATAAACAATGTCACTTTCTAAAGAAATATCTGGCGTATACATCGAACAATCTTACCCATTGATCGAGTGCATATTGTAATTATTTGAGGTTTAAATAACCGACTTAAGTATAATTTAAGTGTGGACAAGGTGAGTCCTCAATCAGTAAATAGTTTTTATTTATGTAGAGTATATAATTATATTCATATTATCTAATTGATTATATATATTTCTTTTATATAGGATATGTTAGTATTAACTCGAAGCTAATTACCTATCACATTCAGCAATGTTTTATGATTAATCATATGTGAATCAATATCAAGAGCATGATGCTAGCATGAGAGCGAAATAATTATATGATAGAGCTTTAACACTTTAGATAAATTAAAAGTTGATAATCTCTTAACCACTAAAGTTTAAACAAGGTCAAGATCATTTAATATTAGTAATCCTTGCTTGGTATTGTGATTCTGCTTACATAGAATTGAATAAAGATACAAAAATAGTTGTTAAAATGTAAGAGTTAATACTAACTATTTTTCTTTTATTGTTCTTTATAATATTGAGTAAAGATGAAAATACTACTCTTATAAACTTTGATAGGACATAAAAGTTATGTAATAAGAGCAAGAACATTGTCCTTAAAAAAATCACATAAGTATATATTGGATAAAGTTATGGTATATGCAAGTGAATATTAAGAATGAATTTTATTAATTTAATGAATTGTACGATTGAATAATAAAGATATTTGAATTGATAAATTATGTATACTTATTTTTTTAAGGTTCCATAACAAAGTGATGTAGTTATAAATGGTTCTTTTTTTATGAAATTTATAAGAAATATCATCTCAAATATATACATGTCAATTAAAAATGTGCTAATCTCTTTTATTAATATATTTTTTTTAACATATAAGTTATATTTAATGAATTTACGATGTTAATTATAAAATAAGTTTTGTTCATTTATGTTTTAAAAATTGTAATACTTGTTAGGTGTTATTTGATGTGCTTACTTGTTCTATAATCATATACTAATTTATTAGCATCAATGTCTTTAGATTTAATATTTCATATAACATGTAAGCTATGTTGGTTTTTTAAACTTCTTCATTCGAGGCCATGAGAATATTGAGGTAATGTTGCATGATAATTGCTAATTAGCTAATATATTGATTGTTTAACGTATATAAGTTATTTTTTGTGAATTAATGATATTAAATTATTATTTTAAATTTAAATACATGTAGTTCTTTTACTGTAGTCAAACGAGTTATGATAGAATTTTTTTTGAAGATTTACAAAAAAAAAATAGGTAAAACACATGCTTCAAATTATAAGGTTGCAAGAAGAGTCAAAAGAAAAATATGATGATATTTAATATCATAGGTATCTTATTATTATATGCTTATCTTGTAAAATTGTATATAGTAATAGATATATGTAATTTTATATCTAATATATGATGCATATATATATTTTTCTTATAACATTTAATAATATTATAATTAAGTTAAATTTGTATATATAAATTGTATGTAAGTTAATTTTTTTTATAAGTTAGTTCTTAAGTAATTAGTTAATATCTAGTTTTTAAATGAATAAAAAGTTTTAAAAACTCTTTTAAATATATTTTTATTTTTTGTGTTGTTATGTGATTTAAAACATGTCGAAGGATTAATTAAAAATAACCAAAATATATTTAGTGGTAGAATCGACTTAAATTTAAAATCGCATGTAAACCGACTTAAAAGTCATTTATTGTACTAACAAATGAAAGCTTTTAGATAGAGCAAATGATCGATCACTAACTTTTCTTCCATTTCAACAGCTCTATTTTTTTCCTCCCATTTTTTTTTGTTATACATGATACTTTTTAGGTTCTATCGAAGCTATGACAAAATTAGTTAAATGAATGATTAAAGTAATTAATAAAATATCATTTTTTTATATGTATAAATAATTCAATTATTTAATTGATTTTATTTTTAATATCTTTTAGTAAATTTTTTTTTTTTATAATATTAAAAAATATACCATATATATTATAATATATATATATATAATGAGTTATATTATATAATTAAATTAATATTTTTATTGTTTAAGTAATGGTTAAAATATTTTAATTTTAAATACCAAATGACTTGGGACTTTGAGAAAGTGAGTGGCCAAATATTTTAAGTCACTTAAATAAAATTATTTTAAGAACCGTCTACATTTAAAAAAAAAATTTGAGAAAGAGGTATCGATAACCTTTCAAATATATAACTTGATTACATTAAATAAACAAAAAGAAGAAGAACAAATAACTTGTATCAATGTTATTGTTACCTCCATCAAACACCGACATATTTTACGTGATTTAAATTTTGATGCAAGCATAGTTAAAATCAAGCCGACCGCTTAAGTAGGTTTGTTTGCAATGAATATATATATATATATATATTTGGTGCGTATATATATATTTGGTGCGTGGATAATACCTTAATGAAAAAGACATAAGTTTTAAGTCGGATTAGGGAGGGTTAAAAGAGGGTAAAAAGTGCATTGGATTGATAAATTAGTTTGCTCGTTAAAAGATTTAAATCCAAAAATAAAAAATCATAATTTTTATTTAAATTTAATATCAATATAATAAATTTTACTCTTTGATATCATAGATATGATAGTATTAATGTAAAAATATTTATAATATTTTAAAAATATTAAAAATATTCATAATAAAAAAAAATTTAAAAAATTTGTAATAATTTACACAGAAAAATTATAAATTAAACGGATATCAATAATCTCATTTAATAATATGATACCACTAAAAAGAGATAAAAATAACCCAACTTTATCTTTTCTTTTTGACCAATAGAATTGTATGAGAAATTATTCAATTATTGAGACCATGATAAATAATTTCTCTCTCTCCATCTATTGATATAGCTAAAGATAATACATGAAATGCAAAAAGAATTTATGTTACGTGGAATGTAACATAAAATTTTCCTTTTAAAATAAATAATTTTTTTTCCATAAATGAGGAATATTGAAAGGAAACACAACTAACATTTTGAGATATTATGTTAGGAACATGATCATCTATTTTTATTTATTAAATTTAAATTATATATTTACAATTTAAAGATTTAAAGATTATTTTTATTAATAATTTTAAATTATAACATATATTAAACATAAAATAAATAATCAAAATTTAAAAATAAATATAAATAAGTAAATAACAAACAAATAGATAATTCTAATGCATTATGACAAACAAAAGCTTTATTTTTAACAATTTATTTTAATATGATAATTAATATAAGAATTATAATTAAAAGTAAAAACAATTATCTTAATCAATAAATATTATTATATCAGGTTATAAAAAATAAAAATATTCTCTCTAAATGTTTGGAAACTGTCATTAAGTTAATGCGATCACTAAATTAATAATAACGAAGATGCGTTAAATCAAATTAAAAGATATTGTTACCTACTTATCTTCTATTACTTACCGACGAAAAAAGTTATTGTGTGAATTATATTTCCTACTTTTTAAATCAAATATGACTATTTATATTTTAAAAAATAATTATATTAATTTTTTTATTATCTAAATAACATATCATCACTTATTTTTAGAAAAAAATAAAATAATAATGTTCTTTTTGATAAAAGGCAAGTAGCTTATCATGTGAAATCCGAATCTATGGTGGATATAGTATGTACGATTAGTGTCGTATCAATAATAAAATAATAATATTATCCACATATGATGTCTTTACTCTTAAGTTTTAGTTTTCCGTACGCACGTAATGACGTAACCACGTGATCTTCCGCCTTCCTAGATTTTTCTTTTTTTTTCTTTTTATACGATAGCTCATATTTTTTTATTTTCAAAATATCATATCCACTTGTATTAACTATCCCTAAAAAGTCTATGACGATTGTCTGACTTCACTCCGGTCACTACCCCTTTGAATATTATTTAAAATATTTTATATTTGTTTTTAAAAATAAAATTACATTAATATTATATTTTATTAATTAAAAAATAATATATTATGATAAATTTTAAAAATTATGAATAATTTTTTTTTACTATAGATGCTACAGGGAGCATGATTATGTGCTAATAATGATTATACGTATTACTAATTAATTAAACAGCCTATTTAATTGTAGAATATCTACGTATCTAATAAGTACTTAGGATGAGTCCAATTTTCATGTCTATTTATAAGTGTTATTGCAAGTGTTATTACCACGGAAGTTAGCTAAGATAAATTTAATAGTTATTTTATTTTAAGTGATTTTAATCTTGTAATTATTATATTGAGTATAAAAAATCTTATAATTTTTTAAAAAATAAATAGAATTTTATTATTATATATAGTTAAATATTTTAATTTTATAATTTTTGAATTAGATATTTATATTCTTATTATTTATGAAAGTTAAGTTGGATTAATATATTTAATTTTAATAAATTATGTGATTAAAATTGTTTATTTTTTATAATAATCATAATATAATTAATAATATCTAAATTAATATATTATAAAATTAAAATATTTATTTAAAAAAAATTACGAATTAATGAAATTCAAGAGACTTTGTGGTGTTAATACAAGTATCATCATAATTCATAAAGCATTTACTAACCAAATTTCTTCTTTTATTTTGTTTCTTTTCCAATTATAATATGTGAATCACTTGGATATTTTTCTATTTTTTTAAATTTTCAGGTGAGAGTTTCATTAAATATTTGTTTTTATTTCATGTAAAAATATATTAAGAGGGGCATATATTATTAGTAATATATTACTCCGTCAAATATTCATGTTGTTACGGTTTGATAACAAGGTGAATTTGTATTGTGGTGTGAATGTGATCGAATTATAACCATTTTTTTTATCTGAATTGATGTAAATGTTTACTGTTTAATTAATAATTATAAGAAAAAAAATTAGAATATTAAAAATAATAATAACTTGGATTAATAATTAAAAATAATTAACAATTTATTTTAATATCATCATAATTAATATAAGAATTATAATTAAAAGTAAAAATAATTATCTTAATCAATAAATATTATTATATCAGGTTATAAAAAATAAAAATATTATCGCTAAATGTTTGGAAACTGTCATTAAGTTAATGCGATCACTAAATTAATAATAATTAAGATACGTTAAATCAAATTAAAAGATATTGTTACTTCCTTATCTTCTATTACTGATGGACAAAAAAAGTTATTAATTACAATTTTATATTTTGTATGAAATCCGAATCTATGGTGGGTATGTACGATCAATGTCGTATCAATAATAAAATAATAATATTGTCCACATACCATGTCTTTACTCTTTACTTTGAGTTTTCCGTACGCATGTCATGACGTAACCACGTGATCTTCCGTCTTCTCAGATTTTTCTTTTCCTGGTTCAGAAATCCAACTTTGGAGTCTATAACTTTTTTATTTAAGCCTATTAATTAAGATATTTGAAATTCTTGTTAGTTATTCCTCAATTTTTTTAGCACACTCTCACATTTAAATCTGTCTCCTACTTTAGTTGAATCGTATCTAGTTTTTAAAGTATTATTTATTATTTTTAAAATATTTTTTTTTATTTTTATTTTTTAAAAATAAAGTTATATTAATATTACTTAAAAATAATATATTATCTTATATTTCAAAAACTATCAATAATTTTTTACAGTTTTACTATAGATGCTATAGGGAGCATGAAACTGCTAATGTTATAAGAATTATATATGATTGTTTTCAACTTTAAATTAACTTTTAGGATTAAGTACCAATAAATCCTATGAATTTTGATTACACAAACACGAGAAAGATTGTTGATTAGTATGACTAATGTAAAATTTTAAGTAACCTTTAACAAGAAAAGTTCTAACATTTTTTTCATTTGTAAACAATAATATACTAAAATATTCTCAATTTGGTTAAAATTAGACATCTTCAACAACAAATAAAATTACTATAAAAACCTAAAAAATATTGATAATCCTTTTCGTATTAACTTAAATGTTTAAGAGAACTTGTTTTCTTCTAATAATTCTAACATAAATCAAAGCTAAAGATTACGTAATCAAATACCAATAACATTAATGGTTAAATTATAAATATTTTAATTATATAATATATAAAATAAATACTTATAAGTGAGTGATATATGTATAAAAATATTTTTATCTCTTCTCTCTAAAATCTCTCAAAAGTTCAAGTTTTTAAAAAAGTTTAGGATTTCAATTACTTCGACGGGACGAGAGGTTATGTGTTTAAGTTTTATTAATTTTAATAGTTGAATTGAAAGTATTAGTTATAAATGTATATGTTAGAAATTTAGGCCTAACTTAACCCAATAAGATCTCATTAATTTAAGAGTTGTCTAAATTTATAAGCAGCTTTGTTGCTTTGTTCCTAGTCGATGTGGGATAAGGATACTTAACAGCCCCCCTTCACACGACGGAGAAAGGTGGACATTAGCGCCACGGTGAAACTATGGTAGAGCCCAATTAGGTCCAAGCACATAAAGACTAGACCCAGCTCTGATACCTTGTTAGAAACTTAGCTCTAACTTAATCCAATAAGATCTCATTAAGTTAAGGGTTACCCAAGCTTATAAGCAATTTTGTTGCTTTGTTCCTAGTCGATGTGGGACAAGGATACTTAACAGCCCCTTCACACGGCGGACAAATGTGGAAATTAGCGTCACGGTGAGACTGTGGTAGAGCCCAATTAAGTCCAAGCACATAGAGACTAGACCCAGCTCTGATACCATGTTAGAAACTCAGGCCTAACTCAACCTAATAAGATCTTGTCCAAGCTTATAAACAACTTTGCTGCTTATGTTCCTAGTCGATGTGGGACAAGGATACTTAACAGCCCCCCTCCACACGGCGGAAAAAGGTGGAAATTAACATCATAGTGAGATTGTGGTAAGGCTCAATTAAGTCCAAGCACATAAAGACTAGATTCAGCTCTGATATCATGTTAAAAACTCAGGTCTAACTCAACCAAATAAGATGCCGACAAAGGGCGTGTATGATATTAAATATCCTTGTCCAACATCGACTAAGAACAAAGCAGTAAAGCTGCTTATAAGTTTAGGTAACCCTTAAATTAATAAGATTTTATTAGATTAAGTTAGATCTGAGTTTCTAACAGTATAAAAATATTATAAATTTTTTTCATATTAATTTAAATTTTTAGAAAAATTAATTTTTAATGTAATTAGTGGTCGTAAAGTATTATCTAATTACAACTTCAAACTTCAAACTTTGATCTAGATTTCTAGATTACAAGTAGGTATTTATTCTTTCTTTTTTCTTAAACAATAACAAAAAAATTTAATCTTCATACTCAACTAATTATACCATTTTATGATTATTATGAAACATGTCATCTAATTAACCATAATTAAACATGTGCTATTATGTTCAATTGTTAGGTGAGAGTTGAGGTGATGATATCATGGATGGCCAGTAGTGTTAAATAAAATAACTAAGGAGTGTTGCAAGGAAATGGGTAGAAATATGTAGAGATAAACTTAAAAAGATGTAAGATTATTATTATTATTATTATTATATTCACCTACATTATAGTTTAATTAAACGTAATAAAATTAGGAAATAGATAAAATAAAATAATTAAAAAAATAGGATGAAATAAATAATATAACAATTTATGAACTTTCTAAACTCTCTCTATCTTGAGAGTAGTTGGCGCGCGTGGCCCTTTTGACCGTTAGGGTTTATATCCTAAACTTTCATCTATGTCGCCTCACCTTCCAAATACCAAGCCATCGTCTCAACTACCCTCTTCCTCCATTCTTTCTTGTCTTCTAATGTCATTTACCCTCTTCCACCTTTCTTTCCCATTTTGCATTAATAAACCTAGTTGTCGTCTCCTCAGATTACTTAGCTTTTATTCAGTTTTTCGATCGACTTCTTTCCTCACACGGTGGTTCAATGGTTGTTGGATGTTGTCGTCTCTAATGTTGGTGGGCTTCGTCATGCTCTAATGGGTCTTTCGCTGTTCTAGCACTAGTGAGACTCCATTTGGGCGTCGGTAAGTTTTTGTTTGGTTGTTTGGGTTGAGTAAAAATGGTTGTTCATTTAGGTGGTGTTTTAGTGTTTTTTTTACCGTGTAGTTTTAAATTATATTTATTTTTTAATATTATATCAAAATTTAGTCTTACTTAATTATTGATTTATATTTTGTGATTAAACTTATTTATAAATTTAAATAATTTTTAATATAATAATATCTTATTAAGTTTAGTTATTTTTGATTTTTAAAATAAATATATTAAAGAGATATAATATTTGGTTATTATTATGAGTCCTTAATAATGTTTTAAATGATATATCTAGATGTTAAATAGTATAGAAGGTGCTTAAATGTTTTAAAAAATTCTTTCGCAGATTTTCAAAATATCTTGTTCGTTATTAATTTCGAATTAACATTTAATTCATTATTGCTTGGATTATGCTCGTCCTAATGAAACGGTTTTGTTTTGTTATAAAATAATAATAATTTATGAACTTCCATAGCCGCCAACGTCGTCATCAAGATCAAGATATCAACAAAAATAAAACGTTAAATGGTTGACAAGACCAGACTAGTTGGGTGCGGGGCCTGCGGCTTTGTGCACCCTTTTCAAGCATCAAACTCAATTTGACAACTTTACGAAAGTAAATTTTGTCCTTGTTCTCTTTATTTTCTACAAAATTGTTTCGTTGAAATGCTATTTTAATATAATAACTAATATTATTTAAAAAATTAAATTAAATAATATTATTAAAATTTATATAAAATAATATTTTAATAACTTTTAATAAAATATAATTAAACAAATTTCAATACTGAATATACCTAATAGAACCAATTTCATATTTTATGATATTCAATAAATAATATATATTAGATATTTAGGTTTAATTTTTTTAAAGTAAAAATATGTAAATTTTAAGGATATATATATATATATATCAAATAATATATTTGTTTTTATTTAATTTTCTCAACTAAAATAAACAAATAAGAAAGCGTGCATTTTCCTGCATATAATTAGTTAACAAGACGGAAAAACATGAGAAACATACTTATATATATAAGTTAAAATAATGTATTCATAAACCTTTTGGCCCAATTAGTAGTGATAATTAATAATAAATAGCATTTAATTAATTTAATACTAAAAAATGAGAGGAAAACGTTTGTGAGATCACTTTTGAAATTCGAATTCACAGCCTGTACTAATTTGGAGTTACTTTTTTTTTCTTTTTAACAATTAATTTAGAGTTAATATAAATAAATTGATAAATCACACTAAATAAAAAATTGAATTATAAGGAATAATTTGGTTTGATATTTTATTAATTTTTATTTGATCCAATTTATAAAATTTAAAAATTGTTTAAAGAAAATCTAACTGTAATAATTAATAAATTTATTAAACAATTATTATTTAACGTAATATATAGCATAACATGTTAGAAAAAGAAAATACATATTATCTTGATCTGTCGTTATTATTTAAATCAAGTCTTAGATACTGTGTTTATTTTTTTTATTTAGTTGAAGCAAAAACATAAAAATAAATAAAATTATATTTGATAAGTATTGAATATAAAAAAACAAAATAAACCAAGTTATAAAGTTAATATTCATTGTATAAATAATTATATATTTAACAATTTAATTGTAAATGTAGGGATCTTTAGTAAGTATAAATAATTAAATCTAATTTTAATAAATTTTTAAAAGATTGAAATTGGTCGGATCGTGTTAGTTCCTAATTGGGATTAAGTACGTTACTTTTAAATTTAATAATACTAATAAAACATTGAATAAGTTTTAATTAAAAATTTAATTTAAATAAATTTAAATGATTATAATTTAATTTAAAAAATGTTAAATTTTTTTAATAATAAGAATAAATATATTTTTATAAAATATATTATAAATTTAACAATAATATTTTTATTATTTTATTATAAATATTTTCATCCAAGCTTAATATATTTTAATACATATCTTATAGTTTAATTAATAATTTATTAATGAAATAATTTATAATTAATTATCATTATATATCTTTAAATTTATGATTAATTAATAAATAATATGTTAATTCATGCAAAATAATTTTAATTGTTCTAAATAATATACGTACGGTGAGAATTTTTTACATCATATTAAGAATATGAAATAATTTATACATATATTTTAATTTATTTATTAAATAAATTATATAATTAATCAATTAAATTAATATTTTAATTTAATTTTATTTATTAAATTTGATACTAATACGAAACTAATTAATTCGAATGAATTTATAAATCATATTTTTATTTTTTTAAGCAGTAGAAACCATAATTTAAATTTAAAATAATTTAATATAATAAAAAAATAAATATTAATTAATTAATTTGTTACTAATTATCTATTAAATATACGGGAAAAATTAACACAATTTACCACAAATAACTATACGGTATGGTACTTACTTGTACAAGTGGGGTTGATTGACTTGTGTCAATGTCTAGCTGCAAGTTGCAACCAAATTCTACGGTTAAAAAGGAACCAGGGACAACCCATCATTTCTTGTCTCATAACTTTTTTTTTCTTTCAAACTCTCTTGTCTAATAATAATTTTATTTATTGTTTTTTCATCACCAACTTTTTAAAATTTTGATCTAATAATAAAATTTTCTTCACTCATATTTTCATTCATAAATTTAAACTTTAGTGTCGGTGGATAAAAATAAAATTATTTCAAGTTTAACATTTACATTCATGCTTCAAGGTCCATCACGTAAACAAAGAAAAAATTATAATTAATTTTTTTAAAATAACCATTTTCAAGAAAGATTTTGCATTATTCAAATAAATTTCCATAATTAAAAATAAATCCAAATATGCTTGACTATAACCATTAACAAAAAAATATATTAAAAAATTTAATGTCATGCAAGGTAATTTATTCCGTGTAACATGTACACACACTCGTTAGCTTTTAATACCATTTTACATCAATTTTTTATTTTATCTAACACATAATACCAAATATTATATTAAAAAGTATATTTTTTTATAAAATAAAATATTTTTTTTATTACACTAAAAATCTAATTATAATTTTTTCTTTTATACTTTATATGAAATCGTGAATTTATTTTAGACTTTTAAAATTTTTATTTGATAAATTATTTTTACTTACATTTTTTTAATATAATTAAAATTTACACAATTTATTTACAACTTACGATCTCTAACTTTTACAAATTTTATAATATGACTTTCTTTAAAACTTTTATCAATTTTACTATATGATTTTCTTTAACTTTTTTTTTCTTTACATTTGATCCTTTGAACAAACCCAAAACTAATTTAAGAAACAGTATAAAACTTTAATTTGATTTATTAATTAAGGATGAATTTCAGATGTTAAATCACATGATAAATGACAAATATGATACCTATTGTCTTCAACAGTTATGCAATTTTTTTCAACTAATTAAAGAATTTAACGATGTCCTGCATCATCATTTAATTGTTTGTATTGTAGTAAATAAATGACCTTAAAAATAAACTATACCGAGAAGAAATCTTTTGTATAGAATAAATAATATATTTGATGATATTTATAATGTAAGAAAAAGCAAGCTCCTTTATAAAATAATTGAAATTTTTATTGAGGAATTATAAAATACTTTATATGATGTATTCTGAATACATAGTTATGTTTCGATCAATTACTTCCTTCTTTTCCTCCATTTTTACACAATTATTATCCCTTCTTCTCAATAAAGCTTTAGCACAAACGAATTTCTTCTACACCAGAAGAAAAACTATCTTTTTATAAAGAAACTTTATCCCTCAATGGATCCCCTTTTTATCATCTCTTTTATTAACAAAACATCTTTTGCTGGGAGAACTATAATCTCTACTTTTTAGTGTTTGTCAATTTTGTGTTTTGATGGTGCTCTCAATATGTTTATAAAAAGTTTTGAATGAACAAATGGGTTGTATCAAGCCCATTACTATTACTTTTTCTACTATTTCAACCCCAAGATCCCATGTCTTTTGCACTTTCTTATGGGAAAGATATCTTTCTTTTCATAAGTTTCTCTCTCTAATACGTTACTTATTTTTCTTTGCTTTTATATGTTTTGCTTGTATCTTTGTTCTTTCTTTGGGAATGTTGGATTTTGTGAAATTCTGTGGAGATGAGTCTAGGGTAAGATTTATTATGATTTCTTTTTAGTTAGTATGTTTTGTTCTCAAATATGAGTTCTTTTTTGTTATATTTCAAGAGTTATAAAGTTAGAAGCTTGTAGTGCCCACAAAGTGTGTGAGAAAATGCTTCACTCAACGTGCTTGATGGTGTGCCATCTTATATAAGTCTTTTTCATGCGCACAATCAGAGTTTGTGCTATATCTGCCCTGATTTTTCTAAAACTTCCTTATATACTTGGTTTCATTTGATGAATTACATATGAAACTTTGATGTCCACCTTATCAAATGAGTTTTTTTTTATGTATTTATGTGAAGAGATTAATAATTGATGACTTTATGAAATTAGAATTATTAGTGTACTTTTTTATTTAATATTTATTTATTTTGTTCAATAAATAATATTTTTGAGATTAAAAATATTAAAATATATAACTTTTATTGAAAAAGGATAAAAATATAATTTATGAATTTTTTATAAATTTTTTATAAATTTTTAACGAATTATCAATCAAGAGCTACCATGTGGCATCATGCAAATAGAGAAACTGATTAGGCAAATCACACAGATGTCACGCTAGAAAAGACGACGAATCGTAAATCGTTGCGTGTGAGGAGTGATATACCGCATGCCACATGTAGGCACGATGTTTATTCGAGTTTAACTACGGTCAAACCTTTAAGCCACGTGTCTTCACTATATTCATCCATCCATCCACCAATGTGCCACACCATTCCTTATTGCGAATCACATTGCATCGCATAACGATGATTCAATAAGTGTGGACCTAAACTGGTCTCTCTTGTCACACGTCACACGTCACTCTTTGATTGGTTGATGTTGTTAATTTTGTTTGTTTTGATCTCAACTCTTGATTTGAAGTTGATATGACAGTTCAAATTTCACCTAAGTTATATTTAACCCCCTAATCACCCCATAAATCCTAATGAGTCATCATTAACAAAATTTTGATTAATTTTTAGAACTAAGAAGAGAGAAAAACACAATTTAAAAGGAGATACAATTTTGTTAGAAGAGATTATTATTACAATTCAAGATATTGATTGTATTTCTACTTTTACTATTTTATTTTTCAATTTTTATGTCTTTCTTTATGAAAAATAGGAGATTTATGAAAATATTTATGTGTAGTTAATTTATTAATCTAAGAATCTTATAAACCTAATTTTCACCATAAGATGATATAATATTTTACCCCAATTATGATTTTAATTTAATTATTTAATTTTATTTTATTTGTATGCTATTAATTGTTTGGTTAACAATTTATTCCTAAAGATAATTAAATAGATTTGAGAGAATTATTTAATTATTTGTCTTGATTAAATAACATGCATAGTTTCTAGGTAGAGATATATGGCTTTTATGTATGTAATCCATAATTGATGAACTTAATAAGTAATATGTAATTTAATTGACATAAGAATGTGATTAAATTAATTACTATATGATGTGTAATTTACATGAGAAAGGAATTTATGCTAAGTTAGATTCAATTGATCATGTAATTAATTGATAATTATATTAGGGTGATTTTAGTGATTCACATGTTTATAAAATTGAGAGATTAAATATTTTTAGATATTTTTTCATATATCTTTTTAGTTACAAAATCTGATTTAATTAATTATTATTATTTACTTTCAGTTATTTTAATTTTATTTCTTTAAAATATAAAAAACAAAAAAGTTAATTTTTATTCTTTTAGTATTAGTTTATAATAAAATAATTCCAATAGAAATGATATTTTCTTATTATTATATTATTTGTTGTGATACATATATTTACATATTCTTTGTACACATTTCGTATACGATGATGTAGTTCTCTTCAATTTAAGTGCTACTTGGTATGTTTTTATTATCCTAAGCTTGGAGTTTGATATATACATGTCATAATACTTACAAGTTTATAATTAATTAAATTAATTTTTAGTTTGGGAAAAAAATAAAAAACTACACTCGATAACAACATGAAGAAATGAGCCAACAAAAAAAAGACAAAATATGCGATCGTTCCCAATATAAATAGTTTAAATTTATATTTTTATTAAATGATTATGATTTTTAAATGAAGATAATTTAATGATAAATGTTTCATGGTTATAATTAAATATTATCATTGGTTTAGGAATTACTTATTAATCTAAGTTTTTATATTTATTAACATTTATACTATTATATAGTTTTATTTTAAAATTATTATGATTTGTTAATATTATTTATTTAATTTATTTATCATCGAAACGGGCTCGTATGAAATGTCATGGTTCTAATTTTTCTAGACATCAATATTTAAACAATTCGTTTAATATTCTAACTTAAAATGCATCAAAGATACATTATCGAAATAAAAATATTTGATAAAAAGAAAATAAAAAGATAAAGAAAAATATCTATAAATTAAATATTTTCATATTTTTTTTAATACGTATCTCAATCACAATTTATTCAAACAATGAATAAATACTCACAAGTAATTTTAAATTAAAGAAAAAAATATCTATTATAATTTATAATCGATAGAATTCAATCAAATCTAATAAATATGAGAAGAAAGATCCTCCGAGATCGATAAGCTGTAATAGAATTAGATGATTATTATACTACAATTAAACTAATATATCAAAAATTAATGTTGTTATTGTTATCGAAGTTATTGTGAAGCACTCACAACTATAATTGTTTTAAATCCTATAATTTCTCTTTTAAAATCTCATCGAGTTACTAAAGGTAGTACATAGAAGATTTGGTTTTAGGAAAAAATATACATTAAGTAATAGGAGGTTATAATTATCATCAAAATTTTTTGGATATCATGTACAATATAATATATAATATATTACTTCATGCGTAGAAAAATAACTACTAAAATTTATACATATATTTTATATAAATTTTTGAAATTAGATAATTTTTTTCGAAAATAATATTTATTAATTTGAAAATATCAAATTTTTAAGTGAATCTATTGTGATAATAATAATTTAGAAGGATTGAAAAAAACAACTAATTTTGAGCCTGAATTTGATACTCCATACTTAGCCCAATATCCTTTGAAGCCCAATAAATGCGTCCAAAAATATTAACAGGAGGGATTGGTCTCAAGTCTCTAATCATTCCAGATGAAATGACACTGTTAGGATTTTCATTATCATGTTTTTTTTTCATTGGGTTGGTTCTGTCTTTTGTATCCTGTGGCAAAAAGGTATAATGTTTTAAAATTAAATGATATTCAATAAATATTTAAATATTTATTCGTAATAAAATAGATTTTTTATACTAAAACTATTTATTTTTAAGAGTAATGAAATTATAATTACAAAAATATTTTAATAATGACGATTTTATTCGATAGTAATAATATTAATGTGTAATTAATAGTTAAAATAAAGGAACATTTTATATACTTCTTGATATATGGAGCATTTAAGAGATTTAAGATTGCACATATTTAATTATTACATGCATGTATAATAACATTTTTATATGATACGATACATTATTAATTAGTGCTTTTTTAACGTGTATTGATTTAAACCTTATCAAGTTGTCCAACCCATTTAAATGTGTATTAATTTGGACCTTATTAAGTTGTCCAACCCATTTAAAAGTGTGGATCCACCAGCTGGCTAATAGATTGATATATAAAAATTCAGGTAGTTTGGTTATACACACACATATACATGTATGTATACATTGTATATATTATACATGTATATGTATAAATGATTTTTAGTGCATTAAGTTATTTAGATATTATGGTCGAACCACTTAATCTCTATGTTCATTCTTCTTCTTTACTTTTACGATAATTCTTGGTACTTGGTACTGGTTCTATTTAATAGTTTGTTCGATGGTTATTTTGTATGAGTTTTTGATATTATCATGGAATGAAATCTCAACAAAGTGATACTAGAGCATGGTTTTGTGTTGTTTGGCCTTCATGTGTTCATCGAAGTAGTCAAAATGTTGTTTTGGCCATCAAGTGTTCATAAAAGTTGTCTACTCTCAAAAGATTCACCACCCTTTGTGTTCATTTCTTTGGCGATTAAGAAATTATAGGGTTTCTTGAGTTGCTTTGAAATCTTTACCTTTGGGTTCTTTGACATTCTCAGGGAGTTTCCTCCTCTCCTTTTCATTTATTTATCTTTGACTATTGTTATTTTTCATATCAATATCTTTAAATGTCTACTACATACAAAATAGCTATGTTTGATGGCATAGATGATTATATGTTTTTAGAAATGTAAAATGAAAGCTCTCTTAGTACAATAAAAGGTATATGGTGTTATTAACTCTCACGACTTGCTTGAAAAATCCTTTGAGTGGATAAGAAAAAAATTGAGAAAAAGGCTTTTACATCTATAATATTGAATTTCTATAATAAGTTTCTTAGGGAGGTTTCAAAAGAAACTACCCTTGAGAAGATATTCTCTAAACTTAACTCTTTATATTTATAGAAATTTTTATTTGACAAATTCTATTTGAAACTTCATTTTTACTCTTTTAAAATGGACTCATCCAAAGATTTTGAACACAATCTTAATGATTTCAAAAGAATGACTTCTGATTTGGATAACAATGATTATAAAATTGAGAATGAATCTTAAGCTATTATTTTATTGAAGTCTTTGCCTAATAAGTATAATGATGTGAAATCTAATATTATATATAGTAGTGATACTTTAACTTTTGATCTTGTTATCTCAAGTCTTAGGTTTAAGGATTTAAAGGTTATGGTGTTTGATAAGGATAATGTTAGTAATAGTCTTATGGCTAGAGGATAATCTAAGAATATGGATAAATGTTCTAAGGGTAAATCCAAGGGTAAATTTAAGTTTAGATCAAAGAAGCACGTTACTTGTTACTTTGGTAAGAAAGAAGGTTATTATAGAAATAAATGTTCACTTAAGAAGGACAAGAAGTTTGATAAACCTGAATCTAGTACTGATAGTAATTCAAATTTAGTTTCTAAAGGTTATGAAAGCTCTAAGGTCTCAACTGAGAGCAGTTAAAGGGTTATTATTTTTATTTAAGGTTATTACAACCAATGGTCTTTATTTTCTTGAAGGCACATCTCTTAGTAGTTACAGTGTTTTCAATGTAGCTTATTCCTTAGACAATGCAATATTAGGACATAGGAGGTTAAGACATGTTAATGAACATGGGTTAAGTGTGCTAGCCAAACAGGATGTGTTAGGTATTGAGTCTCTTAGGGATCTTAAGTTCCATGAACATTGTATTTTTGGAAAACAAAATAGGGTTAATTTTTTTAAGGAAGTCACACTACCTTACATAAGTTAGATTACATTCACTCTAATTTTTAGGGCCTTTCTCCTATTCAATCCATCGGTGGTAATAAGTATTTTTTAGTTTTAGTTGATAACTTTATTAGGAAATTCTAGACCTTCACGTTCAAATCTAACGATGAAACCTTTAGTGTCTTTAAGCATTGGAAAGAATTTGTAGATAATCAAAAACGTAAAAACGGTAGGGTACTTATAATTGATAATGGTATGGTCACCAACTTTTTAACAATTATTGTAAAAATCATAGTATTGGAAGACGCAAGATAGTTGTAGTTATTCCCCTACATAATGGTCCATTTGAGAGAATGAATAGAACTTTACTTGAGAGTGTTAGATGTGTGTTATCTCTATCTCGTTTACCCAAATTTTTTGGGCAGAGGTAGTTAGTACTGTCACTTACCTTATCAATAGATCTCTCTCTACTTCCATTAATTTTACGATATCTAAAGAGACTTGGTCTAGTGTTCTTGTTGATTATAGTGCCCTTAGGAATTTTGTTATGTGTGTAATAACTCTATGAAAGTAGAGCCATCAGTGTATTTTTATATTTAATCATTTTATTTAATAAGTGATACTTTTGGGTTTAAAGAGATTAAAATATGAACTTTCTAATGAAAATAAGTAAAATTGTATTTTTTGGGAATTCCTAATTTTTTTTGGATTTTTAATGCAAAATTAATCAAAAGCTACCAAATGGATACCATACAAACACGAAAGCTGATTAAGCAAGACACGTGGTTGTCACGTAATTAGAGAGGGAAAATCATACAATGCTACGTGTACCATGTGACGTAGAATCATGTCATGTGTGAGCACAATGTTCATTCTGAGTTTGCCACTTGATCAATGTGCTTATCACGTGTCATCACCTAATTCATCCCATCTTCCCACCGTGGTGACATGTAAGCCATAACCACAAATCAAAGATCGCCACATGTTGATGATTCAGTGAGCGTTAACCACGACCAGTTAAGCATGCCCCGCATTGTGCATTGATTGAACTTGCCTTTCCCCTGTGTCATGTGTCACATTTCTATTGGCTATCGTTGTTGATTTTCTCTTTTTTATTTTATTATCTCACCCCTGATTTGAAGCTGATCTAACGATTCAAATTTCACTTGAGTTTAATTTAATCCTCTAATTACTCCATAAATCCTAATAAGTTGAAAACTATATATTTTTCATTAGATTTTGGGGCCAAGAAGAGAGAAAAATATAAAAAAAATTAAAAAAAGGAGATATAATTTTGGTAGAGATTCAAGAAGAGATTGGTGTTATAATTCAAAAGTATTTCTTATTCTTCTCATTTCTTTATCAATTTTTATGTCTTTTTTGATGAAAAATACGTGTTTTATGAATAAAATTATGTCTTTTTATCCTAATTATGATTTCAATTTAGTTATATTATTTAATTTGATTTTCATACTATTAATTTTTGGCCAATAATTAATCTATAGAGACAATTAAATAGATTTAAAAAAATTATTTAATTGTTTACCTTGATTAAATATCATGCATAGTTTCTAGACTAAGATATATGATTTTTATGTAAATAATCCATAATTGATAAACTTAATAAATAATATATAATTTAATTGACATGCAAGTATGATTAGGTTAATTACTATATAATTTGTAGTTTAATTAAAAGAGTTATACATGTTAAGTTAGATTCAATTGATCATATAGTTGATTGATGATATTGGGGAAATTTTAGTGATTCACATGTTTAAAAAATTAAGGAATTAATTATTCTTATATATTTTTCTCATATATCTTCTTAGTTGTTAAATCTGATTTAATTAATTATTACTATTTATTTTTATTTTTTTTAATTTTGCTTTCTTAAAACATAAAAACACAAAAAAAATATTTTTTATTTTAAAAATTAGTTTTTAATAACATAATTTTTGTGGAAACAATATTTTCCTATCATTATAGTGATTTTGTCTATGAAAGGCATATTCCCTGTAATAGTTTAAAAAACCTTCAATGTATTTTAGTTTAAAAATGGATAAATTAAAACTTATTCAACCGGTCAAATTTTTTTTTAACTCACGTTTTACTTTATTCTCTCTCTCCTTCCTTTTTTTTCCAACTCACCATTCCATTCTTTTCTTCCTTTTTTTTTCTAACTCACCATTCCACCCTTTCTTCTCTCTCTTTTCTTAATTCCCAACTCCATTTTTTTTTCTCTTCTTGTTTTCTAAAAGAAAATCAAAAATAAAATAATAATTTATTTTTATTATAACTAAAAAATAATTTATATTTATATAATAAAAATATATTTTTTTATAACAAATAACTTATCAAAATTTTATTATAAAATAATAATAATAAATTATAAAATTTTAAATTATTAAAAACTTTACTAAATAGTTACAATAATTTTTATGAAAAATTATTGACATTTTAAAAAATAAATTATTTAAGATTAAAAAATTTAAAATAAATTACATTGTAACACATATCTCTAATATTATTATAATTTTAATTATTACTAAGATAACAAATATTTATTAATAATAATTTTATTTAAGTATTAAAATATAATTAATTAGATATATTTTATTATTATTATTATTATAATAATAATAATAATAATAATATATTAGATAATATTTTCATGCAAAATTTACGATATAATGTTTCATGTTTGTGTTGTAAAATGATATTTTTTTATTTTATTTTTAAATAAAATTTTAAAAAAACACAATTCAACCATTTTCTAAACTATTAGATATGATGTGTTTTTTATAGACAAAAGCACGTAAATATATAAATATTCATTGTTATACATACTATATATTTAATATTGTTATAATCTATTTTTTATATATTTATTAATTTATATTATTTAATTTTTAAATTATTTTATCAATTTATATAGATATGAAACTATATTATTCAAGTTGGTAAATAAATTTAAAAATATTAAAAGTTAAAAAACCTACACAAAAATTAATTCTCAAGTTACAAGTTAAGTTTTGCCTCTTTTTAAATTATAACACAAATACTTTTTTTTTTAATATTATATGAGATATGGCCATTTTGGATAAAACTTCATCATTATATTACTTGTTACGATACATATACTTGCGTATTCATTGGTTACAATTCGTGTTCGATCAAAAAGCCAATAAATAGATACAAAGTACAACATAACTTACAAGAATCAAATTCACTTTATAAAGAATTTTTGGCATGGATATTTTCAGAATTGCTAATAAATTATTTGTTTTGCAACAATTATATTTAGGAAAAGTTTTATAAAGTTTTTTAATGTTTGATACTAAAATTGTTAATATACCTTTGGGTTCTCATATTAAATTGTCTTGCATTGAATGCCACTAAAAATGAAAAAAAATATATGAAAATGGTCTTTTATTCTAATGCTCTTGGATCTTTGATATATGTTATGGTCTAAACCAAACCTGACTAACCATGGTAAGACTCACCAATTAGAAATCAAATGGATCCTTAAATATATTAAAAAGGATTGTTAATATTGGTTTGTTATTTTAATAACTCTATTGATGTCCCCATTATTTGAGGATAGTTTTACTATGATTTTGTAGGAAACAAGGATAAAAAGAGATGGTTATATTTTACAATCTTTGGTAATAATGTATCATGAAAATCCAATTTGTAAACTTTTATAGCTTTATTAACCATATAGGTTGAGTTTATTACCTACACAGAAACAATTAAAGAGTGCGAGTGGTTGAGATTTGAAAAGCTTTGTCAGGCAACTTGGAATTGTTTCTAATGATGTTATTGATATTATATTATGTGATAATAAATATGTAATTCATTCATTTAAACATCATATGTTTCATTCCAAATTTAAGCATGTAGAGCTAGAAATACATTTTATTAGGAATATTGTGTCATAGGGTCGCATTCACATAGATAAAATCTCTACAGAGGACAACCCTTCTAATAAGCTAACAAAACCATTACCATTGACTAAATTTCAACATTGTTTTAATTTGATCAGAGTTTCTCATATTTAAGCATCAAGGTGGAAAGAATTCATGAAATATATATATCTATGTTTTTCATAGTGTCAAAGTAGAGAATTTTTATTTTTTAGTATGCTACTATTTGGTATATGAATCATTTAGAAGATTTAGGATTGAACATATTTAATTATTAAATGTTGTGTAAATACATTTTTTATATGATAGATACATTATTAATTAATGTTGTTGTAATGGGTATTAACTCTTAGGCCTTATCAAGTTGTCTAGCCCATTTAGAAGTATAGATCTATGACTCGACTAATTGATTGATGTATAAAGATGAAGGGGTACTTTGGTTATTTGACATATGATGTATTTATACAACCCTTTACGATTTTTTAACTGAGCACCTTTTCATTTGTTTCTCTTTGCACCGTAATGTGTTTTCTCTTTTCTCTATTATTCTATCTTGTTCTCACATGTTGAATAACTAGTTTTGCGTGCTAGGATCTTATCTATAATCCAATTCTTATGTTCCCATATTGTGATTAGACCATTTAGATATTCGGGTTGAACCACTTAATCCCTATGTTCATTATTTTTCTTTATTTTTATGTTATTTTTTGGTATCAATAGTTTGTTAAATAGTTATTTCGTGTTGCTTTTTGATCGTGGGAGCCATCCCATCAATGGTAATAAAAATAATGACTGTGATAATATCATTATTTCTTATTGATGAATTTTAGCATATATATTCGAAGAAATTATTCATTACTCTTAATGTATGTGATTATATGATACTACAAACCAATATTCAACAATTAATAGAGAAAAAAAGCTATATGATTGACTATTACTCTATGAGTATACTACAAAATTAACGAATCACACCTTGTATCTTTGATACTAAGATCTTGCCAACCTAGTCCATCATGGGTTATTTTAGTTGGTGTTACACTTTGATTGATATGTGCGAGGATGTATGTTCGAGCACTGTCATAAACATGAATTCATGCAGATACTTAGTGATAATGCTTAATCTTACGATCAATTAAATTTGAGGTAGATGTACATGACTTAATATACCTAAATTCATACGACTTAAATAAACAAGAATAGTATGACTAATGCTTACCTTAAAGAGATTTTTTTTTAAATAATAAATCTTGCCAAACTTTCAATTAATTATTGAAAATTTAAACTAAAAAATGTATCATACATGTTGCTTGTATGAAGACATTAATGCATTGGAGTTCGTAGGATGAATTATTCAATGAACATAAAATTAAGATAAATTTCACAATCTATAACTAATTTTTATCTGTTTATATAAATTTATCATCAAAAATTTTAAAGGTCAAAATCTACTACCAAATTTATATAAGTTGTAACAATTTATCTTTTTCAGTGAAAATTGACAGGATTTAATGTAAAATATATTATATGCAATCCAATTATACAAATATAACACTAAATTTATATAAGTTGTAATAATTTATTAGCAAACTTTATTCATTTATATCCTTACTGTCGATTCACATAATACAACTCATTGAAATTAGGTGCTATAAATCTTTTTGTATTACTCTTAATCCACGATCTCCCACATAAAAATTAATCTCTTTGATTCCAAGTTTGGTTCTTATAATGATATTTTGATTGGATTTGAATTTACGAAGTAAATGATTTGAGTTTTAAAACGTGGAAAAAGTCTGAAAACAAAATGTTTGAAGAAATTGACTGAGAATTTAGATAATGCTCATCATTATTCTATTGACAATATGTATCGAAGAATATTCAAGACCATAATTGGTAGGCTCATTTTGCGGGATCTTAAAAAATCTTATTAGAGTTGAAGAAATAAAGAGAATTATAATAGATGAATGAGAAATTTTCACATATATCAAGCTTATTTAGTCTAAGTACGAAGTTGTCGAAATAAGTTAAATGCAATCCCTTCAAAATATAGTTTCTAGGGACACTTAATTATAAAATATGTAAATTTTGTATAATATATGTATAAAAAATATAAGACACCTAATTTTAAAATATTAACATAAAAAAAAATTTCATATTACTTATAAATACTATACCATCAATATTTTATGAAAACTAACTTAATTTTTATTTCTTCTTGAAAGCAGTTTTTTTAATTGTTGTGATTCATGCGTTTAACTTAAGCAGAGTATAACGAGTTTTACTACCATAAGTAGAGTATAATGAGTTTTATTACTATACTACCTCTTGGATAAATGACTTTCAAAGTGGTTGACTATGTGTTTAATATATGGTTTTGCAAAAAGTTTGAGATAGATTTCAAACAACTGGCGCTGTGTTGGTGAGAGTATATATATATTGGGTTAATTATTCCTTAGTAGAATCGAACCTAGCTAAGAATTTATATGGCAATAAAAATCTATCATATATGATATGATTATAATATATACAGTAATAGCGTTGTATCTTTTTTATAAGGTGCTATAAAATAAAAGAGAAAAGGGAAATGTCCAACAGATGAAAAGAAGATGATTAGGAATTAAAAAGTTGCAGTGCTTCATAAGATCACGGTTTTACAGTAGCCATATTCTACTTGGTAAAGTTGCTATACTTTTGACCAAGTGTCTAAATTTCAAATCTTAACCACATATTGGGTAAAATATATAAATTTTTATATAATGTGTATATAAGAAATATGAGATATATAATTTTAAAAGATATAAATTAATCTCATACTAATAAATATTACAGTACTAAATATTTCTTAATCATCATGGAATACTAGTAACAAAATACAGAATAGTGAACATCTTACAACAGTGAAGAGGATTATTCGTTAACTTTAAATTAGAGATAGACAGTTAAAGTGATTATTACAAATTGGAGGACTAAGTTACATTAATACAGATAAAGAGAAGAGGGCAAACAAAGAAGAAACCGACATTTTCGTTAATTATTATTATTATTGACCAAAAGACAGCTAGAGCAATTAGCTGGGGGTCTAATCAAGTCATAATCACATTATTAATATTAATTATTATCTATTTGGCTCTGTCCTTAATAACATCCATACCCATCTCAGTTGGGTCAGTTGCTTGGAGTTCATAGGTGATGCCTTCTAACACTCTCCTTATCCCATCTTTTGAAGTTGCATATAACATTTTTGCCCTTATCCTTGATGCTGTTGGTGCCCTGTTTTTTATATAATTTTCATTTTAATTTCAACTATCAAACCAATACAAATTAAACATATATACATATACGTATACATATATATATATATATCTCACCACCCACCCAATGAAAGAAAGATGGTACTAATTTACTTATTGTTTTTTTTTTTTTACTTTTTTTGTGAGTCTATAGAACCAGTTTACTTTTTATATATTTAAATATATTTAAATTATTAAATTTTTGAATAATTAAAACTTAAAATTTATATTTTTAAAATTACACACTTATATTTTATGAATGAATTTATATATAATTTTAAATATTAGAATTAAAAAAATTTATTAAGAAATAAGTAAATATTTGCCTTTTCTGTTGCTCCTATACATCCGCAACGTTAAGCATTGGTTGTATTTACAGTCCAGTTTTACTTTTAGTATCATTTTACATGCACGATTAATACGCAATTTTGTATTAAAAGGATAGAAAAATTGATAAAAGTGAGTCTTTTATCCATAAATTATTTATAACACACAAAATATACACCATAAATAGTACTAGTGATTTGAAATGTTATATTATAGCATTTTTAACCCACGGCACTATTTTGCATAAAAAAAATTCTATATAGTAATAATTAATATGATATGTAATAATTGTTTTAAAAAATAAACTTATTTATATTTTATTAAATTATTACATGCCACCTATAGTGTATATATGATGAAACACCTAAACCTAAAGTTAGAAAAGGTTATTATTTTGATCAATTTTTTTTTTAACATTTCTAAGGGATTTTTTTTTATAAATAATTATCTAAAACATGTGATATAATTAAAAAGAATTAAGACTTAAGGGCAAGCGTAAATATCCCCTCAAACAAAAAAGAAAAAAAGAAAGAAAGAGAGAAATAAATTAAAAATATATATAGTGACGGACGAACATTACCAAGCAATGAAGAAGATTTTGCTCTTGCGGCAATTATCGACGGTGACAAAATCGAAGTCGAAAACGGCATATCGACAATCGTCGTTGGGCAAAGAGGCAGCGAGATCGTCGTAGCTTTCGGCAGGGCCACCGACTTTATCGACGGTGACGAGCTTGGAAGATTCATCGATCTTGAAAACAATGTAGCGATGAACCTTCTTCCATTTCATTTCCATGAATGAGTTCTTGCATTCCTCTGTTACCCACATTCCAGTTGTTGCCTGTATTTTAATTTTCATAGCACTAATTAATTATTTTGTTTTTTAAATCATAAGATTGATAATAATAAAACAAAAAAGGAGAGATAATATAACACTTCAAACAAAGAAGGAAATAAAGAAAATTTGAGGAGATTAAGTTTAAAAGTACCATCTTGAAAGCCATAGCCATGGTTGCTGTGCTGTGCTGTGTTGTGTCTTGAAGTTGAATGTTGTTTATTTTTAGTTCTTATTTTTTTTTGGGTCTGTGTCTGAGTGTGTGGAACTTGTTCCTTTATAGGGAGGGTCTCTTGGAAGTGCCATTTGTTTTCCTTTATATTACAACTTTGTCCCTTCTTTCAACTTTACAGTTTAATTAGTATCCAAACTGAAAAGCATAATAATTTTGTTTTCAACATTATTATACTTAAATCAATGCAGTTTTTAGCTAAATTATAAATTATAAATATAAATAATTATTTTTAAAAAATTATTATACTTAATTATTTTTTATTAAATTTAGGTTTTCAAATTTTATAAAATTGATTAGTACAACTATATTAGTGTTCTAAAAGTTTCATGCCAAATAATATTTTTTCTCACAATTTTATTTTTCATGAATTCAATTGTAATATTTTATCAAATTTCATCACATTATTTAAAATAAAATATATTATAAATTTATGATATTTTATTTTTATCTAAATTTTTAAATAATTGTAATACTCAAATACTTATAATTAAAACACAAAGTGTTATATTTTCAAGTACAAATGTACTGGATCCCGTTTCCTCCTTTTCGTTTATTTTTAAATGGTCGAGATTAAAAGGCCAGTGTGTAAATATGCGTATTTTTGCAAATCATTTAAAGTTAAGTCAATGAAAGCCATGGTTATCCTTTTCTTTGGTTTCCTTTTGTGAAAGGCTCAGATTCAGTGTCTGCAATTACTTGTTATACTCTCCTGCTATTTTTATATATGATTTAATTATTTATATAATTTTATTTTTATTTTTTTAAAATTATTAAATATATATATATTATATTTTTAAATATATAAAAGATAATTTTTACATTTTACTAAGAAAAAAATATGTATCAATGAATGATGCTTAAAAATAAAATTTTATTGAAAGATATTATATTATATAATTAAACTATTTTTATACTTTAACTCACACATATATATTATACCTCTAGAGTATTTTAGTTATAAATATGAATGTAATAAGATTTAAAACAAAAAAAAATTATCATACAATTTTGATATAAGATAATGTATATTCATATTACAATATAATTAAAATTGAAAATAATACATCAAAATTATCTTAGTTTTAAAAATATATAATATTTTCTTAAAGTGAATCCAAATAATTTTATAAATATAAGCAATGATTTAAAAAACTCAAAGTACTAGGAAATCTAATGTAATTTTATTTTTTAGATAATAAAATGTATTCACATAAAATTGATAAGATTAAATAATAATAGATTTATTATTATATAATTAGGTAAAGATTGTTAACTACATATATACAATATATGTAGTTAATATGTTCGGACCTTCACATTTACTATGTTTAAGCCCTTAACATTAACAAGTAACAACTATAATTTACTTAGAGTGACAAAATAAACGATTCAAACATTTTATTTTTTTAATGTCATTATTCTTATTCTTTTTTTAATTCTAAATATCTATGAAATCGTATTTTTCGTAAGTGCTATAAAAAATGAATTTTAAACACTAATTAAAAGATATCATTTGTTTCTGAATTATGAATTCAGGGTACATAGCAGCACAATATTGCACCTCTTCTGGCAATTGCAAGGGTCATAATTCGAGTTACAAGTAAAATAATTAATTTCGCATATTTTTAAAAAAAGTTGTTTAAGTAATGATTTGTAATATTTTTTTCTCCAATATTCGTTCTTAATATTAATTATACTGAATTATGATTAAAAAAATTTGAGAAATAATATCATCTTTAAAATATGAAATTATAAAAATATATCTTTTATATTTAATTTATATATTTTTATTATTTATTAAAAAAATTGATATATTATTTTATTTTAAATATCGTTTAAATTAAATTATAATTATTTAAATTGTTTATTGTTAAAAAACATCTAATTAGATACTATTTATTATTATTATTATATTATTTTTATTATTATAAGGAATTTTCTAATAAATTTAATATCTTGAAATTTTTTTACTTTTTATAGTAAAATATCAAAGAAAAAAACGTTTTGTTTTTATCATTTAGGGGAAAAAAAGCTTTTCATTGGTTAAAAAGTAAACATATCATTTGCTTTATAAGCAATAAATACCTATTCTTTCTGATTATTAAGTTACTAAAAATTTCTTGTTGATGGCACATTGAGATGTATGGTTTAAATTTAAAGGCTTTTGATTAAAAATATATGAATGCTATGATTAACGTGTGTTCTTCTGTTCTATAAACGTGGAATTAAAATATTGTAGACTATTTTCAAAGAAGATTGGATAAGTTGGATGAGAAACTTCATCAAATTGTAGAGGTGGATTCTCAAATAATTGATTCGAAAAAAATTAAGGGTTTAAAAAATGAGATAAATTATCTTTTAGAATTGAATGAAATGATGTAGAAACAAAAGCCAAGACATGATTGTCTTAACACATGAAATCAAAATTCAAGATTTTTTTATGAAAAGGTTAGTAAAAAAAATAATGTTACCAACTTGTTTGATGAGTATGAAAATTGAGTGACATGAGGTGAAGATGTTTATAATATCTTTCAAAGATTTTATTTGAAGTTGTTTTCTAGTGATGGCATTATAAATTCTCAACGTTTTGATTCATGTGTCCTACATAAAGTCGATGATGAGATGAACGAGTTGTTGCTTAGGCTTTTTATTAAGCTTGACATTGAGAGTGCTCTTGCTCAAATACACCCAAATAAGACTTTTGGGTATGAGAGAATGCCTTTATTTTTTTTTCAAAAGTTTTGGAACATAATAGGTGATGATACTTCTTAAGCATGCCTCAAGTTTTAAATGAAGAATTCTTAAGGGCAAGAAAGGAAGAACTACTATCAAATTGGACATGTGTAAAGCATATAATAGAGTGGAATGAGAGTTCTTAGACTATATACTAACCACTTTGGGTTTTGCTCAGAGATAGAGGGATCTAACTATGAATTGGGTGAAGATAGTTTTTAACTCACTTTTGGTTAATGGAATTAAACTACAATCCTTTCGACTATAAAGAGGATTGAAGTAAGGGGATCTTTTATCCTTTTATTTATTCATCATTGGTATTGAGGGTTTGACTTGGTTTACTTAAGGAGGTTGAAAATGATGGTCTCCTAAAATGTGTGGTTGTTGTAAGGAACAACCTAAGAATGTCCCATATGTTTTTTACTGATGACATATTTTTCTTCTTGGAGTTATCTAAAGAAAGTTGTAAAGGCCTTAAGTAGGTACTTTGCTTGTATGAACAAGCCTAGAGGCAGAAAGTGAATATTATGAAGCCTGTAATGTGTTATAACTCAAACACTTTTGAAGATTGTATGATGATCTCCCAAGAGATATTGGCTATACTTACTGTGAACTTTCATGAACGTTACCTTGAGCTACCATCCATAACTAGAAGGAATAAGATGAGGTTATTTGGGCAATTAAAAGATAAGTTGTGGAGAAAATTTAAGATTTGGAATAAAAAAAATGCTCTCTAAGGTCGAGAAGGAGGTACTTTTGAAGTCAATTATATAAGCTATTCCTACATACTCAATGAGCTGCTTCAAATTTCCCTTATGGTTTTGTAATGAATTGTAAAATCTAATGGCTAAATTTTGGTATGATATGACTTGAAAAAAGGCCATACATTGAATGACATAGGATAAACTTTGTAAACATAAAGCTCTGGGTGCAATGGGTTTCAAAAATTTGTTTTAGCTTTGGTTTCTAAATATAATTGGAGATTATTATAAAACTAAAATTCTTTAGCTTGAAATGTACTTAAGGGTAAATATTTTCCAACTAGTAATTTTCTAGATGTTAAGGTTCTTACTTATGCATCCTATTTATAAAGGGGTATAATTTGGGAAAGAAAGCTTTGTAATGAATATTTGAGATGAAGGGTTAGTAATGGTAGAAATATTATAATATATACAAACCAATGGCTACCTTATGTTGGTTTTGACAAAACCTACTCTCTACTCAAACTAAATACTCAAACTAAATACCGAGGCTTGTGTTTTTGATCTAATAAATGATGTTGGGTTGTGAAAATAAAGTGTTATTCGAAAAAAAAATTTAATTGAAAAGGTTGATACTATTTTACAGATTCCTTTATGTGTATCTCATGTTGAAGATAAGTTGATTTAGCGTAAATCTTCAATTGGATTGTTTTCTGTTAAAAATAGCTATTGGTTGGCCGAAAACTTGAGAAGGTCAACAGTGAGAATGGACTATAGAGTTAAGTCCAGTAGAAATGTTGGCTCGAATTGGTGGAATATAATATGGAGCCTTATCCTACCTAATAAAGTGAAGATGTTTATTTGGTGTGCATGTAATAACATTCTTCCTGTGCATGCTCAATTAGTGACAAAGAGAGTAGTTGTTTATCCTTTGTGTTGCCTTTACAATGTCGATATTGAAGATATGTTTCATGCTTTTTTGGGGTGTGAAAATGATAGATAGGTTTGGAGGCCTTCGATTTTTTCAACTACTATGGAGAGGACACTAGAAAGGACGTTTGTAGAGCTACAGAATGTCGTATAGTTGCAATATTGTAACGAGGATGCATCTCACTTTTCTTATCTTACATAAACTATTTAGCATAATCAAAATGAGGTATTGCATGGAAAAAAGGAAGAAGTTTCATAATATCATTTATTGGGTGAATATGCTGTAAGAAGATTTTGTGAAAAATTATTCTTAAGAAACTGTCATAAACAAGCAACAAAGGGACTTAAATGAGAGGACAATCAAGTAGAAGCTACCACCTTTTTAAAAAATCAAAGTAAATATAATGCTACACTTTTCATTGATGAGAAAAGAATTAGTGTAGGCTTTGTTGCTAGAGATGCTACGGGTAAATCACTTGATATTTTCATTGTTTATGAATAATCTTTTTTTACCATTGATGGTTTAACTATAAAAGCCTTTTGTGTAATGTTATACAAAGATTGTGAGAATCAATCAATTTTAAGTCTTATTCATAGTGAGTTGTTTCATTAATTTTAAGTAAAGATCATAGTTTTATCCCTACGAATACTATCATAAAAGAAATTTAAAAAATGAATGAAAATAGAAACTTTTTTTTAGGTTTAAATTTAAAGGAGTATAATCGAGTGGTTCATATAGTTGTTAGTTTAACTCTTATAAATTTTAAGTTTTTGAATTTTATAGATCAAATTATATGTTTGAAGAAGTTTTATTTTTGGATGTAAATGATAAGATTAAGATTATTATTGTAACTATTTATATTTAAATAAAATAGATGTATTTTAATTAGAGAGAGAGAGAGACTGTGAGATTATTATTACTATTAGAGCACATAATTGTCACTATTTCCATCATATTTCTTTCTCTCTCACATCAAACGAGTACATGTAGAATAAAATAAAGAAACTAAGATTACAATATCATTTTTTAAGGAGATATTTGAATTTTTTTTATCAAATTAAATAAATAAAATAATACGTAAGAGATATTTTAACGTAAATTTATGATAATAAAGGTGAAAAAGAGTACTAGTTGAATTAAGATATTAATTATTATTGAGTAAAAATATCAATTTTACTAAATAAAAAAAATAAGAATGTGCTTTTATTATTTTTTTAAACCAAACGAATATCAGGGAAGATATAATTCAAACTCTCTCAAGTATATTAATTTTTTGTGATTATGTATGACTTAAAATAAGAAAAGTACGAACGAATACTAAATAAACACATTCCATTAGTAGAAATTAATTTTAAGTTTATTATTAACTTGTCAATAAAAGTTTATAATTTGAGATATTAGAAATGTAATATTTAATCTTAATTGTCTTATTCTGCAAGGTATATGTGTTTTTGGTTGGGAAAATTATATAGAACTCTATGTCATTTTCTAGAACTATAAAATACTCTTTTAAGTTTAAAAAAAATTCAATTATATTTTTTATATTATTATTTTATTATAATATCTTTCATTAGATTTTATAATTTTTATTAATTTTATTATAAATAATTATTTTAAAAAATTAAAAATAATAATATTTGTTATTTTTAAAACATATAAGATATTTGCTATTTTAAAAAAACATAAAGGTATGTATTTATAATTGAACATTTTTAGTTTAATCATGCTAGTTAAACGAAAAATTATTTTTTATTTTTAAAGTAAGTTATTATAAACTAATGAAATATATAATTAGTGTAATTAGTTTATTGAAAAATACAATTACTCAATACTTGATAAATATAACAAGAAATATAATTGGTAAAATTTATATTCCAAAAATAATGAATAAGTAGAGTTGAAAACTTGTCAATTTATAAGTATGGATACAAACATATACCCATTTAGTTTAAAAATAAACAAACATTCATTTTGATACTTATATTATGTGAAAATTTTAATATATTTTTTATTATAATTAATTATTTATATTATTACAATCTCTTTTAATTAATTATTTGTTCAAAACTAAAAAATTTAAAATCTTTAACACTAATCTAATTTCTTTCATTTTAATAGAGATATGTATTTTAAAACTTTAAATAAATATTAAGATTTGAGTTATAAGCAAAGAAAAATATAGTTTGAGAAGAGGAAAAATAATTATAATTATTTTTAATAAAATGGTTAATTAAAAGAGATTATAATGACATGAACACTTAATTAAAATAAAAAATAATGAAAATAATATATATATTTTTTACATAATCTAAATTAAAATTAATGTTTTTTCTTTAAAAATTGAAATTGTCATAGCAAATAATGTACTAATTACATGAAATTTGCATAAATTGTTGTGTAACTGTCCTGATATATAGCTTATTGAATGTAAAAGGAGGGAAAAAATCATAGTTAATAAAAATGGTTAAAAAAATCACGAATTTGGTTATCTGAATTGATGGTTCAGTTTTTATTTAATAAATTTTAAAAATATGTACGATTTTAGATATAAATCGAGCATGAAACAATGATTACAGTTCGATTATAATTATATAGAAAATTGTAATCAAAATTAATTTATATATTTAATAAATTAAATTATAAATCGAATATTAATTATATATATTTAATAAATTATTTTTTATTTTTTATTTTTTTAGGTATATTTTAATAACTTTTCCGAAACTATTATACGTAGGTAAAAAATCGTTTCAAAAATCTAATAATTTTTAGACAATTTTTGATATAGGTTTTATAATACGGTTCGATGATAATTATATCAAAAATCGTCCTTATTCGTATTTTTTTTCATCCGTCATAACTCATTGATTTATTTATTATTATTATTAGTTGATAGGTGTAAACTAATACGTAGAACAGTAATTCCATACACACTAATCACAGCACAAGAGCAGAATCCAAAGCAAATAAGACGGTGGTCCCATCTTGGATCACACATCCTGCAAATCCACCTCTCTATTTCTGTGTTTCCCTCGGTCTTTCCATGAAAGCAAACAGCAATAAACAAAAGATCAATTCTTTATATTAAGGTGATAATTTTTTATTAGATTGAGTTATATAAATCTAATTATATTTAACCCATCTAAAAAATTGTTATACATATACTTCTCTTAAACAAAAAGGAAATTACTTCGGGATCGCAATTCTTGATAACCAAAATACACAATTGAATTGTAATTTACTACTAATTATTTTATAAATCTATTATAAATAATTTACTTAACAAAATACTATTTAACTAACACGTAAATACAAACATGATATAACACAAACACGAGCACAAATTGATTTTGACACAAGAAAAAATTAAGGAAGAAGAAGAAAGAAGATTTTTTTTCTTGGTAGAAATGAGAGAATGTATATACATCCAATTGCCGTTATCCTGTTCATATTCTCAAATTACCAAGTTGGAATTTGTTTCTGTTTGTTTTGACATTCGTTAATATATAATATATTATACATACCCTCAATTCCTGATCAAGATTTCATTATTCTTAAATTGATTACTCCAACAAGTTTGTCTAAGAAAACTGTACAGTGAAGAGGCAACATCTCAAACATATAATATATCCTATAAAATATATTTGAGATAGTGATGAAGATTGAAAAGTCACTAATAAGGAGGAAATGTACAAACACTAGATCCACAAAATTTGCAATCAACTCAATGCTTAGACGTGTATGGGGAAACATGCCATCTCATGTGGAATTGGACATAAATAAAACTCTTTATCAGGCCCACCAACTTTGAAGGTTGAGGCTAATATTTATTATTTTCTGTGATCATGAGGTGTGAAGGGGTTTCTAGGGCTTCGTTTTTATATGCATTACTCTTTTGGTCATGTATGATATGAAAGCTGTGAACTTGCTTTGTTATTGAGTATGACAACCCAACAAATCTTGGTGTTAGTTCCCAGCTTCTTCTAGTTGGAAGTACATATGATTGAATGAAGATACGAGGGTAAACTTTGCCCCTAATATTGAAAGACATGATGCAACACAACTTTTTCTATTTTGTTTACTAGTAGTGATCATGGTTAGTACCGGAGGTATCAAATGAGCATCTAAGCATGTAAATGTTAGGCTAGATATAAACTGAATCAAATTTAGACACGAGATGAATTGAATTGAGTCATTTTAAATAGTATTGAATTCAATTCAAAATTATCTAATCCAAATTTTCGATTAATTTTGAATACTATTTTAATTTTTAAAAATGTTTAAAAAATACCAAAAGAATAAATAAAACTTGAAATAATAGAGCATGTATTGAATTATTTTGTCTCCTAAATAATATGCTCTCAAACCGACCTGATCCTAAACGAGACAGATACCAATGGAACACTGGCATGTCAAAGTACCATCCCAATGAGTATGTGAACTCAACTTATTTAAAGTTAAACCAATGAGCTAGTTTATTTAACTCATTTAATAAAATATAATTGTCAAAAAATAAAAATATAATTCACCATCTGACTTTCAGTATCCCATTATATATACTATCAACACACGATAAATAGTTAGGCAAAAGTTATTAAAAACGTAAGAATTAATAAAAAAAATACTCACTTTTTACTTACATATTTGTCGCATATAGATGACACATATGATGAAATATCAAAACAAAAGTACACAAATAATTACTATAATACTAATATCTTAAACACATCAAGTGATCAATGAATCTGTTTTCGAAATAAGCGTAAACGTAATAAGAGAATTCATTGCTTTTGTGCCGCCTTTTGCTATCTATTGTATTGAATTCCCTTTCCCCACTCATTGAACTGGGTCAAAAGACAGACCTTGATCAATCAGTTACCCAAGTGGTGACCTGGATCATCGCCTCCAGTTTCAATTTGGTACAATCAAGCATATTCTTTGAGTGGAGTTTCAAGTCTACATGGGTCCGTGTTTGTTATCTATCATCGTTGCGTACGGTAGATTTGTTAGAATTCTCTTTCTTCAAATTGATATATCGAGTTCTCACACTCACAAATGATCGTAGTAGATACCTTTTTTGACGGATCGATATGTCGAGTTCTAACTCACAAAAGGTCGTAATAGATATCTTTTTTTATGGTGCTTATGCTAATATTTTACTTTGTTGACATCAATAATTTTTTAATGCGCAATTCCAGCATACAGTATATTTTCTGCTATGAATCTATTTAGGAAATACGCAGTTATCATCTGCTTAGTTAAGTTTTCACTATCGACATGCCAATGCCTCAGATATAGTAAGATGAGTCAGAACTCAGAACGCATGGACGATGATTGCCCTCTCTCTCTCTCTCTCTCTCTCCAACTTCTGCACATTCATGCCAGCAAGCAATTCTACTTTAAAAAACAAACAAATCCCAGACTAACAACAAATCATTATGAGGATTTTTTATACACCAAGAGTCCTTATAAGAGACGATGGTCTATGGTTTATGCTAATAGGTAGGTGAGTATAAACCTCATGAACGTCTTGTTTACAGACCTCTCCTCTGTCCTTATCTATTGCATAGCATACATAAATGGTGTCAATAACGTTATCCAACACATGGACAAAGAAACCCAACACTAGTATCAACAGGAGCCAAGCCAGTGCTGCCACGAAATATGAATCAACTCCTAGATCGCTCTTTACGATTACGCAAACCTGCTATGCACATTGTTAATCAAGGAAATATTAGGAACTTTGGAGAAGAAAAGTAGAGGAGGTCATAGAACAAAATGAAGTCTGAAGTGCATGCATACTTTTTAGTAGTATTTATGCACACACATGGAAGTCAAGCCAAATTTACTTACAATCTCACTCCTTTGTTTAAGTTTGAAAAAGAAGTAGGTTATTATAAGTTATAACCAAGCCTCAAAGAGATCAGTGCAAGGCCACTAACGAGCATCATTAAGTACAAAATGAGTGACACACACATGCCAAAAGATGAAAACTTAAAATAACACTGACAGAGAAGAGGAAGGACCACATACCACAATTGCATATATTGCCGAGAGCACACAAATAATACCAGCCAGTAGACGAGTGGAGATAGTTTCAACAAAAACAGCAGAAAGAAGATTTTGTTTTAGAAGTTCATATGTCATCCTAGCAGATGTGCAATAAGCTTCACCAGTTATTGCAGCAAAGTTGATGGTGAACTTGTTAAGAAAATCAACACCTGACAGACAAGCATTGACACAGCAACATAATATAAGGCTCACCACACCAGGAACGTCCTCTTGTCTGGCACTGTCAACAACAGCACGTACCACACGAACAACACAGATAAGTAAGCCAGAGAGACACACTGTGCCGAAGGAGGTGCCAAGAGCATTTCTGCATGTACCAAATGAACAGAACTGATAAGAGAAATGTTAAACCTCAAACAAAATTGTAATCAACATAGACATTATATTCGAATGCAATGTATTCATACTACCTTTAGAAGAGCAGATAGTTTCCCTTTTGACAGCAGTTCTCCCAATCTCCCACCCTCCACCCCAAATAACTTGATAAAAATGTTCTCATAAGTATAAATAATAAAAATGGATGATTAGTTATCATTTGGCAGCTAGTATTGCCAATAATTTAATAGCAAACAGAGAGATGACTCTTTCAATTTATTAAACCATGTGATTATATTATGCAACTGCAACCAGATATCTAGCTAACATTATAAAATCACGGTCGGTACAATAATATTATTTACCAGCAAATCGTAGCATTAACAGGCTGCTAGACAACATCTCAACTATAAGTATTTATCGAGTATAACCGGTAGATTGTAACACTCGGGACATATTAAGCAAGTACCCATGTTAGATTACACTAAATTTCTAGATTAACTAACGCATCAAACTATGGAAACCTCAACTTTCTAACACTTTAGCATGAATTAGTAGTTTCGATGTAACTGGCTACTAATAAGTGAGTCAATCCCAAGAACTAACAGCACCTAAACATTACTATATAATAAGCTATTACAAAGAAAAGAGTGAGAAAACAAACCTTAAAGAACTTCGAATACTCCGCTTTGGAGTTGAATCTGCCTTAGTGAAGTACCACTGTGCAATAGTCCCACTGATCACATAAACCTGTGCTTCCACCATTGTAGTTGCAGACCACAACATAGTAAGAATAGCCAATGCAAAGTAAGCAGGCACCCAACTATCTTGCTTCCAAACACATGTATATTCTCCATTAGATTCTCGGGGAACAATTTTCCCATTAAACCAAGCACATACCATGAAAACAATTATTGGCGCATAATAAACCAGTAACCCTAATGTCATACAAGGCAGAGTTCCAAATAAACCCAAATTCCTCGATAAAGCATCTGAGGAAACGCCTATTACACTTACAGTTAGCTCAATTCGATGACAATTAGCCACAAATATCCACATAATTATCCCAATAACCAAAAACAAAAACACCAGCACTAAAATCCTATAAGCTAATGGAAACGCATCGCTACAGGACGAGCTAACCGTGCACGCCACAAACCAATAAATGTTAAAGAAAATGGGTATGACAATGAAGAACGGTAACGTGATATAGACAATCTGCTTGGTGTAATGTTTGAGCAACGAAAGCAAAGAGAAGCAAATGGGAAAGCTCAAAATCAAGGTAACTACAAGGGTCCAGATCAAATCCTTGAGAAGATGAGAAGAAGAAGACGAAAGAGAGAAAACCCAATTGGCAGAAGAAGAAAGGGAGTGTTTTACACAAGAAGAGGAGCTGGAATCATAAGCATACGAAGCGAGATTGGAGTAGTTGATATTTCGGTGGAAGATGGAGAAAATACCAAAAGCAAAAGTGGAGATAACAAAGAGAAGGAAGAGGATGAGAAAAGAGAGGTCCTTGAAAGGTCTGGAAACGTATGATTCAGGTGGTTCGTTGTGGGATGGTGATGGCAAAGAAGGGGGGTGTTCAACTGGAGAAGGGTAGATGGGTTTTGAAAGCAGAGGTGTAGATGGAGACGAGGAGTTGTAGAGGGATATGGGTTTTTTAGATTCTTCAGTGCTGCCCATTAGAGAAAAAACGAGAGAAAATAATAAGGGAATTTGTGTTGAGTAAAGGATTTCATAGAAGATGGAAGAACATTTTGGTAATTGGTTGACTGTGCAAAGTGCAAACCGAACCTCGGAGAAAGTTAGACAACGAAGACGATGAACACTATCAACTGGAAAATTTTGGTCGGTTGGACATTGCATGCTTATTTTCTTTTTTGGTTTTAATTTGCGTTGTGGGCCCTGTTATTCGTTTCTTGGCTGTCTATCGGATTTATGCCGCTGTTTTCAGTGGGCCCCCCTTGATTTGACTCTTTTTTGCATGAGGAATATATACGAGTACAATAATTTAACTCTAAATTTTTTTACTATTTTTATTATATGCAACGTATAAAAAATACATGCTTGATATTTATCTTTACAATAAAATAAACGAGAGTGAATTTTCAAAGATTATTTCTCTAATTATTATTTTGTTTCTAATTAATGACAAAGAAAAACTCTATTTTCTGGAAAATAATTAAATAAATTTGTTAGTAATTTAATGATTGTTGCAGCATGATTTTTTAAATTAAAATTAGAGTATGCATTCGTGCAAAAATAATGAATCAAAAATTTACAGAGTGCAGTTGACTTGATTAAAGTATATATATCTCAATGTAAAATAAATATAATCAAATCCCTCTAATTACATCATTTACTTCTAATAATATTATTTAGCTATAAAATTAATTACGGGAATGGATGGATATGCACGTGCAATATACATTTCTTTGTTAACCTCTCTGCCAACTTTTTGTTTAATAGCACCTTGATCTTATACAAAATATATTACAAAGGAAAATCGTAATCGATCAAATTCTAAAAATACTAAATCATAAATGTTAACCATGTAGTGGATAATATATATTATAAATTTCAATTTACATGTCATTATATCTAAATAATATTTGTATGTTTTGTAATTGAACTTATAAATGGAGTTCGCATTGATATTAAAATTAAACAACCTCGAATATTAGTTGATCTTATTAGAGTAATTAGGTTGATTAAAAAAAGAAATCAACTAAAAAAAAGTCTACTCAATCCCTTCACTATTAGTTACTTTCAATTCCATAAAAGCAACCACCCAACTTCACAATTGTTGTGTTATGACCTCCCCCAACCAACGTTTTGATGCAAGTTCAATAGCTCCATCAGTGCCCTTTAGACGAATTACTAACCAAAAAGCACATGAACGAAAGTACAAAAGATTATGTTATTAATATAATGAGAAGTTTATAGCTGACCATCGATGTGTGCCGCCTTAACTATTCATGATTGAGGATTTATCTCAGGATTCCCTAGATTGTATGGAAGAATCCTTTCCTAAATAAGAGCCTCAGAAATTGGTATCGAAAATTTTCTTCCATGCCATAGCAGGCACTACGCATCCACAAACCATCAAAGTCATTAGTAAGCTAAAAAATAAAAAAGTTGCTAGTATTAATAGATGGAGATAGCACCCATAACTTCATTGACCAAGCCTTAATCTCTCAATTTGGCATAACCATAATGAAGAATAAGAGACTTGAAGTCATGGTGGCTAATCATGAGAAGATAAAATGTGTTGGATAGTGCAACAACCTCACCTTATCCATTCAAGGATATCTTGTCACTGTAGATTACTATGTGCTTCCTATTGTAGCGTGCCAAGTGGTATGTGTTTCCTGTTGTAGCGTGCCAAGTGGTCCTATGAGTCTAATGGCTTAAAACTCTTGGCCTTTCTTGAGATGGATTATAAGAAGTTCACCTTAAGCTTCAAGGTAAGAAGAACATGTCATACGTTTCAGGGACTAGAATAAACTAGCATTACAACTCTAACTAATAAGGAATTTAAGGGGATACAAAGCACCATCTGTTCCAATACTCTATTTGTATTGATAATATGGATCTTCTTATAAGCGATCCTAGGTGTTTCAATTTTTGTAAGAATAGGTAGACCATACAAAGTCTTAGTTTTACTTTATCTAATCAGATCTTTAAAATTCATATGATCTAGATTTTCATGCCATAAGATAGTTGAATCATTGATAGCTAGGTTACATGCTACTGTAGGTAATGTGTTAATGCAATAACAATTGTCATGTGATATAATTCCCGTAATCTTTTACAATGCAATGATTGTTCATAAATTTCACATTGAAATCATTGTCACATATTTTACTTATGCTAATCAAGTTTACCTTAGTCCTTCCACATATAAAACTTCATCAAATTTAGGGATACCCTTTATTTGAACGGAGCATTTCCCAATAATTGTAGATGTTTTACCATCACCAAGGGTAATTGTCCCTTTATTGAATTCTTCAAAGATTTTAAACAAAGAATGGTTCTCAGTCATATGTCTAAAGCATCCACTGTTAAAATACTAGGCGATATTTTATTTAGCTTTAAGCGCTATTTGGGCCACAATGTAGTACAACTCGTAATTCTTAACACATCTTCTTTTAATTTTGGAAGTTTGAGCTATTGGTTTCTTATGTTCCTCTTTTTCTATAGTTCTTACAGGTAAAAACTTTATGTTTGGAAAAAATTTGAGGTGTCCTAGAAACATTTGTATTCGTGCTAGAATCATAGGTATAAAGAAATCTACACTTAGGTCTAATATGTCATTTCTTACCACAATGATAATAGATGGGAACAAACTGAATTTTCTCAGAATGATAAGGTATATAAATTACCTTTCCTGCCAGAGCAATGATGGGTTTTACAAATTGTGTTTTTGGATAATGAAAGTATTGACTATTTATCTATGTATCTAAGACCTCTCTTATCTCCATGCATCTTTCCATAGTCTATGACTTTGGTCCATTTTTCAACACCTATGGTCAAATTTCTCACCGTCTCTTTAGCAATACTAAGTTCTTGCCTAAGCTTTTTTTTTCCTGATTGGTTTTTGTAAGACTTAGATTCAGAGCATTAATATGTTTAGACAATTCATTTTTATCTTTCTTTAGGCTAGAGGAATTTGTTTTGTGAACATTGATGATATCATTAAGTTTAATTACTTCAACAAATAGTTTATCTCTCTCTTTCCTAGCACTTAGACAATCCATGAATAGTTCATCGTTATTAGATACGGTGAAGGAACGATAGTTAGTGTGATGTGCTTTGGTAGTTACGGTGAAGGAATGATAGTTAGTGTCATCATCCTTTGAGTTACTAGTATTATCGTGCTCACTTTCTATGTCACTGAGTGTAGTATTAAAGATTTTTCCAACTTTATTGTTATTGTTAGCACATTCTGTAGAAATATGACCAAAACCCCATACAAGTAAAGCATTGAGGACTAGTGGGTTTAGTTTTCTTACCATTAGAGCAAGAAGGCTTGATTTTTCTTGACTTTTGGTCCCTCAAACAACTTGATTGTCCTTTTTTAGATTGATTATTATGTTGACCTTTCTTTTTTAGGAACTTTTTAAATTTTCGTGCTAACAAGACTAGTGACTCATCATTCATATTCTCGTCACTATTAGAGATGTCCTTTTTGAAGCTTTTGAATGTCACATCCCTTTTTTTCTTGGGTGGATCAAGAGTAAGCTCATAAGTTTGGATTGATCCGACAAGTTCATCAATGTTTAGTGTGTTCATATTCTTACGTTCCTCTATCGCTGTAAGTTTCACCTTGTAGTCTACTGTTAAAGAGCTTAGGAGTTTGCGTACTTGTATAGATTGTGGAATTTTCTCACCAGGTTAGAATAAGCATTAATGATATCACAAAAGTAAGCATTGAATTGGCCAAAAGTTCCAGGGTTACTTATTTTAATGGAATCAAACTGAGATGTTAGCAAACTCAATTTTGTTTGTTTCGCTTGGGAGCTCCTTAATGAGAAAGATCAAGTGCATTCCATTCATCTTTAGCAGTCTCACAGTCAAAGATACGATGTAACTCATCAATCGACACTATAGTAAAAATTGAGCTTAGACTTTTTGATTTGCTCCACTAAGGCTACGTTCTTCAATGGTCCAATCTCTTCTTAGCTTTATGATTGTTACATCATCTTTTGTTACCAAATATGGTTCCTAACCATCAAGAATAGCATCTCATACATTTTTATATTGTTTGAGAAAGTCGTGCATGCAAACCTTCCAGTAAAAGTAATTATACCTATCAAATAATTGAGATCTAATAAATGACTCACCTTCTTTCATTTGGTCTATAAGTAGGAGTGTGTGTCCCTAAAGATCAAACTCACTAAGTGTGTTTAGTGTTTGCTCTAATATCAAATGAAAGTTTATAAAATACGGACCTAATTAACTTAAAGATAAGTGAAATAGGTTATTTTCAATTTTGATTAATTTATAATTTAATAACCTAAACAAAGTTGTCAGACATGAAATCGCTTGTAAGAATAAAGTGTAGAAATAAAATTATAACATACAATATTTTTAAGTAGAAACAACCTAGGCCACAACCATGATTTAAAAAGAAAACCACTGGTTCACTAGGCCACTTAACTTTCCACTATGAAAAATAAATGTTCAAGTACAAACTCAAACTTATGATACCCTTTTATAGGATACTTCTCTAATGTACCTTACTCACGATCTCCTATTCTATTTTCAAAATTTCTAATATTAGCGTTAGCGGTATCTAGATCAACATTTCATTAAGCTCCCTACCAATTAGATACGTTCATGAAATAACTGCAACCAAGGCCAACTCATAAAACATAAGTGTTTGTGTGTGTTCTAAAAATGATTCAATAATGAATAATCCTAACTAAATTATTCAAAGCATATATCAATTCAATCAAATCAACTAGCAAATCCTAGAGTAAGAAAATTAAGTATAAGTTCAATAAAAATAATTTCTTTAAAATTTAATAATTAAATCAAAATAATCATGATTACACACAAAATTATTTGATCTAAGTATGTACAAAAACATTATTAAGAAGAAGTTATATAAAAATAAAAATAATGAATAAAAATTATCTTATCGAAAGTCCTTTGTGATTTTAGATTAACATTACTAGCCGAAGGTTCATTAATTCAATATATATGCATACATCCATTAGTGTCGTTAATCACCTAACAAGATAGATATAAGGAATTCTTAAACCAACATTTCACATTTTTTCTCATTATTGATTAAGCCATTAAAGTTCTTTTGTGCTCTAATAGATTGATGCCGAATAGCCACTATTATTCAAGTAAAAATCCTTTTTGGTTGCTCTATTATGTTTTTCGCTTATATCATCTAAGGAACTAACATACGAAGCACTCTTAACTCAATTTTAAGGCTAATTTTCTTTGCTTCTCTGTTTCTAGCAAGTTCGGCAGCACTGTTAGGCACAACAAGTAAAAATAAAATGAATTCAATAGAGTAAAATAATGACATCAATAATTTAACGTGATTCACCCTTTAATTTGGACTAAGTACACGGAACAAACTCCAAATAATATTTCTTATACTAATAAAATTAATGGGTACAAAGTGAGAGGTAATATAACAAATTCAGATAAATCCAAAATATTGTCACACAAGTGTTTTCCAAACTCATTACTTTGTCACTACCTATATTCTCTCCCATTTTCTTACACACACAACACTATTTTTCTCCAAAGAAATTATTCCTTTGGCTTTGCTTTGCTTCTCTTCTTGTTTTTGGTGTGTTCATGTATCTCTAAGGTAAAAACATTGCCTATCAATATTAGATGCATTTTTCAAATGTGGTTGCACCTACCATCTGTGATTACACCTAACATTTTTTATTTTCTTCCTCTTCCATGTAGGAGGGACTTAAACATCTCCCCCTCCCGACTACATAGAGGGCTTTACCCATCTAGAAGCTAAATGACAGTATTCAAAATTCTATCTTGGGAGAATTTTTTTCAACATGTCTGATCCATTTTCTTCTGTATGGATCTTCTCAAGCTGTAATAGCTTCTTCTCCATTACATCTCTAATCCAGTGATATCTCACATCAATAAGTTTTGATCTTGAATGAAAGGAGGCATTCTTTCCAAGATGGATAACACTCTGACTATCACAAAATAACTTGTAATTGTCTTGTTGCAACCTAAGTTCTATCAAGAACTTTTTTATCCATAGCAACTCTTTACATGCTTATGTTGCTCCTATAAACTCTACTTATGTAGTGGATAGTGCAACACATTTTTGTAACTTTGATTGTCATGACATAAATCCCCCTACAAATGTAATCAGGTAACTAGAAGTGGATTTTTTGGAATCCACATCGCCAGCCATATCTGCATCTGTATATCCAACTAACACAGGTTTGTCATTTCCAAAACATAGGCATATTTTGGAAGAACCTCGAAGATACCTGAAAATCCATTTCACTACAACCCAATGTTTCTTTCCAGGATTTGAAAGGAATCTACTCTCAATTCCAACTGTATGAGAAATATCTAGCCGTGTACAAACCATGACATACATCACACTTCCAACTACTGAAGCATATGAAACCTTTTCCATATATTCCTTCACTTTGTCTGTAGAAGGGCTCTGCTTAGAACTTAGCTTAAAGTGATTAGCAAGATGACAACTAATCGTTTTAGCTTTGTCTATATGAAATCTCTGAAGTACTTTTTCAATGTACTTATTCTGTGACAACCATAATTTCTTGGCGCTTCTATCTCTAATAATACTCATGCCAAGAATATGCTTTGTTGGCCCTAAGTCTTTCATGGAAAAAGACTTACTTAACTGTTTTTTCAAGTTGTTGATTCTGAAAATATTCTGGCCAGCAATCAACATATCATCCACATAGAGCAAAAAAATAATGAAATCATCATCAGAGAATTTCTGCACAAAAAAACAATAGTCTGAAGTAGTCTTTTTGTAGCCTTACTCCCCCATAACAGACTCAAACTTTTTGTACCATTGTCTTGGTGCCTGTTTTAAGCGGTAGAGGCTTTTCTTCAATTTGCAAACATAATATTCTTTTCCCTTTTGCTTGAAACCCTCTAGCTACTCCATGTATATCTCTTCTTCCAAGTCACCATGTATAAAGGCAGTTTTGACATCTATTTGCTCAACCTCTAAGTCAAGACTTATTGCTAACCCCAACACAGTATGGATGAATTTCATTTTCACAACTGGAGAGAAAATATCATCAAAGTCAACACCTTTTATTTGGCTGAATCCTTTGACAACCAGTCTGGCTTTGTATCGTAGATTGGAGTTGTGTCCTTCATGCTTCATCCTGAACACCCATTTATTTTTCAATACCTTCTTCCCTTTAGACAGCTTCATCAATTCAAAATTTTTGTTTTCATGCAAGGAATTCATCTCATCTTACATGGATTCAATCCATTTTTGTTTAGATTCGTCATCCACGGCTTCTTCATAACTCTCAGCTTCTCCCCCATCAGTGAAAGTTATATACTCATCTAAAGGATATGAGGTAGAGGGTCGTCTCACTCTATCACTTCTTATTAGTGGAACAAGAGAAGTTACAGGTGTTGGTACTGGATAATGAGCATTACCATTCCCTCATCTTCAAAACCAACTTCTATGGGAGCATCATCTTCATGAGGTGGATAAACCTGGTCTTCATATCTAACTTGTCTTAGCATTGATGTTGGAGGAATTAATTCCAAATCTGATGAGTCACCATTGTAATTAGGAACATATTTCTTCATTTTGATAATATCTTCAATGGTCTCATCTTCAAAAAATATAGCATCATGGCTCCTGACAAGTCTCTTTGCAACCGGATCGTAAAATCTATAGCCAAATTGATCCTGACCATAGCCAATAAAAATACACTATCATGTTTTGGCATCAAGTTTGGATCTCTCGTCCTTCTAAATATGGACAAATGCTTTGTAGCCAAATACTCGCAGATGATTATAGGAAACATCCTTTCCTGACCACACTTTATCTAGAACATCCATCTTGAGAGGAGTACAGGGTGAAAGATTCAACACATGTGCAACTGTGAGTATGATTTCACCCTAGAAAGTTTTAGGCAACTTTGCATGTGAGAGTAGACATCTAACTCTCTTCACCAAAGTTCTATTCATCCTCTCAGCTAAGCATTCAACTACGGTGTCTTTGGAGGTGTCATATGATGTTGAATACCATGCTTTTTGCAATAAGCATGGAAAGGTCCTATGTATTCTCCACCATTGTTTGTCTGGATGCACTTAAGCTTCTTTCCAGTCTGTCTCTCAACTGAGGCATAAAATTATTTGAAGACATCTAACACCTGATCCTATATACCCACATCTTCCTTGAATGATCACCAATAAAATTTACAAAGTATTGAGCACCACTAAGTGACTTTGGCATTAGTCCACACAAATTTGAATGAATCAGATCTAAAATATTATTCATTCTAGAATGAGGGGAACTCTTGAAAGGAACTATGTTTTGCTTTCTTGCTAGATAATATGTACTTCATTTATTCTGGTAGTATCTTCTTTTTGGCTAAACTTTTAAAACCTCTTCACTCATGTGATTGAGTCTCTTATGCCATAACTCAGCTACACTGTCTTTCTCTATGGAATTTACTATGTCGGTGGAGAGCTCTGCTTGCATTATATACAAATTTGTATGCTTCTCACCTCTAGCCACTACTAAATAGCCTTTTGTAAGTTTTCATTTGTCATAAATGAAGGAACTGTAATATCCTTCATGTGCAAGTTTGCGCACAGAGATCAAATTCAGGTGCATATCTAGAATATGCCTTACATTCTTGAGAAATAGTTTGGTTATGTTCTTTGTTTCCAAGCAAACATCTCATTTGCTTACAACCTTTGACAAGCCTTCATTTCTCATTCTAACAACACCAAAACTTCCAGGTGTGTATTATGAGAAAAAAATTCTATGTGATGTAGTGTGAACTGTAGCACCACCATCAATTACTGAACTGGTCTGGTGTAATGCAAGATTGACAAAATCTTCATCATAAATGATATTGAACTCGTCTATGGTATTTGTTTGCTCATCATCACTAATGTCATCTTTCTTCACTACTTTGCCTTTGTTCATTTCTTGTTCCTTCTTGAACACTCAACAAATTTCTTGATGTGACCCTTCCTCTTGCAGTGATGGCATTCAACATTGGTGTTCTCTGTATTATCTCCTTCCTCTGGACTCTGTGTTAAGGGCTTGTGCTTCTGAATCTCTCTCCCTGTTTTGTTTCTCATATGACAATACGGTTTTTACAACCACTTCAAACTCTATCTTGTCTTTTGCATAAGTCAGAGTTGTTATGATATGATTATATGATGAGGGTATTGATGCTAGCAACATCACAGCTTTCTCTTCATCACCGAAACTCACATTAAATCTTGCTAAGTGAGAAAGTTTGTTGTTGAAATCCATAACATACTGCATCATACTCACATTATCTTCCTTCCTCATTTGATATAGCTCCTTCCACAAATAAAATTTATTGACAAGGTTCTTTGACATGTACACGTTTTCTAGAGTCTCTCATTTTTCTTTAGTAGTCTTGCAATTTTTTTATTCAATATTTTGCAAGTTTGAGATATTTAGACGGATTGTACTAGCTGCAATCTCATCTATTTCCTCCCACTATTCCTCGGTGACGGTTGCTGCCTTATTTTCTTTCCCCAGCAAGACCTTATGGACTTTCTATTGAATGAGAATATCATTCATCCTCCTTTACCATAAAGAGAAATTATTATTGCCATTAAATTTCTCAATATCTCTCTTCTGGCTTGACATTTTTTTTCATTCTGTTTCTTTTTTTGCAAATAAATACCCCCTAGACCTAATAAAATATTTTCTGATATAGTAGATCAGTCTATACTGCAACCACAGAGCATATTAAGAGTTTTACTAGACCAGCTCTGATACCAGTTGTTGGACACAACATGTAAAAATAAAATGAATTCAACAGAGTAAAATAATGACACCGACAATTTAACATGATTCACCTTTTAATTTGGGCTAAGTCTACGAGACAAACTCTGAAAAATATTTCTTTCACTAATAAAATTAATGGGTACAAAATGAGAGGCAATACAACAAATTGAGATCAATCTAAAATAGTTTCACACAAGTGTTTCCCAAACTCATTATTTTGTCACTCCCTTTTTAGAAAAATATTGGAATCCCAATATTTTTCTAAGAGATATTTTTTAAAGATATTCTCTCTCACTTTCTTACACACACAACACTATTTTTCTTCAAATGAAATTGTTCCTTTGGTTTTGCTTTGCTTCTCTTCTTGTTTTTGGTGTGTTCGTGTATCTCTAAGGCAAAGATATTGTCTATCAATATTATATGCATTTGTCAAATGTGATTGCACCTAACATTTTTTAGTTTATTCCTCTTCTATGTAAGAGTGACTTACAAGCACACCATTTAACCTTTATAAAATGTATATATGTGAAAGTGATAACTTAATAGTATTAGGGTTAAATATTTTTAGACTTAATTATCCAAAGCACATTCCTTAATAACATAAAAAGCTATCTTGATGACATATCTTAAAAACATCGAATTACATTTAAGAAAAAATTAATTGGTAATTTCATAAATTAACTTGAGTATAAATAAATATTTTATCAACAAAAATAATTCAAGTATTGTAAACATGTGTTAATGAATAAATAAATGGAATCTTATGTGTGATAGTTATAAAAGATATATTTAAAGTATGATTATATAAAATTATGACGTTTCTTTAACTTTGGTTGATAAATTTGATAATAAAGTTAAGAATAAATTTACATGTAAGTATTTTTTTCATAAAAATAACCAAAACTCATAATATTTTAACTTAAAAATACCATAATCTTATATTTTTAAAATGTTTTTTTTCTATTTTTCTATTTTTTTATTTGATAATTTATAATTTATTTTTGCAATGCCCATTTCTTTACACACGTGAATGGAGACAAATATTTTTGGTGCAATGAACGTACATACTCTAATAACATATTAAAGTATATAAAAATCATAAATTACCTAATTTCATAACATTAATCAAATGTATAAAGATACTCAAGATTCTTATAAAATTCATTATACTATTGTATTTTATTTACTTTTATTTTTACCTCTATTTGTTACTTAATTAAGAATATATCTATATAAATTTTATATATTGTATAAATAATATTAAATATCTAATTCTAAAAATTTAACTTTAAAAAAAATTCATATTATTTATAAACATTACATTAATATATATTTTAATTAATTTAAGATATTCTTTTTATATTAATAAAAAATGATTTTTAGAAGGAAAAATTTATATTAATTATATTTGAAAATTTAATAATAAAACATAAATAAATAAAAATTAATGAATACATTAACATAAAATATTATTTTTTATTATTTTGGTGATAATAATGATAATGATTATCTTCTTTATGAGATTCAATTTATTTGTTGTTATTAGTAGCGATTTCATGCATGCTATTAATTTATTTTAATATCATGTGTTTGTTATCTAAATTAGTAATAATTTTAATAAAAATATCAATAAATTTAAAAATATCAAAAATCATATTAAAATAAATTTACGTGAGAAATACGTAATAAATTACGTGATGATATTATTTAACCTAACAAGAAACGAACAGAAAGTAAATTTATCCGAAAAGAAAGCAAACTTCTTTTGAAATTATTATTTTTCAAGCTATTATAGATTGAAAGTAAGATTTTTTTTTATCTGTTGGATTAAATGTAAGATGAAAACAGAAAAAAAGTTTTAACAAAAAAGATGAAAACAGAAAGAAAAAAAAAAGTATCAAAAGAATGATAGAAACGCTAGCATTTTTTATGATATTCTTGTTGTAATAAAAACAGTATTTCAATCGAGCTAAATTAGTTGAAACAAAGAATTTAAATCGGTGTCTTTAATTTAAAATGATTGGCGGAAATATTTTGAAAAAATGATAAAATAATATTTTTAATATAATTTAAATTAAAATATATTTAATATTAAATATCATTCAATTATATCTATTTATTATTATTAAAATATTATTTTTATTATTATAAGTAGTAAAAATGTTATTTTTTTAATTTTACAAAAAATTTTAATAAAAAATATATAATAATTTAAATAAATATAATATTTATGATTATAGATTTTTAAATTTTTAGATTTTAATTTTGTATTTTTAGTAATAAATAATAAGTAACTTTATATTGTCTTGTTCCAATAAAAGCGCGGTAGAGGCTTCTCCGTTTGTTGATAGCGTCAGCATATCTGCCTACCGTTTTGACGCGGCTAAGATGTCGGGTGACACGTGTTGTCTTACCTCTTCCATCTCATACCGACATGCTCTTCCGCTTCCTTAAATCCTACGATTTCTGTACACTTTTCAAATCATAATCCATAAATACCAATCCGAAATCCCCAAGTTTCTATTTAAGTCCAAGTAGAAAAACAAATCAAAGTGGATCATTTATGCTTAATCCTCTGAACTCAAACTCCCTCCACCCAGAAGTCATTCTCAGCAACACAGAAGCCTTTTTCATATTCTTCTACTTCTACTCCATCTTTATACCCTTCACTTGATACAGAAAAACATTACAGAGAACATGTTTCCAGAGGATGAATCTGCTTCGCATAATCCAACCTTCCAATCTTCTGAAGAAGTTTTGATCAATGTTCCAGGAGTTATAGTTCATCTCATTGAGAAAGACTCGAGCGTGGAGCTTGCTTGGGGTGACCTCAAGATAGTCGGTCTTCGGCAAGATGACAGCATCGTCGCTGTACTTGCCCGTGTCGGCGACGATATTCAGTGGCCATTGGCTAAAGATGAACCAGCCGTGAAGCTCGACGAGTCCCACTATTTCTTTACTCTTCGAATTCCGGCAAAAGGGTCTTTGCAAAATGACACAAATCATGACAAGTCCGTCAATTACAAGGATCAAAGTGATTTGTTGAATTATGGTTTGACAATTGCTTCGAAAGGGCAAGAGGAATTGTTGAAGGAATTGGACAGGGTTTTGGATAAGTACAGTTGTTTTTCTGTTCAGAAAATTGAAGGGATGGAGAATTGGGAGGTATTAGATGGGTCTGTCGCGAGAGAGACCTCACCGGATGAGTTTATATCGGAGAATAAGAGGGAGTTGATTGGGAAAAGGTCAGATGCGTATTGGACGACCTTGGCTCCGAATGTGGAAGACTATAGTGGACGTGTTGCGAGGCTTATTGCTGCTGGATCCGGGCAAATGATAAGAGGGATACTCTGGTGTGGGGATGTCACTGTGGACAGGTTGAAGTGGGGGCATGAGTTCTTTAAGATAAGGATGATGAGTGCTGGTACTAATTCTGAAATTAGTCCAGAAGCTTTAAAGCGTATGAAGAGGTATTTCCTTTGATTGTTCTGGCTTATTTTTCATCTGTTTTGTTTCTTATTATCATCTTTGATATATTGCTTATTAGATTTTCTTAGCTGGGTTAGTTAGTCCATTTCTGGGTTATCATTTGATAAGGATTATGAATTATGTTGGTTTTTCTACCAATCTCATCTAGTTCTCCTCTTATATATAAGCAGTAGAGGTAAGAAAGCTCTTTTAATTTTGATCGGATCGAAAAAACTAATGTTTAGGGTAAGAAATTCTGTTTTTGAGGTTTCAGTTTTTTTCACTAAAATTTTCAAAATAGCGTTGTTTAAGTTTAAAATCGAGTCAGAACTCAATTTCATTTTTACATACTTTTTTTGAAATCTAAAACAAAAAATTTTAAAAACCATATTCTAAGTTATAGTTAACTTTACGATTCTTTCTTGTGACTTAAGAAAACGAGTATTGTTATTTTTTTCCTCAATGAATTAAAAAACAGAAAATATTTTCAAAACGATAAAATTGAACATAAAAACATAATTAGTTACAAAAAGAGCCTCGGTTCTCCTAAAGACTTCAAACTTGCATCCCATTTCTTCATAAGGAAATAAGATTTTGCTTTTCTAGTTCAACAGGCTAGTTTACATTATTTGTATAGCAAGAAGTTGGTTTACATTATTTGTTGAGGATTTCACTGTCTAGTTTCTGTTACCTTTCTGTTCCACATTTGGTGGTAATGGGATAGATAATTTAAAGTTGTTAAACTTCAGGGTTAAGAAGATGACAAAGATGTCAGAGAACGTTGTCACTGGAATCCTTTCTGGGGTTGTCAAGGTATCTGATTTCTTTACAGGTACAATTGTGAACTCTAAAGCTGGCCAGAAATTTTTTAGCCTTCCACCAGGGGAAATGATCCTTGCTTCTTTTGATGGATTCAGTAAGTTCATCTTAAACATCTGATTTTTTTTCCCCCAAATTCATTATATGTTGATTGTAGAAACCAAACACTTTCTTACTCAATTGTTTGTTGACTATGTATGCACAGGTAAGGTTTGGGATGCTATTGAAGTTTCTGGAAGGAATGTTTTGTCAACTTCTTCAGAAGTGACAAAAGAACTTGTTTCACAGAGGTAAATTTCAATTTAATAGTGGAAATTATTATCAATTTGTCTTTGTATCATAATCTCGAATCATGATCGTTTTCGCCAACAAGCTTGTGGCTCAATAGTATAAAATCCATTTAAGCATTTTGAAAATCTAGGGTTCCAATTCCAATTATCGGTGTGTGAGTTGTTTTGTATTTAAAAAAAAAATCATGATTGTTCTTAGTAAATTTACTGTTGAAGCACATACATTTTAGAGAGATAAATGTCATTCTGGTTAAGTACTTGGTATTAATTCAGAGTACTGCTGTGTTCAACTACAATCTCAAAGCAGTTTACCATGTTTGGGTTTGATCTTGAAACGATATTAGCTTGAAATCATTAAATGCTGTTTTCTTCAGTTTCTGACGGCCTGAGGCTACAATTATATTTCTGTCATTGCAGGTATGGAGAAGCAGCAGCAAAGGTGACAAATGAAGGGCTTGATGCAGCAGGACATGCATTTGGGACTGCTTGGGCTGTGTTCAAGATAACAAAGGCTTTGAATCCAAAGAGTGTGATTAAACCTACAACTCTTGCTAAAGCTGCTGCTCGAGCAAATGCTGCTGAATCAATGGCTAAAGGGAAGAAGAAGTAAAAATGGTCTCTTTGTTTGTAAGCTATGAGTGAAAAGCAATTTATCTAGAAGTCATAAGAACTTAAGAAGATACTATTTATTCTTGGTTCTTTCTGAGTTTTCAAGCAATTGCATTTATCTTTTAGTTTATAGTTAAGTTTGAGAGATTTTGGTGAAAATCATATTGAACCTATTTGTAAATATAGCAACGTTTGGCAGAAGTCATCAGAAGCTAGCTTTCAAGGAAGCTTTCTCTTTATACATAAGAAATATAAAGTGATTTTGGTATTTTACCCTAAACATCTTCAATGCTAGATAGTGTTTCTTTTATACAACTCAAAATCTAATCGGTAATTAGGGATCAAATCCTAGAGCTTATTGCAAGGCGGCTCAAGGGTTGGGCGGTCTGAAGCGAATGATAAAATCCGGTGTTAAATGTTTTTTTTTTATAGTAAATAAGAATAAAGAGTAGTGGAAGTTTATTCTTTTTGAAAAAAATATACTTTAATTGTTAGGTATATGACAGTATTAAAAGAGTTATCAAAATTCATATAAAATATTCCAGTCAAATTTTTTTGGGGGGTTAAGATTAGCATTTTATAAAAATATTATTTTCTTTTATTAAAAAAATAAAAAAGTTTAAAAGTTTAAAAAAAAAACAGAGAATAATATACGGTTTAAAATAATAATTACATAAAAAATTTAATATCAAAAATATATTATTATGATTATTCAATAGTAAGAAGATAATATATGGGAGTAGGGTTCAAATAGTCCGTAATTTTTTTATAAGTATATTTTAATGATGCTTCTTTTAAAGTATATAGGTTTAGTTTTTTTTTTAAAATTAAAAAGAGTAAATATAGTTTTAATTTTTAAAAAGTATATTTTGAAGGGTAAAATTAGATTTTTATTAAAAATAATATTTTATTTATAATATTCTTAAAAATAACATTAAAAATAAAAAATGCACTTTTTTTCTTTTTTATAAATAAAAAATAATTTATATATTTAATTTTCTCTCAATTTTTTTGTTTTTTTATTAAAAATAATTTTTCTCTTATAATTTATAAATTTAAATAATTTTAAAAATAAAAATAAAATTTATAATTTTAATATAAATAAATTAAAAATATAAAAATAAAATAAAACAAAAGATGATGATATAAAAATAATAAAATGACAGATAATATTTTTTAGAAAGTAAATAAAGTATTTTTATTTTTATTTTTAATTGAAATTTAATTTTATCCTTAAAAAAATATTTTAAAAAACTTTAAAGTAGATTAATTTCTTATTAAAAATTATAGAATTACACTAATATACTTTAAAGAAACAAGATTAAAGTATTCTTATTAAAAATTTCATGAATATTTATACCTTAATTTCATTAATTCATTAATTATAATATAGTTGTGAATAAAAAATAATTTTTAAAATATTTATCTTTAAAAATTTGATATAAATCTTTTATATAAATTTTAGTATTATTTTTTAAAAAGATAACCCAATAAAGAAGGAACTAAATTGTACTTTTTCTAAACATAATATACTTTTATTATCCTTTATTCAAAGCAGTTTATTTAGATATTACGACACAAGTAATAAACATTTTTTTAGTCGAGTACAAAAATAATAATTAGGTGAATAGCTTAAAATTATATAAATATTAAAAGATAAAAATTTACTAAAGATTGATTTCTTGTTTTAAGTTGATATATAAAGAAAATAAAAATTAAATAAATAATCGTAATTTTTTTTAAAATATTCGTAATAAATTTTAAAAAAACTATGAGTAAGTAGAGATATTCAATTTTGTTATAAAATAATATGAAAAATAAATCTTGTAAAGAAAAAATTACTTGCTTTTGAATTATATCATAAATGAGATTTAACAAGATAATAACAAATACTTTTGGAAATTTTTTGAAGTAAAATAAAAAGTTTAAAATTGTAAGCGTTATTTATTTTTAAATAAAATAAATACATCTATAAAATAAAATTAAAAAGTTAAAAAATAATTTTTTAAAATAATTAAATTAGTTGCGAATAAGGGAGATAATATTAAAAAGAAATTAAAGATAAAATAATTTTATGAAATTTATTACTTAAAATTTTTAAATTGTTTCATGTATAGTTTGTATTTTTTTTCTTTACATAAGAAAACTAACATTTTTTAAAAAAAATAAGAAAATCAAGAGTCAAATAGCATGTACTGTTTATTTTTTAATTAGTTATAACATGTAAAATAATATTGAATAAACTAATTACTTTTTAATTTTAATATTTTTTTTAATTTTTTTGTTGAAATATTATATTTTAAAAAATATAATAAATCTTGATAATATATTAGTACCCTTCGACCAATAGTCTAAGATAATTGCTTCATTCTCCTAAAGGACAAGCACACTATTTTATTGCTAATTTAGATGGTGTTTGAGAACTAAAAATTCTCAACTTTATAAAATGGTTTATAATTTTTAGGAGAAATAAAAGGAAATATAAGTGTTATATATATATATATTGGTCTAGTAGCTAGGTTCAAGGTAACATTATCATCATTAAGCCGTGGGCTTGGGCTCATAAGATGGTGGACTAAGTATCCAGTCATAACAAAAATAAAGAGAAAGTTAGAACAAATCCAAAATGTCTTTTTCACGGGGTTAATGTGAAGAACACAACAATAATATAGTCCAACACTAAGCCTAGACATCTAATCATAACCAAAATGCTAAAATATTTATGCCCTTTAATAGTTTTCAGATATTTTTTTTCTTATTTTATATTTTTATCAAATTCAAGATTGGTTGATTAAAATAATTGTTATATATATTATAAGCACAAAAATTTTTTTGCTAGTACTACTATAGCCCCTCGTTAATACTAAAAAGGTAAAAAGAATATTTGAGAATTTATTTTAAAAAATATTTTTAAAATTTTTAATAATAAAAATAATATCTTTTTATTGAATTAAGAATTGTAAGAATTAATATTAAAGATATTATAAATCTTAAAGATATTAGTTAATAATTTTTTAATATATTTTTATTAAAAAAAGTAAGATGGAATGTTCTTTGCGAGCATCCGTTGATTGCTTGATTATATATTACATGTTTCTATTCTCATTACTTCGATTTGGTGGAATCTATATGCTAATTATTTGGACTTTGAAGAACAAAAATGTGATCACAAACTTCTTTAATATTCCTTAAGATATAAACCAAATGTGTGAAATAAATTAAACGGGTGATTTTTAATTCAATTTAATTTATTTAAATTTTATGTTTATTTAATTTTGATTCATTCAACCTTTAAATAGATAGGATTAAAAATTAAAGTAAGATATTAAAAACAACTATCCATTTATAACTAACGATTATTACTCAAATATACTAAAAATTAAAGTAAGATAGTTATTATTATTAACAAAACCATTCCCGCTCTCATTTCTATCATAAGTTGACTAATTTATATTTTTTTTAAATAAAATAAAAATTAATAAATAATAAATATTTATAATTTTATTTAAAAATATATCATCTTTTAATTATATTTTTTTAAAATAAAAAAATATTATTATTTAAATATAATTTTAATAATTATAAAAATATTTATTTAATATAAATATTTTGTAAAATAAACTTACATACCCAAAATGAGCTAGATTATGGTCATACTCTCTTTCATTCTAGTTAAAGATTTGTCAAGTATTGCCTTGCTTACATGGATTTTTTGAGTTAATTTCTTCGTCTTATAACGATCAAGCCCTAAAATTGAATCCATCAAAGAAAAAAAATTCTTAAAATTGAACAATTAATATTATAATTTTTTTAACAAGTTATATTAAAATCATCGATCGATGTGACAAACATTTAGTTTCTTAACATAGTAATAAAAGTAAGGCTACTTATTGAGTAATCAAGCAGTAATTCATTGATCTTTTACATATTATTAATCTTTTAAAAAAATAAAAATAAAAAGCGACTTGCCGACCTCATAACTTAAAACATTATACTTACTATCACTTGAAGGAAATATTATAGTTACTATCATTTGAAGGAAAGTCATTAATTTGTACTCTTACCCTAGATTAGCTTCATCAATTCAATGCTATGCAAACATTAATCAAGGTATTATAGATAAAATGTTAAAAAAAATTATTAATTTTTAAAATTATAGTACATCAAAATAAAAATAAAAAAATTACAAAACATAATAAATAAAAATTAACATGCGCAGTAAAACAAAAACATTATTCTTGATTATTCTCGTGATAGTGCCGATTGTATTCTTCTTTGTAAGCTTCCATGTGTTTGTCAAAATTACACTAACGATTTTTCTTTGTCCTTATTTAATAAAATTGAAAGCTTTCATCCATTCGAAGCTCGACAATAAACTTTTCATTTTTAATTATTTAAATGATAAATTATAATAAGTATTATTTTATACATATTTTTAAATATCAATTCATCATATTTATATTTATTTTGTTTTTATTATATGTTAAAATTATTTTATATTTTTTAAAATTTGTTACGATTTTTATGAAAAAAATTGATTTTTTTTTAATAAAAAGTGGATTCATTTATAACAACATATGGATAAGCTTAGAAAACCCAATCCAGTCAGCGCATAGCTCCACTCATATACCACGTGACAGTCATACCGCGCTACCATGTGGGCCCTATGTTTTTGTCGCTCCAACCACTTGCCTGTTCCTTTCCTTGTGTATAATGCATTGTGAACTCTCCTTTGACCACATCAAGAGCATGTCGCGCATGGATTTCGCATTTGAACGTGGTTTGATCTTTTTTTTTTTTCTCTATGTAACATATGACTTAGCGAATCTGCATCCATTTCTTTATTATCTAATGCTCTAAATTTAATCTGAATTCCAAACTTCAATTTTTTCATATAAATACTCAAATAACATCACATTAAATGATGAAAATAGCAAAATTATAAGAATATTAAGAAAATTCAAAAAATTTACAAGATTTTTAAAGAAAGATTCAAAAACCAGGGTTTCTTTGGATTCGCTTATTCACCAACAAATAAAATTTTTGTTTTTTTTCTTTTATTTATACGAAATATTTATTTATTTTTATGAATTTGATTAATTATACGTCTAACTAACTATTATAATTATATGTAATTTTTAAATTCTAAATTATGATTTAATTAATTTTATTTCATGAATTATTTAAGTTTAAATTTTTAAATTTTTAATATATTTAATTCTATGTTTGAATATCAAAAACTTGTTATTAATTAGAGTAATTTATTTATTTATTTAATTTATTGTATGTATACGTTTACCGTTAAATCATGAGTATGATACAAAATTATTAATTCATGTTATTAAAGTAAAAAATTACAATTGGAATTGAATACTTATCACTACACACGAAGTATGTGCAATGAATATCCAAGTATATGTATTGTAACAAGTAAAATAATGATAAGAAAATATCGTTCTCATGAAGATTATGTTATTAGAAACTAATTTTTAAAATAAAAAATAAAAATCAATTTTTTATGTTTTTATATTTAAGAAAACAAAATTAAAAAAAACTAAAAATAAATAATTAAATCATATTTGATAACTAAGAAAATATATGAGAAAATATCTATGAATACTTAACCTTCTAATTTTCTAAACATAAATCACTAAAATTCTCTCTAATATAATTATCAATTAATTACATGATCAATTTAATCAAAACTATCATGTATTTCTTTATCAAGTAAACTACACATCATATAGTAATTAACCTAATCACACTCTTATGACAATTAAACTACATATTACTCATTAAGTTAATTAATTATGGATCACATATGTAAGAATCATGCATCTCTGCTTAAAAACTATGTATGTTATTTAATCAAGACAAACAATTAAATAATTTTTTAAATCTATTTAATTATCTCTATAGGCAAATTGTACTAATAATTTTACTTTCATAAAATCATCAAATACATAGGTTAAAGATTATTATCGGATTTAATTTTGTATATTTTAATTATTATCTTTTTTATACCATAATGTAATAAATGATATAAATATAAAAGTCATAATCATATTTCGGTTAATAGCATAAATATTAATGAAATTAGTAAACTTATAAATTTTTTGTTTAAAATTTAACTTAAACTTAAACTAGTTGTGAATATATTCCCATTATCACACACACATATATATATCATTATTTATTATTAATAATTATGATTTGATTATTTGATTTTTTATTTTTTGTTATATTTTTTTTACAATTAATCCAAAATTCAATTTAAATTAACTTCATAATAAATTAATAACTAAAAGTATAATATTATTATCAACTTTTTTTTTAGATACACAACTCTTATTTGAATTATATAATAACCAAGACATTTTTAATAAAAATAAAATTTAGCCGTTTACGTGTGTTTTTATATTTCAAATCGATCTAACTCCTTTAGTTTGAATACTCTTTTAGACACAGAAGCCCTCAAACCAAAAATTTGAATACTATCTTTAGACGCTGAAGCCCTCAAACCAAAAAGAGTATGACTAAAAGTGAACTCCATTTAGGACTTTCTTTGAATATTTGAAAATAATAAAAATAATATTTTTATATTTAATTTATAAATTTTAATATATTATTTTTTATAATTTGCAAATTTAAGAAATAATATTAAAATATTACTCAACTAATAAAACAATCCCAATTAATTACGAATTCACCTATTACTCTTCTTCCAACACCTTTTTATCTATAAAGATGAAATTAGGTACGAATCATCAACCACTATATGTGTGTGTCATTTGGTTGTTTGCTATATCAATATTTTATTGTGGCATACAAATATTTAAGATCCATAATAATAATAAAGGGATAAATACATATTATGTTGCTTGACATGTCATATTGAAATTGACTGATGCTGTCAACCATAGAAATTTTACCTCTCTATTAAATTGGCAAACTCTAGTGGACGGCAAAGATTTGGTAGCCGAAATTAATACATACCTATCAGTTGTCAGTACCACCTTCTTCAACCATCTTTAACTTTTAACACTCACGATACACTTTACCATTGGGCCATCCCATTATTTAAGGTAAATTTTGTCTAAATGTACACATGGGTGACGCATTATGTCGTTGGTTATTAGACTTTAAAAGTCTTAAAAGTCATTAAAAAATTATTATCTTATTATAAGAATTGTTTTTTCTATCGTAATAACAAAGATTTTAATTTTAAAAATATTTAATTATTAAATTATAAATATATACTTTAAATTACAGTAATATTAATCCTTTTACACATAAGTTAATAAAAATTATAGCAAGTCTATTATCACAATTAAATATTTTATTGATTAATTTTATCTAAAAATTGTGAGAATAACATTAATTAATATTATAAGAAAAAATGAACATTTTATATATTTTTTATTTTTTATTTTTATTATTTAACATTAAAACTTTAGATATAAATAATAGATTATAATTTAATTATTAAAATATATATTTTTGATTCAAATTTTAAAAAATATATATATATATATATAAATTTAAATTTTGAGTATAAATTATACAACTTAAAATTTTACAAATAAGTTCTAAAAATTAAAGAATTAAACGAAAATTTCAAAGTTTATAAATAAATAGTTTAGTTTAACCTGTTAAGTTTCATCCCATTATTATCGATGAAAAATCGGGGTGAAGTCTACGTATTTTATTTCATTTCAAAGGCATAGTATTTTTATTACAGTATTCTTTTTTTCTTTCTATCATCGTTAAGAAGCTTTTTATTTTTACTGTCGACGTTGAATTACACACTGTTAATTTTGTCAGGAGTAAAACTACAAAACATTATTTAATTATTATATTTATATTATTAAATTATTTTTTTATCTTAATAATATCACACAATTATTATATTTTTCATTTTTATCTTTCCAATAATTTCAGTCTAACACGTCATATGTTAGATAATTAAATTTTATATTTTAAAATAAATTATTGTTTTAAATATATCACTTAACTATCTAATTAAATTATTTCAAATCTATCATATCATAATTTGAGTTGTTATAAATCTAACTCTAATGCCCTCTAATAAATATTAATGAAATGGTACAAATGAAATAAATAGAATAATTGAGTGGTATAAACGAAACAAAAATAATTCAATGAATATGATAAATTGATAATATTTTTGTCAATTTACCCTTTCAAGTTGTCAATAAAATGTGTATTGTAAGTGAATAAATTTAATTTAAAATATTACAATTAATCATAATATATTATAATATAAAATTTAATTTAAAATGCATAATGAATAGACATTTAGTTTTTTGTTGTATTAAATTTATGAGATTTTAATTATTTTGTTTATGTGACATTATCAATTTAAAAAATTCAAAATACATAAAGAATTCAAAATTAAAATTAAAAATGATGAGTTAAAAATAACTTAAAACAAAGATATGTATAATGAATAATTTCATTCTAAACAGTATATATCCACAAACAATAAAAATAATATTTAATTATTTTTATAACTTCAAAACTAAAACATAAATAATACTTAGATGTATACTACGCAATATATTTCAAACTAAAACATAAACATATATAAATATATATATATATATATATACCATAAACAGATAAAATTATTGAGCTCATTATAACTTATACTTAGATATATAACTACACGATATATTTAAAACTATACCATAAACAGATAAAATTATTTTGATATTATTTTGCTTGTCTACAACATATATATTTTAATATCTTATCACATTATATTTTAAATAAAAATAATATATACGTCAAAAACATTAAAATCCTAAAAATATGGAACTCATCGTAACTTATAAAAACAACTAAAAAGAATATCTTTTCATGATTCTTTTAATATTCTTTGTAATTGTCAATTTTATCAATTCTTTTACATAGAATCAAATATTTATGAGACTTAAAATTTTTTATTTTATAATAATAAATAATTATTATAATGATTATTATTCTTTTAATTTTTTCTTTTCAAATTTTCACTAAGATAAAAATTATAAAACGTAAATTTAATTATATATAATCGATTATTTTTAAGAGTTTTGTTTTTTCTTTCAATTCATCCATTAAAATAATTAATACTTATAACCAATAATTTTTTACACTAAATATAATTTAAAAGATAAATTATAACTTGTTTATATTATATGAAAAAATATATTGATACTTATGGTAGACTTTTTGAAATACACTAATTTTGCACATATTTAGTAGAAATTTAATTTTCTCTGTTAATTTCATAATAATATACAATTATTATAATATTTATGAGTATTTTTATTTTCTTTTTAATTGTCAATTTAATTAACTATTTTTCATATAATCAAATATTTCATAAAAAGCCAAATATGTTAGTAGTCTTTTGATTTTCTATTTTATTATTTTAGTAAAAGAAAATTATTTAACACACTATATTAAATATAATTTAAAAAATAAATTAAAATTTAACACATATTTATGAGATTTATGATTTATTTCTTTTATTTCTTGTAATAATAGACAAGTATTATAATGATTATGAGTGTTTTGATTTCTTTTCTTTTAAATATCCACGAAGCGAGGATTCATAAATTTTAAATTATTCCCATTGAATTAATAATTTTATGATCATTTTTTTTAATTTCTCAATTAAAAGATAACTAATACATATAATCAATTATTTTTTATATTAAATATATTTAGAAAATAAATTATTATTGAATTATATTATATTATAAAATACACTTATATTAACTTACAGTATAATTATTGTAATATTCATAAATCTTTTTCATTTTCTTCTTAATTATCAATTTCATTAATTTTTCTTATATAATTGTATTCTAGAAAAAAAAGTCAAATATTATATGATCTTTTGATTTAATACTTTTAATATTCTACTAAATAATAATTATTGATACATATAATTAATTATTTCTACGTTAGATATAATTTAAAAAATAAATTAATTTAACACATATTAATATGATTTTTAATTTTATAATAATAGGTAATTATCATAATAATTATGAGTATTTTCATTTTTTTCTTTTTAAATTTATACTAATAGGGTTTTATAAATTTAAATTTTTTCATTTAGAATAAATTATTTTTTAAAAAAAATTGATTTTCCTTTGTAGTTCCACTTTTGAACAATAAATAATACATATAATAAATAATTTCTTAAATTAATATAATTTAAAAATTAAATTATTTAAAATTAAATTTTAGATCAATTATTTTATATTACGAAATATATTGATATTTATAATAGATTTTTTTAAAATATAATAATTTAGTAAATATTTAGTAAAAATTTAACTTTTTATTTAATTCCATAATAATATATAATTATTATAAAATTTATGAATTATTTCATTTTTTTTTTAATTATTAATTTCATTAACTCCTTCACATAAAATCAAATATTACATACAAAAATTAAATATTTTAAAAAAAAATTAGTTTTCATTTTATTATTTCAATAAAAAATAATTATTAATAAATATAATCAACTATTTTTATATTAATTAAAATTTAATTCATACTTATAAAAAAATATTTTTTTCTCCTAATGTTATAATAATAGATGATTTTGTAATCATGAATATTTTGATTTATCTCTTTTTAAAATTTCATTAAGATAATTTATGAATTTTAAATTTATTCATATAGAATTAATTATTGTAGAAATTTTTAATTTTTAATTTTTAATTTTAATATTAAAAGATAATTAATTATTTTATATTAAATATAATTTAAAATTAAATTATATTATATGAAAAATATATTAATATTTATAAATTAAAAAATATTACATATAATTTATAAAATTAAAATAATTATTTTTATGTAAAAATCCAAACTTACATTTTTATAAAATTATAAGATAAATATGTTGCACCTGATTAATTACTCACAAGTGAAGTAAAATAATTACAAGAAAAATAATTAAAAAGTAAACAACAAATTAAGATTAGATGAGAAGAAATAATTTTTTTAATTACATTCATGGAAGGGACGACGGTGTGGATTCATACAGCGTCGAATGGATGCAGGTTGCATATCACATCAATCATTTAAGATCAAATAATATTTCTGACTCATGCGATTCAAAAATGTAAAAATTCTCATGATGAGTTAAGCAACGTATCCCACTCGAAGGTTTGGAATATAAAGATTATTATAAACATATTATCTAATTTTTAATTATTATTGATATATTATTGTTGATTAATTTTAACAAGAATCTATATTTATATATGTAAAAATTTAAAATATTCTTACATCCACGACACTAATCACCCCTTCCATGACCTACCCTAACGTTATTCTCTTTCTGTTGTTTTCTCAAAAAAAAAAAAAAAAATCAAATATTTCTTCGTGGTTTTCTCTAAGAATATTACCAAAGCTTCTCAAAGGTTTTAGGTTACTTGTAGTAGCTCTTTTTTCTCTGTTTCTTGAAGCAACAATATAACACTTTATACAAATAAACTAATTTACCAGTATTTTTGTAATTAATATTATTCGTAAAGATTTTTTTTAATTTAGTATAAATTGTTTCAGATATTGGATTACGTGGGAAGAAAATATGGGTGATAACTCCAATAGAAATCGTTCCTGCAGATAATTTAAGGTAAAAGTTCAAGAGAAGAATGGCTTTTTGGTGACAATTTTTGTTCACCTTCTTCAATTAGTTTCTCGTTACTTTTTACAACAATTATTTTTCTATTTTTGTTTAAAAAAAATAATCTCCACACATCATATTCATTATTTGTGAAAGTCTAACTTAGAACATTTTGCATATTTTTTTCTTTTACATTAGAAAAAATTACAGAGAAAAATATATAAGAAGGTGAACTTGAAGAAACAAAGTTGAAAGAAAAATTATTTCCTTCAACACTATTCAAAGTATTATCCTTGACAAATAGTAACTAAGAGATATTGGTTTGAATTGTAATTGCAAACTCTTTTTTTGTCAAAACTCTCATTTTTAGCCATCCAAAACTTCTTTAGAAAGAGAACAGAGGACCCTAATAGAAAGAGAAAAAGTAAAAAATAAAAAAAAGTTGAAAAAATATTTGAGCTTTAAGGAGAAAACAATAAAAGGAGAGTAATTTTTTAGTGGGCTCGCTGGAGGGGTGATTGGTGTGGATAGGTGTGGCGGTATTTTATATTTTTTACACGTAAAAACATTAACTTTTTTTAAAATTAATGATATATAATTTCGTGACAATTTTATCAAAAATACATATATAATATAAATGTCACGTTTCAATATCAAAATTTATAAAAAAAGACATTTTCAAGAAAAAATTTACTATATAACCTACTCTCATCTCCATTTTTTTTTTCTTTCTCTTCTTTTTCTACCCATTACCTCCTTTGACACACACCACCATTCCTTCTTTATTATCGAAGCCGAGGATTCTCTTTCCAATAATCCCTCTTTTCTTTAATTCGTGTTGTTTTTTTATTTTTGTTAACATTAATGTGTCTTCTAAATAAGATTTATTGTGCATTATTATGTTTAAATTATTTGTGGGGCATATATTATCAAGTTTTTTTTATCAAAGTTTTAAATGAAAGTTCACTTTGTTAGTATTTCATTGTTGTAGGCTTAAGTTTATATGTGAGTTTTTCTACACACAAAAAAAAAGTTAGATGGGCTCATCTTCAAAGTAATTTTTGATGAAACTTTTTATTGTTCTTCAAATCTTCAATGTTAAGCTTAGGGTTGATGGTCTTTTGTGGATTTTTTGTATTCTTCATTTTAAGCTATTAATTTTTTTGTGTAATTAACTTATAATATTTCATAATATTTGAATTATAATATCTTCTTAAAGAGTGGATGAAGATGTTTGTTGCTTATTTTTAGGGTTCATGTTTTTTGGGTGTTTGTCTAAAGATTTTTTTTCTAAGCCTAATATTTTTGATTTGGTTAATAAAATGTTTTATCTATGTAAAAAAAATCAAAGAATATTATCTTTAAAGATATATTTATTGTTATAATGTTATGTATTCACTATTAATTAAATATACACTTATAAAATAATAAAATAATTGTAATAATATTTATTAAAAAAATTAAATTATAATATGTAGGTAAATATATAAAGTTGTGAAAATAAAAATATTTTTCTTTGATGCCCTTGAATCTCTTTATACATCATATCTAATCTCATCCACACACATTCTACAATGTCCATTTTGTTTTGTCTTCTCCTTCAATCTAACCCATAGGCCAAAACTTTGAGTTAGGGTATGTGTTTCCTCTAACCCTATTAATAAATTATATAAACTTCACCAAACATCTTAACTCATTTAATATGTTTTACATATTTTTCTATCTCTAATTTTCAATATAATTACTTTTTACTTAAAATATATTTGTAATCATAAAATAATCAACCCCTAACGTTCATGCATATGATGTTTAGAGAGTAAAGACTAAATCAACATCAATTAATTAACCAACAAGTTCAAATTCTCTAGTAAAAAAATTATATATATCATAGTATAAAAAGAGTTAATATATATCATAAATTTATTATAATTTTAACAGATGCATGAATTTTTTATTAGTTATAATTTTATAAAATTAAATAAAAAATAAATAATTTTGTAAATATTAATTAAAAAAATTCAATATAGAACTAATTTGGTATAAGGTGTTCGTAATTTCAGTACCATAGCATGTATAGATGTATATATATTTTGGAATCGACGTAATTATTTTTAAGTTCATAGGACTAAAAATCGATTTCATCGATCATATGTTCAATTTATATAAGACGGACCCACAATTGAAGCAAGCCTACGTTGGACGGCTTCTAAGTCCCCAACTACTACTACCCCCAAAAAGAAGGAGTTGGTAGCGTGTGGGACATACTTTCTTTAATGACAAAACATTATTCAATAATTCTAAACTATAATTTATTTATAAAAATTTAAAAATTAAATATAGAATTTAATAATTTGAAATATGTGTAAAATTATTAAAAGTTGAAAAGACATGGCTAAAACTAGATTACTAGACACCGATGTCGCTAGGGAAAAAGAAAAAAAATATATGGACAATTACATGAATGATATGTACCATATTGTTCGTATAGCATTTGTTTTGTCATTTATAATCAAGTTGAAACATTTTTAAAATTAAAATACATTTCCATGGAAAAAAACACACATACATTTCTTATATAGCAAAAACATTATGTATATTTTTTATCTTAATAAATCACAAAATATATTTATGATCAATATCCAATATTTAATGGTATGATCACGTAAGTACGATGTTTTTTTCAAAACCATAACTATGATAAAATAAATTCACGTAACTAAAATTACAATATCTTTACTGCAAGATAAGGATTTTCTCTTAAAGCTAAGATAATTATTATTTTTAATTCAAAATTTGTATCATTAATTTTTTTTTGCTAAACCAATTTTGCCTAATTGGATTTAAAAAGGGGAGGGAAAAAAAACTTTTTGAATTTAACAATTTAATAGCTTTAAAAACACCTAAATGGGTCAAATTGTAAAGTTAAAATACTAAATAGAATAAATTTAAAAAACATTGAGCTGGTATCATAAAAATTGGGTACCAAGTTATTAGAAGTTGGGTTTGTTACTAACATGGGTGTTCTAAAATCGGACCAAATCGAATTAAATAGAAAAATCGGATCAGATCAAACAGTTTTATAAATCACATGGTTTGATCCAATTTGTATTAATTGAAATAATTTTCTAACGATCTGATTTGATTATATTAATTTTTAAATAGGTGAGATCAGATCGGACCGTTATTAATAATATATTAAAAAATTATTTTAAAAAATATATTATATAATGTAAAACAGTTCTATAAAGGGTGTCCAAAAATTTTGAAACTCTAATTGCATCTTCGCCGCCAACCATCCTTGCCTCACCTCCAGCATTAGATATCCTTGCCACCAATACCAGCTAGTCTCGCCTCCAATCCTGTCATCCATGGATGAAATAGGTAAGAACCCTGAATAGTCCTGTATTAATTTATCTATTAATTTATTTAGTATATGTACTATGTTTTTGGTTCTTCTTCTATATTTAGGACCCATTGTTGATCATTTTTGTGCCTTTTAAGTGAAGACTTGTACATTTCTTTTCATCTTTGGATATGAGTTTTGTTCACGCCTGGGTTTTTTGGGTGATTAAATTATGTTCACACATGGGTTCTTTGGGTGAAGACGTGTACATTCCTTTCATCTTTAGATATGAGTTCATACATGTTGCTAAAATAATGTGATTTTGGGTGATTTAGTTTAGATTCTTTTCAGTTGATCACTATTTGAAGTTTAATAATAAACCAGTTCCTGACTTGTTAGTTTTGACTCCTAATAGTTAGGTTTTATTTCCTCTGTTGTGGTTATGTATTGTTATTAGTGTTATCTTGTTGTTGTGTTGTAACATATAGATGTATAAAGACAAGTGAGTTCTCATTTAGCCCTTTGTAAAAGAACTATTGAATTTGAATGTATGTTGTTTAGTTGTTAGTGATTTGGTTCTCTGAATTAAAGAATTAATTTATTGCATTGGTTTTTTATACGCAATTATTTTAAAGTCAATCACAATTTGATTCATACTTAGTAATAATATTTTCTTAGAATATATTATTTTGTCTAAATAGTCAACCTTATAGATTAGTTTGAATATACATCACATCACTTATCAGAGAAATTCTTATATATTTTTTGTTGTAAAAATATAAAGCTAAAATAAAATTGTTCTGACACTTGTGAATGCTTAGTAAGATTCACTTCGCTTATTCCAGAGCTTTTCTCATCGAGTAATTTTATAGAGAAAGTCTTTTTATCTCAACTTTTGTTAAATATCAAATGAAACGTCAATATTTAATTGAATAATCAAATTGAGAGATATAGATGTTCATATGCCGTGAATTATTTATGTTATATATATTTGGATTGTATAATAGGTTGATACCATTTTTAGTCTCATTTCATTATTTACATTATTCCAGAGCTTTTCTCATCGAGTAATTTTATAGAGAAAATATTTTTATCTTAATTTGTATTGAGATATAAAGTGAAGCGCCGATATTTAATTGAATAATCAAATTGAGATATATAGATGTTCATATGTCGTGAATTATTTACATTATATATATATATTGATTGTATAATAGGTTGATACCACTTTTAATCTCATTTCGTTATTAATTTGAAAAAAAATTATGTATTGAATCTGTTATATATTCATCCATATATAGGTGGTGATGATTTACGTGAGTTTATTAAACAAAGTCGATTTTTAGACTTTATTATGACCGAAAACATTGAACCTGAAATTCATCTAGAGGAAATAGAAAAGCCACCATAGAATTTAAATGAAAAATTTTCAAAAAGAGAAATAAAAGCAAGTAATGTTGACACCGATAACAAATCTAATATGAAGAAACCAAAGAATTTCAGGTCATAAATATGGAATCATTTTTCATTTATTTTAACCTTATGATGTGGAAAATTCTAGAGCTTCAGGAATGAAACTATTTCAATAATATATCACTTCAAAAATTTATGTAAAAAGATACCTAAAGAAGTAGATAGAGGACAAAAGATGTTAAGTTTTCAAACACAAAAGGAGAGGGTGATACGAAAACTCATAAATTAGTTATTGCATCATTTGATGCAAACATGCTAGAATTGCTTCGATAAAAATGATTATTATTGATGAATTTTCTTTTAGGTTTGTTAAGGGTGGGGGATTTAAAGACTTTATAGTTGAAATTTATCCTAAGTTTCATGTGTCATCTCATCAAACAATTTTTAGGGATGTGTTTCAATTTAGATGAGAAAAAAGTTTGAGAAACTTTTTCATAAGTGAAAAGCAAAGACTTTCTCTTACTGGTGATTATTAGACTTCAATTCAAAATGTTTATTATATTTGTCTAACCACTCATTATATTGACAAATATTAGAAATTACAAAAGAGAATTATAAACTTTTGTCAAGATGAGAATCATAAAGGTGATACAATTGGGAGAGTGATAGAACATAATTTGCATGATTGGAGTATATTTAAGATAGTTACCATAACTCTTGATAACGCTTCCTTAAATGATATTGTTGTGTCATACTTGAAAAGGAAGCTAAAAAATTGGAATGATGAACTTATTATGAGTGGGGAGTTTTTCATGTGCAATATTGTGCTCACATTTTGAACTTGGTTATAAGAAAAAGACTTAAAGATCTTCACAATACTATTATGAGTATTTATTGTACAATGAGATATGTTAGATCTTCTTCTTTGAGATTACAAAAGTTTAAAATGTGTTATGTTAAGGAAAATATTGAGTCTAAAGGAAGTGTCGTGCTAGAAATGCCTACAAAATGAAACTCTAAATATCTAATGTTAAAATCCTCTTTAGATTTTGAAATAGTTTTTTATCATCTCGAAGAAAAAGAAAGAACAAACTTTATTTCTTATTTTCATGAGGAGCGATCCAATATTGGGCCTCCAACATTAGATGATTGAAAGAATGTTAGTTTTTTTGTCAAGTTTTAGAAGATTTTTTATGACTCTGCATTAGCATTCAATGCATATTTATATACCACATCAAATTTATATTTTACAAAATTGTATAACATTCAATCTCAAATACTTACATGATGTGGTTTCGATGATGAGTTATTGAAAAATATGATTGCTAGTATGAAAAATAAATTTGAGAAGTATTGGGAAAATGTAGATAAGACTAATAAGATGTATGTTGCATTTGTACTTGATCCAAGGTACAAATTGAAGTATTTGAAATTCCTATATGAAAAGATTTATGATTTAGAAATTGTTAAAAAATTGATAGATAATGTCAAAAATATTTTCATGGATATGTTCAAAGCTTAATATAAGTTAGTTCATGGAAAAGATTGTCAATCTAATGTGACTCAACCACAAGATGTAATATGAAGGATTCTCTTAACTGAAGAAGCAAGAAAGATGAAATTCTTAAATGTTTAAAGGAGAAAAATAGTTTGGAGTTGAAAACTGAGTTTGAGAAATATTTGAACACCCCATGTGAAAATATCATGTAGGATAAGTTTGATATCTTGAAATGGTGGAAGGTAAATTCTTTTAGGTTTTCGATCATCTCTCTCATTGCAAGTGATGTGTTAGCAATTCAAGTTTTAACTTTTGCAGCAAAATTAACTTTGAGCACAAGATGACGTATTCTTAATCTATTTAGAAGTTCTTTTAATCCTAAAATAGTATAGGCATTAGTATGTACTCAAAATTGGTTCCGTTTCTCCATTAATAATGATTATGTCGTCTTATCAGAATATATTGATGACCTCGAAATTTATGAAGATATTGATTTAAGTAAATGCAATATTTAAAAATTATTTCTAAATTTATTTTTAAATATTATTATATAATGATATATGATTTTATTTTCTTGTATAGTTCATTAAAGACACTACATTAATAATTGGTGATTAATAATAAATCATTTTTCTCCTATTAGTCAAATAATTAAATGTAAGCTTATGAATACAATCAAAAATATTATTAAAAGTTTCTTCTTGTAGGTAGTTTATATGGATAGGCACTTTCTCACATCTTTTAGAGATTTCTTATCAGGAAGGCTTTGTTTGATCAAAAAAGACCTATTAAATTGTATCTTTTGTTGTATGGTTTAAACATTTTTTGTAGATTGATTAAGTTGGGATTTAATTCTATTAAACTGTATCATATGTATATATGATAAGCAAGACATTTGATGCTAACAATGACCATGAATAATGACATAGAAGAGCTATGTTCTATTAAGACTAGTACTAATATATATTAATATTTTTCGAAAAATAATAATAATAGGAATATGAGTGGTAACCAAAGACATGTAATCTTTATTTTATATACATCGTGGTGTCTGTAATATTAATAATTTATATTAAAAATTATTTTCAATATTAATAATCGAATCGTTGAAAATTAAAATTGAATCAGAGTGAAAGACAAACACCCTTAATCACTACTTTTTAAAAAAGCTTATTAAGATATTAATCAACAATCAATATATATATCAAATACTAATGTATAACTCTATACACTATAATGGAACACTTGATTTAATTAAACTTAACAATTAAAATTAGAAAACAAACTCTAAAGTGAGCCTTTTACGATAACTTACACTATTATAATATAGAGAGAAAAAACAAAAATTACCATTTACCAATGCATTTAGTCTACAGTGATCAATGCGTTAATCTCACGAATTTTTTTTAATTGTTTTATTAGTTAACTCTGAGAAGAACGGTTATTAAAGATAAATAATATTTTTTTATTAAAATATTATTCTTTCAAGTAATTAAAATATAATTAAAACTTAATTTTTTTAATAATTAATATAAAAAAATTCACAAAATATTTATTTTAATATTTAAAGATTATCATTATTTTTATTTTTTAAATAAAAATATTTATTTAAATAATTTATGTTATAATATTATTATTTTTAATATTTTCTTAAATAATTTCATACTAAATTTTACATTTACTCTTAATAATAAACTCATATTTTATTGGGTTTTAAGGTGAGGACAAAGCTTTGCGTTAGAATTGATACAAAAAATAACATATTATCGTAAAATATATTATTTTATATCATCTACTTCTACTATGCTTTTACAAAGGATCATGCATGTGATGTTGGTAGAAGTTGAATTGGGTTTTTACAAATCTTGAAGATATAACTAGACAAGATATCTATATAGATTCATCTACTTGATTTTGTAAGTTAAATTGAAAGAGGTGACAATACAAATTCGAGTATTGTTTTAGACATTAATATAAGATTTATTCTTTATGTACATATAGTGGGTGATAGCATTTATATTATGCTCATGTTTCAGGAACGTAATCAGGATTAATATTCAAAGAGGACATATAGCGTAAATTTAATAGTAAAATTAAATAATTTTGACACTTCTTAAATAACTATAGTAAAATTTATGAATTTTTCAATCAAATTATTATAAAATAATATGAAAAAAAATCATTATTGATGTTCTAAAAAATTATAAATTTTAATATTTTTAAATATTTTACCACAAGTATTATATGTTAACTAATAAAAATAAAAACTTAAAACGATGTAAACTAAGTTATAATATGACTAAATAATATTGTTTAATATATATATATATATATATATAGACAAAAAATGAAAAAAAAAAATTAAACAACATTAATTATAATAAACATGTAAAAATTTAAATATGTGAAAGAAAAAGAGATAAGATCAATATTACATGGTATACATACTAATGAATATTTATATGATTATATATGGTATAAAATAGAATGATTAAAAAATATATTATTTTTTAAGAAAATGTTAAGAAAATTAAAATAGTAAAATTTAAAGAAAACAATAAAATTATATCTTTAAAATTTATAACCATAAACATTAAGAAAATATAACAATAATTCACAGAAATAGCCTTGCTACCAAATTTTTGTTGATAGTAAAAGTTAAGTATAAAAATATCTTATAGAAGCTTCCAATGTCTCTACCTAATACCTTTAAAAAATGAAAAGAAAAAGAAGAAGAAGATAATTTGGTAAAGCGACCTCATTTTAAGAGTGGGAAGGGCTATTGTTTTAGAAAAAAGAAGGGGCTATTGTTTCTGTCATGTTCAAAGTTGGTATTACCCATGTGGATCAAGAAAAAAACAAAATAGTGTAAGATATTAAAAAATTTGTGATATTTCAACTGAAATAATGAATGTGATAGAGTCGTGCACATAGATTTTATTAATTAGGAACAATAAAATCTTGATAACTCATTTGTAATAGACAAGATTTTCAACACCTCTATCTTTGGCTCTGGCTGTCTATATCATAAATTGATTTTGGAATTGAATTTACCTTCTTCTTTTTTCAAGTGAGATTCTTTTTGGGCATTTTATTTTTTTCTTTTTGTGTGTGTCTTTTTATATTGTTTAATTAACATCTTATTCACAAAATTTAATCATATATTATGGTATAGGTTTGGTAGCAAATCTATTTTTTTATTGATTAATTAAGATAGATATACGGGGATTCATGAGATGAATTAATTAAACCTAATTAATGAAAGAGGTATGCAGGCAAAATAGTAAGATATTGTTTGTTAAGGTTTGACCCTACCAACATACAATATAAAATAAATCCTTAATTATTCGGTAGCTGATTAATTAATTTGGTGATACGGTGGATATATAAGTAAATCACTCATTCAGCCAAAAAGTCTTGGTCAAATTTTATTAAGAAAATAATAATTTTGTTCATTAGTCCTTAACATAGCTAATTAACTGGTCTTGTTAAGTGGAAGCATGTTATTCATATATATTTTTTTAATAAATAAAATTCAGTGCATGTAGTAAGCGAGCGTGAACTAACATACCATTGATGTAGACTCACTCACTAGCTCATGCACTGAATTAAAATCATACATTTATATTATTTTATTAGAAAGAAAAAAAAAGAAGAAGAAGAAGATACATTTTGAATTTGGCACGTCTTTTGATCATATATATAGCAATAACCTAAGTGCATAACAGCTTCTCTTCCTTTTTCATTTTAATTTTTTGTGATAGCTCTATTTGATTGTTAGTTAGTGATTTATTTATTACCCATAACATATGACATTAGAGGCTATGGAGCGCGATTAATTATAACCAAATCACCAATTGTTATATTTAAAAATGATTTAAAATATTAAAATCTCTTTCTTAGGTGCGTAATTAATGGAAGCTAAATATTCAATCTCATTATAATTATGATTTGTATATTGTTAAATAATAATTATTTAGGTATTATTTTATAACGATTTTTATATTTAACTTATGATTTTTAATTAAATAATTAGTTTTATGATTTATAATTTTTTTAAAAATAATTATCAATATGTTTGATAATATTTTTTTTATTTAGTCATAATGGTTTATGATTTTTAGATTTTTTTTCAAAAACTTAAAAAATAAAAAGAATTTGTTATTATTTATAAATTTTATATTTTTAATCATTTTTTAAATATATATAAATATAAAAGTAGTAAGATTTAATTTATTCTTTAAAAAATGTTTCATAGAAGCAAAAAAATATATATATTAAAAATCTAATTTTTAAATATTTATGAATTATTTTTATAGTGATTTTTTAAATAAATAAAATAAAAATCATAAATCATTCTAAATATATTTGATTGAAAAATTATATAAAAAAATTATAATGAAACGAACTCTTAATAAATATGTTGTTAATTATCTTTCACTAAATATAGACATGTCAGGTGAGGTAGCTAATGGGACCTTCTTAAATTTTATTGGTTATAATAAAGGCTATATATAATCCGTTCAGAAAATAAAAAAGCTTGACGTACGAATCTTGATTTGTTTCTCCAAGACTCCAATATACCTATGAAGTTAGATCTTAATATTAGCCACTTATTTTTGGATGGTTTTTAATTAGTCCAATAAAAATATTAAAGTTTAAATTATCTAGAAAACATATAAATAGAAATCCAATATTTGTTTTAATGGCGTCATTTAGTAGTTTAGTTGTAGTTTTCTAATGTTTATTTATTTATTTATTTATGATTGTTGTTTTTAAATTTTTAGCTTTTGAAAACACGTGGATTTGGTAACATTTTTTATTTATATATATTTAATTTTTTAACAAAATCAGCTTTGAAAATATTATTTGTTTTTTAAGTAAATATCACTCATAAAATAATTCAAGTGAATCAATAAAGATTAAATTTAAGAAATTGATGTAAAATAATATCTTTAAAAATTACAATAAAGAAAAAATATTTTAATAATATTATATAAAATTTAATTATATGAAGTATATTATTGAATGAGTCTAAATAATAGTAATTTAATTTGAATATCATTAAATTGTATGGTATTAAATGTAAAATAACATGTTTAATTTTTTTTAATAATAAAATATCTTAATTAGATATAAATAATATTATTTTTAAATAAAATATTTTTATCTTAAGTAGATATATTTATAATACTAATTTTACTTATTCTTTCTTTTAGTTAAAAAAAATTATAATTGTGGTATTTTTTTCATGAGAAACTAAGGAGCATAACTTTAAAATCATATTTTACATCAGCACTCTTTCAAAATTATTAAAATTATGAGAGATAAAATAAAAAAATAAAGGCATGAAGTATTACACTAAAAATCATGATATATAGCATTTCCATTTTTCATTTAGGTGTTGCATCTATTGTGTTATATTCTTTTATAGATTCTTTCTAGTAAAATTTACTACATGGTTTTTTTTTATATTTTTTCTTTAAATATAAATATGATATTTTATTTTATAACAAAAAATAATGTATGATAATATTATAAAAAATGAAATTAATGAAATGTAAACACGATTTTAACTATTGACAAAATTTAAGCAAATAAAAAGCTAATAATGAATATGAATATTGTCATTAGAATGGTCAATGAGCTTTCAGCTAAGTGCTTACTTTATTTTATTTTATTTTAATTTTCTCATAAAACAAAAGGCTAATTTCAAAAAGCAGAAAATTAACAACGTTACAAAAACGAGCCTCCATTTGTTAATTATTTAATTTATTAAATGTCATAGAAATATCGATCCAAGAATTAATAAGATCTACCTAGACAAACTAACTCTCTTTGACAAGGAAAAATATAAACAGTGCATGTAAAATTCTTCTATACTAACTTAGTCATATGAATTTATTGATTTCCTATGATTTGTTCCTAACTAATTTCATTAATGCGTTTTCAATATGTAGTTGGATATATACATATATATGTTGTTGTCTATATATGTAACGTGTGACAGGAAAAAAAATTAAAAAATAAAAAAAAACAAACAAACCTCAGTACTAGTAGTGTAGTACATGTAGTGATTTATATTTTACTTAAATTTTTATATCAATTAATTATTCATATCATTTCACTTTTAAATTTCTTAAAAATATATGTATTTTATATTATTTTTAAAAATTATAAATTTTATGTTTTAACATTAAAAAATATTTTTTTTTGCGAACGGTCTCATTGCATGCATATATGTATGTATGCATGCATGAATATATAATTGTTATTAAAAAAATAAAAATAAACTATGAGTATACATGTTTTTTAAAACATTTATATTTATATTAATTTGTTGTAATATCAAAATTAATATAATAATTAAATTTACTTTTTTTAATTAATATGTAAGTTTCGCGTTAATTGGTATTATAATAAGTTATTATATATATATAACTTTTGTTTTCTTTACGGAGATGCTCGCTAAAGTATCCTAAAAATCACTTTATGCGTGTTAATATGACATTTAAATTATCTTGTTTCTATAAAAGATATTTATATCATTCTCTATACTTTAGTCACTTTTTCAATAATAAAAAATTATTACATAATATTAAAATAAATTTAATAAGACATACTTATTATTTTATTTAATAATTTATAATTGAATTTAAATAATAAAATATATTATTTTTTTTTTAAACTTCTTTTATAAATTTTATATTTTATAAAATTTTAGATATTTTTTTGTATTACATTTTACATAGATATCATATTTGAATCAAGAACTTAGATTTTATAATATTAAAAATAAGTACTACACAAGTTAAGGATAATTATTATAATTACAGATAAATTATGATTTTATTTTAATAATTTAAAAATAAATTTAAATAGTAAAATATTTGTTTTGTATACTATTTTTGTAAATTTTATTTTTATGAAATTTTGGACATTTTATTTGTGTCACATTTTATGCAGGTATCGTCTTTGAATTAAAACGATAGATTTTACGATATCAAAAATAAAGAATACATAAGTAAATATGAATATTTTAATTGCAAATAACAAAACTTATAATTATTCGTAAAAATCCATTAATTTTTTTCAAAAATAACCATAATTAATAAGATATTAGAGGAATATAATTATTATAATAACGATAAAAAATAACCATAATTAATAAGATATTAGAGGAATATGATTATTATAATAACAAAATTAGGGTTCATTGAAATCAAATATATATTAATATTATTTTTTATATATACATATAATTACGTAAAAATATAATTTTAATAATAAAATACATAATATTTGAAATAATTAAATTAAATTTTATTTATTCTTATTTTTATATATTTTTATTTTACTTAATAACATTTGATAAATAATTAAAAAAATAAAAATTAATGAAAATATTTTAAATAATATAATAGATGAATTATGCTAATATTTATTTTTTATAAATTAAACATATTTTCAAATAAATATTAAAAAAAATGTGATTAAATTGTAAAAAAATTACTATTTATTTATAAATGAAAGTAATTATCTAAATGTATTCGAAATTATTACAAAATGATTATGATTATTAACGTAATCGTTTCTATCTATTCCTTACGCTTATTCCAATATATCGATTAAAAAATTAAAAGATAAATAATATTAAAACTACGTAGATAAATTCTAATATATTGATTAAAAAATTATAAGATAAATAATATTATAACTAATAAATTCTCCACATTCTTATGGAGAAAGTAACATAAATCTACGTTATAAAAATAAAATTATTAAAATATTCCCTTAACACATAAAATTTCTCCAACTACCCACCACGTAAAAAATACCTAAAAGTGTTTATGCAGGTACATTATTTTCATAAAACAAAGAAAACAGCATCATTTTCATGTTTGAAAATTGAAATAACAAAAGATATAAAAATCATCATTTTTGTTTGAAAGTGAAAAAACAAAAGAATCACAAATCCACTTTTCCCTCATTTTTTATATGTTCCAAGACATAATTTTTTGGTTGGATATTTTTCTCTCTTCATTTTGAAAAGTATTTTAGGTACTATACTCTTGGGAGCATAATGCCTACTCTGTTAGGCAATCTTGTTTTTAACTTAAATCTGTTGGTTGTGTTACTACCATACCAACAACAGTACAATACCCACATCCACAAAAAGAGTACACTTCGTAAATTTTGGTCAGGATCTGATCAATTCCCTATTTTTGTGCTAGACGGAGAAATGCTAAAACAGAGACTTATAAAAAATAGTTTAAAAAATAAAACTAAATGATTAAATATATGTATAGAAATGTTACAAATGACTCATTAAACTGATATTTTCATATATATTTTTTCATTGTTATAAAGGGACGTTTGTCCACCTAAAATTGATGAGTAAAACATTATAAAAAAGAGAGAGTTAAAACTGTATTAGTACTCTATAAATCAATAATTAGTATAAACTAACATATAATCATAGAAATTAGGTGTAACAAAAGGAGGTTTTGTAATGATTTAACAAGATCTTTCACATTTGATCTCTCCATTCTGTTTTGTTCTAATTAACAATATTACAAATCCCAATTAAAATAATAACTAATTTCCCCAAATCTCATTTCATCTCCAAACTTCTGTAATCCAAAATCCCACTTTTCAAACCTAAGAAATCATAACCAATATTATTATTGCTCCCACTGTTAGTAGTAGTACTACTGCCACCAATTCCACAGCTGCAATCTTTACTGCTCTGCAAACCCAAATTGCAAGAGAAACAAACACTTCTCATTCCACCACTCTTCAATGGCATCTCTGCCTGTTGTTGTTGATAAGGTGGACTAATTCTAAGCTCAAGATTCAAATCAGGACACCTTTCTTGAACTGGGTTTGTTACTTCTAATTTGCCCACAACTAAGCCACTACTAGTGCTAGTTGTTTTCTCTTCTTGTTTAACAGCAGAAGCAGAAAATGATATAGTTGTTGTTATTGTTGTAGCTGTGTCCTGAGCAACACTAGTCTCGTTTAGTGGCATATGAGTTGCAGGGTCGATTCCTCTATTCAAAAGCTTTCTTCTTATATGAGTGTTCCAGTAATTCTTTATCTCATTATCAGTTCTTCCTGGTAATCTTCCTGCTATCAAAGACCATCTTTCAGAAAGAAAAAAAACCCAAGAAAAAAAAACCCATTAGTGCTATTTATTAAAAAAATTTAAAAAAAATCAAAAACAATGGAATAAAAAATCAAAAGAAGAAAACCCATTGATCTCTGTTGTTTTCTCTGAAATGGGTAGTTGCTAATTAAACTTACTTGTTACCAAGGAGGCTATGGAGTTTGATTATGAGCTCGTCTTCTTCTTCCGTGAAATTACCACGTTTAAGGTCAGGTCTTAAATAGTTAATCCAACGCAAACGACAACTCTTCCCACATCGAAGAAGACCAGCAGATTTAGGAAGTGAACGCCAACAACCTTCACCGTGAGTTCTGATATAAGATATGAGTCGATCATCTTCTTCTTTGGTCCAAGCTCCTTTGTTTGTGTGAGCTTTTTCACAACAAGGAGACCTTCCCATTAATAATCACTTGTGGGATTTTTCCTAACCTGTAATTGAAATGGCTCTGTTTCTTTTAGCCTTTTTGCTCTTTTCTTTTTGTTGTTGCTGGAACATTAAGGCCGGCCCTTGTGAAGTTTTGAGGAGTTTGTTTTTATAGCCTTTTGACTATCTTAGAGAGAGAGAGAGAGAGAGAGAGACTAATTGCTTCTAGATGTAAGTTGGTGAGATAGATTAATACGGAGGACGAAGTGACTGGTAGCCCCTAATCAAGTGATGATATTAGTATCAATCAGATAATAAATTAAATGGGACATTAACTAAGGTTAATCACAAAGTTGGTGTAAAGTAAGGTTAATTCAAGTATGGGCAATACTTTCTTCAATTTCTTTTTTTCTTTTTTCTCTATAATATCACAATTTATTTATTTATAAGTGCAAACTTATAAGTTCATTCGTAAATTTATTTTTTCTTTTTTTCTTTTTTTTAATTGCAAACTTTAATAAATTTATTCATAAATTTAAAAAAATTTAAAACGTACATATCCAAATTTTTTAAACTTCATAACTAAGTTCCTAAATTTGTAAGTCTTATAATTTAATTACAAATTTTTAAAATTTTATTACTAAAATATATATTTATGAATCAAAAATTTAAAATCAATGTATAAAATTTTAAAATTTTGATGATTAAATTATATGATTTAAAAATTTTAAAAATAATACGTAAAATTTTAAAGTTTAATAATCAAATTATACTTTTTTAAAATTTAGATACTAATAATATACTTTTTGATATTTTTCTTTAACATAATCTTGTATATTTATAATAATAACGTTAAAGCATACTTAATTATAAGGGAAATCCTTGTACTATAGTTATGGTAACATTGAGACTTCAATTTTAATATATTAATAAAAAAATAATATTTTAATAAAAATTTATTAAAATAATATATATTTGTTAATCTACGTCTTTTTTCAAACCAATCTTACTAAATAACACTAATGAAAGGAATCAAGAATGACTTTCTTTATACATTTTACTTAACCTCTAGACAGTATAAAAATATCCAACTCAGTAGTCTATATAGTTATATAAGGATAATTGTAATTAAAGACTGATCAAATTATTAATTTTTTGAAACTACTACCACAGACGTAAAAGGAGTTTTTTTTTAAATTTGGTTTTTTGATAGCTTCATTTTCACTGGTGACATTATATATAAGTTTCTACCTTACAAATATGGACCAAATTATAGATAGAGAAAGTGAGGAGAATTCATTAATAGTATTGGAATTATTAAAGCTTATAATCTTGGTAAGTTAGTTGTAGTGGAATTTGAGAAGGAAATGTCAGTAATGGTTTGGCTATTCTTACACACAATTAAGTAGACTGTATAGACATGGTAGTTGTGGTTCTTTATTCTATTTGGTACTCTATCAATCATGTGTGTGTGTGTGTGTGAGAGAGAGAGAGAGAGAGAGAGAGGGAGGCTTCTAGAAGAGTTGGAGGTTGGGTTTCAAGGGAAGATATGATGAAATGAAAAGTAGAGGATAGAAAATAATTTCAAAAAGAAAATAGAGATGGGAGAGAAAAGAAAAATATAATAAGATTTTTTTTTCTTTCTGTCATGAGATAATAACTATTGTAATTGTGGTGTTTGTGGGCTTTTTTGGTTGACCTTCATTTTTCCATTTTGTTTTTTCAAACCCTTCTTCTGGTGCAAGTTTAGGCAACAGAAAGTAGGGTTAGAGACTTAAAATCAAAGTAGAAAGGAGCTACAGACAGTTAGCTACTTGTAAATGTGACTCGAATTACATACCTATTCTACTTATCTGAATAAGTTTTATGCATAGAGTCACATTTAGTTGAAAAAAGCTGCAAATTATTTAGGAATGAGGAAACTGATTCACCTTTTTGTTGTTATCTCCCCCAATTAGGAAAATATTTGTTACCCACCACCACACATGCTCTCTCTCTCTCTCTCTCTCTAAGTTCTCGCTCATCATGAGAAGAAGTTGTTGTCGTTGAGGGAATGGAAGAGGTCCACTTGCGTGACTCTGTGTGTTTAAAATTTCACTTACCTTTTTTACCCTTTATTACTCTACCTGCCTTCAATTTGATATTGAATTTTGTCACTACTTGTGAGAACTTTATACCCATAGGGCTACAATAGTTAACTTTTCTTTACAATACCTACCTAAGCTTATCCACATATTCACACAAAATATTGACAGGTAACAAATAGCATGAAGTATTCACTTGGTTAAATTATTATTTTTTGAACAAAGACATCTAAGGTGTGCGCTTCTTAATACATTATACCTTCAATTAATAATATTATCAGTTTGATTAAATTTGTGGATGTGTAGAGTAACATTAAATTCTACTAAAATATATTCATGAATCAACATTTTATTAAGAAATATTAATTATTTTTAAAGTATAAATAATAGAAAATGTTTAAAAATATCATTTAATTTTTTAAAATATAATCAATGTTCAGATCTAAATCCATATCAAGCGTGTTACTTCTCCAATATTACCATCCAGCATTACTTAGTTAATATGGTACTCAAAACCCATCGTATAACTATTTAATGCAAGTATTTTTGTTGAAATGTATTATAAAAACTTATAAAATTAAAATTATTATCAATGTGATTTACCTAGAATACACATCACTTGTGAAACATCATATCGATAAATAACTTCTATCTGCATGTATCATATTGTACGTATTAGTTAGATGTATTTTTGCTAAATTATTATATCAAATATAATACTCTTATCAACGGGTATGAACTTAGACATTTTAAAAGTTTAGAGTTCGAGAGCTAATTATAAGAGTGTAAGTTTATAAAAAGAATTAGGAGAAAAGATCATAATAATATTGTTATTATATGTAAATGATTATTTTAATCCTTAACTTTTAGTTAGAACATTCTAATTCTACTATTTATTAAAATTAAATACTATAATGTGAAAATAAGTTTTTTTTGTATGAAACTAAAGTTGTTAGTTTTTAATAATTTGAAGAATTAAAAATATTAATTTTAATAATTATAATTAAAGAAATTTATTTTTAAAAATAATAAAATTAAAATACTTATTAAAAAAATTAATACGAGGACGAACACCACGTTTGCTATCTCTCATCGAAACAAATTATATGATACTTAAAAAGTATGGTGGTAGCCAGCACTGTCATGTGCTTAGGTGTAGAGCAAGACTCATGGGGTATAGTCCTACAACACCCTTACCTACCTTTTTGGCTGTCCTCCCATGTGGGGTTCTCTGAAACCAACCACAAACTGTGCCTTTGTGTCCCACTTCATGGATAACACTTCAAAAATCGGCCTCCAAAATTAATTCACAGCATTTCTAATATAATACAAATTAAATTCTTTACATTTAGTGCCATTATTGTATTCATGATAAGTATGCCCTTTTCAGATCTACCCTCTACTAAACCCCAATTGGTCTACTTCAGTATTATTATTATTATTATTGCTAATAAAGTCTTCAAGTCCTTGTATTACCTTGCCTAACGCAGACAAAGTGTAAGCACTGATATCATTACCTAGTCGTTTTAAAACGTTTTTATATAGCCTCAAAGTATAAATAAACATCATACTATGATTGCCTACCTATATACCCATTATAGATCGAACTGTTGCTTATTTAGGGGAAAAGATAATAGTAGGTGTGATCCATACTAAACAGGCACCTTTATAAACTTTTTTTATCAATGTAAGCAAAAAGCAAACGATTCTAAAATCTAAATATCAAGAGAATTAAAACATATTTAATTAGATTATTTCAACGTATGCAATTAAGCATTTATACGGTAATCTGAATAACAATCCATTTAGCTGCCATCACACATTCTGGATCTTGCCTTGCAAGGGAAGGCAAAAGATCTTAAATGAGATCAATTCAATGAATCTACTTCGCTCTTTTGTGAACTTCATAAAAGTAGCTCAAGATAACAACAGTAGCAGCAACTGCAACTCCTACCGCACCTTGTGCTAGTATTGTGCAATCTTTTGCAGCTAGTTTGGAGCTAGAGGAACTTGTGGTGAACCCAAGCTCAGAAAGTTTCTTATGTGATTCAGCATAATCTTTAAAGAATGCATCCTCATCCTGATTGATACCAGGAATTTTGCAAAAATGAGAAGAAAAAAATGAAACCAGTAACATAATCAAATGGATCAAGATTTGAGTAAACAAGAGACAAATTAATAGAACGCAATGATATCCCGATTAGAGCATCGTGTGTTCACTGAAAACTTCCATCAGGTAAAAAGTAGAAAACAATGCAAACTATAGTTAGCAGCATGAAGCTGGGTCTGAAAAGTTAGGCAAAACAATGCAAACTATAGTCAGAATTGATTATGTGAAGAACTTAGCACAAAGTAGGTGAATCCTAATATCCTATTAACTAAATCAAATAAATACTATAAACTGATATATTGTGAAGTCACCAATCATGCAAAAGCTAAAACAATATTAATTTTTTATGAATTTGTTGACAATAATAAAACAAGGTACTAAAAATTAGGCAGAGTTGGTAAAACGAACTAACAAAGTCTTAATCTGAGCCAACAACATACAATTAGTTATGGGGGACTAGTTTTGCCACCCTCGTTATTAAATGCTCATCCTGATTACTAGACCAATTTGTTGGCAGGTCAGGTCTGGTAAATATTTGAGCAGTACATGGGTGTCTCATATTTAAGTGTAAGGCCAACTTCAACTTTCATAGTGCCATGGCATGAAGTCCTAACTTGCAAATACTCAAAACGGGGTATGGATGCAAAATTTTCAAAAAGAAAATGAACGGAAAGCAAACATGATACCTTTGCATATAGTTTGACATAGGGACGAAACTTAGGATCATCTAGCAGAGCCACATCTGTTGGTAGTTTCAACAGACCCTCTGTTTCCCCTTCCAAAAGTTCCCTGGTGTCAAAGAAAAGTGTGAACACAATACCAAAACTCAAAGTCCAATGATGACGTATAATAATACCATAATCGGCAAACCAAGTTTTAAATCTTACACAAAGTATGAATTGTCAAACTTCAGAGGTTCCTTCGTCCAAGCACCATCGAAACCAGATCTTTCTGGATGTGCCCTTCCCTATAATAGCATTATATACTTAATGGAGAAAATTGTATACATCTAAAACAAATAAGAGCCATGTATAGATCAAAGATTGAAAAGTGCAGTACCAGAGTATGGCCACCTGACAGAGCAACAATATCCTTGTCAGATAGGCTCATTCTGTAAAAGATGTCCTTCAGATGTGGCGAACCTGCCACCCAAGAAAAAATAAATACAAAAAAGATTCTGTACACACATTATGCATGAACTGTATGCCAAACAGGTTAAGCACCTCTTAGGACCCCATCATACGTACACAGGATAAAAGTTATGGAAGCAAGTAAAAGAAGGTTAGGTTGGGTATGGATTCGAGGTTTGTATTTTGCAAAGAAAGGATGTAAGTAGGCATAAGAAGTACAAATTAATCAACTAGACGTCATTTGTGCTGCATTACGAAAGCAAACACAGAAAGCGAAGGAGATCAGAGCATCAGCTCAATGAGATCTCCTAAAGATCTGTATAAACTAACTGAATATACTGATTATCAAAAACAAGAAATTATTAGGTGGCACTGAGCAGAAAATTATTTTTAAAATCTAAATTAGATAGTTTGTACGTCTGTTTGAGGAACATTCATGTATTAAAATACCAAACTGTGAGAAATGCTCAATTCTCCCCTCAGTCGTGCCTCTTTTCACCAATCAAATGGACTAAAGGTGCTCAGCCTTGATGGAGGTAGAAACTGTTATGCAACAACTTTAAGAGTCATGTAATTCTCTTGACTTGATGAAATCTTTCATTATATTTGTACCTTAAGTTTACTTTTAATATAAGATACCTATATTAATACAAAGACGATGCGTATATGCTATGACAAGCCTCTATCCCTTTTGGCAAAGTGGGACACCTATTAAGGGAAAACTTAAAGCAGGTTCGAGATCTCCTCAAACCAGAAGGATAATGGACTTCAATAGTGCATACATATCTACAGCTTCAATTTTGTAAGACATTCAAGTTCTCAATTCTCTTAAGCTCTGCATCATCTTTAGATCAAGACAGCATGTAAGAATGGTATTTGTGAACTAATTGTATAATCTGACTTCTTACAAAACAATGCTCCCCTAATCAGGAGTTATGAGCAATCCTCTAAAAGTAAAGCAACCAATAGTTTTGTTATATTTGACTGACCTAGTTTAGCATCTGGAAGTCGTCCTTCCTTGGGAGAAATTTTTGAATCCTAGGAAAACCAAAAACAGTTAATGAAGAGCAATAGTATGATAACCATTTATGGTTTCTCAATGAACCACAGTAGATTACCTTTCTTCCCGGTACAAAGTCAATAGTTGGGCCCCCAGTGACTTCAACTGCAGCAACACCCGCAAGCTGAAAACAGGGTATCAATACTTTTTACTCAGAAAGCAGTTGTCTAATGGAATTATGTATACTATCCCTTATACAATTATTTAAAAAAAATATCGAATGATTTTAAACATTTTCAGGAGTTTTACATCATTGTCTCATGAACAGTTACTGACTGAAGTACGAATAACTTTACTATCATATTTCCTAATCAAAGACAACTTCAAAGGAATGGGACCTCTCTCACCCTAAAATTGTTATTCCTTATTTGTCCTTCTTCAAGGAGTTGGTGGAAGAGGAGATTAAGGGATTTTAAGTTTTAACCTGAAAAAACAAAGATCGAAGAGGGAAGAGGGAAGAGAACAGATCAATCTAAGCCTCCAAGAGAGTAGGGCAATAAGCTAGTTAAGTAATGAGCTATGTTAACAATGTTCCACTTTCCAGTTAAAGCTCTAGTTACTTTCCCATCCAATATTCTATACATTAATTGTTTTGATAACTGCAAGAATATCTAGAAACGAGAGTACGGGTTGATAAAATTTCTACATATGCAATTTTCCAAGTCATATCAAAGATACCAACACAAACAAAAATGTTGTAACACAGAATGTAACTAATGGCCACCACGTCGCTCGCTAAACTTCAAAAATGACTTTTTCAACATGATAATCACCTGATATAAGTCTGCATATGTAATTCCTGGATGTTTAGCTTTCACTTCCTCTGCAATCAGATAAAATGACTGTTCAAATTCAAATGAAGAACCCAACTATTGAAACAATCTTTAGTCTATGTAATTATCTATGCTAACATGCAATAAGTTGAAAGTCCTTAGAAGCAGACATATAAAGTAGCATAAGAGTAGATTTTAAGAATCAGAATCAACAACTTGAATGGTACCACAGATAATTTAGACAATGTCAAAATGATTATTGCACACATGAGTTATCTTAGTGATTTTATGGTTGTGTTCATTTTCACGAAATTATTTTCATTCATGTCTGTCTATGGAATTCATTCAATTTTTACAGAGTATAATGCATTCACAATCTATGTACAATCTATGTAATGACGTTCTTTAGTCACATTGTAAAGTACAACAATATGATACAGATAGGTAATTGATATAAGATTAATCCAAATAACCATTTCAATCAATGGGAACATTTAAGAAAGTTTCCAAGTTCCTTGCAACTGTGAGTATTAATTATCAAATTGACTAAAAAAAACAAAAAAGTGAAAATAGAACATTTGAGTAAGATATTCTAAACGACAACATCATGATCATTTAACTGCCCGAATATTAGGGCACCATCGTATAAGCTATATGAATATCACTATCATGTGTAGGCAGTGAATAATTATAAGGAGTTTGTCAGTACAGTAAAAATACTGCTTCTAGAAAAGGGAATTTGTATAGCAACCAACATGCAATAGATGATAATTCCAGGACACATAACCTTCCTAAGAAGCCATTAAACAAGTGCGATATGCAGCCATTACACCTTTGCCTCCTCTCCTATGTCATATAGACTAAAGTTGCAACACTGAGGCCTTATTACACTGGTTTAATTCGAAGATTCATCCCAAATCAAATACAGGATAAATGACATTCTAAGTCATAACATGTTAACTGATGGGAAAAATTCAGCATTCAAAATAGCAAGTATGTTTCATAATAGCTAAACAAAATGCAAATTACCAGTAACTAATAGTTCTAGAAATTTTTTTATTTTTTATTTTTTTTCCCCTAAAAACAATAGGTAAGTAACCCATACCGCACCAATCAATGGCTTTCTTCAAACCACTATTAGCACCATGAGTAAATTCTTCCTCATTCCTAATCGAACCATTTGGTCCACCAGTCTTTGTCTTTGCATCATATGTCCCAGCATCGTGCCACCTGCAGGAACATCGTACGTTTTCTTAACACAATATTTAATTTTATTTTTACATTTTGCGTCAAAATTTCAGAAATAAGCAATTAGGAAAAAAAAGAGAGTAGAAATTACGTACGCCAAGCGGAGCATAATTGGAGCACAGTTTCTGGAGGAAATGAGAGCGCGAAGGTCTCGACGAGCCTTATCGATCTCCTTCAGATATTCAGTATCCACCACAGGTAACGCCATAGAAGCCCAAACTCAAGAGATCACTACACAGCGGAAATTCAAGTATTGAGAAATATGGGTCTGCGAACAACAATCCAATTGTGCTTTAAGAATAAGAACGGACGTTGCCACGTGTAACTTGTAAAATCAATTTTTCCCTTTCATTTTGGGTAGATCGGATAGGACTCGTACAAAAGTTCAGGCACACTTCTCTATGAATATTTCTTAAAAGATATGGGTGGGATTATTCCGTACATTTTTTATTGTGTACAAATTATATTTAATCTAAATTTAAAAAATTAATAAAAATTGTTTTAGGATTTTCTTCTACCCAATTAAATTATTTTTGGTTAATTTTAAAAAACTATATTAACATGTTATAATAAAAAATAGTAAAAAAATAATATTTTTAAAATTTATAATTATACAAATAATACTCATATTATTTATAATTATACAAATAACACTCATATTATATGTTTGAGTAATATATTAAATATATTAAACATAATTACATTATATTAAATTATATTATAATTATTATATATAATATATAATTACAATATTTATAATAAAATTAATGATAAATATATTAATAAAATAATTTATATTTTAAATAATATTTAATTTATTTATGTAATTTTTTTAAGTATCTAAATAATTTAACCACAAAATTTTATTTAAATCAATATTTATTTTATTTTTATATTTTATTATATTTAAAAAATTAATTTTAGTTTGAGACGAATCAAAAAATCAAGACACGATGATAAAATTAAAACTTAATTAAGTTTTCACACAATTTAGATGCACATTCATTATTGATACTAATTTTTTACATAATAATATAATTTTTATTATATACATTGTACAAAAAAATATAGTTAGGGTATTTAGTGTTATGTAGAGATGTAAATGAGTTATTTTATCTCATCTTATATCTTATTTAGTGTCTCTAATATGTTCATGGTATAATATTATCTTATTTTTCAAATATTATTTCATCTTATTTCATATTATTTAGATTGTAGTCTCGATATACCTAATTTTAAGCATATATTACATACTTTTTTATTAAATTCATATTATAAATAATCAATGTATCATATTTTTTTATTTTTTTTATTTATATTTCTCTTATTTAGTTCTACTAAGGATAAATAAAATGTCTTAATTAATATTATTATATTATCATCTAATCTTCTTAAAAATTAAATGAAACAATATGATATGTGTTTTGAAAATTAATAGATTGTACTATGTCTCATTAACATTTTATCACAATTTACATCTATAATAACAAATATAGGATACTTATATTAAGTCATTAGCATTGTTTTATCATTTAAATTAAAAAAAATGTTACTTAAATTATTTAGAAAAATAAGTCAATTAAAAATAAAATATATTATTTTAATATAAAAATATTACTTTATTAATCAATTTTTTAAAATTAAATTATTAAATAATATTATTTATAATCTAAATAATCAAATCTTATTGGTATTTTCTCTAAATTATTTTTTTTTTTACCTAAGATCAAGTTACAAGTTAGGTAGATTAAGATTAAATTAAATCAATTTTTAAATTAAAATTATTAAGTTTAGTAACATAGGAATTATATGGTGTAATTTTAAAAACACATATTTGATTATTTATATTGTTTAATTTTTAAATTATAATCGTTATCATTTAATCATGTAACTATGAAAAAATAAATCAATTAATAACAAAATAGATTATTTTAACAATTTATATATGAAAATATTATTATTTTTATGTCAAGTAATTAAACGCGATTAAACATGTATTTTTAACATAACAAAGAATAATTAATATGAAAAAAATTCAAAAAACATTTCATTTTAATATTTATTGTTTGACACTATATTATTTAAATAATTTTTTTATTATAATATTAATATTGTTGATTTTTTTAAATAATTTCATCTTAAATTTAATTTTCAATCTTTTTAAATGTTATATTTTAATTAGTTTAGAAAAAAATTAAAAAAATATCAAAATAATATAATTTATTTTTAATTGATTAATTTTTTAAATAAAACATATTAAATAACAACCTTTCAAGTCTAAGAATCAAATGATAAAAATTATTTAATGACACTTCACCCTAAACATAATATATTTAATTGTATTATAGTTAATAAGTACAATATCATTTTTAATCCTTTAAAAAATATGTTTATTTTTTTTATAATGTAAATAAATGTATTTTTAACGATATAAGAAAATGAATAAATATATTTTTTATTAAATAAATTAAAAATAAAATTAATTAAATAACTGAATTATGCATAACAAAATTTTTAATAAATTTTATTTTTTAAAAAATAACGAAGAAGGAAAAAATAAGATAAAATAGGAGGAGGACAATGCCTTTTTATTTTCTTTCTATTTTGCTCTTAGCATTAAAGATTTGATACAGATTTGAATTCTTAAGGGTCCCATTTTGCAATTTGTATCATTATTAACCTCATGTGTACAAAATGAAATGTATATGTTAAAAAAACCTAGGCATTCTGAATTCAATAAGTATTAAAAGAGAGAGAGAGAAAAAATCCCATGAAGAAATGCTTCCAACTAAAATTGAGAATTGGCAGAAATCAAAGCTCATGAGGTTCTCCATTGCAACTCAACTTGGATCTTCCCATTCTTCGAGTCTATAAGATGATACTTCTCATTGATCCGTTTGTTGGAAACAACATCCGATAGATTGATATCAACATAACCCAAAGATTCCTAACACGACACAAGAAACAAAGAATACAAACCGCCATATTCTTAATTATTGATTAGAGAAAACTAAGAGCAGTAATTATACTACTTGTACTGGACTGGAGTATCCCACAAAAGAACAAGACAATTACCATGTAGTTTAATGGTATGTATGTTGGGTTTTCCTCTTATTTGGAGGAGCCCAAAAGGAAAGCGTATGAAGCCCATGGGTAAGAAGTAAGGGCAATTGTGTCATTTCATTGCTTTAATTAATAAACCCATTTAGGGTTTGTTGTGTGAAGCCTGCAGAGAATTGCGAGAATTGCGCGGTAATGAGAGAGCTTTTCTCCGCCCGCCTTTCAAAGTGCTCCGTCGAAGGTCGTTGTGGTCCCGATTAAGCGAAATTTTGCGAGCAGGTTCCACTCAAGACTCTTTAATCATGCGGTGGGATTTGGATTTGGCTCACCGGTTTGAGAAATTCTGAGCAAGGGTGACTACTGGTGGGTTAGATTTCTCCATTTTCTTGAAATAATTGTTAGTTTCCAGTGTATTCTTGATGATGTTGTTGATTGTTTTGCCTCTAGTTTTACCTAGAGAGAAGTACAATTGTTTTCTTGATAGTGGAAGTTTTGGAGAAGGAGTTGTCGTGTTGTTTCCTTCCTACACCTTAAGGTTTTTCCAACGTAAATTGGTTGTGTTGATTTTGTGCATGTTTGATTTTAAGCTCTATTTATTTGTTTCCTAAAGATTCACAAAGAAGGAGAATAGGTTTAATTTCGCTGTTTAGAGCTTGATTAAGTTCGAATTGAAATTGTGATTCTCCTAACAAAGTGGTATCAGAGCTGTGGTTATTATTGTTGAATTTTCTTGTGTTGAATAATGGAAGCAAATTTAAGTAGAATGATTACTTTGAATGGTTCTAATTATCATACTTGGAAAGGAAAAATGGAAGATCTCCTTTATGTCAAACAATTTCATTCTTAGTGTTTGCCTCGAAAAGCCGAGAAAAGTTATCCGAAGAAGAATGGACTTTGTTACATCGACAAGTCTCATGGGTATATAAGGCGGTGGGTAGATGATAATGTTTTGAACCATATTAGTGGAGAAATACATGCACGGTCGTTATGGAATAAACTTGAAGAGTTATGCCTCGGAAAACAGAAATAATAAAATGTTTCTTATAAAAGCGGTTGATGGCTTTAAGGTACCAAGATGGAACTCATGACGGATCACTTGAATACGTTCCAAGGAATAATCAATCGGTTAGTTTGGAATGGGTATCAAGTTTGATGATGAGATTCGGGGGTTGTGTTTGTGGGTACGTTCGGACTCTTGGGAAACATTTAGAATGTCATTAAGTAACTCGGCTCCAAATGGTGTAATCAATATGGATCCGTTAAGAGTAGTGTTCGAATGAAGAAATGAGAAGAAAGTCACGGGTCTTCAAGAATCGGAGATTTTGGTTACGGTAAGAAGAGGAGGGTAAAGCGAGAGGTTTCAAGAGCAAAGAAAAGGAAGGAGCAAGTCCAAAGATTTTCTAATGTTGAGTGTCATCAGGTGGCATGAAAGAGACACATCAAGAAATATTGTAGACGATTGAAGCGGGATAACAAGAATAAAGACAAAGAAAAGAGGGGTGATGTTGGCAAGGAAAATGATCGAGTTGCCACCGCTAGTTCGAAGACTTTCTCGTTGTTTATAAATGAAGATGTTGTGTCAATGTTGCATGTCACGAGATCACCAAGTTATCGATAGTGGAGCCTCCATTCATGCTACGCGTCTCGAGAGGGACTACATCCTATACGAGGTGACTTTGGGACGGTGAAGTTGGGTAATGATGGCTTGGTTAAAGTCGTTGGTATTGGAGATGTGTGTTTGGGAGATGAATAATGGCACGAGACTACTTCTTGCAGGGTAAAGCATATTCACGAATTCGTTTGAACTTGATCTGCAAGTAAACTTGATGATGAAGGATATTGCAACACCTTTAGTAATGGTCAATGGAAACTTACTATGGTGGTCATGGTTGTTGCTCGTGGGAACAAGCATTCCGGTTTGTATATCTTGCGGGCGGGGGCCTAAAAGGCGTTATTAATGCGTGTATGAGCTCACATCGAGTTGTGGCATAAGAGACTCGCTTCGCTACGAGTGAGAAAGGCTTGGCGATATTGACTCAAAAAGAATCTTCTTTCCTGGAATGAATGATGTTTGTTTAAGATGTACTCATTGTTTGGCGGGAAGCAAAAATGAGTTTCTTTCAAGAGTTCCCTCATATTGAAAACAATACATACTTGATTTGGTACATTCGGATGTATGTGGTCCTGTAAAGACAAAAACTTTGGGTGGTGCAGTTATTTTGTGACCTTCGCTAGATGATTGTTCAAGAAAGTTACGGGTGTACACTTTTGAAGAGCAAAGATTAAGTATTAGATGTGTTTAAGGGTTTCAAGCCTTAGTGCAGAGACAGACTGGGAAGTAATTGCGGTGCATCAGAACAGATAATGGGGGTGTGTATTCAGGTCATCTTGAAGAGTACTGAAGGCATTAGAGCATTCGCCAACAAAGGACACCTCACAAGACTCCTCAGTTAAATGGGTTGGGCGAGAGAATGAGCAGACATTGGTTGAAAGAGTAAGATGTCTTCTTTCAGTGTGACTCGGTTACGAATCTTTACGGGGTGAGGCTTTGAATACGCTTGTACATGTTCTTAATCTCACACCACGTGTTCCTCTTCGTTTGATGTCTGACGAGTTTGGTGAAGATGTTCTTATGATCATCTTCGCGTTTTTGGTTGTAAGGCATTTGTGCATGCTATACCAAAAGATGAGAGATCTAAGCTCGATGTGAAGACACGACAAACAGACTTTGTGGTTATGGTGCGGATGAATTTGGCTACGTATTTTATGATCCGGTTGAAGAAAGGCTGGTAAGGAGTCGTGATGTCATGTGTTTATAGAAGATCAAACTATACAAGATGTTGAGAAGATAGAAAAAGGAGTCCATCGGTATAACATGATTTGATTGACCTAGATCCTGGTTCCTTTATCGGTGATGGAACAAAATGTTCAAGATGACCAACGGGGTTTAGATGATGTAGATATGCAAGTTGAAAGATCACCGTGACTATCGGACTGCGATGGTTGAGAAATTCCACCCGGGAGGTCTACCAGAATCGTCCTTCCACAGCATGACATCTGGATGACAGTATGTGTTATTGACGGATGAGGAGAACCTCAATGTTATGCGGAGCAAATGGATGTGGAAACCGCTCTTTCTTCGCATGGTGAGTTGAGGAAGAGATTTATATGGAGCGACGGAGGGTTTTGAGGTTAAAGGAAAAGAGGATTACGTATGTCGGTTAAAGAAAAGCCTATACTGGTTAAGCAAGCACTCTGACAATGGTATAAAGTTTAGTCGGTTATGGGGAGCATGGTTACAAGAAGACTACTTGATCATTGTGTTTTGTGCGTAATTCTCGATGATGACTTTATCATTTTATTGCTCTATGTTGATGACATGTTGATTGTTGAAATTCTTCAAGGATTGATAATTTGAAGAAGCGATTGAGTAAGTCCTTTGCCATGAAGGACTTGGGGCAAGAAAACAAATTCTTGGTATTCGAATTTGTCGAGACAAGAAAAGAAAGAAGTTGTACATGTCACCGAGAACTAGTGACATCAATAAGGTACTTGAAAGGTTTCATATGGATAAAGCTAAAGTGGTTTCTTCTCCTTATCTAATCACTTTAAGTTGAGATCGAGTGAGGCCCTTCAACAGATAAAGAGAAGGAAGATATGGAAAAGGTTCCATATGCCTCACAGTAGGAAGCTTAATGTATGCACGTTGTACGAGGCCGACATACCATGCATTGGAGTTGTTAGTCGTTTTCTTTCGAATCCCCCGGAAGAGAACATTGGGATGCGATAAAGTGGATTATGAGATATCTTGAAGGTACTTCCAAGTTGACACTTAGCTTTGAAGTGGAAAACCGCAGTTAGTTGGATACACCGATTCAGATTTGGCAAGAGATGAAGATTCTCGTAAGTCTACTTAGGGTTATCTAATTACTTTCTCTGGTGGAGCGGTTCTTGGCAATAAGATTGCAAAAGTGTTGCACTTTCTGTACAGAGTTAGCGGCATGTGAACTAAGCAGAAGGAGTTGTCAGGATGAAACAGTTCTTTGAGAGAACTTGGTTCATTGCAGGTAAATATGTGTTATTCATGATAATCGAGTTCTATTCAGCGAAGAACCCTAAGCATTTCACTCAGATCAAAGCATATTGATGCGAGGTATCGATAAGGGATACTCTTAATAATAAGTTGCTTGAACTTGAGAAAATCCATACCGATGAGAATGGATCGACATGTTGACAAAAGTGTCGAGAAAAACTTAAAGTTTGTTGTTCAATTGCTTAGGGATGGCGGATCCCTCCATCTAATCGAAAAAGGAGAGATTTGTTGGGTTTTCTCTTTATTTGGAGGAGCCCAGGAAGCCCGTGTGGCTTAAAAGCCCACGTGGAGTAAGAAGACTGTGTCATTTCATTGCTTTAATTAATAAACCCATTTAGGGTTTGTTGTGTGAGTTTTCCTGCGAGAATTGCACTGCAGAATTGCAGAAGCGGCAAAGCGAAAAAGAAGCGCTTTTCCCTCTCCAGCCAGTCTTCATCAAGTGCTCCGATCGAAGGTCGTTGTGGTCCGATTAAGCTTTGAAATTTTGCAGTGCGAGTTCACGACTCAAGACTCTTTAATCGTGCGGTGGGATTTGGATTTGGCTCACCGGTTTGAGAAATTTGAGCAGTGGAACAGGACTACGAATTGGGTTAGATTTCTCCATTTTCTTGAAATAATTGTTAGTTTCAAGAAGTATTCTTGATGATGTTGTTGATTGTTTGCCTCTAGTTTTACCTAGAGAGAACTATTGTACAATTGTTTCTTGATAGTGGAAGTTTTGGAGAGGAGTGTCGTGGTTGTTTCCTTCCTACACCGGGAAGGTTTTTCCACGTAAATTGGTTGTGTTGATTTTGTGCATGTTTGATTTTAAGCTCTATTTATTTGTTTCCTAAAAGATTCACACAAAGAAGGAGAATAGGTTTAATTCCGCTGTTTAGAGCTTGATTAAGTTCGAATTGAAATTGTGATTCTCCTAACAATGTACTCCTTGTGAGCACTCAACAGGCATCGGTTCAAAACCCGTCAGTGTGTGCGGGGATGTGAGTGTTATGCAACCTTAATTTAAGATGTATGAAAAGAATCGTGACTACTATCAGTTTTTTCTGTTGTGTACCTTTGGATGTAAAATCCCCAACTTCGATGAGCTGCTCATAACTTCCACATGTAGTTTTTCATTTGTAGGAGGCTCCTGAACTGTAAACTGAAATTCCTCCTCCCACCTGGGATCTCTGTTCTTCTTTATATGCTGTAGCAGCAAAACATTATTACCCACAGACCATACGGTAAACAAATTATTCACCAAAAAAAAGTACGGTTAACAGAACATCCATCCCATCTTCGTACCTTAGTCTTTTTCTCCTCCCCTCTGAAAAGTACACGAGCGTATGGATTAACTTTATGTTTTCCTTCAAGATCCTGTGCTTCGTGAACAATGACAACAAGCAGACCTCCACCAGCAGGTGTTCCTTCAGGAGCTTTCTGTACCATCTTTGTATCATCAAAGTCTCTCTGCATGTCCTCCTCTTTGAAAGGTTTGTATAAAAATTCAACAACAATCTGCCCACGTGACTTGTCATTTCGAGCATCGTCTGATTCCATACTTTTAAGAAGGTCAAGAGTCACGACTTTTGACTCTTCATGTGGAAGATCTTCCAAAGGAACTACATTCATACCCATTTTGTCATGTTTGCCAACCTGGGATGAGACAAAATGATTTAGAAGCACAAGACAATTAAAGGAAACTCAACTTTTTACAGGTGACTAGGTAAGTAGGACAAACATACCTGCTCCCAATCAAAAACATGAAACTCCAAAGCCTGGGTGTTTAGATCTCTAATCACAAAGTTAAATTCCTCATTCCATTCGGGATTCAAGTTCTTATGTTTGACAGTTGTCTTCTTAGAAGGAAGCTTATCTTCTGTAAGCTTTATTTTCACATAAGGATCCGATGCACCTAAAAGATCTTTCTTTTTCAGCTTTGTTGCCCGTAATATCTTCACATGGAGAATTCCAACAGGCCTTCGCAAGGCTCTAGAATTCCAATCAGATACGTCAGCCAAATCTTAGAAGAATCTCGAAAGAATTTTTGTCGGATTTAAATTTGAGAGGAACAAAGGCACATACTTTGCCGGGTCCATAATTGGTACTTCAAGGGTCTTGGGCCAAAGATACATACTGGCAACCCGTTCTTTGATTAGCTCCTGAAAAATAAGCCTTACAGATGAAGTTAAGACCAATATGATCAAAACTCTGAATAAAACCCATGACCGAGCATTTGCAAGGCTGAATCAAATTGCTAAAGTTCCAAAATGTTTAGGCAATTGTAATAATGGTGAACATCAAGAGAGTTACGTGATATTATAAATATCCATGCCATCTAGACCGGACAACGTACAACAATAACCATACATCATCTAACAAGAGCAACAAGGGAAGAGAGATCAATAGGTGCAAAGACAAAAAAGGCAAGGTCACAGTACCTGGACAAATCTATAGAGGCCGGGTATTGACATAAGATCAGCCCCTATAAGCTTTAACCCAAAATCAACATGCGGCTACAAAAACAACAAGGAATTATCACCGAACAGCTAAAAAGAAGGTATGCAACTCTCCAATGGTGATTTATGAATAAACATCAAAATAATCAAACTTACAAGGAAATTATAGTGCAAGACAATCCTTAACATAAAATATCAAGATTATTAACTTAAAAAAGTACGGGAAACTATCAGGAAAACGCCCTGAGGTTTGCTCCAATATCAAATATATGGTATAAGCACATGCTGGGGAACATGCAATAAGAACTCTTGCATAAATGTGAAACTAAGCCATTGGGATCTGAAAAACAAAAATACCAAAACCTATTGTATGGAGTTAAATGAATATTTTTCCAAGTACAATCATCTAATTGATATCTAGGCAAAATTCAAGGTCTGTCAATGCTCACCAAGAAAATATGTAGTTAAAAATTTAGATTCTAAGAATTAAGAGCAAGTAACATTATCGAGCAACAGGTCTGTCATATATCATAGCACCAATGAGCAGTATCACCAACATGTTTCAAATTTGAACCAAAAAAATAACAAGTTTCAAAAGCCAAAATTACACCCATGAGTTAAAACACTAAAATGATGGAATGCTTTGAGGTCATAAAAGCAAACTGCAGGTTAACCCATGTTAAGAGCTGAACCTTTTTTACTTGACTTACAAGCCAAATCGTCAAGGCTCCATAAGTATTGCATGAAATCAGGTACAGAAGAAAACAGTCATTAATTTACCAAAGGAGTGGACACCAAGTTTGAGGCCCATGCTTTAATTTGGTATGATTAGGATGTTAAGCAGTTAAGGTCCTGTATGTTCCAATACTCCAGACCTTATTTTGTTACAACATTACCATAATATGGACTCCAGAAAAAATCTAAACCCGTGGATTAACGCATTTGCAATGGATAAGTGAGCTCAATTCAATGTTTATGTAAACCAGGGATCTTGGTTCACATTTTTTTAGGTCATTTATTCTTGGTTCCAGCTACTAATCTTAGATAAAGAGGGTAATAATGAAGACAGATTAAAATTTAGTAGCACACTTTTAATTCTTTTCTGGTTAGTGAGAAGCACAACAAAACTTTGACATGGACAGTACTTAAGGTCCACAGGAGTGATTCTTACAGTTCTAAGTCTGATGCTAGTGTTCTGTCCTCGGACTTGTTTTCAGTTTTTTCATAAATAAAAAAATTAAAATAAAATCATAGGCTTCTACCAAAAGGAAAAATTGCAGAGGAGGATAAATTTATGGAGAATGAGATGTTTATAATTTGAAATATCCAAACTTATGGAACACAACGGGTAAAAATAAAATAAATTTAAGAAAGTAAAATAATGATATTGGTAATTTAACGTTATTCACCCTTTAATTTGGGACGTCGGACAAACTCCGAAAAATATTTCTTCTACTAATAAATTTAATAGGTACAGAGTGAGAGACAATACAATAAATTGAGATAAACCAAAAATAATGACACACAAATGTTTTCCAAACTCACTATTTTGTCACTCCTCTTTTAGAAAAATATTCTCTCACACATATAACACTATTTTTCATCAAAAAAAATTATTCTTTTGACTTTACTTTGCTTCTCTTTTTTGGTGTGTCTTTCAAAGGCAAAAACATTGTCTATTTATAGACAAAATTGCCTATTGCTTATGTGGTCAAATTTTAGCAACAAAAAAAATTTATTTGATGAATTTATCAAATGTGGTTGCACCTAAAATTTTTATTTTCTTCCCCTTCTATGTGAGCAGGACCTACAAATCTCTTCCTCTCGATTACATGGAGGGCTCCACCAATCCAACAGTTAAACGACAGTATTCAAAATTGTCTTGGAAGAATTTTCGTCAACATGTCTAATCCATTTTCTTCTGTATAGATCTTCATAAGCTATAGTAACTTCTTTTCCATTACATCTTTAATCCAATAATATCTCACATCAATATGTTTTGATCTCGAATGAAATGCGACACTTTTCAAGGTGGATAGCTCTGACTATCACAAAATAACTAGTAACTGTCTTGCTATAACCTAAGTTCTTTCAAGAGATTTTTCATCCATAGCAACTCTATACATGCTTCCATTGCTACTATAAACTTTGCTTTTGTAATGGACTATGCAACATTTTTGTAACTTTGACTGTCATGACACAACTCCCCCTGCAAATGTAATTAGGTAACCTGAAGTGGGTTTTTTGGAATCCACATCGTCAGCCATATTTGCATCAGTGTATCCAACTAACACATGTTTTTTATTTCCAAAACATAGACATATTTTGGAAGAACCTCGAAGAAACCTAAAAATCCATTTCACTGCAACTCAATGTTCTTTTTCAAGATTTAAAAGAAATCTACTCACAACTCCAACTGCATGAGCAATATCTGGTCATGTACAAACTATGACATACATCAGATTTCCAACTATTAAAGCATATGGAACCTTTTCCATCTCTTCCTTCTCTTTGTCTGTAGAAGGGATCTACTTAGAATTTAGCTTAAAGTGATTAACAAGAGAACAACTAATAGCTTTAGACTTGTCCATATGAAATCTCTGAAATACTTTCTCAATGTACTTCTCTTGTAACAACCATAATTTCTTGGCGCCTCTGTCTCTAATAATACTCATGCCAAGAATCTGTATTGTTGGCCTCAATTCCTTCATGGCAAAAGATTTACTCAACTGTTTTTTCAAGTTGTTAATTCTGAAAATATTCCAACCAACAATCAGCATATCATCCACATAGAGCAAAAGAATAATGAAATCATGATCAAAGAATTTTTGGACAAAAAATAATAGTCTAAAGTAATCTTTTTGTAGCCTTGCTCCCCCATAACAGACTCATACTTCTTGTACTATTGTCTCGGTGTCTGTTTTAAGCCATAGAGGTTTTTCTTCAATTTGCAAATATAATCCGCTTTTTTCCTTTTGCTTGAAACCCTCTAGCTGCTCCATGTATATCTCTTCTTCCAAGTCACCATATAGGAAGGCAGTTTTGACATCCATTTGCTCAACCTCTAAGTCAAGACTTGTTGCTAACCCTAACACAGTACGGATGGATGTCATTTTCACAGCTGGTGAGAAAATCTCGTCAAAGTCAATTCCTTTTCTTTGGATGAATCCTTTGACAACTAGTTTGGCTTTATATCACAGACAGGAACTGTGTTCTTCATGTTTCACCCTGAACACCCATTTATTTTTCAAAGCCCTCTTCCCTTTTGGGCAACTTTATCAACTCAAAAGTTTTGTTCTCATGCAAGGACTTCATCTCATCTTGCATGACTTCAACCCATTTTTGTTTGGATTCATCATCCATGGCTTCTTCATAACTCTTAGTTTCTCCCCTATTAGTAAAAGTTACATACTTATCTGGAGGATATATAGTAGAGGGTCATCTCAGTCTATCACTTCTTCTCAGTGGAACAAGAGAAGCCACGGGTGTTGGTGTTGGATAATGTACATCTTCATCTCCCTCATCTTCATAACCAATTTCTATGGGAGCATCATCTTCATCAGGTGGATAAACCTAATCTTCATCTTCAACTTGTCTTGGTACTGTTATAGGAGGAATTAATTCCAAATCTGATAAGTTACCATTGGAATTCCAAACATCCTTCTTCATTTTGACAATATCTTCAACGGTCTCATCTTCAACAAATATAGTATCATGGCTCTTGACAAGTCTCTTTGTAACCGGATCATAAAATCTATAGCCAAATTGATCTTGACCATAGCCAATAAAATTACATTGTTTTGTCTTGGCATCAAGTTTGGATCTCTCATCCTTGAAGATATGAACAAATACTTTGTAACCAAACACCCGCAGATGATTGTAAGAAACATCTTTTCTTGACCACATTTTATCTAAAACATCCATCTTGAAAGGAGTATAGGGTGAAAGATTCAACACATGTACAGTTGTGAGTATGGCTTCACCCCAAAAAGTTTTAGGCAACTTTGCATGGGAAAGTAAACATCTGACTCTCTCCATCAAAGTTCGATTCATCCTCTCAACTAAGCCATTCAACTACGATCTTTGGAGGTGTCATCTGATGTCGAATACCATACCTTTTACAATAAGCATGAAAAGTTCCTGTGTATTCTCCATCATTGTTTGTCCAAATGCACTTCAGCTTCTTCCCAGTCTGTCTCTCAACTAAGGCATAAAATTCTTTGAAAACATCTAACACTTGATCCTTTGTCTTCAGAAGATGTACCCACGTCTTCCTTGAATGATCATCTATGAAAGTCACAAAGTATTGAACACTACCAAGTGACTTTGGCATTGGTCCACATAAATTTGAATGAATCAGATCTAAAATATTATTCATTCTGGATGGAGGGAAACTCTTAAAAGCAACTTTGTTTTGCTTTCCTGCTGGACAATCAACATATATATCCAAATGTACTTCATTCATTCCGAGCAGTATCTTCTTCCTGACTAGACTTGTCATACATTTTTCATCCATGTGACTGAGTCTGTTATGCCATAATTTAGCTGCACTGTCTTTCTTCACGGCATTTACTATGTCGGTGGAGAGCTTCGCTTGCATTATATACAGAATTGTATGCTTCTCATCTCTAGCCACTACTAAGCAGCCTTTTGTAAGTTTCCATTTGTATAAAGGAACTACATTATCCTTCATTTACAAGTTTGCATACAGAGATCAAATTCAGGCACATACCTGGAGTATGCCTGACATCCTTCAAAAATAGTCTGGTTCCATTCTCTGTTTCCAAGCAAACATCTTCTCTGTCAACAACCTTTAACAAGCCTTCATTTCCCATTCTAACAACACCAAAACTTCCAAGTGCACATGATGAGAAAAATTCTCTACGCGATGTAGGGTGAATTGTAGCACCACTATCGATCACCCAACTGGTCTCGTGTGATGCAAGATTGAAAAAATCTTCATCATAAACGATATTGAACTCATTTATGATATTTGTTTGCTCATCATCACTATTGTCATATTTCTTCACTGTTTTTCCTTTGCTCGTTTCCTATTCCTTCTTGAACACCCAGTAAATTTTTTTGATGATCCTTCCTCTTACAGTGATGGCATTCAATATTGGCATATTTGTTTGATTTGCCTCTGCTCTTGCCTCTAGGTTTATGTTCTCTATACTGTCTCCTTCCTCTGGACTCTGTGATAAGGACTTGTGCTTCTGAATCTCTCTCCCTATTATGTTTCTCATATGACAACAGAGCTTCTACAATAACTTCAAACTCCATCTTCTTTTTCGCACAAGTCAGAGTTGCGAGATGATTATATGATGAGGATAGTGATGCCACCAACATCACAACTCTCTCTTCATCGCCAAAACTCACATTGAATCATGCTAAGTGAAAAAGTTTGTTATTGAAATCGCTAATGTGCTGCATCATGTTCACATTATCTTCCTTCCTCATCTGATATAGCTCCTTCCACAAATAAAATCTATTAGCAAGGTTCTTTGACATGTACACGTTTTCTAGAGTCTCCCATGTTTCTTTTGCAGTCTTGCAATTTTTTGATTCAATATTTTTCAAGACACTATCTGAGAGATTTAGACGGATTGTACTGAATGCAATCTCATCTATCTTCTCCCATTGTTCCTCGATGACGGTTGTTGCCTTCTTTTTTTTCCCCAACAACTCCTTATAGATCTTTTGTTGAATGAGAATATCTTTCATCCTCCTTTGCCATAAAGAGAAATTATTGTTGTCATTAAATTTCTCAATATCTACCTTCTAGCTTGACATTTTTTTCTCTCTGTTATGTTTCTTTTTCTACAAATAAATACGCCCTAGACCTACTAAAATCTTTTCAACTGTAACAGATCAGTCTATGCTGCAACCATATTGCATACTAAGAATTTTACTAGACTAGCTTTGATACCAGTTGTTGGGGCACAATAGGTAAAAATAAAATAAATTCAACAAAGCAAAATAATGACATTGACAATTTAACGTGATTCATCCTTTAATTTAGGTTACGTTCACGAGACAAACTCCGAAAAATATTTCTTCTACTAATAAAATTAATGGGTACAAAGTAAGAGACAATACAACAAATTGAGATAAACCCAAAATAATGACACACAAGTGTTTACCAAACTCATTATTAAGTCACTCCCCTTTTAGAAAAATATCCCAAATATTTTTCTAAAATATTCTCTCTTACTCTCTCACACATACAACCCTATTTCTCATCAAAGGAAATTATTTCTTTAGCTTTGTTTTGCTTCTCTTCTTTTTGGTGTATTTCTCTAAGACAAAAACATTACTTATCCCTTATGTGGTCAAAAATTGACCACGTAATTGGCCAAATTTTAGCCACAAAAATATATTTTGAGGTTACACCTAATATTTTTATTTTCTTCCCCTTCCATGTGGACGAGACCTTCACAAACTAAAGTCAGAAATTCTCCCAAAAAAATCTAGTCTTATTTACCGATACAATGTGAAATATTTATGTAGTCGAGAATGAGATAAAAATAATATCAAAGGAAATTATCAAGTAATTGCTTTTGAACCCCTTAGAAGTATGTTTGATAGTGGACATTATAATTCTGAAATATATCAACTGTATATGTTATATGAAATGGGGAAAGTCTCCTTCAAACATTAACAAACAAAAACCTCGGACAACCAAGGCAGAAATTGATTTTTGTTCACAAACCTTCTCCATGAGAGACACATATATTCTCGCGAAACAAGGGAAGCTTGGAACTAATGGCTTTAGAGTTATACGTGGAGAGAGAAAAACTTGCAAATCTACCACCTGATATAAAGAAGCAACAGTGTTAGCAGCAGCAACTCTCTTTCTCCCTTTCCCTCTCTCCGTGCAAGATAAATATAATAATAATAAATTGGAGCACTTCTCTAGCTAAACCAGTAACCTGAGCAGTTACTTTCAAGCCAAATGCTTTTATGGCAACAATGACATTAGGATTTGCAGCCCATTTTATGGAAGGTTGCATGATCAACTCCTTCTCATCAGTGACATATACTTTCATACCTGACAAGAATAAATTTTAAATAAAAAATTTTAGCAGCCCATTGTATGCAATACATTGTTATAGAAATGAATAACCAATTTTGATTACAAGTGCGGGAATTTATCAGTTATCTACAAAAGTTTTGGAAAGCTGTTATTAAACTCTTAGCTGTCTAAACAACAACAAACATATGTTATTTAAAACATAAAAATAAAAAACAATACTGCATCTAGTATTCAGGAAAACCAGACTGCCATCAAAAAATTGCATACTTAATAGGCTCAACTTACAACATTTGTAAAGTTCACTTCTAGGACATTACAATTAGTTGCTTGCGACTGATATATGTTCACAAACTTAAATCTACTTTTCAAGGTCTCCGTCTGCTAATTTTACAACCTAAATCAGAAAAAGAATGTATGCATCAAGTCTATTTTATACCCATTATATAAATAAGTTAACAATTTCCAAAGGAAAATTGTACATATGAAACTAGCAGCATTTCGGTCATAAACAAAGGGAATGAAGTGATATATATAAAATTAATGTGATTTGATTATTAGCAGAAAAGATTAAAATAGGAAACAAAATCGTTATAAAGTCTCATTTGCTTAGTATCTATTTTATTCTTCAAATAGTATGTCATGTTTGTTAATAACAAGTATTGGTTTTGTATAACTTTCTGTCAATTTAAAGTTTATAGCGCCCACCTGGCCCAACACCCATGTCATATATGTAACACTAGGATACTTAACACAAACCATAAAAAAATGTTCCCAAAATTTCTAACCTTGAAAAGTTGGAGGTAAGCACCCTAAAGTCAGTGATACAAATTCAACAGAGTCAATCTTGTATTTTGGAATTTCCTCAGCAATTATGGGCTCTGCAACAGTCTTTGCCGTCTTGCAGATTGCCTACATAAAAAAATATATACAAGCCAAAAACAATCATCAAAGTTGATAAGAAGCAAATGATAGGGAAATAATTTAATAGTAACCAAATAATGCATCACCTTGTCAAGATAAGGCCACATATACTCAATAAACTTGTTCAGCCAGTCAACCTAGAGTCCCAATAAACAAGAACGAAAATGTCAAAATATAAAGCATCCAATACCAAGAATATGCAGCAAAAACATGTACTCGCATACACGATCATAATCGGGATTTTTAACCCAAAGTGGTATCTCCGGCATCATTTGCTGCAAAGTCTCAGAGTCTTGATCAGCCAGTGGACGAATTTCTGGATCCTAAAAATTTTGAACACAAAGAATTAGAACTTAAAAAATTGTAGGAAAAAAAATGTCAAATTCTTAAACATTCTCAAAGTGCAGTGATGACTTCAAACCTTCCTCTATTAGAAAAATATGAGTTTTAGTAGAAATATATTGTATTAAGTACCTAATAGTCATTTTGCTTGTGTCAAGTGTACATTTTAATCACTTTACTTTCACAAGTGACACTTAAGTCTCAGTAAAATTGAGACATGTTAGTAACTTTTTGAATCGTAAAATATTATTTTATTAATATAAATCTCTGACAGAATATAAAAATGTAACAAATTTGTCGTTCAAAATTTTTCCTCCTTTATACTCTTATATCTTTTTATGGTTTAGTTTTATGGCCATTTTTTAGTTATAAAGCTTAAAATATTAGGCATTTTTTTGCTACATTTTCTCAATTTTTTTTTATCAATCCTTTCTATTCTCTTCGTAGCAAAAAAAAAATGAGCTACAATATATCAGCCACCATAACAGCTCCAAACTGTTTGGAGCAATAGCTGATATGGTTGTTGATATATTCTAGTTTTTTTTTTCAGACATGGAAAGAATAGAAAGGATTGACAAAAAAATCCATGAAAAAATAGAATGTAGTTGAAAAATGTTGATATTTTCAAAAATAGCCCCAAAATTAAACCATAAAAGGGGGAAAAACTTCAAAATGATAATGTTGCTCCCTACTAAAGGGAAAATTACCCTAGAGGTCACTAAGAATATATCATTTGAACACTTCAGTCATGCAGCTTTTGCAAGGGACACATAAGTCACTTGATTTTTAAAATTGATACACTTTAGTCACATAACTATGAAATTATGTGACTAAAGTGTTCCAATTTTAAAAATCAAGTGACTTGTGTGTTTCTTGCAAAAACTACTTGATCAAAGTATCATAATGACACAAATAAAATGAATTGAAGAATTAGTCATCTCTATTAAATATAATTTATTATTTTATTAGAAATTTTTATTAATAAAATAATATTTTATTGTTCAAAAAGTGACTAACATGTCCAATTTTTAGTAAGAAAGTGAGTAAGTGTCTATTGTGAAAGCAAAGTAATTAAAATATTCACTTAACACAAGTACCACCCACCCAAATATATTGGTGTAGTTTCCCTTCGCTAATTTGGTGTAATATGGTTAGGACTCACTTAATGGATTTTTCTCCTCTCTACTTTTGCATTTAGGCTGTTATTTTTTCTCATTAGATGCATAAGCACATACATAGAGAAAGTCATCTTCATTTCTATCTCATTTAACATCCATTTTTTACCTACTCCTTCAGTTTCTAAATGAAAATTTTAGTATGGTAGCCAATCACAAGAAACATGAAGCTAAATTAATGATTGAATTCATTATCAGGCAACCATATTACTGCATAAATAGTACAGTATTCTATGATGCATTAATAGGGTAATGCAAAAATCATCATCACAGATAGGAATGAAATACACAAATACAAATCCATTGCAAGAGACTAATGATAATTAAAAACAGAGAGATAAAATAACGGAAAATAATAGCATTCCACCCCTTTAAAAGTGAGAAAATTCTTGTCAATTTTTTTCCTGAAATAATTTAATGTTATAAAGAGCTGATAAGAAATCAAATTTCAAAATAAGAATAAAGAATTCAACAAACGGTTAGGCTACTAAGAATCAAATATGAAATACCGAACCCCCAACAAAGAAACTTATGTCATCTTTAGTAAGAAGGAAATATATTCCTTAATATTCTGAGTCCAAATTTCATGTAACATTTTTGGTGTGCCACGGCCACCAATAAAAAGAAAAATGTGAGCTTTGTTGTATAAAAGTGATTTCGGATCAGCGGTTTGACTGTGCCACTAAACACATGGACAAAAAGTCCACCTTTTTCCAATAATGGTCCACTTTTAAACCAATTTTGTTTGTGTTCAACACATATTAGAGGCGCACAGAATGACTAGGATTTCAAATTTTTGTGTTATTTTTGTTATGTTATTATATATATCACAAATATGCATTAAAAACATAAAAAAATGGCTAAAAATGTGTTTTTATTCTATAAAAATGGGTCATTTTTTTTACGTGTTTAGTGAATAGAACGGATGATATGAAATATTTATTCACATATTTAACAACTATTTGTAACACAATTAAAAATGTAATATTTATTCTTCAAGGAGGAATACACGTATTTACATACACATTTATAAATTTACATATACATTTTATGAGTCAAAATTTTATAGAAAAATTAAGGAATTTTTAATTTCAAAACTTATTAATCACACATTTGCAGATACACATAAATTTACGTACACATTTACCCATCAAATTTTACAGAAAAATTAACAACTTTTTCATTCAAAACTTATTTGACGTGATTAGTTTGAATCTGTTTCCGTACAATTCCACTCCCTTCTTCAATTACATTGCATTTCTCCAAAAAACCAAAATTATTATTAAAAAGAAAACAACGCAATGAATAAGGAATAAACAGATACCTTAACATCGCTGGATTGGACATAGATGAAGAAAATGTACCCAGCAACAAGACCAATAGTAATCCCAACTCCAAATCCCAAAAAACCCAATATAGTATTCACAAAACCCATTTCGAATCTCCTTTCAGACTCCCACGAAGCAAACAGAACGAACAAATCACTCTCTTCTCGTTCTTTCCTTATCAGAAATGGTCCAGAAAACCCATTATCTAATATCTCAAAAACCAATATCCCACCGTCAAAATTAAACAAATATAAAAAAGAACAAAAAAAAATCAAATATTAAGACTTAATTGTCCTTGTGAAACATCAAGGAAGAAGATCTACGAAGAAAAAGCGCGCACAGATGGAAAGAGAAATGCCGAAGCGCTGAGACGGTGAGGAAGAGAAAACGCAAAGGAAAGAATCAATTGAAACACTTTTTCTACGTGAAATTGGGAATGTAGTATTTTTAACGAGTTGAGTTTGCCGTGGGATGAGTACTAAGAATAATGTAATTTTACGTTGATTATAAATTTAAATTGAGATTTAATTAGTACGTACGTTACTCTGGCTAATAGCCTAATACTAAATAATTTGGGCCACCGCCTAGCCGAGGGCTCGAGAGGGCAGTCAGGCGGTGCCCAACGTAGTGAAAACAGTACACGTGTCGCGTCGTCCTATTTTTGGCAAGAATTATTTATTAGTATAAGTATTGCTGTTCATATCAATCAGTATTTTATCTCGAAATGGGCAAAAAAAAAAAAACTGTGAATTCCGGTTTTTCCCGATAAATTTAAAAGACGGATACGAATTCGAATAAAAATCGAACATAAAGCAACGGATACGATTCAAGTACGATTATATTGAAAATCGTACTCATCTGTACCTAAAATCAATCATATTTATTTAATTAATTAATATATTTAATAAATTAAATTATATATTAATTAGTTATTTAGGTTAGGGTTTTCGGTTTTTAATTTTGCTTTCGCACTTCGGATTTCACGACTCTCCTCTTTAATCTCTTTGTCATCTGTTCTACAAATCTCAACTCTCAACCATTTACTGCTCTCAGCTCTCCCCTGGTTAGTCCTCCTCGACTTATTCTTCTTCTTGATCTTATTAGGCAAATTATAGATGTATAAAGTGTTTCCTTAACTGATGCTCATATGAATCAGATGATTCATATCTCCAACTTACTTTGTTTTATGGCTTAAAAGTGGCTATTCTGTTTTGTTATTTTTGTGTATGAGTATTCAGCTAATTTTTGTTATCTTTTATAATGAAGGCAGTTTTTTTTTAACTTTAGGGTAATAATTATTTCTTTCTCGTTTTAAGCTCTGAGTGGAAAGCTCCAAAAATAAATTAATAAAACATGATAGGTTTGGTCTGTTTATTATTGGAAACACTTTTACATCATTTCAAAGCATTTTTTATCACCTTACATATTATCAAAATAATATATCAAAGAATAGGCTCAATAATTTTTAATATCATGTCAAGGTAAAAAGTTTGAACTTCATAGTATATGAGTAACATGTGGTTTAAAATGTAGTCCTAAATGCATTTGAGAATGGAAAGTTAAGATAACTTCCACCAATACTAGACTCAAAAGTGTGGTTTTTTTTGTTGAAGATAAAATATGATGATAGAAATTGTAAATATAATGTTAATAGGAAGGTGAGATTGAGAGTGGCAATGTCTATAATACTTTAGTCTTAATATGACAAAATTTAGTCTATACTTGAGTTACATTTATTATAAAAAGCTACACTTATTTAATTACCCTTTATAGTAAGAAGTATTCTAAGAAATACAAATGATAGATACCACGTATCAAAACCGTGTACGTGACTACTTAATGATAATGAGAGTGATAAATGCATCAAATTTTCACATTTTTTCCCTCATCAACTTTTTTTAGGTTGAACAATGACCACTTTTGCAACCAAACACATCACTTTAACTAAACTTTAAATGCATTTTGGAATTTTGAATATGTGGTTGAGTATATTGCACTCACCTTCCGGTTTAAATAATTAAGAGAAGTAAATTAAATATTTAAAAAAGCACTTATATTCATCAAGAAAAATCTAAAACTCATTGAAAATAAATAAGACAACCAACAAGCTATTTAACTAACTACTTTTATCCCTTTAAGTCTCTGACTTATCCATCTAGATATGTTTAAGTTTAACTGTTTGAGTGAAAAATTGTACGACTCATTAGTCATCTCAATCATCACATAGACAACCACCCATGTCAAATTTGAATAGATAACAACCCATCAAGATAATCAATGATTCAATGGTTGAACCTAACTTTCTTGTCAATGATTCAATGGTCAAATCTAACCTCATTTTATCATGTCTTATAGAGTTTGAGATTTGTGAAGAAGAAAGAGAGTTCAAGCATTGTGACAAGTGATTATGTTGAAAAGGTAATGAAAGATAATAGAAAACATATATATATTAAACTTATATATGAATTTAAACTTTGAAAGTTATTTTTTCAAAAAAATTCACCACAATCCTCTCAAGAAAGAAATGACATTGAACTTAATGTGGATGTAACAAGTAGTAGAACTTCAAGTATCAATCAACATTCAAATGCTCATCTCCTTACATTAATCTCTTCACTAGAAAATACACAAAGTCAATCATCACATAAATGTAGCGAAGAACAAGATCGAAAGACTAAATTAAAGTCTAAATTAAAGTCTAAAGCATAGGTTCATTTTGATAGGAAGAAAATTAATGGGATATGGAAGGTAATATGTAATTATTCCAGAAAAAGTTAGGAGGTGATACAAGGAATGAGACATCTCACTTGAAAACACATACAAAAGGTTGTTCATTCAAACAAAAAGAAAGGATTATAGATCAATCATTGTTAAATCTTAACAAAAAGAGGGATAGAATTGAGTTAAGACATTGAAATTTTGATTCTCAAGTTTCTCGTGATAAATGTGCAAAGATGATAATTTTACATGAGTATCCTCTTAGTATTGTTAAGTATTATGGTTTTAAAAAACATTCATAATCATTACAACCAATATGGAAGCATATTTCTCGTGGAATAGTTAAAATAGACATTATAAAGATATATGATGTTGAGAAAGAAAATGATGGATATGTTGGAGAACAATAGAAGTCGTATTGCAATCACGAGTGATATGTGGAAGTTTGGAAATCAGAACAAAGGATTCATGGTTGAAATTTATGCAATTCGTATGAAATCTTTTTTTTAGAAATTTAATATATTAAATGATTATATATAACTTTTATGTAGGTTTATATATGTTCCCGATCCATACACTTTTGAGGTTATTGGTCATGAATTAATGAGTTGCTTTTTGGATTGGAACATTAATCGTAATATTTCAACTTTAACTTTAGATAATTGTTCTACTAATGACTCAATGTTACTTGATCTATTAGATTTATTAGATAGAACTTCAATGTTATTGTGTGGAGATATTTTCATATGTGTCGTATTGTTCACATATTAAACTTAGTAGTGAAAGATAGGTTGAATATAATTTCTCCATGCATTGCAAAAGTTAGAGATATTTTTACATATTGGATAGCAACATAAAAAAGGGAGGATAAATTTTTAAAAATTGCATCTCAAGAGATAAAGTCTTCTTGTAAGAATTTATCTCTTGATTGTCAAACTCGTTGGAATTCTACTTTTTTAATGTTTAAAGATGTATTGTTTTATGAGAAAGTGTTTTCTTGTTTGAAACAATTGAATAAAAATTATAATACACTTCCTGATGACTTGGATTGAAAAATGGCAAGTAATATTTGTGATAAGTTAGAGGTATTTTACAATGCCATTGAATTGATTTATGGTTCCAACTATTCCACTATAAATATATTATTTCTTCATATTTGTTATATCAAATTGGCATTATATCATTGGGTTAATGATGAGGATGATTTGATCAAGGGACTGGCTAAAAACATGCTTGTAAAATTCGACAAGTATTAGCAAGAAGTTAATATTATCATGGCTATAGTAGTTATTTTGGATCCTATATTTAAGATGACTTATCTCGAATTCTATTTTCCTAAAATATATGGAGAGAATTCAATTTTTGAAATTGAAAAGGTGAGAAGAAAATGTTGTGATTTGATAAATATGTATCGAAAGAAACAAATTATAGAAAAAGATAGTCGACAAATGGAGTTTTCATCATGTTCCAATATGTCTCAAAGTTCAAATGGTACTAGTGTTCTGAATCCTAGTGATATAATCGAGTATAAACAATGGAAATTAATGCATATAAAATTGAACTTTTGATATCTGAGTTGGACTTTTATTTAGAAGAAGTTGATGTGGAAATTTTTGATGAAGTGTTTGATATATTTTCTTGGTGGAAGTATAACAAACATAAGTATCCATTAACATATGACATGAGTAGAGATATCTTAGCTATTCTTATGACCACAATTACTTCAAAATACGCATTTAGCACAAGTGGTAGAGTAGTGAGCAAACTCCATAATAGACTCAAAGAAAACACATTGGAAGCTTTGATATGTACCTAAGATTTGTTATGGGCTAATATTCATAAATAAGGTATAAGTTTATATATATTAGTACTTGTATATATTATATTTTATTAACACTTGTTTTATGTACTGTATATTAATTATTTAATTGTGTATTCAAAAAATTTATAATTTATTTAGATATGTTAGCTCCTCATTCATCCGTTGCCACTATTATTATTACAGAAAATGATATCGAGGTAAAAAATTTATATTATTGATTAATCAATTTGTTATTTTGATTTATAAAAGTGATTTTATATGTTTGATTTTTGTAGAATACTCATAATGTTGAAGAATAATTGGAAGAGAAATTTTTTTTTCTTTATTGTACTTAATTTTTTTTAATTTATGTAGTTAAATTCTAATATTTGGATGAGTTTGTAATATCTTATTTATATTTGCTCATTTATTTGTGTGGAAAATTTAATTTTGGATTTATTTTATTAAGTTAGAATTAAAATTGTTCATTTTTAATTATATGTTTGTTGTACTATGTTAATAGAAATTTAAAAAAAATTATGTCATGCAATTTTTTTCAAGTTTTTCTAAATAATTGTCCTAAATCGTTACCTGTGGGTAAAAAATTGTCCCCAAAATATAACGATTTTGGGCAATTTTAGGTATAAATTTTATAATTTAATTCAGGAACAGTTATATCAAAAACCATCTTCGTCCGTACCCATACACATCCCTAATTTTTCTGGTTTTTTCTATAGCTTTTAAAAATTTAATATATTTACATTGGAAAATTTAATGAATAATGTTTAAGAACATTCACTGGTTATGTATTTATTTCTTAATACATGAGTCAATACAAACAGTATATTGGTAATTCCATCAATTACATATTTATTTAATGTATGTTGGTTATAAAATAGTTTACATGTGATACAATATAAGAGGTCTTAATCACCAAATAACTTACAGGTTAGCTTAATTAGCATTCAATCAATGGATAAGTATCATTAATAGTTAAATATCTAAATGGATAAACGATTAGAATTCAAACTCTAATTATATAACAATTAAAAAATAAGTCTATCGTTATGAGTAAGAATTATTAGCATGTTTCTCTCTTATAAATAGTCATCAATATTTAACATAATAACATAACTTCTTAACTTATAAACTACAAAAACTAAGATTACTTTTTTCTTAGATCTACTTTTCTGTGCATCATAAAGAAAGACATTAATTACCTTCTTATTCTCACTACACAAACTTATTTAAATATCAGAGGACCAAAATCCACCATACCATGATGGTCCAAAATATGATGTTCTCTGTTCTAAGATCCACAGCAAGCAAGTGTGCATATCATTGACATTGACAAAAATTGACATAAAAAAACAACATATGACGTCATCTGTGGGAACAATTGTGCTATACTAGTTGAATCGCAACTAGAGCACAAAACATTTATGTGTCCTCTAAAACTCTGAACTCTATGGTCCTTGAAAAAATATCTTAAAAGTTAAAAAAACTTCTTCTGAAGAAGTTCACTCTATATAGTCTTTAAAGTCATATATTTTTTATCCTTTTAAGATGAATCAAACTCTTGACACAGATAACCTAGCTCATATACATGTTGTTAGAACCAAGTCTCGATCCTTAATAAAGGACAGAGAAACGTAGTTCACACTTATTTTGTCTTCTAACAGGGTCACTTGGAGGGCACAACTATCACATTATCACTGGCTAAGATATGGCCAGACATGGCCTATCAATCACCATCTAAGAAGTGGCTGGAAAAAGTGTGTCAAATATACAGTGGCTAGTCTAAGTCGGTAGTGCCAATTAACCCTCTAAGGGCCACAAGCCCTTGGAATAGAAAACGTCCCTATGAAATATTCTAATGCCCACAATGCATCGAATATAGTATATATCCACAAAGGCTCAGATCGAAGATATGAATCACTTTGATAAGGTCTAAGCCTACAAGTTGGACAGACAGGTTCAACCCATACGATTTATGAGCTACTACCACCAAACGGTGGCTCAATTTTTTACAACTTTAGAGAGTGAGGCATCATGGGCTATCGAACACGAAAGACAAGTTAACCAAACATGATGGCTCAACCTGAAAAAGACCCATTTTCTATTTTTTGTCCAGTCGAGTGTCCTTTGTCCATATCTCAAAAATTGTACATTATTTGAAAATTTTGAAATCACCATTAGAAGGATCACATGATGAATAACCTCCCTTTAAAATTTCACGTTGAATGAACATCAGTATGGCTCGCACGGTCCAACATATGCCACCTACGTGAATACGAGCCAAACAAAAAAGTTTTGCATTGAATTTGGTCAAAATTGGTTCGGTTTGTCAAACATACACAAAAATCAGTCTGGGTTAGTTCACCCACTTTTTGGCTAGTTCTTAAGGAAGTAAAATCGATTTCAAAATCCTCTTAAGGAGACGAATCCAACGACTATATATCAACATTTTTTATATACATGTAGAAATAAATGTTTCAGTCAAAATTGTAGGAAAATGATTACACACTATTCCATTCATCCATAAATCCAAATAATGTTTAGAAAGATATTATCCACTTTAGTCATCATCATCACAATGTTCTTAAAGAATGGCCAATAATTCTTCAAAAAAGAATGAAATAATGAACTAGTTTCAACACTTAAAATGATGAGGATAACATCCCAAGTCATCTTAAAAATGCCACCGAAGCCCACAAGTCCCTGGTTCACTTCCCATCCTAGAGGATGTCTATATGTAATTTTTAAATGCCCATAGTGAACAAGATATGACTTGTACTTATATGGAGTTCGACCAATAATGTGACCTACCGTGATAGAAACTAGGCTCACGGCTTGCAAGACAAAGTTCACCCATAAAGTGCAAAATCATCCATATATGAATGCCTAGAAAGTAACCTTCTTTTCATCCATCCTGGACCAGTTGGGACCACTTCGAGTAGCTTCCGTTCATTGCAATCTACATGACCATCTCAAGGCCTGCATATAAGGACACTTTGTCCAAGCCAACCATATTAACCACTTGGATTTAGCGGCTAATGGTCACCCTTGAAATCATCACCTATGATGGTACTAAAAACTCTTAGAGTACTCGGAAAATTTCAAGGGGTAGAACCATATGTCCACCTTGATATTATGAAAAGCACACTCCAAACTATTTTAAATTCCTCTACAATCCATAAAATCTATAACCATTTTCCATCAACAAAGACCTCTTGTGGCATCTTCTAATGCTTATAGCACCATAATGCCCACTCACAGGCTGTGTGTCCACATTGTCGCTATTAAAGCCCATGATCTCACAAATAGATAAGACTATGATCAGGTTCAAAAATAAATCTACAAGTAAAGAAGTGTGTGGAACATAGCTAAGAACATACATGATATATCTGGAACATTCATGCAAAGAAATACAATGTGTAACCTAAAATTTCATCCCATCAATAAATTGGGTTGTGATGTGTAGAACCATCACATGTCATCCAAGGATACCCATCTCTCCATGAATCATTTCAAAATGAGTTATGTGATAATGTCCCAATAATACACTTCAAAAATCCACCCAAGCCCCATATGAGAATACTTGGTAAAATCAACATAATCAATCAAGAAGAATGTTCTAACTACTCTAAGATTATATAAGCTCACTTGATTCTCAATAGGTAAATACATAAGAGGTAAGAGTGTGTCAAGAAGTCTCCATATGTCCCAAAAAGTAAAATAGGTATATTGATGCTACACGAGTACATAATCACAATTGATTCAAAAGTACGAAAATAGCAAACTAACATGATATATACATATGTCCAAAAGGTCGATACAAATACTTGAACTCTAACATTATGATCTAAGCATGTGGTAAACCATTAGGCCTTGGAAACCCTACTAGCCACGTCATAATTCACAAGCTCCATAAACTTTGAAAATCTATAACAAGGGATGACCTCAATGAATTCATAGTGAAAGCATCCAACTCAATGGTTTGTACCATCTATAGTCGACACTAAGTATTCAAAAAATATTTGAACAAAAGGCCAAAACTTACTATCTAGGTCCAGAGGGCTGTTACCCTTCGGTACAACTACTACTATAAGTTGCAAAATTTAGTGAGTAACTCACGTAGGAAGTACAAGGTTTGAAGCACATGAAATGTCCAAACATCTCTGATCTCCAAGACTAATTGAAGGTTACAAAGCATAAACTTATACCTAGCACAAACTTCTATCTAATGAGCCATAACGCCATGTCCACTACCTTCCTAAGTCGAGCCACATCATATGTCCTCCTAAAGAATGGGAACCTCTAGTGATGCACTTTTACAATCAAGTATATTACTAAAGTGTTCAACCATATGTCTATATTTTGAACAAATTTTTGGCACAAGTCAAACACATAATTTATTAAATAGACAAGGATATTGGTCATACCAAAAGTTGAGGCAACCAAGACATGATCCCTATTATCTGGAACTCTTAAAAGTCCAAACCTCTGTGCACCTATGACACTTCGTTCCGACAAGGGACAAAAGTGTAGTTAGAAAAACAATTACAAGGAAAGCCTAAGTGTTAAAGAAAAAAAGATATCTACAAAAGCAATATCATAACCCTCACACTAATATAGTTCTCTTAGAAAATGGTGGTCATATCATCAAAAGATTTGTAAGGATTGTAGAATCGCCATCATGAACAGAACCACATTAACAAAATGGTTTGAGACTATTTCTTGACTTGATGCACACTTGGTCACCAATGCATAGACCCGAGCCACCCATACTATGGAGTGTCTGAACCATTGCTGGACAGGACTATGAGTGGTTGAACCATGAATGAGCACTCTAATAGTGGCCTATCCTATGGCTAGACATACCATGGGTCCCTTACTTCTCTATCAGTCCTCTACTTGGCGGCCATCTCACACAATCTGTCCTAGTCTATGTTCGTTTGTCCTTATGACGATAAAGTTTGATCTTGTTTGTCCATCACTCCTTCCTTAATCAAGCTCTTGGGTAACCCGTGGGATCACAAGCTCACACATTTAGATCCATAACCTCTCTCAAAAAATGGAAAAATGGACCCATTAAGTAGTGGTTTTGACATGGACATAACTCCTTAACCGGAAGTCTAATTAAGAATTCGTAAAAATCACCGACAATAGGACATTATCACAATTTTTTGAGTGCACGAGAAAAATAAGAAATTCATCATATGGGTAAGTAATGATCACTTAAGAGTGAACTTGACACCACTAGTAAGTCTTAGAAAATAGTGAACCTAGGTGATAATAGAATGACAAAATAGACCTCATAACCCATGTATCTAGACCTAGCAAGTTTAAGGTGTTGATGTTTGGTATAAATAGTTCACATCATGTGATATAATATAAGAGGTCATACTCAACAAATAATTCGTAAGCCAGTCCAGTTAGTGCTGAGTTACCAGATAAACATATTATTAGTTAAATATCTAATTGGATAAAAGACTAGCATTCAAACTCTTAATTATCCGATAATAAGATAATTAAGTAGTTAAATCTTTGATATTTAGAGTAGTTTATCGCTATAGGTATGAGTTATCAACAAATGTATTCTCTTCTATAAATAGTCACCATTATTCAACATTATAACATAACTTCTTAACTTCTCAACTGTAGATTTATACTTTTTCCCTAAATATTTGTATATGAATCTATCTGCATCATAAGAAGAGACACTAGTCTTTTTCTTTTTCTTACTACCTAGACTTACTTAAGCATCATAGGGCTAAAGGTCAATACACCTCGTGGTTTTCCAAGGTCCTAACATTATATTCTCTATTCTTAAGTCCATAGGAAATATAGGTATATCCAATCATTGATGTTAATAAAAATTGACATCAATAATATCTATAAAACTAAATTTATTTTTAATATAATTAATAACAATATATACATAATTTACTCTCTTTTGTAGTATATATAAATCTTCTATTTTTTTGCATGATTTCTATGACTTTAAATCATTGTAATAATGTTATAACTTAAATTAATATTAACAAAGTTTGACATGTTATCAAATTTTTAAATTTAAATTTAATAAATAATTATTAAAGTTAATGATAAAATCATTTCATATATAAAATATATATTCATCGTTATATGAGTTTAAATTAGGGATAAATGTCTTATTTTGTTTGAGTACAAGTATTGTTTAATTCTCTAAATTAAGAAATATGTTTATTAATCATTTTATTTAAAAGATTCTTATTAATACATATTTTATTGATAAATTTATTTAAAGAATGTAATTAGATAATTTTATATAATAAACAATGTTTGAACTGGAGTTCTCTGATCCTAGGATATTCACGTGAGGCCCAAAGTTTTGAACATAGATCGATGTGGAACATCAACGTTAAAACCCTGGATTCTGTGTTAGGTCTTGAGTTCGAGAGCTAAGTAGAACGAAATAAACATGTGTCAAAAGGGGCCACCTTACTAGTGAGAATAACAACGCCTTACTCTTGAATCCTATATGTATATCTCGAGATACTTTATGTCCTCCATTGAACTAGATACATTACAAACAAACAGTAAAATGATCGAGAATACTCTTGATAAATTTTTTAATAAAATAATTTTAAAATTATTAAATGTTTTTTAAAAATAAAAATGACTATTTTTAAAAAAAAAATTATTAAATAAATATTTTTTTAATTATCAAAAGGATACTAACGAGATTAGAAAAGTGAGACGTCGCATTTCTTTATTTTTTATTACACGATACAAATATGAGTATAATGCAAATGAAGAAAAGGAAGAATAGAATATTATAAATAGAGGTATGCTTGAGTCGACGTTTGTTCTTTCTTTTCATTTAGGGTTTTTATTTCATTCCAGACTCTTCCTATCTGAAGCTCAAGCTCTTACACAAAGTTTAAAAGGAAAAAAGATACAAGAAGTGAACATTAATTCGATTTTTTCTGTGGATACTAAGGCTCATATTGGTATTATTGGATTCTATGGTTTATTTTTGATTATATTTTAACTACAATTCCTACTTTTATCCAACGCGGTTCATTTAGGGCTGTAGAGTGAAAGAATATAGGGTTTCGAATTGAGTTAGGTTTTTTTTTCTTTAATTATTGACGGGAAATAATTTCAGATTGGATTGATCTTGTTGCCGATGCAGAGAATAATCAGATCGGAGACATAGTGATTGCCGCTCGGTTAGACGAGCGATTAATCCAATTGAGGGGGTTTGGGTTCTTGTATGGAAACTCGGAGTCGGAAGCGGGCGGATGCTTCCTCAGCAGCCCTTTCATCGTCTTCATCAGCAACTGTAGCCGGTCCAACCACCCGTTCTAGCAAGCGAGCCCGTTTAACAGCTTCTTCTTCCTCTTCGTCAAACCCACCACCACATCCGGTATCAATTTCGACTCGGTCCCGAGCCACTAGGATCCTTCAAGAACCTACAACCGTAGCTGCCTCTGCACACTCTTCACTTCCCATGGACTATCCCACTAACGAATCTTCTGGTTCCCGTGGCCGGGGTCGCCGATCAAAGAATTCTGACAGAGATGGGTCTGATAAAGGGAAGGAGAAGGAGCACGAGGTCAGGGTTAGAGGCAGAGACAGGGATAGAGAAATAGAACGGAATTTGGGGTTGAATATGGAAAGTGGAGGTAACGGTGACGAAGATGATAATGATAGTGAAGGTGGCGTGGGTATTTTGCATCAGAATTTGACCTCTGCTAGCAGTGCCCTTCAAGGGCTTCTTAGGAAAATTGGGGCTGGGTTGGATGATCTATTGCCCTCGTCGGCAATTGGATCGGCTTCCTCATCGCACCAGAGTGGCAGGCTCAAGAAGATTTTATCTGGGTTGCGTGCTGATGGGGAAGAAGGGAAGCAGGTTGAAGCTTTAACTCAGCTTTGTGAGATGCTTTCTATTGGGACCGAGGAGTCACTGAGTACTTTTTCGGTAGATTCTTTTGTTCCTGTGCTTGTGGGTCTTCTTAATCACGAAAGCAATCCAGATATTATGCTTTTGGCTGCTAGAGCGCTCACTCATCTATGCGATGTACTACCCTCTTCATGTGCTGCTGTTGTTCATTACGGGGCTGTTTCTTGCTTTTGTGCTAGGTTGCTCACTATTGAGTACATGGACTTGGCTGAACAGGTTGGTCTGGGTCTCCCTTGTGCATTGAACATTTTTTTATGGTTCAAGTAAAGAATCAGTTTTGACGTGCATTTCTTGTCGGTTCTTTTGGAAGCCATCTTTTGATTTTGTTTTAAATATATGTAAAAAGAAGAAGAAAATGATATGTTTTGATCTTGGCCTGTTGCAAGTGGTAGGTGCATCCATGAGATACATATGTTACTGCTAGTTACGGTGAAAATGCTAACCTGTGTAACCTTGTAAAAGTTAATATAGGCTTAGATTCTTCAGCATTTCTGATGTTCCGCTTCCTGTTTCTCATATTTTCTGACCTTTTGTATTTAAACAGTCCCTTCAAGCACTCAAGAAAATATCTCAGGAACATCCAACTGCTTGTCTGCGAGCTGGTGCTCTAATGGCAGTGCTTTCATATCTTGATTTCTTCTCCACTGGCGTTCAGGTAAACCTTTGCTGAAAAGGTATCAGAATATCCTGTATTTTGATGATCTTATTTTATTTGGATTGTTAAAACCGGATATTGGATTTCAGCGTGTGGCACTTTCTACTGCTGCAAATATGTGCAAGAAACTTCCCTCTGATGCATCTGACTTTGTCATGGAAGCTGTCCCACTGTTAACAAACCTTCTCCAGTATCATGATTCAAAGGTAACCTGTTTGTTCCTTCTTCTTTCACATTCCCATTAAGGATACAAATTTTCTACAATTCTTAGATATCTCATATTTAGATTCCTTTTGCTATGTTTGTAGGTGCTTGAGCATGCATCTATTTGTTTGACTAGAATTGCTGAAGCATTTGCTTCCTCTCCTGATAAACTGGATGAACTGTGTAATCATGGGCTAGTTGCACAAGCTGCAACTCTTATTTCCACCAGCAACTCTGGTGGTGGACAGTCATCTCTCAGCACACCAACTTATACAGTAGGTTCATTTCCTCTTTAAAATTGATATCTATGTTTTGAGGCTTTTGATTTTGATTTGGATGGCTTGCAGGGCTTAATCCGACTTCTTTCCACGTGTGCAAGTGGATCCTCATTGTGTGCCAAAACTTTGCTTCTTCTTGGAATTAGTGGCATTCTCAAAGATATACTGTCTGGTTCTGGCGTTTCAGCAAATTTATCAGTTCCGCCGGCTTTGAGTAGACCACCAGAGCAGGTAACTATTGCTTCATTCTTGTAGCTTTGTGTAAAATTTACATCTATATCACAACTTTTTTTTCCTTAGCATAATGGGGGTGGAACACATCCCTTAATCATGCTGTCACTTGTTAGTACTAATACTAAGATATTGCTTACATGTTTTGGTTTCATTATTTTGCTTATAGATTTTTGAGATGGTCAATCTTGCAAATGAGCTTCTTCCTCCATTGCCTCAAGGATCCATCTCGCTTCCTTCTAGCTTCAATGTATTCGTGAGAGGACCTATGGTGAAAAATTCTAATGCTAGCAGTTCAGGGAAACAAGAAGAAACAGAAGAAAATGCTTCTAAGGTGTCTGGCCGTGAACAATTGTTGAATGAACAACCTGAGCTTCTTCGACAATTTGGAATGGATCTTGTTCCTATATCAATACAGGTCAGTTTCTGTTATATATTATTTTTCATAAATCCCAATTTAGCTTCTGTTATAAATGCTAGTTTATCAACTTGTCAAGCAGGTCTATGGTTCTAGTGTGAATGGCCCTGTTCGCCACAAATGTCTCTCAGTTATTGGGAAGTCAATGTACTTCAGTACTGCAGACATGATAGAGTCATTATTAAGTGTGACAAATGTGTCAAGGTATGTAAAATAATCTTTGTATTTTATTTTTCTTGGTGTGTTTATATTTTTCTGAGTATGTTGATATTAGGGGTGTCATCCTGTTGTGCATGTTTGTGTTTTTGTCCCAAAGTCATGTTTTTTTTTAATTTTTTAAAATATTTTTTGGTCAAGTCATATGTTTTATAATAGTGGAAAAATAATTTAGCAGTCATTTGTAATTAAAAAATAATTCTGTATTAATGTTTCCGTATCATGTACGGTGGCCCAAATTGCCACCCCTAGTTGACATGCATGCTTATGTGGATTTTCCTATTTCATATGATAGTTTCTTAGCTGGGGTTTTGGCTTGGAAAGATCCACATGTCCTGGTTCCTTCTCTCCAAATTGCTGAGATTCTTATGGAAAAGCTTCCAGAAATCTTTTCCAAGATGTTCATGAGAGAAGGTGTGGTTCATGCTGTAGACCAACTTATCTTAGCTGGTACACCAAGTCCTGCTTCTGCTCAAGCATCTTCAGCTGATAAGGATAATGATAGTGTGACTGGAACGTCCTCACGCTCTAGGCGCTATAGAAGACGCAGTGGTAACTCTAATGTTGATGGAAGTTCACTGGAGGAGTCAAAAAATTCTGCTTCAGTTAATGTTGGTTCACCTCCAAGTTCTGTTGAGATTCCAACTGTTAACTCAAATCTTCGCATATCTGTCAGTACATGTGCCAAAACTTTTAAAGACAAATATTTCCCTTCCGATCCTGGTGCAGTTGAAGTTGGAGTGACAGATGATCTGTTGCATTTGAAGAACCTTTGCTTGAAGTTAAATGCTGGTGTTAATGACCAAAAAACTAGAGCTAAGGGGAAGTTAAAATCTTTGGGCTCTTGCCAAGTTGATGGTTCTGCATATAAGGAAGATTATCTGATTGGTGTGGTATCTGAGATGCTGACAGAACTGAGCAAAGGGGATGGTGTATCCACTTTTGAGTTTATTGGCAGTGGTGTTGTTGCAGCCTTACTAAATTATTTTTCTTGTGGGTACTTCTCCAAGGAGAGGGTTGCAGAAGCAAACTTGCCCAAGCTTCGCCAGCAAGCACTTAGAAGATTTAAAGCATTTGTTGCTGTTGCTCTTCCTTTCAGTAATGTTGGGAGTACAGCTCCTATGACTGTCTTAGTTCAGAAGCTTCAAAATGCTCTATCCTCCTTAGAGCGTTTCCCTGTTGTCCTTAGCCATTCAGCAAGATCAGCTAGTGGAAGTGCTCGTCTTTCTTCTGGACTAAGTGCATTATCTCAGCCATTTAAGTTGCGTCTTTGCCGTTCACATGGAGAAAAAGCGCTTCGTGATTATTCATCAAATATTGTATTAATTGATCCATTAGCAAGTTTAGCTTCTGTGGAAGAGTTTCTTTGGCCTCGAGTTCAGCGAGGCGAATCTGGTCAGAAGCCTTCTGCATCTGCTGAGAACTCTGAGTCTGGAACAACACCTTCAGGGGCAGGTGCATCATCTCCATCTTTTCCAAATCCTGCTTCAACCACTCATCGACATTCTACTCGATCGAGAACATCTGTCAACATAGGTGATGCAGTTAGGAAGGAACCACTGCTAGATAAGAGCACAAGCTCATCAAAAGGGAAGGGTAAAGCTGTTTTAAAGTCTTGTGAGGAGGAGGCAAGGGGACCTCAGACAAGAAGTGCAATACATAGAAGATCAGCTGTGGATAAAGATGCTCAATTGAAACCTGTTAACGGGGACACTACGTCTGAGGTTTGTTGTGACATCTAATATGACATATATAATCATAATAATTCAAATTAAAAGGATATATACAGAAGTCATATAGACGTCTTTGCATTTCATGGTACTGTTATATATGAACGTTTTTATGGGAAATGGGGAGAAGTTGAGCTAAGATACAAATAGTTTAAATTAAATGATGCCTTGTTATGTCTCACCTATAGTCGGTGCAAATTCTCCCCTTTGAATAACTATATCAAATTTTGGGTTTCACTATAGATTATGTCAGCTGCCCTCAAATGGAATTCAATGTTTTTTTAATAAATATATCTGGATATTTTAATAATCAAGTGGTTTTCACCAATTATAGTTTATTGTCGAACTAACTTTATTTGGCATAGAGCAAGAACCTGCTTGTTGGCTTCCATTACAGCATTTTTTTTAACAGTACTTTTGTTCTCATGCTACTTAATGTTTATAGGATGAGGATTTGGACATATCACCCGCTGAGATTGATGATGCATTGGTAATAGAGGACGATGATATCTCAGATGATGAAGATGATGATCAGGATGATGTATGTTCTTTTGAATTTTAAGTTTTTTTGGTCTGCATCTTTTTAATGGGTCTTCATTTGCTTGTTTATTTTCTCTTTTTATTGATAATTGTGCTTGATTTTTGTGGGCTTTTCTGTAGGTGCTTAGAGATGGTTATTTGCCTATTTGCACCCCTGAAAAAGTGCACGATGTTAAATTGGGAGACCCAGCAGAGGAGAGTGGTGCAGCTCAAGCAACTAGTGATAACCACTCTAATCCAGTATCTGGCTCCAGTAGCAGGGCTGCTACTGCTAGGCGTTCAGATTCCAATGATCATCGAAGTGGCAGTTCTTATGGTTCAAGGGGTGCTCTGTCATTTGCTGCTGCTGCCATGGCTGGCCTATCTTCTAATGGAAGAGGTATCAGGGGAGGAAGAGATCGTCAGGGACGTCCTGTTTTTGGTAGTTCTAGTGATCCTCCAAAGCTGATCTTCACAGCTGGGGGAAAACAGCTTAATAGGCATTTAACAATTTATCAGGCAATTCAGCGACAGCTAGTACTGGATGAGGACGATGATGAGAAGTATGGTGGCAATGATTTCATATCCAGTGATGGAAGCAGACTGGGGAGTGATATTTATACAATTACATACCAGAGGGCAGACAGTCATATTGGCAGGACACCTGTTGGTGGATCAAGCTCTGCTAGTACGTCAAAATCTCCTAAGTTGGCATCTGTTTCCAATTCTAATTCTGATACTCAAGTGCACCGAGTGTCGCTTTTGGATAGCATTCTGCAGGGTGAGCTTCCTTGTGATTTGGAAAAATCTAATCCTACGTATAATGTATTAGCATTGTTACGTGTACTGGAAGGCTTGAACCAGCTGGCTCCTTGCTTGCGAGGCCAGATAGTCTCAGACAATTTTGCTGAGGGTAAGGTTTCAAGTCTCGATGACTTGAGTACAGCTGGTGCTAGGGTTTCATCTGAGGAATTTGTTAACAGCAAGCTCACTCCTAAATTATCCAGACAGATTCAAGATGCCCTTGCTCTATGTAGTGGAACTCTTCCTTCCTGGTGTTACCAGTTGACAAAAGCTTGTCCTTTCTTGTTTCCTTTTGAAGCCAGGAGACAGTATTTTTATTCAACAGCTTTTGGATTATCACGTGCTCTGAATCGTCTTCAGCAGCAGCAGCAGGGTGCTGATGGTACTGGATCAGCCAATGAAAGAGAGCTAAGGTTTGGGAGATTGCAGCGCCAAAAAGTTCGTGTTTCTCGAAATCGTATTCTAGATTCTGCTGCAAAAGTAATGGAGATGTATTCCAGCCAAAAGGCCGTTCTTGAAGTTGAATATTTTGGAGAAGTGGGTACTGGGTTGGGTCCTACGCTTGAGTTTTACACTCTCTTAAGTCAAGATCTACAAAAAGTGGGTCTTGGTATGTGGAGATCAAACACTTCATTGGAAAAATCTTCGATGGAAATTGACGAGGAATCACTGAAGAGTGGAAGAAACAACATGAATGATGACTTGGTCCAAGCACCTCATGGGTTGTTTCCACGTCCTTGGCCTCCAACTGCTGATGCCACTGATGACAGTCAATTTTCAAAAGTGATCGAGTATTTCCGGCTGCTTGGTCGTGTAGTGGCCAAGGCTCTTCAAGATGGAAGGCTATTAGATCTACCATTTTCTACAGCATTTTACAAACTTGTGCTGGACCAAGTATGCTAACTGCAGAGCGTGCCATTCTTGCATTATTATGTAACCAATTTGTTAGTTATTACTGTAGTCTAGAGACTTATTTTTATTAAGACATGCCCATTTTTTTTTCTTTTCAGGAGCTTGATTTACAAGATGTCGTTTTCTTTGATGTTGAGTTGGGGAAGACACTGGAAGAATTGCACGTCTTGGTTTGCAGAAAGCAATATCTGGAATCCAATGACGATAATTGTGATGTAATTGCTGATTTACGTTTCCGTGGGGCTCCAATTGAAGATCTTTGCTTAGATTTCACGTTGCCCGGTTATCCAGATTATGTGCTTAAACAAGGGGATCAATTGGTAAACCTAACACGTTATAAATATCGATTTTTTTTGCTGGCGGCCTTGTTTTGTTGTTGAAGCTTTCTGTAATTTTGCTTCCAGGTGGATATTAACAGCTTGGAAGAGTATATATATTTAGTTGTTGATGCAACGGTGAAGAGTGGAATAATGCGACAAGTGGAAGCATTTAGAGTGGGTTTCAATCAGGTCAGGATATTGAACTTATCTGTGTTCACTGTGTTTTTAGCAATGTCTAAATTGTTTTTGTTCTGCACTTTCTTGGTCCCATTTTTCAATCATGTTGCCATTGAACTTCTTTTTTTTCCTTGTTGGTTGTGAAATTATATCTCATAGCCTTGAAGGGTTTTCACCCCTAACCATTGTGATTTTTTTAAGCTACTGATATTCAATCTTGTTGTAGTATCACCACTCATTTTTAGCTTCCTTCACTGTTGGGTTGTGAACTTTTTAAAATAGTAGCATCTTGGATTTGTTCATGTTAGCAAGATCTTTATTGGACAGTAGTTTATATTATCATTTTTCAGTGTAATTGGCTGCAAAGTAGCATTTACTTGCTGTATGCTTTGTTCTTTTTTCTGATTGTTCTGTATGATGATGGTGTTTTATGTAATCTTCAAATGCCGCACTTATTTTGCTGCTGCATTGGTGCAGGTCTTTGATATCACTTCTTTACAAACATTTACTCCAAATGAATTGGATTATTTGCTCTGTGGCCGTAGAGAGATGTGGGAGGTAATTTATTATTTCACAATTATTTTATCACATTACATTTGAAGGAAAAACTGAAGTTCTCATATCCTGTCTTTATTTTATCGATGCAGCCAGAGACACTTGCTGATCATATAAAATTTGATCATGGATACACTTCCAAGAGCCCTGCAATTGTTAATGTAAGTACCTTTGTGGATTTACGAGGGTTTAATTTGCAAATATTCTTCGGCTTCACAATTCCAGTGTTCCTTTTCTTTTATTGAGTCAAACAATTCTTATTTTAATAATATTAATCATAATTTTCAGTTACTTGAGATTATGGGTGAATTTACACCAGAGCAGCAGAGAGCCTTTTGCCAGTTTGTTACTGGTGCACCTAGGCTTCCACCTGGTGGTTTGGCAGTGCTGAATCCAAAACTGACCATTGTGAGAAAGGTAATAGATTCTTACCTTCAGGCGTCTGTCACAAGTCACTGTTCAGTCACTGCTCCTCTCTTGTCCCCTATGAAGAAGTGGGATGACCAAAGAAGCGTAGTGGAATTTAACTTTCTTTGATTCTACCTAGAGGGATGTGATCAAAGCTCCTTTATTTTTCTGTTAAAAAAAAACCCTTTTCTTTTTGGGTTGCACTTGAAATACTAATGGAATATTAGCACTCTTTTAGGACATTTGGTGACATAAATTTTTAGATATGTATATAGGTCCTCAATTTTCTATAAATTTATACTATATTGGAGTGTCAAGTCTATGTTGTGTCATTGGACACGGTACTTCAGGAAAAATGAAAAGTGAATATAACATAAGCAAATGGATTTTGTGCAGCATTCCTCTAGCGCAGGTAATGCAGCTTCTAATGGTAATGGGCCGTCAGAAACAGCAGATGATGACCTACCGAGTGTGATGACTTGTGCTAATTACCTGAAGCTTCCTCCCTACTCTACCAAGGCAATTTTTTATTTCATGGATATTTTGCCTTTTTTTTTAATTTTTTATTAAGGTACCAAACAGGATTTCATTCTTACATCCCTTTGGCTGTGATCTTATTTGAACAGGAAATTATGTCCAAGAAACTTCTTTATGCAATCAGTGAAGGGCAGGGATCGTTTGACTTATCATGAGATTTTTGCTATTTACCGATTTGATCCGAGTAGTGTTTATTGGGGGTCATTTTTCCTGGTGGATTTTGAATTTGAGTTTGAAAATAGCATCCTACTTTTCCCAAAATAAAGGCTTCCCTTGGCTGCCTCCTTAGCTAGCGGCTCCATGAAGGTTAGTACTTATACTGCTACTACTACTGCTGCTGTGGTTGGTGATTGGTGATTGGCAGCATCTTATGGTTCTCTAGGATTGTCACTTGCTTTTCTGGTGAACCATTCATGCTGTCTTCTCTAACCTTGAGTAGATTGTGGTTTGGATTTTAGTCTAGTGATCATCAGTTGACAATTGTTCAGGATTGTCCACCACATTTTCAAGTTGTGGAGAAAACAACGAAGCACTATTCCCAGCGTTAGGGGCTTGTAAATAAATAGGATTCTTGTTAAATATTTTATATTTGTTTTGTTATCACCCTTTATGTCCTACTCTTTTGGTGGTTCCAGTATAAGTTACATGTATTGCAAAATATTTCATTGAAAGAAACCATTGAAAATATTTTGTTAGTTTATTCTCATTCTCTCCTAGAGTTATTTATTCTGAGTTATCCATTAAAGTTTGCAATGATTCAACCCCGTCTTCTGGTCTATATATGGACTCGCTTACTGGTTATTGGATTTCTTTTATTTTACTACGTAACATTGACCCCAAAAAAAAATCATTTTCACAAAATAAATTATATGATAAGTTTGATTTTTATTCGAAAACTGGGATGATTAAATAGTGATATACCTGAAAGTGCTCTTATAATGTGAGTGCTTTTACGAGCTGCTAATCTCATAGAGAGGCTCTTCCTGTGTCCGAACTCTTAAAACAAGTGTTTTTACCAAGTCTTTGCCTTAAATTGAGCTTTAGAACCGGCTTGCTTTTTAAACGCATTGGTGGTTTGTATGTGTGTCAAGTCGCATGAGGATAGTATATCATTAAAAGAGCAATATCTTTAGCTCGGTACAAACCAGATCAATAGAAGATTCTGAATGATTTTTTGAAAAATAAAAAAATCAGCTACTCGGCTATAATTTGTTTTGTAATATTTTTTTTATTTCTTTTTTCAAAAGCCGCAGAGAGCAGGATTTTTTTTGTTGTTTATAGATTTAATGTATATGATCGTTTTGTCTATGCATACAAAAGTCAAAATTCCCTATAGAAATATTAAGAAAAAATGAAAGTATTAATAAAAAAATTTATAAATCATTCTATATCTTATAAATGATTCCATAAAAATAAAATAAAAAACAACTCATAAAAAAATTAAAAATTAAGACCACAATTAAACACTTAACTGAAAAAATGTGTTCGTAATGTTGTAAAGATACAAACTAATGTACAAAATTCGAGAGAGAATTATTTTACTTATATAAGAACCAATCCTCAAATGGATTATTTATTTACGTAGCAATAGAGTGGATTTATTTTATTATATTTTGCTATGAAAATAGTTTTCTTTAATCTTTATTGGATACTACGATGAATAAAAGTTGACGTGTTACCATAAGTGAGAAAATTGTCACGATCTTAAATATTAAATAACGATCGTGCGGTACTTAACACGGTTCATTACATTAAGTTTGTCTTCTAATCCGAAGAAAACATTCCAAAGAGACTAGAAAGAGACTTAGAGATTTAAAAGATTCAAGAACAAAATAGAGTTTGTAAAGAATGTCTTGTATTGCTCTTTAGAGATATTATCTTACAATTTCTCAAAGATGAATACAAATGAAGACCAATAGGTCTATTTATAGTGTGACACCAAGCTTAAGACTATGTCACAAGTTTCTAGATTCTTCTATGTCTAGAATGTACAATAATATCTTACATTGTTTTAGTTTTATCTACAATGTGCCACAAGATTCTAGGACCTTCTAGTCAAGTCTAGCCAACTCTAGAGTCTTCTAGTAAGTTTAGTTTCTTCATGCAAGTTCCAGGATGTTCCGAAAGCTTTTAGAGACTTCTACATCCTTCATAAACCATTCAGCATGTTCTAAAATATTTCAACACTTTCTAGCGTACTTTGAAACATTCTAGAGTCTTCAAGGCTTAAGTTGAGTCCATCCAACTCTAGTTCTCTCTAAACATCTCTAGGCCACTCTTGAACTTTCTCATGTAGTAACTTGTAGAAAAGTCTAGATCCTTTAGGCAATCACAATTTCTTTGGATTTTAAGGGACAATTTGAACGAAACGTAACAAAATGCTTACGTATCTAAAGTTTAAAAAGATTATTGGAGTACAACTTGTAAAATATCCAAATTAGATTTACATTACAAAAGTAATTTAATTTTATTGTATATTTTTACGGAACAAATGCAAATAATTATATCATGAACAAGGAAGTGTTCACTTCTAGGGACTATTCATATTTAGTAGTTCTAACTATTGCACATAGATATTATTTATTATTATCGGAGTCCGGCCAATTATATTGATATCTATCTTTAATTTTTATTGGGATTTTTTCAAATAAAAATTTGCATGAATTTTAAATTTCATTGGTTTTGAGTACCACATCATCACATATTTTAAGAGTAAAAAATAATGGCAAGAAATTATTTATTGTTCTTAAAATATGTGATGTTTTGGTACTTCAAATCAATGAAACTTAAAATTAGTACAAATTTTTCTTTGAAAAAAAAAAACTTAATAAAAAGTGGAGAGAGAAAATAATCTGATTAGTAAGGAGTATATCGTGAGAGTAATGAATAATACCTCAATGACAAGCTCTTTATTATCTGGTACTAAACAAGCTGACTTTTGCAAACAATGTTACTGAAAAAAAAATTAAAACACAACCGGAGAGAATAACATGTTTTTTAAGTGAAAAATGTCATTATTAGGTATGTTATGCGTAAAAGGGTTGCAACCCTAGTTGCTTGAATTATTTAGCTAGATAAGAACCCGGTGTATCGAGCACCTTTAGTGTGGTAGCCTAGCACTAGAGTAACAAACTGATTTTCCATTGGAGCATTATCTCCTCTTACCAACCTAACCATGTGGACATCGGGGTCAAGCGACTTGGTAGTTTTCCACGTTTATACCTCACATTTGTGCAAGGGATGCATAACTCCAATGACCTAATTGCTAGGATAATGACCTGACCGTTAAACAGATTATTGTTGTAAAATGTCATGTTTAGGTTAGCAATGATGCCTTGATAGAGTACTTACTAATGTAACATTAACACCTACCTCTTGTATACCTATATATACCTCATTGATGAGATGAATAAAGAATTTGAGTGGAATCTTCTCTCTTATATCTCACTATAACCCTTAACACACTAGCACTTCTCCAAATAATTGGCGCCCATCATACGGCTTTAAATCTTTCAAATTCATAGTTAGCATTTGAGACCTTACATCTTACATCCCTAGAGAAATAACCCATGTTGTAAGGAAATTCACCTTACTCGTTATAGTAAGCACACAATCTCATCTTGAACAGACTAACATCCCTACTCGCCCAATTCAAGAGTTCGAACTCAATGATTAGTTGCATTACCTTTTGCTAATAAGAACGTCACATCGCGGTCTAGAATATGGTCATGCATAACCTATAGTCAGTGATAAAAGGTGACATATAACCTGTGATGTCATGAATGGACCAACCGGGACAGTTCTATGAACTGCTAGCTACAACTCTGAAAGTACATACGACGAAAAAGATGCCATGTTAGAGAGTCTCCAAAAACAAGTGGTGAAACTGCAACAAGCATTGATTAAGTCTCAAGATGATAATAAGAAACTTAGATCAAGGTTGGTACATGATGATTATTTAGAAGCTAAAAGTTCATTCCATATCGATAGCCCACCAATAAGGGTAAGCTATCCACCAAGATTGAAGTGTGCATCATAAGATCCCTATTAGTGTCGACATGATATAACTGAGGAATAGAAAATACCTACAACTTCGATGCCCAACCCCACTCCATATACACAACCCCGTATACCCATCAACATCTGGCACAAAATTCACCCCAGTAATTCCCTAGACGTCTAGGCTTGGGAAACGCTACCACTATGAGATGTCTAGTACTAATCAGTCATCCAAGTGGTACCCTTAATAAAAAACTTAGAGATATGGAAGAGAAAATGGAAGTGAGGATGAATAATCGACTTAAAGGCCAGAAAAAACTAAGGCTTTGGAGAGATATCGAAATAGTATACGACCAATCCTCCACATCACCTTTTTCGGATGTCATCGAGTTGACAACACCACCATTTAAATTATCTACCCTAAATGTCCCGCTTATAGGGGACAAAAGACCATGTGACCCATGCTATTAACTTTAAGATGGCCATGGCTACTATTAGCCTTCTGGTAAACAAAAAGGTAGTCATGTATTGCAAGTTATTCGCTACCACCTTCTAAGAGATGACACAAAACCGGTTTATTGAGTTACCTTTCAAGAGTGTAAAAATTTTTGACGCATTGGTAAAAATATTTTTTACAAGTCACATAATTTATTTTCAATTATCTAGGAGGATAGTGAAACCATTGAGACTTATATGATGAGGTTTAAAACAAAGAAAATGGAAATTTTACAATGTCTAGACTCTATTGCCATTGAGGCTTTTCGTAAGGGAATCAAATGTGAAATTGGTTTATTCATCAAATTGATTAAGACCACTCCACGATCCCTAGAAATGGTCTACTAAGAGAATTAAAAGTTTGTCAACTTAGAGAGAGAATATGAAGTTTGCTAAGGGATTGTTAAGTAGAACTACAGACAAGCCCATCCTAGCCAAAAAAGAAGAAGATAGGAAGCCTTATAGGGATAGATGCCCTAATCTTCCTCATTGCAAACCCGTGATCACACCCAAGGGGGGCTAGGAACTTAGGGAAAGGCATTGTCCTTTTTTAGAGGTCCCTCATTGTGTGTCTCGTTGGTTGAGGCTGTATAATGAAAGGAGTGTATCAATCATGTAAACTGGTCGTAACTTATGAAAGCCCCACATAGGGACCATAATAGGTATTGCATATTTCATAAAGATATAGGTTATTAGACCAGAGATTCCCGACATCTCAAGTGAAAAATTAAACATCTATTATTAGAAGGATATCTAATTGATTTGGTTGATAAGAATGAAGATCCATGAGGAGGAAATAGAGAAGTGAACAACCCCACTAATCAAAGCGATTTTATTCCTCCAAATCATGTTCTTAGGGATAACAATAGATCAAATTAACCTTCCCGAGTTAACGTATGTATAATCCATACCATGTATGGAGAACCATTTATGTCGAATTATTCCAATAATTAAAGAAAGATGTATACATGGGAAGTAGGGGACATAAATTGACTTGTATATAGCTTGAAGCATGAAGAACCTATCTATCCTATCGTCTTTGAAGGACGGGTAGTCTTACCACCCAATGAAGACCCATTGGTCATCATAATGAAGATCGCATATTGTGAGGTTCTAGAATTCTGGTGGATAATGGTAGCTCTTCTAATTTGTTGTATTTATTTGCCTTGTTAGACATGGGGATAGATCTCAAGGAAATCACGCAATAGTAGATTTCACTTGTGGGCTTCAATGGTAGTGTGACCATGTCAGTAGGGACCATACATCTATTAGTCTCTATGGAAGGAGCGATTATCCTTACAAATTTTGTAGTGTTAAACACCCCCACTTATTACAACACGATTTTGGATAGACCATGAATTCATAAAATAAGAGCGATTTCATCCATGTATCATCAACTTATCAAGTATCCGACAATTGAAGGGATAAGAGAGATAAGGGGAGAACAAGGCAAGGCAATGAATTGTTACAATTCTATCATGAAAAGTGCATTACCCCCTTGTATCAAAGTAGTAACCAAAAAAGGGGAAAAAAATTAAACCATAGAACAATGCAACTAGTAGGTAGTGAGACTATGACAGTTTCCCTAAAGGATTATGAAATAGTTTACGTAGGGAAACTAGGAGATGATAAATCTGTAAAAATAAAATATAAACTCGCCCACGAGATAAGAGCTTATTTCATCGATTTCTTGAAGGATAATGTAGACCTTTTCACATGGAAGCCAGAAGACATGCCTAACATCAATCCAAAAATAATTTCTTATGAATTATGTATCGATCACACCAAGAAAGTAGTTCAATAATGAAAGCATAGATTCACTCAAGATAAAAGTAATATCACCAAGAAGAAGGTTAATTCCACCAATATGGTTGTCGAACATTGTGCTAACAATTAAGGTAGGAGGACATCATAGAATGTGTGTTGACTTTACGGACCTTAGTATCGCTATGTTGAAGGACTGCTTCCCTTTGCCAAACATTGACCAGTTGGTCGTTGCCACAGATGGCTTTGAAATGATGATCTTGATAGACACATACTCAAGCTACCATTATATCTGAATGCACCCTAGAGATGAAAAAAATAGTTGTTATCATGGAAGAAAGGACATATTGTTATACTAGGATGCCTTTTGGTTTAAAGAATACGGGGGCTACCTACCAAAGGTTGGTCAAAAAAATGTTTGAGGATTAGATAGGTCAAAATATGGAAGTCTATATAGATGACATAATGATTAAAACAAAATGGGCTAAAGACCATCTCTATGATTTGGTATAGGTCTTTGCCTTAATAAGAGGTTACTAGATGTGACTTAATCCAAAAAATTGTGTCTTTGGAGTAATCTCGGGAAAGTTTTAGGTTATTTAGTTTCTTTAAGAGGGATAGAAGCCAATCGTGACAAATTTTTGGCTTTGATAAACACGAGGTCTCCAAGTTATATTAAATAGGTCCAACAGCTAAAAGGACGCATAATCGCATTGAGTCGTTTTATTTCCAAATGTATGGAGAAGTGCCTACCATTTTTTTAGTTACTATAGAAAAACAAGAAATACGTGTGGAATAAAGATTGTGAATGAGGTTTCCAGTCCATTAAAAAATACTTGGGAAAAGTACCTCTTTAGCTAATTCTACTACAAGCAAGGTGCAACATATGTACATAGCCTTCACAAATAAAGTCTATAGTGTTGTATTGGTGGTCGATAGGGAAAAGAGACAACACTCTGTATACTATGTGAGCCATTCCCTAATAGGAGCAAAATAATAATATCTTTTGTTAGATAAGACAACATTTATAATAAAAATGACATATGATAGTCGTCCTTACGTCATATCACATGAAGAATATCTTGGGAAAGTCTGACCAATCTGGTCACCTATTTCAAATAGCTATTGAATTAAATGAGTTTCAGATACATTATAAACCCTTATTGGCAATCAAAGGCCAGGTTCTTATTGATTTTACCATTGAGCTGACTCAAAAGCCCACATTTGAGCTAAAAGCTATGGTGCCAATTTCGATGAAGAAAAGAATGTTAACATGAGATTGATTACACCACTCAATTAGCACTCATTTCTATGTAACAAACTTTACAACAACCTTTGGGGTGAATCTACTACACACAAACTATGGTAAATATCGTGTAGACATTTGATCTCTTAACAACATCAATATATATGTATGCATTGGTTGTGTTGGCATAAGCTTTATACGCTTCACTAGCTTGCACACCAAACACATCACATGCATACACATTTGTTGTAGTTTTAGGCGTAGCTTTTGGCACATTATGCACACCACTTATATGTGCATTGCTCTTGCTTCTAAGTGGAACATCATTAGCACCCATAGTTGAGTAGTTCATTTGCACTAAATCATCTAATGATCGAGTATCCTTACCACTGATGACCACTTGATCAACCCATTTAGCATTTGTATAATCAACAATCACTTGATTATCTTTGCCTTACACATGACTAATTTAAACAATTCCATTAATTCTATTTTTACCATCAAACCTAATAGAGAAGACAGTTCTTTTAATGATTATATAGTCAATGGCACTCACAAAAATTTAAAAAACAAAAAAAGTAAGAGACATATTGCAAGAATCTACTAGTTATTGCAATTAGAACATTTAAATAAATTAATTTTTATGATAATTTAATAAATTAGCTTTAAAAAATGACAGAGATCCACCACTCAATTTTAGTGTTTTTTATTTTTCAAATGCATTTTAAAAAATAAAATTTTAACATGATTAATTACTAAAATATTTTTTTTAAAAATAAAAAAAATGAGATAAAGGATATGTGTTTAGAATAAATTCAATTCCCATAATAAAATATTAATTTATACATAATTAAAATAATTACTAAATAGCATGTTATTTTATAAAAAAATATACATATTTAATTTATACCTAATTTATATATTATGTATTATGTATAAATATATAGTTATAATTGATATATTATTTTTACGGTCCATCCAATGAACGAAAGTATCATTCTTTTCTCCTAACGGTACACTCCCAATAAAGATTTTGAGTTGTTTTACTTGGTTGTCCCGGTAAGTAAAAGCCACGTCATAGGTTGTTCAGAGAAGTAGTGAAACGCTGCGTCTTAGTTGATTTACAATTTTTATTAAAACGATGACTTTTCTAAAGTTTTTTTTGTTACCGCCAAAATAATTGAGACTCTATTGCAGGCGGCAAAATCCAAATACAGAACCCTCTTGAGCCTCGTTTACTCAGCGCACAATCTGAATCACACACAACCACAGAGCCACCATGTCGAATCCCGATGACGACCTTGACCTCCTTCTCTCTCTTGAAGATCGGGTTTTGGAAACTCCTCCTGGTTCTCCTTCAATCCACTCACCAGGTATTTTAGTGCAATTATTTATTATAATTTTTTGGGCTCATTTCACCGCGATTTTTTAATCGGGCTGCTCATGTGCTCTCTATCTCTGGAAAATAAATTATGGGTTTCTTTCAGAATCTTTAAAAACCATCTGGGTTATCTCTAAATTGACTTCATTTTGCAGGGTACCTTTCAGATGAAGGGTCGCCTAGGCAAAGAGGTCGAGCGGATATGTCCGTCTTTAAAAACGCGGTTCAGGACTGCCTTGATTATGAAACAGAACCAGTAGTGAAGAATTGCAAGTCTAATTGGCCCAAGGCCAATGATCCTGAGGTTGAGAGGTTTTCGGGTTTGCGAATTAGGTAGGTTTCATGCTATTTTCTTGTTTCCTGAGTATATTATAGAAATAAAATACTTCAATTTATATGAAACTATTTATTTTTTTAAATTAATGTTTTCAGGAAACAGTTGCTGACTCCTACAGATTTTAGCGAGCGTTTTTCAGACATTCGTTTCGTTCGGTTGCCAACCATAAAGTAACTCGACTTCTCCTCTTGTCATACGGTTATAAAACAGATGATTATAGTTAGGTTTTGTTTTATTAGAGTTCACCAAGTAATATTTACAATTTCAGAAGGAAATATGATTTAGTCATGCTATAGAATTTCATTAAAATGTTGCTTACTTGAGGGGTGCTTTGATTTACTTAGTTAAAAACTTAAAATTTGGTTGTGATTATGGATCCTGTAGAAATTTGTTGGTTGGAGATACCCTTTCTGGCTGTTGGGCAACAGTTGGAGTGTTGACTGAGAAGGGGAGTACGAGAACTAGTTCTAATGGAAAGAGTTATTCTATATGGAAAATTGGATGTTTGGATGAAGATACCATTTCTTTATTCTTGTTTGGTGATGCTTACAAGAATTACTGTAATGAGCAGTTGGGTACGGTACTGGCACTCTTTAATTGTACAGTGCGCAAGGATGCTAAGGTATCACTTTCTTATCAACTGATTGTCTTTTTACTTTTTTATGCTAGCAATTAATAGAAACATTACTAATTTCCTTTTCTTTATGCACAGGGTTCAGGTTTTTCTTTGAGTGTGTACACACCTACTCAAGTATTGAAGATGGGCATTTCACTAGATTATGGAGTTTGCAAAGGAAAGAGAAAAGATGGGATGGCTTGTACAGTGGCAATAAATAAGTAAGCTGTATTCAATTATATATCACCTTTCTTCAAAAAAAATTTCTTTCTATTTTAGTTGTTGTCATGGTTGTATTTTTCTAGCTAATGAATTATATATTGCATTTTCTCATAGCTTGGTTGTATTTTGTTACGTTTTCATGATCTTGTAAAACTCCATCTTACTTTTTTCATCTATAGGGAACATGAAATAATTGAGATTCGATTTCTTGCAGCTAATACATGTTCCAATTTGCTTTGCAAGAGGCGCTGGAATTATGCTTTGCTTATTCATGATTAATTCATGCATTATGATTCTTCAATTTCTCAATGGTGTATATTACTCTTTGTAAGGAAAATCTAATGGTCGTGCATAACCTTTAAGAATGAACTAACGTTTGCATTGTCTTTCCGCTGTATCTATTACTATTTTTGCTTTGTTATTTTGCTTTTCCTGAAGTCTTAACACTGAACCTCCATGTTTCAGACGGCGTGGTATATACTGTAAATATCATAAATCGGTAAGCATGACTCTGCAATCTGCATTCCATTCCTCCATATTGTTTGACTACTTTGTTTTTGAAGTAGACTAACTTATGCTTCTCTATGTATTATATCAATAGACAGAATCACAAAAATTTTCCACAACGCGAACTGAGCTCAAAGGAGGGTAAGTTAGGAGTCCAGTGCTTAATCTGTTCTTAGTAGTATGAAGAGGCAATAATCTTGTCACATATTCTTTGGTCACAGGAACATAAGTTCAGCATTCAGGAATTATCATAAGGCTGAAGGGATTTACTTGTTGGATCCTCTAGCTGACAAAACAAATCTGAGCAAATCCAAGCAACCAGTTAAAATATTATCTGTGGAAGGACTCAAAAAGGCACTGAGGTTCGTCATAAATTGCACATGATAATAAATAATCTTGTCTGATAAATCCACCATCTTCTAACAGTGTACTGGAGCATAAGATTCCTCTTTATCAATTTTATTATTATTATTTTAAATTTAAGCTTGTTTATGAAAACAATTCTGCAAAAGCAGGTTCAATGGTTATAGAATTGAAGCACCCTGCAAACTATATGATGTGGGATCCCTACTTCACATCCCTAGATTGGCATGATAACGTGTTCCTTTTCTTTTCATTTCAATTTTGTAGAACTTAGGTGTGGTTGTTTTTTATTAGTGTTTATGTCTTTAATTGATCTTTATAAACAGCAATGCAGGTAAGGTGACAACAAATACACACTCACAAGGAATAAGATTTCTTTCGGAGGTCACAGGTTAGAAGCTATCATCCTTATAATCTCTTGCTGACAGCATGTATGCAATTTGATCATAGCCCATCTATATTTTGCAGGGGAAACAGCTCAAAAAAACATTAACAAGCAAACAGTTATTCGAAGCCAACATACCACAAGCTTTGAGAAGAGGTAGCTTGTCTACAAGAGCATTTCCTTCTTCTGTAAAATTTGTTATATATCTATCTATTTATGCTAATTGCATGTGTCATTAAAGAGTTTCATAATTGTTACTCAGGAAGTCATCTGTTGCAAACAGGGGTTCATCTGGTTTGATCGGAAATGAACAACTAAATACAAAAAGATACAGAACTGGGAAGGAACAATTTTTTGCTAAGAAGCCCGAGCAAGTGACGGCAAAGATGATTGAGTTGGATTATGTTAGTTCCGACGAAGACATCTAAGCCTAATTTGCATTACTGTCTGCTAAACTTCCATGTTAATTAATTAATACCTCAAGGCAATTCAGGTTTTATTTTTCAACTGAGTAATAGAGTTGGTGTCCAGTTCATTGGTTTAAACGTATACAGCCTGAGGGTTCAGGCACAAGTGGTTTGTGCATCTCTTATTAGAGTCTGACTTCTGATTCCAAATATATTCCAAAATAAAAGGGTGCTTATTCATGGGGTTAAGGAATGGAAGGGAAGATGCAGAACTCAGCTAGTCGACATTGTTTTGTTAGTAGCAAGAATTTAGAGTATTATGGAGCAGCCAATGAGTAGACGGTTCAATTTTGGGTACACTAATTTATGTGTCTTATGTAGTAAAATCTTCCATCTTTATCATCGTTTATATATATTGGTTGTTGCCAAGGACTTCTATTCCTCACTAGTTTAGATGCTGAAAATGCGATTCATTATAATTTAATGAGTAGAGCTTATGGTTAAGGTTCATAGACCTCTAAAAGAAAGAGCCAGATAAAAAGATGTATAAAAATGGTAGGGAGGTTGGTCGTCCAAGCAGGCGCATGAGTTAGGTATAAAATTGTCCATGTGCTGGCTAATATATTTTGGGCATTTGTCTAAAAGTGGCCAAAGGAGGGAAACTTCAAAAAACTGTCAACAAGTTGCATTACTTATCACCAAAATATGTATCAAATATCAAGCTTTTATTTACCTATCAATATTTTTTTGGTGCCTAGTGAAATATTTTGATCCATCTAATGTGTTTTGATCATATGAAGTAACTTATATATTATATAAGGATGAAGAATTGGCTAAGTTCATTATCTTTAATAAAAATACAATTTGAATTTGTTTTTATTAGGTGGGTTATCACAATTTTAATATTCAAATACATATTTTTGTCAGTATTGTGTAGCAGTAGTCAGGGATTATTAGTCCATAAGGTTTGTTTTTCCTAAGAAACTGTTTTTGTTAGGATTAGTCCATGGGCGTAGGGTTTTTCTGTTGTGGGCGGAAGCAATAAATAGCGGTGTATGAATATATCAAAGCGATAAAATGAACACACAGAATTTACGTGGTTCGGCAATTCGTCTAGGTCCACGGGAGGCAGCAGATATTATTTGAACTGAGTAGAAAATATAGAGAATACAGATACAGATTTTCTCACTAATAATATCTCTCAAGTGTTTGCCCAAATTTATAGAACACTCTCAAACTCACAAGTATTTTCTCTCTTTGAGCTTGTTTATCCTCTCTTTGATTTTTCTGATTTTTTGCCTTGTTCTTCAATGCATGAACTCTTTCCTATTTATAGATGAAGCAAGACTCCCTTTCTCTAAATTGTGCCATAATTTAAGCCTTAAATTAGGCCACTAATTTCCTTAAATTATGCCACTAATTTCCTTAAATTATGCCACTAATTTCCTTAAATCATGCTACAAATTAAGCCACAAATTAGGCCACTAATTTCCCTAAATTATGCCACTAATTTGTTACTTTTAGAGCCAATATCCAACAATCTCACCTTGGCGAAAAAGTTCATAACGTCAAGCCAACGCGCCTCTAGGCTTCTAAGCTCGAGATGTTGATCAAGTTCAAGCAAAGGTTGAAACTTGATCCACTCAGAACCACCTTTGTAAGCATATTCATGGGTTATCTCAGCTCCGACTTTCCGAGTATAACATTTCCTTCATCGACGATTTCTCGAACAAAATGAAATCGAACATCGATGTCTTTGGCGCGACCATGATGAACTTGGTTCTTTGCCAAACAAATGGCACTGTCGTCGCAGAAAACCTCACGTTTTTCGAACAATACCCAAATCCTTAGTCAACGGCATTAGCCATATAGTTTCTTTGAATGCTTCTCAAGTATACCATATACTCGCCTCTGTAGTAGACAAAGCTACGATTGATTGCAATGTTGATCTCCAACAAACCGTCCTCCCGCCATTGTGAACACATAACCGGTTGTAGATCGACGCTTATCCAGATCTCCAAATAGTCGAATCCACATATCCAACTAGTTGTTTTGCCTTCGATCTTTTCTCTTTCAAACTTCAAACCAATATCCACAAGACTAGATGTACCGTAGAATCCACTTCATCGTCACGCTGTCCTTTACCGGATTATGCGTATGCCGACTCACCATACTAACGGTAACGGTGGGAAATATCAAACCGGTGCAAACCATTGCATACATCAAGGCACCAACAAGATTTGCATATGGAACACGTTCCATTTGCTTCTTTTCATCGATGGTGCTAGGTGACATCAATACCTCAATTGAAAGTGAGGAAGCCAAGCGGTGTACTTACCGGTTTGGTTTTTTTCATCAATGTCAAACCTTTGTAGTACTTTCTTCAGATAATCGTCATGGTCAAACAGCATCATTTTCAACTCTATCTCTTATGATTTCCATCCCAAGAATTTTTCTTAGCTTCTCCAAGATCTTTCATTTCAAATTTGAACTCAACAGCCTTGTCAACTGTCGATCTCCACCTTGCTCTTAGATGCAATCAACATATCATCAACATATAAGAGCAAATAAACGAAGGTACCATCTTGGAGTTTCCGAAAGTATACACGGATCAAACCGATCAAGCGTGTGTACTTCGTTCTCTAATGAAGCTATCAAAGCACTAGTACCATTGTCGTGGTGATTGCTTTCAAACCGTAAATTGACTTGCTCGGCTTGCAAGCCCAATTATCTCGTCTGGAATTTTGAAGCCATCCGGTTGAGACATGTAGATTTCTTCGTTCAAAGTACCATGGAGAAAATTTGTCATTTGACATCGAGTTGAGCTAACTCGAGATCAAACCGTGCTACCAAAGCCAATAGTATCCGAATAGATGAATGCTTAACAACAGTGAGAATACCTATCAGAAGTCTATTCCTTCTTTGAGCATAACCTTTGCTACCACCGCTTTGTATCTCGATATTGTCTTTACCGGGAACACCTTCCTTCTGGCATAGACCCATTTACCAATAGTTTTCTTTCCTTTGGGAAGTCAACCAACTCCCAAGTCCGATTCTGTGAGACTTCCATCTCTTCATCCATTGCCATCTTCCACTTCATACTATCAACTCTCTCGCACAACTTCTTTGTAAGTGCATGGGACATCATCATCAATTCGGAAGTGCGAATGCTACCATGTGCAGTATCTAGTAGGCTTCCTAATCTCCGCTTCGGCCGAGTAGTGGCAATAGATTCTGCCGGCCGATTGATAGGTGGTGATGGTGAGAAAGCCTCCACCTCAACCGAGATCTCTTCTTGATCATCAATTTCATCTTCACCACGATCGGTGAGTCGGTGCAATCTTTTCTGGATCTTCCTGAGTCTCAAGCATCACCTTAGAAAGAGTATTTGGACTTTCATTCTCTTTCTCTCGAATTTGTCTGTCTCAAAGATAACAGATCTGGCCGAATGTAACATCTCGGCTTAAGACGATCTTTCTTGGATTCACCATACCAAAGTCGAAATCCTTTAACTCCTTCCTTAAAGCCCAAGAAAACAGCCTTTTTTGCTCTAGGATCCAGTTTGGATTCACTAACATGAAAATATGTTCGACATCCAAATATTTGCAATGAATCATAATCGCAGTTATATTGTCCGCACCATACCTCTTTAGGAGTTTTTCCATCTAATGCAAGTCGTAGGAAGTCCGTTGACTATATGAGTTGCATATGACAAAGCCTCAAATTTCGGCCAAAATGCCTTGCTCAATTTTGATTGAGATAACGCATACATCGAACTTTCTCAACCAAAGTTCGATTCATTCGTCGCAACTCCATTCCCGTGGTGTACGAGGAAGCTGAAAATGTCCGATTATCCCTTCATCTTGACAAACTTTAAAGGCGGATCCGATTTATACTCGCCACCATTATCGCATCCGAGCCTTTTAATTTTCTGCTGTTCCGAGTCTCGATCATTTTCTTCCATTTAAGAAAGATATCCAGAACTTCATCTTTGTGACTCATAGTGTATATCCGACATATCTAGAGAAATCATCAATAAAAGTCACAAACCAACGTTTACCTCCAAGTGAAGCATTCTTTGAAGGTCCCAGTACATCCGTGTGAATATAATCAAGAGATCCCTTAGTACGATGAATGGCATGAACTTGACTCTTGTTTGTTTTCCCATTACACAATGTTTAAATCAAACTTTCCGGGCCTTAGCACCTTTTAAAAGACCTTGCTTCATTAAGCCTTGCAAAGCCTTTTCACCGACATGCCCTAGCATGCATGTGCCCTGACGGGAAGAATCATTTGTCTTTTCTTCGAACTACTTGAGGCAATTCTTTCTTCCCCAGAATCGTACTCCCATCTAGAAATACAAGTTCGCCTTCCGAAGTACCCTTCATCGCTACAAATGCACCTCGCATAACTTTCAAGACTCCATTTTCCAATGTTACCTTGTAACCATCGATCTAGAACACCTAAAGAAATAAGTTTTTTCTTTAGGTCGTGAATATACCTTACATTTGTAAGTCGTCTGATTGTACCATCGTGCATCTTTAGTCGTCTTGTTCGATCCCTTGCTTGACAGCATTGTCGTTGCCCATAAGCACAACTCCTCCATCGAGCTCTTCAAAACTTGAAAACCAATGTCTGTTTGGACACATATGATAAGAACATCCAGAATCAAGGATCCACTTATCCGAGTAGGTTTTGATGATGAAACTCAAAAGGCCGATTCTTCATCTTCATCGCCACTGTGCAGGCAACATTTGACTTGTCCTTGTTTGGGCAATCTTTCTTCCAATGCCCTTTCTGGTGACAATAGGCACACTCATCCTTTGCGCAGGGCACGTCTTGGATGAATCTCCCTGGACTTTGATCTGGATCGCCCATTATTTGATCCGCCGCATTTTTTTTTGCTGTTCGTCTACCTCTGCGGCTGCCACATGCTTCCGATATTGAGTCTACGTGATCATGTTGATCCTTCTTCCGATACTCATTATTTACCAAAGCATTTGAAACATCTACGAACTTAACCTCATCTTTTCCATATAACGGGGTTGTGGTTAAATGCTTTCATAGCTCTCGTGTAATGAATTAAGAACAACAAAGCTTTATCTTCATCGATAATTTTCAACATCTAAATTTTGTAGATCGTCCAAAATTTTATTGAAATTATCTAAGTGCTTTCAATCATAGGGTACCTTTCTTATCTTGAAACGGAAAAGTTTCTTCTTCAAGTAGAGTCTCTGTTCTTAATACTTTTCGTCGTACTTGTCCTCTAGTTTCTTCCAGAGAAGCTATGACCACATTCTCTTTCACGACAAAGTACTTCGATCTTTTCCTAAGCATAGTCGAATTGTGCCACAAGCTTGTCGGTTAGCGTAATTCCAATCTTCATTTGAATAATCTCCTCGGCCTGGTCTCGAGGCTATATTAGATCCTTCTCGAAACAATAGATCTAATACTTCACATTGCCACATGCCAAAGTTATCGGTGTGCCGTCAATTCCTCCACCTCGAACTTTGCGTTGGACAACATAGTTCTTCGAGTAGAACAACTTGGTTTGACAGAAATTCTAAGGTCAAATTTTGTTCACCTTCTTCGATCTCTCTTTATCATCATAAGTACATAGCGCGATACGAAATTTTTGCACTTACAACTTAAAACAGTGTTTTTTTCCAAATTTTATACCTTATTTGAAAAACGGAGTCCTTGATTGAATCCGGGAATGGTCCAATTAGCTAGGAATAGATCCAACTTAGGCGAAAACGGATGAAAAACGGACCAACTCGGTCCAAATATCACTAGTGACCGAAGTTGACTCGGTCCAACTCGATGAGTTGACTCAAGATCAACGGCAACACTCGGCAGCTTCGCGGCGATTTCGACTTCCGATTTGAGCGATTCTTTCACCGTTGTGTTCGTCTCATCCAGAGCTTCGATTTGATATATAATACTATTATATTTGACTCTGATACCAATATGTTGTGGGCGAAAGCAATAAATAGCGGTGTATGAATATATCAAAGCGATAAAATGAACACACGAGAATTTACGTGGTCATTCGCCTAGGTCCACGGGAGGCGACGATATTATTTGAACTGAGTAGGAAATATACGTAATACGTATACGCATGATTTTCACTAATAATATCTCTCAAGTGTTTCCCCAAATTTATAGAAAACTCTCAAACTCACAAGTATTTTCTCTCTTTGAGTTTGCTTATGCTCTCTTTGATTTTTCTGATTTTTGCCTTGTTCTTCAATGCATGAACTCTTTCCTATTTATAGATGAAACAAGACTCCCTTTCCCTAAATTGTGCCATAATTTAAGCCTTAAATTAGGTCACTAATTTTCTTAAATTATGCCACTAATTTTCTTAAATCATGACACAAATTAAGTCACAAATTAGGCCACTAATTTCCCTAAATTATGTCACTAATTTGTTACTTTTAGAGCCAATATCCAACATTTTCTTTCAAAGGTTATGCTATTGCTTAATCTATTAATTACTGACTACTGAGAGGAAAAGGCTACAAAGGAAAGAATGAGAGAGTGGTTCGTTTAAAATGCTTCTTTATGTCAACGAATATGATGTGGTGGTTGGACTTTGACAAATCATTAACAACTCAACCACCCCAATTTTAGAGAAGGTTCTGGTTGTTAAAGAGTCAATTAGTTTGATATGAACATTTGAAAATGGGTCAAAAAAACTCAAAGCCAAGGGCCATCCCCATCTAAATTAAGCTGTTGATTTAATCATTTTAAGTGATCTTTGTATTTCAATTGTCATTAGTCATTACTACAAAACACTGTCCCTAGAAAGCAAAGAATCCAAGCCAAGTCATCCCCACAAAACAGTTTAGATTTTGGGTAGCTTTTCTTCCTTGGAAAGGCAAGACACCTCATTCTTTTAGTACATGCATTTATTATGACATGAATTATAAAGGAAATGGTTTTAATTATTTTTTTATTTGATTTAATGTTAATTTGTAATGAAATATAAATTATTTTAATAATATTAGGAATAATTATTTCTCTCACACTCTTTAAAAAAAATGTTGTAATATATATATATATTTTAATATTTATATAATTATTTATTATTTTTTTATTTTATCTTATTTAGAAGTTAAATATGTTAATTTTTAATTTAATTCATTAATAGTTTTAAAAAATTTATTTTAATATAATAATTATTTTAATTTCAAATAATAATAATAATAATAATAATAATAATAATAATAATTTTTTTTATTATAATAGTTTCTAGATAATGTCTATCAGTCATTACTGAGAGCTACCTACCTATAAAGCAATGAAAAAGTCCCTTTTTTCTTTTATCTTTTTATTACGATTTATTTGTCCACAAACCACTGTCTCCTTAGTGTAAAGCGATTCCATCTAAAATTTTAAGCCTCGTTCCTTACATGTCAGTTAATGAACAAGTACAACGGGGATTGGAACGAGGGTATAAAACTACTAATCAATATATTTGATATTATAAAAATAATATTTAAAGATTATCAATTGAAGTAAATTTTATCTATATAAACATGCATTTTTGATATTATAAAAATAATATTTAAGTTTAATAGTTAATTTTTAAGACAATTTAATAAAAAAATAATCACTTATATTTTTTTTTCATCTTATTTTTTTAATTATGTTAAATAGATATTTTTTTATTCGAATAAATATAGTGAAAATTTTGAAAAAAAAAAAATACATAAAAACATATGAAATTTTCATTTGTTCTTTTTTTAATAATAATAATAATAAAACAATAAGAAAAATATTTAAGATTTAAGTATCTATTTTATGGGATTAGTAGAATCACTGTTTTTTTTTAATGTGAAACAATAAGTATATTATCTTTTATTGTAGTTATATTTTTAATATTTTACTTTTTAAGGGACTGTGAGCTGTATAATTATTTTTTAGAAGGTTCATAATTTAATTTAAGTTATTTATATTTTATGATATGTTTTTATTCACAATTTTTTTCTTTGATTTTACACCGAATATGGAAAGTTATTGTTTCCATCATGTCATAATATTTTTCCTAATTGTGTACATTATTCACGTACATGTAACCAAATGAATCAAATGGAGTATAAATCTGTAAAATTTTCTACATAAATAAGTAAATTTTTACTTTGGCTACATAAATTTGTTTTTGTTTTTGTTTTTTTCAACCGTCATAATTGCCTCCTCAAACTTTACACGTGAGTTTTCCTTGTAAATGAAGTGATTTTCGATTTTCTTTTGAAGTTTCCCTTGAGCTGCATATATCAACTTTAAATCCCTAAATAAACTTATCTATAACAAAGGAAAAAAAACTTTAGACTCTTTTTATTTTTAATTTTTATTTTCTTATGTTTGAAATTGATTTTATATTTTATAATTGACTTTAAAAAAGAAAAAAATTAGTTCGATAAAAAATGATGTTTTATTGTTTAATTCTCTTTAAAGTCAATATATAAAAATATAAAATTAATTAATAAAAGAAAAATTAAACTTGTAATATGATTTTTTTAAGTTTTAAAAACAATAAAAGTGAAAAAAAATGTAACTAAATTTCGATCTAATTTTAAATTTAAAAATAAAATTAATTATCAACCAACTCTAATTTCGAGAATTTGGATTCAAATATTAAAACTTAAAAACAGAATCGATTACAAAACAGATTTTAACAATTTACTTGAGAACCAACACTTTGGGATGGCAATTCCCTTTTTGTCCTACATCTTTCTCTTTCAATGGAAAAAAATAAAAACAACAATTTTCTTCTGTTAACAAGGGCAAATATTCTTTGAAGAAAAGATGCGATTTTTAAGTATGAAAACTCGAAGTGCCACTTCAAGAATGAAATCAACAATATGTGAGTAATTTCATCCCTTCTTATTTATTAGTCTCTTAAGAACTCCAAGGCAATCTCAAACATAAATGCACTAATATAATAAAATGCTATCAAACTTGGTGAACATTAACTAAACATTGTTACATAAATGACTATAGTAACCTATTCTATATTTCCTTACATGATAAATGCTTTGAAATCTAGAAAGAAATACTAAAGAAATAAATCTTTTTTTTTAAATAATTTTTTTAACTTTTGTTATCTGGATTTGAACAGAAATATTTGTTTTAGTAATTTTCATTTTATATGGATCTTCCATGAAAATTGATATTTAATCATAGACAAGAAAAGAAAAGGAAAAAAAAAAACACAATTTTTGCGCTAGAATTAGTAGGCATTAGATGGTAAAAAAAAATTAGAATAAATAAATTTATGCTGTAAAGCTCTTCAACCATATAATTAATTTTTTAACGGATATATTAGATGTTTTAATAAAAATATTTGTTGATGCACTAAAATTAAAACAATATTTTTATAATATATATTATTCTTACAAAAACATGGCCTGTAACAATAAACAGTATTTGTATAAAAAAAATATTATAACAATTAAAATTGTGAGATTATAATAATTTATAATGATAATTTGAGGTATAATTTTAAAAAAAATTGTATAAAATAATTAATACTTTATTTGTATCTCTGTAAAAAAAACTGTATAAATATACATGTATGTATGTATAGCAGTTAGAAAATATCATACGAATCAATAGTAGCTGTAAACTATCTCTCCCTCTTTCTCTATAAACTTAATTCTTAAGACTGCTCTCCCCCAATTTCTCCCATCTGTATCTCAGTCTCTGTCTCTCTTTTTTCTCTTCTCTTTCTCGCTTTCCTCTTTCTGTGTCAAACTATCAATGTGCTTGGTTTCGGATAGTCAAATTACTTTCGTTCCATTTAAGAACAAGTACGATTCGAATTAGGGTTTTCTTAATCCAAGAGTTGTACGAAGAAAATGAGTGCTTCAAGATTCATTAAGTGTGTTACAGTCGGTGATGGTGCTGTTGGCAAAACTTGCATGCTCATTTCCTATACCAGCAACACTTTTCCCACGGTAAAGTAATTTGTGCCCTTTTTTGGTTTTTCTGTTTGGTTAGTTAGAAAATCTACGAGACACGTGTTTTCTTTATCTCTTTCTCTCTTTGTTTCCGTGGAATGCCTGAAGGTAGTTGGCTGCTTAGGGTACTAAGAAGGAAAATAAGTAAAAGAAAGGGAGTACGAAACTACTAGAATGTAAAGATTGTGAGTTGAACTAGAACGAATCAGGAAAAATACGAACTTTTGCTTGGGCGGATATTGTATTTTGATGGAGTATTCTTGCTGAAGAATTGCTTGTATTGGGATTTCTTTCTATGTATCATTGGATAGAAGAATCAAAATGAATATGCCTAATTGGGCTTTTTTGTGCATCTTTAATGGGTTTCCAAGATAGAATGAAATGCTACATATGACCAGTGGCGGATTGGATTTGTATGGATGAGGGGCACTATATACAAAATAGTACTAGTTATTTCTCAAGTTATTACTTATTTTTAATTGCAAAAAATGTTATATGTTCATCATTTTAGTGAAAATATTTTCAAATTATTGAGTTATTGAGTGTTAAAAACCTAAAATTTAAAATTTAGGTAGGACATAGTTTTATTTTATGCATGTAATTTGTCATTTCATAAATATTACACTTAAAATTTTTGTGTTAGAGAGTTGTGGTCTCTCCTCACTCCTATATACGTCGCCCCTAATCTGAAACATTGTGTTTTAATTAATTATATACTTGCTTACTCTCCCGTGGTATTTAGGATAATTAGCGATACCAACTAGAATGATTTTTGGACTATGAAATGCTATCATTGGCCACTCTCATAAGGGCGGATCATAGTAAGGGTTGGGGTGGGTTGAAGCCCAGTCTAATCTTTAGACAATTTTTTTTATACTATATGTATGAACACATTATTATTTAAATTAATTAAAATTAAACATACCAACCTAGTTATTTTTTAAAAGAAGAAATTAAAAATCCAACAAACTTGTGGCACAAATTCACAATACATATAGATGATTTAGGCACGTAGAATGTCTGAGTTCAAGCTAATTGTGTATGTGAATAATGTAGCTATTAAAAAAAATTAAATCAAAATACTAAAATAAAGTATATAAAAGTATAAATAAAAAAAATAAAAAAATGAGTGATAAGCATCAAACAAAATCAAATCTCAACTCATCTAAGTCCATCATGCTTCATCTTTTAGTTTTCTTTTTGTTCTTTATTGTACTAATTGTTCTTATATTTTTTTTCTATTTAAGTTAATTTTATTTTTAACTTATTATCCTTATTTTGTTATTATTTTTTCTCTATCCTTTTTAGCTCTTACTATATGTAGATTTTTATCTTTATAATTAGTTGGTACATATTTTCGTTAGTATTCTATCATAATAGAAATTTTATGGTTTGAAGCACCGTATAAAGTTTATACTATAAACCACTTTGATAGCATTTAATTGTATTTGTATTATCTTTTATAATTTTAATATAACATATTTAAGGGTAAGAAGTATGATATTTATGAATTATTTTGTGTACAATTTATTAAGTTATTACCAATTAAATTTTTTTTCTTCATATAATTGAACTTTTTTGCAAAATAATATATCAGTTCACCTAAAAATAGATGTCTGGCTCCGCCACTATACTCTCATACTTTCTTTTGTTTATCATTAAATCTTCAGATTTGAGTACCGGGAGGGTTCCTTGGTAAAATATTGCATAAAACCTTTGCCGGGTCATTGTATAGTCATTCAAAGAGTTTTTACTCTTCTTGCAAACTCTTCTATTTTTTTATTAAAATGGGTTGGGTAAAAAAATGTCTCACCTTCTGTCTGTAAACAGGATTATGTACCTACTGTATTTGATAATTTCAGTGCAAATGTGGTGGTGGATGGCAACACTATTAATTTAGGCTTATGGGATACTGCTGGTAAGTTTGGTATCTATGGCCATTGCCAACTTTTGAGAGTTTATTATGATATGGAGTATGATGTTGTAATTTTGCAAACAGGGCAGGAAGACTACAATAGATTAAGGCCATTAAGCTACCGAGGAGCAGATGTCTTTCTGCTTGCCTTTTCTCTTATTAGCAGGGCCAGCTATGAAAATGTTGCCAAGAAAGTGAGATTAATTTCATTGTGGTTACACATTTATACGTCTCCTTTATGTGGTCTGATTCTAATATAGTGTACTGATAATATGTTTCTTGCTTCACTGTCCAGTGGGTTCCTGAATTGAGGCATTATGCACCTGGTGTTCCAATTGTTCTTGTTGGAACTAAGCTTGGTAGGCTCCTACTTGTGTATTTTTTTTTTTTTAGCTTTCTTGTTTGTAGGATTGAGTCTCAATTTTCTTTGAAGACATAATAGGATCTGAACTTGCTACAGCTAAGATTGAACCTCCGAAGAAACTCAAAAGTGAAATTATGGACTGTTTCTTGTGACACACAAGGAACTTTCTAAGTTCACGGTTGCTAAGAATTGAATTTTAAGTGAATTATAGAAATTAACTGCAAAAATTATATGGAACTTAGAAGTGATACAAACTTTTTGAGCTCTCCATGTTACAAAATATATTCTTATTTCTCATGAGAGGTCTATAAGTTTGTAGTTCACATGATTTTAGCTGAGTTTCTTTTGAGGATTTTGATAATTTGCTACTCGTAATTTGGATCCCCTTGTGCCTTTGTAGTAAAACTGAAACTTCTATCCTCTCTTCTCTTTCTTGCCCCTCTTCCCCCACCTCAATTCCCTCTCCCTATAGTATTTTCTTATCTCTATCTAAAGTATTCTTTATGCTCCCATGTATAGTTATTTCCTTTTCAATCCTTGTAGATCTTCGGGATGATAAGCAGTTTTTTGTTAACCATCCAGGCGCAACACCCATTACCCCAGAGCAGGTAATACCATAGATGGCAAGAGCTCATAACTTGTACATCCTCCTATACTGCTGTCTTATTTTGTTCCATTTTTTATGCAAGGGTGAGGAGTTAAGGAAGCTGATTGGGGCCCCAGTTTATATTGAATGTAGTTCAAAAACACAGCAGGTATATAGATTTTGTTCTATTCATACTGATAAAATGTATAAAAGTAACTTTGGTCATTCTTCTAATAGTTTAAGGTTTTGGAAGAATTGGTATTCCAACGTACTCTAACATGATATCAGAGCTAGAGGTTATGTGTTCAAACCCCGATAACTCCAATAGTTATTGAATTGCAAGTACTTAGCCTGCATGGTGCATCGAGTGTTGACTTGTGTGGAAGTGAGAATTTATAAAAACTTAAACTTTTGGAAGAGTTGGTTTTCCAACAATTTTTTAACGCAAGTTTTCTTTGATTTGTGAATGCAGAATGTGAAAGCGGTCTTTGATGCAGCCATAAAAGTGGTTCTGCAGCCACCTAAGCAGAAGAAGAAAAAGAAGAGAAGAACACAAAAGGCATGCTCCATACTGTGATGGTGGTAATGATCACTAATGGTAGGAGGAAATGCTACTATCCCTTCAATCTTGCAAGAATGGTCTCTCAGTACACGTTCCCGTTGTATTTGGGCCTCATGGTATGTAGTAGTAGCAGTCGGGGTTCAAATTTCTATACTAACAGCTCTCTCTGAGCATAAATATCTTTATGGATTTGTTTGCCCTTATGTATTCACTTTTAAGAACCATGCTGTTTCCTCTTTCTAGGTAAACTTATATTCAATCTTTGTATCCTATCTAGTACGTTTTTTCAACTTCTAAAATGCTTTGTTATATTATATGTTAGCGATACTGATTGAGCTTCACATAATATGCAATCAAATACAAACTACTATTTATATACAACTTTACATAAGTTATGTATAAAATGTACAGGTTTTAAAGTTACACATTATAAAGATTGGTATATTACATAATTGTATAATCTGCATCCACGATTTTAGAACAAATTTGGGATTTTGTCTGCATGTCCCATTCAATAGTTTAAAAAATGGTTAAATTGTGTTTTAGTTTAAAAATAAGCAAAATTTAACCTTAAACTTGAAAGTATATATTTTAGTCAATTTTATTTTGAAAGTATATTTTTTAGTCAATTTTATTTTTGAAAAAAATAAAAAAAGATATGTAATCTTATTTTACAAAATATAATTATTATAAACATAATAAAATATTAACATTTTATAAATTTATAATTAATTTTAAATATACAAATCTTTTTTATCGTATTATATATTAAAATTTTATTTAAAAAATAAAAAATAATAATTTATTTTATAATAAAATAAATATATATTTATACATATATTAAAAATGATAATTATTTATAATTAAAAAATCATTTAAAGTTATATTTTATTTATTTAAAAAAAAACAAACCCTAAAAAGGTGAAAAGATACGTAGAAAATAAATGATTTTTTTTATATAACATATATGGATAAATAGGTAATGACAACTTAGTGATTATATTGAAGAACATTAGTGTTTGTTTTTAACACTTTTTATTCATTGCGTCTATGTTTAAATAAGTAATCTATTTTTTTATTTTTACAAATATCTTATAATATTAATTAATTATCATAATATATTATGATTTTAAGTTTTATAACTTCAAAATTTATTATAAAATTGTTTGATTAAAATGTTAATAATTTTTTATAAAAATTATTGTAACTATTTAATAAAGTTTTTAATAATTTAAAATTTTATAATTATTATTATTTTAAGTTAATTTATAATAAAATTTTGATAAGTTATTTGTTATAAAAAATTATATATTTATTATTAAATATATATTTTTATTATATAAATTTAAATTATTTTCATTATTTTTTATTAACTCAAAATTTTATTTATTATTTATTAAAAAATTTATAATTTTTTATTTATAATAAAAATAAATTATTAAATTTTTTCGATGCTTTTAAGTTGTAAAGAGGTAGTTGAAGTTAATTTTTTTGTATTGTTTTTGAAAATAATGAAAAAAAAAACTAAACCGTTGAATTAGAAGAGGAGAGAGAAGAAGAAAATGACCTGTTAGTTGCTTGAGAGTTTACAAATTGATTATTTTAAAACTAAATTAACCATTAGCCTTTTTTTAAATTATTGTATTTTATATTATCATTTTATATAAAAATTCAACAAATTTGAAAAAACCTTAAAAACCCCTATTTAGGCTCATTTTAATAAACTAGTAAAGAGTTCTATATGTATGAATTGATTTTTCATTAATTTGGTTATTTTTTATTAGTTGTTATAAATGGGTTTGATATTAAATAAAAGTAGTGTTTGTATTTATTAATAAAAGATATAGTTTATTTTTGAGTGAAGATAAAATGTGGATGAGACAATGTTGGAGATATTTAGAGTTTTTTTTTAAGAAAATATGGAATTATATAAAAATAATAATCTTAAAATTTATAACAATAAAAATAAACATAGGATGATGATTAGGGATGGGCACAGGTACGAACGAGATGGTTTTTGATATAACTATCTACGAATCGAATTATAAAAATTATACTTAAAATTACTTAAAAATCGTTATGGTTTGAGAATGATTTTTTACTCGCAAATAACGGTTCAGGACGATTATTAAAAAATACTCGAAAAAATCATTTTTTCGAATTTTTTTAATTTTTTTTAATAAATATTAATTATTAATTAATATATAATTTAATTTAATAAATATATAAATTAATTAAATAAATACATATTTATTTTTTACCAGAAATCGTATTAATTCTTAAAATTTATCGAATGAAAATTGAACCAATAATACAAATAACCAAATCCATAGTTTTTTTTTTGCCCATTTCTAATAATGATAATGCACAAGAGTTTTGTAAATGCTACCACAAAAGTGCATGAATCATATTTTATATCCATAAAATTAATTATATTATAATGTTATTATTGTTGTATAAAATTATTATTAATTAAAAATATAATAATAAAATTAACTGTGAATACCATAACCACCCCAAAATTTTTAGAAGTAATTTATTTTTCTTGAGTTATATGGAGATGAAAGAAATTGGTCACCCCATAATTTTTAGAAGTAGTTTATTTTTCTTGAGTTACATATTAAATGATAGAAATTGTTATTATATGATCATTCTATAAATAATTATATTTTATTTAGTTATTAAAATTATCTTTTAATCTAAATTTTAGTTACTAGTTAATACATATTACAAATAACTTAATAATCAATTTTAATTTGAAAACTAAGTTAAAAAAGAGAATGTAAATTAAAAAAAATGATATTCAATGATATCCATGAAAATATGTATAAAAGAGGTATTGTTGTTAAATAATTGTCTCTAATATGATTTTTATTTAATAAAATTATAATTCTATTATTAAATTAAAGTTTAGAGTATTAAACTTTATTTTTGAATATATTATAAATGATTAACATGATTCAACCATAATTTTTATTTAATTAATCGATCTTCCTAAAATTTCATTCTTAGTTCTGACCTTGACCTCTTACTTAAAACTAACATTATAGTAACATTAACGAGTTAAATTATGAATGAGTTTAACTTAATATGACTTTTATGTAAATTTTTTGTAATGAAGTATTTCTTATTTTTTCTTCATTCAATAAGTAGGAATTGCATTAATAGAAGTAGAAATAGAAATAGTATAACCTAATAATTTCAATAACAATTACACCAAATAGCATAGTATAATGAATTAGACTAAACATATGATTAACTACATAACTAGCTTGAGAAAAATATTTTAAAACAATACCTAATTCCTTCCCATCTATCTAACTAAGTAATAATGAAATAAGTAATTATGCTAAATGAGCTAACATAAACCAATGAAAGTAGCAACAACATAATAGTTTCACACAAAAATAAGCAAAACCTAAAGCCAGAAACAAAAAATACAAAAGATTGACGTTGTGATAAAAAAAAATTCCCCTGTTTCGAGTCCAATCCTTGAAACTCTTCACAATTGTTGATACTACCATCCAATACAATAAGAACAGGGTGAAGACACATAAATATCTAAGTTTATCTAGATCTCAAACCTTTCACTTATTACCAGAAGTCACCAACTTTCTAGATATGATTTTTGTCAACTATCACCCAATCAAGTGAAATGTGCTCCTAGTTAATTAGATCAATGATATCCAAGGCCAGAAAAAGATCAAATAGAGGCAATATATTTTCTACCATATCATAACCACAATTACGAACAAGTTTCCTACCATAATAGATCATAAACAAATCACTACAATAGAATCAACAAAACAAACAAACAAACAAAATCACACATAGGTGGAATGAGAATAAATCCAAAAAGTCATAAATGATTCACAGATAAAGTGAACTCAGATTACCCAACTACCCAACTAGGAGATTGGTCTAAATAGAAGAGTTTTTGGAGAACACTAACATTGATAGAAGAATCAACAACATAAGAACTCATATAGATTAAATTTGTGCTTTTTCAACCTTTTACATTCAAAAGAAGCCAACATTATGGTAGTATTTTATTAATCATTTGTCTATAAATACGAAGCTATCTAGAATTAAGCTGGTATATTTAATACTATAATAAACTCTAAATATAAAGTTAGGTGTAACTCTTATTTTGTTACTTGACTTGGTTGAGTTTTTGTGCCCATAAACGTATTACACAATTGTTCCATACGTTTAAGGGCACCAAAACTCAGCCAAGCAAAGTAACAAATCGAAGTTACACTTGATTTCATATTTAGAACTCATTATAACATTAAAAATACCAACTTGATTTCAAATAGCTTCATATTTATAGACAAAAGATTAATAAAGTTATGAGTTCAAAGGGATAATGTTATTATTATATCACTCGGATATCGATGTGATAATCTCTTTTACTAATCTGTTAACATATATAAGTTATTTTTTGTGAATTCATGATATTACATTCTTATTTTGAATTTAATTAATTACGTATATTTCTTTGGTTGGAACAAGTGGGGCTATGATATCTATATTTTTGATGATTTACAAGAAGAATGGACAAAATACTTTGTTTTAATTATAACATCAGGATAATAATATAATTTTGAATAACATATGACAACATCATGGTAATATTTATAATGATTTAATTTCTCTATTTGTATGTCTCTGAAGTTTAGACTGCTTGTTTGATGGATGTTTTCGTGCTCATGTATGTAGGAGAATGAATTGTTATATGAACCAGTTGCTTTCTACCCAGTTTTCTTGTCACTATGTTGGTGATTCTAAGTCAACCAAGTTTGTTCGCACAATCAAATTACACTTTGATGACATCATTTTATTTGTAATTTAAGTTAATTATATATATATATATATTGTATATACATTATTTGTTTTTGTAATAAATTTAATTATCAAGTAATTAATTATATTTAAAATTTTAATTATTTGTATTATTATTTACATTTTGTCAGATAAATTTTATTTTTTTATGCTATATTGAATAAAGGTTATTAGAGGGAAAAATGAGAACAAAAATAATAATAATAAATCAATATTTTAAAGCGGTTCAACGCGTGAACTAGCTTTAATGGTTCGTTTTGTAGTAGTGTAATAAAGTGATAAGAAAAGTATTATCCTAATAGATTAGTAACTTATTTTTGACAAATATCAAAATTATGCTAATCTTAAATTTTATCTAGGGAAATTAATGAGGTTGTTGTAATTAGAATTTAAAATAAAAGAAATAGAAAGAAAATGTACAAAAGAAAATAAAGATATTGATCGAAAATCAAATTAATGTAAATTTTTTTTTAGGAAATCGATTTCAGCTAATCACTCAATATGTTTTACTTATCTAACTAATTGAATTTAATTTTTTTTATTTGTTAACAATCTTTAAAAAACATCCAAAAACATCTTTCGATAGTTAATTGAAAACATTATTATTCATCAATTTACAAAAGAGTATGTAATTTAACAAATTAAGAAAGCATTAAGATCATATACAAATGTTTCAATCCTTATATTTATCTATGTTAAAATATTTTAAATGTATCATATAATTTTATTTTTTTATAATAAATCATAATATTAAAATCATTTAATTAATGATTAATTAATTAAAAACAGTAAAATCATAATAAATCAGATAAACATTAATAATCGAAAGAAAAATTAACACTCCAAAAATCAGCTTTTGCCTTTCTGTCCAGATTTTTCTTCTATTTTTCTCTGCCTTCGCTCGCCTCCTTTTGCTTTTTCTCTACGCCGTTTCTGCTTTTTTTTTCCTTTTGTTTCTATCCTACGCCTCTTCACAAAGAAAACCAATATATATCCCCCCACGCCTCTCATATATATATATATTAAGTAAATCGTGTGCCCGTCCTTTTTCTTTGTTTTTTTCGTTTCCAGCTAGCGTCTCTTCTGCTTATCTGTATATATATATATATATATATATATATTTATTATTATTTTAACTTTTATTTTGTTTCTTAATTATTTTAATAAATCTTTATTTAAATTTAAAATTTTTTATACATATATTTTAAAAATTTTAAATATTTATTTTTTTCAAATCTACTGCAAAATTTTAAATAATAACAATAAAATTTTAAATTAATAAAAATTAAATAAAATTAGATTAAAATTAATAAAAAATGATAAATTATATCAAATTATACGAATTATTAACTCATCGGAAAATAAGTTAGGTGAATCTTAGTAGGATAAAAAAGATGGAGGGTGACTTGCTGGGAGATAAATATCAGATATCTATATTGTATAGAATTAATATAACAAAAACAAAAAATGGACTTTGGATGGTTGAGTAATTCCGATTATATTTATATAGTAATAAATGATCTGGTTGTTAAACCACCTATTTCATACAGACAATATTATATATACATGGTTCGTGCTCCATTTTTAGTATTGTTTTATGTTTTTAAATATTATTAATTATTATTAAAAATTAAAATATACAATTTACAGAAATTAAAATTTTGAGTAACATTAAATTGCGTTATGCTACGATTTATGTTTTTAGATCGGAGATTTATGTATAAAACGTTTGCATAACGACTACTAATCATAAAGATATACTTTTAATTATTTTAACATTAATATTATTGTATTTTATGTGTTAATATATTTTCTTTAAATATTAATAAATTTTAAAAATAAAATAAAATAAGAGAAAGGACACCGAAATTTCTTTCATCTCGGGTATGATAAAAGCATGTGTTGGCATGTGTAACAATTGCTTCCCACCGATTAGTTTTATTCAATTCACCATCATCAAGTTATTACTCATCCCAATTCTCACATTTATACTAAAATTATACTATTTTAAGAATATAATAAAATATTATTTTTTATAATTAATTCATATATTTTAATTATTTTAAAAAAATTTGATACATTATTTTACATTAAAAATCTTTTCATTTAAATTAAATTATAATTATTTAAACTTATTTAATATTAAATGATATTTAATACGACACAATTTTATATTATTTGAACGTTAGTTTTAGAGATATTATTTTTTTATAATTTTTTTAATTTCATTTTTTTGTAAATTTATTGATAACCTTAAGGAAATATTTGCATAGGTAATTCACGATCGACGCGTAACTAATAGATCTTCCAATGATAACCTAAAAAAAAATTCTTTTCATAAGAAATTCAAGCTTGTTAATATATTATAAAAGATGGTTGATAACTAGTAAAAAAAGTAATTAAAAGGATTGTTATTTCATATGCAAATATTTATATCATCTCTTAAGGTGAATACGTGGACGGAAGTAATAAATAGCGGTATATGAATATATCAAATCGATAAAAAGAACAAACAAAATTTACGTGGTTTGGCAATTCGCCTAGGTCCACGGGAAGTAGCAGATATCATTTGAATTGAGTAGGAAATATACAAAATACAGATTTCTTAACTAATAATATCTCTTAAGTGTTTTCTCAAACTTAAAGAAAACTCTCAAACTCACTAAGTATTTTCTCTCTTTGAGTTTGCTTATGCTCTTTTTTTCTTCTTCTTCTGTTTTTTGTCTTTTTCTTCAATGCATGAACTCTTCTCTATTTATAGATGAAACAAAACTCTCTTTCCCTAAATTGTGCCATAATTTAAGCCTTAAATTAGGCCACTAATTTCCTTAAATTAGGCCACTAATTTCCTTAAATTAGGCCACTAATTTCCTTAAATTATGACACAAATTTCCTTAAATCATGCCACAAATTAGGTCACTAATTTTCCTAAATTATGCCACTAATTTGTTACTTTTAGAGCCAATATTCAACAATCTCCACCTTGGCGAAAAAGTTCATAACGCTGCCTCTAAATGCGCGCGTTCTAAACTCGAGAGATGTTGATCAAGTTCAAGTAGTGTTGAAACTTGATCCCTATAACCACCTTTGTAAGCATATTTGTAGGGTTATCTGTAGTTTCGACTTTCTAGAGTATAACATTTCCTTCATCGACGATTTTCTGAACAAAATGAAATCGAACATCAATGTGCTTGGTGCGACCATGATGAACTTGGTTCTTTGCCAAACAAAATGGCACTATGGCTGTCGTAGAAAACCTCCACGTTCTTCTGAACAATACCCAAATCCTTAGTCAACCCGAGAAGCCAAATAGCTTCTTTGAATGCTTCTGTTACAGCCATATACTCTACCTTTGTAGTAGACAAAGCTACAATTGACTGTAATGTTGATCTCCAACAAACTGGTCCTCCTGCCATTGTGAACACATAACCAGTTGTAGATCGACGCTTATCCAAATTTCCAGCATAGTCAGAATCCATATATCCTACTAAGTGTTTGCCTTCAGTCTTGTCTCTCTCAAACTTCAAACCAATATCCACAGTACTATAGATGTACCGTAGAATCCACTTTATTGCTTTCTAGTGTCCTTTACCTGAATTATTCATGTACCGACTCACCATACTAACAACGTGGGAAATATCAAGTCTGGTATAAACCATTGCATACATCAAGGCACCAACAACATTTGCATATGGAACACGTTCCATTTGCTTCTTCTCATTGGCGGTGCTAGGTGACATCAATGCACTCAACTGAAAGTGAGGAGCAAGCGGTGTACTTATTGGTTTGGTTTTTTTATCAATGTCAAACCTTTGTAGTACTTTCTTCAGATACTGAGTCCATTTCAGACAGATTGTGCTTGCAACTCTATCTCTTGTGATTTCTATCCCAAGAATTTTCTTAGCTTTTCCAAGATCTTTCATTTCAAATTCTGAACTCAACAAAGCCTTCAATCTGTCAATCTCTACCTTGCTTTTAGATGCAATCAACATATAAGAGAAAATAAATGAAGGTACCATCTTGGAGTTTCTGAAAGTATACATAGTGATCAAACTAACTGCGTGTGTACTTCTGCTCTCTAATGAAGCTATCAAAGCGCTTGTACCATTGTCACGGTGATTGCTTCAAACCATAAATTGACTTGCTCAGCTTGCAAGCCCAATTCTCTCATCCTGGAACTTTGAAGCCATCCGGTTGAGACATGTAGATCTCTTCGTTCAAAGTACCATGAAGAAAAGTTGTTTTGACATCGAGTTGAGCTAATTCGAGATCAAACTGTGCTACCAAAGCTAATAGTATCTGAATAGATGAATGCTTAACAACAGGTGAGAATACCTCATTGTAGTCTATTCCTTCTTTTTTAGCATAGCCTTTTACTACCAATCTGGCTTTGTATCTGATGTTGTCTTTACCATGAAAACCTTCCTTCTTGGCATAGACCTATTTGCAGCCAATAGTTTTCTTTCCTTTGGAAAGTTGAACCAACTCCCAAGTCTGATTCTGGTGTAGAGACTTCATCTCTTCATCCATTGCCATCTTCCACTTCATACTATCAACTCTCTACACGGATTCTCTGTAAGTGCATAGGACATCATCATCAATTACTGGAAGTGTGAATGCTACCATATATGTGTATCTAGTAGGCTTTCTAATCTCCCTTCTCGGTCGAGTAGTGGCAATAGATTCTGGCTATTGATTGATCGGTGGTGATGGTGAGAGAACCTCCACCTCAACTGAGATCTCTTCTTGATCATCAATTTCATCTTCACCATGATCGGTAATCGATGCAATCTTTTTTGGATCTTTCGGAGTCTCAAGCATCACCTTAGAAAGAGTATTTGGACTTTCATTCTCTTTCTCTGAATTTGTCTGTCTCAGCATAACAGACTCGTCGAATGTAACATCTCGACTTAAGACGATCTTCTTGGATTCATCACACCAAAGTCAAAATTCTTTAAATTCTTCATTAAAGCCCAAGAAAATAGCTTTCTTTGCTCTAGGATCCAGTTTGGATTCATTAACATGAAAATATGCTGGACATCCAAATATTCACAATGAATCATAATCAGTAGCAGGTTGTCCAGACCATACCTCTTTAGGAGTTTTCCCATCTAATGCAGTCGCAGGAAGTATGTTGACTATATGAGTTGCATATGACAAAGCCTCAGCCCAAAATGCCTTGCTCAATTTGGATTGAGATAGCATACATATAACTTTCTCAACCAAAGTTCAATTCATTCGTTCTACAACTCCATTATGCTGTGGTGTACGAGGAACAGAAAAATGTCTGATTATCCCTTCATCTTGACAAACTTTGAATAAGGGATCTGATTTGTACTCACCACCATTATCAGATCTAAGCCTCTTAATTTTCCTACCTGTCTAAATCTTGATCATTTTCTTCCATTTAAGAAAAATATCCAGAACTTCATCTTTGTGACCCATGGTGTATATCCAGACATATCTAGAGAAAATCATCAATAAAAGTCACAAACTAGTGTTTACCTCAAAGTGAAGCATTCTTTGAAGGTCCCCAGACATCCGTGTGAATATAATCAAGAGATCCCTTAGTACGATGAATGGTAGTGCCGAACTTGACTCTTGTTTGTTTTCCCATTACATAATGCTCGCAGATATCAAACTTTCCAATCTTGGCACCTTTCAAAAGACCTTGCTTCATTAAGTTTTGCAAAGCCTTTTCACCGACATGCCCTAAGCGAATGTGCCACAGGCGGGAAGAATCATTTGTCTTTTCTTCAAAACTACTTGAGACAACTGCTCTTCTTGTAACTGTACTCTCATCTAAGAAATACAAGTTTTCCGTCCGAGTACCCTTCCTCGCTACAAATGCACCTCGTACAACTTTCAAGACTCCATTTTTCCAATGTTACCTTATAACCATCAGAATCTAGAACACCTAAAGAAATAAGGTTTTTCTTTAGGTCAGGAATATACCTTACATTTATAAGTCGTCTGATTATACCATCGTGCATCTTTAGTCGTACTATTTTGATCCTTTTTGTCTGATAGGCATTGTCGTTGCCCATAAGCACAACTCCTCCATCGAGCTCTTCAAAACTTGAAAACCAATGTCTGTTTGGACACATATGATAAGAACATCCAGAATCAAGGATCCACTTATCTGAGTAGGCTTTTGATGATGAAACTGAAAAGACTGATTCTTCATCTTCATCGACCTTCTGTGCAACATTTGCATTTGACTTGTCCTTGTTTGGACAATCTTTCTTCCAGTGCCCTTTCTGGTGACAATAGGCACACTCGTCCTTCGCAGGACGTCTTCTGGATGACTTTCCCCTGGACGACTTTCCTCTGGACTTTGATTTGGATTTCCCCCTATTATGTGATCCGCCAGATTTTTTGTTGTTAGTCCTATCTCTGGATTCCGTCAATGCTTCTGATATTGAGTCTTTGTGATCATATTGATCCTTCTTCCGATACTCATTATTTACCAAAGCATTTGAAACATCTACGAACTTAACCTCATCCTTTCCATATAACAAGGTTGTGGTTAAATGCTCATAGCTCTCAGGTAATGAATTCAGCAACAATAAAGCTTTATCTTCATCGATAATTTCAACATCTAAATTTTGCAGATCGACCAAAATTTTATTGAAATTATCTAAGTGCTCAATCATAGGGGTACCTTTCTTGTACTAGAAACGGAAAAGTTTCTTTTTCAAGTAGAGTCTGTTCTTAATACTTTTCGTCACGTACTTGTCCTCTAGTTTCTTCTAGAGAACTGCAACTACATTCTCTTTCATGACAAAGTACTTCTGATCTTTTCCTAAGCATAGTTGAATTGCCACAAGCTTATCGGTTGACATAATTCCAATCTTCATTTGAATAATCTCCCGGCCTGGTCTCCAAGGCTATATTAGATCCTTCTCGGAATGATAAATCTAATACTTCACATTGCCACATGCCAAAGTTATTGGTGCCGTCGAATTTCTCTCTGATCTTTTTCTAAGCATAGTCGAATTGTGCCACAAGCTTATCGGTTGACATAATTTCAATCTTCATTTGAATAATCTCCCGGCCTGGTCTCCAAGGCTATATTAGATCCTTCTCGGAACAATAGATCTAATACTTCACATTGCCACATGTCAAAGTTATTGGTGCCGTCGAATTTCTCCACCTCAAAATTTGCATTAGACAACATAGTTCTTCGAGTAGAATAACTTGGTTTGCCAAAAATTCTAAGTTCAGCTTGTTCACCTTCTTCGATCTCTCTTTTATCAACCATAAGTACAAACGGATAACAAAAATTTTGCACTTATAACTTAAAACAATATTTTTCCAAATTTTATACCTTATTTGAAAAATGGAGTTAGTAGTTGAATCCGGAATGGTCCAATTAGCTAGGAATAGATCCAACTCAGCTGAAAACGGATGAAAAACGGACCAACTCGGTCTAAATATCACTAGTGATTGAGTTGACTTGGTCCAACTCAGTGAGTTGATTCAGTTGTTGGCAGCAACACTCTAACGGCTTTTGGTGGTTGTTGCGTGTTTTTCAACACACGAACTCGTGCAAGCATACACGGTCACAAGTAATAAAGATTTGTAAGTAAAGATCGATCCCACGAGGATTTGTTACTATATTTTGTCGAGTACTAAAATTATATCTCTCTGATTTTATCCAAAATAATCGTTGGTTAATAAAAAAGTAAAATAAGAAAATAAAAGAAATCTAGGATTGCAATTTTTCACCAAATTAATCCACTCAAATCATGTTATTTTCTTTTGATTTATATTTTTTAGTACATTTAATTTGTCAACCGAAAACTTCTTTTTTATTATTCATACATCTCTTTCGAGCTCCGTATAAACACACCTCGTTAAATTAATTTACTATATCTCTATGAAAATTAAATTTACCGAGATTCATTACGTTCTAAATTTTCAAATGGCCACACATACAATTAGGGTATATCTCTATCCTTCATCATACATGTCATTCTATTTACGAGCAATACACACACAAATGCCTTTCAAGTTTATTCATAAAAGCTAATGGATCGCTTTTGATAAGATTCGTAAATAATCAAAAAGCATTAAGAACAAAATAGAACGAACAAATCGAACGTCTTATAAATCTAACAAAAATAATTAAAATTAAAGCTTCATAAATTTAGATTAAATGCAACCCTAGAAAAATTAAATTACTTCATAAAATTAAAATTAAAATTATAACAAATCCACAAAAATTAAGAAGAAGCAGAAATAAAATTAAAACATCAATTAAAACAATTATTTTACACGCAAAAACACAACAAAAGCCAAAAATGGCTTCGCGTGTTTTGCCGTCCAACACACAAATACAATAAAATTACAACCGAAAAACTAAAACACTCTAAAACTTTCGAAAATTAAAACTAAATCTCTACTCCAAAACTACTCCAACCAAACTTTTTTTACAACTAAAAACTATCTCCTATTTATAGGAAAAAATACATCAATAAAATATTAATTTAAAATCTACGCGGTAGACAAAACGATGTGGCGAAAATATTAAACTAAACGAGTGGGGGACAAAAGTGTATCGAAAATGGGATCGAGGGAAGTGGGTGGAACGCGCGCGTTAGCTGTTTTAATTTTCTTCCACGCCGCCACGTGTCGCGTTTCGATTCGCGGACACAATTAGTGGGACACGTGGCAGCCGTCTCATTCGCTGAGGGAAACGGGCGCACGAAGATTTCCTCGCACGGGATTGGGGGCGCGCGCAACGTTGCGCAACGGCTATAACGCGTGTGAGATTCTCCGTGCTTTGCGTCCCACCGATATGTGCCACGCGTCCGCCGATGATTCGTTCAAGGGAAAATTGGGACACGTGGAAGACTTTGATTGGCCTGTGGGAAGATTGCACGTGGTTCACCGCAGAACAACGCCCTTGGCAGACGGGACGTGACCGACACGTGGGTCCCACCTGCACGCCGGCCGCGCGGCAAAGGTGGGGCCCGGCGACACGCCGAGCCGCGCGAAGGAATCTTCCTTGCATCCATTCGCTTTGGTCGGGTTTGATCTACCGCGCCAATCGTACTGCTCTCTTTTTGATCTGGACGGTCCACAAGCTTTTGTTGTTAGCGCGTGATTCTTCTAATCAACGCGGAAAATTCAATGTTTCTTAATTGTATTTTGACCCACAAATTTAATTCAAATTACATTTTAAACTTTCTTTAATTACAATTAAGCCCTTTGCTAATTTTAAATTAAATTTTTAAACTTTTAATAATTAAAATGAAGCCCAAATTTAATTTAAATTATATTTTCAACTTTTATAAATTGTAATTAATTACTCTTTTATTTGAAATTATATTTTTGGGTACAAATTTGCATTTAAGCACGTTCGATACAAATTACTTAATTTTATTTAAAATATATAAAAAACAATAAATACTAATTTATTAATCGAAAATTAACTAAAAACATTAAGAACATAGCAATTATAATTAATAAAATAGGTGAAAATAACTATATAAAATACAGTTATCAACACCCCCAAACTTAAGTTTTTGCTAGTCCTCGAGCAAAAGGAAGGAAATAAAACAAAGATAACTGCATTTAAAATAGTGATTTTCAAAATATTTCTTTTCTCTTTTGAAATTACATAACTCAAAGAAATAAAAGAATTTTATCTAAGTATCAAAATCAATTTAAAAGTATATCACATTTTCACAATGAATTTTAGTACGTGTGTGAAGTCTTTTCATATTTCATCACATGAAATCCGGATCAGTTTATACAAATATAAAATCAAACAATTTGTCATGAAATCACAAATCTCATAAGTTTATTTTTCATTTCTCTCTCCACTAATGTAGACAAACACAAAACACAAAATCAATAGGACTTTATAAAGCTTGTAATGTATGGCTTGGGTAAGGGTAGGATAAAGGATAATATTTAGCTTAACTTTTCCCGAGCATAACATTTCAGGATTGAAAAAGATAATTCTATCATCACAATAATTACTTCCCAATTTGGGATTTATCGTAACATACAATACTCTTTTTTTTTTCTTTTTTTCTTTTTTTTTTGTTTTCTCTTTTTTTTTCTTTTCTTTTTTTCTTTTTTTTTTCTTTTCACAGTATCCCTTTTTTTTCGGATATAACTTTAAATATTTACTAACAATTGTCACATGTTAGTGAGATAAGAACAATAGGTATATCTACACATATATATATTTTTAGATAGGCTTTTAAATTGAGAAAAATATATATGTAAACTTTGAGGCTCAAAAGGGGTATACTATGGATAAAGCATGTGAAGGTAGATAGAAAGGCTCAAACGATCCAAAGATGGCCTAAATCATTTTCTTAGTTACATGTCATCTATAATTTCGCCTCGAGAGAAAATCAAACAAATTCTAAAAACTGTGACACCACAAAAATCAATCGAATTTCATACTCACATAAACTTTCTCTAGATTATCATTGCAACTCAAAAAACAAGACTGTGCTCATGAATATTTATTCTTGTAAAACGAAACATACGTAAAATTATTCATCACTTAGACAATATTCAAATTTTTCAAAGAATTATGCATCATTTAAATCGAAGAAATAAAAATAAATCACTACTCCTAGCAAAATATCTTCAATAAACCAAACAAAAACAAAAAAAAAATTTCACAAGCAATAACATCCAAAGTATTTCAATTAGGTTTAATATATCCACCACCCAACTTAATATACACATTGTCCCTCAATGTGGTAAAAGTTAAAGAACATGTGAGATGGGATTAAAGAAACTTCCTGGTTTGTTTGATTGGTTAAGCCAAAATTGCTTCATTACCTCCAATTTGCACCTACCGAAAGAAAAAAAAACAACATAACAAAATATAAAAACTAATACATGCGAAAATAAATTAAAATAAAATAACATAAACATTAAATAAAATAAAACACATGGGTTGCCTCCCAAGAAGCGCTTGATTTATAGTCTTTAGCTTGACTTCTCAATTTGTTTTTCTTGTTGTAAGTTAAGATTTGTACGTAACAAAATCTCAACTTACGAGAAAATTGAAAAATAAATTAAGCAAGAAACAAGAACCATAAATAAATTTTTTTTTCTTTTTATGAGTTAAGATTTGTGTGTCAAACAAAATCTCAACCTACGAGAAAATTAAAATTAAAAAATAAAAATAAAAATAAAAATAAACTAACAATAAGCGAATAAATATTTTTTCTGTTTTCTGTTTTTTTTTTTGTTTTTTTTTTGTTTTTCTTTTTGTGTGTTAAGATTTGTGTGTAAAACAAAATCTCAACGCACGAGAAAATTGCAAAATAAAATAAACAACGACAATAAGCATAAATAAAAAAAACAATAAAAAATAAAAAAAAATAAAAATTTATTTTTCTTGTTGTGAGTTAAGATTTGTGTGTCAAACAAAATCTCAACCCACAAGAAAATTGAAAAATAAAATAAACCAACAATAAGCAGATAAACAATTTATTTTTCTTTTTGTGAGTTAAGATTTGTGTGTCAAACAAAATCTCAACCCACGAGAAAATTGAAAAATAAAATAAAACAACAAAATTTTTTTTTTTTCTTTTTGTAAGTTAAGATTTGTGTGTCAAACAAAATCTCAACTTACGAGAAAATTTTTAAAATAAAATAAACAAGAACAATAAGCATAATTTTTTTTTTTATTTTTAAATTTTTTTTTTTTGAATTAAAATCAAATTGATTGGTATTAGTATCGACAATGAAAATAGTAAAACAAATCCCCGGCAACGGCGCCAAAAACTTGTTGCGTGTTTTTCAACACACGAACTCGTGCAAGCATACACGGTCACAAGTAATAAAGATTTGTAAGTAAAGATCGATCCCACGAGGATTTGTTACTATATTTTGTCGAGTACTAAAATTATATCTCTCTGATTTTATCCAAAATAATCGTTGGTTAATAAAAAAGTAAAATAAGAAAATAAAAGAAATCTAGGATTGCAATTTTTCACCAAATTAATCCACTCAAATCATGTTATTTTCTTTTGATTTATATTTTTTAGTACATTTAATTTGTCAACCGAAAACTTCTTTTTTATTATTCATACATCTCTTTCAACTTCCGTATAAGCACACCTCGTTAAATTAATTTACTGTATCTCTTTGAAAATAAAATTTACCGAGATTCATTACGTTTCTAAATTTTCAAATGAGCAGACATAAAATTAGGGTATATCTCCATCCTTCATCATACATGTCATTCTATGTAGGAACAATACACACACAAATGCCTTTCTCAAGTTTATTCATGTGCGACGGATCGTTTTGATAAGATTCGTAAATAATCAAAAAGCATTAAGAACAAAATAGAACGAACAAATCGAACGTCTTATAAATCTAACAAAAATAATTAAAATTAAAGCTTCATAAATTTAGATTAAATGCAACCCTAGAAAAATTAAATTACTTCATAAAATTAAAATTAAAATTATAACAACTACAGAAAATTAAGAAGAAGCAGAAATAAAATTAAAACATCAATTAAAACAATTATTTGGCACACGCAAAACACAACAAAAGCCAAAAATGGCTTCTGCGTGTTTTGCCGTCCAACACACAAATACAATAAAAATTACAAACTGAAAAACTAAAACACTCTAAAAACTTTCGAAAATTAAAACTAAATCTCTACTCCAAAAACTACTCCAACCAAACTTTTTTACAACTAAAAACTATCTCCTATTTATAGAAAAAAATACATCAATAAAATATTAATTTAAAATCTACGCGGGGGACAAAATGGTGTGGCGAAAATATTAAATTAAACGCGTGGGGGGACAAAAAGTGTATCGAAAATGGGATCGAGGGAGTGGGTGGAGACGCTGCGCGTTCGTTTAATTTTCTTCCACGCCGCCACGTGTCGCGTCGATTCGCGGACACAATTAGTGGGACACGTGGCGGCGTCTCATTCGCTGAGGGGGAAACGGGCGCACGAAGATTCTCGCACGGGATTGGGGCGCGCGCAACGCGTTGCGCACCCGGCTATAACGCGTGTGAGATTCCAGTGCTTTTGCGTCCACCACCGATGTGCCACGCGTCCGCTGATGATTCGTTCAAGGGAAAATTGGGACACGTGGAAGACTTTGATTGGCTCAGGGGAAGATTGCACGTGGTTCAGCCGCACAGAACAACGCCCTTTGGCAGACGTGTGACCGACACGTGGGTCCCACCCTGCACGCCGGCCTGCGCGGCAGGTGGGGCCCACTGACACGCCGAGCCGCGCGAAGGAATCTTCCCTGCATCCATTCGCTTTGGTCGGGTTTGATCTCGCGCCAATCGTGGCTCCTTTTTTGATCGGACGGTCCACCTTTGGCGCTTGTTGTTAGCGCGTGATTCTTCTAATCTGCGCAGAAAATTCAATGTTTCTTAATTGTATTTTGACCCACAAATTTAATTCAAATTACATTTTAAACTTTCTTTAATTACAATTAAGCCCTTTGCTAATTTTAAATTAAATTTTTAAACTTTTAATAATTAAAATGAAGCCCAAATTTAATTTAAATTATATTTTCAACTTTTATAAATTGTAATTAATTACTCTTTTATTTGAAATTATATTTTTGGGTACAAATTTGCATTTAAGTACGTTTTCGATACAAATTACTTAATTTTATTTAAAATATATAAAAAACAATAAATACTAATTTATTAATCGAAAATTAACTAAAAACATTAAGAACATAGCAATTATAATTAATAAAATAGGTGAAAATAACTATATAAAATACAGTTATCAGTGGTGATTCTAACTTCCCGATTTGAGCAATTCTTTCACCGTTGCATTCGTATTGTTGAGAGCTTCGATTTGATATATAATACTGCTATATTTAACTATGATACCAATTTGTTGTGGACGGAAGCAATAAATAGTGGTATATGAATATATCAAAGCGATAAAATGAACACACAGAATTTACGTGGTTCGACAATTCGCCTAGGTCCACGGGAGGTAGCAGATATCATTTGAACTGAGTAGAAAATATACAAAATACAGATACAAATTTCTTTACTAATAATATCTCTCAAGTGCTTTCCCAAACTCACAGAAAACTCTCAAACTTACTAAGTATTTTCTCTCTTTGAGTTTGCTTATGCTCTCTCTGTTTTTTTTTCTAATTTGTGCCTTTTTCTTCAATGCATGAACTCTTCTATATTTATAGATGAAGAAAGACTCTTTTTTCCTAAATTGTGTCATAATTTAGGCCTTAAATTATGTCACTAATTTCCTTAAATTATGTCACTAATTTCTTTAAATTATGCCACTAATTTCCTTAAATCATGACACAAATTAAACCATTAATTTTCCTAAATTATATCACTAATTTGTTACTTTTAGAACCAATATTCAACATAACTCCAATCAATAAAATTTGGTATTTAGTATGAAAGATACAAAATTGAGAGAAAAAAATTAATATTTAATATAAATAAGAGAAAATTAATAAAATATGTTTATGTTTTCGGTTTTATAAAAATCATTATCAAAATCTTATAACCCCGATTTAAAAAAAAAGTTAAATTTTCGAAACCACACAATAAAATAAACCAAAGTACCTAAAATCGAACGTGAGACCTCATGTGTATATAACAAACAAATGAATATTGAACTGCAATCAATAATATGCATGAAATCAAATATATAACCCTCTATATGGTTCAGTATGATCCAATTGATTTAAAAAATTTGAAAATATAAAAATAATTGATAAATTAAATTGAATTATATGTACGATACAATTAAATTTTTCAATTCAATATAATTTAACAGTTTATTTATCCACGTGACATCTCTTTTTATAATGACGTAGAATAATTTAAATACTTGATTATATAATTGCATGAAATAACTAAAAAAATTATTTGATAGAAAACTTTAATTTATTAGTAATATCATGAGTTATAACTTCTATACAAGTTTCATCATCTTGAGCAGTTTTGTGATTTTACGTACCAACTGCTTCAAATATAAAAACTACCTGCTTAGTGCATTCAATTTGGAAAATTTATACCATCTAACTACTAAGATTAATTAATAAATTATATAAAAATATTAATTAATAAATCACTTAATAAGAAATAAATATTACAAAAACTAACGCTTATAAAATTTATAACAATTAAAATAGTTTCGTAATAACATTGAACATGATTCAATTATATAATGTTAAATAATGAATATATCTAAATGATTGTAATTTAATTTAAATTATATCAAATTAAATAACGTTTAATATAAAATAATGTGTTATATTTTTTTTAATAATAAAAATATACTAGGCGAATATATAAGATGTTATTTTTGTAACTATAAATAAACATATGAGATATTATATTTATAATTACAAATTTTTCATCTATTTTTTTTCTAGTTTCTCATATTATTTTTTCTAAAGTACCATGCTAAGATTAAAATTAATAAAAAAAACGCTATATGTTGCGTGATATTTTACTATTCTCTCCTTTCTGGGGCAATTAATTTTACAGAACTTATTTATTTCAAAACCATTGTTAGTAAAAAAAAATCAAAGATATCCTCTAATTTTGAAGCATATTATACTTTATCGAGTAACTTTAGAATAATTTTCATGTTTTTATTTTTGGTGAATGTTTAATTAGAGTATAACAACATTTTACTAATTAACACGTTCGGGTGCTTGTGGATTGGAAAAAATAGTGAGAGAAAAAAAAAACAAGTATCTTAAGAAAGTGAAAACAAAAGAGGAAAATAACAACGGTAGCAAATAGCAATACTTTTTGGTTTTAGTTTGATTTTTATTTGCACAATTTTTCAATTAAACGTGCAAATTATATTTCATTTTAAATTATTTTTATAATTTTAAGAAAAATTCATATGTAAAAATAATTAAAATTTATACATATGACTTAAAAAGTAATCTCTTAAAAGTACCGTTATATCAAGCAAGACTGTTATTGGTGGACAACCCGCAATAGCCGGTGGACAGCTTTAACCCGAAGTTGTCTGTCCAAGAAAAACTACTGGATATTAGGAGGTTTCCCGCGAAAACTGCCGGTTCCTTAAACTAAACTGAAATTAATACTAATTACTTATTAACTTCTCTTCACTGAAACAGAGGCACACAATTAAAGTTAAAAAAAAAAATTAAAAAAATATTGCCTTCTCTTCGGGGGAATTCATATTCACTCTCCTGCCGACACTTTCTTCTCCACAATCCTCAATCCCAAAACATTTTTATTTCATTTTAAATAAAAAAATATTATTTTAAAATTTATTTATATATGAATCAATTAGATTAGATGAATGATGGGCATCTTCAACCTCAATCTCTTTTGTTATTATATTTTTTAAAGAATAAAACCATATAAAGGCAAATAATTTTTATTTAAAAAAAGAGAAAATATGATTTCAGGATCTTTGAATTTTAGTTGCAGTAGGTGTAAGCTGATGTTATTTAGCAGCATTGAACTATGTGGTGGATTTCAACGGCGAATGGGTGCATAATTTTTTTAGGTACGTCTTTAATTTGTCATATGTCATATATAGTTTACTAATGCATTAAATGTACTTCTAATGCTTTTCTATTTGTCATTCTTCCCTTTTCATTTTATTCTAAGGGCATTATCTTTTGGGTTTAATTTTTTTTAATGATTTAGAATTCTACAAATCTGGGCCTCTTTTTTAATTGGAATTTAAAAATGGGCACAATTTGTTTTCGTTAATGGTATTAGTCTAATACTACTATAAGTATGCTTCTTTTTCTTCTAGCTTTATCGACCATGGTGGCTATTTTGTTAAAGGGATTTAGCGACTTGTTCAAGAAATGTCATTTTTCTACACTAAAATAGACTAGTAGAAGTTTTACGAACTGAGACAAGCTTCGATTTTGTAGATATTTGCAAATTTTGAGAAAAGGGATTTACGAAATGACTGTTGAGGCTGATGAGAACGATAAGAATGTTGTTATAGTTGGGATTAGAATTGATAGCCATAGCAGAGAGGCTCTCAGCTGGGCTCTTGTTAAAGTTGCTGAACCTGGAGATTGTATTATTGCAATTCATGTTTGTCGAAGTTCTGGTAATTAAGATTTTTTTTCCCCTTTCCGAAAACTATTTTAATATATATATTACTTATGTTAATACACACTGATTTTCCTGAATAGATTGACTTTATTATTAAAATCTTCAGATCATGTTTTGAGTGTCAAGCCTTTGCTGGATAGTTACTTAGAGGTTTACAATGGTCTTTGTAGTCTAAAGAAGGTTAGAAAAACTCACTTGGTCAATTTCAATTCTCTTCTTTTTGTATTTCCCTGTTTTAAACTGACTTTAATTCTGTCAAAATTTCAGGTAGTTCTCACCGGTAAAATACTGAAAGGAAAGTCTGTGCGTGAGGTTTTAGTTAAAGAGGCAAAGAACTGTGGTGCTGTGGCTCTAGTTGTTGGTACAAACAAGCGATCCACTCTTGGGTAGAAGAGAATTCTAAATTCTAACTAATTTGCATCAATTTTAGTTTATGGGTTTTGACTTTTGATTTATAATTAGTCTAAAACAGATATACTTTGCAGGAAATGGGGCTCCACAGCCAAATGTTGTGCCAAGAAGTTGCCTCCAACCACCAATGTTCTTGCTATCAACAATGGGAAAATCGTCTTCAGAAGGTCTAACAGCAATCAACTACCAGGTTTGACACTTCTCTCATAGAAAATGAGTTGCTGTTAGAATACATTAACTGTTCTTTAGAATTGACATTTGATTTCAATTATATTAATTAGGCATCTTAGAAGATCCAAGACCAAGTATTACTGCAAAAGGAAGTCCATCAGAGTGTGATGGCTTTGAATCTGAGACTGAGACCGTGAAATCCACTTCTGATCAAATGGCTCGTTCCTCACAAGATGGTTCAAGTCTTGGCAGTGAAGACTTCAGGAGTTACATGGTTAACTTTGTTCATAAACAAGATAAATCCATCTCAAGATCAACTTCTGTTGTATCAGATAAAGATACTATGGAGCAAAGTCCCGGTTGGCCTTTACTTCGTAGAGCAAATTCAGCAATCCCACAAACTCTAACGGCAAGGGACATGTCTGTGGTACAATGGGTCATGAGTTTACCGGATCGTTCTCTGCAAAAATATCCTGAATCTTTATCTCCAAGAGTAAATACATTGGATAGAGAGATCAGTGACATTGCTGAGAATGTGATGAATAATTTATCTGCTTTGGCTGAGGTACCAGAAGGCTTTGAAGATCTCCTTGAAACAAGCTCGTATGATTGTCAATGGTTCAGTCTTGAAGTTCTAAAAGCCTCAACCTCTCACTTCTCCTCAGGTTTTTACTAATTTCCTAAAATTAAATATTCAAATTTGATTTAAAAAAACATTTTCTATGTATCTAATTATGGCTTCTATTGATAGAAAATCTGATTGGAAAAGGAGGTATTAATCGCGTGTTCAAGGGAACTCTTCCAGATGGAAAAACAGTGGCTGTGAAGACTATGAAATCAACTAAAGAAACATGGAAGGATTTTGCTTATGAAGTCAAAATCATTTCCTCTTTAAAGCACAAAAACATCATACCTCTACTAGGCGTCTGTGTTGAAGATAGTGATAAACTAATATCTATTTATGATTTCTTTCCCAATGGAAGCTTAGAGGAAAATCTATATGGTAAAGGTTATCCTTTTGGTCATGTTGTTATACTTTTATTTAAATTTTAAAGAAGGTAAATGCTAATATCACACAAATTTATACCCACACTTCTTATATCGTCTCATGTGTCTAAATTATTTTGAAAATTGAAAAAGTAATTTATTTTTTTTAGATAATACTAACACGTGGTATAACATAAAGGATGTGGCTGCAAATATATGTACAAACTTTTGTGTTCGTTAGCAATTTTTTTTTTTAAGAAACCATGTTGATACTAACATGGTAGTCGATGCAGGTAAAAATAAAGACAAGCATGTAATTCCATGGGAAGTGAGATTTAACATTGCTGTTGGAATTGCTGAAGCCTTAAATTACCTGCATACAGAGTGTCCTCAACCAGTCATTCACAGAGACGTCAAGTCTTCAAATATTATTCTCTCTGATGGGTTTGAACCAAAGGTACTTGAATGTAACAAAATAGAATCCGATTGAAGATTTGAGTTGTTCAAGCTTATGAGTATTGACTAATAGTTGCTTCTGTGTAAGTTGTAACAGTTATCTGATTTCGGACTTGCCTTGTTGGGACCAACTACTTCCTCTTTTATGACTGAAGGAGATGTAGTAGGAACATTTGGTTATCTAGCTCCTGAATATTTCATGTATGGGAAACTCAGTAATAAGATTGATGTATATGCCTTTGGTGTAGTACTACTTGAATTGTTATCAGGAAGAAGATCAATTGGTTCTGATACTCCCAAAGGACAAGAGAGCTTGGTCATGTGGGTAAGACCAATTTCCACTGTTCTGCAAGTTGAATTGTTTTTATATTCACAGAATTGTATTAGAATACCATAATTAACAAGATATAGTAATTAATTTTAGGCAAAGCCAAAAATAGAGAGTGGTGATATAAAATGCATAATGGATCAAAATTTGGATGGAAAATTTGATGAGATTCAGATGCAAATAATGATTCTTGCAGCAAATCTCTGCATTAATCAGTCATCTCGACTTCGTCCCAACATCAGTGAGGTACTGAAATTTTGCAAATTAATGTCAAGTTTTTAATAAGAATTTAAAAGTGAAAAGTTGATTATGTTTTTGCTTGTGTTTTGGTTTCTACAACAGATATTAAAGCTCCTTAAAGGGGATATAGATGTTGAAAAGTGGGTGAAATCACGAAGTGTTTATATAGAAAACCAAGATGGTGATGGTGATAATGATGATGAAGTTTACCCAAGTTCAAGCGCAGAATTACATTATAGTGTTGCAATGCTTGATGTGGAGGATGATACAACATCATTTAGCAGTGTTGAACAGAGCAACATTAATATTCATATGGAAGAGTACCTGAATGGAAGATGGAGCAGATCATCAAGTTTTGATTAGCTTCTCATTTAACTTTTTTTCTTTCTTTCCCCTCATTGCAGTTATTTGTTTCTTGTTTTCTGAAAGATAACATGCATCAAATAGCGGAATGTGGTTTATATCTGTACAGTTGAGAGACACCCCTTGACTGATTGTTGGGTTTGTAGTTGTACATACGTAAATATCCAATTTGATGTGAAAATATGAGAAGTACTTGTTAATCCAGTTGTTGTTCTTAGGAAAACAAAATGTACAAAATCACACAGAGACGTTAGAAAATTGAGCATTATGAATCATTCACAGCTAAAACAAGGGGTAGATTGAAACTTTTCAATATATGTCAGGCATATAAAACTATACTATTTTAAGTAGGGATGTATAAAAATGAACACCATATGCTTCCCACAAAAAAAAAAAAAGTTCAAAATCACAAATTGAAATTATTTATCAAAAAAACCCTATTTATAATTTTTTAAGAATGGAAAATTTAAATTCAGTTCATAGAATTTGATTTAGCAATTGGCTAGAAATAAATTTCAATTGTTTAGTAGTTATGATAGAATAAAAAAATAAATTAATGAATTTATAGATATTTTTACTAGAGATTTTTTTGGTAAAAATATAATTGAAGAGAGAGAATATTTATTATTCTCATCGATTAAAGAATACATATTTTTTATCTCAAGTAAATATATATTCTAAAGAAAATGCAACCCACCAAAAAAAATATGAATCCTCATTCTATTGTATAATATATTCTCAAAATCACACATGTTATTATATTTTATAACCACAATATTGAAATAAAAACAAAATATCACAATAATAATTTATTAATAATAACACTAAAATATACTTAATAATAAAAATAAAATAATCATTTCTTACATTTTGTTGTGAAAATATATAGTTGTCGCAATATCTTCATCCAAAACAAAGGGAAGAAAAACAATTTCCACCACGGAAACATGAAAGAGAGGCAAGACACCGTCACAAAAGTGCCCTTGATTAGAAATTTAGTTTAGACCACGACACTTCGAGCTTACCAGCTCCGCCGACCCCAGTCAGTCCCGTACATTCAAAAACCCTATGCTCTCCGTCGTCGCCTCAAACCTGTCGATTGGAAGCTCTCGTCGCCACTTTCAACCTCTTCTCCTAAGCTGCAGTACACCAGATTCTATTTCGGGTAATCAATTATTCATTCTTCTTTCATTACACCTAACAATGTATGCATACATTAGTTCATATAAATCATTGATCTTTCAGTTATTTTTACTTAATTATGCAAGGATATATACAGTTTTTCTTCGCTGTTTGAATTTAATTTTACTTTGATGGATCGTTCCCTTCTCAAAACTTTCTATACTGTTTCAGTTTTGATATTTATTCACTCGAAATATATTTCGTGTTCCGTTGTTATTTCTCTTCTAAATTAGGCAGTTTGCATAACTTTTGTTAGATTGCTCAACGGAAGAGTATCCTATACTATGTAGACAAACTGTTTGATCAAATGTCGCATAGAATATGTATCAGCTCTCTTATATTATTAGTTCCTTTTTTTATTAGTTTGATTGCTATCTTTTTATGCTTCATTCTTGATTCCTAGTCTCATATTAAATAGATTTGATGGAAAAATAAATAAATAAATCATTTGGGCACTCATCTTGGTGTACTAGGAGACTTTTGGGGATATTAGGCTACAAAGACGGGTTACTTTTTTTTCCCTCTTCTTCCTTTCTTTCTTTCTATTCCCTGTAGCTTTCATGGTTTCTTGTTGGAGTCTGTAATGATCGATAGACTGCATATATATAAGTTATGATGTATTTCATTCTGTGACAAATGATGATTTGAAACGTATATAAAGGAATGTGTTTGTAGTAAATGAAAAGTAAGGAAAATCTTGAGAGAGAGAGAGAGAGAGAAGGGGGGGAGGGGTCCAGCGAGCTGTTTACTCTTGGGAGTTTGCTATGTTGCCTATTTTTTTTTTCTTTCTTTTTTTTGTTCACATTGTGGTTACTTCTCCAGTTTTTAAGAATCTGATATGCTGGTGTTGCACCCTATGAGAGGCTATGAGAGGCTGGAGGGTAGTGAAACTTAAAAAAGTTATCTCTAAACTATGTTTGTCAAACAAGCTTCAACTTGTTTCCACCTTTCCACAAGCTTTGAATCTATTTCATTGTTTCCTGGATGTTGATTGGAAATTTTAAATCTAAGACCCTTTTTTGTTAGTATTGCAGCTACTTCTTGTTGTGTTTTGTATGAAGTGTTGTTCTTCAATCATCAATGTCTGCTCTACTAGATTGAAGTTCTCATTTGAGAGGAGCAAAATCAGATATTATTCACGAGTGAATTCTACATTGCTATCTATCTCTCTATCAGAGGATGAGTGTCTAATATCGGAAGGTTTTGATTCTGGGGCTAATGATATATTGCTTAATACCAGATGTAGTTCATCTGAATTTAGAGAATGCAGGGAGCTTTCTTTTGGAAGAAAAGGTGTGGCTAAGTATGTTACAAAAAAATCTCTATTTAACTATGATCAGAAAGTGGAAGACCATATGATGAAAAGAATCATTAAAATACTTACCCATCGTGGATGGAACTTTACTTCTTCAATTATGTGTGAGATTGATTTGAACCAGTACAACATCATATGTCTTATGAATGATATATTTGAAGAGAGTAGGGATGCGGAGCTAGTTTTTTACTTCTTCAAGTGGACAGAGAACTACAGTGGATCAAAGCATATGTTAAAATCTGTATGTAGAATGATACATATTTTGGTTTCTGGCAACATGAATCACAGGTCAATGGATCTGGTACATGACCTTGTTAGAGACTTTGGGGAAGAGGAAGTGTGCAAGTCACTTTTCATAGCTCTATGTGAAACTTCTACAGAAAGAAGGGTTCTGCAGATTGTATGCAGTATGCTTGTTAACTGCTACATCATGGAAAAGATGGTAAGTGTCGCTTTTAAGGTAACATGTCAAATGGATCATCTTAACATGTTTCCATCTGTAAGGGCATGTAATTCGCTATTGAGGGCATTAGTACAATCAGATCAATCGGAACTGGCATGGGATTTCTTGGACAATATGCTGAGCAGAGGAATGAGTCTAAATGCTTCTACCATAAGCTTATTCATCCATAAGTACTGCAGTGAAGGAAATCTTGGAAGGGCTTGGAAATTGCTTATGGAAATGAAACAGTGTGGGATTCAACCTGATGTTGTTTCATATTCAATCATCATTCATTCACTTTGCAAAATGTCTTACTTAGTTGAAGCCACCTCCCTTTTGTTTAAGATGACTCAATTGGGTATCTCCCCGGATTCAGTGTTAATTAGTTCAATTATTGATGGTCACTGCAAAATGGGACAGATGGAGAAGGCAATTAATGTGTTGAAGATTTTTAGTCTTCCCCTCAATATTTTCATGTACAATAGCTTTGTTTCAAAGTTATGTGCAGATGGCAAGATAAATAAAGCTTGTATGCTCTTACATGAGATGTCTGAGTCAGGTTTGTTGCCAGATTGTGTTAGTTACACCACAATAATTGGCGGCTATTGTAAAATGAGAAACATAAATAAAGCTTATCAATATCTTGGAATGATGTTAAAAAATGGAATTAAACCATCTGTTAACACATATACATTGCTCATTGATGCTTATTGCAAATCTGGGGAAATGGAAATAGCAGAGTCTTTGTTTCAAAAGATAACTATAGAAGGTTTGCACCCTGATACTGTTGCATTCAACACCTTGATGCATGGATATGGGAAAAAGGGATTCATGCAAAAAGTATTTGAGATCTTAGTAAGAATGAAATCTTTTGATGTTTGTCCTGATGTTGTAACTTATAATACTCTAATTCAGAGTCTTGTAATTAGGGGATTCGTGGATGAGGCAAAAGATGTTTTGGCAGAGCTTATTGAAAGGGGTTTGTCACCCGATGTGGTGACATTTACAATTGTAATAGATGGGCTTTCCAAGGGGCAGAATTTTGAGGAAGCTTTTCTAGTGTGGCTCTACATGAGCGAGCACCATGTGCAACCAGATGTTGTAACTTGTAGTGCTCTTCTCAATGGGTACTGCAGAGAACGTCAGATGGAAGAAGCCAGTGTTCTGTTCCGTAAGATGCTTAATGTTGGATTAAATCCAGATTTGAGATTATACAACATTCTGATTCATGGATTTTGTAGTGTTGGAAACATGAATGATGCATGCAACTTGATAACTAAGATGGTTGGATCTGGGATTCTTCCAAATGACATCACTCACCGGGCTCTAGTCCTAGGATTTGAGAAAATATGGGTTAAGAACCCTGCAGAATGTGCAGCTTTTAAGTTGCAAGAGATATTGCTAGGATTCGGAGTCATGTGAACATTGATAACTACCTGCGAATGATAGATTAATCAGGGAGATATAAAAGCTAAATTCACTTTGCAGCATACTTCGGGTTGAGTTGGTGATTGATCTCAAGATAGATTTATCTTTATATCATGTATGTGTATGGTCACTGTATCATAATAGGCCTTTGGAGATTTATTTCACTGGAATCCCAGTGGGAATGATTTCAATTCTAGACCAAGCTATTTGTGGCTCGTTTAACAGAAGGGTCTCAGGGGTCCGTATCTTTGAGGAGTTGGATTACCTTTAACTGTGTATTACCTGTCTGTAAATTTTCCCAGTCTGAATGTCCAACCAAGTCTACGAGTTATACAAATTTGAATCTTTACTTGAAAACAGTTCTTTCTTTTCGTTCTTTCACTGTGTATTCTTCATCTTGTATGACTCTTTATTCTTAGAGGTGCGTTGACTGGGCAATCTATGGTGTTTGTTTTCTATTACACTCCAGTTCCTTGTTTAACTTATTGTAATAATTGATTCTTTTGGGTGTTACTTGTATAGATGAGAAGTAACTAAGCAGGCGTGATCCGATTGATGAAAACTCTACTTGCCATATCTTCCAGGATTTAAAAAGTCATGGCTTGAAGGTATATATTCCTTGCTTGACTCTGTCATGTATTCATGCTCTGAAAACCGCTATTTTATTATTTCAAGAAGGAAGGACTTGTTTTTGCTTAGTTGGAGACTGTTTGTCTGTTAATTGGTTTTCATTGCCCTGATTGATGTCAAATTTGTTCATGGTCTAGCTAGCTGATAAGCATTAATATGCATTATATTATTAAATGTGCGAAATGATCTTCCATGTTTATTTGTGAAAATACGAACACTTTACATAAACAGATGTTAATGGGTAGATATCTTGGCCAACAGGAAATTCTATCATTCTTGGCGTTCTCAGTATGCCATGTTTGTCTCCTAATGTGAATGTGAGTTGATGCAAATTCATGGTGAATGCTTCCAACCTGACTCACCAACCAAACACAAACTTGAAACTCTTAAATATGTTTTGGTTGTGATTAAATGATTGGTTCATAAAGGAATCAATCCTTCTTGAGTCGTTTAGAATATGGATTGAGTCGTAGACATGTCAATATGTATCCAACTCATTAACAAAAGTTGCGCCACAATTTGCAAATCTAATATGAACCGTGCCCTGTGTTTGAGTTGAAGTTAAACGAATTGTGTTATAAGTGGCTCGATCTCAATTGGGTTAGGGTTAGAGTTAAATAGGTTGATCATAATTGAGTCAATCTTAAACTCACCCAATTAACCGCATATCCTGAGTTAGAATTTTAATTTTACTATGGATACAAGTTTTTTACTTTTTGGTAAGAACTTGAATAATATGAATTTTCTTTAATTTTACCTAAATTGATTGTACGCATTTAGTGATAACTTGTAAATTTGTGCATGACGTGGAGATTTTAAGTGAAGGCTCATTTGAGGCATATTTGTAATTTTATTACCCAAAAAAAGAAAAATATCTCTGAAATGTGGGCCCGCCTTGAAAATAATTGAACTGCAGTGTCAATGTCACATGAAGCGTTACATATGGTTATTAAAAAGCACAAACTAGTTCTTCGGGTTAATATTATTATAAATCTACTACCTATTTCCATTTATTAACGGTCCAGATTATAATCCTCACAATCTCACTGTTTTCCATTGTGGACCCTGTCATATTTTTAAGTTTCCACTTTTTTAGTTTTGCAATAAAGCCTTCCAAGTACGTATAAATGTAAAGTAAAGTCATTTGTTGATTGTCATTTGTCTGACGAAGATAGAATCATAGAAGATAATCCCAAAGCCAGTCTCAGTCGTCATCTCCGGTACGTTCACTCTGTGTATCTGCCTCATAAATGGTTACCATATTTCTTCCTTTTGGTTATTTTTTCTCTCCTTTCCCACCACCCTTCGAACCGCCTAGGGTTTTAAAATTCATAGCCATGTATTGATTTGTTGCCTTTTTCATTTGGGTAGTGATTCGTCCTCCTTTTAACAACAGAACCCATTTTATTACTATATTGTTGCTCCCCTACTTTTCAAATCCTTTGCAATTTGGGATTTCAGTGGTAAGCCTTTTACTGAAAAACTTTGGATTTTAGATGGATTGAATTTTTTTAGCACTCTGGGGTTTCGATTTGTTGCTGTTAATTTACTTAAATTTCTCTAGTTCTATTAGTTGGCACTTTGTTGTTTAGGATTTTTATATGTTTTTTCTTTCCTTTAATTATTCTGGGACCCATTTTGGTCTTCTTTGGAGGTATTCTTTGCGACTTCGAATATGTTTGGTACCTCAATTTCGTACCTGGATATTGTTTATTTTTTCCAGAAACGAAATACCCCTCGAGATTTTATCTGGGTCGATGCCAAAGTTTGAAAATTTGTCCGTGTTCTATTGAATTTGCGCTCTTCTGCATTTGTTCTGCAATTTTTTCCCTAAATGGAGGACGGTGAACTCGATTTTTCAAATCAAGTGTTTTCTAGTCCCAACATGGGAGGTGAGCTTCCCAGTAGTTGCTCAATGGACAGTTTCTTTGATGAGCTTCTGAAGGATACCCATGCTTGTACTCACACCCACACTTGCAATCCACCTGGACCAGACTACTCTCACACGCACACCTGTTTTCATGTGCACACCAAAATAGTGCCTGCCTCATCTGAGGACAAGGCTGCATCTGATGACACAGCTGAATCTGCTGAAAAGAAATTGAAGAAACGTCCTCTAGGAAACCGTGAAGCTGTTCGTAAGTACCGTGAAAAGAAGAAAGCACGAACAGCATCTTTGGAGGATGAAGTTATGAGATTAAGATCTGTGAATCAGCAGTTAATTAAGAGGTTACAGGGTCAGGGTGCATTGGAGGCAGAGGTTGCTAGACTCAAGTGTTTGCTGGTGGACATTCGAGGGAGAATTGAAGGAGAGATTGGATCTTTTCCGTATCAGAAATCTGTCAATTCAAACATGCACAATCCGAGCATACCGAGTGCCCATATGGTCAATCCATGTAACTTGCAGTGTGATGACCAGGCGTATTGCCTTCATCCAATTCCCGGGGTGGATGGGAAATGTGGAGATGGGGCCATATATAATAATCAGTGTGAATTTGAGAGTCTTCAATGTTTGGCAAATCAGAACTCTGGGTCCAGGGAGCTTCCTGGTTGTGGGGTTGGAAATGGAGCACCTAATGTCAATTCTTCTGGAACAAATAAGAGGAAAGGTGAAACCAATAATTTCTTTTAGGCAAGGGCTTCAAATTTCTTTGATAAGTTCATTGCTCAGTTGAAAAGTTTTCATATAGTTTGTTATTTGTATTCGTTTATTTTGCTAGTTTGTAATTGCCAGTAATTTAGTCATGTTCATAAGGTTGTGTCCGATGATTTGTTCTAGTTGCCTCCCTAGGTCTTGCTGAAGTGACAATTTTTTAAAATTTCTACGTGGGTTGGTTTTGTTAACCCATGGATATTTTGATGACCAAGAGTTGACCTTCTTATAATTTTTGAGTGTTAGCTTGTTGAGTTGAATACATTATACATGGCAGTCAGTAGTCTGACCCAACCAGACTTGAATTTTGTCATAAACTTCAGTAGAGCAAAAGGTGTCCTGCCTATCCTATCTATGATGTATTGGTTTAAATTGAAATGAGGTGTTTATGAGATTCATGATACAATCCATTAATTTTTAAAGTCTATCTCATCTTATCTTATTTAATTTAGATGATAATGAAACAGTACTAATAGATATCTCTCATTTGTCTTTAATGAGTCTAAATGAAAGAAGTAATAATACAAAGACAGTAGAAAATATAATATATGATTATTTATGATTTAAGTTTAATAAGAAAAAAATGATACAACATATGTTTTAAGTTAGGATTATAATTTAAATGAGATGAAATGAGATGGGTGGCATTTGAATGAAATAAGACAAAATTATACCATCAGCCTATTAGAGACATTAAATGAGACATGAGATGAGATGATGAGATGAGACATTCTATTAAAGACACTTTACATCTTTATTCAGATCCATCTAAAGATTTATTATCCCAATGGAAAAAAGGTGTCGTTTGAATGTCTTATTTCATTTGTTGGTAAAATAAATCAGTTGGTAATAACTGATATGATAAGTGTCATATAATGACTTCTGTTTTTTCATCGTCCACTTTGATTGAAAATGGTAAGTGTAATCATTGCATCTTTGACAGCTTTGCAACTTAATTTATTCAACCTTCTATTACACCTCTGATCATCGTCCTGTTATGGTGTCTGATTTATCAGGTGGAAGTCGTGGAGCAACAGCTGGTTGAATTGTTGTTCTGGTAGGTGTTATCTTAATCAGCAGTACATATCCTCTTCAAATAAATAGTTTGACAAACTGCAGCAGCTGCCCTTCCTCAGGTTGTGTATGATTTTTTCATTTGTCTTTTGACTTGAACCCAGTGTTGACTACTTTGAGTTTATGTTTTCAAATCAAGCTGAGGTTTTGCTAGCTGTGTTGCCTGCTATTTTAGTTTATACTTCTGTTGGCTTTTTGCCTCAACTTTAATAGTTTGTATAAAAGCTCAGCCATTTGTGCCTCATCCTTAATATATGGTTGTGAATTACCTTGTAGCTGAGATAGATGAATCTACACCCTCTCAAAAGTAAATCAAGTTTCAACAATATTATGCCCTCCCTTACACCAAACGGTCCTTATCGATTCAGCTGAAAAGAATTCTTAATATGGTCCACATGTTATATACATTTGGGAATGGTTATATATATATATATATATATATATATATATATATAGGTTTCTTTTTGTGTGTTTGGTCAGTACATAGTACTCTTGTGGGTTTCTTTTCTTTTAGCGAGTTATCTTATTAGCTCTTCCATTCTTGCTGAATCACAGAACATAGGAGGGATTTGATGTCTTTGATGTTCCAATTCTATGGCCTGTGAACAGGTGAGTCCTAAATGTCACTTTATAAGACCCAATAAGATTAAGATGCTAAGTTTCCAACATTTCTTCTCGCGGGACCTTGAGACAGATGAACCAAAGACGTACACTTCTAAGTGAAAATCTACTATGTTCTTGATGTGCCAACTGCCTTATAGTTGAGAGAGTGAAAATATTTCATTTTTGGTGTTTTTTTTCCTTTTTTTACACTTCTAAGTGTAAATTTACCAAAGACGTACAAGACTTAGCTCACTTTCGGAGTACTTATTTGGAGTAATTTGGTGGTTATAAATAACAAGTCATCTTGAAATTCAGATTCTATGTTGCATTCAAGCCCAAAGGAGTTCACACTATATCAGTCCGACTTAAAGTGGAAAATTCTGTGATATTGGGTTTGTTTTGTATTTAGTATTTGAATCCAATTTTTTAAAATAATTGGTTGATACTTAATTAGGGTTTGTTTGGTCAAATAACTCAAAAACTGTTTTTTTTTTTAATTTTAAAACAAAAAATTTGTTTTAAAAACACATTTGCATGTTTGGCCATGTTTTTAAATACAATTTATTTTAAAGAACATTTTTCTGTAAACAGCCATCGCTTGTTTTCAATGTTATAAAAAACAATTTAAAATACGGAAAAGAATGATCTTGGTGTGTTAATTTCGTTTTTCTAACATGTCCAAGTTTCGAGTAAAAAGATTATATTTATGAAGATTTTTTCCGATGTTTTCTCTTTATTTTGAAGATAAACTGGACAAGATAATAAAAGTAGAATTGAAGCCAATAGTTCAGGTTATAACTCAAATTTATTTTTATAAATTTTTTATTGTTTTTGGAGCTTAAAAAAGAAAGTTTTTGAAAACTAAATTTTTTATTATTATTTAATTTTATATTTATTAAATCAAAAAGAAAAAATTATAAAATAAATTTTTATTTTCTTTTTCTAAATATATATGAAAATAAAAAATTAGTTTAAACACAAAATTTAATGTTAGCAGCCTTGTAACCAAAACTAATCAATTTTAAGTTACAAAAATGTTGCAATCAAGCGATAATTTTTTGTGGGCAAAAATATCTGTTGGCTCAAAAATTTATACCCAAAAGAGGCTTAAAATTTAACGAGCTCTCCAAAAAGTAATTTTCAAAGCAGATGAGATGATATTTACTGTTTGCTTTAAGTCTTGATTAGACACTGATTTGCATCGAGGCGTTCTCTCTCCAAAATTAAATAATAAAAAAGAATGGTGAGTTGGGAATAAAGCAGATGGAATAAAGCATAAATACATACATATTTATGAGTTGGGAATAAAGCATAAATACATACATAAATTAAAAAATGGTATGATTGATAATACATAGGTGAGTTGGGAATTATGATTTATGAGTTTATATATTTATAAAGAGGACTTATTTCTTATGAATATTTAAAAAATTAAATGAGTAAGATACACGTTGTAGTGAGAAGGTTAAGTATTTTATTTTTATTATTGATAAATAAAATTTTAAATATAATATTTATTAAATTATAGAAAGATTATATGTATAAAATAAAAAGATATTTTATTTAAATTTTAAATTTTAAGTTTTTAATATTCAATATTTCATTACAAATTCAATAATTTTAATATATATATTTTAAAATAAAACATATTATATTTTTTAATTGAAAAATAATCAATATTATATTTTATTATGTATACGGTACCTCTAGTAGATATAAATTATAAATCCAACATTGTATACAGGGTTATAAAGATTGAATATTGTTCAAAGAACTATCATGTTGTAATATATTTATAATATATAGAATTGATATTATTAGAATACATTTTCAAACTACTTTTAAAGAAGTGTTGCAAATATGGTTTTATTGAGAGAAAATTTAGTGTCCAGTTTCCAATCTGGTTTCTCACAGCCCTACTTAGGAAGTGTTTAACAAAACCAGTTTGTGTTCTAGTGAATGAAAACTATAATGGTAAATAATCACGGTTATCTCGTTTAAAGTTACAAATTTAAATAATATAAAATATTATTTAATCCAAATGATAATCGTTGCCTAAACATCATTTTCACACTCGTCATGCATGTCAATAGAAAATTGTTTATTGTCTCAATTCAAAGATAAAAAAATATCTTCAAAACTTATAATAATAAAGATATTATATTTATTAAAAATTCATATATCTTATTATATAAAAAATAAAAAATCTTACCCATTATTTTACATTAAATAACATACTATTTGAATTATAATTATTTAAATTTATTTCATATTAAATATTATTTAATTGAAATGTTATTTTAGTCTTATTATTATATTTTTTAAGAATTTTTTTTTATTTTCAAAAAAAACTTTGGTGGAATAACTTTAGAACCTGACTATTAAAAGTCCATTGAATGTTCCACTTTATATGAAAAAAAAGCCAGCACCGAAAAACGGGTGGTTTTAATATTAAGGATGATCATTTTAATTATAGATAATTAAAATTATAATTATTTGAAAAAATTTAAAGATTTTTTTTAAATAAACATAATTGATAAAGTATAAAAAGATGTTTATTGTAATAATAAATTGTAATTAATTGAAACTAAAGACATATTAATATTATTATTATATATATAATTGTAAATAAAATATAAAATACTTTAAATAATTAAATTAATTTTTTTTATTTTTATTTTAATTAAAAATATATATTAGATAATTAAAAAATAAAAATTAATTTTAATATTTTAAATAATGTAGTAAAATAATAATTACGTTATCATTTAATTTTTATCAAATTAAATTTATTTTTGAATAAATATTAAAAAAAATAAGAAACGAAATTAAATCATAAAAAAATTATTATTGACTTATAACTGCGATAGTTAATAATTAAATTTAACTAAAATTAATAAAAAATAGTTATGATATTAATATAAACCTGCCTCCCCGTTTGAGATACTTTTTTCTTAAAAAATGCGACGTGATGATGTAAACGTCTAAAATATAACTAACGTACCAGATGTTGAGAACAGGCTATAAAAGGTGACTGCAACGAAAGGGAACACTTAAAATGAAAATAGTGACGAGTAAGATGGATTCTAAATGTTTTCCAAAAATAAAAGGATGAAATTTCTTAATCCTTTAAATATTATATAATTTCGTTTTTTCATGACAAGTGCACTTCTAGCTTGAAATGTATTAAAGATTTTTGGTACCTATTTTCAAATGTAATACATACACTCGGTTAGATTATTTGTACATATTTTTATTATTTTTAATAACAATCTTAATAAATTAAGATAATATAAAAATATAATTATTATTGAAATTGATTAAAATGTATACTAATAACTTAAATATAAATATTTTATGTATTTTATTTAAAAATAAAAATAAAAAATGATATCAAAACAAAAATAAAAAATAATTCTAAGATACATGCAACCTCTCTTTGATGCCTTACCATGTGGAAATATATTTGACAAGTCATCAAGGTATCTAACAGTAAAATAGTTTTGATCTTTTAGGACAATAAAAAATTAAAACAAAGGCAAAATTATTAGAAAGATTAAATTATGGGTTGGAAAACCTGAAAAAGTGAAATATATTGGACTCACTTTAAAAATTATTTCTTGAGTATTTGGGCTGTACCTAAATATAAATGAATTATGGGCTTGTCATTTAGGAACACGGAGGCCTGAGAGCACTTTGGAAGGATAATATTTACATAATATAGAGCCATTTTTGCTTCTTTTTTTATAATATTTATAAACGATCAAATGTTTATCCCAAATGTTTTAGCTTATATTTATAAATACTAAGATATTCTTCCAACACAATTCAATAAAATAAAAATAAGATTAAATCTCATAATATTTTCGACAATCATCATATGCTGAGTTTTAACGACCATCGTTGATGACCTATCAAGATTTCAACGATTATTATCGATGATCTATCAGAGTTCTGACAACCCATTGAATATAATATATTATATTTATATAAATTTTTATATGTAATATGTTATATCTACTGTAATTCTAATGACTCATCAAATATAATATGTTATATCTAAATATATAATGTTATATCCATTAGAACTCGATAATTGTCAAAGATGTTGGATGTGATTTTAATATTATTTTATTGAATTTATGAAAAATTATTTTTTGTTTTTTATTATATTATATAATTTGATATAAAATTACGAGTTCAAAGATGAATGGTTATTAATTAATAAAAATTAATTAATTTATTAAAAATAAAATTATTTAGATCAAATACAGATGGTGGAAAGTATTGATAATTTTAAAGCTTGTTTGGATCCATCGTAAATTATTATTATTTTTATATTAAATGACTTTTTTATAAGTTTGTGAAAAAAAATTAAAGCATTTTTACTTATCTTGGAAAAGTTGGTATCTTAGTGGTACATTTTATTCTTATTTTGATATTATTTTTGTTATTTTTTTATATTTATTATAAACTAAAATTAAGATTATTGTTAAAATTAACCAAACTTTTAACAATAATGTACCTTTAAAGTATCATAATTTATTAATATTATTGTTAAAATTGATTAAAATAAGTATAAATAAATTAAATAAAAATAATAAAAAAGTATTATTTGAAAATAAAGATAAAATAAATATATTAAATAAGAATAAATATATTTTAAAGATACCAATAAGATCTTATTGGGAGCCAAATATTTAAGCATTTTTAGTTTTGTTTTAGGTAATCTCTTGGAGTAAAATAAAAAATTATTTTTATTTTAGTAAATTTTTTATAATAATAAGATTAAATTGTTATAAAAATAAATATAAAATTTAAATAATATTTTTATAATAAGTAAATAATTATGAGATATTTTTTCTAAAATAAAATGATATTTTAAAACGAATCAAGATTCATAAATTAATAGTACGTTTGAAATATGAATAAACAAATAATATGATCAATCTATTTAAATTGATAAATCTAATTCGATATTTCGGATTTGAATCAGATTTGATTAATAAATTTTATAGTCAAATCTGATTCAGATTAAAAATTATATAATCTGGTCAGATTTTACATCTGATTTGAATTGATAAATTTTATAATCCGTTGTATTCAACACTCATCAAATTATTATTAAATTATAAATAATTACGTATTTTATTTTATAATATATTATATATATCATAATTATATTATATTATTATTTTAATATAAAAAATAAAAATAAAAATAAATATTAATTTAATTATTATACATATATACTTTAATAATTATACACCTTATTTTTTTGATTTTGTTAGTCATAAATATGAATAATAATATTTGTTATAATAGAAGCAGATAATTTTTATCCTTATTTACCCCTATTTTGCAGTAAAATAGGTTGCAGGAATTGAGCATCTTGGAAACAAGAAACAAAGTCAAATTTGGAAAGGTAGAAGCTTTGATTAGCTTTTTTAGGCAAAACCGATAAAGTTGCAAGCTGCACATACAAAATGGCATGATTCAATTGACCTGTGAATAATGAAATTTTGGTTTTAATTGATATAATTTAAATTATTATGATTATTATAATTTTAATAAGAAAATAACTTTTTAAAATAATAAAAATGCACGAAAAATACTCAAAAGTCATTTACATACGTACATATATATATATATATATTAAATATTGGGTGAATATTAATGGTTTGCATACCTTTAAAGAAGCATGGAGAAAAAATGCTCAAAGACATGGGAGAGTGTTGGGTTGAGAGTTGGTTTGATCACTTCAAAAGAAACATCACAAGAGTTGCGTGTGTCGGTTTCCAAACATTGAATGTTAATTCAAAACTGACATTCTACTCTCAAAAACGATTAAAGTATGTTTCATCCTCTTTGTTCATTTTTGTATTGTAGGAGTAGGAGTGTATTGTATGGAGGAGTTTTTTTCAATTTATATATATATTAATCTAAATAACACAAAAAAATATTATAATTATTATTAATATTATTTTTTATATATATTTAGCATGTTATTTTTTTTATGATAAGTCACATTTATCTTTTTATTTTTATTACAATTTTCCATGCTACACTTATTTTTTACTTTTTAGCAAGAATTTTATTTTATCTAATTAACAACGAATTGATTAATTATATAAATATTTTTAAATTTTATTTAAAAATAAGAATTTTTATTTTATCTTTTTTATTCATAAATTATTTTATTTAAATTTTTTATTAATTTAAAAAATTAAAAATTATTACATTTTAAATTAATATTATGTTAAATAAGATAAAAATATATAAAAATAAAAACTTAGATCGGACTAATCAAGTTATTTTTTTATTTTTTCTATTTAACTTAAGATTAATAATTCATAATAAAATTTCAATTAAATTTGAATTAAGATTGATTCACTTTTGTCGCATGTTTTTTAATATAAGTGAAGACTTTATTATTTTAATTTATGTTAAAATATTAATTAAGTTATAATTATTTAATTAATTGATAAGTTTAATTCTAATTTTTTAATATCATTTACATTTTTTCACCTTAGTTAAGAAGTTATTTAAAGTTGAGACAAAAAAATGTGATTTTTTTAAATAAAAATGATATGGATATTAAATTTAAGATATAATATAATATTATTAACAAATGAAATTTAAATTATTAAAATATATAAAATAAGAAATTGTTCTATAAACTAAAATGATAATAAATTTACTAAATATAATAGTGCACTTTTCCTATAAAGATGAAAATGTGAGGACTTCTCATTGTTTTTTTGTTTTTTTCTCATATTTTATTTAATATTTATTTTTCAAAAAATATATATTAACTTGAAATAATATATAATTATATATTTTAAAAATAATAAATAATTCAAACATTTTCTTTAGCTTACCTCTTTCAATCTTTTCTACCAGCCTGTCACATTTATTTATGATAAATGGTCTTTTTGGTTTTTTTTTTTTAAGAAAGAAACGTCGCAGCTAGAGTATATAAATTTATTAGTATTTTTTGTGAGTCTAATTCATCAAATTTTAACAAAATGATAATACAGATCTAATTTAAAAAAAAACATAATTTAATTGAGTGAATTTATATTATCAATTTTTTAAACCCGTTTATTAACTATTATAAAAAAAAATCTAAATACTCTATTTTAAAAACTAATGTACCAATATAATCAACCACTTTTTTTAGTAATGCATTTAGAAGACAGCGCTTAAAAAATGTGTTTGTAATAGGCTGAACAAATTTTTATTTTATTTTTAAAGAATTGAAAATTATGTTATTACGTTAAATTTGCATTATTGTTTTTTTCAATAATAACGCAATTCTAAAAATTTATATATATTAATTTTATGATAAATTTTAAATTTTAAATTATAATATTATTAGTTATTATAAGTAAATATATATAATTATATTCTATAAAAAATTATATTTATAATATAGAAATAAAAAATTTAATGTCATTACGACGAAAATTACAATATGTTAATATGGAATTACTAGAAGTAAAATTTAAAAAATATTATTAAATTATTATATTTATTTAATTTATATTTTAAAATTATTTTTTATCTTATTTATATGACTTAATTTATAAAAAAATTAGTTTATGTTAATCTCAATCTAATAATATCAAACATTATTACATTAGATATAAATTTAAAAAAATTTAAAAATTTATTTATTTAAAATAATAATTTTTATTGCAACCTATATAAAGTTATTAAAAAAAAAGTTAATTAATTTTTTTATGAATTTTATTAAGTAATCAAGATAATTTTTTTTTATAATTTAAACAAAATAAACACATTGCTTTTATAAATTTAACCTTTTTATCAAAATTTAACATTTTTAAATATAATAAGTTATATTACCTCATCCTTAATCATTGTTGAAAAAATATTTATAATAATAAAAATAAAGTAATGATATTTTTTCAATATAAATTATTATTATTATAAAAATATTTTATTAATAATAATTTTTTCTAATAATAATATATAATTATTATTAAAGATAAAATAAATATTTTAGTTCTTTTTATTTTTTCAATAACAAAAATTATTATGACAACATAATTATAAATATCATTTTTTATGTTCAATTCATAATTGTTTTTACTATACATAAAAGCTTTAACATAAATATTTCACGTAGTTTAATTACCATTTAAGTTAAATTCTAATTAATTAAATCTTATTTAATAATATTATAAATATTAATTTTATTATTATAAATTTTAAGAAGAGGTTAAAGTATATTATTGGTTTTCAAACTTTAATGAAATTTATACACATGTTTCAAACTTTTAAAACGTATGATTTTGTATCTAAATTTTTAAAACCTCACAAATAGGTCTTTAAATTTTTCAATCTTATAATTTATTCTATAAGTTTTTAAAATTTTACATATAGGTCCTATTTTGGTTATGGATGAGCAAATAATTTTATCAATTTGCTTAAATTAAGAAATCTTATTTGATCTGTTAGATTTTGATTGATAAATTTTATAATCAGATCAGATTCAAATTAATAGATTTTATAATCTATTGTATTTGGTTCGAACCGAATTACTATGAAATTATAAATAAATACATATTTTATTTTATAATATATTATATTTAGATATTATGCATATCATAATTATATTATATTATTATTTTAATTTAAAAAATAAATATAAATATTTTTAATAATTTAATAAATGTACATACCTACTTTTTATTATTTTAATTTTTTTAGTTATGATTATAAATAATAATATTTATTATAAAATATCAATTTAAATTTTAAATTTATGTATATTGTATTTTATGTATAATTATAATTTATAAATAAATTTTAATATTAATCTAACATTATTTAATTTATTTTGATTTGAATTAATTTAAATTGATTATATCATCGAATTAGATTCAGATTGATCAAAAATAGACAATTTCGATCTGTTACTTATCTTTAAGTTTGACAATTAAAATACGTATAGAGATTATCAATGAATTTAATTAAAGTTTAAAATCAATGATATAATTTAATTTAAGAAAAAACATTTTATCTAACTTTCCAACATGGTTTGGCCAAAACAAATTCTTACTATATTTAGAAATAAATATGGTTGGAATTAACACACTACTTAATATTGCTAAATCAAAATAGATGATTGATCATGAAGTGAGGTGCTCATAGAATATAATTTTCATATATCAATAATGATAAGGTATCATAGTGGATGCGTTTCTTTTGCATAATGCGTGTGTCGTCGGTTAATGATATACATCATCATTTAATAGTTAGTGATCTTGGTGAACGTTATGGATCCGATCATGGAATGAATTAAAATAATGATTACAACATTTACATACATGTATACGTAGTGTGGGTTTAACTCACACTATCAGGACTCCTAATAAACCTTACGATTACAACTACAAATAATAATTTATTTCTTAAAATCCTATCTAATGTTCATAATTCATAACATAGAAAAGACTATTCAATTTTGTAATTATATCAAATAACTCACAAAATTGTATTATATTATGTGATTTATGATATATAATAGAAAAAAATGTTGGGTAAATCTATGAAATAAATTTTATTGTTCATTTAATTACATTAAAAAGATATTTTTAATACTTTAATTTTGAAAAAATACATCAATTAAGGATAATTAATAGTATTTTAATAATTTTTTATTAAAATATTATTTTTAATATTAAATTATTATAAAACACAATCATTAAAAAATATTAAAAATAACAATTAATATATAAAAAATTCATAAAATATTTATATTTAAATAATTTTACGTCGTAAAATTATTATTGTTGATTTTTAAAAATAATTTTATAATAAATTTTACTTTTTTTATTTGTAAATGACTCATATTTTATTGTATTTTAATTAATTGATAGTAAAAGTTCATATTTTAATAAAAAAAATATTAAAATATTATTATTTATTTTTAATTAATTAATTAAAGGATAAATAATTGAGTGATTATATAATACATTTTAAAATCAAAAGGAATTAACCACATCAATATTATAATTTGAAATGACGTTACAATACCTCTCTACCTATTATTAATAATTAATATTATTCTCACGACAATCATGATTACAAATGTCATAAAGTGACACTAGTAAATTGTAGTAGTAAAGAAGACTGATTATAGGCACAATCATTTATAACTGATACACAAACATAGACAACCAAAATAAAAGATATAAAAGCAAATATAGATGTGAACACAAGAACACACTAGTAATTAAGATACATTTTTGTTAATGTCTTCCTATCTTTATTGTTAATGTGGTATTATCTTTTTGTCAAAAAAAATTGCCTCAAAATAATAGCTTATCGGTCAGAAAGAAAGAAAGAAAGAAAGAAAAAGCTGGACAAAATCCACTGATGATCTGAACCCATTCAATTCAAGTCACCACCAACTTTAAAGCTTTATTTTGATTTTGATTTTGATTTTTTTGTTTGTTTCTTGAATTTCCAATTCGTGGGTCATGGGGGTGTAAAATTTGAAATTGACATGACGTCTGGATTTTTAATGACATTTTGTACAAAATAGACCAGCGGCTTCTTAGAGCACAAGAAAATGACTTTTGGGCAACGTTTGTTTTTTTTTTTACATTTTGTATATTTTTACTGTTAAAGTGTCTTCAACTTACATCTCTCTTGCGGTACCTTTAATATTTATGAATATTTAAATAATAATAATAATAATAATAATAATAAGCTCCCTTTATCGTTATTTTTATTTTAATTAAATAATCTATTCATATTTTTATTAATATCTTTATATATTCTTAACAAACACACAATTAAATATATATCTAATTTAATATAAATAAAATTAAATACATGTTTAATTAAATACCATTAAAATTATTTTAAAAACATATATCTAATTTTATATAACATAGTTAAAAAATTATCCAATCAAATATACGAACAAAGGTAAATATATATATATATAATTAATTATTTAAATATATATTAATCAATAATTAGAGTCATATGTCGATTGAAATTCGATCAATTCGTCATGTGTCAAATTAGTTTCAACAAGTATGATAACTGATCAATCAAAATTCAACTAATTAGACAACTATCTAATTTAATTAGACATTATCTAACTCTACTCCGATGAATAAGGTCACTAGATGATCAAACTCTGACTTGTTGGATAATTGGTGATTTAGTTGGACCTATGTTCATTTTAGTTTCAATGAGTGGGGTCATAATCTAATCAAAATCTGATATGTTCGATAACTATTCAATTTAGTTGAATATGTGTCCAATTCGATTCTGACGAATAAGATCACTTATCGACCATACTCCATCCAGTTAGACAATTGTCCGCTTCATTTGCACATAGGTCCAACACAACTCTATTGAGTGGGGTCACCGATCAACCAAATTTTAACTAGTGAGACAATCGTTCAATTTTGACCGATCAAATTGAAAAAATATATAATCAAAATAAATAACAATTGGTCAATAAAAACTAAGGTCACTTTTGTCACTTTGTATAAAACATCGAGTAAGATCATATGTGATTTTTGACTAATATTAAATCATCACAATATATAACCCAAAAGTTTGTTTATTATAAATTTTAAATAAATCATAAGTTATATCGTACAATATTATTAATAAGTACAATCGGACTCATATAATTGTATCCAATAATAAACTATTATAATCAATTATAATTATGATATAATTGTTATATATATAAATACTCTTAATACATATCAACGTCTATAATAATATTAGAAAACTTCAATTTATAATAATTTGTTATAATATGATAATTAATGTGATAGTCATATATTGTTTAAAATAATTAGATTTTTTTTAATCAATAGATAACTATCATATCAATTATAACATTATAATAAGTTATTATAAATAAATTTTTTATGATATAAACATTATTGTAACATATTTTTAGAAATGTCAAATAACCTTTTAACTTGTTTAGGTTCAATTTATTGAATATGACTAAATTTTGCGAGTTGAAATTAAAAAGTTATATAAATTAATCATGTTTTAAAATGGTTCACATTTAGTACTCATAATGCTTACAAAGTTCTATTTATTACTAATAATGTTTAAAAAGTTTACTTTATTTTTTTGATTTATATTGTTTACTTTATTTTTTTCATTATTTCTTTTGATTACAATTAGGCCAAACGAAACACAAAAAAGGAGATAGGTTATCGTGTAAGATTTTGTTTTACATTAAGCTGTTGGTTTCTTAAAAGAACATCAATGTGTAAGTATACACGATCACAAGTAATAATTGATAAATACGATATCGTTCTCACGAAAATTTAGTACTAATCTTTGTTAAGTATTAAAATTATTTCAACCTAATTTTATCCAAACAATCGATATTTGAATAAAGCTCAACTAAGCTAATTTTAAATAACAATATATGAAATTAACACTTGGAGAAAACTTTAAGATTGCAATTTCACCAAATTAATCCACTTGAATCGTATTATTTTCTCTTGATTTATGTTCTTGCATTTAATTTGTCAACCAAAAACTCCTAATTTATGCACATGTCTCTTCCGCTAACAAATAAACATATCTCACTAAATTAATTCGCTATATTCCTATGAGAATTAAATTTATCAAAGATTCATTAAGCTCAAAGTTCTCAATAGCTACACATATAATAAAGGTATATTCATATCTCATATATATATATATATATATATATATATATATATATATATATATATATTATTCTATCCAATAACAAAACACAAAAATTAATTTTTCAAGTTCATTTGGGTTCATATATCAATTGATTAATCTACCAACAATCATAGACATTAAGCACAAATAGAATAAACAAATTAAAAGAAACATCCTACAAATCATTCAAAAATAATTAATTCAAGCTTCATAATGTAAGCTACATTGCAATCCTAGAACAAATAATTTAGTTCAGAGTAAATATTGAAATCACAATCCAAAATATTTAAACATTTCAAAAAAATTAAATTAAAAGAAAAAGAGATTAGAAGAAACTCTTCGATGATTCCTCAATGAAAAAATGGAGTTCTCTGTTGATCTTTGCCTTCTCTGTATTTTTTTAGCAATAAAAGAACAACAAAACTAAAAAAAAAATGACTTATGTGTGTTCTCTCTATTTTCAACAATAGAACCACAAACTACCCCAAAATGCCTTATGCGTATTCTCTAAAAATACACAAAAAACTTTCCCCAAACAAGCGTGCAAAATAAGCTGACAAGAGAAATTTTTATTATATACTACGCATGACACGTGTCAACCTCTTATTCGTTGGAAGGAGAATCGGACACCTAAAGGCTTCTGACTGGGCAAGATGTGAGGGCGCACGTAGGGGAATTTTGCGTGTTGGGTTGTACATAACAACTGGATTCCATTTGTGACTTTATCATATGGAGAGTGAAGAGCATGCATGATCTAGACCTTTCATCATTTGATCTGACGGTGGGTGATGCGAGGGCACATCGTAGGAAAAATTTGAACGTTGGACTATGCAAATAGGTGGACCCCATTTTACGATCCAAACTATGCAAAATAGTTGGGAATCCTTGTCTACTCGTCCACATAGTGTTTGAATCTCACTCTCTTGATCTACACCGTTGAATTTGATCTGACGATAAGTGATGCACGTTGATCCATTCTGCGCGTGAGACTCATTTTCTGCGTAGAATTTTTTTGTATTTTTAAATTTTGTTAATTTCATTTAAGTCCTCTTTTAATTCAAATTAAATTTTCAACTTTTATTATTTGCATTTAAGTTCTTTTTAATTCAAATTTATTTATTTTCTCTAAAAATATAATTTCTTACAAAACGAACACCAAATAATAATTTAGAAACTTAAAATTAACTAAAGACCTTAAGAACGTAGCAATTATAATTAATAAATTAGATAAAATAACTCTAAAACACATATTCATCATAATATCAGTTAGAGTAGATGAAATAAGGAGGAAGGACATGGACTGATCATTTTACGCGTGCCTAAATAGTACCAAATGATTTTTTTCACCTGTTATTTTTCAAAAAGGACTAAATTAATACTTTTTAAATATTTTGGGTACTAAATAGAAACTCTTTCAAAATATTTTCAATTTTTAAAAATTGTATTAAAACATGAGTATTCCCTCAATAGCTATAATGATTTATAATGAACTTTTCTAGCATATAAGTTCGGTTCATTGTAAGGTTATTACTTTGTTGGACTTTATACACCAAAAATTGATTGAATTCGAAGAGTAGCATATTTATCATATTATAACACAAATAAAAAAAACATGGATAATTGTCAACTTTAAAATTTTAAGTTTAAATGATACTATGTTATAACTATGTTATATCTTAAAGTTTGATTGAATTGAAATTGTTTGGATGTTACGAACCAAGGTACCTCATATCCACAAGATGCTTCCACACGAGGTACCTTGAGGTGTTCAACAATGAGGTACTTCATCATACCTATTTGAGAAGATCCAAGAGTGAATTTTGATGTTGAAGAGGTATATGAGGTACTCAACCTAAAATTCCTAATAGTGGGTTATATTAACCATGGGGTGACAAGAAGATATGTATTGCATATGTACATGGGTATGACCTCATCTTGGGACAATAAACCTTCCTTTCTATAAGCATAAGTCATATGTGGTCGTTCCAATGTGGTGTCAAAACCTAGAGGCATAATAGCCTATATATATGGACTTATGTGACCCATTAGAGTGATCTACTTATTTATCTAAAATCTCATAACACCATATAGCACTTGTAATTCTCTCAAGCAATTGATATCAGCTTTGTAGTCTTAAAATTTTCTGGTCCATTGTAAGAATTTAAGACCCTTCATTAAGAAAATCAAGAGAATCACCTTATGCCATAGAAAAATACACCCTTATCAACATAACTAGCCAATATACTAATTATGAGTCTAGAAGAAGCAACCCTTAAAACCATCTCATGCATAAAGTTTATGGGAATGATCCTACTAATCATATACATTGATGACTCTATAAAAGTAGAATCATTAGCGTATTTTTTTATTTAATATTTTCTTATATTATTCAATAAATAGTATTTTTAGGACTACAAATATTAAAATATAAATTTTTCTGTGAAAATGGGTGAATATATAATTTTTGGATTTTTTTTGGATTTTTTATGAATTTTTAATGGAGAGCCAATCAACAGCTACCAGATGGCCTATCATGTAAATAAAGGAGTTGATTGGGCAAGCCACGCGGATACCATGCAAGCACGAACAAAGAATCGTAGATCGCTGCAAAGATGAAGACAAACCACGTGCCATGTGTCAACACGACGTTCAATCCAACTTCAGAGCGCGACCAAAGAGCAATGCCACATGATTGCTCCCCACATTCTACTTGTGCGCCACGCCATCCGTTTCTGCGAATCATGTTACGCCGTATAGTACTGACTCAACATGCGTTGGCTCGGACTAGTCTCCCCTACCACGTGTCACGCTCTAATTTTCCCAGTGAATTCAATGTGCTACGTATCTCTCTATGATTGGCTAGTGTGGTCAGTTTTACTTGTCTTGATCTCAAATCTTGATCTAAAGCTGATTTAAAGGTCCAAATCGCACCTGAGCTCTATTTAAGTCCCTAGTCACCTCACAAATCCTAAGAGGCTGTCATTAGCATAATTTTGGTTAGTTTTTGGAGCTAAAAAGAGAGATATTTGAGAGGCTATCATTATAATAACATACTATAGAGGCAAATAAATATATTTGAGAGAATTATTTAATTATTTGTTTTGATTAAATAACATGCATAATTTCTAGGTAAAGATGTACGATTCTTATGTATGTGATTCATAATTGATGAACTTAATGAGTGTGATGAAATTAATTACTATATGATGTGTAGTTTATTTGAGAGAGAAATACATGATAAGTTAAATTCAATTGATCATGTTATTTATTGATAATTATATTGAGTGGATTTTAGTGATTCACATATTCATAAAATTGAGGAATTAAGTATTCCTAGATATTTTCTCATATATTTTCTTAGTTATCAAATCTGATTTAATTAATTATTACTATTTACTTTTAGTTATTTTAATTTTGCTTCCTTAAAATATAAAAATTCAAAAAAATTGATTTTTAATTTTAAAAATTAGTTTATAATAAAATAATATCCGTAGGAACGATCTTTTCTTATCAATATATTACTTTTGTGATATGTATACTTGTGTATTCACTGTACACATAATTTGTGTGGCAATCATATCTCAATATGTTGTTATCTCACACCACACTTAGGACAAGGGTACAACCCTACTAAGCCTTCAAATATGAGAGCATTCAATGCATTATAAAAAAGAGAGAGTGTGTGAAAGAGAACAAAAAGAAAAAAGAAAAATACAAGTTTGAAACCAAAAGTCTATTGAGCCATCTTTTAAGTTTCTTCTCAGGGTACATCTTTTTCTAGAGTAGATCCCATGAAAGTATTAAGAGAGTTAGACTTTATGGCTTGAGATATAAAGTTTTTCATTACCCAAGATACCTCATCATAGTATCCACATGTACAATCTTCTTTGAGGTCACTTGTTCTAATAAGGTAACATCCTCGTTTCTGATGGATCTTGTGGCATCTTCGACTTACTTAGCACGTTCCCTAGCTAACTTAGCTCGTTCCTTGGCAAGCTTAGCCTTTCTTCATCCTTTTTAGCCAAAGTATCTCTCTTTAAGGCAAAATTGGAAGTAACCTTCAACTTTTGAGTTTGATCTAGGTGGTAATTTCCTATATATATGATTTTGGCCTCCTGAATCCTAAGGTGCTCATTCTTATCTTTCAGTGTATTTTTTTCTCATCAAGAGCACCTTAAAATTGTACAAGTAGGGTTTCAACCTTGTGTGCATATGCACGGTATGCAACAACGACAATTTTCCCTCTTTTATTAAGGTCACGACCTACAAAGAGCATGGTTAGAATTATACAAGTATAAAAAATAAATCAAAGTACAATTAAAAGTACCTCTAACATACGACTCAAGGTCATCTTCCTATGTATTAGCCCATGATCTCGAATAGTTGCTTGTATATTAGCTCGATCTAATTCACCCCCAAAATGAGATAAATATCTAGAAGTACGTCGGATTTTGAATAACCCTTTTTTCAAAGATGGTCAATGTGACTTCCTACACGAAAACTCTTGAAGTGTACATTATTTTCCCGATATGTCTCTAGATGCAGTACAAGAATAAGGAAAATCTCCACTTCACAAGAAGGGAAATCTAGTCTCATTTTATTAGAGTTTGATGGTTTTCCACGAGGTGATGGTTCCTCTTGAAATTCTTCTTTTGGGAAGGATGTCGTAACAGATAGGGTATCTTTTTGAGAAACTGAGGTCCCTACTCATAAAGAGCTTTTTCAACCAACTCAAAGGAGTCTATCTCTATTAACTCATTGACCCCAAGGCTTTCCACGAAGTCGTCAATTTCAATGTTGGTGAAATCCATACTTGTATGATAAAAACAAGTAATGAGAATCAAAATAAGTAAAAGAAAAAAAATATAAGTACCCTTATATAACCTAGAGGTCCAACGACCTAATTCCTTCACTCCCCAAAAGCCTTAAAACATGGTTCAATGAGAATTCCCTTGTAGATCATATGTAAGGAGTTTTGCAACTCAAGACAACATATTTTTTCTTTGTCATCATGGCCAAAATAGAGTAGCATTTTTTCATCTAGTGGCATTGAGGTGTCAAAATTATGGTTCCAGGTTGTACGTGGTGGGCTCTCCATCCCATATATCACCGCTCACATAGAAGTATGTGTCCTTCAATTTAGGCTCGATTTCATACATGTTTAAGATGAGACCTCGAAAAGTAATGTTTAAGATATTTTCCCTACCCTCGTCAACCTCGTTTCTTTTTATCTGGTACGTATCTCATCTTTTTCTAGCTTGTAGCCAAGCTCTCCACAAACTAGAGCCATACTTAGAAGCGTTTTTCAACTATTAAGTAAACCTACTTGTAAGGCTTCCTAGTGTAGTACGTTCCATCCTTTGGGTGGGTCATATATCTCGAGGAGATGCATGAGAACTAGAACTAGACATACACGAGGTGGAACTAAATATGCCTCTCTTAGGCAATACATGTTCTACATGGCCAACCTACTTGGAAGTTTCTAAATTTTCCTACCTAGGGTTTTTTCTAAGTTTTCACTGGTTGATTGATGATGTACCTTCTTTTCCCTCTAAACCTATTGAGGTACGGTGATTTGGATAAGAGGCATAGAACTTGAGGTAAAAGTACCCAACATATCTTTAACTGGAGTACTAGTGGATGATGGAACTTGAGCTCCACTTGTAGTTTCTTTGGTATGGCTAGAGGTGATTTCATGAGATATTTGACCTATCTCTCCAAATGTTTCAGAATGTTTGATGCCAAAACTATGTGGTTCCTTGCATATAGACCCCATCACTTAGATCGAGTGTGGAAATAGGGAGTGTCAGTACCCCGTCCCGTGTTACGGTCCAAAATTCCTTAAGCACGGTCTAAATTTCCTCAAATGTGGACTAAAATTTGTCAAACGTGGGCTAGAATTCCTAATATACTGGGTGAGGTTTGAAGTTTTTCAAGGGAAATAAATTTCGAGGTAGGCCATGGTTTCTAATATACTAGGTGAGGGATTTGAATTTCTTGGGGGAAGCTGAATGGTTTTTAATACAAGGATTTGAAAAGGTTAGAAGGTTTACACCTTCAAAAGAAGTCGAAAGGTTCACCTTAGAAGTTGAAAAGTTTGCTCCCCAAAAAGAGAATAATTACATGCTGAAATGACACACCTTGATAATAATAAAATTCTTTCATCTTGATTCTAGATAAAAAAAAATGGACTTAATGAAGTACTTAATGATGCTTATCTTAGGAGATCAAAAGTGAATGTGATGTTTAATAGGAATATAGGCTACTTACACCACGAGGTGGCTAACTAGAGTATGTATTTATCATGTGATAATTGAATTGTTAAAAAACAAGAAAATGTATATTAAATAGGTAGATGGACATGAACTCGTTTTGGAATAATAAATTTTTATTTATATTATGATAAATAAGATGTGTTCGTTTTAACGAAGTGTCAACACCTTAATATAAAAAAAATATTTAATTTATTGGATATGATTCGATAGCACTTTCAATTCATCCAAACATAACACACAAATATTTTTATTTTGACAAAAAAATCACATAATTTAAAATTAAATAGCAAAAAATAAATTTTTGAAATAAAATAAAATAAAATAAAATAAAAAACAATTAAAACCTTCCCTCACCCGTCAATTCTATATATGTCCCTATCCAACAGCTTTGCTGCCCATGTTTAATTAAAATTTGGAAAAAAGTCGATCATTGACGAAGTGGCAAGAATTTTGAAAGCAATTTCCTTAAATCCAAAGACATTGTACGTACCAAGTTTAGGTGAGAGGGTTCAGTTGGTATCGTTAAAGTAAACAACAATGACCAGTGTTTTAATCTAAAAAAAATTAACTCAATATATGTTTATATTTATAATTTGATATATCATTTTATTTAATTAATATGTTATATTATTTTTAACATTTTTTTCAAATTTTAAGTTTTTGTCTCTTACAACACTATTTATTTTATATTTTTAATCAATTTTATTATATTATATTTTATTTTTATAAAGTAATTTTTAATTAAAAAAAATTAAATGAAAAGGTAAAATCATTTATAATTTTTATAAACTTTAATATAATATTATATTTAACTCATATAAAACATTATTATTAATATTTTTCCTTGGGGTTTTTATCCTTTACAAATAACGTAACTTTCTATTTTTAATTTATTTTATTATATTTAGATAATTTATTTCATTTTGATTTTAATAGACATTTTTTTATTTATTTTTTACCGAGAAGAGTTCAAAATATGTTAGCCTTACCATCCACCATTGCCTCCAATTATGGGAAGTGAAACCAATGCCAAGGCTGAAGTTGCGTCCATATATCAGATATCACTTTTAACTCAATATGAAGTTTTTTATAATTTTTATAAATTTTAATATAATATAATATTTTATTTTAATAATTTATATTTATTTATTTTTACAAAGCTAAGTTTTATTTTTTATCTAAATAAAACTACAATATAATATCAAAATTCATAAAAATCATAAGTTTTCAAATATAAAAAGATTAATTTAATGAATAAACATTCATATTATTTATAAATTATAATATAATATTATATTTAATTAATTAAAATTAAATATTATTCTTAATATTTTTTTTAATTACAAGTTTTTATCACTCGCAAAACACATAACTTTATATTTTTATTATATTTAAATAATTTGTTTATTTTTGATTTTGTAAGACATTTTTTTATTTTTTATTTTTTAACGAGAAAAGTTCGAAATATGTTAGCCTTACCATCTACCATTACCTCCAATTATGGGAAGTGAGGGTGATGTTGGTGTGTGTTGTTGTGGCAGACACCAATGACTCAGTGGAGTAAAACATGGAACATACAATAATGATAGTGGATCCATAAAACATGGATGTGCAAGAATTATGGTTATTGTTTAATTTTCGTTTTCTTTGTATACATATATCTCAAGGGACACCATAATCTCATGCCACCAAAAACAGGACCTTTCTTAGGTAGCAAGAAATCCACGGGAAATCCACCATCTCTTGACATGAAATGTGGCCATTGCGGAAACTCCAAACACACCCGTGAAAACTGCTTCAAACTACATGGGTATCCAGAATGGTGGAATGATCTTCAAGCACGGAAGAAACGGGACACCACTGGGCGAGCAGCGGTGGCTACCAATAATGCCTCACTATCCCTTACTCCTCAGGCCGAATCTTTCCAGGATCCAGGTATTTCAAGTAAAGTATTTCACATCTCTACTCGTAGTGAGAAAGATGAGTGGATTCTGGACTCTGGAGCTACAGATCACATGACATTTGACCCAAACGATCTCTCCAATACAACCCAGCCAAGACGAAGCCGTGTTGCCAATGCAAATGGGGTTACTTATCCAGTTACAGGAGCTGGAACAGTGACCTTATCTCCTTCATTATCATTATCTAATACTTTGCTTGTACCTCTGCATCAAACCGACTAATGTACGTAAGTCGTCACTTGAGACCTTAAGCGTAGTATTGATGTATTCTACTTTTTGCCTTTTACAGGATATTCTCACCAAGGAGATCATTGGGCGTGGTACTAGGAGAGGAGGGCTATATTATGTGGATGACCTCAGTTCAGGAAGAGCCAATCACATGCAACATACTGTTGGTAACAAGGAACGATAAATTTGGCTATGTCATCGTAGATTTGGGCATCCATCATTCGGGTATTTAAAGCACCTACTCCCCAGTTTATTTTCAAATATCACACATTCGGATTTCAAATGTGATACTTGTATCCTAGCAAAAAGTCATAGGGTGTCTTATCCTATGAGCATGAATAAAAGTGTGGCTCCTTTTGCTTTGGTACATTCTGATGTTTGGGGACCTTCCCCGGTCATTACGTCATCGGGTCATCGTTGGTTTGTTATTTTTGTTGATGATTGTACACGAATGACATGACTTTACCTTCTCAAACATAAAGATGAAGTATTTGCTACATTTCACATGTTTCATACCATGGTTCAGACACAATTTTCTGAAAAAATTAAGATACTTAGGTCTGATAATGGAGGGGAGTATGTTAATCAACAATTCCGGACATACTTTGACAACCATGGTATTCTCCATGAAACCTCATGTTCACAAACCCCACAACAGAATGGGACTGCGGAGAGGAAGAATCGGCATATCTTAGAAATGGCTCGGGCCTTACTAATCGGTGCACATATGCCTAATAAATACTGGAGTGATGTTGTTACTACAGCTGTGTATCTACTGAATCGAATGCCCACAAAGACCTTACAATTTCAGACTCCATTAAAGGTGTTATCTGATCATCTTCCCTTGCCTACTATTTTGATGCTTCCGCCTCGAATTTTTGGATGTGTTGCTTTTGTCCACCTCCATAAAAATCAACGAACTAAGTTGGATCCATGTGCTGTCCGATGTGTATTCTTGGGGTATGGTGTACAAAAAAAGGGGTACCGATGTTATGATCCAATTACTAAAAGAAACTATACTACCATGGATGTCACTTTCCTCGAATCAGAATGTTTTTTCCCATCACCGGTATCCAATTACACTCTTCAGGAGGAGAGTTATGGTGAAGAACGAAATTGGCTTGATGTTGAAATATTAGACACTAGTCCAACATACTCGGATCGTGCCAATAATATGGAGGAGCCCGTATCTAGACTCGAGCTTGAACTTCCAAGAACTGAAGCTGAAGTAGTAATTGAATCTCCAGAAGATGAAGTGGTTGATGTACCCTTCCATTCTCTAGTACCCAATGATCCTCCTGCTGAGAACACTCCTGAGGTAAGCTATCCTATCACACCTTTACAATCTAATGCTATAGATACACCTGTTGGTTATGTTTTACCTTTCAGACACAATCGAGGTAAACCTCCAAATCGATACTCCCCAGAAAGAGAAGAACGACAATCCAAGTATCCAATAGCAAATTATGTATCTACTCAAAGGTTATCAGAACCTATCAGGGCATTTGCACAAACACTCTCCTCGTGTCAAATTCCGAGTAGCATTGAAGAAGCATTATCTGATCCAAAATGGGCTCAAGCTATAAAAGAGGAATTTGAGGCATTGCAGAAGAATAACACATGGGTGTTAAGCGAGTTGCCTCAAGGGAGGAAGATGGTAGGATGCAAGTGGATTTTCTCCATTAAGTATAAAGCAGATGGGTTAGTTGATCGTTACAAGGCGAGGCTTGTAGCAAAAGGATATACACAAAAACATGGGATAGATTATCAAGAAACCTTCTCACCTGTGGCTAAACTAAAAACTGTGAGAGTTTTGTTATCTCTTGCAGCAAATTTAGATTGGCCATTGCACCAACTTGACGTGAAGAATGCCTTCCTTCATGGTGACCTTGAAGAAGAGATTTACATGGATATCCCACCAGGATATACTGTTACATCAGGAAACAAAACTGCATGTAGATTACAACGAGCATTGTATGGACTAAAACAATCACCTCGAGCGTGGTTTGGTAGGTTGAGTTCAGCAATGAAGAAATATGGGTTCCAACAAAGCAACTCTGATCATACTCTTTTTCTAAAACATCGATTAGGGAAGATAATGTACTCTTATAGTCTATGTAGACGACATGATCATTACAGGGGATGATAAAGAAGAAATCTCTAAGCTTCAAGAACAATCACAAATGAATTTGAAATGAAGAACTTGGGAGGACTCAAATACTTCTTAGGTATTGAGGTAACAAGATCAAAACAAGGCATATGTCTTTCCCAAAGGAAATATACTCTGGACCTACTAGCAGAGGCAGGACTACTAGATTGTAAACCTGTCGATATTCCAATGGTTCAAAATCATAAACTCGGAGAATATATGGACCAAGTACCAGCAGATAAATAGAGATATCAACGGTTAGTAGGTAAACTCATATATTTATCTCATACTCAACCTGATATTGCTTATTCTGTGAGTGTCGTGAGTCAGTTCATGCACTGCCCAAGTGAAGACCATATGGATGCGGTCATGCGAATACTTCGTTACTTAAAATCCTCCCCTGGGAAAGGACTTATGTTTTCAAAGAATGGTCAATTGGAAGTCCTTGGATATATAGATTCAGACTGGGCAGGGAATATGAAGGATAGGAAATCTATTACTGGGTACTTTACTTTCGTGGGGGGCAATCTTGTTACATGGAGAAGCAAGAAGCAAAAAGTAGTTGCTTTATCCAGTGCTGAAGCTGAATTTCGAGGAATGGTCAAGGGAATATGTGAGCTCTTTTGGTTGAAAAAACTTCTAACTGAGATTGGTGTTGCTCCTAACTCTGAAATGAACTTATTTTGTGATAACAAAGCAGCCATTGACATCTCTCACAATCCAGTTCAACATGATCGCACGAAGCACGTTGAAGTGGATCGAAACTTCATCAAACAAAATCTTGAAGAAAAGATTATTAAGCTTCCATTTGTTGCTCCTAACTCTGAAATGAACTTATTTTGTGATAACAAAGCAGCCATTGACATCTCTCACAATCCAGTTCAACATGATCGCACGAAGCACGTTGAAGTGGATCGAAACTTCATCAAACAAAATCTTGAAGAAAAGATTATTAAGCTTCCATTTGTTAAATCAGAAGATCAATTGGCTGATATACTCACAAAATCTGTGTCTGCAAGGAACTTCTACAACTCACTTGACAAGTTGGGCATAAGAGACATATATGCACCAACTTGAGGAGGAGTGTTGGTGTGTGTTGTTGTGGCAGACACCAATGACGCAGTGGAGTAAAACATGGAACATACAATAATGATAGTGGATCCATAAAACATGGATGTGCAGGAATTATGGTTATTGTTTAATTTTCATTTTCTTTGTATACATATATCTCAACTCTTGTACAGAAAACAGAACAGAAATAATAATGAAATATACATGATAATTATCAGAGAAACACATAATTTGACAAGTGAGACCTATGGCAAGGCTGAAGTTGCTTCCATATCCGATATCACTTTCCCAAAAAGCAACAAAACAAAGAGAAGCATTTGAGAAAGTTCAGAAAAAGACTTGCCATACTTTACGAGAAAATGGAGCTTTTGCATTTTTGCAGTTTACATAATTTTTAAGAGAAATTGTTTTACGATTTCTTAGTGTATTTATACGATTTGATTAATTAGATTTTATACTATTATCATTCATTATTTTCTTTTAAAAGAAAAATCAATTAATGAAAATATTAATTTTTTTAAAATAATAAAATTATATTACACTAATTTTTAATCTAAAGAAACAAACAATTAATTTTAAGACGTAACTTTTTTTTTCTTAAAAATCACTAATCAAATTAATTACAGTTTAATATTATGTTAAAAATTTAAAATTAACTCAATCTAATAATTATATATTCTAATAAGATATTATTTAATTAAAAATTTACTAAACGTATAAGTAACTGTCAAAGTTAAGGAACTTAACATTTTTAAATAACAATTTTAAAATATAGCAAGAGAAAGGCTCAAAAGTGTGATTTTACATTTCTCATTTTTCTTTCCATATTTATTTCCGATTCTTTTTTTCTCTTTATTTTTATATTATACAATGTTCTAATTTTAATTTCTTAAAAAAAATTGTGATAAAAATGTGTAATATATTTTTTTAAATTTATATATAAAAAATTATATTATATAATTAAATCTAAATATTTGTGTGCAATTGATATGGTTGTTTATATATTTGTGTGTAATTAATATCGGTTGTTTATATATATGGGAGTTTATTTATTATACTATTGTAGAGAATTTCTAGTACCAAAATACGATAAAATAAAAGCATCTTAATTTTTTATTTTTATAAAAAAAATTTAAATTAAAAACAATATCAACTTATAATATTAATAAAAAATATATTATAGGTAAGATTTTTTTCTAAAATAAAAATATTCTATGATTTCAAAAATAATTCAAAATTAAATTAATAATGCTATCACAAATTACAATCTAATCAAATAAAAAATATCATTAATTTAATTTTAAATAAAACACTAAATGAAAAGTTCACGTGTAATAATTTAATAATAAATTTATAAACTAATAATTATAATTCTCCATTTATTTATAAATATATAGATTTATCACCAACTCTTTTCATTAATTTTTAACAATTTAATAATATATTTGTTGCTAAATAAAACTAAATGATATATGTATAAATTTATTTTTATCTAGACAAAATTTGTTAACACAAAAATAATATTTTTATTTTTAAAAATTTTAGAACAAAATAAAATATTTAGTTATTTGGTATTATAATTTTTGTTATAAAAATAGCTATCACTTAATACATGCATATATGATATTATGTTCATCCGTCATCTCCACTTTAACGTAAATCCAATCCATTCTTCAATTTTATTTCTTTCTTTCTTTCTTTTTTAACATTTTCCCTGAAAATTAGCCTAGAAAATCAAATCAAAGCCTCCATACTAAACTTCTTAGCCGTTTTACACACGGGACAATAATCCAGATAAGCCTCGCAAGCTTCGCATGAACAAAGGTGTCTACAAGGAAGTAACAACATACACGAGCTTCGAAAATTGCACACTCTGCAAGCCATCGTTATCTTCTTTCCCTGTTGTTCAACAATGTCGTCATTTCCTATTATTCTGTTTTCCCCTGTTTTTTCATTTTCTATTTCTTCGTCGTTTTCTCTTCCCACATCACAACAAGAATCAGCATCTTCTGCGCCATTGTTAATACAACAAGCTCTTTCTCTGACTTGCTCTAACGTGTTGTTCAGAGACACAATCATGGCTTCGTGTTCTTGTGCTACTGTTTTCCATGTCTGATTCTCCATCTCTAATTTTCTCAAGAAATATTCAAGCTCCATTGTTCTATTTGTTGTTTGTGCTATTTCTTCATCCTTTTGTCTCATTAGTTCTATGGTTTTGGCCTCTATTTTCTTTAACAACATTGAAAATTGTTGTTTTCTCTGCTCTTGTAGTATTAATCTCAGTCTCTCATTCTATAAAACCAAAAGAAGCAAAACGCAAGACATTTTTTAACCAAACACTTAAAGCCTAAAACAACGTCATCAAATGAAAGGACTAAAAACCCAGCAATAAATTGCCAGAAAGCTTTAAAATTTTACCTGTAATTCGATGTAGTGATCAATTTCTTGTCTCTGCTTCTCAACTTGGGCTGTTATGTTCTGACCATAAGTCATAGTTTGATGAGCAGTACGATAGGTAGTATCATTATTTGTCCTTGAATCAAAACGAAATCTTTTGTTCTGTTGCTGCTGTTGAAGATTTTTAATCTCTAATTGCACCAAAAGTTCTTGTTCTTGTTCTTGTACTTTGTGTTGGGAATCCATGGTCATTATCAAATTTTGAGAGCCAAATATCGAAAACCCAGTACTTTCAGGATACAACTGTGCTTGAATCGCCATCAAATCACTATCTAAAAACAAAAAACAGCTACAAATAATACCCACAATCAAGATACAAATTCCAAATGGGTTTCCTCTAAATAAATCAAAACTTTAACCAATTTAGACAATCTCACACTGATTCATATATGTCTCCTGGGATCGATGTTATAGCTTTGAGAAACATACATACAAAAAGTTGTGGAGTAGAAGAAGGCAATATATATAAGATGAATAAGTTAATAGGAGGATAGTGGAGAAAGAAAAGGAACGGTTAAATTAAAGTAAACCGTATAAACAATTGGGAAAGAGTGGACCAGGATTCTATTTTTATTTAGAGAAAGAGAGAGAAGCAATAAAGAGAGGGGGATGAATGAATGGGAAGGTGCAAGCAAAAGACGTACACATGCAGATTTCGTGACTAAATTATCGGAGTGGTCAGAGTTTGTTTTTCTTTGAATGATGGAATTCAAACCAGAGACTTCAAGTGGGTATGGATGTGAGTCAGAGAAAAGCCAAAGAGAAACTGTTAAAAGAGTAATTTTATTAGTATCCGGACACAAATTTATATATATATATATAATATATGTTAATTTTTTATTGATTTATGAATATAAATTATGATATTAAATTTTCCTGTGAAAATGTGAACTAGTCGCTTTTCATATTCATATACAACAGTGTAGAATCACAGACTTGTCAGTTTGGTCGTCTGGAAAGGCTGAATTTTAGGATCTTCTTTCTCTCACTTACTTTTCCTCACGAACTCTTCCTTTTCTATTTTTGTGGGGACCTTCAATCTGTATTTTTTCAATTTTGTTGTGGGGGAAATAAATAGTATCCTCGTCAATCAATACTGTTGGGAAAACTTTTTACATTATTTAATATTATTTATATATTATATATTATAAATTTAATAATTATTTTTATTTTTATTTTTATAAAATTAAATTAATTAATATAAATCTATTCAATTAAATAATTTTAATATTTTAATAATATAATATAATATAAAATTACTCATTTATTCTTTCATTTTGTAATTTTTTTAAATTAAAAATATATCTATAATTTATAATAATAAAAATATAATTTTAATAATATATTAAAAATTAATTAAACTGAATTCAAACGGTATATTGAATATTTTTTAATATAAAAATTATTATTTTTATAATTATAAATTATAAATATATTATATTTACAAATTTTATAGGATGAAAGTCATGCCTCTCAAATTTCCGCCAAAGAAACGCTGTTTTTATTCCTTACATTTAAATTTGGGAAAGTGACACATAAATTTTTTTATTACTTTAATTTAATAATTATTCTTTTAATTCTATCTATTTTTGAAAGAAAATTAAAATTAAATACAATTGAATAAAATATTTGATACATATATATTTATATTTTATAATAATATATAATAACTTAAATTTTAAATAAAGTTATTAAATTCTTAACTTAATAATATTTTTTACTATCTTAATTTTGGGAATATATATACCTAATAGTTTATTTATGTTACATATTGTGAATATTTGATGCTATATATTTTTTGTGAAAATATGTCAACATAATTATATTATATTTATAAAATAAAATTTTATAATAATTAAGTTATATATGAATAAGGAAAGGAGTTATATCCGGTATAAAGCATAAGGTTTGCTCAGATAGTAATAACATATGATAATAGCACCTTTTGTTATATAGTATTAAATATTATGATTTTATAAATTTTATATATTCATATATTTTACGTAATAAAATTTAATACTAATAATTGATATAAGTCTAAATTATATTAGATATTTTACTTAATATTTTAAAATTATGTATATTATTAACTTTCTCTCTCATCTTAATTTAAAAAAAAATTAATTTTTAAAATGTAAAAATAAATTAAATACTAATTTAAATATTTTTACAATGAATTCTATTTTAATATGTGATAAAATTAAATAAAATTAATTAATTTTTTAAAATATATATTATTTAATTAAAATATTTATTATTAATTTTATCTATTATATTAAATAAATATATAAATATTATAACAAATAATTATATTTAATTTATTTGATATGATACATTAAATATATCTTACAAAAAATAATATTGGTGGGATATGCAATAGGAATTATAAGGGATGTTCGTGGAACAATGAAATTTGGAGACCTTAAATGGTGGAGTATCATACTAGAATAGGGAAGTATCTTTACACGTTTTCATATTTATTCATATATGGATGGATATGTTATGAGATTTTATTGTATTATTAATTTAAAGTTGGATTTATATATGAAAATATATATTATAGAATATTAAATAAGATTAAGTTTATTTAAAATTGATTCATCAATATTAAAGTAATTTAGACTTTAATGTATTTAATAAGATATGAGTCTTTAATATATAAAAACATAAAATTAATGTTTATTTTAAATATAAATTAAAATAAATATATAATTATTAATTATTTATATAGTGGTTATATTCGCTAAATTATACATATTATTTTAATTTTGTCTTATATTCATGTAAGAGAGAATAGAGAGAAAATAAAATGATTTTTTAAATAAACGTGTAGATATGTAAAACTAATTACTTATCAATAGAATTAATTAATAGCCATTGATTCAGGTACTCTTCGCATATTTGTCTTTGATTTTTGGTGACATAATATAAATGTTCTTAGCTTATTTAGGTGATGATTTTTTTTAAATGTTATTTTGTTCTAGTAAGTGATATGAGAGTTTTTTTTATATTAAATCATTAAAAATCAAATTTTTGATCTAGATAATTTTAGTGTTTTAAAATCTTATAATTCTTGTTATAATATTATTATATTTGAAAATAATAATTATTGTATTTTAAAATTATGGTTTTAGAATTTAAGAATAATTTATACATGAATCTTCGTATATGGATTTGATAAAGTTTATTTATTTATTTATTTGTTCATTTTGATAAAAAAAAACATAAAAATAACAGCGTGTGATAGCTTTAAACCTAAATCAATTCAATGCTTTAAGTTTCACAAGTAATTATATGCTATAAACATACGATTAAAATAGATAGATTATCTTTTTCATCTTTTGAATTCAATTTAGCCGTCGTTTTTAGCATTGTAATTAAGGTTTTTTATGTTACAATTAGGATTTTAATTATTGTACAATTTAAAAACGTAATATCGAAAGTTACTAATATAATTTTTTTATAAGAATTGGATGAAAAGAAGGAAAAATAAAAGTTAGAGAGATCAAATTAAATGTATGCAATAAATATAAAAGATCATTCTGTGAGTATGGATGGACACAATGTCTGAAAAGATAATTATTGTTAAGGATTTTTTTGCTGACATTGAAAAAAGTTTTACCAAGAACAAAAAATTTAAAATAGATACATTCTTGATAATTTTAATTTCAATAAGATGTAGAAGTAAAGACAATATTAAGGAGTACATCATGAAGATGTCTTATCTTGCTTCCAAGTTGAGAGCACTTAAACTATAATTCTTTGAGCATTTGCTAGTACATTTGGTTTTGATATCCTTTCTGAAATAGTTCAAGCATTTTAAGGTGAGTTACAACTATAAAAAAGAGACTTAGTATCTGAATGAGTTCATGTCACACTGTATTTAAGAAGAAGAATGACTGAAGTAAGATAAGATAAAGACTGCTCAATTGACTTCATTTTCTAAGTACAAGAAAAAAAGGAAAGAAAAGAAAGAATGATAAGAAAACTACAATTAAGTATATGAGGTATAAAAAAACTAACAAGTGAAAATTCGACTACATTATGGCACAATAAATTAGGTCATATCTCTAAATGGAGAATATAATGAATTGTTTAAAGAAATTTTAAACCCTTTAGATTTCACAAACTTTGATGATTATGTTAATTTTATAAAGGGGCAACAAACAAATAAAAGGAATTTTGAAGCTAATAGGAATTTAAAAGTCTTAGAACTTATACATACAGACATTTGTGATCAATTTTATCAATCACTTGGAATAGTCAATAATATTTTATAATGTTTATAGACAATTTTTCTAGATATGATTGTTTATTTCTCATTCATGAAAAGTCATAATCATTGAATGTGCTCAAAGATTATAAAGTTGAAAGTTGAGAACCAACTCACCAAAAAAATCATAAGCGTAATATTTGATCGTGGTGGTGAGTATTATAATAGATATGACGGTTGAGGTGAACAACATCCATGACTGTTTTCTAAGTTCTTAGAGAAATGCACTATCGTCTCACAGTACACTGTGTCGGGTTTGTTTATGAATAGTATTATCAAAAGACGAAACATGATGCTTAAGGGTATGGTGAAGAGTATAATATCATTTTACCTTACTAGAATCACTTTAGGGAGAAATGCTTAAGATTGCAACATATATTCATAATAGGGTTTCAACAAAAGCAACAACCAAAAACCCTTTTGAACTTTGGATTGACAAGAAGCATAGTTTAAAGCACTTGCATAAATGTGGATGTCCATTTGAGGTAAAGTCTTAAAGGCCTAATGAAAAGAAATTGGACTCAAGGATGGTGAGTTTCTAAAAAATTTAGGGGGTACAAGTTTTATGATCCCACATTTAAGTCAATTTTTGAGTAAAAACATGTTCGGTTCTTTGAGGATGTTGAGTTTGTAAGGGGAAATAGTTGGAGAATTTGTCTTTGAAATGGAATATGTTGATTTTCCCATAGGTGCTATTGATATTGTTCAAGATTTCATTCCTAACTTTGATCAAGACACGAAAAATCAAGACAATCTCGAAGAACCTCCCATTTAAGAAATTGTTCTAAAAAAAAACTCTACCACCTTAAGAACTCTTGCAATTGAGAAGATCCACTAGAGAAAGGAGAGGTGTAGTGCTAGATGACTACATTGTATTTCTTCAAGAATATGAGTTTGATATTGGAGTAATGGAATAAGATTCGATTAACTTCTGTCAAGCCATGGAAAGTTTTATCTCTCAAAAGTAGATTGATGCCACGAATGATGAGATTAAATCTATGAAGAACAATGACATATGGGATCTAGTCTTATTGCCAAAAGGTGTGAAACCCATTGGTTGTATATAGACATTTAAGACCAATAGGGATTCAAATGGCAATAAGGAGAGATACATGACTTATATTGTTACACAAGACTTGACACAGAAAGAAGTCATCGACTATAAAGAGGCTTTCTTTGCGGTTTATTTGAAAGACTCTTTCAGGTTTATAATGGAATTAATAATACATTTCAATCTTAAGTTACATCAAATAGATGTAAAGACGATGTTTCTCAATGGTGACATTGATGAGATAATATATACAATGCAACAAGAAAACTTGTGTTGGTAGACCTAAAGAATATGGTTTGCAAACTTAAATAATTCATTTATAGGCTCAAGTAAGCATCTCGATAATGTTATTTCAAGTTTCATTAAGTGATCATTTCGTTTGGTTTTGAGATGAATTTGGTAGGGGTGTGCAAAAAATCCGATCATCTGATCAATCCATTGATTTTTCATCCGATCCGATCCAATATGATGGTCGGATCGGATAGAAATTTTTTCCATCCGTTAAGTGCGGATTGAATGACGGATTTCACTACAATTCATCTAATCCGATCCGATCCGACCGAAATTAATTATATATATATATATAATTAATATATATTTATTTGATTTTTTAATGTTTCTTTTAATTCAAATAATTTTATGTTATGATTTATGTAAAAATTTAAAAAAATTATTTAAAAATACAAAAAATAAAGTTAATTAAGTTTATTGGTCTGATTGAATGGATATGAAAGGTGATCGAATCGGTTGCGGATTAGGATGTTTCAATCCGAGTGGATAGTCGGATCGGATTAGATGAGTATAAAATCAACGGTTTCGATCCGATGAACAACCCTAGAATTTGGTTAATGATTGCATATATTGTAAGTTTTGTGAGAAAAAGTATATTTTTATAGTTTTAAATGTCTATGACATTTTGCTTGCGAGCAATGATATAAGCTTACTATATGAAATGAAGAGATTTTTAGTTAAGAATTTTAAGATGAAAGATCTTGATGAAGTCACTTTTGTATTAGGCATACAAATATTCCGAGATCGCTCTTATAGTATTATAGAATTATTACAAAAGAGCTATATTGCTAAGGTTTTCAAGATATATGACATGCATAATTGCAAGCTTGTTATTAAGGGAGAAAAATTTAGTCTCAATCAATGCCTTAAGAATGATTTTGAGGAAATAAAAATACACAAGATTCCTTATGTGTCAGCATTAGGGAGTCTGATATATACTCAGGTATATACACATCTAGATATTATGCACATTGTTGATATTTTAGGTAGATATGTAAGCAATCAAGGAATAAACATCGAAAGATGGCCCAACAAGTCTTATGGTAATTAAAGAGAATAAAAGACTAAATGCTCACATATTGAAAGTCAGATCAGTTGGAGATCATTGGGTATATTGAATCTAATTTTACTGGATGCCAAGATAGTATGAAATCTACATTAGGCTATGTGTGCCTACTATGCTAAGGAGTTATCTCTTAGAACAATGCTAAACATTCTCTTATTATAACCTCTTCTACCATGACAGTAGAGTTCATAACATGTTATAATGCATCTAATAACGAAATATGATTGTGAAATTTTGTCACAGGGTTGTGCATAGTAGATAGTATTGAAAGATCACTTAAGTTATTTTATGATAATAAGTCAACAATACTATATTTAACTAACAATAGAAACCTAAGGAGTCGAAGCATATATAGATCAAGTTCCTGATTGTTAATAAAAGAGTTCAAAATGTACATGTGTCTATAGAATAAATTAGTACAAACTATATGATTGCAAATTCACTTACTAAGGAAATACCACCCAAAATATGTCATAAGAATACTGCTTGTATATATGTCCTGTCATTTAAGGATATTTAGTTTTAGTAGGAGTTTATAATTTTAAATATTTTTTTAGTATAAACAAACTTTTAATTATTTTAGTTTAAAGATATTTTGAGGTTATTTGATTTCACTAAGGTTTAAGATTGGACTAGTTAAAAATAGATACGTTAAGATCACATTACATAAAATTTTCATGTTAAAATCCACATCATGATCTATATCATTCAGTGATATTGACATTCGTGACTATTGTTGGATTGAGTTATGACAAACATAACGAAGGTTACTTTGATCCTATACGGGTATAATTGATGCATTGGATTGATTACAAATACATTTCGATATTAACAACAAAGTTGAGCTCATATGATTATTTTTGTAATGCGTAATTATAATATTACACATATAACAAAAAATGAAAGATTGTTAGATCCTTAATCAAATATTGTACTTATATGTAAATAATTAGGTGTTATAAACCGTGATATAAAATTAAGCCCATTTAAAAATAATATGTTAAGTTTTATGTAATTTGAGTTTTAATATATCCAATAGGGTGTGGATCTTTAATATGTAGAGATTTAAAACTAATGTTTATTTTATTTATAAGTTAAAATAGATATACAATTATTATATATATAATAATTATGGTTTTAGATCACAAATATTATTCTAGGTTTATTTGATATCTCATCGTTAGATAGAACATAGAGAAAACTAAATGATTTTCTCAATAAAACTAAAAGATTCTTTAAAAAACGTGTAGATCTATAAGACTAATTACTTATATATAAAATCAATTAATGGTTACATATTTAAATACGTTTTTATATATTTATCTTTGATTATTAATGATACAACATAAATATTTTTATGTTATTTAAGTGATGATTTTTATCAAAAATTATTTTATATTATTTATTATAACAGATTTATCGCAAAAATAAAATGATCATTCACTTATATTAAATTAATTTAATTTTTCACAAATTATTGCATGTATATATTTTGATTGTTATCATTTAGGATAATTTTTCTTTCTTTCATCTCCTCATTTTTATGTTTTTCATTCACATGTGAAATTTTTGATGAATTTTGTTTTTGTCAAAACTCATTAGTATTATGTTTACTTTCATGTATAAATATTTTGGACTCAATTTACTATAACACGTTAATAATATTGGAAGTATGATTTAGATTCATTTATTATTATGTTTATCTCCATTTTGAAGAAAGGAGGATTTTAAGTGGTGTCTTTGATAAATTTTTTTAATTATTTATTTTTAATTATATATACTAATAGTAACATTTTCAATAACATTGATAAAAATAAGTATTAAATGATTACAAATGTTACTATTATAATACTTTGACTTAATTTTAAAATTTAATTTTGTTAAGGTTTATATTTGTATTTATTACGAATTACTTAGTTTCTTTTCTTTTTTTCATTAAAGGATGTTTGAAAAAGTGGGTTTAAATTAAGTTATTGCTTGATAAAATGTCATGCTTTCATTGACTATATTAAAATGCGGTTGTCATACACTATGTATGTTGTCCAAATCTTCAACTTTTAATATGTAAATGATAAGATAAGCATGTTGAGACCGTTATGGGAGGAGTCGTTTAAAATTTATTTGATTTGAACAATTCATTCATTTATGTTGAACTTAACCTAAATTATCTGATTTTTCTTTTCTTGTTTTGATTCAAAAATCCAAAGTTTAATAAAAAAAAAAAGGTTGGATAGGCTTGTAATTATTAAAATTTTGTAATATTATATATTATTAATTCTTAAATAAATGTTCAAAAAATCAATAATATTAGTATTTTAGGATTTTTTTTTAATTCAAAACAAAAATTAGAGTTTTAGCGTTGGGTCTATTTCTTTTAAACCCTAATTGTGATCCCAATCCCCAATGTTGTACGAAGCTTTCAACCTCCCTTCCATTACTTTGTCATTCCCTTTTAACGGCTGTCAAGGTTTGTGGATTGTACGTCGTGATTCTTTTGCCATCTTATGTCCTTTTCTTGGGTAGAGTCATTGACAAATTTTATTTAGAATTTTAGAATTTATATTTTAAATATAATATTATATTATTTAATATAATTTTATCTTATTTAAATTATAATCATAATAAATACAATTTTAAACCATTTTTATTATTAAATTTATTTTATAAATTATCATTTCATTTATTATATTTTATATTAAAATTTTATTAAAAATAAATAAAATATCTTAACTATTACTATTTTATTAAAAAATAAATAAAATAAAATAATATAAATTTTCTTATAATTTTATTTGATATATAATCACAATTTACACCAATATTATCTCCTGTTTTCTTATTCAAATAAACACAACTATTCGATAAAGTTGATTAACAAAATTAACAAAAATCAATTTTTAAAGCTTTCAATGAATTTGATTGCAATTTAATTTTTAAAGACTAATTTTATCGTTTAGTTCCCATTTCCAATTTAAATTTAACTAATCCATTTTAAATTAAAATATTATGTTTAAATTCAACTTATATATACTATAAGAACAAGTGAAAAATTTATAATGCATATTAAAAAATAACAACAATTAAATTATACATTTTTAAAAATGAATGGATTTGTGGATTTCTTTTTCCAACTAAATTCGTCGCTTAAAAAAAAAGAAAAAAGAAAAAGATTATGCGAAACTTTGAATCCACCAAAACCTCGTTCGCAAGAAACGAATCGCCCAAAGAAGAAGAAACAGCCAGCAGCAAAGCTTAGAGAGATTTGCTTGGTAAGGCTCTGCTTTTAGCTCTAAAATTTCTAGGTATGCAAGGTTCTCTTTCTGTTTCTCTGCTCAAATATTTGGATTTAACTTCTCTATGATACACAGTGCCGAAAATTGATGGTTGGTTGATTAGGGTCTCATCTGATGTGAGCTTATTTCATGAACCCGTTTTTAATTTTTTATTTTGGGTTGGAATTCAATCTGATTGACTAGTTCATGATAATTTCAAAGTAATTTTTCTTCCAAATATATATTGATTCTATGATTCCTTTTAAAGAATGCTATAGTGATTTATATCGAGTTCATAGTTCTTACTTTCATTTCCACAATTGAATTTCCCGCCTTGAAGGGATCCTACTTTTTTGTCTGGTCGGTGACTTTCTGTTAAGTTTTGCTTTAAATTGATTGATTTTGCATTTCTCGGGTTTGGGGTCTGTTGAATCCATTAGAACAATGAAACATGTGTTAGAAGTTATTAGATACCAACTCTCTTAAAAGCTTAAGCTATTGAGAGAAGATTTAATAATACTTTTATGCACTCATCACTCCTTTACATGTGTTGGTTATATGTAACTTTAGGCCCAACACTTGCAATTGAGGTTCTGGTTTAAACGCAAAACCTCAAACTCTGATACCATCTCTCAAAAGCTTAAACAAGATTAAGCTATCTAGAGAAAGCCCAAAACATTACTTTTATAGTTTGCTTGATCATGCTTAACCGAGTAATCTAATGCATTTTGATGCAGTTTTAAGTTGGAAGACAATTTCAATGGCCAGAAAGTCTGTTCCAAGACCAGCAAAACTATCAGTATACCTTTACATTCCAAATATCATTGGTGGGTATTGAAATGTGACTCACTTGTTTTATGCTTGTGTACATGTTGCAATCTATCTAAAATCATTTCATCATTTGGCTGCCGGAGAATTAGTTGCCATAATGCACTCAATTTAAGTAGCTCATTTAATCACAATGTTTAAACACATTGCAGAGATAAAATATAATGAACATTTGACTTTCTTGCAGTCTTATAGCTCTTGATGAGGAAGTATTACTAGGAAATTAATGTTTGATAGCTGACTGAAAATAACCCATTTCGGAAAACTCACTCTGTAACCCAGGTTTTTGTTTTCTTTGTCAATAGGAACTGTTACATTCATTTCCATCTTAAGAATTGGGAAAAAGTTGATTGAATTCCCTTCCCTAGATATGTCTTTCTGGTCGCTTGACACTGTGACTCCTTTGATTCTGTTAACAAGTGCTTTCCCTTATTTGCAATGCAGGATATATAAGGGTTCTTATAAACTGTTTTGCCTTTGCCCAATGTTTCTCCAACAAGGAGCTCTTTTCCATACTATATTTCTTCAGGTTATTATTAATTTTAATAGGAGCTTTAAATTAGCATGTGTTTTGGGAAGTGTTATGGAATTGAATTTTCCCTTTTCAGTTTTGTATGTGATGCCATAGATGGCTGGTGTGCTCGCAAATTCAATCAAGGTATAGAATCAGCTACAATCTTCCGAATCTAATTTTCTTATTGTTCTGTCAAAACAATACTCTTTATCATGGTTTGACTGAAAAGAGCTTTATTAAGATTCCTTGCTTTGAATTCTTATTTGCTTTCAAACTCCTCTTCCTTTTTTGTACTTATGGTTCTAATATTTTTTTGTTGCAGCTTTACTTGCTTGATTGAAGTACTCCCCACGAGGAAGTAACTTTACTATAGCATGCTTTCTCACTCTAGAGACTTACGTTTTGACTAGAAAAAGCTTCTTATGACAGTTTTCATTTGTATTTTTAAAGCTTTCTTCCCCCGAAATTGATTAGAAGGATTTAGTAAAGGATGCTGTCAGTAAAGTATTTTATGTCGATTTCTGTTTCCTGTTCAACAACAATAGGGCTTGATATTATTGAAATTTATGGATTGAAAATCTTAGCTTAATTGTGAAAAACAATTAGTGGTTGATCGTAATCTCTGCCAAAAAGTACAAAAATGGCTATTGATCATCATGAAGTCCCTGAACTGTGATTTTTACGCCTTCCTTTCTCTTCTAATTTCAGTCTCAACTTTTGGAGCTGTTTTGGACATGGTAACTGACAGGTGATATTCTTAATTTCGATATTTTGTTCTAAATATATACTTATGAGGTGCTGCTTGATTTGCTAGGTTGCATGGCTTGCGTTTTTATTAATTCTTAATTTGAAAGTTACAGTCTTATGCCTAACTCAAGTCCCTCATTCAACTGCTTTGTATCTCAGGATTAGTACTGCCTGTTTGCTGGTAATTCTTTCCCAACTCTACCGGTAAAATTATTTGTTGGCATTCCTCATTTTCATTAAAATTGCCTTTGTATTCTCCAGCATACATTTCTTAGCCTTTGATGGTTATTAAATGCAGACCTACCTCGGTTTTCCTCTCATTGTTGGCCTTAGATATTGGAAGCCATTGGCTACAGATGTACAGGTGCGATACTCTCATTACTTGTGTCGTATTTGATTCTCAAGAAAATTCTGGAACTTCAATCCATATCTAGAGTTTCTTATGCTGATCCTTGTACTTTTACAGTACTTTCTTGTCAGGCAAGGTTAGTCATAAAGATGTAAAGGATAGCACCAACTGGCTTTTTAAACTGTACTATGGAAATCGGATGTTTATGGGGTATTGTTGTGTAGCATGTGAGGTAATTCATAATTTCTTTGCGTTAACTGAGAACAATCATTTGTTGTAACAGCTTGATCTGACCTTAAGATTTGCAGGTCCTTTATTTATCTCTGTTTCTTCTTGCAAAGAATGAAACTGAAGTTTTGATGGATGTAAGTTCCAAATGTGCTATAGCTACAATTTTCTAATAGAGATTGGAAATTTGCAGACCATATTAGCTTCGATTTTTATCTTTCAGGTTTTAACAAGTTCTGCAAAACAGAGTATGGTTCTTTGTTGTATACTTGGCTTGAGTCTTTTCGGATGGACAGTTAAGCAAGTTGTTAATGTTATACAGGTAATGGTCGATGATGCTCTTGTAATTCTGGAGTAATTCTTAGTTATTTATTATCTTCATCAAAATAGGGAGAGAGAAAAAAATCATTGCTTTGATAAATATAGGACAAGGTTCATCAGAGTATAATATTAATAATTGCTAGGAATCAATATGATAGTAGTTTTTCTTTGAAACTCTCTTAAATAATCAGTAAACTAGATGACTTTATTTGATTAGAGCTGATATCTGATGATTAATCTATCTGTTCTGCAATTCAGTTGAAGACAGCAGCAGATGTGTGCGTGCTATATGACATCAACAGAAAGCAAAGTCCGTAAAATTCATATTAATCTGGAGATCATCCTTCATTGATGCTTTTATTTTACAATTTTCCCTCATTCTCATGTATATCATCATCTTTATCTTCTTAACGTCTAAGTGCAAATTGTATTCTTATAAATTATAATGCGCTTCCAAAGTTGTGGGTTGAACTTGATTATTCTTTTATTTTTTCCTCGTGAAATTTATTATTCTTGAGGACCCGTTTCAAGTTATGAGTTATAGAGCAGTGAGCTTACGAAATGGACCTAGGTTTAGAAATAAAGTCTCCTTGATGGGTTTCTACCCGTTATAAGTAACACGGTATAGGGGTGCACAAAATATTCGTACATTTCATCCATCTATAAAATTCATTTATATGGATTAAATAACAGGTTAATATTTTTAAATTTACATATTCGATGAGGTTTGTATATATTGTAAATATAATATTTTTATATTTGTTTATAAATTATCTGAGTTTTAAAATAATTTTATCATAATCCAAACTCATACGCTATATATATACAATAATTAAATGAGTATAATCTTCAGTTGTTTTTGTTTTTAACCTCTTGAATGAAATTTTTTCAATTTTAACGAACAAGTGTTATATATAATAATTTTAAGTTTAAGTTACTTTGATTTGTAATTTGTATCATATTTTTTTTAAAAATATTTATATAATTATAAAAAATATTATTTAATGAATTATGGAAATTGATTCAAATCAATCAGCATATACGATTTGAATGATTGTACGTGTAAATAGGTCACAGATGGTAAAATTCATAATTGATAAAAATTTAATCCAATTGTAAATTGAGTAATATTTTGCGTATTCAATCCACTAAGACGATGTATATTTTCACAAGGAATATAAGCTAGTCTTTATATCAAGTGTTTTGACTACTTGAGATTTCATTAAAAATGAATGTATTCTTAGCCCTAAAAAGTACTTTTAATAAAGATAAATATTTAATTCTGAAGCACTTTTTTGCGTTAAAAAATGCATTTACAAGATTTTATAATAAACAAACTACCCTAAAACTCTTTGTTATAGGATTGCCCCGAGTTCTCATTTTCAACTTTTATGTAAACATGGTAGCCATCTATCTCATTCACGGTGCAATTACTGGACCTCATTATCAACTAAGACGTAATTTTAATTCTAAATTTCACATAAAAAACAGAATTTAACTGGAAACCAAATAATGCAAACAAGCACTAAAGCAATCTGATTTCTACCATAAAAAGAACTACAAATGCTGAAGAAAATATAAGAAACTACTCTCACTGAAAAATGGTAGACACTGATGAACTTCCGATGTAATCAATTTGGCCGTCCTTTCTATGAACTTATCTGTCTAGCACTCCTGGAAAAGGTTGAAAACCATGAATCTTGGCGCCGATTCAGATGAATCAATATAGACTGTAACCAAAGAACTGGCTGATGATAATGGCAGATCCAAGAGCAATTGCTATGATTGAAGAAGCCCATGTCAGTTTCTCAGTTATTCTGGGCACCCTGTCCTTTAATGCCTGGCTACATGAGCCTAAAAATACTGTATAGCTTCCCATTGCAACTACTGTCCCGACTAAAAACATAATAAGAAAAGCAGCACCAGCCAAGCGTGATGGCAATGCAAGTGCAGGCAATACCATCATCAATGCATCTGGTTGGAGACCATGAACAATCCCAGTAGCAAAGGTGGCAAAACCAATCTTCTTCTTTCCAACTGTAGGGCTGTCAAGTGCTTCGTAAACACTTACATCACATTCGCCATTATCTAAAGCAACACATGGGGTGGGAACTTCTGAAGCTTCTCTAATACCCATAGCACCAATTACGAGTAGAGTGATGCCCACAACTCTTGTACCCCATGTTCGGATAACTTCTATGTGAAGCCGATCCTTTAATAATAGAAATATTAAGCCAAAGATTACCTGACCAGCATCATGACCACAGCCCCAAAGGGCTCCAACAGCTGCACTTTCCATGCGGCTACGCCCAATTGAAAGTGGAGCCAAAGCAGCAAGGTGATCTGGTCCAGACAATGTGTGCAAGCAACCAGCAAAGAAACCAGTCCAAGCACTACTCAGCAATTCAGTCTGGATCAGTCTTCCACCAATTGTAGCAGCAGCAGGAGCCCCTTTATTAGCTGCAGTTTGAAAGGTCGCAAAAGCTGGAGATGCAATAATTGGTTGGATTAAGATCATAACTAGAGCAGAGAGAAGAATGAATGTCCCTCTGGTAATGGCCTGAAACATATAGAAAATATGAAAATTTTGTCAAGACTAAAATAATAGAGATTACTGAAATTTTGACCTGTTAAATTTCTATGGAAAAGTCGATGAAAAATTAGATAGAGACTAAAACGAAGCTGAAATATAGATACAGGCAAACATTTTATTTAGTACTAGAACTATTAATTTTGTATCGACTTAGTACTAAAACTTTTTTTTTAACAACTAAAACAACTAATTTAGTTTCATTTTAATATTCTGTTAGTTAGGTATCCAAAATAACAGAAAAATCAAACATGTACTAATCATGTGATCACATTATGTGTATTTTAGTAATTTTCATATATAATACAAATAAAAAATAAAAAAAACACAAGCAGACAGCAATGAAATGGCACTGGAAGAAAATATCTTGAAAAATATGGGGTTGAAAATCTGGATTATAATGGCTTTGAAAGAAAATGGATATGGAAGAAAATAGTGTTCCGAATTTCGTGTTTGCAAGAAATGAATTGACTGGTTGTGTTGTCTTCAACAAGTGAGGCGATGGATATCTCACGATTTTGCTGCTTTGCTTGTTGCTCTAGACCGTGGTTGGGTTGCGAAGAAGTGTGACGATGGCTGCTGTTGGGCGCGGCAGCAAGGCAAGATGAAACGACGGTGCAGTAGTTGTGTTGGTGAATAGTTTCCTCCTCACCTTCGCACCTATATACCTTGCTGCCTTTTTTAATTATATATGAAAATTAATAAAATATCTCTAACGTGGTCACATGATTTGATTTTCTATTATTTTAGATGCCTAAACTAACATAATACTAAAATGAAACAAAATTACATAGTTTCAATACTAAAATGAAACAAAATTACATAGTTTCAGTAGTAAATTGAAACAAAAAAAAAATAGTACCAAGTCGACACAAAACTAATAGTTTTAGTACTAAATGAAACATTCGCCCTATAGATGCATTAATTAGTCATTCAAAGGTAAATTTAAAGATCTTATCTCATAATCTATTTTTTCCCCTAAACAACTCATAATACTCCGGTGCTCATAAAGTCAAAACAGAAATAAGAGCATACGAGTATATAGTCAATTTGACAGTTGAAGATGAAAGCATTAAAAACAAACAAACAAACAAACGAGAGAAATTACAAAAAATAACATCGTTAAAACTTATAACAACAAAATAGTACTTAATAACATTGAACGGGTCTAAATGATCGTAGTTCAATTTAAACGGCATCGAATTAGACAATATTCAGTATGAAATGATTGCTAAACCTTTTTTTAATAATAAAAATGTATAAATTGGATATAAGAGAATTCGATTTTTGTGGTTACAAATTTTAAAGGTGTTATTTTTGTTGTTTTCCAAAAATCTATTGCCAACAACAAGAACATTCAGGTCTACAAAAAATTTGGAACATTATTGAAGCAATAAGATAAATCATCTGAGCTCAACTTGCAAGGGGTATGAATTAACTAAAGCGTGGCAGAAGAAGTAATACACCAAACACCATAAAAACTGTAAAATACCTACATAGTATTATTTTCTTAGCCAACACTTTCATGAAATATAATTACTATTAGGAAAACATAGATGAACAACACTTATAAAATTCAAGCAATGTATTGTTTCATATTACAAGCTTATTTTAAGAGCCTCAAGAAGGTATAACATGAGCACTAAGAAACTACCTAAACATGATCATGATATGGCATCAATAAAAGCAAGATCAATTTCTCATACGCACTTTATCAACACACACATCAAATACTGCCAAACAAGAATAGAGGGAAGGTTGAAAACTTCCAGGTCAAAGGAGTGCAGAGTCAGGATTTCCATTTCTAGGAAGCAGCTATGCTGCATAATGGTTCTCTTCCCCAGCCCCACTTTAAAAGCTAAATGGCACTTTAAATTATGCAGACTTTCATATGAAACTCTGAAGACATTTTCAAAATAGTTCTAACAAAATACCAAAAAGAATGTTAGTTTTATTTTCCCTTTGATAGGTCTATTACTTTATTTCTGCTGCTCTTAATTGTATTTTTTTATTTTAAAATACTACACTACTCAAGCACCTGAACTTGAATCCTATACATTCTACATGCTCAAGTGTGCTACATGGACTTTTCTGAATTATACATCTTTTATGAATTTTCTAAACAGTTTTAAAAAATAATTAAACCTATTTCTTTATAGCTTCTCCAAAGGCATTGTCCCTGATTTTTTTTCTACTTCCCACCAAATTACATAACTTTTTGAAATTCCCCGGCTTTAGCCTACCCAGAACTTCTGTGTTTTCTGCTTTTACTCCCAGTTTGTACTAAGCTATTAAATTCTTGAACTTTTTGTTAAATTTGGGCTTAATTCCATCTCAAAACTTAGGTTATGAGATATAAGATTGCCCTCATTTATATATGAGTTTGATATTTTATGCCCAATCGATGTGAGACATTTTAACACTCCCCCTCACATCGGCAGTTCATCGATGGACGGTGGTGGGCTTACAGCTGCATGCCACGGGATGAGCTTGCTTGCTTTGATACTATGTTAAATTTGGGCCTAACTCCATCTCAAAACCTAAGTTATGAGATGTAAGATTGTCCTCATTTATATATATGTTTGATATTTCATGCCCAATCGATGTGGGATATTTTAACACTCTTCCTCACATCGACAGTTTATCGATGGACGGTGGTGGGTTTACAGCTGCGTGCAACGGGGTGAGCTTGGCTGCTTTGATACCATGTTAAATTTGGATCTAACTCCATCTCAAAATCCAGGTTATGAGATGTAGGATTGGCCTAATTTATATATGTGTTTGATATTTCATGCCCAATCGATGTGGAACATTTTAACACTTTTCAATATGAGGTATTCTAATATACAAAAACTAAACCGAGGTATCAAAACCATCCAAACTCTCGTTTTATTTGTTTCAAAATCTTCAGTCACTGTTCCATCACACCTTAATACAATTACCCCTAAACTTCCATTTTCCATATTAACAGCGTCAGAAAACGAAAATTGCAAAACATAATTATAGCAACAAAGAAACAAAATAACCCAAAATTGAGATTAAGAAAAGAAAACTCGCACAAAGCTAATACCTTGCGTTTAATAGAAACCTCATTTGCGATCTGTTCGAGAAACTGGGTTTCTGAAACCGAACTATTTGAGCAGGCAACAGGGGAAGAAGTCAGAGATGGTAAAATTTTTGACGGCGTCAATAATGTCGAAGAATTAGAAAAAGAAGACGGCAGATCAGGTGATGGTGGGTTTTCGTGTTTGCAAGATAACGAGTTAACCCGCTTGGACCAGGCACGTGACAAAGTGGGAAAATTGAGTTTTGCTGGGTCAAATCTAGAGAGTCGATGGAGAGGAAGAGAGGGTTTAAGGTGGAATTTCAAAGGAGAAGGAGATGAAGAGGACAGAAGCCTTTCCATGGCTTCCCTGTCTCTCTGTGCGTGTCTCTCTTTGTGAATACTTCTACGATTAAAGATTTAAAAGAGAGATAGGTGGGGCAGTTGAAGATAAAGTGGTTAAGAAAAATAAAAGAAAATTGAATATGAATTTTCTTTTTCTTTTCTATTTTTCCAAAACTAAACATTAATAAGACATAAATTTACACTTAAATTCTTTAATTTCACGAATTAAAATTATTTTAAAAATTAAATAACTGATTTTATTATAATAATACTTGATATAATATAAAATATATGAAAATAAAAATAAGTATAAATTTATACATTATTATCATTTATTTTATATGTCTATATTAATTCTATATTATTAACTTAAATTGTAATAATACAAGTACTAATTTCTTTAATAACCTCACCAAAATGAGGAAAACAGATTAACGGACCAGTTGATCCGTAAATTGGTAAAATTGGTCCCTAGATGTTGGGATTTTTGGGATACATATTGATTTTTAGGGCAATTTTCTGTATTATTTTTGATATATTAATATATATTTATTATAAATACATAATAAATACATAAATAAAAATAACTAAAAATATAAACTTTTATTCGTATACTTACCAACCATCCATGAGAAACAAAAGGTCGCACACTCAAAATGAGATAGAGAAATTAGTGTTTTTTTAAAGATGTTATCATTAACGGTTTAGTTATATTAAATATATTAATTAAAAATAATAAATTTTAATTTTTATATAATTTAATTATTTTTAATAATCATATAAAAATAAGTTAATCGAATAAAAAAAATAAAAATAAAAATTCTTATATAAGAAAATTATGGTATGTAATTAAAAAAAAATTATGGACGATATCTCTTTGCACGTAAAATACATCCTACTAATTTTAAAATTTAAAATTTTATTTCTATGAGATATAATTCAGTGTGACAATCAAATTTCAAAGTAGGTTTGATTAAAAAAAAAAGGAAAAAAAGAAATTATAAAGTGGTTTTTTTCTAATGCTAAGAATATTCAAAGTAGGTTATAATCGTGATAGATTTTCACAAGCTATCGAAAAAAAGTCAAATAACGAGTTGAGTGATTGTTTATATTTTTCCATAATTTAGGACATCTTCATATCAAAATATTAAATTTAGTGAAAAATTCCATACAAAGTCACATATCAAACGTTTTATTATGAAAAAAAATACTAAAAAAAACTATTAGATATAATTTTTTTTTTTGTAATATTTGGTTCAATTTTAAAAAATATTTTTTAATATAATATTTGATATTATGAGTTGAAAAATAATGAAAATTTTGATATAAAATAACATACAATTTATAATAAAATAGTGTTCAGAATTAAAGATGATATTAAGGTTTTAAGTAATAGATTTGCATTAACCAAATTATTTTGATCTATAAAAACAAAATACTCATTTTATTGAAGGTAGATTTGGCTGCCTATGATTTATTTTATTATATTATATTAAATTTTCACTCAGCTTGATTTTATCAATTTAACTGTAAAATTGGTATCTTCATATTTTGAGTTAAAGAAGTACTTTTAATTTGTGCTTGACTTAGGAGGTGCAAAAAGATGAGATGAGTGTCCATTTTGAATTAAAATTCATAGGAAATTAGTCTAATCGATTTTTAAAAAATAAAAATTAAATTAAATTAGTCAAAAAATTTATTATAATTGTATTAATTTTTATATATTTTTTATTTTTCTGTACAAATTGTAATTATAAGTTTTTATGTTTCGAAAATAAAATGGATTCTATATATTTTAAACTTTCTAACTTATATATATAGTATTGTTAACGTATAAGTTAAATAATTTTAAACTTTTAATATAATCTATACAAAATACTAATTTAATTATTAGCTTTTAAAATTTAAAAATAAAACCAATTATATTTAATATGTTTTAAAAATTTAAAACAAAACAAACCGAGAAATCCTAAAATATAAAATTGAATTATGATGTTTTGAAATGATTCCCATGATATTTGATTTAAGTAATTTTTGTGCAACCCAACGTGTAGTTGATGGGAAGATGAGAAGACGCAATTTTATTTCGATTCCGTGCTATTTTGAGAGTCAAACTGAAACGCGCGCTCTCATTACGGCCACAACATTAGCTGTTGTCGTCGCTCTAACAATAACAATTAGAGCCTCCACGTTGTTAACTCTTTCCCTTTCCCTTATTTCTTCTTATCGTGAAAGACCAGTCAACTTTTTTTTTTTTAGACTCATAAAAGTTTATTATTCTATTTATTATATTCTTAATTTTTTTTATATATTTTACGCTTTTATTTTTCTTTCAATTTATTAGTTATTTATATCTCTTTTAATTAAAAAATAATTATATGAGTCTATAAATAATTATGTTATTTAGATGATTAATATATTAATGATATTGTTATTTAATAAAATACGTATCTATAAATTCATATTTTTGTAACAATATCTTAATAATTTATATAATTAATTAAAATTTAACCGATAATTTTAACATATATTACCCACGTGTACTGATAAAAGATTAAGTTGTTACTATTATTCAATAAAAAAAACCTTTAGCATTTGCAAGAATGACTAAAAATAAAACTTGAAAGAGTTATCATATCTACTTATTCCCAAAATAGAAATTCAATTACCCAGCTTCGTTATTCTTCTTTCTTTTTTTTTCTTCCTGATAAACGGCTTGCTTCGTTACTACGTTTTTTGTTCTCTCAATTTCCAAACTTAATTTTTGGAAGAAAAAAAATAATAAATAAACTTTTCAAATTCAAATAAGGAGATATAAAGTTTTTACACTAAATGCACTATCCAAAACTTCCATCGCATATGCATTTTAAATGTCAACATCCTACTAACTTGATTGTTTTAGATTTCAAGAATCAAATGACGTGAAATTATACAAATTTTTGATAAATCATATTTATGAGAAAGTAAAATAGATAAAATAACACATAAATTTGATAATAAAGTTCGATCAATTTTGTTTACGTCTTCGAACATGCTATAGGTTTTTTTACTTAAGAGAAAAAAAATTACTTTCAATTTTTGTTTATAAAAACTTTTTTTATTAAAATGATCATTTGATGATTAATTAATTACAATTATATATCTATTTATAGAAAAATTTACTTCTTAAATTAATTTTTTTTAAATTACTTTTTAAATTATATCTTGATTTACTCCGTATAATTCTCGCACAGTAGTACTAAAGCCACACAAATGTACGGATCAAAAGTTAGGATTTATAAATTTTGTAATGTTATTTTTACAAAAAAGAAAACCCATATCTAATTCCTTTCCCACTTATTGATTGCTGAGTTAGTTTGCTTTATTTATTTATCATATTACTCAAGCCTATAAGGTTTTGTGGAAGAAAACTAATTCTAAATGACAACTAAAGCCATCTTATTTTAAAGGACGCAGAGCAAATTATCGTCATTAGATTCAAACTTTTTGTAACTGCTTTACAATAAGAGATGTCCACTTCTAGTTTAAATTCATGGATGAGTCTACTTTGAATATTTTAAACTAACACCTAACTTTCACCTTACAATTTAGTCAATAGATGTCATTTAAAAGAAGCCATCTAAAATGATATAAGAAGCTTCGTCACGTTCCTTATATCATTATATGCAAGCATGCTTAAAGAAATAAGTCATTTTAAATCGTTGGCTTGTGCTATTTAAGCACTTTCCTTATTCTAAACAAATTTACTTCCTTGTTTTCATTTTATATGGCATTAACTTAAAGTACCTTCTTTATCATTTTATAAGGTGTTTAAAACACTCTCTTCAAAATTTCTTCATTTTTAAGATGTTTTTTTATGACTTCGTTACTTGTTTCAAGGGCATTTAAAGTGTCATATATAAGTGTTATCTAGAATTAAAAAGGCATTTTGATATCCCTTTATTACAGTAAAATTTTAACTTTCTACTGGTTAAAGAAAGCATTTTAATCATCTTATAGTATTAATTATATTTAAAAAAACATATAGGCAAAGAAGATACAAAACCGGAAATATTAATAACTAATTACAATAAAAAATTGTTTTAAAAAATATAATAAAAATAATTGTAACAATTTAGATTATAATATTTGCAATGTAAATCAAAAGAAACGTGTATTACATATTAAATTAAATTAATGATCAACTATCTAAAAATTAAAGCACGTCCAAAAAAATAATTTATTTATTGAAGATTCAAAATTTTCAGTGCTACATGTCCTGCAATCAAAAATTAAAGAACAAAATGAATTTATAAATTAAATTTAAAAAGTAAACAATAAATTAATTCAAGAATTAAATGCAAATGATAAGAGAAAAAGTCAACAAAAAAACAATACATACCTTATACATGTTAAGCTGTTATGTATAGAGAAGAAATCATAAATACACCAACTTTATCTAAACTCATTCAACTTATTTTAAGAGCATCTTTTTTATTTTATTTTATTTCGGGGAGAATTGTCAAAAAGAAATTATAAAACCCTAAATATATTGAACAAATAAATATAATAAAAAAGACATTAAGCACTTATATATTGTGTCATTATTTTGGGTTTATCTCAATTTGTTATATTATCTTTCACTTTGTTCCTATTAATTCTATTAGTAGAAGAAATATTTTTCGGAGTTTGTCCTGTGAACGTAGCCCAAGTTAAAGGATGAATCATGTTAAATTATCGGTGTCATTATTTTACTATGTTAAATTTATTTTATTTTTACTCGTTGTGCCTCAATAACTGGTATCAGAGCTGATCAAGTAAAATTCTTAGTATGTTCTGTAGTTGTAGCATAGATTGATTTGTCACATCAAAAAATATTTTGTTAGGTTCAGGGCGTATTTATTTGTAGAAAAAGAAATACAACAAAAAAAAAATCAAGCCAAAAGGTAGATATTGAGAATTTTAATGGAAATAATAACTTAATTTTATGAAAAAAGATGATGAAAGATATTCTCATTCAACAGAAGGTCCATAAGACATTGTTGAAAAAAGAAAAAAAAAAGACAATAATCGTCACCGAAGAACTTTGGGAGAAGATAGATGAGATTGCAGCTAGTACAATTCGTCTAAATCTCTGAGATAGTGTCTTACAAAACATTGAATAAAAAAATTGTAAGATTGCAAAAGAAACATGCGAGACTCTAGAAAACATGTACATGTCAAAGATTTTATCAATCTTGCATCACACGAGACCAGTTAGGTGATTGATAGTGGTGCTACGATTCACGCTATATCGCGTAGAGAATTTTTCTCATCATACACACTTGAAATTTTTGGTATTATTAGAATGAGAAATGAAGGTTTGTCAAAGGTCGTTGATAGAGGAGATATTTGTTTGAAAATAGAGAATGAAACATACTATTTTTGAATAATGTCATACATATTTCACGTTAAATTGTTAATGTCATTATTTTATTTTGTTAAATTTATTTTATTTTTACACGTATTTCAAAGATTGTTAGTAATTTAACACCAGAAATTAACACCAACTCAATAACTAATATAGATAAATTGCAATCTACCAAGTGTAATTATTTTTCTTTAAGAAAATTTCTATGGTTGTAATATTTGCCTCAATAAATATATATTTATGGTAAAAATATGTACTCTCTCAAGTTGACTCTCCCACCATGTGTTCAACAAAATGTATTTTCTTTTGCAAGAGAGAAGAGAAAGAAGATAAGGAAAAATAAAGACAAATAAGAGGAAAAAAAACATAGAAACAAGTATCTTTTGGTTAAAGCCTTTCATAAACCCCCAAGATCTTAAAACACTTTCAAACTGGTTTTAGTTGTTAGAAGTTGATTTATAACTCAAACATATAGATCCTTATTTACATTGACCTAAACAAGGTTAATGATAAAATTTGATTATACCAGAAAAAGTAACTTAAATGTTTAAATATATAACATTTTAGCTCCATTCACAAAAGCATAAAGATCATTACTCCAATTTAGACTCACCAACAAAAAAACCCTGTAAAGAAGATGAAGAAGGCTTTTAGATATGAATTATTATTTAAAAAAATTAAGCATGAATGCGTGATAAGCTTATATATATGCTGGGTTAAACGCCTCTTATATTAATATCATTTATGGCGTTTTTAATGCCCTTAATGCTTATTAATCATTAATAACGATTAATAAATATTCCTTTTTATTATTAATAGCCTTTTATTAATTTTGACAGCGTTTTTTATCTTCTAAGTGCTCTCAATTATATATACCTTCAAAAATCAGCAAACGCCCTTTATTTATAAAATTGTAGTAGTTTGCCTTCCCAGTGCTCTAGGAACATCTCTCTGATTTTGTTTGCTAAGGTACATCTTCATTAGCAGTTTTTTAAATTGTGTCATGAATTAATCCACGTGTTCAAATGTAATTAACTTATTAATAAGTGGTTTCAAAAGCATTTGAACTTCCCAATTTATCGCATCAATTCAGTGTTGATTAATCAAAGGTCCCAATAAGAAATAAATTATTCTAATTATCTAATATTTAAATAAACATGCGATAATTATTTAATATTGTATCAAATTTTAAGAAAATTCATAATATAATTCCCTAATATGTGTAATGTGATTATACATATATATAAATGATTTAAAAGATATTCAACTTAAAATAGACATAACTCAAATGAAATTATGAATTTTCTAGATGCTAATAATGACTTTACCCATAAATACATGCAGCTCTTAGAAGGGCTTTTACCAAAGCCAAGGCTCAAGGGTCACTCTAGACATCAATTCAATTACTATTTTCCAATTGGAAGCATATTTTTACCTTTCCTTAAAAAATTTATGGGGCTGCCAATTCCTTTTCAAATAATCCATTCATTAATTTGCTTCTTATTATGTCAAGGTCTAAACTCTAATATTGATTTGTGTCCTTCTTCAATAAATGGCTTTGATCCTTTTTGTTTGAATATAATTCCCTTTTTTTCTTCATCGTTTCTTGCTAAAATACAACTTTTGCACTTTAAGAGAGTTTTGCATGCAAACTGTTTTCAAGTCTCTTAACAGATTGAACATAGCATCATATTGATTTTATTTGTTAGATAAAGATAATGGTCCTACTGCTCATACATATCATAGAATTAAGCAACCTTTGATCATTAATTCCATTTAATAATCCACTCTTTTTTTTCATAAGCTAATAGGTGTTTAATTAAACAATACTAACACACCTATAAATCATAATTAGGACTTAAATTTCAGAATTTTTACATATCTAGCAGCACCCAACTTCACCACCTGATAGCTTATTAGGAAAACATATTAGTTTATCTCATTACGTTCACAAATGTATATCCATTTTTTTAAAAAAAGAAAATCATTGATATGTGCTTATTCACATAAATCCTTCTACATTCAAGATCGTTTTCTAATTCCAAACATGTATTTGTCACAAAAAATAACTGCAATTTTTGGTTTATCGTTAGAAACCATATAAATTACACGTGTCGATCAGGCATGTCATATTATCCTAAAAACATTATGTGAGGTCTCAGAACTCTAATCTTGTAGTAGCCTGTGACTCACCTCCACCTCTCGAATAATAAACGCATTATATGAGTCTATCAATATTTCGAGCACAAGCAAACAAAAGGACCATCCAATCATCAACTGAAATTACTATATTAGATTGTGTCCTTTAAGATCAATACGTCGAGAATATAGAATCACTATAAAGTGTACGCTTTTAAGACAATCTTCTTAGCCAAGTCTACATTTTTACTGTGTTCTGTCCCACACCTTATCACTGAATTCATGAATTTTAAAAAGGTTGCTCATTTTGTTTCAAAAGCACTCCCTGAACCACTCAAGTTCAAGCTTCAAAACTCAGGATTCTCCATGGCCAAACCAGTTTCAATTGAAGTGTGGAACCCAAATGGAAAATACAGAGTTGTTAGCACCAAACCCATGCCTGGAACTCGCTGGATCAATCTCTTAGTTGAACAAGATTGTCGAGTCGAAGTAAGTTTTTGTCTTTGTTTGTTTGTTTTTTTTTCCTCCCCGATTTGCTAAATTTTATGGATTTATAGTTTAAATTTATATTCAGATATGTACCCAGAAGAAAACAATACTCTCTGTTGAGGATATAATTGCTCTTATTGGAGATAAGTGTGATGGGGTAATTGGACAGGTATCGTTGGATCATATTCTATTCTAAATAAATTTACTTATATGTGGAGTTTTTTTTAATGTTTATTTTGCATTTGGTTGTTCAGTTGACAGAAGATTGGGGAGAGACTTTGTTCTCAGCTCTGAGCAGAGCAGGAGGCAAAGCTTTTAGTAACATGGCAGTTGGTTATAACAATGTTGATGTTAATGCTGCTAATAAGTATGGAGTTGCTGTTGGAAACACTCCTGTAAGTACTTGTTTATTGTTTTAAATTTGCAATATACACTTTATTGGCTTATCTACTTGTCTCACATTTTCATAAACAAAAACTCATTGATTGCAAAGTGTTTGAGAAAATGTTCATGTGAGCAATGGCATTTCAGATTAACTTCTAACATGTCATTTGACCAATGAAAAGTCTATTTGTTACAAACTTATGTATTGGATATTAGTCCTTAATTCAAGGAATAAAATAAGGACCTTAATTCAAGGAATAAAATAAGGACCTTAATTTAAGGAGTAAAATAAGGAATCCTTAATTCAAGGAGTAAAACAAGGAATCCTTAATTCAAGGAGTAAAACAAGGAATCCTTAATTCAAGGAGTAAATCAAGGAATCCTTAATTTAAAGAGTAATTAAAGGAGTAAAATTTTCTTATAAATAACTATACAATTGTAATGAAAATATGAAGAAAATAATACAAACTAGAGAACTCTTTTGTGTAGAGTTATTTCTTGTTTTTTCAACATGGTATCAGAGCAGGAAAATTAACTTGCTTCTACTTTATTATTATCTTAGCATCTTCAACCTTTGAAATGGCTGAAGACAAGCCGTTAGGATCAGAAGCTGAAAGTTCATCGGTGCTTTCCTTCATGAATATGCATGAGGTGGATGTCAACCCAAATCAAAGATTAAGCTCAGTCTTATTGAATGAGTTTAATTACTTGCCTTGGTCAAGAGCAGTGTCTTTGGCTCTAGGTGGAAGGTCCAAGTTGGGGTTCATAAATGGAAGCATCGAAGTACCTGATGTTTCCTCACCAACCTATGAATCCTGGCTTAGTAAGGATCAGTTGGTTATGTCATGGCTCCTAAATTCCATGGAACGTAAATTAGCTGAAATATTTAGTTACTCTGAATCTGCATACCAACTATGGGAGACGGTTAAGGAAATGTATGGCAGTCAAAACAATGTTACACGAGTTTTTCAATTAAAGAAGGACATCTCAAATCTGCAACAAGATGGCAAGTCTTTTGTACAACTCTTAGGAAGCATAAAAAGCATGTGGAATGAGTTGGAATTATATTGTCCTCATACAACTGATGTAACTCTGCTACGAAAGAGAGCGGAAGAAGATAAGATATTTCAACTTCTGTCTAGTCTCGATTCAACATATGAAGATATACGATGCCACATACTCATGAATACTGAACTTCCTTCCTTCACTAATGTATGTGCGACAATTCAACGTCAAGAAGTAAGGAGGAAAGTCATGAACAAGGGTATAATGACTACTGCACTTGAGGCAAGAGCCTATCTAACCAATGAGAGGAAGTACAAAGGGAAGCATCCAAACTTGAAGTGTCAACATTGCAACCATACGGGTCATGTTAAGGACACATGTTGGATTCTACATCCAGAATTAAAACCTGATTTTATAAAGGATAAGGGTTTACAGAAAGTGAATCGTACAGCACACCGTGTAAATCATGCTTTTGCTTCTATCTCTAATGGGTCTAATCCATTCAATAACTTCACAGCGAATCCAGCTGAACTTATGAATGAGTTTATGTTGTATCTTCAAAGCAAGACAAGAGGAGCTAGAATTGACTGTGTAGATAGCATAGAAGAAGGAAACTCGACAGCATTGTTAAGCAAGTTTGCGGGTTTCTTGGCAGATACAAAACTCATACCACAAGAGGACATACAAGGTATCATAAAAGCCTTTAAAACTGCTCTTAAAATAAATATTTTGCATGATTTTTGGGTTATAGATTCAGGTGCCACAGATCATATGACAAACCATGTGTCAAAGTCTCATAAGTTTGAAAAATTAGCAAATCCTTCTCAAGTTTCAATTGCAAATGGTGAGAATGTAAAGGTTTTAGGAAAGGAAAAAATAAAATTAATGTCAGATGAAATCGAGTCGGTGGTTTTATATGTACCTTCCTTTCCCTTCCAACTTCTGTCTGTAGGGAAAATCACAAATACCTTGAATTATTTAGCCATTTTTTCTCCTCACAATGTCATTTTTCAGGATTGTGCCACCAAAAAGACGATTGGTGAAGGGTTTTACTTAGATAGTCTCTATTACATATCCAAGAGCAATCCCAGAGGTTTTCAAGCCAAGTTTAACCCTATCCAAGATAATCAATTGTGGCATCAACGTTTAGCTCACCCTTCTCTACCAATTTTGTCAACTTTATTTCCAAACTTAGGAAATGATGCAATTGCATGTGAAACTTGTCACTTGTCTAAGGCCACTATATTGCCTTTTAATTCTTCCTTATCTAGGGCTAGTAAGTGTTTTGAACTAGTTCATTCAGATGTATGGGGACCAACTAATGAATCTTTTGATGATTATAAGTATTTTGTGATTTTTGTTGATGATTTCTCTCGAGTCACATGGTTATATCTTTTAAAGTCTAAGAATGAAATTATGGAAGTATTTAAGGACTTTCATAATCTTGTTAAAAATCACTTATCCTCTAAAATTCAAACCTTAAGGTCTGACAATGGCACCGAATACATGTCCCATATCATGAAACAATATTTGAGCATTCATGGCATTATGCATCAAACAAGTTGTGTTAGCACACCTCAACAAAATGGTGTAGCTAAACGCAAAAACCGGGACTTGAAAAAACTAGAGCATTAATGCTACAAATGAATGTACCAAAGAGATTCTGGTCCCAAGGGGTTATGGCAACTGCTTACATCATCAATAGATTACCTAGTCGAGTCTTGGATTTCAAGTCTCCCCTATAGGTCATGAAAGGAAGGAAAATTAACCTCTCACATCTTAGAGTCTTTGGCTGCATCTGTTTTGTACATATTCAATCTCATCATCGAGATAAATTGGATCCTAGAGCTGTTAAATGTATTTTTCTTGGTTATTCATCTACACAAAAGGGATATAAGTGTTATGATCCCCAACTTAGGAGATTAATTGTGTCTAAAGATGTTCGATTTTATGAAACTAACCCTTTTTTCAGCAAGTCACATGAAATCACAAGTCAAGGGGATGGCATCTTGGATATGTTTCCATTACCAAGAATCGAACTTGAGGCTCCACAACAACAAGATCTCAACCATATCAACATTGATGCATCTCTCACTAAAAGTAACAATGAAGGGTCTTGTCTTAATGGTACACTGTATGAAGATGGTGATAATCAAGATGATCCTCACAATATGGTACAAGATATGAACGAGTGTGAGATAACTCCTCCTACTCCACGACGTAATCCAATGCGTGTTAGGGAACCTCCCACAAGACTTCAAGACTTTGTCACCTACAAACCCACACATCCCATCTCAAATTATGTGTCATATAAGAGAGTGACACCAACCCATGCCGCATTCCTCACCACTATATCGAATTACAGTGAGCCTCAAAACTTTCATGAGGCCAACAACCAAGAGGTGTGGAAGGAAGCCATGCAAGAAGAACTTAAAGCCCTAGATCAACACAACACATGGAGCATCACTAAACTTCCAAAAGGAAAGAAAGTCGTGGGTTGTAAATGGATCTATAAGCTCAAATTCAAGTCAGATGGATCAATTGAGAGGTATAAAGCAAGATTGGTGGCTCGGGGATTCACTCAAACATTCGAGGTGGATTACAAAGAAACATTTGCACCTGTTGCAAAAATGAACACAGTAAGAGTGCTACTGTCCATGGCTGTAAACAAGGGGTGGTCCATGTACCAAATGGATGTGAAGAATGCATTCTTGCATGGTGATCTCAAAGAAGAAGTCTATATGAAATTGCCACCCGGGCATCCTCAAAGCAATGAACTGGATTTAGTGTGCAAATTGTACAAATCCATTTATGGTTTGAAATAGTCCCCACGAGCTTGGTATGCCAAGCTAAGCTCAGTTCTTACTAGTATTGGTTTCAAAAGCAGCAATGCCGATTCCTCACTATTTGTTCGCACAGGAGCTATGGGCAAATTGGTTGTGCTGATTTATGTAGATGATCTGATAATTACAGGTGATAATGTTGATAAGATTTTCAACCTCAAACAGTCCCTCAGACAAAGGTTTGCAATTAAAGACCTTGGGATATTGAAGTACTTTCTTGGTATAGAAATGGCAACCTCGCACAAGGGACTCTTTCTTAACCAAAGGAAATATGTCCTAGATTTGCTCAAGGAAGCTAACATGAGCGATGTTAAACCAGCCATTACCCCTCTTGACAGCAAGCTCAAACCTAGCTTGAAGGGCACGCCACTCACGGATATAAGTTATTACCAGCGACTGGTTGGTAAGATGATCTACCTAACAATCACCAGGCCTGACATCACATATTCTGTAAGTATTGTGAGCCAATTCATGCACTCCCCGACACTTGAGCATTTGACCCTTGTTAAAAGGATCTTACACTACTTAAAAGAATCAGTGGGTCGTGGTATCATCATGAAGAAGAATGACAACACACAAATCATGGGGTGTTGTGATGCTGATTGGGCAGGAAATGCAATCGATCGCAAGTCCACCACTGGCTACTGTACATTTGTCGGTAGAAACTTGGTCACATGGAAGAGTAAGAAGCAAACTGTCATCGCCAGATCAAGTTCTGAAGCTGAGTATCGTGCAATGGCTTCAACTGCGTGTGAGTTGATATGGCTTAAAGGTCTTTTTTGTGATTTAGGTGTTCCTACAACTCTTCCTATGTCCTTATTTTGTGACAATTAGGAAGCCATGCATATAGCATCAAACCCAGTGTTTCATGAGAGGACAAAACACATTGAAGTTGATTGTCATTACGTTCGTGAACAAGTTCAATCACAGGTGATTCAGACACATTATACAAGAAGCTTCGACCAACTGGCTGACATCTTCACCAAGCCCTTGGCTTCTCATCAATTTCAACGACTTTTGTCCAAGCTTGGATCCATAAACCTTCTGGATCCAGCTTGATGGGGAGTATTGGATATTAGTCTTTAATTCCAGGAATAAAACAAGGACCTTAATTCAAGAAATAAAACAAGGACCTTAATTCAAGGAGTAAAACAAAGAATCCTTAATTCAAGGAGTAAAACAAGGAATCCTTAATTCAAGGAGTAAAACAAGGAATCCTTAATTCAATGAGTAAATCAAGGAATGCTTAATTTAAAGAGTAATTGAAGGAATAAAATTTTCTTATAAATAGCTATACAATTGTAATTAAAATATGAAGAAAATAATACAAACTAGAGAACTCTTTTGTGTAGAGTTATTTCTTGTTTTTTCAACATTATGACAAATCATATATGACACGTAACACAACATCAATGAGTATAGATGGATCCATGTAACTGCCTCTAAGGATAAACTGTTATGTTATATAGTAGTGCATCTTTAACCAAACAAGCCATCAAAATTTTCACAGTTAATTTTCACAACCTAATTTGTAAATGACCAAGTTCCTTCTTTGTGTTTTGGGGTGAAAGGAATCACTAATGACATATTTGACAAATCATTCGTGAGTACAATTGGACCCATATAATTGTATTCAAGGATAAATTGTTATGTTATATAGCGGTGCATCTTTAACCAAACAAGCCAGCAAGATTTTCATGATTAATTTTCACAACCTAATTTAGAAATGACTGATTTCCTTCTTTGTGTTTTGGGGTTAGGGGAATCACTAATAACATATTTTTTTCATAGGGAGTACTTACAGAAACTACAGCAGAGTTGGCAGCATCACTCTCTTTAGCGGCTGCTAGAAGAATAGTTGAAGCAGATGAGTTCATGAGAGCTGGCTTATATGACGGATGGCTTCCTAATTTGTAATGCTACAAATCTACAGTTTTGACTTCTATACTTGTCTTTGTGTGTCTGGTTTATTTGTGATGAATTTGAAGACAATAATTATTGTTTGAACTCTTTGACTAAATCAGGTTCGTAGGGAACTTACTTAAAGGGCAAACTGTTGGCGTGATTGGAGCTGGTCGTATTGGTTCTGCATATGCCAGAATGATGGTACTTCGCTTACCATTTTCCACATTTATATTGAGTTCATCGAAATAATAAACTTCCATACCTAAACTGATTGGATATGCTACTGCTTTAGTGCACATATATGAATGAACATTCAACTAACCTTGGCATGATGACTCTGAATTTTGTATCAAATAGATTCATATATTAAAAACTTATTTAATTGTAATGTATCATAACTTATGAAGTGTGACTTTTAATTTGTTCGAATGTTCGCACGTTAATGTAACTAAACCTTTTGCTAACGATCTGCTTTCAGGTTGAAGGTTTCAAGATGAACTTGATTTATTATGATCTGTATCAATCCACACGACTAGAAAAGTTTGTTACAGGCATGTCTATCTCAATTCACTGAGAGGAAAAAGAAGGAGAAAGAAATGAAGTTTTTGTTTCTTATAGTTTCTTGCTTGCGTTGCAGGTTATGGTCAGTTCTTAAAGGCTAATGGAGAAGCACCTGTAACTTGGAAGAGGGCTGCTTCTATGGATGAGGTTCTCCGAGAAGCAGATGTGGTAAAAGACATGCTTCCTTAGATGCCTTGAAACTCTGTTACAATTGATCTATATAGGAACTAAGTTTGTTGTCATTAAAAATATTTTCAGATAAGTCTCCACCCAATTCTTGATAAAACCACTTATCATCTGGTTAACAAAGAGAGACTTGCGATGATGAAGAAGGTGAAGTTTGAATACCATCTCTCTCAATTATGTAGGCACATACACAAATACAGACATTATACATTGGTACCTTCAATAATTATACTTAAAAAATGTTGTTTGCTCGAACTCATTCAAGCTGTGTATTTAGGAAGCAATCCTTGTAAACTGTAGTAGAGGGCCTGTGGTTGATGAAGTTGCTCTTGTGGCACATTTGAAAGAGAATCCTATGTTTCGAGTTGGTCTGGATGTATTTGAGGTAAATGGGTACACATTCTCTGTAAAAAGTTTAAAATTTATTCCACCACATCTCACTGAATATATATATATATATATATATATATATATATATGGGTGGCTAAGGAACAAGGTTGTTGTGTGACTTGTGTCAGGATGAACCTTACATGAAACCCGGGCTTGCTGACATGAAGAATGCCATTGTAGTACCTCACATTGCTTCTGCTTCAAAGGTATGTATATTTTGTAACATGGTTTCAAGGATTTTTTTTTTTTTAAAAGTGTGGTGTCTAATGTTGATATAGTAACTTAACTAGCTCGTGGTTTTCGCAGTGGACTCGTGAAGGAATGGCAACACTGGCTGCTCTTAATGTTCTGGTACGAAACAGGCTAATGAAGAAATAAAAAAGCTTCTAAGTATTAGATTAGTTGAGGATGTTTAAAATTCTACCATAAGCGTCAAAAATTTACATTTATTTTATGTTCTATAGGGGAAGATCAAAGGATATCCAGTGTGGTCTGATCCAAATAAGATTGAACTGTTTCTTAATGAGAACGCTCCACCTCCAGCTGCAAGTCCCAGCATTGTCAATGCCAAAGCCTTAGGTATGATGTTAATTTTATAATTAAAAGTAGGAACTTCTTTTCTCTAAAATATCTTCTTCTATTTTTAGGATTACCCGTCTCGAAGCTGTGAAAACTGATGGTTGAATGTGCGGTCCGGCTCAAAAATGTAGCGTTTCAAGTGGTGTTAATAATCATATGTTCTAAAGATGAATATTGAGGATATTTTTTATCTAAATTAACCTAATGTATTGTATCATATATAATTTATGACATCACTTGTATTATTCTAGTAAAAAGAGTTGTTCATAAGCTTACTTAAATCATGTTTTTGTACGTTGGGGTTGTTTTTAACATCAGCGTGCTTGTTTGCCTTTGCTTTTGTCTTTCTTTATGCATAGCTAAACATACAAAATCAAGGAAAATAAAGGAGGGATATTATATGATAAAAGGTAATAAAGAAGGATCCTGCTTCTAATTGTTTGGCTTAAAAGCAGTACATTTCCTCAAGACTCTAGGATACATATATAAAATAATTAAGTTTTTTGACAATTTTGACAAAGTTAATTTTAAATAATTTCTTAGTACCAGGTACACTGACAGTGTATAAAAATATTTTTGATCATTCTCATATCTCAAATTTTGAAAAGAATTAATTTTTTAATAAATCTAACATAAATTATTATTAATCATTCCCTCAATAATTTAAGTTTTTTGATAAATTTAATTTTCATTAACTTTTTAACACTATGTGAATGTTCATGCTATTTGACTCATTTGTAAAATGTTTGTCATGAATTCATGATTTTTTAAACGTCGTGATCATGTAACTTAATCATACAATAATAAATATAAAAATCATGTGAGAATTAGTTGACAGCTCATATGGTAGGATTTATCGGTTTCAACTGTAAGTTATGCTCACGTGAAAAGAGAAGAAAATAAATTTTTTAGATGTAATCACATTTGATAAATTTATCAAATAGAAAAAAAAATATTTTTATAGCTAAAATTTGGTTAATTATATGGTCAATTTCTGACAACATAAGAGAGTTAATTTTTTTTATAAATAATTAATATTTTTGTCTTAGAGAGACACATCAAAAGAAGAAAAGTAAAACAAAGACAAAAAAACAAATTTCTTTGATAAAAAATAGTGTTGTGTGTGAGAGGGTGTGACATAATATTTTAGAAAAATATTTGAGATATTTTTTTAAAAGATGAGTGATAAAATAATGAGTTTGAAAAATACTTATGTATTACTATTTTGGATTTATTTTAATTTTTTGATCCCCCATCATCTGAACTGTTTTGTTTTTATTATATATATTAAAAAAATTCATTTATATCTATTTATTTATATACTATTTTAAAAAAAATTAAATCACACATTAAATTTTTTTGAATAAATTATCTTTATATTTTAAAGTAGTGATTAATATTACGATTAATACTTTAATTATTGTATAATTTATTTAAAATTCTTATATTTCTATCGATTAAACAATAAATTATTAATATTTAAAATATTATAAATTATTTAAAGGTATTTAAAACATTAGGTGTGCATTCAATTTTTTTTAGATAACAATAATAGTATTATGATTTAAATAAAAATAAAATTTAAAAGTAATTACTTTTAACATTTTGATACATTACATCCAACATGTGTGTTTATGTCTTTTATTTTTTAATAATAATGATAGTATAGTTTTAATTAAAATTAATTTTGTATTAATTATTTTTAACAGTATAAAACTTTAATATCGAAACTTCGATTATGTAATAAGAAGAAAAAAGTGAAAAAAAAGAGATTCTTGGAGATTTTGATTTTGGAGTACAGTCCTTTGCTTCGGGGCAAAACAAATCGTTGTCTCTTGAAGTCGAAGGTGAATTGGCCTACCAAACAAGTGAAAGATGAGTTCATTTCCAATTTTGCCAAAAACATGGTAGAAACGGTAGGTGATGACAATTACACTATTTAAAAATTGTGCAATCCCTATCACCAAACATTGATGGGCACTTTTGATTCATAATTTTGCATCTAATGGGATAGTCGATTGATAAAAAAAACCATCTTGATGACTAACATTCTTAACTTTGGATTACTGTCATAAGTATTCATAAATTCATTTTGATTAAAAGATAAGTGTTTGTTATAATAATAATAAGAAGAACAACAACAACAAAAACAATAACAACGTTGAGTCATTCACATTGTTTCCCCAGCCCGTCGGGTGTTTTCGAACCTTTAAAGTTTTATCCAAGGAATCAAACCAATATTTGAATCACAAGTTTTTTATAAATCGGTCTCAATTATTATTTATGCTTATTTTTTTCTGAAAAAATTAATACTAAAATAAGTAACTTATTCGTATTATTATAAATTATTAATTATATATTACAATTTTTTCCTCTCATATCAAGGTTTTTTTTATGGCTACACGTAGAGACATGATAATATTATTATCATATATTTTTTAAGTATAATGAATAAATCTTATATTAAAATTGATAATTATATTTGAACTTGCTTTTTAAAAATTATAAAAAAATTGTACATTATCTAATAGTTAAAGCATTTTTTTGTAATTTTATTAAAAATTATAAGACTCACGGTATCTTTCACTCTTTCTATTTTTCTTACGAGTACTATTGCATTTAAGTTTTAATCCATGTTAGAATTTTCAATCACAATTTGATTCTCATATATATTATATGTGAAGTTACGCCGTAAAATATAGGAGTAAATGTGAAGCAAATTACATTGAGATATTATGATATTACTATTGAGATATTGTGATATATATGAATTGAAGCATCCATTATATTAATAAGTTATAATAAAAGTTGATTTTTAATGTGTTTTTAAGAAAGAAAAATCTATACACTTCGAATTTAAAATCATAATGTATAATATTATTAATAAATACAATTAAATTTATATAATTAATATCTAATGAAAGATTATACCATTTATCATCATTATTTACATTGCAAATTCTTAGAAATTTTATCATTATGTTTTCCAACAATGCATCAAAAGTGTGTCCAAGTTCTTTTTCATCTAGGTCATTTATTTCAGCATATGTGGTCTCATGGTTAAGTAATTGTGTTTTTATTAAGTGACATTTTTCAATTACATTTAAACAAATTTACATTATGACATTATTAAAAGTAATAAGTGTCTAGAGAAAAAATTAATAAAAATGAAAATTTAAAATTTAACTTAAAAAAGATAACATTAAGATTTTTTTTTAAATATTTTTTTTAGATATAATTGTATTTTTCAGCACCATAACCACCACCCAAAGATTCTTACTCATCTACAATTTGAAGAAATGATTCATTATTAGAAGATTAATGCAATATATTTATTTTTATTATTATTTTTTTAAAGCAACACAGTAGTTGGTGATTGAAGGGTATGTTCGATCTCTTGTTGTGAGCATATTTTTTTCTTTTTTCTTTTTTCTTTTTTCTTTTTTAGTGTTTTTTTTGTTAAGTTATACACTTAAATAGATATTCTAGTTAATGTATTATTATCCCAAATATCTTATATTATTAAAAGATTTCATTCTAATTTCATAACTTAAGTATTAGTATTTTTATCCTTTTTAAATAATAATCAATTTTTTTTACCAAAATAAGTTTTCGTTATTTTAGTAAAGAGTGTTTTTATTTTTTTAATTAATTAGAGCTTAAAAATATTATTAATTTTTAAAAGTTTTTTTTTATGATAATCTTATTATACTAATTAATAACTTTATTAATTAATGATAAATTTTATTATTATATTAATTGATAATTTTATTAATTAATGATAAATTTTATGATTTATTTATATGTAATTGAACTTTTATATTTTTTCTCTTAAGATTAGGTTTCAAAATTTTCTATTAAAAACTTAATGAATTTATATGATAGAATTTAAAAAAAATTAATAAGTAAAAATTATAACATTTATATATTTTTTAATTTATTTTGTTAATTAATTATAAAAATAATACTATTATTTTTTAATATTTATTTATATTATTTTAAAAAAATGAAAAAATTAATTAATTTTTTTAACTTTAATAAGAAGTGTTAAACTTACTTTGTACCGAATTTTTTTTTCCCAACTTTAATGAATTTTTAAAAAGAAATAAAAAAACCTTTACTAAAATGTTAAAAGAATAGTTTGATAAAAAAAATAAAAAGAGATAAATTAACTAATAAAATAAATTCCTTTTAAAATAAATTCCTTTTAATAATATAAGTTATTTAAAATATCATTATATTAATTAAATGTTTTTAAAATATTATTCCATTAAACCAACATACCACCTGGTAATTACTTAGCGTTATTATTTTATTTGAATTTTAAAGATAATATTTTAATATATCTTTAAATAAAAAAATTATTATAATTTATTATTTAATTAAAAAATTTATAAATATATAATATAAGTTTTTATGTTGAAAGAATATTTTTAAATAATTAATTATTTTAAAATATTTTAAAATATCATTTAATTAATTTATTATTTAAAAATAATATTTAAATATCATACATATATTATTTATATATGTAAAAAAATTTAATTAAATAATAAATTATATTATTAAAATATCATTTTTAAAATTTAAATAAAAAAATATAATAATAATATCACTAAAAGCGATCCAACCCGTAGGTTAATGTATAATTCCAAGAAAGATACAGAGACTTGTATTCCATCAGTTTTTTTTTCATCAGCTTTGTTGCGCTTTTGGTGAAGTCCTATTGGATGGACTTAAGTTCCAACTCACGCAAATTTATAATTATTTTTCTTTTCATAAAAGCCAAAGGAAAAACATCAATGAACACGTGGCCTTATTTATTAGAATCCTAGGCCGCCATTATCGGAACACGGTAAAGTTATTCAGATAATAATTTATTATCGTTATTATTAAATAAAATATTTTTATAATAATAACGATTTATATTAATATTTTTACCATTATTCAAATCCATATCAACTATTTTTATAGATATTCAAATCCATATCAACACCAATGAACACGGTTTATTTTTATAGATTTTTACTTTATTTATTTTTCTCTCATGCAATTTTTTTCTTTTTTCATAATGCAAATTTTAATATCTATTTAAACTTTATAAAATTCATATCAATGAGATAAATTAGATATGTCTTAAATATTTTTAAATAATTTTGAGTAAATTTCATATCTTTATTACTATCTCTTTTGTTTTATAAATTTGTAATTTTCTTTTTTCGTTTTATTTTGTGACTATATATATTTAACTTTATTTGACGGGATAGGATAAAAAAAAATAGAAGATTATTACATAATATAAGACGATAGAGATTAAATTATAAATTTAAAATAGGTAAAAAGACAGTAAACATGACAACTACTCATGAACAATAAATACAATAGCTCCACAGGTAAGCAACAAGAGATTAAAACAAAAAAAAATCAAAACAAGGGTCAAGATCATAATCATCATCAACATATATTATCCTCTTATCAACACAAGCAAACCAGATTAAATTAAATAAGAGTGGTGGTTGTTTTCTTCAGTTGGTGGGATTGCTACGGAAAGATCCCAAAGCTTTAATGGCTGCAGCTCTCAAAATGTACTGGTGGTATGCAGCTGCTGCTAATGCTCCCACAAATGGTCCAACCCAGAAGATCCACTGCACTCCTCATTAATTTATTAGCATTAATAATCATTTCAAAACACTAATGATCATAAGTAAAAATCACAACAATATAAAGAAGAAATTTTGGATGATTACTAGAGTATGTGATGACATGACATGTAAATGAAATTTAAAATTAGTACATTTTTTTTCCTTTAAAAAACATATACTCGATAATAGAAAAAAATGAATAATAATAACTCCAATGTATAGCTAGCTAGATAATAGCTACTTACGTGGTCATCCCAGATTTTCTCGTTGTTGTATATAACAGCAGCACCAAAACTCCTAGCTGGGTTGATACCAGTACCAGTGATGGGGATGGTGGCCAAGTGAACCATGAAAACTGCAAAACCAATAGGCAGAGGAGCCAAAACCTGCAACCAAAGTTTCTCATTAATTAAAAGAATTTAAGATATGGAAAAACTAGAGCAATATATATATGTATATAAACCACATACAGGGATATGGGAGTCACGAGCGCTTCTTTTGGGATCAGTGGCTGAGAAAACAGTGTAGACAAGCACAAAAGTGCCAATGATCTCAGCACCCAAAGCTGTCCCTTTGTTGTAACCAGGAGCTACGGAATTAGCACCACCGCCGAGAGAGTTATAGGGGTTCTTCATGAAAGCTTTCACCAACCCAACCCCGCAAATAGCACCCAAACACTGAACCACCATGTAAGAAACAGCTCGAATCAAAGAGACCTTCCTCGCCAAGAACAAACCGAACGTCACTGCTGGGTTAATGTGACCACCTGCATACAAGTTCAAATAAACCAAAATTAAGGAGTCAGGAAAGTACAGTAAACCCCTCACGCGAATCATTGATACTCTTCAATATAAACCAAGAATTTTTTTGGTAGTTTTTACCTGAGATTCCAGCAGTGCAGTAAACGAGAACAAAGATCATGCCACCAAAAGACCAAGCTATACCCAGAAGACCAACACCATCACAAGGGCCATTTTGTTTCTTGTGACCGATGACAGTGGCAACAGTGACGTAAAGGAAGAGAAGAGTGGCGATGAACTCTGCAATGAGAGCTCTATAGAAGGACCAGAGCTTGATCTCAGCCATGTCAAGAAGTGGTGCTGGTGGTGGGTCAACATAGTCCTTTCCATGGTGGGTCTGTCCCTCTTCGCTCACTTCCTTCGACATATCTTTTGGGTTTTGATTTTCTTTCTCTATCACACAAAACAATTACTCAACTAAAGTTCTTTTGCACTAAACCTTTCTCGCAAAGAGAATGTGTTCCAGATTCAGAATTTTGTGAGGGAGAGGAAGAGGAAGGGGGTTGGTCCTTTTAAGTACGAGAGGGGGGAAGAGGAAAATAGTATATTTATGGATAAGTTGAGGGTATGTTTGTAATACAAAATTGTTTGAATATCTGTGTTGTTTATGAGTGTAAAACACTTCATGATAAAATTACTACTAAAGAAAAGTTTGATTCACTAAAAATTATTTTATAAGGGTTAGATTTCATGACCATGATTTTTAATTAACCATTTACCAAATTATATCTAATCTTTAAATTTTTTAAATTTAATAATAAATATTTTTTAAAATTTTAAACTATTATTTCTAAAATAACCGAAGGAATATAAATAAAATGTGAAAAAAGGTCAATTTGTTAAATGAATATAAAACAGAATTTAAATAAAATACTAAAAAAAGGAAAAGAAAAATGCAATGTAATCTAGAATAACTCATGTATTCCTCATTTCCTCTTTCCCTTAATCGTTCGTTAAGGGTCAAATAACCATCAATCAAAATTGCTATTTTCTTATACCTTTTTATAATAAATATATATTATATTTACATGACAATTTGATGGTTCTTTAAAAATCTAAAATACCCACTCAAAATGATATTTCAAATTACGTTAACAACAATTCTTAATTCATTTGAGGAAAATTTGATCATGTAAGTTTTCCAACAACCAAGTTTAATTGTTGGATATTTTTTAAGTAAACTTTTTATTTTTAAAATTTATAAATTTTAATAATTAATCGATCCTTCTTCAAATTAGATGTTTATTACACAATTTATGAATTTATTTGTTTGATTTTTCCGTTATATATTAATTTTTATAAGAAGAAAAGAAGAAGAGTTATATTTTTATTTTCAACTAACAATTTTTTCATCTGTCATAAATTCAAATTTTATTTTTTAAAAAAATAGTTACATTTTTTCTTAATGTTATTTTTAAAATTGTTATTTTAAAAAAATACAATAAAATCTTATTTTCTATTAGGTAAGTAAAATTATAAGAATATAAACTCGATCGTTAAATTTAAAGTGATGAAAAGCAAAATTATATTAACTAAAAAATAAATCAATCACCCAAAAAAAAATTGTTATTTCTTTCCTCACAAAAAATAAAATTGTGAATTCTTTATTATTTCACAAATTTCAAAGATATAATTATTATTTATCCTTATATTAGGTTTTTTATATACATAGGAGGGAGAAAGTTAAATTTTGGGACCATATTATGTGCAGCGAGACCATGTGAGAGGCTAATCATCCCATTACTGCTGGCCCTGGGTAGGGTTCAGGCTTCACTACCTGTCATTGCAACTAAAGCCACGCCCACCAACGGTTATATGTTTATCTTTAAACGAATTTATATAATTATAATAATAATTTTTTATCGGTTTTAAATAAATTTATTTAATAATTATAGATTATCAATCAATAATAATCTTAGGATTTAATTACGTTTTTTTATTTTTTAATATTTATTTAAAAATATATTTAATTTAATAAAATAAAAATTTTATTAAATTATTAATTTATCATATATATTTTTTATTTTTTTAACTATTTAGTATATTTTTTTAAGTAAAATATAAAATATAAAATAATAATAAATAAAATTTAATTTAATTATTTAATATTTTATTATTAAAATTATATTTTTTATATAATTATATGTATATAAAAGAATAATATTAATATATATTGAAGTTTTATTAAAGACGGTTTTAATTATTTATGTAAAAAAATTATTAAATTTTTATAAATAATTAAATATTTTATTATATATAATTAAAATATCGATCTTTATTCCCATTTATATCTTCTTTTTTTTCCTTTTAGAAAGTCCCTATCTTTCTTGTCGTCTAATTTTCTTTTTTAATTTTTAAATAATTTATTCAATATCATGATTATCAAGATATTAGATTATACAAGAAGTTTAATTTTTTTAAGAAAAAAAAAAAACTCACTACAATTAAAGATAACAGTACACATTCTAAATCGTTAACAAATAGAAATATTAATAGTAACTTAATAGTTACAATTCATTCCAAGACTTAGAGGTTGTGAAAATTCAAACCTAATTTGTTATTTAAAATTAAAAGGTAACACTACATATCACTTTTTCGGTACTACAAGTTTATTGCTTCAAGATAAATCCGTCAATCTCGTGCATTTTCCAAAGACTCAAAGTAATTAAAGTAGGATTATAACTTTAACTGTACCAGCTATGAATGTTTCTCTGTTTCAATAATTGTGAAACTTATTATTATTATATGATATTATTATTTATAAAAATTATATTTAAGATTCTTAAAAATATATTATTTAAATATTTTAATTACATAATTTTTATATTATATACATAAATTAAAACAATTTACATAACTTTAGAGTTATTTAATTAAAATATTTTTTATAATTATATGAATAATGTATTTTATTTTTAATGTAAAATAAATAGTTTAGTTACATAATTATAAAATTACATAATATTTTAATTTTAAAAAATTTAAAAATTATGTGAATAAAATATATTAATTACATAAAATAAATGATTTTAAAAACTTAATTATGTGATTAAAGTTTTTTAATTTATTTTATTAAGGTGTCTTAATGACATGAATTAAGTGACTTTAATAACTTAGTTACATGTTTAAAATATTTTAATTTAAATTTTTTAATAATTTATATATTTAATATAAAATTTATGTTATTAAAATATCTGAATAAAAAGATATATAAATGTAACTTTGATTGAATCTGACTCATTGATGTAATTTTATTTGTAATTGTTGTCTTACTAATTATTGCGTTTTATTATTAAATTATATGAAATTTATTAAAATAATAATATATTTTCTTTGTTTTAAAATAAGAATGTAACGAAGATGAGTACAATAAGCAGAGAATACCGAGTTTTAGGAGTCGTAATTTTTTTAATACCTGTTAGTTTATTATTTTTCAAATTTTTTAATAATATATAATAAATATTAATATTTTCAAAAAGATAAGTATTTGATTAAACGTATAATTTTATATAATTTAAATACTTTTAAAATATTAATTAAAAATTTAGATAACAAATACCAAAAATTTAATATAAACACACATCCAAGAACACGACACTATCATATTAAAGAAACAGTAATGACAATGCAAAACTCATAAATTTACTCAGGATTTGAGCTGGATAGTGGAAGACTTGTGTGTTGACGGCTCTGCATTCCAGCAGTGTCTCAAAATTATTCTCTTATTAGAAAAGGGTAGTTATGGGAAATTAATTGTTTAATTAAAAAATAATATTACTATTATGACCCTCTCGTCCAAAGATGTCTGTCTTTTAGCCTGGCTTTTTAATTCATTGCGTTTGGCTGTTTTTGTGCTGCAAGTTTGTCCCTGTCCTTCAACGGCACTATTTTACTTTACTTTTTGAGTACAAATGAAACAAAAACTCTCTGCACATCATCATCATTAGGACACTATCACGGAAATCAGAAACTACTTTAAGTTGGTAAATTTTAAAATTATTATAATTTTAACTTTAAAAAAATTAATATTAAATAAAAAACGTTAAAAATTATTTATTATTTTTAAAATTTAAAATTTTTATAACTTTTTTTAAAATTAAATACTTAATAGAAATTAATCTCATTGATAAAGAATTTGAGAAATAAATAACACTTAAATAATACGTAAAGATAAAACTATTCGTTAATTTTGAAATATATAGTTACGTGATATTTTAAATTAATAAAATTTAAAATTTATACAATTTTTTTATAAAAAAATATTTAATAAAAAGTATTTAAAAAATTAATATAAAATATATTTTAAAAATAATTAATGAATAATGTCTCACATGTATATAATACAGGAATAATGCACCTCTCCCCAACCCCACCCAAAAATTTGATCCTCTGGATGCTTCTCAGTCACAGTGCTCAGCAATCCCTTGGAAATTGAAATTATATTATTCATGTTACAAGTTTTTATGTATGAGTTTTATTAAACATTAAATTTATTTATTTTTGTTTATAATTATTATTAAATTAATTATAATGATAATAAAATTTATAATAAATATATCTTTCTAATCTCATTTCATACGACACGATCGGGACATTTTATCTCGCAAACCTCGTTATAGGTAACATTTTATTATTATTTTTGCTTCATACTTTACCTGTAATATAATTGATAAATATCAGTACTTTTTTTTAATATAATATACTAGTTAATATAACATATTTTTTACAATTTTAAAATTAGAAATTAAAGGAGAAATATATATATATAATAACTTTTTTTAATACAATTCTAAAATTGAGATGCATATATTTACTTTTGATTCTTTAACAATCATAAGGATTTTATATCGTAAATATATATATATATATAAATATATTTCTAAAAATATAAAAATATATTTATTTATTAATAAATTATGTAATACAATTAAAAGAAATTTGAAATTTATATTTTCCGTTGCAATAAGGATTTCAATTACAACACTCGATAAAGAAATGTCAATGCATCACAACTTTACCGGTTTATTAAATTACAGTAGCAATAAATATAAAAATTGTTATTTATCATAATTATTTTTTATTAATAATAATATTATAATATAATTAATTTTAAAAATATAATAGATATTTTAAATAATTTTATTATATTAATTATAAAATTAATTATGATAATACCATCATCTTAAATTTAATTTAATTATACTCAGGGTGGGAGGAATAGTACGTGTCCTTTCTCAATTCTTTATATATAAATTTTAGATATAATATTTATAAAATTATAAATAATTTACATGTATAAAATAAAATTATGTTTAAATTTAAAATTTTAAAATTTTATAACACAAGAATTCACTATGATTTTTATAATTTTAATTTATTTACACTTGAATGAAATACCAAAAACATTATTTTTCAATAAGAAACAAAAAATATAGTTTTTTTTTTATTATTTATATGATGTCTCTTATTATTTTAGAATGTAAAACAATAACAATTTTCTTTATATATATATAGGATGTTCAAAAATGATTGAAACAACTTAATAGGAGGACTATAACCATCTATAAATTTACCTAAGATAAAAATAATTTATTTGATATTATGAATGATTGATCACAAAAAGATCATTTTATTTTTATAAATTAGATTGATTTATTACTCTTGTACCTATTTTGTTTTAGGGGTTTAGTTCACCGATAAAACTTTTGTAAATTTATGGTATGTCTATGGATTAACAAATTCTTATTTGAAAGGATGTAACTTGTTAATTGTTATAGTTTCTACTGTACTAATAGTTTAGCAATAAAATGAAATCACGCGATTATGCTTGAAATATAAAAAATTTAGTGTTAAAGTGAAAAACATTTATTCTTGAAAAATATTAACGTGAGATGATACGTAGAATGTACTTGCATATTTGTACGTGTGCTTTTAAGTTATGACCTTGACTTTCATTGAAAGCGTTTACGTATCTTTTTTTAAGTAAAGAAAAAAAGAAATATAATATAATTATTATAATTTTTTATACTAATTTGTAGTTAACCATTCAATTCATCGACGAATTAAAGCATAATCAATATAAAAATAGCTTTTATAATTTTTAATTTAATTTGTAATTAACCATTCTATTTTAACATATGAATAACTTAATTTGACAAATAGTTTTAATCATATAAGTCAATTTAAAAAGACATGTTTATACTTACGTTTACAATGATATCATTAATATGGGTCTATCTATGCATAGAAGTTTTAGTGTTAAACGATCGACTATTAACCTGAGTTGTGTGATAAATAATCTTAAGTTTTAAATGTATTTTTTTTATTTTTATACTCTTCTAACATATTGTAGCGTATATTTATTATGTAATAGATATATATACATATAATATTTTATATACATGAACCTTATAAAAAAATCATACTCTTAATTTTTTTTTAATTCTTTTATCTGTAAATCGAATTAATGTAAACATATTTAATTCAACTCATTAAAGTTTTGGTTACAGGTGTTATTTGTTATCATGTAATTTAAATTTTATGAAATAATAAAATAAAAATATATTTTATGATTGGATCATTTCGAGCCACCAGTACCATACACTGTCGGATATATTATTGGCAGACCAAATCACAAGGCACCAGTTTGGCTCTGAATTTAAATCCCTCCAATCATTATAATTTTTTTACCTTTTCAATGTATTATAATTATATTAGGATTATAAGTAAATACAATTATATAAATTTAATTATATTTATCAATAATAATATATTATATCAATTGAAATTTATCACAAAATTTTGACAAATTTTTTTCATTCTTTCTTAATTATTAGTAGAACAGTGAAATTCTATTTTAATGCATGATTTTATTTATTTTTAATGTATTATATTACCCAAAAAAATAAAAAAAAAATAAATAATAATATTATTTGATCATTTTTAAAAATAAAATCTTAATATCTTATCATTATTTTCATGATTTTTCATACAATAATTTTAAATGAAGACCTAGAATAACAGCCATACAAAATTAAATGTACATAATACGACAAAAATCACTTTAGGATTAGTGTTTGGAAAAAACTAAATATATATTTTTATTTAAAATAATTATTAAAATTTAAGAAAGATAAATAAAATAAATTTATCAAAGAAGAATTTTTATAGAAGAAAATGTCTAGGTAGAAAGTAAATTAATTTTTTAAAAAATTTTAATTAAAAAATAAAGGAAGAAAAGTGGCCTAAATTAAATACTTAATTTTAACCCTCTTGGTTTATAGCCACCCATTAATATAATCTTCAGCTAATTAGAATTTAATTTGTTGCTATAATATTTTGTTTTAAGTGATATCACATAATAAATAAAGTAAACAATATGCATTTTCAAGCCAAAAAAAAAAAAAAGTCGTCTACTTATATACATATGAAGTTGCGATTTTATAACATTTTTTTTAATAATTTCTATATATATATATATATATATATATATATATATATATTTTGACAATTTGTTAGAGGTGGGTCATTTAATCAATGATTGCTAAAATGTCAACTAATATATGTAATTTATTTATGAATTACAGATCATCACTCACTAGTTTTTTTTCCCAGTAGTAAATGTATTTCATAAAGCGTAGGTTTAAGTCTTAATTGAGGTAATCATTAAAACATTATTCGTAATTTATTCAACTAGTAATAATGGTTTCGAAAGTAATATTTATTTTATTTTTATTATTAATTATATATTAGTGTTGTTTTTATTAGATAAAATTAATATTAATAAAATATTATTATAATAATTTTATTACAGTTAAAAATAATTTAATAATAACGGAAAACATTAGGAAATAGAGAAGGAAATTAGGAAAATATCTCTCTCTTTCCGAAGTTCAAACTGAATATCAAATTAATGGAGATTTCGGTATCATATATATTAATTGTAATGGATTGAATAACATAGAGCAATACATAGCATGACATGTGTATAACTTTTTCAAAAATAAAACTCTGTGAATTAAGTAGACCCTAGTGATCGTATTGGCAATGATTCTTTGCCAATTTGGAAATGCTACATAATGAATTTATCACTATATGGGTTTTGAAGATTTATAAGATATTTCTTATACCCACTTCTTTTATTATTTGCCCTTTTTTCTTTGTAATATATACTAGCTAGTCTCTCTAAATTATAATAGCTGAAACACTACTCATCATTTATGAATAGAACTAACTAAAGAAATTGTGAAATTATGTAATAATTATGCATCTTTTACTTTTAATACATTCATATAACACTTATAATCTTAATAAATTTTATTATAATATTAACTTTTATAAATATAAAGAGTGTTATCATCTTTTATCAAAATACTTAGAGGGCAAACTTAATAAAGGGTGGATACAAATTCAATCTGGTTTGAATTTTAAAAAATTTAAATAAATTAAATTGAATTATTTATATGTATCAAATTAAATTAGACACATCTTTAAAACCAACTTAATTTTTTTATCTAATTATATCTATTTAAAATATAAACACTAATATATATATATATATATATATATTAAGATTATTTTATATTATCATAAATCATACATTAACTTATTGATTTTTGGTATATTATTAATCTTTTTTGTTTTAATTCGAAATATTGTCACTTCAATAATAATAACATTTTTGTTATTCATAAGTTAAAATACTAAAAAAATTGATATTCTTAAATATTAAACTTGTAAACACTAGTTTGAATAGTAATAGGTTTAGTCATTAAACGAAGTACATTATTATATTTATAAAATATAAAATATAAATATAATAATATAAACAATCTAGTCAAGTTTAAATAATTTAATTTTTTTATAAACTAAACTAGATCGAATCAAGTAATAGATCAAATAAGAATGTTCAAAACAATCCAACCTTTTTAATTTGGATTTGATTTACCAATTTTTTTGTCGATCCTACAACTTAATGTGTGAAATGTACACAAATACTATAAAGATATGAACAAACCACTTTTGACAAGAGATATTATACATTTTCCCTTTGATTACAACTTAATGTGTGAAATGTACACAAATACTATCAAGATATGAACAAACCACTTTTGACAAGAGATACTATACATTTTCCCTTAGATTACAGTATTGTGTAGCATGCATGATTTATAAGTCAATAAATAAGCATTACATTAATAATTAAAGAAGAGTAAATAATTTGTTCAATTTATATAAATTGAAAAATTTGATCTGATCTTTCAGATTTGAATTATATTGAATTTTTTTATAATCGTATCAAATTTAGTTTTGAAAATATACAATCTGTTTGGATTCAAACTGATAAATTTTATAATTTGTTGTAATTCGATCTTGATTGAATTACTATTAAAATTATAAATAAATACATCTTTTGTTTATAATGTGATACATTTAAATAATATACATACTACAATTATATTAAATTATTATCTTAGTTTTAAAAAATAAATATAAAAGTTAAATAATTAAATAATTTAATAATAATAATAATTCAAGTATTTTTTACTTTTTTTATTTTCTTAGTTGTAATTATAGAAATAAATTTTGCTACAAATATATCATTTTAAAATTTAAATATTATGTATATTTTATTTTATATATTATAATAATTTATAAATAAATTTTAATATTGATTCGACCTTGTCTGCTTAAAAAAAATTGATATGCTCGAATTTAGATTATTTAAATCATCAGATCAAATTTAGATTAAAAATCTTCAAATTTGATTCGGATTGAATTAAATTTAAATTGTTAAAAAATAGATTATTTCGATCCATTGTTCATCCCTCCTAACAATTAATGCATGTATATTTTATACTGGATGCATGTAATTTTTATAAAATTTTCATTATTTTTAAAAATCATTATATTTTTATAAACGTTTCTATTTTTATTTTTCAAAACTCATGTATTAGCTTTTTTTCTTCTTATATCAAAAAGATAATACCCACGATCAATATGCAGTTATAAATCATGCACACTAATTGAGATTTTCTTCGACATTTTCATTATTTTTTTAAACTCTTTTAAGTGGTTTTATAATTTCTCTTATCTCTCACATTCATAGTTTAACATATAATACAACACTAACACATAGTGTACATAATAACTTGTATATCATTATTCTTTCTTGTATTATAAAGAGAACAAGTATAAAAATGTGATTTGGTAAAATATTTGACAGTAATTTTCTTATTTTTTAAAAAGTTTAAAAATTCTAAGATTTATAATTAATTTTTTTAAAAAAATATACAAATTTTAAATAATGAAAAATATTTTTTTCAGAATTTAATGCTCAATATAATTGATTTATTAACTTTAAGTAGTTTCATAATTATTTAAATATTTCAAATCAAACTTAATAATAATAATGTATAAATTATTAGAGAAAATAATTTAATACATATAACATTACTTTAAAATGAAAACATAATCAAATTCCTAATCTGTTGTGTATTATTGACATTAAGAAAAAGATGATTACATATATCTTTAAGTTGCTACTCGAAAGCCCATTGGTTATGAAATCATTCTTGATGTTGAATGTCTTACGAATCTCATATGGACCTTTCCTATCAGCCACTTTTTGACATGCTAGATCAAACAAATTCTTAATGTTCAAAAAGTTAGCGGCCTGCAAATCACCAAGTATAATTATATATTAGCTAGTCTCCTTTTCTTTTCTTTTTGTTTTTTAAGCAAACCATAATTAGTGTGCTTCAAAACAGAGATGGTAAGTCTAAATTATTAGCCACAATTTTGAAAATCGAAAACCGAAAATAACAGGACAATTAAAAGAAAGAGAAAAAGTGTGAAAAGTGGACAAACCAAGATGAGATCGAAGAGGGCATTTTGATCAACTTTCACGAATTCTTGATCCCATTGTTTAAGATTTTCATCGGTGAACTTGGATTCATTATCGACAGGGGAAGCTTCGATGTGTTTCTTGCAATACTTAATGACCCTGGTCACATTCGGAATAGGTGTCGCATTGTCCTTGCGATCTTCTTTAATCATGTGCTTGATAGTCTTTGACTCCATAGACACCACTTCCTCCACCTCAAGTATCTCTCCGTCAGAGCTCCTCAGGACTATCTTCTTTGTTGGCGGCATTGTTTCTTTGACTAGATATTAATCACACTTGTGTTTTGAATGACTAAAAATAGAACACCTATGATCAATTTTGTGTAGTATATTCTATTTATGGTAGCGGGGCAATTCGTGCGAGTTGTGCAGTTCGAGTTGCTTCGAACAAAGTATATATAAACTCAAAAATCTGGTTTAAGTTAACTTGAATTTATTAATTATATGTTTTTTTTAATTAATTAAACTTTTTTTTATAAATCAAAAAATATGTTTAATGATTAAAACTCGTTAGTTCAAATTACATTACATAAAATATCAAAAATAAAAAAAATAATATTACAATAATTAATCTTTTGAAAAAAAATAATAAATTAATATTGAATCAATAACTTACTAATACAACAAAGTTCATAAAAATAATATAACTCCTAAACATTTGACTCGTATAATAAGTGTCCCTTGTTAACACGTTTATTATAGTGATAGTGAAAGTACCTCTTCACTTCCCATATCTATTTTAATAAATTTAACCATAATATTTCACTTCTTTAGTGTCATTATCTTTTGTTTCTTTGAATTTAGAAGAACACTAATAATTATTTTATCTTCTTTTATTATATTTTTTATTATATTAATTATGTCATCTCCATCCACCTACATGTTACTTCTTTGACGTAAATTGAAATACGTTGATAAGTTAATAACTATAAGTTAAAACAATAAACAAATTTATTAACCAAAAACTAAAACACATAATACATATTTACCATGTATAATAGGATATTTTTATTTTATGTGCACAATATTTAGTAATTTTTATTTTATGTGCACAATATTTAATACTTTTTTTGTAGAATACAGATTTATTAACACTAGCTCACAAATTATAAATATATTATAATAATTATTAATATACTTCCTTCCCAAACCATAATTTTCCTATTACTTTTATATTATTTCTTTTATTTTTAAAATTTTATCTGTAATTAAATTTATTAATATGAACATAATAAAATGAATAAATTATGATTTATTTAAAACTTATACGAATTTTGAGATAATAACTCTGTAATTTATTTTTTAAAAAAATATGTTATTTTGTGTTATAACTTTTTTTATAGTGGATTAACTGGTTAGTTCGAACCTAACTCGAATTTAATTCAATTTTTTTCGATTATTTGAATTGATTCGAATTTTACCTAAATTAATTCTATTCAATTTTAGATTTATAGATAAATGAATATATAAATTATCTCCTAATTTACGGGAATATACAGTGCAACAAGTGATAGCTCTCTTTTTTATTTTCTTTCCCTTTTCAACTTTAAGTTGGAGTAATTATTTATAGTAAAATTATGATTCAACAGGACTCTAAAATATTGTTTTCTTTGCTATTATTTATTAATTATATGTTTAAATATAAATATTTTTGAGAATCTATCGATGTGTAAATAATAATTCCTTGTAGAATTGGGATAATTAAATTTGTAATTGTATTTTATGGAAATTTAAAAATCCTCGGAGGTGGAAATTTAGAATACAATCTATAATGTAAACAAACTTAATCCAATATAGATTGTACGTTGTTAGAGTTAAATATTAATTTTATTACTATTATAAGTAAATAAATTCATTAAGATTAATGTATGTTAAGTATCATTATCTTATATCGATCAAAAATAAAACATTAAAACTACTTATAAACTTGAACAACCTTTAATTCAAGAAATTTTATTATGTTAAGTTAGATCTGTATTTTTAACTGTGTTATCTTCTTTTACTATCATAAAAGCAATAACACAATATTAGTCATAAATACGTCTTACATATAATGTATTAAAATATTTAAAATAATTATTTATATTTTATTTTTTATTAAAACTATAATATTATTATTTTCATCATCAAAAGAAATTGAATATATAATTAACATTTTATATAAAATTTAAATAATTGATAGTATTTCAAATATCAATAATTTATTATTTAATTCATAGAAATATAAAAATCTTAAATAAATTATATATAAAATAAGTGATTAAGGATGATATTAATCATTATTTTAAAATATGTAAGTAATTTTATTTAAAAATTTATAATATATGATTTAATTTTTTTTAAAAAAATTGTAGTATTTTAATTAGTATATAGATAGATAGATATAAATAAAAGCAAGGATGAAAATATTGACGTTGTTGATGACATTGTCACGATAATTTTGTTTTTTTATACATCCTAATATTAAAATGTGATATCCATATTTTTTGGTCAAATTATCTTGAGAATGAATGTCGATAAAATATTGTTGTCTCTAAAATATCTTTTAAATATATTTTTTTAGTTAAAATATTTTTAATATTGTGAATATTATCGCTAAAATATCGTTAAATTATCGATAAATATGACTAAAATATCGAATAAAATATAAAAAATATTAATTATTAATTTTTTTTCTTTCTAAATAATCATTTTAATTCAAATTTTTCTCACTTTTATAATAGATAATATTTTTTTTCTTATTTACAACATGTTTAAATAATCAATAAAATTTATTTTTATAATATTAAAATCTATCTATTTATAATAGTTATAATTAGATAATATACTTAATTATTTTAAAAATTTTAATTACTCATTTTATAATATTTAATAAAAAAAAAATATATTTTATTATAGAATATTTTAATTAATTTATTAATTAATATAAATATTTTAAGTATTTAAAAATATATATATTATATAAAAAATATTTTAAAATATAAACAATTAATTATTTTAATATTTTATAAAAAAATCCATATTTTTGAACCAACCATGCTTCTAAGTTTACGTTATGCCATCTTTAAAGTACTGCATGCATCTTGAATTTTACGGTTGTGAGGCTTTCCAGATGGTCACTATTTAATCAATATTTTAGAAATTAAACGATGCCCTTTTTTCTATTTTTATTTAAGAATTAAAAATAAAATATTCATTTTTTCAGTACGGATCTGTACGTACTCACTCATTTAGTACATTAATTTTCAAAAGTATGTCTTTTTTTTAATTGATTAGATTCATGTAATTCTTTCACAGAAGAACGTATAAACAGATTGGATAAGCTATTAAATTTATTTATAAATTATCGTTAAATAAATATATATATATAATATTTAAATTTTAAATTTATATATTTTTAATAATTTTTTTTATAATCAAAACTAAAAAAATTAAAATAACAAGAATTATGTTAGATAATTGTTAAATTATTATATAAATTTAACATTTTATTTTTATTTTTAAAATAAAATGAAAATTTAATATAATTTCACCATACATAATATTTAAATAAAATATAAAATAAAATAAAATAATTATTTATTTATAATTTTAATAATAATTTGACTCGAATGTAATATGAAATTAAAAGGGATTATAAAATAATTTAATTTAAATTTGATTTAAATTTAAATTTATTGTGTATGTTTTAATAATATGTTAATTTAATTAGATTATTTTTTAATTTAATAAATTAGATAATAAAATATTTAATTCAAAACAAATTAAGGAAAGAAGAGGTATTATGTTATCCTATCATAAAAAAGAGAAGGAAAAATAATAATAAAATAGTTTTTAAAACTTAATCACAAATACCATAGAGTTAACAAGAGAACAAAGCAGCAGAGTCATTGACCAGAAATAATAAAAGAAGCTGAAAATTAATTCCTAATTTCATAAGCTGTAGTATTGATATAAAGGAAAAGATGATTATATATCTTTAAGTTGCTACGTGTCGAAAGTCCATTGGTTCTTTCTACGAACTTCTTCTTCTTCCTCAGGAGTGAAATCATTCTTGATGTTGAAAGTCGTACGAATCTCATCTGGACTCTTTCCCTTTATCATATCAGCTACTTTTTGACATGTTAGATCTAATAAATTCTTGATATTTAGAAAGTTAGCTGCCTGCAAATTACCAAGTATAATTTATACTTAGTGTGATTCTAACGTATAATTTAAAACGACTAAAAATTATTAGCCCTAATTTTGAAAACGAAGAAAATATGAACTAATATATATAGAACATAAAACACCAATTCACAACATCCACAACCATAATATAGAAAGCAAAAAAGAAAAAAATAAATTAAAACTAATTAGTTTTTGGTATTTTAAAAGAAACATTCGAAAAACGAAAGTGACAATTTAAAAAGAGTGAAAAAGAGACAAACCAAGATGAGATCAAAGAGCGTATTTTGGTCGACATTCACGAATTCTTGATCCCATTGTTTAAGATTTTCATCAGTGGACTTGGTTTCATTATCACCATGAGAAGCTTCGATGTGTTTCTTGCAATACTCAATGACCCTGGCCAAGATAGTACCGGATACATTCGGAATTGGTATTACATTGTCCGCGCAATTGTCCTCAATCATGTGCTTGATAGTCTGTGACTCCATAGCCACCACTTCCTCCACCTCAAATATGTCTCCGTCAGAGCTCCTCAGGACTATCTTCTTTGTTGACGACATTAATTGTTTCTTCTGCTAGATCTTAATCGCACCTTACAACAATACTTAATTTGTTTCTCTATGATATTTCAAGAAAGTGAGAGAACTTCGTTTCGAATGACTGAAAATAAGCCACCCCAATTGAGTTATGTGTTATCGTATTTATAAGGATTTTTTTTTTTTGCGCCAATGATCGTCTTTATAAGGATAGTCTAACAATTGATAGATATCTTTTCCATTCTTTTTTCAACTTTAATTTAAAATCTTAAGTTTGATTGATTAGTGTAGATCTTTATAAATAGTCCATCTATTTATAGTACATTTATAAATATAAATGTTAACTATACAATATAAACATGTATTGTTTATATATTTATAACACATTTAAGTATTAATTATACAATATGTATATATAACTACATATCAAGAAGTCATGATTAATTTAAAGTATAATTTATTAGAGATTTAGGTAGAATATTACTCGTGTTGTCAATAAACTCATGTTATGCTCAAACTCGGATTATTCTTAAACTTAGTCTGTTTAAGGTTCGAGTTGCCATTGAACTTGATCTGTCTCATGGGTGTGATATTTAAGATACTTCATCTTCCGTTTTGAGTTGACTTGATTTAGTTAAGTTACAAGATCCAATCTAAATCCCACACAGTTAGATTGTGTGAAATTTATATATATATATATGGTTAGGTGAAGTTTTATAGAGAGATTATATATTGGTTCTCTTGCAGAGCTCTTGTACAAAACCAGATCTGAATTTGAGTGTATATAAGTGAAAAATTTGCAGGAAACTTCACAACCAATTTAGTGGAATTCTCCATCAAAGGGACTTGGCAATATAAAAAGACAGGGGCAACATCAATTTGGTTCTTTTGCGTGGAAGTGAAGCTAGAGAATGCAGATGCATAAATGAACTAATGGAGTTGTTTGCTTTTGGGTTCCTGATGGAGTTACCTTTTCTATGTTGATTTGAATATTGTTGTTATTTTAATTAGAAATTTAGGATGGCATTATAAATAGATGGTATTAAGGACTGGTAGAATAGAATAAACTTTTTTTTAATTTTTGTATAGGTTTTTAAATCGGTAAAAGAAAAAAATTTGCAATTTTTTTAATCTACTAACTTTTTATTTTGGCTGGTTTTGAAAATATCTATACTTTTTTCGCAACCAACTAATACATCGGTTTTAAAAATGTATAAAAATTAAAAACTACAATTATAATAATATTATAGTAACATATTTAACTGGTTTCACTTATTAACTTTAAATAAATATATGTTTCTTAAGTTATAACAGCAAATATATATATATATATATATATATATATATATATATATATATATATATATATATATATATGTAAAAAACATATATTTTTTCTTTTTATATATAACAAAACAAACATATATTTATTTAAAAAATGTGTACTGCATGGATAAATGTTAAAAATAAAACTCATGATTTTTTTAATAACATGAAAAAATACATATTAATTTAAAGTTCAATTATCATTAATTTATCATGTGTTGATATTAATTTTTTTCAATACCATATATGATTGTTTTTTTTATGGATCTATGACATAATCATAGGATGGTGACCTTTTGTCCTCCGATATTTAAGTTAATAATAAAATCGTAGAAGATAACGATATATGTCTTACTGATATTTGATGAACATAAAAGAGTGTTTATTGTTGTCGTTCTTTATAATGAGATCTTATGTGTTAATATGTACAATTGTGATTATATATGAGGAATAAAAATAACATAATATGTTACCTATAATAATCTATTAGTTATTCTTATATGATGATTAATCATCACTTATTGGACTTGCTCATAATTGTTTTTTACTAATTACAACCGTTTTTTATTCATCATATGACGTATATTAAGTTACACCATCATAAAACATCTATCATTTATTTTCCTTGATTATATATGCATGCATGTGAAAGAAAGACAAATACAGAAGACAAACACATCTTAAATATATCTCTCTTCTTAGGTTTTATATTATGAACATATGAACATTTTGAATTTAAGCTACTAGATTGATTGAGATATGTTTAGATCGATAAAGAATCAATCTATTCAGATTAAAAAGTCTTAGAATTAATTTTTTATTTTAATAAAATAATTGAATTATTAATGGTCGATCGATCGAGTACTAGATCGATTGAAAATATTGATTCAATCGATCGAGCACAACTTAGATCGATTGAAAATATTGGTTCAATCGATCGAGCACAACTTAGATCGATCAATAGACTAAGTTTTAAACTTTAATATAATGTTTACTTGAATCAAATGTTTCAATTATTATTTTGTTCATATTATTTATTACTTTATGAATTGTTTAATGGATAAAATTATAATTGAACATTAATATAACATTAGAGCTTTAATCTTTTTTATATAAAGAACCTTCATATTTTATTTAACCACGATGCATTATAAGATTTCTATCTAAATCTATTTTACAAAAACTATTCTAGTAGATTTTTTTATTAGTTAATTTATATAATATTTTATAATTGTGTTTGATTTATTAATAAATCTATAATATTTATGGTATTGTGCTTTAACATATGTTTTAATGTTATTAGTGATTTTGATTTAACTTATTTAATCATTTAGTTAGAATTTTTTATTATTAAATCTGCTCTAAAATACACATTATCTTTGTGTTATTATGATAAATTTTTATGTGTTAGTTGAATGAATTAGATTTCTTACGTGACTCAAATTTATCAAAATGTTGGTCTAGATTTGAATATCTTGCTTGTGTAGACTATGAAATAAAATAAATGCTTGTAAATAAGTTACTTGGGAGAATTACGATAATACAAGTGATTAGAAATTATACATGATATAATTTGCAATACATTAGGTTTAAATACAAAATATCTTAAATATTTTAGTCTAGAATTTTAATTTTCGTTTAATTGATTTAACGACGTACATTACAATTAATTATGATAACATAATTTTTTAATTCATTTGGTTTCAAACCTATTTCAAAATATCAATTTTTAATTTATAATAAAATTTATAATTTGATCATTAATCTTTTAATTTTTGATAGTTAAGTATAACACAATTAAATAAATTTGATACAAATTAAAATTGTCAAATTTATAAACAATAACAATTGAATTGTGTGAGTTACAAACTAAATTTTAATATATATATATATATATATGAGACTAAGTGAATAAATAAGTGAAAAATTATTAAGTTCTTAACATTTAAGTAGGGTTTAGAGATAATTCTCTATGAAATATTTTGAAAACACATTTACTATACTTCTTAATTTTTTTTTATTATTAGAAAGAAAAGCTTAAATTAAAATATTATACAATAAATATCATTTAATGTTAAACTCTATTTAATTTACCGTTATTGTTATAATTTATAACCATGTTATTTTATATAAATTTTTAATATTTTTCAGAAGGTTAACGTCTAATTTTTTAAAGAATACTAAACATACATTGTTCCACACACCATTCATTGCATGCCACTCTACATTATTACTAAGGGAAATTGAGAATTTAGAATTTCTTGATACATGTGTTCAATTAGAAGTTAGGACTACCATTGTTTTAATCAAAATGGTAGACAACTCAGCCCAAGTGCGTAGTAGAGCTAGCTCCATTGAAATTAGTGATCTATCATCACCGATCAACATTTTTATCAGCGTTTCTATACTTGCCGGTTGCCATTATATTCAACTTTTTCTTAAAAATATATATTTATATAATGAAGTATAATTAAATATAATACAGTTATATATATATATATATATATATATATATATATTTTAAGGGTTATCTGCTTATGAACACCATTTAATTTTCATGGATAATTATATTTGAATTAAATTTAAAGATTTTAGATATGAATTCTGATGATATAATCAATTCAAATTATTTAAATTTGAATAGATGTGATATTTTGAATCAAATAAGATCGAATTAATTTAAAATTTATTTATGAATTATTATCATATATAAAACATGATATAGATAGCATTTAAATTTTAAGGTTTTTATCTCTAATAAAATTAATTATTTATGGTCAGAATTAATAAAATAAAAAAATAAGAAGTATGATTGAAAAATTATTAAATTATTAAAGAAATTTAATATTTATATTTACTTTTTAAATTAAAATAACAATTTAATATAATTACAGTATTATAATATTTAAATATAATATATTTTAAAATAAAATATGTATTTATTTATATATCTTAAATCATGCAATAAGTGCAACTCTCAATTTTTATTATCTTAAATATCTGTATATTTATTAAAATAAATATATTTTTTAAAATAATTTTAATGAGCGAGGTTTACTCAAATAAATTTAAACGTTTATATGAGCGGGATATATATGTATGATAAAATGATATTTTATTTTATCTTTGATATACCTTAATTTTTTACTTTAATTAGTCTACGTTACCCCAATTTTCAACGGGTTGATAGGCTTTGTAGGTCTCATTAATTTTTAAAAACTAAATTTTATTTTTATGATATTTAAGTTAAGTATTATTAATCTAAAAAATTTAATATATTTAACTTTTTAATTATTACAAATAAGTAATTAACGATTCTATTATTATTTAAAAAATACATTTTCAAGGATACCAATTTTTACACTTAAGTGTTCAAATTTTATAATAACATGACACTACTGCGGCGTTTTACATATTCAAATTTTAATTACTAATATATTTTAAACCAAATTAAGCAATAATTGTTAATTAATTAAAAAAAATCAAAATTAATATCAATTTACTATTTCAAGAGGGTTTTTTTTCTACACATTTATAACATTTTTTATTAATATTTATACTAATAATTTATATTTTTAATTATTTTAAGAGATTGAAAAAATAAATAAAAATCATTTGTAATTCACTATTTAATAATAATAAAAAAATTAAATTATCACTAAAAATAATTACGTGACGACATTTTTAGAATAAATATGATACTTATACAGTGATTCTTCCTTTTTTTTAATACTTATTTTAGCAATTTTAGTTTATTTTTCTCTTTAACCAATTTCAGCCTAGTGTTGAAGTTGCTCGGACAGATGGGGTTGAGTTCTTAATTTGTAAAAGTATTTAATTTGTGAGCATAGGCCGGGTGGGTTTTTAAGATTGATAGAGGCATTAAATTCTCCAGGCCTTGAAATTAATGATGCAAATGTGACATGCTTTAGACTCCTTGTGACTAATGTTTTCAAAGTAAAGGGAAGTTAATTATTATTTTTTCATAAATTAAAGTTTAATTAAATAGGTAATTTTCTTTAATAATGTCATATTGTTACATGTTTGTGAGCATAGCGATCTTTATTGTTATAATACATTTATCTTTATAAAAATCAGATGGAAATTTCCTATTTCATGCAATTCGTAATTTATGTTGCTATTCATCAGTGAATTACATTTTTTTTAATAATGGTTTTCTCTTCTAAAAATTCATAGATATGTAGGAATTAGTTTATAAATAAAATTCATGTTATTGTACGTTTTTTTAAAATATTTTGAATTATAATTATTTTTGTATCTTTTAAAACTCAATTAAACACCCCTACGAACTTTATTACACATTAGACACGTGTGTAACAAAGTAAAAAGTGGGATATCAAAACTCGAACTTACTTTTATATATATATATATATATATACGAACACAAAATAAGAATTAAAGAAAGTTACATAACTGAAATATTTTTTCTAAAATATTCATATTCAAGTGAAAAATATAATACATTTACTCCTACACTAATTGAAATTCAAAAATCAGACTTAATTTGAATACATGTCATTAGTCACACATACCCAAACAAATGATAAATATAATTACTAACAAAGATTAGGTGCAAACCACCTATAAAAATGACATGTTTAAGTTTTTCATATGTATAATTTTAAATATATCTTTCTTGATATTATATTTAAATTAATCAAAAGAATAATTATTAGTAAATTAAAAATAATTTTTATCATGATTTTGAGACTTTTATTTTCTTATAGTGTCGCTTTTACAAGCGTGAAAGCTTGTATCTAAAAATATATAATATTTACACAAATTCATAACTTTTCACGTATTTCTTTTCTCATCAAGCTTGTTCATATAAATTTTAAAATATTCATTGCTCATTTTTTTTATTTTGAATCAAAACTACTTCTCCTTTAAATGAGTTTGTAAAGTATGAGTTTTCTTAACCCAAGCATAATGATTCACATTTAACTATTTTTTTTAGAATTTAGATCAATATAAAAAATAAAATTTTTATAATCAATTACAAAAACTTTATTCTTGTGATACAAAATATCTGTAATCTTCTTATCATAATGTATTAATTTAGTCCAATTTTGATCACCTAAACTATATATGTATATATCATCACTATAATTACTACAAATTGTAAATAAATTACCTTTTTTGTATGGTTTGTTAGATAGAGTAAACTTTTTCACATTCTTATTATATATGTTGCGTTGAAATGTAAAATATCTAAAAGAAGAGCCTTTGAAAGTTCTGAAATATTAGAGTGTTTTTGGTAATAAAATCTTGTATCTTTTTGAATTTTCAAAATTTAACAATTCAAACTTATGATTAGATGTTTTTCGATCATGAATGATAAATAATACATTGAAAAGATAAGGATAATAAGTTAAAATTGAAATTGATTGATATTCTTTGTAAACACAAACGAACATGATTGTGTCTAAGAGATCAAGATGTTTAAAAATGATATGACATATATCTTTTAAAAATAATTATTAATTTAAATTACGTTCGTAATCATAATGTTTTTTTCTATATATTCTCTTTTAACATTTTTCAAATTTTAATTATTTGAAATAAAGATCGAAGAAATACAAAACTAATTGATTAATATTGAGACTTGTAATTAGTATTCTAAGAAGAGTCTTAACTTTTTAAACTTTTTTCGTGCTATGAAATCATGATGTATATATCTCTTAGAATTTGAAATAATAATTCCTAAGCTAAAAAATATACTGAATATATATATATATATAATCACCTTTATTATAAGGTATATAGTTTTTAAATTTCTTTTATATTTTAAATTATCTTTAAATAATAGATAATTAATTAAAAATCATATATTATATAGTTTTTCAAATAAATAAAATTTTAAATTATATTATTATATTATTAATTGTTCTTTTATAAATACAGATAAATGAGTTTAAATTCCTTATTAATATAATTAGTTCTTATTCCATCAGATTAGAATTCTTATTAGTCTTTATTTAATAGATGCCATAATAGAATCTTTAAAAAAATAATCATTATCAATAGTTAAAAATATAAAGATAATGTCATCTTAAAAAATATTAAATATGATTTAATTTTTTATATATAATATAAACATAAACAGATACATATAGATTACATGATTTTCATCCAAATTCAAAAATTCATTATCTTAACAAAATTAAAATACATCATTATAAACCAATTAGAAGACATGAATATTGAATAGATGTATTGTTCATATTGTTCTGTGATCTGTTTGTAACACTAATCTTGTCCCGTTCCTCACACTTTTGATGACAAATTGGACGGCTTTATCATTATTGTAAAGTATTGACTTTGAACTTTTCTTTAAATTATTAGATCCAAATTGTATGTATTTTTATGAATTTAAATTCAATTTAAATTAAATTAATTTTTTTAAAAGAATCCGATGGAATCAATCCTACTCCCCAAAAATTCTATCATATAAATTTTTTTATCTAATAATTTCATATTAAAATTTATTTATAAATTATTATCATATATATATATATAATATTTAAATTTTAAATTGATATATTTATAAAAATTTATTATTATTTATAATAAAAAAATAAAAAAAATAAAAAATATATCTGTATAATTCTTAAATTACTATAAATATTTATATTTATTTTTAAATTAAAATAATAATATAATATATATAATATTTAAATATAATACATTATAAATTAAAATATATATTTATTTATATTTAATAATAACCATATATAATAAATTAAAATATACATTTATTTATAATATATATAGAAAAATCAAATCTTCAAACATGGAATAAAAATTAAAAAAATACATATATAATTGAAAAAAAATATCTTAAATATTCATATTCAATGACAAATATAATATATTTACACCCAAATTAATTGAAATTCAAAAATCATACCTAATTTAAATACATGTTATTAGAGTACAAATATAATTACTAACAAGGATTAGGTGTAAGCCACCAATAACAATCACCATATTTAAGTTGTTTCATATGTACAACTTTAAACACATCTGTCTTAATATTATACTTAAATTGACCAAAAGAATAATTATTAGTAAACTAAAAACAATCCTTATCATGATTTTGAGACTTCCATTTTCCTTTTAATGAAGAGATAGTGTCGCCTTTATAAGCGTCAAAACTTGTATCCAAAAATATATAATCTTTACACAAACTCATAGCTTTCCATATGTTTCTCTTCTCATCAAGCTTGTCCATATAAATTTTAGAATGTCCATTACTCGTTCTTTTCTTTTGAATCAAAATTACTTCCCCTTTAGATGAGTTTGTAAAGTATGAGTTTTCCCAACCCAAACATAATGATCCACATTTAACTATTTTTTGATCAGAAGTTAAATCAATATAAAAAGCAAAACCTTCATACTCAATTACAAAAACTTTATTCTTGTGATACAAAATATCTGCAATTTTCTTAATAGAATGTATTAACTTAGTCCAATTTTGATCCCCTCGATTATATATGTATATATCATTACTATAACTACTACAAATTGCAAAGAAATTACCTTTTTTGCTTGGTTTGCTAGATAGAGTAACCTTCTTTATATTCTCATGTATTGAAGGGAGATTAATTTGGATTTTGCTCAATGGATTCCACAAAATAAAGTCATTATATATGTTACGTTGGAATATAAAATATCCAAAAGAGGAGCCTCTGAAAATTTTGAAATGTTGGAGTGTTTGTGGTAATAGAATCTTGTATTTGTTTGAGTCCTCGAAACTTAACAATTCAAACTCATGATTCAATGTCCTCTGATTATAAATGACAAGCAATACATTGAAAAGACAAGGATGGTGAGTTGAAATTGAAATTGATCGATACTCTTTGCAAACACAACCAAACATGATCCTGTCTAGGAGACCAAAATGTTCGAAGACGATATACCATATGTCTTTTGGGAGTAATTGTCAATTTAGATTACGCTCTTCATCAATATAATCATGGTGTTTTTTTCTTTTGTATATATTCTCTTTCAACATTTTCCAAACTTTCATCGTTTGAAGTACTAATCCCATTTTTTTCAACTTGAGACTACCTTGTGTGCATGTAGAAGAAAAAGCTTGCATTTGAAACTTTTTAAAAGAAAGGTTGAAGAAATACAAAACTAATTCTATTAATGTGAGACTGCGTGTTTATAATTAGTATTCTAAGAGTCCTAACTTTTTAAACTTTTTTCGTGAGATGAAGTCACGGTATGTATATCTTTTAGAATTTGAAATAGTAATTACTTCTAAGTGAAGAAGTATATTGAGTATATATATATATATATATATCACATTATTTTTAATTGATTATAAGGTACCTAGTTTTTATTTTTTTTTATATATTTTAAAATACCTTTAAATAATAGATAATTAATTAAAAATTACATATTATATAATTTTTAAATAAATAAAATTTTAAATTATATTATAATATTATTAATTATTGATTTATAAATACAGATAAATTAATTTAAAGTCTTTATTAATATAATTAGTTCTTATTCATTTATTTAATATATGCGATAGTAAAATTTAAAAAAAGATAATCGATATCAATAATTTAAAATATAAAGATAATATTATCTTAAAAAATATTAAATATGATTTAATTTTTTATATATAATATAAATATAAACAGATAAATATAGATAACATGATTTTCATTCAAATTAAAAAATTCAAAATTTCATTATCTTAACAAAATTAAAATACATCATTATAAATCAATTAGAAAACATGAATATTGAATAGATTTATTATTAATATTGTTCCGTGATCCGTTTGTAAGACTAATCGTATCCCGTTCCTCACACGTATAATGACAAATTGGATGGCTTTATCATTATCTGTAAAGTATTGCCTTTGAACTCCTCCTTAAATTATTAGATCCAAACTGTATGCTTTTTTATGAATTTAAATACGATTCGATTTAAATCAAATTTTAAATATTTAAACACAAATCCGATGTAATCAATCCTAATCTCCAAGAATTCTAACGTATAAAATTTTCTATTTTAGATGTACGAATATCTTGATATTAGAATTTATTTATGATTTATTATCATATATATAAAATATTTAAATTTTGAAATGATATATTTTAAAAAAAATATTATTATTAATAATTATAATTAAAAAAATAAAAAAATAAAAAACATGTATATATAATTATTAAATTACTATATATATTTGTATTTACTTTTAAATAAAAATAATAATATAATATATATAATATTTAAATATAATATATTATAAAATTTGTTAAAAAAAATTATATACTTTTCAATTAAAATATGATTTAAGTACAAAATTTATTAATCTAATCTATCTAAATCCAATAAATTATATCAAATTTCTATTTAAACAAATTAAATTAATAAAATTATTTAATCTCACTAATCTTAACTACTCAGAAGCATTGGCAGTGGTTTTGCCTTCTTTTTATCTTCATCGTCTAAGGTAACATTTTCAACACGAAAGAACTCAAATCTAAAGTAAGAATAACTGATTTATATGAACTAAAAACAAAAAATATATAAAATATAATACTTAAAAACTTATAATAATAAAAACACTACAATAATATATTAACTTAATTTGTTTTAATAATAAAAATATATAAAATATATATAAAGATGTTATTTTTATGGTTATAAATTTAAATATGTTTTATTTAAGTTGATATTATTATTGTTTAAAAAAAAAAGGTTAAAAAAAGCTTACAGTATTAAGGAAGTCAATCAGTAATAAAATTATAAACGTTATTTTGCTACTTTTAGAATAGCACTAAACAATCAAAAGTTGCAAATCCTACATCAAGAGAAGGAAGCATAACATCATAACAGTTAACCACAGCCGAAAGCCATCAAAGCGCATTTATCATCTTCTTCATCTCAGCCGACCTCCTCGGATCAGGTCTGCAATTGCTCTCTCGGTGAGTACTTGCTTGATCCAGCACATTGACTTCCTCACCTAGAAGAAGTTCTTACTCCAACAGAAAATAAGAACGAGAATTCCATCAGAACAACGTTGCTAGCTAGATGGATAGTATATAGAGAGAGGAAAATCGAACATTTATTAGGGACATGAGGGATTTTTCGACAAAAAAATCAAAATCACCATCAAACATAGTCCAAGAAACTTTGAAAATTCATGAGCCATGTTCGATCATTAATGTAATAAACATGATGCTAACCTCTTCTCACTCTAGCTTATCGTTTCATAACAATGATACCTAACAATTTCACAGTAGTTTTACTATGTCAAATTACATACAATTGCATGGACAGGAAGAGTAGGAAACGATTTCCAGTAACTGGCAAAATAGCAGGCAACATGTTTGCAATAAGGTAAAGTGATGGATTGAAGAAGCATAGCTATTCATTAAGTTCTGATGAAAAAACACACATCAAAGTACATAACACATATTTGGTTGATGACATATTGTATACACAGCGAAACCAAAAGCAATTATACCTTGGGAATCTGCTCAGGATTAGGAAATCGCATATTTTGGGCATGAAGCATCTGGCATTGCGTCATAATGTTTTTCTCCCTCAATAAAACATGCTATAACTTTTGAAGGTCATCCCAAGATTTCAAGCGCAGTTCAGAGGCTTTCCAACTTCGACCTGCCAACAGTAAATTTACCAAAATGAACAAAGGAATAGTCAGATACAAGCGTGCATATAAAACCATTATGGAATTCATTTGGATTGAAGTGAACAAATTCTTTTGAACCGATCTGGAAGTTCTACCTCACATCCGATCCCATTACCCACCATGTTTGGTGGAGAGTAAAAAGGCTAAGATGCACAAAAATTACAATGCCAAGACATCATATTCTGAACATTATGGATGATTTTAAATGAAGGTCTTCTTCTGACAACAAATGCGAAGATTTTCTACCGACCCTCAGGCAAAAGAACAAATTTCCCTTCCTTATACTTCCTACTCCTCTAAATAAATAAATCATATATTGTAAGCTATTTCATATGAATTATCTCTAGACTCTAGTAGAAGAGTTAGTAACGAGAAAATCATAATTTTTTTTCAACAAGTAAAACTTCTACATGTATACCTCATTATTGATTCGTTATTGTTTAGAGAGGTATACTTCTATTTTAATCTTTGTATACTGTTGAGACTCAAACTCTCAACGATGAACTGAATGTATATATCCTCATGAGTGGTCTATCTATTTATAGCACAATTATATGTACAACTGTCAAAGATATAATATGTACACGTAGGCGAGCACGATTATCTTAAAGTACAATGTGTCAGAGATCCAAGTATAGTATTACTCGTGTTGTTAATGAACTTGTGCTGATCTTGGGATTGGTGTGAATAGGACTCGAGCTGACCTCTTTTTGAATGTGACGTGAGCTGGCCTCTTTCCGAATAAGGATCGAGCTGACCTCGAGCTTGGTTTGTCATATGGATGGGATGTCTAAGGTATTTTATCTTTTATCTTGGGCCAAACTTGACTCGGTTAGGTTACTTGGTCCGGAATTTGGGTTGGTCTGATGTCTAAACATATACTTAGCTTCCCCTTTTTTATCTTTTGAACTGAATGCCCCACTCAATGATTTCTCATACTAAAGATACTACGCAAGGTTATTCAACCAAAAACCGTGAGACAAATGAGCTTGACAAAGGATGTTTTATTTTTGTTTTCTCTAACACCACTTACCATAACTTCTAGGCAATAGTAGTTCATTTTCATTTCTAAGCTTTCTTAAACAAAGAAGACTTCCAGAACTCTTCACTTCAACAAATTTTCCAAGATAGAGATATAGTTTGACTTAGACACCAACTACACTGCTGTAAATTTATGTTAACATCATTACCCAATCGAATTAAAGCAAGGCTTGATCCCAATCATGAAAGACATCTCTCTCAACTTACCATTTAATCACCCCAGAATCTAAAAGTTCAGATAAATACAGAAATAGCCCAGCCAAACTAAAGTCTTAGGCTGGAAACGGTCGGTTTCTAGACCAATGTTTTTTAAAAAAAAATAAAAAACAACCAAGCAGAATATCGAAAACTAAAATAAGACCCAAATGTAGCATGAATCAAAATGAAACTGGAGAGAGGTTTTCTTTGATTTACAATAATTGTAAAACAGACCTATCTTTGTAAGAATTGGATTTATTGATGATGAATAAACGAATGTTTACAACCTATTTATACAAAAGAAAAGCAAAATTGTAATAATTAAAAATAAACACAATTATGGAGATGCATGTTCTTGGACAGTCTATCCTTACCCAAGTTGTTGGTGGGTATTTCTAACTCAATTTGGTGTGTTGGTTGTCGCGGTGGATATCATGTTCTTTAACATTCCCCCTCGAGTTAGAATATATGTTAATTATTCCTAACTTGTTAAGTAACAGAACTGTGGAAAACTTCGGAGATTTGGTAAATATATCTGGCGGTTGCTCTAATGTAGAGATATGATAAGTTTTGATCATTCCGGCTTGAATCTTTTCTCTTACTAGATGGCAATCGATCTACATGTGTTTGGTTCGCTCATGGAAACACCTTGGATTTGATGCAATGTGAAGAAGGCGATTGATTGTCGTAGTATAACTTGGTGGGTTGGGAGTGTTTGATACGAATCATCCAAAATATATCGTAACCAGGTTCTTGTGACATCTTTCTTTGCCGTAGAGCGGTATTCATACGCACTTGATCGCGAGAGGCTGTATTTTGTTTCTTAGTCTTCAAGAAATTAGCGAGTTTCAAGAAACATCTGATATCCTGTGGTTGATCGTCGTGTATCATTGCATTTTGCCCAATCTGCGTCCGCAAAAAAGCATTTAGTTGTAATGAACTAGTTCTTTGAGAAAAAGAGACCTTGTCCTGGTGTCTTCTTGACATATCTTAGCACTTTCGTTGAGCAACTTCCAAATGTGGTTGTCGTGGTTTATCCATATATTGACTAAGAATGTGCCACGACATACACTAAGTGGAGACCTTGTGATGGTCAGTATATTAATCTCCCGTAAGTCTTCGATAGGATGTGGGATTCTTGATGAATTCCTCTTCAACCTTGTTGAGGATAAATTTTGTTCCATAGGTGAGTTGGCAGATTTGGCACCAAGATAACCCATGTCCTCGATATTTCAAGTGTGTACTTGCATTGTGACAAAACAATTCCCTTCTGGGCGTGGAAACTTCTATGCCCAAAAAAATACTTTAATTCATGAGATCTTTAAGCTTGAATTGTCTGTGAGATGATTCTTAGTTTCTTCAATGTCTTGTATATTGTTTCTGTTATGATTATATCATCTACATAGACAAGAAGAAGCGAGAGAAGGAATTACCACGGGTTCGGACGAGCAGTGAGTGATCATACTTGGATTGGTTAAAACCGGCTAGCTTAAGTGTTGTTGATAGCTTGATGAACACTTGTCGTGAGGCTTGTTTGAGTCCATTACAAGGATTTGTGTAAGCTTACATACTCGTGTTTCCCGCTTTCGTCCAGAATCCAGGTGGAAGGGACATGTGAACATCTTCACGAAGATCACCGTAGAAAAGCATTGTTGACATCGAGTTGTCGAAGATGCCAATTTTGAATAGCGGCCAACTGACAGGAGAAGCGACGGTGACAAGTTTGGCTCTTGGTGCAAAAGTTTCTTGGTAGTCAAAACCTTCAATCTGATTGTATCCTTTGGCCATAGCAGGTGCTTTATATCGTTCCACGAGCCATCGAGTTATACTTGATTTTGTAGACCCATTTACAACCAATGGTTTCTTGTGTGGAGGAAGGCATTGAAGCGTCCATGTGTCATTAGTTTCAAGAGCATCAGATTCATGTTTCATGGCAAGCCGCCATTTTGGATCATTGAAACGGCAAGGTGGTTGGTTCCACGAGAATGGAAATAGAAGTAGCAAAGCACGATGTGCGGTGATAATTGGTCAGTAGGTAAGTACATGAGATAAAGAATGAAGTACCTTTGTCTTTGGGCCGATCTTGAGGTGAGACGAAGGGAAGGATCGAGAAGGCAAGGAAGCTTCTACATGATATTTTTGAAGGTAGCTCGAACATTGGTGGATCGGCAAAGCCTATGTGTGGTGGTGTTGGAGGAGTTATGTGTGGTGGAGAAGTTGATGATGATATTTACGGAGATGAATTTTGAAGATGAAGAGTGTCACGATTGATTGTTGGAAGGAGAGATGCTGTATGACCAAGTCATATATTTCGATTGCTTGATTCACGAATGTTGGGTATGTCATCATAAATAGTATCATCTGATGGAGGAAATAGAGTTGGAGTGTTGACAACGGAAGTGAAATAAGGAAATACATGTTCATGAAAGATAACATCACGAGACACTAAAGTCTTGCTTGTTTCCAGATTGTAGACACGATAACCTTTGATCCCAGATGGATACCCAATGAATATGCATTTATGTGACCTAGCATCAAACTTGGTGAGTCGATCATGATGTGTAGACACAAAACAAAGGGAACCAAAAACACGAAGATGTTTATACCTAGGAGTTTTGTGAAAAAGCACTTCAAATGGTGTTTTACCCTTGAGAACAGGTGTTGGAGTACGATTTATGAGGTATGTGGCTGTAAGAATGGCATCTCCCCAGAATTGTTTAGGAAGATTGGCTTGGAAGAGCAATGAACGAGTGACATTGAGAAGATGACGGTGTTTGCGTTCAGCAACACCATTTTGTTGAGGGGTAGAGACACAACTAGTTTGATGAAGGATTCCCTTGGTAGAAAACAACTGGGTCATAGAGAATTCTGGTCCATTGTCACTACGAATGATTTTAACTCTAGATGAAAATTGTGTTTCAACAAGATTGATGAAGGTGGTAAGAAATGTGCGTGTATCAGATTTAGTATGTAAGAGATAGACCCATGTGCATCTTGAGTAATCATCAACAATAGTGAGAAAATAACGTGCTCCATTAAGTGCTGGAATGTGATAACCACCCCAAATATCGACATGAATCATTTCAAAAGGTGCTTTTGTATTGATGGAACTTAAAGGAAATGGATTACGTGTTTGCTTAGCTAATGGACAAATAGAACAATCACTAATGGAACAAAAAGGTGTGTTGATGGAAAGAGAAATTACACGCAAACTATTATTAGATAAATGACCAAGTCGTTGATGCCATAGATGAGAGTTGGTGGAAGTAGTGTTTGAAACAGAGAAACATCCAAATTTCTTCGAAATAGTCGGGTAGTAGAGTCCTGCTTTCTCAGTTCCCTTCCCAATCGTCTTCCCTGAGCATTTGTCCTGAACAAAACACATACTATTAGTGAAGATGACATGGAAAAATGAGGTTTGAGTTAGTTTGGCTACTGAAACTAAGTTTAATTTGAAGGAGGGAACACACAAGACATTATGGAGTATGAAATTATTTGAGAAATGTACAGTGCCAATATGTGTGACACGGGCAAGGGAATGATCAGGTAAATGCACATGTCGATTAGTGACTGGAATGCTGGAGCTCATAAGGTTTTGGGAACAGACCATGTGATCAGTTGCTCCTGTATCAAAAATCCAACGAGTTTCTGAATGGAAAACAGTTGCACATAATGTGTTACCTGAAGAAGTAGTCACTTGACTTGCCATGCTACCTGATTTGGATTGATTGAGAAGTGTAAGGAGCTCTTGATATTGGGCAGATGTAAGGTTGTGGGATGGTGTCTTTATGTCGGAGTAGCTTTCCTGAAAGTCAGTATGATGAGCTTTGGAAGGGAAGCCATAACTTGTGTTTCTTTTATCTTGAATTGCTCCTTTCTTCCGACACATATTGATGTCATGTCCATTCAAACCACGTAAATTACATTTGAGACGCTTTCGGCTTTTCAAAATTGTGTCCATTGAGACCACAAAAATCACATTTGAGGTGACTTCGGCAATTCTCGCACTATGGCGTATATTGTTGCATCTATTGCACTTGAGATGTGGGTTCCTTGGTGGGTAATTTCTGTGAGGATATTGTGGACGACTATCTCTAGCAACAAGTGCGACAGCTTCTGGCATCCTTCCTATGCTTTGAGTGGAGACAGCTCTTTGCTTTTCATCTTGAACAATAAGTGAATATACCTTATTTACTGTAGGTAATGGTTCCATGAGCAAGATTTGTCCACATGCTGATGTGTAGACCGTGTTAAGGCCCATGAGAAACTTTATGGTTCACTGCTTTTGTTGATATTCTTGTAATTCTCTTCCGACATTTCCTCCACAATGTGGAAGAGGACATAGTGCATCGCGACTATCCCATAAACTTTTCAATTTGGTATAGTATTCTCCAATGCTTACACCTTCTTGCATGCAATCATGGATCTCTTGCTCAATGTGGAATAGGTGCACGCTGTTGGTGTGTGAAAAACGTTCCTTTAATTTTAATTCTTCCCATAGCTTATATGCAGTATCACTATACATGACACTTTCTGCAATTTTGGGTGATATGGTGTTGAGGATCCATCCTTTGACAAGAATGTTGCAGCGAGTCCATTGTTTTATTTCTGCTTCAAGGTTTGTTGATGGCCTTTTGATTGTGCCGTCAATGAATTCTTCTTTGTTTTTGGTTATTAGAGCATTGCATGACTCTAAATGTGATAGTTTTCTTGGTTTAAGGATTGAGCTACGAGAACCATGCCTGGTTGGTCTGAGTGGTGTAGATATAATGAATGGCTAGGGTCATCATACCATTTTGGTAAAGTAGGATTGGTATTGGTAGTTATAGACATTTTTTGTTGAATAAATTCTAAAGAACGAGATAGGTTCAAGTATATTTTAGACAATAATGACTATTTATGAAATAAATAATGTACTGAAATATGCTTAATCTTATAGAAAATGAGTCAAGGATTACAGAACCGGTCGGAAAGTGGGTGAACCGGTGTCTGGAGTGGCTGAAACGGCGGCTGCAACGGTGAAGGGTTGAACCGGATGAAGACCGAACCGGACCGGACCGGATGGAAGACCGAACCGAGTGAACGACGCGTCGTTTGCTTCAGTGGCGTGCAAACGACGTGTCGTTGGAGTCGTCTTCTTCGGCAGCTGGCGCGTGTTGGCGCGTGTTTCTCCGGTGAGGCGCGTGGAACGCCGGTGAGTTTAAACAAGGCGCGTGTAAGCGCGTGGATAGGTATTTTGGCTTGATTTTAATTGCAGATTGCTCGGATTCTTCTGAATAATATGATGGGATGAAATTGGAATTATTTTGTGAATCGAAATTGGTTTTGAAAAAAAAACAGATTGAGGAAAAATGGAAAAAAATTTCTATGAGCTGAATTTTCTGGAAATTGTTTCCTAAACTCTGATACCATGTAAAAATTGGATTTATTGATGATGAATAAACGAATGTTTACGACCTATTTATATAAAAGAAAAGCAAAATTGTAATAATTAAAAATAAACACAATTATAGAGATCCATGTTCTTGGACAGCCTATCCTTCCCCACCAAGTTGTTGGTGGCTGTTTCCAGCTGATGTGTTGGTTGTCACCAGCTGGATATCATGTCCTTTAATGATCTTCATAAATCATTTCAAAAAACGGACCAGTTAATAACCCAAATTTGAGAATCTTATGTATAAGAGAAGATGGAGAAGGTAAAGCGGAAAAAGAGTGAACTTTGGAGACCGCCAGCTTAGTTAGTGGCGGCAATGGAACTTACCGAACTGCAATATTGGAGGATTCTAGACCACCTGCGTGGCGTTGGAAAAAGGAGAGTGAAATTAGGGTGAGTGGAATCGATGGGTTTGGATCATTGGGACGTTTGGGTTTGTTATTTAATGACTTCAAAACGTTGAAGGCATTCTTCTAATTTTATCACGGACACGACATGGAAATATATGTTGTTCGCATTGAATCCTGCGACTTGACCAACAAGTACATCAGCTGCTACCCTTTTGAATACCCAATATTTAATGTACTATTAAAGTACCTTATTAGTAATACAATCCATCATCCTTTACATTTGCTCTCTCGCTTTGCGTGAAGAGTTTATATAAGTCAAGTTTGCTCTTCTTTCAGTACAGTAAGATTACGTTTTTCTTTCTCTGTAATATTTGAGAAATATCTATTATTGTACTTTGACATTGAGATAATATTTGGGTGTATTTACGTTTGATTTGGAGTGATTTTTGTGCAACAATGTTTATACTTTTTATTTTCTTTATATAATATTCATTGTATTAGATCTTTTACATTAAAAATTTATATCACTTAAATTTTTAGATATTATTTATTATTATCTATTATTATTTATTTACGTTGTATCTAAATTTTATTTTTATTATTATTAATTTATAATAAGTTGATATTAAAATTTTGAGTTATTTTATTATTCAATAATATTGATTAAATAACAATATTAACGACAAACATTGGTTTTGTTGTCTTGAAAAAATATTTTAATAATTTTTTTACAACACCTATTTTTTCGTGAAAAATGTGGTGTAAAAATCTATTACATTAATTTTTTACAAAATAAAAACCAATTTCAAAAACCTTAATAACCTACGTATACATTAAATAATCAATCTAATAACATCCACAACTATTCTAGAAAGTATTTATAACATCCAATTATAAAGTAATACAATCCATTTGAATTAGTACTGTTAGAGCATCATATGACAATCCATCATCCTTTGCCATTTGTTCTCTCGGTGTGCATGGGTAGCTTAAATAAATCAAGTTGCTATTCTTTCAATACACTAACAATATCGCACATATCGCAACTAATTTAACGCGACACTGTTAATAGTTGCAAACGTTGTTCATGTTATATTTTATGTTAAATTTTAAAAATATTGTTCAATTTTTTATTACACATAAAAAAATTAAAATTAAGTATATTATATAAAATAACTAAAAAAATAATATAATACAACATAAAACTAAAAAATTAATATAAATTAAAAAAATGATTTAGTATAATTTTAAAAATATTATTAATTTTTTTATTACATATAATAAATTAAAATTAAGTATATATTTTACGAGATGAATAAAAAAAATATTAATATAATATAAATTAAAAAATAATTTAATGATCTAGAAAATCATTTACCGATCTTGTAATATTATTAAAATATTGACCACAAATATATGTATTATTTTGAGATTCTAGGTCTTTACTTCGAGATCATTCTCCTTGTTTAGATTCATGTATTCGTTCTTGAGATATTTTTGTATAATTTTTACTTATTTATTTCGAATAAATTCAAGTAGTTTTAAATTAGATATGAAATTTAAATCTTTGGATAACATATATTTATATTTGTTTTTAATTATATTTTTTAATTAAATATAATTTTTAATTTATATAATAAATATAATATTTTATTTAGTTAATTATTAATTTTTTAATAATATAATTTTAACTAATTAATAGTAATATATAATTATTTAATTTGTTGAATATAATAATTAATAAAAGAAAAATAAAATATTTTACTTTTATAAAAAAAAATATTTTTTGGTGTAATATTTGATATTTTGTGCTAGAAAGAAAAATAAATTTTGATATAAAATAGAATAAAATTTAATGTAAGATGAAATTTAAGATTGGAGATGCCATAACGAAATTAAATGCAAACAAAACATTTGAACATTATGTGCTTAAATAAAAAAATTTTCTCGTTCAATTTCATGTGTTTTTACTATATTTTCATTTGAAATGTTTGAACTCTTTTAAGTGTGTTGAATGTGAACAACTAGATGAGCCCTCGATTTGTAAGCTATGACCAAATTCTGATCTAGATGGTTTATGATTATGAAATAAAATATGAAACTGAATTGAAATCTTAGGTTCAATAATATTTCATTTGTTTGCATTTTTAATTTCTAGCGGTGAAAAATAGTACGAAATAATTTTGTTGTGACTTTTAGTTATTTATATTTACAATAAACGATGCAGAATAAATGGAAAATAGCTAAATATGTGATTTTGTTTTTAAAAAAATTGTATTTTAGTTTTTAATTTTACTTTTAAAATAGTAGAAATATAATAATTAAAATATTTATTAATTTTTTAGTAACATATTATAAGTTTATTAATAATAAAAAATATATTAAAACTTTAAAAATAAAAATAAAAAATAAAACATGTGAATACATATGTTTGTATTTTTAAATTGTTATATATTTTTAAAATTAATTATAGCTCAAAAAAATAAATTTAGATAAGTTTAAGCGTATAATAATTGATTTAAAGATACATGACAATAAAATTACAATATATGCACATGTGTTCTATATTTGATGTTTTTTTTAGCTTTAAATATATATTTTTATAATTATTATATTTGTAGTATTTTATCAAAATAATTAATAATTTTTTTAATATTTTTATCTTAATTAATATATATTATTCATAATTTTTAAGATGTATGGGAGTAAATTAGTTATTTTTAAGTTGTATATAAGTAATTGAGTTATTTGGGTTTGTAAATATAAACGTCATGTTTCATCATAAAAAGATAAAATAAATTTATTAATAATAAAAATATTTTTAAGATACACGTTTATTTTCGAAGTTAAAAATAAATATTTTCATTCTAAAGTAATTTTGCAGAGTCAGAGGATAATGGTGGCTGATTTGATAAGGTATGTCCCATGAGGCATGACACGTGAGGGAGTAGAAGAGCTTGAGAAACGACATTTTTTTTATTTGAGAATAAGATTTGAAATTTTCATAAAGATTTGAGAGTTTTGACAAACCAAACATATATTTATTTTTTATTGATCGTAATAAATGATATGTGTTATTAAATTAAGTGTGATTTATTTTCATTAATATATATATTTATTGAAGATGAAATGAAAATAAAATAATAATAAAGATATTTAGAATTTTGTATTATTAATATTTAGAGTTTTATTTTGATAATAGTCAAATATTTCAATGAATACAATATTAGTAATAGTATAACAAGATAGGAGAAAAAGAGGATTACTTAAATAGAATTCATTTTAAAAATACAAAATAATTATCCAACAAGAAACATAAAACTTACGGGAAAGCACGTTGTAGGATCTCTAAGATTTTATTTTGATTTTATCATAAAAGCAGTTCGATCGGCAAAGACAGCTAAATAATGGGAAATTATTTATTAAAGTCTATATCAATAAAATTTAAATTTAATATAATTTTTTTAAAAATAAATATTACGAAAAAAGAAAATAATATGATTACTGAGATGTATAATACCAAATTAGTCAAAGTCAATTTCTGGTTTTAACTACTCTATTCTAAAGTGCTATTTAGTTTAAAACCTTGACACCAATGAAAACAAAACAAAAAAAAATCTTAGTTTCCATTCACAAAGTAATAAAGTAGTGAAGTGCAGTTTTTTTAAGAATAATAAATGCAAAGAGTTTTGACTTTTGAACACATTTGCATCCAAGCCAAAAACTGCATCGACACATTTCGAAAATGACTTATAGCTACCTTATCCCAAAAATTAAAGAAAATTATCTCACCTACTCAATTTTTTTTTTCTTTTGGATAAAATGTATAATAATTTTATAATTATTAAATCATATACATTATATTCTATAACTTACTAAAATTAATCAATTTAATCAACTAATAACATATAATTTAGATAAAAATATTTTCATACATTTACGTTATGAATTAGATGATAAGTATATATAGATGAATTTATTAAATTTTAATATATTAATGTAAATTAAAATGAATCTAATTATTTTCATAAATTATGATATTTAACTTTAAAATTTTGATACAAAACTGTTAGTTTTAATATATCCACTTTTTCACACTTACATATTGTACTGTATACTTAGTTGTAAAGCTGTAACAATTGAACTTACAATGAATATATCTAAAAAAATAAAATACCTTAAAAATATTATGGGTAAAATGTATTCATTAACGTTTCTATTTTTTTTTCTTTTTTTGGTTGGATGGATCTTGTTGGCGTGTGTAATAGAGCAGAGAATAGCAGACAACAACAGGTACTGGAGCAGGAAAATATGAGTATGCATTAGTACCCACGTGGACAACACGAATAGGTTGATTGGTCTCGATTCTTAGTGTACAAATACACTAACCATCGTACAGAAAAAGAGAGAACAAAAAGATATGAAATATACTTGTCAAAATTAACAGAGAAAACACAATGTTGTCATGGTATCAAAGTAGAGTTACTATTGTCCTAATGGAAGAATAAGTTACTTGTTACACTGATTTTTTGTTCTTCTCTGAACTGGTTTGATCTGGTGTGCTGGCTTGGTTGATCTGCTTGGTTGATCTGGTGTGCTACGCTAATTTATGTTCCTCTTTAAACTGGTATGATTTGGTGTACGAACGCTCAACAAATTTTGTTAATTTGTGGGTATTTGGCTGGGATCTAGGGTAGCCGTTATAGCTACTCGTTGGAGTCGTCACAATCTCTACGTTCTAGTTCTATCCACCATAGTTCTTTGGTCCAGCGCGGCTCGCTCGTTGGAACTGTACCATTCTAGCTACCGTTGTGGGTCGGCCTCATAATCCACCAGAAATACTTGTTTTTCAGTGAAAGTTGTCATTTTTCGAAAAGAAACAAAACACGACTCGAACGTACAAGCTAGAGCTCGCAGCGATAAACGGCACTAAGGTCACGGGTTTTGTAGCTAGTGTGAACTCACAGATTGTTTATCTGTGTTCATTTGGCTGGCTGCACCCATCTAGCCGTCGTCGTGGACTGGAGCTCATAGATTGTTTATCGGAGAAACGTGGAACACACCGAAGAAGAAAGCGCCGCTCCACAGCCCTCATAACGTGAAATGGATGTTATACGGGTAGTGAAAATAAATTAGGGTTATAGTGTTTTTGTTCCCATATATATATTTAGCTCGTGTAAGAAAAGAAGAAGGAAAATAGAAAAAAAAATATACATAATCGATAGATTTCATGACAGAATCTAGAGATTTAACTACCAATTCCATATTGAACGATTTGACTATAAAAATGACTGAAGTTCTAACTAGAGCTCAGATTGCCTCACAACCTCCACTAACTGAAGCATCGACTACTCTCATTAGTCTCAAGTTCGGAGGATCCAACTATGTCTTGTGGTCCCAAGTGGTAGAGATGTATATCTCTGGCAAAGACAAACTGAGATATATTAATGGAGATTTTCCTCAACCTACCAAAACCGACCCCTCATTCTAGAGATGATGCACTGAAAATTCCATTGTCAAGGGATGGTTGATCAATTCGATGGACCCTTCCTTTATTACAAATTTTATCTGATTCCCAACTGCGAAACATGTTTGGAATTCGGCTACTACAACCTACTATGATGAGACAGACACGTCTCAAGTGTATGATCTCCATCGTCGAGTTACTCATATGAAGTAGGTAGGTGGATCCATTAAAAAATACTACAATGACCTTCAAGGGTTGTGGCGAGAAATTGATTTCCGTCGTCCTAATCCAATGGAGCTCGCGACTGACATACAAAAATACAACTCCATCGTACAGGAAGATCGAGTGTATATCTTCCTCGATAGACTTGATGACGTACTAGATAAGACTCGAAGTGATGTGCTTCAAATCAAACTATTCACTACGGTGGAACAAGCCTATGGATTCATCCATAGGGAAGAGGTCAGGCAGACCGTGATGATCACGGGTGCAGATACGACTCTTGGAGCAGTTATGGCTTTCAAAGGGATCAAGGGACACCATAATCCAATGCCACCAAAACCAAGAACTCCTTTTTTGGGTAGTGATAACTGTATTTTATATAGTTATTTTCATCTATTTTATTAATTATAATTGCTATGTTCTTGACATTTTTAGATAATTTTAGTGGAATAAATTAATATTTACTGTTTATTTGTTAAAGAATATATTTTTAAGAAAATTAAAGAATTTGATTCGAAAACGTACTTAATTACAAATTTACGTCTTTAAATATAATTTAAAATAAAAGAGTTCTTAATTGCAATTAATAAAAGTATAAAATATAATTTGAATTAAAAAAGGGCTTAATTGAAATTAAAGAAAGTTGAAAAGTTAATTTGAATTAAATTGGAGGGCTAAAATGTAATTAAGAAAATTTATTTTCTACGCAAGAAAAGAAGGCAACTCGTGCAATCACCAGCGCGTGACACCAACCGTTCGATCAGGAAATCAACGGCTACGATGAGGCGCGTGGAACCAGACGCGATAATCTCGAGTGGACGTGGGTATTCAGGTTCACGTTGCTCGGCGCTGAGTGGGGCCTACCTACCGCGCAGACCGGCGTGCAGGGTGAGACCCACATGTCTGCTGCGTAGGCAGTTCCCCGTGCGATCCAGTCCACAGAAACTTCGTGCACCCCAACCATCCAACAAATCATACAATGCCACGTGTCTCAAATATTCCTACAACTAATCCGAAGTGGACACGTGGCATGTATTGGGTAAAACAAAAGCACAAAAGTAGTGTACGCGGTTCCAACTGTTTTTATGGGACCCACGTGTCTCGCGTGCCATAATCCTATGTGGTGCAACCACGGGAAAACTCTCCCTCCCACCAATCAAATGCTGACAAGTGGCACACAGTTTGAATTAAAAAGAAATCAAAAATTACGCACGTTGTTGCACGATAAATATTCTTCACGCGTGTCTTTTCGTTGTCCCCCACTATTTACACGTTGTAATAAAAAATATTTTTTTATGTATTTTTTTAGCTATAAATAGGACATTTATTGCTAGAAAAATAAGTTTTTGTTTTGAGGTTCGTTTTGGGGTTGGACTGTGGAACACGCAGAAGCCATTTTTGGCTTCTGTGGTGTTCTGTGTGTACCAGAAAATTTAAGAGTAGAAATCTTTTAATTTTCTTTGCGATCTGTAACTGATATTCCTTAAATGCTGTAATCTTAATTTTTATTATGAACTAATTTAATTTTTCTAGGTTTGTATTTTATCTAAATTTATGAAGCTTGAATTTAAGTATTTTTGAAAGATTTATAAGAATTTTAATTTATTTATTCTATTTGTGCTTAATGCTTTTGATTATTGGAAAATTTATCAATTGATCTGTGACACTCAAATAAACTTGGAAGAGGCATTTTTGTGTATATTGCTCGTGAATAGAATAACATGTATATATGAAGGATAAGAATATACCTTTATCGTATGTGTGACCATGTAAGAACTTAGAACGTAATGAATCTTGATGAATTTAATTCTCATAGGAATATAATGAATTAATTTAGCGAAGTGTGTCTATACGGAGCTCGGAAGAGATGTACGGATAAAATTAGAAGTTCTTGGTTGACAAATTAAATTTACTAAAAAAATATAAATCAAGAGAAAATAATATGATTCGAGTGAATTAATTTGGTAAAAAATTGCAATCCTAGAATTCTTTTATTTTGTTATAAAACTCTTTTAGTTAACTTGTTCCAATTAACGATTGTTTTGGATAAAATCAGAGTGAAATAATTTTAGTACTCAACAAACTGTAGTGACAAATCTCCGTGGGAACGATAACTCACTTATCAAATTTTATTACTTGTGACCATGTATACTTGCATGTTTTTATGTTCTCCTGAAAGAGACAACATGTAACAAGAAATCCATGGGAAATCCATGGAAAATCCACTTTCTGTTGACATAAAATGTGGCCATTGTGGAAACTTCAAACACACCCGTGAAAACTGCTTCAAACTACATGGGTATCTAGAGTGGTGGAATGATCTTCAAGCACAGAAGAAACGGAAAACCACTGGGAGAGCTACTGTGGCTACCAATAATGCATCACTATCCCTTATTCCTCAAGCCAAATTTTTTCAGGATCCAGGTATTTCAAGTAAAGTATTTCACATCTCTACTCATAGTGATAATGAGGATTGGATTCTCGACTCTAGAGCTACATATCATATGACATTTGACCCAAAAGATCTCTCCAATACAACCCAGCCGAGACGAAGTTGTATTGCCAATGCCAATGGGTCACTTATCCAGTTACAGGGGCTGGAACAGTGACTTTATCTCCTTCATTATCATTATCTAATACATTACTTGTACCCTCTCTTTCAAACAAACTAATGTCTGTAAGTCAAGTTACTTCAGATCTTAACTGTGTAGTATTGATGTATTCTACCTTTTGTCTTCTTCAAGATATTCTCACCAAGGAGATCATTGGGTATGGTACTAAGAGAGGATGCTTATATTATGTGGATGAGCTGAGTTCAGGAAGAGCCAATCATATGCAACACACGGTTAGTAACAAGGAGCGACAAATTTGGTTATGTCATCATCGATTTGGGCATCCATCATTTGGGTATTTAAAGCACCTTTTATCTAGTTTATTTTCAAATATCACACACTCAGATTTCAAATGTGATACTTGTATCTTAGCAAAAAGTCATAGGACGTCTTATCCTATAAGCATGCATAAAAGTATGATTCCTTTTGCTTTAGTACATTATGATGTTTGGGGACCTTCCCCGGTCACTAAGTCATCAGGCCATCGTTGGTTTGTAATTTTTGTTGATGATTGTACACAAATGACATGGCTTTACCTTCTCAAACATAAAGATGAAGTATTTTCTACGTTTCACTCGTTTCACACCATGATTCAGACACAATTTTCTAAAAAAATTAAGATCCTTAGGTCTGATAATGGGGGGGAGTATGTTAATCAACAATTTCGGAAATACTTCGACAACCATGGTATTCTCCATGAAACCTCGTGTTCATAAACCTCACAATAGAATGGGATTGCAAAGAGGAAGAATAAGCATATTTTAGAAACTGTCCGGGCCTTACTAATCAGTACACATATGCCTAGTAGATACTGGAGTGATGTTGTTACTACAACTGTGTATCTATTGAACCGCATGCTCACTAAAACCTTACAATTTTAGACTCCATTAAAGGTGTTATCTGATCATGTTCCTTTGCCTACTATTTTGATGCTTCCACCTCGAATTTTTGGATGTGTTGTTTTTGTCCACCTCCATAAAAATCAACGAACTAAGTTGGATCCATGTGATGTCCGATGTGTATTCTTGGGATATGGCGTACAAAAAAAGGGATACCGATGCTACGATCCTATTACTCAAAGAACCTACATTACCATAGATGACACTTTCCTAGAATCTGAATGTTTTTTCCCATCACCAGTGTATTCTTGGGATATGGCGTACAAAAAAAGGGATACCGATGCTACGATCCTATTACTCAAAGAACCTATATTACCATAGATGACACTTTCCTAGAATCTGAATGTTTTTTCCCATCACCAGTATCCAATTACCCTCTTCAGGGGGGGAGTTATGGTGAAGAACGAAATTGGCTTGATGTTGAAGTGTTAGACATTAGTAACAATCCAACATACTCGGATAATGCCAACAATATGGATGAGCAAGTACCTAGACCCAAACTTTTAAGAATTGAATATAAACTAGTGATTGAATCTCCAAAAGATGCAGTGGTTGATGCACCTCTCCACTCTCTAGTACCCAATGATCCTCCTGTTGAGAATACTCCCGAGGTAAGCTCTCCTATCACACATTTACAAACTAATGCTATAGATACATTTGTTGGTTATGTTCTACCTTTTAGACACAATCGAGGCAAACCTCCAAATCGATACTCTCCAGATAGAGAAGGACGACAATCCAAGTATCCAATAGCCAATTATGTGTCTACTCAAGGGTTATCAGCACCTATCAGGACGTTTGTACAAACACTATCCTCATGTCAAATTCCAAGTAGCGTTGAAGAAGCCTTATCTAATCCAAACTGGGCTCAAGCTATAAAAGAAAAATTTGAGGCATTGTAGAAGAATAACACATGGGTGTTAAGCGAGTTGCCTCAAGGGAGGAAGATGGTAGGGTGCAAGTGGATTTTCTCCATTAAGTATAAAGCAGATGGGTTAGTTGATCGATACAAGGCGAGGCTAGTAGCAAAAAGGTATATACAGAAACATGATATAGATTATCAAGAAACCTTCTCACCTATGGCTAAACTAAAAACTATTAGAGTTTTGTTATCTCTTGCAGCAAATTTAGACTGGCCATTACACAAACTTGACATGAAAAATTCCTTCCTTCATGGTGATCTTGAAGAAGAGATTTACATGGATATCCCACCAGGATATACTGTTACATCAGGAAAAGAAACTGCATGTAGATTACAACGAGCATTGTATAGACTAAAACAATCACCTTGAGCATGGTTTGGTAGGTTGAGTTCAGCAATGAGGAAATATGGGTTTCAACAAAGTGACTCTGACCACACTCTTTTCCTAAAACATCGATCGAGAAAAATAACAGCCCTTATAGTCTATGTAGACGACATTATCATTACAAGGTATGATAAAGAAGAAACCTTTAGGCTTCAAGAATAATTGTCAAATGAGTTTGAAATGAAGAACTTGGGAGGGCTCAAATACTTCTTAGGCATTGAGCTAACAAGATAAAAACAAGGCATATGTCTTTCCTAAAGGAAAAAATATACTCTAGACTTACTGGCAGAGGCAGGATTACTAAATTGTAAACCTGTCGATATTCCAATGGTCTGAAATCATAAACTTGGAGAATATGTGGACCAAGTACCAACAGATAAACAAAGATATCAACGGTTAGTGGGTAAACTCATATATTTATCTCATACTCGACTTGATATTTCTTATGTTGTAAGTGTCGTGAGTCAGTTCATGCACTATCCAAGTGAAGACCATATGGATGTCGTCATGCGAATACTTCGCTATTTAAAATCCTCTCCTGGGAAAGGACTTATGTTTTCAAAGAATAGTCAATTGGAAGTCGTTGGATATACAGATTCAGACTAGGCAGGGAATATCAAGGATAGAAAATCTACTGTTGGGTACTTTACTTTTGTGGAAGGCAATCTTGTTACATGGAGAAGCAAGAAGCAAAACGTAGTTGCCTTATCTAGCACTGAAGTTGAATTTCGAGAAATGGTTAAGGGAATATGTGAGCTCTTTTGGTTGAAAAAACTTCTAACTGAGATTGGTGTTGCTCCTAACTCTGAAATGAACTTATTTTGTGATAACAAAGCAGCCATTGCCATCTCCCACAATCCAGTTCAACATGATCGCACGAAGCACATTAAAGTAGATCAAAACTTCATCAAACAAAATCTTGAAGAGAAAATTATTAAGCTTCCATTTGTTAAATCAGAAGATCAATTGGCTAATATACTCACAAAATCTGTGTTTGTAAAGAACTTATACAACTCACTTGACAAATTGGGTATAAGAGACATATATACACCAACTTGAGGGAGAATATTAACGTGTGTAGTGGAGCAGAGAATAACAGACAACAACAGGTAGTGGAGCAGGGAAATATAGGTGTGCAACACGACTAGGTTGATTGGTCTCGATTTTTAGTGTACAAATACATTGTATAGAAAAAGAGAAAACAAAAAGATATGAAATATACTTGTCAAAATAAACAGAAAAAATACAATGTTGTCAAATCTTTCTTGAGACCAATCAAATATGATATAAGTGATTAATATAAAGATATGAAAATAAAACTCATATATTTACATTTTAAATCACAGATTTAAATTATAAAAAAAATCATTTCATTAAAAAAAATAAGACAAATGAAAATTATTTAATGACTTTTTAAATTGTCAATATAACCACATTTTTTAAAATTAACTCACCTAAAGTATTATAATAGATGTAGCCTAATTAAGAATTATTTGGGAAAATTTAACAACTCTTTTCAAATATTAAAAAAAATACATATTTTATTTATTTATTACTTTTGGTTTTTGCTAGAACGAAAATATATTAACTGTAGAAGCAATACTGACTGCTTTCATTCATCTGAAAGTTGCATAAAAAGAAAAATTACACAAATAATCACACCTAAAATTCAACAAAAATAGCACTTTGTCCTTGAATTAGGAAATATGGGCTAATTTGAGGGCTGCTATTTTTGTTGTCATGGATTAAATTTGATATTTTCAAAAACAAAAACAAAAAATAAAAACCTCATTTCCAATTTAAAAACGAACTAGGCCTTCAAACAAGACAGAAAAATGTTCCTAATTGGGAGTTACACAAATGAATATATTCTGTTCTTACAGAACAATAGAGATCAATTTTTTTTTAACGAATAATACTCTCCCTCGTTAGTTTGAATGGACAATGAGCCCTTTGGCAAATTGTCCCGAAAATCTTGACTATAACTGTTGCAGATGCTTAAATTCATCACAGTCAGCTCCGACACTCCTTAGAGCCGAGAAAAGCTTGGGGACGATCTTAGCTAACATCAACTTGAAACCAACTGAAGTAGAATTTGCTTCACTTTTATCACTAACATAGGCATCCTTAGTGAGAGTGCCTATCAAGTAGCCTTTCATGTATGCATCGCAAGCTTTAAGAATGTAATAACCACGCCTTCTAAAATGATCTTTGACAAGCTCCTTGAAGTCCTAAACAAGCCATCAACACGATAATGATATTAGTAAAATTAATTGTGGACCAAAACTGATGTGTAGAGCACAAATTTTAAATACATAAACATACTATGTGAACAAAATAACATTATTAGAAGTGTTGGTATGCGGATGAATCTCATATTGAAAAAATATGATGAATAAATTAGGTATATAATTAGGATGGACTACTCTTAAGTTAAATCTTTGAGTTGAAACCTTGGACAATAAGTGGTATCTGAGCTAGAACCAACTTTTTATTGCATGAATGCACACAAGGTGGATACCCAAGGTAAAAATGAACTTGTACAGGCAGAGCATGTAGCTTAAGTCTGAATGAATGGTGAATCCCAGGATTGTGATTTGAACGTCTTATTGTTGGGTGTACAAACGAGTCTTAGCGTCTCACATTGAAAAAATATGTAAAGTAATTTGAGTATATAATTAAGATGAACTATTCCTTTTAATAAGTTAATATTTTGGGTTAAAACCTAGACCCAATAAAAAGAAATGAGAATGATTACTCAAATGCCCAAATGTGAATGATTGACCTGTACAGTTAAGGTATGAATAGTTTGTCTCATATGAAAAAAAAACGTACTTTGTAGTCACCATTAACCAAAATAGCCAAAGAGAAATTGAAAAATCACCTTGGGGGATTTCCGCATAAGATACATCATTGTCTTGCAGTTTAACAAGAAAGTATTCTCATTGTATGATAACGAATTTTTCTCCCCTTCAGCTGTCCCAATCTGCTTATCATACCCAGCTTCATTAAAATACGGCTTGAAGTTTAGAACCAGTCCCTGGAGTGAAACTAAGACTTGGAGAATGCTGGATGATTTTGGATCCCAGACTTCGTTTCCCTTGCCAGTCCAGGTATTTAAAAGGCTAAGGCAAACTTTTCCTTCTTCATAGAGATTTGGATTTATCCGCCAGCCACCAGAGTGATAGTAAGCTGACTGCAGAATATATAGCTCAATCAGAAAAGAAAGCAACCTGTTATTATCTTAAATCAACATTTAAGATCCAATGAGTAAAATTGGATTAATTCAGGACACAGTTTATGAGTCCAAGTCAAAAAATCAGAATAATGATTATTTACCGGTGGAATATCGGGGTACTCTGGGGGAAGGTGAAAATCAAAGAAGAAGAGGCCATCTTGGTAAGGCGTTCCATATGCCCCAACTATAACTGCCCTCAAGAGATCCATTCGGTCTTCATAGACTCGTACATAGATCCCCTCTGTCAAAAGCCTCTGTTATTACAAACAAAAGTAGCTGCAACATGAACAATCTATCTTAGCAAATGGTGATAAATCCTTACCAGGCAGGTGGTTCTGAAGAATGCTCCAGTCTTGTTGAACCTTCTTAAACCACTTCCTTCCATTACTCTGCAAGAATTGTCATGTCAAAGGGCATAAAAATTACAAATTGGTTTTCGAATTGCAAAGGACACATTAATTTGTTTACTAATAAACTTTTAAACAAGAGAATCAGAGTTAAGATCAGATTGAAATCAGACTTCTAACCCACAGTTTTTGAGAATGTCAAAGAAAACATCAGAGGTTTTAAATAGATTTTTGATAACAGAAGGAAACTTCCTACACACTCTTCCACAAAGAGCTTAAGCCTTTTTCATAGAATAATAGAAACTTCTCATAGCAATCGCTTAGCCAAGGTCAGAATCTTGCAGGGAAAAAGGAGAGGAAAATATTACCTGTCCATTTGCACCCAAAAAATAATGATCCGAAGGATCTTTAGAAATATCAAAGCGCTTGAAATTGCAATTGTCAACCTCATTATTTTCTGAAGCGTCTTCTTTTTCGGTCCTAAATTTCTCTGATGTTTCTGTTGAATCCAACATTTTTGTGCTACCTGGAACCATAGTTTCTTCTCCTTTTGGTTGATCAAAGTCAATACCGCAATCATCAACTACACTAGATTTTTGAGAGCTGGATGCATTGCTAGAATATCTTCCTTCTGCTATTTCTATCATGTCCTGATGCTGAAATTCATCTTCACCTCTGGAATCCAAAATAGCAGGCTCTGAATTTTTTTGTCCCCTTGAGAAAATTCCACTTGCCAGTCTGGTAACAAACCTAAGTGCAGCCAGGGTAATAGAAAATGCTTGGTTCTTGCCAGAATTATCATCTCTGTCCTCTTCTGCTTCTGAAACTGTGTCTTCGGCAGCATCTTGCAGTTCAACCTCCTGAACAGAAATATCGAGTTTCATTCACTAATTAAAGAGAGAGAGATACCCAATTTATCAACATATATGAGGTTCTATTTAAAAATTTATGAAGAAATGTGAATTGCAGGGAAAAAGCATTTGTCTAGAAGAGAAATAGGCCGATTAATGGTTCAGGCCCTCAAAGAACAAAGAAGCAACAGTTTCCAACATAGTAAATTTAACTGTCCAATGCATATATGAATCTTTTTACCCCCCCCCCAAAAAAAAAAATAGTTAATAAAGAGAATTCTGAAACATCTCTAGGATTAGCGCAGACACATACGGGAATTAATCTTTTCAAGGCCCAGCTAATTTGTTTCCTGACAAAGCACCAAATATAAAGGGTTCTATAGTAGAGATTGTAATTCCTTCGATCCACATACTAGAGGAAACATGCAGTCAAAGTGGGATCTTTAACAATGTTCTACTACTCAAAACAGAAACAAACCTCTCTAGTGTTCTCAATGGTATCCATCTCATCATCATTAACTGTTTCCCAACTAGCAGCATCATCACTAACCTCACTTCCAGGAGCAATTGACTCATCGTCATCGTCTCGACCAACAACATAAATTGCTTGTGGCCCAACCTGATAATAAATTTGAAGAATGAATTAATCAAATTAAGAACTCTTTATACTCTACAATAACAAAATTTCATACTTGACCTATAATCTCCTGAATGCAGCAAGTGAAGATTTAGTAAACTGAAACGAGAAATATTTCATGTAACTCACAAAACAAAGGATCAACATGTTGGTATTTGGTTTTTGTTCCCTGACTTTAGAGCAACTAAACAGACCATTGAACTAAAAACACTGAAAAAATCCTCATAACTTTATACACTTTTTTGTCACCTACTACCATGTCTCAAGATATAGATAACATTACAAACATATAATCTATAAAGAATTTTCCAGAGCATAGCTTTGTATATTATGGCCAACAGGGAAAATGTAGGTGCAGATGTTCACCCTAATTACATAAGGGTAATCAAATCAGAGATATAAAACTCTCTCTAACCTTCAACATAGATTTTGTGCAGAAAGAGATGTTTAAGTACGAATGGATTGGACATTGACTTAAAAAATTGAGGTGATTCGTTGTGCAGAAATGCAAATAAAAGGACAAAGCAAACAGCACCAAAAAAGAAAGAAGAAGACAGGAATCAATGATACAAAAAACAGGAAATGAATGTACCGTGGAAACCATCCCATCAGCCCATGTAACTTGAATATCCCCATCCTTAAGGCCTGTTATATTCCCAACCCAAGACAGATCAGGGATGTCTGCACAAGCTATAGCACCAGTAATATCTTGTGCTTTCTCATGTCCTGAGTGCTTTCGCAGACTCCCTTGGACATCATCTTGTCCATTTTGATGTTTCGACTCATCATCAAAATCACTCCCAGTAACAGAAACTGGGGATAGTCTGACAACAACATCCCCATAACAGTAATCATAATCAGGATGCCCCTCAAGCTCATAGACGCTCACAATTTCCTCTCTCTCAAACTCTTTAGTATCTTCAGCCCTTAAAACTGGTTTAAACCACCTCACACATGCTGTTCGCTCTCTAGCATGAGCACTTTTCACAACCCCAACACGCTTATTGACATTGGCATCTTCACCGTCATCAGAGGCCTTCTCCACCACATACTGTTCGGCAACAAATTCATGATCGCCAGGACTATCAATTGGAATCAAATTTGTTGAATGTAGTCCACATTCTATCACACCATCCTGCCATGCTACATCAACTTTTGTCCTGGTATTAACAATCAAAAGGGCTCTTTCAAAATTTTCTTCCTTTTTCCGAGCCTTCTTGTCTCTCCTAACCACAACTTTACGGATCTTTTTGCGATGAAGGGGCCAAGGTTCATGAACAGGCTCCTTTGAAACTGACAAGGAACTACCACAAGAGCTGGACTCAATCGAAGCATTACTTCCAGTATTTCCACTATTTTCAGTTGATCCAGTCAAAGGATCGAGATCCATGGATTCATTATTTCCATTTGATTCTTCTATAGGACTTTCTCCTGAATCACACCCACCACCCATTTGAGTAGAATCATGAATATCTAATTTTGATAATCCCTTGTCCAATGGCACAGATGATGATGCTACTGCTGATGAGGGAAAAAGACACCAGTCACCCAATTGCCAATTTGCATGGGCAAAACATGACAGAAGTTTTAAGTTCTTTGGACTCTGCTCTTCCCCTGGGGTAGTAGAAGATTCTGGCCCATAGCCAGCAGATGCTATCCAGTAAATGAAAACTGATCCGACAGTAACCTTTGTAACAGTACCTTCCATCCGATTAGCTTTCCACAAGCCAGACAGCCACCTAGAATTCTTAAAAACCGATGATGAGCTTGCCCTTACACGCTGGCCAGGATAGTAAGTAAAATGGCCATCTTCAAGGATATTCCTTGAAAGTGGTTTGAGACGCAGCGGATCAGCTTTCATAACTTTGCAGACAGAACCATCATCAAACAATACAGTAACATTATCTAAAACATCGTCAATTCTTCCTAGCCAGGAACCTAGAACAACATAATCACCCACAGTAAAATCCCTAACACGTTGTAAGTCTTTGGAAGAGACGTCTTTTATAACTGATCCATCAGGATGTAGCAAATCAACAGAGATATTAACATCCACAACAACACCAACCTGACCAGTAGGATCCGAAGTAGCTGCGACAAAATCACCATGTAAGAACCCCCTATCAACAACTGTCAATTCTTCAATATTTTGGATGGATTCAGTTTCATCCGTCCAGAGCACTCGAACTTGATCAACTGGAAGAGGACCATTTTTATTGTTTCCATTTTTCCTACTCTCATCACCATTACGATCCATGCTGGTGCTACCTTCAACATCATCTATGCTATTCCCACCATTATCCTCATCGTCGTCGTCGTCATCGTCGTCGTCGTCATTGTCGTCACTGTCGTCAGTGATGCTGCTATCGGAATCCGAATCACCAGCAACTTCAGTGACTATCCCAATCATATCACTCTTGTTCCTCACAACATCCTGTCTATAAATACATGGGATATTATTTGCGGTACCAACAACTTCACGTAATATTTTTACATCATTGTTTTCATTTTGTAAATTTACATCACAAACAACTGTAATTGTTGAAGAATCATTCTGGTTTGAAAGTTTACTATCTTGTACAAGTGTGGTCGTCTCATCAGCTTTATTTAACAAATCATGTCCCTCAGTTCCCATTGCAAAATCTGAAATGGCATAAAATGCTTTTAGGAACTTCACTATTTTATTGTTTGTTGGGTATTAATATTATAAAAATATATATGCAGCAATTAACGAAGAAAACAAACAAAGATAAGATTTTTCCCCTTTAAGCCTGGCTAAGTTTATGAATTGTAATCTATCAAAGAACTACAACACCAAGATAGAGAGCACCCCATTTGATGTTAAACTTGGCAGTTAACTTGGAACCCATATATATATATATGAGTTGCTTGCAGTTGTTTCTTAACTAGTACATAGCCGGATGTTCTAATCAATCAGTTCAAGTTAAGGAGTCAAAAGCAATACGAAAAAATATATTTCCAATTTCATGCTATAAGCTCAGTTGAACTAAAACCCGTTTCCCAATGAAAATTAAGAGGAATCGGGATACTCTATAAAGTCCAATAAACAAGAAAAACATGAACGAATACTATAAGCCAGAGTAAATCAAAGTTAATATGAAAATTAGACCATGTAATCAAAACACTTGCCAAAGATACCACGCCGAAAATGAAAATCAAATATTATTCGAATTATAAAGAGTATGGCATATAATCAATATAATAAAGGTTCAATCAAATCTAATAACAAAGGGAAAAAATATGAAGTGAGATTTAGAATTTCAAATCCAAAGATTGATATAACAGACGTGCGATAGCTCAAATTTAACGAAAGGAAGCGATAAATCAGCTCAATAAAATAAAAACAAGAAGAAAAAATGTTGTTTCAATTCGTTCAATATTACCTCATTATATAAATTTTATTTGGATGAATGAACAATAATACAGATTTTTACCGGTATAAACAGAAAAATCAATTATCGTAACACATAGAAAAGAGTTCCAATAAAAATGTGTGAAATCGAGCTCGAAGAGCAACAGAAATGGACGATTCGGTAAGAAATCTGAGAAGAAAAAGAGTTACCTATTGAAATCTGAGATTTCGGTACAACAGACAATAAGGAGAAAAAGAACTCGTAATTTTGAACGAAGAGGGCTCTCCAGGTTAAAATGATGTTCTTCGATTGTGGTGGTTCAGGTGAAGAAGAATATATATATTACATAAACACAGCGACTGAGTTGTAAAAATGGATAGGGGCATATTCGTAGTTTTATTTGGTTTGTGAGTTTGTCGAACTTGTTTCTTTTCTTTTACTTTTTTTCAAATTTTTGTTTTTCTATTGAATCTTCCGTAATTACTTTAATATGCTTAAATTTCTTTAAAATGCATTATCAAAAAACAAGCTTCAACATGCATTCAAAGCAAAAAAAATAAAATTTGTCCCCTGTAAAAAATTTTAATTGCCAAAAAAAAAAATCATTAATGAGATATTTATTCAACAATAATAACATTTATTATAATTAATTATAAATTAATTTTTTTACGAAAATAAATTAATGATATAAACGAAATAAATACAATATTTTAGTTATATTTTTATAAATTTATTCTAAATAAATATATTAATTTTCTGATGTATAAATGATCCAACCGTTCAATTAATTTTATTTTCAATTTTAATAAAAATTCATGTTAATTTTTTTATAACGTTAAAAAAATATATGTTTATTTACGTTATAAAAAAATAAATATATTTTCTTTTGGAGATTAAAAACGAAATTTCATATATAAAGTAAATTATTACATATAATTAAACTTTATATTAATTTAAATTTATTATTTTAGTTTTTTTTTCTGCTTTGACGTCACATATGTTCGTTATACTATATACTATATAACAAGTTAACAAAGGTATTATAATAATTATTAAATTGTTTTTCAATATATTTTTTGTTAATAATAAATATTTTTTTCACTATTGCAGTGTAAACATTGCGCAAATTATCAATATCCTTAGTTTTATAGTGCAAGCAAAGAAATGGTTGTGCTTTCTTGATTCAAGGAAGTGGGACAAGGTAGTCTTTTCATTCAAGGCAGTGTAAAAATTGCAATTAAGTTTCAGGTTCTATATACATTTTTTATTATTTATTTGTTAAAGTTTTGGGAGAGCAAACTGGTTGAAATGAAAATAAATGCGAATTAATCATATAGATTCATTGATTCAAGTATAAATTATATTACTATTTTTGGTGTGAAGAACATAATTAAAATGATGGTAAAATTACAAGAGTCGGGGATGAAGGGTAAAAAATAACAATTATTTTGTTTCAAATGAGAAAATACGAGAATAAAATAAATTAATAAATAATATAGTATTTGGATACATTTTATTATCGGGTAGATAAGCATTTGGCAAAATGTATGAATATTCTATGGGATTCATGTATATATAAAACATTATATGTATACATGTCGATTATATAGGGATACACATCGCAATGTGTTATGAGATTATATATGTAAATACACAATATGAGCTTAAGTCAACCACTTTATGGCTTGAGTTGGTGGTCGGTTTTTCAATACCCAAACTTATTATACATAGGTAGGGGCACCCTATGAGTATCATTACTAACACGTGCACAAATTAAGTTTTCATAGGTTAACTTGTATGATGGCTCGAGTTGTTAGTGGGTTGGGCTTCGGGTTGATCAATATGTTTAAACATCAAGTCTTTTTACTCTTTCAATTATATTCTTCAACTAAGGTGGAAAAGTAGCAATCAGACAACGAATTTGAAACTTTTGACTCGCTCTAATAAATACTTGTTAGTTAACTGGAGAGAGAAGATTTGCACCTCTATATAAGGAGGAGCCAAGGTGTTATTCATTTCATCATTTCTAAGATATCAAACAAACATTGGAATAAAAATGCTATGTCCTATCAATCGTTCCATATAATTTCTCTACTCGGACAGTAGGAAAAATAGTTCGGCACTTACTTACTTTTGCTCGAGCTTTTAGGATCACTTCTCGAGTCTTACAATTTTTTGATCTCTTTTTAGGCCAGTCTCTGAATTCACTCCCCTTTTACTTTGAAAACTTGTCCTTATGTAACTTCTACCTCATCATACCTTACCATTTTATGTTTTGTAATATTTTGTAGAAACCCTACATAGAAAGTATCATCAAGGACTATTAGCAATGTAGTCCTGCCCTTATACTCATTGGGATCTTCCTCTTGGGAGAGCCCTCAATAACCCAACTTTTTGGCTCAAGTAGAAAGTGATGCACATGGGTCCTCTAGCAAAGCGAGCATCTCGAGTGAAGAGGAGATGTCTAAGCCCCCTCCCTCTACATCTATATCTCACCCACAAACAACACCTATAATTAGGTTGTATATGCCTCATATCCAAATATCAGTCTCCAGATCATGAAGAAAAAAATCCAAAAATAAAGGCACCGATGAACCCATAGGTCAAACCAAAGGTTGGGTAACCAAGGTCAAACCTACTAGTTTAAATCCTTAATCTAAGGAGAGGCTAAGGAAGATGTATGATATTCCCTCCTTGGTTCAGATAATGATCCCCAAAGTAAGTGTTCTTGATAGCAATTCATCTCTAGCTGGGTGGATATCCTTTCATGAAAAGGCCTTATGCTAGAGGTCAAATTCCTAATATACCTTTTCATAAGGAAGTTTTTGTCCAGACTGCAACTCGTGCCAGGACAACTGATGCCAAAGAAGTAGAGGTACATACTCTACCTCACCTTGATATGCAGAGAGCTCGAGGTCGAGTTACAAATTCCTAAATTTAATGAGGCATATGTATTAAAGCATAATCCCACAAGTACGAGGCATAAACGTGATCCTTCCCGAGAACGAGAAGAATTATAAGGAGTAATTTTTCTATGTATTTGGTTCGTAGGAAATGCCAGATAGTGACACGAGGCTAATAAATAGCACTTAGGCTAACATTAAACTTGTGATAAGGAATATGGGTTCCCTTATCACGACTTTGTGTCTTGAGGCTAAGCAAAGATTGGCTAATATCCAGAACTATCTGCCCGAGAAAACACAATGGAGGTAACTGTTAAACACCTGTGCTTTATTGCCTATGGGTTGATGAGACAAGGCTTAGTGGATCCACCCCACAAGATAATCTGTAAACATCAGGCACCCATGAAGTGTAAGACCCCTCACATAGACTTTGGGGGAGGTTTGAAGTTGTCCCTAATGATGGTGAACTAGCCCTGAGCTTACTTGTAATAACTTGTTCTTTGTTTAGACTAAGCCTTTAAAATCTAACACCCCCATTTTCTTTTGTTTTTATAGGTACCATGGAGTTGAATATTGATACCCTATCAACACGACTTCAAAGTAGGGTTGTTAAAAAAGGGGAGAGCTCTCAAAAAATCACAATTCCTTCCCAAGATACAAGTTCTTCTAAGGAAAAGAAGAGGAACAAGTCCTTAGGGTAAGAAAAAATTCTAGCACTGTCCAAAAAGAAAAAAAAAGCATGTGACTATTGATAAACTTGTACCTATGCCTACCCCCTTGAATGTCATTGAGCATACACCAGTCTCCTCATGTCAACACATTCCCACATCCGTCACCTTAAGCCAACATATACCTATTCTCATAATACACTCAATGAGGGGCAAATGCGTTATTGACGACCTCACTGCAAAAGTTAAGGGAGTGGTCTTATACAAGGTTATGGCTTCAGAGAGGTAATACCACTATGTGGATAACCTTCAATATATAGTACACGAGAAACATCTTAATTCCATATACGAGGATGCTAATTTTGGGGTCGTTCTTAGTAAACTCTTATACCAAGTAAGTATTATCCCGAGCTTTTATTTATCTCATATCAAGTTTTTATATTTTTCTCACCTTACATTCCGTTTCTCTCGTTTTCAGGCCTAGCTAATTTAGAGGCTTAGTAAAGTTTGGGGTGTTTAGAAGTTAAAGCATGATCTCGTTGTGGAAAAAGTGAGCCATGCCTTTACTCAGTCCAAGAAAAAGCATAGTGTGACCTCAATACAATTACCGAACAACTCTCCTCGAATATTGAGATTGGGTATAACTTGGCCATGGACTCTCTCAAGAAAAAATCCAAAAAGAAGGTCCTCGAGCAATACTACTATCAAATCCTTAATATCCCAGCTACATTATCGTACTCGCCCACTCAAACTCAAGATGAGGGTGACAAACAAGGAAAAGACTCCAAGGTGAGTGCTGGTGAACCCGAGGTGAGTGATGGTGAACCCGAAGTGAGAGATAAACAAGGTGGAGATAGAGTTGGGGATCTTCAGTTCTTTAACGGGATCGAGTCTCTTTATTTTTTAAAAAGGTTTGATGCCTCCTTCATTCTGTATGGGCACAAGCTAATCTTGTAACCCATAACACTTTGTTAATAAGATGTATTTTGAGAAATCTATGCTTTATATGTACTTGCACATTTATAATATTTATTTATGATGTTGACCCACCTACTTACTTTTTCAGGGAATTCGTCACAATATTTGTCCCAATGTTATTTCATATGAAAGAGGATTAGGGATACTAGTAATTCAGATATCCTTTTTTGTTTGAAGCAACTAAAAAATCACTACATCCTTCTTGCTCAAACCTTATGGATTCTGATTGGACAAATAGACATTTAGCTTGAGTTTTAAAATAAGAGAACAACAGCCTCAACATTGGTAGAGAAATTAAAGACCAAACTATCTAGCCACAAGGATAAGCTCTCTCTTTATAAAGATACCAAGTGTGAGCTCGATTCATGTAAGGAGCAATTATGTCAAACTCAAGCTCATGAGAGAATGACCATGACTAAAATGGCCGCTCTATTTAATAGGGAGTTCTATTGGGGGAACTTTTACATGAAAAGTTTTGAATGAGTGTTTCTCAAGTTAATGGGTGTTACTGAGGAATTAAAACATTATATTCTTAACTCGATCTTAGCCTCAATCGAAATAGGGGCCAATAATTGTAATAAAGTTGTCAAGATTTAAGCCTACTTGTTGCCCTTAATGGAGGAGGCAAATGACCTGAACACTGGTCGTTCATCCAAACGTCTTAGGATTTTTTAATAATTTTATGTGAGCTCTTTATTAATAAACTTTAAAAACTTTGTAATCTCGATCAATATACTTTATTTTGAATAGGATGAACTTGTAAAGCTCGATTAATGCAATAGATCTATAGCCTAACTCAGGAAATTGTTAGAGCCATCTATTCGGTCCATGACTGAGTTGACCAACTTATGACATGGAATTTTAAGGGATAATGATTTACCTGGTCTGTGACCGAGGTGATCAACTCTTTAACATCATCTATCAGAGCACTCTACCTTATTCCTGACTGAGGTGATCAGTTCATGACATGGAGTCTTAAGGGAGAATGCTTTACTTGGTCTATAACCGAGGTGATAAACTCTATAACATCATTTGTTAGAGCACTTTACTTGGTTTCTGACCGAGGTGATCAACTCTCAAACATCATTTGTCAGAGCCTTCTACCTTGTTCCTAACTGAGATGATCAGTTCATGACATAGAATCTTAAGAGAGAGTATTATACTTGGTCTATGACCGAGGTGATCAACTCTTTAACATCATATGTTGGAATACTTTACCTCATTCCTGAACAAGGTGATCAACTTGTGACATGAAGTCTTATTTTATCTGTGACCTATGTGATCAACTATCTAACATCATTTTGTCATAGCACTATATCTTATTCCTAACTGAGATGATCTACTCATGACATAGAGTAGTCATAGGAAATAGTGTCTCTACTCACCAAATTTTTTTTCATATATATATGGGGTGCTACATGAAGATGAAAAAACAAAGTACATTAGAAGTGATATTTTTTCAAGTGTCGAGCATTCTAGCTCGTGCAATCTTCAGCTCCTTCAATGTTTTTCAATAAATAGGCCCCTCTTGGTGTCATCGTTCTTGTTTGGTATGGGCCCTCCTAATTTTCACCTAACTAGTGATTACTCTATGAAAATAGAGTCATTAGCACCATTTTTTACTTAATATTTATTTGTTTTATATAATAAATAGTATTTTTATGGCCAAAAATATAATTTTGGAATTTTTTATGAATTTTTAACATAGGACCAATCAGGAGCTACCACGTGGCATGCCACACAGGTAGATGAGCTGACTAGGCAAGCTATGCAAACGCCACGCAAACACAGAGAGTGAATCACCTTATGTTGCGTGTTAGGGAATGAAACCCGTGCCATATGTCAGCACGATGTTCAATCCAAGTTCGGAAATTAATTGGTCAACGCGTCATGCCACGTATCGCTATGCCATTGCTCTACACACTCCACTCATACACCACACCATCCATTTCCGAGAATCACGTTACACCACGTATCACTAATTCAGCAAGCGTTGACTCTGATCGGTCTCCCCTACCACGCGTCACTCCCTGATTCGCCTAGTGAATTTCCCCTACCACATGTCATGCTATGATTAGCTAGAACTGTCAGTTTTTCTTGTTTTGATCCTAGCCCTTGATATGAAGTTGATCTGACAGTATAGATCGCACCTGAGCTTTATTTAAGCCCATAATCGCTCCATAAACCCTAAGTAGCCTCCATTAGCATAATTTTGGTCAATTTTTGGAGCTAAAAAGAAAGAAAAATACAGAAAAATTCAAGAGATGACACAATTTTGGTGGAGATTCAAGAGAAGATTAATTTTACAATTCAAGAGATTGATTGTATTTCTTCTTTTACTCTTTTCTTTATCAATTTTTATATCTTTCTTTATGAAAAATATGAGCTTTATGATCACAATTATGTGTAATTAATTTATTAATCTAGGGATCTTATGAACCCAATTTTCACCATGTAATGATCTAAAATTTTACCCCAATTATAATTTTGATTTAATTATATTATTTAATCTGATTTTTATGCTATTAATTGTTTGACCAATAATTTATCTATAGAGGTAATTAAATATATTTGAGAGAATTATTTAATTTTTTATCTTTATTAAATAATATGCATAGTTTCTAGGCAAAAATATATGATTTTTATGTAAGTGATTCATAATTGATGAACTTAATGAGTAGTATGCAATTTAATTGACATGAGAGTGTGATTAAACTAATTAATATATGATGTGTAGTTTACTTGAGAGATGAATACATGTTAGGTTAGATTCAATTGATCATGTAATTAATTGATATTATATTGGGGAGATTTTAATGATTCGCATGTTTAGAAAATTGAAGGATTAAGTATTCTTAGATATTTTCTCATATATCTTTTTAGTCACAAAAACTGATTTAATTAATTATTTCTATTTACTTTTAGTTATTTTAATTTTGCTTCCTTAAAATATAAAAACTCCAAAAAAATTGATTTTTATTATTTTTAGTTTTAAAAATTAGTTTTTAATAAAATAATCTTCGTGAGAACGATATTTTCTTATCATTATATTACTTGTTGCGATACATATACTTATATATTCATTGCACACACTTCGTGTGTGGCGATCAACTTGACAACCATCAATTCCTTCTTATTGGGGAAGACCTTCTAAGGACACAATCACCTAGGATGAAAGATTTAAAATGTACAGCTTTGTTGTAATAATCTGAGATGTTTCTTTTCTGATTGACCATCCTCTTCAAGGCTTCATCTCTTTTTTTCCTCTGCTAGGATCAAGTCAATTGATCTACTTATAGTGTTTTGGCCTTCATTTAGGGTTGATCTCATAGTGGTAATTGTGATCTTAGTTGGTATCACAACTTCAGTCCTGTATACTAGCAAGAAAGGTGTCTCGTTAGTATTGCCTCTAGGACTAGTCCTAATGGACCATAATGCCCCAGGTATCTCTTATACCCATCTTCTTTTAGCACCCTTCAACCTTTTCTTTTATAGGTTGATTACCAATTTGTTAAAAAACTCTGCCTGACTATTGACTTGTGGGTAATATGGCATTGAATGTCACAACTTGAAATTGTACTTTGTGGTAAACTATTTGATGTTATGGCCCATAAATTACCTTCTATTATTGATAATGAGCTTCTTAAGCAGGCTGAAGCGAAAAATTATGGACTTCTAAATAAATAAAATTACCTCATCTTCTCTTATTCTTCCTAGAGGCTTTGCCTCAATCCATTTGGGAAAATAATTTGTGGCAATTAGTAAGAACCATTTTAGCCCATTGTGAGTGATAAAGGTCTTACTATATCCAACCCTCAATTGTAGAAGGGCCATGGACTAACTATCCCTATCATCATGGTTGATGGCATATGTGATAATATGGTAAACCTTTGACATTTATCGCACACTTGGGTATATCTCATGCAATCTGCTAACATAGTGGCCGAGTAGTAACCTTGATTCATAATTCGTTGGAACAACCTTTTTCCACAAGAATATGAGTCGTACTCTCTCTTATGGGCTTCAAACATAATTTTTTCCGACCACTCCCTAGCTTTGCACAAGAGCCCTAAATTTAGGGTCATTTTTCTATATAATTCATTTTTTGATCATGTATTGATCTGTTATAGTCTGGATTTCTTTTACCAGCTTTCGATCCTAAGGTAAATCTCCTTTTTTTTAGGAAATTAAAGATAAGAGTAAACCATAGGTTAGTGGCCTCATCTGCACTTTTGACTATTTTTCAACCTCTTCCAAAATGGCCTCTGTTAGGATTGTTATAAAAATTATCTTAATACAGTTGGCCTCACGTATAGTCACTAGTATGGCTAAAACATCGGTATGACCATTCTTATTTCTAGATGTTTGCTTGATCTCAAAGAGGATAAATTTTGAGCATTTCTTTCTTAGTCTCTCCAAATATTTCCTTATCTTGCTATCTTTAGACTCATATATGCCCAAGTATTGATTAGCCACCAATCAAGAATCTATGTACAAGGCAATTTTATCAGCTCCAAGATTCTTTACAGTCATGGCACCAAATATGTATGCCTCATACTCTATGATGTTATTAGTCCCTTAGAAGTCCATCCTGATAGTATATTTGAAATAGTTTTCATTATGATCTATTATGACCATCCTTAACCTAGTGCCAGTAAAGTTATGTGCGCCATCGAGAAATACTTCCCAAGTTGGCATCTCTCTCTCATTCATGCCACATACTTGACCTTTTACTTCATCATGTATGACCTCTAGTGACTCATTGAAGTCAGCAACAAACTCTGCCAATGCTTGCACTTTAATGGAAATCCTTGATATCATCTTCTCCCAACTCTATTGCAATATGCACCAATCTCCCTACAACCTCTAGCCTTGTCAATATGCTCTTAAGCGGTTGTGAGATGACTACTACAAATGTATGTGAGATAAAATAATATCTGATTTTTTATGCCATCACTTTTAGAGCAAAGGTCAACCTATCAATCGTTGGATACCTATTTTGGGCATCTGTCAAGATCTGACTGATTTAGTAGATGTGGTATTGGACCTTGTTTCTTTTAGTAAGAAGTATGATACTACAAGTCTAGAGAGTAACAACTAAATACAAATAAAGCTTTTCACCTAGGGAAGGACTAACTAGGATAGAAGGCTTGCTCAGGTACTACTTAATTCCTTGAAAAGCTATGTCGCAATATTCCTTCCAAAAAATCCATGTGCTCTTTCTTAGCATTTTGAAGAATGTCAAGTATGTGCATTTGGAAAAGAATATATTGAGTGCCACTATTCTTTCGTTCAATTATTGAATCCTTTTCAGGTTGGTATGACATTTCATGTTGACCAAGGCTTGTATCTTATCTAGATTAACCTCGATTCGTCGAGAAGATATAAGATATCCTAAGAATTTTCCTAAAGCAACACCAAAAACACATTTTTTTGGGTTTAATCTCATACCATACCTTCGGATTATGAGAAATATTACTTTCAAGTCTTTGACATAGTTTACTAGTTGTGCTAAATTTATCACCATGTCGTCCACGTATGCTTTTAGATTTCTCCCCAGTTTGTCAACAAAGATCTTATTGATGACGCGTTAATACATGACTCTTGCATTCTTTAAACCAAATGGCATTCGGGTGTAACAAAAAGTCCCTTCCTCAATAATGAAAGATGTTTTCTCTTCATCCTCTATGTGCATTCTGATTTGATGATAACCAGACTAGGTCTAGGAAACTCATCAAGCCGAACCTGATGGTAGCATTAATCAGCTGATTAATACTTGGTAGGGAAAAACAGTCTTTTGGGCATGTGTCATTCAAATCTATGAAGGCTACACACATGCGGGGTGAGCCATAAGCCTTTTTTACCATCACCATATTTGACAACCAAGTTGAGTAGTCTACCTCTCTAATAATCTTTGTCTCCTTAAGTATGATGACCTGACTTTCACTTCGTTCTTTTTTCTTAGGAACTTTATCTTTCTTTGCTTAATAGGTCTATCTTTTGGATCAACATTCAACATGTGGGTTATAATCTCTTGGTCAATCCCAAGCATATATGTAGCCTTCACGTAAATACATCAAAATTTGCCCGTATAAATTGAGATAGATGCTCTCTAACATCTATTGTTATGCCAACACTCAATTTTAGAGAGTGGTCTTCCCCTTTATCCTTAACCGATAAATCTCCAACTTCATTTGAATTAACTGACTTTGCTAGGCATTTACCCCTTGCCTTTTTTGACAAGGTCCATACTATAACTGCTACTTATGAGTAGCCTCTTTCGTTGTGGCATTATAACAACCACTAACCTTTTCTTGGTTTCCTTTTATCTTTTTTATGCCTTCCTTATTTGGGTATTTGATGACTTGGTAGAAAGTAGATGGAATTGCTTTCATCTTATGTATACATGGCTTACCCAGAATGGCATTATAATGGGCTATGACATCAAATTTGGTCATTACTATAAATCTTGTTGCCATGACCGATAACATCACGATTCCCACTGCTTAGGTAGTACTACTGTTGAATCCCATTACAAGTAGCTCTCTTCTCACGATGTCACATTCCTTTATACTTAGAGCTCTCGTTGTTGATAGAAAAAGGTCAACGGAACTTCTAATATTAATCATGATTCGTCAAACATCGTAGGATCCTATTCATAGGGTGATTACCAAAGGTTCTTCATGGAGAGACGAGGCTTCATCCTTTCTGAAGAAGGTTATTTCAACAAAGTACATCCATTTATCCAAATTATAAACATGCGATAAACCACACAAGTCTCTAGCATATCTTTTGCATGAGTTCCTGGAGATCCCATTGAGCTCGAGCCCTCTATGTATGGTATAGATGGTTCTCACATTAGCCTAATTATGTGGGTATATCCTTCCACTTGGTGGAGTAGGTAGACTTAGCTTTTTTGAGTTTGGGTTGTCTATAAGCTCATCAACTATTGTTTCCCACGAGGTCACTCAAATACCCCGTGGATAATAAGTCTTCTATTTCTTTCTTCAGATGTCTGCAATCTTGTGTCTCGTGGCCTATATTGTTGTGAAAGACACACTGCTTAGATGTATCCTAAGAAGTGTCCCCATTTTTGGTGGATACTTAGCATTTTGCTCATCTTTCATCCTCGACACAGCTTGAGCTAGACTTACTCTCAAAAGTGGACCCCTGAAGAGAGATAATGACCTCCCCTAAGGTCCTCTATTCCTAGGCCATTGGCTACTCACCCTTTGATTTGGAGTAAAGCATTTGTTCTTATTAATCATTTTGTCTTGGTTTGATATGTATAAGTTTATTCTCATCTTTTCCTTCTCTGGTGTAGATTCTACAACGATCTTACTATTTTTTTCCAACCCTAAGTCTCTTTCTAAATTGGAAAACTTTATCGCCTCTCCATATAATTCTTCCATCGTCTGGGGGACTATTTTGGTCAATTCGGTAAACAAATTAGAATTCCTTAGCAGACCTCGCCTGAAAGCTTATATCGCAATAGAGTTAGGGCAATTCGTTATTTCTAGCTTTTTCTCCTTGAATCTTCCCATGTACTCTTCAATAGACTCCCAACTTCCTTGGGTAATTGAGAAAAGGTGATGAAATTCTTTCTTCAATGGCGTGTTGTAGGCATAGATAGTGATGAATAACCAGATCTTTTCTTCCTTGGTAATCTGGGCACTTAGGAGCACTATACTTGGCTAGAGGCTCATCGCTCTCTATTTCGTCAGAGAAGAGAGAGACACATAATTACTTACAATCCCTATCCATATCGTAGTGTGCCTTACCTTTGTCTTACCTTTCGTTGGCCTTTTTGAGGGTCTAGTCTTGCTTTCTATTTTTTTCCTCTAATGCTTAAAAGCATGCCTTTCAACTCTTTTTCTATTGTAGCATTTGCTCATTATTAAGCCTCATCGCACTGGAAGAGGGTCGCTTTCTACTACTTTCTCACCCTGAGCGGGCTCATTGGCTACAAGGGTCGACTGAAACTCACCAATCAGATTAGTAGCTCGACCCTTTAAAACACCCAGGCCTGACTACGAGCGTAATGTTCTGTTTTCTTGTATGGTCTCCTTAAGCTTTCTTTTTACCTCAAGAAGTTGGCGTGTCAAATCTTAATGGGGATCGATTTGAGCTCAAGCCTCCTCATGGGCTGGCAAGATATAATCATGTGACGAGAATGCTATTTCTTTCGCTAGTCTCAATCTTTCATCATCTCGCATTCCCACCATGATGGACGTAAATCTTAGGAAACATAACTTTTTTACGAGGTATTTCTCTCAGAATTCAGGGTCAATCCTTGAAAATAAGGGGTTAGAAGCTAAGGTTCGACCTTCGAATCCTAAGGCCTATGTGGGCACTAAAATGTAAGTATGGTCCTATTTTTAGAGAAAGAAATTAGAGAAAGATTAGAGAATTGACGGAATGTGTGAATCTCACCTATGAGATCCATATATATATATATATATATATAACATTACACATATATGTGTCGATCATGTGGGAATAAACGTCGCAGCGTGTTAGGAGTTAACGTATGTAGAAACACAATTTGAGCTTGAGATCGATCATTTCATGGCTCGAGCTAATGTGTGGCCTTCCAATAGCCAAAGTTAATATGCATAGGTAGGAATACCCTATAAGTATCGTTGTGGGTACAAGAACAAACTGAGCCTTCTTAGGTTAATTCATCTAATAGCTCAGACGGTTAATTCATTTAAACAATTATTTTTTTAACTTATTTAAGATTCTTTATACATGACATAAAATACACATATATTTGTTCACATGTTTTATTTTTAACATTTTTAAAGTTTTAAAGTTTTGATCTAATAAGTAGGAATGGGCAAAAAAAATTATTGGTTTGTTTATTCGCACTATCGATTCGGTTTTTATTTGATAAATTTTAAAAATAGGTATGATTTCAAGTAAAAACTGAACATGAAAGCAACGGTTACGGTTCAAATATGATTATACTAATAACTGTAAATATCTGTACCCAAAATTAATTATATTTATTTAATTAATTTATATATTTATTAAATTATATTATATATTAATTAATAATTAAAGTTTATTGATTTTTCATGTAAATACGTAAAAAAAAATTAAAATTTGAAATGATTATTTTTCGAATATTTTTTAATAATTGTTTCAAAATGTTATTCGCGGGTAAAAAAATGCTCTTAGATCGTAACAATTTTTTGATGATTTCAAATACATATTTTATAATTCAATTCGGAAATAATTATATCAATAACTGTATCCATCATCTCTATTAATTAGTTAAGGTATTTATATTAACCCAAAAATTTATACATTAAAACTACCTAATAATAATAACAATAAGTGCGAACTCCCAAAACTTATAGCGATAAAACTACCTAATTAAAATAATAATAATAAGGGCCTTATAGGATCATAATACCAAATATCTCTCATAATAAAGCAGTTGGTTGCTTAGTACGCTGAAAAGAGACTTATCATCGTGTTGTTATTCACTGTAGCGGAGAAAGGGAAATCGAAGCCGGAGAAGATGATCGTCTGCGTCGCCGTTGTTGGACATCAGGTGAACTTCCCTTCCCAAGCATTTATGTGATCCATCAATACAAATTCTACGTATATCAAAAGAGGTGTTTTTTCCTTTATTTTTCTGGTCCTTTTTTGTTGCTTTTTATTCGCCAAAATATCAATTTAATAAATTTGGTGAAAATTTTGGTGACGAGCAGAATACTCCGCTATACATACAGAGCTTTACAGATGCTGATGACGCCCTCAAGCTCCATCACATTGTTCACTGCTCCCTCGACGTTATTGACGAGCGAGGTACCCTCTCTTTCTAGAGTTGAATTTAATATATGTTTCGTTCCATAATTGATGATTATATAAATTGAATTTTTGATCAATTTGTTTAAATTGGGGATCTGGGTTTTGTTCATTTTCAAATATATGAGAAGGGATGTTGCCATAAGATTAAAAAGTTCTTAATTCCGAATTCAAGTTTATTGATCAGGTTCCTTTATTAAAACTAATTGAGGATTGTGTTGCTTTTCTAGATTTTGATCGTCTGCTTATAATCTAGGGCTTTTTTTATATTTTTGATGCACTTCTTGTTTTGATTCTGTCATTCTAAGCAGCCTCATTTGTGTATGAGTTTGGCACTAGAGCTTGTAAATTGAATTTGGGAGTTCGGCATACTGTCTGAAACAACTATTTTTTTGTGCAGTGAACAATCCAAAGAAATCTGGATCAACATTAAATGAGACATTTTTGGGTCTGCTTTATCCCTCTGAAAACTACAAAGTGTGAGTATTTCTAATGTTATTTATTTGGCTTGTTTTGCTGGAAAACATCTGTTTATTCAATATGTTGTGATAATGTCTTCCCACACATTGCAGGTATGGCTATTTGACCAATACAAAAGTCAAGTTCATCTTGGTAACAACAGATTTAGATGTCAGAGATGCAGATGTTAGAAATGTGAGTTCAACCCTAAGAGAGTGTATGTAGATGTGTTATTTAGTTTCTAGGCTGGTGAACTTAGCCAAAGGATTAGTTTTATATTGCTTTATAGAATTGGGTTGGATAATAATTTGATGATTTCAAAAAGATAAGTTCTTGCATTTTTTTACATGAGATCCACCTACATATTCAGCCAAAGCGTCTCAAGAGCCGTAACTTTGCCAGAAGTGTCTAAAGCCCGGATATTGTATAAAACTAATAGTGTCCTAAACGTTACGTTGCCAGTTTAGTTAATGACACCATTCTGTCACTACCTTTGTTGGACAGCACTTTCTTTTTTCCTCAGACTTACACCCACTTTGATCACATGCCCATGAGGCATTTAGCTGGTGCTGGACAAAGTTACTGTTAAAACTTATTACTTTGGCCGTTGGATATGAATGCTACCAGTAGCCTAATGCCCCTTTTATGTGCGTATTAGATTGATTAATTCTTATATTATTGTGAATGATGGATCAGATACAAGTGAATTTCGGAGTTTATATATCAGTTACTGTAAATGGTGCCATGATAATTGCATTTCCAATTACCAAGTGATTTTAGTTGATTACTCCATTAATTAATAGAGTTTTTATCTGTTGCATCCCAAGTTTTGCTGTTATTTTATTCATTTGCTTTGCCCTAGAGGAGATGAAGTATAGAAACAACAATATTGTTAGGACCTGAGGCACTGAAAGGCCTAATGACATCACTATTGATCATTACTGCTTCTAATGCTAAATATTTCAATTAATTTAAGCTGCTGTTTCCTTGAGTTATTATGATCTTTATTTGCAAGGAACTTTAATATATGGGACCGACTTTATTTACTGCTCCTCTTTTTTCCCATGGTGTAGTTCTTCAGGAAATTCCACGCTGCTTATGTTGATGCAGTCTCCAATCCATTTCACGTGCCAGGTAAAAAGATAACCTCTAAAACTTTTGGGGAGAGGGTGAGTAACATTGTTAAGTCATTTGGGTTGAGTTCAACTGGGTAAATGAAGCCGGAATGGATATAGATTTTGACAAGTCTAGCGAGTTGGTGGAGTCTCACAAAGTAAGTGGACTTTGATGAAATTCTGTCTGGTGCAACTCTTCAATTTTAGTCTGTCATTCCAAATTGCTTAAGAGAGCATAAAACTGTGTTTCATGTAATTTCTCTATATTGTTACGGTACTGTAAGGTTCGTATTTTGTAGCCCTCGGCTTTATTCATTATACTTATTTATGAATACTTTGTATCTATCAAAACATGTTTTGGAGAAAACCCAAATTGTAGTTAACTCTCCTCTGTTTCCCTTCATCTATAGTCAATGCTAGTGAAAACCATGGTTCTTCTGAGAGGTTTAATAATTATAGAAGCATAACAAAGATATTATTAGGTCATTCACTAATTCTGAAGACTATCTATGAGATCCAACTTTGTGTTTCACCCACCCGAAGTGGATCCTTTAAAGCGTCCTAATGTGGTGTTCCCATAGTTAACTTGTTAATTTTATTGTATCGATTAGTCATCTAGAGACAACCCATCACATCTCAAGAGGACCAGCTTAATTTGTTGCTAGAGCAACATTTATAATATTATTTAAGCACAACCCATATATTTTTGCTAAAAACAGGAAAAAAGTTATCCTAAATATTTCACATTTAATATTTACATTTAATATTTTTTAGTTGAATATAGTTTAAATTAAATTTTGATTGTTTAGACTCATTTAATATTTATGTTCATTCAATTTGATTTCGTTCAATATTATTAGGGTGTTATTTTAATTGTTATAAGTTTAAAAATTTTCCAAATAAATTTAATGACATCTGAGTCCCACGATATCTTGGAGAAAGAAATCACATGTGTTACTGTGTTCTGTTGAACAAGGAAGCTTTTGAAGCTTTACTGGTGATAGCTTGAGAGACGCAGACTATTATCTGTTTGGTCGTGGCAGTTTTGTTTCAACGCTTAAAGTAATATATCAGTTTATCGATATTTAGGTACAGAGAACGGCCAGTCACATGACTCACATGAAACGAATCTTTGGTCCACTAGATGTTAAAAACTAATTGTATTAAATGTTGAAAATCAACACTAACATAATAAATGAAGTGATTGAAGAATGTAAAATAAATAGAGTGGTTAAAGATGTAGAGAAATAAATAGGATAGTTGAATGATGAATAAATAGGGTGGTTGAAGGATGAATAAATAAGGTGGTTGAAGGATGTAGAAAAGAGAAGTGTGTAGATAATATTTGTGTGGTTAGAATTATTTCGTATTTTTATATTTGTGACGTAGATTGCATGGTGAGGAGTATAAATAACCTACTTTGCATTTGGTTTAATTATTTCATCAAAAACAAATAAGTTTTTGTATTCTTAGTTTGAGTGTGAGTTTAGAACTTTCTCTTTGAGTGTTTGTATTTCGCTTCAATTTGTGATTTACCTTTGAAAAGTGTTGTGGGTATAATACAAGTAGTTTGTTTACTTGTTTGGATCTAATATTAGTAAATTTAGAATTGTGTATTCTAAATTTTACTCAACAATTGGTATCAAAGCGGGACGGTTAGGGATCGTTCTTAGTGGAGCTATCTTGAGTCGTGAGGAGTTTAGTACTCTGTAAGTTTATTAGTCAAGCTTGTTCGGTATAGTCGAAGTTTTACCGACACGATGGGTGATCTTCAAGTAGTTGGAGGAATCAAGAAGCTCAACAATAAAAACTATAACACATGGGCAATATGTATGAAGTCTTACCTACAAGGTCAAGACTTGTGGGAGGTTGTTGGTGGTGATGAAGTTACACAACCACTAGTGGAAGATGCAAATGGCATCTTACGTAAGTGGAAAATTAAATTAGGCAAAGTGATGTTTGCTTTGAAGACCACAGTTGAAAAAGAAATGTTGGAGCACATTCGGGATGCAAAAACACCAAAGGAAGCATGGGACATTCTTGTTACACTATTTTCAAACGAGAATGATACAAGATTGCAACTTCTGGTGAACTAGTTGTTATCGATGGTGCAATGCGACATGAGGATTTCTCAATACTTTCACAAGATAAAGTCGTTATGTCGTGAAATTTTAGAGTTAGATCTGAAAGCTCCTATTGGGGAAACAAGGATAAAGAGAATAATTATTCATGGTTTGAGACTCGAATATCGAGGGTTTGTTATCGCTATACAAGGATGGCCGACACAACCATATCTTGTTGAGTTTGAGAATTCGCTGGCCGGTCAAGAAGCTATGACTAAGCAAATGAGAGGAGTCTCGCTGAAGGGTGAAGAAGAAGCGCTCTACACCAACAAAAGCATAGGCACTTTCAAGGAGTACAATGGAAATAGATATAAAAATGATGGCAATAAAGGAAAAATTCTTCAAGGAAATGGAGACTTTCGTCCAGGGGGAGCTTGGAAGAACCGCAACAACAATAGAAAATTTGACGATGAATGTTACAACTGCGGGAAGATTAGTTACATGGCAAAAGATTGTTGGAGTAAGAAAGAGCATGTTGAAAGCAATACAACAACTTTCAGTTCTAAGGAGCATAGCGAAGATGATTGGGATGTCGAAGCATTATTCGTTATGGAGGAAGAAGAATTAGCTTTTATGATGACAACATCAAAACAGATTGACTATAAGAATGATTGGATCGTAGATTTGGGCTGCTCAAATCATATGACAGGTGATAAAGAGAAGTTAGAAAGCATGTCTGAGTACAAGGGAGGTCGTGTAGTGGTGACAGCTGACAACTCAAGGTTACCGATAGCTCACATTGGTAAGACGATAGTTATGCCTCGATATAGTACTAACCAAGTACCACTTCAAGATGTTTATCATGTCCCAGGAATGAAGAAAAATTTGCTATCTGTGGCTCAAGTAACATCATCAGGTCATTATGTCTTGTTCGATCATTGAGACGTGAAAGTGTATCGTGATTTCAAAATCTCAGAAACACCGACAATAGAGGGGCAACGATTGGAATCAGTCTATGTGATGTCACCAGAATCTGCATATGTAGACAAGACAGGAAGAAATGAGACAACAGATCTATGGCATATGTGGTTAGGTCACGTTAGCTATTCTAAGTTATGTGTGATGGTGAAGAAGTCGATGCTTAAAGGGCTTCCTGAATTAGACGTGCGAACAAACACAATCTATGCAGGATGCCAATATGGTAAAGCTTACCAATTTTCATATGAGGAATCGAAGTTTAAAGCAAAAGAACCATTGGAGTTAGTTCACTCTGATGTATTCGGTCCTGTTAAGCAACCATCAATTGGCGGTATGCGATACATGGTGACATTCATTGACGACTTCTCAAGGTATGTGTGGGGTTTCTTTATGAAAGAAAAATCTGACGTATTCTCAAAGTTTAAAGAGTTTAGAGAGTCAACTGAAGGAGAAGTTGGAAAAAAGATCTGTTGTTTGCGTACAGACAATGGCAGAGAATATAACTCAGGCGAGTTCTTTCAATACCTAAGGTAATTTCAAATACGTCATCAGTACACTTGTGCCAACACGTCATAACAAAATGGTGTAGTAGAGAGAAAGAACCGACATCTTGTAGAAATTTGTCGAAATATGTTACATGAAAAGAATGTACTTGGGAGGTTTTGGGCTGAAGTGATGAGGACTGCAGCCTTTGTGATCAACAGACTTCCTCAACCAAGGTTAGAATTTGTTTCACCCTTTGAGAAACTATGGAACATGAAACCTACAATTAGCTACTTTCGAGTATTTGACTATGTATGTTATGTATTTGTTCCTGATCATTTACAGAGAAAATTTGACAAGAAAGCTGTTAGATGTATCTTTATGGGATACGACAGCCAGAGAAAAGGGTGGAAATGTTGTGATCCAACAAGTAGAAGATGCTACACTTCACGAGATGTGGTATTTGATGAAGCATTTTCTTGGTGGTCCTCAAAGAAAGAGGTGCTACCATACTCTAGAGAATTTGGAGAAAAGCTACAACAGAAGATAGGGGAACATACTATCCAAGTTCAGATGAATCAGAAGAACCAAATGGCGATAATGTCGAACAAAGAGTGGCTCAAAATCCTTGGCAAACTGGCATGTATCAACAACCAAACAAAGAAGGTGGGCCTAGTGAAACAGAAGAATCAACTCCACAATCTCAACTCTGAAGGTCAACAAGAACACAAAGGTCAAATCCTAAATACGCCAATGCAGCCATAATTGAAGAAGCAACAGAGCCTGAAATGTTTGAAGAAGCATTGCAGAGTTCTTAGTGGATGATAGCTATGAAAGTAGAAATCGATGTACTTCAACAAAATCAGACTTGGGATCTCGTGTCAAAGCTAAGAGATGTGAAACCCACATCTTGCAAGTGGGTTTACAAGATAAAGCATCATCTAGATGGGTCAATTGAGAGATACAAGACACAATTGGTAGCTCGTAGTTTCTCTCAACAATACGGACTAGACTATGATGAAACGTTTAGTCCAGTGGCAAAACTTACAACTATACGAGTCCTACTTGCACTTGCAGCCAACAAAGACTAGAATTTATGGCAGATGGATGTGAAGAATGCTTTTCTTCATAGAGATCTAGATTGGGATATCTACATGATCCAACCAATGGGTTTTCAAAGCCAAGATCATCCTGAATATGTGTGTAAGCTACGAAAAACACTTTACGGATTAAAACATGCGCCTAGAGCATGGTATGGTAAGATTGCTGAATTTTTAACACAAAGTGGTTATTCAGTAACACCTGTAGATTCCAGCTTGTTTGTCAAAGCCAATGAAGGAAAGCTAGCTATCGTACTAGCGTACATAGATGATTTAATCATAACTGGTGATAATGAGACAGAAATTCTTCGAACAAAGGAGAATTTATCAGTCTGTTTCCAGATGAAGGAACTTGGACAGCTCAAGCACTTCCTTGGTCTAGAGGTTGACCGCACACAAGAAGGAATATTTCTTTGTCAATAAAAATATTCCAAAGATTTGATAAAGCGGTTCAGAATGCTTGAATGTAAACCAATTTCGACGCCGATGAAGCCAAATGCCAACATATGTGCACATGAAGGAAAAGATTTGGAAGATGCGACAATGTATCGAAAATTGGTAGGTAGTCTGATCTACTTAACCTTAACTTGGCCTGACATTTCTTATACAGTTAGTGTAATGAGTCGATACATGCAAAATCCAAAGAAGTCACGTTTGGATGCAGTTCGACGAATACTGAGATATGTGAAGAGTACAATTGACTATGGTCTTTTGTACAAGAAAGGTGGAGAGTGCAAGTTAGTTGGTTACTGCGATTCAGACTATGTAGGATATCATGACACTAGGAGATCAACAACTGGGTATATGTTTAAGTTGGGTTCCGAAACGATTTCTTGGTGTAGCAAGAGACAACTAACGGTATCATTATCAACCACCGAAGTTGAGTATCGAGCAGCGGCAATGGCAGCTCAAGAGTGTATATGGTTGATACAACTAATGAATAATCTACAACAACCAGTAGATTATGCAGTACCGCTGTACTGTGATAATCAATCGACAATTCGTTTGGTAGAGAATCCGATCTTTCATACAAGAACTAAGCATGTTGAAGTGCACTATCACTTTATCAGAGAAAAGATTCTACAAGAAGAAATTGAGATAAGGCAAATCAAGATAGATGATCAAGTTGTGGACTTGTTCACAAAAAGCTTAAGCATTGGTAAGTTCGAAATGTTTCGTCGTCAGCTTGACACAGTAAAAATAATGAGAGTTGGTGTTGAGGGGGAGTGTTGAAAATCAACACCAACATAATAAATGAAATGGTTGAAGAATGTAGGAAAATAAATAGAGTGGTTAAAAGATGTAGAGAAATAAATAGGATGGTTGAATGATGAATAAATAGGGTAGTTGAAGGATGAATAAATAGGGTAGTTGAAGCATGAATAAATAAGGTGGTTGAAGGATGTAGAAAAGAGAAGTGTGTAGATAATATTTGTGTGGCTAGAATTATTTTTTTATTTTTATATTTGTGTGGTGTAAATTGCATGATGAGGACTATAAATAGCCTACCTTGCATTTGGTTTAATCATTCCATCAAAAACAAATAAGTCTTTGTATTCTTAGTTTGAGTGTGAGTTTATAGCTTTCTCTTTGAGTGTTTGTATTTCTCTTCAATTTGTGAGTTGTTTTTGAAAGGTGTTATAGTGGGTGTAATACACGTAGTTTGTTTACTTGTTTGTATCTAATATTAGTAAATTTAGAATTATATATTCTAAATTTTACTCTATTAAAAGTTATATCAGTATAGAAGTCGGAGAAAAAAGATCTCTTAGTTTTTGTAAATAATATAAGAGTTAGAAAATCTATTATATCTAAAAAAATTCAAAAATAAGAATTAATTTGTGGTTATAATTATGAAAAATTTAAGCCAAATAAAATAAATTACATTATATTTGAAAAAGAATTATTAGTAATAAAACTTATTATTGAACGATTTCATATTTAAAGTTTCAAAAAATTTCACTGTTAGAATTGATAATCAAGTAATTATAGACTTTCTTTGTAGTAAAAGAATAATCTTGAATAAAGAAAATTAAAATAATATAATCAAATTGTTGTATGTAGTTTTGATGTTAAACATTTAAAAGATAATTTTATTGGAGATTATCTTAATAGAAATGTTTGTGAAGATCATTAACCAGATGAAAAATTTTAGTTTTGCAGATAAAAAAACCTCTAGGAAATTAGATTACCATTGCTAAGAAAACAAAAATGGTGGAACAAACAAATATTCTAAAAAGAAAATATTATGTTTTATTCGAGGAAATCATCCAAGAATATAAACTTCTTGACATGCTTATCATTACCAAATAAATAAAGTAGAATTTAATCCTATTCATCTTATGTCTAAACAAGTTTTTGAAGTATATCAAGTAGAATTTAATCTTACTCATCTTATGTCTAAATAAGACATCAAAATTTTTTATAATCATAGTTTCTAAAAAAACATTTATGAGGAACTCAATGAAGTATGAAAAACTCATATTTTACGTAATTCACACAGAAAATAGTTTAGGCGACATATGACTCAATTAACAGAGAAAATAACTGAAAAAATATCTCCATTATCAAATCTCAAAAAACTTTGTTTTCAAATCATACAACAAATAAATTGAAATGATGATATTGATTTTGAGAAAAAAATAAATTTTCTTCAATCATCAGATATAATTAAAAGTAATTTTCAGATCCAATTTTTGAAAAAAATCAAAAAGGATCTGTCTTTTTTAAACTAAAGCATTATTAGAATTTGTATATAAATAAATATATAAAAATATCAAAAATAAAGTTGATTATAAATCCACAATAAAAAAAAGTTTTAAAGATATTAATAGAGGAATTGCTAATCAAGTGATTTTTTTAAACCTAATTGATAGGTTTTTTAAATTAATTATACTTATTAATCATGATTCATACCATATTGAAGATATTAATAGGGGAATTATTAATCAAGTGATTTTTCAAAGCTTTAATATAATAGAATTAATACAATTTTAAATGATGATCAATTTCATGGTCTATTATTATGCAAAAAATCAGAAAATAGATCAAATATTTAACATTATTGATTGCTAGTATAATTGGATGGTGGGTGATGAGTGCTCAAAAAGTACTAAAATTACCATGATTCTATGCCCGTTAATTGATTAAAAATATATATATTTATATGATTTTATCATATATTTATATAAATTTGTCTTTTCAGAATTACATGTATTTTTATTGTTTTTCAAGTATTTTTGCTTAAAAAAGTAACTTAAAGACTCGAATAAAAATACTAGAGGTAATACATCACAAATATATTCATAAATTTAATGAGGAAAAGTCAAAAAAGATGAAAAAATTGGACAAAATGTGTCAAAAGGGTCAAAAATATCAAAAAGGAGGAAATTGCGCACGTAGCCGCCCAGTTGTGTCGGCCAACGCGTGCAGCGCACCTAGCCGTGCTGAGAAACACGTGCATCGCATCGTGCTAACACAACGCCCAGTCCGCGCGCGCTCGCCCATCAGCGCGCACCGTATCGCCCAGTCCGCACGCGCCAGTGTCCACCTGCGCTCAGTCCGCGTCGCCGCCAACATGATGTCATCATTCATTACTCCATGTTTCCACTATTTTTAATCACTTTTTATTCCCCTCCTCACCTATAAATACCCTTATTCTCTTCACTTCAAATCACACCTAAACACACCAAAAAACACATCTTCTTCTCTCTTTATTTCTATCATTTCTTAGTTGTTAGTTTTTCTTAGTTTTTAGTTTTTCCTTAGTTAGTTTTTCTTAAGTTTTAGAGTTCTCTTTTTGAGAAGAATTAATTATGTTTTTGTAATTTATTTATTTTTTAATTCAATAAATGGAAATGTAAATTTCGTTTGGAGGTTTTCCAATAACATGAATAACATCAAAGTATTGTAAGGATTTTATTTTCTTTACAGTTATTTTTTATGCTTTATTCTTACATATTATATTTAATTTTTCTGTGATTAAATTTAACTTTGCTGACTGTTTGTAAACATGATATAATAATAACGTTATTATGCTTGCGAAATATTAAATAGGTAAAAATCTCTAAAATGAATTGATTTTATTTTTATTCAAGATTTTATATTAAGAATGTAATCGAGAAATATATTATTTTTTATTACAAACTTAAATCTGAAAATTAGATTTTAAGGTTTAGTTATCTGATCTGATTTACAGTAGTGCTATTTTATTTGTTGGTATAATCGTCTAATAGTTAGAGTGAAGCTCTATTTCAAAAGTTTTTATAAGAATTATTATCTAAAAATGTATTGATAACATGTTTTCAGTAGTGGTTTTAAAACTTGAAAGTTAGTACTCAGATAACTAAATTCTTAAGTTTAATTTGTACACCTTGAATAAAGTTTAAACCAAAGGTGGCATTTAAATGGTTCATTTTCAATCTCTTAGAAAAAAGAATTAATTTAACTAACCAAATTAGTTATCAACCCCACCCATAGGTGTTAATTGATTTATTTAGTTAACAAAGAATATCCAATCCCACCAAAGGTGGTATTCATATAAAAAAGAGAGAATCAATAAATATCAATTTATATCTTTAATAACCTAAATAATATGAGCAAGTATAATTAACTTAGTTATTATATCCATAAATATTCCACTATTATAAAAGATAAAATTTGCATAAATGTTTATTAAATCCGTATTTATGTTATTAGGTTAAAAAAATACAAAACTCCAAAATATCGTGACAGGATGTTTAGGATTTAATTTTGTTTTTAAAAGTTTGAATAATAAATTAAAAAGCACATACATTCCTTTCTTAGATCGACCTTGGGAGTATACTTATCATTTTCTATGAAATGATTCGTGCACTTGCGAGAGTTTTATAAATATAAAACCAAAGTAATGGCAGGATTGATGATACTGGTTTTGCCCATCAATGAGAAAGAGAAATTCTTCCAACCTTATCAAAAATGGTGGTTAGCAACGACCGAAAAAAAGAGTTTAAAGTTAAGCCCTTACATGACTCTAAATATTTAATTCAAACTATGATGATAATAAATATAAATATCTATTGGAATGTTACTAGAATTAGGAGACATTACTCTAATATCATAAGAATAATGAACTTACATAAAAAAAATATAAACTAAACTTTTATTATTATAAAGACTTGAACTAATATTACAATAGAATTATTTTACAAAGAAAAACTCTTATAGAAAACTACTACGAAGGTCTTTCTATGCTTTCTTCTATTTTTTTTCTCATATCTTAGGTGTATTACTAGAGGCTTTTATTTATCTTCTAACAAGATCTTTCAAAAAAAATTCTCACTCTTTTGTGTGTTCTTAATATCTTTCATAGTTAATATAGAATAAAGAGCATTTTGGCATCTGTTACCATAAATGGCCTTCTATCTTCTAGTTTAGCTAGGATTTCTTTGGTGATTTGAAATGTATGGATAAAATTTTGCATCCAATATTCTTCTGTACTCATAGTTTAAATTAAATTTTTAGTCATGTAGGGGTTCAGCTTCAAACTCTTTATCTTCGGTCATTGCTAATCACCATATTTGATAAGGTTGGAAGAATTTCTCTCTTTCTAACCATTCAATTGTACTAGCAATCCATAATGTTAAATATTTGATCCATTTATAATTTTTTGTATAATGATAGACCATTAATTTGATCATCATTGAAAATTGTATTAATTTTATCATATTAAGACTTTGAAAAATCACTTAATTAGCAATTCTTAAATCAATACATTCAATATGCCATAAAAATTCCATCAATTAGGTTAATTGATGAAATCATTTCTTTTATTTTAGATTTATAATCTTCAATTCTATTTTTGATATTCTAGTATATTTTTTTATATCCAAATTCTAATAATGCTTAAATTTTTTCAAACAGACAGATTATTTTGATTTTTTCAAAAATTGGATCAAAAAATTCACTTTTAATTATATCTGATAATTGAAGAAAATTTGTTATTTTCTCAAAATCAATATCATTATCCCAATTTGTCTATTTAATGATTTGGAAATAGAGTTATTTAAGATTTGATAATATAGTTTTTTCTTCAGCTATTTTTTATGTTAATTGAGTCATATGTTGCTTAAACTGTTTTATGTGTGATTCACCTAGAATATGGGTTTTCCATAATCTATTGAGTTCCTCGTAAATGTTACTTTGGACACCAGGATTATAAAAATTCCTGATATCTTATTTAGACATAAGATTAGCAAGATTAAATTCTACTTGATATGCTTCAAAAGCTTGTTTAGCTTCTTAAAGCGAGTTATATGCTTGATAACAAGCATTTTTTACTTTATTTATTTGGTAATGACAAGCATTTTAAGAAGTATATATTCCTAGATGATGTCCTTAGAATATGACATAATATTTTCTTTTTATAACATTTATTTGTTCCACCATTTTTGACTTCTTAGTAATGGTAACCCAATCTCTCGGAGGTTTTTTCATCTACAAAACTAAATTTTCATATGTTTAATGGTCTTCATTAACATTTCTACTAAGATAATCTGCAATAAATTGTTAGTATCTTTTTTTTTCAAAGTTTTTTAGATATAGGAGCTTTTCTAACTCTGATAGCATTTATAAAATCTAGTAGATTTTTTTTCATTTACAAAACTTGACGGGTTTTTTTCCTCCTACTTTTTTATTGGTGTAAGCTTTTAATACACATCTCTAACAAAAATTCAAAGCATTTGTTTCTAAGATAATTTATCACATAATTTAAGAAAATAAACTTTTGGAAGATGTATTTCTTCTTTTATTTTTATTAAAACTTTTTATCTTCTTCGTTCTATAAGAATTTTTTATATTTCTTTAATTTATTGATAAGAAGAATTTTCTTTTGAGATTGATTTTTTATAAAATTCTTTCCATAATTAAAAAATTTCAATAATACTTGTGGTTGTTTTTTGTCATTGATTTCTTCTGAAATTTTTCTTACTTTTAATCGAATTTGAATTGATAGATTTTGTATTATGTTGTATCTGATTCGGATCAAATTACTATTAAATTATAAATAAATGTATATTTTATTTTATATTATGTTATATTTAAATATTATGTATATCATAATTATATTATATTATTATTTTAGCTTAAAAATAAATATAAATATTTATAATAATTTAATAATTATACAAGCATATTTTTTATTCTTTTGATTTATTTTAATTGTGACTAAATATAATATTTGTTACAAAAATTTAAATTTAAAATTTAAATTTGTATGTGTCGTGTTTTATATATGATAATAATTATAAATAAATTTTAATATCAATATGTTTATATCTGATCTGTTCGAATTCGATCTGATTATATTATCGAATCATATTCGGATGGATCAAAAACAGGCAATTTCAATCCGCTTTCAATCCGCTGTTCACCCCTGCTATGGAGCATCCAACACATTATTTTGATAATTGTCTTTTGACAATTTCAAGCATACATGGATTTCTTGGCAGACGAATTGATCAATTACTGTAACGGATTTGTATTGTGGTGCTCTCATAATCAAGTGGTACTCACCACACTCGTATAATGAAAAGAATATGAGACACCATATCCAGTATGTCACCTGCGAGCAGTTTTACCACTTAGACCATTTAAGTAACTTGTGTTTTAATGGAGAATGGAAGTTAAAAAAATCTATAAAAGAAAGGCAAAATCGAAAAGTTGCATAATGTCAAGATCCATGGTTATTTAGAACAGAGTATTCCGGCAAAAGGCAACATGAAGCCACAAGGATTATCCACTAAAAAAGAAACGAGCAATAGCTCAGATTAAACAATAGACATTCATCATAAACATTAAATGAAAACAGGTGCTGTTCCAGGGAATAAGATAGAAAGTTAAATAATTCTTGCTGGAATTTCAAAAGATAGATGCACAACGTGCTGTCACCTTATGGCAATGTTTATGGTCCTTTGCATAGATAGTACGGAAATCAAAAATCATCATCGTCCTCTTCAGCAATGTGTTTTGCAAGCTCTTGCTCTTGTTGTTGTCTTTCCCTTCTCTTCTCAGCGCTTTCTTTCTCCTTGTGGGAATTTGGCGGAAACCGAAGTGCTCGCACTGCATCATTATGCAAATTAAGGCAAAAAGCAATCCTCGTGTCAAATGCAGCTTGGGGCTCGTTTGTAGAGTAGATGTCCCCAGTTTCCTTGGACACCATCCACCCATTTGCATGATCCAAAGTAGCATCAATTGCACCATCTCGAATAGCCTTTGACACGATACTCTCTGCATCAGCAACAGGATTTGCAGAGTCCAATCTCAGTTTTTTAGCAACATCAGCCAGAGATATACGAGAATATGAGATACTAATGTTGCGCAACCCAGTCCTTATCACGTTATGGCGCAACCTAACAATCAAATTGTGGGTTTGGTCTAAATTGAAAGTGGTTGAGAACTTCTCAGCAACAGTTCTAAAAAGCTCCAAATCACCAATACGCACAGCCTGAAAATATAAATTCTCAATATTAACCAGATGTAAAATCTCACAGATCTGAAATAATCTTATTCCAGTAGATCATATTGAAAAGTTGTAGCCACACCACAATATTGGGAAAAAAAAATCTTCGCTTTTATACATGACAGCCATATAATAGAAAGTCATGTCTCAGTTCTCACATCACACCAGGTTTCTATTGGAGTATATGTGAGGGCTTGAGAGATTTAATCCAGACTTACATTTGTTAGTTCAAAATATGGCCTCAAATCCTTCTCCATGCCTTTTTGCATAAAAACAGTCCTCTCAGGGATTTCTCCGAGCAATAAGCGGACAATAACTGCCCACTTATTGCATTGAACTCGAAAACCAAGGGCTGCAATGGGAGCTTTCCTTGCAGCTTGCAGGAGGGACTCTTTAGCATCAGTGTACTCCAACTGAATGGTCCTGATCTTTCCTAGGTAAAAGAGGTACCTACAGAACTGCAAGGGAAAATTACCAGTAACCAGAAATAAATGATATTCATTAAAAGTGAAAATGCCACAAAAAATTTAGGATAAATCTCATATAACTTATCTACATCATATTTATTGTATGCTGGAGTACAAAGAACAAGAACATACAACCACAAATTCAATCAGATACCCATATCTACTTTATTTCTACCACTTAAAGTGCAAATTGTAGTCATAAATTGAGGGAGAGAGTAATGAAACACCTGCTGGTTTGAGTGAGCTTCAAAACGAGGCGCTTTGGACCTCAACTTCTCTGCTTGATCATATAGATTGTAGTGGAGGTAGTTTCTAAGTAACAAGTTAAGGAGTGTTTCCTGCATGAAAACATTGTAACTAAACCATATGATCCATAATAGCACAGAAAAATTGCTTCGGTAGTTGATGATTTACCTGACCCAGCTCATCATGGCGCAATGTTGCAATACGGTGCAGGGCAAGTAGATTCCTGTAGATGAATGAGTGAGAACTTTAGTCACAGAATGCAGAAGTAGCCAGCCAATCTATCTGATCTTGTAACTCTCATGATTTCTTTGACATACATGATACAACATCCATATAATCCAAAAATATACAAAGAAAAGACACTTGCAACCCAGAAGAACACAAAATGAATCAAACAGGAAGAGCCAAATCATGCATTAGCATGGAAAAATTGATATATATCACCACAGTGGCAAAAGCACCATTTACCCTCTAATTTCAGCAAGATCCCCAGTGACTTCATAGCTAAGAGAGTAATAGAAGTAAATCCTCGAAGCTAGAACATCAAGAGTCCTCCGATTGAGGTTCTTCAATCGAGTGATGCTTGCTGAAGCACAAGCCTTAGCCTGAAAAACATTACCGTGTGTCACAAGCATTGTAGGTAAAATTAGCATGTGAAAAAACACAGAACGGTTTAAACACTGCTGACCTCATTGTATCTCTTTTGATCAATCAGAAATATTAGCACAAGCAAGTAGCAGTAGATCTCTAGCTCTGGCAACAAATGCTTAGAAGCTTGAGTTGCAGATGTGGCAGTGTCAACATCCATATCATGGTCATCTTCCTATAATCAATTCCAAGAGAATTTCGAAAGAATTAAATTTAAACAAAAAGCAACAATGCAGATCCTGTATTATCAGGAACACACAACTGGCTTTGGCCTTCTTATGAATTCATGATATGGAGAGGCTATGCACTTGATTCAAAATTCACGGACGACCTTAAGCAGGTCAAAGAACTAAAGATACTAACTAATAGCAGTTACAGAAGAGTATTACAAAAACAAAGACTTCATACGCTTATTACAAACAAGAATGAACAATCACATAAAATCCTCCCTTAGACGTGTTTTAATTCACAAAAAAGATCCATCTTTATTATCTACACTATTTAAGGGTTAGAGTGATATTAACATCAGACAGAACTTTCAAAACAGAGCAAAGACATATAAAAAAGCGTGCTTTACGTTTTTACCTTTGGAAGGTAGGACAACAACCTAGAGAGCACATCAGAGCCCCGAGGAAGGGCGAAATTGAGAAAGGCAGAGAGCGCTGAAGCCTTTAGTTTCCGCCTCAATGACATAGTCAACCGTACGACACGAAGAATCCTCCGTACCTCCCGAGCATAAGCTCCTGTCTCAATGAGGGCAGCAATCCCTATCAAATCTGAAGAAAAGGATGAAACACCACTCATAATTTTCAGAACCCACTAAAACCCTTACCTAAATTCAATATCTATCTACATATCTGATCTAAGGTAATAAAACACAAATCAAATCAACAAAGTAACAAAACCCGCCAAAATTCAACAAAGAACCGAACCAAATTTAGGGTTATGTAAACTTACGGTTAAGAGTGGACGGAGAAGTTGATGATTGGGAATTTGATGGAGCTTGTTGCTCTTTCATCTCTACATCCATTGTCATTTTTTTTGCCAAGCTGCAAAAGAATTGTACAGAAATACTATTTAACGGAGACCAAAATAAGAAATGGGAAAGAATGACCTAAACCCTAGATAGAGAATAGACCTATAGAGGGCTAGAGCTCGTCTTGATCTGAAGTGCTTAGGGTTTGCGCAACTTTCGTACAGAGCAAGTCTAGCAATGGCGTTGAAGCGGAGTATGCCAGGAGGTTCAATGGTTAAAACGGCATCGCAAATCACAATTGGGTCAACAAAATTAATAAATTTAATTGCAACCCATTTATATATAAAATTTATTTTTAAATTTGATAAAAAAATAAAAAAATATATTTTTTAATATCGAAAAAAAATAAATATTTTTTTATTAAAGGTAAAAATGAAACCAAATAATTTAAGTTATTTATGTAATGTAATAAAAATAATATCATAATAAAATAAACAAAATCATGATAGTTAAATATTAAATAAATTTAATTTTAACGTGATAATATTTAATATGAAAATGTTTAATTAGAATTTATCTTTGAAATAAAAAAATATTAATTTTACATAAAAATATTATTTTTATAATTATAAATTTTTATTTATTTTTTCTTTTTTTTATTAATAAGTATACAACTTATTTCCTTTTAAAAATTAAAACTATACCTCACAAGTCTTTATAATTTTGTATTGCATATTATTGAAACTTATAAATAGAAGCTTTTTCTCTAAATAAATAAATTTTAAATAGATTTTATTTTATTTTATTTTATAGGATGGTGGAAAAATCTTTCCAAAATTTCAAAGTCGGTACCTTCCAAAATATAGATCTCTAGCATTTTTAACATAATTTCATCCTCTTATGAATAATAGATAACATAATGTTTTTTGCTCAAAAAGTTAAAAATTATTATATCAATTGTTAATTCAAAAATAACCTCAATATTTCATAGATGTATAAAATAATAGATGAAATGCATGTAAGTAAGAAATCAAACAAAAAATATATGTGTACGTTGGCCTTTTTAAATTTGAGGACTTTTTGTGATTAGGGCAAATAAGGAGATGCACAAGAAATAAAAATTGCAATTGTATTGTAAACATTTTTTAAATAACAGTACTATTAATATATCTATAATTAATATCTTAGATCTTTTATATTATCAAATGTTGAGATATAAATTAATTTACTATCATAAATAATTTAAAAGTAAACATTTGTTTCAATAATTATTATTTTTTATATTATTTTAAGCATAGAAACATGTCTTATATAAAACATCCACTAAACTCACAAACTTCTAAGCAAACACAAACAACTCTGCAAAGCCTATGTTTGTGGTCTAAGAAATGCTGAGCTTCCCACAATCAAAATCAGATATCTTTATGTATTTAGCAGATAACATTGGAGCCAAAAGCTTATCCCTTAAAAATTTCATAACTAACCCATCACTCTCCTGTATAAAACCAACTATATAAGCTGAACTAATTAATTCAAAGCTTCTCCATCTTCTCAAATTAGCATACTTTTTTAATCCCATTTCAATATTATCATATTGTTCCTTTACTTTCTGGCTTCCTGGTTTCTTCAACAATGCCTCACCAAGACACCTGGCTAAAACGACACCGTCTTCCAAAGCAGAACAACCACCTTGACCAAGATCAGGTGTCATAGGATGAAGTGCATCACCAGCTACACAGACATTGCCTTTGCTTATATTTCCCCAAAGAAGCTCCCAAGGATGCCTATATCTCAAAGCAGAGGATAAAAATGCATCCAAGTTTGAGTTTTCAATAACTGCTCTTATTTGATCAGGTACCATTCCAAGCTTGTTCATAACATATTGTCTAAATTTAATTGGGTTTTCTTCTAGCTCTTTTTCTGTAAAGTAAAGAGAACCGTCCAAAATGGAAGAACAGCATTAGTTTTACTTCACTAGACAGCTCATGGGCTCAAAGAATGCAAAGGAAGAGATATGTGATTCATATGATTGACCCTGGGTCTGTTTGTTTCTAAAGAAGAATCATGTTAAAACGCTTCTTACAGAAAAAAGAGATTCAGGATCAAATATGAAATTTTTTATCGTAAGCGCTTTTAGGGTTCAAAAGGCACATTTTGTGCTTATTCATGAAACCAACTTTTGTCTAAAACTACTTTTACTTTAACCATAAGCAAATAGATGTAGAATATGATATTACGGGTGACATGTTGGGCAGCTCATAAGAGCCAAGGGATAGAACGGTCAGCCTATAAATTTTTAACAAAAATTAAAAAACAATTAGTAAATTTTATACTCTAATTTAAAAAATATGAAATTTATTGTGAAATATGAACCTTATTTATTAAAATTTAACCATTAAACAATAATATAATTCAAAAAATATGAATTTTATAGTAAAATTTTGAAACTAAATTTATTAAAACTTAATCAATATTTTTGTAAGTGGAAAGTTTATAAAACTTAACCTAATATCTTGATAAGTGATTAAATGAAGTTGTCATTTAATCAATAACTCTATCTTATTTTAAGTCATAAGTTATAATCACACCAATTATCATTTGATATAAAAAAAACTTAAAGAACCTAAGATTTATACAAGTGATCAATTTGTCCATGGTGCTAACAAGGTACTTATCGTATCAAAACTAATGATTGACATACTCAACTTGGAAGAATATGCTCTAGAAAGTAAACATAGTGGCAACAACATAGAAAAAACTAAGTTTATTGTTTGTTGTTGTGAATGAAGTTAGTTAAATACCTTGATCTGAGGGAGTCCAAGTCAAATACCAATAAACAAAGTTATTATCACAAGGAACAACACCAGATCTAACACCATGTCCAAAAAACTGCATGAAGAGGTGTTCAAAGCCATGACCATTCTCAAAATTAGCACATCCTCTAATTGCATATCTTCCTGTATCAGCAGCCTTTTGAAACCCGAGCCATTTTGCAACCACTGAGTTTACTCCATCACAGCCGATCAGAACCTGCCATTCACTTAATTAAATTAGGTCATATATGAATAACTGTTGATTAAATAATATAGGATTAAAAATACCTCAATTATCTCTTACAGTTGAATAAATATTTAATTTCATGTTACTTATTTTTTTACTAGAGGTTTGAAATAAATTGAGTTGATAAGTTCGTTGAAAATCAATTTATCTTAAATGAATTATATTTCATTTAATTTATCTAATTTTTAAATAAATTGAACTCAACTCAACTCATTTATAAACGTGTTTATTTTTTAAATTTATAATAATAATTAATAATTATATTTTGATAATTTTTTTTATTTTTTCTCTTATTTATTAACTTTTTAATTCAACGTGTATTAACGTTAAATTCTTGAGATAAATGAGTAAATTTTTCAACTTATTATTTCAACAGGCAAACTTGAAATGAGATGTAAACTCAACAGCTTATTTGACATCATGTACACACGTCTTATACTAATTAATGTTACCTTTGTTTTGATAACTGTGCCATCAGCGAGATGGAGGAGTTTGAACAAGTTTGATTCTTCAATGGAAACCACCTTGGAGGAGTACATGATGGTACCACTTGGGAGTTCATTTGATAGTGATTCTAATAATAACTTTCTCTGCACACAACGAGCTTCAAAGTCCCCACTGCAGATATAGCCAATTTTAAGGTTACAATATGACTTTGTCTAAATTGTCTAAACTGTTTATCTAAAAAAACGCACTTAATTTAATCACTTTTTATTATCAAATAGGATATCTTTAATCACCTAATTAATCATCAATTGGTACAATTATTTTCATTTTTTATTACAGAAAAAAGAAACTAATTAGAGTGTGCGTGCTATGAGTCATTAACTTGAGTAGGGGATAAAGGAAATACTTGAGATCTTAATTAAGATGTGATACCAGAGAGAGAGAGAGAGAGAGAGAGTATGAGAATGTGAGTGGAGTTATTAAGCCTTAAAAGCTTACAATTTCCCATTCGAAGTATATGACTTCTCTGATGTCTTTGATCCGGAGACCGTCGAGGAACCCACCATTCTGTAATCATGGATCACGGAAAAAAGATACGAATTTGTTGGTACTCTTAATTGCTTATTCTTATTGTATTCTTCAAAAAAAAATTATAAAATTATAAAAAAATAATAATTTTCAAACTAATAATAATAAAAATATTATTTAACAGAATTTAATTAAATAATATTTAATATTAAACTGATCTAAATAAACATGATTTAATTTAAACGGTATTCAATTAAATAATTTTTAATATAAAATGATATATCATATTTTTTTTAATAATAAAAATATATAAATTAATTATAAGAATATTATTTATTAAAAATATTTGCACATGGATAGAACGTTATCACTTAAATAATTGCTCACAAATGAATTGACGATGGAATTATGTGGTATCATTTCAGTCTTTTAATTGAATTGAAAGCACCAAATTTTCCCTACTTTTAAAACTTTTCTTATCATCTCTGCTAATCACTTTGATCCAAAATTTTCTCAATAATTAAAGAGAGAGAAAAACGAAGGTCCCTTTACAACCATTTTTTCTTTCCATAGAAAGTGCTTTTAAATTGATTAAAGCAATTTAAATGCCATTTGATAATCTTTATAAAAAATGTTCTAAAAATTTTAGAAGTAATATTTGTATGCTAAAGAGAATTAATTAATACTTATTTTTGAAATAAGTAATTTTAAATATATATATACCTATTTTAAAATAATTATCAAAGTACTATTTATAATCACTTCTAATATTTTCATCATAAATATTTTTTTAAAACAATTTTATTATAAATCACTTTTCTTGAAACCAACTTATCCAAATGGGCATTAAATAATATGAATGGCACAGGTAATAGATTGAGAAATACAATCCCCAAATAGAACCATGAACTTAGCTATCATATCCATGACTTTTGGAGACAAAAATAGATAAGCTAAGGTTGATGTGGGAGAGAGTAATTAAGAAGTCATACCCAAGAAGCCTCTCATGTTGTTGCCTAAGGGAGTCACCAATACCAACAGCGTCCAAAGCCTTCCAAGCATTAGTCCATAAAGTCAAAGCAAATCCTGTTATCCTCAAAGTATCTGAAGATTCCAACACTAGGCTTCTAATTCCCAACCTGAAATATTTTCATTTCAATAATTTACATGTCCTACATAATATACTGCAAATCAAATTAATGTTATGTTGAAATTGAAAAGAGAGGGATTTAGTTTAATTATTACCTGTGAAGTCCCAAAGATGTAGTGAGACCAGCAATTCCAGCTCCCACAATAACAACATCTTCATCTCTTTCCATGGGCTTAACTGATTAACAGCAAGATGTGATTTTTAAGGGAGTGAGAAGAGATACGAATATATATAATAAGATAAAAGTTTTTATTTATTTAAATTATAGATATTATTATCAAAACCTTTTTAAGCTTTATTCTTATTAGTTATTCCTCATGTAATGAGTAATACATGACGTTATAGTCTGTGCCTTTGTGGCAGTGTTTATTGCCTCTAGCCTGGGCATCATAATTGAACTAATAAATATTATGTCAAATCATTAGATGGTTGCCACACAACTCAAATGCAAACATATTATTTATGTATTATATTGTGCTTTTATGGCAATATTTATTGGCTCTGGTATTATAATTTAACTATTAAATATAATTTATGTATCATATAATATATATATATATATATATATATAATTTTTAAATTTAATTAATTCTCATATTTATATACATGTAAGTTGTGTTTCACTAATGCTTTATAAAATTACTAGTAAGCAAAAAGCCCACAAGTAGAGGGGTTTAGAGCTTCGAATGAGAAGTTTTGTACTGATGTGAAAGAAAAATATTAATTTATAGATAACATTTATTTATTAATTATTGGAAGTTTAATGATAATGTTAATAAAGATTAAATTTAAAATTTTTTTAATTTTTTTAAATGTACGTAAATTGTCTTTTAATTATTAAATATATTATTTTTTATATTTCTTAATCCAATACGTATGTGCTGCCGTAAGCATTAAATCGGTCTCTTTTTTTTGCCTTTTTCTTTGGGCTTATTGGGACAAATAAATCGAATCCACAATTCATGCACACGGGTATTTTGCGCAATACGCCCGCAGACACTAATTAGACTACGTGAGTAAATTTGACCACTTACTAAATAAGGCTGCGATTAATTGACATGTTTGATTTGTATACTCATATTTAATTATTATATTTTTGATAATAATATATTATAATATGATTAAATAAAATTTATGATAAATATTTTAATAAAACTGTTTAAATTTAAAATTATTTATTTTAATTCAGTTACTTTTCTTATTTCTCAAAATAATTTTATTATAAATTTTTTAAAATGATATTTAATTTAAAAAAAAATTCTTACATTTTAAAAAATATATATTATTTTTAAATTTGAGATAAAAAAAATCTAAAATATATAATTTTAAAAGTAAAAATTAAGATAAATTAAATTATATGTATCAAAAGTTATCTCTTATATTTTATAATGTTATATTTATATATATTTGTTAAATTATTGGCACAAAACGTTATGGCCTATTATATCATAAATAAACCCTTAGTCTATTCCTATATATATATATATATATATATATGTGTGTGTTTTGCTGCGTGGGTATACCACCAGAGAAAAAATAGAAAAGTTGAGAAAAGCCACCAAAAGGTGGGAACAGAGACAAACAAGAAATCAAAGAAAATTACCGCTCATCATTCTGGCCTTTCTTTGATCACGTTGAGATAAACCCATCTCTTGAATTAATATTAAGCCCACTTTGTTTATTACTCCGTACCTTCATTCATCCCTTCGCACAAAGGGAAGTTTCGCGTATTTTTTGGTAACAGTAAATATCTCTTTTGTTATTATTTATATAATAATATTTTATTAAATAACAAATTTATTAATTTATCTTGCTATATATTATCAATAAATTAGAGGGAATTATTTGGTGGGTGTATTTGGGTTTTGTTGATATATTTTGTGAAACTCTCTAAAAATTGTTATTTGTATCTTCATTTGATTATTAGTGGATTTTCCTCAGTGTGTCGTCGGTAGTGGAGTAGACTTTTCACATTGAAAAGTTGAACCATTTAAATTATCGTGTGTCATTTATTTTCCTATTGCTTATTATTTTGTTGTTACCCATTATTATATATTTATACAACTAAAATTGGACCCGATTTTTGCTTCTACAAGTGCTAATTTATAACAAATTGGTATCAGAGCATTGGGTTATTTTGTTATTTATTGGAACTAATCAAGTTTGCTCTTTTGGATTTATTTTGAGCTTTTGGTTATCTGATTGGTTTCATATTTTCTGGGTTATACTTCTGTTTATTTAATATTGGGTTTTTCTATCATGGCGGCAAAATACGAGATTGAGAAATTCAATGGTAGAAATGATTTCAGTCTATGGCGTATGAAGATGTGGGTCGTATTAGTTAAAAAATGACTCGTTAAGACACTTGAAGGCAAGGATAAATTGCCAGAAAAATTGACTAATGAAGAAAAAGATGCATTGATGAAAAATGTTCTCAGTTCAATTCAGTTATCCTTGTCTGATGAGGTACTATACGAGGTTGGTGATGAGGAATCTCCTGCTAGGTTATGGCTTAAATTGGAGAATTTGTATATGACCAAGTCTTTGATAAGTCGGTTATATTTGAAGCAGTATTTGTATACATTTAGAATGTTAGAAGGTACACCTTTACACGATCACCTTGATGAATTTACTAAAATTATTTGTGATCTAAAAAATGGTGGTGTTAAGATTGATGATAAGAATCTTGTCTTAGTTCTATTATGTTCTTTACCTCATTCATTTGAACATTTTGTTGATACCATAATATATGGGCGAGACACTATTTTTTTGGAAGATGTCAAAGTAGCTTTGAATTCGAGAAAGTTGAAGAAAAAGGTGTCTACAAGTAATAATGATAATAGTAGTGGTTTATTTGCCAGAGGTAGAAATCAAGAAAAAGGCACAAGTAATAATAGAGGCAAGTCTAGATCTAAATCTAGAAAAAGAAAAGATAAATGCAACTATTACCGTCAGGAAGGGCACTGAAAAGTAAATTTTTTGAAACTCAAAGGTAAAGGAAAATCTGTCACACCGTCTTCTGGTACCAATGATGTTGTTGGTGTTGTAGATAGTTCTGGTTCTGATGGTGAAAATGTTCTATCAGTATCTATTGGTTCTCCTAGAGATGTTTGGATTCTTGATTCGGGTTGCACTTACCATATGTACCCCAGTAGAGATTGGTTTGCTTCTTATTAGTTTATTGATGAGGGTGTTGTCTTGATGGGAAACAATATGTCGTACAAGGTTGTTGGTAATGGTACTATTCGAATTAAGATGCATGATGGTATTGTTAGAACTTTGAAAGATGTTCGTCATGTTCTAGATTTGAAAAAGAATTTGATATCTTTGGGTACTCTTGATTCACAAGGCTACAAGTATGTAGCTGAAGGTGGAGTTTTAAAAGTCAGTAAGGGTGCTCTCATTGTTATTAAAGGGAAATTGTCGTGTGGTCTCTATATGCTTCAGGATAGGGCTGTTATTGACAGTGTTTCAGTTTCATCCTCATCAGATCAAGATTCAGACACTACTCGATTATGGCATATGCGACTTAGGCATATGAGTGAGGCATGTATGTCTATTTTGAGTAAACAAGATTTTCTTTGTGGTCAGACAACTAGGAAGCTTGATTTCTATGAGCACTGTGTCTATGGAAAGTATCGCAGGGTCAAGTTTAGTACAATCATCCATAAAATGAAAGGTAATGTTGATTATATTCATTCAGATCTTTGGGGTCCTTCTCGTATTGTGTCTAAGGGTGGTGCCCGATATATGTTGACTTTTATTGATGACTTCTCCCGTCATGTTTGGGTATATTTTCTGAAGAACAAGAATGATGTGTTCTCAAAATTTGTAAAATTCAAGGCTTGTATAGAAAATCAAACATGCAAGAAAATCAAGCATTTGAGAACTGATAATGGTTTGGAATTTTTTGAAAGTCAATTTAATGAGTTATGTGAAAGAAATAGCATAATGAGACACCGTATTGTGCTTCGTACACCACAGCAAAATGGAGTAGCATAACGTATGAATAGGGCTCTCTTAGAAAGAGCTCGTTGTATGCTTTTTCAAGCCGACTTGGATAAATTATTTTGGGCTAAAGTTTGTAACCATGCCTGCTATTTGGTGAATCGTTCTCCATCAACTTCAATTGAGTTTTGGCACTTCTACTAATTATTCTGATTTAAAAGTTTTTGGTTGTCATGCTTATGCTCATGTTAATGATGGTAAACTTGAGCCTAGGGCATTGAAATGCATATTTTTGGGATATCTTTCTGGGGTGAAGGGTTATAGATTATGGTATATTGAACTCAAGTCACCTAAATTTTTGATTAGTAGAGATGTTAAGTTTGATGAGTTTTTCATGTTGGAAAAGAAAAAAAGAGTATTGTTGCAGATAAAGACCACGGTGTTTGTAAACAAGTGGAGCTTGAGAGTGGAGCTCCTAGTCAAGTGTAAGAAGACACTTCAGATCAACCATCTGTGGATGAGATAGATGATTCTACTCATGATGTGGCAGAAGAGCAACATTAGCAACCATATAGTATTGCTAAGGGTAAAGGAATAAGAGAGATTTGACGCTCTGAGAGGTACGCAGATACAGACTTAGTTTCTTTTACATTATCTGTGGCAGAGTCTATTAAGGTGTATGAACCTTCTAATTATCACGAAGCTGTCACTTGTGATAAGTCTGTTCAGTGGCTAGTTGCTATGAATGAAGAGATTGAATCACTTCATAAGAATCATACTTGGGAATTGGTGAAATAGCTTAAAGGGCCAGAAGATTGTTGGAAACAAATGGGTCTTCAAGAAAAAAGAAGATATACTTGAGGTTGAAGCAGCTAGGTTCAAGACATGTGTTGTTGCAAAGGGCTATTGTTAGAAAAAGGGTATTTACTTCAATGAGGTATTTTCACATGTTGTGAAACATAGCTCTATTCATGTGTTACTTGCTATGGTTGCATTGTTTGACATGAAATTAGAACAACTTGATGTCAAAATAGCCTTCTTACATGGTGAGCTGAAGAACAAATATATATGCATCAACTAGAGAGGTTTCTTATTCCAGGTAAGAAATATCATGTTTGTTTATTGAAAAAGTCTTTATATGGGTTGAAGCAATCCCCTAGGCAATGGTATAAATGGTTTGATTCTTTTATGATTGATTGTGGTTACTCTAGGAGTGATTATGACAGTTGTGTTTATCATAAAAGATTTCATGATGGTTCATCTGTCTATTTTTTGTTTTATATTGATGATATGCTTATTGCTTCGAAGAATAAGTTTGAGATTCAAAAATTAAAGTCTCAACTTAGTGGTGAGTTTGAGATGAAAGATTTGGGTGCAATGAATAAAATTTTGGGCATGAAAATTTACAGGGATAGACAAGCGGGTAAGCTTTATTTGACTCAGAAAAGTTATGTTGAAAAAGTTCTTGAATGCTTTGGTATGAAAGTCTAAACCTGTGAGTACCCCGTTAGTTACGCATTTCAAGCTTTCTTTGGATTTTTCACCACAGTCAGAAGAAGAAAAAGAGTGGTACATGTCTCAGGTTCCATATGCTAGTGTCGTTGGTAGTTTGATGTATGCTATAGTTTGTGCTCGTCCAGACATTTCACATGCAGTTAGTATTGTCAGTAGATATATGGGTAATCCTGGTAAGGGTCATTGGCAAGCAGTGAAATGGATACTTCGGTATTTGAGAGGTACATCTAATTTTGGTTTGGTATATGCTGGAAATTCTAATACTGTTTGCAGTGTTATTGGTTATGTGGACTCTAATTATGCTGGTGATTTGGATAGAAGAAGATCTCTGACAGGTTATGTCTTCACTCTTTCTCATTGTGCCATTAGTTAGAAGGCTACTTTACAGTCTATAGTTGTTTTTTTATGACAGAGGTAGAATATATGGTAGTAGTAGTAGTGAAAGAAGTCATTTGGCTTAGAGGTTTGGTTTGTGATTTGGGTTTACAACAGGATACTTCTGTTATATTTTGTGATAGTCAAAATGCAATACACTTGACCAAGAATACTATGTATCATGAAAGAACCAAACATATTGATGTTAGATACCACTTTGTTCGTGACATTGTCTCCTAGAGTGCTATTGTTATCAATAAGATAATCACTACAGAGAATCCAGCTGATATTTTTACCAAAACAGTTCCATTTAACAAGTTCAAGCATTGTTTGGAATTGATTGGTATTTGTAGAAGATGATCACCCTCCGAGCCTTTGGATGACGATTATTTGGTAATTTGAGGAATTTCATATGAAGAACTTGTTTTCGTTTTGAGCAAAGGTGGAGATTTGTTAAATTATTGGCCCAAAATGTTATGGCCCATTATATCATAAATAAACCCTTAGCCTATTCCTATATATATGTATGTGTGTGTTGCTACGTGGGTATGCCACCAGAGAAAAAATAGAGAAGTTTAGAAAAGCCACCAAAAGCTGCGAACAGAGACAAACAAGAAATCAAAGAAAATTACCACTCATCATTCTGGCCTTTCCTTGATCACGTTGAGATAAACCCATCTCTTGAATTAATATTAAGCCCATTTTGTTCATTACTCCATACCTTCATTCATCCCTTCGCACAAAGGGAAGTTTCAGACAACGTATTCTTTGGTAACAGTAAGTATCTCCTTTGTTATTATTTATATGGTAATATTTGATTAAATAGTAAATTTGTTAATTTATCTTGCTATATATTACCAGTAAATTAGAGGGAGTTATTTGGTGGGTGTATTTAGGTTTTGTTAGTATATTTTGTGAAGCTTTATGAAAATTGGTGTTTGTATCTCTATTTGATTATTAGTGGATTTTCTTCAGTGTGTCGTCATCAGTGGAGTAGACTTTTCACATTGAAAAGTTGAACCACTTAAATCATTGTGTGTCATTTATTTTTTTCATTGCTTATTATTTTGTTGTTACCCATTATTATATATTTATGCAACTAAAATTAGACCTGATCTTCACTTCCGCAAGTACTAATTTATAACGCTATTACTTAGGTGTATGGTGTATTGTATTGTACTATAATTGTGTGTATGTAAGTAATGCTCTTGCAAATTTTTTTAAAATATTGTAAATTTAATACAAAGTGGAATGGACTTGTAACAGAATGATGCTTGTCCATGAACTAAGCTGTTTTTCTTGTTTATTTATTTTAATATTGTTTAACATTCCCCTATGGTCCTGTAGCAATTGTGAACTTAGTTCTCATTTTTTTTAATCTTTGAGTTGACAATAACTTTGTTAAAATATCCGTTATTTGTTCTTGAGATGATATATAATCAATTTTAACTTTTCCTTTTATCATTTTTTCTCTCACAAAATGAAAATCAATCTTAACATGTTTAGTTTTTAGAATGTAAGATTTTAAGGAAGATATTCAACACTAATACTATCACAATAAAGCACCGGAGCTTGTAATTGTTGCAAATGTAATTCAATTAGGACTTTTTGAATCCTAGCAATTTCTGCTATAGATTGAACTAATGTTCTAAATTTTGCTTTAGTTGAAGATCTTGATACCACTTTATGCTTTCCAAAACTCAAAAAGACTAATGAGTTTTTTTTTAAAAAGACAAAGTCCACCTATACTCCATCTATTATTTGGACAAATTGTCCGATCAACATCACAATATCTAGTGAGAACCAAGTTATTAGTTTTGTGTAAAATAATACCAAGATGTTGAATTGCTCATAAGACATAAGACCGTAAAATGGAGCATCATGTAAATATTTAAGCAACCTCTTTGCTATTATCCAGTGAACCGTTGTGGGATAGTGAAAAAATTGACAATTTATTCTCTAAATAAGAGATGTTTGGTTGAGTGCGAGTACAATATTGTAACGCACCAATAACAGACTTATACAAAGTGACATCAGCTAATAACTCTCCTTCAATTTTGACAATATACTACCAGATTTCATAGGAGTAGAAACTGATTTTCATTTACCAAGCTATACTTTGCCAAGAAGTTGAGAAATATATTTGGTTTGACAGAGATAATAACAACCCAGTGCACTAGTGATTTCTATTCCAAGAAAGTAACTAAGTGTGTCCAAGTCTTTGATGGAAAAGAACAAATTCAGATTAATAATATATCATGAATCACGGCATTGTTATTCCCTATCACCACCAGTATGTCAACATAAATAAGAAATATATAAGATCACCATTTTTATCATATATTATCATAGAGTTGTCGGCATTGGAGCTATGGAATCTCTAGTTTTGCAATTGTCCACTAAGTTTTAAAAACTAAGTTCTTAGAGTTTTAATCCATACACTGCCTTTTCTAATCTACACACATAATGTGAAAAATTAGCATCAACAAAGCCTTCAGGTTAGGTTATACAGACATCATCCTTCAAATCATCAATGAAAAATGCATTGTTTACATCAAGTTGTTTGATGATCAAATCACATGCTAGAGAAAGTGTAACAACAATTCTATTGGTTATAGGTTTAACTATTGGATTAAATGTTTCTTAATAATCAATTCTCTCAATTTGGTTGTACCTTTTTTGCAATCACTCTTGTTTTGTATTTCTCAAGAGTCTTGTCTAGTTTGAGCTTCACTCTAAATATCCATTTAATGCCAATAACTTTACCACATGAAGAAGAAGGTACAAGAAACCATGTATGGTTTTGAACAAGAGTTTCATATTCCTTTTTCATTGCTATGAACCACTCAATGTTTTTGAGAGTTGCTTTAACTGATGAATGTTTAGGTAAAATGATAATAGAGAAAATAATCTTAGGCCTAATTTCACTTTTTGATTTGGTATTCATAGAGTGAATATTAAGAGCAGAAGATAATGAAGAAGGTCCTGTAATATAAATAGTGGAAGACATGGTTTCAGAAGTGGATGAAGTGCCATCATGAAGTGAGGAAGATGTTTGAAATGAATACAAACCAAGTGTGACATAAGGTGCATTATTATGAATGGCTTTGGTAGTATGTTAGCTGGTGGAGATGAAGAAGAAATAATAGGTATACATGTGAAAAAGTCTAGGTTAACAACTAGTATAGAGTCACGAGAAAAACTATTTTATGGTATAGGAATAGATATAGTATCAGAAACAAAAATTATCGTTGGATAAGATAAAATATGAGGGAAAACATTATAACAAGGATTTGTGCTTGGGTTAGGCTTATTTATTGTATTGATGACAGTTTGTAGGCTGGTGCTAGAAGATAAAGAAATAGGTAAGGTTACTATCCACCGGTTAATAGGATGAAAAGTAGACAATATGCTTGTGACTATAGGCATTTGAATTTTCAGAAAAGAAACACACTTTCATGAAACCAAACATGAGGGGTTATATAAACTTTTTGTGATTCTGGTTCTAAGCACCAATACCCTATGTAATGGACAACATATTCTAAAAAGACACAAGGTAATGATCTAGGTTCCAATTGTTTAAGGTATATGGTCTTAAAAAGGGTAACACAAATATCCAAAAAAAAATTAAGAAGAGTATAATCAAGAGAAATGTGGAATAACAACTAAAAAGGGCTTTTATTATTGAGTATGCATGAGGTCAATATATTTGTGAGAAAAATAGGTGATTGAAAGGCATATTTTCAAAATTTTAAAGGCAAACCAGCTTTGATCATCATAGATAATCCCATTTCAATAACATGCCTATTTGTCTTTCCATAATCCCATTATGAGATAGAGTGTATGGAGATGATATTCTTCTAAGATACCCTCTTTGAAACAAGTAAGGTTTTAAGCTCTTAAATTCAGCCCACATTACTATGAAGTTAGTTTATCTCATAATTAAATTGTCTTGACACAATAACATGAAAATGATGAAATAATTGTGAAACCTATCCCTAATTATTCATAACAAACAACCATTTATATTTGGTACAATCATCAACAAAGAGTAAAAAATATCTCATTCCATTACTACTAATAACTGGAGAAGGTCCCTAAATGTCTACATGAATAACTTCAAAAGGTAGAACATACCTATGATGAGAAACATTAAGAGATAGCCTATGAGACTTACCCATTTGACTGACATTACAAAAACTATATCTATCATATCTAACACAACTTGATGATGATGACCCTGTCGATTATGCCAAAGAGAACCATTAACAAAATTTATTATACTAGTAAAACCATGCAACACATGGTACCTATGATGAACTCATGAAACGTGTAGATGCTAGCAATTTGTATAAATTATCCTCAACACCTCCCTCTAAGATTAATGTCCATGTTGATAAATCTTTGATACAAAAAGAGTGCGGAGAAAAAATCCACTATAATATTATTATCAATATAGAGCTGTTTGACATAATGAAATTTTCCAAATATGGAATATGAAATAGTGTACTTAAAATAAAAGCATGACCATTAGTATGTAATATTGCTGAACCAAATTGAGTTATGGGAACAACACAACCATTAACTAGCATGACTTGATCTTTGCCAGTACGGCAGTATATGGTTGTGCATTATTCAAGTGCGTAACATTATAGGCAAGGTGATGACTAGCACCAATATCCAAATACCATGCTAAATTGGATATTGTTTCATGTGAAGGTACTACCTCTAGAAGGGAAACAAAGTTAGTGGATTGAGCTGTGATCGTACTAGGGGCTGGTGAAGAGTTAGCATATATTGCAAATAGGTGTATAAAGTCAGAGTTGAGAACTGATGAAATTGTGTAAAAACTGGTGGTTCAAACACAATAGATTTAAATTGGGAAACTGGTGTAATAGTGGATGGACCTAAAGAAAACTCAAGCATAAGCAAAGGTAGAGATGAGGTTTGTATTGGTATAGGTGTGGATCCAAAGGAAGAATAAGGAGGTGTAGATGATGGATACTAAGGCTAAAACATTGAAGGTTGAGATGGAGGAAATGGTGAAGTGAATGGTAAAGGGTAATACTCAGGGGTAGGTGCTGATTGAACATTAATATAGTGAGCTTGGGGTTCCTATGTGGAGGTGGATATATTGGATTGAATGGTTAAGGTTGAGCATTTTGGGTTTGTAGTCCATTTTTGGAAGTCATATAACTAAAATTACATTTAGCACCAGTGTGACCAATTTTTTAACAAATTTGGCACTGTGGTTTTGATTCAATGGACCGGATGTTGGATGGTTGAGAGGGTGGTTTCCATGTAGGGCCAGGTGATGGTGAGGATCGAGCTAGAGATGGATATGAGTCTATTAGTGTTGAATTAGGTGGTATTCCTGACTGAGGTGAAGCAAATGGAGGTTTGTTAGGTGGGTATGGTTGAGTTTGTGTGAGAATTGTTTCACATTTTGTGAATAAGATGGTGATGAAGGTAGTTCACTGTTGGTTGGGTAAGAAGGGCTTGATTAGATAGTAAAGCTGAAATGAAAGTGTTGTTTTCAGATGTTGATGTAAAAGTATAAAGGTTAAAAGGAGGAAAAGTTGGATTATGGCTCAAGAGCCCACCAGGTTTGGCTAAATTAGCTTGAATAAGCACGTTGTTTGATATATTCATCATTTGAAGTTGAGATTCATGAGTTCTCATTTTAAGGAAAACTTTATCTAGGCTTGGTATGTGTTTCTTATTTGTAATGTTAGTGACCAAGGAAATGTATTGCAGGTCAAGACCCCCAAGCACATAAAGCACTTGTTTCTTTGGGCTAATCATATCATCAACTGTTATTACACAATTAATCAGCTCTTGAGCTCCACTGATGTAAACCTCCATTTTCATAACCCTTTTCTCATAGTTTGCAATTGCCAACTAAGCTGCATTAGGCATGGTTGAGAGTCATCTATAAATGCCTTTAGCAGCAGTGTTCTTGCCCACAAGATGATTCAGGTAATTGCAAGTAAGAGATGAATATACCCAATTCTTTACTGTATTGTCTTACTTATCCCAGATGCTATAATCTGGATTTTCTTCAATTTCTTCTTGTATTTGAGTTTCACCAGTAATTTGGTCCAAATTTTTAACCACTTTCTTGATGATTTTCGGTGGTAGTGGTGAGGATCCATTAATGAAACTTTGAAGAGAATAAACTATGATTTCATGTTTTCATTGCTTTTTCCAAATAAGATAATTGGTGTCATAGCTTAAATTAAAATTTGGGTTGATAGAAAAATTAAAACTGCCAGTATTAGAAGAAACTTGAAACTCAGATTGAGTCTTAGAAAGTATAGGAAGTGTAGCCATGGAAGCAAGCTAAAATGAAGGTACCCACTAAGTCTCTGATACCATGATAAACATGAAGCTTATTCACAGCTCAAAAACAAAGAAGCAATGAAGAGCAGAGGCAATCAGAAAAATAGAAGCAATAGGAATGAAAGAAGATGAAGACCAGAACAACACATTTCATAGCAAAAGTTACCTCTAATATTTCATAATGTGATATTTATATGTATTACTTAGGTGTATGGTGTAATATATTGTGGTGTAATTGGGTGTATATAAATAATGCTCTTGTAACTGTTTTTGGAACATTGTTAACATAATACAAAGTGAAATGGAATTGTAATATAATGTTGCATGTACATGTAATAAGATACTTTTCTTTTTTATTTATTTTAATATTGTTTAACAATTATAAAAAAATATACAATTATGATTGTTATAGTGTAATAAACATGCACAAGTAACTAATTGAGTTTGACCAAGCTATTAAAAGGAAGAAAATTTTGTGTATAAGCAAGTAATTTAAATATAATTATGTTTTAACATCACCTGATTTATTATAATATAGATTTTCGTTTGACCTATTATTAAGGAAAAGAAAAGTGATTAATGTACATAAACTTGTACTAACATCATTTATAATATAATCTGTAAAAATATTTATTAAAAAATAAATAATTTCATCATTTTCAAAGTTATTTTTATGCGTGTCATACCATATAAATGTTGTGAGTGCAAATTTGTGTATTTTGTATTGTTGGTGATACACTTCACCCTGTAACACATTACATTGGAAAGGGGGCTGTTCTGCTTTAGAAGACGGTGTTGTTTTAGCTAGGTGTCTTGGTGAGGCCATGCTTCAAGAAACACACAGGGAATAATAGAAAAAGGAAAGGAGGAATACAAAAGGATTGGCATATGGGGTCGAGGAGAAATGCTAAAGACAGAAAATTGAGAAACTTTGGATTCATAGGTAGTGCTTATTTAGTGGGTGTCGTACAGCAGTGTATGGAATAATAATGGCTTTCTTGAGAGAGAAGTTTTTGGCAGCATTGTCGGCTAGTTAGCTATTGCAAGCAGCTGGTTAAGATTGTGATAAACTCAAAGGAAAGGACTTGGTATTAATTTTTTCTTGTTCAGTTTTGTTCCTCTTTTTTTTTCTTTTCTTGCATCTAGTATTTTGGTTAATTCAATTTGTTGTCGGGAGTAATTATGAGAGTATATTCTCATGTGAACAGCAAAGGCATTAGGGCTAAACGGACAAACTAACCATATATGCCCAATATACCCCACAGTTTGTAGAGCACGTGATACAGTGGCAAGCTTTTGCTATGTTAATTTTAACAGAATTGCTAATGGAAGTCCTACATTAGAAAGTTGTTAAAGGTCAGGTAGTGATTTGGCCAAATCGATTTGGGGAGCATTGAAAAAGTGGAAGACTAATTTGTGATTTGGTACATATTCAAGTGGGACTAAGCCTACTAGTAGCACTTGCTAATTCTTTAGTTTGTACATTTAGGACTTACTAATTGATACAAACAAGAGTTAAAAAATAATATTAAAGAAAAAGCCTTGAAATTAATAGATCAACCCACATCTCAAAGCCCTTCCTATTTCTGTTTGGTGAGTCGGGCATGAAAAGCTTATCACAAATTTATTTTAGTCGTTGCACATCGGCCATCACATAAATCTTACCACTAAACAATGTAAAACGGTAAGCCAAATAATTAATCTAAACAAAACTGGTAATGGTAAATGGTAACCCCAAAATCCTCATCCTAATTGAAAGATACATACGACCTTGATAAAATCCATCATACATTAAGTCTACAAAAATTATCTTTAACCCATCATAAAACTGGTAGCCACCTAATATCCAACAATTTTTCTAGTGAGCGATCTTTGCAAGTTGCAACTAGCTCTGCACATGCAAGATACAGAGTCCTATCTGCTGTCAGGGAATTTAGCCTCATAGGCTTGCGGTACCTGCAAATATCAACAAATAACTTCAAAAATAAAAATCATAATGACGATGACCATAATGATAATGATGGAAAAAATTTAGCAATAACAAAATTAGAGGCACAAACACAAATTATGTGGATACCATGTAAGTTGCAGTGATCATCTTCCCAGCAAACCATCTTCCATGGAGAGCATGCTGTGCAGCTGCGGCAGATTGTGCATTTCCGAACCGCAAATATACCAAACCAGCACTATTTCTGTTCTCAAAACTAACAAATCAGAAATCTATATTGGAAGAAATAAAGCAAAAATAAACTTCTACCATTAAACTTACTTGTCCACGTATATATGTTTTAGGCTTCCAAACTTTGAACATTCATCCTGAACATCATCTTTGATATCCAAATCGAAGTTTGGTTCCGACTACAATAGAATTGAATCATATAGCAGAAAAATGATCATATACTGATGAAAACAACAAAGCCAAGCAAAATTATCTTATAGAAGCTATATATACCAACCTCCAGCGCTGGATCAAACATATTCTTCAATAGTAGACATTCACTTGGAATGCCAATTGTATCTATAGATGGAGCAGTAACAGAGGGAACTTGAAGACCTGCACCACCAAATCCAGCTAGAGCAGGCAGAGAAGGTACAGGAGCAAAGGGAGAAACCACTGATGCAGATCCTAGAATTGGTGCTGTTGGTAGAGAAAGACCGGTGCTATTTACAACAGGAGTGCCTGCTGCACTGGCTATACTGCTAAAGAGAAAAAACTATAAGAACAATATAAGACAGAGATACTGCATCAGGCTTGGCAGAAAAATACCTTGTTGCAGCAGTGCCACTTCGATCCAATTTCTGCATGAGAAGTGCTCTGGAACGTGCATTCAGTGACTGAAAATAGTAAGAACAACTCAACTACAAAGATAAAACATGCAAGCCTTTTTGGGGACCCATAGGGGGGCCATGAACAAGTGAAAAAATGCTCCTTGAAGCTTTGTCATTTCAACTCGTTAGTCAAACATGTCTAACTCCAGTTAATATCTTATACCAGTACCCCCTTATATTCTGTATTATTGATTGTCCAATTTAGAACCCCCAATTCAAGTAGTTACAATTTGATTCAAATTGAAAACTCAATTTTAATCATGTGCCACACATGTTACCAAAATTGAAAGGTAATTTTGTCTTTCAAAATTATTTTTATATTTTTCTTCTCCCCTTCTCACTCTCTTTCCCTTTCTCACTCTCTTCTCTTTCTCCACAATTTTAGGAGAGAGAGAAAAAGAGAGATAGAAGGGGGAAAAATTACACTTCAACTTTGATGACAAGTATGACATATAGCTAAATTCCAAATTGCAACCATTTTTTGAATTGGTTACTAAATTGGACCAAATCAATAACATGGAATATAAGGGTACCAGGAGAACAATATGAGGACCACCCATGTATTATTGATTGTCCAATTTAGTTCCCTCAATTCAAGTAGTTACAATTTGATTCAAATTGAAAACTCAATTTAGGAATTTAGTCATGTGCAACATGTTACCAAAATTGAAAGGTAATTTTGTCTTTTAAAATTATTTTTGTTTTTTCCTCCTCTCCCTTTCACTATCTTTCCCTTTCTCACTCTCTTCTCTTTCTCCACAATTTTAGGAGAGAGAAATAAAGGAAGAGATGAGATGAGAGAAAGAAGGGGAAAAAATTACACTTCAGTTTGATGACAAGTATGACATATAGCTAAATTCCAAATTGCAACCATTTTTTGAATTGGTTACTAAATTGGACCAAATCAATAACATGGAATATAAGAGTACCAGTAGAACGATATGAGGACCAAATCAACCATTTGTAACGAAATTATTTTATTTCCTATCCAGAAAAAGAAGCTAAATATGCAAAAAACATTATTCACACAAAATAGAGCATGAGATGAAATTAAGTATTTATGATGCGCACCAGAAAGATGAAAGGCCTAAAAGCTAGCAAAGGCAAAGCAGCATTAGATATAAATAAACACTTTAAGAGCGATTATTAACACCATCACACCTCTTATCACCATTCACCATTTCAGTGTTTCGACTTTCATTATTGACCAAATTAAATATCACAAGATATATCTTACTAACCAGGCCACCGCCTTCATCATCATCAAAATCAGCAGCATTTGCTCCTAGTTCTTGCATTCCAGTTTGATCAGTAACAGCTGACACCTAAAAAAGAGAACTCAGCTAGGTCAGATTACAATCAGCAGTAAGGATCTTTCATTACACCACTGGATAATGGAATAAGCATAAAGCAATAATTAAAGAGAAATAAAAATGAGACGGCTTAGACTTGAGATTTGATTTTAAACCGTCACAGTAATCATTTTACAAATTATTATTATAATCAATGATATTAAATAATACTCCCACGACATATCCAAACCTTCAAAAACATAAAGTAAACATGGAAACATGTACAAGGTTGTTAAGAAAAAATAAATAAATATCATGTAATACTAATATCATATAACAACTTTCTCTGAATTGGTTGGAATACATTCGATAAACACACCTTTTAAATCAATAGCTTAAAAAGTGATTATATCTTCACTGAAAATTGGAATTCCCAATAAACTCAACTTAATCCAAACTCACCTGTTCTGGTGCATCAAAGTAACAGCAACCGTTATTATAAAACCTAGATGATAAATATAGAAAAGACTGCAAACCACCCTAGGCATACATCATAAATAAAAGAAATTAAAAAAAATGACTAAACTATCTTGTTTACCTTAATGGTTCGACCTCCTATCTCCAATTGTCCATTCAAACTCAGGGCATTTCTTGAATCTTCAAGCCGTGCGAACTGCAGAAATGCAACTTGATCAATAAACAAAAATTCAGAAGGAAATTGTCAGCCATCCAAAAACTCACTAAGGCGGCAAATGATTGAGGAGCAAGAAACCATTATCAATTGACTAAAACATAACATCAATCAATTCAAGTCCATAGAGCCAACATTCTATGGAGTTGCAAAGTTTTGTGTCGGTCAAAAGCTCTAGTTTTTTAAGGCTTTTACTCTTAATAAAAGCATAAGAACATAACTATTAGCTGTTCAGTTGACACTAACAGCTTTAATTTGTATCCAAAAAAATCCATATTTTTATGCTGCTGAAATACTGTAAGTTCCATTAGCAAAAAAAACTGTAAATTCCTTCAATAAAACAATTACTGTAAGCTCCAGGATTACTCACCTGGACAAAACCAAAGCCTTTGCAATTCCCGGTTTCATCAGGAGGTAACTGCACCAGTTCTACTGGACCAAACGCTCCAAACACCTGTAGATTTTCATTAAAACAAATTAAAAATAGTAAATTTGTAGTTAAAACTAAACCAACCTTAGCCAACCAAGTACTTATTTAAGTTTCTCAAAAAAAATAAAAGGAAAAAAAACATAATGAAAATCTAATAGTAACCCAAAGTCATTTTTAATGTACAGCCATTTGTCTTAATGAATGATACTGATCCAAGAAAACATTGTGCAAAAATATGTTAAATGTACCAAGTTACTGAATTAGGTTTCCTGTCAGAAAGGCTCAATAATTATTCAGCCAATTCCTTCGAATCAACAAAATATGAATTGTGCTCCTTTCAACCTATGCATTTTCATATGCAGACAGGAATTTTTTTTTTTTTTTTTGGGGGGGGGGAAGCTTACCTGACGGAGATCCTCTTCTTTTATGTTGGAATGCAGATTTCCAACATACAGCCTCCTGGCACCCCCAGAATAAGGTCCTATACCTGTTGCAGCAGTTGCAGTTGTTGATTGTACCAGATTCTTTTCAGCTTCAGATGGCTTCACCATAACTGGTTGACCGAGAAGAAGCTGGCCAGAGAGAGCAATTGCCATAGGTACTGACATAACATCATAGAACTCTATATACCTACAAATGAATACAAGTTAGGCTATCAGGTAATTAAAATAAGAGACAACATAAGATGAACTATGGAGAAAAGAGAAAAAGATATAAAAGAGAACCAGCAGTCCACCAAAAAAAGTGCACATGTAAAGAAGTGAAAGTTCAAAGATTGGTCCAAACCTTTATATATCACATACTCTCAACATTCTCTTCTTTATATTTCATAATCCTCATCCCATTCCACCCATAGTGGCATATTACTAAAGAAAACGTCTAAAGCACCTTACGAAAAAAATCAGACAAAATATGGACAACTATCTATAAAATAACAGACAACAAAAAACAAAAATTTTGGATGGTCTAAGAGGATAAAAGGTTCATTTTTTGAGAAGAGGGTTCAGATATCTGACTTAATTAAAAAATTGGGGAAAGAGAATATAGATTACAATCACAAAATTATGAAATGTCCTTGCATTTAACTGAGAAAACTATATATACTTTTAAAGAGAAAGCATCGGACATTATAAATAAGGACTTCTTGTGTTTAAGGGATATGAAACCTACCCAACTCCTTTAGAACGTTTTGAAATACGGTCCATTATGAGTCGTACATCTCGAACCTGTAGAACACATAGGCCTAATGGTTAAGAAATGAACACATCTACAATGAAAAATTAATACAAAGTCTACTGCAAAATGTAAATACTTATAAATTGCATTTTACACAAAGAATACACGATAGGCAAATTACACCCAATACTCAAAAAGAAACAGGGCAGAGAAAAGTGTTTTACCAATCTTCTGGTAAGATGAAAGCTTCATGGTATTAAGGCCTTAGCTTTTTGATAAATTATCTTATATTATTAAAACATAGTGCCATCAAACAGTTAAAACCATATGCAGAAATTACCAGCTTTATAAAAGCATATAAAAGCTAGGGACTCCGTGGTTTGCTTTACTCACTTAATATTCAATTCTCTGTTTGTCTCGATCTCTCTCTCTCTCTCCCTCTCGTCTTACTTACAGGTGCTATCAAGGACAAAACTAACACAAGACATAAATAAGAAACATTCAAACCTTTCCGGCCCTTGAGAAGAACTCATAGACATCTCTTTCATCTGCCTTTAGACTAATCTGTCAAAATTGTTTCCCAGCAGGAAAATAAAATTACATCAAAAAGGACTATGGTCGATAAAACGTTGGTGGAAAAACACAACTTGGAATTGGAAACAGAAAATGCATTTGATTGACCTGATATGCAAATACTGTCCTTTGGTCCCGTTCTGGATCAGCCTCTGGTTCTTTTGCTTCCTCCTTTTTGTCTTTATGTCGCCTGCAAGAGAGTGAAAAAGGAAAATTAACCAAATTATTTTACTGCTGTAAGAAAATGATCTTATTGGAATACAGAGAACTAAGAAATTGTGCAGATAAGCAATAGCACAATTTCAAAATCCAAGATGAATATAACTATGAAGGTGGTCAAAACTGCCTTGAATGACATAGAGGGGAGGAAGAGATTTGAAACAATCCAAAAGTAGGAGCAAATTTCATCTCAAACTGTTAAAGTCTGTACTCATCTAATATGGTCCTGCAAAGAGCCACAAAGTAAACATAAAAGGGCATATACATCGAGATGCATATATAATAATCAATATCAGGAACCGTATTACTTAAGTGTCCATGAGAATGAGTAATCAGCCTACATAAACCAACCTCGGGCAATGGATTAATAAGAGATTTCATAACTACTACAACAGACATAATCATTAAAGTGAAACAGAATATTGTGTTCTGTAGCTTCTACAAACTACAATATCATAAAGGAAAACTGCTGTTGAATATGGATGGCAGTGCAAAAAGACCTAGTAGCAATTATCTGGACCTGTTTGAAGTTTATATTCGCGGTACATGTATCAAAAGCAGAGCAAAAAAACTTAATACTCTAAATACAGAAGTGCATTTATCTGTTTATAAACTAGTATACCATACTCAGAACAAGATAGTATTAGAATGACAGAAGCAAAAAACACAAAAAATAAAATGATCAGACTAACGGATGATCATCCAGGAAGCATTTTAGCAGAAAATCTTCCAACCAAAATAAGCAATGAAAAAAATTACAAAAAAGAGTATTGTCTGAGAGGAAACAAATAAAAGGTACAAAGATTGACAGAAGAGAAGAAATCAAAAAGAAAGAAAATTTATCCAAATTTTTAATATCAAAGTCAAAAAACTTTTTTATATAATCAAAATAATTTTATGCCTGTTTATTAAAAGGGTTTCTAAGATGTCTCCTATTTACTACTGTTTGTAATATTTTACGTGGGGCCCATTAATTATCTTGACATCATTAATTGGTTTTCTCCTTCTCCCAAATTTTTACTGCCTCTGTTCCTCTCTACCTATTTACATCAGAATGAACTATATGTACCGTCTAGGGGAACTTTGCATTTACAATGAAAAGAAAAAAAAACTAAACAAAGGTCAAATATGGTGTTATGAAAGTTTTGACTACCACTCCTCCCAAATTCTAAAGTCAATACAAGGTGGACCAACACACTTTTTGTGTTGTTATAACACTTCTCCAATATAGTTAATGGGCAGGCAATTCAAATTTAAAATTCAAATCCCACTATGACACAATTCACTTGACAGCCTTTAAAAAATAAAAATATAGGTCCCATGTGTCAAAGGAGTGCCTAAACAATATAAAAGGCAGAAATATTAGTATTGGCCCTAGAAAAGGCTGACATTTTGTTACATACCAATCAAATTGTGTATATTTTGAACTTTTTAGGCAAAAAGTAAAATGTTTTTTGGGGACATCCAATGAGGAAAAAAATGAAAAAGAAATTATACTTCCAACACAATATCGTTGGAAATATATGTCATTGGCCAAGAACACAATATCAGCAACATTTAAGAACAAATAAGTAATTTCGCACAAGATGTACTAGCACACATTCACTAACTAAACTTTTAGTAGAAGCAGTAACCAGATTTTTCCATGAATGTTAAAAACAAAAGACTGTCGAGCACACAAAAAGTTCAGAGGATAAACAAGAACAAAAAAAGTGCAGATACATTGATATGAAAACAACTTGAAGTGAATTATATACTTAAAAATGGTTTCTTGACATAATTACAACCAAAAAATATAGAGCCAGAGCCCGAAATCAAACAAAGCAATAGCTAGATGGAAAAATGATCATCTATAGCCTATCAGTTTAAAGCAAACAATCAACTTAAGTATTATATCCATCATCATCTAATAATGATCAATCTTGTATCCCAATGAATATAAATTTTCCCACAAGCACCAGAAGATGAAGTGGTTCTCTTAAGCAAAGCCCATCACTCCCTCACCAGCATTTCTGCAACAGAATAGATACAATTAAGTAACTTAGTTCAATGATGGAGGATAACCAAAAACATAACGTGACATCACCACCCTGCCAAATCTCCAAATCTTGCATTGCAAGCTTCTAAATTGATTCCACAAAGTTTAGGAAGAAACATTTAAGACCCATGACCTCAGTTCCTCTAACTGGCTGGCCCAATTGCCAGACAAACCATCTGAAGACTGCTCTAGCATATCTGCGAGTTCCCAGAATCTACTGTTTAACATTTGGAATTTTATGACTATTAAATAGCAGAAGTAACTATGGAGGTTAAGTTAGACTACCACGAAATTCATTCAGACAATAGTATAAGCTCGTCAAGAAAGTTAGAATTATGCTAGGAAAGGAATATTTTCAGAAAAAACAACCACACAATAATAGAAAATAAACTATATGTTATGGCACAAAAATGACAAGTTTTGTTGAAACATATCTAATCAAACTTCAAACCAAAACTTGCACTTAATTTGAACTGCACAGAAAGACAAACAAAATAAACAGCAAAAAAAGACTAATATCCAAGAAAACATAATTGAACACATGTCTAAAAATTGCTTTTAATGGAATTCAAGAACTGTTACGTGGCTAGTTTAGGACAGAGTGTGTAAACTTTTGGGCATGTATGCGGGAGTTGGACATGGATATTTTCCATAATTTTCTGCAAATTCCGACCAATTTGAAGTGCCCAATACAAGTCATATCCGTTTGGCACATTTAGAGTCCATGTAACATAGTTTAAAAGTCATAAGTCCCCAGCAAATCAATAAAAACGACATTAATAGAAACTCGCAGACTCAATTCCTCAGCAGCTTGTCGAGAAGTAATAAAAGATAAGAAGCATGATATATAGGCACTAGCCCTACTATGCATGTCTTAGAATAAGCTTTACCTGAACATAGCGTACAGAGCAGAAGAAATTAAAATCCTTTACAAAGGTCCACAACTATCAACCCGATACAACAGAAAACAAGAAAGCTTATCCCCAACTAGTCACCCTTGTTCGTAATTTTCAAATTAATACTACAACACTCACCACACTTTAGTATTACTATTACAAACAGAAAACCACCACTTCCCATAGGTAGTACTCATATTAACCCCCTGGGAAAAAGAACATCTAACCCACAATGGTACATCTTTAAGGACGGATAGAACTATAATACAACCAGGCAGCTTGAACATTTTCACTTCAGAATAATTAAACAAGGAGAAGCAACGGAAACCAACTGTAAAAAGTTTCATATAAAAAAAGATGAAAAATCAGAGGATGTGTGCAGTTTATAAAAGGAAATGGTTATCAATTTTTATTCATGCTTAAAGAAGATAAGAAGATAAACTTTTAACCCCAAAGCCATCTTTACACAAATGAAACTATTAACATTTTGAACCCTTAATTGGATCACCATATCATTAAATCCAATCCCAAAGTTGGAAGTGGATAATGTCATTGACAATATTCACTGAACAACGAAGAGACCACATAGGCACATACAGCCTGCAGTACTCACATACTAATTTAGCTTATAGGAAGAAGTGCCAATAGTTTCTAGCATATCCAATTTCAGAAAGTACGGTTAAATAGCATTAAAAAAATTACAAAAAATATATATATAAATGCAGGAAGGCTATCTTATCTATATTTCATCCAAAGAATAACCTTATAGCATTCTATAACCATAGATATATTGAGCATACTTGACTAAACAGAGGCACATACATAGCTCCAACTCATGTCTGTAAAGGTTATGCAACCAACAACACAATCATTGTAGCTAACTAAATCCTTGATTAATTTTTCTCCGATACAAATAAATCTTTAGTAGGTCAAATGCTCATGGAACCAATCAACATACAATCATGCATGTATAGCACAAGCCACAGCAGTTAAAAAATACAAATAACTACAAGATAACACAAGAATACACGTATAAATAAATACCTGTTTTCCATCTCTCGTTCCCTTAACTCCTTTTCCCTAAGTTCCCTATCTCGACTTTTCTCCATATCATCCTGATCACCCTGGTGCCTCTCTGATCGACTCCTGCTTCGACGAGAAGATTCCCTCTCTCTTTCATTGTCTCTTTCCCTTCCCCTAACACTTTCACGTTCAGGCTCTCTCCTTTCTCGGACTCTGTCTCGGTCCCTTCCTTGTCTCTCCTCCCTACTCTTATCCTTGTCATCCCTATCTCTGTGTTCACGGCTATTCCTGATTCTGTCCCTCTCTCCATCTCTGGACCGTGAGCGACGATGGGATGAGCTCCTTTCTTTATGTTGACCACGATCACGTAAATCATCTCTAGATTTTGAGCGCTTCGATCGTTTCTTTCCATCATCTTTCTCCTCGCTTTTATGCTTTGATTTGCGACTGTGATCCTTCTCTCCAGACTTCCTAATTTCATCTACACCATTAGCAGTTTCCTTTGATTTATGGGGTTCAGGATTTTCTACTGTTTTCTCCAAATAATCATACTCGTCAAAATCCATTGTGAGCTATTTCAATGCAATGAACCGAGGTACACTATCTCACCAATGTTATCTGCAACCAAACGAAACACTGAAAACCACTTCCTAAAATGTAATTTGTAGTTTAATAGATAAAATTAACAAAAATTAAAAACACATAGCCTCTGCAAGTTGCAACTGAGATTTAATTGTTTTTATGTTAGGATAGTTACAACCTCCAATCAGCTATTAAGTTAGTCGTGACTTTGCAATAAAGCAAGGAACTTAAGAAAACGTGTCTTATTTAAGTCAACTCGATTTCTCAGGAATCACAAACACAAAGCAAGAGTCCTACATTTACAAATGCAATAAGAATAAAGTGAAAAGAAGTTTAATCCTACTCACTACATTTGCTTATCCCAATAAAGCAAAAAAGGGGGAAATAACACTAGCTCCAAGTAAACCCCGAAATAAGCACATTAACCGGTAACCAAATCCAATCGATAAATGCTAACAAACTAAATATCTAGCTAAACCTCAAATATAATTGCAATTTGCAAATTCGAGAACCCTAGATTGCGAGAAAAAAGTGGAAGCAGACTCAGAAGTAAGCCCAAGCTCCAGTTAAAATGATAATTTTTTCGTCCAGTCTGGGGTAAATTGCAAAAGGAGAGCTTCTATTTTCCTAGTTATCTATAACGAATTTTCTGATTTAACAAGCAAGCAATTAGGGTATTTCAAAGAAAGAAGAGTACCTCGGAATGTTGACGGAGCCAAAGAAGATAGCTAAGTGAGTTTTTGGAGCTGTGGATAATAATTTAGCGCTTGGCTCTTATGGCGCTAGGGCAGGAGTTGAACAAACGGCTGCCAAAGTTGGCAACTCGCGATCCTATCTTGCCTGTTCGGGTCCATGATGGGCTTGTTTTTTACTCGGGTTATGGGTATCCGGAAGAGGATACGTTTGAATAATTAATATTTTTCAATTATAATACTCATCAACCACGAAATTCAAAAAATATGGGATATCACGTTCACCGTCAAGATATCGCGTGGTGTGCGACTAAAAAATAAACGTTATTTTGGCGAAAAATAAACGTTGTTTTGCGAAAAATAAAATGTGCGTTACATTTAGGGTCACGTGTCATAAAAAATATTTAAATAAGATTGTATAATTTTTTATATTATAAATAATATCATTTATTTTTAAAATTTTATAAAAAAATTAATTAAATATAAATTATATTATTTTAATAATTTTTTATTTAAAATATTTTTATTTTCTCTCAAATAATTAAAATACAAATCTTTAATAAAAATAAAAAAAAAATACTTCAAAAAAAATAAACATTAATAAAATTTAAATAAAAAAGTTATTTAAATATATATCTTATTTTTTATAAAAATTAAAATTAATAAAAATACAAAAAATAAATTTTTTATTTTAATTATGACTTTATCATTTTAAAAAACTCATCTATTTAATCACGTTCAATTATTTGAAATAAAAATATTCAAATAATATAATTTATAATTAATTAATTTTTTAATAAAATTAATAAATTAAATATCATGTTTTTAAATTAATAGATTAAACTATACAAAAATCTAATTTAAAAAAATTCTTTAATATTTTCTGCTATTGTTTCTGAGTTAGCCAATAAGTAATAAAATATTTAAAATATAAGTTAATTTAATACTCTTTTTTGAAAGAAAAAAATATATGTTATTTTCAATAAATTTTATGAATTAAGTCGGATGAATGCTCACAATATTAGTATTTTTTGGTTTCATTTATTTTAATTAAAAATTATATTATTTTAGGGTATTGATAACTCTACAATTTTATAATTTTTTTTACAATTTTATTTTTGTCATAATAAAAATTATAAAATATTTATTTTATTTATAATATTAATTATATATTAATATTAATATTATTATTATTATTAATAATAAATAAAATTATAATTAATAAAATATTATTATAATAATAATAATTTAATTGTGGTGATATTATAGTAATTTTAAAATAGACAAAAAAAACATAATTTGTAAGATTGAAATTATAAATAAAGTATTTATTTTAAAGAGTTGTGACGGGATGCGGTACAGATATGTTTTAAGATTAATAAACACTTATTATATAAAAGTTGTCAATATATATTAATAAGAATTAATTTATTTAGCAACCGGCACCACAATTTGGAAAATTGTAGGGGTAATAATTTAAGCGAGTTAAAATTAATTTAGTTTAAATTTATTTAATTCTAATTCAATTTAAACTTAATTTAAATTAATAAATGTAAGTATGAACCTAAACAAAAGTATAAACAAAATGATCCAAATTAAATTGAATCGTTAATTGTATGTTTTTTAGTTAATTTTTTTTTTTATAAATTAAAAAATATATTTAATAATTAAAACTCCATAGAGATAATACAATTCCTTGTATACACTTGTTATGTTACAATAAATATTTAATAAGCATCTCACTCATATTACATGTATTTTTCACATCACACTTACTATAATGATGTGTGCAAGTACATGTTTCATTATCATATTTATTTTGATAGATTTGTAGATAATATTTACATTTCTTTCATAAAATATTAATAAAAGTCAAAGAGAGAGTCTTGTGATCATATTCATCTTTTAGACATGTCTTTTTTCTTTTTTAAATTAGAAAGAACATCAATGGTTGTTTCATCTTCTTCTATTGTGTTTTTCGTTTTAGCTATGTTATCTTCGTCCACATCCATATTATCATTTTAACTAAATGTGAATCATATTTGTAAGTTAATAATCAAAAGTTAAAATAATAAATTAATTAATTAACCAAAAATTATAACACATAATACAGATTTATCATATATAATAGTGCAATTTTGTTTAAGTGTACGACAACTAGCTCTTTATCCGGGAATGCAGACTAACTCACAAGTTATTAATATAATATAATAATTATAAACATACTCTCTTTCAAACCATAATTTAACTATTACTTTTACATTATTTATTTTCTTTTTGAAGTTTTATTTGTTGTTCATGAGTTTTCTAATATAAATAAGACAAAATAAACAAATTATGACTCATTCATAATCCATATGAATTTTGAAATAATTATTTTTTGTTTTATTTTGAAAGAAAAGATATTATTTGTAATAATTGCAATATGATATGAGAATAAATGTATTTCTTCAATTTTAAGTTTTTAATGCAAGATGTAAGTTGTAACATGTTTATTTTTTTATTTCGGGCTAATGGAATGGATAGAATCTATCTCGATTTTTTTTGAGTTATTTAAATTGGTTCAAATTTGACCTAAATTTAATTCGATTCATATTTAATTCAAGTTCAACAATCTTGATCAATCAAACTACGGTAAAAATTAACACTCCTAAAAAATTTGCATATAATTTAATTCAACCCTCAAATTAAAACTACCTATAATTTTATGAATGCTAATGAATTTTGCGATTGATGTCGGATATTTTGTATAACTTGCAAAGAATGCACATTAAAAATTGGTAACTTCTCATTAGATCCATCACAAATAACCTTAAGATTTTATAAATATCATAATTATTCCAAACTTAACGAAAATTAAAGTTAACAACAATTAATATATCTTTTATACATAAAATTGGTATGAATAATATAAAATATATATATATATAAATAGAATCACATGATATCTCTTACAATAATACAACGCCGCATTCTCCGAAGAAAATGTAATTAGTAAAAAGAAATTTAAAAAAATACAAAATACAAGATTAAATCTTAAGAAATAGTATGGATTTAAATATTCATTATTTACAAAAATAAAGAAAATATTTGCAAGAAAATACATAGTTTATTATGAAATATTTATTAACAAACAGTCATAATAGTTTAATATATTAACTTGATGAATTCATAGAAATAGATAAAAAATTTAAGAAATTAGACAAATATTAAAATTATAAATATTAATAGATTTTAAAATATCAAAATAATGCAACCTAAAGGTTAAGAAAAAACCTCTAAAGAAGAATCCTCTAATAAAGAAATAGATGTAATAAATATAAAATAAACTACAAAATATAGAATTATATATATCTTAATGGTATCTTAGCGAGCATATAAAAAAAACAAATAACGATAATAAAAACTTTAATTTTTTTAATAAATGAGACATAAAAGAACTCCTAAAAAGAAATAAGAAAATATGGTTATAATAAAAAACTACAACAAGACATACATAAGAAATTTATAAAATTAAAAAATGATATAAATAACATACCTAGAAACAATGAAGTTATAGGTTATAAATTTGATCCGTTCATAAAATTAAAGGAATAACCACTTAAGAGACCATATGCATTGATATCTAAAAATGGGGAAAAATTCAAAGATAAAAAATTAGTTATCCTAGTTTAATGGAATATAGAAAAAATTAAAAGAACTATTTATGGACCTTGAGAATAGAAACAATAGATGAAGAACTATGAAGATATTAAAATGAAAAATTTTGTACAAAGAAAGAGAAATATGATATAACAATATGATCCCAAAAAATCATATGAAATCAATTTCATTACCCATTTCTCATCAAGAATAACACCTAACCTACATAAGAAATAAAAAAATAGGCAAAGGCTATATGTACATGACATTTTTTACAGAAGAAAACAACAACTCAAAATGGAAGAAGAAGTGCATTAGACACTAGGAGTTGTATCCATCTAGAATTTAAATTTCACGAAAATTATTGATCTAATATTTTAAATTTAAATTGTATAAGAGACAAGAAAAATGTTTTAAATGACCTGTAATCATAGAAAATTTTCCAACCATGCAATGAAACCATTCAAATATTCAATAGCTACCAAAATTACAAAAAATATTAAAATTTGATGTACAAATTTAACATAACAATATCATTTATAAATGTAGGGAATACTTCACCAATTATGAAATATTTAGATATTATGATAAATGAAATATATAAGAAATTTATTTAATAATATAAAGAAATACATCACTGAATATAGTGAAAATGAAATTGAGTAAGCTAAATGATATTTAATAAATATGAAAATATAATATAATATATATATATATATATATATATAAATTTCTTTATTTGTGAATATGAAATATATTGTCACAAGTTACACCCTTTATGCAATAAACTTACAAGGAAGTGTTATTATAAAAATTATTTGAAACTTTACATAAAATCATAACAAAATAATGGAATAAAAGAAATAAAAAAATTATACCATATACTTTAATAGAAAAAATAAGAAGTCTTAAAAATTAGATAATCATTAAATGTCAAGAAAGACATAAATATCAACAAATAAGAAAAAATGATAAAATCTGTTATGATACAATAGATTTTAATATGCTAAAAAATATAGATGTAATATAACATTTTACAAGTAAAAGTATAAAAATTATAAAAAAATAAAAAAACATTCAAAATATATAAATTTAGAAAACATGATTTTTAAAAATATAAGAGAATGTATGACAAATAACTTTAAATAAAAAATATTTTAGAAGAAAAATATATAAGCCACAAAAAACAAAAAATATTACCTACAAGAAAAATAAATGTAAATGTTGGATATGCATTAAAGAAATATATTACGCTAATGGATACTCTTCATCAAAAGATGAATGATTTATATACTGTTACAAATCTAAACAATATTTGTAATATGATATGATATGATTGAAATTTAAAAGTTACATAAGTTATCATTTACATGCACATGTAGATATAAGAACTAGTAAATATGTATTTTAAAATGAACTCTTAAACCAAGTATCAAAATATTTAATTGTAATAATTACTAACAATATTACAATAAATCTTTATAAAATCTTAAAAGTATAGGGTATAATAATAGGAGAAGATAAATTTTACATTCTTACTATTTATCAACAAGAAACAAAAGTATATTTATTAGAAAATAATTTTTCAAACTTATATCAATATTTTACACAATTTTTAGATAAAAATAAGTCTAAAAATATTAAACAATGAAAAAAATGGTAAGATAGACACAAAGTAGCAATATAAACCTTATTTAGAAAATATTTTATTAGATATAGAAGATAAAAAAAACTATTTTATTAACGAAATCTATAAAGATAAAAGCTTTAACATATATCAAAAAATTATTAAAATCAGTAAACTCAAAAAATTCTCTAAATCCAAAAGTAAATAAATCTAAAATGGTTGTTAACATAAAACTAAGATAAATTAATAAGTCATAAGAGTAAAACTTATTATTTGAACTCTATAAAACATGATTGAGTTTGATGAATAAATTTAAAAAAATTTGGAACTAGAAGTCATAATGCTAAATTATTCAGCTCACTTTAGTTCAGCATTCTTAGTCGAAAAAGAAGTTAAAGAGATAAGAGGAAAAAACATAATGCTAATAAACTTCAAAATATTAAATAAAGAAACTATTGATGATGGATACTTTATTCCAATGAAAGAAGAATTATTATCATTAATAAAAAGAAATTAATATTTCTCAAGTTTTAATTACAAAAGTAAATTAGCAAATAAGATTGGATAAAAAATCTCAAAAACTAATAATATTTAGTTTCTTCCAATGATAATTTTAATGGAATGTTGTACCATGTAGATTAAAATAAGATATATGAATCTTTCAAATATATATGAACAATATATTTAAGAAATTATAAAATATTTGTTATGTTTATATGGATGATATTTAAATTTTTAGTAACGAGTTAAATAAATATTATTAATATTCTACAAGAACGCAAAAAAGAAGGCATTGTGTTTTCTGAGAACAAAGTAGTAATTAGTGAGTAAAAAATTAATTATTTAGGATTAGAAATTTAAGATGGAGACATAATCTACTATCACATATACTAAACAACATTTAAGAATTTTATAGTGCATTAAAAGACAAAAATCAATTACAAATTTTTTTAGGATATTTAACATGTACTAAAGTATACATCAAAAAACTTACAAAAATACGAAAAACTTTACAAATAAAATAAAAAATATAATGTTTAGAAATGAATAGAACAAGACACTTTGTATATGGATATAAAAGCACATGTAAAAAATTTATTAACTTTATACCATCTAGGTCCAAATACGTTAAATGCATTAGAAAGAATTCAAAATGAAAAGAAAAAACTTAACAGTTCAAAAGAGAATAACACCACTAAAAAGGAAGAAAAAAATAAAAAATACTTATGTGGTCTATAATGGTCCAAAACTCTAAATTTATAGTAACTAGCTTGAAGTAAGCAAAACTATTATCGTATTTGGTGAAATAACTCACAAAGCTTTCACTAATAGAATATAAGCTGAAGAAAATTATATCGACTATAGAGTATCAAAATTAATAATTCTAAAAGACATATGTAAAAATTAATCTACAGTATTACAACAACAAGACCCATAGTCACAAAATAGGTTAAAGATCCAAGAAAATATAGTACGATCATCAATGCTATTAAGAAAAATGCATCTCATAAAGACAATAAAAATAGTACGATTGTAGTACTATTTAGGAAAATATCATTTAAGAATACATTGATCATTGAAGATGAAAAAAACTAATACGATAGTTTAAGTAAACTACAATGGTTGAGTCTCTATAACTTAGCCAAAAAATCTATCCAGAAATATATCAAAGATATGAAATTTTACACCGCAAAAAAATTCATACAGTAATAAATCTAATATTCTTAAAAGAACTAGTCCAATTTTTATTTATAAAGCTTTCCATGCATGTTCAATTGAAAACCTATATTCAAGAATAAATTTAGATGAATTAAATTATTTTAAAAAAAAATTCAAAAAAGCTATTAAGAACTTCAAAAAGAATATCAAAATAGAAGACAAACTTATCTATCTCATATTTTTCAGTTCACTTATGGGCTAAAAATAAATAAGGTTGTGTTAGTCTAACATTAGTAGAGAAGTTTCAAAACCAATGGTGCTTCCAAAAAAATAATTCAATACAGATAAACTTTGTATTCTAAGAGGATCGATGTTAAGTCAAATTAATCATGAACTTATAAAATTGACAATTTTTTTAAAATCAAAGTAAATTACTCAACTAGTAAAATAATAATCACTTTCAATATCAATATGAACTTAAACAAATTTATCAAATATATTTTGGTTTTACGCCAACAAAACCACTAAGGATCATAAATTTATTTACTGTATTAGAGATCGAGAAGACGATGAGTCATCATCTACGTCATTAAAGGAATTACGAGTAGAAAACAACAAAGTATAATAAAGATACAGAATCCATATATGCAATTATTAGGCCATACTAAGGAAATAAATTATTAAAGAAGAAGATAAAATAATGATTTTCCACTATTATAACGAAAATGGTGAGAAAATCAATGAGTTTGAAACAAATTTTAACAGTAGTAATCTAAAAATTTGTTAAGAAATAAGAATTATGTTTTGTTTTTATGTCAAGAAAACCACCAAGGATCATAAATTTATTTACTACATTAGAGATCAGGAAGATGGTGGGTCATCATCTACGTCATCAAAAGAATTGTGGGCAGAAAACGATAAAGATGAATAAAGATATAGAACTCACATCTTTAATCGACATATCATGTCAAGGAAACGAATTATTAAAATATGGATAAAACAATAATTTTTCACTATTATAAACAAGGTTCTTTATCCTATAAAAAAACCCTTATTTTCATTAGTTAGTCATAGATTGAGCAATAACAAAACTCTCTACTCTAAAAAATATTCATCTAAACCCACTATTTTTTCATTTTCTAATAAGTTTAATTTGAACATTATAATGTACTAATGCAAGAGCTTCTTCATTACGAGGAGGGTATTAAGGCTTGAACAAAGTTGAGACATATCAGGTGTAACAAAAGAAGACAAACAATATAAGGGAATATTGTAGTGGACTCATAAAATTCAGGAATGATAATTATAATTTTAAGTCAATTAAAAATTTTGAATGATTAAATATTTATTCATAACATTTACAAAACTAGTAAGTAAGAAAATAAATATAAAGAAACTAACCACGAGTTTGTATAAAAATAAAAATAATAAAATTATAAAGATAAAATATTGTTTTCATAACAAACTTAAAGGTTTGTATTTAAATAATAATATGTAAAATGTAACAACTAGCATTGTAAAACAATTAATTTTAATTTGATATTAGAACCATAGAAAATAAAAATATATTAATTAATGAAAAGTTGACGTTCTTAACGATTCAAAGGCATTAGTGATATTAATTATAAAGATGTTATTTTTTTATATAAATCTTAGGAACATAAGAGAATATATGCTAAATCTTAGGGACATTAGTGATAATTTTTTATCTAAATTGTACTAAATTATATTATAATTAGTTTATATAGTATTTAGCAACAAACTGTATGATATAATTGGACAAAATTGATTTTAAATATTTCAATAAAATATTTTATTATAAAATTTATTTTATTATTTTATTATTTTTAAAATAAAAATATTTTTAATTTAAGATGAAATATAAAATCCAAAAATTTAATTTTATAATAATAAATTCAAAAAGACTAAAGTAAGTATCTAATACGATTTATATCTATATATTTTGATGGTATTAAATTTTTACATAATTATATTATTTTTATACTATATTATATAATTTAATTTCATAACTAAATGTATATTATATAAAATTATATAGTTAGAAGTTTTTATAATAAATTTGCCCAAAGACATGTATTTATATGTTTTGGTGGATATATTTATAAGTTATCTTAAAAGCTTCCCTACGTGCCCATAAACGAAATTTGGATAAGGCCTAAAAAAACTAATGGGCGTATATAACCTACAAAGTACAATATTAATATTCTCATAGAAAAGGTTGATTTTTTTCACCTCACATGAAGATTTTCAGACCCTAAAAACACATTTCCCCCTCCTCTTCTTTCAAAGAATTTTTTTTTGCTCGTTAAAACTCTCTTTCTATGTTCATATTTTTTGTGGTATTAAAAAATTACGGTGAGAATTATAGTTTATGCGTAATGTTTGGCTTTTTTTCTTTTCATTTTTTTTTTCAAAATTGTATGTGTTTGAACACATGGACCACTTAGAGGTTGATCCGTGTCTACGTGATTACATCGAACTATATATCAGATCATGCCTACATAATTGAGCTGAGTTGTAAGAATACCTCGAATGACGTACTTGACTTTACATACGCGAAGCACACAATCAAATATGAAGTTGATCCCAAGAAGCCACATCTCATATAAGATTGACCACTAATTTGAACTACGGTTGACATTGATCCATAAAATGTTATATTTATATCGATTGTATCACTCATTGACATATATGTGTATCATTCTATGATTGACATTTGTACATGTAATATTATATAAATAAATAGACATTTTATGAAATTTACACATTCATTTCATTATCTGAACTTCTACCTAAGTTCTTCTCTATATAAATTTATCAATCTCAAATAGTGTGTTATTTATTTATTTTTGAACTTTTGGTTCATGGAGATGGTTTGATTTTTTTTTCTTGGACGTAGAGTTGAAATTTGTTTCCCTGATTTGTATGTTTTTCGTTTGATTTAAAGATGATTTGGGCACTACTTCACATCTTCTCTCTATTTTACTTTTAAATTTTGTAGCTGATTATGCGTTAAACTAAATTGTTCATTCACTTTTCTAATTATATGATCCTCTTGGAAGAAAAAGAGTTAAAACTTTATTGAAAACTATCTAATACGCTTTCAGTTTAGTATTAAAAAATGAAGATGGAGACTAAAGCAGGGAATAAAGAAAGAAGGCACAAGAAGGAAGCTTCTGACTTTATGATAAATTGATTACGAATATTTACATCGGCTTTTATTTCTAAATGTCTGTGCAAGTTTGTAGATGTTTGGTTTCTCATTTTAGTGTATCATTTGTGTCAAAGCCATTAGAGGGTGGTTCTGGTTTTGAACTTCCTAAGCAAAAGCCTTCAGAAGAGTACTCAAAAGTCTTATATATTGGGCAAATACCACATGGGTTTTATTAGAAGGAGATGGACGCCATGTTTTTTATTCTTACTATTTAGTTGTTACAATGTGGGCTTATGAGCTGTATGGTTATGTTCATTACTATTTTATCTCTAATTTTTTTAGGTTTTGTTGATCGTCTATTTCTTTTGAGTTTTTCTCTTTTTAACTAGCTAGTCTCCTGCAGGGCTCTTTAGCCAATTTGGCACAATCAAGATATTAAGAGCAGCCTGGAATAAAAAGGTTTGTTCTTTTGACCTAACTCTAAATATGTCATTGATTTATCTCTTATGTAGTATTATATATATATATTGTCTTTACGTCATAATATGGTAATTATTTCCACATAATAACATGATTTATATGCTGAGATCAATTTCTTTGTTTATTAGATATTTTGTTGGCCAGTTTGTTAGGGTTGATAATGTTGAATGTTGTTATAAAATTTCTTAATTTAATAAGCAAAACAAAGAGCAAATTAAAGAGTAAATCAAAGAGTGATCATCTTTAATTTGAGGAATAAATCAATGCTTAATTCAAGGAACCCTTAATTTAAGGAGTAATTCAATGAGTGAATTTTCCTATAAATAGATGTGTAATTGTAATGAATTAATCAAACCAAGTGTTTATTCCAATTGAGAGAAAAAAATTTGTGAGAGAAAATCAAGAGTAATTTTCTTGGGTGTAATTGAGTTGTCTTGTGAGTGTTGTAAACATCTTGTATAATTTCTCTCCTTTTAGTAAAAAAGATCTACAGTAGGTCCGGAGATATAAGCAAGATTGACCGAACTCCGTTATCAAATTTGTATGTTATTTTTCTATTCTTGTTTTCTCGTAAATCTGACTTATAGGAAATTTGCGTAATTTCCCAACAACTGGTATCAGAACTTTTGTGTTGATTTCTATCAATTTTCTACAAGGTTACTATTCACATGAATAGTAAATTTTGTCAACAATATTGGTTTGCCGACGGAGGTGTTCTAATACACGGTGGTTTGTAGAAATAGTCAAAAATGATTCGAAGGAAAGTCAAATTTGAGTGGGAGCAATGACCGTAGATGAAGGATAGGTGAAACTCGAGAAATTCGATGACACAGATTTTAGAATTTGGAAAATACAGATAGAGGATTATTTGTATCAAAGAAATCAGTATCAACCTCTCCCAAGAAAGAAGCCAGAGGCTATGAAGGAAGAAGATTGGAATCTTCTAGACAGACAAGCCCTCAGATTTATTCAATTGATGCTATCCCACAATGTTTCTTTCAACATAGTAAAGGAAAAGACCACGGTGGGTCTTATGACAACTCTCTCCAATATATATGAGAAGACATCGGCCTCAAACAAAGTGCACTTGATAAGGCATTTGTTCAATTTTTGGATGACGGAAGACACATCGATAGCTCAATATCTCAATGAACACAACACAGTCACAATCCAGTTGAGTTCAGTAGAAATTGAATTCGATGAAGAAGTACGAGCATTGATACTTTTGTCTTCTCTATTAGAAAGCTGGAATACTACTATCACAGTTGTGAGTAGCTCGTCAGGAAGCAATAAGTTGAAATTTGACGATGTTCATGAACTGATTCTAAGTGAAGAGATCCGACGTAAAGAGTCGGATGAATCGTCAACCTCTTCAGTTTTGCATACAAAGTCAAGAGAAAGAAATTCAACCAGAGGGAATGGAAATGACAGAACAAACTACCGAGGTAGATCAAAGGACAGTAGATCCAAATCCAGGAATCCTAATAATTCCTATAGCTCGAAGACTATTAAGTGTTGGAATTATGGGAGAACCGGACACTAAAAAAATCAGTGCAAGAGTGCACCGAAGGACCAACAAGTGAAGGAAAAGGCAAATATTACTTCCATCTCAGGAGGAGATTATGCATTGATATGCTCTTTGAAGAGCAACGAAGAATCTTGGGTGTTAGACTTTGGAGCATCGTTCCATTTTACTTCACAGAAAGAATTCTTTGAGAAATATGTCCCCGGAAACCTTGGAAAGGTATATCTTGGTGATGACCAACCATGTGCTATTATTGGCAAAGATGTAGTGAAGATTAAATTGAACGGGTTTGTTTGGGAATTGAAAGATGTCAAGCATATTCCCAACCTAAGAAAAAACGTAATCTCAGTAGGGCAATTGGCTAGTGAAGGATACACTACAATCTTCCATAGTGATGATTGGAAGATTTCAAAGGGTGCAATGACGGTTGCTCGAGGCAAGAAGAGTGGAAGTCTTTACATGATAGTAGGAGCGCGTTGTTCGATCACAGTTGTAATAAGTAATGAAACACCAAATTTGTGGCACTAGAGATTAGGCCACATGAGTGAGAAGGGGATGAAGATTATGCACTCAAAAAGAAAACTTCCAGGTCTACAGTCTACAGAGATAAACATGTGTGAAGATTGCATTCTTGAAAAAAAAAGAGTCAGTTTTCAGACAAGTGGTAGAACCCTAAAAAAAGAAAGGCTAGAGCTTATCCACTCTGATGTTGGGGGACCAACGACCGTCTCATCCATTGGTGGGAAACACTACTTTATAATTTTCATCGATGATCACTCTCGGAAGGTATGAGTTTACTTTCTGAAGCATAAGTTTGAAGTATTTGAGGTTTTCAAAAGATGGAAAGATATGGTGGAAAAAGAAACAGGTTTGAAGATCAAAAAGCTCAGAATCGATAATGGTGGTGAATATGAAGACACTAGATTCAAAAATTTCTACTATGAGTACAGGATCAGAATGGAAAGAACTGTGTCAGCCATACCTCAACACAATGGTGTAGCTGAGCGTATGAACCGAACGTTGACAGAAAGAGTTAGAAGCATTCGTATACAATCAAGTCTACCAAAGCAGTTTTGGGTAGAAGTAGTCAACATGACAACTTACTTGATCAACCGAGGTCCATCTATTCCATTGGAGCACAGAATACCAGATGAGGTATGGAGCAGGAAAAAGATAAAACTATCATATCTAAAAATTTTCGACTGTGTAGCATTTGTGCATATTAGTGATCAAGGTAGGAATAAGCTTGATCCCAAATCTAAGGACTATGTTGAGGATGAGTTTAGGTACCGCATTTGGGATGACGAAAACAAGAAAGTAATCTATAGCAGAGATGTGATTTTCAATGAAAGAGTGATGTATAAGGACATGCATAAAACAGACACCAACGACTCAAAGTAGAATGAGTCAGTATTTACAGATGCAGATGATGTCTCAAATAATTCCATAAAGGAGCCAATTGTAACAAGTCCTCAACCAGAGGAACTTGTTGGACAGAGCAGTGCGCAACAGTTTGACACACCACAACCTTTTACTACAACTCCTATATTGAGAAGGTTTTCTCGACCTCATGTGCCTAAAAAGAGATACATGAACTGTAAGTCCCTCCTACATTTAAGAGGAAGAAAACACAAATGTTAGGTGCAACCATAAATTGGTAAGTGCAACCACAATTGGTAGGTGTAACCATAATTGGTAGGTGCAACCACAATTGGTAAGTGTAACCACAAATGGTAGGTGCAACCATAAATGGTAGGTGTAACCATAAATGGTAGGTGCAACTAACATTGACATGCAATTTTGCCTATAAATAGGCAATGTCTTTGCCTTAGAGAAACACCAACACACCAAAATAAGAAGAGAAGTAAAGCAAAGCCAAAGGAATAATTTCCTTTGAAGAAAAATAGTGTTGTGTGTAAGAAAGTGAGAAAGAATATCTTAGAAAAATATTGGGATATTTTTCTAAAAGGGGAGTGACAAAATAGTGAGTTTGGGAAACACTTGTGTGACACTATTTTAGATTTATCTCAATTTGTTATATTGCCTCTCACTTTGTACCCATTAATTTTATTAGTGGAAGAAATATTTTTCGAAGTTTGTCCCGTGGACTTAGCCCAAATTAAAAGGGTGAACCACGTTAAATTTTGGTGTCATTATTCTACTCTGTTGAATTCATTTTATTTTTACCCGCTGTGCCCAACAACTGGTATCAGAGCTGGTCTAGTAAAATTCTTAATATGCTCTGTGGTTGCAACCTAGACTGACCTGCCATATCAGAAAAGATTTTTATTAGATTCAGGGCATATTTATTTGCAGAAAAAGAAACACAACGAGAAAAAAAATGTCAAGCCAGAAGGTAGATATTGAGAAATTTAATGGTAATAATAATTTCTCTTTATGGAAAAGGAGGATGAAGGATATTCTCATTCAACAGAAGGTCCATAAGGCATTGCTGGGGAAAGAAAAGAAGGTAGCAACCGTCACCGAGGAACAATGGGAGGAAATAGATGAGATTGTAGCTAGTACAATCCGTCTAAATCTCTCGGACAGTGTCTTGCAAAATATTGAATCAAAAAATTGCAAGACTGCTAAAGAAACATGGGAGAATCTAGAAAACGTGTACATGTCAAAGAACCTTGCCAATAAATTTTATTTGTGGAAGAAACTATATCAGATGAGGAAGGAAGATAATGTGAGCATGATGCAGCATGTTAGTAATTTCAATAGCAAGCTTTCTCACTTAGCAAGATTTAATGTGAGTTTTGGCGATGAAGAGAAAGCTGTGATGTTGTTGGCATCACTACCCTCATCATATAATCATATCACAACAACTCTGACTTATGCAAAAGACAAGATGAAGTTTGAAGTTGTTGTAGAAGCCTTGTTCTCATATGAGAAACAAAACAAGGAAAGAGATTCAGAAGAACAAGCCCTTATCACAGAGTCTAGAGGAAGGAGACTGTACAAAGAACAAAAACCCAGAAGCAAAAGCAGAGGCAAATTACATAAATTTGCCAATGTTGAATGCCATCACTGCAAGAGGAAAGGTCACATTAAGAAATTTTGCCGAGTGTTCAAGAAGGAACAAGAAACGAACAAAGGCAAAGTAATGAAGAAAGATGACAACAGTGATGATGAACAAACAAATACCATAGACGAGTTCAATATCATTTATGATGAAGATTTTGTCAATCTTGCATCACACGAGACCAGCTGGGTGATTGATAGTGGTGCTATAATTCACGCTACATCGCGTAGAGAATTTTTCTCATCATACACACCTGGAAGTTTTGGTGTTGTTAGAATGAGAAATGAAGGCCTGTCAAAGGTAGTAGGTAGAGGAGACGTTTGCTTGGAAACAGAGAACGGAACTAGACTATTTTTTAAGGATGTCAGGCATATTCCAGATATGCGCCTGAATTTGATCTCTGTGTGCAAGCTTGCAAATGAAGGATATTGCAGCTCCTTCATTTATGACAAATGGAAACTTACAAAAGGCTCCTTAGTAGTGGCTAGAGGTGAGAATCATACAACTCTGTATATAATGCAAGTGAAGCTCTCCATCGACACAGTAAATGCCATAGAGAAAGATAGTGTATCTGAGTTATGGCATAAGAGACTCAGTCACATGGGTGAAAAAGGTTTGACAAGTCTAGCTAAAAAGAAGATATTGCTTGGAATGGATGAAGTACATGTGGAGAAATGTGTTCATTGCCTAGCAGGAAAACAAAACAGAGTTGCTTTCAAGAGCTTCCCTCCTTCCAGAATGAATAATATTTTAGATCTGATTCATTCAGATTTGTGTGGACCAATGCCAAAGTCACTTGGTGGTGCTCAATACTTTGTGACTTTCATTGATGATCATTCAAGGAAAACATGGGTATATCTTCTAAAGACAAAGGATCAGATGCTAGATGTCTTCAAAGAATTTCATGCCTCAATTGAGAGACAAACTGGAAAGAAGTTGAAGTGCATCTGGACAAACAATGGTGGAAAATACACAGGACCTTTCCATGCTTATTGCAAAAAGCATGGTATTAGGCATCAGATGACACCTCCAAAGACACCGCAGTTGAATGGCTTAGCTGAGAGGATGAACAGAACTTTGATGGAGAGAGTTAGATGTCTACTCTCACATGCAAAGTTGCCTAAAATTTTTTGGGGTGAAACCATACTCACAGTTGCACATGTGTTGAATCTTTCACCATGTACTCCTCTCAAGATGGATGTTCTAGATAAAGTGTGGTCAGGAAAAGATGTTTCCTATGATCATCTGTGAGTGTTTAGCTACAAAGCATTTGTTCATATCCCTAAGGATGAGAGATCCAAGCTTGATGCCAAAACAAGACAGTGTATTTTTATTGGCTATGGTCAAGATCAATTTGGCTATAGATTTTACGATCCCGTTGCAAAGAGACTTGTTAGGAGCCGTGATGCTATATTTGTTGAAGATGAGACTATTGACGATATTAACAAAATGAAGAAAGATGTTCCTAATTCCAATGGTGACTCATCAGATTTGGAATTAATTCCTCCAACATCAATGCCAAGACAAGTTGGAGATGAAGACCAGGTTTATCCACCTGGTGAAGATGATGCCCATGAAGTTGGTTACAGAAGATGAGGGAAATAATGATGTTCATTATCCAGTACCAACACCTGCGGCTTCTCCTGTTCCACTGAGAAGAAGTGATAGAGTGAGATGACCTTCTATCTCATATCCTCCAGATGAGTATGCAATTTTCACTGATGGGGGAGAACCTGAGAGTTATGAAGAGGCCATGGATGACGAATCCAAACAAAAATGGATTGAAGCTATGCAAGATGAGATGAAATCATTGCATGAGAACAAAACCTTTGAGTTGATGAAACTACCCAAAGGGAAGAAGGCCTTGAAAAATAAATGGGTGTTCAGGGTGAAGCATGAAGGACACAGTTCCACTCCGCGATACAAAGCCAGACTGGTTGTCAAAGGATTCAGCCAAATAAAAGGTGTTGACTTTGACGAGATTTTCTCTCTAGTTGTGAAAATGACATCCATTCGTACTGTGCTAGGGTTTGCATCAAGTCTTGACTTGGAAGTTGAGCAAGTGGATGTCAAAACTGCCTTCCTACATGGTGACTTGGAAGAAGAGATATACATGGAACAACCAGAGGGTTTTCAGCAAAAGGGAAAAGAAGATTATGTTTGCAAATTGAAGAAAAGTCTCTACGGCTTAAAACAGGCACCAAGACAATGGTACAAGAAGTTTGAGTCTGTTATGGGGGAGCAAGGCTAAAAAAAGACTACTTCAGACCATTGTGTCTTTGTGTAGAAATTCTCTGATGATGATTTCATTATTCTTTTGCTTTATGTGGATGATATGTTGATTGTTGGCCGAAATATTTCTAGAATCAACAACTTGAAAACGCAGTTGAGTAAGTCTTTTTCCATGAAAGACTTGGGGCCAACAAAGCAGATTCTTGGCATGACTATTATTAGAGACAGAGGCGCCAAGAAATTATAGTTGTCACAGGAGAAGTACATTGAGAAAGTACTTCAAAGATTTCATATGGATAAGGCTAAAGCGATTAGTTGTCCTCTTGCTAATCACTTTAAGCTAAGTTCTAAGCAGAGCCCTTCTACAGACAAAGAGAAGGAAGAGATGGAAGAGGTTCCATATGCTTCAGCAATTGGAAGTCTAATGTATGCCATGGTTTGTACACGGCCAGATATCACTCATGCAGTTGGAATTGTGAGTAGATTCCTTTCAAATCCTGGAAAGGAACATTGGGTTGCAGTAAAATGGATTTTCAGGTATCTTCAAGATTCTTCCAAAATATGCCTATGTTTTGGAAATGACAAACCTATGTTAGTTGGATACACAGATGCAGATATGGCTGGTGATGTGGATTCTAGAAAATCCACTTCAGGTTACCTGATTACATTTGCAGGGGAAGCTGTGTCATGGCAGTCAAAGTTACAAAAATGTGTTGCACTGTCCACTATCGAAGTAGAGTTTATAGAAGCAACAGAAGCATGTAAAGAGTTGGTATGGATGAAAAAGTTCTTGAAAGAACTTGGGTTGTAACAAGACAATTATCAGTTATTTTGTGATAGTCAGAGTGCTATCCATCTTGGAAAGAATGCCTCCTTTCATTCAAGATCAAAACATATTGATGTGAGATATCACTGGATTAGGGATGTAATGGAGAAGAAGCTATTACAACTTGAGAAGATCCATACAGAAGAAAATGGATCAGACATGTTGACGAAAATTCTCCCAAGACAAAATTTTGAATACTGTCGTTTAGCTGCTGGATTGGTGGAGCCCTTTATGTAGTCGGGAGGGGGAGATTTGTAAGTCCCTCCTACATTTAAAAGGAAGAAAACACAAATGTTAGGTGCAACCATAAATTGGTAAGTGCAACCACAATTGGTAGGTGCAACCACAATTGGTAAGTGTAACCACAAATGGTAGGTGCAACCATAAATGGTAGGTGTAACCATAAATGGTAGGTGCAACCACCAATGGTAGGTACAACTAACATTGACATGCAATTTTGACTATAAATAGGCAATGTCTTTGCCTTAGAGAAACACCAACACACCAAAACAAGAAGAGAAGTAAAGCAAAGCCAAAGGAACAATTTCATTTGAAGAAAAATAGTGTTGTGTGTAAGAAAGTGAGAAAGAATATCTTAGAAAAATATTGGGATATTTTTCTAAAAAGGGAGTGACAAAATAGTGAGTTTGGGAAACACTTGTGTGACACTATTTTGGGTTTATCTCAATTTGTTGTATTGCCTCTCACTTTGTACCCATTAATTTTATTAGTGGAAGAAATATTTTTCGGAGTTTGTCCCGTGGACTTAGCCCAAATTAAAAGGGTGAACCACGTTAAATTTTGGTGTCATTATTCTACTCTGTTGAATTCATTTTATTTTTACCCGATGTGCCCAACATGAACTGTATGTTGCTGACTGATGAAGGAGAGCCTAAATGCTACGATGAAGCTTGCTAGACTCGAGATGCCAGCAAGTGGGAGCTTGCCATGAAATTGAAGTTGTGTTCAACTTTAGTTGGTCTGCTAGAGTAACAAGACTAGAAAAACTAATGCATTGATCGAGGTGTGAAGACATATTGAAATCAGTCTTCAAGTGAGAGATTGCTATAAATCTCCTTAATTCAAGGAGAAAAACAATGAGCAAATTAAAGAGTGACCATCCTTAATTTGAGGAGTAAATCAATACTTAATTCAAGAAACCCTTAATTTAAGGAGTAAATTTTCCTATAAATAGATGTGTAATTGTAACGAATTAAGCAAACCAAGTGTTCATTCCAATTGAGAGAAAAACTTAAAGAGAAAAGTTTTTGTGAGAGAAAATTGAGAGTAATTTTCTTGAGTGTAATTAAGTTGTGAGTTATAAGTGTTGTAAACACCTTATATAATTTATCTCCTTTCAGTAAAAAGATCTACAGTAGGTTCGAAAACGTAAGCAAAATTGACCAAATTCCGTTATCAAATTTGTGTGTTATTTTTCTATTCTTATTTTCTCATAAATATAACTTATCAAGAATTTACGTAATTTTCCAACGGATAAACTTTGTTTCTATGGCAGACATAAAAGTCAAAACGTCGTAGTTTCATCGAGTTTTTGATCATGTGCTATTACCTATTCTTATATTTTAATATACAGTTGTAGTAGTATTGATTATTGTCAAAAAGTTCCATATACTGTAAGGTGTATTTTGTAATGTGCAGGTTGCAAATATCGTGGCCAATTCCGTGCATAATTATCTTCTGTATGAACATCTTTTGCAAGTTCATCTTGTTCCCCTTGAACGTGTTCATCCAAAGATGTAAGCAAACCAAATTTTCTTCACACTAGTTTTATAGTTTCAAACTTGCATAAAGTTGTGAGGATGGATCAAGTTGTCTTTGACTGTCGAAATAATGAAATGGCAAAATAACGTGGGTATATTTTCTGTTGCTTTGTTCTTCAAGTTCACATGTCGTAAAGCATCGATCCATGCTGAAAAGCACCAAGGTCTGAATGGTGGTGGTTAACTTTTAGTTTGCTCAATCACATTAACAGTAATGGGAAAATATGATTAACAGATAACTGTTCTCTACATTTTTTGATCATGCAAATCGAAGAAAGTTCTTGTTATGAAAATGCTTATTACATTGTCATAGCTCAGTTATACAAATTATATTCTTCCAAATTTACATGTACGAAGATGTTAATTGGGGTCTTCCATTTTCAGTGGAGTTTCCATAATAATGAACTCTAGTCCATAATCATGGGCTCCAATGTCTAGATCTTTTAGCACTTGTAATTAACGAGGCTCTATCAATTAGTATTACAATATTATACAAACGAAATCAATAATGCTTTATTTCATGCTCTCTTCCATGATCTTGTCTCCATTTAACATTAAGGAATTAACTAAAGTATGAAATAAGTTTTAATTTCATTTTACTTACCATTCTTATTATAAATGTATTTATATTGGATATTAGTCCTTAATTCAAGGAATAAAACAAGGACCTTAATTCAAGGAATAAAACAAGGACCTTAATTCAAGGAATAAAACAAGGAATCCTTAATTCAAGGAGTAAAACAAGGAATCCTTAATTCAAGGAGTAAAACAAGGAATCCTTAATTCAAGGAGTAAATCAAGGAATGCTTAATTTAAAGAATAATTGAAGGAGTAAAATTTCCTTATAAATAGCTATACAATTGTAATGAAAACATGAAGAAAATAATACAAACTAGAGAACTCTTTTTGTGTAGAGTTATTTCTTGTTTTTCAACATGGTATCGAGCAGAAAATTAACTTGCTTCTACTTTATTATTATCTTAGCATCTTCAATCTTTGAAATGGTCAAGACAAGCGACTAGGATCGAAGTGAAAGTTCATCGGTGCTTTCCTTCATGAATATGCATGAGGTGGATGTCAACCCAAATCAAAGATTAAGCTCGGTCTTGTTGAATGAGTTTAATTACTTGCCTTGGTCGAAGCGGTGTCTCTGCGGCTCCCAGGTGGAAGGTCCAAGTTGGGGTTCATAAATGGAAGCATCGAAGTACACGATGTTTCCTCACCAACCTATGAATCTGGCTTAGTAAGGATCACCGGTTATGTCATGGCTCCTAAATTCCATGGAACGTAAATTAGTGAAATATTCGGTTACTGCGAATCTGCATACCAATCCATGGGAGAGGGTTAAGGAAATGTATGGCAGTCAAAACAATGCTGCATGAGTTTTTCAATTAAAGAAAGACATCTCAGATCTGCAACAAGATGGCAAGCCTTTTGTACAACTCTTAGGAAGCATGAAAAGCATATGGAATGAGTTGGAAATATATTGTCCTCATACAACCGATGTAGCTCTACTACGAAAGAGAGCGGAAGAAGATAAGATATTTCAACTTTTGTCCAGTCTGGATTCAACATATGAAGATATACGATGTCATATACTCATGAATACTGAACTTCCTTCCTTCACCAATGTATGTGCGACAATTCAACGTGAAGAAATAAGGAGGAAAGTCATGAACAAGGGTACAATGGCTAGTTTACCTGAGGCAAGAGCCTATCTAACCAACGAGAGGAAGTACAAAGGGAAGCATCCAAACTTGAAGTGTCAACATTGCAACCATACGGGCCATGTTAAGGACACATGTTGGATTCTACATCCAGAATTAAAACCTGATTTTATAAAGGATAAGGGTTTACAGAAAGTGAATCGTACTGGACACCGTGCAAATCATGCTTTTGCCTCTACCTCTAATGGGTCTAATCCATTCAAGAACTTCACAGCGAATCCAGCTGAACTCATGAATGAGTTTATGTTATATCTTCAAAGCAAGACAGGAGGAGCCAGAATTGACTGTGTGGATAACATAGAAGAAGGAAACTTGACAGCATTGCTAGGCAAGTTTGCGGGCTTCTTGGCAGATACAAAACTCATACCACAAGAGGACATGCAAGGTATTATAAAAGCCTTTAAAACTGCTCTTAAAATAAATATGTTGCATGATTTTTGGGTTGTAGATGCAGTTGCCGCAGATCATATGACAATCCATGTGTCAAACTCTCATAAGTTTGAAAAATTAGCAAATCCTTCTCAAGTTTCAATTGCAAAAGGTGAGAATGTAAAGGTTTTAGGAAAGGAAAAAATAAAAATAATGTCAGAAGAAAACGAATCGGCAATTTTATATGTACCCTCCTTTCCTTTCCAACTTCGTACTGTAGGAAAAATCACAAATACCTTGAATTGCTTAGCCATTTTTCTCCTCACAATGTCATTTTTCAGATTGTGTCACCAAAAAGACGATTGGTGAAGGGTTTTACTTAGATGGTCTCTATTACATATCCAAGAACAATCCCAGGGTTTCAAGCCAAGTTTAATCCTATCCAAGATAATCAATTGTGGCATCAACGTTTAGCTCACCCTTCTCTACCAATTTTGTCAACTTTATTTCCAAACTTAGGAAATGATGAAATTGCATGTGAAACTTGCCACTTGTCTAAGGCCACTAGATTGCCTTTTAATTCTTCCTTGTCTAGGGCTAGTAAGTGTTTTGAACTAGTTCATTCGGATGTATGGGGACCAATTAATGAATCTTTTGATGGTTATAAGTATTTTGTGATTTTTGTTGATGATTTCTCTCGAGTCACATGGTTATATCTTTTAAAGTCTAAGAATGAAGTTATGGAAGTATTTAAGGACTTTCATAATCTTGTTAAAAATCACTTCTCTTCTAAAATTCAAACCTTAAGGTCTGACAATGGCACTGAATACATGTCCCATATCATGAAACAATATTTGAGCATTCATGGCATTATGCATCAAACAAGTTGTGTTGGCACACCTCAACAAAATGGTGTAGCTGAACGCAAAAACCGGGACTTACTTGAAAAAACTAGAGCATTAATGCTACAAATGAATGTACCAAAGAGATTCTGGTCCCAAAGGGTTATGACAGCTGCTTACATCATCAATAGATTACCCAGCCGAGTCTTGGATTTCAAGTCTCCCCTAGAGGTCATGAAAGGAAGGAAAATTAACCTTTCACACCTTAGAGTCTTTGGTCAGACTGTTTTGTACATATTCAATCTCATCATCGAGATAAATTGGATCCTAGAAATTTGTTAAATGTATTTTTCTTGGTTATTCATCTACACAAAAGGGATATAAGTGTTATGATCCCCAACTTAGGAGATTAATTGTGTCTAAAGATGTTCGGTTTTATGAAACTAACCCTTTTTTCAAAGAAATCACATGAAATCACAAGTCAAGGAATGGCATCTTGGATGTGTTTCCATTACCAAGAATTGAACTTGAGGCTCCACAACAACAAGATCCCAGCCATGTCAACATTGATGCATCTCTCACTGAAAGTAACAATGAAGGGTCTCGTCTTAATGGTACACTGCATGAAGATGGTGATAATCAAGATGATCCTCACAATATGGTACAAGATGTGAACGAGTGTGAGATAACTCCTTCTGCTCCACGACGTAATCCAATGCGTGTTAGGCAACCTCCCACAAGACTTCAAGACTTTGTCACCTACAAACCCACACATCCCATCTCAAATTATGTGTCATATAAGAGAGTGACACCAACCCATGTCGCATTCCTCAGCACTATATCGAGTTACAGTGAGCCTCAAAACTTTCATGAGGCCAACAACCAAGAGGTGTGGAAGGAAGCCATGCAAGAAGAAATTAAAGCCCTAGATCAACACAACACATGGAGCATCACCAAACTTCCAAAAGGCAAGAAAGTTGTGGGTTGCAAATGGATCTATAAGCTGAAATTCAAGTCAGATGGATCAATTGAGAGGTATAAAGCAAGATTGGTGGCTCGGGGATTCACTCAAACATTCGAGGTGGATTACAAAGAAACATTTGCACTGTTGCAAAAATGAACACGATAAGAGTGCTACGTCTGTGGTCAGTAAACAAGGGGTGGTCCATGTACCAAATGGATGTGAAGAATGCATTCTTGCATGGTGATCTCAAAGAAGAAGTCTATATGAAATTACCACCGGGCATCCTCAAAGCAATGAATCGGATTTAGTGTGCAAATTGCACAAATCCATTTATGGTTTGAAACAGTCCCACGAGCTTGGTATGCCAAGCTAAGCTCGGTCTCACTAGTGTTGGTTTCAAAAGCAGCAATGCTGATTCCTCACTATTTGTTCGCACAGGAGCTATGGGCAAATTGGTTGTGCTGATTTATGTAGATGATCTGATAATTACAGGTGATAATGCTGACGAGATTTTCAACCTGAAACAGTCCCTCAGACAAAGGTTTGCAATTAAAGACCTTGGGATATTGAAGTACTTTCTTGGTATAGAAATGGCAACCTCGCACAAAGGACTCTTTCTTAACCAAAGGAAATATGTCCTAGATTTGCTTAAGGAAGCTAACATGAGCGATGCTAAACCAGCCATTACCCCTCTTGACAGCAAGCTCAAACCTAGCTTGAAGGGCACGCCACTCATGGATATAAGTTATTACCAGCGACTGGTTGGTAAGTTGATCTACCTAACAATCACCAGACCTGACATCACATATTCTGTAAGTATTGTGAGCCAATTCATGCACTCCCAACACTTGAGCATTTGACCCTTGTTAAAAGGATCTTACGCTACTTAAAAGGATCAGTGGGTCGTGGTATTATCATGAAGAAGAATGACAACACACAAATCATGGGGTATTGTGATCTTTGATTGGGCGAGGAATGCAATTGATCGCAAGTCCACCATCACATCTTGTACATTTGTCGGTGGAAACTTGGTCACATGGAAGAGTAAGAAGCAAACCGTCATTGCCGGATCAAGTCATGCCGAAGCGAGTATCGTGCAATGGCTTCAACTGCGTGTGAGTTGATATGGCTTAAAGGTCTTCTGTGTGATTTAAGTGTTCCTACAACTCTTCCTATGTCCTTGTTTTGTGACAATCAGGCAACTATGCATATAGCATCAAACCCAGTGTTTCACGAGAGGACGAAACACATTGAAGTTGATTGTCATTACGTTCGTGAACAAGTTCAATCACAGGTAATTCAGACACATTATACAAGAAGCTTCGACCAACTGGCTGACATCTTTACCAAGCTCTTGGCTTCTCATCAGTTTCAACGACTTTTGTCCAAGCTTGGATCCATAAACCTTCTGGATCCAGCTTGAGGGGGAGTATTGGATATTAGTCCTTAATTCAAGGAATAAAACAAGGACCTTAATTCAAGGAATAAAACAAGGACCTTAATTCAAGGAATAAAACAAGGACCTTAATTCAAGGAATAAAACAAGGAATCCTTAATTCAAGGAGTAAAACAAGGAATCCTTAATTCAAGGAGTAAAACAAGGAATCCTTAATTCAAGGAGTAAATCAAGGAATGCTTAATTTAAAGAATAATTGAAGGAGTAAAATTTCCTTATAAATAGCTATACAATTGTAATGAAAACATGAAGAAAATAATACAAACTAGAGAACTCTTTTGTGTAGAGTTATTTCTTGTTTTTTCAACAATTTAATATTATCAAACTAGGGGAATAATTATGGAGATAAGGTACACATAATGGATTTTTTTATACTCATATACCTCATGTCCGCATCCATGCCAAGGGTTTATAAAATGGATTATGGGTAATGGAATTGGGTTGGTGAAAACAGGCAGTCACAATCATCCGATATCAACTTAGTTGCTGCTACGCGTGTGTATTTGCTCATAATTTCCTTTTCACATTTTAAGGTGGAAATGTCGTAATTATAGGTACAAGTACAACCCATTGGATTGATGAAGCTAGAGAGAAAGCAACATAACAAGGAACTAGACTAAATAATATAATTTCGTTTTGGTTTGCCTTTTGATGTTTACTAAATTTCCCAAGTTTTGTTACTTTGAATTTTTGATTGCTCTGTGAAACTAAAAAGAAAAGAACATTAGAGGAGCACACAAAGTAGGTGAATAAAATCATTAAAGGAGATGAGAAACGAAGAAAGAGGATAAAGGCTGCTGGTATTGATTACGAGTGCCCAGAAATTGGAAGTAGCTATTTCCAGATTATTTTCATGATACTTTCTCTATCTCTATCTTTTTTAAATAAAGGAGTAATTAATTCTATTTTTTTATTAAATAAAAGAAAGAATACAACGTGTCGTTTGATTTATAGAATAAAATCAAAATGAAAATAAAAATGAGAAACGGAACAGAAAGAAAACAATTTTATTTGGTTTGATTAATGAAATCAAAGAAGAAATCAATACAGTATTTGGTTTACAACTGGAATAGAATGAAAAACATTTTATATTACCTTAATACTTCTATATTTAATAAAATTTAAATAATATCATTTAATTATTTTTTTTTTGTTAGACAAAATACATTATTGAAATCATTATTTTTCTAAATAATTATTACTTAAAAAGAAAAAATATTATTAAAAATATTATTTTTCTAAATAGGGTTTAGGGTTTTGAAGTTCGGAATTTAGGGTTATATTTGTGAGTTAAGGTTTAGGGTTAAAATTATTATTTTTCTAAATAGGGTTTAGGGTTTAGGGTTTTAGGATTTGTGATTTAGAGTTTAGGATTAAAATTATTATTTTTATAAATAGAGTTTAGGGTTTTAGGTTTTGGGATTTGAGGTTTAGGGTTTATGGTTTTGAGATTTGGGATTTGGGATTTGGGGTTTGAGGTTATATTTGTGGGTTAAGGTTTATGATTAAAATGATTATTTTTCTAAATATGGTTTAAGGTTTTGAGTTATATTTGTGGATTAAGGTTTTGGGTTAAAATTATTATTTTTCTAAATAGGGTTTTAGGTTTTGGGATTTAGGATTTAGGGTTTAGGGTTTTGAGATTTGGGATTTTGGGATTTAAGGTTTAGGGTTTTGAGATTTGAGTTTATGATTTAGGGTTATATTTGGAGTTGGGATAAAATTGAAAAAAAAATTAACATGAGAATGAAATCATGATTTCTTAAGAGAGGAAAAAGAATTCTGAATTATTTCTCCTCTAAGATTTCTTAAGAGAGGAAAAAAAATTCTAAATTATTTCTCCTCTAAGAATTGATTCTATTTTATTCTCATTTTTCAACCTAACCAAATACAAAAATGTAAGGAATTAATTTTGATTTCATTCCATTTCATCAAACTAAACATAACATAAGATTTGAACTTAGGTTTACGATAGTAGATAATGAGTGATATCTCTTCTATCAAGACGAAATCCCTAAAACTTAAGCTATTTTTGATCTTTTTTGTGATGAAAAGTGAAAACTATAGAATTTTTATATTTTACAAATCTTGCCAGCTTTTTCATAGTGGTTGCTAAGTATCCTAATTCCTATGAGATCCATTCTACAGGTGGGTAGTTTCCAGTCAGCCCCAAAGTTTAACATGTAGTAGGCTTGTGGTGTCCTATATTGAGGATATATATCTTCTTCTTTTTTGGGTCAAAATGATTTTCAGGAAGTTGAAAGCTATAAATTTTAGTTCTCGAGGATTTGTAACGTATGAATAATTTGAGCCTGGAAGAAAAAGTAACAAGATTTAGTATTTTTAATTTTTTTTCCCAGTACTTTACTTTTTGGCTAGTGTGTAGGATTGTTCCATAATTATGTTCCATAATTGATTTTTTTTAGTAATCACATTTTTAAAATAATTTTTGTTATTATTTCCATAATTGATTTTTTTAATAATAATATTATTAAACTAATTTTTGTTATTATCACCATAAAATGTATATTTTATACATTTTATCTCTAATATTAATTACATATTAGTTTATTATTATTAGATAAATTTATTATTAATGAAATATTTTTATAATAATAATATTTTATATTATGAATATAATATTTTGTATCGTGATAATAATATTTTGTATTTAAGACTAGTCTTAAACTATTTTTTTTCACTTAAATTTGTTATTTTTATAGTATTGTATTTGTCATGATTTAAATTTGGGACACAATTTATAGAACAGAGACATAGTAAGAACCACGTACGCATGAAACTATTTTGTTTTTCCTAACTAGACATGAATTCGTTACTTTTTTTCTTCATTTTTTTTATTGTGATAATTTACATATAATTAGTTAGAAGGGAAAGGCGAAATGGTAGGTCTATGATATACGTCTATTCTATATATTCACGTGTCATACTTGATAGGTTTCATGAATTTCCAGTAATGTGGCGGGGAGGGAACAGAGCAAAACTAATTTCTCGTGTTCAATTCCCACCATATCTGACTACGTGAGTTGGTGCAAATCTGTGTTAGTTTTACTTTTGGAAAAAATATATTTATGATGTAACAGTTAATTATATTTAAAATAAATACTTTTTATTAATTTAATCAATAATTATTTATTATATTAATTATAACATAAATTTTTTTATGTTTATGTATAATTTATTCTCTTTTAAAAAATACAGTTTATAATTTACAAAGATAAAGATCAGTATAATTTTGACATCTTTAATAAAAATATGTTTTAATATATATTCATTAAAATAGAACGAATTTATTATCTTTTTTAAAAATATCACCAAATTTTATTTGCAAGTTTTAAGTTAAATTTTTAAAGATAGAATTAATATTTTAAAAATATTTATTTATTTTATTAAAAATAAAAATAATATTTTAAATAATTATTTTTAAAAAATAAATCATTTATAATTTTAAATAATAATTGATTAGTTAATTAAATATTAAAAAATGTTATTAAGAATATTTATTATAAGAAAATAGATAATGTACTGTGAATAAAAATTAATTATTTAACTATTTGTTGATGTTATTTTGGTAAAAAAAATAAATATTTCTCAAAATATTAATTTTACTTTTAAGAATTTTACCTAAAATCTTTTGGATAAATTTTGACGACTCTTAAAAAAAAAGTAATAATAATAAAATTGTATTATCCTACTAATAACTAAGGATTAAGATGTTCTTACTTAAAAAGTATCCTCATTATATTATCTTTTATTATTTATAAAATTAATTTATTGAAATATTAATTAAAATAATAATAATAATAATAATAAGAGAATAGTAATTTGAATGATTTTGGGCTTAACTTTGTCAAAATAAAATTTATATAAATTTTCAGTGGAATAATATTCTGAAACTGAATTTTTATTTAAAAATATATTTTCCATACTAAAATGTTTAATTGTTTTTATTATTGTTAATAATTTAATATAAAATATAATAACAAGATATATAAAAATTAATAATGTAATTTAAGTTAAACTTATTTTATTTTAAAATGTAAGTTTTAAAACATAGGTTTATAGACCTTGTAATTATTTCAAAAATTCACATTACCAATTATACTTAACTTTTTTTTTTATTATGAGTACAAACTTCTACATATCGTAGTTCTTTTTTTTTATTATTATTATTATTATTATTAATTTTTCACTAATTATGGTAGATTACAATCTCTAGTTGGTAATTGGTTGGGAACGAAAAAGTACCAAACTTATGACACGTGTTTTCACGTGAATTGCAATTCATGGAAAGCCATTACACTGTCGTACATTTTATCATTTCCTTACCTATAGGAGTAAAACTTCATTTATCTCTTTGCTCTAAGCATAGAAGAGAATTGGTTTCAGTGCGGAATCCATAGACCTAAGCTTTGGAGGCGTCAAGCTTAATTAGAGAAGTTTTCTATTGAGCAAATTTAGTAGCACTCTTTCTATTTTTCATTCTCTTTTCTCTTTCATTTGGCACAATCTTTATCCAAGCTCTTCCTTTTGAATTCTACCCATTACACTTGGTGTAACTGAAACAATCTCATCAGCTAAATACCACCACTGCTAGATAGATTGAGAAGAAACAAACCAAAAAAACAAAACGAAATTATACTTGTTTGGTTTCATAGATCCACAGATCTGATGCTTATCAAATTCATATGAACTTGTGCTACGTTTTTTAGATCCTATTGCCTGTTTTTCAACTGCGGCGCGTAGTTTTCTTCAAGAGACAGTCAAAGTTATTGGGTAAAGCTCCTTTTCTTCATTTTTAGCTTCCTCTGATTGTTAAATTACCGGGTGGAAAATCTCGAATTTTTCTGTTTATATGATTCTGTGAGATGGTTAAATTTTTCAACGTGAATGAAAAGAGATACGCGGTACACCTTCTAGGTTGCCAAATGGCTGACCAAGACTTTTATGAAAGAAAAAAAAAATAAAAAACAAGGGCTTTGACCACCCTTTTCCAAACCTCCCCTTGTTGTATCTTTGTTGATTTTTATTTTCCTCCAAATGGTCATGGTTTTCAGTTTCAAAGATAATAAGGTGGTCTCTGGGATTATTTGGACTTATTGCTCTCTGTTTTGGAATTTGAATGGAATATCAAACTTAGATTAACTGTAAAGACTGCTTATTTCTGTCAATTATATGACAAGTTAGGCTTTTTCCTTAGATTAACTTGTCCAATTATTCGATTGGTTAACTTTGTCTCATATTCTGGTTTTTGATTTTTGCTGTAGTCTATATTCTATGTGCTGAGAAGCAAAGTGGCAGTTGAATCCATAATTAATAATTGTTTTTTTTTTGGGGTTCATAGTTGTTTCCAAGTCTTTATTACATGTGGCGATTTTGGAGGGTCGTTTGGGTGAGATGAGGGATGTTATCAGGGTTGATGAACTTCCTGAGTGACTGTTTTCGGCCAAGGTCGAAACGATATGCTCACATGGGTTCGGATTCTGGAGGTCGACAAGATGGGCTGTTGTGGTACAAAGACTTAGGCCAGCACTTCAATGGTGAATTTTCAATGGCAGTAGTTCAGGCCAACAATTTACTTGAGGATCAGAGCCAACTAGAGTCTGGTAATTTGAGTTCACACGAGTCTGGCCCACATGGGACTTTTGTTGGTCTTTATGATGGGCATGGAGGGCCCGAAACATCACGCTATATCAATGATCATCTCTTTCAGCACCTTAAAAGTAAGTGCTTTTGGACCTTTTAGGCATCAATAAAATTTCCCGAACTTTTGTTATTTTTAATGTCGTGATTTTCAAGTTCGTATTGCTCTTGATTTCATTTTTGAGAAAGTTGAAATAAAGCTGCTCTAATGAGGAATATAATTGATGAAATATGTTCAGATAATACATTTAGACTTAGTGGTTGGTACTTCTATCTTACTGTAAAGGAATGAGTTGTATAAAACTTATTCTCATTGTAGTAAACTATTATCTATTTTAGTGTATAAAGTCAGTGTGTTTTTGTAAGTCATATAAGAGGGAGAGGATATAGTTTTCTTGTATATAGCATGCCAGAAATTTGGTTTTTCAGGTTTCTGTTCTTTTCTTTACTTTCAGTAGTTTATTGTTGTGTATTTTGGGGCATTAACTTCACCTCAATTATTATTTTGGACTCAAAAATGAAAACCTCGCCTACACATAAGCCCAAAAGTTGTGGCATAGTGGAGATTTGGTGTTCAATTTCCATTCTTTCATCACCATTTCTCAGTTGCATTCTTCCATCATTTTACTGTTTTGTACAAGTAATTGATATATATACCCACTTCTAAGCACAAACCCTTGTTTTACCTATTAAACCCACTTTGTACCTAGTTGTACAGTTTTACAATTACAACATATTAGTTGTTATATAAGTGGGAAAAAGTTAGCATATAAGGAAAAATTAGTATTTGTGTCCAAATATGGATATATAGGTAATTTTTTGCTTTGTATTTGGGACACGTGCTTTAGACTTCCATTATGAGCTACCTTTGGGTGATTTTCATGTTCTGAATGCATTATGCAGGGTTTACTTCAGAGCAACAATCCATGTCTGTAGATGTAATATGCAAGGCATTTCAAGCAACTGAAGAGGGATTTTTGTCTTTGGTCACAAAACAGTGGCCCATGAATCCACAGATTGCAGCAGTGGGGTCATGCTGCCTTGTTGGTGTCATATATGGTGGAACCCTTTACATTGCTAACCTAGGTGATTCCCGTGCTGTTTTGGGAAGAGCTGTTAAGGCAAACGGGGATGTTTTCTCGATTCAGTTGTCATCAGAGCATAACGCAAGTATAGAGTCTGTGAGACAAGAACTGCATTCATTGCACCCTGATGATTCACATATCGTGGTTTTGAAGCATAATGTATGGCGTGTGAAGGGTCTCATTCAGGTGCTGTCTAGATTGTTGACTCTAAAAATGGTTTCTGATTTCTGATTTTTGTAAATTTATTACTAGAGCAAGTTAGAATGTTGTGACTTCTTATTGCTCCATTTTATTTTCGTCTCCTGAGCTTTGTCTATAATCATGTGTTCTGGTGCTGTTGTTAAGCTTACTGTCTATGTCTGTAATCAACTTGTTTCCCAATGTAAACAATACATCATTAGTTAATCTAGCAGAAACTTAAAATGGCATAAACCTTGTGTTGCGAAGTTTCAATTTGTAATTCACACATGAACCTTAGGAACCATGAATTTGGTGGCTCTAAGGATTTTGTCAGATGCATTATTATTATTATTATTTTGGTTTTTTGAGGACACTGGACTAAACTCTTGAAAATACTAATTATCGTCAAGCAAAAGGTTTTCCTTGCAAAAGGCTAAATTTAAAAACATATTTTATGTGTCATATGAGGTTTTATGTTTGAATGCATTTTGCTAAATTTTTTTCCCCCCTGGTTGGTTTCTATAAATGTCAAGTTCTTTTACCTTGCAGATTTCTAGGTCCATTGGTGATTTTTATTTGAAAAAGGCTGAATTCAACAGAAAGCCTCTTTATTCTAAGTTCCGTCTTCGTGAACCTATAATAAGGCCAATATTGAGCTCCGAACCATCTATTTCTGTCCACCGATTGCAGCCACTTGACAGATTTATAATATTTGCATCAGATGGACTTTGGGAACACCTCAGCAATCAGGCAGCAGTTGATATAGTTCAAACTCATTCACGCAGTGTAAGATTTCAACCTCAGAACTAAATATTAGTCAGTAATCAGACCATTCTAAAAGCTAATTTTGACTTAGGAAAAAAGAATGCAACAATGATTTTGTTATACCCTTTTTATTAGAATCAGAATTTACAGATTTTATAAATGGTCGTCATTGGTTAGAATGATATATTTTACTGAATTATCCATTTTGATTTTTTGGCTAATTATCCATGTTATTTTCTTAGTTTATATGTGATTTTTAATTCAGCTTTTGAGTATCGTTAGATATGTGATTATCATCAGTGCTTGAACTGAACTATTGAGGATGACTCCTTATAGACTTTATCCTCATTTATGTGATTTCTTGGCTAATTTGATTTGTAAAGGACACAACTCTGAACTCCAAACTATTCATTGCCACATCTTATTCAGGGAAGTGCGAGGAGGCTGGTGAAAGCTGCACTGCTAGAAGCAGCAAAGAAGAGAGAAATGAGGTATTCAGACTTGAAGAAGATTGACCGTGGGGTACGCCGGCATTTCCATGACGATATCACTGTGATTGTTGTGTTTCTTGACTCAAATCTTGTGAGCAGGGCTAGTTCCGTCAAGTCTCCAAATGTATCAGTAAGAGGGGGTGGAATCATCTTGCACCCTAACTCTCTGGCTCCTAGTGCGACGACAACGGAAGTTGGCAATAACTGATTAGTCTGCTTCTCCCCATCCTCTCTATTGTATTATTCTCGTGTGAATACCAGGTAGCTCAAAAGAGATCGATATAAGAGGAGCAAGCCTTCTATTCTTTACTTGTATACTGTAACTTTTAACTGCACTAATAATTGCTTTTAGCCTCTCCTATATGTGCTCTAAAAAAACATATAGAACTTGACAAAGGAACTTAAGGTGACAGCAGTAATAGATTTTCGTTGGCACGGTTTCACCATTCATTTTTTTGTTTTCCTTTTCTTCTTTTTTCCCCTCCCATTTCTTTGGCTTTTTTGGTACTGTAATTTTTTTTGACAGGGTTGATTATTGTTTCTTTGCAATCCTTGCTTGGTTAGTCACTATGTTGTCCATGAAGTTTCAGCCTTGATATGCTTTGCAACAGGCCTGCGCTGACATTTTTGATCAGGTAACTTCAAATATTCCCACTGGAACTATTTTCACTTTTGACTTACTATATGTTAGTTATATGGTCATTAACTATTTATATATGTAATGTTTGGTTATGAAATTAAAATGTATCATACAATATAAAAATAAAAATAGTAGTGTTATTTATAAATTTTGTATCACCAAGACTGGGGCTAAATTGTATCAGTGCTTAATTTAGTTTATCTAATTTTCAATTTTAAAATTATTTTTCTTAACTTTTTATTTCATATCTCAAATTAAAAAATAATATATATTTTTATTTTAAAATGTAACAAAAATATAAAAATAAAATATTAATTTAAATAAATTTTATAAAGAAATTATTTTGATAAGTAAGGAAATTATATAAAGCAAATTACTTATTATTTTTATTAATTTTTATCATCAATTTTATTGGATTATATTATACAAGGTGTCATAAAACATTATACAAATGAATTATAATATAATTTTATATAGATTAATTTAATATGATTATAGGTAACTTGAAGTTTTTTTTTCCAGTTACTTTCGGCATAATGCACTCTTTGATGAATATTTTTGAAGTTCAAGATGGCAATTATATATTATATTCCTGAGGTTCTATTCTATGTTGTGTATCACTGGTATTTTTCTTATTTATACTGGCAGAGTTTGGTTGCTTAAGAGTTAAAGCAGCCCGTACCTCGATGGGACTTTTGTAGTGGTCTGATATTTCCTTTGAAAAATGGGCTTTGGTATTTTTTTTTTAATTCTCGGAATACATTAAATAATCTTATTTAGGTTATTATAGTATATATATGGTCAATTTTAATATTAATTGATATCTTTAATTTATCTTAATTTCTTTAGATTAAAATTTGATCAAAATATATATTATTTGATGTATCCTAATTAAAAATAGAAGTTAAAAAGATATCAAAACAAAAATAAGTGTATTTCAAATGTACCAATTCTGTAAAATGGAGAAGGTAATGTTTGTTTTTTAAGAGCAAATTAAGGATACACCAAATCAGCTTTTGAGCTACCTATAAATCAATTTTGTAAACAAAACGTAAATTATAAACCAATATTTTAATGTGTGGAGTTTATTACAATTTCCTGAGAATTGTAAGACAGTGGTCGCCTACAAAGTACAAACCATAGGTATTCTACCAATGACTTTATATTAGTATCACGAAAAACAAGAAAACCCAAAACCACATACGAAAGAGCATTTATCTCGAGTTGAGATGTATGTTTGAAAGTAATTAGATGGCAAAAATGAAGATATATGTTTCATCTCATCACATTTTCTCACTTAATTTGAGAATATAGATGGGATTTTTCTTAACAAAAACATTGATATCGGCACGGGTATTCAGTTATTCACTAATATACTCGGTGGACAATGTCATTTGAAAGAAAGAATAGCTGGAGTGGATATATTGTAGAATAGATTTTTAAAATGTATAAATTATTAACATGTGGTATGAAATCTTAATATCTTTGGATTTAATGAATTATTGTGATGGTTGATCATGATAATTAGATTCATGAAAAGTCATAATGGTTGATTCATGATTTTTAGATTTGATGAATTGTTATGATGATTGATTATAACCATTCATTAATGATTTATTTGTGTTAATTAAGAGTTGATGTACATTAACCAAAAAATAATCATTTAAAGAAGTTATAATCTAAGTCATATAATTATTATGCATTTGGATATTTGATTGATGATTCTTGATGAAATATAATTGTATTACTTGAGATCTAATCATTTTATCAAGATCTAAGTACTAGAAATGAAACAATGCATCTAAATGAGAGTATCAAATTATTTTATAAATACCAAAAGTCTGAAGTCATAAAATCTATCCTAAGCAAATCTTTTTTTTTATTAATTTCTTTCAAAATAATATTTTGTAATAAAATATTTATAAGTTTTAAATATACAAATTAATATTCTATTAATTGCAATATTAGAACATTAATATCTTAAACTTGAAGAGTATTGTATCTTGGAGACGTATTTGATAAACCTTAGTACATCACCAAATTGGTGTAGACAAATAGCATCTTAAGGAGAGCGATATTATATCATGTCTTGAAGTCTTTATTAAATTTACAAAATTCAACATCAAGTTCTTATAATATTGTTTTATTTTTTTCAATAATCTTAAGAAGCTATTTACTATGCTATTATCATCATCTTTACTTTGTAAAATTGTTATTGATTCTTGTCAAATTTGGAGATTCAATGGAGGAAATTTTTGATGTTGGTAAAAAAAAATTACATTTTTTATTAGCAAGTTTAAACATGGTATATGTTCTCATTACACCAAACTCTTATAAAAATGAAAATGAATCCATAGGAAATAATCGTAGAAGACACAAATGGGAGCAAGATGGTTACGTGTGCAATGGACATATTTGTAATACTAAAGAAATATGAGATGTTGTGAAAGCTACATATATGTTTAAAGATGTTATAAATAAGAAATTTTTATCTTCTAAAATTTGTCAATATTGCATATTTGATAATAAGAAGGTAATAGAAAAATTTCATGAAATGTCATATTATTAATTAATTTTAACATGACATAGAAATGGATGAATATATTGTTGTAACTTCTATTATTGATAAAATTCTCATATCATGGAAAGACTACAAAAAGAGTCTTAAGTATAAGAAAGAATATGTATCCCTAAAAGAATTGGGTCATCATCTACGTTTTAAGGAGGAAATGAAATTAAGTAATCTAGATGACCAATTCTCTAAGATACCTATGTTAAATAAGAAAAATGAAAATAGTCGCAAAAGAGGAAGAGATGAAACTCTCTTGGACGACAATGATAAAAAAAGAAAGTTTGATTTAAAATATAATAGAAACAAAAAAATAAAGGACCAGTGCTTTAATTGCGGTAAACTTGGTCATTTTAAGAGAAATTGTATTCTTTTAAAGAAAGGAAAAAATAATGGCAATTCAAATGCCAAATTTGTGGCCATGATCAATGAAATATTTATTGATGAAAGCAACACATAATGGCAAATTGGTTCTGGTGCAACTAAGCACGTATGCAAAGATAAAAACATGTTTTTCACCTATAAATAGATATGGACATGGGTACGGGTGATGATGGTTATTGATATAACTGTCTCCGAATTAAATTATAAAATCTGTATCCAAAATTGCCTAAAAATTATTAAAAACATGCATGCAAAGATAGAAGCATGTTCATGACAATTATTAAAAAATACCAGAACAAAAATCATTTTTCCAATTTTTTTTAAAATCTCTACATAACTACGTGAAAAATCAATAAAACTTAATTATTAATTAATATATAATTTAATTTAATAATTATATAAATTAATCAAATAAATATAACTTATTTCGAATACGGACAGATACAGTTATCAGTATAACCGTACCCGTTGTTTTATGTTCGATTTTTACCCAAAATTGTACACATCTTCAAAATTTATCGAATAAAAATCAAACCGAAGGTGCGAATAACCAAACCCGCAAATTTTTTGCTCATTCCTACCTATAAAGCCCATGATGGTTCTATTCTCTACATGTGAAACTCTACCACTATTGGTGTTAAAGGCAAAGGAAATGTTCAAATAGAATTCACTTTTAGAAAGTCTTTGATTCTAACTAATGTATATCATGTACTAGAAGCTAGAAAGAATCTTGTTAATAGAAGCCTACTTAATAAGCATGACTTAAAACTTGCATTTTAGTTTGATAAGTTTATACTTTCTACCAGGAGAATGTTGGTAATCATCATTAATTATGTCAAGTCATATGAGAACTTGACAGATCTTTTAACAACAAGCCTTGTAAGGGATTTAGTTATGAAAACATCTAAAGGGATAGGATTGAAGCTAAGCTCAAAATAAATTGTCAATGATGAAAATCAATCTAACACTTGAAACATTAAGATCTAAAGTTCAATGAATAAAAGTACATCATATGTTTGTGATTATAAGCATAGTAATAAACCAAGAGGAGTCTCAAAGAAATATGTACTCGGTACACATAATGAAACAAGAAGGATAAGTCATTTATCTTTTAATGAACTTATAACATAATTATTTGTGGAATACTTAGGTTACATGGGTATTTTTGATAATTTCACCTATGTGAGTGTTAGGGATGGTGTCGTTTCCTATATAGTTTGACTGACTACTATAGCACTTATGAAAAACTAGGATATAAGATACAAGATCGATCTACGTGTCAACAAATAAAATAACAATGGAGGTTAATAGGACTTATGTGTGAGATATGTCTAATTAACCAAATAAGGTTGATGTTTCAAAGAATTTCCTACCATTCTACCTCGATTAACTTTGATATGTTTTCACTACGTAGTGGTTAAGTCTAAAGGACACATTTATTTATGCATAAGCCTTTGGAACATAGTCAAGCTAAAAGTTTTCAAAATTAAATTTCATTTTAAAAATGGTGGGAATTGTTGAAGAGATTTTCAAAATATATAAACTACTAACATGTGATATGTATATAATTTTCAAAGTACACCTATTCATTTGCATGACCATTGAATCTATGAAGAGTTATGATGGTTGATTTATAACCTTTAGATTTGATGAACCATTATGATGGTTGATCATGACCATTGAATCCATGAAAAGTCATGATAATTGATCCATAACCTTTGGATTTGATGAATTATTACGATGATTGATCATAACCATTCATGAATGATGGATTTGTGTTGACTTAAGGTTGACCCATATTGACTAAGGGTTGACTACATTGATCAAAGGGTGATGAGCCAAAGAAAGTGCAATCTAAACCATACAATCATTTTGGTGCAATATGAACTTTTGATGAAACAAAGTTGTATTCCTTGAGATCTAAAAATTGGATCAAAGTCTAAGGGCTAGAAATGAAACAATGAAACTCAAATGAATAAATGCGAAATTATTTTATAAATACCAAAAATCTTAAGCCATAAAATTCATCCAAATCAATTCTCTTCTTATTAATTCCCTTTCTAAAATAATATTTTATAATAAAATATTAATAAATTTTAAATATATATCTTGAATGCTCTTCAAATTTAAGGTGTTTTAAGTTATCTTCGTTAATGCATATGACAGACAGCAAAAGCTTCATTGTATCTTAGAATCATATTTGTTAAATCCTAATGTATCATTAAATTGATGGGGAAAATAATGTCTCAAAGAGAGCGATACATGCATTGAAGCATTTATTAAATTTACACCAAATTCTCACAACATTATTTTATTTTTTTCAACACATATCAAGGGCAAAGATTCACAAGCATGATGAGCATGCAGAAGGCTTAGATTGGAAAGTTAGAGATATTTTCCGTTACATTGTATAAATACGCGTTCAGTTGTAAACAGTTCAGGCTATTATAATCAATTTACACACTAAAGGAAATACTCTCTCTCTCTCTCTCTCCTTCTCTTCACAATGCTTGAAAAGTTGTACAAAATGAACACAAATAATGAACAAATCAAACTAGTCTTGCATTAACATTTGAGTGAGTTGGCAAGCAAGTAAAACAAAACATTTCATAAGAAACAATCTTGAGAAATTAGCAAGCTTAACCGACTATAGATTTGCAGCAATTTAGAGACTTCTCAACAGACAGTAAGTACCATTGACCAATAACAAAATGCAAGTTGAATAAAACACTCTAGCATGTTGTGACAGACCAAATTAAGAACAACTCAAACTGTCGTAGACCACATTCTTATGCTAAAAGCCAGCATAATAATCTATAACCAACCCAAAATCTTGCATTAAAGTTGACCTCGCTTGAGCCTTATGCTACTCTTTTCTTTTTCTTCCTTTTTCTTAATTGTTTTTTTTAATGGAGGCATCAGGCTACGTTTCTAGCAATATTTACAAGGATGAAGAACCGTTATAATCTCCTAGGTTAAGATATTTAAATCGTTTAATCATGTAAGTTAAAAATATAGTTTTTTTTTCTGTTTTGTTATGTTGCTTATAAGAAAATGTTTTAAGAATGAAGAAATCAATTTTGAGTTTTTTTTTGTTTAATTATAAGTATCATGCACGTGAATTTATTAATAAAAGCTATAATTGTCATTTTAATGACTATTTCCACCATTTAATAATAACCCCTATAGAAATGGTGTAATTTTCAACCTTGTCTAATTTGTTTTTTAAATTTAATACCACTTTTAGTTTCACTCAAATAATAATATTTATTTTAATCATGTGTGTTAAATAATATTATTTTATTATAGATATCACTATATTTTAATTTTTATCATTTTATGGCACCTTTTCCAATTAAAAAAAACTCATTTTTTATCCTAAAAGACTAATTAACACTTTAAACTTAACCTACGGAACTGTAGCGACTATTTTCCTATTCACAATATGAAGTCAGAAATTACTTCAAATGTCAAAGTAAAAAAAGAATAGCAAATAACGCAATAGATGTGTAGAAATGGATATTCCAGCCTTTAGTGGGGAAAGAAAATTCAAATGTGTGATAACCGACCATTCATGCTTAAGCATACGTCGCAAGTTGATAACATCAGCCAAATTTTCATAAATATTATGTTTCACTACCTTCTATAGTTCTATTGTACCTTTGTACATTATGCACTGATACACATCCTTTAAAGAAAAAGCTTGTGTATGACCATGGAAATGAGTAATTACAAATTTCACAAATGAGACGACACAATTATCTACTATTAGCTCTATCTCAAATAAAGGGAGACCAAGAATGATGATAGAAGTATAAATTCGCTTACTAAAGCGGCAGGGGAGTGTAGACCAAAGAAGGGCACAATGTCAACATGCAACCAGCTCTCAACTGCTGATCCCACAACAGCACCAGCAACAAGGCCCCCAATTGTTATTATGGTAGCCTTCCCTGCAGAGATGACCAAATAAATATAAATAACTAATTCAGTCAGTTCTTTTCCGACAAACTAATTTGATTGTTTAGAAATGCATAATTTACGATCTCCAAAGTCATGATGCAATTGTACTACAAAGAATCATTACAGCGTGGTAAGGAAACACTCCACTTCTCTTCAAAAGCTCTAAACTATCAACTGGAAGATTGCAGCATGTGAACTAATCCTCAGGTACTTATCAGTAGTATTTATAAACCTCAGTATCCATCATAGATCTTATTTCCAAACTGTATAAACCTCAGCATGTGAACTAACCTCTGTTAACAGCATGAATGCTGTTTTTCATACAGCAATAGAGACAATAACTTCTGCTTATAAACCAATATACATAAACCATCATCATCAACCTTCTTTTTAATATGTACGAGCAAAAGCATAATGATAGGTTCTACAAGAAAGCTAGGAATACAGGCATACAGCTACTAATCCTCAGGTATAAAGTGTACGGAAACCATCAAAATTGCAGCATGTGAACTAATTTTGCGGTATAAAATGTATAAAAACCATCAAAATTGCAGTATGTGAACTAATTTTGCAGGTATAAAATGTATGGAAACCATCAAAATTGCAGCATGTGAACTAATACCCAGGTTTAAAAAGTTCATAATTAAAGTCGTTTCCTGCCACATATTGCAATAAATCATGTGTTCCACTATCAAATGGTGATTTTTCTTTTCTCAAAAAAGACATGTGGTTTGAAAATCCTTTAAGAACCCCTTACAGTGCCACTCCTGCTATACCTTTCCAAAAATCAATTTAAAATAAGAACTAACTGCACAAAATATTTTCTGACAAACCAAACATGATAGCACTATAGTGTGAAAATGACAAGCTTTAAAATGTAAACTTGACCATAATGCTTTACTTTTGAGGGTTCATTGCTTCAAATCCTAAGATGCACTAAAAGAAAATTATGAATAGGTAGTAAGAACATCATTACCTAACTTAACATTCTTTTTTGTCAATAAGTACAAAGAAGCTCCAAAGCTACCAGCTAAGATCAATCCAGGTACATCTGCTCCAGCATATGGCTCTAAAGTGGATGTGGAAGTTCCACTGGCATAAGTCAATACCATTAGAGCTCCATAAACACTAGCTCGCACTCCAAAATCACCTGTTGTTGGTGTTTCAATAGAAATGGGTTGATTTTTCAAGGTATTCTGTAGCCACTTCGGCACTGATCCCATCCCAGGAGAATTGGCAGGCTTAACATCAGCATAACGAACGCTACTACTGACAACCTTTCCAGCCCGTCTCTGAGTTAAGCTCCGCATGAGCAACATGTCATATGCAGCTTCCACCTAAAATGTGTTAAACAGAGTAATGACCAGAGATAATTTAACAAATGTTAAGCCGTAAGGCACTATCGTAAATGGACACACAATAAAGAAAATAAAACAGCATTAACATATGATCATATGCACAATCAACTACAACCGAAGTCAAGATCAACCATCTATTACTCTAGGTTAATTCGGTACAGTAACATTAATATCAACAGTGATTCAACGTTTTAGACATTTTCAACTCTCACATAATGTATTTATCCTTTTTCATTATTCTAGAGCCAAATAAATAGCAATTATTTGCTTCTAACAACTTATTGGAAATATATTCTGTTGAGTCCCACATCGACCAGGGATGCCAACCTAGTGTTGGTTATTAGTCTAGTGCAGTCCCTTTCTTGATAAGCGCGTTTTGAGAGAAAGCTTTGATTGCCCAGCTTTCAACTTGGTATCAAAGCAGGTCCCTGGGGTCAACTGATGAGTCCCCTCTCGCTCACCTCACAGTTCCCCGGTCATGCGGTATCCCCGTCCGGTGGAATCGATCTTTGCGGTGTCCCCGTTCGATATGAGGGGGAGTGTTGAGTCTCACATCGATCAGGGATGTCAGTCTAGTGCTGGTTATTAGTCTGGTGCAACCCCTTTCCTGATAAGCGCGTTTTGAGGGAAAGCTTTGGTTGCCCAGTTTTCAACTTATTCTCTCCCCAATATTTTTTTCAAAAAAATAATAATCATAAATTGAATTGAAAATTGCTTCTTTTTTTTGTTAGAATATTGTCGGCTAAAACAATTTTAATGCAATTTTTAATACTACTGTAATTAAATGCTCTAACAACTTCATAAGCAATTCACGGACTCTTATTGCAATAAAAGGACCCTACTCTCAAGCAAATATAGCTAACGGCACGAGAACTTTTTTGGTACTTCCGAATAATACTGCACCTTTTTCTCTCCTTTTAGGAAGTACAATCTCAGGTTTTCATTACTCCGGTATTATTTAACAAACTTTCCAACAGTACAATAGAAATACAATACCAATTTAGTTCTACAACCAAAGGATAAATATGTTTTTTTTATGAAAGAGGTGGCGCCCCGGGGGCTGGCGGCGTGGGCGGGAACCTTTATCAAACGTATGTGCAACTAATATTAAATGCACAGCATGACTTTTCCGATTAAAGAAATATTATAAACAACAGATACACAAAATAAATGCACAAATATGACAGGCATCAAAATTTCTGAAAGCCCAGATTCAAAATCAAAAGAACATTAAGTTGCGAACACACCTCGAGCTTGAATACCAAGACTTTGGATTAGGATCGTTATTTGTAAACTTTGTTTACTCTTTTAATAATAATTTGTTATAAATAAATAAAAAAAGAATACCAAGACTTTGGAACTTAAATTATTCTACACCCATTTTAAGTTTTCTCCAAGCTACATGTGTCGAGCAAGTCAGCATTAGCTCGAGTGCTCAACACATGAACAGTAACACTGAATAATCAATAACTTAAACGAGACCAATCCAATTACTTCAATTTATATAATTCTAATAAAGTTTCGGACTAGCATAGCACCAAAACGACAATTTCTTATAAAAAAAAATTAACTTCACCAAATTGTGGAATATCCCAGTAGAAATGTGCAAAATACCTGAGCGATTGTTTCCTTATCATCCTTACAAGTAGCGAGGATCGAGTTCTTGGCGCGAAGTATGTCATCGAAAGAAGCGCCATCGGAGACACCGAGGAGTTTGAAGGCGTTCTCGACGGACATATCGAACGGGGCCGAGTCATCAGCTCGGAAGCCAGCTTGAACCGACGTCGGCTGTATGCGAAATGTGCGCCGGAATGGAGTTGGGAAGCTTCTCCAGGTTTTACGGAGGTAAGCCGGTCCAAGTCGTTGATCCGTTGGCCGATGGAAACATGAACCGGAAGAAAGCCGGTTGAGGCGAACCGATAGAGTTGCAACTGACATTTCTGAGAGAAACGTGAGGTTGGAAGAGAATCGTTGCTGCGTGGCGTATTATAATCATGTAGAATACGAGAAACAAAATAGGAGAGAATCTAATTTAACGATTAAGCTTATTGAAAGATGATTTTAGATCGGGAAATTCCACTATCATCTTAGAAAGACATTTTTCTTTTACATTAATTAAGTTTTATACTTATAAAATACTTATCACTTTTAAAAATATTTAAAATATTTATTTTATTATAATTATATCTCGATAAAAATATAACCAATAACATATTTTTTTAAAATTATAATTATACTCAAAACTCATGTTTAAATTTAAATATATTTTCATCATTATTCATACATTATGAATATAAATATAACAAAACGAATATTTTAGTTATTATATAAATTATTACATACATCGTAAACATAAAACGTAATTAATCCAAATTTTTAATCAAATTTTTTTAATTGATTAGCATAATTTCTTTGTAATTTTAATTTTTATCCATGTGATACATATAATAAATTAAATCTTAATTTTAGATTATTAAAAATATTTTGTTACATTATATTAAATATTTTAGGTATAATTATATTAGACTTAATTGTATTGAATTTTTTTATAATTAACACGTATAGTGTTTTTAACAAATTGTGTATATAATTAGATAAAATTAATTATAAATATTTTAATAAAATAATTTTTATTATGAAATTTATTTACATTAATATTTAATTTGAGATGAAAAATCAAGAAATATAATTTTATAATTAAAAATTTAGACAGATTAATTTAAGTATCTAATATTGTTTAGACCTAAACTCCTAATCCTACTAAACTTTTACCTAATTATACTATTTTTATATTATACTATACAATATAATTTATTTCACATCCAAATGCATAATTATATAAAAATATATAATTATGATCTTTACTATTGCATAACAAACATGTCGTAATATACCTACAATTAAATCTACATATTAATATTTTACTTCAATAAAAATATGAGTCTACATGCGTACCTTTTGTTAAATAAAGATACTGTTAAAGTTAATATAATCATCCTTCTCTTGTATCATATATGACAAATGTCATAATTCTTTTGATTGATACTTTAATAATTGATAAAATAAGAATTATTGAACTATTTTAAACTTATGTTTTATTGCGTAAAGTGATGTTTCTTAATGAAATAAGAGAAAATGGTTTGAGAGTTTCTTGGGGAGGCATAGTGCCAAGTCCTCGACCACCCTCAACACCTATGAACATAATATGATAAGTGAGCTGTCTGTGAGCTAGAGAATGCTCATAAGGTAAGAGTTGGTTATGCCACGAAGGCATATTAATGTTTCTCTAATATAGTGAGTCTTACATATAGTATTGATGATGCAAAATGGTCAATATTATGCATTTTTCCCATGTGGGAGGTTATAAGGGATGGAAGATCTATACTTGACAGAACGAATTGCCTTATGGACGACGTTGCAAAAATGATGGTGAATTGATGAGTAATGACATGCTAGTAAGACAATGTTGCTTCATGGAACACACACTTGAATGTGACATAACTTATGATAGTGATGTCATATTGGGAATATATGTTAGTTAAGGGTTCGATTAAGTATTAAGGACCCATATGTTGGTGGGGACTGAAATTGGCAACATGTTAAGATATTGGCATAATGTGTGAGCTTTAGGTTTGAGTTGCTCATTCAAGTGACATGTGAGTTTAGGTGAATGTAACTTACATATATATAAGACACACATACTTGCTTAAGTTGATGACAAGTTAACATTTGTGTTAACTTGAGTATAAATATATTGAAGAAAATAGAGCATACATGTGTAAAGGGTGGAAGATTAAGTTGACATTTGGACAAAGATTTAACCTTTAATGTCAAGTTGTATATCCAATGATGGGTATGAAGAGACCTGACAAGATGAATGTAACACTAAGTAAGTCTTGGTACATTATTGCACTACTTGCTATCAACATGCATAGCTTGAAAGATTGGGTGAGCAGTTGTGTAATATAGTGCCTCGATGACGAAGAACCTTACAATGGAACGAGTGTTTTGGTTGAGTAACCTTGATGCTCAAAAGCAATCGTAAGATCAAGAGTATTTTTTGTTGGTATTTTCTGAATGAGCACTAAAGTATTTATACAAGATTATGTTTTAGACTTGAAAGATGATAAGTTAGCCTTGACTTAGAAAATTTTGATGTTGAATGGTCAAATTTTCACTACGTGAACTCCAGAACCATTACACCAAGCATATAATAAAATTTTCAATTTAATACATAAATTTAAATAATTTATATACCTTAAAATAAATAAAAGATTACTATTATATTATTATAAAATATAGGTAATTTTTATTATAAAAAGTATTATTAATGTACTATATTTTTTAATAAGTGAAAATTTCACTACTTTTTTAAAATTCATAATATATGTATCAAACTGACAAGTTTCTATAACTGCAAATACTAACTCCCATGACATTAATTGTAACTCTATTCACAAAAAAAGCAAGAACAAGAAAAAACCCAAGATACATAATGAAAACTAGATTGAGAGATGAAGCAAGGAGCAAATAAGTAATGGCAAGAAAAAAGCGGTGTGACAATTAGGACAAAATATCTAAGGGTTGAGTTCAAATGATTGACCTTGTAACTGTTGTAGCAAATATATGAAAACAATGTAAGAATAATATTATCGATATATTAAAATATATTATTTTGGGTAAGTCGCAGACTATGTCATTCTCTTTAAGACGTTTCACAGCTCTACCCAAATTTGTGCGAGCAAATATAGCCTCGTCGTCCCTAGGATAAAACAGTTCATAATACTTTTTCTGTCTCAAAGCTTCACTACATTGATGAAATTTGGAATGCTATACCTCTAAAATATTTATGTTACTCGAAAATCTAAAAAAGAATTTTGAATTTTCTTTTCTTTGTTTTTTCTATGTAAAATCGTAGAACCGTTTTTGAGTTGTTAAGTTGTCTCTTAAAAAAATGAGAGTTATTGCTCTCTATTTATAGTTGAATAATATATTTAAAGTCCACACAATTATGGAAAACATAATGGTCACAAAATAATGGTCATATTTTTGGGTGGAAACATAACGGTAATATTTCTGAACGAAAACATAACGGTCATAAAATAATGATCATGTCTATTGGAAAGAATAGTTTTAATAATGAAATATTTTTTTATTTAAATTCATTTCCAACAATCCACCACTTGAATTTTATATAAAAATAGTTTTATCGAGCAACCAATCAATTAAAAGTATAAGATTGTGCATAAACAAAATGTTTCTATCAACTTGAACATTTGCATAGTATTGATGTTTTAGAATATATTAGAGTAACTCGTAGTTTTTAATTATATCTCTAATAACATTACACACATAACCTTTTCAAAGTGTAGTTCGAAAAGTCCATGTTTTACGGTTATGCATTTATATCCCAATGTAGTGAATGCTCTAGTAAATTTTGCACAAAATTTTTATAAGAAGTGGCTACACTTTCACATTCACATAGGTGAGTCCATCAAGAGTACTCTTATAACTATGTACTCTAATCCATATAGAGTATAGAACTCATTAAGAGTTTAATAATTAACTCATCATTTCTGTCGCTTCAGGACTTCATGCTTCTAACAATATAGAATGAAACTTCATAATAACATGATTCATCTCATATCACTTCATGACTTGTTATTACTCATTGAACTTATTTCTTGAGATATCCAGTCTATAAGTTGGGTTACCATTATGGGTGACTCTTCATTTTAAGAGCATCAGTTTCATTCCTTTCGAGGTTTTGCAAACCTTCTCTCTTGTAAATCCTTTCATCAAAGGATCAGCCAAATTTTCATCAGTACGTATATGATCCACTCTTACAACTCTTGTAGAGAGAAATTCTCTAACAGTACTGTGTATCTATCGTCTCTTGCCATTGTAATAACAATTACTAAATCTTTGCAATAACCGTGGTACCATCGTAGTGGATCAGAACAACTAGTATCTGTCTTTTCCATAAAAGGATCTCAACTAACAAACTTCTTAACTAGCTTGCTTCTTCAATGTTTCAATCAGCATCGTTGTATCTTTCTAGAACAATAGGAAACTTCTTATAATGTAATCTAAGGTTCATAGTTCTCTCAAGGTATCTTATGACCATTTTAATTGCATTCTAATACTCTATACTATGTCTATTGGTAAACCTACATAGTATTCCCACAACATAAGCTATGTATGATCTAGTGTAGTCAGTAGCATAACATAAGCTACCAATGATGCTCAAATAATCAATTTGTCTAACACCGTCTCCAGTGTTCTTGAACAACTTTATACTAGGATCATAAGGAGTACATGTAAGTTTGCAGCTAAGGTAATTATATTTCTTTAAGATCTTCTCAATGTAATGAGATTGATATAGAGAAAATCCCTTTTCAGACCTAGTAATATTTATACTAAGGATTACACTCGTTTCTTTGAGATCTTTCATGTCCAAGTTAACACATTATCCATAACATGAATATTTGACCCAACAATAAGCATGTCATCCACATATAAACATATAATAGTAAAAATATCATTTTTTGATTTATAATAAATGCATTTGTCACTTTCATTCATTTTTAATCAATGTAAGATAACTAAATTATCAAATTTTTCATGCACTTGCTTAGGTACTTGTTTTAGTCCATAAATAGATTTATCTAGTTTACAAACTTTATTTTCTTGACTTGGGACAACAAAGCCCTCAAGTTGATTTATATAAATCTCTTCTTCTAAGTCACCATTTAAGAAGACAGATTTAACATCCATTTGGTGCACTACTAAATCATGGATAGCAACAAGAGAAAAAAGCACACATATAGAAGTTATTCATGTGATTGGTGAAAATGTATAAAAGAAATATACATTTTCTCTTTACCTATCCTTTTGACTACAAGATGAGCTTTGTACTTTTCAATGGTACCATCGGGTTTAATTTCTTATATAATATCCATTTACATCCTATGGTTTTGCAACTAGGAGGTAAGTTATCTAAATGTAAAGTTCTATTATATTCAAGAGAGTTCATTTCATTACTTATGGTTTCTTCCCATAACTTGGCATCTAAAGAAGATAAGGATTTTTGAAGAGTTTAGGGATATTCCTCTAAGGTATAAACATAAAAATCATACCCAAAATCCTTAGAGGTTTGAGCTCGTTTACTTTTCCTAATTTCAGTGTTTAATTTCATATTTTGTTCACTAGTTCTAGTTATGGGTAAACTACTAGAAGACGAGCCCCTACTATTCTTCAATTTAAAAAGAAATCTATGTTTATAGAAATCAGTATCATTTGATTCTATAATTACATGATCATTTAAGTTATAGAATTTATAAGCTTTACTATTCACAACATATCCTATGAACACACATTCATATGCTCTACCAACAAGTTTATTTCTTTTCGGATCAGGTATCCTAACATAGACTAAACAACCCCAAGTTTTAAAATAAGTTAATAAAAGTTATTATTTTTCAAAATTTCATATGGTGAAATTTTACTAGTAGATTTAGGCACTCTATATAGCATATAGTAAACAATTAATAAAATTTCTCCCCACCAATGGGAAACAGCACCAGAATTTAATAAAATTGCAATAACTAATTCAAAAAAAATTCTATTTTTTCTTTCAACTTTGCCATTCATTTTAGAAGAATCAGGTGCAGTTTTCATGTATGATTTCATGAGTTTTATAAAAAATATTGAAAACATTGGAATCATATTCAATGCCTCTATCACTTTGAAATATTTTTATACATGAGATAATTTAACTATAATAATAGCAACTTGAAATTGTTCATCTAAAGTCATACATTTAGAAGTTATTTCATTTGCTATCTTCTGCAGTTCATGTGATTGAACTTTCACAGTGTTATACTTCTTTTGGAGTGCATCCTAAATTTCCTTAGTGGATCACTTGTTATCTCTAACAACACAGACAAAGCCACCACATTCTCAAGTGAGGCCTTGGAATCCAAAGCCCTTGCTATGTTTCTCTTTGGCAATTTATCAATACCCACACATCCATATTCAAATCCACCAGTCATTATATTACACCTCAAATTCGAGTACAAGATGAATCAAAATCATCTAGAGCAACTCTAGCAATCCAGTTAATGAGCATTCACTTAATATCATCGTGATTAATATAAGCCAATTCATACATGCTACATAAATTCACCAAAAGGGTCTCATTCAAAGCCATATTAGGTACTTTTTCAAGTGCATTTTCCAAAACTTTAATCGAATAAGACAAATCCCTCAAATACATCAAGCAAAGAGCTTTGTTATTGATGTCCAACATATCACCATTATCTCTCTCAATGCAATCATCATACTCCCCAACAGTCAAAACTTAGGCCTTAGCCACTAAGTGCGCCAATGCTTTGGTTTTGCTTATCAGATTATGAAAATTGAGTTTCTTTCAACGACCCATTATAGTTATTGATTCTTGATTAAACTAAACCAAGATATATATTGGCAAGCAAGTATATAAACATGTTCATTCTTAATTTCCTATTATAAAAGAAACTATCATTATCGAACTTACAACAAAACCCATTTGCCATCAAGCAGCTATGGTTCCTCGGTTGGGGAAACTATCGGATTTGCCATCCCCAGGTGAAAAAACTAATAGACTCTTAAAGCCATTAACAGACAGAACATCACGCTTGTTATGCAGTAAGTGTGTTACAACAGCGACCGTTGGATTGTTCATCACCAGACCACCATCAATGGTGGAGTACGAGGTCTTTCCATCGACAGAACTCAAGTTAAACAACTTGAAAAGATTCGACATTGTAGAAATGGCACGAAAAACCTTCCAGATTTCAAAGTTGTAACTTGGTGACTCAGACGCGTCAGCTCGTTAGAAAACAAACGAAGCAGAGCTTTTCAAGTCAAAGTAGTTGGAAATTGAGGGGCTTCGGTTATGGTGGGTGAGACAAAGTCATATGAGTTTGAGGTGTCTAAGCTAGCATACATTGGTGTGTGTTGGAGCAACAAAGTGAAATCCCAGATCATCATCTTTGTCATCATCATTCGCAGTGGTTTGCGAGGCCCTGACTTGAGCCAACCGATGAGCCGCAACTTTAGCCGCTACATTATGAATCCGCTGGATTGTAGAGAACCATGTGGTTCCCAACAATAATCTTGAATTAGGATGAGCTAACGACATTACCGACGATAAACCAGTGTTGCTTTTGCCACCGCTCCACTACCGAGCAATAATTGGACTCGTAGATTTCCTCCGATCCATCTACATAAGCATGTGTATTTGTATATATATGTGCATTGTAGTTGATGACTTGATGAGAACTGAAGCAAAGTTTTGACGAGGATATATTTGCTTAGGAAAATCAGTGGTGAAATTTAGAATAGTGAGAAACATAAGACGATCGAGAATTTCTTAAGCTCAACAGTTAACATTTTAGTAGATATGACAGATAGAAAACGTCTTAAAATTGTTATAAAAAATATGTGAAAATAATGTAAGAACAATATTATCGATTTACTAAAATATATTATTTGGGTTGAGTCACGGACTAGGTCGCTCTCTTTAAGACGTTTCACGACTTTGTCCAAATTTATGAAAGCAAATACAATCTCGTCGTTCCTAGAATAAAATAACCCATAATCTTTTTTTTTTGTCTTACAACTTCACTGTACTGATAAAGTCTGGAATGCTACACCTTTAAAATATTTATGTTGCTTAGAAATTTGAAAAAATAATTATGAATTTTCTTTTCTTTGATTTTTCTATATAGAACTGTAGAACCGTTTTTGAATTGTTAAATTGTCTTTTATAAAAATGAGAACTATTGCTTTCTATTTATCGTTGAAAAAAGATGTACAAAGTTCACAAAATTATAAAAACATAACTGTCACAAAATAACGGTCATATTTATGGGTGAAAATATAACGATCATGTTTATTAAAAAAATAATTTTAATAATGAAATAGGTTTTTTTTATTTAAATTCATTTCCCACCTCGTTTAGTTTAGGAATAAAAGAGTTAATATAAATATAAAAAAAATAATAAAAATAATATATTTAATAATTAAAAATATATAAATCTTCTAATTCATTATCATCAAATTTTTAATCAATTATAAAGAATATAATTTATAAGTAATTTTTTTTATTTATTTAAAATATGATACACTATTTTTATCAGTTTTATTATTTGTTTGGGACTTACAGAGGTAGAGTTGTAGTTGGGTCAAGCGAGTATTGTGACCCGGCCCTCTGACTTCTTTTATTTATTTATTTAAAGGACTTGTTCACCTGTTGGATAATCGGATAGACATAGCTCTCTTTGTTGACATCATCTCTCCTTTTAACATGAGTTAGGGATTCCACTGCTAGGTATTTTCTCTTCCATTATCTTATTTTTCTTCTATTCGTCTCTTCTATATATTAGCACTGTCCCTCACTACCAATCTTTTTCTCTTCTCATAGCTCAATAAAACCCTAATTTCTCTATGCGTTTGTTTTTCTTGTCAGTTTTTCCTCTGTTAATTGTTTTGTTCGTAACCTTTTATAGTGATTTTAGTATTCTATAGTCTACTTTAATGTTTGGTCTTTTTTACTACTGCCTTTGGGATAATTTTGTTCTTCCTAGCCATAAATTTGCGGCTCTTTCCTTTGGTATAAGAATCATTCATTCCCATTCATTATTTGTTGATTGACTGATTTAAAGTTGAATAATTTATCCTCGTATTAGGTAAGTTAATTGTCTAGAATTCTGTATATAAATTTTGTATGTTCTTCATTTCAATGTAGTTTTCTAATACGGTTTATTACTTTTATGACAGGTTTCACTGGCTTATTCTTCTTCATCCGGTGGGTTGGCTTTGTTGACCGGTGGTTAAGACAACTCCCTCACTTCAAGTCACAATTCACAGGTTTGAATAAAAATGAAAGTGTTTTTAAGCTGAAATTATGAAAAGACCATCAGCTAGGTTGTTGTGTGTGTGGGATATGTAGATGCATCTTTAGGAGGCATTTGAACTGGACATTTCAGAAGGTTGATGCCATTTTAAAGTTCAACTATGCTCTAAAGTTTTTCTTTCGAAAGTTCCTCCTGTGCTTTCTACTAACGGTGTTTATTTTGCAGCATCTACGTGCTATGATTCTAAATGGATGGAACATACCCACAGGGTGTGTTTCCATAAATTCTAGAGGATCAAAATCTCCATTACCGCACGGGACTATCTCTTTGTGCTCTCCTCGTTCACAAATCCAGGGTGCTTTCCCGCGCATCAGCTCATGGATGTCTTGTCAGAAAGGTATGTTGTGGTGATAGTAATACCCTAGTATTGTTCTCTATTGTCTTCTAATAATTTCAGTTCTAATTCAGATCAAAGAAAGTTAGGATGCTTCTCTTTTCATTTGGAGGAATTTAGGGGAATGGTACAGGTGAAAAATTAAACCGGAAACAATTATCCATTAGACTTACTCCAAAGCTGAACATTGAATCTGAAAATCTCTGCAACACGCTACTCATCTTGATCTTGATCTGACAATCAAATCGCTTCCAGAATGTTGGCCTTAGCTTAATTTATTACTTCTTGATTGCAGTTATGCCTGTCTTGCACCTCTCTGCTGCATCAGCCCCACTTTTGAGTGGGGATCAAGGGAGCTTATTCCATGCTATTCCCTTGTTACCAAGGCGCTGCAGATCTCAAATGTGTCCTCGAGCATCCAAAGATGTTCCCTACAGTTTCCGGTTCCCTCCTATGACAAAGAAGCCAAGATGGTGGTGGAGAGCCCTAGCATGCCTTCCTTATTTAATGCCTCTTCATGAAACATGGATGTATGCCGAGACAGCTTATCACCTCCATCCTTTCCTGGAAGAGCTTGAATTTTTAACTTATCCATTTCTTGAGGCTATTGGTAGTCTGCCAAGTTGGTTCTTGATGGCATATTTTTTCATCGCATATCTTGGAATAGTGAGGAGAAAGGAGTGGCCTCACTTCTTCAGATTTCATGTAGTGATGGGCATGTTGCTAGAAATTTCTTTGCAGGTTATTGGGACCGTGAGTCGGTGGATGCCTTTGGCTGTCTATTGGGGTAAGGTGGGGATGCATTTCTGGACTGCTGTTGCGTTTGCTTACCTCTTTACAGTATTGGAGAGCATACGATGTGCTCTTGCTGGAATGTATGCTGACATTCCTTTTGTGTGTGATGCTGCATATATTCAAATTCCATACGATTAAGGTTAAAATGGATCAACCTTCCCCTACATGAGAACACTTTTAGGTTTCGGTGAAACTGCGATGTATTTGTTTCAATCACTTATGTATTAGTGCTCTAGTGTTATATGCAATTTTAAGTGGAGATTTTGTTTAAATTTGATTTATGAAGCGAATTAAAGTATACTTTTCGTTTTTAACTTTATTAGTCCTTGTTTTATAGGAGCATAAGTAACTATAAAATAATGTTAAGATCTTTCACTCCATCAAGAATCAACAGCATTGAACTTGAGTTGATTGCTTTGAATTCTAATTACTCCCTTTTATGTTTGATATTCTATAATTTTAGGAAATAATTTGAGTGACGTTTTTTGAAAGGGAAAAAATTATCTATTTTAATCAAGCAACAAATTTTTTAACATGAAATCAATCGTGGGTATATGTATGTATATATATATTTTTTGAAATTACATAAAATAATATTTTTTACTTATTTTTGGGAGTATTATATTGGTGTTTATAAGTTTTAAAAAGTATTATTTTATTATTTTTAAAATATTTTTTTGATAATAAATATTAAAAGAGTACAGCTGAAATGGTTTAAAAAGCTTAATTTTAACAAAATGGTTATCAAATTTTGCTATGACTTCTTAATCAGAGCATGAGAAGATATGAGCAGAGAGGGCGAGAAAAAAGAAAGAAAGAAAGGGAGATAGAAATGTGATAAAATTCATTTCTTGATTCATATAGCTAGCGTAGCATAGCACTACATGTTTTTAGTTTGTTTCTAAAGTCTATTACAACATATTGTAACAAGTTATGCTGACATCGCTCATGGTCTTGATTAGCTACATTGATAGCATACTAACAACACTACACTCACATCAATCATAGAATTTATCAACTTCTATTTAGTATCAGATGAAAAATAAATACATGAATATATTTAAAAATATAATTAAATGTCATTCTCTAAAAAAGTGGGGAAAAAAGGAATAGTAAATTGTAAGCTTGAATTAAAAAAAAAAGAGAGACAATTTTTGAATTATACACTTATTCTTTTGGGTTAGGGAACAACCCTATCATCCTCACTCACTGCATACAATAAATCACATATATTTGAAAAATTATGTGTTTGATTTAAATACTTATTAAAATTCATTTGATTATTATTTACTTCATAATTTAATGTGTATTATAATTTCATCACAAATAAAATATATAATTAATATTAATAATTTAATGTGAATTATAATTTCATCACAAATAAATATATAATTAATATTAATATTAATACGTGTTCACCGTATATATACAAATTCAATAATAATATAAATATATTTTATATTTTCTAATATAGATTAGATATGGATGGTTCACTGGCTTTTGTAAATTGTAAATGTTAATTTATTAATTCTTATATAGTATCTTCAATGTCTATTAAGTTTATAAAATAGAATATTAAAAATTTTGATGACTTGATGGAATTATAGTATCTTATTTTTTAAATTTGATGAATCTCTATTGTACCACTAACAGTATATAGAGTTCCATAAATTTGAAAAATGATCTATTAAGTTTATAAAATAAGAAATTATAAATCTTTATTCACTTACGATGTTATACTTTTCAAATTAAGAATACTCCTAATTTATTATTGTATAAAAGCTATTGAAATTAAATACCTAATTTATCTGACCTGGTATTTTTTTCGATTAGATACACATTTGATAACAACTATTTAGAAATTGAATTATTTCAAACACCTATTTATCTTTAGTTACAAAATGTTATAAAATAATTTTTAAATTTTTTAAAAGTAATAGTAAAATAAATTAAAAACATAAACTATAAATCAATTTACAAAATAAAAAAAAGTAAGAAAAAAATACAGGAGAAAGTTTTAACCTAAAATAAAAAGAAAAAATGTATACGTTATAGTCTTATTTTGATAAATTAAATATATTAATCACATTATTTTAAATTCATATAATTTACTTAATTTGATGAATTTATTTTGTAAATATTTTAATCCATTTACACTAATATTAATTTTTTTAATTTTCTTTTTTTTTTAATTTTTTAAACTTTTTGATATAATTTTTATGCAAATATGTAACCCATACTAATAAGATTTCATTCAATCTTATCTAAATTTTTCCACTTAAAAATGAAAAAAAACAAAACTAACAATAAATGATTAAAATATCTCAAAAATAAATAATATATAAAATATATAAAAATAAAGTGACCAAGTAATCATGCTATTCAAATAAAAAAAATTATAAAATAAAAACTCATTAAAATGAATTAACTATTTTATCACTCTTCAAATTTAATGAATTATTACCTATCATATTAGTTGTATTAACAACAGGGTGACGTATAAAGATTTTTGAAAAAAATAATAAAATGTAACTTTTAAAATTTATAATTATAAAATAGTATGATTATATTTAACTCATATATTTTTATCATTAGAATATATTTGACACATTATTTTACTTTGAGTGTCATTTAAATTAAATTATATCGATTTAAACACGTTAAATATTTAACGTCATATAATTAGACAATGTTTAATATTTTTGTTGTTATAAGTTTTAAATGTGGTATTATTTTCTAAAATTTCTCAATATATTTTTTTGGAAACTAGGACCAAAAATGGAATGAAATTCGCTCATTGGTGATTATTCAACACACTTATTCCAAAACTCAATAAATTAATATTGCTAAACTCTAAACCAACCCAACTGAGCGAGGCTTTTCATAGCCAATGCGCACGAGTCACTTCCTTATCTTTCTTCAATACTCATATGAGATTAGCCTGTTGATAAAAGAGAATTTAGACTAGAAAAAAGAGTAAAGATGAGAAGGAATTTAGGAACCCAATATCCTTTTATTTGAATCACAAATAAAGTATTTATAATAGTCTTACAATACTGGAAAAATAATAAACAAGTAATGCTAAGAGAATGCCACTAACCCACTTATGCTAAAGATTAGTTTTACTAGCTGAATAAGTGGAGCCACTCATCCATATAACATATCATTCCCTCCCCCTTAAGTATCCTTGTCTACAAGAATAAACTTTAGGTAGGATTTAATAAGGCGTCATTCATTTTTCCATGTTACATCTTCATTTGGAGCTCATTTCCATTTGATTAGTATTTCAGATCTGGGACGATATTTTTCTTTTTGAATAACTCTTTTGTTGAGAATAACTTCTGGTTTTAGAAGAATAATAAAGTCATCGGATACTGGTGGAGGTTGACTTGAAATGGGAGTGACTTGTGGCCCCAGATATTTCCATAACATACTTACATGAAATATATTATGAATTTGTGAGCTTGCAGGAAGTGCTAGTCGATATACCATATGACCGACTTTTTCAATAATCTGATAGGGCCTAAAAAACTGAGTTTCAAGTTTCATAAAGGCTCAAAATGCCACTAAACTTTAATGATATGACTGAAGCTTGAGATACACATAGTCCCCTACTGCAAAAGATACCTTTATTTGATGTTGATCATCTTAGGTCCTTCATCTGTTGTTGAGCTATTGAGAGATTATGACACAAGTTTTGTAGGATTGAATCTCTATCATGAAGGTAATAATTTACTACCTGAACATTGAAGGTACCTGGTATGTAAGTAAATACATTTGGAGATGGAACTCCATAAACAACTTTAAATGGGGTCATCTTCGTGAAAGAACGAATAAAGGTATTATAACTTTACTCATTCTAAGGAATCCATTCAAGTCATTTTTGTGGATAATCACCTGAAAAACACCATAAATATTATTTCAAGGTGCGATTGACTACCTCTGTTTGGCCGTTTGATTAAGGATGATAGTTGGAGCTCATGCAAAGCTTAGTGCCTTGTAGTTGGAACAGGGTCTGCCAAAAAGAGCTAATAAATACCTTATCTCAATCACTGATAATGGATGTTGAAATGCCATAAAGACAAACCACATTAGCTACAAATGCCTTGGCCACTATAGTTGTCGTAAATGGGTGCTTTAAGGCTACAAAATAGGCATATTTGGTTAACCGGTCAACGAATACCATGATAACCGAATACCCGTTAGATATTGGAAGTCATTCAATAAAGTCCATTGACACATCAGTCCATATTTGAGCTGGAATTGGTAAGGACTACAACAGACCTATTGGTTTCATATAATCAGTTTTGTATCGTTGGCACACATCACATTGTTGGAGATTTATTTTTACTATTTGACGCATGTTAGGCCAAAAGAAGTTATGTTTGATCCGAGATAGCGTCTCGTGGAACCTAAAATATTCCTATATGGGTTTTAAATGACATTTTAAAAGTATTGGTTCAATCAAGGTTAAAGTGAGGCTCAAATAAATTTTATTGTTTTTGAACCATACTCCATCTCGTTGAACTAATGGTTAGAGGGGCTATTTCTGGTGTAGATATGCATAAAAAAATATCATGTTATACCTTCTTTTATAGCATTGGATACCAATATGCATGTGACATGGAATATACATGAATTGAAACTCAATTATCTGAGATAAAGAATTAACAACTTGATCAAAAGATCCCCGTTTATACTCAATTTCATAATCATACTCGAGAATTTTTGGAAGCCATCGAGTTTGGATTGAAGTAGTGATTCATTGTTCTAGCAAAAATTTGAGGTTCTTTTGATTGCTACGAATCGTAAATGGTTTTTCAAGTAGATATGGGCACCATTTATGGATTGATTTCACAATGGTTAACATTTCTTTCTCGTAGGTGGACAATAGTAGAACTGATCCTTTCAAAGCTTCGTTGAAGTAAGCTACTAGTCGATTGTTTTGATAAAGCAATGTGTCCATTCCAATTCCACTAGCATCACATTTAATAACAAATTGTTGGGAGAATTCAGGGAAGCATAGAACTGGTGGTGACGTCAATGCTTCCTTCAATTGTGTGAAAGCCAATTTTGTTGCCTCATTCCATCTGAATCCTTCTTGGTCAACAGTTGGGTTAATGGTGTAACAATAGATCCAAAGTGACGAATGAATTTTCGATAATACCCAACTAGGCCAAGGAACCCACATACTCATCTCGTGGATGTTAGAGTTAGTCAAGGAACCCACCTACTCCGCTGTGTGTGTATGAGAGAGAGAGAAGAACAATCATGTTTTTCTCTTGAGTTATATTTTCTATTAACCGTTTCATTTCTTTAAAGTGCAAGTCATATGGTGATAATCATGACAACATCACGGATTGCTAACATTTATGGAATTTGGAAATGAACATTTTGCTTGAAATTAGTTTATTTATTTCTGTTGGTTTCTTTTTATTATCATCATCTTATTTTGGCAGGAAATTTCATTGTTGTTGGCTCCATGGAACCTTCCATTTGAAATATGGGATCTGGACAATGTTATTCTTAATGGTTGATCTTGTAGCAAGTATAGTTCATTAGCTAACTCATGAAAATATTACTGTGTGTTACTTTCTCCCCATCTATTTTCCAGATTGATGAAGTATAATTATGCCTTGCATTTGGTGGCATTGTTGAAGGAAAAAAATTCCTTGTGACTCTTGATAGATATCTAGGTGACGTTTGGTTCGTAGAATGGAATTGGAATCGGAATGGGAATGAGAATGAGAATGAAATGGAATAGAAAGGAAACAATATTGTTTGGTTTGACCACTTGAATCAAGTTCAGAATCAGGATTATAGTGTTTGGTTTTCTATTGGAATGAAATGAAAAAAACTATAAATTACCTTAATATCCCTACATTCAGTAAAGTTTAAATAATATTATTTAATTACTATTTTCTCATCACACAAAATACATTATTAAAATCATTATTTTTCTAAATAATTATTACTTAATTAAAAATAAAATATATTATTAAAATTATTATTTTTTTAAATAGTGTTTAGGGTTTTGAGGTTTAGGATTTGGGATTTAAGGTTTAGGGATTTAGGATTTGGGGTTTAGGGTTTAGGGTTTAGGGCTATATTTATGTGTTAAGGTTTAGGGTTAAAATTATTATTTTTCTAGAAAAGGTTTAGGGTTTTAGAATTTGGGATTTTGGATTTAGGGTTTAGGGTTTTAGGATTTAGAATTTGGGGTTTAGGGCTTAGGGTTTATGGTTTAATGTTTAGGGATTTAAGGTTTATGGTTTAGGGTTTAAGGTTTAGGGATTTGAGGTTTATGGTTTATGTTTTAGGGTTTTGGGATTCGGGATTTAGGGTTTAAGGTTTTAGGGTTTAGGGTTTTGGGATTTGAGATTTGGGATTTAGGGGTTTAGGGATTTAGGATTTGGATTTAGGGTTTAGGGTTATATTTGGGGTGAGGGTAAAATTGAAAAAAAAAATTGAGATGAGAATGGAATCATGATTCCTATAATCATGATTCCTAAAATAGAGAGAAGGAATTGTGATTCCTTCTCTTTTAGTAATCGATTTCATTACGTCCCCTCCATTCAGCCCAATCAAACACACAAATGGAAGGAATCAATTCTGATTCTTTTTCATTCCCTCCAACCAAACATCACCCTAAAGTTATGAATCATTCATATGGTTCTTATTCATGTGCCCATAAAAGAAAGATGAAAGGTATTTATATCAGTAGTTACTAATAGAGATGTCAAATAGGTTGTTCCATTTAATGTCCTTAATAGGTTCATTGGAGGTTTATGGGCTAAAATTGTCTCATCTTATTTAAAGTTGTCCCTAATGGGCTAATATTTATTATAATAATCATGGTTATTCTAGATAAACATATTTTATTTTTTCATTATTTTTATAATTTTACTCATCATTTAGACTCATTAGGGACAAATAGGACATACCATTTTATTACCATCCCAATCCACCAAAAAATAAGTGAGACTAGATGGGATTGGCTCACAAAATTAATGAGTTGTGTTTGGAGAAGAGCTAGTGTATTAGGGTTTCTAGAGAGATGTTAGAGAGAAGATAATTTCCTATCTTTTATTCATTTAATTAATGAAGTATATATAGACACATGATGGACAGGTGTCATTGTTACAATGGTTGGCGCTCTGTTGTTGTCAGAATCGATCTGTTTATAATAAATTACAAATATCAACAAGTCGTATAAGATGCCTCCTAGTTAAAGCAGGTAATAGTCACCAGGTCTTATTTATCAAATCTAATGTTACAGAGTCTACCAAGGTAGTAGTCATGAGGTCGTTTCCACCAGGTTGAATTATACCGATCTTGAATTATAGATTAAGTCTTGTTCACCAGGTTACAGACATGAGGTCTGATGGCAACCTATCCAAGGTTCCATGATAAAAATGAATTGATTTCTTCTAAGGTTAAAGTTGCTATAAAAGGGTTGCCGAATGACAATATCACACACAATATAAGTGAGGTGTCAGAGGTTATTGAGATTGTGTACCTAATATTTGGATAATATCAAATAAGTTGTATAACATGTTAAAGTGAGATCCCATCCCAATCAATACCTCCAGTTACCGTCTAAAATTTGGTCCCACTTAATGTAGTATCAGCCTTGTCATACATATACGCAAGATATAAGACCAAGCTTTGGCCTTCTGTTCAGAGTTATTCGGAGATGCCAACCCCATCTTGTGACATGAACTATTATAGTACAAACCAAAAGGGTAATTCTGTCCTTTTGTGTATATGCAAGTACTTCTAGTTATGCTGGGTGATTATTTGTCTCATTCTGTATAATATTCAGCGTTTAATGCACATGGAACTAGTAGCTCAAATATATATAAATTTGAAGGTCCTTCAAATCCATCATAACTGAGTTGCCTGCCTAATACTTAAAAAAGATTTTTGTCTAGTCTTTGTTACGATCTTTTTCTTTCAGGTTCTAATTTCCATCAACCTTTTATGCTAACAGGTTCAAGCAGTTGCATGGAAAAATTATGCACCACAAGTTCTCCTTTGTGGATCTTTTGACCGAACCGTTGTTACGGTTACAAAGCTTTATTCATATGTTACATTATTACCTTGCCATGTGTTGTTTCTTAGAAGATGATGCCACTTGTTTATTTGCAATTGTTAAATTTGGGTCTAACTCCATCTCAAAACCCAGGTTTTGAGATGGAGGACTGCCCTTGTTTATATGCGCAGTGTGGGCACGATCCTCAGTCGATGTAGGACTTTAACACTCTTCCTCATATCGGCAAGGGTTTATCCCCTTGAGACCGACGAAGATGTTGAGCTTATGGAACCCAAGTGGCATAATGCATCACTCACCAGTGACGAAACAACTGCACTGATCGTGTAACCTTGCTTTGATACCATGTTAAATTTGAGCCTAACTCCATCTCAAAACCCAAGTTGTGAGATAGAGGACTGCCTTTGTTTATATACCTAGCGTGTGCGCGATCTCCAGTCGATGTAAGACTTTAACATCAATGGTTATGTATTGCGGAAGGATGGCAGGAAACCATACATTCAGGTTACAAGTGGATGGTCATGGCTGATGTAGAAAGCTTGGCATGGGATCCGCATGTTGGCCACTTGTTCGTGGTTTGTGCTTCACCCCCTTTCTTAGGACACTTGTTTGTTTAAGGATTCGAGACTGTTATGTTGTAGTAATTTTAGTGGCAGTACAGTAAGATTAGCAGGTAATGACTGCATTTTTACATGTAATTTAGGTGAGTCTTGAAGATGGTACAGTGAAGGGGTTCGATATTCATGCTGCTACATCTGAGTTGACTTCGGAGGCAAAACCATGTTTTACTCTCCATGCACATGACCGAGCTGTTAGCTCAAACTCATATAATCACTCTGTACCTAATGTACACATTTTTTCCCTTTTCATTTAATTTTCGGAGAAATTCTTTTAAGACCATTTTTCTAATCATAGTTTCATCTTTATGATCTTTTACAGTTCATTGCGACTGGATCCACGAATAAAATTGTTTGTCAACTAATCCTTTATCCTCTGATTCCCTTTTTAGTAGATTGCATATTGTTATGGTTTTAGGGTATTAAACTTGCTTACCCTATCAGGTGAAGCTTTGGGACTTGTCAAACAATCAACCCTCATGTGTATCCTCTAACAATCCTAAAGCGGAGAGTGACTAATGATTTCTTCTTTTCATGCACATGGGGAGTCATTTTGTAAACTTAATTGTTTCCATTGGAACAACCTGATATGATCTGTTATTCTAAATGTCAGAGAATAGTCCTTTTTGCTAGCCATAGGAGGCCTAAAAGGCAAATTACAAGTGAGTTGTTCTATATTTTTATAGTTGCATTGTTGATTAATTCGCATGAGATTGTATAATGATTGGTCTCATGAAACTTGCACAGATGTGGACACATTATCTTATGCTGCAATTGCTAGACAATTTGGGAATTACAGTAAATGAACCAACAGCAAAATAGGTTTTGATTCGACTTTGGAGAGGATTGTGATACCAGTTTGATGCAGAGAGTTCTGTTTTTAGGCAACAAAGTTGCATTTATGTGCTAAAAAATATATCTTGGATTGCATGGGTCTTAGTTCTGAAATATTTGTTAAGAATAATTTTTGTTGTATTTTTAGATTCACTATTTGTTGTCTAAGTTTATTTATTTAGCAAAATAACATTTCCATTAAATTGAATTCCATTGGCGGCGTTCTTGGAGAATTTTTTCATATGTAAATTAGATATAAATGTAATATTTTTGTCCTTACAAGTAAAAGGGGTTATATATGTTATTTTAAAAAATTATTTAATAATTCCACATATTTTCCTGTAATTTTGTAGTCCAGTAGATCTCAGTTTTATTATTGTTCCTTCTTTTCTTTGTTCTGCGTCTCTCTCTCTCTCTTCCTCTTTTCTTCGTTTCGTTTCAGATCGAGCATATTAGGTAAAAGATATATGATCGATACCTAAAATACACTACTTAATTATGATTACCTTTGATTGTTTTAGTCTATTTGATCTTCAACACTCAGATTATCAATCGATTTGTTCGCTTTCAACGGATTACAGCCTCTTGTTCGTTTCAATTGCTGATTGAAACCTTGTTTGCTTTTCGATTGACGTTCACTTTTGATTGGTTTTTCGGAATTATTGTTAATTGCTGGAATTTGTGTCGCTCATAGTTTAAAATTTTCTTAGTTTTTCGTTTTTATGAAGCTTTAATTTGGGGTTCATGTCATGAGAAAGTGATTGTAAAGAAACTTTAATATTGTACTTTTGTTATTTTGTTAAGAGTACTCTGACTCTCTGAGTGTACTTACTAAGCGTGCTTTCAGAGTCGTAGAACTCAAATTCATCCATATGTGATCATTTTTTTTTCACCAATTACATCCATTTCTGCGTCAGCTGAAGAGAATTTTTGTTTTGAATGTTGAGTGATTATATTGAAAATGATGCTGTGTCTCTTTTGAATATTTTACCTTATCCTTGAATTTCAAGATTGAAATCTGTGTCAGCTATATTCCTTTTGTCTAAACCCTAACTGAACAGGTTGCTCTAGATTGAAGTACAAGTTGGTGTATGCTAAACTGGCTTTACATCCATGGTTGCTATATGCCTATATTTATTTGTCTCTGTTGACGAATGAGTTTTTATTTTTATTGATTGACTTTTGGTTCTTCCCTTTCAGGTTTGTGTCTAAAGCACGAAAATGGGTGTTGCACAAAACAACCACGACATGGAGGAGGGAAATTTGGAGATTGGCATGGGTATGTGTTTTTTTAGTGTAGTACTTAGTTTTGCATTCACAGTATTAATGGTGTATGTAATTTTATAAAATGGTGGGAGGCATTTGATTTTAGGGTATCAATTATAGCACAAATTTCCTCAAATCCCTGGTGAAGTCCACTTGTTGTTTCTTTTTAGAAAGACATACACTAGCTTGAATTAATTGATTGATCAATTTATCATTTTTTTTTTACTTCTACATTGCAGAGTACAGAACCGTCTCTGGAGTTGCTGGTCCTTTGGTGATACTCGATAAAGTTAAGGTAAGAGGATTCTTCTCAGCTCCCCCTCCCTGTCTCCTCTTCCACCTCTATACAATTTTCCTCATTAAAATATTTGAAGGGTTAATGAATTCTCTTCAACTGTATCAGGGACCTAAGTTTCAGGAGATTGTTAACATCCGTTTGGGAGATGGAACAACTCGACGTGGACAAGTGTTGGAAGTTGATGGGGAGAAAGCTGTCGTTCAGGTAAGAATTCTTTGTGATGCTAGCCCATTCACGAGGGCTGGTACATTTCTGTAATTTCGGTATTCTATTTCATTATTAACCCTGCCTGCAGAATAGTTGCAGCTTTTCCTTTTTCTTTATGTGTTGTTGTTAGTGTGGTTTCCTTTGTTCTATTTTATATGTGCAGGTTTTTGAGGGAACTTCTGGAATTGACAACAAATATACTACTGTACAATTCACAGGAGAGGTATAGGACTAACTATCCTATATTTTTTTCTTGCTTTTTCACCCAAAAAAGGATGGGAATTGCCTTTATTTGCTCATTTAGATTCCCACCATCGTCTAGTATAGATGTCATATCCTTTTTTTTACCTCGCCATGTATTGCAGGTATTGAAAACTCCAGTCTCACAGGACATGCTTGGACGCATTTTTAATGGTTCTGGAAAACCAATTGATAATGGTCCCCCAATTTTGCCAGAGGCTTACTTGGATATATCTGGTAAGTTACAGTGAGTATTTTTTTTTTTGCTAAATGTTTGCATGGGTATGTATACTTTTTTTTTTTTTTAAATGTTATGTCATCCAATGTTCTTCATGTCCTTAGGGAGCTCTATCAACCCCAGTGAGAGAACCTATCCAGAAGAGATGATTCAAACAGGGATTTCAACAATTGATGTCATGAACTCTATTGCTAGAGGACAAAAGATCCCTCTTTTCTCTGCTGCGGGTCTTCCCCATAATGAAATAGCTGCTCAAATATGTCGTCAGGCTGGTTTGGTCAAGCGGCTGGAGAAATCAGACAACCTGCTGGAGGTATTGGTTGGTGTTACTTGGTGACTGCTTAATGCATTAAAGATTGAATAATGAATATTCTTAATGAGTTAACTAACTAATACACAACTCAGCAACTAATAAAAGCAATATCATCCGCTGGTGTGGTCTGCGTTATTTACCAACTTCATTATGGTCATACCAATATGCGTGTGTTGCATTTTTCTTATTGGGGAACTATTCCCAACTTCCCACTTTATGATGGAACTAGGATGTTGTTAGTAGCTTTGTTTTCATATATTTAACTTGTTTTTGGGAATGCAATGCTATTGAATATATACATTATTTAAAGTTTGAATTGATCAAATGTAAGCTCTTTTTATTTATTATAAGCAAATATAGAATTAGAACTTCTGTCTTGATGCATGTGGAATAATGATTTATATAAGCAAGGTTGCTTGTGACCTTTCTCACTTTTTAACATCATGTTGTAACTCTGTAATCTTTTGAATTTTCAGGATCAAGAAGAGGACAACTTTGCCATTGTTTTTGCAGCTATGGGTGTGAATATGGAAACTGCACAATTTTTCAAACGTGATTTTGAGGAAAATGGTTCAATGGAGAGAGTGACCCTTTTCTTGAATTTGGTATGCTTTTGAAGCCCACTTACGAGGTTTAACTAATGTGTCACATTGAAATATTGGATTTTCTCCATGTGTATGGGATTTGTTAACTTGCATAATTTATTATACGATTTATGAACTTAAAGTATCCTTTTCCTATAGGCAAATGACCCTACTATTGAGCGTATTATCACTCCCCGTATTGCTCTTACAACTGCCGAATATTTGGCCTATGAGTGTGGGAAGCATGTCCTTGTCATACTTACAGATATGAGTTCCTATGCTGATGCTCTTCGTGAGGTATTCAAATCATCATGCCTGATGTGTGTACTATAGTCACTTGAAACAGTAAAACAATTTGTAATATGGATCTTTTTTGCAGGTGTCTGCTGCTAGAGAAGAAGTCCCTGGAAGGCGTGGGTATCCTGGCTATATGTATACTGATTTGGCAACAATCTATGAGCGTGCAGGACGAATTGAAGGGCGTAAAGGCTCTATTACGCAAATCCCAATTTTAACAATGCCAAATGATGGTAATGCATTTTCTTACCAGATTGAACATCTGGGTTGATTCATTATTGTTCTAGTGGATAAAAGTTGGCTGAAATGTATTTTATTTTTCCAGATATTACACATCCCACTCCTGACCTTACTGGATATATTACTGAGGGGCAGATATATATTGATAGACAACTCCACAACAGACAGGTACGATTGTTAGAAAGCTAATGTTACTTAACTTTGATTCACTGTTTTGGTCAGAATATGAAGTTGAAACAGATTTGGTTTTCGGCTCGTGCATGGTAGCTATAACTCTTATCCATTGTTATAATGCTGTTTGAGAATGTTGGAAATTTTTCTCGCTGTAAAAACACCATTCAATGCTATACTGGCATGAACGGGGTATCAGTTCAAGGTTTGTGGAAATGTATTAATTTTAATTATATGCTTGCATTGCTTAGATTTCTTTGTAAGTTTTTGGAAGAATGATTGGCCTCTGAATCAGTTCATATTTACAATTCATTTCGATTATAAAATCTAAGTAACTTGATGATTTTAGAATGGTTTACTGTGCCTGAAGAACGTGGCATAGCATTGTTAGTGGATATAATAAACAGTTTTGTGGAGCTTCAGGACTAAGCTTTGATCCCTTTTAATTGAGCAGATATATCCTCCAATTAATGTCCTTCCATCCCTGTCTCGTTTGATGAAGGTAAATATCGTTTGTAGACTTATTCTAGATATATGTCTGCATTTTCTTTTACGAAGAACATAAAGAAGTATAAATTTGGATTAATTCTGTTTATCATTGCAGAGTGCCATTGGTGAGGGGATGACCCGCAGGGATCATTCTGATGTGTCTAACCAGGTTTGATTAAGCACTTCTTGTAATTCTGACATGTTTTCATTCCTTAAAGCCATCTAATAAACTTTGTAATGCATTTCAGTTATATGCAAATTATGCAATCGGGAAAGATGTACAGGCCATGAAAGCTGTGGTTGGTGAAGAAGCACTCTCTTCAGAAGACTTGGTCTGTACCTTTTCGTATATATATGTAATTTTATTTTTTTTGCCTTTGTTCCATTAAGGTGCAAAACTTGCCTTGAAAGAAGCTAATATTTGTGTGTTTGTGTGTGTGTGTGTGTGTGTGTGTGAAATACAGCTATATTTGGAGTTTTTGGACAAGTTTGAGAGGAAATTTGTTGCACAAGGAGCTTACGACACTCGCACTATCTTTCAGTCACTTGATTTGGCATGGACATTACTTCGCATATTCCCCCGTGAACTTCTCCACCGTATACCTGCCAAGACCCTTGACCAATACTACAGCCGTGATGCAGCTAATTAATGGAGAAACAAGAAAACATTTTTGCTCTGCTACAATTTTGCAAGTGAGCTCTGTAATTTATTTATTCATTTGCTTTGCTTCAGTAGATTGCATCTTTCGTCTACCCAGTATAAATAATAAATCCTGTGGTCCATTTGAGTCCCTAAAAGCTTTTCAAGCGGTCAAAGTGACACCAAGATTCTTTTAGTGAGGAAAGTAGATATCATAATTTTCTCTCTTTTATTTTTTTTAGGTTGTTATCATGTTGTGGTTTGGTAGGACTTTTGTTGTTCTGGCAGAGTATCATTAATAGAGGGCTTGAGGATCTGTAAAGCCCTTGTCAGCAATGCTGCTCCTTTATTATCTTATTTATCTTGTAATTCTATCATTTGGTTATCTCGTATTGTCAAGAAATATTGTTATGCTTCACTGCTTCTACAGCCAGCAGGTTTTCTGTGTAAAATACTTTTTTTTAGTTGATGCTTAAATACATTGAGATTGTGTGGTGCAGAAATATCAGTTTGTTATCGGTTTGGTGATGAGATAATTAGAGCAGGTCTTTTGCTCGACAAGGGCTTAATCCAGATTTAAGATGCAGCATGGTTGCGGTTAAGATACCTAATCATATTTCACAACCCATGTTAGCTGTTAAGGATAATGTAAAGTCCTGAGCTTGTTAGGTGTGTTTGGTACTCAACATAATTTCCACGTGAGTGTACGTTACAGTAGTAGAAAACAGTAGCATGGATCAGATGGCAACGTAAAATCTATTGACCTGCTCCAGTTGGCTTCCTTCTTCAATATGCATGGCCATTTTACTATATTTTCCTTTATTCGTTTACAGGTATCATTGTATATTTTTATGCCGAACGAGTTGTGGCTCAACGGCATAAAACTTGGGTATGTATAAGGTCTAGATTCGAATCTCTGGTTGTGTGAGCTTGAGTAGTATAAAAAAAGTATCAAAGGGTACAAAGTTGGTTTGTTTTTAATGCAAAGGTTAGAAACTACTTTTGAATAATGTGCCACGACCTCAACTTATATATTGTTAGGTCCTGAAAAAAGATTTGGTTATATTTCTCTATATCTTTTAAGTCGATGCTGCTTTCTAATTTGTTAAAGACATTTTGACTAGTTAAATGAGATGGTATATGGATAGAAGTTGGAGTTGCATTTGCATGTTGGAAGACAAGCGTTAGAGTTCACTTGCTTGGCAGGCTGGAAGAGAGAAATGGATAAACTATTTAACCTATATTTCTCAACGACATAATATGTCAACTATGTCCAAAACTATTGTGATCTGTGACACTGATGTTTTGTGTTGGCACGCAAATGTAATTTTATAAATTAAATATTGCTGGCTAATTGTTTGCGTGTAACGTTGGGTGTGACATGACTCTATGTTCTAATATGACACGGATGTTAACCTCGAATGGTTAATTGACAAGGCCACAATTGGAGAAAAGAAAAAAAGAAAAAGAAGAGAGATAAATATAGCTATAGTTATTATAAAAGTAATACTAAAGTTTTATATTTATTTTTTTATAAAATTTTAATCCTATTATTATCGCATGCATGATAAATTTTTATTATGCGTTAATATGTTCAAATAGTTAGAAAATAATATAATAAATTAAAATTGATTTAAGATCTATATTGGGTCCAACATTTCTGATTAATTATAAAAAATTAACGCCATCATCAGTTTTTAATTTTTTTTTGGAATTTACCCATAAAAGAAGTGTGACCGAAAGTACGTATGGTTGAAAAAAAACAAAAAAAGAGTGTAAAAGTTAATAATATGACCAAATAGTTGAAAATTAGGTTAGGAAATAATAGTTGATGCAAAAATAAAATTTGTTCTTTCCAATTAAAAAAATTAAAATTTTGTCAAATTTTAGCCCCATGACCATCTATAACCAATTTAAACCCTTGTAGTTCATAAAAACGAACATCGGCTCCCAACTACCAAGTGATGGTTTTCACACCCATGGGCAAGAAGACAAATACCTCATCTTCTCTTTGCGTTCTTTGCTGTCCACCGTTGAATTGGTCGGAGGCTATTAGTTCAGGTCATTCATCCACTCTTTTTTCAATAATTCTGTTAGAAAAATTGAGTATATTTTCATATTATAAATAGTTATTATTAACTTATGATTTAAATGAGTAAAGTTCAAACTAATCCGACAAAATAATACTATTGAAAATATAATGTTAAAATAAAATAAAGTAAATATTGAAGCAGAAGTATTAAAATATAAAAATAAAACACCAGAAATTTAACAAGGTTTGTTACCTAGGTCTTTGGACGTCGTTGACTACTTCCACTATCTCCAAATAGATGAACTCCAAAATTATAACTAATTAAATAAAATTGAGCTAATCAATTACCCTTATAGAAGATAGGAAGATTTACAAATTTTAGGATGTTTACAAATGGTGGATGAGGGCTTTATTTATAGCCCAAAATACAACGCTCATCTTCATTCCTAACCAATGTGAGACTTTTCCAATTTGCTCACTAAGAAGCTATACAACAAATCTCCACCTTAACGACTTAGTGATTCTCAAATGATTTTTTTAATCATTATATCAGCGACGTCAGTGTCAATTCAGATTTGTAGGATGTTAGTCAAGTCCAAACAATGTTTGAACTTGATTGTCGTTACCACATTGGTCATCATATCTGCGAGATTCTCTATAGTACTGATCTTCTGAACTAGTACTCCACCTTCTTCAATAATCTCTCGCACGAAATGGTAACGGATGTCAATGTCCTTTGTACGTGCATGATAGACTTGGTTCTTTACTAAATGAATAACACTCTGACTGTCACAAAACACCTTAATATGTTTTTGACCAACTCCCAATAATTCAAGCAAACCTCGTAACCAAATAGCTTCCTTCACAACCTCTGTAACTGTACATCTGTAGTAGACAAAACAACTGTGGACTACAAGGTAGACTTCCAACTGATTGGTGCTCTAGCAAGAGTAAACACATAACTAGTAGTTGACCAATGCTTATCTAAATTTCCTACATAGTTGGAATCACAATATCTGATTGCATATTGACCAATGGTATTATCCTGTTGAAATACTAAACCAACATCTACATTATTTAGATTATACTGTAGAATCCATTTCACAGCCAGCCAATGTCCTTTACCAGGATCATACATGTACCTGCTTACAGCACCAACCACATGTGAAATGTCAGGTCTTGTACACACCATTGCATACATCAAACTACCAACTGCATTTTCATAAGGTACATTTGCCATGTATTCTTGTTCTGTATCATTCTTTGGAGATAATTGAGCACTAAGCTTTAATTGAGGAATAAGCGGGGTACTTACAAGTTTTGTCTGTTCATTCATACCAAAACGTTGTAGTACCTTATTCAAATATTGACTCTAGGTCAAACTAAGCTTCCCTTTCTTCCTGTCTCTGCTTATCTCCATACCAAGAATCTTCTTGGCTTCTCCCAAATCTTTCATCTCAAACTCCTGACTTAGTTGAGCCTTCAATTTCTCAATTGTTTTCTTGGCTCTTCGATGCAATCAACATATCATCGACGTACAATAAGAGATAGATGAAAGATTCATCTTGTAGCTTGCAAAAATACACATAATGACCATGTGTGCTTCTAGTGTACTTTTATTGCAATATAAATTGATCAAATCATTTGTACCACTGCCTCAGAGATTGCTTCAATCCATATAATGATTTGTTCATCTTACAAACTCAATTCTCTTTACCAACAACATTAAACCCTTATGGCTGAGACATATAGATTTTCTCTTCTAAGTCACCGTGTAGAAATGCGGTTTTCACATCAAGTTGAACTAGTTCCAAATCCAACTATGCTACCAAGACCAAAAAAATTCTAATGGAGGAATGTTTTACAATTGGAGAAAAACCTCATTATAATCGATTCCCTCTTTCTGAACGTAGCACTTAGCCACCAACTTGCCTTATAGCGAATATTATCTTTGTTAGGAAATCCCTTCTTCTTTGCATACACCCATTTGCAACCAATTGACTTTTTACCCTTAGGTAGTTGTGTCAACTTCCATGTCTTATTCTTCTAAAGGAACAAAAGTTCTTCGTTCATGGCTTCCTTTCATCTTTCAACTTCAAGGCTTCTAATTGCTTCTTTATATATGGAAGGAATATCATCATGCATAACTAAAAGTGCACAAGCCATCGTATTCTTAAACTGAGCAGGTAGGTTTTCAAATTCTTTGTATCGAGTAGGCATCTTGACATTTCCTTGTTATGGCATATCAACTGCATTTTTTCTTGTTGCTGTGGAGGTTCTTGGGTTAAAACCTCTTCATTTGATTCATCTTTTATCAATGGAGGATCAAATTCTGTCTTATATCTACCAACTAGATTAACAATTTTGCTTTCAAACTCCACTTGCTGCAAAGTGCCATCAATCTTCTCAGTTACCTTTTTCAGTTAAGCAAATTCATCAAAGGTAACATGTCTACTGAAGATTATCTTCAAGGCACCATAGTTGAAATCCCTTATAACAAAAAAGGATCCCCAAAAAAATAGCTTTCTTGGCTCTTGGATCCAACTTTGATTCCGTTACATGGTAGTATGCAATAGAACCAAACACATGTCAGAAATCATAATCTCCAGCAGGTTTTCTATATCATACCTCCATAGGTGTTTTTCCTTCAAGAGTAGACGATGGTAGACGGTTGACAAGAAGACATGCATACATCACAGCCTCAGCCCAATAGTGCTTGCCTAACCCAATATTTGACAACCTACACCGAACCTTCTTCAGCAAAGTCTGGTTCATACGTTTTACAATTCCGTTCTGTTATGGTGTTTTTCAAATAGTGAAGTGTGGCACTATCCCTTCTTCTTCACAAACTTTCATAAATGGATCGTTTGTGTACTCAGTGCCATTATTAGACCTCAGACGCTTGGTCTTTCTACCAGTCTGAGTCTCGATCATCTTCTTCCATTTGAGTAAAAATCCCAACATTTCATCCTTCTTCTTCACGAGATACACCCAAACTCTTTTGGAGAAGTCATCAACGAAAGTGACATAATAATGTTTGCCACTTATGGATGGAGTTCTTGTTGGACCACATACATCAATATAGATGTAATCCTAAATGCCCTTTGTATTATGGAGAGCAATGCCAAAGCTTACTCTTTTTTGCTTCCCCAATACACAATACTCATCGAATTCCAACTTGTAAGTTCTCGTACCTATTAATAGGCCTTGCTTTACTAGAATCTGTAAAAAAAATCACTACCATGTCCTAAACGCATATGCCACAACTTGGTAGTTTTTGAATCTCTTTCTTCCTCTGAAACTGCTACTGATGCTGTCTCAATAATCGTACTACCAAGGTAGTAGTACAAGTTATTATTCCGAGCACCTTTCATCGCCATAAGTGCTCCAGAAGTAACCTTTAATGCCCTATTTTGTATGGTCACAGTAAAGCCTTTTGATTCTAAGACTCCCACAGCAATGAGATTCTTCTTCATATTTGAAACATAATGAACATCCATCAAGACCCTGGTTGAATCATCTTGATTCTTCAAACGAATTGTATCGATCCCCGAAACTTTGCATGGATAATCATTACCCATGAAATCAAGTCCACCGTCTAGTTCTTCAAAGTTAAAGAACCATTCTTTATTAGGAGACATATGGAAAGTACACGCTGAATCAAAAATCCAATCAACTACGCATGCATTAGACAGCACAATTTTTCCTTTCTTCTGCAGCTTTGGATAAGTTTTTCTTCTAATGGCCTTTTTCATGACAAAAGGCACATTTATCTTTACTAAGTCTTCCTTTTGATAGAGATCTATCTCTCATTCCTTTCTATTGTGTTTACGGACGTTCTCTTACAGACAATGCCTTTGCTACTTCATTCTTGCTTTATTTTTTTTTTAAATTTCATAACTATACAAAGTAGTGCAAACTTCCTCAAAAGACACTTTATCCTTCCCAATGAATAAGCTCGTAATAAGGTGATCAAACTCATCAAGAAGGAAAGTTAACAACATCAAGGCTAAATCTTCAAAAGTTTCATCCATATTTAACAAATCTGCTGCTAATCGATTACAAGTGGTAATGTGATCATTTATTGTAGTGCCTAGAAGGTATTTAAAACGAAACAACTTCTTCAAATAGAGCTGATTCTGTCTGCTCTTCTTTACGAACTTGTTCTCCAATGCCTTCCACAACTTACTTGCAGATGTCTCTTTCGTAAACATGTACTTTTGTTTTCTTGAGAGACATGAATAGATTGTACCACATGCCAATCAGTTGATATTTTTCCACTCGACTTCATCTGCTCCATCTGGTTTCTCTTCTTCAATGACGATGTCTAAACCTTGTTGAAACAGAGCATCTAAAAACTTCGCCTTGACACATGCCGAAATGACCGGTTCCATCAAATTTATCTACCTCGAACCTTGTATTCATCATCATAGTTCTGTGTGACGTGGATGATTGGCTTTTGTTTGAAAGAAATTTTTCTTCCGCCATTTCTTCAAATTACAACAACTAGTAACTACATTTCAATAGCAAACAAACTGAATACAAACAAATGCCTAGGTAGAAACCTTCGTCACTGATACCAATTGTTGAGAAAATTAGATATATTTTTTTAATTATAAATAGTTACTATTCATTTATGATTTAAATGAGTAGAACTCAAACTAACCTAAAAAATAATGTTATTGGAAATATAATACTAAAATAAACTAAAGTAAATATTGAAGAAGAAAAATAAAAACACCAAAAATTTAACAAAGTTCAATATAAATGTTACCTAGGTTCTATGGCGTCGTTGACCACTTCCAATATCTCCAAATGGATGAACTCTAAAATTATAACTAATTGGATAAAATTAAGTTAATCAATTACCCTTACAAAAGAACGCAAAAATTACAAATTTTATGATGTTTACAAATGGTGGAAGAGAACTTTATTTATAGTCCAAAATATAACACTTATATTCATTTAACAATGTTGTAAAAGCCTATATTAAGCATCCATGCCTTTTTCTTAAGTGAGCGAATTCCTGACTTAAACTTTTAACTTTTACGTTAAAAAACCTTAAAATAGCAATAAGCTTGAAAATAAATAGCAATAAAACATGCAAAATCAATCATATAAGTTGCAAATCTAATACTCAAATGTTAATTTAGAGTTGTCAAAGTAATCAACGATGGTTGGGGAAGAACTTAGAATAATAATATTTGAACAATGTGTAAAAAGATGTAGTTGTAGACTTAATTGAAAAGAAAAAATATATATAAATAAAAATAGTCAAATAGATGGAAGAATGTTACTTCTAATGTTGTAACTTAGTGATTGCCAGCATTTGTAGTTGTCAGATAGAAAAGAAAGAAATGAATTTGGTAAAGGAAGAATGAATAATGTACAAATAACAATCCTAATAGTGTTCGTTTGTAATATTGATATTTTTATTTTTTTGTTTTGTTTTTCTTATTTATAACTTTCTACTTTTTTTTAATTCTTAATGAAATAGTGTCAAGATTTTATGGATAACATATGAAATCAACATAAAAAGGAAATGTTTGAGGCTATAGTCTCAACCATCTCAAGGTGGAAAAGCCTTAATGCCCAAGCCTCAGATCAAAAAGGCACATACCACACGAGGCTATACTCTCGGAACTTTTTTTTAAGCTTTATATCAAGGCTTGCTTCAAAATAGCCTTTTACAATAATGATTTTTAATTATGCTTACGTCATTTTCTTGTGGGAACTACTGTTTAATATCATGTTGGTTTAAAGTGCACGTGTGACCCTTTATCATAGCTACTCCAACTCCAAGCTTTGAACACGTTTTTCAATTTTTTGTAAAGTTACGATTCTTATGAATATTTGAACACATTTTCAATGCATATTTATGTAAAATTTTTTGAGAATCTGTTTTATCAATGTTGAACAAACTGTATTATTAAGTGTAAAACAAGCTATAATTATTGTTGATATTAGCTGTTATATTCCTAGCTTAGTGGCCACTAATCTAAATTTTTTCATTCCTATTTATAGTGTTGTATATACATTAAAGAAAATCAGAGAATGAAGTGAAAGATACATACTCCAGATTATCTCTATTATATCTCTCATAATATAATCTTCATGTTATCAAAACATTTCTGAAATCCAATTTTGTCTTCTCACCAATTCTGTCGAGGAAGAATTTTTTTTCCCTAAAATAAGTAGTTCTCGGGAGATAGTGAGATTTTTTTTCCATTACTGAATACGTTTGATTTCTGTCATCATTGCCACCATCAGCCATCTATTCATCGTCATCGCCGATGATATAATATCATCTCAGACCAGTCATCATCTCAGACCAGTCATCATCGCCACCATCAACCATATGTTCATCATCATCGTCGTCATCGATCATCATCGTCATCTGCTTTAGTCCCACATTTGCATTTTGTTTTTGTTTCCAATACCCATAAGCTACATTTTTGTAATATAACTCAATCTAACCCGGTAAAACCCTACCCATCCGACCTAGAACAACCATACCCGAACCGACCCAGTACAACCCACCTGACTCGGTACAACCCTACTCTATCCAATAGATTATCTTAAAAAAAGCCCATAAATTTCAGTCCACATATAATCTACAATTGAAATAACACCAATGGCCATGGGAAAACTTATAATTACTAGTTTCACAGAAAACAGTCTTATGCCCATCACCAGTCACAAATTAAATAGGCACAATTACCTTCAATGGTCTCAATCCGTCATGATGTTTATATATGACAAGATGAAAGATGATTACCTTACTGGTGATGCAGCATCTTCGAACAAGGACGATCTACAATACAGAACATGGAAATCTGAAAACAATATGGTGATGTCTTGGTTGATCAATTCCATGAAAAACGAAATTGGAGAGAATTTTCTTCTCTGCAAAACTGCCAAAGGAATATGGGATGCCACCAGAGACACTTATTCCAGTTCTCATAATATGTCCGAACTATTTGAAATTGAAAGCATCCTCCATGATCTTCGTCAGTGAGACTTGTCAGTTACATAATACTTTAACTCTCTTACTCGATGTTGGTAGCAATTAGATCTCTTTGAGGTTCACGAATGGACCTGTCCAGTAAACAACATCTTGTACAAACAGATTATTGACTGGAAGCGGGTTTTCAAATTTTTACTGGGGCTCCATAAAGATCTTGATGATGTGCGTGATAGAATTCTCAGAACAAAACCCTTGCCTAACATTCGTGAAGCCTTCTCTGAAGTTCGTCAAAAGGAGAGTTGGAAGAAAGTAATGATGGGTCCTTAATCTACCATTTTCGTGACTGGAAAAGGATATACACTTGCTATTTGAGGCCACCAGCACTCTCATAATACAGACAACCATCCTCGTTATGGAAGACCTTGGTGTGATCATTGTCGTAAACCTGGTCACACTAAGAGAACCTGTTGGAAAATTTATGGCAAACCCAATGATTGGAAACTACCATTCGCACAACACATCAACAAAGAAAGTTATGGAAAAATTGTCTCCAAATCTCAAGGTACTGAGTCACCTGAATCTGCTCTGTTTAGCAAGGAACAGATTGATCTCCTCCAAAAACTATTTGGACAATCCTTGACCATATCATCTGCCACTATAGCTCAATCAGGTAACACCCTAAATACTCTTAGTGTGAATCAGGTTATGAGACCATGGATTGTTGATTCAGGAGCTTCAGACCACATGACGGGTGATGTTTCTCTTCTCATGAAACTTAAAACCTACCAGAATGGACACACGGTACAAATTGTCGATGGTTCAGTATCCAAAGTAACAGGATTTGGTTCAACCAAAATTTCAAACTCTTTTATTCTAGATTCTGTCATTCTTGTTTCTACACTTGATTGTAATCTTGTATCAATTACTAAACTCACCTGTGATAAAAATTGTATGGCTAAATTTTTTGATAACCTATGTGAATTTCAGGACTTGGATTCGGGGAAGATGATTGACAGTGCTAAAGAATGCTCGGGACTCTATCTCTTTAGCAGTGAAGAACCTTCAGCAAGACAAGTCCACCAAGTTGTATTCGAAGTTTCTTATCAGAATAAAGCTTTGTTAAATCTTAAGTCTAATAATGATAGTGAAATCATGTTGAATCACTATCACTTAGGTCATCCTAATTTCAAGTATTTACAGAAACTTTTTCCTTCATCCTTTAGAAATAAAAATTCAAAAGATTTTCAGTGTGAAGTATGTCAATTTTCAAAACATGTTAGAACTTCATATCCTCATCTTCCACATAAAAAATCACATCCTTTCTCATTAATTCACACTGATATATGGGGACCTTCTCTAATCAAAAACATCACAAGGACACGTTGGTTCATTTCATTTGTGGATGATCATACTCGAATCACTTGGTTATTCCTAATGAAAGAAAAATTTGAAACATGTCAAATTTTTAAAAATTTCAATACCATGATTCAAACCCAATTTCAAACAAAAATCCAAGTATTGAAATCTGACAATGCTAAAGAATAGTTCACGTCCACCCTTACTGATTATATGTTAAGTCAAGGGATTGTCCATCTAAGCTCATGTGTTGACACATCTCAACAAAACGGGGTGGTTAAAAGAAAGAATATGCATCTTCTCAAGGTAGCTAGATCCCTCATGTTCACAACTCATGTCCCTCAACATTTCTGGAGGGATGCTGTTTTTACTGCTACCAATGTTATTAATAGGATGCCATCTCGTGTCCTCCTATTTAAAACACCTATCAATACTCTACTTAAGTCATACCCACACACCAAAATCGTGTCCCACGTTCCCTTTAAAAATTTTAGATGTTCTTCTTATGTCCATGTACATCATAGTGGAAAACTTGATCCTCGAGCCATCAAATGCATATTCCTAGGGTATTCATCATACCAGAAAGGATACAAATGTTTTTCTCTTATCACAAAACGATTCTATAATACAATGGATGTCACATTCTTTGAACAATATCTGTACTATTCCAAACCTGTCATTCAGAGGGAGAACATAGGCAATGAATACCAGCTTTCGAATATCATAACCACTCAGTCTCCCACAAATCCTATCTCGCAAATTCCAGAGAGTGAATCAATGTCTCAAATAAATACTCTTACTAATCCCAATGAATCCTCAACTTCTCTACCAACATATCCAAACTTCCTTATCCCGAACAATGATCTTCTTGTCTACTCTAGAAGGAAAACAACTCAAGAAAGAGTAGAAAATTGAGCATATCTTGAGCCAATCCAGGAATCCAACCCGAGTACAGGCCACTCCGACAATTCACAAGGTAACATCACTGAACCTCATATTATTGAATTACCTAATAATGATTTGAATTTGCCAATTGCTATAAGAAAAGGTGTAAGATCATGCACAAACCATCCCATCTACAACTTTGTTTCCTATAAAATCTCTCACCATGTTATAAGGCATTTATCAGCAACCTTGATCAGATAGAGGTTCCAAATTCTGTTCATGAAGTATTTCAGATACCTGAATGGAAGATAGTTATTCGTGAAGAACTCAATGCCTTAGAAAAAAACAAGACTTGGGAGATCACAAAACTACCATCGGGAAAACAAACTATTGGGTGTAAATGGATCTTTACAATCAAACACAAAGCAGACAACAATGTAGAAAGACTCAAAGCTTGCCTTGTGGCTAGGGGATTCACTCAGACATACGGGCTTGACTATCAGGAGACTTTTGCACCTATAGCAAAACTCAACACTATTCATGTTCTTTTCTCCTTAGCATCTAACTTAGATTGGCCTCTTTACCAATTAGATGTCAAGAATGCATTCCTTAATGGTGATCTCTAAGAAGAAGTCTACATGGACATTCCTACTGGAATTGAATCTTCTGTTCTAACCAATAGAGTCTGCAAACTTAAAAAATCTTTATATGGATTGAAATAGTCTCCACGTGCCTAGTTTGATAGGTTCTCTAAAGTTCTGAAGAGATATGAGTACACTTAATGTCAATCAGATCACACACTATTCATCAAACACTTCTCTAATGATAGAATAGTTATCCTAATTGTGTACGTAGATGATATTGTTTTAACAGGTAATTTTACAATTAAGATGAATAAACTCAAGAAATTTGAGATCAAAGATCTGAAAAGATCTGGGCAATCTCAAATATTTCCTAGGAATGGAAGTAGCACGAACAAAAAAGGGCATATCTATATCTCAAAGAAAATATGTACTTGATATTCTCAAAGAAATTGGAATGATCGGGTATAAACCGATAGAAACTCCGATGGACTCTACAGTAAAACTCAGAATCAAAGAAAATAGTACACTTGTGGACAAAGGCCATTACCGAAGATTAGTGGGGAAACTTATTTACCTATCCCACACTAGACCAAATATTGGTTTTTTAGTAAGTGTTGTAAGTCAATTTATGAACAATCCCACTGAAAAACACATGAAAGCAGTCTACTGTATACTCAGGTATCTCAAGATGACATCAGGAAAATGAGTATACTTCAGTAAGAATCCCACTAGAAAAATTGAAGTCTTTGCAGATGCTGACTGGGTAGGTTCTATAGTGGATCGCAGATCTACCACTGGGTATTGTACATTCGTATGGGGAAATCTTGTAACTTGGCGAAGTAAGAAACAGTCAGTAGTCGCTCGAAGTAGTGCAGAAGCTGAATTTAGAGCTATGGCTCATAGGATTTGTGAAGGAATGTGGTTAAGAAGACTACTTAATGAATTAGACTTCACAACTCCTGAACCAATCAACATGCATTGTGACAATCAAGCTGCAATAAGAATTGCAAAAAATCCAGTTCATCATGACCGAAATAAACATGTAGAGATAGATCGTCATTTCATTGAAGAAAAGTTAGATGAAAAAATCGTGGACCTACTATATACATCTACACATCATCAAATTGCAGATATCCTTACCAAAGCATTACCTCGAACAATCTTCGAAGAATTGAGTTACAAGTTAGGAATGATTAATATCTATTACCCAACTTGAGGGGTAGTGTAGACGTTTTTGAGAATTTGCTTTATCAGTGTTGAACAGGCTGTATTATTAAGTGTAAAACAAACTGTAATTATTGTTGATATCAGCTATTATATTCCTAGCTTAGTGGCCACTAATCTAAGTTTTTTCATTCCTATTTATAATGTTGTATATACATTAAAGAAAATCAAAGAATGAAGTAAAAGATACATACTCCAGATTATCTCCATCATATCTCTCGTAATATAATCTTCTTACGTCATTTTCTTGTGGGAACTACTATTTAATATCATGTTGGTTTAAAGTGCACGTGTGACCCTTTATCATAGCTGCTCCAACTCAAAGCTTTGAACACGTTTTTCAAGTTTCTATGAAGTTATGATTCTTATGAATATTTGAACACATTTTCAATGCATATTTATAAAGGCATTGAGCACCTGTTTATAACGTTGTTGAAATATGAAAAGCTGTTTACCCATGGGATCTGTTTTGGATACAGAGGTTGTTATTCTTCGCCTCTTCGGACCAGATCATCAATATGGCAACATGTTTGTCTTATCATAATTCATATCTATATCTATGTGCTTATCATACCATTTATCTATCTATATACTCACATTATCGTTTACAAATCTGAGCTTGTCTTATTGATGATTTGATCAAATGAGTGCAGTTATGGATGACAATGCAGATCACTATGAGGTGCTTGGGCTACCATTTGGTGAGGATGGTGCCAAGCTTACAGAGAAAGAGATATCAAAGGCTTACAGAGCAAAGGCTTTGGAGTTACACCCAGACAAGAGGCCTGATGATCCACATGCCCATGCTAACTTCCAAAGGCTCAAGTGCTCGTATGAGATACTTAAAGACGAAAAAGCCAGGAAATTATTTGATGATCTGTTGAGAGTTAAGCGAGAGCAACAACGCTGGCAATCGGAACGAGATGGTAAGAAAAGGAAGATGGTTTCTGATCTTGAGGAGCGAGATCGGCGTGCTTTTGATCCAGATCCTGCTGCAAGGCATCGAGATGAAGAAGCAAGAATAGCTAGGAAGCTTAAAGAAGAGATAGAAAGAATAAGAGCAATGCATGTAAACAAGGGGGTGTTGGAGATTGTTGTTATAAAGCTCCTTAATTTAAGGAGCAAAACAGGGAGCAAAACAAGGAGTAAAACATGGAGCAAAACATGGAGCTTAATTCAAGGAGCAATTCAAGGAACCATTAATTTAAGGAGTAATTCAAGGAGTGAATTTTCCTATAAATAGATGTGTAATTATAATGAATTAACCATCCAAAATGTTCATTCCAATTGAGAGAAAAGCTTAGAGAGCAAAGCTTTTGTGAGAGAAAATTGAGAGTAATTTTCTTGGGTGTAATTGGGTTGTGGGTTGTGAGTGTTGTAAACACCTTGTGTAATTTCTCCTCTTTCAGTAAAAAGATCTGCAGCAAGTCCGGAGACGTAAGCAAGATTGGTCGAACTCCGTTATCAAATTTGTGTGTTATTTTTCTATTCTTGTTTTCTCATAAGTTTGACTTATCGAGAATTTGCGTTATTTCCCAACAGGGGGTAGCTGCTGCTTTGGATTCAAAGGCATCTATTGGGAGAGTTAATAGTGATAATGGTGGGCCTGGATTGGACAAAGGGAGGGTGCTTAAAGTATCCTGGGAGAAGATTGCTGAGGATTATACAGCAGAGATGTTAAGAGATATATTCTTGCAGTTTGGTGAAGTGGAAGATGTTGTTATCAAGGCATCCAGGAAGAGAGGCTCTGCACTTATTGTTATGGCCACTAAGGATGCAGCTGTGAGTTTGTACTAATCTTTCAAATTTTATGATCATAAATTGTGAACTCTTGCATAGGATCTTTATGAACTTACATATAATGTTATTGTTTGAAGGTTGCTGCTTGAAGGACCAACTGTGGTGCTTTATCTAATCCACTGCTAGTTTTGCCTCTTCAACCAATTGTTGCTAGAGAGGTTCCAACAACTCAGGTACCTGCTGAACCTGATCGGCTCAGTAATTTGGTTGGGGCTGGTTATCAAGCATATGAAGATGCTGTTCTGAAAAAGCTTCAAAAGGTGTGTGCCTACATTTATGATCATGATTCACTGTTACACTCTTCTGAAGACTGGAATCAGCAATGTGAAATGGAAAGCATGGGCCGACAAAAAGATCTTCCTTTTGATTATTTACTCTAGTTTCTGTTTTATGACTTCATAAAATGGTGAATTAAATTCACATTATTTTTATTTGGAATAGGTCAAACAGATGATGTTAGGCATGTAATTCTAAACCAGTGGTTTGGTTTAAGGCACGATCTGAGTTTGTTTACATACATGAGATTCCATTACTTGTGCTTTTCAAACTTATATTATAGCCTTATAGGTGAATCTGGTATTGGATTTTTCTTGTCCCTATTGCATCGGGCTAGTTGCTCATCTTTTTATACTTTTGATGCTAAGCAGGCTGCAGAGAAGCAAAACTAATTCACATATGGTAACAAATATAAAGCTTTCCTGGTTAGAAAGGAGACAATGACGGTTTATCAGTTGAATGGGGCGGGGCCATTTTGGGATTCTATATAAAATTTGTGGGCTCTGTTTTCTCTTTGGAGTAAAATATATATGAGATTGAAATAATTTTTCTTTTTTACGAAATTTAAGCAGTGTGTAGTTATGAATTTTATGATTTGAACCCAGTACTATTAAACAGTAAAAAATAATACTATTTGTTTCTGAATTGAAAAAAGACGTTAATATGTATGTCATTTGAGTAAATTTTTGAGTACTGAAAATTTAAAATCTAGAAGAAAATAATTTTATTTTATGTCTTATTTAAAATTTTATAAATATTATATTAAATTTTTTTTTTATAAAAAAAATGAGATATCCATCACATCTGCCACTGCTTCTGTGTGCCTAGCCTTTTCCTTTAGAATGAAATACTTCCATTAATACGAAAAGAAGGTTATATATGCAACATTCAAACCACATAGCTAAACAACTGCTAGCATAAATAAATTACAAATTATAATTCTTCTTATACAATTCAAACTCACGTTTAACATGCTTAGTGAGATTTTACGTTGCTGAGTAATAACTAATTATTATAAATTATCATTCTAATTTTAAATTATCTTTTAAGAAATGCATTATCTAACACGAACCTTTAATTATTCCTTGCAGTAAATCCCCCGTAATATTACTTGAATTTTTTTCATTGATAAATCGATAGAAAGGAAAAACAAAAAAAAGGTGGACGATTTGGGATGTCTATTTTTATAAAATTAATGTTTTAGTTTCCTAATAATTAATTAGATTATTAATTATAATTTTGATATATATATATATATATATTTATTATTAGAATAATAATCAGGATTATGACGTAACATTTAAATAACGGAAACTATACGGTAAACACACCCGTACTATAAAAAATATCTTTCCAAAACCATAATTAAATTTTATTATTATAATCGAACTGTATAAAATATCTATTATATTTATAAAATTAATTATATTATATTTATTATTATCGTTATGCTATTCAATTAATTGGCAATTAATATTCAAATACTTTACTAGAGATCTTCTTCTTCGCCTGTGTTCCGCCCATCAAAACCTCCAGGCCCGTCTTAAGAGCACTATTTTTTTTTTCTGTATGTTTTGTGCTTCTGTATAAGCCTTTTCCATTACATCCTAATATTTCAAAGTTCCGAAGCTTTATCGATTAATATTAGAAAGCAACCCAAGAAAAAACCATGGCGGCGAGTGCTTTGTGGCAGCCCAAAGAAGAAGGGTTCACAGAGATCTGCGGCTTATTGGAGCAGCAGATTTCACCTTCTTCCGCTGACAAGTCTCAGATTTGGCAACAACTTCAGCACTACTCTCAGTTTCCTGATTTCAATAACTATCTCGCTTTCATTCTCGCACGTGCTGAGGTACTGCGAAACTTATCCTTTTTTGTACCGATGGTTTGTATTCGATTATGTTTGCGGCTTAGTGGAATAACGGGTCCGTGGATTACATGTTTTAGAGTTTTCTTGTGTCTCTTTTGGTGGTAGTCAAATTGGGTTAAGTTTCATGATGGAGTTTGGGTGGGACATTTATGCCTGTTATTCTATTTGAATTGAGCTGGTTGGTACCTGGGGCAAGTGGAAGTTACAGTGGTTTCCATTTTATTATCTGGGTCTTCTTTTGTGAGTTTTGGGTTGGATTGGTTTATACTCAATATGGATAGTATGCTGGTTCACTATCTGAATTTCATCTATGGGGTAGTCGAGTAAGTGTTTTTGTTTGATCTAGTTTGGTAAAGCTCCTAGGCTGTTAATGTAGTCGGTTGGTTAACTGTTGTTACTTTGAAATGCAATAGAGTGTTATGTTCGCATAAGTCATAACATGCCGTTTCTGTACTATCTATTTTCTTTAGGTGGATTATATCTCATTATAAGTAGTCTTATTGGGGTCTGTTTGGGTGACAGAAATTTTAATCCATTCAATTCAATAATTCACGCAGCATCAAATTTTTGATTCTATCATCTCAAACGCAAAGACTAAAAGCCTTGTAAATGGACCTACCAACTGCCATTATTTGAGACACCAAATCAATCTTAAGGCATCATCTATTTAGCAATCTTTCTCTCTAGATTGTCCTATTTCTTGATATGTCTTTAAACTGTTGTCAGAAAAACAGAAAACAACCACCTCATTTTAATAAAGCATGAGAAGACCACGGATTTTGAGGCTGTTCGTGTAAGTTTGGTAACTGACTGAAGCTTGCAGATTGCAAGTACTAAAAATTCATGCCAGCTATTTTTTTTGAAGTGTTGCACATATTGTTTACATAAATTTGATCTACTCAAATACTATCAGCTTTTTGTTTGTCCTAGAGTTGGTTGTTCTACATACGAGCACACTTATGGGTTTAATGATTTATTTTTCTTATATTTTTGGCTTGGAGCAGGGTAAACCAGTTGAGGTTCGACAAGCTGCTGGGTTGCTTTTAAAAAATAACCTCAGGACAATTTATAATTCTTTGGCTCCTGAGAATCAGCAATATATAAAGTCAGAGTTGCTCCCTTGCTTAGGAGTGGAAGATAGGCACATAAGGTCTACAGTTGGGACCATTATAACTGTTGTGGTGCAACTTGGGGGAATTTTAGGATGGCCTGAGTTGTTGCAAGCGCTTGTAAGTTGCCTAGACAGTAACAATCTCAACCACATGGAAGGTGCTATGGATGCGTTATCCAAGGTAAGTCTTCAGTTAAAGATTAGCAGTGTTGACTGAGTAGTATTGATTTCCTTGTATAGCATTCTACTCTAGCACGTCCTTGTTCATTAATTTTGGGATGGCAGTAACTTACGTGTGAATCTGTGTTTGTGTGATATCTTTTAGTGTTTGGTGGGTACTAGAGATTCACTATTTAGTTTTTTTATCTGATGAGATTAATTATTTTGTTAAATATTACTTGAAATTGTGCTAAAATTTATGTTAAGGTGACCTTTTTATATACATAAAAATTTAAATCAATGTTTCTACTGTCATGGGGAGCCAACTATCTGAGGTTTAAAAGATGTTTCCAACCATTAGGATGAGTTTGTTGAATTTCACGTGTCTATATCATATATTGGTTAACACACTTTATGATTTTGTTGCCCGATTTTCTTTTTTTACACAACATGTTCAAATGAACATGGTACTATCTCCAATATGTTTATATTGTTTAATCAAAAACTAAAATAATAAGTAAAATGTTTTTATAGCTCCACCATGCATGGGCCTGAGATGTGAAGTATACTAGAGTATGGGTCCAAGTGTTAGATTTGTTTGTTTTTCATCCTTCTTCCATGCATAGGTGCATTTACTCTCGGAGTCTTTCTTTCACATTGGTGCAATATTGTTAAGTGAATAAGACCTGGTTTCATGTTTTACCATTTCCTTTTTAACATCTTGCAGTATAATGTCTTCACCCTAAAAGATATTGATCTGGATCATGTGACAGTTTTGTTCTGTGGTATTGTACAGATATGTGAGGATGTTCCCCAAGTGCTTGATTCAGATGTACCTGGGCTAGCTGAACGCCCCATAAACATTTTTCTGCCTAGATTATTTCAGGTGACTCATGCATAATATATGCCATATATCTTCCACTTAATATTTTCTGTTGAACTATTTTCCATATTTCTAGGTTGGCATTTTTATGAATTATTTTTACTTATATTTGTTTCTGGTTTTCAATTCTTCGTTTTTCTCTAATACAGTTTTTCCAGTCACCACATTCCTTGCTAAGAAAGCTTGCTTTGGGTTCTTTGAATCAATACATTATGTTGATGCCAACTGTATGTATCTCTGCAAACTTGTATCAATTCCCTATTTATGTCCTAGGTAGAAGTAATCCGTGTAACCTAATTTCTTGCAGGCTTTGAGAACATCCATGGATCAATTTCTTCAAGGCTTGTTTGTTCTTTCTAATGATACTGTTTCAGAAGTGCGGAAACTTGTGAGTTCTTTATCATTGAATTCATGTGTGTATATTATTCCCTTAAGAACAGATATGTTGCTGGCTTCAGTGTCCCAGGATTTCTTGTTGGAGACATGAAAACAAAGTTGTGTTTCCAATGTGGTTTTAAATTTCGTCAGCTTTTGGGTTGTAGAACCATTTATATATGCTGCTTTTGTTTGGAATCCTTTTGTGAGTTGTGTGTTGAAAAGGTAGAGAGCTTTTGGTTACACCTATTAGTGTTTTCTGCAGGCCATTCATTTATATGGGCCCCCTTCTCTTTCCTCTTTATCTCTCTATCTAATTCTTTTGAATCTATCTGCTGAACAGGTTTGTGCAGCATTTGTTCAGCTGATCGAAGTCCGTCCATCTTACTTGGAGGTGGGTTGATGTTTTGTATCTTTAGAATCCTGCACATAACTTATATTTTGTTACACAATTCCCCTCCCCCCCTCCCCCTGGATGGACATGTATGTGAAAGAATTTGTCAGATTTACTCTGGGCATCTAATTTTGCTGCCTTTTTAATGCTCTCCCTTTTCCTATTTTGCAGCCGCATTTAAAGAATTTGATTGAATACATGTTGCACGTTAATAAGGATGCTGATGATGAAGTGGCACTTGAAGCCTGCGAATTCTGGTAATTTAGCTAAGTTGAAAATTATAGATTTGAATCATTTGATATTTATGATTTTGAGAAGTGATCAGGAAAAGAAAGTGCATATAATTATGTTTATGAATGTGTTTGCATTCTTTTCAAATATATGTTTCTCCATTTAGTTTTGCATCTATCTTAATATTATTATGATGTTGTAGGTCTGCTTACTGTGATGCTTCACTACCTCCTGAAAATTTGAGAGAATTCTTGCCACGTTTAATTCCGGTATATTTTTTGCTTTGATGACTTCTTTCTTGTTTACTAATTTTTGTCCCTAAGTTTTTAGATTATGTATAATGTTTATGTTACGACATCGCAGATCTTATTGTCAAACATGGTTTATGCTGATGATGATGAGTCAGTTATTGATGCAGAGGTTCAACTTCACTTTTCTTTTTCTTTCTCTTTTTGTGTGTGTTTTGCGGTGATTCATATTGGTGTATCTTTATTTCACAAATTCCACTGTCAATTCATCACTGCAGGAAGATGAGTCTGTCCCCGACCGGGATCAGGTTGATAATTATTTTTAATCTCTTTAGAATGACTTGTTTCTAATTCCGACTTCAGATTCTGAAGTTGATCTTAAAGCATTAGTTCTCATCCCCAAAGTAAATTTCACAACCCAGGATATTAAACCTCGTTTTCATTCATCTCGGTTTCATGGATCAGAGGGTGAAGAAGACAATGTATGTTGCTTTGCAACTTAACGTGTTTTTCTGCTTATTTGATTTAATTAAAGTCACTTAATCTATGCTCTATTTATTTATTGATTTTAGTTTTAGGTGTGTTTTTATGTGAAATTTGTACTTATAAATCTATGTCTATTGGCAGGATGATGATATTGTTAATATATGGAATTTACGCAAATGCAGTGCTGCTGCTCTTGATATCCTTTCAAATGTGTTTGGAGATGAGATTCTTCCAACGTTGATGCCTTTAGTTGAGGTGCTAGGTTCTTAATCTGCATTTCTTAATTATATAATACTTTTCCTCACCTCCCTTGCTGAAAAGAGGGAGAAAATAAGAGAAAAAGTTACACTTATCTTTCTCATTTCTCAATGCAGTGGACTAGTGACTCATTTTTTCTGATATGCAGTTCCCTTGTCCAATTTCTGCAGGCCAAGTTATCCGCAAGTGGTGATGAAGCTTGGAAAGATAGGGAAGCTGCTGTTTTGGCTATCGGTGCTGTTTCCGAGGGTTGCATTACTGGCCTCTACCCACTCTTATCTGAGGTAACAGTTCAAGAAGACTTTTGATGGTTTAGCATGCTGCTTTATACCTGTGGACATGGCACCTTTTCTTTTTGGATATTTTCTTGGATATTATCAAAGGTGCTTGTTGTCAACCTTGTCTGTTATTTATCCTAATATGTTTTTGCTCATTCATTTCATACTAGTAATTTAGGTGTTGGTTGAGTTTAGGGTAGCGATATTGCTACAAGAAATTTTTATTAAGGATTGTTTGAATAAATGGATCGATTTGGAGTCCTATTCATCTAACAGTCCGACCCAACTAACAGCCCGAGCTATCAGGCGATGTTATCCTAAGAGAACCTACGTGTGCCTACGCTCACAACGACATTGACAATATGGACTTGTCTACACATGGTAACCCTGGTGGTACAAGACCGACCTCCAGATCGAGCCATGGTGTGGTCGATCTCAAGCTTTTAGATGCATTTTCTTTATTTTTATACCCCTCTGATACATTATGACTTGTACTACCTATGTAATCGACATGTATACATGAAATTCTTTATATATACATGGACTTTCTAAGGATTCACACATTCCACAAAACTCTGACTTTTTTCTAGTTTCTCTATGCAAATTGGACCAATCTTAACATTTTGACGCCTACTGTGGGGCTCAAATTCGAAGGTCGGGCTTTGGCATCTGACCCCATATCTTCAAGGATTTACCTTGAGTTCTGAAAGAAGAAACTTAGTGAATTAGTGTAGTTTTCCAAAAGAGAAGCCATCATGGTAGGAACACGAGTTGAGGAAGGATTGAGACTAGCGAACGAGGAGGCAACATCGACACAAAATCACAATCTGTCAACTCCCAACGAGGCCAGGGTGGTCGTCGATCCCCACCAAGAACTGGCACGTCAACATCTCGAGCTAAGAAGAGAGCTTGAGGAAACCATGCGAGAAAACATGGCATTACGATAACAGGCAGGCTCGATCGTCCCTCAAGGTCGAGCCACCAACCTAGTTGGTAGAATTGGGCCAGATCATGTTGTGCTCGAGCCTACCTACCTACCTAGGATGAGAATGCAATTGAGGGCAACCTTTCTAGCTCGATAGGGTCCAGGAACGAATAGTTGTTGCAATAGCGAGAATGTTGGGAGGCACGATTCCAGGCGCTAGAGGAAGTTAATAGACAGCAAGACCAAACCCTGAAGAAGGCCAATGAAAGGCAAGACAAGGGTAAGGCGTCGTATGATATGGATAGGGATTGCAAGCAACTGTGTCTCCCCCTTTTCTGATGAAATAGAGTACGACGAGTGTCTAGTCAAGTTTAGTGCTTCCAAGTGCCTAGACTACCAAGATACCAAAGATCCAATAACACATGTGTAACACTTCAAGACGACCATGGTTCTTATGAGCCTCACTCGTAAGCTGTTCGCTGCCACCCTATGTGAGGGTGCATATAAGTGGTTCAACAACCTGGCACCTCGTACCATAACTTTTTTTTTCATAGTTTGCCAGGTTCATCATTAATTATGCATGCAATAAGTCCTTGAGGAAGGAATCTTACCACCACTTCTCAATCACCTAGGGAAAGGGCGAGTCTACTAAAGAGTACATGAGAAGGTTTAGGGAAGAAAAACTAGAGATTGTAGATTGCCCCGGCTCTATTGCGATAGAGGCCTTTAGGCGAGGTCTGCTAAAGAATACTTATTTGTTTGGAGAGTTGACCAAGACGGTCACTTAGACTTTAGAGGTAGCTTATGGAAAGGCGAGAAAAGTCATCAATATGGAGAGAGAGCTAGGTCTGGATAAGAACAACAAGGCAACTGTGAAAACTTTGCCAAAAAAAGAGAAAAGAATAAGCCCGGGCAAGGCAAGCCAAGACAAAAGAATTAACCAAAACAAGTGCTTCACGCCTAATTACAGGGAAAACGGCTAATAGTTTGGGAATATGGGGGCCTTGGGAGAGGTCGTTGTCTCCATTCAAGGGTCCACCCTTGAGGGTGAGCCTAGCCCAAGCAGTATCAAGAATGGAGGAAGAGTAGAATGTCAGATGGCTTCCGAAAATGAGGGCTTCTCTTAGAGACACGTCTAAATGGTGTGCTTTCCACAAGGATGTGGGCTATGAAATGAGAGATTGTAGGCATTTGAAAAAAGAAAGAGAGGATCTACTGGCTAAAGGGTATCTGAAAGACCTTATGAGAAGCAATAGTAAAGGGGTAGAGCATTAGCCTGAGCGTGAAATATTGAGGCTATCTGCCCCTTTGGGTAGCGAGATGAACCCTCATAATGAGTCCAATGTAAGGACTATCCATACCATGCATGGAGGCCCCAGGCTCAATGGGACCTCTAACAACTCGCGTAAGAGGTACGTTAGAGACTTGCGTGGTTCTCCACATGTTTACAATTTGGAAAGGGTGAGGTTTTCTGTTAAATCACCTTCATCGAGAAAGATGAGACCTCGTCTCCCCACGAAGATCCCTTGGGAATTACCCCAAAGATAGGATTCTATGATGTTTGCCGAATCATGATCAATACTGGGAGCTCTGTTGACCTTCTTTTTCTGTCAACAACGAGGGCCCTAGGTATAAAGGCTAGCGACATAGCGAGGGGAGAGTTACCCTTGGTGGGATTTAACAGTAGCACCACCTACAGAATCAGAATTGTGGTGGGATTTAACAATAACACACCAGCCACACAATCAGAATTGTAGTGTTACCAGTCATGTCACAGGGATTTATAGTGATGACCAACTTCATGGTAATTGATGTCCCAGCACACTATAATGCCATCTTATTCAGACCGTGGATACATAAGATGAAAGCGGTTCCATCCGCCTTCCACCAAGTCATTAGATACCCAACTGATGATAGCCAGAATATGCATACACCAAAATGTCATTCGGGTTGAAGAATGCAGGAGCCACCTATCAACGCCTCGTTAATAAGATGTTTGCAAACTAGCTAGGAGGAAATCTTAAGACATACGTCAACTACATGGTGGTAAAATCAGTGCATCTTGAGGACCATTGAAGGACTTGGAGGAAATATTCTTCATAATCCTAAGGTATGAGATGAGATTTAACCCCAAGAAATGTGTTTTTTGGTGTTGTTTGAGGAAAATTCTTGGGTTATCTTATATCCGCTCGTGATATAGTGGCCAACTCGGACAAGATACATTCTCTAGTCAATATGAGGCTTCTTACTAGTCTATAGGGGATTCAATAATTGAACAGAAGAATAGTGGCACTCAATAAATTCATTTCAAAGTGCGTAGACAAATGCTTACCATTCTTCAAAATGTTGAAGAACACATAAGTATTTTAGAACGAGGATTGCGAAAGCCTTTGAAGGAATTAAACAGTACTTGAGTGAACCTCCTGTTCTATTCAGTCCTCTCCCAGGAGAAACGCTTTATTTGTATTTGATAGTGGTCCCTTAGACTTGCAATGCCTTACTCCTAGTTGAAAGAGACAAACTCCAACACCCCATCTACTACGTCAGCCAAATCTTGACAGACGCCTAAAACAGGTATCCAACGATCGACAAGTTGGCTTTTGCCCTGAAAATTAGTGCGCGAGAGCTCAAGCATTACTTCGGCTCGCATACTGTGGTTGTACTCACCTTTCAACCACTCAAGAATGTATTGACAAGACCAGAAGTCGTGGGAAGACTGGCGCAAGTTGCCATAGAATTGGATGAGTACGATATCAAATATAGAACTGCCATTAAGGGTCAAGTGGTGGTTGAGTTTAGTGAATCACCAGAGGTTACTAATGATGAGGTAAAAGAAGTATGTAGTGTGGATTAGAGAGACATGTTTACCTAGAAAGTATTCGTTGATGGCGCTCATAACTTCAATGGCGTTGGGCTAGAGGTGGTCATAGTTGGTTGATCATAATGGAAACTGTTTCGAGTTTGCTATCAAATTGGACTTTCAAGCAACCAATAATGTCGCAGAGTATGAAACAACTATATTTGGGGATATGATGGCAAAAAGGCTTAGAGTAGATAACATTACCTTGCATAGGGACTCATGACTGGTGGTTAATCAGTATTTAGGCACGTTTGAGGCTAAGGATAGCAAGATGAGGAGATATCTGAAGAGACTAAGAAAGGAGTGCTCGAATTTTGCCAACTACGAGATCAAGTAGATAGCCAGGAATGAGAATGGTCATGTTGATGCTTTGGCTACATTAGCTTTCGTGCGAGAGGTTTACCACACTCGGGTGGTATCAGTAACAATCCTAATAGAGGCTAGCTTAGAGGATGCTGAAAAAATAGTCGGGAGCGTGGATGTTTCCATGAACTCATGGTTCACCTCAGTCTTTGACTTCCTTTAAAGATGAGACCTATCCAAGGACCAGAAGCTCACAAAGGAAATTAAAGCTAAGGTAGGTCGATACGTGATTGAATACGATAAATTATATAGAAGGATTGCATTTGGACTTGTGCTCATGCATAGCCAGGGAGGGTTTGGACAGAATAATGTTTGAAGCCCACGAGGGAGATTGTGGCTCTTATTTAGGTGGAATGAGGCTATCTTAGTGAATTATGAGGTAGGGATACTACATGCCTACTATGCTAGCAGATTGCACAGGTACACCAGGCATGCGATAAACGTCAAAGATTCGCCCCGTTGTCACATGGACCTCTAACCACTATGATTGGGGTGGTTTATCCATGGCTCTTCTACAAATGGGGGCTTGATATAGTAGGACCTTTACCCCAAGCAAGGGGCCAAAAGAAGTTTTTATTAGTGGTCACAAATTATTTTTCCAAATGGATTGAGGTGGAACCCTTGGGAACGATACGGGAAGAGGAAGTGATTTGGTTCATCTGGAAATCTATAATTTTTCATTTTAGCCTGTTTGTTATCGATAATGGAAGACAGTTCACATGTCGCAACATCAAAGAGTTTACTAGCAATTACAACATAAAGATGTGCCATTCAACGTGTAGTATCCATAAGTCAACGGCCAATTCAAATCTTCTAACAAGTTGATTATCACCTTGCTAAAGAAAAGGTTAGAGGGTCCAAAAAAAAGATGGGTTAAGTAGCTCCTAGGGCATTGTGGGCTATCAGAACTAGCCCTCGAAGGAGGACCAACGAGACACCTTTTTCGCTAATATATGGGACTGAGGTTGTGATACCAATTAAGATTATAGTGCCCACTGTAAGATCAGCCTAATTGAGGACCAGAACGCCATAGGGTTACAAGTACGAGCTCACTTACACAATTAGGAGTGGCGTTGAGCTTAACAAAAAATATATATGTTGTCCCAAGCATGTTAAAGAGACCGAGAATATGGGTTTGGAATATAGGGAGGCTCTACCCCGGCTCCATCATCACCTGCACTAGAATTTGAGTTGTGTTCATTACTCTCATCTTTGGTTTGGGTGAGCGAGTATTGAGGAGTGATCGAGATATTTAGGATCTGATAGTCGTATTTCCCAGACCCTTCTTATTGGCCTCGTCTCTAAAGGAGTCTATGGCTAGGTTTTACCCTATCTTGACGCTTGAGGAGAACTGTTCCTTCATTGCCTCAAACTCGCACTTCCTCTGAATCTCCTCGAGCCTATTGGCTTCCACCTCAGCTAGGGCCTTTCTCTGGGCCTTCTTGAGCTCCTCGAAGCGTTTCGAGATATCATTCAACTCATCTTTGGCCTCAGACAACTTCTCTTCCTTGTCAATAGCCTCACCCTCTCACTTGTTGGCTTTGGCCAATAGCATAGCGTATTTGGTCTGAGTTGAAGCATGACTCTCCTTGTCCATTGCGAGCTCGTGTTTTAAACCTGTCACATCTCGAGTCTTGACCAACATATGAAGGAGTTGTGTTTGAAAATAAGGAAGATGACACGAGGTCATTAGAATATAAAAGCCCGTAGCTCAATCAGAAACAAGGTCGGACTAACACTTACCTGGTACATGAGGCGGCTGAGTATGACCTCAGTGTCTACACCTTCGCACATGGTGTCGAGTTGTCTCTCGTGCATCATGTAGGGGAAATGGCCTACGTGGTGATCCAACTTCTCTGGTACAAAGCCCTTGTATAGGGCCATTCCTTTAACGTTGGTAGTGAGGTCGTCAATGACACTTCTTTCCTCGAATCCCTCACAGAGGAAGTAGGTGCTTGTTGACCTGAGCTGATGGGTAGGGAGGGATATGGACTCGGGGACGCCAGTGAGGGCTCGACAACATTCAAAGGCATGAGCTCATCGATGATGGCCCTTTTCTTCCTTTTTGGCTGGGTTAGGGTGCCCTCTTTCCCAAAGAACTTACTGCTCCTCTTCCTTGTGGAGCTCATCCTTCCATGCTAGGCGTGCTTACTCTGTCGCCACACCAATAACTTAGAGGCCTTGAACTCCATGCTATCTGCCAAGATAGAACAAGGTTAGTTTTACGAGTGGGCTAAATAAAAAGAAATTTATAGGCTCAAGGCCAATGCACCATCGTCTGGCACCACAAGGCCTTCTCATGAAAGACTGTCCTAGGTGGGTCGTTGTCACGAGCTCTCGACATAGGAATTATTATCTGAATCGAGGAGGGAATGTCGTAAGTTTTCCTTATCCTCTCCTTGTCCTGAGGTGACAACCCATTGTTCTTGACCTTGGTCGCCTAATCTTTGGTACGATCTGTGGGCTCTCTAGTTCTTTTGTTCCTTGTTTTCTTCCTTTATGATCTCGGGACAGATATCTAAGTCTGAGGCATGTTCAACCTAATTATAGGTACGACTTGTGGACGAGAGGTGGAGGTAAAAGGTTGAGGTGGGGATAACTCCCCTTTGCTCGAAGTGCTTGTTTCATTGGTAGATCCCATGACGTCACTTTCTAGCTAACTCGAAAAAGTGGGATATTGTGGGCTCTCTCAGGATGAGCCTGGAGTGCTTTCTTTGTGCATGGTTTCTACAAAATATCATGAAACATGAACAAGTTAAAGCACGAGAAATAGAGATTACCTAGGGTCGAGTTTGAAATTAAAGGGGGAAATGATTCTTTAAATCGACCTAAAAAAAGTAGAAAATTGTTAGACTCAAAGAATTTTCCCCTGAAGAGCCGAACTGATTTTCTTACCATCGAACAGAGAATTTATATGGATCGAGTTGAGGCAACAGAGCATTTTTTCTTAATTTTTGTCTAATGTGCAGGAGATTATGAAATGAGGAGAGACCTAGGCTCCTTGTATAGAGGTTCACGTTTCTCTCTCCAATCATTTGACAAGTATTTATTAGGGGAATTGAATGGTTTGGATCCGCCACCTAAGTAATAATCTTTCACCTTTGTATAGGTTCCAAACTGAAAGAGTTGGGGGACTAGATGTTTGGGCATATGAATCGTCCTGGAGCTCTATACATCTAACAATCCAACCCAACTGACAGTCCGAGCCATCAGGCAAAGTCATCTCAGGAGAACCTACGTGTGCCTGTGCTCACAACCATACCGGTAGTGTAGACTTGCCTATGCATGGGAGCCCTGGTACAGGAAGATCGACTTTTAGACCAAGCCATAGTGTGGTCGACCTCAAGCTTTTAGATGCATTTTTCTTTACTCTTATATCCCTCTGACATGCTGTGACGTGTACTCTCTATGTAATCGACACGTGTACATGCAATGTTTTCTATATACATGAACTTCCTAAGAGATTCACATATTCTACAAAACTCTCCGACTTCTCTCTAATTTCTCTCTTTGTAAATCGTACCAATTCATAACTTTATCCAATAGTACTAGCATTAACATGCAATTAATGCCATTACTTTTATTGTGACAATAATAGAAGTTATTGTGGCAACACCATGACCCTGAGTTTATTGTTGTATTATTTTTATTGTTTTAGTAGAATATTGACATAGCACTTTTCTATGACATTTAGTCATTTTATCCTTATTTTCTCCTTGATTTCTATCCTCGTCATTATGGCTCTTTAATGGTGGTGGAAATGTTGGAATTGCCAAATGTGCAACATTGTGTAATCTTATCCTTATTTCCTTTTTTTTATTAAGTTTTATCATTACCAAGTCCCATATATAATTTTCTTGTTTATGAAATGGAAAATTTCAGTAATATTTATTTAACCAATTTTCTTCGTTTTCTGATTCAGATTCAGATGGCTGAATTATGAATACATTGTTATTCTTATTTTTTTTTCCACATGATGCAGATGGTTGCATTTCTGATTCCTCTATTGGATGATAAGTTTCCTCTTATACGGAGTATTTCCTGTTGGACTCTTTCTCGTTTCAGCAAGTTCATTGTACAGGTAATATCAGATTTCATTTGATCACTTCATTGCCAGTGAAAACGATTCTTGCCTTCATGTGTATGCATTTACATTGTTTGTGCATTGCTTAGACTACTAGTGATTAACGTTTCAGCAAAAAGCATTGATGAGATATTTTAAAGCTTTATATGAATGTTTAAGAGTCCTAAATTCAGTATCATTATTAAGTAAAAGGGTGTAGGCTTGTGAAGTAAGGTTAAAGGGGAAGAGGAACTGGTGAATGTTTGGTTTGAAGTTGATATTAACCTTTCTTCCTATCACAGGGTATTGGACATGAAAAGGGATATGAACAGTTTGACAAGGTTCTTATGGGTCTATTAAGAGGAATACTGGATACCAACAAGCGTGTTCAGGAGGCTGCTTGTTCAGCTTTTGCAACACTTGAAGAGGTTCTTGTTATAAATGAAGTTCAATCCTTCATCAAATATAGCTCAAATACTATATATTTGAAATTAAAAATTAAGGCCTTGAAGATTCCTTATTCATTTGCAGGAGGCTGCAGAAGAGTTGACACCTCGGCTACAAATAATTTTGCAGCACCTTATGTGTGCTTTTGGGAAATATCAGGTTTTTGTTCATATTCTTTCTTAGAAACTTTTTATTGGTTAATGTGATGCTCTAAAATATTTTTTCCATGAATTTAACTAGTAGTACATTAAATACATGTGGTCATCTACCATCTAACACTTTAGCATGCTTTGTATCATATCATTGTTTTCAGCGGCGAAATCTTAGAATTGTATATGATGCTATTGGCACACTAGCAGATGCTGTTGGAGGAGAACTGAATCAGGTAATGATTAGAATTTTAAAAGTTAATACACTTTCGATGGAATAAAAAATTCATTAAGTTACAAGATTATGACAACTCTGAAGAGCTGAAGGTCCTTCAAATCATGATACCTTGGTTTGCCAAGTATTATTCTCACTGAAGCCTTCCTTTTTTGTTACTTGATAAAGTCTATTGAATGCTATATTTGTGAAAGATGAATGTCTGAATTGACTTTGCCTTTTCAATTGTTTTCAGCCTGTTTATCTTGACATTCTGATGCCACCATTAATTGCAAAATGGGAACAACTTTCAAATGCAGACAAAGATTTGTTTCCACTTTTAGAGTGCTTCACATCAATATCACAGGTATATTTAACTGCTTCATAGATCCCTACCTAATTTTTTCTTTTATCCTAGGTGAAATATCAGGGAATTTTGAGATTTAACGAGACTTATGAAGTAGCTTGTATTATTACTAGTTCACTTCTAAACTCTCCCGTTCCAGCATCTTGTAGCTTCTTATATGGGCAGAGTTGCCCAATCAGAATTTTGTTTGTTTCCATTTTAATGTTAATATGTCAGTCTTGTTCACCTGTGGGAAAAACCATTCTATTTCCCCAAATGCTCTCCCAATAAGTTTGGAAACATTTTTTTTTAGTAGTTTTTTTTTAATTTCAATAAAAGCACTTACGAAAAAGGGAAATAATAATGATTGCTAGATCAAGTGACTGAAATGTATATTGTTTGCTCCCTTTTCAGGCATTGGGTACTGGGTTCTCTCCATTTTCTGAACCTGTATTTCAAAGATGTATAACAATCATCCAGAGCCAACAGTTGGCTAAGGTTTGCTAAAGATATTCTCATTGTTTATAAATTTAGCACTCAGTTTGATCCTTGTTTTGCGTGGATATGTGTGTGCAATAACATACTTCTAGTCCTACAGTTTTATTGCCTGGATTATGTGTGTTGTGTGCACTTATATCATATTACCTTTTTCTGTGCATTTTTGGAAATGATTGTAGTTTCATATATACTATATCATTTTTGCATATTTATTATCTCTTTACCTCGATTATATAGGCTGATTAAACTAGATGTTTGAACTTCTTTAACTGCCTGTATTGGTTGCTGATCATTCTATGTTTGGTTTCCTTTTAGACATGAGAAATGTTTATGTACTTGTACAGGTGGATCCTGTTTCTGCTGGCGTTCAGTATGATAAAGATTTTGTTGTGTGCTCACTTGATCTGCTCTCGGGACTTACAGGTCTTGGCAGTGGCATAGAGAGTTTGGTAATGTTATCTCTTTTTAATTACATTATTAAGAAACATGCCATTGGATAAAGGGAAATTTTAATCAAAACATTGTGTTTGTTCATTAAATATTGGTTTATTTGTTCTTGGATTGTTTTAAATGTCAACTTTTGACTTTTCTGCCATTGCTGTATTTATTGAACGTCAGATCTACTGGTTGTTATGATCAACTTTCAAATTTGCCCAATCAGATATTTGGATGTACAAGGCTCAATGTGCTTTTGATTAATTCATATTGAATCATGTAGGAAATCAACCTAGGAGTATGGTTAGTTTCCTGATTTCTAGGGTGGAACCAACCCCTGATTTTAGGAGGAACGATTTCATGATTTTAAATTGGAACCAACGCCTGTTTTTAGGATGTTAGTTTCTTGATTTTCAGGATGATTTACAGCTGTATACTAATAACTTCCAGCAGTGGATTAGGCATAACAAATATATATATAAATGGATTTGATATTAAGAAATGGAAGAAGTAATTTTTCTATAAAATAAAAACGACTTCGTGGTATCGAGCCTTGGGATTCGTAGCTTCTTTCTCTTAGCCTCTTTGTTGACTAGCTCTGTAAGTTCACCTAGTATTTGATGTCAAATACTCGGGCAAGGAATGCACCTTTTCAATTTCAACTCAAGTTTGACTTTTGGCAAGTAGCATGAGAGCTATGAAAAAAGCGAAAGTTCAAATGTTCTTAGTACACTAAAGATAACACTTGTGGATGAAGAGGTTCGAGAGACAATGTAACAGAATTCAATATGGGAAATTCAGTGGTTTGGGCTTGGATCCATTCTTGATCACTCCTAAACATAATCCTTTTGGTGGTCTATTTAACAATGCAACTATTAATGTTTGCCTCCTTTTAACGGTCCCGGTCCTCGAGAAAGCTATTTTGGCCTGCATCTTTTCGGTTCCGGTCTACTCAACCATCGGTCTGACTCACCTCCAAACTCAAGTGCATTTTACGGTAATCCTATCCCGTTCACTGAGAGCAGGTTAGAACTTCTCCAACAACTTATACAAAAGGCAAATATCAAACGCACGTTTAGTAGCAGCGAGAATAACTCCACACATATTTCCCGGTAATTCAGCAAAGCATCTTTGGAAAATTTCCTCTTCATCTTGGATAGTAGACTGTGTGTCTCGATCACGTGACAAGTGATCAATCACTTTTCACAGCTATTCACCTGCAACATACTAAACGACTTGGCGTGTGTGTAAGCCAATGGTACTCGCGCCCAGATGTCCGAACAGGAACCATTTGTCTCTCGAACAACCTCGTTCTCAAATACGTGTTATTTGTGCACGGATTTCTTTTGCAATCTCATATCGATTAGTAGATTAAATCGCTGACCTTAAGCGTGAAACTAAATTCTTGGCTAAATCTTGTGTTTTTGGACTTAAGCTCAGGAAAATGATTGGCCAAGTCTTGATTTACGTGCTGAACTCTATGTTCTTGATATCAACACTTCTTGAGCCATTACATTGTCATCAATGTCAATTGAGTCATAATCTTAACTCTCATAGTCATACTAATAAGGAAAGTGAAATCATGATGTGGCATTTTCGTCTAGGTCATCCAAATTTTTCGTATTTGAAAACGTTTGTTTCCATCCTTATTCATCAATAAAAATCCCTAATTTATTTCATTGTGAAGTTGTCAGTTAGCAAAACATACTGAAACACTTTTTCACCGCTGCCTGCGCCTGGCTTGAAGTCACCCATTTTTCCCTCGTTCACGGTGACATTTGGGACCGTGTCGCGTTCCCGGTGATTCTTGGTGCTCGATGGTTCTTCTTGTTAGTTGATGATCATGCACTCGATTATGTTGGACATTTCTTATGAAAGACAAATCGAAACCAAGCACATATTTCCACTTTTTCATGCCATGATCCAAACTCAGTTCAATACCAATATTCAAATCCTAAAAGCGATAATGCTAAGGATTTCTTTAATTCGATCTTAGTGGATATCTCCAAATCACATGGTAATTGTCCAACAAAGCTCCCGTTGACACACCTGCCATGACAAGCGGTGTAGAATGCAAAAACCGTCATATACTTGAGGTTGCTAGAACTTTGCTTTCAAACCAATGTTCTAAAAAATTCTCAGGGTGAAGCCATTCTTTCTTTATGCAACACACGATCAGCAGGAATGCCTTCTCGAGTTCTCGGCTTTCATTCACCTTTACAAGTGCTTGAGTCAATATTCTACCTCTGACTTGTGTCACCAATTCCTTTCAAGGTTTTTGGTTGCCTTTGCTTTTGTCGTATTCATTCCGCAATATCGTGGCAAACTTGATGCCCGTGCCATTAAATGCATCTTCGTTGGTTACTCGGCCAATCAAAAAGGCTAAAATGTTTCTCTCCCATCACTGTAAGTTTTACCATTCCATGGACGTTACTTTCTTCGAAGAAACTCCATTCTATTCTAATTCTGCAATTCGGGGGAGAATCACACTAATGAATTGCGAGTGGGATTAGTCATCACTCATTGAGCCAGAATTTATCATCTCATTTACCCTCCACAACCTTGTCGTCTTCCAACTTGATACCCATTCCAGATTCTCCTTCCAAAACCAAACTCCGATCAATCTCCCATTGTCTTCATCCTAGACATCTTCTCCTTCAATGATGCCATAAAGTTTATGAAAGAAAGAGAAATCCCGACTTGCCCACACGAAATCGGCAAAGCCAAGAAATTCTCTGAGCAGGCTGAATCCGAAAGATTACAAGATGAAGCGAGAATCTAGTCCAAAAACTTGGTTCGACCACGAGTTAGATCTTCCTATCGCACTGAAAGAAAAGGCGTTCGATCATACATAACATCCTCTTCAAAGTTACATTTCTTACGCAAACTGTCCCCAAAATTTGGAGGCATTTGTGACATCCCTAGACAACGCCAAGATTCTAGTGCATCCAACGAGGCTCACAAAAGTTCTGAATGGCTAAGGCAACCTTAGAAGAATACACGCAACTTGAAAAGAATGGTACATGGATGTTAACAAAGCTATCACATGGAAAGAGGATGTGGGTTGTAAATGGATATTCTCGGTTAAACGAAGGTAGATGGAAATATCGACGGATATAAAAGCTCGACTAGTACAAAGGGTTCACCCAATCATATGGAATTGACTATCGAGAGACTTTTGCTCTGTAGCAAAACTTAACACGATTCGTGTCTTCTTGTCTATTATTGAGTTAATGAGGATTGGCCACTTTGCTTCAACTTGATGTCAAGAACGCATTCTTAAATGGAGATTTGATCGAAGAAGTTTACATGGACGTGCCTCACGGCTTTGAGACTAAAGATACACTGAGGAAGGTATGCAAGTTGAAAGGCACTATGGACTTAAACGGTCACACTAGAGCGTGGTTCGAGAAAAATTCACTGCAAGGTCCTCAAGCAGGATGGATACTCTCGGACACACAGATCACACTTTATTTGTCAAACACTTCTGAGATGGGAGAATTACAATTTTGATTGTATATGTTGATGATATAGTTCTTACAGAAATCATGTAGGAGAAATGAAGAGACTTAAAGATGCTATTATCCAAGGGAATTCGAGATTAAAGACTTGGGATATTTGAAATATTTCTTAGGATGGAGGTGGCACGGAGTACTAAAGGAATCTCGGTTTCTCAACGCAAATATGTTCTAGATCTCTTGCGTGAGGCGCGTGAGTGGGTGTAAACTGTTGAAACACCCATGGATCCTAACACCAAACTAATGCCTCGAACTAATGAATTGGCAAGTGACGAGAGGGCAATATCAACGTTTGGTAGGTAAGTTAATTTATTTGACCCGTACACGTCCGGATATAAGTTTTTCGGTCGGTGTTGTTAGTCGGTTCTTGGCAACCCATCGATAGATCATTTGAGAGCGATCGTCGTATTTCTAAGATACTTGAAGAAGGATCTGGAAAGGGGCTCGTGTTCGAAAACAATTAATAGGAAATTGGAAATTTATACCGACGTTGATTGGGCGGGATCTCACTAGTGACCGAAAATCCACATCCGGATATTGCCTATTTATTTGGGGGAAATTTGGTGACATGGCGTAGCAAAAGCAAGCAGTGGTAGCACGTAGTAGTCTTGCCGAGGCCGAGTTAGTCATTGGCTTTGGGCATCTGTGAAGGAATTTGGCTAAAACGAGCCCTATACGAACTCAAGGTTGAACATTCAAAATCTATTAGAATCATGTGTGACAGGTCGGTAATTACGATTGCCAAAAATCCAGGTCCATGATCGAACTAAACATGTGGAAATTGAGTGATAGACAACTTCATCGGTGAGAAAATTGAAGACAAGATGATCTCCTCAACTATGTTCCATCTAGGCAACAAGTAGCGAGATATCTTAACCAAAGCTTTGTTTCGACCTAATTTCACGAGTTAAATGTAGCACTTGGTTTGGAAAACATATATTGCCTAGCTTGAGGGGAGTGTAGGAAATCAACCTAGGAGTATGGTTAGTTTCTGATTTCTGAATGTGGAACCAGCCCCACGATTTTAGGAGGACAGTTTCACGATTTTCGTGGTGGAACCAACCCCTTGTTTTTAGGATGTTAGTTTCTGATTTTCAGATGATTTATTGTTGTATACTAATAACTTCCAGTGGATTAGGCATAACAAATGTATATATAAATGGATTTGATATTAAGAAATGGAAGAAGTAATTTTTCTGTAAAATAAAAACAGCTTCAAATCATGTTTGGTTTACGGTAACGAGAATGATACAAATATTCTTGTGTTACTGTAGAATGGAATGTAAAGCAATACAATAGTAGTAGGAATCTTCATTCTTCACACACTACTTTGGAAGGCGCTGGAGTGTTCTATTTTTCTCACACATTTGTGTAATTATTTATTATTTCTTTAATCTATCTCATTTAAAAATTAAAAGAAATTAATTTCTAATTGTGTTTCATTTATAATTTTATAAATTTAATATTTATCATTATTTTGTTTATACTCCTCAAACAAATATAGTAATAGTAATATTATTTCCATTAAATTCATTTCTTATTACCATTTATATTTTCATTACATTTCTATTCTACGAACCAAATATGACCTTATTCGATGCAACTTGGGCAACTTTTTACATGTGCAGTATGTACACAACTGCTGGGGTATTCCTTGTATTTGGATATATTTAGACATGTTTTATACTTTCTTTTATAAGAAACATTATATTATAATTATATTTATAATTAGTTAGAAAATACAAATTATGGACAGACAGTTTACTCATAAGAAAATATCTAACTGAAAGATAGTCTATTCCTTACAAAACTCCATTCCCTACAGTTTGATGCTTTATACTTTTATAGCTTATACATTTTATATGTTTATGTCTACTTGTGGTGTCTTGCATGGATTCTGTTGCATATTTGAAAAAGTGATTTGATGAACCTGCTTTTGCAATGTTGCTCCATTCCCTACAGTTTGATGCTTTATACTTTTATAGCTTATGCATTTTATACGTTTATGTTTACTTGTGGTGTCTTGCATGGATTCTGTTGCAGATTTCAAAAAGTGATTTGACGAACCTGCTTTTGCAATGTTGCATGGATGAAGTTGCTGACGTTCGACAGAGCGGTTTTGCACTAGTTGGCGACCTTGCAAGAGTAAGTTGAAGAGATATCCACACAATGGTCGCCCAAATTAGCATCTTTCCTTTGATTTGCAAGTGGGTTTGAGAATTTTAAACTAATGACTTCCCTAAAGGTGGAGCAATTAGTTTCTAGTGAATTGTTAGGCTAATTGTCGCTGCTGACTTTTGTTTGTGCTTTCAGGTAATTCAATCTATTTGTTCCATGTTCTAATGTTTGAATATGTTTTTTGCTGATTATTTAGGTTTGTCCTGTTCATCTGCGCCCTCGGATGTCTGAGTTTCTTGATGTTGCAATAAAGCAGCTGGTATATGCAACTCTTGGCAGGTTCTAATTATGTCTTTTGGGCTTTTAGCAGACTTCTTATGTAAATGACTTCTTCCACATACAGAACGCTCCCAAGCCAATGGAAACTATATCAGTTGCAAATAATGCTTGTTGGGCCATTGGAGAATTTGCTATAAAGGTACGTAATATAGATGTAATATTGTGAAACATCTTCCACTTGTTTTAATGATTATTTTCGTGATCCTGATTTGTACTTGATTAGATTGACGACTCATCTAATCAGATGTTCGTCATATATAGAAATTTGTCCCAAAAAAAATACTTGTCATATATGATATGATAGAATTGAAATTGCCTATAATGTTTGGTTGTTCAAATAATTATGTCTGATATCAAATTAGTAGAATTGTTGGTAGTTCCGATGACTTGAAAGTGACAGTGCATCTGGTGGTTACTTTCTATTGTGCACACATGTTACATCAATTGTGTGGATCTACACTTAATGTTAGTTTCTGACTTTTTGACAAAGCACCAACATCTTGCCATACTAATTTTGAATCCCATGGAATAATAATGGGAGTATATTGAGTTTCAGGTCCGTCAAGAAATTTCTCCAGTTGTAATGACAGTTATTTCCTGCTTAGTCCCCATTCTTCAACATGCCGAGGTGATTGTTTCTATTATTATTGTTTTTGATGCCTGTCTGTTTTTTATATTTAACAATTTATTTTGATGTATTTATTTTGGAGTACATGTAAGCCTTCATTGCATCTGCTGATCTGCCAGGAGTTTAACAAACCACTTATTGAAAATAGCGCAATCACTCTTGGAAGGATTGCATGGGTTTGTCCAGAGCTTGTGTCTCCACATATGGAGCACTTCATGCAGTCATGGTGCATTGCTTTGTCTATGTAAGTTCTTTTATACGTGTAACTGTGAAATATTCTCTCTCCACAGACACTCAACACACTGACACTCAAAACGAGATTTACATCCTTCCTGTATTTATAGGAAGCTGTGATTAAGTTGATATTTTTAAAATTAACTTGTGAGACATCTTCAGAACTAAATTTTTTTTTAAAGATTTTTCTACTGTTATGGACTTGACACCCTAACCCTAGGATGGCTCTGGGTTTGCTGTAGATTCTTTCAAATCATCTTTGTTGTAATTATCATCATTTTGGTTTTTCTGTAAACTAATTTTTTTTCAACAGACCGCCTTTGTAAAATTTTTCCACAAAAAATCGACTCTTTAAAAAAAGTGTTTTGCTTCTGGTTATAAATAGTTACCTTATGTAAGTGCCATAACATCTTTTACAGAATCTTGACCATTAATTTATGGAACACTATTTTTGTAAGCAACTAAATTTTCAAGAGCTAATGCTATACCGTATTTTGGCCCTTATATATGGTCCTACAAATATTCAATGTAGGTCTCCATTTAATCATTCTTGAATGGGTGGGTTTTCTATACTCATTTTGATATTTCAAGACGTGTTAATTTCACACCTTATCTGTCATTTTCAGTTATGACAAGTATTTATAAATAAAAGAAGTGGTTTTTATCTTTTTATCCTGCTGGATACTGTAAGAATAGCGAGCGAATTCCGAAATGAATCTCAAAAATTACTGAAAGAGAAGCAACTAATACCCACATAATTACTGGTTTCACTGCATGGACAAAATTAATAAAAATATCTTGTTCTTCCCTCAGACATGACTTGTAAAAATGTCAATGATATTCAAATCTTAGTTCTGCTTCTTGTCTGTTCGTAAAAATGAAAGAATAAGAAATCTTTGTTGGAAGCTAGTGAGATTCTGTGGTAGAAAGGATGTTTTCTAATTGACACCGATACGTCATTTTCTAGCAACTACCATCATTTGTGGCCTACTTAGTTATGAATTTGACCTCATTGAAGGTGATTATCTTGTGGGGGCATAAAGAGAAATCTGTCACTCTAGACTTTGTGTATCTGTCAAATGTTTACGCTTCTATTAGCTTATAGAAAAGTAGTTTTCACAACTCTGTTCAAGGAGGCAAATTGGCTTCAAAGGGTATTATTGTGCTTGTTAGGAGCCACTTATAAAATCTCATGCTTGAGTCAAAAGGCATTATTTGTGATTATGATCTTCTCGGTTCATTCCAAATTAGTAGCTAAATAAATACTTGAACAAATGTGCTATGCATTCGGTCCAACTATCAAAAACAGCAGTAAACGCCTTTTGTTTTTTGGCTGAAGAGTAAAGGTCTGTTGTTTTATTTTACTGAAAATTGATATATGGGCAGGATACGAGATGATATTGAAAAGGAGGATGCCTTTCGGGGTCTATGTGCAATGGTATGCATTTGCATTCTTAATAATTTATATTTGATCTTGATGCGAACGTATTCTTTAATGGTTCTGGAGATACTGTTTCAGGTCAGAGCAAATCCATCAGGTGCATTAAGTTCACTGGTGTATATGTGCAGAGCTATTGCAAGTTGGCATGTATGAATGATATTGTTTGTGCTACGATCAGCTGAGTGTTATTTTTTTTTGAGATAAACCTAAATGTTGTGACTTTTGTAGGAAATAAGGAGTACAGATCTTCACAATGAAGTCTGCCAGGTCTTGCAAGGTTATAAGCAGGTTGGCATTGGTTTTGATCTGTTGCATCACATATAAACATTCTGTCATTTATGAACTCTTTGTCACTACTTTGTGTGTCGTCTCTTGGTTCACTAAGAGAGTTGGAATTTTGGATTTAATGCACTAGACAAAATGAGATGACAAACTGAGGTTCCAGGAAGGGAAAATAGAAAACAAAAGAAACAGTAACCAGACATTGATTGGGAAATATAATGTTGATTTACTTTCCATTATGTACTTTGCAGATGCTTGTCAATGGAGGATGGGACCAATGTTGGGCTGCTCTGGAACCCCCAGTGAAGGAGAAGTTGTCGAGATATCAAGTGTAAAATTGTGCTAGTAGTAGGTGTATTTTCTGGTGCTGGTTTTGTTCTCCATTGTGTTCCTCAGAGCTGTGTATTGATCTACTCTATTGGTGAGTTTATGCATTGTCCAATGATGTTGCAACCATGATCCCTACTAGTTGGTGCCGATCAATTTTTGATCCCAAATATCTTGGGGGGGGGAATTAGCTAACACATTAAAGCTTGAAATAATTATGACCCTCTTCAGAGCTAATGATGGGTCCAGGTGACAACTAGCTGGAGAAAGATATGGTTCAGTGTTGGAACAAGATGTGTATAGTAGGGGTTGTGTTTTCTTTAGTCATGTGATGAGAAAAGAGCAAGAGACATTTGATTCAAGTATTCGAATCATCATTTTTCATTCCAAGGAAAAGGGTTATATATTCAAATGACGTCATTCATCATTTTTGGTTTTAGGTATATTTAAATTAATGAATTTATTAAAAAATAGGGTTTGCAGATGAGCTCCACAGGTTTTGTACCAGGCTTTTTGACACTACTTGCTAGAATTATCTTTTAAGCATCTCATATATTATTCAATATATATATATTTGGGTGTGGTTTTGTTGGATTTGGCAGCTATGGGATTTAAGTTTGTGACTTGTGAGAGGAGTAATACTCTTTATTGTCTATGTTCCATTTATTTATCGAAAATGCATTTGGTTTGGAGTCTGTTGTGACTTGTGCAGTTCCATGGAGTATATTATAAGTCAACATCTTTTAAAAAATGGATCACTTTAATCATTTTATGACTACTCATCAAAAGTCACTTTGTTTTTAAAAAGTAGTTAATGGACTTCAATTTCTTTAATTATATTCAAATTATAGAAATATATCCAATTAATTAATTTTATTTTTTTACCTTTTTTTAAACAGTATTTTTAACACAACAATCTCATGCTTACAAATATTTCATATTTGATATTATTTGTATGTTTTTTTTAACAAAAAATTTATAATGGTACATGGTTTTGTGTAAAAAAATAAATAAAAAATTAGTTGATTTTTGATAATGTCTTATTATTTATGTATTTTTTTCTAATGTGAATATAATAATATAAGTTGAAGTAAATTTGCTCATTTATATAAAGAAAGTAATTTGGAACGAGTTATTTTAAAAAGGAAGTGATCCATTCCGTTTGTATTCTCGCGTAAGTTTGTGCTCATTACCACATTTTTTTTATTGGTCACATTTTTTCTGAATGTCTAATGACATTTTTGAATTTGTTCTATTAAGTAAAGTATGATAGTTCGTTACTCTGCATGATAGCGATGAACATTATACCTATTTAGTAATATACTAATATGACTTTATCAAACAGACGATACAACTTATTATAGTCACAGTGATTATAAAGCAAAGAAATTATATCTTTTAGCTTGGAAAAGAGGAAAAGATTTGGAGTTGAATTTGGCATAGCACCTTATAACGAACAGCTATATAGGTTGAGATTAAAAAAAAAATATAAATAAATCAATAAAAGCCTTACGGTTACAAACTTAGGGTCACATATGCTTTTGATAAAAGAGGTTTCAAACAATACATAATGGATTCAAAAAGGGGAGAAAAAATAATAATTACATTTTGAGGCAAGACAAATTTTTTAATGTTTGAATATAAAAATGCTTTTTAACCCATCAACAGCACTTTCACAAGGCTTCAGAGCATATAAAAAAACACTTATTCACGTCTAAATGCCTATATATATATATCATACACCCTATCAAAGTCTTTCAAAGTTGGTAAAGAAAAATCATTGATACAAGGATTGTCTGTTAAGCAGAATATTACTTTGTACAACAAAAATTCAAAATTCAACACTTCCCTCTATAATCTATGACCGAACTCAATGATTTTACTTACCATCTCTAAAATATAACCAATGGATATTTTAACTATAACTTTCCTGGGAAGATGAATTTTCCCTCTTTTTCGTTTTCATGTATCAAATGGAAAGGCTATTCATGTAATATCAAATGGGTTGATGGGAAGACAAGTGTCATTAGTATAATTATATAAGCAGATACTAATGTTTAATGCTAGCTGGTTTCACATGGTGAACATTTTGTATATGCTTGAAAATAATACAAAGAAAAGTACTATCTTTGTTTCTTTAACTAAAAACAAATAAGGCGATGATGATGATGATGATGATTCCGAGCTGCTGCCTTTTCAATTTTCTCCCATTTCTCCTTCCTGTTGATTTCGGCCTGGCGAGCTTCGGTTTCTCTCCGATCAATCTCTTCCAGACACTTGGTGTATAAAAGTGGATCCATTTCATCAAGCATCATTTTTTTCACATTTTGTGTTAAATCTCTCACACTTTTGCTCCAGTGCCACTTTAGGTTCTTCTCAAGGCCTTCAACTACTATTGGGAACACTTGTTCTATAGCCATTGATGCCATCTTAACAAATTGCTCATTGTTCCATACATAAAGTGCACACTCAGCTACCTATTTCCATCACAGTTCTTCATCACTCTTTTTAATCTCATCAATATGTTCAATTAACCATAAATTTATAAAGTATCATAGTACTATTATTGATTATAACTATTAGTTATTTTATTGTTTTTTAGTGGATCACATATTTCTTTTTGCATTTCATAAAGTTAAAACTAAAGTTCTATTTTAATTTATGAATAAGAAATTGTGCTGGTTTCTATCATTTGGTGATAAGGGTATTTCTACAATAATATTTTTATTAAGATTAGGAGAGTGATAGTAAATGACTAAATATAATTTTACAAATATGATTACATAATCAATAAATGACAAAATTTGACCCAATTTTTCTATATGAAACCAATAAGACCTACTTAAAAACTAGACTTACCTGTTCTACTTGTATAAACTACAATACCCTTAATGCTATTTACCCATGTTTGGATTTAAATTCCTAAAACAGATTCAAAATTCGTCATTTCATTAAAATTTCATCAATCATCATCAAAATATTGATGATTTAGAAATGAAAAAGGAGGAGGGAAAATTGCATACAAGCTTTCCATGCATTGATAATACCTGTGAGTTCCAACTGTTGCTGCATTTAGTAATCTGAGTACACAAAGGAAGAGCCAACTTTCTATACTGATCGGGATCAATATTCTCCACTAATTCCTCCAATTCCTCAATAAACAAAACCTCCTTTTGACAGTTAGTAACAGGCCAATACTTCAAAATCCCTCTAACAACAACACCACCAAGAACAGGTTCCTTCTGCACAAATTGAGACACACAATAAGCCAATTGCCTATGATAAACCTGCATTCCTTTAGTCTTATGCAATGGTATAAGAACTCTCATTAGAAACAACTTGTGTTCTTCCTTAAGTGGAATAGTAAATCCATTTATAATACTCCCCCATATCTCAAGCAATTCTCCAATCCCACAATGCCTTTCTGCTTCAAATGTGTAATGCAAGAACACATCATTCATTGATTTCCTCATAAAGAGCCGGTGAGATGCGAATCGAGAATAAATCCGATGGTACACATTCTTTAAGCTCTCTCTTTCTCTAGGATCCTCAGATTGGAAAAGAGATAAGAGATTCAAAAGGAATTGATTATCAATTTCATGTTTGAGAATGTTAGTATCTATGTTGATCACTACAAATAAAAGTATGTCATAGACTACTTGGAGATGTGACCACATTGGTGAAAATGTTGAAATTGGATCTTCATCATCTGGCAAATCTGTGGCTATGATCATCATTGTTGGAGGAGGGAGTGGTCTGAAAAGGTTACTTGAGATCATAGACATAAGGGCAGATAAGACTTTATCATCCTGAAGAAACTTTGTTGAAGATTTTATGGTGGAGAAAAGGAGAGAGAGTTTGAGTCTCTTTAAGGCTCGTCGAGAATGAGATTCATTAGGATCAGTGAAAGTAAACATCATAGTACAATAAGAGATTGTGGAAAGAATTTCTTCATTTTCAGCATTGAAATGAAAAGAGCTAGTTATGTTTATGTTGATGAGTTGCTTATTTTCATTTTTATTCTTTGAATCAAGATCAAATAGATACTGAAGTGTTGTTGATGTGTTTTTGATTGCTGAGGCTTTTGTCGTGGTGTTGTTGCTTTGAGCTCCCATTTCTTCTTCTTCTTCTTCTTCTTCTTTTTTGAGTTTCTTTCTCTCTCTTTAATGCTTTGTTGGGTAATAGAGAAAAATGCCAAAAAGGACAACGATGATATATAGAGAAAAAAGTTGTAATATCCGCTAAAAAATGGAAACTTCAATAGCGACTTGTGAAAGAAAGAAAAAATCAGTTGAATTGAAATTGAGGTAAAGGATCATCTACTTTGTTCTTCTTGATCCACAATTTAAATTTCTGATTGTTATTATAATTTGTTAGAGAACAGTTGTGACAACTATTTAAAGGAAATAAAAAACAGGACCAAATATAACAACATGCTTTATTTTGTAGAAAAAAAAAACACGAATTAATATATTTTCATTATTAAAAAAAATCTGACACATTATTTTATTTTAAATGTAATTTGAATTGAACTACGATTATTTATACCCATTTAATATTCAACGCCTTTAATTGAATATTGTTCAATATTATCAACATGTTATTTTTATTGTTATAAGTTTTAAGTGTATTGTTTTTTATAATTTCTTACGTTATTTCATTAAATGTAACATACATGTGCCTATACCTACTCATCAACCTCAAGAAGCTCATTAAATATTCTGCCATAATATGCATAGTACTGAAACCAATTGTAGATTTAGCATGCAAACAGGGATTTCATGTTTTGAGCCATTTTTATAGAGCATGTATTTTATTAGGCAGAGCAATTGAGTTGTGTTGCTCTTCAAGAAGCAAAGGTCTTTTATGGTGAGTTATTTTATGACTGACAGTAGTTGGGAGATTTCAAATATTGATTTCTGTTGAAAACAAGAGCCTGCAAATTGGAGTAGACTTAATAAAAATTTTAAGCTGAGTTGTTACTTGTTAATAGGTAAATAGTTCTTATCATCTTGAAACAAAGTAATTTTATTTGTACAGCCAGAACCTCGTTAACTTGTAAATTTCGAATTAATTTTTAAAGGATGATCAATTTTTAAACTCATTTACTTTATTTTTATTTTATTAGGATATTTTAATAATGCAGTTTTTACATAAAAGACATATGTTAGTAAAAAATTTATATTATGATACTTTAATTACATAAAGTTATAATTATGTGATTAAAATATCTATTTTATATAATAAAAAATGATATTTTTGTCGTATAATTATAAAAAATAGACACTTCAATCACATAATTATATGAATAAGGTGTTTTAATTTAAATTTTTTAGTGATTTATATATCTCATGTAAAAGTTATGTTATTAAAGTATATATATGATGCATATTTAGTATCTTCTAGGATAATTTTTTCATTCTTTTAAAAATATATGATATATTATTAAATTATTATAAATATTTATTTAATATATAGTTTATTTTTGTAAAAAAATATACTTTTTGAATAAGGATGAAATTTTAAGATATGTGAATATTTCTGGACACATAAATAAGATCATCCACCAAAGTTATTAATTATTATTAGCATTCAATTTTTCTGTCACATTTTAGCACTAAATTAAATTCCTATAATCAACGAACATGGGACAATAAAAATAAGCAATTAACCTAATATTTGGGATGCTAGCATGAATTTGGGCACAATTAATTTATTTTTATTTTTATTTTTAAGTTTATTGATATCTACGGTTGAGTGATTAAAACTCCAATCAACATTTTATATGGATTAAATTAAATAATCAAATAAGAGATTACTAGGAAGATACTTGGGAAGTTTAGCTTGCTGCCATGTATTTATTATTATTATTATTATTATTTGAATAATGACTAAAATCGATCAGGAATCAACATTTATAATTTTTATTTCATTTTAAATTAACAATCAAATTAAATATATAATATCTTCAATCATTAATATTAATATTTATACTATAATTTTTATTTAATAACAAAACTTGCAGTATAGTTTGAAAATAACTGATAAACCAACGTACAAACAACAATAACACTAATCTGACTTAGAAAACCAGGACAACGTTCAAATCTAACTAAAGGTGCCTAATTTATCCCAAAAAAAAAAAAAAAAAAACTAAATTGCCTAGAATAAAACTAGGCCCAAAAACCGTCAACATACAAGAGGCTGAATAAAGCAAATGCTAATTACACACTTTTCCCCCGACAAAATTATGTTTTTCAAATATACCTCTAATTAAAACATAATAATTAATCAATCATTTTCTTTCTACGTCAAGACTGTTTTATATAAGAAAGGTAAATAGATGACATAAAAAAAAATATTTATTCATGATTTAACTTCTTTACATAAAAATAGCACCTATCTTACTTAATTCTTTTTTTTTTTCTTCTCTTTTTGCAATCGCTTTCAGGCATGTATGCAACTAAACTCTCTCATTGTTTTACATGACACTTTATTATTATTTTTTCTCAATATTTTTTTTATTAAAATCATATTGTTTATGTCAAATTTTATTAACAAGATATAACTGACATCTATATATCTACAAGATGAAACAAACGGCTTTGGCTTATCCACATCCAATGTCAACTCCACTGAGTGTGGGAAATAAGGGTTTATTTGGATTTTAAAGGACAAGTAATGTTATTTTAAAGGGTTTAAATAGCTGAAGAGAGATACTTGAAAACGGTGAATATTACAGTGAAAATGATCACGAGTATGATGACATGGTAGACTGGAGGATGCTTTTTTGCTTTTGGAGGTTTTGGTTTAACTAGCAGATAGCAATTTGCAATTGAATTCTTTTATGGGTGAAACAAACGAGTTTTATATATATTTTTTTTATTTTCATAAAATTAATATTAAAATCATATTTTAATTATTGATTGAAAAATTAAGATTTTTACGATTTTTTTTTATGTAATCAAAATTATGATAGTTTTTGGAGAATAATAATTTTATTGAAATTAATAAAGTTGTTATCAAATTATATGAAATTAGACAATAAAATTAAATGATTATAAATAATCTTATAAATTTGATTACATTATCATTAATTCATCACACATAATTCAACTCAAATTTTCATTCAACAGTCAAAATAAAGCTTTAATATTAATTTTATGAAAACAATAGAATATATATAATCCACAAAAAAAATTATAGGACAAATACACCACTACTAAAATAGTGACATATAATCTCGGATATTTAGCCTCGATTTTTTTAAAATTAAGGTCATAAGATTTTAATCACGGTTTAATAAAAACTGAGACTATAATATATACATATAGTCTCGATTTTTATCAATAATCGTGATCATAAGTTAAACCATAAAAATTACTTAAATATAAACAAATTTATATAGTCATGATTATTAAATGACCGTAATCTAATTAAAATAAGAAAATTCTTAGTATTTTTAAAATCGAAATCAAATAATATATTATGTACGTGTGTTATTCATTAAAAAAAATACAAAAAAATACTTTACAATTTATTTATTTATTATTTTAATTTTATGTATTTTCTCTCTTTTACACTACACACCAAATTTCTGTATCAATTTTTTTCCTTTTTTACCCCAATTTTTTCCTTTTTCCTTCTCTCTTTTTCCCCTTTCCCTCCTTTTCCCTAGCTCACTAACACTAGTTTCCCTCTTTCTTTTTTCCCTTTTCCCAGCTCTCTTGTGCCGATTACTGCCCCTCTCTCTCGGATCCGGATCAAGGTTTCGATATCTTAAGTCACATTAGCAATTAAACTTGTGCAGTAAGCACCTAAAAAGTTAGCCCAAATTGTACAAGTACAAAATATATCCTAGAGCAAACTCAATAATAAAAAGATCCTACTAGAAGATTAAAGAATAAATAAATTAAATTAAATCATCTAGCAAACCTTAGAATGAAAGTTGAAATCGCAATATCATAAAATAAATAGGTTTATTAATCAATCAAACATAATCAAACAATGTTTGATCGATTAAATCAAGAATGAGCCCAAAAAATATGATTCAATTTTTGTAAAACGTTTTGAGAGAGAAAGCACAAAATAACTAGAAAAAGAGAATAAGTATGGTTGATTAAAATAAGTAATATTAGGTTGTCTATATAGGAAAGATGAAACCCTAATGTTATGTTAAAGAGTAACTATCATTTTGTCCATTAAACAATCAATAAAGTAATAATAATAGGGACAATATGGTAGAAAAAAACTTTGGCTTGAGTACACAAATAGATTTTAAGTTTGAACCCTACCTGCTTAATCAATCGATCAACCTATTAAGATTGATCGATCTAGCAATGATTAATAAAAACTCAAGATCAAATAGATCGAACACAACGATCCTTGATCGATCCAATCTCTCGATCGGTTGAACCAATTTCGATCAATCTATCCCAATTTAAAAACCAACCAAGAAGAGATAGTGATCAATCGATCTACTACTCACATGATTGACTAGTAGAAACACTAAATGTTTCCAAGTATGTAAAATGCATTCTAATGTATTTAAGAACAAGTGTATACCTAAAACTAATGAACTAGGATCTTAGAAGTTTTTTTGGCTTAAATAGCAGATATGAAAATGCATATAAATTAACAATAATATGTTTTTAAAATAAAAGCAACTTTATTCTCTTTTTTGTTTTAAAATTAATCAATAATATTTTTTTAAAATAAAACTAAAAAAACAACAATAAAAATATGAAACAAACAATCATACTAATGTGTCTATCTAGGATTAACTAAGCATACGAACAAAAATACTTAGATGAATATTAAATAACATTTAGGTGACTGAAAAAAAAAATTCCATAGCCTAAGCTTTCTTAAGTTTTGGTTTCTTAATTTTTTTGGGTTGGGACTTAAACAACTTAATTTTCATTAGTATGTTCTTGGACTTATTTTTATTTTTATTTTTATCATTCATTAGTAAAGAAGATGCAATATGTATTTTTGGATGATGATGATTTTTTCTATAATTTAGGGAATAAAAAGAATTATTAGAGTGAGAAGTTGTCAATAATAATTTATAATTAAGCCTAATATGATCTTTTTTTATCACATTTATGACAGACAGGTACAAACTTAATAATTTTTCTTACTGCAGTTGCAATTGGTCTATGTGTGTAATTTGTGACAATAGGTGTAGAGTAAAAGGCCTTACAAAAGTTTTTTGATGTCGAAGGTGTAGAGCTCTTATATTTATAACCAAGACCACGTGTATCACAATATGACTTGTCATAACTCAAAACTTTGTTAAGTTTTTCAGCACCAATTGTTAGATTATTTATAGCATCCTTTGATCGATCAAGTTCTTGCACTAACTTCTTATTTTCCTATTTAAAATTTGCAATACTTGAATTCAAACCATCAACAAGTTTAGACAGTTCAAGTTTCTTTTTGTACAATTAAGGAATTAATTTCATAACATTTGAGTTTATCATTTAATTTGGTTGTTTCTACTAGTAACCTATTCTATTATTTTTATAACCCACTAAATCTATAAATAGTTCATCAAGACTATTAACATTAAATTTATTGAGCAAAAATTCAGAATCATTTTTCTAATTATCTGAAGTAATGTCAAACTTATTAGAGTTTCCACCAATAATTGAAGCAATTGCCAAAAAGTTTCATTTGGATTTTCATTTGGATTTTCATTCTCATTTTCTAAGTCACTAAGTGTAACATTGAAAGCTTTTCAATTCTCTTATGTTTGTTAGCATACTCAGCTACAAGATGACCAATCTCATTGCATTTAAAACATTATGGTCTAGTAGGTTTAGTTTTCTTACCTTTTGAACTCATATGTTTGAGTTTGTTTTGGATTCTAATCCCTTGAACAACTTAATTTCCGATTAGGCTGTGAGTTGTTCTGTTCCGATTGAAGATTATATTAAGTATTTTAGCTATGAGTACCAATTCTTCATCATACTTATCATTGTCACCATCATCAGTCATGATTTTCTTAAAAGTGACACTTTGTTCATTGTAGGAGTTTGAAAGCTCATCTTAAAGGTTTGAAGTGAACTAACGAGTTCTTCTATTTTGATGGTGTCCACATCCTTGTTTTCATTAATGGTAGTGACTTTTGCATGGAAGACATCTAATAATGAGCAAAGAATCTTCCAAACCAACCTAAATTCCTCAATTTTCTCTCCAAGATTTGAAAAGGTATTACCATTATCAAACAGTTTAACATAGAATTCAAAAAAAGGTTTCAATTTCTTCTATCTTAAGTTTTATAAAACCTAGTGCCTAGCATGCAAACTTTGATTTTTTTAACTTGGATGGTGCCTTCATATGCAACCTCTAAAGTATCCTAAGCACGCTTATTAGTATCAACATTATAAATACAACTAAACTCATAAGTAAACACAATACTAAAGATAACATTGATTTTTTTATTCTAATTGCTATCAATTTTATCTTCAGTGGTTCATTCGTTCCTAGGCTTAAGTGTGACAATATTATCTAAGTCCAACCATAAATAACAGAATTTTATGCACTCTCATGTAGAGAACATAGAAAGGTTCTCCTACGAACCTTCCAATATAGAAAGGTTCTCCTACGAACCTTCCAATGTAGAAAGGTTCTCCTACGAACCTTCCAATATAGAAAGTTAAACATATCAAAAAAAGGAGCATAAGTTGTAGAAGAACTCTTTCTCAAATAATCCATAGCAAGAAATTAGGTAAACACTAAGTATATCTAATGACTCACTCTGAAACTAATTAAAAGTTTAATGTTATGAATTTAATTAACTTAGAGATGGTGAACACGTAATTTTTTAAAATTATGTATACTTAAAAATTACCAAGCGTCAAGACGTGCAAATGTGTGTAAATAATATAAAGCAAAAATAAAAACTTGACATATACTTTAGATGGAAACAACTTAGGTCATAACAATGATTCAAGAGAAAAATCAATAGTCTACTTGACCACCTAACTATCTATTATGAAAATCAATTCAATTACAAAGTCATTTTTGAAACTACCCTTCATAGATAAAGCCCCCAAAGTAATCTATTTACGATCCTTCACTTTTTCAGTCTTTACAATGTAGGAGTACGAATCCAGACCAAAGTTCTGATATCTCGAGTCATACGAGCAATCGAATTCATTCAAGAAAATTTGAAAAATTAGTACAAATAGCACAAGTGCAAAGTATATCCTAGATAAGATTCAATAATTAAAAAAAATCTAGTTAAAAGATTCTAGAATAAATTAGTTAAATTAAATCATCCAATAAACCCTAGAATGAAACTTATTATCACATTCTACACACTTCTTTTAAAAAAATATTTTTTCTATATCATTTTAGAGTTTTCTCTTAAAAAAATTTCTTTAACACTCCCCCTCAACACCAACTCTCACTATTTTTATTATGTCGAGCTGACAATGAAACATTTCGAACTTACCAATGCTCAAGCCTTTTATGAACAAATCTGCAACTCGATCATCTGTCTTGATTTACCTCATCTTAATTTCTTCTTATAAAACCTTTTCTCTGATAAAATAATAGTATACTTCAACATGGTTAGTTCTTGCATGAAATACTGTATTCTCCGTAAACGAATTATTGTCTAATTGTCACAGTATAATGAAACTGCATAATCTATTATTTGATGTAGATTATTCATTAGCTGTATCAACCATGTACTCTCTTGAGCTACCATTGTCGCTGCTCAATTCTCAACTTTAGTAGTTGATAATGATACTGTCAGTTGTCTCTTGCTACACCAAAAAATTATTCCATAACCAAGTTTAAACACATACCCAGTTGTTGATCTCCTGGTGTCATAATTTTCTATATAGTCAGCATCACAGTAACCAACTAACTTGCCATCTCTACTTTTCTTGTACAAAAGATCATAGTCAATTGTACTATTCATATATCTCAGTATTCATCGAACTACTTCCAAATGAGGCTTCTTTGGATTTTACATGTATCTATTCATCACACTAACTGCATAATAAATGTCAGGTCGAGTTAAGGTTAAGTAGATCAGACTACCTACTAATTTATGATACATTGTAGTATCTTCCAAATATTTTCCTTCATGTGCACACATTTTGGCATTTGGTTCCATCAGTGTTGAAATCGACTTACATTCAAGCATGTTGAACCTCTTCAACAAATCTTTGAAATATTTTTACTGACAAAGAAATATTTCTTCTTGCATGTGTGCGATCAACCTCTAGACCAAGGAAATGCTTGAGCTATCTAAGTTCCTTCATTTGGAAACGAACTAATAAATTCTCATTTCTTCGAAGAATTTCTACCTTATCATCACTGGTTATGATTAAATCATCTACATACACTAGCACGATAGCTATCTTTCCTTCATTGGCTTTGACAAATAAGTTGGAATCTATAGTTATTACTAAATAACCACTTTGTGTTAAAAATTTAGCAATCTTACCATACTATGCCTTGGGTGCTTGTTTTAATCCATAAAGTGCTTTTCGCAACTTGCACACATATTCAAGATGATCTTGGTTCTGAAAACCCATTGGTTGGATCATGTAGATCTCTTGATCTAGCTCTTCATGAAGAAAAGCATTCTTCATATCATTTGGCACAAATTCCAGTCTTTGTTGGCTATAAGTGCAAGTAGGACTTGTATAGCTGTAAGTTTCGACACTGGACTAAACATTTCATAATAGTATTGTCCATATTGTTGAGAGAAACCACGAGCTACCAATCATTCCTTGTACCTCTCAATTGACCCATCTGAACGACGTTTTATCTTGTAAACTCACTTATAGGTTTCACATGTCTTGGCTTTCTCACAAGATCCCAAATTTGACATCGATCTCTTCTTTTATAGCTGTCATCCACTCAAAACTTTATGATGCTTCTTCGAACATCTCAAGTTCTAGTATAGTTGCTTCTTCAACTATGGCTACATTGGCATATTTTGGATTTGGCCTTCGTGTTCTTGTTGACCTTTGAAGTTACGATTGTGGAATTGATTCTTCCATTTCACTAGGCCCACCTTCTTTATTTGTTTGTTGATATACACTAGTTTTCCAAGGATTCCACATTACTCTTTGTTCGACATCATCACCATTTGGATCTCCTGATTCATCTAAACTTAGTTGGAGTTGAACAATATGCTCTCCTATCTTTTGTTGCAGCTTATCTCCAAATTCTCTTGAGTCTGGGAATGCCTCCTTCTCTAAGGACCACTAAGAAGTTTCTTCATCAAACACCACATCTTGTGAAGTGTAGCATCTTTCACTCGTTGGGTCGTAACATTTTCACCCTTTTCTCTGCCTATCGTAACCCACAAAGATAAATCTTTCTTGTCAAACTTACTCCGTAAATGATTAGAAACAAATACATAACATACACAACCAAATGCTCGAAAGTAGCTAACTGTAGGTTTCATGTTCCACATTTTCTCAAAGGGTGAAATAAATCCTAACCTTGGTTGTGGAAGTTTGTTGATTACAAAAGCTGCAGTTCTCATTGCTTCAGCCCAAAACCTCTCAGGTACATTCTTTTCATGTAGCATACTCAGAAATATTTTTGCAAGATGATGGTTCTTTCTCTCTGGTACACCATTTTGTTGTGGGGTGTTGGCATAAGTGTATTGATGATGTATTCGACATTCCCTTTTGTATTGAGAGAACTCTTAAGCTATATTCTCCATTGTTTCCTGTGCACAAGCAACAAATCTTATTTCCTACTTCTCCTTTATTTGACTCTTTGAACTCTTTAAACTTTGAGAATGTTGCAAATTTTTCTTTCATAAAGAAAACCTACACATACTTTGAGAAGTCATCAATGAATGTCACCATGTATCACATACTGACAATTGATGGTTACTTAATTGGCCCAAATACATCAGAGTGAACTAATTCCAATGGTTCTTTACCGTACTAGTATCCTGCACATATAGTGTTTGTTTGCACGTCTAGTTAAGGAATCCCTTTAAGCATCAAATTCTTCACTATCATACTTAGCTTGGAATAACTAATATGACCTAACTGTATGTGCCATAGATTTGATGTCTCATTTTTTCTTGTCCTGTCTACATATGTAGATTCTACTATCACATAGACTGATTCCAATCGTCGCCCCTCCATTGTCGATGTTTTTGAGATTTTGACATCATGATACACTTTCACGTCTTAGAAACCAAATAAGACATAATGGTCTGATGATGTCATTTGAGCCACAAATAGCACGTTTTTCTTCATTCCTGAGACATGATAAACATCTTGAAATGGCACCTATTTAGAATTATATCGAGGCGTAATTATCGTCTTATTGATGTGAGCTATTGGTAACCTTAAGTTGTCATCTGTCACCACTACACGACCTCCCTTATACTCAAACAGGCTTTGTAACTTTTGTTTATCATCCGTCATATGATTTGAACAGCCTGAATCTACGATTTAGTCATTCTTGTAGTTAATCTGTTCTAGTGTTGTTACTATGAGAGCTAATTCTTCTTCATCTGTAGCGAATAATGTTTCGGCATCCCAACCATATTTTCTATTTTTCTTAGAACTAGAAGTAGTAGTATTACTTTCAACGGGATTTTTCTTGGTCTAAAAATCTTTCATCATGTGACCCATCTTCCCGTAGTTGTAACACTCACCATCAAATTTTATATTGTTATAGCGATTCTTTAAAGCTCCCCCTAGACGAGAGCCTCCCTATCCTTGAGGAATTTTTCCTTTGTCACCATCCTTTTTAGATCCACTATCACTATACTGCTTCAAAGAAACTCCTCCCATTTTCTTAACCATAGCTTCTTGATTGGCTAGAAAATTCTCAAACTCAACAAGAGATGGTTGTGTCGACCATCCTTGTACATCAGTAACGAACCCTCGATATTCAGGTCTCAAACCATAGATAATTATTCTCTTTATGTTGGTTTTCCCAATAGGAGCTTTCGGATCTAACTCGAAAATTTTACACCATATCAACTTCACCTTGTGAAAGTATTGGATAATCGTCATGTCACATTGCACCATCGATAGCAACTCGTTCTCGAGAAGTTGTAGTATTGTATCATTCTTCTTTTAAAAGAGTGTAACAAAAGTGTCCTATGTTTTCTTCGGTGTTTTGGCATCCCGAATGTGCTCCAACATTTCTTTTTCAACTGTGGTCTTTAAAGAAAACATCGCTTTGTTTGCTTTAATTTTCCACATCCGCAAAATGTCGTTTGCATCTTTCGCTGTTGGTTATGTAACTTCGCCACCACCGACAACCTCTCACAGGTCTTGGCCTTGTAGGTAAGACTCCATATATGTTGCCTGCGTGTTGTAGTTTTTGTTGTTGAGCTTCTTGATTCCACAAACTACTTGAAGGTCACCCATCATGTCAGAAAGACTTCGACTATACTGAACAAGCTTGATTAACAAACTTACAAAGTATCAAACTCCTCACGACTCAAGATAGCTCAACCAAGAATGATCCCTAATCATCCCGCTCTGATACCAATTATTGAGTAAATTTTAGAATACATAACTCTAAACTTACTAATATTATACGCAAACAAGTAAACAAATTACCTGTATTATACCCACAATAAAAGACACTAAAATACTTTTCAAATATCACTCAAAATTTGAAAAGAAATACAAACACTCAAAAAGAAAGCTCACAATTCATACTCAAACTAAGAATATAAAGATTTTTTATTTTAGTTTTTTAGGGATACATAATCTAAATACAAGAAAGTCTATTTATAGTCCCTACTATACAATTTATACTACACAAATATAAAATTAAGAAATAATTCTAACTACACATTATTATAACATTTTATACAATTTTCCTAAAAAATCTCATTTCTATATACTTTTAGAAATTTCTCTTAAAAAAAAATTTCTTCAACATTTGAGAAGCATCTATTGTATTGGACTTAGATAAAATAGATTGGGATTTTATTTTCCTTAGACTTTGTAAGGGGTTGTGGTTGATCTTCAACCTCCTGTACCTGATTTGAACTTGAAGTTGCAGATTTCCCACATATATTATTTTTCTCAAGCAATAAATGATAAAACGTGACTGTAAAATTCTTCGCTTTTTTTTTTCCCTCGTACCGCCAAGTGAGCTATGCCCTCCTATTTCTTGATAGTGGAGTAGCCAATATATTCTTTGAAATTCTCTTCCATGCTCAATTTCAGCAAATTTACATGTAATTACAGTCACCAATAATCACCGCATGAACAATGCCCAGCTATGAAGTGGTGAATTACCTTAAGATCACCTACTATTATCTCTCTTTTAGTAACCTGTGAAATCTTCTTTGCAGCACTATGGCAATCTTTGCACATTCTTGTGTTTTTCCTCACAAAAACAGGGTGTCCGATTTTTGTGGAGATCAAACCATAACAAATTGCCAACCTTACACTATGGTTCTCCTGACTGTCTGCTCTCTTGTTTTTCAAATCCGGTGGCCTGAATTTGGAAATGTTAACAAAACCTTTGGCTTCCTTGGTCATCCTCAATAATATGCTCAAGACATTATAAATCATGTTCGTCGCAACGTGTGATCTATCATCGTCAATGAATCTGTGGATATCACATTTGCTCTCAACGAAGCAACGTCCAACAGTTTTCTCTAGTCCTTTCAGCTTCATGAGGGATTTCATGCGTTTTACGTCTTCCCATCTCCCAGCTTCTGCATACAAATTAGAAAGCAAGATATAGCATCCTGTATTATCATGTCCCAAGGATAAAATGTGTCGGGCAACAAACTCCGCTAACTCAATGTTTCTGTGGTTTTTACTAGCAGTAAGTAATGATCCCCAAATCCTAGCTGTGGGCACCAGTGGAATTTTCTCAACAAAATCCTTGGCTTCTTTTAGATTGCCAACACGGCCGAGAAGATCCAGAATACAACCATAGTGCTCTATTCCAGGATCAATATCATAATCTCTTTTCATAGAGTTAAAAAAATTCCACCCTTCATAAACCATTCCAGAAATGCTGCAAGATGTTAGCAAGGAAACAAATGTGGTCTCATTGGGCTTCATACCCTTTTCTATCATCTCAGAGAACAATTCAATGGATGCTCTTCCAAAGCCATGAATGGCATAAGCCATAATAATGGTGTTCCAGGAACTGACATCTTTAGACAATATTCTGTCAAAAATTTCTTTAGTTGTCTCTAATTTGCCGCATTTTGCATACATATAGGAAGCTGAGTTCAGGACATACGTATTTGAATGAAGCCCTGATTTTATGATATAACCATGAATTTGCTTCGCTTCCCTCAGTGATGCTACTTCAGAATAGGCAGGTAGGATGCTCGCAATTGTAACAGCATCTGGCTTGAGAGTTTTACCCAAGAGTTCTTGAAACATTACCAAGGCTTCCCTATTCAGCCCATTTCGTACATAAGCAGAAATCATAGTATTCCATGTTATGAGGCTTTTTTCTGCCATTTTACCAAATATAAATTCAGCAAATTTTAGCTTTGTACAGGCACCATAAAAATTAATCAAAGACGTCTCCAGAACAATATGAGGGACAATACCCTTTCTAATGGCATAACCGTGAATAGATTTACCCTCAATGAGTGATCCCTTTGCAAACAAAGGAAGCACGTTTATCAAAGTGATAGCATCAGGGTTTGAGTAGTTAGTATCATGCATCTTTCTGAGGCAAGCAAAGGATTGATGGGCAAGACCATTTAAGACATAGACACCAACCATTGTATTCCAAACAGCTGTATTTTTCAAGGATATCTTGTGGAACAATCTCTCTGCATAGTCCAGCCTACCACATCTATTATACATGTCAAGTAGCGAAGTCTGAACCATGACATCAGATTCTAACCCAAGTTTGAGAGCCTGACAATGAAGTTCCTTTCCATTTTGGAGAAAACACTCTATAGAACAAGCATTAAGAGCACTGATAATGCTAAATCTATCAGGTTTCAATCCAAACATAAGCATGTCTGAGAAAAAAACCAACGACCTCAAAGCATCTCCAAGGGAAACATATCCACTGATCATAGAATTCCACGAAACCAAGTCTTTCTCCGGCATTTCTTCGAACACTTTCATTGCATACTCAGCACAACCAAGCTTTGCATACATAGAAATAATCGAATTACACACAAACACATCTGAATCAAGCCCAAGTTTAAACAACCTGCCATGAATCTTTCTTCCTTCATTCAAAAATGACAACCCACCACAAGCCTTGATGAGAACTGGGTAAGTGAACTTGTCAGCTTGAACTCCTTCCGAGTCCATTCTATGATAAAACCCAACAGCTTCCTGAAACAACCCATTATCTGTAAAACCTCTTATTATAACGTTCCAAACATAAGCATCAGAACGGTTCAATTTTTCGAATATACACTTTGCATCCTTCGTATTCCCTGAATCAACATATTTACAGAGAACCCGGATAAGGTTAAAATCCTGAGATTTTTTAAATGAAGCTTGGAAACTTTTTGAACGAGTTCCAACACTACGAACAAATTTCGAATCTTTCGGCTTAGTTACAACAATGGTGTATTCGTTTTCTTTGGATTCGCCACCTACTGTTCCCGAAAGGTTACTGTGAACAGTAGAGTTGAAGTAGCTATTGTGAATTAGAGACGCAAACATTTTAAAATGGTTTGAGGGATTAGAGACGTGAGGAAGAAATAGCCTGCACAACTCATTGAAAGAGAATTCCCTATTTCATCTATTTTAGGTCGTGGTTTCTGAAGAATGGAGATCGGTAGAAGAGCCGTGTTGAGTTGAAACACGTACATAATGAGAAATATTTTAATAAATTAATATTATATTATTATTAAATAAAAATATTAATCATCACACATTTAACACTACACCCCTTCACATTATACATAACTTTTATATATGATACGTGATATGATAGATTTATATCCTCGTTGCTCATCTCATGTTCCTTGTCCTGTATTTTTGTTAGATTTTCTTCTTCTCTTTTTTCTTCTTCATCCTCACAAAACGCATTGAGCAAAAGAAATGTATCTCTAAGGCTTTCTTTTTCAACCAACTCTGAAATGGTGTCCTAAGCTTCTTTAGTGTCTCTACTTCTTCTATATCTAGAAACCACTTCTCTGGCACAAGTCCAAAATTTTATTAGCTTTGAACTTTCAATCGAGATATACTTTAATATCATCTTTTGGAGGTAATATTCTCGCATCGCCATAAATTATTTCTCTTAAATCTTTTCATTGAAAATATGCTTTTATGAAAGCACGCAATCCATGATAGTCATTTTCACCTTTCTCTTTCCAAGTTTTTTAACTTCTGAAATTTTATCTTCTTACACTCATTGTTAAGAAAGTACGAACTTACGAGCTTTAATACCACTTGTAATATTTATGGAGAAATAATGAGAGCTCATTACATCTCGTTGACACTCTCATTACACTTCTCTTAGATGCAAACAACTCGTTGAAGGATGTATGTTTTAAAAGTTATTCTTTTTTATAAAGATTTATGTATTATTCATGATTTTAAATATTATGTATTCTTGTTCCTTGATATTAACATGTTATATTTTGGAAGTGTTTAATTTAAATTTGATTTAAATAAATCTTCATTTAAATTTGAGAGCCCTTAGATGATATGCTTATAAAATTTTGAATCTTTATTATCTTCAAATTTGTAATCAAATTTAAATGATAATAATGAAATATAAATTCAATAAAAAATAAATAAAATTATACCAAAGTTAAAAGTTAAAAAGTGATAAATTATGTCAAATTATACAAGTCATCAAACACCCTCAAACTTAGAACTTTATTTGTCCTAAAACAAAAGGAAAGTAAAAGGAAAGACACCTATAGACAATATCAACTAGACCCCATAGAGAACTACCATCATTCACCAAGCTATGATCTGAATTTAGATTTAATCACTAATAACTTACTTCTTAATTTACATCGAAGATAACAAGAAAATCAATCAAAAATACAACAATTTGTCAAGCAAAAATTAAGCATTTACTTCAACCTAAAGCTAAGTCTTTGAGTGTGTGTGTGAAATAGTCAATTTAACTCCAAACCCTTAACAAATTGAGATAAAAGTAGAATAATTGAAATCAGAATAATTCTCTCAAAACTTAACTTTATAAGTCTAATTTTTAGAAATCTTCTCCACTAATTTAATCAAACACCAAAATCAGATATCAAAAGGTCTTTAATCAAGGTTGTAATGACAGGCCACATGGTAAGGGTTAAGAAAGAAATGGATACGAAAATCAAAGAAAATTGGGAAAATACTTAGTAGAATAAAATAATAAAAAAAATATCCACAGGATTCACATCATATCTTTTTCTCGACAATATGTTCGTATTAATAATAATATTATTTCCATACTCAATAAGTGAAGTGCTCTTTTTTCCCTTTTTTTGATTCTTGCCTTTCACTTTCTCTTTTTTTCACACTTTGATCAAATAGAGACATAATGTAGATTATTTAATTTGAACTAACTTTCTTTTTAAAAGCAAATTTTCACCAAAATATTTTTTAAAAATTTAAGATAAATTCATGGTTTTTTAGGCTTAGAATGGGAATTATTTATGTAGTTAAAAGAACAAATAAGACTTATGTAAAATAAGGTTCAAAAGGGTTGACTATGGGAATACACTATACAATGATGGTGTGATAATTAGGACGATTGGGAAAGCTTTTTGGTTGTGACAAGAAAATTGCCTAGATCATTTCTTTAATATTTGATATCAATTAGGATTTTGCCTCAATGATCTATTACTAGATTCTAGAGCAAATCAAGATTGAACTTTCCAAACCTAGTTAATCCAAATCCTTTTTCTTCATAGGCAAAATAGAGTAGAGAAAAGTTTACTATGTGCTCAATTATTTTCAAGGACAAAGATTTAAATCAAAATGCATTCAAAACTCTGACTAACATAATAGCTGATTTTGAAAAAAAAATCTCAAAACTAACCTTAATCACAAATTTTAGAGTCATAACGAATTCAATCATACTCAAATACATGATTGATAAGAGAATCCAACAACTCAAGACTATAGGAGTTGACACCCTCAAACTTAAACTAAACAATTTCCTCGTTGTAATTCAAAAGTGAGACAAATAGAAGAAATGAAAGAAACTTTCCTGGTTTTATGATGGATACACATTTGTTTGTAATTTTTAACATTTTATTCCTGCATAATAAACTAGCATCACAATCCAAATTATTCAACTAGTAATAAAAATAAAATAAAAGAATAAAAGAAAGTTTTATGGGTTGCCTCCCATAAGTACTTGTTTTATAGTCTACAGTCAGACTTTTCAATCTTCACCAATTAGGATTTCCAAGAGGAATAAATGCACAATTCCTCTCTACTTGTTCTCCATAATAGTGCTTCAATCTCTGATCGTTAACTCTAAATATATTCCCTACCTTGTCCTTCAAGACTATTGCTTCAAAAGTGGAAGCTTTGTCAATTGTATAAGGACCTGTCCATCTTAATCTTTACTTACCTGGTAAGAGTTTTGGTCGTGAATTGAAAAGCAAGACCTATTGTCCAGGAGCAAACTCACGTCTAAGAATATATTTTTTATGCCACTTCTTTGCCCATTCTTTGTAGATCTTTTCATTTTCATAAGCATAATTCTAGAACTCATCCATGTCATTAAATTGAAGAAGTCGTTTTTCCCCCCGTTCCTTTCAAATCAAAATTAAACTTCTTTATAGTCTAATAAGCTTTGTGCTCTAACTCAACAGGGAGATAACATGCTTTTCCAAATACTAATCGATAAGGAGACATCCCGATAGGCATTTTAAAATTTGTACGGTATGCCCACAAAGCATCATCAAGCTTCTTTGCTCAAGCCTTTCTATTGGTGTTGACCGTCTTCTAAAATATATTCTTGATTTCTCGATTTCAAATTTCAGCTTGGCCATTAGTTTGAGGATGGTAGGCAAGTGCAATCCTGTGCTTTACACCATATTTAGAGAGAAGTTTATCGAACAACTTGTTGCAAAAGTTAGTCTCTTCATCACTAGTAATAGCTCATGGAGTGCCAAATCTTGTGAATATGTTCTTATGATGAACTTTAAGAACTACATTTGCATCATTTGTTGTTGCAGAAATTACCGCCACCTACTTTGACACATAATCAACTGCTAACAAGATATAAACAAAGCCAAAAGAAGGAGAAAAAGAACCCATAAAATCAATTCCCCAAACATCAAATAACTCAACCTCTAAAATATTTTTCGATGGTGGCTCCTGATGCCTTTAAATATTTCCCATACGTTGACATCGATCACAAGTCTTTACCAAAGTATGACTATCACGAAAAATAGAGGGCCAAAAGAAACCACTTTGAAGTACCTTAGCTGTTGTTTGTCATACTCCAAAATGTCCTCCAAATGATGAGGAATGGTAATGATGGAGAATGGCTTGCATCTTCTCTTCAGGCACACATTTTCGAATGATTTTATCAAGGCATCTTTTGAAAAGAAAAAGCTCATCCCAAATATAATATTTCACATCATGCAAAAACTTCTTACATTGATGGTAAGTAAGATTTAGTGGCAATACCCTACAAGCTAGGTAGTTTACAATATCAGCATACCAAGGAAGCTTTATATCATATGCAAAAAATGGATCATCAAGGAATTCTTCTTGGATCACTAAATCTGGTTTTACTTGCTCTTGCTCCAACCGAGAGAGATGGTCAGTAACTAAGTTTTCACTTCCTTTCTTATCTCAAACTTCCAAATCAAATTCTTGAAAAAGAAGGATCTAACGAATCAGCATAGGCTTAGTATCCTTCTTGCCAAACAAATAACAAAGTGATGTATGATTAGTAAACATAATCACCTTTGTACCAATACGGTAAGACCAAAATTTGTCACAAGAAAATACCACAACAAGCATCTCCTTCTTAGTTTTTGTATAATTCAATTGGGCTTCATTTAATGTCTAGTTTGTATAGTATATGGCTCTAAATAGTTTGTCTCACTTTTATCCTAACACTTCTCCAATTGCAAAGTCACTTGCATCACACATGACTTCAAAAGGTTGACTTCAATCAAGTACAATCATTACTGATGCTGAAATCAATTTCTCCTTGATTGCATTAAAGGCCTACAAACAAACATCATCAAAATCAAATTAAAATATTTTTTCATGAAGATTACATAAAGGTTTAGAGAGTTTAGAAAAATCCTTTATAAATCTTCTATAAAATCTCACATGACCTAAAAAGCTTTTGATTCCTTTCACATTCTTTAGAGGTAGTAGTTTTTCTATGGTTGCAATTTTAGCTGGATCAACCTCAATTCATTTAGATGACATTCTATGTCCAAGCACAATCCCTTCTTGAACCATGAAATTACACTTTTCCCAGTTTAGGATAAGATTTTTATCTCCACATCTCTACAAAATAAGGGCTAAATTATACAAACAATGATCAAAAGATGTACCAAAAATTGAAAATTCATTCATGAAAATTTCCATTATATCTTCTTCCATATAAGAAAAGATAGCCATTATGCAACATTGAAATGTTGTTGGGGCATTGCACAATCCAAAAGGCATCCTTCTAAATGAAAATATTCCATAGGAGCATGTGAATGTAGTTTTCTCCTGGTCTTCAGGGGCTATAGAAATCTAGTTATACCTCGAATAACCATCTAAGAAGCAATAATAGGGATATCCAGTCAATCTATCTAACATTTGCTCAATGAATGGAAGTGGAAAATGATCCTTCCTTGTTTCTTTATTCAACTTGTGGTAATTTATACATATGTACCATCCCATGATTGTTCTTGTAGGAATAAGCTTGTTATTGTCATTTTTCACATTATTTGCACCACCTTTTTTTGGTACAACATGCACTGAAATTATGCATGAGCTATCTGAAATAGCATAAATAATTCTAGCATTGAAGAGCTTTAAAATTTCAACTCTCACAACTTTCTTCATTGTTGGATTTAATCTTCTTTGGGATTCAATATATGGTTTGTAAGGTTCTTCCATTAGAATCTTATGCATGCAAATGGATAGACTTATACCTTTTATGTTAGAGATAGTCCATCCCAAGGCTGTTCTATGCTTCCTTAACACATATAGTAACTTTTCCTCTTCTTTGGGTGTAAGTGATGTGTCCATCCCAAGGCTGCTCTTTGCTCCCTTAATGCATGCAGTAACTTTTTCTCTTCTTCGGGTGTAAGTGATGTCGCAACAATCACTAGAAATGTGTAACTATCACCTAAGAATGCATAGCGAAGATGCTCAAGCAATTGCTTCAACTCTGGAGTTGTAGTTTAATGCACTTTTTCTGTAGAAATTACAAAATTTGTCTTTCCTACCATTGGCTCCAACCTCTCCACTTCTTTACTAAATGATGTAACTTGTTGCAATGTTTCCAAGGCAAATACATAGTAGAGAATTTCTTCACTAACAAAAGGTAAATCAGATTCACAAATAGAAGATTTATTGAAATCATAAGCATGAGATAAAATGGTGATATATCGTTCTAAGTGATTGATCGACATATCTTCTTGAAAGGCTTCTACTTCACACTATTCACTCAATGTTAACTCATCCTTTTGAACATCCATTAAAGATCTTCCCTTAGTAAAGAATTTTTGGCCAAGAATTAGTAGAATATCTTGGTCTTCATCCATATCTAACACCACAAAATTGGCAGGAAAAATGAATTTATCCACCTTTAGTAATACATCTTCTATGATTCCATGTGAATACTTGATGTATCGGTCTACTAGTTGCAAATAAATTTTTTTTTGTTTCATCTCTCCAAGTCCCAATTACCTATTAACAGACTGTGGCATAAGATTAATGCTCACACCAAGATCACATAAAACTTTATCAAAAAAATGAATTTCCAATAGTGGAAGACAAAGTGAAACTTCCTGGATCTTTTAATTTTAGGGGTAATTTCTTTTGAAGAATGACACTACATTCTTCAAAAAGATTTACTGTTTTGAACTCCTCTAACCTTCTCTTCTTGGAAATGGTGTTTTTTAAGAATTTGGCATAATTGGCATTTGTTCTAAGGAATCTACAAAAGGAATATTTATGTGAATTTTTTTAAAGATATCCAAAAACTTAGAAAATTGCTTATCTAATTATTGTTTTTGAAAGCATTGAGGATAAGGAAGTGGAGTAGAGAGAATAGGAGGATTGTAAGGAAATGAAATTGATGGGAGCATGTCAGTCTCTCTTAGTGTATCATCAACAATCTCCTATTCTTCTACTTTATGATTGCTTTGGCCATTGTTTGGAATTATAGGGGTGCACTCGATTTTCTTTGATGGTGACATCTTAATTTCTCTCCCACTCCTAAGTGTAATGGCCTTGGATTGTTCTTTGGATTCACTTATGTGGCTAGTTGCCCAATTTACACATCAAGATTTTTCATAGTGGCTCCCATATTGCTACAATGAGTCTCAATGTTATCCAACCGTGAATCACTCTTTTTAAACCTTGCTTTGGTCTCCTCAACAAAGGAAACCATTGCATCCTTAAGTGACATCTTCTTCTCGCTTGGTTGACTATCAAAACCTAGAAGAGGCTGCAACACATTTTTTGTGTTTCCATAAGAAAAATTCTCATGATTTTGAAACCTTGGATGGTAGTAATTTGGCATAGAATTACCACGATAATTGTAGTTCTGATTGTTGATGTATTGAACTTGTTCTTAACTTGCTTCATTTATTAAAATTGTTATACTCGAGTTTGCATGATATTCTACACTTTATGGTATTCTTCAGGTTGTCCAGGCTAAAATATGATGAAATAGAGAAGCTACTTGAGCTAAAAGGGTTGAAAACGACACCAATTCATGAATCTTGATAACTTTTATAGCCATAGATCTTTCAATTGGCCATTGATAGTTATTTGAGGTCATTTCTTCTAAAAGAGAAGTAGCACCTTCAACTGTCTTTGATATCAAAGTTCCACCATAGGCAGTATCAAGTATGGTTCTAGTTTTCCCATTTAACCTATTATAGAACATCTAAACTTGTAACCAATCTGGCAATCCATGTTGAGGGCTACACCAAATCTTCTCCTATTACCTTCCTCATGCTTCATAGAGTGTCTCAAATCATTTTTTCTGATTTGACCAATTTCACTCCTGAGTTGGGCTGTTTTTGCAAATGGAATGAATTTAGTAAGAAACTTTTCTACCATGTCTTGCAAACTAGTGATGCTTCCCGGTTGTAGAGATTGTAGCCAACCTTTAGCATTGTCCCTTAATGAAAAATGAAACAATCTCAGTCTAATGGTGTCTTTAGTAACACCATTTATTTTTAGTGTCACAAATCTATAAGAACATCGCCAAATGAATATTGGGATCATCAAGTGGTGATCCGTTAAATTAGGCTTATTGCACCATGCTGATCAATGCAGGTTTGAACTCAAAATTATAGGCATTAATGGTCTCACTTCTTACACCTGAGTAATTATCATTCATAATTGGCCTTACATAATCCTTCAAGGTGCGTGATTGTGCATTCTATTCTCCTTCATCCATGACTAGTACTTTCTTCTTTCTTTATAATTTAAAGGTTCTTTCAATCTTCAGATCAAAAGGAATAATATTTTGAGTTCTAGCAAAGCGCATCCAACGTCAAAAACACACCTAGAGAAAAATTAAAATGAAAATGAAATAAAATATAATTCTAATTAAAACCAAGATTATTTTGTATCGATATTAGTAAAAATAAGAAAATCAATCCTTGGTAACGGCACCAAAAACTTGATCGGTGCAAAACTACAAATGCACAATATAGTAGTTTTATAATGAAGTGATTAGAAGAGTATCCTCCTAAGGGATTGGTAACTTATTTTTAACAAATATCAAAATTATACTAATCTCAATTTTATCTAGAGAAGCCACTAAGGTTATTGTAATTGAAATTTAAAAAAAATAAAGATGTTGTCCAAAGATCAAATTAATGGGAAGAAAACTTTTAGGAAATCGATTTCACCTAATTTCTCATTATGCTTTACTCATCTAGCTAATTGAATTTAATTCTCTCTCTTTGTTAGCAATCTCCAAAAAAACATCCAAAAGCTTCTTTCAACAATCAATTGAAAGCATTCTTATTAATTAATTTACATAAGATATGCAATTTAATAAAGTAAGAAAGCATTAAGACCAATTATTTTAATACTACACTGGTTCATACATGTCTTTTGATCTCTATATTTACCTATGCCAAAATATTTCAGATCTATCTTTTAATTCCCTCTTTCGATAGTAAATCACAAGACTAAAATCATTTAATTAATGGCTAGTTAATTAGAAGCAATAAACTTAAACAAAATTAGACAAACATGAATAGAAATAATTCAAATTAACATAGAAACTCAAACATAGTTCAGAATTAAATTACATTTTTTTCCTAGAATAAAAAAAATTAATTCATACTAAAAATTAAATTTAACATAAATGAATTCACCATAATTTTTTAAGAAGGATTGAAAGAAAATTGAATTGCAAATAGAATATGTTTTCGCGTCTTCTCCACCATTATGATTTATTTGTGCATTCTTCCCCATCATCTTCTATTTTTTTATATCTTACTTTTTTCTTTTTTTTCTCCTACGACCAGTACCGTTTTTTGTTTCTTTTTCTATTCTCGTTCTCCTCACTTTGTTTCTTATATATATATAAACCTTTCTTTTTCCTGTTGCCTTATGTTTCTTTTTTGTATACATCTCAAATTCTTCTTTGTCCTTAATATATATTTAGAAAAATCTTAATTTAAATAAATCTTCATTTAAATTTGAGAGTCTTTAGATGATATGATTCTTAAATTTTGGATCTTTATTATCTTCAAATCTATAATAAAATTTAAATAATAATAATGAAATCTAAATTCAATAAAAAATAAATAAGATTCGACTAAAGTTAAAATTAAGAAGTGATAAATTATGTCAAATTATACAAATCATGAATGATTAAGTAATCAACATACACCAAAATAATTGTTATCTCATTTTTTTCCCTTTGTAACCAATAAGTTTGAATCAGTAGATGCCACCATGTAACCACTATTGGTTAAGAACTCTATAACTTTTTCATATTTTACTCACGGTACCTACTTTAACCCATAAGGTACCTTTCTTAACTTGCACACGTAACTCAGGTGCTCTTTACTCTTAAACACTCTCAGTTGTTTCATGTATATCTCTCAATCTAACTCTCCAAATAAAAATGCATTTTTATGTCCATTTACCCTAGCCAACCTTTGTACATTGTAAGTACCTAGTATGACACTCATTATTGTTAATTTTTCACTGGATTGAACATCTCATCATAATCCATATTGTTGAGAGAATTCTTGAGCCACCAGTCAAGCTTTATATCTCTTTATAGCTCTATTAGGGAGAGTTTTCAACTTATAAACCCATTTACATGAAATAGGTTTTATTTCCTTTGGCTTCGGTAACAATTTCCAAGCTTTATTTTGGTTCAAAGCTATAAATTCTTCTTCTATGGCTCTTATCCATTTGAGATGACTCTTCGTATGTCATTGGTTCTTTTATATAATCTTCTTAAACTATTACTCTATTGACGTACCTGGGTTTTGATTGTATGATACTTTTTGGTGCTTTATAATGTACACTAGCTCACTAAGGGCTTTGTAGTTCCCTATAAATCTCAATTCCTTTTCCATTACTCGAGTTTTGATTCTCATTCTCCTCAAAATAGAACTTGATGCCAACTCCACTGGTATTCATATGAACTTTTCCTCACACTCATTGAAACTATTTGCTAACTCTGCTTGGCATTTATTGAGCTTTTCATCAAGCTTGTAAGAGCAACTTGCCAACTTTGCTTGGCCTTCGTTGAGCTTATACACAAGCTCATTGGTACAACTTGTCAATTCTTCTTGGCCCTTTTTTTCAACTCCTCATCAAGCTTAATGAAACAATTTTCGAACTCTACTTGGTTTTCATTGAGATCATTCTCAAGCATAGTATTGCAAAGGATACGTCAACATCCCATTCCTCACCACTAGGATTAGAATCTTGATAATTTAAGTTGCAAAGTTGCCTTCCAACATTTTCTTCCTATTTTTAAAGTCTCTCGTATAATGGCCCACTTTGTTGCACACATAACAAGGGCCATTATACTTTCTTTGCCTGTTGAATGGGCTTTTCTTATTGTCATGAATGGTTTATGCTTCCCTTGTTTGAGAGCCTTCCTTTTCTACATTTTATTTTCTCCATTTTTGTTTTGTTACTAAGTAATGCTTTCTTTTGTGACAAGTTTAAGGATAGATGACTGATTTGCTTAAATAAAGTATCCTTATTAAGCAACATATTTTCCATTTCTATTAAAGATGATTGATTGGATCATTCTTGTAGTGCGATAGCATATGAGTCATATTTGAAATTCAATCCATTGATTATGATTTTTCTCATTCTATCCTTATTAATTTTCACTTTAGGATCTAACTCTGCTATCTCTAAATAAAGAGTATGTATCTTGAGAAAGTATGTGTTAGTAGACAAGTGATGACTCTATGAAAGTAGAGTCATCACTACACTTTTTTACTTAATATTTACTTATTTTATTCAATAAATAGTATTTTTGGGGCTAAAAATATTAAAATATAATTTTTTAGTAAAAAAGAATGAAAATATAATTTATGGAATTTTTCTAAAAAATTTAAGAATTTTTTATGAATTTTTAACGCATGACTGATTATAAGATGCCACGTGGCATGCCATGTAAGCATATAAGTTGATTGGGTAAGCCACATGGATGCCACGCAAGAAGGGACAACGAATCATAAACTTTCGTATGTGAGGACCGACACATCGTATGCCATATGTTGGCACAATGTTCAATTCGAGTTTAAGGGTAGTCAAACCTTCATGACATGTGTCATCATGCAATTGCTACCCCCGGTCCACTAGCGTTCCATTCCATCTGCATTTTCAAATCACATTGTGTTGCGTGGTATTGACTCAACATGCGTTGGCTTGGACTGATCTCCCATACCACGGGTTATGCTCTGATTCGCCCAATAAATTCTGTATTCCATATGTCGCATTGTGATTAGTTGGTGCTGTTAATTTTACTTGTTTTTATCTTAGGCCTTGATCTAAAGCTGATATGACGGTCTAGATTGTACCTGAGCTATATTTAAGTTCCTAATCACCCCATAAACCTTAATAAGCCACCATTAGCATAATCATCTCTCTAAGAATTGGAGTCAAGCCTCATTCCTTCTTGAAAAGAGTTCTACAAAGGTCTCCATATTTTGTTTGGTGTTCCAATGTTGTCAACGTATGGCTTCAACTTCGACGTAATTGGTGATAGTAAAAAATATTTAGTTCTTTTTATCTTTTTGTGCCATTTAGGATATGCATCAAAAGTTCTTGCAGGTAAAGTTGTCTATGTTTCACCTGTTACTTCCTATAAGTCTTTTCCTTGCAATTTGTCGACAATAAGGCTCACAATCATTTGTAATTATAATTGTTGAGCTTTTTAATTCCTTGTAAATATTACATTATTATGACTTTATAAACCTCTGTGTTTAGTCAAGAAACTTAAACTCGAATAAGTTTTACCATCTTTTGCGATTGTGCACGAACACACTAAACTCCAAAAGAGATTTGGATCCTTGATCGACCTACTTTGATATCAAATTGTTAATTTGAAAGACACATATATAAATTCAAATGCTTTAATAAATTAATATTATATTATTATTAAATAAGACTAACACTCATCATACACTTAATATTGCACCACCCCATATACTACTTCACTTAAAAGTTTATTAAGTTTGTAAAATAAAGTACCAAGAGTCTTGATCGGACCAAGTGTGTCCAATTTTTCAAACCTAATGAATCTTTACTATATTATAAGTAGTGAATCAAAGATTCATTAGATTTAAAAAATGATCAAAGATTCATAAGCTTTGAAAATAGAGTATCACATACCTTTTAGTTTCATATATTTTCAAACTTAGTGAACTTTTAGTATATTATCTAAAATTTAATGGATTGAAGTGTCTAATTTATCGAATTTAGTGAACTCCTAAGATATTTTTCATAACCAATTCATTTTATTTTCAAAAAATAAAAAAATAGATCAACAGTACAATTATATAATAAACTATAATGAATAGATAGTGTGAGAGATTTTTTATTTTTATTTTTAGTAAGTATAAAAAAGTAATGTTAGTTGTTCTCAAGTAGTTTAAGTTTTTAGAAAAATTGATTTTTAATAATTTTTAATATGTTTAAGAATTTAATTGATTTCTTAAGTTTTTTTTCCAAAATTTATCATCTCTAATAAATGAAAGGGTACAAGACCATATTAATTATTTTATTTATATAAAAAGTGTATTTAGTATCTTAAATTTAAGAATAAGATATTTAGTTATTTTTATTTGAGAATATGATATTTAGTTACTTACTCATAAAAATGGTACCAAAAAAATATTTAGTAATTTTGAGTTTATTTTAAAAAATAAAAATTATATTTTAATCATAAAGTGAGAATAAAAGATAATAATATTCTCACTAATTATATTTGTAATATTTTTTGGTTGGGTAGATATAAATGAAAAAAATATCCTCATTTATTAAGTTCCAATAATTATTGTAATAATATTTTTAATATTGTAATTTTAAAAATAAACATGTATTTAAATTTTTATATAAAATAAAGAATATTTTTTATCAAATATTTTGAAATTGCAAACGTGGCATAATGTGACAAATACATGGCATATTTATAAGGTCATTTTTGTCTTATTGAATTTTTTGTTTTTAAAAAACCACCAAACTCATCGAACCCAACCACCACCAAATTCGATTGACCCAGCCATCACCAAATGGAGTTCTTGAGTTCCCTTCCAAGCTTAGAAACCAATCCTTTCAATGAAAGCGAGAGTAGGTATGGTGATTTTTGCATGAGAAGGATGAGTGGGTAGGTATGGTGGTTGATGCGAACCAAGGTTTCGCGATGTTGACCATGGTGGATCGTGTCACAAAGGCTAGTGGCTATGGTGTTTAGGAAGATGAGATGATATACGGGATGGTGGAGGTTGCATGGATCTGGTTGCTGGTTCTTGAAGATGATGGTGAGTGGGTGGTTGAGAAGGTGGTTGGCTAGCCAACGATAATATTTATTTTTTTAATTTCCAAAATATCCCTCCGCAGATACCTCACATGGATCCCATATGGAAAGAAATTCTCATTTATGTCTAAATTATACTTTATTAGTTATTTTTTTAATTGAAAGAATAATAAAATTTACCCAAAAAGTTATAAAATTAGAGTGCATAAATCCAAAAGTTACAAGATTAGGTAACCCACGAACCATCATCTAAATATACTGGATTATGTATTCAATTTTATATTAATTAATTATTTTAATTTATGTTCATATTAAATTTAAATAAAATAAATTATAAAATTATCACAAGACACTGTCTTTCTGTTCAACTGTTCAATTTGATTAAAAAAATTAATTAATAGCTTGAGGTAATTTATCTCATTAATATTTAATACAAATATCAAGTGAAATCTAAAAATATTTAATTAATATAGAAATAATAACATAAAATACAAAACTAATAGGTATTCATAATAAGTTAAAATGAAATAAGATACTAGAAAATAAGTAAGGAGCTTGCTATTGTTTTGTTTTATTTCTATATCAGTTCTCATTATTCAGTATGGCTAATTTACGATTTTTTAATACCAAATAATAATTAGGGTAGAAATTAGTAAGTATTCACTAGGGATGGGCAAAAAAACCGCAGGTTCGGTTATCCGCGGTTATCCGAACTGGCAGTTCGGTTTTTAACTGGTAAATTTTGGGGACGGGGACGGTTTCGGATAAAAACCGAATATGAAACAACGGTTACGGTTCGGTTACGGTTATACTAAAAACTGTACCCGTCCGTACCCAAAATTAATTATATTTAATTAATTAAATTATATATTAAATTATAAATAAAAAATTAATTATATATATTTAATAAATTAAATTATATATATATTTCGGATTTTTTTTCATAACGTCTTAATCATTACAGCGGGTAAAATCGTCTCAACCGTAACGATTTTTGGACGGTTTCGGTTATAGGTTTTAAAATTCGGTTCGGGGACGGTTATATCAAAAACTGTCCCCGCCCATCCCCGTGCCCATTCCTAGTATTCACTCGTAAGTGCTAACACGGTTTCTTGTGTTCTCCACCGTATAATTTTTGTTTTTAAATATAGTGAAAGTTTATTGTATTAATTTAATCATTTTTATTAAAAACAATATCATTTAATTATTTAATTTTATAAAAATTATCAATTAAAGATAAAATATATTATTTTAATAATTTTTTTTAAATATTTATTTTTCTGTAAGTTATTAAACACGATTAAAATACGAGTGTTTAATAATAATAAAATCTTAATTAATATAAAATATTCTTTTTTTATATTTGTTAATTTTTATTATCTTTTTTTAATTTTTAATTTTTTAAAATAATTAAAAATATATTTAAATCAACTCTTGCTTGAATTTTATTATTTGTTTAATTTTTATTAAAATATTTTTTTATCAAATGATTAAAAACAATTAAAATACAAGTATAACAATAATAAAGTCACAATTACTATGAAAAATTTATAAAATAATATTTTTTTAATATTTATTAATTACCACTATTTTTTTTAATGTTTTCTTATTTTTTATTAAAAAATAAATATATATTTAAATGTATTTTTGTTTGAATTTTATTATTGTTTATTTTTTCTTAAATTATTTCGTAGTAAATTTTACTTTTTTTAATGTTGTGTTGTGTGGTACTAACTCAGCAAACGTTGACTTAGATTGATCTCTTTTACCATGCGTCGCGTTTTAAATCATTTAGTAAATTTTGTGTGTCACGTAGTTATTGGCTTGTACAATTAATTTTACTTGTTTTGATCTCAACCCTTGATCTGAAACTGATCCAATGGGTCGGATTCAACCTGGGTTTTATTTAACCCAATAATCCTTAACAAGCTATCATTACATAATTTTAATCAGAAGAGAGAAAAATACATAAAATTAAAAGAGATATGTAATTTTAGTAGAGATTCAAAAGAAAATTAGTACTACAATTCAAGAGATTGAATTTATTTCTTCTTATATTCTTTTATTTATCAATTTTTATGTATTTCTTTATGAAAAATATGAGTTTTATGGATAAAATTATGTCTAGTTAATTTATTAATCTAGGGATTTTATGAACCTAAATTTTACCATGTGATAATCTAATATTTTATTCCAATTAAATAGATTTGAGATCATTATTTAATTATTTGTCTTGATTAAATAACATGTATAGTTTTTAGGCAAAAATGTATGATTCTTATGTATGTGATCCATAATTGATGAACTTAATGAGTAGTATACAATTTAATTAACATGAGAATGTGATTAAATTAATTATTATATAGTGCGTAGTTTACTTCATAGAAAAATACATATTAAGTTAGATTCAATTAATCATGTAATTAATTAATAATTATATGGGAAATTTTAGTGATCATATGTTTAGAACATTGAGAGATTAAATATTCGTAGATATTTTCTCATATATCTTATTAGTTACCAAATTTAATTTAATTAATTATTGTTATTTATTTTTAGTTATTTTAATTTTGCTTCCTTAAAATATAAAAAACACAAAAAAATTATTATTTTTAGTTTTAAAAATAGTTTCTAATAAAATAATCTTCGTAGAAACAACATTTTTTTATTATTATATTACTTATTACAATACATTTATTTGTATATTCATTGCACACGTTCCGTAAGTGGCGATCATTTACCTTCGAAATGGACAACTTGATTGTCCTTTACTTTGAGGATTCTTTTTGTTGGAGATTTTCTTCAATCCTCTAGCTATAAGTACCAATTCTTCATCATCATTGTCCCCATATTCAATCATTGTTGCTTTGAAAGAACCACCTTTGTTCTTCGTAGAAGTTCGAAAGCTCATTTCAAAAGTTTGTCAGTAAACACAACACTAAAGATAGCATTTTTACCTTTTTGATTCCAATTACTATCAATTTTATCTTCAAAAGTTCAATATTTTTTAGATTTAACAATTACTATATTATCTTTAATAACCGTTAGTAGTTTCCAACCATAAATGATAGAGTTCTAGATACTTTCATCTATAGACCATAAAAGCTATGAGCCTTCCAATAGAAAAGTACATAGGCGGTAAAAGAACCCCTTCAAAAATGATCCATAACAAGGTCTTAGACAACTAAGTGTATCTAATGATCTGCTTTAATACTAATTGAAAGTTTTTAGTTAAAGATCTAATTAGGTAGAGGGATAAATAGATAATTAACAAAAACATGTCAAATTAAAATTTTACAGACAGTCAGACATACAATTATGTACAAATAAAATAATATAAAAAGATAAATCCACACACGATATTTTTAGATGAAAACAACTTATATCATAATAATGACCTTAAGAGAAAAACCACAGCCCATCGGACCACCTAACTATCCATTATGAAAATATGTTCAATTATAAGACTAAGACTCAAACTATTATTTTAAGTAATGCTCTAAAGTAACCTACTTACAAAACTCTACTTTCTTTTATAGTCTCCACAAATAAGTTGTTTAGATCCGGACAACATTCCGATAAACTTAAATAATATAAGTTATTAAACCTATTCAACTAGCACTTAAGAATCCAAATTTTTTGTTGACAAATATATTTTTTTATATATTTATTTAATCAAAATAATGTATATATATTAAACATAATTTTAAATTTATTTTATTTTTAAATATAAATTTTATTAATTTATAACATTAAATATATAATTGATTGTATATTATTTATTAGTGAAGATACCAAACTCACAAATTTTTTAAAATTTTAATAACCTTACGAATTTTTCGAAACTTTAATAAAAAATATCGATTCCAACGAAAATGGGGATATTAAACTTGATTCGGTCCCACTCCGTTAACAAAACTAAACATAAATAACTTAATCCTCAACAATAAAAAAATAAAATTAATTAATTAATCTCATTTTTATGAAGTATGAAGGGAGGATTTGTTATCGATACTAAAAGGATAAGCTGCAGCATTAGAGAGAAAGAAGAGAAAAATGATTAGCTGCAGAGATCTATCTCTCCCACTTATTCGGCCATCGTCAACATTCCCAATCCGTTGTGCAGTGACGAAGCAAAGCGAGCGATTTCTCGCCACACTTAGTCTCAGCGCTGGAGACTCCTTGGCTACTCACAAGTTGATCGGAAAATTCGTTGCAAGTTCTCCCAAGTCCACAGCTCTGAACGCCCTCTCTCATCTTTTATCTTCCGATACCCTTCACCCCCACCTCACTTCTCTCGCTTTTCCAGTACGTAATTTCCCCCTTCTTTCTCGTTTTAATTCTGATTTTCCATTATTTTCTAACAATACTTTCTCACCAAACAAACAATTACGATCAATTTTGTTTTTCTTTTCTTTTGGCAGTTGTATTCCAGGATCAAAGAGGCGTCGTGGTTCAAATGGAACGCAAAGCTAGTGGCAGAACTTATCGCATTACTCGATAAACAAGGAAAGTATGCCGAATCAGAGATCCTGATTTCCGAAGCTGTTTCGAAACTATGCCATCGAGAGCGAGAGCTGGTTCAATTCTACTGCCACTTGGTGGAATCGCACTCGAAGCAAACTTCAAATCATGGATTTGAGATCTCTTACGCTTATCTTCATCATCTTCTTCACAATTCTTCTTCTGTTTACGTCAGACACCGGGCTTTTGAATCAATGGTTGGCGGTTTGTGCGCAATGAACCGACCTCGTGAAGCTGAGAGTTTGGTTAAGGAGGTGAGAGATAAAGAGGAGCTAAAGCTAAAGCCTTCTCTTTTTGAGTTTAGATCTATAATATATGCGTATGGGAGACTAGGATTGTTGAATAACATGCTTAGAGTTGTGGAACAAATCGAAATTCAAGGCTTTGTGATTGACACAATAGTTTCTAACATGATTCTTTCATCGTATGGAACACATAATGAGCTCGCTGAAATGGTTTTGTGGCTTAGGAAAATGAAGATATTAGCCATTCCTTTCTCAATTAGGACATATAATTCTGTCTTAAACTCCTGCCCAACTTTTATTACAATGCTACAACAACCTCATGATGTTCCACTCAGCATTGAAGACTTATGTAGGATTTTGAAAGGTGATGAGGTATTGTTGGTTCAGGAGTTGATTGGATTTGGTGTTTTAGAGGAAGTGATGGTTTGGGATTCTTTAGAGGTCAAATTGGATTTGCATGGAATGCATTTGGGTACAACTTATTTGATAATGTTAGAGTGGATTGATGAAATGAGACGTAGGTTCAACAACACCAAGCATGTTATTCCAGTGGAGGTGACAGTGGTTTGTGGATCGGGAAAGCATAGCAATGTCCGAGGGTTATCGCCAGTGAAAAGAATGGTTAAAGAAATGTTAGATCGTGTGAGAAGTCCAATGAGAATCGATAGGAAGAACATTGGTTGTTTTGTTGCCAAAGGAAGAGCAGTGAAAGATTGGCTTTGTAATTCTTAGATTGCTTTTCTCTAAGACAAATCATGCTATGATTCCCAATATGGAGAAGGTATTTTTATAGACGATAAACCGAAGAGGCCATAGACAATTTGATTTAATGAGTTGCTTCACCTAATTCCTATTCCAACATGGGATCTTGCCATGACTGACTTAATAGTGGAAACTCCTCAGGATATTCAAAATGTTTGACTATTCAAAACATCCTTATTGATGGATGGTAAACCATTTTCATAAAAAAGCATTATAGACTTCTAGACCAACAATCACAATTTTTTTGTAGGCACTTGTGAAAAGAGGGTGAGAAATGTTTAGAGACTTCACTTTTATGCTTTATTAAACATACTATGGTGTATGTATAAAAAGAGAAAGGGGGGAAAAAGAGTAAAAAAAAAAAAAAACCCTCCCCATCTCTCTTTAGAATTGGGACAATTAAACCCTTAAGAATAGTTATCCTATGCACATAATCAAGCTTCACAAAAAAATTAATATCATATTAGTAGAGTTAGTTCTTCCTTCATTCAGCTTGTGGTTGCTGCTTGCCAATTGGGTGGAACACGGATAGAAGTTGGCAAGCTTCGAACACTAATATCAACCGGATAAAGGCGGTAGTCAATGTCGAATTCCTTGAAAATTTTGATCATCTCTTCAATCAGAAGAGATCTCCTGACAAACCTTTCGCCAATGTCTTGGTAATTCATTTTATGTGTTGGCCACACTGCAAGCTTTACCCTATTTAATTCATCGAAATCTCTCATTACAATCATTGTTCCAGATGCCCAGTGTTCTTTCTTGTTGTCCATGAAACTGTAACAAGCAATACGAAATCGTTCATTTCAGACACGTATCATGATTTAACAACAAATCACAAGAGTACATACCTCATTATTTTCTGTTTGATGGCAGCAATCGTATCAGCTGGAGTAGTTATATGAACACTGAACTCAACAGCATCTCCCATGTCCGGACTACGGTAGAAGTTATGTATAGGCTTCATTGAAAGAGTACTGTTTGGGAATATAATCTTGGTGTTGTCAAACCTCAGAAAAACCGTAGTCAAGATGTTCATTTCTTCTACAACCATCTGAAAATGATAGACAATTAAAGAAATTAGAACTAACAAATGAATCATATAACCTAATCAAATGTAAAGATTTGAAATACCTGAACTCCTTCGATTTCGCACCGATCTCCAACGTCAAAAGGGTGCATCACAAATAAGAAAATGATGGCTTCAAACACTGTCTTGCATGTGTTCCCAAAAACAAACGCTACAACCACTATTTGGGAACTAGCAAACAGTAGAAATTTGCTGGTGGCTATTCCCAGTATTAAAAGCCATGTAATTACAATAACAATGCCAACTATTACATTCACCATTCGATGAAGTTTGTTTACAGCAGTTTTTGTGTCGTTCAATGTCAAAGCAAGTGCTCTCCTTTCTCTGAAGGCATTGACCTGGATGATATGGATCCCAATTATCAAAAGTTACAGAAAAGACTGAAACTTGAGTCATAAGAGAGTCTCTAGAGAGCCAAATGAGACATTTTAGGTCAAAACACATTGATATTATTTATTTCATCCCATGGAGCTTTGTTCTTACCACCCAGTTCTTCAATGATGCTTTGCTGATTCTCTTGGTCTCATTTGCCCCCTCAAATAAACTCATTGCTTTTATAGCTTCGTCTTCTTGCATAAATCGCATCAAATCATCAAAGAAGATGTATCTGTCAAAGAAGTGAATGGATGCAACTGTAAGATTGAAAAAGTGATTTATTTGGATGAAGGCCTATTTAAACTATATATATTACAGTAAACTCGAAGCAATAACTATGATATATACCTGTATCCATGCCTAGCCACATTCTGAAATATCTTTTTTGCAGCAGCCTTGGCCTCGACTTCACTTTTGATCTGAGTAGCAGATTCATCCCCCTCAGTAGTATCCAGAATCTGCTCGTCCAATGTAGTAAGAGATCCGTGTCGAACTTTATTCATCAACCTCTTCATATTCCAAGCAGAAATATTCTTAGGATTCAACTTATGTAAGTGATCAATTGTAATACCATCTTCTCCCTTCCTGCTAAGTGGACCAGAAAGTTTAACACTCTTCCTAGTACTGCCTTTCTGCAACATCCCACTCCCAATCACCCGTCCACTTTTCGCAGTTGCCAAGGCACTTGCCCTAAGATCAGGGGGAATAGTAACTCCAGCATTCTGAAGTTTCTGAACCTCTTCTACAAGTCTCTCTTCCTCTTCCTCATTTCTTCTTATCTCAACCAATGGAGGCCCTGAAAGCATTTCTATGACAAATTGATTGAAAAGAGACTCTTGAATCCTATCAAAGTAAGTACTTACATGGAAAGAGGAAGCAAGAACTTTCACTATTAGGGTCTTAATCAACCAAAGCAAAGTACCAAGCAACAAACAAACCAACACTTTGGTGACATATTTCAAGTCATCTGTATTAGCATCATTTTGAACCTTCTCATCAAACAGACAATGCCAGGCAATCAAAACAAGACCCAACCATAAACAATTCTGAACAGCCCCTCTAACTCCATATACAAAATACAAAACTTTCTTACGCAGAAGAAAATTCCTCTCAGTAAAGAACACTAAAATACGGATCCCCCAACCCGAGACCAATCTTCCACAAATCAAAACCAAAATTAAAACTTCCCATTTCCACAATTTCAATTCCCAGACGTTCTTTTCCCTCAAATAAGGAATAGTAAATGTGCAAACCACAGCCCCAACAATCATAATCAAACTTAACCATTCAAGTAAAACAATTGCACTTAGCTTACTCTTGTTGAAGTCATTTGGTAAATCTTCTTCCAAAAATGGGTCATCATCTTCTTCATCAGGATTCCTACCCAAAAACCCAGATTTCAATTGCCCCGACTTGGGTATCGGTCCTGACTTCGCAATCCCACCCGACCGAAAATCCGGTTCTTCAGGTGGGTCCATTAACCTGGATTTCGTCTTCACCCTCCGTAAACTAGATCTCCTCAACGAAAGATCTGGTCGAAACGAAGCGTTTGATGTGCACCTGACAACCTCGTCACCACTGCGATTACTCATAGGCGTTAGACAGTCGTTAGGTTCATCCTCGCTCGGCGAGTCTTTGAACCTTCGTCGTACCGACTTGTCAGAGCCAACCTCTAGAATGTTGGAAGACGAAGACGAAGACTGAAATGAAACCTTCAGCTCCTTTGATGTTCTTGACTTGACCGGACTCTCGGCTAACGGCGGCAAATCCTTATCTCTCCGGAGCTCCTCCATTTCCAAATCCATGTCCAACGACACGTCACTGGAGACTGCTTGCTTGTGCAGAAACTGTCCAATAAGCTTTGACGGCGGATCATCGGCCACCTGCCCACGGTGCTCGAAAGTAAAACCATCTTGAACTCCATTACCATCTCTTTGCTGACTTTCATTCCAAAAGTCTACACTTGGTTCCCGCCAAATTCTCCTACCAACACCATTCTTGTTTTGTTCCATGACCTCTCTATCTCTGTCTCTGATGGAAGAAGATTCACCACCCTCGTCGATTTTCACAATAACTTCATCACGGTCAGCATAATCAACGGCTCTCATTGCTTCGTCACGGTGAAGAATATCATGATTATGATGATCTATTCTAGAGAGAATAGGCTGTTCTTCGTGGTTCTCGTCTTTGTCTGAAAATTTTCTGCTGTGTTTAATAAACGAACCATGAGTTTTAAACGTTTTCTTCAGCGATAAAGCCATGAGACGCAGATTTTTCCAATTAAATGAATCATATAATAATGCTGGAAATAACCAATTTTTTCAAAATTGATTTGTTTCGGTTTAGTTCTACTTTTTCTTCTTTTTTTAATATTATAATATAAATATTGGTTTCAAACAGAAATTAGTTGACGTGTGTTGTGTAGAAGCCATTAACTAGAAGGGAAGAGATAGAGAGAGAGTTTTTATGTTGTGAAAAACTACGACAGAGAAAATACGGCGCCGATGATTAAGGCAATGACATAGCTAAATTTGGGAGCTTTGCATGGATTTGCCTTTTTCATTAAGGCAATGACATAGCTAGGCCCACACAATTTTACACATCATTTAACTGTATCAGGTGTTAATATTATTTATAAAAATAAATATTTTTTTTAATTTTCAATTTAATTCTAGGAGATGCCACTATATATATAAGAAATATAAGTATAAAATAATGTTTAATGGTTTAATATTTTGTTTGAAACCGAAAACAAAAATACAGTTATTTTAATAAATGAATATAGTTATCATCTAAAAAGATAGTAGCAAGTAGCAAACTAGCTTTTTCTGCCATTATTAAGTATGTTGACGATTTGGAAGAATCGGAACATATAGCTTAATTTTCAAGCACCATCCTTTTGATACTAGTTTTTTTTTTCCTGGGATGATGATGATATGATGATAAGTTTGATTTGATCAATGGGTTCGAGCTTATTCTATACAATCATTTCCTTGGAGCTTATTATTACTAGATTTATTTATGAAATTTTATTACACGATGTTGGTAATTTACTTATTATATATTTCTAATTTTTATGTATGTCACTACAACTTCCGATGATTTCATTAATAAAACAGTGTATTTTTATCTATAATATGATAAAATTTATAATATATATATATACATATATATATGTATATATGAGAATGCAAATGTGTTCTTTCAAAATAAATTTAATGAGTCCACCAAAGATTAAATAATTTCAATATTTACTTTTTTAAATAAAAAGGGTAAATAGGGTGAAAGGGTCAACTCCATACCTTTTCTTTTTTCTTTTTTAAGGTGCAAAATATTTGTTCAAAAATATTTCTTTTACTTCTATAAGATATTGAATCATGGTTGTGGTATTGTGGATTTTGGAAATTTCATCTATTTCAATTTTTAATTTTTCATATCTTAATTTTAAGATTAAATTTTTATTTATTAAAAATAAAAATAATTTGATAAACACTTTTTAATTTCAATTTTAAAAATTTAATCAAAATATGGATATCTTTTTTGATAATCAAGTCCTTATTTTTCTTTGAATTTTTTAAGATTTCAAATTCAATTTCAAATTTATTTTTGAAAATTTTCTATAATCCTTTTAATTAAGATTAAGTAGGAATAAGTATAATTGAGTTATTAATTTTTAATGTCACAAAATAAAAAAAAATTCAATTTTGAAATTGAGTTTTTTTGAAGTTTAAAATTTAACTAAATTTTAAAACTGAATTTCAAATAGAAATTAAAAATTAAAAATTAAAAATTAAAATAGTTATCAATAAAATATTTTTTTTTGTCAAAGGTAAAGTACTTCATTGTTTAAAAATGTTTGGGTACAATAAATCCACAATAGATTATAGATTACTTGGCATTAAATCAACAAAGCAATATAAGAATTAGCAGTCTAATTTTTTATTTTGATTAGTTAATCTGTTGTTGATAACCATTTTAATTTTAAATTTTATAAAATTTGAAATTATATATGTTTAATAATTTATTTTTAATTTTTATTTTTTAAATTTTAAAACTGAGTGTTGAAATTTGACTAAATTTTAAAATTCAAAAAAGTTAGTTTTGAAATTGAATTTCTATTTTTATTTTTTTATGCTAAAAATTAATAATTTAACCATATTCAATCTTATTCAAAATGATTAAAAAATTAAAATTTAATAAAAAAATTATGAAAATAAATTTGAAATTGAATTATAGAAATTAGAAATTATGAATTTATTATAAACAAAAATATATAATTTTTAACTTTTTTTTAATTTTGAAATAAAAAATTATTTATCACATAATTTTTATTTTAAAAAAAAGCAATTTTAAAAAAAAATAATAAAAAATAAAAAATAATTATTAGATACATGACACCTCTTTTGTTTATTTGATTATATGATACCCTTCCATAAATGATGAATATAATAATAATTTTATCGATACTTTTTTATCAATCTTATTAGTCAATGATGAATGACATAGCAAAACTTGCTTAGCTGAATTCTGGTGCCATTCTGTGAGATGACATTGTATATACTTATCTGTATTTGCTTGAACTTTTTTTTTTTTTTGGCTGTGGGTTTTCAATTTTCTGATCTTCTGATATAGTAAATATAATCAAGAACTTTCTTCAATTTAAAATAAATTGAGTTTCGTCTTTTTTAATTCCCAAATAAATTGAGTTTCTAAGCTCAATTAAATTAGGGTGACTGATAGCATAAAAATATTTAAAACAATTTAATACTTTTGTTATTTTTTATAGTATTTTAATTCTTTTAAAAAGTAAAATAAAGCACTTCTAACTTAGAAATTTCTAAGAAAGATATCAAGAAACTAAACGTTACTACAACATTGAAAATCATTTTCAAATGACCAATCACATGCAATTATGGACTTCAAGACCCATCAATATACTTTGCAACTCGCTATGACCAATCCAAATTTTCAAAGCTGTTCTACCTTAGATTTTCATGACCAATTCAGTCTCAAAAATCTCACTCATCTGCTAGACGTATTTTGTAAGTGTATGCATAGCACACAATATTCATCATATGGATCATCGTTTACAAGGGCACCTGAAATCCAAGATAAACAGTGCTGCAAAGCAAGGGCTAGTTGATTGCATTCCTTTTTTTTCATCCCTTTTTGGTTTGTAAATCAACACTATTCTAATAATAGAATGATAAAGCACACGGTAAAACAATAATGCATAATTAAGAAAAACCACTCCCATATTAGTTGTATTTGAAATTTTTTAAATTTGAGTTTGTGTTTGTTATTGAATTCCAAAATTATTTTTAAGATATTGGTTAGTTTATAATTAAATAAAACATTTACACATTTTCTAAAAATAAGAATATGTTTACGATATTATTCCGAACTTGTATTAAAAAAATTCTATCAAATAAATTTCTTATGTTTTATATCTTTTTGCTTTCAAAAATAAAAAATCTGCTTTCAAATCCTTTACCGAATTTTCTCTTTCTCCTGTAGACGCGTAAATGGGACAAAAACTGGCGTTGATACTGATACAATTAATTTTGTTATTATGTAAATAATATTTTATTAATAATATTATTATTCAATAATAATATTATTAAAATGTAATTAATTTTAAGAATATAATAAATAATACATACAATATTAACAAAAATAATTATAATAATAATATTATTTTATATTAAATGTTTCATTGTTGTGTAATTCGTCTAATTAGCAATAAAAATACCGTTTCTCTTAAACTTTAAGAGAAGGGGAAAAAAATTGATGATAATCATTGAACATTTCATTATTGACAATTTTTTTTAATAATGGTGATATTAAAATGTAATTAACAATAAAATATACATTTTATTAAGATAATAACAATTTCTAAAAGATTACCAACAAATTCTCAAAAAAAAAAAAAATTATCATCCCAAAGCCGCGAGATATTTGCAAAGTTACAAAAACCATCATCAAAGTGCTACTTTATAGCAAGTAAAGCAACAAAAGGCAATGGTCGGTTAGAACAAAATTTGGGGACGACTTGAAAACAAAGGAATGATACTGTACACAGTAAACTGATCAACACGGGAAGTTGCCCCAAAACGAAACGTAAAAATATGAAAAGTTAATCCCAAACTCATATTATGAACATGACTATGACTCAGTGATGATGACCCCGTCTTAATACAGATAGGAATCCTCCAGATGACTTGCGCTTTTCCTCCCCTTCATCTCCAACCTGTTTCATTAGGCTTACAAGATTACATACAAATAAAATAAAAAGTATTCATGGCACAATAATAAATCAATAGTTACAAATAAATAGACGAGTTTTGCTAATGGGAAAAAAACAAAAAGAGTTTTCAATTAATGGAAACAATGAAATCATCAACATCTAACAAATGAAACGTGCCGATCCGAACTATAAAATTATATTCTTATTGTGTGAAAAAAATTAATTGACAAATCATATCCTTAATAGGAATATTTAACTTTTGTGGGTTAAAAACCATGAAATATGTCTTTGTCCATCTCTAGCAAAGTAGACACAAACTTAAGTAGTCTCTTTAAACCTATTCCATTCTAGCATTGAGTGAACTCATCAAGTGGACAAACTATCTAGGCTTTTATTTTTTATGTTGCATTTCATGTTTGTCTCTATTTTGTACTGCTATACATTATGTGGATTTATTAAATAAAAGAAGTATCCTATCGATTGAGCTTTAAAAATATATATATTTATTTATGGCCTAGAGGTGTAAGCTATCCAGAACTTTTACTTGGTTGAAAAGGGAGTGGCGGCTGAAGGTTATTCACAATAACAATACACATAAAAGAGTTAAGTCAGCCTTCTCTCAATTATGAATTAAGCAATTCAAGAATACGGCGGATTGAGGATTTTAATTTAGGAGAAGCATCGTATAAACAGTAAAAAATAGTATTATTTGTCTTTTTAGTTATTTGTCTAAAGTGTATTTCATTTGAATATAAATATATTTAAATTATTAAATTTGTAATATGTATTTGAGTAATAAAAGCGTAAAAATGAAAATGAAAATTAAGAGGAGGTGCAAACTCATTTTATGCATATAATTTGCTACAATTTCGTAATACACCTAAAATTTTCAAGAGAGGGTCAATACCCCTCCTAACCCCATATAGATCTGCCAATGCTTTCCTTGACTTATTGGCTATGAAGCCATGCATTTTACAGAGAAAATAATAAATAAATGAAATCTTATGAACAATTTTATTTATGTAACTCACCTCCTTGGCTAATGATTTTAGGATATCTATAATTTCGGAAAAGTCAGGCCGTAATCCTGGATCATGTTGCCAGCACCTCTCAAGCAGCTCCACTAGCTTTGGATGGGTGTGCTTTGGAATAGTAGGCCGTAAGCCCTGGAACCATGTAACCAATATGTAATTTTTTTTTAATTTCATTTTTTGGCTATCCACATCATTCCAAATGGTGAAATGATGACATCTCCACCTTTAAGCAAATGTCAGCCATTTTCCTAAGCACTAGTGAAACAAAAGAGGGAAAATAAATAAATAAATAAAGCTATGTAATACCTTCTGAACAACTCCAACAGCAGCTTGTAATGGGGTTAAGTATTCGTATGGGATCTGCCAAGTGAAATCAAAAGATTAAGCTTATGAGAACACACAAGAAATCATCATATTTATGTTATTATGACAAACCAGTACCTTTCCGGTTATTAACTCCCATAACACAACTCCAAAACTGAAAACATCAGCCTTGTGATCATATGGCTTGTGTTCTATAACCTTCAAATGCAAAATAACTGTTGTAAGGAAATGACAAGATGAGCAACATTGATGCAAGTATTTCTAAGAATAGGTAGAAAGCAAAAAATAACGATACTATTATTCCATCAAAGAATCGAATGAAATGCATTAATTGTGATGATTTGGATGAAATGTAAGAATGAGAACTATTTCTGCCCTGGATTGGTTTGGCTACTGGGGAGACTGTTTGCTTTGATGGTGCATTGAAGCTGCCTATTTCTCCCTTTTCTCTTTACTATATATATTTTTAGGTGTTGTAGTGTATGTGGTGTTTTTCGTTCTGTTTTTTAGTTTTGTAGTGGAGGTTACAGTTCGATTGGTAATTTGTTGCTTTTGATGTAGCACTGAGTCCCTTTGTACTCCTAACTGCATAAGCTAGGACAGGGTACAAATCTAGCTTAGGTTGGATTCTCTTGTGCAATTCAATGTTGAATAGCCATTTAGTAGGTGGTTGATCAGTCTCACTCACAGAGGCTGCTTGTACTGAGCTTTTGCTCTGGTTGTTTTGTTTCATTAATGAACTTTTCCCCCAAAAAAAAAATTGAAATTGAATGGGAGATGGAGACAGATTTCAAGAAATTGAGGTCAAAAGAGTTGAATGTAATGAAGTTAGTGTCCTGTGTCATGTCATTTTAAGAAGCCAAATGCTGCTCTTTCAAATTTCACTATGGTTTATATGCCATTTTATAAGTTGTAACCACAATAACACAACGAACTAAAAAAATATCCAGGTCAGAATTTAGATAACCAATAAACAATAGCAACATCAATTACATATAATACAGTCATGATTTGTAAGATATCCAACAATAGATTGCCATTCCTTTTCAGAAGAGATAGAGATAGAAAGGGGGGGGGGGGGGGGGAGAGAGAAATTTGTCTATATGAGTGAAGGTGTGACAAGTGCCGAAAAACCACCTCACATTCTCAGAATAGAATAAAGTAGCAATTTCAAAGCTCCAGATGTAATAATACACACCTCAGGAGCCATCCACCTATATGTTCCTGTTTCTGCCGTCATAACTCCTGATTGAGTTTTCACTCTAGCAACACCAAAATCAGCAACCTTAACAACCTGGGAGAAGGGCATAATATTTATATAAAAAGAGAAAGAGATGCAATATGGTTAGTATGCTGAAATAGCACAATAAAATTCAGATATGCTATGTTATTACAAGCACAGATTAAACTATCTATAGATATACATAGATAGATGCGTATTTTTTTATTAATTTAGTAATGCATGTGCAAAATAATTATTTTTATAAAGATATCCATTTATGTATGAGACGTAAACTTCAATATGTTGAATAATTTCCAAGGAAAAAAGAAACAAGTGTAAAAATAATAATAAGAACCAGAGGCATTTTATAATGAACTTTCAAATTTATTATCACATGATAGTATTCTAAATAAGTTTTGATTAGACAAAGAAGAAGAATAAAAACTTTGATACTATATAAATACAACACCAAAAAAAAAATTGGTCTTACGATTCCAAAAGCTTGATTAGAGAAAGAAAAGAGGAATAACTATAGAGGATTATTATTCGCTAAAGACTAGAAAAAAAAATAAACAGTCACTTACTTCATTTTCATCCATCAAAAGATTTGCAGCTTTTAAATCTCTATGGATTATGTTGTTTTGATGGAGGTAGTTCATACCCTTGGAAACATCAATTGCAACCTTAAGCAGGGATGGGAGTTTAAAGACACCCTTTTGTTTATGCAAGTAGTCATACACACTTCCGCCAGACATGTATTCTACAAAAGGATTAAAAAAAATTAAATGGATATAAATATAGCTTATGAAACAACCGAACCAGAACAAAACAACTACTACTGTTGAACTGAACAAAACAAATAGTATTTTCTCTTAACCAATGATAGGGGAAGCTCAAAGTTAAGGAAACTACGGGCAACATGAAGGCCTCTTATATTTTTATTTTTAAAATTTTATAACAATAAATTACTATTGGTTTCTATTATTTTTTTTTAGGTAACTTTTTTGAAGTTATTAGTAATACAATCATCTCCCAATCAATAATCCATAAGTTTCCCCATATCTACTTGAGGCCTCGAGCCACCCCTGTAAAAGAATAAAGGTAATTTTATCAGACATCACCTGTCACAATACACAAGGTTGGAGGCTTGGTGCATGCGCCTATGAATTGTACTACATTCTTGTGTCGAACTTTCCTGCAAGTCGCAAAGAGTTTTGAAGCCAGTTAGGGATAAGAGAATTCCAAAGGGAATATTGCAATATTTCATGAAAGAAAAGGAATAAGGATCAGCAATTTGTCATAGCGAGTTAAAAAATTATTTTAAAACAACCAAGAACAGCACATTAGAGTGCTAATGCTGCAACAGAATAAATAAATTAAAAAAATACCAACTTTAGACATCAAATTAAACTGTATATGTAATTGAAACAAAAAGATTAAATTTCACACAACATTAAAGTGACGATAATATCTGGTGTAGAGAATGTGAATATTTTAAAACTACTTTTAAAGAGCATCAAGAGAAAGAAAAGTTTTGACCTAATTTTACTGATGTCGCATCTCACGGCCGAATTAAAAACAAAAGAACAGCATCTAACAAAAAGATTAGAAAATTGTTCAACATGCCTCATTATATAGACTTCCTGAGCAAACTCTTGCTGCATATCTGAATTCACACGCTCAGACTTCAGGATTTTAATGGCCACTTCCTGGCCACAATATGTACCTTTGTACCTAATTTCACCCATGCAAGTCAGCTAACTGAGCAATCAATTAGTGCATTGCACAGAACAAAAATTAATAAAATAACAAATACAAACAATTGTACTCTGTACATACAAATCTCCATAGGACCCAGATGCAACTTTGTCCTCAAACTTCAAATGTTTAGGATCAATTTCCCAAACATCAGTTCCATCATTGGGTATAGTCAGATGGTCCAGTTCACCTTTGATTCCAAGTTGTTCGGACTCAGATGGAGATGATGATTGATGACTTGGCCAAGGCTGCCTCTGAATACCAGACCCAAATTCAAAATTTAATAATAGATGCATTCAGGTATAGGACATACACAATTAAAATATATCAAATACAGCTTTCGCCAATTGATACCATAAGACTCAAAAGAAACAGAAGCATCATTTGCTATCATCCACCTTTGATTAAAGAATGAATAAGTAGCAAAGTAGTACCTCAATTTTAAGAAGTTCCCTTTCCAATGCAGTTTTAAGCTTATCTGTTTCCTGATTCAGCATGAAATATGTCAAGCAATCACAACTAAAACCATATATTTGGATTTTGTTACCCCAAAAAAAAATTCCTAAACTAAACACTAGATAAAACTGGAATATTAGCTACCTTAAACCTCTAGTATAAACTCAGTTCTCAGAATAAGTATTTTCTCGTGGATTAGGGACATTTTTCTGAGAACAACAGACTCAAAGCAAAATAAAATTCCTAACCTCCAGTTTTTTTTTAATCATGCAGGTATAGAATTGAATTTTACAAATAATAATTTCTTTTTCTAAAGGAACCTTCTATTAAAATTATGCAAACACAGTGTTCACTTTTTTTGGAGTAATGTATCATGGAGAATTTGGATACAAATATATATATATATATATGTACATAAAAATAAAAATGTCAAATATTAATCTAAGAAATATATGTACCTCGTATGGCCAGCCATCAACAACAAAGACGTCCAAGGAATAACCATCTTTTGTGGAAAATGCATGTGCTTCTTGGATGTTCAGACCAATCTCCGCAAGCAAGCAAGTCAACTACAAAATTTAAGAGAAGAATAAATACAAAAACTACCATCAAATAAAACTGACTCGAAATGTATTCATGTTCTCCACCTTGATGTATAGATTAAACCAAGAACAAATGAGCTCATTTATTTTATTTAGAATGTAACACTTGCAAATTTCAAGTCAAATTATCCATATAAAATGCATTTGTTGCTGACTTACACATCTACTTGGGTATTATCAGACAAATACTCAGAAAAAAAGAACAAATATTGGTATACATGAATAATTCAACAAAAAAAGGGGAAATAATATGAATACCCGACTGAGTAGTTTTGGTTTGTCAACAGTTGAGAATGTGATTTCGTGCATGGGTCTGCATATTGTAAATCACAAGTCAAAAATTTATCAATGTAAGCAATGATATGAAAAAATAATACACAGGTTGGTCAATGAGACTCCACTATCGAAAGTTTAGTATCCTAAAGTATTATGCATATCTACCATATCCTTGAAGTTCAAGAAACTTTTAGAGAGGGGGGGGGGAAGTCAAGCAAGAGTAAAGTACTTCAATAATCATGCAACATTTTTTGTTAGAATTTTAACAGCAAAATGACTATGTTTCAGAAGACTTGATGAAACAAAGTTTTAAAAGCACTAATGAAGATATTTGTTATATCAAGAATATGTTCAATAATTGAAATCAGCATGTTGATGGAATCTTTGAGTTCGAGCCCCATAAATACTTAACTGTAACTCATTTAGAAGAGAGGCCTAGTGAAACTATTTAAATTTAACCCTTGGATAAAAAGAGAGATTTTTACCCTGAAGGTTTTGCACTTGCGTGCACAGAATGCTCCTCATCTTCATCATCAGATTTATTTGCTTCAAGTGCCAGGTCTTCAAGATTAGGAGATGATCCAAACGAAGGTGGTGGATGCGTACTGAAATTTGAAAACCCAGGCAGAGAGGTCAGAGTTGTTTAAGAAAAAAGCACAAGGAACAAGATGATCACAAAATGTTTAAAAGATTGTCCATGTGAAACTAGAGATCAGTGGAAGCTACACTTAACAACATGAAAAGATTATACTAAAATAGAGTAAATCATACCTCCATTGTGAACTTTGGACAGCAAGTTTACTAGCAGAACCTGAATGGATAGCACCAACTGAATTCCCATCTGAACTGGGTTGAACCTGTACAAAATTGCAATTTGTGTAATTGTATTAGACCATTCGAGAGTTTAGAACTTGTAGGAGGAAGAAGTCAAAGCTTCACTACTCCAAAGTTCACTGAACAAGAAAAGGCAGTCATGATGAAGTACAAAAATCGTCAAATATAGGGGGAAAACAGAGAAAGAAAATCAGGATATAGGTTTTAGACTTGGTTAAACTAGAACATCAACCAATTTGCTGAATTATTCATTTAACTGAACTTCACATTTTCGGGGTCAAATGTCTGACAGAAGAGATGGCCACAAGAAATCTTATTTAGAAGAATTTCTGATATCGCTAAACAAAATTTGTGCTTATCTACGAATAGTCTCCACATAGTTCAATGAAAAAGTTTTGAAAGAGGCCTCAAAAGCACCAAAGAGGTTATACTCGTGGAAAGTATTTAAGTTATTAGTATGAATGGATGAAGCCATCATCTTTTGACCAAGTGGACTACAATGATGGTATCAAGCATTTTCATTATATCAGTTATGAAAACAACGAACAAAATGGATTAACGCATGCAACAATTTTCCCAGGATGTGCAACTTTAAATAGAGAAACATCCTTCAACATGATATGCCCAATACCTGTTATCAGTTACAATGATAAAAATGGAATGTTGGGTCAATTAAAGGTAGTTCTGTACTTTTATGCAAAATAGGATCACATACACGTACAAGTGACAATGAATGACAAACAATAACATTGACTAATATTCCTATATGACAAAAACTAAAGTTTACCGACACTATTATGCTTTGGTTGCATATTTTAAAGAACTAAATAATCTCTACTGAATAATCAAGAAATTCTCACCATACTCGTTGTATCAAAGAGAGTAAGAGGCCAAGTAGCTTCCAAGCTTTATAGTAGCAGTGCCAATTAGTACATTATGTTCCTAATTAACTCACCTGTACAAATCGGACTTCAATTGAAGGTCTGTTAACTGGATCATGTGCCGAGTGCAGCAATCTTTTGTGCATAAGAACATCTTCGGCCCTCTCAACATTCACATCAAGTGCGTACCTTCAATGCAAAAAAAAAAAACAGATGGCTTAATTAGTTATCTTATCCCATTTAAAAAACTATACCAGTCCTGGACAAATAAATTGAGAAAATAATGTCTCATTAAAATATAATGTTCCAAAAAGTAACCAAAAGAGATCAATGCGCATACAAATTGTTAAATCTGATCCATTGTACTATGTTATAATCTAAAAGTTAAATAACGTGAGGAAGATATTTAAAAGCAAAAAAGAGACATTCGAGAGCAAAATTCAATTGAAATAATAATACATAAAATAAAAAAGAATTCTCCAAATCCGAAATTAAAGAAGTAATAGTGCAAGAATATATTGAAATCTATCAAAACCTAAAAAAGATAATAATAAAATTGATATTCACACACCATTTCGTACACAAAGCGTAGAAAAGAAAAAAGGAAAATAAATATAAATATAAAAAGACGATGATTAACGCAAAACCGAAACCGAAAGGTAGGTTAAAGGTACCGAGTAGGGAGGCGATTGAAGTGAGCCCAAAGTTCATCATCGAAACCAGGCTGAATAGACTCATCGTTGTTTGAATCCTTGAGACGACTAAGGACCTCATTGTAAACGTCGAGTTTCTGTCTCTGTTGCCGAGTCTGAGCCGGCGATGACGTATCGTGTACTCTACTCCCGCAACTCTCGTTATCTTCCGTTACCATTGATAATTAAAGAAAACAACAGTGACGGAAAACACTTAAATTTAAGAGAAAATGAAAGAAAATGGTGATGATTTTAAATTTTACGTCGGTGGTTCAACTTTAAATAGCTAAGTACTTAAGTAAAACAGAAACTGATTTCAAGAAAAATATTGAGAGGCTCAAACTCAATTAAAAAAGAACAATAAATAAATAATGTAAAATTAATATCTAAAAATTCATTGTGTGTAAGAGAAGAGGCTAAATGCTAATCTATGTTCTCTGGTTTATCTAACAACCACTATATCTGTTGTAGAAGTATAAATACAATATCTTGTTTCACGGAATGTTTTAGGGTATAAATGCGCCCACTAAGTCATCTACCTTCGTTGATCCACTTTGCTTAATTTCATGATCTTATTTAATTAAAATTGTATCGATATTCAATATCTCCCAGGCAGAGAGATTTAACAAAAAATTAAAATATTAATCAAATCATACATTGTATCATACCGATGTAATTTAAACTTAAGTATAAACTATAACAGAAAAATTGGAGATAAAAACATCAAAATAATTATTTATAACAATAATATTAAATTATTACTAAAAATAAATACAGAATCTAAGTATTATTTTTTTAATAAATATTAAATTTTTATGTTCATTTTTTTATTAATAAATTATAATAATCTTTAGATGAAATTATTTAAAAATTTAAATTATTTTATGAAATCATTTAAATTATTTATCTAAATTATTACATTAAAAAAATGACCAAAGATGCTTATTTTTTCGATTAAGATAGTGAATAACTTAGTTGAAAATGAAAACATCGTATAATAAATATCAGTTTTTTTTAATTACATTAAGATATCAAATTGAAAATTAAAATTAATTAAGAATAAAAAATCTAACACATTTGTGAGAAAATATTTTAAAATCTTCATTATTCATCCTTTATTTTTTATCATTTTAATATTTAATTATAATAATTAATACAAAAAAACAATTTAAAATATGATATTTACTACCATCTATATAAAAAAACTTAAAATACTTCCTAAAAATGCTCATGGTTACCTATAACTTTTTGGATGCTTAAATACAGTCAAATTATGAAAGTGTAAAAAATTTAAATAAAAATATAATTTTAAATTAATATATATATATATATGACACGAGGAATTTAAATATTGAAAAAGATAGTTTAATTTGATATCATATTTAATAGATATTATAGTATAAGTTCAAAAAAAAAAAAAATAATTTATTATCTTTATAAAAAATAAAATAGTAAAAATTTATTATCTTTATAAAATAATATTTTATATTTTTTTTTTAAATAATAGATTTATATTATCCGATCTAATAAAAAATGAAACAATAAAAATGTATTATCTTTATAAAATAATAGATTTATAATACACAATCTAATAGAAAATTAAAATACAATTTGTATAAATATAGACTTATATTATATTTTCCTTTAAATATTTTCATCATCTGAATAGCTAGAGAATTTTTACTAATGAAGTTACAGGGTAAGAATTATTTTTTTTAATTAATCAATAACTTCAATAATAGCAAAAAAAAATTATTGATTCTTAAAATATATCTCAAAAAATCTGAGTAACTTATAATTTTAAAGGCAGGTTATTTTGGGTTTTTGACATATTAAACTCTTTGGTTTTTCTGAATTATTTCAAGAACAAAAGAAAAAACTTAAAACACGTATCATGGCGAATAAAGAAGTCCTCCGAGCTCCTATTATCCCTCGGGAGTCTCTGGACCTTCTCACATTCTCGCAACAACTGAAAGCGGACCCAGTGAAGCATATTCTTGGCGCCCATAGATTTGGATAAGCTCGTAACCTAAAAGACAATTATGCCCCTCGAATAATTCTTAGTCCTTATTTAAAAAGCAATTTCCATTTCAGGTTTTTTTTTATATCAATTGTGGGCCTTACGTTTCAAAATCAAGAGATTCATTCGGCACCAAATAACCAACCCCATACGAAGATGAAGGGCTAAAATTGGCTCCTAATTGCTAGGAGCATAGGTCAAACATAAAGGGTATACATGTCAATTCGATACATTATCGGCATCTTATTCACCACAAAAAAGTAACCCATATTACACTAAATCCGTGTGAGTGAGTGTGAGTGTGCAGTTGGCTTAAAGTTAAATCATGGAAAATATATGATGGATAGAAAAAGTTTTCTCCACTATATACGCATATTTCCAAGAAAACAATATGATATCAAACAATTTCAAGGCCATGGTAAGTTTTTTTTTAATTTATATTTATTTCTATATGATATATATTAATTCCTTTTATTTGGAACAAAATTCCCTATAAAATATTTAAAGAAATTATAATAATAATACCTATTGTATGTTGTGTGATAGAATTTGTTAAGAAAAAAATTAATTTTAAAATTATTCTTACACAAGCACATCATAAGTGTTTTGTGGGTAAATTGCTTATAAAGTTGTTTATTTTTAACTTTTATAAAATAATGTGACTTTTTCGTGCATAAAAAGAAATTAAAAAAATAATAATATTTTTAAAATTTTTAATTATAAAAATTCACTTTTTAAAAAATGATAATATATTATTTTATTTTAAAAAATATTTATTATAATTATTTAAATTTGTTTAATGTTAAACATTATTCAATAAAAATATCTTTAATATTATTATTTTTTTATAAATTTTAAATTATTTTTTTATAATTTTCTCAATTTTTTTAGTCCCAAATTAAGAAGGTTTCAACTCAAGTCACAAGCCAAAAATGTAATTCAACCATTATTAACGAAGGTATCACAACTTCACAGTTCCATATTCTAAAGTATTAATCAATGATAATTTGTTATCTTCTCAATAATAATGATCCTAAATTGGATAGAGTAACATTGCGCTCAAAGAAATATATAAATTTATAAATATTTTAATATATATTGTTTATTATGTGCCATATTATAAAATTATTCAAAAAAAAAAGTAATCAATTTTTATTATTTTTTATAATTATTACACCATATAACACATCATAAGTAAGTGAGAGAGTATAAATTAATGTGATTTTTGCATTTCTTCTGGTATTAAAGTTGAGATTGTTTTATATTATTGTAATTTACGTTATCAATGTTACTAGAAAACATTTTTTTCCATCAATGTATTAATAATATAAAGTAAAGTTATATTTTTAAAAAAAATTACTAACCATAAAATGGTGGATTTATTTCATGCAAAAGAATTTTTTCATGGAATTGTCATTTTTATTTTTTAAACAAAAGGATGGAAGGAATGGAATTCAATATGTTAATTAATGTTATGTTTGGTTGAAGAGAATGTAAAAGAATCAGAATTGATTCCTTTCATTTATGTGTTTTGTTGGACTGAAAAATGAGTTAGAAGTGAAATCGATTCCTAAAGTAGAAAGAATCACAATTCCTTCTCTCCATTTAAAAATCATGATTTCATTTTCATCTTAATTTTTTTTCCAATTTATCCCAACCTTAAACTCAAATCTTAAATATCAAAACCCTAAAACCTAAATCCCAAATCCCAAATCTCAAATCCCAAATCTCAAATCTCAAATCCCAAATCCTTAAACCCTAAACCCCAAATCCCAAACTCTAAATCACAAAACCTTAAACCTCAAATCCTAAATCTCTAAACCCAAAACCCCAAATCCCTAAACCTTAAATCATAAACCCCAAATCCCTAAACCCTAAACCCTAAACCTTAAACCTTAAACCCCAAATCCTAAAACCCAAAACTATAAATCCTAAAACCCTAAACTCCAAATCCCAAATCCTAAAACCTTAAACCTTAAATCCTAAAACCCTAAACTCTATTTAGAAAAATAATAGTTTTAATCCTAAACATTAACCCACAAATATAACCATAAATCCTAATTCTCAAATCCCAAATCCCTAAACTCTAAATCCCAAATCCTAAACCTCAACACCCTAAACCCTATTTATAAAAATAATAATTTTAATAATATATTTTTTTTTAAGTAATAATTATTTAAAAAAATAACGATTTCAATAACATATTTTATCTGACGAAAAAATAATAATTAAATGATTTCATTATGTTAACCAAATATCACCTAAATGAATTCTATAAATATTTATAAAACATGTAATTTATCTTTTTTTAAAAAGTGTTTCTTAGGTATTAAGCTTTAATATGATTTACTCCGTTAGATTCAAAAATATATTTTTTAGTCTTTTATTTTTAAAAAATTGATTAATTAAGAAAAATAATATTATTTTAATGATTTTTTATTAAAATATTATTATTTTTACAAAATGATTAAAACGTAATTAAATCTCAATCATTTAATAAAAATAATAATAGTTAATATGAAAATAATTAAAAATATATATTTTTTAATATTTTATTATTTTTTAAAATAAAATAAAATATTTATTTAGATAGTTTTATGTTAAAATATTAATATTATTGATTTTTCTTAAATAATTTCACACTAAATTTTATTTTTATCATTTCTAATGCCTCATGTTTTATCACGTTTTAATCATTTCAAGATAAAAAAATAATTTAAAAAAAATTGTTAAAATAATATTATTTATCATGAATATAAATTTTTCTTAAAATCAGTGTACTAAATGTCTTCAGAATCTAAGGAATTAAATAATATAAACTTCATAATTTAAAGAATAATATTTTTTGAAAAATAAAGATTAATATTAGAATAATTTAATTTTTTTAAATTTAATATCCAAATATTTATAAAAATAAAAGCTTTGTTATAATATTAAAAAAATAAACTTTTTTAAATATCATAATTTAATTCGGGATGTGTAGTTACTATAGAAACGTTTCTCGGAGGGTGAAAGATACTAAATTCCTATTTATGGGAATTTTATTTTTTAATACATAGAACTACTAATTTCTATAAAAGTAGCGTTTTTCAAACTAATTTTTAGAATGCATAGACACCAAGCTTTGTTCCATAAAAACAAAATAATAAGAGACACTCCTTCAGGAAGAATCTGTGTCAAATCAACGTCAAATTAATTTTAGAAAGGGGATATTGATACACCTATATTTCATGGTTATACGGTACATTAATTGTCAATTTTAAACATTAATAGAACTTATATTTTTAATTTTTTTTATAATTTTATTATTTTGAGTCTTCGTATTTATTATAAAAATATATTTATTAATTTTTAAAATAATTATTAAATATAAATATAATTATGATAATATCTTCAAGTTAATTTTATTTCTACTATGTTAATTTTTAGAAGTTGTCGTGTATGTCCACGTTAACTAATCATATTAATCTCATAATAATTAATAAGATATTTAATTTATTTTTAAATTTAAAATGTTAAAATAATAGCGATGAAAAGGGTAATAGAGATATAAATAGTTTCCTTTATTTTTGAGTTCATTGTGCTACTTGCCCAACTTAAATACACAGAATAATCTTTTTGCGATGTTTCCAAGGACCACCATTTTCACGAAAATCACGAGTTTTTCTTTTAACCGTTGAGGAATGAAGTTGTGTTAGCTGAAGTATGCTTTTTGGCCGATGACTCAATGTGCTAAGCTTAATTTAAATTGATATGAAGCGTTGTTCTTTTAATTTATAAAACGAAATGATGTTATATATATTGTGATTTGGTCGATTTAATGAGAAATAACTAGAGATAAATCATATAATTTTTATAAGATGTATGAATTTTTTATGAATTTCATGTATATATAAAATATTATACGTATATGTGTCGATTACATAAGAGTATATATTATAACATATCAGAATAATATAAAAGTAAAAAAAAAACAAATTTAAGCCTTGAGATCGATCACATCATAGCTCGGTTTAGAGGTTGGCCTTCCAACACCAAAACTTCTATGGGTAGGCAAGTCCATCTTACAAGTGTTGTTGAGGGTGCGGACACACACAGGTTCTCCTAGATTGACTCGTCTGATAGCTTGGGTTATTAGTTGGATCAGATTCAGGGTCAATCCATATGTTCAAACATTCAATCCTCCTATTTTCAACTTGGGTCCTCAACAAAGATGGAAGAGTAGCAACGGGGCAATGGATCTAAAACATTTGACTCCCCCTAATAAATATTTATCAGTTAATTGGAGAGTGAAATATACATTTCTATATAAGGAAGAGTCTGGGCTTCTCTTCATTTTATTGTTTCCTACATATCATACCCCAGTTTCTAAGGCTAGGAAAAAGTGACATCCTAGGGTCCACCAGAGAGACAAGCACCTCGAGTGAAGGGGAGATATCTGAGCCTTATCCCATCACCTCTACGTCTCGCCCACAAGTCGTACCTACAATTAGGTTGAACGTGCCTCACACCCAAATATTTATCCCGAGGTCATGAAGAAAGAAAGGAACGATGAACCTACAGGCTATACCAAAGGTTAAACGACTAAGGTAAAGACCATTGGGTTATCTCCTCAGGACAAGGAGAGGCTAAAGAGACTGTACAACATTCACTCCTTAATTCAAATAATGATCTTCTTCTTGATAGCGATCCACCTCCAACTGGGTGGATAGCCTTTCACGAGAAAGCCTTGTGTTTAGGGGTTAGATTTCCTCTGTACCTTTTTATAAGGAAATTTTTGACCAAGACTCAGCTCGCTTCAAGCCAATTAATGCCGAATAGGTGGAGGTACTTGCTCTGCTTCACACTAATTTATAGAGAGCTCTGGGTCAAGTTGGAGATGCTTGAGTTTAATGAGGTATATGTACTGAAACAGAATCCCACAGACACGAGAATGGTCTACATGTTTGTGAAACAAGATCGGGGCATAAATGTGAACTTCCCCAAGAATAAGAAGAATTGGAAGGAGTATTTCTTCCATGTATTTGGTCTATAGGAGACCCCAAACAGTGATGACATGCTAATAAAGAGCACTAGGGCTGATACCAAGGTTGTGATAAGGAATATATGCTTATTTATCATAACCTTAAGCCACGAGGCTAAGAAACGATTGGATGATATCCAAAACTATCTGCCCAAGAAGACACAATCGAGGCAACTACTAAACACCTTGGGTACCTTCCAAGCACTAGATCCCTCCCACATACTATGGGATAGGTTCGAGATGCTCCCTAACGATGGTAAACTAGCCTTGAGACTTCACAAATATCTTGTTTTTATTTAGCCCGACCATTTTAAAACTAACACTTTTTTTCCTTGTCTTTGTAGATAGCATGGAGTTCAATACAACTAAGTTGTTAGCGCTGCTTTTGAGTAAGGTTGCTAAACATGGGAAGAGCTATTAGAAAGTTACAACTTCTTCCTAAAGAATGAGCTCCTACAAAAGGAAGGAGAGAAACAAGTCTTTAAGGTAAAAGGACATCCCAACCCTGTTAAAAAATAAGAAAAAGGTGAGCATTGATGAGCCCATGATCAAGCCTACACCTTTTAATATCGTCAATCCCTCACCAGCATTCCTGGGTCAACAAACCTTCATACCCATCACCTTGGTTCAACAAACACCTACCTCCCTGTGAGGGACTCAATAAGGGGGAAAGATGTCATCGACGACTTCACGGTAGACGTTAATAGAGTGGCCACGTACAAGGGTATGACACCAGAGAGGTTAGACCACTACGTAGACCAACTTCCCTATATGGCACACGAGAAACAATTTGATGCCATGTGCGAGGATGTGGACTCTGGGATCGTTCTTAGCCAACTTTTGCACCAGGCATGTTAGTCTGACCTTATTTCTAATTAAGCCTCAAGCTTTTATATTTTAATGATCTTGCATTATTTTTCTTGTTTTCAGACCCAGCTCCTTCATAGACTTAGCAGAGTTCGAGGTATAGAGAGGTTGAAACATGAGCTCGTGATGGAAGAAGAGCCATGCTTCAATTTGTACCAAAAACATTATGTTGTTAGCCAAGGCCAACAAGTAAGAGTTCGAGGCTATCGAAAAAGAGGATAAGTTTTCCAAGGACATACATAAGCTGAATGATAACTCAAGGCATTTCGAGGAACTCGGGAAGGCCCAGAGGAACGTTGAGGTTGAGGTAGAAACCTATAGGCATGACCTAGCCGATGCCAAAGAGAAATATGCCCATGATTAAGAAAATGAGAAGTGCGAGCTTGATGCAATGACTTAATATCTCTCCTTGAGCATCAAGATAGGGTATAACATGGCTATGGACTTCTTTAAGAAAGAGGCCAAGAAGAGGCACCTTAAGGAATGCTATCTTGACTTCTTCCAATACTCGCCCAATCAAATCCAAGACGAAGGTGAAGAATAGGGATTAGACTCTGGTGAAAGTGGTGATGGACCAGGGATGGGAGATCAAGAAGGTGGAACTGGGGACCTTTGATTTTGTCACTGGCCTAAGCCTCATGATTAAGTAGCTTTGTTTTTTTTTAAAGCTTGACATTTCCTCCTAAATGTATAGTCACATGCTTGTAATTGTAACCCATTATTATTAATGAGAAATAATTGATTTTGAGAACACCTTGTATCACATGTGTAATTGTGTATTTATAGTATTTATTTATGATGTTGATCTGCCTTCTTACTTTCAAGGACACGTGTCATAAAATTTGTCCCAATATCATTCCCTATAAAAGAGGGTTAGGGATACTATAAAATTCAGACATCCCTTTTTGTTTGAGGCAATTGAAAATTTTTTCTCCATCTTTCTTACTCGAACCTTATGGATTTTGATCGGATAAATAGACATTCAGCTCAAGCTTTAAAATTGGAGAACAGTAGGCTCAATACTGAGGTAGAGAAATTAAAAATCGAGTTGTCTAGACTTAAGGATAAGTTTTTTTCTTTATGAAGAGACTAAGTGTGAGCTTGTTTCGTGTAAGGAACAATTATCATAAGCTAAAGCTCGAGAAAGAAGAACCCTGACTAAAATGGCCACTCTTATTGACAGGAAGTTCCATTGGGTGAACTTTTACATGAAGCGATCTGAAAGGGGTCTTCCTCAAAGTGATGGGTGTTGTTGAGGAATTGGAACATTCCATATTCAACCCGAGCTTATCCTCTACCGAAACAAGGGTCAATATCTGCAGGAAAGTTATCAAGATTTAAGTCGAGTTGTTGCCCTTATTGGAGAAGATATATGGCCTAGACACTGGTCATACATCCAAACGTCTAAAGAAATTTTAACATTTTGGAAGGTTGAGCTCTCCATTAATGAATTTTAAAAGATATGTAAGCTAAGTAATAAATTTTTATTTTTAATAAAATGAACCTATGACACTCGATCAATATACTTTATATTTTAAAAGACAAACTTGAAGGGCTCGGTTAACAAAATAGACTCGTGTTCTAACCCGAGTAATTGATGGAGTCCGATTAATTTACTTGATTTTATGACCGAGGTGTGAGATGGAATATTGGAGGAGAGTGTTCTACCTGGTCTGTGACCAAGGTGATCAACTCTCTCTTAAGTGTCAAAGTGTTTTACCTGGTTCTTGACCGAGGTGATTAGCTCGTGACATGGAATATGAGGGAGAACGTCCTACCTGGTATATGACCAAGGTGAACAAATCTCTGTTAAGTGTATCATCCCTATATATATATATATATATATATATATATATATATGAGGGAGAGCGTCCTACCTGGTATATGACCAAGGTGAACAAATCTCTGTTAAGTGTATCATCCCTATATATATATATATATATATATATATATAGAGAGAGAGAGAGAGAGATGTTACAAAAAGACAACAAATCAAAGTACATTAGAAGTGATACTTTTTCAAGTGTTAGCATTCCAAATCATACTATCCTCAACAACCTCAATGTTTCTCAATAAATAGGTCTCTCCTAGTGTCATCTCGATTATTTAATATGAGCCCTCCCAATTTTCACCCAGCTAACTAGCCATCCATTCCTTCTTACTAGGTAAGACTCTTTTGAGAATACAATCACCTATGGTGAAAGTTTTGAATCGCACGGCCTTGTTGTAATAATATGTTACTCTTCTTTTTTGCTCAACTATCTTCATCTTCTCGTATTCTTCCCAGAGGTTCCGCCTTAATACATTTGGAAAAATAATCTATAGCGATTAATAAAAACTTATTTTGACACCTTGCTTGGGGTAAGGGTTATACTGTATCAATATCCCATTTGTAGAAAGGCCATAAGCTAACTATCTCTTTCATAGTGGCTGGTAATGCATGTGATAATGGAGTAAATCTCTGACACTTATTGCACGTCTGGGTGTACTTTATGCAATTTGCTAGCATAGTAGGCCATTAGTGCCCTTACCTCATAATTCGCTAGGATACCCTCCTTTCACTTGAATAAGAGCTGCATTCTTCCTCCTAGGCTTCAAACACAATTCTTTCATACCCCTCCCTAACTATGCACAAGAGCCCAAGTCCAAGTACAGTCATTCTATACAGTTTATCATTTTTTATCATGTATCAACCTCACTTAGCCTTGATTTCATTTGTGAGGTTTTACTCTTGAGGTAGGTCTCCAATTTTAAGAAATTCAAATATTGGAGTGAACCATGGACTCGTGGAAACATCCATACTTTTGACTAGTTTTTTGGCCTCCTCCAAACTAGCCTCTGTCAAGATTGTTACTGACGCCACCCGAGTAAAATTAGCCTCAAACATAGAGGTTAGTGTGGCCAAAGTGTCAACATGACCATTCTCATTCCCGACTATTTGCTTGATCTCAAAGTGGGTAAATTTTGAGCACTCATTTCTTAATCTCTTTAGATATCTCATCATCTTTTTATCTTTAGCCTCAAACGTGCCCAAGTACTGGTTGACCACCAATCGTGAGTCACTATGCAAAGTGATGTTATCTTCTCCAAGCTTCTTTTCCATCACGGCTCCCAATATATCTGCCTCAAACTCTACAACGTTATTAGTTTCTTGGAAATCCATCATGATAGTATACTTGGAATAGTTTTCATCATGATTAATTATGACCATCCCTAGCCTATCTCTATTTAAGTTAGGCACGTTGTCGACGAATACCTTCTAGGCTAGCCTTTCTCTTTGATCCATGCCACATACTTCCTTTTTTACCTCATCACTGGTAACCTTTAGTGACTCACTGAACTCAACGACAAACTCTGCCACCACTTGTTCCCAAATAGAAGTTCTAAAAATATACTTGATATCATACTTTCCAAGCTCTATGGAAATTTATGCCAATCTCCCTACGATCTCTGACCTCTTCAATATGTTCTTAAGTGACTGCGAGGTGAGTTCTACTACTGTGTGCGATTCGAAGTAATGTTTGAGCTTTTATGCCATCATTTTCAGGGTGAAGGCCAATTTGTCGATCGTTGGGTATCTAGTTTGGGCATTTATCAAGATTTGTAGATGGGGTATTGGACGTTGCTTCATTCAGTTAGGAGTACAACACTAAAATTCTAGGGGCAATGGCCATATACAAATAAAGTGTTTCTCTTAGGAGAGAGCTAACTAGGATAGGAGGCTTGCTCAAGTACTATTTAATTCTTTGAAAGGTTTTATTGCAATCCTCGTTCCAAAAAATTGATCTATTCTTCCTCCGCATTTTGAAGAATGACAAACGCTTGTCCATGCATTTGGAAATGAATCTGTATAGTGCCACTATTCTTTCGGTTAATTGATGAATCCTCTTTAGACTAGTAAGAAGCTTTATGTTGACCAGGGCTTGTATTTTGTCTGGGTGGCTCAATTCCTAGTGTAGATATAAGATACCCTAATAATTTTTCTAAAATAACACTAAAAATACATTTTTTAGGGTAAGTCCCATACTATACCTTTAGATTATGCAAAATATGTCTTCCAAGTCTTTGACATGGTTTACTAGTTATGTTGACTTTACCACCATGTCATTTACATATGACACCTAAGTTTCTTCCTAGTTGATCAACAAACATCTTATTGATGAGGTGTTGATATATGGCCCCCGTATTCTTCAAACCAAATGGCATTCGGGTGTAACAGAAGGTCCCCTCCTCAGTAATGAAAGATGTTTTCTCCTTATCCTTTGGGTGTATTCTGGTATGATGGTAACCAAAATATATATCCAAGAAACTCATCAAGACAAAATTGATAGTGGCATCAACCAATTGATCAATGCTTGGAGAGGAAACAATCTTTTGAACACACATCATTTAAGTTTGTAAAGGCTACACACATGTGGGGAAATTCACAAGCCTTTTTCACCAACACCACATTTGACAACCAGGTTAGGTAGTTCACCTATCTAATAATCTTCGTTTCTTTAAGTGTGTTGATTTAACTTTTAATCATCTCATTGTTTTCTTTAAGGAGTTTTATTTTTCTTTGCCTGACAGGTCTAGCTTTTGGATCAACATTCAACCTGTGGGTTATGATCTCTAGGTCAATCTTGGGAATGTCTATAGGCCTTTATGCAAAGATGTAAGAATTTGATTTTAGGAATTGTGATAGTTTCTCTCTAACCTCTGTTGTCAAGTTCGTACTCAACTTTAAAGAGTAGTCCCCCTCCTTATCTCCAATTGATAGATCTCGTACCTCATTTGAGTTGACAAACTCTACTAGACATCCACCTCCTAGGATTTTTTATAAAGGCCCATGTTGTGGTTGCTACTTGAGAGTGGCCTCTTTCATAGTGGAATTATAACAACCTCTGTCCCTTTCCTAGTCTCCTCTTATCTCTTTTATGCCTTTCCTAGTTGGGTATTTGATGACTTAGTGGAAGCTAGAAAGAATCGCTTTCATCTTATGTATCCATGGCTTGCCTAGGGTAGCATTGTAGTGAGTTAGGATATCAATTACCACAAAATTGGTTGTCACTATAGATCCTTTGGCCATAACAAATAACACCATGGTTACAATTGCATAGGTGGTGCTACCATTGAATCCCACCAGGGGTAACTCTTTTCTTATGATTTCACATTCCTTTATACCTAGGGCCTTTATTGTCTATAGAAAAAAAAAGGTTGAGTAAACTCCCAATGTCAATCATGATCCAAAAAAATCATAGAATCCTATTCTTAGAGAGATTACCAAAGGGTATTCATGGGGAAACGAGGGATGGTCCTTCTTTTCTAGCGTAACTTTCATAATAACCTTACTACACCTATATGGATCTAACTCCCTTTCCAAATTGATTAACTTTCTCTTCTCTCTATAAAATTTTCCAATGTTTGTGGGACCATCTTGGCAGCTCTATAAATGAATCAGAATTCCTTAATAGACCCCGCCTAAAGGTCATTATCCCGATAAAGTTGAGCTAGTCTAATATCCCTAGCATTTCCTCTCTAAAACTTCTCATATACTCTTTAGTAGACTCATCTCTTCCTTGGATGATTGAGAAGAGATGGTAAGCCTCTTTTCTGGGGGGACTTGTTACGGGCATAATTGGTGATGAACAACCCGACAAACTATGAGAAAAAAGTTTTGGTATGGGTGCCAGGTTATTGTACCATTTCTATGCACCATCATATAGGGTGGCAACAAACAACTTACACATCATGGCGTCTCTATTGCCCAGAGTGAGGCTTACAAGGGCTATAACAGTCTTGACGTTTTGCATATGAGTTACCAGATCTTTGGTCCCTTGGTAGTCCAGACACTTGGGAGCACTAAACTTGGCTGGGAGCTCATTGTGCTCTATTTCATTAGAAAAATGGGAGATACACAGTTGCTCATAATCCCTATCAACATCATAGTACGTCTTACCCTTGTCTTGCCTTTCATTGGTCTTTTTCAGGGTTTGGTCTTGCTTTATGTTAGCTTCCTCTAATGCTTGAAATCGTGTCTCCCAACTTTTTCGCTCTTATAGTAACTACTTATTACTGAGACCCACCGAGCTAAGAAGGGGTCACCCTTAGCTGCATTCTTGCCCTGGGATGGCTCAGGCACAACCTAATATGGCACGATCCCACCAACAAGATTAATGGCTCAACCCTTAGAGGCACTCAGGCCTGACAGCGATCATAATGCTCTACTTTCTCACTTGGTCACCTTGAGCTCTCTTTTTAGCTCAAAAAGTTGACATGACAGCTCTTGATGGGGATCAGTCTCCATTTTGGCCTTATTACGGGAGAGTAAGATGTGGTTGTGGGTCGATTCTGCCTCCACATTCGCTAGTCTCAATCGTTCCTCAACTCGTGTTCCTACCATAACGGTCGTGATTCTAAGAAACTATGCTCACTTATTGAGTCTCTTTTTTAGAACTCGGGATGAATCCTCAAAAATATGAGGTTAAAAGCCAAAGCTCGACCTTCGAATCTAAGCCCCATGGTGGGCACCAAAATGTTGGGATTGGTCCGATTTGCAAAGAGAGAAACTATAAAGAAGTCAAAGATTTTTTTAAGATGTATGAATCTCTTATGAGGTCATGTATATATAGAACATTATACGTAGGTTGGTATTTCAACACCAAAGCTTCTATGGGTAGGTAGGTCGATCCTACGAGTATCATTGAGGGCATAGATACATATAGGTCTTCTTATATTGACTCGTTTGATGACTCGAACTATTAATTGAATTGGACTAAAATAGTAATTTTTTTGTGTCTATCAATCCAACTAATGTTTTTAAGGATATCATTTTGTTCTTAAATAATCGAAAATGTGATTATTTGTAACAATTTGAGTAAATTTTATTAAAATTAATCATAATTGATTAAACGGCAAGATATTATTATTTTTACGAAAACTTTAATTATTTAAAATTAAACATGCATTATAATTATATAATTTTTTTTAATATTATGCATACAATATTTTAAATAATTATATTAAATATTATTTAATTTTATTAATATTTTTATTTTACTTAAAAAATATTATAAACAAAAATAATGTTGATATTTTAAATAAATTAATAGTGTAAATACTATGTTAATTTTTTAATGATAAATTATAAATACCTTGGATGTGTCATGAAATAAGAAAAAATTATTTGTTTGAAAATAATAATAACACGCCTTCTTATCACTATTTGAACATTTTTGAAAAAAATAATTGAAAAAAAAGCAATCAAAGTCAAGAAATTTGAGGAAATTTTTTATAATAAAATAATAACTACAAGGATGTGATTAGATATTTTCTAAAATTGAGGATTATTTTTTTGATTTTTAAAAACCTAAAGGAGAACTCCAATAATTTTTTAAAATTATATTAAAAATAAAAAAATTGTTAAGAAATTATTATTCGCTTAAAACTAATGGTTATTCTCAACAGTTAACTTCCCATCTATTCTACATTCATCTTTTAACTCTTTATTGAATTGACTTATTAGACAATTATAGTGAAAAAAAGGTATGTACATCAATCGTAAATAATTAAAAGGTGAATTCGAAATTAATATAAATATTATTTATAAATAAAAATAAAATACCTAAAAATATGAAAAATTAATTAAAAATTATATTTTAAACAAAAATAACAATATTAATTTATCAATAATATAATTTATAATAAATATATTTTTATTCTTTTAAATTTAGTGGGTTAACACTTAACGGACACATATGCTGAGGTGTATGGTTCACGTATAGATGATCCGTGTATAAAGGTGAGTATAATGTGTTTATTATAAAATTAAAATAAATGAGAAATATAAAAAAGAATATGAAAGAGTGAGGAGTTGTGAGAAAATAAATTTTTATTTTTATTGTTTATAATATAATATTAAAATATTTATTTATAATATTATAAAGTTAAAATATTAATTTAAAATTATGTTTGGATAATAATCAAATTTTTATTTAAAATAATTTTAATCATAATAATATTAATTAGCCTAAATAATTAATATTTAAATATATAATATAAGATTTAAAATTCATAATATATGAACATTATTATTATTATTATTATTATTATTATTATTATTATTATTAATAATAAGAAGATAGTTTTGTTTTTTAACATATGTTATTTATAAGAATAGTATTTATAAGTATTTTAATAATATATTAAATTATTATAATATCTTATTTATTATTTTTATAATATATTATTTATTAATAATTTTTTTCTTTTATTAAATATTATGTATTTATTTATTTTTAAATAAAATTATATTAATTTTAAATTTTATCATTAAAAGTATTCTATTCTAACATAAATAAATAATATTTTCTCCATTATTATTAGCTTGAGCTGAGCGTGATAGATTCGACAAGACAGTAGAAAACAGTAACGAGTTACTGACAGCCTGACTCCATGATCCTACAAATTATATGTTCCATTCGGCAGACCAGTTAGGCGGGACATGTATATTTGTTGGTACCTTGTCTCCCAATTAATTTTTTATTATCACATGATCGCCAAATTTTTTTTTCCGATCATTTTGGTATTTTTATAACATATTTATTGTTAAATTTAAAAATTATTAAAAATATATTTTTTTCTTTAATATATTGATTCTATATTAATTAAAAAAATTTAAGAATATTTTTAATAATTTTTATAATTAACAATAAATATATTATGAAAACAGAGATGTATTAATAACTACATATTTCTTTAATATTTTCTCTCTTATATTAATCAACTTGATCACCACATTATATTTATCCATAATTAATATATATTTCTCATAAACCATATTTTTTAATTGATTTATACTTATTATTTTTGTTGGAAAATAAAGCAAATAAGTATGATAAAATACGAATTAAAAAAAAATATTAAGTGTATGGGCCAATACACCCGTTTTTGGATGATAACCGATTGCGTTATCAAAACTCATAAAAGTTATTGGCATATCAAATGATATAAGAGCCCATGCCTATTCTCTTGAGTTAGTAAGTGTAAGTGTTGGGTTTTGAGCTAGTTGGTGAAATATTGGGCTTGGTTGTTTTGAAATTCTTGGGTGGGTATAAATTAAGTTTAAGTTTGATACTCATTCTAATTTTTAATTTTTTAAATTAAAATTTTAATTTAAAAACTTTTAAAAAATAAAATAAATCAATCTGTAGTTTCAATTTTCAAAGTAAAATTAAAAATTAAATATGTTTGTTGATAACCAGTTCAAAATTTTAAAATTTTACTTTTTAAACTATAAAATTTAATTATAAAATTATTTAAAAAAAAATTAATTAATTTTTATTCTGTAATAATTTGAGTAAGATTAATTATGATTGAATTATTAATTTTTAGTATCAATAAATAAAAAATAGAAATTTAATTTTAAAATTGATTTGTTTTAATTTCAAACTTTAATCAAATTCTAAATTTGGGTTTTAAAATTTGTAAAATTTAAAATTAAGAATTAAAATAATTATCCAAAGAGGTATAAATTGGTTGGACTTATAGGACCTTCCTGAAAGATCATAAAATCTTAGAATAACAATGTGAGTTAAAGTCAAATTTTAAGAGATGACAAAAAAATCTATTTAAATTGGTTTTAGTGAATATGTAACATGGAAAACCAAATAGCAAGAATGTCAATGTCAATGTCAACGGAGTAAAACAGAAATAAGGACTCAAAATTTAAACCAAAATCCTATATTATGCTCAAAATTGAAACATAAATTGATCTGTATAAATTGCAAAGTCTTCATTGAACAATGATTATTGAATTTTGAGCTTAAAAAACAAATTTTATTTTTTTATTTTAAAATGATTCATTAAATTAACAATAAAAATATTTAAAAATTAAAAAATAATATTTTTTATTTTTATTTTATTTGTTTTGTATCGATGGTTAGTTAAGAAAGACCCTTTTATATATTCTTTTTATAGTTACCTGTATCTATTGAAACAGATTAGATGTTAATTTTTATATAGAAAAATTTATTTTATTTATATTATTTGAATATTTTAGTAACTTAGTTTTTATAAAGAAAACATAAATCACTCTATTTTTAAAATTAAAATACTTTAATCCTATAACTTTATAGTTATATGACTAAAGTGTCTATTTTTTATGTGATTAAAGTGTTATTTTTTTATTATAAAAAATAAACACTTTAGTGACATAATTATAAAATTATATGACTAAAATATTTTAATTTTAAAAATCTAATGATTTTATATCTTTTATGAAAATATACAATCAAAATAACATAATCATATAAACAAATTGATTTAAAAATTTACCATCCTCTTATATAATCATGCCTTTTCACACTTCATATGTCAATAAAAATGTTATTAGGTTACTACATTAGTCACTCACGTGGCCATCAAAAGATAATGTATTTTAATCAAGAGTTCTGATATATATAACTTAAAATTAATCTTGTGATGCATAATTACATTGCATTTATATATATACATATATATCATTTAATTTTTGTAAGAAATACATAAATCATTTGATTTATAAAATTAAAATATTTTAGTCATATAACTTTATAATTATGTGATTAAAATATCATTTGTTTATTAGAAAATAAATATTTTGGTAACATAATTATAAAATTATGTGACTAAAGCATTTTAATTTTAATTTTAAAAATTAAATAATTATGTTTCTTTTACAAAAATATATGATTAAAATACCTTCGTCATATAAACAAATTGATTTACAAATTTATCATCCTCTTATATATAACATAACTTTTTTTTAAAGAATTAAAAGTAAAACCATTAATTTCTAATATGTAATGTACATAACGAGAATAATATAAAAAATATCCTTAAATTTTGATGTATCTTTAAAACTAATTTCAAGGTTTTACAAAATTCAAAAAATATCTCTTAAACATAACAGAAGTAAAATCTAATGAAAGTGAATAGTAATATTTTATAAATAAAAATGCAAGAAAAAATAATAGAAAATCAAGAAATAATAATAAATCAAGGAATAGTATAATAGAAATAAAAGACATCTCACTATATTTTTCATATGAATTGGTAATTAGTAAAAATAAATTTAAAGAAATTCAAAAGATAAAATTAATTCTTAAAGAAAAAGATAGATTTAATGATTCATCATTTTCATCATTACAGAAATTATTCACAAGAAAATAAATAATTTATTATGAAATAAGTAATAAAAAAATAAACATTAATATTACAAATGTAAAATGAATGTATAATATACTATTAATTGTCAAATAAACTATAACAAATAAACTATTAAAAATTCTTCGATAGGATAAAGAGAAAAATTTGATACATTCACTTAAGAGGAATTCAATTATTAATACAAGCTAATTTCATAGAAGGAATAAATACATTAATAAAAATATCATTGTTAGATAATATAATAATAAACATGAAAGATGTTTTACTAGAAATGATTCATGGTAATTTGGGATACCAAAAACTAAAATTCACAACATATCCTAGGTTTATTATATATGTTCATGATAAAAACTTAAACCAAATATTAAGTTTATCTTATAAATTTGAAAGAGAAGATTTAATAAAAGAAGAAAATCGAAATAGATAAAAATCTTTTAAGAACTTGAACAAATAATAAAACCAAAAATACTAACGAACTTTGAAATATCGAAGAAATTACACTTAAATATTAAGGAAAAATCTCTGATATGAGGAAGAAAAAGTAATGTATTTAAAAACAATAATATACCAATATTTACTTTTATATCATGAAAGAGAAACTTCTAAAAAAGAAAAAATTAAAAATATATACATTTAGAAATAGATGGAAACTTAATAGGAATAAAAAAAATTCAAATAACATTAACAAAAGTTTTAGAACTTCTAGCAAAGGAAATGAACCTAGTCGAAGAATCAAACATGGAGTATCTATAAGGTATAATCGAAACACAAAAAGAATTATTAAAAAAATAAAAAAATGTGATTATAATAAATTACGACAAGATGTACATATAGAATTTATAGAACTAAAAAAAAGAGGTATATAACATACATAGAAACAATGATATTATAAGTTATAAATACGATCTTAAAGAATGATTAAAAATAGAACTATTTAGAAGATCAAATACCTTGATGCCTAAAAATTACAAAATAAAAAAATGAAGAAAAATATAAAAAAAGAAGATATAATTCCAATTTAATAGAATATAAAAAGAATTAGAAAAATAATTCATGAATCCTGAAAATAAGAATATAGAAAAATTAATTAGTTTGTTAACACTAACTAACGAAGAACTAGAAAAACATTATGATGAAAATCTTTGTATAAAGAAAGAGGAAGATGATATAATAATAATCAACGAAACTGTTTTTGAACCAAAATTCATGAGCTCAAAAGCAGATATAAAACCAATTTCATTATCGGTTCGTTACTAAGAGGAAACATTTGACCCACATAGGGAATGAAGAAATAAACAAAGGTAAAGAGTGATGACTCTATGAAAGTAAATTTATCAGTGCATTTCTAACTTAATATTTGCTCGTTTGATTTAATAAATAGTATTTTTTGGGTTACAAATATTAAAATATTAACTTTATAGTAAAAATTGGTGAAAATTATTTTTTGAAATATTTTATGGATTTTGATAAATTTTTAATAGAAGACCAATCGGAAGTTGCCACATGGACTTTATGCAAGCATAAGAGATGACTAGGCAAGCCACGCAAATGCAACGCCATCAAAGACACCCAATCATAGATTTTCACGTGTGTAGTGTGACACAGTGCAATACCATGTGTCAGCATGGGGTTCATTTTGAGTTTGGTGCTTAGTCAATGTGATAGACCCATGGCTTCACCTGGTTTGTTTAATCATTCCACTCGTGTACCACGCCATCTGTAGCCGAGAATCACTTTTTGCCTCGTGTTGCTAACTCAATTAATGTTGATCGAGACCAGTCTTCCTTTCCATATGTCATACTCTAATTCACCAATGTATTTCGTGTGCCACATGTCACGCTCTCATTGGTTGGTGCTTTTTTTGAGTTCAGCCCTTGATCTAAAGCTGATCTTACAATCTAGATTTTACCTGAGCTATATTTAAGCCCATAATCACCCCATAAATCCTTATGAGTTGTAATTAACATAATTTTTATCATTTTTTGGAGCCAAGAAGAGAGAAAAATACAAAAAAATCAAAATGAGATATAATTTTGGTGAAGATTCAAGAGGAAATTGGTATTATAATTCAAGAGATTGATTGTATTTCTTCTTCTTCTCCTTCCTTTATTAATTTTTATATCTTTTTGTATGAAAAATTATGAGTTTTATGAACAAAATTATGTCAATATAATTTATTAATCTAGGGGTCTTATGAATCCAATATTCATCATGTGATGATATAATATTTTACCCCAATTATGATTTCAATTAATTATTTTATTTTATTTTATTTTTATGCTATTAATTTTTTAGGCAAAAATTAATCTATAGAGACAATAAAATAGATTTGAAAGAATTATTTAATTATTTGTATTGATTAATTAACATGCATAGTTTCTAGTTAGAGATGTATGATTCTTCTGTATGTGATCCATAATTGATGAACTTAATGAGTAGTATGAAATTTTATTGACATTAGAGTGTAATTAAGTTAATTGTTATATGACGTGTAGTTTACTTTAGTGAGGAATATATGCTAGAATAGATTTAATTTATCATGTAATTAATTGTTAATTATTTTGGGTTTTTTTATTGATTCACATGTTTAAAAAATTGGGAGATTAAACATTCCTAGATATTTTTTCATATATCTTCTTAGCTTCCAAATCTGATTTAATTAAATATTATTATTTACTTTTAGTTCTTTTAATTTTTCTTTCTTATAATATAAAAACACAAAAAGTTGATTTTTATTTTGTTAGTTTTAAAATTAGTTTCTAATAACATAATCTCCATGTGAACGATATTTTTTTATCATTATATTACTTGTTGCAATAAGTATACTTGCATATTCATTGCACATAATTCGTGTCTGAAGGAGAACCTAACACTTCAAATAGAAGAAGGCAATCACTAAGATGGAAGAAGGGTTACATTGGGGAATTAGAGGTAATATCTTACAAGAACTAAAACTCCATGAAAATTATAGATTTGATCTCTTATATCTAGATTGTATAAGTGGTAGGAAAAAAAATCCTTAGATGAATAGGCTAGTGGTATGAGTGTACTCATACAATCTTCTCAAACTACACAAAGAAACCCTTCAATCTATAGGTTATTAGTAGCTCATAAAATAACAAAAAATGTTAAAGTTTGGTTTTCAAATTTAACAGAATAACAACATTTGTTAATGGAAGAGAATGCTCTAATAGGAATAGAATATATAGTAGTAAATAAAATATATAAGAAATTTATTAGAGAAGATAAAAGAAGAATTATCATTGAATCTAGTGAAAATGAAATGAACGAAGCCAAATGTCATTTAATAAATATTAAAATTTGTGACATGTGTTATATAGATTCTTTTATTTGTGAATATGAAATGTATTACTATAAATTACCACTCTCTATGCAAACAACTTATACCGAATTATTTTTCCAAAAGTTACCTAGAACGTTACATAAGACATTAACAGAAGGTTGAAAATAAAGAAATAGGAAAACCATACCATACACCTTAAGAGGACAAATAAGAAGCCTTAAAAGCTAGATAATCATTAAATACCGAAAAAGAAAAGAATATAAAGAAATAATGGGAAATAATAAAATTTGTTGTGATACAAGAGATTTTAAAATACTAAAAAAACATGAATGTAATATAAAACAATGCAAACAAAAATATAAAAAATATAAGAAATTTAAAAGATAAAATTCAATAAACAAGAATTCAAAAAATATAAAAGAAGATTTAAAAAGAAAAAATATAGAAAAAAATATTTTAGAAGAAAAAGGTATGAACATCATGAGAATAAGAATTATTACTCTTAAGGGAAAAGTAAATGCAGATGTTAGATCTATAATGAAGAAGCATTATACCAACGAATGCCCTAGTAGGCTTAAACATAAGAAAGAATTAAAAAAAAATTTACATAAAACAAAAATCTTAGAAAAAGATTTTAAGATTGAATGATAACCAATTGAGAAATGTGATATAGATGATACGTATAGTATTTATCTTTTAGATGAAACTAAGGAGGAAATAACCTATTCAGAATATGAATACTCAGAATATGAGTCCTCTTCGTTAGAAGATAAATGATTTATATAGTATTATAAATCTAAATAGTTCTTATATTAAGAAAGGATTAAAATTTAAAGGTTATGCCAGCTGTTATTTACATGTATATATAGATACATATGCTAGTATGTATATAGCAAATAAATATGCATTCCCAAAAAGACATTGAAAATAGGCACCAAAAGATTTATTTATAAGAATTGCTAATAATACTATAATAAATCTTACTAAGGTTGTAAAAGATACAAATATAATGATTGGAAGAGAAAATTTTCATATTCTTAACATATATTAACAAAAAACATGAGTTGATTTATTAATAGAAAATAATTTTCTAAATTTATATAAAACTTTTATACAATATTTAGACAAAACAAGTCTAATAGATGATGAAACCATTTATGAATCAAAAATAAGAAAAAAATTGACTGTATTAAACCCAACTGTCATGCAACAACATAAAAAGTGAAAACATGGTGAAATAGACACAAAGCAACAAAAACCTTATCTAGAAAATATTTCATTAGATATAGAAGAGAAACAAGATTTTTTTTAATAAATACAAGAAGATAAAAGCCCTAACATGTATCCAAAAATTATTAAAAATAGTAAGCTAAGAAAATCCTTTACATCTAAAAATTAATAAATTTAAAACGATTGCCAACATAAAATTAAGAGACTAGTACAAGGTTATTAGAGTAAAACCAATGATTTATACTTCAGAAGATATAATTTAATTTAAAAAAAATTCAAGAACTTTTGGAAATAAAAGTTATAATACCAAGTAATTCACCCCACTTTAGTCCAATATTATTAGTTAAAAAAGAAGCTGAAAAAAGAGGAGGAAAAAAGAGAATGATAATAAACTTCAAAGTATTGAATAAAGAAAAAATTAATGATGAATACTTTATTCAAAAGAAAAAAACTATTATCATTAATAAAATGAAATAAATATTTGTCGAGTTTTGATTTCAAAAGTGGATTTTGGAAAATAACACTAGGTGAAAAATCTCAAAAATTAAAAGTATTTATTTACCCCTAAGACAATTTTCATAGACTGTTGTACCGTTTGGATTAAAAAATTTTTTGTGTATCTTTCAAAGATATATGAAAAACATCTTTAAAATTTATAAAGTATTTGTTGCGTCTATATAGATGATATTTCGGTTTTTAGTGGTGAATTAAATAAATATTATTTGGATAATATTAATATTTTACAAGAATGCAGGGAATAAGGTATTGTACTCTTTGAAAAGAAAGTAGTAATTACTTAGTAGAAAATGAAGATGAAAAACATAATCTACAATCCTAAATACTAAATAACATTCAAGGTTTTCCTAGTGAATTAAATGATAAAAACCAATTATAAAGATTTATAGGATATTTGACATATGCTAAAGCATATATCAAAAAACTTGTAAAAATACAAAAAGCCTTGCAGCAAAATTGAAAAAAGATCATATCTAGAAATGAACAGAAAATATACTCTGCATATGGATAAAGTAAATACACTAGTAAAAAATTTACCAAATTTATATCATTCAAGGCCAGATAATAAAATGATAATTGAAACAGATATTTCACAAGAATATTGGAAAACAATTTTGAAAGCAAAAGTAAATGATAAGGATGAATACTATTGTAAATATACATCAGGTTCTTTTCATATTCTAGAATTAAATTATCACAATAATGAAAGAGAATATCTAGCTACTAAAACAACTATTAAGAAATTAACAATATATGTAATAAGTTTTAGATTTATTGTTAGAACTGAAAACAAATTTTTTGGTTATTTCTTAAGAATTAATATTACATGTGATTATAAACAAGGAAGATTAGTCAAATGGCAATAGTGGTTCAACAACTATAATTTTGAGGTCGAATATTTTCTAAGAAATAAGAATAATTTAGCATATGCTCTTATCAGAGAATTAACATATCTAACCATTTTTATACTTATATGAATGGAACCTCTTGATATCAAGATCAAGATAAAGGAAAAAAGGGATAAAAATCCTATAGAAACAACTTGAGCTTTTATAATTCGAGGAGTGTCTTATGGAGATAAAAAATAAATAGAAAGAACTTGATTATTCAAAATAACTCTTAAAGTCCATAAAACTCTAAAGATGAATCTTCATCAAAAAATCAATAGAGAGAAGAAAAAACTTCTAAAGAAAGAATTCAAGGTGAAAATGAAGAACATAACAGTTCAAAAGAAAGTAACATCTCTAAAATAAAAAATCCCAATTGGTTTGATGAAACAGAAAAATAAGAATTGAAAAAGACTTATGTGGTCTATATTGGCCTAAGACTAAAAATCTATAACAACTGAGCAGAAACAAGTAAATCTATTCTTGAGTTTAGTAGTGTAACTCATGAAGCCTTCACTAACAGAATAGAGGTTGAAGGAAGTTATGTCAATTACAACGTACCAAAACTAATAACTCCATAGGAGATAGTAAAGAATTATTCTACAACAATAAAAACCAGTAGCACTTAATAGGTTGACAACTCTAGAAAAAATAGTAAGATTTTCATTACTATTTAGAGAGGCATCTCTCCTAGAAATATCAAATATAGTAATTCATTCAGTGCTATTTAAGGAAACATCCCTTATAAATTCATTATTCATTGAAGATGAAAATGACCAATATAAAAATCGTAGAAAATCATAATGGTTGAGTCTCTACAACTTGACCAGAAATTATACCTAGAAACACATAAAAGATATGAAGTTCTATACTATAGAAAATAATAAATTCTTTACGAGGAGTAAACTCAACATTTTAGAAGGAGCTGAGCTAATATTTGTTTACAAATATTTTCATACAAGACTAAAAAAATATATATCCAGGAATTAATTTAAGTGAATTAAATTATTTTCTAAAAAAACTCAAAAAAACAATCAAGAACTTAAGGAAGAAGATAAGAGTAGATGACAAGCTCGTTTATCTTATATTTTTTAGTTCACTGATGGAATGGAATAAGGAAGGATATATTAGTCTCTACCACTTCTCCAAGCTAGGGATTTTCAATACAAAAAGAAAAGCTCCTAAATCAAGGGTAGTTCTAGAAAATGAATTCAACATATAAGAACTCTGTGTATTAAGAGGTCAAATTTTAGGCCAAATTTACTATGAACTCAGAAAAATTGATAATTCTACTGAGATTAAAGTAAATTACTTAACCAGTAAAGTCATTATTATCTCTCATAGTAGTATAGCTCTCACCGAAGAGGATGGTGAAAAAATCATCAAATTAGAGACAAATTTTAACAACAATAACTTAAAAATTGATTAAGAAACAAGAAAAGTATTTTATTTCTATGTCAAAAAGCCACAAAAGATCATAAATGCATTCACTATATCAAAGATTGAGAAGACGAAGATGTATCATCATCAACATCATTCAAAGAAATGTTGGTAGAATATAACAAGTAAGAATAAAGAAGAAAAACTATCGGTAGAAGACGACAAAGAAAAATACATCTTTAGTCGCTAACATGTACCAAGAAAAGTAATTGCTGAAACTCATAAGCCAAAAAGTAGTAAAATAAATAAATTATTAAAGTAAAGATAAAATTGTAATTCCCATCTAGTAAATAGAGACACCTTGTATTATAAAAGGAATCGCTATTTTCATTTGGAACACAAAAAAAAAATGGAGCACATTTCTAGCATAGTAACTCCTTCTATCCAGAAATTTCAATCAGTAATTATGTATCTAGTAATTATGAGTGGCTAAGAATTTCTTCAAGGTTCTTAGTTGGTCTTAGAATCGTAATAATTAAAATGGAGTGCAATCACTCTTTTCTAATAAGTCTAAATTGGACACTATCCATGGATGGATGGAAAAGGCTAACCATTACTTAAAGTTTGAGCAAAACTGAGGCATAATCGATGTAACAAGAGAAGACGAACATAAAGAAAGATCGTGGTGAACCCATTAAATTCAAGCAAAATAATTGTAAATTTTAAACCAATTAAGGATTTTAAATGTTCAAATATTTACTTAGATCAATTTATAATACTGATAAACAAAAAAGATGAAGATAAAAATAACACAATATTATGATAAGAAAATTTAAAAAATTCTTTAATCAATAATATACAGAAATTACAGTAATTAACAACTAGCGTTAAACAACTAGTCCTCAATTCGGTATCAGAATCATGAATGAAAAAGTTAACACCATTATATTTAGAAATATCAATGGTATTAACCATAAAATCTAAGGGTATCATAACATTTTTTACATACTTCAAGTGCATAAGTGAATATATGTTAAAACCTATCAGCATTTTAGATAAATTTTCATACATAACCTAATATTTTGTTATATGTTCCCAATATTTTGTCAAATCTAAACAACAAAAAATGACATAGATTTTTTTTCTAAATTCAACCACCCCCTTTAGATGTGTTAAGAAAGTGAGAAAAATAAAAATGAAGTGCACCATGAGTCAATTAGTTTTACAAATAAATTACCTTAATTATTTTTTTGAGTGACTAACTCTAAGTTACTTTGTTTTTAAAAATGAGAAAATTTACTTCAATTTATATTATTATATTCAATTAGTTTTACAAATAAATTATCTTAATTATTTTTTTGAGTGACTAACTCTAAGTTACTTTGTTTTTAAAAATGAGAAAGTTTACTTTAATTTATATTATTATATTTAAATTAGAAAAAAAATACCAATATAAGAAGGAATATTATTGTAAATCAAATAATCTCTTTTATTTTCTACCATTTAAAAAATATATTTTTAACCAACGATCTTATGCTCACAAATATCTCATATTATATACAATTCTTTTAACAAAAAAAAACAAATTTCATAAATTTACGTAGATTTTTGTAAAAAAAATGTTTAAAAATATTAGTAGAAAATGAAAGGTATTAGTCGATTTTCAATAATACTCTTTATCACGTGGATATTTTTTTTTAATTTACATATAATAATATTAATTTAAGTAAATTTGTTTATTTTAAAAAGTAAAGTAACTTATGATGGATTACTCAACCAAAAATAATAATTAAAATGGTTGGATTATAAAAAAATAACTTATAACGTAATTTATCTAAAAATTAAAAAAAAGTAAAATGAGATAACCAAAAAGATTCATTGATATTTTATCTATAAATATTAGGGTATAGATATGATTACATTAAAACTCTAGTAATTTAATAAATTTTAATAAATAAATAAATATAAATCAATATTTTTTAATTTATTACTCCTAAGTTATCAAAAAATACCATATTTGATATTTATTATATCATTTTCGACACCCTTTTTCAAAGTGAAAATAAGTATTATCTATATCCAACTTAAACAAATACAAAGCACTTTAAATATCCAACTTAGACAAATAAATATCTTTCTCCAGATATATGATTGAGTAGAGCTAATTGTACTTGAATGTAAGGAGCATTCAATAGTAACTTGTTAAATTAGTTTTGAAATTTACATGGTATTTATGGTTGAAGAATAAATAATTGGAATAATAATCACAAATAATATAATTGATAGTTGATGACTTCTACGTCGAGACAAAAGATAAAGTTAAGAAAATTCTTATAAATTACGACAACTAGTTTTTGTTTTTGTTTTATTTTTTATTTTTTTGTTTTTTTTAAACAATACAATAGAGGGTAGAGGAAAAGAAAGTAAAATGAGATAAGCCAAAAAAAAAAACTCGTTGATATTTCATCGATAAATATTAGAGAATATAAAGCTTATTTATAGATAGGTTATGACACTAAAACTCCAGTAACATAATAAACCCTAAGAGGTAAATAAGGAAACAATATGTTCTAAATTATTAAGGAAATACAACATTTGATATTTATTGAACTACGTTCAACAAGATGTAGTAAAGGTTTCAACTTTCAAGTGGATGTTCATAAGACACCCTTAAGCCTCGCCAAGGGCAATAAATCAACCTTCATACAAATTTGAACCATAATGACATCCAAAGCTTTGATTGCTTTGTTCTGTTGTTGGAACTTGGAAATCCTTATGACCACCAGCCCTTTCAAATCGTGTCTATTTCTAATATCCCATGAATCGTACAGAAAGAAAAATGCAGACTAAATTTCACTAAACATCAACAAGGTTTGAGCTCTTTAAAAAAGCAGTTATGATTAACAGCATACTCTTAAAAAATGATTTTTATATGGTATAAAGGTCAAAACTCGTAAGTCTGCAAATAATGAGATCACATGGTTCTATTCTTGGATGCAGAATATAATGAACACTCAAACCAAGTTACAGCCTCTATTTTTTTTTGGGGGTCATTTTACGAAGTTTCTGTTTAATCTGTGAAGAAACTAAACAGATCGAACATCTTGAAATATATCAAATGATACGTTTAAACCAAACTATTTAGGGTTTAAATACATGACTTGGAAAGTTGGAAAGCAACAACTGTTGATTTATAGGAATCATTTTGCCGAGGCACTCAAGTCTCAAGAATATAAAAACAAAAGTATGATTTCTTCTATTCTGAGATGCATCTAAGTTTAAACGAATGCTTTGCACCATAACAGCAAAATATTACGCCATCAATTTGAATCCTCCATACTAAAACTTCTATCAGCAGCATAGTCTACGAAGCTATATAGAGGTAAAACAGAATCACCATACTTACAAAACCCATCTAACTCTTTTTTAGCCTTGGTTCTAAGCTCCTCTGCCACTTCCTTTGCCTTCTCAACTCCATATACTCTCACATAACTCTTTCCAGACTCGCTCTTTCTACCAATTTCTTGATCGCCCTTCTTTGATTTCTCTTCCAGAATATCATCAGTAACTTGATACAATATCCCAACAGCTCTTCCATACCTTTTCAACCTCTCTACCTCTTCATCATCAGCACCAGCTAATAGTCCTCCACATGCTGCAGAGCATTCACTCATTTCTCCAAACTTCTTTTCTTGCACGAATTCAACAGAATTAGGCCCACCCTCAAGGTCAAGGAACTGCCCAGCAGCCATGCCAGTGGACCCAACAGCTTGGGCAATCTCAGTGATCACACGGAGAAGGCGAGGTTCTGGCACAAGGCTGGTGGGTGTATTTGAAACAATGTGACGAAATCCTAATGGGAATAGCGCATCTCCGGCAAGAATCGCCATGTCAACCCCATAGATTGTGTGATTGGATGGCTGCCCTCTTCGAGAAGGTGAATCATCCATGCAGGGAAGGTCATTGTGTATCAATGAAGCTGCATGTACCTGTCAACAGATTTATGAAACAATCGGAAATAGGCTAATTAAAACAATAATCAATATTCCAAGCTATGGTCATTAGGGATGAGACTTCTCTGCTGGATCTCACACTGTTTGATCCCTCCTATTGAAAGACACTTGTATACTTTAATAATGGTGCTCTTCTACTATTGAACCCAAACCATCTTGTTGAGGCCAACAATGGCAACCTAAACCATTGTTACTTGAACGGGAGCTTTTGACTAGCAATCCTAATTTCTATTTCTAAGAATGTTACTGTCCAGCAACATCCAATTAGCAAAACAGCGTAAGAATTAAATCCCAATTACTTGAAACCAAATAAACGTCTTTTATTATATTCAAGGCAAGTTAATTCTGTTAGTCATAAACAAGCAAAAACTTCATATATTTTTGTATTATCAAAGATTGAAAGAGCAAACAGACAGCTGTAGAATAGCTGAAATATGCACCAATAAACCACAATAAGATTATACTTTAATAGGACTCTTAGCCAGGACTGTCAAACATATTTCTAAGAAGAAGCCAATTCAGATTCAAACATTAAACAACAAATAAAAGAAAACAATTTTGATCATCCATAAAAATGGGGGAAGAAGAATCCATCAAAATAATTTATTTTTCCCTTTCTTTATAATAAGTTCTCCTACCCAAATAATCGAAAAATTCATACGCAACCAAAAGAAAAAAGAAAAAAAGAATTGATAATGAGAAGAAAACCATTTCGAGAGCACAAGCTGTGGGAAAAGCAGCGAGACGGTTGCCACCAAAGAGCTCACAAGCGGCGACGCACATGACAGGTGGGGCTCGCTTAGCGCCCTTGGATAGTACAGAGTATCTCATGGCCTGGTAGATCTTCTCCGGATACTGAACCGAAATAGCTTCGTCTAGCTTCTGATTGATCTCCGCCATAAGGGTTTTCCAGTACTTTTTTAGATCGAACTGAATTGATTTTGATTGGGTCGATATAGATGATGGCGATGAAGAAGAAGAACATCGAATTGGGCAGATGAGGTTTGAGGGTCTTGGGTGGTAGAGATTGGGCGAAAATGATATTGCTGAAAACATCATTGTCTTCGTTCGCTTGGGTGTATGACCGCGAGGTCACAAACACACACGGTCTGTTTTGAACTAGATATGTTTTTCTTGGCAAACAAACAGCTTGATTGAGCTTCAATCGAGAAATTTTGATTGAATATAGTGGGTGGATAAAGCAGAGGTTCTCAGCTGTTCTGGGAAGAGATGTTTTTGTTACAAAACTAGCGGGGGAAAAAGTCAGGTAAATTACATAATTAAATCATAAGTTAAAATTTAATTAAATTTAAATAATTATTACTTAAAAATATTATTTAATTTTTAAAAAATAAAAAAAAAATTGATAAATTTTTTCTTTCATATTATTTACAAATTATACACAAATATTAATATATCATAGTGAATTCTTATTATTAATTTTTTATATCAATATCGAATAGTACGTGATCAAAATTAAAAAAAATTTAGAGTTTATTGCTAGTATTTTAGGTTTTATGATTTTAAAGTTTAAAATTTATAGTGTAATTTTAGGATTTGAAGATAAAATTAAAATAAAATATTTTTAAATAATTTAATGTTTTTAAGAATTGTTTTTATTTCGGATGTGTTTATAATTGGAAAAAAATTAAAAATACCTATAAGGTTTTCAATATTTTCAAAAATACCTATATAATTTACCAAAAAATTACAATACTATTAAAGTTTGAGATATTTTTAAAAATACTCTTAATATTTAACAGAAGTTAAAAAACAATGAAAAATTAGTAGCAATGTTACATAATGTCTATTCTATCCCTACCTTATAGCTTTTTGATTGTTACCGTTGATTCATCATTAATATTATTTGCAAATATTTATTAAAAATACCACTAGTGTTATAACATGTTAGTTTATTTTTATCAAAATTACCCATGTTCAATAACATGTTATAAATGTTCTTCAAAAATACCACTCCTTAATAACCTGTTATATATACTCATCAAAAATATTCATGTTCAATAATAAGCTATAAATATTTATAAAAAATACACTCATTTTTAAATCTAAAATACATTGTTCAATACATATTATACATCCACACTTACATACCATAATAACTTGTTCGATAACAGTTGACATTCTACATTCACATTTCATACTAATCTGTTTAATAACAATTCACATCCACATTTAAAGTTCATATTACAATCTAAATTCTTACAATATCTAAGAAAATGGGAGACCATAAATGAGTTTAAATACACAAAAAATTACAAAGTTCATGTCATGTCTCCCAAAACTTGGTGTATACATGAACTTTGAGTTAGAAAAGGTTTCCTTTCAAATCATATTCATTGTCTCATTTATTTACATATTTTAAACTAAAAAATTATAAAAAAAACATAAATATATGTATTCATCTATAACGAAACAATCAAATCAAATTCTCATTTCAAAAGGCCCACTTTGATTTATTAATTCTCCCATCTTCTACTTCTTATTGGTTGCACTACCCCTATCTATCACTTGATTTATGAATAGTAGGTTAATTCATTATATAAGAAGTAATGCATAATAGATATGTTATACAATAATTTGATTAGTTCTTTTGTTTTACTTTTTTTTTACTATCTTCTTTAAAGTTGTTTCCTAAATACAATTTAAAGTTAAATTTAATCAACCAAATATATTTAATAAATGAATAGTTATAATTTTATTGGAGTTTCATTAGTTAGATTCTTTAACTTCTCCTTACATGTCTTCTGATTATGATCAAATTAATTGGAATATCCATATTTCAATCCTTACAACATCTTATGTTTCTCTGATTCAGTAACTTCTCTATGTCTCTCAGTTGTTGGTCTACCTTTCTTTGGTTTATAAATTGGTAGAAGTATTTGTTGTTTACCAGGCATCATAATCCACTCTTCTTCAAATGAAACGGGATCATGAATCAAAGAGAAATATGTTTTCAAATATGAAGTCTTTGTAAAATATGGATGTACCTAATCGTCAATCTTATACCTCTATCTATAATACAAACAACATCATGCTTACAAGGTAAACCACTCAATTATCACCCATAATAACTACATATCTACTTATTTAAATTAACCAACGTGTTGCATCCATCCAATACTTCAAATATTCTATCTCTACCATACAATGCCTTTGAAACTCTTCTTTCCTCTTGTCTTTAAATTAATGATTTTGACAGAATCACTAATTTAAGCTGTTATTTAAAGTATTCAAATTAGATCTAAATGACGTTTATAAAACCTAATTCTAATATTTTAAATTTGTTATAAAAAATAAATTATTAATAAGTTAATCATAAATAAAATTTGTAACGAATCTTGAATAAAGAAATAATATTTATTAATTTTATAAAAATATTTACCTAAATAAATCTACACAAACATGATAACAACGCTAAATTCTCATAATTAAAATTTGACAGGCATGCTTAGATTAAATTCTATGATAAATAGATTAAAAATAACATTCAAATATTCAAAAAATAGAAGAAAAAAAGATTAATATGAATATAGAATATTACAAATCAAAACTACAATACCAATAAAAGATAGGTGATGTGTACTTCTCCATAATTGTAATCTTGATATTCAAAAGATTCTTGAATAATCAGATATTTTTATTATTTTTTTGATCTGAAAAGCCTATCAAAGATCTACCTTTAATTGATCTATTATGAATCTAAGTTATATTGTGTTTAACAAAATAAAATTATCCTAAGAAAAATTAAAGCTAACAACTCTTGAATAGAAAAATATGCATTTATGTTCTACATACGTAACCTAAAGCTAAATAGTGTTTATTTATAAGGAAAACTCGTGTACAAAGTGCTTTAAGCGAAATTTAGTGTTGTGCACCACTACACACATTTTTTCTTGCCACAACACAAGGTTCGATTGGTTTGAATAAAATCAACTTGAGAGGGTCTTTTCACGGAACAACCTATTCCACGTTACAACACACAAAACTCAACATTTCCAGTAATCACCCTAAATGGTGTGCACCACGGCACACTTATTTTTATGCCACGACATGCTATGTTTGTCTTAAAAATTACTTTGTACACCTTACAAAATGGTTAGTTATTGATGAAGACTTACATGCCTTAATCTTTTAAACTTCTAAGATGCAAAATATGTGCTCCAAGTATTGTTTTTTGTGTGTTGACAAATGTATCCATTTTGAAGCTATAAATACTTGAAACACCACAAAACATACATGTTATTCTGAACAAATATAATTGCATAGATAATGATATAAACATGCTACAATCAAATCTATTTATTACAATTAAGCATAATAAAATCACAAAATATGAGTGCTCTTCAAGCACTTATTGGAAGGTAAGGATAAATTGTCAAAAAAATTATCGATGAAGAAAAAATACATTGATGGAAGTTACTCTTAGTTCAATTCATTATCTTTGTCTGATGAGATACTACACGAGATTGGTGATGAGAAATCTTCTGCTGGATTGTCACTTAAATTTGAGAGTGTGTACATGATCAAGTCTTTGACAAATAAATTATATTTGAAGTAGTGCTTGTATAATTTTAAAATCTTAGAAGGTAAACTTTTACAAGACCACCTTAATGAATTTCCTAAAATTATCCATGATTTGAAAAATGATGATGTTAAAATTGATGATTAGGATCATGTCTTATTTCTATTATGTTATTTACCTCATTCGTTTGAACAGTTTGGTGACACCATACTATATGGATGAGACACTATTTATTTAGAAGATATCAAAGTTACTTTGTATTCTAGAGAGTTTAAGAAAAATGTGTCTACTAACAATAATGATAATAACAGTGATTTATGTATTAGTGGTAGAGCTCAAGAAAAAGGCTCAATAAATACAATTATTGTTATCAAGTTGACATCAATTCAAGATAATTAACTATATTAGCATTCAATGGATTTGGACTTATTGAAAATAATTATTCATCAAAAAAAACGTTTTAACAATATCTTTTTTACTCTTACCTTCAAGAGAATTAACTTCAAAAATTAACCTAAATAGATTATCGAATACTAAATTTTCAACGTCTTTCTGGTCTATGATTTTTTAGGTCAAATTTTTGTAGGAATAAAACTAACTTTATTAATCTTGGCTTAGCATTAAGTTTACTTGACAGATATCTTATATCTTAAACCATCATGATCATAATGCATAATTATTTTAGAACCTACTAAATAAGACCTAAATTTGTTTAAGAAAAATGTAACAACAAATAATTCTTATCTAGTGATGGCATAATTAATTTGCGTGACATTGAGTGTTTTGATAGTGTAATATATGACATGCAAATGTTTATCCATTCTTAATTCCAAAACTGCTCTTAATGCGTAATCAAAAGCATCTCACATTATTTCAAATAAGAGAGACCAATTAAATGACAAAATAAAAGGGATATATGTTAATTTATCCTTCAAATTATTAAAGTCGAGCTTTTTAAAATGATTTCAATATAAATGATGTAATTTGAAGATAATTATTAAATGGTTGATATAAAACTATTAATACTTTTTAGTGGTAATTTAGTTATTATTTTCGTACAACAACTTAACGGAATAATTCTTCCAATCTTATAAATGAGAATAACAAATTTTTATTTAATTATTAATATTATATAAAAAAATTTAATTTATTACTTTTAATATTTTTTGTTTTGATTAATTATTTGTTTTTTTGACTACTTATGACCAAAAATTGACCAATTTAATAAAAAAAATTAAGTTACCTACATGATGCATTAAGATATAACTTTGTTATCTTAGTCACGAAACATCCTTATAACTTTATGTGTCGTGCAAATTATTTAAATATTATGACTAAATAGACCAATTTTTGACTAAAATAATTATTGAAATATATTTAAGTAATAAAATAATCAATTAAATAAAGATATTAAAAGTAATAAATTAAAAAAATTCACTCAACATTAGTAACAAATTTACATTTATCATACTCTTAAAGTAAACAATTATCACAATGATAATTTATTAAGAACATGTTTGTTAGATAATATTAAAGACTCTAATTATATAATTTTTATATAATTATGTGTTTTGTTGTCAAGTGAAACCGTATTGTATATAATAAAAATTATATTATTATTTAAAAATTTAGTACTAATAATAACTACAGCTCTAAAATACATTAGACACTTTAATTAGCATGTTTAAAATTTTAAATTTAAAGTTATGTCTTCAATTTTTCATCTCAAATTAAAAATATTTTTTATTTAAAATTTTAATACCAGCAGTGTGATTGGGGTCTAAAATATACTAAATATTTTAGTTAGCTTGTTTCAAATTTTAATTTAAAATTATGTTTAGAATTTTTTATCTCAAATTAAAAATATTTTTTATTTTTAAAATGTAAAAAAATTATAAAAATAAATTAAATACTATTTTATTAAAATATTTATCATAATTTTATCATGTTATCACCAAATATCATAAATAGTAATTATAATACAAAGTGACAGCTTAGTCCTATACCGAATTATTCTCATTTTAACATGGGGCACCCTTTATCCTTCTTATTACGCTCAACATATCTAGCCGACTTAAAGCTAAATCTCCCTAATAATGTTGGCTTCCACAGTGCTTCATTTACATCTTTCATCTTCCTCTTTGTTACTTTCCCAATAGATCCACTTCTCGATAGAAATTTCTTCACTTTCTGCATCTTAGTCATGTTTTTACAAGACTCAGTCACCTCACTTGTCTTTGTTTCCGACCCAACAAGCGTTGTTGTATAGGCCGGTTCATCGGGCCAACGATGAGTCACTTTCACCAACCTCACTTTTTGTTTGGGCTCAGTCCGTCTTCTTGGGCTTTTCTTAGTATATTTGTTTATTTGTTTTTGTGGGCTTAACTCTATATTTTGATGAAGATTAAAGCCCAAGTTACTATTGGATCTTGACGGGTTATGGGCCTTTAAAGGAGTTAAGGACCGAGCCCGTCTAGGACTGTTTTCATTTGGTTCTTGCCTAACCTTCTCTAGTGCCACCATAAATGGATCAAAATCATCATTCAACAAGTAGTGACGTGAAAAGGGAAATTTAAGAGATGAAAGCGAAGACTTAAACCTGAAGGATGACATAGTAGTAGAGTTTCGCTTACTAAATTTTACATTAGTCTTGCTCAAAAGACATGGTGGAAGTTTAAGTTGTTGAGGCTTCAGTGACATCACCACCTTTCCTTCACAAAATAGCTCATCAGCAACATCCATACTATGAAACTCCATCTTCTCTGACTTCCATGACTTTGGTGATCCAATATCGGTTATTTCAGTGTGATTGACAAAGAGTTGAAGATTCAAACTATTGGTTTCTTGGTATGTTGATGTTGATGTTGATGTTGATGTTGATGTTGATATTGGTGTTGTTGGTTCAGTTAAGTTGCCAGAAAAAGTAGTATTGACTAGAGTTTTGGAAGGACTACTTGGAGCACTATAGTAGTACATACTGTCTATGCTGGATCTACTAGGACTTGTAATGGCACTGACATAGGAAGAGTCGTTTGAAGTTTCCATGAGGCTCTACACACCTTTAATCTAGTTACTTCAAACATAACAAAGTGTTTGCTTGAAAAATGAACGAACTCATGTAATTATGAATCATAGGAAAGCCTTGTTCGTCTATATAAATGAAGAGCGGTTTCTTTGTTCCAAAGTTATCTTCAAAGCTCTAAAGGATATTAAGAGGAAAGTTAAAAAAAGACAATTCTACTTTCTTTCTTTCTTTTTTTTCCTTTATGGCCTTATCTCTGTCCCATATTGTTTTTTTTAATTGAATTGATACTTATAGTTAATAAGCAATTTTAAATTACAATATCAAAGTGCGTGCTCATTAAGCTATAACCTTGTATGCTTTTTTAGAGTTTCATTGTATAATATGGAATAATAATCTATGCACAGTTTTGTTGTTTTCTGAAAAGGAAGACCATATATTTGTTATTGGCCAAAATAACAAACTTTTATATTTTCCTAGAATAGTTAAAATAAATTTTAAAATTTCCCAGAATCTCTTAACCTTGTTATATCCGAATATAAAATAGTTCGTTTAAAAAAGAACAAGGAGATAGTTAATAAATATTTTATAGTATTTGTTTGATAACAACCTATATAAATAGTTAAATAAAATTAATAATAAAATAATTTATTTTTAAAATAGTATTTAATTTATTTAAACAATTTTTAACTTCCAGCTTGGATTATATTGTCAGCTACGTCACGTAACAAATAATAATTCAGTATAAAATTCTTTTCTCATTAACAACAATTTTTAACTACAAAATTGTAGGGCTTCTACCCCAATGGGGGCCCTTCCAGAAATTCTCGAAGGCCAAGGACAAGCCCAGGCCTAAGAGGGGGTTTGGAAATAGTTTTCAACCAGCAATAGACGCGCCTCGGTTAGAACCTCATTAGCTGCGTCATTGCCCCAAGCGCAAAGATGGTTTGGTATCTGACGCAGCTTACAGTTTATAGTAAGATTGCCACTCCATCCTTGCTACGGAAACGATGTGGGACTTAAGCCTTTCATATTCCGAATTTTATGCTTGATGCCTTGAAAGCTTGAACATTTTTCTCTTACCTTAATAGAGTTGCACTTATATTTAGTTCTTAGAATCAAGAATAAAAATTTGATTCAAATATAATAATAATAATTATTATATTTATTTGAGTAATATAATAATAAATATTAAAGTAAAATTTATAAAATTTTAAATTAAGTATAATTTTAAAATTTATTTTTTATTAAGAAAAGTAAGATGATGAGTAAGTTTTTATTAAGAAAAGGTAGAGTATGAGTAATACATATGTCGGCCCCGTAACCGCGATTGAAAAAGAGCAAATTAAGTGCACTTTATAGTATAACATTATTTGTCAGAGCTCAGGGAATAATGACGAATAGTTGGCTTGCGTCATCATGATGAAAATCTTATTAAAAAATAATAAAATTAAAATTATTAAAATTTATAATCTTAAAAATAATATTTTTTATATTTAATTTACATATTATTATTATTATTAAAAAAATTTAATATATTACTTTATTTTAAATATAATTTGTTTAGTATACATGGGCTATTATTTTAATTTTTATTAATTTAAAAATAAATTAATTTTTTTTAACTTTATTAAAACAGTGGGATCCATGTAGACCACTAATAACATATATGTTGTGTACTAAGAAGACAAAGGAGATAGAGATATAAAGAGTGTTTTATGAGGTAAGGGTATAATGTGTGATTTCAGTTTCCAAATCATCCACGTATATATATATATATATACACTATTTAATTTATTTTTATTACTTTATATATAAAAGAGTTGTTCATAACACAATGATTTTGTTTCTTTTATGTTTTCTTTTATTGTTATTTATAATTATAATTTTTTTTATTTTTTAAAAGGAATAAGCCATTAGACATGACATTATTATTGATTTTATTTTTTTTTCTTAAATTATGGAATAACCTTACCATTATATCTTTTTGTACTTTTGAATATTTTGACAAAAATAATTTTCTATTTCTCTTTTCTTTCTCTTTACTTTTATTTTATTTTATGTATTTATTAAGCTTTATTTTTAATTCATATTTTTTAATTTTTATTTAAAGTTTATAATATATATATATATATATATATATATATATATTAAATAAATAGTTAAGATAGATTATAAAAAAAATCAAATTAATTTATCATTATTTTTATATTAATCTTAATTTATGATACCATTTATTTGAAATTATTTATATTTTGTTACTAATCTTGTTTTATTTGGAGGTATATAATATTATAGGTTGTCACTCATATATTAGTGTTATTTAGTATACATCCACTCACTTTTCAACTAAATAATTCTCATATAAAAGAGTTTTATAAAATATGAGTTCATTTTCTTGATTTTGGAATCAAATTTGAATAAGTTTAAATATAAATTATATTCTATTATGTTACATTTTAGAATTTTATTAAACAGTAAGTTCTATAATGTAGTAATATATATTATTTATAGTAGTTATAGTTAAGGTTTTCATTTGAATTTAAATTTTTGATTTTGATAAGTAACTTATTTTATTTTTAGATTACATAATAAATATTCTACTTTTATGCTTCATTAATTCTTGAAATATGTCTAAAAATGTGATTTTTTAAGACATGTAAACTTAATATTTAAAATTTAATCATTAATATGTCTAAGCTATATAATATTATTTTAAAAAAATATTATTAAAAATTAAAATATTTATTATTTTTTTAATTTTATATTAATCCTTTTAATTTATGATCGATATTTAACTTCTCGTTTTACCAAAATTAGAATATAATAAAAAGTGGAGTTGAATTATATTTTATTTTAAGTCATTTATTAAATATTTAATTTGGTTGAATTTTTTTCATTTTGAAAAAAATTATTGATGATAAAATAAGTGAGAGTAAAATAATAAAAAAATTATTTTATTATATTAAAATTTTAATTTTTTATTTAGTACTATGAACAATTAAAGAAAAATTAATTTTAGATTTTATTGTATTTCCATTTTATGTCCTTAAATTTGAAGTTTTCTTTGCTATATAATTTTATTGTCATTAAAACTAACTTTTTATTTTTATTTTTAATATAAATATTTATTATTTAGTAAATTCTTGCTATAATAAAATGATGCTAAATATATTTATCTCAATTAAGGTGATACAGATGTTGCTTTGGGAGATTTAATTGATAGAATATAGGACCCAATAATATATCTTTAACAAATAAGTTGAGTTTAGTCTGAAATTATGATACAACATATTTTTTATTAATAAAATAGTACTGATTTTAACAACAATACAAAAAATAATGATTTTCTTTTACATCTATTTTGCTTTAGATTTTGACCAATTGGTACAAATTACTTTAAAACAAACAACACAAATTTATTAACTAATTGTTCTAAATAATTCATTAACTAATTGTTCTATGAACAAAAAGACTTGAATACACATTCAAGATGATATAAAAACTATAAAGCTTTTGTTTTGGATTTTATTTCGTTAATCATAAAGTTTTTTATTTGTCAATTGAATATAAAATTATTTAAACAATAATTAAAAATAATAATTTTTTACTTTTATTTTATTATAATATTTCTTTCCTTGAATATAAAGCTCTTACTTTCCTACATAAATTTATTATCTTAATCTTTTAGATTTTTTAATAAAACATAAATATTTCTTATTTAATTTACCTATACTATAATAAACAAGTAACAAAACACATATTTCAAAAACAAAAAGTTTTCTTTTATCTCTATTTTTTTTCTAATTATAAAGCCATTTTTTTTAAAAAATATAAAATTATTTTAATGATATTATATTATTATATATATTTTTATTTAAATAGATACACAATAAAATAATAATGAACTTACAAAACAAATATCTTTATACTCACATCATTTTAACGTTATTAATGAACATATATTATTACAACACATGATAATTTTTTATATTATACTTACTATTAGACTACCTGATTTGTCAAGGGTGAATCTTTATATTGATAGGAGGGGTTAGGGGTGAATCTTTATATTGATCGAAAGGACACGTGTATTTATTAATAAAGAAATTTTTAGGTGTAATATTTATATAATTATAGATAAATTTATGCATAAAATAGAATTATATTCTTTTGAATTTCAAATTTTAAGTTTTCATTACTTAAAAAATTAATAATTTGAATATATTTAGATTCAAATAAGATACATATAACATCTTTATTTAAAAAAAAGTAAGAAATAACTAAAAAAATATTATTTTTATTGTTTTTATAATGCATCGCCTCAACTTTAATCTTAGATCTGCCAATTGTGTTTAATATTTTTTGAAACTTGCAAATTTCCCATTGTATAATGGTAAACTCATGAACTCATGGTGTGTCCAAACACCGTTAATGTACTAGGGTAGGCTTGTATTATTTATTAGAAGTGTATCCTAACATAATTGGAATTAAAATAGATTTTTTTGTTTATTTTAAAGAAGTTGACATAATCAAATAATTAAAAATAAGGTTATAAATGAAATTCAATACAAATATGATTTTGGGTGATGGCTATTAGGCTATAGACAATTATAGACTTAAAGCAACAAACCTTAATGTGAATGGATGCAAAGACAAGTGAGAACGATTATGTTAATAACCATAATTATTTCGCATTAGTTTCGAGTACATTTGATCAATAATCATCGGTTAAGATGGTAGTAGTTTCTCCACGATTTAATTACGTTTTTTATTTTTTAATATTTAATCAAGAATATATTTAATTTTAAAAGAATTAAATATTAAATTTTTTACTTTACTATATTATTTAAAATATTGACATTAATTATTATTTTTTTAACTATTTAACACATGTTTTTAAATAAAATAAAAATAAAAATTAATCTAATTATACAAAGTATTTTGTGTTTTATTATTAAAATTATATTTTTTCTATGTAATTATATGTATATAAAATAATAATATTAATATATGTTCGGTTTCGATTAATCACAATTTCGGTATTACAATAATCATCAATATCCCACGCCTTTTTGGTTACGGTTATTTTTGGAAAAAAAATTTATTGAGTTTTTACAGATAAATACAATTTTAGGAGGAGGGTCACCTTCTTCTATATTCTTGACCTAAGTGAGCTCATTTACTATAGGAATTGACCCAAACTCATCAACAAGATTAGTGGCTTGACCCGTCAGAACATTTAGGTCTGACTGTGAGCGCAATGCTCTGTTTTCTTTCCAGGTCTTCTCGAGCTCTCTTCTTAGCTCGAGAAGTTAGCATGTTAAATCTTGATGAGGGTTGATCTCAACTCAGGCCTCTTCATGGGTTGGTAAGGTATAGTCTTGTGATGAAGATGCTATTTTGTTCACTTGTCTCAATCTTTCCTCAGATCATGTTTCCACCATGACAGATGTGGATCCTAGATAATATAATGTAAGGATCTTACTTATGAGGTCTCTTTCTCATAACTCAAGGTGAATCCTTAAAAGTAAGGGGCCAAAAGCTAAAGTTTAACTTTCAAATCGTGAGTCCTACGATGGGTGCCAAAATTTTAGGATGGTCTGATTTTTAGAAAGATAAACTAGTGAAAAGTTAGAGAATGGAAAGAATATATGGATCTTCTATAAGGCCTGTATATACATATGATATTACATGTACACATGTCGATTATATAAGGGTATATGTAGTAGCGTGTCAGGATGATACATATGTAAAAATACAATATGATCTTGAGATCGACCACTTTATGACACGATCTAGTGGTCGGGCTTCCAATATCCAAAGCTCCTATATGTTTGGATGTATGGAATGTCCTTGGCTAAGTGACATCCCAAACTGTAACAATAGCTCAAGACAAGACACCAGCTCGAGGGACATACTTACCTTCTATTGTATATTTGGGGTCGCCCACGTGACCGAGCCCAAGTGGTCGACCCTTATCCATGAGTGTACGTTTACTTTTATGCCGTATCTAACCTATTCCCATGTATCCATCCTAAATAATCAACACATGTATATGTAAAACTCTATAAATATGTTGGTACCCTAAGGAATCTAGACATTGCATCATTTTCTCTAACTTTTTTCCAAGTTTTCTATCTAGAATACGAACAATCCCAACATTTTGGTGCCAACCATGGGGCTCAAATTTTTAGGTCGAGCTTAAGTTTTTGACCCCGTATTTCACATGATTCACCCCAAGCTTTGAGAGAAACTTAAGAAATCAAACGTATTCCCTGCATAAGATATACTTAAAACTTACAATCCCTTGTTCTATAACACCATGGTAGGAACTCGTGTTGAAGGGCGGTTGAGGCTAGCTAACAAAGAAGTAGCGATGACATAGGGGAACATTTCACTAACGTATAATGAAACTAGAATAGAGTCCAATGTTCATCAAAAGTTAGCTTGCCAACTTCTTGAGTTAAGGAGACAAGGAGAGAAAAAAGATGATTGTGATCCCAGTTAAGAGAAGGGACCTCTGATGATCGAACCACCTACTAAGCAATAAAAACCGACCAAAGCGCGACTTATCGAAACCTACCCAAGTTAAGCAAGAGGTTGAGGGGAACCCCTTTTTTAGTTCGATGAGACCTAGTGACGAGCAATGGATTCAAGAAATAAAAACTAGGAGGCTCGGTTTCAAGCATTGGAAGAGGCTAATAAAAAACAAGATCAAGCTTTGAAAGAGGCCAATGAGAAGAAGGTGAAAGGAAAAACCCTTTATGATGTAAATAGGGACTGTGAGCAATTATATATGCCCCCATTTACTGACGAGATAGAAAATGATGAGCCATCGAACAAGTTTAATGCCCCCAAATGCCTCGATTATTTTGGAAGCAAAGATCATGTGACACATGTACAACACTTCAAAACAACCATGGCCCCTATGAGCCTAGCTCAGAGGAAGAGATATGCCATGATGTGTAAGTTATTCGCTATCACCCTCTGTGAAGGTGTACATAACTGGTTCAACAACTTGGTACCTCGCTCCATCACCTCATTCTCTCAGTTTGCCAGACTATTCATCAGAAAAGAATCACATCACCTCTTCTCAATTGTTCAAGAAATGGGTGAGTCCACAAAGGGATACATGAAACTGTTTAGGGAAGAGAACTTGGAAATCTCTAATTGTCCTAGCTCTATTACTATAGAAGTCTTCAGGCAAGGTCTTTTAAAGAACTCTAACTTGTTCGTAGAACTTACTAAAACAGTTCCTCGTACTCTGGAGGAAGTGTAAGGAGAGGCTAGAAAGTTCATCAATATCGAGAAGAAGTTAAGTCTAGTCAAGAGCCAACAAACCAATATAGAGGTGGTACCAGATAAAAAGAAGAGGAGGATAAGCTCAGATAGTATACATCAAAGCAATAGAAGCAATCACTTCGCACTAAATAATATGGGAGGTAGGAAATGGATGAAGGATAAGGGACCTTGGGGGAGGTCAATCTCTCTTTTAAGAGAGCTTCATTTGAGAGTAGATTTGGCCTAAACTGTACTAAGGATGAAGGAGAAACCTAATTTCAGGTGGCCTCCGAAGATGAAATCCCCACTCAGAGACATATTTAAATAATGTGCTTTTCATAAAGATGTGGGCCTCAAAACAAGAGACTATAAACACCTAAAAAAGGAAATAGAGGATTTGTTAGCAAGAGGATATCTGAAGGAACTCATTATAGGCAACGAGGAATGAGGAAACTGTGAAAATAGGCAAGAGGCACCAAACCAGTGAACCCCTAAAATAGTGGAAGAGAGCACGATAATGAGCCAAATATCAGAACTATACACACCATGCACGAAGAGCCTGAGATCAATGGGATCTCAAATAACTCATGCAAAAGGTTTACAAGGGAGCTACGTAATGACCCCTATGTATACGCCTTGGGCAAGGCGTGACCTACTACGGATATCATTTTCAACAAAAAGGATAATACCTCATCCCTTCATAAAGATCCTTTAGTCATTACTTTTAGGATAGGATCTTGTTATGTCTGCCAGATAATGATCGTCATAGGAAGCTCGATGGATCTTCTTTTTCTAGACTATTGACAAGGCTCTAAGAGTGAAGGACTTTGATATATTTATGGTAGAGTTGCCTCTATTAGGGTTTAACAGTAGCACCACTTATGTAATAGGAATAATGGTGCTTCCAGTCATGAAAAAATAAATGATAGTAATGACCAACTTCGTAGTCATTGATGTCCCGAAACACTACAATGCCATATTTGATAGGCCATAGATAAATACAATGAGGATAGTTCCATCCACTTTTCACCAGGTAATCAAATTCTCTACTAACGAGGGTACGAGTGAGATAAGGGGAGACTAGAAAAAATCTAGAAGCTGCTACAATGCCACCATGAGAGAGGTTGGCCACAAGTAGCAATCACAAAGGGGTATCCCTCAAAAGAGGCCAGGTGGTAAAAGATTGGAAAGGTCCATTAATCTTAACAAGGTAAGGGACTTCCCAATAGGAGATCAGGGTGGAAGCCACCCCTTAAAGATGGGAGAGGATTTGACTATAGAAATAAAGGAGCAACTATCTCAATTCCTCAAGAAAAATTTAAATATCCTTGCATAGACCCCCATAGACATCACAAAAGTTATAACACACTAACTAAATGTCAATTCAGGTGCCAGTCCTATATAACAAAAAAAACGGAAATTCTTAAGGGAAATGAGTTATAAGGGAGGACAGCTATCCCTCATGGTTGTCAGATGTTGGGCTGGTAAAGAAGGCATGCGAGTCATCTCGTATGTGTGTGGCCTTCACAGATCTAAATGAAGCATGTCTCAAAGATTGCTTCTCTCTCCCCAGTATTGATCAACTTGTAAATGCCTCTACTGGGTTTGGGCTGATGAGTTTTTTTGCTGCATACTTCAATTACCACCAAATCAGAATGCACCCTAAGGACAAAGGATGAGACCTTTTGTTAGATTAGGGTGTTTGGATTAAAAAATACCCAATTTTTACAATGTGATGATATAATATTTTACCCTAATTATAATTATAATTTAATTATATTTTTATACTATTAATTGTTTTGCCAACAATTTATCTATAGAGACAATTGAATAGATTTGAGAGAATTATTTATTTGTTTGTCTTGATTAAATAACATGCATAATTTCTAGGTAAAAATATATTATTTTTATGTATGTGGTTCATAATTGATGAACTTAATGAGTAATATGTAATTTAATTAACATGATAGTGTGATTAAATTTATTACTATATGATGTGTAGTATACTTGAGAGAGGAATACATGCTAAGTTAGATTCAATTAATTATATAATTAATTAATAGTTATATTGAGATTAGTGATTCACATGTTTAGAAACTTAGAAGATTAAGAATTCCTAGATATTTTTTTTATATATCTTCTTAGTTATTAAATCTGATTTAATTAATTATTGTTATTTACTTTTAGTTATTTTAATTTTATTTCCTTGAAATATAAAAGCACAAAAAAATTTATTTTTATTTTTTTAGTTTTAAAAATTAGTTTCTAATAAAATAATCTCATTGGGAACAATTTATTATTATCATTATATTACTTGTTGTGATAGGTGTACTTGCTTATTCATTGCACACACTTCGTTTGTGGCGATCAAGTTTTTGACATCGTTGTTAGGGATTATAAATATTATAAATTAATTTATTATTATTTTTATTTTAGTTATTTTTTTAATTTATTTTGCTTTACTTTAATTTTAATTTTAATTTACTTATTTTCTTTTACTCTCTTATTTATTTATTTTAGTTAATTTATTTTATTTATTTAATTGTTTATTTTTTATTTTTTATTTTTTTGTATTTATAATTTAAACACATTCTTTAGTATTATTTGAAACATAGGGTTGAAAATGACTAGCGATAATTATCAATGATCAATGGACAAAATGATAATCATAAAAAGAGTAGTTGGAATACATGAGATAAATGATATTATGACACTTACAACTCAAGGGTAATTGTCCAGATAGTTTTGAATTAGTATTTTATATGGGTAATGTGAACCAAAACAATAATTCATACTCAAACACCTATAACCCAGGATGGAGACAACATCCAAATTTTTCTTGAAATAACAACAATCATAGTGGTAATCAATTCAATTGTCAATCATTTTCACCACTTAGTTTTCCTCAACCACATAAATTACAAATCCAAGAGAAGAAGTCAACTACTGAGGAAAATACAAATGCCTTAATGGGGCAACTTGCTCAGGCCATAGTCAAAGGCCTTAAGGTAACCTTCCAAGTGACACAATTGTAAACCTAAGAAGAAAATGTAAGGACCATTACAACGCTATAGACTTGAGGAGTGGTAAAATGCTGGAAGAGGAACATGGGACCCAAAAAGACAAGAAGGAATAGTAAACTAACATGGATGAGGAGGAACTAATGGATAAAGAGAGCACTGAAAAAGAAATAATTCAACCAAAGAAAAATAACCTCTACAAACCCATTATAACCTTGGTTGGAGATTGTAGTGCCATTTTTACTAGAAAGCTATACCAAAAAATTAAAATATCTAGATAGTTTTGACACCCTTTGCACTATTGAGAACATCCACTTTGAGAAAGCACTATGTGACTTGGGTTCTAGGATTAACCTTATGCCATTATCGGTCTTCAAGAGATTAGGGGTTGGTAAAGCCAAACCCTCTTTAGTAACATTACAAATGGTAGATAAATCAAGTAAGAGCCCTCAAGGTGTGGTATAAGATATGCTAGTAAAAGTAGATAAATTCATCTTTTTAGTAGACTTCATAGTGATAGACATGGAAGAGGATTGTGACATTCCTATCGTACTTTGTTATCCATTCTTAGCAACCGGAAGAGCACTCATTGATGTACAAAAAGGTAAATGAGAGTAAAGGATGAAAAATTAATGTTTAAAGTTTTTAAAGCATCTAAACCCTCTAATATTGATAATGTTGATGAATGCTTGAGGATAAATGTTACTAATTTTTGGGACAACTTAAAAGAATATGTTGAGTCGTCCACACTTAAGAATATTACACATGATGTTATAAACAAGGATATAAACTCACTAGAAAACAACTCAACCTATTTTAACTTTGAAAGTAGGGAATCAAAGGTTGATATTGTGGACGTTATGAACTTTTTGGAGGACACACCTCTTATGTGTATATAAAATGTGTTTGTGGAGAGTTTTGAGATAGGATCTAAGCTCGTACCATCAATTGAAGAGCCACCAAGTTTATACCTCTAACTTTTACCTTTCCATCCCCAATCAAGTAGGCAAGTGAAAGAGTCCAATAGAGAGGTGAAAAATATGTTAAAAATACATAAATTGGATGACTCACGATGGAGTACTTATAAGAATTCCAAAAATTTCAAAAATATGGCATAAAAAGAGAATTGATCATCGTGTTTATGAACTAGAGCATAAGGTATCATTGAACAAAGAGATGTGCCTTAGGACTTGATATGACCATCTAGTCAAAGAAGTTAAATGTGACGCTGATTGAGAGGGAACCCAACGTTATTTTACTTATATTTTTATTGTTTTTGTTTTATAGGTGAATAAATGTGGAGAGAAATGGAGCAACAAGATTGAGTATTTAAATAACATATGTGGCATGCCAAGGCTAATGGAGTTTTCTTTTCTTTTACCATTTCATATTTATATGTGCACAATGGGGACAATGTGCAATTTAAGTTTGGGGAGGGAACAAATTCTCTATTTTAGTATTTACCATGCATTTTAAATTTTTAGGGAAATTTTTTTAATTCTTAGGATATTTTTAATCATGATTTGGGTTGAAATTAATAAAAATATGAAAATTAAATGCATGCATAGTTGATATGAAACATATGAACTCAATGATAAAAATTGATTGTCATGACTAGGATAAGAATGCAACATATTTGTTAAGATACTTACATTAATCATGTGATATACTTGCTAGTTTTGATTGAATTGATTCAAATTTTTATATACATGTTCGTGATTGATTTTGGTGTTCTTATTGAGAGAATATTTGTAGTGAGTTATGCGAGTTACTGAGATCTACCAAGTTTTAGAATCTATATAATTCTGACAAGTATTTAACAAGAGAAATGATTTAGGCTTTATTTGGATTGATTAAGTCTTTCAAGCTAACCATTTTTAATATCCGTAATCATCCATTTGAGCCAAACAAAAGATCTTTCATATCTTTAAGCCACACTTTATGTCTAACCAATAAGTATTACCTTTACCCTTGCACCTTTAGCTTATATGAAAAGAAAAAATAAAATCATGTGTTATGTTATAGAGTAAGGTGAAATGTAATACACTCTAGAAAAAAAGAGAAAAATAAAAACTCACAACACAATTATTCCTCTAAAGAAAAAGAAAAAAATTCAAAATAAGTTTGGGGGTGTTCTGAAGTTACAAAAAAACAAAAATAATCAAAGATGTGGAATAAAAGAATATGAAAAGAATGATAAAAGAGGGTGTACATAATATCAAGTTAAAGCTCCATTGTAGTTAAAAAGTACATGATGAACAAAAAGAAAGCTAAGGTATAGAAATAACCTAAATGTCTTCAACTAAGTGGTTATTGATCTTTAACTAATTGCATATTTATATTAGTGAAGAGGGATGTGAAAAATAGACTTAGGAGACTTGTTCTAAGATTGAATTGATTAGCATGCTCGTATAGTTTGATTTCATGAGTGCATTGCATGATATCATGTGTAGCACACACACGAATCAATTTATCAAAAACCTTGCATATCCTTGTATTGATGAAACATTGATTGATAAATATGTGAACCTCCTTATCATAGACCACTTTTGAGAGGGATAATTTTTGCTATATATATATATATATATAAACATACTACCCATGTTATTTTATTTAGTTATACTTGACTTTACTTTAGGATAAGCAAAAAGTTAAGTTTAGGGATGTGATGACTCTATAAAAGTATAGTCATTGGCGTACTTTTTACTTAATATTTACTTGTTTTATTCAATAAATAGTATTTTTGGGGCTAAAATTATTAAGATATAAACTTTTTAGGGAAAAATGGGTGAAAATATAATTTTTGGATTTTTTTGAATTTTTAACGCATGACCAATCAGAAGCTACCACATGGCCTACCATACGAGCAGATGAGCTGACTGGGCAAGCCATGTGTATGCCACGCAAGCAGGGAAAATGAATCATAAATATTTGCGTGTAAGGAATAAAGTAGCACATGCAATGTATCAACACGGTGTTTAATCTAAGTTCGGAGCACGGTCAAACCTTCTACCATATGTCACTATTATACTCTTCCACCCATTCCACTTGTATGTCATGCCATCCGTTACCACGAATCACATTGTGCCATGTGGCATTGACTCAGCATGCATTGACTTAGACTAATTTCCCTTGCCATACGTCGTGCTCTGATTTGCCCAGTAAATTTTATGTGCCACGTGTCGCACTATGATTGGCTATTGTTGTTCATTTTGCTTGTTTTGATCTCAACTCCTAATTTGAAGCTGATTTGATGGTTCATATTGCACCTGAGTTATATTTAAGCCCTTAATTATCCCATAAACCCTAAGGTGCCACAATTAGCATATTTTTGATCAATTATTGGAGCTAAAAAGAGAAAAATACAGAAAAATTTAAAAGGAGATACAATTTTGATGGAGATTCAAGAGAAGATTAGACTACAATTCAAGAGATTGATTGTATTTTTTCTTCTACTCTTTTCTTTATCACTTTTTATGTCTTTTTTTATGAAAAATATGAGTTTTATAGACAAAATTATGTCTAGTTAATTTATTAATCTAGGGATCTTATGAACCCAATTTTTACTATGCGATGATATATTATTTTACCCCAATTATAATTATAATTTAATTATATTATTTAATTAAATTTTTATGATATTAATTATTTAGGCAAAAAATTATCAATAGAGAAAATTAAATAGATTTGAGAGAATTATTTAATTATTGTCTTGATTAAATAACATGCATAGTTTCTAGGCAGAGATGTATGATTCTTATATATGTGATCCATAATTGTTGAACTTAATGATTAGTATGCAATTTAATTGACATGAGTGTGTGACTAAATTAATTACTATATAGTGTGTAGTTTACTTGAGAGAGGAATGTATGCTAAGTAAGATTCAATTTATCATGTAATTAATTGATAATTATATTGGGTGGATTTTAATGATTCACATGTTTAGAAAATTAGGGGATTATGTATTCCAAAATATTTTCTTATATATATATTCTTAGTTAACAAATCTGATTTAATTAATTATTGTTATTTACTTTTAGTTATTTTAATTTTGCTTCCTTAAAATATAAAAACACAAAAACATTGATTTTTATTTTTTTAGTTTTAAAAATTAGTTTATAATAAAACAATCTCTATGGAAACGATTTTTTCTTATCATTATATTACTTGTTATGATATGTATACTTGAGTATTTATTACACACTTCATGTGTGGTGATTATCCTACTATTATAGGCCACAGGTTAATCGTCTCGGTTAAGAACCAGGTATACTGCTCTGGTACTTATAAACATCATGAGTTGAACACCTTTGTCAGTTACTAGGTTGGCGCTCTGATAATGAAAGGAGAGTTGAGCACCTTGATCAAGAAACAGGTAGAACTCCCTTTTCTACTATCATAGGCTAAGGATTGATCACCTTGGTTAAGAACTAAGTAGACCGTTTTGGCCTACTACCATATATCACGAGTTGATCGTTTCAGGTAAAAAGCTTTGGACAAAGCATATATATATAAAAATAATATATAACCAATGGTAGAGCATTGCCACTACACCTTATTAGGGATATTTTTATTTAAAATTACAAATTTGAAGAATACATGTATGCACAACATTTCCCTCTAGGTAAGGATCTACCTCTCAGATCATTAAAAATTCCTAAAATGTTTAGATACATGGCTGGTGTCTGGATCATCAGTTTCCTCTACCAAGGGTAATAACTCGGCTTGAATCCTAATTATTTTCTTATGAATATTCATCATTGCTTCAAAGGGGGTTGAGCCCAATGTAAGAACAGAACACTTTAGCCCTTCAGTAGTTTCCATCACCTTGAGAAAGACCCCTTCAAATTGCTTCATATAAAAGCTAGCCCAATGAGACTCTTTGTCCACGAGAGCAGCCATTTCAGTCATGGTCCTCATCTCTCGGGATAAAGCATGAGAAATTTGTTCCCTACAAGGCACGAGCTCGCACTTGGTCTCTTCGTGAAGCTTCAGCCTTCCTTCAAGCTTTTCCTCAAGGCTAGACCTAGTCTCTTCTTGAGCACTCAACCTCTCCTCGAGCCTAGATAGCTCGACTTTCAATCTTTGCACCTCAACTTTTAGCCTTACATTTTCCTATTTTAAGGCTTGAACTGAGTGCCTAACTGAATGATTAGATTCTATAAGACATAAGCAAAAAAGATGGAGAAAGAGTTGCAATATTTCGACAAAATTGTCTAAATCCAACAAATTCCTAACCTTTTTTTATAAAGGATGGTGTCAGAAATATTATGGAAATTTGTCCCTAAATGAGAGGATGAGTCAATATAGTAAACAACAGTATAAAAGGATATAAATGCATTACCAACCAATCAACACATTATTCAAGAAAAAACAAATTTTCATTAATAAATTAAAAAAAGTACATGGTATAACCTACAAAAACATAAACAAAAGTGGTATTGAGCTCACAACAAAAAGAAAGGCTTTAATACAACAACCCCTGGCCTTACCCTAGGTGCGAGTCACCTTAGTGTCATCACCACTCTCACTCAAGTCAAAATCTTCTTCCTCGTCCCATTCTTGGGATTGGATGGGCTTACATAGAGGAGTGACCAAGACGTCTAAAATATGATAATAATACTTGCCCATATCTCTTTTCTTGGGCACCTTTTTGAAAGATTCCATAGCCAACCCATATCCAATCTCTACACTCCAGGTGAGCTGATTAGCCATAGCACCAAGCTCACCTTTTGCCCCTTCCTTAGCCTCTTTGAGTTCAACCATTCAATGATCAAGCTTGGCTTCTCTAATATTACTAGCCTCCATGGCAACCTCATCATTTCTCTTGTCATCTTCAAGTTCATCCACGCGTAGGGGGAAGCCATTAACCTCGGACATGGCCTTGGCCAATTTTTATGACTTATCTATGGTTTCCTCCTCCCACTTGGTGGCTTTAGCCAATAGTAGTGTATACTTGGACAAGGTCAAGTTGTGACTTTTCTTCTCCAGAGCAAGATCACGCTTTAAGCTTTCCATACCACAAGTCTTGTTCAACCTAGAAAGTAGTAGTGCCTAAAAAATACAAATAATGCGAGGTCAAACATCACAAATCCAAGCTTACACCAAATAAAAGTGTGCACACACAAGAGAGAGAGCATACTTGGTACATTAAGCATTCAACCATGGCCCCTAAATTATCACCCTCACACATGGTGTCAAGCTGCTTCTTATATGCCATATAAGTAAGATGATTCAAGTAATGGTCGAGCTGCTCTAGCACCATGCTCTGACACAAAACCACCCCATCCACCTCAGTTATATGGTCTTTCACAACATTTTCCCCTTTTTCGACATCTCTTACGAATAGGGTAGTAGCTGGAAGAGCCTAGTAAAGAAAGGTGAAGTATCTCGCCTTGGAGAGGCTGATAAAGGGCTCAAATATGTTCAAAGGCTCAAGCCTAAGTACGAGCTCTTCCATAATTACTTTCTTTTTCTTTTTTGAAGAGGAGCGCTTCTCCTTGATCCTCTTCCTTACTTTAGAGGACTCCCCCTTTTCGTGGGAGGTCTATCTTTTTAAGAGTTAGCCTCCTGATAAGGCACCCCTCCCTTAAGATGAGCCATAAATGCGTCAATATCAAAATTCATGTTAGATGCAAAACAAGGGGAAGTGTTAATATAATGAGATCCCATCAACAAAAAAAACCAAGTTTGAGGACTAGTTCACCATCGTTAACGACCATCTTGAACTTGTCCCTATAATTTATGGGAGGGTTCTTACACTTAGGAGGAGCCCGAGGCTTACGAATGATTCAGAGAGAGGGCTCTACTACACCGGGTCTCATCAATCCATATGCGAAAAGTGTGAGGTATTCAAAAGATCCCTCCAAGGGTCTTCTCAAAGAGATGGTTTTGGATATTTTCCAGGCATTGCTTTACATCCAATGACAAGGTCATGCTCAAGAAGCCCGCATTCCTTATCACGACCTTAGTATCATTCTAGGCGCTCTTGTTCATCCTGGTGTCATTGGTTGGAGATTCCCACCGACTTGAGACATATAAGAAGTATTCCTTCTAGTTCTTCTCATTCTTAGGCAGTGCCACATTTATCCCTCTCTCCTGTTTCACAGACATATACACCTGATAACTGTATTTTATATAGTTATTTTTACCTATTTTATTAATTATAATTGCTATGTTCTTTCTATTTTTAGTTAACTTTAGTTTAATAAATTAGTATTTATTGTTTTATTATATATTTTAAGAAAATTAAATAAATTGTATCGAAAACGTACTTAATTGCAAATTTATGTCCAAAAAAATAATTTCAAATAAAAGAGTGCTTAATTGGAATTAATAAAAGTTGAAAATATAATTTAAATTAAAATCGGGCTTAATTTCAATTATTAAAAGTTGAAAATTTAATTTAAATTAGAAAAAGGGCTATATTGTAATTAAGAAAAATTTAAAATATAATTTGAAATATATTTGTGGGTGAAAATGCAATTAATAAAACTTAATTTCTGCGCAGGTGAGATGAGGCCACGCGCCCTATTCCAAACGCGCAACGTGGACCGTCCGATCAAAGAAGTAACGGTTGGGATGCACGCGTGTAGATCAAAACCGACCAAGGAGAGTGGGTGCAGAGTTCTTCGTTCGCGCGGCTCGGCGTGCCAGTAGGGCCCACCTGCCGCACAGACTGGCGTGCAAGGTGGGACCCACATGTCGGCTGCGCAGATTCCCTCGAGGCGCATCGATCGCCGTTGGATGAGATGAACGGTCCAGATTGAAGCGCGTTGAACCAAGCTGTCGCGCACCGAGCCGCTCGTCTACAAATCCTGTGTGACGCGGTACATCCAAGCCGCGTGCACCCTCGTGTTTCAACGGAAAATGAGCAGCCACGTGTCTCATAAATATTCCAACGAATAACATGATGACACGTGGCATGTATTCGGTGAAATAAAAACGCAGAAACCGCGCCCACTTCCAGCCGTTAATCACTTCCAACGCGAGGAAATCTTGTGCGACGCGTTCTTCATGCGCCCGGCCTTACCACCCAATGAAAAGCGGCCACGTGTCGCTGTATTTCTCTCAGCAAATCACATGGTGACACGTGGCATGCGGAAAAAGAAAAAAAATCAAAAACGCGCAGAATGTTTTCACGCGTGTTGCTCCCCATACATTTTTGTCCCCCACTTTTAATAAAAAAATATAAAAAATAAAAAAAAGATAAAAAATAAGAATTGAAAAGGGGGATATATTTTTGTACGCGTTTTTGCTTTTTTGAGTTTTTGAGTTTTAGTTGAGTTTGGTTTTTCCTCTCTCATTTTTGGGAGTGTTCTCGCAGTTCTTGCGAATTTTCTTTCTTGTATCATTTTCAGTTTCTTTCTTCTTTGCGTGTTACACAAAATACGCAGAGTGTTTATTTAACATTGTATGTTGTATTTTCTTAGGGAAATTACAGAGAAAGAAGACAACAAAGAAGAAGAAAAGGGAAGAAATTTATTTTTCATTGAGGAATCGTGAAAGAGTTTTTTTCCTTATCTATTTTCTTTTAATTTTTGTTTCTCTGCAATGTTTTATTTTTGTTGTGTTGTAATTTTAAATTCTGCTATGAACTAATACATTTGTTCTAGGATTGCAGTGTAGCGTAAATTATGAAACTTGAATTAATTATTTTTGAATGATTTATGAAACTGTTTTAAGTTGTTTATTTTATCTGTGTTTAATGCTTTTAATTATCGGAAGATTATTTAACTGATATGTGACACTTAAATAAACTTGAAAAAGGCATTTTTGTGTGCTGCTCGTGATAAAATAACATATATACATGAGGGATAGAAATATACTTTCATTGTATGTGTGACTGTTTGAGAACTCAGAACTTAATAAATCTGGTTGAATTTAATTCTCATAGGAATATAGTGAATCATTTTAACTAGGTGTGTCTGTATGGAGCTTGAAAGAGATATATGGATAAATTAGGAGTTCTTGGTTAACAACTTAAAACACGTGAACATAAATCAAGAGAGAATAAAATATTTAAGTGGATTAATTTAGGTAAACTGCAATCCTGGAATTTTCATACAATCTGTTAAAAAAAAATTAATTAAGACAAACTGCAACAAATTATTGATTGTTTGGATAACATCAGGTTTAAATAATTTTAATAATCAATGAAAGTTAGTAATAAATCTTCGTGGGAACGATCTTTACTTATAAATCTTATTACTTGTGACCATGTATACTTGCACGTTTTTGTGTGTTGTAAAACACACAACAACACCCTCATCGAGTCTGGGTTCTATTTCAAGACATAGGCTTCAAAGAGCTCGGGCATCTCTACATCCATGCCAATCTCTTGGTATATCACCGTGAGGCAAAGCAAGTACCTCCATTTGTTGGGTATTAACTGACCTAGAGTGAGCAAAGTCCTTGCCAGAAACCTCTTAACAAAAGGGTATAAAGGGAACCTAACCCCTAACCATAAAGCCTTCTCGCGAAAGACTGTCCACCTAATTGAGGGAAAGTGGCTATCATAAGCACCGATCATTGGAATCCTTACGTCAACCAAGGAGGGAATGTTATATGTTTTCCTCAGTCTCTCCTCGTCCAATGGTGACAAACCACTGGTACTAACCGGGGTCGACCATCCCATAGTACGACCTATGGGTTCCCCATTTAGCCTAATAGTGGAAACGACCTAAGAAGGGGCAGAGGTAGAAGGTTGGGTCTGAGATTTTCCTCCCTCCACTACTACAAAAAGAGGCATTAAAGTCGGTTAAAAACCGACTATAAACCAATTTAAAGTCGATTCACTGAACCGACTTTAAATGAAATGACTTAAAATTTAAAGTTGGTTCAACGTGTGAACCGACTTAATTTTTTTTTTTTTAAATTTACTCATTTTCTATTTACTAAAATAAAAACCTGTATTCAAGCAGAAAAAACCAAAATCAGTTTAGCAAATAGTTTAAATAATATAAATAATTGAAAAATTGAATATTAATTAATAGCACAAAAAATACCATGGTGTATTCTTCTCTTGATGTTTATAATACAAACCTACATATATAATACAAAAAATTATACACATAAATAACAACACATGATAACAGAAAAAATATGAATAATAAAAATATTTACAAGAGTAAAATGAAGTGACAAAATGAAGAAAAAATGGTGTTTTGTAAGTGAGAAATGGGTGTAAAAAATTTGAGTATTTCGTTTAAAAAAATAGGGGATCTAAAAGATTAGTTAGAGAGGAAGAAAACTCATTAATCGGCGCTGGAAATGGTGGTCGTAGGTGGCAAGAAAATTAGAAAGAGTGGAGGATAAGTGGAGGAGGTTTTGGGTTTTTGAGAGTTATGCAACGCTTGGAATAGTTTCTGTCTGGAGAAGAAAGAAAAGAAAAGAATTTATCCACGTGTGTAGCATCGGTTCTACATGTCAACCGACGCTATCCACGTGTGTAGCGTTGGTTCCAGGTGTCAATCGACGCTACGCTACGTGAATAGCATCGGTTGACGTGTCAAACCGATGCTATGTCTTATGTGGATAGCGTCGGTTCTACACCGAACCGACTTTAAATTCATTATAAGTCGGTTTTTTTCCAAAAACTGACTTTACATATCGACTTATATACCTCTTTTTGTAGTAGTGCTCGCTTGAAGAGCTTGTCTCAATAGAGGACCCCGTGTCATCACTAACGGTGGGATATTAGGGGCTTTCAAGTGCCCGTGCCCGAGCCCAAGGTCTCTTCTCTACGCATAATGGCTACAACATGCCACAAAATATAAAGGAGGGGGTAAGACAGCTTAAAGAAATATTACCTAAGGTCGAGTTCGAAAAATAAAGGAAGGAGATTCTTTAAAAACCAACCTAAAAAGAAATTAGATAAGTGTTAAACTCAGAGTGATGTACTCTTAAAATGCGAGCTAAAAGGCTATATGTCGAGCTAATTCCTTATCATCAAATTGTAATTTTTTACGGCTCGAACTGAGGGGACAAGAGAGCTCAATGATTTAGATACATTGCCTGAGTTTTACTCTTCCACCTCAGCATAGAGCTCAACCTAAAAGAGTAAGGGGAATTGATGTTTGGATATATGGAATGACCTTGGCCAAGTGAAAGCCTGAGCCGTAACAACAACTCAAGATAAGATGCCAACTCGAACCAAGATGACAACTCGAGCTAGACGACAACCCAAGCTCGAGGGATAGTCCTACCCTTTATTGCATAAATGGGGTCGCGCCCGCTTGACTGAGCATTAGGTGGTCAACCCTTATCCATGAGTGTACTTTTACTTTTATGCCTTTTCTGATGTATTCCTATGTATCCATCCTATGTAATCGACACTTATATTTAAAATTCTATAAATATGTGGGTATCCTAAGGAATCTACACATTACATCATTTGTTTTAACTTCTCTCTAATTTCTCTCTTTAAAATTCGGACAATCTCAACACTACATAATAAAAACACCTTATGAGTATCATTATAAGCACGTGCATAAACTTGACCTTCTTAAGTTAACACGTTTGATGCTAGGATTGTTCGTGGATCGAGTTTTAAATCAATCTATATGTTCAAATATATACTATTTAATTTTATAAAATATTATAAAAACACAATCGATGTTAGGAGCGAAAACAACTTACACATGTAATATTAATACATAAATTATTTAATGATTAAATATAAATAAATAAATAAATCATAAACATTTTGGTTTTGATTTAACAATATCATTATACAAAATTAACATACTAATACGGCGATCGATATAACACTAATAGTAATTTATACTCGTTTACTCAAATAGTAATTTTTTGCTATCTATTTTCCTAATAGATTAATAATTTCAATTTGGGTTGGATAGTACGGAAAGATCCTGTAATTAAATTTCTATTTCTTTATATACCTCGCGATTAGCGACACCGATTAGCAGAAGAATTTCACCTGGTTGGAAACTGTGTTTTGAAACCCTCCCAAGCTAGAAATAATGGGTAAGAAGATGTTTTTTAACAGTAAAGTCGAGGAGGGGAAGGCTCGAAAGAGCATGGTCGAATCAGAGAGCAAAGAACGCGAGGCACTGAAGAAGGAAGAGCAGCATTGGCGCGAAGCCGAGGGAGGCAATAAGTCCAGAGCCCTGAGGAAGAACGAAGAGGAAGCCGAGAGGCGCGCTAAAGCCGCCACTCGTAAAGCAGAAAATCGGAAATTGGCGGAACTGGAGGAGAAAGAGCTAGAGAATGACATGAAAAAGCCTAATAAGAAGGCGAACCGTGTTTCTATACCGGTTGTACGAGTGACACAGGTGGAGTTGAGGAAGTGGAGAGAGGAGGAACAGGCAGCGAAGCAGAAACGGAAGACTCGAACTGCGGCTGAACAGGAGTATGCGAGGACGGTGCTCGTGAAGAACACGAATCGGGATGATTCGATAATTGAGGCAAGGACGGTGGAGGATGCGATTGCTCATTTGACGGTTGCCTATAGTTTGCCAACGGTGTATAGACACCCCCAGATAAGGCTAAAACCACGTTTAAGGGAGTGTTTTAATCGGTAAAGTCGTTGAAATTTTGTACGTGGAGTAATCAATTTAGGATTTTACGAAGGTTTTTCCTTTCTTTGCACTGATTTATAGTTTTTTTTTGTCCATTCAATGTTAAATATAAAATAACTAGTATTATAACTAAATAAATTCAATATCTACTTTTAAACAAGTTGTATTTTTTTTTACTTATTTAAATAATAATTATTGTTACATGTTATGTAAATTTACGAAAATATTTTATTATCACTATGGGCGATCAAAATCAAAGGTTAGATTATAATCATTACGTATGAAGATTGAAATGGATTCTAGATAGCTCGATTGAGCAAGGAGTCGATCGTACATTGATGGAAAACTTTTTACCAAAATTTTAGATTCTTAGTTTTAAAGATTTGATTAATTGAACGAGATGATTGATTAATTGAACCTATAAAATTTTCACACGAAATGACGAATAAGGGTACGAGAATCTACACATGGGGGCTTGGAGATGAGAGAATTTCGATAAAAGATCAAGGGACATTTATAAGCACCCTTTGTGCCCTAGAATTCATTAGGTGAGATCAAGATACTTGGAAAGCTTGAGAGAAAGAGAGACAATAGAAATTAGGGTTTTCCTCCATTAAAGATGGGAGAAAAAGCTTGGTGTTTATTGAAAAACTCTTTGGTTATAAGCATGCCTAAATTATTGTTCTCTCATATTCAATCCACTGTAAGCATTAGAATTTAAGTATATCTCCATTGGAGTAGTGCGAAGCTTAGGGATGTTATTGAGGCTTAAATGAGTTAGGTGATGCTTGTATGATGATGAAAGTAGATAATTGTAATGCTATTGTGTAACATAGGTTGTAATCCTCTTTGATTCATAGGAGAATATTGCTTGTATGCTTGAGTGGTGGATGTAAGCTCCATTATTTTGGAGAAAAATCACATTAAATCTTGTATGGTGAATTATCGTTTTTTTGCTCGTATTTATTCTTTGTCGATATTTTAGTGTGGTTGCATTTATGAAAATTTGTTGTTTATCATTGGTTTCCATTTGGTTCTCCTTATGCTTATTATTTGATTGAGTCACAATCAATTTGTAAGATAACTCCATTTTCATAGGCCTTAATAAGACTGGTAAAGTAACAGGAAAGTGGTATTAGAGCTCAAGATTTTCGACTTTGGGTTAGTTTGTATATTGTTAAATTATATGGTTTGTTGCAGAGTCTTGTTTTGAAGGAGTTTTGTGAAGGTTATTGGAAATTTGTTTGAAGATATTTTCGATGTAATCAATTACAAGTAAATTTGAGATGAAGAAATGGGATGGTTTCGATGACTTCTACCTATTATAGGTAAAGATGAAAAACATCTTAATTCAACAAAAAGTAACGCAAGCCTTAAAAAGTGCTTCAGAGTTTTTGGATGGGTTCACCAATTTTCAAAAGTAAGAATTGGATGCTACTGCTTATGCCTAAATTTATTTACACTTGCATGATGATGTGATTTGTGAGGTATAAGGTGAGGTGACTAAAAAGGGTATATGGAAGAAGTTAGACGAGATATACATGCAAATGACGATGTCTCGGAGGTTCCATTTGAAATAACAGTTGTTCAGGTTTCAAATTGATATGTCAAAAGGCTTTAAGCCTAACTTGATGAAGTTTAAGAGATTCTCTAATGACTTATCAAACATTGAAGAGGGTTTTAGTGATAAGAATCTCGCCCATTTTCTTACATAATCTAACAGAGGTGTATATTAAAATGAAGACGGGGCTCAAGTATGGAAGAGATAAAATCTCTTTAGAGCAAGTGGTTTCTCACTTGAGAAAACGAGACCTGGAGTTAAAGACAGAAGGTCTATATCTCTATGGTAATGGTAAAGATGATGTATTGTTTACCCATAGTTGGGAAGGTGATAAAAGTGAAGAGTTGAATGATACCATTCACTCTCGATTTAAGTCGTAAAAAGCAAAAAGGGATGTGAGGTGTTATCATTGTCAAAAATATGGTCACATTGAAAGAGATTCCCTAGATAGGGTACAAGACAAAAGCATCAAGCAGTGGAAGAACTTTAGTGATAGATAAGGAGACAAGTTATGAATATGTCGAAGCACTTGCAATTTTCGGTGAATAATGGAAATATGGCACATAGATTTTGGACTTGGGGTGCACATACCATTTTACAACTCATAAGAGTTGGTTTGTTGAGGATAAATCACTAAAAGATGGTGTTAGGAATTTGTCGAATAATTGTTAGTGTGAAACTGTGGGAATTGGCATTGTACATATTTGATTGGATGATGGCTCGATGTTCACTCTTAGGAAGTTAATGAATAACTTTATCTCCTTGGGTAAGTTGGATAGATGGGCTTTAGTTTTAAAAGCAAAGGGGGTCAAATTAAGATGTGCAATGGCTCATTGGTTCTTTTTTGTGCTAAACAGAGAAACAAAATATTGTATTTACTTAATGGTATTGCATAGGCTAAAGATGCTATGGGTACTTATATTGAAGTGGATGTGAACTGATGGCATAGAGATTAAGCCACATTAGTGCTTGAGGGTTGAAAGAATTAGACAAGATAAAATCTCTTGGTGATAGATTGGTTAATAGGATGATTTTTTGTGATCATTGTAAAATTAACAATGACAAGAAAGTTTCATTCTCTTTGGCAAGGCATAAGGGAGATAGCATATTGAAATATGTGCATATAAACTTACGTGGGTCAGAAGAGATACTATCAATGAATGGTGCTAGGTATATTCTTTCAATTGTTGGTGACTATTCTAGGAAACTTTAGGTATATTTATCGAAAAGTATAAGTGAAGCTTTAGAGAGGTTTGAAGAGTGGAGATTTCTCATTGAGAACCAAACCAGGATGAAGGTGAAAAACCTTATGATAAAATGTGATTTGGAGTTTTTTTGTGAACCTTTGCTGATTTGTGTAGAAAAAAATGTATTATTAGACACAAGATTATTTCTATGATTCCTTAACAATTTGGGTTGACAGGAAAGTTAATGATGACTCTTCTGAAGAGAGTTGAATGTATACTTTCTAGTGCAAACTTAACCCTAAGATTTTGAGGTGAAGTTGTTTCTACAACTATTAATAGGTGCCCATCAATGCCTCTAGACTTCAAGGCATCTAAAGAAGTATGGATTGGATGTCACCATCTAAGAGTGTTTGGTTGTGTTGCTTATACACAAGTAAGGTATGGAAAGTTGGAAAAGTGGTACTAAAATGTTTGTTCTTGGGTTATCCAAGTGGTATTGATGGTTACAAGCTCTGGTGTGATGATAGCAAGAAGTGCATCATCAATGATGTAACATTTGAAGAAGATGTGATATTTTCATAACCCGGTTCCAAGAATTCCATTAGCTCACCAAGTCTAGCAAGACAAGTTTGTAGTGAGATGGAGCAATTAGAATATGCGTAAAGAAATCCAGTGGAGGTGAATAGGAAGTCGAAAGAGAGACTTAATAATGATAAAGAACGTTATCAAAAAATATAGAGATAGTTATCGATATTGCACCATTTGAGCCATCTGGACTAGATGGTGATTTCTCTATAGTAAGACCTTGCCTATGTATTAAGTGAGGATTCAGTGATTAGACCTTGCCTATGTATTAAGTGAGGATTCAATGATTTCTAGAGATGTTATGAGTAGAGAGGATACCATGTATGTCATGAGAATATAGATGATAAAAAGAGTTATTTGTATGATAACGAAGCACAAGTACTTATTCTTAAACATGAAAGCAATAGTGAAAACTATTTGGAGAGCACGTAGGAAGATGGTATACCTAAGCTTGATTTGACAAGATACGTGACCAATATTAGTGCAATGGAGTTTGTACAACAAAAAGGTATCATGATTCAACACTTTGATTTGTTTATTATATTATCTCCTATTACTGTTGATATGGATGTAAAGATGGTAAAGTTTTTGGATTCACTTGATATGAGAAACTTGTGATATGAAATGAGTATAGTATTGATGTACCTAGGAGGTACAGTTAGAGTTAGTCATATGTATGGTCAACTTGTTTATGTAAGGTTTGATATGTTGGGTTGTGTGGTTTAAAACTTCATGGGTGTATTTGATTCAATGAGCTATGAGATCATGGTACAACCGGTTAAGACTTGGTATTCTATCATGGTAAATTGGGTTACCAGGTTAGTAGATGTTAATGAAATTTCATGGTTGATATAGTTGAGTCAGAAAGTTGGTGAAAAATCATAGGGTTAAAGACCATTAAGTAGTATTATTTGGTATAGGTGATCACATATTCATGAAAATTGAAAGGTGGTGGAGGACCTAGACAATGATTATTTCCAAGGATTGGCATGAAGGTGTAGAATTGTAATATGTAATGCAAATCTAGGGGTATGATTGATTACCATTGTGGATGATCAAGTATCAAATGTTAGATTTTGATAATTGCATACGAAGATTGGAATGGATTCTTGGTAGCTCAATTGATCGAGCATGTTGGATTGATTGGGGAGTTTCTACCCATTTTGGATTCCCAGTTTTGAAGAGTTGATCGATCGATAGAACATGCAAGTTTTTCAAGTAAAATGATGAATAGGGGTACGAGAATCTACATATGGAAGGCTTGGAACTGAAGAGCATTTTGGTAAAAGACCAAGGGACTTGTATAAGCACCCTTGGTGCCCTATTTATTAGGTGAGATCAAGATGCTTGGAGTGCTTGAGAGAAATATATGCAAGAGAGAAATTAGGACTTTTCTCCATTGAAGGTGGTAAAAGAAACTTGGTGTTTTTTGGGTAAATCTTTAGATGTAAATTTTTCTAAACTATTGTTCTCTCTTATTTAATCTATTATAAGCATTATAATCTAAATGTATCTCCATTTGAGGAGTGTGAAGCTCAGGAATGTTCTTGGGATTTAAATGGGTTGGGTGATGCTTGTATAATAATGAAAATAGATTATTGTAATACTATTGAGTAGCATAGTTGTAATTCTCTTTGATTTATAGTGAAATATTTTGCTTGAGGTTATGGATTTAAGCTCTATTATTTTAGAGAAAAAATACATTAAATCTTATGTGTTGATTTACCATTTTCTTTGCTCGTATTTATTTCTTATCGATATTTTGGTGTGGTTGTATTTGTGAACATTTGTTGCTTATCGTTTGGTTCTCCTTATGTTCATTGTTTGATTGGGTAATGACCGATTCGTGAGATAAGTCTATTTTCATGGGCATCAACAATATTCGATAAAATCACAACGGTTACAAAAAGTTTGAATCTTTTAAAATAATATTATAAAATTCATAATCTTAAAAGTAAAATTCTTTGATTTTTCATTTACATTTCTCACGAAAAACTTTGGACATGTCACTGAATTAAAATTACATGAGGAAAAAATTAAAAATCTGTAATAACAAGCCGTTTGATTTTTACATGACTTATATATTTATCTTAACTCTCGTATATATTATCATTTTGATTTTTACATTAATTATTATTTATTAATTGATTTAACTTTTAACGCGCTAAAAATATATATAACTATTATATTATAAAAATATATATACAACATATATTTTTTACATTATACAAAATATATATATATATATATATATATATATATATATGCGCGCGCATCTTGAGAAGATAGATAAGGGTAATCTTATTTATAAAGAAAATTTTATTAATATCATAACAATATTTTTGTTTTTATAATCATCAAAGTAATATTAAATTGTTAAGTAAAATTTTAAATTACCTAAACATTAATGTTTTTAGATTTTAAAAATTAATATCAATTATTAAAAATAAAACTCGTGGGAATTATAAAATGCAATTAAATTTATATTGATGGGTATCTATTGAAACCCATTTGTGGTATCAGTAACGATAAATAAAAGGGTAAATACATCCAGATCAATATTATGCGAATTGGGATTAAGTCACAAGTCAAAGTGGCTATGTATACTTTCACTGTCAATTAAGCCTCAGCCAACTGAGAAAAGTTGAAGGGAGCTACAAATTCTGGTGGACCATTAAAGAGTGTCAAAGCTGCCAATCTAGAAGCAGCCTGGGTTGGGTGGAACATATCCCAGAACAGGTGTCCTTTGCGGTTCGTGCACAGGTTTGCTTTTGGATCACAAATGGATTCTCCATTAAACTTCCCACCTCCACAACAAGCAGTTTTCACCTCCACTAAATCTGATGAAAATAATCAATGTTAAAAAAGGTTTCAATATTTAGCTTTTTAACTAACATGCATGTATGTTTACTGTTAAAAGTTGGTGGTCATAAACTCACTTGCAATTCAGTAATTGATGTCATTGGTGTTTGAAGATAAAATATGGCTTTGATTTCATGTATGAGATTATTTATCAACAACTATCCAAATATATACATAAATGAAAGTCGTGCTTACTGAAAAGTGTAGGGCTGCTTATTACACCCATGGTCATCTTATAAGCATTTCCAAGAGAGTACTTCATCTCCTTAATCTCTCCACTGAGCTTAGACAAAAGTGCTTCTAGCATAGAGTGGAATTCTATTGAAAGGTTGTTTAATTTATCCAAACAACCACCACTTGGATTGTAAACCCTTTGAGATGGACAACATCCTATTGGTGCAACCCCAATTATCCCAAACTTTTTTGCTCCAAGATTCACTAGACTCTGTCATTATTCAAATATACATTTATTTAAAAATCAATTATTGGGAGCCTAATCAATTATCATAAGTTTTATGAATCGGTAGTGTAGAACAAGAGAAAAGCTGGACCTTTATGTGACATTCATAAGTGGAAGCTAAAGAGGTTAAGAAGTCTTCCTTGGAGGGTTTGGTACTAGAATTTGAATGGTAATAGCCCAAAAGATCATTGCTACCAATACTGATGAAGAACAAACTCTTGTAGAGGAACTTTTCAGTTGCTGCTGAACCCATAACTGCTGCAAGGTTGTCCTTCACTGTTGTAAATTGTTGAATCTGCTCTTTCAAAGAAACTACTTTCTTTTCGTTCACATCGTGTTGGAAGAAAAAGAAAAAGTAAAAAACCACAACAACAAACAATGAACCACTTTAATTAATATTTATCAATGTATATAAAAAAAATTATTCATTAGCCCTAGATTAAGATTATATGTTATTCCAGGCCAAAACAATAGAGAATAGAATTAAGTGAGAGATATGATAAGAGAAATATGTATTTTTTTTTCTCTCCTTATCCCCTCTCATGCATCTTGTTATTGAATTGTACTAACATGACTAATTAATCAGAAAGAAAAAACATTGAATTGACTTATTAAGAGGAGTTACCAATAATTGACCGGTTGAGTCAAAAATGCCAGCCCCTCCCGAGGCAAAGTTGATACCTCTGAAGCTCCTCCTAAGCATATGGAGTGAACTACTACTATTATGTGAAAGAAAAGATGGTGGACTTCTCTTGTATCCATATTCTTTAGCTAATAATGATAAATAAAAACATTATAATCACATTAATAAATGACATATATGGTATCTTTTGCTCTAGATTCAACACTTCAATATATGTATAAAATTATATACAACGTCGTTGCATGTGTATATTATTGAAAACCTTCGATCGGCACATATTATAATTCATGTATACATACAATTATATATAACATTGTTGCGCCTTACACATAAAGGGGTCAGTGATGAAACGAAGCTAAAAATACAAATTGTTTAAAATAGTAGTATTTAACTAACCAAGGAAATCAGCACTGTTAAGACCATTGCTGAACCTTCCAGTAGGTCTAGAGTAAGGAAAATCGATGCCATTGGGAGGAAAGTTTGCCGTAGCAGTGCTTCCTATCAAATAATTGTTGGTGCCAACATCGGCTGTTGAGTCCCCAAGTATGAAAATAGCTGGCACTGATGCTTCTGTCAAACCAACTATTACTAATGCAGCTGAGAATAGTATTAGAAAAACACATTCTTTTGCCATATTGAAAAAGAAATATGAAATAAATAATTGTAATTGGTTTAGAGAATGTGTGTTTTTCTTTATAATGCACTACTCTACTCATATATATATATATATATATATATAGTAGAAGAATTATAAAACAACAATGTCACGTTAATATTGTCATTTTTTCTACAAATATGAAAGCATACTTATAAATGATTAAGTGTTTCTTATGGCGGATATGCCTATTGACTTTCTATGGCCGGATTGACAGCTCACAAGATAGGAATTGGTCGTTTATCATTCCAAATTCACATTTTTTTAAACACAGTTGTCATATTTACTATGATATTTGGAAAAAACTAATAGTATTTTATTTTATTTATAATTTTATAAATTTTACTTTAATATTTATTATTATTATTTTGATTAAATTACTCAAATAAATATAATAATATTAATATTATTTTCATTAAATTAAATTCACATGTTTACGTTTTACGAACTAATTAGAATAGATTATTGGAATTGCCATAGTTTATCACTTTATTGCCGTCTTAAATTATAATAAAATTAATTTAATTTCGAACTTGGATACAGTTTTTTTTAAAAGGATCAATCATTTTGTTAAAGAACATTTATATATTAATATCACTCATGACATAAACAAGGACTCTGGCTTCTTTCATTTGTCTTGAATTTCTATCTTTGTAGAATCCCAGGCGGACTTTGTTCTGAGTCTTAATTGTGATCAAAATAATGTATAAAATATATAAACTAACAAAATCGAAATCAGCAGGTGAACTATATGTTATAAATTAGTACTAACAAAGCTAGGATCTAATTTTATTAAAAAAAACAAGAAGAAGAAGAAGCAGCAGCTAGGATTTAATTTAATTATATAAATAAATAATTATGTATATAGATAAAATAATAGTCAATGAAAAAAATAATTGACACAAATTTAAATAATTAACACTACTATCAAGGATATACCAAGAAAAATTCATTGATAAATACAAATAAAGCTTACAACTCTAATATGCAAAATGCATAAAAAAAAAACAATCCCTAAATACACCAACAAAATCTCCAATAACTACAACACTAAAGCAGCAATAATTAAACAAATATAGCAAATAAAAAGTTACTACAGTGATGGTAAAAGGAAAAGCCGGTCGCTGTTGGCGTTTAATCAAATGCCCAATCATAGAAAAAGACTTAATTGGTTTGCTATGATGTTGGAATGTTCAGATAAAAATTAGAAAATAATTAGAGAATTTCATAAACTAATACATGATCACTTATAAGTTCTATGTATATATAAGATATTATACAAACATATATCAATTATATAAGAATATACGACACAACGTGTAAAAAAGATACAAGAGTAAAAAATATATTTAAAGTTTGAGGTCAACCATTGTATGACTGAGGTGGATAGTCTACCTTCTAACACCATTGCATCTATACGTAGGCAAGGTCACCATACGCGTGTCATTGTGGGCGTGGATATATACTGGTCCTTCTAAGTTGACTCATCTGATGGCTCAGGTTGTTAGTGGGATCAGGTTATGAGTCAATTCATATGTTCAAACATCAAGTTCTCCTTACTCTTTTAGCTCAACTCCTTAATAGGGGTAGAAGAATAGCAACCAGATAACAAATTTAAAATGTTCAACTTGTCCTAATAAATGCTTGTCAGTTAATTGAAGAGAAAAAATATGTACCTCTCTATAAGGAGAAGCTTGGGCTTTATTTCATCATTTCTTGCACATCAAACAAAAATTGGAACAAAAACGCTTTGTCAAAACTCAATCTTAGGTAACTTCTATTTCTTGTACATCAACTTTTTATTTTTTGTAATATTTTGTAGAAACCATGCATAGAAAATGCACTTCAGGCTCCTCCTCTTAGGAGAGCCCTCAATATCCCAACTTCTCGGGTTAAGCAAAAAGTGACGCTCCATGTCAATTACCACAAAGTTGGTCATCACTATAGATCCCTTCGCTATGATTGGTAACACCATGGTTCTAATTGCATATGGAGTGTTACTATTGAATCCCACTAGGGGTAGCCCTTTTCTTACGTTGTCACATTCCTTCATAAATAAGGTCATTGTTGTAGAAAGAAAAAAAAAAGGTCGATGGAGCTCCCAGTGTCAATCATGATCCGACAAACATCATAGGATCCTATTCTTAGGGTGATTACCAAAGGTTTTTCATAGGGAGACGAGGCCTCATCCTTCCCAATGAAGGTGATTTTAACAAAGGACTTCACTTTATCTAGATTATAGTATAGATAGTCCTTACATTGGCCTTATTATGTAGGTCTATGTCGCTACCTGACGAAGTAGGTATCCTTAACATTTTGTGTTTGAGTTGTCGCACATCTCCTTTGTTGTTACTTCCCACGAGGTCCCTTAAATACCCTTTAGATAATAGATCTTCCATTTATTTCTTCAGATGCTTTCATTCTCATGTATCATGGCATGTATCCTTGTGAAAAGTACACCATTTAGATATGTCCCTAAGGGAGGCCCCTGAAGAGAGACAATGACCTCCCTCCAAGGCCTCCTATTCCCAAACCATTGGCTATTTGCCCTGTGATTTGGCATGAAGCATTTGTTTTTGTTAATCCTTTTATCTTGGTTTGCCCTATCTTGGCTTATTCTTCTTTTCTCCTTCTCTGGTGCAGCTTCCCCAATAACCTTTCTGCTCTTATCCAACCCTAAATCCCTTTAGAAATTTACAAACTTTCTCATTTATGCATAAGCTTCCTCTAATATCTAAGGGACTCTTTTGGTCAGCTTTGCGAACAAGTCAAAATTCCTTAGTAGGCCCTATGTGAAAGCCTCTATCGTAATAAAGTTGGGATAGTTTGATATCTTTAGCTTTTGTCTCTCTAAACCTTCTCATGTATTCTTTAGTAGACTTATCCCTTCTTTGGGTGATCAAGAAAAGGTGGTGAGATTCTTTCCTCAGAGGCTTGTTACAGGCATAATTAGTGATGAATAATCTGACAAATTGAGATAGTACGAAGTGCCAAGTTATTGAACCATTTTTGTGCACCATCACATAGGGTGACAACAAACAGTTTGCACATTATGACATCTCTCTTGCCTATAGTGAGGCTCATATGGGCCATATCCATCTTAAAGTGTTAAATGTGAGTTATCAGATCTTTCATTCCTTAGTAGTCTAGGCATTTGGGAGCACTAAACTTGGCTGGAGGCTCATCGTGCTCTATATCATCAGAAAAGAGAGAGACACCAATTGCTCATAATCCATATCTATATCATAGTATGCCTTACCCTTGTCTTGCCTTTCATAAGCTCTTTTAAAGGTTTGGTCTTGCTTTCTGATTGCTTCCTCTAATGCTTGAAATTGTGCTTCCCATATTTTTTGCTCTTACAACAACTGCTCATTGCTATGCCCAACTGAGCTAAGAAGAGGGTCTCCCTTAGCTGCGTTCTCACCCTAGGATGTCCCGGGTACTACAAGATCCAACCAGATTAGTGCCTCGACCCTCATAGGTACCCAAGCCTGACTACGAGTATAGTGCCCTATTTTCTTACTTGATATCCTCGAGCTCTCTTCTTAGCTCAAGAAGTTGGAATGCCAGCTCTTGATGGGGATTGGTCTCCACTCTTGTTTCATCACGGGCTGGCAAGACAGGGACCTGTGCCAAGACTACCTCTTCATTCTCTAGTCTTAATCTTTTCTCGGCTCGTGTTCCTACCATGATGGACGTAATTCTAGGGAGCATTACTCACTTACTAAGTCTCTCTCTCAAAACTTGGGGTGAATCCTTGAAAATGAGGGGTCAGAAGACAAAGCTTGACCTTCTAATCCTAAGCCCCATTATGGGCACCAAAATGTTAAGATGGTTCAATTTGCAAAGAGAAAAACTATAAAGAAGTTAGAGAATTTTGTAGAATGAATGTATGGATATTTTATGAGATTCATGTATATATAAAACATTACACGTACATATGTCGATTATGTAGGGGGCACACGTCATAACATGTTAGAGAATACAAGAGTAAAAGAAAATACATTTAAAACTTAAAATCTACTATATGGTTCAGGTTAGTGGTCGACCTTCCAACACCAAAGCTCATATACATATACAGGCTCACTCTATGAGTATCGTTGTAGGCACAAACATATGCTAGTCCTCCTAAGTTGATTCATCTAATGGTTTGAACTATCACTTGAATTAGACTCTAGATCGATCTATATGTTAAAACATATGCTTACTGCTTTTTTTTTGTTGGTACAATAAGTGCAAGGTGATATTATTGGATGATATATATATATAAAAGATCACTTAATATGGTTTTATGTATAAATTATTAATTTTTTTAACATATTTAGTATTAAAAATTTAAATAAAAAATAATTTTATTTTATGTATATAATTTATTTATAATTTTATAAATATTATAGTTTGTTAGGATATACTTGTGGGTCTCATACTCTATTGTGGGAGGGTCTTTAGACTCCATCTTCTATCTAAGGTACGTTAACGAGTTTTTTTTATCTTCTCCAAATTTCGAACCTAAGACCTAATCCTTAAGTATCTCAAGTTCATAAAAGTTGGTACTAACTGTGGTGCATCTCAGTTGACCATGATATTATACTATTGTAAAATAAAAATAAAAATAAAAATTTGGGTTATTGACCATGATATTTAGGATTGAGATTGTTAATTTAAATATCATACTATATTTTAAATAAACCATTTAATCGTTCAAAAATAATGTTTAAAATTTGAAAAATAATAGTAAACTAATAGAAAACATTAAATATTAAATAAAATATTTATTAATTTAAAATTAATATTTAAAAATAAAAAAAGCATAAATAATATATACGTTTAGGTAGATATTAAAAAATAAATTCAATGGGAAAATTATACTTTTATTAGAATATATAAATTAATAAAAAATAAAATAAAAAACGTCTAAAATTTTTTAATCAAATATTATTAATTAATACTACCTTTGGGTGAAAAATATTACTTAATTTAAAATATATGATATTACTGAGCTGAAACGGTGTAAACTATTGAAATGCATGGCAACTTCATTATCCGTGCAAAAGTTTACATGGTAGACGTCTGAAAAGCAGTAATTAAAACATTTATCGGGAAAACGGTTGATATCCCATCGATCATTTTTAATCTATTGTAATAAGTTTTGTAAACCAATTTTTTTTTTAATTTTAAAAATTTAAGTAATTGAAAAAATAATTAATAATATTTTTTTATATCTATTATCTAAAAATAAGATCATTTAAAAAAATCATATCTTTACATTGTTCTTATTTTTAACATCATAGATTTAATATTATTTTAAAAATAACTTAATTATTTAATTTTAAAAATAATTTTAGCATATACATGATCTTAATATTAATAGTGTAGAAGCAAACACAGAGAGAGCAATGTAGGGATCTAGTTGGGTTGGACTCAAACCTAGTCTAAATTTTATACAATCCATCCAAAAATACAACTCACAAACGACTCTAAACTATGGTATGTAAGTCCAACTATTAATAACCTTCTGACTCAGTTATTAAATACAAAAGTATACAAAAATTTATATAATATTAACATATATCTACATCCTATATAGTAGTATTTAGGATGTACCTCGAAGTAATTTTATTAATATCAAATATATAATTTAATCATTTAATTTTTACAAGAGTTATTTAAGTCATTCTTTTAGTAAAATATGATATGTCAATCATTTTTTAAATAATATAATATCATTCTATTAACAAAATATTTTCATAAAAAATAAAATATATTTAATAAAATAAAATTATAATTTTAAAGTTTTTTCTTCTTTGTACCATTTCATCATTTTTAGCTTAATTTTGGTGACATTTTTCTATTATAAAATTAAAAATATCATAATTTTTAACTATTTTCTTCTATTTTTCATAATTTTTTTTGTTAATCCTCTATTCACTTTATAGCTTACAAATAAAATATATTATTATAAAAAGAAGTGGCCCAAAAATAAAATAAGTGAAAAAAATAAAATGTAAATGATAAATATTGATTTTTTCATCTTTATAACTTAATGGGCCAAAAACCAACCAAAAAAAGGAGTAAAGGAGAAAAAGTTTAAATGAGAATTTTATATTCATTGAATATATTTTATTTATCTATTAAATTTTTTTACTAATAAAATAATATTTTATTATTTAAAAATGATTAATCTTTAAAAAATTTAATGAAAAAATATTTACATATCTTAATTTTAGAATTTAATACATAGAAATGGATATATAAAAATTAGATGTGAAACATAAAACAATCTACTCGGAACGTTTTTAAACGAAAACTCATAGCTAAACTTCTATCATGTGTTTTTTTAAATTATTTCATTGATACACAAATTTAAAGTAAATATTATAATTTAATTCTTAAAATTTTAAAATTTGATATATATCATAACTTAACTATTTATATATTCAAAATTTCAATACCTATATGTACACTTTTAACATGTTACATAATATGTCACATTTAATGAGATATATTATATTATATGTTAATATATAATATAATATATTACAATAATGTAATCTATCATGTAATTAAAATGTTATATAACATACCAAATATGAGATAACATGTTACATCTTATAGTAAAATAATAAAATGAAATTGTTTAATATTTAAAACACACTAATAAAAATAAAAAAAAGTTAAAATAAAATATTAACGGATAAGGTTTATTAAAAATGACATGAGCTAATTTCAATTTAATAAAAACCAACCATCTTAACATTTTCAAAAATTACTTGTTCAAACAAATAACTAGCTCATTCCCAATATATAGAATAGTATCGTACATCTAGATTTAGAATGTCAAACTAAGACCATATATTTTAAAAACAAATTCTATCCTCTATCTTTTACTTTTGCTTAGTTTTATCTTTTTTCAGATTCATCCTCCTAGCAAAATTAAGCACGTGAACACAATATTTGTCCAATTTATACAAACATATAAATTCTTCAATTTATCAAATAAACCACTATAAAAAATATATTAAATAAATTATAATAATATCTTTTTCATCAACCTCAACAAACTCAAATTATAACAATATCTTTTTCATCAACCTCAACAAACTCAAAATTAAAACTAGTAGCTTAATTCTCTTTAGAAGCATTTCTTCTTCTTAAAGTAGTCACAAAGCAAGGACTACACCTCCTAATACAATCTACAAAAAACTTCAAATATTTTATTGTAAAAAACTTATCAAAATAATTCATAACAAATGAACTTGAATCATTATCAACCTTAACAAACTTGTCTTTATATTCATACTTATATTAAACCATATCTTCATAAATTTATAAAGGTAACATTTTCTTAACAACAACAAGTAGATTAATTGTCTACTAAATCGTCAATTTAATAAATTATAGAAATTCTAGAAACTTTATTTTAAAAAGAGTAATAATGTAATATGTGCGAAATATATTAAAAAATACATAATATTTTATAAAAAAAAATGTAACGTTTTATATTAAAATTCTAATATAACGTAAGAACGTATATACAACCCACATCAAATTTACAAGTTAAAAGGAAACTAAAGATATCAGAAAGAAATTGTCTTACTGAAACGAAAATTAACTAAAAAATAAACAAAACAGAGCAGACTATAAACAAAGAATACACCCATACTAGTGGAAGTGAAAAGGCGAGCAGAGACGACGGAGTTGCTATAAATGACTCCCAACGGCAACTCCCAACCATGAAATAGGAACCCACTAGAGCAAGAACCTGAAATGGCGGCCAAAATGATACCAGGAGAAAACATGAAGCAGCGACCAATGAAAAGGTGCTCTATTGCTCATTGTCGGTCTTCTTCTTAACCAAAACGATACAAGTAGAAAAGGATAGAAAAGTAAAGCCAGAGAGATTTGAGCTTTGGTGTGGAAGATGGAAAGAGAAGGAGATTCAATAAAAAAAATAGAGATGATGGTAAAAGTGTGCTCTCACCTCTATTACTCATGGTAATCTGTGTTGGTGTGCAAGGCTATCTAGTAGAAACAAAATTTTTGAACATGTAATGTATAAAACCATTAGGTGTATATATATCTTAGAATATGTATACGGAGTTTTTTTTATGGATGTATTTAGAATTAGCCTTTTTTTTAACATACATGTTAAATATTTGTGAATTGGTGAGGTTTTATTTTTATTTTTTTGTTTCTTAAAATATTTTTGAGTTACTTTTAACTATTATTTTGTTTTTCTTGTTCACATTTTTGAACTGTGTTAATAATTGATTTTTGACTATCTATTATCTTTATATAAAATAAATATTAGGTGATATCTTATCTAATAGATAAGAACTAAAATATATTTTTATTAAAGATATTGTATTTATGTTATTATTAAATTGAAAGTATTATTATAATAACAATATATTATGTACAATCAAACTGCATTATTGTTGAAAAAGAGAAGCTAAAATAAGGGAAAAGTATTACACATATTCTTGGGATATAAATGATGAAATAACTTTGATTTATGTATAAAATAAATATTATACATAATAAATATATTACAATTATAAGATAATTTTTTATTAAATATGTATTTATTAATAATACTATAATTTGAAGATAGAGGCTTTTCCATTAAAATAATTCACTGTGGCTTGAAGAATTTGGCATCAATACCAGTGTCAATAATGACATACATACCAGCAACCATCAAAATGACACTTAGAGCCATTCCAAGGAGACCAAGTATCCAGAGAAGATACCAAATTGGGCTATACTTTTTGGGCTTTTTAATCTTGAGCCACATAAAACATGGGTAAGCTAATGTTACTGGTAGTGCAATTCCTCCAATAAAACCGGCCACACTTCCCAAAAATGGAATGAGCACAGCTATAAAGAAGCAACCATAAGCAAACATTACTCTGAAAATAACTCTCAACCACCATGGACATGGCTTCTTCATCCTTTTTGTGTATTTGGACTCCATGTCATCAAACATTGGCATCCCATAGATTTGAAAGGAACTCAGTGAGTTTACTATCACAAATATGCACGCTAGTCCCATCACAAATTGTGAGGTGTCACGTCTTCTGAAACCAAAAAATGCTGCTAGCATACCTCCACTCTCTGGTATCTGTTATTCCACAAAAGAATTTGATAGAATTAGTAGTTATTTGGATTTTTTTAATTATTATTACACAAAGCAAAGCCCAATTTTGATGTGAAAAATAAATTTACTAAGATTATATTTGGATGACAATAATAAAAATGATAATTAAAATTATTCAGAATATTTTTGTATTTATTTTTGTTAATATAAAATGAAATATAAAACATTATAACAATAACAAAAATGTTATTTTTTCTATTGAATCCTAAACAACTTTAGCTATACAAGGTTAATCAATGTAAAATAGGTATAGTAAAGAAAATAGTAGGTAATACCTTTTGACCGTAAGCCCAGTAACCTCCAATTGCAAGAGGGAATAAACACATAGCGATGATTGCATATGCGAATATGACACCCCTCCACATTGGTACTCTTGATGGGTGCTTTTCGCTTGAAGGCATTGTAGACTGCACTTAAACAAAATTATCAAATTCAAGTTCACATCAACTGTGTTATTTTTTATATATAAGAATGTTCATAGATATTAGAGCAGCTTTCATTTTTTTTATCCCTTTTACACAGATTTTTATTTTTTTATTAACTAGTTAATTTACACTTAAAATTAAACACGTATTTAAAAATAAAATTCATTTGAACATATTTTAAATAATAATATCTTTGAACATGAATTTGAAAACAATAACGAGGATTAAAAATGAAAGTAATTTGAACCGTGGCTGCATATTATACAAGGAAAAAAAGTGGATATATAAAAATAGAAATACCTGAATCTCAAGTATAAGATTGTGACCTCTGAAAGCAAAAGCAATCATACCAAGTGCATTTAGAACATCAAAAACATGAGCAGTTTGGGAGTGTGATTTGACAGGATCATAAGAAATACCAGGAAGCCTACCCTTGGCAACAGACACAACCCACATGACTGTACAATAGCCAACAGCTGTGATTGATCCTATAAGTGAAACCCCAGCAATAGAATTCAAGTTTGGCAATTGGGATAGTACAGCTACTGCACATGTAAACACCAAGTACCATTCAACTGGTGTTAATGGTTTTGATGTGCATGTAGCTCCACATACTATTTGGTAGAAGTTCTTCGATGTCGATCCTCCAATTATAATCAAGGCTACACATGTTCCTCCAGATAGGTACAATATTGGGAACAAGGCTAAGATTTTTGATAGTTTGTAACCAAATGTTGCATCACTTAGTTGAAGATATCTACAGTATCTAATTCCTGTTTCTGCGTTTTCATGAAGTTGAACTAACAAGTATAGTGTGTATAGTTGCCATATGAATGCTATTGTTGTGCATATAATTCCCCATGTCCTGAAAAATTCAAAAAACATGTGTGGTTTTACTCTGTAAGAAAAATATGTTAATTTTTTTAAAAGGTTAAAAATAAAACCATATGAATAATTAAATTAAAAAAAATTAAATTTGTTAATTACTCAACAATATATAGGTGATGAGTAGTGGCCTTAAGATATATAAGTAAAAAAAATCTTATTTTTGATGAGTTAAAGTTAGTGGTTGGGCTTTTGAAAGATCAGGTTTTGCTTTGTACAGAACTCTGTATTGTAATTTTGTGAAGCTTATCCTTATTTTTCCAACTTTAAATGTCAATTACTTCTTGTTTAAAAGAGTAATTAAAAAGTAGTTCATGTATATGTTTAGTACTATAAGTAAATATTTAATTAGTTTGGAATGAGCATATATAGAACTTACTTACCAACCAAGGATAGTGAAGGCAAATGGGAGCACAAGAGCTTGAATTCCAATTCCAGAACAGAGTACATGAAAAGCAGCATAATAGGAATTCCCATTTCTTGATTCGGTAATAGGAAGCCAAGCATCTTGAGGGTCAAGTCTCGTGAGTTTTAGTGCCCTTCTAATAGGGCTTCCTATTGGAGTTATGAAGTAAGGTGTCCTACTTTTAGGTGTTAAGGATTTTGGGGTCTTACTTGTACTTGCTATTTCTAGAGCCTTGTTGTCGCGGTTAGGAATTACGAGGGGTACCCTTGTCATAGATGGAGAGTTGTATTGTGCCGGAGGGGCTGATACCGGTGGTGCTGGTGCTACGCCGACCGGCCTTGGTGTTATGGGAGCCGAGGTTATTTCGTCAACCTCGTGATCCATTTGTGTAAATTTTCTACACAACTACTCTCTTGATCCTTTTAAGGTTGCAATTTTACTCTTTTGAGTATACATGAACTTTAGGCACTATATTTATACTCGTGAATAATTTGTAACAAAGATAAATGTTTTTTTACGTTGATATTTTTAAATTAATTTAATTTAATTAATGAATACACATTTTTTTGACCAAATTAGAATGATAATATAATTTTAATTTAAAATATCATAGAAAATATTTGATATTTTATTTTATTATTTTTGATGCACCAACGTAACTAGTAGTATTGGTTATATATATTAATCGTTTATCGTTTTATGGTCAGCATACATACGAATTTATCCTACGTTTTATTAGCAGAATTGGTTCTTATCACATTTTGTCTCTCGACTTGGGCTTAGTCTATTCTCACTTGTTTATACATTTGGCTACCTGATGAATATATAATAACCGACTATGTACTAAAACAAAATTTAGTTGCCCGTTGTCTAGCCATATTGTAAGTTTAATTAATCATATATCATAGCTTATATATTAAATATATAATTAATGTATATTTTAAAAAAGGTTATCGTATATATTTTTTTTAATAAAAAATATAAATTTTTAAAGGATTACAAATTAAATCAGTTGAATAACTGAGTCTTATAAAAATAAAAATAAATGAAGAATAAATTAATGTCATTAAATTTATTATATTTTATTTAAAAAAATGGAGAAAAAAAGAAAAAAAATAATTAAAGTAAAGCAATATTCCAAGAAGTGCTTGATACCTCCTGGAGTGTCCTGGTTGTAGTAACCTCACCCTACCATTTGTAAACCACAGTATTCATAAATCTGTAGGTAAGATAAAGACTTGGTACCTAATAACAAATGAGAGAATATATTAGTTAAAATTTCGCATCCCAATTTTTGTTTGTTTGCAAAATTAAGCAGAAGTCCTTTTTTTTTTACATAAAATTTATAATCTTGTCTCAAAAAATTATAAAAATTAACAATAAAATAATAACTTCATAAAATTAAATTAGATTTAAATTGGATGAAGAAATATATAGTTTAAACTGAACATCTAATTGAACGTAATGTATTAAATATTTTTAAATAATAAAAATAATTGAATTAAATATAAAAGATGTTATTTTTATAGTTATAATTTTTATTAATATTATTTTTGTTATTGTTTTATTTAAATGTAGATACATAGATAGATACTTATTAAACAATTATTTTTATAATTTGAAATTATTTTTTATATAAAATATAATAAATGTTCAATTTAAAAATTTGTTACAAATTTAAATTAACGTAAATATATAATTGACCTAGTGTTAGATATTATAATCTCTATATATAAATAACATATCCATTAGACAAAACAATGGAACTCTATCATTATTCCAAGTATATCCAATAAATGGTACATATATACACATAAAAATATTGTAACTTGATAGTTTTTAAAGCGAAATAATTACAACTATCTTTAATATTTAGTAGACTTTTTAGTAATTTTCTTAAAATAACTTAGAGCCACATCAGCTTGATAGTTGTATGCTGTATTGAAATTGCAGTTATAGAGTATTTGCTGTCAATCAACTCCCAGATTCAAAGGGACAAACCAACACGCATTGTTTCATATATTTTATACATTACAATTATTTATTTATTTATTTTACTTTATTTTATTTACTATATATTAAGTGACTTCATTTTCGAACTATTTAATGCAAGGAAAGAAAAATCTATTTTTCCGGTTTTAGTACGGGGCATATTTACACACATACTTTAAATTGTGATTTTTTAAAGTGAGTCATTTTTACACATCATGATTTTTATTACATTTTATTATTATTAAAAAATTATTTCATAAAAATAAACAATATTTTTTTATTTTTATTTAAATTTTTATTGAAGTTATTTAAGTCAAAACAATCTCTATTTAACGTAGTTAAGAAGTTGAAAAAATTAATAATAATATAACTAAATTGTAATTAATAAAAAATAAATATAAAATTTAAGTATATTCTTATTAAATTAAAATTGACTTTTATATATACTAAAAATAAATGCTATAAATGGATTCATTCAGTGTAGGCTAATTGTGCGTTTGCTTGTGGTTATCTTAGAACTGACTTCATTCAAAAATAATTTTAAAAAAGATGCTTAAAAAAAAAAAAAAACATTATCTAGTTTGGCTTAGAGAAATTTTGTTATTGTTAGCAATGTTTTTAGAGTCTTTGAAAAGTGTTTACGTGATTTCAAAAGGATAAACACAATGGCAGTGGTAGTAATTAGTTAATTTCGAGAATATAATATTTATGGTGTTTACTTATAATTTTTAAATTGTATTTGTAATGGGAAATTTTCTTATTGTAAATGGAAGTATTTCTTTATTGTGTTAAAAAAATTTAAAAAAAGGAAGGAAACTTTCCATTGGATGAATAAAGCAGATATAATAATTTAAATATCCAAAAAATCTTTAATATATTTAATTATAACGTAATTATATTTAAAATCTAAACCTTAGTCTCAAAATTAGAGTAATAATTCAATTTTTTATTTATTATTTTAATAAATATTACAATTATTATTATTATCTCATACATGGTAATGTGAAATCTTTAATTTGAATTTAATATAAAGATATTGTTTTTATCAGTTTTATTTTATGTTAGTTTCTAAGAGCAATAGTCAAAATCTGACCCAAATTATGCGGAATAAATAATTATGAACGTGTTTATGAAACTTAATAAACTAAAGATCAATCCAATAATTTGATATAATTGTAGCGGATGAATCTGGATATAACGTTAGAAGTTATTAAGAAATTAATTTTTTTAAAAATTTAAATAAAAAGGAAAAAAATTAAATATACTTTTATATATTTATAAATATAATATTAATAATTAAGGGTTATTAACGAATTAAAATTAATTATTTTTAAATAATTTGAATTCAATTCGATCCAAATAGATTTGGAGATTTTCAATCCGATTATATAATCTATTTAAATTAATTTAAATTTTAATAAATTATATTTTTTTGGATCGAATAAGATTATATTGATATTAAAATTTATTTATGAATTATTGTCACATATAAAACAAGATATACACAAATTTAAATTTTAAATTAATATTTTTTATAACAAATATTATTATTTATAGTAACAATGAAATAAATTAAAATAATAAAAAATATGTTTATATAATTATTAAATTATTATAAATAGTTATATTTATTTTTTAAATTAAAATAACAATATAATATAATTATGGTATGCAAAATATTTTAAATATAATATTTATAAAATAAAGTTTATATTTATTTTTAATTTAATAATAATGTGATTCAAATTAAATATAACGGATTATAAAAGTTATCAAATTAAATCCAAATAAATTATTTTTAATCTAAAATTGATCCGATTATAAAATTTATCAATTCAATTTTATCTGAATCCAACATATCAGATCAAATTTTTTAATTTAAATAAATTAATCAAATTATTTATTCACATCCTACTAGTAACCACCCATTAACTAACACAGTGTGATAATAAATTAGTAATTAGTAAATTTAAAAAGAAATAAAATTGAGAAAAATAGAAGAATAAAGGAAAATTTTGTTTAAGGGAGAGTACGGAAGAATTGGGAATTATGAAGAAGGAAGACAATAGAAGAGTGTGAAGTGTGAATAATGCGAAGTCATATTCAATAACCACATAGAATTGAGCGTTGATAAGCGTAATTCAAGCTATGGAAAGAAGTGAAGGATGAACATCCACTTATAGCAAGTGAGTTTATATATCAAAGCTTTCTCCAATTCTATAGCCAACTCTGGAGCGGAGATTATTGAGACAATGTAATTTATGAAACTTGAATGGCATGCATGACAAGGTAAGAGGTCCGCTATTACATAGTACAAACTCTTCTTCACACATTTTAAGTAGTTCTTCGAAATATAAGATTTTAATTTGTATGTTGAAAAATAATATCATTTTATAAATTATTATTTATTTTTTTTATAAAAAATGTTATATATATCTCATTTAAATATAAATATATTTAAATTATTGAGTTTTTTTATATATTTTTAAGTAATAAAAACATATAAAATTATTTTATACGTATAATTTATCTATAATTTTATAAATATTATATTGTAGTAAAATATTTTATTTTATTTGATAATCAATTATTAATTTAAGTTTTCAAATTTCATTGAAATATATTTTAAAGAGAGTTAAAGTATATATTTTTAATATAAATTGAGAATTTTATTTAAATATTTATAAGTAAAAAATACAACATGATATAGATCTAGTAAATGGTTAAAAATTAGGTTGAATTTTTCTTAATTAAAGAAAAAAAACTTTTGTGTTATGTTACAAGAAAGATATAGAATTAGTGTATTATAGTTTATAATAAAAATTATCTAATATAAATAAAAATAAAAATTTAATAAGTATTAATATCTTTGTCCCCTTTAGAAATCATGAATCTATTCTCATCAATCTTAATTATATTTTTTCAATTTTATCTTAATCTTATATATAATCCTAAATCTTATTTAAAAAAAATAATTTTAACCCTAAATCTTAACCTTAAACCATATTTAGAAAAATAATAATTTTAATCATAAACTTTAACCCATAAATATAACCCTAAACCTCAAATCACAAATCCTAAAACCCTAAACCCCAAATCCCAAATCCTAAAACCCTAAATCCTAAATCCCAAATCCTAAAACCCTAAACCCTATTTAGAAAAATAATAATTTTAATAATATATATATTTTTAAGTAATAATTATTTAAAAAAATAATGATTTCAATAATGTATTTTGTCTGATGAAAAAATAATAATTAAATAATATTATTTAAACTTTACTGAATATATCGGTATTAAGGTAATAGACAATGTTTTTTATTCCATTTTATTCCAGTTGTAAACCAAACACTGTAATACTGATTCCTTCTTTGATTTCAATGGTCAAACCAAACAAAATTGTTTTCATTTCATTCTCATTCCGATTTTGATTCCGATTTCATTCCGTGAACCAAACGTCACCTCAAGTTTCTTATCATGCTTTTTTTAAGATATTTGATATTGATATTTTATTATTATGAATTAACTTTGAATATATGAAATATTTGTGGATTATACAATATTAAATTAAGAAATATTTTTTTATATAACATATACTATTATAGTTCTATGTGTACAATTAATTAATGTTTATCAAATATGTGAACAAAAATGTATCTTTTAAATCACTTTACTCACAATTCATTTATATCACTTATGTCTACATGATTTTTAATATTGTATATACATAAAAAAACCTAATTTTTTTTACATAAAAATTTGAGAAATTATAAAAATAATATGCATAAAAACAATAAAAAAAGAACTCAATAATAGTGAACAATAACCAATTAGATGGAATTTAACATTGAATGAGTCTAAATAATCATAATTCAATTTAAAATGAATTTAATTAGATGACGTTTAAAATAAAATAATGTGTCATATTTTTTTAATAATAAAAATATATGTGATGGTTATAAGAGATATTATTTTTATTGTTATAAATTTTAATGATTTTATTTTTTATTTTTCCAAAAAATTAAAATTAGGGATTTTTTAAACAATACTTTTCTTCTCTACTTGTGAACGCTTTGGTTATTCTACGTGGGGAAATTAGAACCAAGAGAAGATATAACTTGGGATTCGGCCATTGAATTAGGATCGGCTATAATGGTTTGAAAATGATTGAGTTAATTATTATCGATCTAAGATGTATGTATAAGTATATATAGGCAATAATCCAAACCATTAGTAAAGCATATGCTCTTAGAAGTTAATTATAACTAACTACATTACACAATTATAAGTATACCCTTTCTATACATTCATTTTTTACCAACTCCCCGTAAACTTATGATGGTAGAAGTACCATAAGTTTAGTTTTTAATAAAACAAACTCATCTTCTAGTAAAGACTTCATAAGAATATCAATTAATTGATCTTCAAAAGAGCATATCTGATATCCAAAGTGCTTGCTACCACTTTTTCTCTAAAGAAATGAAAATCCAATTCAATATGCTTCATACGAGCATGGATAGTAAGGTTGGAAGCAATATGTTTAGCACTTTTGTTATTACAAAACATAATAGGTGTGTATGCTATTTGAACTCCCAACTCAGTTAAGAATGACTGCAACCATAGCACCTTAGTGGAAGTAAGAGCCAAAGCTTTATACTCAACTTCTATAAAAGATATAGCCATTGTTTTCTATTTTCCTTCCACCCAAGAGACTAGGCTATCACCAAAATATATCCCATACCCTCCAATACTTCTCTCGGCATCAAGGAAGCATGCCCAATCTAGAACAAAAAAACCAATAATGCCAAGTATATCTGATTTCTATAAGCACAACCCAAGTATGGCTATTCCTTTGAGATACCTCAACATTCTCTTAGCTGGTTTAATGTGCTCATCAGTAGGCTGATGAAGAAATTGGCATAACTTGTTGATAGAGTATACAATTTCTAGTTGAGTTATGATATAGTATTACAAAACATATGTGAGACTTCTATATATTGTAGGATCATCTGAGGGAATACCAGAGTATTTGGATAAAACAGAACTAGATGCCATAGGTGTTTTCAATGGTTAGGTACTCTCTAACCCTACTATTTTAAGTAGATCACCAATGTATTTATGTTGGGACAAATGCAAACCATCTTTTATTTTTTTACCTCAACACCAAGGAAATAGTTCAAATTTCTTAAGTCTTTAAGAGCAAACTTATTGTTGAGAAGTAAAATGAGTTCCCCAAGGTACTTAGAATCACTACCTATCACCACAATATCATCGACATAAACAAGTAATATAGTTATTCCTATGGAATTAAAAGAGAGAAACATAGAATTGTCAACTTTAGATCCAATAAAATGAAGCTCAAGAAAAGTGGAAGAAAGCTTTTGAAACCAAGCTCTTGAAGCTTGTTTTAAACCATATAGTGCCTTGGTAAGTTTTCACACAAAATGAGGTCATTAGGGATCCACAAATCCAAGAGGTTGATCCATGTAAAATGCCTCCTCATGCTCACCATTGAGGAAGGAATTATTTAATCTATCTGCCTAATATCCCAAGAACAAGAGATGGTAATAGTTAAAACCATCCTAATTATTTATGGCTTGACAATAGAAGAAAACATCTTTAAAGAGTCTATGCCATGCTTTTGATGGAAACCTTTAGCAACAATTCTTGAATTATATTTATCCAAACTATCATTATACAACAACTTAACTTTAAACACCCATCTTGAACCAATTGTTGTCTTGCTAGGAGATAATGGAAAAAGTTTCTATTTACAATTTTTATTAAAGTCTCATACTATTTTCTCATTGCCTCTTCCCATTCAAGGATGCCCTTAACTTCCTCATAGAAAAAGGGCTTAGGAAGAATAAAATAAGTATAAAAAGTTATAGATAGAACCTTAAGATACTTAGGATTAGATTTATAAACATTAGCTTTACCATCAGTAATTATAGGGTGTTGATTCTGAGCTGTTAATGGAGGTGAAGGTAAGGTAGACTGAAAATAATTTGAAGGGAAGTTATATGTTGAAGAAGGAACATGTAATAGAGTGGGGAAATGTATGAGGATATAGAAGGCTAAAGAGAAATATCATGAGAATGCCTAGGTATAGAAACTATGTCAAGTGAGAGAGGTAATAAAGAGAGTTAAGATTGAGACATATCAAGTATAGAAGAAGATAAAATAGGAAGTGAGGGAACCAAAATGTCATTTGATTAAGGGATAGCAGGTTGCAACACATGCTGATGGCCAGAAAAATGAACAAAAAAGTACTAACCATAGCCTTCTAAAGATGAGAAGTATAAGGAAGTGTATAAGAGACTTGGTCGTTTGATTGAGAGAAACAAATGCTCATTAAAAACATGTCAGATTGTGTAGAGTTTCTTGGTAATAAGATCATAACAAAGGTAGCCTTATGAATAGAGGCATAATCAAAGAAGATTTATGACACTGACCAAGGAATGATTTGTGTTTATTGAAAGCACTTACACAAATAAAACACTCACATCCAAAGGACTTTAGGAAATAAAAATTAGGATTGTTGGTATAGAAAAGTGGATAGAGTGATTGAGATTTAAGAACCTAGCTAGAAGCTTATAAATGGTGAAAATAAATGTTCTAAAGGCATTTACCCAAAAAATAGAAGGCAACCTAGCCTGAATTAAAGAGCCAAATATTTCTCCATAACTATTATATTTCGTGACTCAACCACTCCATTTTGTTCTAAAGTGGAAGGACATGTTACTCTTTGTATCAAACCAAGAGAGCTAAGATAAGTATCAAGAAACTTAAACTCCCTATCTATATTGATTTCAATTTCATAGAAAAATTCCTTCCAATCATGTTCATGTATAATATGATGAGCTTGATCTTTAGAATGCAATAAAAAGATTCATATAAATCGTGTATGATCATCAATAATCAGCAAAAAATATCGAGCATCTATAGAAGTAAGTATAGGTGAAGTCCATAGATCCATATAGATTAAATCAAAGGGCTTAAGAGCCATTACATGCTTAGAGGTGAAAGGTAATTTGTGACCTTTAGCTAAAGGAAAAATTGAATAGAATTGTTAATCATAAACATAAGCTATTACATGAGGTAGTACGGGCTATATAACTAATATCTCTAACACTTTATTTGATAGACAAGCTAACCTAGTATGCCAAACATTATTAGTGATGCTATTAGAGAAAGCCTTAGGTGAATGAGAGTAAGAAACCATACCAGAACACTTATGAGGAAGCAAACTACCTTGCAACTTGTAAAGACCTTTACTCACAATGCCTCGAGCAAGAACTATCTTTGTTTGTCCCATATTTATAGAAAAATGAGTTAGCACTGAATTCAACATTAATGTTATTATCAACACACAAATGATGCATATATAAGAGATTGGAAAGAACCTTTGGAGTATTGATCGGGCAGAACCGACATCGTCGATCCTGCCAATACTTTGGTTTTATCTATTTATAAAACTCTCGTAAGTGCACAAATCATTTCGTAGAAAATGATAAGTATACTCCCAAGGTCGATCTAAGGAAATAATGTGTGTGATTTTTAATTTATTATTCAAACTTTTAAAAACAAAATTAAATCCTAAACATCCTGTCACGATATTTTGGGGTTTTGTGTTTTTAATCTAATTACATAAAAATAAACATAGATTCAATAAACATTTATGCAAATTTTATCTTTTATAATAGTGGAGTATTTATGGATATAATAACTAAGTTAATTATGCTTGCTCACATTATTTAGGTTATTAAAGATATGAATTGATATTTATTGATTCTCTCTTTTTTATATGAATACCATCTTTGGTGGGGTTAGATATTCTTTGTTAACTAAACAAATCAATTAACACCTATGGATGGGGTTGATAACTAATTTGGTTAATTAAATTAATTCCTTTTTCTAAGAGATTGAAAATGAACCATTTAAATGCCACCTTTGGTGGGGTTAGACAGTTTAAACTTTATTCAAGGTGTCCAAATTAAACCTAAGAATTTAATTATTCGAGTACTAACTTTCAAGTTTTAAAACTACTATTGAAAATATGTTGTCAATACATTTTCAGATAATAGTTCTTATAAAAACTTTTGAAATAGAGTTTCACTCTAACTACCGGGCGATTGTACCAACAAATAAAAGAACACTACTCTAAATTAGACCGGATAACTAAACCTTAAAATCTAATTTTCAGATTTAAGTTTGTAATGAAAAATAATATATTTCTCTCTAACATTCTTAATATAAAATCTTGAATAAAAATAAAATCAATTCATTTTAGAGATTTTCACCTATTTAATATTTCGTAAGCATAACAACATTATTATTATATCATGTTTACAAACAGCCAGCAAAGTTAAATTTAATCACAGACAAATTAAATATAACATGTAAGAATAAAGCATAAAAAATAACTGTAAAGAAAATAAAATCCTTACAGAACTTCGATGCTATTCTCGTTGCTGGAAAACCTCCAAGCGGAATTCGCACTCCCATTTATTTAATCAAAAAGCTAATAAATTACAAAAACATAACTAGTTCTTCTCAAAAAGAGAATAACTTAAAAACTAAGAAGAACTAACTAAGAAAAACTAAAAACTAAGAAAAACTAAAAAAACTAAGAAATGAGAGAAAGAAAGAGAAGAGAAGATGTGTTTTGAGGTGTGTTTAGAAGTGAAGAGAAGAGGGTATTTATAGGTGAGAATGGAGAGAAAAAGTGAGTGAAAAAATGTTAAAAAATTGTGAAAACGCGGAGTGTAATTGCTGACATCATCAATGACGTCAGCATGACGTCATGGGGGCGGTTGCGCGCGAAAATGGGCAGCGGCGCGCACGGAAGGTAGGTGTTATGCGCACGGGCGCACGTGGAAGTGGGAAGCAGCGCGTGCGTCTTGGCATGGGACTGGGCGCTGGTGCACGCGGGGCTCGGCACGGCGGCGCGATTTTCTCCTTTTTGACATTTTTGACCCATTTTGTCCAATTTTTCCATATTTGTTGACCTTTCCCCATTTATTTATTAATATATTTGTGATGTATTGCTTCCAGTATTCCTTTTTGAGTCTTTAAGTTACGTTTTTAAGCCAAAATACCTGAAAAACAATAAAAATACCCGTGATTTCGAAAAAAAAAATTATATAAATATATGATAAAACATATAAATATATATATTTTTTAATCAATTAATGTGCATAAAATCATGGTAATTTTAGTGTTTTTTGAGCACTTATCAAGCATGCAAGAGTTTCAATAATTTAAGTGAATGATCATTAAGAATCATAACATTAGAACCTAAGTGTTTAATAGCTAAAGAAGTACCATTACCTATAGTGATAGCCTCATAACCAGCATGAGGAGCTGAGTTATACAGATGTGCATCATTTCTAGTAAGATGATGAATAACACTAAAATTTATAAGCTATTGAGAAGGCTTAGGAGATAGTGTAGCATCTAAAGCACCAATAACAAATGTAGTGGATGAACCAGATTTTCCTAACAATAAATCACAAATTTGAAAGCCTTTTTGAGCTCCATGTCTAATTTTTCCACAATCCTAACATTTGATAACATTACCAGAACCAGGTCCTTTCTTATTCTTGTAGCTATTGTAGTTATTGTTAGGATCATGTTTCTGATGACTTACAATGGGCACAAGTATAGCATCAGGACGGTTATTGATATAACTGTCTTCGAACCAAATTATAAAATCTATACCCAAAAATGCCCAAAAACCATTACAGTTTAGGTATGGTTATTTATTCGTAGGTAACAATTCAGGACAGTTATTAAAAAATAGCAAAAAAATGGTTTTTCCAAACTTTTTTTAAAATTTCTTAATAAACCCTAATTATTAATTAATATATAATTTAATTTAATAAATATAATTATTTTTGGGTACGGGCAGGTATGGTTATCAGTATAACTGTATCTGTTACTTCATGTTCGATTTTTACTTAAAGCCGTACCCATCTCCAAAATTTATCGAATAAAAACTGAACTGATGGTGCAGATAATCAAACCCGTAGTTTGTTTGCCCATTTCTACTAATGACTCTATGAAAGTAGAGTCATCAATGCACTTGTTTACTTAATATTTGCTTATTTATTCAATAAAAAGTATTTTTGAGGTTAAAAATATTAAAATATAAACTTTTTAGTAAAAATATGTGAAAATATAATTTTTGAAAATTTTATGGATTTTTTATGAATTTTTAACGCATAACCAATCAAGAGTTACCACGTGGCGTCATGCAAGTAGAAAGGTTGATTGGGTAAGCCACTCTAGTAGAGATGACGAATCTTAGATCGCTACGTGTGAGGAGTGATGCAGCGCCTCGTTAAGTGTCAGCACAACATTCATTTTGAGTTTACAGTGCGGTCAAACCATGTCGCTATGTGTCATCACACCATTTGTCACTACTTTCCACCAGTACGCCATGCCATATATTTCGGTGAATCACGTTGTGTCAACTGGTACTGACTCAATATCATTGACCCAGACCGGTCTCCTCTTACCATGCATCGTAGTTTGATTTGCCCTACAAATTCTACGTGCCACATGTCAAGTTTCTATTCGCTAGTACTATTAATTTTGTTTGTTTTAATCTCAACTCTTGATCTAAAACTGATATGACAGTCCAAATTCTACCTGAGCTATATTTAATCCCATAAATCCTAAGGAGCCATTATTAGCATAATTTTGATCAGTTTTTGGAATTAAGAAGAGAGAAAAATACAAAAATATAAAAAAAATATACAACTTTGGTGGAGATTCAAGAGGAGATTAATACTACAATTCAAGATATTGATTATATTTTTCTACTTTTTTCTTTATCAATTTTTATGTATTTCTTTATGAAAAATATGAGTTTTATGAACAAAATTATGTCTATTTAATTTACTAATCTAGAAATCTTATGAATCCAATTTTCACCATGTGATAATCCAATATTTTACCCAAATTATGATTTTAATTTAATTATATTATTTAATATGATTTTTATGCTATCAATTGTTTGGCCAATAATTTATCTATAGAGACAATTCAATAGATTTGAGAGAATTATTTAATTATTTATCTTGATTAAATGACATGCATAATTTATAGGTAGAAATGTATGATTCTTATGTATGTGATCCATAATTGATGAACTTAATGATTAGTATGCAATTTAATTGACATAAGAATGTGATTAGGTTAATTACTATATGATGTGTAGTTTACTTGAGAGATGAATACATGCTAGATTAGATTCAGTTAATCATGTAATTGATTGATAATTATATTAGGAGAATTTTAGTGATTTACATATTTTGAAAATTGGGAGATTAAGTATTCCTAAATATTTCTCATATATCTTCTTAGTTACCAAATCTGATTTAATTAATCATTGTAAATTATTTTTATTTCTTTTAATTTTGCTTCCTTAAAACATAAAAATACAAAAAAAATTGATTTTTTTTATTTTTTAGTTTTAAAAGTTAGTTTCTAATAACATAATCTCTATGGAAATGATATTTTCTTATCATTATATTAGTAGTTGAAATATGTATACTCATGTATTCATTACATACATTTCATGTATGGAGATCAGTTTCTTAGGTTGACTAGTATTAGAATCACTCCTAAAGGAAATATTGAACACTTCATTAAGGCTTGGGAGGACATAATTCTATGTAGAAAATGAAGCTTTAGTAGCAAAAGCATTCACAGGAGAAGTACCAATACTCATAGAATAAAAATGATCCTCATAAGTAGTTGCAAAATTAGCTTGACTAGCCTAATGTTTTAGCATTCTCTTATGTCCAATAAGAAGTATACGAAGATCATCAAATGTGATAATACCACCACGAATTGACAAAGAACTAATGAAAGAGTTATACCTTGATTCTAACCTTCTAATGACACAAAGAATCATATTCTTATAAGATATAAGCTCTCCAATAATTGAGAGATGATCTTATAAATCTTTAACTCTCTAGAGATAATCATCCATTGATTGATTCCCTTGATGTATGGTTTTTAGTTGCATCCACAGATCCATAACTTGTGTATGAGAAGAACCAAAATATTTCTTATCAATTGCACTAAACATTTGAGCAGTTGTGCTAGTGCGAGGAAAATAAGATAAGACACTTGCACCAATTGAGCCATAAAGCCAAGACTTGATCGTGCCATTCATTCGATTCCAAAACTCAAAATCTAGATTAACTTCACCAAATCCAAACAAGATTAGAGCAAGAACAAGTAGGGAAGCATCAATGTACTTCCTTAAGATAAATGCTATGTCACAACAAGCAATTATTCGCGCCATACTAGAAATGTTTTTTGATCCAATTTGATTGAGAAAGCCATTCCTACATGAGGATAATTCATAAAAGAGACAGGTGCTTGCACCATAGGTATTTATGTAGTTCTAATATGAGTGTTAGGAAGCATTGGTATGCAAAGTGTAGCTAATGAAGATGTACTATCAACCGCCATTGATATGCTTGACCAAACCTTTGCTCCTTAACAAACTGATAGCAAACTAAGAGCTCTGATACCATACAATGGTTTGGAAATGATTGAGCTAATTGTTATTGGTCTATGATGTGTGTACATATATATATGTAATCATCCAAAGCATTAGTAGATCACATGCTCTTAGGAGTTAGTTATAACTAACTAACTACATTACATAATTACAAGTATACCTTTCCTATACATTCATCCCTTAACGTTGGAATCATTCTATTTTATTGTCTATCTGTAATTCATGTTTTTCATTTAGATTGTTTGTTCATGTGCAATATGAATGAGGTTTTTTGTTTGATCATTTTTTTTATTTTTGATGTGTTTTGAAATGATAGTTATTTGCTCAATTGATCGATAATTTTTTTTGAGTTGGATGTTAATTTCTTTATTAAGTGTTCTTGCTAGATAGTGAGAACTTTAGAAAGAGAAAGAAAAGAGATAGAAAGAGACTTGAGAAATGTAAAGAAATAATAAGTTTGAGAATGAAAAAATAGAAGGAAAAAAGAAAAAAAAGGATGTGAGGTAAAGAAATAAAACTAAAGTAAAAAAGTGTCATGCATCGAAACATAGGATGTGAGATAGAAGGGGTTAATTTTAAATTATATTTAAAGAAAAATTTAAGAGTTTGATTTAATAAAATCTATATTAAATTTGGGATATCTTTATTTAAAAACATAATTTAACAAAAAATATTTAAATTATAAAAAACGTCAAACACATATATTGAAAGGTGTGTGGTCAACAATTCACAACAGATGAAACAATCTTAGAATATATATGTATATGATGTGTACTTTTAATCTATAAACCAATATCCCATGGGTACCATACTTCATAAGAAAACATGCATGCATATTCCATACAAAATAAATCAATTTCATGATATATGGATAAAAATCTCAGATACCATGTAATATTTTTAATGTTTATTTCATATCAATATCTATACTCGTTTTTTATATAAAAAAATTTAATGTATGCACAATAAAATGTTTATAAAAGTATTTCATTTTAAACAACATTTATAACACTTATTATTTAAATAATGACATTTGATATTTATTTTATTCATAATATATAGTGCATGTAATTTTATTAAAAAATAATTCATGAATTAAAAAGTTTTAGTAGAAACCTCTACCTCAAAACTTGATCCAAACCACTCAAATATTTACCTCTAAAACAAGCTCCAAAATGCACCAAAAATTTGAACACTTTTAGAGAAAAAATTTATAAAGAGAACAAGGATAGGGAAAATAGTGTGTGAGAAAAGGGGTGAGGTTCGTTCATATTTATAGAACAAAATGGTTGTTCGTTGACCACTCTTGTCGAGGGTCTGGTGAGGAGCTCGACGAGGCATATAGAAATTTTCTAATTTTTCTCGTTCTATTCAATTTTTTACAAGAAAATTTTCTAATACATCCTTATATTTTAAAATTATTTATAATGAATTTTTCAAGATTTTACATTCCTACCCCCTTAAAGAAAATTTTGGCATCAAAATTTACAATTCCTCAAGCAAGCAAGGATATTTCGAGTGAATTTCATGACCTTGAGAGTTATTTGGTAATTCTTGTATGAAGTCTATGGTTATGTTATCCTATTTCCATTCTGGTACTGGGAGTGGTTCAAATAGTCTAGTAGGTTTCTTGTGCTCTGCCTTTACTTGTTGACATATCATATAGTTTGCTATGAATTATGAAACATCTTTCTTTATTCCTTTCCACTAGTAGGTCCTTTTTATATCATGATACATTCTTATGCTTATCAGATGTATTGTACATTTTGATAGGCGTGGTTTGCCCATGATCTATTATTTTAAACAATCATTGACAAGCATTGCAATCTTTCCATGAAAATGAAATGCTCTAATGCTATAAGTTCATCATTCCACTATCTCTCCTTCAGTCATCTTACACCATACGTCATAAATTTTAGGATCATTAAATTGGCTTACTTTGACATTATCTAGCAACGTAGGACTAGTTACGAGGATATACAAGAATACTTGTGTCTCATCATTATACAGATTCAGTTTGTAACCTTCCATAGTTCGAGTGTTTTGCCAAGGGTCTAACATCATTTGTGTAACAAATCTAGACTTACAACTCAAAGCATCTGCTACTATGTTATCCTTTCCAGGATGATATTGCACAGTGAAATCATAATACTGAAGATACTCTTCCCTTTTTCTTTGTCTCAAATTGAGATCGTTTTGAGTAAAAATGTATTTGAGACTTTTATGGTCCAAGAAGATCTGAAATTTGGCACCATAAAGGTAGCATCTCCACATATTCAGAGTGAAAAAGCACAATTGCTAACCCAAAGTCATGTGTTGAATAATTTTGCTCATGAATCTTGAGGTGTTCTGATCCATATGCAACTACTCGATCATTTTGCATTAAGATACATCCAAGGCTTTGTAATTTAGCATTAGTAAAGACCACATAAGGTTCCATACTGTTTGGAAAATTGAGAATTGTTGCAGTTATAAGTCATGTATTTAACTCTTAAAATGCCTCCTTACAAGCTTTGTCTCAAAATAATCTGACTCCTTTTTGAGTAAGCATTATTAATAATGCAATAATCTTTGAGAAGTCTTACACAAAAAGTTGGTAGTATCCAGCCAATCTAAAAAATCTTTAAACTTTAGTCACATTTCTTGGTTGATTCCAATTTAATTTTAATACAACTTCAATCTTGGAAGGATCCATTGTAATACCTCTTTCTGATAAGATATGTCTGAGGAATTTGACTTCGGTAAGCAAAAATCACATTTCTTGAACTTCGTATACAATTGGTGCCCCCTTAGAGTTTGCAAGCAATCCTGAGATGTTCTTCATGAGTCTTTGAATAAATAAATATCTTGTCAATCATACAAAGATAAATTGATCTAAGTAAGGTCAAAATACATAATTCATTAAATCTATAAAAGTAGTAGGGGTATTGGTTAGATCAAATGGCATAACATCAAATTCAAAATGCTTGTATCGTATATGGTAAGTTTTTTTGGTTATATTCGACTCTTTAACCCTCAATTGGTGATATTATGACTTGAGATCGATCTTTGAAAAAACACTTGCTCCTTTGAATTGGTCGAACAATTCATCAATTCAAAGTAACAAATACTATTTCATTATGGTCATCCTATTCAATTACCAATAATCAATGCATAGTCGAAAACTTCCATCCTTTTTTTGGACAAAAAGAATAAGTGTTACCTAGGGTGACAAACTTGGTTGAATAAATCCTTTTGCCAATAACTTGTCCAACTATTTATTTAGCTTTTGTTTCTCCACAGGTGCCATATAGTAAGGAGCAATATATATTGGTGCAGTTTTATGATACAACTTGATCACAAAATTGATCTCTTGAGATGGAGGAAGTCCTTGTAATTCTTTCGTAAACACATCCTAATACTCATTCATCACTAGTATTCATGCTAAGCTTCTTCCACTGTTTGTGTTTACTTCTAAAGAATTCAAGAGAGATATGATTTCTTGGTTTTGTCTTTCATCTTCTACCAAATATCGCAAAGGCTTGACCTTGCGATCCTTGGTCTTAGGTGGCAACTCTATTACCCTTATGTTTTTCATGGGTAGATATTTGATGTTGAAAGGTCTATGTGGTATTGGAAGGTTGCTGGAAAGGCTGTCTAGAATGTTGATAAGATCTAGAGGATTGTTCTTGGAATGATTGTCTTACTGTTGAAAATTTTGTTGAGGTTACCAACCAGTTTGTTAACTTTGCCCCCGAAAATTCCTTAGGGTATTTGATGCTCCACAATTGAAACTAGATTGAGATCCTCCTCGATATTGACCGATGATGAATTGAGGACAATTGTGATATCATAATCCATGACGATCTACTGCATTGATTACTTCGTCTTCTTTTGAAATGATGTGGTTGCTTTCAACTACTCCATATTGACTTGTTCAACTCTATAAGTTATGACAATCATTGTAATGTAGGTCCACACACCTTGATACATTAGTTGCATGCAGATATTGCTTTGTAAGCCCATCAAAAACTTTTCAACTTTATCAGGGTTCCTTTCTACAATATTTTCAGCAAACCTTGACAGTTGATTAAAGCGATTCTCATATTATGCAATGGTCATATCATCTTATTTGAGATTTATAAACATGACCACTGATAACTGTATTTTATATAGTTATTTTCACCTATTTTATTAATCATAATTGCTATGTTCTCTCTATTTTTAGTTAATTTTAGTTTAATAAATTAGTATTTACTGTTTTTTATATATTATAAGAAAAATAAATAAATTGTATCGAAAACGTTCTTAATTTCAAATTTTTGTCCACAAATGTAATTTCAAATATTAAAGTTCTTAATTACAATTTATAAAAGTTGAAAATATAAATTAAATTTAAATTCAGGCTTAATTGTAATTATTAAAAGTTGAAAAATTTAATTTAATATTAGAAAAGGGGTCAATTGTAATTAAAGAAAGTTTAAAATGTAATTTGAATTAAATTTGTGGGTCAAAAATATAATTAAATAAAGTTTAATATTCGTGGCAGAGAGAAGAATGCACGCTGCCATCATCCACGCTGCATAACGTGGACCGTCCGATCAAATCATAAACGGCTAGGATTGGCGCGTGTAGATCAAACCCACCAAAGCGAATGGATGCAGTAAGATTCCTTCACGCGGCCGCGCCAGTCGAAAGGCCCACCTGCCGCTGCAGAGGTCGGCTGCTGGCACGTGGACCCACCCATCCACGACGCCAGCAGACGCCGTCTCCCCACGTTCGCGCCTCTCGATCCTTGCGCCGATCTTCGCGTGCAACCCGATTTTCCTCCAATAAAGATATGACACGTGTCCCACCTCAATTTTTGCGGCCTAATCATGTCAGTGACACGTGTCATGTTACAACGAGCGCGACCGCGCCGGGATCAAGCCCTCGTGTTGTGCCGCCGTGGCTCCCCGTGCACATTTATCGTGGCGCCCGTTTCCCTCAACGACAAGACGCCGCCACGTGTCCCACTAATTGTGTCCGCGAATCGGGAACGCGACACGCAGGCGTGGGAAATAGTAATTAAAACAGTAACGCGCAGCGTTCCACCCACTTCCTCGATCCCATTTTCTATACAATTTTTGTCCCCCACGCGTTTAATTTATTATTTTCGCCACACCTTTTGCCCCCGCGTAGATTTAAATTTAATATTTTATTGATGTATTTTTTTGCTATAAATAGAGATAGTTTTTAGTTGTAAAAAGTTTGGTTGAGAAGTTTTTGGAGCAGAGTTTTAGTTTTAATTTCAAAGCTTTTTAGAGTGTTTTAGTTTTTTTAGTTTGTAATTTTTATTGTGTTTAGGTAGTTGGGACGCTAAAAACACGCAGTAAGCCATTTTTGGCTTTATTTGTCAAGCCATGCTGCCAAATATTTGTTTTAAGTTATGTTTAATTTTATTTCTCGCTTCATCTTAATTCTTCAGTAGTTGTTGTAATTTTTATTTTAATTTATGAAGTAATTTAATTTTTCTAGTGGCATTTAATCTAAATTTACGTAAGCTTTAATTTTAATTATTTTTGATAGATTTATAAGACGTTCGATTTGTTCGTTTCTATTTTGTCGTAATGTTTTTGATTATTTACTTAATCTTATCAAAACGATCCGTGGCACATGAATAAACTTAAGAAAGGCATTTGTGTGTGTATTGCTCGTAAATAGAATGACATGTATGATGAAGGATGTAGATATACCCTAATTGTATGCATGTGGTCATTTGAAAACTTAGAACGTAATGAATCTCGGTAAATTTAATTTTCATAGAGATATAGTAAATTAATTTAACGAGGTGTGTTTATAATGAGCTTCGAAAGAGATGTATGAATAATAAAAAAAGAAGTTTTCGGTTGACAAATTAAATGTACTAAAAAATATAAATCAAAAGAAAATAACATGATTTGAGTGGATTAGTTTGGTGAAAAATTGCAATCCTAGATTTCTTTTATTTTCTTATTTTATTTTTTTATTAACCAACGATTATTTTGGATAAAATCAGAGAGATACAATTTTAGTACTCGACAAACTATAGTAACAAATCCTCGTGGGATCGATCTTTACTTACAAATCTTTATTACTTGTGACCGTGTATGCTTGCACGAGTTCGTGTGTTGAAAAACACCCAACAACCACCTTATTAGCTTTAGTAGTCTCATTGAAGAATCTTTCATAAAATATCTCCTTAAATTCTTCCCATATGATTGCCTCTAAGTTTCTTCCTCTGCTTATAGAGTCTCACCAGTAGTCAGCTTCTCCACTCAATTTATTTGCGACTAAACCAACTCTAAAACATGCACAAATGTTTAGAGCATTTACTTTCTTCTTGATTTTTTGAATCTATCATTTCGTAATGTCAGGATTAGGGGTACCATCATAGAGTGATAGCCTTGTCTTTTTGAACTTGTTGAGGTAGTAAGCTCTACATATTTTCTTGAGTTCTCTGTCCTAAGTAATTAATCTTCATTATGCTTATAATTAACCATGATTTTCAATTGCATCCTATTTAGGTTAATACCTAGCTACCCTTACGGGTTAATTTCTAGATAATATTCTTCTTGGAGGCATGCTGAGATAAAAATATCTCAACAATGTTTTAAGAGTATGAATATTATTCCTAAGAGATTAGAACCATGTTCTCACACCCAAAAAAAATGGGACTTAAGATAAGAAAAAAAGGGTTAATTTTAAATTATATTTAAAGAAAATGGAAGAGTTTGATGAAATAAAATCTATATTAAATTTGGGATATCCATAATTAAAAACACAGTTTATCAAAAATTATTTAAATTATAGAAGACATCAAATACATATATTGAAAGGTGATTAATTTTACATCATGTCTCAACATTATCTCCAAATACATGATACAAAATGAAATTCTTAGATAAAATAAACCTAAAAATTTCCTTCTTTCACTTCAATGTCAAGTCGCGAATTGCTTTAATGAACTATAATTTGAAGGAAAAAAGGAAATTAGGTGAACTATGAAGTCTAGTTGGAGTCTACTAAAGTTAATATAATAACAATTTAGTAATTCATGATGCATGCCATTTGTTAATAAATTTCATAAATGTAAGTAATCATTATTATCAACATATAACGTGGGAAGATTTCAGTCACAAAATCTGGTACACTTATACTTTCTCACTTTTAGGGAATTGGAAAAGTATACATTCCACGTATCTCAATGCATGCTCATATAATATAAAATATACTTTGCAATATAAATCTAATGTATGATATGCAACCCCATATATATTAGTCACCAAAATACATGAGCACATACACGGTCCAACCTTGAGATGCATATAGGTTCACCTTTGACCCCATATACAATCATAATACATGTGACACATGTATTGGTCAAATCAATGTCATATGAGCTTTTGTTTATGGATGATCCATTCCAAAATATAGTGAAAGGTCCAACTTCGAGGCCCATATGTGGTCAAACTTCAAGACCCAATAGATGATAAACTCTGAAACACAACGGAGGGTCCAACTTCAAGGCCCATGTGCGGTCAACAATTCGAGACACTATAGACAAAAAACTCCAAGAATACATGTGTATGTGATACGTACCTATAGTCTGTAGAAAAATAGTATGCTTCAACCTGTAGCTCATAGATACCATACTTTACAAGATAACATACAGACATACTCCCCACAAAATAAACCATTTTTATGATGCATGTATATAAATCTCAGATGCTATATAATATTTTTAAGGTGCGTTTCATATCAACATTTGATACTTGTTTTATGTATAAATTTTTTCCAATGTATGTACAATAAAATGTTTATAACGAATATCTCATTTTAAACAATACATATAACACTTATTAAATAAATGATGGTGTCCAATTTTCATTTTATTCATGACATATGATTCATGAAATTTTATTTAAAAATAATGCATGAATTAAAAAATTTGAGTATCTTAAAACTTGATATGAAAACTCAAATATTTATCCTTGAAACACACTCTAAAATGTACCAAAAGACTCAAACACTTTAGAGAGATAAAGGAAAGGGAAGAACAAATAGTGTGTGAGAAAAAGGTGAGGTTCATCCATATTTATAAAACAAAATTGCTACTTATTGACCACCCTCATTGAGGGTCTGACGAGAGGCTCGATGAGGCATATAATAATTTTTCAATTTTTTCCCTTTGATTTGATTTTTCATACAAAATTTTTTCGATACATCTTTATGTTTTAAAACATTCTTTAAAATTTATTTTTGAACACTTTAATTAGTTATAATGAATTTTTTGAAGTTTTATAGAAAGAAATGGGAAAATAGAGTGTGAGAGTAAAAATTGGCTTGACAAAGAGAAAAAAAGATTTTAGCATTCAAACATGTCATTTTTGGTAATTTTATACAAAATATTTAAAAAAATAACAAAAATAATACTATTAAACTTGTAATCACAAAATAACACTTTTTATGTTTATCTCATATATTTTTACATTTAAAAAAATTTTAGCATATTAATTTATTTTAAATGTCATCAAATTAGATGTCGTTTAAATTAAATTACGACTATTTAAATTCGTTTAATGTTAAACGTTATCTAATTAAAACCTATTAATTATTATTGAAGTGATAATTTTATTATTATAAATCATATTTATCGTTTTTTATAATTTTTTAAATATTTATTAAATAAGACCCCATGTGATTTGCAAAAGTTATCTCCATCCACACGGTAAAAAAAAAAACCAAAATACTCTTACCATAATAAAAAGGTATTAAGTGTCCTTGGAAAAGAAAATTAAAATATATAACAATAGTCTTGTAGTTAAACAGTATATGTAAGGATACAAATCTATATTTCGAGACTTGAAAATATAATTATTAAAATCCACTTAAAAAAATTAAAATATATCTTTTATTTAAAAAAAATTGTGACTAAAAGGGGGTTTAATTGAAAAGAATAAAAAAATTCTCTATTTTTGCCTTGGCATAAGCATGGTACGGTCATCAGGCTATGCCTTACGTCTATCCTCTGCGGCATGGTGTAGAACTGTAAAATTGGGCTCTCAGTTGATGCTCTAAAATATGTGGACCTCCAATTCCCAACTTGGCTTATCCTCTCCCACCCCTTCACTCCAAGTCTCCAACGTATAAAAGCGCCTATTTGAATTTCTACTGTAATAATAATATGAGTTAAGAAGATAGTAGCCATGGAAAGCCTGAATATCCCACACGTAGCTCGCAGTCACCATGGCAGGAGCGTTCTTTGTCAGTTTCCCACTTCAATCCTTTTATCCAAATCGTCTTTGCCAATTCAACCAACTCGCAAGTTTCCTCTTTCCACTGGTATTTTCTTTTCAAAATATGTTTTCCCCCTTTTGTTTCATTCGTTTTAATTTCATTTCTGCTTTAGTTTCCTCTTAAAAATCTTATCTGAGAATCGCAATGGAATTCCAACTGTAATTTGGTTTACTATTAGAAGACCCATTTGATACTTGTAGTCAATTTATTACTCTTTAAGTTTATGATATTGATTTTCATTTTAGTTTATTTATACTTCTCATCCTTTTCTAAATTCAAGTCCATGTCGTTTTTCTTGGAGCATATAAAGGTAAGGAGCTACCAAATTAATGGAGAGCACGTACATAAGATTTTTAGTAGAAGGAAAAAGTACCCTCTGGTGTCTAAATTTATGACTTTGGATACATTGTTACTTAAATTTTCAACTAGTATATTTTAGTACCCATATTTTAAGCGTTTAGGACATTATGTATAAAAAATGTATGTCTTTAAACTTTACTAAATGTGATCTTAATAAAGTTTGAGGATAAAATGTACTAGTTAAAAATTTGGGGAATAAAGTATGCAAAGACACAAGTTTAATCACTTTAGTTTCACTCCATCCTTTTTAGAATATGGAATGTTATTATATTTGGAATAAGATCTCCTGGTTCTTGTTTTTACTTGTTAAATCTAAGTCATCTATTGTTAATTTAAAAGTTAAATATTATTTTCTATTAATAGCTTTAAATTCATCACATGTATTTAATGTAAAAATGAATACTTAAAATCTAAAAACAAGCATAAACATTCAGAGAAAAAACAAGTAGAGGATCCTAATCTATTATATTTTGTATCTATTGGGTCACTCGTTTTTTTTCGCCTATTAATCAACTAAAATTATGATATTATGTAAATTTTGTAGAATTCATAAGTACCATGTAATGTCCAATTTCAAAGTGTTAACTCAATGGGTGGAGAGACTCATGCTTCTTATAAATTCCATCATAGTATTATCTTTTATCAATATGAACTTTACTTCTAACCCAATGTACAAGCAAAGCGATAGTAATATTTTTTTCCTTCCCTCCAAAAACTTTATCCAATGATGAATTGGTTTTAAATATCTGAAACTATGCAGGTTTTTTTACAAGAACCATTCAGCTTTTTGCTCTTGGTACTACACCCTGCAGCCATCATGTACCGAAGGAAGTCCAGGCCACACAGTTTAGTACAAAAAGTATGTCAGGTTGCTGTGGACAATTGTATGATGTTTTTCTTAAAGAGTTCATAACTGACTTCTAGTATTTACATTGATAAGATGATGATCTTATTATAACATTACTTTCCAGCATCTGTACAGCCTGTGACACAGAAAATGGTTGAGGATAAGTTCAATGATCTTCTTGTGACTGGTGATTCAATACGCCACCGATTTCTTGAGTTTTATGCTGCCCGTGGTCATAAGGTTTTTCCAAGTTCCTCTCTTGTACCAGATGATCCTACAGTTCTACTGACAATTGCAGGAATGCTTCAGTTCAAGCCAATATTTCTTGGTAAGGTATGTGTAGAATTTTTATAAAATGAAATGCTATATCCACAAAATCAGAGAGAACTATCTCTTTGTACCCCAAAAAAAAAATGCACTACCTTTGAAGGTTTTATCTCTAAATGATGGTATTCCAAGAAGCATTAAATTATTGTTAGAAGCTTAGAATCCCCCCCCCCCCCCCAAAAAAAAAAAAAGAGCTATACAAGGAATTGTATGTGTATTACAAGAGTGTACTGTTTATTATTGTCAGAACAATACAACAACAAGTCTTGCTCACCTACTACCAGTTTATGTCATTAGTTAAGGATGTAGCCAAGACTCTTCAGCACAGTATTCGAGTGAGAGATGAATTTAATATTCCACTGCATCCCTTTGGTGATAATGTTCCATATGAAGGACATATTTCATGTCCAGCCCACCCACGGGGGAGGGGGTTAAAACAATACAGAAACAAGTTTAAGCTCATGTCTTAAACATAAGGGAAAAACAGTAGTTAACATCTTTTGCAATCAGAAAAGGAAAATGGGTCTTTTGCCAGAGATGAATTTCTAAACTGACAAATACAAAATTGAAGATGCATAAAATTTTCAAACTGTCCAATGAATCCTTTTACCTTTTCTGTTGTAACTGCAAAAAAGATGGGTTTGATTGTATGAATAATTTTTCTGATGAATGATGCTTACCATATTTTTATGAAAATTTTCCATCTTTTGCTCATTATCTTTTATTGTTGTTCTTTCTGTTTCTCCCCTAACTTTTTGCATGTGTATAAGCTTTATTTGTGGCTAAGAGTTGGGTCAGGGTGGATGAACTATATCATGTATTTGTACATTTTTGAAAAGTTTGATGCATGTTAATGATCTTTGTTTATCTGCTACACTGCACTATTTCAGTTTTATATTTCATTTCCCGTCTCGTTCTTTACATTTTAAGGTGAGTTTCAAGCTTATTGAATAATACTAGAACTTGTTGTTCAGGCTCCTCGGCAAGTACCTTGTGCCACAACTGCACAGAGGTGTATTCGTACAAATGATGTGGAGAATGTAGGTCGAACAGCTCGGCATCACACATTTTTTGAAATGCTTGGCAACTTCAGTTTTGGTGATTACTTCAAGAATGAAGCAATTAAATGGGCATGGGAACTTTCAACTGAAGAGTATGCCAGGACTACTACATTGAATCAATGGTTTAATAAGCTCTGTTGTTTCTTTGAATTAACATCACATTCGTGTCCTCAAAATCATTGTATAAATAGTTATTGAGAATAAAGTATAATTTTCTGTTATGTTATCTGTTGATAATTCCTGTGTTGGTAAATAGATTTAATAAATGTTCATGTGTTGCTGATAGAGTCAATTGGTACTGTAAACTTGCAACAAATTGATAAAATTGTGTTCTATTGTTTCACCATCATGCTCGGTAACTTGTTTACACATCCATTTCCTGACTATTCCATAGAACTAATTGTCTTTCTCCTATCTTCCCTGACAGATTTAGGTTATCTGCAGAGAGATTATGGGTGAGCGTTTATGAGGATGATGATGAAGCTTTTGAAATCTGGCATAAAGAGGTTTGCCTGAAAAAAAATCTTAATGTGTTTCTAGTTTATAAAATGGTCTGTAGCTCTCTCGCATTTACATTGTTTATTTTTCTGCCTATTATTCTAATTCTTTGTGTATGGGATCCCATGCTTATTATGCACGTATCTTAGATATATTTCATGTGTGATATTGTTGTTTTGAATGCTTGTTTATACTTAATTTTAGGCATGAATGAACTAGTAACATACACCATTGGTTTTGTACTCTACCTGATATTTCCTGTCGAGATAATAACTTTCTATAAAAATAACTGGGAACGAAGATAATATCTGGGGAACCAACTCTGTGTGTGTTGAATGTTTTTCATTTATGTAAAATAGATACCATATTAAAGAACCATTAATGTATTGTAAATTCTTCGAGCTTGCCTTTTGATTCAGGTGGGTGTGCCTGTTGAACGAATAAAGAGGATGGGTGAAGATGACAATTTTTGGACAAGTGGAATTACTGGCCCTTGTGGTCCCTGCTCAGAGATATATTATGATTTCCATCCTGAAAAGGGACATGCAAATGTTGTACATTTTTTTTGTCTCTGCCCTCTCTCTCTATATCTCTCTTTATCTATGTATCTTTCTTTCTTTTTTTCCTTTTGGCAGGAATTAGGGAGGGACATCTATGGGACTGGGGCTACAATGTACTATCACAGCTTTGACTCTTGTATTCTTATAAGTTTTGGAATTGTTTTCTAGGATCTAGGAGATGATACAAGATTTATGGAGTTCTACAATTTGGTATTTATGCAATACAACAAAAAGGATGATGGTTCGCTGGAACCTCTAAAACAGAAAAGCATTGATACTGGGATGGGCCTAGAGCGTATGGCCTGCATTCTGCAGAAGGTACTGCATCCCCTTGCAAAATGTTGATGACATCTTTCTTTTTATGTGAATGCTAAATTGGAAGATGTACATACTTTTGTATTACCTTTGAAAAGCAAATTCATATTTATTCCTATATGACTCTTAATGACTTTGTCCATGCTGGTCGGTGTGTTTCTGTAGGTTCCAAACAATTATGAGACTGATTTAATCTATCCAATTATAGAGAAGGCTGCAGAATTGGCAAACGTTTCATATGCTCTAGCTGATGACCTTTCCAAAATGAATCTTAAAGTATGTGGCCATTTAAATAATCTAAATTGCTAGCAAGTGTGTGTTTAAAAAAAAAAATCTCTTCAATTTGACAGTGTGAATTCTTTGTACCTTTTCCCAGATTTTAGGAGATCATTTACGTGCAGTTGTATATCTCATATCAGATGGCATTATCCCATCTAACATTGGAAGAGGTTATGTTGTTCGGCGACTCATTAGAAGGGCTATTCGTACTGGAAGATTGCTTGGCATAGAAGGTGATGGGCAGGGAAACCTTGAAGGAGCATTTTTACCTGTACTTGCTAAGAAAGTAATAGAATTGAGTGCCCATGTTGATGCTGAGGTAAAGGATAGAGCATCCCGTATTCTTGAGGAGTTAAAAAGGGAAGAACTCCGGTTCGTGCAAACATTGGAAAGAGGAGAAAGATTGCTTGAGCAAATGCTAGCTGATGCATTAGTAAGTGCCCAAGAAAATAAAACTAAACCTTGCTTGCCTGGCAAAGATGCATTTGTTTTGTATGATACATACGGGTTTCCAATAGAGATAACAAATGAAGTGGCTCAAGAACGTGGTGTCAGTATTGATATGAATGGTTTTGATATTGAAATGGAAAATCAAAGGCGCCAATCTCAAGCTGCACATAATGTTGTTAAACTTGAAGTTGGAAACAGTGCTGATATTGCAGGAAATATATCTGATACTGAGTTTCTTGGATATGAAACCCTTTCTGCCAGAGCAGTAGTGGAAAGCCTTCTTTTAAATGGAAAACCAGTGATACAGGTTTCTGAAGGAAGTGAAGTTGAAGTTTTGCTGAATAGAACTCCATTTTATGCTGAATCAGGTGGTCAAATCGGAGATCATGGTTTTTTATTCATTGCTGATGTTGAAAACCAACAACAGAAGGTGGCTGTGGAGATAAAAGATGTCCAAAAAACTTTTGGCAACATATTTGTTCACAAGGGTATTATCAGGGAAGGAGTTCTGGAGGTTGGAAAAGAAGTCGAGGCCACAGTAGATCCTAAACTGAGGCAGCGAGCTAAGGTACTGGCTTTTACACCTGAGCCTCCTCTTCCTCCTAGATATGAAAGTTTGTGATGCAATTCTCAAATGGTTTAAGCTGATATATATATATACAAACACTAATCTTCATGCATCATGGTAAGCAATGATGTAAATGTATAATTGGTTCTCAGTCTTCATCTGATATGATTTTATATTTGTACTTCTGAATATCGGAGAGCTTGTATTTTGCAACAAGTTGTAACTTTATTTGGCATTCAGGTTCATCATACTGCAACTCATTTACTACAAGCGGCACTGAAGAAAGTTATAGGTCAGGAAACATCACAAGCTGGTTCTTTGGTGGCCTTTGATCGTCTGAGATTTGATTTCAACTTTCATCGACCACTTAGTGATGGTGAGGTCATGGAAATTGAAGAGCTGATCAATAGATGGATTGGGGATGCAACACTTCTTGAAACTAAAGTCATGCTGCTTGCTGATGCCAAAAAATCAGGGGCTATTGCAATGTTTGGAGAAAAATACGGAGAACAGGTTTGAGTTTCTTCTACACTGACAATGAAATGTTGCCTTCTATAGTGAACAGTAAAGTGCTTCAATCTTCACTTGCTTAAGGTGCCATAAGAGCAATCCTAGTAATGGGTTCATATTTTTCTTCAGCACACTTAAATAACTTTACTAAAATCCTAATCGTTGGCTGCTATATGAGTATAATAACTCATTTAATTGCAACAGGATTTTAACTAGAATGGCTTTGAGCTAGCAGAACGGTGATTTTTATGGTCTAATCATACTTTGGTAGTTTGCTGATTTTGATTTATATTTAAAGCTAATGGTTCTTTTTGGAATTTATTTTCATTTACTATATGCTTAAGCTGATTTATGGTCATATTCTTTTCTATAATTTTTATCGAGACAGTCAATGGATAACTTTTCAAGGGTCCTGTATGATATTATTGTCTAAAGGAATCAACATGAACATGTGGATAGCTAAGACTATATTAGATACAAAAGAGGAAACCAGTCAATGATTTTTTTCCCTTTCTGTCTCTGCTTTCATGTAGGTACGCGTTGTAGAGGTACCAGGTGTGTCCATGGAACTTTGTGGTGGGACTCATGTAAGCAATACTGCAGAAATCCGTGGCTTCAAAATAATTTCTGAACAAGGTATTGCATCTGGAGTCAGGCGTATAGAAGCTGTAGCTGGTGAAGCATTCATTGAATATGTGTATTCAAGAGATTACCATATGAAGCATCTATGCTCCACTCTTAAAGTAAGTTTTTATATGTACTGTTTGCGGTTCTAATTACTAGTCGCCCAATTTCTGAAAAATAGTCGTTATCTTAGAATGATCTTTTGACATTGTCATCCCTGCATAGTTATGGTGGTGGCTGGACCATGCCACTGAATGCATTCACAGATTCAAAAACCCTTATATATATAGAGTTTGTAGGTACTGTTCTATTGAAAAACCATCTTGTTTATTCTGTTGTGGGTTTGATACACAAGAAATGAAAAAACTTCTCCGACTTTTGTTTTTATATTCAGCCATTCAGGTCTTGGTTAAATAACAACACTCATGAACCACACACAGCCTAAGACTGTTTTATTGTTGTCACACTGAACTTTATTTAACTTGTGTTTATTTTATTTCCTTTAGTTTTATAGTGCATTGGTTATTTAGAACTCTTCTCTTCCTGAACTAGAATCTTGTTGCATTTGATTATGAAAAGATCTCTATGTGAATAGAACAACCGTACCTAATGTCTAATGTTATCTTTATTTAGGTGAAAGCAGAAGAAGTAAAAACCAGAATAGAGAGCCTCTTAGAAGAGTTACGAATGACCAAAAATGAAGTTTCTATCTTGCGCGAAAAAGCAGCACTTTTTAAAGTTTCAGCTATTTCAAACAAGGCTTTTCTGGTGGGAACTTCAAAAAAGATCAGGTAATCTGCATTCATTTTTAGATCTGCATTGTTCTAAGATGATGCTCTATCACATAACCCTCCTTTTCGATGGTAAATTTTTTCATGATTTTCAAGTATTTGATTCCTCCTTTCCTAAGATCTGGAGCCCTTATCTGCAACATATGGAGAAGCTAATGAGTTAACTTGAAGCCGAAGACCTCGCCTCCATTGTTCAGTTGCATAATCAATACTGATTCTCTATATTTGAAGCTGTAGCTAGATGCAGGACATTCTTAATGCATTTAAAAAAAAAGAGTTCCCTTTCTTGCCTCATTTGTATGCAGTTGAAAGAAAATTATGATTTAAATTGTTTTGTACTTAAAAAAAGAAACTCCTCTGTCAGGGTACTGGTTGAGTACATGGATGATACAGATGCTGATTCTCTAAAAAGTGCGGCTGAATATCTCATGGATAAGCTACAAGATCCAGCAGCTGTAGTATTGGGTTCATGTCCAGGTGAAGGGAAGGTGAGTTTAGTCGCCGGGTTCTCTAAAGGGGTTGTTGACTTGGGACTACAGGCAGGGAAGTTTATAGGACCCATTGCTAAGTTGTGTGGTGGAGGAGGAGGTGGCAGGCCCAACCTTGCTCAGGCAGGAGGAAGGAAGCCTGAGAAATTGGCCAGTGCACTGGAGAAAGCTCAATCGGACCTGGTGTTGCTTCTATCTGAAAGGGCAAGCTGAAATTTATGGTCGGTCACTTCGAGGGTTAAAATTAGTTTGGAACTAGCAAGTTTACGTCCACAGCGGTCGTTGCTCTTGAAGGCTCAAAAGAAGTCTAACTTGGCTTAAGATTTTTGCATACTACACTTTTTCTTGCTTAAAAACATGTCAATAACTTTTGAATGATGCTTAAAATTCTTATCGATTGTGAATAACATTATTGTTTGGATGACCAGAAACATATTGTAAACTGGGAAAAGCAAATGGGAAAAATTGAGTTGTATAGAAAATAATATCAAGGGTTTATTTAGTTGTGCTTCTATTAAAAGTGATACAAGACAAAGACGGTTTCAGGAAGCACGTATGCTTTCTGAACACTAATGCTTCGACTCAAAAACTGTTGGAAAAAGATAAAATTTATTAAAAAATTGATTGTTGAAAAATGTGTTTCGTCTCACATTATTTTTTTATATTATTTTAAAGAGATATTAATAGCGAAGAGTTGGTTATTGGGATTGGGCCCCAAGGGGTACCCACTTTTGTGGAAGGGGAGAGGACCTAGGTAAATGTGATATCACACGCGCGCGTCGTCGTTCGGTCGTGCCGAGTGCGTGTGTGTGTGGTTTAAGGAAAATTTTTCTACTTACAAAAATGGTTGTTATATAAAAAGAGGGTTTCAGCTCTTATTTTAAAACACAACAATCAGCAATCTCATCTCCCTACGAAAAAAAAATTTCTCTCTACAATTTCTAAGTTCTTTTTTAGTTTTCCGAGCAAATTTTCAGGTGTAGCATTCCAGTCTTCATCAGTGCTTCATCAGTGCTTCATCAGTGCAGTGAAGTTCTGAGACAGAGATTAAGATTATGGACTGTTTTATCCTCGGGACGACAAGGCTGTATTTGCTTGCATAAATTGGGCAGAGCCGCGAAACGTCTTAAAGAGAGCGACCTAGTCCGCGACTCAACCCAAGTAGTTACTTTCAAGTTATCGGTAATATTGTTCCTACACTGTTTTTATAAACTTGCTTCAACAATTTTAAGACGAATTCAATCTGCCATGTCTACTGAAATGCTAAGTGCTGATCTAAACAAACCATTCCGTTTTGAGGGATTACACTTTAAAAGATGGAGACAAAAAATGTTGTTTTTCTTAACCATGAAAAAAATTCGTTTCTACTCTTACTACTGAAAAACCAATACAGTTCAATCCTCCTACTGAAGTTGTAACTAAGGATTTAGACACCTGGATGGAAAATGATTTTCTTTGCAAAAATTATATTCTTAACAGTTTAGCCGATGACTTGTATGATTATTATAACTGTGATAAGTCTGCTAAGGAAATTTGGGAAGCACTTCAAAAGAAATACGACACTGAGGAAGCTGGAACTAAAAAGTATGCTGTCAGTAGATACATGAAGTTTCAAATGATTGATGGCAAATCAGTGGAAGCTCAATCACACGAACTGCAGAAGATAGCACACGAAATAACTTCTGAAGGTATGACTTTAGATGAACAATTTCAAGTAGCTGTTATAATAGATAAATTACCCCCTGCTTGGAAAGATTTTAAGAATACACTTAGGCATAAAACTAAGGAATTTTCTTTAGAAAGTCTTATAACCCGTTTAAGAATAGAAGAAGAAGCTCGAAAGCAAGACCAAAGAGATGAAGTACTCGTAGTCTCAAATAATAGTACCAATAAGAAACCCTCCTCTATAATTCTGAAACCTAATGGTAGAAATATGAAAACTCATAATCGTAGTAATAATCAAAACTGCCACCACCAAAATAGAAATAGAAGTTATCCTTCCCAGAATGGACCTCAACCTCCCTTAAGGAATAACACATTCATGTGTTATAGTTGTAATAGACCTGGCCACTTGGCTAGGAACTGCCGGAACAGGAATCATCCTACCCTACAGGCAAACCTTACCGAAGATCAACTTATTGCTATGATATCTGAAGTCAATTTTATTGGTGGATCCGAGGGGTGGTGGGTAGACACTGGTACTTCTCGCCATGTTTGCTATGATCGAGACATGTTCAAATCCTATTCTGATTCTGAGGATAAGAAAGTGTTGTTGGGTGACTCACACTCCACTAAAGTTGCTAGTACTGGTGAGGTGGTTTTGAAGTTTACCTCTGGAAAGACTGTCATCTTGAAGGATGTCCTGCATACTCTAGAGATGAGAAAGAACTTAGTTTCAGACTATCTTCTTAACAAAGCTGGGTTTATTCAAACTATAGGGGCTGATTTATATACTATAACTAAAAATAATATATTTGTTGGGAAAAGTGCATACTTGATGGCATGTTCAAATTAAATGTTGAAATCAATAAAACCTCTTCTTCTGCTTATATGTTGAGTTCTTTTAATATTTGGCATGCTAGACTTTGTCATGTTAATAAACGCATAATCAAGAATATGAGTAGGTTAGAACTAATTCCCAAACTATCTTTAAATGATTTTGAAAAAATGTGATTTTTGTAGTCAAGCTAAAATAACCAAAACTTCACATAAATCAGTAGTTAGAGAATCTAAACCTTTAGAATTAATTCATTCTGATATATGTGAACTTGATGGAAATTTAACAAGAAATGGAAAATGCTATTTTATAACTTTTATAGATGACTGTTCAGATTACACTTATGTATATCTAATGAAAAATAAAAGTGAAGCATTTGATATGTTTAAAATATTTATGACTGAGATTGAAAATCAAATTAACAGAAAAATAAAAAGGTTTCGAAGTGATAGAGGCACCAAATATGATTCCAATATCTTCAATGATTTTTATAAAACTCATGGAATCATTCATGAAAAAACTGCACCTTATTCTCCCGAAATGAATGGCAAAATTGAAGAAAAAATAGAACTTTTACCGAATCTGGTTGTTGCAATTTTATTAAACTCTCAAAGTGCTGCCTTCATTGGTGGAGAAATTTTATTAACTGTTGCTATGTACTAAATAGAGTGCCTAAACTACAAATAAAATTTCACTCCTATGAAATTTTTAAAATAAGAAACCTAATTTAACTTATTTTAAAACTTGGGGTTGTTTAGCCTATGTTAGAATCCTGATCCTAAAAGAAATAAACTTGCTAGTAGAACATATAAATGTGTATTCATAGGATACATGTGAATAGTAAAGCTTATAAATTGTATGACTTAAAAGATCGTGCAGTTATAGAATCAAATGATCTTGACTTATGACATAGGTTTCCTTTAAATTTAAGAATAGTCTAGATCTTCTAGTAGTTTACCTATAACTAGAACTAGTGAACAAACCGAAGAATTAAACACCGAAATTAGAAGTAAACGAGCTTCGAACCTCATGATTTTGGGTCTGATTTTTATGCTATACCTGTAGGAAGATCCCCAAACTATTAAAGAAGCATTATCTTCTTTAGATGCCAACTTACTGGGAAGAAGCCATAAATGATGAAATGGGACTCACTAGTATAATAAGACTTGGCATTTAGTGGACTTACCTCCTGGTTGCAAAACCATTGGATGTAAATGGATACTAAAAAATAAATTAAAACCCGATGGTACTATTGAAAAATATAAAGCTCGTCTTGTAGTTAAAGGATATAGGCAAATGGAAAATGTAGATTTCTTTGATACCTTTTCACCAGTTACACGAATAACTTCCATACGTGCACTTTTCTCTCTCGCTGCTATCCATGATTTAGTAGTACATCAAATGGATGTTAAAACTACTTTCTGAAATGGTGATTTAAAAGAAGAAATTTATATGGATCAACCTGAAGGTTTTGTTATCCCAGGTCAAGAAAATAAAGTTTGTAAATTAGATAAATCTCTTTATGGTCTAAAACAAGCACTTAAGCAATGGCATGAAAAATTTGATAATCTAGTTATCTCACATGGATTCAAAATAAATGAAAGTGACAAATGCATTTATTATAAATTAGAAGATAATATTCGCACTATTATATGTTTATATGTGGATGACATGCTTATTTTTGAATCAAATATTTATGTTGTGAATAAAGTGAAAACATTGTTAAGAGCTAATTTTGATATGAAAGATCTCGGAGAAGTGAGTATAATCCTTGGTATAAAAATAACTAGGTTCAAAGGGAATTTCTCTAGATCAATCTCACTACATTGAGAAGATCTTAAAGAAATATAATTACTTTAACTGTAAACCTGCATGTACTCCTTACGATCCTAGTGTAAAGTTGTTCAAGAACACCAGAGATGATGTTAGACAAACTGAGTATGCGAGCATCATCGGTAGCTTACGTTACGCTATTGATTGCACTAGACCAGACATAGCTTATGTTGTGGGACTACTATGTAGGTTTACCAGTAGACCTAGTATAGAGCATTGGAATGTTATTGAAAGGGTTATGAGATACCTTAAGAGAACTATGAATCTTGGATTACATTATAAAAAGTTTCCAGCTGTTTTAGAAGGATACAACAATGCAGATTGGAACACTTTATCAGAAGACTCCAAAGCAACTAGTGGCTATATATTTAACATAAAGGAGTCGTTTCTTGGAAGTCTATTAACAGACAATATTGGCTCAATCTACAATGGAGTCCTGAAATGATAGCACTAGTCATCAGTGAAAGAAGAAATAAGTTAAGAAGTTCTGTTGAGATCCGCTGTGGGGAAAGATCGATACCAACTTACTTGATCCACAAATAGTATTGGCGCTATTGCAAAGATTCGTAACTACTACAACGGCAAGAGACGATAGATACGTCAGAAGCATAGTATTGTTAGATAATTTCTCTCAACGGGAGTCAGTAAGAAAGTGGATCATGACGTTCGATGAAAATTTGGCGGATCCTTTGATAAAGGATTACCAAGAGAGAAGGTTTTCAAAACCTCAAAAGGAATGGGATTAATGCCCCTTAGAATGAAGAGTCACTTATGATGGTAACCCAACTTATGGACCGGAGATCCCAAAAATAAGTTCAAAGTGGTAATAACAAGTCACGTGAAGTTGATATTGATGTAATCATGCTATTTATCAAATCCCATTCTATATTGTTAAAAGCATGAAATCCCTGAGCGATAGAAAAGGACGAGTTAATTGTTAAACTCTTAACGCAGTTCTATACTATACGTGAGTGAGTACATAGCTACAGAGTACTCTTGATAGACTCACCTACGTGAATGTGGAAGTGTGGTCGCTCTCATGAAAATTTTTGGGCAAAATTTACTGTAGCTGCTCACTATATCGGGATACACGTACGGGCCGTAAAGCTAACCCAGCTTTTTCGAACTACACCTTGGAAAGGTTGTGTGTGTGATGATTTTTAGAGATAGAGTTCAAAACTACGAGTTACTCTAGTATATTCTAAAGCATCAACACTATGCAAAGGTTCAAGTCGATAGGCACCTTTTCGCTTATGCATAATCTTATAATTTTAATTGATCGGTTGCTCGATGAAAATTATTTTTATATAAAATTCAAGTGGGGGATTGTTGGAAAAAGATGAAATTTATTAAAAAATTGATTGTTGGAAAATGTGCCTTGTCCCACATTGTTTTTTTACATTATTTTAAAGAGGTATAAATAGTGAAGAGTTGGCTATTGAGATTGAGCCCCAAGGGGCACCCACTTTTGTGGAAGGGGAGAGGACCTAGGAAAATGTGATACCACATACGCGTGCACGCGCTGCCGCCGTCCGTCCGACCGACCGGCCGTGTCGTGCCGAGCCGAGCCGAGTCCGAGTCCGAGTGCGTGCGTGTGTGTGAGGTGAGGTGATATTTTATTTTTTGGTAAAATATTTTTTTAAGGAAAACTTTTCCATTTACAAAAATGGTTGTTATATATATATATTTTTTTTCAGAAAAATGACCGTTATTTTCTTTTATTAAGAATATGGCAGTTAAATGGCTGTTTGTCTTCTTTATTCAGAAAAAAGAGTCGTTGCTCGTATTTACTCACAAAAATATCCGTTACTCGTCTTTAATCTGAAAATGGTTGTTACTCTTCATTACTTAGAATGGCCGTTACGCTCTTAATTCCCAGACATTACCGTTTTATTCATAATTGCCACACGGTTTCTAAAACCTATAAAAAGAGGGCTTCAGCTCGCATTTTAAAACACAACAATCAGCAATCTCATCTCCCTACGTAAAAAAAAATTTCTCTCTACAATTTCTAAGTTCTTTTTTAGTTTTCCGAGCAAATTTTCAGGTGTAGCATTCCAGTCTTCATCAGTGCAGTGAAGTTCTGAGACAGAGATTAAGATTCTGGGATGTTTTATCCTGGGGACGACGAGGCTGTGTTTGCTTGCACAAATTGGGTAGAGCCGCCAAACGTCTTAAAAAGAACGACCTAGTTCGCGACTCAATCTAAGCAGTTACTTTCAAGTTATCGGTAATATTATTCCTACACTGTTTTTATAAACTTGCTTAAACAAAAAACGCTTTTAGATTAGGGATAATAATGCTTATGATAAATATTTTCATGTTTAATCTTGAAGCATGTTTTTGTCAAAAATGAATTTAAAATAGAGAAAATGGTGGCCAAAGTTTTGTAAGTTAGATTTTAAGTGATAATTAGTTTTTTGGATAGAAAATAAGTTTTTGTTGTCATTTTATTATTATGAAAGGGGTTATAAAAGTTCTAAAATTAAAATTTTAGTTAAATTTATAATAAAATATTATTATTTAATACGTAATTAAAATATTATTAAGATAAAATAACAAATAAAATAGAGAGAATGATAAGTATTAGAGTGGTTATTGAATAATAATTAAAATTAAAAATTTTAATTCTTATTAATAAAATTATGATTAAATTATATGATAAATTTAATTAAAAAATATTTAAAATTTAATTTTATGAACAATAATAAAAAGAATATATTTGAAAGTTGTATAACTAAAAAATTTAAATAACATAACCTAAATAATCTAAAAAGTAAAAAGAATAAAAATAAAAATTAAATAATTTAATGAAATTTAACGATTAATCATCATCATCACTTTTCCCATTGAAGACAGCCTATCATTAGGTATACAGGTGTTAATATAATGTCTGCATTGTGTAATTGTAAAATATTATTTATTAATTTCCCATTAAAGACTAAGCCTATCATTAGGTATACAGGTGTTAATATAATGTCTGCATTGTGTAATTGTAAAATATTATTTATTAATTCTTGAATATATTTTTTATTAATTAAATTATTTTAATTTTTATAGGTTATTTTTTAAAATAAAATTTATATTAATCTTAAATATTTTTACTTAAAATATCACATCATTACATATTTTAACAACAATTAATAATTTATCTTTAAGTTACACTATAGCGTTTGTTTCCTTAAAACTGGATTCAGCAAAACCAGCTCCACCTGAAGAATATGCGCCTTTTGGTCCCAACCAGCCAGTGTCAGAAAGTGGAATGCTCGGTGCAGCTTCTAGACATTCGTATGCCAATATTATTGCTTTAACTAAAATTATGCACAAAGTTATCGCTTCATCATTCTCTAAATACTTGTGATTTGATGAACGAACCACCCTCGATCGGATCAATTAGTAATTGTTAGTAGATATTATTAATTATTTTAGTAATATATTTTTTATTTTTTTGTCTATTTTTTATTAAATATTTATTTTAAAAAAAAAATTATACTAATTTTAAATTATATTTATCTACTTAGGCCAACTACGAAATATACTCCAAAATTATAATATATCTCCACATTTTTTTTTATTTCCTACACTTTGTGATTTGTGATTTTGCCAACGCAACAAGAAAATTTTGGAGTTTCAAATTAGAGAAACCTCATGCATCATATTGAAAAGAGCAATGCTTTATATATACCACTAATATATAATAATTGTAATTTATATATAATTTTTTATTAAATATATCTATAAGTTTAATTATACTTATTAATAAAATAAAATTATATCATATTATTTAAAATTTATCTTAAATTTAATTGATAAAATCTTATATTGAAAATGGTCTCCCCTAATAATGATAGTGTATCTGTATAGGTAAGATTCAAGGAGTGTTAGCATAATACTTTCCGCCCCATATTTAAAACGCAAGCTTTAACGGTTGAAATGAAAAGGGATTATTTTAAAAATAATATTTAAATCTTATATTTATATTTTTAAAATAAATTAATTTTATTACTACTACAAAGTGATCTTATAAAGATAAATAAATATTTTTTATATTTTTATTTATTTTTTTCTTCAATTATCTCAATTATATTTTATTTAAGTTAAAACAGTTTCTATTAAATACATTTAAAAAAATTAACTTCATTTTTTTGGATTTTTTTAAAAATAATAAGAATAAATTATCTTAAAAAATAGACAAAAAAACTTAAATATTATTTTTACAATAAATAATAGATCCTAACTATATTTTCCTATTTTTTTCAAAGTTTATTATTATTATTACTAATTCAAAGTTTATCATTATTGTGAATGGCAAGCAGCCAGGCATTAATAAAAGGGATTTTATTTATGAGGAGTTATTAATTTTAAGACGTGTTAATACAGACTAATAATATATATAATGTGATAAGAGAAAAATATATTTTTTTCCCCTCTTAAATCAATATTCTCAATTTTAAATGGTAAGGACTTCTTCGTTGTTCCACAACTACTAATAATTTTTCATGACATACATACTTAAGGGCATGAAATAAGATAAACAATCCTATTAATTTGTATACGAAATAATTATTCAATTGATTTTAATTTTACTCTTTAAAAATATTTCTTTTACTTTATAAAAAAACATGTATATTATATTTTTATTATAAAAATTAATTAAAAATTAAACTCATTTAAATTAAGTCTTCAACCATAAACAAATCATCTTACCCCTAAAATCTAATATAATGTTTATTATCTCTACTATTAATATAGGAATGGCATAATTACAAATCCAACGGGTAAGGTCGATAATTACACAATTAGTAATAATTATGACCAAACAAACAACATTAATGAGTTTCTTAGTGGAATAATAAAATAAAAAAGAAGAAGCCATTAATGAGTTCTTTTACTTCATTACCTCCAATTCAATATTAGCTGTGTTGATTTTGGCAATATATTGCTTGACAAGTGGGACTTACTAGACTTTTATTCTTATTTTTTCCACTCATCAACTTAATCATCATCAGATAGATAATCAAAAACACTTAATTATCCTTATTCTTTTGGATCATAGCTAGGCGTTAATATGTAAACAAGTGTCAAGATCTGAATCTTTCAAACCAAAGTGGGTTTTTGATTGTGGTAACAAATAGAATTAATTATTCATAAACTGACTAATTATTAGCCTATTAACTTCGTACTAATATGGTATTGGAAAGTTGATGAATGTTAATGAGATATATACTCTCTTTTTTTATCTTTTTGTTGCGTCGGTATTATTATTTAACAAATTTAATCAAGCAATAATATTATCATAATGTATGTTATTATTATTATAAAAATAATTAATGATAAATTTATTTGATAGTTATAACCATAAAATATAATTAATATTAAAGATAAAATACATATTTTATATATATTATTGTAACAATAATAAAAATTATTAATAATAATATGATTTTTCTATTTTAATTTTTAAAACAATTTTAATATATACCATAATATAAAAAAATTAGGTATTATTTTGTGTGATAATTGCATATATATAACTGGGTGACTTATCCGCACAATTGTTTAACTATATTTATTTATATTTGTATGTCATTAAAAGTTTTACCAAAATATTTGAAAGAGTTAACATCAAATCTTATTATATTTAGAATAAAAGATAAAATAAAAAAATAGTTGTTTTAAAACACACACTTTACCAGCATAACTGCATGCACAACCACTCTATAAAATAGTTTATTTTCCTCGGTAATACAAACTCTCTGTACTCTTTTAACCTCCGTACATCCTCAATCAAGTCATTATTGTGATCAAAATAATAATAAGATTTGTTAAATAAACCAACTATATTCACGTAATTAAATTCAAAACAACATTAAACTAACCATATTTAATTATAACCATATTTAATTATAATTTTACTAGTAAATTTAATAGCTTATAGTTCAACACTTAGTGGATATTGTGAATGTGACTTAATAACTTATATACTATTAAAAAACATACAGATAATCTCAAACTTATAACCTTAATTTTTATAAAAATCGAGACCATAGAATCACAATTTAATAAAAACTAAGGTTATAAGATATATTTATAACCTCGATTTTTATCAATAAATGCGATCATACGTTATATCAATTTTTTTTTCATATTTTCTCTTCTTTTTTTCTTTTTTTCTTTTTTTCCTTTTTTTTCTCTTTTTCTCTTTTCGTTTTTATCTTTTTCCCACACCCTCTCTTTTTTTTTTCTTTCTTCCTTTTTCTCCCAACAATTGCTTTTTTTCATATCTGAAATTTCTCTTCTCGTCTCTTCTTTTTCTTCCCAACTCACTGGTTCGGTGGTCATTGTTCGCTGGTTCGCTGGCCACTAGGTCGTTGTTCGCTGGACGCTGAACGATGGTCGTTGGTCGTTGGACACTGATTGCTAATTCTGGTGCACTAGTGCTGATACTGGTGTTGGTGCGCTAATGGGTCATTGTTCGCTGGTTCGCTGACCATTGGGTCATTATTGGCCGGTTCACTGGTCGTTGGATGTTGGATGCTGGTCGCTGAACTCTGGACGTTGGATACTGGTCATTGGACGCTAGACGCTGGTTGCTGGTACTGGTGCGCTGCATTGGTGTTGGTGCTGGTGTGTTGCATTGGTGCTGGTGCGCTGCGTTGGTCCATAGTGTTAGTGCTAGTGTTGATGCCGATACATGTATTAACTGGTGGAGAATTTTTTATCTACATCACACAGGTATTCTTCTTTGTCTCTGTTTATATATGTATTTATGCATCTGTCTCTCTTTTCTGGCAAGCTTGACTTGTTATTGAAACAATGTTGATCAAAATATCAATATCCTTACTTTTCATCTCCTTTAATGCAGAAGCTGGTGTTCTTTTAAGGACGTGTTAAAAACTTACTATGTTAATTTACACTGTGAATAATGTCATAATATGTTTTTTTCTGTTGCCACAGGGTGAACCAAGTTTCCACTTATTCGACTTTATAGTTGGTATTGCAGCTACAACTACAAGGGCACTGAAATCAATGTTGTAGGGTATATTACTTTTGTCAGAATGGTAAGGAATTATATCAACTGACAAATCCATTATATACTTAAGTTTTTTGTGTTATTTTGTCTAATCACAATGTTTTGAAATTGTGTGTGTATATTGAAATAATTTTATTTTTTCAAGGAAGCTGAATTCCATGAACCTACTTCTATATATGGCTCATATAGTTGTCGTCTTTCTACTTCCTGCTACACTTATGATGGAAGAAAATGTAGTGGGTATAACATTAACTCTTGTAAGAGATGATGTCAAGATCATATGGTATCTACTATTCAATTCAGCCTTAGCATATTTTGTATATCTTATCGACTTTTTGGTCACAAAACACACCAGTCTGTTCACTTTACTCTTTTGCTTGAGATAGAAGATATTTAATTCTGGAGCATAGTAGTTTTCAAAAGGTTTTAGATCGTCTAACTATTAGGACTTTGTAGTAGTTATGTTGTTCCTTTCTGTATATCTGGTATTTGGCATTCTTAACCAGAGTGTTAATCAATCACTCTTTTCAACCTATTTCACTATGGGATACTTTATAACAAAGCAATATAAAAGTTGTGCTCAAATAACTTTTAATGAATTTGTATTGTTCAAGCCTTATTTTTATTTTTAAGTCATTACATCAAATCATCCTAAATTTGAAATTTTGTTTAGATCTTTATGAAAGGTTTATAGAAGATATTTGATGATGTTTTCAGATACTAGGAAATGCAAAAGGAGCTGTAGTTATTGTTGTATCGATATTAATATTCATAAATCCTATTTCTGTAACTGGAATGCTGGGATATAGTCTCACAGTAATTTTTTATTAGGTTTTAAGACTAAATATTATTCTTCTATTTGTAGGGTTATTTCCAAACATTATTTCATGTATAATGAGGCTACTATGCTTTCTAAATATGGAAAATTGGGTGCTCTATGTTGTTGGTACTAGTGTTGCACTGTTGCGCTGTGTTGCTAATGTTGTGCGTTAGTATTAGTGTTGTTGTGCTGTGTTGGTGCACTAGCGCTGTTGATGCTGCTGCACTGTGTTGTTGGTGGTGCTACTGGTTGATTTGAAGTACACTTATAAATGTTTGTAATTAATAGTAAAAAGTCAATTTATAATACTAAGTTTTTTTATGTTTTAGTGTATAATAAATTCTCAAATGTAATTATACTTTTAATTTTAATATAATGATTTTTAATATTATAATTAATAATTTTATTATAATTTATATTAATTTTTAATATTGTAATTACTAATTGTATTTTTTTAAAATTTATGTATACCTTATGGCCTCGGTTATTAGAAAATCGAGGTCATAGGTCGTTACCTATAGTCTCTCTCACTTAGGCCTCAGTTCTTATAATCGTGGCCATAGACCTACAACCATGGTTAAAAACCGAGGTCGTATATACTGTTTGTAGTAGTGATAATAATCTCCTAAAAGTATTTTTGGTCATAAAAGTCGTTACAATTTTATTTTTATCAACTCTAATAAACTTTAAAATACAAAAAGTTTAACCCCTAATTTCACAACACATTACATATGATATTGTTGGATGATAAACTTGATTTATTATTCACTTATTATTACTTTTAGATTATCTTAGTATTTTGTAGGTGTGAGATTAATTAATGTAAGTAGTTGGAGAAGTAATAAGAGTGAAACTAATAAATGCAAGTAGGTATGATTAATATTTTGTAGGTGTGTGACTAATTAATATAAATAGTTGGAGAAGTAATAAGAGTGAGACTAATAAATGCAAGTATGTATAGTTAGTATTTTGTAGGTGTGAGACTAATTAATGTAAGTAGTTGGAGAAGTAATTTAATGAGTGGTTGTGAGGTGTAGAGAAATGTTTTTGGAATCCTATAAATAGAACTTCTCTAGGACCATTTGAAATCAAGAGAAAAATTAAGAGCTTCTAAGAGAATAAAGAAGAAAATCCTAAATACGAGTGAGTTGTATTTTGTATTTTGAGTGAGAGTGCTCTTAAAATACTTCTTTGAGTTTTAATAAAAGTTGTTTGTGTGAGTCATTTTCATCAAAGCGGTATCAGAGCTGAGTTGGAAAGTATACACTATTGCATATCAAATCGAAGGTCTCGACGAGAGGAAGCTGACGCTGCAAAAATCTCCTCAATCAAAGTTCAGACGTGCCACCACGTGCTATCGGTAGAGTGTTTCCAAAAACCGAGTTAACTCACCGAGTTGGTGTCATTGACAAAAAACAAAATTCCAGAGTTCCTTCTAAAGTTTTTTGACATTTCGGATTCATCCGTATGATCATATTTTTTAAATTATCATTATATTGAGAGATATGACAATTGGTATGGTACCATTCTAAGTACCGACACTTAATAACAACAACTATGATAATTGGAGTATGAAAATGAAGACACTTCTTGGATCATATAATGTGTGGGATATCATAGAGAAAGGCTATAACAAGCCTATGAATGATGTTTCTCTTGCTACTTTTGCTACTCTTACACCTGATCAAAAGACAACTTCGAACGATTCAAGAAAGAGAGACAAGAAGGTTCTCTACCTTATATACAAAGCATTAGATGATGATGGATTTGAAAAGATTTCGAGTGCAAGCTCTTCCAAGGAAGCATGGGAGAAGCTGTAAACCTCATACAAAGGAGTTAAAAAGATGAAGAAGGTATGTATCCAAACATTAAAAGGTGAATTTGAATCCTTACACATGAAACTATTTGAGTCTATTTTAGATTATTTCTCAAGAGTAGTAGCTATTTCTAATCAATTAAAAAGAAATGGTGAAAATTTAGAAGATGTGCGGATAATAGAGAAGATACTTCATTCGTTGGATCCCAAATTTGAGCACATTGTTGTGACAATTGAAGAAACTAAAGACTTGGAAGAAATGACGATCGAGTAACTCCAAGGATCATTGCAAGCATACGAAGAGAAGGTTAAGAAGAAGCAAGAGTTTACTGAGCAACTACTCAAGCTGTAACTCAAGGATATACATGAAAGCCAAGGAAATGTTAGAAACCAACATGGCTAAGGCAAAGGTGAAGGTCGTGGACGAGGTTGGAATTACAATAACAACAATTTCGACAACAACTATGAGAAAGGAGAAACCTCAACACGAGGTCGTTGAAGAATTAATTTGAACTTGAGGTATGAAAAATCTCAAGTTTGATGTTATAATTGTCAGAAGTTCAGGCATTATGCTTCAGAATGTAGAGCTATTAACAACAAAATTAAGGAGAAGGCCAACTATGTGGAGGAAAGGACGTATGGAAAATAAACTCTTCTTCTAGCACAAAAGGAAACTGATGGTGGCCAAGCAAATTCCTAGTATCTTGACAGTGGTGCAAGCAATCATATATGTGGAAGGAAATACATGTTCGTGGAGCTAGACGAGCCAGTAAGTAGAAATGTTTTATTTGGAGATGATTCCACAATAGTAGTGAAAAGGAATTAGGTAACATCCTTATCCGTTTGAAAGATGGGAGACATCAATTTATTTCCAATGTCTACTATATGCCTAATATGAAAATAACCTCTTGAGTTTAGGACAACTGTTAGAGAAAGATTATGATATTCATATGACGAATTATAATCTTTCTATAAAAGATGATAAGAATAACTTCATTGTTAAAATGTCGATGTAAAAAATAGAATGTTCTTGATCAACATAAAAAATGATGTTGCAAAGTGCCTGAAAGCTTGCTACAAAGATGCATCATTGCTTTGGCATCTTTGATTTGGGAATCTCAATTTTGGAGGTCTAGAGATCCTATCTAAGAAGGAGATGGTGAAGGGACTACCTCGCATCAACCATCATGACCAGCTTTGTGAAGGGTGTCTAGTCGGGAAACAATTCAAGAAAATCTTTCCAAAAGAGTCAGAGTTAAGAGCTAAGAAGCCTCTCGAGCTCATCCATACCGATGTGTATGGTCCAATCAAGCCAAGCTCTTTCGGTAATAGTAATTATTTTCTTCTCTTCATTGATGATTTTTTAAGAAAAACTTGGGTACATTTTTTGAAACTGAAGTCAGAAATTTTCAAAGTCTTCAAGAAATTCAAAGCTACAGTAGAGAGATAAAGCGGTAGAAAAATCAAAGCTATGAGATCTGACCAAGGTTGAGAATTTACATCCAGGGAGTTTCAAGAGTTTCGTGAAGCAAATGGAATTTGTCGACCAATGATAGTTCCTAGATCCCGTCATCAGAATGGCATGGTAGAAAGAAAGAACAAAACAATTCTCGATATGGCACAAAGCATGCTCAAAAGTAAGAAACTGCCTAAGGAATTTTGGGTAGAAATAGTGGCGTGTGTAGTCTACTTGTCAAACCGATCTCCAACAAGAAGTGTATAGGGAAAGACACCGTAAGAGGTATAGAGTGGAAGAAATCTTGGCATTTCCCACATGAGAATCTTTGGAAGTATAGCCCATGTTCATGTTCTAGAAAAGAAAAGAACAAAACTTGATGATAAAACCGAGAGTTTTATCTTTATTGGTTATGATTCTAATTCAAAGGGCTACAAATTGTACAATCCAAACAATAATAAGATTGTGATTAGTCGAGATGTGGTATTCAATGAAGAAGGAGAATGAGATTTTAACTCTCATGCAAATGACTTCAATTTCTCTCCTTAGTTTGAAGAAGATAAGTAGACAAGGAGGAAGCAACTAGGTGAACCTCAACAAGAGCTTGAAACTCTACCCACTTCACCAACATCAACCACTCAAGAAGACTCATCACCTTCATCATCATCAAGTGAAAATCAAGATGAAAGAGTTATGTCACGCACACGAAGTCTTACAGATCTCTATGAGGTAACCAAACGACAAGATAACCTTACATTATTTTGTTTGTTTGTTGATTGTGAACCAGTTAGCTTTCAAGAAGCAGTACAAGAGAGAAGTGGATAGATGTGATGGATGAAGAAATCAAGGCCATCAAGAAGAATAACACATGTGAACCCACCTCACTTCCCAAGGGACATAAGGCGATGGGTGTCAAATGGGTGTACAAAACAAAGCAAAATGCTAAAGGAGAGATTGAAAGGCACAAGGCGAGGCTAGTTGCTAAAGGCTATAGTCAAGAGGCTATAATTTACTATGATGAGGTATTTGTTCTTGTTGCTCGATTAAAGACTATTAGACTAATTATTTCTTTGGCAGCTCAAAACAAGTGGAAGATACATCAAATGGATGTAAAATCTACCTTCTTAAATGGAATTCTTGAAGATGAAGTATACATTCAGCAACCATCAGGCTACAAAGTCAAAGGTCACGAAGATAAGGTGTTGAAGTTGAAGAAGGCTTTTTACGAGTTAAAACAAGCACCAAGGGCATGGAATATTCAAATTGATAAGTACTTCCAAGAAAATATCTTCAACAAATGTCCCTACGAAGACGCTCTATATATCAAGGTCAAAGATGGATATATTTTGGTCATATGCATCTACGTGGATGATTTGATCTTCACTGGAAGCAATCCAAGCATGTTCAATGAATTCAAGGAAATGATGACGAAGGAATTTGAGATGACAGACATAGGGCTCATTGCATACTACCTTGGCTTTGAAGTTAAGCAACAAAAGGATGGAATTTTAATTTCATAGGGAAACTATGCAAATGAGATCTTGAAGAAGTTCAAGATGGAGAACTGTAAATAATAAGCACACCAACAAAATATGGAATCAAGATGTCCAAACATGAAGAATGTGAAAGTGTAGATTCAACATTCTTCAAAAGTTTGGTAGGAAGTCTATGCTATCTAACATGCATGAGGCCCGATATTCTTCAAGCAGTTGGATTGGTTAGTCGCTACATGGAATCTGCAATAACCACCCATTTTAAAGCCGTAAAGAGAATTCTTCCCTATCTGAAAGGTACAATTGACTTTGACTTGTTATATTCAGTTTCTAATGATTACAAGCTTGTTGGATATAACGATAGTGATTGGGGTGGAGATATAGATAATTGAAGAAGCACTACTGAATTCGTATTTTTCATGGGAGATATTGCTTTCATATAGATGTCAAAGAAACAACCTATTGTCACATTATCCACTTGTGAATAATCCAGTATTTCATAATCGAAGCAAGCATATCGATATTCGATATCACTATATAAGGGAGTGTGTTGTAAGAAAGGATGTGCAAGTTGAATATGTGAAGTCCCAAAATCAAGTTGCCGATATTTTTACCAAGCCACTAACAAACGAAGACTTTATAAGATTAAAGAACTTATTACAGGTCACAAGATCAAGTTTAAGGAGGGATGTCGGATCATAAACTTGATTTATTATTCACTTATTATTACTTTTAGATTATCTTAGTATTTTTTAGGTGTGAGACTAATTAATGTAAGTAGTTGGAGAAGTAATAAAAATGAGACTAATAAATACAAGTAAGTATGATTAGTATTTTATAGGTATGAGATTAATTAATGTAAGTAGTTGGAAAAGTAATAAGAATGAGACTAATAAATACAAGTATGTATGATTAGTATTTTATAGGTATGAGATTAATTAATGTAAGTAGTTGGAGAAGTAATAAGAATGAGACTAATAAATGCAAGTAGATATGATTAATATATATTTTGTAAGTGTGAGACTAATTAATGTAAGTAATTGAAGAAATAATTTAATGAGTAGTTGAAGAAGTAATTTAATGAGTAGTTGAAGAAGTAATTTAATGAGTAGTTATGAGGTGTAGAGAAATATTTTTAGAAACCTATAAATAGAACTTCTCTATGAACATTTGAAATCAAGAGAAGAATTAAGAGTTTCTAAGATAAAGAAGAAGTAAAACTTAAATAAAAGTGAGTTGTATCTTATATTTTGAGTAAAAATATTTTTGTAATATTTTTTAAAATTTAAATAAAAATTATTTGTATGAGTATTTTATTTTTAATTATATCTAATTTAACGTACAAATAACACATAACTATTTTTATATTCATTAAGTTATTAATAATGGATTTTTTTTTCTTATAATAAATTATGACATATCGGGAAAAAGAAGAAGCATTTTTAACACAATCTGTCGTCTCATGTTCTCCCAGAGCATAGTAGCTGTTTGTACGGTGTGTTAAAGGAAGTTCGTGAAAGAAAATCTTACTGTCTACAATACAGCCACGTTTTATGTTTCCAAATTTTCCCTTTCTTTTTGCTATCATATAATTATAATTTTTATCTATTTTAATTTTATAATTATTTAATTATATAACTTTAAAAATATAGTTAATTAATTTAATTTTTTTTTAAAGTAACAATAAAAACAAATAAGAGGTTAGCATGAAACCACTTTCATTTTTGTTCTTTTTTTTTTTTACACAAAATATTTAAAAATTAACTTGTTGAAATCTTCTTTTATAATAACCTCTGGTATATAGGTTTATTTTTACTTATTTTTCTGTTCTTCTTATTATTTATTTTAAATAAAAATATATATTTATGTTATTTCTTTACCTAGATCTAGATTTAGAGTATTTTTTTCATGAAGAATTTATTAAATGATAATTTATGTAATGTTTATACATATGAAGTTTGTGTTTCATTGTTAATATAAATCTTTATCTATATTGTCTATAATCGTGAAGATTATAATATGATATTAAGATTTTTTTTTCTTCTAAAAAACGATCAATATATTTATTGAATAATCAAATTAAAAAATCTTACAATAAAGTAATTCTTCTTATTATTTATTTTAAATAAAAAAACATATTTTGGTTATTTCTTCACTTAGATCTAGATTTGGAACATTTTTTTCATCAAAAATTTATCGATGATGATTTATGTAATGTTTATACGTATAAAGTTTGTGTTTCATTGTTAATATAAATCTTTATCTAGATCGTATTATTTATGATCATAAAAATTATAATATGATATCAAAATTTTATTTTTTTTAAAACGATTAATATATCATTTGAACAACTAAATTAAAAAAACTTATAATAAAGGGAAATTATAATAAAGGGAAAGATAAAAACTCAATATCTTATTTATATATAAAAGGTTTTTAGTTTAGATTTAACAAATTTAATTATTAGCGTATTTAAATTAATGAATTATTATAGTTATACCTTTTATTTTTAGTAAAATTTTATTTTCTAAAAAAAGATTTTTAAAAATAAAATAAAAATTATATTTTTTACCCTTTTTTTTCTTTTTCTCTCTCCTTTTATGCTCCTTCAATTTTTCTTTCTCCTCTGTCACTTTCTCTTGCCTCCCTCTTCTTATTATTATTTTCTTAATAATAAATAAAAATTAAGAGTGAAAGAATAAATAGAATACAAAATGAGTCAAAGAAAAAGGAATGTAAAAAGAAAGAGGAAGAGAAATAGAAAGGAAATGTATTTTTAATAAAATAAATAATGTTTATTGTATTTTAAAAAAATTCTTAATTTTCAAAAAAATTAATTTATTTAATTATTATTTTAAATTTTTGTACTAAATAAATTTATTTTAATAATTATAAGATTAAAGTGTAAAATAACAAATAAACAAAAATAAATTGCATCCAAATACTTAAAAATTAAATATATTGGTAATGTTTTTTTATTAGTTTAAGTTAATATTTTTATATTTTTAAATATTTTAATTATTTTAAATCAATTTTGATAATTAAACACTTTATTTTCTTTTTTTAAAGATAGTTTTAGGTTTTTTTTTAAACGTACACGTGTCATTAAAGTTTAATTTGATTAAATTTAATTTTGTTATCAAAACAATTATAAAAAAAAGAAAAACAATAACAAATGATTAAATTGTTAAAAATATAACTATTTAAAAAATTATTAGCGAAGGTATCGTAGGTAACAATATCAATTCCACTTGTTGAAGGTTACAAGCTATTTATAAAAATTATGCTGACCTGTAGTACACATCACGGCTTCAAGCTATAAATGCCTTGGGCTTTTCTCTAGCAATTCACATCTTTCATTTTTTTTTCTTATAAAAAATGGCTTTGTTTCTTTGCTCTCTTGTCTTCTTTGTTCTAATATCCCTTGCATCTGCTTGTGATCGCTGTGTTCACCAAACACAAGCTGCTTATTTCTCAGATGAGTCAGCACTTTCAAGTAAAGACTCACACTTTACTCTTATTTTTTACTTTTTGGTATTATGCATTTAGTGGGCATCAAATATTATACAGAATATTAATTGGGCAAGTTTTGATTTTGGATATAATACAGTTGGGGCTTGTGGGTATGGTTCTTTAGCACCAAGCTTCATGGATGGAAATATTGCTGGTGCTGTTTCTTCCCTTTTCAAAAATGGAGCTGGTTGTGGTGCTTGCTTTCACGTTAGTTAATATTTACACATTTATTTTTTTGAGTTTTTTTTTTTTTTTAAATCATCAATTTGAAAACTCTGTTTTTAATTTGGAACAAAATATATTAATTTGCAGGTAAGGTGTAAGCACCCAACTATCTGTACAAAAGAAGGAACTACAGTAATAGTGACAGATCTCAATAATAACAACCAGATGGATTTGGTTCTCAGCAGCAGAGCTTTCTCAAACATGGCTCAAAAGGGCATGGGCCAAGAAGTCCTTAAACTTGGGATTGTCAATGTTGAATATAAGAGGTAAAGTAAACCATATTTAACTATCCATTTTTATATAAATTAGTTATTCATAAATTTTCACTTTTTATCTCTTTTAAAAATAAAATACTATATATATATATATATATATATATATATATATATATATATATATATATATATATATATAAATTATATCATGCGATCAATACTTCATCATTAAAATAAATAAATGTAAAACCAATTTTTCTATTGAGAAAAATCAAACTAACAATATCCAGACTTCTAATCTCAAAAAGCATAAACTGATAAAGTTGTTAAATATCACAATTATTACAATTATAAATATTAATATTAATATTTATTTTTGTACTTTTTATATCGTCTTATGTTTCAAAATGATCTGAAAAAAAGAAAAAAAGTGAAATTTCTCAAAATAATACTAACTCATGTAACAATTATTAAATAGTATACTCAAGTGGTTTTTTTTTCTTTTCTTTTTTTGGGGGACAGAGTACCTTGTGAATACAAAAACAAGATGTTGGGAGTGCGTGTGGAAGAATTAAGCAAAAAGCCACACTATTTAGCAATAAAGATATTATACCAAGGAGGTCAGACAGAAATAGTAGGAATAGATGTAGCTAAAGTTGGATCATCAGATTGGAGCTGCATGACTAGAAATTATGGTGCAGTGTGGGAGACAAGTAGAGTCCCAGAAGGGGCATTGCAATTCAGATTTGTGGTAACATCTGGTTATGATGGCAAAAGCGTTTGGGCTCAAACTTCTGTTCTTCCTTCTGATTGGAACCCTGGAGTTATATACGACTCTGGAATACAAATTCAAGATATTGCACAAGAGGGTTGCTCTCCTTGTGATGATAGCAATTGGTGAAATTTTGTGTAATTTTGGGTGTATTATGCTAAATTTTAAGATTAAAATTTTATTTGCAGTATTAGTGAATAATTGAGGAGGGTTACATGTGTGTGTATTATATGTGTGTATTATATGTGAAATAGGTATTGGATAATGTTGTAATAATTATGTGAAAAATAACGATAATAATGATATTATCGATATATTAAAATATATTATTAAATAATGTATTTAAAGCGTGTCTAAAATCATATTTATTTTGATATTTTCTTCTTTCGTAAAAGAGATTTTTCTAAAATTTATCCTTAATAATCAATTTTTTTTCTATTTATACATTAAGTGATATAAAATAATAATATGAGATAAAATTTAAGAGGTTAAAATTTTACATAAATTAACTTTATTTATTTTTATTAAAATTCATTTCCAACTTATAAACTTCCCAACTTTGTTATTTGGGAAAGCTTTCTAACTATGACCTCTCACATATGTAGAGGATGTAGCATACCAATCTTTTATATATAAAAGGTTTTTACTTTATTTTTCTTTCCTGTAAAATTAAAGGAAATGATAATTAGGTACACGGAATCGAACTATAAAAATTTCTTATTAAAAAAAAAAGTCCTACGGTTACTACCGACCATGGTTGGGATACTAATAATAATATGTAAATTTTAAACGTATATATTGTCATAACTTAGACTAAATTATGCCTAGGGTTACTACCGACCATGATTGGGATACTGCAATGTTGGTTTTAAGGATGTATACTCGATCCTTTAAAATCTTTAGTCATATGGATGGTTTTTATCTAATAGTCATGAATAAATTCTTTTAATTTATAAAGTATAGATGGTTAACGAATTAATACATTTAAATTGAAATAAATATGATACGATACATATATATTAAAATATATTATTTTTATATTTGTTTATAGATTTTATAATTTTTTTTAATAATTCTATGATATTCAATTAAAATTTATATTCTATTAACACACTAATAAATGTATTTAATTTTTTTAATTTTTTAAACTCTTAAATGAAATTATTCAATAGGTCAATTTTTCTTTTCCATTTTTATTTTTTTAATTATTAATTATTTCTTAAAGTTAATATATAATTCTATAATTCAAGGATATCATATTATAGTTTTTAATTTTAAGTTATTTGAGTTTGTACTTAGTTTAATCTTTTATTAAAAATTATATAATTTTAAAAAATATTATTTAATAAATTATATAGATTAATCTTAAAAAATCTACACTTACAATGTATTGAATTAGATCAAATAATTACAATATTTAGATTAATCACATATTATAAAATTTATAAAGGTTACAAATTCTATCCACTATACACTACTTTGGTTTACAAAAGGTTTACAAAATGTGAAAAACATTTTAAAAAGTTATTTACTTTCCTAAAAAGGTATAAGTAAAAACAAAAGCACACAAAATAAATTAAGTAAATAATAACATAAAAAATTTAACATGATAATAAATTAATTTAATTTACACTTAAAATTATAAACAAATTTATTAATATTTCTCATTGAATGTCAGATTTATCTTAATATCTAGTACACTTTGTACCCTAAAAATGACATTAAAATCCCAACTAACACTCAAATCAAAAACCTAATTACACCATAATCACACAAAAACTCAATAAATAAATAAATAATTTTAGTTACAAATTGAATTAAATAAAGGGATAAATAGCTAATTAATCAAATTTTATTAAATTAAAATTTCACAAACAACTAGACAAACAATCGTGTGTAAATAAACGATCATGCATCATTTGATGGGCTTATGTTGTCCTAGTTTGTTGTGTGCCTATTAATTAGTGTGATCGCATACCCATTAGAATTGTGCCTAAACTTTGCCATTTTTGTATGATTTTTTTTCATTTTGTCTAAGTAATGATGGTTTGTTTAAACTAAGGTGTTTATGGTCCATTATCCCCCTATTTGGTGTGCTTGAGTTTATCATGTCATCCAAGCATTTGGCCTTAAGAATTAGAAAACTTTTATGATCCTCGGTGGATTATTCCATAATTTTATAAGTGTCGTTGCATTCTGTTCATGCCTAGTAGTTTTTATCAACGACCAGGGTTGGAGACTCAGATTCTTCAACATGAGAAAATATGTGTTTGCATGGATGGGGTGTAGAACTTGTAGTAACTCCTAGACCCAAGACATAGTTGCTACCTTTTCAAAGGTCAGTCAGGGCTCGTAGAGATAAGGTGTAGAAGTTGTAGAAACTCTTGAACCTAAGGCATAATTGTTACCTTTCCATAGTTTAGTCATAGCCTATAATAATAGGGCATAGTTGTAGCAACTCTTGAACCCTGGGCATAATTGCTCATTTTTCAAAGGTCAATCAAGGTGCATAGAAGTGGAGTGTAGAAGTTGTAGCAATTCCTAAACTAGGTTATAATTGTTGCCTTTTTAATGTAACTTCTGAACCCAAGGAGTAGTTACTGTCTATCCACAGGTTTATCATGGCCCGAAGAGGTATGGTGCAGAAGTTGTCATAACTTTCAAACCCGAGGAAATTGGCATGTAAAATTTGATGGTTCATACCTTTCAGCCCCTTTGTCAATTATATTTTCCCGTTCTTGTCAAATTCTACGAATGTAGATGAAACACAATTTTTTTTATGTAAAAGTTACCCTTTTTATTCATGAATTCAAATTGCAAATTAAAAATTAAACCCAAGTTTATAAATTTAAAATGCAAAATTTTAAAATGAAGGAAAAGTAGAGCAAGGCTAGTGGAGTATACTTATTTTTGTACCTTGGGATTTTATTTTTTTCTCATGTGTTAGCTACTAGTAATATTTTTAAGGTGTTATGTATTCCATATGTTTGGGACCTCAGAACCTCCCAAGGATTCCAAACGATATATGCCCTTTCCAATGACACATTTTATTTTATATAGGTCTTTCTAATTAGGACCAAGTGTTCCTAACCCTTTTTCACAGTTGATTGTGTCGTTTGCTTTAGTACGAAGTTAATATTAGGCCTTAGCTAAGCGATTATAGTGAATTTCCATCCTTTGTTGGTAAGGGGCCAATTTGATCTTGTTTTATTTTCTTTTTTCTTCGAGTAGATCAAGTTTCAAGGCCAAGCTCTCCTCATTGCCTTCCAGATTTTCAACACTGATTTTGTAACTTGTTAGCCCAATTTAACTAGAATGATAACATATTTTTCATATGTGAGAGAGAACAATGTTTCTTCCATGGCTGTTCTTGAGGCCCACAAGACCTTTGGTATTTTTTCAACCCATGTTTTCTTGTGTGTTTTGGGTTTTCTCTTTAATTTCAATTTGATTACTTTATTGGAAACCTTTACCTAGCCGTTAGCCTGAAAGTGCTCAGTTGTAGAGAAAACATGTTAAATGTGATTATGTTTACATAAGTTTTTAAACTTTCGGCCTATGAATTGGATTATATTATCTGACACTAGAGTACGGGTACTCCAAATCTATAGATAATGTTCTATCACATATAATTGAAGACCCTATCCTATGAGATTTTCAAGAATGGACCAACTTTCACCCATCTAGTATAGTAGTTTACAACAACAATTCCATACTTAATTCCTTTGATTACAAGCAACGGATCGATAAGGCTCAGCCCCTATTTTGCAAATGGCTAGGGGATGTATAGACATGTTAACTGTTCGGCTTATTGCCTAGGCATAGGTAAGTGTCGTTGGTACTTGTGACATTTTTTGACCCGATCAATTGCATCCTTAAATATAATGGGCTAATAGTATCCATGTCTAATTACTTTAAGGGCTAGACTTCTTTCACTTGAGAGTTTCCCACACACTTCTTTATGAATCTTAGTAAGAAAAAATTTGGCCTTATTTGGTGTAAAGCACCTAAGGTATAGGTTGTGATACCTATGACGGTACAAAATGACATTTTCTATACAACAATGAACATATCTGATTCTCAATTTTCTTGCCTCTTTTTTGTTGGTTGGCAAGGTTATGTCCTTAAGAAAGCTTATGTTAGAGCCTATTCAATTAGGATTTGACCCAATAAGGAACATTTTTATATCTTCGAATTTGGTACTAGGCTCAACAAGATGATGGATGGGGACAATCTGATCCAAGTCCTCGTCTTTGGTAAAGGCCAAATGAGAGAGCGTATTTGCTTGAGCATTATCTTCTCATGGAATGTGACTCAGAATTTGATAGGATCAAAATATATGTTTGTTTGTTTGTTTGTTTCAAAAGTACGAGCATGCCTCTATTAAGGGTTAAGTTCTTGATCTAGCACGATAGGAGCATGTCATATGTGGACTACAACTTAAACTCAACGATTATATATATTGATGACTCTTACTTATAGTGATATCTTATATTTAAATATCAGAGTTTTATATGATGAATTATCTTGTTATGAGATAATTAAAAATTTGAATGTTGTTTGTTTATCTTTTAGATATTTAATTGATATTAATATTTATCTATTGACTTAATATTATTAAGATTAGTCTGCGATTTATTTATCGATTATAATCTCTTATATCATAATATATTACCTAAATTATTTTACACTTAATATATACTATTAATATTAACAAAACTAAAATCGCAAGGAACCAAAAATATATTTAATAGATATCTTAACATTTAAGAATTACAAAAAATATTTTGTCAGATATGCTTGCCTCATAAAATACATCTTCATCTTGTACTTACTAAAAGAATAATATTCTGAATCTCTTTTTAAAAAAATGTTTTTAGCCAAACTAAAATTGCAAGGACCCAAAAATCTGTTTAATGCCTAAGTCCCCCGATATAAAGAGCCTGTAAGCATTTTAAAATAATATAAATAAATAAATTGTACCGTATCCAGTTAAAGAGTTTAATCCTTTTTGATAATTTTCTTAATCGTTTATTCATTTTATTGTAAAAAAGTGATAGTAAAAATATAAATAATTAATTTATATAATTATCATTTTTAAAATTATTTAATCATATATTACATCATAATTAATATGAATAGTAAATTTATAGGAATTCTCCAAAAAAAACAATACTATTTAACATAATTCATTTTAGAGCATTACTAACATGATATTTCTATAAAAACAAATAATAAATGTTGAAAAAAATTAAATATTTCTATAAAAAAATAATAAATTTTGAAAAAAAATTAAATTTTAAAAACATAAATACCTATCGATGCTAAGTAAATCATATTATAAGTGTGAATTATAAGAGTTTTACTATAGTGCAAATTTAATGAATGTATTTTTATTTATGATTATATTATTAACTTATATTTAGTTGATTGGAATAAAATAAAATTAGAATTGATTTTTTTTAATTTTATATTTGGTTGGATTGAAAAGTGAAAATGGAATGAAATCGATTCCTAAAAGAGAACGAATCATAATTCATTTTCCTCCTTAAAAAATCATGATTTTATTTTCATTTCAGTTTTTTTTTTCTCAATTTTACCACAATCCTAAATATAACATTAAACCCTAAATCCTATTTAAAAAATAATAATTTTAACGATAAACTTTAACCCACAAATATAACCCTAAACTTCAAATCCTAAAACCTTATTTAGAAAAATAATAATTTTAACCATAAACTTTAACACACAAATATAATCACAAATCCCAAAACTCAAAACCCTAAACCACAAATTCCAAATCCCTAAATCTTAAATCTCAAACCTCAAAAGCCTAAGCCTTATTTAAAAAAATAATATATTTTATATTTAAATAATAATTATTTAAACATATAATGATTTCAATAATATATTTTATCTTACGAAAAAATAATAATTAAATGATGCATTTAAATTTTACTAAATATAAAAATATTAAAATAATATACAATATTTTTCATTTTATTTAAATTATAAATTAAATATATTAATATTAATTTATTTTTTTTATAATTATCAAATCAAATAAAACTGTTTCATTTCATTCGTTATAATTCTCGTTATTTTTTTATTCTTCTTCATATTTTCATTCTGATTTAGTCAAGCGTGTTTGACATAAGTCTCAAAGAAACGTAAAGTAACAAGGGAGGGGGTAACATAGACGGCAATGATTCGCCACTTGGCAAATAGCTCGGTGCCCATTCCGTCTGCCTCCTCTTTCTTTTTGACATTTGTTAATATCTTTTGGCTTACATGCAGTTTATTAATGTATACATAGTCTCTCTCCTCTGTGTTTTTTTTTTTTAAGCATTAATGAACTTTTATCTGTACTTGATTTCATTTTCATGTAACTACCATCACATGCTTCTGCACTGATGTACTCGTAAATTACTAGCCATCTTAAAATTAAGATTCAATTATATAGTGTGCCTTAATTTAGGCACCATGGTGACCCAATAAACAGTCAAGGGTTTCAAATGGGACAAATTAAAGATCAAGGTTCCATTAAATTTCGAATACCTCCAGCCCACCACCACCATTTTTCAAGTGCAAGTAAATAACCCCCTTTTTTTCTTTCTCTTTCTTTCACATATACCTCTCACATATAAATTTCAATAATAAACGATTGTGTTTTTTTTGTTTACTAAACATGTTTTCTACAAAACTAAACATTTTTATTTCTTAATTAGTCTTTACATTCTTTGATGATGCATAAATTTCGCCCATGATATAATCTTATTGTAAAAAAAATGTATATTTGATTATCATACTATCTTATAAGTATTTGAGGCTTATCATCAAAAACTCTCAAATGATTTACTATTATGTAAAAAATAAAAATAAAAAAATATTAGAATATAACTCATGAATTATGATATGATCGTAGCAGAGGGCATATAAATTTATAAATAAAGTTCGTGCAGTTTTTGTCACCCTCGATATTTTTTTAATTAAAGTTACTCATATAGGTTTTTTAATAAAGAAAAGTGTGATACAAATATCTATATTAAATTATTTATATTTATTTATCTTTTAAATTATGAGTGATGTAATTTTATTTTTTAATTTAAAATAAATTATATTATAATAATATTTTTATATTTTTATATTACTTTAAAAAATAATGTTTTAATATAAAAATTATTAAAATAATATATTTTAATTTTAATTAATTAATTTTTCTAAAACAATAATAATATCACTCTTAATTTAAAAATCAAAAGACACTAATAATATAATATAAAAAAACTTTAAACATCCTTGTTATTATTTTATCTATTTTATTTTTATTTAAAAATAAATTATATTTTTCATTAATTATCGTTGATCTTCCGTACATCTTATTTATGATAACTATTATATATACGAGAAGCTATTCATTGTTTTTGAAATGTAGTATTTTAAGATAATAAAATTTAAAATTAATGTAATTTTTTTAAATAATAAATATTAAATAAAAAATAAATTAAAAAAATAATTTAATTAATAAATATAATATATATATATGTATATAAAATAAAAACTTCACTGACCGTTCCCTTTTTAATGAATAATAAATATTGATTCAAATGCGAGAAGCTGTATAATCATTAGAAATGATTATGGCAAATAAAAGTGAAATATCAAACTGAAGCTTAAAAATATACCAAATAAATGTGAAATGACCAAACATAGCTTTCAATAAATGAGGCTGGAAAGAGAAACAAATATGCGGAGCTATTAATAATTTCTCCAAATCTTTGATATTGCTCAGCACAAGCAGTTAAATTAAATTAAAACTATAAGCTGATAATGATGTCATTAATGGTGGTGGTACGTTGTTTATCAATTCTTGTATGCTAAAAATTACATTTTGAGTATATATTAGTTAGACTTTAGGTGTATATCCAGTCCCTTTACCATTTGAACTATACCTTAAATGGAAGCTCTATGGCTAGCTCTGGCAATAATCTGTGTATTGATTTATTATCTTTTAGTTTTGGCAGAGATTACTTGCTAAAGGTTGATTGCTTTAGTGTATACACAAAATGCTACTCTGATATTGAGGTAATTAGGCTTTTTCTCGTTTATCTGCTACATCAGTAAAAGGGGTTGGTTTGATTGATCAATTCATATACTCATTTAATTTGGGTAAATTTTTTTTTTCTTTCTCTTTTTGATATCAGTGTACCCAATTCCTCAAGCTTTTCATTCTCTGGCTTGCATGCGCCTATGACCCCAAGTCTCCAACCATGGCTTGTTCAAGCCAAGACAAATATTTCAGTGTATTTTTTATGCAGAAGCAAGGCAAACATTTTTTTTTAGAAATTTTTAACAAATATTTTAATTTTTTTAAAAAAGGATTTTTTTTAAAGTTTTTAACCAATATTTAATTATTATTTTTCAAAGTTTATTTTTATTTTAATTAATAACACGTCATTTATCAAGTTTTGATAAGTTAAAAATTAATATTTTAATAGAATAATTATTAAAATAATATTATTTATCTTTAATTTATCAATTTTTCTTAAAATTAAAAAATAAAAAATATATATTTTAAAATATAAAAGAACTAAACTAACACAAATTTTATAACATGAATGGCTTTTACACCTCTCTTCCCAATATATATTGCTTAATAATTTCTTTTCATTCAGTTGCATGTAGAGATGGATAAAAAAACTACGGGTTTGGTTTTTAACTAGTAAATTTTGGAAACGGGGATAATTTTGGGTAAAAATTGAACATGAAACAACGAATACGGTTCGGTTACGATTATACTAAAAATCGTATCCGTTCGTACTCGAAATTAATTATTTTATATATTTAATAAATTAAATTATAAATCGAAAATTAATTATATATATTTAATAAATTAAATTATATATTTTTTTGGGTTTTTTTTCATAACCATTTTAAACCGTTACCCGTAAGTAAAAAAACATCCCCAAATCGTAACGGTTTTTGGACGATTTCAAATATAGGTTTTATAATTCGATTCAGAGACGATTATATCAAAAACCGTCCCCACCTATCCCCGTACACATTCCTAATTGCATGTAGAAATACATATCATCTACGACTCTAGTTAAAAATATATATTATTTGATAGTATCTAAATAAATATAAAGTTTTAAAATAATTTTGATGGATAAAACTTATTTAAAAATTTATAGGTATTATATAAGATAATTTTATTTTTAAATTTTTATAATATATATATATATATATATATATATATATATATATATATATATATATTTAGACTTAAATTTAACTTAATTTAATAAAATCTTATCGAGATCGTAACAAACCTTAGGAATGAGTGCACCACGAAACTCTTAAATTTCTATAAAAATTAAGAAAATTAACTCTAATATCATATTAGATTTAAATTTAATTTTAATGTTTAAATTTTAAATAAGTTTTGAGGTTAATTAGTCTGTAAAGTCGTGTATCATGTATAATATTTGTTAAAGATAAAATAACGTCGATATTCCAACGTATAAAAATCGGATGATGCAAATTACATCTCGCTTTCAATCTAGAAATAACCAGCGTTCTTGTATAAGATGATAACACGTGTATAAAAAGTATCCAATGGTAGGATGACTGTTCTACCTGTGCGAGAGATTTTTACCAGAGTTTTATAGATGGCGTGAAGGATTACTTTATATCAATTTATTTATTTATATGTAAATATATGATTTTATGTAAATATATGATTTTATATTTTTAAAAAAAATATCTAGTTACAATCCAATTAATACACATAAAAGTTTTGCCCTTTTTGCATTGCCTTTTTGTGTGTTACTTAATCTCTCTATCCATTCACAGACCACAGTGTACGTCTCTCTTTATTTTATTTTTTTTATAAATTTCTTCAGGTTCGCATCTCTCTATATATAATGGCTGTTTCATCTTACACGGTACTCCGAATTCCAGTGAAGCACTCTCAATATTTTTAAACTCTAGTGATGATTTAAGAAGACAAAAGGATAAAGAGAAGATTTGATAGTCATGGAAGGAAAAGAGTTCGTGAAATCAAGATTCAAGAGGGTTTGTGTGTTTTGTGGCAGCAGTACTGGGAAGAGAGATTGTTACAGAGATGCTGCCATTGAATTAGCTCATGAACTGGTACTCTCTTAATTGTTCATAAGCTTTAAAAAAAAAACCTATTCTCCATGTTTCAAATTTTACTTTAACATTTGATATTTTTCTCTGTAACTTTTTGGTATTCGTGTATATTTAGGTGTTTAGGAGATTGGATCTTGTTTATGGAGGTGGGAGTATTGGGCTAATGGGGTTTGTTTCTCAGGCTGTTCATCGTGGTGGAGGGAATGTTCTTGGGTACATTCATCTAAATGCTTTAAAACTTTCTTGGGTTTCACGTAATTAATTATTTTTGTTTATTTGCTTTTAGTCTTCTAAATTGCCTAAATCTTTTTATGGGTTTTTGCTCACAGTATCATACCTAGGACCCTTATTGGCAAAGAGGTGCTTATTCTCATTTGGGTTTCATTCCTTGTAATTTTCGGATTTCATTTTTGCTTAATGTTCTAGTCCTTTTTGCCTGATTTTATATAAATCTCGTGAAAATAATGTGGCTCTATGGTTTTGGAGTCTCAGATAACTGGTGAAACAGTAGGGGAAGTGAGAACAGTAGCCGATATGCACCAAAGAAAGGCTGAAATGGCTCGTCATTCAGATTGCTTTATTGCTTTGCCAGGTTCCATCTCTCAAATTCCCCCCTCCTTTTCTAATCTCATTTTATCTGTCTTTTTAAAAAAAAAAAATTAAATTCAAAGGAATTTTCTGTTTGATTTTTTCTCAGGTGGGTATGGAACTCTAGAAGAGTTAATGGAAGTCATAACCTGGTCTCAACTTGGTATCCATGATAAACCAGTAAGGACTTTTTACTTACCCATTAATAGTTAAATAACAAAACGAGTCCCTTTCATCTTTGTAATAACGAGTCTCACAACCTAGCTCACAGGTGGGTTTGTTGAATGTGGATGGTTACTACAACTATCTGCTCACTTTTATTGACAAAGCAGTAGATGATGGATTCATCAAGCCATCTCAGCGTAACATCATTGTCTCAGCACCTAACGCCAAAGAGCTTGTGCAGAAACTAGAGGTGACGTTTTGTTTAAATTTTATCAACACTGAAGCTCAAAAATGGAAACGAAAGTCTTGGTTTTGTAGAAAGTAACTTTATCAGTATACAATATTTGTGTTATGTTCTTCTTTTGGATATTTGGGTTTGGTTGAATGTTGTTAATGATGATGGCAGTATTGTTTGTTTGTGATTAGGAGTACGTACCTGTGCATGATGGAGCGATTACCAAAGCAAGGTGGGAGATTGAGCAGCAGCAATCAGTGAACGGGTTCAGTACACAAACTTTGCAGGCTACTGAAATTGCTCTTTAAATTAACTAAAGAATTAATTTATTAATGAAAAAGTTGGGGATAGAGTTATATATAAAGGTTCTTTGCTTTTTGCTCTGATTTTGGAGTCATCGACCAATCATATCAAAATGGTATAAATTTGGATTGACTTGGGAGATAATGGATAAATAGGACAGAGGTTTGGTTTTGTGTTGTATGCTTTGCTACTATTCTATAAGGAAAATGGGGCCAGCCTTTTGGAGTTTTCATTAATTAACGCATTTGGGTATTTTATTATAATTAGCGCTTTGTATTTTTATCCTCAGATTATGTACAAAAATTAATTTACAGATTTAATTAGAAAATAACAAGCAAATACTCAAAAATGGCTTTATTACTTTGGATATTAAAATTTCTTTTTCATCAATTTGAATTGGCTTGAGGCCCACTTGTTGAGGGAGAAGGATTTGTGGACTCTGTTCTGCCTAGTTTAGTGTTTGGTTTGTTTGGATCCTGACCAATGAGCAGCAGAGAGGAGCCATACTTGCAGTTGCAGAGGCAGCGATTTTGAAACTGTAGCCTGAGGCTGTTCCTGATATTCCTGAAAAATCACTGCACTTTTGAGAGAGAGATAGAGAGTAATGAATAATGATGTGCCTGAAACCGAAAACAAGCGACCAAGCAGTTATGGTGGCCTAACAAATTATTGATTGCTATGAAGTGCTCGGATGATTCCTGAATCAAAAGTTGTTTTAATACTTACTTTAGAAAAAAAAAATGATTTTGAGTAATTTTGTTTCCCAAAAAAGATGTTATTCAAGAAAAAAATTATTTTTTTATTAAATATAATGCTATATTAAATATTTATATTTTAAACATATATATATATATATAAATTAATATTTAATTAAAAATATTATTCAAACTTTTTTTAAAAAAATCTTTCTTTCAAACTTAAATAAAATTATTTAATACCCAAAGTCATAAAATTGGAAAATAATTGATTAAAATTATTTGGTAATTTTTACATATATCAATCAAAAATTATAAACATATATTTAATATATTTAACAAAAAAATAAATTAAAAATTAATTTTATCGTTACATAACATATTTTTTAAAAATAATATGGAATTTTAAAGACATTTTTTACTAAACTATGGTCACTATACAACTGCAAAAACTTAAATAAATTTGCAAGATACTTTTTTTTTATCTATTATAGATCACTTGTTCTCTGAAACAATTATATCAATATTTATTTTAAGTTAGTAATATTATCACAATTAAAATTATTATTAATATAAGAAAATTTAGTAATAATAATTTAATCAATAATATGTAATTAATATTAAAAAATAAAAAAAATTATTATAATAAAAAAAAATTAATTGTGTTAAAAAAGTAATAACCTCTTAAGCTTTAAATTTTCTTTTTGGATTTGGCCCTTGTGCCAAAAGTTTGAGTAAAGGTCACGCATAGTAAAGAATTTTATTTTCTTATATTTTAAATTATTTTTTAATTTTCAAATTCATTTAGATAAAAAAAATTGTTTAGTAAGTTTTTTTTTTTGGTTTTATTACCTTTTAAATATGGGTATAATGTAGATTAAAAATAATTACTTTTATTAATTTAAATATGATAAAATTTAAATTAAATTTAAATATTTTTAAGGTGAATTCGATCCAATTATGTTATCAAATTGAATGATCTAAATCTAAACAAATTGATTTTTTTTTAAATAAGAAAATGTCAAATTTATATTAAAAAAATTATTTATGAATTATATAATATAAAATACGATATACACAACATTTAAATTTTAAATTAGTATATATTTAACAAAAAAGTATTATTTATATAGTTACAGTTAAGAAAATTAAAAGAATAAGAAATATGATTAAATAATTATTAAATTATTATCAAGATTTAATATTTGTATTTATTTTTTAAATTAAAATAATAATTTAATGTAATTATGATATATATATATATATATATATAATATTTGAATATAAAGGTTCTAAATCAAACTTAATAAGTTTAGAGGGAATGAATAAGTTATTTTCAAAATTTATTGATCTATAATTTAGTAAACTAAATAAAGCAATTATATATTCAATCGTATATAAAAGTAAAGTGTAAAAATAAAAAAATAACATACGATAATTTTAAGTAGAAACAATATATGCTACAACCATAATCTAGGAAGAAAATCACTAGTCCACCAAACCACCTAATTTTTCAATGAAAACCAAAAGTTACCTTCTATCTTATGTTACCTTCTATAGGATACTGTCCCAATGTATCTAACTTACGAGCTCCTGTTCAATTTTTATAATTTTTAAGATTATTTCAAGCGTTATTCAAACAAACGTTCTAATTAGCTTCTCACCAATAAGATATGTTCACAGATCAACCTCTAACTAATGTTAACATAAAAAACTTAAGTGTGTGTGTGTGTGTTTTAGAATAGATTTAATAATGAATAATCATAAATAGATGATTCAAAACATATATTAATTAAATCAAATCAACTAGCAAATCATAAAACAAGCAAATCAAGCACATAATCAATAAAAATAGCTTCTTTAAAATTTAATAATTAAATCAAATAATTATGATCACATGTAAAATTATTTGATCAAAAGTATGCAAGGCCCCAATTAAGAAGAAGCTACATGAATATGAAAATATAAAATTGATAGGCTCAAATATATATTAGTATGATCATATAAAAATATATGAAAAGATGAAGTTCAATCTAACTAAAGATGAGCAAATGAGAAAAGAAACCTCACAGTTAAAACCTTATGCTCTTTAAAAAAATGCTCTATAATTGTGCTTGTAATTATGAGAAAAGATTGACATATTTATAGAAACCTAAAGTGCAAAACATCACGCATCTAATGTGGCACAATTCCATAAATAATTGGCTATTATAAAAAATGAATCAGAAAAGACAAAATACGTCATTTATTGATAACAAGATCGATCCTTATAAGAGATGAATCGATCCCTCCCAAAAATAAGTTACACCAATGTAACATTGGATCAAAATTTTATCGATCCTTCCAAGGGAGATCGATCTGTCTATAAAAGGGTTAATCCATCTATGTAAAATGGTATGCTCAGTTTTTTACGTATAGAAAGGAGGATCAAAGTGTGATCGATTACGGATTGATCCATAGTGGGATCGATCCATCTATTAGGGGATCAATCCTTCTATCTAAAAGGATAATATCTTTATCATGCAATATCATAATTGATCCAAAAAAGAGCATAAATGAAATGCACTTAAACATGTACGCACTTCTATATATAATAGTTATAAAAGATTTACATGAATTACGACTATCTAGAATATCAGTTTTTCTTTGATTTTTTCTTGAAATACCTAATATTCTTGAATTGATTATATATTTTTCAATCCAAATCAGATCCATTACAAAAAAATTCAATCTAATCCTATCCAAATTTTACGAATATAAACAAATTTCTCAATTTAGGTAGATTGATTGGATTATTTGTCCACCCTTACTTTTAAATAAATGTAAAGTTAACTAATGAAATAAAAAGTAAACTTCAAATATGATTTTTAATTTTTTTTAAATTCCAAAAATAATAAAAAGTGTGTAATAATAGTAATGCCACAACAACGTTTATTATTACTATAATAATATCTATTTATTTCGAGTAATAATTACACTTTAGTATTATTAATATTAGATAAAGTTATCATTAATGAAATATCCTTGTGACAATAGCATTATGATGATTCTATGAAAGTAGAGTCCTCAATGTATTTTTCTAAATATTTATTCTTTTTATTTAATAAGTAATACTTTTATGGTTAAAAATATTGATATATGAACTTTCTAGTGAAAAGGAATGAAATTTTTATAGATTTTTTATGATTTTTTAATACAGGAATAATTAGAATAGGACACGTGGATGCCACGCAAGTAAGGAAAGCCAATCGGAGTGTGTTGCGTGTACAGCTAACCAGTCGTCACCTGTGCATTCCACACAAGCACATGGGAGACAATTGCAGTATGACATGTGTACCAAGTGATGCAAGCTTTACCACATGTTAACACAACGTTAATTCCAAGTTTTGTCACGCTGTCAACAAGTGTGCCACGAGATTTGTTTGTTCACTGTACCAGGGTACCACATAATTTGTGTTAGTGAATCACATTGCACCATGTGGTGCTGACTCAACATGTGTTGACCAAGACCAGTTCGTCCCGCCATACATCACAAGTTGATTCGTCCAATGTTTCTTCTGTGCCACATGTCACAATCTCATTGGCTAATACTGTTTAATTTTATTTTTTTTCATCTTAGCCCTTAATATGAAGCTGATCTGATGATAAAGATTTTATTTGAACCTAATTTAACTCCCTTATTTTCCTAAAAATCCTAATGAGCTAAATTTGAATTTTTTTATTATCAATTTTTGGATCTAATAAGATAGAAAAGTACAGAAAAATTCAAAAGAAAATAAAATTTTAGTGAAGATTTAAGAAGAGATTGATTGTATTTATGCTTCTTATTTTTTATTTATCATTTTTTATATTTTTATTTATGAATAAAATCATGTCTAAGTAATTTATTAATCTAAAGGTCTTATGAATCCAATTTTCTACATGTGATGATCTAATATTTTACCTTAATTATGATTTCAATTTCATTATATTATTTAACCTAATTTTTATACTATTAATTATTTGGCCAACAATTGATATATAGAGGCAATTAAATAGATATGAGAGAATTATTTGATTGTTTCTTTTAATTAAATAACATGCATAGTTTGTAGGCAGAGTTATATAATTTTTACTTATGTGATCCATAATTGATGAACTTAATTAGTAGTATACAATTTATTGACATAAGAATATAATTAAGTTAATTACTATATGATATATAGTTTACTTAAAAGAGAAATACATGCTAAGTCAGATTCAGTTGATCATATAATTGATTAATAATTATGTTAGAAGGATTTTAGTGATCCATATGTTTAGAAAATTGAAAGATTAAGTATTTCTAGATATTTTCTCGTATATCTTATTAGTTGTTAATTTAGAGTTAATTAATTACTGTTATTTATTTTTGGTTCTTTTAATTTTTCTTTTTTAAAACACAAAAAAACTATCTTTACTTTTAAGATTTTAAATTAGTTTCAAATAACATAACCTCCGTGAGAACGATATTTTATTATCATTATATTACTTGTATGTGATACGTATACTTATGTACTTATTGCACACAATTCGTGTCAATCAAGTTTTTAACATCATTGTCGAGGATTATAAATATTAAAAATTAATTTTTATTTTATTTTATTTAGTTTTTTTTTTGTAATTTTATTCATACTTAAACACTTATAACCCAAAATGCACACAACATCTAAATTTCTCTTGGAATAATGACAACAATCAAGATGATAATCAATTCAACTGTCAATCATTTTCAGCACCTAATTTTCAACAACCACAATAATCATTAGCCTAAGAGAAGAAGCCACATATTTAGAACAATATAAATACTTTAAGAGGGATGATGAAAAGCTTTATTCAGTCAGTAAATATAATGGTGTTCGCTCAAGAAGCTTCGGTTCAAAATTTAGATACCCAAATGGGATAGCTTGCCCAGGATATAACTCAAAGGCTTTAAGGTAACCTTCCAAGTGACATAATTATAAAGCGTAGAAGAGAAGAAAATGAGCATTCTAACACCATAGCCTTGAAGAGTGGTAAAACTTTAAAATAGAAACCTGAGACTCAAAATGATAAGGAGGAACATAAAACTCAAAAGGATAAGGAGGAATAGGAAGCTAAAAGGGATAAGAAGAAACAAGTGGATAAACAGCACATCAGAAAGGAAATAATTCAACCAAAAAAGAGAAACCTCTATAAACCAATTATTCTGTTTCCTTAAAGGCTGTGAAGGCAAAAGTTAGATATGTAGTTTTTTAAAATATTGGATGTCTTCAAGAAATTGTATATAAATATACCATTTGTAGATACACTTGAACAAATGTCTTCTTATGCCAAATTTTTAAAGGACATCATATCTAAGAAAATGAGGCTTAGAGATAATGAAACAATAATCTTGACTAAAGATTATAGTGCCATATTTGCTAGAAAAGTACTCCAAAAATTTAAAATCCGGATAGCTTTGACATTCCTTACACAATTAGTAACATGAACTTTAAGAAAGCACTATGTGACTCAGGTTCAAGCATTACCCTTATGCTATTATTGGTCTTTAAGATATTGGGGGTTGGTAAAGCCAAACCCATTTAGTAACATTACATATAGTAGATAGATCAACTAAGTGATCCTTGAGTGTGGAAGAAGATGTGCTAGTAAAAGTAGACAAGTTCATCTTTCTGAGATATTTCATTGTACTAGACATGAAAAATGACTATAACATTCCTATAATACTTAGTCATCCATTCTTAGCAACTAAAGTGCACTCATTGATGTACCAAAAGATGAGCTTACAATGAGAGTGCAAGATGAACAAGTAACATTTAAAGTTTTAAAGCATTTGATCTGCCTAATATTGATAATATTAATGAATGTTTTAGGATAGAAGTTACTAATCATGATTATAACTTAAAAAAATCTGTTGATTTGCCCATACTTAAGACTATTATACATGATGTTGTGAAAAATAAAGTAAACTCACCAAGAAACAACTCAATCTATTTTAATTTTGAAAGTATGAAATCTAAGATTCATATTGGTGATTGAGAACTTTTTTGAGACTACACCTTCTATGTGTATATCCAATATTGTTGTGGAGAGTTTTGAGATAGAATCTAAGCTTAAGCCATATATTGAAGGGCCATAAAGATTAAACCTCACACCTTTATCCTACCATCTTCAATCAAGTAGGAAAGCAAAAAACGTCTAATAGAGAGATGAAAAAGATGCTACAAATACATAATTTAGATGAGGTAAAATAGAATGCTTATAAGAATGCTAAAAGATACAAAAAGAAAACAAAAATATGACATGATAAGATAATTTTGTACTATATTTTTAAACCAAAACATAAAATATTATTGAACAATTCAAGACTCAAACTATTTTTGGACAAACTAAATAGAAAATGGACACAATGGGATGTACCTTAGGAGTTAATATAATCGTCTAGTTAAAGATGTTAAACGTGATGCTGGTTGGGAGACAATCCAACGTTATTTTACTTATATTTTTATTGTTTTTTTTTTGTAGATGATTTTATGTGGAAAGCAAGGCACAATAAGATTGTGAATTTTAATGACAAATGTGGTGTGCCAAGGCTAAATGAGATTTCTTTCCTTTTACTTTTTCATATTTATATGTGCACATTATGGATAATGTGGAATTTAAGTTTTTGAAGAGAATTTCATTCTCTACTTTAGTATTTAGTATACATTTTCAATTTTTAGAATTTTTTTTATTTTTAGGATGTTTTTAATCATGATTTGGGTAGAAATTGATAAATACATGAAAACCAACTATATGCATGCTTGATATGAAATGTATGAATCCAATGATAAAATTGGTTAGGATAGGGAATGCAACATGCTTGCTAAGATACTTACATTAATCACGGGATATGCTTGTTAGTTTTGATTGAATTTATTGAAATTTTTATGCACATGTTCATGATTGATTTTGGTGTTCTTATTGAGAGAAAAGTTGTAGTAAGTTACGCGAGTTGATGAGATCTATTATTATTTAGAATCTATTTGATCATCTCTTGAGGCAAGATCTTAATTAGTATTTAGCAAGAGAAATGATTTAACCTTTATTTGAATCGATTGAACCTTTCCAGCTAACTATTGTTAATATTTGTAATCACTCGGACCCATTTGAGCCAAATTAAGAACTTTTTATATCTTTAAGTCATATTATATGCCTAACCATTAAATATTATCTTTATCCTTGCACCATTAGTTTGTATGAAAAGAAAAAAACACAGTTATGTTATATAGTAAGTTGAATTGTAATGTGTTCTCTATTTAAAAAAAACTCACAACATAATTATCCCTCAAAAAGAAAAAAAAGTAAGTTTGGAGGGTTTTGTGAAGTTACAAAAAAAAAAGATATAGAATAAAAGAATATGAAAAGAATTAGTGAATTAAAATATCAAGTAAAAGTTTAACTGTAATTAAAAGTACATAATGAGTAAAAATAAAACTAATGTGTAAAAAGAGTTTAACTATCTTCATGTATGGCCCCATCTAAGCCTTACATTATAAGCATGTAAAGTCTTTATTAATCTTTAACTAAGTACGTATTTATATTAGTAGAAAGAGATGTAAAAAATTAATTTATGAGATTTGTTCTAAGATTAATTGAATTGATTAATATGTTAATATAAGTTGATTTCATAAGTACATTAACCAATTTGCCAAAAATCTTACTTATCTTTGTAAGGATTAAACGTTGATTGATGGATAAATTAAAAGTATCAATAACAATATATAAAATATCAAAAGTATTTGTATTAAAGTTATAAATGTTAGCTATATATATGTTATAAGATAAAAACTCATAGATATTCTTGTATTGGGATATCTAGTACTTGTATAATGTTACAATATATGAATAAATTAATAAATTAAATTATTATGATTTATCAAGTAATTTGTCAATAATATTTAATTTTTTTGTTTTAAATTATTGGTTTGAATGCATAAAAGTAATGTTTGATAAAATATTAAAATATGTAGGTTCAAAAGCTTTTTTATATATTTTATTTGATAAAGTTTCGTTTTCTTTTTCTGGGGAGGGAGGAATATAGAACTAAGATTTTTTGGTGATCGGGGATTTAGTATATTTCTAATTTTCTACTAACCTAATCTATGTTACTAGACAAGAGCGATATCAGGCATGGCATAGCATAATTCATTGAATTATTTATATATATATATATATATATATATATATATATATATAATTTTATTTTTATATCTTTTCATGTATTCCACGTTTTTTTTATATTCACAATATAAAAAACATTTTTTTAAGTGAATATCTTTTTATAACATAAAAAATATATCTTTTTTAAGAAAATTAAAATTAAAATCAGTTAAATTAATATTTTGTAAGATATAATTACTAATTGATCACACTTCAAGGAAACATAGCACCACACACCACCTTTACCACTTCTGTTATTAAATTCAGGGTGGCCTAGTTCTATAAAATAATAACTAAATTTGTTTTATTATCAAAACAGTTACGTAGTGGGCTGGACGGGTTGTATGCAATGATGAAAATTTCAGTGATACGATGCAAATCATCGTTATAATATTTTTGTTTTTATATATTTTCGTATTAAAATAAGATATTTATATTATTTTTTTTGAGAATTTTAAAACATTATTATTAAATATTATTATTGTTAAATTATCATTTAATTTTTGATAAAAATATCATAGATATTATAAATATTATCGCTTTAAAATATCTAAAAAATATTAATAATTTTTTAAATATTATAAAGATTTATCTATATATAATATTTAATATAATTAGATAATTATGTTAAATATTTTAGTTATTAATGCTATAATATTTTTTAAAAAATATATATTTTATTATATAATATTTTAATTAATTTATCAAATTATTGATTAATATAGATATTATAAGTATTTAAAAATACATATATTAAATAAATAATTAGTTATTTTTATATTTTATAAAAAAAATTATAAAAATTCATATAATATTATTTATAATTTTCATGATTTTTTTTAATTTTTTATCATTAATAATAATATATTAATATTTTTATAAAAACTTTATCTTAATATCTTAATTCAGTCAAATATATGAAAGTTGTTTCACAATCTACCGTGTGCTCTAAGTTGGCAGGTTAATCGAATTAGTCTGAATCAATTAGATAGATAACTCTCGGTATTTATCTAACATATTACTAGAGTTTAACATATATTCACTTATGTTTTTGATGTTTATAAAAAATGTTATAATATATCTAAATTTTATGGTTAATATCATTAATGTCTCTAAATTTAATGGTGTTAATTTTTCCATCGATATTATGTTAATAATCTTATAGCTCTGATACCAAATTAGTGACTAACTATTTAACGCAAATTGTTAATTTATATAATTATTAAAGATAATTTTTTAATTTTTTTTATCATTTTCATCTTATTGTTTATCAATATTATAATTTGATATAAGCAAAAATTTAAACATTTAAGATCCTTAATTGATTTAAAACTTATAATTATTATACCTAAACTTAATGGATCCACAACGGTCTTTTTTTTGTTTGTCTCATCTTGTTACACCGATTATGTCTCAATTTTGCTCAAACTTTAATATCTTCTTAATAGAAAAGAGTAACTAAACTTCATTTTATTCATAATATAATAAGTATTATAACCTTAAGGACAATTAAGAATCTTGAAGGGATTCTTAGCCATTCATAATTTCTGAGTTCATAAATAATGATTAAGATTTCTAAATAAAGGGCTTGTTATACTAAAAAATGTGAGTTTTTTTATCTTTGTGGTCTGTTTTTTTTTCGTGTCCTCAAATGAAAATAAGAGTTCCTCTTATAGTACAAGAAATCTTTGTTTATAAGATAGGAATTACTATTTTATCTTTACTTTAATAATTCATCTGTTTTACTGGTTTTTAATGAGTCATTGTTTTTTCCTTAGCACATGTTGCCGACTATAGATGTGGGTCTACATCTCTATTTTTTTGTCGTCTTCTACTCACGATTCCTCCTGTTTATTCTTCCTTGTCATTTTCTACCAACAATCTTTTTTATAACGTTTATGATAATGCATCTTTGTCTTTTCTACCTTTGATGGAATAAATGCACCTGTGATCTTTGGTGATTTTTCTAGCATAAAAAAGAATAGCTTCCTTGTTGCTTAAGCAATTTTTAGGTTGTTACTATTAAAATTTATCTCATATTTGGTGATTTTTTACCCTTCTCTTCGAAGAGAGCCATGCTACTATGAAAAGTGATGATGACTTTATTAGTTGAGTAATTTACTTTGATCTCATTAGAATTATCATTTTCTAGAAGCATCCTTGGTTTGAAAACTTCTCTATTTCTGTTAGAAATTCCTAACTTGATGAAGTGGAAAGGAATTATACATCCTTCTTCATTCCAATCCATTAGTAAACTGAAAAATCTGAGATAAATAGACTTTTCACTTTTTCTTATTTTCTTCTTGAAGTTCTTGAGTGCTTTTTCAAAAAATTTTGGAAAATAATTTAATTAACTTAAATTAATTCCTAAATATATGTTTTCTATTAGTTCTGCACGACAAGCTTTGTGAACAAATATTACATCAATTCCTTCTAAAAAATTGAATTTACTTCCCATAGAAAATTCCTTTTCTATAGTATAGAATTCCATGTCTTTTATGTGTTTTTGGGTAGATTTTTTGGTCAAGTTATAGAGACTCAACCATTATGATTTGCTGAGATTTCTATATTTATCTTTTTCATCTTTAATGACTGATGAATTTCAAGGGGATATTTACCTTAATAGTATTGAATGCCTTATTATTTTTTATGTCTTTGAGAGAGATGCTTCTCTAAATAGTACTTGAAGCTTTACCATTTTCTCTAGAGTTGTCAACCTACTTGGTGCTGCTGGTTGTTGTTGTAGTGTTGTAGAGTAATTCCTTACTATATCTTCTAAAATTATTAGTTTTAATACTTTGTAATTGGCATAACTACCTTCAACCTTTATTCTTTTGATGAATGCTCTATGAGTTACTCTACTAAACCCAAGATTAAATTTACTAACTTTTGTCCAGTTGTTATAGATTCTTGGTTTTTGGTCATTATAGACCACATAAGTATTTTTTTTACCTCATTAGTCATTTTGAGTTTTTTTTTATTTCAAAGATATTACTCTTTTTTGAACTGTTAGGTTCCTTTTCATCTAGATTTCTTTCTTTAGAAGTTTTATCTTCTTTAGAGGTTTTGGACTCTAAGAGTTGTTTTAAACAATTAATTTTTTTCTGTTTATTTCCTATCTTCATAAGAGACTTCCCATGGTAAAAAAACTTGAGTTATTCCTTTAGGATTTTTATCTCATTTTCCTTTATCTTGATCTTAATATCAATATGTTCCATTCCATTAAGATAAAAATAGTTAAAGGTGCTAATTATCTAATAAGAGCATCTCCTAAACTATTCTTATTTTTTGGGAGATATTTGACTTCAAAATAATAGTTGTTGAACCACTGTTGCCATCTGTGTAGTCTTTCTTGTTTATAATAACTTGTAATATTAATTCTTAAGAAATAATCAAAATTCTTATTATCAGTTCGAACAATGAATTTGGAACTTATAACAAATATTGTAAATTTTTTAATAGTCTTTTTAATAACTAGATATTCTTTTTCATTTTTGTGATAATTTAATTCTAGAGCATGAAAAGATCATGATGTATATCTACAGAAATAATCATCTATTTCATCGCCTTTTGCTTTCAAAAATGCTCCCTAATATTCTTGTGAAATATCTATTTCAATTATTATTTTATCATTTAGCCTTGGATGGTATAAAGTTGATAAAAAATTTACCTGTGCTTTTATTTTATTCATATACAAAGTATCTTTCTTTATCCATTTTCAGATATGGTCTTTCTTTCAATTTAGCTTGTAAAAGTTTTCGCATTTCTACAAATTTCTTAATATATGCTTTAACATACATCAAACATCTTAGAAATCTTTGTAATTGATTTTTGTCCTTTAATTCACTAGAAAACCCTTAAATGTTATTTAGTATATAGGGTTGTAGATTATGTTTTTTATCTTTAATTTTCAACCCTAAATACTTAATTTTCTTCTTAACAATTATTGTATTCCTTCTAGAGAGTACAATGTCTTCTTTCTTGAATTCTTGTAGAATATTAATAATATTTATTTAATTCATTAATGAAAACCAAAATATCATCTATATAGGTACAATAAATATTTTATAATTTTTTAAAGATATTATCAATATATCTTTAAAAGATACCTAGAGCTTATTTTAATCCAAATAGTACAATAGTAAATTAGAATGTTCCTTGGAGACAACTAAATACTCTTAACTATTTAGATTCTTCATCTAGTCCTATTTGTCAAAATTCACTTTTTCAATCAAAACTCGAGAAGTATTTATTTTCTTTTATTAATGATAATAATTATTCTTTTTTTGAAATAAAGTATCCATTAACAATGGTTTATGTATTCAATGATTTGAAGTTTATTATCATTCACTTTTTAGCTTTTCTTGTTCCTGCTTCTTTTTGGACTAAGAATATAGAATTAGAGTTAGGTGAATTACTTGGATTATGACTTTTAGTTTTAAAAGTTTTTGAATTTGTTTTTCAAAATCAATTCTATCTTCTGAAGAATAAATCATTGGTTTTACTCTAATAACCTTATTAGAGTCTCTTAATTTTATATTAGCAATCGTTTTAGATATATTAATCTTTGGATCTAAATGATTTTTTGAGCTTACTATTTTTAATAATTTTTTGATAGTTGCTAAAACTTTATCTTTCTATATTTCATTAAGAAATGAGTTTTTTTTTCTCTTATATATCTAATGAAATATTTTTTAAATAAGATTTTTGTTTTTTTGTATCTATCTCACAATGTTTTCGTTTTTTATGTTGTTACATAAAGTTGGGTTTGAAACGGTCAAAAATTTCTTAGTTGTGATACATAAATGATATTGCCATCTAATATTATTAGACTTATTTTGTCTAAATATTGTGTAAAATGTTGATATAAGTTTAGAAAATTATTTCTTATTAATAAATCAACTCATGTTTTTTATTGGTATATGGTAAGAATATGAAAATTTTCTCCTTCTATTATTATATATGTATTTTTAAAAATCTTATTAAGATTTATTATAGTATTATTAGCAATTTTTACGATTAAATCTTTTGTTGTACGTTTTCAGTGTTCTTCTGAAAATATATATGTATTTACTACACACATATTTGCTCATGTAACTATATATACATGTAAATGATAGCTGGCATAATCTTTAAATTTCAATCCTACCTTAATATAATTACTATTTGGATTTGTTATACTATACAAATCATTCATCTTCTGATGAAGAGTACCCATATTCTAAGTGTTCATATCCTAAGTCGGTTATTTTCTCTAATAGATAAATATTGTATGTATCATCTATATAGGATTCTTCAATTAGTTTTAATTTCATCTTAAAAGTTTATTCTAATATTTTTACTTTCTACGAAAATTTATTTTTAAATTTTTTCTTATGTTGAAGCCTATTAGGACATTTATTGGCATAATGTCCTTTTTAATTACAGATTTGATATCTACATTTCTTTTTTTCTTTAAGGGCAATAATTCTTGTTTTTAGGACTTTTATACTTTTTTATTCTAAAATATATTTTCCTATAGGTTTCCTTATTAAATATTCTTTTATTTTTTTGAAAATCTTGTTTCTTGAATTTATATCTTTTAAATTTCTATATTTTTTATATTTCTATTTGTAGGGTTTTGTGTTACATCCATATTTTTCTAGTATTTTAAAATCTCTTGCATCACAACAGATTTTATCATTTTTTCTTATTTGTTTATATTCCTTTCTTTCTTGGCATGTAATGTAATTCTAACTTTTAAGGCTTCTTATTCTTTCTTCTAAGATGTCTGTTATGATTTTTCTATTTCTCTGATTCCAACCTTCTATTAAGGTCTTATTTAATGTACCAAGTAGTTTTTGAAAAAATATTTCCCTATAAGTTGTTTACATAAAAGACGATAATTTACGATAATACATTCTATATTCACAAATAAAAGAATATATGTAATACATGTTACAAATTTTCATATTTGTTAAATTTCATTTGGCTTTATTAATTTCATTTTTACTAGATTTAGTTATAGTTCTTTCTTTATTTTATCCAATAAATTCCTTGTATATTTCATTTACTACTATATCTAAATATTCTCTTCTTGTGAGAGTATTCCCTTACATTAATAAATGTTGTTGGTCTATTAAATTTGAAAACCAAACTTTAACCTTTTTCTGTCATTTTACGAGCAACTAATACCCTACAGATTGAAGGGTTTATTTGTGTAGTTTGAGGGGCTTGTGTGAGTACACTTATACCATTAACACATTCATCTAAAGCTTTTTTCCTAGCTCTTATATAATCTAAATCTAAGAAATCAGATCAATAATTTTCATAGAGCTTGAAATCTGGTAGGATACTGCCTCTAGTCAATGTAACCCTTCTTTCATTTTGGGTGATTGTCTTCTTCTATTGGAAGTGTGAGGCTCTCTTGATCTTGATCTATTTCTTTTTTTCTTATGTAAGTAAGATGTTTCTTCTTTGAAAAGAATTGGTAATAAAATTAGTTTTATATGACCTTTTAAGATTATGATTTTTGGTTCAGAATTAGTATCGTTGATTATTATCATATTGTCTTCCTCTTTGTTTGTACAAATCCTTTCATCATAATGTTTTTCTAATTCTTCATTAGTTAGTATTAACAAACTAATTAATTTTTTTATGTCCCTATTTTCAAGATTCATAAATTTTTCTTCTAATTCTTTTCTATATTCCATTAAATGGGAATTCTATCTTTTTTGTTAGATTTTCTTCATTTTTTGTTCTCTCATTTCTAGGTATCAAGGCATTTGATCTTCTAGTTGATTTTATTTTAAATCTTTCTAAGAGATCATATTTATGACTTATAATATCATTGTTTCTATATATGTTACATATCTCTTTTCTTAGTTCTGTAATTTTCATATGTATATCTTGTTGTAATTTATTATAACCACATTCATTTATTTATTTTGATAATTATTTTTGTGTTTCGATTATACCTTATAAATACTTCGTATTTAATTCTTGGACTAAGTTCATTTCCTCTTTAAAAGTCTCAAAGCTTTCATTAATGTTGTTTGATTTTTTTGTTATTCCTACTAGACTTACATTTGTAATTGTATATTTTTAAAATTTATCTTTCTAATATGACATCATAAACTAATGCTTCCATTACTATAACTTCATCTTTTAGTATTTTAATTTCTTCTTTATTAAAAGCTTCTTTTTTATGATCTATAAAAATAAATCTTAATAAATTATTATTTTTAACCATATTATTTTTTCTTCTTAGTATCAAAGGTTTTTCCTTGATATCTAAATATCATTCTTCTAGTATTTCAAAGTCTATTAGTATTTTTAGTTTTATTATTTGTCCAAATTCTTAAAAGATTTATCTATTTCTATAAATTCATTTTGTTCATTTAATGAACTATTATAACTATTTATTAATGAATACTCTAATATGTAGTATTTTAAAAATAGAAGATTTTCTTCTTTAATTAAATCTCATCTTTTAAATTGGTAAGCTAAATTTAACATTTAGTTTAAGTTTTATCATGAATATATATAGCAAACTTAAGATATGCTGTGAATTTTAGTTTCTAGTATCCCAATTACCATAGATCATTTCTAATAGAACATTTTTCCTGTTTATTATTATATTATCTAGTAATGTTATTTTATTAGTGTATATATTACTTCTCTAAAATGAACTTATATTCATATTTTTATTTCTCATAAATAAATGTATCCAATTTTTTCTTATCATTTTGAGGGATTTTTGATTGTATATTTATTAGAGTTTCTTTCTCAATTAATGATATATTATACCTTCATTTTATATTTGTGATATTAATATTCATTTCTTTATAACTTATTCCACAATAAATTAATCTTTTTTAAAGAATAATTTCCTTAAAGATGAAAACAATGGGTCTTTAAATACATCGCTTTTTTTTAAGATTTAATTTTTCTTTTTGAATCTCTTTAAATTTTTTTTTACTAATTATCATTCCTTTTAAAAAATATCCTAAGATGTCTTCTATTTTTAATTCTAATATTTATTAATTTTTTATTACTTTTTGATTTTTTATTACTTCTTCTTTCATTTTTATTTATGAAATATTATTATTAATTTTTGTTAGATTTAACTTACGTTATGTTTGAGGGATATTTTTAAATTTTTTAAAATATTAAGAATATTTTTAAAGATTTCTCAAAATACGTGAATATTTTTTATGTTATGCTAATAACTCTTCAAACCCAACTTAATCTGCCTGGATTAATAATATAGAATAATATATTCAATTATATTTAATAGTAAAAAAAATATAAAAATATCATATATTAATTAGGGTTATTAATGGGTGGAGTGATATTGTAGACTCCTTTATTCTCTAACCATAATTTAAAATTTAGCTATTATAGATAAATCAAAGGTATTCAACTGCAAACATGATTCCAAGTGAAAAAAAAAATTCAATTAATATTTTAAATATTATTTTATATCGAAGAAATTAAAATTTTGTGTCAATAAATAAGAAAAAATAAATGATATTTATGAAAAATGAAAAAAATATATATATGTAACAAGAAATACATAATCCTTTTATATTACACAACATTGATAATATCTTGTTACAAATTAATTTGAAATAATAACAATAAATTATAAAATAATTATAAGATTTTAAATTTTTAGAATTTAAATAAATATTTTGAATAATTTTTATAAAAGAAAAAATATTGATGTTTTAATATAATAAAAATATAAAATATAAAATATTTAATGTATTATTTATAATTAGTTTGAGTTTTAACGTAATTAAATTTATAAAAAAATAATAAATAATAAATTTTTATATATTTATAAAATATGATATATAATTTTGGATAACGAGATGGAGAATACGATTTCTTTCCTTATTCTAACTCATGTTATAAAATGCATATTTTCGTTTTACATTCCTCACTCCTCATTTTAGTATCTCCTTCCTTACCTCCAATTAGATAATTCTCTCAAGAAATTTTTTCGATCAAGAAAAATTAACAACCCTATATTTAGTAATTAAAAATATACTTTTAAAAAAATAAAAAAAATATTTATATATTAAAAAAAACTAAAATAATCGAACCTCTATAAAACTAATAGATTTAGGTGACGTTTGGTTCACATAATGAAATCGAAATGAGAATGAAAATGAAAATGAAAATGAAAATGAAACAATTTTGTTTGATTTAACCATTGGAATCAAAGAATAAATTAATATTACAGTGTTTGATTTATAATTGGAATGAAATGAAAAACACTTTATATTAACTTAATACTCCTATATTCAAAAAAGTTTAAATAATATAATTTAATTATTATTTTTTCGTGAGACAAAATACATTATTGAAATCATTATTTTTTAAATAATTATTACTTAAAATAAAATATATTATTAAAATTATTATTTTTCTAAATAAGGTTTAGGGTTTTGAGGTTTGAGATTTATGGATTTGGGGTTTAAGGTTTAGGGTTTTTGGGATTTGAGAGTTAAAGTTTAGGGTTATATTTGTGGGTTAAGATTTATGGTTAAAATTATTATTTTTCTAAATAGGGTTTAGTGTTTTGGAATTTAGGATTTAGGGTTATATTTATGAGTTTAGTTAGGGTTAAAATTATAATTTTTCTAAATCGGGTTTTGGGATTTAGAATTTAGGATTTATGGTTTATGATTTAAGGTTATATTTAAGATTGGAGTAAAATTAGAAAAAAAAAATTGAAATAAAATTAAAATTATGATTCATTAAGAGGGAGAACAAAAAAAGAATCTACCATAAAAGATATTATTAGTTAGTAAGTTAATATTTTTTCTTATTTAAAATATATCTTTTAATTATATCTATTTTATTTTTAGATATAAATAACCTAAATCTTGTCCACCCTTATTCCTGCCCAAACAATATACGAAGAATAGACTCCTTTTTTTATCTTTTTATTTTTAGTAGGTAGGAGTTAGTGGGCACGAGTTCTCATATCACGGAGAAATTAATATTTAAATTTTGATTAATATATTTCTATTTCTGTTCTAAAGTATAAATATAGAGAAAAATACAGTACATATTTCATATATAAAGTTACAGGATTTATTTAATATTTTAAGAAACAAAAGTTATCATTTGATTGTTTAATTTTATAAAAAATAATAAAGAATGATAGAAAATATTTTTTATTAATGTTTTAATATTTTATTTTACTAATAAATAAATAAAAAGATAAAAATGATTTTTTATTATAATATTTTATCATATATAAAAACTATTAAAATATTGAATAAGTAGTTATCATAAATAAGAGACTAAAAAATATTAATAAATAATAAAATTTATCTTTTTTTTATAATTTTTACAAAATATAAAAGACTAAAAAATAAATAGTTTATAATTTAAGTGAATAATTTATACTCATATTTAACATAATGAATCTATACTATGCCTCACCCTTTTATTAATAATTTTATGTTCTTCGTTCTTTTTTTTAATTCAATTGAAAAGTAATTTATGTGTAGAGAGATTGAGATTGAGATTGAGATTGAGAAGGATGGACAAATCTCTAGCTCTCTTTGTTCGAAATGAAAAATAACAATTGTGGAAACTGGAAACTGTATTATTACTGTTATACCCACAGCCGCCGCCCCATTAACTAAGACTGCAGCAATAACTAACCTTGTAAATGAGCTAACATATTGCAGTCTGTCTAAGATTTGCGAAAGTTCCAGGAAATAACTAAGAAAGCTACTGGGTGATTTTTTTAATATATTTTCACGGTTTAAATGATTATTACCATGTATAAATTCTTAATGATATTATTATAATTATTTTTGTTATTTTTATATGAAATATTTATTTTTATTTTATTGTAATATTAATATTATTAAATAAATTATTCATTAATAAATTATTATTATAACAATAATTATTTAAATTATAATAATATTATCTCCTTATTTTATTAATATAATAATTTTATTAAAAGAATAAGAATACCTGTACTAATAAATCTAACGGATCATCTGCACAGTAAATAAAATAAATAAATAAGTATATATATATATATATTATAATATTAAATTTAAAATTAATTATATTTAAAAATTTATTTCAAATTTAACTCAATAAAATCTTATAAAATTAAGTGTTACATAAATTTATAAAATGTTAAAGATGTTAACTCTTAATCGACATGAGGTTTTAAGTTTCTTAATGCTCTCCTTCTATATCGATGAGGGTGAGTGGACAGAGTTATAGATGAGGTTAATTTCGGGATATTTGAAGTGATAGTTAAAAAATAAATTCTGATATTAATTTATAAATTTATGTTTAAATCAATCTAATAAGATATTATAGAAATAGAGATTACATAAATTTATAAAATGTCAAATATTTTGACTTTTGATTCACGTGTTATTTTAGGTTACTTACTAATTATAATCATAAATTTAACATTAAATATAAATAATTAATTGTTATCTAAATCTTTAACTTTAAGAATATTATTATTCTCGTTACTATCGTTATTGGAAAAAAAAATTTATTACAGTATTTTTTTCATAAGATTGTTTTGCAAAATTGATGTCGATAGAGGCAAAGCAATAACAAATTGCCAAGTCTTCAGAATTGTTTTTCAAAAATCTAAAAATATATTAAAAGGTTACCCTAAAACGACCAAAAAAACAAAAGAAAGAAATTAATAGATGGACATGGACAAGCCAATAATATATTTAAGCATCTTGATCATCAATTAAATGATGGAAAAAAAAAATTATATGAGATATGTGCATGTATATAAAAAATAATTTATATTAACATTAAAAAGATAATATTATTTATATTTTAATTAAAATGAGATAATTATATTTAATTAAGTTAAATATTGAATAAAATAACTATTCATAATAATTATCTATGTAAAATTTTCTCTAGATGTAAATAAAGTGTTAGTTAATTAAGGTGGACGAAATAGTAATTAGTGTCCATCTACAAATTAAGTATACAAAGATAATTAAGAAGATGTTTGTGATGTATTAATTCGCTTATTTCATCTCCTAAATAGAGATAGAGACACCTCCATTCTTCTATGATGTTATATTTAAAATAAAATAAAAACAACCAATCAGATACTTTTATCAATTTATATTATTATTTAAAAGTAATTCTAGATATATACAGCAGTGAAGTATTATAGTTTAGCTGACTTTCCAAGTTCCAAGTCTTAATGAAAGACTTCAAGTCAACTTTAAAAGTTTCATATATTCCGTAGGTCATTATTAATTATCACCCTTATATTTCAAGCTACCCCAGTCATATCTTCTATATTTTGAATTATTCTAAAAAATAATCCTAATATTATAAGAAAAATGAAAAAAAATTAATACGTAATTCTAATAAAATATATTTTCATTATCATGTGTAAGACTTTGTCAACTTTTATTTTACACAAAGATTATCTTTAAAAATAACTCAAAGTAGAGAAAATTTGATTGAACCAATTTAAAGTGTAACTGAGACGACACTGATGGTGATTGATAATAACCCCACATTATATTTATAAATATCATTACGGTGAATTATACAAACAAGATGTTATTTATTATTATTAAAATAATTAATATATTAAAGATAATGATATTATTATAATAATTTTTATCATTAATAAATTATTCTAATAATAATAACTATTTATATTATAGTTATATCATTATCTTTAATTTAATGATATATTATTTATTTTTTATTTAATATATTCATCACCAATCATATTATTTATTCTTTTTATTAAGTATGTTTTTCAAAAATAATTATATTAATCTTATATGTGATTTATCTAGAATATCACATCATCACTTGCTTAAAATAAGACAATGAATAATTTTTCATAATTATTTTGTTTTTTCTTTCCATTAAGTATTAATTATTTGTGATTTTTAATAAAAATATTTTTACTAATATTACATTTTATTAGTTTAAAATATCACATTATCATTCAATAAATAATTAATTTTCTCCGATTTTGTTATTACATAATTATCAATTTAATTTTATTAACTTTTTTAAACATGAAAAAAAATGTCACTCTAAAAAGATTAAAAATTAATTTTTTAATTAAATTATACTTTTATATAATTTACATTTATGACTTGAAATTGAAAGATTGAAAAATTTTAAAAGGATGATTTTTTTTTAAATATTTTTTAAATAATTAGACTACTTACATTTATACTTGGAACTCAGACCTTGCATATGATTAAGTAGGATTATATGCAATAATATTATTTTTTTATTTATTATTTATTTTTAATTAAAAATATATTATTTATATATATATATATATAATAGAAAAATATATTTAAATTATTAATTTTTTTTAATAATATTTAATATTAAAAGTTTTAAATTTAAATAATAATTTTATATTATATATGTAATTTATATATATTTTATAAATATTATAATTAAAACAATGGTAGGGTAGATATTCTATTCACCTTGAAATAGATCCCTACTTATATGCGATTAAACCTCAATAATTCCTGGTTGCGGACAACGCGGGATTGCTTTGAACTGACAATTACTAGGCAATTTTTTTTTCTTTTTATTTTTTTGATAGGAAACTAGGGAAAACTTTCCAAAAATACGTTTACAAGCGAAGATAAAAATAAAAATATATAAACACTGAGTTTTTGTTTTTTTTTTTAAAAAATCTATTATCTTCTTTGTGATCCCTTAGAATTAGACCCTTAATAAAACTTTTCAAGAAGGTTGACATCAAAGCGTCAATTAACACAAACATTTTTTGAAATTAAATTTGTGATGAAAACGCTTACTCGGTCATATTAGAAATTAAATGCTTATTTTTTCAACTTTACTTTGCATGTGACTTGACTTAATTTATTTGATTTCTAACTATTTTCCAGAAAACGATTTGAGCATCACTATTCACTTGATAATATTTGATATTATAAAACTTTTTTTTAAATAATATTTGATATTATACAAATATATGAGTTAAAATGATAAAATAATTGATCAAAATTATATGTAATAACTTCAAAAAGTAATTAATTTTAAAATATTTTTAAAACATATTTTTATGAATCGAACCTCAATAGATTTTTTAATTAAAATTATATGTAAGAAAATCTCTATTATTTTATTCTATCAAAAAAATTTTAAGAATTTTTATTTTTTATATCTTTTATATGTAACAATTTCTTTGTATTATCAATATAATTTCATAAAAGAAATTACTATCAATACAAAATTCATGAACTAATGAAAATTCACTACATTCACAAGTCTCTGTTAAAAGTTTAAAATTTACCAAGAATTTTAAAAACACATAAAAATATTTAAAATTTTATCGCAATTTTAATTGAATAAAGTCTCTTAACTTGTAAATATTCAATTAGGTATTAATGGTGCGTGAAAAAAAATAATTTTTAAATTTTAATATTTTTACTTCAATTTTTCTTTTATCATTAAAATATCTTTCAATTAATTATTTTGGTTAAAAATTGATTAATTTGATCGAAATATACAAATTATCTATATAATAAAGTTGTAACTTCACGTGTAATATACATGATTTATATTTTTCAATCAAATTTTTAATATACATGATTTGGATCCTAATTTATAAGATTATTACTATTTTTATTATACACTTAATGAATACACAGTTAGACATATATCCAACTAAAAAACATATATTTTTATTTTGGGGACATGTATATAATTTTACATAATAAAGTTAAGCAATTATTCAACTAAATATATGAATAAATTTAAGAATATATATATAATTAGTAATTCAAATACATATTAACAGACGATTAAGATCACGTGTTAATTAAAATTCGATTAGTTAATCATGTGTTCAATTATACTCTAGTGAACATGGTCACCAACTAATCAAAATTCTATCAATTAGACATCTATTTAGTTAATTCTATTTCGATGAGTAAGATCACTTATCGATCAAATTATGATTTATTGAACAATTATCGATTTAATTGAACATATATTAATTCAATTTCAATGAATAAGGTCATTATCAAATCAAAATAATTAGACAAATATCCAATTTAATTATATATGTTTTTAACTCAATAGTAGGGTTATCCATCGAACTTCTAGTTAGATAAATATTCAATTTAATTGAACATTTTTTCAACTCAATTTTGATGATTGAGTTTATTAGTCAATCAAATTCTAATTAGGTCAATTAAATTCGAACTAGTCGAATAATATTCTAATTATGATCAGATAAATTGGATGAATATCTATTTAAAATTAAATTATAATTTATCAATGAAAATTAAAATTATTTGTAGGATATTATATCTAATTTTTGATAAATATAATTATCAAAATATTAAAATGAATAAATTGATATATGATGATGAAATCTTTAATAATAAGACACATTATTTATTAACAAATTTGTATTTTTGCACGACCAATTAGAGAAGCACAAACTTACAGCAATACAATATATTCGCGTCCACGTCCACGTCCACTTCGGTCGTTTGTCGTTTAATGACTTTATTTCAAGCCGTGTGGACCCTACCATAGCTTCCTTTTTCCACGAACACTTCCGAGCAAAAATTTAATAGACCGAGTCCTAGATTCCAAGCCAAAAAATTGTGAGAAATCTTTTGAAGTTATTTTATTAACCAATGAATCTAGATCCCCTCCCTCCACTTATAAATATGAGCCGTTAAAAGAGCCATCACAGATCAACAGAAACTTAAATGCTTATTTCTTCACACACTTCCGACAATATAGCCAAAAACAAACACTTGTTAATAAAGTTAAATTATTATCAAATGTCAGCAAATTATTCATATATGGAAGAAATGAGTACACCAGAACTACATCTTCCAGGTTTTAGGTTTCATCCTACAGAAGAAGAGCTTCTTGGTTTCTACCTCAAAAACATTGTGTTTGGCAAAAGTTTAAGCTTTGATATTATTGGCTTTCTCAATATCTACCATCATGATCCTTGGGACTTGCCTGGTATATATATATATATATATACATTTATAAAAGAAATGTTTGTTTTAGCTCATGAGTTTTATTGATTAATGTATATTTACCATGCTCATAAGGATCGTACATGTCCCATTTGTATTCTAATTTTAAAACGTTGTTAACCCTCTAAATATTATAAATATTACAATAATATTATACTTAATAGGATATCATACTTAATAATTTATATGTATTTGGTTATTACGTAGGATTGGCAAAGAATGTTGGAGAAAGAGAGTGGTATTTTTTTGTGCCAATAGATAGGAAACATGGTAGTGGAGGAAGGCCAAATAGAACAACTGAAAAAGGGTATTGGAAAGCCACTGGTTCAGACCGTAAAGTAGTAAGCTTAATATCAGAACCTAAAAGAGTCCTTGGTTTGAGAAAAACACTTGTTTTCTACAAAGGCAGAGCTCCAAAGGGTACCAAAACTGACTGGGTTATGAATGAATATCGTTTGCCCGATAACTGCAAATTACTTAAGGTACCTAATTCAGTAATTTCTCATTCTTCTTATTTGAGATTGTGACGAAATTTAATACCTTTTTTTTTAATTGCTAATTAACAAAATTTATGCACTTTAATTGATAAATAAAGTGCTCTGTTTTCTTTCTTTTAAAAGCATTATGTGTTATTGTAAATTAATATTACAGGAGATAGTAATGTGCAAGGTTTATAGAAAGGCAACTTCCTTGAAAGTGTTAGAGCAGAGGGCAGCAATGGAGGAAGAGATGAAAATCATCAATACTTGTTGCTCTTCATCATCAATAGACAGCTTCTCATTTTGCGGTCCTCAGGAAGATGAGTTAATGACAAAAGTGTCCATGAACCAAATGACATTGAAGAAAGAAGAAGAAGAATTGGTTGTGAGTAAAAACAAAATTGATGAGAAAGGAATAGAGAATATTAAAGGGTCTTTTTCTAAACCTCTTCTACAAATTGGGATGGATCACAACTTGCCTGAAATTCAAGTCCCCAAATTAAGCATGGATTTTTGCAATCAAGACCAATTTTGGGCACAGCTAAATAGTCCTTGGCTTCAAAATCTGACACCCATATTTAATATTCTCAATTTCTAATAAACTCCAGTTCTTAATTTGATACCCTATTAAAAAAAATGTAAGTTTTTTAAGTTAAGGGACAAAGAAAATTATATATATGCACCCTCCTCCATCTATAAATAAAAATAATTTCATCTAATTAAACTATTTTAGCTTAAATTAAAATGTCATGTCCCCAAGAACCAAATGTTAGATAATTTTGTTTGTGTTAAGAAAAGGAAACTTTAATGGCTTTTTGGTTTATGTTGTTGCTAATCCAAGATTATCAGATGATTCTGGGTTTTGATTGATCATAATAAGTAAGGGGTTTATGGTAAATTTAACACTTCTTGAAAACCTCAGTAAAATATATCTTTATATATAAAAAGCTGATGACCGCGCTGCTTTTTTTTTTTTGTTTTATTTTTTTAGAATTTTTTACCCTAACAAATGTTAAAATATTTATATAATAAATACATATTTTATATTATTTTATTAACTTTTTATACTAATAAATATCAAAATATCTATATAATAAATACTTTTTTTCTTTTCTTTTTTAAGGTTTTTACATCAATAAATATCAAATTATTTATATAATAAATAAAATTTTATGAATAATTATTTTGTATAATGCAATTATTTTTATTATATTAAGGGTAACGATTCATACTATTAATGATTATCTATTTAATGAGTATTTAATCAATTCATTTATAAACATATTATACTTTTATTGAATTAATAATTGTTATATCAAGATCACGTCATATTTTATATCAATTAGAAAAGAATAATAAGTTAATAAAAATTATTTTTAAGTAAATATATCTTTATCATTATATATAAAAATAAACAATGTTTGATCGAATAAAATTTTTTTTGTAACTTTTTCTTAAATAAATACCAAAATATTTATTTAATAAATATAATTTTTACATTTTTTAAACTTTTGTTTGTTTCTTTACGTTAATAAATACTTCAATATTTATATAACAAATATTTTTTATGAATAATTATTTTTATTACATATGATTACTAATTTAATGAGTGTTCACCAATGAACCAAATTTCTTTTTCTTTCTTAGTTTTTACATCAACAAATACCAAAATGTCTATATAATAAATATACTTTTAAGTTTTTTAAAATTTTTTGTAAGTTTTTTTACACTAACAAATATTAAAATGTTTAATTAATAAATAACTCTATGAATAATTATTTTATATAATGTAATTCATGATTATCTATTTAATGAGTATTTGATCAATTCACTTATGAACAAATCATATTTTTATATCTAAATCATACCGTATTTCATATCAATTAAAAAAAATCAATTAATATCAATTATTTTTAAACAAAAAAATTCTTATTAAATTCAATAAGTCATGTCTATAATTCATGTAGGATTAAATTTTTAGATAATAAAAATATTAATTAAATATGTTCATATATTCACTACTACAAAATTGATATATTGCCTCAGTTTTTAACCATGATTATAAAAACTAAGGTCTAAGTGAGAAAGATCATAAACTCTTATATATGGTTTCGATTTTTAACCGAGGCTATACGGATATCATTTGGTCACGATCTTTTATAAGACCGAGGATATAGACATACTATTTTGTCACGATCTTATAAAAATTAAGGCTATAAACATATCATTTGATCTAGTCTTTTATAAGACCGAGGTCATAGACCACAGTCTTTAAAACACCAAGACCATAGACATACTATTTGGTCATAGAAATGATATGTCTATGGTTTCAGTTTTTTATAAATCGTGACTTTATACATTTCAATTTATCCCATTTTTCAATATAAATTACAATAAATTTATCAGTTATAATATTAAAAATTATATTGTATTAAAATCAAGAATAAAATTATATTGTATTAAAATCAAGAATAAAATTATATTTGAGAGTTTATATACTAAAATATAACAAAATCTTACAAGCTAATTAATTAAAGTATTTCAAAATATGAAATACATTTAAATAATTTTCGAATAACAATAATAATCACACATAACATTACTTTTACAACCAATTCTAAAAATGATGGCATCCAAGTTGCTTACTTTGTCATCAATGAACTCCACGTGGTGTTACTTTAGTTTTTTTTTGTTGGGAAATAACGCAAATTTCTGATAAGCCAAACTTATGAGAAAGTAAGAATAGAAAAAATAACACATAAATTTGATAACGGAGTTCGGCCAATCTTGCTTACGTCTCCGGACCTACTGCAGATTTTTTTATTGAAAAAGGAGAAATTACACAAGGTGTTTACAACACTCAAAACCCACAACCCAATTTCACCCAAGAAAATTACTCTCAATTTTCTCTCACAAAAGCTTTTATCTCAATTGGAATGAACACTTTGGATGGTTAATTCATTACAATTACACATCTATTTATAGGAAAATTCACTCCTTGAATTACTCCTTAAATTAATGGTTCCTTGAATTAAGCTCCATGTTTTGCTCCATGTTTTACTCCTTGTTTTGCTCCATGTTTTGCTCCTTAATTTGCTCCTTAAATTAAGGAGCTTTATAACAACAATCTCCAATAATCTCCCACTTGAAGACTGATTTCAATCTGTCTTCACACCTCGATCAATGCAATAGCTTTTCTAATCTTTGTTACTCTAGCAGACCAACTGAAGTTGAGCACAACTTCAGTTTGTCAATAGTCACCACCTTTGTTAACATATTTGCTGGATTTTTGCTTCCTTAAATCTTTTCCAGTATTAACACATCATCTTCTAATAGAGATCTGATGAAGTGATAACGAAGTTCAATATGCTTGGTTCTAGAATGAAATGCTGAATTCTTTGCCAAGTGTATTGCACTTTGACTATCACTATGCAGAACATTCTTCTCCTGTTTGAATCCTAGCTCAGTTAACAAACCTTGAAGTCATATCATCTCTTTACTAGCTTCAGTTACTGCTACATACTCAACCTCTGTAGTGGATAGAGTGACAATTTTCTGTATTTGTGACATCCAACTAACAACTGTAGTTCCAACAGTAAATATATAACCGGTGGTGCTTCTTCGGTGATCAACTTCACCTCCAAAGTCTGCGTCTACGTACCCTTGTACTTTTAACTCTCCTTTACTAAAATACAAGGACTTTTCTATGGTGCCTCGCAGATACCTCAAAATCCACTTGACTACTTCCCAATGAGTTTTTCCTGGATTTAACATAAATCTGCTAACAACTCCCACTGCATGGCCAATGTCTGGTCTCGTACAGACCATTGCATACATCAAACTTCCAATGGCTGAGGCATAAGGAACCTTAGCCATGAATTCTCTCTCTTCCTCTATCTGAGGGGACTGATCCTTGGATAGGCGAAAATGACTGGCCAAGGGTGTGCTAACTGGCTTGGCATCGCCCATGTTGAATCTCTGCAAAACACGATTGATGTACTCTGCCTGAGATAACTGCAAGGATATTTTCTTCTTATTTCTTGTGATTTGTATTCTAAGAATCTTCTTTGCTGGACCCAAGTCTTTCGTGTCAAACTCTTTTGACAATTGCTGCTTTAACCTTTTAATATCATCCATACCAGTTGTTGTGACTGTGTTGAGTTCATTGAGATGTTGAGCTACCGATGCGCCTTCTGTCATCCGTAAATTGAACAAACGTCTCATCAAGTGTACTTTGTTTGAGGCTGATGGATTCTCATACATATTGGAGAGAGCTGCCATAAGACCCGCTGTGGTCTTTTCCTTTGCTATGTTGAAAGCAACATTACGGGATAGCATCAATCGAATAACTCTGAGGGCTTGTCTGTCTAGAAGATTCCAATCTTCTTCCTTCATAGCCTCTGGCTTCTTCCCTGAGAGAGGTTGATAGAGATTTCTTTGATACAGATAATCCTCTATCTGCATTTTCCAAAACCCGAAATCTATGCCATCGAATTTCTCGAGTTTCACCCTTCCTTCATCTGCAGCCATTACTCCCACTCAAATCTGACTTTCTTTTGATCGTTTCTAACTATTTCTGCAAACCACCGTGTATTAGAACACCTCTGTCAACGAACAAATATCGTCAACAAAATTTCACTATTCACGTGAATAGTAACCTTGCAAGAAATTGACAAAAATCACCACCAAAAGCTTTGATACCAGTTGTTGGGAAATAACGCAAATTCCCGATAAGCCAAACTTATGAGAAAGCAAGAATAGAAAAAATAACACACAAATTTGATAACGGAGTTCGGCCAATCTTGCTTACGTCTCCGGACCTGCTGTAGATCTTTTTACTGAAAAATGAGAAATTACACAAGGTGTTTACAACACTCAAAACCCACAACCTAATTTCACCCAAGAAAATTACTCTCAATTTTCTCTCACAAAAGCTTTTCTCTCTAAGTTTTTCTCTCAATTGGAATGAACACTTTGGATGGTTAATTCATTACAATTACACATCTATTTATAGGAAAATTCACTCCTTGAATTACTCCTTAAATTAATGGTTACTTGAATTGCTCCTTGAATTAAGCTCCATGTTTTGCTCCATGTTTTACTCCTTGTTTTGCTTCATGTTTTGCTCCTTAATTTGCTCCTTAAATTAAGGAGCTTTATAACAATAATCTCCAACATTCTTATGGCCTTGTATACCTATACAGTTAATTTTATTATATAAATAAATAAATAAATTATTTAATTTTTATATTACATTTATTTATATAATCTTATTTTGACACTCTTAAATAACATGTGACTGAAATAATTATAAGACAATTTAAAAAAAGGAATTTTTTTTTTACCATAATATGACTAGTTTTGATCTTAGAAAGAATGTCGATGTCCAAAACAAATGTTTTTCCATAAAGGTTCTTAAGTTGAAGAGGGCCAAATTGAGGACAATTAATTCCAAAACGAGAAGTATCACCAAGCAATAATCGAGAAACAAGAAGCAAAAACTGATCAACAATACTAATGGGCAATCACTTCAACAAACACATTGACATTCCAAATGTTGATTTTCCCATCATCTCTTCCAAAGAATGTGTACTTGCATCGAATAAGTGTCATCAAGCCCCCTTAGTATGGAAATGAGCAATATAGTCGTGAATTGTGATTTCCTTATACTTTAGAGGGTTCTTTACTGAACATAACTCCTTGATGGGTCCATATAGTCTTATAGAATACTTTAGTCCAGTGCAGAAGAATCATGCAATTGAGATTTTTGGAGTAAAGGTTCTATTTGCTAATACTCTATGCTAATTGCTTTTGAACTTGTCATTTGTTATCACTTGGAAAAAAATTAAACATATATAGTACTAGATAATATTAACGTGTCATTATGAATATCAGATAGAAGATACAAGAAATGGAATATGAATATCGGCATATTAAGAAATAAGAAGCTAAATGTGTCATTATGTTAAGGACAATCTTGTAGGATGACAAGGTCAATACTCAGTGTATTGTCAAGACTCAAGCCAGATCTCGTTAGATACTTTTCTTTCACTGCATTCAATTTGGCAGCAAGGTTAGGGAACATGGAAGAAAAACAAGGCACGAAATTGAGAATCCAGATAATTTCATTCTCTATCCAATTGAGAAGGTGATTGTTGCAAACTGAGCTAATGAATACTGTCTGCTGAAAAGGAAAGTAAACAACAAAAAGATAAACAATACCAACAAAACAAGGGCATTATAAGTTCCAACATTCTTAAAAAATAGAGATACTTTATGCATATTCCCCAAAAGCACTATTCAAACTATATAAGAATAGGAAATGGAAGTTTACAAATCTGTATACGAGTTTTAATAATTGCCTTCCCAATCAATGTAGAAAGAAATTTTTTCCAAAAAGGAATGCCAAATTGCCCAGCCAACAAGGTCAAATAGAGGGTCTGGCACCTAAAATATCCCAAAAGGCTAGCATATTACATCAATAAAAAAAAATTCCTATATGAAATTTTTAAATAAGTAGATAATATTGTACTTGTGATAGTTGACACAGAATCCTATAACAAAATGCAAAAAGGAAATGGGGGAATAAGAAAAGAAAAAAAAAAAGCTCAATTTCCTCATTCTTTGATAGCTTCAAAAATAAGAAAAATCAGATATCAAAGTTGGACCTAAGCTGAATGGAACTGTTTGACTCATTAACATGCCCTAGTTTTCTTGTTTCAATAAGAAAATAAAGCCACTTTTCTATAAGACCAAAAGCAGAACTAGTAATTTATAATTAATTATACAAGATCATAAAAACGTATGAACATTACATTCTAATATAGAGGTTTATATTTCTAAAATGTTAACACAATCAATATTTGTAAAATATGGCATGAAGGACCAAAGCTTTACAGTACCAGCATGATCACGATAAGAAACATGAGACTATAAATGTTAAGAATCTTTTGTTAGAGGTCTTAGGCATTAAATTATAAATATGAAAATAAGTTCAACGAATTATCATTGACTTCCAATTAATCTTGCCTCAAACATATTGATAGAATAACATCTTCTATCTACAATTAAAAAATAGCTAAGAATTGTACAAATCTGCTAAATAACCAACAAAAACAAGATACCTGTTTTTCTAAGTTTGCCCTAATCATTAGAGTAACCATCTCTTTTTTCCCATTCAAAGTTCCATTAGTTCGAGCCATTTCTACTGATCTCCTAGAAGGCCCTTTATCAGCAATATCTTCAAGATCAACAACTAGAGACAACCTAAGAATACTTTCCATTCTTATAGTCCTTTTTGCTTAAAAACCAATATCTTCAAGATCAACAACTAGAGACAACCTAAGAATACTTTCCATTCTTATAGTCCTTTTTGCTCAAAAACCAATCAGGAATCTTGAATTGGCGAGGGTTTGCCATGATTTTCATTAGATTGTCAAACTCTTAAGTTAAAAGTTCGTCAATCTTTGAAGTTACGTAAGGATTCATAAATTCAAAGACCAAGTGAAAAAAAACGATATGAAATTCAGATATTTTATTATTTATCAAACATATTCTTTCAAATAAATTACAAAATCATATCAAAAATAAATAAAGAACATCATTTAGAAACTCCAAAAAATTACAACTAGAACTTAAAGAGTATGAATAAACAATCAATTGAAATAAAAACAAATTTCATATTATAGCTAGAGCTTAAAGAACTTAAAGGGTATTATGCAACCCTATCACTTTTGCTAATATTAATACGCATTTTTTAAGAGGATTCATTACAAATAATTTAGTGTATCCTACTAAAAGAGATCATATTTATAATATAATTAAATTTTTTTAATAAATATTGTATCTAGAATGAAGTATTAAAGTTTTTAAATTTTCATAGTTCCATTTAGATAAAACTAAAGTTGTTATAGATTTGAATAAGAAAAGAAATGTAATGATGCGTAGGGAAATGCTTATTGAAAGAGGATGGAGCATAATTACTTCAAGAGAACAGTTAATGATGGCTTCACTTAGCTTTTTCTTTATGCTTAAGATATGGTCATAGACTGCCTCATATATTTAATAGGCTTGCACACATGGTCAAGAAGCAAAAGATCATATGAATAAGACTCTACTCTAGAAAAGTAGCAAATTTAATATGCATTGTTGAAAGTTTTTGTTTGAGTCTCAATATATATGCATATAGATAATTTGAATTCTTGGACTTGTTGTATATAACTGAATTTACTCTAAAATAACATGTCATTTATAGATATTGTATATACATCATACAAAATGTATTAGATCAATGTTTAAGATAATTAGAATCTGGAAAGATATTGTTATGATATCCTCGTGGGTTCTGTACTCTATCGTGGGAGAATCCATAGATTACATCTCTAATCCGAAGTACGTTAACGAGTTTCTTTCGTCTTTTTCAAATCATTCATAATTTAATGAGATTAATGTTGAGATACTTTTGACATGATAAATTAACTTCCTGTAAGTACTTAAAAGGCTCTATTCCATGGAGTTGTTTATCATTTTAATTAAAGAATTGGAATCATTTTTTATTTTAATAATCAAATGTATATATATGTACATAATAAGATGGAATTTTTATATTCTAGTATAAAAATATTTATACCAAAGGGTGGAGGAGACAAAATGAATCTTCATCTTGTTTCTAACAAATTAATGGTTCTGTATACTGCTTTTTTTTATGCTGAAGCTTTGTCTCCCCACCATGAAGATCGGATCTGAACATTATTGTTATGATTTTAATTGCTACATGATATATATATGTATCTCAGTTAATATTATATACATTTAAAGTTTACATTATTTCTGAAAGAAAGAAAGAAAATTGTCTTTGAACAGATGACTTTTGAATCCATTGTATTGCCTATTTTCTTAAAAAAAAATAGCATTTTATGCTGTTTATTCAAATATATAGATTAAAAGTTGATTTTTATGTAAGATATACAAGTATATAATCACTTTTGGACATCACACTTTTTGCTCTCACAAGAAAATGATAAGAGAATATACTTTCTTTGATATATTTACTAAGTAATCACATGCACTTGCAGATTCTGTTGTTCTCTCAACAGAAAAAGAGCCAGAAAATTATATAAGGCTCATTATTTAGCTTTGATGTTCAACTCACTCATCACCTAACTAATGATTTCACGTGTGAAAGAAGTTATTTTTGCTCAACCAAACTGCATATCCACAATAAGAGTTATTCATTGCTACTACAGAAAAGTGAGGTGATACTCTCCACCAAAAATATCACTTGTTTTTTTAAGTATTGGTTATTTGTGTTTTTCAACAAAGTAAATACGATAATCTTGTATTTTATGGACATAGATTGATATCATAAATTATTTTAAAAATAATGAATAATTTTTCAATAAAACCTCATTTTCCATTGACTTAACCCCTTTTTTTGTCTTTTGTTTTCTTTTATATATTTTTTCCTTTTTCCTATCTCATGCATGGCATAAGATATAGAAGTTAATTATATAGCAAAAAGTAAAATATCAATTACTTACCTTACTTTTGCTCCCATATAAATATGTATTAAATGCACGAAGGATTAGTTTTTTTTTTTTTCAAAATTTAATACATATAAAATAGGTACTAAATGCACTAGTAATATGCTTCTTCCTAAAAGTGTTTTATCTTTAAAACTACTTTTAACGTAAAATTCTTTTGGCGTAAGCAGAAATAAACACACCCTAAAGCTCTTAAATAAAACATTCGGCTCAAATAGGGGACAAACAAGACCAGAGAGTTTGCTACAAAGGGTATTATATTATCAATTGATCCCTATTTGATGATACAAAAATACATAGTCCTGTAAAATTTTACATAGAATAGTATACAAACTAGCTAGTTGCCGATGATTGAACAAAATAAAATAATATCAGAGAAATTTTTTGTCTGATGTTTCTTGTTAAACTGTCGGAAGGAATATTCAAAACAATAAAGAAAAAAAAACATCATTATACCACATAAATGATTACGTCTACCACTATCCAACATAAGAATTTGTGTGGTCCTCCTATAACAATTATTCATCTTCTCTTTAATTTGAGTTTCATGGATATCATACAAATTCAACTTGAATATTAATATGTTAAATTGAGGAGTTGATAAGGATTTGAGTAACATGTCTGCTACTTGCTTTTGTGAGGACATATCTTTCTGTTTAATAAAACCTTCTTTGAAATGATCTCTAACCAAGTGATAGTCAATATTCAAGTGTTTCGTTCTTTCATGGAACATTGGATTTTTTGTGATGTGAATGACAATTTTATTGTTGCACCAGAGTGGGATAAGAGTATTGAAATCAATCTTGAAGTTTTTCAAAATATATGAAATCCATTGTACCTCACAGATTTTTGTAACTAAGTTACGATATTCTGCTTCAACAGAAGATCGAGAAATAATAGTCTACTTCTTAGTTTTCCAAGAGATAAGAGCTAGACCTAAGAAGATGCAAAAACCTATTAAAGACTTTCTAGTGTCAAGATAAGATGTCCAATCAACATCATTGTAAACTTACAGATGAAGACCATTGTGACTAGGATAAAATAATCCTTATGGGCATTTTTATAATTTAAGTTAACTATATGTATTGTATATACATTATTTGTTTTTGTAATAAATTTAATTATCAAGTAATTAATTATATTTAAATTTTTAATTATTTGTATTATTATTTATATTTTAGTTTTTTATGTTATATATATATTGAATATTGAATACGAAAAATGAGAATAAAAATAAAAAAAATTCATAAAATCTATGTGTCACGCGGTGAACCAACTTTATAGGTAAAGTCACTCAATTTAAAGTCGGTTCAACGAACCGACTTTAATGCCCATTTTGTAGTAGTGTTGAGACCAAGTATTTCCTAACCTCGCTGATAAGCTTAACTTCATGACCTCTTGGTCTTCTTCGCATAATTGATTGGATTTCGCGTGCAAATTCCTTGGTGTGAATCACCAAGGAAATCTTTAGCTGCATTGCATACATCCAATAGCCTAAGAGAACCATTCAACAATTCATCAACCCATTTTTTATTTCTGCATTGGATGAAAGCTTGCTGAGTGAAGGGCAATTGAAGCAAATTGTCAACACAATCGTGTAAATCTTGAAGGTCATCTAAGTTGTTGGTAATTGATGATGAAGAAGTAGTTTCAGCCTCAGCAGAAGTAATCTCTAATTTGCACAAATTGGCATTGCAACATTGAACAATTGGGTGTGGTTTTGTTGGCAACATGGTATTTTTATTTGGATATTTGAGTTGAAAGTATATAAAGGTGTGAGAAGAGACACCAAGAATCAGAGTGTACAAATATCAAGAAAGACAATGTGATGGAGTTTTGGATCTAACACAAATTGCAGCAATGTTTAGGCAGTGTTCCCCATCAACCAGGTACATCCAACTCATTTCCACAATTATATTAATTGCTTCATATCTAAGCGTATCACTTTCTTTTTTCCTTCCTCTATAAATTAAATATGTTGTTGGAAAATTATGCAAATTTCCAACAAGCCAGATTTATGAGAAAACAAAAATAGAAAAATAACACATAAATTTGATAACGGAGTTCGACCAACCTTGCTTACGTCTCCGAACCTACTGTAGATCTTTTTACTGAAAGGGGAGAAATTACACAAGGTGTTTACAACACTCATAACTCACAACCCAATTACACCCAAGAAAATTACTCTTAATTTTTTCTCACAAAAGCTTTTCTCTCTAAGCTTTTCTCTCAATTGGAATGAACACTTTTGGATGATTAATTCATTACAATTACACAACTATTTATAGGAAAATTCACTCCTTGAATTACTCCTTAAATTAATGGTTTCTTGAATTGCTCATTGAATTAAGCTCTTTGTTTTCCTCTATCTGAGGGGATTGATCCTTGGATAGGCGAAAATGATTGGCCAAGGGTGTGCTAACTGGCTTGGCGTCGCCCATGTTGAATCTATGTAAAACACGATTGATGTACTCTGCCTAAGATAACTGCAAGGATCTTTTCTTCTTATTTCTTGTGATTTTCATTCCAAGAATCTTCTTTGCTGGACCCAAGTCTTTCATGTCAAACTCCTTTGACAATTGATGCTTCAATCTTCTGATATCATCCATAACTGAACCTGCTACTAACATATCATCAACATAAAGTAGTAAAATGATATAACTGGACCTATATATTTTGAAGTAGCAACAGTGGTCGGCATTGCACTTCTGGAAACCTTCCTTGTGCATGAAGCTATCAAACTTTCTATACCATTGTCTCGGGGCTTGTTTCAGGCCATACAAACTCTTCTTAAGTCTGCACATCATGTTCTTCTTCCCTCTTTCTGAGAAACCTTTTGGCTGGTACATGTATATCTCTTCATCTAAATCTCCATGAAGGAATGCAGTCTTCACATCTAACTGTTCAAGATGAAGATATTCAATGGCTACAATACTCAACACTGATTTGATAGTATTGAGCTTCACAATGGGAGCGAAAATGTCAGTCTAGTCAACTCCTTCCTTTTGTTGAAACCCTTTGACAACTAGGCGGGCTTTGTATCTCTTGGAACCATCATGCTCCTCTTTCACCTGGTACACCCATTTATTGTGAAGTGCCTTCTTTCCCATAGGTAACTCAGGTAGTTCCCATGTCTGGTTGGAGATGAGAGATTTCATTTCTTCTTTCATAGCAAGCTCTCACTTGCTGGAATCTCGAGTTTGAAAAACTTCATCATAGCATTCAGGCTCCCCTCCATTAGTCAGCAACATATAGTTCATGTATCTTCTGTTAGGCACATGAGGTCGAGAATACCTTCTCAATACAGGAGCTAGAGTAAGAGGTTGTGATATGTCGAAATGCTGTGTATTGAAGGATTATATTGTCCCACATCGATTAAGCGTTCGACTGTAGTGTAGTTTATAAGTGTGGGCAACCCTTAACTCAATGAGATCTTATTAGGTTGAGTTAGGCCTTGGGCTTATATAACATGGTATCAAAGCTAGGCCCTGAGTTCATCGTGGTTTGTGGCCTTCGTTGCCCCTGTCCGATGTGAGGGGGGTGTTGAAGGATTATATTGTCCCACATCGATTAAGCGTTCAGCTGTAGTGCAGTTTATAAGTGTGGGCAACCCTTAACTCAATGAGATCTTATTAGGTTGAGTTAGGCTTTGGGCTTATATAACACTGTGTACTGCTCTATCCAACAAGTTCCTCTGGCTGAGAACTTGTTACAATTGGTTCTGTTGCGAAACTATCTTGGACATCATCTGCATCTACAAATACTGACTCATTCTGCTCTGAGTCATTGGCATCTATTTTATGCATGTCCTTATACATCACTCTTTCATTGAAAATCACATCTCTACTACGGATAACTTTCTTGTTTTCGTCATCCCAAATATGGTAGCCAAACTCATCCTCACCATAGCCAATGAATATGCATTTCTTGGATTTGGGATCAAGCTTATTCCTGCCTTGATCACTGATATGCATAAATGCTACACAGCCAAAAACTTTTAGATGTGATAGTTTCACCTCTTTTTCGCTCCATACCTCCTCTAGTATTCTATGCTCTAATGGAACAGATGGGCCTCGATTGATCAAGTAAGCTGCCATGTTGAGTGCTTCTACCCAGAACTGCTTCGATAGACCTGATTGTATACGAATGTTTCTGGCTCTTTCTGTCAACGTTCAGTTCATACGCTCAGCTACACCATTGTGTTGAGGCATGCCTGGCACAGTTCTTTTCATTCTGATCCCGTGCTCATAGTATCAATTTTTGAATATGGTGTCTTCATATTCACCACCATTATTGGTTTTGAGCTTTTTGATCTTTAAACCTATCTCATTTTCCACCATAGCTTTCCATCTTTTGAAAGCCTCAAATACTTCAGACTTATGATTTAGAAAGTAAACCTATACCTTCCGAGAGTAATCATCGATGAAAGTCACGAAGTGGTGTTTCCCACCAATAGATGAGACGGTCTTTGGTCCCCAAACATCAGAGTGAATAAGCTCTAGCCTTTCCTTCTTTGGGGCTCTGTAACTTGTCTGAAAACTGACTCTCTTTTGCTTTCCAAGTATGCAATCTTCGCACATGTCTATCTCCACAGACTGTAGACCTGGAAGTTTTCCCTTTGAGTGCATAATCTTTATCCCCTTTCTCACTCATGTGGCCTAGTCTCTGGTGCCACAAATTTGATGTTTCATTGCTTGCTGCAACTGCAATTGAACAACGTGCTCCTATATTCATGTAAAGAGTGTCACTCTTCTTGCCTCAAGCAACTGTCATTACACCCTTTGAAATCTTCCAATCATTACCATGGAAGATCGTAGTGTAGCCTTCACTGGCCAATTGCCTACTGAGATTAAGTTCCTTCTTAGGTCGGGAATATGCCTGAAATCCTTCAGCTTCCAAACAGACCCGTTCAACTTAATCTTCACTACATCTTTGCCAATAATAGCACATGGTTGGTCATCATCAAGATAAACCTCTCCAAGGTTTTCGGGGACATATTTCTCGAAAAAAAATTTCTGTGAAGTAGCATGGAACGATGCTCCAGAGTCTAACACCCAAGATTCTTCCTTGCTCTCCAAAGAGCATATTAATGCATCATCTCCTCTTGAGGTGGAAGTAACATTTTCCTCTTCCTTCACTTGTTTGTCCTTTGGTGCACTCTTGCACTGATTTTTGTAGTGCCCGGTTCTTCCATAATTCCAACACTCGATAGTCTTTGAGCTATGGGAATTATTAGGATTCCTAGATTTGGACCTCCTGTCCTTTGATCTACCTCGGTAGTCTGTTTTGTCACGTCCATTCCCTTTGGTTGAATTTCTTCCTCTTGACTCTGTATGCAAAAGTGAAGAAGTTGACGATTCACCTGACTCTCTACGTCGGATCTCTTCATTGAGAACCAAATCACAAATATCGTCAAATTTTAACTTATTGCTTCCTGACGAACTACTCACAGCCGTGACAGTAGCATTCTAACTTTCTGGTAGAGAAGACAAAAGTATCAATGCTCGTACTTATTCATCGAATTCAATTTCCACTAAACTTAACTAGGTTGTGACTGTGTTGAGTTCATTGAGATGTTGAGCTACCGATGCGCCTTTCGTCATCCACAAATTAAACAAACGTCTAATCAAGTGCACTTTGTTTGAGGCTGATGGCTTCTCATACATATTGGAGAGAGCTGCCATAAGACCCATTGTGGTCTTTTCCTTTGCTATGTTGAAAGCAACATTACGGGATAAGGTTAATCGAATAACTCTGAGGGCTTGTCTGTCTAAAAGATTCCAATCTTCTTCCTTCATAGTCTCTACCTTCTTCCCTGAAAGAGGTTGATAAAGATTTCTTTGATATAGATAATCCTCTATCTGCATTTTCCAAAACCCAAAATCTGTACCATCGAATTTTTCGAGTTTCACCTTTCCTTCATCTGCGACCATTGCTCCCACTCAAATCTGACTTCCTTCGGATCATTTCTAACTATTTCTACAAATCACCGTGTATTAGAACACCACTGTCGACAAACCAATATCACCAACAAAATTATTCTATTCACGTAAATAGTAATCTTGCAGAAAATTGACAAGAACCACCGCCAATAGTTTTGATACCAGTTGTTGGGAAATTATACGAATTTCTGATAAGCTATATTTATGAGAAAGGAAGAATAGAAAAATAATACATAAATTTGATAACGGAGTTCGGCCAATCTTGCTTACGTCTCCGGACCTGCTGTAAATCTTTTTACTGAAAGGGGAGAAATTACACAAGGTGTTTACAATACTCACAACTCACAACCCAATTACACCCAAGAAAATTACTCTCAATTTTTTCTCACAAAAGTTTTTCTTTCAATTGGAATGAACACTTTTGGATGATTAATTCATTACAATTACACATCTATTTATAGGAAAATTTACTCCTTAAATTAATTATTCTTTGAATTACTCTTTAAATTAAACTCTTTGTTTTACTTTATGTTTTATTCTTTAATTTGCTCCTTAAATAAATTTTATAATAATCTTTAACATATAACACGAGTAGCGTTGAAATTCACAACTTTTCTTGTGACTCAATGTCATAAATTGAAATTCTTTTCTGTCTCATTCCATTAATAATATTTTTTATATATCCACCGTTAATGTAATTGTACGTGTACATAATATAAATGTGAGTGAGGTAACTAATTAAGGTTAATTAATGCTAATAGGAAAAGGAAAATAATTCACCGTGTATCATATTATTTGTCATTAAAGATTGGTAAATACGCAAATAAAATTTTTATATTTATTCACTTTTATCTACATATTTATCATATATTAGTGGTAAAAATAATAATACGTTGAAAATAGGACTCATAGAGAAATCAAGCAAGGTTTTATCTGTTACTTTAGATGAGATAGTAGGGGGCATCAAAATAGTCGAGTGCTAACATGTAAAAATATAACTACTAAATTATATACAAATTTCTCTCTAAAAAATTATAAACAAATCTCTCTAATATATATATATATATATATATAAATCTTTCTCTAAAAAAAAGTTATATACAAATCTAGCAAACAATGAAGTGACACCGTGTACTTGTCTACAATCATGGAAGGAAGGCTCCATTGTTAAAAGGAAGGGGGGGAAATTAAATTAATTTTTTTTTATAATAATAATTCATAGATAATAATTTTATCTATTAATAAAGATATTAAAATATAAGTAAAAATATAAATAAAATAAATACTTTAGATATTTTTATTATAATAATAATAAAAATAATTATCTTTAATTATTGTTGAATGTTTGGTCCAAAATCCAATTATTCGTAAGTCGTGGACTAACAGGAATGGAGGTACGTGGAAGCTGGTTAATTTACCCATTTGATATTTTCGATAAAATACATAGCATATAATAAAATTTTAATATTATTGTTATATTTTTTAATTTTTAATTCTTTAGTTTTTAAAATTAAAAAAAAATAGATGTTGTTTGATAATTATTTTTTAATTTTAATTTTGGAAAGTAAAAATTAAAAATTGTACATATTTATTTGATAATCAAATCTTAATTTTTAATTTTTAATTTTTTAAGTTCTAAAATATAATTATTTTTTACTAAATTTTAATTGAATTTTAGTTATGTAACTGAGTAATGGTAAGTAAGGTTGGGTTATTAGTTTTTGGCATTAAGAAATAAAAAAAAATTATAAATTCAATTCCAAAAACTGATTTTTTTTAATTGCAAAACTTAGCCATATTAAAACTAAGTTCCAAAGTTAGAAAATAAAATTTAAAAATAAGTTATCAATCATATATAATTTTAAAAATTATAAAATTTAAAATTAAGAATTAAAATTATCAAAGGAGAACTAACTTAATAGATTTAGTAATTCAAAACACTATGTCTATGGTACTATTTATAATACCTTTATTTCTTTTAGCTAGGTCTTTTTAAGAGAGGGGGAGGGAGAACATTAGCAACTAATGTCAGTTTAAGTATTAATTACAAGAAGTAAGTAAATAAAAATTGACCAATAAATTAACACATAAATATCTTTTCATTATTACGCTAATAATAATAGTACTTTTTTATAAATTTCTATTTGTATGTTTTGATTATTTTTAACAATGATTTTATACATTCAATCAATCTATTTAAGTTGATGTATTTGAATTTTAAGATAGTAATTACTTTAATAAAAAGATAACAATCTAGATCTAGATTTAAAATGAAAAACATACTAAAAACCAATCAAAACATACAAAATATCACACTAGAATAAGTTTGTGATAAATTAATTCACTTAAATTAAGATTTAGGAAGAAATATTTATGATGATTTTATTAAATCTAACAAAAAAAAATCTATTTATCAAATTTATATATGAGATGAGAGCTCTATCTCTAATTATCATGTAACAAAAACAAAATCAAAAGAAAAAAAGTAGAAAAAATAATAAGAACGGTTAAGATTTGGGAGCTCTTTACTTCAACTTCACGACCAATATTTTTTTTAATTTAAAAACTAACCAACTTTGTGTATCACACCTTACAAAGGCAGGTCATAATTCATTTTAAATTTATTATAAAATTGAGATATATTATATATCATTTTCTTTTAAAAATACATAAATAAAAAAATCTCAAAACGTCCATTAAACTGCCATGAAATTGGTGGAAAATTAATAATTTATTTGTATGACATTTGAGATATATTTTTAGTATTAATAAGTGGTTATAGATACTTTTCCAAGTTATTTGTGAACTTACTTAAAAAAAATGATTTAATTTAAAAGCAGTTAAGAATGTATGACAATTTATAATTATTAGAGTATATAAAGGAAAAAATAGGAACAATTGTGAACGTACGTAGTAAAGTTTCAATTTTTATACTCTAAATGAACTTATAAGAAATATGGGCTTGTTATATCCTTTAGGCGCAATCTGGGTCTGCTTTGAACTTGGATTATCTGTTTTCAAACCCAAATTGTAGGTTAAAACTCAGATTAATACTGTTAAGCTTTCAGCGACTATAGAGTTAATGGTTTTTATTTTTTTTACCTAACATTTTGAAGGATTTGAACTAGTGGGTTCTATTTTGTTTAAAAAGAAATAAAAAAACATAGAGTAGAATGAATATTTGTTTGGTTAAAAATATTTATATGTATGTTTAAATAATAACTTTAAATTTAATTAAAACATATCTAATGATCCACATTCTACATTATTAAATAGAACTTTAACTACAAATAAAATTTAAAAAATCATTAAGTGATAAACATTAATAGAGAAAAAAAATTATTAGAAGATCCATTCACTTTTCTAAGTTATCACAACTAGCAAGGCAAATTACAAATAACCGTCTCAAATGAGACTTAAACTCAACTAAAAACATCACATTTGCCACTTAAACTTATAACTAAAAGCATCACCTTTTATCACCAGACTTTTTAATGTAATTATTAATTTCCATTTTTTTTTAAATAGTTTTAGTGAAAGATAAACTAAGTAATATTTGAATATTAGTTTTTGAATATAATAGCAAACACAATACTCAAGTTTTAAAGATTTTAAATGATGGACAAGAGATCTTCCTTCCCTATAATGAACATATATATATATATAGACAGTTTATTTAAAAAGAAAATTTAAATCCGAGTTCAGACTTTATACATATTTTTGCTACCCTCAAGAAACAATTGGTGCAATAAAGGAAGAGCATTTCAGTTAATTTCATGATCCTCTACCACCTTGTTGCTTCTTTTCTTCTAGTGCAACTGCTTCAATCAACATGTCAACAGCATCCTTTTGCATGTCTAACTTAGCCAGAGCAACCGACTGTATGTAGAAGGCTGTAGGCCAATCTGGATAAACACACTGAGCTTGCATTGCATCTCGAAGTGCCGCATCTGGCTGGTCACACAACAGATAACACAGACTGCGCCTAGCTAACACGGTAGGAGAGGACATTGTTTCTACATCTATGAACTGCACAAGAAATAAATAACTAGGTGCACTTAGTTTCATTCCATATATTCTGAACTCGTTCAACAGGACATTGCAAGTTTAACTTGGAAGATTTTTAAGGGAATAGTCCCCATCTAAGAAAAAAAAAACCTGGGAATAACATTCAATGGCAGCTTTAAATTCTTTATCACGGAATGCATAATCTCCACGCTTCCTAGCCTCCAGTGTGTCTCGCATCTGTTGCGTCCACTCTTGGAAAGAGAACTGAATACATCGAAATTGATATTAGTATTCCAGCAAAGATGGTGCAACAAGCTATGCAGACATCCTGCTTCATGTTACCTCATTGGTTCCTTCATCATCTCGGTAGTGTGTTGCAACCAAGATCTGATGGATTGCTGTGAGATCAATTCGTGAGCATGCCTCCCCCATTGCTGAAAGGGGGTGTTGTGGCGTTGCTGGGACCTCAACATCTCTTGGAATTCCGGGCATCATATATAATGGAACCTGAAAAGGAGATATGTTAATGAAATATCATTGAGAGACTTCTAATTATCCATCTTAAGATAATGGCCCCAAAAGAGTCATGAAGTATCCATCTTATATATAAATAAGGTCAATCTTCCATCTCATAACCTGGGTTTTGAGATGGAGTTAGACTCAAATTTAACATGGTATCAAAGCAGGCAAGTCCATCCCGTGACACGTAGTTATAAACCCACCACCGTTTATCGATGAACTGTCGATGTGAAGAAAAATGTTAAAAAATCTCACATCGATTGGGTATGAAATATTCACCTCATATATAAATGAGAGTAATTCTCCATCTCATAACCTGAGTTTTGAGATAGAGTTATGTCCAAATTTAACAATTTATGAAGCTCATACAACTAATACCATCAAACTTAACCCAATCTATCTTTTCTCTTTACAATATATGCCCATGTTACTAGATTAAGTAATATAAAGGTGTATGAACTTAGAGGAATATCAGAAGTGATGAAAAGTAATAAATTATATCTCAACAAAAATTTCCATCATAACTCATTTTTAAAGAGAAAATGAGTATACAAAGAACTAAGAAAAATCATGGATGCAAGCTATAAACGTTTTGACGACTCTGTCTTCATTCGCATTGTTCTCAAACAAGGGTCTCCTTTGTAAGCAAAAAGAGAAACTGGTTTCTTGTTGCAATCAACTGCTTACGACAATAAAAGAATTGTTGGACATAGCGGGTAAAAATAAAATAAATTCAACAGAGTAAAATAATGACACCGGAAATTTAACGTGGTTCACCCTTTAATTTGGGTAAGTCCAAGGGATAAATTCCGAAAAATATTTCTTCCACTAATAAAATTAATGGGTACAAAGTGAGAGGCAATACAACAAATTGAGATAAACCTAAAATAATATCACACAAGTGTTTCTAAAACTCATTATTTTGTCACTCCCTTTTTAGAAAAATATCTCAATATTTTTCTAAGATATTCTCTCCCATTTTCTTACACACAACACTATTTTTCTTCAAAGGAAATTGTTCTTTTGACTTTGCTTTGCTTCTCTTCTTGTTTTGGTGTGTTGATGTATCTCTAAGGCAAAAACATTACCTATTTATAGGCAAATTTACCTATCAATGTTAGATGCATTTGTCAAATGTAGTTGCATCTACCATTTGTGGTTCCACCTACCATTTATGGTTGCACCTACTAATTGTGGTTGCGCCTACCATTTATGGTTGCACTTACCAATTGTGTTTGCACCTATCATTTATGGTTGCACTTAATATTTTTATTTTCTTCCTCTTCAATACAGGAGGGACTTACAAATCTCCCCCTCTCGACTACATAGAGGGCTTCACCAATCCAACAGCTAAACGATAGTATTCAAATTCTATCTTGGGAGGATTTTCGTCAAGATGTCTGATACATTTTCTTCTGTATGGATCTTCTCAAGCTGTAATAGTCTCTTCTCCATTACATCCCTAATCCAGTGATATCTCACATCAATATGTTTTGATTTCGAATGAAAGGAGGCATTCTTTCCAAGATGGATAGCACTTTGACTATCACAAAATAACTCATAACTGTCTTGTTACAACCCAAGTTCTTTCAAGAACTTTTTCATCCATAGAAACCCTTTACATGCTTCTGTTGTTTCTATAAACTCTTCTTCGATAGCGGACAGTGCAACACATTTTTGTAACTTTGACTGCCATAACATAACTCCTCCTACAAATGTAATCAGGTAACCTGAAGTGGATTTTCCGGAATCCACATCATAAACCATATCTACATCTGTGTATCCAACTAACACGGGTTTGTCATTTTCAAAACATAGGCATATTTTGGAAGAATCTCAAAGATATCTAAAAATCTTTTTCACCCATGTGACTGAGTCTCTTATGCCATAACTCAGCTGCACTGTCTTTCTCTATGACATTTACTGTGTCGGTGGAAAGATTCGCTTGCATTATATACAGAGTTGTATGTTTCTCACCTCTAGCCACTACTAAGGAGCCTTTTGTAAGTTTCCATTTATCATAAATGAAGGAGCTACAATATCCTTCATTTGCAAGTTTGCGCACAGAGATCAAATTCAAGCACATATTTAGAATATGTCTGACATCTTTCAGAAATAGTCTGGTTTCGTTCTCTGTTTCCAAGCAAACATCTCATCTGCCTACAACCTTTGACAGACCTTCATTTCCCATTCTAACAACACCAAAACTTTCAGGTGTGTATGATGAGAAAAATTCTCTATCAATCACCCAATTGGTCTCGTGTGATGCAAGATTGACAAAATCTTCATCATAGACAATATTGAACTCGTTTATGGTATTTTTTTGCTCATCATCACTGTTGTCGTCTTTCTTCACTACTTTGCCTTTGTTCGTTTCTTGTTCCTTTTTGAACACCCGGCAAAATTTCTTGATGTGACTCTTCCTCTTACAGTGATGGCATTCAACATTGACAAATTTGTTTGATTTGCCTCTGCTCTTGCTTCTGGGTTTTTGTTCTTTGTACAGTCTCCTTCCTCTAGACTCTGTGATAAGGGCTTGTGCTTTTGAATCTTTTTCCTTGTTTTGTTTCTCATATGAGAACAGCGTTTTTACAACAACTTCAAACTCCATCTTGTCTTTTGCATAAGTCAGAGTTGTTGTGATATGATTATATGATGAGGGTAGTGATGCCAACAACATCACAACTTTCTCTTCATCGTCGAAACTCACATTAAATCTTTCTAAGTGAGAAAGTTTTCTATTGAAATTGTTAACATGCTGCATCATGCTCACATTATCTTCCTTCCTCATCTGATATAGCTCCTTCCACAAATAAAATTTATTGGAAAGGTTCTTTGATATGTATACGTTTTCTAGAGTCTCTCATGTTTCTTTAGTAGTCTTGCAATTTTTTGATTCAATATTTTACAAGACACTGTCTGAGAGATTTAGACGGATTGTAGTAGCTGCAATCTCATCTATTTTCTCCCATTGTTTCTCGGTGACGGTTGCTACCTTCTTCTTTTTTCCTAGCAACGCCTTATGGACCTTCTGTTGAATGAGAATATCTTTCATCCTCCTTTGACATAAAGAAAAATTATTATTGTTATTAAATTTCTCAATATCTACCTTTTGGTTTGACATTTTTTTTTCGTTGTGTTTCTTTTTCTGCAAATAAATACGCCTTAGACTTAATAAAATCTTTTATGATATGGCAGATCAATCTATGCTGCAACCACAAAGCATATTAAGAATTTTACTAGACCAGCTCTGATACCAGTTGTTGGGCATAGCGGGTAAAAATAAAATGAATTTAACAGAGTAGAATAATGACACTGAAAATCTAATGTGGTTCACCCTTTAATTTGGGCTAAGTCTAAGAGACAAATTCCGAAAAATATTTCTTCCACTAATAAAATTAATGGGTACAAAGTAAGAGACAATACAACAAATTGGGATAAACCCAAAATAGTGTCATACAAGTGTTTCCCAAACTCACTATTTTGTTACTCCCCTTTTAGAAAATATCCCAATATTTTTCTAAGATTGTTCCTTTGGCTTTGCTTTGCTTCTCTTCTTGTTTTGGTGTGTTGATATATCTCTAAGGCAAAGACATTGCCTATTTATAGGCAAAATTACCTATCAATGTTAGATGCATTTGTCAAATGTGGTTGCACCTATCATTTATAATTGCACCTAACATTTGTGGTTGTACCTAACATTTTTATTTTCTTCCTCTTCAATGTAGGAGGGACTTACAAGAATAACTAAGGCACAATTACTTAAGTCCTGTATACCTAAGCTAACAGAGGACAATAAGTCATCACAGGCCTAAGCATGTATTATGAGGGATGCTATAATGAATTAGCACTAGAAAGTACGGTGTATTAAGTTTATTGCAATAGTATTGCAATGGAAAAGAAACCTCTTACATCAGGTTTGGTCTGCAGTGGAGCAAGTGCTGCAACAAGATCCTTCGTATTAGGCCTCTCCCTCGGTTCATATTGCAAACATCGAGAGGCAAGATTAACAACCACAGTTGCTTCTTCTGTAGAAAATTTTCCCTCTAAATGTGAATCCATTAAGAGAAAGTTATTGTTTCCCCGTATCATATCAAGAGCCTATAAACATAATTTAAGATTGCATTAGTAATAAATCATGCATCAGGTCTGTAATAAGGACCACAATTCAGCATCATCAATGTCAATTGTCAACCAATAAATTAAATCAAGATTGAAATTCCAAGCATGTAAGCATGGATGTGGAATGTGATAGCTAGGTGGACTTTCTGACCAATATATTCCAATTTTTTTAAGATATGAACTTCCACTGTAATTTGAAGTGACAGTTTGAAGTTCTAAATTTACACCCCTTGATCTTCAAACCTGATGCAGGACAACCTTACCTATTACCAATACTAAAGAGAGGATCAAAAATTCTTTTATCTTCTAACAAATCTTTATAGTGTTGTAAACTTAACAGCTCATTGTCTATTTAATGTACCATTAACTAACAGATTGCATAGTGTAGAAATCAGAAATACGGATGCCCGGAATCTTTTTCCATAGAACACGAAAAGGGTTAACCATCATCAAGACGACAGATGTGCTGTGAGAACCCAAGAAGGACATGTTTACACATCTGCATTATTCTATTCCAATACACTCTTTAAATAACAGGTACTAAATGAAGAATAAAAATAGCAATATAATTTAAACTTCAGTTTCTAGTTAACTTTCAAGCCTGACCATAGCACATCATCAGTAGCCGCATCAAAAAAAGAGGACAAAGGGAGACACATCAAGTAGCAGATAAGTATCCTTTTCAGTTTTTGCAAGAAAAAAAGTAGCAGATAAGTAAATCCCACATAAAAAATATGAATTTACTTACATGACTAGGAGGTATGTGCTTCCCACTTAGCAGATCCAAAAGGACAGTGCCAACGCTGAATATAACACTTTCTGGGGTAACCCTTCCTAAAATTACAGAAACGGGATAATGGCAAGAAGAGAATTCTAAAATAAAACAAAGAGAATCTTGAAATCAGCATTAAAAAAACAAAAAACAGAACATAAATTCTCACCCCTTATTTAGTGGTCACATTTTGTTGGAACAACCCATTCAAAGGAAGCACAAGCATAGATGAATATATATATACACGAAAAATAAGAAAATAGTTTTGCATCTGGTGATCCCATAACTTCTAATTTTTTTAAACTATTTTTAAAGGGTGTAAATGCAATGTTCTCATCCATATGTTTGTAGGTTTTAATTTTTATCTTGAAATAACAATATCACTTTATCAACCACGTTAAAAATTGTAAGGATTATGAATATTAGTTATTTTTATGGATAAAATATTTACCTGTAAGTTTGTTTTTAAACATGTTATTAAGTCTATCAAGAAAAACAGAACAAATGCTCGAGTTCCAAATAATTGTACTTTATGTATATCTTTGATAACTACGACACATAAGATTACATTTATGCATTTAATAACACGTGCTCATAAATCCGAAATTTTTTTGGTGTTAAAATATTTATTTAAATTTGAATTAATTTATGAAATTATCAATTAGTTATCTCCTAGATAGATATATTTAAATATTTTTTAGATGTGTCTTAATATTTTTAAGATGTATTTTAAAAATAATTTTTTTATAATATTAAGTTTTTTTAATAAGTTTTAAAAATTAAGCCCAAAATATATTTAATCCTATACTATTAGGTCATTATTATTATCTATATATATATAGATACATTATTGTTGAATTAATGTATGTTTGAATTGAAAATAAAGCCTGCCGAATGAATCCATAAAAACAGCCGAAGTTGCTGAAGAAAAAGCCGAAAACAATAAAAGGTAATTAAGTTTATATATAGAGTGAATGGTGTTGAAGAAAAAGACGAAAACAATAAAAGGTAATTAAATCTTATATATAGAGTAAAGTATTTATTGAACGGAGGAAATAGAATCGTAAAAGCATCATCAAAAGATATAAAGAAAAGGCATACAAGGTAATTAAGTTTATATATAGAATAAAGGATTGTTAGTAAATTGGGTAATTTGAATCTAATAATTATGGAGAGGAAATAGAATGGTAAAATTATCAAATAGGATATTTGTTATGAGTTCACAAGTGATGTGAATTAATTTGTATCTATTTATTGGTTATTTTTATATTACTTCTTCTTGATTAGATTTTTACATGTTTGAATTAAATAATTTTATGTGTGATCATAATTATTTGATTTGATGATTAAATTTTAAAGAAATTATTTTTATTGAATTTGTGATTAATCTTTTTTATCTAGAATTTATTAGTTGATTTAATTTAAGTGACATATTTTAAATCATCTACTTAGGATTATTTATTATTAAATCCGTTCTAGAACAGACACGAACATTTGTATTTTTGTGTTAACCCTTTTTGCAGTTGATTGGTGAATGTATCTGATTAGCGAGGAGCTTATTGGAACGTTGGTCTGAAAACCGTTCACGCTAATATTAGAAACTGTGAAAACAGAACCCCATTGGGGTAGTATCCTAAGGAGGGTATCATAAGACCGAGTTTGTATTTAAACATTTGATTTTCATAGTGGAAAGTTAGATGATCCAGTGGATCGGTGGTTTTCCTCTTAGGTTATAGTTGTGACCTAGGTTGTTTTCATCTACAAATATGTGTTATTATTTTATTTCTGTATTTTATTCTTACACACGATTGTATGTATGTCCGTCTTATTTAGATTATTAAGTTATAAATTGATAAAAATTAAAAATAACTTATTCACCCCTCTAGTTTAATTAGATTCATAATTTATAAACTTTTGAAAATAAATTTACCAAAGAATAAGACTATCATGGCTAAGTGATTGATGATGATGGACTAATTGTAGATAAACAAACATACAAAATGCACCTTTTCAGCAAGATTTTCCCATGAACAACCAAGTGTTAGTTAGGTTTCGACCAACATGATTTATCCTTTACGAGTCTTTCAATGCAGGAAAGTTCTTTGAAATAAAATATTAACAAAAATAATGAAAATGACAGGCAATATATAGAGTAGAGTCCTAACCATTTTTCAAATACTCCGGTGGCGTGTAGGCAAGATTTGTACTGTAACTTTTTCCATCTCTACTATTTTTCATCAAGCCAAAACACGAAAGGCGTGGATCACCATCCTACAAGTCCATTTAAATACTTTTTTATAACGCCACGAATAGTGAAAATTGAGAGTAACAAGAACTAAAAAACAAATTTGAGAAGAACTACCTCGTCAAAGAGAACCCTACAAGCATTCAAATCATGGTATAATGGATGACCCTCAGTACTGCAATAATCCAAAGCTTCAGCAATATACAGAGCTACTCTTAAACGCATGGCCCATTCAATAGTTTGATTTTCCCCTGCCAAGAAGAAATAGAGACAACAGAACTTTAAGAAAGACCAAACAATTTACAACAAAAGATATAAAATAGAAATTTATTCAACTGTAATGAAAACAAAGCAGCCCCTATAGCATAATTTCCAAAATTAACCAGAATCAAGTCTAGACATCAATTATATCCTATTTAGACAAACTCCATATGATACAATAATGAGATCCACCTGATCACTAATTCACTACCACCATAAATAGAAACCAACCTAGAACATCTAGTAAAATTGTTAACCCTTAGTGCATAAATGGAAAGAGATATATAACCCTCTTCAATTTTTTTATTATTTTATTATTTTTGTTTTTTTGCAGCTTTTTACGAAAAGCTATCTTAGGAATTTAATAAAATAAGCTAAAAGGAGATTGTATATGATATGCGGCTACAATTTCGAGAATAATAAAAAAATGAAGTACTTTACACTGGAAAAATTAAAGCACTAAAACGAAAAAGGAAATAACACACATACAGTGGAAGAGATGCTTAGCAAGAGTGTCATTAGGCATGTATTCAGCAACGAGCAACCTCTCGTCACCATCACAGCAATAACCAAGCAAATTGGCAAGCCTCGGATGCCTCAATTTCCCTACACCTCTTGCCTCCTCCTAACAATCAAAACCCACAAAAGTTTTCGAAAACCCACATTAAGAATTATAGCAAATTAACAAAATCAATTATTAGCATACCACAAACTGCTTTGGGTCAGGCCAAGCAAACTTGGAAAACTTCTTGACAGCTATCCAACGGTGGTTCTGAAGGCGACCTTTATAGACCAAATTGGGAGCTTTTTCACCGCTCACAGAGACAACAGAGTCGGAAATGAAGCTGTCAGTGGCGACTTTGAGCTCAGCAAAAGAGAATTCGGTGAAAGGTGAGACTCTGCCAGTAACCGGGCCGGGTCCGACAGAGGGAGATGGGTGGTGGGTCAAAGCATTTGGATGAGTTTCTTTAGCTTTAGTTTTGGCTTGTTGGTCCTTTTCTGTGTGAGTTTCTGTAAGAAACGATGACTGACAACAACCCATCACTATGTTTTCTCACTGTTTCCAAAAGGGTTGGAGTTGGAATAATGGGAGAGAAACCATGAATGATTAGTGGGTGGATGAATTATAGAATAAGAAAACGAAGAAGAGAGAGAGAGACCAACAGCAGAATTTAGCCTTCGATGAATGTTCCTCTGTGCTTCCTTTCTAAGAATGTTAAACTGCGTAATGAAAAAGTTCATTGCCGTAACGAAGCATTTCTTAATTGCTACAGTTTATTTAGTTATTCTCTTCTTCTTTCTTTCTTTATTTTGTTCCCTCTTGTTTCATTTTTTTAATGGTAATATTTTTTTAAAAAAATATTTATGAAAAAAATAAAAATATATTATAAAATAAATGTTCGCTTTTCTATTGACTTAAGTCTCGTCAGCATCGATGAAATATGAAAATATTACTATGTACATCAAAGTTTGACCTCTTTTAATTGGTCTTATAGTTTGATAAATTGTATTATAATGTAATTTAATTGATTCTCGATGGTTATTTTTAGATTCAGAAACTTAATTATTTAATTAAAAACATTGATTAATTGCATGAAAATATATATACCATTAAAAAATATTAAAATGAATAATATTTTATTTATACATCCTATTATTAATTATTAAATTAGAAGGTTGAATGAGATGAATTAAATTAAAAATTATGAGATAAAATAAGTCATATTTAAAAAAATATTAAAGAGTATAAATAAATTGTAATTATACTTCAATAAATTTAAATTTTTAAGAAAATTGATATAATATATTTTTATAAAAAAAAACAATGTGTATGACTTTAAATGAAATTAAGTAATTTCAAAAATATATTCTTTTTTTTATAAGATATATTTTAATAAAAAATTAAATGAGATATTTGAGTATTGTGAACACTCTTTCCTCCAACTTAAGCCATAAGCTGAAATCGCATCCTCAAGTTTATTCTTTCATAATAAAATAAATACAATTAACAACATGATCGAGATGGATGTTTGTTTTCTATTTTATATCTTTGTTCATGGAATTATTTTGTGAGTATCCCTATTATGTGTAAACGTGATGAGAGAAGAAATATATTCTATAACATTCGGAGTCTAATTTTGAAGGTGGATTCAAATCATTATATTCCAACCTTTTGTACTCAAATATTACACGTAAAGCTCACACGTTTTGATAAACTATTTGGTAAGATTATGCTATGGTATTTTTTTGTTAAATGTCAAAAATTAAATTCCTAACCTCCACACCTAATATAAATACTTATAATTTGACTTATATATATATATATAATTGAGTGATGAATATTGTGATAAACAATTAAAACATTAATTCATTAATTTTTCAAATAAAAATATTTCACATTTTAACAATATAATGATCTTATTTTATTGAAAAAATAATAACACAAATTGATATATATCTTTAACAAAAATACAATTTAAATTTATAATTATTTAATATAATAGTATAAGTTTATTATTTTTACATAAAAAGTAACAAAAATTTATTTAAAAATAATAATATGAGACAAGTACGGTGATGCATGTTTAACGCATATATAATAGCTTTTTTAAAAATAAATTTTTGTTATATTTTTATAAAAATAATAAATTTATATTATCTTTTAAATAATTACGTGATCTTAAATATATTTAAGCAACCATTTCTCTGCCCTTTAACTAGTACGGAGGCTCAAATTTTACCACTTGATCATCTATATAATCCACACCACATCTAAAGAGAATTAACTAACGATTGTTATAATCGTTATTTAAATTATTTAGTTTTTAAAATTAAAAATAACACTTTTTTAATCATGTTACTTATAAGAAACGGGTAGTGGACTGAAAAAATTAATTTTTGAATATTTTTTTAATTGAACTTATTATATTAATTATACGTGAAATCATAAATAATAGTTAGAATTATTCAACTACCCTAATATTTAATATCATTTTTTATTTTAATCTCTCTTTTATCTTTAAATAATAATATTTTATTATAAGTTTGATTAAAATTTGATACTTTATTATTATATTGCCACTTTCATGATAACAATAACAAAAAAAACATTTTAAAGAACTAATAATCTCCTAATCTATTACCTTTACATAGTTCAGCTACCTACAGTTCTTTGATATCCTTGAGCAATCTCCTTTGTTTTTTTTTTTTTGGAACCAACCAATCTAACATATAAAAAAATATAAGAAAACTCCAGATATCCCACTAAAATTTCATCTCCACTACACCCACATTCAAAAATATACATATTTCAAAAGTACTTGCAAAGTCCCCATCTAATTTAATAGTGAAGAAGCCCTTATTTAAAAACTAAGTAAAATTCATAACCCAAACAGGTGTTTTTAAGTCAACAGAACAGAATATTCCCTGTAGTTCAAGGATTATAAATTATGTTATATTTACCTTAATCTTTTAAGTCCCAGGCATCTACATTATTTAGCTATTTCATAATTAAAAGAGCTCATCCTGCTTCAATGCCGAAAGTTTCCTGTACAATAACTAAACATAAACGAAATGCCGCCTATAAAAATATAAGAAAAAAATTACTTGACATTATACATGATCTAATAATTTACGGACATTCAAGTGACTTGCGTCACATCGAGCATCCCATAAATCTACACTGAATCTAATGCTACAAAATTGAAACGAAACCAGCTCACCGAAATTGTTCCAAATCCATTTGTGCATCCCTATACCTCCTACCAATTGAATAACAGCATATTTTGGCATCATGAATACGAACCAAAACTCATTCCCATGAATGAGCTTATCTCTATCTTGTGTTCCATCCCGCACAATTTGAAAAAAAGGCATGTTTGCATCATTGTGTTTGGCTGGAAAATCAGTTTTTCGTTCCAGTTGTCAAAACAAAAGGATTCTTTAACCAGCACAAATTTCACATGTACTCTTAACCTAGACAATGTATGCATAACTTATCCATCAATTGCACTGCAGCCTCATAAAAACTGCAAGGTGAGCCCTAGTAGTATCTCCTCTATAGTGCAATTTTCCCAAGGTAAACATGTTTGCTCCTTCGTTCATCCTGCAGATTACAATAAAGTCTATCTTGGTAAATATCTACCGCCAGAAGCAGTCCTGGTCACTTGTAAGGAGTTGAAGTTTTTGTGGCAGGGGATGAACCCATTGGATTCCCATGTAAACCCACAGGTTGAACTTCCACTTCCAAGTATCACCAACACTAGAATATGTCCACTGACTACAAAGTTTATGGAGCTCTCTCCTGCTCCCTAGCAAGCCTTGATTCTTCACTATGCTGCAAAAGCTCCTTGTAGGTGTCAGCACTTAGTCTTTCCATGGCCTCAAGTAAACCCTCACAGGTTGAGCTTCCACTTCCAAATATCACCAACACTAGAATATGAGCACCCACTACAATGTTTATGGAGCTCTCTCCCGCTCTCTAGCAAGCCTTTCTTCTTCACTACGCTGCAAAAGCTCCTCATATGCCTTTGTGGTGTCAGCACTGAACCTTTCCATGGCCTCAAAAATGCGTTGCAGACATACCTGTAGATTAGTATTACTTGTGTCACTCTGATATACAACCTGCCCACTTAGTGAAAGATTGTTATCATCTCTTGAGACCAATATCACTTTCTTGTCTAATGTCTGGATCTGCTTCTGAATCTTCTGGTCTTCCCTATCCAAGTTCCTAACTTTTCCCTCCAAATCTCTGTTTGCCATCATTCTTTGGCGCATTTCATTCTTATCATCTTCCCAAATCTGAAGAATACTTGCAGTGAAGAATCGCATGGAATCAACCACTTCCTTCTCGGACGTCCTTTTCATAGCTTCTGACCATTGATGACAGATAACAAAAACAGGGGGTGCACCCATCCTACCAGGCGAATAAGGAATTGGCCCATCTGGAGTTTCTTCAGGTTCATAATATACACACTTAAAAAGGTAGTCGTTTAAGGCTCTCACATAACCCTTCTGGGCACTTATCCAAGTAGAAAAACTGAAAGTCCAGTTGATAAGCTCGCGTTCAAGCTGCAAAGTGGCTTGAAGATGGGCCTCGCCCAGCTTTTTCCCAGATCCAATAGAACATAAGCCTTTTCCTTCTTTGATTGCTTGGCACTGGCTATGATGACATTCAAACATACATTTCCACATCCTGGTTAACCTGAAAATATACAAGATTAACCACTAATGAGAATTCAAACAAGTAACTTTCGTAGAAACCTGGATTTATTACATCCATCATCTGCAACAGGTGACCCACATCTTTTACTCCACAGTGACATGGTTTTCCAAAGACTTCAAAGTTCTTTTTGGAAGAAAAGAGAATCCAGAAGAGCTCAGAAAAATAATCTGCTGCATTTAACAATCGTTTCATTTCGGTGACGGATTTGTTTACTAAAAAAATTTTACTCCACAGTGACATGGTTTTTCAAAGACTTCAAAGTTCTTTTTGGAAGAAAAGAGAATCCAGAAGAGCTCAGAAAAATAATCTGCTGCATTTAACAATCATTTCATTTCTGTGACGGATTTGTTAACTAAAAAATTATATTTTAAAAATAAAACGTCTTTTTTAAATAATTTTTATTTTTTAAAAAAAGTTTTTACTTATTGAAAAGATGTTTGGTGTTGGAGAGGGAAGAAAAAAACATGGGAGTTCAGGTTGCAAAGTCAATTAGCAAAATACATGCCCAAGAGTATTCAGATTGCAACTAACTGAATTTAAGATGGCACCCCAACTGTTGTAACTGCACTAAGAGAGCATCTGATTTTTGTACAAAACTTAGCACAACGAAAACCGCGAGAAAATATGGGCAAAACTTTGTAAGCTCCCATAAAGTTTCACTGCTCATCAATTGGAGCCGTGCAGCTTAATCAGCTCCCAAAAATTTCTCCATTTGATAAAAGTTAAAGAGCCTTCATTAGTTATATATATGTGAAGCAAATTCCAATTAAATATGTCTGACCAGTGGTTAGAAGATACACTACTCAGGGTTTTTTTATATTGAGGTTGATTTACAGATTAAGCAGTAAAACTCCAATTTGAGGTCTTCTAATTTGATAGTTTTTAACAGTCCAGTATATAATTAAAATACTAACATTAGGATTTGAACTCAGCATGCTCTCACTCAATCTCTTATAAGTCAGATTTTTGGAAGAGCTTCATGTTATCTTTCATATAAAGGTGTTGGTTCTTATTGAGACAAACAAGCTAAGTTGACAATCGTTCACTTGCACATGTTGCATTAAATGCAAACCCTCCTACAATTACATAATTAAACAGGCAACCGAGCCATTGCCAACTTACCAATCTGGCTTCATAAGAAACCAAACATCAGGTTTCCTAGCAATTCTCAGATTGCCTACTAAAGAACAGATTCCATTATTTTTCCAAAATCCCTATTTGGTTGTTACCCTAAGTGCCACTGATCCTTGTAATTTTCAAAGAACAATACCAACAAAGACAATAGGCTTAATTAACAATGCCTGTGACCTGTCATGCCATTTATCAGTTTAACCAATAATAGTTCAACTTAAAGCTGGACTCTGAGTTCCTCACACTTAAGATTGTCAGTTCCACTTTAATGGGGCATATTATTTTCATTTCAATTGAGCCAATATCCTCCATTAGCAGGCTTTGGAAAGCACGACAACTCAATGATGGTTTTAAAGAAGTGGGATCCAGACTGATCCGAACAAAGAATAGAGACCATAGTAATTAAGCCTAAATTTGATTCAAAGGATACCTAGGTCACTAGTTAAAGATTTTACCACACGTCTCAGTAAGAATCTATTTTTTCTACTAAAGAGTGATAGTGAAATACCCAAAGATACATTTTTCAACAAGATTTAATATTTTAAAGTAACTCTTTGCTACTAGTATCGAAGTCAGACACTTGACATTACTATTTTAAAATAAATAAATAGAAGGTCAAATTCAAAGAAATTTTGAAAATAATGAGTATAACAAAAGATCCTACCATAATGAGAAACTACAAGGCACTCAGAATAGAACTCATTGAAAACGTTAAGAGCCAAAATCTGATTTATTTTTGCAAGAGACAACACCGGACAAATAAGATTTGGAGCAAATATACATATATGATGTTAATACTGACACTGACACAGTTACCAAAAAAAAGGCTAGAATCAGCAAAGATCTGGCATATAACAAGTAAATATACATACCCCTGAATAAAGTCACTCAGTTGAGGCCACAACTCTTCATCCCTAATCTTATTTATTGTCACTGATATCTTATCAACGACTTGAATTGCAATTCTTATCTTTGTGGAGAGACTCCTTACTAACTTTCGGGTAGAATCAACTTTGTGTGCCTCAGCACCCCTATCATCTAAACGCTTCAGCTTACGACGTTTCCTTTCATGAATTACACGCATCTTTTCCTCAGCCTGCAAGAACAAAAGGATACAACTCTCATTAAAAACATCAAACAGAACAGCTAGAACCTAAAAATTCTCAACCAAGATAAAGACAAAAATATGGAAATAACCCAAAAGGCCTATTCCTTCCTGCCATCTGATAAATGCTTAAATGATAAAAGAATTTTGCAACAAATGAAACCTTAAAAAGGGCTCATCTCAACCATGGCACATAATTCAGAAATCAGACAATCGCTTATACCCTATCAAAAAGATTATCATGAAACAACAGCAAGAACTATTTATATGATACAGCTAACTAGTAAGCTGTCAAATTGTCCAGAAAAAATCAAAGGTTGGAACACCAAAACAGTTCAAATGTAAATGTCACATTCAAAATCCTAGCAACAGGGTATAAATAACAACATACCTTAACTTCATTGAAGAGTTTCTTCTCCCAAAGATACAGCTTATGCAAGGTAGAAGAAAGAGTTCTCGACCGCATCCTCAACTCATCTTCAAAGTCCAACAAAACAGTACCACTCTTCTCAGCAGATGTATCCGCACCTTTAGATGTAGAAGGCTGTGATGACACTACTGATAAAGATGGAGTAACCACATGTAGCATCTTAGAAGTAACTGCTTCATGAAGAAACACCCAATCTAAAGTCAAACCACTGCTAAATGCAATACTGAACATTGTAAAGAACCAAACCCCTCAAAAAAAAAAAAGGAACTCGTTGAGTTTAGTCTAAAGATCGCTTCTTTACGTGATCCACACTCAAATACTAAATTCGGCAACAATCTTCAAAGACCAAATTAATAACCACCACACTAGAACAAATAAACAAAAACTTAAGAGAGTACTCACAGATCAATCAACCTGAAAAAGAAGAAAAAGGGCATACCATGTTTGCGGCTATGCTGACGCTTTCCCACCTCAAGGATCCGCGCAACGTCATTTCCGGACTCGGACGCTCGCTCGAATTGAACCTCAATTTCTCTAGCTACTTCAAAAACATTCCTTGAACCAACTTGCCCTTTGGACCCACTGCCACGCTCCTCAGACCTCTCTTCTTCATCAACAACTTTTTTATCCACTACAGGAACCTCATACTCCACCCCACCTTCATTTTCCAATGAAACTTTTGGCCTTGTCTGATAAAGCAATGTCTCAGAGTCATCAACCTCATGATCACCCATCTCAGCCTTTAAATGAGCCTTACCACCATCACCAGCAAATTTCTGAGCTCCACGAACTTCCTTCACAATCTCATGCCGATAATCTTCATCTTCCAAATCCGGAATGCCCTCTTCTTCTCTCACCTCCTTCGAGTCTCTACTTGGGGTATAAGCTGACTGGTACTTGTCATAATTCTCAAATGGATTCAAGAAATCCCAAGCAGAAGCTCTTGGAGGAGATGGTGGAGGCGGAGGTGGCTTAGACGACGATGCTAGAGCCGGTGGCGATGACATAGCATATGGAGGAGGCGCAGAACCACCATAATACCCACCACCGGAATAAGAATGGCCATAATAGGGATAAGTATTAGGATTACTGTTTGGATATCCATAAGGGGAATATGAGGCAGAAGAAGAAGATTCACCCATATGATGTACAGTTTCGGGACTGACAGGTCTCTGCTCATACACAAGAGAAGACGTCGCTTTTTTCTTCATATAATTCATATGCATAAACCCACCTCCAGGGAATGAACTCGGGGCTTCTTGATCCGAACCCATGTAATCCATATGACCAATAGGCGCGTGAAAAGGCGAAGAATGACCCGAATGATGAAGAGAGCCCAAACCAGAACCAGAACCATCATCGTCTGAATCAGAGTGAAAATGAAGATGAGAACCAGAATTAGAGTGAGAGTGACGTATCGGAGAGTCCGTATGTTGAATATTTGTGCTAACAGGATCGCCTTTGCGCTGAGGAGGAAGATTAAGCGTCGGAGATGGTGGTAACCCATAAGAATTAGCCAAGTCCTCTTCGATAAAATTATGCAATGAGCGACCAATCCCTTTAAGTGAATGAATATAAGCTGTATGAGCTTCAGCCAAAGAATAACGCTGGTGAATAGCCTCATCGAGAGAAGAACATCTCTCTCGGCAAAGTGCGACGGCCTGAGATTCGTCGTGCTTAGAGCTAGCACAGCCCATTATAAAAAGGGCTTAGCTTACACAGAAGAAAGTTATTTGGGTAATTTTAGCCGGGTGAAGTAAAAGGTTAAAGAGCAGTATAGATCAAGGAAGACATGGCCATAAGGAAGAGAAGATGTTTGTTTCTCGAGAAAATTGTTAGGGCTCGGAGGAGGAAGATAAGGAAAAGAAAAAGAAAAGAAAGGGAAGGGGAGGGAATCTTTTGCCAGCGCGGAGTGTACCGTCTGTTTGTAGCAGACACACACAGAAAGTAGAGAGAGAGAGAGAGCACAGAGTGCGTATTGGACTATTGGTGTGGATGTTGGGTGGTGAGTGTGATAAACCAGTAGAGTAGTGTGTATGTCAGCGTCGGTGTATTTGTGGAATTTTTTCCTTTTTTTTAATATTTAATAACATAATCTCTATCATACTTTAGAAAGTTACGTAAAACGATTCTTTCAAAATTTATAATAAAAAATAACAAGTTAATAATATTGCATGTTTAAATAAATAAAAGTTTAATATTAAAAATATTAAAAAATTATTTTATTTAAATAAATAATTTTAAAAAAATACATTAAATTTATTAAATATATAAAATATATTATAATAACCAATAAAAACTAACTATATTATAATTAATATAATTTAATCTTCTTCTTTTTTTGTTTCTTTTCATTTTATATATATATTTTTGATGTTAACTTAACAAATCTTCAATTTAATTTAATTATATGTTTTAAATTTTTTAAAATATAAAAATATTTAAATAAAAAAATAAAATCAAAAATATAAATCAACAAAATAAACTATAATATAATAAAATATATCTATGTGTTTATTAAATGATTATTTGAATAAAATAATATATGTTTATTAAAACAAACTATAATATAAATATTTAATTGAAATATAAGTGAAAGAAATAGATATATCAATTATAAAATGTGTTTATTAAAATAAATTGAATAAAATAAATATCCTATTTTATAGAGTTACTACGATAAAAAAACTCTCCATTTATTCGATAAGAGATTAAAATAATATACAATTAAGTTGTTGTAAAGAGACAGAAAAGAAGATACAGAATATTAAAAGAAATTAATTTATTAAAGTTTAACTTTAATGACCCTAAAATAAATGATGTTTAATATTAAAATTTTTTATTAGAAAAACTTTTAATAAAAATATATAAATTAGATATAAAAATAAAATTTTTATAATAAAAATTTTAAAATATGTTATAAATATTGTTTTTCATTTCATTTTTAACCTCTTTTAAACATAAAGCATATATCTTTTTTATAATATTATTAGCGTATACTTAACACATTTATATATTTATTTTAAGTTGTAATTATCAAATATTATTTGTAATAAAAAAAATAAAAATAATTGAATAAATTAATTATGTATAAAATTTGAGTATTTTAATAATTTCTTACTAATTTTTGACTATTTAGATCATTATTTTTGTTGTTGAATTAGTAGTATCTAAATAAAATTTTTGTTGATAAGGAATTTACATACGTGGTTGGTTTTGAGAATTTTAGTAAAAGGTAACAACTTGTAGATGGTTAAGAAGGAATTAAGTTGAGTTTAATAATGATGGAGGAGTTCAATTCAAAATCTTGTTAGTTATAATCACAGTGGAAAGGGAGAGGCTAGGAATTGGTGGGATAAGGGTTGGGAAGCCTATAGTTATTCTCTTTTTAGTTTTACTGTTTTTATATTCTTCTTCTATCCAATTCAAATTTACACATTCATCACGACCAAACAGTCCTTTTCTTTCCGGTGAATCTTTACAATGTAACATAATTTTGAAATATTTATAATTAAGAAGAAAATATTAAAACGACGATTTAAATTTTTTATTTTTAATAAAAATATATTTTAATATTTTATTTATTAAATCAGTAAATATAAAATTTTATTTTTTATAAAAAATTCATTTCATGATATATAATTATTAACTTCATGGTTCTTGAAAAAAATATAAGTTTGATATAAATATTTAATTTTTTTTAAAATTTATTTAAGTTTTGTAAGTGATAAATTTGTTGAAAAAATTATAAAAATAATATTTATTATGTTTAATTTATATATTTTTATTATTAAAATTTTTTAATATATTATTTAAATATTATTTAATTATATATTAGTTAATATTAAATAATATTATTATTTAAATTTATTTAATATTAAATATCGTTTAATTAAATCGTATTTAATATTATTATTATGTTATTTTTATTATTATAAATATTTTTAAGAATGTTTTTTTATAATTTTTTAAATTTATTTTAGTCAAGACGTACAGGTATGATTAATTATATAATTATTAATTTTGTTTTTTTTTTCACATTCCAACCACAATTTACGGAAGGAAATCTAATGTATTGCTTCTCTTTTAATTTTTTTTCCTTTTTTCATTTAATGTATTTACAACTTTAAATTAAAAATCTAAAAATTGTAAAAGAGAGATGAAAAGTAAAATTAAATAATATTTCTATGCTCTCTCTTAGAAATCCCAAAGCAATATTTTCAATTCTCCATGTGTATACACATTATATATACTAGGTATGTTTATAAGTAGGATTTTTAACTTTAAAAGGATTAATTTAATACATTAATATTAGTGGCTTTAGTTGTATCTAGAAATTATTTAACTAAATTAGCAATCTAAATTGATCATTCAACTCAATTAATCGATACTCTTAAAAATATTTAAATTGATCAAAATTTAAAATAAAATAAAATAAGATAATAGTTAAAATAAAAAATAGATACCAAAATGATTAAAATGAAAATGATAAAGTTTCAAATTTATTAAAGGAAATTGTGATTACTAAATAAGTTCAAGCACAAAGTTGATTATCAATAAGTAAATTTTTTATAATTTTTTTATTAAAGAGAAGGCTTTTACACAATTAATTCTTAAAATTTGTTGGAGTCTATAATTTTATTTATCAACTCTTTTTTTTTATCATCTTGTGTTCACAGTCTTTTTTAATTTAATATATTTGACCTCAATTTAAATATATTTTACTAATAATATTAAAATTTAAAATTATGGGACAAAGTGATGAAAATATTAACAAGTTAGTTCTAACCATCATAGTGCAATTTCGATTAAATTTTTAAATTTAAAGATAATGTGTTACATTTTAACGACATATAATATAAACACAATATAAAAATAAATATATTTAAATTATGTTAATAATATTTATATAACTTTATTAAATGAATAAATTAAATATAACGTAATAAAAAAATAAACTTTTTTAATTTACATTTTATCGTTACTTAAGAATTTAAGTTAACATAAACACGATATACACTATTTAATTGAACTTTGTAGTCATTTAAAGAAAATTATATTATATTATTATTACTTTTAATTGAGATGACGTTATCTCAATTAGAATATGATAAATCTAACACAAATATTCATTTATAAATGATTCATTGGATTTAATTATTTTATTAAATAAATAAATAATAATATCATAAATTATCATTCTTGGTATGAAAGATTAAAATTGTAATAATTTTTAATTAATTAAAATAATTATTAAAGTGTAATAACAATGTAGAGACAATACATAAAAAAATATCAAATAAAAATATTCATAAAAATATATTCATTTTAATATTTAATGATGTAAAAGAAAAATACGCAAAACTAAATAAAATAAGTTAAAATTAAATCTAAAAGGGTAAAACCAAAAACAAAAATGGTAAACCTACCAAACATGAAGATTTTTTTTATACATATACAATGATATATATATATATATATATCTATACATAAATAGATAAGATATGTTATATTAATGAACATCTTAATTATAAGATAACATGAAATAATAATGTAAATACTATCATATTTTAAAATTTGAATTTAATGAATAACTATTAAATTAAGAAAAATTAAATTAAATAAAAAGATATATTTATTATTATTTTAAATTAAGAAAATATTTTATTAAAATTATTTGTTAAAATCGTTTTATTTAAAACGTTCACCGTACAACTAAAAATATATATACTCTAAGATTGTGTGTACAATATATATATTTTTAGTTGTAATTAAATATTTTGTTTGATTTTAAAAACCACCGGTTAATTTAAATTTTTATATTTGTTAACATTTATACATTTAAATAATTTTATTTAAAATTCAATATTATTTGTCTAAATAATTTCAATAATTTTGTATGTATTTTTTTTATTTCAATTATATAAAAATTAAAATTATATCTGAGCTACATTAACTTAATTAAAGTGTGAATATTAATCTTTATAAAATAAATGATTAATTGAAAATAAAAAAAATAACATATAAGTCCATATAGGAGAAAATTTTATGAACAATAATATAAAATAAAATTTATTATAAAAAAATAATAAACATTAATATTATTAAAAATATTATTTATTTGAATCAAATTTTCATGAGATGTAAAATAAATCATAAATATATAATATATAATTATATATGTGAAAATATTTTCATATTAAACTTTACTTAATAAAAAAATCAAGTTTATAGAAATAAGTAAGTGAATTATGTTTTATATTAATAATGATAAATATTAATAAAATAAAATAAATATTCAAAACATATTAAGATAACTAAATACATCAAAATGAAAATCTACATGATATATTATTTTTATGAGAATTTTTTTAAATTATTATAACCTTAAATATAAACGTTTTGTTGACTTTATTTTCATAATTTAATCATAACAGTTTATTTTAAAATATATGTCCATGATATTTTTTTTTTCATAGGTATATATGATAGTTAAAAGTAAGTTATTTTTTTTTAACTGTGAAAATTAATTTTTTATTAAATTAACATAATCTTAATTAGTTTTCAAACAATTAATAAATAATAAAAATAAATGATAATAATCCTTACATAATTTTACAACAAAAAAATTAAAATTAAATACATTCATATACTTATTCATCAATTATTTATGCCTAATTAATTTTGTGTAATAGTATCTAGCAAAACTTATTATTTTTTTCATAGATCCACTTCATATTTGTAATATGAGAAAAATAAATAATATTTTTACTAAAAATAATGTTATTGATTAGTTTTTACATTATTTTATTTATTTATATAAATTAGAATCATAAATTAAGAGAATTATATGATTTACACGTTAACAAAATAATGACCAAATTATTAGGAGTATTAAAATAAATTGTATAAAATTTAAAAAAATAGTAAAGGTCCTTTTCAAACTAAATGCCTTAATGATGAACAAAAGAAAAATAAGAATAGTAAAATAAAAAATTACAAAACATAAAATATAGTTACATTTTCATAAATATTAGGAAGATTTAGAGACAAATAAAAAAGATCAATTTTATTTACTAAAATAAATAAATATTTATCATAGTACTTAAATTAATATAAATTATTCATAAATAATGAACAAATTATTAGAAATATTAAAATAAATGATATAAAATTTAAAATAATTGTAAAAGTTATTATCAAACTAAATGCATTAACGATGAACAAAAGAAAAATAAGAATAGTAAAATAAAAAATTACAAAACATAAAATATAGTGACATTCTCGTAAATATCATAAGATTTTAAGACAAATAAAAAAGATCAATTTTATTTATTAAAATAAATAAATATTTATCATAATATTTAAATTAATATAAATTATAGTGAGTATAAATTAATTCTTTCAAAACATAAAGTGTATTTTTTTTACTAAATTAATTTTATGATAACCATGTATTAAAAAACAATAGATAAATAAGAGATTAGATAAAGGAAACTTAAAAAGGTATAGAATAAGATTATAAAAGTATTATTTATGAAATGAGTAGACAAAATATAAAACATATGTAATTAAAATAAAAAATTTAGATAAAATCATTAAAAATAAAAACTTATATATATTTATATAGGAATTAAAAATAAAATATAAATGAATGAATGAATTATATATAAATTATATTTTCACTAAATAAATTACTACAGAACCGTTTTAAATTATTGTTATGAAAGAGAATCTAATTTCCCATGTACCTCCTAAGAAAGCAACAAACACAGAAGAACATAATATCCTACAATTGCTTTCATGCAAAACAAAAAGTTAGTGCATTTATTTTTCAGATGGCAATTAAATAGAATAATTTACTGTTTCCCTTTAAATAACTTGGAAAATTTACAAGTTTGACATGTCTATCAAAATTAAATATTTAATCCCTACTTTATATATACATTACTACACAATATAATTTAAATGTAATTTTATGTTATTACGTAATCTTATAATTATTTTATATTTTATATTTTAAAAAATTAATAATAATTAAAACGTTATATGATAAATCTAAACCTTGTACAAAAAAAATCACCATCAGTCATTGACCACCTTCTCAATTTTCTAATATAGGAAATGACGTGTTCAAGTTGATCTTAGCTTCCTCTTCCATATTGTGCTGGCGTCTTTGAGTCTTGACTTGTCACCAGAACAATCTTGGAGAAACCGTTTCTTCATTTTTCATTCTTTTTTTAAACAGAGGCTAATTGTGAAATCACATCAAATAGTTATAAAGCATAATTAAGGATTGCGATAAAAAAAAATTATAAGGATTTATATAATAATTATTTTAATTTTTAAATTATGATAAAATATTTTTTATTTTTTTCTAAATCTAAATTAATTTAAAATTAAAATTTGAAATCATTTCTATTTCCTTTCTCTTTGATTGTTCTATGTTTATTAACTACTAATGAACTACATTCAATTAGGGTAATAATATTGCTAGAATTATTTTTATTATTATAATAAAAATATATGAAATATTTATCTTATTCTATTAATATTATTATTAAATAAAATTATTATTAATAAATTTTATTACAATAATAATAATAATTTAAATTAGAAGAATATTGTCACCTCGTTATAGATAAAGAGTAATATCAATTCAAAAGGAAAGGAAGAAAAAGTTCAAATAAAAAAGGTAAATTAATTCTAATGAAATTCAACCATATCCTCACCTAGTATTAGCAAATTTCTCAAAGCAACTCAAAACGACATATTAAGTTTGAAAATGTTAAACATAAAGATAAATTATATTTTAAATAAATAATTATTTCAACACTCCTCTTAAAACTCATTATGTCAAAATGGATGTTTTAAGTCTTTAAACTGAATTAAAAAAAAAACTTAAAATTTAAAGTTAATTACGTGTTGAAACGATTTTAAATTATGTATTTTTATACATATTTTATTCATTTTTGTTATCTTCATAGCTTGTATTCGATCAAATAATAACAGAAAAAACTAAAATATATTCAAACGAGTTTTTAAATACTATAAATAATTAAAAAATTAATATTAATTAATTACTTGATAATTAAATTTATTACAACAAATAATTTATATACAATATATATATATAACTTAAATTATAAATAAAATAATGTCACTTCTTATGTTATGGATTTTGTTATATTCCTACTTTATTTTAAGAAGAGAAAGTTTGGTTTGTTTAGATTTACCAACAATTTCCTACTCATAATGATTAGGGAACTAGACAAGAGATATGAGATGAAGTTTGGGCAGAAAAACAGGTCCATACAACAATTCATTCCTCTAAATACATGAGTACATAAACATCCATCAAATAAGCCCAAACTTCAGGGACAAGAATAGAGAAATTAAAACGTTATAAAAATTATCATGGTGTTGCCTTATACTATTCAAGATCATCTGATTCTTCTTGTGATGTTATAATTTGAAGCATATATTCTGCTCATTCTTCTCGTAAATCATCAAAAAATTACATATCATAGCCCGATTTTTTCCAATCAAAGAACTACATGCATTTAAGTGATTAGATTGATAACATGTCCTATAAATATATATATATATATATAAATAATTAGATAATATAAATATAATTATATGTTCTACATAAAAGAAAGTCATTTACTAACTCAGGACTCACCTTGTTCACACTTGAATTATACTTAAATTAATCATTTGAAATTCAAACAGTTGCAATATGCACTCTATCGATATATATGTTTTCCTAATATCTACGCCATAAATTTCTCTAGGAAGTGGCATAGTCTATCCATCATTTATGCTAGTCTTTCTTGCAATAATAGTCATCAAATAGCCAAGATTTCTGATGAAGTTTATAGCATATTTATAACTATACTTTTTTCATGACTTCTTGATAACTGTATTTTATATAGTTATTTTCACCTATTTTAGTAATCATAATCGCTATGTTCTCTCTATTTTTAGTTAATTTTAGTTTAATAAATTAGTATTTACTGTTTTTTATATATTATAAGAAAAATAAATAAATTGTATAGAAAACGTTCTTAATTTCAAATTTTTGTCCACAAATGTAATTTCAAATATTAGAGTTCTTAATTACAATTTATAAAAGTTGAAAATACAAATTAAATTTAAATTTGGGCTTAATTGTAATTATTAAAAGTTGAAAAATTTAATTTAATATTAGAAAAGGGGTCAACTGTAATTAAAGAAAGTTTAAAATGTAATTTGAATTAAATTTGTGGGTCAAAATATAATTAAATAAAGTTTAATATTCGTAAGAGAAGAAGAATGCATGGCGTCATCATCCACGCCAGACAACGTGGGACCGTTCGATCAAATCATAAACGGTTAGGATTGGCAGTAGATCAAACCCGACCAAAGCGAACGGATGCGGTGGAAGATTCTTCACGCTGACTCGTACGCCCGAAAGGCCCACCGCCGCGTGCTCTGGGCGTAGTGGGACCCACCCGTCCGATGCCGCGTTGCAGCCGTCTGCCCCCACGTTCAGCGCGCCTCGATCCTGCACCGATCTCTACGTGCAACCCGATTTTCCTCCAATAAAGATACGCGACACGTGTCCCACTCAATTTGCGCCTAATCATGTCATGTGACACGTGTCATGTTACAACGAGCGCGACCGCGCCTGGATCAAGCCCGTGTTGTAGCTCTGCTCCTCGTGCGACCATTTATCGTGCGCCCGTTTCCCTCAACGAATAAGACGTTGCCACGTGTCCCACTAATCGTGTCCGCGAATCGTAACGCGACACGGGCGCCGTGGGAGAAAATTAAAACAGAACGCGTAGCGTCCCCGATCCCATTTTCGATACAATTTTTGTCCCCCACGCGTTTAATTTATTATTTTCGCCACACCTTTTGTCCCCCCGCAGATTTAAATTTAATATTTTATTGATGTATTTTTTTGCTATAAATAGGAGATAGTTTTTTAGTTGTAAAAAGTTTGGTTGGAGTAGAGTTTTTGGAGTAGAGTTTTAGTTTTAATTTCAAAGTTTTTGTTGTTTTAGTTTTTTTCTACTTGTAATTTTTATTGTGTTTGGTAGTTGGACTACAAAACACGTTGTAAGCCATTTTTGGCTTTTGTTGTGTTTTCATGTGGTGCCAAATAATTGTTTTAAGTGATGTTTTAATTTTATTTCTCGCTTCATCTTAATTTTTCTCGTAGTCGTTGTAATGTTTATTTTAATTTTATGAAGTAATTTAATTTTTCTTGGGTTGCATTTGGATCTAAATTTATTAAGCTTTAATTTTAATTTTTTTTTTTTTGTAGATTTATAAGACGTTTCGATTTGTCGTGCTCTATTTTGTGCGTAATGCTTTTTGATTATTTACTTAATCTTATCAAAACGATCCGTGGCACATGAATAAACTTGAAAGGCATTTCACAGTGTATTGCTCGTAAATAGAATGACATGTATGATGAAGGATGTAGATATACCCTAATTGTATGTGGCTACATTTGAAAACTTAGAACGTAATGAATCTCGATAAATTTAATTTTCATAGAGATATAGTAAATTAATTTAACGAGGTGTGTTTATACGGAGCTCGAAAGAGATGTATGAATAATAAAAAAAGAAGTTTTCGGTTGACAAATTAAATGTACAAAAAAATATAAATCAAAAGAAAATAACATGATTTGAGTGGATTAGTTTGGTGAAAAATTGCAATCCTAGATTTCTTTTATTTTCTTACTTTACTTTTTTATTAATCAACGATTCTTTTGGATAAAATCAGAGAGATACAATTTTAGTACTCGACAAAATATAGTAACAAATCCTCGTGGGATCGATCTTTACTTACAAATCTTTATTACTTGTGACCGTGTATGCTTGCACGAGTTCGTGTGTTGAAAAACACGCAACACTTCTTCTTAAATGACTTAATGTGTGATGATTGCCCATTAGACATAGATTTACCACGAGATACTTGCTTTGCATCTCTTAAATGTGTCGCACTTATTAATTCTAGTATAATAGATTAAAGAAGATGTATTATATATGTTAGTAACAATAAAATAATAATAATATAATATAACTAGTAAAAAAATATTATCTTAAGTAAAAAATAGTACCATGTCAAAATTTATTACAACTTGACTCAACAACTAAGCCACATATTGTCCAATCGTTTATTGGACTACGGTAATATTAGAAAGCATAAATAGTGGATAATCATAGAACAATGATTACATATTGTCCAATCGTTTATTGGACTACGGTAATATTAGAAAGCATAAATAGTGGATAATCATAGAACAATGATTAATCAATTACTATTTGCCAATAATTTGACAAATATTGATTATGAATCATTCAATCATTGATCAATTGTTGTACCGTTCTAATAACAACATAATCTGTAGATAATGGATGTTTCAACAAACAATTTCATATTCTGTAAAAAATTTAAGCGTTATATATAATAAATAAAATATATAATAAAAAATAAAAATAATAAAATATCTACATAAGTTTTAAATTTTAACATAAATGATTAATCAAAAAAGAGGAAGACTCTGATGTAAGATAGTCATTGAAAAGACATTCTCATTAAAACATTCATCATGTGATTGATGATAAAGATTGTATTAAAGATATTGAATCATTAATTTATTGTATCTACATTGCTAACATAAATGAAGGATTAATAGGATGGTTATATCCGATTGAGAATATAGTTTGAACGTCATCAGAATACATGGATGATATGTCTGATATAGATGATTACATGTTTGATATATATATATATATATATATATATATATATATATATATATATAAAAAGTAGACTTAAAATACTAAAATTTCCATACACTTTAGATAATTATTATAGTAAAGGAAATTGAATTTAATTGAATACAAATTCTTTTTATTTTTAACCTCGTCATTGGTATCATACGTTTCACCTACGTAATTATAATTAAATAATTATAAATATTAATGAATTAATTATTTTTTTAAAAGAAAAAATTGTGAAAACAAAAACAATTAAATTTATAAAATAAAAATGATCGGTAACACAGGTCAAGTTTTTTTCTTTTATCATTATTTCAGTCATGTAAGCATGTATTACTCTTTCTATTAATAAAATGATATATTTTCAAACTAACTTTACTTTAATCCATTTTAACGTCTTTGTTGTTAATTAATTATATTTAGCGTTTAAATATCTATTCATCAAACCTGTCATTAATGGATAAATAATTCTGAGCAAAACAGTAGATCCAAGTTAGACAATAGTTTAAGGGAAGTTTCAGTGATGGAAAGCCCCGCCCCAGAACTTCCAAAGATCTGAAAATTAATTTTAGTGAACATATCCGCAACCTTATTTTTTTATTTTAAAAATTTCTTCGGTTAAAGATTTAAATTATGCCCACAAATATAATACTATTTTCTTTTATCTTTCTCATTTTAAGTCAATCATATCAAATATAATTTACTAAAAAAACATAAACACATTGGTTCAAATTTTATATTATTTTTTAAATATACCAATATATATACTACCAAATATAGCATACCCGTGAGTAGAAATTCTTAAATAATAAATAAAATAACTTAAAAATTGAATTTTTTTTTAACTATTTATTTGATTGCCAAATGAGTACACGTGGGAAAGTGTTCATTTGAGGAAAAAAGTAACAGAGCATGAGATTGACCTTCAGTTGATCGATTAAACTTGATTCGATCCGATTTAATTATTTCAAAGACGTGTGGGCTGAGAATCAAACACAGAACTTTGTCCGTTAGAAATATGAAGTAAAAATAACTAAATTACATGTAATTATTAAAAAAAATTATTTACTTAATCAAACAATTATTTTCTAACAAAAAGATGTTATGAAATAAAAAGTGAGACACCATGTGTCATTTCTTAATCAATTCTAATTAATGACCTGTTCTCCTTTAATGAATCCTCTTTAAAATATGTAATCCTTATCTACCGTTAATAATACTAATAATTAATAAATGATGTACCATTATTAATTATAATGGTATAGGCTGGCCCCTTTAATAAAAAGCTTCGCTAATAAATTAATACAAGGTGTGCTAAGCTTGTAATATATATTCGTTCAAAATCTACCAGTAATTTAGAGACAGTGGGATAATCTGATTTAGAAAGAAAAATTAAAAATATGTTAAAAAATAAAAATAAAGTAACTAATTTGTTACCAGATTCATATATACATATAACATTATATATACGTGTATCGATTATATAAAAATATATGTTACAATATATTAGAAGAGTATAACAATAAAAAAGTAAACTAATTTAGGATTAATCACATTGTGAGAACGAATTGATTATAAATCCTTAACATTTCAGACTTGTGAGTATGCTTGTAAAATTTATTTTTTAAGTACAAATATGACTCAAAGCTTGGTCATTACAAAGGTCGGGTAGTAGATCACACATTATGTTCAAACATCAAGTCCCCTTATTCTTTAAGTTCGGTCCTTCAATTGAGATGAAATAATAAAAAGCTGGTTAGTTTAAACGACACATCGAATTTGAAACATTTTTGCACGCTCTAATAAATGCTTCAAAAACCTTTCAATCTTTTCATTTAATTGGTGAGAAAAAAATATAGGCCCTATATTAAGGGGGAGACAAGACATTCATTTTCATAATTCTCATAAAATTGAACCAAATTTTCTCAAAAAAGACTCGATCGGTTCATCTCATAGCTTATCGTTTTCCTGCTCATGTGTTAAGATTATCAACTCAGCATTTCAAATATTTGCTCGTCTTTTTAAAAATCTGTCTTCACATCTAACCAATTCTAATATCTTTTCAGGTCTGTTCTTAATCTCACTTTTCAACTTCTTAATTTTCAGTCATCGACTTTAGATAAATTCTTATCTCTTCGTATCTTATTTTCTCTTGTTCTTTTGTAGCAAACATGCATAAAGAAATAGTAATTAGGAAAATAGGTAGAGTATTACTACCTTCACCCTCCTCGAGTTCATCTTTTTATTAGAAATTCCCCAGTATCTAACTTACTTAAATAAAGAGGAAAGTGTGAGCTTAGACTCGATTATGGAGGATAACATGTCATCTAAGGATAAAGAGATGCCCAAGATCCCTACCATATGAACATATCGATCACAATTCACCTTGACCATTAGACTAACTGTCCTTCACTCATAAATATATTTTTAGAAGAATAGAGAAAGAAATCTTGACAAAGGGGGACTAGGGAGCCAACAAGTCGAACCAAAGGTTAGAATGCCAAAGTACTAACTAATCGTTTAACTCCAAGGGACAAGAAAAGACTTAGGAAAACATATAAATATCTCCATATGTTAATATATATGATCCCCAACCTAGATGCATTGGACAGTGCAACCCCACTTGAAGGTTAGATAACTTTTCATAAGAAAGCTCTTTAGCGTAGGCTCAGGTTTCCCTTGTATCATTTCATTAGGAAATTTTTGATGAGGACATAGCTCGCGCTTGAAAACTAATACCTAATGAGTGAATGTACCTGCTTTATCTTACCCTTATTTGCTGAGAGCTTAGGGTAGAACTGAAAATGTCTAAATTCAATGATGCATATATGTTGAAACAAAACTCCATTGACACTAGAAGGTTTTACATGTTAGCTAAATAAGATTGGGATAAAAATATGGTGCTTCTAAAGAATGAGAAGAATTGGAAACAATATTTTTTCTATGTTTCTGACCGGTGAAAAACAATTGATAATGATGAGAAGCTCATAAGAAGTTCTTAAGTCGATAAAAATCTCGTGATTAGGAACATAGCCTCTTATATAACCACATTGAGCCCCAAGGCCAACGAAAGGCTTGTCAATATCTAGAACTATTTGCCCTAGCCTATTTCCTAGATAAAACTTTTGACAACATCGTGCTTTATAGCGTATAGGTTGATAAGATCGGGCTCCTCCTCCTCTAACCAAAATAATCTGTAAGGCCCAATCACCAACTCGACGTAGGACTCTATTCACTTACTTCAAGGGCAAATTTGAAATAGTGCCAAATGATGGTGGATCAAATCATTCTTTTATTAGCTTGTGCTTCTATAAATGTGTTTTTTCTTGATATTCTAACTCGTCTCTCCCTTTTGTTTTTCAACAATGGAGTTCTACTTTAAGGTCTTGTGTTGCTCGATTTTCCAATTAAAAGGGCATTGTTGCGTGTTTTTCAACACACGAACTCGTGCAAGCATACACGGTCACAAGTAATAAAGATTTGTAAGTAAAGATCGATCCCACGAGGATTTGTTACTATAGTTTGTCGAGTACTAAAATTGTATCTCTCTGATTTTATCCAAAACAATCGTTGGTTAACAAAAAAGTAAAATAAGAAAATAAAAGAAATCTAGGATTGCAATTTTTCACCAAACTAATCCACTCAAATCATGTTATTTTCTTTTGATTTATATTTTTTAGTACATTTAATTTGTCAACCGAAAACTTCTTTTTTATTATTCATACATCTCTTTCGAGCTCAGTATAAACACACCTCGTTAAATTAATTTACTATATCTCTATGAAAATTAAATTTACCGAGATTAGATTACGTTCTAAGTTTTCAAATGACCACACACAATTAGGGTATATCTCTATCCTTCATCCATACATGTCATTCTATTTCTGAGCAATATACACCTGAAATGCTTTTCTCAAGTTTATTCATGTACACTGGATCGTTTTGATAAGATTCGTAAATAATCAAAAAGCATTAAGCACAAAATAGAACGAACAAATCGAACGTCTTATAAATCTATCAAAAATAATTAAAATCAAGCTTCATAAATTTAGATCAAATGTAACCCTAGAAAAATTAAATTACTTCATAAAATTAAAATAAAAATTATAACAAGTACAGAAAATTAAGAAGAAGAAGAAATAAAATTAAAACATCACTTAAAACAAATATTTGGCACACGCAAAACACAACAAAAGCCAAAAATGGCTTCTGCGTGTTTCTTGGTCAACTACACAAACACAATAAAAATTACAACCGAAAAAACTAAAACACTCTAAAAACTTTCGAAATTAAAACTAAAACTCTACTCCAAAACTCTACTCAACCAAACTTTTTTACAACTAAAAATTATCTCCTATTTATAGCAAAAAAATACATCAATAAAATATTAAATTTAAATCTCTGTGAGGGGACAAAAATGTGTGGCGAAAATAATAAATTAAACGCGTGGGGGACAAAAATTGTATCGAAAATGGGATCGAGGGACATTGCCGCGTTTCTGTTTTAATTTTCTTCCACGGCCGCCACGTGTCGCGTTCGGTCGCGGACACATTGGTGGGACACGTGGCGACATCTCATTCGTTGAGGGAAACGGGCGCACGATGAATGGACACACGGGGAGCCAACGGCCACAACACGGGCTTGATCCCTAGCGCGGTCGCGCTCATTGTAACATGACACGTGTCGGAGTATGATTCTTGAAAAATTGAGTGGGACACGTGTCATCTCTTTATTGGAGGAAAAATCGGGTTGCACGCGAAGATCGGCGCACGGGATCGGAGGTGCGCGAACGTGGGGGCAGCGTACGCGCGGCGTCGAGACGGGTGGGTCCCACGGCCACGCGCCGGCTTTGCGCGGCGTGGGCCCCTCGAGCGCCGAGTCGCGTGAAGGAATCTTCCACACATCCGTTCGCTTTGGTCGGATGTGATCAACACGCGTAATCCCTGGTTTTATGATTTGATGAGACGGTCCACGTTGTACGCGTGGATGATGTGGCGTGCATTCTTCTCTCTGCACGAGAATATTAAACTTTATTTAATTATATTTTGACCTGAAATTTAATTTAAATTACATTTTAAACTTTCTTTAATTACGGTTGACCTATTTTCTAATATTAAATTAAATTTTTCAACTTTTAATAATTACAATTAAGCCCAAATTTAAATTTAATTTATATTTTCAACTTTTATAAATTGTAATTAAGAACTCTAATATTTGAAATTACATTTGTGGACAAAAATTTGAAATTAAGAACGTTTTCAATACAATTTATTTATTTTTCTTATAATATATAAAAAACAGTAAATATTAATTTATTAAACTAAAATTAACTAAAAATAGAGAGAAATAACAATTATGATTAATAAAATAGGTGAAAATAACTATATAAAATACAGTTATCAGGCACAGACTCCTAGAAAAGTAAGAAAAGAGTAAAAGCTTAGGCAAAGACAATCCTAATGCTCCATCCCAGGCTAAAAGAAAAAAGGCCACGAGTATTGTTATTCAAAAACATATTCTTCCTCCTCAAGATTTAGGGGTTATGGTCAGATTTTCTTCACCTTTCCCGTGCCACCAAACATCTATCCTAGTTTTTTCGGACCAACAAACACCATTTTCAACTGCTCGAGACTTGGGAAAATGAGCCATTGAAGACTCAACCCAAGTTGAGATTAGGGTTGTGCCTATTTACAAAGGTATGGGTCCAGACTTAATGGTGCATTATGTTTGGCACCTTTCATACATGGTTGTTTAGAAAAAGTTTGATGTCATAAGTGAAGACATCTATCCTACTCCTATAGTGAGTAATTTCATTTTCCAAGTAAGAGTTACCTTGAACCTTTATATTGTTCAAGTCTTTCATATATCTCTCTCATTTTTATTTTTTTAGGATTAGTTGATGCACAAGCTTAGTAGGGTAAAAGGCATTGAAAAATTCAATACTAAGCTCGAGAAGGAGAAGCATAGCCATGTCTCTATTCAAGCCAAGATGGTCATGCTCCTTACCAAGGCCAATAAATGGGAAAAGAGGTAATCGATAAAGATGAGAAATTGACTCATGTTGCCAATGAGCTGAATGAATATGTAAGGCAGCTCAAGGCCAGTAAAAAAGAAGAGAAAAAGGTCAGGCTGAGAACTAAAATTACAAGCGTGACCTAAAGGTTGTAATTAGCATGTAATAGTTCTTCATTATTTAGTTGTATTCTGGAATTGGGGTGCCAAATTTGTCAAAGCTTTATGTCCATATCAATCAAAATAATGTGGAATGGCAAAACATCCTAACCATGTGCCATCCAAGGTGGGAAAATAAGATTTTAAGTTAGATTTATAGAAAATATATATTATTTTAGTTAAATTTAATAAATTCAATTTATTTTTTAAAAGTATTAAAATAATTTACTAATTTTTTTAAATATATTATTTAATCAATTCATTAGTTTTTAATTGAATCAATGTTTCTACAAGTTTTATAACTATTTAAAATGTAAACTTTAATCCTCTATATTTCAAGGTATGTACATATGATCATATAATTCATCGAAATATAAATTTATTTTTTCATATTTTAAGGCATTAAGTTATTTAATTCTTTAAAAATTTCAATCAAGTTAAAATAATATTTTTAATGACAAATATAAAATTTTGAAAAATAATATCCAAAAAGTAAAAAAATTAATCAAAAACACTAAAATTAAATGAAAAATTAAAAAATATTTTCAATTTATATTTAGAATAAAAAATATTAATTTTTTATGTTTTATATTTTTTGTTTTTCTAAAATACTAAAAAAACTTCAATATTTTTTTAAAAAGCATGAAATTTGTCCATTATACAGCTAAATTTTTTTATTTTTTATTTTTAATATACATTTAAATATTACTTTTTTCTATTTTATTTTTCAAAATTTTGAATTTATCTTTAAAAAAAGATTGTTCGAAGATCATTGAAATTTTTAAAGAATTAGATGATATATATATCTAAAAGATAAAGTATTAAATTATAAATTATGATTAATTATATGACCTATATGTATACCTTAAAGTCATGTTTGGTTAATAATAATAAGAATTATTTTAGTATTTTTTGTATTTATTTTAACTGTTAATTTATAATAAAAAACATTCTAATAGTAACATAAATACTCATTTCTCGCACATCCTTTAAGAATACATTAAGATCTTCTATTTTCTTTGTAGATTTATATAATCATTTAAATTTTTTTCATTTAGAAGTAAAAAAAAATTATTTTTTAAAATTTTACTTTATTTATAATTTTATAAATTTTATTTAAATATTATAATTACTTTAATTTTACTGTTAAAATAAACATAATAATAATATTATTATTTTTATTCTATAACTAACATAACCTAAAAATAAAAGATTAAAAAACTCAATTTTAAGAATTACGTAACCCTTTTAAATATATATCTTTTAGTAATTTAGAATTGAAAATATGTCTTAAAATTGAAAAAAAAAAGTTGTTTGGTTCTCTAAAATTAAGGTACCAAGGACCATTTTTAATTTTAAAATGATTAAAAGCACGTTTTTCTTAATTTTAAGAGTACTAAAAATCCAATTTTTTAATTATAAAACGATATTATAACACTTATCCAAAAACAAAAACAAAAAAACTAATCGAACACTTTTATTGAGCAAACTGACTTTTAGGCACTTTTACCCTTATCGTGGTCCAATAATATTCAACAGCTGTTAAATATAAAGGACATATATAGGAATTTACTATGACAAGGTACCCCTTTTAACAACTATAATATATCGAGGGCTAACTTCTTTTTATTATTTAATTTACAACTTAAAAAAAAAAACTATAACCTAAGACTAACTCGACATTCACCCAAGTTTCCAAAGAAAACCGACAACTTAAGAAAGAAATTTTCTTTTTACTATAATTTTTTTTATTTCAACCGTTTATCTTATATAAAATGAATATGATAATTTAAAATTATTAATAAAAAATAATATTTTAAAAATTAAATTAAAAATATACGATTTAAATTTGATAAATAAAAACAAAAACAAATATATATCGTATTCTATTTTCTTCTATAGTATTAAAGTTTCAGTCTTTCTTATTTCCTAATTTAATGTCGGTGAGGCTTTAGATATTATGCCGTGCAATTTCCAAATGACTCTTTGTATCCATTAACCAAATTATTCAAATTAAATTAATTACAATTTTTTTTTTGTTTTTACAATCCAGCTAATTATAGATTATAAGAATATATAATATTTAAAGGGAATAATTTGTAATTAAAATTAATATTTAAAACTGTAATTGAATTATTAATCTAAATATGACAATGACAAGGCAAATAAGAACTTCAGCAGCAAACATATATATACTGTCAAGTACTCTTCTATCATTTTAGGAAAAAGAAAAAAAACTTCCATCTACTATTGACACAAGTCTCACTATTACATCATATTTGATTTTTAAATGAATATGCAATTTTAATAGACATAAGTTGAGTATTCTTTACCGTAATATCTATTAATTATTTTTAAAATAAATGATGATATTAATAACATATTAATAAAATTTATAACTAATGCAATTATTTTGTTTAAAATACAAATATATAATACTTAATAAAATAAATAATATAATTAATTAAAAGAAATAATATAATGAATATAATATTATTAATTATTAATAATTAATTTTTGTCGACATAATTATAAAATTTGACATAATTATAAAATTCAAATGAATTGGTTACAATATTATTAATAAATATCATTTATTTTTAATAAAAAATTAACATGATATATTTATAATATAAAAAAAGTGTCAATTAAATCCTAGATTAAATCTTATTGTGTGATTAGTCTATTAGATTTAGAAATATGTTTTCTAATCTCTCAATTTTTAAATTTTTTTAATAAATAATATTTTTAAAATATTATTATTTTTTATCAATTTGATCATTTAATAATAAAAAATTATAATTTATATGAAAAATTTACAAAATTTTTGTTTTAGTATTTGTTTATTATCAATATTATTTTAAATAAAAGCATATTTTTAGGATTTTTAAAATTATTTATTATTATTTATTTTTTTCAAATAATTTAATACTAAAATTCTTTTTTTAATAATGACTTATATTTTATCATATTTTTATTATTTGACAATAAAAATTAATATTTTTTTAATAAAATTATTAAAATAATATTTTTATCATTAATTAATCTTTTTTAATTTTAAAAATTAAGATGAAAAACATATTTTAAAATCTAATAAATTAAACGATATGATAGTACGATATCAAATTATTATTTTATATTTTCAATTCAAGTTTAAGAATAGATTAGAATTATCTCGTAATTATAATTATTATTTTGTTAAATATTTTAATATTTAAATTGTAAATATAAAAAAGAGAATGAATATTTGGGATATTAATACTAAAAACTTAGAGGTTATCTTTTCATAAATCGTAAATATATTAATTTTTTAATTTTATTGTTTTAATAAAAGATAAGAAGGAAATTCACATCATACCAATTTTATAACATGTGTTACGTCTAATACGCTCTCTCCATAACGTATACGTCAAACAAAAGTTTACCCATCTTAGTCTCGACTTGACCGATGACCAATCCGACTTGTGAACCGAAGGAAAGTAGATCGGCCATTCATCAACTTTGATTAAATTCAATGATTAATTTTCAGACTTACACGAGAAGTTATTCATTTTTCATTTATTAAAAATTATGTATATATTTGTTCTTTGATTTGATATGCTGACATAAGTAAATGAAATTAAAAATTAATTATATTTTAGAAAATAAATAATGATAATGATCTTTATTTAAAATATATCTATTATTTCTTTAAAACAGTAATTAATAAAATTAGTTGAGAGTGCTAAATTACTTACTTATTAGCTATTCTACGTTAACTTTATTGAAAATATAACTATATATTATTTCTTTTAAAACCATAAAATTACTTACTTATTGACTAATCTATTGAATAATGAATGATTTCTCTTAATTTATCATTCATTTAATAAGTGAGATAGTGTTATAACAAAATATGAAGTGACTGCTTTAAAAAGAAAAATAATATATTAAGAGATTTTTTTTTGTTTGTAATTGTTTTTAAATATCAATTATTAATATAAAATAATATTTTAATAATTAAATTTAATAAATAAAAAGCATACCTATTAATATCTTTCGAACACAATCGGGTGTGAGTGTATCAAATCCTTTGGTCCACTCCCAAAGTTAAAGTGACAGAGTGGTGGTCAAGTGTCATCATTTAAAAGTTGTATCAAACTTACAATTTAAGACATTTTTGTCCCTCTCAACCTAAATGTTTCATCTCTTTACGTCTCCATACCTCCTTTAACTTTGGCTAATTCCTTTTATTTTTTATCACATTACTTTCTTTTTAATTTTTTGTTTTTACCTCTTATTTACTTACTTGCCTATCAAAAGAAAAAATAAATGTTAATAACGTATTAATTTAAATTTATTATTGTAATTATAATACTAATATTATGTTTAAAAATTAAATAAAAATTTTATTTTTTTAAATAATATTAACAATCTCTTCCATATTTCTTATCAAAAGAATACCATTCATACTCATGGATATCTTTGAATATAAAAATAATAAATCCTCGTAAATATCATTAATTATCAATCAAAGTCATCATTCCCTATTTGGTGCAAGACTAATGTACTTCATATCCTATAAATACACAGTATATTTATCGGATCTATTGGACTGATTTAATATTTTATGTGATTTTTGTTTTTTTTAAGTGATAAGTTTATTTTTTTAAAAAAATATATGGCATAAGCTTTTTTATAATTAGAGTTTTGGTTTTAAATTATATACATATATTTTTTTATAATATAAATATATATATATATATTTTTAATAGATTTAAAAGTAAATATATGATTTTTGCATGTTAAAAAATACAGTATACATATTTTTTATAATATAAATATAATAGTTTGATAATGTTTCGAGAAAAAAAAAAAGTTTTTAATTATACCCAAATTCAAATGTATATCTACAAAATCTTTTTAGCTCTTTATATCTTGAAGAATCCTTTATATTTTCGGTACTTATTCATTTTTATTGTATCAACTTTCAAAAATAAAATATATATGTATTTCATATGATTTTAAAGATAATATTCATATTTAAAAACCAACAAAAATATTAATTTTTCATGTATAAAAGAAATTTATTAATATTTGTATAACTCTCGATCATTTGATTACTAAGCTATCATAAAATGTAAAAAAATATTATACATTTTAAATTTAAAATATAATATAAATAATGTAATATAATATAGTAAGATTCAATAAAATATATCAAATAAAAAATTATTATATTAATTATGATAATAGTATATATTTTTGATATATATGTAGGAGTGTTAAAAGTATAAAGGTAATTATATTATCATAAAATAAATTATTATATAATAATAATTTTTCAAACAAAAATTACACTTATATATAATTAACTATATATAAAAATAAACTATTTATATATATATATATATATTAATAATAAAATTAATTGTAATAATATTAATGGTTACTCAGAATTAGTGGATAGTAAACTTCATTCTCTCCCTCTCCACCCAAAATTCTGAAGAAACAAAAAACACATCATGACTACATCTTTCATATCATTAATACATGAAGCACATGCATGATGACTAACAATATATAAGCAATCAAATGGATTGCTAATAATTAGCAACAAACATTACAATCATGTCTCCAATAATTAATATCTTCTCAAATCATTGTACGAATATAAGTAACATAAATTATTCATTTTTTTGAAATATAGGATGTTATAATATTTTAAATTAATAAAATTTATTTTTTTAAAAAATAACTAATAATTAATAGGGAAAAAAGTAATATAATAAATATCCCTAGGATTTTGCTTCTAAATTTACTTTATTACTCAAGTCATAAAAATTCCCTAAAAGTGGACTTGAGATTATAAATACGAGTTAAGCAAAATTTGTGATGTAAACTTGTTCCGAGTCCATTAGCTGGTAGGTGAAAAAATGAAATAATTAAGTTATATATGTGTAAATATATTACACGTGTGTAATATATATAAATATACTCAATACTTTTTATTTTTTAAAATTATAAGATACTTAATATTTATAATAACAAGAAAATTATTACAAAAATAATGAGTAAATTTTAATTATACTGTATTTAATATTAAAATATTAAAATAATATTTAATACAAAATGATAAAATATATATATATAAATTGATATAAAAAATAATATTTTAAAAATTATAAATTTTATTTTTTATTTTTTAACATGCAAGTTTAGAAGATGGTTTGATGAAAAAATGTGAAGAATGCCATAGATGTCATTAAGGCATATTAAAGATTAGATTAATATCATAGTATCATAAATTTGTACTTCAATTTAAATTTATATTAGTTATTATATAATATGATATGTGATAAAATTATTTTAAAGATAAAAAAAATATTTTAAAGAAAAAATTATTATGTATCATATTATAATTAATATTATTACAATATATATATATATATAGAGGATAGAGTATTATGATTATGATTAATTTATTATTTATAAAAATAAGTTAAATATTGTTTGAAATTTGAAAAAATTCAAATTAACAAAAACATGACAAGGGAATGTACGTTAAAAAGATAAAGGGGTAGCTTTAATTGTGCAGGCAGGGGATCTTATTTTTCTACATTAAATGTACACAATCATGATCTCTCTCTGGAACATAGAAAGTTTTTATTTTATATTTCTTTTTGAAATAGAATTTAGGAAAGTTTGAAAATAATTTTCAATACAAAAGAATAATTCTTCATACATCAATTTATTTTTATAATATGACAAATAGTTATTAATTCAGATAATTCAATTCATTTTATTTTAACATATAATTACATCTATATAATTTCTCGTAAACAAGTTGACATATAACTTCTAATTATTTCTAATTATTTCTATTTGACAGGTAAGTTGTAAAAAAAATACCTTTAGAGTCTTATACATTTAATTTTTACTATTATTTCCATATTTTGTTTAATTTTTATAAAATATCACAAATATATTCGAATTAACTTTTTCAAATATTAGATGATAAGATTGAACAAAATAAGAAAAAAAAAATTTATTTCTCTATTATTAATGAACAAAAAATGATTATATATATATATATATATATATATATATATATACTAAGAAAATAAAAATAAAAATCTTTTATGTTAAAGCCCATTGTTCTAATCACATCTTTCAATTATCTCATCACACAATTCTTTAGTTGAAGTTGTATAAAAAAAACTATTAACAAGATACTTGGATATGAAGTTGAATATTTAAAAAGTTACCATGTATTTAACTCTTATCCAAAGTTCATATTATTTATTTTCTTTATTAGACATGAAGTATACCATCAATGAAACCCAACTTCATCTTAACTCTAAGAACAATCTTCATAGATATGCTTCAAGTGAGGTAATTATTTTCAGTCAGATGTGTTCTTACGAGCACCATTTTAGATTGATCTGAACTTTGTGAAAAATATAAATCTCTATTAAGATTATAAGATTTTTTAGTTGATTCAACAATCTTCCTTGTTCCTTTAGTTTGAATCGTAGTGTTAACCATTATTAGTGATACTAAACAACTCTAAGTTTTTTTTCAAGTTTTTAGTCCCTTTGTTCTGATACCATGAACAAAATGAGAAGAGAGAATTTTGTTTCTCTCTTATTAATGGACAACGAATGATTACATATATATACTAAGAAAATAAAAAAATGCTCTCTATTACACCACTACAAAACATGTTCTCTACTACTTCATTATCTTGTTACTCCATTACTTCTGTTTCATCTGTTGTTTCATTATCTATGATGTACCACTCTAATTTGTTTTTATGATAATTCTGTTCGATACATTTTTAAATTTTTAAAGTGGGATAAAATTTTATAAAAAATGAAGAATCATTTACCATGATATATTTTTTATAAGCATTTTAATTAAATTAGTAAGCATCTCAAAGCATTTTTTTCGCTTTTAAGCTATGATTATTTAAAAAAAATGTGTTTCATGCGGATTAAATATATTTATGTTATATATGTTTATATTTTTTGATCTAAATTTACATATTATTAATTAATTTTCAGTATATATTTTATGTTGTGATGATTTAAGTTTGTATTTTGAGTTGCGTTCCAAATTGATATCCATTAAAGAAGTAAAATCTGTAGGCTCTGTAATTTGATTCTCTTGTGATATGGTATTGTACTATTCTTTGAATTATTATTATTTTTTTTTTGGAGAAAGATTCCAGTTGGCGGAGGATAGAATTGGAGCAAAACCAAGCCAAATTATATTATGGTAAATGGTGATATCATTTAATCTATGTACATAATTTTTATATTCCATCATGCATTATAATTTTTAAAAAATTATAAAAGATAAATATTTTTTAGATAATATTAATACGAAATTTAAATATTTGACTAAAAAAATGAGTAGAAATTATATTACTCGTTATATTATATCAGCAATATATCAACTAACTAAATTAATTACTAAATGTAATTATCTTTTCATGGGAAACTTTGATTCATAGACTCACCTTTAATTGTTGTTACCCACTTTTTAACTTTGATTATAAGCAAAGGATATGTTTCCCTTATTAATATTATTCAATTTCTTCTTGTAATAACAGGAGGAAATTAATTGAATAATGGTGAAATTAACACTTGGAATCTCTTTAGTGGATGTGGTCATGACCAGTTCGTTAACAAAATGTCATTTGTTAATAATAGTATTTCTTATGAAAAAAACACAGTATACCATTTTTATTTTTTCTTATTTCACAAAAATATAATTAAAAGATAATATTTATATTAACAATTTTTTATTTTTTATTTTAAATAAATTTTTTTAAAAATATAAATGAATTAATTCAGAAATTTATCATTTCAATCCATTTAAAATAGAGTTGGACTAAACTTGACTCGTATAATATTAAGACAAACAAAATTGAGTTGAGTTATAGGGTAAATGCTAACGAGTTAAACCTAATAGAATCGGACCTAACTCATTGACACCTATGAATGCAACCATAAAATAAATTAAATAGGTTTCTATGTCCTTTACACTAGTACAAAAACAGCCTGTCTTCAAAAGAAAATATCAGTTTGCTTGGACTGCGCTTTCAAACCTTTCAATTTCTTCAATATATTTGTGAAATAATCCTGTAAATATTTCTCAAGGGTGACTATGTCTTTTTGCTCCACACCAAGCACTTGATATGTCTCCGCCATTGGAGATGAGAAAACTGTGTCACTTGTAAGAACCTACACATTCTCAACCCACACAAGGTTAGTTCACTTGATTGCTTATTCGGTAACATACATGTCATTTCTAATTGAATTATTAAATATCTGAACTATATATTGCCACAGTTACCACTGATCATATTACTATTCTCTTAGAGCCTGTATTTTAACTAATGATGTTTTTAAGTTCTAGTTTTTGAAACCAAGTTTTTAAAATTGATATTGTTTGATAATTAATTTAATATTCAAGTTTCAAATCAGATTGAAACTCAATTTTATTTTTGTACACTTTCTTGATTATTTTTGAAACTTATAAAAAGATGGTTTTGAAAACTATATTCCAACTTAACTTCTTCTTTGATGCACTTAACAAGGACTGAAATAAGAAAACATAATTTTTTACCCAACGATTTTTTTCCTCTAAATGAATTAGAAAACATAAAACTGGTTTCAAATATAAGAAAACAGAACTCAATATAAAACGAGCCCTTAATAATGTAATGCATAAAATTCTACAGTCGGACTTTGCTTCGTGGAGGTACCAAGTCTTTACTAATCTACTAGAGCACGGCTTATTTGGACAAGAATTGGTCATTTTAATTGGTAGGTATAAGAATATACCTCCGAAAAGGCCAATCTATCAGCAACATCATTTGTCCACTCAAATAACCGAGTTAACTGTCTTGTAAATCTTAATATGGAGACTGGAACAGTAGTAACATTTGCATCTTGCCCCGCAAGCCTCTCACACAAGGTAATCACCTGAAAGAAGAAAACATCAATTACGTTGTAAAACTTTGAGCTCTGCTTCGGTCTATAATGTGAGTTCAACATTCTAGCTCACCTCTTGGGTTGTCCATGCACGAGGACCGGCAAAAGTTAGAAGCTTCCCGTTAATGTTCTCGTTGCGTAAAGCAACAAATGTAAGGCGAGCTATATCCTGATACAAATGTGATTAACACGAACATATAATCAGATGTGAGGCCAGACTATATTCAACATTATAACATCTACAAAAGGAACTACACAGAAATAACCTGGGTATCCATATAGGCAATTCGAGTTGGAGCATCCGTTCCCCAAACTGATTTCTCTTCTAGTATAGGCACTGCATACTGCCCAATGAGACCCTGAAAAATTAAAGGGAAGCATTTTCACTTATTAGTTATGATAAGCCCAATAGCTCACATGGGTTTTCACATACAATGAGCTCCAATTCCAAAAGGTTAACCCATTGGGTGGGATTGACTCATGCACTCACAAACCCATGCTCCTATTGGTATTTTATCAATGTGAGACTTGTTTGTTTTTCACTTCTCAATAAATTATTCATAACATCAAAAGAGATTCAGAGGTAGCCTTAAGAAACTATGAGCAAGCAATGATATCTGAAGATACAAAACTACTAGGTCATGAAATCATGGCCCTGGCTGAGATCAATATTTTTTACTTTTATCAATTTATTTTGGTCTAGAGTTGTTTGTACTTTAAAGATTTATAAATAAGCATGTGTAAGTTTAACCATTTGGGCATGTAGAATGTCTGAGTTCGAGAGAGTTGTAGTTTTTTTTTTGTTTAAAGAAAGTTTAACCATTCTTTTGACGAAAGCAAGAAGCTGAAGGTGCCAAGTCGGAAACATCTAGTTTATAAGTGGTAAAGAGATCACTGAGTAAGCAATTTCACGTTTAGACAACTCACTTGCATGAAACCACATAATCTTATTATGACGTGAGGTAGGCCGGAGTCCTTTAGAAACCTCTCAGTGCAATATTTTATTTCCATCAATGGAACTTCAGGATGCTTATCACAGTTGTGGATGGAAAAGAACACAAATTTCTGTATTCCCATCGCTTTTGCACATTGTATGAGAGCAACTTTTCCTTCCCAATCTACCTAGAAAGAAGAAACAGATTAGATAAGGCCTGGAATCAATAAAAGAGGGTAAAGAGCACAATTTGAACATTTTATTTTCTATTTTTAGACTCTTAGAGCCTATTAGAAGATACCAATTTCTTCATTCTATATAGACAAACTTACTTACATGACGTTTTGGTACTGTGTTAAAAGGCTAGATATAGAGTGAATGAAAACATATGACAAAGAGACATCACAACAGTAATAGAAAGAAGAAAATTAAAACAATTCAATGAATAAATAGGACAAGTTCTCTAAAGCTTACAAGGACAATTTTTACATATACATGACAGTATATTGAATTATAGTTTCAATTCATTGAACATCTCCTGTTTTTGGCGTAGGCACACACATATATATACATTAGACATATATTGATTGACAAATGAACCCAACAATCGGGGAGGGCACATTTTATTCATGTTAACACATCCCAATACTTTTATATTTATTTAGTATCATACCGTTTTTATGGGCTCTTCTGGACGACCTGTGGCACAATCAATGACTGTATGTATACCAACCAATGTTGCAGGAATTGTCTCTGGTTTGCTAAGGTCTGCCTGCTCCAAAAACACTTTCAATATTTCAGCTTAAAAGAAAGAGAGAAAAAAACACTAGGAAGACAGAGAAGCTGAGATAAATCAAATAATTTTCACAAGAATCAAAGCATTTCTTAATATTCCAGAATCAATGGGTAAATAACAAATTGAACAAGCTACAAACCACACAATTGGTTTCCAACAATGTACCATCTAGAATTTAACCAGAATGGATTACTTTTTATAATATATAAACCAACAATAAGGCATAAGAATCAGAACTGTGCATAGAATAAAAGAACAAAGCAAGAAAGAAAAGATTTTGTTGGAGACGCACATTAACTACAGTGGCGCCCCAATCACGAAGAAAATCAGCAGGAGCAGGTCTAGGTCTAACAAGGCACCTCACATCGTAACCTTCATCAAGTGCCCGCCTCACAACTTGTCGACCAAGAGTTCCAGTAGCACCGACCACGAGTATACTGGTCGGCCTCACAGGGGTTCCCGGAGCTAAATTCACTGCCCCACTAGTTGTTTGAGCAATACACCTCAATAATGGTCTCTTATAAGAATCCCCTGTAAAATCACAATAAAATCGAAAAGGGTCGTGCTCAATTCATCAAAAATAACTCTAGAAACGATGTTTGAAAAATACCCAGAATCCAAATTTAAGTAATTAGCTGAAAAGCTGTATAACAGTGAAGTTGGTAGATGAAGAATGTAACGAACCAGAGAATGAAACGGAGGAAGAAGTCGAAGAAGAAAGGAGGGAGTCTGATACTAAAGTATGACGCCATGAAAGAGAAGAATTGCATGAGGGTGTTTTGACATCGTGATGGTAGTGATGATAATGAACAAGTTTACCAGGTGGCGCTAGCTGCGTGGGAAGTCTCCAGGCCATAGCCAATTGAGAGCCTTGTTTTCTTCTATCTGACTTCGCATACACAAAAACAGAGCCACAAAGGACGGGAAGATAGAAAGGGCATGAACAATAGATCCAAATCCTGCCATGTCCTTCTCACCACTGGATAACGATTTGTGCAACGTGTCATTTCTCCTTCGTTTCATTTCCTCTGACTTAGAGTTGACTTTCTCTGAGGAGCAACAGTACTCAAAAGAATGAAAATTCGGGATTAACTACTAACCTAATTTTTTTTATAATTAATTTCATTTCTATAATCCAAAAATTAATAGGGTGAGAGCAGCAATAGTATTATTATTTCTAAAAAAATTCAGTTTAATCCTAAAATTTTCAGGTTAATCACATTAAGTCATATTATTTTTTAAAATTACTCAAATTAATCCAAATTTTATTTATTTTATTAAATCATGAAGAAAATAAAACTTAATTTGAAGAATAATTAAGTATGTTTAATTTTTAAGAGTAAACAAAACTTGAAATTTTTATATACATTTTAATGTCTTAAAATTTCATATTAAAAATATTAGCTCAAATCAATCTTAAAAAGTTTATGCATGTACAACTAAATTATATTTTAAATCACTATCTCTCATAAATTTATTATTTTTTAAAATTAAATGATAATTAATATGATTTAATTAAAAATAAATAAATTTAGCTAAACTACAAATCCATTATTGCAGAGTAGCCATAGTCTTTGAACTTTCGTTTAAGATTGTTGACAACTATTGTTTTTCATTTATTTATTTTTTTCATTCAGACTTCTATGATAATCACGTATATCGTACATTATAACGATAAAACAATCCATTTAATTGAAATAAAATCTTATTTTATAAATACAAATAAGTTGATTTTAGTATTAAAAGTGAGAAAAGAAAATTCCTACTATATAGAGTTAATTTCAATTTTGACGTTCGTGAAATCTTATAAATATAAACAGAAGCACTTCTTTAATGCATTGTTATCTTATAGTTACTTAGTTAATCTATTATTATTTTTTTATATTTCATATTATTAAAATATTTATTTTAATATTCTAATTCAAGTATTAATATCACTTATATTACATGTTATTAAAAATTTCATTTTAATACTATTATTCAAATATTAATACCTCTTTTTATCAAATTGGATAGGATATTTGTGAAAATTTAATAATAAAAAAATTAATAATATAATGGTTCAAAGAGGTGTTAGAGATTATTGTTATAAAGCTCCTTAATTTAAGGAGCAAATTAAGGAAGGTAACGTAGGCAACGTAGACAAAGCATGGAGCAAAGCAAGAGTAAAGCAGTGGAGCAAACAATGGTAAAGCGAAAGCAAATGAGTAAAATGGAGAGCAATTCGGAAGCGGTCGAGCAATTGAATTTAAGGAGTAATTCAAGGAGTGAATTTTCCTATAAATAGATGTGTAATTGTAATGAATTATCCATCCAAAGTGTTCATTCCAATTGAGAGAAAAGCTTAGAAGCAAAGCTTTTGTGAGAGAAAATTGAAGTAATTTTCTTGAGTGTAATTGGGTTGTGGGTTGTGAGTGTTGTAACACCTTGTGTAATTTTCTCCTCTTTCGGTAAAAAGATGCGATGAGTCGGAGGCGTAAGCGAGATTGGCCCGAACTCAGTTATCAAATTTGTGTGTTATTTTCTATTCTTGCTTTCTTATAAGTTTGGTTTATCGGGAATTTGCGTTATTTCCCATCAACTAGTATCAGAGCTTTTGGCGGTGATTTACTATCAATTTCTTGAAGGTTACTATTACGTGAATAGTGAATTACGTGAATAGTGAAATTTTGTTGTGATATTTGTTCGTTGTGGTGTTCTAATACACGGTGGTTTGCGAGAAATAGTGATCCGAGAGAAAGTCGGTTGAGTGGGAGCGATGGCGCGATGAAGGAAGGGTGAAACTCGAGAAATTCGATGGCACAAATTTCGGGTTTTGGAAAATGCGGATAGAGGATTATACGTATCAAAGAAATCTATATCAACCTCTCTCGGGAAGAAGCGAGAGAAGGCTATGAAGGAAGAAGATTGGAATCTTACAGACGGAATGACGCTCGAGTTATTCGATTGACGTTATCCGTAATGTTACTTTCCAACATAGCAAAGGAAAATACCACGGCGGGTCTTATGGCGGCTCTCAATATGTATGAGAAGCCGTCGGCCTCGAACAAAGTGCACTTGATGAGGCGCTTGTTTGAATTTGCGGATGACGGAAGGCGCGTCGGTAGCTCGACATCTCGATAGACTCGACACGGTCACGGCCAGTTGAGTTCGGTGGAAGATGAATTCGATGAAGAAGTACGAGCATTGATACTTTTGTCTTCTACAGGAAAGGCTGGAGATGCTACTTGTCACGGCGCATGATGGCTCATCGGGAACTGCAATAAGTTGAAATTTGATGATATTCGTGATTTGGTTCTCGGTGAATAGATCCGACGTAGAGCCAATTGAATCGTCAACCTCTTCGATTTTGCATCTGGTCGAGGAAGAAATTCAACCAAAGGAAATGGACGTGGTAGAAACCTCTAGAGGTAGATCAAAGAGACAGGAGGTCCGAATCCGGGAATCTAATAATTCCCTGGCTCGAAGACTATTGAGTGTTGGAATTGTGGAAGAAGCAAGACTACAAAAATCGGTCTGCAAGAGTGCAGAAGGACAAACAAGTGAAGGCGAGAGGCAAATGTTACTTCCACCTCGGGAGGAGATGATGCATTGATATGCTCTTTGGAAGCGAGGAAGAATCTTGGGTGTTAGACTGCGGAGGCATTCGTTCCATGTACTCTTAAAAGAATTCTTAGAAATATGTCCCAGAAATCTTGGAAAGGTATATCTTGGTGATGATCAACCATGTGCTATTATTGCAAGGTGTAGTGAAGATTAAGTTAAACGATGCTGTTTGGGAATTTGAAGGATGTCGGGCATATTCCCCGACCTCGAAGGAACTTAGTCTCACCGATTGGGGTAGTTGGCCGGTGAAGGCTACACTACGATCTTCCGTGATGATGATTGGAAGATTTCAAAGGGTCTGATGACAGGTTGCTCGAGAGCGAAAAGTGGCACTCTTTACATGACGAAGCACGTTGTTCAATCACAATTACGTGAGGCAATGAGAACACCAAACACTGGCACCGAGAGATTAGGCCACGTGAGTGAGAAAGGAATGAAGATTATGCATTCAAAAGGAAAAGTTCAGTCTACGGTCTGTAGAGATGGACATGTCTGGTGCATACTTAGGAAAGCAAAGAGAGTCGGCTTTCGGACAAGTATTGGCGGACCACGAAAGAAGGAAAGGCTAGAGCTTATTCCTTTCTGATGTTTGGGGGCCGACAACCGTCTCATCCATTGGTGGGAAACAATACTTCGTGACTTTCATCGATGATCACTCTCGGAAGGTATGGGTTTACTTTCTAAAGCATAAGTACGAAGAATTTGAGGCTTTCGAAGATGGAAAGCTATGGTGGAAAATGAGGACGAGGTTTGAAGATCAAGCTCGAATCCAGATAATGGTGGTGAATATGAAGACACGGATTCAAAAATTTACTGCTTATGAGCACGGGATCGAATGGAAAGAAGCGTGCAGACACGCCTCAACAATGGTGTCGGCCAGGTGTATGAGCCGACGTTGACGAAAGAGCGAGAAGCTTGACATTATCTGATCGGTGTCTAGAAGCGGTTACAGGCAGTAGTGACACGGCAACTTGATCAATGAGGCCATCTTTCCATTGGAGCATAGAATACCGGAGGAGGTATGGAGCGAAAAAGAGTGAAACTATCACATCAAAAGTTTTTGGTTGTGTAGCATTTGTGTATATCGGTGATCAAGGCAAGAATAAGCTTGATCCCAAATCCAAAAATGCACACGTTCATCGGCTATGGTGAGGATGAGTTTGGCTACGCGTTTGGGATGACGAGAAGAAAGTTATCAGAAGCGAGAGATGTGATTTTCAACGAAAGGGTGATGTATAAGGATATGCATAAAATGAACGGCCAATGACTCGAGCTTGAGAATGAGCCGGTGTTGCGGATGCAAATGATGTCCCAAAATAGTTCCGTAATAGAACCAATTGTAACAAGTCCTCGACCAGGAGGAACTTGTTGGAATGATATAGTACCACAAACATTCCGCCTACCAGCAACCTTTTACTCCGGCTCACATATGTTGAGAAGGTCTTACCGACCTCGTTTGCCTAACGGGAGATACATGAACTATATATTCTTTGGCGGATGGAGGAGCACGAATGCTATGATGGAAGCTTGTCGGACTCGAGATTCTAGCAAGTGGGAGCTTGCTATGAAAGAAGAAATGAAATCTCTCATCTCCGACCCGGACATGGGAACTAGGCGAGTTACCTATGGGAAAGAAGGCACTTCCACAACAAATGGGTGTACCTTAGGGTGAAAGAGGCGTGATGGTTCAGAGATACAAAGCACGCCTAGTTGTTAAAGGGTTTCAACGGAAGGAAGGAGTTGACTGCAACTTTGACATTTTCGCTCCCGTTGTGAAGCTCGATACTATCGGATCGGTGTTGAGTATTGTAGCCATTGAAGATCTTCATCTGGAGCAGTTGGATGTGAGGCGCATTCCTTCATGGAGATTTAGATGAAGAGATATCATGTACCGGCCCGGAAAGGTTTCTCGGAAAGAGGGAAGAAGAATATGGTGTGCGGACTTAAGAAGAGTTTGTATGGCCTTTAAAAACAAGCCGAGACAATGAGTACGAAAGTTTGTGACTTTATGCACTGAGGAAGGTTTCGAAGTGCAATGCTGACCATTGTTGCTACTTGAGAGATATAGGTCCGCAGTTATATCATTTACTCTTTATGTTGATGATATGTTAGTAGCGAGGTTCGGATATGGATGATATTAAAAGGTTGAAGCGACGGTGTCAAAGGAGTTTGACATGAAAGACTTGGGTCGGCAAAGAAGATTCTTGGAATGCAAATCACAAGAAATAAGAAGAAAAGATCCTTGTAGTTATCTCGGTGATCATCAATCGTTTTTGCGGAGAGATTGACATGGGCGATGCCAAGCCGGTTAGCACGCCCATGACGATCATTTTCGCCTATCCGAGGATCAGTCACCTCGGTGAGAGAAGAGAGAGAATTCATGGCTAAGGTTCCTATGCCTCGGCCATTGGAAGTTTGATATGTCTGTGATAGTACATGCGAGACCGGACATTGGCCATGTAGTGGGAGTTGTTAAGCGGTTATGTCAAATCGGAAAAACTCATTGGGAAGCGATCAGTGGATTTTGAGGTATCTGCGAGGCACCTTGCAAAAAGTGCTTGTACTTTAGTAAAGGAGAATTAAAAGTACAAAGTGGTACGTAGGCCTTGAGACTTTGGAGGTGAAGTTGATCACTTAAGAAAGCTAGGTTATATATTTCTTGTTGGAACTACAATTTGTTAGTTGGATGTCACAAATCTGAAGAAAATTGTCACTCTAACCACTTCTGAGAGGTGAGTATGTAGCGATGGCGAAGCTAGTAAAGAGATGATATGGCTTCAAGGTTTGTTAATTGGTGGGATTCAAACGGAGAAGAATGTTACTGCGTAGTGATAGCGAAGTGCAATACATGGCGAAAAATTGACATTTCATTCGAACCAAGCATATTGGACTTCGTTATCACTTCATCGGATCTCTATTGAAAGATGATGTGTTAATGTTGGAGAAGATTCAAGGAAGCAAAAATCAATGAGATATGTTAACAAAGGTGGTGACTATTGACAAGCTGAAGTTGTGCTCAACTTGATTGGTGTAAATGTAGACTAGTGACGTGCATTGATCGAGGTGTGAAGGCAGTTGAAATCGGTCTTCAGAGTGGGAGAATGTTAGAGATTGTTGTTATAAAGCTCCTTAATTTAAGGAGCAAATTAAGGAAGCAAAACATGGAACAAAACATGGAGTAAAACATGGAGCAAAACAAGGAGTAAAACATGGAGCTTAATTCAAGGAGCAATTCAAGGAACCATTAATTTAAAGCGTAATTCAAGGAGTGAATTTTCCTATAAATAGATGTGTAATTGCAATGAATTATCCCTCAAAAGTGTTCACTCCAATTGAGAGAAAAGCTTAGAGAGCAAAGCTTTTGTGAGAGAAAAATAAGAGTAATTTTCTTGGGTGTAATTGGGTTGTGAGTTTTGAGTGTTGTAAACACCTTGTGTAATTTCTCCTCTTTCAGTAAAAAGATCTGGCCAGGTCGGACGTAAGCAAGATTGACCGAACTCCGTTATCAAATTTGTGTGTTATTTTCTATTCTTGCTTTCTCATAAGTTTGGCTTATCGGGAATTTGCGTTATTTCCCAACAAGAGGTAACAGGAAACATTTTAACATATGTTTTAAAAAACCCAATATATTAATTATGGTATCAAACTTTAATAACTCATGTAACAATAATTAAAATAATTTAAATTTATTATTTTGTTGTCAATATATTGCTATTATAATTAATAATCATAAAATTTAACAAAATGAAATAATTATTAGAATAAAAATAATATCATTAATTTTTATCTTACAATAAATATAATTGTAACTCTCTTTTTTATTGTATTTTTTTCTTAAATTTTTATAATTTTCCTTGTTCATTTTTCAATTTGAGAAAATATTATTCTAAATAGTTAAAAGGGATGAGATGCTGATATTTGAGTTGGGATAATAAAACATAATATTTTAATGATAATTAATCGTAAAATATATCAACACATTAACTAAAAGAGTTGGGATAATAAAACATAATATTTTAATGATAATTAATCATAAAAGATATCAACACATTAACTAAGGTGTTTTTATGATACCAATCCCAATTATGTGTGATAATTTGACACAAAATATAAATTATTTTTAGTTAAAATTAGTTATTAATTTTTAAATGGTGTTAAAAATATTAAGTTTTCTTAAAATTATAAATAAATAAATTAGTTAAAGAATAATTTAATTTTTAGAAAATATGTAAATTCATGCTTGGAAACATGAACACGAACCTACAAAGTATGGACAAACACCATACAAACATATATACAATCCAACACTACTAACAAATTGTAAATGTTTCTTTACTCATTTTATAAAGTTCCTATTTTTTTTAGAGGAATAAACTAATATTAGTCAACCTATTAAAAAAATTAAAGTTTTTTGTATGCTTATACAACACTCTAAAAGCGCTTAAGATAGAAAAAAAATACTTTATTACTAAATTAAAAAAATAATCATCAGAAGCACTTTTAAAACTCAAAAAACATATGTTATACTCGCTAATATAAATACATTATGCTTCTTTAACCGCTTATGTTTATAACTACTTCACAAACATACCCTAAATCTTATTCGTTCATTAAGATATAAAGAGTCCAAACAATTGAAATATATACTTATAAAATGAGTAGACCTAAACTTCAAATCAAACCTATCAAGCCAACCTAAAAAGATTAATCTAACTCCCAACTAACATTTCATAATTTGATTTTGGTTCTTAATTTAATTAATCGACATTTGTCAGTTCTAATTAGTATAGGGAAAAATCGATCCTAAATGAAGCAAATTATATAACATCATCAAGCCACCAAATTTAGAAAAAGAACATGTATACATAAATGATATATCATGCACATTTATAAATAAAAAATTAATGTGAAATATATGTTTGATCAGATTTGATTGCAAGTCAATCTACAAAAAAGTGGAGAAACTCTTGTATAGTTTTTCAGGCTCAAAATCAAAAGATCATGCGTTTATTCGCCAAAAAAAGAAATTGTGCATCCTTTAAGAATCCCTGTTCAATCGATTCACCAACCATAAAGTTTGGATCAACCCTAAACAAAGAAAACTAGATACAGCCATATTGTAGATGAGATCAAGCTCCAGCATTCCTACGGCCAACCCGAGCTTGGAAACCTGCTTTGATTGGAGCAACTGATCGTCCAGAACTACACTGCAAGACCATCAAAAAAGAAAATGAACCCCCTCATTAACTAGACAATTTGAAAAGGTGGGCAATATTCACATCATCATAGAGTCATAGACTACTCCTGTTGAAGATGTAAAGCAAGTATTTACCGAAAAAACCTATTTCCCTAGCTGTAACATTATATGAAGTCAAAATCCAAACACTCTATCCAGCCTAGAATTCACGAAAAAGGAACTACAAAACAATTATTTGCCACCTTTTCACATCTGAGGAAGAAGAGACGATTCTCCTTTGAAAGTATTGTATCTGGACTCTTGCATCCAAGGCAAATGACATACTCATCTAAACACAAAGAGGAACTAAATGTTAATAATCTTGTAAATAAGGATAGAGAATAAGGAATCTTAGGATTTATCATCAACCATCATAACAAAGAAAAAATTGGCTATAAATATGCACGTATATATGATGAGGTGCAGTATGGCATGATAGAAAACATACACCAGACGTTAGGTGTGGGGGTGAGGAGTGGGTTCGTAAAGGCAAAGTAAATAAATAAACTTGTTTGAGCCAACAGTGTTAATATAAACCAAAAACATAAAATTCCATTTAAAAAGATACTTACTGATATATCGCCTCAAGATTCCCTCAAAATTCTTAGGTGCAAATCTACCCTTCACAACTAATCTTTGTTGGCCATCAAGTGATCCGCTTGTCCCAAGTTCAGACAGCAGGAAAGCCATGACATGATCTGGTTGTCGATGCATCCTAAAATTTTGTTCAAAGAAAGAATAGCAAGATCATCATAATTAAATAAACAATTTAGTAAACAAGCATAATCCTTTTCAATCATAATAACAGTAAGACGGAATTATAAACCTATGATTATTAGACAATTATCGCCAGCACTTTTACTTCCTTTTGGAGTTATACAACAAATTGTTTGGTTTAAACGTGGGATAAGCAACAGCAAGGTAAATTCTAAGGAGAAGCCAAAAGAACAAATTTCCTCCAAGCCTTGTCTTGATGACTTGTTGGTTTCCTACCTAAATTCTTAGACTAATTCTCCACCCGCCAGATCTTGGGTTCAAAATACATGGACGCTCCTTATAATAATGTCATGATTTAGTGGAACTAAACAGTTCAAATAATAGAAATTCCTCCAAAATAAAAGAAATTGAAAGAGATGTAGAGAAAGAATTATGTATGCACACCAACATAGGACGGACAATAATACATGATAGTCAAGCTAATGAACATTCTAATAAACTTAGTGTGGTGCAAATAAAATAATATAAGTATGTTAATTGCTTAAATAAGCGCATTTGTGAAATTGATAGGCAAAGCAAAAGATCTGAATCATACGACTTGCAGAGATCCATGAAATTGACAAAAACAGTTTTCTTGGTTCCCTCACGAAGAACCTGTGGTGGCCTCATAACTGTCCTACGTCTGTCTCCTGCTAGCTCTGGATTATTCTCCCGAAGAATGTTAAATACCCTACCAAGAAGCTGCAAATATTTCATGAATGAGTTCATGACTATACGACAAGAGAATAGGATTTATGAGCAACACACTATATTAGCATGGATGGAAAAGCACAAACCATTCCAAGAACAACGAAAGTGACCAGAGTTAAAAATCTACCATTTGTAATCTCAGAAACAAATGACATATGACATGATAATTAAATGCATCATGTCTGGCACAAGCCAAAGGTAAATTTGAAATATTTCATAACAAAAAATGGTGTTTAGCCACTCACATGATCGTAGAACTGTAACACTAATCTAATAACAAGTATACCTCATCATATTTATAGTCCCGGTCACTCCCTTCCCATGGATAACGTGGATGTAAAGCAATTCCTTCTCCTTCTTCATCATCTCCTGTGCGATCTAAAAAGCCGTGAATGTTACTAATCAAAATCGACTAAAATCTATTAAAAAAAATTAAAGTGGAAACATAGAGGAGGATGCTTAGTCTACTTAATAAAAGATTACAGGAATTTACTTCATACCATCTAAATCTTCTCCAGCATCACCAAGTTCTTCACTCAGATTACTGGTATCAGCCTGCAGTCATATCAAGCATCAAAATGCACAATGTTACTGGGGCAGGAAAATTACATAATTTACTTCAAAAATAATAAAACCAAGAGAGAAGACTAACTTGTTTCTTCTTTTTCTTTTTCAAACCAGCAAATGTACTCTCCAGCCCATCAGAAACTGAAAATTTGATTCCAATCAGAATGCATGAAATGCAATGCCTCTATAGCACATTTAAAGATATTCAAGAAAAATGTTGTTGAGTAATTAATTAATGCTTATCATATTTGATTATTGTACCAGACAAGTTTTCAGTTTTCTCAGCCAAATTGTCCACAGAATCATCAGCAGGATCTTCAATAACAACCTTCTTCTTCTTCTTCTTTTTAGTAGGATCAAAGGGGGCAATCTGTTAGAAAGAAGATCATTAAGAAATGAGGCACATTGTTTTAGTCAATGTATTCACAAACTCCAAGCAATGTTCAATTGATCAATGAAACACTTCACTCCATCCATGGCATAAGTCCTTCAAGAAATTACATTGATTCTGTTAGAAAGAAGATCATTAAGAAATGAGGCACATTGTTCTAGTCAATGTACTCACAAACTCCAAGCTATGTTTAATCGATCAATGAAACACTTCACTCCATCCATGGCATAAGTCCTTCAAGAAATTACATTGATAACAAGAGGTGATTTCCACAACTAACAAATCACCAAAAGCCAATTTGTAATAAAATACGTGGTCTAAAAATAAAAAACTTGGTCCATTAACAATCATCACATTCAAACACAACCAATGACAAACTATATTTCCTATGACTATTAACACATTCTTCAATGATTTTTGGTTTGAACTTGAGCTTAAAAAAATGAGAGAACCATCTCCTTGACTTTATCTTAAGAGGAAAATGCGAGTCATGTTGATCCATTTAATAAAAAGTAAATAGATTCTACCATCGAACTTTGGAGATAGTTACAAAAATACCATCAATTTTTTTTTGCTACAAAAATATCATTAAATTTTACAAATATTATTAAAATGCCATCGACATCAATCAATTACATGTATGTCAATGATATTTTTGTTGCATTTATAAAATTAAATGTTATGGAAGTAACAAAAAAAAATTGATACTATTTTTGTAACATTTGTAAAGTTTAATGGTATGAAAGTAACAAATCAAAGTTCGATAGAATTTTTGTAACAATCCCCAAAATTTGGTGATAAAAAATTCTATTTAATCTTTAATAAATGGTTCAGGTTATGCCAAACCATTAATGACCATGTTATATTCATATTTGACCCATTTTGCTTATGTAAGATTCACAAATTAATAGTCAACAAAAATACAATATTTTAACCAAAACTAGATTATCAACTTCGTTTAAATTGTGTCATGTTTGTTTCAAGTTAACATGTTCAATAATAATAAAATAATGATATTATCACAATAAAAGTTAATGAAATGCCTATTTTACGCCTAGTAATAATGGAAGCAAGGTACCAGAAGTAGTCCCGTAATTATTTAATTTAAAGGGAGTAATTATTGCATTGAGCACCAAGAGTCCCATATTGTTTGAAAAATGTCACAATAGTCCTATTATTTGTGTAAATGAGTACTTTAGTCTCGTAATTTTTGAGTTGGACACCTATAGTCCTGTTATTTATGAAAATTAAGCACTATAAGTGTTCAATTTTAATACTTTTGATGGACAAGTGCGATTTTTAATAAATTATAGGATTTAAAGTGCTTACTTTCATAATAACAAGGCTAGTAATGCCTAATCTATAAATTACAAGACTAAAGTGTTCATTTTAAAAATTTATGGAACTTAATGTGTCCAATTTAATAATTATGGAACTAATATGCTCATTTGGTAAAAATTACAAGGCATCTAGGACTTTTTTCCTAGTATTAATTACACTTTAGTGCCACTACTATTCAATAAAATTTTCATTGATGAATTATCCTTGTGACAATAACAAAATGCATTGTGGCAATATCACTACCCATAATAATAACTTGGGTTCAGGGAACTGATGTCGTATTTGACCTATTTATTAAAACAAATTAAATGAATTATGCTGCTTAAATTTTCGTGCTACAAACTGCCAACCCTACACATATATGAACACACAAAATAAATTAAATTGAAAAACTTGAAAGCCTCCCCACCATTGTCACTAAATCAAAAGGAAAATTTGAGTATCACTGAACATTAAAGAAGAATGAAGTCAACGACATTGCAAGTAATAAACTTACTACCTCAGTCACCTCATCCTTTACATCAAATGGTGTGTCGTCTAACATCGTTGCTGCAAAAGGAGCACAAGTCTATTACGGCAAATCTACAGGATAACAATATAGGGATGGAAAGGATAAAGAACACGTCAATATTCTTATACACACGAATATGTGTTTTAGTTGTTCTTTCTCCCCAAACATTTCCTATCACCAAAAGTTAACTAAATTTCAAAATAACGAAAATAATTAGAAAAGGCTATCAATTTTGTATATTCCACAACAGCTCATTGCAGCAGCTATCAAATAAATAAATTATCAAAAGAACACATTCAAAATCCATAAGAAACACCACGGCCTTCCCAATAAGTTTCCAAAACCCTAACCCTGACATCAATATACCATACATATATTTGCTAAGTACCCTAACATCAAAAGAACCCTAGAATATTTCAGAAACTACAATAAAAAAATGGCAGAAAGACAACGAAATGAGAAAAGGTTGCAGCTCACATCGTGTCGTTAAGTGGGTTTCTGTTAGCCGCAAGAATTCTCCCAGAAGTAGCTAATTAGCATCGCCCTTTGTCTACCACTTTCTTTGGCTATTTGTTAGTTTTTTTTTTTTTTTTACAATTATGAATACCTGGTTTTAATCTCCTCCTGGGTCTCTAGCTGGACTCCAATACCAGCTTTAAGCCCTTTTCATTCTGGGCTTTTTGTTTTGGGTCCATAAAATTTCTGAAATTGATGGAGTGGAGTACATTCACATCAATGTTAGTATGTTACCGTTCCATATTTTTGGGAAAAAAAAATATTATTTTGTAAGAAATTTCAATTAGAAAATTAGAGTTTAAATTATGCTTACCTTTTTTATTAATATAATTTTACATGTTTTTTACATTTAAAAAAAACATATATTATATGTTTTTTAGAGTAAATAATATAAACTATTTTAAGGAAAATAAAATTAAAATTAAGTGAATAAAAATATTATATATAAACTTTAGTGAAAAAATCAATAATAACTAAAATAAGGAATTAAATTTGGATATATAAAGAGGATCCAAAAGAGCAGAAAACAGATATAAGTCCACGTTATCTCCTTATCTAAACTAATTCATAACCATTTAAGAAAAGAAGAGGAAAATCATTAAATCCTCCGTACCAAATATTGCTAATCACATTGAATTATTGGATGAAAATAACATAGCTTAATCTTTATCGTTCACTTTAGTGCCATATTGCCTTGTAACATCATCTAGTCTTACATTCCCTCTAAGACTTCCTACAATTTTTTTGATGATAATCTTTGAGAGCATCTTGATAAATGTGATGGTGAATCTAATTATATCGTTTTATAGTGTGTCTTTTACTCCATTACATCGATAATTTGACACAAGTATTTTCACAACGTAGAGAGTTAAATGAAGTGGTTGAAAGATGAATAAATAGGGTGGTTGAAAGTTGTAAAAAAGAGAAGCGTGTAGATAATATTTGTGTGGCTAAAATTATTTTTTAGTTTTATATTTGTGTCGTGTAGATTGCATGATGAGGATTATAAATAGTCTACCTTACATTTAGTTTAATCATTCCATCAAAAACAAATAAGTCTTTGTAGAGTGTGAGTTAAGAGCTTTCTCTTTGAATGTTTGTATTTCTCTTCAATTTACGAGTTGTCTTTGTAAGGTGTTATAGTAAATATAATACAAGTAGTTTGTTTACTTGTTTGGATCTAATATGGGGAACATATTATTCAATTCCAACCAAGTTTAGATGAATCTAGAGATCCAGACGATGATGGTATCGAATAAATAGTAACTCAGAATCCTTGGCAAACTAGCATATATCAACTAAATGAAAAAGGTGGGCCTAATGAAATGGAAGAATTAACTCCACAATCTTAACTCCGTAGGTCAACAAGAACACGAAGGCCAAATCCCAAATATGTCAATGCAGTCATAATTGAAGAAGCAATAGAACTTGAGACGTTTGAAGAAGCATCACAAAGATCTGAGTGAATGACAGCTATGAAAGAAGAGATCGATGCACTTCAGCAAAATCAGACTTGGGATCTCGTGCCAAAGCCAAGAGATGTGAAATCTATGTCCTATAAGTGGGTTTACAAGATATAGCATCGTCCAGATGGGTCAATTGAGAGATACAAGGCACAATTGGTAGCTTGTGGTTTCTCTCAACACTACGGACTAGACTATGATGAGACGTTTAGTCCGGTGGCAAAACTTACAACTGTACGAGTCCTACTTGCACTTGCAGCCAACAAAGACTAGAATTTATGGTAGATAGATGTGAAAAATGCTTTTCTTCATGGAGAGCTAGATCGGGAGATCTACACGATCCAACCAATGGGTTTTTAGAGCCAAGATCATCCTAAATATGTGTGTAAGCTGCGAAAAACACTTTAAGGATTGAAACAGGTACCCGAGGCATGGTATGGTAAGATTGCTGAATTTTTAACACAAAGTGGTTATTCAGTAACACTTGTAGATTCTAGCTTATTTGTCAAAGCCAATGAAGGAAAGCTAGTTATCGTACTAGTGTACGTAGATGATTTAATCATAACTGGTGATAATGAGGTAGAAATTCTTCGAACAAATGGGAATTTACCAGTTCATTTTCAAATGAAGGAACTTGGACAACTCAAGCACTTCCTTGGTCTAGAGGTTGACTGCACACGTGAAGGAATATTTCTTTGTCAACAAAAATATTCCAAAGATTTGATGAAACGGTTCGGAATGCATGAATGCAAACCAATTTCGACGCCAATGGAGCCAAATGCTAACATGTGTGCACATGAAGGAAAAAATTTAGAAGATGCGACAATGTATTGAAAATCGATAGGCAGTCTGATTAACTTAACCTTAACTCGACCAAACATTTCTTATACAGTTAGTGTAATGAGTCGGTACATGCAAAATCCAAAGAAGACACATTTGGAAGCAGTTCAACGAATATTGAGATATATAAAGAGTACAATTGACTATGGTCTTTTGTACAAGAAAGGTGGAGACGGTAAGTTAGTTGGTTATTGCGATGCTGACTATGTAAAAGATCATGACACCAGGAGATCAACAACTAGGTATGTCTTAAAGCTTGGTTCTGGAACCATTTCTTGGTGTAGCAAAAGACAACCAACAGTATCGTTATCAACCATTGAAGCTAAGTATCGAGTAACGACAATGGTAGCTCAAGAAAGTACATGGTTGATACAGCTAATGAATAATCTACAACAACCAATAGATTATGCAGTTCTGTTATACTGTGATAATCAATCAGTAATTCGTTTGACAGAGAATCCAGTCTTTCATGCAAGAATTAAGCATGTTGAAGTACACTGTCACTTTATCAGAGAAAAGGTTCTACAAGAAGAAATTGAAATGAAGAAAATCAAGACAGATGATCAAGTTACGGACTTATTCACAAAAAACTTAAGTGTTGGTAAGTTCGAAATGTTTCGTCGTCAGCTTGACATAGTAAAAGTAGTGAGAGTTGGTGTTGAGGGAGAGTGTTGAAAATCAACACCAATATAATAATTAAAGATGTAGAGAAATAAATGAAGTGGTTGAAGGATGTAGAAAAATAAATGAAGTGGTTAAAGAATGAATAAATAGAGTGGTTGAAGGTTGTAGAAAAGAGAAGTGTGTAGATAATATTTGTGTGGCTAGAATTATTTCTTAGTTTTATATTTGTGTGGTATAGATTGCATGGTGAGGACTATAAATAGCCTACCTTGCATTTGGTTTAATAATTTCATAAAAAAACAAATAAGTCTTTGTATAATGTGAGTTGAGAGCTTTCTCTTTGAGTATTTGTATTTCTCTTTAATTTGTGAGTTGCCTTTGTAAGGTGTTGTTGTCAATGGACAACTTAGCTGTCCATACTTGACTTTGTTGTGTTCCGTTGACATGACTTAGCTTTAATCATATGATTTCTTTGTAATTTGTTGTCCTAATTCATTTAGTTGTATATAGTTGTTGTTGTTCATACATTTATTTGTAAATAAGTGTCCATGCTTGTCATAAAGACAACAATCCGTCAGCTACAATTGTCCATAGCATTTGTCCCATGATTGTCACAGTATTTTGTAGGTTAGTTGTATTTTGTAAAGTCTATAAATAGAAAGAAATCATAAGACCAATTCATTCCGTCATTTTCATACAACATTCTTAACTTATTTTTGACATGGTATCGAGCTTCTTTGAGAAAAAAAAAATTCAGTTTTCTATTTCTGAGGAAATCTTCATTGATATTTTTTTAGCGTTTGTTGCTAAACAAGTGTTCTTCGGCAATCTCTGTTTAAGGTCCTTATCTTGTTTTTTTTAATTTGTTTGAATATTTCTCGGATTTTATTTACTTGCAATGGACACTGCACCAATGTGTGTTAAGTTTACGGGAAAAAATTACTCTACCTGGGTTTTCCAATTTGAATTTTTCCTTAAGGGAAAAGACCTTTGGAGCCATATTGATGGCACAGATGTTACACCAACATCTGATACTGTCAGCTCTAAGGAAGTCGTGTCTTCTCCTTCTTGGGCTGTGCTTGATGCTCGAATCATGTCTTGACTTCTTAGTTCGGTGGAACCACATATCGTCACCAACTTAATGGCTCATCGCTCTGCTCACTCCATGTGAAATTATTTGAAGAAAGTTTTTCATCAAGATAATGATGCTCGTTGCTTTCAGGTGGAACATGCGATTGCCATGTTCCAACATGGTAGTCTTTCCATCCCGGATTATTACTCGACATTTTTGACTCTTTGGCATGAATATCTTTGATTTGAATTCTGATAAATGTTCGTATTTGTTGCTATATCAACTATTCAAAATCTTCACAGACTAGTCGGCGTGATCAATTTCTCATGAAATTATGCCGAGAATATGAATCAATTAGCTCTTCTACATTGAGCAGATCTCCTTTGTTCCTTCTAGATATTTGCTTTGGTGAGTTACTTAAAGAACAACGTCTAAGTACTCGAAGCTATTCTGGAACAATCTTATGGCAACTCCACGACGACAACATGGCTTATGCGAGTCGAGGCGTGGATCATACATACCTTCTAAAAATATGCAATGTTTCTCTGCCAGAATATGGGCATATTGATGCGATTATCTAAAAATGTTGTTCTTATTGCGAGAAAAAAGGTCATATTATCAAAGAATGTCGTATTCGTCCCCCGGAATCGTCGAGGCCCGACATTCGGACTTGTTGTTCCTCCGGTAACACCTCCTGTAGCACGCGTGTCTTCCTCGGTGCCTGAATCTTCCACTCTCGTGACTTCACTGCCTTTCTTGAAGTAATGGTGCGATAGATGCTAATTTCGGCATTATCTGCAATGAGATTTCAAGGTAAAAATTCTACTACACTTTGGTATGTAGACTCGAGAGGCTTCTAATCATATGACAAATACTCGCAACTTTGTCTCATGTATTCGGCCTTATATTGGCCAATCTACTTATTGAACTGACGATGGCAATTCTTTGCCAATCAAAGTTGTTGAAATGCTTCTTCTACGTTAAGCGATGTGTTTCTTGCTCGACTTTCTACAAATCTCATTTCTGTTGGTCAATTAGTTGATAACAATTGTCTTTATTAACTTACCTGGTGATGGTTGTGTTATGCGGGACCAGGTAACGAGGCCGTCGCGAAGGGACCTAAAGTGGGGACGTTTGTTTCCATTACTTTTACCTATTCCAAGAATTTATCAATTCCATCTATTGAGTCTTTTTGCTTGTAATAATATTCCTAATCTAAGTATAGTGTGGCATCGTCGTTTAGGCCATCCTAATACTGAGTTTTATCTCGTATAATGAACTCGGGCTTTCTTGGTAATAAAACGTTCTTCTTTACCTTTTGAATGTGACTCTTGTAAACTTGGTAAAAGCAAAACTCTTTCATTTCCTTTCTGCGTACTAGTAGAGCTTCTCATTGCTTTGATCTTATTCACGGTGATGTTTGGGGACCTTCCCAGGTGCTTCCATGACAAATTTAAATACTATGTAACTTTCATTGATGATCATAGCAAAAGATTCACAGGTTTATTTTCTTCTCTAAATCTAAGATTTTTCGTACTTTCATGAGTTTTTAGCATATGTTGAAAATCAATTTTACGCAAATATTAAAACATTTCGCACAGTACATTGGTGAATATTTGTCCAACGAGTTTCGTATTTTTGGCTTCTAAAGGTATCATCCATCAACATTAGTCCTGTACTCTCGACAAAATGGAGTAGGGAGCATAAAATCGTCATCTTCTTGATATGGTATGTACTTTCTCTTGTTAGAATCTTACGATTTCACGTCCATGTTAAGGTTGAGGCTCTAAAGCGCTACTCACTTGATTAATCGTTTACCTTCCCAAGTTTTGCACATGGAATCTCCCTATTTTCGTTTGTTTACTAAGCAACCTAATTATGATAATCTTCGTATCTTTGGTTGTGTATGTTTTGTTCATTTACCACCTCATGAGCGAAATAAATTATCTGATCAATCTGTTAGATGTGCATTTTTAGGATATAATGTGTGTCAAAAGGGATTTGTTTGCTATGATCCTACATTACATCATACACGTATTTCTAGGAATATTATTTTCTTTCAAAATCAACATTTTTTCCTTGTGTCTTCTGTACCCTCTTCTTCTACTGTAGTCCTTCCCTCTTTTGAGCACCAGTTCTTAGCTCTTCCTCAAAACAGTTCTCGCTTCAAACTAGGAATGGTATATACAAGACAATCCCGCTCACAGTCTCTTGGGTGGCTCACTTTGATATCGATCTAACATACGCCAAAGTCGATCGGTTGACACCTCGAGAGCCTCACGTGCGTCCATTTCTTCTCGAGTGTTTGTACCCACGATAGGTATGGTTTTTCTTGGATTTTATTTCCGCTCTTATGCATTGTCCAATTTTGATATTCTCGTATACTACTTCGCATCTTTGTCGAAACATGATTGTTGGTGCCAACTATGCGGGAAAAATTCTTGCTCTTGAGGCAATCACACACGGGGACATTGAGTGCTTGTCCTTCCCTATAGTTCCTACGGGTTGTAAATGGGTTTACTCGGTCAAGGTTATTTCGATGGAAGTTTGGATCGTTATAAAGCTCGGCTTGTTGTCATGAGAAAAGCAAGAATATGGTGTTAATTATGAGGAAACCTTTGCTCCTGTGGCTAAAATGACTCTTGTTCGAAGGATAATAGCTCTTTGCTTCCAATGATTGGTCCATACATGAGATGGATGTTAAGAATGTTTTCCTTAAGCGGAGATCTTAAAGAATGTATTTATATGAAGCCACTCTGAGGGTTGTTTTCCTCTCCAGGCATCCAATGTGTGTAAACTTCGTCGTTCTCTTTGTAATTAACTTAAACAAGCTCTACGGGCATGGTTTGAAAATTTTCGAACCACTTTATTACAATTTTCTTTCATGCAGAGCAAGTATGACACTTCATTGTTTCTTCGAAAATCAGACATGGGCATTGTTATCCTTTTGGTTTATGTTGATGATATTGTGATCACTGGTTCTGACTCTACTTTATTTGTCCAACTCAAGACCCATCTCTCACAATCTTTTCATATGAAGGATCTTGGGTCTCTTCCATATTTTCTTGGTCTTGAGGTGCATCGTAACCCCATTGGTATTTCCCTCAATCAACACAAATATGCTAGTGATTTGGTGACTAGAGCTGAACTACAGGAAGCTACCTCTGTTGATACTCCGTGGAATTAAATGCCAAGCTTAGCGAAAGTAAGGTGACTTACTTGTTGATCCCGGCTTATATCGGAAAATTGGTAGGTAGCCTTATCTATCCTGTCGCTAGACCAGGATATTTCTTTTTGCTATAACAAATTGACCAATTTCTTGAGCTCTCGTCATCTTCTCACGCTTGTTGTCGAGTCGAATCATACGTTATGTTCATGCTTTACGCAGTGACTTATTCTTTCCTGTAGGCAATTCTCCTCATCTTATTGCTTATAGCGATGCTGATTAGGTAGTTGTCTTTGATACCGTCAATCAGCTGGTTGGTGCATGTTCTTAGGTGATGCATTGATCTCCTGAAGAGTAAGAAAGCGAAATGAGTTTCTAAGTCATCATAGAATGCAGTATCGGCTTGATGTCTGCTGCTTGTTAAAATTATTTGACTTCGAGGTTTGCTAGGTGAGTTAGACTTCTGCAGACAGATCCTACACTTTTTACATGCAGATAATACAAGTCTATTGATTACGACCAATCCGATCTATCATGGCCTGTAAGCATATTGAAGTCGATTGTCACTCTATCCGTCAGAAGCCTTTGAAGCTCGTGTTATCACTCTTCCACATATTTCTACTAAACTACAAATTCTTTGATATCTTCACCAAGTCTCTCGCGTCATCGACATTGCTTCCTAAGTCGTAAATTGATGCTTATTGATCAACTGCATCAATTTGAGGGGAGTATCAATGGGCGACTTTCTTTGTGTTCCATTGGACTTATTATCGTAACAATTTCTTGTAATTTGTTGTCCTAATTCATTTAATTGTATCGACTCACATCCGTAGTCTATTGGTAAATAAGTGTCAATCATAAACAAGCTGTCCACAGATTGTCCATGGTATCCATAGAACAACAAATCTATGGCTAATCCCATAGCTGTAAACGTCACAAACTGACTTTGAGGTATTTTGTAGGTTAGTTGTATTTTGTAAAGTCTATAAATAAAAAGAAATCATAAGACCAATTCATTCGGTCATTTTCATACAACATTCTTGACTTATTTTTTATAGTTATAGTGGATATAATACAAGTAGTTTGTTTACTTGTTTGGATCTAATATTAATAAATTTAGAATTGTGTATTCTAAATTTTACTTACAGAGTGCACCAATTGCTTTTGGGAAGAAATATATGAACTTTGATCTTCAAATATTAGATGTGCAAAAGCAAGATTCAAATGAAATGACAAAAAGGGCAAGGTATTCAAATGAAAATAAATATAAGTGAGAAATAATAAAGTGGGAAAGAGAACGAAAAAATTAAATGAGAAAACATATAATACCTTGAAAATTAAATATTAAACTTGTAAACATTATTCCACCCTATCATATTAACATTTGTGCCTTGTGGAAAGAATCATCATTAATTGAAAAGGCAAAACAAATATTAGGGGGCCACAGATAGCAGTTCTTTGTAATGTACAAGCTTCCAGTCTCGACAAGGCTTTATATGAACTCAGTTTTTGTGAAGCTGATCAACTGCAAAGGCCTTTCTGTACAAAGTGCTTCTTTGTCACTTCCACTTGCTTCAGCAACTATTGGTTTAAGTTGTTAATAGGTAGCCAGTAGACTCAAACAATCTGGTGAAGACTTTAGTTACAGAAATAGTATATATCATCAATTTGTCATTGGAAAAAAAAAAGAGCCTCCCTCCTTTCAATCTAAAGCAACTCTTTCTGTTCAGGTTTTGTCAAAAGACCTGGATCAACATTTGTTTCATCAAGCTTTTCTTTCCACTGATCAATCCCATTTCCATTTTTTAATTAGTCTATCTCAAACCAATCTTGATCATCATCAGTCATCTCCTCCTCTTTTACATAAACAGGTTCTTTGTTTGTATCATCCTCCTTATGGTCTTTGTGGATTTGATTTTCAGGACTTATAAGTTCTATAACCTTCGGACCGGATGCCTTGCATAAGCACGATGCTGGGTTTTCATAAAATTCACCCACGTCTGGCTTTATCTCATTTGGCTCTCCCATGAATCCAATCTGATGAGTTCGAACCTTAGAAGAAAATTCTTCCCAAGTCATGTTATTCCGGTTCATGAACAGCTTGTATAATTTTTTAGCATTTGGACGGATTGTTGGTTTATGTCCAAAGTATCTCCTGTCAAGATGTAACATATCAATGTCAATGTAGTGATCAAAGAAGACTTGGCCACATATTTGCATATGCAAATCTAAAGTAAATGAATGTAAAACGTAACTGAGGTGAAGGTAACACATCAGTGTGAATCCGATTATCAAAGAAGACTTGGCCAAATATTTGCAATACTGCAATCTAAAGAACAAGACTATAACTTTGTCCCAAAGAAAAAAAGTTATTATACCTTCGTCCAGCCAACATTCTAGCCATGTTGCCATGGTTGTTGGCAATGAAAACATCACTTTCGTCACTGACAATAAAATCTAGGGCAGCCATGCGAGAAGAGAAGGATAAGAATGGTGCCAACTCCTCCTTACTTGCTATGGTCTCCTTAGAATAGAAGTTAGGAAAGAGTTTTTTAAGTGGTGCTAGGGTCTCTTCACCTCCGTAAATTTCACCTGAAGCCACATACAAGTGAACATCACTTCCAAAACCTAGTGCCCTAAGCATTAGACCAACTTCCCCTGGACTAAGTGAGCATCTTCCATTTCGTAGCATTTTGTTGGGCTTGCTTGCCTACATGTAACATCCCAAAATAGATATCTTAAATTAAATTTCACACAGATTACATTTCCACCGTTAAATTAGATAATGAAATATCAGTTATGACTCACATGTAAAGTTTTCCATCTCTTCCGTATTGCGCCAAGTTCCTCCCTCTCCTTTTCTCCCCCACCATAATAGCATCCCGAGAAGGCAAGCATATCTGGTTCAAATCTATAATGTGCCAAAGTAAAATGAATCAGCTGATTCTTCCTAACAGTACTTTAATAATTTTTGAAACTATAATAATTAGAAAATCTCCTCAATATCATGAAAACAACATGAAACAAAATTTACACACTGTAAATGCATTAAAGACCTGCGATCTTTACGTAAAACATAACATGTTGCTACTGCATCAAAAGCATAGGATGCAAGTGCAATATACGTACAAGAATCATATGACAGACACAGTTATGAGCTAAAAAAAAAAAGACAAAAGAAAAAGGAAAACAACTTATATCATGAAAAGTATTTGAACAAAAAGTTAAACTATTGGGAGATGAACCAACAACCTATAGATCTAACACTCTCCCTCAAGTGTGGAATCCCATACATTTTGTAGCTCCAACACTTGAAATTAAACAATTGTGGTGTAGGGACTTCATCAAAGAGATGTGTATTAAAAGAAACAAGTTGGGTGTTCATCTTCATTCACTCTCCTGCTTGAGAGAGAATGTTAGAGGATATTATTCCTAAGACCGCGCATTGACATTTGAAGTCAACTACTGAGCAATGAATTTGCCAACAATCAATGCTCACTTACCTAAACTCAGTTACCTTATCACATACTTTTGACTATCATCACAATATGATATTCTGTAATTATTACAGTATAAAAACTATAATTATATATTATGCTGAAATTTTCTCATTGATTAACTCTCGTAATCTCTATGTATTCAACTTATCTTTCATATATAATTTAACCAAGCAATCACAAATTCACAATTAATATATTGAACTTTCTTTTCCTTATTTCTTTCAATTTCTTGCTGTAAAATTTTGAATGGTCTATGACTAATGTCAAATGTGTTAAAAAAACTCATAGTACTTTACCTTAAATGAAGGGCAATGAAATACTTGCTTTTAGTCCTCATTCTTTGTACGAGCATTTTCCCGATTTCAAGAATGGAATCAGTAAATCTCAAAGCATGATAGTTGACTCTGCATCTCAACTTCTGCAAATGTTTGTCAAGTTTATTTGAAAGTCTGTAATCAAACTTAGATAGCTGAACAACCTGCACAAGGAAAATAAAACCATAAAAGTTATAAATGCTTCCACAGAACCTAAAGGATAAAGGAGAAACTCATTTAAGTAATGGAAATTTTATTATTGCATACTGTACAAAGTTCATGGAAAAATAAATCACAAATGTTCCTTTTAAATTAGATCAGTAAAAGGAAAAGCAATCTCCAAAGTCCTTAAGAATTCCATCATCTCAGACACCACAATAATAAATTAGTCTTACAAACTCACTTAAGCATTCAAAGATACATGAGAGAGTGAAAACTGAGCTATACTGAATTACAACTTTTGATTCATTTCAGAATATAAAATTATAACCATATGAAATGATATATACTTTTGTCAATACTCAATACCACAACAAAAATGTATGAAATGACTTTTTTAACCCAATAACTAATTACATTTAGTACTACTATTATTAAATAAAATTATCATTAGTGAAAAGCAATTATGATGATAATAATTTGTGTTGTGCCAATATATGCACCGAATGATAAATTGTAAGATGTACTTCCAAATTCAGTAAAAACATGAATGGTGTTCCCGATAGAAGTAGGTACTTACATGCTTTTTCTTAAAGACAGGTAAAACACGATTCCGATAGCATTGTGGAGTACATTTTCTCGGCACACGCATGCTATATGGAGGTGTGGCTTTAACTTCCTCTGCTGGAAGCTGTTTAATGATCTTAACATCTTTTGAGAGGGAAGATATAAAATGGAACTCATCAAATATTTCCCCAAAATCACTGCAGCAAACACCAAAGCACATGAAAATACAATAGTTTCCTGTCATTTAAGCAAACCATACATAAAGTTCAATGTAATTCAACGCATGCCGCCAAATATACACCTGCTATCCTTCCAGTATGATTTATGATCCAACATGGGAACGACAAGAGTAGCATTCAAAATATAAGCTGCAACAATAGCATCTGTTATCTGGAACCATAAAGAGTATATTGAACGTCAAAAACTAAACTAAAATGGAGACATATAAGCACTCAACAGGGGCCAAAGATCAAGAAGTTATTAATTGCAAATGTGCCGTTTTTTTCCTTTCCTTCTTCCAATTTTATAATGTGCATTATACTGGAGAGCAAGCATCACGGACTGAAACCAGAGAACCAATGAATTAGTAAATTTACCACTAATACTTTCTTTTACTTTTTCCAGTCACAATAATATCTGAATAATTGCATATATGTTTAGCTGTACGACAGAGAATGTATGAGAGAAAAATATCGCATGCTTTGTTGCCGAAAAGAGACATTCCTGCCGACAGGAGTATATCGGATGACTGGTAATCATAAACCATCAAGTAAAGGAAACCCCCGGTTAAGTATTAATTGATTTAGATCAATACTTCTTATCAGATAATTAATCATTAATTAAAATAATAAACTCTGAGGGTAAAGAAAAAGAGTTAGTCTAGCTCAAGAAGTTTACCCCTGTTCTTTGTTGATTTAGGCCTCCACTGGTAGCAATTAGAAGATATCGATTGGGATCCGTTTTCATATCAGCCACTGCAAATAATCCAATACGGCACACAGTAAATTTCAAATTTTCAATGACCAAATAACTTCTTCATCCATGCACCCAAATTTTTTTTTTTTTTTGGGAAGGGGGGGGGGGACAAAGGAGAATGTGAACGAAATAAATAAAGTCCATACCAATCAATAACAAAAACTTCTCAAATTAATTGTTAAAAATCCAAAGAAAAAAAGTTCGTATCTAATTCAAGATTATTGAAGCATTACCAAAAAACAGAGAATCCGATATACGTACTTGTAAAATTACGGCTGGCATTGCTGCAACTAACATAGAACTTCGATTGAGGCGTACTCCACAAGTTGCGACCTAAACTCCCTCCATCAGCCTGAAAAAACGCCATTTCAAAAATCACAATCACAAAATGTATTTCACCGAAACCACCCCTCAAAAAAAAAAATCAAACATAAACAGTCAAGATTCAAAACTCGTATTTGAAGCATCAAAAACAAATAAGATTCGAAAACCGTATGCGAAGCAACAAATATTTCCTCACCGGAACACGAAACTCCGCCGTCCTTTCCGAATTGGATTGAATCTCAATAACGCCATTGTTAGCCTGAACTCAATATAAAATGAGATAAATGAAAAAGTGAAAGAAAAAGAGCGATTAAATGTTCATATTCAAATATACGTGATTATACCGTGGAGAGGTGGTAGGGATGGCGGAGAAGCGAGAGGTGATGGTCATCAAAGTCATTAGGAGAAGGAGCGAGAAAACAGAAAGCAAGGAAAATGAAAAAAAAGAGACCGCCGAAGATAGCGGAAATGAGATGCAATTTACGACGTTGACGGCGGACAATAAATGAGATCAGAGCAACTCCGGCGATGGAGTTCTTGTTGGTGGTTTTAATGTTATTGTCACTCTTTTTCTTCTTCATTTCTGAGTTCTTAGAATAAAAGTAGCGGTCGAGACGTTGAGTTATATTCAAAAAAGAAAAAAAAAACAATTATGAAAGAATATTTGACGCTTCGAACCGAAACAGAGAGGAAGACGTTGCTTCCTTTAATGGTGACAACGATGAACTTCTCCACATGTAAGATTGTAGACGTTCTTCTGTACTACTTTTTCCCCTTTTCTTTTTTTCTTATTATAAAGAAACCAGTGAGAAATAGAAAAATAAAATAAAATAAAATATTAATATTAATTATGAAGGGTACTGATATTAAAAAATTAAATTATTATTGCTAAAAGATTATTTTAAGATAAATAATAAAAATATTATATTAAAATTTAAAATTATAAAAATAGTATATTTTATATCTATTTTATATATTATATTATTAAAATTTTAAAATTTTAAATATTTTTTAATTAAATTTCGTTCAAATTAAATTCTATCATTTAAAATCATTGAATATTGAATATGTTCTAATTAAATGTTGTTTTATATTATTAAGTGTTATTTTTATTGTTATAAATTTTAGAAGTATTAATTTTATAATTTTTAATATTTTATTAATAATAATTTTATCTAATAATAATATTAAATTGTAATTAATATTAAAATTAAAATAAATATTTTATAAATTTTACATTAAAAATATCATTCTTTATTATGAATTATATTTTAATTGTAAATTATAATTAATATTAAATAAATAATTAAAATAATTGTAATGATAAAATATTTTATGTTATTTTATATAATTATTATATATATTATTAATTAAATAATTATGATTAATTATCACTTGATATAAAAAGTGTGATTGGAAATTTAATCATTTCCTTTATTATTAGGGTACCAATTACATCTTGACAATATTTAATAAGAGGGTGTAGTCAATCCATTAATTTAAACAAATTGTATAATTTAATTTATTAATTTTGAGTTTAAAAGTTTATTCAAATTATAAAATAAGATATAAAAAATATTAATAAATTTATAGTATCTTATTTTTTAAACATAATAAATCTTAAATAAATTAGTATATTAGATATCCGTTAATTTTAAAAAATTAGATATTAAATATTAATTAAGTTTATAAATTAAGATATTAAAAATATTTATAAATTTTTAATACCATAAGCTTTTAACTTTCTTTTAACATATTATATAAAGTTAATAGATTTAAGTATGAATTCTAGAAACTCTTCGTAAAATTATACTGGTCAGTGCAAGCCTAGAACGAACCGCGCGAGTAAGAGTTCTATTGGGGTTTATTTTTGTATATTTATCTAAAAAAGGACATATATTTTATAATAATTTAAGAAAAGATATATATTTATTTTAGTCTAAAAAAGAGTAAATTGAAATCTATTGAATAATTTACAGATAATTATATATTTTTATCTCTCCTCCGCTCTTTTCAGCCACTTTTTTTTTTCCCTCTTCTCAACAACTTTTTTTTTCTCTCCTTGAAAAAATCAAACTTTACATTTTTTTTCTTCTTAAAAAAACCAAAAAATAAAATATCTCCATTTATTATATTTTAATAAATAATAATTTATTTTTATTATAAATAAAAATAAATTATATTTATATAATAAAAAATATATAATTTTTTATAACAAATAATTTATCAAAATTTTATTATAAAATAATTTAAAATAATAATAATAAATTATAAAATTTTAAATTATTAAAAACTTTACTAAATAGTTACAACCATCTTTATGAAAAATTATTGATATTTTTTTTAAAATAAATTATTTAAGATTAAAAAATTAAAAAATAGATTAGATTATAACACATATCTCTAATATTATTATAATTTTTATTTTTATTAAGATAACAAATATTTATTAATAATAATTTTATTTAAATATTAAAATATAATTAATTAGATATATTTTATTATATTAATAATAAAAATAATTATAATAATATTATATTAGATAATATTTTGACGCAAAGTTTGCGTCAAAATGTTCTATATTTGTATTTATATCTTGTAGAAAGTTGGATATAGAGGTTTTCGATTTTTTTAATAATTTAATTATTTTTATGAATATTATTTTTATATTATAATTATAATTTTTATGAAATATATTTAATAATAATAATAATAATATATTATATTATTTATGAATTATCAAAATACTTAGCGTATCATTTTCATATAAATTTATATTTATTTTATTATAAAATAATTTATTTTTATTTTTTAAAATAAAACTTTAATATATAATATAATAAAAGAGATTTATGTATTTAAAATTAATTATAAATTTATAAAATGTTAATATTTTTTTATGTTTATAATAATTATGTTTTGTAAAATAGAGTTTATATATTTATTTATTTATTTTTAAGTAAAATTGATTAAAATATATATTGTCAAGTTTAAAGTTAAAATGTACACTTTTTTTAACTAAAAATAATCTTAATCTTTTTTCAAACTATCCTAAAAAATATGAACTTTTAGACAAATCTACTTTATTTTTGATGGGTTGCTCATTTGCTGGACTGAATTGATGTGGATTTTTCTAATTTTGGATTATTTGTTGATTTGATATGGCTTTAGTTGTAATGACGGATTTGAATTGAGCTTACTTTTACCAAACTCAGGTTCTGGTTATCTTTGAATACCACACATTTATATATCAAAATTATATGCTTTTTTTTTTCAAAGAACAAGAAACAAATTAAATAAAACCTAATTAATTTTATAAATAAGGATAAAAAAACTCAAATATCTATTGGAATGGGTATATTTTTTGATATAATTGTTCCATAATTGAATTATAAAAATTATACCCAAAAATTGTTACGATTTGAAGACGGTTTTTTACCTACGAGTAACGATTCGAGACAATTATTAAAAAATATCGAAAAAATATTTTTCTAATTTTTTTTTAAATTCTTAATAAACACTAATTATTAATTAATATATAATTTAATTTAATAAATATAATTAATTTTAGATATGAACATGTATAATTATTAATATAATCGTACTCATTATTTTATGTTCAATTTTTATTAAAAATTGTATAAATTTTTAAAATTTATCAAATAAAAATCGAATCAATAGTATTGAAAATTGAACCTGTAATTTTTATTTATTTTTACGAGAAAAGAAACAACTAATTATCCACGCATGTTATATTTGCATGAACATTGTGCGGGTTACATGCTATCTAACTACAAAATAGTTTGCAAAACAAAAAATTTTGTTGCCTCTCTCAAGTTAGACTTAATCTCTTATCTCTCCATCTAAGTAAATTTTATTTTTAATATATGATGAATTTTTTGAGTTATGGAAAATGATTTTTTTTTGTTAATGTTGTTATCTAGCCTAAAGTTTAAATGTATATTTCAATTTGTTGACTAGCTTAATCTATTTAAGATTTGTTAAAAAAAATCAAAAAATATATTTTCAAGACAATTTTTTTGTTTTACATTAACGAAAAATTATAGTTTAATTACAAAATATAAATAAATAATTAAAAAAAAACAAAAGAGGCACTCTTTATCAATATTCAATAAGTTGAGTCACGTAGGGGGCAAAAAAAAAAGTTAAGTCAAAGCGGTTCACCTATATCATACTAAATCATAAATTCAATTTTTTGATAATAAATAAAAAAAACAATAAGCTAAGCCACATAATGAAAAACTTCATCATGCATCACTTTTTGGTAATGCCACCAATTAGTGATAAAATATGTCAACAAAAATATCTATTTTTGTGCAAATGTTTGGACAATTTTAAACAAAATTTGAAATGTTAATATTGATAAAAACTTGGAGAAATAATTTTTATAAAATATCAAAAATATTATAATTATCGATAAAAATTTAAAGAAGTTTATTGAAATTATTAAAGTTTTATCAAAAATATGAATTTTTTTTATAAAACTTTATAAAACATAAAAACCATTAATTATTTATATTTTAAACTAAATTTTTATTTAATATATATTTTTAAATAGTTAAATTATTTATATTAATCAATATATATATATTATTTTTTGTTAAATATTTTAGAATAAGTAGTTAAAATGTTTTAAATAATTAAATAGACTATTTAATTGTAATAACTATTATAAATAGATAAATTTAAACAGTATGTAAATAAATTTAATTGATTATTTGTTTTTAAAAGTAATCATAGCGAGAAAATAACGAACCTTATCCTTTAATGCAATCTACATATTATAATATTAATATAAAATAGTATAAAATAAAAAATCCATGCAGATTTTGTATTTGAGAATTAGATTAGATGTTATTGTTTTATTCGAATGCTCACTAAATACAACAATATATGATATAATTTTCTTTTTCTTTTTTACCTATTCATTTTATATGTATAACAAAACTGCTTCAAAAAAGATATAATATATTCTTTAATGTAAAAGTGAGAAAAATTTGAATTAAAATTATTGTTCATAAAAAAAAAGAGAAAAGTAAATCATTTGATATTTTAGCAATATTTTAACAACAATATTCATAATATCCAAGACATTTTAGTCAAAAATATATATTTAAGATACATCGATATTTTAATGACATTCTCTACAATTTTGAGATAATTTGACCAAAAGATATAAATATTACGTTTCTATGTTGAGATGTATAAAAATAAGATATTGTTGCAACAATGACGACAATTTTGTTAACATTTTCATCATTGATTTTATCAACATGTTTCTGAGGGGATGTGTATTTAATTGACTGGAGACACATGCTCCACTTTAATTCTCAATATATAAAATTTAAGTGTAATATTTATTAAATTATAGATAAATTATATATATAAGTAAAATTATACCACACTTGAATTTTATACTTTAAGTTTTTAACACCACGTATCATAAAAACCTCAATAATTTGACTATATTTTCTTAGAATGAGATGCATATATATTTTTTAAATTAAAAATGTAAAAATATAAAAATAACTAATATTATTTTCTGTATATATGTTGCCCTACCTAAATGTAAATTCTAAATTCATTATTATACATAAATGCAATAAAAATAACATTATAAAATGGTTTTGATTCTTTAATGTATCTTAATTTAATTTTTGATATTATTTTTTAGATGATATCGAGGGTATTAATTTATGTCGTAGCTTCATTAATTGAATAGAATCCTAATCGAATTAAATTCATACCAAATTCGTGTCAGCTTAAATAGTTCTAAATAAGTCAAGTTAGGTTCTCATGACTCTATGAAAATAGAGTCATTAATGTACTTTTTTTTACTTAATATTTACTCGTTTTGTTCAATAAGTAGTATTTTTAGGATAAAAAATATTAAAATATATATTTTTAATGAAAATATGTAAAATATAATTTTTAAATTTTTTAGGATTTTATGGAGTTTTTATGAATTTTTAAAGTAATATCAATTAGAAGCTACCACATGGATGCTGCGCAAGTAGGGGAGTTCACGGAGTAAGCCATATGAAGGCTACTCAATCGGAGCATGTGAATCACACAAAGTTGTGCATAGAATGATGCAGCACTATGCCACGTGATAGCACAACGTTCATCTTGACTTCGTCCTGCTTGATCAATGTGTTCGCCATGCTTCTTCATCTGATTCATCTAGCCATTCCACTCGTGCGCCACGCCATCTGTAACCGCGAATCATGTTGCACCATATAGTGTTGACTTAGCATGTATTGATCGGACCAGTCTTTCCTTGCCACACATATCGCTCTAATTCACTTAGTAAATTATGTGTGCCACATGTCGTGCTCTTATTGGTTGCATTGTTAATTTTGCTTGTTTTGTTCTCAACCTTTGATCTGAAGTTGATCTAACGATCCAGATTCAACTTGAGCTATATTTAATCCTCTAATCACCTCATAAACCTTAAGGAGTCGTAATTAACATAATTTTTTATCAATTTTTGGACGTAAAAAGGAAAAAAACACAAAAAATTTCAAAAGAATATACTATTTTGGTAAATATTAAAGTGAAAATTGGTACTATAATTCAAGAGATTGATTGCATTTCTTTTTCTACTCCTTTCTTTATCAATTTTTATGTTTTTCTTTATGAAAAATATGAGTTTTAAAAACAAAATTATGTCTAGTTAATCTATCAATCTAGAAGTCTTATGAACCCAATTTTCACCAAATGATAGTCTAATATTGTACCCTAATTATAATTATAATTTAATTATATTATTTAATGTGATTTTTATGCTATTAATTGTTTAGCCAATAATTAATCTATAAAATAAATTAAATAAATTTGAGAAAATTATTTAATTATTTATCTTAATTAAATAACATGCATAGCTTCTAGGAAAAGATATATGATTCTTATACATAAGATTCATAATTGATGAACTTAATGAGTAATATGCAATTTAATTGATACGAAAGTGTTATTAGGTTAATTATTATATGATGTGTGGTTTACTTGAGAGATAAATACATGTTAAATTAGATTCAATTGATAATGTAATTAATTAATAATTGTATTTGAGAGATTTTATTGATTCAAATGTTTAAAAAATTAGGAGATTAAGTATTCTTATATTTTTTTCTCATATATCTCCTTAGTTACAGAATCTGATTTAATTAATTGTTATTATTTTTTAATTTTGGTTTCTTAAAATATTAACACAAATAAAAATTTGATTTTTATTTTTTTCTTTTAAAAATTAATTTCTAATAATATAATCTCCATGAGAACGATATTTTCTTATCATTATATTATTTGTTGCGATATGTATACTTGCATATTTATTACACACTATTCGTGTATTCGATTAAGTTCAAGCCAACTCGTTAATCCAAAATCAAATTAGAAGTGTTATGATTTTGTGATACATATATAAGATATTATGGATAATATTATGACTTAATATTATTGAAGTTTAAAATGTGATATATATTATTTTGAATCATAATATTTGAATGATGATGTAATAAGATATTTTTAATGTGTGTTTTTTTTTTGTGATTGACTATTTGTTATAAAAGTATTCCCCTTTTTTGTTGTTTCATTTAATAATGTTTATATTAATGGACTTTAATATTATTAAAAATATTTTTTATTTAAAAAAAGTTCAATTAACTAAAAAACATATGATTAATAATTCGTGTTAGTTTATGTTAGCTCATTTATGTATGATTTGAGTCGGTGTTCGCATTTACTAGTTTGGATGAAATTTAATTTGAGTTAAGGTTATACTAATTTGAAATGGGTTAATTCGGAACAACTCAATCTAAACTAGTTTGCATGAATTATCACTTCGAGATGATACCTTTATAATGTCCATATTTTAAAAAATATATCAATTTAATGTAGTATTTTTATTTTGTTAAAAAAAATTATAATTATACCGCACATATGTTTTTAGTATTTTTTTCTCACAATTTTGTCTCTAAATAAATATTTTCATGCTTTTTTTTTACTGATTAAAAGCATAACATAAGGAGATGATTAAAAAGATAATTTTAACATGTGTGTCACATGTTAATATTACATTCATAAATACAGCACACTAGAAAATTGTATTCAAAATGGAGATAATAAGTAATAACCACGCTGGCTTTATTCTTTGCAATAGAAGTGTTCGAGTTTTCTTCAACCTTGTTAATATAATTAGTTAAACTATACTCAATTGAATTATTATTGTTTGATAAAAGGAAAAATATTAATATTATGAGTTATTATGAATTAAAATATCGATTCGGTAATGAATCATACTTAATTTGTTAAGATATATAATGGTATTATCAATATCAACGAATATTCAATAAAAAATTAAAAAAAAAACTGGAATTTATAATTAATTTATAAATTTTGTATCAAATTTTTAAACATTGCTAAAACAAATAATAATAGACTAGTTAAATTTCTTTTTTTTCATTTAAACTAAATAAATTGAGTAGCAATTATAATTTTTTAAATAAAATTAATCTTTTATTTTATTATTTGTTTTAAAATTTTGTATATTTTTAATATTTTTAAGAAGTTTATACAAAATTTTATATTTATTATAATTTTCATAAATTTTATTAAATATTCCTAGATATCGATAACACACTCTATAAATCTATAAAATTAATGTACGAACGTATCCATATTCGCAACCATGATCATAATTAATTCACCAATTTAAAAATTGTTTCAATTTTATGTTTTTTTTTATCACATTGTACTTGCTAGCTATGAATTGCCAACTAATTAGTCTAATTCAAGTTGGTGACAGATAATTAGTACATAACTGGTTTAGTTGATTTCTGGCGATCACATTCATCTAACTGAAATAGGTTTTAGCCGAATGAAGAAAAAAAAAACATTATTGATATCATTGTACCTAACCCATGTTATAATATTGGGTTGTTGAACAAGGGAACAAAAACAACTAATTGTCAATGGAAGAAGATAGTGAACAATCTGTGTCATTGAAAGTGAAAGATAAACCATTTGGGGAAAATATTATTAACATTTTAAATTACTTAAAAAATATAATTGAACTCATAGGTTATGTCATACGTTAGTTTAAGAGATATTGACCAACATAAATAAATAGTCAAAAACGGATTTTTTTTTAGAGTGTTTTTATCAATTATCTTGAAATACAATCATATATATTTGAGTGTAGGAGTGGGAGGGTTTTTTTTTTTTAACAATAAAAAATAGAGATTTCTCAAGCATATGTTGAGATGGAGAATTTTCTTATTAATCTATAAAATGGGTAAGCTTGTTCTTCCTTTTCTTTTCGGGAGAAATGTCAAAAATGGTAATTAAGTAGTTAAGGGATATACAGTTTTAGGAACACAGGTCCACTTCTTCTATAAAGTGTTCGTCTCCTGATAGTGCAATTAACTCATTCGTAAAAGCACCTAAGGTTCAACTGTTCATAACGAGTATTCAATGTTTATTGTATGCTTTCTTATTAATTGGACTCTACGTCTAGATCCATCCCACCACTTCAGTATTATTGTGATGTTAAAGATGGTGCGTGTTAATAAGATGTATAAAATGGGTGTTAGCAATTTATTTTAATAATTTAAATTTTTAGGATAATTTTTTTTAATAACTTCTTTAAGTATTATCAAAATTGTAATTTTTGTGTTCAAGATCTAATAATTTTAATTATTAAATTATAAATGTTTGACTCACATAATGTATATAATAAATATTTGTAGATAAATAATAAGATATATAAACAAATACTTGTAGATAAATAATAAGATATATAAAATGATTTATGACACTTCTCTCAATAACTTAAGTTTTTATAAGAATTAATTTTCTAACAACTTATAATGATACACGAAGGTTAATCATTCTACTTGCAACGAGTTATGATTCATTCTACGTGACACGAGATTGTTTGTTTTGGTTCATAATTGTAAATTCAGTGAACTTATGGTTATGACTTGACAGTTCATCGAGACCTCACGACTTTGCTTCTAGGAAGAAACTTCAAAACACGTCATGTCATTTAGAAAATACTCACTCCTTATAAATACATCATCATTTAGCTTCCTAAGCAATATGAGACACGTGTAGTCACACTATATCATACACTCTCACTTAGAGAGTCTTACGTCCTCGTAAGAACGTAAGCCTACATGGTCCAGTAGACGGTCATGACTTTAATACCAACTGATACAAGACGGTTTAATATGTTTCATTACAACGAGGTGAGACCCATTCTATGTGGTATGAGATTGTCCGTTTTGGTCCATAATTGTAAGTTCAATAGGCCCATGGCCATGACTTGACAGTTTAACGGGATCTCTCGATTTTACTTTTAGGAAGAAATCCCAAAACACGTCATATCATTTAAAGAATATTAATCCCTTATAAATACATCACCACTTAACTTTCTAAGCAATGTGAGACATGTATAGACACACTACATCATATAATATAGTATCAGAACTAGAAGTCTTTTATTTAAGATTTAATAACCCCAATTCTTAATATGATTGTAAATGAATAACAAGATGTATAAAATGATTGTTGATACTTTTTTGAATAACTTAAGTTTTTGTAAAAGTTAATTTTCAACAACTTATAATATAACATTAGAAGTAGAGGTCTTATATTTAAAATTTAATAATCTTAATTATTGAAATGTAAATATTTAATTTGTATATTAAAAGTGATAAATATATATATATATAAACAATGTTTACACTTACGTGACTTCTTACACCTTCCACAAAATAATCACGTAGTTTATTTTAGGAGTTTTAAGAAGTTCCTCTTAAAGAATGAGAGAAAATGAACAATTAATTTTAGGGTTAGATGGGAAAAGTAACAAGCACAAGCAAAGAGGAAACTAAAACTACGTGCTTATTTTATAATCAAAGCATACCCATAAAACTATTTTTTTAAAATAAACCACAAACACAACTCACGAAGAAAACGAATAAAAAATTATTGACAGATTTGATACACATAATTACGAATTGGATACTTGCTTGGTTAAATGTCAAGAGAAGTAAGAGAAGGATGACAATTAGGATAGATATTTCAACTACTAAAAATCATGATTATTTTAAAAAAATTGATAATGTTATTTTTTTTTTGAAAAATAACAAACTAAATAATAGTTATTATAATATTAAAATTATGATTCATTAAAAAAATATATTATAAATTTTTATACACATATAAATACACTTTTAATATCATTATGCATCACGATTTGAATAATTAAATTAAATTTGATTTGTTCTTAAATGTATTTTTTATTTTATTTATAGATATATATTAAATAGATATTTTAAATAATATAATAAAATAAATATTATATTGATATTTTATTTTTTTAAAATATTAAAAAAATAAATTATTAAACATTCACGACCAAAATTTATTACTCATCTATCGTTAGTCCAATCCTACTCATAACTACAACTATTACACATCTATCCAAAACTCCTCTGATGAAGTTATAATTATTAATATAATCATCCCATCTTTCTATCCGCCTGTAAATTCATTAAAAAACTTGCATTATAGACGTTCGATCACATGGAAATAATTTAATTTAATCCCCCTTCCCCACATATGATATGTCCTAAAAAGAGTCTAAGGCAGTGAGTAAACTAGCTAGACAGGCCCTTACTATTGATTATTGTATTGAAACCAAGAATTAGTATAACATGGTCTTCAAGTATAACACAACACTACTATAATCCATGAAAAATAAAAACTAATAAATAAATAGTGTTTTAGGCAACTAATCATTCATTAATTCAATGATTCAATCTGATCACTCGTCCCCCTTGCACATTGATTTGTTTATTTGTATATATTTATTAGTAATCAAGAAAAGTCCGTTGGATAATGGGTATTATATAAACTTCCGGGTACTTTATTCAATTAATATTAGGCCTACAAAACATACAGCATTAGATTCTCAAGGATCCTAATTTCTAACTCCTCGTACAAGTTTAAGATTTGGTACAAAAGGTATCCGTATATATCAATATAACTTATTAATGGTGAAAGGGTGAATATTATATTGGATATTAGTCCTTAATTCAAGGAATAAAACAAGGATCTTAATTCAAGGAATAAAACAAGGATCTTAATTCAAGGAATAAAACAAAGAATCCTTAATTCAAGGAGTAAAACAAGGAATCCTTAATTCAAGGAGTAAAACAAGGAATCCTTAATTCAAGGAGTAAATCAAGGAATGCTTAATTTAAAGAATAATTGAAGGAGTAAAATTTCCTTATAAATAGCTATACAATTGTAATGAAAACATGAAGAAAATAATACAAACTAGAGAACTCTTTTGTGTAGAGTTATTTCTTGTTTTTTCAACATGGTATCAGAGCAGGAAAATTAACTTGCTTCTGCTTTATTATTATCTTAGCATCTTCAATCTTTGAAATGGCTGAAGACAAACAACTAGGATCAGAAGATGAAAGTTCATCAGTGCTTTCCTTCATGAATATGCATGAGGTGGATGTCAACCCAAATCAAAGATTAAGCTCAGTCTTGTTGAATGAGTTTAATTACTTGCCTTGGTCAAGAGCAGTGTCTCTGGCTCTAGGTGGAAGGTCCAAGTTGGGGTTCATAAATGGAAGCATCGAAGTACCTGATGTTTCCTCACCAACCTATGAATCTTGGCTTAGTAAGGATCAACTGGTTATGTCATGGCTCCTAAATTCCATGGAACGTAAATTAGCTGAAATATTCAGTTACTCTGAATCTGCATACCAACTATGGGAGACGGTTAAGGAAATGTATGGCAGTCAAAACAATGCTGCACGAGTTTTTCAATTAAAGAAAGACATCTCAGATCTACAACAAGATGGCAAGCCTTTTGTACAACTCTTAGGAAGCATGAAAAGCATGTGGAATGAGTTGGAAATATATCGTCCTCATACAACTGATGTAGCTCTGCTACGAAAGAGAGCGGAAAAAGATAAGATATTTCAACTTTTGTCCAGTCTGGATTCAACATATGAAGATATACGATGTCATATACTCATGAATACTGAACTTCCTTCCTTCACCAATGTATGTGCGACAATTCAACGTGAAGAAATAAGGAGGAAAGTCATAAACAAGGGTACAATGGCTAGTTCACCTGAGGCAAGAGCCTATCTAACCAACGAGAGGAAGTACAAAGGGAAGCATCCAAACTTGAAGTGTCAACATTGCAACCATACGGGCCATGTTAAGGACACATGTTGGATTCTACATCTAGAATTAAAACCTGATTTTATAAAGGATAAGGGTTTACAGAAAGTGAATCGTACTGGACACCGTGCAAATCATGCTTTTGCCTCTACCTCTAATGGGTCTGATCCATTCAAGAACTTCACAGCGAATCCAGCTGAACTCATGAATGAGTTTATATTGTATCTTCAAAGCAAGACAGGAGGAGCTGAATTGATCAGGTGGATAGCATAGAAGAAGGAAACTCAACAGCATTGCTAGGCAAGTTTGCGGGCTTCTTGGCAGATACAAAACTCATACCACAAGAGGACATGCAAGGTATTATAAAATCCTTTAAAACTGCTCTTAAAATAAATATGTTGCATGATTTTTGGGTTGTAGATTCAGGTGCCACAGATCATATGACAAACCATGTGTCAAACTCTCATAAGTTTGAAAAATTAGCAAATCCTTCTCAAGTTTCAATTGCAAATGGTGAGAATGTAAAGGTTTTAGGAAAGGAAAAAAAAATTAATGTCAGATGAAATCGAGTCGGCAGTTTTATATGTACCTTCCTTTCCTTTCCAACTTCTGTCTGTAGGAAAAATCACAAATACCTTGAATTGCTTAGCCATTTTTTCTCCTCACAATGTCATTTTTCAGGATTGTGTCACCAAAAAGACGATTGGTGAAGGGTTTTACTTAGATGGTCTCTATTACATATCCAAGAACAATCCCAAAGGGTTTCAAGCCAAGTTTAATCCTATCCAAGATAATCAATTGTGGCATCAACGTTTAGCTCACCCTTCTCTACCAATTTTGTCAACTTTATTTCCAAACTTAGGAAATGATGAAATTGCATGTGAAACTTGCCACTTGTCTAAGGCCACTAGATTGCCTTTTAATTCTTCCTTGTCTAGGGCTAGTAAGTGTTTTGAACTAGTTCATTCAGATGTATGGGGACCAATTAATGAATCTTTTGATGGTTATAAGTATTTTGTGATTTTTGTTGATGATTTCTCTCGAGTCACATGGTTATATCTTTTAAAGTCTAAGAATGAAGTTATGGAAGTATTTAAGGACTTTCATAATCTTGTTAAAAATCACTTCTCTTCTAAAATTCAAACCTTAAGGTCTGACAATGGCACTGAATACATGTCCCATATCATGAAACAATATTTGAGCATTCATGGCATTATGCATCAAACAAGTTGTGTTGGCATACCTCAACAAAATGGTGTAGGTGAACGCAAAAACTGGGATTTACTTGAAAAAACTAGAGCATTAATGCTACAAATGAATGTACCAAAGAGATTCTGGTCCCAAGTGGTTATGGCAGCTGCTTACATCATCAATAGATTACCCAGCCGATTCTTGGATTTCAAGTCTCCCCTAGAGGTCATGAAAGGAAGGAAAATTAACCTTTCACACCTTAGAGTCTTTGGCTGCATCTGTTTTATACATATTCAATCTCATCATCGAGATAAATTGGATTCTAGAGCTGTTAAATGTATTTTTCTTGGTTATTCATCTACACAAAAGGGATATAAGTGTTATGATCCCCAACTTAGGAGATTAATTGTGTCTAAAGATGTTCGGTTTTATGAAACTAACCCTTTTTTCAGCAAGTCACATGAAATCACAAGTCAAGGGAATGGCATCTTGGATGTGTTTCCATTACCAAGAATTGAACTTGAGGCTCCACAATAACAAGATCCCAGCCATGTCAACATTGATGCATCTCTCACTGAAAGTAACAATGAAGGGTCTCGTCTTAATGGTACACTGCATGAAGATGGTGATAATCAAGATGATCCTCACAATATGGTACAAGATGTGAACGAGTGTGAGATAACTCCTTCTATTCCACGACGTAATCCAATGCGTGTTAGGCAACCTCCCACAAGACTTCAAGACTTTGTCACCTACAAACCCACACATCCCATCTCAAATTATGTGTCATATAAGAGAGCGACACCAACCCATGCCACATTCCTCAGCACTATATCGAGTTACAGTGAGCCTCAAAACTTTCATGAGGCCAACAGCCAAGAGGTGTGGAAGGAAGCCATGCAAGAAGAACTTAAAGCCCTAGATCAACACAACACATGGAGCATCACCAAACTTCCAAAAGGCAAGAAAGTTGTGGGTTGCAAATGGATCTATAAGCTGAAATTCAAGTCAGATGGATCAATTGAGAGGTATAAAGCAAGATTGGTGGCTCGGGGATTCACTCAAACATTCGAGGTGGATTACAAAGAAACATTTGCACCTGTTGCAAAAATGAACACAGTAAGAGTGCTACTGTCTGTGGCTGTAAACAAGGGGTGATCCATGTACCAAATGGATGTGAAGAATGCATTCTTGCATGGTGATCTCAAAGAAGAAGTCTATATGAAATTACCACCTGGGTATCCTCAAAGCAATGAACTGGATTTAGTGTGCAAATTGCACAAATCCATTTATGGTTTGAAACAGTCCCCACGAGCTTGGTATGCCAAGCTAAGCTCAGTTCTCACTAGTGTTGGTTTCAAAAGCAGCAATGCCGATTCCTCACTATTTGTTCGCACGCGAGCTATGGGCAAATTGGTTGTGCTGATGTATGTAGATGATCTGATAATTACAGGTGATAATGCTGACGAGATTTTCAACCTGAAACAGTCCCTCAGACAAAGGTTTGCAATTAAAGACCTTGGGATATTGAAGTACTTTCTTGGTATAGAAATGGCAACCTCGCACAAATGACTCTTTCTTAACCAAAGGAAATATGTCCTAGATTTGCTTAAGGAAGCTAACATGAGCGATGCTAAACCAGCCATTACCCTCTTGTGACAAAGAAGCTCAAACCTAGCTTGAAGGGCATGCCACTCATGGATATAAGTTATTACCAGTCGGTTGGTAAGTTGATCTACCTAACAATCACCGGACACGACATCACATATTCTCGTAAGTATTGTGAGCCAATTCATGCACTCCCGACATTTGAGCATTTGACCCTTGTTAAAAGGATTTTACGCTACTTAAAAGGATCGGTGGGTCGTGGTATTATCATGAAGAAGAATGACAACACACAAATCATGGGGTATTGTGATCTTTGATTGGGCGTGGAATGCAATTGATCGCAAGTCCACCATCAAGCTCTTGTACATTTGTCGGTGGAAACTTGGTCACATGGAAGAGTAAGAAGCAAACCGTCATTGCGGATCAAGTGCCGAAGCCGAGTATCGTGCAATGGCTTCAAGCTGCGTGTGAGTTGATATGACTTAAAGGTCTTCTCGTGATTTAGGTGTTCATACAACTCTTCCTATGTCCTTGTTTTGTGACAATCGAGCGGTATGCATATAGCATCAAACCCAGTGTTTCACGAGAGGACGAAACACATTGAAGTTGATTGTCATTACGTTCGTGAACAAGTTCAATCACAGGTAATTCAGACACATTATACAAGAAGCTTCGACCAACTGGCTGACATCTTCACCAAGCCCTTGGCTTCTCATCAGTTTCAACGACTTTTGTCCAAGCTTGGATCCATAAACCTTCTGGATCCAAATTGAGAGTATTGGATATTAGTCCTTAATTCAAGGAATAAAACAAGGACCTTAATTCAAGGAATAAAACAAGGACCTTAATTCAAGGAATAAAACAAGGAATCCTTAATTCAAGGAGTAAAACAAGGAATCCTTAATTCAAGGAGTAAAACAAGGAATCCTTAATTCAAGGAGTAAATCAAGGAATGCTTAATTTAAAGAATAATTGAAGAAGTAAAATTTCCTTATAAATAGCTATACAATTGTAATGAAAACATGAAGAAAATAATACAAACTAGAGAACTCTTTTGTGTAGAGTTATTTCTTGTTTTTTCAACATGTTACTTTTTGACTTATTTTATAAACTTATCTTCTTTTAGAGGTTTTGAAAAACTTAAAAATCAACCAATGAGTTAAATTTGAGAGAGATTAATTTAATAATTTTTTTATAAGAATAACATACAGTTATAAATCTCGAGTGAACTAATTATAAGATCAAAAACTAAACAACTCAAAGAAGTTTTGAATTGTCTTATTCAAGAATTGAGTTATGATTAAAGAATGTCATAAATGAAGCAAGGCATAGAAGAAGTCTCTTATCACTGCACCATGGTTTTTTGGGCTAATTTTTGGCTTTTAGGCAGAGGTATCCATGTCGTGGCATGAATTTGTTATTGTCACAACCCATGTGTTTATTTGTGTATTTTTATAATTGTTCATTACAATCCAATGGTAGAGATTTATTTTCTTTTAGGGTTTGATTTATATCCTATAAATATATTTGTATCCAAGTGTTTCTTTTAGTTCATTAATATTGAAAGTTTATAAATTATGGACCTAATTAACTTAGAAGGGTGAATAAGTTATTTTTAATTTTTACTAATTTATAATTTAATAATCTAAACAAAACATTCAGGCATGTAATAGTGTGTAAAAATAAGTGCGAAAATAAAATAATAACACATGATATTTTTATGTGGAAACAACCTAGGTCACAACTATGACCTAAGAGGAAAACCACCGATCCACCAGACCACCTAACTTTCCACTATGAAAATCAAATGTTCAAGTACAAACTCGGTCTTATGCTATCCTCCCTAGGATATTGCCCCAATATACTTTACTTACGAGCCCCTGCTCTGTTTTCACAGTTTCTAATATTAGCGTGAGCGGTTTTCAGACCAACGTTCCAATAAACTTTCCACCAATCAAATACGTTCCCGAAGTAACTACAAAATAGTTAGTACAAAACACAAGTGTCTGTGTGTGTTCTAGAACAAATTTAATAATTAATAATCTTAACTAGATGATTTAAAACATATGTCATTTAAATTAAATCAACTAGCAAATCCTAGAGCAAAAATATCAAGCACAAGTTCAATAAAAATAACTTCTTTAAAGATTAATAATTAAATCAAATAATTATGATATGATAAAAATAATTATTTGATCTAACAATTTTAGAATACAAATAAAGAAGAAGCCATAAGAATATATTATCAAAATAAAATAATTAGGCTTATTAATCAATCAAACATAATCACCACTATTTGATAGATTAATTAAATAAAAAAGCTTAAATAGTTATGATATTATATTTGTAAAACAAGAGAGAGAAATTGTGAAGAATAGAATAATACTCTTGTGTGGTTAATTGAAACAATGAGCAATGAGTTTTATTTATAAGAAAAGTTAAAACTCTTAATCCTACGTAATTGATAAATATCTTTTCTATTACAAATAAAATTAGTAATTCTCATTAATTAAAATAACTCCTATTTAAAATAGATTTTATGTTATCTTTTATGGTAAATATTTCAGTTATAATTTAAAATATATCTTATCTAATATCTTTTAAAATAGATTTTATGTTATCTTTTATGATTTCAACTATAATTTAAAGTATATCTTATCTAATATGTTTTAAAAATAGATTTTATGTTATCTTTGATGATAAGGATTTTAAATATAATTTAAAGTATATATTATCTAATATCTTTTAACATATCTTATTTTAGAGTATATCTTATGTAAGATCTTTTAGCATATCTTATTTTAGAGTATATCTTATCTAATATCTTTTAACATATATTATTTTAGAGTATATATTATTTAATATCTTTTAGCATATCTTATTCCATATTTTAGCACTAAAAATAATTTTAGATTTATAAACATGTGTTATTAAATGCATAAATATAATCTTATGTGTTGTAGTTATCAAATATATTTTGATTTTAAATCAATTTTAAGATCTATGTTCCTATCTAAACCAACTTATCAAGGGATTTGCATGACATTTTCTTATCTTAAATCATTGAGAAGTAATATTTATTGAGTTGAGATAAATACTCTAAAACGTATTATTAATTCTAAGAATCAATTTCATTAAATAGATTATTATTATTTATTTCATAGAAAATGAGGATGAATTAAGTAAAATTATAGATATTATTATATTAATTATTTTTTTAAAAATAAAGCTAATATATTAATTATAAATTTAAATATAAATAATATTTTATTTACAAAAGTAATTTTATAAAATGTAACTTTTATTCTCTTTTATTTCATTTTGAATGTTTACTTCACGTCATATTGTTATTAAACACTATCAAAAAAATTAACACATTTGTTTTGATTCTATTTTACCAAAAAAATTTCTTATTTCGAATCCAATTGATTTTCATTATGAATTAATAAAAACACCCTAAAATATTGTACGCATGTTTAACTTACTTTAAGAGAGTTATGATTCAACTTAGTTTATGTAAAATTTATTTAAATTTAATTTAATTTTTTAAATGATTTAAAAATATTTGTATTAATATTAATCTTTAATATATTTTTTAAAAAATGGAAATATAATATTTTTATTAATGATAATATTATTATATTTATATAAATGTTATTATTAGTAAAAAAATTTGTTAAATAAGGTAATGAATTCATTTGATTTTATTAATTAAATGAGTTGAATTTTGTAATTAATAAAACCATTAAATTATTTTCAAATGAGATAAATTATTCATTATTTATATCAGAGGTGTTCAAAAACCAAATCGAATCGAACCGAATTAAATCAGAAAATCAGATCGGATTAGATCGATCTGAACAGTTTTATAAATAACAAATTTAGTTTGATTTGTATTAACTAAAACCATTTTTCAAATTATATGATCCGATTATATTAATTTTTAAACCGATCAGACCAATTTAAATAATATTTTAAAATTTACATATTATTTTTCACAAATTATTGATTAAATTTTTCATATCTTAATCAAAAGTATATCATTAAGTGTACGATATTTATGTATTATTAATTGTTAAAATTATTAATCAAATTATTTAATTATAATATTTTTAATAATTAAATTAAACGGTTCATGTTACATGTTAATTTTTTTATTATTTAAAATTATACCGAATCAAAATGTGAACACTCGTATACCCGAAGATAAGTTATCAAAAGTACACGTATTTTCAGGCAAATTATGTCAGCATTCTAAAAAAGAAAATCTTTAAAAAAATAAGTCAGCACTGGTTATGTGATCAAAAGAAGAAAATGAAAAGGCCTGCATTATTGACTTTACCTTTTTGTTTGAATTTTTTTTAACATGAAATCTGACCTTTAGTAACAAATTTTAATTAATTGAAATAATTAATTATTTTTATAATGTAACTAAATTTTAATGAACTAGTTAAGTTATTATTTCAAATTGAGATGCAAATAACATATAATATAATATGTTAAGGGTTAATTATAATTATCTTTTTTTTAGGTTTTTCAAATTTAATAAAAAAAACCATAGATTTAAAAAATAATTATTATATCTCTTATTGTTATTATTTCTTAATTTTTTATGCAAATTAGTTACAAAAATAAATAAATAAATAATGAAAGTTATGAAAGTATAATAGAAATAATAATGAAATTGATTCATGATATTCGTGTATTTGATTTTATTCTTAATATTGGTTATTATGTATAATACCAAACTATTATTTAAAGTTTAATCTTCCTATATAAAATACAATTTAAATGTATTTTATAAAATAGATTTTTATAACTTACATCTTAAGGTAATTCGGGTTCAACGGGTTACAAATATATGAACCCAAAACTAGCCAAGCAAATTTGAGTTGATTGGATTATAGATCGAACTAATACATAAAGTTATAAAATCCAACCCAAATCAATTGGATTGGATTGATTTCAATAAATTGGTTATGTTTGTTTGAGTTTTATACACACCTACCAACCATTAACCATTATTAATCGTAATGGGCCAAGGCTGTTTCACGGACTCATAAGCCCATTATCTCATGAGTAATCCTAACTTCTATTAGCAGCCTTCAACGGGAATATATATATATATACTTTGTTTTCTTTTTACTTTTTACTAAGATGAATTTTTTTATTCTCAAATATGATTTTAACTTATTACATACATTTTATAATAAGTTTGTTTATATCACTTGGACTACTAATTTACCCATAACAACACTATTTTATATAAAATTGAATAAAGGTGAGAAATAGGTAGAGTTGGTAATACATAATAATAATACTTACTTTTTATTATTAAAAAAAATTCGTTGGAGAGGGTGATAGAAGTTATTTAAAAAAAAAAAAAAGAGGATGATAATAGATAAAAATAAATAATTTAATTTCATTAAAGAAAATAACATTTTGGGCAAAGTTAGAGACTGCCAACGTAGTCTGGTATACGACCATTTATTTAAAAGAAATTAAAGGATTAGACATCAAAATATTGATTATTATAGAATTTTGGTTTCTTTGATTTTTTATTTTAATTTCAAGATAAATGATTTACCATAAATTGATTAATTTAAAAATTATTTTAAAATAAATATTTATTTATTTGAGATAAAAATAATATAAGTGATTTTAAATGATACCTTAATAATAGAACATGTATAAAAAAAAAAACTATTTCTATCAAAAATAAATATTATTTATTTTTTCTACAAACATTAATAATAGTACTTAAAATTAATAACCAATTTTTAACAAAAATTAGAATTATTTTCCATTCTAAAGGAATAAGAGTTTTATATAGTAACTTAATTTTATAACAAGATATATTAATATCAAAATAATATAAGAATATATCATTTTTACTTTAATTTAATGAGTTGTACACCATGTAGTTTTTTTTAATATTTAAAAAACGAGAAAAAAATAGAATATACATAAGAATTGATAAGAATAAAATAGTAAATTTATTATTTTTAAAAAGTAAAAAAATTATTCATTACTATTTTACATGGTAAAACTTGATTAGTTTTGTCTTTTTATGATAATTTTAGATTAAATTGTATAATTTTTTAATATATCTTTTAATAAATATAATAATTTTATATAATTTTTATTAAGGTAAAATTACAATCGTACTCAAACTAATCATTATCTATTTAGTTCAGTATAATTGTTGATACAATTAACTTATTTTTCATCTACTAAGAATAAAGGAATACCAATTAATTTTCTGCTGAGAGAAATGGAATTTTGTTTGAAGTTCCGAAATATATATAGATATTTTTTACTAAAAAAACATATACATGAAAATAGTATTTAAAAAAATCGAATGAAATTGAATTAAATTAAAAAATCGAATGAAATTGAATTAAATTAAAAAATCATATTAAATTAAAGTAGTTTAAATAGTTTTATAAATCAAACGATTCAATCTCATTTGTATTAACTAAAATTATTTTTCAAACGGCTGATCCGTTTGTATTAATTTATAAACCGATCAGATCGATCAAATTTAATCGATTTTAATAATATATTAATTTTTTTATATTACTTTTCATAAATTGTGATTAAATTTATCATATTTTAATCAAAAGTATATCATTAAAGGTATCATATTTATGTATTATTAATCGGATAAAACCGTTAAAAATTAAACTGGACCAAATTGTTCAATTATAACATTTTTAATAATCAAACGATATAATTTAATCAAAATAAATTTTCTAATTTAATTAGATTTTTTTTACTCAAAATGTTATCAAATTAGATCATAAACATGCAAACATTAAGTCCTATTAACTTAGATCTAAAAATTATGTTGTACTATAACAACCACTATAATTAACGAGGAGACAAAATAATTTAAAAAAAATTTATTGATATCGTCCTCAAAAACTCAAGCCTAAAGTATATTAATTAAGCTGCAGCATCATGGGTTAAAGTTTTGAAATATTGAGATGGAAAAGTAAAAAAGTGACTGCGTGTAAGTAAGTCATGCTGTAAATAAAACAAATAAAATCGAGGCACAGTGAGTCTGTGAGCGAAAACCACCGCAACCAAAAGCCAGCTAAATGCCTATACATATGCAAGAGGAGGGAAGAGATAAGATGAGTATCCCTGGGAAACTCAACGCCTCATGCTCCGAGTTGGATTTGGATCGTCCCAATATCGAAGACTATCTTCCTTCTGGATCCTCCATTCAACAGGAACCGCACGGCAAGCTTCGCTTGTAATTGAATCTCCTCTCTCTTTATTACTCTCTTGTTTAGTCGCCGAGAAAATTGAGAAATAACAATTGTACTATTTCCTAGTTTCTTTAACTTTTTATAAACTCTGAGAAATTAAGCAGGAGAAATGGAACTAATTACCTCTGAATCGTCTGATGAATGAATCTATTTCTTGTCAGGCGCGATTTGCTTGATATTTCGCCCACCCTAACCGTAGCTGCTGGTGCCATTGTGGATGTAATTTCTTTTCTTCTGATTTGTACTCGATTTAGCTTTCAGCGTTATTTACGCATGCTTGAAATGAAGCTTATTGTCGATCAAGTCTAGAAGAATTAACGAGGAATTAGTTGCTCTCTGAACAAGTGGTCTATATTCTAAGAATTAGCATAATCAGTGAGTTTTCACGATTGGTGCTTGTGATGTACAGGACTCGTTTACAAGATGTTTTAAGTCCAATCCTCCGGAGCCTTGGAACTGGAATATCTATTTATTTCCTTTGTGGTGTTGGGGAGTTGTGGTTCGATATTTCATTCTATTTCCTGTGAGGTTAGAATTTCTAAATTTTGTGGGTAATCTAATATGTTATGCACTAGTATCTTTTTCTGTGCAGCTTTAGATATACTAAAACCTTCGGGTAATTCATGCAGTTATAAAATCATGTAATTGCTACAGAAGTTACTCAAATTTGTCTGTAGCTTTAGATGAGATTCAAACTGGCTCTGTTGCTCCCCTTTAGCATAGACATGTTAGCCTGTACGGAATACTGATCACAGAATAATGTTCGAATAACTGTTTAAAAAGATGGGCTTATCTGTACGGATAATGTTTGCTTTGATAGATTTTTAGAATGAGAAGAATGTGTGACTTTACTCTAAGTTGTAATTTTGCTTTTATCCGCCATTTCATGCATGTTGATTTTTTTGCAGGGTTATAGTGTTGACAATAGGATGGATAATTTTCCTTTCATCCTTCATTCCAGTTCACCTTCTATTGAAAGGTCATGATAAGTTGAGGAAAAAGTTAGAGGTGCAAATTCTTCTTACTTTCTCTGTTTTCTACGTACCTGCAGTTTGTTTCAAGCTTTCTGAAATGTCTATTTTTTTTGTTCCAATATATCTTGCGAGGAAAGGGCAAAATTCAGCATTTGGGATTTTCTAATATTTGGAGGTCCCATATATAAATTTTGTGATACACTAATTATGGGAATAGTCTCTGTATGTTATGTTATTCTATTGGATTTATGTATTCAAATTTTAGATGGAACTCTTTACAGGAAAAATTGAAAGTCTGATGAAGAAAGATGCATACATTGTTTGCATAAGATATCATGAACTCTCAAAATAGAAAAAAATACTCATACCCTTGAGGTTTGTTTTTTCTACACAAATGCCCTTAACGTTTGGAAAATAATCTCTAATGACATTGAAAGCCTTCCATCATTAACTGTGTTAATTTTTCTATCAATTGTCTCTCACATACTTTTTAATTTTTTTGTTATATTACTGAAAATTCTTTAAAAATAATAACAAAGTAAAAAATATATTTATTTATTTACTATGTTTGTTATGATTAAAAAATAAAAATCTGCATTGTGTAAAGAAATGCATGGAAATGCTTACTGAAATTTAGTTTCTCATCACTCATGTCTCTTCCTCTCTCTCACAATTAGTTTCTAAAAAATAATTATATTTTTTTTCTCATTATTGATATTTATTGATGAGAAAATTAATTATCTAATTTGTTAAATTTAGGAAAAAAAATTAAAATATTTTTACAATGTCTTAAAAAAATTAAAAATTTAATTTTTAGTATACTTACATAATTAAAAAATTACTTACCACATTCAAGAAATATAATATGTATGTATAATAAGTGAATAATTTGTTAAAAAATGAGTTAATTATAATTTAGGCAAAGCCAATAATTCATAAATATTAATTTCTTAAAATTTAGTCTCAATTTTTATATTTTTATAAATAGTTAATTTGTTAATTTTATTATTAATTCTACTTTAAATGTTAAAATTGAAAGTATTATGTTATTTTTATTATTACATCTTGGGTGATATGTCATTAAATTTAATTAAAATTGGGCCCAAAACCATTTATAAAATATAAAAAATAAAAAAGTAACCAATTTACTACATGTGATTTAGGATAAATAAATAAAAAATTCATTTGTTGCATGTACTTCAATTTTATTTTCATAATTTGTAAAGCACATGTATATATTTTTAAATTTTATGTAAATTGTTTTGTTTTTAAATTTTTATGCTTTACAATATTTGAATAAAATAAAAATATTAAACTTTTATTTTTATTTTATTAGCTTAGTTTTATTGATTATTTAATATTTTAACTTAAAATCAAAGATCTTTGATTTGAAAGATATTATAAAAATGCCATTAAGTAACCGTTATTTTTAATTTCCATTAAAGTTGAAGGTCATCTTTGACATTTTGAAAGATATATGTGAGGAAAATGCAAACTTAGAGGGTATTATTGATATTGTCCCCTCGAAATAAGTGTGAAACTTAACTGTGGCCTGCATATGCTTTTTATATACTAGTGCCTAACGTAAGCAATACTCTTTTTTTCTATCAATATCCTTTTTACTGGGAGTTAATTTACTTGAAAGTTGCCGTTATTCCACTTCTTCTAAATAGATAATGAACTTGCAAAACAGGAAACTCTTCTGAGGCATAGAGGATTGTTTGTTTCTTTAAAGAATTGAACTGATATAATTTGGAGTGTTAAGGAGCCAAAAGGATGGCCACTACCACTTTCCACAGGCTTTTATCTTTGCATAATATAATAACTACATTTGAAATTCCATAGTTCTTTTTGGAAAATTGTAGCTTATTATTTCTAGGAACAAAAACTCATATTTTGATGCTCCTCCATCCTTCTTGGTTATAACAAGTTCTGTGTTGCGTCAACATTTAGCTTGATTGATGATACTTATTTTGTCTAGAGGTGCTTGGTGGAGTTAATTTGCAGCTTCTTTGTTGCATCTTGGACTGGTGTTGTCAAGTACCATGGACCACGGCCTAGCATACGGCCAAAACAGGTATTCTGAATATTATTTGTATTACTTATATATATATTTTTCTACCAAATATTTTATGTTCTCTATATTTTGTCCTTTTGTGACAGGTTTTTGTGGCCAATCATACTTCGATGATTGATTTTATCGTCTTAGAACAAATGACTGCTTTTGCTGTAATTATGCAAAAGCATGATGGATGGGTTGGTAAGTCTTAGTGCCAAACCACATTTATGCTTAAATAATCGGATATTTTTATTTGATTAGGGCCATTTGGCATAGATGACCATAAATCTTTAAGAGTTGTTATATTTAATTTTCTGGTTTCCATGTTTTATGTATTCCTGCCAAAGCATTTATGACTATGTCTGTACTTTGTCTTATCCTTTTGAAATGACATTTGCGTTTTGCTTTATCCATGTGATTCAATGATTAGCAGCTTTATCAACGTGTGATGCATCTCATTGGCAGTTTGGTCCGAACTTTTGGCAAGTGGGCTGAACCTATCCCATTTTAGATGTATAATTTTTTGTTGATGGAAATAAATTTTACAGGTTTTTTCTTTTCTTTGTATGTTTTCTTTCTTTTAAGTTTTGGATGAATATGATGGCTAAAATCCAAATTCTTTTGCTACATTAACTCAGACAAGATTGTTTATTGTGACTTTGAGGATGCTTTATATGCGCAAAATGCAAATTGCAATTAGTTTCCTAAGTTAAAACATGAGAGATATTGTCTATTATTCTGCATGTATTCACTGACCATAATGCTTCGCTTGATTAATGTTCTAATTTTATTTGATTGAAGGGTTGTTGCAAAGCACTATCTTGGAGAGCTTAGGATGTATCTGGTTCAATCGTTCAGAGGCAAAGGATCGTGAAATTGTAGGATGGAAGTAAGTAGAATTTTAAAATGTAAAAGATAAACTTATTCACTGTCCTATTGTTGTAATTTTGAACTTCTATATTTTCAGGCTACGTGACCATGTGCAGGGAGCTGACAACAACCCTCTTCTCATATTTCCTGAAGGAACTTGTGTAAATAATCACTATACTGTTATGTTTAAAAAGGTTGGTTCATTTCCATAATTATTAGTTGAACTTAAGAATGAAGGTTTACTGCAGACAAAATTGTTGTATATGTATTTTGGAGTTGGTATTTTCTCCATAACCAGGGTGCATTTGAGCTCGGATGTTCAGTTTGTCCAATTGCAATCAAGTACAACAAAATATTCGTTGATGCTTTCTGGAACAGCAGGAAGTAAGAGCTTTGATACTATTATTTATTATGACTTGGAGTTTGTTTATATGAATTTTTATTCCTTATTCAACAGATCTTATGTTCTACATCCTATCTTGAATGTTCCACGTGCTTTCTTTTAGCTGTCTGCAAAAAAGTATCGGTTTCCTGTGGAGAACTAAATACTTTTTTGTGTTGCATCCAATCCAGAATTAGACTTTTAGTGATTACAAAAATAGATAATTTACATTTTATTGTATGTTGATGCTAAATCATTGTAATCATGCTATCTTTGTTTGGAAATCTGCTTGCTCATCAGATGTTAAGATTTATGCTCAGTTTTTGCTAATAAAATATACTTGTTGCAGGCAGTCGTTCACGATGCATCTGTTGCAGCTCATGACATCATGGGCTGTAGTTTGTGACGTATGGTATTTGGAACCCCAGAATATAAAGCCTGGAGAAACCCCAATTGAGTTTGCCGAGAGGTATATTTTCTTTCCTATGATTTTCTTGGGACTAGTTTGTTGCATTCTGTGAGAAAAAAAAGGTGTTTATTCTTTGGATTATCCTCAATTTTGGGGTATTGTGTTATTATTTTATTTTGGTGTTCAAGCTGTTCTGCTCTGTTTGGATGTTTTTGTGCAGAGTTCGGGATATAATATCTGTACGGGCTGGTCTAAAGAAAGTTCCTTGGGATGGATATCTGAAATACTCTAGACCGAGTCCAAAGCACAGAGAGCGGAAGTATAAAAAACTTCTAACATTGAACTTTTAAATTTGCTAACATGGATAGTTGATCGAATCATATGTGTTTAACTTTATGTATTGTGGCTTATTCATCGTTTTTGTTTTTTTGTTTTGTTTTTGTTTTTAGGCAACAGAGCTTTGCTGAGTCAGTGCTTCGACGCCTCGAGGAAAGGTGATAAGTATTTGTTTAGTTTGTTTTTAGTTGTATCCAATGAAATACAGAGTTGCATTGTGCACTTCCAAGTTCTGGTCAGACAGAACTACATATTTTAATCACAATAACACTTGGAAGGTGGGCATGAATGAAGCCTGAAGTAAGCATATTAAAAGGTAAATGGTTAATTGAGGCAGAGTTTTATTCCCTGTACCAACAAACTTGTATACAAGGTTTGATTTTTCTATTCTAGCTTTAGATTTTGCTGGAATTTGTCATCATCTGCGACTTTCTTAACGTGGTTAGGATAATGTGAGTAGGTATGTAGGTAGCAAGAAAGAACTATGGATAAGAAAATGAACTTCTTGACCATGGTTCTATGCTTCATTTTATTTATATATTTTTGACAGGCTCAACAGTAGCAACTTTTGAAACTGGAAAATCAGATGTTTGAAAATTTCCTTTTGGATAATGTTTGTACCACTTCGACGAGGCGGGTCATCGTGGTTGGATTTTTGCATCAATTTGAGCAAATCATTTTCTAATTTTGAGCTTCAATTTAGCAAATCATTTTCTAATTTTGAGCTTCAATTTAGCAAATCATTTTCTAATTTTGAGCTTCAATTTAGCAAATCATTTGCCATGAATAAGGAACATAGAAAGTTCCTAACGACTCCAGTTGCTATGGTCAACCTCGCCGTGTGCGTTAATGGCATTCTGCAAGTTTTAAAGGCAGCGTTTTTAGATAAATTGTCAAATTCTCGTGTTTTTTTTCGTTCTCTCTCTTCTTCAACACAAATTCTATATATTGAATCAACGCTTTGATGATCGTAGTAAAAGTCAAGACGGCCCAAATGTGTGTATTTTTTTCTCCCCTTTTCTCTCTATCCCTCTCGAAAATAAACCAGATTTGTATGTAATATTTTTTGAACAATTTTTCGTTTATTTTTGGCTGGAAACTCGGTGCATGTTTCGCTTCACAATATATCCGACTAGTGGATGCATTAAGATAGTAAAAAAATAAAAAAGAATCGATGGTGTTCTGTACTATTTCTTTATATTTTTTTAGAAATCAAGATTCGGTAGTAACTTGTATTCTTAGAATTTATATACTTACAGCAGAACCTAATTATCCGTCTCCTATTGACGTTATTTTAATTTCAGGTATCATCAAAATGATATATCATTACCTCTATTTGCTAAGAAACATTGACTCTGTAAGAGAGAGAGGGATAGATTATAGTATAACTCAGTTGGCTTTCAATCATATATGAAAATTTTACAGGTCTCAGTTTCTATCTTTCTTTCTTTTTTCTTTGTTTGGTTAGTAGATTTTTAATATCTATATTTTCAAATCTCTTGCATTAATTCTCAGTTTCTACTTAACTAACCTCTATTATTAAGCTTTTACCCAAAAAATGAACGAATAATTATGTATTATTATAACAATTAATTTATAGGATAACATCAAAAATACTCTCAAATTTTGAGGTATCTTTAAAAATACTCCTAAGGTTTCAAAAAATTCAAAAATACTTTCAAATATAATGGAAATTAAATTTAATGGATAATATATTATTAATTGATAAGAAAACTATATTGAATAAACTATCCAAAAAAATCATTTATTTTCAATACACTACCTAGTAGTGTATAGATGGACAAAATGAATTTATGAAAATAGATAAAACCTTCCAAGAATATAGACAAATAATAAAACCAAAAATCCTAACGAACTTTGAAATACCAAAAGGATGACATTTAAATATTAAAGAAAAACCTCTGATATCAGGAAGAAAAACTAATGTGGTTAAAAACAATAATATATCAAGATTTATTTTATATATCATGAAAGAGAAACCTCTAACCAAGAAGAAGTTAAAAAACTAAAATATGAAATTTAAATAATGAAAACATTAGTTCATGATGTCGTATTAGGAAGATGATAATGTTTAAAGAAAAATTAAAAAATATATAGTTAGAAATAGATAGAAGCTTAGTAGGCGTAACAAAAAATCAAGCAACATTAATGAAAGTTTTGAGGCTTTTAAAAGTGAAAATGGATTTAGTCTAAGAATCAAGCATGAAATACCTACAAGGTATAATTGAAACACAAAAGAATTATTAAAAGAAATAAAAAAATATGGTTATAATAAACTACAACAAGATATACACATGAAATTTATAGAACTAATAAAAGATGTATATAATATACATAGAAACAATGATATTGTAGGTCATAAATATAATCCAATAGAAGAATTAAAAATAGAACCACCTAGAAGATCAAATGCCCTTATTCTTAGAAATGAGAGAAGAAAAAATAAAGAAAAATATAATGAAAAAGATATACTTTTAGTTTAATGGAATATATAAAAGAATTAGAAGAATAATTCATGAACCTCGAAAATAGGGATATAAAAAAATTAGTTTTTTTGTTAACACTAACTAATAAAGAATAAGAAGAACATTACAATGAAAAACTTTGTACAAACAAAGAGAAAGATGATATGAAAATAATCATTGAGATCGATACTTAACTAGAAATTCTAACACCAAAATTTAATTATTAGTTTCTTACCAAGAATGAACATCTGACCTATATAGAAAAAAAAGAAATAGGCAAAGGTCAAGGGAGCCTGACACCACAGATAGAAGAAGATAACCACTCAAAATAAAAGAAGGATTGCATTGAGGGATTAGAGATAGTATCATACCAGAATTCAAACTTCATGATAATTACAAGTTTGATATTTTAGATCTAGATTTATAAGAAATAGGAAAAAAAACCTTAGATGAATGAGCTAGTGGTATGAGTGTACTCGTACAAACCTCCCAAACTACACAAACAAACTCTTTAATCTATAGGGTATTAGTAGCTCATAAAATGATAGAAAATGTTAAAGTTTGATTTTTAAATATAACATACCAACAACATTTATTAATGCAAGGGAACACTCTAACAGAAAAAAGAATATTTAGATATAATAATAAATGAAATATAAAAGAATTTATTGGAAATGATAGAGGAAGAATTATCACTGAATCTAGTAAAAATGAAATCAACGGTATCTAACAAATATGAAATGTATTACCATAAACTACCAACTTCTATGCTAACAACTTATAAGGAAATGTTTTTTCAAAAATTACTTGGAACATTATATAAGATCTTAACAAAAAGTTAGAATGAGAGAAATAGGAAAACTATACCAGACACCCTAGGAAGAAGAATAAGAAGCCTTAAAAGTTGGATAATTATTAAATACCAAGAAAGAAATGAATATAAATAAATAAGAGAAAAAGATAAAATATATTGTAATACAAGATATTTTAGAATACCATAAAAATATGGATGTAACATAAAACCCTACACACAAAAGTACAACAAATATAAAAAATATTAGAGTGAAAAAATATAAATTCAGAAAACAAGATTTTCAAAAATATTAAAGATTTAATAGGAAAACATATAATAAATGATATTTTAAAAGAAAGAGGTATAAACCTCCCAATAACACGAATTATTACCCTTCAGGGAAGAAAACATACAAATTTTGGATCTATAATGAAAAAGGACATTATGCCAATGACTGCCCGAGCAAGCTTCAACATAAGAAAAAATTTCCATAGAAAAAAAATCTTAGAAGAAGCTTTTAAGATGTGAAAGTTTATAAATTACGGACCTAATTAACCTAGATAGGTGAATAGTTTTTTTTTAAATTTTTATCAATTTATAATTTAATAACTTAAACAAAGCATCCAAACATGCGCATGTAAGAATAAAATGCATAAATAAAAAAATAACACATGATATTTTTAAGTGGAAACAACCTAGGCCACAACCATGACCTAAGAGGAAAATCATTGATCTATTAGACCACCTACCTTTCTACTATGAAAAAAAAAATGTTCAAGTATAAACTCGGTCTTATACTATCCTCCATAAGACACTGCCCCAATGTACCTTACTTACGAACTCCTACTCTATTTTCATAGTTTCCAATATTAGCATGAGCAGTTTTCAGACCAACATTCAAATAAGTTTCCCATCAATTAGATACATTCCTGAATTAACTGCAAAATGGTTAGCACAAAAACACAAGTGCCCTTGTGTGTTTTAGAACAAATTTAATAATGAATAATCACAACTAGATGATTCAAAACATATGTCACTTAAATTAAATCAACTAGTAAATCCTAGAGTAAAAAGATCAATTGCAAGTTCAATAAAAATAATTTCTTTAAAGATTAATAATGAAATCAAATAATTATGATATGACAAACATAATTATTTGATCTAACAATTTAAGAACAAAAATAAAGAAGAAGCTAGAAGAATATATTATCAAAATATCATAAACTAATTAGGCTTATTAATCAATCAAACATAACCATTAATATTTGATAGATTAACTAAATAACGAAGCCTAAAGAATTATAATCTTATATTTGTAAAATAAGAGAGAGAAATTGAGAAGAAGAGAATAATGCTCTTATGTGGTTGATTGAAATAATGAACAATGAGTTTTATTTATAGAAAAAATTAAAACCATTAATTCTATGTAATTAATAGATATTTTTTTAATTACAAATAAGTTTAGTAATACTTATTAATTAAGAAGAATCATATATAATTAATAAATATATTTTTTATTACAAATAGGATTAATAATACTCAGTAAATAAGAAGACTCTTATTTAAAGAAAAGTTCTTTTAAAGTAGACTCATTAATCAAGAAGACTTCTATTTAAAAACGAGTTCTTTTAAAGTATATTTTATACTATCTTTCAAGCTAAAATTTAACTTATAATTTAGGATATATTTTATTCTATATTTTAGCACCAAAAATAATTTTAGATTTATGAACATGTACTATTAAATGCATGAATGTAATCATATGTGTCGTAGTTATAACAGATATACATGAAGTACGATTATATGAAACTCAAGCATTTGTTTGGCTTTTCTTGATAGACTTTATAACATGCCTAAAAACAAGTTTATAAGTAAATGTTTTGTCCACGAAAATAGCCAATAGTCATAGTCCTTACAAACTCCCCTGTTGGCATTTTCGTGTGGCAAAACCTCTAACTCACTACATGGTACTTATAGGAATAAGATAAAATACAATGATGATCTAGAACTCTATAGTAGAACTATCTTATGATCAGGTGAATCCATCTTCGTTGCAACTTGACAAACTTGTAAGTAATTGAAATAACATTGACAAAACATACGACAACTTGGAAAATAAGATTGGATGAAGAATCTTAAAAATTAACAGTATTTAGTTGCCCTCAATGACAATTCTAATGGATTGTTGTATCGTTTGAATTAAAACAAACTCCAAGTATCTTCCAAAGGTATATGGATAACATCTTTAAAAAATTACAAAATACTAGTTGTGTCTATATAGTTGATATTTTGGTTTTCAATAATAAATTAAATAAATATTATTTGGATATTATTAACATTCTACAAGAATGCAAAAAAGAAGGCATTGTATTTTCTGAAAAGAAAGTATATTTTTTCAGCAAAAAATTAAGTATTTAGGGTTGGAAATTGAATATGAAAAACATCATCTACAACCCCATATACTAAACAACATTAAAGGTTTTCTTAGTGAATTAAAAGACAAAAATTAATTATAAATATTTTTAGGAAGTTTAACATATGTAGAACTGTATATTAAGAAACTTGTAGAAATGTGAAAATCTTTACAAGCAAATTTGAAAAAAGACTATATCTTGAAATGGAAAAAACAAGATACTCTATATATGGATAAATTAAAAGCAAATGTAAAAAAATTATCAATTTTATATCATCCAAGGTTATATGATAAAATGATAATTGAAACAGATGCTTCACAAGAATATTGTAGAGTAATTTTGAAAGCAAAAATAGATGAAAAAAATGAATATCTTTGTAGATATATATCAGGATCTTTTCAAGGTTTAGAGTTAAATTATCACATTAATAAAAAAATATATCTAGATGTTAAAAGGGCTATTAAGAAATTTGTAATATATGTTATGAGTTTTAGATTCATTGTTAAAACGTATAATAAGAATTTTAGTTATTTTTTAAGAACTAATATTGTACAAGGAAGATTAGTCAGATGACAACAATGATTCAACCACTACAATTTTGATATTAAACATCTCCCAAGAAATAAAAAAAATGGTTTAACAGATGCTCTTACTAGAGAATTAACACTTCTAACTATTTTTATGTTTACAGAAATGGAATATCTTTATATCAAGATCAATATAAAGGAAATGAAGATAAAAATCCTAGAAGAACAACTTGATCAAAAATTCAATCTAAAGAAGATAAAACTTATAAAGAAAGAATTCAAAATGAAAAGGACAAACCTGATAGTTCAAAAGAGAGTAACATCTTTGAAACAAGAAAGCTTAATTAGGTTGATGAAGCAAAAAAAAAACATAAAAAGATTTATGTCGTCTATAATAGCCTAAAACAAAGAATCTATTACAACTGGGCAGAAACGAGTAAATTTATTTTAGGATTTAATAGAATAACTCATAAAGCCTTTACCAACATAATAGTAGGTGAAGACAGTTATGTTAATTAGAAAACACTAAAACTAATAACTCTAGGTGAGATAATAAGAAATTATTCTGTAACGCTATAACAACCACCAATAACATCAAACAGGTTGACAAATCTAAGGAAAATAGCAAGACCTATAGTACTATTAAGAGAAGCATATCTCCTAGAGACATCAAATACATTAAAGCATTAGGTGTTATTCAGGAAAACATCTCCCAGAAATTCATCAGTTATTAAAGATGAAAAAGATCAATATAGAAACCTCAACAAACCACAATGGATGAGTCTCTACAATTTGGTCAAAAAATCTACCCAAGAACACATTGAAGATATGAAGTTCTACACTACAAATAAGGAATATCCTACAAACAAGAAATATCCTACACTAGAATGAGGAAGGATATATCAGTCTCTACCACTTCATTAAGATAAGGATTTCTAACATAAACAAAGAAGTTCCCAAACTAAGAGCGCTTTTAGAAAAAGGAATTTAACATAGAAGAACTCTGTGTATTAAAAGGTCAAATGCTTGGTCAAATTTACTATGAACTTAAGAAGATTTGACAACTCTTCTGAGATCAAAGTAAATTATTCAACTAGTAAAGTCATTATCATTTCTCATAGTAGCATGACTCTTTGAAAAAAGGATGGTGAAAAAATTACCAGATATGAAACCAATTTTAACAACAACCTGTAAATTGGTCAAGAAACAATGAAGATATTCTACTTCTATGCCAAAAAAGCTACCAAAGATCACATATATATTTATTGCATCAAAGATCAAGAAGATAAAGATACATCATTATCAACATCATCAAAAGCATCGTTGGTAGAAAATGACAAAAAAGAATAAAGAGAGGAAATGTCGATAGAAGGTAACAAAGAAAATAAAGATGTAAACCCACATTTTAGTTAGCATTATGTGCCAATGAAAAAAGGCAATGGTTTCCATTTAAAGCAGAATAGCAGATGAATTATGAAAGCAAGAATAAAATAGTAATTTTTTTGTTGTAAATAGGGATTCCTTGTGCTATAAAAGGAACCCTTATTTTTATTTGGAAACACAGAAAACTAGAGCATACACCTCTGAAAACATACACCTCTAGCATATAAATCTCAAACTAGTAATGATATGTCTAGTAATTATAAGCGGTTAAGAATCTCTTCAAGGTTTTTATTTGACCTTAAATATGTAATGATTTTATTATGAATAAAATAGAGTTCATTTACTCTTTTCTAATAAGTCAAAATTGGACACCATCTATGTACGAATACGAAAGAATCATCATTACCACGAAGGTATTTAGGTATAATAATTATAAATTTAAGTCAATTAAGAATCTTCAATATTTAGATATTTTCTTATACTAAATAATAATACTGATAAACAAAAAATGAAGACAAAAATATCACTATATTATAAGAAAAATTTAGTAACAAGAATTAACAACTAAACCTTAAACAACTAATTTGAAAGAAATCAAAATAAAAGATAAAAATATAATTTTATTAAAAAAGTTTGTCTTAACCTTAAATAAAAATTTTAAAGACGAGATTATGAAATTTACTTTGAAAATTTTAGAAAATTCAACACTTTATTATAAATCTATATAGATTATATTAAAACTGTTACAAGCATAATAGATTATCATGTTTCAAGGATCTTAAGAGATTATTTTAGGCAAAAATTAATCTTCTTAAAAGAAGAAAGAGAGGAGAAAAAAAAATTTAATAACCTTATGTTTTTTTATTATCTTTTTGAAGATTATAGGTATACTGTTTGTACAAGTAATAATATGAATTTATAATTACAAGATAAAATGTATCTAAAGCATGAACAAACTTATTTAGAACATATAATTAGATGTGATTTCTTAGAAAAATGTCAAATTAGTTAAAATTTTGCCAAAGGACTAATCTACGATCAAAAACTCTACCATAAATTGGTATTAATGTCTTAAGAATATTATAGATGAAAAAATTAACATTAACTATAAATTCTAATAACATTCAAGCATTTTCTACAATTTCAAGTACATGAAGATACTTTAAATCTAAAAAAAAATAGATATATATTTTTAATTTATAACAAACTTGAGATACCAAAGCATGTTGAAATTATTTTAATGTTAGATGTTATACATGATGCTTCTATTATTTTAATCGAATTAAAGTAAGAGAGAATTTTGCAATTAAAACGAATTGTAACAAAATTGGTCTAAAGTCAACCAGAGAAGATTCCCAAATTTCTTGAGGCTTAAGCCAACAAAAGGATAGAAAAGTAGGTAAATGTGAAAAGGCAAGCCACTCTTTAGAGGCGTCCACCGTTTCGGGTTCGGGTTTAGTTTAAAAAACCAATAGAAACATTAAACTAAAGAACACATAGAACACACACCATGTGAGCTTAGCTAGAACAAATGTGTCGTTTTCCACTCATGAAGAACAGATACTATCCAAACTTCAAAACCATAATAAGGGTGAGAACCCCGGTGAGAACCTTCTTTAAAAAAAAAAAATTATTACTTGATCCTTGATTATATCATAAACTCCTCACATTCAAACTTTTATCAAAAACCATTATTCTTTCTCCTCTAAAACTCCCATTCAAATTTAAATCAACCAGAATAGCCCCAAATTATTCCCCCATTGCTACTTTTCTAGTTTAATTCTTGTTATAGGCAAATTTCCCACTTGCCATGTTCACAAACTCAACCTTATAATAAAAACCCAAACCTCAAAATGGGTTCTTCCTCTTCTTTTTCAATACTGTTTTTTGGCCTTTGCTTCATCTTCATTTTCATCACCAACACATCAACAGCATTCAACTGTACCTCAACACGCACCAAATGTCAATCTCTAGTCGACTACATTCCCCCAAATTCAACTTCTCTTTCTTCCATCAAAACCCTTTTTGGCGTCAAAAAATTCCGCAATCTTCTCGGCGTTAACAACCTCCCTATCTCGACCCTACCCAACACCACTATAGCCGCGAAGCAGAAGATCCGCATCCCCTTTGACTGTCTTTGCTCAAAAGGCTCGGGTCTATCTAACAACCTACCCGTTTATACGGTTAAACCCGGTGATGAGCTTGACCACATAGCCAGAGACGTGTTCTCTGCTTTGGTGAAGTATCAGCAGATCGCGATCGTTAATCGGGTATCTGACCCGGATAAGATCCTTGTGGGGCAGAAATTGTGGATCCCGCTGCCCTGTAGTTGTGACGACGTAGATGAACTTAGAGTCGTTCATTATGGACACATAGTTGAAGCCGGAAGCTCTGTTGGTGGGATTGCTGAGGAGTACGGGACTACTGAGAACACGCTGTTGAAGATAAATGGCATGGCTAATTCCAGTGATCTTCTCGCCGGTCAAATTATCGATGTTCCTCTCAGAGGTTCTCTCTCTCTCTCTCTCTCTCTCTCTCTCTCTCTCTCTCATTGGTTTAATTATTAATTATTTGTACGTGAAGTTCACATTTCACGAAACACCTAAAAAAGAATAATATTTTATTAATTATTTGTACGTGAAGTTCACATTTCACGAAACACCTAAAAAAGAATAATATTTATGAGACAGGTCGATATCATTTGATGCTTTTCTATGTAGCTATTTCAACGCAAAAAGAGTTGATACATTCCTCCCCTATTCATATTACTCTTTTTATTAAATACTAAATAATTATTTTTTTAAATAAAAAAATATTTTAAATTTAAATTTTATTATATAATTTTTCATGTAAAAAAATAGTTACCTAGGTATTAAAATTTTTTAAATAAAAAATATATATTTAAACTTTACCTATATATAAATAATAGGTTTTACTACTAATTTATTTATTTTTATTATTAAAAATTTGTTACAAAATTTTATATTAAACGTTTTTAAAATTGAATTACTATATTTAAATTTATCAATATTAAAATTCGTTTAATTAAATCTCGTTAAATATTATTAGAGTATTATTTTTATTATTATAAATTTTAATAATATTTTTTTTAATTTTTCTTAATATGTTGATTGTTGGCCCTAAAGAGTGTTATTTGAAAGTTATGGTTTATTTCCATTCAATAATTTTATAAATGTATATATATATTTTTACCTTTGAAAACATAATATATATAATTTTTTTATAACATAAAAATATAGTTTTAATAATATATTAAAGTAAAATTAGTAAGTAATTAAATCTTAAATCATATAAAGATTTAAGTAAAAAGTTGAGAGAAATTGTCGATAATTTTAAATTTAATATATATTTATTATATATCACTTTACAGTTTGATTTTATTTTTGAATTTAATATATATCATTTTACAGTAAAAAATTAGTACACCAAGTGTAGTGTATAACAGTTGGTGTACTCGTTACATCTCGAGATAACTCTGTGTCTCACATGTGACAGTTTGGCCGACATGAGGGAATTGTATAATAATATTTCTACTATTTAAATTATTATTATTATTTCTCTGAGATCAGTCTTCTAAATCATCATGGCTCATCTAATCATATTTGCTTTTAATTTTTCAATAATGAAACGAATTAGGTTTATGAGAATTTTTTTAATGATTGGAGTATGAATGATATGGTAATTCAGTTCAAGGTAGCACAAGTTTATGTAATATAAATATTTTCTTAGAACTTATTATTATCTATATATAAAGTCAAAACAATAAGCATGCAATATAGTTATAAGTTAGCATGCATGACAATAATTGCTCTCCTATATATGGTGCTGCTCCTGAATTAACATGCTAGATATCATGCCTTCTTTTTTTCTAATTTCATGCATGTTCTCTAATAATTGTATTATTTAATATGTGAATGAAAATGAAATGACCATATTGAAATATTCATGGACAGCTTGTTCATCTTCAATAAGCAATGTTTCACCAGACAACTCTTTGCTTCTTTCTAATGGGACTTACGCTCTTACTGCTTATGACTGTGTGAAATGCGAGTGTAATTTTGCAAACAATTGGACGTAAGCCAATTATATATATATACTACATATCGTTTCTTTTTACTCTTTGTATATATAGTTCTCATCATTTGTTGTAGCTAGATTCACATAATTAAGTTTCTAATGGCGCTGCCTTAATTTTCTGTTGAGTACTAGACTACATTGTGAGCCATCACAACTTAAATCAACCAACTGGTCGTCATGTCCTTCCATGAAATGTGAGGGTTCAGACAATTTATACCTTGGCAATGTTACATCTTCAATAGGATGCAGTGGCACAACTTGTGCCTATGCCGGTTTCAGCAAGACTAACCAAACCATCTTCACTGCCTTAGTCACACAGTCCATTTGTCCTGGTAATTATATATATCACAACCCTTGTTCATCCACTTGTTTTCTTTTCGCTCTACGATAAAGTAGGACTTATATATAAATAATTTTTATTTGTTTGTTTGGTGTGTGTATATATAGCTCTTAACGATGGAGATAATGCTGGTTCAAGGATAAGTCTTCAAGCCTCGAATTGGAACTCAATATTCATATTCATCATCTGTATTCACTTGGTCCTTCCTAGTTTTAGTTATTTCCAATGAGATTTTGGTAATTTTTGCAATAGTTTCTTATTATTACTCATTGTTTCTGGACTGGAGATTTTTATTTATTTTAATATCATTGTCCAATAAAACAACTGTTATTCTTAATTGTCTAAAGAAGAGACTTGGATGGAGGCAAATTTGGTTCTTAAAAGATGTATTACTAGCTTGATTTCTCATTTATGCATTGAACATGTACGAGAGGTGAAAATTAAAATACCCTTAAGTAATCATCTTATCCAATTTTCCTAGTATGGAAGGCAATGTAACATAACTACCACCTCTTATTGAACACCCATACCAAATCAATTAAACACTTGTTCGAGTTGGATTTGTAGAAAACATGTAGAAATCAACATGAAATGTAGATTAAAGAAATCAAATTATGAGATGATATAGTTCTGTATTACATGATTTCCATGAAATAAATTTTTTCAAGCATGCATGCACGCAATTGAAATTTCGGATTTTTAGGCCAAACATTTGAGATTTTGCAGCCTCATCATGTGCACGCACGTATAAGAAACCTTCTAGCTACACCAACTTACTACTATTAGGAAAACAAATGCTATACACAGTTTTTAACGTGTTGTTAGTTTTATCATGTAAGAGAAATATAAAATAAACACATTTTTTATTTTTAATAAGTGAATTTTGAAATTCATTTTTTCATTCATCTTAATATCATTTTAAATATATAAATATATAATTTGAAAACATTCCTATAGGATAATTTAAATCAATAATAAACACATTTAAATTAAATAGTTCTCACTCAAATTGATGTCTCAAAGTTACATTTAATCATAATTAAAAACCCATTTTTTTTCAACAGAACCTTAGCTTGTTTGATTATAAGCAATCTTCTATGTTCTTCTTCTCTTTGTCAATATATGGTGTTCATCGTTGTTACATAATGGTGATTGAAAGCTGTTTCTATTGGATTTGGTGTTGGCCAAGGTATTACTATAGGTTAAGTTGTAAAAGGAATTGCGAGACAATCAAAGATAACTAGAGTGAAAAATAAGCAAAATAATAATAATAATAATAATTCGATTAAAGTATTTTTTATTGAATTTCTTATTAGAGGATTCAGTTTTTATCATACATAAAAAAAAAAGGTTTTTCTTCTCCACGTCTTTAAAAAATTAAAAAAAGAAATAAAAAACTCTCACTAAATTTGAAAGAAGAAATAAAAATATAAAGTTTTCCACTAAAACAAAAAGTGAAAAAGATTGTTTTGGGTTCGTTGCATGGTTGTATAGAGATTAGAGAGAAAACGAGGGAGAGAGAATATGGATAGATGGATTCATAAAAGTTCGAAAAATAATAAGGGTAGTTTAGGTATTTTTATTTAGATATTAATTTTTTATTTTATTTTTATATAACTCAATTATTATTTCTTATATTTTTTAAGTTATAAATTTGTTTTATGTGTACGGTAGGATAAGATGCTAAAAACGAAACTTTATGCTATGCAATTTCTTTGTTCACTTTTTGAGTCTTTTTCATGGCTTTTTTATATCTCCCTTATTTTAGTTCTTCATAACATTTATTTTTTTAAGACTTCTTAATATTTTCATTATTTAAATTTTGAAAATCCACTCCAAAATAAAATGTTGAGTCCCACATCGTCCAGGGAAGCCAACAATGTGCTGGTTATAAGTCTGGGTGGCTCCTTTCCTGATAAGCGCGTTTTGAGGGAAACATTGGCCGCCACTTTTCAATTTGGTATCGAAGCAGTCCTCGCAGGGTCCCGATGTGCACGCTCTCTGCTCGGCTCCGTGTCCGTTGGTTACTTGGCGCGTGTAGGCAATCGGTATTTGCGGTGTCCCCGTCCGATGTGAGGGGGAGTGTTGAGTCCCACATCGCCCAGGGAAGCCAGCAATGTGCTGGTTATAAGTCTAGGTGGCTCCTTTCCTGATAAGCGCGTTTTGAGGGAAACATTGGGCTGCCCAGTTTTTAATTTAAAATACATTTAAACCTAGTTCTAAAAAATAAATATATCAATTTCAAAACAAATATACTTGGATAAATCATAACTTAACAAAAGTCACTCTAAATTAAGATTTATGCTAAGAAAATATCACTCAAGATCAAAATCTTGATAAAAAAAACGTTAATTTATTTAATAATAAATATTAAAGAAATCATAAACAAAAAAACTATAGGAAATAAAAGTTCTATTAAAAAGAAAAAAAACTCACTGACCAGTAAAAAAGGTTTTTTTTTAATAGAGAGTATAAGTTGAGATGGCTAAAGGAATTTTATTGAAACATTGCTAACTAATTATTTATGTGTGTGATAGAGTGGGTTAAGTACCTAGCTAAAACATCAGAAATTTAAGGCCCAAATGCATTTTGAAAAAAATAGTTTTTACAAGTACATGTAAAGCAACGATAATTTTATAAATTCATTTTTTTATTATAGAGTAAAATTGTGTGTTTTATTATTAATCTTTATTATTTATTTATTTATTAGTTTTATAAGTTATAATATTGTATTATAGGTTTGGTGCTTAACAGGTCTTACAACTTTAAAAAAGAAAAAAAGTTTAATCCAGTTATTTTTTAATTAAGCGAATCTAGTATATTAATTTTTTTAAAAATTAGTTTAAATCTAATTTTAAAAAAATTGACTTTTATTAAGGGATAAAATTAAAATTTAATGTAAAACATTAACAAATAAGTTTTTTTTAACTACATGACCCTTCTCTCAACCCTAGCCATCATCGCACCACCCATGTTTTGAAAATCAATCGTCTATGAGTTTTTAGAAGATGGAAACCACTGCAAAGCACCTTCGACTAAATTATTAATATTAATACTAGTATAAATATTTATAAAATAACACACTATTTAGACTCTATCGTAAGAAATGATTTTGTTGATGATAAATAAACGAATGTTTATAATTTATTTATACAAATAAAAACAAAATTGTAATAATTAAAAACAAACACAATTATAGAGGAACATATTTTTGGACAGTTTGTTTCTTCCCACCAATCTGTTGGTAGTTGTTTTCAACTAGTGTGTTGGTTGTTACTAACTAGATTTCAAGTTCTTTAACATTCTCGCTCAAGTTGGAATATATGTTAATTATTACTAACTTGTTAAGTAAGCTCGAAAACTGTGAAAAACTCAGAAATTTGGTAAATATATCTACTGTTTGCTCTAATATAGAGATATGATAAGTCTTGATCATTCCAGCTTGAATCTTTTCTCTTACTAGATGACAATTGATCTCTATGTGTTTGGTTCGTTCATGAAATACTGGATTTGATGCAATGTGAAAGGCTGCTTGATTGTCACAATATAACTTGGTTGGTTGGGAGTGTTTGATACCCAAATCATCCAAAATGTATCGTAACTAGGTTACTTCGCAACATGTTGCTGCCATAGAGCGGTATTCTGCTTCTACACTTGATCGTGAAACCGTTTTTGTTTCTGAGTCTTCTAAGAAATTAAGGAGTTTCCAAGAAACATACAATATTTTATGGTTGATCGTCGTGTATCTGTGCATTTAGCCCAATCTACATCACAAAAAGCATTTAGTTGTAATGAACTAGTTGTTGAGAAAAAGAGACCTTGCCCTAGTGTGTTCTTGACATATCGTAGCACTCGTTGAGCTGCTTCCAAATGTGGTTGACGTGGTTTATCCATATATTGACTGAGACTATGCATGGTATACACTAAGTCGGGTCTTGTGATGGTTAAGTATATTAATCTCCCAACAAGTCTTCGATAGGATGTGGGATTACTGATGAATTCCCCTTCAACCTTGTTGAGGGATAAATTTTGTTCCATAGGTGAATTGGCAGATTTGGCACCAAGATAACTCATGTCCTCCAACATTTCAAGTGCGTACTTACGTTATGACAGAACAATTCCCTTCCTGGAACGTGAAACTTCTATGCCCAAAAAATACTTTAATTCACCGAGATCTTTAAGCTTAAATTGTCGCATAAGATGATTTTTAGTTTCTTCAATGTCTTGTATATTGTTTCCTATTATGATTATATCATCTACATAGACAAGAAGAATAGAGAAAAAATTACCATAGGTTCGGATGAATAGTGAGTGATCATACTTGGATTGGTTAAAATCAGTTAGCTTAAGTGTTGTTGATAGCTTGATAAACCATTGTCGTGAGGCTTGTTTAAGTCCATACAAAGATTTGTGTAGCTTACATACTCGTGTTTCCCTATTCCGTCCGAATCCAAGTGGAAGGGGTATGTAGACATTTTCATGAAGATCACTATAGAGAAAATCATTGTTGACATCGAGTTGTCGAAGATGCCAATTTTGAACAACAGCAACGGCAAGAAGAAGCCAAACAATGACAAGTTTGGCTACTGGTGCAAAAGTTTCTTGGTAGTCAAAACCTTCAATCTAACTGTATCCTTTGGCCACTAACCGAGCCTTGTATCGTTTCACAGAGCCATCAGGATTATACTCGATTTTGTAGACCCATTTACAACCAACTGGTTTCTTGTTTGGAAGAAGCTATTGAAACGTCCAAATGCCATTAGTTTCAAGATCATCCAATTTTTGTTTCATGGCAAGCCGTCATTTTGGATCGTTGAAAGCTTCAACAAAGGTGATTAGTTCCCTGAGAATGGAAATAGAAGTAGCAAAGGCACGATATGCAGGTGATAATTGGTCATAGATAAGTATATGAGATAAATAATGAGAAGTACCTTTGTCATTGGATGATGCTGAGTGAGATGAAGGGAAGGACCGAGAAGGCAAGGAAGCTTCTACATGATATTTTTGAAGATAGCTAGGAACATTGGTGGATCGACGAAGCCTATGTGTGACTGGTGTTAGAGGAGTCATGTGTGGTAGGGAAGTTGATGATGATGTTTCTGGGGATGAATTTTGAAGATGAAGAATGTCTGAGTCGATTGTTGGAAGGACAAATGGTGTATGATGAAGTGATGTATTTGGATTGGTTGATTGACGAATGTTAGGTATGTCATCATAAATAGTATTTTCTGATGGAGTGAATAGAGTTGGAGTGTTGACAGCGGAAGTGAGATAAGGAAATACATGTTCATGAAAGATAACATCACGAGACACTAAAGTCTTGCTTGTTTCTAAATTGTAGACACAATAACCTTTTATCCCAGATGGATACCCAATGAATATGCATCTATGTGATCTAGCATCAAACTTGGTGAGTCGATCATGATGTGCAGACACAAAACAAAGGGAACTAAAAACACGAAAATGTTCATACCTAGGAATTTTGTAAAAAATGACTTCAAATAGTGTTTTACCCTTAAGAACAGGTGTTGGAGTACGATTTATGAGGTATGTGGTTGTAAGAATGACATCTCCCCAAAATTGTTTAGGGAGATTGGCTTGGAAGAGTAATGAACGAGCGACATTGAGAAGATGACGGTGTTTGCATTCAACAACACCATTTTTTTGAGGGGTAGAGACACAACTGGTTTGATGAAGTATTCCTTTGATAGAAAACAACTGGGTCATAGAGAATTCTAGTCCATTGTCGCTACGAATGATTTTAATTCTGGATGAAAATTGTGTTTCAACAAGATTAATGAAGGTGGTAAGAAATATGTATGTATCAGATTTAGCATGTAAGAGATAGACCCATGTGCATCTTGAGTACTCATCAACAATAGTGAGGAAATAACGTGCTCCATTAAGTGCTGGAATGTGATAGCCACCCCAAATATCAACATGAATCAGTTCAAAAGGTGATTTTGTATTGATGGAACTTAGAGGAAATGGATTACGAGTTTGCTTAGCTAATGGACAAATAGAACAATCACTAATGGAACAAAAAGGTGTGTTGATGGAAAGAGAAATTACACGCAAACTGTTATTAAATAAATGACCAAGTCGTTGATGCCATAGATGAGAGTTAGTGGAAGCAGTATTTGAAACGAAGAAACATCCAGCCTTTTCAAAAATAGTCAGGTAGTAGAGTCCTACTTTCTCACTTCACATCTCAATCGTCATCCTTGAGCATTTGTCCTGAACAAAGCACATACTATTAGTGAAGATGACATGACAAAATGTAGTTTGAGTTAATTTGGCTACTAAAACTAAGTTTAATTTGAAGGAGGGAACACATAAGACATTATGGAGTATGAAATTATTGGAGAAATGTACAATGCCAATATATGTGACACGAGCAAGAGAATGATCAGGTAAATGCACATGCCGATTAGTGACTAGAATGCTAGAGTTCATAAGGTTTTGGGAACAGACCATGTGATCAGTTACTCCTATATCAAAAATCCAACGAGTTTCTGAATGAAAAATAGTTGCACATAATGTGTTACCTGAAGAAGTAGTCACTTGACTTGCCATGCTACCTGATTTGGATTGATTGAGAAGTGTAAGAGGCTCTTGATATTGGGCAGATGTAAGGTTATGGGATGGTGTCTTTATGTCAGAGCAACTTTCCTGAAAGTTAGTGTGATGAGCTTTGGAGGGGAAGCCATAACTTGTATTTCTCTTATCTTGAATTTCTATTTTATTTCGACACATGTTGATGTCATGTCCATTCAAACCACATAAATTACATTTGAGACGTTTTCGATAGTTTTCAAAATTGTGTCCATTGAGACCAGTAAAAAATCACATTTGAGGTGACTTCGACAATTCTCAGAATTATGGCCTATATTGTTGCATTGATTGCACTTGAGATGTGGGTTCTTGGTGGGTAATTCTTGTGAGGATATTATAGACGACTATCTCTGGAAACAACTGCGGAAGCTTTTGGCATCCTTCCTATGGTTTGCATGGAAACAACTCTCTATTTTTCATCTTGAACAATGAGTGAATATACCTTATTTACTGTAGGTAAATGTTCCATGAGCAAGATTTGTCCACGTGCTGATGTGTAAATTGTGTTAATCCCTATAAGAAACTTTATGGTTCGTTGTTTTTGTTGATATTCTTGTAGTTTCATTCCGGCATTTCCTCCATAATGTGGAAGAGGACATAGTACATCGCGACTATCCCATAAGCTTTTCAATTTGGTGTAGTATTCTCCAATGCTTACACCTTCTTGTATGCAATCATGGATCTCTTGCTTAATGTGGAATAGGTGCACGTTGTTGGTGTGTGAAAAGCATTCCTTCAATTCTTCTCATAGCTCATATGCAGTATCATTATACATGACACTTTCTGCAATTTTAGGCGATATGGTATTGAGAATCCATCCTTTGACAATAATGTTGTAGCGAGTCCATTGTTTGATTTATGCTTCAAAGTTTGTTGATGGCCTTTTGATTGTGCCGTCAATAAATCCTTCTTTATTTTTGGTGATGAGAGCCATGAGCATCGCATGACTCCAAATGTGATAATTTTCTTGATTTAAGGATTTAGCTACTAGAATCATGCCTGGTTGGTCTGAGTGGTGTAGATATAATGAACGGCTAGGATCATCATACCATTTTTGTAAAGTAGGGTTGGTATTGGTAGTTATAGACATTATTGTTGAGTAAAATAAATCGAAAGAACGAGATAGGATTTAGTGTGTTTTAGACAACAATGACTGTTTATGAAATAAATAATGAACTGAAATATGATTTATCTTATAGAAAATGAGTCAAGGATTACAGAACCAGAAATTTCAGCCGTAGAACCGATCGGAAAGTTGGTGAACCGACGTCTGGAGTGGCTGGAACGGCGGTTGCAACGCTGGAGCACTGAACTGGATGAAGACCGAACCAGTTAAAGACCGAACCGGATGAACGATGCATCATTTTCTTCAGAGACGCGTGAACGACGTGTCGTTTGAGTAGTCTTCCTCAGCAGCTAGTGCATGGAGCACCGGTGAACTCCGACAAGGCGCGTGTGAGTGCGTGTGATGATGTTTTGACTTGAAATTAATTATAGATTGCTCGGATTTTTCTGGATATTATAATGGGATGAAATTGAAATTATTTTGGAAAAAAAATAGAATAAGAAAAGAAGAAAAAATTTCTATGTGAGCTGAATTTTCTGGTAATTATTTTCTAAGTTCTGATACCATATAAGAAATGGTTTTATTGATGATGAATAAACAAATGTTTACAACCTATTTATACAAAAGAAAAACAAAATTATAATAATTAAAAATAAACACAATTATGGAGTAACATATTCTTGAACAACTTGTTTATTCATACCAATCTAATGGTGACTGTTTTCAGTTAGTGTGTTGGTTGTCACCAACTTAATCTTGAGTTATTTAACATCTATCATTAATTTTGAAACCCAATTTTTATAAAATAATTGGATTCATTATTTTTAGTAATATCTTAAATTTATTTTTAATATTTAATATTTTTATTATTAATTGATATATTAATAATATTTACATTTAAAAAAATTTACAAATCTATATTTAAATTAAATTTTTTAATATATATATAATGTGATATTTTTTAATGATATTTTTATCTTTAAATAATTTTTCACTTTTATCCCTCTATTTCTACACTTCTATTTTTCTCAAATCTTTAAGCTCTTTCTCTCATTTTCATTTTCATTTTATGTTATCATTTATCTTTTTTTTTTATTTGCAAATCAAGTCTATGTAAAAGATAAAATTATTTTTTTCATACAATTAATTTTTACAAGTGTTGCACTTATTTCTGTTTTTATAATAATTATGTCTCGTTTATTTGATCAATTAATGCTTTTATTATTGAATTATATCTTCTGTTGTAAAACAAGTTTACACTTTTGAAATTTAATTTTCCATAATAAGTAGATAACATTTTTTGCAATCAATCTTTAAAGGAAGGTGAGAGGTTTAAGATGATGAAAAAAAATACAAAAGTATTAAAATATGCATTTACAAACTCAAAAATGGTAAAAGAAATTAATTTGTTGCAGGAACAGCAAGAAAAACCAAAAATATCTTCTATAAAATCATGTGTTGATAAAATAAAAAAAATTATATCAAATTAGAATTTTTTTTAAATATATATAATGAAGATATTAATTAATAATAAAAATTAAAATTAAACCAAAAACATAATTAAATTACTATTAAATAAAAAAACCAAAGCTAGTTTTAAAATATTAATTTTTTAGTAGTCAATTTTTATTTAATTTAATTAATATTGTATTTAAATATCTTGGATTTAAATTGGATATGTTACTCATATTTTTTAAATTGATACATTCAGTCATAATATTGTTAAATTTTTGAATATTATAATTATTTTTTGTCAGTTTTTATTTTTTGAATATTGTTTTAGTACAAAATTTAAATTTACGGAATCGAAACTTATTAATAAGGGTTAGTAAATGTTTGTAAAAAAATATTAAAATGATTAAAATTAACTTAAAATATCTATTAATATAATAATAATATTTAAAATATCTTAGGTTAAAGTAAATTTATTAATATATTAATTTGTGAAAATAAAGAAAATCATTAGTTATTAAAACTTTCTTATTTTTTGAAAAGCAGAAAGTTCAAATTCTAAAAGTTGATTTCGATACTTTTAATAATTATTATATTTTCTTGTTAGGAATTGTTTTTATTTTTATTTTAAGGAAAGTAGAATAACATTAACTTCAATAAGTGAATATATATATATTGTTCAAATAAGAAGCGAATATTTGTTTTTATTTTATTTTGCTAAGAGCCTAGGATGAAGTGAGGAAAAAAAGAGAGAGAGACCCTTTAAAAAATATATATATATATATATATATATATATATTAAAATAAAAATAATACATATATATATAATCCTACAAATAACAAAACCGACCCAGTAAGAGGCCTTTGTTTCCACTCCATATTTGTAGTAATTTCTTCTGGCATATCCACTAAAGTCCCAACTTTCAAATTGCCATCGATTTTGAAGCAGCATCGCCTTCGAAGGTTTTTTTTTTTCTCTTATTGCGTAAGACTTCTTGTTCTCTCTGGGCTTATCCTTAATCATCAATTCATCATGATACTCAAATCATACTGAATTCATCATTATCATCATCTCTGTGTTTGCGTTGCGTATATTGGGAATTTTTGGGTTCATTTTTTCGGTTACCCTTTGGAGTCTTATGGTAAATTTTTTTTCCTAAATCGCTTACACCGCTTCTGGCTAAGTATGAATGCATTTTCGGTTTCATGCTCTGTTTTCTCGAAAATGTTCAATTTTTCTGTTACCCGGAATGGGAATTGACTTGTAAGAAGGAATTGAGTATTGATAATCAATAGTCTTTTTTGTTTAACGGTAATTCTGAGAACTTTTTTTTCTAGGAAAACCGCTCTGTTTGTGAAGATATAAGAACATAGGTTGAAAATGCCGGCTACCCAATTGAGTGGTGGTTCACATTCTTATGGATTAACCAACAGAAGAAGTAACCATGGCCAAACAAAGGAAAATTATAGACCATCACTTTCTCTGCATAGGGAGGAAGCTTCTAAGTTGTTTGCTTGTTCTGGTAGGAAGGACTTAAGTTGTACAAATTTTGAGAACAGATACTCTCTCTCTGCAAGACATGGGAAGTTTTTGGCACCACTGGTGGAGCATAGCAGAAAACCCCCTTTTCCGTTTGTTGGTAATCAGTTAAGTTCAGATTTTGATGTCGGTACCTCGGAGTTTGATGGGGGAAATGACATTGTCAGTACCAGGGATGAATCTCCGTAAGCCCCTTGGCCTTTGCAATCTTCTTTGTTTCTAAATGATTTTTATATTTTTTTCTTGTTACTATAATCTTTGATTCTACTTTAGAGTTTTTTTACCTCTTATGCCTCATGTCACTTAATGATACATCACACATGGAAGCAACATTGGTATATTTATAACTAGTTGTTTGGCTTTTTGCATCTCTAGTATGTTACATGTATCAATTTCCTTGTATTTGAAATTGTAGCATGAGTACTATGGATAGGATCATCAGTTAAACTGACATTTTAATTGCTAACGTTCATCTTTTAAAGATGATTTAAGACTAAAAACCTTTCCTCTTGTCACATGAGGTATGCAATGTGATAGTTTCTTAAGCTCACTTCCTTGCTAATATTCACGGATGTTTCATATGTTTTTTTCTTGTGTTTGGTATAGTGTGTTGACAGAAGCTCATACCACACAATCAAATTCTCGAAATGTCAAACAAGAGCTTTTAGCTCTATCAATACCTGCAATTGTGGGACAGGCTATTGATCCCTTGGCACAGCTCATGGAGACAGCGTATATTGGTAGATTGGGTATGGTCCACTATATGTACAATTTATTGTCTTGAGTTGTATGTTTTCCTATAATAAATCAGATACTGGAAAAGCAACAATCTTTGTGTGAAGCCTTTGAATGTGAATTACTTGAGGATCAAGGTCGTTTGTTGCAAGTTCTGTTTGTGACTTCATGACATGAAACTGGGTTTCATCATACATTTTAGTCCTTACTTCTTTTACCTAACTCTTATTTTGCACTTTTGACTCTCTGTAGGGTCCGTGGAGTTGGGTTCAGCAGGTGTTGCTGTGAATATCTTCAACTATATATCAAAGCTATTTAATATTCCTCTCCTCAGTGTTGCTACTTCGTTTGTTGCGGAAGACATTTCAAAGTATGAAACTAAAGTTTCTGCTCGAGGTGAAATTAGATCGATTTGTATTTTCCAACTCATCATTTTCTCTAGGAATGCTATTTTTGGTTCAAGTTTTAATTGAGATTTGAAATTATTAAGATTTTTTGGTACTCATTTCTAATTTGGATCTCTTGTTATATAGAGAATAGTATCTTAGAAGACAGTACAAATGGTAAACCTTCTGGTGGAGCAGATGAGAGAAAGCAACTACCTTCTGTGTCTACAGCATTAACATTAGCAATTGGGATTGGAGTTTTTGAGGCCTTAGCCCTGTCCTTGGGATCTGGGCTATTTCTAAATTTGATGGGCGTATCAACAGTTAGTTTCTGTTACTATGACAGTTTCATTTGAACTTATCTTCATATCATGTTAATTAATCATAATTCTTCCCCACCCTTACCTCCTCTCATGCTATCTTATTCTTACATGCACGAATGAACATGTTTTATGCATTTAGATGTGTGTAAATCCATCCATATATTTGCTTCCCTCGTCCCCATATTATTGTTAAGCATTGGTAGGTGATTGCATCTGCCTAACAAGTACTATTTATGATGGTTTGGCCGGTCCTTTATTTTTCTTTTAGGTGTACAGTAAACTATTTAATCTTCATCCTCCGGGTGCATAACCATGTATATTTAAGGATTACCATTTCACTGACTATCATTCTTTTCACAGGACTCACCCATGCATATTCCAGCTCAGCATTTTCTTTCATTAAGAGCACTGGGTGCTCCTGCAGTTGTAGTATCTCTGGCTATTCAAGGAGTTTTCCGTGGCTTTAAAGATACAAAAACTCCTGTTTTTTGTTTAGGCAAGTGTTTGAGCATTTTCAAATTTAAAAATTCATTATAGATAATTTTTTTGACACTTATTGATGAAGAAATAAGGTACAGTGTTGCTTGAGCACATTAATTTCTGTCACTAAACAACTACGTCTGTGTTTCTCCGCAGTATAATAATTTTACAATGATTTATCTTATCTGGTGGATCGAATGAAAACTGAAACTTTTTTTTATATGTTTTGGCTGTCACAAAAAACAAAAGAGCAAAAGTAGAAAACATATTTATTTATGTCATGCTTGGTGCAATAGAAAAGACTGGCATATCTCTACTTTGATATGCTTTTTTTTTTTTGAATTATTACTTTGACATGCTTTGTTCTGCATGCTTATGCAAAATGTTTTGGTAATGCTTGTACTGCCTTTTGTCTTAGTAGCATGCCTCAATTTGTTCCTACTGTTTTGTTTTGCATATGATTGCAATTATAGAGTAATGAATTTTGCTAATTGATGTGCTCTTTGCTATGCAGCTATTGGCAATCTATTAGCCGTGCTTTTGTTTCCCACACTTATGTATCATTTTCGATTGGGTGTAACTGGTGCAGCGTTGTCAACTGTAATATCTCAGTATGTGTTCTTTATAGGAATTTATTATTCCATTGACTCAATATCTTTTGTCGGACTTTTTTAGGGGATTAACTGTACTCATTTTTATATTTCAGATATATTGTTACCTTTTTGATGCTTTGGTTTTTAAACAAAAGAGCTATATTGTTGCCCCCAAAATTGGGATCTCTGCAATTTGGTGGATACATAAAATCTGGTGAGAATTTCTAAAATGTTTACACTTGTTTCTGTTGTTTTCTAAGCTTGAAAATATTAACTTTTCTCTAACATAGTATGTTTCAAATTCTGGAATTCAACAGGAGGTTTTCTTCTTGGAAGAACTCTTGCTGTTCTTACAACCATGACATTTGGGACCTCAATGGCTGCTCGTCAAGGTCCAGTGGCTATGGCTGCTCATCAAATATGCATACAAGTCTGGTTAGCAGTTTCCCTTCTAACTGATGCTCTGGCTACTTCTGCTCAAGTATGATCCCTTTCTTCTTCTTTGAATGGATATAATTAAATGAAAGTCTCTTTATGCTATTGATTTTGGAACTTATAAAATCTTAAGTTTATTGCTATCTTATCACAGCTCAGCTGTCTCATATTTGTTGTAGGCACATGCTTTGTTGTTATGTGTGCTTGATTTATAACCATTGCTATACTTGCAGGCCATGATTGCTAGTTATTTTTCTAAAGGTGACTACAAAATGGTGAAGGAAATTACTGATTCCGTGTTGAAGGTAAACTAAGCAATGATGTGTTAATTTCAGATGCTGTGAAACTATTGAACTTATTTCGTCATTAATTGCTGTACATTTTTGGTGTACGTTTTTGTTATCCAGATAGGTTTGCTCATAGGTCTTGCATTGTCGGTGATTCTTGGTGCATCTTTTGGTTCATTAGCTACCTTGTTTACCAAGGATGCTGATGTACTAAGCATTGTTAGGACTGGAGTATTGGTACGTATGAACAGTGTTATTCTCAGATTTACTTGTTCTTAACAGTATTTTGTGCAACTGAGCCTACCCTCGGTATTTTGAAAAAAATATTCATTAGTCTTGAACCAAGGTGACATGTTGGTTCAGACTAATAAGAATTGAGAATAGAGATAAGTGATAAGTGAGAGATAGAAAGAGGGAGAAAATGGGCTTTTTTTCTCTCTCCTATCTCCTTTTCTCCTATTTTATTGGAATGGACCAACATGTTAGTTTGGTCAAGGACCAATGAAAAATTCCTTCATTTTTTTTAACACTAGTCTAGAAATTTTGCAGTTTGTCAGTGCGAGTCAACCTTTGAATGCTCTTGCTTATATATTCGATGGTCTTCATTATGGTGTTTCTGATTTTGCATATGCAGCTCAAGCTATGGTAATCTTCATTCTGATTTCTGGCAATTTTCACCTTTCTTGTTGCATTTGTTGCTTATTTTGATAAAAAAAAAATTCCATTAATTTACAGATGACCGTGGGGGCAATATCTTCTCTATTTCTGCTATACTCTCCTTCGATTATTGGTCTTCATGGGGTTTGGATCGGCTTAACTCTCTTTATGGGCTTGCGAATGGTAGCAGGTTATTTCAGGTAAAGCATGACTTGGTTTTTTGACAGTTTCAAGTGCTTACTCACATACTATCTCTGTTTTGCTTTTTGATTTACATTCAGTTTATCATTGTTGTTGTGTTTTTACTTATCATGCCAAAAACTAGTAATGTTATTGTAATTATTGGTCTCATAATGTTTTATTTTCCAGACTGCAATCGAAAACGGGCCCTTGGTGGTTCTTGCACAAAGACTACCAGAGAAAAGAGGTTGATTTGCGTTCATCAATATGACTATAGTTTAGTTAGCATCATAGCATATTGATTTTGACTGCAATATCTGCAGCTGGCCAGTTGAGTTGGGTAGAATCTGGATGTGATAGAAGGACAACAAAAAAGTCTTTTAAGTGTAATCTTCATCTTCAGTGATCTTAGTTATAAATTACAGCTCTATATGACACATTTTCGAGGGTCTTTTTTCATTACCTCTTTTTTTTGTTCCTTCTTTTTGTTTTTCCTTATGAAAATTTCAAAATAGTTTCAGTTGATATCTGTAGAAGTACGGACTGGCATAACCTATTTGGAAAATAATTTTTGCCAGGATTTTAGTTCTTAATAGAGAACCAGGAACATGGATTAAGTGGGGAAATGAAATTCCATTCTGTTCCATTACTCTTCTGTATTTCATCCGCACTTCTGGCATATCTAAAGTAATATATATCAGGAAATAAGTGATTCACCAATCACGTATCAAATTTTGAATATTTTATTGATCCACTTATCAAATTTTAACTCATAAGTTTTTTTGATCATTTTTATAACGAATTGGATCGGGTTAACCATGGGTCGTATCAGTAGGATAAAAAGATATCTCTCCACATAAGTAAGAGAACAATACAGGAAACAGAACCAAACAAGCCAGGTATCTCTTTTACATGGTCAGAACCTTTCATGTAAGTAAATGTGTGGAATGAGAACACATGCAGAATATAAAAGCCTAAGCTTTTCCTTGTATTTCTTGATGAAAAGTTGAAGATACATTACAGAAGGTGGACATGATTGGGTACTAATGCATAACAATCGTACCGGGCATAAAATGATTCTTAAGACTTTTATTACAACTCGAGAAAAGATAAAACTCGGATAACTTCCGACTGGTGATAGAGAGGTAGATAAACGTAACCATGTAAGAATGTTTGCGATGGGTTGAAGTCACAAAAAGATTGGCGAAAATAAATAAATAAATAAAATCACAACTCTGAGATTTTCCTATTCAATTTAGTCTAGTTTAGCAATAACAGCATCAACAACCTCTTGTGTAGTACTGGTGCCACCAAGATCCTTTGTTCGGTACTTGCCCTCTTGGATTACACGTTTAACGGCTGTTTCAAGTCGATCAGCAAATGAAGGAAACTGGAGATGCCGAAGCATCATGGCTGATGACAGAAGCAAAGCTACTGGATTTGCCTTCTTTTGCTCCAGGATCTTTTCATTTCCCACATTCCCTGCTGAAGCGCCTTGCTCGAAAACAGCATGGTCAGCTCCCACATTACCTGCAATCACCAAATATCAGAAACACTAGTACGAACAGATGATGGAAGAAAAATTATCTGAATGCAAAACAATACTTCAATTACACTTTCCTCCGTTTTATCAAATTTTGTTTCAGGTAAAAATGATCAAAGTAATACCACAATATCCAGATATTCTATAAGGTTATCAAACTTGTAACATATCATGCATAATCTACCACCAGCAGAAAGTTACTATACTACCACCTGCAGTGTGCTTTAAACATTTGAAACATTCTAACAAGTTTAGTATAACAATCTAATTGCTATGGCTGCAATTTTTAGAAATATTGTATCATTTTAAATTGACAGAGCTAACTTGTACCTCCTGGCATGACACCAGTACCTCCAGCAATACCAGCTGCAGTATTTGCCACTAGATTGCCATAAAGATTTGGAGTTACCTGTGGAAAGTGAAACAGTCCCCATCAGAGGTTTTAGAATGTATAAATAAGTATGTTCGCCCATATCTCCCAACTAGCATTTGGGCTGTGAGAGGCATGGGACATTTATACAGGAGGAATGTTTCCACAACCAAAATTATCCATTTCATACCAATATAAATATGCAACAAATAATAATAATAATAATAATAATAATAATAATAAGAGGCATGGGACATTTATACAGGAGGAATGTTTCCACAACCAAAATTATCCATTTCATAACAATAACAATAACAATAATAATTCATTTATCACACAATGACACAAACAAAATTATAGCTTCAGTACAACTTTAGTACTGAACAACAAAGAGCAAAAGGGATAACAAGTTCTTAATAAAGCTAAAACAAACTGAAAGTAGTAGCCTTCTAAACATTAAAATTAGGAAAAACTGAAAGGAAGTTCCTGTTTGCCTTGACTCAGAAGAACTCCACAACCAGTGGACCTTTTTTTTTTGGTTCAATCGATACAATCCATTTTGGAATACACACTCACTCACTAATCATTTAAACTACGGAGAGGGAGAGTTGAACCCACATCCAAGAGTATATGGGGCACCAACTTTACCAATGAAAGCTCAATATGCATTTCAATACTCCATCCTTCACATTTCTAACACTTGAAGAGAAAATAAAACATTACAGAAACATTGAAAATCACATACTTTTATGACGTATCATAAAAATCACCAACTCTCATTATGTTTAACCACGTACTGCAAACACTAGCCTTGTTCAGCAAAAAGTATAACTTTAAAATTCTCAGCTGTGAAGTAAACTCATTGCCTTATGAAAACTAATAACTTAGTATATAGACTAAGTAACATCAAAGTTCAGATCTCATTACTTGCAAATGTATGAAAAAGTAAAATAATTAGTTCCATAGGTTCATCATGAACAAGATAGAGTAGGAACTCGGCAACGACTAGAAAAATAAAAGAGCTCTCAAAACTAAAAAAAATGTAAAATAAAGGAACTCAGTGCTTCAGATCCAAAGTTCACCAGGTAAGCATATCATTTCATACAGCAAGGACCAACTACTATGCAAGCCTTGAAATTATATTAATCCTCAAGTATCACGTATGATTGAGGGGAGACAACAAGGATATGATTCATTTAGATACATTATATGAAGAAATATATACCATGACATCGAACTGCTCAGGCTTTGAAACAAGCTGCATGCAGCAGTTGTCTACAATGATCTCATCGTACTTGATGCTGGGATACTTTGTTGCAATCTCTCGGCAAGATTCTAAAAACAAACCATCTGCAAGTTTCATAATGTTGGCTTTGTGCACAGCTGTAACCTTTTTTCTGTTATTAAGGTAGGCATACTCAAAAGCATACTTTGCAATACGCTCGGAACAGAACTTCGTTATCACCTAGCAAAACATCTCAATGAGAAACAGATAGACTAGAAGAGTGAAAAAAACTAAGATAATAAACATCAATAGAATACATCAGATTCTTTGACGATTGATGAAACTAGATAAAACAAACACATGTTTCTTTGATTAGACAATAACATTACATTATCAAATACAGGTGAAAGCTACTCATCTGCAAAATTAACTCATATCCTATGCTATTTTGACAACCAAAATATGGTAAAAAAAGGGAGCTATGAACATAGAGCTCGAGTATACCATAGGATGTATTAAACTATTTACGGCCCATCCCTAGTGACAAAACATGTTGACCTTACTACCCTAATCCTGGTTAAGGTACAAGCAACACCAAACCAAGAGGCGCAAAGACCATATGATCTGCAATGCAATATACAAATTAAAGCATCATAACAATGTGTCATTGAAATTGGATGCACAGACAGCACTTGAATAGTGTATTAAGCAAGTAAGCTAAGAGTTAAGGCTCCAATAACCATGGTCATTTCTATTCAAACATCAATAACCAGTATATTTCAAGTCAAACTCAAGTCATACACTTGACAACCACAAAACAATAAACCCAAAAACAATACCCACCACACCAGAAAATACAAATAATCAAACTCAGACACAGAAACCATTAAGAAAATTAGCCATTACTTTAAGACTCTCAACAACTCCAGGAACAACCTCGTGCTCAAGCCCAGAGTACTCCCCCTCAGTATTCTCCCTAATCACCACAATATCAACATTCTCATGTCTCGTAGGCAACCCAGGCAAGTTAAAACAGTTCACCAACGAGGCATACAAATCGAGCTCCTTCCTCAACTGAACATTCAACGAATTCACACCACCGCCCACCGGAGTCTTCAACCCACCTTTCAAACACACCTTGTTCTTCTGAATCGACTCGAACACCTCCGGTGGAACCTTATTCATATCTCCATGAACTTCATACTTCTCAAAGTAAATGGGTGCGTGCATCGCCTCCATAACCTGCTCGACGGCGCTAGTCACGAGAGGTCCAATTCCGTCACCAGGGATTAGAGTCACAGCACGTGGGGCTCCGTCTCCGGGACGTGGCATATAGGTTACTGATCGAACGTTTGGATCGGGTTTGAGACCGAAGGGAGAGAGTCGGGTAGTTCCAGTGAGGCGTCGGAGGATTGGGACAGCTCGGCGTGCCATGGCTAGAGAGGAAGTTTTTTACCACCGGCGGAAGGTTTTGGTGTTTGGTTATAGAGATTGAGAAGACCCCTTAACTCTGTTTTACATTACATTTTACTTTATTTTACACCAAAAATTATAATAAATTTATATTTTTGATATATAAATTTCTTCAAAAAAATAAAGAATAATGGGGAAAAAAAGAGATTATGAGTCTACATCTTTTTTCATTTATCAAATTTAAATTATTAATTATTAATTTAAAAATTAAATATTATTTTTTATTATTAATTTTGAATTTACCGGATAAAAAAATAAATAATTAAAATTTAAAAACGCAGAAAGAATAAACAAAATATCTTGATATTTTTATACTCATGAATATTAAAAAAAATACTTGTAACGTGGTTTCCAGCTGGGATGAAGGTTCTTAAACGAATGTTCTTCTTTTCATAATTCTTTTTTTTAATGCCTTTAAGAGCCAGAAATTGGTCCACTCTTATTATTATTATTAAATTTAAAAAGTTATTTATAAAAATAAAATAAAATGGAAAAAAATTACTCTTCATATCCAATTTTTAAAGCATACTTTCAGTTCTAATTGAGATGGAATTTTCTTACTAGATTTAGTATAATTGGAAAGATTATACTTATAAATAATATAATTTCATGTAATTTAAAATAAAGTAAACTCATCCGATTGAATAACTATTTAAAAGATATTTATGAAAAGGAAATGGGATTGCTGATAGAAAAACACATATAAATGAATAACTAAAACTTCTTCGAACCATACTCCCTAGTAGATTATACAAAATATATTATAGTATAACAATTTCAAAATTTATGAAAACAAAAAATACATTCCGATAACATAAAACGAGATTATACACATTTATCATTAAATATATTTAAATAATCGTAATTTAATTTAAATAATATATTAATTTCTTTTAATAATAAAGATATATCAACTTAATATAATAGGTTTTTTTCGGACAATAGAGGAGTATTTCATTAGTTATTAGACGAAAATGTGGTGATTTTTTTTTTTCAAATCTTATTTTCATCGGTAAGAATATTCATCATCGCCAAACATATTAAATTGGCACTGTAAGTGGTCTAGACGAAGAGTCGATTTCGATTGCTTCAATATTCCAAATCCATTAAAACAAAACATATTAAATTGATGTTACAGAGAAAACTTGAATATGAAATCTATTATGACCAGCAGCAATGAAAGAAAGAAAGAAAATTTACAAATAATGTAGAAAGATGAATTGTTGATCTCAAGAGACCCAATAGACCAAACTAAATTCGATCAAACACTGAAAAAATATTAAGAATTTCTAAGGGCAAAAATTCTTTAAGAAAATCACTTTATCATCGTTTGTTTTTGGATTTATTTTGATTTTTGAATATATATTCGTGTCAAATAAAGTCATTTTTGGACTGGTTTTAGACCTGATCGGTATTGACATTCTGAGAAGTTTTGATAGCAGTAATTTAGGTGTCAATCCCGTGGTGAGATGAGTTTAGTGGTGATTGTTTTTCTTGACATAGGTAACTATAACACATTCTAAAAGTTTTGATATAATTTAGGTGTCAATCCCGTGGTGAGATGAGTTTAGTGGTGATTGTTTTTCTTGACATAGGTAAGTATAACACCGGATAATAATGCTTATGTTTATTTATAAACTTATATTGTATCATTCTTAAGCAATGTAGGAGTGTGATGCTCCCCCCCTCCCTATAACACTGTTGGTAACTGAAAATGGTAGTTTACGGCAACCTCACAATCAGTTAAGATCACCACAAAGCTCCTCTCACAGGAATTAATAACGGGACAGAGGGACAAACTCCACCTAAAACATTCTAACAATTTCGAATCATATGTCTATTACAAGTCTTAGTTACCATCTCATAGACGGAAGGCAACACTTGTATAAATGTGGTAGAAATTATTTTAACACATGATATTTAGAAGTTAATATTTCAGTATATCAGAAACAGTAAAGGAGGTAATTTTGCAAACCAGAAAAAACGAATACAAATATCTAAAAGTGCTGAAAACTACACAGCATTACAAAACATAATGGCCAGCCTAGACTTCCCAGTCCTTGGTGTATCTGAGTTTCATTTGAAAACCAACATGCAGGCTTAGAGAAAAGAACTGTATACCATCATACCTGCACTGCTTCTAACAAAGGCATCAGATCTATTGAGATGCAGGAGTAGCAGGAGCATGGCCCAATCCCATTTTTTGGCCCAACAGTGCAAGTTGCTCAACAAACTCTGCTCCTGTGAGTAATTCGGTCGTTCCGTATATAACATGTTTGACAGGCTGCTGAGGCTGCACCAACTCTTGCAGACTACCATACTCCACATAGTTACCACCACCAATCATGAATACAATAGCTTCCTTAAAAGGTCCTTTCACATGGCTGCTACCTGCTCCAGAGCTTGACTTAGGAGCACGGGGATCAAATACGAGATAAGAATCAATTTCTGGATTCGGTCTTCCCTCCATCAAAGCATCCACGGTTCTTGTCAAAGCCAGTTGCCTGTCATTGGATAAAAGATTCTTCACACCTGCAGTCACGGCACTGATTGACTGTCCATAGAGTTTCTCAGCCCAATCAACAATGTTGCTCCTGCTAGCAGAGTTAGCAGATGCCAACGATACATTCAGTGATTTGATCTTTTTCACGTACTGAAATGCACTGGTATCAACCTCATCCTCTCTGAGGGCTGTTTCCACTAACTCCACTTCTGCTTGGCTAATGGTTTCTGAAGAAATGAGATATATGATAGCAAATCGCAGCTTATCCATCTTAGTCCCTTTCCCTTTAAGTACCCCCATAAGTTCACTTCGATCAATGCTTCCTCTGATCATCATGTCATTTGCCTTTTTGGCATACGAATCAAGAGATCTTTCCTTGATCTCACCCAACAATACAGTTGCAATGTTTGTGTGCTTATCAATAACCTGCTTCCTCTCTGTCAACTCTGGCAGCGAGTTTACAGCATTCATTAAATGTTTTGTGTTGCCAATCAAGTCAGTACCATCAAACTCTGCTCCATCAGTCCCACCAGTTCTTCTATTGACCTCATCAACATCTCTCTTGTACTTGTTCAGTTGAGTTTCAATCTCAACAGCTACTTCAGGAAATTCCAGCGAGCCATTTTCTACCCAAAATGGATCTGAGCTATCTAACTCAAATGATTTCATGCCACTTTTTTCACCTGGCACACTCAACCTATTCAGTTTCATCCCGAGAATATCATGCACCAAAGGACGGTACCTAAAGTCATGCTGTATGCCCACAGATAACTCGAAATTTCGATCGAATATACACAAAATTGGGCGTTGAAAAGAGGTCATAAAGTTCCCACCTTCTGTAAATAGATTGTTCTTAGACAACAAATGATCACGTAACCTTTGATCCAACGCTGATGCTACCATCTCAGCTGGACCACCTCGAGGGCACCTAATGATTGGTACAACTGCAAGTGTAGCCAAAACACAGAACAATCCTCCAACTATCTTTTCAATTATCTCCTCAATTTCACGGTCACCTGCAGAGGGATCATTCAGTTGGACATAACTGGACTTCTGAGCCAATGAGAATAAGTTATCTTCCAGGGTCACAAACTCAAGATACTGATCATGCACCTTTGAAATCCGTTGAATTGAATCTGAGCTCAATGTCCCAGATGCCAGATCTTCAAGAAGTGGGCGAGGGATTGAAGATGAAAAATTAAGGTGGAAGGTGTCATAGAGAGATCGAGAAGCATCAGCAATGATACGCTGAATGTTGGATTGAGAGGGTTGAATAAAGTACACAGCAGGCACATCAAGAACAGGTTTTCTATCCTTATCAATAAGAAAGTAAAGGGTCACTCCATGTTTGCGAAGATCCTTAACATGAATCAATGGGGATAGAATGTTTTGGCAAAACCTATCATAGATCAAGATCTTGTACACATCTTCATTTGCCATACCCGTTGCGTTCACAGGTTGATTCAGATTCAACATACGGGTAATACATTCTGAATCCAAAAGTTACAAATCGAAATCAATATCTTGTATAAACGAACTACATAATAAGGAGGTTATTTTCAATTAAAGTGAACTAGAACATAATTTTATGGATCAAACTAAGACTGCACATATTTATCTACCTATTGCGAATCATATATCAAAATAGGTTCTCCTTCAAATCATTAAAATAACAAATCAATTGCATAATTTCAATAAAACTTGCCTCATTTTTCAAAAAAAATAAAGCAAACTGAGCTGGGTTTCAGTTTAATGCTTCTACTTTTGTTTGAATTATAATTGGGAAAAGATCTGAAGTAAGAACAATGACCCAGATGCAAAATAAGAATTACCCGTTTGTCTTTGACGAAGATTGAGAGTCATGGCTACAAAACCCGTGCCGTTTTCCGCAGTCGATAACGTAACTAATTTTGTATTCGCTTCAAAGTATAAGCTTTTTTTGGAGCTTCTGCAAATTTTGGGAGAGAACGACGATCCTTGTATGCTTAACCCTGTGAAGGGGTTGATGTAAAGGGTTAAAATCCTATGTCGCCGATTTCTGTGAACATCCAATTGTTATTCGATAGTAATAAGCCACGTCACATAAAGTCAGCAAACCGCTGGCCAATTAGAAATCCACTTTTTACTAATTAGTATTAAAATAATTTTTTTTTTTAGATTTTATATGTACACCAAAATTATTTAATTGGATAAATTTGTAATTATTTATTAGATTTTATTAAAATTTAAAAAATTATTAGATTTATAATATGTATATGATAATAAATCATGTAATAGTGTTATAAAGTGTTTTCATTTTTTTTTATAGCAAATTGATACTTTCAATGTAATCGATCATATTTTTACTGTTATTTTATTATCATAGATTTTAAATTAAATTATTAATAATTAACGTGTATGTAATAGTTTGATGCATAATATACTACTTTTGCACAAAATTTTGGAATCCAGAATAAATTTGCTTCCCAAAATATCCTAGTTGTTTAATATGTTTAAGAAAAATGAAAAGAAAATATTAATTGGATTTGGATACTATATAGATAGAAATATTCTTTTATTTAACAAATTTATTTAAATAATATATTTAAAATTTATAATAATAAAAATAACATTTTTTGTTTTAAAATGAAATAGGTATGAGTTCGTATTAAAGAATATTATTTTATTATGAATTTTAAATGTATTAGTTTATAATTTTTTTAAAAAAATTATTGCTATTTTTTCCTATTTTTTTGTTATATTTGATATATACATAATATATGAATTTTTTTAATTTATACTGTATATTTGAAATAAAAACATTAATTTCTTAAACTTCTAAATTAATTATAAAATTAAATTTATTGAATAACAAGTTTTTAAATTTATTAGATATTCATTATCAAAAACTAAAACTAAAATTAATATTGAAAATAAATGTAAGAAACATTATTAATTAAATTCTTTAAATTTTCACGCTGTTTTTAACGTATTCATAAATTTTTATAATAAGCTCTTAATAAATGCATAAATATGAGATATTTATTAATATTACTTCTTTTTATTTAAAATACATAATTTAATTTTTTTAATATTTAAAATAAAATATAAATAATAATATATGTTTTTATTTTAAAATATAATTTTTTTTGTATTAATTTAACTTTTATATATGTGTCTACCAGAGAGAGTGTGTAAAAAGGTTGATGAAGGGAAGATAACCACTCAAATTTATTGTTATTTTATAAAAAGTATTATAATTAAAATGCTATTAATTTATGATAAGTTTTATAAAAATAAAATGGACGTTCTATTTTCATTTTTTTATTTTTGTAAATTTTATAGTTTTTTTCAACAAGTATCAATACTTTTGTTCATATGTTATATGCTTTAGATATGATCTAATTAATCTACTATTTAATATATGATATTTAATATAAAAAGATTTTTTATCTATATTTATACTTAATATTTTTTATGTGTTTAAAACTCTATCAATTATAAATAATACATATTATCGTATATATATTATTTTAAATTTATATTTGTAAATTTTTTATTATACTTAAAAATTAATATAATTAAAAATAGAACAATATTCAAACAAATGATGAAATATTTAAATTTATTTTTGTTAATTATGTGATAAATTTTTAAAGTTCTAGATATACTAAATTTTTTAAATAGAATATTATCTTATTTGTTATTATATTATATGTCTTTAATCATATTTATTCATATTTTAACTATATATGCAATTTATAATCGAGATAAAGGTTTTATTTTAATAAATAATCGATAATCTTAATAATAAATTATTTAATTATTAAATTAAGTTTTAAAGAAAAAAACACGTCATCCATACATGGACAATCAAAAATTTCTTGTAGAGTAGCAAGATGACGTGAATATTTGTATAAATTTATTTTAGCACTCATATTTCATAGGTTTCGTACAAGATGTTTTGTAAGAAGTAGATTCGTTGATGGGTTAATTGATTTTAGTTTTTATTTGTTTTTAGAAATCAAATAATAATTTTATAGATCAATTATAAATATCTTCGGTTAGATTTTATGAAGCAAAAAATATCTACATGTTTAAATAATAATAATTATACTTTTTTGACATTATTTTAAATTTATTTAAGAGACAAAATAATAAAAATCAATAAATTTGAAAGAAAATTTTAAAATAAAATAATAAATAAGAAGATATGATTGTTTATTTGTTAAAGTTAAAGAATGCTTTTGCTATTTTCGAAAACCTAATTAAATTCACCAATAATTTTCCCTAGTTTTATTTCTCTAGAAAAAAAAATGTCTTATTTTACGTAATGGATTGGCCGATTGGGATTGTTATTAGTCTGTATAAAGCAAAATATTGCATTTAGTAATTTTATTTAAAATAAATTGTATATGTAACAACTATGATGGATTTTTATTAATTACGATAATTAAATATATTTTTTAAATTTATTATTATGTATTAAGTAACTCATGGATATACAATTAGGTGTGGTAAATAGAAATTTTCTATCCTATTAGTCTAGATGACTTTGTAGCCTAATCCACTTTTAGGATTGAAACACTGTTATTTAATTGCACTTAAAATAAATTGTTAATCAATACAAATTTTCATTTATTTATAATTAATTTTTTAAAAAATAATTACACCACTTATATTAAAAATAAACAATAATCAATTAATAATATACAATTCATAAGAATTACAATTAAAAAAATAAATCAAATATTAATGCTAAAATTTTGATAATAATTTTTCAAATAAAAGATATCAAATATAAAATTAATTAAAATTTTACCTTTAAAATATAAGTTTAAAATTTAAGTAAAAAATCTCCTACCCTAAACATATTATATATTGATTAATATTAACCACATATTACATTTTATTTTAACATTAAGATAATGATATTATCACAATAATTTTTATTATTTTTACAATAAAAAATATAAAATATTACCATATTATTTTTGTTATTGGATAAATTATTATGATAATAATAACAATTTATATTATATCAATATCAATATTCTAATATAAAATATGTTAGAATCATTTGTTTGCTTACACTTAATCTCAATTGTAAATTTTATTACGTGATTATTTAAAATTATTAATAAATAATAATAATAACTTAATCTTTATATTAAAAATATATGACTTAAATTTAAGAACGTAAATAATACGGAATAGGAGCAAAGAGGCTATTTCCATCACTCGTTTGAATAACTGCAAGGGTGGGGTGGGATTCTCCATGGAAATTTTAGATTTTTTTGGTGAATTAGATTTTCAGCGGATAAAAAACTTAATATCAATTGTATATTAAATAATTCAAATAAATATAAAATTTCAATTATATATATTTATTATGTAATTAAATATAATAAATTAAAAAATTTAAATATAAATAATAATTCCTTAAATTCATTATTTTATTGTTTTAATTATTATGTAAAATAATAATTATTTTACATAATAATTAAAAGTAGTAATTTAATGATAGAAATAAAATTTATAATAAATTTATTAAATTCAATTATAAATTAATGCAAATAAATAATTTTTTTTTAAAATATAAATAATTAGGATTGGGGAATGAGAAGGACGGGAGTGTGATCCCCTGATCCACCCAGCTCTCTCCACTCCACTGGTAATTCTCTTTCAATATTAAAGTCAAAATTTTCTCATAAATTTTTCTTTGACTGAACAAATTGATGTGTACTTAAATTTAACTAATAAAAATAAAAATCTATTTGATATCAAATTCAAACATGATATAAAATTAAATAATATAATAAAAAAAAAATTGTGAAATTTTAATATTTAAATAATATAATTAATGCATAAAGTATTAAAAAAAACGTTAAAACGCCTCATTAATAATAACATTTTATGGCGCTTGGGGATCAAAAACGCATTTATTTATATTTTACTAAAAATTCACCGCGAAAAAAGTTTAACCGTTATATTGTTTATTTCCAACCGAATCAGAATTCCCTCCATCTTCACATAAAATAAAATCAAACGGTCAATATTTCAAGTTTGGTCACCCAGGTCATAAAGATTCGTCACGTAGAACTCTGACTATTAATGGGCCCCCCACAAAAAAAGATAGTGTCGGGGGCAAGTCTATTGTTACGGAATGCAAACGGCGTCTCTTTTGCTTTTTCCTTTGGCTTTTGGGGGACTTTGGCTCATGGCCTCACGCTCATTTACTCATCATCATCACCACTAGTACAAGTACTAGTAGAACCACTGTTAATGGTATCTCTCAAAGAGAGAAAGAAAACTTGTTTTGATTACTGAACCTGAAAGTGCTTTTCTTTGCTTTTAATCTACATTTGGCTAATCATCACTACAATAAACAACTACCACCATCCAAACGAGACTTAATTTTGGTTGTAATTGGCTAAAGTGGGTATCATCAGTTAGAAAATGCGAGACCTAGATCTGAGATAAGCTTAGTCTTCTTTTGGATCTTCAATAATGGCAAGTGTATCTTCCGAAGACGAATCTGATCGGCAGAGTGAGCGGTGTGGTAGCTACAGTTTGAGTGCTGATGTCAGTGAATCTGAGAGCTCTTCTAGCAATTTTTCATGTCTTCGCTTTGATGCCGAAGGTGCTTCCAGTTCAATGGCGTCGACTCCCCGTCCATTCGCCGGGAATTTCTTTTTTCCGGCTCCGGTTATGTTGCCTGTGATTGGAGGAAAAGATGTGGTTCATTGGGATAAGAAGAAGCATAAAGGAGAAGCTGATTTATCTGGTATTTTTATTTTATTTTTATATTAAAGCTTAGTTCAGGAAAAACACGGAGATAGTGGACTTTGGTGTCCTGCTTGGTTGCTGAGAAAAAAAAAATTGTAATATTACGGGAACTACTTTCCCAGGAAAATATCGAAATCAAACATTATAAATACTCGTTACTTTAAATGAGGGACAATTGTTGTTGTTAGCTGTTAATTTGAGATCACTTCCTCTTATGGTTTGGGATATTTAGAAAAGTGAATGAATTATTTTTTATTTTATAAAAATTTCCAATGTTCTTATTTTTAATAAATCTGTAGAGGTAGAGATGATGAAGGAGAGGTTTGCTAAGCTTCTGCTTGGTGAAGATATGTCTGGAGGAGGGAAAGGAGTCTGCACTGCTCTTGCCATCTCGAACGCTATCACCAATCTATCTGGTTTATTTCAATCTCTTGGATTATAGACTTATATGGTGAAGTTCTATATTCGGATGTACAATGTGTTTTTTTTTTCTTTCCATTCTTTACTTCTTTTTAAATGGCAGCTACTATGTTTGGTGAGCTATGGAGGTTGGAGCCACTAGCACAACAGAAAAGGTCAATGTGGCGTAGAGAAATGGAGTGGCTTTTGTGCGTGAGTGATTCAATTGTTGAGCTTGTACCTTCAATACAGAATTTCCCAGGTGGGGGGACATATGAAGTCATGGCTGCACGGCCCCGTTCTGACTTATACATCAATCTACCTGCATTAAAGAAGCTTGATGCAATGCTTATTGGCATTCTTGATGGTTTTTCTGACACCGAATTCTGTTATGTCGATCGCGGTATAGTTCTTGGTGATTCGGATGACCGTGACTCCTATATGCTTGGTGGGAGACCCTCAGTCAGGCAGGAAGAGAAATGGTGGCTTCCATGTCCTAAAATTCCCTCTAATGGATTGTCTAATGAATCTAGGAAGAGGTTGCAGCAGTGTAGGGACTGTACCAACCAAATTCTGAAGGCAGCCTTGGCAATTAATAGCAGTGTGCTTGCAGAGATGGAGATACCAAAAGCATACTTGGACTCCCTTCCAAAGGTGTGGATTCTATGTCTATGTTTACTATTGAACAGTAAGAGCTCATTAGTATCTAACAAGCCTGCAATTTGTGCATGATTGATTATTCTGATCGTCTCTATGCTGATTGTTACTTTGAAATGTAAATTGCAAGGAAATAGCGTTATTTGCTGGTATGAGGGTAAAGTCTAATTTTATTAGGTTAATGTTGAAATAATTGCATTTCTTTTGAATTTCTATGCAAATCCGGTCTCTACAAGAGTGATACCTAACCAATTTTCGAACATTTCTTGAGGCGTTTGCTGATTTACTAGCTGACCCTGCATGTCAAGTTTGAAGTTCTATGGGGAAAACAAATGTGCCCAGTGTTAGTTTCATTTTGTTGATGTAGTGCTGATACCAGTATGTCATTACTTCCATCATGTGTATTATGAACCATCAATAAAGAACAATTTTGGAATCCTAGGGCATAATGGTAGAAATTTACTTGTTGAATTTATATTAATCTTTCTGATACCATTGTTAAATATTAAATTCAGAGTGGAAAAACTTGTTTGGGTGAGATTATCTATCGCTACATCACAGCAGACCAATTCTCACCAGAATGTCTTCTTGACTGCTTGGACCTGTCTTCAGAACATCAAACTCTCGAGATAGCTAACAGGATTGAAGCGGCTTTGCATATCTGGAAGCAGAAAGATTTAAAGAAACAAATTGGTAAAACAAAAGCAAAGCACACGACATGGGGTGGTAAGGTCAAAGGCCTTGTTTCTGATACTGAGAAGAACATCTTATTGGCCCAACGGGCGGATACCCTTTTACACACCTTGAGGTATCGTTCCCCTGGCCTGCCACAGAGTGCATTGGACATGACAAAAATTCAATACAATAAGGTATAATTGTTCCTTTTCTGATTGACCTATTTAAAGTTCTCTCTCATGAACATATATTTAGGTGGAGGTGATTTTGTCTACCATACTCATGTAATTTAAATTTCTATATAGCTAAAGAAGATATTTGAATCTGAATTGCTGAGGTGAATTCTGATTTTTCTTGTAGGATGTGGGGCAGGCAATTCTTGAGAGCTACTCAAGGGTGATGGAAAGTTTGGCCTTCAACATAATGGCAAGAATTGATGATGTCCTATATGTTGATGATACTGCCAAGCGGTGTGCCGCAGCAGAAACTTCTCTATTCAGCAGAGGAGGCCCGGGTGGTCTTCCTATCCAGAAGAGGATGTCTCCCAGCCCCTTTTCCATTCAACACACTCCTTATGCCTCTCCACTTGCAACTCCAACCATCTTTTCTTCAACACCAATTCATGGAAGTCCTGGACGGACACGTCAAACTTTGAGGAGATCCCGTCTTAAGGAGGCATCAAAACAGAGATCAGAAAATCTAGTTGGCTCTGAATTTGAGAAAGGATGGTCATATGCTGGGAATCTCAGCTCAAGGAAAACCACTGGAGATGCTCCTGAGCGAGATTGACTAAATTAACTTATTATTGACATTTAGTTAATAAGAAGTAGCTCATCAATACGACCAAGTATAGGGCAAAGCTGTTTTTTTTAACAGCAATTGAATAGTTGGGCTAACATAAATTGTTGAGTTAGTTATTGTATATTATTTATTAATGGTACGTAATTAGGACAGAGTTAAATTTTTGACAGTGGCTTATACCTCTATTATTTCTCAATGCCTATTTGGCAGTTTCATTGAGCAGTATTGTTTAACATGCTTTAAATAAGATATTCTTAGAGTATCAAATTAGGGATGCTGTGGTAACAAAGGAAAATTGAAGGGAGATAGAAAGATAGATGAAAGAATGGATCAAATTAGGAGCAATTTCACAAATGGAAAGGGAAGAAAGAGGATCAAGACGAACCCTAGCAGAGAAATTGTGAGACTACGAAACCCAATTTGAGTGTGTTCAACTTTTAACGGTTTAGTAAGTGAAAAAAAAAACTGTTGTCCATATAAAAGATGGAAAATAGAAAGTTTCTCTAGTTCACAAACATGATTGTTATACATGTAAAAGATAGGAACTAGGGAGTTTATCTAGTAGTTCTACTAGAAGATGTGGGTGTTCACAAACAGGACTGTTAGACATAAATGGTGTGACCTAGGGAAGAGGTCCATAAATTTAGTGGAACTAAGTCTTGAATTTGAAAGTGTAAAGAGAATGTTATTCCAGATATTTCAAAAATTCAGAATAAGGGACTGCTGAATATAAATGTTTCTCTGCTTCCAAAACATTCAAGATTTCCATTAGGTTCATATATGTTATAAGAAGAAGATGATAAGAGCTTTGCTAATAATTTTAAAATAAGAAATAGTGTAAAATAAATATATCCCATGTTAAACAAGAAAGTTGAAATTACCTGTATCATCTCAAGGGCTCAAAATAAATACAAAGGAAAAATTCTCACTTCCCAGGTTTGACATTGAAGGCACAATAGGAGAAATGACTAGCTGTACCTAACCAGACGAAATTCCAAAAATGTTATCGAAATCTTAGTGAGGTGAATTTTTATGTTATGAAAAGGTTCTTCTGATGCTTTCAGCTGACTTTAGTTTGTTTGCGCCTTGCTTTCTTCAGTATTTATAGTTCCCTTGCTTTCTGCTATATTTGAAATATCCTTAATTTCTTCTGTCTTTGAAGTTCCCTTTATTTCTTCAACATTTGAAGTTCAGTTGCTTTCTTCATCGTTCAAAGTACCTTTGCTTTTTTCATCAGTATTTGAAGTCCCCTTGCTTTCTTCAGCTTTTGAAGTTTCCTTGTCTTATTTAGTACCTAAAAGACCCTTGCTTTCTTCGTCATTTGAAGTACCCTTGCTTTCATCAGCATTCGAAGTTCCCTTTTTTTCTTCGGCATTTGAAGTTTCCTTGTCATCTTTAGTACCCAATGAACCCTTGTCTTGCGCATTTGAAGTACCCATGCTTTCTTCGGCATTTGAAGGACCCTTGCTTTCTTCAGTAATTGAAGTTCCCTTGCTTTCTTCAATAATTGAAGTTCCCTTGCTTTCTTCAATAATTGAAGTTCCCTTGCTTTCTTCAATAATTGAAGTTCCCTTGATTTCTTCAGTACTCAAAATTCCCTTTCTTTCTTCAGTAATTGAAACTCCCTTGCTTTCTTTGATAATCGAAGTTCCCTTGTTTTCCTCAATATTGGAAGTACCCTTGCTTTCCTTCGTGTTTGAAGCTCCCTTGCTTTCTTCGTTGTTCGAAGTTCCTTGGTTTTCTTCGATGTTTGAAGTAGCTCCTTTGCATTCTTCAGTACTTGAAGTTCCTTTACTTTCTTCGGTATTTGGCATTCCCATGCTTTTTTCACTGTCATAACTTTTTCTCTTATATTCAAATGGCACTAGCTTTGCATCAAGATCTTTCACTTTGGATTTAAACATCCTCACACTTTGAGTTGATGCTAACCGATGAAATGATTCCTGTCATTAAACACGAACAAGTCATAACAGAATTTAGAAACAACCAAGCAAATAATCCGATATTCTTGAAATAGGCACATAACTAATAAAATTGCGAGAACTATCAATTTTATGAAGATGCCATTTTTCTTATATCAATATTTTATTCCTAACACAGAGGAAGGGAGGAGACTGGCCAGTTGAAATTTTAGCATAAGTCCAAGACATTCCCACTCAGACATTCATCATCATATTATTGACAATAAGATATTATATTGTGACTGGTACACCTCTTTCCCTAACAAAACAGAAGGAAGCGGTCCTCAAACGAGAAGACGACCTTCATTTAACGGTTGAAAAGTCTATTCCTATCAGCCGAACATGGTTTTAGAAATGATATTTTGAGCCATACAAGACTGTGGAAGAAATTAAATACCAGTAAAACATTGACAAACTAATTTTAGCATTGTCTCAGGGGACTGTTGGACAATATCAAGAACAAAAGTCACCAGTTGAGTTTCCATTTCCTTAAGCCCCCATAGTTTGTCATCACAAGGTCCAATTAACAGATAAAATATCTTTTCTATCATCCAACTAAATATGGAGAAAAGGTATTAATAGGATAAAATTGATGCTTCTGAAATCCGATACCATCTTACCACCTATTAGACAGTGGTAGGACTTAAGAAAGAGTGATATATACAACATTAAATTGGAGGAGAAAAATCAAGTACGTGAAAGTTCAAATCCAATTTCAAAGTACAGCAAGCACCAGTTTAAGAAACCATGAGGTAAGATGCATATATAAATGATTGCAAGAGATGTTGTTCTTAAGGTTGTCATGCACTATTATTAATAACTAGCATGTGTAGACGTGGTAAAATTATATGGAAGACAATGAAGAGTTAAGCACCCTGATACCACCTGCGCTAGTTGCTCAGCTCGACGTTTCAGATCATCTTCAGATGCTTCTTTATATATACTTTGAAGAACACCAATCAAGTGAGAGTTTAGATTATCTGAATAGTGTTGCTCAAGCTTACAATGTGCTATAGTGGATTCACAACCCACTGCATAGAAAGGGCAGCTAACAAGCCTCATTGGACATACAGTTATACAATGTCTGTCCATGTCGCGTCTCATAATGTAGTCATCACACTTCTGTTCACATGAAATTATTTTAAAGGGACAAGAAGAATCATGCTCATCCATGTGACATGCGGCAAATATAGCATTACAACCCTCATTATCACAAATCATAGACCTAAAGCTGCAATTCTGAATGTGACAAGCAAGCCCTTCCGCAGAGTTAAATTTCATACAGCAGTGATATTCATTTTTAACATCAACATTCTTCACCAAAGTCTCTGCAATAGCTTTCCTCTTATCAATTAACCAAAATCCATTAATTTCCATATCCTGAACAAAATCATCTATCCTATCCTCTCTCTTCTCGGTTAATAGCCATCCTGAGACCCTACTAAACACGTTCCTCTTTGAAGTAGCAAAGTCATCAACAAAATTCGAAATGATCTCGAAAGGATTGTCAGATGCTTCAACTTGTGGACCACCTTCCAAGACAACAGATTCAACGACAAAATTTTCACTTCTCATTGTAATGTAATCAACCATTTCTTTTCTAATATCATCAGCCACTGTACCAGCAGTCTTGAAAATATTACCAGACGTGTTGTCAACACAAGCTGTAGCTAGACCAGGGAAGAAAGCTTGAGCTATCTCATGAACAACTTGAGTATCACAAAGATCACAATGAAATGAGGGACCTCCCTCTTTTCCATCTTCAATCTTCTCAGTTACATGTTGTATACTAGTTGCATCCATGCTTCAAGAGACGTACAAATGTGAAATCAAAAGATTCAAAACTTGCACAAAATGAAACATCCCTGAAAAGGGTTAAGGAAAGATAAGTTTTTTCGATCAAATAAGTACTATTAAATTATAAATAAATGTATATTTTATTTTATAATATATTATATTTAAATATTATACAAACTATAATTATATTAAATTATTATTTTAACTTAAAATATAAATATAAGTATTTATAATAATTTAATAATTTTACAGACATATTTTTTATTCTTTTGATTTTTTTAGTTATGATTATAAATAATAATATTTGTTTTAAAAATATCAATTTAAAATTTAATATATATATCGTGTTTTATATATGACAATAATTCATAAAAATATTTCAATATCAATATGACCTTATCTTATCCAAAAAAATCCGATCTATACAGATTTGGATTGATCTGGATTAATTATATCATCGAATTGGATTCAAATCGAAAATCTTCAAATTCATTTAGATTGGTTAAAAAAAGACAGTTTCAATCTACTGATCACTTCTATGTTTAGGAGTAAAATTCGAGATTTATCCAGAATTTCTCCAAATATATTCATGCTTGCATTAAATCGTATTTTTTCGTCAAATTCATCCAACCCCACGACTCTTTCTTCATAAAAAATTATACAAAACCTCTTCCACGACTCTTCTACCTCAAATTTATTAAACCCATCTTCCAAAATACAAATCCAATGTCCTTCCAATATTCATTTTTAAATTAAAAAATATATATTTAAGAAAATTATAAAAATATGACACTTTAACAAATAAATGAAACTAGGAAATTAAAGAGAAATTGTGGAAAATTAACAAAGCGTAAAAAGAAGAACTTGGATTACCATTACAAGGAATAGCAATCTCCAAATGGTAAAGGCCTTGATCTGAAATGAAAGACTCAAAATCCTTGAAAATACCACAGTTTCTTCCTTGGGTCTGAGGTTTTATGGGGGTATGATTGAATACCACCAATTTGATTCAGGCATTGGCTGAAAAGAAAGAGAAAATGAAAAATGAAGTTTTGAAGTTTTGAAGTCAGGGAGAGAGAAATGGGAAAAATTAGAGAAAATAGGTGGAGCCGCATTCGTTGGTGGAAGAGAGAAAATGGAGAGATTGATCTTCTTCGTAAGGAAGGAAAACAATACAAGATGGGGAAAATATTAAGCGTAAGACATCTTCATTATTTACTTTTCCTTTTTTAAAACCGAATTTGATATATTTTTAACAAAACAACAAAAATTATATAATTATAAAAATCTATACATTCTTACTATTAAAACAAATATAATTTCAAACACAATTTAAATTAAATTTAAATTATTCAAATATATTAAATATTTAATAACATACTATTAAAACTCATTCAAATATTCAAAAGTATTGTTTTTTTTTAATTTTCAAATTTTTTTTACGCCACCACTTGTCTGCAGAATAGTTACTAAAATTAGTATTTTTTTTTATATAACGTGTCTAGACGAGAAATCGATCTTAAAATGGCAGAAATCAATATTAACTTTTAAGAATTTTTATATGTTGATTAGAAGTAGTAACTTTAAGATGTAATGGAGATGGAATGCAACCCCAACTGCAAGGTTAAATACTTGGTAAGCAAAGTATAATTCCCTCGCAAGTTACAGGAATAATCATGAATCTATGGCCATATAGGCATCCCATCCCATATACAAACTTTCACCATCTGGTTGTTGCATAACGACGACCAAGTCTTGATGTGTTCTAATTGTACGGATACAGAACTGGACATGTTCATAGTAAATGGATGCAACAGAACCTTATTTGACAAGAAGGTTGGAAATTTGGGGTAAATCCGTCATGACAAGAGGATTGGAAATTTATCGACCCATTATTTAGGACACCAGAACCAATTAATCTCCAAACCTTAGCACAAAGAATTACAAATAGCTAAAATGGAAAATTAATGATTAAAAAAGCTACTGACATTTGTCCTTAGAAATATGTCAAAACAGTTCAATTGACACCGAATTCCGACTTTCCTAACACATATTTGGTTGGAGGGAATGAAAAAAAATCAAAATTGATTCATTTCATTTTATGTGTTTGATTGGACGGAATGAAATCGATTAATAAAAAAGAAAGAATCACAATTCCTTCTCCCCCTTTGATAATCATAATTTCATTCACATTTAAATTTTTTTTTTCAATTTTACCCTCACCTAAAATATAATCTTAAACTCAAATCCCAAATTCTCAAACCCAAAATTCCAAAAACTTAAACCCTAAACCCTAAAACATAAATCCCAAAACTCAAAACCTTAAAACATAAATCCCAAAACCCTAAACTTTAAACCCTAAACCCCAAATTCCAAATCCTAAAACCCTAAACCCTAAATCCAAAATTCTAAAACCCTAAACCCTTTTTAGAAAAATAATAATTTTAACCCTAAACCTTAACCCACAAATATAACCCCAAATCCTAAATCCCTAAACCCTAAATCTCACATCCCAAACCTCAAAACCCTAAACCTTATTTAGAAAAATAATAATTTTAATAATATATTTCCTTTTAATTAAGTAATAATTATTTAGAAAAAATAATGATTTCAATAATGTATTTTGTGTGACGAAAAAATAGTAATTAAATGACATTATTTGAACTTTACTGAATGTAGGGATATTAAGGTAATTTATAGCTTTTTTCATTCCATTCTAGTGGCAAACCAAATACTGTAATCCTGATTCCGAGCTTGATTTCAGTGGTCAAACCAAACAACATTGTTTGGTTTCCATTCCATTCCATTCCGATTCCGATTCTCATTCCATTCCACGAACCAAACGCCACCTAAAAGAAACTAGTAGCAAAATTAGAACTACTCTAAAAAATTATTAAAATTTAATAGCTCGATTAAAAACCAATATGGCAACATCAGTACTCAATATTAAGCAAGTGCCGTTAATCAAATAATGGTTGCACTTGAGTGGAAATTACTTGTTTAATAATTGGATTTAAAGTTTAGTGATATTAATTCAAGAAATAAATTAACGAGTGATCACATTTAATTTAAGGAGTAGTTTAAGAAGTCACTCTTCTTATATATAGATATAGATGTATAATTGTAATGTATTCATCATCAAAATTATCAAAATTTAATTGAGAGAAAAACTTTAGTGAGAGAAAATTGCTCTCAATTCTTTTTGGTGTAATTGTCTTGTGAGTTATGAGTTGTAAGTGTTGTAAACATTTTATATAATTTCTTCCTTTTAGTAGAAGATCTACAGTATGTCCAAAAATGTAAGCAAAATTGGTCGAATTTCGTTATCAAATTTGTGTGTTATTTTATCTATTTTTTGTTTTTTTATAAATTTGATTTATAGGGAATTTGCATAATTTTCCAACAACTAATATCAGAACTTTTGTGGTGATTTCTATTAATTTTCTACAATGTTATTATTCATGTAAATAATAAAATTTTGTCGACGATATTGGTTTGTCGACAGAGGTGTTCTAATATAAGATGGTTCGCAGAAATAGTCAAAAATGATCCCGAAGAAATCAGATTTGAGTGGAAGAATGACCACAGATGAAGGAAATGTGAAGCTTGAGAAATTCAATGACATAGATTTTGGGTTTTGGAAAATGCAGATAGAGGATTATATGTATCAAAGAAGTATGTATCAACCTCTCTCAGGGAAGAAGCCAGATGCTATAAAGGAAGAAGATTGGAATTTTCTAGACAGACAAGCCCTCAGAATTATTCGATTGACACTATCATGCAATGTTGCTTTCAACATAGCAAAGGAAAAGACCACGACAAGTCTTATGTTAGCTCTTTCCAATATGTATGAGAAGTCATCAGCTTCAAATAAAGTGCACCTGATGAGGCGATTGTTCAATTTACAGATGATGGAAGGCGCATCGGTAGCTCAATATCTCAATGAACTCAACACAATCACAACCCAGTTGAGTTCAGTTCAAATTAAATTCGATGAAGAAGTACGAGCATTGATACTTTGTCCTTTTTACCAAAAAGTTAGAATGCTACTATCACGATTGTGAGTAGCTCGTCATGAAGCAATAAGTTGAAATTTGACGATGGTCATGATCTGGTTCTCAATGAAGAGATCTGACGTAGAGAGTCGGGTGAATCGCCAACCTTTTCAGTTTTGCATACAGAATCAAGAGGAAGGAATTCAATCAAAGGGAATGGACATGGTAGAACAAACCACTGAGGTAGATCAAAGGATAGGAGGTCCAAATCCAAGAATCTCAATAATTCCTATAGCTCGAAGACTATCGAGTGTTGGAATTGTGGGAGAACCAGACACTACAAAAATTAGTGCAAGAGTGTACGAAGGATCAAGAAGCGAAGGCAAAGGCCAATGTTACTTCCACCTCAAAAGGAAATGATGCATTGATAAACTCTTTAGAGAGCAAGGAAGAATCTTGGGTGTTAAACTCTGAAGCATCGTTTAATGCTACTCCACAGAAGTAATTCTTCCAAAAATATGTCCCCATAAACCTTAAAAAGGTATATCTTGGTGATAATTAACTGTGTGCTATTATTGACAAAGGTGTAGTGAAGATTAAATTGAACGAGTCTGTTTGAGAGTTGAAGGATGTCAGGCATATTCCTGACCTAAGAAAGAACTTAATCTCAGTAGGATAGTTGGCTAGTGAAGGCTACACTACGACCTTCCATGGTGATAATTGGAAGATTTTAAAGGGTACAATAACGGTTGCTCGAGGCAAGAAGAGTGACACTTTTTACATGACAGTAGGGACACGTTGTTCGATCGTAGTTGAAATAGGCAATAAAACACTAAATTTGTGGCACCAGAGATTAGGCCATATGAGTGAGAAAGGGATGAAGATTATGCACTCAAAGGGAAAACTTCCAGGTCAATAGTCAGCGAAGATAGACATGTGCGAAGATTGCATTCTTGGAAAGCAAAGAGAGTCAACTTTAGACAAGTGGTAGAATCCCAAAGAAGGAAAGGCTAGAGCTCATTCACTCTGATGTTTAGGGACCAACGATCATCTCATCAATTGGTGTTAAACACTACTTTGTGACTTTTATCGATGATCATTCTCGAAAGATATGAGTTTACTTTATAAATCATAAGTTTGAAGTGTCTGAGGCTTTTAGAAGATGGAAATCTATGGTTGAAAATGAGACAGGTTTAAAGATAAAAAAAACTTAGAATCGACAATGATGGTGAATATAAAGACATCATATTCAAAAACATTTGCTATGAGCATCGAATCAAAATGAAGAGAATTATGTCAGGCACATCTCAACACATTGGTATAGTTAAGTGTATGAACTAAACGTTGATAGAAAGAACTAGAAGTATTCATATATAGTAAGATCTACCGAAGCAGTTCCGGGTAAAAGTAGTCAACACAAAAGCTTACTTAATAAATCGAGGCTCATCTGTTCCATTGGAGCACATAATACCAGAGAAGATATAGAATGGAAAATCACATCTAAAAGTTTCCGGTTGTGTAGAATTTGTGTATATCAGTGATCAATGTAGGAATAAGCTTGTTCCCAAATCCAAGAAATGCACATTCATCGGTTATGGTAAGGATGAGTTTTGACTACCACATTTGGGATAACGAAAACAAGAAAGTGATTCGCAGTAGAGATGTGATTTTCAACGAAAGAGTGATGTAAAAGGACATGCATAAAATAGACACCAACGACTCAGAGCAAAATGAGTCAGTATTTGTAGATGCAGATGATGTCTCAGATAGTCCCATGATGGAACCAGTTGTAACAAGTCCTCAACCATAGGAACTTGTTGGACATAGCAATGTGCAATAGTACAACACACCACAGCCTCATACTCTAGCTCTTGTATTGAAAAGGTCTTCTTGACCTCATGTGCCTAACAGGAGATACATAAACTATATGTTGCTGACTGATGTATGGAAACCTAAATGCTATGGTGAAGCTTGTCAGACTCGAGATGCCAACAAGTGAGAGCTTGCCATGAAAGAAGAAATGAAATCTCTTGTCTCAAACCAAACACGAGAACTAGTTAAGTTACCCATGTGGAAGAAGACACTTCAAAACAAATGGTTGGAAGGAGTTGACTATACTGCCATTTTTGCTCTTATTGTGAAGCTCAATACTATCAGATTAGTGTTGAGTATTATAGCCATTGAAGATCTTCATTTCGAACAGTTGGATGTGAAGAGTGCATTCCTTCATAGAGACTTAAATAAGAAGATATACATGTACCAACCAAAAGCTTTCTCATAAAGAGGGAAGAAGAACATGATGTGCAGACTTAAGAAGAGTTTGTATGACTTGAAATAAGCCCCGAAATAGTGGTACAAAAAGTTTGTCAGCTTCATGCACAAGAAAGATTTCCATAAGTGTAACGTCGACCACTGTTGCTACTTCAAGAGATATAGATCTAGTTATATCATTTTAATACTTTATGTTGATGATATGTTAGTAGTAGGTTCAAATATGAATGTTATTAGAAGGTTGAAGCATCTATTGTCAAAAGAGTTTGACATAAAAGACTTGGTCCAACAAAGAAGATTCTTGGAATGCAAATCACAAGAGATAAGAAAAAAGGATTCTTGGAGTTATCTCAGGTAGAATACATCAATCGTGTTTTACAAAGATTCAAAATAGGCGATACTAAGCCAGTTAGCACACTCTCAGCCGACCATTTTTGCCTATCTAAAGATTAGTCTCCTCAGACGGAGGAAGAGAAAGAATTCATGGCTATGGTTCTTTATGCATCATCCATTGGAAGTTTTATGTATGCGATGGTCTGTATGAGACCATACATTGGCCATACAATGAGATTTGTTAGTAGGTTTATGTCAAATCCAGGAAAAACTCATTGGGAAGTAATCAAATGGATTTTGAGGTATCTACGAGGCACTGCAGAGAAGTGTTTGTACTTTAGTAAAAGAGAGTTAAAAGTACAAGGCTATGTGGACACAGACTTTAGAGGTAAAGTTGATCACCGAAGAAGCACCACCGGTTATATATTTACTATTGAAACTACAACTGTTAGTTGGATGTCACAGATACAAAAGATTATCACTCTATCCACTACATAAGCTGAGTATGTAGCAGTGACTGAAGTTAGTAAAGAGATGATATTGCTTCAAGGTTTGTTAATTGAGTTGAGATTCAAATAGGAGAAGAATGTTTTGCACAATGATAGTCAAAATGCAATACACTTGGCAAAGAATTTAGCATTTTATTCTAAAATCAAGCATATTGAGCTTCGTTATCACTTCATCAGATCTCTATTGGAAGATGATGTATTAATATTGGAAAATATTCCAAGAAGCAAAAATCCAACGGATATATTGACAAATGTGATAACTATTGACAAACTGAAGTTATGTTCAACTTTATTTGGTCTGAGAGTAACAAAACTAGAAAATTGTTGCATTGATCAAGGTGTGAAGACAGATTGAAATCAATTTTTAAGTGGGAGATTATTGAATAATTTGCTCTAAAGTCAATTATATTAGGGACCTTAATTCGAGGAGCAAATAAATGAATAAATCAATGAGTAAGCACCCTTAATTTAAGGAGTAAATCAAGTAGTGATCACCTTTAATTTAAGGAGTAATTCAAGAAGTTAATCTCCTTATATATAGATGTATAATTGTAATGTATTCATCATCGAAATTATCAAAATCCAAATGAGAGAAAAACTTAGAGAAAAAAACTTTAATAAGAGTAAATTGAGAACAATTTTTTAGGATGTAATTGAATCGTGAGTTGTGAGTACAACTCACGGCATAATATTTTCTAAACTATTTGGTTAGGGAAAATTAAATATCTGATAGGTTTTTCCATTTATCTTTTCAAAAATCCTTAAACATGACAAGTATAAGTAACTTTAGGAAATCTTCAAGCCCATTATTATGCATAAATTTTAATAAATCAAATTAGCATTGAATGATACGTAATACTTTGACCTCCTACAAAACCAATAACCCAATTGTAAGTATAACTCGTAACCACAAATACATATAACCAGTCAATATCCACACATATTCAATGACATGGAATTAGAAATCTAAGGAACAAGAGCAAAACAAAAATAGATTGAAATAGTGTTTGATAGTTAAGGATATGCTACATATTTGGTCATAAAAGTAGGCATAAGCAGCTCAGCAACAATTGAAAAATGGCAAGGGCCTAGGGCAAAAACAAAGTACCAATATTGCACTTTTGAAGTGCACGAAAAAAGAGAGAGGCGTGTTTCATAGCAAACTAAAACCCTAGATTATTGAAAACAAAAGTAATTATAAATTCACCGCACGTGATAACATGTCAAATTTTTCTAGATGTTAGGTTGTTTTAATGGATTACTGTTTGTTTGATTTAATCATACCACATTATTAGGATCTTTAAACGTGGGTTGTTGTTTTATTATTTTAACTTGTTCTATAAGATCATATAATAGCTAAGTTTATTCTCCAATAATATATAGGTATTTCTTTCAATTTTTTTTTTTATAGTTTTTCTTGTTTTTAACATAACAAAAGATCTTACCTTAAAAAAGCAAAGTGTCCCCGATCAAAGATTTAAGGATTGTACTCTCATTAGTCAATGTTATTAACGAATTTTCATACTCTTTGACTTTGTAACTAATATTTTTGAAATATTATAAAAAATAAAAAATAATATTTTTAAAACTTATAATAATAATACTATTTAACAATATATAATTAAATAATATTTAATTATAATAATAAAAATATATAAATTAGATATTAAAAAATTAATAATTTTATTGTTAAAAATTTTAAATTCATTTTTTTCTATTTTCCCTCCATAAAAGGTCTAGGTTGATTGGGCTCATATGTCCCAAACCTTATTGGGCACTTGCCTCCGTGTAAATTTGAACTTTTACATCTTACAAAAATTTGTTTCCTTAAATTTTCATAAAATTAAAATACTCAATTAATTTTATTTTTAATATTTTAAAAAAGTACTTATATTACATTTTTAAATATATAAGATATATATATTTTTTATATTATAAAAAATAAAAAATATTTAAAATAAAGTTTTATAATTATATTATACTATTAAACTATAAAATTTATTTAATCAAATTAATATATAGAATCATGCCAATTAAAATAGAGAAAAAATAGTTTCAAAGATATGATTAAAAAAATCTACAAATTAGTTAAGAATATATACAACATTTATTAAAATATTAAAAATACTTTAGTATTAAATTTTATTTTAAATAAAATATTAGTATTATTATTAACATTTTAAAATTTAAACATACAAATACATAGATATTATAATATTTTAAAGGTATTTGGACTTCATTAATATCAAACCTTTTATCTTAAAATATAATTTAATTTTTAATATTTTTAATCAATTTAACATAATTTGATGTTTAAATTTTTCAAAAAAAATATAATTAGATTCTTAACTTTTCACAAAAAACTATAAAATTTGATTAAAAATATTAAATTTTAAAATATTCATGATTAAATTATGTTACCAAGTAAATAGCATAAATATCTTGACCAATAAAATATAATAAATTATTTTAAATTTTAATAATTTATATATTAATCGATAAAAATAAGATTACAAAGTAAATTATTTAATAATTAAGTATAATAATAATAATTACTTTTAAATATGTTGATAAATTTGTTATAATTTAAAGTGATTTTCATTCTAAATTCAATTACAAAATTATAATTAATTTCGTATATATATTTTTTAATTTTTTAATATTTTTAAAAATACATTTAAATAAATAATTATTTTATTTTAATTTTTTACCATTTTTCGATAAACATAAAAAAGTAGCTATTTGATATTTACAAGATCAAATTACGAATTTAACTTCTAGCCTCGTAAAAATATTTGTTTTCACCTTAATGTATATACACATGGAGAGCTAAAAATAAAATTACATATATTTTTTATGCTATGTATTAAAAAAAAAATTAAAAAATATAAAAAATAACATATTTAAATTTTATAAGAATAATAACAGTAATTTTTTAAATTTTTTTTATCTATATATAAATAATCTATTTATTTAATTAATTTTATTTTTAATATTTTTAATAAATGTACATGTGTTTATTTTTTTATCATATTAAAAAAAATATATTAAAATATATTATATAAAAAAAAGAACGAATTAAATAGAAGTTATAATACGCACTTAAAAAACAGAAGAAGTTTATATTCACTGTCCTCTTTACTCCAATTATTTCGAATCCAATAATTCCAATTACGACACAATCTTACTTAATCTCACTCTCCACCAGCAGTTAAACGGACCGAGGAAGGTCCTAGATTTCACCTCTTTTCATTTTCTAGCTTTTGGTTTGGAGGGCAGTTCATATCGAAGTCAGTATATTTTCAATAAACAACTCAACTAGTCTTCTTTGCGCAAGAAGTTAGAAAATGAGACCCAACATTGTTTCGGAAGTGAGTTCTCTCTGATCTACCACCTGGTCTCTCTTTTTCTCAATTTCTGTTTCTTTGATGTTCTTAATTATACCTTACATGCGTGTTCTTTTTAATTGAAATTCATAATAATTTGATTTTCGAGCCTTTGATATATTTTTTTTCCGTCAGGACACTAACTCATAACATTGAAAATGTAATTGACAAAATTGTCTTTGATGTGTTGTGATCAATTTAAGTGGGAATACTGGGTTTTTTTTATTAATCGAAAAAATGCAGGTTCGATTTGGAATGGCCATGTTTAATTTTTAATTTTCACTATTATTTTGTTTAAATTTCTGCTTCGTTCTTTAATTTCACTTAGAGTTGCTATATTAGGTCATCGTGTTTTACATAACGATTCATACATGGGGACATTGATAATCTTCTCTGCTTGATATAATATATTGGATGCAGAACGGTTTGGAGAGAGATGATATTTTGGATGGACCAATATTTTCCTAGTTTTTTGCAATTTGCATTTTGATTTGTTTTATTTTCTGGTTAGTTGGTAAACAAAAACTGTGAGCGAGGTTGATATCATTTAAAAGCCATATAGTATGTGTTTGGACACATGGACCGGCTTGGAGCCCGACCCAGGATATATACTGAGCCAATGTTTTGTATCTATGGGTCGACCACCAGTCCGAGCCGTAGGGTGGCCAACCCTTGTTTATGAATTTGCCTGTTTTTTACTCTTTTTGTTCTTCCTGACACATGTGTCTACTCTATTTAATCGATACCTGTATACATAAAACTCTATGAGAATTTAGTTGGTAAACAAAAACTGTGAGTGAGCTTGATATCATTTAAAAGCCGTATAGTATGGAAATACAGGTGCACTGTTGTCCTTCTTGGGTTTTCTGCTTATATGGCATTTTCTTGAGATAGTCTAGTTGTCATCAAATTAATTTCTCAGTATTTCAAGGTATCTATATGAAGTTGTCATTACTTAAGGGGGCATATCATTTACCTCAAAGGACTGACATGCAGCTAGCATCTCATTTTAGAGCTTAAATTCTTCATTCTGGAAGAACATCCTTCGCTCTTCTCCCCTTTATTTTCCCTGGGCTTATTTTTGCATAGTTCTGTTGAAATAAGACGGCAATCTCACTGACCAATTTTGAAATGCAACTGACTTTTGTTGCTGTTACAATCTAGTTATTATAAGAATAGCTCCCTTTTATTAATTGGTATATTAAATCTGTTTTCTAAATGTTATTTTGCAGGCAGGATTACAGACAAGACTTAGCCAATGGTGGGAAAGCATTCCATTCCTTACTTCAGCTGTGGTGGTTGTTTGTGGGGCTATTTACTTTGTCTGTTTGTTGGTTGGCTATGACTCCTTTTTTGAAATATGCTTTCTGCCATCTGCAGTTCTATCACACTTTGAAGGTACTTAAATTTTTTATATCTAATTGGTTTGTAAACAGACATTAAAGATTATTGCTGCATTTTCCTATCATCATTAGGTTCCTTTACAGTATATTTCTCTTTAATTTTGCACTGGTATGTGAAACCCAATTGTTTTTCATAATTATAAGCTATCACAAAATTCCAGCTCTTGTCAGATTGCTCACATTTTGTTTTTCATTTGAGTTTCCCTCACCCATGCGCCTCCTGACCTTATCTTCCCCTCCTTCCCTTCTATATGCAAATGTGGAAAGCACTTAAGGAAAATAAAGTATCTTTTTAAAGAATAAAATTTAATTTTCCTGCTATACAAACAAAGAGTAAGGTGAGCTACTTACCATATTTTGGCTATTTCTCCCCTTAAAATCCAAATTATTTCTATGTATATATTCCCTTGCAATTGCATTTATTTCAGCTTCAACTCCCACAAGCATAGTTGGGGACAAAATGGTGTTGAATTTTATCTTCTACTTGATACCTGAAGTTTAATATTTATTTGATTTTCACGCTGTTGTTTTGTGTTTATAACAAGGTAGGTTAAAATCATTGGCTTTTAGGGAGTTGAAAGTCTTCATTTTGCAGTTAAATCTTAGTTTTCTCTTATCACTTATGAATCAATTTTCTTATTTAAGTGCATTGTATATGAATCCTTTTGTCTGAAGTTCTTCAAAATTGAGTGAAAATTCTTTTGGAGAACTTACCTAGCTCAATATTATGTTAGTTTTAAGGTAAGTAAAAGTTTTGTGAAAATATAACTGAAGTGATATTATTGTGATCTCTACAAATTTTCAGGTTGGTTTTCATCTATTTTGGCTATTTTGATATCTAGCTTGTGACATTCAATCAAATAACAGCATTACATTTTCGGTGATCTTTAAGTTGCCGTTCAAGTTTTCAGGCTTGATGACAATCTTTTTTGTTGGTCTTATACAAAAAAACTATATATATTCCATTGAATCAGCAATTTAGATATGATATAAATTTGGCTGACCATTAGAAACTAATATAGAAATTTCATTGGTTTTGTCAAGGAGAAACAACTTTCTGTTAAAATTACCTTTAGCAGATATGATATATTTCTTCAAGAATAATTTCCTCTGTATTCTGAGTCACCTTTTATTGTCTCTTGCAGTTTACAGGATTTACACTTCCTTTCTTTTTCATGGATCGCTGCTTCATGTTCTGTTCAACATGATGGCTTTGGTCCCTTTGGGTTCTGATTTGGAGAGAATCATGGGATCTCTCCGCTTATTGTACATGACCATTCTGTTCGCTACCACCAATGCCCTTTTTCATCTTTTGATTGCACTGTTTGTGGCATATAATCCTTTTTACTCTTATCCATATTACATGAATGAGTGTGGAATAGGCTTCTCAGGAATCTTGTTCTCTATGATTGTTGTTGAAACAAGTCTAAGCGGAGTTCAGTCTAGAAGGTGTGTTTGTTTCCCCCTAAATATTTATTACTATTGTATGATCATTGACAAGCACACTACGATTGTTATTTTTTCCCTTTAACTGAGAAAATTTATATTCTTGCTTCTTGAAGCATTAGAGTATTCATGCAAAGATTGCAATGTGATTGTTGACAAGTACACTATGATTGCTATTTTTTTCCCTTTAACTGAAAAAATCTATATTCTTGGTTCTTGAGCATTAGGGTATTCATGCAAAGATTGCAATGTGAATGTTAACTTTAGATAATCCCCTTGCCTTACTTGTTTCACAGCCTTTGTATTTTTTTCCTCAAATTTTTTTATGTCAATAGGTTGGGATCCATTAACTGACAGAGTATTTCTTTGGTGATGCAGTGTGTTTGGACTATTTAATGTTCCTGCAAAATTGTAAGTACTGTGATTTGAGCAAATTTATTTTATTGCTTATCTGAATCAGTAATATATACATTTATGTTGTGGCAATATGTCTCAGGTATCCATGGATCTTGTTGGTGGTATTTCAGCTTCTTATGACTAATATCTCATTACTTGGACACCTATGTGGCATTTTGTCTGGCTTTGCATGTAAGCTTTTGAACCTCAAAATCATCAATTTCTTATTCCTGCCATACCTAAGATACTGTGAAAGTCAGTAGCAAGGTAATTCTATTGTGTTGTTTTTGTGACGCAGATGCATATGGCATTTTCAATTTTCTTATGCCAGGAGCGTCTTTTTACTCTGCTATTGAGGCATCATCTTGGTTGGTAAGTATTCTCTGCTGGGCTTTTGACAATAAATTAATTTAGGGATATTGTGTTGAGTGGTTTCAAGATTTATATGTAGTTTTTTACCAGAGGACAGAATCTTGCCTATGAGACAGTTGTGATAGAATCAGACACCATTAGTCATTGTAATTACGTTGTTAATTTGGTAGTCATCGTCCTAGAGGGTTATAATTTTTTGTAAGGTTACTTTTCATGAGAGGATTTGTACCAACGGTGTATGTATTTTCATCGTACATATTTAAAGGCGTCCTTTTTGTGTGGACACTCTTTTTTTTTTGAGGTTTTGGTTAACTTGATTGTTGGTTTTTAATTCATTTCCGTCAGCGAACCTTGCAACCATGTTTCTATATGTGTATTTAGTGAGTTTCTTTCAATTTCTAGGTATATGAAATTGGCTAATTGTCTTTCATTGCATATGGTATTTTCTATCAAATCTTGTACACTTGACATTTGCTTAGGCTTAGCTACCTGCTAACCATTGCAATATTATAACTGTGCTCAGGCATTTTGTGTTAGGCGACCAAAGTTTATTCTTTGTACTGGTGGGAATCCTTCCAGTTATGTCCCCACATATACTGGCCAAAGTACAACTTCCAGGTTTGTTATGCTTTTTGATATTATAGCTTGTAAAAAAAAGCTTGCCCATTTTACCAGAGACATAATTCTATATATTTTCCTGATCAGTGGAATGTTTTCTGGAAATATATGGAGGAACATGTCTTCATGGATGCCATCAAGGGAATCGTCTGCTCAGGTTTAATGATCTTTTCTGGTTCTTTTATCAAAACATTTATGTTTCTGCTACCTAATTTTACACGCTCAACTTACATACTCTAAAGAGGGCTCCGAACCCTCATCCGGATGCCCATAATTGGCTTATGCCACTAGATCAGAGTCGTTTGGGCTCTTTATCAAAACATTTAATGGTGGACCTTATTTTCTTTTTTGATCAAGGGTCAATTGCAAATACTTTACTGTGAGTATGCTGAAATAGTAAAATACCTTCCTGAAAGGTTTTAAATAAGACCAGGTCCTTTAGTTGTGTTCCTTGTATTTCGAATACACTTATTTTCTTGAATACAAATAAGTGACTTTTTTCTGTTTTTCTGGGGATGTTTTCATAATTAAAAAAGGAAAGAAATTGAGGGAGAAATATTGTAAAAGGCTTGGTCCGATCCTTTGGATCAAGTCAAGCTAGAACTTTGGTTATATTTTTTTCCCTTCTCTTTCTTTCTTTTAGACCAATAGAGCACTCATATTAAAGTTTAGTGGAGTATATTATATTCTGTTTGAAAGAAATCTTAATTTTGAATTATTTTGAAACTATTTTGGAATTTGATCAATGCTTTACAGTTCTACTCTTATAAACAGCTTATTTTCTTTTATTCCTTTCAAGTGCCTGGTCTTTTTTTCCCCTTTAATCTCCATTTACTGGATTGTGTTTTGAATCTATCATGTTCTTTTGTCTCCTTGTCCTTATGGAATATTTTACTCTTTAATGTCTGGCCAAATTAGACCGGGTTTTTGAAATTTAAATTCCATATGACCTGATGGAAATAAGTTGACAGAAGGCAGGCATAGGTTATCTTTTTGTTGGTTTATGTCAGTCAGATAGTCGCATGTACTTTGTTTCTTACACAGTTTTGTATATATCCTTATCTCTTAATGGTTAGCTGAAGTTTATCGGGTTTCTGAATCAAACAATTTACTTATAGCCCATAGAGGACCAGAGGTTTCCAGGGAGGGCTAGGACTCTTGGTGCTGTTCAAACTCAAGCAGCTTCTGCTGATAATTTAGACTCAAACCTACACGCTAGACTTTTGGGTGATAACAACCAAGATCATTCCTCAGACATAGCACCAACTGGTACAAGACAGCAATTACTGAATGCAAGGTATTCAGATATGCATGACTGTTGACTTGAATGTTTCATATATGTATTTGTTAAGGATCTAAAAGTTGCTTTAATAAACTTCATTCAATTTTTTTTCTCTCTCTCTTTTGGTTCCTTCTTTTCTTTCAACGTGATAGACCAAAATATTGTTCTTCATATTCTACCCATCACTTCGAAAAATAAATTTGCAGTACCCATCAAAATATTCCTTTTTTTTTATAAGCCAGTATATTCAAAACTTGAGGCTTTTTTTGGCCATTGATTAAGAACTTTAGTTTTGGTGATATTTATGTTGGACGGTAGTAACTATATAACAATTACTTGTAACGGTACATCAATATGTTGTACTTTAAAATTCAAAAATTAGTGTGTATGTTTTGATGGAAATTGTTATAAACTGGTTTTATTTCTGTAGTTAGTGGACAAAACATTGGCAACTGCATCTTAATACGACGAGAAATAATAATTTATACTCTATCCTAGTGGTAAAGCTTGAAGTATAGTTTTAATCTGGATGATTATCTGTCACTTAAATGTTTTAGCTCTTTGATTCAACAGTTACCCTTTTTTCTATGTCAAAATTGAACGGTAATCACCAAAATCTTTTGCACATGATATCCAAGGATCAGGTTGTCTTATTTTCTAATTTATGCTTCTCATTTTAGGATCCCCTCCTCCTCCTCCTCCTCTCTTTCAAGCTCTTCCTATATTGAATCAATAAATCCACTAGTTAAAACAATGTACTTATAATGAACTTCATAAAAACTAGTTATAATGTAGTTGGTAGATTATTTTCGACAATGAATTCATTGCAGCACTATGACTCAGATGTCAATACTTATTTTGTATTACTTCAGGGGGTCGGCAGTAGACAATGCATCAATAGTTACTTCAGGAGTCCCTGCTTCCCATCAGGTTTTACCTTCAGACCCAGATATGATTCAATTTTTTCAAAATGATATGAACTGACTTTTTGCATGTTTACCTGTCTGCTAGGTGCAGGATTCAGTTGCTAATGATGAAAAAATTCAAAAACTTGTATTGATGGGCTTTGACAAGGTAAAAATCATAGCTTCTTTTGCACCATATTAGCATTTTGTACAGCAAAGAGATAATATTTTTAAAGATAACACCATGGTAGAGTTTATATCTTTACTTATTGGGTTAACATTTTGGGATTGAAAGACTTATAATTCTTAGTTGATTGAGACAAAAAACTTAGACCTTCCCTCGTAAAAAAAGAAAAAAAGAAACAGCCGTTGCAAAAATAAAAAAGAGAAAGGTGACCTAATATAATAGATATAAATATAATATAAAAAAATACATAGTGATGGGTTCTGTAAGAGATAAAAATCCACACTTTGAGGGGATATTAGAGTTATGTCCCATATTGAATAAAGACAAAACTATGGTAGAGTTATAGGGGGTAGAGTTATAGGGATTATAGGTGTCTCCATCCCTTGCGTTAAATTCTAATGGACTTTGACTGTAATATCAGATGATTTTGCCTCCTTTTTCTATGTTATAGTTACAAAATTAAACAGGTCTCATAATGAATGGACATTAAGATGATAGAGCAAATCAGATGATTGATGGGTATTTTCAAAAGCTAATGTCCTTTCTTGTTTCAGACACATGTAGAAGTTGCACTAGGAGCTGCCGATGGGGATATGGATACAGCAGTAGAAATTCTCACAAGCCAGCAGGTCTATGAGAACAATAATCAGAGACCTTCATTGACTAGAGTTTCTCGTTTGACTGACTGTGACTCTTATATGCAGGGATGAGGGATGAGGGCTTGTAGCTAATCCATCAACTTCAAAAGAATTTGAACTGCGTGTACCGTGCATATTCTCTAGAGTAATTCTGACATTGACCAGAGGAGGAAGGAAAAAAAACAGAAGAATTTGATCAGCTAATACTTTAAACACATCTGTTGAAAGAGAAGTATGATAGTCATTGTGAAACTTTTCTTCCTCTCGTTATTACTGGAAATGGTTGCAAACGTGAGAAACCAAACAGTAATTAGAAAATTCAAGAACTTTTGGTTTCCCGTCTTCAATACTCACTATCAGTTCATGTTCCTTATGCTTGTTCTGGATATTCTAAATTGTTGGAGTAGCACGTGGTGGTCCTTTAAAGCCCTTGTGTTCAAACAAGTCAATGTTTCCTATGTCGATGTGGGATTCAACTTTATGTTCATATTCATGTCTCGTTTTTACCAGTATGCTTGTTATCATCGGTCTTTGAAAAGGTAGATGATAACGAATTTTTATTTTTTTAATCAGTTATTTTTGATAAAAATATTAGGTGATTTATAAATCTTAAAAAAAAAATCAAAATTTTAATTTATGATTTTTTTTTTCATTTTCACTCTATTTTTTTTCTTCTAGAAATTGAAAGAAGTCTTATAAGTTTTTTATGTATGGATATTGGAAAAAAATGATTAAAAATTTAATTTTTTTAAAAATTAAACTAATATTTTTTTAAATTTTTAAAGAAACAAATATAGAAAGTGATCAAATATAACTTAAGAGTCATTTTTGATTTTTTAAAATTATTAAGTAAAAATTGTTATTAAATATATTGATGGTTATTTATTTAAAAAAATTAAAAATCATAAAATCAATTAACTAATTATAAATAAAAAAATATATATATCAAATCGTTATCAAATATGACGCTAATAATATTTGTTTTTGTCATCACATCACTTGTAAGATTAGCAAAGTTTGAAAAGCTACAGGCCATTTTTTCCTGCTCTTAGGGACCTTTTATGCTCATGTAGCATGCCCCTTCGGGCAATACGATTTTCATAATAGGTGAAGCAAGTGAGTGATAACTCTATTCGATCGTTATATTCTTTTGATAGCCAAGGTGTGATTCATCCTCTAAGAGAGAATAGATGTGAAGGTTCAGATTGAAGTTCTTCATGAATTGCAAGGGGACTCAAGCAAAGATGGGCACTCAAAAGGCTTGAGGAGCAGCCCGCAAAAGGGAAATCCCCCCTTCCCACCTTTTGGTCGTGTGTTCATAATATATGGTTTATGCATGCCTTTATTGGAAAAGAAGGAATTAATTGGGCATTTTATGATTTTTCAAGGTTACGTTAATTCAAACCGTAAACATCTATTTTAAGCGTGAGGTTGAACTTAAACATTAATCTTTAATTAAGAGTTATAATTTTATCAATTGAATTATTGAAGCATTGGCAAACAAATTATGTAGAATTGCACACATATTGTGAAGTGGTAAAATTTTTCTTTTTTAAATTGAAAATGAATTAACTAACTAAATAAGAGACTAAAATGATCTCTTTGTTATAAAGAAGTGCTACGGACTTTGCCCAATTATAAATTTTTATCTGCTTGATAATTGATACCCCACAAAAATTCTTTTTAAAGGTAATTTGTGACATAATATAATATGTTAATTCGATACTATTATAAAAATTATTTTTAAAGATAATTTGTGATATATTATAATATGTTAATTCGAACAATAAATAAATAATTACTATCCAACACGATATTAATACAACTTACATAAATTATTTAATAAATATATTAAATATAAATCGATTAACCCATACATATAGTTACTTATATAACAATTCAACAGAAATATAATGTAATAAGAGTAAGAAAAATTTAATAATACATTTTTTCAATAATTATTTTGATCGAGTACATGTAAAGTTAAAACTAACTTTAAAAACATAGCTAAAATATAAATATAATCTTCTAAATATTAGTCTTCTAAATGTGATCTACACCTATTTATTTGTAAGAAATATAATCATTCATATTAAAAAAAATTATAAAATTTTCAAACCATTTTTTTTAAATATATATAATTAAGGATAAAATATATAACATTTTTAGCTAAATTGTACTTAAATATTTATATTATTTTTTATATTTTAATCAATTTATTTTATAATTTTATAGTTTTATATATTAATTTTATTTAAGTAAAAAAAATGTAAATCACATGCTTATGCGAGTAATGTGGTGATTAAACTTATAAAAGTTAGATGATGTTTTTATTTTTATATTATTTTAAAATCCTAAAATAAATAAAATACTATTAAAAATAGTTGTTAATTTAATTAGAAAATAATAAATGTGAAAATTATAACGAAGCATTGCAGCCTCCAAACCTAGTTGGAAAATAGTTTCTTAACTTTCGCTTGTAATTAAAAAAGAAAAAACTCGCTTGTAAATATTTTTTCTTCTTCTTTACTTCTGAGTCTGCTTGTCAATTGTCAGTCTTCCAAACGGAGTTCCCAGAAGCGGTCTACTAAAAATAATCAGAAAGCCGTATCCATCGTCTACTACCGTGTGAAGCTTATGGAGAGGCAGCAGCAGCAAAATGGCAAAGGAAACAAATCACACCCACAAGCCTCTTCTTCAGACAAGAAGATGAAGAAGATATTCGGGAGTAATACTCTTCAGATGAGCGACGATGGTGCCTCTTGTTTACTTGGTAGTATTATTGAAAAGGGTATTTCCGATGATCCACAATCCAAGTCTTTCGCCCCAATTCCTCCCCCTAAACCCACTGTGCTTCCTTTCCCTGTTGCTCGTCACCGTTCTCATGGCCCGGTAAAGCCCCTAGCTTAGCTCTTTTGTACTTTTGCATGCAAGACTAGGCTTTATCAATGTAATTTAGGGTCTATTTGTTTATGATTCTAATGCTAAATGAAAGCGCTTTCTTCTGATAGCCGACTGAAACCATTTTTAGCTCTAACAAAAGCAAACAAACCCTTAACCAAGTTCGCTTGCATGTATTTTGCAAGAGAAGTAAAAGATATATTATTTTCATGGGAATATTTGTGAACGAACGAGGGAGTGAGTGAATGGTGTGTTTTTGATGTTAAAAAGCACAAACTTTGATAACTGATCTTTGAGTTTTATTTTGCAGCATTGGGGTCCTGTGGGTAGTAAACTGGTTGTTAGGGATGAAAATAATGATGGAAAAGATGATGAAGAGGATAACGATTTTAAGGAATTTGAAGCAGTAGCTACTTTGGTAAAACCCATAAAGAGGAAGGAGAAAAAATCTATGGAATTTTGTAAATGGAGAGAGTTTGTCCAAGATGACAAATATTTCAAGGATGGGAAAGTGGAAGGAAATACGTATGGCTTAAGAAAATCTGGAAAACAAGGTAATGGTGGAGAAGCAATTAATAATGTTGCTATGGATAGTGAAAAAATTGGGAGTGGTAGAACTGTAGTTGACATGAGGTTTGATGATTCTAATCAATTGCATCTCCATAATAATGGCAAATGTGGCAGCCCTGTTGGCATGGAGAGTGAAGGAGAACCTATGTCTGTAAATAGCCACATGGGTGGTCACGATGGTGCAACTATGAATGTGCTTCAAATAGGGGAGCAAAAATCTTCCAATTCAACTATGGCTTCTTGTTCTGGGTCTAACTCTGAGAACAGACAGATGTTAATTGAGAATGAAATTGATGTTGAGAATTGTGCACGCTTACAGGGAATGTCGCCAGAAGAAATTGCAGAGGCACAAGCTGAGATAATGGACAAGTTGGACCCTGCATTACTGAAAGTGCTAAAGAATAGGGGTGAAGGAAAATTGAAAAAGAAAAGGAACTCAAGCTCAGATATTGGCACCAACAATGAACCTGGTAATGTTCAAAACATGGTTAACAATAATGCTAGAACGTCTCCTTTATCTGAGAGTGACTCATCTCAAGTGGGGATGAAAACAACCTCAAATGACATGGACAGTGGACCAGACAACCATGTAGCACAAAATCCAGACATTGCAAAAACCACTTTGTGGAATGCTTGGAGTGAGAGAGTGGAGGCTGTGAGGGAGCTCAGATTTTCTTTAGAAGGGAATATTGTTGAGAACGGTTTTATTCAGGGACTGGATACTGGTAAGTGGTAAGCTTTAATAAGTTTAGTTTTTAATACTGATTTTCATTGTATTAACCCCTACCTTTCTTATCCTATTCGTCAATGTATTATATCATAAGGGCATGTGTTATTGGCAGCCCCTATGATCCAGTCAGTTATGTTTCAGATTTGTTTCTGATGAGTACATTCTATTGTTTGTGGGCTCATGCATTCATTGTTCAATATTTGGATGATCATATATTGTCGTCAAGTGGTAATGATTTCTTCCAGTATCGAAGGTCAAAGCTATAGATAGTTTCATGGCACTTCTAGAATAAATCAAGGCATGACGAATGTGAAAGACAATTCTTTAGTTGGGTTGCTCACCATTTAAAAATTACATTAAGTTACTAATATTTCCTATATTTAAAGTCGAAACCATTTTTTTTAGTTGTGGTCCACTTATATCCTCCTCGGATTGTTTCCATTAGAAGATTTCTTTTGACTTATATTGTGAGACTGAATTCAATAATTTTGAATCACATCTAAATGGAACTTTTCAATCAGATACCAGTTATTTAAAGATAATTTATTTTGTAAAAGAAAAATGTGGTCCTATATGATATTTAGTTCTTCATAATATTCTGTTTTACAGGAAATGTTACTGAGCGTGACTTCTTGCGGACGGAGGGGGATCCAGGGTCTGCAGGTTACACCATCAAAGAGGCAGTGGCACTTACTAGGAGTGTTGTTAGTCTAATTTTCCTTCTTAATAGATGTGTCTGGTGTTTTTCCTGTTCAAAATTGACCAAGTCTAGTATCATCTACAACTTTAAAATAATGTGCTGTTGTTTTCAGTTCTATCTTATTCATTTTCTTTTTTCTCCTTATATGCCTATTGGTTTCAGATTCCAGGACAAAGGGCTCTTGCATTGCATTTGCTGTTAGCTGTCCTTGATAAGTCATTATATGGTATTCACCAAGCTCGTCTTGGATGTACCATTATAAACTCTGATAAATATCACAAATTTGTTGACTGGGAAGCAATATGGGCCTATGCATTTGGTCCAGAACCTGAGCTTGTTTTATCACTGAGGTGAGTGATACCATTGTATGTACTCTATATTGCTTATTATTTAGAGATAAATTTAGGGATAAGGACTCAAATTACACAATTTTCAATTAGTGATCTCAAATGAAGAGGTGGATGTTTCAATTTCACATATTCATTAGAGATATGTTTTTACCAAACAAAGACAATGCCTAGAGTGGCTCACTATGCTATGTAAATCAATTTTCTCTATTATTTATCAGCTGCCACAACATTGTCTTCCTTCATATTATTATTTCATATTTATTATATGCTGCTTTGATATTTCTAAAACCATATCAGTGCACTGTCAACTTTCTTGAAAAGACTGAGGTTCCAAATTTTGAAATATTATGAATTTCACAAAAGTACTTAGAAGCTTCCACTATTGCTTTTAATGAAGTTTAGGGACAGTTAGTTATTTTTGAAAATTGGAAAATATATCTAACACTATATATTTAGGTCACATTCAGTTCTGTATTGAAATACAGAAGCATGTGCCTGTGCTTTGTTGGATTTTGACTAATATGTTACTTTGCCAGCAATGCTGGCGGGGAAAGTTTTCCTTGAAATCTACTAGAGCCTTTGTCTTGTGTTCTACTTAACATTTTTCAAATATCTTGAAAGACTTTTTGAGACTAATTATTGTTTTAACAAGAAAATTATTTTTAGCTTGATGGTAAGACTTATATGTATGTTTTTTGATTAAAAAGAATGTATGCTTTATGATAGTCGATGACATGCACATAACCTGAATTTTCTTGCATAAAAGAACGGTAATTTTTATGTAGATCTTTTGCTTGCTACCTTCATTTTTAGCATGCATTCTTAAGAAAGTACTAGTTTTGACATGCCCAAACTAGTTTGATGGCATTCACGAGTGAGATGGATCTGGAGCCAATGCAACGTCTTATTCAGTTGCTACAAACCTAATTGAAGCGATATTTTATTAAAAATATCCTTTTGTGCCAAAGAAACATTTGATTGTTAGATTACGGTCATTCAAACTAGTTTCCTTGATTTGCAGGATATGTCTTGATGATAACCACAATTCTGTTGTTCTAGCTTGTGCCAAGGTTATACAATGTTTATTGAGCTATGATATGAATGAAAACTTATTTGAATTCTTGGAGGTAAGTCCCTTTGTCCAACGTGTATTTTTTTTTGTCCTAGGTGTCCCTCAACCCTAAAAAAAATATCTTCTTATTTTCTGATTTCATATTGACTCAATTATTCATATAAAAACTATTGATTCAATTATGATATATTTTTATTTCAGAGGTTAGGAACTCTTGAGGATGTCTATACTGCTCCTGTATTTCGAAGCAAACCTGAGATTGCCATTGGTTTTCTCCATGGTGGATTTTGGAAATACAATGCTAAGCCTTCCAATATTCTTCCCTTGAATGATAATATAATTGATGATGAGACTGATGAGAATCACACAATTCAGGATGATATTGTGGTCGCTGGACAGGATTTTGCTGCAGGTTTGGTGCGGATGGGAATCCTTCCAAGGATTCGTTATCTTCTGGAGGTTAGCATGATTTTTCTGGTTTCGTAATTTAATTTCTTCTCATCCAAAAGAGCTATAAGCTACACTGGATCCTTTATAATTAATCAAAAGTTTTATTGAATTTATGAATTGAAGCCTTATGCTTGTGTATTTACATGGTCATTTTCATCTGGAACTTCAATGCTCATACTTCATGTTACATGGAGTTACTTTATGGAATTACCTTTTAAAAAATGCTGAAGTTACAATTTGTCAAATTGTGAAACTGAGTATTGTTGCATAATATTTGAAAATATTTGACTTTTGTTTATCCCAAATCCTTGGTCTCAACTTTCAACACGTCATCAGTCATACAATGAAATCAAAAAATTATGTTGTATTGCCTTATTTACATTATGTGGTTAATTCTTTGGAGGGAGATGGTGTTCAATGGATTGTCCATGTCCTTACAAGCCTCAGTAATTGAAAATGTTTAGTGACTTTTAGAAACGTAGGAAAGCACATATTCGGTGGCATTGTAGAGCTCTTCTTTATTGGTACTTTTGATGGAAAAAAATAGTGGGATTTTTGAAGATAAAGAGAGTGGTTGCAACTTTCTTGGGAAGAAACTGGATTTTCCACAAGTATCTGAATTGCAAGTGCCATAAAATATCAGCAGAAAGTTGTGGTGTTTTGTTTTGTATTGTGTTCTAACAAGTGTTCATGTGGCACACATGTCAAATGTCCTTAGACAAGGAGAATGCTTAACATACATGTTTATGTAGTTTCTAAGTTAAAATTTTTTTTTTTGGTTTCAGTCAGATCCCACAGCAGCTTTAGAAGAATGCATAGTTTCAATATTAATTGCCATAGCAAGGCACTCTCCAACATGCGCAACTGCAATCATGAAATGCCAAAGGCTTGTTCAAACACTTGTCAATAGATTTACTGCAAAAAACAGTACAGAAATTCAGCCTGCTAAGATAAAATCTGTCTGTCTTTTGAAGGTAAACATTTCTGGAATATCATTCTGACAGCAAATGTTGCTCTTTAATGTACATTATTTAGCCAGTTACTTCTGTATTCAAGGATTAGGAAACTACTGATCACTGTTTGTTCTCTTATTAATGTCTAAGGTGCTTGCTCGATCAGATAGGAATCATTGCATTGATCTGATAAAGAATGGGTTTTTTCAAACTATGACCTGGCACTTGTATCAACAACATGCTACCTCTCTTGACCACTGTGTCAATTTGGGGAAGGAGAAGTTTAAACTTTCATCTGCTTTAACTGTTGAACAATTGCGTTTTTGGAAGGTCTGCATTCAGCATGGTTATTTTGTATCGTCTTTTCCTGATATTTTCACCTGCTTGTGCCTTTGGTTGAATCCTCCTGCATTTGAGACGCTGGTGGACAACCATATTCTTAGGGAGTTCACTTCCATCTCCAAGGAGGCATACCTCGTCTTAGAGGTTTTGGCTAGAAGACTTCCAAATTTCTTTTCACAGAAGCATCCAAGCAATCAATTTTCTAATTATCCTGCTGATGACATTGAGATATGGTCCTGGAGCTATGTTGGACCAGTGGTTGATTTAGCTGTGAAGTGGATCACGTCAAAGAGTGATCCATATGCATGTAATTTCTATGAGCAGCAACAAGAAATCGTGTGTGATTGTACAACCCAAGAGCCATCTATAACCTCCTTATTGTGGGTGTATTCAGCTGTAATGCACATGCTTTCTAGGGTACTTGAAAGAATTATCCCAGATGATGATGCTGTCATCACACTGGGAAGTGGTGAGCTTGTGCCATGGCTTCCAGATTTTGTTCCCAAAATCGGTCTTGAAATTATTAGAAATGGATTCCTAAGCTTTATAGGTGCCAGTAATACAGAACATGGAATGGAATTCTCTGGAGGTGATTCTTACTTTGAGAAGCTGTGTCATTTGAGACAGCACAGTCTATATGAAACATCATTAGCTTCTGTGAGTTGCCTTCGTGGATTACTCAAGACTATGGTGAACATTGATAAATTGATCCAGTTGTCCAGGAAAGGGTTGCATAGTTCCTATCAAGAAAGCTCGCTCTCTAGAGAGGAGAACATACTCAAGAATGGCATCATTAAGGGGTCTCTTAGCAAAATGAAAAGTATGCAAACTATTTTTATGAAATTAATATCTTCAGAGTGTCACACTCTACAATCCATTGAAACATTTGGCAGAGGTGGTCCTGCACCGGGGGTGGGTATTGGCTGGGGTGCCTCTGGTGGAGGGTATTGGTCTTCTACATTTTTGCTGGCACAGATAGATTCTCGGTTTCTCATTGATCTGTTTGCTACTTTTCAGATCTGTTCTGGTTCCAATTTACCCACAGAAGCAGAGCAAACCATTACCATGAACATGATCAATACTTCCTTATCATTACCTTTAACTGCTGGTCCAAGGGATAGAATTCTTGTGGAAAAGGCATTTAAATTTATGCTCAATGTATCTGTTCTGAAGTATCTTGAAACCTATATTCGTCGTATTGTTTCCTGTTATGGCAAAACAGCGCTGTTTCAGTGGGAATACAAGGATGATGATTACCTGATCTTCAGTGATATATTAGCTTGTCATTTTAGAAACAGATGGTTGTTATCAAAGAAGGCCAAATCAACAGATGACAAGAGTTGCATTGCGAATAAGCCATTTAAGAAGGGAAATTCTTCTCTAGATACCATACATGAAGACTTAGATATATCAAATAGCAGCCAAGATTCTAATTCTTTAGTAGTTGAATGGGCTCACCAGAGACTTCCATTACCCACTCATTGGTTTCTCAGTCCCATCTCAACCCTTTGTGATAGCAAGGATCTTGGTCTTCAGAAGACTACCAATTTAGAAAATCTTTTGCAGGATCCTGGTAATATAATTGAAGTTGCCAAAGCTGGAATGTTTTTCCTATTGGGTATCGAAGCAATGTCCACCTTCTTACCTGATGATGTCTTCTCCCCTGTTCGCTGCGTACCTTTAGTTTGGAAATTACATGCATTATCTGTGGTCTTGCTATTTGGAATGGACTTGATTGATGAGGATAAGAGCAGAGATATTTACATAACTCTGCAAGATTTATATGGTAATGTTATTGGCAAGGCAAGGCCTGAAAGTGATGAAACAACTCAGGAGAAGAACGTAGGCTTACTGACAGAGCACTCTGCAACTATAAATAAGGACAGTTTGGCTCTTCTAAGGTTTAAGACAGAGATTCACGAGAGTTACGCAACATTCGTTGAAACTCTCGTGGAGCAGTTTTCTTCCGTCTCATATGGTGATGTGATTTTTGGCCGCCAAGTTGCAATATATCTACACCGTTGTGTTGAAGCTCCTATTCGACTTGCTGCCTGGAATGCACTTAGTAATGCTCGTGTTCTTGAACTTCTTCCTCCTCTAGAGACTTGCTGCGGACAAGCTGAAGGATACCTTCAACCTGTTGAGGTATGCCAAGTTATTTCCTGATTTTACTATGATGTTCTGAAGTCTATTTCCATTTCACTCCTGCATTTTAAAGCTATTTTGTTTTTATCAACAATTTTTTATATGTGCACCAACTGTAAATTTGAAATATTTTGTCTTGCACTAGAATTTGCAGAAAATCACTTATTATTCCCCTATGTCTCTATTTGTCAAGTTTGTTTCAACAATCCCTCCCCTACAACAAAAGAAGCTGAGAAAAAGTTTATCATGTCTCTAGCTCTAAATTTATATTAAATCATGCCTGGAACAATTTTTTTTTCTTTGATCTTTTTAAGACATGCAAAATTTTAAGGTAATACTGCCTGTTTGATGAAATTATGTTATAGGTTGTTTGACAAAAAAGAAGAAATTTGGTTCCTTTGTGAAAGAATTCACTGTCTTAATTTGAGTATTTAATGCAAAGGTGACAAACATAAATTACTTGGGTATCCGCAGGATAATTCTGATATATTGGGGGCTTATGTGAAATCATGGACTTCTGGTGCTCTTGACAGAGCAGCTACTCGTGGATCAGCTCCATATACGTTGGTTCTACACCACCTTTCATCATTTATTTTTAATTTCTGTACTGATGATAAGTTACTGCTGCGGAACAAGCTCGTAAGAACTCTCTTACGGGACTTCTCCACAAAGCAAGACCACGAGGTATGCATTTTTTTTTTTTTAAGGTTAGACTCTTGTATTTCTCTTCGGTTGAATTACTTTTATCTGGGAAACTATGTTGTTCTCCCAAGAGCAATTATTTCCATGTGTTTATGTTCTAGTTTTCAATTTTCAAGTCATCAAAATGTCACAGAAAACAAAATGATAATTGGGCATGCAAACATTCAGACTACATGTATTTTTTTTAACCAGACTGCAATGGTAGAGATAGAGAGGTGTTTCTAATTCCATTATGTCCTCTGATTGTAGGTAATTATGTTGAATCTTATTCAATATAACATCGCACCCCAGTTTACGACTCAAGAAGATGGTTCGCCATCTAAAAGCAGTATAGAGAAAAGGCTTGAGGTACTAAGCAAAGCTTGCGAGAGAAATTCCCTTCTTCTAAATGAAGTGAAGAAGCTAACATCCCTTCTAAAGAACAGCAGTTCTTGACATTTTGTTGAAGAAAAGAACTATGCGAAGCTCTGTCAATTGTGGCATATATGAACATATGAACTTATGGTTACCAGAACTCCACAGCTCAATTATAATTCATGTCTTGCCGTTTTTTGTGGGCTTTTACAATGGTTTTTTTGGTCATGTTATCATGAGGTATATGAATATCAAGAAATGGGTATATATAGGAATAAATTGTGGTAACTGGTCCAATCTCATATCGCAGTCACCCATTACTCAAAACATAACCCTACTCTTAAGATTTACATAGTATTTAACACTCATATTTCAACGTTGAGATATGTGAGTGTAGAAAAATATGTAATATTTTGTTGTCCTATCAAAATTAATTATTACAATGGTAGAATGTAGTATGTCCATTTTGCTTAATCAACAGATCATCAAAGTATGTTTAAGAAAACTCTTTCAATACAATACTAATCATATAAAAAGTCAACCCTAGAAGTGGAAGACGATGGCAAGTGATCAGCGGGAAATTCTTTGCGGACGGCAAAGGCATGCTATTAATGCAGGCAATACAAATCTCTTTTTACTTTTATATTTTAAAAAGGAAATATTATATTTGGTTGGATTGGTATTCAAAATTAAAAAGGTTAGGAGAGAACCTTGAAATTGAAACATGTGTGATAGCAATGTTTTTTTGTTTGATAAAAAGATTATAATTAAGAATAAAATATATTTTTTCATATAAAAATATAAAATTAATATATTTTTTTAAAGTTAAATAATTAAATAGTAATACTTATAATATAATATAAATGATTAATAACACAAATTATTTAATATTTAGAACACTTTTCCTTAAATTATATGTTTGTATATTATATTGTAATCATAAACCTACCTTTCCTAATTAATGAATAGTTTTCAATATTTTTATGAGATGTGACACGAAAAATAATATGAATGTAAACATATACCAATTTTATCATATTCTCAAAACATTAATACACTAGTTGCAACCGACAAATCCCATCAAAGCATACACGTTTTCTTTTGCCATTGGATCTGTCTTATTTATATTTTCTGTAAACCTTTTTTATTTGATTTTTTTTTTTGGTTAAGAAATTAATTGCACAAGTTATTGCTGTACTTCAAAAAAAAATGATATAATTACTCTTGTTATCTGGGTATGATCATATGACCTTGAAGCTATGCAGTCTGCAAAGCGAAAGTCCCACATCGCTTTAGTACTAAATACTAGAGTTCCAATTTCAATATAAAAACGGAGCTCTTGTGTAGAGCAAACCATCTTTGCGCTTGGGGCAATGACGCAGCTAATGAGGTTCTAACCGAGGCGCGTCTATTGCTGGTTGAAAACTATTTCCAAACCCCCTCTTGGGCCTGGGCTTGTCCCTGGCCTTTGAGAATTTCTGGAAGGGTTCCCTTCGGGGTAAAGCCCTATAATTACTTGTCCAATTTTTAATTTCTGAACAAATATTAATGTAATAAAGTATTATTTTAGTTTTTATCCGAGTGGTGGAATTTGAATTAAAATTATATAATTAAATGAGATTTTTTCTTGGTTAAGAGGAATCGTATGATATTTTTTCCTTATTATTAAATGATAAATGGTTATTAAATTATATTTTTCTAACTGCAATTATTCGGATTTCGACCATTTTACAAGTTACTTTATTTTCTTTTATTTTGTACATTTTAATCTTCTATATATAAACTGTTTTTAAAAGTTTCAGTAATATTTTAAACTCAAATCAGTCCCATCATTATTAAATGCCATGCCTACAAAATTTTATTTTAATTAAATTCAAATAAGTAAGAATATTACTTTCTATACCACAAAAGATTAAAGATTGCATTAGAAATTAAGGCCAAGGTTTACTGAGAAGGACAAATAAATTATAGCTGATGGGATATTAATTTGTATTTAATAATATTTTTGATTTATGATTTATAATTAAATAATTAATTTTATGATTTATAAATTTTTTAAAAATAATTTTTAATATATTTGATAATATTTTTTATTTGGTGATTTTTAAGAAAAAAAAATTAAAAATTACGTACAAGTTATTCGATAATATTTTATATTTTTTTAATTTTTTTTCTTCAAATATTTATAAATATTAAAGTCATGAGATTTTTATTCTCTAAAAAAATGCTCGATGAAAATGAATAATATTAAAAATTTAAAATTTAATTAATTTTTTTTAATGATTTATGAATCATTCAATATTTTGATAGTGATTCTTTAAAAAATTAAAATTAAAATCAGAAATGAAACATATATGATTGAAAAATCATTTTAAAAAATAAAAAAATAAAAAAATCTAAAATATTAGAGATGCAAACAATTACTTTTTTTTATAATCACCGCGTAATTAAGAATTTCCACTGTAAGTTGTACCTGTTTCTCAGCTTCGACAAATTATTTAATCTGTATACTAATACAATATTAGAGTTTATCCAACAAGAACTTCATGACAGTTTATCCAAAAAAAAGAGACTATTTTTTGTTTTTAATACAGAAAATCTAGAATTTAGTAACATGCATACTCAATGATATAGGTAATTCAATTTAAAAAAATACAAGTAAAAAGAGCATGAATATGATCTGTTTCTTTAATTTTTAGTTTTTTCTTTTTAATCTTTTTTTTTATAAAAAAAAGATAGGATATCTCAATTTTAGGGTAAAAACATATAAGATTGCCTAATTCTATATTTGGTAACATTAATAATTTAACTCGCTTGTATGAAACCAAACACCATACAAATCAATCAAATAAAAAAGAACCTTTCACTTAATGATTTAACACTAATACTCAATCTTACCCGTTTTAAATCAAATTTTCGAATTATTGATTTATTAAAAAAAAAAATCAAATACAAAAAAGCCATTGAAAGGGCTTAGTCTAATAAAAATGAAGATCATCCACGTAATCTTTAAAAATATTTTTTTCTTAACATTGCTTTCACTACTTCCCACTCTTTCATATTCACTTCCTCTTTCAGTAAACAAGAGATGGATTATAGATGAAGCATCGGGCAATCGCATAAAAATGGCTTGTGTAAATTGGCCTGCTCATATGCAAGCAATGATTGCAGAGGGTTTGGATAAGAAGTCATTGAGTGACATAGCAATTTCTATTTCTAATTGGGGTTTCAACTGTGTTCGTTTCACATATGCTACTCACATGTTCACTAGATTTGCCAATAATAATGTGGTTCAAACTTTTGATTCATTAAATTTGTTACAAGCCAAGTCAGGGATTTCTAAGTACAATTCTTGGGCTTTGAACATGACACATGTACAAGCCTTTGAAGTTGTGGTTGAGGAATTGGGTAAACATAATCTTATGGTTGTAGTTGATAATCATGTTAGTAATCCCAATTGGTGTTGTAGTGAAACTGATGGAAATGGGTTTTTTGGTGATAAAGAGTTTCACCTTGATGAATGGTTAAGAGGTCTTGATCTTGTGGCTATGCATTTTAGGAATAAAACACAGGTAACTCCCATTATCTTTAAATGCACGTTTTTTTAACAAATAAATTATATTTTTTCCAATCTATTAGACCCTTTGTAAAATTGTTCTCAAACTTTTGAATCGTTAAAAAAATATGAAAAAACAACATTTATAATATTCTTAAAATTTTGTAAACCAAAAACAAAAAACTCCTTATTTAATGTTCATATATTTTTACTAAAAATTAAAATTATCAATCTAAAATTTTTAGATTGAATTTTAGTCGCTTACATCCGTTTAACGTTATTGAGATATAATTTTTATTGTTATAAATTTTAAAAATATTATTTTATATAATTTTTCAAAAAAATATTTCTAACCTTATTGTTTGTGTTGTGTTTAAAGGGTTATATTCATTATCAGTCAACAAATCTAACATAAATTAAATAACAACTTGTTATTCAATTTTTTAAGACGTGTTATTTTTGTTAACAGAAGGAACAAAAATGAAAAAAAGTAACAAAACCTTTAGATCGTAAACATTTTTAAAATGATTACAAGTTATGAACAAATTTGCAACCAAAGCTAAATGGCCAGAGACATAAAACATGATTATTATTTTTTTAACTTGGTTTATCAGGTGGTTGCTATGAGTTTGAGAAATGAACTACGCGGGGCCAGACAAAACCAACACGATTGGTATCAATACATGAGTCTAGGAGCTAACACAGTCCACGAAGCAAACCCTAACTTGCTTGTAATTGTTGGTGGATTAAGTTACAGCACAGATCTGAGCTTCTTGAAGAATAGACCCTTTGTTGTAAAAGTAGGTAACAAACTTGTCTTTGAGGGACATTGGTATGCAGTCGGCGGAGGACCAAAGAATAGGTGGAAGGTGCAACCACTAAACAGTGTTTGTGCCAAAGCTATGCAATGGTTTGATATTAACAATGGTTTTCTTATAAATGGTACTAACTCAGTTCCTTTATTCATGACTGAATTTGGTGGAGATCAAAGCGGAGTAAGTACGGTTGACAATAAATTCTTGACATGTGCAATTGCTTATGCTTGTGCAAGAGACTTGGATTGGGGTTTGTGGGTTTTGAGTGGAAGTTATTATATTAGGCAAGGCAAATCTAATTTTGGGGAGACCTTTGCTGTTTTTGACTACAATTGGACTAATCTAAGAAACCCAATGTTACCAACTAGATTAAAGCTTATGCAAAGCACATTACAAGGTACATTTTTCTTTTGTCTTATCAAAACAATTCAATATCTTGTTCATGATTAAATGATTTTGCTATAACTGCAATGGTCAATTTTTTAGATTAAATGTGTTGTTTAATATCATATTTTAGAACAAATGTTTTTAAGTTTATTTTATTCGTGAAAAATTTGTTATTTAAGTTCGTTCTTAAAAAATGTATAAAGTAAGGATAAAATTAAATTTTATCATTAAATATAACGGAATATATAACATATGTATTACATGTATGTTTATATAAAAATATTTATTAAATTTAAATTTGAAAATATAATACCATCTACACCATTAATTTATATTATCTTATGATTACGATGATTTATTAAATTTACTTTTACCAAAATATAGTACCGAAATATTGTTATACTACAATATTTTTTTTAATTACATCATCTGCAAAAAAAAAAAAAGACTAAAACATATATTTTTTTAATTTTATAAGTATGTGAATATTTTACCAATAATAAAAATGTATCATGCAGGTGTTAATGCAAGCATTCCAAAAACATACATTTTGTTTCATGCATTGAGTGGTCAATGTGTCCAAGTAAACAATAAGAATGAAATTTATATGGGAGATTGCAAAATTTGGAGTAAATGGAATCAAAATGAAGATGAGCTCCAATCAAGTTGATAGATGGTAGTAACCCTAATTTGTGTTTGAATGTTGTTGGCGACAACCTCCCACCAACTCTCTCAAACGATTGTTTGAGCAAACAAAGCTCTTGGAGAGTCATTTCGAAATCAATGCTTCATTTAGCTGCTATGGATAAACATGGGGGATTGTTATGCTTGGAAAAAAATGCTAACTCTTCTCAAATATTGACTAGGAGTTGTATTTGCATAATAGATGATTCCAATTGTCTGCAAGATCCCCAAAGCCAATGGTTCCAACTTATTCCAACAAATATAAATTAAATAGCTCTCACATTTATTTCATTACTTGTAATTCGTTTTTCTCTTTAAAAAAAATTCTAATATAAACATTTACTATTTTTTAATAATTAATTTTTCTTTTTTAATCATTATTATATATATAACTATACTATTCACATACATGTAACTGTTACTCGAATCTAGAGATATCAAATGAGATATCTTATTTCATCCCATGCTTTATTTAATGTCATTAATAAATTTATGAGTTAAAATTATCATATTCTATTTAAATCTCTTCCCAACCATTTATAGTTGTCTTTGATGAGCTCATGATTATTATATTATAAATAATCATGTTTTTTTATTATTTTTTATAATTTTACTCATCGTTTAGATTCATTTGGAACAAATAAAATATCCTCTTATAATATTATCCTATTGTCATTCTAATCCATTAAAAAATAAGTGTGTTAAGATGAGATTATTCCATAAAATTTATGGATTGTACCATAGACTAATAGAATATATCATCTTATTTAACACATCTACTCGAATCCTATACATTCTACATGTTTAAAATGCTGTTGAGTCAAACACTCTCGACAATTATATCCTATTTTTAGCATAATTCTATTGAATCTTTAAGAGTTTACAAAACTAAAGGCTCATTTAGATGTATTTATTTTAAAAGTAGTTTTAAGAAAAGTGATTTAAAATAAAGTGGTTTAGTTAAAAATGATACATTTAGGTGCTTTGGAATTAATATATATATTAAAAGTGATTTTGATAATTATTTTAAAATTTTTTAAAAATATTTCTCTTAAAGATTACAAATAATACATATTAAATTTTTAAAAATATTTCTTATAAAGATTACCAAATTATGAATGTATTTAAAATCACTTTTAATCAAATGAGCCGCATACCATAACAATATATCATCCAATAGTAATCTAACATGTTCCTTATCTTACACTAGCAATCTAACATGTTCCTTTACTTATCTGCTATTAATAGAAATTACGGAAATTCATACCTCCAACATTTACATAATGATTTATCTTTGCAACTTTTGCTTCCCCTATCTTCATATGTTAAAATTTTTTATTTTTTAATATAAGTTTCGACTGAATTTTATATCCCACATATATTGTGATTTGAAAGATTAATAAAAAAAATATTTTAATTCTTAAATTAATAATATGACTTAAATTTAACAATTTAAAAAATAAATAGAAGATCATATTTCTTATTTATTGGGATAGGATTTGGAGACCAATATTGTTTACTAATGAATCTAACCAGTAATTTTGATCATAAAATAATTTAAATCAATAGTAGAAATATTATTACAATTTAAAATTTAAAATTAATTAATAATTTTTAAATTAAGAAAAAATCATTAAATATATTTATCATTAGATATAAGTACTTTATCGATAAGATATAATTAGTTATATTTATTAGTTAAAATTATTTATCTTCATATTTTTATACCTATTTTTTTTATTATATCAACATTTATTAAAATTTATATTTTTAAATACATATTTATATGATAAATATATTTTGAAAAAAGTTATTTTTTTATTCTAACTTACTTATTTTTATTTTTGTGTATAATATTATATAAGTTAAGTATAATTATATTATATTGAAATATATTAAATTATATTATTATTATTCTGTATAATCAAACGACCACTTGGATAAATTAATAATAAATATTTTAATAAAATAATTTATATTTAAAATAATAATTAAATTTTTATGTAGTTTTGTTATCTATTAAAATTTATTTTTAAATCAATATTTATTTTATTTTATATTTTAATTACATTTAAAAAAATAAAAAATATTTTTAATTTAAAATAAAAAAAAGTCAAGACACATGCTTTTAGAATTGAAATTCAAGACATATTAAATAAAGTTTCAAATCCAATTTAAACTTATATCTATTATTAATACTTAACGTGATCATATAATTTTTATTTGATACAATACAATCTAACTTAATAATTAAACAAATAATAATATAGAAATTATGCATTCAGTCTTTAAAATTAAAAGTTTTTAAAAATTTTATAGAATTTGTTACATATTATAAAAATGACCAAATTTTTTAAAATGATCACAATTAAATACATTTTAGAAAGCTTTAAGTAATCTTATTAACACATGATATAATAATATCACTCTTTTACAAATTTTCACTAAACTAGGCATACTCAACTATATAAGTAATAATTTATACTTATTGAATTAATTTAAATTTAAATTATCATAATTTAAACTTAAGTTAAATTTACTTTAAATTAACAAAAATAAACTCGAACATGAACCAAATACAATTAGGTTAATCCAATTTGACATAAACTAACCTTAATTATTAAGTTCATATTTTTTTAAATAATAAGTATATATATAATAAAACTATTTACAACTGCTGCATCTATTAAAATAAATTATGATTACAAATTACAGCAATAAAGTGATATATTTAAACATATTTATATTGAAAATCAAATTTCTGAGTATTACTAAAATTTTATAATAGAAAATTAAATAAAAATATATATAATAGTAAAAATAATCATTCAATTTAACTTCTTGTCTTTTAAGAGTTTGGTTGGGCTAAAAAGAGCAATAACTTGATGGTAATATACATAATGTTTGGACATATAAATCAACTTGTAACCTGGTCTAAGACGAAAGATCAACCTGTAACCTAGTGCGAGATGAAGGACTAAGACCCATATCATGACTCGAGACTAAGGATCGACCTATAGGTCGGTCCGATGCAAAATAAGCAGTCTGAGCTCATGTCATTAGACCGCACCTTGGGAAAATGACCTAGTCATGAAAAGGAATACCTTGAATGACGTAACTGACTCTATACACTTTAAATGCACCAGTAAAGTAGGAGGTCTATCCTAGAGGATGCTTCCCCTATAAGGTTGACCACCAACTCTTCCTAAGGTCAAGCTCGATATATAAAATGTTATATATTTATACCGATTGTGTCCCTCTAATACTCATATATGTGTACTCATTGTGTAGTCAACACCTGTATGTGTAATGTACTATAAATAGAGGAGCCTCTCATGGAATTCATACATTCAGCCAAATATCTTAACTTCTCTCTAAGTTCTTTCTCTATAAATCGGATCAACCCTAAACATATTAGCGCCCACCGTGGGGCTCATATTTTTAGGTCAAGCTAAAGTTTCTGACCCTATACTTCTTAGGATTTACTCTGAGTCTTAAGAGAAGCTTGAAAAATCTGTTGTGCTCTGTTAAAAAACTGCACCTAAGCCATTTACGACACATTAAAATGGTAGAAACTCACACTCATAGACATTCAAAGTTGGCTAACAAAGAAACAAGGGCGGCTCAAAGAGACACAACACCATCCCTTGATGAGGTTAGAGAAGAAAATAACCTGCATCACCAAGAAATGGTTTACCAACTCCTATAATTGAGAAGAGAGGTCGAGGAAACCATAAGAGAAAATAGAGCACTACGGTCCTAGTTAGAGAGAAAAGACCTAAATGACCAAGTAGTAGACCCAATTAACAAAAACATAGCAAGACAAGGTCAGCCTAGAGCCATATATGATCGAAGCAGGAAAATTATACCGAAAAAATTCACTCGATCCAAGGCTCTTGTGTATAGCCAAAAAAGGATATGGAAGATTAATGTATAAAGCACATGAAAGGGACTGTGGTTCACATCCAAGAGGTAGGAAGTTATCACAATGACTCATAAGATATGGATATTATTGGTCCATAATACTAGTAGATTGCACAAAAGACACCCACACATGTAACAAATGCCAAAGGTTTGCCTTCTTATCATACATTCCCTAAATACCATGTAAGGGGTGGTGAATCCTTTGCTCTTTTATAAATGGGGACTTGACATAGTAAAACCCCTACCTATAGGAAAAGGGTTAAAAAAAGTTTATACTTATGGCTATTAATTACTTTTCAAAATGGATTAAAGTAGAACCCCTGGATAGAATACGAGAGAAAAAGGTGATTTGATTTATATAGAAGTCCATAATTTTTCATCTTAGTCTACCAAGAGAGCTCTTCACAGATAATGAGAGGCAATTCATAGGATGTAATATCAAAGAATTCACCCTAAAGTACAACATTAAGGTATGCCACTCCACACCATATTATCCTCAAGCCAATGGTCAAGTGTAATCTTCCAACAAGCTAATCATCAGCTTATTAAAAAAGAGGCAGAAAAATGCAAAAGGAAGGTGGATGGAAGAGGTGCGTGGAACATTATGGTCTGTCAGAACTAGTCCTCGAGAAAAATCTAACGAGACCCTTTTCTCCCTAGTATATGGGATGGAGGAAATAATTCCAACCAAGGTCACGTTACCTATTTCCAGATCAGTTTTAACAGAAGAACAAAACGAGGTAAGTAGAGAAATCGAACTAGCTATAGTAGAAGAGAAAAGGAACAAAGCTATAAGAAGGATGACCGAGCAAAAGAGGAAAGTATCATATTATTACAACAAGACTAGGCACTTTAAAGAATTTTATAACGGTGATTGGGTCTTCAGAAGGGTCTTCATTAACAAGAAAGAATGGATGGCCAAAAAATAGGTGCTGATTGGGAAGGATCTTACCAAATAATTGAAACAACACTAGGAGGGACCTATCTATTGAAAAACATAGAAGGAATTAAAGAGTGCATAAGTTGGAATGCTAGGCACTTGAAAAATATCACTTCTAATGTTATAATAATTTACCATTCTTATGAAATATTGGCACAAGTATATCAATGGAATTACATTTCCCCTTACAAATGGATCTTTTTTTTGAAGTCCACCACTATTATACGTCACAGGCTGATCACCTCGGCTAAGAATTAGGTAGAATTCCCTCACACATGAAAAATTCATGAAGTTATCCGCCTAGGTCAGGAACCAGGTTGACACTCTAACATTAAAGTAAGAGATAAGCACCTCAGTCAAGAACCATGTAAAGTTCACCCTTCTACCATTATACATCACAGGTTGATCACCTTGGTTAAGAATTAGGTAGAACTTCCTCACACATGCAAAATTTATTAAGTTGTCTACCTCAATCAGGAACCAGGTCGGTGCTCTGACATTAAAATGAGAGATAAACACCTCGATCAGGAACTAGGTAAAGTTCATTCTCCTACCATTATACGTCATGGGTTGATCACATCAGGTAAGAACCATGTATGGCTCCTTAATCTTAATAATTATGGGCCTCACGCTCTAGTAAAAGAAATAAATATATAATAATAAAGCATCATAATTACATGCCATCAAGAATACTTTCATTATTTGAAATTACAAATCTTTTGATACTTATTAATACAAAGCTCAACCACGTAAGGAGGTTAAGAACTCTTTAAATTCTCGGACACACGACCAATGTCTGGATCATTAGTTTCTTCCACTAAGGGTAATAACTTGGCTTGAATCTCAATAATTTTCTTTAGTGCATGGGCTATAGGATCATGGTGAGATGAATTTATCACAAGCATTCCTTGCTCCAATTATTTAGTTATTTCCATCGCCCTAAGGAACACTCTTTCAGCTTGCTTCAAGCCAGTCAAGGTCATCCTCTCTTGAGATTGAGTTTGGATTAACTCTTCCTTATAGGAAGCAAGTTCACACTTGGTCTCTTTGACCTTACCCTCAAGTTTAATCATCTCGAATTTAAACGCCCTAACCTCATCCTTAAGCCCACCATTTTTAACTTTCAAAGCTCGAATTGAGTGCTAATTGGTTCGATCAGAATATATGAAGTACGACCAAAAAAGTTGGAAGAATTGGCAAAAATCCCCAAATGCACGAATTAAGAAAATGTTTTTAACCCTTTTTTATAGGAGATGAAAGTTGATGATTGAGAAAGAGAAAAATGACACAAGTTCCCAAAAAATAGGTGGGTAGGTCAACATCATAAATACACATTAATTCAAGCAAATTCACTTTTTCATTAATAAATAAAAATGATTTTGCATTTAAAAAAGTAATGTGTTACAAGTTTAAGCTCACGACCACACAAACAGAAGTGGCGTCGAGCTTGAAAAAACAAAAAGGGATCGAGTCCTTAAAAATTCAATGATCATCATACTCTACCCCTACACCTGATGCCTCAGAACCTTCCTTGCCCTTATAGAGCCCAATTTTTTTCCTTCTCCCCCTTCTAAAGATGGAGCCTGCATGCATAGAGAAGTGACCGAGATATCCAAGATGCGATAATAATACTCGCTAAGAACCCTCTGTTTGGCCTCCATCTTAAAGGATTCCATGGCCAAATTGTACCTCTTTCTTACTATTGACTCCAACTTTTGAGCAATAGCATTGACATCGGTTTTTACCTTACGAGCCTCTTTATTAGAAGCCTCGAATCTTTTCTTGGTTGCCTTGGTCCACTCCTCAACTTGCCTTTGAGCCTCCTTGAGCTCAGTAATGCGTTAGGTATACTCATTCAACTTGGTGGAGGCTCTTTTCAACTTCTCCTCCTTATCAATTGCCTCACCTTTACACTTATTTTCTCTTGCCAACAACATGGTGTATCTTGAATGAGTAGAAGCATAACTCTGTTTTTCCTACACCAGTTTGTCTTTTAAATGACCCATGCTTCAGGCCTTGTTAAAATCATAAATTAGCACCAATTGAAACAAAAAAGTTACAAGGTTAAACAAATAAGTCTCGAGGTTAAACTTGTACAAAAAATAGTCATAACTAAACACAAAATGTGAGGTAGCTCACCCGACACAATTGGTGATGGATGACCTTATCAGAATCTGCACCCTGTTAGATAGCCTCAAGTTGCTTCTCATATGTGACAATAGAAAAGTGGCTTAAACAATGATCGAGGTACTCTAGCACCAAGTCTCGATTGAAAACCACCTTATTTGCATCGGTGGTAAGATTATGGACAACCTTCCACTTTCTTGAATCCTGAAGAGGATTACCAGATTCTTTAGAACCCGAGCAAGGGGGTGGAGCCACATGTTGCTCTTGTAGTGAGGATAATGTTACACATACATTAAATGGCTTTAGGCTGAGTGTGGGCTCATCAGTCACCTTCTTCTTCTTTTTTAGGGATGTAAGTTGACCTTCATTATTGGGGTACTTACCATTTTTCTTACCTACAGAAGAGCTACCCCAAGAGCATAAGGTGTACCTATCTAGGAGTTCACCTTCATAGAAGTGACCTTGCTCTTCAAACGGGATAAGAGCTAGGCGGTCATAACTTCCATGGGATCTATAAAATAAAAGCGAAGAGATGCATTGTTAATCAAGTTGTGTTAAAGAGAGAGAGAGAGAGAGAGAGAGAGAGAGCAAGTTTTAGGACTAGTTTACCAACATATGCCACCACCTCGAACTGGCCCCCAAAGTCTTTAGAAGGGGTTCTGCGTTTAGGAAGAGCCTGGGATTTAAGAAGAGCCCAAGGTTTATGAACAATCCTATGGAAAGGCTCCACCACACCATCTATTATAAGTGCCTCAAATTGTTTTTTTCAGGAAGATAGTTTTGGATATCAACCAACCGTTGCTTAGCGTCAAGACTCAAGGTCGTGACTAAGGAACCCGCGTTCCTTATCACAACCTTAGTGTCATTCCAAAGTCTCCTTATTAATCTGGTATCACTGGTAGGAGACTCTCATAACCTGAAACACAAAAAAAGACTCCTTCCAATTTTTCTCGTTCTCAAGGAGCAACACATTCATATCCCAATCATGCTTCACCAACATATATACCCGCCTCGAATCAGTGGGGTTTTGCTTCATGATATAAGTCTAATTAAACTTAGCCATCTCTAAGTCCACCCTGAGTTCTTGACATATCAATGTTAGAAAGAACAGATACCTCCACCCATTAGGCATCAATTATCCCAGTGCGAGCTACGTCCTAACCAATAATATCCTAATGAGAGGGTACAGAGGGAGCCTTACCCCCAACCATATTGCCTTTTTATGAAAGATAGTCTAACCAGATGGAGGTTGATCACTATCACAAGCCCCTCTGGAGGAATCATTATCTAAATAGAGGAAGGGATGTTATAGGTTTTTATTAACCTTTCCTTATCTTGGGGCACCAATCCACAAGGTTTAGGCATGACCGACCAACTCTTGGTACGACCTGTTGATTCCCCAAATCGGATATTCCTCATTTTTTCCTCCACGTCCTAGCCACTGAGATTTGGGTATGAGGCATGCTCAATCTAACGGTTGGAATGGTTTGAAGGTGAGGGGTAGAGGTAGAGAGCTGAGGTAGAGATCGACTTATCTCACTAGAAGAGCTCGATCTAGAAGATTTTGAGTTGCCACTAACACTAGGATATTAGAGGCTTTCCTAGGAGCTTGAGTCCGAGGCTAAGATCTCTTCTCTGTGCATTTATGTAAAAAGCTACAAAACATAAAAAGAAAAATGATGGGTAAGGTGCGAGAAGAAAATGTTTACCTAGGGTTGAGTTTGAAAATAAAAGGAAGTGATTCTTTAAAAAGTCGACTTGAAAAGAAAGTAGAAAAGTGTTAGGCTCTCAAAGCTTGTACTATAAAAATTGAACAAAGAAAACTAGTTTGAGATAAAATCTTACCACCAGACTGAAAACCTTTTATAGCTCATGTTGACGCAATAGAGCATTTTTTCTCACTATTTGTTTATTGCGTAGGAAATGATGATAAGTCATAGCCTAAGCATCCCCTTATATAAAGACATTTGATTTCTCTTTCCAATCAACTAACATGCATTTATTAGGGAGTTGGATGGTTCGTATCCTCTACATGGGATTTATTCTTCCACTTTAGTCCAGAACTCGAGTTGAAAAAGTAAGGTGACTTGATGTTTAGACATATGGACCGACATGTAACCCGGCCAGAGACGAAAGACCAAGACCCGTAGCCCGCCCATAGACTAAGGATCGACCTGTAGGTCGGTCCTATACAAAATAAGCAACCTGAGCTAGTGTAATCAAACCGCGCCTTTGGAAGAGAAAGAATACCCTTAATGATATATCTGACTCTTTACACTTTAAATGCACCAGTAAAGTAGGAGGTCTATCTCAGAGGATGCTTTCCCTATAAGGTCGACCACTAGCTCAGCCTAAGATCGAGCTCGATACATAAAATGTTTTATTTTTATACTGATTGTGTCCCTCTGACACTCATATATATGTATTAATATGTAGTCGACATCTGTACGTGTAATGTTCTATAAATAGAGGAACCTTTTATAAAATTTATACATTCAACCAAATATCTTAACTTCTTTCTAAGTTCTCTTTCTATAAATCAGATCAACCCCAAACAAATAACAAATATAATATATATGTCTTTCATTCCTTTTTACAATATAAATACTAATAATTAATCTATACATTACTTGAAAATTAGATTTAATTGAAATAATCTTAATTATTTCAAACAATACTTAGAATAAAATTGTTTGATAGTGAATTTGAGTTTTTTTAAGAGTTAGTGAAAAAAAACTAAAAAAGGAATGAATTAATCTATTTTTTTTAAATTTGGATGAAATTGACTAACTCAACAAATTCGATTATAACAATATTTTTTAAATTTATTTGATATCGTTCGAATTTATTAAATTTAATTATTTTCATTATCTAAAAAAATTGAAAGAGAAAATAATTTAACCTATTTTTTTAATTTTTAACTTAAATTTTATTTTGATGAAATAAATTGGTTAAATTTAATTGAAATCTAACATTATCTTTTAAAGTTATTTGATACGACTAGAGTTTGTTAAATTTAATTCATTTTGTATGAGATTCATGTTATATTTAAGTTAAATTCAATCCACCAATTTACTAGACAAATTTTCTCTTCTATTAAGCTATATAATTACTTTAATAATTTATATTTCACCTACTATTCTAATTGTACTAACTTGGCATTCAATCTAAATTATTCACCGACTCGGACTTATTTCTGTAGCATTACTCATAGCATCGTGATTGTATTGATACTTGGGTTAAATGGCAAGGAACCAAATCCTAGTTGACGCGGAATATTCGAAGCTTACCGCAACCCAAGACAAACCCAGAGAGGCAGGTTTAGAACTCTTTGTTTTTTTTTTTGTTTTCTTCGTTGAAATATTATTTTTTATTTATTTTGTTTTGATTTTCTCTTACGCTCGCATATCCAATCGACCCACTTCCTATATTCATTTCCCAATCTTCTCAATCTCCTCCTCTCTCTCTATTCTCTTTTATTTTATTTCCGTAAATTTTTATTTCTTTTTATTATATTATGTCTTCCTATATCTATTAATTGTCATCGATCTATATTCAATTCGATTTCTTGCTTCACGGGACATCTATCGATTCTGCTTGGGAGCGTTTAACAATTTTTCTAGGTTAGGGTTTCATATTCTGCTTTGTTTTTTATTAATCTACTGGTAATAAACAATTATGGGTGTGGAGGGTGATTCAAGTGAGCCAAAGGTCAGTGGTGATGGTTCTGAAGGAGATGAAGGAGTCATGGTTAATGTGCGGTGCTCGAACGGCTCGAAGTTTACGGTTCGGACACCTCTGGACGTCGCAGTTGGGGCATTCAAAGAAACTGTGGCTCAGAGTTGTGATGTGCCCGTTCATCAGCAGAGGTTGATATACAAAGGTCGCATCTTGAAGGACGACCAAACCCTACGTAGTTATGGTATGGTTTTTATTCCCCTTCTGGGAATTACTCCGATTTTTTATTTTTTTTGGCTAATTGCTCTATTGATGGTGTATTTTATTGTTGTTTTTCCCCTTTTTTCCGTAGGATATTTAATTGCGAATTTCATCAAATTCATCTTTTGGGATAGGTACTGTGTATTTACGAGCGGTTACTATCCATTGTTTATTATAATATAGAAGAAGTCTTAATGTTATTACCGTTGTTATGTGTGAGCTCGATTCTGATGAAAGTGTATACGGTTTGTTTGTTTGGAAATAAATTTATGTTTCTTTTAAAAGAATTATAGCTTATACCCATCTGATGTGTGCGGACCTCTTTTAATGTAATATGCGTGTTTCTAGTTGTTTTAGTGTTCTGTTCTCAAATGACTGGTTCTTTGCTTTCGTCCAAGGTTTGGCGGCAGATCACACTATTCACATGGTTCGTAATTTTGCGCCAGCTCCTTCAATTCCCTCTGCTGCTCCGGAAAATACTGGAAGTGCTTTCCCTACACCAGGTGTTACACAAGGGGTTGGCTCTACTGAAGTTACAGGGATCGAGGGTTCTGCTTTTGGGGCATCTATATTCCCTGGACTGGGTTTAAATGCACCGGGTGGTGGTGGTGGTGCAGCTGGTTTATTTGGAGCTGGGCTCCCTGAGTTTGAACAGGTGCACCAACAACTGACCCAGAACCCAAATATGATGAGGGATATAATGAACACTCCTGCCATTCAGAGCCTGATGAATAACCCTGAGCTAATGCGAGGCTTAATTATGAACAATCCACAAATGCGTGATATAATTGATAGGAATCCTGAGCTTGCTCATGTACTCAATGATCCAGGCATTCTCCGTCAGACATTAGAAGCTGCTAGGAACCCTGAGCTTATGCGTGAGATGATGCGAAACACTGACAGGGCAATGAGTAACATTGAATCTACTCCTGAGGGATTTAATATGCTCAGGCGTATGTATGAAAATGTTCAGGAGCCATTTCTTAATGCTACAACAATGGGGAACTCTGGCACTGAAGCAGGTTCAAACCCATTTGCTACTCTTTTGGGGAACCAAGGTGGGGAACAAGTCAGGGATGGGTCTAACAACCCTTCAACCACTGGTTCTGAAACAGCTCTAGGACTTGCTGCACCAAATACTAACCCACTTCCTAACCCCTGGAATAACACCACTGGTAAGATTTAATGTGCGTGTGTGTGTCTGTGCATCCAGCAGTATTATGGTTGCTCTAGTATATCAGTCGGGGATCATAGGATATAATATGAGGATAAAATGAAAATGAAATTTTTTTGTAGCAATACATTGTATAAGATTGCTGTTGCATTTTCACCATACAGGAGGTTTGATATAATGGTATTCTAGATTAGCAAACTTTATACCAATCGATAGCTATTACTGATTGCAACGAACATGTTTTTGATGCAAGGAAAGCTCCTCTAAGTTCTTTGTTGGGAGGATATTTTCCTTTGCACCACTTAACTTTGCTAAAAATTTTGGTCTGCATTCAATTATTTGTTTCCCTGCCTTTAAGTAATGTTTTTTTTTGTTTTGTGGTTGTGAATATAACAAGTAATGGATCTTTTTATTTCAAAAATAGTCGATCTATTCTTACCTAGGTTGCATACTTTGCTTCCTGCTCTTCTTTGGTTTTGATTAGATATTTATCGCTTGCAATAGTATATTTATATTCTCGCAAGTTACTTGAAATCTACTATAGCATCTTTATTATTAGGCAAAGTAAAGGCCTTTAATCAGAGAATCACAGTTTAATTGTTGTCTGAAAAATGAATTTGAAAGGGCTTGTTTATGTCTTTGATGTTGTTGCATCTGTTAGTTTTGTTAAATTTTCTTCAATGCGTGTATAAATGTTGTTTGTGAATTTTCAGGAGGGACACAGACCAATACTACTAGACCAAATCGTGTTGGGGATGCTAGGACTCCTGGTATTGCTGGACTAGGAGGGATTGGTGTCCCCAATATGGAACAGATGTTCAGTGGCATGCCTGTTGGCGTGCCAGATGCTTCCACAATGAACCAGCTTTTACAAAATCCTGCTGTATCGCAGATGATGCAGAGCCTGATGTCAAATCCACAGTATATGAACCAGGTAACTGTGAGGAGGGGGTGAATTAACAAACAACCTTTTTCTTTTCTTTTTCTTTCTAGCAACTAAGGTTACTGCTTACACGGTATTAAATTTCTTTGAATTAATTTAGTAATTTGTGAATTCTAGATAATGAATCTCAACCCACAACTGCGAGGGATGCTCGATTTAAATCCTCAGCTTAGAGAAATGATGCAAAACCCAGAACTTCTACGTCAGTTAACAAACCCCGATACATTGCAGGTACAATTTATGGATATTCATATCTGCATTCAGGGATTGTATCTTCTTCTTTCCCTTTACATAGACGCCCCTTTATTTGGGTCATTTTTATACATGCAAACTATAAACAGATATTAGAGTGACTGCTGAGATCCTTGCCAAGTGAGTCCCGGGTTAAATTTTTCTCTTCTTTTTTTTCCCCCCATTTTTTTAAAAGGATCTCTTGGTTTGTATACTTAATCTTTGAAAGTTTGGGATACTAGGACAATTGATTGATTGTTTTTTTACTTCTAATTAGTATTATGACAAATAATTTATATCAATTCCACTTATTTAGTCTTTATTTTGCATGTTCTTATAAAAGAAAGTATGTTTTGGGTCACTGGGTTTAACACTTGTGTATTTTTCATTGTACTGGTTTAACCGTTGCAGCAAATGCTCACTCTACAGCAGTCACTTATGTCTCAGTTAAACAGACCTCAGTCAACCCAGTAAGTATAATCAGTAAACCTTTACTTTAGTTGGTTCACGGAACATGGCCTTTGAATTAGTGATGTTGTTGGGGGTGTGAGGTTTGCTCTATTTATTTACCTATCATTCCCCAAGCCCTTGTGGTGCTAAAACATAAAGTTGTGTTCTTTATGAACAGGGGTTTTCTGACAGTTAATGACCATTGGGGCATTTGTTATTTCATATAAGGTTTAATTTTTAATACACATGTCTTAAGAGATCTTGCTAAATTATCTCACAGGCTCCATGGTTTTAGCATCGCTCCTGCCCTCTAGATACTTCACCTCTGTTCCTTGGTGTTTCTGGGTATCATTTTGTTTACTGTTGTTCTATAAATGAAGTTCGTTATCATTCATCATTTTCTATTGTCTTGCAGGGATGCAACTCAGACTGGTGGAACTACAGGTACTTTCTTTGAACGAAGGTCAATTTTGAAGTTTAGTTCCTAAATGCAGTGTTCTTAAAATTATAAAAAAAAAACAAAAAAAAAATAATACTTTTGGTATAACATTAATAGGAATGCCTAATAATGCGGGACTTGAGATGTTGATGAACATGTTTGGTGGTCTTGGAGCTGGAAGCTTGGCAGTACCAAATGATCCAAATGGTTAAAATTTCCTCATGTCCCTTCTATAAGCTTTATTGTTGTGATATTACTCTGAAGTTGTTCATAAAAATTTGTCTGCCTTGCTCCAGTGTCTCCGGAAGAACTATACGCAACTCAACTGTCACAGCTTCAAGAAATGGGCTTCTTTGACACCCAAGAGAATATAAGGGCGTTGCGTGCCACAGCTGGAAATGTCCATGCTGCAGTAGAGCGGCTCTTAGGAAATCCCGGACAATGAAATGGTTAGGTTTATAATTTTTGTTTTATGATTGGGATATTTACCGTGGGGATGTGTAAATTAGACCAACTTGGATTAGAATCTACCAAAGATGTGTAAAACGCGGGCACTTGTAGACACCAATTTGGGCGTGATAGAGATGTGAACTTGTGGTACAAGCTTATGCCTTGCAGGGTGATTTTGGTGACCCGGTTTATCTTCCTCACTCTAAAAGTATCTTTCTGTTACAAACATAATATGTACGGTCATTTCTTTTCTTAATTATGTGTCTCCATATATTATCCATTTTTATGGCTTCTTCGGACTCTGGGTAATTATTATTCCATAGCATACCTATCAGTGTTGAACTAGTAAAGTGAATGCATGGATGGAACTGAGATGTGAAAATTCCTAGCACTAGGTACTGGATCTTGATTGACTTGCAATTTGGTGTCAAAAGCAGAGCAGGTTTCTCTAAGGGATGAAAATTAATAATTTCTGTGTGAATTTGTACGTCTAAAGTCAGTCATTTTACCTTATTATGTGAAGTACCTCAAATTCATTTAAATTCTTGGATTTTCTTAAATAAATGTCAACCTTTAAAATTATTTAATAAAAATACACATCTTTACATTTTTTTTATAGCTCAATAGGATAATTTCCATGATATTCTTTGGAAAGTACAAGTCTTATTATCAAGTTTTGTTTTGTTGTTTTTTTTATATATATATTCCCCTTAGACACAAATATTCGTAACTAAGTTTCAAATCCTAATGAATCATAACTCGTCGACATAAAAAGAATTAAGTTAGTGAATGGAAATATTTCTCTTTTTATTGGTTTAGTTTAATTTTTGAAGTTTGGAAGCAGAATGTTGTTAATTATAAAATAATATCCTCGTTATTCTATAATACATTATCTTTAATCACGCATCTCCTTCTCCGTTAAACATTATCAAATGGTATTAAACTATTTTTCTTTCTCTAAGTCACCCAATTTCTTGGAAAATAATAATCGTAAATCCAAAAACAAAGGGAAAGAAAGCTTTTTATTTGCGGTATTTAATACCTGGGTAGTCTCAGCTAAATATCGAGTAGGTATTATGCCTTTATTGATATAACTTAAATCAGTTCCCGAGTCAATCAACATTTTACCTATAAAAATAAAAATATATTCTTTGTCGATGATTATGTTTTGAGTACCACTTGTGATTAATAATTTTATCAAGAGAATTAATAAATTGCATATTAGTAATGTCATTAAAAGTTTCAAGGTTCTTTTTTGATACTTTAGATTCAGTTGGAAGTTAACCAAGAAGATTTGTGAATTCTTCTAGTTTTTTTGTTTCTCCTGAAGGGGCTATAGAATTTTGTCCCTATAGAGTTCTAGAATTTGAACTCTAATTTTTAGATCTTTAAAATCTTTTTTAGTTTGGTTAAGTTCTATTTGGAGCTCTTTTATTATTGGTTCCTTATTTTCAGGAAGTTTTTTTAATCTTTTTTAAGATTTCATTAAATGAATATCATTGATTATGTTGTTGCAATTGTCTCTGGATTCTTTAGGTTTCTCTTTTTTCAGAAGAAGTCGATGCTTCTTTAGTGATGGCTTTGTATCTAGTTAAGGTTGCTTTCCTTTTCTCTTAGTCACGATTTTATCGATCTTCTTCTTTGGTTAAGACATTTAAGTCTAGGTCATTCATTTTAATAATGACTTTGTAATAGTGATATTCATATTGATCTTCCTATGGTGGGGCTTCTTCTGTGTCAGTAGTGGAAGATGACTCATAAATGTAATCTTGTTCTTTCTTTTAAGATTCATCATTTAAGAGAATCTCTATTATTTGCCTTTTGAGTTTGTCATCTATTTCAAATTCATTAACTTTCTGTTACTTTCTACAGTTGGTGTTGTAGTAGTCCTTTTGTCCACATGTGTAGAAAATTGGAATCTTTTTGCCTTTAGTTGGTGCAACTTTTTTGGCTTTACTCGAGAGAATAGGTCTATTAGACCATTCTCTTTTGGGTGCTTTCCATCTGTTAGTGGACTGCTATAGAGGCACTGTTCTTTTGCTTGTCTTCTTGTGAGAAGAGTCTTTTACAATGTCAATGTAGCCATATTATTGATAAAAATCTCCTAAGGATTGCTTATTCTGGAGTCATTCGTTTTCCAATTATCGTTGGATTTTTAGATCATTGTAAAGTTGTAAAATTGACTGACTACTTTAGCTATAAGCTCTTCGTGTGTGTAAAGATCATATGGAATAACGCCTTCATGTTTTTCACGGAGGTATGAACGGATTTTATTTGCAAATAATAATGGAAGTCTTGAAATGAACTTTTCTTTCTATATTATTATAATCATCTTTGATTAAGACTTTGGAAAGAAATATATCCTTATACCATTTGAAATGTGACAATGCTGGATATCTTAAGTGTATTAACTGTTTATGACTTCAATCCATTTGCATTCTACTTGATCTGAAAAAGTGCAAACAAATTGTTAAAACAAGTATATTAACTGTGTCTTCAATCCTATAAAGGTTCATTATTTTCCTTAGACTGTTCTTTAACATCACTTTAGATTTCATCCTTTTGAGGCGATTGTAGATAGTTATCCCTCCAAGCTTGTAATTGACTAATAAATCCTGAAACAATGGTTATAGTTGCCATTCTATCAGAAGACTTGTTGAGTTTTACAACTGCAACATATATTAACATATTTTTAATAACTCGAATGGTTTGATAGTAAGAAAGACCATCAATTTTCCATTATTGTAATTGATTACCATTGTAGCTTGGATTGGGTTGGAATGAATCTTAGATTTGTAAATCAATAAGAGATCGCCTAGGGTAATATGGTTTAAATTAATAAATCGGAATAGGATGGACTAGTTTATTGACCTCTAAACTATTATCACCACCAACTTGATTTAATACTTTTAGTACTTCTTCTACTTATACATCATACATCGTATTAATGTCTTGTGCTTCCATCATTTCAATGGAAGGAGATTTATCATTTTCTTTTGACTCTAGTTTGGAGAGTCTTTCGAATAATTCTTTTAAGATTTCTTTGTCATCGTATGTTCTTCTTAAGCCTAATATATCTGGGAATGACTTGAAGAAAACAGGTTCTAAAGGACCTTTTAGGTGGGTTTTAGAAGATGATGGTGATAACTTTTTGCTTAGTGGTTGTATAGCCTTTTCAATATAAGTAAGCTGGCTACTAATTGTTTGTAAATATAGGTTGGTATAATTAGTTTGTTCAATAACTTGGTTTACTACACTATCTATTGTTGGATGGTTAGGTTTAGATGAACCATGTTTATAAGGTATTGTTACACAAATGTTAGTAATTTTAACAATTGTTTCTAGCAGGTGAATGGCTAGAACCTTTTGGACAGAAGCTGTGTTGAATTGTTTATGTACATTTTTAAGGTTTTGCATCTCTGTTATCTCCGTATTATGAGCATAAGCTTTAATAAATTAAAAAAAGTCTAAATTAACTTCTTAGTTCTTCTTTTCTACAACCTTTAAGAATGCTTTGTATTTTTCATAAAACATTTTTTGTTCTTCTCCTTTAAGAGTCAAAGATTTTATTTTTCTACTTATTCAAATATTTGTAAAATCATGTCATTAAAAGAAATTTTGTTAACTTCCATCATCATAATGTTTGAAAAACGAGTAGGTTTGTCCAAACTCAAATATAAGAGAGTTGGATTTGAAGGATGACTACTTATAAGGCTATCATTTGTTCGTTCATAAATTGGTTTACTAACTCTAATAAGGAGATTAGTGGCCCTTTTAAACTCAGGTTGTAATCGGTTTACGACTAAAGGTATTGGTTCATATGATAATAATGGGATTGGTGTAAAAATTCTAGACGTGTGAGTAACTGAAGAAGGTCTAGAGTTTAGTTTGATCATTTTTGAGGGATCAAAACTTATTTATATGGATTCATCTGAGTGCTCAATTATTTTATTGAGCTCTATATTTTTTTGGAATAATAGTGGGTTGGTTTTGTGTTAAAGACCATAATTCTGACAAAGTTATCTGGTTCCATGGTACCGTTGAGGTATTGTTAATATGGATTTTACCAAATTGGTTTGAAATAAGGTTGTTTCTATTTTATCTTTTATAAAAGACTTCAAATTAATATTTGGACAAATAGTATTCATCACTTTAAAATAGATTTTATAAATAAAATCTATATTATTGGTTTTTTCTTCCATATCGAAACCATGTGTTTTAATATCGATCTTTAAGGCCCTCTGAATATTTGTATATTTTATGTGTACAAAATTTTTTTAAAAACAATTAAAATATATTGGACCAGAACATAAAGAAGTTTCTACAACTCTAAATAAAGAGTCAAAGAATTTCTTATGTCTCTTGTCTCATACACATAATAAAACATAATTGTTTAATTCATCCCTTGTAAGGGGTTTTATTACTATTTGGACTAAACCAATATATAAATAATTATACTTTTCTTTGTATGAGTTTATTAGAATATGAGATAATTAAGTTATATCAATAGTTCTTTTAAAAGAGAAAGTGTTTATTTTACGGTTTTAAAGATATAGTTTGATTTAAAGACAAAACTACATTTGTTATAAATTAATGATGTTCTATATTTAAGAGCGCACCAATTTTGAAGATATCTTTCAACATCCTCTATTCTTATTACTTCTTTATTTTTATATCTAGTTGAATTATAATCATTACGTGAGGAAGTTAAAAGTCTAGAGAACAAAAATCTTGATATTTGGTTCATTTGAAAAGATGGTTGTAATTAGAAGTTATTGTGATCAGAGTTATTGTGGGTCAAAGACTTCCTCTCCTAAGTTTTACTGATATCACCTTAATTAACATAAATCATCTCGATTGATTCTAATTACTAAAAAATCTTAATAAAAAGTAAAAAAATTTATATTTATATCTTCACTCATTCATATAATACATTATCCTTAATCACTATCTCCTTTTCATTGATTTCTATTCTGATATTTTCATCCTTTTATTTATTTTAATTATTAACAAAATTAATCATATAAATCTTGTATTAATTTTCCTAAGTTCAATTATAAAACTATTATTTGGTTAAAAAATAACATTAATTTTGATATTAACATTACAAAAATAAGTAATTATCTTTAATAATTCTTTTATTGTTATTCACTAATTTTTTATGTTTATCAATTCTTTTATAATTTAATTATTCTTCTAATTTAGTGGAAAGTCTTAACTTACGTCTTTCTATGTATGTTGGGTAAATATTAAAATAATATTTTTATTTTTTAATTAAAAAGGATAAAATATAGATGTATTTAGAGAGCTAAAAATAAATGCAAAATCTTTATGTATGTTGGGTAATATTAAAATAATAATTTTTTAAATAAAAAAAGATAAAGTATAGATGTATTTAAAAAGATAAAAATAAATGCAAGATACCTAAAAGAGAGAAGAATGTGATGTGGATAATATAAAAATGAATATGAAATCATGAATCTCTTTCTCACTACCTACTTGTTCATATTCAAAGAGTATTTAAAAAAAAATTCTTACTTCACAGTGTATTAGAGAATACATAATGTTATATTTGTGAAAAAATAGTAATACGGATTTTAATTTCATACCTATAAAATAAAGTAACATAAATTTGTTATATTTATAAAAATGATCATAAAAATTTATTTTTAAAATAATAAATTTATATTGTTTTAATTTCAAGCATTGGAGAAACAAAAATATAATATTTTACTAGATGGATTTCTAAATACTTTTATAAAGGTAATACTTGTGTTGTCTTACCCAAAAATATATGTTTAAAATAAACATATATTTTTATTAAAGATATATAAATTTTAGATTCTGATGTTTAAAATAAAGATTTATTAACATTTTATATTTATAAAAATAAAAGATAGTATTGCTTATTATATAAAGATGATAATAAATTAAAAGGACATGATAGTTTAGTCAATTAAATTGTTTTTATTCACGTACATGTAAACGCGCCCTAAGTTTGACAAACTTCCATGTACCTGCGATCAGAAGACCGAGGAACCGGAGAAAGAGATTTCAGACCCTACCTTCAGCTTCTCCACCAGAAGTTCCACGATAGCCACCATAGCGGACTTGAACTCCGGCTTAATTAAGGTACTCAACTAAAGCTCTTTTTGATTTAACGTTCCTTTTTCTCTAATTCATTCTAATTAACAAATTTACCTCTGAAATTATTGGTAAAACCATCCCGAAATTACTTTTCCGGTCACCTTCCTTCAAGTAATGGTACCTAAATTTTATTTTCTCGAAACTGCTATCTTGAAATAAGTAAAAGCCTGAAGTAATTTTTCTTGTCATAACCGGCTTCGAAATGGTTTGATTTTGTTGAAATTTTCACGGTTGGTCTAACCATATTTCGCAGCCTAGGTGCCTTAGGAATTTGGATGCTCGATCAATTCAGAAAATGTGAAATGGCGTTCAATCTCAATTACTGTACAACGATTAGAGTATTCTGGTTAATTAAACAACGGGATAAATGAGTGTAACCGTTGCCATAGCTGCGTGTGGAAGAATTTTATGAATTTTAGTTTGGTTGAATTGGAATTCTAATGACAATGGAGTAATCGGTTATCCTGCTAATTAAATGCAAATGGTGGTTATTGGAATTTATGGAAAAACATATCCATCACAATCTAAATTCACTACTAAGTATTGAAATTAGGATCAATTTGGGATTTTTAGTTAAATAAGATAACACAAAGTATATGATTTGCTTGGACCCTATGGTTTCAAATAAATGTTGTAATCCACTTGTGACTGCTGGGTAGAGAGAGTATTATAGACCGGGTAGTTTGAGTGAGTATCTCTTCTTGTTTGATACCCATAAACAAAAATGTACTTATGTTGCTTGAACTGAGAGCTGATGTTGTGAGTTAGAAATGCACACACTATTGGTTTTGAGAATCCAGACTGGTATTGAAATCATGTATTTGTAATAACCTTAATAACCTTTGATGGATAGACAGTGGCCTTGTCATCTGGTGCCCAGGAATATTGAAGTCTGATCATGTTTCTGTAAGATTAGAAGATAGATCTGAATTTTGGTTGCTTGATGATGTAGAACAATCATAGTTTGCATGAATAGATTTTCTTCTTTTAAGGAAGCTTGTTTGTGATTTCATATTAATTAGGGATGGTAAGCGAGCATGACCTGCCATTCTGATGGGTTTTTGGTCTTATATCACATTTGAACTATGTGTTCAGTATTTAGGTGAACAAGGATTATGTTCCTGCTTCTATAGCCTGTTAGAGACGCTGGCATCATGTAGAACAGAAGATACATATTGAAAAAGGAGATCTTAGTTCCCTTACAAATATGTGGGCAATTTGGTCCAAGATTTTAAGAGGTATACAACGGATCCAATCCGCACAATTTTAGTGAATCTTCAATCCATACAGATTATGAATTTTATATTCCGTAACTGATCCACACATTTCAGTCATCCGAATCAATCCGATTCATTGTACATACAGATTGGTTCGGATCAATTCGTATATTCTGTTAAATGATATTTTTCATGAATACATAATTTTTTCAAATAAAAAATTAATACCACACAACTGAAAATTGAAAACTATAATAATAAGACTTTCATAACCTGTCAATTTTTCATCAAATTCACACCATTGCAAAGAGTTATTACATAAATTCAAATATAACTATAATATAACTTATATCAAAATACAAATATCTCACAGCCTTATAGTTAATAAAAAACCATATTCCATGATCTAATTAGTTCAAAACTAAAATAATCAAATATAAATGCATAGCCTTATCTTCATCTTCTTCAAAGTTCCAAAATATAGTAAAATTGATTATAGTAAAATAATTTTAAATTTAAGAAAAAGGCTCATAGAATTTATACAAAAATATAAAAAATAAATAAAATTTTAATATATGTGGATCATATCATATTTATGCAGATTTAAAATTACTAATCCGTAATCCAATTCACATCTTGTTGATTTTGAAATTCTTTATCCAATCTAATCAAACTGTCGAATCAAAACCATCCATAATCCTTCGGATGCGGACCGATTGCTCGTATGAACAAATATTTTGTACATTCCTAAAAAATTTATAGGTTTGATTTAGACTTTATATAGATAGATATACATTGAATGATGGGATAGTTGTAGTTAATAAGTATGAATGATGGGAACAGGTACTAAACATATTTGTGTTCATAGGATAATAATACTTATTGCTAATGTAGGCAAATCTGAAGGTAGTTTTAAATTATTAGTACTCTGATGATAGACTATAAGATCAAATTTTTCATTTACTAAGAAGTAGCCAAGTTGTTGGCAGAGATGATCTTGGTACAGTTTGATCATTTACTAAGGTAATAGTTCTCTCCATTATAATCTATTTGAGAATATATTTGGTTCATCTTCTAGTCGATGAATGTACATAATATAAGCTAACTTTACCAGTTTGCTCTGCAATTTATGTGTCTAAAATGGATTGGGGGCTCCAGCGTTCTAACTTTGTTCCTTTACTATGAATTTCTTCTACTTGCACATGAAATTAGATCACTTCGAATGGTTCAGCAGACCGTAGATTCTAAATATAGTGAGAATGGGCTTGACAATACTGAAGCTGATACACCCACCTGTGATGAACAACTCCCACATGCTGCGAAGAAGACACCCCTAAGAGATCTGCAAAATGATAATCGAGGCCCAGTGCAAAACTCTATGAGGAACTTTTCCATCTTAAAGGATGGAGGATCAGTCAACAACTCTATTAAGCTTTCAGGCAACAAAAGACCTTCATTCGAGTTCCCAGAAAGCCCTCCTCACCAACAATCTCCTAATTCTGCAAATGGACATCTCGTTTATGTCCGCAGAAAATCAGAAGCAGAATTAAACAAAAACAGCTCTGTGGATAGCCCAAGTAATAAAGGTAATACTCCACAACTACAACCACAACCACAGAAAATTGAGCAACAAGTAGAAAATGCCCAACCCACTTCACTAATAAGGGAACCACAAGCTTCTTGTTTGCCTTTGTCTTTTCCTATTGCTTCTTCTTCCATTAACCCTTATGGAAAACCTTCTATTCCCCTTCCTCCTGGTAAGGTTGGCATGAAGTTAACATCAACAGAATCCATTCGATCTACCACTCCATTAGGTAACACAAAGAGATCAAGAAATAACTGGGAAGAGAGGTATCATCAATTGCAGTTATTGTTGAGGAAACTAAACGAAGCAGATCAAGATGATTATCATCAAAGTATGCTTTTAATTTCAGAAACTTTTTATTATGATCTCAGAAACTAATACCATCAATAATTCCTTTAATTTTGGAATCGTTTAGTGCTTTGGTCATTTTCACCAGTCGAACTAAGCAGACATGCAGTTGAGTTGGAAAAAAGGTCAATACAACTTTCGCTGGAGGAAGGTAAAATGAAATTCTAGGGTATTTGATGTAAAAATGCTCAGACAGGTCTATTTTTTGAACTTAAAGCATCTTGATATTTACTTGTACCATTAATTTTATCCGTTGTTGCAGCAAAAGAGATGCAGCGGGTTGCTGTTTTGAATGTATTAGGAAAATCTTTGAACAATAATATTTCACCATCAACGCATCAAGATCTGCCATAGAAGTAAGATGGAGCTTATCCAGACCAAACTGTGACAGAGGGTATGGTTTGATAAATTAACTTGTTATATATTTCCCAGATCCCTTCTTTTAAACTTAGCCAAGTAGTTGTATCTTCCTCTCGTGAGTCATGGCCTATTTTTACCAGAATGTCATTCTTCTGAGATTGCTGTTTTAACTGTATTTACTGGATTCACCCATACTTATACTCTAGTTGTAAAATATTTTAGTAATATCAAAGTAAATGCATGCATGGAAAGAACATATTTAATGCTCGGCTTAAATACATTATTAATCCTTAAAACTTCTAGTCACCCCAATCAAAGTTATTCCTAATCTAGCCCTAATAGGGGTATGGTGAGTAGGTTTCTAAAGCTACAAGTGGTGCAAATTACACAAAATTGACTCAAGTGATGCTTAAAGTCACGACCTTAAAATTACGGGGCGTCACTTTTATCACTAGACTAGTAGTTGACAGCTTTCTTTTTTTTTTCTTTCCTTATTTTGTGGGGTTGAGGGAGGAATTGGGGAGGGATAATGAATTATGGAGCAAGTTAATAGAAAAAGTCTATTTATTACAAATTGTATTATTATAATTGATATGATAATTAATTATAGGCTGAAAAAAATAAATCTTACTATTTTAGTCAATAATTGTTTGTAATGCAAGTAACATGAAAAATATTCAAATGAATAACATGTTTAAATTTTGCTCGTTGACAGGAGATTCAAACAGATGTATAACTAGGTCAGATTTTCGTAGGGTGATTCTGAGATTTCTCAAATTTTTTTTTGGGATCTGAAGAAGATATAGGTGTCTGTCATTTGTCTTCTACTTTTCATTACAATTTCTGATTAATATCATTTCAAATTTATTGATAGTTCTGAAAAGAACAGCTATCCTTTCTCTTAAAATTATTCACTATTATTAAAATATGTGATGATATAGTATTTAGAGTCAATGAAATTTAAAATTATTGTAAAATCTTTTAGTGTTTGATGAGTATATAACACATTCCTCAAGAATAGTTAATAGTTTTTACCCTTTTCTGCTCATCAAACGAGGTTAAGCCTTTTCAATCCCATCTAAAGAAAAGGCCATTACTTTTCCAACAAGGACTTTGGAGATACTTCTCCTTTCACATATTTAGTTTTCTGTACATTTTTGCATACTCATTATTAAGGTTTAACTTAAGTTTCTCATCGATCAGTTGTCAAAGTGTAGTTTATAAGTCTTAAGTAACCCTTTAATTAAGGGAACTCTTTTGGTTAGAGTTATACCTAATCTTCTAACATGGTATTAGAGTAGGTGTCTTGTTATTGTTATGAGCTCTCTTGCAGCTTCTACATGTCCAATGTGGAGGAGGAGTATTAAGATTTAACTTAGAGAACTTTTTTGGTTAGAGTTAGGTTTGATTTTCTAACATGTTATCAGAATAGGTATATCGACGATGTTTTGGGCTCTCTTCCTACCTGTCCAATTTAAAAGGAGAGTATTAAAGTTTAATTTAAGTTTCACATCGATCAAGAGTGTTGTCGAAATACAGTTTATAAGTCCTAGATAACCCTTTAAATAAAGAGTCTTTTTGGTTAGAGTTAGGCATGTCCTTTTAACACTCATTGTTAACATTAAACTTTGGTTACACTCTCTCCAAAATTTCCTGCAATTTTACCTATTCAGTTTTAAAAGGAAGATCAAAGAAGACAACTATGGATTAAACTAAGCAGTGAACTAGCTACTCTTAGCAACATAAAAAAGAATAAAAGGAGAATAGCATAAATAGAATTTTAAAAATTTATAACTCTAAAATAATGTCTTTTATGTTTATCTTTTACGTTTTTATTATTAAAAAATTAATATATATCAATTTATTTTTATTTAGACGTGAGTTAAATTGAATTACGATTATTTAAAATTATTTTATTTAATTTCGTGTAATATTAATAAGGTATTACTTATTAAAAAATTAATATATATCAATTTATTTTTATTTAGACGTGAGTTAAATTGAATTACGATTATTTAAAATTATTTTATTTAATTTCGTGTAATATTAATAAGGTATTACTTGTATGGTTATAAAATTTAGGTGTTATTTTTTTCGTGGGGTTGATTTTCCAACGAAGAAATCGATTAACTGAGCTACCAAGTAAACCAAAGATATAACTGAGTCGATTACGTCTTATCAGATTTTTATCCAATATTGCCCTCATTTCCAAAACATTATTACTCTAAAAAGCCAAGCTATATCATGAAACACCAGGGGCAATTATGAGACTCAAAAAATTAGAAAAAGACCAGCCCACGTTTCAAAAAATTAGACGTCGCATTAGTGTACAGATATTCGTTTACCCCCAAGTAGCGCAACTCTTGTTCTTTTGAATTTACTAAAATATTTCCGTCATCTTGAAAATTAATCAAAAACTTCCAAGGATATTAAAGTAATTCCAAACATACAGCTTAAACCACCCTCGTAATGCAACTGAAAAAAACCGCTCGTCTTTGTCGCTTCTAAGTAACCGCTCTTTTACCCCCTACAAAAGCCAAATCTCTAGCCCTTACTAAACTTTTTCTTCTATCTTAAAATTTTCTCTGCAGTTTTGGTAAGTACTTTGAAAGTGAGAAACGATTTTTATCAAATCAATGGAAGACGAAGACCCATATTTCGTTTTTCGCTTCCCTGTTTCGCCAACTATTCACCACGACGTTGTTCCAACCACTAGTTCTGTTTCTCTAACTACTGGTAATAAAGTTACAGTCTTTGGTTCTTCTTCTTCTTCATTCTCTGTTCCTTTTGCAAACCCCCAACAAAAGAGTGTTCTTAACCCAAAAAAGAAGCGTTCCAAGTTGACCCGAATTGACGATCCGAGTTCTTCTGAAACCATTTCAAAAGCTTCAAACACTACTATCAAATACGGAAAAAAGCCTGACCCAGGTGAGATTCCCAAGTGTACAGAGTGCTATAAAAAGTTCTCAACATGGAAGGCTCTGTTTGGTCACATGAGGTGTCACCCGGAACGACCTTGGCGAGGCATAAACCCTCCGGCAAATCTCCGACGGCCTAACTGGCCTGTTAGGCCACTGAGTGATGTTGAAACCGCATTAACAAGCGAAGTTGACCTTGAAATTGCAGCATGTCTGTTAATGCTGGGTAATGGGCCTATAGAGGCCCATAACGACATTGGTGGTTGTCGTTTTGAGTGTTCTAGTTGTAAGAAGGTATTTGGATCACACCAAGCTTTAGGGGGTCATAGAGCAAGTCATAAAAATGTGAAGGGTTGTTTTGCAATTATGAGTAGTGAAGATGGTGAAGCTGATCAAGAGCATTATAATGAAATTGGGGATAATGGGGAGGAAGATAATAAGTTACTAATGGTGTTGGATAATGGAGGAGGACACACATGTAGCATTTGTTTGAAGGTTTTTACAAGTGGACAAGCATTAGGCGGACATAAAAGGTGTCATTGGGAAAAAGGAGATGAACCATCACTTTTAACTACTACTACTACTACTACAAATACTAATACTGGCACAACAATTAAAGAATGTTGTGAAGGTTATGTTGGTGGTATTGGGCTGGACTTGAATTTGCCTGCTCCTATTGAAGATGATACATCCTCTGTTTCTTATTCTTCTTCAGGCCTTGTTACTTTGGACTTAAGGTTGGGTCTTTGAAATAATTTGATTTGGATTGCATTGGATTGGGTTGGTTTTTTTTTTGTTGGGTCCTAAATGTTGATAATTTTTCTAACTGTGTTTTGTACTATATTACTTGTTACTTTAGAACTGGTATATTTTATAACACTGACATGTATAATATTTGAACTACTATATCTAGATAGGAAAAAGTGTTCCTATATAAACACGTTTGCCTGCATATTTTGGAGATGTATATGTGCTTCATAATGCTTCAAATTGACAATTCCTCATTAGTAAATAGTATGGATCGATATATTGACAGAGGTTGATTATTTTCTCTCTTTTTTCCCCTTAACCTATTAATAAAAGATAGTTTGATCACAAAGTTTATAAAATTGAGAATTAAACTGTTCTTTACCATATGCAAGGTTTTAGCAAAGGTTACGGAAAAGTAGGTGGAATTATAGGTTAATACTGGATTAAGTTGATATGGTGTTTCAGATCAATTATTATACGAAAGAGAGGATAGTGAAGTCTAGAATGTCATATCAGCTTAATCAAAGTAGTACTCAAGTATTGTTTGATTGGTTTAGAAGTAAGCTTTTGTTATGACACAATACGCGGCAATTGGGATTGATGAAGTTTAAGTGTTTGCTGATTAGTTCTTGTATTAGTTTAAGGTATAGAGTGTATCAACTTTCATAGTGGTAATTAAATTATTGTAGGAATGACGCTGAAAATCCTTGAACTAGTACTTGCATAGTTGCGTAGATATGGCTTGAATGAAAAGTTTCAACATATTTAAATAAAGGGTTTGTCAATATCTTCACTTTTGAATAATATATTTAATATTTATATTATATGATTATTGTGAAGTACTCGTTTTCTCTCTCACTTATTCCCTAGTTCACTGCTTTATTTATTGCTTTCATGGCTACAGTTCTTCTGTTACATATCTTTGAAATTGAAATGGTTATCATTATGCACATTAGCAGTTGCATTATTGCTTGATATTTTAAAACTAAATGTAGGAATAATTAGTTGTTAATTATGGATTAATAGGCCTCTAAAACAAAAGTATTGTCATTTTAATGTAAAGAGGTCCTTTCACATGTTTGAACATAGCAGATTGAAAGTTTCAACATGCTAACAAAACCTATATTTTTTGCAACTTTATGCATCAGCTTAACATAAACTATTTGGGAAAAACAAAAAAAAAACAAAACTTAACATATACTCTTGTATATCATCTGACACCAATTTTGTATACTTTGTCAAGCAATAAGCAACAAAAGGTTACCACAATGGGAAACCAACCGCACATAGGAGAAATTATTGTTTGATATTGAACTTAAGTTGATATGTTAAGGCCAATAAATATAGAAGAAATTATTGTTTGATATTGAAAAAAGATAGCATGATTGTTTTAGATCAATAAACACATAAAAGGCGCTAAAATTATTTAATTACATAATTTCTTTATCTTTTGTACCTCTAATTATTTCATCTCTTATGTATTAATTAATAAACATGAACTATCACATCACTGATCACACCAACAATAATTCTCCAAACTACCGTTATGTAGTTTATAATATGGAATATAAGTTACACAAAGACTTAATTTGGTTATGAGTTTGATTTTCTTGCAAACATTTTTTAAGTACGAGGGTGAGGTGTCTTTTCTAGTAAAAAGACACACGTCAACACTTAAACCAATATTGCGTTTATGCTAGTAAGGGGACAGTTGTAGCTAATAGTCCCCTCGTCCCCTAATGTGTCTCTTAGCACAGCAATCCTCAAATGAGAATACGTCGAAGTTCACTTCTACCTCGTGATTTACAAGAACAAATCTCGAATTTGATATTACTTGTTGGATCCCACATTCAAACCTAAAAAGTTGCTTTGACAATGTTTTTGATAAATTCTACGATGATTACTGTTTTACCCAGCTCCCCGAATAATCCTATTTTTCCTCCACGACGATAAGGGATTAAAGGTTTATATTAATTGACATCATAGTAGGAAAAATTAGATATATAACCACACTCGTAATTCGCGAGGTGCTTCTATGTTATTTCTATATTGTTTTTTATTTTTCTCTTTTTTGATCTTTGATCCGGCATAATTTTCTACAACTTCTTTTTCTGGGTTGGATAGAGATGAGTCAAAATTTGTAGAAAAATTTATAATAAATCTTAAGTGATTTAATACAATATTATTAATAAGTATAATAAAATCTATAAAATTATATTCATGAAAAATTATTACGTCAGTTATAATTATAATATAGTTATTATTTGTATCGCGACTAACTCAACGAAAGGTACAAGGTATCTCGTGATATCCATGTGTGATCCAAGACTACGGTGTTGATGCTCAAACTAGTTCCTGAATAGCTCAGATTATACTTGCTTGCTTTCCAAGATTTACTTAAGAGTTAGGTCCTGAGTTTGAGAATTAGGGAAAGCGAATTAAACATGTATCATGCTAGGGCCACCCTACTATTTAGGATTTAGTTTGAGCATCAAAGTTATAGTCCTGGACTCTATATGGATATCCTGAGATGTCTTGTGCACTCCGTTGAATTAAGTACGATACAAACATCAAAAGACACCATTTTTGTTAAAGATATCTCCCTTGGGCCCTTTACTACCACACACCACCACATGTATTCTCGCAGGATATACAAGTGGGTGAGTGGGCAAAGTAGGAAAGGATTTTTTTAGCGCCTTTCCAGCCCAGATAGTATCAGCTTGTTTTCTAAGGTTTACTTAAGAATTAGGTCTTGAGTTCAAGAGTTGGGAAGAGCAAAACAAACACATGTCAAGCTAGGACCGCCCTACTAGTATATAAACTAACTTGAGTAACAACGTTATAGTTCTAGATCATACATAAATATCACAAGATGTCTTGTAACTCTGATAAACGAAGTGTGGGTCAAATAATTATGATATATAAAAGTGTTCAAAAAGTTAAACATATTAAAATAATAACACATCATAATTATATATGCTCATCATATTTAGAGAAATGTAGAACAAATAGGGCATTCTTCGATTTAAGATGTATTGGATTTTAGGTTTTTTATTAGTATAGAAAAGATGATAAAATTTTCTATTTTGATTTCTCACGATAAAAGGGCATAATCTGAGAAATTTGCGCAGGAGAGTAATGATTTCTGCACCAAGTTACATAACTCATGTTTCATGAAAAAGTAAATTAACTTTTGAAAAAGCTTGAGCTATGTCCGGTAAATTGTTTAAATAATAATCTAATTAATGCATTAAGATATTGGGGGTGCACAAATATAAAAGAAACATTTAGTCACCTATCACTGTGACACCACATGGTTTTATAAATATTCTAATACCAAATCTTCTTTTTTATATATAATAAAAAATAAATTTCATACAGTACCAAGTGCTGTACTGTTTTTTAAAAGAATCCATCTCAACCTTGTATAATGGAGGATTTTGGTTGGTAATTCTTTAATTTTAAAATCAGATTCTTTGTCTAGTTTTTGAGGCAGAAAAGGAACTGCTTACACATGTAATCGCAGTATATATACCTCATCAATTTGACTACTATCTATAATATTAATAAAATAATGGTACAAAATTAAAGAAATATTTCTTATTTACGTTATTCTCCTTATTTGTGTAAATCTTTTATTAAACAAATAAATAAATTTCAAAATAAAATATGCATAAAATTTGTGTGAATTTTTTAGAAAACAAATAAATAAATCTCAATATAAAACATGCACAAAATCAACACAATTAATTTATGTATAGAAAACAAATAAATAAATCTCAATATAAAACATGCACAAAATCAACACAATTAATTTATGTAGAAAAATCTTTTCAGTGTAAGAAGGAAACAATCACGAAATTCCTCTCCAAAACTTTCACTATAAAAAAATAATTGTACAAAAAAAATTTCTAGATAAAACTAAAAACAAATAATCAACAACATCATCAAGAATACAACTTATTAAAAACTAACAATTATTTCAATAAAAATGGAAAAATCTAACCCAATTTTGTAGTCACTATTTACGGCCTAAATTTTTCCAAACCAGTGAATCAAATCCAAATCACACCGTACAGATTAAAGAGTCTTGAGTCATAAACCTGCTTGTAACATTTCAATTCAATCGGACCACGAACGACTTTCTATTGAAGCACTTGATAAAGACTGAAGAAAAACTAAAAAATTGCTTAATTTTTCTAGTGTAACAGTTCTTGTTTTTTCTTGTTGAATTTCACTCACATCAAACCCTAAATGGGTTTATTAATTAAGTTATGAAATTATACAATTATCTCTTCTTACTAGGTGTGCTTTTAAGTCACATGCGTTCTTCCAAATAAGAGGGAAAAAACCCAATATTTTCTTATTTCAAATAATTGAACCTATCATCATCTTAAAGTTGTAGAATGGAAAATTTTGTTATATAAGACATATACAATTCTTTTTTCTCCCAAATTCTTCTTATATATCTTAATTCAATCTTAAATGGCACTCCATAATTATGATATATAATTTTATAACAATGCAAGAAATTTTACATTTAGTTTTTCTAACAAATATTCTTTTTAAAAATAACAACCCTTATACCTTCATCGTATATTTTATTATTAAAAAAAATTTAATATATTATTTTATTTTAAACATCGTTCAATTAGATACCATTCAAATTAAATTATCACTATTTAAATCTATTTAATAATGAACGTCATCTAATTATATCATATTCAATATTATTTGATAGTATTTTTTGTTTTAATTGTGTAATTTTTATAATTTTCCAAATTTTTTTGAATTTCTTTTTTACTCTTTCTGAGATAAGTTTCCTGAGAATTTTTTAAAAATGACATCGAAAAAATGTTGTAAATAAGTGACTTATTATTTGCCGTATAGTCAAATACAATATTCTCAAATACTGCGAAAATTACATTTATTATAACGTAATTACACTACTTAAGAGCACGTGTAATATATAATATTTACATAAATGTTATAACGAGGACAAGTATTCGTCTTATATAAAACATATAACAGTGTCTCTTATAAATTTTAGGATTATTTAATTTAATTTTTAAGATATAGGGTTTAATTTTTATAAGTTATGATTTAATTACTATTGACATGGTTCATATTCCAAAGACAAATATGTTATTATTTTTTTCTATATTTCTATGATTATTATTTATAAAATAACATTTTTATTATTTGAATCCCACCTCATGGGGAGCACGTGATTCTCCCAATAATACTTATCATAATATATATTATACAATTTTTTGCACCCTTTTATTTTAAAGATCAAGATGAAAAACTAGTTCCCCCTATCCTATTTCTTATAAATATAAACCAAAGAAATATGAGGATGTAAATAAATAAATAATAAATTAATACAATCAATCATGTCTGTAGATAATTATTTTAGAGAATATTTTTAAGAGGATTACAACATATCAAGATCTAAATGTCATAAATGACATCCTTAGACCTTCTATTTATATAAAATTTAATATACACATGATTATATTTTATTGGAGAAATACAAAAATTAAAATTCTTATGAAACTTTTGTTAGGATTTGAAGAGTAATTGGTGCATGGTTGATTATTTTTTATCAAAACCTAAAATAGGTTAATATATGACCTATTACATGAGTTTATGTACAATATTGATTCAAGCGAACTTATCATAAGATAAATGAGTTGAACATGAGTATGACATGATTTGATGTATATGTATTAAATATATACATAACACAGACTATACTTGAACTGAATGAGCTTGTCACGGTGTGGTAAGAACAAGTTATGTTTGGATTATTTTCGAGTTATTCTTGCGTTGTACTCAAATTGTTCTTGAGCTATGCTCATTAGGTCGATCACTTGCTAATAAGGCTATACACGGGCTTAACCTGTGCTTCGCTACTAAGTGAAGCATCCCTGTCCAAGCATCAAACGATAATAATTTTTTAAAAGAGTATATGAAATTTATTTTTTAATGTATTTTAAGCTTGTTAGAAATAATCTATGACCAAATTAAAAGAGACACATGGTATATAATCTTTACTAATATGTGTGGTTCAAGTGCATGTTTTTTGGTTTCAATAAAAAGTATATATCATTTCATATAGCTTTAAGTTGCTCAATAAAGTTTTTTTTTGGTCAAGAAAAAAGGCTCCCAATGTCCCGAATCACTGCCTATTTTGATGTTTTATCAGTTGAACGATAGTAAATAGCCTGTTATTTAATCTGATATGGAGGCATACAATTGAGAAGCTTCAAACTGCATACCTCATGTTCATAAGATTAAGATTATAGTATCACCTCAGATGAAACTCAATCTCAACCAATAAAGTGTTGGGAAATAATGCAAATTCCCGATAAGCCAAACTTATGAGAAAGCAAGAATAGAAAATAACACATAAATTTGATAACGGAGTTCAGCCAATCTTGCTTACGTCTCCGGACCTGCTATAGATCTTTTTACTGAAAGAGGAGAAATTACACAAGGTGTTTACAACACTCAAAACTCACAATCCAATTACACCCAAGAAAATTACTCTCAATTTTCTCTCACAAAAGCTTTGCTCTCTAAGCTTTTCTCTCTATTGGAATGAACACTTTGGATGGTTAATTCATTACAATTACACATCTATTTATAGGAAAATTCACTCCTTGAATTACTCCTTAAATTTATGGTTCCTTGAATTGCTCCTTGAATTAAGCTCCATGTTTTGTTCCATGTTATGCTCCATGTTTTACTCCATGTTTTGCTCCTTAATTTGCTCCTTAAATTAAGGAGCTTTATAACAACAATCTCCAACATTCTCCCACTTGGACCGATTTTAATCATCTTCACACCTCGATCAATCGCAAGAACTTTTCTAGTCTTTGTTACTCTGAGACCAACCTAAGTTGAGCACAACTTCAGTTTGTCAATAGTCACCATTTGTCAACATATCCATTGGATTTTTATTTCCTTGAATCTTCTCCAGTATTAACACATCATCTTCCAATAGAGATCTGATGAAGTGATAACGAAGCCTAATATGCTTGGTTCTAGAATGAAATGTTGAATTCTTTTCCAAGTGTATTGTACTTTGACTGTCACTACGCAGCACATTCTTCTCTGTTTGAATCCCATTTCGATTAACAAACCTTGAAGCCATATCATATCTTTACTAGCTTCGATTCTTGCTACATACTCACTCTACGTAGTGGATAGAGTGACAATTTTCTCGTATTTGTGACATCCAACTAAATTTTGTAGTTCTAACAGTAAATATATAACCGGTGGTGCTTCTTTGGTGATCAACTTCACCTCCAAAGTCTGCATCTACGTACCCTTGTACTTTTAATTCTCCTTTACTAAAGTACAAGCACTTTTCTGTGGTGCCTCGTAGATACCTCAAAATCCACTTGACTGCTTCCCAATGAGTTTTTCCTGGATTTGACATAAATCTGCTAACAACTCCCACTGCATGGCCAATGTCTGGTCTCGTATAGACCATTGCGTACATCAAACTTCCAATGGCTGAGGCATAAGGAACCTTAGCCATGAATTCTCTCTCTTCCTGTCCGAGGGTGTGATCCTTGGATAGCGAAAATGAGCGGCCAAGGGTGTTGCTCGCATCGCCTACGTGTTGAATCTCTCGCAAAACACGATTGATGTCTTCTGCACGAGATAGCTGTAAGGATCTTTTCTTCTTATTTCTTGTGATTTGCATTCCAAGAATCTTCTTTCTTTGGACCCAAGTCTTTCATGTCAAACTCCTTTGACAATTCGGCTTCAACCTTTTAATATCATCCATATCCGAACTCTATTACTAACATATCATCAACATAAAGTAGTAAAATGATATAACTGGACCTATATCTCTTGAAGTAGCAAATAATGGTCGATTGCACTTGGAAACCTTCCTTGTGCATAAAAGTGTCAAACTTTCTGTACCATTGTCTCTAGGGCTTGTTTTAGGCCATACAAACTCTTCTTAAGTCGCACACCATATTCTTCTTCTCTCTTCTCGAGAAACCTTCTCGAGCATGTATATCTCTTCATCTAAATCTCCGTGAAGAATGCATTTCACATCCAACCTGCATTCCCGCATGAAGATCTTCAATGGCTACAATACTCAACACCGATCCGATAGTATTGAGCTTCACAACGAGAGCGAAAATGTCGTGTAGTCAACTCCTTCCTTTCGTTGAAACCCTTTAACAACTAGGCGTGCTTTGTATCTCTTGGAACCATCGTGCTCCTCTTTCACCCGGTACACCCATTTTGTTATGAAGTGCCTTCTTTCCCATGAAGTAACTCGACTAGTTCCCATGTATGCGGTTGGAGATGAGAGATTTCATTTCTTTCTTTCAGAACAAAGCTCCCACTTGCTAGAATCTCGAGTCCGACAAGCTTCATCATAGCATTCGGGCTCCCTCCATCGATTAGCAACATATAGTTCATGTATCTCTGTTCAGTACACGTGAGGTCGAGAAGACCTTCTCAATACGGGAGCCGGAGTAAAGAGGTTGTGATGTGTCGAAATGTCATCGCTTCTTGTCTGCAAACAAGTTCCTCCGGTCGAGGACTCGTTACAATTGGTTCTGTTGCGGAACTATGGGACATCATTTGCATGCTGCAAATACCGACTCATTCGTTACGAGTCATTGACATCTCGTTTTATGCATATCTTTATACATCACCCCTTTCGTTGAAAATCACATCTACCTTCGGATAACTTTCTTCTTTTCGTCATCCCAAATGCGGTAGCCAAACTCATCCTCACCATAGCCGATGAATGTGCATTTCTTGGATTTGGGATCAAGCTTATTCTACGCCTTGATCATCAGATATGCACAAATGCCGCATTTGCCCAAAAACTTTTAGATGTGATAGTTTCACCTCTTTTCGCTCCATACCTCCTCTTCCGGTATTCTATGCTCCAATGGAACAGATGGGCCCTCGGTTGATCAAGTAAGCTGCCGTGTTGGTACTTGCCCGAAGCTGTCTGTGAGACACATTTACACGAATGCTTCGCTCTTCTCAACGTTCGGTTCATACGCTCAACTACACCATTGTGTTGAGCGTGCACAGCACGATTCTTTCCATTCGATCCCGTGCTCATAGTAAATTTTTGAATCGTGTGTCTTCATATTCACCACCATTATATCGGATCTGAGCTTTTTGATCTTCAAACCCGTCTCATTTTCCACCATAGCTTTCCATCTTCCAAAGCCTCGAAATACTGACTTATGCTTTAGAAAGTAAACCCATACCTTCCGAGAGTGATCATCGATGAAAGTCACGAAGTATTGTTTCCCACCAATGGATGAGACGGGTTGTTGGTCCCCAAACATCGAGTGAATAAGCTCTAGCCTTTCCTTCTTTGGGGGTCCGCCACTTGTCCGAAAGTGACTCTCTTTGCTTTCCTAGTATGCAATCTTCGCACATGTCCATCTCTATGGACAGACACGGAAGTTTTCCTTTTGAATGCATAATCTTCATTCCACTTCTCACTCGTGGCCTAATCTCCTGTGCCACATTTTTGGTGTTTCATTGCCTGTAATTGTGATTGAACAACGTGCTTCGCCATGTAAAGAGTGCCATTTTTCTTGCCTCGAGCAATCATTGCACACACTTTGAAATCTTCCAATCATCGTCATGGAAGATCGTAGTGTAGCCTTCATCGTGGCCAATTGCCCCACCGAGATTAAGTTCCTTCCGAGGTCGGGAATATGCGACATCCTTGCTCCCAAACGACCGTTTAACTTAATCTTCTCACACCTTTGCCAATAATAGCACATGGTTGATCATCACCAAGATATACCTTTCCAAGATTTCCGGGGACATATTTCTCGAAGAATTCTTTTTGTGAAGTAGCATGGAACGATGCTCCAGAGTCTAACACCCAAGATTCTTCCTTGCTCTCCAAAGAGCATATCAATGCATCATCTCCTGCTGAGGTAGAAGTAACATTTGCCTCTGCCTTCACTTGTTTGTCCTTTGGTGCACTCTTGCACTGATTTTTGTAGTGCCCGGTTCTTCCACAATTCCAACACTTGATAGTCTTCGAGCTATGGGAATTATTAGGATTCCTGGATTTGGACCTCCTATCCTTTGATCTACCTCGGTAGTCTGTTCTACCATGTCCATTTCCTTTGGTTGAATTTCTTCCTCTTGACTCTGTATGCAAAACTGAAGAGGTTGACGATTCACACTGTCTCTCTACGCTCGGATCTCTTCACCGAGAACCAAATCACGAACATCGTCAAATTTCAACTTATTGCTTCCCGATGAGCTACTCACCCGGTAGTGACGAGCATTCCGCCTTTCAGTAGAAGACAAAAGTATCAATGCTCGTACTTCTTCATCGAATTCAATTTCCACCGAACTCAACTGGGTTGTGGTATGTTGAGTTCATTGAGATGTTGAGCTACCGATGCGCCTTCCGTCATCCGCAAATTGAACAAGCGCCTCATCAAGTGCACTTTGTTTGAGGCTGATGGCTTCTCATACATATTGGAGAGAGCTGCCATAAGACCCGCCGTGGTCTTTTCCTTTGCTATGTTGAAAGCAACATTACGGGATAACGTCAATCGAATAACTCAAGGGCTTGTACGTGCCAGAAGATTCCATCTTAACTTCCTTCATCAACCTGCGGCTTCTTCCCGAGAGAGGTTGATATAGATTTCTTTGATACGTATAATCCTCTGTCCGCATTTTCCAAAACCCAAAATCTGTGCCATCGAATTTCTCGAGTTTCACCCTTCCTTCATCTGCGGCCATCAAGCTCCACTCAAATCGACTTTCTCCTGATCGTTTCGACTATTTATGCAAACCACCGTGTATTAGAACACCTCACAATGAACAAATATCGTCAACAAAATTTCACTATTCACGTAATTCACTATTCACGTGAATAGTAACCTTGCAAGAAATTGAGAAATCACCACCAAAAGCTCGATACCGGTTGTTGGGAAATAATGCAAATTTCCGAGTAAGCCAAACTTATGAGAAAGCAAGAATAGAAAATAACACAAATTTGATAACGGAGTTCTGGCCAATCTTGCTTACGCCTCCGGGACCTCTGAGATCTTTTTACTGAAAGAGGAGAAATTACACAAGGTGTTTACAACACTCAAAACTCACAACCCAATTACACCCAAGAAAATTACTCTCAATTTTCTCTCACAAAAGCTTTGCTCTCTAAGCTTTTCTCTCTAAGTTTTTCTCTCAATTGGAATGAACACTTTGGATGGTTAATTCATTACAATTACACATCTATTTATAGGAAAATTCACTCCTTGAATTACTCCTTAAATTTATGGTTCCTTGAATTGCTCCTTGAATTAAGCTCAATGTTTTGCTCTATGTTTTACTCCATGTTTTGCTCCATGTTTTACTCCATGTTTTACTCTATGTTTTACTCCTTAATTTGCTTCTTAAATTAAGGAGCTTTATAACAACAATCTCCAACATAAAGTACTCAAGAAAATTGATGATTACTTTTAAGACAAAAAAGAAAAACCCAATATTCATTTTGGTGATGATTTCACTTTTGCAAAATTACAACCAAATGAAGTGCAAATTTCGGTGAAGGCTTTATTAGATTCTACCAAGCATATCATGGAAAGGTCTAAATTATTAAAATTAAAAAAACACTGTTATTGAATAATTAATATTTAATACAACCTTCGTTTGTAGCACAGAAGCATCAAAATTTTATCGTGATGATTGTAAATTTAAAAGTTAAGTGTTGAATTCTAATGTCTGTGGAATATATTATTTCAAAATATATATATTTAGCATATACTTTCTGCCTAGCTAGTCCCCATTTTTTAGGGTCTCCAAGTGTCCTAATTTCCATTGTAGTGCTTCTCTGGATTCAATTAATCTGCAATACAATAAAGTAGTTTTAAATAATTACAAGAGTAAAACATTAAAATAAATAATAAAAAAAATGTAAAAAAGAGAATATCTTAATAATAAACTGGTTGACGAGTCACGTTTACATTACATGTAACGAAAAGTATTAATATCTAAAACTAAATAAATTTGATAAATTTATTGATATTTTTAAGCTTTTTATGTCTTCAAGCAATTAAAATCTCTCTATTAATGTTTTAAAAACATATTTATTTTAATTATTTTTATTTATAATTAACATAATTTAAATACTAAAAACTTAATGATTAATGAATTTTTTTTATAAAATATCTCCTAAATATCATCTTAATAAACATTTAGCATAAAATTATACATGATATAAAAGATAATAATAATGAGATATTTTTCACTTAAATTTAAATTTAAAATTTAAATATAAAATAATAATTTAATATTGTAACATAATAATACTATAGTAATTAGTAAAATCTATAACTAATAACATATCCTCGGTATTCTCTTATATATAATATGGGTAATCAATTAAGTGACGAAATATTAAAATATAAATAATAAAATAATAATTTATTTCAATAATATAACATGTGAATAAAAGATAATATATATTTGTTTGTAGAATATTAATCTTCATTGTTGCTTTTGTACGTATGTAGACTTTGTTTGTAGAGGTTATGAGACGTGGTACGTTGGATTGATTGTTAAAATCTAACTTTTCATGTTCTATTTATAGTAAAACCTTACATAAAACCTTAAAATCTAATGAGTTCGTTTAGGTTTATAAGTATAAGCAGCTCATTTTTTTTATCATACAATTGAATATATTTAGTCCATTCTATTATGGACCTAAATAAATAGGTACTTATTTAACATTTTGTAGTTTTGTACTAACATGTTTTATAAATATTTAATATAATTTAGAGTTATTAATAATAATATTAATCCACATACAATAATTCTAACAATTTTCATCATAATCATGCATTGAATACTTAATTGCATAATCATATCAAATGATGCATCTCAAGATTTTTGAGTTGAACTATTATGTGTAATATCTATCGAGATAGTACATATACCACACATAACGAAGATTTAAAACAACAATAATTCACTTATGTATGGATACAATAGTTGTTTGTCTATCAACAATATGAATACTTGAGCTTAAAATATAAAATCCTTCAATTTTGTCACCCTTTAATCATAATATGTTATGAATATAAAGAATATAATACATGATAACACAATACTAGACCATTTATCACACATATTTAAAACTCACACTAATTTAATACAATAATGAATTTTGAAAAACAAAACCAAATGAAAAACATGTTCTTAAAACAAGATCAAGTTAAACTATAATGAGTGAAACTAATAATATGTTTCATGCATATAGACATGTAATTAATGCGTTAAGAGAAGTGATTGTAGAGTAATCACAATATATTATCATGGTTTTTCAAAACATTGTTAACAATTTATAATCCTTGAATAATTCTATAATCTATATTTTACAACAATTTCCCTTATGTCATACTTCATCGATACGCTTATAACATGCTTCATAATGTTTTGATATTGCACTACTAATCTAGTTTGTTAGAAAAAACTTATGTCAGTCCATAAACGATATCTATTTTATAAAAAAATTATCTTACTTGGACTACATTGTAAACAAACTAGATTATATAAATGTCAAATATAATCAAACATTCAAACTAATCATAACCTAATCCAAAAATATAGGGGTGAAAGTACCCTACTATGTAAACCATAAAGATGATGTTATTATGCAAATAAAAACTCTTTATTAAATAACATTGGAAATAGTTAAGGAGTATGGCATAATAAACTGCATACAAACAAAACAAGCATGCCTAAATCATCAAGGTCCATACATATGCCAAACATACTTTTACTCTATTTTCAAGCTCTTTGAAACTGGGTCTTAAACGTCCCAGAGTATGATGTCATGTCATAACTAATCGTACACGCTTAATACATAACATGACAAAATAAATGACCATTATGTGAATAATAACATGGTCAAAAAATACAAATCATTGAGCTCCCATTCAATTAATACATCAATATCATCACTGGTTTAGAATGTGCACTCTAAATATATATATGAGTCAACCTAAAATGAGTATACTCATATATAAATGAACTCATTGACATGCTTTTCTTTAACAAACATGACACTTAATTGTGAGTATAAACTACTGTTTATATCATGGTAAAAGCAAATGATTGTAGAATTATTATCAATAAATTCTTCAACAATCATAGATTACATGTATAAAATTCTTTACTTTGAAAATTTAAATTCTGTATCTATTTGACAATTATAATCTCACAACATAATATCAAAAACTATTTTGGATTACCCATAAATAAATGGCACACGATCACATTAGATAATTATAATTACTTAATATTGACACGATGTTATAATACATAACACTTCGAACTATTCTTTAACAAGTAATTGAAAGCAATCCAAATCAAATCAAGAAATTTTTTTTTTATTGTACATTGATCATGACACCAATAATTTCAACATGTGTACTATACATTTGAGCTCATATTTATATATGTCCAGTAATTTTTAAATATATGTGACATGACATCTCATATGTATTTGTTTTATTATGTAATAATGTTACAAACAAATCATATTTAATTAAGAGACACATATTAGGTTCAAATATTTTGATATCTATAACACCTCAAATTGTCATGGGCTCACGAAGATTTCAAAATCCTTAATAATCAAATTGTATTATCTCAAATAAAGACTTGCACTTACGGTGATCACACAGAGATTACTATTATCAAATGAAATTTTTTAACTCTCACTTATCTTTATATACATATTTAAATTCACACTTATTTAATGATTAATAAAAATATATTTTTTGAGATTAAATAAATAATAAATATTTAAATAACTATAGGTGTATTTTAAAAATCAAAAATTGAACACTTTTTTTGATATATATATATATATATATAATATCTTGCATTTAATCTTCATTATTTTTCAATTAATGATTATTTGTAATCTTGATTAATAATTTTTAAAGATTAATTAGTTACAATATTCATAAATTTTAAAAATTATTGAAAAGAAGTATGCTTTCAAAATTCTTGATTAAAAAATTATTAATAAAAATGTGATTACAAATAATCATTAATTGAAAAATAATAAAGATTAAACGGTAGATATATTATCTTCGTTCATTTAAAAACTTTATTTCTATCAAAAAGTATCAATGGACAATTAAAACATGTCTTTTAAACTAAAATAAGAATATATTGTTACCAAAATATTTTTTATGTTTATGTTTATTTAATAAAAATATTTATACATTCATTCAATAATCATTTCATAGTAATAAAATGTATTAATCTATAAAGACGAAAAGAATGAGTTATTAGTCTGTAAGGACGAAAAGAATAAATTATAAGATAAATATAGTTACGTGAATTCGTTTAAATATTTTTTAATATATAAATAATGTGAATTTAAATTCTACTTAAACAAAAAGTATTATACTAAAAGTTACTTAGTAAATAATCACCCTAAGGAAGTTAGAAGAAACAAAAAAAAAAAGGAAAAAAAACACATACCTCTGTTTGTCACACTTCGATAAAACATTTTTTTTTATGTACGAGAAGTGAATTTCAAATACACGGTTGGATTTTATATATTTAAATTATATTAAATACTGTTTGTTAAAAAAAAATAAATGCTTGGAGTTCTAAGCATTTTTCCATTAATTAATTTCTTTAATATTATTTTTTTGACTTTTTTATATTTTATGTACTTTGATCGCGTAGAGTTGATTTTGAGTATTTTTATTTTTATTTTTTATTTTTCAGCAATATATTTGAATGAAATAGATAACGTCATTTCATATTAACATCCACTAAATCACTCTTCAAAAATATCTATCATAAATAATCGGTACCTATAAAATATTGTGTAATATTTTTTTATATTCTTAAAATTTAAAATATTAATTTTGTCTATTTATTTTTATAAATCTCAAAAGTTCAAATAATATGAATAAAATGTAATTAAAAATTTAAGGCTATTTATCATGTCACAGTATCTATAGCCCTAATATACCATATAAACAAAATTGGCAACTAATAGTAATATGATCTAAGATTAGTAAAATAAATATACGTGGTAATATGGAAGAATAAATAAATAAAAAGCCTCAACTTAAAAGAGCTAACGAATGACGACCATGCCTTCTTTAGGGAGCTTTTGTTATTCAGCAGAAATTAATATATATATTTTTTAAATTAAAATTATATATTTTTATTATTAACGAATAATACAAAAAATTTAGGCCACATGAGTGAGAAGGGAATGAAGATTATGCATTCAAAAGGAAAACTTCCAGGTCTACAGTCTGTAGAGATGAACATGTGCGAAGATTGCATACTAGGAAAGCAAAAGAGAGTCAGCTTTCAGACAAGTGGCAGACCCCCAAAGAAGGAAAGGCTAGAGCTTATTCACTCTGATGTTTGGGGACCAACAACCGTCTCATCCATTGGTGGGAAACAATACTTCGTGACTTTCATCGATGATCACTCTCGGAAGGTATGTGTTTACTTTCTAAAGCATAAGTCTGAAGTATTTGAGGCTTTCAGAAGATGGAAAGCTATGGTGGAAAATGAGACGGGTTTGAAGATCAAAAAGCTCAGATCCGATAATGGTGGTGAATATGAAGACACCAGATTCAAAAATTTCTGCTATGAGCACGGGATCAGAATGGAAAGAACTGTGCCAGGCACGCCTCAACACAATGGTGTAGCTGAGCGTATGAACCGAACGTTGACAGAAAGAGCCAGAAGCATTCGTATACAGTAAGGTCTACCGAAGCATTTCTGGGCAGAAGTAGTCAACACGGCAGCTTACTTGATCAACCGAGGCCCATCTGTTCCATTGGAGCATAGAATACCAGAGGAGGTATGGAGCGAAAAAGAGGTGAAACTATCACATCTAAAAGTTTTTGGTTGTGCAGCATTTGTGCATATCAGTGATCAAGGCAGGAATAAGCTTGATCCCAAATCCAAGAAATGCACATTCATCGGCTATGATGAGGATGAGTTTGGCTACCGCATTTGGGATGACGAAAAGAAGAAAGTTATCCGAAGTAGAGATGTGATTTTCAACGAAAGGGTGATGTATAAAGATATGCATAAAACAGATGCCAATGACTCAGAACAGAATGAGTCAGTATTTGCGGAATGCAAATGATGTCCCGTATAGTTCCAAGAATGTAACCAATTGTAACAAGTCCTCAACCAGAGGAACTTGTTGAATGACAAGACACATCATTTCGACACATCACAACCTCTTACTCCGGCTCTGTATTGAGAAGGTCTTCTCGACCTCATGTGCCCAACAGGAGATACATGAACTATATGTTGCTAACTGATGGAGGGGAGCCTGAATGCTATGATGAAGCTTGTCAGACTCAAGATTCCAGTAAGTGGGAGCTTGCTATGAAAGAAGAAATGAAATCTCTCATCTCCAACCAGACATGGGAACTAGCTGAGTTACCTATGGGAAAGAAGGCACTTCACAACAAATGGGTGTACCGGGTGAAAGAAGAACATGATGGTTCCAAGAGATACAAAGCACGCCTAGTTGTTAAAGGGTTTCAACAGAAGGAAGGAGTTGACTACACTGACATTTTCGCTCCCGTTGTGAAGCTCAATACTATCAGATCAGTGTTGAGTATTGTAGCCATTGAAGATCTTCATCTAGAACAATTGGATGTGAAGACTGCATTCCTTCATAGAGATTTAGATGAAGAGATATACATGTATCAGCCAGAAGGTTTCTCAGAAAGAGGGAAGAAGAATATGGTGTGCAGACTTAAGAAGAGTTTGTATGGCCTAAAACAAGCCCCGAGACAATGGTACAGAAAGTTTGACAGCTTTATGCACAAGGAAGATTTCCAGAAGTGCAATGCTGACCATTGTTGCTACTTCAAGAGATATAGGTCCAGTTATATCATTTTACTACTTTATGTTGATGATATGTTAGTAGCAGGTTCAGATATGGATGATATTAAAAGGTTGAAGCAGCAATTGTCAAAGAAGTTTGACATGAAAGACTTGGGTCCAGCAAAGCAAAGAATATTCTTGGAATGCAAATCACAAGAAATAATAAGAAAAGATCCTTGCAGTTATCTCGGGCGAGTACATCAATCGTGTTTTGCGAGAGATTCAACATGGGCGATGCCAAGCCGGTTAGCACACCCTTGGCGGTCATTTTCGCCTATCCAAGGATCAGTCACCTCGAACGAGAGGAGAGAGAGAATTCATGGCTAAGGTTCCTTATGCCTCGGCCATTGGAAGTTTGATGTACGCAATGGTAGTGCATGCGAGACCGGACATTGGCCATGCGGTGGGAGTTGTTAGCGCATTTATGTCAAATCCAGGAAAAACTCATTGGGAAGCGATCAAGTGGATTTTGAGGTATCTACGAGGCACCACAGAAAAGTGCTTGTACTTTAGTAAAGGAGAATTAAAAGTACAAGTGGTACGTGACGCGGACTTTGGAGGTGAAGTTGATCACCGAAGAAGCACCTGTTATATATTTACCGTTGGAACTACGCTTGTTAGTTGAATGTCACAAATATAGAAAATTGTCACTCTATCCACTACGTAGGTGAGTATGTAGCGAATCGAAGCTAGTAAAGAGATGATATGGCTTCAAGGTTTGTTAACCGAATCGATTCAAACAGAGAAGAATGTTCTGCATAGTGATAGCCAAAGTGCAATACACTTGGCAAAGAATTCAGCATTTCATTCTAGAACCAAGCATATTGGACTTCGTTATCACTTCATCACATCTCTATTGGAAGATGATGTGTTAATACTAGAGAAGATTCAAGGAAGCAAAAATCCAGCAGATATGTTAACAAAGGTGGTGACTACTGACAAACTGAAGTTGTGCTCAACTTCAGTTGGTCTGCTAGAGTAACAAACACTAGAAAAGCTGCTGCATTGATCGAGGTGTGAAGACAGATTGAAATCAGTCTTTAAGTGGGAGAATGTTGGAGATTGTTGTTATAAAGCTCCTTAATTTAAGGAGCAAATTAAGGAGCAAAACATGGAGCAAAACAAGGAGCAAAACATGGAGTAAAACATGGAGTAAAACATGGAGCAAAACATGGAGCTTAATTCAAGGAGCAATTCAAGGAACCATTAATTTAAGGAGTAATTCAAGGAGTGAATTTTCCTATAAATAGATGTGTAATTGTAATGAATTAATCATCCAAAGTGTTCATTCCAATTGAGAGAAAAGCTTTTGTGAGAGAAAATTGAGAGTAATTTTCTTGGGTGTAATTGGGTTGTGGGTTTTGAGTGTTGTAAACACCTTGTTTGATTTCTCCTCTTTCAGTAAAAAGATCTGCAGCAGGTCCGGAGACGTAAGCAAGATTGGCCGAACTCCGTTATCAAATTTGTGTGTTATTTTTCTATTCTTGCTTTCTCATAAGTTTGGCTTATCGGGAATTTGTGTTATTTCCCAACACATTAGAGTTATATACGGTTAAAATTCACAATTTAATATATAACTTTGAGCCGTTACATAATATTTAATGTTATTTAAATATTATTTTTATTATTTAAGTATCATTTTATATAATTTTTTACCACAAAAATTCTCTTAAATCTTAATATTCTTATAATTTTTGAGGTAAAAATAATTAAAAAAATAAATGTATAATATGTTATAATTCCTTCCAAGCCGCCGCTATCTATGCGAACTTCATAGATTTGCCACAATTGGAGCTCGTAGAGATAAATGTGGGAGTTGATACTAATTTATTTTCCACCTTGAATTTGTTAATAGTAAATAAATGTAAACTAATAGAGGATGTAAATTAGAATGGACATTGTGATTTATTTTTTATTTTTTATTTTTTGGTAAATTTAGTACAAGTTATTTGTTTTAATTCTTAAATCTAATTCATCTTAAAAAAAATAATCTTAAATCTAATTGTGTGTAATAAATTTTAATTATTATGAATATATACCATGATTCTAATGGTACTATACAAGCCAAGAATATATTAAAACCATAGTTAAAATCAAATTTAATATATAAAAATAATTTTTTAAAAAAATCTAATTCGATATTCTTTACAAAAAATAATAATAAATAAAAAGGTGATACTACAGTCAAAACAAAAACACACCAACGCTAGCAATCACCTAAATTTAGAAGTCATGCTCCACATATCATTAATATTTAATTGATTAAATTTCTCCCACTAATCAATTAACAGTAATTGAATTATAGCATCTGACTAGATGAGGATGTCACAGAGCTTTAATAATAATTTAAATTGTTCAATGTAGGTGAACACCTGTGAGAAGAATTCTTAAATAAATATAATTGCAATAATTAAATATTTTTAAAAATTATTATATACGTTTATTAATATAAAATGTAATTATCTAAAACAAAATATGATTTAATTTACCATTAATCAATCAATTAACATGTCCCTTTGATTGTAAAAAAAAAATTGATTTTAAATAAGGAAATTTGGCAAATCTAACGTTTTTTCTTTAAGTTAGGTGGCGATTATAAATTAAAATAAAAAAAAATCTAAAAACTAAAATTTATAAGAATAAAAAAAATAATTTAATAATATTGAATATGTTTTAATTAGATATTTAACAGATATAAATAATTATAATTTAAAGTAAAATGATGTAATATATTTTTTAAATAATAAAAATATATAAAATAAATATGACATATATATTATTTTTATGATTATAAATTTTAAAAATATTATTTTTTTATTAAAATATTTCACTATATGCAGTGACAACACATTGAAGTCTATAAAGACTTGTCCAATTAATTAATGATGAAATAAATCGGTTTCAAAGTTGCATAAACTTGTTGTGGCCAAATGGAAACGAAAGATTGTGACACAACTCACCATCATTATTTACTAAAATGTATTCTTCTTTTTCTACCCTCTTTTTCTTAGCTTACAAAATCAAAATTATAAATATTTTTTGTATAACGGACGTGTGGAGGGAGAGGCTTTGCGGTCCTTAGGTTATTAAGCATTAATCACTATTTTATTAACTCTAATTTTTATATGATTTTATTTTTAAATAAAATATTTACATATATATATATTATATTTTATAATATTTGTTAAATATATATTTTTATATTATAAAAAAGATTATAACATTTTTTTAGTTTCAAGAGATAACAATGATATCGATTATATAAAAAGATTATTTTACTTACTTCATGGACTATTATGGTTTATTTTTATATATCTTTTAAAATGAATAATTATAATGAAATAAATTAAATAATTATAATTATTACATAAATTTATGACTTGTGTATCGTTATCTAACAAAATTTAATATTTTTCACATTTATATGTATAATTTGTGAAAAAAATAATTTTATTAAAAATAAAATTATTGATTAATTTATATATTATTTTATTTATATAAATTATAATCATAACTAAGAGACTTGCATGGTTTATAGTTTAACAAAATAGAGAAAAATTATTAAAAATATTAAAATAAATTACATATAATTTAAAAATATAGAAAAATATATTTCAAATAAAATTCTTATAAAATTGAACAAAATGTAAATAAGAATATTAAAATAAAAAATTATATGAATAAAATATAGGAAAACTTGTAAAAAAGTAATGATATTTTTATAAATATAAGAAAACTTAAAAGATAAATAAAAGAGATCAATTGTATTTATTAAAAGAAATAAGTATTTATAATAATATAAATTATTCATGATTTATTGGAGTAGAAATTATTATTTTTTACAAAATATGAATTCTATATTTTTTTGTAAATATATTTTATGATAATTATGCATTAAAAAAACTATTAGATAAGAGAGAAGAAAAAATTGAAAGGTATAGATAACATTATAAGAGTCTTACTTATAAGAGAAATAATATATAAAATAAAATACATTATTTGATTTTTTGATATTTATTTTTTAGAATAATAATAGTATATGAAATTCTAATAAATAACATATATATATATATAATATTATAATAATAATAAATTAAACAACTTTGTTATAAGCAAATGTATATAGTAATAACATTAAAGTAAAATATTATATAAATTCAGCCAAAATCATTTATTAAATAAAGTTTGCTTCATAATATAATTTAATTTAAATATCTTTAATTTGAACGAAGATCGTTTAATTGAATGATAGTTCATGATTCAACCACAATATTAGCATCAAACATAATCACAGGCCATCAACGATCAATCAATATAGATATTACTATAAAGTGGAAGCCACCTTAAAGAATCATTTTAAGAGAGATAAAACATACAAAAAAAATTCAAATTAAAAAGGAAGAACTGATAGTTTAAAAGAAAATAAAAGAAAAGAAAAAATTTAACTGTGTTGAAGAATTTAAAAAAGAAAACCAAAAGAAGATTTATATGATCTATAATAGTTTAAAACTAAAAATTTATAACAATTCACTTAAAATAAGTAAAGTTATTATCGAATTTAGTTGAATAATTCATTGAATTTTTCTATAAAATAGAAACTGAAAGTTGTTATGTCAATTATGTCAATTATAGAGTACCAAAATTTATAATAATTCCAAAATATATTATTAAAAATTATTTTATAACATTATAATAGCAATCATCGCCACCAAACAAGTTGAAGATCGTAGAAAAAGTAGTATGATCGTCGATACTATTAAAAGAAATGCCTCAGTACATACAATACGATCATTAGTAATAATCAAGAAAATATCCCCAAAAAATACATTAATAATTGAAGATGAAAATGATTAATACAGGAATTTAATTAAATTATAATAGTTGAGTCTCTATAACTTATCTAGAAAATCTACTCAGAAACATATCGAAGATATAAAATTTTACACCATAGAAAAAGAATTCCCTATCCCCATGTTTGGTTGGAGGGAATGGAATCAGAATTGATTCCTTCCATTTTGTGTGTTTGGTTGGACGGAATGGAGAGTGGAATGGAATCGGATTACTAAAAGAGAAGGAATCACAATTCCTTCTCCTCACCTTGGTAATCATAATTTCATTCTCATTTAAACTTTTTTTTCCAATTTTACCCTTACCTAAAATATAACCTTAAACTCAAATCCCAAAATCTCAAATCCCTAAACCCTAAACCCTAAATTCTAAATCCTAAAACCCTAAACCCCAAATCCATAAACCCTAAACCTTAAACCCTAAAACCTTAAACCCCAAATCCCCAAATTCTCAAACCCAAAATTCCAAAACCCTAAACCCTAAACCCAAAATTTCAAAACCCTAAATCCAAATCCTAAAACCCTAAACCCTAAATCCCAAATCCTAAAACCCTAAACCCCAAATTCCAAATCCTAAAACCCTAAACCCTAAATTTCCAAATCCCTAAACCCAAAATTCCAAAACCCTAAACCTTAAAACATAAATCCCAAAACCCTAAAACATAAATCCTAAAACCCTAAACCCCAAATTCCAAATCCTAAAACCCTAAACCGTAAACCTAAAACCCTAAAACCCAAATCACAAAACCCAAAACCCTAAAACATAAATCACAAAACCCAAAACCCTAAAACATAAATCCCAAAACCCTAAACCCCAAATTCCAAATCCTAAAACCCTAAACCCAAATCCAAATTTCTAAAACCCTAAACCATTTTTAGAAAAATAATAATTCTAACCCTAAACCTTAACTTACAAATATAACCCCAAATCCTAAATCCCTAAACCCTAAATCCCACATCCCAAACCTCAAAACCCTAAACCCTATTTAGAAAAATAATAATTTTAATAATATATTTCTTTTTAATTAAGTAATAATTATTTAGAAAAATAATGATTTCAATAATGTATTTTGTTTGACGAAAAAATAGTAATTAAATGACATTATTTGAACTTTACAGCATGTAGGGGTATTAAGGTCATTTACAACTTTTTTCATTCCATTCCAGTGGCAAACCAAACACTGTAATCCAGATTCCGAGCTTGATTCCAGTGGTGAAACCAAACAAAATTGTTTCCTTTCCATTCCGATTCCGATTTGGATTCCATTCCACGAACCAAACTATAGGTAGTAAATTTAATATTCTTGAAACTTGAAGGTTTTGATCCAATTTTTATTTATAAATATTTTCATATAAGTTTAATTGAAAACCTATATTCAGGAATTAATTTAAATGAATTATATTATTTTCTTAAAAATTTCAAAAAGATCATTAAGAACTTCAGGAAAAATATCAAAGTAGGTAATAAGACTATCTGTCTTAGATTTTTCAATTCACTTATTTATTGGAATGAGGAAGATTATGTTAATCATTACCATATTATTAAATTAGGGATTTTTAACATTAATAGACAAGTTTACAAACTAAGAACAATTTTAGAAAATGAATTTAATACATATATATGAAATATGTATTCTAAAAGGACAGATTGATACTAAGTCAAATTTATCATTAACTCAAAAAAATTAATAATTCTTCTGAAGTTAAGGTAAATTACTCAATTAGTAAAGTTATAATCACTTTTTATATTAATATGACCCTCATTGAAAAATATGGTCAACAAAATTAGTAAGTTTAAAATAAATTTTGATAGTAATAATTTAAAAAATTGTCAATATTTTTTTTTGTTTTTACGTAAAGAAAACCAAAAGATCACAAATATATTTATTACATTAGAGGTTGAGAAGATGAAGATGTATCATCATCTACATTGTCAAAAAGACTATCGATAGAAAACAATAACAAAAATAATGATGTAGAACCCACATCTTTAGTCGCATATCATGCCAAGGACATGAAAATCTTAAATTCAAAATGTAAAAGTAAAAAGTTAGATGAATTATTAAAGTAAAGATAAAACAGTGATTTTTCACTATTATAAACAAAGATTTTTTGTCCCATAAAATGATCTTTTATTTTTATTAGTTGGATACAGTTTTAGCAATAACAATTTTTTTACTCTAAAAATTATTAATCTAGCAATTATATATCTAGAAACTATAAGCATCTAAGAATCTCTTCAATGTTCTTATTTAATTAGCTTTTAAATTATAATAATTATTAATATTATGAATAAAATTAAATACAATCATTTTTTTATATTATCTAATAAGTCTAATTTGGACATCATGTTATGCACGAACGTAAGAGCTTTATTATTACTAGAAGAGTATTAAAGTTTGAAAAAATCAAGGCATATCAATTATAAGAAAAAAGACGAACAATGGAAGGAAAGATCGTGGTGGGTTCATTAAAATCAAATATGATAATTATAATTTAAAGTCTATTTAGAACCTTTAATGATTAAATATTTATTTATAATATGTATAAAACTAATAAATAAAAATATAAAGACAAAAAAATATCTCCATGATTATATGAAAATAAACATAAAAAAATTATAAAGTTAAAATAATGTTTTAATAATAAACTTAAAAATTCGTGTTTAAATAATAATCTTTAGGAAGTAATAACTAACATCGTAAAATATAATTAATGATAATTTGGTATCAGACTTATTGAAAAGAAAAAATTATCTAAAACTTTATAGTTAAATATTCAAAAATATTAATTATATTAATCATAAAAAATAAAAGCATTAAAACTCTTTTTATAAAAATAAAAAATATACTTAAAAATGTAGAAATATAAAAGGTGAACTAAATCATTAATGTAAAAACTAAATATTCAAAAGCTAGTAACTTTACTGTTCATCGTAGGTTTCATTCTAAATTTGGAGATCTACTTCTGTTCATTTTAAATCCTCGAAGTTTTTCTTTTAATAATATTTACACACTCATATATATATATTTAGTGTGGGGAGTCAGAATTATGAGTTTTTTTTTTTCAAAATAAAGTTACGTATTTATTAGTTATTACTAGAACGGTCATTTGTACTTCATAATACCATTAAAAAAAGTAATTTTATATTTTTATTAATTAAAATAAATAATTTTATATCTATAAAGGCTAACAAACTTTCACATTAATTAGCAAACACATGCATGTACATGTAAATTTAATATATATATATATATATATGGTTAATCGGAGCTACAATGTGATAACAAACCAATGCTTATAATTTTAAATATCAATTGAGTATTAAATAATGACATACTTAATTTAAGATAAAATTGGAGAATCTAAATCTAGAATCCCCCATCTATCATCTGGAAGGCACACTGTATATTGCCCAATTGCCCAATGTCAATAGTATATGTGTATGTATTAAATATTATATTATAACATAAAATTTTATTTTCAAAAATAACTATCTGAGTTTTTTTAGTAGTTTTTATACCATAAATTATAGTATAATTATAATTAATATGTCATATAATTATTGACAAAATTAATATAATTTATTTTTTCAACATATAATTAATTTACATATCAATTATGTAATATTCTTAAATAAATTATATATATTAGATAAATTCTCTTGGATTACTTTTTTTATAATAATATAATTATAATTAATATAATAAATAATTATTTAAGAAAATAATAAAATTTATTTTTAATTAATAATTAATTCTTAATAATAACAATAAACTTTTCCATTCCTGTTTAATTTATGTTTCCAAAAGAAACTTCTTTAGATATAAAACCTCGAGTTATTTTTGAAGGATTCATATCTATTTTTTTTCTTTATTTTGATCATGATTTCAAGATGTTTCATTTCTATGAGGTCGAAAATAATTAAAGATGTTAATTCTCATACATTTGGCAAATTATTTTTATTTCCTAAAAGATATTTGATATTAAAATTGTATTGGCTAAACCACTTTTGTCATCTCACTAATAACCAAAATTTTTGATATCATTTTTGATAATGAATTTGAAACTTATTACATATATTACAAATTTTTAATAACTTTTTTGACAATTAAATATTCTTTTTCACTATGATGATAATTTAATTTTAGACTATATAAGATTTTCATGTATATCTACAAAAATATTCATTTTTGTCATCTACTTTTACTTTTAAAACTGCTCCTTAATATTTTATGTGAAACATTTGTTTCAATTATCGTTTTATCATCTGGATCTAGTTGGTATAAAATTGATAAAATATTTTACTTGTGCACGTTATCCATGTAAAAAGTATCTTGTTTGTTTATTTTCAAACATAATATTTTTTCAATTCTATTTGTAAAAGTTTTCACATTTATATAAGTTTCTTTATGTATGCTTTAACATATGTTAAACATTTTAAGAACCTTTATAACTAATTTTTATCTTTTAATTCATTAGAAATCCTTTAATATTATTAAGTATATATGAGTATAGATTATATTTTTCATCTTCAAATTTTAACTCTAAATATTTAATTTTATATAGAGCAATTAGTGTTTTCTTCTTAGAAAATACAATGTATTTCTTCCTACGTTCTTGTAGAATATTGATAATATTCAAATAATATTTATTTAACTCGTTATTAAAAATTAAAATATTATCTATGTAAATGCAGTAAATATTTTGTAATTTCTTAAAAAATATTGTTCGTATACCTTTGAAAGATATCTAGAGCTTGTTTTAATACGAATGATACAATACTATATTGGAATTATCGTTGGGAGTAATTAAATATTGTTAGTTTTTGAGACTTCTCATCTAGTCTTATTTATTAAAATCCATTTTTGTAATCAAAACTCAAGAAGTATTCTTCCCTTTTATTATTGATAATAATTATACTTTCTTTGGAATAAAGTATTCACTACCAATGGTTTCTTTATTCAATGCTTTGAAATTTGTTATCATTCTCTTTTGTTTTTCTTATTTTTTTAACTTCTTTTTCAACTAAGAATACTGAACTAGAGTTAAGTGAATTACTTAATATTATGACTTATAATTTCAAAAGTTATTGAATTTATTTTTCAAACTCAATCATATCCTCTAGAGTATAAATCATGGGTTTTATTCTAATAACTTTGTTAAGATCTCTAATTCTTATATTAAAAATCATTTTAGATTTGTATACTTTTAGATCTAAACGATTTTTTAAACTTATTATTTATAATAATTTTTGATACCCACTAAGGCTTTATCTTGTTGGATTTTATTAAGAAAAATTTTGTGTTTCTCTTCTTTGTCTAATGAATTTTTTTCTATTTCTAAATATGATTTTTGTTGCTACTTAATGTCTATCTCACTATGTATTTTCTTTTTCTGTTATTGCATAAAAGTTGGGTTTCATATAGTTAAAAAATTTCTTATTTTTGACACAAACATGGTTTTATCATTTAGTATTTTGAGACTTATTTTTTTAAAAATGTTATATAAAATATTGATATAAGTTTAGGTAATTATTTTTTATTAATAAATCAACTCCTATTTCTTGTTAATATATGGTAATAATATGAAAGTTCTTTTCTCCTATCATTATATATTTATCTTTTAAGATTTTATTAAGATTTATTATTGTATTGTTAGTAATTCTTACGATTAAATATTTGGGTGCTTGTTTCAAGAGTTTCTCTATGAATGCATATTTACTAACTACACATATACTAGCTCATGTATCTACATACACATGTAAATAGTAAGTTTTTTTAACTTTTGAATTTCAATTCTATCGTAATATAAGTACTGTTTGGATTTCTAATACTATATAAATTATTTATCTTTTGATGAAAAGTATTCATATTCTGAATTAATTATTTCTTCCTCAGTTTCTTCTAATAGATAAATACTATAAGCATAATCTATATCTAATTCATTTATTAGTTATAATCCATTTTAAAATATTCTTCTAAAAATTTTGGTTTATGAGAAAATTCACTTTATATTGAAGCATGTTAAGGCATTCATTAGCGTAATATCATACCTCATTATAGATCCAACATTTGCACTTCTTTTTTCTATATGGGTAATAATTTTTGTTTTCTGATGGTTTATACATTTTCTCCTAAAATATCTTTCTTATAAAGTTTTTTGTTATATATTCTCTTATATTTTTACAAAATATTATTTTGTAAAAATTTATATCTTTTCAGTGTTTTGTATTTTTTATACTTTACCTTGTAAAATTTTATGTTATATCTATATTTTTCTAGCACCCTAAAATATCTTTTATCCCAACATATTTTTCATTTTCTTTTATTTGTTTATATTTCTTTCTTTCTTTACATTTAATGATTATCCAATATTTAAGAGTTCTTATTCTTCGTCCTAAAGTTCTGATATAGTTTCTCTATTTCTTTTATTAAATCATTATGTTATAGTTTTATATAATGTTTCAACCAATTTTCAAAAAAAAAAAAATCAAAAATATATTTATTGCTTGGTCCCCATATATCTTCATATTAGGAAACTACTTAGTAAGGACTTATTATATATTATTTACATTGTTGATTAATTCAAAAGTATATTATAAATTTATTAAATTCTTTCATATTGTGAATAAGTAGGATTCGAACAAGAAAAAATCAAAATTACCTATTATTAGAGGCAATAAAAAGGGTAATTTAAAGGATAAACCAACATAAAATATAACTTCTAAGATGCCTACTTTGGTACCGATAAGAAAACCAGTCTCATTTACATATGATCAAACTTGTGGTTTTTCTATACATGTTATATTTATTATAGTTACATGCTTATCGCATTATACCAAGGTGAAAATTGGATATTCATTTGTCAAATTAGGGATACGGTTGCTTTATTTGATTTTAATTCATTTTAATTTTATGAGTTTTAAATTATTCACTTGTTTTTTTATGATTGTTATTTTGTCATTAAATTGTTAATTTTTTTCATAAATATTGTTACGACGAGTTAATAAAAAATCATTTGAATAATGTGATTAGATACATTGACCCAAGTTGGTTATATATCATTAAGAAGAAGAAGAAGACATGTACCCAAATTATGAGATAAATATTTGAAAAGATAGAAAAGAAGAAGACATGTACCCAAATTGTGAGATAAATATTTGAAAAGATAGAAAAGAAGAAGACATGTACCCAAATTGCGAGATAAGTATTTGAAAGAATAGAAAATATTTAAGAGGGAGATAAGTGAATTATTTCATGTTATAGAGGGTAAGTGAATTATTGTAACCTTTATGAAAAATTATGTTATGTGAACACATGCATTTATTAATATATATCTTATTATAAATTGATGTAGGTACCATTGGATTTTAATTGTATACGAATCATTCAAAAATACCAAATTTTATTTGGTTTTAATGTGGGATGAAGTGTTCTCTGATATTAAAAACATTATGAATGAGTAAGTTACTTTCTTATTAACTTTATGTTTTTGGAAACATTAAGTTTTAATTTGTCTTCACAAATAACTTATATTTATTTTTCTTTCTTGAATGGTCAAATATGGTATAGAATGAGAGAAAATTATAAATACATGGTTCATTAAACTCTATAATTTCAACATTTTTAGACTTCTCGTATATATGTATATTGATTAGAAGTACTTACACTATTTATTGATCGTATCTATATAATATCTTTTTAATTAAATTATATTAAGCTTACAATTGATTTTTTATTCTAATATGTAATGCCCTAAGTAAAATGACTTAGTGACTTGTGGGTATTATGTCCTTATGTTTATAAGGATAATTATTAGCAATCTAATTACTTCCATGATTGACTTGGTAATAAATTAAATTATTATTTTTATTTTCTTTTCTGGTTTGAATTTTGTTTTCAGTTTTTCTTTATCAAAATATGTGGCTAGCTAATAATAATTTAAAATGAGTGTACATTGTAGCTTGATCATGAAAGAACTTACACCGATGGTGAAATTGATGAGATGTAAAATAAGTGGGCAGAGTTAACAAATCGATTCTTATAACGATAGCTTGCTAGTAAGACCATCTATGCGCTTTTGTTTACTTTTTCGTTAGATTGATTTATATTATAGATAATTTGATTGATATTATTATTAGTAAATTTTTTGCATGTATTTCATATTTTAAATCACTTTGATTAGTTAGCTACTAAGGTTTTATTATGTTTTGGTATATAAACTTTCAAATATAATTACACTCTTAATTTTAATATAATATGACTTTTAATATTATAGTTGATAAATTTATTATAATTTATATTAAAAGTGGGGTTAATTGAGACGTATATGATCGCGATTTGAGTGTAACCGAGACAATAGACATATCATTTGGTCACACTCTTTTATAAGATCTTGACCATAGATATACTATTTGATCATGGTTTTATAAATCATGACCAAATGATATGTCTATGGTCTTGGTCTTCTTTAAGACCGAGACCATATGGTATGTCTATAGTCATAGACTTATAAAAGATCGTGACTAAATGATATGTCTATGGCCTCGATCTTTTATAAGATAGTTGTCAAATGGTATGTCTATGATCTTGGTAAAAAATTAAGACTATATATAAGAGTTTATGGTCTCTCCCACTTAAGCCTCAATTTTTATAACTATGGTTATCGATCTACGATCACTGTTAAAAATCGAGATCATATATCTATATTATAATAGTGATAGGTGGTTAGCTAACAATAATTTAAAATTTGTATATATTGTAGCTTAATCATGAAGAAACTTACACCAATGATGAAATTGATGAGATGCAGAATGAATGGACAGAGTTTATAAATCAGTTCTTATAACTATAGTTAGCTAGTTAGACCATCTATGCGCTCTTATTTACTTTTTTGTTAGATTGATTTAGATTGTGTACAATTTGATTAATATTGTTATTAGCAAATATTTTGTATATATTTCATATTTTGGATCATTTTAATTAACTAGTTATTAAAGTTTTATTATGTTTTAGTGTAGAAACTGTAAAATGTAATTGCATTCTTAATTTTAATATAATATGAATTTTAATATTGTAATTAATAAATTTATTGTAATTTATATTGAAAATAGATATTGATGAATAAGATTAATTGAGATGTTTATAGTAAAGTTTTAAGCATAATCGAAACAAGAAATATACTATTTGGTCATCGTCTTCTAAAAAACAGTCACCAAATGGTATGTCTATGGTCACAGCCTTATTGAAGATCGTGACCAAATGGTATGTTTATAGTCATAATCTTTTATATGATCGTGACCAAATGCTATATATATGGTCATGATCTTTTAAAAGATCGCGACTAAATGGTATGTCTATGATCTCAATCTTTTATAAGACCTGATCAAATGGTATATCTATATTCTTTGTTAAAAAGTCGAGATAATATGTAAGAGTTTATGGTCTCTTCCACTTAAGTCTTGATTTTTATAATTATTATCATAAATCTACAATCATGATTAAAAACCAAAGTCATATACTAATATTGTCATAGTGTTTATTATTTCTTAATTTTCTATTATCTTTGTCATTTTTATATATAAAAGATTATTATTCACTTTCATTAAAATTAATGGAGATTTATGATATTTTTGAAACCTTGAAAGTATTTGTAATATTACTTTAAAATTTGAAGGTATTATTTATATTATCCCGTGAACTTACCTGGTAATTTCATTAAGTTTAGAAAGATTTGAGATATTTTTAAAATCTTAAGAGTATCTGTGATATTATTTTAAAATTTAAAGATATTTTTTATATTATTTCATGAACTTAGCTAATTGGTAAATATTTGGAGGAAAAAAAACGTTTATTGTAAGAAAATTAAAGTACACTCTAAACAAAATGCTTGGACCAAGCTAGCTTATATAGGTTATCAATCATTTTATTAATTTTTTTAGAAGATTGAATTGAGGATTGACAAACACCTAGTTCCTCAAATTAATGTCATCCTTTCTTTGAGGTTTCACAACTGTTCCTTTAATTGACTAATTTAGGATAATCATAAATCATGTTTGGACCAAGGTACCTTTTTTTCTAATAAGTTAATGATCACGGTCTAAAGTTTTCTAGTATGAATGACAAGCCCTTCTCTAGCTTTGAAAGCTATTCTTTTTGCAAAGTAGTCCAAACTGCAAACAATTAGTTTTGGCTAGGGATGTCAAAATTTAATATAGTTTCTGATATTCACGGTTAATAATCGAATAATGTTTGATTTTAGGTGATAAATATTTGAATTGATTTTTAATTTCAATTACACTTTTATTTAAAATTTTGAATTAGATTTTGATGTTTAGAGTGAGTAAAATCATCTTAATATATAAAATTATAAATTTATATTTTATTGAATATTATATTTTGTATAGTATGAATATAAAAATATTATAAATTAATATTTATAAAAAAATTAAATATATATAATATATTATTATTTGTAATTGGTAAAGATTTTTTATATTAAAATTTAATGTTTTAAAATTATTTTAAATTAAAAATAAGTTAAAATTTAATTTTTAATCTTTGAACGGATAACCGTTATCCGATTATTTTAATTTCAATTTTAATCATAATATAATATTTTAATTTTGATTTAAGGTAAAATACTTCCCAATTCAGTTTTAACCCATTGTCATTTCTTTTGATTGATCATATCAACCTCAACGATACAAGAAGAAGGGATTAAATCCAAGAATTTTTTTTACCATTAATATTTCTAATTTTCTGTACTAATTGACCAACTAATTAGAAGATTATAAACTCTTGTATTTAGCTCCCTTTACATAAATTACTAAAGACAACATGGTATGTATAGGGGGGTAAAAAAACTTTATCCATCCCATTAATTTGATGCTCGTGCTTTTGACTAATATTGCCGGCCAAACTTTAAATTGTTAATCAAGATTTTTTTCTTTCTCAATAACATATTACAGATTCACAAATTCATTTACATTGAAAAAGATTTGTACTTTTAAATAAATGATAAATGATAATTGTTAATCATAATTGCATATATCTTGGTTGCATGTGTATTACTTTTTGTGTCCTTGTTTTTGAAAATTGCTACCTTAGCTAGAAGCAAGATTAATTACATGAATATATATATATATATATATATATATATATATATATATATATGTGTGTGTGTGTGTGTGTCTTAAGTTTGAGCAATTAGAACTAATTAATTAAGAAACACTTGCCTCATTATTCTCTAGCTACCTTTTCATGTTTTTGGAATCTAATGCCATCACTAACAAAGATTCCAATTTCGAACCATTCCAAAAATAAACATGCAATATATATGTTATTTTTCATGTCAAATAACAAATTTAATTTTTCATTCTAATATATACGTACTTTGATGTATAAGAAAAGAAATAGTGACTGATATATTCTTTTTTTTTTACTATAATTAATAAAATTCTTCACTGTTTTTATAATATATATATATTCATTTAAAAAAAAGGATAAAATTTACCTTTTGATTTCAACTTTGATTGGAAATTTGCAACTTACAGAAACTAGCTAAAAGGATAAAATTGTGTAATAGCAATATTCATCTTAATTTTATAACAATCATAGGTGCTTTGTTATAAGTTTTTTGAGCTTAATATGTGTAATGAGATAATGGTAGTGGTCTCGTGGATAAGATTTTTATTTATTTCATTTTAAATTAGAGTAGTTACAAGCCGCACCAAATTAATAAAAAAATTTAAATAATAATTGTATCCCCTCAAAACATTATAGGGCTTTAAGAGTATTATTAATTAATTCAGTTTATAGTTATCACAAATGAAAATGACCCCTTGATTATAATTAAAGGAAAGAGACTTTAGATTATTTCATTGTAAATTGTGTAATTGATGGGCTCAAGATTAGAGAATTCAAGTTTTTTTTGTTATTATTACAATACAAATATATAAAATATGTATTTTATTCTTACTATTATTTATATATTGATATTATTATTATTATTAAATAAAATTATTATTAATAAATTATCATTATAATAATAATATTTTGAATTAATTACTATTTATTTACATAGTAAGATAATTCAAGGTTAGTGCCGAAGAATGCCAGATAATTCAAGGTTAGTGCCGAATTAATTACTAACACACTGATAATTTATCGTCTATTAATTTTACAAGTAATTACGATTACTTGTTATGCACTAAACACAATATATATTCTTAACAAATTAGCATAAATTGTTCTTAATTTTATTTTATTTTTAAATAAAGCTTAATGAGAGCAAGAGATCGATATTGAACAATACAGTGGCTTTTGCGCTGAAACCCAATTTAAATTTTAGAAAAAAAATTTATATTATATTTATATATATAAATTAAATATTTTTTAAACCTACTAAAAATTATATATATATATCAATCTAATCAATAATTTTAAAAAATTATATAAAATAATATCACTAAAATTTATAAAAAATAAGACAATAATATAATAGGGCTTTGAAAAATTAGACAGAATTTAATATTAAATTAATTTAAATGATTGTATTTTAATGTTTAATGTAAAATAATTGGTTGAATTTTTATTTAATAAAAAAAAATATTTATTGAATATACGAGATATTATTTTGTGATTTCAAGTTTAAAGATATATATTATTTATGTTGTTTTTTCATATCATTTTGTTATGCTCACTGACAAATAATTCTAAACTTACTCAAAATTACATCAAAATGATAATTAATAGCCCTATTATCATTTAAAAAATAAAAAAATAAAAAATTAATAAAAATATATAAATAAAAAATCTTGCTCTAAATGAACAACAAATGGTAAACAGTATCTCATCTTATTTCTCCATTTTTATATTTTTTCATCATTTTTTATTTCTTCTTTATTTTATTAATTGTTCTTATTTTTAGTTATTTAAGTTTTTTTAAATCACACTTGTATTTTTAGTTTTATTACTATTTTGTCTTACATATTCAAAATTCTTATTATGAATTCTTTATGATTAATTAATATATAACTATGTAAGTATTGTTTCATAATAAATAAATTTTATTCTTTAAAACAAATATAAAGTATTTTTGTAGTATTTTATTGTCCTTACAATATTTTTAGATTTTAATAAATATATTTTAAAGTAAAAATTATGTTTTTATGAATTATTTTGTATATAATTTTTAATTTTACTGTCATATTTTTTTTGAAACAATAACAAAAATTAATATAATACATTTAAAATTTATAACCACAAAAATAACACTAATTATATCCATATCATATATTTTTACTATTAAAAAAAGTATAATATATTATTTTATCTTAAATATCGTCTAATTAGATCTCATTTAAATTAAATTACAATTATTTAAAAACGTTCAATATTAAAAAAAAAATTAACTTATTAATATGATATTTTTATTATTATAAATTTTAAAAACATTATTTTTCATAACTACTTAAAAAATTTCTAATATAATTATATATATATTTTTCAAAATAATATCAATACAACTGACTCATGGTTCCATCAGTGCCTATTGATCATTCTAAGAAAAACTTATTGCATGCTTTCGGTTATAATTAAGTAAATGTTAACGCCGGTTAAAACACTATTGATAATTATTTTACTTTAAATTTAACATTTTTAAAATTAGGTACGTTGATAAATCATTTAAATTTTTGTATTTTTAAAATTTTAAAATTCAAAAAATTAGTTTTAAAATTGAATTTCTATTTTTTTTATTTCTTGATACTAAAAAGCAATAACTCAATCATACTCATTATTAATGAAAATGATTAAAAATCTAAAATTTTATAAAAATTGATCAAAAATAATAATCTTAAAACTTGTAATAAACAAAATAGTATATATTAAATTTATCTCATACATTTTTACTACTAAAAAAAGTATGATACATCATTTTATGTTGAACGTAGATCAATTTAAAATATGACTTAGATTTGTTCAACATTAAACAACGTTCAATTGAAAATTGTTTAATATTATTGAATACTATTTTTTTTATTATAATTTTTAGAGGTATTATATTTTGTGATTTTTCAAATAAATTTATAATTAATTTTAGAGATTAAAAAATTAAAAATTTAAGAATTAATTTTCAAACAAATAATATCCAATTTTTAAATTTAAAATTAAAAATTGATTATCAAATAACTTTTACTTTTTTTTCAAAAAAAATTAAAAATTAAAATTATTATCAAACATAAAGAGCTATATTTTTTTATAAAAAAAGTTGATATTTTTCTATTAAAAAACGTTAATATTAGAGTATTTGAAAATTTTATACCATAATTTAATACTCTAAATTTTTAAAAATAAAAAAATTATTTTTTCCTTACAAAAAAACTATTCTCACAATAGGCTATCCAGTATTTATTTGCATATATTATTTCGCTCCTCATAATTAATTAATAATTTCAATTATGGAATCAAGTAATGGATTCATATATAATAAAGTACAAATAAGTATCTCGCTCTTGATTACATAATGCTATGATTGCTATCAATGCCAGGCTTGTGTTATCATGAATTAATATATCATTTTCAATAGCTGGCCACAACATTTTTATTTTACAAAAAAAAACATGAATTTTCTAAATCAATAATTAACAAAACACACGAAGAGTTAACATTTTTGAAAATAAATAAATTAATTTTTATTTGCATATCTAATCATGTAATATTATCAAAAATAATAATTTTTTTAGAAAATATAATTTCAATAAAAATATAATTTAAATAAATCTTTAATTTGAATACAACGTAACCAAAATTATTAAAATAAAACTAAAATACTTATTAAACACACAAAATAAAAATCTTGATATTATATTATAATTTAGACATTAAAAATCTAAATAAAGACATAGATAGATAATAAAACACAAATTTAATAGACATAAACATAAACATAAACATGACATTATTATATATGAATAACAAGATAATTTTTTATAGAAGATTAATATCACTCTTATAGAAAATAAATTAATTTCTTAAAAATTAAAATAAAAATAGCAAGAAAGAGAATAAAAAGTGGAAACAATTTCAGAATTTCAAATAAAATCTGAAAAATAATAATAATCTTAATGTTTGATAATCTGAAAAATAATAATAATAATCTGAAAAATATAAGTGATTTTGGAAATTGAAGTAATCTTTTCAATTTTTTATGTTATTCGAAATTGATTTTTAAATTTAGAGTGCCTTTGTGTTTTTAGTTATTAAATCAGTGATTTTGTCTGTTTTAAGGAGTAATATTGACAGAGTTCCAAATTATTTATGAGGCATCTCCTTAGCTTTAATTGGAAGCAGATGACAATTGCATCACCATAGCTTTAAGGGATTATAGGATTCGTTTGATGTTAATTTTAAAAGTTATTTTAAAAATAAGAGGTTTAAAAAATATAAATTAAAAATATTTTTCATAAAATATAAATTAAATATGTTTTTTGAATTCTAAAAGTATTTTTAATGGATTTTTTCTTGTTTCATCTTGAATCTATTTTTGTTATCGAAAATGCTAAAAGTTATTTTAAAAATAAGAGGTTTAAAAAATACAATTAAAAATATTTTTCATAAAATATAAATTAAATATGTTTTTTGAATTCTAAAAGTATTTTTAATGGATTTTTTCTTGTTTCATCTTGAATCTATTTTTGTTATCGAAAATGCTTTCTAAAAGTCTCAAAAACATAAAAGACTTATAAAGAAATACTCAATACATAATATCATTTTGTAAATGTGTGGTTTTTAGATTAGATAAATAGCACTATTTAGTGTTTTTATTTTTTCAATAAGTGTAAAATGATGACAAATATTACTATTGAGATTATATTTTAATATTAATTTTAATTAAATTATTTTTGTCATTTTCTTATTCCTTCCGTAACAAATATTCCAAATACCTCAATTTTTTTAAATATGTTTATTTTAAATTTTCTTTCCATCAAATCATCTAATTCTGAAATAATAATAATTTTTAACTTAATATATTAAATTAATAAATTATATTTTAAAAAAAATTAAAAGAATTAAACTACACTAAATACAAACAAATAGGTTAAATATTACTGTTATTCTGTTTTAAAGAATCTAACTTTTCTCTTTACAAAATAAAACGGATAAGAAATAGTTTACTAAGCATAAGATGAATTATTTTTTAAAAAATCAAAAAAAAAATCTTAAATCATAAAATGTTTTTGTACGCGAAATGATATCAGAATAAGAATGAAAATGAAATAAAATAAAAATAAAACAGTTTTGTTTAGTTTGATTCTTGGAATCAAAAAATGAATAAATATTACAATATTTTATTTATAATTATAATGGAATATAAAACACTATATATTATCTTAATATCATTATATTCAATAAAATTTAAATAATATTATTTAATTATTATTTTTTCATCAAACAAAATAAATTATTAAAATCATTATTTTTTAAATAATTATTACTTAAATATAAAATATATTATTAAAATTATTATTTTTCTATCGGTTAAATAAAATACATAAAACTAGCTGTCATTTATTAAAAACGAAAAAATGTTACTGCTGGCTAATTGTGATGCCGTGAGACACGAGACATACCTTTGTCCAGTTGCATCAAGTTGGAAATTTGCTAAAAAAAAAAACAATGCATAATAACAAATTGACATTAAATTATTTTATTAAATACAGTTAATATATGAATTTATTTATATTTAATTAATAATATTAATATTGTATTATATTATTTATAATTTACTTTAAATTTAAAATAAATAGAATACTCTTTTGCATACTGTTAATGCAATTTCCTTTGCATACACTTAGATAATGGTAACAGCCAATAAATAAATAATTAATATTATAATAATAAAAGAATATTTACTACACAGATCAAAGAAATGAGAGTTTTTTTTTTGTTTTTTTTTCAAATTGCGAATAAAAGTAGATATTTTGAGAAATTTTGCAGCCCCATCTTTTCCAACCGTAGAAATAGGGTCAAAAATTTACACTGACTTATGAACAGAGGATAAAGGTGAAAATAATTAAACTTACATTAATAAAGTAAAAAACTTACACTATTATATTAGCATGATTGACTCAATAATAACCAAAGGTTAAAATTAAACAATTAACAAACTATTTTTTATAGATTTTTTATAATTTATATGTCAATTATTTTAAAATACCCAAAAAAGTATTATTAAAAGTTTAATTAAAAAATTGATTCTATTCAGTAAAACGTAAAAAATAATTAAAAAATAAAATAAAATGAAAAATGCAGATTCAAAGAGGTTCCTAGGATAAAATAAAAATAGAGACATCCTTATCAATATATGGCGTGCGCGCGTGTTAAGAGCTACTGTGTATAATAAGTTTGGGCTAAAATTAATAGAATTAAATTAGAAATTAACTATTTGTTACGACTTCAAATTAAAAATGTACAAAGATGAGTCTCCGTGTGACATATGTCATAAGCAGAACAGAAATAACCTCATACGCGTATATATATATACATATATAAACTCATTTAAAAATTAAAAATAATAAAAATAAAAGTGGACAATCGTAGAGGTCGGTAATTTTGTTTTATAATAGTTTAATTCAATAATTTTAAATTTTTTTAAATAATATTATTTATTTTTTAATTTTTATATTTTTATATTTTTTATTTTTTTAAGATTTAACTCCTAATTTTTATAGATTACAAACTTTAATTTCTCTAATTTTTTTCTTAAGATTCAGTCCCTTAATTTTATAGATTTTATACTTTTATTATTGAGTTTTTATTTTTTTTAAGATTTAATCCCCTAGTTTTATAATTTTAAAAAAATCAATTCACTTTAAAAAAATTATTTAATCTAACTTTGTTGTTAAATTTAACCCATATCTAACTTATGTATAAACATATTATAACTTTGCTTTCTTTTTCGAAGTAAAACTCAAATTTAAAATCCCTAATTCTAAGTGTTTGAAATAAATAACTACAAATACTAACACCAAACTAATAAACAAATGAATAAAACATATATCACCTTGTTTTTACACAACATCGTGTTTGATAGTATATATACATGTTTTTTGAATGTAGCTTTTATGTAGAAGAATGAAACAAAAAATTGAAAGAATGATTAGGTTTAATTTAATTCACAATAAAATTAGATTAAATAGATTTTGTTTTAAAATAAAATTAATTTGTCAAAATTTAAAGTTAGAAGAATAAATCTTACGAAAAAATTTAGGAAACTAAAGTGTAGAATTTATAAAAATTAAGGAACTAAATCTAAAGAAAAAACTTTAGGGGATTAAAGTATAAATTGTATAAAATTAGGAGACATCTTAAGAAAGAAAGTTACGAAACTAAAGAAAGTTATGAAACTAAAGTATAGAATCTATAAATATTATAAGACTAATACTATTGTTTAATCTTAAAAAAATGATATCACGATTTTCTTTGTATTTTTTAATTTTAAAAATTTTATTTGAGTGCTTTAAAAATTATTTATGTCAAAATTTTCTTTTTAAAAAATAAAAATATATGTTTTTTCAAAAACCTTCGATTAACCATTTAAACAGTGTCAAACTATCACTTATACAGAGAAGATAAGTTGTAAATGATAGGTCATGCCACTGCATGTTAAAAATGTGTCATATTTGTTGATAGGGTGTCGTAAAGTTAGCTCTATCTTGACTACTCTATGTCTTTCTTTTCCTTTTAATCAATATATTCATGGTTCTTTTTAGGGATGAACAACGGATTGAAGCTGTTTATGTTTGGTCAATCCAAATCTAATCCAATTCGAACGAATTTGAAGATTTTTAATTCGAATTCAAACAGATCAATTTTTTTCAAATCGAATTAATATTAAAATTTATTTATAAATTATTATTATATATAAAAAATATGGTATACATAAATTGAAAATTTTTATTTATATTTTGTTAACAAATATTATTATTTATAGTCAAAAATAAAAAAATCAAAAGAATAAAAAGTACGTGTAAAATTATTAAATTATTATAAACATTTATATTTATTTTTTAAGTTAAAATAATAATATAATATAATTATGTTATGGATAATATTTAAATATAATATATTATAAAATAAAATATACATTTATTTATAATTTAATAGTAATTTGGTCTGGATCAAATATAGTGGATTATAAAAAATTTTAATCTGATTTCGATTCGACTATAAATTTATTGATCCAATTCGAAAGGTTTGATCAAAATTTCCAATTTAAATAAATTGATCGGATTATTTGCTCATCTCTAAGCAACTTTATTGTAATAGCTTTGAAAAACTTTATTTGTATGTATGATTTGTTGAAATTTATGTCTTTTATGTATTGATGTTCACTTAAGTATAAGTGTTATTAATAAAATTCAGTATCCTATTGTTAGATTAAAAAAAAAAGTAAACTAGTTTAAGTTGAATTATTTTAAATTAGATAATGTTTAATGTCAAATAACAAGGTAAAATTTTTTTAATAGTAAAAATACATGAATTTAGTATAAAAAAAATATTATTTTGTAGTATATTCAACAACCCCTTCACTATTTTCCCAATATACTGTATTCTGTCTCGTACAGTACCTTTACATGTACCTCACAATTTCTCCAAATTTTGGAGTATTCGAAGGTAGTTGACTACATGCACACACTGACAATATATATATTGAAACTTTGAACCCATTTGATTAATAAGAGAGTTTAAATGTGGTTATATATTTTAAAATTATTTAAAAGCATTAAAAATTCTTGTGGGGTACATAGTACATACATTTATATAATTAATAAAAATAATAGAATCGTTCCAATTTCTTCATTTACTATGATAACATACAATTGGGTTGTTATATTATATAACTAGGAGATTCTAACCCTAGAGAATTATAAACCTAATAAAACTTTTGCAGGAAAAAAACCGTGTTCTTCTAATTCGATCTCAACTTGTCTGAAATTTTATCCTAGCTAGATAGAACTTAAACCTTTCTTATAATTAATTAGTTTCTTTTTGTGATAATTAATCAGAGAGATCGAGATCGGTCACTTAAGTTTGCTTACTGGTGATTATATTCTGATCCGTATTTGAAGACTTGAAAAGTACTTCTTATATAAGCAGAAGAAGCTTAACTACACGTACAAACTGAACAATATCATTTTCTTCTTACAGTAAGTAATCAATCACTTTATATGATTTTTCTTTTTCATGTATTTTTCTTTATTTTTATTTTTTTTATGGTATATAACTTATAATCTTATATATATATATAATAAATTCTTTGCATGCGAACATATAAATATACATATAATGAGAGAGTTGTTTTGTTAATCTTTGTTAGCAAAATTTGATCTTAAAAGAAAGAATTACATACAATTTTTTTAGAATTTAAAACCGAAAGCCTAAACAAAAACATATTCATTATTCACATATATAATATTTTGTTTCATTAATTTGTGTTTGACAGAAAAAAATATATAACAGACTTGAGCAGTATGGAATACGGTGCGTTGATGCCGAATTCTTGGTGTGGAGAATTCACAGATAATACCAACATGGAAGTAGATTTCATGGATCAACTTTTGTATGAAGGATGTTGGTTAGAGACTTCATGTGGTCATGGATTAAACTTTATGCAGCCTACTACTAACTCAAGACCTCTTTTAGAACCTAATTCAAATTACATGATGCCTCCTTCAAATTCTAGTACTGGCCTCTCAAATGATCAACAAATCTACCAAGATCAAGATCACACAACAGAAGGAGAAGTTTGGATTGGTCCAAGTGCAAATCCAGGTCCTTGTTCTTCAGTTAAAGAGAGGATGATATTAGCAATTGGGTACCTAAAAGAACGTACAAAAGATAGAGATGTGCTTATACAAATTTGGGTTCCTATTAGAAAAGGAGGTACACAAGTTCTAACAACTTATGACCAACCATATGCAATTGATCCAAACTCAAAGAGTCTAGCAAATTATAGAGATGTATCAAAGTCTTACAAGTTTTTAACTGAAGAACACTCAGCTGAATCTGTTGGGTTGCCAACTCGAGCTTTCTTGGGTAAATTACCAGAGTGGACACCTGATGTTCGTTACTTCAAGAGCTATGAGTATCCACGTATTGGTTATGCTCAACAGTATAATGTTCGTGGGTCTTTAGCACTTCCTATATTTGAAAAAGGTAGTGCTAATTGTTTAGGTGTTGTTGAGATTGTTATGACCACTCAAAAGATCAATTATCGTCCAGAACTCGAATATGTCTGCCAGGCCCTTGAGGTGTCTTCTTCTTCTTCTTTGCATAATCATTCATAGATAGAATTTCATTTTAATTTTATTTTTAACCTACTGAAAATATTTTCTTTTTCGTATAATGTAAAAAACATGGGTTTTTCGCATGTTAAAAAATACAGTGTACATATGTTGATTTAATCATGCAAAATTTTTTTTTTTTAGAAGATTAAAAATAAGTCTATATAAATAAATGAATCATATAAAATATAAAACATGGAAGGAAAAAAAAATCAGATTGACTATATATGATATGTAACTATTGTTATGTTTTTTACTAATTAACTATAATGTTAGAGTAGAGTTAGCAATCAATTCTCTTGAAAGGCATAAACTACTATTAGGAGGTGAGTTAATTATTATTTTATATACAGTCTTAATTCTCCCCCTTAATTAATGGGATTTTTATTATTACTATTATTGAGTTAATGAGCTTTTAATTATGAGATATGTAAACGAGCGTGATAGGGTTGCACATGTGGATAGAGAAATCCCATCATATGGAGTTAGAATTGAAGTGGAGGTAGACTTTATAGTTGGGTAGAAGTGAAAGAAAAAAAGCTTATTTAATATTAGTAATTTTTTTGAAATTGAGACACTTTGATATCATAACAAAGGAAAGTTAGCAATTAATTATTTTAAAAGTTAAATTCGTTCATCTTATATGTTATTTGGGTGTTAACATATACAAGTTGCAGGCTGTTGATCTCAGGAGCTTTCATGATTTCTGCCCTCCTACTATAAAGGTACAAGGAGTCTTACCTTAAGAAGTAATAGAATTTTGAATTACATATTATTCAATCTGGCTCATAGTTTTCTTTTTCTTTTTCTTTTTTTATGTTAGACCTGTGATGAGCTATATCAAGCTGCCTTGAGTGAGATAGTGGAGGTTCTAACAACTGTCTGCAAAACTCATAGATTTCCATTGGCTCTTACTTGGGTTCCATGTATTCAACAAGGTAAAGGTGGTTGGAGGCACTCTAATGAGAACTATGCTCATTGTGTTTCAACAGTAGATTCAGCTTGTTTGGTTGTTGATCGAGAGATTTTAGGCTTCCATGAGGCTTGTTCCGAGCACCATTTGCTTCGAGGTCAAGGAATTGTTGGGGTTGCCTTCTCAACAAACAAACCATGCTTTGCTACTGATGTTACTGCCTTTAGCAAGACAGAATATCCTCTATCTCACCATGCTAGGATGTTTGGACTTTGTGCTGCTGTTGCAATTCCTTTTCGAAGTCTCTACACGGGATCTCTTGATTTCGTGTTGGAATTCTTCTTGCCTAAATATTGCCAAGATAGTGAAGAACATAAGCAGATGCTGAACTCATTATCTATAGTTATACAACAATCTTGTAGGAGCTTACATGTTGTTGTAGGAAAAGAATTTGAAGAAGTCATGTTACCGCCAATTAGGGAAGCAATTGTTGTAGAAAATGGAGGATATAGCAAGGAAGAAACAACCCAAAAATTTGAATTTTCATCTGATGATCCCTCTTTGAAAGAATCTTCTTGGATTGCTCATATGATGGAGGCTCAACAACAGGGTAAAGGTATCTCTGTCTCATTGGATTATCTAACAGAAGAAGTTAAAGAAGAGTTTAAGGTGACAACTCATTGGGACAACAATCATGGGATTGTACCTAATACTCAAGTATTTTCAGAATTTGGACAACTTCAACAAAGTTCTGCAGCAGCAAGAAGTTCTGTTGAGGGTGGTGGTGATTCTTATTCTTTTGGTGGACAACGCTCGTCAGGTGGCAGAAAAGCCGGCGAGAAGAGAAGGACAAAGACAGAAAAGACTATCAGCTTACAAGTTCTTCGGCAATACTTTGCAGGAAGTCTCAAAGATGCTGCAAAAAGTATTGGAGGTACGAAGTTATATTTCACTGCAATTAAAACTATCAATAGTCAATACATTAATAAATGAAAACTCAATCTAACAACAGAACACAAACCAGATAGTATTGAATTTCAAATCCATTCGTATTCTGGTCAGGACTAACTATTTTTTTTCTTGTATATGTATGAAACCAAATTCATTATGATTTCCGTTAGCATGACATTGATTTTGCTTACTGCTGTGAAATAAGAAACTTTGATAAAGAAAATTAGTTCTCTATAATTGATAATACGAATAATATACAATAATTGAATGTATTGAAAAAATTTAAAATTTTCTCTCTGCTTTTCTTTATTTCTTTCTTTCTCTCTATATCTCTCTCTAAGTTTGTATTCTCTTCTGTATCTCTAATTACATCCGAACTTTACAAATATATTTAGTTTACTCATTTCCTAAATATAGAATGAATATTAAATTATCTTCTTAATTTGCCATAATATTATTAGTAAACTTAATTTATTGTTACTTCATACAGGGACTTTTTATTAATTCAAGCCACACCCCGATGATAAATCTCCACTTTGATTTGAATTTTCAAAAACATTTAATGATTATGTTTATTAATACTGTGAGTATGCTTTCGTACCAATTAGACAATTAAGTATAAACAATGTTGGAAGTTCACCAATGAAAGAGTTTTTGTCATCATGACTACTTGATTATTAGAAATAGTAATCTTTTTCACCAACACGTCAACTCGTGTTATGATATTACGAATAAAATACATCATAACATCAATATGTTTTTTTCTTTTATAATATATCTAGTTTTGGTTAAGTGAATTACGATTTTGTTATCACAAAATACAATAAAGTCCTTTTAATTTATGTCAAGATCACTAATTAGACCTTTTAAACCACAAAGCTTATTTCACAGTTTCTGTAATTGACATGCACTCTGTTTCTATTGTTGACAAAGTAACAATGGATTGTAACGTCACATGCCAACTTATAGTATTATCTCTAAGAGTGAGAATATAACTTATCAAAAATTGTCTACGATCAAAATCGTTAATATAATCTAAGTCACAAAATCTAATAATATGACTAATAACCTCATTTATTCTTCTACCAAAAACCAAGCCTACATCTATTGAACTTCTCAAATATTTGAGAATCCACTTCACAGCCTCCCAATGAGCCTTCCCTGGTCTAATATAGATCATGACATACATAAGATTCCTAATTATAATTGAATAAGGAACTCGAAACATGAACTTCTCTTTCTCTTTTGGCTGTAGTGACATTTTTGCAGATAACTTGAAATGAGTTACAAAAGGAGTATTAATTGGCTTTGCATTATGTATTCTAAATCTATTTAGAACTATCACAATCTTTCAACTTTTCGATCTCATATTATCTCCATATCAAGAATCCTACAAGAAAGTAGCATGTTATTAACATAAAGAAGTAAGTAAATATAAGAGCTATCAACGAGTTATTTGTAATAGATACAACTGGCATACTCACTATGTATATATCCAATACTAATCATAAACGAGTCAAATTGTTTATACTATTGTCTTGTTGACTGCTTCAAACATATAGGGACTTCTTAAGCAAACAAACATGATTTTATTTTCCTGATACAACAAATCCTTCAAGTTGTTGCATATAAATCATTTCCTCTAAATCACCATGAAGAAAGGTCATCTTCACATATAATTGCTCTAACACCAGATCATGTGGGGACACCAAAACAAGTAGCACATGAATAGAAGTATCATTTACCATAGGAGAAAAATTTTCATTGAAGTCAATACCTTCTCAAAATGTAAAGCCTTTTTTACAAGCCTTTCTTTGAACCTTAGTCCATATTTCTTCTAGAATATCCACTCCCAAGTTTGATTCTTGTGGAGGGATTCAAGCTCTTATTCCATGACACCTATCTACTATGGTGCTTCATCACAAGCAATTGCCTCATGGAATGAGCCATGTTTTTGTTCTTTAATGATCTCTAACATACTGAGTGCAAAAGTAATAAAATCAGTGTACCGTTACGGTGGTCTAATTTGTCTTCTTGGCTTATCTTTAGTCAAGATGTACTTAGGCTCTACTGATACAACGTCTTCATATGTCTCCTCTAGTTCTTGCTTAGGAATTGCTCTTAAGCTCCATCTTCTTGCTAGCTCCATGAATTTGAACTTTGTCATCATAGTCCTCGTATAGGGTTAAGTATGGTTGTCTCATCAAAAGTCACATCTCTACTGATATAAGTTTCGACTCCTTAGAGTCTTATATCTTGTACCCCTTAACACCAACTTGATAACCCAAAAGTACAAATTTCTTGGATCTCGGCTCTAGCTTTTCTTCATTAACATGAGCATAAATTGAACACCCAAATACACACAAAATTGAATAATTTGCCCTAGAACCCGATGACATCTCCTCTGGATTCTTACAATCAATAGCTATAAAAGGAGACATATTCACTAAATAGCATGCAGTTACCTCTTCCCAAAATTGCTTAGGCAAGCCTGTAATTGAGAGCATGCATTGGGCTCTCTCAAGCAACGTTTTTGTTCATTTAATTTGCTACACCATTTTATTGTGGCATATGTTGCACTGTTCTATGACAAGTTATACCTTCATTTGCACAAAATTCATTGAACTCATTGCTACAATATTCTGAGTCGCTTGACCTTCTTCTCCGTCTTCTTCTCCGCGAGAGCTTTTCATTGCTTGAACTTGAGGAGTACATCACTATTTTGTTTCAAGACATATATCCAAACTTTCCTTGAATAATCATTAATGAAAGTCAGTATGTACCTTGCTCCACCGTGAGAAGGAACACTTGATGGGCCCCACATGTGAGAATGGATGTAATCAAGAGTCCTTTGCATCCTGTGAACTCTAGTGTTGAACTTACTCAATTTTGTTTCCTATAAACACAATATTCACAGAAATCCAACTTCCTAGTCCAATGTCCATCAAGCAAATCTCTCTTACTATGCTCATTCAATCCATGCTCATTCAATCCTTGCTCACTCATATGACCAAACCTCATATGCCACAAACGGGGTTGGTTAGAATAAAAAATAAAAGAAATTGAGGTTGTACTTACCACCATCCTACCTTGTAGGGTATATAGTCTATTTTTAAATTTTCCTTTCATAACTGTCAAGGAACCTCTAGAAACTCTTAAGACTTTAGCTTTAACTCGATATGAACAGCTAAGAATGTCTAGAGTGCTTAATGAAATCAAGTTCTTTTGAAATTTGGGCACATATCTCACATCGATTAACGTTCTCATAATACTATTATTCATCTTGATTTTTATTGTACCTTTACTAGTTATGCTACAAGCTCCATAATTTTTCATTAAAATTTTACCGTCATTAACCTCGTGGAATGTAGAAAATCAATCTCTGTTGGGAATCATGTGAAAAGTACATGACGAATCAAGAATAGAGTCATTATCATTATCATTTGATGAGACAAAGAGAACATTTCCACCTTTGACTTTTCTGAAGCAACAAATGCTCCATTAAACTCCGAAATACTCACTTGTCTTTCTTAAATTACAAGCATTTTCTTTTCATATTTCCTTTCTTTTGAAAGTTATGACATATGTTGTTATTCTTTCTATATTTGTTGCATGATTTAGATTGACTTCTTTGATAGTTCTTCTTCCGTTCTTCTGTTCTACCTCAAACTAACAATCCTTCACTAGAGCTACTCCCACAATATGAATCGTTGAGTTGCCTCTTCAATTCTCAAGATAGTAAGATTGTCTTTACTTCATGGATAATGAATTCTCTCAAAAAATTATGGTGTTTGCTAAACTATCATAAGATCTCGGCAGGGAATTGAGAATAATAATAACTTTATTGTCGTTATCTATCGCAATATCATTATTTTTTAAACTAAGAATAACTTGATTATATTTATCTATATGTTTATAAATAGTCTCTTCTTCCTGCCATCTGGAGATCGTATAATTATTTCTTTAAATAGAGATGATTATGTGGAGATTTATTTATATACCGATTCTTTGATTTTTTCCACAACTTGTCAATAGTCTTTTCTTCCAAAATTTCGTCACCCAACAATAATAAAAGTATACTATAAGCTTTTTTTCATTTTCGCTTGCTTTTGTACATATATTAGATCATTTGATAAATTTACTTTTTCTTCGAATACCATCTCGCATTCTTAATGCACGAGAAGAGCAAACATTTTCATCCGTCATAAATTAAAATTATTAATGTTGATAAATTTCTTAATATTAAATTTATTAAAGCCATAGCTTTAATACCAATTGTTGTAAAATAAATTTAATAAAGAAAATTAATTGAAGAATAAATAAAAGTTTATATTAAGATCTCAATAAATGTATATATCGGAAAATTCTAAAATTTTCTCTCTTCTTTTCTTTGTTTCTTTCTCTCTCTCGTCTCTTTAAAAGTTTCTTTTCTCTTTTGAATCTCTAATTACATCCAAACTATATATATATGATTCATTTCCTAAATATGTTATTAAATTATCTTCTTAATTTACCATCAATATTATTAGTAAAGTTAATTTACCGTTAGTTAATTCAAGCCACACCACATATCACTTACCCTGCCTGTTCAATTTGCAGTTTGTCCCACAACACTGAAAAGGATATGCAGGCAACATGGGATAACCAGATGGCCGTCTCGAAAAATCAAGAAGGTAGGCCATTCTCTGAGGAAACTCCAACTAGTAATTGACTCGGTTCAAGGTGCTGAAGGTTCTATACAAATAGGATCTTTCTATTCAAGCTTTCCAGAATTGAACTCCCCAAAGCTTCAAGGGAGACCTTTGTCACCAGGGAACACAAGTGATCATTCAAGGCAATTGAACTCTCAACATGAAATTGGATTATTCAATCATGGAAACAATACAACGTCTCCATCACCTTCAAGCAGTCAAACTTCTGGTTCATCTATTAGTGCCACTGGAATTCGACAGAACTCAACCAACATTAATGCCTTGAACAAGGGAGATTCAGCTCTAATGACAGGAGACAAAGTTGGGATGATTAAAAGAGCTTGCAGTGATTCAGAGTTCCTTGCTTCTAACCAAGATGAAATCCCTGTTTCACAAAGCTACATCTCATTAAGTGATAATCAAAGTTTCGAGATTTTACCTCCCATACGAGGAAGTAATAGTAGAAACTTACAAGATGGGTATGGTTTTAGAGTTAAAGCTAATCTTGGGGATGAAAAAATCAGGTTCACTTTGCAACCAAATTGTTCTTTCACAGATTTACAACAAGAGATTGCTAGGCGTTTCAATTTAGATGACATTAGTACAATTGAGATCAAGTATCTGGATGATGATCGTGAGTGGGTTCTTCTGAAATGTAATGCTGATCTTCAAGAGTGCATAGAGATATACAAATCTTCTCAAAGCCGCACAATCATACTCTTCCTTCATAGAAACTCTTATCCCAATCAAGTAAATTCATATGGTTGCTGCAGCCCATCCTAATAAACAGTAACTAGTGCCTATAAATGTTTTAGTTATATGGTTGAAATTTTTAGAGCTTTTTGCTGTTTATCAAATGGAGGGAACAGTTTCATGGTTATGAATCCATTCACTTTATGTTCAGCTTAAAGTTAGAAACACATTAGATCTTGTTTTGTAGATCAATGGTTAACATACATGGAATAAATTGGAAGCAGTAAGTATTAGGATTGAGACTGCATATGAGCTATGTGATTCATTAGTTTCATTAACTGATAATGTACAAACAATTTGTAATCCCTTTCAGCATTTAAGGTTCGGTTTTAAGCTTAATGTTCTACAAGCAATTCTCACTTTAATACAAGTCATATTCTAATCATTTCACATTGACGCAATTATTTATGTAATATTACATTCAATTAGTGACCTAAATCAACCCACTTTTCCATATTCATACAAATATATTTAAAAGCCAAATGATTTATTATAATTTAAAAGACAAAATCTATTAAAATATATGTGTGTGTATTACTTGGGGTATTAAGGTAACTCAAAATCTGGAAGCAATAAAGAATTTTCTATTTCGTTCATTGATAATGAATATTACAAGGATGTGTTCGTGTATAGAAAGAGGAAGAAGGAAGAGACAAAATCATTGTTCACAAATGTTACAAAGTCCAAGATAAGGATTATCAAACACTACATAATTAGACCAGTATGACTTGTACTTAGAAATAGCAAGATCCAACCATGGCTTGTAGTTCCCATTATAATGAATGACAGCTCCATTTTCTATCTCTGTTTGGTTGAGCGCTGGGTCATAGCCAAGTCCCAAAACGTGCCAGCCCCGATCCAGTGGATAAGTAAGATTGTAGAAAGTTATTAGTCCTGGTGGCAATATGCCAAGTTTCTAAAGGGTTCTATTCTCATTCTGCATCAGATTCCTTCTATCAGTAATAGTTGGCAAAAATGGCTATCAGTAATATCAACTAGCGCAATAAACTAATAACATTGTCCCTTTAAGCCTACATATTAAAGAGAAACTATTTGCAAGACTTTCATTCATTAGACAAGGATAAGGATAATCACGTTAATACAAATAAAATGTGACAAATCTCATGCAACATCTGTAACCAAATATGACAATGTGACAGCAATCAATTTTCGTCTTACCTTTCTCTATTTTCCAAGAGAATGGTTAAGATATAGAAAGACAACAGAAACAGAGGATACCCGTCCTCCAGCTCAAGAAACGAAAGAGTATGTCAACTATATGAGATGCTCATACAACAATGTTAAAACGACAAAACATAAAAAGAAAATAAAGTATAGAACGTGTATGATTTCCCCAGACGGCATGACAACCAGATACTTCAATGGAAAATTATCTAAACATATAACAATAATGGATTCCCTGTTTCTAAGAATAAAAATAATTCAATGACTGGTACAGAGCTAGAAAGCATCTAACACAAGGCCAAAGGCAGATATACATAAGTTGACGATTCAATGAAAGAAACATGAAGGAAAATGAGGGAAGAAGCTTTACCGAGTTTTGCCAATAGTGATATATTCCCGTACTATTCCGCTTTGTCCACTCCTTCAAGTCAAACATGTTCATGCCGAATGCCCAACCACAAGCATTTGGATCAAAGTTCTCATAGATCAAAGGATTTGTAAAATTGAGATACTTGTCAAATCTGTGGAAACTCTACCTACAGGTCTCTACAGCACCATTTACCATCCCTCTCAGATCAACGGACCAAAGAGGTGTTAAATCCTTCTGAACTACTATATCATCATCCAAGAACAAGATCTTGTCCAACCTTGGGTAAACTTCAGGAAGGTAAAACCTAAGATGGTTTAACATGGATAAATATTTTGGATTCCTATACTTAAGATTATCGGAACCAACAGATAGTGAAGAAGGATCATGTACCTTGAAATAATACTCTTTCATACGGGCAGATTCAAGTTGATGAAGAACTGGACAGTAAGAGGAATTAAGCCACTTGAAATCGTCAACATTTTCAACTTGGATGGTAGCCCCTGCTGGAGGATTAAGAAGAAACCACATTTTCATCGCTGCAATGTTCAGTTTGTCTGTGACTATACGGATAACATGTTTCACAGGTTCCTTGGCATGTATCACAGTTGAATTGAGAACCACTGAAGTTGCTAATACATTATCAGAAAAAATGGCATAGTGATAGAGAGAAGGATCGTCAAGCTTTTCTTTGTCAAGATATTCTCTTTTATAGAGGCCCTGCAGGAAGTAGTCAGCAGCAAGTTCTAGAGAAAGACAATGCAGCGGTTTAGGGACTGTTTTTGCAGCAAGCTGAATCAAGAACGCACTCTTCTTCTTCACGGCAGTTAAATTTTCTTCAGTGGACTGAAGCATGGCTCTAAATTTCTTGGCCATAATAGGGCAGTCATATAATTTGTCCTTTGCTGTAGCAAGGATATGACCCATTGCTATTGCCTGATCAAGTGCACTTAAAAAAGGAAACCAAGTAAAAGTCTCCATGAGAACAAAGAATAAATTCAAGCCTGGTAAAAAAAAAAAAAGAGTTTGAGGGAAATGATAAGAAATACCTTGGATCAAGTTCAGCATCAGAACTTACTTCTCCAATAGCAAGCCGGCTTTTTTTGGATTGTATTATGATAGAACTGTAAAGAGTAATTTCATTCATAGACTTTGCAAGGTTTGCATATGCTTTGGCCATTATAAACTGGTCTCGCATGAGTTTCAACGTAGAATCAGAATTAGGGTTTTCAAAATCTCTCCTCCATAAGCTGTATTTTCCCTTCACAGTAGTATCCAAACTTTTAGAGCGCTCAATTGCTATTTCTGCCAGTTGGTCGTTAGCTTCTTTATCAAGATGAATTAGCTCTGCACTCCGAAGATTTCTACTGTCTAATCGCATGTTCTGAAAACAGGAATAATTAGAATCTGACCCAACTACAAAAAAGGAGTAAAACCCAAAAAGAAATGGTTCATTTGACCAGTCACCCGCCGCTTAAGCTTCACTGGGTTCATTGATGATGGACGAGGATAATGGTTTCCACCACCTCCAGATTGGTGCTCACCATTAGAAAGCTCATCTTTCTCTTTAAGTCTAGACATAGACTCAGTTGAATCCTCCACTCCCTGAAATTCAAGAAAAATAAAATTCGGTAAAAGTCCTATTTGTATCCATCAGAAGTAAAACAAACAATGATGTCTTCTAAGTGAAATATGATACTGAAATATTGAAGCTTTTTGGATTATTTTCTAATTTTCTGAGCTTTATATGGTTTTCATAATTGCTGAAAGTCTTGCAGAATAATGAAACTTTTGAATATACCTGTACACTCTTTGGCTGCTCATGATTTCCAGCACTAGGGTTTTCCAGGAGCCAGGAAGCAGATAAGTCCCTCATTTTCACCCTACTGATTCGAACAGCACCAGAGGTATCAATATATGTTGCAATTATGTCAATATCCTGTACAGATGTAACATAAACATCATTGACATATCCTATGAAAACAACAAGTTCTACCAAGCCCTGTTTACCTTTTCATCTGAAGGATTGTGAACTTCAGTAAGAGAAGAAGCAACCTCTTCCTGTTCGGACAGCACAGTAATCAAACATGAAAAAGATTCATGCCAACCTAATAACTAAAATTGGTATTCATTAATAATAACACAAAACCAAAGATAAATGATTGATCAGTTAGTGGATGTTATACCAATATAAAACGTGCATACACGCATATATAACTTGAAACTTAATCCCACACAAGTGATGAATCCTTTATAGCCATTGCAAATCAGTTAGAACCATGCTTTCATAAGTCCAAATAGTTCATGTTTTTTGTGTTTTCTAAACTATAGTCAAATACTACCGTGTGTAAATATAAGGTTAGGGGGTGTAAGGGTCATCTTCCACAAGTAAACAAAAAAAAATATCAATTATTCCGAACTGTGATGTAAGTATACAGCTGCACAGATACACTCAAAGTTCAAAAATGATTTTTAGTAAGAAAATGCAAAAGGAACATCAAATTCTAAACTATATTTTTACCATTACATAAAATGTAACTTTTATGCAAGCATCAAAAGTGTAGAATGTAACTTGTACCGCCATAAATGTTGTTAGATTTTAGCCTAACTCCATCTCAAAACCCAAGTTATGAGATGAATGATTGTCCAAGCTTATATGTGCAGTGAAAGACTAGTACCTGGCCGATGTAGGACTTAACATCCCCCTCCACATCGACTAGTGGTCCTGGTCGACACTGGATAGACAAAGCCATGGGTTGAGCGCACTGTCAAGCTCTTGGGTGTCGATGGGGTGAAGAATCCAGGAAACTAGCTCTGATACCATGTTAGATTTTAGCCTAATTTCATCTCAAAACCTAGGTTGTGAGATGAAGGATTGCCCAAACTTATATGTGCAGCGGAAGACTAGTACTTGACTTATTTGGGACTTAACAAATGTGAATCAAATACGGCCATTTAAATCAAAGGAAAAACCATTTCTACCATAATAGAAGATAACAAAAGTTGTAAAATATTTGGCGGGAAAAAGAAATAAGACGGAAACCTTTGTTCCTTGGCATTGCTCACACTCAAACAATGGTTGATATTGACTAATAACTCTCTCACTGAAAACATATATGAAAATAAATGAATAAGAAACAATTGTCATAATAGAAACAAATGAAACAGAATAAGAACACATCGATACTGAAGTTAACTAACATTGAGACAAAATTCAGCATATTCCTTACATTGAAGAAGAATCTGAAATATTAGCACCGACAGAAGCAATTGTTGGTTTGTAAACTTGTTTACAAGCCCAAAGAAATCAAAAAACTCTTTGAAATATTCTAATCCATTTGAAGTCTAGCTCATGAAAACTTCTATGGTAATGATCTGGATTGATAAGGATACAGCTCATGGTTGGTGGGAAGAAGAAAATAAATGGGTTAGGTAAGGAGATAGGTGTATGGTTTAGATTGTTTTGGTAGGTTTATATTATATGTTTTAGATTTATTAGTTGTTTCTATAAATAAGTCTCAGTAGAAATGTAAAAATCAAGTTAAAGAAATCATAAACAAAAGTTTGAGAGTTTCTAATTGTTTCTGAAAAATTGTTTTTTAGTGTTCTTGAGTTTTGAGAATTTTGATCCATAATATTCCAAAAAAGTGGTATCAAAGCTGTAGTTGGAAATATAAATATACACTATTGTATATCAAATCGAATCTCTCGACGCGATAAATTTGACGCTGCAAGAATCATCCTGATCGGAGTTCGGACGTGCCACCACGATCCTCCAGAAGGTTCTGCTAGATAGTGAGTTAACTCACCGAGTCAGCCGAGTTGACCGGGTTGTGAAGCCTGTTGACCGAGCCACTGACTGAGCCGCAAAGCCATTTGACCGAGCTGCCGAGACCGTTGTCCAAAAAAATGACTTTGATTGTTGACTTTTCGGTTGACCAAAAAAATTCAGATTTTTTCATGGAGTTCCTCTTAAGGTTTTTTGACGTTCTGAATTCATCTGTGTTATCAGAATTTTCAAATTCTCACTATATTGAGAGTTATGTCAAGTGGAGGTATGACATCGTTTCAAGTCCCGACACTCAACAACGAAAACTATGATAATTGGAGTATCAAGATGAAAGCTCTTTTGGGTGCACATGATGTATGGCAAGTTGTAGAGAAAGACTTAAGTGAGCCAGACGATGAAGCTACTCTAACGTAAGTGCAAAAAGAATATTTGAAGGATTTGAGAAAGAGAGATAAGAAAGCCTTATTTCTTATCTATCAAGCCTTAAATGATGATGGGTTTGAGAAGATTTCAGATGCAACATCTTTCAAAGCAGCATGGAATAAACTTCAAATACAATGAAGCTACTCTAACACAAGTGCAAAAAGAATCTTTGAAGGATTTGAGAAAGAGAGATAAGAAAGCTCAATTTCTTATCTATCAAGCCTTAAATGATGATGGGTTTGAAAAGATTTCAGATGTAACATCTTTCAAAGCACCATGGAATAAACTTCAAATTTCTCTCAAAGGAGCTGAGAAAGTGAAGAAGGTTCATCTCCAAACACTAAGAGGTGAGTTTGAATCTCTACATATGAAAGCTTCCGAATCTATTTCCGACTATTTCTCGAGAGTCACAGTTATTTCTAATCGATTGAAAAGAAACGGTGAGATGTTGAAAGATGTCAGAATAATGAAAAAGATACTTCGTTCATTAGATTCTAAATTTGAACACATCGTCGTGACAATTGAGGAAACAAAAGATTTGAAAGAAATGACCATTGATGAACTCAATGTGTCATTACAAGCATATGAAGAAAAGCATAAGAAGAAGCAACGGATCACTGAGCAACTCTTCAAGATGCAATTCAAGGATAAGGATGAAAGCTAAGGCAATGACAGAAACCAACGTGGCCGAAGTATAGGTAGAGGTAGAGGCCGTGGACGAGGTGGAAGCCACGGTCATGGACGAGGTTGGAATTACAACAATAATTCCAACAACTTCGAGAGAGCGAAAAGCTCAACACAAAGTCGTGGAAGAGGCAATATGAACTCAAGGTATGGAAAATCTCAAGTTCAATGCTATAATTGTCAAAAATTTGGACATTATGCTTCAGAATGTAGAGCTCCTAATAATAGAGTAGATGAGAAAATCAACTACATAGAGGAGAAGACGGATGAGAAAGAAAATATTTTTCTAGCACAAAAAGAGGGTGATGGTAGTCAACCAAATGCCTGGTATCTTGACAGTGGTGCAAGCAACCATATAGGTGGAAGGGACTACCTTACATTAACCATCCTGATCAACTTTGTGAAGGGTGCCTACTCGGGAAGCAATTCCGAAAAAACTTTCCAAAAGAGTCAAACTCAAGAGCCAAGAAGCCACTCGAGCTAATCCATATTGATGTGTGCGGACCGATCAAGCCTAGCTTTCTCGGTAACAGTAACTATTTTCTTCTTTTTATTGATGATTTTTCAAGAAAAACCTTGGTATATTTCTTGAAACAGAAATTAGAAGTTTTTGAAGTATGTTAAAGGTTCAAAGCTAGAGTGGAGAGAGAAAACGGTAGAAAAATCAAAGCCATGAGATCAGACCGAGGTGGATAATTTACATCCAAGGAGTTTCAAAAGTTCTGTGAAGCAAATGGAATTCATAGATCTTTAACAGTACCAAGATCCCCCCAACAGAATGGTGTAGCTGAAAGAAAGAGCCGAACAATCCTCAACATGGCATAAAGCATGCTCAAAAGCAAGAAACTACCCAAAGAGTTTTGGGCAGAAGCAGTAGCATGTGCAGTTTACTTGTCAAACAGATCTCCAACAAGAAGTGTATGGGGAAAGACAACACAAGAGGCATGGAGTGGAAGAAAGCCTAGTATTTTCCACCTAAGAGTCTTTGGAAGTATAGCCCATGTTCATGTACCGGATGAGAGAAGAATGAAGCTTGATGATAAAGCGAGAGTTTTATCTTTATCAGCTATGATGCTAATTCAAAGGGCTATAAGTTGAACAACCCACACAATAAGAAGATTGTGATAAGTCGAGATGTGGTATTCGACGAAGAAGGACAATGGGACTTTAACTCTCATGCAAATAACTTCAATTTCTTTCCTCAGTTTAAAGAAGATGAGCAGACAATGAGGGAACAACCTATAGAAATTCAACAAAAGCCAACAACTCCACCTACTTCACCAATGCCAACCACTCATGAAGACCTGTCACCTTCATCATCTTCGAGTGGAAGTGAAAGAGTCGTGACACGTACACAGAATCTCCAAGATCTTTATGAGGTAACAGAACGACAAGATAATCTTACCTTATTCTGTCTCTTTGTTGATTATGAATCAGTAAGCTTTCAAGAAGTTGTACAAGAGAAGAAGTGGAGAGATGCGATGGACGAAGAAATCAATGCAATTGAGAAGAAAGACATATGGGAACCTATTTCACTTCCCAAAGAGCATAAGGCATTAGGTGTCAAATAGGTGTACAATACAAAAAGGAATGCTAAGGGAGAGATTGAAAGGCACAAGGCGAGACTAGTAGCAAAAGGATATAGTCAAAAGGCTGGAATTGACTATGATGAGGTATTTACTCCTGTTTTTCGGTTAGAAACTATAAGACTAATCATTTCTTTGGCAGCTCAAAATAAGTGGAAGATACATCAAATGGATATAAAATCTGCTTTTCTAAATGGAGTCCTTGAAGAAGAAGTCTACATTAAGCAACCACCAGGCTATGAAGCAAAAGGTCACAAAGACAAGGTGTTGAAGTTGAAGAAAGATCTTTATGGGTTAAAGCAAGCACCAAGAGCATGGAATAACTACATCGACAAGTACTTTTTGGAGAACAACTTCACCAAGTGTCCCTATGAACATTCATTCTACGTCAAGATTGAAGATGACGATATTCTAATCGTTTGTCTATACGTAAATGATCTCATCTTCACCGGAAGTAATCCGAAGCTATTTGAAGATTTTAAGAAGGTGATGACCCGAGAGTTTAAAATGATAGATATCGGGTTAATGACATACTACCTTGGAATTGAAATGAAGCAAAAAGAAGAAGGCATTTTCATCTCTCAAGCAAATTATGCAAGGGAGATACTAACGAAGTTCAAGATTGTAAAATCATAATTTTCTCTTCTTATTATCATTCAAAGACACTACCTATTTATATACAAAGATAGAGACAATCTTAGGTGACATACACCTAATACACCACTAAGACACCTAATACATAACTCACACCACTAAGACACCTAGTGTTAGACACCTAATACACACACTCATAAATCATCTTTAACACTCTCCCTCAATTTGTAGCATAGATATTAATCATGCCCAACTTATTACAAAGATAATCAACCCGAACCCCACTTAAAGCTTTCGTGAAGATATCTCCTAGTTGTTCTCCAGTCTTCATATATCCTGTAGAAATCAACCCTGTCAATTTTCTCGCGAACAAAATGACAATCAATTTCAATTGTTTAGTTCGCCATGAAACAGCAGGTTAGGCAGCAATATGAAGAAGAATTTTGGTTATCACACCACAATTTCACAGACCGAAGTTTTAAGACCTACTTCATCCAAGAAATGATATATCCATATTATCTCGTACGCAGATTCGTGCCATAGCCCATATTCACTCGCACTCGATCGTGACACAACATTCTCGCTTCTTACTTTTCCACGAGACCAAATTTCCTCCAATGAAAATACACATATTCGATGTGGATCTTCTATCCACTTTGGAACCTCGCCCAATCCGCATCCGAAAAACATTCACATACGTAGTATGTCTACGATTTGCATACAAGATGCCACGTCCGTGCTCCTTTTAAGTAACACAAAATTTGCTCTAACGCCGCCCAATGATGAACCGTCAGGATGACATAAATTGGCCTAACACCGACCGAATATGCAATATCCGGACGAGTCACGTAGCGTAATTCTTTTCCAACCACCCTTCGATATCTCTCAAAATCTTTAAAGCGGTTCTCCATCTCCTATAAGGCATGTTCAAGTCATCGGAAAGACTACAAGGTTTTGCTCCTAATTTTCCGTCTCATGACAAGTCCAGACATATTTTCTAGATAGAAATATACATTTTTACTCCTTACGTACTTCAACACCAAAGAAATACTTTAGCATCCCCAAATCCTTCGTGTGAAACCGAGTAATGTAGGAAAGACTTAAGAGATGAAATTCCCGTAGTATCACTTCCAAGAATAACAATGTCATCTACATACACAACTAAAAGAATGATACCAAATTTTCCCGATTGTTTGTGAACATGCGTAACGGCTCGACTTGCTTTTCATCATACCAAACGTTTCTATAGCTTGACTAAATTTTCCAAACCAAGCACGAGGACTCGTTTCAAACCATACAAAGATTCGTGAGACGACAAACGTGCCTAGACTCCTCTGAGCAACAAAACCAAGTTGCTGTCCATAAACACCTCCTCTCAAGATCACCATGAAGAAAACATTCTGATATCTAGTCGACGCAAAGGCCACCAAGAGAAAATTTTCATGTAAATAAACAACCGAATGATGTCACATTTAGCACAGAGAGAAAGTGTCGAATAGTCCACTCCATAGGTTCGAGCATATCCCTTAGCAATAAGACGGCCTTTAATCGAGCAACCGACCCATCCGGGATCGACCTTAACCGTGAACACCCATTTGCATCCGATACCGCGTTTCCTGAAGGTAAATCAACCAAGTCCTGGTACCATTGTCATCCAACGATTCATTTCTCGATTCATTGCATTATGCCAACTGTGACGAGATATGGCTTCTAACAGCTTTAGTGGATAGAAATAGAATCATAGATAAATAAAGAGCAAAGAGGAAGACGACAAGCAATTATAACGAAACAAAAGAAGAAATAGGATAAGTACATTGACGTTTTACCTTTGCGTAATGCAATGGGTGAAGATCATCAAGCAGACAGATCCGATGACATGGCGAGCGGCAAGACATGAATTAAGGTCTACGCCCTGGGAGTGACTTGAAAGTTGCAAGAGGCCTAACAGAACTGGATCGAGACAGCTCGATGATGCGGATGTAATCGTACTAACAATGGTCATCCTCCCCCTAACACGCAGAGAGAGAAGACAAAAATAGGTATGTCTTCCACGAAGGTAACATCAATGGAGACAAGATATTTGTTAAGACTAGGACAATAACATCTATAACCTTTTCGGGAGATGCAGAATAACCAAGGAAGATACACTTCAAAGACTTTGGGATCTAATTTAGCAATACGTGGACGAACATCATAACAAAACAAATGCTACCAAATATCCTAGTATCAACCCGAAATAGTGACTTATTAGGAAACAAAATTTCATAAGGAATCTCACCACAAGAAATGACAGGTACGCGACATACAAGAAAATATGCGTTGAAATCGCACGTCTCAAAAAGGTTTAGAAACATTCATTTGAAATAATAAGACACGTGCAGCTTTGGAAGATAGATGTCCGTGTTTATTGCTCGCCACTCCATTTTGAGATGGAGTATCAACACACGAAGTTTCATGAAGCATGTCATTTTGAACCATATAAGATTGAAACAAAGCTGATGTATATTCTTTGGCATTATCACTTCGTAAAGTACGAATTGAAACATTAAATTGAGTTTTAATCTCAACACAAAAATGCACAAAAAATAGAAAACAATTCAGGACGACTCTTCATTAAATATAACCAAGTTACACGAGAATAATCATCCACAAAAGTAACAAAATACTTAAATCCAGGTTTAGACAAAATAGGACAAGGACCCCAAACATCAGAATGAACTAATTCAAAAGGAACACTAAGACGCTTATTAACTCTTGATTTGAACTAAGACGATGATGTTTTTGCAAACTCGACAAGGCTCACAATCTAACGAAGACACCTTACTAAACCGAGGACAAAGTTTCTTCAAGAAGGAAGAGATGGACCACTCCAATCTACAATGCTCCTGGCGTGGAGAGATTACACTAGAAAGCAAGCGACAGATTTCTGTGACGCGTGTCAAGAATATAGTAGGCCTCCACTCATGCCCTTTACCAATAGTCTTCTTCGCCATAAGATCCCGAAATAAGCAACGATCAGAAAAATGAGATAAATGCTTAAGATCATGAGTGTTTCCACTTACAAGATATCAAATTAAAGGATAAGCTAGGTAAATGTAAGACAGACGACAAAGGAATCAAAGGAGTCAGAGAATTCAGGCTGCACTCCAAGAACACGAGACGGTGACCCATCGCTAAATCGGGGCAGATTGGGTAAACACAAATTAGATTTTGCATTTTTGAGTTCCAACTCGAACACCCTTTGGGAGTTGGGCACATTTTTCTCACCGCCGCACAGGAGGAAGAACACTCACAGCGCCCAAACCCCGACATCCGATCACCATACGAGCCGCGAAATGGGCCACACGCGCCACCGCGACTTTCAAAATTTCCACGCGCTCTCACGCCGCACAGTGGGAAGAATGCCACCGACCGACCAAACCCCAAATTCCGGTCACTACGAGTCAGCCGCGAGTGGCCACACGCGACTTTCTCTGCCACCCCACGCACCGGCGCGACAGCCGCGTCCGTGTAATTATTCTCCCAAGCACCCCGTGCCGCTCTCCGCCGGCCCCCCGCGTCATCTCGTGGTGGTTTGGCACTCATCGGCCAGGATTGTTCGTATTTGCATTCTTCCACTTTGTGTTCTGTCAGCCGAATGTTTCGTCGCCGCGTGTTTCGTCGCTACCGTCCGTTGGATTTTGCTTTGTTCGTTCGCTCGCCGTCTTGTCGTTGTAAGAGCATGGCCGAAAAGAAATCTAATGTTGTAACCCGATACGGTGCCTGGCGATGTCTAAAATCACTGACCATGTACAAGCTCAATGGCTCGAATTATTCGGGTTTTGAGCAAGACTATTCGAATTCTATTGGTAAGTATCGAAAAGATACTCATTTGACTAATGATCCTCCTAAAGATGATTCAAAGCATACGGCTGTAGACGACGCCGCTATTTCGTAGATTCTAATTTATTGAAAGCAATGTAATTGACTTGATCAATCACGTGAATTCGTTAAGAAATTGATGGATTATTTAGATTTCTTATATTCGTAAGAGAAATCTTTCTCGCATATAGCGAGGTATGCAAAGCATTTTACTGCAAGACATAAACAAGACTCACTACTCACAAATTATTTTATGGAATTTAAAAGGACTTATGGCGAGCTCAATAATTTGATGCCTTTAGCCCCGATGTCAAGGTTCAACAAAGTCAACGGGAACAAATGGCGGCCATGAAGTTTTCTGCCGGTCTTCCCTTTACTTTTGAGACCTAAGTCCCGGTGTTCTTTCTCTCGGTTCTCGAGATCTCCTATTTACAAGATGTTTAGTCGAAGTACTGCATGAAGGCACTCCACCTCCACCTCGCTCAATTAAACTAAGTGCTTTCACCAAGCAACTATGAAAGTACGGACGGCCAACTTATATGAACAAAATAAAGGAGGCGATCAAGCACGGTTTGAAACTCACCACAGACTCCTGAGGTATCAGGTGTCACTATTGTCACAAACCAGATATACGAAACACGAATGTAGAAAGCTCAAGACAAACATCGAAAGGTCACTTACTATATTACATCCACTGACACTTCAAAAATCTGCTTCTTATCTCTGCATGAATTTACCAAGTTCTCACAAAGATCAAGAATCACCATGCCTTCATCACCCTCTATCACTCCTATCACGATCTGGCAAATCAAATGCGTGTCTCATTTCTTCATCTTCCAAACGGGTTATCGATTCTCGGTGCCGCATCATATAACATGGCATCAAAGCCAGCCCCGAGTTCATCGTGGTCAGGGCCTCTCGTTGTCCCCCGTCCGACGCGGGGGCGGGTGTCAAGGATTGTATTGTCCCACATCGACTAAAGGCGTTCACCAGAAGGCACTTATAAGCATGCAACCCTTAACTCAATGAGATCTTATTGGGTTGAGTTAGGCCTTGGGCTTATATAACAAAGATGAACGATTACAAGTCGATCAACACACCAGTGGAATGTGGAATCAAACTATCCAAGCATCAAGATGGTGAAAGCGTGGATCCAACATTTTTCAAAAGTTTAGTTGGAAGTATGCGTTATCTCACATGCACAAGACCTGACATCCTGTATGTCGTTGGATTGATTAGCCGCTATATGGAAAAACCAACAATCACCCATTTCAAAGCTGCAAAAAGAATCCTACGTTATCTAAAAGATACAATTAATTTTAGCTTGTTCTATTCGGCTTCTAATGATTACAAGCTTGTTGGATATAATGATAGCAATTTTGGTGGAGATATAGATGATCGAAAAAGTACTTCCGGATTTGTGTTTTTCATGGGAGATATTGCTTTTACATGGATGTCAAAAAAGCAACCGATTGTCACATTGTCTAACTGTGAAGCAGAATATGTAGCAACTACCTCATGTGTTTGCCATGCAATTTGGCTGAAAAACTTGTTAAAAGAGCTAAGTATGACATAAGAAGAGCCAACCAAAATTTGTGTCGACAATAAGTCAACCATTGCCTTAGTCAAAAATCATGTTTTCCATGATCGAAGCAAACACATAGATACTCGATATCATTACATCAGGGAGTGAATCACAAGAAAGGATGTACAACTCGAGTATGTAAAATCACAATATCAAATTGTCGATATCTTCACTAAACCGCTCAAGCAAGAAGACTTTGTCAGATTGAAAAATTTGCTCGGTATCATAAAACAAGTTTAAGGGGGAGTGTTGGTTTGTAAACTTGTTTACACGCCCAAAGAAATCAAAAAACTCTTTGAAATATTCTAGCCCATTTGAAGTCCAGCTCATGGAAGCTTCTATAGTGATGATTTGGATTAATAAGGATACAGCTCATAGTTGGTGAGAAGAAAAAAATAAATGGGTTAGGTAAGGAGATAGGTGTATGGTTTAGATTGTTTTAGTAAGTTTATATTGTATGACTTAGATTTATTAGTTGTTTCTATAAATACTTCTCAGTAACAATGTAATAATCAAGTTAAAGAAATCATAAATAAAAGTTTAAGTGTTTTTGAAAAATTATTCTTGATTGTTCTTAAGTTTTAAGAGTTTTAATCCATAATATTCCAACAACAACATGAAAAGTAACCAGCATGAATAATTACAATAAATGAAACCATTAGCCAAAATTGTAACCATTCTAAAATCCAATCGATCCAATTGTACCAACTTGCATTAACAAAACTGACTAGAATTGTCTAATCCATCTGTTAACATAAGCACAAGAACAAGTCTGATAAGAGAATGGTAGCACTGAATCAAATGCACAAAATGAAAATCGTCATAAATGGCTCGAGAAGGAGAGATCTAACAGAAAAAGAAGATGCGATTTAAACTTCTAAATAAGGAAATCGCTACAAACTGGCGATGACCGCGGTCTGAAGATTAGTATTCCAGATAGAAACACTAAAGAATTAGAATTTTCCGAAGTTATTGAAGCAATAGAAAGGAATTCCATATCCTATATGAGAAAATGAATCGTTACCATGAAAACGTAAATTAATAGTAGATAATCGAAGGTCGTCGAAGCTCTTGATTTAGATTGCATGACGAACGTAGAAGAAGAGAGAGAAATGAAGGTTTACCGGATCAGTGGTTTAGTTGCCTTCTTTATGAGTTGCGTACTTGGTGATTGAAGGAGAATATATGCTTCCTTTTCTCACCACGCTGTTAGCGGCTATTATGGTTTAGAACGTGCTTTAATTGTGATAGGATATGTATTTAGTACTCTGCTTTCTGCCTTATTTGTAGGACAGCAACTTATATATAAATATTAGTAGAATCTGATTAATAAATGTTAAGCATCTCGCTCTTTTATTGTTTACTTTGAATTGGAAAGGTGGTTTCTTATTGTTTCTGTTATTTCTTCTTCTTCTTCCAGAGTTCCAGTTTGCATCTCTTTCCCGTGAACGACGTGCCGTTCTTTTGCTATGCAATTTAATAAATAATAGACAAAAATGCCGCACATTTACTTACTTTTATAAAGAATGTGTTATTTGTTCTTTTATTTTTACAAAATATATCAAAAAAGTACAATTTTTTTTATTAAAATCTTGAATAAAATAATATTATTTTATTGATAAATGAAAATAGATTAAAAATAAATTTTATTATGATATATTATCATAAAAATTATTAAAAAATTAAGTGAATAGTAAAAATTTTATTATAAAATTATTAAAATATTGAGTGGTAATGAAATTTGTATTTTCTTTGACAAAAATTAAAAAAATTAAATGACAATTTTTATAACATAAAAAAATAATTGATATAAATATCTTAATATAAAGAACATTTACAAAACCTCATCCTAAATAATATTAACAAAAGTGGTAAAACTTAGTTTTATTTAAGACAAATTCCTTTAATTTTTATTTATTTTTTATTTTTTTATTGAAAAATAACTTCTTATATAGAAGAGACGATAATCCCGTTCTATGAGTTAAATTATTAATTGATCAAAAAATTATGATTAAAAAAAGATATTATAAATTATGAATGTATAATTTTATTTTGTGAAATAGTCTTAAATAAATTTAAATTTTTTTAAAATATATGAGATATGTAAAATTATTTATTACTTCTAAAGTAAGAATAATATAATCCCTATTAATCACATGTTTGATCGAGGTTAATTTTTTCTGAAAAATTGTGTAATATATTTATAAAAAATTTATTCTGATTAATAAAGTATACATGTAATTTTTTTCTTTGACAACTTTATTGTTATAAGTAAATGGAATATTTGTATGGAAAGAAATTGATACATGTACATAAAATGATAGAACAAAGTATCAATATATAAGTTTGAGATGAAACTTTTATTTCTTTATTTTCTCTATTTTTTTGTCAATTTGTTATTAAATTCTTTCTTCTTCTTCCTTCCTGGTTCTTGTTAAAATATTCAATGAGAAGTTGTTTCAATAATAAACATGTGAATAAATAGTATACATACATGTTTACAAAATTTGTGTAGAAGTGATTGATCTCTATAATTCGTACTCTCATTGTACACTGGAATAAAAGTTAGTGGTCATGTGTTATAAGAACAGCCACACCAAACTTTATGTTATGGAATTTGGTTACGAGATGATATTGGCTAAACTACACAAATTTTTAGTGAAACTAGAGCAATCTTTACCAAATCATGAGTTTTTTGCTCACTTTAAAGGAGTCTGCTTTGCTAAAACAAGGAGTAAAATAAAAGAGAGAATGTCATAGTCACAAAACTCTTTGCCATCATTTTGAATATAGACTTCTAAATTAAGAAGGGCAATAACACTCTTAACATCTTTAATCTCAATCCAAGAAGCTTAAACCAAATTGCTGAGCATATTTGCTAGATGTGAGTACCAACATGTATATATATATAATTGCTGAGCATATTAGCTAGACGTGAGTACCAAAATATATATATATACACAAATACATAATACAAGCAGCTAAATGAATGAGATCAAGCTCATTCTAACTTCCAAGATATATAAATGAAGAAATGAATCTGTTCGATGTGGCTCATACAAGCAAATTGCATCAAGAAAGCAGCTATACCGCAAAGACGAGACAGCATTCAGTCAAAGTCACCTTGTTCTTGGTGAGTGCTGATAGGCACGGACCAAATCTTGCTGAGGATGAAGTGGTGAGACATGACGCAAAGGTTCCTGGCCTTGCCGATGAGTCATAGGACGAGTGGCATTACTCCTACTCCTAGGCTCTCTTGGTTTTTCACCAGCAGCTTGAATCCTTTCCAGTGTCTCCACAACATCTTTCATAGAAGGCCTGTGCTTGTGTTCTGATTCGATACATTTTATTGCAAGTTGAGCTATATGGAATGCAGCTTTGGATGGATATCTTCCTTGCAATCCAGAGTCCATAATGTTTCTCAATTTTCTTCTATCCGATAAGTGTGGTTTTATCCAATCTACCAAACTATGTTTCCCCCCTGGACGATTAGTGTCAAGTGCCCTTAAGCCTGTTAGTATCTCTATCAAAACAACTCCAAACCCATAAACATCACTCTTCACATACAGATGCCCTGTTCGATCAGTAAAGCATGATCAGGGTCAAAAATTTGAGACAAACCGAACCATCAATTGGGCTTTAGCTTACAAGCTCAATACAAATATGGGATTACCTGTGGCAACATACTCAGGAGCAGCATAACCATGTGTGCCCATTACTCGTGTTGTCACATGTGATTGACTAGCTGAAGGACCAAATTTAGCCAAGCCAAAGTCAGAAATCTTCGCATTATAGAGCTGCAAGTAAAATCAAAAGGTAGAATGAGTACAATATTTTCCTAATCTTTCTCACCAAAAATCATCTCATATTTTTCTACTTTTAAATTCTGAACAAGCATCATCCTGTTCCTTTTAAAAGCAAAAGCCCATAAGTACAATCATCTGAGTGAGTAATGATTTATTGAACAGAAGTTATTCCGGTCCCAAAACCATGGGATAGACTCTAGATAAGCTGTACATGATTACATAGCCCGAACTTAGCAAAAAAGAGAGATGTTGGGCTAAATTTTAGTCCAAACTGAAACACTTCAAGTTCTATTATTTTTCCTTCGGTTAAAACATGACAATATAATGAATTGAAACTCTTTCCGTAATCCTTAATTTTAACATAAGATGTAGATAGATGAACAAGAGATTTACCCCATCAAGTAGTATATTTGAAGCTTTGAAATCTCTGTAAATGACTTTCTTGTCTGATGTATGTAAAAAAGAAAGGCCTCGAGCTGCTCCAGTTGCAACCTTAAGTCGTATATCCCACGAGAGTGGCTGAACAGCTGCACCTCCTGAACAAGTTAAAAGCTTCATAAACATACTAAGAAGAACATAAACTAGCAAGCATAAATAAAATTTCTGTTTAATTGCTCTTACTTCCAAATAGATGGTTTTCGAGGCTTCCCTTTTGCATAAACTCGTATACGAGAAGAAGCTCTTTAACCTCCCAACAGTATCCCAACAACTTTACAAGGTTTGGATGTGAGAGCCTCCCTAAGAAATTTATCTCTGACTGCATCAATAAAGATAAATCAGACCAGCACAGGGCATATATATCAGATAACTTAACTCCATGCTGACAAGAACTTGATACATTGCTGAAGTTAATCACAAATTCAGGATTTATCTTCACATTACACACAAAACATAACATTTCTAAAATTAATCATGCATAAGCACCAACCAAATTAACTAATCCCACACTGTGGTTTAAAGTGAGCTGACAACTAGGATACTGCAGCCTTCAAAATTTCAACCATGATTTCACATTCATGGATTAATGCTATATGCATAAAGGTAGTATCATCAAGTGATGTGCCAATATTTGATTTGATTTGAAGTTTGGGATGTGGTATACTAACAAGGCCAATTAAATTGTGTCATGGGAATCGATGCATGTATTAAGTTGAGATATAAATCATTTTCTGTATTCAAAATGCATTTCAAAACACAAATATCAAGTCATTTTTATGAGAAAGAAAAAGAACTCAGGCAACATCAGTAAAATTAACAACTACTCCTTTGGAAGAAAAATGCTTTTAAACGGGCACAATACTTCTAGTAGTGTTTGGGGTTTGGCAATATGTGCTTTCAAAAACAATTTGAAGTAGTTTTTACTTTTTTTTTAGATGCATTTTCCATGCCAAACACCTAAATTTTTGTCTGAAAACAATTTTTCACCAAAACACTTTCCTCGAAAGAGATAAGCAAGTCCAAACAGTGCCTTATATACTCTTTTGTCCATGAAATCCAATAGAATTACATTACCTGCCATTCCTCAAGTCCTTGCAAGCTCTCAGAATTCAACTTTTTAACAGCAATAACTGTACCACTTCCAGCCTTTCCAGGAACCTTCTCATCCAACCAACCTTTAAAAACTTTTCCAAATCCACCTTCCCCAAGCACTGTATCAGCTCTAAAGTTTTTAGTTGTAGCCTTTAGTTCTGCAAAAGTGAAAATCCTCAAATTCGCTGAAGGTAATATCTCTCCATTAGAATAAGCCTCATCACAGCTCACCACTGAGAATCTGCTATTCTTTGAGATATTGCTACTCTCTGAAGAATTTCCATTACTAGTAGTTGTCTGGGAAATAACTGCTATAAAACATGTAGAATATTCAAAATTAGAAAATTAAAATCAACTCAAAAATAAGAAAATAATGGCAGTTTAGTAAATTACATGGAAATCAAATCTTCTTTTATAAATAAAAAATTCTAAGAAATTAAAACAAATAAAGAAGAAAAACCCAATTGATGAACATCGTAATCCCAAAAAGACTGCTTGCAATATAACTAATAGAAGAAGAGATTGCTCTGCTTTCAATTCTAGTAGATAAAAAAAATGAACAAAACCAGATCAATTTTTGAAAAATAAAAGAAATGGAAGTACCTGAGCTGAGATGACCAGTAGTACTAGGAGTTTGAGTTGGGTTTTCAACCGGAGAACCCCAGCAAATTCCCATATTTACCCTTTTCTTCTTGTAAAATTTTGTGAATCCGTTGTATCCAGGTTTTAGAGAACGAGTGAGAGAGATGAAGGTATTGAACTAATAATAATGATGAAAAATGTTTTCAACTCTGATGGTAATGATCAATCTCTCTCTTTCAGCAACAAAATGGGCCTCTTTTCTCTTAATTTCTATTCAAAAATATTATTTTAATTAGCCTTGACCTTTGAATTCCTCCTCTTCTTTTCCCACTAGTTTTAAGTATTTTATTTTAATTTGTGTATGCGCTTTAGCCTAAAACTTTTTGATTTGTGGATGCGCTTTAGCCTAAAAACCAAGTCAAGCAATTTTGTAAAGTAAAGACCAAGTCTAAGAAACAAAGAGTAGACGAATGGTATATTTACGAAAAATATGACTATGTTACTGAATTTTATTATACCTCGATGTATGTCGATTTTTATAAAAAGAAAAAAAAATTAATATCCACTAATTTTAAGTTAATATAACTAATATTTAAAAAAAATTAATATCCACTATTTTTAATTTAATATAATTAATATTCTTGAATAATTGACGGTATTAATTTTTCATCAAATAATATATTTTTTATTTCTATAAATCTAATACCAAATTATGATTAACCGTTTTATATCGTTAGTTGTTATTTCCTGTACATTGTTATTTAAACGTAAATTTTAAATTTTTTATCAAAAATATTATTTTATTTTTATAATTTTTTTATGTTTATTCTCAAACAAACTTGTGGCTAATTTCTATATATTCATTTTCTTATTTATTATTTTTATAAATATTATAAACAAATATTTAATTATTCAAGATTCTTAATTAATTTATAATTATATTTATCATATCTATATTTAATAGATCCATCATAATCTTCTCTTTCATTGTTCATTTTTTTTTGTTATACTTGGTATGCATCAGTTTACTCAAATCTTAATACCCTTCTAGTAACAATGAAATATTTGAATCTGTATATAGTATGATGTCTAATTTAGAGTTACTAAAAAATTAAAAAGAATAATGCACTCTATTTTATTCATAATAATAATTATTATTATAATTATAAAAACCTTGAAGATATTCTTAATCACTCATAATTTCTAGATATATAGTTAATAGAAGAATAATTTCTAGAGTATAGAGTTTCCAAGCTTTATACAAATAATGGAAATAAAGATTTCCTTTGTAGGACAAAGAATCCATATTTACAATAGTGAAAAATCATTAGTTTACCCTTATTTTAATAATTCATCAAATTTTTCACTTTTTGTTTTTGAATCATAGTCTTTCATTTCCTTGGCATGATCTGCAGACTAAAGATGTGGGTTCTACATCTTTAATCCATCTTTGTCGTTTTCTATTGATAATCTTTTTGATTTTATAGATGATGTTGCATCTTCATCTTCTTGATCTCTAATGCAGTAAATGCATTTGTGATTCTTAAGAGTTTTCTTAATATAAAAACAAAATATCTTCCTCGTTTCTTGACAAAATTTTAGATTATTACTGTTAAAATTTGTTTTAACTTACTGATCTTCTCAACATCTTCTTCAGTGATGGTCATATTGTTATAGAAAGTGATTATAACCTTAATAATAGAGTAATTTACTTTGACTTCAGAAGAATTATCAATTTTTTAAGTTTATGGTAAATTTGACTTAGCATATATTCTCTTAGAATACAAAGTTCATCTGTATTGAATTCATTTTCTAAAAATGTCCTTGATTTTGTAACTTTTCTAGTAGTGTTGAAAATCCCTAATTTGATAAATGGTGGAGAGTAACACAACATTTTTTATTCTAGTCCATAAGTGAATTGAAAAATATGAGATATACAGGTTTGTCACTTATTCTGATCTTCTTCCTGAAGTTCTTGATAAATTTCTTGAAATTTTTAGGAAAATAATTTAGTTCATTTAAATTAATTTTTAAATATAAGTTCTCAATTAAACCTGCATGAATACTTTATAAACAAAAATTAAATCAACTCTTTCAAAAATATTAAATATACTACCTATAGAGAATTCTTTTCCTATTATATAAAATGTCATATTTTCGATATGTTCCTGATTAGATTTTCTGACTAAGTTATAAAGACTCAACTATTGTGGTTTAGTTAAATTTATGTATTGATCTTTTTCATCTTCAATGATGAATGTATTCTTGGGGATGTTTCCCTAAATAGTATTAGTAGTTGTATTATCTTTATTGTCTCTATAAGAGTCGTTTCTCTAAATAATATTGGTAATCGTACTATCTTTTCTAGGATCTTCAACATGCTTGGTAGCGATAGTTGTTGTTGTAATGTTGTAGAGTAATTTTTAACTATATCTTCTAAAGTTATTAGTTTTGATACTTTACAGTTAGCATAACTATCTTCAACTTCTATTCTATTAGTAAAAACTTTATTAGTTATTTCACTAAATTCGATAATATATTCACTTATTTCAAGCCAGTTGTTGTAAATTCTTAATTTTGGATCATTATAGACCACATAAGTTTTTCTTTTCTTTTCTTCTTTTTATGCTCTTCAGCCCAATTGAGTTTTTCTCTTTTCTTATTCAAAGGGATTACTCTCTTTTGAACTGTTAGATTCTTTCTTCTCATTTTGGATTCTTTCTTTAAATGTTGTATGTTCCTTAGAATAAATCTTTAAGGTGGATTCCTCTTTAGAGTTTTTGGACTCTAATGTTGGTTTTGAACTATCAAGTTCTTCTTGTTTAATTTTTGTCTCTAAAAGAGACTTCTCTAGGTATAAAACACTAAATTGTTTGGGAAGGATTTTTATCTCATTTTCCTTTATCTTGATCTTTGTATCAAGATGTTTCATTCCTACAAAAATAAAAATAATTAAAAGTGATATTTTTCTTATAAAAACATTTGTTAAACTATTCTTATTTCATGTAAGATGTTGACATCAAAATTATAGTAATTAAACCACTATTTCTATTTCACTAATATTCCTTTTTTATAACCACCTCTAATATTAGTTCTTAAAAAATAACTAAAATTCTTATTATCGGTTTTGACAATGAATCTAGAACTTATTATATATATTATAAATCTTTTAATATCTTTTTATAACTAAGTATTAATTTTCATTACTGTGATAATTTAATTCTAAACCATGGAAAGATCTTAATGTATATCTACAAAGATGAATATATTTGTCATCTACTTTTGCTTTTAAAACTACTTTTTAATATTCACGTGAAGTATTTATTTCAATTATCATTTTATCATCTGGACTAAGATGGTATAAAGTTAGTAAAAATTTTACTTATATTTTTACCTTATCTATGTACAAAATATCTTGTTCTGTCCATTATCAAACATGATCTTTTTTCAATTTGTTGGTAAAGATTTTCATATTTCTACAAGTTTTTTGAAATATACCTCAACATACGTTAAACATCTTAAGAATCATTGTAACCAATTTTTATCTTTAGTTCATTAGAAAATCCTTGAATTTTATTTAGAATATGGGTTATAGATTATGATTTTCATCTTCCATTTTTATCCCTAAATACTTAATTTTTTGTTAAGTAATTTATGCTTTCTTCTCATAAAGCACGATATCTTATTTTCTACATTCTTATAGAATATTAATAATATTTATTTAATTCATTATTAAAAATCAAAATATCATCTATGTAAACACAGTAAATATTTTATAATTTCTTAAAGATGTTATCAATATACCTTTAAAAGATATCAAAGATTTTATTTTAATTTGAATGACATAATAGTCCATTAGAATTATCCTTAGAGACAACTAAATGTCATTAGTTTTTAAGATTCATCATCCAATTTTATTTACTAAAATCCACTTTTGCAATTAAAGCTTGAAAAGTATTTCTTCCCTTTTCCCTTTTATTAGTAATAACAATTCTTTTTTCTTTACAATAAATTATATATCATCAATAATTTTTTTATTTAGTGCTTTGAAGTTTATTATCATTCTCTTTTTTCTCTTATTTTTTTAACTTCTTTTTCAACTAAGAGTGAGATGAATTACTTAGTATTATGACTTGTAGTTTCAAAAGTTTTTGAATTTATTTTTTAAATTCAATAATGTCTTCTGAGGTATAAATCACAAGTTTTACTCTAATGATTTTGTTATGGTCTCTTATTTTTATGTTAACAATAATTTTATATTTATTTATTTTTGAATCTAAAAGATTTTCTAAGCGTATTGTTTTTAATAATATTTTGATACCAATTAAGGATTTATCTTCCTAGATTTGATTAAGAAAAAAAATTCTTTTTCTTCTATATCTAATGAAATATTTTATAAATAAGATTTTTATTGCTACTTTATGCCTATCTCATCACGTTTTTAATTTTATGTTGTTACATAAAAATTAGATTTGATAAAGTTAAAGATTTTTCTTATTTTTGACACATAAATGGTTTCATCATCTAATGTTGATATAAGTTTAAAAAATTATTTTCTATTAGTAAATCAACAACTGTTTCTTACTGATATATGGTAGATATATGAAATTTCTCTTCTCTTGTCATTATATCTGTATCTTTTAAGACTATATTAAGATCCATTGTAATATTGTTAACAATTCTTACAATTAATATTTTTGGTACTTGTTTGCAGAGTTCTTCTGAAAATATATATTTACTAGCTACGCACATATTAGCTCTTATATTTACATATGCATGTAAATGATAACTTGTATAATCTTTAAATTTTAATCCTACTTTAATTTAAGTATTGTTTGGATTTGTAATACTATACAAATCATTCATCTTCTAACAAAGAGTATTCATATTCTGAGTTTTCTTTTTTAATTTTTTCTAATAGATAAATATTATAAGTATTATCTATACTTGATTCTTCTATTTGTTCTAATTTCATCTTAAATATTTCTTATAAGATTTTTGCTTCATGTAAAAATTTATTTTTTAAATTATTTTTATGTTGAAGTATGTTAGAGCATTCATTAGCATAATATGTTTCATTATTGTAGATTAAACATCTACATTTATTTTTCTCTAATGGGTAATAATTTTTATTTATTAGTAGCTTATACATTTTTCTTCTAAAATATCTTTTTCGATAACGTTTTTTATTACACCTTCTCTTATTTTTTTAAAAGTCCTATTTTCTAAATTTATTTCTTTTGAATGTTTTGTATTTTTATTTTTTTGTACTTTTTCTTATAAGATTTTATATTACATTCATATTTTTCTAGCATTCTAAAATCTCTTATATCACAACATATTTTATCATTTTCTCTTATTTATATATATATATATTTCTTAACATTTAATGATTATCAAATTTTTAAGAGTTCTTATTCTTTCTCCTTAGATGTCGGGTATAGTTTCTCTATTTCTTTTATTACATCTTTATGTTTTGGTTTTATGTAATGTTTTAGGTAATTTTGTGAAAAAATATTTCCTTATAAATTTCTTACATAAAGGATGATAACTCGTGATAATACATTTCATATTCAAAAACAAATGAATCTATATAACACACGTTACATATATTAATATATGTTAAATGTCATTTAACTTCCTCAATTTCATTTTCATTAGATTCAATGATATGTCTACCTTTATCTTCTCTAATAAATTTCATGTATATTTTATTTATTACAGTATCTAAGTATTTCCTACTCGTGGGAGTAGTCATCTACATTTGTAAATATTGTTGTTCTGTTAAATCAAATTTTAACATTTTTTATTATTTTATGAGTTATTAATATAAAGTTTTTTTCCTTTATTTTATACAATCTAAATCTAAAAGATCAGATCTATAATTTTCATAAATTTTGAATTCTGGTATGATACTACCACTAGTTTTCTAATATACTTCTTCCTTTATTTTTGGTTATTTTCTTTTATAAGGAAGGCTAGGTTCTTCTGGCTTTTACCTATTTCTTTCTTCTCTATATGAATAAGATGTTCTTTCTTAATAAGGAACCGATAATAAAACTATTTTCATAATTATTTTATAAGCTATCCATGTTAAGAAGTTGGTTCATCTTGAAACAACATAAAGGTGTGACCTTTAGAGATTATGCAGAGTCAACTTCTTCTAGAGCATTTTTCTTTTGAACTTTTAGAATCTTTTTTTTTTCAAGGATTACCTAGTTCAGAATATTAAAAGATATTGTAAATATTTTCAGGGAAAAGTTATGATTCAACTAGTAGAGAATAAAAAATAAACCATTAAAATCTTAGACCATCACGAGTAAGTCTAATAGTCTTTGGACTTCTAATACTTAAGTAAGTCTAGTAAGAGCAGAATTAGGAGACTAATGTTTCTTTTTGTAATGTAAAAAGATTAAGAAAGAGATATTGAAGGAGAAAGTATAAATCTCAGTATCTATAGTTGAGAAATAATATTAACTTAAGAAGTTATGTTTAATAATTAATAATGTTTAATATTTATAAAATATATATATATATATTAATGATATTTATCCAGTCGATTTATATATTTAATTATTTCATTATTGAATAATTAATAGTTTAAATTTTGATTATTTATCTTACTAAATATTTAATTAACTAAGATCTTTTATTTTTTGTTACAAAACTAAAACATTCCATTTATAAAATATATTAACCTCGCATTTCCTTCGCCCATGCAAAAGCCTAATACTTCAGACTTTTTGGATTGACCCAACTGGCAAAGAAAAATTGTTAAGACTTTCAGAACTACGCGTAAATGAAGACGGCAGAGGGTTTTCTAGGTCAACTCACGTCACGTGTCTTAAGGTTCTTTTACCCAATAAACACGTACGGACGTACCTAAGAAGACGAGTTAAATTTTATTAAATAACATTTTAATTCATTTTCTTACACAAATAACCATATATCTAATTATATATTGAATTGGCTAGGATTTAATCTACACATATCAATTATCATACTTAAATGATGATACTCTTTTTCTCATAAAAGACATGGACGAAAAATATTAAAGTAAATATTTTTTTACATAATTAAAAAAAATATATTATACTTATTATAAAATTAACACTTACATCTTATATTTATTTTTTAATAATTTAATTTTATGGTTATTAAAAAATAATTACACAAAAAGTAAACTTTTTCATTCTATTTTTTGATTTTTTTAGGTGCATTAGATGAAAATTATTTTAATTTAATTATAAAATAATTAAATATATAAAAAATCATCATTTATTTTTATATAATTTTTTTTATAATAATATTATTAAATTATCAAAAAATAAATATAATACTTAATCATTATTTTTAAAATAAATATAAAAAATTCAAACACTATTGTACATGTACCCAAGTGAATATAATATTAATCTATTGTATTTATTAAAAAATAACAAACATTTCCAATGGGCTTGATCTATATATTTTAAAATTGTAAAGAAATACAACAAATTTTAAAGAATATATTAAAAAATTATTATTATTTTTAAAACAATAAAATAATTTTCATAATAAAATGTTTTTTTAATATATATAACTAAAATTAAAAATTATGTTAAATTTTTATCTCGAATACAAATCATTTCATTATTGTAATCCAATAACAATTAGTGAAACATAAAGTACATAAAAAAAAAACCCTAATAACTCATGGATCAGTCAAAACAAATACAACAGAATAAAACATAAAAGATAATGACTTAGCTTCAAAAAAATGCAGAACCCCTTCTAGCTACCTCCTCTGATTATAGCAATTGAATGCTTGACAATTTATAATCCTCAAACACTTTAGTATATTTAACCATCCATAGTTAACACCAAACAAATGAATTGACTTTATAAATTCATGAATTGGTGCAAGTGACTATAAGTCTTGAAAGGTAACTTGGAAAGACACATTGGCAAATACCCTTCATTAACGTGCTTATATATATGTTCATATTAATTAGTTCATGAAGCAACAAAATGTAGAATAATTAGACCTAGTGCCAATATATTTTTTTTTTAATAAAAATTGGACTTTGCACGCGAGATATTTGAGTCATAGTATATTATTTGATATTCTAGTTTTTTTTTGGTTCATTTTATAATTTAAAATAAGTTGTATTATAACTATAATTGATATAATTAGCCAAAAAATTTCCTTTAAAATAAGACAATTTTTTTCTTATTTTAAAGTTTACTTTAAATCATAAAGTAATTTAAAACACAAATCTCCACTACTCCACCAAGTCAGTCAAACGGTTCAGATGATTAAATGTATTAATATTTGATTGTGTGTAATTAAAAGAATATTTAATTGAAAAATAATGATCAAATAAGAGTATTGTTTTTAAAAATAGTTTTTTCTTTCTAAACAGAACAACATTATTGACTCTTGAAAATTAGCTATGCGAGTATATGATGTGTAACGCGGCTGTAACGTGACGTTCTCATCCTCATAGATTACTAGCAATTTAATTATAAAAATATTTATTTTACTACCATATTTATTATTATAAAATTAACAATTTCTTTAATAGATAATATTTAAAATTTCTTTTTCTATTAGGAATAAAATGCTCTTTTAATGAAATGAGCCGATAAATTCTAAGCGACCTCTATGATTAAAATGTTTATAAAATCCTTGTCCTTTACATTACCTTCAAACAAATGTCAATGTTTTGAACTAAATCAGGCTTCCACAAATTTTGAAAACTTTTAACGAATTATAACTATAATATATATATATATATATATATATAATTTTCCAATAAATATATTAAAAATCTCTAAAATAAAATAAAATTACATTCGTGGCTAAAAAAATAGAATGAATAAACATACAAACAAAAAAACCATTATATCATTATGACTTTCAATTTTTTTTTTATACAAGATGAGATGGAACAGGATGTTAAATCTACGTGAACAAGAATCTAGAGATGACAGAATCTCAAACACCTTATATATCTTTGAACCATCCAAGACCAATATAAATAAATAAACAAATTCTTGGTAAATCATGGTTTTGGATGCTAAAAAAAACTTATTACCCTAAAAATTAGCATATATAAATCTATACAACAAACTATTAGTTTACAATTTAGTTGAATATTTATTTTACAAATAGTATTACTGTTTTTCTCCTGGTAGACGTGAGATTTATTTTTTCAACACTCCTCCTCAATTGTGTCGACGAACGATGGTAGTCTTATTTTGTTATTACGGGTGATAATACCGGGTGACTCTTTCACTGACAGAGTTTCTTGATACCAATTTTATTCGACCAAACTCTTTTCTTAATCAAAAAATCAGTTTGTAGATTAAAGAGTATCTCAATCTTATAAACAAGATTATTAACTTTTTCTGATCGACGTGATATTTATTTCCTCAATAATGTTGGAAAAAAATTATGCTCATAGTTGCAATACTAAATCTAGTTGTGTTGAATCAACTGGGGTAGAACTCGGTGATCCTGAAGTCTGGAATATGATATTCAAGTCTGGCCGAACTGAAACTGGCTTCTGTTGTGGAAAAGATCTGGAATCAGGTTTCCAATGAGGTGACAACCCTTGCCAAGATGGACGCGGATGAAGCCCTGATGTTGTACCAACTACTTCCTCATTGACTGTATTTGGTAATGAACTACTGATATTTTCTGCATTTATATTTTCAGGAAACTTGCATTCCTCTGATTTTAAGCTGTATGCAGTTGCTGGACTATTGAAATTGGTGTTAGTCCGAGAGGCTGTGTCGAGTATTTGTGATGATTGAAAGTTCAACCAGCAACCCTGTTTTTTCCAATTAACTTTGCCATCTGAGTCGGCATCTGGTTGAAACCGTACGCACCATTGTAACCATTAGGCCGAACTGAAGTGTTTTGATTCATTTGAAAAGGAGGCTTGAGTCCAATTATATTGATATTTCTGTTTAACAAACTAAACCCAGGGTTGGACCTCAATCCATCATTTATTTCTGGTTTGGCTCAGAAAGGTATAGGAGATCCATTGGCAAATGGTGGAGATGAAGGGGTGGTGGCAGACAGAGGGAGACGTTTGCTTATTTGATTATCCAACATTGGGGTACTTGAAGAATCGTGCCTATCTGATAAGTTTCCTGCTTCGGAATTCACCGATGCTTTATCTACTTTTGATCCAACAGCATCACTTGTTGCAGCGGAAACAGGCTGCTGTTCTGATGGCTGACTGTATAAGTTTAGGGATATTAGCAGTGGTCTATGATACACTATCCAACGCCAAACTTGACACCAGCTGGAAGACACCTTTCTATCTTCATGGAAGCAACTTTCCAAGCTACAGATCCAAGATTTGCAGCAAATCGAGCCAGGCTTCTTGCATAACTATGCTCAAGATGGATCCCAATCTGAATGATAAAGCTAAAAATTAATTAGTAGATAAAAGGGTATGATAAAAATTGATATGTTCTTTATGCATCTCTATCAAAAAAGCAAAGGTCATTCATCCTCTAAAAGACATGCAACTCAACATATTCTAGGATTTTATAATATTAGATTCAACATGAATTTTAATTAAACAAAGAAAAGATGAACTTTTAAGGAAAGATGAACTTTAATTAAACAAAGAAAACATGAACTTTAGTTAAACAAAGAAAAGATGCAACAAGAATGAATAGATTTTGTTAAAAAGAGTTTAACAAGATTTAAGATGGAACAAGTTAACAAGTTTCAATCCTCGCATTAGTGCACCAAAGTTTTATACAATTGAAAGCAACAAAATCCGTACCATCATTGACTGCTTCCTTTCTCCGTCAAATGTAGCCAACACAGAAGGCTGTCATCCACAATCTGATGGGTAAGATGGCAATTAAGTGTTGCGCTTGTTCTCATCAAGTATAAATTGCTTTTTTCCATACCTTGAATTACTCCTTGATATAGAACCTGTTTTATTAAGGGTCGTGATGGTATAACAGTTATAGATCATAGATCCACTACAAAGACCAAATTGCATTAACTCTGGACATTTAAGTAATTGGACTTAAAAGAGAAGGCATTTCTTTTCTAAACCTGCATAGTCTTCATTCCTCTCAAATTTGCTATCAACCAGCTAATTCGGGTGGACATTCCGTGAATCTGCCGAACCAGACTTGTCAGGAACATGACTTCCTTTTCTCATATCATGATTAGACCATGTGGTATTTTCCTCTCCAGTTGCAAGAGTAGCATCTATTGAAAACTCCGAACCAGTCCACTCCAAGGGAGGCCTGTCCGGAGGTATTTTATGCTTGGTCGGAGGTTTGCCTATTCTTGCTACTATATTGGGTTCTGGTTCATTATCATTGTTAGAAACTCAGGCCTAACTCAACCCTATAAAATCTCATTAAGTTAAAGATTGTCCAAGCTTATTGTTCCTAGTCGATGTGGGACAAGGATACTTAACAGTCCCCTCCACACGGCGGACAAAGGTGGACATTAGCGCCACGGTGAGACTATGGTAGAGCCCAATTAGGTCCAAGCACATAGAGACTAGGCTCAGCTCTGATACCATATTAGAAACTCAGGTCTAACTCAACCCAATAAGATCTCATTAAGTTAAGGATTGCCCAAACTTATAAGCAGCTTTGCTGCTTTGTTCCTAGTCGATGTGGGACAAGGATACTTAACAATCATCACCGTCTTGCTTCAAATTTTCAAAATTCTATTTAGCCAACTCTTGTATGGAGTGTGCCTGAGAATAATATTCAAAAATTGTCATGAAAATGCACAGAGATGGAACAATGTTGAGTAAAAAGATCAAATATACCTGTCTAAAATATATGGTATCTAGAGAATTATATTTCATTGCATTGGAGCATATTAAGAAAACGTCTTTGTACAACATTACAGATTCAAGCTTCATTTTCCATTGTATAAATCAAAGCCTCATTACACAAAGCCAGTGGTAATGAGAAACCCGAGTTTTCAACATTTCAAACGTATCAAGAAACAGTAGAACTAGTGAATTACTCCACTCAAAGCACCAACATGATCTCTATTAAACAAAGACAAGAGAGCATAAGAGGTAAACCGTTGATATCAAGTATCCTGATTCCAACTTTTGAGATTGATCGGGCTTACAAAGAGAAAACTTAAAAGCTAATTGACTGAATGTATGGATTCTCTAAGATGCTTCTCTATTTATAGAACATTACATATACAGACGTCGATCATATAATGGGTACACACATATGGGTGTCAGAGGAATACAATTGGCATAAGACGTACAACTTTCTATATATTGAGATCGACCTTAATTCGAGCTAGTGGTTGACCTTATAGAGGTAGTGGTTTTCTGATATCGACCTCCTATTTGTTGGTATGTTTCAAGCTCTATCAAATTAGATAAGTCGGGCTTCTTACTTCGGCTTAGAGCGTGCTGCTCACTTAGGCTCAGGCTAAACTACATTGTCTTGGGTCGAGCTACAGGTCAGTCCTTATGACCAAACATCAAGGCAGAGGTAATGAACCGTTCAACTTTCCTAATAAACGTATGTCAGTTGATTGGAAAGAGAAACCAGTTACCTCTATATATATAGATGTTTGGGCTGGGACTTATCATCATTACCAACACAATTGAGAAATAGTGAAGAAAAGCGCTCTATCATATCACCTCGAGCTTGTAAAAAGTTTTTCAATTTAGTGATAAGAATTCAACTCGAATTATAGTTTTGTCTGTTCGAGTTTTTAGAGTTCAAGCGTCAAGAACCTAACACTTTTCTACTTTCTTTTTCAGGTCGGTTTTCAAAAAAATCACTTTCTTTTATTTTCAAACTTGACCCTAGATAATCCTTTCTTCTCGTACCTTACCTATCATTTTTTTTGTTTTCGTAGCTTTTTACAGAATGCACAAATAAGAGACCTCATCCTCCGGCTCCTAGGAAAGCCCTCAATATTCTAGTGCTAGTGACGACTCAAGGTCTTCTAGTGAGACGAGTCGATCTTCATCCTCTACCTCTACCCATCACCCTCAGACCACTCCCACGATTAGATTGAGTGTGCCCCATACTTAAATCTCAATAGCTAGGACATGGAGGAAGAAAACGAGAAATATACGATCTAGGGAACCAATCAGTCACACCAGGGGTTAGTCGGCTATGCCTAAGACTTGTGGGTTAGTGTCCCAAGATGAAGAAAGATTAAGAAAACCCTATAACATCCCTTCCTCGATTCAGATAATGATTGCTCTAAAGGGAGCCTGTGATAGTGATCAACCTTCATCTGATTGGACTGTCTTTCATGAAAAAGCCCTATGGTTTGGGGTAAGATTCCCCCTATACCCTTTCATTAGGAGATTCTTCATTAGGACGCAGCTCGCGTCAGGGCAGTTGATGCCTAACGGGTGGAGGTATCTACTCTCCCTGACGCTGATCTGTCAAGAACTCAAGGTGCACTTAGAGATGGCCAAGTTTAATGAAACTTATGTCCTGAAACATAGAAAAAATACCCTTTTCAGTTTTTCTCGTTCTCATAAAGTGACACGTTTATCTCCTAATTCTACTTCACCGATATATATACTCTCCTCGAATTTGTGGGGTTTTGCTTCAGGACATAAACCTCATTAAACTCGACCATCTCTAAGTCCACCCCGAGTTCTTAACAGATCAGCATCAATCAGAACAGATACCTCCACCCATTAAGCATCAACTATCCTGATGCGAGCTACATCCTAACCAAGAATCTCCTAATGAAATGGTATAAGGGAAACCTTACCCCCAATCATAGGGCCTTTTCATGAAAGACAGTCCAACCGGATGGAGATTGATCATTATCATAGGCTCTTTCTGGAACAATCATTATTTGAATCGAGGAAGGGATGTTGTAGGTTTTCTTAATATTTCTTCATCTTGGGACACCAATCCACAAATCTTAGGCATAGTCGACCAACCCCTGGTACGACCGGTTGGTTCCCCATATCTTATATTCCTCGTTTTCTTCCTCCATGTCCTAGCCACTGAGATTTGAGTCTGGGACACACTCAATCTAACAATGGGAGTGGTCTAAGGGTGATGAGTAGAGGTATAAGGTTGAGATGGAGATCGAATCGCCTCACTAGAAGAGTCCGAGCCAAAAGACCCTGAGTCGTCACTAGCACTAGAATATTAGGGGCTTTCCTAGGAGCCCGAGCCAGAGGCTGAGGTCTATTCTCTGTGTATTCTATAAAAAGCTACAAAAAATGATGGGTAAAGTACTAGAAGAAATAATTACCTAGGGTTGAGTTTAAAAATAAAAGAAGTGATCCTTTAAAAACCGACTTGAAAAGAAAGTAGAAAAGCGTTAGGTTCTTGACGCTTGAACTCTAATAACTCGAACAAACAAAACTATAGTCCGAGCTGAATTCTTACCACCAAACTGAAAACATTTTATAAGCTCGAGGTGATGCGACAGAGCGTCTTTCTTCACTATTTCTCAATTGTGCAAGTAATGAAGATAAGTCCCAGCCCAAATATCTCTTTATATAGAGGCACCTGGTTTCTCTCTCCAATCAACTGATATGCATTTATTAGGGGAGCTTAACGGTTTGTATCCTTTATCCTGATATTAAGAACCGACTTGTAGCCCGACCCAAGACAATGTAGTCCAGCCTGAGCCTAAGTGAGTAGCATGCCCCAAGCCAAAGTAAGAAGTCCAGCCTATCTGATTCGATAGAGCTTGAAACACACTAGCAAGTAGGAGGTCGATCTCAAGAGACCACTGCCCCTATAAGGTTGACCATTAGCTCGAGCTATGGTCAACCTCAATATATAGAAAGTTGTACTTTTAATACCAATTGTATCCCTCTGACACTCATATATGTGTACCCATTATATGATCGACATCTGTATATGTAATGTTTTATAAATAGAGGAGTCTCTTATAGAATCCACACATTCAGTCAATTAGCTTACTCTAAGTTTTCTCTCTCTAAACTATATCAATGCCAAACGTTTTAGCTTTTAACCTTATGGTAGTAGATTCAAGCCTCACGATAGGGACCAAAATGTTTGGGATTGATCTGACTTATAGAGAAAAATTAAGCTAATTGGTTGAATGTGTGGATTCTCTAAAAGGCTCCTCTATTTATAGAATATTACATATACAGATGTCAATCATATAATGGGTACACATATATGGGTGTCAAAGGGATACAATTGGTATAAAACATACAATTTTCTATGTATTAATGTCAACCTTAGCTCGAGCTAGTGGTCGACCTTATATGAGCAATGGTCTTCAGGACCGACCTCCTACTTATTGGTGTGTTTCAAGCTTTGTCGAACGAGATAGGTTGGGCTTCTTACTTTGACTCAAAGAGTGTTGCTCACTTGGGCTCAGGCTGGACTACATTTTCTTGGGTCGGGCTATAGGTCGATCTTTATGTCCAAACACAACCATTGTTAGGAAGTTGAAAATATGGCATTTTAAAAGAGAAGAAGACAAATACCAAGTTAAACATTCCTAAAAAGAAATTAAACCACCAAATGCAAGATATGTTCAAAAAAATCAAACCGTTAGATTGGAAAACCAATCTCTAACATTTTCAAGTTCGAATAAGCTCCATTTGTCAGCTTTTTCCTCACAATCTCAAAATCCATCGGATGCTCTATCACTTCAAGGTAATCTGATAGTTGCATATATAACAAGATGCTACTCTTAAGCATAAAAACTATAAAAACTTTGATATAGATCCATGAAGTAATAGAACATAATTCAGATAAAACTCTAACCTTGTTGGGGTCCACTGGTTTAGAGTACACACCATATGTATCCTTCTTGGAATCGCAATAAAGTACCTCATCAAACTAAGAAATAAAAGCTACATCAAATATATCAAAATACAACGTAAGGAATGATGGGTAAGATCATAACAGTAATAGCTTTTTGTGAAGTAAAGGCGTTGAGGATCCCGAATCCACCTTTGTCGTTCTTGCTCAAAAATATAGTTTGAGCTATAAATTCCAAAGCAGAAAGTAATTCTTTAAGGAATGTTGGGTTTTCCTCTTGATTTGGAGAAACCCATATGGCTTAAAAGCTCATGAAGTAAGAAGGGTAATTGTGTCATTTCATTTCTTTAATTAATAAACCCATTTAGGGTTTGTTGTGTGTAAAATCATAGAGAAAAAACGAGTGCGTAAAATCTCGCCTTTTCCTTCTCCAGCCAGTCTTCATCAAGTGCTCCGATCGAAGGCCTTTTGTGGTCCGATTAAGCTGAAATTTTGTAACCAGGTTCACGACTCAAGACTCTTTAATATGTACGGTGGGATTTGGATTTGACTCACCGATTTGAGAAATTATGAGCAGTGAACAGTGACTACGAATTGGGTTAGATTTCTCCATTTTCTTGAAATAATTGTTAGTTTCCAAGAAGTGTATTCTTGATGATGTTGTTGATTGTTTGCCTATAGTTTTACCTAGAGAGAAATGTTGTACAATTGTTTCTTGATAGTGGAATTTTTGGAGAGGAGTGTCGTGGTTGTTTTCTTCCTATACCGGGAAGGTTTTTCCACGTAAATTACTTGTGTTGATTTTGTGCATGTTTTCAGTTTTTGAGCTCTATTTATTTGTTTCCTAAAAGATTCACACAAAGAAGAAGAATAAGTTTAATTTTGCTGTTTAGAACTTGATTAAGTTCAAATTAAGATTGTGATTCTCCTAACAAAGTGGTATCAGAGCTGTGGTTATTATTGTTAAATTTCTTGTGTTGAATAATGGAAGAAAATTTAAGTAGAATGATTACTTTGAATGGTTCTAATTATCATACTTGGAAAGAAAAAATGGAAGATCTCCTTTATGTCAAACAATTTCATTTACCGGTGTTTGCCTCTGAAAAGCCAGAAAAGTTATCTGAAGAAGAATGGACTTTGTTACATCGACAAGTCTGTGGGTATATAAGGTAGTGGGTAGATGATAATGTTTTGAATCATATTAGTGGAGAAATACATGCACGGTCAATATGGAATAAACTTGAAGAGTTGTATGCTCGGAAAACAGGAAATAATAAAATGTTTCTTATAAAGCAGTTGATGGCTTTAAGGTACCAAGATGGAACTCCATTGACATGTCACTTGAATACGTTCCAAGCAATAATCAATCAGTTAGCTGGAATAGGTATCAAGTTTGATGATGAGATTCGGGGTTTGTGTTTATTGGGTACGTTGTCGGACTCTTGGGAAACATTTAGAATGTCATTAAGTAACTCAGCTCCAAATGGTGTAATCAATATGGATCTGGCTAAGAGTAGTGTTTTGAATGAAGAAATGAGAAGAAAGTCACATGGGTCTTCTCAACAGTCAGAGATTTTGGTTACAGAAAAAAGAGGCAGGAGTAAAAGTAGAGGTTTCAAGAGCAAAGAAAAAGGAAGAAGTAAGTCCAACATGTTTTCTAATATTAAGTGTCATCATTGTGGCATGAAAGGGCACATCAAGAAATATTGTAGACAGTTGAAGAGGGATAACAAGAAGAAAGACAAAGAATAAGAGGGTGATGTTGGTAAAGAAAATGATCGAGTTGCCACCGCTAGTTCAGAAGACTTTCTCGTTGTTTATAATGAAGATGTTGTCAATGTTGCATGTCACGAGATCAGTTGGGTTATTGATAGTGGAGCCTCCATTCATGCTACGTCTCGAGAGGACTTCTTTACATCCTATACAAACAGTGACTTTAGGACAAATAAGTTGGGTAATGATGGCTTGGTTAAAGTCATTGGTATTAGAGATGTGTGTTTGGAGATGAATAATGGCACGAGGCTACTTCTGTAGGGTAAAGCATATTCCCGAAATTCGTTTGAAATTGATCTCTCGCAGTAAACTTGATGATGAAGGATATTGCAATACCTTTAGTAAGTAATGGCCAATGGAAACTTACTAAAGTATGGTTGCTGCTCGTGAACAAGCATTCCAGCTTGTATATACAAGAGTGAGACTCTTCAAAGTGGGTTATTAATGTTGTGACGGATGAGCTTATATCGACTGTGGCATAAGAGACTTCAAGCCGAGTGAGAAAGGTTTGGCAGTATTGACTAAAAAGAATCTTCTTTCTGGAATGAATGATTTTTGTTTAAGAAGATGTACTCATTGTTTGGCAGGGAAGCAAAATAGAGATCTAAGCTCGATGTGAAAACACGACAGTGTATCTTTATTGGTTATGGTCTGGATGAATTTGGCTACAGATTTTATGATCCAGTTGAGAACAAACTGGTAAGGAGTCGTGATGTTGTGTTTATAGAAGATCAAACTATACAAGATGTTGAGAAGATAGAAAAAGGAGTTCATCAATATAGCGATGATTTGATTGACCTAGATATGGTTCATTTATCACTATAGATCGAACAAAATGTTCAAGATGACCAATAGGGTTTAGATGATGTAGATATGCAAGCTGAAACAGATCACTAGACTACTGATGAGTTGCCAGAACCAGAAATTCCACCCAGGAGGTCTACCAGAGACCGGCGTCCTTCCACACGGTATGATACAGATGAGTATGTGTTATTGACAGATGAGGGAGAACCTCAATGTTATGCAGAACCAATGGAAGATGGAAACAAAGCATACTGAGTTGGTGCTATGGAAGATGAGATGCAGTCATTGTATGACAATCACACGTTTGAGCTGGTAAAGTTACCTAAGGGTAAGAAAGCTTTGAAGAACAATTGGGTCTACAGGGTGAAGCAAGAAGAACACAATTCACAACCACGATACAAAGCTAGACTGGTCGTCAAGGGATTCAGTTAGAGAAAAGGTATTGATTTTGATGATATTTTCTCTCCTGTTGTGAAGATATCTTTCATACGTGTTGTTCTAGGTCTAGCAGCAAACTTGGATTTAGAAATTGAACAAATGGATGTAAAAATTGACTTTCTTCATGGTGAGTTGGAGGAAGAGATTTATATGGAGCAGCCAGAGGGTTTTGAGGTTAAAGGAAAAGAAGATTACGTATGTTGGATAAAGAAAAGCCTCTACAGGTTGAAGCAAGCACCTAGACAATGGTATAAGAAGTTTGAGTCAGTTTTGGAGGAGCCCAAGGGAAGGTCATGTGGCTTAAAAGCAAATGGAGTAAGAAGGTAAATTGTGTCATTTCATTGCTTTAATTAATAAACTCATTTAGGGTTTGTTGTGTGTAAAATCTGCAGAGAAAAACGAGTGCAGAAAAATAGCATATTGGCAGTAAAACTCGGTTTTCGCCATTTTCTCCTTCTCGCCTTCATCAAGTGCTCCGATCGAAGGTCGTTTGTGGTCCGATTAAGCTAAAATTTTGTAGTCACTGTTCACTGCTCAAGACTCTTTAATCTGTACGGTGGGATTTGGATTTGACTCACTGGTTTGAGAAATTCTGAGCAGTGAACAGTGACTACAAAATTTCAGCTTAATCGGACCACAAACGGCCTTCGATCGGAGCACTTGATGAAGACTGGCTGGAGAAGGAGAAACTAAAAACTGAGAGCAGTTTTTCTACAACAGTTGCTGTTTTTCTACACTCGTTTTTCTCTGCAGATTTTACACACAACAAACCCTAAATGGGTTTATTAATTAAAGCAATGAAATGACACAATTGCCCTTCTTACTCCATGGGCTTTTAAGCCACATGGCCTTCCCTTGGGCTCCTCCAAATCAAGAGGAAAACCCAACAAATCTCCCCCTTTTTCGATTAGATGAAGGGATCCATCATCCCGGCAATTGAACAACAAAATTCAAGTTTTTCTCTTGACACTGCTTTTGTCAACATGTCAGATCCTTTCTCATCAGTATGGATTTTCTCAAGTTCAAGAAACTTATTGTTAAGAGTATCCCTTATCCAATGATACCTCACATCAATATGCTTTGATCTTGAGTGAAATGCCGAGTTCTTCGCTAGGTGAATAGAACTCTTATTATCGTAAAATAACACGTATTTCTACTACTTGAAACCAAGTTCTCTCAAGAATTGTTTCATCCACAAAAACTCCTTACAGGCTTCTGTTGCTGCAATAAACTCCGCCTCTGTTGTAGAAAGTGCAACACACTTTTGGAGAGGAATGTCGTGGTTGTTTCCTTCCTATACCGGGAAGGTTTTTTTACGTAAATTGCTTGTGTTGATTTTGTACATGTTTTCAGTTTTTGAGCTCTATTTATTTGTTTCCTAAAAGATTCACACAAAGAAGGAGAATAGGTTTAATTTCGTTGTTTAGAACTTGATTAAGTTCGAATTGAAATTGTGATTCTCCTAACACTTGTCCCCCTGCAAAATTAATTAAACTTATTAAGAATAAAAACATGCAAATTTGCAAATAAACAATTTCATATCTATTTCTATTGTGGGTGTAGAACCACGAGTAGATTAACTGGTGAAAATCAAAGTAGGCAAGCATTCAAAATGCAAAAAAGGGTAAATACATACAGTTACAACCTGTGATATAATAATCATTTAAAAAGAAAAAATACAAATATTTGAACTTTTTAACAGACAAGATAGTCAAATCATTTTGACCTGAGATAAATAGATAGATTATATGCCCAATAAAATCGAAAAACAGAACAGATAATAATAACGAAAATTTTAATAAAGAAAGTACCTTCCTTTCTACTTCTTCGTTTTTAGGGGCAAAGTTGTTCCTCTTTTGTTGTTGCTCTTGTTGTTCCCTACGAGTCAGTCTTTGAAGATCTAAAAGAAAGGGTCTTCCTTTCTACTTCTTCGTCTCTACTACCTTTCCTATTTTGAGCCCCTTCTCTCTCTTTCTCTCTCTAGAGAGACAAATAAAAAGGGTGTATTTTTTATTTTTTATTATAAATGATATTGTATTTTATGACTCAAAGATTCCATAGTATAAAGCATACGTAACACGTCATGAAACACTCTTAAAATTGTTGCTATAGCTGTTCTAACTGACAATATGCAATATTTCAAACACCCTTGAATATTTGCAACAAGTTGGAGACTATTGTGGTTAACTTTTGGTGGGTAGCTCAAATCATAAAAGAATAAAAATGCATCGGGTTTGTCGCGACGTTCTTAAGCAAAAACAAGAAGGGAGGATCAGGTTTTAAATACATTACTTGTCTTAATTTGACCTTACTTGTTAAGCAAGCATGTCCTATTCTTTCGAATCCAAATCTCTTATTAACAAAGTTTCTAAAAAATAAGTATTTTAGAGATGATGATTTTATTAAGACCAAATTAGGTTCTTATCTTTCTTGGAATTAAAGAAGAATTATGCATGCATGGAAAGATCATTGAAGCTAGTGTTAAATGGGAGGTTGAAGGTCGTAACAATGTACTATCACGCCTACCAAACTTTAGACGTATCACAATTCTATCTTCTTCATTCTCAATGATTAAAGATTTGATTTTAGAATAAAATAATTATTTTGTTTATGATGTATAAAAGTTAAAAATTATTTTTCACATATTGACTTCGAATTTATCTTGAATCTATTCTTGGAAGACTATGACAAGTTGACTAGGTATTATGGTTTTACTAATGGCCACATAGTCAAAACAAGTTATTTTGGGACTAAACAATTTCCTGTTAATGACAATTTTTTTGATATTATTAATTATGCTTCTACTTCTTAATATATTTCTTCAAAGGATTGGAACATAATCTGAAATTTGTGAGCTCCAAACAAAATGAAGAATTTTTATGATTATATTTGTAAAATGCAATTGTATCGTGAGAGGGAATCTAATTTACAAACTAAGATCGAAAAGTGTTAATTATTTATTTTTTGAATGTCAAACTATCATATATGTGTGTACCAATATTTTCTTTCTTTTGATCTCTTAAAACACTTGAAAATGAAACTTGTTAGTTTTTTTTTTCTCTTTTTGATAAGTTAGATAATGAAATTAATTATGAAGATTCTTTTAGATTATAGTCAACTATTACTTGTCAAATTTGAAAAATTCATTATGTATTTGAGAATCAACATTTTAATGTCAATTTAGTTGCTTTCTTAGCAAGTATACAGGAGGAATAGTTTTAGAGAATATGAAGGTTTACTTAGATAATACTTCTTTATTTATCTTAATTAGGGATGTGTATTTTAATTAGAGATAACTAAAATTGTGATTATTCGTAAAAAAATTGATGATTTTTTTTAAATAATCGTAATTGATAAAATATAAGACAAGAATGATTATTATAATATCAAAACTGTAGTTAAACGAAATCGAACATATATTAATAGTATTATTATATATACATATAACTACATAGAAAAATATAATTTTAATAATAAAATACACAATGTTTTGTATAATTAGATTAATTTTTGTTTATTCTTACTTTATATTTTTTTATTTTACTTAAAAACATGTACTAAATAATTAAATAATAAAAATTAATATCAATATTTTAAATAATATAATAAACTAAGAATTAAGTTATTATTTAATTTTTTTAAGCTAAATATATTTTTAAATAAATGTTAAAAAATAAAAAAAATGTGATTATAACATGAGAAAACTATTATCAATTTATAATCGATGGTTATTAATCAAATATACTCAAAATTAATATAAAATAATTATGATTATTAGTATAAGCCTAACTACATCATTCATCCTACTCCCACTTATAATCTTAATACTTATTGTGTTTGTTTGAATCGTAGTTATTTGATCTCGGTATATCCACATGAGACCTAAGATTTTGGAATTGATATTCTGTATTAATCTGAGATAGTTATAGCTTAACACGTGTTCATTTCACTCTCTTCAAGTTTTGAGCCCGATCTTGATTCTTAAGATCTTATTAAGAATTAACTTTATCATTTAAACTATACACGTGTCAAGTTATGTCTAATTCATTATGAAAAAAAATCGGTACAAAATATCAACAAATATTAACATCAGAATCATGAATCGTACCTAGATATCTTAATATCAAATAACTTTGGTTCAAAAGTATTGTTTAGATTACTATATGTTATTTTTGTTTAGTGTTATCGTATTCCCTTATTGAGATGCTCTTTGTTACCAATTTGGTATATTATCTTTCTACGTGACAATAAGGTGTTGGTAGTTGGTTTGTTTTGGTTTGCTTAGCTCACTTATTTTTATTACTTCAAGGAGAATATTATTTAGTTTTCGATGGATTTTTTTTTTCTTCAAAATAAGTTATGATTCATTATTTATGGAATTTTACTTTTAGAAGAATAAACACTATAATCATAATAAATAAATTATTTATTTTAAAAATAATTATTATTACAATGAGAATAATACTAACTTTTATTTTTTGAAAACAAAATATTTTTAATTAAATAAAAACAATAAAAGAATATATTGTATTTCTCAGTTTTATCTTAAAACGGAAATTTTTCATATTTTATTGTGAGACGCTTGGCGGCGGGCAGCTGGGGACTTGGGTGACAAGAGAATCAGTGTTAATGCGAAGGAACGCCTACATTGATAAAAGATCGATTCGTATATTTTCCTATCAAATTATAAAAAATGTGCATATCAATTTTTCTATGGAAAACTCATCCACTATACCCCTTCCTTCTTCTGCTTAACAGAGATGAATATCACAATCGGTGAGTTCGATTAATCTGGGTTATTTCCAATTTATGATTTTGTTTTTCGGTAAAGTAGTTAAAATAATTTGGTCGGTTTGTTTTGATTTCGTATTTGAAGACCAACAGAGTCATTGTTGGTGGGAAGGAGGGAAAATTCTAGGAGGAAGAGATGGTTTGGCTGGTGGGACATGGTTGGCTTGTAGCAGAACTGGTAGGGACATGGTTGGAGACCTCCCAGTCCGTTTCTTAGAGGTGATTTTTGTGTTACTCGATAACTGATAATAAACAGTCAAATCCAGCTGTTTTCTGTTTGTTTAATGTTCAGAATGATGGAATTCTTGTGTTCATTTTGCCTGAAATCCATTAAATGAATAGCCCCAGATTAGTAGGCTTCTATTTATTTCATAAGATCATCGTTTGTATATGGGGAGAGCAGTTTAATGGTCAACTATAGTTTCTCAATGCATTTGATATACGGTACTAGTGGTAAAGGTTTCATTTTGAATCTTATAACAAAAATTTAGTTGTCATCATAAATGCTAGGATAAATAATTGCTGTAGATGGATATGTTTATTCCTCTTCAAAACTGGCACTAATGCAGGGTGAAAGAATTTAGTCACTTGTTAGAGGCAGAAAGCTGAGAGCTTTTTTAAATTGGATATTGGAATCAAGGATAATGAAAATGGGAGCACATGATTTGAGTAAAGTGAAGAAGCTGGTGTTTTTCTAAATTAACTGGTGTTTTCTTTGTATGACTGTTTTTCTTAGGTCGTGCAGTAGTTTTTTTCTTAATGAAGAGGAAGGATTTGATTGTTCTTTTAGAAGCATGCAATAGTGGGGAAAAGGTGGTAAAATTGCAGTCTCAAGTCCACAAAGTTGGGCTTGCACAAGATAGCTTCTTTGCCACCAAGCTCTGCACTTTGTATGCAAATATGTATCACTTGGTCCTGCACGTAAGCTGTTCGATGAAACACCTCATAAAACTGTTATCTTTGCAATGCTACTCTTAGGAGCTATGCAGAGAGAAAAAATGGACAGAAACCTTATCTCTCTTCCGCAATATGATATCTAATGCAAGGACCTGTTATGAAAGTCCGGACAATTTCACAGTTTCAATAGCTCTCAAGGCATATGCCGCATTAAGTGCACTAAAATGTGACAATATTTTACATAAAAATAAATTATAAGATTGGGTTGGACATGTACGTTGGTTCTGCATTGATAGAATTGTACAGCAAATGTGGATATATGGCTGATGCTCTGAAAGTGTTTTTGGAATTTTCTCAACCTGATGCAGTGTTATGGACTTCATTGGTTAGAGGGTATGAGCAGAACAACAATCCAGAAGACTCATTGGAAGTTTTCTCCCAAATGGTTAAAGTTATGGGCCTTAACATTCACAAGGTGACTCTTGTTAGTGCGGTTTCTGCTTGTGCCCAACTGTCAAATATTTGTATTGGTCGCTGTCTACATGGTTTTGCTGTTAGGAGGGCATTAGATACTGATTTATTTTTATGCAACTCTTTCTTGGACCTATATGCTAAGACAGGTTTTGAGAAAATTGCCACTAGTTTGTTCAGGAAGATGCTAGTCAAAGATGTTATTACATGGAGCACAATGGTAGCTTGTTATGCTCATAATGGGCTTGCAGCAGAAGCATTAAATATTTTCAATGAAATGGTTGATAGAGGGATTGAACCGAATTCTATATCTATGGCTAATGCATTACAAGCCTGTACTGTTTCTTGTATATTAGAAGTGGGTAGGAAGATATTCCTACCATGAACTTGCTATTGCGAAAGATCTTGAGTTATATTTGTTGGTTTCTACCGTTCTAATAGATATGTACATGAAGTCTTTTGTCCCCAACAAAGCAATTGATCTCTTTGAAAGAATGCCCAAGAAAGATCATGTGGTTGTTTATGCTACTTTATCGAGTAGTTTTGCTTATAATGGAATGGCAAACAATTCAATAGGGGTCTTCCGCAACATGCTAGCAAAAGGGACTCAACCTGATGTTGTTGCTATGGTGAAGATTCTTGCAGCTTGTTCACAGCTGGGGATTCTAAAGCAAGCTCTTTGTTTTCATGGTTAGGTAACAAAAGGTGGTCTCCACAGTAACACGTTTGTTGGAGCTTCATTGATAGAATTATATGGTAGCATTGATGATTCTGTCCATGTATTCAATGGGATGTTGGACAAAGATGTTGTAATCTCTCTGTCCTGTCTGCTTATAGCCATTCAGGTTCGGTTGAAGAAGGAATATATATATGTGTGTGTGTATGTAATAAGATGTTGCATGATTGCCAACTAAAGCCCGACTCCAACCATCATGGAATAATGGTGGATCTTCTTGGTCCACAGGAGAGTTGGATAGTGCCATCAAAATCATTGACAATATGCCAACTACAGCTGGGTCACATGTCTGGGGTGCCCTGCTGGGTGCATGTCAGATTCATCATAACACTAAGTTGGCAGAGGTTGCAGCAAAGCATCTTTTCCAGTTGGATCCCTCACATGCAGGCTATTATGTATTGTTATCAAATATATATGCGAGAACAGGAAATGGGTCAGTGTAGCAAAAATTAGAGCTCTAGTCAAGGAAAAGGGGTTGAAGAAAATGTTTGGAGAAAGTGTGGTTGAGGCAGGAAGTGATGTTCATAGCTTTAATGAAATTCAGAAACCTAGCTGATCTAGCATTTGCTGAGAAAGTTGGAGTGAAAATGAGGAAGTTTGTATTCCTGGAATCATGATATAGAATTTCTGCTACGCAATAAGAAAGAATGTTTACAGTTTCATACTACCAGGCTGCTATTAGACCTGCGATGCTCTCAAATTGCCATTTATCATTATTAAAAACATCACAATGATAACATTTACGCATCCTTATGGTATTTTATTCAGTCCATTTTAGTTGTACTTTCCATGCCCATTATACTTAATTCTTCTTTGAAGATCTTAGCATATTCTCAATATTCTTTGTGTTGCAGAGCAAGAAGAATCATGTGAAGTTTGCCAAAGAACATGTGACAGAATTAAATCTGTACAACGGATTTAATCTAATTTTAACTGATGTTGTTACCAAGATGATGGTTAATATGACCGATAGGCCAGTAGAAGATAAAGTTTTTTGTTGACGTGTGCCCAGGAATGGATGTGTTGACAAATGCAAGTCCAGATTCTCCTTGGCCCAAGGTAAGGTGTTGTTAGTCTCCTTTCCATTATAATCTCTGGGCATTTGACAAGAGTAGTATTAGATGATTCGTTATATTCTTTAGTTGCCCTTATTTCTCAACTGAGCAATCAAAACACTTGACAAGCTCTTTTTTCCCTTTAAAGGGTATTTGAATATCAATGTGCTAATCTGTTAGGTTAATCTTCAAAATATTGACACATTCTTGTAAGTTCCGAGTTTGCTCTTTATTTGATATGTTATCATTCTTATAATCTTTTTCTAGGCGCAATGACTACGTGAAAACTTCAAAGAGCTATTTGAAAAATATGATGATAGTGAGTTTCCCATAAAAGAGATGGTTGATAAAGTTATGACAAACACAATTAAAGACGATGCGAGCATGTTACCGTATATTTATCCTCAGGAAAAGGAGCACTACTTAAGTTCCATATTAGTTGATGCAGAAACTCCTTTTGTAAGCTAGTTATTTCTGTTATTTGTATTAATCTTGTTCCACCAGTACTTTTAAAGACTTTCTTTGGCCCCCATAGGGACGTTATGGTACTCAAAGCATGTCTGCATTTTCTGTTCAAACATGTGGAGAAGTTGGCTTTTACGAGAAGCACTTACCCCACGTTTGGTTGGAGGGAATGGAATGGAATCAGAATTGATTCCTTCCATTTTGTGTGTTTGGTTGGACGGAATGGAGGGCGGAATGGAATCCGATTACTAAAAGAGAAGGAATCACAATTCTTTCTCCCACCTTTGGTAATCATTATTCCATTCCCATCTAAACTTTTTTTTTCCAATTTTACCCTCACTTAAAATATAACTTTAAATTCAAATCTCAAATTCTCAAACCCAAAATTCCAAAACCCTAAACCCTAAACCCAAAATTTCAAAACCCTAAACCCTAAATCCTAAAACCTTAAACCCTAAACCTCAAATCCCTAAACCCTAAACCCTAAAACCCTAAAGCTTAAAACATAAATCCCAAAACCCTAAAACATAAATCCCAAATCCTAAACCCTAAATCTCAAATTCCAAATCCTAAAACCCTAAACCCCAAATCCCTAAACCATAAACCCCAAATCCTAAATCCCCTAAACCCTAAACCCTAAAACCCTAAACCTTAAAACATAAATCCCAAAACCCTAAATCCTAAACCCCAAATTCCAAATCCTAAAACCCTAAACCCCAAATCCCTAAACCCTAAACCTTAAACCCTAAAACCCTAAAACCCTAAACCCCAAATTCCCAAATCTCTAAACCCTAAACCTTAAAACATAAAACCCAAAACCCAAAACCCTAAAACATAAATCCCAAAACCCTAAACCCCAAATTCCAAATCCTAAAACCATAAATCCTAAACCTTAAAACCCTAAAACCCTAAACCCCAAATCCAAATTTCTAAAACCCTAAACCATTTTTAGAAAAATAATAATTTTAACCCTAAACCTTAACCTACAAATATAACCCCAAATCCTAAATCCCTAAACCCTAAATCACACATCCCAAACCTCAAAACCCTAAACCCTATTTAGAAAAATAATAATTTTAATAATATATTTCTTTTTAATTAAGTAATACTTATTTAAAAAAATAATGATTTCAATAATGTATTTTGTGTGACGAAAAAATAGTAATTAAATGACATTATTTGAACTTTACAGCATGTAGGGGTATTAAGGTCATTTACAGCTTTTTTCATTCCATTCCAGTGGCAAACCAAACACTATAATCCTGATTCTGATTCCAGTGGTCAAACTAAACAAAATTGTTTCCTTTCCATTCCATTCCATTCCGATTCCGATTCCGATTCCGATTCCGATTCCGATTCCGATTCCATTCCACGAACCAAACGCCACCTTAAAAGATAAGCAGTTGGTTAAAAAAAACTGAAGTTACAAGATAGAAGAGACCAATTGAATCGGTTCACCTTCTTTGTTTGCAGTTTCAGGTAATGCTTTAAGACATCTCTTGTCCTATCTTCTTTGTAAATTTGAATCTTTCACCTTTCTTGTGCTGAAATAAAAATTAAAACTATATTTTCCAGAATATCAATTCATATAAAAGTTCTTTAGCTAAACAAACCACTCAGGTAACAAAGGTATAGTATTTCCCATATCAAAAATTAGTTTTCTCAAACTAGTTGAGAGTCACTATAATTGATATTTATAAAAACGTGTATTTGTAGTAAGCATTTTCTCAATTATAACAATACCGAGTTTAGTTAAAGTTTCCTTCAGTCCATTTTTCCCAAATTTGCTGCGTTCCATTATAATTTAAAGGTTGAACAATTAATACAAATATTTCCTATATTTTTAAATATTTTATAGTTCTGTCCTCTTATTACTTTTTCTATTTGTTCTTTTATTTTATATAATTTTTTCGCTTTATTTTTTAATTTTCATATATTTAGTCTAAAATTTAAGACTAATTTAAAATTAAAAGTTAATGAAAATTTATAAATTATAGACCTAATTAACTTAGATGGGGTGAATAGGTTATTTTTAATTCTTACTAATTTATAATTTAATAACCTAAACAAAGCAGCCAGACATGCAATCGTGTGTAAAAATAAGTACGGAAATAAAATAATAACACACGATATTTTTAGGTGGAAACAACCTAGGCCACAACTATGACCTAAGAGGAAAACCACCAGTCTACCTAACTTTCCACTATGAAAATCAAATGTTCAAGTACAAACTCGGTCTTATGCTACCCTCCCTATGATATTGCCCCAATGTACTTTACTTACGAACCCATGCTCTGTTTTCACAGTTTTCAATATTAGCGTGAGCGATTTTCAGACCAACGTTCCAATAAACTTCCCGTCAATCAGATACGTTTCCGAAGTAACTACAAAATAGTTAGCACAAAAATACAAGTGTCCGTGTGTGTTCTAGAACGGATTTAATAATGAATAATTCTAACTAGATGATTCAAAACATATGTCATTTAAATTAAATCAACTAGCAAATCCTAGACCAAAAAGATCAAATATAAGTTAAATAAAAATAGCTTCTTTAAAGATTAATAATCAAATCAAATAATTATGATATGACAAAAACAATTATTTGATCTAACAATTTAAGAACAAAAATAAAGAAGAAGTCATAAGAATATAATATCAAAATATCATAAAAATAATTAGGCTTATTAATCAATCAAATATAACCACCAATATTTGATAGATTAACTAAATAAAGAAACCTAAAGAATTATGATATTATATTTGTAAAACAAGAGAGAGAAATTAAAAAAGTTAGAAGAATGCTCTTGTATGGTTAATTAAAACAATGAGCAATGAGTTTTATTTATAGGAAAAATTAAAACCCTTAATCCTATGTAATTGATAAATATATTTTCTATTACAAATAAGATTAATAATTCTCATTAATTAAGATAATTCTTATTTAAAATAGATTACTTTTAAAATAGATTTTATGTTATCTTTTATAATAAAGATTTCAGTTATAATTTAAAGTATATCTTATCTAATATCTTTTAAAATAGATTTTATGCTTTCTTTTATGCTAAAGATTTCAACTATAATTTAAAGTATATATTATCTAATATCTTTTAGCATATCTTATTTTAGAGTATATATTATTTAATATCTTTTAGCATATCTTATTTCATATTTTAGCACTAAAAATAATTTTAGATTTATAAACATGTGCTATTAAATGCATAAATATAATCTTATGTGTCAAGTTATGAAAGATATATCTAAAGTACAATTATCTAGAATTCGAGCATTTGTTTGGTTTTTCTTGATAGACTTAATAGCAGGCCTAAAAACAAATTTACAGATAAATATTTTGTCCACGAAAATAATCAACACTCATAGTCTTTACAGTTAAAAAGTATGAAAAAGTAAGTTGAAAATTTTAAAAAATAATAATAATAAAGGGAATAAATTAAAAATAATAATAATAAGACTTTAAAAGTAAAAAAAAAATAATAAGTAAAAGTAAGAATACTAAAAGGTATCATTTGTATAATTCATCTTATTTAAAAGATAAGCCAATATTAATTTAATCTACAATTGTTTTGGTTGGATCAATTTTATTCCTCAATCTTTAAGTTCAATTTAGTCTCGAAGATTTTCAAGTTACAATAATTTATTTTCAAAGTAAACTAATTTAATCCTTAATAGTTGGACCCACTTAGTCCATTTTTTCGAATTTACTTGATTAAGTTAAGATAAAACATGTGTGACAATTGTTTACTAATAATGTTAGGTAAAAATCTGACATTTATTTAGAGTTTACTAATAATGTTAGGTAAAAATCTGACATTTATTTAGAGTTTACTTTTCATAGATGTTTTAACTCATTCACAGAGAGCATGTGTCATGTGAATATTTATTGATGCAATTAACCTTATATTAACCTTACTGTTAAACTAGAAAAAGTTATTTAATATTACATATATATATATATGAATTTGTGAGCCCAACTCCACGATTAAATCATAATAAGATCATCAATTTGTGTTTTAAATATAGAAAAAAAAATGCATGGTACTGATCGGATTGAAGTCACCACTAATAGTTACAAGAAAAAATATCGCATAGGTTTCTTATAGTCCCGTAAAAAAAGAAAGAATAAAAATGATTTTTTATTATGATATTTTATCATAAAACTATCAAAATCTTAAATAAATAGTAAAATTTGTTATTTTTTTAATAAATGACATTTTTTATAATATAAGAGATTAATTAACTTAATTTTTATAATTTAAGTAAAGTTAGAATAGAGAACTCTCCATCATGATTTCAAATTTTAAACCAACCATCAAGGCTTTCTCGGAAAATTAGTTAAACAAAACATGTTATCTTCAATAACTTATCATAATTAGCTTAATAAAGATATTCACTCAATAGTTAATAAGCAAATTTTTTTTTATCAAACAGTATATTTATTGTTATTCGAATACATGATTTGAAATTAAATAAAAAAAGATAAATTTTAATACCAAACCATTAGGTTAATCACATCAATCTAACTCTATAGGTGACAAAAAACTAATAAAACAATGGCCATATTTGTTAATTACCGCCATCAATGGGATCGAGTATTAGAGTTAGATATTTTTGGACTTTTTAGCCAATTTGCTACAATATTTTCATCCCATTCATATAAAGCGACCAACTACCTACCAAAAATCCTCAATTCACTTGATAGTAGTCCTTAAAGTTTTTGGGTATACGACTGTTTGGTAGTCCTTAAAGTTTTTGGGTATACGACTGTTTGGTAATAACAAGAGACTAAATTACTTTTTTAGTCCAACTTAGTTATTTAAATGTGATTATGTGATTTGCACACCGTCTCATACCAAATTGGTTCTCATTATGAACTGAAAACACAAATTCAAATATTTTCCTCTTTCTTCTTTTTAAAAACTCTCTTTTACTTATTTCATATCTATTAATAACATAACAACCTAATTTCATATCTATGAATAACATAACAACCTAATTTCATACTAATAATAATCATAAAATTATAACAGATAACTACGTAATAGCTATTTCAATCTAAAACTTCTACAAAATTTTAATCGAATATATTTTTTAAAATAATTACACGTATAAAAAAAACATAACATATAATATATTTTTACTAAAAAAAATCAAACAAAATTAATTATAATGATTCAAAAATATTATTCTTATTATTAAACTAATATATGATTGAGTGGGAAGAAAAACAAACAATAGTTTCTCTTACAAATTTTAAACTTAAAATAGAGAACTTTTTTCAAACTACATGTCAACTAAAGTGATTTGTATATCTTTAGGTATTTTTTGTATATAATTGTGATTTAAATAGTATATTTTGAATGTTTGACATAAAATGTGTATATAATTAATTGTGCATAATTTATACATGAATTGTGTATAATTGATAATAGTTATACACTCGTGCATTTTTAGGGCGTCAAAATGCAATTACTAATACAACAGTATTATTTATAATTTTGTGTACTTTTAATGGGTCCCTATATTAGCTGTGAGTCACAAATGTTGTATTAAAAGCTGGATGGGACTGGTGGACGCCCAATTCTCAAATGTCTACTTATCATAAATTAAGAAAAATATGAGTTAATTATAAATTAAAAAATATTTTACTATTTTAATTAATAATTATATTATAATTTATGTTATAAAAAAATCTGGACTAAAACTTTTCTTTTTCTTACAATAATCACTTAATTTTATGAAAATTTATAATATAATTTAAATTAAACGTATTTTATGATTAATATCTTTTAAAAACTTATACGTGTAACATGATAATATGTCACATTGTTACATATGTAAATAATACATGGAATATTGGTAGTAAAATAAATTTAATTTAAATTATATCATAATTTTTTACAAAATTTGTGTTTGCACATTTTTCTATCCGAAACAATGGAAACTCTATTTTTTAATTAAAATTAAAAGATGTTTTGTTTGAATTTTACATTATTTTATAATATAGTTTTAATTGTAAAAATTTTATAATAAATATTTGATAAATTTGTGAAAAATAAAAAAAAAATTATATCGATAACCGAATTTTTTTTTTGGAGGGGAGGGGGCAAAACAGTACATTAAAATATATTAAAAATAAATATAATTTAAATTAAATTATGAATATTTATTCTCAGTAGAATTTTTTAAGAAGGTCGTCCCGGAAAAATAATGAAAACGACAAGAAACGAAAGGAGGTATCATATTCATGCGCTGAGAAGTTGGTGATTAATTGTCATTTGATTTGATAGCGACCTTACTTTTTGTATATTTTTTACTTGGTATATAAAACTAAAAATACCAACATCACGTTAAAAAACACTTTAAATTTCTTCTTTATTGTTTTAACATATTTTAATAAAACGTTTCAATATTAGCTTCTTCTTTTTTAAATAAACGTGGCATTTGTCTACAAGGAGTGAAAGAGGTGGTAAAACTTCAATTTAGGCTCCTTATAATAGGTAAGTTTATGATACCAAAAATATCCATATGTCCAACATGTAAAAAATGATAGAAAATATTAGGTTAAATACTAAAATTTATTACAATTTTATAATAAATTATAATTAATATTATTTATAAATATAATTGAACTTATTTAATTATAATTAATGAAAAATAATAAAGTAAGTTATAATTAAAATATAATTGTATATAAAAGTGCCCAACTTTTTATACAAATATCATTAGAAATGGTATATTATAATACATTAGATTTGCATGCTAAATAAAAAGGTAGGGTTGGAAGATGATTATAGTTATATCATGCTTAGTTGGCTAGTTCCTACATTGATGATTGATTATGGAGTCACGAAAGTTTAAAAGTAGCGGTAAATATAATGAAAGCTTTGAAATTTTAGATTTTTACTAATTTTGTAATTGTTATTAAATTAAATTTTTCGCTAATTTTGTAATTGTTATTTTTTTTTAATAATTGTAATTTTGATTTGATTTAATTTTTAAGATTAAATTATTATTCCTTAATATTATTATAAAAGGTTATTTTAAGGTTTGTCTCGATATAAGATTATAAAAAAAAATTGAAACTATAGTCTCTTGTGTTAAAATTAAGACTTATGACTTTTTGATATGAGGTTTAAACTTTAATGTTTTTACGTCTCGAGATAATTGAAGCTATAGTCTCAAATAATTCATTTTTAAGTTGATTTTATAGGTTATTTAAAAATTCTCGATCAAATTTTATTAAGAATTTAAAAAAGTAAAAAATTATAGGTAAAAAGAGAGGATAATATCCTTATCATGAAAGAATAATATAAGGGTTATTTTCTTTCTTTTCCCTTTGGTATTACAAATTTTGATAAACATTAAGTTACAACATTACAAATAGTATTTTTTTTCTATTTGATTATTTTTATTTCTTCTTCTTTTCAATTAATTCTACAACAATTTTGTACGAATTTTCAAATATTATTGTTCTTTTGTTGTTTTTGGCTTTTTCTCATGTTTCTAGTAATTTTAAATTGACATTTGAACAATAAAATTTGAACCAATATGATTCACTTTGCATGTTTTATTTTATTGTTATTTATTTTTAAGCTTAATTACTTATTGGATTAATAATTTTTTATTAATATTTAAAGTTTTTTAAAGTTAACGTTTAAGTTAATTTATGTTTTATTATTATTTTCATGCTTCATTTTTTATTGGTTTAATAGTTAAATTTATTAAGATTTTAAGATTTTTTAAAGTTAAAATTAAAGATTTATTTCTTTAACTATTTTTTTTTTTTTTGCATGAACCTCGATTCACTTAAAAAAACCTGGATGCTTAAAATAATCTTTTATAACATTACTTTTTACCATTATGTTCTTTTGGAATGGGGAGTTTTCAATTACTATTTCTTCTTTCTCCGTACATACTTTATATTTTTCATTTTGTTAATTACATCCATCAAAAATTGATTAAAAAGAATAATAAATGTGTAACAATACTTGAAAAACTATATATTTTTTAAGTTATAATTTTTTTTTAAGTTTTAAAAATAAGCTATAGTTGAAAATTTATATATTTTTAAATTAAACAATACTTGTTTAAGTTGATATATAATTTGAAACATAAAATTAATATTTTTTTTATTAGACCACTTGATTAATCAAAGTAGAAAAACTATTGAGTTTAATAGTCTAAAAGTTTTATAACTTCACTTATACACGGTTAAATTACACAAATGATCTTTAAAATTTGCACATTTTATACTTTGATCTATTTAAGTTTTTCTTATATATTTGTTCATTTACTTTTTATTTTTCACATTTTGGCTCACTCGTTTTTTTATTTTTTATTTTTTACATTTTGATTAACTTAATTTTTTAATTTTCACATTTTGATCCATTTAATTTACATTTTTGAAGTTTAATTTAAAGTTTTACTTAAATTTTTGGCTGAATGTGTTAAAAATAAAATATAAATTGATCAAATTATATATAAAAAAATAGAGGTCAAAATGTGAAATTAAAATTAATTAAATTGAATTATTAGAATAAAATAAAATGATAAAACTATAAAATAAAATAATTTTAATTATTGGGGTATTTCAGCCTTTATTTTCATATGTAAAGAGATTTTTTTCCCTCTCTATGAATCAAATGAGAAGTAAAACCTTGATATATTAAGTGAAAATTCATAACTTATTCAATTATTGAAATGAGAAAAGTTTAATCACTTTTAAACAGTGATGTAATATTTTAATTAAAATTAAGGATAAAATAGTCAATATCATTATTTTTCTACTATTACATTCTTTCCTACTATTTTCTTAATTTATAGTATTTTTTATTTTATTAATATTATTCACTACTTTTTTATTTCTATGAAATTATGTATATATGTTATTTTTTTAATGTTTTTTGTTAAAAATTAAATATACAAGTTGCTGAAAGAGAGACCTAAAGAAAACGATAAATATGGATTAAATGAACAACTTATTCAAAGATGACATATATATATATAATGTTTAAAAAAATACAACATAATTTATTTCATATTTTTTGAAACTTTTTTAAATTCGGATAGAATTATGAGTTGTATATTCATTGTAGTAGCGGAGGAAATATTCAAATTAATAATCAAATATTTGAAATAAATTTAAAAAAATTGACCAAATATTTTTACTCTATGTTTAGTTGATTAGAATGAAATAGAATGAAATCATAATTTATTCTTTCTAATTTTATGTTTGGTTGGGCTAAAAAATAAAAATATAATATAATCAATTTTTAAAAGAAAAAGAATCATAATTCATTCTCTTTCCTTGAAGAATTATGAATCTATTCTCTTCTCAATTTTTTTTTTCTTTAATTTTACCCCAATCTCGAATATAATCCTAAATTATAAATCACACGATCCTATTTAAAAAATAATAATTTTAACTCTAAACTTTAATCCTCAAATCCCAAAACCCTATTTAAAAAATAATAATTTTAATCTTATACTTTAACGCACAAATATAACCTTAAACCCTAAACTTTAAACTCTAAATTTTAAATTCAAAAACCTAAAATCATAAATCTCAAACCTCAAAATACTATTTAGAAAAATAATAATTTTAATAATATATTTTATTTTTAAGTAATAATTATTTAGAAAAATAATGATTTCAATAATATAATTTATTTGACGAAAAAATAATAATTATATTATATTATTTAGATTTTATTGAATATATAATATTAAGGTAATATATAAAATATTTTTCATTCTATTATAATTATAAATTAATAATTTTAATTTATTTTTTAATTTTAATAATCAAATCAAATAAAAATTATTCTTTTACATTTTATTTATATTCTGATTTTGATTTTATTCCGTGAATTAAGTTTTATTTATATTCTGATTTTGATTTTATTCTGTGAATTAAGTGAATAATTTGAAAGGAAGAATAAATAGAGAAAACTTTTATTAAAAGATATAATAAAAGAGATACGATACGATGGAATATGATAATAGAAAATAAAAATTAATATAGATTATTTTATTTTATTTTTAATAATAAAATATTATATAACTGTTTAAATAGTGATTAAAACATCTTATTTTATTAAATGAATAATTTATATATTTATTGTAAAATAATATAATTAAAATATTCATTTAATACAATTAAAGTAAATTCAAGAAACCTCCACCCTATAAAGATTTACCGCCTGTAGAACTGTTATACGTATATAATATTATAATTAATAAAAAAATTGTGACAATAATAAATATAATTGTATCAATATAAAAAAAATCATTTATTTACTTATTTTTTATTAAATTTTAAACTTACTTAGAGTAACGGTATCATTACTAATTTCTTTTTTAATAATTACAATAATCACATTTATAATTAAAATTCTAATCTTAAATTTTTTACATATTTAAATAAACTATATATATTCTCATAAAAGAAAATTGATCTTATTATTATTTCTAATTCTACATTTTCATTTTCATATAATTTAACCCCATTATTATTATTATTATTTTATACTTTAATTCTTTATTATTATTATTATTATTTAATCACTTATTATTTGATTTTAACAATTTATTTTTTCTCCATAGCCATTTCAAATTTCAATACTGGTGGTGTAGTTTCACTTTTTATACTCGTTAAGAGCCCGCCCTTATACTGCACATTATGAAAATTTAGACTCGCTCACGTGTATTAAAATTAATCTTCAAAATAAGACACCTTTTGTTCATAGATTCTTTCCTCTTTTGCTTTCTAACTTCCCTAACGAATCAGAAACTCAAAAATTTCTCAAAACCGTACATGCCATGTGTATTATTAATGTTATATCTTTGGTCATTATTCCATGTGTAATATATTCAAATTGCTTGATTTATTTCTGTTTTTACCACATGAATTTCAACGTCTTCTTTAGCTAATAAGCTATGGAGTTAGTATTTCAAAAATAGAAGAAATTACTGTATAACTGTAAAAATAACTAAATCAAAGCTTAAAAAAAATCCGAAATTGAATGAAAACCCAAGTTTCTTTTGAATGGAAAAAAAGAAAGAGCAAAAGTGAATTATATACTATAAAAATATGAAAAATTCTAAATTAAGAAATTAAAAATTAAAAGGAAGCTCAAGCAGAGAGCTCAGTTTATCCAAGTTTGAAACCTCCGTCTCTGCTCATTGATCTCATAGATCAAAAGCAGAGCAAATATATTTTCTCGGGAAAATTATTCAATCCATAGCATTTGGCCCACGGCAAGCTTTCAAAACAGGGTTCCAAACCCACTGAACCATGAATTTCCTTCCTTTTCTCCCATTAACATTGAAGGTCCTTCCTCTTCTGTCTCTCATAACCTGACCAATATATCCACCACCACCACCAGTCCCATACAAACCCTCACACAAATCTCCTATCTCCGTCGGCGCAGTTGGGTCTTCACCAGCATACCAAGCGTTAATCAATGGGTTCGTCGCCAACTCTGCCAGTTCATGCCCAATCACACTAATCATCCCATCAACACCCACGTCCCTGTTCGGCGGCGAAAGTGCTCCGGGTCCTCCACCAGCCATGTACCCAGGTAGAGCAAATGGATAGGCACAAACCTCCGGACATTGCTTGCCCGAATTTCCAATCCAAGCGTAAGGTAAAGTATAACCCACCATCGAAGGGAATGTAAAATAATGAAACCCACAAACTGCTCGACAAAAGTCTTGAACGGTGACATCCTCTGAAGTGAGTATAAGGTAGATCCCGTTCTTGTGATCAACGGGGAAAGGAGCAACTTTGACGGCGTTATCTATCACCTGCTGGACAGAAAGACGAGTTAAATGGGTTCCATGGGAATACCGTAGATCGGAAAATTCTCCAGCGACGATGACCGAACTAGAGACATTAGCACCTGTTTGATCCGTGTAAAGAGACACCGTTTGCCACCATTCGGCGACGGACGGTGATGGAGAGGTACGAACATCGGTAGTGGAAATTGAAAGAAGGAAATCTTTGATTAGAAGCTTTTGAGATTGAACCCATTTACCATACCAAATGAGGTAAATGTTAATTGGTGAAGAAGAGAGAACTGGACCCATTTGGTAACGAAGGTCAACAATGTTTGAAGAGCCCTCAAATCTCTTTGAGGTTGAAAGGGTTCTTGGGGGAAGTTTTGGGTTGAAGTAATATGGTTTTGTGTTGAGTGTTTGTGTTGTAGAAGAAGAAGAAGAAGAAACAGAGTCTAGAGAGAGAAGATAAAAGATGGACAGAAGGAAAGAGAAAAGGTGGATTGGTGCCATTTTTTAGTGGGAGCTGAGATTGGAGTAGAAGAGGTGGGTGTATATATAAAGGTAGCTAAGAGAGGAAGAGAGAGAGTGAGTGAGGGAGAGGGTACTGATGGAATTTTAAATATGTACGATTGAAATTGATTATCTAAAACTTTTACTATTTTTTTTTTAAATAATATAATTTAAAATTCTTGACTTAGTAATTACTATTATCATATCAAAAATATCTTTACTCGAATATATTTTAATGTTATTATTTTATATAAAAATATAATTTTAATAATTAAATAAATAACATTTTGTATAATTAAATTATATTTTTTATTTATTTAAAAATATGTATTAAATAAATAAAAAAATAAAATTAATATTAATATTTTAAGTAATATGGTAAATTAAAAATTAATTTAACATTTAATTTTTTAAAATAAATATTAAAAATAATAAATATGATTAACTTATAAAAAATTATTATTTATTAATTATTGATTATATATATATATGATTAATATAAAATAATTATAATTATTATGTTTGAAATGGGCTGGAGACAGGACAGCTGCCTGCAGTGTATGGGTACGGGCACTCTTTACTCTTTTCTCTTTTTCTAAGAGGTTTTTACTTTAAGTAGATTGCTTTAATTATTTTTATTTTTATGTATTTTTTCTTAAATTAAATATCATTAAAATTTATATTGTTATATTTAAATTAAAAAAATATTTACTTAATAATAAATATTATTTTAAATTAATTAATTTTTTAAAATACCTTTTACGTATAATTTTATAAAATTTATTTTTTAAAAAAACCTTACCTATAATATTAGAAGATATTTGTGAATATGATTTTGTTATGTTAAAAATAATTAAAAATAAATAATTAAATAAAAAAATTAGTTGATTTTTAATTATATTTTTTAATTTAAATATAATATTATAAATTAAAATAAATTTATTACGATAAGTTATTAAAAAATAATTAAGATAATTTTTTTATAAAAAAATAAATAACCTAGAATACATGTCATGATTTCTTTCTCGTTTTGTGTCGGTTGCTCTTCACACGTCGGTTGAAAACTTTAATAATATACAAATTTAATATGTTTTTGCAATGCAAATAATTTTTATAAATACATGTATTAAAATCATTTTAAAAATTAAATTTATTTTTAATAAATTTATTACTTTATATGGTATAATTATATTTATTTTATAAGAAATATAATTATATTTAATTGAATGTAAAAATATATAAAAATTTATATATTAATAAAGAAACATGTATAATAGAAAAGGTCTTGATACCTGGGCCGGGTACCACAAACCGATTAAGTAGCTCCATGCCTCCATAGATATATTATTTTAATTTAGTTTTTCAATGATAATTAAATATAGCGTAGAAACAATGGAGCGATTGTTGCTCCAAATCAGCCGGGTTAAATAGACAAACACTCCACCTGAACTCTTGAAGTGAGCAATGTGTTAAAATAAATTTTAAAAAAAATAAGATAAACTAGTTGATAAAGATGTTAATACTATTTAAATTTGTATATATTTTCTTAAATATAAATTGTCTATACAATAAAAATATTTAATTAATATTCAAAATAATAATTTTAAAATGTAATTAATTTGGCATATAAAATATATTTTTATATTTTTATTATGATAATAATAAAATACATTATTACAATATTATTATTTATTTTATATTATAATAAGTGTGGTAATTATTTTTAAATTAAAAAATATAAAATTTAAATAACTTAAATATAAAATAAAAACAAATTTAATGATATCTAACGTTTCGCAAACCAATTCCAACTCACAACGAAATCGATTCATCTGCTTCTAGTTGTTGCAATACATGTATGTACCTAATCATATTTTTTCACTAATCTTAATAAACTTTATTATTATTATTATTATTATTATTATTATTATTTACCTAGGTGAGACGAACGAGTTAAATTCTGGTCCGTCAATGGACTTCAATTTTTTAAACGTTTATCTTATATTTTTTAAAAAATAAATAATTTATTAAAATAAAATTCAAGAATATGTTAATTTTAAAAAATTATTATGTATTTAATTTAATATTATTATTATTATCACATAATGTTTCTTACAAAAATAACAGATTAATTACTTATTTTTTACTTATAAATAATTATAGTTCTTATTATTAGATAAATTTATTATTAATAAATATTAATTTTTAAAATAATAATTTACATTTTATTAACTAATAAATAAGAAATATGAATAATTGTTAATTCTTAGTTTGTTTTATTATTTAAGGAAAAAACTCTTAAATTTTTTAAATAATTATATGTATTTGAGTTTCTTAATAATCTCCTAATTTTTCTTTAATTAATTAAAATTATGCAAAAATAATAACAAATAAATATGGTTAAAACTACTCTTTAATTCTTTTTTTATATCTATTTTCTTCTTGAATTCAAAATTTATATTTTTTATATGTTTGTTTTATTGAAATGTTAAAAATAAATATTATAATATTATAAAAATAATAATTTTTTTAACTATATTTATTTAATTTTTAATTTATTATTTATATTTATAAAAAAAATATTTTAATATCATTAATTAATTCTTATTACACATAAATTTTGAATTTATTGAAAATATTAGAAGAAAAAAAATCATTCAAATATTATCACATTTATGTATGAAATAAGACTATCGGCAGAACCAACTTTAGAATAATCATAAAGGTATGGTTATTATTAGGGGTGTCTATAAATCGTATCGAATCGAATTAAATTGAAAAATTAGATCAGATCGAAAGATTTTATAAATCAAACAGTTAGGTCTAGTTGTATTAATTTTTAAACCGGTTGAATTAGACCGAACCGATTTAATAATATATTAAAATTTTCATATTATTTCTTATTAAAGGTATCCAAAATCTATATCAAACTGAAAAATCAAACTATATAATTTAATTAATTTTTTTTCAAAACCAGACTAGACCTGACCAGTGTACACCCCTAGTTATTATTACTATTTTATTATTTTTATATAATATTTATTATTTATTTTATAAATTTTTGAAAAAACCTTTAACGTATTTTAATTGACATTAAACAAATATTCAAAATAAAATTTTAATTTTAATAATTTTTTTAAAAATAATGCTATATAGCATTAATAAGAAGATAACACCATTAACATGGATACAAATTTAACCATCGATTAAATTTTAAAAAATTATATAAATTCATTAGATATATGATACATATATAATATTGAATAAATTTACACTCTTAAATATTTTTCTTTTTAAAATTAATAATAAATATACGGTAAAAACATAAAAAAATAATGAGTAAACAACCTACTCACAAATAACATGTTATTTATTAATATAATTGATATTTTTAAAACATAAAATATTAAATAAATTAAATAATTTATCACATAATTTAATGTTTTGAAAATTTTAAAAATGGAATATTTTTTTATATTAATAAGAACTGTTATTACAATAGGATTAGCTTTATTAATTAAAGTTCTCTTAAATCATATTACACTCTGAGTTATTAGTGGTAGTTGTTATGAAATAGCCTCGGAAAACAGGTGAAATGACTGTTTTCTTTCTTATTCTTCTTTGAAAACGGCTAAAATGTTAGTAAATAGTACCTAAATAACTAGTTTTTTTTAAATAATTATATTATTTATACATTTTATTTGAAATTTAAACTCCAAGTTCTTTTTATATACTTAATAAAATCATAACTTACTAAACCACAAATTCGTTTGCTTCATTTGATAAAATTACACTAAACAACTAAATGTTGGGTTATTGAAACAAAAAATAAAAATAGATTTTGAGAGAAAAAGGTTATTATTTATTATTTATAATTTTTTTATTAATTATATTATTATTTATTTACTTTCTTTTATAGTATTATGAGTACTTGTTCTTTGAAGAAAAATATCTCAAAAAAAGTCCAGATATTTTTCCGACAAAAAGGGTCAAAGTAGATATTATACTATTGCCCCGGACAGGCGAAGAAGTTTGAAATTTACACTTTAAAGTCAAAAACTGGGTAAGCAACGACCCCTTGGGGGTGGGAGAAGAAAAAATCGAGTCCAATAAAGACAATCGTTCATTGAATTCGGGATAAGGTGGATATATATGATGTCTTCTTTTATCCCTGGATGTATATATTTAATTAAAGTTAAGTAAATATTTTTATTAATTTATTTAAATTAAAAAAATTAATTAACTTAACTTATCAAATCAAATTAATAATTTTTATAATTATATCATATTTAAAATTAAAAAATAAATAATTATTTAAATTAAAAATAATAGATTTTATAATCTATTATATTTTATTCGAACTAAATTATTATTAAATTATAAATAAATATATATTTTATTTTATAATATGTTATATTTAAATATTATACATAATATAATTACATTATATTATTATTTTAACCTAAAAATAAATATAAATATTTATAATAATTCAATACTTATATAAAATACTTCTTATTTGATTTTTTAGTTGTAATTATAAATAATAAATTTTACTACAAATATACGAATTTAAAATTTAAAATTTATGTATATCTTATTTTATATATGGTAATAATTTATAAATAAATTTTAATATCAATATTATCTTATCTAATCCGAAAAAATTACATCTATTTGAATTCAGATTGGTTCAGATTGATTATATAATCGAATCGAATTCAAATTAAAAATCTTCAAATCCGATATGGATCGAATCGCATTTGAATTAACCAAAAACTTACAGTTTTGATTCGTTGTTTGCCCTTATATTCAATCGTAAAACTTTATTCATTGCTACTATAATATGTAATGATGTAATACTCTTCTTAATGAAATTCAAGATTAGTACAACCTTTTCTTTTAAAAAAACAATATCAAATAGAAGGTGGAAAAAAAATTTAATTAGTAAAGAATATAATTTAAGAGTAATAAACATCTTTTTATTAATACCTCGTTTAACCTTAAAAAATCTAAAAATATTTTATAAATTCCATAATAGCTATTGAATGCACTCGAAAGAGATATGTAACGAGCTAATCACCTCGGTTAGAAACCAGGTAGAACACTCGAATAGATGTTATATGGATTTGATTACTTTGGTCATAGACCAAGTAAAACACTCTCTTTGGAAGAGATATGTCACGAGTTGATTGCCTCAGTTAAGAACTAGGTAGAATGCTTGGTCAAATGTTATACGGAATTGATCACCTCAGTTATAGACTAGGTAGAATGCTCTTCTTGAAAATTCTATGTCACGAGCTTATAACCTCAATCAAGAACCAGGTAGAGCACTCAAGCAAATGTTATGTGGAGTTGATCACCTCAATCATAGACCAGGTAGAACCGCTCTCCCTAAAAATTCTATGTCACAAGCCAATCACAGTGGTTAGGAACCAGGTAAAGCATCCAGATAGATGTTATACATAGTTAATCACCTAAGTTGTAGACCAAGTACAATGCTCACCTTGAAAATTCTATGTCATGGACTGGTCACCTCAATTAGGAACAAAGTAGAGTGCTCTAACAAATGTTATATAGAGTTTATCACCTCAATCATAGACCAAGTAGAATGTCCTCCCTAAAAACATTTTGTGTCACAAACTCTAGCTATGACAATTGTCAAAGTTCGACCTTAGTATTGTTTAAAAAAGGCTTATATTACATTAATTGAGCTTGTAAATACTTGACAAATACAAGTTTATTAATTTAGAGCTCGATAGCAGAGCATTATTAAAATCCTTGAAACCTTTGGTCGCACGATTAGTGTCTGGGTCATTAATTTACTTCTTCTACCAAGGGTAACAACTCAACTTGAATCTTGACAATCTTCTTATGAATATTCCCTCCAACCTCGGTTGAGGCTAAGCTTGAGTTGGAAATTGAATGTTCTAATTCCTCAATAATGTTCATTACCTTAAGGAACACATCTTCACATTGCTTCATGTAAAAGCTCACCCAATAAGATTCTTTGTCAATCAAAGCAGCCATTTTGGTCATGAGCCTTCTTTCACGTGCCCAATCTGAGATAGTTACTCTTTATAAGACTCTAGCTCACACTTGACCTCTGTGTAAGGAGAAACCTTATTCTTATCATGAGAAAGTTCGATCTTTAATTTTGTTCACCTCGGTTTTAAGCATAACATTCTCTTACTTTAGGATTTTAAGCTGAGCACCTGTTTGAAGTATTAGAGGCCATAAAGTTCGAACAAAAATGGAGTAAATGTTTTAGGTTCTTCAAGCAGGTGAAGCTTTTGAATTATAAGTATTCTTAAATCTTCTTTTATAAGGAATGACATTGGATAAACAATAGGACAAATGGCCTAAAAGTAATAAAGTGGGCCAACATCGTAAATATATGCTATAAATACACAAATATATATACAATACATGTATACACTATTTTCAAAAGTCAACCATAAATGTCTCAAAGAGATTTTATTAAGTAAAAGTTTAATACAAGTTTAGCTCGCCTGTACAAAATAAAGGGTCGAGCCTTACAAAAATAGATGACCTCGAGCCTATTATAGAATTAAGCATCCTCAACTTCTTGGCCATCTCCTACCTCCAGTCCACCGTCACTTTCTTTAAAATCTTCACCCTAGTCATCACCATCATCTTAAGTTTGTATAGGTGAGTATGATGGTGTAACTAGAATGTTGAGGATCTAATAGTAGTATTGGCAAAGGCCCTTCTTCTTGGATTCTTTCTTGAACGAGTCTATGGCCAAATTGTAACCAATTTCAACACTCATGGTGAGTTGCTCGTTTATGGCATCGAGATCACATTTTGTTTTCTCTTATTCATGAGAAGACATTTCCTTAGCATTGTTTAGCTTCCATTTACAAGCATCAACCTTGGCCTCGAGTTTTCTTTTGAGTTTCCCCAAGCACCTTAAATTACCTTGAATTTTCATTCAGCTCATTTGTGGCCTTGAACAACTTCTCCTCCTTGTCAATGATCTTGTCCTCTCATTTGTTCGCCTTTGCCAATAACACAACATTCTTAGCTCAAGTAAAGGAATGACTCTCTTTTTCAATCTCAATATCATGCTTTGGTTTCTCCAAGCCTCGAACTCTATCGAGCCCGTGAAGAAGTTGGGCCTTAAATGATGAAAAATAATGTCAAATATTATGAATAAGAGTGGCCTGAGTAAAATAAAAGCTTGAGATGATACTTACTTGATACAAGAGCCTACTGAGCACAACTGTAGGATTAACATCTTCACTCATGGCATTAAGCTACCTCTTATGCATCATGAAAATGAGGTTTATCCACATAATGGTACAGTCTCTCTAGTATCATACCCTTATATAAGGCCATGCCCTCAACCTCTATGGTGAGGTCATCAATAATGCATTTTCCTCTCCTCGAGTCTCTTATAGGTGGGGGAGGTGTTTGCTAGCTCGGGGTTACATGAATGGGAATCTATTGGCCTAGGGGTATTGGTAAGGGCTTTACCACTGTCATTGAATTCAGTGGAGTCGATATAAGGACAAGCTTTTCAATAGTAATATATTATTTTTTTTCTTTTTTGGTTGTGAGGAAGTAGCCTCTTTTCCAGAAGATTTGCTCTTCTTTTTTTCCTTTAGATGAGCTTGTACCTTGGGAGGAAGCAATGCTCTTTTAGGAGATCGTTCCTTGTTTTGTAATTCTATTCAGAAGTTGAACTAATAAGGTATTGGGGTTGAACTCCATAATACCTACAAAAAAGTCAAATTTTTCAAGCACAAGGTAAACAAATAATTTAAAGTGAAAGCTCATTCGCCATCATCTTGAATGATTTCAACCTCTTTCGAAATCAGAAGGAGGGGTCTTGCGTTTCTTTTGTACACTACATTTTTGAATTATCTTATCGGGTGGCTCCACTGAGCCCCGTACCATTAACCCATAAGTAACAAAGCGTAGGGTGTTTAATAATTTCCTCCAATGTATATTCTCAAGTAGATATTTTTGAATATTGGCCAACCTTTGCTTCACTTCCAAGCTTAAGGTTGTGATGAAGGAACCCGTATTTCTTATCATAAATTTTGTATCTGCCCATGTACTTCTCACCAATCTCTCATCATTGTCAGATACCTCTCACCGACCAGCTACATAAAAGAAGTATTATTTCCAATTCTTTTTATTTTCAAGAAGGATCACATTTATGCCTCAATCTTGCTTGATTGACATGTATACTATCCTAGTGTCAGTGGCGTTTTATTCCAATACATATGCCTAATTGAACGTGGGCATTTTTAGATCCATCTTGAGCTATCTACATATTAGGGTGAGACAAAGTAAGTCCCTCAATCTATTTGGCATAAATTATCCTTGCACGAGCTACATCCTTGCTAGAAACCTTCTTATGAAGAGATACAATGGAAACCTGACCCTTAGCCATAAAGACTTATCATGAAAGGCTGTTCGTCCAGCTGGAAATGGTGCACTATCAAAAACACACAGATTGGGGATCATTATTTGAATCGAGGCAAGGATATCATTTCTTCGTCTTAGCCTCTCCTCATCCTGTTGAATTAGACCATTTGGCTTGACCTTTACCTTCCAACCCATCATTCGACCTATGGGTTCTTCGGTTCCTTTCTTCCTTGCTTTCTTCCTTTATGTACTAGAGACAAATATTTGGGTTCGAGGTATGCTTAGACTGATTGTTAGAGTTTTTTAGGGCTAAGACATAGAAGAGGAAGGAGGCTCAGATATCTTTACCTCATATGAAGTATCTGAGGTACTCGTTTCAGTTGTGGACCCTAATCACTCACTTTCCTCTTGTCCCGATTAGCTCAGGTATTTAGGGCTCTCCTAAGAAAAATAGCCCGAGGAGCATAAAGGTAAGACTACCTTACCAATAGCCCTCAATGACATCTCCTTATGTATGGTATCGACAAAAAAGTACAGAAGGAGAAAGCAAAATTGTAAGGTACAAAGAAATATAAGTTACCTAAGGAGATATTTCAAAGTAAAAAACGAGGAGTGAATATAAGAATTGACTTGAAAAGATATTAAAAAAATTAAGCACGAGGATAAATCCCTAAAAGCTCGAGCAAAAATATTGTGTGCAGAGCTATTAATTGTACTACTTGCGTAAAGAAATTATAAGGCACAAGTTCAAAAGATAGAGCATTATTGTTCAAATTTTGTTTGATATCCTGGAAACAATGAAATCGACGATGCTTTGACTTATCCTTATATGGCGATTTAAATTTTTTTTCTCCAATTAATTGACAAATATTTATTACCATGGGTCAAAACGTTTCATATTCTCTGTTATTGTGACCGATCATGATCTACTCTTCCACCTTAGTTGAATAACCAATCTAAAAGAATAAGAGGACTTGATGTTTTACTATAAGGCTCGACCTATAGCCTGACCCATGAATAGTCTGATTCATTATGTGCCTTGCCTGAGATCTTAAGGTATGCTCATTCTTAAAGTGATACTTATAAGGTGTTATTGCTTATACATAATAACTTGAAGTACTCAAGGACCCACCATTAACCCGATTATCGAGGTGGTCGACCTTAAGTTGAATTATATTTTTACTAATATACTTTCTCATTTGTTGTGACGTGTATCCTCTGTGTAATCGACACATGTACATTTAATGTCATATATATGAACTCAATGTGAGACCCACACAATTCAATCAATTCTTTGACTTTTTTCTCTAAAATTGGATCATTCCAACGAATATATTTAATAAAAAAATATAATTTTAAAAAATGAAAACATATATCTTAAGAAGGCTAAAATGTCGTTAAATATAATATTTACATCATTATCAAACATCTACCAACCAATAAAAGAATATCATTAGTAAGTCAATGTTTTATTGTTTAAAATGTGTCTTTTAATTATTGATCTATATTTTTATCAATTTTGCTCTTAGACGCTTGCAAATGCACGCGTTGATGAGTTTAATAAATATATAGTAGTATTAATTATCGAGTAATAATTGTTATTATTCCAAATTTTTGATTTTATAAAATAAAATAAAAAAGTAAATTTTTGAATATAAATCTTTAAGTTATTTTTATTATAATTGAAAATATGATGTTAAAATATTTTATAAAGTGATTTATAGAAATCCTCTTAAAAATAGTTAATTAATTTGTTATTTTAATGATAAATAAATATATAATATAACTATTTTATGAATAATAAAATCTAAATGCAACATAAACATATCATGATATTGATAATAATTGTATAACTTTATTTAATAAGTCAAATATAATAGAATAATACGTGACCTTATTTAATTAATATTTGTATTATCTAAGAATTTAATCCAACATGAATGATTAACACAATTTGATTGAATTTAACAAGCAATTTTTACTTGAAAATAATATATATTAGCTCTCTATTTTTTTAATTGATATGAGATATGATATGAACTCGATATAAAAATTATTAATTCAATAAAAACATGATATGTTCATAAGTACATTGAACGAACACTTATTAAATGAGTAACCATGAATTGTATAAATTATCACACTTAATGTAATAAAAATAATTACTTTATACAAAATAATCATTCATAAAAAATATTTATTAAATAAACATTATAATATTTATTGGTGTAAAAAACTAACAAAAAGTTAAACAAATAAAAATATATTTATTATATGAATATTTTGATATTTATTGGTGTAAAAAATTAAAAAATAAAATAAAATTTGATTCGTAAGTAAATTGATCGAACACTCATTAAATATGAAATCATCAATTATACGAATTGTCATGCTTAATGTAATAAAAATAATTACACTATACAAAATAACTATTCATTAAAAAATATTTATTGATGTAAAAAAATTACAATAAGTAAAAAGAGGTAAAACTTATATTTATTATAGAGACGTTTTGATATTATTTGGTGTAAAAAATAACAAAAAATAAAAATATAAAAATGCATTTATTATATAGATATTTTGATATTTATTGGTATAAAAAAATTAATTAATAAGTGAATTTATCAAATAATCATTAAGATGTTCATAATGAATCATATGAATTATCATTTTAATGTAATAAAAATAATTACATTATACAAAATAATATTTATAAAAAATATTTATTATATAAAAATTTTGATATTCATTTATATATATAAAAAAAAGAGTTTGTTACTTAATTGAATTGATTAAATATTTATTAAATAATAAATTTTATTAATATAATAAAAATATTTATTATATAGAAATGTATTTATTATATTTATCGGTATAAAAAACTTTAATAATAAAAAAAAAATTCGTCCTACAAAACATTCCTTTTTCTTTATATATATAAAGAAACTTAGTTACTTATAGCATGTCTTACTTTTGCATTTTTTTTCTTTCAATCAGAGTTACTCTTAAAATGGAACAGCTTGAGTAGTTTAAATGCTAGCATCCCAACCTCCATGCGGGATTTTTCATATATTTGCAACCAATAAGTTTAACACCTTTTTAAATAAAATATGGTTAACACAATTAAAAAGAAATTACAATAAGAATAATAATGAAATTAAACATAAAAAAAATAATATTATTAAAATATTTGATTTAATTATTAAAATAAAAAATAAATTAATATATAGTATTTGATTTATTGTTAAAATAAAATATAAAATATTATATATTATCTTAATGACCTTATATTTATTAAAGTTTACATAATATCATTTCATTTTATTTTTTTCATCAAATAAATTATCTTTTAAAATAATTATTACATAAAAATATTATCTAATCTTATAGAAAGATTAAAAACAAGAAAATTATTTTTAATAATTTTTTAGATTAAAATTTATTTATGTATTTGTTAGGTTCAAATTTAAATAAAAATAAGTATGAGAATTAAATAAAGATTATCAAAGGAAGTGATAGAATTATTATTCATTTTATTTTAACAATGAATTATATTTTATTTTTAATTTATAACATAATTAAAACATAATAATATATTAAATTAATTTTTATTCATGTTAACTTTCCTACTAATCAAACATTTTGTAAATTTATGAAAAAAAAATCATTAAAAATAACAATTTACTGTCATTTTGAATAAAATAATAGTTACTCTATATGAAATCTTTTTTTCTTGTCATAGTTTCTCATTATAATTATTGCCACCTTCAACTTAGCCATTCATTAAAAAAAAAAAAAACTGTTGGTTCTTGGCGGTATATAAATTCTAATAATCTAATGCGTCGTCCAAGTCCGAACCCAACTCCGACCCAAAAGGTCAGTAGCAATTTGGGAATATGATAATGAAAGCCTCAGCATTTCCATCATCACCTTGAAAATTACGACGTTCAGTTTTTCTAAACGGAACATTTTGGTAAGATAATTATTTTCAGAGCTTTGTTTATTAAATTTTGAAGAAGTGATAAGTTTAAATGTTTTATTTTGACAAGTATGTTAATTTTTTTTTAAAATAAAACTATTACTTATAAAAATATAAAAATTAACTATTTAAAGCGGTGTTACTTTTAAATTTTTTGTATTAAATGATCATAAAAATTTAATAACTAGTGATTTTTTATTGTATTTATATTTTTTCGATCAAAAAATTATTAAATTAGTTTTAAAATTGTGGTAGAAAGAACTTAAATATTATAAGTATTGTTATTCTGTTTAATATAACTCTATAGATAATTAAAATTAAAATATGAGATAATTGATGAAATTTTATATTTTTTATCCATATCATTAATTTTTTATAACTTTGACTAAACAACAAATTAAATAAGAAAAAACTAACAATAAAGAAAAAAAAGTAAAATATATATTTCTCTACCTAAAATATCTTATAACTTTTTTACCATTTAATTATAAAAAATATATCTTTATGATTTTTTATTTATTGTAAAAATGATATTTATGTCATGTACTTATTTTTTATAACAGTTTAGTTATATTATTATGAAAAATTATTGTAAAAAACAAAAATAATTTGATTTGATTTGATTTTAAATTTTTTAAATTATATTAGATATAGACTGTTATAATCTAAATAAATTATAACCGAAAAAATTTAAGAAAAAATAAAATAAGAACTTAAAAATTTATTATTTATCTTTATGCGATCACTTTTTCATAACAATATAATTAAAATATTACAAAAATAAAAAAACATGATTTAAATATCACTTTTAAAATAAGTATAATATATTTTTAATAAACTCTCCTTAATTATATTATTTTATTTAAATTTCAATATTATATTCATAATATATTATGTTTCAAAAAATTAAAAATATTAAATTTACAATAAAATTATTTTAAAAATTAATATAATTCATTTCAATTCTTAGAATCAAATTATATCAAAATATAATAAAAATTTATTGAAAAATATTGAAATGATATAAATTTCTCTCTCATAAATATCAATCGAGAAAAAGACCACGTGCTTATCATATATTTTTTATTATTAATTGTTAACAATATTTTTAAAATAAAATTAACATTATATTTTCTTATAAATTATAAAATTGGAGATAAATAACTCACAAATTATAGGATCAAACTAAGATAATTATAGGATGTGGTGTAATTTTTTTATTAGTAACCAATAAAACATGCATTATTAGTAAAAAAAATTAATTTAAAATATTTTAATTAATCATGATATAATATAATTTTATATAATTTATAAAATTCTAAGTTATAAATGTACAAAGTTTAATTGAAATTCATTTATTTTTTTGGTGCCTTAAATTATGATAGTTTACTAATTTTAATTTTATAATATTATTAACTTAAAATAAAAAAAATATAAAATTAAAATCAGAATCAGAATCGTGAAATTGAAATCAAAATCAATCAACTTAATAATAAGAAAAATAAAAATGATGTATCATTAATATTATATTAAAATATATAGGATCATCAATAATTATAATAATATTTAGTAATTTTATAACTTTAAAATTTATATAATTGAATAAAATTTTATTTAAATCTCAATGCATTTAAAATATATTAGTTAGTGTATGCTTTACTCATGAATGATTGATATATGGTTGACGTATAAATTTTGAGGTATATCTCTTGTTAATATTACTATTATTATATATTAGAAAACCAGGGGATTCAAAAGTATTGTCATTGTAGTCGCACACTTCAAATATTTTTACAGCTTTCTAATAAGAAATATACTTAAGAAAAATATTAAAAATATATATTATTATAATATTAATATTTAAATTTAAATTTTTATATATATAATACTTTATCCTTATTATAAAATTATTTAGTTATTATTATATCATTTATTTATTCATATACAAATAATAATATCTAATTATATATTCTGATAATATAAATACTTAAAATTTTACTTTTTTATAAAATATTTTATATTTATGAGTAGATTTTAAAGTATCAATTTTTAATAAAATTATATATAATAATAATAATAATAATAAAATTATATATTTTGATAATAATTTTTGTTTGTATATATATTTTATGGTTATAGGTAGGTTATATGGTTATGATAACATCGGTATATCTATTCATATACAAATAATAATATCAAAATTATTTATTGTGATAATATTAATAACTAAATTTTTTTATAAGATATTTTACAATTATTATTATTTGTTTATTCATATAAGAAATAATTTTTTAATTGTTAAGTTAAATTTATATTATGATACGGAAAATGAATTTTTTTAGAATATTATTTTATAATAAAAATATACACAATAATAATATTAAAATTATGTGTTATAACAATACCAATACTTTAACTTTTTTATATGATATTTTACATTTATCATTGATTTTGTAGTTATAATTATGCTATTTGTCTACTTATATATGTATTAAATTATTATTTTTTATTTATCTTATGTATAAATTAAGTTACATTTAAATAGTTTTTGTATATCATCATCGTTAAGGTCTCCTTTTTTTAAAATTTAAATTTATACAATAAATTTTAAAAAATTAGATTTTTAAAATACTATTTATTTATATAATAATAATACAAGAATTTTAAATTTATAATATAAATTAAAGAAAACATAAATATAATGAATTAACTTTATCGTAATTATCCCTAAAAAATTAATAAATTCAAAAAAATTACATTTTTCAAAGCACAATTTGTATACAATAATAATACTCTTAAATTTATAATATAAATTTAAAAAATTAATTTTTAAATATAATAACTATAAAGATAATACTAAGATTTAAGCTTATTCTTTAGACAAGATACTCTATATTTATTACGTCACTATTAAATTATAATTAATTTTTTTTATCTAATTTATAGAACTAAATTACACTTAAATTTATTTTTATAAAATTATTATTGAGATCAATAGTTATTTTTTATAGATGAATAGTTTAAATTTTTTAATATTTTTTTAAATTAAATAATTATATACATGTACACTTTATATATAGTTCATAAAAATATAATATAAGAAAATTTATAATGTTAATTTTCCTAATTTTTTTATAATATTATTTTAAATTTTAAATTTATATTAATTATATTATTTTATTAAATAATTATATAAAAATAAATTATATAACTTAATTTACTTGTTCAATTCTTATTTTTTAGTTTATAATATATATATATATATTATTTGTAAATATTAAATGATGTAATAATTTTAAAACTTATCTTTTATTATTATTATTATATATATATATTATATCTTTTTATTATATTGATTATGTGTTTAATATATTTTATTATTCCATCACATACTTATTATTTTAATTCCAGAGTGTGCCTGTCTTTATTTTTTTATTTTTTGTTTTCTATTTTCATCAAAATCAAATAAGGGCACACCATTTCTTTCGAGTTTTATCTTTTCTGCTACTAATAACTAATTAGTACTCTCAGGTCTCTGTATTTTGGCCTCATAAGTTTGTCCCTGTATTTTCTGATTTGTAATCTGTTGTTTTCCGTTTCTATCATTTCCCATTAACCCGCGCTTTTGGTGTAAACTTGGGGTTTCCATGATCTGATCTGCGAATCACGCAGTTCATCGACGATGGCGTCGGTGCAGAAGCAACAACCGAATGTGGATCTCTTCGATTTGTATTTCCGACGAGCCGATTTGGACCGCGATGGCCGAATTAGTGGTGCCGAAGCCGTTGCTTTCTTTCAAGGTTCCGGGTTACCCAAACCCGTCCTTGCACAGGTCCGTTTTCTCTGTCTCCATGTCTATCACTATGCGCGTTATGTACACATACATGTTTATGTATATATGTACAATTCAAATTATTTATGTGTGAATTTGAATGGTTGCTTCTGATTTGACGTTTTTGGAGTGGCTTCTGGATCAGGATGATTGCAATTACTTGCTGAACATGGTTTAAGCTATTAGTCTTAGCTCGAAATGACCTAATTATGTGATTGGTCCTATTAGTTGTTTTATAGACGCTGATCAATGCCCAGTTGATATGATTTATAAGTAGTTTGGATTAGAAATAGCTAAAGAGGATTTAGTAATAGTATTAGTGATAGGGATTTAGGATTGTTATGTTTTCAGGTAATTTGTAATGGTTGGAAATTGTTGTTGTACTCCATCCATATGTGATATTGGTCTATCGTGACGATTTGATACTATATCATATGCTTCTATGACTTTTCATTGTTAAACTTGGTCAAGACAGATTGCAGTATCCATATGATAATGATCCTAGGATTTTTGTTCACTTTGATGGGTTTCTGTTGAACTTGCTTTTATTATTTGGATACCTGTACTTTTCAAAACCTTGGGCTTAAATTTTCACTTCATTGCAGAATTCAGACGTGAAATAGATTTGCCTTGTTTTATATTGTATGCTACTAATAGATTCCTTTAGATTTATTGGACAATACTGTAACTCATGCATTGAAGATAACCTGATTCATCTTCTCCTTTAGTTCACTTACGATTTTGTTAGCATTTGTATTAGGCTTATTCATACTCTATATTTGGATCTTTGCTGCTTCTCTTTTTTCCAGATATGGGCACATGCTGATCACAGGCAGACAAGTTTCCTTGATCGGGCAGAGTTTTACAATGCCCTTAAGCTTGTCACTGTTGCACAAACTAAGAGAGAACTGACTCCAGAAATTGTGAGAGCAGCATTATATGGTCCGGCTGCATCCAAGATACCCGCTCCACAAATAAATCTTAATCTTCTTCCTGCACCTCAGCCAAATTCTTCTCCTGTGGTTCCTGCATCCAAGAACAATGTTGTTACAGCATCATTACCCCAAAATCTTGGGGGGACAAAAACAAATGCTAGCATTATGCCAGAAAATATCCTTACTCATGATAATAAGATAATGAAGCCTCCCCTACCAACATCTAGCCCACCTTTGCATCTTGCTCAGGGTTTTACCACCCAAGAATTTCCAAGGGGTGGTGCTCTGCCTGGCCCTCATCCTCCAAACCCAAGCATGACTAGTGACTGGATGGGTGGAGTAACTGGTGGCAATGCAGTAGCAGCATCCTCACCCATTCAGAACAAAGTGACCAGTCATTCAATGACTCAAGATGGCTTTGGCCTGGCACCATCAGTATCAACAACTTCACTGTCCACTAGACCACAGCCAGGTCCTGGGACGAGGCCAGTAGGACCTCAGTCTAATGATACCAAAGCATCAAATGTTTCTGGGAACGGGTTTGCTTATGACTCATTTTTTGGAGGTGATTCGTTCTCTGCTACTCCATCTCAACCGAAACAAGATGCTTCTTCACATTCATCTTCTTCCAGCAATGTACCAGCCTCCTCTGCCTTTTCTCCGAGCTCTGTTGGATTTCAGCCTTTGGCGACGCCAACTACGTTTGGTTCTCTACAGAGCTCTCTGATGACACAAGTTTCTGGGGGGCAGTTTCAACCAGCCCAGTCAGTTGGGAAACCAAATCAGGCTGTCCCACCTCAAACAGTTCCTACATCTAGTACACCTGGAATTGTACACGGAGTGGAGAAATCTTCTTCAAGTCAGTCCCAAATGCCATGGCCTAAGATTACCCAGACTCATGTTCAGAAGTACACTAAAGTGTTTGTTGAAGTAGACACAGACAGAGATGGGAAAATAACAGGAGAGCAAGCACGCAATCTGTTTCTCAGTTGGAGATTGCCAAGAGGTAAAACTTCATGTTACTCTTAAATATTAGGGGTGGGCATCAGATGAAACCATTGATTAAATCTAATCCAAAAAAATGAATCGATCTGAGTAATTTTTTATCATTCAAATTTGAAACTGATCTAAGAATCACTTTTCCAAATCAATCCTGTCTACTTAAAATTTGATCTGATTTGATCATATTTTTTAGGCATATGTATTTATTGAAAACCAAAAAAGAAAAGTAGATAGTGAGAGAGATTAACAATTCCAGAATCATAAGCAAGTACCAAAAAATAAAAAGAATAAGAAACACAGTTATTATAACCGTATAGCCTTCAATTAGAAAGAAATGGGTGAGAGGGGTTTTATTTTTGTTTAAGTAAGATAATAGAGAGAGAAATGGTGCACCAAAAGCAATTTACCCATCAAATAATATGAAGATGTGTATAAATGTTTAACCTTTTATGTAAGTTCAAAATAACTGGAACGGATTGGTTTTTGTTGGATTCCATATTTACGATGCCAAATATTTTTCCTATCTGAGACCGATTGGAATATGCATTTTTCATGCCAATTTTTAATCTCTGATCTGTTTGAAAACAATATGAACACGATGGGATAGGAGTGGTGTTTGGGATTCATCATCTATAATTTGTGCACCCCTATGAAATATGAATGCAGACCTGTGCTATTTAAATGGAAAAAATGATTTGGGGAAGTTTTTCTGTTTTTAAATTTATATTTTTAATGTTGGCTTAAAAGTAATGCTGCTTGCTGTTGTTTAAGTGCAAGGGACAGCATGATATGTGTTTTGCCAATGTATAGCTTTCCATGTAACTCTTCAATGTAAGTTGGCTTACATTATTGAGTTTGTGGCATATATGCTTTCAGTATTCTAAATGACAGTATAAGCAATATTGGCACTTTGATTTCTTTCAAAGACTGATCCAGTTGAATGTTATGAATTTTTATGCTGCTCCTGTATCATGTTTAAGTTAATAATGAGAGCATGATTTCTTTCAATATTAGCTTTCTGTATAACTCTTCAGTGTAACTTGGCTTACATTATTGTGTCGGTGGCATACATGCTCAGTATTCTACAGGACAGTATAAGCAATATTGGCACTTTCTTTCAAAGACTGACTCCATTGGATGTTATCATGTTTACGTGAATGAGTAATGTTAAGGCACAAGGTTGCACACACACTAGTTGTCGTGTGCCACATGGCATAATTAACTAGAATATTATTTACTTCTCAACTTTACAAAATTATTCTGTAACGTGGCTCACGTGTGATCAAATGTATCCTTGGCATATCTTTTAACTTTCAAGTGAATAGTGTTCATATTTATACTTGTTTGAGGTCCTAGAATATTCTACACAGACATCAATCTTTTTGGGTTCGCTGGTTGCATTCAGTTAAATATTATATCTGAAAATGGTACTCTATAGTACTTCAATGCTATTATTATTCTTCTCTCTGAGTACTGAATTAAAGAACGGTGCAATGCCACTTTTTCTGGTCATAGTTTATTGTGATGTAGTGTGTGTATACTTTTTTTTCAAGAAACCTTATAAAGTTCTCATCACATTATCCTCATCAATATGCAATGTCTACATCTGCCAGAGGTGTTAAAGCAGGTGTGGGACTTGTCAGATCAAGATAACGACAGCATGCTATCTCTCAGGGAATTCTGCCTAGCTCTATATTTGATGGAACGGTACAGGGAAGGGCGTTCTCTTCCTCCAGCTTTTCCTAGTGAAATCATGTTTAATTTGTCAGAAATCATTCCATCTACCATGAACTACAGTAATGTAGGTAATGCAGCTTGGAGACCTTTATCTGGTGTACCATTTTTTTGGCAATTATTACCATGTGAATTTGATCTATTTTGCTCATTTTCCTTGAAGGTTTTCAACAACACCGAGGAATGCCTGGTCCTGGTGTGCAGCAGATGGCCCATGCAGTTGCCCCAAGGCCACCAAGACCACCTGTGCCCGTTTCAATTCTTCAGGCTAATGAAAGGCCTCCAGTTGATAAGCCAAAACCAAAAATACCCACGCTGGAGAAACACCTTGTTGACCAACTCAGCACAGAGGAGCAGAATTCCCTTAATTCAAAGTTCAAGGAAGCAACAGAAGCTGATAAAAAGGTAGTTATTCTGTTCTTGTCTTTATAATATTTCCTGACGAGGCTTTCCTTTTTGTTGGTACTCTGAGCATTTTCGTTTTATAAATATTTGTTGGTTACTTGGTCATTACTTTTGCTAACTACATGTTTCTTAAAGGTTGAAGAACTGGAGAAAGAAATTTTGGAATCAAAGCAGAAAATTGAATTTTGCCGAGTTAAAATGCAGGAACTTGTGAGTATCTAACTTTTGTTTCTGACCTATTCTTTTTTAAGGTTTATATGCACTTGGTTTTTCATATCTTTTGTTTCTCTCATTACTTGTTATTACTACTTGCTGATGAATGATAGATTTTTACCAAATTCTTGGTGGGCATACTGTTGGGAAAGGACTAAACGATTGTGGATTATGATTCTCTTCGTTTAGTCCCTTTTTTTGTGATAAGTTCCAGGCCTGGTTGCTATATGTCTATATAATTACATGGTTTATTGACTATCACTCGGTTGTAGTAATTACTGATGAGGAGTAAAATAACGTGACACAATCATATATCTGATTAAATTCACATATATCTGATTAAATCTAGATTATTGATGCGAAGATATTTTAGTGTTTATTTTGACCTTTTTGTAACTTGCACTCTTACATATTACAGTATAGGTATTATATTAATAGTTCATTTGCAGTTTCACATGTTCCCTAAATGGCGATAAGAAGTGGTGAAGTAAATTCACCATAATATATATTCTCTAATTACTTCATTTTCCCCTGGTTCAAGATTCTATACAAGAGTAGATGTGATAATCGCCTTAATGAGATCATCGAAAGGGCGTCTGCTGATAAACGTGAGGTATCTTCTTGGATAATCGAGGCTGCTTAGGTACCATTCATTTGATTACAAAGATGTACTTAATAATTGCTAAGCATGTTGCAGGTTGAATCCTTGGCAAAGAAATATGAAGAGAAGTACAAACAAAGTGGAGATGTAGCATCCAAATTATCCATTGAAGAAGCTACATTCCGTGATATACAGGTATTTCTCCCACTTAAATGTCATAACCTACTTGGCCTCTTCATTCAATTTTCAGAAGTTATGCTCTTGTAATTTCTTCTAGCTATGCTAATATATTAATTACTTTGATGTGAGCTACTTGAAGTTCTTTTCTTCTTTGTTTTCTCCTCATATTTTTATGTAATAGATCAAAAGAGTGCTATTTATATTCTCATTCTTGTACTGGCTCTATAGCTTTGAACTTCTCTGAAAAGTTAAAACATGATATCTTGAGCATTTATACCTTTATTCTATTTTTATTTTCAATGAACGCTGAAATTTATTGTGCCCCAGTGTAATTGGCTTTTAGTGAAATTCATACATGGCTTTTTATGTAGGAGAAAAAAATGGAGTTGTACAGGGCAATTGTTAAGATGGAGCAGGATGGCAATGCTGCCGATCTTCAAGTAAGTTCAAATTTAGCAGGATGGTGAATATTTTCCGAGTATTTCTCTGAGTTTTGGATTGAATTTTCAGGTCAGTGTTGATCGTATTCAATCAGATCTTGACAAACTGATAAAATCAGTAAATGACCGTTGCAAGAAATATGGATTGCGTGCAAAACCTACTACATTGCTTGAGCTTCCCTTTGGTACGTTTATGTCATTAGTTTGCATTGTGTTCTTTTTTCTTTCAATAACCTGATCTTTGTACCACCAAGAAGTCCTATTGAAGCTAGAGTTACTAAAGTTAGCCGAATTTTAATAGCAGGCAATTTGCATGTCCTTGAACGTATCCTTCTAGCACTAGTCTCTCTATGGATTGTTTCTATAAATTGCAAGGTAACTGTGGTATTGTTGAAAATGATATAATCAAATTATAGAAATAGAGTTGAGAGACCAACTTTAAGGGATTTTTGATTAGGTCAGATATAATTGTCAATGTAGAGTGCGACTCTTTTTTTATTTTTCTATTCCTCTCTACCCTCCCTGAGTTTTTAGGTATAAAAAACTCCTTTCTTCAATGTAGTAACATAGTTCTAGGATTCTTTATAATGGGTGAAAATCTTGACAATCAAATATTAATGTTTAAATACATGTTTAGCATCCATGAGGTAACTCTATAAGGAAAAAATTAGTGGATTACATTAAATAATCCCATTCAACGGGGAAAGATTAGAGTTTATACATGATTTACAAAGCATTTTACTTTATTCCGGAAATGATTTTTTATTCTTCCAATTTTTATGATGCAGTTTGTAATGTCTACTGCATGAAAGATGATCTCACTTATACTTTTCCCCCAACAGTATCTATTAACAATTGTATTTTTTCCTAAATTAAGTTCATTAGTGAAGTGTATGTGCAATCTGGTATGCATGCTTGTATAAATTAGTGCATACGTAGTTGTAGATTTATATCATGATTCTTGATAGGAAGCTATTTATCATCTGCAAACCTAAATACCATTTTTATAGGAACCTGAACCATGAAGCTGAGTAGGGGTCAAATAGTAAACAATGTAAAATAAGAGGGAAATGTTGTCATGGTGATCAGAATGGTAATATGCACATATGTTCAATAATGTCCTAGGTTTCTTCTTATAGGGTTATAATATACTGTTCTGCTGGTTACTTTTTCTTGGGTGTGCACCTTTTTATTCTTGTCACTTCCTGCTGAAAACTTAATGTGTTGATATTCCATTACCTGAAAATGTGACTTTCTGTATGAAATAAGGTTGGCAACCCGGCATCGAGGAAGGGGCTGCTGACTGGGACGAAGATTGGGATAAATTTGAAGATGAAGGTATGTGGAAATGACATAATATTTAGTAAAATTGAATTTTTTTATCTCTTATACCTTCGTTTTTCCTTCTTGGTGGACAGTGCTACTAGCCAACCGAGTTTCTTGTTAATATTTAATTTTTGGTTCAGAATTTGAAACGTGTCTTGAAGAAGTTAATGCTTCTTTTTTTATGTGCTAAACAAGAGATCATTGCATCGTTGATAAGCTACTCATGTATAATGGCACTTTCAGGATTTATCTTCGTCAAGGAGCTCACTCTTGATGTACAAAATGTCTTGGCACCTCCAAGACAGAAAACGAAATTGGTTAAGAAGAAAGAACCTTCCACAATTGAGAGTCCAATTGGTGTTTCTTCCTCAAATGCAGATTTTAAGTCAGATAAACCCCAAAGTTCTGATGAACGGGCTGTTGAAAATGGATCTGAATATAACAAAAACGAAAGTGACTCAGCAAAAAGTGCTCCAAACAGTCCATTTGCTACCAGTGGTATGGGAAGTCCGTCTGGAAAGTTTTCTGACTCTAATTTTGGAAAGACTATTGGATTCGATGCTTCCCCTCGTGATAAGGATGTCCACAGGTATTCTCTTAATTTGAGGCGCTAGTTTCCTTGGCAAAGATCTGCAAGACAGATTAGTCGATGCTACTTAATAGCATTAGCCATCACCAAAGAAAAAGGTCTTCTTATAAAGTTGTTCATAAAACACTTTAAATACAAAATTTCATTTCAAAGTTTTTTCTTTTTTCCATTAACATTTGAGCTTGTATAGTAAGAATTTGTTTAAATTATGTTACTCTTCATAGATAGAAAAATTGCTGCTTCTTTACTCCTTCATATATAATCAGTTCTGTCTCATATCCTTGTTTGGCATTCTTTGAGTATTTGTTAAACATTTTTGTGCCTAATATTAATTTGATTGTAAATCTTGGTTGTCGATGACGGATTCATTTGGATCTGTCGTTTTAAAATTCTTAGCAAACAATTTACATATTTCCTTCTAATCATTCTTATCTATCAATTCATGTATTTCCTTCTAAATATTCTTATCTATCAATATTTGTCCTTTTAAACGTTCTTATAAATCTTCATGTGGTTTACTTAAAGCTCACCATACAACTAATGCATCTGGAGCCTTTATTAATATTATATCCAGCTTTCATATTTATTTTTTCTCAGTATGTCACTCACTGAGGGAAAATATACAAGTGATTGGTTTTTGGTTCGCTTTCCTTTCCTTAATGCTTATGTTGATTCATAAGTTTGTATATAATAATCTTTTGAGATAATTCTAAAGCCTTTTTATGGACTTGGGTTCGTATTTTTATTATGCTGTTTCTAGATTTAATATTTTATTTTCTAATGATATTTTGACATGATTTTATCTTATTAAAGCAAATTATATGTGCAGTGACCATTGGGGCACGGGTTCTGTGTTTTCTGGTGACAAAACTTTTGATGAACCTGCATGGGGAACATTTGACACTAATGATGATGTGGACTCTGTTTGGGGTTTCAACGCATCTAGTAGCACTAAGGTAAGTGAATACTTCCAACTGCTTTTATTAAATACCTATCTAACTCTGATCCTGCTTCGCAACATTGTACTAAAAAGTTTGTGCATGCATTTTCAAAGCATACACTTCTTGACAGCATTTAATCATGTCTGGCTCTGGCTTTTTGCCTCTTTTTTATTTTTTTATTTTTTTTATTTATGGTCTTTTACTTGAAACATTTCTTGTAGAGGCTTTTTAGTTTTTGGCAATTTTAATTGATATCTTTTGTTTGCAAGCAGTGTGCATTGTAGAAACCTTTTCTCATCACTATAAGTTCCAATTCAGACGATGTTTAATGGCATCTGTTTAAAAGCTTATCTGGTCAATGCAGTGCTAGATTGTGCAATGTGTGTCGTACTTAGCACAGGCCTTGTTTTGCAACGTGAATACTATTTGGATATTGCCAAGGAAACACGGTTATGCATGTGCCTTTTATTTGTAATTTTATTTAATGAATCATTGTGTAGGATGCGGATCATGAGAGAAATGGTGACCACTACTTTGGGTCAAACTTTGGCTTGAATCCTATAAAAACGGGGTCACCACAGGCAAGTGGCCTTTCCCAGAACATCCGCCCCTTCAGATTTGATGATTCTGTGCCCAGTACACCACTTTACAGTTTAAGTAATTCACCTCGAAGGTCTAAGGAAGGTTCAGAACCTGCATTTGACAGTTTCTCAAGGTTTGATTCATTCAGCATGCATGATGGTTTTCCTCCAAGTAATACATTGACACGATTTGATTCAATGCACAGCACTAAAGACTTTGATCCAAGTCATGGTTTCCCATCGTTCGATGACTCTGACCCTTTTGGGTCTTCCGGTCCGTTTAGAACATCATTGGATGGTCAGACTCCTCGGAGAACCTCTGATAATTGGAATGCATTTTAGTTGGGCAGTTCTGCCTCTCCTGTTTGTATTTTCTATCCCTCGTTCAAGCATTGCTAGTGCACTTCATCGTGATCCTATTCATGGGACTTCATTTGTCCTTGTGTTTTATAGTATGCCACCACTGGATGCTTGTGATGTATTTTTGTACTTGTGTATGTTGCTTTTCCTTTTAGTTCTTTTTTCTTTCTTAGCCTTTTGATATTCAAATTTCTTATGGGGATTTTGACTGTCCTTTGGAGCTAATACGTATTTTTTTTCACTCTATACATTTGATGAATGCATTATTGATCGAGTTTTCTGTGGCTTTGCAAATTTTTAAGCAATGAAACTATGGTGATTGTCTAACTCCAAACGCACAATGTAACGAAGTATTTCAATCCTTTGTCTTTCCCGAGAGCTCTGCTTTTAGCCTTTAGGAGGTCTTTCTTAACAACTGCAGACTGTATTATTTCGTAACCAAAAATGATAATAACAGTGTCTATATAAATTTGGGATGAATTTAAATGATATAGCAAAGTTTTATTAGTAAATAGAGGCGAATCTCATAATTGGATCAAATAAATAAAAAATTTACGGTAGATAGCAACTAGTTTTATGCAGTTAAATTTTTTGTAATAATAAAATCTCGTGATCATAAAGAGGACACCATGAGTTATCATGTAAAAGAGAGGATTCCAAAAACTACAAATAATTGGTCCTTTTAACTTACATATAAATGTAACATACATTATTTAAACCATTAAATTAATTCTAGCATTCTCTGCCATTGAATCCATTTAGAATCAAATTTTCTACCTCTTTTGCAGGTTGCATTAAAATTTTACTTCTTTTTGGGAAAAATGCACGCACAGAAACGATTGTGCTAATCCTAAAAAATTCACTGTTTAATGGCGGGCTATCATTTAACGTTCATAGAAATTCTTTTACGGATCCACAAACTCCTTTTGCTAATTGAATTTTTGTTCTCCCCGTGGTGTCCGATACTGCTATTGTATTTGCTGAAAGTTACTTTTAGCCCTCATTAAACCCCGGTCTCTTAGAGCAAAGTAAATAAAAATGGTGTTATAACCTTATGGGTAGTCAGATTTAGCAAATATCTACCCTCTCAGATCTTATAAAACTAATATTTATATATCGATTTATTGTAAACTTTGTTATAGAGGCATGTATTGATTTTGGATCCAGAGTCATCGGAGATGTTTATTTATTTCCCAAAAAAATATTTAAACTTCTAAAATGAAATGATATACATAGCCAAACGAACTCAAGCCAGAATTCTATTACTAAAATGAAAACCCCCCAAGATGTGAAGCCCAAAACTAAAAGTCTACATACAAGAAGACTAACCAAGTCAATTAATTATAAGACTTTCTATGAATGTTACAAAATTTAGACAGAAATTAGGAAGGGGCCGCGCGAACGCAGGCCCCCGCTATCACAAATTATGACGTTGGCTCTCCCACTTGGGGAGACCATAAGCAGGCACCCCTCCAAAGTGCAATGGAGGTCACAAGCTTAGGCCATGGGCCTTCTTGATCACCCATTAGACCCCGTCCAGGTAAGTATGTTATCATGTCGTTCCTCGGTTAATTTTATGTTCCACGCTCTCTCTTTCTTTTCTGTTTTCTTTCCATGTGGGACTAATCGATACCTTTCCTTTTCCTCCCTCACTTTTGCATCTGATATCTTTCAGCTTTTCTTTACCGACCAACTACAATAATCTTTCTTCTTATCTTGGTTTTAGAATGCCATGTAAATTAATGCTACCTTGATAACATTTAAAGGCATCCTAAAAAATGTAAGCCATAACTTCTAGTGTATGAATGTATATATTACCATGTAATCAATAAATTTATACTCATGGTTCTCAATATAAATAATTTTATGTAATTATCTCAATTTTTGAATAAAAATAATTTAACGGTATTTTTAGTTTTAATTAAATATATTTTTTATTTTAAAAATCATTAATTAATTTAAGTTTACATATTTACTAATACTTATATTTTTAAATTATTATTATAATTTGTTAATATTTTTGTTTGAATCATTTATAATAAAAAAGATACCTAACTTTATTATGTATAGTGAATTTTGTAAAATTGAAAAGAATATCATACAACTTAATAATTTGGGTAGCATCTAGCAACCAATTTATTCACCTTGCAAAATAAACAAAAAGAAAAATATTTATATCAAATGTACTATTATCAAAATTTAGATAGCAAGAAAGAGAATATGAAGCTTATAAGTCTAAGCCAAAATAAAAAAAAACATGTTTACATCATCAACATTAAATTTCCTACCATCAATGACACTTTTTGCAAGTCGAATTGGTGTAAGATAGACTTTGATAATAGACTTGTGTGATTTGAAAGTATGTTATGTCTACAACAACAAAGAAAATTGAAAGAATTAATGGTAAAACATAACTAATATAATAACAAAAAAATCATATTATCAAACAATAATTTATGACTTATATATTGGAATTTTTTTGACAAAATTATTATAAAGTCTGCACGAAGTCCATCAATAGTAACTCCATGTTCATCAAACTTTTTATCAAAATAAGTTTTTTTGTAAACTAAAATTAGAATCCAAATATGAAGTTATATTATGATAAAAATCAACGAAAACAACATTTTATGACTTCAAACCTTCATCAATACCACACTCCTTATTCTCCAATAACTTATCCCTCAACAATACATTACCAACATGTTCATATTGTGAATCTCTAACTTGATTTTGGGACAATCTCACCCTATCATAATACATTACTTTGACATGGGACAACAAATATTTAAAACAAAGAGAATCCTTATGTGTTAGTATTTTACTCATATGAATCTAAAAAAATGACATAATACGCAACATGATCAAAATAAAATAATTAAAAAATCAAACATATTAATTCAAATGTTATGTAATATATTGCGACATTATGTAACATATTATATTATATGTACACATGGTACATTATAGGTGACATGTTACATCATTTTATATAATATTTGTCATCTAATATAATATATTACACCATATGTTCATATACAATATAGTATATTACAACAATATAATCTATGGATGTAATATATTACAAAACATACTAGAAATTATGTAACATGTTACATCTTATGAAATAATAAAATGAATCAGTTTAATAATTAAAACACATCAATAAAAATGCAACAATATGAAAATCAAACATTATCGCATAACATTTATTAAGAATGGTCTTAACTTGAGTCATTTTCGATTTGATAATAATTGATCACCTCAATATTGTTAGAAATTGGTTGTTCAAGTAAATAGTTAGTTAATTCCCAATATCTGGAATGACATCATACATCCAGACTTGGAATGCCAAACTAATACCATAGATTTGAAAACGAACTCTACCAACCATCTTTTTCTTTTTGCTTGGTTTTATCTTTTTTTTAGATTCATCTCTAAAGTCACATTGCATATATGCACATAGACTTTGTTTAAGCTATCAAAAAGTAAGTTAAACATTGTATCATCCCAAAGATAAGAATTAAACTTATCCCAATCAGTAGCCAATAGTAATGCTCCTCTACAAACACAAATTCTTCAGTTTACTAAGTAAACCACATTCTAAGAAGTATATCAAACAAATCATAACAATATTTTCCACAACAACCTCAACAAATTCAGATTTAAAATCATCAATCAGCTTCCCTTTAAGAGCCTTACTACTTTATTTAATATCCTTTGGCTTCGTACCACCATTCTTCTTAAAAGTAGTCACAGAGCGAGGATTAGACCTCCCGATGTAATTCACTAAAAAATTTAGATATTTGATAGTAGAAAATTTATTAAAATACTTCGTAACAAATGAAGTTGAATCATTATCAACATCAACAGACTCATTTTCATTCAGCAACTTTAAACTAACAGAATCCAAAATTTGGTGCGTGAGAACCTCAATACCTTCGTACTTATACAAAACCATATCTCTCTCATAGATTTACAAGGGAAACGTTACCTTGACAATAACAAGTGGATTAGTTTCCCACTAAATCATCAGTTTGATAAATTATAGAAATTTTTGAAACATGACTCTTGAAACTTTATTTATAGACACTCATTTAGTACACTCTTTATATGGATCATAACCATTTGTGGTGTGGCATTACAACCACAATAAACATTAAATTCATCTTCCATACCAAGTAGGTTTGGAAAAGACATTATCTTCGATGTATGAAACTTAAGAATGAAAGAAAAAACCATGTAAGATATACATTTAATATTAAAAAAATATGTAATAAATTATAACACAGTTAAAAATGGACAAAAATACATTTATATCAATGATAGACAACAATGTAACCTCGTACAGAAAATACAAGAAAGAATAATGTATATATATATATAACACATAATTAAACAATAAAACTTAATGCTTACTTCAATGCAATAATGTACATTAAAAAGATATCCAAGTTTCATATAAAAATATCATACAAAATATTATAAAACCTAAAAAATAATTGAACAAAAAATGTAAGGTATACAAAATATACTAAATAATATATAATATTTTACAAAATAAATAACAACGAAGATATAAAAAGAACAATGTAACATGTTACATTAAAATTTTAATACAATATAACAAGATACATTCAAGTCATTTACAATTTACAAGTGAAGAAAAAAAATAAAGAAATTAGTTAAAGAAATTAAAAGAAGAAATTGAACCTCACTAATGTCATCTGCCATAAATGGACTAATCTTCTTAGGTTGATTTGGTAAAGTAATATCAATACATTTCCTCTTAGACATCTTACAACAAAATTAAATTAAAAAAAAGAAATGTAAAACTCTATACCAAATACAACACAAAAAAACTAAAAAAAAATTCAAAGTGATACACTGAAAAAGCATAAAATCTTTATAAAAAATGACATAACAATAGAGAAACACAAGTAACATAAAACAAAACATATTTTGCATCGATTAAACTTCAACATACACCAACTAAGAAAAGAAACAAATAAAGAACAAATCAAACAAATGATAAACAATGTAGTATATGAGAATACACATACTGATTAGAAATCGAGAAAGATGAGTTAAAAAGTTTAAAAATTTACCTCAATAAGTGACAAAATATAAATACACACAAAATAACAAAAAAAATGTAATATAGTAGAATATTAGTGAGTGAATTAAAAAACAAAATAAAACTTTTGCAAATATGTGGAGAACATAAGGATAACCAAGAGTAGTTAAAGAGATACGAAATAACAAGAAAATACAAAAAAAACATAAATATACTCAGTATAAATAAAGAGAAATGGGTAAGTAAGTTAAAAAAAATTACCTTAATAAATAACAAAACACCTCAGTAAGTAAAGAAACATAAATACACATAAACATTAAATCAAACACATGAAATAAAAAAAAAAGAAGATATACCAAAATCACAATAAAAGAATCAATAAAATCAAAAGAACACCTTCAACAATCTATGAACACAAAGATAAACCAAAGCAATTAGAAAGATACTAAATAACAAGAAAAACACAAAAAAAATACCAAATGAACTAGAAAAACACAAAAATGTCATACATAATGCGTGATGAAAAACACAAACAAATGCACGAAAAATCAACAAAAAAATCCATGTAAATGAGTACCTAAAATACCATAATTGAACAAAGAGAGAGATACGATATGAGAGAAAAAGAAATTAAAATTGAATGCTTGAATGAAGGGGAATATCTCACATTAATCGATATAACATGCAAGGGCAAAATCATCTTTTACACTTGTGAAAATACTGTCATGCCACGATATCAAGAAAAATTTGAATTAGCTTGGTATGATCTCTATTATGAAACAATTTTACATATATATAATATAATTAGGGTTATCAACGAGATCTAGGACCCCCTTTTCGTTTTCCGTCCACAATTTAGAATTCATCCTTTATTCCTACTTTAAATTCTTGCATGGACATATAGAGGATTCCTATGAGAATGTGGACCCAAAGGAACGTGAATCCAAGTAATATTTTAAATATTACTTTTTTATTTTTTATAATTTTTATTATAAAAGAAAAATTATAATAGAAGTATATAATAAATGATTCGTAATGAGAAAAATAAAATTTTGAAATAAAAAATAAAAAATATTTATGTAAAAGGAATAAAAATAAAAATATATGTAACAATAAATACATAATCATTTTATATTAAACAATATTAATAAATCTTGTCATAAAATAGTTTGAAATAATAACAATAAATTACAAAATAATTATAAGATTTTAAAGTTTAAATAATTTTTATAAAATAAAAATTATTAATGTTTATAAAATAAAATATAAAATATATAATGCAATATTTATGATTAATTTGAATTTAAATGTAATTAAATCTATAAAAATATTAAATTTTTATATATTTATTAAAACAGGTCATATAATTTCGGGAAACAAGATATGAAATACAATCTACGTCCTTATCTTACCTCGTATTACAAAATATGAATCCTTATTTCTCGTTCTTATTCTCCATTTTGTTGTCCCCATCTTTATCTACAACCTGATAATCCTTGTAAGGATTCGTCTCGTAAGAAAAAATTGACATGTATTAGAAAAAAATGTGTTATATGAAGTATGTATAACTGGCTTAGGGTTTCTGCTAGAGACAAAAGAATTTAGAACAAGTAGAGATTAGAGAGGTGAAAAAGGGACATCGTGATCGGATGCTCCAGTTTGGATTATAAAATGTATTTTTTTCTTGTTGAAACCAAATGTCAATATACAAAAAGGATTGGAGTTTGACTATGTTGCTATTAAATTTTGTGCCTTAGAGATGAATGCAACTCCTAATATAAATTTAACTATCAACCTTCCCCTCCTCAATTTTATCCTATTTATTTGGGGAAGCTAATACATAGTTTTAACTTTTAATCTAATGTTATATTTTCAAACGCTATTTTAGGAGGTTGATACATAGTTTTAATAGATAGAGTAGATGATCAAAAAGTCCCAAAAAAAATTGATATTATTTATAAGAGTATCTCCACTCCATTTCGGTGCAACTTTTGCACCATTCTCCTCTCCAATCTATGACAACAAATATTACACTAAGATGATGACAAGGTGATAGGAATGAGATTGTGAATGAAATTACTTACACATATTTCTATATTTTATGTTATAAATTTGAAATAGAATTGAAACAATTCATAAAAGAGATGAAATTTTCATTCTAGTATCTCTTAATGGAATCATTATTCTATTTTCATACCCATTGTATAAAAAAAAATTATTTTAATTTTACCCTCAAATTCAAAATTATAAATCCTAAAATTTAAACAATTTTTTCAATTTTGATTATATAATATTGGATATTAATATTATGAATTTTATTACCGTATATTAATATTTGAGTGTTATTTTACAAAAATATGAAAAAAAAATATCAAAAGTATTATTTCTTATTTTTAAAAATAATATTTTTAAGAAATAATTATTTTCTTTATATTTAATTTTATTAATATGAACCAAACGTGATATATTTTTTTACAAAATAAAAAATGCCTTTTATTTGTTTTTTAAATTAATTTCATAACAAATTATTATATTAAATCAATTAATTATTATCTAAAACATTTACACTATTATTAAATTATTATTTTAATTTAACCTATATTTATTAATTTTATATCATATAATTAATTTTAATTACTATATATAATAATAAAATAATAATTATAACATCCTTTAATAACGCACTAAATTATATGTATTATATCAAATTTAATACAACACTATTTATAGTATAGTGCTGGAGCAACTTTTAATACAAGAGTTGCATCACTTGGTGAACGGAGCATTATTATGTGTTGTTTTTTTTTAAACCTGTGTCGCCTTTCCCGCATTAAGCATCATGTAGTAGTGGCTTAGATTCGATTTAATGGGATGATGCAACAAAAATAAATAATACCGATCATACTCACCCGGCAGTCTTCCCTTGAGTTGAAGATAGCACAAAGAACAAAATCATGGTCATCAATTACATAATCTCATGAAAACTTTGATTTTCTATTACAAACCAGGTAACACAAGTAATGCAGTTCTAAAGACTAGTGTCCCCAAACATACAATTTTATTAGTGAAGTAGCTCAATCAATTTGCTACCAACGGATAGGGGTATGTGTGTTTTGAATAAACTGTGGCATCATACAATGTTGCTGCTGTTGCTGCCAATTTTGCAATCCTTCATTTTCTTCCACCATTCTGTCTAATTTTAAAATAGGACCACCATTGCAATTGACACTATTTTCTTCTGTATCCATCATATCAACCTCTTCGGCTTCCATGGGTATTAAAGAATCAACTGCTTCTTCCTCTCGCCTTGGAGTCGACCAATAACGAGATGCAACCCATGGAACAACAGCCAAACAATCATTCGAAACATCTGCTGTATCTCCTTTGCACTTTTCATCCTCTATCGGTTTCAAAGATTTTGAATTCCTCAATGAAAATATATGATCTACCAATAGGGAGAAAGAAGAAGAGAATGATATATTAGATAAATAGACGATAGCCATACCAATCATATAAAAATCATATGATCAACTTCAAAATATCACTCAACTTGATCCTAACATCAAAGTTCATTAAGACTTTTGCTTCTGATAGCCTAGTCACATTAAGAATCTAACACATACCCCCAAATCATAAAGTAGAGAAGCCATACTCTTGAATTCTTTGAAATGAAATCAGTGTACCAATTCATCCATTTATTGTTCTCAATTTTTCAGTCAAAACTAACAGTATTTATGACCAAATAACTGTATAAAATTATTATTGCAGATCATTCAAGAGCACATAGATCACCACATTATGTAACAGAACAAAGAAAGGCTACGCAGGCAACAAATTTCAGGTTCATAAACACACTATCTCTTTTACTCGTAGCGAAATTAAAAGTGAATGTCTAATTGGAAGCATAAGATTAGTTACCTTTAAAACTGGGAATCAAGTCAGAATTAATAATCATAGAGAATTCATTTGAAGATGGAGATTTAAAGAAGGTTGTTTGTGTTGGATTGTAAAGCACGAGAGCTTTCTCATTATAAGCATCGCCCATAGGCATCGAGTTAGCAGGTAAAACGTCAGTTTGCACCGTTGTAGAGCCAATCAAGTGTTGGTCATGTGAAAGTGTTCCACTAAAAACCAGAGGAACATTGCTATTTGTATCTTCATTTGAAATTGGAACCAAATCAGCATCCTTCAAATTTTCATAGAAACACACATCAAAATAAAAAATTGCAACGATTTCAAATTCAGCATAGTATGAAATTCATAACAGGAAGACATCATATGAATGATTATCAACTTTGGGAAGTAAAATATGAAAATTTATTCAAGTACATCATATTTAGTAAGACAAATTTAATTTAAAGAGGATAAAGGGAGAAGGAAAAGATTGGGAACGTACCAGTCTCCTGGTTTTGGCCGAAGGAGAAGAAAAATTAGTTGGAGATAATTCCTCGTATAGATTTTCGAAATCTTTGCGTTTCATGTTTCAATTTCGTTGATACGGATTAAACGGAAGTGCTAAGTGGAAAGTGGAAACCCTAATGAGATTGCTTGTTCGGATGCTAAAGTCTTTTGTTCACGTTTTTCGCGCTTCTTCTGGAAATTTCTAGCTCACAGTCCTTACCCATGATAATATTTATATACTGCGTGTATGCATCTCTAGGAAAAAGTAAATTGAAGGTAGGATTGAAAAGATTGTGAGTCGACGTAACAAGTATATCTCCCATCAGATTACACGTTTATTTTCGAGTATTTAAAAAATATATATTAGTAAAAATCATTATTAACAAAATATGAAATATGTATTATTTGAATAAATGTATCCATAATATATTTTTTATATAAAGAATAGATACCATTACAAGTATGCAATTCATTCTATTTAAAAAAATAAAAAAAATAATAGATATATTTTTATAATATTAAGATACTATTTAATTTTATTATAATAATATAAAATATCAATAATAATTTATAACTTCATCTAAGTTAATAAAACATATTCATTTCATTTATTTTTAGTGTGTTTTGATAAGTGATGAAATAAATTTTATTTATTTATATTTTAAATCATAAATTTAAATTACATCAAGTGAGGTTTGATTTAAAATTTCATCTTTAGTCTCTTTTTATTTAATATATATATTTTATTATTAAATAATTAATTTATAAATTTAGATTATAAAAATTTATTTAATTTTGTGTAAATCGAGAAAATAAAATTTTGATATTTTAATGAATTATAAAAAAAATATAATTTATATAATTTATTAACACTTTTTTTTATATATCTTGGATAGTAAAATAATAATAAACGTATTTAACAATATTGTTGATATAATATGTTTTTGTAATATGTGATGCAAATTCATAAAATTCTTGAAAATCAATGTGGGTAATCAAGCATCAAAAATTGAACTAGGAGCATTGTATACGAAGATTGTAATAGATTCTGGATAACTCGATCGATCGAGGAAAGAGTCGATCGTACATTGATCAAGGAGTTTATGCTCAAATTGTAGGCTCTCAATTTTGAAGAGTCGATCGATCGAGTAAAGGTCGATCACTCAAGCTTGTAAGTTTTGACACAAAATAACGAAGGGCATTTTGGTAAAATACCAATGGAGATTGTATAAGACCCTTGGTGTTCTAGAATTCATTTATGTGAGATCAAGAAGTTTAAGATCTTGAGAGAAAGAAAGGCAAGAGATAAATATGATTTTTTTCCATTGATGGTGGTGAGAAAGCTTAGTGTTTTTTGGACATTTTTTTGGGTGTAAGCTTCTGTAAGGTATTATTCTATCCTATTCAATCCATTAGTAATATAATAATTAAAGTGTTTCTTCATTGAAAGAATGTGAGATTTTGGGTATGTTCTTAAGACTAAAAGGGATTGAGTGATGCTTGTATGATGATGATAATAAATGATTGTAATGCTATTAAGTAGTATAGGTTGTAATCTTATTTAATTTATAGTGGAATATTACTTGGGTGCTTGGGCTGTGAATATAAGCTCCATTATTTTGGAGATGAATCACATTAAATCTTGTGTGTTATTTTATCGCTTTCTTTGCTCATGTTTATTCTATGTCATTATATTGGTGTATTTGTATTTGAGCTTATTGTTTATTAATTGGTTTCCATTTGGTTCTCTTTATCTCATTTTTTGATTGGGTAAAAATCGGTTTACTGGATGACTTTGTTTTATATAAACCCTAATAAGACTCGGTATAATCACAACAGATTGGTATCAGAGCTCAAGGTTTTCGACTTTGTATTGGTTTGTGTATTATTAAAATTTATGATTTGTTGTGGAGTCTTGTTTGGTAAAAGTTTTGTGAAAGTTGTTGAAAATTATTTGAAGATTTCTTCGGTGTAATCAATTATGAGTAAAGTTAAGATAGGGAAATGATATGGTTCCAATGACTTTCACATATGGAAGGCAAAGATAAATAGCATTTTGATTCAACAAAAAATAGTGCAAGTCTTAGAAAATGATTCAGAGTTTCTAGATGGTTCACCAATTTTCAAAAGAAAGAATTAGAAGTAACCACTTACGTCTTAATTTATTTGCACTACATGATGATGTGATTCGTAAGGTGCAAGGTTAGGTGATTGCAAATGGTATGTGGAAAAGTTGGACAAGATATACGTGCAAAATACGATGTCTCAGAGGTTCTATTTGAAAGAACAGTTGTTTGGATTTCGAATGGATATGTCAAAGAGCTTGAAGCCTAACTTGGCAAAGTTCTAGACAATTTCCATTGACTTGTCAAACATTAGAGAGGATTTTAGTGATTACAATCTCACCTATTTTTTGTTACACAATCTACTAGAGTCGTATCGTGAACTAAAGACAGGGCTCAAGTATGGAAGAGATAAAATCTCTTCAAAGTAAGTGGTCTCTCACTTGAGAACATAAGATTTGGTGTTGAAGATAGAAGGACTACATCTTGGTGGTAGTGATAGAGGTGTTGTATTGTTTACCCGTGGTCGAGGAGGTGATAAAAACAAAGAATTGAATGATAAGATTCACTTTCGATTTATATGGCAAGAGCAAAGAAAAATGTGAGGTGTTATCATTGTCAAAAATATGATTACATTAAAAGAGATTTCCCATAAAGCATAGTACACAAGATAGAAGCATTAAGCAATGAAAAAAATTCAATGGTGGATGGGAAGACAAGTTGTGGATATGTTGAAGCACTTACAATTTTGATAAAATAGTGAAAATTTTGGCACATGGGTTTTGGACTCATAATGGTGCACATACCATTTTACACCTCATCTTTATTTCTTTCACCATTTACAAGCCAATCTTTATCTTCTTTGGTCATTCCATTCTAACAAGATTGGAGATTTCATCATCGATGGGCGACCAAATCATGATATGTCATGTCTTTTCTCTTCCATAACCACACATTATAGTAACAAATTAATTACTAAGACTTAAAACTTGACAAGTCTCTTAATAATAAGGATGTTACACTCATCTCCATGGAGAAATCCTTGTCAGTCGATGGAAAGAAGCAACTTATTAAGCTATTCAACTCAAATGAATATAAGAAGGAAAAAGCTAGGTCTTTTGCTTTGAAGTCATTCCAAACATAAATGTGTCACCCCATAAATAATAGAAAAACGAGGATTTTTTTCTTTGGTCTTTCTCTATTGATGGATTTGAAAGTGTAGGAAAGTGATATCTTGTTTCAAAAGTTAGAATCTAAAAAGAGGTTTTTTTTATGTCCGACTGATTTCTATATACTTAACGGTGATAGAAGGATTAGAGGAAAGTAGTTTGATATTTTACGAAAAATTATGGTTTTGGTTAATTTTGAAATTCAAATAAAGTTATTGGTTTGTTTGTTTTAATTCTCTTTCAATCTGAAGGTGTAATTGAGTAATTTGAGTAATGTATTACAATTATATCTATTTTTATATGTAAGATATTACATTCATATTTATTTTTATATGTAATGTATTATATATATCTTTATTTTTGTATGAAACGTGATACATTAACATCTAATTTATATATAATATGTTATATTCATCATAATTATGATGATTCATCATATATAACTTGTTATATTCACAAGTATCTTTTATGTAACATTTTACATACATCATAGTTCTGACGACCTATCAGATGTAACATGTTACATCCACATATACATGTGTATATAACTTGTTATATCTACAATAGTTCTAATGACGTATCAAATTTAACCTATTATATCTACTTATATTTTTGTATGTAATATATTATATTAATCAAAAAATGTGATAAGATTACAAGCAATGAGGTCATTGAAATTCTCGTGAAGTCGTCGACTATAGATGTTAGAGATGCAGTGAGTATAATTTGATCTTATTTTATTAAAGTTATAAAAAAATTATATTTTAATCTTTTTATTATATAATTTGATATATAATTATGAATTTTAAAATTATATATTGTTAATTAGATTTTTTTTTTATTAAAAATAAAGTTATTTATGCCGAATACCCCATATTTTGTGGAGTCTCAAATAATTATCTACTGAAGCCCAATTAGGCCCAACTAGCTAAATACAAGTTTGAATATTGGAACTCACCAATGTCCCATCGCCAAAGGACAGAGTTTCTAATTTTATTTGTCTTACTCAATTAGTCAAGACAAGTGTTTAAAAATAAGATAGCATCCTCAGTTGTACTCGTTTGAAAAGGAAAAAAAAAATCAAATAAGTACGGCCTCTTTGGTCATTATAACATTCTCTCAAATCTCACCAAAGAAATATCGTACATTGACATAATAAAATCCAAATGTTTAATAATAATTTTACCTCCACAAATTTTTTTTTGGCTGGAAATAGCTTGAATAGTTTGATTATTTTGTGACCGACTATTGTGAGACCATAGCATTCAAATAATCACCAACCTAATAAGTTGGGACACTTTAAACTCAATAAGTAAAAATGTTCTTTATCATTGGTTCATATGTATCAAATGATAGGTAATTCAAGATTAAAATAAATATAATCAATGATATGTTTGTTACATTGTATTAGACAACTTCATGATATAATTTCTATATAATGATAGATTTGTTTATGAAATCATGTAATATCATATAATATAAAAATAATAAAATTACGTAGAAATTTTTACAACCATAAGTATGAATCTAAATCATATTAGAAATTTAACTTAATTTATCTGAATATTTAATGATAAAATTATATATTTTGATTTTTTATTTCATATCAAATTAAATATAATAGTTTTTAAAATGTAATAAAAATATAAAAATAATATAAATAAATTTTATAATAAAAAACTATTTAAAATATAAATTATATTATTAAAATATTTATAATTAATTTTATGAGATTATATTATACAACTTATCACCGAATACAATACAGATTAATTATAAATTTATAATACAAATCAATACATTTCAATACAGTATGATTATATTTAACGTATTCGATACAGTGCACTAAACATACTCTAAAATTATAATTTTTATATTTTTTTTTCTCTATTTGTACATCTTCTTATTTCACTTATGCTAATTTTGGTTTGGTACAAAAACAAGCAATAGTGCATGATTTACGGTAATAAACTCGGCTTATTATTATTATTACTTATGAGCTTCGTACCATAAGAAAACTAGCAAACTAAATTCAGTAAATGAGTAATCAAAGTGGTTTTGATCCTTCTAAGAAAGTATCCCAATGTTATATTCATCTTCTTGTTTTTTCCAAAACTAAAAAAGAAAAAGAAAGAAAATTTATTGATCACAAAACACCAATTTCCCTCTTTTCAAACACAGTCCTTGTTCTCCAACAGAATTAACGACCTTTCCATAGCTATACCTCAAAGGCATTCTTTTCATCACTCTATGAAACTCACTTATACATTTCCCTCTTCTCTTCCTATGTTGCCCTTTCCTACTACTCAACCCCACTTTTGCCACTCCTTCCGCTAATCCGAACGCTTCACCACTATATACGTCGTCGTTTCTCGCATCCCCCCAATCTCTAACCCTCTCTGCACCCACTAGAATGGGCCCCGCATTCACCGAATCGGCCACCACAAAATTCATCAACACATCCTCACAGTTACGCTCCCGATCGACGATGTTCCTCATGCGGAACATGGAAGCTTCTCCTCCGCAGCTGTATCGGAACAAATACTCCCTCTTGAAAATCATAAACTTGGTGAGAACAATCGAGTACTTGTCTGGATGGACGGTGTAGATCCACTCCTTTATCGATAAATCTAAATCGTGCGATCGCGCGAAGAATCCGATCAGACGGTCGGGATTTGATTGCCAGACTCTGAAAGCGAAGTGAAATGATTTCTGGTCAACTTCAACGTCGTCGTCGCAGATCAAAACAGCGGCGTTTTTAATGGAAGGTCTGGGAAGGAACCGAGCATTGAGACTGCTCGAAGATTGGCGAATCAACGAGATAGTTGAAGAACCGAAGGAAGAGAGAAGTGTAAGGTTTTGAGCCAATTGGGATAGGGTTTCCGCCGGAGTAGAGGGGTTTCCCCAGAGGACCAGAATAGCAGAGACTAGGGGCGACGCAGCGTAGGTGGTGGCAACTGATTGGAGGAGAGGAATACGGGACTCGGAGTAGCCGTTGATTAGGACTGTGATTTGGTCCCATCGGAGAGTTCTCGGGTCTGGTTGAATATTTGGGTCGCATGGATCCGAGGTTAGTGAGCGAATAGAAAGCACATAATCGATAAAGAAAAGCAGAGCTATGCATTTTAGGAAGAGCTTCATTTCTTCAGCAGCTCCGTTAAAACTTGAAACTGGGTGTTTGATTTTTGAATAATATAAACTACTTTGTAAAGGAGAAGTGACAAATATGTAATTTTTAGGACACATAGAGTTTATTCAGTCGTTAGTGTCAACGACACGTCGTTTGTTAAAAACTCCTAGTTGACTAGTTGTGCTGTGTGCACCACTCCAGCAAGTTCAGCTACGACAAGAATTGGTATTCCTTCATTTCTGATGTCTCGCTAGCTGCAGCAAACATTCCAAGACTTTTTTTGTCATCACTCTTTATTGTTATGTTGCATTAATTCTTATTCATTATATCGTTGGTAATTCATGTAAAGTTGTTTTGGTGGCAATTTTGTGTGAGCTTTGCAATGGTAAGGGTGCTTAGTTTGCCACTTTTGTAAGGGGCTGAAAAGTGAAAACCTGTGTGAAAGCTGAAAACAATAGGAACTATGGTCGATGTCTCTCTAATAGAGCTGTAAGTTGGGTTTGCTCTAACTTTTTGGAAGCTCAAAACATTTTCTTCATGTATTGAAGCACTTTTTTAATTATCAAAGCGCTTTAACAAGCTCATAGAAGCATAAACAAACAGATACTTAATATGTCCCCCTGCCCCCTCTTCTATTTTTTCCGTTTTCCTTTTTGACAATGACTTCCAGCTTTTGTGGCATATTTTGTAAAGGATCATATAGTAGAGAGAAAACGAATCTTCTATTCTCTTCTTTAATTTGCTGCAGATCGGATGTGTCTTGTTTTCAATGTGCAAAATGTTCAAATGTCTTACAAGGATTGTTTTGTTCTTTTGTACAGCTTATCAAATATGCATTCTTCTGTTCTTTTTTATTTTACCACTGAATAATTAGTCTTCTGAATTCTCATGTAATTTTTATTTCATAATTGTATTTTATTCAGATGTGTTTGGATATGAATGAAATTGTAGTATAATTAAACAAGATTGTTGCAGAGTGCAGACTACATCTTTTTTTGATTGAAAAATGAGTCAAAAAAATTTCAATATTACCTGAGTTGAGAAGACAAGCTGTCAGTATTACCGAAGTATCTCTACATGTCTACAATTGCTGTCTTTTGCATGCTGTCCTGATACTATTTCAGCATTTGAGTACGGTTACTATGTACGGCTATGTAGTATTTCTACTCATTTATCCTTCGAAATAGAGAGTGATTTTAAAATATTTCCTGATGATTGCAAATCTTGTTTCATTTATGGCAAGTTGATTTTTTCAATATCCAACTTTTGTCTATTTCGGCTGAAATTAATCTTAAAATGAAAGCTTCAAGACTTTTTATGAAAGAAACTTTTGTTTAATATATTCTGCATAACTTGATATGGTTAAGTATATCTTATTAACACAATTAAAGCATTAAATGAGGCATGAGTTATGCAGTTGGCACATTTTCATACTTTCTGAAAATTGAAATATATGGATGCATGTGAATAAGCTAGAAACTCTCAGATTTTTCTACTCTTCGCTTTTGTTTAATTTGACCTGTGCTTAAATGGACAGAATCCAATGTTGCAATGCTTATTTTAATGTCTTTTATATATTTCCTTCTATTTCACAAGCATAGGATGCTAACGACCTTTATGGATTAGTGAACGACTGTACTCAACAAGCGGTATTCATATGATAAATTGCTACTAAATAAATGCATTGAATATTATATTTATGGAAAGACATAACTGTAAGTGTCCTTGAAGTACTGATTACTGAATGTAGCTGTTCTACATTTTCACTATGCACAACATGGGAAGAACCCACTAATCTAATCTGACAGATGTGCCATGGTAAAACTGTTGACTAACTTTAGCTATCTTTTGAATCTGAGTTGCCATATTATTATAACTTTTTTTTCAGGTGGTAATACCTTGTTTTACATTTGAGGATTAGATGATGAAAGCTGTTAGCTAAATGCTTCTCTAGAAATAAAATCATTGAAATGGTGAGTTGGGATTTACAATTTGCAGCCTTTTGAATTATTGATCTCTTGTTTTGATTCTACATGTATTTATATCACATAAATGGATGTTTGGCATTTGATTAAAATTGCTAGTATGCCTCAGAATGCAATAGCAATGAAATGCTTAGTATAGGCAATAAACAGCTTTGAATCATTATAATGCTGAAATGGTAATTTTAGCATTAGCAAAAACAGTTATTCAAATATTTCCCTCACAGACACATACATACATAGCCTCATATATGATGATGAAAATGTAGAGGAACAAAAGATGAAGATCCAAAACTATCTGCACATTGGGCTTTCTGGGTAGTGAGAAAGAGTTAGCTGGCTATCTGGTAAGCTACATTCCAACCTATCGTCTCTGTTAAGATTGTTTTGCAAGAAAACTATGTCTTTCTTATCCTCCATCATCTTCAAAATAGTTTCAAACATAGCAACCTCACATGGAATCCTCAACACACCTTCATGTTGAAACCCAAATTCCTCCTCTGCTTCCCTCAACAAAACATGAAAAACACCATGACCCAAATACTCTGTTGGTATAATAAATCTCTTCCGCTCTTCTCCAACAGAAATTGCAAGGTAGCCTTTAGGAACAGTAGTACTATTGCTTGAAGCTTCACTAGCTGTTCTGTCAGATAATGAAAGTGTCCTTTTCAGGAAATGGATACTTTTGTTGATGTTGGTGCTGTTGCTGCAAATGTTGTTGCTGTTTGTGGATTTTGATGAGTTTGCAAGCTTTCTCCACTTCTTTAGGATCTGTTGAAGCCTAACAATTTCTCTAATCTTGTTAGACTTCTTTGAATCCATAATGCTTATTTCTGACGTGTTTCTAAAAGGTATGTATCTTCCTCTTCAATATGTTGCTATTTGCTAATGTCTATCTTAGTTGGTTGTTTTGAAATTTATAGTGGTAAGACCTTGGTCCTGCCGAATTTTAAAAGGAAAAAAATACCCCTATGGTCATTTTGTTTTTAACTTTACTTCCACGTTTGAGTTAGTTTACTTTGAAGTGTTACATTTCAGTGTTTTATTATTAACAAGTTGAACACTCTAGTCTTTCTTCTTGTTATCAATTTTAATAATTTATGTAATATTTTAGTCATTTTACTTTTAAAAATTGATCCGGGTATTTTGTCATATAATAGAAAACTCCCACCCTTGTTATTAAGATTTAAAATCATAGTTTACTTAATGGTATAAAAGTAAGATTAATTCTTATTTTGTTTTAAATCGCAAATTCAAAATACACAAATATCATTTAATATTAAAAAAATATTTAAAATTAATTTCACCTAGTTTTTTCTGAAAAGAGAAAAAAAATTAAAAGTGACAGAAATAATCAGTTTGTTAATAATAAAAGTGACTAAAATATTTAAAAGATAAACAAAGTCACCGTACCGTTTGGTTACTCTTTTAAAAGCTCCGTTTTCTATTTTTTAATATTTTACTTACAGCTTAGACCCATCCTTAAGAATTTATTATTTATTTATTTATTTATTATTATTATTAACACTAGTAGACTTAGGCCCCCTTCCCCTTGGTTTCACCTTTCGGCACAAATGGTTAAACTCACGTGGGGTTTGCCGGTTTGGTACTAAATTTTCATTAGCTACTTAGACTGCGATTTTGAGTTAAATTGAAAATTTCAATTCGTAATCTAATGTTGTATAAGTAGTGCGGAAGAAATATTACATATCACGGGGTAATAGTGCCTATAATTATATTATATTATTATTTTAATTTAAAAATAAATATAAATATTTATAATAATTTGATATTTTTTAGTTGTAATTATAAATAATAATATTTGTTACAAAAATATCAACTTAAAATTTAAATTTATATATATCGTGTTTTATATATGTTAATAATTTATAAATAATTTTTAATATTAATCTGATTTTATTCGGTTTGAAAAATTTGACCTGATTTTAATTCGAATTGATTATATTATGGGATAAGATACGAATTAAAAATCTTCAAATCTATTAAAATCAAATTGAATTCATATGTATTAAAAATAAATAATTTGAATATGATGTTAACCCTATTTATATAGATTTTAATACATTTTTCAATTTGTTATTTGAACAAATTTTAATCGTTGGAAATAATATAAAAGAATTGGGACCGATGGGAAGTAGAGAGCCAAATTGATGACTACAATTACAGAGCTTGTATGTCATTTGTGATAAAAAGTATTTCACTTTCTTATATTTTAACTCAGCATTAAAAAAATTTAACTCTATAATTGTTATATAATTATATTTTTAATCATAAAAAAATATTATATTATATTAAATATAAATTATATAATTATATAAAAATTTAATATTATTAAGAGATATAAGCTTAAATCGTAACGATATTTTTATTTAAACTTTTTAAAATTTTAATTTTAAAATTATGTATCATAATTTTTTATCTTAAATTAATTTTTTTTATTTTTAAAATTAAAAATATAAAAATAAATTTAATATTAATTTAATTTTTTTAATAAGTAAAAAAATTATATAAAAGAAAATAAATATTATTTTAAATATAAATATTTTATATAAGTTATTATTAAATATTTTATTAATTAAATTATAATATAATTATATTTAAGATATTTAATATAATGCATTAAATATGCTGTCACTGAATGGTTATGATTCTCCTATTATATATTGTAGCTACGCATCAATTATATATTATAACAATCAATCAATAGCTACTTACACGATTATAAAATTATTCAATTCTATAATTGTCCATTGTCATAGGGTACAAGTACCAAATCAATACTCATGTACTTAAGATTTATAAGCAGTTTTTTATATTATAAGTTTCTTTTTAAATTATAACTATTATAATAAATAATTATTAGTTATAATAATATAATTTATTTTTTAATTTATAATTAATTATTATATTAATATTAATAACATCATAATTTATGTTAAATAAACTTTTGAAAAAATAAAAAATAAAAATATTATCTCTAAAACTTATAAAAATAAAAATCATTCAAATAATATTGATTTATATTCTATTAGATATAATTTAACATTAATCTTATCTAAATTATCGTAATTTAATTTAATTAATGTTTAAAATAAAATAATTTTAAATTTTTAATAATAAAAATATACAAAATATATATAAATTATGATATTTTATGATTATAAGTTTTAAAGAGGTCGAGTTATTATAATATCTTGTATTGTTGTTTTTATAATATATTTATTGTTAATTTTAAAAATTATTGAAAATATTTTTAATAAATTTTAATTAAAATAAAATAAATATATTAAAGATAAAAGGTATTTTTAATAATTTTTAATTTAATAATAAATATATTGTTAAAATAATAAAATAAGATTTTTAAAATTATTATTTTTATTTTTCTCCTAAACTTTTTCGAGATTTATTCTGCAAGGGTTTTGGTTTCGTATGCAAACTGGCCAAGCAGTCAAAGGGACTCGTACAATTCAGTTGTACTGTTCAAACTTCTTTCACATGTTTCAATACTTGTTTTTGTAACTTACAAATTTCTAATTTTTTTCTTCATTTTATTCGACATTTAAACAATTTTTAATTGACGGGTGGCAATATTATTTTCATTATTTTAAATTTATAATAAATAAATATTCATTTACTGACTTGATGGTCTTGGAGTTAGGGTTTTTGGGAGTACAAGGCTCCTCATGTGGTTCCTCCTTCCCTTTTGCATTAAAATATAAAAAAAAATACACAAGAAATCGTGTTAATTGAGACTGACATTTACATATGTTATAAGCGTTACCGAATTAGAGAAGATTTTTTATACGAGGATATTCAGGATGATTATTAAAAAATATTTTAAAAAATATAATTTAATTTATTAAATATATAAATAAATTAAATAAATATAATTAATTTTGATTACGATTTTCAATATAATCGTAAACTAATTGTATATGTTGTTTCATGTTTGATTTATACCCAAAATCGTACTCGTCTCCGAAATTTATTAAGTAAAAATCGAACCATCGATTCAAATAATTATGGATAATTGAATTCGTGATTTTTTTTAATCATTCTTAAACATATGTTAAAAATAAGATAAATTTGTGTTTAATTATATTAATTTAAATTAAATTGATTCAATTTTAATTTTAATTGAATTTAATTTAAATTTATAAAAATAAGTTTGGATTTAAACCAAAGGGTAATATAAATTCGTTAAAATTAGTTTGAATTATTAATTATATGTTTTTTAATTTATTGAATTTTTTATAAATCAAAAAATTATTTTTAATGGTATTAAAGTTTATTAATATAAATATCATTATATAAAAAATAAAAAATAATATTATAATAACTGATCAATTATAAAAAAAGTACATATTAATAACATTCTATTACATCATCAAATATTAAGATTGAACATAATCTATATCATAAGTAATTTTAAATCATATTATCATCCATAACATTTTAAATATATATAAAAAAATTACAATAATTTTGATTTAATTTAAGACTTATGAGTTGGTTTGAACCCAACTTAATTTTTCAAATTATTTGAGTTAGTTTAAAATAGGTTTGAATTTAATTCGATTCCGTCGGTAGAATTACAAAACAAATTATAACCCTAATAAGGGAATATTATTTATTATTTTTGGAGTATTTTTTTTATCAATAAGATTATAATAATATATTTTATATTAATAAAATTTAAAATTAATGTATTTTTTTAAAAAATAATTTTTCGATATAAAGTGAAAACTCTAAAAATAATAAATAATTTCTTTTAACCGTAAAAACAAACGAAACAAAATAAAAGAAGTTTAGTTAATATTTATATTGCAGAGCTGAATCAAACGAAGGAGAAGTCCGTGTATGTCAAGTTTGACATAGATATAAATAACATGGCAGTTTAAAATTTGTATTAAATTCAAAAATTAATATATTTGTGAAAGGATGAACTCTATCTATTACAACTTTTGATAATTACAAATTACATGGCGAGATATGATTGGTTTATTTTAAAACCATGTTGATCCTTATACGTACTGAGCTAATTACATTTACTGCATCATTTCAAATATACAATGGTGTTTCAAATATAGTAAGCTCTTTGTGGGTTCTAAATTAGCGAAAATTGGTTAAATTAAATTTTATTAATAAATATCAAAGATATAATTTAAAATAAAACTTATTATTTAAATACATCAATAATTAAATTTAATGAATTAAAGCTAATAATATTCGTTACACATGAAGGATAATCTAAGTTTTAATAATTTCATTTTGTTGTAAATTTCTCAAATTGAATATCTGATTATTGAAATTAATATATATTTAATGTTTTTAAAATAATTGAATCTTGATACCATCTAGTAACTTTTAAGATCTCGAATATGTCATGTTTAAATGAAGATCTAACTTTCAACGAAACACAAATAAAATGAGCATAAATATAATATAAATCATGTTAGATTAATATCTAGATAAAAAAATCATTATATAATAAAATTTAAGTAATTAAATATAAATATATATTTTTGTTTAAATTAATAAAAATAAATATGTGAAAAAAACTAATGTATTAATTACCGAAGAGAAATTCTTCTAGAAGGAAATCCTCTCCCATAAAAAAACAGAAAAAAAAAGAGATGGCTGGAATAAGATTTTGAAACTTGTGGTCAAAAACTTAAAGCTCAAGTTTAACGTCTCAAAAAAGTTCTCAGGAATCAGGAACAAATAAAAATCTTATGGGTAAGTAAGTTGTAGTGAAAAATATTTCAAACTTCAAAGGCACGAAGCCAAATATTGAAGGGAAATTAATAATAATAATAAAATAAAAAAACAAATATATAACTAAATTTAATTATTTATATAAATATATTATTTAACTTTGAATTATAATAAAGGTAATATTAAATTTTTATAAATGTTCTAAATCTATAGCTAATTTTTATAAATATTTTAAAATTATCACTAAATTTTTTATTAATGATACAAATTTACTAATAAAATAAATAAAAACAATGATATATTTATTACACTTATAAAAATTTTGGTAATAAATTGTCATAAAAGTAATATATTTATAATACTTATAAAAATTTAGTGATAAATTTATCACAACCTAGAATTAAATAATAGATTTGTACAAACACCTTTAATTTGTCAATATATTTATTACTTTATCGTATATATATAATTTATAGTGACCAAATATTTTTTATACTTATTTCATATATTTTTATTATAAAAATAATCAAATCTAAATATTTCATATTAAATATTAATTAGTTGAACGATATTTAAATTAAATTAAATTAATTTTTTTACTATTTAATATTATTATTATTATGTTTTTTTATAATTTTTGATGATATTATTTTATATAATTATTCAATATTAAATTAATCAAAAATAATAAATAAATAAATAATATGAAAATATTTAACTTTTATAGTAGGTAACAGGAATATTATCATATTTAATTATTAAATTTAATTTATATATTTTTAATCTAAAAATTAAAATATTATTTGTTATTAATATATTGAAATTATAATATATATTGAATTTAAAATAGATAAATTTAAAAACAAGTATAAATATGTATATGCATTAAATGATTCTAATCCCTTTTAAAGAAGAATATTTTAAATTAAAAGTTGTTAACGTGGAATGATGAGTGATCATGGGAACATTTAATAATAAATTAATTAAATCATTAATATATACATTAAATTATAATAATAAAAAAAATATTTTTTAAAATAAAAAACTAGTTTGAGATAGTAAGCACAAATAAACACTATGAATGAAAGTACTTAATTATAAATAAATTAACAATAGCAAAATGTCAAACAGTGGTTTAAATAATACAGGAGACAGAATTTAGATGATCTGTATGAGAAGAAATGATTGAGCTAATTAAAAATAGAGAGGTCTAACGTGATCCGCACTCCAATGCACTGCACTGCACTCATGGAGAGAACTTTACGTGGAATGATTTAGTTTTTCTTTTAAATAAATGACAAACAAAAAATTAGGTTATTAATCTTTTACTTTTATTTTTTCTTTTAAATAAATGACAAAAAAAATTAGGTTATTAATCTTTTACTTTTATTTTTTAAGTTGTATTATATTAAACATTATTATATATCATAAAAATATTAAAAATACAAATAATTTATACCATCTTATTTTGATATAATTTTATGCGACAATTATATCATTCAATAAAATTTTAACATATCATTTGAAATCCATTATAAATTCGCGATATTTTTTTTTCATATAAAAAAACCTATGCTCTAATAAAGATTGTTAGTAGAATTACCTTGTATAATTTTTTTTTATAATAAACATAAATACAATTAAAAAAACAAGGAGTGAGATTAGGAGGGGGAAGGACATCACATGCATATTAAGTCTTGTTATATACAACGTCATTTAAAAGTTTGCAATTTTCTATTAAATGTATGTCTTACCCAATAATCTTTGTGTTTTCCTTTTATTCTTTCTTTTGATATGAATAACTATAAAAAGTTTTAAGAATTAGAAGAAAACAAAAATGAAACAGAATGAAGACTATGTAATTTAATCATGCACATGCAAGCATGATCGAGCTGGAAGTTTTTAAATATTAAATTTGTGCATTGGCAATCGTTTACCGAACTTTTTATGGTGAAAACTTTCTTTTATCAAAAATTTCATTTTTTTATTTATCTTTTTAATTTTTTAATTTATCTTTTTAAATAAAATAATTTTTAATGTGATTTAAATATATAAAAAGAATGGGAGATAAATCTCTAATATGGTAAACTTGTGAGTATGTGAATCAAAAGAGTAACTTGATATAAAACAAAGTTGCCAATCAAATGCGGGAAAATGAAAAGTCTATCATTTAAGTCCTAATTACAGTTACGTGAATATTGTAGTTATTTTAAAAAATAATATAAAATAGTTAGCAACCACTAGATTCAATCAAAATTCATTTAATATATAACTTTCTTTCTTTACAACTGACTCAAGATTAATGAATGAATCTCAACATATTTAATGTATTAATTAAAACTAAAATACTACTCCAAACTACAATATTCTTTTTTAGTGAAGTACATGTCATCAATAACGAATAAGGTACACATCATATTTTATCTTAATTGAAAATAATAATTAACAATTGTAAGTGCGTATATATAGTATATAATTAGAGAGACCCTTGTGTATAAGAAATAGTTACTGCTCTCACAATCTCATTTCACCAAAATCTGATACTCTCTTCTCATAGAGATAGAGGATATTGAAGAAATATTAAAAAAAAAGACTTTTGTAAGTAGTTTTGTTAATTGATGGGTTTGATAAACTAGTTATTCAATCTTGAAAAGTACAGAAACCTTAATCTATAATATTGAGGACAACAATGACAAACCAAATACTACAACACCCTATCCCAAATATCATAGCTATCTAACAAGCAACACTAATTTGTCTCTTTAAGTGTTACTGTCCAGCAACACCTATAAACAAAATAGAGAAGAGCATACTAGTCCACACAAGTAAATCCAGGTCACAAGGCACCAACAAACACTAATGACTCGGGCAACCAAATTCACAAACCAAAATATATTACTGGAAATGAAAACAAACAGAAATACACAACAAAATACCAATATCCCATTACTCCACAGACCAAGGAGACAAAACATTACAGTGGCTCAAAACAACACCTGCTCCAGCATACATAGTGCAACCAGTAACCATACTTCGATACACACCAGCATACCTGAGCACCATGTATGTGCAATCCACAATAATAGCAACAAATAGGCAATCGCTCATATCGCAGATCAATCCACACCATTTTTTGACCTGAAAGTTTCCAAAATGATAGCAAAAGAGATTCGTGTTCTTCAGTAATCAGGTCTTCAATCTTAAGGTTTGATAAGTAATTATAGGTGGCTTTTTTTGTTGAAAAATTTCGCCATTAGACAGCAGATTTTAGAATGAGCCTCTAATTGTTGCTTTTTCTTAAAACTGGCCTATTTTTTAATGAAAATATTTCATAATTCTAATTCTGTCCTTGTTTCTAACCACAGCATGTAACTACCATACACATTTTATTCATTATCGCACACTGCAAAAAATCTCATTTGAAATTCTAACTAACAAATTAATTGAAATAAATAAATAACAGTGCCCAACATAGATAAAGAAAATGGACAAAATAGAATAAGAAAAACGAACCTGAAATTATACCAGAGCTTCCAAGTCTGCACTGAAAACAAATGAGCACAGCTCAGATTAGGGGCCAATGGTCTGAGTGGAGCATAACACTAGCACAAATCTACCATGACGTTGCTGCACCAGATGAGAAGTACTGAAGAACAAGATATATCTGTTGAAACTTTTCATAACTTTCCATGTCTATTTGGGAGAGAATAGAGGTCCCCATTAGAACTTTGCTCAATATTTGAACTACGATATGATGATCCAGAACATGTAATACAGAAGGATAAATAAATCACATACAACAGATATGCATGTCCATGTCACATCTAACTTCAATAGGTATCACAACTTCAGCCAAAACTAAGCAATCGAATTCAAAGATATGGGCTTGCACATATGTTCTACAAAAACATGCCTAGTTCAGATATTTAAAGCTTGCACTCGCCCAAACCCATATCACAAATCTATTATCAGCCAACACTGACCAACCATTTAACAAAAAAAAAATGTAGACCAAAATGCATAAATAAAATACCTCATTCCTAGTTAAAGCATAGCAAATAGGCTGGCACTAAGAAATAACTACGCTTTGAGTATTCCCCCTAAGACAGGGACAAGACCCTTTGCAGATGACACTTTTTCCTACTTCAAAATACAGCATTTCCTATAATATGTATTTCAACAATTTCCAAAAGAAATAAATGACTACAAGTGAATAACCTAATTAGAGATAACTCTTAGAAAACAGATGTTTTAAAAATTGTGGTCAGTTCTTAAAATAGCATATAACACTACTAGTGACCTCAATCTCAAATATAAACATTTAGAGTTCCCTTCTAACTCAGACATTTTATTCCAATTTTACCAACCCCCTATGTCAGACTATAATTTGTTTATTAAATGTTAGATTTACAATGTTCTTAAATGCATTAGTCAATTGAGTTTTGGATTTTGAGAAGTAATCGCTTAGGCATTTTCTGTAATCATCAGTAAAATCCTCTATGAATTAGTGGATTGACAAAATTGCGTCAAGAATAAAACCACAATATTCAATTCCCTAAACAATTACATTCGTATGGCTTGCAATTATCCTCAACTTTCAAATTTAACACATAATCTAGGATATTCTTCTTCCATAATGACATCAAAAGATGTTCAGTTTTCATGGAGGCAGAAAGGAAAAAAGAAACCTTCACACTTTACGAGACAGAGTCCTTTGTATTGTAGCATACTGCACTACTTTTTCCTCTACTGGAAGACCCTTCCGCCATCTTATAGTATTAAGTAGTTTTCTTGCTGTATTAGGGAGCACACTAGAGCCATCACCAAATTCTTCAATTTCTTCTTCTATTTTGGGAACAAAAGAAGGATCCTCATTAAGTTCCTCCCAGTGGCTAAGAACAAGCAGAGCACTGGCACCTCCAGACGTCCATCTCCTGAGCTCATCTGCAAAACCAAAACTTCCAAATACTGGAACATATGCACACGCTGTGAATAATGGGGAACCTTCCTGCATTTCTTCCTTCAAAACCTGTGCCCTTCTTCGTGAAAGTACAGCATACAATGGACCCAAATATTCAGTTGATGTGCTTAACTCGCAAAAGTACATGGCTTCTACGAGTTGTGGTTTCTTTTGAAGCACAGCTGCCCCTACAGGCATCTTTGACAACCGTCATCACATGTTGATGAGAATCATCGAGCTCTACAAATTCCAAGTGGACCAATAACAAAGTCTAAGAAGGTGTTAATAGTGGCCCAAAACAATATTAAGCCCAAACCCATTTATTAAACCCTAGCCCACTTTTGTAATATACATATATATCATTTCCTTTGCTGCGTGGAGATGTAAGAGCAGCTGCTGGAAAAATACAGAGAGCAGAGGGTGTGGTTTTTTGCAGCAGTCGAAAGAAATTAAAACAGAGCACCAACAGAATAAAGAAAAACTGCAGGGAGGTATAACAGGTGCAAAATTTGGAAGAAGAAGAAGCTGTTTTTCTTTCCACAGTTTCATGTCCTCACTGTTGTCAATTATATTTCATCTCATTTGTACGGTAATATTTGTTTTAATAGCAAGTTTGTTAAATTTATCTTGCTATATATTACCAGTAAATTAGAGGGAATATTTTGTGGGTTGATTTTGAATTTTGGTATAATTTGTGAAGCTCTGGAAATTGGTGTTTGTATCTCTGTTTGATTATTAGTGGATTTTCCTCGGTGTGCCGTCGTCAGTGGAGTAGACTTTTCACATTGAAAAGTTGAATCACTTAAATCATTGTGTGCCACTTATTTTCTTACTGTTGATTATTTTGCTGTTACCCATTATTATTAATTGTGCAACCAAAATTGGACCCGATATTCGCTTCCACATTTGCTAATTTATAACAGAAGGCACAACTCGAAAAGGCTTTAAATGGGCTCATTCAAGAGGTCATGCATAATCAAGGGGACCTAAATTGGGAGTGCAAAGATTGGGACAATCCTAGAATGAAAATTAGCGCAAAATTGGCAAAATAAAACTAGGCACATTGTTGTGCCATTTGGACTTTTTTGGGCAGCTTCATTTTCAGCCCTTAGATGGAAACAAGGGTTAAGATGTAATATTTTATAGGGTTTCTTTTGTTCTCAACTGCTCCATATTTTGCTCCAATTTTGGAGTGCCATTTGGACTGATTTTGGGCAGCTTTCTTTTCAACCCTTAGATGAAATCAAGGGTTAAGATGTAATATTTTATAGGATTTCTTTTGTGGTCAACTGCTCCATTTTTTTCATGATTTGGTCAATGTTTTCTGCTACCTTTTTTGCTTTTTGGCTGTGTTTATTTTCAACCCTTGGATGAGATCAAGGGCTATGATGTAGTAGAGCTTAGGGTTGGTTTGTATCCTATTAAGAAGCGGCTCATTTCTTTGTAAAATATAATTTTGAATGAAGTTTGAATATTCAGATCATTTGAGAGCTCATTCTAGCTCTTTGTTCCTCTTTAAGCAACTTATCAAGAGATTGGCAACCTTTGTGGCGTTGTTTATCATCCAAGCATTTGTGGTGAGTAATATCCATACTTGTTAGGGTATCATTTATGCTAGACTTATCAAGGAATTAGAAGCTCCTTGTGGCATCTTTTCTCCTCAGAAAAATGGTGAGTAATATCCATTGATTTGTGGAGAAACCTTTTGCTATATAATCTGAAATTAGCTAGATCCTATCCCCTTGGTTCTTATCATTTGGTATCAGAGCTTTTGGTGTTAATTTTAAGATTCCTATCCTTTATATTTGTTCTTGTTCTTGTGTTCTTGTTCTTGTGTTCTTGTTGTATTTCTGATACATAAAAAAAAAACGAAAAAAATATATCATTCTGCTGTGTTCTTGTTGAAATTTATTCTCCATACCCTAAAAATATTGCTCTTCTTTGTTTCCATGTTTTTTCTGCATTTTCCTTTCAAATTCTATTGTGTCCAAAGTTTTTAAGTAGTAACCTTGCATATCTTGTCAAGCTTTAGAAAGTTTTCGAATTTTCATTTCATATTCTCGCAATTTCCTTGCAAATTCTCGCTATTTTTGAATCTATTTTGGATTTTTCCTTGCTAATTACGCAATATCGATATATTCTACGCTTTTGGTTGTTTTCTAGTATTTACGTGGTAGTTCCTACAAAAATTTCATTTTCCCTTTGTGTTATAATCTATGTGCTATTTACCAATCTTAAAAATTCCTTAAACTCATATTGAAAGTATTGTATTGATTTACTCTTGAGTTATTAGCATAATTGTTCCAAAAAAAAACAAAAAAAAATAGAAAAAGTGGCTTAATTAATTCAAAAAAAAAAAACAGAAAAAAGAGAGGTCAAGTTACATTTGCTAATTTCTAGTGAGTATTAGAACTCATAATTTCAAGGATTTTACTCTTTGTTTATAACTCTTCCATTGTGTGCTTAGTTCCTTTGGGGAAATTGTTGTTTTCCAATCTTGGTGTTGTATTGCTTTTTCTTGTGCTTACTACTCTAAAAACTTTGAGTTAGTTTCCTTTGTGTTTTAAAAAGTGGGATATTGTGAACTGTTTTTTTTTTGGGGTTTGATACTTATAAAAATTGGTTGGAATCCCTGGAATTGGTTCCTTTGATTAGGAACTAAGATGGTTTGAGCGATCAATCCGAGCGCTAAACACGTGAGGTATTGTGTGAATTTACATTAGTTCTATTTTATTACACTAACCTATTGTTGTGTAGAATTGAAAAAAAATGTCAAACAGTAGTCCCGAAGGAAGGCCGGATATGATGTTCATGATGAGGGCGCTGCAACAATCTTTTGAGAGGATGAACAACTTGGTGGTTGATATGAATGAAAGATTGGAAAAGCAAGAAAATTCCTTAGTAGCTTTACAACGAGAAACACCTCCACCCAATGTTAGGAGGGTTAATAGGCAAGCACATGTTGGGAATGATATAGAGGAAGAAGATTGGGAAGAAGAATTGGAGGAAGAAGGGGAAAGAATGCCTAGAGGAGGAAGAAATGGGAATAAAGGAGGAAGAAATGGGAATAAAGGAGGAAGAAATGGTAGATGAGGTATGTGGAGACCCCCACGTAGAGCTCAAGATGGAGTTGATAGAGATCTAAGTAGTATAAAAACGAAGATACCACAATTCCAAGGAAAGAATGACTCGGAGTTGTATTTGGAGTGGGAGAAGAAAGTGGAGCATATTTTTGAATGTCACAACTACTCCAAGGAGAAAAAAGTAAAACTTGCTGTAATTGAGTTTTCTGACTATGCATTGAATTGGTGGGATAAATTAGTCATTAGTAGGAAGAGAAACCGTGAAAGGCCCATAGATAATTGGGAGGGCATGAAGGCTATCATGAGAAAGAGGTTTGTGCCTAGTTACTACTATAGAGAGTTACACCAACGCTTACAAAGATTGACTCAAGGATATAAATGTGTTGATGAGTACTACAAGGAAATGGAAGTAGCTATGGCAAGAGCTAATGTCGAGGAAGATAGAGAGGCAACCATGGCTAGGTTTCTTAGTGGGTTGAATCCGAACATTGCCAACATTGTGGAACTTCATCATTATGTGGAGATGGAGGACATGGTCCACATGGCAATCAAGGTGGAAAGACAATTAAAGAAACGGAGTTTTTGATCCCAATCATTAAGGTCTAGTCCCATTACTCAAAAACCAAACCTTACTAGTCCTTAGAAGTCCAATGAGAAAAAAGATGAAATAGCTACATCCAAACCAAGATTTGAGCCTTACAAAGCTAAAGAGATGGGGGCTAGCAAGGACAAAGGAAAAATCAACACCCCAATTTGTAATCGTGACTTAAGGTGTTTTCGGTGTCTTGGTAATGGTTATATAGCCTCTCAATGTCCCAACAAGAAGGCAATGGTCACCTTAGCGAGTGGTGAGGTTGGAACCGATAATGAAAGTGAAGAAGATGAGATACCATCTGTAGGGGAAGCTAGTGAAGAGGAGATAGGACCCGTGGATGGGGAAGCACTTGTAATAAGGCGATCTTTGAGCACTCAAGTCAAGGAGGATGACCTTGAACAACAAAGAGATAACATCTTTCACACAAGGTGTCATGTGAGTAACAAAGTGTGTAGTGTTATCATAGATAGGGGAAGTTGCACCAATGTGGCTAGTACTACCTTAGTTGAGAAATTATGGTTGCCTATATTTGAACACCCTAAGCCTTACAAGTTACAATGGTTAAATGATAGTGGGGAAGTGAAGGTTAATAAGCAAGTATTAGTGAGCTTCTCCATTGGAAAGTACAAGGATGAGGTGATGTGTGATGTGGTACCTATGCAAGCTGGACACATCTTGCTAGGTAGGCCTTGGCAATATGATAAGAGGGTTACACATGACGGATATAGAAACATGTATTCGTTTGTGAAGAATGGTAGAAACATCACACTTGTACCCCTTTCACCCAAGCAAATCTTTGAAGATCAATTGAGGATGGTTAGGGAAAAAGAACAAAAAGAGAAGAATGAAAAAGAAAAAAAGAGTGAAAGAAAAAAAAAGAGTGAAGAAAAAGGAGAGGAGAGTGGAAAAATACTAGAGAAAAAAAATGTGAATTTTTATACTAAGGCAAGTGAGGTTAAGAGGGCTTTTATTCAAAACAACCTATACTTGTACTTTTGTACAAGGAGGCAAATTTTTCTATTAACGATCTTAACCAGTCTTTGCCTAGTACCACTATTTCTCTTTTGCAGGAATTTGAAGACGTGTTCCCTGAAGAGATTCTAGATGGGGTGCCACCAATTAGGGAGATTGAGCATCAAATTGACTTTATACTTGGGGCTTCTCTTCCAAACCGACCGCTATAGGACCAACCCCGAAGAAACTAAGGAGATTCAAAGACGGGTTGAAGAGTACTTGATCAAAGGTCAAGTTAGGGAGAGTCTGAGTCAATGTGTTGTTCCCGTGTTCCTCGTTCCCAAGAAGGATGGATCAAGCACGATGTGTGTTGATTGCCGAGCCATCAACAACATTACGGTAAAATATCGATATCCTATCCCTAGACTAGATGACATGTTAGATGAGTTGCATGGTTCTTGCATTTTTTCAAAAATTGATTTGAGAAATGGATACCATCAAATTAGGATGAGAGAGGGTGATAAATGGAAAACCGCTTTTAAAACTAAACATGGATTGTATGAGTGGTTAGTCATGCCCTTTGGTCTAACAAATGCACCCAACACTTTTATGAGGCTTATGAATCATGTTCTGCGTGCATTTATTGGAAAATTTGTTGTTGTCTATTTTGATGATATTCTCATTTACAATAAAAATCTTGAAGAGCATGTCTTACATCTTAGGTATATGCTTGAAATTTTGAGAAAAGAGCAATTGTATGCGAACCTGAAAAAGTGTGTTTTTTGCATGGACAAGTTAGTTTTTCTTGGTTTTGTTGTTAGTTCTAAGGGGGTAGAAGTAGATGAGGAAAAGGTTAAGACTATTCGAGAATGGCCCACACCTAAATCTGTAACTGAGGTTAGAAGTTTTCACGGCTTAGCTAGTTTTTATCGAAGGTTTGTCAAAGATTTTAGTACACTAGCTGCACTTCTAACCGAGGTCATTAAAAGTTTGTTGGTTTCAAATGGGGCGAGAATCAGGAGAGAGCCTTTAAAGCATTGAAGGATAGTTTATGTTCTGCACCTGTTTTATCTTTACCTGATTTTACTATAACCTTTGAAGTTGAGTGTGATGCATCAGGAATAGGTATAGGAGCTGTTTTGATGCAGGAACGACGACCTATCGCTTATTTCAGCGAGAAACTTCATGGAGCAGCCCTTAATTATCCAACGTATGACAAGGAACTATATGCCTTGGTTAGGACCCTAGAGACATGGCAACATTACCTTTGGCTAAAAGAATTTGTCATCCATACCGATCATGAATCTCTAAAACATCTGAAGCGTCAAGACAAAACTAACTTAGATGGCGATAAGAAGGCTGAAACGGTGAAGAAGCTCCATGAACGCATTCATGAGCAAATTGAGAAAAGAAATAAGGATTATGCTTGCAGAGCCAACAAAGGGAGGCGAAGAGTTATTTTTGAGCCTGGTGATTGGGTTTGGGTGCATATGAGGAAGGAACGGTTTCCTGAAAAAAGACAGTCCAAGTTGCAACCTCGGGGAGATGGACCCTTTCAAGTGATTGAACGAATCAATGACAATGCCTACAAAATTGATCTTCTTGGTGAGTATAATGTTAGTACCTCTTTTAATGTTTCTGATCTTTCTCCTTTTGATTATGTAGGTGATGATTCGAGGACGAATCCTCTTGAAGAGAGAGGGAATGATGAGAATCATCGAGCTCTACAAATTCCAAGTGGACCAATAACAAGGTCTAGGAAGGCACAACTCGAAAAGGCTTTAAATGGGCTCATTCAAGAGGTCATGCATAATCAAAGGGACCTAAATTGGGAGTGCAAAAATTGGGACAATCCTAGAATGGAAATTAGCGCAAAATTGGCAAAATAAAACTAGGCACATTGTTGTGCCATTTGGACTTTTTTGGGCAGCTTCATTTTCAACCCTTAGATGGAAACAAGGGTTAAGATGTAATATTTTATAGGGTTTCTTTTGTTCTCAACTGCTCCATATTTTGCTCCAATTTAGGAGTGCCATTTGGACTGATTTTGGGCAGCTTTCTTTTCAACCCTTAGATGAAATGAAGGGTTAAGATGTAATATTTTATACGATTTCTTTTGTGGTCAACTGCCCCATTTTTTTCATGATTTGGTCAATGTTTTCTGCTACCTTTTTTGCTTTTTGGCTATGTTTATTTTCAACCCTTGGATGAGATCAAGGGCTATGATGTAGTAGAGTTTAGGGTTGGTTTGTATTCTATTAAGAACAGCTCAGCTGCTGTAAAATATAATTTTGAATGAAGTTTGAATATTCAGATCATTTGAGAGCTCATTCTAGCTCTTTGTTCCTCTTTAAGCAACTTATCAAGGGATTGGCAACCTTTGTGGCGTTGTTTAGCATCCAAGCATTTGTGGTGAGTAATATCCATATTTGTTAGGGTGTCATTTATGTTAGACTTATCAAGGAATTAGCAACTCCTTGTGGCATCTTTTCTCCTTAGAAAAGTGGTGAATAATATCCATTGATTTGTGGAGAAACCCTTTGCTATATAATCTGAAATTAACTAAGTCCTATAATTCTTCAATTTCTTCTTCTATTTTGGGAACAAAAGAAGGATCCTCATTAAGTTCCTCCCAGTGGCTAAGAACAAGCAGAGCACTGGCACCTCCAGACGTCCATCTCCTGAGCTCATCTGCAAAACCAAAACTTCCAAATACTGGAACATATGCACACACTGTGAATAATGGGGAACCTTCCTGCATTTCTTCCTTCAAAACCTGTGCCCTTCTTCGTGAAAGTACAGCATACAATGGACCCAAATATTCAGTTGATGTGCTTAACTCGCAAAAGTACATGGCTTCTACGAGTTGTGGTTTCTTTTGAAGCACAGCTGCCCCTACAGGCATCTTTGACAACCGTCATCACATGTACTGTGAAGTTTCCATATTGTTCAAACTACTGATTTGAGGTTTCTGATTCATCAGCATGTGTAGTCAAAAGAGAAATGTAGGCTTCAACAACAAATGTCAAACCCCACATTGGTTCATCACATAAGGGTCCAGCTGCAGTAGCTAGTTGAAACCCAAAGACTATGCTGCTCTCAAGGCGTTGTGCTTCAACATATAATGCTTCACCTACTTCTGAATACATTTCAGCATCTACATCACCACAGGTAGAATCATCATGGAATCCAAGTTGTTCAGAAATGTGTGAGGAACCATGAATAAGCATAGAAGAGTCAAAACCCTTTACTTTAAAATCAGGAGTAAATAGGATGTTAGGACCAATGTGCCTAGGTCCAAGAGCCCAGATGCTCTTCAAAAGCTTTAACCATGTTTTTCTACACTTTTCCTCCTGGTTCTTGTCATTCTCATTCATGGACAGAATATCATTTTCCACAGCATCTATCATGCGTTTCCTCAAGTTAACAACTGAATTTTCATCTTCAACAATGCTTGAAACATGTGTTTCTGAATTTTTATTGGTCTTAACAGTCCTACCTTCAACAATATTTCCAAGTAAATCAGAACTTTAATCAAGCAATTTAGTTAAAGAAGGTGGTAGTTTCATGACACGTACATGAACTACACATCCACCATTAGCTATTGTCTTCTCGGTATAATCGGACTTCCCACTAAGCAAATTTAAATTCCCCAGTGCATTTGATACCTCTCCCTCAATGGTCTCCTTAAAGGACACGAGAGGTGGTGAGACATCTAAGCTCACCTTCGCAAACCTTTCTTTCAAATCTTTTATGCATCTCTCTAGATGAACTTCACCTGCAGCTGCTAGAACTTGCTCTCCCCTATCAGAAATTGTGACCTCCACAAAGGGATCTTCCCAGATTAGAAACTTTAAACCTTTCATTAGAGAACCCATATCAGCTGGGTCAGATGGCTCAATTGCTACTCGTAGAGTAGGGGATACCTGAAATGCCATACTCGAGAATGACCCGCAGTTCTTTGTGGATAAAAGAGTTGCACTTTTCAGTATATGCTGACCAAGACCTCGAATCGCCACAATATTCCCGGCACATACAGAGCTCACTAGTTTTAAACCTTGACCCATCATTAAATACAATGATTGAATCTCAGCCTCCTGCACATGTTTCTGCATTGACTCCCCCCTTTCAACGGACCATACAAAGCTGAAAGCAAAAAAACCCTCTGTCCCAAATAAAGAACTCCACTAAAGATCCTAGCAAATGCAAAGAAAACACTCCTCAGATTCACCATTATGTCCTTCATCACTTGCATTATTTACTATTTCTGCACGCAAGCCCCTCTGTGGAAGCATTTTCATTGGGACAGCAAACATCTTTGAAACAAAAGCCACACATGGAGCTTCTCGACTTGAATCACAAGCTTCAATTGATCTCCACACAAGCTCTGCCTCTGCGACCACATTTGAAATTTCAGTATCTAAAAACTCTCTTTTTGGAATCAAACGTGAAATATGAAAGGACTGTGCTGAAACTGGGTCAGGCATACAGTCTGCCACCATCGACAAAATTGCATCAGACAAAGGAAGCCAACGGTCCAAGACAGCCTGAAGCACAACTTTGGGATCCTTATTCTGAAGTTCACGAGGTGATATTGATAAATTAAAAGACTTAATCACCTTCTCAAGCATTCCTTTATCATCATCACTTTCCAATGCTGCCTGATAGACCTGCCAAAGTGGTTCAAGCACAAACTGAAAAACATTGGTCGAGCCTTACTAGATCCACCCATTCCCTTCTTCCCCACAATCATTTTTGTCTTTTGGTAATAATGGCGAGGACCCCAAAGAGCCTTTTGCAAAGCAGCTACACTAGCACCAAGCTTAGAAGCATAAAATTCAACAAAGTTTCTTGTGCAAAAACCCCAACCATCCAAAGCACAAACAAAAGCAACATTTCCCTTTTGGGGTTGAAACGTATCTTCCTCATCATCCTCCACAAACTCAATACTCTCATCTTCCATTTCTCCTGTAGTCCGAGTAAGCATAGAATTAACATCAGACAAGTATTGCTCCGACTTATATGCACTCATAGGACTCAACTACAACTCAGATATCAACCTATCGATTTTATTAAGAACTAAGCAAGGAGTTAGCTTTTCAACCCAAACCTGGCGTAAAACAGCATGAGTTTGAATATGAACAACTTCAACAGCATCGACCAAAACTAAAGCACCATCACTTAAACGAGCTGCAGTAGAGACCTCACTGCAAAAATCCATGTGTCCTGGCGAATCAATGAGGTTTATGGAGTAATCCTTATAGCGAAGAGCTATAGAGGAGCTCTTCATAGTTATAGCTCTTCGTTGTTCCTCATCTAGATAGTCCATGAATCGAAGACCACCGCTAGCTTTGGATGAAATACCCCACCACCACACGAGGTAATCAAATGGTCGGCAAGAGTGGTCTTTCCGTGATCCACATGTGCCAATATACAAATGTTTCGGACTTTTCGTGTATCAAGGTTGAAATTGGAACAGGCCATTGTAGAATTTACCTCTAAAAAGTATAAAGAAAACAAGTGAAATCAAAGCTGAAAAATATAACCTTACACTTAAACCCCAAGCTCTAGAAATCTTACGCTCACAGTCTATTTGTTTTGCCAAAAAACTTACGCCAAAATTGCTGTTATGCCGTGTCCGAACTCCGAATATATACACGGCAATATTCTTTTCCTTCTACGAATACAATATCCTCCTGATAAAAATCAAAACAAAGCTGTACACCAATTAGGGCTTTACAATAGAACTAAAAATTAAATTAAATTAGGGCTTTACGAGATTTATGGTCAGCAGATCCCAAAGCTAAACGAGATCAGAATAAAATACGAAATACGAATGCATGACATTAGTAACATGCGTTTTATTCATGAGAAAATGAAATTTAAAAAAAGTTCGTTATTAGTGACCAGATGGGAGAAATATTTCAATTTTGTATATAATGTAAGCAAAGTTATCCACCGATACAATAAATATTGTGGAGAAAGACAATGTAGTTGAATTATGACATAAAAGACTCAATCATGTGGGTGAAAAATGTATGACAAATCTAACTAGTAAGAAGATATTGCTTAGTATGGATGAAGTACATTTAAAGAAATGTGTTGATTGTCTAACAGGAAAGTAAAACAGAGTTATTTTTGAGAGTTCTCCTCCTTTCGTAATGAATAATATTTTAGATCTGATTTATTCAAATTTGTGTAGATCAATGTCAAAGTCACTTGATAGTGCTCAATACGATGATCATTCAAGAAAGACGTGGATATATTTTCTAAAGATAAAAGATCATGTGTTAGATGTCTTCAAAGAATTTCATGTCTTAGTTGAGAAACAGGAAAGAAGTTGAAATACATTTAGACAGACAATGGTAGAGAATACATAGGATCATTCATGCTTACTACAAAAAGCATAGTATTCGGCATCATATGAAACCTTCAAAGACACACCAGTTGAATGGCTTAGTCGAGAGAATGAATAGAACTTTGATGGAGAGAGTCAAATATCTACTCTCAGATACAAAGTTGCCTAAAATTTTATGGGGTGAAGTCATACTCACAGTCGCACGTGTGTTGAATCTTTCACCTTATACTTCTTTTAAGATGGATGTTCCAGATAAAGTGTGGTTAGGAAACAATGTTTCATATGATCATTTGTAGGTGTTTAGCTGCAAAACATTTATTCATATCCCCAAGGATGAGATATCCAAACTTGATGCCAAGATAAGATAATGTATTTTTATTGGCTCTGATCAAGATCTATTTAGCTATAGATTTTATGATCCGGTTGCAAAGAGACTTGTCAAAAGCCGTGATGTTGTATTTGTTGAAGATGAGACCATTAAAGATATTGCCAAAATGAAGAAGGATGTTCCTAATTCCAATGGTGACTTATCATATTTGGAATTAATTCCTCCAACATCAATGCCAAGACAAGTTAAAGATGAAGACTGGGTTTATCCACATGATAAAAAAGATGCTCCCATAGAAGGTTGTTCTAAAGATGAGGGAAATGATAATGTTCATTATCCAGCACCAACACATGCGACTTCTCTTGTTCCATTGAGAAAAAGTGATAGATTGAGACAATCCTCTACCACATATCCTCTGGATGAGTATGTAGCTTTTACTAATGGGAGAGAACATGAGAGTTATGAAGAAGCCATGAATGGAAAATCTAAACAAAAATGGATTGAAGCCATGCAAGATGAGATGAAGTTCTTGTATGAGAACAAAATTTTTGAGCTGATGAAGCTACCCAAAAGAAAGAGAGCTTTGCAAAATAAATGGATATTTAGAATAAAGCATAAAAGACACAATTCTAGTTTGCAATATAAAGTCAGACTAGTTGTCAAATGATTCAGCCAAAGAAAATGAGTTGACTTTGACGAGATTTTCTCACAAGTTATGAAAATGACATACATCCGTACTATATTGGGGTTAGCATCGAGTCTTGGCCTAAAGGTTGAGCAAATGGATGTCAATATTTCCTTCATATATGATGACTTGGAAGAAAAAATATACATGGAGCAACCAGAAGATTTCAAGCAAAAGATAAAAGAGAATTATGTTTACAAATTGAAGAAAAAGCTCTACGACTTAAAATAGGTACCGAGACAATGATACAAGAAGTTTAAGTCTATTATGAGGGAGTAAGGTTACAAAAAAAGTACTTCATACCATTGTATTTTTGTGCAAAAATTCTCTGATAATGATTTCATTATTCTTTTGCTCTATGTGGATGATATGTTGATTATTGGTCGAAATATTTCTAGAATTAACAACTTGAAAAAACAATTGAGTAAGTCTTTTGGTATGAAATAATTAGGGCCAATAAAGCATATTCTCAGCATGAGTATTATTAGAGACAGAGGCATAAAGAAATTATAATTGTTACAGGAGAAGTACATTGAGAAAGTACTTCAAAGATTTCATTTGGACAAGGCTAAAGTGATTAGTTGTCCTCTTGCTAATCACTTTAAGCTAAGTTCTAATCAGAGCTCTTCTACAGACAAAGAGAAGGAAGAGATGGAAAAGGTTCCATATGCTTCAATAGTTGGAAGTTTGATGTATGCTATTACTTGTACACTGTCAGATATCGCTCATGCAATTAAAATTGTGAGTAGATTCCTTTCAAATCCTGGAAAGGAACATTGGGCTGCAGTGAAATAGATTTTCAAGTATCTTCGAGGTTTTTTCAAAATATGCCTATGTTTTGGAAATGATAAACCTGTGTTAGTTGGATACACAGATGTAGATATGACTCGCGATGTGGATTCTAGAAAATTCATTTCAAGTTACTTAATTACATTTACGAGGGGAGCTGTGTCATGGCAGTCAAAGTTGCAAAAATGTGTTGCAAAAATGTGTTGCACTATTTACTACAAAAGTAGAGTTTATAACAACAACAGAAGCATGTAAAGAGTTGTTATGGATGAAAAATTTCTTGAAAGAACTTGGTTTACAACAAGACAATTACCAGTTATTTTGTGATAGTCAAAGTGCTATCAACCTTAGAAAGAATACCTCTTTTCATTCGAGATCAAAACATATTGATATGAGATATCACTAGATTAGGGATGTAATGGAGAAGAAGCTATTATAGCTTGAGAAGATCCATACAGAGGAAAATATATCAGACATGTTAACGAAAATTATTCCAAGACAAAATTTTGAATACTGTCGTTTAATTGATGGATTGGTGGAGCCTTCCATGTAGTCGGGAGAGAGAGATTTGTAGGTTCCGCTCACATGGAAGAGGAAGAAAATAAAAATGTTAGGTGCAACGACATTTGACTAAATAAAAATATTAGGTGTAATCACATTTGACAAATGCATCAAATATTTTTGTGGTTAAAATTTGGCTAGCTTTATGACTAATTTCTAGCCATATAAGGGTAGGAAATTTTGCTTATAAATAGACAATGTTTTTGACTTAGAGTGACACACTATCACACCAAAAGAAGACAAGTAAAATAAAGCCAAATGAATAATTTCTTTTGAAGAAAAATAATGTTGTGTGTATAAGAGTGAAAAAAATAATATTTTAGAAAAAATATTAGGATATTTTTCTAAAAAAAAAGTGATAAAATAATGAGTTTGGAAAACATTTGTCTGATATTATTTTAGGTTTATTTTAATTTTTTGTATTGTCTCTTACTTTGTACCCATTAATTTTATTAGTGAAGGAAATATTTTTCAGAGTTTATCTCGTAAACTTAGTCCAAATTAAAGGATGAATCATATTAAATCAACGATTTCATTCTGTTGAATTTATTTTATTTGTAACCGTTATGTCGGATAATTTTTTTATATCTATAATTTTATCATGTCTGCTTCTTTCACATGGATCTAGTTTGCGGCAATTTTTCAAACAATATCTTGAGACAATTAAGTTAAATGATGTCGAGGTAAGTCCCATGATCCCTTTAGAAGTAATTACTTTAGAATGCAGTTTATGCTTTCCTCATTTATTCTAATTTGTGCTACGAATTCCTTCTTTTCTTTCCAAAAAAAGAAGAAGGAATTCAAACCTCAAGACGTATATATATACTAGTAGGGATACGAAGGAGTAGTTGTTTTACGGTATCAAACTTCAAGAGCGGCATATAAAGGAGTAGCCGTTTTACGGTATCAAACTTCAAGACTTAGTAGGTTCAGATTCTCTTAAGCAACTTGGAATTTGAGAAGCTCGATACAAATGAGGTTAGTTCTATAGGTTTCAATCAAGATGCATCTCCAAAGATATATATTCATTGTTCGTGGCCAGATTCGAGAAGGAAAGAATTATTCGGGGGTAGAGTGGGACAATCACCGAAATGGTTTCATGCCTCGCATAGATCTACAAGTTTGATTCAATCCTATGTCTGGATATGTAAAGGGTGAATTTTCCATTACTATCATCCAGCTGGTTGCAATTTAGCATTTAATTCTATTTCTGATACAATTTATCTTCTTTTTTTATTATTATATAAGATTATTTATCATAACTAAAATTAACAATTATAATTGTTTTATGATAAATTATCTTAAGTCTTTTTTTTATTAATTAATATGTAAAATAATCATAATTTTAGAAGTATTGAGTTCTAAATTATGAAAAAAACTAAATTATTTAATATTTGTACAGTGTAGTACTCTAGAATGTAATAGCTTTGAGATGCTGAAGAAACTCAGATGAATCTTGACTTTCAGTAACTTCTGAGTTACTTTCAATAACTGCTATCAAGTATCATCTTGTCCAGGAAACACTAATGTTAGTAATATTTATAAATAATAAAAGTCTTATATATATATATTTTAAACTAATCTTATTGGATTTTTTATATTACTTATGCATTACAAAATTTACAACTTGTGATGACTAATTCTAATGCAAGCTGATAGTTTTCAATCATTTTTGGGCTTTGAACACATGTTAATAGTTTTTTTAACATTATGAATATATATACGTGTTTAATACATTATTCTAAATTTATTTTTATATGAAAATATGTCTCTGGTTAAGAAATATGGAGAACGTGTACTAAATATTCACTTTTTTTATAAATATATGTGATAAATAAATATATATATATATATATATATATATTATAGTATTTAAAAAAAATGAATTAGTGTCTAGTGATCACTTTCATTCAAAAAAGTAAAAGACACTATCAGGTTTAATCCATATGCGTATTTTAATGATGAAAAAATATCAGCCACAACCGTGATTTTTCATAGAAGTTGTTTAATATAGATTTAGAATTGACTTATGTGTATTAATTCATTTTTAATTTAGCTATAAAACTTTTATAAATAAGATGTATGAATGTAATTATTTTAAAAAAATTATATAATTCAAATTAAGTTAAATGAAACTTCTAGAAAACATATAACTCAAGTTAAAATACACTTAATAATTTTACGATAAAATTTACTATTTATTAATTATAAATTATAAATTTAAATCATATTAAATATCATTTAATTTTAAAAAAATTATATTATAAAATAATTGTATTCACAAGCTTAAAATAATTATATTTTGATATATTTTTACCCTATAAAAAATGAAAAATGTTACTTAAATCAAGATTCGAACATTTAATTTTATCTTATTCTGTCGATAATTTTTTAATTTTTTTATATATTCGTTTAGTATAAAATTTAATATTATTTTAACCAATAATCAATATATTATTGATTATTCTTGAATGGAACTATTTTTCTCCTATAAATCATATTAATTTTACTTTTTAAGTAATGTATTTTAAAAAATTGTTACACTAATAATAATGCAATAATTTATATAAACAAAACACATTATATTAAGTTCACCTAATACATCATAAATTTTCTTATACATATGTTTAGATAATATTTAAATTAACTCTTAATTTTAGAGTTTGTGGTGTACTATACAATCATATGTTTAAAAAAAGTTTACTTGACAAAATTAATATTATCTTTTTTATATATAATATTATATATTTGCTCTTACCTTTTATAACAATGGTGTATTTATTTCGTAATATAAATAGCTAATAAAACTAGCAAAATACTAGTAAATCTGTAGACCTCTACCGACTGAACATCCTTTGCTCATTTCTCATCTATGTCCTATGCTCATTACATCACCGATCCCTTCCGTCTCTCTCTTTTTTAAAGGATAAATACCGATTGAGTGTGACTTAACTAACATTATAAAGAAGACGAAGAATCTCGAACTTCGTTCTGTTGTGAAGAAAACACTGACGTAGCCACTTCCTCATAGAGTTGTGGGCCTTTCAGTCTCTCAGGTACTCATGACTGCTATAGCCAAAATCCCAACAATGCTTTGATTTGGTACCAAGCAAACCATAACCATATCACTTCTTATAAATTCAATTACATATATAAATATACAGTACTGAACCTGATCTCAGAAGGAGAAGAAGAAGAAGAAACAAAAGAGAGATAATTTTGGTTAGGCATGCAATAAAAGAGTAGATCAGATCATATTATATTATATATATGGACGAGGCGTTAAAAGAAGCTTGGGGAAGAACTTCAATTATGATAATGGTGGTAATTACTAGTGTACTTATAGGATCACCTTTGTTAATGCCTTTATTGCCTCCACCACCAATGTACCTCATGTTCTTTCCCTTTTCTATTTTGGTTCTTCTCATTTTCACTGCTTACATATTCCCTCAAACCCATTTGCCTAACAACTTTGATACTGTCCCTTTGGCCTAAATCTTCATCATACCCCAAATCTTAATCATTCTTCTATTAGTTTCTCCGTTTTTCTTAGATTTTTATGCATTTTCATTTAAGCCTAATTTCTCTAACTCTTCATACATGTTATTTAATTTTCTTTTCTTTTTTTTAAAAAAATCTTTAATTTGTTTCCTAAGAAATGAGAGAATTTTTTTTACTGAAATCAGCATTAGTGTGTTTTAGAAATCAAAATGGTCATCAATGGCAAGGCTTGTAGTAGATGGTTGGTTCATTGTGAGACGCAGAGCACGAGGTTGATGAAAAACAAAGGAAGCAGAGAACTAGAGGAAGAAAGAAAGAAAAAAAAGACTCAGAGGCTCTGTTTCTTTTGGTTGAGAATTGTTACAGTACTCGACGAGTACGAGTACATACTACCTTAAACAGAGTAAAAATGAGATGTAGGAGTGAGAGAATTTTAGGTCTATTATCTCTCTCATCAAAAGTCCTCATCTATTATAAAAAAAATCCCCATTTGCTTGGGATTGGTTAATTCTAAGCGGCCTGCAAGCATACACGTGGTGTTCATCTCTTGGAGACATAACGAGAAAAGAAGTTTAAAGTGTTCAGCTTTTCAACTCATATATGTTTCATTAGATATGTTCATTCGTCACACAACCCACCACTTCAAAATCGAAGAACGGAACCAAAATTTTTAGATTCGAGTCGTTTCAAATTTGTTTCAACGTAGGTGACTAGAAATTAAAATATAGAGAGAAACAAGAATTTTGGTTTGTAGTGGCATTTTCAGTGAGTGTTTTAATGAATACATGTGCTTAATTTCCTCTATTTGTCTCTGTTTGTTATTTGTTAGAATGAATGTACTTGTTCAATTTAACATTTATTTTTGCTCCTATGTTGAAAACTTTTAGACCTTTGCAATAAAAGTAGGTACATGCATGGCTCTCATGTCTTAATGGTGCTGCTTCTGTCATTTGCTTATTTCCTTTTTCAAGCTTTATTCCACCAACCACTCTGCTCAAAATTCAAACACTTGCCTTTTAATCATTATGTTAAAATTAATAAAAATGTAACCTTAAGGGAAATGGGGGTATATTTTTGTATTGGACAGTTATAAAAACCATTTCTGGTTACACATTAATCATCTTAAATATAAAATAATTTAAATCAATGAAATAAATATAACAACTAATAAAATTAAACAACACAAAATTAAATATTCAATATTAAACAAAAATAATTCAAAAAAATATAGTTAATAGTTAATCAGAAGGGAAAAACTTAGAAAGAGAATGAAATATACTCGTGAGATATTTCTTTAATATAAATTATTAAAGATAAATAATAAACTAAAATTGTTTATATTGTGACTAATTCAGTGGAGGATACGAGACATCTCAAGATATCCACATGAGACCCGGTATTCTGGCGTTGATGCTCCACATCGATCTACGTTTACAATGGGACGAAAATAGCTTGATACGTGTTTTTTTTCGCTCTTCTCAGCTCTCGAACCCAGGACCTAGCCCATAAGTATACCTTGAGAAGCAAATTGGTACCATATGGGCTACTTAAGGGTTAGATCTTGGGTTCGAGAGTTGAGGAGAACGAAAGAAATATGTGTCAAGCTATGGTCGCCCCACTGTAAACATAGATCGGTGTGGAGCATCAATGCCAGAACCTTAGGCCCCACGTGGATATCCCGAAATGTCTTATGCCCTCCGCTGAGTTAGGCATGATACAAACATCAAAATGCTCCTTTTTTGCTAAAGATATTTACGCGGAGGCCATGGTAGATGGCGTTGATGCTCAAGCTAGTTCTTGACTAGACAGGACAGTCATCGCCAAACACGTATTTCTTTAGTGCCTTCTCAGCTTCGAACGTGTGACCTACCCCTATAGCCACAAATTCTTGAAAGCTGATACCATCTGGGCTAACTAGTCTAGATGGTACCAGTTTGCTTCCCAAGGTCTACTTAATGGCTAAGTCCTGGGTTCGAAAGCTAGAGAGCGAAAGAAACACGTGTCAAGAAGGGACCGTCTTATCTAGTCAGAAACTAGTTTGAGCATTAACACCGAAACTCTCTAAGCCCCACAGTGGGTGCCAAAATGTTAAGACTCAGTATCATATAGAAAAAGATGAATGTAAATGGCTCAATGTATGGATTCTCATGAGTGATCCATCTATTTATAACACATTTATGAGTACAAGTATCAACTATATAATGTGTACATGTAACTACATGTCAGGAGGATATAATTAGCTTAAAGTACAATGTGTTAGAGATCCAGGTTAAGTTTTACTCTTACTGTCCATGGATTCGTGCTATACTCAAGCTCGTGTTATTCTTGAACTTGGTCTATGTAAGGCTTGAGCTACTATTGGGCTTGGTCTGTCTAAGACTCGAGCTGTAATTGGATTCGGTCTGTCCCATGGGTGAGATATCTAGGATACTTCATCTTCTTTTTTGAACTAGACTTGGTTTGTATAGATTACAAGATCCGTTTTTTGGGTCGATTGGATGTTTAAACAAAAACTTAATAACATATACTTTAGGCCACAGATGCCTATGGTAGGTGTAATGGCCCTTTTCATATAAGACCCGGCCCATAAAGACTACTGTCAGTAGCCTTTTTGTTTTGTTTGACTTTGACCTCTTCCCTCTATAGTTTTCCACCCTTCTTTCTGTCACTAAAACCCTAACTCTGTTCTCTGTCGTTCGCCCAATCAAAAATGTCGATCTTCTTTCAATCTCCGCTCAAACGGCTTACGACCCCAAAACCAAAAATAATTCTCCAACCTCATACAAAACCTTATCAGATGTAATCTCTCAATGCTCTCCAAATACCCACTAATAACCTCCGAACCCGAACACATTTACATATCCGTCAAGACCTTTGCTCCTGCTACTATTGCCAATCACGGTCCCGGATTTGAGACTTCTTCGGATGTGCGCTGTAGATGGCCTCGGCGATTTTGTCTCCTTCAGAGTCGATCCATAAGTTCATCCCCGCTAGATCTCCGTTTCCAAGATCATCGGGGACAAGTCAAAGCAGCTCAGTAAAAATCCACTCTGGAATTGTACAGGAATCGCAACCATTGAAGTCAAGAAGATGATAGGTGTTAGCTCTGTTGGACTCACTCTCGCTTGAGAAAGGATTGCCATTAGGAAATGGGTTGGGATCCAACGCAGCAGCTACAGCGTTGGCAGTGAACGAGATCTTCAGCGGCAAACTTGGGGTTGATGAATTGGTACTGTTTGGCTCAAATCGGAGAAGGTTTCTGGGTACCACGCAGACAATGTAGCTCTGGCGATCATGGGTAGGTTTGTATCGGTTCTTATTTACGGGCAGTTGGAGTTGTTTAGGTTGAATTTTACTGTTGAAAAAGATTTTTTTTTGGTGAGCCCATAATTTGAAGCGCTCACTAAAAAGATGATAGCAGCATTCCCTGCCGAGATTGGAATGCCCCACCATGTTTGGAATTGTAGCCAAGCTGGGGCTTTGTCGGCTGTCATGTTGCAAGGCAACTCGGTTAATTTGGGCAAGGCCTTATCAGTGAATAAGGTTGTAGGGCCCAGAAGGGCGCATTTGATTCCAGGCATGGAGGCAGTGAAGAAGGCTACAATTCAGGGTGGTGCATTTGGGTGTACGATTAGTGATGCTGGACCAACGACAGTGGCGGTGATAGATGAGTCGGAGAAAGGGAAGGAGATTGGTGAGGTTATGGTTAAGGCTTTACTGAGAGAGGGGATGCAGAGAGCTGTGCCAATGTGCATGAGCTTGATAGAACTGATGCAAGGCTTATTGGTAGCATTCCTAGATGAATCGTAGTTCATGGTAAGTTACAGTTTTTGATGGGTTTCTGTCCTCGTTACATGGGATTTGAGGGTATAAACACTTTTTGGTAGCTCTGGAATGGTAAAATTTACTCATACATGAAGAAGAGTTGAGAGGTCTCATTTTAGCTGCTTTTCGGCTTTCTGAATATCCAAAATAAAATGTAAGACAACCATCCAAGACAGGAAAGAAAATGAATGTTTTTTCTACACGAATTAACTGTATATTTCCAAATCCCATAATAGAAGACGAAAAATACAAACAAAAACTTGAAGATAAAAACCATTGTCGACTTTGTTTTTTGTCCAACAAAGACCAATCACTCGTTCTTGGTTGCTTCAACTTGCTTTGAACCTACAGAGAAGTCAGAAATCACTTAAAGGGGCATGCCCTTGGTCTCTGGAACTTTCAAATAAACGATCACTCAAGAAGCGATGCATACAATTAATTTACATGCATGCCAAAAACACCAGCAAGGCCAACGGATTTGAGCTACACGGCGGAAGTATGTTACTGTGATGTCACCAAACCAAAACACAAGGGCACAAATGGCGATGTAGAAGCCACGAACTCGAGTGGGAAGGATCTCTGAAGAAAGTGTGTTTGGAATTGGTCCTATCAAGATTGAGCTTAAAAGCAAGTGGAAAATAGAGGCTGAAGATTGAGAACATTAGAAGAGAATTGAAAACATTAGTATTCTTTCTTGTATATATTTATGTTATTTTATGTACATGAAGAGTGTATTTATAGTTGCAGAAAATGTAAAGAAATCCTACTATAAGTTATGCACTTCAATGTATATTACAATTTCTCAATAACAAACTAATTAATCTTTACAAAGAACCTGTTACAATTAAAGGATATCTTGTCACGTTCATACTAACATGTGTAACACTCAACAGAAACACAACAATTTGCGTAACACATAGGCTTATTGGCTTGTGTGTTTGCGTGATGTGTATAGCATGCTTGCTGGCTTGTGTGCTTGATAGGTTAAGCTAGAACCCCCATAGCAATGCTAGTTCACAAATGTTAGATTGCAGTTTTATTGTATCAACTTTTATAGCATCTTTAGTTGTTGGATTGTTAGCATGCTAGCTTCACAAATGCTAGATTGCAGTTTTATTGTATCAACTTCTACAACATCTTCAGTTGTTGGATTGCTAGCAATGCTAACTGCACAAATGTTGGCATTGCCTTCTACACAACCATGATTGCTGCATTGAAGACCCCTTTTCAAACTTAAAGGCATGGAAATGATATTAAGTTTGCTACATAATAATAAAAAATGGTTGATGTTGAGAGGCTTGCTAAAGGTATCTCTAGGTTGCTAGTTGGTAGGGACATGCTAAACATTGAGCTAAAGCGATAATAATTTTGCCCAAATAAAATAGAGATTCAATTCAATATGCTTGGTTATTGCGTGAAGAATATGATTGAAATCCAAAGCTAGAGTATAGTACTCATGTTGTCATACTAAGTGATTAGAGTCGAAGGTACAGAATATTGTAACTCAATAAGCAGGGCTTTGATCCAAATAAGATCTGCAACTGCATTGACAACATCACAATATTTAACCTAAGTAGAAAAACAAGAAATTGAGGGTTGTTTTTTAGACCTCCAACGAATATGATTAGCACTAAGATAAGCAACCACACCCAAGTCGATCGCCTATCATCTCGGCAAGAAGCCCAATTGACATCAACAAATGCTTGAAAATGAAGAGCAGTGGATGGTTTGAAAACAAGGTCATAGGACAAGGTATCTTGTAGATAACACATGATATGTTTTACAGCAAGCCAATGAAGAACTAAGGTGGCGTTTGGTTCGTGGAATGGAATCGGAATCGGAATCGGAATCGGAATGGAATGGAATGGAAAGGAAACAATTTTGTTTGGTTTGACCACTGGAATCAAGCTCAGAATCAGGATTATAGTGTTTGGTTTGCCACTGGAATGGAATGAAAAAAGTCAGAATGACCTTAATACGCCTACATGCTGTAAAGTTCAAATAATGTCATTTAATTACTATTTTTTCGTCACACAAAATACATTATTGAAATCATTATTTTTCTAAATAAGTATTACTTAATTAAAAAGAAATATATTATTAAAATTATCATTTTTCTAAATAGGGTTTAGGGTTTTGAGGTTTGGGATGTGTGATTTAGGGTTTAGGGATTTAGGATTTGGGGTTATATTTGTAGGTTAAGGTTTAGGGTTTATGGTTTTAGGATTTGGAATTTGGGGTTTAGGGTTTTGGGATTTATGTTTTAGGGTTTTGGGTTTTGGGATTTATGTTTTAGGGTTTTGGGTTTTGGGATTTATGTTTTAAGGTTTAGGGTTTAGGGTTTAGAGATTTGGGGATTTGGGTTTTAGGGTTTAGGGTTTAGAGATTTGGGGATTTGGGGTTTAGGGTTTTAGGGTTTAAGGTTTAGGGTTTAGGGTTTTAGGATTTGGAATTTGGGGTTTAGGGTTTAGGGTTTTGGGATTTATGTTTTATGGTTTTGGGTTTTGGGATTTATGTTTTAAGGTTTAGGGTTTTAGGGTTTAGGGTTTAGGGTTTAGGGATTTGGGATTTGGGGTTTATGGTTTAGGGATTTGGGATTTAGGGATTTGGGGTTTAGGATTTGGGGTTTTAGGATTTAGAATTTGGGATTTAGGGTTTAGGGTTTAGGGATTTGGGATTTATGTTTTAGGGTTTTGGGATTTATGTTTTAAGGTTTAGGGTTTTAGGGTTTAGGGATTTGAGGTTTAGGGTTTAAGGTTTAGGGTTTAAGGTTTTAGGATTTTAGGATTTTAGGATTTGAATTTAGGGTTTAGGGTTTTGAAATTTTGGGTTTAGGGTTTAGGGTTTTGGAATTTTGGGTTTAGGGTTTAGGGTTTTGGAATTTTGGATTTGAGAATTTAGGATTTGAATTTAAGGTTATATTTTAGGTGAGGGTAAAATTGGAAAAAAAAAATTTAGATGGGAATGGAATAATGATTACCAAAGGTGGGAGAAGGAATTGTGATTCCTTCTCTTTTGGTAATCCGATTCCATTCCGCCCTCCATTCCGTCCAACCAAACACACAAAATGGAAGGAATCAATTCTGATTCCATTCCATTCCCTCCAACCAAACGTGGGGTAAAGGATTAGCCAAAAATTGACATACCTTATTGACTACAAAGATGATATCTAATCTTGTGATGGTAATATACTAGATGGCTCTAAAAATGCTGTGATACAAAGTATCATTATGGAAAAGTTCCTCTACATGGGTTGAAAGGGATGACTGAGATAACATAGGTGTTAAGATGGATTTACAAGATTCCATATGAGATTTGAGCAATAGCTCTATGATATATTTAGGCTAGTTTAAGAGAAGATTGCCATTATATAAGGTAATCATTTTAATGCCAAGAAAGTAATTTAGCAAGCCAAGATATTTAAGAGAAAAATCTTTGCAAAGAAGAGAGATAAGGCTTTGAATTGCTGCATCATTATCTCCGATGATGATAATATAATCAACATAGACGAGGAGAAAAATAGTATTGTTATTAGAAAATTTATAAAAGAGACTAGAATTTGCCATAGATTTTTTAAAGCCAAACTGAAAGAGAGTTAAGATGAGGGTATCAAACCATGCTTTTGGAGCTTATTGAAGTCCATAAATAACTTGTTGAGATCTTCAAATCCTTAGGGTTGTGTCATAAACATTTCCTCTTGAAGGGTACTATTAAGGAAGACATTGTTAATATCAAGTTGGTGGAACTGTAACTTTATGTGGAAAGCAATTGTAAGAATAATAGGAATGGTGACTTGTTTGATAATTAGACTAAATGTCTTTGAGAAATAAAATCCCAAAGTTGGGTGGAAGCTTTTCATAACTAATCAAGACTTCCTTTTGTTCAATTGCCCATTAACAAGTTCTTTTATGCGAAACACACATTTGCTATCAACAATTTTCTATCATAGGGAGGAGGAACTAATGTCCAAGTGTTATTGTTAAGGAGAGCAGTATACTTCAACCACAAAGATGCTTTCCAATCAAGATCAACTAAGGCTTGTTTAACTGAAATGGGTTTAGTAAATGAGGGATAATGTTGGAAAGCTATGAAAACTTTTGGTTTGAAGATGCCAGCTTTGGCATGAGTGATGGATGAGGCTTAACAAATTGGCAAGAATAATAAGGTATTGAAGTTGTAAAAGATGGTTGAGAAGAATCAAGTAAGGGCTTAGAAGAGATAGCTGACAAGTTAATAGGATGAACATTAGGAAAAACAGAAGAAGAATGAGCATTAATTGACATAGAAGACCAAGGAAGAGATTGTGGATCAAGTTTATAATTGTTGTAAGGTTTCAATAAAGGAAAACACAAGTAACCAAAGACCTTCAAGAAAGTGTAATTTGGTTTTTAGTGAAAGAGTACTTATGGAGGACTTTTGTTATGCAACAAGGGAGATGAGAGTCTGTTGATGATATAAGAACTTGAAAAGAAAGCCTCACCCCAAAAGGACATAGGTAAAGAAGCATGAATGAGCATTAACATGCCTAGTTTAACAACATGCCAATGTTTTCTTTCAACCAAGTCGTTTTGGCTATGAGTATGTGGGTAAGAAACTTGATGAATGATGCCATGTTGACTAAGCAATGAGGAAAGGTCCTGGAATTCACCACCTCATTCCTTATAAAGGACGAGAGTTTATAGCCAGTTTAAATTTTAGCTTGTGCCTTAAATTGCACAAAAGCTTAAAAAATAGTAATTTTGGACTTGAGAAAGAAAAGTATACCGAGAAAATGCATTAGTGAAATGCAAATAATAACAATGGCCACTAGTGGATGCATTAATTGCAACCATATATCTAAATGAACAATTTCAAGAGGCATAATAACATGATTAGTAAAAGTAAAATAAAGCAATGCATGACTTTTGCTAATATAACAAGTTGAACATAAAGTAGCAGATTCATTATTAGTCTTATAAGAAATATTACTAGAAGTTAGAGTCTTCTTTACCACAGACAAAAAGGCATGACTAAGTCGTTGGAGCCATACAATAAGGCTTGACAATTTAAATGTAAAAGTAACAATATTCAAAGTAGGAGTAACAACAATGGGGACAAAAAAAAATTGGCACATTGGATATAAGTAAGTATTGCCCTTGCAAATTGAGATAAAAAACATAGAAACCATCATGGAGCTTTCCCTAAAGCAGAATCTCCTTTGTTGCCTAGTCCTTGACACAATAAAAGGAATGGTGAAACTCAAAGATATAATTGTTATCATGAGCAAATGATCACACTCAATAGATTTTTAGCTATACTAAGTACATGCAACATATTTGACATAAGAAGAGTTTCATGAGGTTGAAAGATAGATTAAAAATTATTATGACCTACATGAGAAATTGATAAACCCTTATCATTGCCAATTATAAGTGTTTTAAAACTAACATAGGTACTACTAGTTGCAAGATTTTATGGATCTGATGTGACATAATGATTGGTACCTAAGTCAAGGTACCAGCTTGGTTCACCACCTTGTGCAAAGGCAAGAGATGAAAGATGGAGATGTGCATAAGGTAAGGATGCAAGCAAGCCTTAAGGTGAAAAATAAGGTGTAGGAGAAGAATGATAAGGGAGAAGAAAAAAGATTAAACTTGAGGTGTATATGCTAGCATTGCTTGGTGACTTGGAAAAGAAGAATTAGGTAGATGTGTAATAACTAGTGGTGAAGGAATTTGTAGAATCTGAGAAAAAACTATATGAGAGGTAGGTACTCCAAGAGGTTGTAGTTGTTGTCGTGGAATCTTTATTTGTTAATTTTTGGAAGCATACTGTGGCACAAAGCTTTTGTCGAGCAATACTAACATCTATCCACTAGGTGCTCATTTTTCCACAGAGTTGACATTATGGTCTATTGTTGTTATTATATATGCCTTATATTCCTCATGATCTCCCTCTTAATATATGAGAGAAGGAATTATTATGAGATTCATTACTAAAATGCAGGCTCGCCATATATTGTGATAAGAAAGCTTAATCTTTTATCATTTTGTGAATATTGAACAATATGTTGATTGATATCAGCTGAAATTGATACACTTAAGTTAACAGTAGGCAAGGATGAAATGTTTGCTTGAGGTCTTCTTCCAATTCTACTCTCATGACTTAGCAGTAGAGCTTTGACATATTCAACTATCATTCTTTCAAAAATCATTTTTTTTGTTATGGTAGAAAAGACATTATCAAAGCTTTCATCTAGACCTCCAAGCGCAAACATCATTTTTTCCTCTTTAGAAATAACACAACTAGAAGATTCAAGATCATCAGTAAGAATCTTAATTTGTAGGACATATTCGTTGATTGATAAACCTCATTTCTTAAGATTGTGTAACTCTTTCTTGAGTTATACCATTCGATGTTGCAATTTAGAGAGGATTTTCTTTTTAAGCTTGATCCACACCTCTCGAGTGGTATCGAAGCTTGAGACTTGTTTTAGAACATCATTAGTCAAGCAAGACATGATCCAACACCCTAACATTCCATCTTGTTTTTTCCAAAATTTATAATCAATATTAATTTTTCCATCAGACAACACTTGTGGTAGAAGATCTTGAAGCACATAAATGTCTAGCTCTAAGTTATGGAAGATCTTAAGGATTTGGTGTTTTTAGACCACATAATTGTTATGATCTAGTTTGATTGTCATAAAAATATTATGAAACAAAAATACTTCTTAAGTGGTTGTTACAGGTACCTGTACCTATTCATGCTGAATAACACCTGATGAATCCTTCATTAATGAACGCAACAAGAAGATGAAGCTCACCATGCTTCATTGCTTTGATACTACATCAAGATTGAGCTTAAAAGTAAGTGGAAAATAGAGGTAGAAGATTGGAAGCATCAGAAGAGAATTAAAGAAGATATTAGTATTTTCTCTTGTATATATTTTTGTCATTTTATGTACATTAATAATGTATTTATACTTGTAGAAAATGTAAAGAAATCCTACAATAAGTTATGTAATTCAATGTATATTACAATTTCTTATTAACAAACAAACTAATCTTTACAAAAAATATGTTAAAATCAAAAAATATCTTTTCACATTCACATTAGCACATGTGCAACACTCAATAGAAACTCATGAACTTGCGTAGCACATGGTCTTGTTGGCTTGCGTGATGCATATAACATGTTTATTGGCTTGCGTGATGCGTATAACATGTTTATTGGCTTGCATTCTTACATGATGTATATATCATGTTTGTTAGCTTGCGTGATGTGTATAACATGTTTATTGACTTATATTATTACATGATGCATATATCATGCTTGTTGGCTTGCGTGATGCGTATAACATACTTATTGGCTTGCATTCTTACATGATGCATATATCATGTTTGTTAGCTTGCGTGCTTGATAAGATAAACTAAAAACCTCATAGCTTCTTTAGCAATGCTAACTTCACATATGTCAAATCATAGCTTGTAACTTCATTGCACTAGCTTCTATAACATCTTCAATTGGTAGCATTGTCATAACTAGGACTATTACTTTCAACATGTCCAAACCCCATTATAAAGGAACAAAAGTATATTGCAACACTTAAGTTAAGAATGATACATATGTAATATTGTCAAAGTTTATAATACTCAAAAAGACTAATAATACAAGAGACACTATATAGTGTATTATAAGCATGTACACAAATTATAATAAAAAAATCAAACTTTTGTACTTACAATTTCTTTTTAAAGTTTATAAATTGCAATGACAAAATGTTTTATTTTTTATATTAATGTATATTATTTAAAATCAATTAAATTATTAATTTTTTGATAAAGTAGAAAGTAAAGTGAATTTTTTTAAAGAAAAAAAAACTTGTACACTTATCTTGTAATGATTTCTCATTTTTCTAAAGGGACTTTTCCATGTTTTTGAAGTGTGTGCTCTGTTGTAGCAAAAATATAAAAAAGTGGTGTGCTCTGCTTTACAACATAGTTTATATGGAAGAGAAAAGCTAAATGAACATGAGTTTGTAATTATATTAATTATAACGTGTAATGTGATTTTGTTTTTGAAAAAATAAGTAATTTTATTATTTTTTAAAATTATTTTGATATATAATATACTATAATTAATGAGGATAAATTTAAGCAAATTTTTGTGTTCTTTAATTATATGCATCATTTTCAAGACAATATTTTTTAAAAAATATTTACCTTATTTATATATTTATAATTAAAACTTAAATTTTAATTGTTTTTACAATTAGATGGGTTATATGGTGTTTGACTTTTTAGTTTTGAGAATTGAATTTGAATTTGTGTAATGCAATGACATACTTCATGCATCACTAACACGTAAAAATCTTTTATATCTAATTTTTTAAAATAAATATTATTTATTATTTTTAGAGTATATTTTTTAACAATTAATTTTTTTTATTTTTTATTGAATATTTATTTTTTTAAAGAAAAATTTACAATAATCTTAAATTTTATTATATTTTAAATTTATGTTGATATATAACATACTACAATCAATGACAGTAAATTAAAACAAATTTTTGTGTTCTTTAATTATATAAGTCATCTTTAAGACAAGATATTTTTAAATAATAACATTATTTATATAATTTTTAATTAAAATTTAAATTAATTTTTTTTATGATTAAATAGGTTGTATGATGTTTGAATTTGAATTTGTGTTATGTACTGAGCTATTTCGTGTATGTTTAATTACGTAAAAATCTTTTATATCTAAATTTTTAAAAGAATATTATTCATTATTTTTAAAATATATTCTTTATTAATTATATTATTATTTTATCTTTTATTAGATATTTATTTTTTAATGAATAATTTTATTATTTTTTAAAATTATTTTGATATATCACATACTACAATTAATGATAGTAAATTTAAGAATTTTTTTATTCTTTATTTATATGCATTATTTTTAAATAATTACATTATTTATATATTTATAATTTAAACTTAAATTTTAATTTTAATTTTTTATGATTAAATGGGTTATATGGTGTTTGAGTTTTGACACTTTTGAGTATTGAATTTGAATTTATGTGATGCAATAAGCTATTTCATGTATGTCTCTAACTTTTTAGATTTTTTTTATTAATTATTCTTAAAATATATTATCTATTAATTAGATTATTTTATCTATTTTTTATTAAATATTTATTTAAAAAAAGTTTATAATAATTTTAAATTTTATTAACTTAAAATATCATACCTCTAAAAATAATAAATAATTTTTACTTTTTAGCGCGAGATTTTGTGCTAACGAGATCGAATTCAAACCTTCGAGCAATCTCCCATTTTCCTTTTTTTTTTTTTTTTTCTGTCATAAGGAAAATTCGAAGGATTTTATCAATGTTTGCGTTCCTTCAGAAATAAATTTTGTGCATATATCAAAAATCTTTTAGTTACTTAAAAACAGAAATTCAATTTATTTATTAATTTTTATAATAATTTAATCTTTTTCTTTTTAAAAAAGTTATAATACAGACATAAATTATTAATATTTATTTTTTTATATATTGAGATATTAATTTTATAGATTATTTTTAACAATAATTAAATTATAAAATCAATTAAAAATAAAATAAAAATGTGATAATTTGACTTTTTGTTATCATTATTATAATAAAATGATTAAGCTAATACAAAAATAATAAAATAATAAAAATATTCTAATTAAAATAACTAAAAGAATACAAGTATATTTGTCTCTTGAAACTTTCAAAGGTTTTAAAATACTTTAAATAACATTAAAAATTGTTTGATCATTCAAACGGAGGATATATACTTCTTTAAGTTAGCATTTTTGTTTGTAAAATTTCATAATGGTGATGTGGTGGGAAGATATACATGTTAATTTTTGCTTTATTAATACTTAAATTTGCAAAAACACTTCTTTCAAATTTTAAAATCCATACCTTTTTAATGCACTATTTTAAATACATGTTTATTATGCACTTAATTTGATTAATACAGTGACTTATTTGTTGAATTATTATTATTTCGTGAAATTCTTATTGAGTCATATTACTTTCTATTAATAATTATTATTAAAAGAAAAATATTTTGCATTCTTTAATTAATAACACATTAATTTTCCATAATTTTGAACTATGGTTATTTTTGAACAAATATTTATGACTTTCATAATTTTAAATAATTTAATTTAAATATATTTTTATTTAATCTCATATTTAAACACTTAATTTAACCGAATGTGATATAATGTACTTTTTTTTCACGTCAGATCTTGTCACACGTATCAAAAGTAAGTCAATTCATGCAAATTTTATGAAGATCGTTTTTCTACTCGTGATTCCGTGACCAATCTAGGACGTAACAAATTAAAAGACAAAATCCCACATTTCTGGATATTCACCGAGATCTTCTACCACGAGGTTAACATGGTAACTTTATATTTAAGTAATTCTTTAGTATTTCTCAGAATCTAACAGTTTTGTACTATTTTATGCTTTTATTTATTGTTTATTTATTGGAAATGATTCTCCGATTTTATTTCTTAAAATTTAATTAAACATATATTTATTTTTAAATTCTTATTTATAAAATAAACGACCCCTTGATATTTGTAGACAGAAAAGAGAGAAAATAATGCTTTTGGTTTTTATTTTCATGGGTGAGGGCTCGCAATAATTCATTATTATTTAATGGTAATAATAGACTAATAGTTTATTGAGTATTTTTATTGTAAAAATATATTTATTAATATATTATTTAATACTTGTTATCAATTATATGATAAATAACATAATATTTGTTTACTTTTTAATGCTTCAAAAATAACAAAAAAATTCTAAAAAAATGAGTTATTTATGTTTGAAAGAAAAATATTAAATGATTAAATTATTATTTTAATAAATTAAAAAAATTAGAATAATACGTTCAAAATTTATAGTCATAAAAATAATATATTTTATATATTTTTACTATTAAACAAATTATCATATTATTTTATTTTAAACGTAGTATTAATAGAGATATGTTAAATTAAATTAAATTTTTTTAATATTAAATATTATTTAATATTATTAGATGATAATTTTATTTACATAAATTTTAAGAAATAAGATATTAAATTTTTTGATGGATTTATGATGTTTTATTTTTCAAGTCTTTGATATACTACATGTAATTGGTATATTTTTATTAATTTTGAAAAATAAGATACCATAAATCATTATGAATTTTTGGTGTAATACTTTTTAAATTTAGTGATCTTTTAGTATATTATTTAAAAATTAAAGTTATTAAATATAAGTATTTTTTTATTAATAATTAGTTAATTCTTGTTTAATTAAAGTAAACAAATTAAAATAGGAGGAGAGAGAAGTTAGCTGGTCAGCACTCACCTCGATGTTTCTTAACAACATCCAGAAATAACCAAAAAGGAATCCATCTCCACTTCTTTTCTAACAATACGGAAATTTTTTGGAAAGAGAATTTTCAAAACGAATAACATCTAAAGTCTGCACTTTTATCCTATTTTTGGTATCATCGTCATATACACCACCATCACCAATCACCAATCACCATCACCATCACCATCTTGCTTTTCTTGCATTCATATCCCTCTTCTTTCATTTCCCTAACTGGTATTGTCTCAATCTCTATCTCTCTTTCAAAAATTTGTACTTTCAATCTTTCTAATATCTGGTTTTATATTTGTTCTTGATATTTTTGCTTCCTCACTTTGTTTTTCGTGATTTGGAGGATTATATATTGTTTCCAATAGGAATAATAAATAAAAGGGTTTTGTATTGGGATGATATAAAAGCTAGATTTATAGTGTGGAATTGAAAACTTTACTAGGATGAATGAAAATTTATAATTCTGTACTTTGTTTCTCCTTTTATTCAACGGGGAAATTAATATCTAGGATTCGTTATCTGTGAAAATAAACAATGCTCATTTGATTGATCTGTATGCTTAGGGTTTTTTTTTAATTATAATTTGCAGTGTTATTGTATTGATGAGAAACCATTGGATGAGGAAAAGGCTGTAAAGGTTTTGAAGGGAATTGTGCTTGTTTCATGGGCAATACATGCCGCGGATTTTTCGGGGGCAAAAGTTTGCAAGGATACGACAAGCCCGAGGACCAATTTAACATTACCAAACGAAAAACTCCTTCTCATCGATCTGTTTCTGACCATTCACCAACTAGCTTGAACTCGCAAATCCACCACCCCATTACCCAAGAATTAAATTGCAAATATAGCCCCAAAACGAAAGACTATAATTCACCTAAGCAAGAACAAATCATGAGGAAAGGCATTGATAACCAAACTTATTATGTATTGGGTCATAAAACTCCTTGCATTCGTGATCTTTATGCATTGGATCGAAAATTAGGACAGGGACAATTTGGTACTACTTATTTATGTACTGAGAATTCTACTGGTAATGAGTATGCTTGTAAATCTATTTCCAAGAGGAAATTGATTTCCAAAGAGGATGTTGAGGATGTGAGGAGGGAGATTCAGATAATGCACCATCTAGCTGGTCATAAGAATATTGTGACAATTAAGGGTGCTTATGAGGATTCTTTGTATGTTCATATTGTGATGGAACTTTGTAATGGCGGTGAGTTATTTGACCGGATCATCCTAAGGGGACACTACAGCGAGAGAAAGGCTGCCCAATTGACTAAGATTATTGTTGGTGTTGTTGAGGCTTGTCATTCTCTTGGGGTTATGCATAGGGATCTTAAGCCTGAAAACTTCTTGTTGGTTAATAAGGATGATGATTTTACTCTCAAAGCTATTGACTTTGGACTCTCTGTATTCTTTAAACCAGGTAATGGAGCTGTCTAACGCTTTTCTAAGAGATATGAGTTAAGTAGTTTTGCTCCCAAAATGCTTTCCTTTTACTTGCATTTATGCCATATTTTTGGTTAAGTTGTTATTGATGGGTCTTTTTTATCACTTTAATGATTTTGATTCATTGGATTCATATTTTGCTCAATTAATTGCTCGTGGAATATATCTAATGTGGTACTCCAAGCTATTTTTTTGAAATTTCTTTTTATATGCAAAGTCAAACTACAATCAATGTAATTGGTCAGAAGTAAACACGAGCAATAATGCTTATAGGATGAGTAATGAATTATTCCCTTATTCTTGGCAAATAATCAGTTTGGAGTCCTTTTGCATTAGACTTGAATGCTAATATAATGATATTTGATTAGAAAATTCTTATTTTGCAATCAGCTTGTTTTCCTTGTTGGATGTGTTCATGTGTTTTCATCTTACTTTATTTTACCTGTCACTCCAGGTCAGATTTTTACTGATGTAGTTGGAAGTCCATATTACGTTGCTCCTGAGGTACTACTCAAGCATTATGGACCCGAGTCAGATGTTTGGACCGGAGGGATCATACTCTATATATTACTAAGTGGTGTGCCACCATTCTGGGCAGGTATTTTCTTTTGCATATGCTGCTAAGTATAAATAAGTTTTTGTGTCTATGCTATTCTGAAGTTAATCTACTTGAAATTCAGAGACACAGCAGGGCATATTTGATGCAGTGTTGAAAGGACACATCGATTTTGATTCAGACCCGTGGCCTTTGATATCTGATAGTGCAAAAGACCTCATCCGGAAGATGCTTTGTTCACGACCTTCTGAACGTCTGACTGCTCATGAAGTGTTATGTATGTTTGACTTCTCTTCATTTATTTAGCGGTCTTAGCGAAATTTGAGTAATCCAATGAATGGGACACAATTTTGAAGCTTAATTATACGCATGATGTAAACAGCTGCTAAGTAACTAAAATTGGCATGTTCTTAATAGTATCCAAGTTTTGGCTTTCTTAAATTATGTTTTAAGCTGAGCTACGCGCAAGTAATGCTAGTGAAATTATTATATGAGAGAAGTGTCATAATGAAATTATTATATGAGAGAAGTGTCATAATGAAATAACTGCCTGTAAAGTTAGAACTTGTACTTTACTGCTCTACTTTTAACATAAAGCTTTTAGATACATTTTCATTGTTGTCAATGACTTTTCATTTGTTTTGTTGTTGCAAACAAAATCAAACTCTAATTAAAGTGGTATGTCATCATTTGCTTAGGTCATCCTTGGATTTGTGAAAATGGAGTTGCTCCTGATAGAGCACTCGATCCAGCTGTACTTTCTCGTCTGAAGCACTTCTCTGCAATGAACAAATTAAAGAAGATGGCATTACGGGTAAGTTCACTGGAGGATACAGACATTAAACACATCTTTAGAAGATATCCTTCCTGGTTAGGAAGGAGGGGATTGTGTAGTTGTTAACATTTAAGTCTTGAATATCGCAGTAACACTAATAATGGGTTGCAACTGTGTCGATGTTTTCTCTCTCTTTTAAAGTTATAATTTGTAATGTGTAAGTGAGGTTTTTATTTCATTATTGTTCTACTGATGATTAGTTTTGGAAAGCGTATTCATATTTGATTTTGAGTTTTACTTTGCTCATAATATTTAAGTCTGACAATAGAGGTTACTCTGAGGCAATTTTTTTTAATTTTATTTTAAAATTCGTAATCAGGTAATTGCTGAAAGCCTTTCTGAGGAGGAAATTGCTGGCCTGAGGGAAATGTTCAAGGCAATGGACACAGATAACAGTGGTGCTATTACGTTTGATGAATTGAAAGCTGGATTGCGGAGATATGGCTCTACCTTAAAGGATATAGAAATACGAGATCTTATGGAAGCGGTAGATTATGCATTTATTAATGTCCTTTTAATTCTTGTTCTGTTATTTCTTCTATTGGTTATGTGTTAAAGTAGTTCATCTATTGTACCTTTTACTAGGCTGATGTGGACAATAGTGGGACTATTGACTATGGAGAATTTATAGCTGCCACAGTTCACCTCAATAAATTAGAACGTGAGGAGCATCTCATTGCTGCATTTCAGTACTTTGATAAGGATGGAAGTGGTTACATTACAGTCGATGAGCTCCAGCAAGCCTGTACAGATCATAATATGACTGACGTCTTTCTTGAAGATATCATCAGAGAAGTTGATCAAGATAATGTAAGTCACAATGTGGGCCATGAGCCGTGAATCTTCGATTAAAATTGAAGGCCTTTTGTTTTCTTTTCTACCGATAACATGTTCCACTTCATATTTAGTAAACCCATTTCATAAAGTTTTTATACATTTGAAAGTTGCTGCTTTGCTTGGTGGAGATATATTTTCTTCTGAGGCATTACTAGACATTCAGAGGCTGAAGATCGAGTAACATCTGGAATGGCTTCATACAATTTTTCTTTTTTCTTCTTCCACATTGATGTTTTTAGGGGAGTAATATCGTAATGTAATTGTTCCGTTTCAATGTTTTGCTCGTAGGATGGAAGAATAGACTATGGTGAGTTTGTAGCCATGATGCAGAAAGGCAATCCAGGTGTGGGAAAACTTGGTAGAAGGACCATTCGGAGTAGTCTGAATTTGAGCGGGACAGATGTGCCAGGTCCTCAATAGCTTCTAGCAACATACTATGTACAGGTATTTTTTAGCTTTCCTTTCTTTGTCTCTTTTTTTTTGGGAATTTGGTATGATTCGAAAGTATAAATTGGGATGTAATTTTAATGGGAATTAACTCATTAATTATCACAACTCATCTCACTTAATTTCAAGAGATGAGATGATACTAATTAAAATATCTCATTTGTCTCAAATAGACTTAAATGAAAAAAAGTAAAAATACAAAAAAATATGATATATAATTGTTTATAATATGAAAGTTTAATAAGAAAAAGAAAAATGATACAACATTATATTCAAAGTTACATTATGACTATAATTTAAATGAGATAGTATTTAAATGGGATAAGACATTAATGTATCTTGAACCCATTAAGGACAATAAATAAGATATGAGATGAAATAAAACATCTCATTTTACATCTCTAGTCGAACCTATGACTTGAAATGGGGAAGAGTGAGTCTTATGACAAGTTTGCTAAGTGAACCACTTGTTTCTATCTTTTTCACTGTATATGTATAGATGAGGTTTGAAGGTAAATAAGATCATACATAGCTTCTCCCTTTGAGATAAAATGAACAGGTTAAGAGTGATATGGGTTTGTAAATTAGTGAAAATTGTCTTGTGAAACAGTGAAAGTAGTTATGTTTTTTTCTTTTTTTAAAGATCAAACAACACTTTCCTATGCTGTTCAGTGCGGGAGGATCTTAACCAAGACCATAAGACGATCACCTTTAAAATAAGGAAAGGAACACAAAATTGTATCACATTGCAAAATTCAGTCGTTTGAGAAACCTTGTGTACGTGCAATGTTTTCTACCGCACATGAATTCAAAGCATCAAGGTTATTAACAATAGTTTCTATAAGAATCAACATTTTAAATAAACATGTTACGCCAGTTGCCTTATATTACAGTTGGCAAAGACTTTACACTTTTTAGGTTTTCCTATTTCAAATCCTCCCCCACCTCTGATAACCGAGGTTTAATTTTTTGTTGTCTAGGAACATTTTATTACTTTCATTCTTTCTAACGTGTTTTATGCTTTGTTATACATGGCAGGTTGTACAGCAAAGCTAGAGGAGAAAATTTGGCTATAGAATTTCTAGAACCAAGTTTAAGGCCATGGCTCTAAAACCATGACACTATTTGACTGAAGATGTGTTCTGTAGTAGAGATTGTGTTTTTGTACTATTTATTAGTGATGTCCTTTTAATTTTCTGTATGATCAAAGAATTAGCTTTCTGCCAACAATGGAGTGTGCGTGTGTTCCAGCTCTTTTGATTTGCCAAATTATTCTTGTATTATCATATGCTTCAATAAAAAATATAAAAATATTTCCATTTGCTCAATGGCAAGAAAGGAAAAGAAGAAAAATGAGAGCTTTCATATTGAAGCTAATTTGAATTTTCATCAGCTTTTAGTACTCTCCAATGCTGCAGCAGTTTCATATGCTACTGAAATTTCCTGCAAAATAAACAATTTTAGATCAACAATTTGAAACTACTGTAAATCAAACCTATGTGCTGTGATCAAGTCAAGCATCCAGTGTAAAGAAATGGTAAATAAGACGTTTTGGGATGTGTATGAATCTAAGACTATAGAACTAATACAGACTTGCCTTCAAAGTTGCTTGGCCTGAAAATGTGCATTTTGAAGTTAGGGCACGTCCATGGTTCAATAGCCACCCCACTTCGCTGCAGAGAGTATAACCATCTTTACCCTCTTTCAGGGAGCACCATAACTGCTTGGGAAGCAATACAAGTTCATGCTTGTCTCTCACAGACTTTTGTGTGCTGTCGTCTACAAGTTCTTGGGGAGAGTTCTGCATTCATCAGGATAATCAACAAAATTGCAACTAATCGTGATATTGAAGAGAAACAAAGCTCTTAATCAATCTATAAACAATTGTTTATCTTTTGATATTCAGCTCACAACATAATTGAAAAAACAGTGAGAGACTATAAGCAAAACCAAAAGAAAAGGGATTTCAATTTTCAACAACTCACACTTAGAGAGCCATCAAATCTGGCAACAGCAGGGGAGCCCTCCCAAACACCAACAACTTCGGAAGCTTTCAGGGCAGGTGTAGAAGCAAATGCAGAATCTCGGATAGCGCATCCTCCTAGCTGATCCCCATTTCTGAATGGCCCGTACCATTGCTCACAATAAACTCTAACACTCTCCAACATCATTTTTGAATTCTCTACATGGATTACCTGAATTATCCTCATACGGGACTCCTTATCTTGAGGATTAACCAAGCAATGCTCCAACTCCAACAATTTACAAGAACCATTATCCTGCATTGGCCATATTGCTACATAACATCCATTAGATTGATATGCAAAAGCAACAACTCCATTGTTGAGACCCCCAATACTCCTCACATCAACACTATATCTTGTTGCAGCATCAGCTTCACATCCAACCGTAGGAAGTAGCTTTATCAACTTGTATGTAAGCACATGCTCTTGGGTGTCCGCAAGAGTCGGACATTGAGTCAGCCAATCAAAAACCTTAACCTCCCATTCTCTGTAAGCTTCCGGCACAACAGACTCTGGAAGCTCAACTGGGTTCCCTTCCTTTGTAAAGTCTGCCCCATACCCATCCCACTCTCCTGACACATTTCTAGCAAATTCCGACCAAACTTGAACAAATAAAACAAACGCATAAAAATAAAATTTAGAACAATATCCATCTCCAAAAGATCCAAAATTTAGACTCTAAACTAGGAGTGTCAATCGTATCATGTTTTGCGGTCCAATTTCACATATTTTTTAATATATTGAAAAACTATTATATTTACAGTAACGAGAAATTCAAAAAAAATCCCATAGCTTTCTTCAATACTTTGATATGAACAACTTTTTTGGGTTTCAATCAATTAGCATAATTGAGGGAAATATTAATAATCCAATAGATACAAAAAAAAACTACTCTCAAGTCTTAATCACCATCGGTTTATATTCCAAAAGATAGAGAGAATATGAAACAAATAGGTCAAACAGAACAATAAATAAGACTCTGATTTTTGAGGTTTTAGAACAGAACTTACAACTAGTTGAAGTGGAAGTGGGGTTTTCTTGATTCTCCGGAAGTTGGTGGCTTTCTAAGTCCGATGAAGTGGTCTCAGTTTTAACGGCAGAGGAATTAGCAGCACTGTGTGCAATAACTCGATACTTTGGGCGGTGATTGTGTGGCTGAGAAAAACAAATAGAGAAGGGAAGGGGCTTTTGAGAAGAACCCAAGCCCAGCAGAGCGCTTGAGGCTCTGGCGTTGGGGGTTATGCCGTTGAAAGCTATCGCCATTGGGTTCTGTCCAGCCACCCAAGAAAACGAAAGCAGCTTACAAGAATGAAGTATCCTGAAGCTTTAATGATAATGAAAGAATATTCCTATGCAATGATAGGATCAGAATAACAGGGAAAAAAAGCTAGTTATAATAATGATTAATTACACAATTGACGCTAAAGTTTGTAACTTTTACAATTTAGTCGTGGAAATTTTTTTCTTCCATAATATTACATTCATTATATATTAAAATTTAACAAATTTTGTTCTTATATAAAAGATAATAATTTAAAAAGTAAAGACTAAATCATGAAAAAAAAAATTGTTAATCACGATTGCTAGTACTATAATACAATTTCAATCTAATTTTCAAAGTGGATTACATATGTTAAATTTTTTAAAAATAATAGCTGCAATATTACAAAAAGAATTTGAGAGATATAATCTTGCAAAGTTCCGGGACCTTACTTCAAATTATGGGTTCAAATCTGATTTCAGGCATTATTTATAATTTGTTCCATTAATAGTAATGGGTTTAAAATTCTGTCCCATTTTATTAGCCTAGATTAAAATTACTTTTAATTATAAAAAAAACTGTGTTTTATATAGGTGATCTAACTTTAATTTGAGCATTATTATTTAAAAAGAAAAAAGAAATAAACAAAACTGAGCACCTTATTCCATTAACTTCAAATTTAAATACTTTAATTAAAATCAAAATAGAGGTAAATATCTTACTTAATGACATAACCTTTTAGAAATATAAGAATATATTATTAGAATATATAGATCTTCTTTTACTTTATGTCATGTAAAAAGTGATAAAAACAGGTGAGAAATCCATTACAAGTGAAAGTTGAAGAGGACACAGTGATAAATTTAATATTAAAAAAAAATCAAAACCATTTGTGAGCGTGGATATTCTCATTTATGACTGTGAGCGAAAATTAGAAAAAAATAATGTGGGGGGAGGGAATGTGTTAAAATTGAAAATGACACAAATATCTTCTTCCTTCATGAATCACATTGATAAAACTTAACCATCTTGTATTCTTATGATTATTTTAGATTAAATTATACTTATTTAAAAAAAATAAGATTTTTGGTATATATATAGTATTTTTTGTGTAACTTTTTTGGTACTGATAAGTATCCAACAAAATAGCTTTTACTTTATTCTTTTAACTTTCCTACCTAAAATCCAGTAGCAGCTTATTAATGTCTTAAAAATTTCTTTTTTAATACGTGTTTAAGTTTTCCTCCAACTGGTTTTAGTGTGAGTGTGAACTGTGAACTATATGGATCCTGAAAATATCCACTAGTATTGTGTGAGTGTGAATTATACAGATTATTTATATATATACCAGATACTTTGTTGATTTAATTGGGTCTTGAGAATGTAAGACGGGAAGTGCTTGTTTTGTTGGCATTGTTGGGATAAAGCTTATATTTTGAAAGTTCTGAACGATAGAGTTCAAGACTAACCCCAATCCCACTATTTCTTTGTGCAACTCCCTGCATATTCTCCCATGGAAGACACTGACTTTGATCTATGAAATACCCATGAAGCTACTGGAGAAGAAGAATTTGGTTGCATTTTATGTGAAACATAGGAAAGTATTATCCTTCGGATATTTTGTTGATTTGGGTCTTGAGATTGTAAGACAGGAAGTGCTTGTTTTGTTGGCATTGTTGGGATAAAGCTTCTATTTTGAAAGTTCTAGACGATGGAGTCCAAGACTAACCCCAATCCCACCATTTCTTTACGCAACTCACTGCATATTTTTCCATGGAAAATGTTGGAGATTGTTGTTATAAAGTTCCTTAATTTAAGGAGTAAATTAAGGAGTAAAACATGGAGCAAAACATGGAGTTTAATTCAAGGAGCAATTCAAAGAACCATTAATTTAAGGAGTAATTCAAGGAGTAAATTTTCCTATAAATAGATGTGTAATTGTAATGAATTAACCATCCAAAGTGTTCATTCCAATTGAGAGAAAAACTTAGAGAGAAAAACTTTTGTGAGAGAAAATTGAGAGTAATTTTCTTGGGTGAAATTGGGTTGTGGGTTTTTGAGTGTTGTAAACACCTTGTGTAATTTCTCCTCTTTCAATAAAAAGATCTATAGCAGGTCCGAAAACGTAAGCAAGATTGGCCGAACTCCGTTATCAAATTTGTGTGTTATTTTTATATTCTTGCTTTCTCATTGTTATGTATCCTTGTCCCACATCGACTAGGAATAAAGCAGCAAAGCTGCTTATAAGCTTGGGCAATCCTTAACTTAATGAGATCTTATTGGGTTGAGTTAGGCCTGAGTTTCTAACATGGTATCAGAGTTGGGCCTAGTCTCTATGTGCTTGGACCTAATTGGGCTCTATCACAGTCTCACCGTGGCGCTAATGTCCACCTTTGTCCGCCGTGTGGAGGGGGGCTGTTATGTATCCTTGTCCCACATCGACTAGGAATAAAGCAGCAAAGCTGCTTATAAGCTTGAGCAATCCTTAACTTAATGAGATCTTATTGGGTTGAGTTAGGTCTGAGTTTCTAACATGGTATCAAAACTGGGCCTAGTCTCTATGTGTTTGGACCTAATTGGGCTCTACCACAGTCTCACCGTGACGTTAATGTCCACCTTTGTCCGCCGTGTGGAGGGGGGCTGTTATGTATCCTTGTCTCACATCGACTAGGAATAAAGCAGCAAAGCTGCTTATAAGCTTGACCAATCCTTAACTTAATGAGATCTTATTGGGTTGAGTTAGGCCTGAGTTTCTAACACTAATAAGTTTGACTTATCAAAAATTTGTGTTATTTTTCAACAGAAAACACCAACTTTGATCTATGAAATACCTATGAAGCCGCTGGAGAAGAAAAAACTGGTTGCATTTTAAGTGAAACAGAGAAAAGTATTCTTCTTCGGATACTTTTTTGATTTGGGTCGTGAGAATGTAAGACGGGAAGTGTTTGTTTTGTTGGCATTGTTGGGATAAAGCCTCTATTTTGAAAGTTCTGAATGATGGAGTCCAAGACCAACCCCAATCCCACAATTTCTTTATGCAACTCCCTGCATATTTTCCCATGGAAGACACTAACTTTGATCTATGAAATACCTATGAAGCTATTGGAGAAGAAGAAGCTGATTACATTTTAAATGTAATAGAGGAAAGTATTCTTCTTCGGATACTTTGTTGATTTGGGTCTTGAGAATGTGAGACGATAAGTGCTTGTTTTGTTGGGATAAAGCTTATATTTTGAAAGTTCTGAATGAGGGAGCTCATGGAGTCAAAGCTAGGAAGTAGATATGTGAGAAAAAGTACAAAGAAGAGCAGAGATCGATAGTGTGAGTATATAGGTGGAGGAAGTGAAATCTTGCAACGTTCATAGCTCTGTCACAGACTATTCTTATTCGTTATGTGGGGGAATATGAAGGTGAAAATGATGGTAGCAGGTCTATATAAACTTTTAGGAACTTATATGACAGATATATCGTACTCATAATTATCATAGTAAATTTTTATTAAATATATTTATATAAATTTAATTATTTAATGTGACAAATATGCTTTTCTAAATTTTTTAAATTGCCGCCCCAACGAGGATAAATTTATTTTTTTAAGGTTCAAAGCATTCTTTATAATAAAATTTGTTCTACAAAATAAGAAAAATAATAAAAAGTAATTTAAAAATTTATAATAATAAAAATAATACATTTTATATTTAATTAATATATTTTTACTATTAAAAATATTAAAAAACACAAAATGACACACAATCATAAAAATAATATTTTATATTTAATTTATACATTTTGATTATTGAAAAAGTTTTAAAAATAACAAAAATAGTACCCTTAACACTTATAACCACAAAATAATATCATTTATATTAACTCATATATTTTACTATTAAATAAAAATTTGATATATAATTTTATTTTAAACGCCGTCCAATTAGACGTTATTTAAATTAAACTATAACTATTTCAATGTTAAGAGTCATCTAATTAAATTTCATTCAATATTATTTTTTTATCAACAAAAATCACATCGGGATTAAAGATAACACTATACCTCTTCAATCATTAACAATTATGATGTTATTGATCGACTCTTAATAGCTTAATTATGACTCAATTTAACATAGAGGCTAGAGTTCGTCAAGATTCGACATCTGAATTTTCTTATAGAAGGCATTAATACATACTGCGTGTACTCGTTAAATATTATTAAGATGTTATTTTTTGGTGTTATAATTGTAATTTTTTAAAAAAAATTGGTACATTATTTTATATTAAAATTCATTTATTTTTCGTTCAAATTGAACTAAAACCATTTAAACTAGTTTAATATTAAATATCGTTCAATTAGATCTTATTCAATATTATTGAAGTATTATTTTTATTGCTAAGTTTTAGAATTTTTTTAAATTTCTTTTTTTTTCTTCAATTAGAAGCTGTTTAAGTGAAACTATAACTATGTAGACAAATTTAATGTTAATTATCGTCTAATTGAATAATTTTTAATATTATTAAAGTATTATTATTGTTATAAGTTTTATAGGTATTTTTATGCAAATTTCCAATAAATATCCTTTTAAAATAATAAATTAATATTAATTTTTTTAAAAAATTTAATTAATAAATTATATTATTTAATTTAATTCAAAATTTACAAATCACTAAAATTTAGATATAAAAGTACAACATTTGAAAATTTAAATCATTTAAGTAATAAGTCTAACATTTTTAATGGATTTTGTCCGTATATTCAATATGTGATATATTCATTGATAAAAAGAAAAAAAAGACGCAGATAATTGGATATATTTTGTAATCCATAACATTAATTTTTTTTATGTTAATTTCCCTTTCTCCGAAAGAAAAAAACAATTAAAAGTTTTAACATTTATTTTTCTAAATAAAAATAAACACTAACACACTTATTGTGTTTGACTAAATTTTAACACACTATTTCGTAATATCATTTATAGAATATGTGATTGTAGTAATAAGTGGCAAACTTATAACTTTGTTAAAAAGTAATTTTTATTATTATTTTTCATCAATTAATAAATTATTAATATTTAAAATATTTATATTTATCTTTAATGCTATTAGGCATAAATATTTATTTAATTTTCAAGATAATAACAACAAAACTTAATAGAAAATAAATTTAGACATTTCAATAAAACATATGTAACATGTTAGAAATTCAGGTCTAACTCAATTTAATAAAATCTCATTGAGTTAAGAATTGTTCAGACTTATAAACAATATTGTTGTCTTGCTCTTAACTGATGTGGAATAAGGATACTTAAGACCCCCTCCACACGACAAACAACTATGAACATAAGTGTCATTGTGAGATTATGGTAGAGCCCATGATCCAAACACATAAAAACCCAAGAGCATAACTATGATATCATGTTAGAAGCACAGACTTAATTTAACCAAATAAAATATCATTGAGTTAAAAATTATACAGACTTATAAACAATATTATTGTATTACTTCTAACCGATATGAGACAATGATAATTAATATAACATAATGCTCATTTTTCAAGATTATGGTAACAATTATAGTTCTAATTAGAACAAAATTTAATAGTAAATTATTTTTAATATTTTTATAAATTACAAGGAAAACTTGTATTCATAACTAGAAAATATACAACTCTAAATCACATACAAAATAATTTTAAAAAAATGCTCTTATTTTTAAATCAATTATATTATATTATCATTTAAATTTTATCTTAAATTTTGAAAAAAATAAAATAAAATTAATCAACTTAATTAAAAAAGGATTTTATAAAATTAACCATTTTAATTTCTTAAAAAATCCTTATTATATTTATATTTATTTAAAATTTACTCTTAACAAACTCAAATACTAACCCTTAATTTTTATTATTTATTTTAAATTTTAAATATATTTTAAAAATTAAACAAAGGATGTGTTCTTAACTAATTTTTACAAATCTAAAAAATTAAAAGTATTTTTATTAATAAAATATTTATATTTAAGTAAATATTAACGAACTCTTTAAAATATTTGATTAATTATCAATCCATTCAAAATTTTAAAATAATATATTTTTTTTTGATACATATTGATATTTAAATATACTATTGGTAATAATTTTAAGATCTCTTTAATAATTTATTAAATTTTAGATAAATTATTTGTACAAAGTATTATTTTTAGTAGTAAATTGGTGATTAAAAAAAAATTAAGGAGGGATTGATATATACCATTTAAGGTTTAACACCTCAAAATCTCCCCAACCTTTAAAGTCAGTAGACTAACTCATTATCAACGTGGCTTACCCAGCCACGCCCCATGACCGTTTCGCCGCCATTCGTACCATTAATTTGATGTATATAATTTGTAATTGGTCGTTGTGTCTTGTATTGCATCGTCGGTTTGTATAAAATAACAATTATCATCGTGCTTTTAAGAAGACAAATGTATACAAACAAAATACGTTAACACCCAATGCTTTCGACTCTCAAAAATGAAAAAATAATAATAAAAGAACTAGATTAAAATCATCATCTCAAATTAAACAATAAAGCTCCAAGAAACAATAAAAATTAAACCTTCATCAGGAGTACTTGAGAGGTAAATCAATCTTACTCTTATGCAGACGCCATTAGAGATTGAAGCCCACAAAATAGAGAGAAGATGGGTGTGGTGAAATCGATTCAGAGCTTCCTTCAAAACCCAACAACCCAACTCTCACACAAACAAAAGCATAGAAACCCCAAAAGAGAGTACATTTTTAATTTACTAACACAAAACAAAGTATAAATTGAAGGCAAAAATAAATAATTAAATAAAAAGATAAAGAAATCTACCGAAGGTAAATCCTTTAAAGAGGAAATTCCTCTTCGGTAGAAGAGATACTTGAAGGAAAGGGGACTTTAGTTAAAGGAAAAGAGAAGAAGAAGATTGGTAGGGGAAAGAGGCCGAGAAAGGCTATGATAAGCAGAGTTAGGATAAAGGTGTTGTTAGAGTTTGAAACGGCTCTGTTTGAACTTTATAACTTGAATTTGAGCAGGGATAATAACATATCTTACCTAATGTTTGAAACGGCTATGATATCTGATCTTTACAATGCTCGAGCCTTCATACACATTGCCCGAATCCTGAGTCAAGCTTGTGTTTATAAGTTGGATTTTACAAGTGTCCTCACAAGTTCGAAACATTCAAGGATTGACTATCAGTCTAGTCTCACAATGTGATCAACACTAGGTTAATTTATACATTTATTGTTATACCCCTTTGACATGCTGTAAGGTGAACTCTCTAATTAATTGACATGCTGTAACATGAATTCTCCAATTAATCAACGTGTGTACATATAATCTCATATATATATACCTGGTATCAAACTAGCCTAATCCATTCTCATTCTCTAACATCTCTCTAATTTCTCTCTCTATATTGGATTATTCTTAATATTTTGACACCCACCATAAAGCTTAGGATTTAATGGTCGAACTTTTGTTTCTGATCCTATATATCTCAAGATTCACCTTAAGTTTTAAAAGGAAAACCTTGAAAACTAAAACATTTCACCTTGTGCTCTTACCAAAGACATTTGCCATGGTTGGTACTCGAGTTGATGAAAGATTAAGGATAGTTAATAAGCTAGCACTCGAGGATAATGTCGTACCTACGCCAAGTAATTTCAAGCTGAACCTTGCGCTAACTCACCAGAAGAGGTCGATCCTCACAGAGAATTGGCTTAACAACTTCTTGAGCTCAAAAAGAGAACTCAAGAAAATGAGACAAGAAAATAGGGCACTATATGCTCGAATAGAGGTAGCTCCGTACGCAGGTTGAGATTATAATTTGATTAAGGAAGTTGAGTTGGTATCAAGAAAAAATGAGCCTAAAAGAGTGGAAGATTTAATGGAAAAGGTCACGCATCATAATGCCTGTATTGAGACACAACCAACTCAGTTGGGGTAAGATGTAACTTGATATTATAATGAACAATTGGTTTAAGGAAATGAGGTTATGGAAAACAAACTTCTAAGGTCTTTAGGAAACAAACAGAAAACAAGACCAAGCTTTTAAGGAAACAAAAGGAAAACAGGACTAGAGTAAATCTTACTATGATAATAGAAATTGTGAATAATTTTGTGTTTTTCCTTTCTCTGATGAGATAGAACATAGTGAACTTACCACTAAATTTAGTGCTCTTAAATGCCCTAATTATCAAGGAATGAAATACCTTGTAACTCATTCCTACAATTTAAAACAAATATGGCCCCAATAAGTCTCACTCGAGACAAAAGAGATGCTATGATGTGTAAACTCTTTGTAACTACCTTATGTGATAGGGGCGTAGAAGTGGTTCAATAACCTATCACCTTATACTATAACTTTCTTCATATAATTTACCAAATTGTTCATCACTAGTTACGCAAGTAAGAAGCTTATAGGGAAGAGCCTCATCATTTTTTATTAATCACTCAGGAAAATGATGAATCTGTAGAAGAATACACGAGAAGATTTAGAGAGTAAAAGTTAAAAATTGTAGATTATCCCAATTCAATTACGATAGAAGCATTCAGGTGAAATTTGTTAAGAAATTCAAACTTTTTTCCTGAACTGATAAAGACTATACTACGCACTATGAAAAAGGCTTATGAAAAGGTCAAAAAAATTTGTTAAACAAGATAGAGTTAAAACTTGGTAGAGATGACAAGTCAGTTATGAAATCTACTCTAGAGAAAGAAAAAAAGAAGAATAAGTCCAAGCAAAATGGCTCAAGACAAAAGGGTAATTACAAAAATAAACGCTTCACCCTAAACCACAAAAGAATAGATGAATGGTCTAGAAATTCTAGACCTTGGGGTAGAGCACTCTTATCTTTCAGGATGCCATCCTTGAAAGTAAGCTTGGCTCAAGCTATTTCGAGGATGGATAGCGAGCAAAAAGATGAAGGCACCTCTAAGAGATACTTCTAAATAGTGTGCCTTTCATTAATATATAGGGCACGAGACATAAGACTGTAGACACTTAAAGAAAGAAAATAAAGATATATTATCTAGAGGATATCTGGGTGACCTTATAGGGAATGATAATAGAAGGAAGCACTACCAACCTTAACAAGAAGTACTGAGATTAACTATGCTACATGTTAACAGGGTAGAGCTATACAATGATGATAATGTGAGAACTATACACTCTATATATGGAGGACCTGGGCTTAATGAAGCCTCCAATAACACATGAAAGATGTATGTCTAAGAAGTACATGGGGATCCTTATATTTATAATTTACACGAAGGATCACCCTCTATATCGATATTTTTCATAAATAATGATAAGACTTCATCTTCTCATGAAGATCCTTTGGTAGTCATACCTTGGGTGGGGTTATGTGACGTTTGCAAGATCTTAGTTGATACTAGGAGTTCAGTGAACCTTCTTTTCTTCATAACCATAAAAGCACTAGAAGTAAAAGATAGTGAATTACTAAGAAGGAGTTACCTTTGGTAGGATTCAACAACAGTACCATATATGTTGTGGTGTTACCAGTCATGGTAACCAGTTTTGTAGTCATGACAAACTTCATGGTGATTGATGTACCTATTCACTACAATGCAATATTAAGGAGGCCCTGGATACATAAAATAAAAGTCATTTCATCAATTTATCATCAATTATCAAATACCTAATTAAGGAGGGTATAAAGGAAATAAATGGTGACCAGGAGAAAGCCAAAAATTGTTACAATGCTATAATGAAAGATGTAGTCCCAAAGTAACAACCATAAAACCTGTCCTCACAATAACGTATAAGCAAAGGCTGCTTAGTGAGCTCACTTGATACAGATAGAGTTGAGAACTTACAAATCAGTGATGAAAGAGAAAATCGCTCATTGAGAATAAGCACAAACCTGACAGCGAAGGTCAGGGAGTAAGTGTTACATTTCTTAAAATTGAACATGGATTTGATTGAATGGAAACTTAGGGATATACCCTGTATTGGTCTCAGGATTATAACACATAATTTAAACGTTGACTCTAAGGCTAGACCTATCCAACAAAAGAAAAGAAAATTCCCAAGGGAAAGGAATAAGGTGATCAAAACTCAAGTGAGCATGCTACAAGGAAGCAAAGATTGTCAAAGAGTTAGATTGTCCAACATGACTATCTAATATTATATTAGTGAAAAAAGAATGTAGATCAACTCAGATGTGCGTGAATTTTGTCAACTGTTTTCCTTTGTTAAGTATTGACAAGTTAATTGATGTCATTGCTGGGTTTAGTTTAATGAGTTTTCTTGATGCTTATTTCGGTTATCATAAGATCAAGATGCATCAAAAATATGAGGATAAATGTTTTTTATTATTGAAAAAGACTATGTTAAGGACTTTGAAGAAGTGTTTGGAGTCATTAGGAGATACCAAATGAGACTTCATCCCAAAAAGTGTGTTTTAGGCATTACAATAAGAAAATTCCTAGGATACATTCTCTTTGCCCATGGTATTGAAACAATTCTTGATAAGATGTAAGCTCTAGTTAGCATGAAGCCACCCAATGACTTGAAAAATATCCAATAACTAAATATCTATGATTTTTCAAGTTATTAAGGAAGAATGCATTAGTTTTTTGGAATGAATATTGTGACAGAGCCTTTTAGGGAATCTAACAATATCTAAGCACACATCCCGTACTAGTCAGCCCTACCACATGAGAGGCATTATATTTTTACTTGGCCATTAATCCCCTGATATCAAGCACGGTACTCCTCGCATAAAGAAACAAAGTCCAACATCATATTCTTGTATATTACATTAGGTACGTCCTAATAATGAGTGCTTAAAAAGCACCAAAATTACCATGAGTTAATGTAATGTAATTGTATGATTTTATCATATTTTTATTTAAATTTGTCTTTTCAGAATCATATGTATTTTTATTATTTTTCATGTATTTTTGTTCAAAAAATAGTTTAAAAACTCGAAGAAAATAATGGAGGCAATACAATATAAATATGTTGAGAAATAAATGAAGAAAAATAAAAAATATGAAAAAATTAGACAAAATGGGTCAAAACGGTAAAAAATGTCAAAAATGTTGAGTCTCGTGTGCGCCAACACACGCCTTGCACGCCAGCACTCGTCTGCCGCAAATATCATCCCCACACGCGTGCCAGCTTGTCCAAACAAATACAAAATCAATTTTTGAGATATTTTTCCACTTTTTTTTGGCTTTTTCTCATAAAAGGATCATCTCTCCCATTATAATAATCATTCCTCAAATCAAAAATCTCTTATCTTTCTCTCTCTAGTTCTTAGCTTTTTTAACTTTAAAGTTCTTATCTTTTTTAGAAGAACTAGTTATGCTTTTGTAGATTTTTAGTTTTTGATTCAATAAACATAAATGCAAATCTATTTGAAGGTTTTTTAGAAACGAAATTAGCATTAAAGTTCTATATGGATTCTTTTGAGGTATAATTTTAAATGAATTCTTTATAGTTATTTTTATATTTTATTCTTAAATGTTATATTTAATTTTTGTGTGATTAAATTTAACATAACTGACTATTTGTAAATATGATACAATAATAACGTTGTTATGCTTGTGAAATATTAAATAGGTAAAACATTTCTACAAAATAAATTGATTTTATTTTCATTCAAGATTTTATATTAAAAATGTTAGAGAGAAATATATTATTTTTCATTACAAACTTAAATCTGAAATTAAAATTAGATTTTAAGTTTTAATTATCTGGTATGTTTCATAGTAGTATTATTTTATTTGTTAGTATAATCGTCCGATGGTTAGAATGAAACTCTATTTCTAAAGTTTATATAAGAACCATTATTTGAAAATGCATTGACAATATATTTTCAGTTATGATTTTAAAACTTGAAAGTTAGTACTCAGATAATTTAATTCTTAGGTTTACTTTGGACACCTTGAATAAAATCTAATTAACTAACTCCACCTAAAACTGTGATTAGATGATTTACAATTTTCTTAGAAATAAAGATAAAATTTAATACTTAATTAATTAATAGGACTAACCTAAAGATATTAGTTATTAATATTAAACAAAAGAATTTGGGTCTATCCAAGGACATTTTCTTACCAAAAATAAAAAATCAATAAATATCAATTTATACCTTTAATAACTTAAATAATATGAGCAAGTATAATTAACTTAATTATTATATCCATAAATACTCTCATTTTATGAATGATAAAAATTTGCATTATTGTTTATTAAATTCATATCTATGTTTATTTTTTATATAATTAGACAAGGAAAACACAAAAAATCAAAATATTGTAACATAATGTTTATAATTTAATTTAATTTTTAGAAGTTTGAATAATAAATTAAAAACCACATATATTCTTTTCTTAGATCGACTTTGGGAGTATACTTGTCAGTTTCTATAAAATGATTCGTGTACTTGCGAGAGTTTTACAAATATAAAACAAAGTATCTATAAAATCAGCATTACAAATTTTGTTCATCACCTAACCAACACACATAATCGATTCCCGACGATTGATAAACTGGCCTTTACCTTAAAAGTGGTGGCACAAAAGCTGACACTACTTCAGTTCGCACTCAGTGGTAATACTCACGTTAGATCCCCTGAAGAGTGTGGTAAAAAAGCCATAGATTATGAGAAAATTGACACATATCACAATTAAGTTGGGAGAATATTACAAAAACTTTATGCCCAAGTCTTCTTTAAAAGCTCAAGCCTTGCCAGATTTTGTCGTTAAGTTTAATGACTCCCTTGAATTTGTTAACAATGAAGACGTGGTGGAAATGTGTGGTATGAAAGTAAATATAACTTAAATATGGTAGGTTTTCATGGATGGTGCTTATAATTTCAAAGGAATAGGATTGGGAATCATCATTTTGGATCATCAAGGAAACTATTTTGAGTATTCAGTATGATGAACTTTCAAGTAACCAAAAATGTTGCAAAGTATGAAGTAGCCATCTATGGAGTCATGACTTCAAAGAATTTTGGAGGAAGTTATATCATATTGCATAACAATTCATGATTGATGGTCAACCAGTATATGGGCGCATTTAAAGCAAAGGATAGCAAAATGTGGAGTTATGTATAATGTTTAAAAAAATAATGCAAAAATTTTGCTAAGTTTGAGATCAAACAAATACCAAAAATGAAAATAGTTATACTGATGCCTTGGCTACCCTAGTTGCTATACGTGAAGCTAATAGCAACATGATAATCATTGTAACCATTCTCATTGAGGCTAGTATGAAATAAGTAGAATTTTTTTAAAAAACATTTATGAAGTCACCAATCCATTGTTTACACGAGTCTTTAATTTCCTCAAAGATGGGGGTCTACTTGAAGATAAGAAAAGGTAAAAAAAAAATCAAGTCAAATGCAAGGTAATATATGATACAAGGTGGTATGATATATAGAAAAAATACCCTTGGACCTAGACTCGTATGCATAGCCAAAAAATGCTCTGTCAAAGTCATGTATGAGGCTCATGAAATAGAGTGTGACTCTCATTCAGAAGGAAGAAATCTATCCCAATGGATTATGAGACAAGGATACTACTGGCCAACGATGTTAGTAGATTATACAAGGCATATCCATACATGTGATAAATGTCAAATATTCACCCCAATATCTCATGTACCACCAATACAAATGACTAGCGTAATCAACCCTTGGTCGTTCTATATATAGGGACTCGATAAAGTGGTACCTTTACCACAAGAAACAGGCCAAAAGAAATTCCTATTAGTTACTACAAAACTATTTCACAAAATGGATTGAAGTTGAGCCTCTAAGAAGAATAAGGGGAAATGAGGTAATACAATTCATATAGAAGAGCATAATATCCTATTTTAGTTTTCCCAAAGAACTTGTCACTGATAACAAAAGATAGTTTATAAGCTATAACATCAAAGAGTTCTCCTTCAAATACAACATCAAAATATGTCATTCAATCTTATACTATCCACAAGCGAATGGTCAGGTAGAATCTTTGAAAAAATTGATATTAAACTTACTAAAAAAGAAATTGAAAACTATTAAAGGAAGATAGTTGGATGAATTGCTTGGTATAAAGTAGGCTATTAGAACTAGCCCTTGAGGTAGGACTAATGAAACACTATTCTTCCTAGTATATGCAGAAGTTATTGTTTACATCATATATAGACAAACCAATTCATCCATTACAAAATAAATTAGTATTATTGTGTTACAAAATAAATTAGCTTGATCCTATTACAAAATTTAAGCATCTCCATGATCTTACACTTTGAGCTCCTCTTCATTTTCTTCAGATTCTCCATTATCCATCTGAGTTTGAATGGGTCAATATGTTGGTATGATAGGTATGTTTAAAATTTTGTAATAGTACTGGTCAAGGTATCTCTTCTTGGCCTCCTACTTAAAAGACTCCATGTCTAAATTATAGTGAATATAGACTCTCTCTCTGACTTTTTCGGTCACATCATCCAGATTGCGCTTTGTTTTTTCAAACTCACGTATGGTTTCTTCCTACTTGTGCCTGACATCCTTTAGCTTGTGCTTGTAAGATTCATTCTCAATCACGAGCCTTTTCTCTTCCTTTATAGCTGATTCTAGCTACTTTTCATTTTCATTTAGCTCATTGGTATCATGAGTCAATTTATCCTCCTTGTCAATAGCCTCACTTTTCCATTTATTGGCTTTGCCTAGAAGTACAACCATCTTGGCTCAAATAACAGCATGGTTTTGTTTGTCCCTTTTGAGCTCAGCCTTGAATTTCTCAATTCATATCACCCCACTAAGCTCGTGCACCAAGCATTAAAAAAAGGGTCAAAAAGAATAAGAGAGATATATGGATAAAATACTTGAGCAACATAAAGGATTGAAGTAACATTTAATTGAAAAAAAAGCTTACTCACTATCAAAGTAGGATCAACATCTTCACTCATGACATCGAGCTCTTTCTTGACAATCATGAATGGAAGGTGTCAAATATAATGATCCACTTTATCTGGAGCCATGCTCTTATACAGAGCTACACCCTTAATCTCCCGCATGGTCAAGTATTTGATGACTCATTTTCCTAAATCTAAACCAACTAAATGGGTGTAGGTTGGCTTAATGAGACAGGGATAGGTGCTTGATGACACAAAAAATTTGGTATGAGCCTAACCATAACCTTCAAATCTTGGGGAGGAAGAGTGGGCTTCTTAATAATAATACCTGTGTGCTTTTCTTTTTGGCTTGGGTTGGAGCAATGTCTTTGCTTATTTCTTGCTCCTCTTCTTACCTTTTGAGGAGCTCGCACCTTGTATAGAGCCTGCTCCTTGTTTGGAGCCCGTGTCTTTAGAAGTTGCTATGTTTTTTTGGCTAAAGAATCAAGCTAACAAAGCACTGAGGTTGGACTCCATTACCAAAATCAAAAAAGAAAAGAGTTAGAATATCAAGAAAAAAGAAATTTAACCAAACAAGAGCTAATAAAGGCATGAGTTAATAGATACCACCATCATCTGACACTATTTCAAAACTAACACCAAAGTCAATGGGTGAAGTCCTAGCTCGACGTTTATGGATTATTCTGGTTAGAGAAGAGATAGAGTCTAGGCTCATTAACCCACACGCTACAAATGTGGTGTTGTTAAAATCTCTTTCCAAGGTGTAGAGTTAAAAAGATAGTTCTAGATATTGGTAAGCCTTTTCTTGGCATCAGAACTCAATGTAGTTATGTATGAGGACATATTTATAATCACAATCTTTGTATTAGCTATCTCCCACCGGCCATAAACAAAGAAAAAAAAAACATTGTTTCAAGTTATTTTCATTCCCTAGAAGGATCACATTTATGTCACGATCTTGTTTGACTAACATGTAAATCCTCTTCATATCAATGAGATTTTGTTTCAACATATAAGCATCGTTGAACTTGGGAATTTTCAACTACACTCCAAGCTCTCTACATATGAAGGTAAGGCAATGCAGGTACCTCCACCCATTAGGCATCAATTATCCTGGCATGAGTTGTGTTCTCGTCAAAAACTTCCTAATGAAAGTATACAAGGGAAATCTGAGCCCAAGCTAAAGAGCTTCTCATGAAAGACTACCCAACCTTTTGGTGAGGTCATACTATCCAATACACCCAAGCTGGGGATCATTGTTAACAGAAGAAGGTATATTGTATTTTTCCTAAACCTTTCCTCGTCTCTTGGATTTAAACCCCTAGTTAGAAATTTGGCATTCCAACCTTTGGTTCGAACTTTGGGTTCTCCGTTCCCTCTTTATCGATATTTCTTTATCCATTTTTTGGGAGCATATATTTGTGTATGAGGGACACTCAATCTAATGGTCATGGTAGATTGAGGTCGAGATGTTGACATGGTAGGGATCTCAAGAAGTTTTTCATCCTCATATAATGTACTCTCTTCCATGATTGGGCCCGATCTTACACTTTTATCTTGACTTGAGTAAGTTGGATACTAGTAGTTTTCCTAAGAATAGGATGAACCCGATGAAGGTGAAGGTAAGACTACTCTACCTATTTCCCTAGTTGATACTTCTCTATGCCTGTTTGCTATAAAATAAGAAAAACATAACAAAAGAAAGTAATTTAGGAGGAGATAAGGAGTTACCTAAAGTCGAAGCTTTGAAAGTAAGAGAATAAGGAGTGAAATTGAGAACCGACCCGAAAAAAAATGAGGTTTGGTTAGGCACGAAGACAAATCCTCAAGAACTGAGGAAGGAAAATTAATATGCCGAACTAATAATCTTATTGTCCAGTAAGAAAACAATAAAGCATGAGGTGAAGCAATAGAGTCTTTTTTGAGAGAATTTGGTTCGATTTTCTTGGAATTATGAAAATGAATGCTTGCCTCCCCCTTAATATAAAGGTGCAGATTTTCTCTTTTCAATCAACTGACAAATTGAAAGGTCTCTGAAGCATTTATTGAGGCATTTTAGATTCAACATATCATTTCGCATGTCCATCTCTTTACTCTTCCATCTCAATTGAAGAACCAAGTTGAAAGAGTAAAGGTACTTGATATTTGAGCATAAGGTACGATCTGATGCCCGATCTTACAGTGTCTGAGTCTTGATACACAATGTTCGAGTCTTGAATCAAGCTCGTGCCTAAAAGTTGGATTTTATATGCGTCCTTACAAGTCTGGAACATCCAAGGATTGACCATCTTCCCGGTCTCACAATGTAGTCGACCTTAAGTTAATTTATGCATTTATTGTTGTACTCTTCTGACATGTACATATTAACGCCTATTTAATTGATACATGTACATATAATGTTTTATATACGTGAACTTGGTATCAAATCAACCTAATTCACTCTCATTCTCTAATATCTCTCTAAATCAGATTATCCCTAATACCTACCAGATCAAAATATAATTTATTGGTTCTTGAAATTAATGAATTTTTCAATAATACTTTAAAGTTAAAAATTAAGCTAAATATAAGGATATATAGAAGTATAGTTATTGCTGGTACTACTTATATGCCTAGGCAGGTGTTAGGTGCTTCGCACCAGGACATAATCAGACATGTTAACAATGAAATAATTTGGGGATGGCGTTAATGTGGTCAAAGGGAGCTGGAAAGTGTGAATATAGGAAGCTGGTGTTTCAAAAATAATAACAACACACAAATTTGCATTCATTTTATTGTAACCTGTAGTAAAATTATCTATAAACATGAATGCTTCTTAATTTTTTAAAATATTTATATCACGTGTCACAATATAAGTTATTTGAGTGTATCATTGTGCATAAATTTATGTTTTTAGTATTACTCGATCACCAGTGTTTTTAGATTTTGATACTATGCAACTAGTGTGTATCCTAATTATAGGAAATGGAGTTTTGCTTAGTTTTTATTATATTCAGTTTTCTGTTGGAATTTTTTTTTCTATAAACACAATACAATATTTCTTATATATATATTAAAAAAATAACAATAAAAAATCCAGTGTGTCCATTTTGAGTATAGGCAGGTAGTATATTAGACTTAAAGATCTTGAGAGAAGATTGATTTTGTATTTTCTGTTTTTTGGTGCACATTATCACTTGCAACTTTAGCAAAAATATGGAGTAATGAACATATTATTTAAGATAACAGGTTAGCTTCTTCTTCTTTAATACTTGTTATCTTTCTTAGTGGTAGCAAGTGTGAATTAGCTAGTGAAAACAAGAAGCTGGGGAGTACAACACCCTTATGACAACATGAGTTAACAACTAAGATAAAACACAGGATAAAAAAATTGAACTACAGGTCGTTTGATACTTATTAGATTCGGAAGCGCATCAAAGGTGGTGTCATGAAGGTCTGTGGATTCTGTTGAGTTTCAATATACTCTCTGTAAGTGGTGGTCTTGTAAATGGGTGTCTGGCCTTCCCTATCTAGCAACTCTGGAGCTGGTCCAACTGGTATATCAAGTGAAGGTCCATGTGGTACGATTATTGTCATTCTTGTTTCTTTCTTGTTCACACATGCTCTATGCAAAACACTCTTGTACTTCCCATTTGTTAGGATCTTCAATTCAAAAAAAAAAAAATCCAATTAAGATTTAAAAGTAATTTTATTGGGACAGATATGGATATATAGAAGTTACTGCTTACATTAATAGTAGGTACTAGGCACCTTACCTGTATATGATCAGATATGTTGACGAAAAAAGAATTAGGGAGGGGGTGAACGTTAACCCATTTGCCATTATGGTCAAGTTGAAGACCACTAATGCCGTTATCCATTACAAAAGTCATCAATCCGTGATCTGTATGAGGTGGAAGGCCAATGACACTTTGTGGTTGTGGGCAAGGTGGGTAGTAGTTTGCTGATAAATGTTGATACCCATTTTCCAAATTCATTGTCTTGTATATGTAATCAGCCTCTAGTCCTAGGCCCTCTGATATAGCTTCCAGTAGTTGTAATGCCATTTCTCTTATTCTTTTTGTAAACTCCAAACTAAGGTCACTGCAGCAAACAAAATCATAAAACAGAGATCCTTATGTTTATATGTAAGTAGTTAGATATTTTAAGAGAGGGTGACTGAGTATAAGAAGTCTAGTAGCTTTTCAAAAGGGAGCATTTAAGTTCATTTTTTTTTAACAATTTAGACCATTAATTTTGAAAAATTAACCATTTATATATGAGGTGTTTATTTTTTTGAAAGATAGTGGACTAAATTGTCACCTAACAAAGTTATTAGATCTGAATGCTCTAACTTCAATAGTGCTAGTTTACTGTTGTGATATTTTATTTAAATTTAATTACTTAAATCCAGAGGGCTTGTCCAAGGTGTGAAAATCTGGATGGGTTCGAATTTTGATGTAGTCTCTCCAATGGCGAACTCCTTCAATTGCAGGATTGAAGCTTGTGCCATACTTGACAGGGTCTAAGAGGCCGTTAGATTGAAGTTTCTGTTTATCCTCCTCTGATAATTGGAAAAATCTAACAAATGCATCAAATATATCCTTCCTCAAGCTCTCTGGTATCCCATGATTTATAAGCTATATTATAACGTGCAATCAGTAACACACACCAATTAAGGTAAGTACTCCATATTTGTCAAGGGGAAAAAAAGAAGAAGATTAAAGGTCCGTACTACTTAAGTAGTCATTCTTAGTGACAAATAATGGACAACAAAATCAGTAATACATACTTCATTTTTAGGCTTCAACTTTCTATACATGTCAATAAGTTTTGACAAAGGGCAGACTTTCTGCCGAATGTCTGATATAATGTTGGCCAGCCCGGGCAGCAGCAGTTGTAGAATTTTAGTAATATTATATCAACAATAAAAAAACAATATTACTTATTTTTTATTAAAAAAAATATATTATATATATCCCATTTGAATATATATATTTCATTTTTACACGAAAATTTTCTATACTTGCCAAAGGATAAAGAATTGTGCCCAATGTTTGATATAAAGTTGCCATATGCATCCAATTCTTATATAGAATTGGGTATTGGACAACATATATAATATTCATAGGACATGTATAAAACAAAATATTTATTTAAAAGTACCACGAAGGAGCCCCAGTCCTGGCAGATGTTGGCAAGGTCATGGATGATTTTTGAGCGTTGTTCAGAAGAGCTAGAAATGAGGAGAGAGTAGTCAACAACAGGAACTGAGAATTCAGAGTCATTAGGATCTGCAAACTCATCAGGGTTGATAATGAAGGTATACTGAGAAGGGATGGGCATCTTCAGGTTAGAAGATTCAGCTAAGGATTTGATGCTTGTTACTATTGGACGCTTATGATCACCGGTAGATGATGCATTTAAGGGCTCAACAGAAGGTGCTTGATCCGTGGTAGCCATGCAAGAAGATAGCAGAGAGAAAGATAGATGATACTTTTGGTCCTCTCTTTCTCTTTCTTTTTCCTTTTCTTCCTTATGATTCAGTCCTAGGCATATACTTCTTGCTTTAAATACTTCTTTTCTTTTCTTTTTTTAATAGAAAATAAAAAATGTTGTAACACTAACTTTTAAGCGCTAACTGCTTATAATAAATAACTTGTCTGTTTCATATAATAAATGAGTTTGGGAAGTTTTTTGACCAAGTTTTTGGAATCTGGGGATTTAAAAATAAGTTGATGATATTTTGGCAGTAATTTTGTTATTATTGTAATAAAAATATATAAATTTTTTATTTTATTTACATTATTAATTATATTTATTGTTATTATTATTAGATAATTATATCATTAATGAAATGCATTCTTATAATAATAATAATAATAATTTACATCGGGTAAATATTGTTACCTTAAAAATATAATAGAGAAACTAGATCATTTTAAAAAATATTATAATTTAATTACATATCATAACTTATTTTATTGATAAAAATAATTTTTAGCATATAAAAGGAAACAAATATATGCATATTAAATTAAAAATAATATTTTATTATTTTAAAGTATAAAAAATATAAAAAATATATTAATTTAAATAATAAAAGTTATATAAATTTTAAATATAAATTATTTTATTAAAATAATTTATCATTTTATCAAATTATATTATAATTTTTTTAACAAATACTGTAAATATTGATTATAATATAATTTTATAAGTTTCTATTAAATATAATTATACTTTATATATTATATACATTGTATCAAATATGCTTATAATGACACAAATTCAACGGTTTCTTAATGCTCGATTAATTAAGTATGTGAGTGGTTAATTGTATATTTAGGGAAAAAATATATTAATTTTATATTTTATTAATATAAAATATTATATCATCACCTAATTAATACAAGAATATTTTCTTACGAAGTACTTTTGCTTCCCACCAAATTTACATTGAATTATTTTTTTATTAAATATTTACATTTTAAATAAAAAATATATTATTATAAATTTTATGAATCTAAATTATCATATTATTTCATATTTTAAAAATAATAAATAATTTATCCATAAATTACGTGGAACCAAACTTAAGCATGCACAATCAAGAATACTGACACAGAATTTATATGCATTTTAATATTTGCTGGTTGGTACCACCAAAAATAATAAATATATCAAATATAATAATAACAATCACGTAAATGAAAAAAATCAATATTATTCTCTTCAGATAAAGTCACTCTTAGATATAATTTTGATATCATATTAAAAAATCAAATTTAACTTAATTTTAATAAGATTTTATTAAATTAAGATTTATTCAAATTTATAAATTTATAAACAGTTTTATATTTTCGTCCTTCTCCTATAATATTCTATTTTTTTAATTATAAAGATAATAAAAAGATTTAAAAAGAATTATAAAAAATTAAAAAGTAATAATTTAAAAATACTGTTATTTTTAATTTTATAATCGAAAAAATGGTACCAAAATTGAGTAAAAAAAGAATAAAGGGTATAAAAGAGAATATATTAATTGTATTTTCAGGGAAAAAAAATGTATTAATCTTATATGTTATTACTATAAATATCATCTCATCAGCTGCTGCTGCGCCCCGACCAAACTTACATTAAATTATTTTTATATAAAATAATAGTTATTATTTATTATTTATTATTTTTAGAGTTTTAGATTGTTTTTTTATTAAATATTTATTTTTAAATAAAAAATTATATTATTATATATTTTAAAAATAATAAATAATACATCGTAATTGGAGCCAAAGTTAAGCATGCACAATAAAGAAGAGTGGCACAGAATTTATAAGCATGCAGCAGTAATTTCAATACATATTCAAGCATATATACCGATATTTTTTTCTTTTGCAACACAAGCCTACCAATATTGACTACCATAATTTGACCAAAAACAACAAATATATCAAATACCATAATAACAACCACGGGAGTAAAAAAAAAAATCAATCTATTTAATCTAATTTATTAATCTTAAAAAAATTTCATCCCTTAATTTCGAATCAAATGACAGATTTTATTATGTATCATCCGATTTCATCCGATTCGATCAAAAATACTTAAATATATATTTATATTTTATATATTAATCATATTCTCATTGATCATTCTTATATTAATTATATTTTAAGGTTTTTTTAGCTCAAATAAGTAGATATTATGTAAAAAATTTAATTTTTTGTTCAAAAATATCAAAAATAGAGTTAATTAAGTTCATTGATTGGATTCATCGGATTCAACTGATCCAATTCAAATAAGTTACGGATTAATCGGATTCAATCGATCCAATCTCAATAGATTACGGATCGGATTGTATCGAATTTGAAAGGTGATCAAATCGGTTACAGATTATAATGTTTCAATCCGATCGGATGGTCGGATCAGATTGGATGGATATAAAATCAACGGTTTCGATCCGATACACACCCCTATAGACAATAATAAAACTAAAAAATATTGTTATTTTTAATTTTATAATTAAAAAGTGACTGATAATTGAAAGAATTGAAAAATAAAATAAAAAATATAACTAAAAAATACTATTATTATTATTATAATAAAAATATATGAAATTTTTATTTTTATTTTAATATTAATTATATTTAGTGTTAATATTATTAGATAATATTATCATTAATAAAATATATTTTCGTGATAATAATAATTTACATTCTATCAATATCATTATCTTAAAAATATGATAGAAAAAATAAATCATTTTAAAAAATATTAAAATTTAAGTAAATAACATAACTTATTTTATTGATAAAATTTTATTTCTAACATCTTTCGTATATGCATATTAAATTAAAAATAATATTTTTTTATTTTTAAAAGATAAAAAAATATATGAAAAATATTAATATAAATAATAAAAAATTGTATAATAATATTTATTATTTTATTATATTATATTATAAATTTTTGTTAATACTATAAAGATTAACTATAATATAATTTGATTAAATATAATTATACTTCACATATTATATACCTGTACCAAATATGACTATAATGACACAAATTCAACGGTTTCTTAATGCTCCATCAATTAGTATTCATTCATGCATGTGAGAGATGAGTACGTACTTGGTTTTTTTTTTTTTTAAATGTTATGGGAGGATTGAAGGTTTTATGGAATAATGCTTTATTAGAATTTTATGTCAGTAATCTAAAATGTTTACAATATTATTAGCATATTTAACAAAACATTACTATAAAACAGACCATTAAAATTAGTTATTAATTAATTTTAAATACAATAACTTAAAAATATAAAATCTATTCATGCATTCATTCATTTAGTAGTACTTGTTTTTTTTCTTTTTATAATTGTCACGGGAGGATCGAAGGTTTTATGGGATAATGCTTTATTAGAACTTTATGTCAGTGGTCTAAAATGTTTACAATATTATTAGCATATTCAACAAAATATTACTATAAAATGGATCATTAAAATTAGTTATTAACTTATTTTAAATATGATGACTTAAAAATGTAAAATCGATTCACGCGGTGAATCGACTTTATATTTAAAGTCGGTTCATGCGTTAAATCGATTTTAAATTTTAAATTTTTTTTACAAAATTTACTCATTTTTTATTATACTCAAATTAAAACTTGTATTCGATCATTACATAATAACAGAAAAAATCAAAATTTATTTAACAAATAGTTTAAATAATAGAAATAATTGAAAAATTATATATTAATTAATAGCAGAAAAATTAGCATAGTGTTGTCCTATGTTATTCAAGATCATCATATTCTTCTCTTGAAGTTATAATACAAAGCTTACATATATAATACAAAAATTTATACACATAAATAATAACACATAATATACAAAAAAAAATATGAATAATAAGTGCGTAGGATTAATAAAAATACTTACAAGAGTAAATAAAATGACAAAATGAAGGAAATGAAGAAAAATAGGGATCTAAAAGATAAGTTAGAGAGGAAGAAAACCTACTAAGCGGCGCTAGAATTGGTGGTCGTAGGTGGTTGGAAAATGAGAAAGAGTAGAGGAAAAGTGGAGGAGGTTTTGGATTTTTGAGAGTTATGCAGCGCTTGAAATAGTTTTTGTCTGGAGAAGAAGAAGAGAAAAGAAAATATCCACGTGTGTAGCGTCAGTTCTACGTGTCAACCGACGCTATCCACGTAGTTCGTAGCGTCAGTTGACGTGGTGAACCGACACTACATGTGGACGTAGAACCGATTTTACATATCGACTTAAATACTACATTTTGTAGTAGTGAAAACATTTTTTTTAAACATTTTTATTATTTGAGGTTACTATTGGTAGTAACATAAAACTCGTGGGTATTATTAATAATGTTGAAAGTAATACGATGCCGAAAGCCAATAACTGTGGATGTAAAAGTAGAAAATGTAGGTGTGGATAAGAAGCATATGGACATACAAATAGAAAGTTCAAATGTGGAACTGAAGCTCACAATAGATTTCTCACTCACTCACACAATTAAAGGATATGGAAGTGCATGCAAGTCATGGAGTTGATGCTAACAAAAAATTTGATGTGTCATTATTTAATCATTCATACACCATGGATTGAGAGCAATCATATGCTACGTTTACATGGGCTATAACAACTTATATGTGTGTCTTTGTATTTTGTAACATATTAGATAATCTCATTTTAGTTCTCACAATAGCCTTGTTACTCTTTTTTATAGTTTTTCCTTTATATAAAGAAATATAATGTGATACAAAATTAATCAATGAATGAAAAATTCTTTGCAGCTTGCAATATTTGTTCCTTTTCGACTTGTTGTGTTTTCTCTATCTTTTATCTTCTTCATCTTCGTCATCATGCTTGCTTCAACATTTTCTTCTTTGCTTACTTGATCTTTTTATGGTATCAGAACAAGCAAGCTTGATAAGCTTTCCTTAAGTTTTAACAATGAAAAATCCTTCAATAATAGTTAATGCACCAAAAAAAATTTCAATTCGCATTTATTGGATTGAGATTTTTTTACTTTTCATAGATTAAAAAACTTTAGCATTTGGAAACACCAAATTTTGAAATCCTTCGAAGCCTTGAATTAGACATTTATATTTTGCATGATCCATCAAATGAAATTCAGGATAATGGTTCAATAAAAATACAAGACGAAATGTTGGGATGTTGGTTGATGTCTTGTATGACAAATGAAATACTCAAGCATGTATTTGGTTTTAACACCTTAAAGGATGCTTGGACTTGACTAGAGAAGTCATATGCTTCATAATTCAAAGTTAGACTGATTCAGGTAAAATAATAACTTCAATATGTTAAAAAAGATACATTCACCATCAATGATTATATTCTTCGAATTAAGTTGTTGGTTAGTGAACTTAAAGAGCTAGTTATTCTTTATCTAGGGAAGAAAAGCTTATGAGCATCCTAATTGGCCGTGATGAATCCTATGATAATGTCTTTTCCAAATTGATAGAGAGAATGTTATGTGAGATAGTTATTGTGGATGATGCCAATGCACTATTCTTGTGCCATCAATGTAGGCTTAAGAGATGCAAAATAATAAATAAATCGTCATTACCATCAATTAATTTTACTGTTAAAAACTCACCCATACCATGAGGTTATAAAATGTTTGATAAAAGTCATAACTCATCTCAAAATTGACAACATCTATTTGAACAAGTTTAGTCCTATCATTCTGGGCAACCAAAACCTAAACATGCATTACAATCAACCAAATACTCCTTATAGGCCTTTTAATCCTAACTCTAGAAAGGGTAGAAGGAGACCTCAATCCCAACTTTGTGGCAAAATGGAAAAAAATTTGTGTCATCAATAACTCTTGCTAACTCTTCTAGACCATCACTGAAAGAGTCCATAACCTGGTTCATAACCAGGTTAAGAAGATACATACTTCTTAAAGATTTATCCCTAACTCGTAATAAACAAAATAGTAAACACTTAAACAGAACATACCGGAGAAAAAGTAAATACAAAAATTTCAAATAAATATAAAACTATCAGCACAGAAATATAATTAATAAGAAAAAATAGGTAAATAGTAAAAACTATCTAATCAAAGTTTAAGCTTTAGTAAGTTGGAACATATACACTTTAAATTCAAATTATAGTAGCATAACAATAAATCATGCACAACAAGCTATATATCCAGATAAATCCACATAGAGACTGTATCTATATGATAACATCATTGGGTTGCTTATGAAAACCATTCGACAACAAACAATTCACTTAATAATAAAAAAATTACAACTTTAATAGAAATAGAATCACCAATACCTCTATTAGTGGGGACTTCTATCAAAAATGCTTATTGTTATCCTTACTTGCTACTTTTGTAACAACTTGGTCCGTTATATGAACCCAACCTTCTTTCAAAGCCAACACCATCTAAAGTGGTGTGATAAAAAACCACATATTAGTAAATTGAAAAGAATAGTGCTATAAACCTTGAGGCCACCCTCAATCATGAGCCACCAATAATCAACTAGGGACATACAATCCACTATAAATCCCAAATCGTATAAGAGGGACACACAGTCAAATCATGTATGCGTATAACCAACGATTTGATTTCTCAGCTTAATAACCAACCCAAACTCGAACATGTGTTATTAAATACATTAGTGTAATCCTACGTATCGTAGTTATAAAATATATACCTAAAATACTATTATCTAGAACTCAAACATTTGTTCAGCTTTTCTTGATAGACATGGTAGCATGCCTAAATCTAGTTTATATATAATTTTTAAATATAATTTAAAAAAACAATAGCAATTTCATTAAATCCAGTTTAAATCAATTATACATATATGAATTCAAAATATGTACACAAAACAAAATAACATGGTATTAACTAAATATGCAAATTCTTCTAACCAAACCATCTCCTCAGTGCATGTTATAGCAAAAGCTTCATGAGAGATTGAGCAACATTACAACACCGTTTGGACAATAGTTTCGTGTCATCAATACCAATGAACAAGAGATAATGATAATGCCATTCACCAGCCCCAACACTCACACCCATCTCTTAAAAAATGATATGTTAAAAGAGAGGTTATTTCATCTTGTATCAAGAAAACAACCCCTCGTTGGCCGCGCAAAACACAACTAGCTCCAAGCATGATGAGTGTGTTAAAAATCAACACAAACCCAATAAATGCAGTGGTTAAAGGATATATAAAAATAAATGGAGTGGTTAATGGATGTAGGAAAATAAATGGAGTGGTTGAAAGATGTAGAAAAATGAATGGAGTGGTTAAAGAAAGTAGAAAAGAGAAGTGTGTAGATAATATTTGTGTGGCTAGAATTATTTCTTAGTTTTATATTTGTGTGGTATATATTGCATGGTGAGGACTATAAATAGCCTACCTTGCATTTGGTTTAATCATCCCATCAAAAATAAACAAGTCTTTGCCTTCTTAGTTTGAGTGTGAGTTAAGAGCTTTCTCTTTAAGTGATTTGAGAGCTTTCTCTTTAAGTGAGTTGAGAGCTTTCTCTTTAAGTGAGTTGAGAGCTTTCTCTTTAAGTGTTTGTATTTCTCTTCAATTTGTGAGTTTCCTTTGAAAGGTATTATAATATCTTTTATTGTGGGTATAATGGATCTAATATTAGTAAATTTAGATTGTGTATTCTAAATTTACTTAACAATTAGTATTAGAGCGAGACGATCAAGGATCATTCTCAGTGGAGCTATCTTGAGTTGTGAGGAGTTTGGTACTCTACAAGTTTCTTAGTTAAGCTTTTTCAGTATAGTTGAAGTCTTACCGACACGATAGGTCACCTTCAAGTAGTTGGAGGAATTAAGAAGCTCAAAAACAAAAACTATATCACATGGGCAACATCTATGAAGTCTTACTTACAAGGTCAAGACCTATAAAAGGTTATTGGTAGTGATGAAGTTACACGACCAACAAAAATAGATACAAATGGCATCTTTCAGAAGTGGAAAATTAAAGCAGGCAAAACGATGTTTTCTTTAAAGACCACAGTTGAAGAAGAATTGTTGGAGCACATTCGGGATGCCAAAACACCGAAGGAAGCATAAGGCACTCTTGCTATACTCTTTTCAAATAAGAATGATACAATACTACAACTTCTCGAAAATGAGTTGCTATCAATGGCCCAACACGACATGATGATTTCCTAATACTTTCACAAGGTGAAGTCATTATGTCGTGAAATTTTAGAGTTAGATCTGAAAGCTCCTATTGGGAAGACCAAGATAAAGAGAATAATTATCCATGATTTAATAGCTGAATATTGAGGGTTTGTTACCACTATACAAGGATGGCTGACACAACAATCTCTTATTGAGTTTGAGAATTTTTTGGCCGATCAAGAAGCCATGACTAAGAAAATGGAAGGAATCTCGCTGAAGGGTGTGGAAGAAGCGCTCTACACCAGTAAAAGCAAGGCATTTTCAAGAGGTACAATGGTAGTGGATCTAATAAGGATGGAGATAGAGGAAAAATTCCTCAAAGAAAGGGAGGCTTTTGTCCAGGGGGAGCTTGGAAGAATCGCAATAACAACAAAAAATTTGATGGTGTGTGTTATAACTACAGGAAGATGGATCACATGCCAAAAGATTGTTGGAGTAAGAAAAAGCCTATTGAAAATAATACAGCTACTTCCAGTTCTAAGGAGAATATAAAAGATGGTTGAGATGCCGAAACATTATTTGCTACAAAGAAAGAAGAATTAGCTTTCACGGTTACAACTGTGAAAAATGATGGCAACTCTACTCTTGAAATGCATATCATGATCTGCTTGTTGAATGGGATAAAAAGACAACTACCAGTGGTTCAACCAACAATCAATGAGAATAGACATATTTCTCTGCTTGGGGAAGAAAGACCAAAGATGCTCTGGGATCTGACAATCCTATTATGCTTTCACCACAATGGCTTCTGGCAAAGCCACGAGATATTAAGCCAGCAAAGACAACTGTGGGAAAACCTGCCAACTGAAATCCTTCCTTTGGCAGTCACTCAGACATCACGAAGTTATCAGGAAATAGTGAAGAGGTTCATGATATCCAAAATAAAAAAAGATATGTTCATGCTATTTTTGTTGGATATAGAAACTGGTAGTCATGATTGATGGTGTGATGAAGAAAAAGACACCAATTCCTATTTATGCAAAGATCGTTAGAGGATGGAGATAAGGAGCTTGGTGACAATCACATGATGGACCATTGAATAGAAAATTCAAACATGAAGAACTTTGCAAAAGAGCTTCGTGTTTCATCTGACTGGTGGAAAAACCCGGGTAACGGGGATTCCAACTATGAACAAGGAACCTCTTCTACAAAGTCTGATGGTGATAGAAAATCAAATAGATCGACAGTGAGATTGGGTTATGATAGCACAAGATTTGATGTTGTAATGTATGAGATTTTATGGAAGGAAGACGATGAGATCCAATCGCATCCTTCGTCGGAGAGTAGATCTCTGAAGTCATCTCCGAGGTAGAACAATCTGATAATGGTGATGGTGGCATTAATGGCACCTTCAAAACAATAAACGAGTCAAAACAACCTAACCTTAGCCCTACCAATCTCGCAATAGCGACAAACGAGGAATGATAGTGAAGGAGGTGGAAGAGAATATTATTCGAGTGAAGGTGCTACAACGATGTTGATCGATGCTTGAGATGCAAGGTATGTGGAACTGAGTAAAGGGAATCTCAAGAAAAAGCATTGGAAAGAGGTTGATGATATTATGAATAGTAGAGAGGATTATTCAAAGAATCCTAAGAGTGATATTCAATGTAAGAATCGAATTGATACTGTGAAAAAGAAGTATAAGAGTGAGAAGGCTAAAATTACTGCAGGTGGAGGACCTAGCAAGTGACATTTCTTTGAACTACTTGATGAGTTAATTGGTTGTTTGGATCCAAACGTCATTAATGACGTGCTAAAACAAGTATTTAGCCAATTTGGTGAGGATGCAATTGAGAGTCTGAATGGAATGATAATTAGTAAAAAAATCATTCATCTTTCATGGGATCGTACCTCAGGAAACAAGCAGTGAATAATGGGTTAAAATAACCAGTGGAATCAAAAGGCACACCCAACAGTTAGAAAAAATCAGATGCAAAATGACAGATGAATGTGAATAACGCTTTTCTTCATGGAGAGTTGGTGTTGAGGGGGAGTGATGAAAATTAACACCAACCCAATAAACGAAATGGTTGAAGGATGTAGAAAAATGAATGAAGTGGTTGAATAAAGTAGAAAAGAGAAGTGTGTAGATAATATTTGTGTGGTTAGAATTATTTTTTAGTTTTATATTTGTGTAGTATAGATTGTATGGTGGGGACTATAAATAACCTACATTGCATTTGGTTTAATCATCCTATCAAAAATAAATAAGCCTTTGTATTCTTAGTTTGAGTGAGTTAAGAGTTTTCTCTTTGAGTATTTATATTTTTCTTAAATTTATAAGTTACCTTTGAAATATGTTATAGTATCTTTATTGTGAGTATAATACAAATAGTTTATTTACTTGTTTGAATCCAATATTAATAAATTTAAAATTGTATATTCTAAATTTTACTCAATAGAGTTTTTCTTCGAACGTCCTAATCACATTTTAAAAATTAAAATATTGTATCTCCTTGTACATGAAAATCAATTTATGAAATATAATAAGATTTTTAGTTTCTTCTTATTATTAAAATCGATAATTATTATTTTTTTTTTTTTGACAATTGACAATATTTTACCAATCAGTGTAGTAAATATTAAATATTTTAGAATGTGTAATTATAATGCTTAGGGGGATATAACTATAATATTTTCCCTTATTTAATTAACAGGGTTAATGGGTGGGTTGAGTTCAACAACAGAACGGGGAAAACCGAAGGAGGACACAACAACCTCATGATTCATGACTACATATGCAGGAAATAACAACTAAAGAAAAAACACACAGCATGGAAAAAATTAAAACAACAAGTCGTTGATGCTTATATTTATTTTAATTATTATTATTAGATTCGGAATCTTATCAAAGGTGGTGTCATGGAGGTCTGTGGATTCTGTTGAGTTTCAATATACTCTCTGTAAGTGGTGGTCTCTTGTATATAAATGGGTGCCGGGCCTTCCTTATCTAGCAATTCTAGAGCTGGTTCAGCTATGGTATATCAAGTGAAGGTCCATGTGGTCTGGTTAAATTGTCATTCTTGTTTCTTTCTTGTTCATACATGCAATATGCAGAACACTCTGGTACTTTCCATTTGTTAGGATCCTCAATTTAATAAAAGAAAAAAAAGAATTTAGTAAATATGCCCAATTTAATATTAATTTGCAAGTAATCTGGGATCCGTAATTTGGATGTGTTTTTGTAGAGTTGGTTTAAAATAAATTTATATGGTTAATTAAAAGTAATTTTAAGATAAATATTTAAAAATATTAGAATGTTTTTGATATTTTAATAATTATTTTTAAAATAAAATATGCATAAAAATTATTTTTTAAAAAGTAAATATTCCTTACTTTTTTTAAATTAAATCATTAATAATATTACTAAATATTTTCAAATCATTTCTTTTAAAAATTACCAAACGCCTTAAAAAATATTTTGGCTCATTAAAAAAACTTTCAAATAGTAATAATAATAAGGGTTACAAGTTAGGCTGATTCCATATTAATCAAAAATTAGATATAATCTTCTCTCACTTACTTTTTACATAAAGTGGTAAAAATTATCTTATTTTTTATTGATCAATTTTGATTGACTAGTGATTTCATTTGTGAGAGCTGAGTTGAGTACATATCCAACTAAATTAAATAGTTATTCAATTAGTTAAAATTTGACAAGTGGATGAACCTATTTGTCATAACCAAGTTAGATACATGTCAAATTGAACTAGATAGTTGTTCAACTAGTTAGATTGTGATCGTGTGGTGATCTCATTAGTTTGAATTGAATTAAACACATGCCCAACTAAATGAGTTGTTGTTTAACTAGTTAGATTTTGACCGAACGTTAACCTAACTCGTTAGAACTAAATTAAACACATGTCTAACTAAATGAACTATTGTTTAACTTAACAGAATTTAATCAATCGATGATCTTACTTATCATAATAAGTTAAATACATGTTCAGTTAAATTAAATAATTATCTAACTAATCATGTTTTGATTAGATAGTTATTTTACTTGTTATAACTCAATTACACACGTTAAATTAAATGAACAATTTTTACATACAATAAGCATAAGAGGTCAAAATACAAAATATATAATTAGCTTTAAAATGTGTGGGTAGGTACATAAAACTATACTCAAGCTTAAAGAAATAAATAAAGAAAGAGAGAAAAAAACAAGAAGAAAGGTTTACTTTTCCGTAAAACATCGTAAAAAATGAATGAACAATCTTGAAACTCCTTCATGGCCCATTTTTTGTTCCTCTTTCTATCGGATAATGAACCAATAAAGTATAAAAAAAAACCATGTATTCTTGAACGAACAAAAAAAGTGTATTAACAAAACTAATTAACCTTGCTCTCTAGGATAATACTTTACTGTAAAAGTCAAACCATCCAAGAAGACTTTTTTACTTCACCATCCAACTCCGAAAAAACAAAAATGCCTTCTACTCTATGTTCATGAGTATGAACTCATGAATAACTTCTTTATGTCTAGCAACACAATGTGCTGTTTGTGATGCATAAAGACTCAGGATTAAATTGTGCAACAATCACGTGCTCAATCTAAGAATCTACTTGAGATTCCCTTGAGGAATTGGCATTAGTTTCCTGAGACTCTCCAGGTATTGAATTCATAGCAGTACACATGAAAATTAACTTGTGAGTCGATGCATAAGCCCTTTTTCTGGCATAATGGAACGAGTCTTGATGAACAAAGCGAACTAGACATGATCGAGAAAGTCCATCAGAGCCATTTGTATTTCTGGCAGCTTGAACACGAAAGAAAGGCTTAGTGAGCGTATAATATTCCCTCTTTGCGAGAATAAATCTAAGAAAGTGGGTTGACGATGAGTATAGTGTTAAAGTCCCACATCGATTAGGGATCGCGCTCACGCTGCGCATATAAACAAAGGCAATCATTCATCTCACAACTTGGGTTTTGAGATAGAGTTAAGCCCAAATTTAACATGGTATCAAAGCAAGTTTACCAGTCGGTGCAGTTGTTTCGCCACTGGTGAGTGATGCATTCTGCCACTTGGGTTCCATAAGCTCAACATCCCCGTCGGTCTCAAGGGGACAGACCCTTGCCAATGTGAGGGGGAGTGTTAAAGTCTCACATCGACTAGGGATCGCGCCCACGCTGCGTATATAAACAAGGGCAATCCTTCATCTCACAACTTAGGTTTTGAGATGGAGTTAGGCTCAAATTTAACACATAGTAAACATATGATTGGGAAAGGGTATAATGAAGATAATATTAAGATTACAAGTTTGAGATCTATTATAGAATAAAAATAATGATAGGAAGTATTTGAGCATATATATATTTTTTCCTAATAATAAAAGTAGTTACAAACAAACCATTTATTTTTAAGTGATTTATAGTAAGAAACATATGGTTTCAAATATATAGAAATGTTATAAAATAAAATAATTTATTTATAGGTAAATATTTTTTTTGATTAAATTTAATCACGTAAATTAAATAATATTGATAATTTAATCACGTAAATCCCTACCAATCTCATCTATGTATTTATTAACACATTATGTCACGCATTTAAAATAATTAATTGAGGGTGTTATTGGTAGCAAAGTAAACTTTGAGCCTAATATTGATAATACTAGTTAATGAAACATATTGCATATGAATTATTTTAATTTTTTTGTCTTTGGTTAATTTTTACTCCATATTTTAAATAAAAATATAAAATTAAATAATTTTTAAACTTTTAAATTAATTATGAATCATAAATTTTTAAATCAATTAAGGATAATAAAAGATATTTACTACAAATATAAATAAATATGATAAATAAAGCTAGAGTATTTGAGTTTTGAAACTATTTTAAATATATATAATTATTTTTCTAATAAATTCTAAAATAAAACATAAATATGATATATTTATTAGAAAATTAAAGTTCTTAATGTTATGGAAGTATTTCTATAAATGTTATTATATTTTTAAATTTGAATTTATTTAATAACTTAAAAATTAAAATAAATAAATAAATCAAATATAAATATATATTTAATATTACATCAATTTAAATCAATAGTAACAAATAATTTATTAAAATACTTTTTAAAATTATTTGTATAGAAAACGGTATATATATTAATTTAATTTTAAAAAAGACCCATTTTAAGCCCAATATCATGGCCCGAAATAGGATCGAGTAACTTGTCGGTCTCAAAAGCCCATCATTTTATTAGTTTCGGAACGAAAGAATTACTTCTTCCGCCTATGCGATCTCACGAATTCAGTCTAGTCTTTATGGATTGGAGTTCTGATCATCTGAGACATACTACGAAAGAAAACAGTGATCGTAAATATCAGAGCCAGAAATATCCAGATGAAAAATGGAGTACAGAAAACTCAAAGACGAGGTACCCTTTCACTTTTACTACCATTGGAATTTGTCATAAATAAACTCTTATCTTCTCTGCCCACTTAAGCTTATGCATCTTGATTCCACTATGATATGTCTATCAATTTCATTGTAATTGATGAATTTCGTAATCTTCTAATAGTTTTGTACTTTGCTTAATTGGTTTCCATTTTTGTGTATAATGAGCTTACGTTGTAGAATTCCAATTCAGGATATAAATGAAGATTCAGCTGGCAATGACATTGAAAGCTATCGAGGAAAATCTCCTGGTTGGGAATTTTTTTCTTCACATATAATTTTTTCAGCAGTAACTTATTAAAACTCTTTTGTGTATTGATATTGTGGTTGTGGGCAGTGCATAGTGTAGAGAGCGGCGTGGGGGAAAGTCCAATTCAGCGCACCAAGTGGAAGCGCAAGTATGAGCTTTTGAATTTTGAAATGTTCTATTTTATGTTATCTGAGTTTAATTAATAGTTATGGTAATTTTTTGCACTTTGTATAACAAGAATTCTTGATGATGATTCAATAGGTCAGTTGTGACTCTTACTTTGACTGTTCTTACAATTTCGCAAGCAATTCTTATAGTCTGGTCAAAGAGAGCTGGAAAGTATGAGTATAGTGTTACCACTGCCAATTTCTTGGTAAAGCAACTAAAAGAAAACTAGTGATTTAGATTTTAATGCTATGCAACTACTGTGTGTGTACTTTGAATCTATGCAGCAAGTATATTAGACTTAATGATCTGTGGGGAAGATTGATTTCCTATATTCTGTTTTTTGAGAATTAGGTTGAGACTTTGAAATGCGTATTATCGCTGGCAGCTTTAGCAAGAATATGGAATAATGAAGGTGTTACTGAAGATAACAGGTTAGCATCTTCTTTATTCTTTAAAATTTGTTTTCATCCTCAGTGGTTGGAAGGATTATGAAGTGTCATTTGTTATTATAAATGGACCCAAATATCTTTTAGGTTTTTCACTTCTAATGGCTGTGCTGTCAATATACTAGGTTGAGTACTACATTGGAGGAAGTTAGTGTTTATCCCATTCCTGCGTTACTCTACCTAGTCAAAAATTTGCTTCAGGTTGGTTAGCCAGTAAGTTTTTCTAGCAACAATGACTCGATTTCCTTGATGTTTGCATCATGATTCTTTCTTCTCTTCACTTTCATGTGGCAGTATTACATATTTGCTTATGTGGATGCTCCGGGGTATCAGATACTAAAGAACCTGAATATTATTAGTACGGGTGTATTATACAGGATTATACTCAAGAAGAAGTAAGTCATTTTTATGATTATGTTGGCTTTCCTGTGAGAAATGTACAATACTTTTTTTATTCTAGTGACTTATACATATTGTAGCTGGCTAAGATCACTGCAATCCTAAACATGTTGTACATTTACATACACTGGCACAAGATAGACTCTGAGGAAGAGAATGATTTTGGATTCCTTTGTTGGATAGGGTCCAAAGGGAAACAACGACAACATATCATCTTATTAAAGGGAAAAAGCATCCATGTATTTCCCAATACAAAAGCAACTATTCTTTGACTGGGCATGGATGTTGCTGATATCAGCAAAACTATTATTTAGATGCATTGAAGATAACATACAGGATTTTGCAATTTTTCTCAATCGATTATATTCTGACTTTGTCTTGTCTTATCATAGGCTAAGTGAGATTCAATGGGCAGCCTTTATTCTGCTATGTGCAGGGTGTACCACGGCACAACTGAACTCAAAGTAAGATTTATATATTAAAATTATAGTAAATTTAAACTATAAAGACACCAAATAGAGTGTAAAAAAACATAAAGTATGAAAATGAAAGTAATTTAAAACTTTTAGTAAGAAAAAGTAACTTTCTTAGATTTTTTATATATAAATACAGACTCATTAGTCATTCCCTCTCTCACAATTCGCCCATCTACACCAATTCTTTTATTGTTTCTCATTTCTTTGGATCCCAAATTACACTCTCATTACTCTCTAATGTTTCCCTTTTGGCTTTATCTACATTTCTCTTCATAGCTCATGATTATTCAATTGTGGGCTATTCACCTCAACACTTAACTTCCATTGGTAAACTCACTGAGCTTTTCGAATAGTGGGTGTCGAAAAATGGAAAGGTCTATACAAGTATGGAGGAGAAGTTTCTTAGGTTTAAAGTATTCAAAGATAGCCTGAATCACATTGATGAAAGGAATAAAAAGGTCAACAACTACAGGTTGGGTTTGAATGAGTTTGCTGATTTGAGCCATGAAGAGTTCGAGCACAACGACTTAGGATTGAAAAAAGAGTTACCAAAAAGAAGAGGATCTTCTGAAGAATTTAGTTGTATAGATGTTGTGGATTTCCCTAAATCTGTTGATTGGAGAAAGGAAGGAGCTGCCACTTCTGTCAAGAATCAAGGCTCATGTGGTTAGTATGAAAGTCTCTTCTGTTCCCCAACCCCTTCCCCCTCTCCTCTGTTTCCCTAACAGAGTTTTTTAAGAGTTTCCTTTTTGTTTTGACAAGGGCATAAATATAAAATGCAGGTTGTTGTTGGGCATTTTCAACAGTAGCTAGTGTAGAGGGCATAAACCAAATAGTTAAAGGAAATCTAACATCTTTGTCTGACAGCTTATTGATTGTAACACATCATTCAACAATGGATGAAATGGAGGTTTGATGGACCATGCTTTTCAATTTATTGTTGATAATGGTGGTCTTCACAAAGAATGGAATATGACTTGATGATAAAAATAGACTCACTCAATAGTTTCGTCAAACTCATATCATGTAACCTCAATTAATATCTCAGTCTCAACTTGAAATGAAAACTTTTTTATTTACTCGTAAATTTATATGCACTATTGTCACCAAATTCTAACGGGTCGTCATCGTCGTTGGTGTTCAGGGAGTATTTGATGATGAATGTGAGACATATCTAAACCATGGAGTAGCAGCTGTTGGTTATGGAACAACCAAACGATCAGATTACATCATTGTAAAGAACTCACGGGGACCAAAGCGGGGGAAAAGGGGGTACATAAGGCTGAAGAGAAACACTGGGAAGCCTGAAGGACTTTGTGGTACCAACAAGATGGCTTCATTCCCTACCAAGAAGAGTAGTGATTTCCAAACACACTTCATCTAACAATTACTTCATTTCTGGAGAGTTAAAGATTAAATGTGTTGATTTATCTTGTTCTTCATCAATAAAATAACAACGAGCAATTCATCATAAATGTTCCACTTCCACTTGATTGAAATTAACCATACAAGTCCAGAAAGAACATAAATGTTTTTTCAATAACAGTAAATAAATTCACTTTAAGCCATCTGCTTATAAACAATGATGGGTTAAAATTCACGCATTATTGTTGCCCACAAGGAACATTTACCATTGCACTTTTGTGTAACATTTGTCCGTTTATTAATGATAGGCCTATACATCTTCAAAACTACAAGTCATTTTTGAGGGAATCACACTTAAATTGAGCATAAAGATTTGTCTCTGTCAAATGAAATAAAGATTCTATTCATTAGCAAAATCAAATGACCACGCAAAGTTACAGCAGCCCTTTGATGAGCACTTGAACATACACATGAAAAATCAAATCCATTGCATGTAGTTGACCCTTCTTCCAGAAAATATATTGGTAGATCATGCTCTAACGTTAACACGTTCTGAAAATTAACCCCTTCGTTCAAATGATAGTAACCACTGTATTTCAAAGTCATCAGCCATTCTCTCATTTTAATAGTCATGCCGTCAATTATAAGAAAAGCAATGAGAGAAACTCTTAACTTTCTTCCTTGTCTTTCCTTAGTTCTATTCTAATAACCAACACAAAATATTCTCCCTCAATTACATTGTTTCTCTCTTTTTTCTTCACACTATCATCCTTCTCTAAAGCCTCATTTCTTTGCCTTTGAAAACCTAAGACATCGATACTTTTCACCACTTACAGTGATTTCAAGGGCTCCATCTTGATTATCCTGATTTGATGCAGTTCCCATCAGGACACTTTTCTCCTTTTCGAGGTTTTCTTTCTCCACCTTCAGTCTTGCTTCTTGACGGGCAATCTCTGCCTGAGACAATAATGTTCGAAAATTCAACTGAAATTATTGATACATCGGTTGCATGGAAATACAATCACAAAGTTGACAGGCTTGAAATTGAAGACAAGCCCAACTACACTAGAAAAAAGTTGCCCTAGCAAATTTTCACCTTGCTTCAACATGACATATGATAGGTCTTTGGGTTCCCTTAAAAAATAGAACAGAACCACGGAATAATGAAGTAAAGGTAGCAGAACACAAGAGGAACACATGAGATTAACAAAAGGCTCTATATATCTCTTTAGTAGTTTGCATATATCATAACTCTAGATTGAACTTTGATCTTTACACTAAATGTCATTGGCTCATTGCCAAGGAAGATAAAAAAAAGCCATAGATCCAATTGCGAAAACTATTCCCACTCCACTCTTAACTGGACATCACCCATGAGACAGAAAGCTACACAACACAAGGAATACAGATTTCAACATTTTAACAGTGAAGATATTTCTAACTAAATCTAAGTTTTCGGCCACAAGAATGGTTCATATTAAGTAATATGAAACCTAGACAGTTAAGTTTGGGTAACAACTAACAACACAAAATAGAATAGAAATACGCATTTAAATAGGAATATATATATATATATACCTCGCGACGAGAGAGCTCGGCCTTCCAAGCAGCTTCGCGCTCCGCAACTTCACGTTCACGCTCTTCAATATAACTCTGCATCTCTCTCTCCTTCATGATTCGATCTTGAATATCAGCATCCAGAGCTTCCTTAAGCTCCTGCACGAACTTATCCACCACCGTTTTTATTCTCAGAGACATCCCAAACCTCAAAAACCCACGACTCCAACTCTAGTTCTACTAAAATTTCAATCAAAATGATTTATCGATCAGTTCCTATGCATCAATTCAGCTATCTGGAATGCTACTTGATGCTCAATAACTAAAATTATCAAATTCAGCAACCCTAAACTTTCCCTGAAATATCATGTTTTTCCCCGAGAAAGAACGTAGGGTTAGGTTTCGGAATACAAAGCGAAAGCAGTCAAATGTCGTCGTACTCTATTTTTGCTGCCTATTCCCAAATCTTAACCTTAAGCCAGAAGGCTGGTGAGCTGAGCACGAGGAAGAAGGAAATGTGTGCGTGAAGACTGAAAGAGAAATTATCACAACACTATTAATTTCTCAATTTTTAATGTATTTTATTGTAAATATCACCATCTTTTTTCATTTATAAACTTGACAACAAAATTTCAAATCTTTTATATATTATCGTTAATATTCTAAAATTATTAACAATATTAATAATTATTGTTTGTTTCTCTATTTTTCATGCTATTAATTCAAAATTTATAATTAAATAATTAATATTTATAATACAAATTGTATTTTTTATTAACTTATTTTTATTAAGTTTACTGATTTAATTAAATTATATGAAAAATAATAATAAAAAAATAAAACTTTAATTATTCATTAAATATTATTATTTTTTCTGTTTTATTCAACAACAAAAAAATAAAAAAAATACATCATATTACAAACAAAATTTAAAGAAAATGATGTTAGTTTTAACATATGCAAAATTAAAAAAAAATTCATATAGTAATTTTATAACGGGTTAATATTAATACTTAGATGTTAAATAGTTGGAATTAAGAATTTAATATAAAGTAGTTGTAAAGTTGGTATATTAAATGATCTAAACTTCAAATAAAAAATTACAATTTTCATTAAAATTTAATATTTTACCAATAACATAAATTAGAGATAACGTTATCGTAAGAACCAAAAATTCATACATAAATTCTTGACAAAGTTACTCTCTTATCTTCACATCATCACTCATTATATTCTTGATAAGAACATAAATACAACACATCATCTTTTTTAATGTTGTGATGATTTCTACGTTTTAAAGAATTTAGGATTTTATTTGTCAATAAATGAATGAAATTGATTTTGCGTTTAACGAGAGGAGTATTGAAAAATATCAATGATAACTTTTTAGATTTAGATATCTAATTACAATTTGACAATTAAATTACATCAAATATAATGATATTAGTGGTAAAGAAACTTAAGATATTTTGAAAATATTTGGAATATATGTGATAAAAATGAAAATCCCATTATATCAAATCAAGTATTTGATAACTGTATTTTATATAGTTATTTTCACCTATTTTATTAATTATAATTGCTATGTTCTCTCTATTTTTAGTTAATTTTAGTTTAATAAATTAGTATTTACTGTTTTTTATATATTATAAGAAAAATAAATAAATTGTATCGAAAACGTTCTTAATTTCAAATTTTTGTCCACAAATGTAATTTCAAATATTAGAGTTCTTAATTACAATTTATAAAAGTTGAAAATATAAATTAAATTTAAATTTGGGCTTAATTGTAATTATTAAAAGTTGAAAAATTTAATTTAATATTAGAAAAGAGGTCAACTGTAATTAAAGAAAGTTTAAAATGTAATTTGAATTAAATTTGTGGGTCAAAATATAATTAAATAAAGTTTAATATTTGTGTAGGAGAGAAGAATGCACGCGTCATCATCCACGCGTACAACGTGGACCGTCCGATCAAATCATAAACGGTTAGGATTGGCGCGTGTAGATCAAACCCGACCAAAGCGAATGGATGCAGGGAAGATTCCTTCACGCGGCTCGGTGCCCGAGTGGGGCCCACCTGCCGCGCAGGCCGGCGTGCAGCGTGGGACCCACCCGTCTGACGCCGCGCAGACGCTGTCCCCCACGTTCGCGCGCCTCTGATCTGGTGCGCTGATCTCTGCGTGCAACCCGATTTTCCGCCAATAAAGATATGACACGTGTCCCACTCAATTTTGCAGCGAATCATGTTGTGACACGTGGCATGTTACAATGAGCGCGACCGCACTGGATCAAGCCCGTGTTGTAGCCGTTGGCTCCTGTGCGACCATTTATCGTGCGCCCGTTTCCTCTCAACGAATCAGATGCTACCACGTGTCCCACTAATTGTGTCCGCGAATCAGAACGCGACACGTGGTAGCGTGGAAGAAAATTAAAACAGAAACGCGCAGCGTCCCTCGATCCCATTTTCGATACAATTTTTGTCCCCCACGCGTTTAATTTATTATTTTCGCCACACCATTTTGTCCCCCCGCGTAGATTTTAATTTAATATTTTATTAATGTATTTTTTTGCTATAAATAGGAGATAGTTTTTAGTTGTAAAAAAAGTTTGGTTGGAGTAGTTTTTGGAGTAGAATTTTAGTTTTAATTTCGAATGTTTTTAGAGTGTTTTAGTTTTTTTTCAGTTTGTAATTTTTATTGTGTTTGTGTGTTGGACGGCAAAACACGCAGAAGCCATTTTTGGCTTTTGTTGTGTTTTGCGTGTGCCAAATATTTTCATATGAGATGTTTTAATTTTATTTCTGATTCTTCTTAATTTTCTGTAGTTGTTGTAATTTTTATTTTAATTTTATGAAGTAATTTAATTTTTCTAGGGTTGCATTTAATCTAAATTTATGAAGCTTGATTTTAATTATTTTTTTTTTGTTAGATTTATAAGACGTTCGATTTGTTCGTTCTATTTTGTGCTTAATGTTTTTTGATTATTTACGAATCTTATCAAAACGATCCGTGGCACATGAATAAACTTGAGAAAGGCATTTGTGTGTGTATTGCTCGTAAATAGAATGACATGTATGATGAAGGATAGAAATATACCCTAATTGTATGTGTGGCCATTTGAAAACTTAGAACGTAATGAATCTCGATAAATTTAATTTTCATAGAGATATAGTAAATTAATTTAACGAGGTGTGTTTATACGGAGCGCGAAATAGATGTATGAATAATAAAAAAAGAAGTTTTCGGTTGACAAATTAAATGTACTAAAAAATATAAATCAAAAGAAAATAACATGATTAGAGTGGATTAGTTTGGTGAAAAATTGCAATCCTAGATTTCTTTTATTTTCTTATTTTACTTTTTTATTAACCAACGATTGTTTTGGATAAAATCAGAGAGATACAATTTTAGTACTCGACAAACTATAGTAACAAATCCTCGTGGGATCGATCTTTACTTACAAATCTTTATTACTTGTGACCGTGTATGCTTGCACGAGTTCGTGTGTTGAAAAACACGCAACAGTATTGTAAGGACTATGAGTGTTGGCTATTTTCGTGGACAAAATATTTATCTGTAAATTTGTTTTTAGGCCTGCTATCAAGTTTATCAAGAAAAGCCAAACAAATGCTCAAGTTCTAGATAATTGTACTTCAGGTATATCTTTGATAACTTGACACATATGATTATATTTATGCATTTAATAGCACATGTTTATAAATCTAAAATTATTTTTAAAATATGGAATAAGATATGCTAAAAGATATTAAATAATATATACTCTAAAATAAGATATGTTAAAAGATATTAGATAAGATATATATACTCTAAAATAAGATATGTTAAAAGATATTAGATAAGATATATTTTAAATTATAATTGAAATCTTTATTATAAAAGATAACATAAAATCTATTTTAAAAGAAATGTATTTTAAATAAGAGTTATTTTAATTAATGAGAATTACTAATCCTATTTATAATAGAAAAAATATTTATCAATTACATAGGATTAAGAGTTTTAATTTTTCCTATAAATAAAACTCATTGCTCATTATTTCAATTAACTATACAAGAGCATTCTTCTAATCTTTTTAACTTCTTTCTCTTGTTTTACAAATATAAGATCATAATTCTTTAGGTTTCTTTATTTAGTTAATTTATCAAATATTGGTGGTTATATTTGATTGATTAATAAGCCTAATTATTTTTATGATATTTTGATATTATATTCTTATGGCTTCTTCTTTATTTTTGTTCTTAAATTATTAGATCAAATAATTGTTTTTGTCATATCATAATTATTTGATTTGATTATTAATCTTTAAAGAAGCTATTTTTATTTAACTTATATTTGATCTTTTTGGTCTAGGATTTGCTAGTTGATTTAATTTAAATGACATATGTTTTGAATCATCTAGTTATGATTATTCATTATTAAATCTGTTCTAGAACACACACGTGCACTTGTATTTTTGTGCTAACTATTTTGCAGTTACTTTGGGAACGCATCTGATTGGCGGGAAGCTTATTGGAACGTTGGTCTGGAAACCGCTCACGCTAATATTGGAAACTGTGAAAACAGAGCAGGGGCTCGTAAGTAAAGTACATTGGGGCAGTATCCTAGGGAGGGTAGCATAAGACCGAGTTTGTACTTGAACATTTGATTTTCATAGTGGAAAGTTAGGTGGTCCGGTGGACCGGTGGTTTTCTTCTTAGGTCATGGTTGTGGCCTAGGTTGTTTCCACCTAAAAATATCGTGTGTTATTATTTTATTTTCGCACTTATTTTTACACACGATTGCATATCTGGCTGCTTTGTTTAGGTTATTAAATTATAAATTAGTAAGAATTAAAAATAACATATTCACCTCCCTCTAGGTTAATCAGGTCCATAATTTATAAACTTTCAATTGGTATCAGAGCCAACACTAGATACACTTAGTGTTAGTCCTACAGATTTTTATTATGGATCATTCTATTGAGGATTATAGCTCAGATGATGAAGAACTTGATTCTTCTTTTCTCTCTAAATATAATGTTAAAAGTTCTATAGAATTAGTTTCTAAATGTCTTAGAGCCATAGAAGAGAATAATAGTTTAAATACAAAAATAGAAAAATTAAATGAACAACTTGAGGCGCATGAAAATATTTCTAATAAATTAAAAGAAGTGAATAATATTTTACAAGAACAAAATAATGTTTTGAATTTGAGTCTTGTAGGTTTGAAAGAAGAAAATAATAAGCTTGTTGAAGATAATAAAAAACAAGTGCAAGAGCTCAAAGAATCATGTGAAATAGTGAAGAGACTTACCATTGGAGCTCAACAATTAGATAAAACATTGAGCATTGTTAAGTCACATGGTGATACAGATAGCTTTGGTAATAAGGATGAGAGTTCCACACCTTTAACATCAAAGACCATATTTGTAAGGCCCTTAAACTCTACTCCTACTATTACTACTTATGCACAAAGAACTATTACACCTATGGTAGAAAAAGTTGTTAAGTTTGTGCCTATTTGTCATCATTGTGGTAGAAAAGGTCATATAAGACCAAAATGTAGATTTTTGAGGAATGCTCTTGAACTTAATCATTTTTTCCATGTTTCAAATAGTAGGACCAATAAGCATCATCCATCTATGCATGCTACATCATATTCAAGGACGAATAGAAATTTTAATAATGTGTTCAAAAATTCTACTAAGAAGCATGAAGTCTTAGGTTCAAAGAGGGAAGTAAAATTCAATACTTTTAATGCTAAGACTCATTATCATCATCCTACTATGCATACTACATCTTCATTTGGGATGAATAAGAAAAGTATAGCTAAGTCCAAGACCACACCTATGAAACCTAAGTTTATTGAGTCTCAACCCAATGATATAGAGAAACTAAAATGCAAGAAAATGTGGGTTATGAAAGGTTGTTTTTTCCCGATCACTTGACCGTTTTTTTTATTAGAATGTTTAAATGACCCTAGGTGAGTAATCTTTATTATTTTTATTTTATTAGTTAAACTTAAAAAAAAAAATAGAAGTAGCATTCTTATCTGGCCAACACGCTATTGGATTTATTTAATACTTACATATACATAACCTCATTTTAGTGACTCGACTCATTTTGATATTTATTGTATAAATTATTCTAAAATTTTGGCTTATGCACACACACACATTCTTGTACATGTGATGATCGATGTTGACATAAACTTATTCGCACACTCACGAACACACATATATGTTATGCTTTAAGTTTATGAATTTTTTTGAAAGATTCTAGGATACCAACTAATCTTGACTATAAAATTGTGTTGAGTTATATTTCTTACTTGTTAAAACTTTACCGTATGGAGGCACCTAGTATTGAGAGGGCTACCTATTGTGATGTGTGAAGCTACCGCAATGAACGGAGAGAGCTACCTCACAACTAGTGTGAAAGTCATCGTGCTAGGTTTATGGCTCGTGCAAAAAACAAAAAAAGGGAAAGATTATGCAAAAACTGATTGCTTATAAATCTTGTACTTGGAATGCACAAAAAGAAAGAGCTAATAGAGGTTAAAAAATATATACATATCATTTACCTCATTTATAAAAATAAAAAAAAATTAAGTCCTCTTTTAGAAGATATACTTTATTTTGTAAGATTGAAGACTCGATTATAGTTTTACATGATAAATGATATTTTTTTCTTTTGAGTCTTTTTTGATAGGTTATAAATGAATTAATTGACATATTTGTGGAGTTTAAACATATATACTACTTTAAGCAAATGTCAATATGTCATTATATGTGCTTGTGCGACTCTTCTATTCTACTTATTTATTTATATGATAAATAATCAAAATTGGAGTTAAAAAAAATGAGTTCTCAATTGGTTGTGTGTTTTTTTGTAATTAAATGAGCTTAATACCTTATGTGGCTATTTATAAATATAAAAAAAAGATTTTTACTCATTTTTATTTATTACCTTTTTAATTTATTTATAAGTTAGAGAGTCATAGAACTTAGAGAGAGTTTAAAGCATATTGCACTTCTATATTACTCTACTTTTACATTGCTATATCTTTAGGAAGAGTTTAGCTTCATTGCTTTGTCTAATACTTTGTCCTTTTCGTATGTCAAAAAGGGGGAGAAAATAATGTGTTTTACTTCCATGATTTTATTTTGTTATGCATATAGGGGGAGAACATATTTAATTAAGCTTAATTAATATGAATGCATACTATATGACTATTCTTTACACTTCACTTATTTATATGTAAACTGAACTAATATACAATGAGGCTTTCATGCCAAGTTGTCCTATGATTTGTCAATGTCATTTCAGTTACTTAAAAGCTTGTCAAGTTGCAGCGAAGATGGATCTATCGGACCATAGGATAGTTCCACTATGGAGTCTGGGACATCATTGTATTTTATCTTTTTCCTATAAGTGTAATGTAGTGAGAGAGAGGTTTTGTCACACGAAAATGTCAAAGGGGGAGTTTGTAAGGACTATGAGTGTTGGCTATTTTCGTGGACAAAATATTTATCTGTAAATTTGTTTTTAGGCCTGCTATCGAGTCTATCAAGAAAAGCCAAACAAATGCTCAAGTTCTAGATAATTGTACTTCAGGTATATCTTTGATAACTTGACACATATGATTATATTTATGCATTTAATAGCACATGTTTATAAATTTAAAATTATTTTTACAATATGGAATAAGATATGCTAAAAGATATTAAATAATATATACTCTAAAATAAGATATGTTAAAAGATATTAGATAAGATATATATACTCTAAAATAAGATATGCTAAAAGATATTAGATAAGATATATTTTAAATTATAATTGAAATCTTTATTATAAAATATAACATAAAAGCTATTTTAAAAGAAATCTATTTTAAATAAGAGTTATCTTAATTAATGATAATTACTAATCCTATTTGTAATAGAAAAGATATTTATCAATTACATAGGATTAAGAGTTTTAATTTTTCCTATAAATAAAACTCATTGTTCATTGTTTCAATTAACCATACAAGAGCATTATTCTAATCTTTTTAACTTTTCTCTCTTGTTTTACAAATATAAGATCATAATTCTTTAGGCTTCTTTATTTAGTTAATCTATCAAATATTGGTGGTTATATTTGATTGATTAATAAGCCTAATTATTTTTATGATATTTTGATATTATATTCTTATGACTTCTTCTTTATTTTTGTTCTTAAATTATTAGATCAAATAATTGTTTTTGTCATATCATAATTATTTGATTTGATTATTAATCTTTAAAGAAGCTATTTTTATTTAACTTATATTTGATCTTTTTGGTCTAGGATTTGCTAGTTGATTTAATTTAAATGACATATGTTTTGAATCATCTAGTTATGATTATTCATTATTAAATCTGTTCTAGAACACACACGTGCACTTGTATTTTTGTGCTAACTATTTTGCAGTTACTTTGGGAACGTATCTGATTGGCGGGAAGCTTATTGGAACGTTGGTCTGGAAACCGCTCATGCTAATATTGGAAACTGTGAAAACAGAGCAGGGGCTCGTAAGTAAAGTACATTGGGGCAGTATCCTAGGGAGGGTAGCATAAGACCGAGTTTGTACTTGAACATTTGATTTTCATAGTGGAAAGTTAGGTGGTCCGGTGGCCGGTGGCCGGTGGTTTTCTTCTTAGGTCATGGTTGTGGCCTAGGTTGTTTTCACCTAAAAATATCGTGTGTTATTATTTTATTTTCGCACTTATTTTTACACACGATTGCATATCTGACTGCTTTGTTTAGGTTATTAAATTATAAATTAGTAAGAATTAAAAATAACCTATTCATCTCCCTCTAGGTTAATCAGGTCCATAATTTATAAACTTTCAAGTATATTGGTATTAATCATGAAACTTTAAGGATATTTTTGATAATTTTCAAAGAGAGAACGAATTTTGAACCATTTGTGACTTAACCGCGTAAGTGCCATGAAAACGTTGTGTTTACATTCTAAATAGGCAAACAACTATAAAATGAAAACAAAAAGAATTTGTGAATTTGGTTCATTCTTACTCTTAAATGGTCCTGACGTCTAGTAAGTCAGAAGAGACATCGTTCTCTTCTCTTTTAAATAATTCATTATTACTATGATTAAGAGTTAACATTATTATTATTATTATTTTGTTTTTTCGAAAATTGCATCACCAAATCAAGCTTACACTTCTTTTAAATAATAAAGCACCAAATGTTATTTAGTTACGCATGTTAGATCAATTTAGTTTCTTTATTTTTTAATAATTTAATATTTTTATTTTGAAAAATAATGAAAAATAATCAAATTTTAAACTTTTTATCAATTTTATAATAATTATTGTTTATTATTTAAGACGATATATATAAATAACATTTCAATAATAATTAAAAAATAAAATAAAATTAGTTATTTGTTTTGAGCTATTACTTTTTTCAAAACAAAATAATTAAATTAATATAAAAATTCACAAAAGGATTCTAGTCTCCTTTTTACATAATTAATGAAATTGTATTAACACCCATCCTTTTATTTATAAGTACGTTGGCTTAATGTAGGTCCATAAATTATAAAAACCAGTTGTTTTAATTTTATAAAATTAGTGAAAACTAAATCGACCTATATATATTATATACAAAATTATATTCACAATATTTGTACATATATTATATGTTATTATTTCTCATTTTTTTTTAAGTTATAATTTATTTTATGGATTGGTTGATCGAGTATAAGCTTTTAATTCCCATACAAAAAGAGTTATATTTTAAATTAATTTACGATAAAAAATTATAAGTTTAAGATACATATTGTAGTTTTGTTATATTTATAATATTTATTCATATATCACAATTTCTATTACAAATAGTTCTAATGCAAAATAATTTATCCATTTATTTGACGTAGTGTATGTAAGAAATGTTAAATGACAAGTCGTTGGAATTCTTGGTGTTTATACTTATAGGTTTGCAGTCTCACATATGCTCAATGTAATGAGAACTTGTGATCGATTGGGTAATTTTAGACAGCATAAATGGATTATTGTTAAAATTGAATTAGAATCTGGTATCTTTTTGATGCAGATAGTAACTAATTTCTAAAACTAATTTCCTTTTTATTTTTTATTGTAACCAAATAACCATGCATATGGCGACAACATGTGTGTGCGTGATGAGTGAGGCATATGGGAATTAGTTAGGCCGTGTGAGTATGCACATGGAAACGGTTAGGCTCGAAGCCTATAAAATCCATGCATGGCCACAGCTAGGAAGCATACTCTAGTTTTACCCATCAGTGTTTCTCACGGTTAGTAATTTTGTAATCCTCTCTAAGAACAACTGAAGAGTTGCTCTTGATAATCAATACAAGTATAATTACCTTTCTTGTTCTTGTTCTGATTCTTGTACTACATCAAAAATTGGTATCAGAGCTTGGTTTGGGCTACAAATAGATGGCATCGTCTCGCAACCAGACTATTGGTGATGGCAATGATGAGGTGAATTTTTTTTCAATTATACGAAAATACAAGAAGAGTGAAAAGTAAAATTAGTCGCTTATGAACTCAAAGGTGGCCTCTACTTGGTGGGAACACATGAAAAATGAAAGAAGGTTGAGAGGAAAGGCATCAATCACCTCTTGGGAATGAAGAAATTAATGGTACAACAATTTTTATCAACTGATTATGAATAGCTTCTTTACCAGCAATATCACCAGTGCCAATACCAGTGTCACTGAATACACTGAAGAGTTCATGAGGCTTGGCTTGCAAGCCAACATGTGGGAAAAAGAACCCTAGAAGGTTACTAGATATATGTAAGGTCTAAATTCTCCTATTAGAGAAAGACTAGAGTTGAGCCAAACCTTATGGTTTATCAACCAAGCCAACAACATGGCACTCAAGGTGGAAAACCAACTAGCTAGACACAAAAAATCCACACCCTTTAGGTCTCATTTTATTAACTCCTTTGCTAGTAAAAACCCAAGTGGTTTCACCTCAAAATTCGCCCTACCAGTTACCACAGAACCCACACCACTTCTAAAAACATCCACCCCCACACCCAACAACCCACTTCCAAAACATAACCCATATGCCAAACCACATATCACATGTTTTAGGTGCTATCAGTAGGGGTGCAGGTCTAATGAATGTCCACAAAGGCACACAGCTAATTTGGTCGATGAGTTTGAGCATTCAAATGATGAGTTTGACCCATTATCTCTAGACGACCTAGAAAGAGCCTCGCCCACTGAAGGTGATGACGATGACAAGGCTTTAAGTTGCATAGTGCAAAAGGTATTGCTATCACCAAAACAGTCACAACCATCACAAAGACATGCCATTTTCAAGACAAGGTGCACAATTCAACAGATGGCATATGTCGTTATTGTTGATAGTAGTATTACTAAAAATATTATCTCACGCGCACTAGTGAAGTTTTTTGGACTAAGCACTCAGCCCCACCCTTATCCCTACAAAATAGAATGGATTAAGAAAGGAAGTGAAGTTAAAGTACAAGAGGTGTGTAAGATACCATTTTCCATTAGAAAATTTTACAAAGATAAGGTGCATTGTAATGTGGTGGAAATGGATGTCTATCAAATTATTTTGGGTAGACCCTGGCAATATGACGTAGATGTAATACACGAGGGCATACCAAACATCATCATTTTCACTTGAAAATGTACCAAGATAGCCTTACTCCCTACAAATTTGACAACGAACTCAGAAAGGCTAAAGTAGTGTTAGCATTAGTGGCTATGGAACAAAAGCCAATCATTCATGACATCCCTGATGTTGTTAAAGAATTATTATCTACCTACACTAACCTTACACCAATTGACCTACCAAATACCTTACCACCATTAAGAGATATCCAGCACCACATAGATTTAATATTAGGCTGTAATCTGCCCAATTTACCCCATTATCAAATGAATCCCAAAGATCATAAGCTCCTACAAGAGATAATAAAAGACCTTTTTTATGAGAATCTCATCCAGAAAAACAAGAGTCCATATGTTGTGCCTGCACTGCTTGTATCCAAGAAGGATGGCACGATAATGATGTGTATTAACAAGATCATGGTCAAGTACAGATTCCATATTCCTAGGTTGGAAGATATGCTTGACAAGCTACAAGGTTCTACTATCTTTTCTAAGCTTGATCTTTGTAATAGGTATCACAAAATTTGCATCAGAAAAAAAGATGAATGGAAGACAACTTTTAAAACCAAGGAAAGCCTGTATGAATGGCTTGTCATTCCTTTCGGGTTATGCAATGCTCTTAACACCTTTATGAGATTAATGCATCACGGTTTGAAGCCTTTCAATGGTACTTGTGTAGTTGTGTATTACAATGATATCCTAATCTACAACAGGAACCTTGACGAGCACCTAGGACATTTATAGGATGTCTTGGAGATATTGAGAGAACACAAGATTTTTCTCAGCCTCAAGAAGTGCAAGTTTATGACCACCAGACTCATTTTCTTAGGGTATGTTATCAATTGTGAAGGCATCTCAGTAGATACTAAGAAGATTAAAGCCATCCAGTTATGGCCTAACCCGGCATCTCAGGAGTTTTCATGGCCTGGTAATGTTTTACAGAAAATTCATAAAGGATTTCAATTCAATTGTAGCACCCATAACCAATTGCCTCAAGAAAAGATAATTCGTTTGGGGAAAGGAGCAAAAAGGTAGTTTCCAACTCATCAAAGAAAAACTATGCACAACCCTAGTTTTATCTTTGTCAGATTTTGATAAATAATTTAAGGTTGAAATTAAGAATTGGAGCAATATTATCTCAAGATGGCAAGCGTATTGAATTCTTCAACAGGAAACTCAATAAAGCATGCCAAAAATGGTCCACTTATAATCAAGAATTTTACGTTGTTATTCGAGCCTTCAAACACTAGAAGTATTATCTCATTTCAAAGGAATTTATCCCTAATAGTGATCACTCAACACTCAGATGGATCTATTCCTAAAAAGACATCTCAAGAGTTCATACTAGATAGATCATCTACCTACAAAAGTTTACTTGTGTGTTTAAGCACAAAGAAAGACAATTAAACAAAATCTTTAATGTACTTAGCCGGAGGCACGTCTTGTTAACTACCCTTCAAACTAAAATTATCAATAGAGTTCTTATCTTTTTGATCTAAAACTCCCATAAATACTAAAACAAATGTAATTTTCAAACATTTTATCAATACAAAATGTCTTTTATCAACTATTCTAATCAAAAATTGACAAATTTAAATAAAAAATTTAAGTCATGTGTATGACATGTGAAATTATAATTTTATTATTTTATTCATGACACATCCTTATAATTTCACCTACCACGTGAGTAATTTAAATATTTCGATCAAATTGGTCACTTTTGACCAAAATAATTTATTGAAAGACATTTTAATAATAAAATAATAAAAGTAATATTTACCCGAGGTTTATCAAGATGTAATTTTGAATAATGCACTTATGGATATGTGGACTAGTGTAGCACCTTTGAAGAAGCAAACATTGTTTTCAAAGAAGCAGGTTCCCATTCTTGAGTTCAGTGAAAAGCTTTCGATGCTCAACAACATTTCAACTAGGTGACTCACTTGACGCATTTTTGAATTTGATGTCCCGAGTCAATAATTTCTTAATGGTTGATTAATGATTAGGGGCTATGTTCTTCAACGCATAACAATAAAATAAATCTATCATGTGCAAAAGAGTTGCAAAATATCAAACAAACATATTTATTTCAAGTAAGCATGTTGCTGAAAGCAAGACTAAGTAGTCAAACAACAACTTCTTAATCCCGGGTGATTCAACTTACAATATGAATAAAGCTTGGCCAGTAGGTAGTTTGGAACTCGAGAGACAGGGACTCGGCTTTGGAGAGAATGCGTTGGGACAGCTCTTTACAAACTCTTGTTCTGCAATTTTAGGTGATCCAGAATGAGATCCACCACAGTTGTTAAAACGGGAAACTCCATTCCCAAGATTGTAATGAACCCAAATATTTCAACTCTATAGAGCTAATGGCATACTGATTATGATAGACATTACTGGTATAATCTACACGCAATTGTTAAGAGACTATACAAAAATGAATAAAGCTAAGCCATCTTCATCTTCAATAGTACTTAAGTACAAGCACTCAAGCCCGGCCAGCTTCCTTCAAAGCTTTCTTCAATTCCTCACTCACATCTCCCTCTGTTGGTTTCCCTCCAAAGCTACTCATCTCCCGTTTATCCTCATTTCGCCGATCCTTTTTCCCCTCAACACTTCTATTCTTGCTCCTTTCAAACTCTGAAAACTTGCCAGAATCAAAATTTCCGGCAGAAGAACCACTTCTGAACCTCGCACCACTTGCAACTTCTTGCCGGAGATCTTCCACAGATTTCCTCAGCATCCCATTTTCAGTTTTTAATACTTCCAACTGACGCTTCAACATTGAATACACCTCTGCCACCTGAGGATTTCCCGGGAAAGCCGAAGCTGAACTAGAACCATCTTTATTTGGCTTTGAATCCACAACCTGCATGTGTTCAATCCCAATTTTATTCATCAACAGGAAAGGGATTTTCTGAAACCCAGTCCCAGTCGTTAAATTTTCCGCCGCACCAAACTTCACCTCGGACGGAACCCTGGCTCCCCATCTGAAATTCACAACAGCACGACCTCCAATAGGAACAGCCGTCCTTGCCGCCACTTCCACACCCGAGAATAGACTCGCTATATAATTCCTTGAGGTCAATTCTGTAATTTTCTTAACCATGAAATCTGGTGCCTCCACTACCTCAATCGAATCATCACTACCAACCTGAGAAACGACGCCCTTGTTTCTTTGGGAATTGACCACGAAGTTGTCAAACGCGGAAGATTGATGGAACTTTTTAACGGAGAAATCACCAAATTGGGGTTTGAAGTGGAGCATGAAACTAGGGTTTTGACGGCCAAGTAAATTAAATTCGGCACTCATGACCATGGAGCTGGAAATCGGTGAACCAAAGGATCCAGTACCAGTCTTGATACTTAGAGAGAAGGGATTATATGAATCATTGGGACGATAAGCGATTCGGATAGAGGGTCCAGAGTAGAAGAAGGTGCCGAGGTTAAGAGTGAGCTCCTTGGGCTCGCCGGCGATTATGCCCGATAGGAAAGGCAAACCGACGATGTTGAGTGGAACTTTGGCCCTGAAAAGTGGCTTTCGATCATCACGAAATTTGACTGAAGCTTTCATCTTCTTCTACGGTGTCTTCACTGAAAAACCTAACGTCTAAGTTCTAACAAGTCAGGTGTCACACCTATGCGGTTTTATTTATGTGATATTTTTAGAGGTTTAGGAAATTAATAATTAAATAATTTAAAATTTGAATGAGGAGAAAATGCTCTGAACACTGCTGGAAGTAGAGGAGAATGCGGCAATTTTTGGCTGGATCTGAATATTGTCATACTTTGTCTTGGATAGTTATTAGACTGTAATTTAATTTAATTTTTTTAAATTTAAATTCAATGTATTAAATTTATAAATAATAGATGTAATATTATTAAAAAAATTAAAATATTAAAATATTAAATCAGATAGAATTTAAAGATTAATAATATAATTCAAATTTTTTTTAATATATATATATATAATGTTAAGAAGGAATGGTATTTAAAACAGGTTTGTCGGTTAGGTTTTCAGTTTTTATTTTAACAATAAATATTAAGTTATAATAATTTTCTATATTTATAAAATTTTAGTGAAAAATTATTAAATTATTTTGATATTAGTGATAATTTCTTTAAGTGATGAATTTTAATTTTTTTTTAGTTTTTTATAAATAATTTAGAACCCAACATTAATTAAATTTTAAGACATAATTGGAGTTTAATGATAAAATAATATAATTCTTTTAAATTTAATATTTACAGTAAAATCTATAATTGAATTAAATAGAAGAACTAATTTATAAAAATATAAAAATTGAAAATAATTTTTAAGATAATAATAATTATGCTTGAATGTAGTAAGTTAGTTTTTAATTATGTTAATTTTTAATAGTGATATTTTATATATTTAAATTTTGATTATTTATACGTTATTAATTAAATAAAATAAAATAAATATTAATTCAATAATTTTAAATTATGATTGTTTCATATTGTACATGTAATAGGTACATTGTTCTCGACAACCTGAGTTATTTTTGTACATAAGACCTCAAGCAATTCGTGTATGGCGACTTGAATTGATTATCCGAATAAATCCTACAATTAACGATTCTTAAGAAATATGATCTTATGATTCAAAGCAAGAGACACCTGATTAGTTAGCTTGTGTCAAGCTCATTGCTAAGGGGGCTAAGTCTCGAGATCCTTCTCGTGGTGTATCTATATTTAAAGGCACAATTTTGGTAAGACTTGAGGAGACATGTTTGGAAAATGATGAGTAGGTTATATCTTTTTTCCTTTGCTAGAAAACATGGTTAATAATAAGCAAAAGAGAAAGAAATTAACTAATGGGTAAATGTCGTAGGTTTTATGAAGAGCGACCTGATGATAATAAAACGAACTAGTTTTAAAATGAAGTCATTAACCAAACGGATTGAAATTCAATTCAAGTGTTTTCCAAATAAGCTGGTAGCAAATAAGAGTAGTAAAAAATATATATACCAAGCTAAGATTCTTTAAAGAAAAATTTGGTTAAGTTAGAAATTTGAATGGATAAAAAGTAAAATTTTTCTTATTGTTTATAAAGAAGGGATGGAAGCTCAAAGGTTTGTCCATTAAAACACAAATTAATACTGAGAATGTTCCCTAGACTTCCCAAAATCCTAACAAGTATGGAAATTTATGTCATATATAGCATGTGTGGAGGGATCGTTATTTAGACGACCTTAAATATCAATTATAGCTTAACCATGCAGACATTGTGGTCAAGTAATGAAGTATTCCCTTAACTTCTAAAAGTTTAGGGAACATGAGAGTTAATGTTTTCGTATTATACATGTAACAGATACATTATCCTAGCGACTTGAATCACCTTTGTACATAAGTCTTCAAGCGACTTGGATTAGTCATCTGAGTGCATACCGCAATTAACGATCCTTAAAAAACATAACTTTGTTGTTCAAAGTAAGTGAAACATGATCAGTTAGACAAAGATTGAGCCCCTTGTTGGTAGCCCTCTCAAATAACTTACCATCCTAATGAAGAATGTACTATGAGACCTGAGGATAATGACCTAATTTTATGTAGAATTATGTGTATGTATTACAATTTTAAAGAGGATACCCCTGATATAACTTCGATATCGGTCTCTTAGATGTTATATATACTTCTTTGGTAATATGAATAAATAATCTAATTATTATTCACAATTCTTATAATATTATAATCTCTTTAAATAATAATTAACTCATTATTTAATAATAAATTATCTAATTATTATAAACACATATTCTCTTGGTGATATTTTATATATTTAAATTTTGATTATTTATACATTTTGAATTAAATAAAATAAAATTAATATCAATTTCAAAATTTTAGAAATATTTTTTTCTTATCATATATTTTATTAATTTTTTTAAAATAATTAAATAATTCAATTGTTTAACTTATTTTACTTTTACTCGTTTTAGTTTAAAAATATGTTTATTTTTTATAATACTAATAAACATATATTTTTTTATTGAATGATTTAAAAATAAAATTTTATATTTATAAATAATATTTTAAGGAATTTGGTTAAGTTGTTTAGCTTATATTTTTTTATTCTTTATTTTTTATTTTTTATTTTTTCATGTCATTTCAGCTTATTCATCGAATCAACTTCAACATCGTTATTATTAGTCAAGAGAACCCAACGAGACCTCTTAAAATAATAAAAAATAAAGTAAATTATTTATAAAAAAAGTTATAAATATATGTGGACAAAAATACTCCTGTAAAATACATAGATTGATACTAATTTTGAAAAAAATAAAGTAAATTATTTATAAAAAAAGTTATAAATATATGTTATAAATATATGTTGTTTAATTTATCTAAAAAGTACCGATAACTAATGTTTAAAAATCAAAGTGTTTTAATTTAAAGTTAAGGTGATTTAAAGTAAAAATGGTTTACTCAAAAAAAAAAAAAAAAATAGTGAACTGGATTTAAACTATCATAATTTTCACACCAAATATTTCACTAATCTTTCAGTGGTTTGTAACAACGTTTGATATTTATTTTTATACACTTTATTAAAAGATGTCTATTTAATATCCAAGTTTTATATTACCCCAAAAAAAAATTCACTTATAGGTTTTTCCAGGGATGTGCAAAAAATCCGATTATCTGATCAATTTGATCCGATCCGTTGATTTTTCATCCGATTCGATTCAATCCTATGGTCGGATTGAATGGAGATTTTTTCCATCTGTTAAGTGCGGATCGGATGACGGATTTCACTGCGATTCATTCGATCCGATCCGACCGAAATTAATTATATATATATTTAATTAATATATATTTATTAAATTAAATATATATATATATATAATTAATATATATTTATTTAATTTTTTAATGTTTTTTTAAGTCAAATAATTTTATGTTATGATTTATGTAAAAATTTAAAAAATTTATTTAAAAATACAAAAAATAGAGTTAATTAAATTTATTGGTCGGATTGATTGGATTGATCGGATGTCATCCGAATAGTTTACGGATCGGATTGAACGGATGTAAGAGGTGATCGGATCGGATTGAACGGATGTAAGAAGTGATCGGATCAGATGCAGATTAGGATGTGTTTAATCCGAATGGATGGTCGGATCGGATCGAATGACAATAAAATCAACGGTTTCGATCCGATGAACAGACCTAGATTTTTCTTTTTTATTAAAAATCTATAAACTATAATAACTCAAATGATTTGACATTTAAGACTATTTTTTTAAAAAAAATAGTAATAATTTTTTTAAAATTTTGAAAAAAACAGTTATACACCCACACTTATATATTATATTAATAAATACAAATGCATATCAATTTTAACTATAACAAATAACATATATATATATATATATATATATATCATTACACTATATGTTAATTATAATTATTTAATTATTTTTTAAATAATATTTACAAATTATTTTCTTACAAAAAATTAGATGATATTTTTTTAAATTTTAATATATTGAAGATGGTAGTTATAAGAAAGCGTAGCTATGAAAAATAATATTATGTATTTATTTAAATATTATTGACTATCTATTAAAATTAAAAATCATTATTTATTTTATAAAATTATACATAATTTTTAAATAAAGTCATTTTTCTTCCTACTTATTTATATATTTTGATTCACATCATTTTTTTGTTAGTAGTGTATATTATTATTATTAAAAAAGACACTATAAACGAAAATAAAGATGATATAAATGTTATGAGTATTTTTACATGCAATAAATTAAACGTTGTATATTAAGGTTAAAAAGCAAACGCTATAAACGAAAAGGATGAAAATTAGATAAATGTTAGAGCTTTTCTACAATAATTCAAACGTTCAGGTATTTTTACTAACTGTACATAAAATATATTTAACCTTTCCATAATAATACAATCTTTTATAACTAACATTGTCCATAAAAATAATAATTCAAATGCTATTTAAAAAATAAAAATTAAAAGCTCTTAAAATCGTTTCTAAAGCATTTAATAAGTTAATATGTTTTATTTATAGAGTAAAATTTCTCCACAAGTATCCTATTTTAATAGATTTATTTTACTTATATTTTTATTAATTATTTAAAAATTATATATATATATTTATATTATTTATTTATTTTTATATTATATTTATATTTGTAAATTTTATATTTTATTATAAATTTAGATTTTGATATAGATGAAAAAAATTATGATATAATATCAAAATATTATTATTTTTAAATATCAATATATATATATATATAGATGTATTTATATAGATAATTTTTTAATTTTTTAATTCTTTTAGCCTTTAACGTAATTCTATGTTCTTAAAAAAAATATCTTAAAATCAATATGTCAGATCCCTGCTTTGAAGCCAATCACTTACACGTACACAGAAAACACTTGCTACGCACACTTTCTTTCCTTCTATTTTCTTGAAAAACAAACACTCACAGAAAACAAAAAACAGAGAGAGAGAGAGAGAGAGAGTTCTATTGAATATGGAAGAGTACAAATGTATGAGGAAACTAGCATTATGGCACACAAGAACTTTCAAGCCAATAATGACCCACGATGAATTCGAGCCTATTATGGCCACTTTGGGCTTCGTGGGTCTTCCTCCGACGTCTTCGTCGGCGACATCTACCTCCTGGAAAGAGTATGCTTACACCGCCAGGGGTTTTCGGTGTAACTCTGAATCGGGTTGGAACCCACCGCAAAAACCCAGATTACCGTACCCGAAAATCGATGGTCTTCATATATACACGTATGGTGCTTTCGTTGAAGCTGTGTGTTTCTACCTCGAGATGAGCGATATATCCGATCTTTTCCATATTAGGTTCGCATTTGCTCTGTGCTCTGATTCACTTTTTCGTTTCCTGTTCTATTGCTTTTTTTTTTCTTTTTCAACAGACTTTAAAGAAGTTTGAATCCTTTTATTTATATATTTTTGGTTTGGTTTTGTTTGAGTGTTTGATTTTTTTTTCTTTTTTCTAATTCAATGTGAAAGTTTAACAATGATACTGTCAATTTTGAAGATGAAAATGACTACGAGTTTCATGCAAATAAGTGTCGTAAACATGTTTAGCATTTCAAGATCAAGATTTTAACACAGGTGTAAGTAATATCATCTCATTTTATGCATATTCTTAAATCTGTATCATCTACATTTTATCCTGTATTATAATTTCTTAAAAAATAAAAAAATAATTTAATTTTTTAAATATTGTTTACACATGAAAAAAGCTAAGTGGAGTTGGTAAAAACTATTTAAAAATTTATGTTTTTTCAATATTCTTTTAAAAATAATCAGTTTATAGAAAGTTTAGAATTATGCTCTTGTGATTAATAGCTTTTTATAAATTAAATTAAAACCATATATAAAATTAAAAAGGGCTCATATTATATTAAATATTAATAATTTAATTTGTATTATATATAATTCACAATATGTTTTGATATACATTAAACATTTTTTTTCTTTCAATTTTATCCCTTTACGTGTAAATTTTTACAGACATATAATAGTATAATTTTGGTTACAAATTTATGTAGCTTTTTACAAATCCTCTTTTTTTTCTTTTTCTTTTCTTTTTTCCTCTTTTCACATGCCATTGCTTACTTCTCACAACTTTACTAAATTTTTATTGAGAAACTCCCACAATTTAAACTACATTTAAAATTATATAAAACTCGAGTTGAGTTTAGTTGATTAACGTTAAAAAGAAGAACAAGAAGAAGAAGAAAATTTCTAAATTAAAAAGGAAAACAAAGAGAGAATAAAAAATCAGGTGATTTGTATGCAATGGTTTAAAGTTTAAACTCTTTGGACGTTTACATCTTCTTGCTTCTAGTTTTGCTTTAAGTTTATTTTATAAAACACCAAACGTGAATGTTAGTGATAATCTAATTATTTGATATCTGAACCATCAAACCAGTCTCCAACTATTTAGAATTCAAAAACTGAAATCACTTTATAAATCCTTGTTTTTCAACCACATCATAATCTCTGGTTAATATTGCTTCAAAGTTCAATTTTGTCTAATTTATATTATTATTATACTCTATAACACACTGCACTATGACTTATTGACATTCAACTTGTTATGTATTTTATTGAAGCATCTTTACTGCCATTGTATTTCATAGATTAAAATATATTAATAATTAATAATAATAATAATAATAATTTATCAGTAGCTCTGAGGGATTAGATTAGAGAGAGAGTTAATAATTGAGTACTTCATTTGTGGAAATAGTATTTAGTAGTTTTGTTGGTTAAGTCTATGTAACAATATGATTGAATTCTGATCTTATCCTCTCACCCACATGCTTGATCTAACGAAAGTTACTTCATTTGGCTTTTGTCACTGTACTTGTTTTTTTTTTTTTTTTATAATAGAGGAATGCCCCTTAATCGAATTCAAGATAAAAGTAGGAAGTGGCGTAAAATGGAAGAAGACGACAGTTTGTTTGTTTATAGAGAAGGAACATTGGACCAAACCACCCACAATTTGTATCATTTAAATAAAAGTAATGGCGGCAGCGGCGGTGGCGGCAATGGCAACAACAACAACAACAACAACAACAACAACAACAACAACAACAACAACAACAGATACAATTCCTTCCTCATTAGGAACAAAGGAAACTCTACTTCTGCTCCATCTAGTTGTATTGTTACTTTGAAAGATATTATAGTGTAATTCTCTCATTGTCGATCTTTTCTAGAACAAAAGTTTTGTCACACCGATTAATCTTTACTCTATTTTCTGTTTTGGGTTTACAGTCTTTTTTTTTTCCTCCTTCTTCTTCCTCCTCCTTTTGTGTGTGGTTTTAATACCTGAACAACTGGGCTGATGTTTTTGATGGAATATTACAAGGAAAAGATATTATTTTTGCCTCTCTTTTTTTCATCCGTAAACAAAACTCACACAAAAGTCCTAGAATTGATCGATTTGGCCAAAATATCGAAAACCCTCTCGTGTAATTCCCATTTGCTTGTGACCACAAATTCAAAATTTCAAAAGCATTCTTTTGATCTTTTCCCCTAAACCTTTGTTCTTTCTATTTAATTAAACTCTCATATCTTTCAAATTAATGCGCTCAACACCAACTTCTTTAAGGACCAATAATGGCCAACGGGGGAACAAAAGTTTGGTACTTTTAGTCAATGGCTTCATGTCAAAGACAATACTCCAAATCCTTTGACAAATCAATGATCCCTCTTGAATATTACCGGTCAAAATCTCTTAATACACGTAGGATTTATAAATTGTTGTCCAACCCAAAAGTGAAGTCATATCTTCAATTGTTTTATCCCTTTATATAATTATATAATTTCACAATTTTTAATTGAAACAAGTTTTTTTTTTTGAAATAAAACATGGGAAGTAAATTTCTTCTTCTCGTTTTGTTGAGAAAATTTAAATGCCTTATTTCTATTATCACCTCTTCTTTTATTATTTTTTATTCACCGACACTTTTTAGACTAATACAATTCTCGTGTAGAAAAATAAAGTTTGCAATGTATTGATTTTTTAATTATTTTTTAAAAGTAAAACAATGGAATCTATACTTATCTTTTGCCTTGGCAGATCCAAATTAACAATTTTTCTAGACAAAATTCATATATTTTATCAGTTTTCCTTTGGCAGAATTTTCCAAGATAAGATATCATAATCTCATTTTTGACATCTCCTTATCATCAATGAGAATATTCCTGCATTGTGAAGAAAAAAAATGTCTAGACATTGCCGACAATGTTAAAATACATTTTAATTCATAACTAAAAGCACAAACAAAGAGAATTGTTGAGAGCCAATTTCAGATGCATATAAAATACCAATAATATGATGAGAAGTGGCCGTTGTAGAGATACATAGCAACCAAAGACTGACGTTGGAAATAAATAGCACATAAATTGGGTCTGTTTTGGTCAAGCCTACATTATCAGGTTAAATTTTTATGGTGTAACCACGTTGAAATTATTTCACCTTGTCATACTTCAAAGTCAGGGATGAAACTAGTTAACCTTGACAAGATAGACTAGAACTACAGTTAAACTGGAACACAACACAAATCTGACAAGGAAAATAAAATTTGTAGTACCTTGATGAACCGTTCTTTAGACTGCTTCTATTGTTTGAGTAATCACATTCCCATGGAATATCTATAAACAACCAATTGACATTAAAGGCCACAGAACACAAGAAATTTGACCTTTAGTTTATATCACTCCAACACTTCCAGCTACGTTCCTCATCGTGAGTGAATTTTCTCACAAGGATTGATATTTTCTTGGTTTTCTAAACCCAAAGGTGTATCCTAAGCTCCTTCAAGTGTTTAGAGGATTTCTTATGGAGAAAAAAAAAATATTAACATGAATTTACCCCACACTCCAACCGACACCCTTATCCAAACCTTTTATCCTCATCAGTTTTCTCACATTCTCAGCTTCTTCCCACCTTCCAACAGAACTATACATGTTGCAGAGCATTACATAATAACTATCGTTTTTTGGGTCAGACTCAATAGCATGCCTAGCAACTCTTTCACCTCTCTCTATTTCATTGTGGATGCTGCACGCACTTAGTAAAGATCCCCACACCACACTATCAGGAGAGATGGGCATTGACAGAACCAGAGTTTCAGCTTCTTGCAGATAACCTGACTTTCCAAGAAGATCTACCATACAAGCATAGTGCTTCAAATTCGGTTTAAGAGAAAAATCCTGCATTTTATGAAAAAGTTGTTTCCCTTCTTCAACAAGCCCCGAATGGTTGCAAGCTGAAAGAATAGCAAGGAATGTAAGTTCGTTTGGTTGAGCATTTGAATTTTGCATTTCTTGGAAAAGTTCTATTGCAGCTCCCACATGTCCATGCATTCCGTAACCTGAGATCATGACATTCCAGGAGATAACATCCCTCTCTTTCATTGAGTTGAATAATTCTCTTGATTTTTCAAGTTGCCCGCATTTCGCATACATATCAATTATTGCGGTTGCAAGAGGTAAATTCATCTCTTGTCCAGTTTCCTTGACATATCGATGAACCTTTTTGCCTTTCTCCAGAGATGAAAGATGAGAACAAGCTGAAAGCACCATTACCAATGTTGCTGAGTTTGGAGTCAAGCCTTCTGCAACCATTTTATCAAATAGATCTATTGCCTCAAAAAAATGTCCAATGTGAATATAAGACGATATCAAAGAATTCCATGTGATTATATCCCTCTGTGTACCCAAAAACACCCTCCAAGCTATCAGTAAACGACCATTCTTTCCGTACATGTCTATAAGAGAATTAGCAACAGAGACACTTTCATCCCTGTAACTTTTAAGTATGTAACAATGAACTGACCGCCCAAGATGGGTAACCCCCAGCTGGCAACATGAAGAAATCACGGATACCAAGCTGCTTGAATCAGCTTCAATGCCTGAAAGTTGCATTTGTCTGAATAGTTCTATACACTTTGCACCATATCTTATCTTATTATGACCACTAATCATGGCGCTATAGGACTCTTTGGTCAAATCCTGTATTCTATCGAAGAGTTTTTCTGCAACACTCAATAACCCAAACTTGCAGTACATGAATAATAATGCATTAAGAACCATATCACTAAATACATAATTCCGCCTCATAATTGATCCATGGAAAGTCTTACCCTCACACACTCTCATCGAGTTACCAAATCCTGTTAGCAAGCAACTAATAACAATTTCATCAGGATGTGTTTCACCAACCTGCATTTCCCAAAACAAACTTAAGCATTTATCCATAGATCCAAATCTTGCATAAATACCAATAATTGATGTCCATGAAAAAAGGTCTTTGTTCATAATCTCGCAAAAAGAAAAATAAGCTTCCTCTGGGGTACCGCATTTGGAATACATACAAAGAAGGGAAGACTTAACAGCTTCTGAACATATTATTCCAGTTTTAACTGCCAAACTATGTAAACATCTACCTTCCAATATAACACCTAGATCTCCACAAGCTTGAAATCCACCTTCAAATGTCCTAAAATTCGGTCTTTCACCATCCCCACCAATCCTATGCATCTTATGCAGGAACGCCAAACCCTTGTCACTCCCCCCATTTTGCACATACCCAATTATAATTGCAGTCCAAGCAACCACATCTCTTACAGTAATGTCATCGAACACACAAGATGCATCACTCATTTGGCCACACTTTGAGTACATGTACACAAAAGAAGACCCAACTGCAGAATGCCCTTTGAAAAGTCCGAGTTTTGAAGTTAACCCATGAATTGTCTTTCCATAATAAAGCATCACTAGCTCAGCACAAGCAGCAATAACCATTGGAAGAGTAAATTGATTGGGAGCAAAATTTGACTCTCGCATTTGGAGAAAGAAATCAAGGGCATGTGCGTAATTGCCATTAGAGAAATGGGATTTGATGACAGAGTTCCAAAGAAAGGTATCTTTGGGAAAAACATAAGAAAATACTTTGGTAGAAGCTGCTGGTTTGTTAAAAGAAGCATAGAGAGTGATGAGTTTTGATGCTATGAATACATTGTTGGAGTTGCCAGAAGTCAACACAAGAGCGTGCGATCTGAGAATAGATTGAAGAGTTGAGGTCTGGTTGGAGAGAAAGAGTTCGAGGTGACAATTAAGGTAGTTAGTAGAAGTTGAATAAAAGCATAATGGTCGAAAAGCAAAGAAGCGTTTGGAGGCATGGGTGGATTTGAAGGCAAATATCAAAGGCATCAAGTGGTCCGGCCTACGTACATCAAGGTGGTTCTCAACCCAGCTGCACCTTCCACGGGCAACAAAAATAAAATAAAATTTTGAAGACGGTTCACTTGTTAGATCAAACCAAAATTAAAATCAAACAAGAGAGAGATCAAATGGCAAAGGGGATGATATGGGCAAACCCAGAGGATTTGGCACGGAACAGAGGGCGAGTTCTGTCTCTATACCGTCAACTACTTCGAAGCATCAATTCTCCTCAACTCCCACTGACATTAGCTTCTAGAGTTGCCAAGAATGCTGAGGTTCGTGCCATTTTCAAGCTTAATGCGGAGGAGCGCTCTCTTCACAACATCGCTGACCTTATCGATGTCGCTGAGTACTCCCTCTCTCTCTTGAGAAAAGGCGAAATTCCTAAGTATATTCAATGAGTTATAAGTCCGTTTTCGGTGTTACCCACTTCACATATTTATCTGATTGTTTCTTCCAATATGTTTTCTCGTAGTAATCTTTTTTTGTTGGATGGGTTTTGTTTTGAAGGTTTAATCTTTAATGGGTAGGTTATTAAAATCTCAACGGGGGGGGGGGTTTGTGGCTTCATTGGATTTGCGAATAATGACTGTATTTGTCTGCTGACAGGGTGTTTGATGAAATGATGCTGAGAGGTTGGAAAAGAATATTATTTTTTTTGTTATGGCGCAAATAGGGTCTAAATGGGTTAAATTTGAGTATGGAATAAAATGAGACTTCTGTTTCTTGTTAGGATTTAAAATCGACTTGAAAAGGCTTCTGCGTAAACTATGCTCGATTAAAATTTAGGAATTAAAAAAGATGCCTTACACTCTTATTTTTATTTGTATTATTTTTTAAATGATACTTGTAAACTTTATTTTTTTTATACATTAATTTTCTCTAAAAACACTTAAAAAATTATACAATAAAATTAAGTGTCACTTTACTAATGTTACAAGTAAAACATACTTTGATTAGAAATATTAGTAATTGAGCTAATATGAATTTATATTAGGGGAACTTCAACTAGAGAATGAATAATATCATAAATTTTGAAGAGACGTGAGGTAGATGGACATATGTCGTTTAATTCAGGATGGAGTATTTGATTTATTATGGATTAGTGCTCCTGTATGTATGAATAGTGATTGCCATTTTCTGTCGAAATAAGAGCAAATTGGACAACTCTATGACAAGTTTCTTGAGTATACTAATAAGCTCTGGGATGTTTCTGTACTTAGCTTTGAGCTGTCCTTGTAGAAGATGGCAGCGAATGGTATCAATGAATCTAAGTTCTTTCTTTTTGTTTTCTTAATAAGAGACTGTTTGTTGCTTTGTTCTGATTGATTATAATTTGAGCTGACCTTGTTTTCTTTCCGTACGGCGCTCCTTGTCCATAGAGTTGGTAGATTACAACTTACATGCATGATTTTTCTTTAGTGATTTTGAACAAGAAGGGCCATGGATGCTCTTAAAGAAAACTTCTTTATTCGGAGTTATTATATAGTAGGATCCATTTTTTTTTTTTTTTTGAGAAAATGAATCAAAGCAATAACAAGAATATTTTTAGTGAAATATTTATCTATTTTGGAAAAGTCCGATGCCAAAATCAAATTATCTATTTTTTGATAATATCTATCGATACTTTTAAAATGAAAAAAAAAATTATTAGATTTTCTTTTTTGGATGATATTATCACAATTCTATAAATTTTATATATTTATTTTTCTTAATCTATTAATATATTCTTAACATAGTAAGAACATTTCTTTTCTTTTTTTAGTTCGCATATGAGATTTAGTTTATTATTAGAAATATTAGGTTTTTATTGAATAATTGGTAGTTTAAAATTTTGAGATTTATTTGAATTTAGTTTCTAATAATTAAAATAAATTCGAATTTTTTTCTATAATTAATCAATATAAATATCAATAATTTTGAATTAGATTAGTTTCTCTTCAACGAATAATTGTTGCTTAATTTGTAGTAGGTATTTGGTTTATCACTTTAGGTATCAGTACTATGGCTTTTAACAAGTAGATCTTGTTATGATTGATTAAAAATAATATTAGGTTTGTTAGTCAAAATAGGAGGTGCTTAATTTAGAAAAAAATTCATGAAAGATGGCTTATCATATTGTCAAAGATGGAGGTGATTAACCTTGTTTGAATAAAGAATAGGAAAATTAGGTAGCCTAATTTTGTTGAATGAAGAAATGTTTGGCATATGAAATGAGAACTTGAAGGCTATAAATATGGCTTCATTTCTTCATTGTTAATCATCCCAAAAATAGAGAAAAACTTGTATGAGAAGTTCTTGAGTGAGAGAAAATTCTCTTGAGCTTGTAATTGCTCTTGTCTTTTTGGTGTGTGAGAAAATTATTAAGAGTGTGGTTGTAACAATTTTTCACATAGTGAATTTTTCTCTGGTTGTCTTTTGACAACAAAAGTGGTTTTTTTTCTAATTTGGAGTTTCCATTATAATTCTTGTGTTGTGTATTATCTATTTCTCTGTTATTTGATATTCTGCTAAGGAAGATCTTGAGAGGGAAAATTTGTGATTATATCATTTTATCTAAATTTCCTAACAGATCTATACCAAAGGAATTAGTCGGAAAAATTAATACATGAATACATTTCTTAATAATGATATCTATGAGACTTTAATGTTTAAGAAATAACTATAAAAACTATGCAACCTAGTATACCTATTTTTATTTAATACTTTCCCTATTTTCATCGAAATATATAGGATATTTTAATAAATAAATAAAAAGAGATACTCCATCAACTAAATAGAAATATAAGAAACTCTCTTAGTAACGACTGCTTGTATTTTTGGTAAACAGTCATCCGAGTTTGGTCACTACGACCCCTTTGTGAGGAGACACCTCTAAAAATTTGTATTTATTTATAAACTCTTTCGATTAAAACTTCTAATTTACCGATAAAAATATTGGTCCATAGAATTCTTTACCTGATTCTTTTTACAATTTATGTTATCACAGAAAAGCTTTTAGGATCCGATCATGTCTATCCTTGCTTTTGCTCTAATGAGGTAATCTTCTACATACTAAACTTGAGGTAATGCTTATAAATGGAGTGGGGTTTTCTACATACTGACGCAACTGGAAAAGTGAAGCTGTTCAGACTGTCTAAATTGCTGTTGGAAATGGAGATGTTATTTTTATATTAGCTTGATGTGCATATCGATTTGACCAACTTGCATACTCAGTTTTTTGTTCTTTTTTGTTGCATGGAGTTGATCATCTCTGGCGTGTGTGGATAATGTTGTCTGATCATTAGTTGTCATTTTTTGTCATGTAGTCCATTCTTTTTGTTGCATTTCATGGGGTATAACCTTGGTAGCATCACTGGCATAGTGGTATCTTACTGGTTAACCTCATGTTATTATCTGATTATTGTTTTGTACAATATCTCCTTCTATCAGCTCCTTGGTATTTGCTTTTGATTTATCTGTTTTTTTCCTCTGAAATATGAATAAGATTGTTGCACTTTCCACTTATATATACCTATTTTATTACTTTCAGGAACTAGAAAAAACGAAGGAGATTGCAAAATTGAAACAATTGTCTACAGTGTACACAGGCTGCGATACAAGAAGAATTGGCCAAAGGAACCCTTTATACGTATAGGTTTCGTATGCCGAAGGAAGGGAGTCTAAAAATTAGTGATCTTATTCGCGGCGAGGTAATTTCATATTTCATAAAGCCCTCATGTGCACTATGGTTATGACAAAATTGCTTATTTTATCTTGAAAAAGAGGTCAAAAACTTGGCATATAAGCAAATCTTTGCTAAGTGATAAGTAATACTTTCGGTATTTGATTTCGACGTTGCATTTATTCGAGGAAAATCTAACTCACTCCCTAATTTTCTAACAAGAGGATATTTACAGGAACATGTAGAAGAGAAGCAAGGGAACATTCAAGAGGACGATTCATACTCCTCTTCAAGTAGTAATATCAATAAATCTCCTACAATACCCCCTAAAAAAGATGAGGTTAAAGTGGTGAAAAAGAAAAACCATTTTTTATAGAAAATAAGGATGTAAACAAATTACCTAATCAGATAATTTAGCTTAAAAGATAATTTACCATCATACATTATCCTTAAAATAAGACAATATTATGAAATGATTTCAAAAAATCAATTTTTTTTATATTACTCATAACACAAAGAATGGAAAAGAAATTGCATTCTCGACTCTTAAAATTAAAAGAGTTATTACAAAACTTTATTAGGATAATAACTTTTTCAGAAGAGAAAGGATTAAGATTCGTAGGATTCAACCTACACCTATAATTACTTTGATTATATCCAAGCATGAGATTAAATATTTTTCTACAAAAATTCCAAAAAGGCTCATACTTGGTACATTCAATTTAAAAAAAAGATTACTATGTTTTTCATGATCGATCTCCCAAATTGATTTAGAAATTGGTTTTTATTTTTTTGAATAAGATTGAAATATTTTTTCTTAAATTGTCTTAAAGACATACGGTAAATTTGAAGAGTTTAATACAAACCATATATTAAATGGAGATCATGCTTTGATGTTCTTTGTCATTAAAATATCATGGATAATTAAAAGGGATTATATGATAATGTTTAATAAAACATCTCCTTGTCTTATATGGCGTTCTTTTATCCTATGGTGGGAAAATACATCATTAGAAACATTTAAAGACTTCAAAATAATTGAACTATTTCAATTTTTAAAGACAATATGTGCAAAAGAAAGCAGAAAGAAAGTTAAATTAGATTTATTGAACAATTAAAGGTCGAGGTAAAAGAAGAGAATCATTTCTAAGAAATTAGAAAAACCTTTTGCCTTCATTTCAAGTAACTCTAGTGATACAAATGAAAAGGTAGACCTAGAGCTTTCTTAGTGATATATAAATAGATGGATCAAATTAAATTAGTTAAAAATTGAAAAGAATAGCAATTACTACTCAAAGTAAACAATGACCCATCTTGAATTATTTGATTCCATTTTTCTCAAATGAATCATATCGAGGACAAATTTCTAAATAATTGGGCCAGACATTACGTACTTATAACATCTTTTGCTCTAATAAAGTAGCTTTAATAAAATTAAAAAATTATTTAATTTATCTTATAATAAATTTGTTCTGCTTATATAAGATAAAGATCGTTCAATTTGTAAACATCGAAAAAAAATTAAGAGTGTTTTTTAGTTTCCTTTGTAAAATAAGCATGTGTGTGCCCTCCCTTATAATATATCTTTCAGTTATTAATAAAATTAGCCTTCAGTTCTTTCTCTCTTCTTATATCATAATTTCCTAGTAGGTCCCAGGGCCGTTTAGTATCCAGGACATGTCTCCAATCATCTACTATCTTGCTAAAGTTCATCTTATGCTGAAACATAACTAGACATTATAAGCTGTTGACTACGTTTGATAGTGTCATGACGGTTAGTTGGAACTTGGACACATTGGAGATTTTGTTATCATGGGGAGCAAGGGCAACCTATGTACAACTTTTGTGTTACCTGGATGATGCTACCATGGCTATTTAACATGTTATAAGGAAGCTTTATTTTCTATTTTTTTCAATATATGCAAGAATGTGTAATGTGTCAATCTATCTAATTCTATTCACCTGTTGACTATAGTTTTCTTTTTTCATTTGTCATGTGGTTCACTTACCATATGTTTTGACTGATTGCCTCAATACTTTGCAGAGCAGAAGAGCGTTATAACTCTGTGACTCCCAACTTCCCTGCTTACTTTTGAGGAAGCTAACTTGAATCTGAATCATTGCTTTAGGATTCCAAATGCCTTACTTTGCACATGTTTCGTTAATTCTTGCCCCTGACAGGAGTAAGCTATCAAAACGTCATGGTGCAACTTCAGTCGATCTGATAATCTTATACTTCTGCTAGAAGTTGGTTGTGTTTGTTTTGTCAGATAATACATACTTCTGTAAGATATACTTCTTATTTATAAATCATGATTGATTCTTTTTACCTCAAATAACTACTATATAACAGTTCAGAGAGATGGGCTTTCTACCACAGGCAATGGTGAACTACCTGGCATTATGATGTTGGGGAGATGGTATTGAAAACGAATTTTTCACATATGGGCATTTATATTGGTTGTTATAGCTATTCTTTTCTTCACCAAATTTAGAGATTACAAATAACTGTTGAAATTGCTTGATTTGTCACAAGTAGAATTCCTTCTTTTTTAAAAAAAAATAAAATGTCAAACAGTTATGAGTTGTATGTTAATTCAAGTTTAATTAAATGAGTTGATAACTTAAAAAAGAAGTTAATCTCATTTAAATTCAGAAGACAGTTTACTTACCTCATAATTGAACTTACATAAATCTTGAGTGGCTTCCGAGTTTATTTAATAAAATACATGTAAAAAAAAAATTATTATATTGTTATCATGAAAGAAAAAAAAACTTCAAATTTATTTACTTATTTTAAATTTTTTTATAAAAATATAATTAAAAATTAAGATTTATGCTAATATTTTTACCCTATACAAAATTATATATTTTAAATGAGCCAATATCTAACTCAAAAATAATTAAAGTTGAATTTATCCTACATAAATTTAAATAAGTAAAGTTACAACTCCCCGGTGAATTGAGCATGCGAATTAGTTCTATCCAACTTATTTTACACTTCTTATGACACCTACTGATAGAAGTGCAAATACAGTTAACTAAATTTCATTCACGACTCTGAAAGTTGTAATGTTTACGATATGTTAGGTATAATTATATTATAATTATTTTGTATAATTTTTTATTATACTTATAATATAATCAAATAAAATTAATGTTAAATATATTAATAAAATAATTTATATTTAAAATAATATTTACTAAATTTTTATATTAGAATACAATTTTTATTCGTTAGAATACAATTTCACTTAATAATTAAATAACTAAATATATGAATATACAAATATTATCATACCTTTAATACTATATAACTAACATTTCCTAAAAAAAATTTTATTGGATGGTTATTAAAAAAATAGTTCAATTTCTTTACAATGGGACCAAGTCCAAGATGCATGAGTCAGCATCAATTAAACGATTGGATATTGGGGGTTAAAGACAAATGATGGTAATCACTAAAGCCTCATTATAAAATAGTATAAAATAATAATAAAAATGACAACTTTACCACATTTTTTTTTTGAATAAAATAATCTTGTTTCACCTATAGCTTCGATTTCCACCATTTGAAGAACATCCATACACATAGTATGTTGGCATATACAGAGTTAGGGTTGCCATCCCAAGTAATTAAAAAAAAATTAATTGATTTGCCCACAAGAAAAATCAGTATTTAATAAGATGGTGGCGCAACCAAAGATCGTACATAACCATATGGAATGCATCAAATTTGATGGGAGGGGTATTCCACTGGAAGTGCTTCTGAACCTGTAAAACATTTGTCAGAAAAACTTCTAAGAAAGTCATATATTGTGTTATTAATGCTATTAGCCAAAGGAAAAGAAAATGAGTCGTTATTGTATATATCATTAGTTTCAGCAAATGTTGCTTCAGACAAATAGAACTTGAAGTGGAACTTGAAAGCTTCCCTCCTAGTGGAATGCGGTCAAGAAATGTACGTATATGAAAAATAAAGCCTGTAAAAGTTTTGAATGAATTTACTAGTTATGAAGGAGATATCGTCTACCTTGACAAGGTTCCTATGTAGAGCAAGAAACTCTGGCATCGGGTATGGCCTTCAGAATTTGTTTTAATTGATACACATCACTCTCCTTGAGTATGACAGAGAACTTCTTCCAATCAAGAATGTCATTGAATGGCAAGTCATAGTAATTGGATAATATTACTGCAAGAAATAAAAATCAAACAGCTTATCAGAAAGATAAAGAACCTTGTAGGCTGGATGCAGTTCAAGGGAAAAATCAGAATTACAAGGTAAATATTAAAGAATGTAATAACTTGACCATAATGTTGTGGAAAATTCAACATTGAGAGAAACATGGTACAATAAAACATGATGTAATTGATAAACGAGAGCTTTACAACTATACTATCAAGCAGTAGTAGTGATTTTCGCTTTAGGGAGACGAACAAAACACCATCATGGGTTGCTTTCCTCTTACTAATATATATCTCTAGTTTTACGTAGTTATCTACTTTATGAGCAACTTTACCATTAAAGCAATTAAAAGGTACATAAAAATGTAAACATGATTTGCATAGCCGCACTTCGTAAGAACCTACTAAATTGAAGTCTTTACCTGGAATACATCCATAATGAATTGAGTCGGTTATTCGAGCACTGTTGACTTGGGAACCACCAGGACATATACAGTACTTCGTGCTATAAAATTTCTTTTGATATAACAAATTTCCAGTAGCTCTATTGATTCTATTGTTCAATATGAAAAGCTCTGTGTCATTCTCCCATACTCGTGCAAGTATAACTCTGATCTTAGAGTTCCGATGACCAGCCCAGAAACCAAGTGTAGTCCTAAAAACAAATATGTAAGTAACTGGAAGCAACTGATTTATATCGGTAGACTTCTTTTTGCCACAAAAACTGATGATTACAGATTACCCAAGTATGTGGGGATATTTTAATAATATCAAAATATCAGTTGGCATATATCGAACAACATCGACTGTTCTTCATGAAATGAATAAAAGCAGTACTGTTATATAGCAAGTTTAACATCAGGCTGGTTTGAGCAAAGGGAATGATTTGATAATATAACGCAGCCTCTAAAACAATTCATAAAAAGTATGATAGCATGGTAGCACTAATCTCCAAAGTTTCAACGGGAAAATTTCAGATGACAATTCGAAATTAGTAAATGGGCTTGCAAGAACCCTTGGTACCCTTGGAAAAATTAATGACATTCTTTCACAAGTAGTGATTGGACAACAGGACTTAATTCTACCCCTTTTCTTAAGAATACAAAAATTACTTGATTAAATTTTTTGCAAGAATTAAAAGAAAGTACTATTTACTTGATTACCTTTTTTGCAAGAATTAAAAGAAAGTACTATACTCGGTCTCAACAAATATGACCATATTACTAGACCATTGCCTATGTAATTACCCAGCAATGACTAACATGTAATTACTAGTTAGAAGAACATTATGATGTACGAGTGGGACAAAATACTCACAATTTTATGCACTTGGAAAAACTACTCAAAAACTTTTACATAAATAGAAAAATTACTCAAAAATCATAACTGAGAATTTGTAAGAATAGATGTAATTGTTTGAAGTCAGAGGTAGGCAAGCACATTAAATAGTTAATCTCAAGCAAAGATACAATGCTGCAGTACTCACATTTTTTATTATCTGACATTTAAGGCCGAAGAGAGAGTAAGCAATGAATGCTTATACATGTCAAATTGATTGGTATATACTATAGAGTACTAACGTTAATGAGCTTATAGGATACTTTCCATTATTGATAACTTAGAAAATCATATCAAGCAGAGATGAACTAAATAGTTGAAACAGAAACAAAGAAATCAATCAAACTTGTGTATCAGCTATTTCAGCACAATCAGAAGATTAGCAATAACAGCTAGTAGGGTAATTAGAATACAAATTAACAGGATGCACTCTCACCTGTTTTCTACATCATTTCCTCCAGCTGGTAGTGCAAATGGCTGCAATACTTGAGGGAGAGCAACATCCTTGTGTGGAATGAACCCAACATCATAGCTTGGGGAGCATACAGCTCGAATTGAATTCTTTACAAGAAATGGTAGTCCTTCAGTTGCCCTCACACCAACATCATGGCAAGTAACAAAAAAGTGATCTGCACCTAAGGTTCTATTCCAATAAGGATATTTAGCAATTAAGCTCTCCACATAATTCTGAACTATTATGGTCATATTGTCATAGGATGTGCCCTGCATGTAGTTATAACAGCTTCACAAATCAATGCAAAACATCAATATCCAAGAGAGAAGGAAAATCAACACTTAAAACAGAACAAGCACGGTCAATTACATCTATCATTTAGTCAGCAAGCTCTATTTAGGCATAAGCAGCCCACCACAATAACTTGGATATGAAGCAACCTTTGATTAACTTATGATATGCAAGTGTTTAAATTCCTAAGCAGAAAACCCAAATAAAATCCAACAATGACATGGGACAACATAGAGATGGCCATAAAGTGGAAACAGTAGAAGGAAAAGCCTGATCATATAAACAGAAAAAAATTATTACAAATATCAACAATATCTCTAGTCTTTCTTTAAATATGAATCCTACTGTTGTGGTTTTATGACAAAACCAAAACCACTTATCAGATTTGAACCGATGACTTATGCCTTACCATGGCGTTACTTTGCCACTGAGTTAAGCGGGGAGAGGAGGGCTAGGGAGTAAAAACAAAAAATTAAAGTAGATTCATCTGCTCTTTTTGTCACAAACTCACAAAATTCAAAATATGTTTTATATAGTGAAACTCAACCGTTCTTCAAATTTAACATCTTCAAATGCACAATATTTCAATGACACGGGCACTTCACCTTTTGAAAAGCTTCTAAACCCTTATACTAAGATATACTTAAAACATCACTCAGATCGGCAACACAGTGCAAAACTGGAAACTACAGAGCTACCAACTCATTCTGGTTTCTCATATTTTCTGACCAACCAATAAAATATATCAATTAATCTTACATAAATCACAACCACAAAATACCATACCTTGCCTCGCATCTTGTGACAAGAAATTGGAATAAAGAAGAGGTGTGCCTGATTTGCATCATCAGTAAGAAAGCGACTCTCCCTAATATTCTGGAAAAAATAACCCTCACTGGCATACTTCCCAGTGAGCTTTCTTGGTGTCTGATAGAAAGTATTGGGATCACCATCAGGGTATATATACACCTTGAATTTCTTCTCCATCTCCGCATAATTCAATCCAAACACTTCAGGGGAGTGGTATATATCTGAAAACTCCCCCTTATCCTCATCTTTCACCACCACACGGTTCTCCTCCACCTTAACAGTAACCTTCTAGAGACAAAAATAAATAGATCTAAGAATTTTTCAAAAAAACAGCAGGAATGAATTTTCTCTAGAAAGTGAAAGAGGAAAGTACCTGAGGGGGAACTGGAGAGGAGCATTGGAAAGGCAAATGGAAAGATTTAAGAGAGAAAAAGATGAAGGACAATAAGGTAAGAATGACTAGGGTGCGAAGAGATCCATGTAAGGAACAAAAGTAGGAGGGAGATTGTTGTGTTACTTGAGATTGTTTCAAGAACATGCCTCCGCTCATTGCTGCTAATGGCTCCTTGTACCCACTGATACCCCTCTTTGATCACCACAAAGACAAAGGCTTTGACTTTTGATTTTGGGATTTGGAAGCAAATGATGACAACATATGAGCAATCTCCAATTAATCAACAGAGCCACCAATTCACATAAAAAACTGGTGCAACATCAAATTCAGAAGTATAATTATTTGGGGCATGGCAAAGTAAACCGAGGAAAAGAGACATTGGTAAGTGAGAGAGGTACCTGGTGAGAGAGAGAGATCTGAAGATTGTTGAGGGCAAAATCTGCAACGATAATGAAAGATAATTGATCAAATATGAAGATAAAGTACAGTTGGAAAGTAATTATGGGATGGGTTATATAGAGATGCAAACCGATTCAAATAAATAAATTTTTCCAGTTTTTTTCTCTCGGTAAATAAGCAGAGAACTTCAAGGAAAATAAATTACCAGTATTCGATTAATTAAGAGCCAATTATTAACTGTGAATTTCTTGGCAACTCGTGAATGAACAAGATATGGGTCTGAGTCATTGATTTGGCGACTCTTAATCCGATGGATAAGTCAATTTAACCATCTAAAGCAGGAAGATCTGAAAAACACACTCGCCAACTGAATCAAATCAGCAACAATAAATAAATGATAAAGAAAGAAGAAGAAGAAGAAGAAGAAGAAGAAGAAGAAGAAGAAGAGCTGTAATGCTTATTAACACAAGAGAAAGATTCGAACCCTCTTGTGGAAGGTGCTCATTGTCACTTCGATTCGTACCAAAACTAGCGAGCAGCAATCGAACCGAGAGGAAGATCTAGCTCATGTACTCTGTCTGGCCACAAAACAACTGATTATTATTTTTAGAAATTTAGATGCCACCACTAATCCATCAAAAATACAAAATCACATTTAAAATAATATTAAATAAAATTAATAATATTTTAATAATGTAATAATATAGGTTGAATGCACGAAATAATCCCTTCATACCATCTTAGACAACCTATTTATCAAATTAATTTATATAAGTTTTTTTTTCTTTCATAGTAATTAAAAAAGGAAAAATTTTGGAGAAATCTCGTTTTTTACTACAAGATATCCTAATAATTAAAAATCAATTTTATTGTATTAAAAAGACAAATTTACCTTTAAAGACTTTAAAAACAATAAAACATCTTACATTCTATACATACTATTCACTCTTTCTACCACTTTCTACATCACATTCTTTCTTCTACATTCTATATCCTACTCTTTCTCTACCTCCATATTTACTACCAATCATACAAAAGCCTTAATATATTTACTCAAAATATTATAAATATTAAAAACAAAAAAAGATATATTGAAAAATAAAATAAAAAACTTGAAGAAAATCAAACCACAAATCAATTTGAGCAGGTATCTAAAATTTTTTCCTACAAATTATCCAGTATCGAACATTATTGAAAAGTTCGATTCTCATTACCAAACATACCATGATTGTTCAATATACCTTACAAAACTAAATAAAAATATTTTAAAATTGCTTCGATAAGTCAAACCAAACATTCATGACATGTTCGACAATGAAAACTGAACCTTCTAAAAATATTTGGTATTGAACCACTATATATATTTTTTATTTTTTTACATGATAATGGGGCATACGAGTTACAAGATATACAAAATATCAATTGTAGTAATTAGATAGGATGAGATATCTTATATATTTATAATAAATAGTATGTGTTACCTTATTGGAATGTATTAATGTATGTTTTTTAATATAGGTGCTTATTTCAAAAGAAAATTTGATAGCATAGACGAAATCTATTGAGACAGATGATAGAATGGTGATTGTGATGAAAAAATTTGACACGATTTCGGATGATAGGAGATCTAAGATTGATTTTGCATATAAAAAAAGTAGATTTATCATTCTAAAGCAAAACCAAAAGACCCAAATGATAAAAAAGGATGAGAATGAGAAGCAAATCGAAACAAGAAAATGTAATTGTCTATTTTCTTTAAAAGGAAGAATGATAGAAAATAGTTCTAACTGAAAGTTAACTATTAGTTGTTAATCATCAATTAGCACGATATCTTGAAGTTCATCCATATGCAAAAAACTCACTAATAAAGAGATAAATTTACTAGTCGATATGATAAAGTGTAACATTAGGCCAAAACACATTTTATATAGGACGAAGCAACATAACAAGTACAAATTGTCGCTTTTTTGAGATTGTTAGAATTACTTTTACAAACATAACATTTTTCATTACGTGTGCATATTTACAATTTGAAAAGAATGATAACTATTGTTGGTTATTGGAGAAATTAAAATCTTTGATGAATGAAAATTTATGCATAGTATCATCATAACAAAAAGAGAAAAAGCTCTTATGAATGCAATCATAGAAGTGTTTCCCACGTCTACTCACCATCTTTATAGATGACATATTTCAAAAAATGTACTAGCAAACACTACTACAAAACGGACTATTAAAGTCGGTTAAAAATTGACTTTAAACCAATTTAAAGTCGATTTAACGCGTGAACCAACTTTAAATTTTTAATTTTTTTTTACAAAATTTACTCATTTTTCTATTATATTCAAATAAAAACTTGTATTCGATAACTACATAATAATAGAAGAAAAAAACAAAATTTGTTTAACAAATAGTTTAAATAATACAAATAAATAAAAAATAAAATATTAATTAATAGCAGAAAATTATCATGGTGTTGTCCTATGTTATTCAAGATCATCATATTCTTCTCCTGATGTTATAATACAAAACCTACATATATAATACAAAAATTTATACACATAATAACAGAAAAAATATGAATAATAAGTGTGTAGGAATAATATAAATACTTACAAGAGTAAATGAAGTGACAAAATGAAGGAAATGAAGAAAAAATTGTGTTTTGTAAATGAGAAATGGGTATAAAAAATTTAAGTTATGGAAAGAAAAAAAAAACATTAGATCATATCTTTTCTTTATGAGGTCAAGGTTCTTCTTCATGTTTCATCTCCACATTAATATCATAATGAGCACTTGATATTTCTAAAGACACATTTGAAGGCTCTCTTCAACTTGACACATCTCTTTATTTTTTTTTTATAAGAAACATTTTAGGGTTGTTTACTAATACTTAAAGTAAGAACAACTTAATTAAATAGATATTTCAAGCAATAAACCTAAAAGCAAACTTAACATATATGCATGGTTAAAAAAAAAACTTCTTTGAATGTCTTCATTTAAATCGTACACTATAATTCAATACCAAAACTAATTGGCAATGAGAATCATAATGTACAATTCAAATGAAGATAATTTATCTCTTAATTATATTTATCACTTGATAAAAAACATAGGAAGGTTCAGTAGGGATTATCGAAACATACAAATTAGGTTTGACACCCCTAATCGAACCTAACAAGCAATACCCACCCCAAACCAACCAAAAAGGACATTCGGTAGTGCCACTCGAATCATCCAATTATGTTCGATACCCCCAATCAAACATAATTGGATTATTCAATACCTTTAACCGAACTTAGATACTGTTATCTTTTTTTTCTTTGCGATTTTTACGGTATAAAATCAAAAATCTATACTATCTATTTTATAACTATAATCCATTTTAACAATATATATCTAATAAATAATTAAAATTTTATAATATTATAAAATTTCATACATCAATTAGCTCTAAACATTAAACTACAATGAGCAAATAATTCAAACAATATTTTTGAAATGGTGGGTGATTGGTTTGAAAATGTGGTGGCTTTGGTGCTTGCATGGTGGTTGACTGATTTGAAAATGTGGTGACTTTGGCACCTGCATGGTGGGCGGTTGATTTGAAGATAGATGTGAACAATGTACTAAGATGGTGAAGAGTGCTTGGGTTTGGGATAGTAATGGAAGAGGATATTTTTATTGTTTCATCTTTTTTTGCATGTTTCATAAATTTAAACTTAATACTAAGACTTTATAAAAACCGGGATTTCACAAATCAAAGTTCGGGAGTCGGAACTAAAAAGGAATCTTTATTTATCTCACGTGATCACACGTGCAGACTCGACAGAGTTCCTCCCTTTTCGTATCACACTATTAAGTAGGGGTGTCCACGGTCCGGTCGGGTCCGATTTTTTCAAAAAAAAAAATTAACCGGATCGAACTGTTCATATTACTCGAACCGGACCGAACCGTTTGACTTATAAAACCGTTCGGTCCAGTTTTATTCCTGGTTTGGTTCGATTTTTTTATAATTTAATGAAGAATAATGTAAAATTTTTAATATATTATTAAATCGGTCCGATCCGGTTTGAACGGTTTAAAACTAATACAAACCGGACCGGACCGTTTGATTAATAAAACCGTTCGATTCGGTCCGATCCGGTCCGATTTATGGACACCTTACTATTAAGTATCAACCAATAGTCTAAATCTCAATAAACAAAACACGATCCCAACCAATGAACGTCTTCGTATCGTCTCTCAATCCCGGGAACGCACCACCATTTCCGATCAGTCGCTGATCGATGAACTTCAGATAAAAAATGTCGGCCTCGCAAACACTAGGGGGTTCATCTCGATGTGGCCGCGTTTTGGGACCTTCGTTGGACAAGATTGTTAAGAGCGCAGCTTGGCGGAAACACTCACCTCGTTTCATCGTGTAAATCAGCTCTTGATAAACTCGACACCATCACCAATTTCTCTGCTTCAACCACCGATCTCACCTCACCACTTTTCGGAATTTCCCTCTCCGATTCCGAATTCGTTCTCCAACCTCCATTTCTTGCGCTAGACACTGCTCATTCAAGGTCGTTGAGCCCGCCCTCAAATGCGCGTTCAAGCTCTTCTCCCTTGGTCTATTCAAGGGCAAGATCGATAATGGTAAGCCTCAGAATGTTCTTTTTAAGGTCATTGATTTGGTTTGTAAGTCGGGTGGGCTGGGAGAAGAGGCGATGGAGGTTTCTGTGTTAAGGGTGTTGTTATCGGCGATTCGGTCGCCAAGCGTAGTGATCCGGGGTGATTGTTCGGTGAATGTGGTTAGAACTTGTTATAATGTATATTTGGGCGGGCAAAATGGTACAAATCAAATATATGCCAAGTCGGTTTTGGCTCAGATTATGGTTATAGTTTTTATTAGGGTGGAGGAAGATTCAATGGGTGTTACTGTTAAGAGAATTCCGGTTAATGAGTTGCTGGAATTAACAGATGAGAACTTGAATGAAGGGAATTCGATTCACTTCTGCCAGAATTTTATCAATGAGGTTATGGATTCTAGTGAAGGGGCCCCTGTGGCTGTTCTTCCTGCAGCAACATCGCAGAAAATGCAGAATGGCAATGCGTCTGCAAAGAAAGTGGATGGAAAGGAAGGAGAATCTGTTGACGCTGAATTGGATGATGGAGCTGAATCTGTTGAGAGTGGTGTTGGCAGTAAGATTAGGGAGGATGGATTTCTTCACTTCAAAAATTTACGCAAGTTGTTGATGAAATTCTCGTCACATGATCACCAGGACGATCAAATTCTTTCGTGGGGAAAAGTGTTTTCGTCATAGTTTCACTATAGAATTAGGTATTCAACGTAAGAATGTGTAAGAGAGTGATTTTGACACACTAAAATGCTAAAGATAGATTTTGTAAAGAATTATAATGAAAATTTTTATAGACAAAATATTTATTTGTAAATTATGTTTTAATATCTTTATCAAATCTATCAAATAAAATTGAAGAAATGTATGAATTCTAGATAATAATACTTCAAATATATCTGTCATAACTATTACAAATAGTATTACATTCATGCATACATCAACACATATTCATCACATTTGAAATTATTTTTGGTGAATAAGTTATTATTGATCGATTGATCGAGTTTCAAGTTGATCAATCGAGTTTAAGGTTTTTCATTTTAAAATATTTATTTAAACTCAAACTAACTTGTAAAATTATTCCTTATCATTTTCTTTAATGTGTTTTAATGTTTTTAAATTAGTCCTAAAATATGAGATAAGATATAAACTAAAATATTTGATAATATATAACCTAAAATATTCATAAAACTATTTAAAATATAACTCTTCTTTAAATAGCACCCTTTTTGTTTAATAAGTATTATTAATCTTATTTATAATAAAAAATATATTATCAATTACATATTATTATGATTTTAATTTTTCTTATAAATAAAATTTATTTATCATTATTTTAAATTATTACACAATATATAATTCTAAAGTGCATAAATCTATAAGCTTATCTTAAATTATTATCAATGATTATTACACATATATGGTCATACTTTATTGAATTGATTATATATATTAATAGAAATTATGTTTATGAATCATGTTCTTAAATCGTTGTTCTAGGATTGTAATAGATTTTCATCAATTCAAATATTTATTGAATCTATTAGCTTAGAGTTTATTCATTATTGAAATTCATCTCGAACAAACTCGAGAACTTGTGTTTATGTGATAATCCTTTTGAAGGTTGATTCATGAACGTGATTGATTGGTGATAAGTTAATTAGAATGTTGATTTGGATTCTGCTCACGTTATTGTTGAAAACTATGAAAATAAAATAACGACTCGTAGGTAAGATATGTTGGGACAATATCCTAGGAAGAGTAACATAATATAAAGTTTGTACTTATTCATTTGATTTTCATAGTGAAAAGGTTAAGTAGTTCGATGAATCAGTGGATCGACAAATTTTTTCTTAGATCATAGTTGTGACTTAAGTTGTTTCCATCAATAAATTTAGTGTTATTTACCAATTTTACATTTATTTTTAATACGCGATTACTTGTCTGGCTATTGTAATTAGGTTACAAAATTATAAGTTGGTAAAATTAACAATAATATATTCATCATTTTTAGGTTTATTAGGTCTATTTTAAAATTTTCATTCCCCATCCCTTTTTATATTATTTTCAACTATCCCTTTTTATATTGTTTTCAACTTCACGCATAAATTCAACAAGTAATATTCTATATTTTCCAAGTGGGTGGATTAATAATTAATTGGATGCGCAAGTCGATTTTGAAAGGTGAGTTCTTATAAGAATAGTTGTTATAATTGATATCAGAGCAAGCATTCCTTGAGGATGACCCTTCATCGTGGTCAAAGAAATATTAAAAAAGGTTGCTACCAACAGATCCACAAGTCACCCAAGTATGAGAGGGTTGTTACACATCGCTTAGTATGAGATAAGTAAGTGCATTAGTAACTTGTTGGGTGAATTCTACCAAAAGTAATTGTTACACAAACATGACAATGAAGCTAGAGATTAGGAGCAAGAGATCACAAGAGAACATGAAAGAAATTTTAGAACGAGTCTAGATAACGAGATTGTTCATAAAAAGAAGTTAATTTTTATGTAATTTATATTTAAGTGCTACAAAAATATCTTCAACAATCACCAAGTAGATAATAGTCTCACACCTCATGCTATAGATGTCAAAGAGGTCAAGTCGACCCGACCCGACACGATCCAACCCATGAATTAGCGTATCGTATTGACTCGTGACCCATTAACTAGTAGATCGTGTTGACTCGTGGCCCGTACATTGACCATTTCATGCCTCAATTTTAAACTCGTAGGCTTTATTATATTATGTCATATCGTGTCTAATCCGTTTGGCTAATTGATACTGCTCGTAACCCATTAACCCTATTTGAAAAAAAATATTGGTAGTTACTCTCCATCTCCATATACTAATATTAAAAGCTATGTACATATTTAATAATTTTACTAATATTAAAAGCTACATACATATTTAATAATTTATAAATATATCTATATTTAATATATATTTATATATAATTTATTTCAGGTTACCATGCCAACACGGTTTAATCCGTCATTTTTGTGCTCGCGTGCTCGTTTGACACCCCACTTTTAAGATAGACTACCAATTCTTTTAATGATTTTGCACAATTAGAAACATATACAACAAAATTGGGATTTTTTGCCTTTGTAAGTGGGCAACTTGGTAGCTCGTGGCTACCCTCTGTTATGCTCCCTAATAGAGTTAGATCGGGAAGGCACAAGATGGTAAACGTCTAACACTTAAATGAATGTTAACAAAAGTCCAAAAATGTTGTGTTTTTATTTGACTCTGGTAATTTTATCATTTACAAAAGGTAAATTGATAAAAGAAAATTTAAAATATGAATTAGACGTAAAACCCGCTAAGTCCTGACCTTTTACCTAATGTGCGATTTTTTTTCTTTCTTTTTGGAAAGGGGGATTTAATTACATTTCATAAACCACTCTCTACAAATAGAGTTTATTTTTAACACTTTTCATATGTTGTTATGTAAAAAATATATATGTTTTTTAAAGGTAATTAAAAATAAAACAATCTTAATTAAAAATCATATATAATAACCGGATTTTTTTAAATTTCACTAATGCAATAATTTATTCTCAAATCTTTTTACATTTTTAGATTTAGTTATCATGTCTTTGCTTATCTATTGCAAGCAAATTCAAGAAAAATCTCGAAATAAGTCACAATAATTTAAGACAAAAGTTAAGACTCAATTGACGGGAGTTAAAACTCAATTTTTAATTTTTTAAATAACTATATTATATATATATATATATATAATTTAACTGTTTAAAAAAATGATAACTTCTTAATAAAAATAGATCTATTATAGCTCTAAAAAACATAGTAATATATATATATTTAAATATTATTAAATCCTTCCATTAAAATGTCTGATCTTAACTAAAACTTTTACTTTTTATAGGATTTTGACAAATATCATTATTGCATTAATGAGTGGTAGTTTTTTATTTATTATTATTTAGATTCAATAATTTTTTTTGTTGATAATTTTTTTGATTAGGTTGGAAAAATAGGAGTAAGTATATGATTTTTATGAATATTATTGCATTAAAATTTATGTAAATGTTGCTAAAGAAGAGATCACACGGGCTGTATATGTATTCTTATAACTTATTTTAAAAAAATAAAAAATGATTTTAGGTTTAATTGAATTTTTTAAAAAACTTTGAAATATTTCTAAAAATAAAAAAATAAAATTACTCATTTTTAAAAATAATAAGACTTATTCAACCATTCACCAATTAAAAAGAAGTATAAACTGAGTCAGAAAAATTCTCTTAAAAGAATTGGAGATTAATTTTTTTACCATCGTGTTATAACATGAAATTTAGAATTATAATGTTATCATTTCATTGAAATTTTTATGAAAATTATTTAAAATACAATACAATAAAATTTATACATAACATATTAAACTAATTAATTAATATTAATTTAAAACTAAAAATAAAAAAATATATTAAAATCTAAAAAAATATATTAACAAAAAACTTCAAATAGATTAAAAATAATAGTAAAATAAGATATCAAATAATATTATGACACGATATATATTTATCAATAAAATATATGTATTTAAAACTAAAATTAAAATATAATAAAATATTATATGGTGCATATCATATATCTTAAATATATTGATTTAGTATCAATTGTTAAGCTTTTTTTAATATAAACATAAAGAATTAAAATAAATGATTTCATTATGTGATATTGTATACCGTATTTCATATAAGAATCTTTCTTAAAATATATGTATATAATTTATTTTGAATCAAATGTTTTTATTTTATTTTTATTTATTATTTTATGTATAATTAATAAACTATATAAATGTGGATACGAAAGTATTTAAAAATAAATTAAATAATAGAAAAGTATCTTAAAATATGAATATATTAATGTTTTATTGCTAATACATACAATAATACAAGTAAAATAAAAGATTATTAATTGTTTGGGAAAAAATCAACTGTTTGTGTAGTCCCTAAAAAAGAACACTATTATATATTACAAAAATATATTTGATACAATTTTATAAATTTAATTATACTATTTGATCAAACTTTACCAATATCATTTAAAATATATCATAAATTTATAAAATAAGGTAAGTATATATATATTAGTTACTTAATTGGATACATGACAACTAAAAGTTATACAATATTGTATGATATTTTAATCATTTTAATTTTATAAATTAAATATATTAGTTATATTTTTTAAAATTTGTACACTAATAAATTTATACATTTTTGAATATTTTAATCTTTTTTGATAATTGTATTTTTTTTTTATAAAATTTTTAAATTAGTTTGAATTGAATCTTAATGTGAGTTAGTAGCTGATTACATAGAAAATTATATTAAAAAAATTAAATAATAAAATTAAAATGATCAAAATTAACTTAAAATATCCATAAATATAATAATTATATGAATAAAATTTGTAATAATATAATTAATATATTTAATTTTTAAAAATAAAATGATATGTTATTTCTCTTTCCTTTCTTCAGTCATTTTATTTATAAATTAAATATATTTTAAATTATTTTATTATTGTATTTGTAAATATTTTAATTATTTTAGATTAATACTATAATGGCACTTTTCTTATCTTTTATATTTTGAAAAATATTTAAAATAAATACAAAATTGATTAAAATGTATAAAATTGAATTAATGTCACTAATTTATAAAAATAAAGTGAATCTTTATTTTCCTTATCTTTGACTGTCCCTTCTCACTCTATAGTTCTTTCTCATTTCAATCTGTACTTTCTCTACTGCCTTCTGAACCGGGCGTTGACCACAAAAGGCTGAACCTCAACATCTAACATCGATGGCTTCGTTTGCAATAGATCTGTCAATTGGCACAATAGTGACCTTTCTTTCGAAAGAATTGTCTTCGACAAAAGGAGTGCGTATCCAACTTGACGAAACTAAGCTGGAGCTAGTGGCCATCAAATCTTTTCTAGAAGAAGTTGCTGAAGGTAACAAGGCATTAACTCAACTAGAAAAAACTTGGGTTACATGTGTCAGAGAATTAGGCTATGATGTTGAAGATGTCATAGACGACTTTCTCTATTACACTAATGAAAAACAATCTAGGAAGAATCAATTCACAAGGTTAGTCTATATTCCCAAGCATCTCTGGCATAGTCATCAAATTGTAGTCAAATAGAGAATATCATTGCAAGGCTTCAGAGCATACCAGACAGAATGAAAAGATATGGTGTTGAATCAATAAGAGGAAAAAATAACGCTAACAAGGATCTTAAAGATGCATCTTTATTTCTCAAAGATGATAAAGAGCTCGTTGGGATCGAACAAGATAAGCAAATGCTTATGGAATGGTTGTTTGATGGAAAACAACACCTGACTGCCATGTCATTAGTTGGAATGGGAGGATCTGGAAAGACAACACTTGCTGCTCAGATCTACAACGATGAAACTAATGTAAGAAGAAAGTTCGATTGCTATGCTTGGATAACTGTTTCTCAAACTTATGTAGTAGAAGAGTTGATCAAATGCTTACTTAAGGAACTTTATCAATCAAGGAAGGAAAAAGTTGCTGCTACGAAATTGGATGTCATGAATCTCAGAGAATTGATAGAGATGGTTGTGAAATACTTGGAAGGTAAAAATTACTTGGTTATTGTAGATGATGTTTGGGATGTGAATCTTTGGAATAATATGATTAAAGTAACACTACCAGATATTAATGGTTTTAGTAGCAGAATCATATTTACTACACGTAAAGAAGATGTAGCTTCTTCTTGGAGGGTTGAAAAAAATGTTCATCACATCGAACCATTACGTGATGGTAACGATTGGAAACTGTTTTCCATGAATGCATTTTACAATTGTCCTGGTAATTGTTGTCCAGAGGACCTTGAACCAATAGCTAGCAAGCTGGTGGAAAAGTGTCAAGGCTTACCTCTAGCTCTTGCTGCTTTAGGTGGTCTTATGTATACAATGTCTTCAAAATCGGACTGGATTCGAGTTTGCGAAAATTTAAATTGGCAGCTAAATGAGAATCCCATGTTACAAAATGCAAAGAACATATTGTTGCTTAGCTTCAATGAGATGCCATACCCATTAAAACGATGTTTCTTATATTGTTGTGCTTTTCCAGAAGACTATTTGATTGATAGACGTAGGCTCATAAGACTTTGGATAGCTGATGGTCTAGTAGAGCGTGTTAAAGGGGTAATAATGGAAGATCTTGCAGAGTACTACCTCATGGAACTCATTTCTCGAAACATGATACAAGTTGTTCAATTTGGAAGACATCAAAGGCAAAAACCATGTAAGTTACACGACCTAATGCGCGAGATTGCTTTGTCCATATCAGATGAGGAGAAGTTCTTAGCTGTATATGATGGGATATCATCATCAGGTACTGAATTGGATTTGCAACAATGTCGAGCTCGTCGCTTGTCCATTCACAGAAGTGACACTGAAATTGAAGTTTTTCCTGGTATGTCACAGCTTCGTTCGTTTCTAGTGTTTGGGATTAATAGTAAATTATCCGTACAAGCCTTGAAACTTTTTTTTTCAAGATCCAAATTGTTGCGGGTTTTAGATGTGGAGAATATGCCAATTGATAAATTGCCAAAGGAGGTAGGGTATCTTTTCAATTTAAGGTCTTTGAATTTGAGAAGAACTTCAATTATGGAGCTACCCAAGTCTATAGGAAGGCTCTGTAGCCTTGAAAGTTTGGACATCAGGAAAACAAAGATAGAGACACTTCCTAAAGAGATAGCAGAATTGAGCAAATTGCGCCACTTATTAATGAATCGTTATCCTTCAGGAAATGAAGATATTTACAAAACATTTGCAGGAATGAAAGCAACACCTAAGATAAGTAAGCTTAAAAATTTGCAAGATTTAGATTGTATTGAGTCTTCTGGTGACTTTATAAAACAAGTTGGGAAAATGACACAACTTACCAGGATTGGCATTGCAAATATAAGAGGAATAGATGGGATTGACTTATGTGTCTCAATTCAAAATTTGAAACTCCTTAAGTACATAACCTTGGTGGCAACTAATGAAGACGAAACTCTTGATATTGATGCTATGTTAGCATCTCCTCCTCCAGATCTTCACTTTCTCATTTTATATGGGAAATTACAGAATGTTCCTCAATGGTTTTCTTGGCTTCAAAGTCTCGAATCTCTACTTTTACATTGGTCTAGACTCACAGAAGATGTACTCCCTCATATTGCCACATTACCCAACTTAACACATGTCTCGCTTGTTAATGCTTACGTAGGGGAATGTCTTTATTTTCAGCAAGGCTTTCTAAAGCTTAAGAACTTGAGCTTGAAAAATTCTCATAATTTGAAACAGATTATTTTTACACAAGGAGTTATGCCTGCTCTCCAAGTTCTATCTCTTCGCAATTTGATTGAATTGAAAATGCCACCACAAGGTATTCAGCATCTTTCAGATATTCAAGAATTGAGTTTGAGATTTGTTCCAACAGAGTTGATACATAGCATAAGAAGAGGAGGCATCTGCTATCATATGGTACAACACATCCCTGACATCGATCATTACTACCAAACACCATTTGGAATATCTCATGAAAGGTTGCATTAGTTATCTTACTTTCAAATCCATATATATTGTAAGTCTATTATGATCTAATCTATATTATGATCTAATCTATATTTGTTCTAAATTTTGCTCTGCTTTCTGAAATCACATATCATGAAATCGTTTAACTTTCGATATAATTGTATGAACATTTCCCTTCCAAGCATGTCTTACCCCTTTTTATCTAATTTTTTCCCCTACAGTATTTGAAAAGCTAAATAGGGTACTTGGAGAAGACTTTGCAGCTATTGCTCGAATTTTACCAAGTGTGTGGACTCTGGTGTTAATAATTTGGTGATAACTTCTGAATCTAATTTGCTTCATATTTATTTGAGCCTGGTGGTGTATTACTGTATTGAAATTCACAATGAAACTTCCTTTGTTCTTCGTCATGTTGCAAAATCATATTTATGGTTGTTAATATTCCAAAAATCTTGTTCTGTAACTCTATTTTACACAGGTGCATTGATTTTTGAATTATTCAATCATTTTGATCATTAAAATTAGACATTTGTTTTTTTTTTTTTTTGAGTAATATTTTTAATCAAGAATAGATACTTTTTATTTTTTATATAAATTCTCCTTGATGAACTTGGTCTGTTTACATTCCATTTCATGCTCTTTTTAATTTTTTTTTTGTTTTGCCTAAACTTTCATCTCATTCACTTAGATCCTTAATTGTGTAACATCTCACGTATAGTACCTAAACTTGTAATTTAGGAGTTAGGCCTGACATTAAACAAGTTTGTGATTAAATATTACAATTTACACAATTTATTCTCTAATATTTATAAATTTAACAAATTTTAATTCAAAGTTTTACTTTCTGTCAATTTTTAATTTTTAAATTTTAATAAAAATTGTAATTTTGGACTAAATTTATATGATTTTGTTAAATAATTATATATATATATATATATATATATATATATATATATATATATATATATATATATATATATAAATTTAACAAATTGTATTATGCTGCTTTAAATAAGCTCACAAAATTTAACAAGTTGGATTTGTGTTAAGATTTTGAAAATTGTATTTATAGTATCATTTTAATAAAATTAAATGATTTAATTACATAATATAATATGTTGTTTTTTATATAACTTAAAATAGACATGTTATTTGTTATTTTTTTATTTAGTAACGTAAACAATATCTTTTTTATGAAGATTAAAAGTAAAACCATGTAAAAAAAATAGATTATATATGAATGGGAGTGAATCGTAGATCATCTTATAAGGATTAGATGTCTTAATGTTTTTCTGTTCATTAATAAAATATAGATTAATTAATACATAACGAGATATTTGACTGGCATGTGCCAGTAAAACTAAAACTAATTTATATAAACACATGATGCACAACGCCATTTCAAATCCTATATCTTTTTTCTCCCTAAGACAACCTCGTCTCCCTACCAATCTTCTTCTTCTCTTTCCCTTTAAATAAAGCATCATTTTCTTCAGGTATATCTTCTATGGAGAGAGATTTCCTCTTCAAATGATTTCTTTATATTTTATTTTTCTGCCTTCAATTTCTTCTTTATTTTATGTTAGTGAATTAGAAATGTACTCTCTAGTGAGGGTTTTTGTGCACCATTTGTGTGCTTTTGCTTGTGTGAAAGTTGGTTTATTGGATTTTTAAGAAAGTTTCAAACCGATTTCATCACAACAATTTTCTCTTTGTTTTATGGGCTTTGGTCTCTAATGGTGTTTGCATAAAAGTGAGATTGATTTACCTGTCATGTGTTTAAATGAAGGTTTTTTTTATCATTCCTTCGAGTTTTATTGTTTAGTTTGAGATGTTGATTTTTATCTTCTTCTTTTTTTTTCATTTTAGAGTTAAAGCTCTTGGTGTTAAGATATCTTATTTGTTTGCATTTGTTTTCTTAGGAGTAAGATGGTAATTGTTGTTATAAATTTAGTTTCATGTCCTTGGTTGTTTGTCTAAGAGTTTTTCTCTTGATTTTGCATTGTAATATAATGAAAGCTTTTATTTATGAAAAAAAAATGCATGATACAACATTCGATCTTTATCATTAAAATATTCATGTATTTCATATCCAATACAGTTAAAGAACTCAGGCCTAATTTATAACACAAAAAATCAGCTTATGAGTTAGAGGATTGTTCAGGCTTATAAGCAATACTAAGACTACACTCCTGATCGATATAATACTTCCTTAACACTCTCCCTCACATAGATAAGAACTGTGCCTTGAGTACCGATGGGATGGTAAGCTTCAGGGATTACAATCAGACCAGAAACTTGCTCTCATACCATGTTAAAGAACCTAGACCTAATTCATAACTCAAAAGTCAATTTGTGAGTTAGAGAGTTGTTTAAACTTATAAGCAACGCTGGTGTTACACTCTTGACCGATATGAAACTTCCTTAACAAATACAATTTATCGTTAAGGTTAAAATTAGTTCTCAGTGTTTTTTTTTAATAAAAAAAATATTTTTATATTTAGATTAAAATTTTGATTTTTAAATATAAAAAGTAAAAAAAAAAACTAGACTTGAAATGGTAAAGAATTCTTAATTTTTATTTTTAAAATTCTAAAAACAATAAAAAAAAAGTTTTTATTCTAAATATAAATCTCTCTAGTACATTAATGATTTATTTATTCAAATGAATTTACTTTTAACCTCATAGTAAAAAAACATGTTTATTTTATTACGACGTTAAAAAATATTTGTTTATTTATATCGGAAGAAAAATAAACATACATTTTTTATGATGGGTTAAAAATAAAACTCCATGTATAAAAATGATTATTGTTTTTTTATTATTTTTTTTAAATTATATTTTATTAGTTTTGAAATTTTGATTGATTTTTATTTTTTCAATATTATTTTTTAAAATTTTAAATTTATTCTTAAAGAAAATTATGAAAATTTTAAAGAATTAGACGATTATATATATATATATTTTAAAAGATAAATGATTAGAGTATATTTTTGATGAATTATAAGAAAAAGAATTAAAATTATATTTTTGAAAATTACGTCTCTATCCACCTTGTTAACAATCTTTTTAATTATACATACGAGGTGTTTTAATAACTGCAAAATTTCTTACAAAAACTTTTATATATCTCAAATTTGAAATGATTTTAAATACGTGATAAATATTATTAGTTCATAAAATTGGAATCATATAAATATTTAATGATAAATTGCCAAGTTAGTTTTGTGATATATATATATATATATATATAGGAGTGATCTTTTATTATTTCATGTTTCCTTAGGAAAAAAAAATTTCAAAAAATCTTATATTGGTGTATTCAACTAGGATTTTTGTAGATTTTAAAAGTTTATGCATATTCTTTTAAGTTTTTTTAAGTATTTATAAAAGTTCAATTGTAATTCAATTAAAAAAATTTAAGATTTTTTAAAAGTTTATAAAAATCTATATAAATTTAAGTATATTTAATTACTATTTATATATTTATAAAAGTATTATTATATTTAAAATATCACTTATTTTTAAAAAATTAACTTAATAAGACTTTTTCGAATTTTAAAAATTATTTTATGTATAAATAAAGTTTATTATCAATAAGATCTTCTCTCGTTACATCTTCGAAGACATTTTTTAACTTTTTTCTTTTTTTTTTATTTTTTATTTTTTATTTTTCTCTTTTTTCAGTTTTTTTCTTACTCCATAATTTTTTTATATATATTTCTCGCCTATTAACCTAATAAATTGATTTACGATTAATTATAATTTTTTTAGTTATCACATAATAACTTTAAATGAATAATTTTTTTACATAGTTATTAAAGATCAAGGATCTTATAATAATAATTTTTTACATAAATTAAATTTGACACATATATCTTTTCAATTAATGTATGTCCATTTTTACTTTTATTAAAACTTTAGATATTTTTATAGCTTAAAAAGAATACAGAAGAATATAAGTTTTATTAAATTTTTAAATAAAATACATAATAATATATTAAATATTTTTCATAATTGTAAAAAGTTCATTAAAAAATTATAGTAAAATAAAATGTGATAAAAATTGAAAATATATTAAATTTTATAAAAATTTATAAGAAATTATAAAAATTTATAAAAATCATACTAGTTTATTTAAACTTATATAGATTTTTAAAAATTCAATAAAATATATCTCGAAGTCTTTAAAAATCTACTAAAATCTATATATTCTTTAGAATTTAAAATTTATAAAAAAAAATTAATAAAATATATGTTGAATTCTTTAAAGATTTATTAAAAATTTTGTATAATTCCCCTCCCTAAATTTTAGTTAAATACATCCTCCTTAGCCATATTTTTATAATTTTGTAAACTTCAAATAATCGCTACATAGATCACATTGAATGTAGACTATAGAGGAGCGGGTTATCTAATAAAGAAAAATATATCTTACTAGTATTAGAATTATTACAACAACCTGGTCTTCCCATCACATAATGCAACACGTCATTGTAAGCCATTATTTTTGGGATTAAATTTCTTTTAGATACTTGTAGCTGATGTGTATGTATCTCCTTCTTTCGAAATAGCATTTTGGGGATTTAACTGGTGTATATATCTTATTTTCTTAAAAAAAAAAAGAAGATTCTCTTTATATAATTATAAAAATCAGCAAAAAATTATAAAAATTAACAAAGCCACGAGAGTAAAAAGATTACCCTTTTTTTCTTGGATTTTAAAAAAAACATCACTTATATATTTTTAACAGCAATAATTATCATATATAACATTATTTTGTAACAAACCTGCCTTGAATATTAATAAAGAGTATAAAAGTATCATTTTTGAAAAAAATAATCTAATAAATCATTTTAATTATAAAATAATATATATTATTAATTTAAATTTAATTTAATTACGTAACATAATTTAACTTCTTATATAAAATTTAGTTTTAAACCCCCTTTATGTATATATGCGTTATCTTTTGTATAACATTCAAAAAACTTTTTCATATACACAAAGGTGGTAAATATATTTTTTACATATAAAAAATAAAAAAAACATATGTTTTTAGAGTGAATTAAAAGTAAAATCATATCCAAATGGACTAATCTAATTGAATTTACGTTGAACAATCAAACGTAATAGTACAAATTCAAGTGTTATTTTAAGCGTTGATTTGAGATTTATTTTCTACATATAAGAACTGAATGGTAACCTTTCTATAACTACGAAGGAGAAATCTTGATATATATGTAAAAAATCATAAATTTATAGTTAATAATTTAAGATAATACGAATAAGTTACTTATTTTAATAAGGTTTTTTTTTATTAAAAAAGTAAAATTATATGAATAATTGAGTGATATAAAATTTGAATGATTAAATTTTAAATTTTAAAATTAATTAATAATTTTTAAAATTAGAGAAAAAAATCAAATAACGTGAACTCAAATATTACTTAAGTAATTCAACGAAATATGTTTTGATTATATTTATTTGTTAAAATTATGTCTATTGGAACCCTAACCCATTAAATTAATTAATAAAAGATAATGACAAAGTGGGGAAATAACTATCAGCAATGACAAATAAAGAAATAACATGGTTGGTAACTTTTGACAAATATTAAGTAAAAAATTGTGAACTGATAAAAGCTTTTATGCGCTGAATTTTAGCTAATTCAAACAAATATAAAGCAGATTTGGAGGTTATAGGAGGTAACAATACGTGACTCAAGAGTATGAAATTTATTAAAATATACATGAAAATCAAGACTTTACACTAATCCATTTTCTATTATTATTATTATTATTATTATTATTATTATTATTATTATTATTATTATTATTATTATTATTATTATTATTATTATTATATTTTGGGATAAGATCAGAACAATTTCTATTAACTACCAGTTTCCACACTTACAATATCACGGAACCTAGGAGGAATACAATTAGCATTAAAACTTCCCTCCTTAATTTTCATTATAAAATGCCCATACATTAAATATATGTTTAAATTATATAACAATCTGTTCGTATATTTAATAAATTTTTTTCTATCTTATTTTGTATGAATAATTTTATCAAATATGAAAAATATATATTGAACGTACATATCTTATATAATTAAAACCTCGATGAGTATCTCTTTGGTCGTTTTCAGTCTTTTTTTTTCTTTTAGTTAATTTTTTTATACCATTAATTATTAAAATATTTATATAATAAATATATTTTAATAAATAATTATTTTTATTATACTAAGAGTGATAATTCATAACATTCATAATTATTTATTTAATGAGTTTTCGATCAATTTATTGATGAGTAGTTTATATTTTTTTACTTTTTTTTAATTTTTTATACCAATAAATGCCAAAATGTTTATATAATAAATATATTTTTTATTTTTCTTACTCCAAAAAATATAAAATGTCTATATAATAAATATATTTTTCATGAATAGTTATTTTGTATAATACAATTATTTTTATTACATTAAGTGTAATAATTCATAACCATAAATACCAAAATATCTATATAATAAATATATTTTTATGAATAGATATTTTATATAATGTAATTGCTTTTATTACATTAAGGGTAATAATTCATACATTTTATGATTATTTATTTAATGAGTGTTTGATAAATTCATTTATGAGTAGATTATATTTTTTGTTTAAGTATTAATTTTTACGTCAACATCATATCATATCTCATATTAATTAAAAATATATATTCAACTAATATAAATTACTTTCAATAGATAATTGTTATTATTTTTGTAGGATTAATATTTTAGATAGTAAAAATATTAATTAAATAAGTTCATTTATTGTTATGTTATATTTAAATTATTTATTAAATAAAATTATATAATTATTGTCAATATCGTGATAAATCATTTATATTTATATATTATTTAGATTCTATTACTCATATATAATTACTTTTATATATTTGCTCATCATAAAAATAACAAATTAATTAAATAATTTTAAAAAAATATTTCTACAAATCACCTTATAAATTATTTTAACATCAATTTTTTAATTATAATAAAAATAACTTAAAATTTTATATTTAAAGACTTATTTTTTTCTTTTATTTTATAAAAATAAAGAATTTAAAATAATAATAATAATACTTCAATAATTAATAATATTATATATTTATTAAATAACTTTTTGTCTTTTTTAGATAAAGAATTTAAAATAATAATTATTATTATTTAATAAATGATATCATTATATATTTATTAAATTTAAATCATTAATTCTACTAGTATATTCAAAATGTATCAAGTAATTGAACGTTCGTTGTTTGGAAGATATAGAAGTAAATGCTTCTCATGTATGTAAAAATAAATTATATATCAACCACATGAGCCTTTTTTTTTTTTTTTATGAAACGATAGTTGATATCTAGTGGCGAAATTGGAAAGCTTGTGCATTATATGAGAATCTAACAAATCTTACTACCTATAATATAATGTGTGTTTTTTAGCTAGTTTTTTTTCTAAATTTTATTTTCATTTTATGATAAGATAAATATTAACACACATTTACGAAACCAAATTGTAGGTTTAAAATTTAAAATTATAAATCTAATTAATTAAAAGAAACAATAAGTAATTTTTTGAATTATTATTAATTAAAAAATTATAAACAGTTAAACATTCAGTTATATGTAAAATAATATAAAACGAAACTAAATAAGAAATTAACACATGATATTTTAGATAAAAATAACTTAAACCATAACAATGATTTAAGAAGAAAACCATCGATCATATAAAATTAAACGATCCATTCAATCGATCGTACAAGATCGAACGATCCATTCGATCAATCGATTAATATATATATCAATTATTCCTCAATATATAACATTTATTATAACATACATAAGGATGAATATATACCTAAAAAATATTGACTTAAAATTCAAAAAAAAAAATTTGAGTTTTAATAATGGGATGAAAATGTACCTAAAAACTAGTTTATATTTAAATATTTTGTTTATTAATATCGTTAATATTCATGTATATCATACAGATAAAAATTACACACATCTTTTCATTATATTTTTGTTATATATACTAGTCATTTTAAGTTAAAGCATATAAAATCCTAGCTTATTTGTTGGAATCTAATTGAAAATTAATATGAAATAATTAATTTCAATTACTGTATTATCCTATAAGAGCCGAAATTATGGAGAATAGTGAGCTATGCATTGACTACTTCAAGTCTCATAAACGATATGGATGCCACTCTTTCAACGAGGTTATTCATTTATTCAACTTTGGCCGGCTCCAAATATATATTGTTAGACAATACTCTTACGTATAATATATTTTTATTAAAAAAATATTGGACTTAAAAATTTCATATTATGTGCTTGAATTGGATTTGTTAATAATGTTTTACATAATCATTTAATAATAAGATTAACATCTATCTTATTTTAAATCAAATATTTAAATTACATTTAACACCAATAATTACAAAAAAAAAAAAGATTTGTCAATGAAAGTTTTTTATACTTAAAATATTCTTGCATATGCATGTCACTTTACCTTGACCAATATTTTAAAAAATGGAGTATTTGCAAACATAATTTTCCATATAATCGCACGATCGTATACCTTCGTTATATAACGTCATACCAAATTATATAATAACACGTGTCATAACTCAGGACAGTATGGCTACTATTCACGTCGCTTGTCAGTACAAGCTTTATTAAGTGAAAAACGTGTTTGAAATTAACGCATCACGTTACTTAAAATTCTAATAAATTTATGACATACAAATAGTGTTTTTATTAAAATAAATAAGAAAGAAATATATTTAAAAAAATTTATTTATTATAAAAATACATTTAAATTTTATATTTATTTTTATAATAATTTAAAACAATCATTATTAAAAAATAATCGCACAAGAATAGATTTAATTTTTTCAATTAATTTAAATAGTGACTATTTTAAATTGAATAGAATGAAAAATAAAATAAAAACATAAAAAATAATTTTTGGTCATTATTTGATTATTTTTCATAATAATAAAACTACACTATTAAAAAATATAAGTTCTAAATGTTATTTTTTTGATAAATATATGATACTTACGATCATTTTTTTGATAAATAAATGCTTTTTCATTTTTTAAGAAATTTAATAGTTTAAATTATGGGTGAATAACGAATTAAAATTACCTCTTTTTTACTCATATTTAAATTTAAATTTTAATTCAATTAAATTTAAAATTTTTTAATCTAAAATTAATATAATGATATAATCAATTCAATTTCATCCGAATTCAAACATATTAGATTTTTTTAATTGAATAAAGTTAAATTAAACTTAAAACTCATATATGAATTATTATTATAGATTATACAATATATACAATATTTTAATTTTAAAATAATAAAATTTATTATTTATATTCATAATTAAAAGAATCAATCACAATAATAAGAAACATGTTTGAAGATTTATTAAATTATTAAAAAAAATTTTAATTTAAATTTTAAATATTTATCTTAAAATAATAATTTAATATAATTATAATATATATAATATTTAAATATAATTTATTATAAAATAATATATATATATATATATTTATAATTTTATTAATAATTCTATACCGATAAAATTGTAACATGTTATTGAATTTATTAATTTAAATCTGATTCGATTATAACTTTCAAAATTATTTTAATATAATAGATTAATCAATTTTTTTAATTTATACAAATTGACCAAATTATTTGTTATTTTTAATTCAAATCTCATTATAATAAATATTTATAAATTATTATCCTATATATATAAGTTATTTTTATTTGTAAAATAATTTTTATTAATATAAAAATAATAGTTTTATTTTTAAAATTTTTAGATCATTGATCTATTAATAAAATATTTAATTATTTTAATATTAATGTTTTTTAATGTAAAAATAGTAATTTCCTATGATAAAAAAAACTAATAACATAAGATAAGTATAAAAATTAAGGAAAGCATGGTAAGATTAGACAATGACAAAACAAAGTACAGCAATCTCTATTAGAGCAGAACAAGAAATAACGAAGAAGGGGCAAAAGACTGAATTATAAAACAAGTGGGTAATATAAATTAATAATATATAAAGCTAATAGCTGTCTTGCTTTGACTATTTACAATTCTAAATACACTCATTCAAAATGTCCAGCACGTTCTAAGCCATCTCACATGTGCGAAGTGAGTTAGAACAGTGCTGAAGGTCGAGTATACAACCCATATAAATACCTGAACAAACCCCCCTGAGTTAGTCGTTCAATTATCAAACCAATCAAACAGTATATAAAAAAGTTTTCATTTCTCGAGAGGAGTACCTTTCTCTCCTCTCTTTCCGATCTGCCGCCGGGATAAAAACTTAGACTAATTTCATCAATGGATGTCCGTCGGCAATCGATGATGACGGCGACCAAGCCCAACAACAAGCTCATGAAGATGAAGACGGTGAAGATTGTCGATGATAATGAAAGCCCAAAACCCTCTGATGCATTATCACTTCCATTGTATATCACTAACGCCGTCTTTTTTACTCTGTTTTTCTCTGTTGTTTACTTCTTGCTCACTCGTTGGCGTGAAAAGATCCGAAATTCAACACCTCTTCACATCGTTACGCTTTCTGAGATTGTAGCAATTGTTGCCTTTGTTGCTTCGTTTATTTACCTTTTGGGCTTTTTCGGTATTGACTTTGTTCAATCTTTGATTCTTCGTTCTTCTACTGATGTTTGGGTGGATGATGATGAGTATGAGGATGTGATTATGAAAGAAGATTCTCGCAAAGTGCCTTGTGGGGCTGGTATTGACTGTTCACTACCTCAGATTGCACCACCTGTTGTTGCTTTACCTAAACAAGTTGTTCCAAAAGTGGTGGAGTCGGTTGTGTTTGACCCAATTGCGAAACCAGAAACCACTGAGGAAGATGAAGAGATTATCAAATCTGTGGTGTCTGGGAAGACTCCTTCTTACTCTTTGGAGTCTAAGCTTGGTGATACCAAAAGGGCTGCGGCTATTAGACGTGAGGCGTTGCAGAGATTGACTGGTAAGTCGCTTGGTGGGTTACCATTGGAGGGTTTTGATTACGATTCGATTTTAGGTCAGTGTTGTGAAATGCCAGTTGGGTTTGTCCAAATTCCTGTTGGGATTGCTGGGCCTTTGTTGCTTGATGGGATCGAGTACTCGGTGCCTATGGCGACCACCGAGGGTTGCTTAGTGGCTAGCACAAACAGGGGTTGCAAGGCTATTCATTTATCTGGGGGATCGAACAGTGTTCTATTGCGAGATGGGATGACTAGAGCACCAGTTGTGAGGTTTAACAGTGCTAAGAGAGCTGCTGAATTGAAATTCTTCTTGGAAGATCCTGAAAATTTTGAAACCTTGTCCCTGGTTTTCAACAGGTTAGCTCAATTTTGAGTTCACTGTTATGTTGGGTTTTTGCTAAAGTTTGTTGCCTTTATCGTTTTTGATTAAATGTGTGAATGACTGTTGACTTTTTTAATTCCTTTTGCAGTTCAAGTAGATTTGCTAAGCTTCAAAGCATCAAATGCACAATAGCAGGGAAGAATCTGTATATGAGATTCTCCTGCAGTACTGGTGATGCTATGGGAATGAACATGGTGTCAAAAGGTGTTCAGAACGTTTTGGATTTTCTTCAGAACAATTTTGGTGACATGGATGTGATGGGCATTTCTGGCAATTTCTGTTCTGACAAGAAGCCTGCAGCTGTGAACTGGATTGAAGGCCGTGGCAAGTCGGTGGTATGTGAAGCTGTTATTAAGGGTGAGACAGTGAGGAAGGTATTGAAGACCAGTGTAGATGCCTTGGTTGAGCTTAACATGCTCAAAAACCTCACTGGTTCTGCCATGGCTGGTGCTCTTGGTGGATTCAACGCCCATGCAAGTAACATTGTTTCTGCTATTTACATAGCCACTGGCCAAGATCCTGCACAAAATGTTGAAAGTTCTCACTGTATAACCATGATGGAGCCTATAAATGATGGACAAGATCTTCACGTCTCTGTCACGATGCCATCCATTGAGGTAATTGCTTGTACCTTGTATGCTTAACAATTCTTAGTTGGTCAAATGTTGAAACTTGAAATTGATTTGAATATTGGTTAAGTCCTTCAATCTCATGTTGATTGTTAATGTTCATTGCAGGTTGGTACTGTAGGAGGTGGTACCCAACTCCCATCTCAAGCTGCTTGTTTGAACTTGCTTGGTGTAAAGGGTGCAAACAGAGAGGTACCAGGAGGAAACTCAAGACTGCTAGCAACTATTGTGGCTGGTTCAGTTCTAGCTGGAGAGCTCTCTCTCATGTCTGCTTTAGCAGCTGGACAATTGGTCAAGAGTCATATGAAGTACAATAGATCAAATAAAGATATTGCTGCTGTTGCTGCCTCTTCCTAAGGAGTTATACAAATAAATACTCCATCCTTTTAGGCTACAAAAATCTCAAAGATCGTGTGAGAATCCCACAATTAAAAGAGACATAACTCAGTGGTAGGGATGGAGAGAAACGAATTGAAAACTCTAAGAATAGAGCTTGTTATTGTTGTTATTCTTAGCTCGAATGAAAAGTTACTATGTAAATTAAAGAAGGACAATAATAAATTGTTTGATTGATTTTTTATTTTTATTATAACTTCATTTTCATGTGATTTCTATTAAATAAATATTATAAATAGATTATTTTACCATTAAAGTTTATCCTTATTTTTAAAAAAATGTCATTAAACTTAAACCGTTACAAAATATTATGTAACTTAACAATTGTTACAATTATGAGTTGGTTACAAATCCAATAAAACTTAATATTAATTTTTTTTTGACTAATTCTAATAAATTTGTAAAAAAATGTTACTAATAAATTAATGATAATTTTTTTTATTAAGACCATTGACTATGGAATATTAAATTTTTTTATAAACTTAATTATCTTATTTGAGATTTAAAAGATTAAAATTCTCTTTCAAATCTTTTATAAATTTCAATTATTAAAAATAAAGTAAAAAGTTATGTCTAATAATATCGATAATGTACTACCCTTATCGTGTTTCTTAATATAATTGAGGTGTAGTCAACAAGTCAATGCCACCATGTTCAATAATGATAATAATAAATGAAAAAAAAAATTGCAAGAAAAATTTGTTTGGCGAAATTGTCAGCTGTGGCTGCGAACAAGTTAGTTGACTTACTCACGCAAAGCATGGACGGTAGCTAAGCTTTTCCCCATTTGATTTTAATTTAGCAACAACCAACTACCAATCTTTTTATTCACACATTATTTGTATTAATGTTCACGTGATAGGAAAATAATTTTTTTATTTTTATTATTCAAATAAATCAACTCGAACTTATTAATTATATAGTCAAAAGATCACAAAAATACAAGAACAAAGAATAACATATAAGTATTCATTAGGATAAAAATACTTAAAAATTTATTAAATTTTTTAAAAAAAATTACAAGTATATTAACTATAAAATAAAATATGTGAATATACAAATATATATTTTGTGAGTTGTTATATATATATTAAATTAATTATAATTTATAAAAAAAATAAACTTAAATAAATTTAAACACATATTAATTAATTTAAAAATATATAATAAATTAAAAAAATACGTAGATATGTATTCACGTATTTTATTTATAATATTTTTTATTTTAAATTAATATATTTTTATTGTTAATGGAATTATAATACCCTACTCATAAATTAATAAATTATTTTATAATTAATAACATTATATTTAAAAAATATAATTTACATTAGTATGAAATAAATTCATATTATATTTTATTACAACAATATTATTAAAATTTATGTTTAAATTCTTTCTTTTTTCAAATTAAGATTCAAATCTTAACTCTCAAGTCCTTAACTTATATTAAAATAAATAAATATATATATATATATATATATTAAAATGATTTTATATTTCAGGGTGAGGAAATTATTGATTGTTTGGTGCTTTTTCGACTGATTAATTATAAAGTTGTGCTTTTAACTTTATAACTAAGTTATATCACACGAAATTATGTTTTAATTTTATTTAAATAATATTTAAAATAAAATAATTTATTATTTAAAAATTATTTTTATAATTATAAATTTTAAAAATATTTGTGTTTTTTTGAAATAATTTTTCAATAAATAACTCCTTGTTCTTTCGATGGCTTCGTATGAAAAAAATAAAAAATCTTTCGGTTGCTTTGATAATATTTTGTTACGTTGTACACTACAGTGACGCAAGTGTAAATCAGGGTTCCCCCACCCCTCTCTCCGAGTAAATCAGAGATTAAGAGTTGGTTTAAAACCCATATTAAATTGGTATAAACTTCGAAAGACGATAGATTTGAAATTTGAATGACACAACTTGAAAAAAGAAATATAAAATTAGAAAGAAAAAACAATACCTTAAACATATAAAATAAAAATAGCATTTAACCGACTTTGATTACACTTAATTTTAACATTAAATTGATTTATATCGATATAATTTAACTTAAATGACATACATGTTTAGATGGTAACTTAATTTTTTATAATAATAAAAATAAATAAAATATATAATATATATAATATTTAATTAAAAAATAGATTTAAGTGTATCTTAAAACAAAACAAAAATTACATTCCCCCGAGATAATATCTCAAATGCTTACATATTTCTACTTATGTTCTCAAGATTTATAAAAATATATTTAAATTTTATGGTTAATATCATCGATGTTCTTAATTTTTAATGGTATTAATCTTTAATCCATTACTATTCATAATCATTTTCTTTTGCTTTGGTACCAATTTTTCGGATCAAAACAAATTTTTAATCGAGAGTTAATATTGACTCGTTTATCCTATTTGATGGTTTTTGTCTATTTCCGAAAGGTAATAATTTATCTAAAAAGTTTATTATTTGTTTGTATAAATTTAATTTTCTTCTATATTCATTACAATTACAAAGTATATTATGTTCATCATTATGTTGATTACTTATTTTTAATCCTAAATCATTTAATTATCTTTTAAAATTTAAAATTATTCTTTTATTTGTTAAATCTAATAATTTTAATTTATGTACTAATGATTCGATATTCATAGGATATTATCCTAATAAGTCATATATATTGAATGTACATTATTTTGTCATATTCATAGTATACAAATAAATTTTTATTATGCGCATACAATGTATTTATAATCTTCAAAGAAGTAGTATCCAAACATTAAGTTGTTCAATTCCTCTTTCTCTATTCTTACATATTTTTTACTAAAATAATATTTTAATATCCTTGAAACAAGATAATCTATGATGCTTGTGATAGTTTTAATATAATATGTATAAATGTCTAACAAAGTATTAAATCTGTTAAATTTTTTAAAACAAATTTCACAATCCTCATTTTTAAAGTATTCATTTAAATGGTAGATATATCCTTTGTCAAAATTTTCTAATAAAATTATATTTTTATCTTTAATTTCATTTGGAGTTAGTTGTTTATTTTTAAAAACAGTTTCAATTTTCTTGTTTATCAATATTATAACTTGATGTAAGCAAATATTTAACATTCGAGATTCTTAACCAATTTAAAGTTATAATTATTATACCTGAATTCAATAGACCCACCACGGTCTTCCCTTTTATTCGTCTCTTTTTGTTACATCTGTTATGTCTCAACTTTATTCAAACCTCAATGCCCTCCTAGTAATGGTGAGCCTTCTACATTCGTACATAAATGGTGTCCATTATTTGACTTACTAGGAAAGAGTAGCAAAACTCCATTTTATTCATAGGATAATAATTATTACAACTTAAATTCAACTGAGAACCTTGAAGAGATTCTTAGTCACTTATAATTATTGGGTATAGCATTATTGGTTTTGAAATTTCTAGATAAAAGGGATTTCTATGCTAGAGAATTTGTGTTTTTTAGAGTAGAGAGCTCTGAATTTATATGTGTTCGCGTGTTTTGAAATGAGAATAAGGATTTCTTTTATAGCACAAGAAATCCTTATTTATAAGACTAAAATTATTATTTTATCTTTATTTTAATAATTCGTCTACTTTTTTACTGTAAAGGATAGCCACTATATTTTTTCATGGCACATGTTACTTACTAAGATATGGGGTCTATATCTTTATTTCCTTTGTCATCTTCTATAGATAGTTCCTTTCTTTATTCTTCTTTGTCATTTCTGATGACAAATCTTTTGATAACGTTGATGATAATGCATCTTCATCTTCTCGGTCTTTGATGCAGAGAATGCATCTGTAGTCTTTGGTAGGGCATAGAATCAGAATACCTTCCTTATTTATTAACCAATTTCTAGGTTATTGCTGTTAGAATTGACTTCATATTTAGAAAAAAAATTCACCATCTTCTTCTTATAGAACCATGCTACTGTGGAAAATAATGATGGCCTTACTGGTTGAATAATTTACTTTGATCTCAGTAGAGTTTTCAATTTTCCTGAGTTCATAATAAATTTGGCCTAACATTTGACCTCTAAGTACACAAAGTTTTTATGTGTTGAATTCTTTTTCTAGAAGTGCCATTGGTACGAGGACTTCTCTGTTTGTGTTGAAAATCTCTATCTTGATGAAGTGGTAGGAACTGATACATCCTTCCTCGTTTCAATCCATTAATAAACTAAAAATCTAAGATAAAAAGGCTTGTCACCTACTTTAATCTTCCTTCTGAAGTTCTTGATTGCTCTTTTAAAATTTTATGGGAAATAATTTAATTCACTTAATTTAATCTCTGGATATATATTTTCTATTAATCCCACATGAAAAGCTTTGTAAACAAATATTAGATTAGCTCATTCCAAGATATTGAATTTACTTCTTGTAGGAAATTCCTTGCCTATGGTATAGAACTTCATATCTTCAAAATGTTTCAGGGTAGACTTTCTAGCCAAGTTATAGAGACGTAACCATTGTGGTTTATTGAGGTTTATATATTGGTCATTCTCATCTTCAATGATTGAAATATTTTTTTATATTAAGATATCAATTCCTGTAAACATAAAAAAAATTAGAGAGGTTGATTCTCTAGTAAGAGCATCTGTTAAATTATTCTTATGTCTTGAGAGATGTTCGACATTAAAATTGTAGTGATTGAACCATTGTTACCATTTGACTAATCTGTCTTGTTTTTAATCACCTACAATATTAGTTTTTAAGAAATAACTAAAATTCTTATTATAGGTTCTAAAAATGAATCTGAAACTTATGACATATATTATAAATTTTTTAATAACATTTTTAACAATTAGATATTATTTTCCATTATTGTGATAATTTAGCCCTGAATTATGGAAAAATCTTGATGTATATCTACAAAGATATTCATCTTTGTCATCTACTTTTACTTTCAAACCCGTTCTTTAATATTCTTGTAAAACATTTGTTTCAATTATCATCTTATCGTCTGGTCCTGGGTGGTGTAAAGTTGATACATTTTTTACCTGTGCTTTTAATTTATTCGTATACAGAGTATCTTGTTAAACAATTTTTAAATATGGTCTTTTTTCAATTTTACTTGTAAAGTTTTTCGATTTTCTACAAATTTTTTGATATATGCTTAAGCATATGTCAAACATATTAGAAATCTTTGTAATTGATTTTTGTTTTTTAATTCACTAGAAAAACCTTGAATGTTATTTAATATATGAGACTGTAGATTATGTTTTTCATCTTCAATTTTCAATCCTAAATACTTCATTTTTGTTGAGAAAGTATTGTTTTTCTTTCAAAGAGTACAATGTCTTCTTTTCTACATTCTTATAGAATATTAATAATATACAAATAATGTTTATTTAATTCACTATTAAAAATTAAAATATTATCCATATAGACACAACAAATATTTTTTAATTTTTTAAAGATGTTATCCATATATCTTTGAAAGATACATGAGGTTTGTTTTAATCTAAATAGTACAATAGTCCATTGGAATTGTCATTAGAGGTAATTCCGTTAATTTTTGAAATTATGCATCTAATCTTATTTGCCAAAATCCACTTTTGTAATCAAAACTTGAGAAATATTTCTTTCTTTTTATTAATGATAATAATGTTTCTTTCTTTGGAATAAAGTATTAATCATCAATAGTTTTTTTATTTAACGATTTGAAGTTTATTATCATTCTTTTTTTTCAACTAAAAATATTGGACTAGAGTGTGGTGAATTACTTGGTATTATAACTTTTAGTTCTAAAAATTTTTGAATTTGTTTTTCAAATTCAATCATGTTTTCTGGAATATAAATAATTAGTTCTATTATAATAACCTTATTAGGATTGCTTAATTTTATGTTGACAATTGTTTTAGATTTATTGATTTTTGGATCCAAATGATTTTTTGAGCTTATTATTTTTAATAATTTTCTAATAACTGCTAGGGTTTTATCTTCCTATATTTCATTAAGAAAAAAGTTTTATTTATCTTATATATCTAAGGAAATGTTTTCTAAATAAGGTTTTTGTTGCTTTGTGCCTATCTAAATACATTTTCGCCTTTTATGTTATTGCATAAAAGTTGGGTTTGATATAGTCAAATTTTTTCTCATCTTTGATACATAAATGATATCACATTCTAATGTTGTTAGACTTATTTTATTTAAATATTATGTAAAAGGTTGATATAATTTTTTAAAAAATATTTTTTATTAATAAATCAACTCTTATTTCTTGATCATATATGGTAGGAATATGAAAATTATCTCTTCCTCTCATTAAATCTGTCTTTTAAAATTATAGTATTATTAGTAATTCTTATAATTAAATCTTTTGGTGTCAGTTTTCAATGTTCTTTTAAAAATACATATTTAATTACTACACACATACTACCTCCTGTATCTATATATACATGTAAATAATAGCTAGCATAGCCTTTAAATTAAGTCATACCTTAATATAGGTAATATTTTGATTTATGATACTATACAAATCATTCATCTTCTAATGAAGAGTACTCATATTCTGAATCGGTTATTTCCTCCTCATTTTCCTTTAATAGATAAATATTGTAAATATTTTTTTTTATTTCTCAATTGATTTTAATTTTATCTTAAAAGCTTCTTCTAAATTTTTTGTTTTCTGTGAAAATTCTTTTTAAAATTATTTCTTATGTTCAAGCCTACTAGGACATCGACATAATGTCCTTATTCATTACAGATCTAAAATCTGCATTTCTTTTTCCCTATAAGGCAATAATTTTTATTTTCAAGAGGTTTATACCTTTTTCTTTTAAAGTATCTTTTCTTATAGGTTTTTCTATTAAATCTTCTTTTATATTTTTAAAAATATTGTTTTCTTAAATTATATATTTTAAATTTCATGTATTTTTATATTTTTAAAATTTTTGTTTGTAGAATTTTATGTTACATCAATATTTTCTTGATATCCAAAAATCTCTTGTATTATAATAGATTTTATCATTTCTTCTTATTTGTTTGTACTCTTTTGTTCCTTGGAATTTGATGATTTCTTAACTTTTAAGGTTTCTCATTCTTCCTTCTTAGGTGTGTGGTATGATTTTCCTATTTCTCTAATTCTAACTTTTTGTTAAAATCTTATGTAATGTTCCAGGAAATTTTTGGAAAAACATTTCCTTATAAGTTGTTTGCATAGAGGGTGGTAATTTATGGTAATATATTTTATATTCACAAATAAAAGAATTTATATAACGAATGTTACATATTTTCATATTTGTTAAATACCATTTGCCTTTATTGATTTCATTTTCACTATATTCAATAATAGTTTTTCCTTTATCTTCTTTAATAATTTTCTTATATATTTCATTTACTAATATATCTAAATATTCTTTTTCTATGAAAGCATTCTCTTACATTAATAAATATTTTTGGTTTGTTAAATTTGAAAACCAAATTTTAACTTTTATTATCATTTTATGAGCTACTAATATTCTATAGATTGAAGGGTTTGTTTGTATAGTTTGAGAGATTTGTATGAGTACACTCGTACCAATAGCCCATCATCTAAGACTTTTTTCCTATCTCTTATACAATCTAGATCTAAAAGATTATATCTATAATTTTCACGGAGTTTGAATTGGTGAGATACTATCTCTATTCCCTAATGCAACCTTTATTCCATTTTAGGTGATTGTCTTATTCTATTGGTAGTATGAGGCTTTCCTAACCTTTGATTATTTATTTCTTCCTTATATGGGTCAAATGTTTCTTCTTAATAAAGAATCAGTAATGAAATTCATTTTATATAACCTTTTGGGGTCATGATTTTTGGTTTAGAATCAATCTCGTTGATTATTGTCATATTATCTTTCTCTTTGTTTATACAAAATTTTTAGTTATAATGTTCTTCTAATTATTCATTAGTTAGTGCTAACAAATTAATTAATTTTTTGTTATCTCTATTTTCGAGATTTATGAATTTTTCTTCTAATTCTTTTCTACATTCCATTAAATTAAAATTATATCTTCTTTTTTTATATTTTCTTTTTATTCTTCTCTCATTTGTAGGTATTAGGATATCTGATCTACTGGGTGGTTCTATTTTAAATCCTTTTAAGAGATCATATTTATAACTTATAATATCATTATTTCTATGTATCTTATATACATATATTTTTTATTAATTATGTAAATTCCACATGTATATCTTGTTGTAGTTTATTATAACCATATTTCTTTATTTCTTTTAATAATTGATTAGTGTTATTTGATTTTTTACTATTCATACTAAGCTTCTATATATTTCTAATTGTATATTTTTTAATTTTTTTTAAATATTATTGTCTTCCTAGTATGACATCATGAGCTAGTGCTTTCATTACTTTCATTACTTAAACTTCATCTTTTAGTTTTTTAACTACTTTTTTTAGAATTTTTTTCTTCATGATTTATAAAAATAAATCTTGATATATTATTGTTTTTAACCATATTATTTTTTCTTCCTAATATCAGATAGTTTTCTTTGATATCTAAGTTTTATTCTTCCGATATTTCAAAGTCCGTTAGTATTTATGATATTGAACTATTATGATTATTTGTTAATGAATATCATACCATGTAGTGTATTGAAAATAAATGATTTTCTTGTTTTATTAAATCGTCTCTTTCAAATTCATAAGCTAAATTTAATACTTAGTTTAACTTTTTATCATTAATATTAATAAAAAATCTAAGATATGTTGTAACTTTTAGTTTTCGGTATCTCAAATTACCATGAATCATTCCTAATAAAACATTTTTCATGTTTATTGTTCTATTATCTAACAATGTTATTTTATAGGCATATCTATTCTTTCTCTGAAATAAACTTATACTAATATTTAAATTTTTTCTAAATGAATGTATTTTTTTTTTATTCTTTTGAGAAATTTTAGATAGTTTATTAAATATAGTTTTCTTGTCAATTAATGATATATTATACCTTTTTTTAACATATGTAATATTAATGTTCATTACTTTATTACTTATTTCATAATAAATTATGTATTTTCTTAGGAATAATTTCCTTAAAGATGAAAATGATAAATCTTTAAATCTATCACTTTTTCTAAGATATAAAATTTCCTTTTGAATTTTTTTTTATTTTTTATCATTTGTTTTTGTAAAAATCATCATGAGATGCCTTCTATTTTTAATTATTTTTTTGTTTTCTATTATTTCTTTAATTTTTATTTATAAAGTATTATTATTTATTTTTATTAAATTTAATTTTTGTTATATTTAGGGTACATTTTTAAAATTTTAAGAATATTTTAAAAAATATTGCAAAAGTTGAAAATATTTTTAATTTTAACCCGCTCCATTGTACCAACGAAAGAACATTCCAGAGTGCAAAGTCCAATTAACGAACAACTAAACATAAAAAGATAATTCATAACTACATTTTACGAAATTCTTTAAATATATATATTTTTACGTAAAAAATGTCTTCTATGTTGAGATAATTTATATTATTTAATTTTTTATATTAAAAAGTATCAGTCTTTAATCTTCTATAAATTGTAAATTAAAAATAAATTATTTTATTTTAATAATTTTTTATTAAAATATTTTTATTTTTCTATTAAATAATTAAATACGATTAAAATATGAGTATTTAACTATTATAAATTTAAAATTAATATAAAAAATTCATTTTTAATAATTATTAATTATTACTATTTTATTTTAATATTTTATCAATTTTTAATTTTTTTAAGATAAACATACATTTAAATAATTTTTTATTTAAATTTTATTCTTATTTAATTTTCTTAAATTATTTTATATTAAATTTTATTTTTATTGTCATCAAATATTTATATTTTAATTGTATTTTAACTAACTAATATAAAATAATAATATTTTAAATAAATAATCATTAAAATAACTATTTTTTATAAAATTAAAATATTAAATAACATAATTTTTAATCTAAATTATTAAACTATACAAATAATATAATTTAAATAACACCTTAACTTATTTTAAAATAAATAATAATATTATCAATTTATTTTTGTTATTATCCCAATAATTATTTTAACTTTACTCTTAATTACAATTACAATTACAGTTTAATATTATTATTATTATATTAAAAATTTATTTCATTTAGTAATAGTAATTGTAATAATATTGTTACTTAAATTATACTCTTAACAATTTAAGAAATTATTATAAAATTTATAATAATAAAAATAATATTTTAATAATATTAAATTAAAAATATTTAATATTAAATTAAATTATTAATTATATTTTAATTTAAATTATAAAAAATATTATTATTATTATTATTAATCTTAGAAATTAATATATGTATTTGAAGAAGAACGACCATCAAAAAGCAAAAGCAAAAACAATTCGCTCCCTCCACAATCGTGTAACTGAATAGAAGAGTCTAGAACGCCGAGAACCTCAAGAACCCGCGAGAATCCTCTGGAATACTTGCAAGAAGTATACATATCCACTCCATCGCTTTCGTTTCTCACTCTGATTAGACGCTCATAAACTTCTTTGAAGCTCACTATCATTTCCTCTGTTATTCTCTGCCTCTCTTATTTGATTATTGCATTTCTTGCTGATATCGAAGGTCATCGGCATCCACATTGATGGCGGACGTTCAGATGGGCGAGACTGAGACATTTGCATTCCAGGCCGAGATTAATCAGCTTCTCAGCCTCATTATCAACACCTTCTACAGCAACAAAGAGATTTTTCTTCGAGAACTCATTAGTAATTCTTCTGATGTTCGTGTTCTTTCTCGTTCCCTCCGATAATTGTTTCTCTATTTTGTTTGTTATTTCTACAAATAAATCTGTTTGGAGATCGTTAATATGTTTTACTTATTAATTCACGTTGTTGTAGATGTTGATAGGCTTAATATTTAAATTTACGAGATTGATTGTTGAACATTATTTGAGTTTCTGATAACCGTATTTGTATGAATTGCTTTTTGCTTCATGCTCATTTTATTATGTTCTGTTTTTTTTGTTGAGGATATAAAAGAAAAAATAATTGGTTTAAGAGACTAAAAGAATTCCTGTTAAAATCATTGAACCATATATCTGACTATGAACAGATAAGCTTGGAGAGTGTGTATTTAACGTGTAAGTCGTATAAATGAGAAGGCAATGTGCAAATGAGTTGTGTCATGTGTGATTCGTAGGTGATATAATTTTAATTGAGAGTGTGTATTTTTTATCTTTTTTTTTAATATTATTGTGCAGAGATGATTGATTAAATGAGATTTAGATTTGGGATGAAATGTTTCTTCATGTATTTATGGAAAACGAATTTAATAATTTGATAATTTAATTTGAATTTTTATAGGCCTTGGACAAGATCAGATTCGAGAGCTTGACGGATAAGAGCAAGCTTGATGCTCAGCCCGAGCTTTTCATTAGGCTTGTCCCTGACAAAGCCAACAAGACCCTGACCATTGTTGACAGTGGTATTGGCATGACTAAAGCAGGTACATTATCTTGACACTTTCTCTTTAGTGTACTTTTAATTATTAACATATATTCCTCTAGTACTGGCAATTTCAATTGTAATTAATTGACATTGACATTGTATTGATGGCATTGTTTTAGATTTGGTGAACAATCTGGGGACAATTGCAAGATCCGGAACCAAGGAATTTATGGAGGCGCTCCAAGCTGGTGCTGATGTCAGTATGATTGGCCAATTTGGTGTCGGCTTTTACTCTGCTTACTTGGTTGCGGACAAGGTCATTGTAACAACCAAACACAATGATGATGAGCAGTATGTTTGGGAGTCCCAGGCTGGTGGCTCTTTCACTGTCACCAGGGATACCACTGGCGAGCAACTTGGCAGAGGAACCAAGATCACTCTCTTTCTCAAGGAAGACCAGGTTAGAATAGAACAATCAACGATTGTATGACTTGGATGGTTTTAGATAACAACGTCACTTGCTTGCGAATTTGAACTGCCTTATTTCATGGTATATTGACTTGTTTCTCATTTTTCAGTTGGAGAATTTGGAAGAGAGGAGGATCAAGGATCTTGTGAAAAAACACTCTGAATTTATCAGCTACCCAATTTATCTTTGGACTGAAAAGACTACTGAGAAAGAGATCAGTGATGATGAAGATGAAGAAACCAAGAAGGAAGAGGGTGATGTTGAGGAAGTCGACGATGAGAAAGAAAAGAAAGGAAAGAAGAAGGTTAAGGAGGTGAGCCATGAATGGCAATTAATCAACAAACAGAAACCAATTTGGTTGAGAAAGCCAGAGGAGATCACAAAGGACGAGTACGCATCTTTCTACAAGAGTCTTACCAATGATTGGGAGGACCATCTTGCTGTGAAGCATTTCTCTGTTGAAGGGCAACTTGAATTTAAGGCCATTCTCTTTGTTCCAAAGAGAGCCCCGTTTGATTTGTTTGACACAAAGAAAAAGATGAACAACATCAAGTTGTATGTGCGCAGAGTGTTCATTATGGATAACTGTGAAGAGCTCATTCCCGAGTACCTCGGATTCGTGAAAGGTGTAGTTGACTCTGATGATTTGCCACTTAACATTTCCCGTGAAATGCTGCAGCAAAACAAGATTCTCAAGGTAATCAGGAAGAACATTGTCAAGAAATGCATTGAGATGTTCAATGAGATAGCAGAAAACAAAGAAGACTATAACAAGTTCTATGAGGCATTCTCAAAGAACCTTAAGCTTGGTATCCATGAAGACAGTCAGAACAGGGCTAAGTTGGCTGACCTTTTGAGGTATCACTCAACCAAGAGTGGTGATGAGGTGACCAGTTTGAAGGACTATGTCACAAGAATGAAGGAGGGCCAGAAAGATATATACTACATTACCGGTGAAAGCAAGAAGGCTGTTGAGAACTCCCCATTCTTGGAAAGACTCAAGAAGAAGGGATATGAAGTACTCTTCATGGTTGATGCCATAGACGAGTATGCAGTTGGGCAATTGAAAGAGTATGATGGAAAGAAGCTCGTGTCTGCCACCAAGGAAGGTCTTAAGCTGGACGATGACTCTGAGGAAGAAAAGAAGAAGAAAGAAGAAAAGAGAAAGTCCTTTGAGAACCTCTGCAAAACTATGAAAGAAATCCTAGGAGACAAGGTAGAAAAAGTGGTTGTTTCCGACAGAATAGTGGATTCGCCTTGCTGCTTGGTTACAGGAGAGTATGGATGGACAGCCAACATGGAGAGAATAATGAAGGCTCAGGCTCTGAGGGACAGCAGCATGGGATCTTACATGTCCAGCAAAAAAACTATGGAGATTAATCCTGACAATGGTATTATGGAGGAGCTTAGGAAAAGGGCCGAGGCTGACAAAAATGACAAGTCAGTTAAAGACTTGGTGCTGCTTCTCTTTGAGACTGCCTTGTTGACTTCTGGTTTCAGTCTTGATGACCCCAATACCTTTGCTTCAAGAATTCACCGGATGCTGAAACTTGGTCTGAGCATTGATGAGGATGAAACGGGCTGTGACGATGCCGACATGCCTCCATTGGAGGAGGATGGAAATGAAGAGAGCAAAATGGAAGAGGTTGACTAAGGTTGTCTTCTGAAGATTTATTCATCTAAAAAGTCTAGATTGTCATTTACTTGTGATCATCTTTTTTTAGGTCGAGGGTATGTAATAATTCCTTTTAATGTCAAACAAGGGTGTGTTGTTTTTTTTTTTTTTGTTATGTGATGAAACTCTTCTAGTAGTGTTTCCAACGCTATGCTTTCTTTAAATTGGGTAAGTAAAAGCTCTCTTTAGTTCAATTAATTAAAATTGTCCATCTTTCTTCCAATTCCCAAATTACAGTTCGGCATTCTCTATATATATAATACTCGTAGCTGCCAAATTACAGTACGGCATTCTCTTTTAACTTCAAATTGTTTTTTTAATTTTTTTAAATGAATATTTTTTAAGAAAAATATTAAATATGAAAAAGTAATAAATATGAATATATCTAAACATAATTATTTGGATAAAAAATAAAATATTTTGTTATTTTTAAGAGAATATAGATAAATATTAAAGTAATTATATAGGAATTAATTACATTGTGATAATTTAATATGAGAAAATGGAAACATTTTAAAACATTAAGAAATCATAATTTTAGCTCTGATTAAAAGGTAAAATTTTATGTAGAATAGGAGTAATGTATATCTTCTTCTTTATTAAAAATATTTCCATACTTAAAAAAAAAATTGGATTTAAGAGATTATATTCAAGATTTTATGTACAATTATATGTAATTATTTTTATTATTGTCTTAATAAAATATATGAATTGTTTGTTTTATTATTATTATTAATTTTATTTTAATGTTATAATTATTGAGTAAAATTATTATTAATGAAGTATAATTATAATAATAATAATTTAAATTATAAAATATATTTAAAAATTTCTATTAAAAAGCAAAATAAATAAATAAATGTTACTATAATAAAAAAAAGGCAGCTATAAGTTCTACATGAAGCTTAACTTTTTTTTTTGTTTTTTAAAACATATTATTTTAAAAAATAATAACTTAAAAACAATAATTAAATATTTATTTATTTTTAAATATAGAAAATAATTTTTAAATATTACGGTTAAACAAGTTATTAATATTTTATAATTATTGAGATTGTTATTTTTTTTATATAGCATAACATTAGTAGGTTATTTTAATATTTATTTTATATGAGTTTGGTCATTTATTTAAAAAAAATATCTACTTCATCAATTTTTAAGAAAGGTAATCAAATTTGTCAATTTTTTTTAAAAACCTCAAGTTAAAAATTATCACTTACTTCATGTTTAATTGACTGAAATATAATGAAATCAGAATTGATTCATTTTAATTTTATGTTTGATTGGACTGAAAATTGATAATATAATATAATCGATTTTTAAAAGAGAAGAAATTATAATTCTTTCTTCAATCATGATTTTTTCAAATATAATGATTTCATTCTCATTTCAATTTTTTCAATTTTATCACAATCTCAAATATAATCATAAACCCTAAGACCTAAATCCTATTTAAAAAATAATAATTTTAACCTTAAACCTTAACATACAAATATAACTCTAAACTCAAACCCTAAACTTTAACCCACAAATATAATCTTAAATCTTAAACCTTAAACCCTATTTATAAAAATAACCCTGAACCATAAACCCAAATCCTAAAATCCAAACTCTATTTATAAAAATAATAATTTTAGGATTAACCGTTTCTTTAGACTGGTAAATGAATAATACTTATCAGTTAAAGCAAAAAGCAAGTTAAAAACCAAATCGTCAATGCAAAATATGGTTAACAATGTTGTGATATAATATTAAAAGAAGATTGAAAATAGAATGAAGTTAACTTATAGTGGGAAAAATTTGAGAAAATAGAATGAACCAAATAAAAGGTTAGAAAAGAAGATATATACATAAAATGTCTAAATTTAAAATTTTTTTAACAAGGGTTTTTGAACAATTTGTTGAAAATTTTGATCCTAAATGTATAAAAGATAGAACAGTTGAAATATAGCTTTTTGATAAAAAGAAAATAGAAAGATGAAAAAGAAAATACCCATAAATCAAATTCGTTCACATAGATCTAATAGAGATCACAATTATAAGTTTATTTAGATAAAAAATATACACATCTTTACTTTTAGTAATTTTAGATGCGAGAATAAAAGATCCATTACAAACGTACAGTCAAATTTAGTAAATCAAATTGTTTGGTTTAACATAAGATCAAATTTCTTTATATCTATAACAAATCATAATATAAATAATTCAGTAAAAATAAAGATTTAACTTAAAAATTTGAGTATAGATCATCAATTTTAAAGTTTGCTATTAAGTGGAAAACCATCCATGAATTGACAATTTTTTTTGAAACTTCAAAAAAAGAAGATAATTTTTTTTGTAGAATTATTCAAATCGAAGTCTTATGAAACAAAAATTCAACCCTGATTTATTAATTAGGTAAAAGTTAGCAAATCATTTTCTAAACCTAAAGATAATCATGATAAAATTATTACTATTAAAAATGTTCAAGTTTTAATATTACCTGAAACTAACCAAAAAAAAAGAAATATTTTAAGCACAGATTTATAATATCCAAATAAGTAAAGAAGAAATAATCTTCTCATGAAACTATGTTAAAAAATGTTATAATTATGTTTTAGGATATTTTAATTTTGTAAACTATAAAACATATAGTTTATATACTTTAATTGATATAAGAGCAATAGTACGTTCTTGTAGAACCCATTGCAATTCCATTAGAAAAAAGGATACTTATGAAAATTCTATTTTAGATAGAGAAATAGATGGATCATCATTCAATGCAAAGATAAAAACATAACTATTTGGTATAATAATAAAAAAAATATTATTTCCAAAACATTATGTTTTCTTAATATGTATGAAGATTTTATCATAGGAAATAATTTTATGATAAATTATTATTTAATGAAAATAAATCATAATTTTATATATTTTACTATAGATAAAGAATTTTTAAAATTTTTACTTTAGATAAAGAATTTTTAAAAATTTTACTTTTATAACAACATAAATATAAGTGTGATAAAAAATTTGCATCAATCAAGCGTGGTGATCATACATTATCTATCAACTAATTAGAAGAAACCCAATGATTATATAAAAATTTGGAAGAAAATTTTAGTGAAAATTCACTTAAATTTTGGTTTAAAAATCCTAAATATTGTAATTTAAAATTAAATGATTCTAATGTTATTATTCGAGTTAAACTAATGATCTATACTAAATAAAATATAGATGAATTTAATATTAAAATAAATAAATTATTTAATAAAAAACAATTGAATAAACTAAAAGCTCACGTTCCAATTCAACTTTCATAATACAGCTTTCATAATAAGAAACTATAATGAAATAGAAATGGGAAAAACCTGAATGGTTATTTATTACAAAAGATTAAATTAATATTTAGAATTTGATAAATATTTTATTTCTAAAAAATATGTATTAGTTAATCAAACTAAAGAAATCAATTTTTTTAATAAATTTGATTATAAATATGAATTTTGGTAAATTAAATTAATAGAGGATTCAAAACTATTGACAACATTTAATATACCAATAAAACATTATTAATGAATTCTAATACTTTTTGGATTAAATATAACCTTAAAGTCCATCAAAGATGGATAAATAATATTTTTAAAGATATTAAAGAATTTTATATGGTATATATTGATGACATTTTTGTTTTCTTTAAAACAATAGAAGAACATAAGAAATACTTAAAAATACCATGCGAAAAATTTCAAAAGCATTAAATAATATTATCTCTAAAGAAAATAAAAATAAAAAAAATCTATTGAATATTAAGAAATAATTTTAAATCGATCAGAAATAAAATTTCAAGAATATATTATATCAAAAGTAAGAAAATTTTCAAAATAAATCAGTAACAAAAACAACTATAAGGATTATTAAGAATTCTTAATTATGAAAAGAATTTTTTAAAAACATTATCTCAAAAAGAAATTCCTCTTATTAATAAATTAAAGAAATGTACCAAATTTTCATGGAATGAAAAGGAAAAACAAATCCTAAAAAAACTAAAACATCTTTTAGAAGTTTATTTTCCTAAATCACGTAATAAATTAATTATAAAAACAGATGCTTTAAAATTTTGATAGGCTATGTGCTAACAACTATTTCAATACATAAATGGGAGGAAAAATATCCATCAAGTTTTGTAAATTGTATCAGTTAGAAATGCTCTAATATCTAAAAAAACTTCAAAAAAAAAAAAGAATTAATTTATAGATATAATTTTGAAAAGCTTAAGCAAAATAAAATTAATTATATCATATTTGAAAAAGAATTGTTAGCAATAAAACTTGTTATTAAACGATTTCATATTTATTTTATTTTAGAAAATTTTATTGTTCAAATTGATAACTAAACAATTAGAGATTTTATGTATAAGAAAAGAAATAATCTTGAAGAAAGAAGATTAAAATAGTACAACCAAATTGCTATATATAGTTTTGAAGTAAAACATTTAAAAGGTACTAATAAATTTATTGAAGATTATCTAAGCATAAATGTTTATGAAGACCATTAATCAGATGTAAATTTAGTTTTGTAGATGAAAAAACCTCCAAAAGACTTGATTACCATTGTTAAGAAGGCAAAAATGAAAAAAACAAACAAACAAATGTTAAAAAAAAGTATTATGTTATGTTTAAAGGATATTATCTTGGAATATATATTTCTTAGAATATTTGTCATTATCAAGTAAATAAGATAAATAATGTTTGCTATCAAGCATATAATTCTTTTGAAGAAGCTAAGCAAGCTTTTGAAGCATACCAAATAGAATATAATTTTACTCATCTTATGTTTAAACAAAACCTTGAATTTTTTTATAATCCTAGTATTTCAAATAATATTTATGAGAAACTTAATGGAGTATGGAAAACTCATATTCTAGGTGAATTACATAGAAAATAGTTTAGATAACATATAACTAAATTAGTAAAAAAAGTAGACGAGGAAACAACTACATTATCAAATTTTAAGAAACTTTGTTTTCAAAACATTAAAAAGACAATTAAGATGATGATATTGATTTTGAGAAAATAATAATTTTTCTTCAAATATCAGATATACTTAAAAGTGAATTTCTTTATCTAATTTTTGAAAAAATTGAAAGAATATGCTTATTTGAAAAAACTAAAGTATTATTAGAATCTGGATACAAAAAAATACACTAGAATATCAAAAATAGAAATAAAAGTCATAAACCTATTATAAAAGAAATGTTTTAAAGAAATAGTTCAACAATTAATCTTATTGATGAATTTCTTAAATTAACTATACTTATTAAACATGATTTGTGGCATATTGAAGATATTAAATGAGGAATTGCTAATAGGTTATTTTTCAAAGTCTTAATATGAAGAAATTAATACATTTTTTAATAATGATCAAATCCATGGTCTATTATTATGCAAAAAATTATAAATAGTCATGATATTTAACATTCTAAATTGCTAACCCAATTGGATGGCGTGAAAGAGAAAAATTCTTTCAACCTTATCAAATTTAGTGGTTAGCAACAACTAAAAAGAGAATTTGAAGCAAAACCTCTTAATATCTCTAAAAATTTGATTCAAATTATAAGTACGGAAGATTATTGGATACAAAACTTCATCTATATATCTCAAATTGTCAAAGAAATCTTATCTAAACTATAAGATAAACGACCATTTGTAGTAATAAATGACAAAATGCTATTTGTTACATAACTTTCCATTAATTATGATAAGTCTAAATATCAAACAAAAGAATCTGAAAAAATATTGAAGAATCTTGTGGGAAGAAATAATTTAGATGTATGATGTTATTTGTCACTATATGATGAAGACATGAAATCTTTTTATCAAGATGCTCAGAGTCTAATAAGTATTGTTGACAAATAATTCTATAATTAATAAATATTATAGAAGTATAAGGGACCTAATAAAAAAAGAGGAAAAAAACATGGAAGAAAAACTATGAATGATTATTAGAAATAGAAAATTCGAAAGAACATAAGAAGACAAGTTTTGAATGTTTGTCAGAACTAAAAAAATTAAATAAATTTAAAATTCATAAAAATTTAAAAATTTTATTGAAATCTTTTTATCAAGATATTCAGAATCTAATAAGTATTGTTTACGAATAGCTTCATAATTAATAAATATTATGAAAATATAGGAGGCTCAATAAAAAAACAAGATAGAAAAACTATAAATGACTATTAGAACTAGAAAATTTGAAAAAACATAACAAAACAAGTTTTAAATATCTTTCTTAATTAAAATTTCACTCAATAAATAGAATTTTCTATCAATATATTAAAGATATAAACAAGAACAGAAAATTCTTCAAATTGCTTACTATAAAGAAGTTTCTCTTCATAAATTATAACTCTTTTGTAACAGAAGCTTTATCTTCTTCGTGATAAGGTTAGTTTTTATTTTTATTTTTATACACGTTTATTATTTTTATAATATTATAATTATATTTCTTAATTTTTGTAATATTTATATATATATTATCCTAATATTTCATTAAAAATTACAGTTAAAACGAGTTTAGATAATCCTGAACAAGACATTAAATCAAACTCAAAAATATCTTACTCATTTTTATTACTATTCCGGTGAACCAAAGATGATCTAAACAGTTAAACTCCTTTTTCTCGACTCTAGCTCTCGCTGTTGCTGTTGCTGCCGCCTCTGCCTCATGGCGCTGAATTCCAGCTGCTGCTGCTGTCGTTGATCCCAACGTGAATGACGTTAACTCTATCGCCGTTATACTGATAGAGAACTCTAAAAGCAAAAGGAGAGCATCGAAAATATTGATTCTTTTGTCGCTTTAATTCCTCCAAGGCTGGGTTTTGAGTCTTCTCTTCTAATTTTTTTTTTCAGTAATTCAAGAAACTTAGAGGTTGAGAATCAAATGGATAGCTTAGAAGTTATTTTTCTGGGTTAAATTTGGTAATTTTGGAAACCCTTTAGAAACCTCCGTGACATCTTTAATTTAATGGGTTAAATTTAGGTCTTTGGTGTAGCTTTGATTTGATATGAATATGAATTTGAAAATGATGGTTATGCGCAATTTTTTAATTAAGTTCAACTTTGAAATTTGTGTTGTGATTGAGAGCATTAGTGTCTGGGGAATGATTTGTGTTTTCTATGATGCAATGGGTTCTTTCTCATTGATATCAGATTCTTGTATTTTGACTATGACATTGAAGGTCGTTTTCTTTTACTTGTAGTACTTGTAGCTTTCTGCACATGTTTTATTATTGTGTTTGAATTACGTATTTTCCCACTTCAACTGCAGTGGGACTGACATAACCTGAATAGATGTTCGCTTTAAACTCTGATAGACGCAGCATTATCCTAGTTGGGACTTGGGTATCTAGTTGGAATCGAACTGAAATAATCATTTTTCGACATGGATAATGAGGTGATAGACTTTGACATTGGGATGGGAGGAGGGGGTGGAGAAGGAGATGATGATATTGTGGACATTGAACATCCTGTTGATGATGAGGAATTGGCTGATGGCCCTTCTCTTAAAAAGTGGAGGTAGTTGCTAGCGGTAGCTTTGTTGGTGGGTATGGTGATATTTATCTTCCAGAGGGAGATTTATTGGACCTTGAACCTTATGAAGGAATGGAGTTTGAGTCCGAAGTGGCTACAAAGGCCTTCTACAATTTCTATGCTCGCCGCGTTGGTTTCAGTACACGTGTCAGCTCTTTTCGTCGTTCTAGACGTGATGGTGCAGCTATACAGAGGCGATTTGTTTGTACTAAAGAGGGATTTTGGAATTTGAATGAGAAGCGAACAAAGGATAGAGAGATCAAGCGCCTGCGGATAGTCACAAGAGTTAGATGCAAAGCCCCTTCTCAGTAAATATGCAAGATTCCGGGAAATGGGTTGTGTCTGCTCTTGTCAAAGAGCATAATCATGAGTTGGTTCCACCCAATCAAGTGCATTGCCTTCGTTCTCACCAGCAAATCTCTGGTCCTGCCAAGACCTTGATTGACACCTTGCAGGCAGCCGGAATGGGTCCTCGTAGAATTATGTTGGCGCTCATAAAAGAATATGGTGGAATAAGCAAAGTTGGATTCACTGAGGTGGACTGTAGAAATTACATGAGGAACAATTGACAGAGGAGTTTGGAAGGGGAGATTCTGCTCCTTTTTGGATTATTTGAGGCAGATGCATGCTGACAATCCCAATTTCTTCTATGCAGTGCAGGGTGATGAGGACCACTCTACAGGCAATGTGTTTTGGGATGATCCGAAGGCAAGGTTGAATTATAGTCACTTTGGTGATACTGTTACATTTGATTCTACCTACATATCAAACAGGTACTGCTTGCCTTTTGCACCCTTCGCTGGAGTAAATCATCATGGGCAGCCTGTGTTGTTCGGTTGTGCTTTCTTAATAAATGAATCAGAAGCATCATTTGTTTGGTTGTTTAAAACGTGGCTAATGGCAAAATCAGGTCAACATTCAGTGTAAATCACCACTGATCATGATTCAGTGATACAGCGAGCCATTATGCAAGTTTTTACAGAGAGTCGACACCGTTTCTGCAAGTGGCACATCTTCAAACAATGTCAGGAGAGGTTACCCCATGTGTTTCTTCAATATCCAAATTTTGAAGCAGACCTCCATAAATGTGTTAGCCTTACTGAATCTGTAGAGGAGTTTTATTGAGTCTTGTTGGTTGTCTCGGTTTGATAGATATGATCTCAAGGATGAAGAGATGTCTATAATGCAGCGAAGTGATGATATGAATTCATACTTTGATGGGTATATAAATGCTTCAACTAATCTGAATCAGTTCTTCAAACTGTATGAGAAAGCTTTGGAAAGTCCCAATGAGAAGTGAAAGCAGATTATGATACTATGAATAATTCTTCAGCTCTAAAGACCCCATCTCCAATGGAGAAACAAGCATCAGAGAATTTTACCAGAAAGATATTCAAAAGGTTTCAAGATGAGCTTGTTGGCACACTAACTTTCATGGCATCTAAAGCTGAGGACGATGGGGAGGTCATCACCTATCAGGTATCAAAGTTTGGGCAGGAGCATAGAGCTTATTATGTTAAATTCAATATTCTGGAGGTGAAAGCTACTTGTTGTTGCCAAATGTTTGAATTCTCTGGTCTTCTTTGTAGACATGTATTTGCAGTCTTTAGAGTGACTATTGTGCTAACTCTCGATTTGCACTACATATTGAAATGATGGGCTAGGATTGCCAAGAGTAGTGTTATGCTAGAAGATCGTCGTAGTGATTTCTATACCAACTATCTAGAGTCTCATACTATTCGATATAATACCCTTCGTAATGGGGCTTTTAAATATGTTGATGAAGGAGCAAAGTCTCCAGAGACTAATCATGTCGCAATGGATGCTCTGCAACAGGCTTCAGAAAGATTACTCATGCAATGAAGAACGAGGGGAAAACTTCCATGGGAAATGGATATGTCAGAGGTAACTCATGTGTTGATGTGTGTTGCCCAAATTCTATTTGCAGAGATCAAGAAAGAAGCTCTGGCCAACCCATAACTGAGGTCTGATCTATTTCATAACTTCTACTTAGTTCAAATAGTTGTTTCCTTCGCCTTGAGCACTCTTTTCATCCATTCCTTTTTATTTCGAGAAAAATTATAACTTCGGCTGCAAGATCTAGTTTTACCTTCAGCCGTGCATATTGGCTCATGGATTTATTAATTTTTCACTTTTTCCCTATTTAAATGGTTTATAATTATTTTGTTTTGTGAATCCTCATGCAGGATGATATGGACAAGAGAATTCGAGAACTTACACATGAGCTCGAGTCGGCATATAGGAAGTGTGAGGTTTATTGGGCTAATTTGCTTTCACTTTTAAAGGATATTGAGGATCATAAGTAACAGTTGTCAGTCAAAGTGCAAAACATTGAGGTTATTATGAAAGATGGTCTTTAAATTCTTGTATTTTCTTCATTATACTTTCACAATCCTATTCGCCCGAGATTATTTTGTCACATACAAATTGGAAGTCTGCATCAATTGCTCCCTTTCCTTGCACAGTGTATTTACTCTAGATTACTGTTACAAGATTACTGTTCCAATGTCTAAACTCTACTTAGATGGGATACCCTTGTGTCTGATGTGTTTAGTGACATTTCATGTTATCATCTTGTGGGAACAATTGCAAATGATTACGATTTACTCTTGCAGAATGATGCAAATTCCATGCTGTGAATCATTGTTTCAGTTGCAGATTTGGCAAAGTGAAGGTCTAACATCTCATCTGTACGTTCTTTCCTGCTTGATTGACTGTGGTGCCCCACGCTCATGCATGACTATTCTTATGGGTTCAAGCGCTCAGCTTCTCTCTCTGTATATGTGTGAATATATATTCGTTTCAGTATTACTTTAGTTTTTGTATATTACTTATTGACTTGTGCTGTGCTGTGATCTCTTAGCTTGCGACCATGCTCTTGCAGGAGGAGGATATCCTAACATATTTAAATGAAGGCATATGTGAGAATTAACTCCAAGGTCGACGGGCACAGTGGACTGGCAGTTTGGATTGTTACATGGTTAAGTTGGCTTCATTATATACTTAATTGCCAGCGAGTGATGGTCTTAGTGGTAGGTTTATTCAGATGCTAAAAGGCTTCTAAAAAAGTTTTCTAACAAAATCTATAGCAGAGTCATCTTTTTGCACAAACATATAGCAATCATATTTTGCTCAAATGTATGAGAATCGTCCTGGAATTTATAGGTCATACTCCTACCATATACCATTGCAAATTCGGCTGAATGAAGTGTGTTGTAATAATAGGGAGTCTGTTTATATGGTTTGCAGCAATGCAGATCAGATTTTCGTTCCTCCCTCTGTCACATAAATTTTACTGGTTAAATATAGGTTTTGCTAACTGGTTTGAAGATGTGTCATGCCTTTAGTTTGTTGTTTTGGCCTTGTTTTGATGTGCTTATTTTATAAAAGGCGTAAATAGAAATGGTTTGGTTAAAATTACTAGAGTAATTTAGATCGTATTTTACATAAATTTATAACAATTTAGAGTGTCATTTTAATAATTATTTTAAGAATGAAGTAGCATGTAAAACTACTTTTCTCAAATTCTTTAAAACACTCATCTTTGAACACTATTAATGCTTTAAAATTGAGAACTAATAGCTGTGCCATGAATATCAGATTCTGCATAAATATGTTCTGGAAGGTTGGCACAGAATTAATGATCTTATATTTCCAAGGCAGTAATGGTTACAGGTATGCACTATTGTTGACTACTGGATAAGGGATATTTTCTATTTTTAGTTTGATTACAGTCAATAACTAAATATGGTAAGGATGATGATGATCTTCGTCCTCTTGATGCCATACTTAAAAGGCAGAGTATTTGGAGCAAACTCTTGCATAATCTTGGTTGTGTAATGCTCTTGTTGTCAAGACGACTAAAGCTCTTCTACAGTCTTTAAACAACTGTAAAGGGGTCAAGCGAATAAAATTAAAGAAAAAGAGAGAAAAATAAGTGTAGTAGAAAATTAAAAGTAAAAGAAAAAAAAGATTGGTTGGCTTGTAGAAGAAAAAAATAGTAACAAGAAATAATGCAGTGGATATATTTTTACTGTCTGCTTCCACATTCCCCACCAAAAGGGGTTCAAGTTTTACAAATAGGAGAATAAAAATATTATATTACATTTAATATTACGTCAACAAAGCCTATATATGCCTGTTAGACATTCATTTATGTTGTCTTGTTCAAAAATATACTAAATGTTATATAAATTTTTGGAATCTCAAAATTTAACAGCGGGATTAGTGTTTGAAAACCAATAGAAAAGTAACATGTTAATATGATTGCTGCTACACTACACCAATAGAATTACTCAATTATGTGACCATAGGCACATTACATTTTTAACTTGTCTGTAAATTTCAAACACATGGATTAGGTTGGGACATTCTAGCGGTTGTACAAGTAGATGTGACACTTGGCTCCTTTTGCTTAAACTGATTAAAGAACCAATTATTCCAGAAAATCCAACCTACTTCTTTTTTCTTCTGCAGGCTTTGATTTTCTTTATCTATAATCTGTTATAAAAAGAAGAATAAAAACCAAGTTACCTAAAAGCATCTAGTTGTTGGGACCAGAGGAATCTGAGAGTCTACATTTTTGCCTTTGTTATAAAAAGTAATGGCTGCCTAACATTTCGTGATGCCCTCAGAAATTGGAAAAAATAAAATAAAAATAAAGTATATCTGGTTAGTTTTGCACAAGGCATTGAACCTGATATTCTATGTTATCTTCTTTTTTGTCACCTAAGTTGGATAATCCTTATGAAATTATAAGAATGAAAAATTGAAAATAGAGGCAGTTGCATCAAATTGGATTATAATTAACTGAAATTTTGATTCAAGTGTATTTAGAGTTGTATTAAATGTTGATCTCATTATAAAACGTTACTTCAAGGTCCTCGAACTTTTTAAAATGTTTCACTTAGGTTTAATTATAGTTAATAACACATGATTATCTTACTAATCTCGTGTCCTTGTAGGATACAATAAGTGTACGATTCATGAGCATTTTATCATACGTGGACGATATTAGTAAGCAAATCTCATGCTATTATCAAAGTGAGATTTCCATATAATAAAGTAAACAAACATCCTTCTCACGGCATGATAATGAGATTCCATGGGCTATATTTTTTCTTTATCTTTCACTCAACCCTCTTGACCATAATAATCGCATAAAAAAAGAAAACCAAGTTATTCTCTACTTGTGAAATATAAGCAAAGTATCTTCCAAAAGATTGTTAACAAGTCTTTTTAAATCATAGAACAAACCAAACAGATCATATAACCTCCTTATAAAAACATTTCTCTTGTTGCTTCCAAACTTCCAAATTCATAGATATAGAACATACAAAACTAACCATGAAAATTGACAAAGAAATCTATCATCCTATCCACCTACAACACAAGTTAAAGCTTGAATACACAGAAACCCCATTTTGTTGTGATGGGTGCAAAGAAGCTGGCATAGGCCTTAAATACAAGTGCCTTAAATGTGAATTTGACTTGCATAAGGCATGTGCTATGGCTTCTCCAAACATTACACATCCCTTCTACAAAAAATGTGATTTCAAATTACACTATAGACCCCCGGGCGAAACTAGAAGACTATGTGATGCTTGTAGAAAAGAGGTTCTTGGTTTTGTGTACCATTGCAAAAGATGTGATTTTGATTTACACCCTTGTTGTGCTAATCTTCCACAAGTCCTAGATGATGGAGAACACAATCTCTACTTATGTTACAAGATCTCGGATGCTTGTCATCATTGCGGGGGCAAAGGACTAGGTTGGTCTTATCGATCCGAATGTAGGGCATACAATCTTCATGTGTCATGTGTGAAGGATATGCTTGTAGAGAGTTGGCAAGTGATGTACTTAAATGTGGATAAAAATAAGGTAAGGGAATTGCAAACTAGGATCCCTAATCTTAAGGGTACCCTAAAAAATCATCATGATGGAGGAAAAGGAGGGAAGGTGAAGAAGTGTTGTCAAATTGCTGGTGGTGCTGTTCGTGTTATTGTGTCTGCAATTCTTGGAGATCCCACTGCTATAATTGGTGCTGTAGTTGGAGGTTTCATAAACAAGTAGAGATCAAGACACATAAATAATAAACAAGTATATGTACTTCACTATGTTATATTATATTGTTACTCATGTTCTTGTGTTAGTTATGTGTCTTGTGTTTATACTTGGTGTACGTGTTAACTGAAATGACTTATAATGTGTTTGTAACTAGACATACTTTACCTGTTTGTTCAAATATAGAAGCATTATATAAAAATTGAAAATAATCGTTACAATTTTGTAGCAAATCACAATTGATGTAGTTTATCATCTTGCATGGACATGGACTCATGGAAAAGGATTAGACACAAACACTTTATAAAGCTGTAAAATATTGAGATAAAGATAATAAGTGTCTAATTATTAGATGATAAATCATAATATATAAATTATGGTACACTTTATATTTTATATTAATAGTTTTATGTAGTTATAATTGTATTCATTTACTTGTATTTTATATCTTAATTTTCATTACTTTATCTAGTATCTCTAATTAAACTTTAACATAACCAGTTTTTGAAATTAACAAGTCCATTTTGTTTAGCCCAAGTTAATACATTCAGGTGCCTTTACCAAACAAATTTTTTTCCCACTGATATCTTCTCAAACCCAACCTATTTTTCTTTAAATTCAAGAAAATAAAAATAATTTTCTTAAAACTTATAATAACAAAAATTATTCTTAGATCTACCTCATATTTTTTCTTATTAAAAAAAGTTAAAAAATTTATTTTATATTAAATATCATTTAATTAAAAACTATTTAAATTAAAGTATTATTATTTTGGTTTAATATTGAATGATATCATTTAATGTTATAAGTTTAAGAATATTTTTTGTGATTTCCTAATTTTATTCAATCAGGTACATAAACAATGGAGATTTTGCACATCTCTTCCAACAAATTATCTCAACGAAAACTTTGTCCTAGAAAACTTTTGCCACATTTAACTCCTAACCACACCAAACATTTGCACTAGAGTCATATAATATATGTTAGGTCAAATTGATTAAACATAATAATATAATAGACTTTATAAGATGATGTGTATTTTTATCTATTGAGTTAACTATTCATAATAAAAGACATTTGATTCTTATTGAATTTTGACAATGTTTATCTATTTAAGTGAATATGGATTAAATCAAATAAAACTTACAACTTATAATTATGTATAGGATATATCTTAAATTTAAACAAATAAATTTTATTTGGGTTAAATCAAACAAAGAATATTGCTCATATAATTTTTTTTTTAAGAATATTGTATATTTCATTAAGTTCTTTGGGCAATATGGACCACTTTTTGCATGTCCATAATTATTGTTTAAATAACATGGCCTAGTATCTCTTGGTGCATTTCTTTTGAGAGATGGGCAGATACCTATCATGTATTAATTAATGTGGTTAATGAAGGATTACCTTGAATTTGTTTACATGCTTCTAGTTTTCTATGGAATTGGTGCACTACTGTTTTCTAAAATTCCCCATTAATAAATAACATATCTTTTTTTATGACATTTAATATATAAAATGTCACGATTTCATATATATATAACTGTTTCCTATATAAATAATATAGAAAATATTTTTAACAAATAATTTCAATAATTAATTTAAGTGTATTTATATGAAGCAGGATTAATGACCCAACCTTTTATACATTTTTTTCCCTCACATTTTTGCAATGGATATATATAATTCTAATTACAAGAAAAGGGGACAGCTGAAAGCCGAAGAGAGAAGCCTACTACGGTATGTAATGTGATAGCTTGACCATGACAACATGTATATCCTTTACTCTAGTATATATTTATTATTAGTATTAAACTTTTACATAACTTTTATTTCATGACATGATCTCACTTTCCGATTAAACATATAATTATATAAAAATTATATAATTAAGATTTTTTATACCATACAGTAAACATCTCCACAGTGGGCTTATCTGTTTGGCTTTTTGTACCCTTTTCTTGTAATTAGAATAATACATGTCCTTTACATCTTGACCATAACATTTGTTTCTTTCCTTTATTTTAATTTAGTGCATAACTAACCTCAACTTAATAGTCCTCGGTTGTGCTAATCCAATTGTATGATGTCAGTTTAATTCATCATAACAACGACCCATTTGTTTAGTTGAGTTTATTTTTTTATTTTAATATGAAATCTAATACCCACACACATAAAAATAATCTAATTCCTTACATCAATCGAGGATGCTCTAAGCAAAGAAAGCGACAAAAAAGAGAGAAAAAGAGGATGTTATTTTGGTGGGCAAACTCTATTTGCAACATTATTATATTTTTCACTTTTTATCTCGATCGTTAAAATTTTAAAAAATAACCTTAAATTTTATAAAAAAATTGATTAGTAATCTAATTAATTAGATATGAATGAATAATTAATTAATCAAATTATAATTAATTAAAAAATCAAAAATAATTAAATATACAATCATGTATAAATAAAATAATATAAAAGTAAATAAAGAATTGATACAATATTTTAGGTAAAAATAATCTAAGTTATAACAATAACTTAAAAAAATCACGATCTACTATTTTTTTACAATTTTCACAAAAAGTTGTTTGGATCCGAACCAACGTTTCAATAAACTCAAGTTATACGAGTAATTGAACCCGTTTAACTAGTATATGAAATGTTAACACAACAACACAAATGTAAATTGTGTTCTAGAATAAATTCAATAATGAAAAATCATAGTGAGAAAATTCAAGAATAAATCAATTAATTTCAATCATCTAGCAAACAAGTTCAACAAAGATAATCTATTTAAAGTTAAATAATCAAATTAAATAATTATGATATTACACACCTAATTTTTTGATCAAAGCATTCAAGAACATAATAAAGAAGAAGCTATATGAACATATAATCAAAATATCATAAATTAAATAGGATTATTAATTAATCAATCAAAGACAACCACCAATATTTGACAGGTTAAAAAGAAACCTAAACAAATATAATCTTATTTTTGCAAAAATGTTTTGAAAAAGAGAGTGCACAAAAAAATTTTAAAATTATAATAAATGCAGTTGAAGAAAAAAAGAAGCATTAGGTTGTTTAATTTATAGAGTAGTAAATAATATAGACAATATAGTAATTGAAAAGTTTAGTTTAAGTAAACAATTAGGTTAAAGTTTAACCCCTCTTCGCTCGATCGATTGAACCAATAAGATCGATCGATTGATCGAAACCATTTTCGATCAATATAGGTAAGGATTAATAAAAAAAATGAAACTAGATAGATTGAATACGATCGAATCCAACTACGATTGATCTATCCAAATTTTAAAATCAACCCAAGAGGACATAGATTATACAAGATCGATCTACCTCCTCAATCGATTTAGTCATTACTCAATCGATTTAGTGACATATATATTCTAAATGTTCTTATGTATCTAATATAAATACTAACGTGTTTAGGAACAAGTATATACCTTAAATATATTGATTCAAAACTTAGTATTTTTTTGGCTTGAACAGTTGTCTTGAGAATAAGCCTATAAATTAAATTACATCTAATTATTTTATTCATGAATATCATTAACATTCATAAACTTTACACTCTATGCCTTTATAAATCTCTACCATTATAATAATAAATGATAATTTTTTTTATAAAAGTCTATAAGTGTATTTAAATTAATGATAGTAGATTATTTATTAAATATATTTATGTATAATACTATTATAATACCTTTAGATAAAAAAGAAGGTATACGATATTATATATATATATATATATATATATGGACATATATGTAAGAAATGGTAAAAAAATTTAAGTTATATGCTATATATTAAATTCCATTAAAAATACATCTTATTTATTTTTCAACCATCGAAATATATTTTGCATCATTTTTTAATTATAATTATATTTTTAATTTTGATTAAATAATAATTTTATGATAATATTAATTAAATAATAATAATATATTTTACATATATCTCATTCTTTTTATTCTCCTTCTTTTTCTATTTTTATTTTATTCTATAAGATTGTTGCTATCCTTGTGATTCTTTATTTTATCTATAAGGTTTTCTTAAGTTAAATAAAAAAATATATAGCTAAATATGTTAGAATTAAATCATATTGAAAACCATAAATAGATTATAGATACAAATATCTTAAAACAGAATATTAAAATTTTTAAAATCTACATCATGTCAGATTATTAAGAATTTATAGATTCGAATGAGATACCTGGATTTATTGAGAACGATTGCCTACAGTTGCGAAAATGTTACGAGAATCGATCACGAACGGATGAACACGAACAAGGGGTGGTTTTTGATCTTTCTCAACCAAATCACTTTGGTTTCTCAATAGGATCGTCGTCTCTCTTCTAGATGGGAAGAAGATAAATTATTTTATAATTTAGTGTATTAGGAATCATAACCAAAATGGTATTTATATTGCTAAATTAGAGTTCATATAATCTCCTAGTTAAGGCAAAAAATTAGTATCTACTCAATTAACCCATATTAATTTGAGCAATTTAAGAGTTTACCAAAATTTGATCACTTAATTTCAACCCATTATATTAAATAGTTAATATAATTAAAGAAAGAAAAAATAAATTGCCTAATTTAGTATAGGAAATATGATTTCCTAACAATCTCTCACTTGGGAAAAATATTATTCTTGAATCAATAATATCACAATAATTTCTTAGGCCGTATCTGTATGCTATCTATCCTTAGAGTTTGTCTTAAACAATATGGTCTATCTCATATATTAGTAGCGAAACCACCATGGATTTTATCACAATATAGTTATGATTGTACCACAATGATCACCATACTAATACACTCAATATCATAGATCAAATATGGATGAGTAGCATGGAAATTACATACAATGTGATCTCAAAAATGCCTATTTCTAACTTGTCCTTCTTTATTCTTTAGTTAGATTAGTCCAAAGTTCTTAATGCAATGCAAACATTGCACACAGAAAACATAAGTAAGTTCATAAATAGAATCATAAACCATCAATTTTATTCTATAGAAAACTAAACAATCTAATGTCTAAAGTAAAACACACTAAACATAAAAAAAATGACTCTCATTAAACCAATCTATTATCATAAATAATACCCATATAGCAGTGTGCTCATGAAAAACCTTAGATGTTAAGCCTTAATAGGTCTGCTAGCATAGAATCTGTTCCTATATGTTCTATGAAAATCTACCTATCTTGAACTTTTTCTTTAACAATTAGAAATTTGATGTTGATAAACATCGATTTCGTTGAGCTTTTATTATTATTGGAGTAAAGCACGACCGAGTTATTATCACAGTAAATCTTCAATGGCTTGATAATGTCATCTATCACACGTAGCCATGGTTGATGAAGTTATAAGAGTCTGTTTAGCAGACTTCTATAAGATAGCTCTTCCACCCAACGTAAAGATATAACTTGATGTGGAATGCTTGTTATCTTGGTATCCCATAAAATCAAAGTCAGAGAATCTGAGGACATCTAAACTGTCTAATCTTTAATAAGTGAGCTTGTAGTATTTGTTCTTCTTAAATAACGTATCATACATTTGGTTGCCTTCCAATGCTGCATACCTAGATCACTCAAATATCTTTCCAAAACTCCCACTATAAATGCTATGTCGGAATGAGTACAAATTTGAGCATACATCAGACTCCTTACTACTAAAGCATTGGGAATCGTTTGTATCTCTTTCCTTTCAATATCATTATTGGAGCTCTATTTGAGACTAAACTTGTCTATTTTAGCCATATGTGTGTCTCCTGGTTTACTATATATTGCACCAAATTTACTTAGAAACTTATCGATATAACTCTCTTGTGACAACTTAAGGATACCTCGAGAACAATCTCTTAGTATTTGAATGCCTACTACAAAAGAGACATCACCAAAATCTTTCATCTCAAATTTCTTCATCAAAAATTTCTTAGTTTCATGCAATAAACCTATACCACTGCTAGCGAGTAGAATGTCATGACATATAATACAGAAAAATATATTTACTCTCACTAAACTTGTGGTATACACGTTATTAGTGACATTCCCCTCAAAACCATATGAGGTGATAACTTGATGAAACTTGTGATACCATTAACGAGAAGCCTACTTTATACCATATATGGATTTATTCAACTTACAAACCACTGACTTTAAATCTCTTGATACAAAGTTTTTTTACTGTACTATATAAATTGTTTCATCATTGTCTCCATTAAGAAACACAACCTTGATGTCCATCTGATGCATCTCTAAATCAAAAATGAGCTACTATTGCTATTATAATTCTAAAAGGGTCTTTTGAAGATACCGAAGAGAAAGTCTCTTTATAATGTATGCCTATCTTCTGAGTAAATATCCATTTACAACCAATGGGCTTCACATCTTTAGGAACCTTGAAGAGATCCCAAACGCCATTGTTATTCATAGAATTTATCTCATCCTTCATGGCATCAATCCACTTTTGAAAGTTAGAACTATGCATGGCTTCACAGAAGTTCATCGGATCATCCTTTGTTAATTTAATGACATCCTCATATTCTTGGAGAAAGATGATATAATTATCTGGAATCGCACTTCCCATCTCTCTAGCAGATCTCCTTTATGACACTTCTTGAGATTGTTAAGTTTGTTCTATAGGTGGTGCTTAAGGAAAACTATCATTATTGTCTTAGTCTAGAACAATGTTATCTAGTGTTAGAATTGTATCTTGAACCATGATAGGTAGAGATTTAATCACTTTCAATAACATATTCTTCTTCAAAGATAGCATTCTTTATATTTTCTTCCCTTCCAAAAGTCAATATCCTAAAAAAATCTCGCATTTTTTGTTTCAAAGAAGGATCTTATTGTGGAGTTGTAAAACACTTAGCCCCAATAACGTTCATCATAATGAATGAAATAGCAACTAATCGTCCTCAAGTGTAGTTTTCTTTCATGTGGCCTATAAAGTTGTGCCTAATCTAGACAACCTCAAATACGTAAATGCCTAATGCTCGACTTCTTGCCTGTCTAAAGCTCATGAGGGGTTTTGGAAACTACTTTGCTCAGTACCCTATTAAGTATGTACACTGTGTTCTTTAAAGCTTTTTTCCAAAGTGACTATAGTAAGAAGGAATGATTAATCATATTTCTTACTATATCCTTAAAAGTTTGATTTTGTCGTTCTGCAACATTACTCATGCTAGGTTTGCTTAGGATGATTTATTGCAAAATAATTCCACTCATTGAGGAAAATTATGAAGGTTCTTAGATGTTGTTCTCCTGATCTGTTATACCTCCTATAGTACACACCACGACGGTCCAATTTGATAACTTTAATTTTCTCTCCAAGTTGAATTTCAAATTTAACTTAAAAAGACTTAAAAATGTCAAGAAATTGTGACTTTTCATGTATCAAATATAGGTAACTATATCGAGAGTAATCGTTTATAAATGTAATGAAGAACTATTGTCCATTCCATAAAGCCATAGGGAATGGACCCATAAAGCCATAGGGAATAGACCATAGATATCAGTATATGTAAGTTCTAAGATGTCTATAGCTTTTTCGATACTTAATTTTGTAATATCGGTTTGTTTTCCCTTGATGCACCCAACACAAACTTGAAGGTCTATCAAATCTAAGGCTTCAATAATTCAATTCGACACAAGCCTCTAAATTCTCTACTTAGAGATATGATCTAAATGCTTATGCTATAAGGTGACATAATTATCACTTGGTATCATGTGAACTTGTTTGTAGTATTTTGTTATAAGAACTAACAACATCAAGCATATACAGATTATCAATTAAAGAACTGGAACCAATAAAATTTGAATTTTGATAGAGACTAACTTTATTATTTCCAAAAGAACAAGAAAATCCTTATTTGTCCAAATTACAAATAGAAATTAAATTTTGTCTAAATAGATTATGCCATAAATATCTCAAACAAATCCAAATAAAATCTAGTTTTCAATTATAATCTGAAATCTCTTATAGCTGATGAGTGCCCAAAAAGCACTAAAATAACCATGATTTTATGTACATTAATTGATTAAAAATACATATATTTATATGTTTTATCATATATTTATATAAATTTGTCTTTTTCGGAATCACGGGTATTTTTATTGTTTTTCAGGTATTTTGGCTTAAAAACGCAATTTAAAGACTCAAAGAGGAATACTTGAAGCAATACATCACAAATATATTAATAAATAAGTGGGAAAAGGTCAACAAACATGGAAAAATTGGACAAAAATGGGTCGAAAAGGTCAAAAATGTCAAAAAGATGGAAATCGCGCCCGCCGCCCACCACAAGTGCCATTTCGGCCGCCAACCGCAGCGCGCCCCCGCGTCACGTTCGCCCATCCGCGCGCCCCCATCGCGGGCATCGCCACGCGCCGAGCCGCGCGGACAGGCCGCGCTGCGCGCCACGCCGCCCAGCCCTCCGCGCGCCCAACGCCTTTTCGCCCATTTTTCACGTGTACCGCCCTCGTGACGTCATGCCGACGTCATTAATGACATCAAGATTCCAATACGCGTTTTACATTTTTTTAATATTTTTTAACATTTTTTACTCATTTTTTCTCTCCATCCTCACCTATAAATACCCCCTTCCCTTCACTTCAAAACACACCTTCAAAACACACTTCTCTCTTCTTTCTTCTCTCTTTTCTTAGATTTTTAAGTTTTTTTTAGTTTTTCTTAGTTTTTAGTTAATTTCTCTTAGTTTAGAGTTCTTCCTTTTTGGGAAGAACTAGTTATGTTTTTGTAATTTATTAGCTTTTTTGATTCAATAAATGTGGGAGTGCAAATTCCCGCTGTGTTTTCCAAAGAACTAGAATAGCATCAAGTTCAGAAGGATTTTATTTTCGTTACGCTTATTTTTTATGCTTTATTCTTACATGTTATATTTAATTTGTCTGTGATTAAATTTAACTCTACTGGCCGTTTATAAACATGATGTAATAATAACGCTTGTTATGCTTGCAAAATATTAAATAGGTAAAAATCTCTAAAATGAATTGATTTTATTTTTATTCAAGATTTTATATTAAGAATGTTGTAGAGAAATATATTATTTTTCATTACAAACTTAAATCTGAAAATTAGATTTTAAGGTTTAGTTATCCTATTCGATTTAGAGTAGTGCTCTTTTATTTGTTGGTACAATAATCGCCTCTAGTTGTGAGCTCTATTTCAAAAGTTTTTATAAGAATTATTATCTCGAAAATGTATTGACAACATGTTTTCGCAGAAGGGTTTTAAAACTTGAAAGTTAGTACTCGGATAACTAAATTTCTAGGTTTAATTTGGACACCTTGAATAAAGTTTAACTGTCTAACCCCACCAAAGGTGGCATTTAAATGGTTCATTTTCAATCTCTTAGAAAAGAAATTAATTTAATTAACCAAATTAGTTATCAACCCCACCCATAGGTGTTAATTGGATTTGTTTAGTTAACAAAGAATATCTAACCCCACCAAAGGTGGTATTCATACAAAAAGGAGAATCAATAAATATCAATTCATATATTTAATAACCTAAATAATACGAGCAAGCACAATTAACTTACTTATTATACCCACAAATACTCCACTCTTTTAACAGATAAAATTTGCATAAATATTTATTAAATCTATCTTTATTTTTATGTAACTAGATTAAAAACACAAAACCCAAAATATCGTGACAGGATGTTTAGGATTTAATTTCGTTTTTAAAAGTTTGAATAATAAATTAAAAACCACATACATTCCTTCCTTAGATCGACCTTGGGAGTATACTTATCATTTTCTATGAAATGATTCGTGCACTTGCGAGAGTTTTACAAATATTAAAACCAAAGTATTTGCGAGAATTGGCGATGCCGGTTTTCGCTCATCAAGTTTTTGGCGCCGTTGCCGGGGAAGGAATAGCGTTTTTAAATTATTTATCAAAATTTTAAAAATCTTTTGTGTTGTAAATAATTGTGATTTTTTTTATTAAAAAATTAAAAAAAATAAAAAATTTTATTGTTTGTGAAAAGTAAAAAAAATTCAAATTTCAATTTCGTAATAAATAAAAAAAATATAGCATGAATAATAAAATAATTTTGCATTTTGAAATTTGAAGTAAAAAAAAAAGTAAATAAATTTTAAATTAAATTAATAAATAAATAAGAATAAAAAAAATAAAAAAAATAAAAAAAATAAAAAAATAAAAAATAATAAAAAATAATAAAAAATAATAAAAAATAATAAAATAATAATAAAAAATAATAATAAAAAATCAAAAAATCAAAAAAAATCAAAAAATCAAAATCAAAAAAAATCAAAAACTTTATTTTCAATTTTTTATTTTTATTTTTTATTTTATTTTTTGCTGTTTTTTCTTTTTTTCTTTTTTTCTTTTACCTTTTTCAATTATTTTTTTTCAATTTATTTTATTTTATTTTTATTTTATTTTTTTGGCTTAATTTTTTATTTTTCTCTTTTTCTCTTTTTATTTTATTTTTTTTTCAAATTTTTTTAACTACTTTTTTTTTTAATTTTCGCTAAGTTAATTAACTTAGGTTTTTAGTAACTTAATTTACTAACTTATATTAATTTAATTTACTAACTTAATTAACTTAGATTTTCATTAACTTAATTAACCTACCTTTTTATTAACTTAATTAACTTAAATTTTAACTTAACTTAACTTAATTAACTTAATTTTAATAGCATGAAAAGTAAAGATCTAAGGGAGTTCGCTCAGGAGACTAGTTCTTGGAAGCCTTTGCGCCACTAGTCTTTTCTCTAGGAACGTTGTTCGCCTAGGAGGATGGTTTTTAAGGAGCCTTTGCCCCACCATTCTTTCCGAGAGCACTTTAATACCGATTATGTTATTTTAACTTCAAAAAATTAAAAAAAAATTAAACTATCTCCAAAATTTTAAAGCTTTAATTACAATCTAAGGAGTTAGTTGTTTTGTTTGTTCTAGGTACAATTGTGTTTTGATGCCTTAATTATTTGATTTGCACCCTAGATCGGGTTATCTAAAACCCTCAAGCATGTCCCTAGTTTTTGGTACGTAAAATTTGAAAATCAATAAAAAGGCATGTTTGAAATGAAGATAGGTAGACAACATTGTCTTACTTGTAGGTTTGATTGACTCAATGACAGGGGACATTGAGTTTACTTAAAAGGCAATCTCAAGTTACGCCTTGCTAAGACAAGTAAACTAAGCTGGACTGACGAGGCAACCCATCATTTTAGGTAATTTTTTTGTTATTTGTTTTAATTTTATTGTTTATTTTGGTTTAATTATATGTGAATAATTTTTAAATTGTTAAAACTAAAAATATTTTTGAGTTGTTAAGTTCACAAAGAATCATTCAGATACACTTTAATTTGATTTGAATACGATGAATGCACTTGCATTTCTCCATTACTACTTACACATTCTCAAGAAATAGGTAATCTTTCTTCTCTTTTCTCTTTATCTTTAATTTACGCTTGTTACATCGGCGACAATGTAAGTTCTTGGTCAGGGGTGGTGAAAAGTTACCATGCTTAATTAGAAAAGTTAAAAAAAAGATTTAAAAATTTAAAAAAAAAAAAATAAAAAAAATTTTTTTTTTCTTTTTTATGTTCACATCTTCATTTTTTGTGTTTGTTTTGTGTGATTTAGTAATTTTTGAAATTTAAAAAAAAAAAAATAAATAAAAAAAAAATAAAAAAAATAAAAAAAAAAATTATTTTCTCACAAAAATTTATCATTTCTTTAAATCAAATTTAAGTAAAGAGTTAAGTCTTTTGTACTGTTAGATTAATTTTTGAAAACATATCATGAAATATTTTGTAATTGTTTTTGATAATTAGTTAATTTTTGTCATAACTAGTATTTTCGAGCAAGATGTAGAAATTATATTAAACCCAAAATCGGCTTATGAATTTGTTTTAGCTGGAGACTACCTCATGTAGATATAATTTGAGCCTAATTTCTTTATTCAGAAAGTGAAATATATATTTTTTCTACTCCAAACACATTTCTTATTTCTTCAAATTCTTAGATGATCTCTATAGGCATTAATATCAATGTATGAATTTTTTTCTCATCTTAATAGTGTCGTATATTTTTTTTATTATTTTTGCTTAGATTAAATGATTTAAGTAGAAATTGATAGTATATGCTTTTATCTCATTCCTGCATGACGATCATATAAAAACAAAAGAGACATATCTCGGGTTACCTAAACCAAGATCAAACAGAAAAGCCACAAAATTAACCACTCACCAAAATCCAAAAAAATGTACAATCAGACAATGGTTGACTCTCTAAAATATACATATATTGAAAAAAAAATTAGAGAGATAAAAAAATATAGTATCATCTTCATACTACGACCCACATTCCCTACAAAGTCATGTGAGTACGCTAATTACAAAAAAAAAAAAGATATAGGAAATAATTCCCTAAAAGTCATTGCAATTTCTTCATTTGTAAAAAAGCATATATCTTGAAATTTTTTCTTAATGAGTTTGATTTATGCATGAAAATAATTTTTATATATGATATCTTTATAATTTATACATTTGATTCCTTCCATGAGATCAACGCCAAAATAACACTTTGAGCCTTTTTCTTTATACATATGCTAACATATTAGTTCATTTCTATACATCAACTCTTTTCGCATATAAATTAGTATTTAGTGTTTGAACCCATAGATTCAAGAGCCTGAGAGTATTGACTTCATGAGGAATAGAGTCGGTTAATTCGATTTATGACACCTAAATTGGGTAAAATTAAATTGATACATTTTTGATATGAAATATGAAAATGATTTTCACTAATTATTATAATAAATCATGATTGTTTAAAAAGATTAAAATAACTTATGCTTGAGATTTTAATTATGATCTTAAAGGAGATTAAAAAAGTATGAGACATTTTTGTGATATATTGTTTTCTTTTTATTCTTAAAATTTAATTTTTGATTTTGTTGTAATTTTAGTTGATTGTTGTTATTATTTCTTTTAATTTTTACATTTAGTTCAATGCTCATGCGGGTATCATTATCAAAACCCTCACGAGACTCAAACTCGTCTACCAGTGGCAACCTAGTGGGTTTAAAGGCTTGTGCAGATAAAGCAAATGCAACCGTGTCAATCTCTAAAGTGATTTAGGATAGTTTAATTTTTTAGTTTTTATCGCTTTCTTGCTAAGGGACTAGCAAGAAGTTCGTCGGGTTGTGATGAGTGCCCAAAAAGCACTAAAAATAACCATGATTTTATGTACATTAATTGATTAAAAATACATATATTTATATGTTTTATCATATATTTATATAAATTTGTCTTTTTTCGAATCAATGGTATTTTTATTGTTTTTCGTGTATTTTGGCTTAAAAACGCAATTTAAAGACTCAAAGAGGAATACTTGAAGCAATACATCACAAATATATTAATAAATAAGTGAAAAGGTCAACAAACATGGAAAAATTGGACAAAATGGGTCGAAAAGGTCAAAAATGTCAAAAGATGAAATAGCCGCGCTTCACCGCCTACCTACAAGAAATTTACCATCTGGCCTGATGTCATATACAAGGCTACAGATCGTGTCGCTTTCCATCCGCTACATGTTATCACAGTTACTGCACGCACAAAGGCGCGTTAGCCAGACAGGATTTCTCTTACAAGCGCTACAGCGCCCAAGAAATTTCTCCGCGCGCGCTTCAACGCTTTTTCGCTCTATTTTTCACGTGCTACCGCCTCGGACGTCATGCGCGTCATTAATGACATCAAGAATTCCAATACGCCGTTTACATTTTTTAATATTTTTTAACATTTTTTACTCATTTTTTCTCTCCATCCTCACCTATAAATACCCCCTTTCCTTCACTTCAAAACACACCTTCAAAACACACTTCTCTCTTCTTTCTTTCTCTCTTTTCTTAGATTTTTAAGTTTTTTTAGTTTTTCTTAGTTTTTAGTTAATTTCTCTTATTTTAGAGTTCTTCCTTTGGGAAGAACTAGTTATGTTTTTGTAATTTATTAGCTTTTTGATTCAATAAATGGGAGTGCAAATTCCGCTTGAGGTTTTCCAAAGAACTGAATAGCATCGAAGTTCTGAAGGATTTTATTTTCGTTGCTTATTTTTTATGCTTTATTCTTACATGTTATATTTAATTTGTCTGATTAAATTTAACTCACTGGCCGTTTATAAACATGATGTAATAATAACGTTGTTATGCTTGCAAAATATTAAATAGGTAAAAATCTCTAAAATGAATTGATTTTATTTTTATTCAAGATTTTATATTAAGAATGTTAGAGAGAAATATATTATTTTTCATTACAAACTTAAATCCAAAATTAGATTTTAAGGTTTAGTTATCCTGCCTGATGAGTAGTGCTCTTTTATTTGTTGGTACAATCGCCCAAGAGTTGAAAGTAGCTCTATTTCAAAAGTTTTTATAAGAATTATTATCTCAAATGTATTGACAACATGTTTTCAAGAGGGTTTTTAAAACTTGAAAGTTAGTACTCTGATAACTAAATTTTAGGTTTAATTTGGACACCTTGAATAAAGTTTAAATCGTCTAACCTCATCAAAGGTGACATTTAAATGGTTCATTTTCAAACTCTTAGATAAAGAAATTAATTTAATTAAAAAAATTAGTTAACAACCCCACCCATAGGTGTTAATTGATTAGTTTAGTTAACAAAGAATATCTAACCTCACCAAAGGTGGTATTCATACAAAAAAGGGAGAATCAATAAATATCAATTCATATCTTTAATAACCTAAATAATATGAGCAAGCATAATTAACTTAATTATTATATCCATAAATACTCCACTGTTTTAACAGATAAAATTTGCATAAATGTTTATTGAATCTATGTTTATTTTTATGTAATTAGATTAAAAACACAAAACCCAAAATATCGTGACAGGATGTTTAGGATTTAATTTCGTTTTTAAAAGTTTGAATAATAAATTAAAAACCACATACATTCCTTCCTTAGATCGACCTTGGGAGTATACTTATCATTTTCTATGAAATGATTCGTGCACTTGCGAGAGTTTTACAAATATTAAAACCAAAGTATTTGCGAGAATTGGCGATGCCGGTTTTCGCTCATCAATAGCCTCCACCATAACTTTATTACCGTCACCCATAAAGATGAATCTTTCAGCATCACTTGGCGGTTGGCTCCATAGGTAACTCTACAAAGACATACTTCTATGAATAGTAGTACCAGAATCTACTCACTAAGTGTCCTTATGTATAGAAGCTAAATTAACTTCTACAAACTAAAGCTAGAAGCATACAATTCTTTACACGTCAGGCAATGTACTTGGAATAATTCTTCTTTATGTGTCCTTTTGGGTGTTATAACTCACTTTAAATGTAGGAAGAAAGATCAAAAACCAAGTGCATGAGCAAGTCCTCGTATAGGTTTAGCTTAAGCGACTTAAGTTTTAATGTGAGGTGTCTCATCTCTATCAAACAACAATTTTTCTTTGGATTGACCGTTATTCACACGAAAATAAATAAATAAATGTCTTTATAATTGTCATATATTTATCATCGCAGGTGCATTGTTATTTGGCCAAATTGTCTTCTTTTAGGCCAAGTACAGTTCCCATAAATAACTCGACACAAACATCTATGTATTTTTTATTAAATTAATCTTCACAATAAATGTTACTTTGACATGTTATTTTAATTAATTTAATTAAAAATATTAGACTAATTGGACAAAATAATATAACTCCCAAAAAAAATGTATTTTTTATATGAATAAAGAATCAAATGTTCTACCTTGTAGATAACCAAATCATTTAAAAAATTAATAATATCAAAATCATGATATAATAAACAAGATTGCAAAATCATGATATAATAAATAAGATTGAAGTTCTGGATCCCAGACAATTTTTTATTAAAAAATAAATAATAAATCAATCAATGATATATGAAAATCCAAGAAACATACTTTAATCTCAAAATAAAAAAAAAATTTGAAAATTTAATTTTTTTTACATAAAATATAAATATTTTATTCAAACATACAAATAGAATATTCACAAATCTTAATAATCTAATCACGATGACCGCTTTGATACCACTTGTTAGAATTAAATCATACTAAAAGTCATAAATAGATTATATATACAAACATCTTAGAATAGAATGCCAAAATTTTTAAGATTTACATCATGTCAGATTATTAAAGATTTATAGATTCAAGTGAGATACTAGGATCAATTGAGAGTGATTGTCTATTATTATGGAAATGCTACAACAATCAATTATGAGCAGATAAACACAAACGAGAGAGTGGTTTGTGATATTCCTCAACCAAATCATCTTAGTTTTTTAATGAAAGAGTCGTCTGTTTTTCAGATGGGGAGAAGAAAAATTGATTTATGATATAGTGTATTAGAGACCATAACTAAAATGATCTTTATATATTATTTAATTAAGATTCTCATAATCTCTTAATTAAAGCAAAAAAATCAATAGCTATTCAATTAGTTCATATTAATTTAAACAATATAAGAGTTTATTAAAATTTGATTACTTAATTTATTTTATTATATTAAATAGTTAATATAATTAAGAAAAAAAGATGTTAATTAATTTAGTGTAAGATTTCCTAAAAAATAAGCATTAATTCAACAAATATTTACTATATTTTTCTATCTACTACCAAAATATTCTTAACATTTACACAATTTTTTTTGCATCTTTTTATTGACATCTCCTAAAATAATTATATTTACATAATTTAAATTATATGTACATGTTAGTTTATAATTGACTCCATTGAGTGTCATAAAAAAAATACATAAAACTTAGGATGTTATAATATATTATTTATATTTACTTTAAAATTTTAGAATTTTAAATTTAGCGAGTTCTTGAGTGGGAAAAGTAAAATTTCACAATTTTGGAGTTTTGATTGAAGACCTTTTCATTTACCATTATTTTCCTTGCCACTAAAGCAACCTATAAGCTCCCCCAGCAATCAAGTTTGGTAAAAGGGTATTATAGTCTTTTTTGATTTCTTTTTTGTTGTTGTTAAAATGGGATGTACTAGTCAATTTTTTATCATTATTTTTAAAGATAATGCAATTAAGATTTGTGTTAAATCTCACATCGGTCAGGTACTAGACTTTCGTTGCACATATAACCTTGAACAATCCTTCATCTCATAACCTGAGTTTTGAGATTAAGTAAAATTTAAGTCTAACATGGTATCAAAGTTGATTCTTTGGCTTTCTATCGGTGTCCAAGAGCTTGGTGGTGCGCTCAAGGCATAGCTCCGCCCGCTTAGTACCGGCCAGGACCACCAACCGATGTGGAGAGAGGTTGTTAAGTCCCACATTAGCCAAGTACTAAACTTCCAATGCACATATAATTTTGTGCAATCTTTCATCTCACAACATGAATTTTGAGATTGAATTAAACTCAAGTCTAACAATTTAAATATTTAATATACTTATATTATATGGTTGAGCAATTCATTGACATAATATTATTGTTAGATTATTAGAATAATATTATAGTCATATAAATTACACTATACAAATTATAATGTAAACTAATTAAAAAAATTTAATATAAAAATTTATTTAATTTTTAAGAAAATTTTACAATATATTATACTATAATTAACATGAATATAAATAAAATTATAAATTTACACGAATCTAACATTATTCATTGTCACACATAAGCATTATAAGAAGCTTTTTTGTTGTGTCCTAGCCAATTTTCTTCGTATTCCTAATGTACGGAACTCCATGCTACTAAGAAATTTTATTTAAAATCATAACCTTTGAATTTTTAATCGTGTTTGCCAAGTTTTATTCATAATTCTAGCATGAGACTATTGACTTTCTATGAAAAACATTTTACGTGTGAAATATTAACCCTATTGAACATTAAATATGTTTTTTTTCCCTAAAATTTTGGACGGTAGTGAAAATGCCACATGTTTAATTTATTATAAAGTGTAAATAATATTTAGTTATGTATAACGTTTATATCATTTTATTAATTTTTATAAAAATATTAACATGTGATATTAAAAATTAATTATGTTAATAAAAATTATCAAAAATAAATAAATATATACATGTTATATGAAACTAAACATTTTTGATATAGTTAAAATAAGGTTTCAAGAATTTTTGATCGGTCCTAAACTTCAGTGACAAAACATAATAAGCCTTTAACAAATTAAGAATATGGGGAAAAACAAATTTTGACCGGTCCTAAACTTCAGTGAAAATATATAAGATTAAAATAAATTTTTTTATTGTTGCAATCGTTAAGATAGTAAAATATTAGTTAAAAAAATTGATGATAATGATCATATATATATATATATATATATATATATATATATATATATATATATATATATATAACTTATTGAAAAGGGAAATAATAGAATAAGTTTGGTCAAATGCCAAAATGATAATAACAAAAGAGAAAAAAATAATTTCATTGAAAAGGGAAATAATAGAATAAGTTTGGTCAAATGCCAAAATGATAATAACAAAAGAGAAAAAAACTTGTAAGCTTTACCGACCTTGGTTTTGGTAGTTGCCTAACAAATTCCAGGAAACATACGTTTAAGACTAATCTATAACACAAACATGATATGATTTAATATGATTTTTTAGTTATAAAATTAGTTTTATTATTCAATATTAAGATTTCTTACCGTTATAAATAAAGAAATTATCTGAAAGTAATTAATAATTTTTATAATATTAAAAGTAGGCAAACTTAAGCTTGAAAACAGGATACAAACATGCAAAATAATACTAATGACACTCCTACTATATAGTATATACAGTAAACCAAATACCTTTTTTTAAAAAACCCTTTTGGCTTGTGATTTGTGCATTCCTATTTTTACCATCTACTTTCTCTTCCTTCTCATAATTTAAAAATGAAAAAGAGAAAAAAGAAAAAAAAATGAAACTATCCAAAAAGAATGAAGTGGTAGAGCTGAAATTTCATAATTTTAGAATTTTGAATAAAGACCTTTTTATTTTTTTCCCTTTGCGACAAAAGCAACTCATGTTGAGAATCAGCACCAACTCAATAAATGAAATGATTGAAGAAAATTATTAAAAATAAAAACCAACACAATAAATGAAATGGTTGAAGAAAGTTTTTGAAAATTAACACTAACTCAATAAATAGAGTAGTTGAAGAATTTTTTTTAAGAAAAAATCTAGAAGAATATAGAAAAGAGAAGTGTGTAGAATGTGTTAATATTTGTGTAGCTAAAATTATTTTTTAGTTTTATATTTGTGTGGTGTAGATTGCATGGTGAAAACTATAAATAACCTATCTTACATTTGGTTTAATCATCCCATCAAAAACAAATAAGTCTTTGTATTCTTAGTTTGAGTGTAAGTTGAGAGCTTTCTCTTTGAGTGTTTGTATTTCTCTTAAATTTGTGAGTTGCATTTGAAAGGTGTTATAGTGTCTTTTATTGTGAATATAATATAAGTAATTTTTTTACTTATTTGGATCCAATATTAATAAATTTAGAGTTTGTATTCTAAATTTTACTTCACAATTGGTATCAGAGCGGGACGTATAAGACCAGAGGAAGTATGAGACACTCTTGTTACACTATTTTCAAAGAAGAATGATATGAAATTGCAAATTCTTGAGAACGAGCTGCTATTAATGACACAACACGATATGATGATTTCCCAGTACTTTCACAAGGTGAAGTCGTTATACTGTAAAATTTCAAAGTTAGATCTGAAAACTCCTATTAGGAAAACTAGGATAAAGAGAATAGTTATCCAAGGTTTGAGACCTGAATATCGAGAGTTTGTTACCGCTATATAAGGATGGCCGACATAACCATCTCTTGTTGATTTTGAGAATTTTCTAGCCGGTCAAGAAGTTATGGCTAAGCAAATGAGATGAGTCTCGCTGAAGGGTGAGGAAGAAGCGCTCTAAACCAGCAATTGCAGAGACATTTTCAAGTGGTACAATGGTAGTTGATCTAATAAGGATGGCGACAAAGGAAAATTTTATTAAGAAAATGGAGGTTTTCGTCCAAGGGAGCTTGGAAGAATCACAATAACAATAGAAAATTTGATGGTGAGTGTTATAATTGCAAGAAGATAGGTCACATGAAAAAATATTATTGGAGTAAGAAAAGGCTTATTGAAACTAATATAACTACTTTCAGTTCTAAAGAGAATAGCGAAGATGGTTGGGATGCCGAAACATTATTCATTATAAAGGAAGAAGAATTAGCTTTCACAGTTACAACTGTGGAAAATTCTGGCAACTCTACTCTTGAGAAAAGTACAGATCATGATTTGCTTGTTGAATGGGATAAAAAGACAACTACCAATGGTTCAACCAACAATCAGTGGGAAGAGCTAGATACATTTGCTTGGGGAAGAAAGGCCAAAGATGCTATTGGATTTGACAATCCTATTCTGCTTTCACCACAGTGGCTTCTGCCAAAGTTAGGATATATTAAGCTAGCAAAGACAACTGTGGGAAACCGTCCCAAATCAAATCCTTCCTTTGGAAATGGCTTAGACATCACGAAGTTATCAAGAAATAGTGAGGAGGTTCATTATATCAAGAAGAAAAAGGATGTGTTCAGGTCATCCTTACTGGATGTGGAAATTAGTAGTCATGATCGATGGCGTGATGGAAAAAGAGACACCAAGTCCTCTTTGCGTAAATATTGTTGGAGAGATGGAGATAAAGAGCTTGGTGGAAACCACAGGATGGACTATTGGATAGAAAATTCAAACATGAAGCACTTTGGAGAAGAGCATCGTGTTCTATCTGATCGAGGGACATACCCGAGTAACAAGGATTCCAACAATGAACAAGGCACCTCTTCTGCAAAGTTTGGTGGTGACAGAAAATCAGATAGATCGACAGGGAGATCTTATGATATCATAAGATCTAATGTTGCAATGGATGATGTTACTGATTATGACATTTTATAGGAGGAAGATGATGAGATCCAGTCGTATCCTTTGCCAAAGAGTAGATCTCTGGAGTCATCTCGGTGGTTGAACAGTCTGATAATGATGACAGTGGCATTCACAGCACCTTCAAAACAACAAACGAGTCAAAACAACCTAACCCTAGCCCTATCGATCCGACAGTAGCAACAAACGAGGAATGGTAGTGGAAGAGGTAGAAGAGAGGATTGTTGGAGTGAAGGTGTTATGACGGTGTTGATTGATGCATGAGGTGAAAGATATGTGGAACTGAGTAGAGAAAATCTCAAGCAAAATAATTGGAAAGAGGTTGTTGATATTGTGAATAGTAGAAAGGACTATTCAAAAATCCTAAGATTGATATTCAATGTAAGAAACAAATTGACGCTGTGAAGAAAAAGTATAAGAGTGATAAGGCTAAAATTGTTGTAGGTGGAGGACCTAGCGAGTGGCGTTTCTTTGAACTACTTGTTGAGTTAATTGGTCCTACTGTAAAAATAATTGGGTTTGCTAGGTTTGGTGATGAGAGCGAACAATTGCTTGCCTTGACAAAAATGAATGGGCAGTACTGTTGTACTAGGCTCATGTGTGTTGGACCTTGTTCCAATAGGAAGCCTACTACCACAAAATAGAGTGGTTCATACCCTAATACACAAGGAAACCAAGCCGAGAATGATCCAAATAATAAAACAATTTTTGTTAGTAGTTTGGATCCAACTTTAATGATAACATGCTAAAACAAGTATTTGGCCAATTTGGTGAGTTAATTCATGATAAAATACCAGTTGGAAAAGCATGTGGTTTTGTACAATTTGTCGATAGAAAAAATGCTGAGGATGCAATTGAGAGTCTGAATGGAACAATAATTGGTAAGCAAACCATTCATCTTTCATGGGGTCGTACCTCAAGAAATAAGCAATGGAGAGTGAGTTAAAATAACCAGTGGAATCAAAAGACACATCCAACAGTTGGAAGGAATTAGATGCAAAGTGGCATATAAATGTAAAGAATGTTTTTCTTCATGGAAATTTGGTGTTGAGGGGGAGTGTTGAAAATCAACACTAACTCAATAAATGAAATGGTTGAAGAAAGTTGTTGAAAATCAACACCAACCCAATAAATGGAGTTGTTGAAAAAAGTTATTGAAAATCAACATCAACCCAATAAATAAAGTGGTTGAAGAAAGTTGTTAAAAACCAACATCAGCTCAATAAATTGAGTGGTTGAAGAAATTTTTTTAAGAGAAAATTTAAAAGAATGTAGAAAAGAAAAGTGTGTAGAATGTGATAATATTTGTGTGGTTAGAATTATTTCTTAGTTTTATATTTATGTGATGTAAATTGTATGATAAGGACTATAAATAGTCTACCTCGTATTTCGTTTACTTATCTCATCAAAAACAAATAAGTCTTTGTATTCTTAGTTTGAATGTGAGTTTGAAGCTTTCTATTTGAGTGTTTGTATTTCTCTTCAATTTGTTAGTTGCTTTTGAAAGGTGCTATAGTGTCTTTTATTGTGGGTATAATACAAATAATTTATTTACTTATTTGAATATAATATTAATAAATTTAAAATTGTGTATTCTAAATTTTACTCAACAAACCATGATCTTCTCAATGATTAAGTTTGTTAAAGAGGTATTATAGTCCTTTTTTTCAATAACTAAAATGGGGTATTATAGTTAAAAAATAAAGATGAAGTAATGGTATAAATTTCATATTTATTTTTAAAATAACATTTATATTATATACTTATTTTTTACAACATTTTAATTATATTATTATTAAAAAGTTAACAAATTATCATTTTTAAATATTTTTCTTTATTTTATAGATTTTTATTTATTTTTTTTCTTCAAATTTTCAGCTTATTCAAATGAAAACAATCTTTGTATAATGTAATTGAAAAATATTTATAAAAATAAAATAAAAAAAATTAACTTTATTCTCGTAAAATTACTTTTTAATATTAATAGAACTAAAATATCGCAAAAATAAATACAATAACCAAACATCAATTTTGTAATAAATAACTAACCCTAACATTAATTTTCACTACTTTTAAATAGTAACTTTTTTTTCTCAACATAACCTCTCAACTCCTAAATAAGACTTAAATTTAAAACATTTAATATGTACAAATACATTTCGTTCAGCAACTCGTTGGTCTAATATTCTTATAAGGGGACAAATAAACATCACAAGAAGTTTCTATGTTGTGTCCGAAGTTATCTTCATATATTTAACGTAAAGAACTTCATGCTACTAAGAAATTTCTTTAAAATTGTGACCTTTGAATTTTTAATTATTTATCCAATACTTTATTAAGAATTCTAGCACGAGACTATTTACTTTTAATGAAAAACATTGATTTTTTAAATATTAACCCTCGAACAATAAACAAATTGAAAATACGGGAACAAAGAACAAAAGTGAAGAATATATATATTTTGATTAATTATATTATCCAAATTTTAAAGGAGAAAAAATAGAATAATAAGTGTGATCAAAGTTCAAATGCCAAAAGGAAAAGAATAAAAGAAAAGAAACAACTTGTAAGTTTAACCAACCTTGGTTTTGATAATTGCCTACCAAATTCTTTCAAAAAACAGGCTTACATATTAGGGTACCAACACCGGCTAAAATCCAAAATCAACATTAATTTTTTTTAATTATAATTAATAGTTAATTTTTTTGATAAACCAATTAATTTTAACCATAATTATAGAAATTGACCCAAAGTAATTAATTTTTTATAATATTAAAAGTACGTGAATTTGATCTTAAAAACACGAACACCTGCATGACCACACGCAACACAAACATTCAACACACCTCTAGTATAAATACAGTAAATGAAATCTCTTTTCAAAACCGCTTTTGGCCTGTGTTTTGTGCAAATCCTATTTGACCATCTTCTTCACTACTAGATCTTCTTCCTCTTCCTGCCATTAATTTGAAAATTAAGAAAAAGAGAAAAAAACAATGAAGCTTTGCAAAATAGACTCCATTACGTTCATTCTTATCTCATTTGCTATACTACAATATGCTGCACTTAGCTCATCACAACAACCAAACCCAAAACCATTTCCATTCTATAAATTTGAAGAAAAAACAGATCAAAGTTCATTCCATTTCACTAATTTCTCATCAATTGATCAAGGAGCTCTTCAATTAACACCAGATTCAGAAAACCCAGACTATGGTTTCACAAACAAATCAGGCAGGATCATGTACTACAAACCATACAATCTCTGGCTATCAGATATTGATGACAAAATTGCCTCTTTTAACACCACCTTTGTTATCAACATCTTTAGGCAAAAAGAATGGAGATCTGGTGAAGGTTTTGCTTTTCTTATAGCTCCAAATTTTGACATCCCACAAAACAGTCATGGGCAGTGGCTAGGCCTCACAAACGCAACTATTGATGGTGACAACAACAATCATATAGTTGCTATCGAATTCGATACGGAAAAGCAACAAGAATTTGATCCAGATGATAATCATTTAGGCCTTAATGTCAATTCAGTCAAGTCAAAAAAGACCGTTCGTCTTAGGGACTTTGGTTTTGAGTTATCTCCAGAAAATGTCACATACTATAGAGTTTGGATACAGTATAATGGTATGTCTAAAGTAATTGAAGTCTACATGAAGATTAATAGAGATGATAACAAGACTAGGACTTTGCTTCTTAGAGAAATTATAGACTTGAAAAAATATGTCAAAAAAGAATCATACTTTGGATTCTCTGCTTCTACAGGCAATACCGCAATTCAATTGAACTGTGTATTAGAATGGGATCTACAAGTTGAAATTTTGAAACCCAAACGAGATTGGACTTCTTTAAAGATTGGTCTTGGGATTGGTGTTCCTGGATTGTTATTGTTATTTTTTATTGGAGTTAAGTTTGGGGTTGTTTATTTGGACAAGAGGAGAACAAGAGATGATGAAGAAAATGTGTTGGGAATAGTATTGAAAAGATTGCCTGGGATGCCTAGAGAGTTTAAGTACAAGGAATTGAATAAGGCTACTAATAATTTTCATGAGAGTATGGTGTTGGGACAAGGTGGTTTTGGTATTGTTTATAAAGGTGTTCTTCATCTTGATGAGGATAGTAACAATTCTGATGCAAGAATTACTAAAACTGAAGTAGCTGTGAAGAAATTTTCAAGGGACAATATCAAAAGCAAGGATGATTTCTTGGCTGAGCTTACTATCATTCATCGTCTTCGCCATAAACATCTCGTTCGATTAGTTGGTAATTTTCACCTCACCTTCATTTTTGGACTTTGTTTCTGGTTTTGCTTCCATACTGCATTTCAAAGTTTGTCCGTTTGTTTGTTTTTTTTTCCACTGCATTTTACTGTTTCAAACAATGAATACAACTTTATTTAATCAATTTTAAAAAAAATAAATTTGAATACACCTTGCAATTTAAGAAAAATTAAGAAAATTGTTAAGTCAATTGTAAAAGTGTAATATGAATTTGTCAAGCACATAACACTAATTAGTTGTTATCAGTCTCTTTCATTTTTAAAAGGTCAGAGTTCATAATATTTTGGCTGTACAATTGCGGCTTCTCTTACTGGCCGTTAAAACTGACTTTCAGAATAGTTCAACAATCCAAATTAATCAACTAAATGTTGTAAATCTACTGAGTAGTTTAATTCATTGGATTTAGTAGATTAAAATAAAGTAATATTTTCACATTTTTCAGGATGGTGCTATGAAAAAGGGAAGCTTCTGCTTGTCTATGACTTCATGCCAAATGGAAGTCTTGAGAAACACCTATACGAATGTTCTAATGAGAATATACTAAGTTGGAGATACAGGTGCAAAATACTTGCTGGTGTAGCCTCAGCACTGCATTACCTTCATAATGAATATGATCAAAAGGTGGTTCATCGTGACCTCAAATCGAGTAACATCTTGCTAGATTTAGAATACAATGCTCGATTGGGGGATTTTGGGCTCGCTCGAGCCATAGAGAATGAGAGAAACTCATATGCTGAGCTAGGAGTATGTGGAGTTCAAGGAACTATGGGCTATGTAGCTCCAGAATGCTTCCACATGGGAAAAGCCACACCTGAATCTGATGTGTTTGGTTTTGGCGCAGTTATTCTTGAAGTTGTGTGTGGTAGAAGCGCTGGAATTAAGATTCAGCAAGAAGAACATCAGTATACATTGGTTGATTGGGTTTGGATGTTACGTCGAGGAGGACACATTGAAGAAGCTGTAGACGAAAGGATCAAAGATAATTGTGTTATCGAGGAAGCAAAGAGGCTTCTATTTCTGGGATTGGCTTGTTCACATCCCGTAGCTAGTGAAAGGCCACAAACAGAGGCTATATGCCAGATTATATCTGGAACTTTGCCAGCACCTATGGTACCTCCGTTCAAGCCCGTCTTTACTTGGCCCTTGTTGGGTACAGCAGCCTTTAGCTCCATCGACACTACATATTCAAACATGTCTGCATCTTCAACTTGAAAAAACTTTGTATCTTATATCATAGAATCGAACATTCACATCCTGCAATTGGTCAGCTTGCTCGTCTATTGTAATATAATATACTCAGCTACCAGCTTTGGAGTCATTTTGCTCCATGGAATTGAGATGGGTCATTTTTAATAGATACTCATTTGTTGCATGTTGTATCATATAGCACTATAAGATGTACAAATAGTTTTCTGAAAGTTCAGCATTAACTATATAATTTGCATTAACTTATAAATTTGAATGCTTACACGTGAAACCATGATTAGAAATCCGCTTATGCCCTAATAATAAACCCTAAACCCTTACTCCACTTGAAATTGTATACAATTTGAGTTCACTACAGATGGAAGGACATTCATTCAATACTAGAAAATGAAAGAAAAGGTGCAAAAAAGGACCTTAGCAACTTCTGAATTTTCTTCAAACCAAGTCAAATTTCACTTGAAATTTCTTTTTATTACAGTCCAACATTTCACTCAAACTATAGTCCAGCTTCCTCTGTTTCAAAATTTTGTGCCGCAACTCCAATCTTTTCCTCAAACCATACCGGAAGAAGTCAGGAAAATCTGCAACTTCATCAATCTGTCTTCCCATAATCTCTACCAAGAACCTGATTCTAGGTTCTAAAGAGTTCTGGATACTCTTGAACAGAATAGGAGGATAACCTGTCACCAAAGTTGTTATTTGTCTATCTGCAAATCCACATCTTTGAAGAAAATCATAATTGGGTCTCAAAACCTTCTCTACATCTCTACACAATACTTCAGGGAAGTTCACTGCCACAGTCTGAAGACCTATTTCAGTTAGACCTAATGACTTCAGAAACTCAGCAGTAGGATGCAATCTTTTATCGACACTATAACCCATCATAAAAGGGTTTTTTACAAGAACTTTTCCAATCATTCCATCTTTGGCAAGGCCAAGACTAGCAAGAAACTGCACAATTTTGGTTAACTTTGTCTCAATGCTGTAGCTTATGAGCCTCGGGTTGAGCAAAATCATCTTGCCAAGTTGCTTTTCAGGAACACCCAACGCCTGAAAGAAACCCAATAGTGGACAAAGCTTCTCTTCCACACTATGAAACAGTATATAAGGGAATTTGGAAATGGCAGAAGCAACTTCACCGGGTTTAGTGCTAAGGGTTGTGAGGCATTCAATTGCTGGAACCAGCCTCTCAAGAAGACCCAAAGTGAGAATCTTGGGGCACTTTGAAACAACAGAAGGCAACTTCCTTTCCTGAATGCCAATACTTTTCAAGTAATCCCAATTTTCAGATGCCCTTTCCATATGTACATCCTTGAGACGATGGCATTTTTTGAAAATTTCATTTATACTCTTATCATCAAAACCTTTATCCCTGAAGAACCACATGATACCATTTTGAGTATTGCTGCTTTCCATAACTCACCACTAACTGGACATGAATAAAATCAAATTAACCAAAATTTAGAATAAGTACAAACATACTCGAAGCAAATTCAACTCTGGAAGTTGGAACCTCAACGTAAATCAAAGAAGCATGAAGGATAAAGAGGAAACTAATATTTTTTTGCCAGAAAATTATTGTTTTTTTTTTTTGGTATACCTCACTAATGCAGAAACGAAAGGAAGATAGAAATAAAGAAAATGCTTTTCTTCGTTGAGTAAAAAAACACCAAAAAAAAAAAAAACAAGCATAGAGCCACATACCTGAAATTTAATCAGTCACAGCCGTGAAAGAACAAATAAGAAATTTTAAAGTCGTGTTGAATTCATCCTTCATCGGCAACCCAAATTCGGGATAGGAAATCAGTGACAGAGGCAATGAATAGAGACACTCCTGAAAAGCCTTATCTTTTTGTAATTTTCAAGCAATGGAAAATCGTAGTAAAAGAGACGATTGATGGGTTTAATATTCATTTACGGAATTACCCTACCTAGTGTTCCTAAATAACCAATTTACCCAAGGGTTTACTTGCCATCTCGCTTATACCCTATCACAACTAAGAATGAACAAAAAAATCACAAGTTTTGTTATAAGTGGTTATTTGAACTAATAATTTAATTTTTACTTGATAAATTTTAAAAAATAATACAATTTTACTTGTCTGTACTCAAAATTAATTATGTTTATTTAATTAATTTACATATTTAATAAATTAAATTATATATTAATTAGATATCTAGGTTAGGCCCGTTAGGGTTTTTAGTTTTTAGTTTCTAGTTTCACTTTTGTAACTCTTGGCTTGCCTCTCTAGTTTCTCTATCGTTTACCCTGCCGATCTCAACTCTCAACCCTTTACACTAGGTCGTTCTCAACCTTCTGCCCTTGGTCGCTTTTAGCTCTCTGGCGCTCTCAACTCTCCCCATGGTTAGTCCTTATTAGCTTCTTCTTCTCCTTGATCTTATCAGGTATATTATATATACATAAAGTGTTTCCTTATCTGATGTCTCCTTATATGAATAAGATGATTCAAATCTCCAAACTTACTCTGTTCTATGCTTCAAAAGTGGCTACTATGTTTTGTCACTTTGTGTATAGGTATTGGGCTAATTTTTGATAAAGTTGGTTCTTTTAGCTTTAAAGTTATAACTATTTCTTTCCCATTTTAAGTTCTAGTTGAAAAGTTCAAAAAATAAATTAACAAAATATGATAGGTATGATCTGTTTACCATTGGAAGCACTTTTACAATTGATGATACTTCTATAAAAGATCTTCCATTTTGCCTATCATCATCCCATGAGACATTGATTAATGTAATTTAAGCATTCAATGACAGGTTTCTATGTTAGGATTGAGTGTAAATTCTTGAAGATCTATAATATAAATGTTATAAATTTGTGCAAAATGTGTCTACAAGTATATGCTTTTGTTGGGAAATAATCAGTTCTTCCTTCACTCAATAACAACTACCATATTCGATGATTATATAAAGCCAAAACAAACAAGAAAATAAACAATTATCATTCACTTGTTTTTAAGTGGTTTAGCATCCAGAGAATATAGACCTTACTTTCCCAAAAATCCAAAATAATTCCAATCTACTATTGAACATTAAATTGATACAAGTATAATGATAATCTCATTCTTTTACAACTAGTACATCACCAAGAAAAGCATACAATCATACATACAACCTTCTTACTTCTAATTATTTAGAGAAGTCACCTTACATTACATAATGATAGCACTTAAACCACAAGAATATAGAAGTTTACAAGACTTGGATCACATGAAAAGTAAAAACAAACACTAACCACAAAACTAACTAGCTCTATATATAGAGGCCTCAAACTAGTATTTCAATGTACGTTCGTAACTTATCAAAAACCCTTATTTTTATGTTGTTAGCCCTCAATAAGGCATGACTAACTTTTGCAGTTTTAGAAAAATCTCACTCAATTGTGTACACGACTCATCAGTCATCTCAATCATCACAAAGACAACCACCGATGCCAAATTTGAATAGATACCAACCCATGAAGATAGTCAATGATTCAATGGTCGAACCTAACTTCCTTGTCAATAATTCAATGGCCAAACCTAACTTCCTTTTATCATGTCTTGTAGAGTTTGAGATTTGTGAAGAAAACAAAGGCTTCAAACATTATGGCAAGTGAATATGTTGAAAAGGTAATGAGAGATAATAGAAAACATATGTACATTGAACTTATATAGGAATTTAAACTTTGAAAGTTATTTTTTTAGAATTTTTCACCACGATCCTCTTAAGAAGGAAATGACATTGAATTTAATGTGGAGGTAACAAGTGGTGGAACTTCAAGTGCCAATCAGCATTCAAATACTCCTCTCCTTACATCAACATCCTTCCTTGAAAATACACAAAGTCAACCATCACATGAATATAGTAAAGAAGAAGATGGGAAGGTTAAATTAAAGTTTGAAGCATGAGTTTATTTTGATAGGAAGAAAATTAATGAGATATGAAAGGCAATATATAATTATTATGGAAAAAAGTTAGGAGATGATACAAGGAATGAGACATCTCACTTGAAAGTATATACAAAAAGTTGTTCATTCAAACGTCAAGAAAGGGTTATAGGTCAATCATTGTTAAATCCTAACAAAAAGAATGATAAAATTAAGTTAAGACATTAGAATTTTGATTCTCAAGTTTCTCGTGATAAATGTGCAAAGATGATAATTCTACATGAGTATCCTCCTAGTATTGTTAATCATCATGGTTTTAGGAAATATTCACATTCATTACAACCAATATGGAAGCCTATTTCTCGTGCGATAATTAAGAGAGACATTATAAAGGTATATGATGTTGAGAAAAAAAAATGGATATGTTGGAGAACAACAAAAATCGTGTTGCAATCACAAGTGATAAATAAAAGTTTGGAAATCAAAACAAAAGATTCATGCCTGTAACTTGTCATTTCATTGATGACAATTGATATTTGCATAGTAAAATAATAAGGTAAATTTTAAAAGTTTATTGTTAAAATTTATGCAATTCGTATAAAATATTTTTTTAAAGATTTAATATATTAAATAATTGTATATAACTTTTATGTAGGTTTATATATGTTCATACTCTACACACTATTGAGGTTATTGGTCAGGAATTGATGGGTTGCTTTTTGGATTGAAACATTGATCCTAAGATTTCAATCCTAACTTTAGATAATTATTCTACTAATGACTCAATGTTACTTAATTTGTTAGATTCATTAGATAGAACTTCAATGGTATTGAGTGGAGATATTTTTCATATACGTTGTGTTGTTGACATATTAAACTTAGTAGTGAAAGATGGGTTGAATGTAATTTCTCAATGCATTGCTAAAGTTAGAGATAGTGTTGCATATTGGACAGTAACACAAAAGAGGGAGGAAATGTTTTTTAAAATTGCATCTCTAGAGATAAAGTCTTCTTGTAAGAATTTTTCTCTTGATTGTCAAACTCGTTTGAATTCTACTTTTTTAATGCTTAAAGATGCATTGTTTTATAAGAAAGTGTTTTCTCGTTTGAAACAATTAGATAAGAATTATAATACTATTCTTGAAGACTTGGATCGAAAAATGACAAGTAATATTTGTGATAAGTTAGAGGTATTTTACAAAGTCACTAAATTGATTTCTGGTTCAAACTATCCCATTATAAATATGTTGTTTTCTCATATTTGTGACATAGAATTAGCATTATATCATTGAGTTAATGACGAGGATGATTTGATCAAGAGAATGGCTAAAAACATGCTTGTAAAATTCAACAAGTATTGTCAATAAGTTAATATTGTCATGACTATAGGAGTTGTTTTGGATCCTAGATTTAAGATGAATTATCTCAAATTCTATTTTTCAAGAATATATGAAAAGAATGTCATTTTTGAAATTGAAAAGGTGAGAAAAAAGTGTTGTAATTTGATAAATATATATTGACATAAACGAATTGTAAAAGAAGAGAGTCGATAAATAGAGTTTTTAACACGTTTTAATATGTGTCAAAGTTCAAAAGGTACTAGTGTTCTGAATCCTAGTGATATAATTAAGTATAAACAATAAAAATTAATGTAAAATAAAACTGGATCTTTGAGATCTAAGTTGGACTATTATTTAGAAGAAACTGATATGAAAATTTCTGATAAAAAGTTTAATATATTATCTTAGTGGAAGTGCAACAAATATAAGTGTCTATTAATGCATGACATGACTAGAGATATCTTGGCTATTCGTATGACCATAATTGCTTTAGAATCTGCATTTAGCACAAGTGATAGAGTAGTGAGCAAACAACGTAATAGACTTAAAGAAAATACATTGGAAGCTTTGATGTGTACCCAAGATTGATTATAGGTTAATATTCATAAACAATATATAAATCTATATATTTAATATTTGTACATATTATATTTATTAACACTTATTTTATGTATTATATATTAATTATTTAATTATAAATGATTTATAATTTATTAAGATATTATAGTTCATGATTCATCCGCTTTCACTATTATTATTATTATAGAAGATGATATTGAGGTAAAAAATTTATATTATTGATTAATCAATTTGTTATTTGGGTTTATAAAATTTGATTTTTGTAGGATACTCTTAATGTTGAAGAATAATTAGAAGAAAGAATTTTTATTTTATTATATCTAATTTTTTTTAATTAAATTCTAATATTTATATGATTTTATAATATTTTATTAATATTTATTATTCTATTTGTGTGTAAAATTTAATTTTGAATTTATTTTATTAAATTAGAATTAAAATTATTATTTTTAATTATATTTTTATATTATGTTTAATAAAAAAAAATTTAAAAATTATGTAATGCGTTTTTGGGTTTTTTAATAACCTTCCAAATAATTACACATAGATAGAAAAAATCGTCTTTAAACTATAATAATTTTTTAATAATTTTAAATATAAATTTTATAATTCAATTTCAAAACGATTATATCAAAAACCCTCCGTTCGGTACCCATCCCTAATGACAACTCTCACTAGGACCCTAGACTGGCTAGTAGCTATTGTTTTCTGCCATTTGTGGGCTATTATCCTATGAATTCGTTGAACCCTAAACCACCATATTGTAACTGATCGTTCATCGATCTTTTGCAGCATGCAATCATTGAGGAATCGCCTTTCGAAGCTCATTTTACACAATATTCGAAATCCAGTTCTCAATTTATCTCAATCTCAAAGTTCAACGACGAGACGTGCGATATCTATCGGCTCTGTAGAAGAACTTCGGCGGTTTAGCTCCAATGGAAACGGTGATGAAGCTGGAATGATGAATCAAAGTTTCTTGCATAACCCACCTGAGCCCATACGCAACCTACCTACACGTGGTCAAAGGCCAATTAATCCCCAAACTCCACCTCTTCGGTTTGTCGTTAAAAACTCAGCTACTACAGAAAGGAGGAGAAACCACCCATCAGAGAACAATGATTTTATCGAAAAATTCAAACTTGGGTTTAGCGTTTCCAAGGATAATAAGAGGGGAAAGCCACAGAATAGAGATCCTGAACCGCCATCGCCACCACCACCCCCCAAGGATGCTGATAAGATATTCAAGAAGATGGAGCAGAAGACGGGTCTAATTCCGAGTACTGTGGCCATGGTTGATCAGCTTTGCAAAGATGGACTTTTTCAAGAAGCGATGAAATTGTTTGGGTTGATGCGTGAGAAGGGGACTATACCTGAAGTTGTTATATATACCGCTGTGGTTGATGGGTATTGCCAAGCACATAAATTTGATGATGCCATAAGGATTTTCAGAAAGATGCAGAGCAATGGGATTGCTCCAAATGCTTATAGTTACTCTGTGCTGATACAGGGGTTGTATAAATGTAATAAGTTAGAAGATGCTGTTGAGTTTTGTTTGGAGATGTTGGGAGCTGGACATTCGCTCAATGTGACCACCTTCGTGGGCTTGGTTGATGGGTTTTGCAAGGAAAAGGGTGTGAAAGAAGCTCGAATGATTATTGAGCAGCTGAAGCAACAAGGGTATTTGATTAATGAGGAAGCTGTAAGAGGGTTTTTAGTCAAAAAGGCGACCTTTTCAGATAGGGTATGGTTGGCTATCTTCAGGAACTGATTGTTTTGAGGTTTCTTCTCAAGAATGTCCGAATGTCATATACTTGTGAGTTTTTTCTTCGCTGATTTGGTCAATTTATTGACATTTGTGATGTATATTGACATAGATGGTGACGATAACTTTGGATTTGCTTTTAAGCATATTTAATCACATTTTGTTGATTATCTTGTGCAATGTTATATTAGAAATAGTCACGGTGAGTTAGTCTATTTACAAGAAAGAGTGCTCTTATTACTCAAAATATGTTTTACTTATATTCTTAAATATTTGTAAGATTTTGCTCTTTTTTGAAATTATCCCTAATGTTTAATTAATATTAAAAATGTCTTCTAACGTTATTAATGTTATATCACCGTCTAAGATTAGGGGTAAAATGATAATCTTCCTGTACATATATCACTCCTGCGTAATATCATTTCTTATAAAACACACGTAATCTTACTCTTCTTCACGTAATTTCTCTTTCTCGTCTCCCAGCCTCATTAGACGAGTTTTTTTAGCGACTGCCACTCTTTTAGCCTCACTGGTCACTTTTTTCAAGTCATTCACTCCCTTATTGGACGCCTTGTTCCAACCACCCATTCCCTGACCCTCACAGTTATCCTTCCAATCACCAACTCTCTCACTGTCACGATTATCCTGTGAACCACCTTTACGATTATCCTGTGAACCACCCTTATGCTTACCCTCACCGGACACGAACCCATTGTTTCACCATATCCCTTACGCGACCCATCCTCACGCGAAAATACAGCGTGTCACCTATTGCCCTAACGCGACCCATCGTTCCATCTAAACCCATCGTTCCAGAATAACAGGTATAAGTTGACTTATTTCTTATTATTTCATATATATTCTGTATTTGGTTCGTTTGGATAAAAATATGGTTTTAAAGCACACTTGTATGTATTGGAGTAGAATATCATTTCACCATATTTAGTTATGTATTTCATCTTCTTTTAATTTTTATTTTAGAACCCATTGTTTGTCAATATTTTGCTTGTATTATAATGAAGTATAATCTGGTTTTTAATCTTTATTTCAGAACCTATTGTTTGAAAGTATTCTACTTCTATTAATTTTGGTTGTGCATGTACTAAAAAAATATAGTAAAAGTTTGTGATTTGAGCAAGGATATATGGAGTGTGAGTTCTTTATTTGTAATTTTTCAAAGATGTTATTTCATTTCTATATTTCATTGTGCTTTTTGTATGAGTATAATATTATGTGTTTTGTATGAGTATCATATTGTGTGTTTTGTTTTGTATCAAGTTCATGATTATATGTTTGATATTGTGTGTTAATGTTCATGAGTAATGTATTTTTTGAAAATACTTATGATTGTTATATAGGGCGATAAAAATAAATGAGTGAATGAACTAGTGTGTATGTTCATCTATTTGGTGAAGTTAGATGGATTGACATATATCTACTGATGAATATAGTCTCACTTGTTGCTTCCATGATGCTAAGAAGGCTATTATGAAATAAGGTTGACGCTTAAAAAAGAAGACTTTAGGATTGAAGTAAAGAAAGTTGATAGTGATGAACGAAGTGTATTAAAAACAGATAATGAATTACAAGAATTGATGAAAGATTATAGGGATAATAAAAAAAGAAGACTAGACTTGTTTGTAGAATTCAATCCTTTGGAAGTAGTTTTCTCACCCCATATGTTAGATTATCAGACTTTCAAGGAAGCATCAGCTATATTACCAAACCAATCATAAAATAAACCACCTTTTGAACCAATAAATGAACCAATTTTTGATGATTATTGTTCTTATTTTAACGCTTTGAATGAGTCGCCCCTAAGCCCAAATGATAACAAAAGTCCTCACTTTGACATTGATGAACTTAATCTTGATTCATTTGAACCATTCCCAACTACTAATAAACAATCCCCCTGATGATGAACATTATGATTAGCATGATGATAAACATTATGATTGGCATGATGATAAACATTATGATGGAGATGAGAAAAGTTGAAAAAAATATAAAGTAGGAACATTTGTTGAAGTTGAAGATGAACATTATGATGGAGATGAGAAATTTTTTTGGAGCAATGATGAGGAGGATACTGATTGGCATGATGATATTAGAAATGATGAAGATGATGGTGAAATTTATGATATTGATGATTATCTTTAGGACTTAAGGGATGAAAATGCCCATCATACTGACTCAGAAGATTGTCAAGGAAAAAGTTCTAGAAAAATCAGCAGACAGTATAAAGGTAGGGAATTTAAAAGAAGTGATGGTAGCATTGACTTCAAAGTTGGAGATACACTTAAGGATGCTAAAATTTTTAAAGCTATCTTACAAGAATATATTGTTCAAGTTGGGTTTCAGTGTAAGAAGGTTAAAGTTGACAAAATCTGAGTAACTGCAAAGTGTAAAGCACTTGATTATGGTTAGAGGATACACACTACTGTTGAAACTAAAAAGAAAACCTTTATGGTTAAGACACTTGAGCCAACAGACAATAAAAGGAGACATTGTTATCAAAAAAATTTAAAAATAAAGATTTGCAACATCTTCTTGGTTAGCTTCTCAATTAAAGCACTTAGTAATGAGAAATTGTAATGTAAGTATCCTTGTATTGGCTGTTGAGTGTAAAAGAAGATGAGGTATATTTGTACTTGAATTAACATTGTATAAGGCAAGAAAAATTGTTTGTGATGGAGAATTGGGTGACCATATTAGTACTTTACAAAAATAAGGCAATATTGTCAAACAATTTTAAGAACCAACCCAGGATCAATGGTTGTTGTTGATACTCATTTTTCAATACCAAATGTCAGCCTTTGTTTTAGGAGATGTTTCATTAGTTTATCCGCTCCAAAACAAGGGTATTTAAGTGGATGCAAGTCTTTCCTTGGTATGGATGGATGTTTTTTAAAGGGTCTATATAAAGGTATCTTGATGGTTGTTGTTGGATTGGATACTAATGAAGGTTTTTTTCCAATTGCCCTTACTTAGGCTGAACCCAAAAATAGTGAAACTTGGATGTGGTTCATGACTTTATTAAACCACATATCGGGGAGTTTGAAAATAGAAGGATGTGCTTCATGTTTGATAGACATAAAGGTCTTATTGCAACAATTAATAAGTTTTTCCTTCATATGTCAGATTTTGTGCTAGGCATATTTATGCCAACTTGAAATGTAAGCATCCAAGCATGAAAATGAGATCATTGTTCCAGGCGGCATCTAAAGCAACTAGAACAACTAAATTTAATGATTTGATGAATGAAATTAAGAATGAAGAGCTTAAAGCACATGAATATTTAAATAAGAATTAAGCTTCACATTAGAGTAAACATGTTTTTGATGATGATGTAAAGGTTAAGCATGTGACCAATAACATGATTGACTTTTTTAACAATTGGTTGAAAAGAGTTAAGTCTAGCCTTATTGTGGAGTTATTTGAAGAGGTCAGAAGAAAATTGATGCGATTGATAGTGAAGATGAATGAAGAGGCTTTGAAGTGGAATACTCATTTTCCACCAAATATAATGAAATACATTCTTCAAAGGCTTTGTATTTATTAACAATAATAATGCTTCTTTCGTTGTAATAAAGTATTCATCATTAATGTTTTCTTTATTAAATGTTTTTAAGCTTATTATCACTTTCTTTTTTCCTCTTCCTTTTTAGCTTATTTTTTGGACTAAAAATGATGGATTAGAGTACAGTGAATTACTTTGTATTATAACTTTTTGTTCCAAAAGTTTTTGAATTTATTTTTTAAATTCAATCTTGTCTTCAGGAGTATAAATCATATATTTTACTCTAATGATGTTGTTAGGTTCTCTTAGTTTATGTTGGAAATCATTTCAAATTTATCTACCTTTCGATCTAAAGGGTTTTGAGGTTACTGTTTTTAATAATCTCTTATACTTGTTAAAGCTTTATCTTATTGTATTTTATTAAGAAATGAGTTTGTTTCTTTTTTATATCTAATGAAATGTTTTTTTAGATTAGATTTGCATTGTTGCTTTATATTTATCTCATCGTGTTTTTATTTTTTATGTTGTTGCATAAAAATTGGGCTTGATATAGTAAAAATATTTCTTATTTTTGACACATAAATGATTTCACCATCTAGTGTTGTTAGACTTGTTTTGTCTAAATATTGTATAAAAGATTAATATAAGTGTAGAAAATTATTTTCTATTAATAAATTAACTCATTTTTCTTGTTGATATATGATAAGAATATAAAATTTCTCTCATTTTATCATTATATCTGTATTTTTTAATACTTTATTAAGATTTATTATAATATTATTAGTAATTCTTATGGTAAAATCTTTTGGTGATTGCCTCCAAAATATTTCCAAGAATACATATTTACTAGTTATACACATACTAGTTTTTATATCCAATATTTGAAATATCAATGTTGAGATATAATTTTTACAAAAATATTAAAGATATTGTCATTATCGATGAAAACTTTGAAAAATCATCATGAAAATTTTATCCAAAATATGAAGAAAAAAATTATAAAACATCAAAATAATCAATTATTTATATTTAGACTAGTTTTTATTTAATACATGTCAATAATTAACCAATTAATTAAAATATTGTATAATAAAATATATATTCTTTTTTATTAATATTATAGAATAAGTAGTTAAAAGATTTAAAATAATTAATTAAATTATCTAATTATATTAACTATCATAAATAAATAAATTTTGACAGTTTGAAAATAATTTTCATTGATTATTTTTAAAAAAAAAATACTCATTTTCATGGATACATAATAAGCATTATCATTCAATGTTATTTGCATATTATAATATTAATATAAAACAATAGAAAATAAAACATGTATGTTAACTTTGTGTAATAAAGTAATATATAATATAATTTTCTCTTTCTTTTTTTACCTATTTATTCATATGTATAGCAAATATGCTATGAATAAGAAAAAAAGAGAATATATCATCTTCTACAAAAGTGAGAAAAAAATTGAATTGAAATAATTGCTTAGAAAGAAGAAGAAGAAATAGAAAAATAAATCAATAATTGAAATTTTCGACATTTAAGTGACAATATCTACAATATTCAGGATATTTTAGCTAAGAAATACATTTAAGCAATAAAGATATTTAATTGACATTATAACGACATTCTCAACAATTTTACGATAATTTGGCCAAACTATATGGATACTACATTTTAATGTTGGGATGTGTAAAAAAGAGACATAATCGTGACAATATCGAAGATGTTATGACATTTTCATTCTTGCTTATATCTACATATGCATGTAGATGATAACTTGTGTAACTTATTTCAATCCTACCTTAATATAAGTACCAGTTTGGACATTCAGACTGACCCAAAGACGGACCTTGTAACCTACCCAGGCCAAGTCCAACCCAAGACGGAAGATGAAGTACCTTAGACATCTCACCTAGGGGACATACCAAGCCTAATGGTAACTCGAGCCTTAGACATACCAAACCCAATGGCAGCTTGAGCCTTAAACAGGATTAGGTCTTGGGTTTGAGAGCTAGGCAGAGCGAACACGTGTCAGGAAAGGACCACCATGTCTAGTCAGGAACTAGCTTGAACATCAATGCCCTACCCTTGGGCCTCATGTGGATATCCCGAGATGTTTTGTACCCTTCGCTGAGCTAGGCGTGGTACAAACAGTACCGTTTCAATTTATAATACTATACAAATCATTCATCTTTTGATGAAATATATTCATATTCTGACTTAGTTATTTCTTCTTTAATTTCTTTTAATAGATAAATATTATAAGTATCATATATAACTCATTCCTCTTCCATCTTAAAAACTTTTTATAATATTTTTGTTTTATGTGAAAATTCTTGTTTATGTTAAAGCTTGTTAGGACATTTATTAGCTTAATATCATTCCTCATTGCAGATCCAACATCTTCATTTCTTTTTTCTAATGGGTAATTATTTTTGCTTTACATAAGGTTCTTTGTTATACATTCTCTTATATTTTTGAAAGTCCTATTTTCTAAATTTATATCGTTTGAATGTACTGTATTTTTTATATTTTTATACTTTTGCTTGTAACATTTTATGTTACATCTATATTTTCTTAGGATTTTTAAATATTTTGTATAATAATAGATTTTATCATTTTCTCTTATTTGTTTATATTTCTACATTTCTTAATATTTAATGATTATTCAATTTTTAAGATTTCTTATTGTTCTTCCTAAGGTGTCTAGTATGGTTTTTTCTATTTCTTTTATTCCAACGTTTTGTTATGATTTTACGTAATGTTCCAAGTAATTTTTGAAAAATATTTTCTTATAAGTTTCTTACATGGAGGTGGTAACCTATGATAATACTTTTCATATTACAAATAAAGGAATACATAAAACACATTTTATGTATTTTTATATTTGTTAAATGTCATTTGACATTCTCAATTTTATTTTTACTAGATTCACTGATATGTTTATCTTTTTCTTCTCTAATAAATTTCTTGTATATTTCATTTACTATAATATTTAAGTATTTCTTACTTGTGGGAGCATTCTCTGCATTTGTAAATATTGTGGTTCTATTAATTTTGTAAACCAAATTTTTACATTTTCTATCATTTTGTGAGCTACTAAATCTCTACAAGTGAAGGATTTGATTATGTGGTTGGAGAAGTTTGTATGATTACAATATACAGTTAGATCATTCATTTAAAAAAAATTATTATCTCTTATACATTCTAAATCTAAAAAATCACATCTATAATTTTCATGAAGTTTGAATTCTAATAGGATACTATCTTTAGTTTTCTAATGTAATCATTCGTCTACTTTCGATTATTGTTTTCTTCTATAAGGAATATCAGGTTCTCCTAACATTTGCCTTTTTTTTCTATGTGGGTTAGATTTCCTTCTTAATAAGGAATTGGTAATGAAATTAGTTTCATATGATTTTTTTGGATCATAATCAGTTTCACTGATTATTATCATATCATCTTCCTATTTGTTTGTACAAAATTTTTCACCATAATCATGTCTTACTAACTCTTCATTTATTAGGGTTAACAAACTAATTAATTTTTTTATATCTCTATTCTCATGGTTCATTAAGTGTTCTTTTAATTCTTTTGTATATTCAATTAAACTGGGATTATAACTTCTTCTTTATATTTGTTTTTTTCCTATTTTTTTCTTTTTTCATTCCTAAGTATCAATGCAACTAATCTCCTACGTGTTTCTTATTTTAATCATACAAATGGATCAAGTTTGTAACTTATAATTTCATTGTCCCTGAGTACGATATTTACATCCCTTCTTAATTATGTAAATTTTTTATATATGTCTTACTATAATTTTTTATTATAAACATATTATTTTATTTATTTTAGGAGTTATTTTTGTATTTTATTTTATTCTTGTAAGGACTTAATGTTTCATTTTTGTACTATATCTAGTTCTTTATTAAAAGAATTAAAGTTTTCATTATTGTTATTTATTTTTTGATATGCTTATTAGCTTCCATCAAAATCTAATTTTATATTCTGTAATTTATTATTGAACATTATTGAGATAACAATGATATTTTTTTTTTAGTATTACATCATAGATTAATACTTTCATTATTTTAGCCTTTTATTTTAGATTTGTAATCTCTCTTTCTTTGTTAGAGATTTTTCTTTCATGATCTATAAACGTAAATATTGATATACGATTATTTATTGATACATTACTTTTTTTCTTCCTATTATCAAAGGTTTTTCTTTAACATCTAAGTTCCATTTTTCTTGTATTTTGAAATTTCTTAATATTTCTGATTTTATTATTTGTCCAATTTCTTAATTTTTTTTTTTTATTTCTATGAATTCATTTTATTCATATATTTCACTATTATGAGTGTTTATTAATGAACATTCTACTATGTAATGTATTAAAAATTGATGATTTTATTCTTTTATTAAATCTCCTCTTTTAAATTCATAGGTTAAACACTTGGTTTAAGTTCTAATTATTAATATTAATGAAAAACCTAAGGTATGTCATAAATTTTAATTTGTGGTATCTTAAGTTTTCGTGTATCATTCCTAATAAAACATTTTTTCTATTTATTATTATATTATCTAGTAATGCTATTTTTATTAATGTACTAATTCTTTCTCTAAAATTTACTTTTATTAGTATTTAGATTCTTCATATATAGATGTATTCAATTTTTCTTTGTCTTTTTCATGAATTTTTTATATTTTATCAATAATGATTTTTTTGTACATTAATGGTATATTATATTTTCTTTTTTGTATCTATAATGTTAATATTCATTTTTTATTACTTATTTCATAATAAATTATATATTTTCTTGGAAATATTTTTCTTATTTTTGAAAATGATGTATCTTTAAATCCATCTCGATCTTTAAGTTTTATTTTTTTTTTAAATTTCTTCAAAATTATTTTTACTAATTACCATTTATTGTGAGAAACATCCTAAAATGTCTTATGTTTATATTTCTATGATATCTTGATTTCCTATATTTCTTGATTTTCTGTTATTTATGTCACTTTTTATATATAAAATATTACTATTTAATTTCATTAACTTTAATTTTCGTTGAGCTTAAATATATTTGTAATATTTTTAAAACCTTATAGATATTTGTGATATATTACTTCTAAACTTAGGGAATTTTTGATAATTATCTGTGTACAAATGTGCTTTAAAAATTTAATTTTTTAAATTTATAGTATAAATTTAATTTAAGAAAAATGACCACAACGACAATGGAAAAAAATTATTTAAGTGTAGTTTAATTGATACATGAATTAAACAAAAAATATCAAAAATATAAGTTTAAGTGTCGTTATTATCTTTATATGTATTTTATTAATTAAATATAATTACGTAGAATAAAATAAAAGAACATCAACAAATAAAATAATAAAAAAAACTTATTTACGTATTAAAAAAAATTATTTATGTATAATTTAATTCGTATATAAATCAGATAAAAATTTAATTATAATTTCATAATTAAATAATAAGTGTAGAGTGTTACATTCTAAACTATAACTCAAGTCTATTCTCATTGCACTTATTATATTTAAAATAAAATTTAAATTTTATAAAATAAATTTAAAAATCTTAATATTATTATTATTATAAATAATATATTTTAACTTAAAAAAAATTACCACGACAAAACAGCAACACACCTCTTTTCATATATTATTTGATAATAGATGTATTCTAACAGATGATGTTATTATTATTATACTTAAGTTTTTATATAACATATTTATTTATATTATTTTATTTTTAATTTTATATAAAAATATATAATTTTTCATATTATAAAAAAAATGTGTATATTATATTTTTTAACATGTAATTTTTTTTATTTTAAATACATCAGGATTAAAAATAAAATTTCAAATGTTATCATTAATTAAGTTTGAAGTTGGACAGAGATATTATCAATGTAATTTTTTTTTAATCTAGAAATTTCAAGAATAAAAGCCTGGGACACCAGTATTGGAGTATCAAGTTTGTCGTCCTCTAGTAAAAGCACCTTCCTTTGCTGCAAATTCGTAAGTTTGAATCTTGGTATAGCAAGTAGGTGCAAAGTCCAGGCCATGTGTGATGTGTTCTTGGTATCACACATGTTCAATTTTTTTAATTGAGCTCGGGCTACCAGTTTTTTCTAATTGATATTGTTATATTTGACCCAAAACAAATTGAGCGCAAAGCTCATCTGCACATATTATAACCCTTAGGTTTAACTAATATATACATTGGTTCTTTGCTGCGTGAATGAATGATGATATAGAGAAAGCAGCAGTCGCTAGACTTGAAACAAAAAGAAATAATAGCTGCGTTGGACAGGAGACAGAGAACAAAAACAGAGAACAAACACAACAGAGAAGAGAGCAGAAACTGGGTTCTAGTTTTCTTTTTGTTTTTCTTTTCTATTTGCCTCAGCTTACATCTCGTCAGTTTTGCACCACCCACTAAGCAAGCAGCCATCAACTGTTATTTAGTTCCTCACCACGACATCACCAGGCAGTAGAGATATTACTTGTTCAACAAATTTAAAGAGGGGCAACAAAACTGCAGCAGCCGAAGAGAAGGGAGATATAGCAGCTACAGAAATTGGAAGAAGAAGAAGCTATTTTTTCTTCTTCTACAGTTTCATGTTCTCGCTGTTATCAATTATATTTCATCTCATTTGTACGGTAATATTTTAATTTAATAGCAAGTTTGTTAATTTAACTTGTTATACATTACCAGTAAATTAGAGGAGGTATTTTGTGAGTTGATTTTGGATTTTGGTATAATTTTTGAAGCTCTCTGGAAATTGGTGTTTGTATCTCCATTTGGTTATTAGTAGATTTTTCTTCGGTGTGCTGTCATCAGTGGAGTATACTTTTCACATTGAAAAGTTGAACCACTTAAATCATTGTGTACCATTAATTTTCTTACTGCTTATTATTTTGCTGTTACCCATTATTATTAATTTGTGCAACCAAAATTGGACCCGATCTTCGCTTCCGCAAGTGCTAATTTACAATAAAGTGGTATCAGAGTCATTGGGTTATTCTCTTATTTATTGGAACTGATCAAGTTTGCTCTTTTGGATTTATTTTGAGCTTCTGGTTATCTGATTGGTTTCATATTTTCTGGGTTGTGCTTCTGTTTATTTAATATTGGGTTTTCTGTCATGGCGGCAAAATATGAAATTGAGAAATTCAATGGTAGAAATGATTTCAATCTTTGGCGTATGAAGATGCGAGCCGTATTAGTTAAAAAATGGCTCGTTAAGACACTTGAAGGTAAGGATAAATTGCCAGAAAAATTGACTGATGAAGAAAAGGATGCACTAATGGAAAATGCTCTTAGTTCAATTTAGTTATCCTTGTTTGATGAGGTATTACGCGAAGTTGGTGATGAGGAATCTCCTACTGGGTTATGACTTAAATTGGAGAATTTGCATATGACCAAGTCTTTGACCAATCGGTTATATTTGAAGCAGCGTTTGTATACATTCAGAATATCAGAAGGTACACCTTTGCACGATCATCTTGATGAATTTACTAAAATTATTCATGATTTGAAAAATGGTGGTGTTAAGATTAATGATGAGGATCAGGCCTTAGTTCTATTATGTTCTTTACCTCATTCATTTGAACATTTTATTGATACCATGCTATATGGGCGAGACACTATTTCTTTGGAAGATGTCAAAGTAGCTTTGAATTCCAGAGAGTTGAAAAAAAAAGGTGTCTACAAACAACAGTGATAATAGTAGTGGTTTATTTGTTAGAGGTAGAAATCAAGAAAAATGCACAAGTAATAATAGAGGCAAGTCTAGATCCAAATCTAGAAAAAGAAAAGATAAATGCAACTATTTCCGTCAAGAAGGACACTGGAAAGTAAATTTTCCGAAACTCAAAGGTAAAGGAAAAGCTGCCATAACGTCTTCTGGTACTAATGATGTTGCTGGTGTTGCAAATAGTTCTGGTTCCGATGGTGAAAATGTTCTATCAGTATCTATTGGTTCTTTTGGAGATGTTTGGATTCTTGATTCGGGTTGCACTTACCATATGTGTCCCAGTAGAGATTGGTTTGCTTCTTATCAGTCTATTGATGGGGGTGTTGTCTTGATGGGAAACAATATGTCCTGCAAGGTTGTTGTATTGGAACTGTCCGAATTAAGATGCATGATGGTATTGTTAAGACTTTACAAGATGTTCGCCATGTTCCAGATTTGAAAAAGAATTTGATATCTTTGGGTACTCTTGATTCACAAGGCTATAAGTATGTAGCTGAATGTGGAGTTTTAAAAGTTATTAAGGGTGCTCTCGTTGTTATTAAAGGGAAATTGTCACGTGGTCTCTATATGCTTCAAGGTAGGACTGTTATTGGCAGTGTATCAGTTTCATCCTCGTCAGATCAAGATTCAGACACTACTCGATTATGACATATGTGGCTTGGGCATATGAGTGAGGCAAGGATGTCTATTTTGAGCAAACAGGATTTTCTTTGTGGTCAGAAAACTGGGAAACTTGATTTATGTGAGCATTGTGTTTATGGAAAGCATCGCAGGGTCAAGTTTAGTACAACCATCCATAAAACGAAAGGTATTGTTGATTATATTCATTCAGATCTTTGGGGTCCTTCTCGTGTTGTGTCTAAGGGTGGTGCTCGGTATATGTTGACTTTTATTAATGACTTCTCTCGTCATGTTTGGGTGTATTTTCTGAAGAATAAGAATGATGCGTTCTCAAAATTTGTGAAATTCAAGGCTTGTATAGAAAATCAAACAAACAAGAAAATCAAGCATTTGAGAACTGATAATGGTTTGGAATTTTGTGATAATCAATTTAATGAGTTCTGTGAAAGAAATGGTATAGTGAGACATCGCACTATGCGTCATACACCACAGCAAAATGGAGTAGTAGAACGTATGAATATGACTCTCTTAGAAAGAGCTCGTTGTATGCTCTTTCAAGTTGACTTGGATAAATCCTTTCGGGCTGAAGCTTGTAACCATGCCTGCTATTTGGTGAATCGGTCTCCATCAACTGCAATTGAGTTGAAGACTCTATTTGAGGTATTCTTTGGTACTCCTGCTAATTATTCTGATTTGAAAGTTTTTGGTTGTCCTGCTTATGCTCATGTTAATGATGGTAAACTTGAGACTAGGGCATTGAAATGCATATTTTTGGGTTATCCTTCTGGGGTGAAGGGTTATAGATTATGGTGTGTTGAACCCAAGTCACCTAAATTTTTTATTAGCAGAGATGTTAAGTTTGATGAGTTTTCGATGTTGCAAAAGAAAAAGGAGTCTATTGTTGCAGATAAAGACCACAGTGTTAGTGAGCAGGTAGAGCTTGAGAGTGGAGCTCCTAATCAAGTGCAAGAGGACACTTCAGATCAGCCATATGTGGATGAGATAGATGATTCTGCTCATGATGTAGCAGAAGAGCAACATGAACAACCATATAGTATCGCTAAGGGTAAAGGAATAAGAGAGATTCGTCGCCCTCATAGGTACGCAAATGTAGACTTAGTTTCTTTTGCATTGTCTGTGGTAGAGTCTATTGAGGTGTATGAACCTTCTAGTTATCATGAAGCTGTCACTTGTGATGAGTCTGTTCAGTGGTTGGTTGCTATGAATGAAGAGATTGAATCACTTCATAAGAATCATACTTAGGAATTGGTGAAACCGCCTAAGGGCCAGAAGATCGTTGGAAACAAATGGGTCTTCAAAACAAAGGAAGGTATACCTGAGGTTGAAGCAGCTAGGTTCAAGGCACGTGTTGTTGCAAAGGGTTATTGTCAGAAGAAAGGTATTGACTTCAATGAAGTATTTTCTCCTGTTGTGAAACATAGCTCTATTCGTGTGTTGCTTGCTATGGTTGCAATGTTTGACATGGAATTAGAACAGCTTGATGTCAAGACAGCCTTCTTACATGGTGAGCTTGAGGAACAAATATATATGCATCAACTAGAGGGGTTTGTTGTTCCATGTATGAAAGATTATGTTTGTTTATTGAAAAACTCTTTATATGGGCTGAAGCAATCTCCAAGGCAGTGGTATAAGCGGTTTGATTCTTTTATGATTGATCATGGTTACTCTAGGAGTGATTATGATAGTTGTGTTTATCATAAAAGATTCCATGATGGTTCATCAGTTTATTTGTTGCTTTATGTTGATGACATGCTTATTGCTTCTAAGAATAAGTCTGAGATTCAGAAATTAAAGTCTCAACTTAATGGTGAATTTGAGATGAAAGATTTGGGTGCAGCGAAGAAAATTTTGGGCATGGAAATTTACAGGGATAGACAAACGGGCAAGCTTTATTTGACTCAGAAAAGTTATATTGAAAAAGTTCTTGAGCGTTTTGGTATGAAAGATTCTAAACCTGTGAGTACGCTGTTAGCTGCACATTTCAGGCTTTCTTTGGATTTGTCACCACAGTCAAAAGAAGAAGAACGGTACATGTCTCAGGTTCCATATGCTAGTGTCGTTGGCAGTTTGATGTACGCTATGGTTTGTACTCGTCCATACATTTCACATGCAGTTAGTGTTGTTAGCAAATATATGAGTAATCCTGGTAAGGGTCATTGGCAAGCAGTGAAATGGATACTTCGGTATTTAAGAGGTACATCTAATTTTGGTTTGGTATATGATGGGAGTTCTAATACTGGTTGCAGTGTTATTGGTTATGTGGACTCCGATTATGCTGGTGATCTGGATAGAAGAAGATCTCTGACAGGTTATGTCTTCACTCTTTCTCATTGTGCCATTAGTTGGAAGGATACTCTACAATCTACAGTTACTTTGTCTACGACAGAGTCAGAATATATGGCAGTAGCAGAAGCAGTGAAAGAAGCCATTTGGCTTAGAGGTTTGGTTTGTGATTTGGGTTCTGGCCAGGATACTTACATTTGTATTTTGTGATAGTCAGAATGCGATACACTTGACTAAGAATACTATGTATCATGAAAGAACCAAACACATTGATGTCAGATATCACTTCGTTCGTGACATTATCTCTCAAGGTGCTATTGTTGTCAATAAGATAGTCACTACAGAGAATCCAGCTGATATGTTAACCAAACCAGTTCCATTTAATAAGTTCAAGCATTGCTTGGACTTGATTGGTATTTGTAGAAGATGATCACCTTTCGGGGCTTTGGATGACAACTATTTGGTAATCCGAGGAATTTCATATTTTAAAGAACTTATTATCTGTTTTGAGCCAAGGTGGAGATTTGTTATATTTGACCCAAAACAAATTGAGCGCAAAGCCCATCTGCCCATATTATAACCCTTAGGTTTAACTAATATATATATTGGCTCTTTGCTGCGTGAATGAATGATGATATAGAGAAAGCAGCAGCCGCTAGACTTGAAACAAAAAGAAATAGTAACTGCGTTGGACAGGAGACAAAGAACAAAAACAGAGAGCAAACACAACAAAGAAGAGAGCAGAAACTGGGTTCTAGTTTTCTTTTTGTTTTTCTTTTCTATTTGCCTCAGCTTACATCTCGTCAGTTTTGCACCACCCATTAAGCAAGCAACCATCAACTGTTATTTAGTTCCTCACCACGACATCACCAGGCAGCAGAGCTATTACTTGTTCAGCAAATTTAAGGAGGGGCAACAAAATTGCAGCAGCCGAAGAGAAGGGAGATATAACATCTGTAGAAATTGGAAGAAGAAGAAGCTGTTTTTTTTTCTTCTACAGTTTCATGTTCTCACTGTTATCAATTATATTTCATCTCATTTGTACGGTAATATTTTGATTTAATAGCAAGTTTGTTAATTTATCTTGTTATACATTACCAGTAAATTAGAGGAGGTATTTTGTGGGTTGATTTTGGATTTTGGTATAATTTGTGAAGCTCTCTGGAAATTGGTGTTTGTATCTCCATTTAGTTATTAGTGGATTTTTCTTCAGTGTGCCGTCGTCAGTGGAGTAGACTTTTCACATTGAAAAGTTGAACCACTTAAATCATTGTGTACCATTAATTTTCTTACTGCTTATTATTTTGTTGTTACCCTTTATTATTAATTTGTGCAACCAAAATTAGATCCGATCTTCGCTTCCACAAGTGCTAATTTACAATAGATATGTATTAAGTAGGTGTAAAGTCCTCTAATAATAGCACCTTCATTACCCAACAATGGTGGCCGCCAAGATGACCAAGAAGACTCATGGGAGCATCAACAAGAGGCTTGCCCTCCTAATGAAGGGTGGCAAGTACACTCTAGGCTCCAAGACAGTTCTCAAAACCCTTAGGAATTTCAAAGGTAAGCTGATTATCATTGTTAACAACTGCCCTCTTTTCAGGGAGGCTGAGATAGTATTATGCAATGTTGGCTAAAGTGGGAGCTCGTCATTACAACGGAATGTTGATTTATGAACGGCGTATGTGGTAATTATTACCGACTACGCCTCCTTTGTATTATAGATCCTGTGATTCACATATATATCAAGTCCATCCCTGGCGATTAATGAAATTGTCATGTTCTGTGATAGATACTTCCCCTCCGTCTCCTTATCTTTTTTTCTATTTGGTCCTTTGCTCTCATTTTTTCCACCTTCTCTTGAGCCTTATCGGTCGGACTGTCGGTGGTGCCAGTGAAAATAAACTTGAATTGAAATATTTTTTTAACAAGTTAATAATTATTAACGTATGTTAATATTAGGGATATCATTGATTAATAGTCTAACCTTAATAGTATTAAAGATATTTATATAAATGTTAAGAATATTCTTTAAAAAAGATAAAACTTTCAGTATCGATAATTTTTGAACTAGATAACATACTAGCATCGAGTGTCAAATAAGGACTCATGTCACACATATGATATAAATTAATTAATGTTCTGAAAATATTTAGCAAAAAAACAAAAAGGTCTTTTGGGGACTGGAAAATTAATAAGTGTTTAAGGGGGCAAAGGCAGTAGGTACATTGAATATATATATATATATATATATGATTAAAAGAAATTAAAATAAATTAATCGGAAGTTATTTTTGTGTAATATATATGTAGGGCTAGTTAGATACTAGCTAAAAAATTATATTAATGATGCTACAAAATACCAACGTTTAATATTATAATTATGGTTAAATATATAAATAATATTTAATTATTATATTTATTTTATTTTGTTAAAATCACAGAAAAAAAAGTTTTATATATACTTTGGAAGATATAGATACCAATACAAATTATTATTTTAAATATATTATTTAATTATTGATATTATTAAATTATAACTAATAAAATGATACAAATAAAATATTTTATAAAATTAATAATATAAATAAAATAAAAAATAATTAAATATAGCAACTAAATCTTTCGAGTATATCTCGACGAAATTGACATTATTTATCTAATATTCTAATATTTTAGTCTAGAATCTAGATGTCACCTCTACCTATTGTTACTAAAAATGGAAGACTTTGATTATAATATTTTACTTGATATTACTTTAATTTATCAAATTTAAATTATATTTTATTAATTTTTAATAGAGTTTCATTAACTGTCACTTTCTGTTAAAACAACTACAATTTTATTATATTATATATCTGCAATACTACTTTACATATATTAGGTTAAATAACAAATAATGATTTTTTCTCATTCATTTATTTACATACTGATTTACTGTTAAATATTTTATTTACATACATGATATACGTTTAAATCTTATTAAAAAAATATTTTGTATATTATAAAAAATATTTTTATATACATCATTTTTTAAATATGTAAAAATATAAGTTTTTCCATCATAAAAAATATAAGTTTTTCCATCATAAAAAATATATATACATACAAAAACGATATTAAAATAAAATTTATTTAAAAAGAATAGTTATACATTGGAATGCAATTAAATAATTTTTTTAATGCATAGAAACAAAACAAATAATAACCTATAAACTTGAAAAGTTTTTATTTTTAAAAATAAATAATTTATTTTAATAATAATATATATTCTTATAAATATATCCATTTCTTCATTTAATCATGTTAATTCGACCATATTAACTATTGACTGAAATTGAGTAACAATTTATTTATACTTATATATAAATCTTAATTATTTATTTTATTTTTAATGTATATGATAATTTAAAATTATTAATAAAAATATATTTTACCGGACACGAGTTATTCCCACTCATTTTATTCAAATTTGTATGAGATAAATTATTATAAAATCATTTTATAAGTGATAAATAAAAAAGAAAGTAATTTATTTATTTTATTTTTAATGTAAACATTTATATAAAAAATTGATATTTTATTTAATAAAAATTGATATTTTTAAGTAATTCCATTCATAATTCATCACGTATTAATCATAAAAAAAATTGTACAAGACTAAGTAGGAAAACATTTCTTTAATTTTAATATCTCATTATTATCAAATATTTTATTTTTGACGAATCTTACAATCATCAAATATAAGAAAGATTACGAGGATATGGGGTCGGCGCCGGCCCAGTGCCTCACCGATTTCAAATTTTTTTATAGTTAAACATAGTCCGTACTCTATATATAATACATTATTAAAATATATATATATATATATATAATAAATAAATAAATAATACCCCATATTACGCGCAAAGTTACATAATGTGAAACACTAAAATATGTATAAAAGATGAATATTTTTGAAACCAGCCCAAACATCCAAAAGTCAAAGAGTTTTTGGATATAATTAAATTATTCTTAAAACTAAGGAATGCAACATTTTGACTCAAGAGCGCTAGCTTGTGCCTATATAAAGCCAAGTCTTCCATTGAATTTTTCATATCGAATCATACAAGTTCCACTAAGTACTTTTGAGGGAAATATTTAAATATATATCACAGAGAGAGAGAGAGAGAGAGAGAGAGAGTATTGGGTTACTTATAGTAGTACTTGAAGTACTCTGAAGCTATATATATATTTAGAAGCAAAATGATATGCTTAGTAGTTTCTCAATCACGTTTGTGGATGATTACTATTTTCTTCTATACTTGTATTTGGATCCCATTTATTGAATTCAAGAAAGCTCTTCTTAGAATTGTTAGCATAGTCTTCAAGAATGAACAAGGATCAGTAGATGAAGAATACCAAAGCTTCATGAATATTGATGAGCAACCATGTCTTCCTGTGGTAAGGTTTGTAGATTTGAAGGCAAAAATGGAGGAAAAAACATGTTCAATTTGTTTGGTAGATTTTGAGAAGGAAGATTTGGTTAGCAAATTGAGTAAATGTGAGCATGTTTTTCATATGGATTGTATTGAAGGATGGTTAAATACCTATCATTTCACTTGTCCACTTTGCAGGTCTTCTTATTTTAACCTAAAGTATGCTTCTCATGCAGAATGTAATAATCATTATTGTACTTCGTCCACTTCTTTTTTAAGTTTTTGATTTTTTTTTTAAATTAAATGAGATAATAGGGAGCAACAAATATGTATAGTTTTAATTAAAACATATTAAATTTGTTTATGAATTTAAAATTGTGCAACACTATTTATGTTTTTTTTTCTTTCTTTTTTCCTGTTTTCAATTCTATGTGTTTTCTTATTCGATGAAATTGTTGTGTTTACCAAATTCTTTGTTTTTAGAGGATGCCTAAATTGAGGGTCGGAAAGAGAGAAATTGGGCTTAATTTTATCAAGGTCAACCACATCACTTATGGTACCTTAATTTTTTAATGATTTTATATTTTCATATTCTAATTTTTTAATTTTTACAAGTTTGGTTCAGATGTAAAAATTTCAATGTAATGGTCAGGTTTAACATATTAAAAATTTTTTCATTCTTATGATTTAATCCATTAAGTCTTTAAATTTAACATATTTAGTTTATTTTAAATTAAATTTATAAAAATAAAATTTTAGGTCAAAATGTAACGGAAAAAAAAGAACAATGTTCATTCATGACCCTCTTTACATTTTGCATCCTTTAGTTAACTTATGTGCAAATTTGAAGGTGTGTAAAAACATAAATCTTATTTTAACGTTCATCTTTAAAAGTAATGATTATGTTGTAACATTTATTATCTTTTATATATATATATATATATATATATATATATATATATATATAGTATGATATTATAATCATTTCACAACTTTTTTTTTTTTTGCTAGATTTATCAAAATTTTAATAATATATGTACTTTTAAATGCATATATATAAAAATAATAAGTTTTTGATAATATCTTCAAAACCATAATGAGGTTAAAAATAAAAAGATACCTCATAGAGGGTCATATCATGCAAAATATTGGGTTAAGAAACATATTATATATGATTCCTCCTAATTAAGGGTCATATCAAGTAATATTTAAAAGAAAAATAATTTTTTTTTAAGAAACTAAATTATAAATTTGGTAAATGTTAGAATCATATGTTTAGTTTATTTTATTTAGCATTTTATTAATCTTGAAATGACTAAATTTGTAATACAGTTAGCTTCTTTCCATTTTATTTTATGTTACAAGAAATTTGACCCCCAAGAAAAAACAGCTATATATAGAGAATATTTTTTGTCATCCACAGATAAGATGATAGATATATAGTGTTAGATATATAGAGAATTATTACTAGTATTTCAGTTATATATCTGATTCTGCATATGTTTACAAATTTTTCTAGTTGTCAATATATACAATTTATTTATTTCTTATTTATTGCTAGGATGGATATTTCAATTCTGATGGTTTTCTGTTGTTAAATTTATTTTAAATATTTATAAGGTCAACAATATTATAAAATTAAATAGTCATGAAGTCTCGCATACCATGTGTAGGAGCGTACAGGCTGTGTTTTATTTATTTTTTTAAGAAAATAAGTTTGCATTAATTAATAATTATAGTACTTTAGAAATTTAATTGCAAGAAACAAATAATTTATTCATAATTAAACACATTAATACACAAATATTATTCTCATCATTTTGGTGAAAGGGTATATAATAATTATCTCTTTTATGAATTTTCATTAATTTATTCTCTTAAATTACTCATAACAATATTTTCATATCTTTAATTAATCTATTTAAACCAATATTTTTGGTATCTAAGGTACACCGACTCTAATATATGAAAAAAAAAAATATAGATCTAGGACGTAGATAGAAAAACATGTTAAAAATTAATCAAATTGTTATAGAGAATGAAATTTATATTTTTTATTTAAATAATTTATTAATTTAATGTGATATGATATATATAATATTTAAAAATAACACATTATTTTTTAATAAAGTATGATTAAAATTAATATTTGTATAATTTTCTCATATTTAATGAATAAGAAGAGAGATATATGAAGATAACAAAGAATGTGACATTTTTTAATACAAATTAATAGTTTAAACAATTAATTTCATCAAATAATTTTAATTTTTAAATAAAAACAATCTAATTGTATATGTAGTTATAGTTGTAAATAAAATTTTATTTTGATTTTATAAATAAATTATTAATTTAAATTTTTATATTTATTAACATTTATATCTTTAAATATCTTCATCTAATGATCACTATAATTTGTAAATACTATTTATCTAAATTATTTGTCATCTGAATGAAAACAAATAAAGAATATATCTAGTTTGATAAAGATTAAATAAAAGATTCAAAATAAAAAATATTTACATCTAACATAAAAAAGAACAAAAATAATATATTTAATAACTAAAAGATACAATTTTTTAAAATATATATATATATAACTAGAACAATTTTAAATCTAATATTTAATCACATCACCGTCAAATCTCTAACAAATATTTTTTTATTTAAAATATATCTTTTAATTATTGATCCATTAATTTTATAAGGTTTATATTTTCCCTTAAATAACACTTATAATAATATTAAAGTCACAAACCTTACTTGAAATATAAAAGAAGGCGAAAACATTGACAATGCATGTTAGCAGACTATGAGAGGAATTAAAGAAATAAATAGAAATAGCATTGTGCATTAATAAGTCAATTGGAATATGGAAGAGTAAAATATGAAGGGGGTTTTTCTTTGTTTAATTTCCTAAGATTTAAATCCATGCTCTTGTATTGCAAAATCTAAGGATTATATAATCATTTCATCAAGCCCATCAATAAATAAATAATATTGATGGACCGTCTTAATAATTTAATTTATTTATAAATGTTTCTTATTATTTCTTCAAAGAAATGTACACTAGCGTGCTGCGTGTTCCTATTCCTTTATTTTATTTTATTTTGTTTCTTTTAATTATTCTTGTTATTTATTTATTTACAAGTGGGGATGAATAGTTAATCATCAATATATCACCATTGATAATCAATAATCAACATGTGGGAAGAAAAAATTAGAAAGAGAAAAAAAAAATTGATGTGTGAGGAGGTAGCAATTAATTAGAAGACCAACTATATATGCACTCATATTATTAGACGGAATATAGATTCTTCATAATTTACTAGCTCCTTTTCGTAAATATCCTTTTGATATTAGTTTCAAAATAAAACTCCTTAAAATTGTTCAAGAGCTTTTAATTTTGATTAAATATTTTATTTTCAATACGTATTTATACATTTTTAATTTAAACATCTTATTTTAAATAAAAGTTCGTATGATCCACAATTTTAACTCACAACTTAATACAATTTTTTTTTTAATTTTGATAATTTATTTTAAATTATAATCTCTATTTATAATAATATATTGTAATATTATTTTAACATTGATGTGATAATTATTTATTAGTTAAAAATTTTTTTATCTAATTTTTTGAATTGATATAAAAGTAATCATTTTAAATATATATTAAATGTTGGGTGGAATGGTAGTTCTGTACGTGAGTGAGTTAAAGCTTTAAATAATAGGTTAAAATAGTTGAAAAATATGAGTGAAATAAGAAAATAAGAAAAGAAAAGGAAAATCAATAGATAAATAATATTTTTAAAATTTAAAATAACAAAAATATTATCTAAATAATATTGAATGAAATTTAATTAAATAAAATTAAACATAAAATAAATTTAAATAAGTATAGTTTGAATTGAATAGAATCTAATTAAATAATGTTTAAAATAAAATGATGAATTTAAATTTTTATAATAATAAAATTATATAAATTAAACATATATAAGTGATATTAATTTTGTATTAATAAGTACAAAGAGTGTAATTTTTATTATTTGAAAATAAAAACTATGTCTTCTCATCACTTATAAAAGCCATTTGATCTCTCTCACCAATGGGAGAAGCATATTTAGCCTTATAGTCATTCCATAGCTGATAAACACTTTTTCCCAAAAGCTCCTCAAAATAATAATCACTATAATACCCTTCCCTCATTTTCTTATTCAATTCAGCCAGAAATCCATATTTAATCTCCCCACAATAACTCAAAAACCTTGCAGTAACATCATATCCCTCATTCCACCTTATTCCACCTCCTAATTTAACCCAATTCCTTGGCACAAACCCTGCCTTCAATCTCACAAAATCAGCTATTCCTTCAAGCAATCCCTTTGGAGCAAAACCATTCCCATTCCACTGCCATATATTTGCATTCATGTGTATAATCACCCCTTTAATCTCTTTTTTCACATCACCTAAGAAGTTCTCAATGTATTGAGCACTAGTTTAAACTCATTATTGTTTGTTAAAATTGCAATTCCTTCAAAATCTTCAATTGACAATGTGACTTTTTCCACATTCTTCCTATCTTTAGCATTGTATTCTTGAAAGATATTCCATATTATATTTGTGCTCACTTGTAGTGTAACTAGACTGTCAAAAACTCCAATTTCCTTTTCGAATCGGATGCCACCGGGGTTTGATTTCGCATTGTTGATGACTTCGAATTCAACTGCATTGATGTTGTTGATTGAAGCTGTTGTAATTATTAGAATGGTGAAGAGAAAGAAAGCAAAAGAAGCCATATGTGTATATATATATATAGTTGTGTTACTTGTGTGTATGACAAAAAGTAAGGGTTTGGTCCAAGTATGATTGATGTATAGTCTTGCATGGTTTATATATATAGAAAAGAAGTGAGCTTTCAGGTGATTACCTTAAGTCAGATAGTAGATGTATCATTGGGATGATCAAGCACAAGGCAATGACTGTAATTTGGTCTTTGTAATTCACAATATAAGATAATTGTCCTCAGTGTTTGGTGTTTATGACATGCAACGTACTAAACAAGATCAGCTTACTATATGTGTATGGATATATAGATGAAGACAAAGAGACAGGGACAGAGATAAAATTTTGGAATAAGAAATGGGCCAAATCAAACATTTAAAACAGTTCTTTGCCTCATAAGTTTTTGCAAAATCAAATAGAAGGGTTTATATAAACATTCACACATTAAAAAGAATATATCGATTATGGATATAGATTTAATTTAAAAATTAAATTAATTTTTTTTATCTAACGATGTTTGAGGATGGAGGATTTGAGATAAGATATAGTAAAAAAAAATGAAGATATCATAAATTGTATTAGAAAGTGACTAGGTGTTTTCTTCTAGGTCTAGGCTCTGAATCTTTGATGTAATGATTGAAAATCAAACGGATTGATTGTTAATCTTATGTGAATTGTATTAGAAAAACCCAAAAAGTTCCCATAGAATTTTGAAGTGTGCTGAAAAATATTTAATTAATATTAAAAATGTGAAAGAAATATTACACATAATTTCCTAATGTTTTAATTAATGATAATATTCATTTTTTTTTTTTGCTTTTAAGTCATAAATTTAAAGTATAACAAATATCATTTGTTAAAAAAAATTAGACATTCATTAATGGGTTATTATTTAGTATATATCTCATATGTTATTGGAAGGTTGGATCATAGGAACCTAAATATTTAGTTAATGCCGCTGCAAGTAAAACATTTAAATTTAAAAGGTAATAAAAGAAATTTGTAATAAAATTCTTAAAAAAAATTATGTGCTTCCTGTTAGTGCTTTGCTTAAAATAACTGAAAACTCTTGTTTACATCATTTTTAGAATTTTGTTGCATGTTAGATTCAATCTATTAGATTAATTCAATTAATTATTTTCTCTTTTAATTTTAATGGTATATATTGATAGGAAATTTATATTTTAAAAATTGTGTTCGATGATGAGATTCAAGTTAGGGATGACATTATATTTCAAAAACCGTGTTCGATGATGAGGTTAAGGTTAGGGATGGCAATTTCATCCGATATGTGAGTGCCTTATGGGTATTCACTTTGTTGGAATAGGTGCGGGACGAATCAGCTAGGATTTCAAGCATATGTCTCATTATTTATAATATTATTTTAATTTAGCTCACAAACTCGATCGAATTTTATTATCTTGTTATTTATTTATTTTTATTATTTTTATATTTATTAAAAATTAAAATAATACTTAAAATGGATCAATGACAGTGAATAATACTTAAATTGAATTCAAAATCATTTAAAATAATTTAATTTAATTCTTCATGTAAGTTAATTCGATGGTTTGGATTTTACTTCAAACAACTAAATACCATCCTTAATTTAAATTGAAAGTAAATTTTGTATGACAATTTATGTTAATGATAATTTTGTAGGAAAATAATGATATATGTTATTAAAATTAATAAATCACATTGTTGTGAATATAAGAGTGAGTATGTGTATTTTTTTTTAAGTAAAAGTAAATTTCAAATAAAATTTTGTATAATTAATTATATCTTATTATAAGTATACTTTTATCTCTAAAATTTTATCCTCCATGAGTCTATTCAAATATAGTAGTTCGAGTCTATTCAAATATAGTAGTTGGGTTTGAAGTAAAAGCTTTGCTTTTCTTAGTTCAATTTTTTACGAGATGAAGTTTGATAGAAAGAAATCAGAATTGAAATCAAAATGAGAATTGGATGGAAATAAAATAGTTTTATTTAATTTGATTATTAAAATCAAAGAAGAAATTAATATTTTAATGTTTGGTTTACAATTGAAATAGAATGAAAAATATTATATATTATCTAAATATCTTTATATTTAGTAAAATTTAAATAATATAATTTAATTATTATTTTTTCATTAGACAAAATACATTATTGAAATCATTATTTTTCTAAATAATTATTAATTAAAAATAAAATATATTATTAAAATTATTTTTTTTTAAATAAATTTTAAGGTTTTGAGGTTTGAGATTTAAGATTTTGAGATTTAGGATTTTGGATTTAGGACCTAGGGTTTAGGATTTAAGGTTATATTTGTGGGTTAAAATTATTATTTTTCTAAATAAGATTTAGGGTTTAGGGTTATATTTGTGGGTTAAGGTTTAATGTTAGAATTATTATTTTTTTAAATATGATTTAGGGTTTTGTGTTACATTTATTGGTTAAAGTTTAGGGTTAAAATTATTATTTTTCTAAATAGTATTTAGAGTTTTGAGATTTAAGATTTAAGATTTAAGGTTTATGATTTATGGTTATATTTGTAGTTGGAATAAAATTGAAATAAAAATTAAAATGAGAATAAAATTATAATTTTTTTTCTTATAAGAATTAATTCTATTTTTTCTCACTTTTAAGTCTAACAAAACATAAAATTGAAAGATATAAATTTTGATTACATTTTATTAGATAAGTAAGTGAATATTTTTCATATAGTTTAAAATATACTTTCTAATCCTATTTTTCTCGTTACACCTATAATTTCTCGCGTTTCAATTTATCGTTATCAATTTTTGTACTATTCACAGGTGAAACTGCTTATGTGAAATCGGGTTGGGAAGGCTTTGAGCATTAGATCCCAGAAAGCGAAAAGAAATGGTAATGGAAGCTTTTAAACTCCTTTTTAATCTTTTCTTTTCGGTGAATTGATCTGCGATGCAACTGATATTTGTGATTCTGATTATTGTTGTACTGTTAAGATTCGTGAGTAAGCGATTTTTCAGCTACTGCTGAGCTTATTTATTTATTTATTCATTTGTTACATCAGTTCTTTCGTTTACTTGAATTCTTCATATGGATGGTTAGGAAAATTTGTCGAAGCTTGTAGATCTGGTGTGTTAATACATTTGGCATATTCGCTACGGAAACACAAGGGCAAGCTTTGGAGGCAACATCATATCCCATTTTATTTGCCTCTGCTCTTGATCCTTTCATTTTGCTTCTCTGAAGTGAAGGCAGGAAATTAGTTATCTGACTTGAATATTGAATTGTTTCTCATCTTTTGCTATGCATTTGATTATTGAGAAAGAGAGAGTTGTGTATTTCTGCTTGGATCTTCCGGATGTGTCATTTAAGCATTTATGCATCTCTATGTATCTGTAGATATATGTCAATCAAATATTTGTTCTTTCTTTCAACAAGTATATGGTTTCAAATTTGAATAGAGGAATTTTCTTGTGACAATGGTGATAGGCCAAAGGCAATCCTATATTTGTTAGATTTGTAGCTGGTTAGTGCTGGTGGCTAATACCCGTAATCTAATGGAAGGTCATTGGCAACTGTGTATTAAAATTTGAGGCATATTACTAGAAACTGATGATGTGAGAATTTCCTTAAGTCGGTCATATTTGACATTTCAAGTTACTAAAAGTTAAAAAGTGATGCTTTTAGATATGTTGAATACCAACCTAGCATCCATGTTTCCCTCCTAAGACATTGTGTTTAAGGTCCGGTGTTACTCTTTTTAGAAATAAAGTTTATGAAATTGTTATGACACATTATGTAAACTGTACTCTGTAGTCATCATACAAAATATTTGATGATCAAATTCAATACGGGTAACTGAAAAATGAATCAAATCTTTATGGTTTTTACTTAAATTCTTTGGGGTGTTTATTGGCTTGTGATCTACAATTTCCAGATTCACTTTGTGCTTCTTATTAGTAGACAAGGAAAAGTAAGGTTGACAAAATGGTATTTACCTTATACACAGAAGGAAAGAACTAAGGTACTTCCTTTTTTATTTGTTGTTTCTTTTCCATCTTAAATTGCTTTGTACTTTGTACAAAATGCAGATAGTGACATTATTGATATTTTTGTGCCCATGCAATGAGAAGGTATTACGTGAGCTCAGTGGATTGATTCTTACACGAGGACCCAAACTCTGTAATTTTGTGGACTGGAGAGGATACAAAGTTGTTTATAAAAGGTTATGTGAGAATTCAACATTTTTTTACTTCTATAAATTTGTGGGATAAGTATTGTGGCTATCTGGGATTTCATGACTTAACTAGTTCCGTGATCTTCTTGCAGATATGCTAGTCTATATTTTTGTATGTGTATTGATCAAGATGATAACGAATTAGAGGTCCTTGAATTAATCCATCATTTTGTCGAGATTTTGGATCGATACTTTGGGAGTGTGAGTGACCTTAACCTTTGCCTCATATCTAGTATTTTTTCAAAATGAACTATTGAATTGATTGTACGAAAAAGTGTTGATGCTATTTTGTTATTACTTTTCAGGTCTGTGAGCTGGATTTGATCTTCAACTTTCATAAGGTATGTCCAGTGTGCTTGTTACAGCCAGTGTTCATTTAGTGGAATTTTAAGAAAAATAAAAGAAAACAAATTTTAGTTTAGTAATGTTTTCTATGTGTTTGAAACACCTGGAAAAATGGTATCCAAGAGTTTTTCATTGAAAACTTGTGTCTTGCCACACTGATGCATTTAAGGTGCGTTTCCAGCAGCATTGAAACTCAAATGAGAGTATCATTTTACTAACATATACTTTATGGAAAATGTCCCTTATTCTAATTATGTTGTAAAACAAAATATAGGAATTTACTTGTACTTTAGTTTGCTTCTGATGTGAACCAATCAATTCTATTGAAAAAGAACTAATCAATTCAATAAAGGGTCATGGAGAATATTAAGCAATCAAATAAGTTATTTTATGAATTATGCGTTGCATTGCCTTGAAAGTAAGCATTTTCCCTTAACCATTTGCTAAACATGAAAGGCGTACTATATATTGGACGAGGTTCTGATTGCTGGAGAACTTCAAGAGCCCAGCAAGAAAACTGTTGCACGTTTGATTGCAGCACAGGTAAAGTTTCTTCTGCCCTCAATAACTCGAGATACCAATTTTTCTAAGCTGATTAAACTGTTATTATTTGTTTTAGGATTCTTTGGTGGAGCAAGCAAAAGAACAAGCTAGTTCCATAAGTACTATAATTGCACAGGCCACCAAGTAAGAAAGGATGATGGGCTTCCCCAGTTTCTCAAATTAATTTGAGCGTTACGATATTACCCTTTCATTTGTAATTCCCTAGTCATCATATCTCTATTTACAATGTCTATGCATTTTGCACCTTTGTTTTACTTATCAACTATGAAGTCTTGTGACCTTCCTTTTCACCTTGTACAATTTGCTCGTCTATTGGGACGTGTAATGTTAAGGAACCGAAGTCCTACATCGGCTAAGAGTTATCCCTCTGTTGCACTTATAATCCTGGACAATCATCTAAATTACAAGTTGGTTTTTGGGTTAGAGTTAGGGTCAGGCCTAATAAGACAGTATCAGAGGTGGCTCCTGGCTCCCCGAGCACCCCTTAACACTTTCACCCTTCCGGTCACCTTTGTCCAATGTGGAGGGGGTGTTAGGTTTAACTTAAGTTCTACATCGATCAAGAGAGTTGTCAAAGAGTAGTTTATAAGTCCTGGGCAACTCTTCCACTTAGAGACATCTTTTGGTTAAAGTTAAACTCAGGCGAACTAACATGGTATCGGTTAAAGTTAAGCTCAGGCGAACTAACATGGTATCAAAGTTGATCCCTGGTTCCCCAAGCACCCCTTAACACTCTCATCCTTGCTATCATCTTTGTCCGATGTGGAGGAGAGTTGTTAAGTAATCTAAGTTTCACATCGATCAAGAATTATCCCTTTGGTATACTTATAATCTTGGGTAATCTTTTTACTTATAAGTTGGTTTTTGGGTTAGAGTTAGGCTGTCTAATAACATGTAACTTGTGATGGTTTACCAAACAACTAGCTTCATTATAATATTTCATATTATAACTAAAGTATTTGCAAGATCCTCGGAAGATATTAATAATATTATTCATTGCCTGCCCCAGCATTATGGATCTTACATCTAGATATTACTGAGGACCAAGGTTTAATCATATCGTCTTGGATAGGACTGGCAGTTGCTGCAGCGTTACTTGTGAACTGAAAATTTCTAACATGAAATAACAAATTCTGCATGATAGTAGAAGGGCGTTCATTGCGATTCTCAGGTTGTTCCAAAGCAACTTGATGATATCATACTTAAATGAGTAATTCTAGGTAGTGACACGGATGAGATAAGTGAGTGGTAATAGTATAAGACACTTCAAATGGAGGTATTAGTAATTGCTAAGGAATACGTTGATGTGGTACTTTTACATTATTAATAATGATTATTGGTTTGACAAAAGAAAAGTGAAGTTACCCTTTTCAAGAAAATAGTTAAATAATACATCTCATCACCATACCACAATGAATTATTCATCCTTTATTTTTACTTACAGCTGTTTGTAGTGTAGCTGAACTTTGTCTGCCCTCGGCATTAACAAATATATTAGCTCAGAAATACATATTTTAATTTCTTGCATATGTAAGGATTGATTTATATACAACCGAGATACTTAACTCTTAATACTAAATTAATATCAAGGCATTTAAAGACACGGTTCTTCCTATTCTCTTCACTCCATGAGCCCAGATTACTTGTACCAAAGGCGAGATAGCCCGGGCCTATGAAAGAAAAAAAATAACAATCTTCTCATATGAAACAGACCATAACATAAGTCCTGCGTAGTACACAAAATTACCTTTAGAAGCAGTGAAATGGGGAATGATGTAATTTAACAGCATTACAGATCACCAGATCACCTTCAGAAAAGTTCCACGTCCGTTGGATTAACAAGTACTCCATCGTCCTCCCATGTCACATCTTTTGCCTTTGGATCTTTTCCAATCAACTCAAGAGGCATATCTAATTTAGGTGGGCTCTGCATAGAGCCAACATAGTATTAAGATAGGCATAACGTAACTGTGTATATACCACAATGTGCTTTTGGACTCATCTTGGATTCTTATTGCTTGGGGAAAAAACTAAAGAATTTTTGGGTGAATTGCTGGGAGACCCACCCAAAAAAAAAAACACTCAAATGGATGAAGAGAAGAAAATAATGGGAGATATATTACTACCATGCAGCGAATCAAAGGCCAATTAATTCCACGGAAAAAAGGGTGATGCTTGATTTCATTGGCACCGGTACTTGTTCCTAGACGCTCGACAGGGTCCCTACGGAGCAATGCATTAATCAACTGCCTTGCTGCAAGACTTACCTGCAAGATATAGAGCATGTCAGCAGCTGCATAACCAGCTCAAAGCAATCAAGTTAGTGCCCTCAAGAATAGCACATTAGTAGAAAAATGGCATCGACATTCGTTACGATATTGGCCCTAATTCATCCAAATTAGTTTAGTCTCTTTTGGGAAGTGGATTTATGTTTGAAAGATCATTATCCAATCAGCATATTTCAAGACAAAAGGGCATCAATTAGATGACAAATATAGACCTCTACATGTGATGGCTCAATATAGATTGTTTTGTGAGTTTTACCGGAATGCTGCTTGGGAATGTGAGATCCTTGTACAAGATGTTGGCAAATGTTTTCTGTCTGTTTTTACCCCTGAAAGGTGTACGACCATAAAGCATCTCGTACAGAAGAATACCTATAGGCGAAAACCTGAATAAGTTAAAAAAGATAACTCATGATATTTACCAGGAATGTGATTTATAAATCAAGAACAAACTGGCAGGAGTGGGATGCAAAATAGGAAGTGAGTGAAGCATAATGTCGGGATTTCTTAGCAGAGTAGCAACTAAATGTTGTCTCAATAGCCAACACCATGGAAGAAGAGATTGGTATATATATTTAAAAAACTAATTCTGGATACAAGAATGTTATTCTGCAAAGAGGGAATATGATTTGGTGGATAAGTAAAAGACCAATCTAGATAAAGGTACCGTGTCCTTACCAAGAGCCCACCAATCAATAGCACTACTGTGTCCTGCACCTGTAATTATTTCCTGTAAGCATTTACCCATTAGAATTTCAAAGAAAACAATGGTTTACAATGCTAGTATAATAATTATTGTCACTTATAGCTTCAAGGACACGCTTCTTGAAAGTTTTGACGCTCATATATGATATATCTAGCTAATAGTGAAGAGTTTTAAATCAGAAAAAAGAGTATTCTTACTCAAAAGACAGACAGACATGCACATACATGAAAGAGAAACAGATGGACAATATTCTTACCCAGACACTATGCTATATCTATAGTCACATACATTCTAAACTTAAGATTTGCTTCTTTTATCAAGTCTCATTTCTGATATTATAAATAGAAGGCCTGGGACATACAGCATAAAATACACATCCAAATTTTCCCATGCTGTAGTACCTTTTATTTCACAGGCAAATGAAATTGAGTCAACACGTTGACACTATCCATGAAAATCTATTTTAAGAAATTATTAAGATCCCATGTTGTATTCTTTAAACTCTTCTACCCCAACCTATAAGTTCAAATAGCATCAACTATCAGAACTTTAATGATAACTGAAGGTTCACCATACAGGAGCAATGTATTCTTCCGTTCCAACAAAAGAATTTGATTGATTAATTGGTTCTGCAACAAACACAGGTGGTGGCTGACTCCTAGATCTTCTTCTATTACTGGGCCGCGAATGCTTAATGATCTGCAACGACCATAAGTTACATTAACAAAGAAGACAATCCATATTTCCAAGTTTTAAATAGATTATGGATGTTATCATGGCAGAAATATTCACAATGTATAAAAAGACGTAAGAACACAATTTGATATCATTTGACACATGGATTGGTTGGTACCATACAATTATGGAATACTGCAATGAATGTAGTAGTAGTAAGAACCAAGAGGAATAATCTATATCATCAACAATTAAAACATATTGCAGCCTTTTATGAAACAAGCCCCAATCTTAATATGATTTGAACTAAGGTTTTCTTCAATTCAGCAGCCTACCAAAAGTCTAAACTTTCCATACATAATCCTCCAAGAGCAAAAGACTGATATCTGGTCTAGTGCAAACAACTCTTAAGATCAAAGGTACATTTTCCATTTGACTCAACCCAACACTCCTCCAAACATGCCAAATTGTTGACATTGTCAAATATGGGGGATTTTTGATTAGTAGTAGATTAGGAAAATTTGTAATTATTAGTATAATTGATTAGTTGATTTAATTTTGTATTAAGTAGGAGAATTTTGTTTCCTTTTTTACTATCCTAGTTTCACTACAAAATAGCAATTAGATATTGTATAGAAATCAGAGAAAATAAACATGGAATTTCATCTCATTATTCCATATGGTATCAAAGCAGGTTTCTAAGTAAAACCCTAGCCATGTTTGATTTAACATCAGAAGCTACCACAATCTCTACCATGAGTTCTCTAGATACCTCATTTCTACAAATCATTGTAGAAAAACTTAATAAAAAGAATTATCGAGAGTAGATTTAGTCAATCAGTCTAGTGATTAATGATAAAGGAAAAATGAGGTATCTAATGGGAGAGACTAAAAAAACCAGCTAAATACCAGTACAATCCAATGGTGAAGTTCAAAGAACTCAATAATGATTGCATAACTAGTTAATTCTATGTTACCAGTAGTTGGAAAAACGTATTTGTTTATACTAACAGCATAGGATGTATCGGAGTTTGTCAAGGAGACAAACTTAGATGGTGAGGATTTTTCCCACATCTTTGAAATCAAAACCAAATTGTAGAAATTAAAGTAAGGAGAACGTGATGTTATCGTTTATTACATGGAGATGTTATCTCCATGACAAGAACTTGTTCTAAATTCACAAGAGTGGGAGTGTGTCAATGATGGGGCATGTTGCTGGAAAAAACTCACAATTGAACGCACTTTTGAGTTCCTAGCTGGACTTGATCAAGAGTTGGAAGATGTTTGTGGAAGAATACTTAGTCAATGTCCATTACCCTCAGTCCGAGAGGTGTTCTCTAAGTTTTGACGATAGGAGAGCCAACGACGAGTGATGCTTAGCCAACCTCCTTCTCCAGACATTTGTGATGGAGCTCTTCACTCTGCACCACGAGCTAGAACTCATGCAGAGGTTAACAATGTTAGGAATGCGTTATGCTTAGAGCTGGGTTATAGAAATAGCCTGATTAGGCCTGGTGGGTTGAGAGCCTTTTTAAAAAAAATGATAGGTTGGTGGGTCGAGAGCCTAAAGATTTACAAAATGGGCTTTCTTTTAATTCAACCCATGGGCAGACAGAAATTAGGCCTTTAATAAACTTCACTAATAGGCCTATGAAAATTGGGCAAGAAATTGGTTTACAATAAAAAATAATTTTTTGTGATCATTGTCGTAAGCTCGGACATTCGAAAGATACATGTTGGGAAATTCATGGGAAGCCAACTAATTGTAAACCGAGGCAAAATAGAAAATGGAGTTATCAGGTATCAATCGATCAACAAAATCCCAAGTACACTCAAGTTCATGGAGGTCATTTAATCCAGAACAATTGGACCAACTTTACAGAATTTTTTCCAATATACATAATTCTGATCAATTATCTTCTTCAACCTCGTTAGCCTATAAAGGTAATTATTTAAGTTCTTTAACTACCATTTTATAATCTAAAAATTCTTGGATCATTAATTATAGTGTTTTCGATCACATGACTAATACTTATCACTTATTTACCTCTTGTTCACATTGTGTTGATAATCTTAAAATTAGAGTAACAAATGGATCCTTCTTAATCGTTGCTGGCAAAGAGAGTATCTAAATTTCTAACTCTGTCTGAAATCTGTCTTTTATGTTCCAAACTTGTCTTGTAATTTAATATACATTAGTCAATTAACACAAGACTCAAATAGCTTAGCTATATTTTTCTCTTCTTATTATGTTTTTTTAGGACCTATCATCTAGTAAGACGATTGGTAGTACTAAAAAGTGTGATGGGCTTTACTATTTTAATAAGACCAATGTGAGTGAAAATCATCAAGTTGTAATTTGTGATTCTGCATCTATTTATAGAAATAATGAACATATGTTTTGACACTATAAAATGGGTCATCATAATTTTCAATATTTGAAACATTTGTCTCCATCTATGTTTTCAAATAAAGCAATGAATTTTCAATGTGAAATATGTGAACTTACAAAACACCAACTTTATTCATTCTCAAATGTCCATATAAATAATCCAAACCTTGTAGTTTAATTCACACCAACATTTGAGGACCTCTTGTTCTCCTACTCACACTCACTTTAAGTGGATTGTCACATTTATTGGCGATTATACTAGAGTTTGTTGGGTTTGTCTATTTAAAGAAAAAGCTAAGGTTTATGATACTTTCATCCATTTTCACTTAATGATACAAACACAATTTCAAGCATAAATTCAAATCCTCAGGACAGATAATGGCTTAGAGTATTTTAACTATACTTTAAGTCATTATTTAAAACAAAATGGGACAATGCACCAAAGCTCTTATGTCTATACACCCCAATAAAATGGGATAGTTGAAAGAAAAAATATACACCTACCGGAGGTAGCTCAAGCTTTAATGTTCACAACAAATATGCCAAAAATATTCTTAGGGGATGCAGTTTTAACTGTTACGTATCTGATTAACAGGATACCAAGTTATGTTCTTAAGTTATTTGATTGTACTGTATTTGTTCATATTCAATCACATAACAGATCCAAGTTAGATCCTAAAGCAACCAGGTGTGTCTTTGTTGGTTATTCCCTTATTCAAAAGGAATACAAGTGTTATGATCCTTCTACAAAACGAATCATTGTTAATCAGGATGTTACTTTCTTTGAAGATACATCTTACCACCAAAAGCCCTTTTTTTAGAAGGGAGAAAATGAGTGAAGAAAACTCTCTAGGTAAGTACTAGGACCTAAGTTGTAAACCCCTTGAATTCACCACCACAAATCATGAACCTTGTCTAGAATCTACCACCACAAACAATGAACAACCTACTATCTCATTCAGTTCTATTGTCCCACCTAAAGAAGGAAATTTAAACCGAGAATGAGGTATAAAAAAATAAAGAAAAAAAGGAGGTAACTATTTACTCACGAAATTCTAAGTTAAAAGATAAGAAAAATTTCACATTTGATGCACTAAGAGAGTCAAAACTGATAATAGATCCAAATATCTAAAAGGAAATTTCCACACCATGTAATTATGATTCTCCTATGTCTTGTGATTTGCCCATTGCTCTGAGAAAACCAACTCAATCTTGTACATTTCATCCCATTTTCAAGTTTATTTCTTCTAGTACTTTGTCTACAGGGTTTTGTGTTTTTACCTCTAAACTTGAAAGAACAGAAATTTCAAAAAATATCCATAAAGCTCTTAAAATCCTAGAGTAGAGAGACACTGTTATGGAAGAAATAAAGGCATTAAAAAAAATGGAGCTTGGGATGTAACAGAACTACCAAAAGGAAAGTTACTAATTGATTATAAATGAGTATTCACAATAAAATACAAAGTTGATGGGACAATAGAGCAATACAAAGCCTGTCTGGTTATAAATAGATTTACAAACCTATGGAGTTGATTACACAAAAATATTTGCACAAGTTGCCAAACTAAACACAATGAGGGTTTTCCTGTCACTAGCAACAAGTCTTGATTGGCCTCTATCAAAAATGCCTTCCTATATAGAGTACTAGAAGAAGAAGTCTTTATGATCATGTCACCAGGGCTTGGTAAAATAAATGCAAACGTAGTGTGCAAATTGAAAAAATCATTGTATGATCTCAAACAATCACCAAAAACATGGTTTGATATATTTGTGAAAGTGATACAAAGCCTTGGTAGTGATCTCAAACAATCACCAAAATCATATGTTGTTCTTCCGACATAGTAAAGATGAGAAGAAAGCAATCTTGATTGTATATGTCGATGATATAATTCCGAGTTGAGACAACTTGGAAGAAATTGAGTGATTAAAAAGGAATTTGGCAACCAAATTTGAAATCAAGGATTTGGGGCAAATACAATACTTCTTTAGAATGAAAGTAGCAAGATCAAAAAAGGCAATTATTGTCTCTCAACGTAAGTATGTTCTCAATCTCTTTAATAAGACAGGCATGCTTGGATGCAAACCAAAGGATACTTCAATTGAAATGGGAAAGAAATTAGAAGGCTTGGGAGAGTTACTTGACAAAGAAAGGTATTGGAGACTAGTAGGAAAAATGATATATCTCATACTATATCTGACATTGAATTTGCAATTAGTGTAGTAATTCAACACATGCATCTTTCAAAGGAAGCTCATCTTGAAGCAGTGTATAAAGTTCTCAGATACTTCAAAGGATCACCAGACAAAGGCTTTTTCTTCAAAATAAATGAAGTCAAAGATATAGAAGTTTTCATTGATACTGACTGGGTTGGTTCAATCGAAAACAGCCGATCCACTACTAGGTATTGTACCTTTATCTTTGAAAACTTATTGACTTGTAGAAGTAAAAAAAAATATTGTCACTGGGAGTAATGCTAAAGTTGAATTTAGAACTATTGCACAAAGAATGTGTGAAGCATTGTGGTTAAGAAAACTATTGATAGAACTTCATATTTCGATTTAGTCACCAATTAAATTTTACTATGACAATAAAGTTGCTATTAGCATCTCTTTCAATCCAATTCAACATGACCGGACAAAACATGTGAAAGTTGATAGGACAATTTATCAAAAAAAAAAGTTGAAAATGAAATTATTTGCATGATTTATATTCCAACAAAAGAGCAAGTTATATATGTCTTTCCTAAGGGACTTCCTCGACAAAGTTTAGATAATTTTGTTTTCAAGTTAGATCTGATCAATATTTATAATCCAACTTAAGGAGAAGCGTAGAAATCCTAAATATCTAAGATTTTTTATTAGTAGTAATTAGGGAGGAGATTAGGAAAATTTGTAATAATTAGTATAATTGATTAGCTGATTTGATTCTGATTTATATTAGTAGGAGAATTTTGTTTCCTTTGTTACTATCCTAGTTTTACTATAAAATAGCAATTAGATATTGTAAAGAAATTAGAGAAAATAAACATAGATTTTCATTTCATTATTCCATACAAACTCCTAAAATTACAGTGCTCATTAGGGCTTTGAAGCTCCAAGGTCAAAGGTGAAGACAAAGAAGACATACATATCTGACATATGGTACATATTTAAAAGTAATCTTTAACAGAAATAAGATTCATACCTGTGGGTTACATGATGCCATGAATGATAAATCAAAGTCTGTTAATACAATATGCCCATCCTTTTGGAGTAAAATGTTCTCAGGCTTCAAATCTCGATATATTATTCCTGTAGCAATTAAAGGAACAAGAAAATAAGCACAGATCTGGATTTATGGTAAGTCCTCTAAATTGGTGCAGAAATGTAATTCATCGCTAGTCAGGTTCCCTCTAGCAAAAGCACCATATATATGCTGGTAGAGTAAAAATATTCACCTACCCAAGTTATATGCTTTGGAACTTTCTTGCACAAAAAGGAATGAGGATTATGCTAAGAAAGCAAACAATACAAGAAGAAAAAAGAGGTATTTATAAACCAATGCTGGATCTACCTTAGTAGTTAATATTATAACCTTAACCCAATTTAAGTACTAGCTTGACAATGCTGTACTGTCCCCATTAATTACTAACATGAAGATAAGATAGCAATCAATTTGGCAACCAGCATTCTTTGGCACTTCACTCCTCACTTGGAATACTTTTTCTATAAATACCAGCATGCAGTGATTGAATAATGATTACAAATTTATTAGAAGTAAGCCGGTGAATAGCTGTATATGCTTTCCATAACAATCGCCTTTATGAAAATAGCCTAATCCTTGTTATACTTTATCAGCTAGTTTTGATGAGAGCAGTGTTTCATAATAAACCACCAGAATGATACAAGTATCATGAATCTACTTGATATCTATGCATTTTCCTTTGATGATAATATAAGCACCTCATTTGTCTGTTTGGTTTCATACTCACCATCTGTGAAAAAAGGTTAATTGCTTCTTTAGATCATACATTCTTCTTTACTAGGAACCAGGATATGGTACATTACTGATAATGTATAACAATTCTTGGAATATGCAAAATGTGTATACCTTTCTGAGGTTTCATAAAAAATATAAACACATGAAATGAAGAAAATATTTAATGATGACATTATTATATTAGAGAGAAGTACTAATACTCAAAATACCTAAGCAATGAAGATATTCCAAGCCAATCAAAACCTCTGCTACATAAAACCTGCGGATTGTAATAAAAGCTGATCACGGTTGGAAAACACAGTCCAAGAAACACAAACATGAGCGGAAGACAAGATATTTCACTAGCTGAATTATCGATTTAACTGACAAATGGGGGAAAACCAAGAAACCTTTATTAGGTCATATATCTGCCTATTGACCCAAAATAATGATAAATCAAGGGTTAGATTTTGATTCGTGAGGGGATGCGATATTATAACAAATTTGCAGCTACATCAAACCAAATCATACCCTACTCTCAACTGTAATAATCAACGTAAGCGAGGGTTTCAAGCAGCAACAATCAGATTCATGCTTTGAAAACATAATTTTTTGAAATCTAGGGGAAGAAGTAGCTTTTCACTGTATGGAAATAAAAGTACCTTGCGGATTCCTCTCTGAATATTTTCATAGGCTGTTTGTCAAGTAAGGCAAATAACTCTCCACCAGAGCAAAAATCTGTTATCAAGCAAACGTGTGTATATGTCTGCGAAGAAAAATTAATCAGTACACTTTGTTGTCTTTAATGAAACAACAAAATCAGAAGCCTGATACCATCCAAGTTCCATTTTGCATAATGAAGCAAGGATACTAGGCCACTTCTTTTATTAACTCTAGGAGAATACTGACAGAGAAGTAGTAGAAACATTAGATAAAACCTATTGCAGTTATCAAGATCTATGTTACACAATTGAACCTTCCCCTAAAGGTTTACACAAGACGCAACAAAGAAACTTGAAAATTGCAATTAAAGCTTGATTAGAAATCAGCCACTAAGGGGACAGCTGAAAAGCTAAGCTTTAGGCAGGATTTAGGGAGGAATTTAAGGAAATGTGATATTATTTAATTAGTACTTTAAAAAGGACAGCTGCTAATCTTTAAGCAGGATTCAGGGAGGGATTTAAGGAGATCTGATTTATATTTAATTAGTACTTTTGTTTAGGCAATAATCAAAGACTAATAGCCTATAAGTATACCTATTGAGAAAGGAAATGGGAAGATATTCCGAACTTTCTCTCTTTCTCTTTTTTTATCCCTCTTATCCTAGATTTCTTCTTTCTTCTATCCTCTATTTTTGCTAATTTCAGCTTCTACCCAGAAATTCTCCTAACAATTTGGTACTCTCATTGCTTCCTCAACCTCCACCATGGCACCACAAACTCGTTCACAAAACACCGAGGATGAGATTTTTGAGAGATTACTAGTACAACTTAACATGGCCATAGAAAACCGTGACCAGCTATCCCAACAGTGTGAGCAAGAACGGGAACAACGCTTCTTGGCTACAATGATTGAGCAAATACGAGCTAATTCCTCCACTCCACCGCATCAACCTTCATTGAGTGTTCTTGGCCCGGGCCCACAACGACCACTGCGCACAACAGAAACTCAACCGGAGACACATGCGAATCGCAACTTTCGTTTAACATTCCCTCGGTTTTCATCTGGTGACCCTGTTGATTGGCTTTTTAGCATTCAACAATACTTCATGTACTACGCAACTCCCTTGGAAGACAGGTTACTCCTAGCCTCCATGCACCTTGATACACTGGCGTCTTGTTGGTTCCAAAGCATGGCTCAAGCGGGCTGTCTTACAGATTGGAACACTTTTGTTTCCGATCTGCATAAGCGATTTGGTCCATCAGAATACACCGACCCAGCTAGCCAACTAATGAAGCTTTCACAATCGGCTTCAGTGGCAGAATATCAAAACAAGTTTGAGGCGCTAACTAGTAAAGTAACTGGCCTTACACCTGATCTCTTAAAAAATTCATTCATTTCAGGACTCCAGCCAAGAATTCATCGTGCAGTAACAGCACAGCGACCTTGTGACCTTGATGATGCATTTGCTTTAGCTCGGGTTTTCGAAGATCAATTCGCTGATACGCGATCAGCACCAAGACCTTGGGTTGCTCGGCCAACCTCACAACCTATAGCTCCAGCCAGTCCTAACCCAGCAACTAAACTCCTAGTCCGTCGTTTAACAGTTGCAGAGCAACAAGATCGAAGAGTAAAAGGGTTATTTTTAACTGTGACGATTGTTTCACTCCAGGCCATCGCTGCAAAGGACGTGCTTCGCTCCTTTACTTAGAAGGAATGGAAGACAATTCAATAGACAACATGGCGACACCAACCGTCGATTCGTCGCCACAATTAGAGGAAGAGCCCAGTCCAGAAATTAACCTTAATGCCTTTTTGGGGCAACGCTCGGCCAAATCAATGAGTATGCAAGGAAGCATACATGGCCATAAGATTCAGGTGCTTATCGACAGTGGTAGTACAAACAATTTCATTTCTAACCGTATGTCATCTTTTTTGGCATTACCCACATCACCCACCCAACCATTCAAGGTACGTGTCGGTAGCGGTGCTTACCTACACTGTCATCAAATCTGCAATGAGGTGTCGTTGTTTCTGCAATCTCACACCTTTCACCTGGACTTATTCGTACTCGATATTGAAGGCACAGATGTTGTTTTAGGAGCTCAATGGTTGGCTACATTAGGTCCCATCTTGACAAACTATGCAACCCTAACAATGGAATTCAGCCTACAAGGACAACATATCCAACTACATGGCGACGACTCTCCCTCAGCTCGTCCACTTTCTCCAACAGGCTTTAACAAAATGATCACATCAGGGGGTGTAAGCTCATGTTTCATGTTTCTACAGGCCACACCGACTAGTGAGGACACATTATCCTTAGCCAAGAGCACTGAGAAACAACCACCATTTCTGGCAACACTTATGGATGAATTTCAAGATGTATTTGTTGAACCAACCGGGCTACCTCCAGCCCGCTCTATCGACCACTGTATTCCCTTACATCCAGGCACCGAAGCAATGAATGTTCGCCCATACCGTTATCCTCACTTTCAGAAAAATGAAATAGAACGACAGGTCAGTGAGCTACTCCAAACAGGTGTCATTCGTCCAAGTCGCTCAGCTTTTAATTCACCGGTGCTATTGGTAAAAAAGAAGGATGGTACATGGCGTTTTTGCATAGATTATCGTGCCTTGAATTCAGCTACCATTAAAGACAGATTTCCCATTCCTACGATCGATGAACTAATTGACGAGCTCCATGGTGCAAGAATTTTCTCCAAGCTTGACCTTCGTTCAGGCTACCATCAAGTGCGAATGTTCGACAAAGATGTGCACAAGACAACATTTCGTACACATCATGGCCACTTTGAATTTTTAGTCATGCCATTCGGACTTACAAACGCACCATCGACCTTCCAAGCTCTAATGAATGAGGTATTCCAACCATATTTGAGAAAATTTATGGTCATATTTTTTTATGACATCTTGGTTTATAGCAGCAACCATGAGGAACACGTTGGCCACCTTCGCCAAATATTTTCAACACTGCAAAATCACAACTTGGCGGTGAAAAGATCCAAATGCACATTTGAAAGCCCTTCCATTGAATTTTTGGGCCATATCGTCTCCACACAAGGGGTGGCAGCTGATCCCTCAAAAATCAAGGCCATCACTGCTTGGCCAATGCCTACCAATCAACGTCAAGTTCGTGGTTTCCTTGGTCTCACAGGCTATTATCGTCGTTTCATCCACCATTATGCATCCATAGCAACCCCCCTCACGGATCTCCTCACAAAAGATGGTTTCAATTGGTCAAACCAGACACACCAATCTTTTACCACACTCAAGTCAGCCATGACATCAGCACCAGTACTTGCATTACCAGATTTTTCCTTACAATTTGTATTAGAGACAGATGCTTCTGGTATAGGCCTAGGTGCAGTCCTCATGCAGCAATCACACCCGATCGCCTTTTATAGTCGAAAACTCTCCAAAACAATGCAAGGCAAGTCTACATATGTTAGAGAGCTACTTGCGGTTCAATCGGCAGTGGAAAATGGCGCCAATATTTACTAGGAAATCACTTTATTATTAGAACTGACCACCGTAGTTTGAAACATATGCTAAAACAGGTTATTCAAACACCAGAACAACAATTCCTATCCAAACTAGTGGGTTATAGCTACTCCATCGAGTACAAGTCAGGATCTTCGAATGCAGCTGCAGACGCTCTCTCTCGTGTGCTTGAGTTCACTGACAATACCCCTTACACCATCGCTGCTCATGAAACAGACGTCACCACATCTGTTTCCAAACTTGGCAACATAAGCAACACAACTGACCAAGTCCTCCTAGCCATTTCTAGACCTCTTAGCTCTGACTTAACAATCTTGGTGCAAGAAGTAGCTAATGATTCATTTTGTCAACAAGTTATAAAAGAATTATCAGTCAACAAATCTAAAACAGCAGGTTGGTCCTTCTCACATGGGTTACTGTGCTATAGAGGTCGCCTATACTTGCCAGAAAACTCAACCTTGATTCCTCTCCTTTTGGTTGAGTATCATGCATCTCTTCTTGGGGGTCACTTTGGTATGCAACGCACTCTCCAACGGCTAACACCACATTTTTATTGGAAGAAAATGCGACAACAGATTAATGATTATGTGAGCTCTTGTGACGTATGTCAAAAGTGCAAACCCACAAAACAACACCCTTATGGATTGCTACAACCAATTGTTCCTCCAACTTTCCTATGGGCTGACCTATCGATGGACTTTATCACTCATTTACCCCCATCCGGAGGCCATACCGCTATACTAGTAGTAGTTGATCGCTTCTCCAAAGGAGTGCATCTAGCTTCCTTACCAAGACGATACAATGCCCCCAGAGTTGCATCCATTTTTGGGGAGTCAATGGGCAAGATCCATGGCATGCCTAAATCTATTATTTCCGATCGTGACCCAATCTTCCAAAGCCACTTTTGGAGAGAACTTTTCAAGCTCCAAGGAACAAAGCTCAACTTCTCATCTGCATATCACCCGAAATCAGACGGACAAACCGAGCGTGTCAATCGGTGCATCGAGCAATACTTACGAGCATTTGTTCACGACCAACCAAATAAATGGTCCAACTTACTAAGTTGGGCAGAGTACCACCACAACGCGACCTTTCAAGCTTCGGCAGGAATGACTCCATTTGAAGTTACATTTGGCCATAAACCTCCATCAATGCTCAATTATTGCACTGGCACCTCTGCCTTCGAAGCAGTCGACACAGACCTCCGTTCCCGTGACATGATATTATCCCAACTAAGAGACAACTTACTAAAGTCACAACAACCATGAAATTCTACACCGACAAGAAACGCACTGTAGTATGTTTCGAACCAGACCAATTGGTGTTGTTAAAGCTTCAGCCCTATCGCCAATTAACAGCACGCCAACACTCAGTTCACAAGCTTGGATTGCGCTATTACGGACCATTCAAAGTAGAGAAACGCATTGGAACAGTTGCATATCGCCTGGCATTACCACCAACTACTCGCATTCATCCAGTGTTTCATTGTTCTCTCTTAAAGCCATACCATGGCCAATCAACACCGCATGTTCATAATCTACCTGCTCTAACTGACGATCATCATCCAATCCACCAACCGATTGCCATCCTAGCTAGGCGTACCATACTTCGCAATGGGGAAACTGTTCCTCAAGCTCTTGTCCAATGGTCAGGCCTACCGCTAGAAGATTCAAGTTGGGAGGACCTTGTCAATTTGGATGAGCTTCGACTTGAGGACAAGTCGTCTTCCCATGGAGGTGGGAATGTTACACAATTGAACCTTCCCCTAAAGGTTTACACAAGATGCAACAAAGAAACTGCATTCAATCGTTAACTGATTTGAAAATTACAATTAAAGCTTGATTAGAAATCAGCCACTAAGGGGACAGCTGAAAAGCTAAGCTTTAGGCAGGATTTAGCGAGGGATTTAAGGAAATGTGATATTATTTAATTAATACTTTAAAAAGGACAGCTGCTAATCTTTAAGCAGGTTTTAGGGAGGGATTTAAGGCAGGATTCAGGGAGGGAATTAAGCCAGGATTCAGGGAGGGATTTAAGGAGATCTGATTTATATTTAATTAGTACTTTTGTTTAGGCAATAATCAAAGACTAATAGCCTATAAGTATACCTATTGAGAAAGAAAATGGGAAGATATTCGGTAACTTTCTCTCTTTCTCTTTCTTTACCCCTCTTATCCTAGATTTCTTCTTTCTTCTATCCTCTATTTTTGCTAATTTCAGCTTCTATCCAGAAATTCTCCTAACAATCTACAAATTTCAAATAAAATTCCAAAACTAAATTTCAGTTTCTCTAAGAGAAAAGAAACTGAGATTAGGTTTTGTAAGCTCTATAAAAAGTATAGGGCCATGAATATATTTCCACAATAAGAATTTCCTCAGGATCCTCCTTTTTTGCTTTAGTATTCAAATGCATTACACAACACAACCTAGGCATGCTACAAGTCATTATGACTGGCATAATGTTAGCCATTTTGATATAAAATGTCACCTCAAAAGATGATTGATATTTCACGTGTCACTGAAATCCTACAATGGCCCTCAAATAAACCACGAAATGCAGAATTTTCTTTTTGAAACATTAAATTTGGCTGGGTTACCACTTATAATTAAATTAGGGATAAACTGTGCTGAAATCATGGTAAACAATAAATACTAATTGCATCTAATGGTAGCAGAAAAGAACATCAACTAAATTCTACCTACATGTATAAATTTTTGGTAATTATATCTGTAGAAATTTTAAAAAATAATCGTAATTTCTCTTAACTCATGTTTAAAATTCATAATCAATACAGGCAACTAAAAAAAATAGGTTTTACTTTGTTTCAAATGGATCATATTAGCATATATCAAGGAGTTTTCAAACAGATCATTTTCAGGCTGCAAGGTGAAAACCTGGAATGAAGAGTAAAGGGTGGGAAGAAAAGGATGATCCAGTAGGGAAATGATTTCTCTTTCCATGCATGCTCGGTGAACCTGAAACACAACCATTATCGCATGATCAAAATTTGGACTTACAACACATGAGATAACCTGCGCTTATGTATAGATGCTTGTTTGTAAAATTGTAAAAGCTGATAAATCCTGCTCAAAACTTTAGATTCCTTTTCAGCATATTGAAAGGACTACGAATCCTTCGAAATATGTAGTATGTGAAGACCTTGTTGCGGTTTAACATCATTGACTTCTCCATTGCCTTCATAGCATACAGTTCACCAGTACCTTGTAATTCTACCAAATGAACACTGCAACAAATACAATAATTTTGTTGATTAATAAGTGGACAGAAACTGTATAATTTGAAAGTCCTATTTCAGACGCACATGCAAAAATTACATAAATTAGACCTGTTATGCTTTGTATCTTGAGGCAGGGTACATGATATACACATTCCACATAACTAAACAAGTTTTGTGAGCAAAATTAAGTTATTGTGTACAAAACAATGGAAAGGCACAGGAATGAGGAACATAGTCTTTCTATACGTAAGCATTATTTAGAGTCCACAAATCTTTATAATTAAAATGTTGACAAATATTTTTATATATGCAACCACAGATAGTGTTGTTGAAAAAAAAACTTTGTTTAAAATTAAGTAAAAAGTATTTCCTGGCATCAAGAAATATGAAATTTTGAGATATGCTTCTTGCAACATTATAGACATTTGTCGTGATGCCAATCACAAAAAATCCGTCCTTCCTTTTTTGCAAGAAGAAACTTATCTATAAAAAATATGAAACATAATGGTGATGCTTGAAGCATTTGACATAACCATATAGGATAACTTTTCAGTTTTTGCATTGTTCTGCGGACAATTATCCTTTGGTTTTTAGCTCTTATTCTATTGACAAGATCGTGCAACTGAAGTGGTAAAATTTCAAATTGAATGCATGTCCATTAATAACCATAGAGCATGGTACCATATGGTGAGAATGACATGTGGACAACAATACCTGCCAGTATCTCCACAACCCAATGGTTTTACAGGCTTAAAATGATGTAAACCAATTTTTTCGCCTCGTGCGGTTATCTGATAAGCCAAGAGGAGAAGACAATCAGTTGAATAAGAAAGTAAAAGCTAGCAAGGTAAGAGCTATTACAAACATAAATAATTTCTTAGCTAAAAGTGAGTTTCAAGTAATTTTAGAATTACATTGTTAGTGCACCATCCTGTTACATCCTCAAATTTATTTTTCCTATGATACAAGTTATCTGAGATTGGTTTTATTTACTAAGAACTTGAAGAGTAAAGACTGCAAGCCAGATAGAAATATATCACCATAAACAACTTACCAAATAAATAATAATAATAATAATTAAAACTTCAAAATACCAATATCTTAACTCTTGGATATTTACCTTTTGTATTGCTATCCAAGACGAATTATCCTTTTTGTGAGGCCTTGGAAAAACAGGCTGAGAATGAATAGCCCACAAATCTTCTGGTCTCTGAAAACATTTTGACATATTATTGACACTGACTGTGATTGCTAAAGTGTTTAATCCTTCTAATGACCAGTGACATAAAAAGGAAAAGGGAAAAAAAGAAAGAAGAGGACAAAACAATCGAGATATTTTATAAGAAAAAGAACATTTATTTCAATATAATAGAGAAATGGTACAAAAATAAAACATAAATTAAGACAAAATATATGGAAAAAAAAACTGCACAAGGTTCGCATTTGTTTTTTAATAATGTGAATAGTAAGTGCAGAAGTAGAAGCCTATAAAGTTGTCAAACACATTTTATCCTCTTCCAAATAATAATTTGCTTGTCCTCTTTATCATGAAAGATTCTTCTATTCCCTTCTAACAAAACTGCCCAATAGAGAGCAACAACTGCACATCTCCATATTATTATTTTTCTTCCTTAGATCCACTAAACCCACCAAAGGCTGAATAGAAGAGAGTACCTTACCAAGTTAGCATCAGGAAGTTCTCGGACAGCTTCATTAACATTTTCTGCAGTAGCTTTGACCTATAAAAGAACACTATGTACTCAGGCATCATAACAGTTGAAAGGAAAACTCAATATAGTATGCCACAACACTTAAAGCGTATAATAGCAAGATCATAAATTATGACAAAATATATGTTATTTAAAAAAAATGCAAGATAATTGCATATAAACACTTGCATGAAATGTATTCAACAAGAACTTCATTAATTATCTACACATAAAATATGTAAGATACATACAGCTTTGAAAGTGGACTGAATGTTGTATTGGATGGAATGAAACAACTTTTCCATAAAGAATATATAAAATATGTTTACCAACTTAGCACTTTGTTGCTCTTTTTTCTCTGAAAGGCGATTTCGTAAAGGTTCTAAGTGATCACTCCCATCCAGTTGGACACCAATGAAGTATTGAAGCTCTCCCTACAAACGACACATGCTCAGGTTTAACAGTAAAAAGGAGCATGCATCATAACTGAACAGGGATTGAATATAGAGCAAGAAACTAAGTCACCTTTTGGTCATGCATGGGTTGCAAGTGGAATAAATTCCAGAACTTTTTCCCTGCATAATAAGATCAGAACAAGTAGTGATGACAGAATTTAGTGAAAAGAGCAAGACAAACATGCAATCCACAACATTTGAAGATTAATTTGAATTTTGTGTTATAGATGAAATCTCCATATAAAAATTTAGTGTCCAACTTCCGAACAACATGAACAAAGGAAAATGGTCCTTTAAAGAATATGAAATATTAATCTTCAAACTTCTAGTAGTATTTCTTACTACTCTTGGTATAATTGATTAGCTGAACAGTAATTTCCCTCTGTTCTTTAATGGCATCTCTTATTTTTGAGACTGTTGCTTGATCTGTTTCAGGACCTTGAAGAAACCTGTAGAATGGATGGAACATAACAAGATTCATGTGTTATGCTTTTTCTTAAATAAGAATTCATGTATTAATTCTCAAAGTTTCTCAAACAAGAAAATATAATGTCCAGATAAAAGGGCATGAAGTAATAATATCTTGGAAAAAATGTATGTTCTTACCTACAATTCCTTCCCAAAATTTCTTCACGTGTAAATTCTGTCAGCTCTAGAAAACTATCGGAAGCAAATATCTGCAGAGAAATGAGTGATTAAGTCTCCCTCAAACTACAACATGCATCATATGGAACTGCAAACTATAGTTGGATTATTTGTACAGTAGGCCATAGTACTTGTATTTGATATTGCAGAAGCAAAACTTACACATGAAAGTGTATGCCTATGCACTCATGGACGTGCCTTAAAGCATCACACATGCACAAAGTCACTCGAGTGTATAATGCAAATGCTACAACATGAGTGGTGCAAGCATAGGTAAGTGTTAAAGTGTGCAAACGAGTCTTATGAAAAAAAATATGAAGAGTAAACTGAGTATATAGTTGGGATGAGTTACTTCTTCTAATACATTAACCTTTGGGTTAGATGTCCAATAAGTGATATTAGAGCCATAACCCAGTTTACCACGTACGTGCAACAGAAGGTGGATCTCAAGGTAAAAGTGGATTCATATAAGCAACACATGTGACCCAGAATGAAATGAATAGTAGGTTTAATTTGGATGACGATGGTGTTCTAAACTCATGATGGACTCTTAAGATGTGACTAAGATAGTGTGGGTTCTTGGCAGCTTCTTACCATGTTGATGAGCTCGATGAAGCACAGTTGTCTCGTTTAAGAGGGATGCAACTATATGTGTGGACAGTCCTTGGGACATGGTTCAAGCTTGGGGGTAATTGTGTTCTCATTCGGAGGATTGTTGGGCGTGCAAGCGAGTTATAAATTGAACACAAAATATGAAGAGAAAACTAGGTATATTGTTAGAAACTTGGAATACGCTACTCATTCTAATAAGTTAATATTTTAGGATGGAATCTAGTCCAATAGTAAACTATAAGAGTCCCAACAATCAATTATAAGAATCACAATAGTCAGCTATAAGAGTGAAGTTCACAGGAAATATCTAGAATGATGCAATACAACTGTGAACTCAAACTCTCAAAGAAAGAGTTAACACTGAGAGAAGAAAAGTTTTGGGTTATAAGATTCAAGAGGTATCTAATAATTGATGTAATATAGGCCATGAGAATCAAAGGAACAAAATGGTTAAACTTATATGGATGTATAAATGGGTGCTAATTATGTATTTAGACATGGCAGGAGAAAAAAAGGTCATCTTACAATTGGGTTGTCAGGAAGTCGAGGATCACTAATCACAAAATTCTTCTCAATTCGTTCCAATGTGGTTGCCAGGTCAATTCCTTGTCGTATGTCTCTCTCCCTTTCAGCACATTCCCAACTTTCAGTGCATTCTACTTCTTTAGTCATCAAAATCTCTGGTTCAATAATTGGTGCTTCTTCTTGCTTTACTCTAGAGCTGAGAGACCTTTCCTTAGACCTGAAAAAGAATATCGCTCATTCAGCGAATCAAATACAACAAACTCTAGTTAGAATTTAAATAAGGAAACAAAAAGTAACGGTAGAAACTTTTATGCCAAGCAAAAGCCTAACCAGAACAAACAACCAAGTATCTGGTTAAGAAAACTGACCCCATCAATGAAATTCTTGCTGACTTTCTGGAAAGCTTCCCTACATCTAAAGAATTTACACATGACACAGTGCTTCTGGAATCAAATTGTGGATTTTTCCTACCAGATGTACTCATATTCGCAGGAACGACAGAATCAGGTAGAACATAATCAAGGCTAAATTTATCCTCCTCTTCATGCTTGTTTTTAGCATCATTACTCATAGATTGAATGTGAGACCGTGGATGCTTCACAGTTTGTACAACCTCATTCATTGACGTCAATGCATTCTCCTTTTGACGAGCTGATACATTGAGCTAGACCAATTACACTTACAGCAAAGCCACGTGTAATTAAGAACAGACTAGCCAAACTGCGCTTACCATCATAACGAATTAAAGACTTAGGTAACCCATTTGGCCTTAGCAACTTGTCAACCACTCCTTCTGTGTACTTACTAACCTCAACCTGCATTCTGCATAACAACATTGCATTTTTCACTTTAAGACAAAACCATAGCACAATTCCCAGGAAATGTCACCCAAAAGGGAATCTATTCCCTCCTACAAAATGTTGAATTTTTCCCATCACAAACTACTCACTTAATTCAAAAGAAAATCACAAATACTAATTAAAAAAAGCATCAAACATCATAGATAACATTCACTAATTGCAATTCCAGAATTTAAAGAGTGGTGCGTTTTTGGACTTACCCAATGAACTTAATAGTGTTTCCTTGATCATCTTTGATGGGAGTGATAGTTAGAAGATTCCAGAAAGGTGTGCCATCCTTCTTGTAGTTCAATAACCTCCCACAATAACTGTTCCCACTCTTCACTGCATCTCTTATCTTCTCCACTTCATTCGGGTCTGTTTCCGGTCCTTGAAGAAATCGACTGAAAACCAGAATTTATTTACTTTCAGTTTGATCAATCTCCCAGAGACTCATTCCTAACATGTCACTATTTTTCCAGATCTCTCTCTCTCTCTCTCTTTCTTTCTTTTTTCTTTCCTTTTTCTCTCTTCTACACTCAAAATTCCAAAGTGAGCGAAACTCCCAGAAAATATGAGCGGAAGTAGAATAATGCCGGTGATAGTAATAGACATGGAGTTTATGTTTTAAGCAAAATATAGAAACCCTAAGAGACACCTTAACGTCCTTCAAAAATCGGACCCTCCTGTTTCCGCAGAACTACAACACGGATTTTGGTTTCCCGCGTCGGTGATGGTTAAATCGTTTTTGTTTAATATAGTTTCCCTTTGTACCCTTTCCTTTTTTTTGCTTGTTTTATTGATCTGTGTAGTTCAGTGTATCATTACTAATTTACTCTATGTACTTGTGTAATTCAACTTATGGTCAGGATACCTGTTTGCCGTGATATTTAAAATTTAAATGGAGATACAATTCAATTTCCTTCCTAACTCTGTCATTTGAATCTTAATATTCAATGAGATTTGAATAGACTTCATTCCTTATTCTCTAATCACGTTGTGGTATGTATTAGAGCTCTAAAACCTCCTACTCTCGGAAAACAAGATAGGTGAAATGATTTGATAGTAAAGGAGGAAGTTTTTCACTAAACAATGCTTATGTTACTCTGATTAAGCAATTAGGCATTTATGATCGGAAAAAATTATGGAAGGCAAAGCTTCATGAATGACATAAAAATTTCTTATAGAAAATGCTTAAAGGAGCTCTAAGTATAAGGAAAAGCATTGGAGCATTCTAAAGTTAGATGATTATAGTTTGCCCTCTTTGCTACGAAGAAGTGAAGGATATTGAACATATTTTCATAAGATGTGAAGTTTTATGATCATGGTGGCTACACTATAAATGGAATATCATTTGGACATAATTCACACACAAATTGGACATTTTTTTCATATGTCCTATTGATATTAGATCCTCCTAAAGCACTCTTACCTTGCAATATTACAGCAGATTTATTCACTCTTACTGCAGTGATAGTACTTTAATATTTATAGTATTTGCATAATAGGATTATTTTTCATAATCAACAACTAAAATGTTCAATTTGATAAAAATTTAATTGTGACTAGAGTGAAAGAGTTAAAAGAAGTATTAATAAATAAAGCCCATGACATTCAAGAGAATTCAACACGAGATGAAGAGATTTTTATACCAACAGAATGGCAGGCTCTACCAGTTAATTTTTTATATGATGGAAAAACGGGCAAGCTATGATTGAATTTGTAATTTGAAATCATGAAGGCCATGTCTTGGATGTATGGACACAGAAGACAAATACAAGTTGCGTGGATACTGCTGAAGCTTTTGCTTTTAAAGCAGCTGTGGATCATGATTTACACAAGAAAAATTTAAATGTTTATTTAAAAAGGGATGCAAAATTCAAAGTTGAAGCTATCATGGAAGACAAGTTTGAAAATGTTTCAGAAATGACAGCAGATTTAGTTAAAGAGATTCAAACAAAGCTTCATAGATTTCATATGATAATTATTAGATGGATTCCTCACAACCTCAATCATACAGCTCACAATTTAGTAGGCGTCATTGCGCATTCAGAATTTACTCTCTCTCTTGTGAAGGTGTACAGTGTTTCTTCTTCCTTATCATGCTTACCTTGGGTAGCATGAACTTGTTTTAATTTTCTGGTGATCTCTTCGATTCCATCATTGTGTTCTTTTACTTTCCTGTAAAACCTTTCAGCTTAAAGTGAGTTTTAAATCTAGACTCTTCGTCTTTGCAAACCTCTCACTGGCTAAGATTCTAGTAATCTAATTATTACAAACAAAGAGAGATTAGTGGTGACTTGTCTGGTTCTTTCTTGCTGATCTTTCTAAGAAATTTTTGCTCTTCATTTCTTCATAGAAGATGCACATGGCTTCGGAAGCAAGCCCATGAAGTTTAACAGAAGAGCGGATACTAATTGAAATGAAGGATGGTTCTGTTTAAACATGAAATTTCTTTCTTGTGACTCTATGAGACCTTTTGCATGTCACCCTTAATATTAGTGGATGATATTAATTTTCTATTCCTTGTTAACTGTTGCTGGTGCTCATCCTTTTCTTCTCTGTTAAAGAAAAGTTCTCTCATAGCTCTACTATTGTGACTCTTCAAGTACATTTTTGGCTTCCTTTTTTTCTTTTCACTTTCAACTGATCCTTTTTCTTTTCTTGGTGGGTTTTGCTTTTTGCTGTAATCTACCTTGTTTTTTAGCATTTGGGTCTTTATGGTGCTTTTGTTCCTTATGGCCTTCTAATGAGTTAGTAACACCATTGTCTTTTCTCTCTCTCATCTTGCCAACCTTGTATCTGCTATAAACGGTTTCTTTCATGACTTTTTATGGGTTCCTTTGCATGCCATCCTTGACATGTTTTATTCAAATTCAACTAAACTTCTACTTTCTTCTTATACTGATTTCATCTCATTTCTTCATCTTTTACCATATTCTTCTTCTAAATACATCTTTCCTTTAACTTTCAAACTTCATCTTATCAATGGTCTCTTAACCTTGCCACTTTATATGTGAATATCTTTTTTAAATTAGTGGTTTATATAGCAAATGACTTCTTTTAAAACCCATTTTTGGGAGAAACTTTAGAAGAAAGAGGCAAGCTCGATGTTTTCTTTTTAGGTACCACTAAAGGTGTTTTCCATAAATGCTCAATGGCTTCCACAAGCCTAGTAATTGTTTCTTGGAACTCTCTAGAAGTATGTAGCTACTCGGTAGTTTTTGACATCAAGAAGATTTGAAACCTTCATTCCCCTCAGGTTTTGTTACTAATGGAAACAAAAACCAAACGTCATAAAATTAGTTTTCGAAATATGTTTTGTGTCAACCCCATTGGTTTAAAGGGTATTTGTGGTGGTCTAGCCTTATTTTAAAATATCAACGACTTGGTTATAATTAAGCGGTATCATGATTTCTTTATTGAAATTGAAATTTATGATTTTTTTAATAGAAGGTGGATTTTTTTATATGTATTGCTATTCTAATGAAACTATAAAGCTCCAATGATAGGATCTTTTAGGTCCTAGAATGCCTTATATAATGATTATGTTTGTATGGGTGATTTTAATGTCATTTTAAGTCATGGTGAAAAGCATGGGTCAAGTAAGGCTTAATCCACTATGAATAATTTTGCTAATTTTTTGTCCTCAAATTAGATTTATGATCTTGACTTTTTAGGAGATATTTTTACTTGGCATAACAAATGGGATGGTAATAGTTACATTAAAGAGATGCTTGATAGGTTGGTAGCTAACAAATTGTGGATGCTTTTCTATCATTCTTATAGGGTTGTTCTTGGAGAGGCTTTTAACTATCACAAACCTATAGTCCTCTTTCATAATCAAACACTTGATAAACCTTGATTCTAATTCTTTCATCCTGGGTGTGAAGAGGCAGTAAATAGGCTTGGGAAACTCTAGTACGTGGCTCATGTTAGTTTAGACTTGGAAAAAGGCTCAATGTGTGTCATTGTAGTTAACAATATGAAAATAGGATGTGTTTAGAAACTCTTTGATAAAAATTAAAGAGTTACGTAAAAATCTCTCTCATATTGAAAGATATTATCCTTTTGATTATGGAGTTTATTTGAATTTTTTGAGTAATTGGAACAAGCTCTTGGACAAGTAGAAAGCATTTGACGTGAATGGTCTATAATATGATGGGCGAAAAATGGCAATCGTAATTCAAAGTTTTTTTCATGCTTTAGTTTCTAATCATAAAAGAAAAAATATAGTGGAAGGTTTAGAAAAAGAGGATGGATGTTGGATAACTACCTAGGATGAGGTTAATTTTGTGATGCTTGTATATTTTAATAAACTCTTTAAAGCTTTTAATTCAAGATTTTTGATGAAGGATTTGTTTTTATGACTCCAAAAGTTAAAGATGATCTTAACAAAGGACTAGAAAGGTTTTCATTATAAAGTTTATGAGAGTTATTCCAACAAATCAATCTCCTTAAGGCTCCTGATGGCTTTCCTACAACATTTTTTTAAAAGTTTTGGCATATTGTAATATAAAGATGTCACCTTGGTGGTTAAAAGCTTCTTCTAACGTAGTGAACTTTCATCAACTTCTAATTATTTTAATATTGTGCTTATTCCATAAGTTGATGCTCGAAAAAATGAGACTCACTAGAGGTTGTGCAACATAGTTTACAAAATTATTTCGAAGATATTGATTAATAGGTTTTAGATCTATACTATAGGAAATTATGAGTCCTTTTAAAAGTGCATTCTTTTAAATAAACTCATTATTGACAATGTTCTAATTGCTCACGAACTATTACATCTGTTGAGATCTAGCAGAAAAGAGAACAATTGTCACCTAACTCTTAAGTTGGATATGAGTAAAACTTTTGATCGAGTTGAATGGAACTTTTTGGAAGTCATCATGAGAAAATTGTGTTTTCACTTCAAATTTATTGGTTGGATTATAAAATGCATCTCAACCGTCTCCTTTTTTTGTGTTTTGGGTGATAATCTCTTAAAATGTTAAACCTTAACCCCATGTTTGGTTGGAGGGAATGGAATGGAATCAGAATTGATTCCTTCCATTTTGTGTGTTTGGTTGGACGGAATGGAGGGTGAAATGGAATCGGATTACTAAAAGAGAAGGAATCACAATTTCTTCTTCTCACCTTGATAATCATAATTCCATTCCCATCTAAACTTTTTTTTTCCAATTTTACCTTCACCTAAAATATAACTTAAACTCAAATCCCAAATTCTCAAACCCAAAATTCCAAAACCCTAAACCCTAAACCCAAAATTTCAAAACCCTAAATCCAAATCCTAAAACCCTAAACCTTAAATCCCTAAACCTTAAACCCTAAATCCCAAAACCCTAAACCCTAAACCCTAAACCCCAAATTCCAAATCCAAAAACCCTAAACCCCAAATCCCTAAACCCTAAACCTTAAACCCTAAACCCCAAATTCTCAAACCCAAAATTCCAAAACCCTAAACCCTAAACCCAAAATTTCAAAACCCTAAATCCAAATCCTAAAACCCTAAACCCTAAACCCCAAATCCCTAAACCCTAAACCTCAAACCTTAAACCCTAAAACCCTAAACCTTAAAACATAAATCCCAAAACCCAAAACCCTAAAACATAAATCCTAAAACCCTAAACCCTAAACCTTAAAACATAAATCACAAAACCCAAAACCCTAAATTCCAAATCCTAAAACCCTAAACCCCAAATCCAAATTTCTAAAACCCTAAACCCCAAATCCAAATTTCTAAAACCCTAAACCATTTTTAGAAAAATAATAATTTTAACCCTAAACCTTAACCTACAAATATAACCCCAAATCCTAAATCCCTAAACCCTAAATCCCACATCCCAAACCTCAAAACCCTAAACCCTATTTAGAAAAATAATAATTTTAATAATATATTTCTTTTTTATTAAGTAATAATTATTTAGAAAAATAATGATTTCAATAATGTATTTTGTCTGACGAAAAAATAGTAATTAAATGACATTATTTGAACTTTACAACATGTAGGGGTATTAAGGTCATTTACAGCTTTTTTCATTCCATTCCAGTGGCAAACCAAACACTGTAATCCTGATTCCGAGCTTGATTCCAGTGGTGAAACCAAACAAATTGTTTTTTTTCCATTCCATTCCGATTTCGATTCCATTCCACGAACCAAACGCCACCTAAAGGGATAGTGGGCAAAACGATTCTCTATCATCGTACATTTTCCTTTTATGCTGGAAGAGTTTTTTCAATTTACTTTGTCAAGCCAAAACGTTAAGGAATATTCAAGATCTTAAAATGAGTAAGGATGGTCCATCTATATCACATTTGTTATACGTTGATGATTCTCGTATATTTTGCAAAGTTTATATGGATGAGATCTCATCTTTTAAACTTTTACTTGCAAAATATGAAGTTGTCTCGGGTCAATGTATCAATTTTTATAAATCTTCTCTATTCTTTAGTGTTAACACTCTTCTTGAAACAATTAATTCTGTAGGAAATCAACCTAGGAGTATGGTTAGTTTCCTGATTTCTAGGGTGGAACCAACCCTTGATTTTAGGATGACAGTTTCCTGATTTTCAGGGTGGAACCAACCCCTGTTTTTAGGATGTTAGTTTCCTGATTTTCAGGATGATTTACAGCTGTATACTAATAACTTCCAGCAGTGGATTAGGCATAACAAATGTATATATAAATGGATTTGATATTAAGAAATGGAAGAAGTAATTTTTCTGTAAAATAAAAACAGCTTCATGGTATCAGAGCCTTAGGTTCATAAACTACTGCTCTTAGCCTCTTGTTCAACTAGCTCTGTAAGTTCACCTAGTATGATGTCAAATACTCAGGCAAGGAATGCACCTTTTCAATTTCCAACTCAAGTTTCAGCTTTTGGGCATGAGAGCTATGAAAAAACTGAAAGTTCAAATGTTCTTAGTACACTGAAAGATGACATGGATGAAGAGGTTCCAGAGACAAGTAACAGAACTGAATTCAATATGGGAAATTCAGGCAGTTTTGGGCTTGGATCCATTCTTGATCCTGCTCCTAAACATAATCCTTTTGGTGGTCTATTTAACAATGCAACTATTAATGTTTCTGCTTCTCCTTTTAACAGTACCAGTCCTCAAGGAGAGCTATTTTGGCCTGCATCTTTTCAGTTCCAGTCTCTCCAACCATCAGTACAAACTCAGCCTCCAAACTCAAGTGCATTTTCTGGTAATCCTATCCCATTCACTAAGGAACAGGTAGAACTTCTCCAACAACTTATACAAAAGGCAAATATCAACACCACATTTAGTAGCAGCAGGAATAACTCCACACATATTTCCAGTAATTCAACAAAGCATGCTGGAAAATTTCCCTCTTCATCTTGGATAGTAGACTCAGGTGCCTCCAATCACATGACAAGTGATCAATCACTTTTCACAACCTATTCACCTTGCAACAGACTTCAAACAGTGTGTGTCGCCAATGGTACTCGCACCACAGTAGTCGGAACAGGAACCATTTGTCTCTCAAACAACCTCATTCTCAAATCTGTGTTATTTGTGCCTGGATTTTGCTGCAATCTCATATCAGTTAGTAGATTAAATCATGACCTTAACTGTGAAACTAAATTCTTGGCTAAATCTTGTGTTTTTCAGGACTTAAGCTCGGGGAAAATGATTGGCGGTGCTGATTTACGTGCGGGCCTCTATGTTCTTGATATCAACACTTCTTCAAACCATTCTGTTAGTCATCAATGTCAATTGAGTCATAATCTTAACTCTCATAGTCATACTAATAAGGAAAGTGAAATCATGATGTGGCATTTTCGTCTAGGTCATCCAAATTTTTCGTATTTGAAACGTTTGTTTCCATCCTTATTCATCAATAAAAATCCCAATTTATTTCATTGTGAAGTTTGTCAGTTGGCAAAACATACTCGAAACACTTTTTCACCACGCACGCACAAGCCAAGTCACCCATTTTCCCTCATTCACGGTGACATTTGGGGACCATGTCGCGTTCAGATATCGGTGCTCGATGGTTCTTCTTGTTAGTTGATGATCATACTCGATTATGTTGGACATTTCTTATGAAAGACAAATGCAAAACCAAGCACATATTTCCACTTTTTCATGCCATGATCCAAACTCGGTTCAAAACCAATATTCAAATCCTAAAAGCGATAATGCTAAGGATTTCTTTAATTAGATCTTAGTGGATATCTCAAATCACATGGTATTGTCCAACAAAGCTCCTGCGTTGACACACCACAACAAAACGGTGTAGCCGAATGCAAAAACCGTCATATACTTGAGGTTGCCCGAACTTTACTTTTTCAAACCAATGTTCCTAAAAAATTTTGGGGTGAAGCCATTCTTACTGCAACACACTTGATCAACCGAATGCCTTCTCGAGTTCTCAACTTTCATTCACCTTTACAAGTGCTTTAGAGTCAATATTCTACCTCACAACTTGTGTCACCAATTCCTTTCAAGGTTTTTGGTTGCACTGCTTTTGTCCATATTCATTCACAATATCGTGGCAAACTTGATGCCCGTGCCATTAAATGCATCTTCGTTGGTTACTCAGCCAATCAAAAAGGCTACAAATGTTTCTCTCCCATCACTCGTAAGTTTTACCATTCCATGGACGTTACTTCTTCGAAGAAACTCCATTCTATTCTAATTACGCAATTCAGGAGGAGAATCACACTAATGAATTGCAGAATTGGGATTGGTCATCACTCATTGAACCGAATTTATCATCTCATTTACCCTCCACAACCTTGTCCTCTTCCAACTTGATACCCATTCCAGATTCTCCTTCAAAAACCAAACCTGATCAATCTCCCATTGTCTATCCTAGACATCTTCTCCTTCCTAATGATGCCATAAAAGTTTATGAAAGAAAGAGAAATCCTGACTTGCCCACACGAAATCAGCAAAGCCAAGAAATTCTCCTGAGCCAGACTGAATCTGAAAGATTACAAGATGAAGCAGAATCTAGTCCAAAACTTGGTTCTGACCCTGAGTTAGATCTTCCTATTGCACAAAGAAAAGGCGTTCGATCATGCACTCAACATCCTCTTCAAAGTTACATTTCTTACGCAAATCTGTCCCCAAAATTTCAGGCATTTGTGACATCCCTAGACAACACCAAGATTCCTAATTCTGTCAACGAGGCTCTAAAAGTTCCTGAATGGCGCAAGGCAACCTTAGAAGAATACACTGCACTTGAAAAGAATGGTACATGGATGTTAACAAAGCTACCACATGGAAAGAGGACAGTGGGTTGTAAATGGATATTCTCAGTTAAACAGAAGGCAGATGGAAATATCGACAGATATAAAGCTCGACTAGTGGCTAAAGGGTTCACCCAATCATATGGAATTGATTATCAAGAGACTTTTGCTCCTGTAGCAAAACTTAACACAGTTCGTGTCTTGCTGTCTATTGCAGTTAATGAGGATTGGCCACTGCTTCAACTTGATGTCAAGAACGCATTCTTAAATGGAGATTTGATCGAAGAAGTTTACATGGATGTGCCTCCTGGCTTTGAGACTAAAGATACACAAGGGAAGGTATGCAAGTTGAGAAAGGCACTATATGGACTTAAACAGTCACCTAGAGCATGGTTCGAAAAATTCACCAAGGTCCTCAAACAGGATGGATACTCTCAGACACGTACGCAGATCACACTTTATTTGTCAAACACTTCGCGGATGGGAGAATTACAACTTTGATTGTATATGTTGATGATATAGTTCTTACAGAAATCATGTAGGAGAAATGAAGAGACTTAAGATGCTATTATCCAAGGAATTCGAGATTAAAGACTTGGGATATTTGAAATATTTCTTAAGGATGGAGGTGGCACGTAGTACTAAAGGAATCTCAGTTTCTCAACGCAAATATGTTCTAGATCTCTTGCGTGAGGCGCGTAGTGGGTGTAAACCTGTTGAAACACCCATGGATCCTAACACCAAACTAATGCCTCGAACTAATGAATTGACAACTGACAAGGGGCAATATCAACGTTTGGTAGGTAAGTTAATTTATTTGACCCATACACGTCCAGATATAAGTTTTTCAGTCAGTGTTGTTAGTCAGTTTCTTGGCAACCCATCAGTAGATCATTTGGAGGCAGTAAATCATATTCTAAGATACTTGAAGAAGGATCCTGGAAAGGGGCTCATGTTCAAGAAAACAATTAATAGGAAATTGGAAATTTATACTGACGCTGATTGGGCGAGATCTCCTAGTGACCGAAAATCCACATCTGGATATTGTTCATTTATTTGGGGAAATTTGGTGACATGGCGTAGCAAAAAGCAAGCAGTGGTAGCACGTAGTAGTCTTGGTGAGTTAGTGCATTGGCTTTGGGCATCTGTGAAGGAATTTGGCTAAAACGACTGCTATACAAACTCAAGGTTGAACATTCATAATCTATTAGAATCATGTGTGACAACCAATCAGCAATTGCAATTGCCAAAAATCCAATCCACCATGATCGAACTAAACATGTGGAAATTGATAGACACTTCATCAGTGAGAAAATTGAAGACAAGATGATCTCCCTCAACTATGTTCCATCTAGGCAACAAGTAGCAGATATCTTAACCAAAGCTTTGTTTCGACCTAATTTCACAGAGTTAAATGTAGCACTTGGTTTGGAAAACATATATTGCCTAGCTTGAGGGGGAGTGTAGGAAATCAACCTAGGAGTATGGTTAGTTTCCTGATTTCTAGGGTGGAACCAACCCCTGATTTTAGGAGGACAGTTTCCTGATTTTCAGGGTGGAACCAACCCCTGTTTTTAGGATGTTAGTTTCCTGATTTTCAGGATGATTTACAGCTGTATACTAATAACTTCCAGCAGTGGATTAGTCATAACAAATGTATATATAAATGGATTTGATATTAAGAAATGGAAGAAGTAATTTTTCTGTAAAATAAAAACAGCTTCAAATTCTATAAGACTTTCTTAAAGAATTAATCATATTGGGGAATTGATAAGTAGATTGGTTTACAACACTTTTTGGTAGAATTAAGAAAGAGACATTTGGTTCTATTGTAGATAAAAAGAAAGAAAGTTGGAGGTTGGGGAAATCAATTTTTATCCCCGGTTGATAGTGAAATCTCATTTTGACCATCCCTAATTATATTATGCAACGCTTTAATTTTCACACCAATCTTTGCCACAATATTAAATCCATCATGGCATTTGACATTGTCTTGTAAGTTTAAAACATTTTATCGTGTATCGGTGTCTATTTGCTGGGGACACAGTAACGACAACTGCACTTTGTGCCTCTCTGAATAGTGGGGATAAGATCCCAAAGGAGCTCAAAAATAAACCTTTTGAGACCCCTATATTTTCAAGAATTGTTACCCATTCTTTTATATAAACTGTTGTAGACTTGTAGTATTGGCTTTATTAAAAAAAAAATCATTGAATTAAATCAGCACTCCTAAGTTAAGGCTCAAATACAAGGAGAGAGAGAGAGAGAGAACCCTCAAACGAGGTAAACTGACAGTTTTGAGAATTCTTACTTTTAGAAGAGGTTAAACCTTACCATATATGTAATTGAAAACTTCTCACCACTTTTTTTTTTTAAATAATACTTGCACATTTATAAGTTTCGAACCTAGCTCTTTCGTTACTTATAACAAAATATTTATCATTGCACTATTAATATCTAATAATTATAATTGTTATTGTCTAAGATAAAAAGGCTCAACCATAACATATAATGACTATGTAATAAAAGTAGAAATTTTCCCTATATAATTAGGCCTAATTAACCTAATATAGAAAAAAATGTATAATTTGCAATTAAAATGACTCACCAGTTCCTCCCAATAACTTCCTTGGAAGAATAACCAGTCATGCTGAAAAAGCCACTGCTTGCATACATAATAGGAACCTCAGGTCTTGTAGCATCAGAAACAACAAAAGTCTGTTGAAGTGTAGCCAAAGCATCCTTTAATTCTTGTGAAACCCTAGGTAATGCTCCTTCAGATGCATTTGATTCTTCTGATGTTCTTGTTGATTCCAATCCTAAACCAATCCTACCTGACAAATTCTTACTTTTCTCTCCATAATTATCTCCTGATGATTTTCCTATAGCCTTGAAACTTCCTTCTTCAACATCTGACTTCACGACTAGTCCCCATTCTGCTGTTCTTTCTATTATGTTCAACTCTGTTATTTTTTGGCTGTTTGATGAAGATTGCCCATTTGGGTTATCGCCATTGTTTTTGAAATTTGTGCTTTTAGACTTATTATTGGTTTCTGATGAATTTTCAAATGCCATCCACTTGTTAATTGGTTCTTTACTGATAGAAGTTGAAGCAAAGCTGCTGTCTAATGTTCCACCAAATTCAGTCTTGTTAATAGACTGTCCATTATTATGACTCACTTCCGGTTTAAAGACTTCGATTGATCGCCGGTTATGCTTTTCTCCGCCGGTTCCTTCATCCTTTTGCTTCTGCTTCTCCATTTTCTAATTGCTTTGTTAGTGACTAGAGAAAAGTCACCTGCTGATAGAAATTATAAAAGCAATTTTGGGAATTATGTCAGTACGTAGGCTTTTTATAAGTAGAAAACGGATTTAAAAAAATGGAGAAGAAGAAGAAGAAGAAGTTGGTAGTCTTGAAAGAATAGCAAATATATATGAAATCTGCATGAAGGAATTAGGAACAACATGTTGATCTGAATATGTTTTGCAAGCATTGTAAAGAAAATGAGAATGATACTAATTTCACTCAATACCAAATGAAAAAACACTTACTTTTTCCATCAAAGTCAAGTCTAATATATTCTATGAGATTGAGATGAGGGTTTTTTTTTTTTTAAATAACCTGCTCAAATTACGTGCAAAGATGTTCGAAAGTAAGATCATTTGAATGTGGAGCACTCTTTTTTATCATCTTGGCTTAAGGTATGGACAGATAAAACACATGTAGGGGATGGGAAAGGAAGATAACGTTTCAGGTTTTCATTAATATCGCCTCACAATCATGTATGTCCCTCAAATTGACATCTTTTTTTCAAAAGCTACTTTGTGAATATATTTCTTCTTCTTTTCACATAAACAACTATGATATTGGCATGGAGTAATTAATATATAGAACAAGTCGACAAAGCTAAGTGCTTCGTGAGGCCAAGAAAAATCAACTTACTATTTTCTGGGGATAGATAAATTCACCATCACATTAAAGATATGGGTTGTGTCCTTTTTAAACATTATAAATTATATTTATTAAAAAAAATCATAAATTAGATATTGACTACGAGAAAACTGATGATGAAAATTAAGCAAAAACGTCAGTATTGGTTGGTCATTTCAAGTTCCACGTCTTGACAGTTGGAAGTTGTAATTACTCTTGAAACTGAAAGCAATTCTTTTTGAAATCACTTATAACGAAATCACTTTTTTGATAAAATTACAAATATAAAAAAAAACAATTTTGGTTAAAAACAATTTTAGGATAAATATTTAGATATTTAAAAAGAAAATGTTTAGAAGTGGTTTCCTAATTATTTTAAGAATAAAAAATAATGATATTTTCAAGAGTTATTTTTTTTACAACAATAACAAAATATGTATAAAATTTTGTTTACTTCTAATATCAACAACATCTTAATATCATTATAATTAAATAAAGTTATTATAAATGATTTATTTTCGTAAGAATAATCATTTCGATTATACCATATTGCTACTCAAATGGATCATATATCAATTACTTTTTGAGTAAGTATTCTTACTTCTACTAAAAATACTAACAAAGAAGGATGTTGATACTTTTACAAAAATCATATTTTTAAATTAAATATCATTTTAATTGAAACCATAGCATGTTTGGAAATTGGAAAGGTTTGGTCTTTGTGTGCCCCTAAGGCCCTAGCTAGCATATTTACTGGCATGAAGCATTCAATTGGATAAAATAATTGCTTCTTCTCCTGGACAGAGAACTAAAGGCAATAATAGTGGTCTTGAAATTACTTCTCCAAGCATTACTTACACCAGTGCAGGTCAAATTCTTGTAGGGTATATATTGAGTAACACGTGGCAATCATTGAGCCGCAGGAGAAGTACCAAAGGATGATGTTGGTACGTGTCAGAATATTGATTTCTGCCCCTATCAGAAATTTTGTGGTGCCTGTTGTATTAGTACGCCAATCCACCTTCCTAACATGACCAAATCAACATGAATCTTAAAGTAGTTTTCTTCTTTTTTATCTCCATAAAAAGCCATGACATCATTGATCTTCTGTATTTCAACTTTATTTACCCAAGTGAGACGTTCTCGATTACGTAATTTTTACTAAAGGATTACGTTAATTTTATGATTATTAAGTTATATATCAAACATTTACTAATTTTTTAAAATTAATATTTTTTTTATAAATGAATCATTGTTATTATAAAAAATAAATATTTTTAATTTATTAATTTATAAAAATAAATATTTTTAATCTATCAAAATCAAAAATATTAAAAATAAATAATTATAATACTTAATTTTTATAAATAACTAGATTACGTACTAATTTTAATTTTTTTTTTCAAAAGTTATGATACTTTTCGCATTCAATATAATAATTACAAATTTAAATTATTTAAATTAAATAATTCTTTCAATTAAATTGCATGCCTATCAAGAAATTTGGTTGCACGTATGGTCCAAATTGGTTTAATTGCATCTTTGACTTGGGTACAAAACTTGAAACAAGTGTTGGATACTGGGTAGTCTTTAGTAAATATTCATTTTCATCTATTTATTTATTTTGAAAAACACCTCAGTTAGTGTCCGATTGTAACATATTTAAAAAAAAGGGTTACACAAACCTTTTAATGTAAAACTTAGGTATATAAAACTTTCTTACGGACGTAAAAAGAAAAGTTAAATGACAAAAAATAACCCCATTAAAATTTTTGTGATAACCAATGATCTTGTTTGTGATAAAATCATTTTTTTTATTTCAATACTATATTTTATTAATGATTGCAGTATAAAACATAAAAGATATTTAATTAAGATTGTTATTGAAATATTAATTTTTTGTTCATTTAATGTTGAGATGAATATGAAGTCTTGACTACCACAAATTTTTCTAGGATGTTATCTATAAATAACTTGTTTTATTTGTGCAAGATATAGAATGAAGAAATCAAAAAGCATAAGATAAAAAAAAATCTTTATGAGAGTTATATTGTGAGTTACTATTTAGATAAGAAAAATTGTTCCTTCTTTGTAAGTAATATTTTTCTTATTTTGTAAGTAATATTTTTCTTATTTTGTAAGAGAGTTATTTCTTCAATTACGATAGAGATTATAATTGTTATCTCATTATAATTAGAAAGAATGTGTTGTAATCCTTATTTTATAATAGTGAAATCCTTCTACACTTGTCTATGGTTGTTTACCCTAATTTGTTCAGGAGGATTTTCACGTAAAATATTTGTGTCCATTTTATTTTCATTATTTTCAATTTTACTTCAATTGTGTGTTACCTTCGACCCAATAATTTTTCCTAACACTGGTATCAGAGCAAAGTTGAGGGGTGTGAAATAGATCGTTGTGAACGAGATGTCGACTACGACAAAGTTTGATGTTGAGAAGTTTAACAGGAGTAATTTTTCGTTGTGAAAAATGAATACTAAGACAATTTTGAGGAAAGACAATTGTTTTGTAGCAATTAGAGAAAGGCCTGCAGAGATCACTGATGACAACAAGTGTAACAAGATGAACGACAATGCAATTGTCAATCTGCACTTAGCACTATTTGATGGAATGTTATCTAGTATGGTAGAAAAGAAGATTGCGAAGGAGATTTGGGATACTCTAACAAGACTATATGAGGCCAAGTCACTATACAATAAAATCTTCTTAAAGAGGAGATTGTACATTCTTCGAATGACGGAATCCACATTGGTGACCAACCACATCAACATTTTGAATACTCTATTTTTGCAACTTACATCAATGGGTTACGCAATAGAGACATCTGAACGTGCAGAATTTCTACTACAATGTATACCTGACTCGTATGATGAACTCATCATCAACATGATGAACAACATCCTCACGAACTATCTAGTCTTCCACAAAATTGTAGTCGTTATTTTGGAAGAAGAAACTAGGTACAAAAACAAGGAAGACAAACAAGCAAATTCAAAACAAGAGAAAGCTTTAACAATGATGAGAGGAAGATCAACGAAATGTGGCCCCAGTGGGAGTCAAAATCATGGTAAATCGAAATCAAGAAATAAGAAGAATTTCAAATGCTACAATTGTGGCAAGAAAGGGCATGTCAAGAAAGATTATTGGTTCAAAAAGAAGAATAGAGTTCCTGAGTCATCAAATGCTCAAGGGAATGTGGCAAATGCCTCAAATGATCGTGAAGTTTTATACAGTGAGGCAACAACAACAGTTGGAGGCAGAAAGCAGTTTATTGATATCTAGTTATTAGACTTAGAAGCAACATGACACATGACATCTCGGAGAAAATGGTTTCACAAATATGAACCAATCTCAAGAGATTCTGTACATATGAGTGATGATAATATTTTTGAGATCACTGGTATTGGTACTATCAAGATAAAAATGTTTGATGGTACAATTTGTACTATTCAGGAGATATGACACGTGAAAGGCCTGAGGAAGAATTTATTGTTTTTGGGTCAAATCAATAGTCTTGGATGCAAGACCCGTATTTAAAATGGGATCATGAAAATTGTCGAAGGCATACTTGTGGTTATGAAGGGAGTTGATATGTGTGTCGCGTCAATCAATAAGGGAGAAGAGTCGATGAAGATGTGGCATCTCAAACTAAGTCACATGTCAAAATGAGGTTTGAAGATTCTCTCCGACAGAAAGCTACCTCCAAGGCTCAAATCGATAAATATACCTTTCTATGAGCATTGTGTTACAAGTAAGCAACATAGATTGAAGTTTAAAAAATCTGATGCAAGAGTAAATGTATTCTAGACTTGATTCATTTTGATGTATGGGAGTCACCAGAAATGTCCCTAGGAAGAGCAAAGTATTTTGTGTCTTTTATTGATGATTATTCCAAGAGATGTTGGGTGTATCCAATCAAGAAGAAGTCAGATGTATTTATGGTATTTAAAGACTTTAAAGCGCAGGTGTAACTTGAATCTAGGAAAAAGATCAAATGCTTGAGGATAGATAATGGAAAAGAGTACATAGATGGCAAGTTTCTTGTTTTTTACAAGCAAGAAGGTATTAAAAGATAGTTCATAGTCACATACACGTCTCAACAAAATGGAATGATAAAACAAATGAATAGAACTCTTACAGAAAGGATGAGAGTTATGTTGAGGACTATAGGTCAATCCAACTCTTTTTGGGTAGAAGCAACCAAAACCACTTGTTATATGATAAATCGGTCGCCATCAATAGCAATTGATTTAAAGACACCAATGGAGATATGGACTGATAAGCCAGCAAAATACTCTACTTTACATTCTTTTGGATGTCTTACATATATGATGTACAATGCCTAAGAAAGAATGAAGTTATATCCAAAATCTAGGAGATGTATATTCTTGGGGTATGCTGATAGAGTGAAAGGGTGGGATCCCACTACTCACAAGGTTATCGTCAACAGGGATGTGATATTTACAGAATATCAACTACTACAAACAGATGGAGACGATAACACATCAAAAAATGTTTCAAAGACTACAATAATGTAGGTGGAAAATAATCTGGTATAAGAAACTCCAGTTTCAACTGAAGTAACACGAAAGCATGAGGTATGAGAACCAGTCGAGTCCGAGGCTTCAAAAGTTTGTCAATCAACTCATGAGAGAAGGCCGCTAGCTTGGCATTTAGACTATGTTATGGAAAGCAATGTTACATACTATCTTTTAGCGGAGGATAGAGAGCCCTCAACTTTCCAAGAAGCTATAGCTAGCTTAGATGTGTCTTTATGGATGACAACAATACAGGAAAAAAATGAAGCTCTACACAAGAACAAGACTTGGGAACTGGTACCATTATCATATGGGAGAAAAGCCATATGTAACAAATGGGTTTACAAGATCAAGCGGGATAGCAATGATTAAGTGGAATAGTTTCGTGCAAGATTGGTGGTAAAATGTTTCGCTCAGAAAGAAGGTATTGATTTTAATGAGATATTTTCCCCTATAGTTGGGCTTACAACAATCAGAATAGTCTTGGCTATGTGTGCTACGTTTGAATTACATCTGGAGTAGTTGGATGTGAAAACTACATTTCTTAATGGAGAACTTGAAGAAGAAATCTATATGCTTCAACCATAAGATTTTACTGAAACAGGAAAGGAGAACTTGGTTTATAGGTTGAACAAATATCTATACGGTCTTAAACAAGCACCGAGGTATTGGTACAAGAGATTTGATTTCTTTATTATTAGCCTTGGATACGACAAACTCAATTTAGACCATTATACATACATCAAAAAGTTTGATGGTGATAATAATTTCATTATCTTGTTGTTATATGTGGATAACATGTTGGTAGTAAGCCTCAACAAAGATCAAATCCAAGAATTGAAGGCACAGTTAGCTAAGGAGTTTGATATGAAGGACTTGGGACCAGTAAACAAGATTGTAGGGATGCAGATTCACTGAGATAGAAATAACAATAAGATTTGGCTTTCTTAGAAAAACTACCTCAACAAGATCTTGCAACGCTTCAACATGCAAGATAATAAACCAATTTCCACCCCACTTCTTATTAATTTCAAGTTATCCTCAAGTATGTGTCTTAGAAATGAAGCATAAAGGAGAGAGATGTCTCGAGTACTGTATGCATCAATAGTGAGAAGTTTAATGTTAGTCATGATATGTACAAGACCAGACATTGCACAAGCAGTGGGAGTAGTTAGTCGGTTTATGGCGAATCCTGGAGAAGAGCATTAGAATACTGTGAAGAGAGTTTTGAGATACATTAGAAGAACCTCAAATGATGCATTATGTTACGGATGATCAGATTTTACTGTTAAAGGCTATATTGATTCAAATTTTATAGGGGATCTCAATAAAAGGAAGTCTACTACAGGTTATGTGTTTACACTTGTAAGAGGAGCTGTAAGCTGGGTATCTAAACTACAATCGATTGTAGCTCTATCTATAACCGAATCAGAATACATGGCGACTACACAAGCTTGTAAGGAAGCAGTATGGATACAAAGGTTATTGGAAGAGCTCAGGCATAATCAGGAGGGGTTTGTTATGTTTTATGATAGTTAGAGTGCTTTGCATATTGTAAGGAATCTAGCTTTTCATTCACAAGCAAAGCATATAAGGGTTCAATATCACTTTGTTCAAGAAGTAATGGAAGAAGGTAGTGTGTATATGTAGAAGATTCATACCAACGAGAACCTAACAGATGTTATGACCAAGCCAATTAACCCTGACAAGTTTAAATGGTGTAGATACTCATGTGGTTTAGCGGAAACATAAGCAAGCATGGATTTGGCAAGTGAGAAAGCATAGAAGGATTACAAAAGTGACTTTAAGTAGGAGAATGTGATAATTGATGGCCTTGTTTAGTGGTAAAACCACTTTCTTAGTTTAGTATTATATTTTGATAATGGTTGCAGTGGAAAACATGAAAGACATTTAATTACGGTTGTTATTGGAACACTAATTTTTTGTTCATTGAATATGGAGATGAACGTGAAGTCTTGGCTATTGTAAGTTCTTTAAGGATATTTCCTATAAATGGCTTGTGTTCATTTGTGCAAGATATGGGATGAAGGAATCAGAGAGCATCCATAAGAAAGATAAAACAAGTCTTTGTAAGAGTTATCTTGTAAGTTACTATTTAAATAAGAAAATTTGTTCTTTTTTGTAAGTAATATTTTTTCTATTTTGTGAGAGAGTTATTTCTCCTATTACAATAAAGATTATAAATGTTATCTCATTGTAATTAGAGAGAATGTGTTATAATCTTTATTTTATAATAATGAAATCTTTCTACACTTGTCAGTGATTTTTTATATCAATTTGTTCGGGGGGTTTTCACGTAAAATATTTGTTTTTATTTTATTTTCATTATTCTCAATTTCATTTCAGTTGTGTGTTAGATTTGACCCAATAATTTTTCCTAACAAGCTTTGGTACATGCCTATTGGTAGATATAAAAATATAAAAATTGAAATATATTGTTGAAACGACACTAACTCAAAATAGATTATAAACAGTGATATAATTCAACCATATATCATAAATTTTTCTATTTATTTTTGCTCGCACAGATTGATAGATGATAACTATATTTAATTTTCAAAACTTAATTTTCCATCATATATAACATTGGGAATAAATGGTTAAGCCAAGTTACGTAGAGTTATACCGTACACTATTGTCTGCAAGACAAGCAACAAAAGGTAGTAAGTAATACAACAAAATATATCCCCACAATGCACTCTAAATATGAAATAACTAACACTAGAATTTTCAAGCATTTCTCAACTTACCTTTGTTCCAATATAAAACAAGATTAACATTCCGCATCATAAAAAAGCATCGAGTTAGTTCAATGCATCTAGAAAAGTCAAGGAAATCAAAGATAAAAGATGTTGGCAGCTTGGCGTACCATCTTTTTTACGGAATCGAGTAATCAACCAATCGATGCATGATGGTCCAATCACAAAACCAACTAGATTTGCAACCTAAATGGAAAGTGCGTAACAAAGATGTGGCTATATAGAATAACAAGAATAAAAAGATAAAATGAAGGCAAAATTATCATGGCATTCTCTTGAACTTTTTACGAAGTGGCACCAGATTACTCACTTCATGATGATCCAATGCCATTGGCAAACTGTATATCAATCATTCACAAAAATGACTTGATATAAATACTTGTGGAATATATCACATGAGCTTATTTCAATTCATGTGAGTAAACTCAAAGGAAATTGAAGTGAATCGTTTGTAAGTGAAAATTTATAAGATATGTACCTGATTAATTTAGAGGGAGTGAATAAATTATTTTTAATTTTTAACAATTTATAATTTGATAACCTAAACAAAGCTACCAGACATGTAATCGTCTGTAAGAATAAAATGTAAAAATAAAAAAATAGCACACAATATTTTTAGGTGGAAACAACCTAGATTATAACTATGATTTAAAAGGAAAACCACCGATCTATCAGACCACATAACTTTTTACTAAGAAAATCAAATATTCAAGTATAAACTCAATCTTATACTACCATCTGTAAAATACTGCTCAATTTGCTTACTTACGAGCTCTTACTCAGTTTTTATAGTTTATAAAATTAGCGTGAGCGGTTTCTAAATCAACGTTCCAATAAACTTTCTGTCAATTAGATACGTTCTCGAATTAATTGTAAAATGGTTAACACACAAGTGTCTATGTGTGTTATAGAACGGATTTAACAATGAATAATCCTAACTAGATAATTCAAAATATATGTCACTTAAATCAAATCAACTAACAAATCTTAGAGAAAAAAATGAAACATAAGTTTAAGAAAAATATCTTCTTTGAAATTTAATAACTAAATCAAATTATTATGATCACATATAAAATTATTTTATCTAGATGTATATAAATCTAATTGAGAAAAAGATGTATAAAGATAAAAATATCAAATAAATTTATTAATAAATATTTTTAATATGATATTAATTTGATTTTAAAGAACCGATTTACTCCCTTGTTATTCAATTTATTTTGGATGAACTGTCCCATTATTGATTGCTTTTCTTTTATGCAATTGCCGTAGACTTCTCAATTTTTTTCTATTGATTAATATATATGATGTGTTTTTTTTTCAGCAGCGGCTGTTTCTCTTTCGGCACGCTTAGCTTCTATGTAGTCACCTTATATTTAACCGATAATAATAATAAACTAATGATATTAAGATTAAATAGTTTTTAACTTAATTTTTTGAAAACCTATTAAAAACTTTAATATTATAAAAAAAATTAATTTTTTTTAAAATACATCTAAGAAATATTTAATTAATAATTTCATAAATTAATTTAAATTTAAATAAATATTTTAACATAAAAAATATTTTTAAATTTATAAATATGTGTTATTAAATGCATGCATGTAATTTTATGCATCGTAGTTATAAAAGATACATCTGAAATACGATTATCTAGAACTTAAATATTTGTTTGGTTTTTCTTGATAGACTTGATAATAAGACTATGAATAAATTTACAGATAAATATTTTATTCACGAAAATAAATACTCATGATCCTTACATTAATAAAAAATAATTATTAAATTATTGTTTTTAGTTTTAAATAGGATAGACAAACCTTAAGACAGGTGATGGTGACAGCACCAGTAACAACACTTAGTTCATAGTGTACGAAATCCCCCAAAGTACCCTTTGCTCGGGAAGGAGAAGAAACTAATAACATTTTAGAAACATAAACATAAAAAAAACAATAAAAAAATAATAAATGTATAAGATTATGTATGAGTAGAAGAATAACAATAAACAAAGCTATCCAACATCAAATTAATCTCTTATATTCAAATTAAGCGTGAAATAATTGTTAAAAATCAACACCAATTCAATAAATTAAGTTGTTATAAGATGAATAAAAATAATAATAATAATAATAAATTGAGTGGTTGAAGGATATAGAGAAATAAATTGAGTGGTTGAAAGATACAAAGAATAAATAGAGTGATTGAAGGATGTAGAAAAATAAATGGAATGATTAAAGGATGTAGAAAATAGAAGGGTGTACATAATATTTGTGTGGCTAGAATTATTTCTTAGTTTTTATTTGTATGATGTAGATTCTTACCTTTTATTTGGTTTAATCATCTCATTAAAAACAAATAAGTCTTTGTATTCTTAGTTTGAGTGTAGGTTGAGAGCTTTCTCTTTGAGTGTTTGTATTTCTTTTCAATTTATGAGTTGTCTTTAAAAAGTATTATAGTGTCTTTTATTTTGGGTATAATACAAGTATTTTATTTACTTGTTTGCATCAAATATTAGTAAATTTAGAGATGTATTCTAAATTTTACTCAACAATTGGTATCAAAGCGGGACGGTCAAGTATCATTCTTAGTGGAGCTATCTTGAGTTGTAAGGAGTTTGGTACTTTACACGTTTCTTAGTTAAGCTTGTTCAGTATAGTCGAAGTCTTGTCGATACGATGGGTGGCCTTCAAGTAGTTGGAGAAATCAAGAAGCTCAACAATAAAAACTATAACACATGGGCAACATGTATGAAGTCTTATCTACAAGGTCAAAACCTGTGTGGAGGTTGTTGGTAGTGGTGAAGTTACACAACCAACAACAGAAGATGCAAACATCATCTTGCAGAAGTGGATAAGAGAAAGTCTATATCTGAGTACCTAATAACATTTGCAGGGGGAGCAGTTTCATGGCAATCACAATTACAAATGTGTATTGCCTTAAGCACCACAAAAGCATAGTATATTGCAATCACTGAAGTTTGTAAAGAGATCCTATGGATGAAAAAGTTCCTATAAGAATTGCATCAGAACTAAGAAAATTATGTTCTTTATTGCGACAGTCAAAGGGCAATTCACTTTGGCAAAAACCCAACCTTCCATTCAAGGTCCAAACACATCGATGCAAGGTATCATTGGATTTGTGATGTGTTGGAACATAAACTACTACAAGTTAAGAAGATCCAAACCAATGATAATGGGGCAAATATGATGACAAAAACCCTGACTAGAAAAAAACTTGCTATCTATGGAGAGATTGCAAGTGTAAAAGAGTCATACCCCACATAAGGTGGAGAGAGAGATTTGTTGGTCCATCTCATGTGGGACAACAACAAATAAAATAAAAAGCATTCAACAAAGAAGACTGAGCATACGATAAGAAGAAAAAAGAGAGAATCAATAATGGGTGTGAAAAAAGAAGGAAAGGTTGCACCGATTATGGACTTTGGTTGGTTTAATGGGCTGTTTATCTCCTCAATCTTTGGCTCAAAGGGTGGAAGGAATGAAGTTTTGGTGCTATAAATAGAGTCTTACCTCGATCTTAAAAAAATACCAGAGAGATCGAAAACTAGGTGAAAGAAAGAAAAATAGAGAGCCTCAATAAGAGAGAGTTTTTTGAGAAGAAAAATTAAGAGTCAATTTATGAAGTTAAAAACACACAAATTGAAGATATGTAGTTATTGTATTTTTGTGAGAGATTCACCTAAATGTGAAGTTTGAAATCCTATTTTATTATAAGTGTAAGTTTTAAGTGACTAACGGATCCTGTAGTTTTTTCTTTCATTTTAAAGAGTTTTTCACGCTAAAATTCTTTGGTATTATTTTGTTCTATTTTAGTTTGTAAAATTATCCTAAATTCGTGTAATTTATTTCTTTACTACCATCAATTTTTCTCAACAATATATACAGAGGATAAATAACTTGTATTTTTTTTCAATAAATATATTGTTTAATTTTTTAAATTTAAAATATATTAATCAATCTTATTATTTATAAAAAAATTCACATAAAATTTCTAATAATATTTATAAATATTTTTTTAATAATTTTTTTTTTAAAATAATTAAATAATTTTAAATAATAAAAATTAAAATATTTTTAAAATAAAAAAAATTTATGCTTTTTTTTATATAAATAAAAATATAAAATCAACCATTTATAAAAGTAATGTAGATTTAATCAAAGTATTTTATTTTGAAAGCAAACATTAAGCTCATATTAATTTAAATATATATATATATATATTTAAAATTTATATTAACAAAATATTATTATAATAATATTTAATAAGATTTAATTAAATAAATTAAAATTATTAAAATTTAACTTGAAATTATAAGTTGTATTGTTTTTAATATTAAAAATATATGGTTGATTAAAAGATTATTTTTATAATTATATTTTTTTTCTATTTTTTTTTTTAAATATACTCATTTCGTTTCTATTTGCAGATTTTCCTAGAAATAATCTTTTAACCTAAACTTCCTGTATTGCTTTTTCTCTGAAGAAACATTCTTAACCAAGCGGAACCTGGTTAATTCTGGAGCCTCTTTGCGACCATTCCTGGTACTTTCTCTTCGATTTCAAAACCCAAAATGTACTATTTTTTTTCTCCTTCAAACATCAAATTTATGAACAAGTTAAAGTATTCTGATATGGGTTTCTGAAATTCTGATTGCAGATAAAGAAGGAGAAACAAATTTAGAGTTGAAAAGAAGTGGGTTCTAATGGATTCGCATTCAGGAGGCAATTCATTGCGGTCTGGTCCAGATGGTGTGAAGAGAAAAGTGTGCTATTTCTACGACCCAGAAGTGGGTAATTACTATTATGGGCAAGGTCATCCTATGAAGCCCCATAGGATTCGTATGACGCATGCTTTGCTTGCGCACTACGGTTTGCTTCAAAATATGCAGGTTTTTAAGCCATATCCAGCTAGAGATAGGGACTTATGCCGGTTTCACGCTGATGACTATGTGTCTTTTCTTAGGAACATATCCCCAGAGACTCAACAGGACCAACTGAGGCAACTCAAGCGTTTCAATGTTGGGGAAGATTGTCCTGTTTTTGATGGTCTATACAATTTTTGTCAGACTTATGCTGGTGGGTCTGTAGGTGGTGCTGTCAAGTTGAACCATGGTTTATGTGATATTGCTATTAATTGGGCTGGTGGCTTACATCATGCCAAGAAGTGTGAGGCTTCTGGATTCTGTTATGTCAATGATATTGTTTTGGCAATCTTAGAGCTTCTTAAGCAGCACGAGGTTGGTTTAATTTCTTTTGCCCTGCTGTTCCTGCTCTTGATTCTTCTGGTAATCTGGTTTTGTTGAAGCTTTTTGTCTCATTCCCGGGTTTGTCTTGGTTTTTAGGACGTTAATGAGGGATTGGAAAATAAGGCGAAAAAGATTTATTTTTATGAAAATAAATTTATTTCTTTATTAATGATTGTGGTTAATTAACCAAGGTCTGGATTACACATTGATACCATTCAGATGTATGAAATAGCATATTTTATCTTTGTCTTCAACTTGGAAAGTCGCAACCATGCAACTTAAGTAGCTGTTTGTTTGGTTATTTAGTTTGTTTAGCTAGACTGAACTCATATATTTATGTAATTAGTGTACTGTAATCTAGGCGATTCAAAAATGAATAATGTCCATGTGTTCTGGCTCAGTTGTTGAACGCCTGACTACAAGTATTATTAATATATTATTAATATTTTTCTGTTACACTTTGCAGCGTGTTTTATACGTAGACATTGATATTCATCATGGAGATGGTGTTGAGGAGGCATTTTACACAACTGATAGGGTAATGACAGTTTCATTCCATAAGTTTGGAGATTATTTTCCGGGTACAGGAGACATACGCGATATTGGATATGGTAAGGGTAAATATTATTCCTTAAATGTCCCATTGGATGATGGGATTGATGACGAGAGCTACCATCACTTGTTCAAACCAATAATTAAAAAAGTGATGGAGGTTTTCAAGCCTGGAGCTGTGGTTCTCCAATGCGGAGCTGATTCGTTATCTGGGGATAGGTTAGGATGTTTCAATCTTTCAATTAAAGGTCATGCAGATTGTGTCAGATATATGAGATCATTCAATGTGCCACTGTTGCTTCTTGGTGGTGGTGGTTATACAATTAGGAATGTTGCTCGATGCTGGTGCTATGAGGTATGGTTAGAAGTTTAACTTATTGAATTATTACAAGTAGCTATGCTGTGACACACAAGAATTCTCTTGTCAATTTGCTTTCTTTGTTATTCTTGTATGTTGTGACCAGATTTTTTCCTGCCATTTCTTAGCTAACTTCTTGCTTGATCCCCCTACACTATTCGTAAAACAGACAGGAGTTGCTCTCGGAGTTGAAGTTGATGATAAAATGCCTCAGCACGAGTATTTTGAGTATTTTGGTCCAGATTATAGTCTTCATGTTGCTCCTAGTAACATGGAAAACAAAAATTCACGGCAATTATTGGAAGAGATACAGGCTAAGCTTCTTGATAATCTCTCAAAGCTTCAACATGCACCTAGTGTTCCATTTCAGGAACGACCTCCAGACACTGACATTCCAGAGGTATATGTTTCTATAGCTATATACACTAGCCCTTATCCTATATCTAATATGAAGCATCCCATGATCCTATTACATGAAGCAGTTATTGGAGTAAATTCCAACTTGTAATGTTATTTAAAGCTTGCTTTTGTTTTTTTATTTTAGTATAGTCTAGCTATTGTCTATGAACTGAGCAATTCAAGCTGATAGCTGGTATCCCTGTTCTGAAATTCTAAAATTTCTTTTTCTTCCCTGTCTTGGCCATCAAGTGGACATTTGTGTGTGCTCATATATTTGCCCTTTCAATACAGGAAACCCTCCAAAATTCCTTTATGCTAATGCTTCTAGTCACACCTTTCTCTTTTCATTTTTTTGGTTCAATCTATACAATCTACTTTGTGATGTAGACTCACTCACTAAACTACAGAGAGGGGAACTTGAACCCACATCTAAGAGGATACGTGGCACTACCTTTACCATCAGGCTATTAGGGTGTTAGGCTTTTGGTCACTTTTCTCATTTGTGGAACTACTTCACAAAAGGAGTTTTTCCATTATATTTATTATATAATCTACTGATTCAAGGAAATTCATATTTCATTATACTAAAATTCCACTCTTCCGGAACTTTGATAGAACTACCATGAACTTTGTTATCAGTAAATTATTTCATGGATAGCATTAGCATATTGGTTCTCCTATTTTTTCAGGCTAATGAAGATGAAGATGATCCTGATGTGAGATGCGGCCCCGATTCTGATATGGATGTTGATGATGAGAGGTATGTTACATTTTCCTAATTCATCATTGTTGTTTAGTTAATTCAGTTTTGCTAGTTACTGTTTTTTGGTTTATTCAGTAAGCATTTACCGAGCAGATTAAAAAGAGAAGTTGGTGAAACCGAGGTTAAAGATCAGGTCCGCTCTATTCCTACAGTACTTCAGTAACTACTAAATTTGTGTTTTTGATGTTTTCTGTTACTGACAATTTTTGATACCTTTAAGGATGAAAGGTAAAATAGAGTTTTGCATTTTGATATGGCAAGAGGCTTTTAGTGCAGAGTGATGATAGGTTTGGTTGTGATCCTTACAGATTGTTTAACTATGGTGTTGTCTATTTGCAGTGGGTGTTTGTATATATATAGTTGAAAAACTTATTTGTTGGGTGGATTGAGTAAACTTGACTTGTATTATGAGATGGTGAGATAAGCTCTATGATGTTCATAAGTTAGACTTCTTGATCAACTTACGTCTGGTCTCTGCATGTAATGTAGCCTAAAACATTTTTTTCCCTTAATTTGTAAGAGTAAACTCTTTTTAACAGCCCAAAATTTCATCAAGATTCACTTGGGTCTTCAAACAAAAAGACAAAAAGTCCATATTTGGTCCTAAACTAGTTGAGCATCACCCTTGAGTCCGTAGTAGTTCCCCAGAATTAACAACGTTTGGGACCTAAGTGAAACAAATTATACACACACACACACTATAGTCTCCGAACTGCCTGATTTAGGGCTTAAGTGTGATACTCATCAAGTTTGAGACCAAGTATGAACATTTTTTTTTCACCACCTAAGTGATCCAAGATAAAAGTTGGTTTGGGAATCTTAAGAGGAAAACTCTATTTGTCCTGACTGAAAACCCTTGACCACTAAAAACTATTCAATCAAGTGCCTCTTCTATGTTGCTGTGGGGCCTACTCTAAGACTATTTTATCTTTAAGACTTAACCAATGAAAAGATGCATTGTAAGTCTGTTTTGAGCACCAGTGGGCTATATAGAATCTCTCTCTACTACATGGGATGGCTTAGCAAGTGATATTTTTCAGTATTCCAATCGTTGTCAACATTTTTTTACCACAAATTTTGATTGTGCCATCCAGGAGAGCCAGAAAGTGAATGCAGAGAATGCTAGAGGCTATGGTACTGCTGGAGATGAGACGAAGGCAAGTTTAAACATGCAAGCTTTAAAATTAAATAAACTTGTGCTCTTACTGCCATCTCATTATTTTATAGCTGTTTCTTTGGTTGGTATTGACAATTACAGGCTTCAGATGCTATGCCGATTGATGAACCCTGTGTTAAAGTTGAGCAAGAGACCACAAATAAGCCAGCTGATCAGATGTGAAGTCTCGGTAGATGTCAAAGTTCAAACTAACTCCAGTTGTCATAATGATAAAGAGACCTTGGTAGACATGTGCAGTGATCATTGTCCAATGTAAGCATTTCAGACGTTATATAATTGGGACCAAATGTGAATAAATAGCAGAAATCAACTCACATTGGCTTATATGTGCTGTATTAAATTTTAGTCCATGACAATAATTAATCATATCATGATATCTCTGTACTAGGGTTCATGAATCTTTTGAACTACTCCCGAAACTCTAAGCCAACCAGTTTTAGCCTTTTAGGATTTGACTCGCCGTGTTTTAGCTTTTTAGGATCTGACTCGCTGCTACTGCTTTCCGGAAACTTGAACATATAGAATGACACTATCTGCAGGCGAGGGCAACACATCCCTTTCCTGTAATAGCAAGCAGGATTCCCATGCAGTATTTACTGATTTCTCTGTTAACAAACTCTGCCCTCTCTATTGTAGAGCTTTAAGAAAGGGACTCTCTTGCTGCTAGAGCTCTGCATTCGGCTGATAAATATAAATCTTTTTTTTCTTTTTTAATATAGCAAACTGTATTTGGTGTGATCCCATAAATGGGAGAGGAGTGAATCATACTATAAATGAACATACAGTAGGGAAGTAGCAAATCCTCAAGAATTGATATGACATATTTATCTGTTCATGCCATTGTTTTTTGTTGTCAACACTTGAGTCTGCAATTTCAGATTTTCAGTGTGTTAACATCTGAAGATACAAAAGTTACAAAAAGGAAATACCCACGTGATTAACCTCATTCATAATTATAAAAATAGTTGTCTAAAACTACTGAGCATAAGACAATAAAAGGAAAAATTGTGGGGGTTTTTTATTTTATAAAAAAGTTGTTCATTAGTCTTTTTGTTTATAAAAAAAAAATCATAAAAGGACTTTTATTGGTATTTTTTTTAATAAATGTCTCTTTTTGATACCATTTTTATAAATAAATAGACTAAGTATCATATTTTTAAATTTAGGGGATTAATTGTTACCATTTGTACAAGTAAAAGAACCAACGTGAACTTCCATCTCTAATAAAAAAACAGAACAAATGGGTTTACTCCATTGTTGATCACAAGTACAATCCCAGTGAGCAGCCCAACTAAGCATGAAGATAATATTATTATTGTTGAATTCCCCTGTCCCCTGTTATATCACAATAACCACAAAGTACATAGAATGCTATCTGAATTTCTGGTACGTAAAATTCTCATTTATCTCACTTCAACTAATTACAAGAATACCGTAGTGTGCGTATAAATCAAAAATAGGGATGGAGCAATGCATTGTATCTTCAGTCGTCTAATTTACTCTGCTTTTGCAAATACATCTCTATAAGTATAATTTATGAATACATTTCAAGCCCATTATTTTATTTTCGTGATAAAAAATTAATAGAGACAGATAGTATAACAAAACTTGAAAGACAATGTTTAAATATTTCTGAAATTGAACCGAAATTAATGGGAGAGAAACTTGTATATATAATGAAATATCTTGCTATATCAAATTATTTTGTCATTCGGAGACACCAAATTCTAATCTTTGATTGAAGCTTGCACCAATTTATCATTGTTAAGCAGTTTCATATCCTCATAAGTATTATTTTCTTTCACAATGGGAACTATGATTTTGAAGTAGCTTTTCTCTCAGCCTCTACAGCCCATCTGTAAACTATCATACCAGTAATAGCAAGAATCATACCCACTATGCATAAGTATTGACTAACATTGCAGAACACTGCTAGAGAGCATGATAGGAGTATAAATAGCTGCAAAGATTATAATAAGAAAATCCGTGAGAATCCACAAAAGAGAGAGAGAGAGAGAAGAATTTATACTACTAACGAAATCGAGCACTTCTATTAATGCAAATACAACTGCAATATCTAATAAAATTCTAGCACATCAATAATTATGACATATGTTGCAAATTTATGAGGAAAAAAGTTTCAGAATGAAATAAGGTCCAAAGGAACTTACAAATGAAGCAGTAGAGAGGTTGTAGGTTGATATTAATTTTTCAGTTAAAGAAGTAATCAACGAAGGGACCAAGAACAAGAAAGGAAATGGCACCTATTGACTGTTCCTCAAAAATAGATACAATAATCAATAACTGACTATTGTAAGCATATGAAATAAGTAATTCAAATCACCCTACCAACAAATGCGTAGTGAACATGGTATAGTTTTTTATTATTATTATTTAGTGAAAAATGGATTTTAAACCCAAAAATGTAAAGATCTAAGATTTGGTTTATTATTCATTTTGGGACTAACTTTATTACGAGTGCTTGAAAAGGACTCAATATTATATGATTTATTTACACTTTAATGTAAAAATGTGTATTTATATTTGTATAATTTTATCACTATTTTAACAAATTTATGTTTTTTGAAATCATAGGTATATTTTATTATTTTTCATGTATTTTGACACTAAATTGTAACCAAGAAAAATAAAAACCTTATATATATATATCAACTAAATATAAGAGGTAAAATATAAAGAAATTTAGAGATAATTAAAACAACGCGTGCTGCAACGGTAGTTAATGTGTGCAGCGATGCAAGTGTATTAGATCATAATTTAAACGTGTATTGAATAAGTGCATGTTACGGTAGGGTTAAAGTATACCGCATTATCTGATAATTTATCTATCATGATCCATTTTTTTCTCCATTTTTCTTCAACTTTTTCATCCTATAAATACCTTTCCCCTCTCGTATTCTTCATCCCTCAAATAGCACAAGTATGATTCTTCTTTAAATTTTTAGTTTCAATTTTCTTTAGCACCTTAGGATTTAGTTTAGGTGCAATTTTATACCTTGTAATTTTTGATCTAATAAACAGTATAGGCATGTTTGTTTAGAGTTTTTTTTAGATGTAGATTAGGTATTGAAATTATATATTTTGAAGAGGTATAAATTTTAAATGTATTTTTTATATGTCTATATATTATCATTTCTGTCATTAGATTAAGTTTTTTAAAACCAAATATTATAACAAAATGTTTTGATTTATTTTTCGTTTTTAAGAGTTTTGTGAAATTATTTAAAACCACGTAGTTACTTTTAGATCAATCTTGAAAGTGTACACCATTGAAATCAAGCTCAATTTTGATATCTGTTTATTAATAATTTATAAAAATTAATAAAAACGATAAAAGGAAATAATAATTATACGTGGGTTTTTTAAAAAAATTAAGAAAATGATAAAGTTTAGAATTGAGATTATTAAATTAATGAACCTGATAAAATCCAACAGATCGAGTTGAGCATAAGACTGAAGTTCATTCCAGTGACAGAAGTGTTGCCAACAATTGAGAACCAAAAAAGTTGCCATAAAGGAATATGCTTTGATGCAAAATTTGACACCAATCCAACCAATGCCGTCACCAAAAAGAGGAACCCAGTTAATGTTGTAGCTGGTTTTAATTGTCAATTTACATAATAATATTGTTAATAACTTGATATAAAATAAATAATGCACCTTTTTGCAAAATTATAAATCTATTGTTAATTTTTTAATTTTTAAAGCTACATTTATATGAATGACGAGATTTTATCTATGTTAAATTTCGAGTTTCAAATGAGATAGAGTATATCAATTAAATTATTCAGTAATTTATATTTTAAAATAAAATTTTAAAAATGCTACTGTAATTATCATATAATTATTCTAAAAATAATACTTAATTTTTGTATTTATTTTTTTATAATAATTTAATCTTATTATTATAAAAAATTAACCCTAAAAAATAAAAAATAAACTATTTTTTATACTTATATACCTAAAAATAAAATAAATAAAAATTATATGTTATTAGTTGAAATATATATATATATATTACTGAAGGAGGATTCATGAATTTAAGTGACGTGTGGTTCGTAGAATGGAATCAGAATCGAAATGTAATGGAATGAAAAGGAAACAATGTTGTTTGGTTTGATTATTGGAATCAAGCTCGAAATCAGGATTACAGTGTTTGGTTTGCCACTAAAATAGAATGAAAAACTTTAAATTACCTTAATACCCCTATATTCAGTAAAGTTCAAATAATGTCATTTAATTATTATTTTTTTGTCAGATAAAATATATTATTAAAATCATTATTTTTTTAAATAATTACTACTTAATTAAAAGCAAAATATATTATTAAAATTATTATTTTTCTAAATAGGATTTAGGGTTTTGAGGTTTGGGATTTGAGATTTAGGGTTTAGGGATTTAGGATTTGGGGTTTAGGGTTTGAGGATTTAGGTTTTAGGGTTTAGGATTTTGGAGTTTAGGATTTAGGGTTTAGTGTTTTGGGATTTAGGGTTTAGGGTTTTAGGGTTTTGGGATTTGGGTTTACAGTTTAGAGATTTAGGATTTAGAGATTTTGGGTTTAAGGTTTAGGGTTTTAGGATTTTGATTTAAGGTTTTGAGTTTTGGGATATTGGGTTTAGGGTTTAGTGTTTTGGGATTTGGGATTTAGGGTTTTGAGTTTTGGGATATTGGGTTTAGGGTTTAGTGTTTTGGGATTTGGGATTTAGGATTTAGGGTTTAGGGTTTATGGTTTTAGGATTTAAATTTAAGGTTTAGAATTTTGGGTTTAGGGTTTAGGATTTTGGGTTTGGGGATTTGAGATTTGAGATTTGAGTTTAGGGTTATATTTGGGATGAGAGTAAAATTGAAAAAAAAAATAAGATGAGAATAAAATCATGATTTTTAAAGGGGGAGAAAGAATTATGATTCCTTCTCCTTTAGTAATCGATTTCATTCTATCCTTTCTATTCAACCCAACCAAACACACAAATGAAAGTAAACAATTGATTCCTTTCCATTCCCTTCAACCAAGCATCACCTTATTCTAATCCATATCTAAATTAAAGAGGTGGAATTATTATTATTTTTTATTGGATTAAAAGAGGTGCAAGGGGTATATACATCTTTTTTAAAAGAAAGAAAGAAACGTTAGAAGCTTTACTGTTGTTACACAATTATAACTTTTATATGCAATTAATAAAATAAATGATTCTTGTGGTAACTGAACCATATTGGTTTTTAGAAAGATAATAATGATAATATTATTAGTGTATCATATTAAAAAAATTGAAATATATATATATAACAATAATAAAAATAACATTAGTAAAATTTATAAACATAAAAATATGATTTTTAATGGATTCGTATTGTTATAATAATGGGTAACAAAAAAAAAATAGATGACACAATGATATTATCATAGTGTGAAAAGTTTATTACATCAAGGATGATACAGCTAAAAAATCCACTAATAATCAAATTGATATATAAATATTAATCTTCAAATATTTAAAAAATTATACCAAAATTCAAATACATCACAAAATGTTTTTATATAATTCAATGGTAATATATATAGTAAAATAAATTAAACAAAATTGCTCTTAAAATCACATATTATCATAAATAACAAGGATCAAAATATGATATCATCTAGATGAGGTTGAAATCTAGAGAGGCACACGGCACCGAGTGCCGTCATTGTCTCAGTTCGTGTAGCTACAGGCCAGGAATGACGGTTGTTGGCGATGGAACACGACGAGGAAAAACAGAACCACGTGATTGGAAATGAAGTTGGAAGCTAATGTCAACGAGTTGCTGGAGTCTGGGCTTGGCGTCACTGGTAATACTTGCATTGCTGAGGAGGTCACTGCTGAGGAACGGTGAGAAAGAGATAAGCACAGAACAACAACGAAAATGACGTAGAGGATTGGGATTTCTATTCTGTTCTTCTCTGATCTCAGCTGCTCTTTATGCGGCTACTCACCATTTTAGAAATAAAAAAGGATATATATATATATATATATATATATATTCAAGAGTTAAAGGTTTATTTGGGTTAAAAGTTTTTGGACTAATTTTAATAGTTATATTTTTACTATTAAAAAAATTTAAAATATCATTTTATATTAAACACGATCTAATTAAATATTTCGTTCAAATCAAATTATAATCATTTATATATGTATAATATTAAATACTATATAGTTAAAGTTATTTTTATTGTTTTATATTTTAAGAGTTATTTTTTATAAATTGCATATATTCTTTTTAGTTCAAAAGTCATGTTGCATTATAGAAGAGGTAAAGAAAGGAGCAGTAGTAACCAAAAGCAAAACCAAAACCATGAGAAGACATAAGCTGACAATGATGACACCCACTGAGTTCACAACGTTTAATGCCCCATGCATGCTCCTATATCTCCCCATAATTTCGATGATTTTTTCTCTTTCATTTTTTTAAATAAAAATAGTTTAACTTCTTTTTTTCAATTTTATCTCGAGACTTGAATCTCCTTCTCTTCTTCTTATTGCCTTTACGTTGAGAGAACAAAGAAGAGTGAAATGATAAGGAGACGAGACAAGCAATACAAGGTCAAAGTGAAATTAAGAATTAAAGAGAGACACACACTCTCTCTCTTATTTGCTAATAGCGAGGCCTCGTAAATAGTGATATTAAGATAGTTTATATAACATTAACTGTTAAATTTGAAACTAATTCCATCTCAAAATCCAGGTTATGAGATAGATGATTGCTCTTGTTTATATGCACAACGTAGACGTGATCCCCAATCGATGTAAGGATGTAACACTCCTCTTTACATCGGTAAGGGTCTGTCCCCTTGAGACCGATATGAATGTTAAGCTTATGGAGTCCAAATGGCGGGATGCATCACTCATTAGTGACGAAACAACTGTACCGACTGGATAACTTACACCATATTAAATTTGGACCTAACTCTATCTCAAAACTCAGGTTATGAGATAGAGGATTACTTTTATTTCTATGCGTAGTGTGGACACAATCTCAATCGATAAGAGAATTTAACACTAACACTTCAAATTAAAACAATAAAACCAACGAAAAGGTTAGTTAGTTGATATTTAATTTACTGGCTTTAGTTTCATATTAACATGTTACACGTCAATAAGTAGATTTTTTTTTTTTAAATTTAATGCAACTAGAGTACTAAAAAATAGATACTGAATTTGAGAGATATAAGCTAGTAATCTCAAATTTATTCATATCTCTCTCAAATATACTCTCAGAATAGGGAAAAAAATTTCTCCATTGATTCCACAAATCATAATTAATTTTTTTTAATTTACTTACCAAATTTTTATCATAAATAGTCATAAAAAGCAAAAATATATAGTATAAATTTTAACATTATTAATTTATTTGTTAAATTTGAAGGTTTGATTTTAAATTTTATGATTTAATTAATAGAATATAAATATATTGTTTTTTTATATTTTTATGTTCATTATTTATAAAATGACTTATTTTGTGCTATAACATTGATTTATAAAAATATTAGTATCAAATAAGTAGGTCATTTCAATTTAATTTATTTAAAATTAATCTAATTAACTCGTTAAACTTAAAATATCTAATTCATTCAGCTCATGAATAAAATAGCTTAATTAAAATATATTATATTTTTTTTCATGTTTTACAAAAACTTAATAAAAAAAAGATAATATTTATATTAATATTTTTATTTATAAATAAAACTATAAATATTTTTTAATTTTTTATTTAGAAAAATAAATGATACATTTCATTAACTATTCAACTCAATTCATTTAAAAACAATTTGAATTAAACTAACTCATATATATTTAAATAAATTGAATATCTCAACTGATTTGACAAGTTATATAAAAAATCTTTTAAAATTTTTAAAATTAACAAAAATATTTTTTTAAAAAATACTTAATTATATCCCCTAGTTATTATTTTATTACAAAATCCTTCGTAAAATTTTGACTTTATTAACATTTTTTGCGAATACTCTTTCTTAAAAAAACTTGAACCAGGGAGGTGTGATCGATTTTTATTTTTCAAATTCCTTTGTTGTGTCATAAAATGTAAGGGATAAATATGTGCTCATATGCAGATTAATTATGAGTATATTAATTATATATTACTCCCCCATTGTCCCTTTCTTTCTCTCTTCTTCTAAGATATTCTTTTAGTTTATACACTCTCTCAAGGTCCTTCAAAATTGATAAGTCTATATGCCTCTCCGTAATTTACTTCCAATTGTGTTTAATTTTTTTTTTCTAATTAGAGAGGAAAAGATGAAGTAAGAAATGTAACTAATTAGACTTAAACAGTATAGACACTACATAATTGACCTTTACATTCATCTTAAATTATGGCATGTATTAACATAAAAAATTTAATTATGACCAAAATGATAGGAAAAATTATTTTAAAAGTTAATTTTTTATATTATTTAAAAATTTTGATACTTTAGCTTTTAATTGTTAAAATTAAAACATTTTAATAACAATTTTGATAAGTATAATTAAAGTGTTACTTTAGTTATTATTTATAGTAAAAAATAAATATTTTAATCATATTTATAATTAAAATTATATGATTAAAATATTTAAGTTTTAAAAAGTAAATAACTTATATATCAATTGTGTAACACTATAGCTTGGGGGTGAATTTACTCATCAACCAAATGATATCCACGTCATATGAAGAATTATATATGTTTCAACGTATACTAGCTAGTTATTTCACAATTCGTTACTTGACTTTACTATTTTTTACTTCTCTTTAATTGAACTGTTTTCATAAATATAGAATGCTGCCCATAATATTAAGGTAAGATAAATAATTTTAACTTTTTATTCAATTTATTATATATTTATAAGAAGATGGAGACAAAAGTTTGATTTTTTAAATCTCAATTTTGCCATAAAAATTGACTACTAATCCTATCTCAATAATATTGGCTTATTAAAAATACAAGTGATAATTTTAAGGTAAATCACAAATTTTTAATTCATCTTAACACTAATTATATAAATAAACCAAAAAATTTTATAAAAAGAAAAATCTAGATTTACCCATTACAAAATCAATTTATCATGACTCAAAAAAAAAAAAAAATTCTACACCTAATAAACTTTGATATGGTCAAAGGATAAGTTAATTTATCTCGTTTTCCTTTTCGTCTCAAACAAGTAATCATCCCTTTTCTCTAGAATTTGCATAGGCTTGGAAGCCATAAATTAATGCCTTATACTCTTTCTATTATATATTTATAAATTAGATTATTTTATCTCTCTCTTAAATATTATTTATTGTATTAATTATAAATTTTAATTGAAATATTAATTCATTAAATACTCAAATACTCATAAATAATCTATCTTTATATAGCTTTGTTTTACTACGTGGGTTTAACAGTATTAGTTATTTAAATTAAAATAAATAAATAAAATCATTTTCGTCCCTTTCCTTTATATACTAAGAGCAAGGTAGTTATTTACTTAGACAACTTTTACAAAAAGGGTAAAAAATGAGAGATAATGGCATGAAACTTTACCTTCGATAGTCAAAGCATCAAATTCTTATAGCAGGTCGAATATATCCTCAAATTATTGGAGCCCGTCTTAGGTATGAGGTTGGAGATAGTGGCAGCATACTAATATAGAAAGAATTGTGATTGTCACGTACACCAATTTTTCAACCTATCATAAAATCATCATCTTCATTCATAATGATTAAAAGATTTGATTTTTAAAACAAATTGACTATTTTGTGTAAAGAATGTGTAAAAGTTTAAATATTATTTTTAGAATATTGACATTAAATTTATACTACAAATTAGTATGTTAATATGATTATAATAAAGATTATATAATTAAAATAGATTATTCAATGATTAGATTTCATGTTAGTGATCATCTTTTAACAATGCTAATCATGTTTATTCTTCTTGGAATAGAATATATAACTTGCAATGAGAGAAAATTTGGTCAAAAGATTTGCCTTCTTTGCATACTTAGACTAACAAGTGCTAATCATTTAATTTTTTGAATTTCAAGTTACTAAACATGTACGTGTATCAACAATCCCTTATCTTTTTTTTTCATCCCTTCACGTACTTGGAAGGAAATTTATACGCTAATATTTGTTCTCTTCTTAACTAGTTAAACTAAGAAATTAATTATGATAATTAAAGTTATGGTTGATTATCATTTGACAAGTTTGATAAGCTCTAATAATTAGGTGTTTGAGAATCAATATTTTGATACTAACTTAGTTGCTTTGTTAGCTGTTAAACAAGAGAAAGTACTAAAGAGACTAGAGATGCTTACATATATTGGCTACTTTTTTATTTATTTATTTATTTGCTTAAATTATTATTAGTGTTATTGTTTGATGTTCTTTTATCATTTATTGGAAAATATAGATGTTAGATGGTCCACTCACTATATACCATTTCCATTTAAATTGTTTCTAATGATTATATTACTCAAACATAACCCACCGCATCCCATCTCAGCCCAATGAGATATATACCATTCCCATTTAAAATGTTTCTAATGATTATATGACTCAAACATAACTCACCACATCCCATCTTAATCCAATGAGATATAGATTACTATAGAGTTGATATTCAACTTAACTTAAAATAAAAAAAGATAATTTTTTTTATTTTGTTCTTAATTTTTTTTTATGATAAGTTGAATTTTTTTTCTCAACAATGTAATAATAATATAATATGCACTTATTTTTTTTAAACAACTTGAACATTTTTTTTTTACAAATGATCGATATAAATACATATTTTAATAATATGGTATGAGTTTTTTATAATAATTAAGTTAAAAAGATATATTTAAGAATTTTTTATATAAAATAATATGATTTTTTTAATAACCACGTTGTCTTTTATTTTATTAACATGAAAATGATTTTTTTTAAAATAACGCATAATTAAATAGTCCTATATACTTTTTAGCGACGGAAAATAAAAAAATAAATTTATCAAATATAAATATAACACATTGATGTATTTTATTTTTAAAAAATGTTCAAAAAATCTTTAAAAATTAACATAACTTTTCTATAAAACTCTATAAGTATAATATAATTTCTATTTAATTCTTTTGACATACCATAACAAATCTTTTTTTTAATTTAGTGAGGTTGTGACGTGTGTTAACCAAATGTACAATATTTCTTAATGCTGATGTCACATTAAAATAAGTAACTATTGTCCAAACAAAAAAAAATTCTCATCAATAAATGACATCAGATAAAAAAAATTGATCATATATCAAAATTATAAAATATTTAAAAAAATTAAAAATAACATGATTTTAAAAATAAATAAAAAATATTAAATTATTTTTTAAGATTATTTTTAAATTAATTAAACATTTAATTATCTAAGTACTCCGGTATTTAGTATAATTTTTTTTAGTCATTACAAAAACAATAAATAAATTAAAAATATATAATAAGCATTTCTTACTTATTACAAAAATAATAATTAAATCTTATATTTATTTTTTTAACAATTTAATCATATTATTATTATTATTATTATTATTATTATTAAAAAATGACTGCACACAAAAATGCATTAATTTTATTTTATTTTTCAACTACATTGAATATTTTAACTTAAATAAATTATAATTTAAAATAATAACAATAAAATTAAACTAAAATAAAAATTAAATACATAACCAAAATTAACATATGCAATCACCCTCCTTAAATAAATGAACATTTTTTTCTTTATTATTATTTTTAAATGATATTTAGTAATTTAGAGAGAAAAAACAAAATTGTGTGACATGCATTAACCAAAAAAATTGAACGCCGAAATAAACGGACTATCTTTAATAATATATCCAACCTCATAATCATTAGAATTTTTTTCACTAATATATCTAACCTCAAATGTTAAAAACATTGAAAAAAAAGCACTGATGATACTTTCACTAATGAAACAGAATCAAAATGAAAATACATGAAACAGGTCATCCCCTTCAACGAACAGGAGAGATAGTAGGCAATAAAGAACATACAAGTTTATTCGACAGATCCTTGGATGGATAGTCAAATACACAACAAAAATTGAAATTGGAAAACTGGAGAAGAATTTAGTCAACCACCTAAAAATACATTTTTTAGTTTCCTTGCAATATTGATACTATAGGCAATAAGACAGCTAAGACAACAAACATAACACTTCTTCAGTTTCCGTGCAATATTGATTGACATGAATGATTCAGTCAACCACCTAAACAATACATTTTTTTCTCCCAATGGTTTCATGCATGATAATACATAACCCAAGCCCATATAAAAAAATACTTTAGCTAGCTCAAAAATGGTTACAACAAAATATAAATGGAAGGAATAAAAATACATGCACACCTTCTCTAACCACTATTTTCCCTAAAAGCTGCAAAACTTGAAAAGTTGAAAGTGGAATTCTTCAAAATGGAAAAGGAGAAAATATTAACCTGTGTACATGATCCAATTGGAACAGAAAATATTAGGGTCCTTTATACATTACAGGATATTATATCGGAGACATTGTTTATGATACAAACTTAACTTTCAGTAACTTCCTCATCCATATAATACTCAATAGGTGAATTCACCTTTCTTCAGTCTCTTGTCAGTTCCGAAGCTAGACTGCACAGATAGCATAAAAGTATCATCAAATCTACATAACAATGATAAGCTGCTTATTCAAAAAAAAAAAAAAGATAAGAAATGGAAGGCAGCCATAAAAAGATAGATAGTCTCCTGAGTGCAATTTGCTTGCGCGCACGCGAATAGTTGGAGGGGAAAAAACAGAATGCAAGAGTGCATTGTTGACCGTTCATCATTCTAGATTATATCATTCAAATAATGGGGCGTATGGGTCCCCTACCCTAGGACATACAAGTCTACCATGCTCCTCCAATTTTAAACGGGGTGAGTTAGAGTGTGAGATAGAGAATATTTCACAAGTTTTCTAAAATAACCAAGAAAATTCATTTTGGAAAGGCCATATATGTAGATGACAAAAACTCCAGCAGAACTAATGGATGCTGACAAGTATAACATAGACTGAGCAAGAACAAACCAACACACTTGATTTTGCAAGAAATGTCAAATATGCAAGCAACCAAGGGCTCGCTTGTGCTATGTATACTGCATTTCAAGCAAAATTGTTGAAAGAGTAATGCTAAACACTCCATGTTGGAAACAATTTCCAACTCATGTTAGAGCCTAGAGGTACTTATCTTTTTCAGACATTGTGAGCCTGGTGATGATCAAGCAAATCTCAGGGTTTTTATGATAATTATCCTTTTGCAAACTATGAGAGATTCAAAGGTTCATATTAGATTCTGATACCACTAAGCAAACATGAGTTTGCTCATCTACAATAAATCGTTCACTAAAAGAGGAAAAGGATGGTAACTTGAAAAGCAGAATAAAAAAAAAGATAAAGGTGAATATTAGTGAATACCTCGAGCAATTTCACACCATCAAGATCTAGCCCCTCCAATCTCTAAATGATGATCACTCGAGGAAATAAAAAATTAATAACACCATTTCAGCCAGCTACCTTGATTGCACCCATTTCATCAATCTTTGATTTCTTATGCTGGTAAAATGGAGATTATAAAATTCACATTATAAGAAACTGGACAAATAACTTGACTGTACTTCCCAATTTTAAAGGAGATTGAAGTCACAACAATCAATACAATTGAGAAAACTGAAAAGAATATTTGTATTACCTTACTTTTTTTGTGCCTATGAAGATCATTGGTATCTTCTTCTGCATCATGCTTCCTTTTCTGAGATTGAAATAACAAACTATGAATGTTATATTATAAATAAACAGGAAAAAGGCAACTGATCATATTAATACTAATCTGAGAAACAATAATAATTTACTGCTTTTCAGAGAAGTACAATTTGCAAAAGAAATGCAAAGAGACTGAAACGATAGCACTCTAGAACCTTTTCATGGTGCTTCTTTGAGTTATCAGCACCAGAATCATGAAGCCCATTTTTATCCTTCTTCTTCTCCTTGTCTTTATCTTTGCTTTGATCTTTACTGCGGTGCTTGTTCTTCTTATGTTCTTTGTCATTGCCCTTGTCTCTGTCCTTACGCTTTTTATGTTTTTTCTCTTTGTCCTTAGACTCACTCTTTGGCTTTCCTACAATAGTTGGAATCCCCTTCTCTGACTAAAGGGGTAAAAAAGTGATCTTAAAAATAATAATAAATAAGGAAATACATAAGATAGAAAAGCTGCATAGATCATATCATTTCAATATACAAAAAAAAAAAAGGAAAAAAATAGGGTAGCAATACAATCCACATTTTTATTGCCAAAATTATCTTTCAATAATGACAACTTTACCAACAAAAGTGACACTTATGTGTAATTAATTTGGGAGTAAAATAAACAATTCATACATTTTTACTGTGACAATAATAAGACTGATTGTGACAATATCATTAACCAAAAAATAAAAATAGAAGAGATAATCAAAGCTGCGTTTCAACATGAAAAACTTTAACATATCAATAGGTAAACAAATACAAGCAGGCGTATCACTTACAGGTGGCAAATCAATGGGACCAGTTTCTCTAAGTTGGAAGGCCTCTTGTAGAATATCTAGGTTAAAAGGCTGTATTCGTGTGTTAGTATCTCTGGTATAGGACGTATTAGTCTGAACAAGTTGATCCAATTGCATTCCTTTGCCTTTTCTGATTTCTGTTTCTCCAACCACATTGTGAAGATAATGGGTATCTGAAATTGACAAAGGAAGTGACCGCTTGCAGAAAAAGTCATGGTGTGGTAGCAACTTGTAGTGACTAATAAGATCTACAGCACCAGTCAGCTCCCGAGCTCCTAAGTTTTCAATGCAGGAAGCAAGTTAATAATAGAGTAAAAGGCCAAATAGAGGTAGCAAAACATCTAAGGATCCTAGGAAATAATAGAACAAAAGAATTATATAAAAAATGGAGTTAGGAATCATCATATTAGCACTATGCCAATAGCAAAAAATAATCACATGAGCAATACGCCAATATATACAAGAAACAGAATAACAGCATCTTAGAAATACAAGCATGAAAAGGATGAAGATTAACAAATGGAGTGCTCCAAACCTATGTTACTCTAACTCGGGTATGAGTGTCAAACACGGGTACATATCCGGGTGTCAAATTCATGAGTTTTAAAATTTTAAGATACTGGGATATGTGTCCAATATTTAGACATGGACACTTAGACATGGTATTATTATATAAATTATATTTAATATATAGCTTAGTTATGTATATACCTATGTTTGTAAGTTCCTGATTATTATTTTTTAATGCAAAAATTAAAATGATTATTAAATTATGATAATTTATAATTTAATATTTACATTATTATTTTTAATTTATGATCATTATTTAACTCTGCGGTAATGAAACCTTTTTTAATTAAACACATTTACTACTGTAGACCTTTCAAGATCTATTCGGTGAAGGTCCTTTCAAAGCTCTCTCTTCAGCTGGACCACAGACTTCTGTCAAATTAATATCAAACGCCCATTTTAAAAGAAATCAAATAAGGAAAGGGCAACAGTTAAAGACTTGAAGGCCCAGCCCAAATAATAAACAGTACATACTAAAGGGCAAAGGCTCAGTTTAACTCTGAAAATAATTTCACCGCCGCCTGTTTCTACATATTCTTCTTCACCGTTCCATTTCCATCTCTTCGTCTTCTTCATTGTCCTGCATCTTCCATCTCTTCTTTTTCAGCATTCTCTTATTCTTTCTTTAGATATTCTTCTACTTCTCCTTATTTCTCAGTTATGGCTTAAACTTTGACCACCGAGTATGGAAAATTTTTGCAGTATCCAACCCATATCCCGTACCGGTGTCTGTGTCGTATTGTGTTGACACTAGTACGGCAGCCCAAAGTGCTGAGTTGAAGTAACATGGTTCCAAACTACCTCATATATATATACAAGTTCAAAAATATATTGGGTTATTAACAGCCTCCACCAAAACCCTCGAGAACAAAAACACTGAATGAAAACCTCACATATTTGGACTATAATGTGATAGCTAGTCTCTGAAATTAGTAATAATTCCTAAAATGAACAGGAGAATTAAGTTTTAGCATTCAAACAATAAAAAATTCTGATTAAAAACTGAGACAATGAACTCAATATGTACACACCAAATTATTTAAGCCGGATTGGCTTTTGTTAATGTGAAAAAAGAGTTTTCTTTCTTCTTTTTTAATAATATCATCCATATAAGAACAAGTAATCCTACATAATTATTGCATGAGAGGTTGAAGAGCACAATGTAATTAGTTAAGCATTTATAATATTAAGAGTAAAAGCGCTTGCAAGATAAGTCCTAAATAACATAAATCAATTGAGCAATTATGATAACAATACATATATATGGAACCAAAATTTCAAGTGACTACAAATGCATCAAAGTAGTGATAATTTATTCAGTAACCACATGTTGAAATCAATAGAAGACACTCCCTGGCAAAAAAAAAAGACTGCAAGATCAGAATGGTAATTCTGTAACCCAGAAAGGCAGAGCAAAAAAATCTTACTATGAATTTTAAGACTCCCAGAATAGGTTTAAAATCTTATTTTTGAGAAAGGGGGGGGGGGGGGGGGGGGGACTATATGAAAAAAAGTTATGTAATGTAACACAAAATCATACCACTTCCAAACTTGTTGCCTTCAGGATCCATGCGTCAGTATATCATGAAATTGGGGACCCTTATTAACTGCAATTTCCAGAAAAAGAAAATAAATTATTTGGCAATTCACAAGTTCTGGAAATTCGTATATACAATGAAAATGTTAAAATAGGTCTCAAGAAACCATCATACAAAGAAAAGTTGTCTGAACTTGCCAATCATCTTTGCAAACTTATCATAGAGAGGCTAACTAGAATTGCATATTTATATCTTCTTCTTCTCTTGAATAGATTCTCTCCCCAAGTCCTACAATAAACTTACCTGAAATCCTAAAGAAAATTTCGCCCATACGTACCCAGTAGTCACTTATTCTTTGGAGGAATGTCAAAAAATAAAATAATATCGGAAACGAATAGCGGAAATCAAATAACTTCCGATTTCCTAGAAATCTGAAAGGGAAATTTCGGCAAACTAATTGTTCTTCGTTCTCAGTCCGTACAATTAACAAATAAATGAAAGTTAAAAACTTGAAAAGGAAAGAAACCAAAGAAGTAATATTTCATAAAGTTAAGTAATCAAAAACAACAAACAATGACTGATAAGAGAGCGAAAAAAAAAGCGATTTAGTTGATGCGGAAAGAAAGAGAGGAACCGAAACAAAGAAAGAGTTGTATAAAACCTCTGACATGGATCCCAAATTCAACTCTTTTGAATTATAACTCAGATGACAAGAACAAATCGTAAATTCGAAACCAATGCTTCGTCTTCGCTCCTCCTCTCGCCCACTGGTCCACCCCCAAACTCAACCAGCTATTAACACAAATTTCCAAGAAAACCGAGTCATTGCAAACAAATAACCCAACCAAATCAAAGCTCTTAGCAAAATATAAACAAAGTTCGACAGAAAATTGACCTGATGCTAGGGAATGCCTTCCCAGAATTTCGTAATTATTCGTTCTGAAGATTTTCGAAAGTGGACAGAACCTATGGAGAAATTTGAGCTGAGATTCAAAGATCAAATAAGGTTGGAGAGAATTCTATAATGATACGTTACAGTGACTATTATTGTGAAGTCTAGGGTTTGGACTTATTTGAAGAGGGGTTTCGATTTTCTCAGGAGCTTCGGTATCTATGTCTATCTCCCACAGGGATTCGTTAATATTTCATATTTTGGTGACAAAATTACCCTTGATGCTAAGGTTTTTTTTTCTTTCATTTTAAGTGTAATAATGTCAAATATCACGTTATAATTCATATATATATATAAACTTATATAATCTTAATATTCTTTTTTCCGGTTTAGCGGCATATTATATGTTAAAAAATATAAACTTTGATATGTTAAAAAATTTAAAAATAAGTGAAAATAATGATTAATCTCTTTGATAAATAAATTTTTATAACCCATAAATTAAAATTCTATATCTACTGTGTAACAATTACATGTACTCATCCACTTAAATACTAAATGGGATACACAAGTGATAAATAATCACACATAATTGTTATATTGAAATTCTTGTGCATTACAAAACAGGTTAGCGATCCTTTTAAATGAAAAAAATACCTTGGTTATAATTTTGCCACCCTTTTCTCATTTTTAAATAAATGCATACTTGGAACTTTTCAAATAAAAAGATAAAAATTAAGAAAAAAGTATCAATTTTAATATTTATAATCATAAAAATAACACTTTTATATCTAGTTTATGTATTTACACTATTAAATAAAATATATAACACATTATTTTATATTGAACAATTTTTAATTAAACAACATTCAAATTTCATTATGATTATTAGACCTGTTAAATATTATTAAAACGTTATTTTTATTGTTATAATTTTTAAAATTGTTATTTTTTTTTATAATTTTCCAAAAAGTTTGTCTATTTGTTTTAGAGTAATTATATTTGATCCCAATGAAACACAAACCTCACGTAGATGTTAAATATTTATTGATTTGTAGATTCAAACTCCGATATCATATCATGTGAAACTCATAGGTATTTATGAATTGTATAGTTTATTTTTGACTGAGGATGTAGCGAATATACATTGAGTTTTTCTTTGTTTTATGAAGTGAGAATGTGAGACTATGTTATGTTCTATAGCCTTTAGTTACTTCTTTTCGTAATTGGACTTCAATTACGAACTAAAGGCATGTAGGCGTCAACTAGCTCCGCACTCACCTTATCAGAACCAGAGTATAGCTTGTCTATTGAGAATATTGAGGGCATACCTTACCATGTCGAAATACAAGTTAAAACTACATGCTTAGTTAAGTTACTACACCATATTCAACTATTTTTTATAATATACAACAGTATACATCAAAGAGTATGTAGTAATTTAAATATCAATGGTAAAGATTATGGACAAGACTATAACATTTATTTTACCATAATTAGTATATTGGATGTGTATATATTATTATATAAAATAGATAAGTAGAATATTGTATATTTAGGTAAATAATTGTGTATATATTCTTACCTAAAATAGATTATATAGTGATTCATATTTAATGGAAAGGATCCTCAAGAAGAGGTCATTCAGCCATTTATTCAAAATTGTCATGGTATCAGAGCCTACCTATTGAATCCATAGCTAAATCTTCAGTTTTCTTCAACTTTTGCTTCAGTTTTTTGAATTTTTGCTCCTTTTTTTCAAAGTTTTTTGACCTATCATTATATTTTTGATTTTGGGTTAATAAATTTTTGATCAATAACTTTGTTTTGAGATTCTAGGTTGACTGATGACTGCTTAAAAAGTATTAAAATTATCATGATTTAATGTACTCTAATTGTTTAAATATATTTATATTAGTATGATTTTATCATATTTTTATATAAATTTATCTTTTTAGAATCACGGGTATTATTATTATTTTCAGGTATTTTTGTTCAAAAATAACTTAAAGACTTATAAAAAAATACTATAGGCAATAAATAAAAAATATGTTAAGAAAATAAACGACGAAAATTCAAAAAGATGGAAAAATTGGACAAAACGGTCAAAAATGCTGAAATTCTATGTGCATCCGCCTATTCATATCGAAGTCCAACGCACATACCTAGTACATATCTAGCACACGCCCTCACACAGTTGGTACACACCCAACACATGCCCACATACGCGCAACCAGCGCATGTAGCCAGTACACATCCACGTATAGCCAACACACGCTTAGCACACGCCACACTTATTTTTGTGCATGCTAGCACATGCCCTCACCGTGTCCTGTGCGCGCCAGAAAATGCCTACACCATGTCCCATGCGTGCCAAACACTTGTCAACCATAAATTTCGCGCCTCACACGCATGTCAACCTATCCAAACGGGTCTAAAATCAATTTTTAAAATATTTTCCCACCTTTTATGGCCTTTTTCTCACCTATAAGATGACCCTCTCCCCCCATTATAAAACACAGAATTTTCTCAACTTTTTCTCTCTCTAGAAAGTTTTCTTAGTTTTTAGTTTTAAAGTTCTTATCTTTTTGAGAAGAACTAGCTATGATTTTATAGATTTTTAGTTTTTGATTTAATAAACAGAAATGTAAATCCATTTGGAGGTTTTCCAACAACAGAGTTAGCATCAAAGTTCTGTAAAGATTCCTTTGAGGTATAATTTTAAAATGAATTTTTTATAGTTATTTTTTATGTTTTATTCTTATATGTTTCTAAATATGATATAATAATAATGTTGTTATGCTTGCCAAATATTAAATAAGTAAAACATTTCTGTAAAATAAATTGATTTTATTTTTATTCAAGATTTTATATTAATGATGTTAGAGAGAAATATATTATTTTTCATTACAAACTTAAATCTAAAAATTAGATTATAAGGTTTAATTATCCGGTCTGATTTTGAGTAGTGCTATTTTATTTGTTTGTATAATCGTGTGGTAATTAAAGTGAAACTTTATTTCAAAAGTTTTTTTATAAGAACTATTATTTGAAAATGTATTAACAATATATTTTTAATAATGGTTTTAAAACTTGAAAGTTAGTACTTAAATAATTAAATTCTTAGGTTTAATTTGAACATCTTGAATAAAAGTCTAATTAATTGACTCCACCTAAAGTTGTGATTAGATGATTTGCTATTATCTTATAAATAAAGCTGGAATTTAATACTTAATTAATTAATAGACTTTGCTTAAGTATATTAGTTAATTAATATTAAACAAAATAATTTGGGTCCTGCCTAAAGGCTTTCATACAAAAAAAAATTAACAAATATTAATTTATATCTTTAATAACCTAAATAATATAAACAAGTATAATTAGCTTAATTATTATATCAATAAATACTCCACTTATATGAATAATAAAAATTTGCATGATTGTTTATTGAATCCATAGCTATGTTTATTTTTTTATGTTATTAGATTAGGAAACACAAAAACTAAAATATCGTGACAGCATGTTTAGGATTTAATTTCATTTTTAAAAGTTTGAATAATAATTAAAATCCACATATATTCCTTCCTTAAATCGACCTTGAGAGTATACTTTTTATTTTCTATAAAATGATTCATGCATTTGCGAGAGTTTTACAAATATAAAATCAAAGTATTTGTAAGATCGACATTGCCGATCTTGTTTCATCATTGACTAACTTGTGGTTGACATCTTTGCATTAAGATTTCTGTTTTCTTTTTGGAAAAATGTCTATAGAAACTTTGGCTATCAAATTTACCGAAAATAATTACGCGACATGGGAATTCCAATTCCAAATGTTTCTAAAAGGAAATAAGCTTTAGGATCACATTAACAGGTCTTCTCCTATGCCTGAAAATGGTTAGGAACTTAGCCAATGGGAGGCAAAGAATGCTTGAATTATCTCTTGGATTTTAGGATTTATTGAAGCTCATATGGTGAACAATTTATGCTCTTTTGGTACGGCTAAAGAGATGTGAGATTATCTATAACGTATATATTTTCAAGATAATACTACGAGACGATTTCAACTAGAACTCGAGATTAGTAACTTCAATCAAGATAATTTCTCCATTGAGTAGTATTATTCTATATTTCTTAATCTATGAAGCAAATATTCTAGTATTATCTATACGAAGGTACCTAAAGAGGCCTTAGCCGGCCTTCAGGCAGTTCATGAAATTAGTAGACGTGATCAATTTTTGATGAAACTAAGACTAGAATTTGAAGTTTCTAGAGCTTAATTGCTGGATAGAGATCCAGTTCCTTCTTTGGATGTCTATCTTGGTGAATTATTGCGCAAGGAACAGAGAATAGCTACATAAGCTGTAATAAGCGCGTCTAGGGAAACATCTGAAGTTCTCAATGTTGCTTATGCCACTCAAAGGAGGAACCGAGAAATGGTAAAAATGTAGTGCTATAGTTGCAAGGAGTTTGGACATATTGCCCACAATTATTGTAAGAAATTCTACAATTATTGTAAGTAGAATGGACACATTATCAAGGAATGTCCTACACGTCCAGAAAATCGATGAGTACAAGCTTTTCAAGCTACTATTCCAACTCCTAACATTATTGGTCCTACATTTACAACTACTAACACAAATCAGCCTACCGTTACTCCAGAAATGATCCAATAGATGATTATCTTAGCATTTTCTACCCTTGGACTTTCGGGCCAAGGTAAGACTATTTCTGCTCCTTGGTTTGTTGATCCTGGAGCATCCAACCATATGACTAGCTCCTTTGATTTGTTACATAATCTACGAAAGTATACTGATATAGAAAATATTCAGATTGCTAATGGAAGTAATCTTCCAATTACAACCATTGGTGATATTGAACCTTCTTTTCGTCATGTCCTTGTCTTTCTTAGATTATCTACCGATTTAATTTTTATTGGTTAGATGGTGAATAATAACTATGATGTGCATTTCTCTTATGGTGGTTGTGTTGTGCAGGATCAGGTGTCAGGGAAGGTGATTACGAAGGGGCCTAAAGTGGGAAGATTATTTCTATTGCAACTTACTATTCCTCAAACTTTGTCTTTAGCTTATATTATTGTTGAAAATAAGGCTAAAGTTTGGCATAGATGATTAGGTCATCCAAATAATGCGATTTTGTCTAATTTGATGAAACATGGTTTTCTTGGTAATAAAGATTAGTGTTATACTCATAGGTTGCTTTTTGATTGCTCTACTTAAAAACTAAAAAAAAGTAAAACTTTACATTTCCTTATGGTGGTCGTGCTAATACATGTTTTGAGATTATACATAGTAATGTTTGTGGTATTACTTCTATCATTTCATATGTGTAGTATAGATATTTTGTAACGTTTATTGATGACTATAGTTGTTTCAAATGGATATATTTTTTACGTTCAAAAGCTAAGGTGTTCACTATTTTCCAAACTTTTGTGGCTTATATTGAGACATAATTTTCCACATGTATTAAGGTTTTACGATTTGATAATGGTGGCGAATATATGTTGCATGACTTTCAAGTCTTTCTGCAACATAAAGGCATTGTATCTCAACGATCATGTCCTTATACACCTCAATAGAATGGGGTGGATGAATGTAAAAACCATCACTTGTTGGATATGGTTTGAACATTACTCTTGGAGGCTTCATTTCTACCTAAATTTTAGGTGGAAGCTTTGTCTACGATAGTCTATCTAATTAATCGTCTACCTTCTTAACAATTGAATTTTGATACTCCTTATTATCGTCTTTTTAGTATGCATCCAAATTATCATATGCTACACAAGTTTGGATGTGTTTTCTTTTTTCACTTTCCTTCTCATGAGCACCACAAGCTTACAGCTCAGTAAGTATGGTGTCCTTTTATGGGTTATAACATTGCTCATAAGGGATTTTTGTGTTATGATGTTGTTACTAATCTTCTGTGTACTTCTAGAAATGTGATTTTCTTTGAACGTGAGTACTATTTTTAGCAACGTGTTTCCCCTTCTAGTAGTGTTATTCTACCTACCTTTGATGATATCTATCCATCAATTGATTGTTTTAAACCTGGTATTGTCTATCAACGATGACAGCCCCAATCATCACTTATCCTTCTTGACCATGATCTAGTACTTGCTTAAGTGGCTCCTTAGAGATCTTCTCGTAATATTTGTCCTCCCGATAGGTATGGTTTCTCTACCACTTTAGCTGATACTATAGTTCCTACCTCTTATTCTCAAGTAGCTAAACATGTGTGTTGGGTGAAAGCTATGCAAGAAGAACTTCAGGCTTTTTGGGTGAATCATACTTGGGATATTGTTCCCTATCCTACTGGTGTTAAGCCCATTGGTTGTAAATGGGTATATTCCATTAAGATGCGGTCTTATAGCTCACTTGACAAACATAAGGTGTGGTTGGTAGCACTTGGTAATTGACAGAAGTATAGGGTAGATTATGAAGAGACATTTTCCCCTTAAGCAAAGATGACAACAATGTGACTTGTTCTAACTATTCCTGCATCCAAGGGTTAGGCATTATGACAAATGGATGTTAAGAATGCCTTTTTGCATGGGGACCTTAAGGAAGAAATTTATATAACTCTACCATCATGGTTGTTTTCTACACCTTCTATCGATATTTGTAAGCTAAAACGATCACTCTATGGTTTAAAATAGGCTTCATGTGCTTGGTTTGATAAGTTTTGCTTTACACTTCTTAGATTCTCCTTTGTTCAAAGTTAGTATGATTCCTCTTTGTTTCTTTGCAAGACTACCAAGGGAATCCTCTTGCTTGTCATATATATTGATGATATTATTATTATTATAGGGACTAACTCTGAATTGATTTCTCAACTTCAGGAACGCTTTCAGGGTTGAAGGACTTGGGTCCTTTATAGTATTTTTTAGGCCTTAAGGTGCATTCTACCTCAGTTGGTATTTTCTTACACCAGCATAAGTACACCTAAGAATTAATTACTTTGGCTGGCCTTCACAGAACCAGTTAAGTGATAAAGACACCCCTAGCTTAGCCTTGCATGAGTGTCCTTCTTATGTTAATGTCCTTGACATAAAAAAATTTAGAATAAAACTCAACAAAAACATGATTATAAGCATATAATTTCTGTATAGACAACAGATTGGAGGTAGCAAAAAGAGTATGGAGAATGTTCTTTACAATAAGAAAAAACTAACTTTGAGATGAAGATAAATTACTATTACCAACACAGTGAATAGGAAGAACATTACCATTACCAAGGGAAACATCTTCATATCCAGTATAGAGTGTGGAATTAGGAACACTTGAAGGATTTAATGCTAAATGATGATTAGCATTTGTGTAAAGAAGCCACGCATTGTCTCATAAAGAATGTTCTTGGTACCTTTGTATGTTTTATTGAGCAGATCTCTCATAAAAAAATAGCAAGCTTCTTAATGATCAATTTGCCACATATTTGACAGACATACCTCTCACCACTACTATATTTATGATTGGTGTTGGAATTATTATTGTTTGATGGAAAAGCATTGGATAAAGAAGCATTAGATGTAAAAAAAAATCAAGCAGGTGGTGCACTAGAAGATGGAGGTTGTAAGTTTAAGTTCAAATCCTTCAAAAATGTCTACATATTCCAGGTATCTAAGGGGATGATTTTTTTTTAATTTTGATGTAGAGAAAGATCTATTGGTAAAGGCATAGTAAGCACAAGATACTCGCTCCTTGTTAGATCCTAATTATTGAACAATCATCCTTTCATATATTCCCAGTTGGCTATGAAAAGAGCTAAAATTAGGTTTGTCATTCATCACATTAATAGATGTGACCAAAGGATTGTAGTTCAAACCAACCAAAGCATATAGAACAAGATCACATTCTAAAATTGGCTTTCCTATAGCAACGAGATTATATGAAAGAGTGTGAATCTTATAAATGTATTTAGAAGTTATTAATTCTTCCTTGAGCAAAGATTGCAATTGACTTCGTAAATCAAGAATTCTTGATTGGGAACTCAAAGAAAAGATTTCCTCTAAGGACTTCTGTATGGATGGTTCGACTTGTAGAGAGAGGAATTAGAGAGAAGTTGGAGAATTTTGTAGAATGTTTGGATATGGTCCATGTATATATAAGGCACTATACGTACACGTGTTGATTACATATATGGTACATATCACAATGTGTTAGAGAGGTACAAGAGTAAAATAAAATACATCTTAAGCTTGAGGTCGACTATTACATGGCTCGGGTTGGTGGTCGGCCTTCTAATGCCCAAAGCTACTATGAGTAGGCAAGCTCATCCTATAAGTATCTTTGTGGACATGGGCATAAATTGGTCCTCCTAGGTTGACCCATTTTATGGCTTGAGTTGTGGTTGGATTAGGCTCTAGATCGATTCATATGTTCAAACATCAAGTCCTCTTATTCTTTCAACTCAATTCTTCAAAGGAGGTGAAAGAATAACAATCGAGCAGCAAATTTGAAATGTTTGGCTTGACTTAATAAATTATTGTCAATTAATTGGACAGAGAAAATATGCACCTCTATATAAGGAAGAGCCATGATATCTTTTTACTTCATTGTTTCCTACATATCAAACAAAAATTGGAATGAAAATTCTCTATCATCTAAGCTAGCGCCATATAAGTTTTCAACTCGATGGTAAGAAAATCAGTACAACCCATAATTTACTATTACTCGAGCTTTTAAGGAAACATCCTCGAGTCTAACAATTTTCTGATTTCTTTTCAGGTCGGTCCCTAAATTCACTCCCCATTTTACTTTGAAAACTTGACCTTAGGTAACCTCTATTTCCTCGTACCTTAACATTTTATGTTTTGTAATATCTTGTAGAGACCATACATAGAGAGTTATCATCATGGGATACTGACCATGTGGTCCTACCCTCATGCATCTCAAACTTTTCCTCTTAGGAGAGCCAACAATATCCCAATTTCTTGGGACAAGCTGAAAGTGATGCATTGGGGACAACTAACGAGATGAGCACCTCAAGTGAAGAAGAGATATTTGAGCCTCTTTCTTCCACCTATACATCTCCCTCATAAGCCATGCCTACAATTAGGTTAAATATGCCTCTTATTCAGATATCAGTCTCAAGGTTATAAAAGAAAAAAACTAGGCAGAAGGGCACTAGTGAACCTATAAGTTGTACCAAAGGTTGGGTAGCCAAGGTCAAACCCAATAGGTTACTAGGAGAGGGTAAGGAAGATGTATCACATCCCTCTTTGGTTTAGATAATGATCCCAGTCATAAGAAGGCCTTATGGTAAAGGGTCAGGTTTCCACTGTACCCTTTCATAAAGAAGTTCTTGGATAGAACGTAGCTTACGTCAGGCCAACTAATACCGAATAGGTAGAGGTACCTACCCTGTCTCACCTTGATATACAAGGAGCTTGGGTTTGAGTTGGAGATGTCCGAGTTTTAATGAGGCATATGTTTTGAAGTAGAATCCTAAAGACACAATGAAGGTCTACATGTCAGTCAAACAGGAAAGGGGCATAAATGTGATCATTTCCAAGAATGAGAAAAACTGGAAGGAATACTTCTTCTATGTATATGGTTGGTAGGAACCGTCATACAATAATGCAAGACCGATAAGGAGTACCTTGGTTGACACCAAGCTTGTAATAAGGAACATGGGTTCCCTTATCATAATCTCGAGCCCCAAGGCCAAGAAAATATTGGTTGATATACATAACTATTTGACCGAGAAGACCCAATAAAGGCAACTTCTAAACACCCCACACATTGTTGCTTATGGGTTAATAAGTTGAGGCTAAATAAAACCATCCCATAGGATAATTCATAAACCTCGGGCACCTTCTAAGCATAGGACCCCTCTCATAAACACTGAGGGGGGTTTAAAGTGCTCCTTGACAATGATGAACTAGCCCTGAGCCTCCAAAAATAATCTGTCGTTTAGTTAGCCCGAACTTTTGAAATCTAACATCACCTTCTCCTTGTCTTTGTAGATACCATGGAATTCAATGTTGGTGACTTGTTGGCACGACTTTAAAGTAGGGTTGCCAAACAAGGGTGAGCTATCAAAAAGGTATAACTCCATCCCAAGGTATGAGCTTCTCCAAAGGAAAGAAGAAGAGCAAGTCCTATGGACATGAGATCGCTCTCACACTATCCAAGAAAAAGAAAAAAAATGATCGTTGATGAGCTCGTGCTCACGCCTACAGCTTTGAAAGTCATCGAGCCCCATCAGCATCCCTAGGTCAATTTTGGTACGTAGACTAGATAATAAAATGCAAGCAAAAGTTCCAAGATTGATGGAGATATAAACCAAAATATAAGTTATCATGCTTGCATATCACCCATTTGAGTATCTAACAATTATTCCATTAATTATGTATCCAATTTGACCTATGGACAAATACGTAAGCATACATTTGATGCTTGATTAAGTAATAGCAATGAGATTTCCCAATATCATACTAAGAATAGCTAGGATTTTCAGAAGAAGATATCATTTGTTTGATGAGAAATAAAAAAGAATATAAAAAATTCGAGTGGTTGAAGTTGAAACAACTACTTTCAAAGTAATAGAAAGAAAAGCAATAATTAGAATGGGAGAGTTAGAGTCAAAAAGAGTTTTCCTCACTTCTTTCTCTCACTCAATAATGTGTATGGGACTTTCATCTCACATGGCTCCTAAGTGATAAAATAAAGCTATGTACCGAAATTTATAATATTCAAGAATGTATAGGATTATATACAAAATATCCCTTTTTGGCTTTCTCTTTAGCCCTATGTCTCTTATCCTTAGAAGGTCTTCCTTTAAAAGGGGTGATCTTGTAGTTCTTGGTCCATGGAGATACATTTTTAGGTACTCCATTTTATTTTCCCATTGAGGCCAAACCTAAACCTATTCTCAAGAGATAATTATCCATATACTGATAGGGGGTGTATGAGAGCAGTATTCTATAAGAGACGATAGTATTATAGAAATAAAAAGATACATTCTATCAATCAATACCCTTTTCGATTGATATAACAATGATTAAAATAAACCCGAGACTAGGTAGATCGCATTCAATCGAATTTTGATCAATCCAGTCCTTAATCGATCTAACCCAATTTGAAAATTAACTTAAAGATGACATAGATCGTACAAGATCGATACTCGATTAATCTAACCCATTTGATCAATCGACTTAATACTCGATCTATTGACCAAATTACATACCAAATATTCTTGTGTGTAACATGTATTCTAACATGCATAAGGGTAAATATATACCTATAATATGTAACAGTGAAGCTCGAAAGTTTCTTTCACTTGAATAATAGACATGAAAATGTGTCTAGAAACTAGTTTATATTTAAATATTTTATTTACGAATATCTTCAACATTCATATATACCTTATAATGTTCCTATTTGACATATTCGTATGACAAAACATCTCCCTAATTATATAAGCTCATAGGAAAATTAAATTTTACATAATAGTACTATGCTATAATCCTATGAAGCCATATTCGCTTGAATCTTTGGGCTCACATGTACACTAAAAATCAAATAGATAAATATGCATATAACTCGTTTCAAAAGACTTATTATTTATTAGTTCAATATATATAATAATAATAAAGCAAAGAAATAAACATAAGCATTAAGTAATAACTGATACCATTGAAATATTAAAATTGCTTCCCCTATGTGTCATATCAATTAATAAATATAACACTTTAAACAATGTATTCTCCTCCTAAGTGCAATATCTCCCATTAATAACAATTCTTTTTTTTTTGTCATACGAAATGATAACTTAACTTTGAAACTTAAATTTAATATGACCATAAATGTAATGTATGTAGTGAATGAACTCACCCTAAGTTTTATGACTCCCCAAAATGAAGTAGAATAAAACGAAGATTGATAACAACTAATATATATAAATTTTTAAATTGAAAGGAGTAGACTTATTTAAACATAACTAGAACAAAAACACTCATTTGAGAAATTAATCTTATTTAAAATTTGACTATTCATTGAAGATATAAGTATTTTGACAAGATACACAGACACTAATTCATATAGTGACATATCAATAATTATAAAACATAATGTACATGTTTGAACTTCAAAAGTATATCATGAAATTCATTTATGATTAGTCATGAAAGATTCAAATAAAAGAGTATCACCTATCATGTCATGGAAAAATGCAATTAAATCTCAATTTCACAAAAAAAAAACCGAAGAGAGAACTTAAAATATTTTTATTCTCCCTTTTATATATATTTATATAGGAATGGTTATTTAACTTTTTATTTTCTTTTTGTATAATCAATTTTTGACTCTTTCTTTTCATGCATGCTAATTTTTTTTCTTATTTTTTTCCCCTTTAATTGTTTAAGAGGAATTACACAAGTGTGAGAAACTTAGTATGATGACTTTCACACTAATTATGAGGTAACACTTTTCGCTTACTACAATAGATGCACACATCACAGTAAGCAACCCTTTCAATACTAGGTATCTCTATATAATAAAAATTTTGAAAGTGAAAAAATAGAGTTCAGATAGTTTTACAATCATGGTTAGTATAAGTCCTAAAATCTCACAAAATCAATTATAAACTTTAAGCATGATGTACATATAAGTTCAATGAGTATATGAGTAAATTTTTGTCAATATCAATTACCATATGTGAAATAATATGCAAATACATATGTCAAAATACTCATTTACTCAATGAAGAGTCATCATAATAAGAGAATTTTAGATATGAAAGTAGTATGTACAATCTATGTTATAGTTAAAAAACATCTATGCCTTTCTTTTTTATTTTTATTTTATTAAAATTGAAGAAGCATTAACAAGAATAAAAGATAAAACAATGACAAACAAATCTTATAAAGATGCTCACCTAAGGTTAATTAAAAACTCAAACAAAGCTATTTAGGTGAACATTAAAGGACGGTTAGATGACTAAAAAAAGATAATTTTTCATAACTCAAACTTTCTTAAATTTTGGTTTCTCTATACATTTGGGTTGGAAATTAATTACCACAATTAGACATTTTCTTTGACTTACCTTTGAATTTCACATTCATCCTAAATAAAGATGCAACATGTATGGTAAGATGATGATAATTATTCCTAGAATTAAATATCTTAAATTTCACTTGTCTCTTTGAACCAACAATCTCATGCTTTCTAGTAGAATTTTTGAACATGTTACTATAATTTTCATTCATCCTAGAATATGATGCAACATGTATAGATGGATGATGGTTATAAGTCTTAATATGTGAAACATGAAAAGTATTATTAAATTTAGGAGAATTCAACAAAAATCTACACTTAGGCCTATTATGACCTTTCTAACTACAATGATGACAAATAAGCACAAACTTAACTTTTTTCCAATTATAGGTGCAATCATTTTTTGTGAATAATAAGTAACTGTATGAGTAGAGTTAGAAGGTCTTACAAATATGGTTTTTGATGTTAAGTGAGTAGAGCTCTTATCCTTATAACAAAAGCCATATGTATTATGTGAAGAAGAAGCGGGGTTATCGGATTTTACAAATTGAGTTGTATTTGAAGATAATGGCATAAAGTGCTCACCTATATGATCTAGCCCTCTCTTTTCTCCAATAGGGTTTTCAATAGTCAAGAACTTTATTTAGTCTTTCAACTCTAATGGTCAACCTCTTTACAACTTCTTTCGATTTTCCAAGTTTTTGCACTAGATACTTATTTTCCTATATAAGATTTACAAGACTTGAATTCAAAATATTAGCACATTCAGATAGTTCAATTTTTTTCTATAATTTATTTTAAAGGATTTAAGTTTATCATTTAGTTTAGTTACTTTTACAAGTTATTCTTTTGTCTCCTACTAAAATCTATAAATAATTTATCAAGATTATTTTCATTAAATTTATTGAATAGGAATTCAGGATCACTTTTTTCATAGTCTGAATCAATGTCAGACTTACTGGAGTGTCCACTAGTAGTTGTAGTAAATGTCAAGTAGTTGGTTATTTTGAGTCATTATGATTGTCGTTTGATTTTTTGAGTCGTTAAGGGTAGTATTGAAAGCTCTTCTAGTTATTTTCTTTTTGTTAGCACACTAAATTGCAATATGACCAACCCCATTGCATTCAAAACATCTAGTTCGAGTGGGTTTAGTTATCTTACCTCCAGAACTCATAAGTTTGAATTCTCTTGGATTCTAATCTCTTGAATAGTTTAGTTACCACTTACTCTGTGAATTGTTCTAGTTGAAGATTTTCTTGATTCTTTTGGCTAAAAGTTTCAATTCTTCATCATTCTCATTATCATTATCACCATCATTATCATTGTCACCATCATCAGTCATGATGATTAGAGGTGTTTAAAAACTCATCTCAAAAGTTTAAGTAAGCCAACGAGTTCCTCAATTTTGATTATGTCTACATCTTTGCTTTCATATATGACCATAACCTTTGCATTGAATAAATTTGTTAATAAGTAGAAGATCTTTTGAACTAACTTGAATTCATCAATTTCTCTCTCTCCAATATTAGTATAGGTGTTAACAATATCACATAATTTAACATAAATTTAGATAAGGTTTTAAATGCTTCCATCTTAAGGTTTTAAACCTAATGCCTAGTGTGAAGTTTTGTTCTTTTAACCTGGGTAGTGCTCTTATAGCTAACCTCCAAAATATCTCAAACATGTTTAGCAATATCAAAATTAAAGATACGATAGAACTCATCAACAGACACTGCACTAAAGATGACACTAATGCCTTTTGGTTTCAACTACTACTAGTTTTATTTTCAATGATCCATTTGTTCCTAGTTCTAAGTGTAATAACATTATATTTGGTAATTGTAGGTGATTTTTAACCATAAATAACATAGTTACATACACTTCCATTTAGAGAATGTAGAAAGGCTCTCATATGAGCCTTCCAATGTGGGTAGTTAAACCCATCAAAGAAAATAGCATGGATTGTAGTTGAACTCTCTCTCAAATGATCTATAACAAGATCTTAGTTAAACAATAAGTATATCTAGTAACCCTCTCTAATACCAATTGAAATTTTTGAAGTTACAGATCTAATTAATCTAGAGAGGATGAATGAGTAATTTTTTTAATTATCGCATTAAAAAATCACAAGCATCCAAACATGCAATTGTGTGCAATAAATATAAAGTGAAAATAAATAAAACATGACACACAATATTTTAGATGAAAAAACCTAGGCCACACCAATAATATAAGAGGAAAACCACCAATTCATCATATCATCTAACTATCCACTATGTGAATAAGGTTCAATTATAAGGTTAGAACTTAAACTACCATCCAAGATAATGCTCCAAGTGATCTACTTACAAGCTGTTTTCCTTTACAATCTTCACAAGAAAGGTGTTTGGATCCAGATCAATATTCCTACAACTTGAGTCACATAAGTAATCAAACATGTTCAACCAATACCTTAAAAGTTAGCACAATAACACATATACAAAGTGTGTCCTTTAGTAGAATCAACAATGAATAACCTTAATTAGAAGATTCAAGAATATATCAGTTAATTTTTAATCAACTAATAATCCTAGAACAAGTAGATTAAACACTAGTTCAATAAAGATAGCTTCTTTAAGGTTAAATAATCAAATTAAACAATTATGATATTACATACATAATTATTTGATCCAAGCATTAAAGAATATAATGAAGAAGAAGCCATATGAACACATAATCAAAATATCATAAATTAAATAAGCTTATTAATCAATAAAACACAACTACTAATATTTGACATATTAATTAAAGAAAGAAGCCTAACCAAATATGATCTTTTTTTTACAAAATATTTTAAGAGAGAGTGCACAAAATAATTAGAAATTGAAAGACATTAGGTTGTTTAGATAGAAAATATTGAAGCCTTAGGTTAAAGTCTAATTACAAATATGTCCATTAAATAATTTATAAAGCAGTAAATTATAAAGATAATATGGTAGTTGGAATGTTTGGTTCAAGTAAATGATTAGATTAAAATAGAAACCCTCGTCGCTCGATCGATCTAGTCCAAACTCGATCAATCAATCGAGACCCTTTTCGATAAATCTACCAACGATTAAAATAAACCCAAGACCAAGTAGATCGTATTCGATCGAACATCGATCAATCCAATTCTCAATCGATCAAATCAAACTCAATCAATCTAACCCAATTTGAAAATCAACTCGAAAAAACATAGATCGTACAAGATTGATCATTAATCAATCTAATCTATTCGATTGGTCAACTCAATACTAGATCGATTGACCAAAATATATGCCAAATATTCCTAAGTGTGTAACATGTATTCTAACATATATAAGGGTAAGTATATACCTATAATATGTAATCTGAAACTCGAAAATTTCTTCAGTTTGAATAATGTATATGAAAATGTGCCTAGAAATTAGTTTATATTTAAAAGTTTTGTTCACGAATGTTGTTAATACTTACATATATCTTATAATTCTTAATTTTAAGAGATGAGATAAATAACATAACTCACATAATTTACTATATTTAAGTTGTAAAGTAATAATTGAGCTAATTAGAGAAAAAAACAATCTATTAAATTACAAGTATATAAATCAACTAACTTTTTTCTTTCATGGTTTGAATAATAATTTATCAACATATTGAAATTGACAAAAAAAGAATTGAAAATTAATATTTTTAGACTAGTAAACATTATTTTCAAACAAATTATTTATTTTAAGAGATATTTATTTTTAAAAATGAAAATTTTACACTAAGTGATTATTTCTCTCGAATTAGGACTAGTCAATTTTTTTTTAGAAAACAAAAAAATTGTACTATTAAAAATTATAAATGTTAATGTATATCTGTTAACATATTAAGATACCATATCTGCTAATGTATATCATGTTATGGATTTTAGGCATATCTAGTTTATTTATAACTCTTATATAAAGTCATCATGTATATTCCTTAAGATATAGAATACAATACAATCATTAAGTATTTCTAATATGATATCAGAGTTGAGCCTAACTTGATCGGTGACTTGAACTTTGTCCTTAACAAACTCACCGTGGCTTTGTGAGACCACCTTTGTCCGTGTGGAGGGGGCTATTAAGTTTCATTCAGTCCCACATCGGCCAAGAGTTTGGCAGCAGTGTTGCTTATAAGCTTGGGCAACCCTTAACTTAATGAGATCTTATTGGGTTAAGTTAGGCATGAGTTTCTAGTTGTTAAGTATCTTTGTCCCACATCAGCCAGGAGTAAGGCAGCAATGCTACTTATAAACCTGGGCAACCCTTGACTAAATGAGATCTTATTGGGTTGAGTTAGGCTTGGATTTCTAATATGGTATCAAAGCTCTACTAAGGCATGGGTTTCTAATATGGTATCAGAGATCTACTCTTGGTCTTTATGTGCTTGGACCCTAGGCTCTACCACAGTCTCACAGTGGCACTTATGTCCACCACTGTCCATCGTGTGGAGGGGGCTATTAAGTATCCTTGTCCCACATCGGCCAAGAGTAAGGCAACAATGCTACTTATAAGCTTGGACAATCCTTAACTAAATGAGATCTTATTGGGTTGAGTTAGGCCTAAGTTTCTAACATAGGTTTTACACAAGAGTATGAGATTGATTATGAAGAGACTTTTGCTCCAGTTGCCTGTATCTTCTCTGTTCGTGCCCTCTTAGCTGTTACTACTACTAGTAAATGGGACATTTTTTAGATGGATGTTAAAAATACCTTCCTTAATGGGGATCTTTATGAAGAAGTCTATATGTAACCTTCTTCTGGTCTTTTTGTCGAAACAAACAAGGTTTATTGCCTTCGACGTGTACTTTATGGCCTTAAACAAGCTCCACGAGCGTGGTTTGCCAAGTTCAGCTCCACCATCCTTCGCTTGGGTTTCACTGCCAATCCTTATGATTCTGCCTTATTTCTTCATCGTAATGATAAAGGCACCATTTTTCTTCTCCTATATATGGATGATATGATCATAACTGGTGATAACCTCAATGGTATTCAAGAACTCATGGATTTTCTTAGTCAGTAGTTTGAGATGAAATACCTTGGACATATTAGCTATTTCTTGGGTCTTGAGATCACTCGTTCCATAGATGGTCTTTATATTACTCAAGCCAAGTATACATCTGACCTTTTATCTCGAGATGGACTTACTAACAGTAAGACTATTGACAATTCAGTTGAACTTAATGCGCATCTGACACCCTTAAGGGGGAAACCATCCTGTAATCCCTTTCTTTACAGACAATTGGTTGGCAGCCTAGTTTATCTTACAGTTACTCATCTATACATTTCTTATGTTGTTCATCAAATGAGCTATTATCTGTCTACTCCATGATCGACTCACTATGCTTCTATTCTACGCATTCTATGATACTTGAAGGGCACTCTCTTCCATGACCTTTTCTACTCATCTCAGTCTCCTCTTGTACTTCGTGCATTCTTCGATGTTGATTGGGCAGGAGATCCTATTGGTCGTAGGTGCACTACAGGTTATTGCTTTCTTCTTAGATCTTCTTTGATTTCTTGGCGAAGTAAGAAACAAACTTTTGTGGCCCGCTCTAGTATTGAAGCAGAATATCTTGCTTTTGCTGATACCACATCTGAGCTCCTTTGGCTACGATGGCTTCTTAAGGATTTGGGTGTGTCCACATCCTCTACTACTCCTTTTTATTGTAACAATCAGAGTAACATTCATATTGCTCACAATGATCTCTTCCATGAACAGACTAAACACATCGAGATTGATTGTCACTTTATTCGTTCTCATCTTCTCCATGGTGCTCTCAAGCTTTTCCCCGTCTCCTCTAAATATCAACTTGTAGATATCTTCACCAAGGCACTTCCTAAGAGACACACTCGTAATTTGGTTGACAATATCAAACTGGTCTCACATCCACCTTGAGTTTGAGGGGACTGTTAATGTATATATGTTAACAGATTAATGTATATTTGTTAATATATATCATATCTACTAATGTATATTATGTTATGGACTTTAGGCATATTTAGTTTACTTATAACTCCTATATAAAGGCACCATGTATATTCTTTAAGATATAGAATACAATATAATCATTAAATATTTTTAACAATAACAACAAAAATAACACAACTTATAACCAGATTATGTATTTTTATTATTAAAAAAATTGACACATAATTAGATATTGTTTAACATTATTGGAGTATTATTTTTGTAATTACAAAGTTTAGAAGCATTTTTTTTAAATTAAAAAAATCATTTATAAAGTAGTTAAGTGACATTTCTTTAGGTTAAACATTAAAGTGCCATAGTGCTTTCGTGATTTTAACTAAACTATACTCTGTTTGTCCAAAAAAAAAAAAACTAAACTAAAATATACTCTTAGTGATGCCTAGAGGTTTTAGCCCGGTTCAATTCCAATTCTCCTAATTTATTATTTTTTAATAATTATATTATTTACACATGAATAATTAAACACTTGATTAAGATTGTTTCGAATTGAAATTATTTAAAATTTATTTTACAATCAATTTTTTTATGTTATTTTTCTGTGTGTATTTGTATTGTTAGATGAGAAAATAATTATTGGTACCAATGCTCAATCTTTTAGCTAAAAGAGTTCATTAATCTCAAATTTTAATTAAATTATTTTAATTTTATAATTTTAAAAATATATATTTTACTTTTAAAAATAAATCACGTCTTATAATTTTAAATTTTTATGATTAAAATATATATTTTTAAAAATTACAAGATTAAGAAAATTAAATGAAAACATTTATTTTATAAAAATTATGTGAAGTTTTATTCCCTTCATCCACCACATTTTTGGTAAAAATGTCAACCTAGTGGAACGCAAAGATTATTATTCTCACCGTTCAAATAATTATAAGCACGAGGATAAATACTTTTAATCGAATTTTTAAATATTTTTCATGAAAATTAGATTCTCTACTGATAAAAAAAACTTAATATCAATTATAAATTAAATAATTCTATTCGACTTACGATTTTAATTATATATGTTATTTTTGAAATTAAATATAACAGACTTAAATTTTAAATACAAATTCTTATTTTTTTTGTTTTAGTTATAGTTAAAATAATAACTATTTTATATATTATTATATTATATTTTTATAATTAAAATATTAATTTTCATGAATTTAATAATAATCTTAGGCAAATATTTAAAAATAATATAAGAAAAATTTCCTTAACTATCAAGAATGCATTTAACGAAGATTTATTCTCACCGATAATGCGACCATAATTAATGTAAGTTTGGATTAATTATATTTTATCTCTTAATGTATTGGGTTATTATAAAGTTATATATATATACTAAAATTATAAACATACTGTTTTCCGTCCACTTATTTAACGGAAACATTAAAATACCAGCCACGTTTCAGGCAAAACAACATTGGAGGCTAACCATTCTCAATAATTTTATACATTACATTCGTAATAAAGTCTTCTTATATTTTGGTTGATCTCTTATCTATTAAGTTTTTGTTGAAATTTTTTGAATTAAAATTATTAATTTTTTTAATGTATTTCAGTTTCTTTTTCTTTTTACATTTCTGTTCTAACTTAAATAATTTTCCTTTTTATTCTTTTTATAGTTTTTGTTAATGATTTCAATTTTTTTTATCAATTTCTTCTCCTATACAAAGTAAAGATAAGAGAAGAAAAAAAAATACATTAGAGGAAAGAAAAAGAAAAGATGAGGAAAAAAAGGGAAAGAGAGAGAAAGGAAAAAGAAAAATATTTTATCTGTATATTTTTAATTTAGAGTTAGTTTTTTCTAATAGATTTTATATACTTAAAAATTCATAAAATAATAAAAAATAGTATAAGTTTATTATTATTTGATCATTGTATCATGTAAGATAAATTTTTGTATTTCTCTTACAATCATAATGACCAGAAAAATTATCTTAATAACACTATATGATATACATGTCTCGATTTTTACTCTATTTAAATTTAATGTTATTTAAATTTTGTATTTATAATATACATATTTATATTTATGTATTTTTAATTTTAATAATATAATTTTATTTTTAAATTTATTTCTACATCTATTGTTTCCAACAAATATAATTTTTAGTTGGATGTACAAATTATTTTTTTTAAGGTGGCGTTTGGTTCACAGAATGAAATCGAAATCAGAATGAGAATGAGAATGAGAATAAAATGGAAAGGAAACAATGTTGTTTGGTTTAACCATTGGAATAAAAAAAAGAATCACTATTAAAGTATTTGGTTTATCATTAGAATAGAATGAAAAAAACTGTAAATTACCTCAATACCCCTATATTCAGTAAAGTTTAAATAACATCATTTAATTATTATTTTTTCGTCAAACAAAATACATTATTGATATCATTATTTTTCTAAATAATTATTACTTAAAAAGAAAATATATTATTAAAATTATTATTTTTCTAAATAGGGTTTAGGGTTTTGAGGTTAGGGATTTAGGGTTTAGGGATTTGAGGTTTAAGGTTTAGGGTTATATTTGTGGGTTAAGGTTTAGGGTTAAAATTATTATTTTTCTAAATAGGGTTTAGGGTTTTAGAATTTGAGATTTAGGATTTAGGGTTTAGGGTTTTAGGATTTGGGATTTGACTTTTAGAGTTTAGGATTTAGGCTTTTGGAATTTGGGTTTAGGATTTAGGGTTTTGGGTTTTGGGATTTGGGGTTTAGGGTTTTGGGATTTAGGTTTTAGGGTTTAGGGTTTATGGTTGTGGGATTTGAGGTTTAAGGTTTAGGAGTTTAAGGTTTTTGGGATTTTAGGTTTTGGGTTTTGAGATTTGAGTTTAAGGTTATATTTGAGATGAGGATAAAATTGAAAAAAAAATGAGATAAGAATAAAATCATGATTTCTAAAGGGGAGAAGAAATTGTGATTCCTTCTTTTTTAATAATCAATTTCATTCTTGACTCATTTTTTAGCTTAACTAAACACACAAATAGAAGATTTCTTCACATTCTCTCCAACCAAATACAACATAACTGTTATACTACCCTTTCGGTTTCTCGATTTACTCATTTCATTCCTATTTGCATTTTCTTATGGTAATTGTTTTGTTTATCTCTTATTATTATTATTTTTCTTTTTCTTCACAGTACTAATTTTGCTTCTTAAGTATAGTTATTTTCATTTTTTTAACTGTATTGCTACTTTAATGATAAATCATTTACATTGTTTTGTGCATTTCTCGTCACTTTTCTAAACCTTGTGTGCTTGCTAGTTTAAAGCTTTGTTTAATTAGTTTACTTCATAATTTTCACTTTTTGTTCTCTATCTAATTATTTGTTTCTATGAAGTTTTGGTTTTTAACAGATTTACCTCTCAAATTGATGGTGATCTTTTGTTTATTTCAGTGATTTAGCATATTTATATTGATGTCTTTTTCTTATCTGACTTGTGATTTCTTATCTTTTATTTATGTTTTTAGCGGGTGTTTTGTACTAAATCTTTGTACCTTTCAAATTCTGCATTTTTTTTGTTTGTTAACTAGTATTTGTATGTTTTGCAAGATATATTAATTAGTTTTTATTCAACTTCTGTTTCACTTTAAAGTTTATTATCTTTAATACTAGTTATCAACAGTTGAGTGCCGCTTTTAATTTTCATAAATTCAATATGGTGCATAACGTATGATTCAAATTCTCACTTAATTATTTTAAGGTCTTTTAGGGAGGTTTTAATTGGTTTTAATGCAATATCCTCCTAATATATAGTTTCGGCTTTACCTTCCTTTTATAAACAAATTCATTACTTTGAAATTTGTTTTCTCATTTGGTTATATGGTTTGAAGACTTCGATTATTTAATATGGTGATTGGCTTATGCGTGGTATAACATTTGTTTTCTAATCTTTACTTTCTAATTTAAGTATCACTTTTAGTTTTATATCTAATAACTCTAACATATCACACTATATAAATTATATAGGATAGCTAATGTTTGATTAATGATATTGTTGTAACTTGTAACTATCTATTAGGATTAAGTATGTTATTGTTTATTTTTAATTATTATTAATATCTATACGATGATGTTTGATTTTATTAAAAATTAATTTTCACTTACAATTTAAATTGGTTTTATATTAAGTATGTAATTGGTTATTTTTAATTGTTATTGATATCTAGACGAGGATGTTTGATTTTATTAAAAAATAATTTTCACTTACAATTTAAATTGGTTTCATATCGACATAAACTAATTACTTAATAAGTTTTATAGAATTTAATTATAATTACTTGAGTAAATTAATAAGTCATCAATTTTAGATTTAATCTCAATGTGTGTTTAATTTTTTATTTCTTATGATAATTTATCTTTTTGAGTGAATTTCAAATTTGATTATTTGTAAACTAATCTTTATTGATAAAAATTATGGCAGATTACTAAATGTATTTTTTAGAGTTCGTATTTTATGAATTATGATTTCGTAATTAATGAAATATTATAATTTTATAATTGAAAGATATAGCGTGAATTTAAATTGATGAATTTGGTATTTCATAAATGAAGGATTACTTGATTTCATTATACGAAATAAATCAATTCATATTTATAAAATAGTAGAATTTTATAGTTGACAAACTATTTGATTTTGAGTTTTAAAATAAGTAACTTTTGTATCGATGAAAGTGAATGATGTATTCACTCAAGTTAAATTTTTTTTATATATTTAAAAAATAAAAAATTACATATTTATTAGTTTAAGGTTTACGAAATAAGTGGATTTTGTATTTATAAAATTCTTAATTTTTGAACTAGTAAAAGTGATGAATTTTGTATTCATAAAATAAATTAATTTTGTATTTGTAAAATATTGAATTTTGTATTCATTGGTCTTGAAGTACTTAATTTTATAATCTATGGATATTAATTATCGGATTTTTCATACATTGAAATGTGAATCGGAACTAGGTTTAAAGAAAGTTAAGTTTTATTTGTTGTGTAAAGTAATTTTCAAGTTAAATTAATTAATTTTGGATTAAGTATATTAAATTAAATTCTCAAAATTATTGTTGTATTCTAAAATTTAATTTTGACTATTTGGACATTAATGTTTTTGCGATGACAACAAATGTGATGGATGACATTACCATGTTGGTAGTTGTTTTTTGATGTGAATTCATCGAGTCTAACTCAAAAGAGTAATGGATCGACATTGGTGCTATTAGGCATATATGTTCAAATAATGAGTTATTCACTTTCTTCATACCATTTAAGAATGAGGATAAGTTGTGAATGAGGAACTTTTCGACCGGATTGATGGTGAGACAAATTGATCCTACAAATGACATCTGGAAAAGAGATGACTCTAAATAACATACTATACATGCTAGAAATTCGGAAGAACCTTGAAAGGTTTATTGCTTAAGAAGCATGGATTCTAGATGAATGTAAGAATTGTACCTTGAAAGAAATTATGAATGCAATGCTATTAAGTTTTAGGTTATCACAGAACTTGTGGGAGAAGTTATTTTGTCAGCTAACTACCTTTTAAATAAGGTATCCCAAAAAAACACATAAGCACCATATGAATTATTTAAAGGAAAGGTACCTTCCTATAAATATTTCTAGTGTGGGGGTGTCTTGTGAAATTGGTTGTATCTATATCTAAGAAGGTGAAGATAGGTCCAAAAATGATAAACTGCATCTTCATTGGATATGCACATAATAGTAGTGCTTATCAATTTCTTATGCATAAGTCAAAGATCTCTGACATACACAATAACACGATAATGGAATCAAGGAATGCATTGTTCTTTGAACATGTATTTCCATGTAAATCTCAAGGAGAATCAAGTTCGTCTAAACGAACATATGAGACTATGAATGAAGATAGTAAAAAAAAGAACTTGAACAAGAGGTTAAGGTTGGACTTAGACGTAACAAGAAGGCTATGATAGAAACGTCCTATGGTCCAAATTTTTTGACCTACTTGCTAGAAAGTGAACCCCAAACCTATGAAGAGGTTGTGAATTATTTTAAAGGTCCTCAATTGCAAGAAGCCATTAATAGTGAAGTTGAGTCCATTCTACAAAATCACACTTAGGAACTAGTTGATTTACCTTCAAGTAGTAAAACACTAGGATCCAAGTGGATTTTCATAAAACAACGTATATCAGATGGATCAATTGATAAGTACAATGAAAACCTTGTAATTAAGGGATACAAACAACGATATAGCCTTGATTACTTTGATACTTATTCTCCTATGATAAGAATAACATTCATAAGGATTATAACTGCTATCGCCGCTCTGTGAAATCTTGAAATACATCAAATGGATGTAAAGACAGCCTTTCTAAATGAAGAGTTAGATGAAGAAATCTACATGGACCAATCCAAGGGTTTTTCATACCTAGGACAAAAAGGAAAGGTCTGTAAATTGGTGAAGTATTTATATGACTTGAAACAAGCACCAAGATAATGGCATGAAAAGTTTGATAATGTCATGATGACAAATGGTTTTAAAATCAACGAATGTGAAAAATGTGTATATGTAAATGACAAAGAAGATTGTTATGTTTTCTTGTATCTTTAAGTTGATGAAATGCTAATTGTGGGTAGTAAAAATGATCAAATCTACTAAGATTATGTTAAATTCAAGGTTTGATATGAAAGATATGAGACATGCTGCTGTAATTCAGGGAATTAAGATATCAAGGATATCAAGCGGTCTCATTCTAAGTCAATGTCATTATATTGACAAAATACTTGAAATTCAACAAGGGTGATTCTAGAATTGTGAGAACACCAATATATGTAAATCTACACCTATCTAAGAATAAAAGAGAGAATGTGTCACAACTAGAATATTTTAGAGTGATAGAAAGTCTTATATATTTGATGAGTTATATGAGACCAGACATAGTTTACATTGTAAGTAAACTAAGTAGGTATACTAGTAATCCATGATCTGATCACTTTAAAGGTATTACAAGACTACTTAGATACTTAAGATATACACATAACTATAGACTACACCACATAAGATATCCAACTGTATTAGAAGGTTACTGTGTTACAAATTGGATATCTAACATGAAAGACTCAAATTCTACTAGTGGATATGTGTTCATATTGGGTGGTGTAGCTATTTCATGGAAGTTCTCTAAATAGACATGCATTGCTAGGTAGAAAATGGAATTTGAGTTCATCACTTTGGATAAATGTAACAAAGAAGCTAAATGGCTATACAATTTTTTAGAGGATATTCCTAAGTAAGTGAGGCTTGTACCTATAATATGCATCTATTGTGATAACCAACCTGCTATTCGTAGGGCACAAAGCAATATATATAATGGAAAGTCTCGACATATACGGCGTAGATATAATACCATTAAACAACTACTCTCAACTAGGGTTATCTCTATTGACTATGTAAAGTCAAAGGATAACATAGAGAATCTTTTAACTAAATGGTTAAATCGAGAGTTAGTTGATAATTCATCGAGAGGAATGAGACTAAAGCCCATAAATGAATAAGGATTTGCAAAAGAAACCCAACATATTTGACTGGAGATCCCAAGATCTAGGTTCAAAGAGACAACCTAATTGTAAAAACTTAGTAAGATCAATGTGTGCAATTTACCCTAAAGTCCATTCCTATATAAAAGTAGTGATACACGTAAGATACATGGTAAGCTAAGGCTTTTAATGATTCTTATGAAGAGAATATTGAGCGGAGTATGTGAAGGAGGAGTGGGGCCGTTTCGAAAGAGAATTGTATAGGGCTCAATTTTTTAGAAATTCTCACAGAACTAAGCGTAGGTTCATAGTCGAAACCAACATAACAGTGATAACTGAATTGTGTCAGGAAATATTCTTATGTGAAGTATGTCATTGCTTACATAAACGATAAAATAGTTTAAGGACATCATATCTATTAGTAAGTTAGTAAGGTAAATATATTTTCACAAGAGAAGGTTTAAAGGATAATATATACCTATCCTATCCAAGTTTTGATCTGTTGAACTCTATTTTTGTGTCAAGTTTTGATTTAAAATTTATATCAATTTTTATTCATGTGAGAATTGTTGAAATTTTTTAATGTATTTCAGTTTCTTTTTCTTTCTTCTGTTTCTGTCTATTTTTAATATGTTTCGATTTCTTTTTCCATTTTTGTCCTGTCTTAAATGATTGTCATTTCTATTCTTTTTCTGTTTTTATTCTATCTTAAATGATTTCAATTTTTTTTTCATTAGTCGTTTCTTTTTGTTCTCCTATATAAAGTAAAGACAAGAAAAGAAAAGAAATAGATGACAGAGGAAAAAAGAAAGAGAAAAAAAAAGAAAAGAGAGAAAATATATAGAAAGGAAAAAAAAGAATTGTTTTATGTATTTTCAATTTAGAGTTAGGTTCCTCTAATAGAGTTCGGACACTTAGAAGTTCGTGGAATAATAAACTTATACCATAGTTTATTATTATTTGATTGTTGTATTTTGTGAGATAAATTTCTGTATTTTTCTTACACTCACAATGAGCGAAAAAATTATCTTAAGAACATTATGTGATATATATATCTCCATTTTTTACTTTATTTAAATTTTGTATTTATAATATACATATTTATAATATTATATTTCTAATTTTAATAAAAAAAAATTTAAATTTATTTATCCGTATATTATTTCCAACATCTTATCAAGACGGAGATATTTTGTTGAATATAAAAATTTATCAATATATCTATTCAAACAATCATGAATAATAATTAATAAAAAGCATTTTCATAAAGGATTTCAAGTTTTGCTTGGAAATAGCATCAAATGAATATCGCGGATTCATATTTTTTTAAAAGATGTCATTATATCAATTATTTTTGACTAAATATTAAATTGAATAGTAATATAAAATAAATAATGGTTCAAAAATATTCTTTTACAATTAGGTGTATCGGTAATAGTTAGTTTTAGTTTTCACTACCATATTTTGATATATCTAAAAAATAAAATTCTTTATATTAGTAACTATATCTTTTACTATTTCTATTATTATTAATAATAATGTTATTAAATCTTTGGCAAATTTGGAGTGCCCCACATATACATTAAGAAAAGAAACAGACAAATTGGGTTGCATGGCAGTATGGGACAAAAACAATAAATTTTGGGTGTTAGTGTGGTGGCTTATTATATACGTTGATCAATTTGGTAGTTACAGAATACACATACATATACCAAATTGACCCACATATTATAGATTTATTATGGTTAATATATTATAGGTTGAGATTTAAATTTTGTTACATTTAATAAAGAAATGCAAGTGTTGGTGATGCCATACAAACACAAAATTTGATAAAGCAGTACAAGAAAATTTTGGTTTCAATATATTCATTTCATTTGGCATTTGTTTCAGATATACACCCAAGAAGGTGACTACTCATTAGTTTGCTCAGAACACCACAGATCTCCAAGTTACACTTGTTAAGTAGCACTAAAAAAAATGGAACCATTCTACTACACCTTTAACTCACAAAATAAAAAAAAAAATTAAAAATGAATATAAGAATATAATTGAATATAAAAGAAACAGTATTATTATTATAGTATTTGATTTGACAACTATAATTAAAAAAAATCAATATTTTAATGTTTGATTTACAAATATAATGGAATAAAAAACAATTTATATTATCTTAATATCCTCATGTTCATTAAAATTTAAAAATTATAATGTAATTATTATTTTTTCGTCAGACAAAATATATTATTAAAATTATTATTTTTAAAAAATATTTATTTAATTTTATAAAAAAATTAAAAACAAGAAAAATATTTTTGATGTTTTTTTTAAATTAAGATTTATTGTGTGTTTTTAAGGATAAAAATGAAATAAAAATAAATATGAAAATGTAATAAAAGTTATCAAGTGAATGGTGTAATTGTTATTCCATTTCATTCCTAATATATAATACAATTAAATATTGAAATGTATGAAATCAATTTCATTTTTATTTCCATTCCTACCAACCAAACATGTTGACAAAGTTTAGAGAATGAAAAAATTGTATATTTGTTAAAAGTTTTAGTTTTTTTTTAATTTTAACCTAATTATAAACATATATTATAATTTTTTTATTTTTTACTTAAAATAACATCCTAAATTTTTTAACAATAGTCATATTAAAATGGATGATTTTATCATTAATGGAGCCTAAATGATCGTATTTTAACTTGAATGGTTTACAATTGAACAATATTAATTTCAAGTAAAATAATGATTTTTTTAACATTAAAAATATATGAGTTGTATGGATATTATTTTTATGTTAACAATTTTTTAAAAGTAATATTTTTTGTTATTTAAAAAATAATTATAATATAACACTAAACCATATAAAACAGCATAGAAACATAAAACTATGAACTAAAAAACTATAAGTCATTCAATTGTATATATTCAAGAAATGAATGAAAATTACAACATAAGCTTGAAATATATTTAATTAACAACCACATAATATATACCTTGGTTTGAAAATTTCATCATAATCTGATTATCATATATATTTCTGAATCTTCATTGTCATCCTTGTGAATATATCCAATAGAGAGATAAGATATGCACATACACACAATATAGCACAAGATTAGAGTTGCAGTCCAAAAAGAAATAACTTAGCTATGGCAGAGAAAACATGTGGATATAAATCAAACTAACCAGTTGTAATTAAGAAGCTAATGTCACCAAAGATCCAACACACAACAATTTGGAAGGATTAAGTATATTAAGAGTAATTTTCTTGTATAATTAAGATATTTTAATAACATTGTTTTCAAATAATTCACATTTAAATTATTAATGAAGTTCTACATCGATCAAGTATTCGGTAGTGCTGTTTATAAACATGTGAACCTTTAACTCAATAATATCTTATTGAATTGAGTTAGGCCTGAGTTTCTAACATGGTATCAAAGTTAGGCTCTTGACGATGCTGACCACTACCTTGAAACTTACCATCCTTGTTAGTAATAGGGCACGTCTTCGCCGTCTGATTGATGTGAGAGAGAGTGTTAAGGAAGTTTCACATCAGCTAAGTGTTCGACATCAGTGCTGCTTATAAGCTTGGACAACTCTTAACTCAATGAGATCTTATTGTGTTGAGTTAGACTTGAACTTCTAATATAAATCACTATCTTTATAATGTGAGACACTATAATCACCTTTTGAATAATAAAATATTATTTTATTAATAAAAAATTATGACATAATAATAAAGTGAATTTAATGCGATAAAATTGTTATTTTATTTTAACAGTTTTAAATTGAGTTTGAATGATACAATATTTTATATTTTTTTAGTCAACTTTTTTTTGTAAATTTTATATTTTATGAAATTTTTATGTATTTTTTGGATACTTTTTTTATTGTGTTTTCTATAGGTATTTTGTTTGAAATGAAACTGTAGTCTTTACAATATTAAAAATAGGCCTACACAAGTGAGAAAATTATAAGATCAGTGGCGTTAGAACCATATGGATGAGCTCTCTCATGTCCACTATCTTTGAAGACTAATTACATAAGTTGAATGACACATCTCTACTATGTTGTTTGAAACTAAGATAACAGCTGTGCCAAAAAGATCACAATAAATATATCAAACTCTTGGAAGGAAGATAGCTGAAATAGAACTAAGAGAATATGTGATTATGTAAAGCATTAATGTGGAGGCTAGATCAAAGAAATGCAAGTATTGACATTCAACCATGCATAATTTGGGAAGGCATGTGTATAGATTACAATAAAGATGTAGCAGTAAATGTAATGGCTTCCAAAGGCTATGGAATGCTTGGTATAATGGTTTAAGAAAGACTTACAGAGAAATAATAGAAGCTTTACATATGCAACATATGTTTGGAAAGCTTGGGAAGACTGTGCCATCACATAATTGAATGGATGTCAAGAATGAGTTGAATTAAACATTATTAAACGTAGTTTCATCTTGTAATAAAAGGTTATAATTAAATGTTGTATAATCAACTTTTTCTACTTATTTTTACCTTGTACTGCAGTTGCTATAAATAGTAGACCAATACTTGTAAATCAATTCATTCGAGAATGCCTAAGAAATAAAATTCAAAAGTATTATTCATAAGTGTTTAGTTTCATGTTTAATTCAGTTTAGAATGTGAAACTTTACATGGTATCAGAGCCCTTGAAAGCTAACACTAAAAATGGAGCATAGAAAAGATGAATAAAAAAAAGATTATAGGGAATAAAATCCAAGAATTGTTGAGTTAGAAAATTAGATAATGATGAACCAAAGAAGTTTAGAACAAACAGAGATCATATCCTTTCACGGCCAAGTAACATCCATAAAATTTAACAAGAAAAACTATAGCATCTGGAAAAAGCAAGTTCTTATAATCTTGAAAATGTATGATCTAGAGGAATTTGCAACTTAAACTACAAAAATATCCACCAAGAATAACACGAAATGATACGATAAATGCTTATGAAAATTATGAACTAGATAGAACTAAATGATAGGATCATTATTGATTAGCATAATGAATGAAGAGTTTGTGAAGAAAGTTTATGATTATGAAAAAAGTGTAGAAATATGGACTAATTTGGAGAATTATTTCTTATCACACTCACGTGTAAGAATAATGCAATACAAGACAGAAATGAGTGATATCAAGAAGGATGCTCAAAATGTGAGTGAATATGTGTATAAGGTGCAATCTTTAGGATCCTAATTGAGATCAGTAGGGTGTGCAATATCAAAGGAAGATCAAAGTATGATAATCCTAAATGGACTAGATGCTAAGTATAATTCAATTGTGGCTAGTGTTCAAGAGACAGATGTAACTTTGAAAGAAGTGCTACATAAGTTACTCAATTATGAGAGTAGACTAGAAAAAAATGCATCAATTACTTTACTTCTCACATCAAATCTTGCTAACCTACATGCCAATCTTGGAATACAGGTGACACTTAATTTTATTGATAATGTGAATCTTATTGGTAGTTCTCAAATCTTTAACCAATTTGTTCAACTTTAATAAGCAATCTTAATACTATAAATATAAATAGTTATCGAAATCAACCTGTTATGAATTATATTTAGCCAAAAAATCAAGCCTATAAAATGTTTAACCCTTTGTAAAACTATCCTAACTAGCAAGGTTTTCATAAATGAAGATGAAGAAACTTCAATCCTTCAATACCACAATGTCAAATTTGTGACAAAGCTAGACTTTTTGAAACCAAAAGTTGGTATTGATTTGATAATAATTTTGTATCTTTCAATCAATAGTCTCAACAACCTCAGCCTCATTTTTCATATCCTAACAATCAAGTCTTATCTCTAACGCATCCTAACCCAACTTAGTTTAATAATTTCCTAAATCCACATAACTTCTCAAACTTTTAAGTAATACCACAGGCAAACCAACCTAACATGAGCATGAATGCATTACAATATACACCTTAAGCACAAATGGCTTTAATGGCACCATTGGTGAATATGTCCCAACCAAGTATCAACCCATCAACATAATATCAAAATGTCATTGCTAATCAGTATACAAGTAATATTTCTAATCAAAGTGGATGTACCTAAGCATTAGCACCTGTGTAAGCACAAAACAGCTACTCTGTCAATCAAATGCCTTATGAAACATAAAATATGTCCCCAAGTGTCATGTATGCGTCTCTAAACAACATAGGTGACCCATCTTGGTTCTTTGATAGTAGAGTCTCACACTATGTCACATCTAATCCATTAAATCTTGCAATCAATATTAAATTCACTAAAAATTAACATCTTCAAATAGACAATGGAATTGGACTGCCTATTGCTCACATTGATATGATATCCTTCAATTCTTCTCTTTCTGGTGACAAGAAGTTTGCTTTAAACAATCTACTATTTATGCCTAGCATAGCTAAGAATCTTCTTATTATCTCTCAATTTATAAAGGATAATAATGTATAAATAAAACTTTACCCTAACTCTTGTTATGTGAAGGACAAGAAAGTAAGTTTGAAGTTGGTTCAAAGGACTATTAGAAATGGACTTTATGTGTTATATCTACACTTGGACAAAGAACTTGAAATAAAATAATGGAAAGGTGCTATTAAAAGAATCTTATCTCAAGAAAATAAAACTCAAAACTATAGCATAAATATCAATGAAGTTTGCAACAATGAAGGAATAGTCTCTTTGAAAATATGGTACATAAGACTTGGGCATTCATCTATGAAGATAAGAAAACATGTAGTAAGTTTGATTGGTGATAAATACAAGTCTATTTCATTAGAATCATTCAGATCTATTTATACAGCTTGTCAATTAGCAAAGAATCATAAATGACCATTTGTAAGCTTTACGAACAAGATAATAAAACCTCTAGAGGTTATACTTTTTGATGTATGGGGACCAATTTTAATTGTATCTCATCTTGAATTTAAATGGTATATGCACTTTAATGATGAGTTTTCAAGGTTTTTTTGGATTTATTCTCTTAAAAACAAATCAAATTGCATGAAGAAATTTATTATGTTTAAATCAAAGGTTGAATTGACAACTAGAAAAAAGATTAAAAAGATACTAACTGATGGAAAAGGAGAGTATGATAGTTTAATGACATTTTTGAAGTCTTATGAAATTGGAATGCGTGTATTGTCCATATACTGCAAAATAGAATGGATTGGCTGAACAAAAGTATAGACAAATTGTGGAGATAGGATTGAGCATGCTAGATTAGAGTAATATGTCAAAGTTTTACTAGGATGAATCCTTTTATGTAGTTGTTTTCTTGATGAATAGGTCATCCAACTTAGTTCTCAACAATATTAACCTACAAGAGGTATTATTTTCTATCAAACTAGATGATCTATTTATTAAAACATATGGATGCAAAATGGTTTCCACTCATTAGGCCCTATAATGATCACAAGTTTACCTATAAGTCAACTCCTTATACCTTTGTTGGGTATAATCTCTTTTGTAAAGTTTATAAATACTTAAATCAAGAAGGAAAGCTTTTCATTTCAAGGCATGTCATATTTAATGATAATTGTTTCCCTTTTGAAGAAAAAGCCAAAAGTAAATTAAACAAACAAAAAAAAAGCCTTAACACTTTTGTTTACCCAATAATCCAAAATTACTTTTACTAATATTACACAAAATAAGGCCACCTTTTCTACTTAGCATTGTAAATCTAAAGACAATGTAAACACTCTATTCATTCAAACAAGACAAAACATCCCAAACACTACAAACAATTCCATGCAAACACAAGCTATTTACATTCCTAATTGTGAACCCAACCCACCCATTTTACCTGAAAGATTAAACATAATCACGAACACCTTATCCTTAAACCTAATTTCTAATACACGTTAAATATTGATAAGAAAAAAGGCTAAAACACATAAACCAAAGGTTTTTCTTGCAACGATGGAGATTAAATTTCCAAAATAGTTAAATAAGCCTTAGTTAATAAAACTTAGTTCAAATCTATGAAAGAAGAGCGTGATGCTCTTATGAGAAACAAAACCTTGGAACTGGTCCTTTTCCCTAAAGAAAGAGAAGTCATTACAAATAAATGGGTTCAAGATAAAAGGAGCTTACTGATGGTAGTGTAGGAAAACTTAAATCCATATTAGTAGCTACCAAGGGATATCTTCAAGTGATGGGGTTTGATTTTATTGAAACATTCAACTTCATAGTAAAATATGGAGTTGTTTTAATGATAATCACTATTACCTTAAGTCTTGGACGGATTTTGAGATAATTGGACATAAATAATGCTTTCTTAAATGAAATTTTACTTGAAAAGGTTTACATGCAACAACCACCGGGTTTTGTTGATAAAACTCACCCAAATTATGTTTGTAAACTGCTTAAACCCCTCTATGACTTAAAACAAGCTCTAAGAGATTTGTTTGACACACCAAGTGCCATCCATATATCATTCAAGTTTGTGAGATCAGAGGTAGATGACTCTATGTTTGTTCTTGTAACCTTGGCCTATAAAATCTATGTACTTATTTACGTGGATGACATGTTCAGTACAGGTTCTAACTTATCAAAGTCAATAAATTTATCAAGTTATTGAATGATAAATTTGCATTAAAAGATAGGGGAGAGTTGCACTATTTCTTAAGATGCAAACAATGTGATTGGTAATTTGATACTCAAGTAATCAAAATAGTTGCATTCCATTCTACAAAAGGTTCAAATGACTAAGGCAAAGGTAACTGTTGTTGTGCTCATGATAAAAAACACAAAGCTATCAGTGAATAATGATGATGAGTTTGATAATGTTGTGTTATACAGAAGTATAGTAGGTGGAATTTAATATGCAACAATTACAATACCAGAGTTGGTTTTTTCAATAAATAAGGTTTGCTAGTTCATGAGCAATCCAAAAGTAAGACAATGGGTAGTTGTAAAAAGAATACTTAGATACATCAATGGCATACTTGATTATGGACTAACATTTAGGCCATCAAAAAGCTTATTGATAAATGGCTTTGTTGACTCAGATTGAGCATATTTTACAGACACAAGAAAACCAACATCTAGTATATGCATTTACTCGGGTGTGAATCTAGTTTTATAGTCAGCTAGAAAACAACCCATGGTTTCTAGATCAAGCACAAAGGCAAAATGCAAGTACTTAACCTCTATAGTTGTTGAAATTGCTTAGTTGCAAAATGTTTTGACTGAACATCGTGTAACCATTCTTCAATTACCAACAATAAAGTGTGATAATACAAGTGTTCTAGCTCTCTTTGTAAATTCCATACTTCATTACAAAATTAAATATATAGAGCTTGATTTCTATTTTGTAAGGAAAAATGTGCTTAAAAAGAAACTTATAATTGCCTATATACCCTCATATGATCAAACTGCTAACATCTTCACTAAACCATTGTCACCTGAACTATTTCTCTTTTTGGCAAGCAAACTTAGCATCACTTGCATGTCGTTAAATTCATGGGAGGATGTAAGGAAGGTTATTGAAATAGAACATAGAAAATATGTGGTTCTATAAACATTAAATGAAGGATCGAAAAAATACAAGTGCTTACAATCAAACATATAGAATTTGACAAGGCATGTGTACAGCTTACAATGAAGATGCAACAAGAATGTAATGGCTTCCAAAGGTTATGCAGTGGTTGGCGTAATGGTTCAAGAAAGGCTTATAGAGAAACAATGGAAGCCTTACATATGCAACATATGTTAGAAGTTTTGGACAGATTACACTATCACATAATTGGATGTTAAAAATGAATTGGGTTAAAGATTTTTAGTTGTAGATTTTATCTTATTATATAAGGTTGAGATTAAATGTTGTATAACTAACTTTTAGTTAAAAATGTTACAGGTTTTTAATCTTATTTTTTTCTTGCATGTCAATATTTGTAAATTAATTCATTTGAGAATGTAAAAAGAAAAAAAAATCAAAAATATTATTCATAAACTTTTAATTTCGTGTTAAATTAAATTTAGATCGTAAATCTTTATAATTTTTATAATTGTTAATATAATATAATATAATATTTTTCTTTAAAATGTATCTTAACCATTTATATTATTTATCAATATTGTCATGATTATCATCAACGTGTTAGAATTCATCATTCCCTTCAAATGTCCCAAGCTATTTCCGAATAATTGATGGAGGTTTATCATGTCATCAATAGTTATGTTACTAAGGGTATAGGTTTCAATTAACATATATTGATGGAGTTATTTGAAATGTTACTAAGCTATTTTCGAATAATTGATGGAGGTTTATCATGTCATCAATAGTTATGTTTATAAGTTTCACTTGACATATATTGATGGAGTTATTGGAAATGGAGAGTATTTCTTTTCTAAAATCATGTCATGACGTATGTATTTAGGTAATTATCAATAAAATAATAGAATTAGTTGTTTGATAGCTTGAATATCAAATTAGTGCCGGTGGATTGAATCTATATTTACCTTTCAATCAATAATTTTTCAAAAATATTCGGGATATTTTTTATTGTTTGTTTCAATATGTATTTGGATTTGAATTTTTCGTTTTCGACTATTGGAATTATTTTCGTGTTAAGGGAAAAAAAATCATAAGCAAATAATAAAAAAATTATATTTTTAAGAAAGTAAACACTTTTGCCGGAATAAATTATTTCTAAAAAATATTGCTCTGAAATATATAGTCTCAAATAATACATACCATTACAAGGAGAAAAACCGAATCTTAGCTGGATGCAGAAATCCCACAAAGTCCTCACTATCTAGTAACCTTTTCACATTTGTCTCTGGAAACAGTATCAGTTCCTCATCTAAAACGAGGGGAAATACACAACGACCCACCATTACTGCAATTCCCATCTTCTCTCACACACCAAGAAGAAGAAGTAGCATTGGCTCTGCAAAGTTACACACCAAGAAGAAGAAGTAACACTGGCTCTGCAAAGTCACCCACTATGCTCAATCACTTTTTCTTCTTCTTCTGTCTGTCATTTTTGATAACTTGGCCAACCCACTTCACGTCTTGTAATCCCATTAATTATCACAGAAGAAGGTTTCTTCATCAACCCTTTTACCCATTAGACTCACTCCCTCCAACTGAACCACCATCTCCATCTCCATCTCGACCATCACCATCAAGACCTAAACCAAAACACCCATTTTCAGATTCCCCTTCACCCCCTTCTAATTCACCATTTTTCCCTTCATTTCCAGCCCCACCACCACCACCACCACCACCTCCTTCATCAGCAACCTTCGCTTCATTCCCTGCTAATATCTCCTCTCTCATTCTTCCCCGTACCCCTTCTCCTAAACCTGCCTCTCACAAGCTTGTCATCGCCGCCATAACTGCTGTCGCTTCAGCTGCCTTTGTTCTAGCTATTATAGGCTTCTTATACATCCGCCGGAGAAATTATTGCAACTTTTCAGATGATAAGACTTCTAGATCGGGGAATAGTCACTTGTTGTTCCATGCCAATGCTGAGACTAGTAATGGGACAACAACTACGACTCATAAATTGAGGAGTAGTTCTACAAGTTCTGAGTTTCTCTATTTGGGTACTTTGGTTAGTTCTCGTAGGATAGATGACCAACCCGATTCGCGTGGTAATTCTGCTGGGAATAGTGGATTGGACACTCGGAAGTTGAATTCACCGGAGCTTCATCCACTTCCACCACTTGCTAGGCAGAGTTCGGGGTTCAGTTGTGGGAATGGCGATATGGGTTCGATTAATTGTGGAAATAGGGAAGTGGGCTCGAGTGCAGAAGATGAAGAAGAGTTTTACTCGCCTAGAGAGTCATTGGGTGGATGTGATGGCTCCAGTGGTACTGGATCGGGTTCCAGACGAGTTATGGAAACTATGGTTGGTGAGAGTTTTGGGGAAGGCAGAAGAAGTAGTGCTTCGAGTCTGGGTTCTTACTCATCTTCCATTTCTGGTTCGCCTAATCGTTCACATTCAATCAGTCTCTCTCCACCTGTTAACCTCAGTCCCAGAAGACCAGAAACCAAATCCCCTGATTCTTCAGTGTTTCAGTCTCCTCAGTCACTACCACAGCAATATGTTGCTATTTCTTTAGTTGATCAGAGGTCTGGTTCAGAATCGTCATCGACGAAGAGAGTGTTAGAGAACATTCCAGCTGAAACACCTCGAATATCGAATGCTTCTAATCCAAATGTACGGTCTCCTTCGTTGTCTGCCATGTCAACTTCGCCAGATAGAGATATGGAAAGCCATTCAGGTACATTAGATCAAAATCTTCGATCGCCTTCACTGTATTCACTATCTTTGTCACCAGAAAAAGGTTTAGAACAGAACCCAAATGCATTATTGCCAGAATCAGTTGGTTCAGATCGAAATGAGCGCGCTTCTTCATTGTCATCGCTATCTCCTTCGACGGAGAGGGGTTTAGAGAGTAATCCAGATACATCACCAAAGATATCAGTTGATTTGGATGGAAATGGCGGTTCTTTAGTGTCTACACCATCTTCTTCACCGGACAGAGGTTTGGGGAAGAGCCCAGATGCATCATCGAAGGTATCAGTTGGTTTGGATCGAAATGGCAGGTCTACATCAAACTCTTCATTGTCTTCTTCACCAGAAAGAGGTTTGGAGAGGAACCCAGATGCATCATTGAGACTATGGATTGCTTCTGATCAAAGTAAGCACTCTGCTTCACCATCTTTGTCCTCTTCATCACCAGAGAGAGTTATGGGTACTGTAGTAAGATCTCCAAAAGCATCGAACTATTCTGATGAAAAAGAACAGACAGATTCATCACTGCGTTGTGCTTTTGCCAAAAGCTCTGATGTATCACCAAGATATTCAAACGCCTTTGATAGAGTTTCATTTGAGTTGAATCCAGATAGGCAATATTCTTCATTATCTTCGCCTTCTAGTGATTCAGAGCATAATTCTGACATGTCACCAAGGAGATTCAATGCAGAGTCTCCGGTGATTATGGGAAGTGACTTAAGGCAGCCACTTTCAGTTCCAATATTGCAGCAACCACCTCCATCACCACCACCACTACCGCCAACTAGACCACGGAAGCACTGGAAAGTTCCATGTTCCACACCTGTTGGTCATTCTTCATTACCAGAGAGTGATTCCCAGCACAATTCAGATGCAGCACCATTGAAATCCAATGTCTTGAATCAGAATGTGAAGTCTCGTGCAAGGAAGCATTGGGAAATCTCTTGTCCTACCTCAGCACTTGGCCAATTCTCATCATCAGAGAGTGATTCTGGTCATAGTTCTGAGGCATCACCAAGGACATCAGATGTCTCGGATCAAAATGTAGAGTCTACTGTGAGAATTGACCGTGATTTAATTAAGCCAATTTCAGTTCCACCCTCACCACCGCCCCCACCTCCACCTCCACCTCCACCACCACTTTTGCCACTATCTTCTCGGTCTAGGAAGCACTGGGAAATTTCAAGTCCTTCTACACCAGTTGGCCAGCCCATCTCTAGGCCTCCAGCCCTTATACCTCCTTCGAGGCCCTTTGTGATCCAAAACCCATCTAAGGTTCCTGTTTCTCCTGTAGAGTTACCCCCAATTTCTGAGGTAATGGAGAATATTGATGAGGCTCCAAAACTAAAGTTAAAGCCTTTACATTGGGATAAAGTTAGATCAAGCACTGATCGTGAAATGGTGTGGGATCAACTAAGATCAAGCTCATTTAGGTAAGATATTTCTTATTATATATTTACTTAACTTGTTTGGCAATACATGGTTTCCCATTTACTCTGCTTTGTCTTATTATTATTATTTTTTTTGGTTTCTAATTTTTTTTTCATTACTATATTTAGTTGTATTTCTTCCTCCAGTAAGTTTGTCGAATTAATTCTGTTGCAGGTTAAATGAAGAAATGATTGAGACATTATTTGTTTTCAACAACCCGAACTCAAAACCAAAGGAAACAACTCGCTCAGATCTTCCCTCACCACACACGGAGTATAGAGTACTTGATCCCAAAAAGTCCCAAAATATTGCAATTTTGCTGAGGGCACTCAATGTGACCGTAGAGGAAGTCTGTGAAGCCCTTTTAGAAGGTATGTCTTCGCATATTTTTAGTACATGCTAGCAATTATCTTCTTTCTTATACAAATATTCACAACTTAAGAACTAATAAATTCCATAGCTACTGCTCTTACCAGTTATTTGTTAAGACACTACAAAAGTATTTAATTTTTGTGACAATATTTAGTAGTAGTAGCTTATTTTATATTTTAGGGATAACTATATAAGTTAGTAACAAATATTTAATTGTGACTAAATATATTTCGCTTTTTTGTAGTGAGATAATATGTTTAAGATGGAGTGATAATCTAGTATGAAATTCCTCTTATAGCTTTCGAGCTTAATTTAATTATTTTTTCTGCTTGAAACAGGTAATGCAGATGCCCTTGGAAGTGAATTACTTGAGAGCTTATTGAAGATGGCTCCAACTAAGGAAGAAGAACTTAAGCTGAAGGAGTACAAAGATGATTCACCAGTCAAGCTTGGTCCTGCTGAGAAATTTCTTAAGGCAGTTCTTGATGTACCTTTTGCATTTAGAAGGGTGGATGTTATGTTCTACATTGCTAATTTTGATTGTGAGCTTGAATATCTTAAAAAGTCTCTTGAAACTTTGGAGGTAAATGATATTATCTTTCCTTACATTGTACATCCTAATGCTATATACTGAAGTTATTGATATATGCATGGCCTCATGTCTAATTTATTTATCTTTTTTAGGCTGCTTGTGAAGAACTGAGAAACAGTAGGATGTTCTTGAAGCTTCTTGAAGCAGTGCTCAAGACCGGAAATCGGATGAATGTGGGAACTAATCGTGGTGATGCGCATGCCTTCAAGCTCGACACTCTTCTGAAGCTTGCTGATGTCAAGGGTGCGGATGGAAAAACCACACTCTTGCATTTTGTGGTACAAGAAATCATAAGAACAGAAGGTGCCCGACTCTCTGGTGTGAACCAAGCTCCAAGTTCCACTTTGAGCGAAGATGTCAAGTGTAGGAAACTTGGGCTTCAAGTTGTTTCTGGTCTCAGTTCTGATCTCACAAATGTAAAGAAAGCTGCAGCCATGGATTCCAATACACTTAGCAACGATGTCTCCAAGCTTTCTAGGGGGCTTAGGGACATTGAGGAGGTTGTGAAATTGAACCAGGCACTAGAATCAGATGAAAATAGTAAGAAATTTTCAGAATCAACGAAAAAGTTCATGAAAATGGCCGAGGAAGAAATCATAAGAATTCAAGCCCAAGAAAGTGTTGTCATGTCTCTAGTAAAGGAGATTACTGAGTATTTTCATGGGAATTCTGCCAAGGAAGAAGCTCATCCATTCAGAATCTTCATGGTGGTAAGAGACTTCCTTACAGTTCTTGATAGGGTGTGTAAGGAAGTTGGTATGATAAATGAGAGAACAATAGTTAGTTCTGCCCATAAATTTCCTGTTCCAATAAATCCAACACTACCTCAAGTTTTGCCACCTGCTTTTCATGGGAAGAATCAATACAATTCATCAAATGATGAAAGCCCATAACCATGTTTGATATCATTATGATGAGCATTTGGTAAGGACAAAGGAGAAATTAGGTAAAAGTTTGGAACTGGATTGGTGTTGAAGCTTGTTTGGTTCAGCCTTATCAAGTTGGTGGTATTTCTATATATTATGTCTTCTGGCTTTTAACATACCTACTTGTAAAAATCCCTTGTAAAAGAATTGTTAGGTCGTTTTATAGATATTATAGAAAGGAGATTTTGTTTTGGAAGAATAAAATATTGCCATTTAGTTAGTTATGTACTGTTTAAATTCAAACTTTGTTCAAGTGAAAAAATTGCAGGCCTGTTAGATAGTTCTTCTACCAAACTTTCTAATTGACATTCCTCAATATCTCAAGTCTCTCATCTCTATCAGCATAGTAAACCTACTTACTGTTATTATTTTTTCGCTTTCATGTCAGGTTCATTATCAGGACAACGCTATTTTCTTTCTTGTCCTTTTTTGTTTTTTGTTTTTTGTTTTTTCCCTTCACAAGGAGAACAATAATTTCAATAAAGAAAGAAAAAGAGGACAATAATTTATGGTCGGTTAAAAGCTACTTTTGAATTTTTAAAATTCTGTAAAATGATTATCTAACTTTATTTAAAATAATAACAATAGCATATGAAGTTTGCGATATTTTGTTTCAAGTAGCAAATTTTTTAAAATATAAAAGGAAAAATTACTAGAAAATCTCTTCAGATTTTAAAAATAATAAAAATATCCATTCTTGATTTTTATTGATTTTCTTTTTACAAATATCTTTATTGAAAAAATTTAAAATAATGACAAAAATAAATATAATTTTTATTTTTTAAATATGTAAGGTTTTTATTATTTTATAAAAGTTATAAGAAGTATTTATAATTGACCGTTAATATAGCACCAAACATTTCACTTTTCTGGGTAAAAAGCTACTGTTAAATTGCATGTAGATTCTCAAAGAAAATTTAAATTCTAATGTACATGGACTCATTTTTTAAAAAGGTGCTACATAAAACAAACTTTGCCTTAAAATTTTATACAAATGTAATATAATTTTTTTTTGTCAAGATATATTATACAAATGAAATATTATTAAAAAACATAAAAAGTATGTTTGCAAGTTGCATTTGCAATAATCAAGACTTTTTTCTCTTATAAGTTCTTATTTTCTATAAAAAGCCATAAATCAAGGCTGTTTTTAAATATAATTGGGTCCCCATTGTCACTCAGTGTGGCTTTTTTGTCGAATGGTAATTTCGGTTCCTGAAAAATGACAAATAAATTTCAAAACTCCTGGCCTTTGCCACTTTGTCAAACAAGCCATCGTAATGCGGCTAATGCTATCGTTCTTGATTCTTAGTTTCCTCTCAATTATCTACCTATTCATGACTCGTCTAACATTGAATTTTTTTTTTAATCTTCATCATTTGAACATAAAAAGTAGTAAACAGCGAAATCTTCATCACATCAAGTGAGAAAACATCATTTTTTTTTATTTTAAAATGGGGAGAGAAGATTTCTTTAACTTTTTTTTTTGTTTTTGTTTTTTCTTTCTTCAAATTGCACTTTATAAAGTCCTAACACTAGGCTGTACATAAATTCCAAGAGAAAAAGGACCCAATGTCTTCAGAGAATTACTCCCTAGTCTTGAATCAATTTAACATGTCAGTATAAACCAATAATACAGGGAAAAATATGGACGTCAATAGTGTCATGTTAATAATATTTGTATAATGTTATCGTATTATATTTTAATATTAATTATATCATTTTTATGAATTAATTGACACATAAAAAATATTTACTTAATTTTTATATTATAATAAAAAATAATAAAACTTTTTAAGATATAAAAATATTATTGATTAATTATGATAATTTTTTTTATCTATATCCAATTTGTAGTGTTAAATATTATCACCCCTCAGTAGATAGATAGGGAGAGAAAAATATAATCTCACTTATTTGTATTCCATATTATTATTTATCTAGAAAAATATATCAACTTAATCGAATACTTTTTCTTTCGATATTGGTATTAAAAAAAAGGGCAATTTATACACCCAAAATTAAGGAGGTATATTTTAATCGTTGATAATTAAAATTATAATTATCTGTAAAAATTTGACGATTTTTTTCGAAAATAACCGTAACTAATAAGTTGTGAGGTGGAAATAATTATTACAATATCGAAACTGTGATTAATCGAAATAAAAAATATATCAATATTATTATATATATATATATATATAATTACATTAAAAAATATAATTTTAATAATAAAACATATAATATTTTGTATAATTAAAATGAGTTTTATTCTTACTTTATTTTTTATTTTACTTAAAAAAATGATAAATAGTTAAAAAAATGAAAATTAATGTCAATATTTTAAATCCTATAGTAAAGTAAGAATTAAATTAAAACTTAATTTTTTTAAACTAAATATATTTTTAAATAAATATCAAAAAAATGAGAAACATAATTAAACAATAGGAAAACTGCTATTGACTTATAACTGATAGTTATTAATCAAATATACCCAAAAATGGTATAAGATGCTTATAATTATTAGCATAATCGTCCCCATTCATTCACGCACCCATTTATACCCAAAATACTAATAAACTCGATATACCATTTAAAAGATCGAAAAATTGACCATTTATGTTAGAAGTTGTATGGTTATATACGATAATTATCTAAAATACCCATGGGGTTTAACATATCTTTACTTTAAGTCTTTGAGATTTGTAGAAAATGTTAAAATATCTCTAGATTTTATAGTTAATACCATTGAAATCTTTAAAACTAATGATGCTAACTTTTTCATCCATATTATGTTAATATTCCTATAGCTTTGATATCAATTTGTGGGTTTTGATCGCAGATTGGCCCTATAGCAAAATTTTAGTCAACTTGACCTTCTTCTAAGAAATCGTACGTAGTTGCATATTTTAAATAAACATGTTCATGCCTTAGATAGGCTTGGTCTTATAATTGTAAATTCCTTAAACTAAATGTTTCTATACAAATAGGGTATCTATAATCTTCGAAAAGATAATAGTCAAACATAAAGTTACTAAATTTCCTTTTTACATCTTCTTTTAAGAAAACTTATTTTTAACTAAAATGGTCTTTTAATATCCTTGAAACAAGATGATCTATTATACTTGTAAAAGTTTTAATATAATATGTATAGATATTTAATAAAGTGTTAAATCTTCTAAATTTTTTAAGACAAATTTCATAATTCTCATTTTTAAAATAATTATTTAGGGTTAAGAGATAACATTTTTCAAACTTTTCTAATAAAATTAAATTTTTATCTTTCATTTTAAATTCTTTCAAATTAGGTGCTAGCTGTTTAATATTAGTTGTTATTTCTGTAATTAATTTTTTATTTTTCTTGTCATAATATCGTGATATTTCTATCTTTATTTTTCTTTTTATTAGTATTATCACTTGATATAAGTAAATATCTAAACATTTGGGATCCTTAATTGGCTTTAAAGTTATAATTATTATACCTGAACTTAATGGGTCTACCACGGTCTTCCCTTTTATTCGTCTTCTCTTGTTACACCAATATGTCTTAGTTTTATTCAAACCTTAACACCATCGTGGTAATGGCGATCCTTCTACATTCGTACATAGATGGTGTCCAATTTAGACATACTAGAAAGAGTAACTTAACTCTATTTTATTCATGATATAATAATTATTACAAACTTAAGGCTAACTAAGAACTTTGAAGGGATTCTTAGCTGCTCATAATTACTGAGTACATAATTCTTGGTTGGGATTTCTAGACAGAGAGGATTTTTGTGCCAGAGATTGTGTGTTTTTTAGAGGTTTGTACTCTATCATTTTTTTGTTCCTCTTTTTCTACTTCATTAGGCTAATTGAGCTTTCTTATTTCAGAGATGTCACCTCTTTTAAACTTTTAGGTTCTCCATTTTCATCTTGAATTCTTTACTTGAAAGTTTTATCTTCTTTAGATTTAATTTTTGATGAAGATTCATGTTTTGAGTTTTTGGACCTTAAGAGTTGTTTTGAACAATCAAGTTCTTCCTGTTTATTTGTTGTCTCCATAAAAGACTTCTCGAGGTATAACAACTCAAGTTGTTTTTGTAAGATTTTTATCTCTTTTTTCTTTATCTTGATCTTGATATCAAGATATTACATTCCTGTAAGTATAAAAATAGTTAGATGTGTTAATTCTCTAGTGAGAGCATCTGTTACGCTATTCTTATTTCTTGAGAGATGTTCGACATCAAAATTGTAGTAGTTGAACCACTGTTGCCCTATGACCAATCTTCCTTGTTTGTAATAACTTATAATATTAATTCTTAAGAAATAACCAAAATTCTTGTTATCGGTTCTAACAATGAATCTGAAACTTATGACATATATTACAAATTTTTTAATAGCTCTTTTAATAACTAGATATTCTTTTTCATTATTGTAATAATTTAACTCTGAACCTTGGAAAGATCATGATGTATATCTACAAAGATATTCATCTTTATCATCTATTTTTGCTTTTGAAACTGTTTCCTAATATTCTTCTGAAGCATTTGTTTCAATTATCATTTTATTATCTGATCTTAGATCGTATAAAGTTAGTAAATTTTTTACCTTTATTTTTACTTTATCTATATACAATGTATCTTGTTCTGTCCATTTCCAAATGTGATCTTTTTTCAATTTTGCTTGTACAAATTTTCGCATTTCTGCAAGTTGTTTTTTGATATATACTTCAGAATACGTCAGACATCCTAGAAATCTTTGTAATTGGTTTTTATCTTTTAATTCACTAGAAAAACCTTAGATGTTATTTAATATATGAGATTGTAGATTATGTTTTTCATCTTTAATTTCCAACCTTAAATACTTAATTTTTTGTGTACTACTTTTCTTTCCAAAAGTATAATGCATTATTTCCTACATTCTAACAAAATATTAATAATATCCAAATAATGTTTATTTAATTCAACACTGAAAACCAAAATATCATCAATATAGACATAACAAATATTTTGTAATTTTTTAAATATGTTATCCATATATCTTTAAAAGATACATAGAGTTTGTTTTAATCTAAATGATACAACAATCCATTGGAATTGATATTGGGGGCAACTAAATGTCATTATTTTTTAAGATTCTTCCTCCAACTTTATTTACCAAAATCCATTTTCGCAATCAAGACTTGAGAAATATTTGTTTCCTTTTATTAATTATGATAATTCTTCTTCTTCTTTTTTGAACAAATGTTCCATCAATAATGGTTTTTTTATTCAATACTTCGAAGTTCATTACTATTCTCTTTTTTCTTGTTCATTTTTTAGTTTTTTTTTTCCGATTAAGAATGTTGGACTAGAGTGAAGTAAATTATTTGATATTATGACTTTCAGTTCCAAAAGTTCTTGAATTTGCTTTTCAAATTAAATCTTGTATAAATCATTAGTTTTACTCTAATAATCTTGTTAGGGTCTTTTAATTTTATATTGGTATTGTCTTAGATTTATTTATTTTTATATTTGAAAGATTTTCTGAATTTACTATTTTTAATAGTTTTCTCATACCTATCAGCGTTTTATCTTCCTGTATTTCATTAAGAAAAGAGTTTTATTTCTCTTACATATCTAATGAAATATTTTCTAAATAAGATTTTTACTGCTCTATCTCACCATATTTTCACTTTTTATGTTGTTACATAAAAGTTGGGTTTGATATAATCAAAGCTTTTCTTATATTTAATACATAAATGATATCACCATTTAATATTGTTAGACTTATTTTGTGTAAATATTGTATGAAATATTGATATAAGTTTAGAAAATTATTTCCTATTAATAAATCAATTTCTATTTCTTGTTGATATATGATATGAATATGAAATATTTTTTCTTCTATTATTAGATATGTATTTTTTAAAACTTTATTAAGATTTATTATGGTATTATTAGTAATTTTTATAATTAAATATTTTGGTACCTATTTCAAGTATTATCTTAGAAACACATATTTACTTGCTACACACATACTAGCTCATGTATCTATATATACACATAAATGATAGCTGACATAACCTTTAAATTTAAATCTTATCTTAATATATGTATTATTTGAATTTGTAATATTATACAAATCATTCATCTTCTAATGAAAAGTACCCATTTTTTGAGTGGTCATATTCTGAATTGGTTATTTCCTCTAATAGATAAATACTGTAAGTATGATGTATATCTGATTCATTGATTGGTTCTAATTCTATCTTAAAAGTTTCTTCTAAGATTTTTTACTTTTTATGAAAATTTATTTTTAAATTATTTTCTATGTTGAAGCCTGCTCGAGCATTCGTTAGCATAATGTCCTTCTTCATTACAGATATAACATATGCATTTTTTCTTCTGTGAAGGACAATAATTCTTATTTTCAACAAGTTTATACCTCTTCCTTCTAAAATATCTTTTTTTATGTTTCTCTATTAAATATTCTTTTATATTTTTAAAACAAGTGTTTCTGAATTTATATTTTTTAAATATATTGTATTTTTTATTTTTTGTATTTCTTTTTATAGGATTTTATGTTACATGCATATTTTCCTAATATTCTAAAATCTCTTGTATAACAAAATATTTTATCATTTCTTTTTTGTCATTTAACAATTATCCAACCATTAAGGTTTCTTATTCTTTCTCCGATGGTGTCCGGTATAGTTTTTCTATTTCTCTGGTTCCAACTTATTGTTAAAGTCTTATATAATATTCTAAGTAATTTTTGGAAAATATTTCCTTATAAGTTGTTTATATAGAATGTGTTAATTTATGATAATACATTTCATATTCACAAATAAACTATGTAACATGTGTTACAGGTTTTCATATTTGTTAGATGTCATTTGGTTTCATTGATTTCAGTTTCACTAGATTCAATGATAATTCTTCATTTATCTTCTCCAATAAATTCCTTGTATATTTCATTTATTACTATATCTAAATATTCTCTTCTTATGGGAGCATCCCCTTGCATTAATAAATCTTGTTGGCTTGTTAAATTTGAAAACCAAACTTTAACATTTTTTGTTATTTTATGAGCTACTAATATCCTACAGATTGAAGAGTTTGTTTATGTAGTTTGAAAGGTTTGTATGAGTACACTCTCACCACTAGCCAATTCATCTAAGACTTTTTTCATATCTCTTATACAATCTAGATATCAAATATCAACCTTATAATTACCATGGAGCTTGAATTTGGTGGGATACTACCTCTAGTTTCCCAATGCAACCATTCTTCTATTTTGGATAGTTGTCTTCGTCTATTGATAGTGTTAAGCTTTCTTGACATTTGCCTATTTCTTTCTTCCATATGTGGGTCAAATGTTTCTTCTTGGTAAGAAACTAGTAATGAAAATTATTTCATATGACCTTTTGGGATCATAATTTATGGTTTAGTATTAGTCTTACTAATTATTGTCATATCATCTTCCTCGTTGTTTGTACAAAGTTTTTCATTATAATATTATTCTAATTTTTCATTAGTTAGTGTTAATAAACTAATTAATTTTTCTATATCCCTATTTTTGGGATTTATAAATTGTACTTCTAATTCTTTTCTATATTTCATTAAATTGGAATTATATCTTTTTCATTAGGATTTTCTTCATTTTTTCTTCTCTCATTTTTAGGAATCAGAACATTTGATCTCCTAAGTGGTTCTACTTTTAATCCTTTTAAGGAATCGTATTTATAATCTATAATATTATTATTTCTATATATGTTATATACATCTTTTTTAATTCTGTAAATTCCATATGTATAATTTATTGTAGTTTATTATTTGCTTTATTTCTTTTCATAATTCTTTTTGTGTTTCGATTATTCTTTGTAAATATTTTATGTTTGATTCTTGGATTAAATCTATTTTCTCTTTTAAAAGTCTCAAAACTTTCATTAATGTTGCTTAATTTTTTGCTACTCCTACTAGGCTCCCATCTATTTCTAGTTGTATATTTTTAAGTTGTCTTTAAATATTATTGTTTTCTTAATATGACATCATGAACTAATAATTTCATTACTTAAACTTCATCTTTTAGTTTTTTAATTTCTTCTTTGTTAGAAGTTTCTCCTTCGTGGTCTATAAAAATTAATCTAGGTATATTATTGTTTTTAACCACATTATTTTTTCTTCCTAATATCAAATGTTTTTCCTTGATATCTAAGTATCATTCCTCCGGTATTTCAAAATTCGTTAGTATTTTTGGTTTTATTATTTGTTCAAATTCCTCAAAGATTTTATTCATTTCTATAAATTCATTTTGTCCATATATAGAACTATTATAACTGTTTGTTAATGAATATCCTACTAGATAGTGTATTGAAAATAGATGATTTAATTCTTTCATTGAATCTTCTCTTTCAAATTCATAAGCTAAATTTAATACTTGGTTTAAGTTTTAATCATAGATATTAATAACAAACTTAAGGTATGTTGTAAATTTTAGTTTCTAATATCCTAAATTATCATAAATCATTCCTAGTTAAACATCTTTCTTATTTATTATTCTATTATCTAATAATATTATTTTTATGGGTATATCTATTCCTTCTTTGAAGCTATATTGTTAAATATGACCAAAAATTTTAAGCCCAAACCATTATTAGCCCATTAAAAACCTTCAACCTTTGGGATATATATATATATATATATATATATATGTGTGTGTGTGTTTTTCCTCTTCTACTACTGAAGAGCAGAAACAAGAAAAGAATTAGAAGCTACCGAATAGAGAAGAAGAGTAGAAGTTGCGTGGGATTTCAGTCAAAGAACTAGCAGCCAGTCTCCTACTTTTCACTTGGTGTTTTCTAATATCCATTGCCATCTTCTTCTAAAGAGAGATAACTTAGAGAGGTTTTCCAATTTCCATTATTTCCTTCTGCATATTCACCATTGATAGTGTCTTCACTCTTCAAGTCTTCATCAAGAGCAAATTAGAAGAGATGTCACATGCAGTAAACTTTTTTGTATGATAATATTTGATTAAATAGTAAGTTTTTTAATTTATTCTGTATATTACCAGTAAATTAGAGTGAGTTACTTTTTGAATATTTTTTGAATTTTGGTATATTTTTTGAAGCTCTCTAAAGATTAGTGTTTGTATCTCCATTTGATTATTAATAGATTTTCTTTGGTGTGTCATCGTTAGTAGAGTAAACTTTTTATATTGAAAAGTTAAACCACTTAAATCATTGTATGCCATTTATTTTTCTCATTGCTTATTATTTTGATGTTACCCATAATTATATATTTGTGCAACCAAATTAGATCCGAACTTCACTTCCGCTAATGCTAATTTATAACATGTATTAATATTTGAATTCCTCCTAAATAAATATATCTAATTTTTTCTTTATCCTTTTGAAAAAAATTGGATATTTTATTCAATATAATTTTCTTATCAATTAATGATATATTATACATTATTTTTACATCTGTTATATTAATGTTTATTTATTTATTATTTATTCTATAATAAATTATGTCATTTGTTGGAAATAATTTTCTTAAAGATGAAAATGATGGATTTTTATATTCTTCTCTTTCTTTAAGATTTAATTTTACTTTTTGAATTTCTTCAAATTTCTTTTTATATATTACTATTTCCTGTAAAAAAAACATCCTGATATATCTTTTGTTTTTAATTTTAATATTTCTTGATTCTTTATTATTTCTTTCATTTTTATTTATAAAATATTATTATTCATTTTTATTAAATTTAACTTCCGTTATGTTTAGAGAATATTTTTAAATTTTTTGAAAACTCATTTTTAATATTATTCTTATTATACGAGGATATCACTATTCTCTTTTTACATTTAAAATCACATATTCAAATTATATTATATTTCATTTTTTTTTTTGGTTTGCAAAGTTTTCATATATATATAAGTATGAAAAATGACCATTTATATTATTTATAATCAGAATTGAACACCCCACTTGTCAATTAATTATACTTTCGACAACTTTCTTTCGTCATATTTTATTAAAAAAAACAAGTGGAATGGATTGATATGATTTTTTTACTAGTATAAACCTTTCAAGTTTTTGAATTTTGCTAAACAATGAAAGTGATATTTTCCCCTTCTTTTGGCTAGGAATACGTAAATGAAATAATTTTCCTGCAAATTGTTGCATTCCAAATTCTATTAAACAAATTCATTTATAATTTTCTTTGCTACACATGAACGGACAAAGGTAAAAGTGCAGTCTATCTTTCAAACAGAACCTTACCATCTCATAACAGAAAAAGGTATGGCAGACTAGTTTAGGGTTTCAGCTTTTAGAAGAATTCAGTTATTCAACTTTGATAAGATAGATACTAATTTTTAAAAGACTTTCAACACGGATAGCTCTAGTCTGGCGAGACACTAGTGCTCCGTTTCAGTCATCTTTTATTTTTGGGCGGAGGCTTTCAACTAATCCATTATGATCAATTAAAAACTACTTAACAAGCAATATATATGTAGCATAACGGATTAGATCCTTTAATTTGCACAGGGCTTTCATGCATGCGTAGCGTTGTTCTTACACCAACTACCTTATAGATGATAGCACAATTGTGTTTAGATTCTTATGATAACTGGTTCTCATAGTTTCAACTTCTAACGAGCTTCTAGAAATTATCAGCCTACTCACTTGAATATGGTCTGATCTGATATGATATGACATATAATAGAATTTCATGTTCATTTACTCACTGTTCTTACTAATTGGGAGGAATCAGCATCCATGCGCTCTATTATGCAGCGAGCTTCTTCTTCTGTTGCTGGTACCACATTGCGAATCCTGAATCCATTTATTGTTGTATTTGCTTCCGGTCGTACGGTGAAGGTGAAGTAGAATGTATTTGTTATCTGCATGAAATATGAACATATATAAATCAAACAAATATATGCAGTTTACATTAGGCACCATAAAACTCGCAAACTCAAATAAAACTGATAGACTAACAGTGTTGTTTATCGAAGCTGGGCAACAAATTAAAGGTCAAGACTTCATGGTTTCTTATTTTCCGTTGTTGTTATAGTCCCCATTAAGCATAAGTGAAACATCAGCTTACCTCACTAGACCGCAATTCAGGCCTAGTAACATGGGCAACAACTTCTATATTAATAAGAGGCTGGCCAGGATTCTCAGGTTCAGTGTATAGAACACATGATTTAAGACGAAGGAAGTCTCCAACATCCACCTGCGCACAAAACATTTCCATGCATTACAACTTAAATTAAGGGAAAAAAATTATTTCTTGTTTACAAAATGGAACAACTAAATTAGGTAAACATTAAATCTTCTAGCCATTAAAAGCATGATGAATGATGTACAACAGGAGTGATCAACTGTGAATTTACAAGTGTGGTTTTCTTGGTTTCAAACACCAAAAAAAACCTCCCACCTTTTGTTCCTTTCTTTTAGTGATCCATATGTATCAAAAATTCAGTCTTTATCTAAGTAGTTTTATCCTGCTACTACCAGTCCTCGAATGTGATACAAGGTATTTGTCATTGAAAACCACAAGCAGCAGTTGGAGTAGACTGGTATTTAAATAGATTTTATCATGAATAATTAAGTGGCAAATTAGAAAAGTATGGGTTCAATAGAGTAACACAAGTCATCAGAAAGAGTGGGAACAAGAGAGCTGCTAGTTTAGCAATGTTCTCTATGGTGAAATGTAAGCTTCGTTTAAAAATATCTAAGACATGTTCTAGTTCTATGGCTTCAAGCAGAGCAAAGATTGTTTTGATATAATTGAAGAAGGTGACCAATTTTTCAAGTCACTTTATTTGTATTATTAGGACACTCCGGTCCCACAGTTCTTACAAGGAACGCATAAATCACTCGATTTTTAAAATTGAGACACTTCAATCACATGACTTTGTATCCTTTGCAAAAGAAATTTGACCAAAGTATCCAAATGACACAAACAAAGTGACTTCTAAAATACTTTTTCCATTGAAGAAACAAAAATAGGGATACTGACAGGTCTCAAGAAATCAACATGATCAACTTCTACAAAGCGAGGCATCAATCCTGCAAATGTATAAGTTGTAGAGAAAGCTAGTTCAAACGCTCGGTGCATCAAAAACCCTCCAAAGATCCTGCCATGGATGTTTCTCTGCTGTGGTTGACAGATCAGAGAATTTTCAAGGCGAGTATCCCTCAGAAGAATGCTATCTCGGTCTGCTAGTGCAGGCATATCGCAGAAAACCCTTCCTTCAGCCAATAGTGCATCAAGTCTATTTACTTCTCCATTTTCAATCTCCCTTCGTTCTTCTCCTCTCTTCTGTTTTCTCAATTTACTTCTGGCTTCTGCTTCCTCAAAAAGCAATTTTTCTCTTTCAGTTTCTGGTGAGAACCTATTAATGGGAGCAGCTTTTCCAGTTTTAGAGTCACGGGCCACAAATACAAAATTAGCAGTAAGAGCTACTAAATCTGAATCATCGGAACCTTCTGCAAAACAAAGAACCAATCAAGTATGTAGGTCAGGCATCCAAAACTTTCCTTCACATAGATGGAGCACAATGAGAACATGACAAATTTGCTAAATTTCTGTTCATGAATGTTTTTTTGAATGAAGGCTGTACATAACATGAATCAATATATGTACTGGCACATCCCAACAAGGTTGACACCACTGTAGCACCACATTATCTAGCCCATCACCCATAAAATTTAATAAAATAATGGAAAAGTAATAGAGTACAAGAAGTTAAGGAAGAGCAAAAACTCATGAAAGGCGAGACATCCCACTGCCAACTGTCAAGTAAGAGACATGCTGACCGGATGCCCTACTTGATATAGTAGGAAGTAGAGTTTCTACTTCTATACTACATAAGGAAAGGGACAAACCATGAGAACGAGCAAATGCAGTTGAAAGAGATATAAGAATGGTCATCACAAACTTGTTCACCATAGAATACTTTTTGCAAACAGATCAGTGTCTCCATTAATCTGCTTGTCATTGTTGGAAACATAATATTTGCATATGAACAGCACACTCAAAGCAAAATCTAGTCAACCCAAAATTAGAGAAGCACTTATGTTTTCATCTTTCCAAAGTCACAGTTGTTTGAGTGCTAAACTTATTAAGTACCTTTTGCTGGCTGAGTAACTTCCAGCTGAATTTCAATTGATGATCGCCCAACCCATATCACAGAACCAACCATTTTAAGATCAATGTCAACACTGATTGGCTTGCTTAAGACAATCTTATCAACAGAAGCGGTGACCAGTAACAGTGGCCTTGTTGTGCTATCATCATCAGAACAGTGCTATTTTTCCCAAAAAGAAGGGAAATGTTATAAACCAAATGAAAGAATTAAGCAAGGGGTTCAATTTTAAAAAGTTTAATGTAAAAAGGAATAAACTATACTCTATATCATTGTCAACATATTAGAATTTACAGGGTTATTTTTGTTTTTATAACAATATTATAAATTTATAGGTTGATTGAAGAGATTTTGTTTTTCTCTAGAATATGTCAACTGCATTGACACCCTTATCAAAATAGATAGAAATAGAAAAATTATTCATTATTCCTGAAGTAAATGAAATGTAAGATTAATGCAACTATTTTTTTTTAGAAAAAAAGAGTATCTGATACTTAATGAGAGTAAGCAGTGTAACTGGTGGGAAGTATACCCTAAGAGTAATGAATAACAATACCCCTCATAGAAACATATTGGAACACAAGTAATAATTTGAAATGCTTTAGGGAATTTTATGATGGAATAAATGAATCCAAATAAGTATACACAGGACCATGTTAATGTCTACCAATATAAACTTTCCTAACGATGATTCTATGAAAGTAGAATCATTAACCTATTTTTTCTACTTAATATTTACTTGTTTTATTCAATGAATAATATTTTTATGGTCAAAAATATTAAAATGAAACTTTTTAGTGAAAATGGTAAAAATATAACTTTTGAAATTTTTTGGGATTTTTTATGAATTTTTAACGCAGAACCAATCAAAAGCTACCACGTGTCATGTCACACAAGTAGAGGAGCTGATTAGGCAAACCACACGGACGTCACGCTAGTAGGGACAGCGAATCACGTTACGCCGTATGTGAGGAGGACGAAACGCATACCACGTGTTAGCACGGCGTGCAATCCGAGTTTGAGCTTGGTCAAACCGTGTTGCCACGTGTCGCTATGCTATTGCTCCACGTGTTCCACCCGTGTGCCATGCCATTCTTTTTCAATGAATCACATTACACCGCATGTCGTTAACTCAACAAGTGTTGACTTTGACTGGTCTCTCCTACCACGCGTCGCTCCATAATTTACCCAATGAATTTCTAATGCCACGTGTCGCGTTGTGATTGGTTAGAGCTAACAGTTTTGCTTGTTTTGATCATAGCCCTTGATCTGAAATTGATCTAACGGTCTAAATCGCACCTGAGCATTATTTAAACCCCTAATCATTCCATAAACCCTAAGTGGCCTCCATTAGCATAATTTTGGTCAATTTTTGGAGCTAAAAAGAGAGAAAAATACAGAAAAATTGAAGAGAGGACGCAATTTTGGTGGAGATTCAAGAGGAGATTAATTCTACAATTCAAGAGATTGATTATATTTTTTCTTCTACTATTTTCTTTATCAATTTTTATGTCTTCTTTTATGAAAAATATGAACTTTATAAACACAATTATGTGTAATTAATTTATTAATCTATGGATCTTATGAACCCAGCTTTTACCATATGATGATTTAATATTTTACCCCAATTATAATTATAATTTTAATTTAATTATTTTATTTAATCTGATTTGTATGCTATTAATTATTTAGCCAACAATTAATCTATAGAGACAATTAAATAGATTTGAGAGAATTATTTAATTGTTTGTCTTGATTAAATAACATGCATAATTTCTAAACAGAGATGTACAATTTTTATGTATGTGATTCATAATTGATGAACTCAATGAGTAGTATGCAATTTAATTGACATGAGAGTTAGATTAAATTAATTACTATATGATGTCTAGTTTACTTAAAAGATGAATACATGCTAGGTTAGATTCAATTGATCATATAATTAATTGAGAATTTTAACGATTTATATGTTTAAAAAATTGAGAAATTAAATATTTCTAAATATTTTCTCATATATCTCTTTAGTTATCAAATTTGATTTAACTAATTATTTTTATTTACATTTATTTATTTTAATTTTGTTTCATGAAAATATAAAAATACAAAAAAAATTGATTTTTATTTTTTTAAATTTTAAAAATTAGTTTCTAATAAAATAATTTTCTAATATTTTTTTTTCATTATATTACTTATTACAATACCAATACTTACCTATTAATCGTAGACTTTGTGTTTTACTATGACCCAACAACAATTTTTTACCGAGATATGCAAACAATGACTACCAAAACCTTGATGATTTTTTTTTTTAAACTACACAAAAACAGAAAGCACAAAATAACATACCTTAACAGAGATAGTTCCAGCTAAAGCATCAAGGTCTTCAAGCAATTTTCCAATTCTAACCTCATTCCATGGATCTCTGTACTGCTCTCTCAAGATATAATCCGTAGAGAAATTGTAAAGAATACTGGTCCTACTCTGAGACGGAGTCTTGGTGAGCAATTCACTCTGCGGAGGAGCATCCTTCGGTGGGTCAAGAAGTCTCTCGAAGATCTTAGACCTGGCTTCCCACAGTGCATTTGTCACCGGCGAATGGTACATTCCGGGCCATAAGCTGATGGGTTTTCGGGTCGATGACTTGGACTCATCAGCTGAATGAGAATTCTCAAATGGCGAAGCGAAGGTTGAAACCACTGGTATGGTGTTGTTGGGGCTAGAAGAATTCGAATCCATGGAATTTTGGGTACTCTTTGCAATTGGGTTTCTGGGTATTTCGTTTGTGTTTAACGAACAAAGATCAAAACTTTTTTGAGAAACTATGGATTTGAATTGACAGAACTTTTGGTCTTTAAAGTATAGTTATGGGTGTTGGGGGTAATAAATAAGACAGATTATTGTTGGAGGTTAGGTTTGGAGAATAATCAAGGGAGAGTTTTGAAACATTGAAGTACTTAGAACCAATCGAATTGAATGGTAATAGAAAGGGCCGGTTTGATAATTATTTTTCTTTCCAGAAACGTGGGAATGATTCTGGTTCTCTGTCTGTCGTTTTGTGAGTTTTTAATTCCCTTTTTTCTTTTTTTTTTTAAATTAACGGTCATCCTCACGCCACGTGCCTTGCAAGTAGTTATTCAACCTCATTTTATTTGTACCCCTAATAAAATATATTTATTTATTTTTATAAAATATTAAAAAATATGTGTTAATATGTAATTAAAACTTAAATAGATAAATATTTTTATTTATAATAATATATTTATATTATAATTTTTTAATTAAATATTAAAAATAATTATTAATTTTATAAATATATAATATATAATTTATTTTAATAATGATATTTTATTATTGAACATTTAAAAATATCATATATTTATATATAATTAATAAGTATTCATATCTTATAAAAATACAAATCTTATAATTATTAAGAAGATTATAAAATAATTTAAAAATTAATCATACTTAATTTTACAATTTCTTCCTTTTTATAACATCAAAAGAGTTAAATGACAAAATATCTTAAAATAAATAAATTTGGGTCCAAATATGACAATCTTATTTTTTACTATATATAATAATTATTAATATTACTTTGCATCAAAAATATATCAAAATAATTATACATGATATCTAATTATTTTAATTTTATAATAAAAATTAAAATTATGATTTAATAATCAAAATTAAAAGATTTTGTAATTTTAATTTTTTATTATTAATTAAATACTTATGTTAGTTATTTATTATTCTATAAATAATTAATTTTAATTAAAAACATTAAAATTTAAATTTTTTTCTATAAATAATATGTAATTATCTTAATTTTATATTAAAAATAAATAACAATAACATTATTCTAGTTTTTAGTTATTATTATTTATTATTTTAAAATAAATTAATTTTAATAAAATATTTTAAAGTTCGAAGAAAGTCTGAAAAAACAATTATATAAAATCTATAATTTTTTAAATTTTATAAAAATAAAATTTAAAAAGAGTAATTAAATATCCTAACTAAATTTTTTTTAATTGTAGTTTTTAATTCATGATAAAGTTATTATATTTATTAAAAAATAATTAAATAATCATAACAATAAAGTTGTGAAGAAATATAATTAAAATAATTATATGCAATATATATTTTTTAATTTTATAAATTTTAAAATTATGAAAGAATAATTAAATAATTCTAAATAAAGTCTTTTAAAATTATAATTTTTAATTTCTAGTTAAGTCATAATGTCTATTACTATTATTTTAAATAATTAATTTTAATTAAAAATATTAAAAATTAAAATTAAGAATGTGTGTTTAAATTGTGTTATTTTAAAATTCAATTTTTAATTTTTAATTAAATCATTTTGTCTAATATTTATTGTTAAAAATTTATTTTTAATTAAAAATAAGAAAAACAGATATATAAAAAGGTGATTAAATAATCTTAAAAACTTTTAGAATTTTAGTTTTTAATTTCCAAATAAGTTATATCACCCATCATTTATTATTATAAAAATAATTAATTTTAATTAAAAAATATTAAAATTTTAAACATGTGATCAAAATATTTATAAGTAATCTATAAATTTTTTTTAAAATTATTCAGTGTGAATAGATTTTTACACCATCGAATTTAAAGAGTTATTATAAAGATACAATTGAAATTTGATTTGTTACTTCAGTACTATTAAACTTTGTAATTATTGCTAAAATATCATCCATTTTTTGTTATTTTAATATTATTAAATTTTATTAAATGTTGCAAAAATATTATCGATGTAAATTAGTTAAGTTGTTAATTACAAGTTATGTGTACGTCAATTGTAATTTTATTACATTTGTAAATTTTAATGATATGAAAGTAAGAAAAAAATTGATGGTATTTTTGTAACATTTATGAATTTATTGGTATGAAAGTAACAAATTAAAGTTCGATAATATTTTTACAATCTATAAAGTTCGGTGAAAATATTTTCGCTCTCTATAAAAAAGAATATTAAGAAATGATGATTAAATAATTCTATAACTAAAGTCTTTTAGAATTTTAGTTTTTAATTTCACACTAAACCATTTTATTTATAATTTATTATTATAAAAATATTAGTTTTAATTAAAAAAATTAAAATTTTAAAAAATACCAAAAATTATAATATATTTAATACATTAAATTATATGTAAAAATTGATTGATACTTATAATATAATTTACTAATCAAAATGTGACATGTTACTTTTGGGAAGTTATAATGATGATTTTTATATAAAAATACAAACTTATTAATTTATTATAGTCATAAAATTTAGAGAAGAAAACACTAATACCACGATAATTAAATATTTTATCTAATAATTTAATGATATATTATATTTAAAATAAAAATATTATTCTATTATTAATAAAATTTATTCTAATAATAAGATTTTTTTTTATTTTAATTGATTAATTTGATATTTTTTAAAAAAATATAAAAAATTAATATTATATGTGACTCAAAAATGCAAGGTTAATCGGAGTTTTTAAAATAAGATATTCTTAAATTTTAATATATTAGATGTCAATAATGTCAAATTTTCTTAATATTTTTTAAATTTATATTAAATTAAAATATTTAAACAACCATAACGAAATTTATTTCATGTAATTTATACCCAAATATTGTATAAAGTAAGGTGAATTTTTATCCTACCTCTTTGTAATACATAGTAAATAATATATTAGAGATAAAATTAAGAAGTAATTTAAAGAGTAAATTGAGGAGTGTCAACTCTTTAATTCAAGGAGTAAATCAAGGAGTAAATCATCCTTAATTTAAGGAGTAATTCAAGGAGAAAAACAAAGAATTCTTAATTCAAGGAGTAAAACAAAAAATCTTTAATTTAAGGAATAAATCAAGGAATGTTTAATTCAAAGAGTAATTAAGGAGCGAATCTTTCTTATAAATAACTATAGAATTGTAATGAAAATATGAAAGAAACAATACAACCTTAAGAGAGCTTGTTTTATTTGGTTAGGCCTTTAGGTCTTGGCATTTTCAACGCCAATTTTCAACATGATATTAGAGCAAGTTGATCTTTATGAAAAAAATTGTTATTCCTCTACTGAAATAACATATACTTGTAACTCTTGAAATTTTATCTTTACTTTCGATAGTAGAGTTTGTGATGTCTTAAAGTGCATTTGCCACTCTATCAAAGCGATTTCTTGTTCCATTTTTTTTTTCAAACCAAGCTCTTGAAGATGATAGATTAAATCTTTCTTGCAGCTTCTACCTACTTGATGTGGAAGAGGAGTATTGTGGTAAAAGGAAAGGTCCCACATTGAAACCAACCTCTTGGCGATGATGGATTAAATCTCTCATGTAGCTCCTACCTGTCCGATGTGGAGGGGAAGCATTGTGGTAAAAGAAAAGGTCTCACATCGACAACAATATTTTTTATTTTATTTTTGCTACCGTAATCAACATTTTTGTTAGTTTTACCTTTGTTGTCTTGACTTCTCATCAGTTTCAACGATTTTTGTGCAAACTTAGATTCATAAACCTTATAGATTCAACTTGAGGGGGAATATTGGAGATAAAATTAAGAAGTAAATTAAGGATTTTTCATCCTTAATTTAAGGAGTAATTCAAGAAAAAAAACAAGAAATTTTTAATTTAAGGAGTAAAATAAAAAATCTTTAATTTAAGAAATAAATTAAATAATATTTAATTCAAAAAATAATTCAAGAAGTGAATCTTCTTACCATTATTTTACCGCATAAATCAAAGATTCTTTATATTTTAATAAAAAAGAATCAATTACCAAAATTATATCAAACTAAATAATTTGTTGCCACAATATCTGACAGTATGAGCAAGAGTTTTGCTTTTTAAAAAAACTATTTTTTTTTTACAATTGTTTCATAATATAATTACATATATTTTAATCTCCTCAAATATGTAAGATATGAAAGTTTATAATTTATTATTTAAAAAGGTATTTTTAATATTAAAAGAGTAAGCCTAATGGTCAAAGTCGGTCTTAGTTGTAACATCTTTTTTAATTGAAAGCACTTCTCTGTAAACATTTTTGTTTTGTCAAAACTTCTCTAAAAGGCTAGAAATCATAAAGACAAACCCTTTCATTAATTTTTGTAAAAAATATATATTTTATACATATTTAAAAATATAATACACATATATTTTCTATAATATAAAAACCTTATTTTTTTAAAGGATAAAAAATAAAATCAATTGAATGATTGAGTCATATAAAAATAAATTGCATTATTTAACACATTTTTTTCCTTTTGTTTTTTGAAGCTATTTGATTTTAATTTGTTTGCCTATGTTCCCTTCATTTTATGCATACTTCGTCAAATTTTCGTATCATTCTTCCAATTTTTCTTGGCACGTACATAACAGTTGTATATGTAAACTGCCATGCACAATAGTATTTCATATACATACAGCAATGGTGAAACTTAAAAATAAATATATGAACTAATTACATTCCATCTGTTTCTAAGAGTTATTGTCGGCATCCAGTGTTGGTATGCACTAAAAACACTTCATACGAAGTTAGATAGTATATGTTTCACACTTGAACATGTCAGTCACCTATTTAGATATATGGCATAGTTTTACAGTTTTAAAACTTGCATTGTTTACAATCTACCTAACAAAAATGAGTTAGTTCTTAGGAAAATCTGCACATGCATAACCTTAATGCTTGACCAAACAAAAATAGAATCGTAAAGAAAACAAAAAGGAAATGTTTCCAATGGTTAAGAGCTGTCTAAGTAACAAATTTATGAGTAAATCCCTGAGGAATTATTGGTTCATCTAGACCACGCTGACGAGATAGGTACAAGCCAATCAATATATGGTAAGAGTAGTGAAAAGTATAAAACACCACATCAACGTAGTGCAGTAACAACCAGTAATTTTCCATGCACAAACTAGTTACTGATCGATTTTATTATTAGTTCTAATATGTAACTAAGCAACAAATTTGACAATAACGTTGGAATCATAGAAGTAAAATCCTTGTAATTGTAAGTGCCGTGACTAATGAAATACCTCTGGATGGTTAAATGTGATCCATTTAACGATTCAGTTGCTTCATAAGTTATATCAGAATAATAAGTCAAGACAGATATAAAGGCCAAAACTAGTAACTATAAGATTCACAATTATATTATAATTACAACTACTAAGTATACATGAGCGAAGGTGATGTTCATGACCATATTTTTTGTCATATATTTTCAATTATTCTCCTTCCCTTCGCGAGCAACAATGAGTTCCTCTAAGCAATCGGTATCGCCAGTTTCTGTTTGCAATAATATCTCATCCTCGGTTGTGAAATGGTAATGCTCCCCTATAGCTCTTAGAAACTGGTATACCTCAAACATGGTGGGCCTCTCCTTGGGATTTTCCGAAACACAATTGCAAGCAACTTTAAGAAACTGGAAAAGCTCACCATCTACACCCTTTCCTACCAAGGATTGGTCTATTGCATCCTGGAGTTTAGAGTTTCCTGATAGTTGCATAATCCATTCAACCAAATTCCCCTTGAAGCTTTCTGGAGCTTTAGCAACATGGGTAGGTCTCTCACCAGTCACCAACTCAAGAAGCACAACGCCAAAGCTATAAACATCCCCTTTTGGAGTGGCTACCAAAGTTCGTGCGTATTCTGGAGCAACATAACCCAGATCCCCAAACTCCCCATTAACAAAGGTACTCAAATGGGTATCAATTGGATCCATGAGCCTTGCAAGGCCAAAATCTGATATTTTAGGCTCAAGTTCTGCATCGATCAAGATGCATTTGGAGCTTATATTTCGGTGGATAATACGGGGGTTACAAGTATGATGAAGCCAGGCTAATCCTTTTGCTGCCCCTATTCCAATTTTGAGCCTAGTGGACCACTCCAAAGCCTTGCCACCATCATTCACAAGGTGTAGCAGATCATGGAGCATACCATTAGGCATGTACTTATACACCAGAAATCTCTCCCTTTCTGCCACACAAAATCCTAAAAGGGGGACTAAATTACGATGTTTTACCTTCCCGAGAGTAGCCATCTCTGACATAAATTCTTTCTCAGAGTGTTGAGATTCCTGCAACCTCTTGACCATCAATGAAGTGCCATCGTCAAGCACGGCTTTGTACATAGTTCCAGTCCTTCCCAACCCAATGAGATTGTCTTTACTAAAACTGTTGGTAGCCTTCATGAGATCACTCAATCTCATTTTGGAAACTGACTTTTCAAACAACGATACCTGGAGAAAGTAGCTTTGTTATAAAATACGGTTGGCACTAAAATAGTAATCATTCAAACTTTAGTTTTGTAGAAGAAGTAAACAACGAAAACAGGTTTAATGGGGTATTAGAAATAAAATGAATATTAAACTTTAAGAAAGAAGCATTGAATGTGCTTGCCTTGATGCCTTTAGTTCCCTTTAAACTCCTTGCCCATTTGTTGCCATCAGGGTCATCTTCCTTCTTCCTCATTGATGCTCTACGGAACAAGAAGAACAAAGCAATTCCTACAATTACTGCTCCTCCAGTAACACCACCAACAGCTGCTACTGCAATAACTAATGTGCGAGATTTCTTTGGAGACGATTGACAATCTCCCAAAGGACCCCCACAGAGACCTGGATTATATGCATAGCTGGATGCTGTTATCTCCTTATTGTTGCCAAAGTTTGGAACAGGCCCAAACAGACGATTGTTGCCCACAGTAAATGTTTTAAGCCGAGAAAGAAGGCTTAGCTCTGTGGGAATCTGGCCTGTTAACTGGTTGTGGTCAAGCTTAAGAACATTTAGATAAGTACAATTACTAAGCTCCAGCGGGATTTGACCCGAGAAATTGTTATTTGAAAGATCAAGAGATGTCACAAACCCAATAATTTTAGAGATATTGGCCGGAATAGATCCAGAAAGTTCATTGTTTGAAAGATCTAAGCCTGTCATGCTCTTGCAATCCTTGATACCTTGAGGAAAGTGGCCCTTCAATCCCATATCCGACAGATGGATATTCAAGACTTTGTTTTCATCAGGGTGCCAACACTCAACCCCAAAAAATCTACAAATAAAGCCTTCAGTGCGGTTGTTGAAATCCCACGAGGAATTCAAGTAATTTTGAGGATCTTTAAGTGAATCCCTTATACTTCTCAGACAGTTAATGTCATTCTGATCACCCAAGCTGATCCTACAACTTAGCAAACACCAGAGAAGACTAACTACGAAAATTTGAAATACTCTTCTTCTAACTAATACCAACATTTCTACTTGGATAATTCTCAAATGTACAACTTAATTGGCACTTAAACAGGAAAGTGGTTAATAAATTAAAGAAATTCAGCTTCTACTGCAGGGAAGGAAAATAAAGCCAAAGGCCAAAGAGGCAATAGTTTCAATTCAGAGTTATAGAAAGAAAAATCCCATAATCCTTTCTCCAACAACACCAAGCCCTGTAGCAAACTGAGAGCCAGAGGAATATGAAACTCAGTTCAACGCTCTAAACGCTAAATTCAATAATCGATAGCACAGAACATTTGACCAAAAATCCAACTAATTATCGAAGCATAAAATGAATGAAACACGAAGAAGATTAGAAAAGCTTAGCTGACACAATAGGGGTTGACTCAGTCTTGATGAACATGAGCATATAAAATCACAAAATTTAACCCAAAATAACTGAATTTGAGAAAAGTTTCAAATACCCACCCGAAAATTCATCGCCTAAGTTCAGAATTACCCAAAAAGCCGCCAACGCGTTGATGAATCAACCGAGAATTTCGTTCGTATCACCAGGAACATGGGAACTCCAAAGCTTACAGTAAAGAAACTCCACTTACCAGGTTATATAATCAAAATTTCAAAGTTATCAACAAATCGAAAAACATTGAGAAAGAGTTGGGAGGAAACTGAGACGTGTGAATAGGTATCACTCTTGTGGAAAATCAAGAATGGCTTGATAGAAGAATGTGAGAAAAGAGGTTTTGTCGGGTCAAACAAGGCCGGCCATTTTGTCAAACTTCTACGATGACTTGGACTTTAAAGAGGGCAAATGAGCAATAGGCGTTGTCTCGGTGCTTGACTTGTCTTCTGAGCTATAAATTATCATTGCATCGTTTGTTTCATACTACTATTTAGTAGATACCACACTATAAATTCTAATCAACCTTTGCTATTACTTAATATTAGTTTTGATATTCTATATTTAATTTGATATTAATATAATTTTATTTATATTATAATAACATTATTCTATGCTTAACAATTCTCAAAGTTAATATATTTATTATGTTATAGATGGATTTTAATCGTACATAATTACATTCAAATTAATATTTCAATACAATAATTTGTTTATTTACGACACACAGAAGAACATGTCAATAACCAAAAACATTCTAGAAATAAACTATATTTTAATATAGAAGTGTATTTAAATTTTATATGCAACAAATATCATCAATATCAAGATTAATGAAACTTATAACTGTGATGTACTAGTCAATAAAATTACTTCAGATTTTGATTTAGGTGTTTTCTTCTTCTTAAAACAACATATTAAAACAAATAGATGATTTAAGCTTCATGTTTTCTCAAAAACAATTTAATTTAACTAAGAAATAATTGTAATAAAATTGAAAAATCTTTACTTTACTTTATTAAAATCGTAAATTATTAAAGTTATTTTTACTTTATGAATTATTGTAATTTGTCTTCTAAGATGAAATCAAAATTTTGGGTGTTTCTTTGTACTCTAAATTCTCTTCTTGTAATATATTTATATTTTCCTATCAATAAAATATCCTTCAATTTTTCCTAAAGTTCTTCGTTACTTATTTCTTGTAATCCTATTAGACCCTAGGCCATCTTGGTATCAAAGTCAACTTGTAATCCTATTAGACCTTAGGCCATCTTGGTGTCAAAGTCAACTAGGAGAAATTAAGATTCTGAGAATAACTCTCTGTTCATTCTATAAGAAATATTTTAGAGTAATTAGAATCAATTAGAGAAATTAATTGAATCTATTTCTAATGATAAGGAACAATTAAATTTAGAACCATTCATTAGAGATATATAGATGATTAGATCTAAAAGTAGAAAAGAAGAAAAGACAAAAGACCCATCTTTGGAAAGCTAACTCCACTTTTCTCGTAGGAATCATTAAGCACTCATTACACTAAAATCATGCATTAAAATCGGTTAATAACTGACTTTAAATCAATTTAAAATTTAAAATCGGTTCAACACGTAAATCTTCTCTAAATTTTGTATTTTTTTTACACATTTGACTCATTTTCTACTATATTCAGAACCTGTATTTGATCACATAATAGCAAAAAAATCAAAATCTTTTTGACAAAATTTAAATAATACAAATAATTGAAAATTTAAATATTAATTAATTACTTGAGAATTAAATTTATTAAAAAAAATAATTTATATAATATATATATATATATATATTTAACTTAAATTATAAATAAAATGATGTCGTCTATTTTGTCATGGATTTTGTGATATTCTCATTTTATTTCAAGAAGAGGAAATTTGGTTTTCTTAGAATCGCCAACATAGTGACTAAGAAATTAGGCAAGAGAGATGAGATGGAGTTTGGGCAAAAAACAACTGGTCCATATAAAAATTCATTCACTTAAATATACGAGCACATAAATATCTATCAAATAAGCAGCTCAAACTTCAGAGACATAAGAATAGAGAAATTAAAGCATTATAAAATTACCATGGTGTTATCCTATGTTATTCAATATCATCATATTCTTCTCTTGATTCTTCTTATGATGCTATAATTTGAACCATGTGTTCTGTCCATTCTTCTCGCAAATCATCAATTTTTTTGCATATCATAGCCCGACTTGTTCCAACCAAAGAACTATATGTAACTAAATTCAAAATAAGAATGCAATATCATGAATTCACAAAAAATAACTTATATATGTTAAAAGATTAGTAAAAGAGATTAGCACATCGACACTAGAGTGATATAATAATAACTCCATCTCTTCGAAATCATATTAACATTGTCTTAATCTTCTTTCTATAAATATGAAGCTATCTAGAATCAAGCTGATATTTTTAATGCTATAATAAGCTCTAAATATGAAGTCAAGTGTAACTTTGATTTGTTACTTGGGTTGGTTGAGTTTTGGTGCCAATAAACTAATACTTTTGTATTTCCTTGGGGTGAAACAACAATTACTCTTGAAGATATGATGATTCTTGGTGGTTTTCTTGTACTTGATTGGCAAGTGACTACCATGATGTTGTTATACCAGGGAACTAGGCAAGAAAGATGAGCAAAAAATAGGTCCATATAACAATTCATTCCCCTAAATACATGTGCACATAAACATCCATCAAATAAAACATCCAACAAATAAGCTGCCTAAACTTCAAACACAAGAATAGAGAAATTAAAACATTATAAAAATTATCATGATGTTGTCATATGCTATTGAAGATCATCAGAATCTTCTCCTGATTCTTCTTATAATGATTTAATTTGAACCATGTGTTCTGCTCAATCCTCACGTAAATCATCAAAAATTTACGAGTTATAGCCCGAGTTGTTCCAACCAAAGAACTACATGTATTTAAATTCAAAATAAGAATATAATATAATAAATTCATAAAAAATAACTCATATATGTTAAAAAGGTATATTGGTAAAATAGATTACCACATCTTTAATTGGAATGTTGGTATTTGTGATAATTTTGCTTATAAACTTCATGACATAGTAACCATATATGACTCAATCATTTTGTTGTGAAACCTACAAAAAAATGTACATGATTTTCCATATTTTTACATCTTTATTATTCAATAGTTAAATTAATTAAATTATTAATATTCATTTGTATATACCATAACTTTATCCCATATAAGCTTATGAGATTTTTTAAGGGCAATGCCCCTACTTTTGTTCCACAACTTTCATGTCCTATCAAAGTTTAAAACGGTTAGTTTTTTATTAAATATTACAAAGAACAATAAAAGAAAAATAACAAGTTATAACTCTTACATTTCAACAACTATTTTTGTATATTTACTCAATTCTATAGAAGCCGAGTCACAGTACCAAACATAATTACCATATAGATCAAGGATTATCAACATCTAATGATCTTGGCCTTATTCAAACTTTAGTGGCCAAAGGATTATCAACTTCTAATTTATGTTAAGTGTTAATGCCTTATCACATAATTGTTTAGCTTTAATGTTAACATCATTATCTTGATATTGATTGACAAATGAAGAATCATAGAACATTGCTAAATGTGATGAGTGATTAGCGATTAGCTTGAAGTCGATAATAACATGCCTTATATAAAAGAAATATATAAAAATAATTAGATACTATAAATATAATTATATATGTTTTACGTAAATGAAAGTTATTTACTGATTGAGGACTTATTTTGTCCACGCTTGAATTATACTTAAATTGATCATTTGATATTCAAATAACTGCAATAAGCACTCGATCGATATATATGTTTAACCAATATCTACACCAAAAATTTCTCTAGGAAGTGGCACAATTCATCCATCATTTATGCTAGTCTTGTTCGCAACAATAGTCATCAAAGAACCAACATTTCTGCTGAAGTTTATAGCATAATTGATAACTATATTTTATATAGTTATTAACATCTATTTTATTAATTATTATTGTTATGTTCTTCATATTTTTAGTTAATTTTAGTTTAATAAATTAGTATTTATTGTTTTTTATATAATTTAAGAAAATTAAATAATTTGTATCGAAAACTTACTTAATTGCAAATTTATGCCCAAAAATATAATTTCAAATAAAAAAGTACTTAATTGCAATTAATAAAAGTTGAAAATATAATTTAAATTAAAATCGGGCTTAATTTCAATTATTAAAAGTTTAAAATTTAATTTAAATTAGGAAAGGGCTTTATTGTAATTAAACAAAGTTTAAAATGTAATTTGAAATATATTTATGGGTTAAAATGCAATTAATAAAACTTATTTTTTTGCGCAGGAGAGAAGAATCCACGCGCCATCATCCACGCGTACAACGTGGACCGTCCGATCAAAGCATAAACGGTTAGGATGCGTGCATGTCCTTCAAACCCGACCAAAGAGAGTGGGTGCAGGGTTTCCTCTATCACGCGGCTCGGTGCCCGAGTGGGGCCCACCTGTCGCACAGGCCGGCGTGCAGGGTGGGACCCACGTGTCTGACGCATTTTCAAGGAATGATCTCGTGTGGCCATTTTCACATACGCCCGATTATACATCGAACAGAAAGTTACCGCTTGTCCCACTTTATATTTCAACCAATAATATTCTGACACATGGCAAGGTTTTGATGAGCGCGAAAACGCAAAATCACGCACGCGTTCCAGCCGTTGTCCCCCACTTTCTCGACGCCTCTATTCCCGTGTGGCATTTCTGCATGCGCCCGTCCTTGAGCGCCAATGATATGCTGCCATGTGTCCCACTTTAGCTTTCAGGAATCACATGGCGACACGTGGTAGCGGGAATTGAAAAAAAAGAAGCAGCGACGTGCATGTTCCCAGTTTACGTTTTCGATATCAGTTTTTGCGTTTCGATACAATTTTGTCCCCCACGCATATTTTTAAATTAATTTCTCCATCATTAGTTGTCCCCCGCGTGTATTAAAAAAATATATTTTAAAATGTATTTTTTTAGAAATTTGATATTATAAATAAGGGATAGTATGAAGAGTTTAGGAGTTTTTTATAGTTTAGAATTTTTGTGGTGTTAGGGGTTGGTTGTGGAACACGTAGAAGCCATTTTGGCTTCTATTGTGTTCTGCGTGTGCCAAATATTTTGGAGAAGATGAAATTTTAATTTTCTTTGTGTTCTTGAACGAAATTCCTTAACTTCTGTAATTTTTAATTTTTAATTTATGAAATAATTTAATTTTTCTAGGGTTGCATTTTATGTAAATTTATGAAGCTTTTATTTTAATTATTTTTGAAAGACTTATAAGACGTTCGATTTGTTTATTCTATCTGTACTTAATGCTTTTTGATTATTTACGAATTTTATCAAATTGATCTGTGGCACATAAATAAACTTGGAAGAGACATTTTTGTGTATATTACTCATGGATAGAATGACATGTATGATGAAGGATAGGAATATACCCTAATTGTATGTGTGGCCATTTGAAAACTTAGAACGTAATGAATCTTGGTGAATTTAATTCTCATAGAGATATAGTGAATTAATTTAACGAGGTGTGTTTATACGGAGCTCGGAAGAGATGTATGAATAAAATTAGAAGTTTTCGGTTGACAAATTAAATGTACTAAAAATATAAATCAAGAGAAAATAATATGATTTGAGGGGATTAATTTGGTGTAAAATTGGAATCCTAGATTTCTTTTATTTTCTTATTAATTCTTTCCTTAAATTTGTTCAAATCAATGATCGTTTTGAATAAAATCAGTGGGAAAAAATTGTAGTACTCAACAAACTGTAGTAACAAATCTCTGTGGGAACGATACTTTACTTACAAATCTTATTACTTGTGACTGTGTATGCTTGCACATTTTATGTTCTCCAAAAGAGACAACAATAATCATATACTTTTTCCATGACTTCTTCTTAAATGACTTAATGTGCGATGATTTCCCACTAGACATAGATTTACCACCAGATACTTACTTTGTGTCTCTTAAATATGCCTCACTTACTAATTTTGGTATAATAGACTAAAGAAGATGTATTATATATCTTAGAAACAATAAAAGAATAATAATATAATAGAAGTAGTAAAAAAAGTGTTATCTTAAGTAAACAAATAGTACCATGTCAAATTTTATCACAACTTGACTAGACGACCAAGCCATATATTGTTCAACCGCTTCTTAGACTGTGGTAGCATCAAAAGGCACAGGTAGTAGACAATCATGGAGCAATAATTGATCAATTACTATCTGCTCATAAATTGACAAATATTGATTATGAATCATTCGATCATCACTCAATTGTTGTACCATTCTAATAACAACATAGTCTGTTAATGATGAATGTTTCAACAAACATTTCATATTTTATAAATTGTTATATATAATAAATAAAATATATAATAAAAATAAAAAATAATAGATTATCTACATAAACTTTAAATCTTACCATAAATGATTCATCAAATAAAGGAGGACTCTCATGTGGGGTAACTATTGGAAGTAAATTCTCATCAAAATATTCATCATGATATGATGGATGGTAAGAATGCACATATTGCATTGGACATATTAAACCACTACTTGATTGCATCTGCATTCTTGTCATAAATGGAGGATCAATAGGATGATTATATCCCATACAGGATATAAGTTGGGTGTCATGAGATTGCATGAGTAGCATGCTTGGAATGGATGGTGGCATGATTGACATGGATGGTTGTATGCCTGGGCAATAGGACTTGCCCTGATTGTAGTATGTTGTCATGCCTGACATGTGTTGTGATCGATATTCTTTTAAATTTGCAATCTCACTTAACATTAAGACCTTAAAGGAGTTGAATTCTTCTTCAATTTTACAATACTTCTCCTTACTGACCATCTGACGCTTTTGTTTTGGAATGTTAAAAAACTCCATATAGCCATCATATTGGCTTCCTCCCCTAACATGACCAAGATGCTCGTGTCCAAATGCATGATATATAGCATTTTTCCCTGGTTGTTCGATTATTTCACCCCTTGCTATTTGTTCTTGAACAACTTTCTACAAATAATAAAGCAAATAAACATATCATACATTATTACATCAATTAGCAAAAATCATAAAGACTTTGTATCAAGTTAAATTACTAACCAAATTATTTAGTTGTTCTTCTCCACGTTTAGTCATTAATCTTAACTTCTTCGTTTTGGATGTCTTTGTTTCTATATACAATTCATATTGAATAACCATTTATTAACCATGACATCAAATTAAATTTGAGAAAAATAAGTATAAAAATATTTATAAATTAACAATTTAATAATATCATTCTTTGTCTAACTTTAGAATTTAAAGACCTCCTAGTACGTTTAGAAAGAATATTCTACATTTATATATTTTGATGTTCTTTTCTAATAATTTGAAATTCATTCGTACGTCTATAATCTAAGAAGTCTTTCCATACTTGGGGTTCAATCTAGGAGTGTTCTTCAGGGATTTTGTATAGTTCTACTTCATCAAGTGGTTCCAAATATGAAAACATATAATTTCTGACCAATTTGAAAGTTTTGTATTCCTTCCATGCCTTATTTACAATCTTATAATACTAGCTAATCCAAGAGTCGGTGACTTTAAAACGATTCTATGAAAACACGTATTTTAGATTATATATAATACAAAAAAGATATAATATGTGTAATTAGTTATAAAATAAAAAATACTTACATAAATGGTTTTCCATATTTTGAAACTTTTAAGCATCGTCAACCTTAGTTCAATCATTTATATTGATTGGTATACTTGACTTTACAAGTCTACCAATAGAATATTTCAACATTATTTCAATCATTTATATTGATTGGTATACTTGACTTCACAAGTCTAACAATAAAATATTTCAACCTTATTTCAATCATTTATATTGATTGGTATACCTGACTTCACAAGTCTACCAATAGAATATTTTAGCTATTGTCCATTTTTCCCTAATGGATTAACAGTAGCATCAAATAGAATAGGTAATCTATCATCTAGGTTAAGTGGAGCATCAAGTATATTTGCTCAACCCCGTCTTTTCAAATGTGCCAATGGATCATTTGAATGTACAAGCTCTGGTACCCTAGTGATGAGTGCTCAAAAAACACTAAAATTACCTTGATTTTATGCACATTAATTGATTAAAAAAATATATATATATATATATATTTATATTATTTTATCATATATTTATATAAATCTGACTTTTCAGAATCACAGGTATTTTTATTGTTTTTTAAGTATTTTTGCTTAAAAACGTAACTTAAAGACTCAAAGAGGAATACTAGAGGAAATACATCACTTATATATTCATAAAATAAATAAGAAAAAGTCAACAAATATGGAAAAATTGGATAAAATAGGTCAAAAAGGTCAAAAAAGAGAAAATTGTGCACGCTTGATTGTCGATTCACGCTGCCAGCGGCGTACTTGAACATGCGCGCCCACGCCCGACAACACCTGACACCAGTCGCGTGCACCGCACTCGATCCGTCGCGCTACGCTCATGTCAGTATGACGTCATTAATGACATCATCATTCACTACTCCACGTTTCCACCATTTTTTATCATTTTTTCACCCATTTTTTCTTCCTCTCCTCACCTATAAATACCTGCATTCTCTTCACTTCAAATCATACCTAAACACACATCTTCTTCTCTATTTCTTTCTCTCATTTCTTAGTTTTTTTAGTTTTAATGTTCTTCTCTTTTTGAGAAGAACTAGTTATGTTTTCGTAATTTATTTGCTTTTTGATTCAATAGAGAAATCCTAAACATTATGTCATGATATTTTGGGGTTTGTGTTTTTAATCTAATAACATAAAAATAAATATATACACAGATTTAATAAACATTTATGCAAATTTGATCTTTTATAATAGTGGAGTATTTATGGATATAATAACTAAGTTAATTATGCTTGCTCATATTATTTACGTTATTAAAGATATAAATTGATATTTATTGATTCTCTCTTTTTTATATGAATACCACATTTGGTGGGGTTAGATATTATTTGTTAGCTAAACAAATCAATTAACACCTATGGATGCGGTTGATAACTAATTTATTAATTAAATTAATTCTTTTTTTTTTCTAAGAGATTGAAAATGAACCATTTAAATGCCACCTTTGGTGGGGTTAGACAATTTAAACTTTATTCAAGGTGTCCAAATTAAACCTAAGAATTTAGTTATCCTAGTACTAACTTTCAAGTTTTAAAACTACTATTGAAAGCATGTTGTCAATACATTTTTAGATAATAATTCTTATAAAAACTTTTGAAATAGAGCTTCACTCTAACTACCGGACGACTATACCAATAAAAAAAAGAGCACTACTCTAAATGAGATTGGATAACTAAACCTTAAAATCTAATTTTTAGATTTAAGTTTGTAATGAAAAATAATATATTTCTCTCTAACATTCTTAATATAAAATCTTGAATAAAAACAAAATAAATTCATTTTAGAGATTTTCACCTATTTAATATTTCGCAAGCATAACAACGTTATTATTATATCATGTTTATAAACAGCCAACAAAGTTAAATTTAATCACAGGAAAATTAAATATAACATGTAAGAATAAAGCATAAAAAATAACTGTAAAGAAAATAAAATCTTACAGTACCTTAATGTTATTCATGTTGTTGGAAAACCTCCAAACGAAATTTGCACTTCCATTTATTGAATAAAAAAACAAATAAATTACAAAAACATAACTAGTTCTTCTCAAAAAGAGAAGAACATTAAAACTAAGAAAAACCAACTAAGGAAAAACTAAAAACTAAGAAATGAGAGAAAGAAATAGAGAAGAAGATGTATTTTTAGGTATGATTTGAAGTGAAGAGAATAAAGGTATTTATAGGTGAGGAGAGGAAGAAAAAGTGAGTGAAAAAATGATAAAAAATGGTGGAAACGCGGAGTAGTGAATGATGATGTCATTGATGATATCATGCTAACGTGAGGCACGACGGTGCGTGCGCGCGCGGCCTGGTCGTTGTGTGCTGGCGCGGCTGGGCGACTACGTGCATGATTTCTTTATTTTTAACATTTTTGACCCATTTTGTCCAATTTTTTCATATTTGTTGACTTTTTCTCATTTATTTTATGAATATATAAGTGATGTATTGCCTCTAGTATTCCTCTTTGAGTCTTTAAGTTACATTTTTAAGCAAAAATACCTGAAAAATAATAAAAATACCCGTGATTTCGAAAAGATAGATTTATATAAATATATGATAAAATCATATAAATATATATATTTTTTATCAATTAATGTGCATAAAATCATGGTAATTTTAGTGCTTTTTGAGCACTCATTACAACCCCAACCAGCTTCTTGCTAGTCCCTTAGCAAGAGAAGCGATAAAAACTAAAAATTAAACTATCCTAAATCACTTCCATGGATTGACACGGTTGCATTTAGCCTATGCAACATGCCTTTAAACCCCTAGGTTGTCCTAGTGGACGAGTTTGAGTCTCGTGAGGGTTTTCAGTAATGATACCCACAAACATTGAACTAAATGTAAAAATTAAAAGAAATAACAATAAAAAAACAACTTAAAAATTAAAATTACAAAAAAAATCAAAAATTAACTTTTAAGAATAAACTAAAAGAAAACAACATGAAACATAACACAAAAATGTCTTATACTTTTTAATCTCTTTTAAGATCATAATTAAAATCTCAAGCATAAGTTATTTTAATCTCTTTAAACAATCATGATTTATTATAATAATTAGTCAAAAATCATTTTCATATTTCATATAAAAAATGCATTAATTTAATTTCACCCAATTTCAATGTCATGAATCTGAATTCGCTTCGACTCTATTCCTCATAAGTCAATACTCTCAAAACACTGAATCCTATGGGTTCAAAAACTCATACTAATTTATATGCGAAAGAGTTGATGTATAGAAATGAACTAATATGTTTGCATATGTATAAAGAATAAAAGCTCAAAGTATTATTTTGACATTGATCTCATGGAAGTAATCAAATGTATAAATTATAAAGATATCATATATAAAAATTATTTTCATGCATAAATCAAACTCATTAAGAAAAAATTTCAAGATATATGTCTTTTACAAATGAAGAAAGTGCAATAACTTTTTAGGAAATTACTTCCTATATCTTTCTTTTGTAATTAGCCTTTACTCACAACTTTGTAGGCAATGTGGGTCATAGTATGTAGATTATACTATATATTCTTTATCTCTCTATATTTTTCTGAAGATATTTTTCAATATATATCATTTTTTTAGAGAGTCAACCCATGTACAGATTGTATATTTTTTAGGATTTTGGGTAATGCGGGTCATAGTGTGTAGATTATACTATATATTCTTTATCTTTTTATAATTTTTTGAAGATACTTTTTAATATATATCATTTTTTAGAGAGTCAACCCATGTACATATTGTATATATTTTTTAGGATTTTGGTGAGTGGTTAATTTTGTGGCTTTTCTGTTTGATTTGGTTTAGGTAACCTGAGATATATCTTTTTTTTTGTAACAGTCATGCATGAATGAGATAAAAGCATATACTATCAATTTCTTCTCAAATCATTTAATCTAAGTAAAAATAATAATAAAAAATATACGACACTCTATTAAGATGAGAAAAAATTCATACATTCAATGCTAATACCTATAAAGATCATCTAAAAATATGAAGAAATAAGAAATGTGTTTAGAGTAGAAAAAATATATATTTCACTCTGAATAAAGAAAATTAGGCTCAAATTATATCTCACAAAGGTAGTCTCTACTAAAACAAATTCATAAACACCAATTTTTGGTTTAATATAATTTATACATCTTATCAAGAAATATTAGTTATGACAAAAACTAACTAATTATCAAAAACAATTACAAAATATTTCATGATATGTTTTCAAAAATTAATCTAACAGTACAAAAGACTTTACTATTTACTTAAATTTGATTTAAAAAAATGATAAATTTTTGTGAGAATTTTTTTTTAAAATTTCAAAAATTACTAAATCACACAAAGAAAATAAAACCAAACACAATAAAAATGAAAATGTGAGCATAAAAAAGATTTTTTTTTTAAATTGTTAATTTTTTTTTAAATTAAGCATGGTAACTTTTCACCTAGCATCCATGAAATATCTACAAATAATGATAAAATATAAATTAATTGACAATTTTAAGTCCAAGCATATAAACATACAAGAGTTATTATAATAATATAGAACATACATTATGTTTAATTAGGTTGTTGATTGTATATATACATTCCTTCACAATCACTTCAAATCCATGACGAAGAATCATCGTCATCAACTAGATCATCACATACATTATGCAATTTGTTTAAGAAATGACTAATATTGGATAATGTATCAAAAATGTCATCATTTTCTAAAACATCACAATGGTAGAACTTTTTTTATGGAGGCGTTAACAACACAGACCATCTTATGTCAATTTGATTGCTCACGTAAAATTCTTGTTTTGCATTAAGTGCTAACGTAAAAGGATCATCAGTGTGACTTATCTTGGATAAATTTACAAGGGTAAATCCAAAATCATCTATTTTATATCCAGTATTGATAACATCTTCGACCCAGTTACACAAGAATACTGTTTCATGTAAGACCTCATAATCGAGTTCCCAAATTTCTTGAATTATACCATAATATATTTTATCAAAAATTACGAGATTACCATCTTTTGAACTGGAAAATTGCATAGTTTGTGCAACCATCTTCACACCACTATTCTGATTTACTCAAAATTTCTCCCTTGCTTGAGTCGTAAACCTTGATCCATTAATTGTGAAACTAGAATATGATTTGTCATCGAATTTTGGACCATGTGCAAGTCATTCTAAACTTTATGTTATTTTATGATTGAGTTTGTTGAGTTCAACTTGAATCTATGCATATAAAACATGAAATGTGTTTAAAACATTATAAAGAAGTACTAATGAATTCTTGTATGTGACACTTACATGGTTGTGAAACCAATTAATAAGCTCTCACTTATGTTCATCATATAACCATTTTTCTTCTCTTTTTTTATATAACGAGGATCGATCTTCAGTAAGTTTAAATACATTCTATAATATTATTAAAGATATATCAATTAGATATCATTAATAGTTAAATAAAAAATAATTTTATTTTAAATGAAAAGATTGAACCTGTCATCGTTTACTCTATGTACGTTTATGCCTCATCATTATTTACCAAAATGATTTAGTGTACTTTTTCACATTGAGTGTGATCAATAAACAATTTCTTACTTCCACTAAGTATAGGGTCACCTACTTGGATAATGTGATGTTCTAAGAATAACTTGTGCGTAGGATTCTCAATTTTATTGCAACTACTAAAGTATTCAGAACAAAACTCAATGGCATATTCAGCAATGTAGCGTTTCACCATGCATCCTTTAGGACGATTTCTATTATTTACATATCCTTTAAGGACTTACATGTATATCTCAAAAGGATACATCCACCTTAAGTAAGTAGGATCACATAATTGCACCTCTTGAACTAAATGAACACACAAGTGCATCATTATATCGAAAAAAGGAGGAAAATATTTTTCAAATAGACACAAATTCTCTACAACATCTTTCTATAAAGAGTTTAACTCGCGATTGATATAGGTTTCTTGCATATTGTATTGAAAATGAATAAAGATGAATTATTAATGATCGAACATGCTTTGGAAGAATTGATCTAATAGCAACTAGTAATAACTGTTGCCTTAAGATATGATAGTTATGTGATTTCAATTCATAAAGTTTCTTATCGATGATAGATACAAAATTTCTTAAGTTGGATGAGTAACCATCAAGAACTTTCACACCCGCTAAATATTTACAAAACACATTCTTCTCTTTTGTTGATATTGTATATGATACCGGTGGCAAGTATGTTTGATTCTTATTATTTTCCTCCCTTGGTGCCAATTCAGGTTGTATGCTTAGTTTCTTTAAATCCAGTCTTGCTTTAATTCCATCCTTCGTTTTTTCAGGTATATTAAGTAATGTACCAATCAAGCTCTCACATACATTTTTCTCAATGTGCAGGAAATCTAAGATATGACGAATGTATAGGTCTTTCTAATAAGGTAATTCCCAAAATATTGATTTTTTATTCCAACAATCATGGTCTACTGATTCAGTAACATTTTCATTTTCACCCATTTTATTAGTTGACCTCTTTCATTTCCCTACCTTAGTGAGTATTCGTTTTTTCATCTTTCCATATCGTTTGAATGTCATATCATTCAATTGCCTTAATATCTTAACACCTCGCAAAGGTCGGGGTGCAGGATCACGATCTTCTTCACCATCAAAAAATTTCTTTTGGTATCTAAACTTGTGTTCATATGGAAAAAATATTCTATGTCTTCTATAAGACATCTTTCGTCCGTGAATAAGATAAGTTGCAGAAGTGCCATCACTACATATAAAGCATCCCATATAACATTTTGTTTCATATCTCGATAAGTTTCCATAGGTAGGAAAATTATTAATTATCCATAAAAGGACCCCCTTCAAGTTAAAGTGTTTTTCTTTATGTGCATCGTAAACATTTACACTGTTATTCCACAACGTCTTTAAATCCTCTATCAGAGGTTGCAAATATACATCAATATCAACATCGGGTTGTTTCAGTCCTGAGATCAATAATGTTAACATCATAAATTTTCTTTTCATACATAACTAGAGAGGAAGGTTGTATGTTACCATAATTAATGGCCAACAACTATATCTACTATTAAGGGAGCTGTGTGGATTAATTCCATCAGCAGTAATGGCAAGACGAAGATTGCATGGATAAGATGCAAATTAAGAGGATAAATTATCTACTACTTTCCAATTTGGATAATCACAAGGATGGCATAGCACCTCATCATTAGATCGATTATCTGAATGCCAAGTTAACATCTTTGATGTCTCTTTACTTTTGAACAACCTTTGAAATCTAGGAATCGGATGAAAGTACCAAAGAACCTTTACGGACACACCTTTCTCAAGTGTTGTCTCATTTGTAGCATGTTTCCATCTCAATTCTTTACACATCAGAAAATCATCTAATGTCTTATATTCTTTTCTATAAAGAATGCAATCATTTGGACAAGCATGAATCTTAGGAAATTTCATACCAAATCGACTAAAAGATTTCTTCACTTCATACATTGAATATGAAAATTCAATACCCTCAAGAAACATATCTATTAATAAATTTAGTAATTCTATGAATCTCTTGTTAGAAAAATCATTTTTTGTCTTCACATTGTACAAATGAACCAATCTTCACATTTTAGTGTATTTCTTACATTTTGGATACAACCGTTTTTTGGCATCTTTTAGAAATTTTTAAAAGTTTTGGAATCATCCTCATGTAGTTCATCTTCAAGACCATGAAACATATTTTATGTTTGTACATTATGATAAGATATATATAATTCACTCACATTCTTATTTATCTCTTTCCCATGAGTACTATCAATATTTTCTCCATGATAATACCAACATTTATAACTCAAAAGAATACCACTACGGATAAGGTGATACTTAACCTATCAAAATCATGAAATTGCTTATTTTTACATTTAACACATGAGCATCGAATCATAGTAATTTCATTATTACTATTTATACAAGCAAATTTCAAGAAACTTTCAACTCCAGAAATGTAGTCCTGCTCAATTCTACATTTTGACATCCTTGATTTGTCAATTTTCTATTAATGACATTAAACATATTAAATATGTATCTAACCAATATATTTCACATATTATTTTATATGAATTTTCTAATTATTAGAACATCTATCAAAACATCATATAAAAATAAATACATAAAAGCTAAACATAACAAATATATACACATAAATATAATTATATGAGATTTATTGTAATTACTAAATGCCACATCATTTGAGTTGATTTCAAATTTAAGATATATAAAACAAAACTTATATAACAATTTTGTGATGATTAATATTTTTTTTAAATAACTACAAAGACACTGAAGATGGTTATGTCATCTTGTGTTTTTACATTGATGACATACTAATTGTGAGTAGTAACGATCAAATGATCAAATATACTAAGAATATGTTGAATTAAAGGTTTGATACGAAGGGCATGAGACTTGTTGATGTAATTTTAGGAATTAAGATATCAAGGATATCAAGTGGTCTCATTCTAAGTGAATGTCACTATTGATAAGATAATTGAGAAATTCAACAATGATGATTCTGAACTTGTTAGAACACTAGTAAATGTAAATATACACCTATTTTAGAATAAAGGTGAGAGTGTATCTCAATTGAAATATTTTAAAGTGATTGGAAGTCTTATGTACTTGATGAGTTGTACAAGACCGAATATAGCTTAGTTGTAAGTAAACTAAATAAATATATCAATAATCTAGGATCTAATCATTGGAAAAGTATTACAAGACTACTTATATACTTAAGATACATGCGTAGCTAAGGACTAAACTACACAAGGTATCTAGCTATATTAAATGGATATAGTGATGAAAACTGAATATTTGGCATGAAATATTCAAAGTCTACTAGTGGATATGTGTTTACATTAGTGGTGCAGCTATTTCATGAAAGTTCTCTAAACATATGTGCATTGCTAGATCCACGATGAAATCTGAGTTCATTGCCTTAGATAAATGTGGTGAAGAAGTCAAATGGCTATGCAATTTTTTAGATGATATTCCTAAGTGGGTGAAGTCTGTTCCTACAATATGCATCCATTGTGATAGTCAATCGATCATTGGTAGGGCATAGGGAAATACGTACAATGGTAAGTCTCGACATATACATCATAGACATAATACTATTAGACCATTACTCTCAACTAGAGGTTATATTTATTGACTATGTGAAGTCAAAGGATAACATAGCAAATCTGCTAACCAAAAGGTTAAATTGAGAGTTAGTTGTTAAGTCATCGAGGGAAATAGAATTGAAGCCCATGAATGAATAAAGATTTATCAAGGGAATCCAACCTATTTGACTAAAGATCCCAATATCTAAGTGTAAAAGGGACAACCTAATTGTAAAGTGAAGACTCTCATGCGAAACAAAAATTATATGAAGGTCAACTGTTCTTCTAACTTAAATACGTAACAAGGACCTAGATGGGAGGTGAAAATGTCAATGCATGGAATTTTTTCAAGAGCTCTATATCAATTCGGCTAAGCATGCTTCATAGCATGAATTAAGCAATTAATTCAGTAGAAGTACAAAACAACATGTTCAAGTCAACACACAATAAAAACAACTAGTAGATACATAAAACAATAATTTATAGAATACACACTAGTAACAGTATGCCTTACATGTTCTTGTCTAGACTAGTAACATACATACATGACAAAAAATACACAGATTGTGATACAAGCATACATATATATAAAAAAAATTCAATTACTTTAAGACCTCATATGTGGTAAAATATTCAATAAATAATGATTGTACTTTCATAGTATGTAATCAAACATACATGTTTAACCTAATAAAGAGTTTGACACCTAGTACACTTCTAGGATAAAAAGATACAGACTCCATAAATATTCCTACCAAACTCGCATACAGATAAAAAAATAGATTATACTAACAAATAATCTAATCATGCATTACTATAAAGGAGTCTAAGACCCAATACACAATCAGGTTAAGGAGATACTAACTCCTTACGAACTCAACCCAATGAGGCAAATAATAGAGAGATAAACTCCTAACAAATAATAACAACTATAGTAAAAATAATCACATACAAATAGTACAAAGTAAAAGCAACATTCAAGAGTAAAAAATCTGGCAATAAATAGGAAAAACTTTCTAATCAGAGTTTAAACTTCAGTGTAGAAACATATACCACTTAGACTCTGATTGTACTAACCATACATTATAGCATACACAACATCATATATAACGAGGTAAACCTCATATTTAGACCCTATCTATGTGATAACATCATCAAGTTGTTTAAGGTAACCATTCAGCAACAACAATTTACTAAACAATAAAATAGTTACAACTCTGAAAGAAATAAAACTACTATTAGCTTTATCAACTAGGAGCTCTATTTGAACTATCTATTGTTGCTTTTGCTTGCTACTTCCATAATGACCTGGTTTGACTTATGAACCTAGCTCTTCCCTAAAGCCCACATCATCAAATGTGATGTAATTAGTAACCAGAAGTATAACAACTCACACTCTTGAGAACCACCCTCATACTCAAACATCCTATCTCTTATTGCACACGACAAGAGATATAAGAACTCAAAGCATTTAACTTAGCTCACTCTTATGAAGAAGGTTTCATAACATCGATAAAATAGTCTTAAGCACTCACAACTTAAGAAAGTTATTTTACACTAATTAGCAAACACCATCTCGACTGCTCAAAACTCACAAGCATGATTTTGCTTAGGTATTAGTAATCTAAAAACAGAAAAATGAGATGTCAATTTGATATAACTTTACTACATTTTTCTAGATACCAAATAGGAAGAAATGTGGGTATTTATAGAATTTGAATTTACCACCTCGCCAACCACCTCACCAATGGTAGTGGTGAGGGTGGTGGAGAGGCACTAAAAAATCACATTTTTTTCTTCAAAAAATTATCGATTACTATCCATAAATACTCATACTAAAAATGAATCAATACATAAGTGACAACATTGGCGAGGCAACGTGTACCACTTAGCATACACACTATGAAAACTAACCTCATGGTATGTGTAAACATGCTTATATATAAAGTCTATCTAGATATGTGTGTGTTGTATTACTGATTCGCAGTAACCAATCTTACATGAAAGAAGACAAATACACTAAGTAAGAATAAAACATAAAGTCTATCTAGATATGTGCGTGTTGTATTACTGATTCACAGTAACCAATTTTACATAAAAGAAGAAAAATACACTAAGTAAGAATAAAACAATCATTATATTTTGCACACGGGAAGCCAACACATAGACACAAATATAACGAGACTTACATAAAGACTTAGTGAGATTGTTGTAGAGGTTTACTCTCAAGTCCATTCCTATGATGAAAATAACGATACCCGTAATATACAAGGTAAATTAAGGATTTTAATAATTCTCATGAAAAGAATACCAAATGAAGCATGCATGTTACTCTTATAGATAAAAGATTACCTATGTGAGAGAGAATTTGAGCCGTTTCGAAAATGAATTATGTAGTTTTAATTCTTTAGAAACTCTTATAGAACGAGGCATATGTTTATGGCCAAAACGAACATACAATGATAAAAGAATTGTATCAAAAAAAACTCTTGTGTAATGTATGTTATGCTTAGATAAACGATAGAACAGTTCAAAAACATCGCGTCTATTGGTAAGTCAATAAAGTAAATATGTTTTTATAAAAAAAGGTTCAAAAGGTAACATATATTTATATTACTTAGGTTTTGAATTATTAAATTATATTTTCATGTTAAAATTTAATTTAAAATCTTTGTTGATTTTTATTTATGTAAAAACTTGTTGAAATTTTTTATGAATTAAAATTATTTTGATTATGAAACAGTTTTGACATTTTATTTTCGTTTATTTGTTATGTTTCTAGTACGTTTTACACCTTTATTTTTCCGTTGCTCATTTGCGATTTTAAATTTTTTAAGTAATAAAACGTTTTTCTTTGCTTATTTAATATTACATTTATTAGCAAACGTTTTACTCTTCATATATATATATATATATATCCTATTACAATTTACGAAATACGAAAAAAGAAAAAAACTTGTGTTCTCAATGTTTGGAGTTAAAAATTTATTTAGTTAATAAATTATAGTATAAATTTATTATTATTTTATTGTTGTATTTTTTAAATTTTTTAATATTTAAGTTGAGTGAAAAAGAAAGATCATCTTGAAAAACCGTGTAATATATAATAGCCTTGATATTTATTTAATTTTATTATTTAAATTTTTTATTTACAATTTACGTATATTTATATTTGTATATTTTTAATTTAAAATAATACATTTTTATTATTAATTTGTTGATTTTAAACAGAGAAAGGTGAAAATTGCAATACTTAAAACCAAATAAATATAGGGAGATTTGAAAGTGCTAAGAACCAACATGCTAGGAGTGGTGGAGTGAGGGATGGGTATGGATATGACGGATTCTCTAAAGCTAGCAAAACTCCAAATTAGAGACACCTCTACTTCTGCTATTTTTTTTTTCATTCCAAACAAGAAAACAATGGATGATGATGGATGAACAGAGGTTGGGTAGAAGATGAGAAACAATGGAGATAAAGTTCGGAGGAGGAGCGACAATCCCAAATCCTTATTTTAAGGAGATGAAAATGGAAGAAAGATTTGATGGAAATTGAAGTGAAAATGAGATTAATTGATGGACATTGATTGAAAATAGAGCGAGATCAGCTCTACAAGAGCTCTTGAAGGGCCTCTCAAAAAGGCGGCTTTGAATTATTTTTTGAAGTTCGGCTATTTGGTGAATGATAAAATAGATTATTGTATTTTTGATTGTATTGATTGTTTTCTGTTATATATATATATATATATACCACTTTGATAATTTTAATCTAATTACAATATATATCTATCATTTTTGCTCCTTTTATTCTCAGTTAATGCAACGATTTATATAATTGTGTTTATCTTAATCACATAAAATTTAATTGGATATGAAATTATAATTTTATTACATTTAGGGTAACAAAATACAGAGCAGTCCATTCATGATATTAACATATTTATAAATTCCAATTGAATATGTCTCAAAATGTATTTCTACTTCCATTGAATGATAAAACACTTTTTTTCCCCTTTAAAGACCTTGTCTTTTATAAAAATATAAATATAAATATAAAAAATGATATTAGTTTCAAACTGTGATAATTTAAAGTAAGACTATGAAATTTTATTTTAAAAAATAGCTTTATTATTAGTGCATAAAAAATATATCAGATATTAATTAAAAAATATATTAAAATATTATTTATAAGTAATATAAAACTTATTTTTATTTAAAACTGATTTTTTAAAATTAAATATATAATATTATGTATAAATTATTTATACATAATATTATATATTTAATCAATCATAATATCAATCATATTTCTTCCAAAAAAAATTATATTTATAATATTTATATAAAATTTATCTTTTTTCAAAATTAATATTTTATGGCGTAATGATTGATGTTATTTATATTGAGTAAAAAATTTATTCTATTAGGTTATAATAATTCTATTCTTATAATTATTTATTATTTTGTTTATATTATATATTTAATATAAATTTTAAAAATTAATAAAAATATTTTTTATATCAATAAAATTACTTTTAACGATATTTTATCAACTTCTAAAATTTACATGTGAAATCAATAAAAAAGATAGTGTGGTAACTTTTATAATCAATAATAATGTCTTGAAAAAATTACAAATTTGTTGACAAGAGAAAAATAAATGAAAGGGAGAGATATCTAACTTCGGGATTTGAATTTAGAGAAAAAATAAAATAAATAAAAGAGCACAGTGGAGCTTCCAAAAAAAAAAACAGTCGTGCGAGAAGAGCTTACAGGTTACAACGTGGCATAGCTATAAGAGCACTTCGTAACTCACTATATACCCACTGGCTCACCCAACTTTAGAATTTAGAGCTGTCGAGACTTCCACATGAAGTAGTAAAAAAGGGAGTGCTCAATAAAAGCAAAAGGTTGAAGCAAAGGCTGCGATGATAAAACACACCCACTGGCTTGTCTGAACTTTCCTCTCTCTCTCTCTCTCTCTCTCTCTCACTCACTATGTCGATGTAGGGATTGCTAGATTAGCAGCCACACAAAAACACATCTAGACTACTCTGATTTTGAAATGGATCGTTCTTTTGCTTCTCGAAATTGAACAATCTCTCACAAGGTTATTTGGTAAGTCTCTAACTGTGTTACTATTGATTTTTAATTTCATTCTTTACCTTTTTGTTTAGATCTGAGCAGTTTGCTTCTTCTGATAAAGGTCTCAATTTTATCAGAAAACTGGGTTATTTTCATAGGTGAAGTGTAGGATGGAAGTAATTTTTTGCTTCGGGAGAGTGAATTAACGAAACAGGTTGTTAAACTGAAACAATCTAGGTTTTTTAGGGTTGAAGGATTTCACCTGCTTCCTGCATAGTGTAATATTTTTATTTTTGTAATTTATTTTGGGTTTCAATTTTGCAATTGCTGTTATGGTTTTGCTTGGTTAGGATTTTAAGTTTTTAGTGAGCCTAAAAGTTGGAGATCTTTTAATTGGATAAGTTCTTTGGTAAATTTCAAGTTTACTGGCGAATTCTCTGTGATATTTTTTTAAAAGCACTTTACCTTTGTTCTCTCTCTCTCTCTTCAGCATCAGTTGCTTTTGCTTGAGCTTATTTCTTCATTTTCTTCTTATTTTCATTTTTTTTCCACAAAGTTTGCTAGCTTGATTGAGTTTTAGGAAGTCTAGAATGTTGATAAGTCTATAAGTCAGTTGTTTAGATTAGATTAGTGGAAAGGGTTTGAAAGGAGATGTGAGTAAGAATTCTTCTTTGGTATTTTGTTTCTGAAGTAGCTGTAATTTTACTTTGAATTCCCCTATTTAGGATCCTTTATAAGTTTTTGTATGTTCGGGACACATACCGGGTATTTTTTTTTGGGGGAAAATAGCATATCTACCCCACTAAACGTACAAACACCAAAACATCCCTAAAAATAATAACAACAAAAATAGCACCCTCTTTTTGAATCGGAGAGAGCTATATCCCAAACGAAGGGTGCTAATTTTCTTTTTAGTTTTTTAGGGGTGCCTATTTGTATAATTTTCCTTCCTTTTTTTTAATTGCCCAAGTGAGATGTAGGGAGACCCCATTCCATGGTACGATATTGTTTATCTTAGACCATAACTACTAGTTTAGTGGGTTTACGACTATGACTCACTAGTTTAACAGGTCATCACGAGGGTAAATCCAAAACGAGTTATACCATTAGAGAGGGTACACCTCTTATGAATACCTCACCACTTAGTTTCTTTAAGTGATGTGAGATATGCGTAGCGACTTTGACTTCGTCACCAAGCTTCTCAGTTAAGTGGCTTTTATAGTTTGAGTTTTATACGAATTCATGCATGGAAACATGGAATGTGGAAACTGAGGAAAAGTATTAAGTGTTCAAACTTGACATAAGTATCTTTGCGTGCAATATGGAAACTTAGGAAAAGAAAGGGAAACAAAAGGTATTTGGATTCATGAAGGGGCTCCATAAGGTCTCTTAGGGTCAAGGCTATGGGGCATAACTTTAACATTTTAGTTAAAACGTAAAGTTTCTTCTTTTTTATTGATGAAATAAGCATTTTTTATTTTGTGGGATGCTTCTACAGTGACTAGGATGAAAAGTAAGGAAAAGAAAAAACAACAAATATATTGGATTTATCTTGTTGCGGATGGCTGTTAGTGTATAGAAGTAGTATTCTTCATTGATCAAGAAAGATACTACTATAGTGTTTATAAGTAGTATGAGAGTTATATTCCTTTGAGGTTAACCTTTTAGGATTGAATGTTTCATATTCTTTATACATTATAAAAAACTTATATGGTATCAGAGCTTCAGTTAATCAATGAGTCAAGGGAAAAAAAGAGCTAATAGATCTCCCTAAAAAAAGGGGCCTTGTGAAAAGAGAAAAAAAAGACATGACACAAATAAAATTAAAATATAATAAAAATATGTTAAAGATACAAAGTATTAGGTTAAATGACCCACATTTTGAGGGAGATGTTAGTGTATAAAAAGAGTGTCCCACATTGGTAAATAAATATATTACTGTAGCTTTTATAAGTAGTATAAAACTTACCTTTAAGGTTAACATTTTAGGATTAGATGTCTCATATTGGTTATATACAATGCAAAATTTACAATGGCTCTTATAGATGTAGCATATTTAAGTATTTATATGGTTTACTGCATCTTGAATCATGAAAACCTGAAATGTGGAAGCTAGTTTTTTTGGTTAATGGATCCTTGAGATCGTAATGTGATATTCATTTATTTCATGATCAATTTTATTACTTTACGTATTGATTTGGTTTAGCCATATTTTCTCCCTTCTTGGTTACCTATAGGTTCTCTGCCATGGAAGAAACTCAACCAGTCGCTTCACTGATGGACTCTACATCCTCTAAAATACAACAACTTCAAAAAGCATTTGCGGAGCTTGAGAACCACCGTGCCATAACCCTTAACCTAAAATGGAAAGAACTTGAAGAACATTTTCATGGGCTTGAGAAGTCCTTGAAGAGGCGTTTCCATGAGTTGGAAGACCAAGAAAAGGTATTCAAAACCAGAACAGTGGCAGCTCGGAACATGTTGGAGAAGCGAGAGGCAGCTATTGTAGCCAAGGAACAAGCTTCCTTGGAGAGGCTTCAGGAGAAAAGAGACGCTGCTGTATTTGCCATTGGTACTGCACGAGAGAAATACAGGAAAGTGTTGTCTGAGAATCCAGCTGGTGTCATTGATGAGGGCCAAGGGGGTTCAGCAATTGTGGAACAAAAGCCACAGTTTATGGAAGTAAAACCTCCAGACGTGATAAATTCTGAAGTTAACTTAGAAGAAGCAAAAAATTTGGAAGAGGAATTTGTAGAGGTGAAATCTTACCCCCAGTTACTGAGCTTATGCAAAGAGATGGATGCTCAAGGGCTTCACAAATTTATATCAGACAACCGAAAGAACCTTGCTTCCATAAGAGAGGAAATTCCATTTGCATTAAAGGCTGCAGCCAACCCCGCTTCTTTTGTTTTAGACTCTCTGGAAGATTTTTACCGTGCTGAAGTTCCTGGTATGGATGGGAAAAAGGATTCAAACCTTTTGGGTGTTCGCCGAACCTGTATCATGTTGATGGAATGTCTGAGCATTTTGTTAATGAACCTGGGTTTAGTATCTGTTTCTGAGATAATCACAGAGGAGGTTAAAGAGCGGGCAAAGGCAATTGCTGAAGATTGGAAACCAAAGTTGGATGCACTTGACATGGATGCTAGCTGTGGTAACTCGTTAGAGGCCCATGCATTTCTGCAACTATTGGCTACTTTTGATATTGCCTCTGGTTTCGACGAGAAAGATCTGTCAAAGCTAATACCAATGGTTTCTCGTCGGCGTCAGACAGCCGATCTGTGCCGATCTCTTGGAATGTCCGAGAAAATGCCAGGTATGTGGATTTAAATTATGTTTAATAAACCTTTCATGATGCATCAGCCAAACTTTACTTTTTGTTTGAATCATTTAAAGTGAACCTAGAACCTATAGCCTCATCTTTTAATACTAAAAATAATTTTCTTTTTCCATCCTTGATACGAGGTAATGTAGATCTTTCTCATTTCTCACCAATTCTAGAATTTAATTACTCACATGGATAACTAAAATAGGTAATTCTAGGATGGTCAGAGAATCATAATAATTATGTTATCTATCTGGAGCTAGTGGAGCTAGTTTTGTCCCCATAATCACTAAATTTTGGAGTAAGACGAACTTAAAGTTTATGTTTAAACCTATTTAAGCTACATCTTCATTGTGCTGAGACCTAGTTAGATACTTTTTGATGATTCAAGTGGACAGAATAACAAAAGCTGCAGGACATAGTGTTATTTCAAGTACACTAATGAAGCACCAAAATTTGGATGAGTCATTTGGGAGGAAATAATATATCCTTTTCCCCTTTGTATTTATTTGTTTATCCAAGTTAAGTCGTGATGCAATGCTATATTTGACTCTTTATTTTTGCTAGTCTATATTGTATCACTTTTATTTGCTTTTGATTTTTTTTACTAAAAAGGATGTTGGTGTATTTACATAATCAGTCAATTCTCGCTTTAAAGTGTAGCTCTAATTAGGCTTCTATGTTTTGGATGGGGATGAAATATGTTGGAACAGAGAATTTTCTATGTGCTTTGTTGGATTGACCACATATAGATGCTGAAGTTAATCATATTGAACCGTTTTAGATATACATCAATTTCTCTGACTTCTAAATTCACTGTATTTATCTTGTGTTCTACAGGTGTAATTGAAGTACTTGTAAACAGTGGAAGACATATTGATGCAGTTAACTTGGCTTATGCTTTTGAGCTTACGGAAGTGTTTTCTCCTGTGGTTTTATTGAAGTCCTACTTGAAGGAGGCTAGAAGAACTTCCTCACCTGTGAAACCTGGAAATACATCTTCAACTGCACAGGTGTAGTCACTCTCAGCTATTTATTTATTTATTTTGTTAGGATGTCATTCTTAGCTGTCTTGGAACAAGTAGATTTTATTTGCCTTTGATTGAGGAGAGGATGAAAAACTCCAATATTTTCATACATGATGGTAGGCTGTCTTGCTGCCAGAATACTCTCGGGTTACATTTGTCCATAGTTAGCATAGAATGAAATACAACTATGCTGAGAGGGAGTTTTGAAAATTAGTGTCCGTAAGGAGATACTCTCCCTTTATCTGCACTCTGCACTGTATTTTATACTTATGGATCTACGATCGTCATGTTTTAATGTGCACTTTACTCCCTTTACTCTCTCTGCTGTCCTAGCCTCTCTCCTTCAGACTTGATGTCCTGTGGGCTGATTGGTGTTTGGTATAGTCAGTGTTACAATTTATTTCATTAATATGAAAGGATATATCTAAAAGATGTACTGAACTTGTCTCCAGAATGAAGTGAATGAGCGAGAGCTGTCTGCCCTGAAGACTGTGATCAAGTGCATTGAGGAGCATAAGTTGGAGGAACAGTATCCATTGGAACCACTCCAGAAACGGTTCTTCCAGCTTGAAAAGGCCAAGGCAGACAAGAAAAGAGTGACTGAAGCTGCAAAGCCTCAACCCAAGAGACCCCGAGCTAATGGCATCCATCATGGGTCACGTGTCACTAACATTGCTGCTGACAAGACTTATTACCCTAGAGTTGCTGATAATAGGTATCCGCAATACATGTTTGAAAGACCAGTAATGTATCCTGGACCTCCTGACAACCATTGCGCCTCCATGCCGGGTTCTGCTACGTATAACATGTCTCCTGCTCCTGCTCCTGCTCATGGAAACTACTTTACTAATGCCTACCAGTACCAGACTGCTTATCTTCACTAGATGGTAAAGTTGGTATAAAAAGTGACTATGTTCCTCTCATTTTAACGCCTAGTCGTAAGTTAACCCTCCAGTTGGTTGATGTTTCAGTGTATGGATGCTTTAGTACTTTAAAAATGACAAGACAAGAAAAAAAACCCTTGTTTAATTTGTTAGTTGATGTAAGTGAAGATGTTTTAATCCTCTAATATATGCAGTTTTCCTTTTCTTTTGTATAATTGCGAATCGAGCTATTAACTTATGTTGATTGCTTGAGAGATAGAGAGAGGTCGAGAGCTATTGTATAGAGATTGGGTGTGGGAACAGTCTTACATCGGAAAAGTATTAAAAAACAAATTGAATATATTGGTTGGGATTAGCTACTTTAATTTGATAATGATTTAATAATAATAAATTAATAATAAAAAGTTAATATGAGTATAAATATATTTTATTTTTTATTTAATAAAATAAAATATATATATATTTTATATATAAATATGTTTAAATTATTCACTTTTTAGTGAGTTTGACGAGGGTAGAAAAATTGAAATTCAAGGGAACACAATTATATTTTATGTATATAAATTGTTCATGATATTTTTGGGTCAAAGGTGGGGAGTAATATCTCACTTAGATTCACCCTTAAGTTGGTGTAGGTTATTTGATCATTTTTTACGATATTATTGAACTCGATAGAGCATGAATATTTGGTTAAGTGGGATATAATTAAATGATTGATTTTTGATGTAGGGCATGATTCGAACTCAAGGGAGATTATATATGTTCTCGTATGAGGTAAATTGTTAGGTGAATGAATGGGTTTCATATTAAAAAAAATATATAATTAAAATGAAATATTATTATCGTTATTTTTAATGTTAAATAGAGGTGGTTTCTTCAGAATATTCTTACAATGTTATGAGAATTAATCCGTGTGATTTCTAATAATCTTAGATTGAATCTCATATTCTCTTAAAAATATCTTTTAACCTAAATAATCATTGTAAATTACATTTTTATTTGTCTTCATTTTTACCAATACCTCAAAATTTATAAGAATAGGATGATGGTGACTTTCATTGGCGTGTCATGGAGAAAAAATTAGTTTCTTTTCAAGCTTAGTTCTCGAAGGAGATTGAAAAGATGGAAATGAACAAATATAGACAATATGTCATAAACAAAATCATTTGATCATCACTATATGTTCTTTTTAAAATATTAAAATCTCAAATTTAATCCATGGTTTCATGTTATTCAATTAATAAATTTTTTAAAATACTATTTGTGATATTATTTTTTTTATAATAAATTACTAAAATAATGTTAAGTACGTAAATTTAATATCGTTGGGTAGTAAGTTTTGATTTCGAAACGAAAAAAATACACTTAAGAATTTTATTTTTTGTATTTTCATTATTAAATTTCTAATCCTACTAGTCTTATCGATCTAAGTAGAGGTTCACCTATTAATGCCTTGTTCATATCTGCAGCTTAAACCTAAAGTAACTTCTGCTTTCTTGAAGGCTTCTTTTGTCTCTTATTTGCTCAAGCCTTTTGTTGTGTGAGAACACATCTCAGCTTTTAGTGTGATATACAAACGTACATGAATTATTTATTTATTGAAGGTTCACCTATTAATGCCTTGTTCATATCTGCAGCTTAAACCTAAAGTAACTTCTGCTTTCTTGAAGGCTTCTTTTGTCTCTTATTTGCTCAAGCCTTTTGTTGTGTGAGAACACATCTCAGCTTTTAGTGTGATATACAAACGTACATGAATTATTTATTTATTGACATCCAAACATTCCTTGGTTACTTCTCCAATTTTGCTATTCACTATGTATGTTGTTACACTAGAATAGGGAGACAATGCAGTGGTATGAGGATATTATTTATGAATTCTGGTAAGTTGTGTACTTTTGCCAAGTTAAATTTTTCAATATCAAAGAGAATTAAGCTTTATAATTGAAGAAAATGGAAAGATTAATCTCTGGCTTAACATGATCCTTCAGATAGAGGGTATGTTGAAGAACCTGAAGCTTTGCTTCAAGTACTCAATGCAAACAGGTTTGCTTATAAAATCAGTTATTTGACAAGTAATAGTTCTAAATTTGCTTTATAATTTTCTCATGATTAAACTTGCTTTCATATCTTGCATGATATGCGAAATTTGCTGCAGAATAAACAAAGCCACAGGTGTCCAATACTTGCATTTCACTTAGAATGAAAGAGAATTAATTCTCCATGACACCAAAAAAGGTATAAAAATATTAAGTATCAGAATTGATATTTATATGTCAAGTTTTCAACGACTATATGTGTATACCAATACTCTCATTTCTTGATACATTGAATTGAAATGAATAGACTTATCAAACTGTCAAAACAATTAATTAAAAAAAAAAAAGGTTTTGTAGGCTCTAAGAAATATTCTCTTCGTCAAAAGCACTCAAAGCACGTAGAGCCCTAGTGTTTTTATAATGGTTTTTGATATGGATCAATCCAGCAATGATCTTCTCTTACTGCCTCTTTCCATCTGTTCTTGAATATCTCTAATTCAACATATGATCGATTTCTCACCTAAATAAAACAAATTCAATTACAACTAATCAAAAACTTAAACCTTGCAATGACCAGTAGTGTTAGCACGGGTTTAAACCCTGTTCTTGAAAAATTTGGAGATACATAAATCTCGTTACACGGCTTACCGCAGATCTAGTGTCAAACTGTACTGGTGGTGATACAGAAGCAGCTTGATCAGGCACTACCCCTTTTGTCTGTAGCAGTTGTTATGAATCATAATCATGTAGTGAATATATGACCAATGCAAATTACAGTACATAAAGTGAAACAAAGAAAGAAGAAAAAAGTGAGCAAGTCAATAGCTGATTTGACTAGTTTCAGATCCATTATTGTAAAGCTTTCGTTAGAGTTTCTAACCTTGTTTTCCTCGGATCCACCTAGTGTGGGTAGACCATAATGAACTAAGTACTCAGAATCCACAATTCCTATCTTTTTGGTTCTGTCACCCTAATGAGAATTTTTTTTTTCGATTCAAACGTAAGTTTAAAGCATGTTTAAGAAAATTAAGTAAAAATATAAGAAACATTTTCACATAAGTTGGAATTTTACCTGTGCACAATAGCCGAGTTGAAAATCTATGCCCCATCCATGAACCAGATCATTCTATCACAAACAAGCTAGTATTCTTAGCAGTCATTCATCATAAAATGGAGTTTTTAAATTTTGTTTTAAGATATTAACACACCTGAATCATATACCAAGCGCATCGCCATGATGCCAATGAGAAAACTGGAGCCATCATCTCTACAAACCTGTCAAGTTCAAGAATTCTTCCATATAAATAAATAATTTGTCCTCATTTTCAGCTTAAATACATCAAAGTTTAAGCATACAAGTTTAATTTCTACCCCGTGCATGGAGGTTCCGTGCTGTTTTCATTGCATCTTCTCCTACCAATCACCGTGTTTACTGTTCTGTTCAAGATACAGACAACAACAGAGTTGGATCAAAAAGTAAATATAGTTATGGCATTGTTCCACCAAAGAAAGGGTAGAAACCTGTGTACTCTTGTTTTGTTGTTTCTTGCTGTTAGTGGATGGTGAATCTCAGATTTGTCCAAATCGAGGGCTGGTTGTGATATCTCAAACCCTTCTTCTCTAATTATTGATACATATCTGCAAGAAAAAACTATTAAGCTACAAAACATTGAAATGCTATGAAGTTGGAAACTCCCCTATCTAATTTTTAAATGTTAATAGTTCAACAAAAACTGCTCAAAATAATAATGAATAGATCATAAAAGGGTCTGTGAAACACGAAACACAAATCGCATTTTACTTGGAAGAAAACTTTAAGTAAGTTTTATTCAATATGACTTAGAATACTGGCATGTTATGTAAAACACAACTAAAGAATATACTTACCTTCCAGCATCAAAATTTTCAACTCCAAGGTCTTCGTCCCAAAGAAATATATAGGAGTAAGCAGAAACAATATCTGGATGCAAGAAACGCTTAGCGAACCACCTAACATCAAATAAATTATCCATATTTCTTTCAGGTTATCGAAAATCAAGAACGCATCTCTAAACAATTGTGAAACCATGTGTTGAATACAGCTCAGGGAAAATTTACCACTTAGTTTGATTGATAGCATCCACATGTATGGCGCGGTTACTCCATTCTAAATCCCGCCATTCATTGACTTTGCCGTCATAATGAAAAATCATTACAGCAAAGTTGCTTGAGAGGAACTGTGAAATTAATGGAAGTTAATGAAGAAGTTGAAGGTGATGAAATCAAAGATTTCAAGTACAAATAGAGTGGTTAATTTCACCTTTGTTACAATGTTATTGACATTTTCTTTTTGCTTTATACCAACTGCCATGGCCAGTAAGTTTGTTGATATCTTTGGATTCTGAACGGATCAAATAGCTTAAACATTTCAATAATTCGTGATAAACAAGGTGTGCGGTCACACGCACATATACACACTAAGTCTGAAAAAATGTCGAATTTATCAGTGTTTTGATAGAAAAAAATGCAGAAAAATGTAATGTAACTAAGCAAATTGGACAAAGGTGTTAATATCTTGTCCAAAACAAGTCTGAAATAAATGGTGATAAACAATAAACACACACATGTAATTGCAGAAACATCCAATCTAAGTAACCAAATTGGACTAAGTTGCTGATGTATTTAATTAGTTGCAAAAGACTGATTTGATCATGTAAAAGAATGTTCAAAGTGCTTTAGCCTCTGTCAAAATGACCAAGGAAACTCTGCCAAAAGAAGTATTAGATTGCATATATACATTAACTCACCTTTTTGATTCGGGGTCCCCATAAAGTTTGCATTTCGAAATCGGAAGTCTTGGAGACAATACCTTTAGGTAGGGCTTCACTTCCATCATCTCTGCATTGAGTCTAAATGCATATAACATAATCAATAACAAACCATCCTGTAAACTGAGTGGGGGAAAAATGTTTAATTTTTTCCTATGGTTTGATTATACACGATCAGGAACAGAAAAACTCCTATAAGCATGTTTAATTTATAGCTGAGATTTTACAATAAAACTAAATAAATAAACCTGAAAAACTTCCTAATAATCAGGAACAGAAAAACAAATAACAAATATTTGAAATTGTAACTAATTTGACCCCTAACTAATAGAAAGAAAAAAATCTCATTAGTTTCGGGATTTCTATATTCCTCCTCAAGTTGGATCATAAATGTTAATCATTTCCAACTTATGAATGAAATCGTTAAAACTTGATTGAGGTAGCCCTTTGATGAAAATGTTGCTGTTTGTTCCTTTGGGGGAACGTAAGTCATACAAATGATTCCATCTTCAACTTTTTCTTTGATGAAATGTCTAACCATTTCTACATGCTTCATCCGATCATGTTGAACTGGATTGAGTGAAATATTGATAACAGCTTTGTTGTCACAATAAATCTTGATGGGTGTCTTGGTATCAATCTATAATTCTGTTAAAAGTTTTTTTAACCGTAACTCTTCACATAACCCTTGTTCAAACTCTCAAAATTCTACTTCAGTACTACTTTTGGTTACTACGTTTTGTTTCATATTTTTCCAAGTTACTAGATTTTTCTTGACAAATGTGTAATATCCAGTAGTAGATTTCCTATTCTCTAACGAACTTGCCTAATCAACATCTGTATATATTTATATTTTTCTACATTCATCCTTTTTGAAGAATAATCCCTTTCTTAGAGATCCTTTGAGGTATCTAAGATTATGTGTACCACCTCTAAGTGATTTTCTGTTGATGAATCCATATGCTAGCTAACCACACTGACTACAAATGCAATGTCGGGTCTTGTGTAGAATAGGTAAATCAATTTCCCGACTAAACTCTAATACAATTCTTTATCGATTGAGGGTGTCATTAGGTTTGCTTCCAAGCATACCAGTCTCGATTAAGAGATCAAGCATAAATTTTTGTTTAGATATGCTAATACCACTTTTTGACCTAGCAACCTCCATACCCAAAAAGTAGCACATTTGTCTCATATCTTTTACTTAAAATTCCAAGACTAGAGTTTTCTTAACTCTCTCAATCTTGGTTAAGTTATCCTCGATTATGATAATGTCATCAACATAAACAATTAAAATTGTTTGTAACCCTTCTACAGTTTGTTGGAAGAACAAAGTGTGATTTGATTGACCTTGTTGGTATCTTTGTCCATTTATTACTTTTGTAAACCTATCAAACTATGCTCTAGGCAATTGTTTGAGGCCATAGAGAGACTTGTTGAGTTTGCATGCAATGTTCTCCCCTCTTATTGAAAAAACTCTGAAGGTAGCATCATGAAGATTTCTTCTTCTAACTTGACATTAATAAAACTTTCCATGAATAAATGCATTCTTAATGTCAAGTTATTGAAGCATCTAGTCCAAATTTACTGCTAGTGATAATAGGATCTGATCTATATTTAACTTGGTAATTGGTGCAAAGGTTTCAGTGTAATCGATCCCATAAGTTTGAGTAAATCCTTTAACAATTAGTCGGACTTTGTAACATTCCACCATCCCATCATCTTTGTATTTCATAGTAAAAACTCATTTGCATCCTACAGGTTTTTTTCCACGTGGTAGTTTGATTACATTCCAAGTGTCATTTTTTATTAAAGTCCACAATTCTTCCATTATTGGTTTCTCCATATAGGAATTTCCCATGCCTCTTTAATATTTTTTGAAATGTTTATTTTATCAAGGTTAGATATAAAGGCCTGGAATTTTGAGGACAAAGTTTTTTAAGACACAAAGTTTGAAGTGGGATGGAGAGTACAAAACCTAGGTTGTTTTCTAAGAGTAATACGTAAATCATTAGTAGTAAATTTAGGATTACTTATGTTTGAAGAAGACTCAGGATACTTGGAACAATCATCGGTTCGGGCTCGTAGTGTTTCAAAACTGAGATTCTCCCTCATCTATGTAGTCGGCCACTGTGAGTAGACAAGTATTTTCTTGTTCTTTTGAGTGCTTGCATCTTTTGTTAAGTTCAAGTTTCTTTCTCTAAATGGTTCATTAGGATTGAGTATGGTTGGATTAGAATGAGTTCTTAGAAAGGAAAAATCAAAGTTAAACAACTGAGCTTCACTGATCTTCTCCCCCTAAAGAGAAGATTATTGAAAATAAGGTATGTTTTAAAAAAAGGTTACATTAAGACCGGTATAGACTTTTTTGGTAGACAGGTCGAAACATTTGTAACCTTTTTGAGTGAAAGAATATCCCAAAAAAAGACACTTGAGTGCCCTTGGATCTAACTTGCCTCAATTATGAGGATGAATGTGTATGAAAACCGTACAACCAAACACTTTGCAAGGGAGATAAGAAAAGAGACGAGAAGTTGGAAAACAATGTTTGAGTTTTTGAATAGGTGTTTCGAAAGAGAGAACTTGACTCTATTTATTAGATAGGTAAACGTTAGGATTGCATCACCCTAGAACATTTTTGGTATATAGATAGTAAACATTATAGCACGTGTAACTTTTAAAAGATGTCTATTTTTCGTTCAGTAACTCCATTTTGTTGACGAGTATCGACACATGTACTTTGGTGAATTATTCCATGTTGTAGGAGATAATTGCCCAAAGTAGTATTGAAATATTCGGTACCATTATCAGTATGCAAAATTTTGATTTGTGTTTGGAGTTGGGTTTATATCATAGTATGGAAATTGATAAAAATGATACAAATATCAATTTTTTCATTTAGTAGATAAACCAACATACTCGAATTTGATTATCAATAAGGTTATAAACCACTTTGTATATGTATGAGTTGAAGTACGGGAAGGACCCCATAAATCGATGTGAATGATAGTAAATGGTTCTAATGGTTTGTAATTGTGTTTCAAAAAATATGTGTGATAATGTTTTGTAAGTTCACAAATTTCACACTATAAATCAGATAAATTTTTATTTGAAATAATATAAGGTAACAATTGTTTTCGATATTGAAAATTACTATGTCCCATTCTAGAGTACCATAACATAATTTCATTATCCCTAGACATAGATGCAGAGCTATAATTGATAGTTTGATACTGTCTACTAACATTGGATTCCTCAAATTAGTAGAGTTCCTCACATTCTTTAGCATTGTCAATAGTTTTTCCCGATGATAGGTTTTGAAAAATACAAAACGAGAGAAAAAATTTAACAGAACAATTTGAGTGTTTTGTTAATTGACTTATAGACAATAAACTGCATGACAATTTTAGAACGTGAAAAACAGACTCAAGAACTATAAAGTTAGAAATCTTTATACTCTCTTTTCTTGTAACAAGATAGAGAGTTCCATCTATAAGTTTTACATTTAGGTCTCCAACACAGGGTAAATATGAAGAGAAAAAATGATACGCATCAATCATATGATCTAAAGAGCTTGAATCAATAATCCAAGGTGGTACTTAATGTTTTTAAAAAGTTACCTTTATAGGCTAGTAAACCTAAAGAAATAATCGTAGATGATTGACCAGATGTTTGAAGATTTGAAAATATTTGGTAGAGCCGCTCTTTTTGCTCTAGGTTAAATGCTCCACTAAAGACACCTTTTTCCCTTTGAAATTCTGTAGAAGTTTAATAGCCTTAACTTTTATTATTGTACTGTCTTGGTTTTCAATCTGTTGGTTTATCATGTATCTCTAAGCGTGTATCTTTTGTGTGGTCATTTTTACGACAATGTTCATACTAAAAAAGCATTTTTTGTTGACTTGGATTGGAATATTTTGAGGCCCATTTAAAGGCCAATGGGATAATAGCACAAAATTTTCTAATCCAATCCCATAATTATCAAGCCAAAATTTATGTTTGGATAGCTCATAAGACCCATTTTCGAGTCCAGAGGATTCACGGCTTGGATTGGGCTTTGGAAGCCTATGGTTCGAATGAGCTTGTGATGGGTTAAGAGGTTTGAACTCATGACTTCCTTGGCTTATTAGGGTTGATAGAGGCTCGTGCACCTCATCTTCTCCAATTAGCATGATCTTTCGGTACCTTTCCTTATGGCAACTTTTGCAAAGACTTCCTGAGTGATCGGCAGAGGTCACCAGTCAAGTATTCTTCCTCTAACCTTATCGAGTTCACAATCCATCCCTACGAGGAACTCGAAAACTAATTCTCTTTCGAGTTTCGATTTATGCAGTACATTGTCTTCTTTCCATACCCATCTTTCCTTCAAATTTGTGTTGAGTTCTTGTCACAAGGTAACCATCTCTATGTAATATTCAGCCATATCCCTTTTATTTTGTCATATTCTCCATAGTTTGATTTTGATTTCAAAAATTTGTGAATAATTTTCCTCGTCTGAATACGTTTCTTTTACTGCATCCCATATATCTCTTACCGTCGATAGAAATACATATGTCTTACCGATCGTAAGGTGCATGGAAAGTACCAACCAAGCCCTAATCATGGAGTTTTAGACCTTTATTTTTACCGATTAATGGGTTGATTAGAAGTAGGTTCTTCTGTTTCTCGAGTGAGGTAACCAAACTTACCTTTGCTATTAATTATCAATTTGATTGATCTTACTCATTCACGATAATTTTTTTTACTGAGTTTTTCGACTATGAATTGGAAAGATGAAATTTTGAAACTTCCAAAGCTCATATTTAGTGTTTCTAGTGTTTCTCTATTAGAGTTTTATGATGAGATTAATTTTGGGACATTGTTGTTGATATCTGTCATCATATTACAAGATTAATAGAACTTAACTTTTGATACCATATAAATTGAATAGGGAAAAACCTTTTAATTTTTTTTTTATGATTTGTTTATTCACATGACACTAATTTATAGTGGAGATTTTACAATAAAATTAAATAAATAAATCTAAAAAACTCCCTAATAATCAATAACAGAAAAACAAATAACAAATATTTAAAATTGTAAGTATTTTGATCCCTTACTAATAGGAAGAAAAAAATCCCATTAGTTTCGGTACACATCCCTTGAATAAGAAGGGAAGACAGAATTATATGTAAAGTTGCAAACCTGGCAATTCTTTGATTGTAGATTTTGTGTTGTATAAATCAATCTCAATGATGAAAGCTTCTGCAACACACAAAAGATGAGGTTAGTACTTCCATGCCATGTATGAGTTTTAAGTTGATCTGAACCTCATAAATCCAATTGCAGGTTGGAAAAGAGAGAGAAAGAGATTAACGACAATACTAAAAGCAAATAACTAAGGGTTAGTATTTGTAAACACGCTCGTGAAAACAATAAAAGAGCGCTTTCAGAACTCAAAAAGCATGTATTGTGCTTTTTACTGAGAAGCACAAATAACTAGTTTCTTCCCGAATGTACTTTCTTCTAAAATTAGTATTGACCGAAACCATTGTTAGCAATAAGTGGAAGCAAACATACCCTTTTGAAAACAAAAATGTAATTAGTGATACCTGTTTATAATCAGTGACAACAAATTCACTGAATATGAAGAAACCTGCAATCATCAGAAGAAGGGTGGAAAGGAAATTGCAATAAAATGATATCTTCCTTGTACGTTCTCCTCCTTTATTCTTTGAATTCTGAATTAATGCAAGAGAAAATAACAGGTATAATAAGCCAATATTATCACACATTAACATAAAGATTGTACCTTTATGGTTCCATATATAATAATACTTAAAAGGAGCTTTTACGGTGAGAGATGAACTATTATTTGAAAATAAAGAAGAATGAAAGAGGGACTTACAAAAGTAGACATCTTCATCTTCCATAAAAAGAAGAGTTCTGAAACAGACCAAGAGATTAGAGATAGAAAAGAAGAGAGTTTTAAGTGATTTAGAATGTGAAAGCAATAACGTTATAACTGTGATTATTGTCTTTATATTATATTTATATAAAATTATTATGGAAAGAGCTTTAAAAGCAGTGCATGAGTAGAAGCAACCTAAGTTACTTGCAAAATCGAAAAGGTTCATTGAAAATGAAGAGCTCAAGCTTAAGATGTGTAAAGTTTTGAGAGCTTTAAACGACTGTCTTCCTTGCAAATGACACAGCCACTTACCCATCAGGAGCAAAGGATCATATATTACTATAAAATTATAACGGGTGATTAGACACCACAATAACTCTTAACAAAAAATATATATTATTTTAATAATTATATTTACTCTTACTTTTCAATTCATAAATATGAATCACTCTACATAAAAAATAATTATTTTTTTATTTTTATTTATAATATTTATATACACCCTCTTCTCTCTAATTTTATCTTTACCACGTTTCACACTTACTTTACTAAAGTTTATCCACCAACCATACTTATATTGTGAAATATAGTAACCATAGAAACTACTACCTTGTATCATTAAATGCATCGCACGGATTTAAAAAAAAATATATTCAATAATTATTTAACTCATAAATAATATTAAAATTATTATTTTATGTATATAATTTTCAAAATATACTTATGTTATATCAATAAGTGAATCTAAGGTAAACGTACGAATATAACAACCAATATCAAATTGGCTACCTTTCCACTTTCCATGGTCTCGTGTTTAAGTTATCCTCATCTGTGTCACATGGTACATGGATTGATATGTGTGGCATATTCAGTTACAATTCCACTTAAGCTAATTAAATGCCAATCAAAGTTGGGTCTCTTTTTTCGGTTTCGATTGCAATAGGTTGATTCCCGTTGACTTTATTTCCACAACAAATCTAATTTTTAATTAATTTTTTTAATACTATACAATTATGTAATATTATAGTATAACTTAGAAATCTTTATTTAGAATTTTTTTCTAATATGCATTAACAGAATCGTACATAAAAATTTTATGAACTATAAAAACTTTTCAAATATAAATTAATAGTTAGACCTATGATTATATAAAACATCTTAAAAAATAATTAATTTAGTAATATTAAAGAAATTCTCTTCTTCTTTTTTTCTCTTATTCTTAATATTTTAGGAATAATTCTTTTTTTTCATTTGGAAGTTAAAATCCTCTTATATGTGAGATAAATATATATCTTTAGGTTAATCAAACTCTAGAGTTATTAAAGTTCACGTTTAAAGATAGATAACATAGTTAGATTTATCTTGTTTTATATTTGATAGAATACTTACGAACTAGAGACTTTTTAACTATAAATAACTAGGGTCTATGTTTGTAAAAAGTATCCTAAAAATAACCAACTTATTAATATTAAATAACTTTTTTCTCTTATTCATAATATTTTAGGAATAGTTCTTTTTTTCGACGTCCTCTTATCTTAAGATAGAAAAATGTCTTTAAGTTAATCTTACTCTAGAATTGGTAGAGTGCTCGTCTAAAGATAGATAAGATAGTTAGACTTGTCCTATTATATATTTGTTAGAGTACTTACCTAGATAATATTTTCTTTGTGTTTGTTTTATAATGCAAATACGATAACCTCTTATGAGAGAGTGAGCTTGTTCATCTCTTTCTTATTTTCTAAATTATTCTGTATTATTGATGCATTCGCCTTTTCGTCCTACATCAACAACTCATGCATTAATAATTCATAATATTTGAATTTAAGATAAACATGCCAAATTGATGTTCAAACCATTGAGTTAGAATCTCGTTGGAAAAATTTAAAGAGACAAATACACCAAGGTCTCTTAGTTATATAAGTTAGAGTAATTTGACGTTTTGTTATTTTTATAACAGTTTAATTATTTGTTATAAAATAAAAGTGATATTATAATAAAAAATAATCAAATTTTAATCTTTTTTATTAATTTTATAATCATCGTTGTTTATTGCTTAATACAATATATAAAATTGATATCTTATAATAATTTAAACAACACAAGAAAAACATAAAAATAAATGAAAAAATTGATCATATATTTTTATATTATAAAATGATTAACTTATTAAAAAATAATAAATAAAATAAACTATTCTTCTTAAAAATATTAATTAACTAAATAATCTGTACTCTTACGCACCCAAATTTTAATTAACTTTTGCAATTTGTATAATGGGTTTGGTGCAATCAAAGAATAACTTTGCAAAATATGTGAGAATACAATTAGCTCCCTCAATGTGCTTTGAATATAAAACTATTAATCAATAGCCAATTATGACTTTGGCAGCAGATATCAAGAATGAACTTAAGGGGTTCGGTACCTTTGAGCAATTTTGGTACCCAATTGAAAATGACATAATCTTAAATGAAACATATTACGTTATTTATATTACCACTAAAATTGGCTATTATATACTGGTAACCTCAATTATAATATTTTATTTTTCACAATTGAGAATATGAGTTTATTGGGTACCAAAATAAAAATTGAAATCATTCAAAGATACGAAGCTGTTTAATTCTTTTATGAAACATTACATAGTTTTAATCTATTGAGTGTAAGTTTTGATATAAAAGTTATAATAAAATACCATCTTAAAAGCAATATTATTCATTGTACTAAAATAATATAAAATTTTAGTGTATTTTTGGAGTTAGTTTTTGTACAAAATTTATAATAAAATAGAGTTTTAACACAACATGGTTTATTATACTAAAATAATACAGAGTTTTAGTGGCTCTTTGGAGCATGTTTTGGTGCAAAATTTATATTAAAATAGAGTTTTTATAATAATATTGTAATTTTATAAAATACCATACTTTTCTATTATGATATTTAATATAATAGCTTGGAGTTTAAAAAATGTTATAAAAATTATTATTTTAACGTAAAAATTATATTAAAATAAAGTTTTGAATTAGAATTTAGGCTATTACTCTAATTGTATCACTAAATGATCTCTCAGATGCTTTATGTGGTAATATAAACTCCAGGAAAACACGCGATTGAAGCTAGTATCTCGTGAATGTAACACTTTACTATCGATAAAAGTTATACACTTTACTATCAATAAAAGTTATTCATTGCTTTTTGATACTTGATATATTATATTTTTATAATTTTTTTTTAAATTTCACTTCTTTTTTGTTATATTAAATAATTTAGTGATTCAATTTATTTATTTTATCATCTCATAAATATTTTATTTTTATATATTGACCAAATTCCAGGTACATATCATTGTAATTACATTAATCTAATTAAAAATAAAATATTAAAATAATTATTTTTATTATTATCATGATAAAAATATATAAAATATTTATTTTATTTTTATAATTAATTATATTTTAATTTCTTTATTATTAGATAAAGTTCTTAACAATGAAAAATTATTATGGAATAACAATTTTAATTATACCAATATCTTAATCATAAAAACATAATCATCCTGTTTGTTTATATATGATAACTTATTTTCATTGTTTAATTTTTAATCTCATATATATAAAAAAGTAAGTTTTAACTTTATGATAAAAACATAGTATACCACTTATGTACACTTGGTTTTAAAGTTATTTTTTTTAAGAAAATAATTAAATAAAATAAAGTTTAATTTTTTTTATTCTTTTCGTAAAATTTTTATATTTATTTTTATATTTTTTTTAAAAGAAAATAATTAAACAAAATATTTTTTTAATTTTATTTATTTATTAATATATATATATATTAATTTATTTTTTTAACACAAAATAAATATAAAAAATCACAATTATTTACACCTGAAAAATATTTTCTTAGCTCTTTCTTTCTCTAAGGTGGCGTTTGGTTCGTGGAATGGAATCGGAATCGGAATGGAATGGAATGGAATGGAAAGGAAACAATTTTGTTTGGTTTGACCACTGGAATCAAGCTCAGAATCAGGATTATAGTGTTTGGTTTGCACTTTGGAATGGAATGAAAAAAAGGCAGAAATGACCTTAATACCTACATGTCTTTGTAAAGTTTAAATAATGTCATTTAATTATTATTTTTTCTCCACACAAAATACATTATTGAAATCATTATTTTTCTAAATAAGTATTACTTAATTAAAAAGAAATATATTATTAAAATTATTATTTTTCTAAATAGGGTTTAGGGTTTTGAGGTTTGGGATGTGTGATTTAGGGTTTAGGGATTTAGGATTTGGGGTTATATTTGTAGGTTAAGGTTTAGGGTTTATGGTTTTAGGATTTGGAATTTGGGGTTTAGGGTTTTGGGATTTATGTTTTAGGGTTTTGGGTTTTGGGATTTATGTTTTAGGGTTTTGGGTTTTGGGATTTATGTTTTAAGGTTTAGGGTTTAGGGTTTAGAGATTTGGGTATTTGGGTTTTAGGGTTTAGGGTTTAGAGATTTGGGGATTTGGGGTTTAGGGTTTTAGGGTTTAAGGTTTAGGGTTTAGGGATTTAGGGTTTAGGGTTTTAGGATTTGGAATTTGCGGTTTAGGGTTTAGGGTTTTGGGATTTATGTTTTAGGGTTTTGGGTTTTGGGATTTATGTTTTAAGGTTTAGGGTTTTAGGGTTTAGGGTTTAGGGATTTGGGATTTGGGGTTTATGGTTTAGGGATTTGGGATTTAGGGATTTGGGGTTTAGGATTTAGGGTTTTAGGATTTGGAATTTGGGATTTAGCGTTTACGGTTTAGGGATTTGGGATTTATGGTTTAGGGTTTTGGGATTTATGTTTTAAGGTTTAGGGTTTTAGGGTTTAGGGATTTGAGGTTTAGGGTTTAAGGTTTTAGGATTTTAGGATTTTAGGATTTGGATTTAGGGTTTAGGGTTTTGAAATTTTGGATTTAGGGTTTAGGGTTTTGGAATTTTGGGTTTAGGGTTTAGGGTTTTGGAATTTTGGGTTTGAGAATTTGGGATTTGAATTTAAGGTTATATTTTAGGGGAGGGTAAAATTGGAAAAAAAAAAATTTAGATGGGAATGGAATAATGATTACCAAAGGTGGGAGAAGGAATTGTGATTCCTTCTCTTTTGGTAATCCGATTCCATTCCTTTCTCTATTCCGTCCAACCAAACACACAAAATGGAAGGAATCAATTCTGATTCCATTCCATTCCCTCCAACCAAACGTGGGATAATATTCTCTCTCTAAAAAGTTTTCTTAGTTTTTTTAGTTTTTAGTTGTAAAATTTTCTATTTTCTAAAAGAACTAGTTATGTTTTTTGTAAATTTTTTTAACTTTTGATTCAATAAACTGAAATGTAAATCTATTTGATGCTAATTTTTTTCCACAAAAAAATTTAGCATCAAAATACTATAAGGATTCTATTTTCTTTATAGTTATTTTTTATATTTTATTCTTATATATTATATTTAATTTGTAAATATGATATAATAATAACGTTGTTATGCTTACGAATTATTAAATAGTTAAAAATTTCTATAAAATAAATTAATTTTTTTTATTCAAAATTATATATTAAGAATGTTAGAGAGAAATATATTATTTTTCATTACAAACTTAAATCTAAAAATTAGATTTTAAGGTTTAAAGTTCTGGTCTAATTTAGAATAATGTTATTTTATTTGTTAGTACAATCGTCCGGTAGTTAGAGTGAAACTATATTTCACAAGTTTTTATAAGAATTATTACTCAAAAATGTATTGACAACATATTTTTAATAATGGTTTTAAAACTTGAAAGTTAGTATTCAGATAGTTAAATTCTTAAGTTTAATTTGAACACCTTAAATAAAGTTTAAAATGTATAGTCTCACCAAATGTGATATTTAAATGATTTATTTTAAATTTTTTTTTTAAAAATAATTAATTTAATTAACCAAATTAAATATCGACTACACTTATAAATGTTAATTGATTTGTTTAATTAACAAAGAATATATGACCAAACCAAATGTGATATTCATATAAAAAAGAGAGAATCAATAAATATCAATTTATATATTTAATAACCTAAATAATATGAACAAACATAATTAATTTAATTACTATATTCATAAATACTTTATTATTATGAATGATAAAAATTTATATAAATGTTTATTTTATCCATATCTATGTTTATTTTTTTGTTATTAGATTAGGAAACACAAAAACCAAAATATTATGAGAAGATGTTTAATATTTAATTTCGTTTTTAAGATTTTGAATAATAAATTAAAAACCACGTATATTCCTTTCTTAGATCGACCTTGAGAATATACTTATCATTTTCTTTGAAATGGTTCGTGCACTTGTGAAAGTTTTACAAATATAAAACCAAAGTATTTGTAAGATCGGTGATATCATTTTTACTTATCGAGTTTTTTGCATCGGGGGATTAGAATAAAACTTTATTTAAAAAAATTAGGCTATATAATTAAGGGAAAATATAATAGCATTCCATTTTACAATACATGTATTGTAATGGATCCAAAAGTGATGAAAACGATTTCTTTTATTTCATTTGAAATGAGTTACAATACCATGCTATTTGTAGAGCCGAACCAAACTTACTACTAACAAGCATAGTTAATATACCCTCACTAAAATATCTACTAATTAATTCTACTAATTAATTATTAAAAATTAACGGCTAATTCTCCGATAAGCACTACTAGTGCAACAACTGGACTGTAATTTAAATAATATTTAAATAACATTTTTACACGTATATATTATAAGACATTATATTATTTTAAATTAACCATGATAATATAAAAAGTATCTTAACAAGTTATTTAGGATTGATATTATTTGGTTTCTTATATTAAATGAAATAATAATAATAGCGCCTAGCTTAAAGAAGAGTACAAAATATCTCGGGATATTAACGTGGGGTCTAGGACTACGATGTTGTTGTTCAAACTAGTTTATATATTAGCATGGTGGCTTCAACTTGACAGGTGTTTGTTTCGGTGTTGGAAATGAATTTAAAATATTTTAACATACTTGTCCCAACATTCGGTCTTCAAGCAAGTTAATATCATCTGGATTACTGACTCAGATGGTATTAGGTTACTCACTAATAAGATCTTAAGGGTCAGGATCAGAGTTCGAAATCTGGAAAGAGCGAAAGAAACATGTGTTAGGTTATGACTTGTCGCCCCACGTTTAAAACACATACGGAGCATCAAAATCGTCAAAACTCTTGATCTCACGTGGATATCTCAAGATGTCTTGTACTTCCGTTGAGATAAGCGTGGTTCAAATAATAATTAATAATAATAATATGGCTTTTATTTCAAAAAGTGAGCAGTGCTCTTAGTCTCACGTGTATATGTTACCTTATATATGTTTTGGACGGGAATTATACCCTTGGACTCTTGGTAATAATTTGGTTTTTGAGGTACAAAATGAATGGCAAACGGTTTTTTTAATTTTTTTTATTCTAATTTAATTTATTATTTTATATTTTTCTGAATTTATTACTTTAAGTTTTTAATTAGAACATCTATAAAATTTATTAAATTTAACACTTTGATCCCTTAATTTTTTATTTTTGTAATATTACATGTACTATCTTTTTAAATTGAATACACCTGATCTAAGTTTAAAAATTAAACTAAATTATGTAATAGTAATTAAAATTAACTTATTTTAAAAAATTATTTTTATATTATTTAGACCATTAATTTTTAAATTTTAACATATTTAATCTATTATCTTTAAATTTAAACTAAAGTTATTAAATTTAAAAAGAATAATGAATGTAATATTATGAAAAAAGCTTAAAAGATAAAAATATTAAATATGATAAAATTTAATGAAATAAACCTTTTAATTATATATCAATTTAGTGTTTATGTTAAAATTGAAGTTAAAGAGAATAATGAGAATGATTTTTAGTATTCTTATATTTAGTTTGATTGTTAATACATAAGGAGATATAAATCACTCGTTAACCCATACTCAAGCATATATTGTAATACTTTATTTTCTTTACACATTTTTATAATTATTTATTATTTTTTATCATTTTATCATTTTATCTCATTTATAAATCAAAAAGTTAATTTTATAATTTTATTTTATTTCAATATTATCATTATTTTGATTTCTTTGCTCAACCAAACATAATAATAATAATAATAATATTTTAATTAAATTTAATTCATATTATTATTCACATTCTATTAAGTTTTTATTATATGAACCAAACATAACATTATTATTATTATTTTAGATAAAAAAACATATTTCTTGATGATAGTTATTATAAAAAATATTTAGTAATATATTTTGATAACAATTTTTAATTTTTATTTTACAACAAAGAAAATAAAGCATCACCCGTACATATTTTGATAATGCCTTTTAATTTTTGAAATTCTTTTAAAATTTTTTTTTTTTAAAAAATTGTTATTACTTATTAATTTTATATTGCTAATCATATTCTTCTTATAATTATTTATATAAAAGTTATACGATTTGATTTAACTTATAGAAAAATATTCAATAAAAAAGAAAGTATCATAATAAGAAATTTAAATTAAAAAATATCAATTTATAAATCTTCATATTTTATAAATAATTATTTTAAAAAAATCAAAAATTCATATAAGATACAAATCATTTGTAATATTTTTTGTGTCCCAACTAATTAATAAATATATAGATAAAATTTTTACTTTTTATATAACAAATGATCACATTCTTAATAATTTTTAGTTTCATTTGTGTATTTATCGTGTATAAATGACACATAAAGTGATAAAAAAAATTATCAAAAGAGTCCTTTCGATTAAAATTTAGGTAACACTTAATTCATTTATTTTTAATTGGTATTATTTAGTCCTATTAATTATTAAAAAAAATATTATTTAGTTAGTTATGAAGGAAAAATTTGAATATTTATTATTAAATTTGAGTTTAGTTTATAAATGTGAGAAAAAATATACATTTTTTAAAGGATTAAAAGTAAAAATTTAAATTTAATTAAAATATCAACAAATATAAAAAGATGATTGAGTTTGTTGTATTTGGAGAGAAATATATAAAATGGTCTTTTAATAAATCAAAAAATACTGTAAAATGATAAAAATATTAAAATATTGATCTATTTTTTATAATTAAAAAAAATTAAATGATACATTTTACAAATAAAAGAATCAATCAAATTTAGAATCATAAATAAAAGGAAATGGTATAAGAGAATTACACTAATTGAAATATCACTGGAAAGGGCTTATAGTTTTTTTTTAGGTAGGAATTTAAAAAGATATATTAATAATAAATTATTAGATAAAATATTAAATTGTGAAAAATATCAATTCTTTTTCTGATAATTAGAAATATTGAGTTAAATTAGGGATGTTTTGATTTATAAATTATATGGTACTTTGTGTCCTTGTGATTAATATAATAATAACGATTTTAATTTGGATTATTTAACAGTCATAATCAAAGATTATGAATATTGTACGGTAGTGATGGTTATCTTCTCGTTCTTTGTAGATCTTTCTTTAAATGCTTTCTAGTTTCTACTCAACTCTATTCAAATCCCTTCAGCTTCTCGAGAGAAAATAGTAAGATCGAGGTTCCATCTTCTTAAGATCGATCGTTTGTTGAAGATTCTCTGTAATTGCAAGTCTTTTTCTTTGTCTCTTGTTTTTAATTTCTAGATTCCTTTTACTTCTTTAATTTATTGTTTCATTTTTATTTATTTATTTGTTTTGGATCTGGTATTTCAATTGTAAGAATTATTTTATATGATTTTATTTTTATATTTTCTACGTTTTATTTATTTATTATTTTTCACTTTTTGTTTTTGCGCACTTAAATAAATATTTTCAAAAGAAGTATCTTTTAATATATATATATATATATATATATATATATATATATATATATATATATATATATATGTTTTATTTTTTTCCTTTTACGTTTTGTTCTTTTTGTCCCTTTCGTTTTAAAAAATCCATTCTCGCCCAATAAAGGTTTGTATCTCTTTGATTGTTGAGAAACTGTAAGAATTTAAGCTTCTGGTTTTCCTTGTTAATTAATTTGGTTTTCTTGATACCTTAAAGTTAATTATGGTTTAGGTTATTTTGTTAAACGTTTAGATTTGAAATTTTGTTAATTTTCTTCTAAAACAAAAACGTCATGATTTGGATCTCTACGCTTATCTTCTTCGCATATAAATTCCTTTAAAATCAGTAGGATGATTAATTAGGGTTTCATATATGAAACTTCTGTATTTAATTTTTTTTATTACTACTTGGTTCTTTATGGTTTTCTTTTCTACGAAAATTAGTGACCAACAATTTCTACTTCCCTCGTATTGAAATAACAAATTTCCTTTGAAGATGAAAGATATATATATATATATATATATTATGCAAATGTAATTTTTAGATATTTTCTAGCTGCATACAAATTCAACTTGGGACTATTAATATATTTTGTGGTTTTCCAGCCTTCAATTGAATCATGTTCTTATAGTGCTTGGAATTTCGTTAATCAATATTATTTCATGTGTTTTTATGGTAATTAAATGTAATTTTATTAATTTCCTGATGATTTTTATATTGCTAGTATTATTATGGTTTTTCATGGACTTGATGAAATAATTTCATTAACAATACAATTAACTTCATTGGTCAATTTGATCCGAAATTCCTTTGAAAAATAGAACAATAGGATTGTCTGTCTTCTAGATTTCTTTGTTCTCAACATAACTGATTTAATTTAAGAATCAAGGTTTTTTTTTTCTTTTAATAGTTGTTGATTTAATTGTTCAGGTTGGTGATATAAATTATGAGTTTTTGTTGTTATGAAATTTATTTATTTCTTTAAAAATTGTCTTCTCTTTGGTAATTTATTTTATATCATGACCAATATAATGATGCCTAGCTAGAAATCTTTGTCATGAAATAAAAGTTATATACTGTGTTTACAATACATATATACCGTACTTGTGACCTATTAAATATAGCATATATAAGAACACATCTTCTTTTTCACTTGGTTGCTTTAGGTTTGTAAACATGGTCAATATCACATTCTTTCTTTTGAATTATTGTTTGGTGCATTGTATATATACTTAGATATTACCATTCTTTGTTTTGCAGTTCTAAGTTCGAGATTTGAGAGACATATAACTGATTGACAAAGAGAGAGAGCACGCTTGTTATCATTCATACGATAGAATTGACTGTGTACATACGTGCTCTCTCTCGTTGTCATATTATATATACCTTCTCATAGATCCTCTAGCTAGCTACTTTTGGCATAAGGATTAAAGAGCACGTAGTTACAGCCTTACAGGTGATGTCTCTTTATTGTCGAACTTTATATGTTGCATAAAGAGAAACTTTATTATTAAGTAGGCATGATTGCATCTTGTATTATTCAATATATATATCAAGAAAATTAGGTTGATGATGATAATTATTATTTTATAATCTCAAATGAGGTGGCAACATCTTATATTGGTCAAAACGAAAACCCATACAGGCTCCTATTATATCATTGGCCAATTATATGCATCTATTTATTCATCTCTTTCTTGATGATCACAGGTTTGTGATATCTTATATTTGGGTTTTAGATCTTGGGGTTAGACTTGAAATTTCAGTGTTTATATGTCTATGACTTATTTGGAGCATTGATGTTTCTTTAATAAAATATTCCTATTTTATTTATTTATTTATCGAATATATAAATTACACGAAGATATAGAACTTAAGTTTTTGTTCAGATAAAAACACTTAAATAACTAATGACAAATACATAGTTAAGGAGTTACTGTTGGGAAATTATACAAATTTTCGATAAATCAAATTTATGAGAAAACAAAACGATAAAATAACACATAAATTTGATAACGAAGTTCGACCAATTTTACTTACGTTTTTGAACCTGCTGCAGATCTTTTACTAAAATGGATAAATTATACAAAGTGTTTACAACACTTATAACTCTCAACTCATAAGACTCAAAAAAATTTCTCTTAATTTTCTTTCACTAAATCCTTTTTCTCTAAGTTTTTCTCTCAATTGGAAAATATAAAGTACCTATTGAAGTGCTCTATTTATAGATGCAAAAGTCACCCTTCTACATGTTTTGCCAACTAATTCTTAATTGGATTTCCTTCTTTTTTTAACAAAAAGATGCATCGTCTATTCAATTTTTGTGGGTTGTTGGCTTGACAACTCCTTTTTTGTTATATTGTCATTTATTATACCGTTTGATACATTATGTAAGTTTGACCAATAATCTCCCACTTGAAGACTGATTTCAATTTGTTTTCACACCTCGATCAATGCAACAACTTTTCTAGTCTTGTTACTCTAGTAAACTAACTAAAGTCGAACACAACTTCAATTTGTCAATAGTTACCGCCTTTGTCTATATCTGTTGGATTTTTGCTTCCTTGAATATTCTCTACTATTAACACATCATCTTCCAATAGGGATCTGATGAAGTGATAACAAAGCCCAATATGCTTGGTTTTACAATGAAATGTTGAATTCTTCACCAAGTGTTTCGCACTTTTACTATCACTGTGTAGAACATTCTTCTCCTATTTGAATCCCAACTAAGTTAACAAACCTTGAAGCTATATCATCTTTTTATTAGCTTCAATCACTGTTACATACTCAGCCTCTATAGTGAATAGAGTAACAATCTTCTGTATCTATGACATCCAACTAATAGTTGTAGTTCCAACAATAAATATAGAACTGGCGGTGCTTCTTCGGTGATCAAATTCACCTCTAAAGTTTGCATCTACATAGCCTTATACTTTTAACTCTCATTTACTAAAGTACAAACATTTCTTTGTGGTGCCTCATAGATACCTTAAAATCCAATTGACTGCTCCCCAATGAGCTTTCTATGGATTTGACATAAACCTATTACAACTCCCATTGCATGATCAATGTCTGGTCTCGTACGCACCATTGCGCACATCAAACTTCCAATGGTTGAGGCATAAGGAACCTTAGCCAGGAATTCTTTCTCTTCCTCTATCTGAGGGGCTGATCCTTGGATAAGTGAAAGTGATTGGGCAAGGGTGTGCTAACTAGCTTGGCATCGCCCATGTTGAATCTCTATAAAACACGGTTGATGTTCTTTGCTTGAGATAATTGCAAGAATCCTCTCTTCTTATCTCTTGTGATTTGTATTCCAAGAATCTTCTTTGCTGGACTTAAGTATTTTATGTCAAACTTTGACAATTATTACTTGAACTGATATCATCCATATTTGAACCTATTACTAACATATCATCAACATAAAGTAGTAAAATGATATAACTAGATCTATATCTCTTGAAGTATCAACAGTGGTCGGCGTTGCACTTATGGAACCTTCCTTGTGCATAAAGTTGTCAAACTTTTTGTACCACTATCTCAGGGCTTGTTTTATGCCATACAAACTCTTCTTAAGTCTGCATACCATGTTCTTCTTCCCTCTTTCTGAGAAACCTTCTAACTGGTACATGTATATCTCTTCATCTAAGTCTTCGTGAAGGAATGCGGTCTTCACATCCAACTATTTAAGATGAAGATCTTCAATGGCTACAATACTCAACATAGATATGATAGTATTGAGTTTCACAATAGAAACAAAAATGTCAGTGTAATCAACTCCTTTCTTTTGTTGAAATCCTTTGACAACTAGTCGAATTTTGTATCTCTTATAACCATCATGCTCCTCTTTCACCATGTACACTCATTTGTTATGAAATGTCTTCATCCCCATGGGTAACTCAACTAGTTCCCATGTCAAACTTAATTGACTTTTCTTCTTTTTCAACAAAATAATGCATCGTTCATTCAATTTTTTTTGGGTTGTTGGCTTGACAATCCATCTTTTGTTATATTGTCATTTATAGTACCATTTGGTACATATAAATTTGACCAACAATTACTATTTACTAATGTAAGATATTCACGAAGTATCTATGAGATCAAATCATATATTGATACAAAAATATATATGGTTTTTTAAGTTTGAAAAGATGATGAAATAGTCCTAGCTATAAAAGCTTGAACCCGAGATTTTTGGCACATGAGGCTTGCATTGATGATCTTCGATTTTTAAGAATTGGAGTCTTTTATTGTAAAAAAAACTAACTGTAAAATGACATGATGGAGTTGTTGTATAGTATTATATAAGTAGGCTTACAGGCCGGCGATCTCACTCCTTCGAATGAAAGGAGGCACTGATGGAGATTGAAGGTTCATTTTGACTGAAGAGAAAAAAAGGGACTCCACTAGTTGACCATTTTTATCATTATGCTCTTAATTTCACCATGTTTTATATATCATGTGAGGTTGAAATAATTTTATGTTATTTTGTTTCATTAATTTGGAGTTTAATTTTATTTTATTATCTGTTAGAATGGCCTTCTTTATTACCAATAAACTTCTTAACTGCTTGCAAAATTTAAGATGTAGAAGTTTTATCAAAATATATAGCTTTCACTTTCACATGTCACAATGCATAAGATTATGTCAATTAGATTGAAAAATTCTTAATTGAACAAGTCATAAAGGGCCTTGGCCTAAATTAAAAATAAATTATAAATTGTTAATTTTTATCGGAAGTTATGTCAAAATTTACCGGAAGGTAGACTCACCGGAAAAATTACCCTATGTAGATGCTATAGTTGTATTAACCACTCTAACTTAAAATATATCATACATTTTAGAATTTACCCTTTAAATAATATTTCTCAAATGTGATAAGGACAAAGCAATGGATATAAGCTATTATCTTTAATGGTCAAGACCTATTTTGCTTGATGTGTGGTACATTATTAGATTATGAATCACAAGTTGCTATAAATGGATAGTGTACTGTTCCAACAATTTATGAGGAACTTTCTAATTAATAAGATTTATTTATGTTTTTTCTAACTGGAATGAAGTGCTTATCACATCCTGAAACTTTGTAAGTAGGGTTACTATGCTCCTATGCACATTCGGTACATTTTTATGAGAAATATTTTGTGTTATGATCAGAGTACATGTTATACAGCTCTTTACATTTACAAATGTACCGTATATACCTTAAATTAATGTAGAACTTGAATATTTGTAATTAATGTACGTTACATGTTATTTTTGGTCAATTAATTTATGAGCTATAATCTTATATGCTATCATCATTATTATTTTTGGTCAGTTAGCTTACTAATAGTACACAAATTACACGTTATCATCATTATTATTATTGTCTTTTTTTGTGTATTTTATCACTCTTTTTTTCTTCATTTTTTTTGTGTGATGAACACTTGGTATATACACAACATTTAATGTGCTCGCAAAGCTGAAGAGGCTTAATTGCTCTACTAACCAGCTCAATCTGTCTACCCCATTATGAAAATGGTGCAACGTGTGAATGGTAGAGTAGTTAATTGCGACATGATTTGTAATAGATATTAGTTTAACAATTTTTTTTATCGAATATTTCTAAAAAAAAAAGGAAAAAGAAAAATCAACTAGCTTGCATAAGATTAATACTGATCACAACAATGGTTCGAGGGTTAATGCAAATTTCTCAGTCAGTCCAAAATCATCGAGACATTAAAGTTCCTTGCCTCTTTTAGTAATTACATGTTCTCAAATACTCGAGGATTACCAATAGGTTAGTGGTAACTGAAACACTTACTAATGCAAGTCGATGAAATTATTTGGAAGATATACAATTAGGCCAATTAAATGTCGACTAAGTAGTCCTTCACTTGTGGCATCTGTTTGTGATGTTGTGCTAGGAGATTGACTTGTGGGTGTTGAAGTTGCCGTGGTTACAGGAAGTTCACTTGTGGGTGCTATTGCCATACTAGCAGGAGGTCCAATTGTTGGAGTTGGTGCTGCTTCTAGTAACAATGGTTTTCCTAGTTGTTGCTCTGAATTCTGTGTTGCTGGAGCTGGTGGTTTTTTAATAGAAATTGGAGCAGCAAGTGGTGGCATCCATGGAGGTAGAATTTCTATTGGAGGTTTCTTGCCTGCGTCAGCTAGACTAGTGAGTTTTGGTTCCTCCAGAGAAGCCAAAAATGCAGCTGTATCCACCTGTTTTTTCTCATGGTCTGTGCTCAACCTCCTGCAGCATTTTGCTCCAAGCTTCAACCATGTTCCTCAATGTTGGTCGTCCATGAGCCTGAAGGTATTTTTAGTGTCAGGTCAAAGTGAAATATCTAGGACGTATACTAACAAGACTATATAAATTGGGTATAAAGATAAAGATCCATACATGGGCATGAAACACAGCTTCAGCAAGCATTCCTGTATCCTGGCATTGTCTCCCAAAACTCCAGCAGAAAACGCTGCTTCTCCCAACCCAACTGACATCAAATTATTAACTAAGCCCTGCATTGCAGTTTTAGAAAAGCATGAACTAAGGAGCATGGAGCATTGAGTACAACATTCGGCAGTAGAAACAACATATGTCCTGCAACATTGTTAGTAGGATTCAACAGAATTCACCACAATAACTCAGGAATTTGTAAGCAAACAGATGCAGACAGAACGTAGTAGATAGTAGCCTTATGCATAAACAAACAACTTGGGGAACTAGAATCGCAATAAAAGAAATACAGTAGCTTACACTAAGCCATGTCAATTCTCCATGATTTGCAATGTGCAAAGCTAGTCCTCTTATCTCGTGACCCTGTAAAGCTCCTTTGACAGTGCCTGCAGCAGCAAGCCTTTTAAGAGCTTCACGGGCAATATCAGCTTGCCCAGTAGCATCTGCAGCATCAATGAGATCTAAAAACTCCTTCGCAAATTTCACTATTCCTTGTACAGCTCCACAGTGTTTTCTTTCTCCACTGATACAATGAGATGATCATTTAAACCAAGTCCTCCATTGTCTTGCCCAAGTCCCTGCTGTTGCTCATGGTAATAAGACACTGAAGAGTTCTTTTCAAATCATTGCTCTTCAAGGCCAAATCAAATTCCAGACTACAAAGCAAAAACAAAACAGAAAAGAATAAAAAGATGGGTTAAATTTCTTAGAAAAAATATCCACATGCTCTTGCTGCATGCAGAGTCAACTTTGGAATCACATCTGCTGATGCTATCCTTATAAGGACAATAAATATCCACATTGGAAGGTGGTAGAAACGGGGCCAATATATATTATCCTGCAATCAAAATTCTGAAGCAAACAATAGGTTTGTACATATGTCTTCGTGAGTTTTATGAGATTGACATGAAAGTAAGAACCCCAAAAAGAATGGAGTTAATAAAAGGAAAGACAAACTTCTTGCTTATATACCATTTGGATATCCCTGGAAAAGACTGTTTTTAAACATAAAGGTAGACAATTATGAAATTCAGTTGGTATCCCAAAATAAAAAGGAAAGAAGGTAAAGCAGATATAATAAAGGCACAAGTTGGATAAATCTTTCCTAAATTACTCGGCTAAAAAAGAGATGAATTTTAAGGTCAAGACTGAAAGAGGAAAAAAAGAGTGAAATAGAATTAAAGTTGCTGAGCTTCAGAATCATGTTTTGCATATTACAATTTAAAATATGACGACTGCAAAGTTCAGAAAATTATATCAAAAATCCCAACTAGAATGCAGCACAAATTTGTCTATTTTCAAACACCAATAAACTTTAGGGGATCTCCATTCTTATATTTAAGTTCGAAAACGTATCATATATACAGTATGAAGGTGAGTTTGTAAGAGAAGTGCTACTGATACTTTGGCCAAGCAAATTCAGCTAAAAGGTGAATAGATGGACACTGCCAAGCTAATTCAAAAACATAAATTTTATTTTCCATCATGCTAATACAAGTCAAGTTCCTGTCCAAGCCACCATTCTCTATTGCAATAAATGTTTGGAATTTTCACAAGAAGTTCCCTGGTTCAATTCCCTCTACGCCAAGTATTGTTTGGTAAAAAAAGAAATATACGAGGCATCTAATGAAATTCAGAAATCCTGTTACCTGTAACATTGGAGGCCTCAATGTTATCTTCTCTTGACCAACGGTTTGGGGACCATCCACTGCAATTAGAGCTAATTCTCCATGCTCTGCTATGGCTCTTGCCTGAGCCTCTTTCAGTTTCATCTCCTCTTTCATCCTTTTGGTTTCAATGTCAATTTGTGCAATTCCAGCATCCACAAAAACACATCTGGAAATGCATTTGGGAGAGAAAGCAAAATTAAAAAAATTACTGCATATTTCTATTTAATCAATTTCAAAGAAATTAAACACTGCAAGCTGCACTTTAAATTCTTACAGAATGGCTCTAAAAAATGCATGACAAGGCTAGGCAAGTAAAGAAGGAAAACAACAATACACTGATGTTCATAACATTCAGGATCATAACAGTCATTAATATTGTCAATCAGGTACATGCCACGACCCCACAAGGATGGATTTGACTAGAGAGCTACTAAGAGCATTGCTTAGTCTAATTCTATCAGAGACTCAGTTCCTTCCATAATCATAATTGATTAAAGAAATCTACGGAATATTTTTTCTCTCCCCTCTCACAATTATGATGAAACAAATGTATATGCTTATTTATCATGGTTTCATCATTATGCAATCTATCCAGTATAATTTACAATCACTTCTAATTGACAAAGAACCTATCTTTCATAAGTATTATTAACAGATGAAATTTCCAACTTCAGGAACATCTTTTGTTCCCTGGTCTCAATCATAACTAGGGAATTCATCATTAAATAAATGTTTTTATCATTACTGTGAGCATAAGGAAAAAGAAAAGAAAAGAAAAGATCCATTCAAGTAAAAGAAAAGCAGATACCTACACTCCACCAGGTTATCCTTTATAGTAATATAAAAGATGTTTGAATGATACTTCTTTCTAAAATTAATGCTTCAAAGTAGAAGCCACATTAGACACTATTTTCCTTCACGCATATTGTCAATTTCAAAGTATATGAATGTTAGAGGAAGCTAGGGATTACAATTACACATCATCTGCAGAAAATTTACAATTCTTACTCAATTGTAGTTGGTGTAGCAACAAACAGCTGATGCCAATGCCAAACACCACCAGTAACATGAGATATCGCAACATCACCCAGGTATCTATACTGTGGGTGTAAAGAAGATATGACAATGTATTTTTGATATGCAAGAGCACAATACTCAACAGCTTGATCCCATGCTGTCCATTTTGGCTGAGGAAGAAAACCACCAATGGGTGGATTAATTTCCCAACTGCATGACACAAAAAAAAAAAAACATTAAAAGTTTTCAATTTCTATCCATCAGCTAGCATAAATCTATTCAATTCAAATGCAACATACATATTAATCACAATAGAGCCACAAACATGCAGAGCAATTGTTCGAAAAATCGAGTTTATTTTCCTTATTTTAGATAGTTACTATTCATTAATGATTTAAATGAATAGAGTTCAAATTAACTTGACAAAATAATGCTATTGAAAATATAATGTTAAAAGAAACTAAAGTAGAAAAATAAAAATACCATAAATTTAATGAGATTCAGTATAAATATTACCTATGTCCTTGGGCATCGTTGACCATTTCCAATATCTCCAAATGGATGAACTTCAAAATTACAACTAATTAAGCAAAATTGAGCTAATCAATTACCCTTACAAAAGAGAGGAAGATTTATAAATTTTAGAATGTTTTAAAAGTGGAGGATGTGGCTTTATTTATAGCCCAAAATACAACACCCACCTATATTCTTAATCAATGTGGGACTTTTTCAATTTGCTCATTAAGGAGTTATACAAAAAATCTCCACCTTAGTGACTTAGTGATTCTTAAATGATTTCTTCAATCTCTAGATCAACGACGCCATTACCAATTCAAATTTGTAGGATGCTAATCAAGGTTAGATAATGTTTGAACTTGATTGTCGTTACCAACTTAATCATCATATCTGCGAGATTCTATGTAGTATTGATCTTCTGAACTAGTACTCAACTTTCTTCAATAATCTCTCGCACGAAATGGTAAAGAATGTCAATGTGCTTTGTACGTGCATGGTAGACTTTGTTTTTTGCTAAATGAATAGCACTCTGATTGTCACAAAACACCTTAATATGTTTTTGACTAACTCCCAAGTCTTCAAGCAAACCTTGTAACCAAATAACTTCTTTCACAACCTCTGTAACTGCTATATACTTTGCCTCTGTAGTAGACAAATCAACTGTGGACTGCAAGGTAGACTTCTAATTGACTAGTGCTCTAGCAAGAGTAAATACATAACTAGTAGTTGACTGACGCTTATCTAAATCTTCTGCATAGTCGGAATCACAATATCTGATTGCACATTGACCAACAATATTATCCTGTTGAAATACTAAACCAACATCTACAGTAGTTAAAATATATCGTAAAATCCATATCACAGCTAACCAATGTCCTTTACCAGGATCATGCATGTACCTGCTTATAGGATCATGCATGTACCTACTTACAGCACCAATTGCATGTAAAATGTCTGATCTCGTACACACCATTGCATACATCAAGCTACCAACCGCATTTGCATACGGTACCTTTGCCATGTATTCTCATTCTGCATTATTCTTAGGAGATAATTGAGCACTAAGCTTGAAATGAGGAACAAACAGAGTACTTACAGGTTTTGTCTGTTCATTCATACCAAAACGTTTCTTCAAATATTAACTCTGGGTCAAACTAAGCTTCCCCTTCTTCCTATCTCTGCTTATCTCCATGTCGAGAATCTTCTTAGCTTCTCCCAGATCTTTCATCTCGAACGCTTGACTTAGTTGAGCCTTCAACTTCTCAATTTCTGCTTGGCTCTTGGCTCTTTGATGCAATCAACATATTATCGACGTACAATAGAAGATATATGAAAGACTCATCTTGTAGCTTGCGAAAATATACACAATGATCATGTGTACTTTTAGTATACTTATGCTGCAACATAAACTAATCAAATCATTTGTACCACTGCCTCGGAGAATGCTTCAATCCATACAACGATTTGTTCAGCTTGCAAACCCAATTCTCTTTACCAGTAACATTAAATCCTTCTAGCTGAGACATATAGATTTCCTCTTCCAAATCACCGTGTAAAAACACGGTTTTCATATCAAGTTGAACTAGTTCCAAATCCAAATGTGCTACCAAGGCCAACAAAATTATAATGGAGGAATGTTTTACAAACTGGAGAAAATACCTCATTATAATCGATTCTTTCCTTCTGAGCGTAACCCTTAGCCACCAACCTTTGCCTTGTAGCAAACACCGTCTTTGTTAGGAAATTCCTCTTTCTTTGCATACACCCATTTGCAACCAATTGCCTTCTTGCCCTTAGGTAGTTGTGTCAACTTCTATGTCTTATTCTTCTGAAGAGACAAAAGTTCTTTGTCCATGACTTCCTTTTATCTTTCAACTTTAGGGCTTCTGATTGCTTCTTTATATATGAAAGAAACATCATCATACATAATTGAAAGTGCACAGGCCACCGTATTCTTAAACTGAACGGGTAGATCTTCAAAATATTTGTATCGAGCAGACACCTTGACATTTTGTCGTTGTGGCCTATCAACTGCAATTCCTTCTTGTTGTTGTGGAGGTTCTTGGATTAAAACCTTTTTTTCATCCGATTCATCTTCTACCAATGGAGGATTAGCTTCTGTCTTATCTCTACCAACTGGATTAATAATTCTGGTTTCAAATTCCACCTACTTCGGAGTTTGTTATACTTGCTACAAACTGCCATCAATCTTTTCAATTAGCTTTCTTAACAAGGTAGATTCATCAAATGTAAAATCTCTACTGAAGATTATCTTTTTCGTTGCAAGACACCATAGTCGATATCCCTTAGAACCAGAAGGGATAAAAAAATAGCTTTCTTGGTTCTTGGATCCAACTTTGATTCCATTACATGACAGTATGCAATAGAACCAAACACATGTAAGAAATCGTAATCTCTAGCAAGTTTTTCAGATCATACCACCATAGGTGTTTTGCCTTCAAGAATAGACGATGGTAGACGATTGACATGATGACATGTATACGTCACAGCCTCAGCCCCATACTGTTTGCCTAACCTAGTATTTGACAATATATACCGAACCTTCTCCAGCAAAGTCTGATTCATGTGTTCTGTAACTTCGTTCTGTTGTGGTGTTTTTCGAATATTGAAGTGTCGCACTATCCTTTCTTCTTCACAAACTTTCATAAATGGATCATTTGTGTACTCAGTGCCATTATCAAACCTCAGACGCTTAATCTTTCTACCAGTCTGAGTCTCGATCATCTTCTTCTACTTGAGAAAAATTCTTAGCACTTCATCTTTCTTTTTCATGAGATACACCCAAACTTTTCTGGAGAAGTCATCAACGAAAGTGATATAATAATGTTTGCCACTCATGGATAGAGTTCTTGTTGGCCCCCATACATCATTATGAATGTAATCCAAAATGCCTTATGTGTTATGGAGTGCAGTGCCAAAGCTTACTCTTTTCTGCTTCCTCAATACACAATGCTCATGGAATTCTAACTTGTCAATTCTCACGTCTTTTAACAAACCTTGCTTTACAAGAATCTGTAAAGCTTTTTCACCAACATGTCCTAAACACATATGTCATAGCTTGGTAGTTTCTGAATCTTTTTCTTCCTCTGAAACTCTTGCTGATGCTGTCATAATAACTGTACTACCAAGGTAGTAGTACAAGTTATTTTTTTGAATACCTTTCATCACCACGAATGTTTCATAAGTAACCTTCAATGCCCCATTTTGCATGGTCACAGTGAAGCCTTTTGATTTTAAGACTCCCATAGTAATGAGATTCTTTATATCTAAGACATAATGAACATCTTTTAAGACTCTAGTTGAACCATCTTGGTTCTTCAAACGAATTGTACCGATCCCCAAAACTTTGCATGGATAATCATTACCCATGAAAACAACTCCACCGTCTAGTTCTTCAAAGTTAAAGAATCACACCTTATTAGGAGACATATGGAAGATACACAGTGAATCAAAAATCCATTCACTAGGATGGGACGCTGTTGACGAACCAAGCAATGCGGAATTTGAATTGCTTTCAACTACACATGTATCAGACGGTTCATCTTTTTCTTTCTTTTACAGCTTCGGATAGTTTTTCTTCCAATGATTTTTTTCATGACAAAAGACACATTCATCTTTACTAAGCCTTCCTTTTGAATAAGATCTGCCTCTCCTTCCTTTCTGTTGAGTTTGCGGACGCCCTCTTACAAACAGTGCCTCTGTTGCTTCATTCCTGTTTTCTTTTTTATCTTTCTTTCTAATTTCATAACTATACAAAAGAGTGCAAACTTCCTCAAAAGACACTTTATCCTTCCCAATGAATAAGCTCGTAATAAGGTGATCAAATTCATCAGAAAAGGGAGGCTAACAATATCAAAGCTAAATTTTCATCTTCAAAAGTTTCATCTATATGTAACAAATTTGTTACTAATCGATTAAAAGTAGTAAGGTGATCGTTTTTGTGGTACTTAGAAGGTATTCAAAACGAAACAACTTCTTCAAATAGAGTCGATTCTGTCCACTCTTCTTCATGAACTTCTTTTTCAATGCCTTCCACAACTTACTTGCAGATGTCTCCTTTATGTATGTGTACTTTTATTTTCTTGAGAGATACGAATGAATTGAAGCACATGTCAATCAGTTAATATTTTTCCACTCGACTTCATCTACTCCATCTGGTTTTTCTTCTTCAATGGTGATGTCTAGATCTTGTTGAATAGAGCATCTAGAACTTCATCTTATCATATACCGAAATGACTGGTTCCATCAAACTTCTCCATCTCAAACCTTGCATTCATCACCATTGTTCTACCTGATGTGGATGGTTGGCCTTTGTTTGAGAGAGACTTTTATTCCGACATTCCTTCATATTACAACAACTAGTAACTATATTCAAATAGCAAACAAAAGGAATACAAAAAAATGCCTAAGTAAAAACCTTCGATTCTGATACTAATTGTTGAAAAAATCAAGTATATTTTTCCTATTTTAATTAGTTACTATTTACTTATGATTTAAATGAATATAACTCAAACTAGCCAATAAAACAATGTTATTGAAAATATAATGCTAAAAGAATCTAAAACAGATATTAAAACAAAAATATTAAAACACCATAAATTTAACGAGATTCGGTATAAATGTTACATATATCATCGGGCGTCGTTGACCGCTTCTATTATCTCCAAATGGATGAACTCCAAAATTACAACTAATTGGACAAAATTGAGTTAATCAAAAAGAGAGAAAGATTTACAAATTTTGAGATGTTTTAAAATTAGAGAACGATGTTTTATTTATAGTCTAAAATACAACATTCATCTTCATTTCTAATCAACGTGAGATTTTTTCAATTTGTTTACTATAGAGCTATAAGGGGAAAAAAGAAGAAGAATATAATTACATAATAATAAAACCAAAGTTTAGGGGCATTTCTAATTCCAGCTTGGTTCAGATGACATTGCCGAGTTATATTGTCAATAGATGTCTTAACAGGCCAGCAACCTAGATAAACCCAAGTAATGAGTTTATATGCATTAAATACGGAGACATCAACATCAAACAGGGAAATCAAAGTGGGCACGGGGAGAGGGGAAGGTGTCTAGACGATGATATGAATGTTTCCATCCACAACCATGAAGTGAAATTGACCAATATGAAAAGTTTAATTGCATTAGACCTTTATATTTCTACCTGTACAGCTGAAAGTTCAGAGATGCGGCCTCTGCTGAAGATTTTTGAGAAGAGAATCCATCATTATACATAGAAAATGAAGAAAGACCACTGTTTCCAATTACAGATAGGGGCATAGATTGACTTGTTGAAAGAACAGGGCAAATTTGTCGAGATGGTCGGTAGGCAACACCAAGTAAGGCTCCCCATGCAAACCAATGACCTGTAGGAAAAATGTTGAGGAAACTCATCATTTATGGAACACATTCAATACCTAATTCCCAAAAGATAAGCCTGTTAACATTATATCTCAAACACGCAAGATATAAGTCTACTGAGATGCCAGACTCGTACAGTATGCTTAATGCAAACAAATGGAACATCATAATACTTAAAGGCATCACCTCAAATCAAAGGGACGTCTACACCGCATCGATAAAAGGCCTACGTTTATTATGGGTCAATTGGAAGTTCAATTTTGAGAGGAAAAGGTTGCATAACCAAGGAACGCTTAGAAATTGGTGTCCCATCCCTGGAAATAATTGAATACTTAAACAGCAAAAATGTCTAAAAGTGTATAAGGCATATTACAAAATATGAATTCCTTTTTAATCCAATATAAACTAAAAATTTACATTCGTGAATTAGACGAGAAATATTTTTATCTTAATATTTCAAATAAATTGTGAAAATAATTATTAATTTTATAAATATATAATATATAATTTACTTTTAAAAATAATATTTTATTATTTTCTCTTAATATTTGAAAATAACATCGTAAAAAGTTAAACATAATAAATAAATAAAATATTTTTTTTATTAATGCTTCGTATATGTAACATATACATAATGAAAATTAAGTACTAATAATATAATTTTTTTTAATTATTATGAATATTATAAAACAAGTGAAAATTTAACGATAATTTTTTTTCTTTTTATAACATTAAAAATTATATATTTTAAAACGAATGAAAAAAAATATGATAAAAAAATTTGGACTCAAACGTGATTATGTTGCTTGTCACACCTTTTTTATATTCTCATATTATTAGATCTTTCATTCTCGTTTCAAGTCACATAATTAAATTATACCAAATATCGTTTAATATAAAAAAAATATCAAATAACCTCACAACATATTTTGAAAAATAAAAAATCACGACCATATCATCTACTAAGTTAGATATTAATAATTATTAGTGTTGAGTTAGGAGCATCAAAATTAATAAACGTAATTTCTAATTATTTTAAAAAAGAAAATTTAGAATGTGTAATTACCTAATCAAAGTTAAAAAAATTTATAATTCAATTTTTTTATTTTTAATTAAGTGATTATGTCAGTTATTTATTATTTTATAAATGATTAATTTTAATTAAGAACATTAAAATTTTAAAAAAATTGATTGAAATAACTATATATAATATATAATTATTTTAATTTTAAATAAAAAAATTATGAAATCATGATTATTAATTCAAACTAAAATCTTTTGAAATTATTGTTTTTATGATTGTTATTTATTATTCAAAAAATATTAATTTTAATTAAAAACATAAATATTTTGAAGAAATATGACCAAAATAATTATATGTAATTTATAACTTTTTAAATTTTATAAAAAGAAAATTAAAAGAGAGTAATTAAATAATCTTAACCAAAGCCTCTTGGAATTCTAGTTTTTAATTCCTAATTAAGTTATTATTATTTTATTTATTATTTTAAAAAGAATTAATTTTAATTAACATAAATTTTTTGCATAATTATGATCAAAATAATTATATGAAATCTATAACTTTTAATTTTATGAAAAATAAGATTACGAAAAAATGATTAAATAATTCTAAGTGAAGTCTTTTAGAATTCTAATTTTTAATTCCTAATTAAATCATTATCTGTTATTTATTATTTAAAATAATTAATTTCAATTAAAAATATTGAAAAAAGTTACGAATGTATGAATAAAAATTCATAATTGAAGTTTATTAGAATTCTAGTTTTTAATTCTTAATTAAGTTACCATGTTTATTATTTATTGTCCCAAAAATTATTTTTAAAAAAGAAAGTTGCGAATATGTGATTAAATAATTTTAATTGAAGTATTTTAGAATTTTAGTTTTTAATTCCTAATTAAATTATCATATCTATTATTTACTATCCCAAAAAATTATTTTTAATTAAAAATATTTAACAATAGATATATAAAGAGGTGTTTAAATAATTCAAACTCAAACCTTTTAGAATTTTATTTTTAATTTCTAACCAAGTAACATTTCCTATTATTTATTATTTCAAAAAGGATAAAATTTAATTAAAAAATATTGAAATTTTGAAGAAAGTTATCAAAATAAATAAATGTATGTAACTTCTTTAATTTTATAAAAAAGAAAATTAAGAAATGATTAAAAAAATTAAGAATACATTATGTATAATAGTTAAAACACGAGAGAATAAATACCGGTTCATTGCGGCCACCAATAGATGTTGAAAATATATTTGATGTACCATCATCCAGCAAGATACGAACTTGAACATTGGCACCAGAAGCTGCCGCAGTTGCAGCAGCTTGTTTTGCTTTCTTTGAACCTCGTTTAGGTATTATAAGAATTCTAGAAGGTGATACTATTGGAGATAAAATTAAGGAATAATTTAAGGAGTAATATAAGAAGTGTTAATTTCTTAATTCAAGAAGTAAATCAAGAACCTTAATTCAAGGATTAAATTAATGAGTAAATCAAGGAGTTGTCATCCTTAATTTGAGGAAAAAAACAAGGAATCCTTAATTCAAGGAATAAAATAAGGAATCCTTAATTCAAGGAATAAAATAAGGAATCCTTAATTCAAGGAATAAAATAAAAAATCCTTAATTCAAGAAGTAAATCAAGAAATGTTTAATTAAAAAAGTAATTCAAGGAGTAAATCTCCTTATATATAACTATAGAATTGTAATGAAAATATGAAAGAAATAATACAACTTTAAGAGAGCTTGTTTTATTTGGCAAGGTCTTTGGCCTTTGGCCTTGGCGTTTTCCACACTAATTTTCAACATTGAAACCAAGCTCTTAACGATGATGGATTAAATCTCTCTTATAGCTTCTATCTACTTGATGCGGAGGAGGAATATTGTGGTAAAAGGAAAGGTTCCACATTGAAACCAAGCTCTTGGCGATGATGGATTAAATCTCTTCTACAGCTTCTACTTACTTGATGCGGAGGAGGAATATTGTGGTAAAAGGAAAGGTCCCACATTGAAACCAAGCTCTTGGCGATGATGGATTAAATCTCTCATGTAGCTTCTACCTACCCGATGTGGAGGGGAAATATTGTGGTAAAAGGAAAGGTCCCACATCGACAACAATATATATATATTTTGCTATTGTAATCAACATTTTTGTTAGTTTTACCTTTGGTGCCTTAACTTCTCATCAGTTTCAACAACTCTGTGTAAGCTTAGATCCATAAACCTTATGGATCCAGCTTGAGGGAGAGTATTGGAGATAAAATTAAAGAATAATTTAATGAGTAAATTAAGGAGTGTTAACTTCTTAATTCAAGGAGTAAATCAAGAACCTTAATTCAAGGAGTAAAATAAAGAATCCTTAATTCAAGAAGTCAATCAAGGAATGTTTAATTCAAAGAGTAATTCAAGGAGTAAATCTTCTTATATATAACTATAAAATTGTAATGAAAATATGAAAGAAATAATATAACTTTGAGATAGCTTGTTTTATTTGGAAAGGCCTTTAGGCCTTGACCTTTGGCCTTGACGTTTTCAATTCCAATTTTCAACTTGATCGAGTTATATGCGGACATGAATTGATATATATAGTAAACTTCACTAATCAAAATATGACATGTCACTTTTAAAATTATAATAGTAAATTTCACATGCAATCCTCCTGGAAATTAGCAAAGGCAGGGAAAAGGTTTGCAACATATTTCTCTACCATAAATCAAGAAATTAAAAATACATTATGTATAATAGTTAAAACACGAGAGAATAAATACCGGTTCATTGCGGCCACCAATAGATGTTGAAAATATATTTGATGTACCATCATCCAGCAAGATATGAACTTGAACATTGGCACCAGAAGCTGCTGCAGCTGCAGCAGCTTCTTTTGCTTTCTTTGAACCCCGTTTAGATATTATAGGAATTCTAGGAGGTGATGCAGCTTCCAATACGGCATACCTCTCACGGCAAGTATCCCAGGCAAGGAACCTTGCACTGCCTGAATCTACTATGGACCAACCGTTGACCTTGTAGATAGAGAAGTAAGGAATATCAGGCCACACAATTGCAACCAGATCATTTAGAAGCAAGTCATGGATAGCTTCATATATTATGCACCAACCAGACCAGTGAATTGTGAGAACTGTAACTTCATATTTTAATAGCTTACACTCCAATTAGGCATTTACAAGAACAAGACATGAGCATCTTATACATAGATCTTAAATTCAGATGTAAATATTAAGAAGCTCCATATATTGATAAATTACAGAAATAAGTATATTAGCACCATAGGCTTAGAAATAAGTGCCAACATGTTGATTAAACAAATGCTAAAAGGAAAAACACTGATATAGACACTATACAGAAGAAAAAGAGAAGTAATGATGAAGTTAGTGCAACTGTCTCTGCCTTGATTCAACAAAGCACACATCATTGAGCATGTTTATGGAGATGAATGAAAACTAACAAGGATTGTAGCCAACTTACTTCCCCGAAGTGCTTACAGAAAAAATTGAATAAGAATCATGTGGAACAGATGTACTAATATGCTTTTTTGTCTGCTTCACTTGTAATTGCTCAACTGAGTCTTCCCAAAGCCTCCCTGCTTCTGATAAGGAGCCATTGTTTCTGACAGAAGGATTTGCTGTCTGGGATAGCTGAAAGTTTAGTAGCTTAAGTTCCTTTTCAATCACATAGAAAGCTGAATGCTCTCGGCTTTCTGATTGAGTTGGCAGGGAAGCTACAGCTGGAAGAGATCTAGGGTCGAACTCATTTATTATAACACCAGCATTGGTTCCAGTAGCAACAAGGTGAGGTTGTAAAGGATGTGCTACCATGCAGTACACCTGCAATAAACCTAATGAATGACTGTGATACGTTGAAGCAATGACAGTTCCTTATGAACAAGTGGGGGAAAAAAGAGGTTTCTTACAATCAACAGAACATAAAATTTGTTTCCTTTTCTTTTCACCCTTCATTTAGTTTTTTTTTGCTTATGGTCACCAAGCCCTAAAATATATAATTCTGCCCCTTCTATTAAAAGATTTAAATAGTCAAGTTCAAAAATTATGGTTAGGTCCAGAATTGTACTTCAAAGTTCATCCGACAATCTTTTCAGGTTTTGAATGGAGTCATGGATAAAAATTAGTGAACTATACCCTAACGGAACCAGTGAAAGCCTTAAGAAATTCCAACTCTCATGCAACATTATAATGACTGTGCAGGACTAAGTAAGAGCACTTCCAAGCCTGTTGAACTCACTCATAGTTCCCCAGTACTTAACGATTCTAAAAATATTTTTTGTAATGATGAAAGTCCTATTCTAGATCAAAACATGCAGTTTGTGGTACTGCTTTTAACATGTCATGAAACTCTTCTCAGGTCCAGTATCAAAACAAGGTACAAAGTGTAGAAAAACAGTTGCAATAGCACGACTAGAAATGTGGATCCTACAATCCTCTCTTAAACAATAGATATTTAATAAAAGAAGAAAGTTCAATATGTTACAAAGGAATGATAAAGCAAGTTCAAGAAGTTACAATCACTATAGAACACAATCTTCGACGGATAGATAAATTGATCAAAAAACTACTTACTCTAATTTTCTTGTGAGCTGCAAGTACATGTGGAGGGAGTAGAGAGGAAAGTTCACACAATGGCCTTGTTAGAGCTGAGTAAGTGGGATGTTCAATAGCCCTGACCGAGATTCAAACAATCAATCATTTTCACATCCTTCCAGAAAACATAGGGAAAAGAAAAGGAATGTTAAATATACAGCCAAACCATATTTTTTTCCCCTCTATTTTGTTTTCTTCACACTCAATATCTGGAAAAAATACTACAAAGGTTTAATATTGATAAGAAAACCAAACCAATAAGTACACTGCTTACTCCTCATTTTTAAATGAGTGCATGTATGTCACCTAGCACTGCCGATGAGAAGAAACAAATGGAGCGTGTTCCATATGCAAAAGGTATTGGTGCCTTGATGTATGCAATGGTATGCACCAGACCTGATATTTTCCATGTTGTTAGTATGATGAGTCGCTACATGCACAATCCTGGTAAAGGACACTGGCATGCAGTGAAGTGGATTCTATGGTACATTTATGGTATTGTGGATATTGGTTTGAAATTTGAGAGAGACAAGACTGAAGGCAAGCATCTAGTCGGATATGCAGATTCTGACTATGTTGGAGATTTGGATAAACGTCGATCTACAACTGGTTATGTGTTCACAATGGTAGGAGGACCAATTTGTTGGACATCAACATTGCAATCAACTGTAGCTTTGTCTACTACAGAGGCAGAGTATATGGCTGTAACAGAAGCATTTAAAGAAGCTATATGGTTTCTCAAGTTGACCAAGGATTTGGGTATTGTTCAGAAGAACGTGGAGATTTTTTGCGATAGCCAGAGTGTCATTTGTTTGGCAAAGAACCAAGTTCATCATGGTCGCACCAAGCACATCGATGTTCGATTTCATTTTGTTCGAGAAATCGTCGATGAAGGGAATGTTATACTCTAGAAATTCGAAACTGTAGATAACCCTACATATATGCTTACAAAGGTGGTTACAGGGATCAAGTTTCAACACTGCTTGAACTTGATCAACATCTCTCGAACTTAGAGTGCCTACGGTGTATTTGGAGGTAGCACTATGAACTTTTTCATCAAGGTGGAGATTATTGAATATTAGCTCTAAAAAGTAACAAATTAGTGGCATAATTTAAAGCTTAAATTATGGCATAATTTAGGAAAAAAGAGTCTTGCTTCATCTATAAATATGGAGGAGTTCATGCATTGAAGCACAAAGTAAAAATCAGAGAGAGCATAAACAAACTCAAAGAAAGAAAATACTTAGTGAGTTTGAGAGTTTTCTGTGAGTTTGGGGAAATACTTGAGAGATATTATTTGTGAGAAAATATGTATCTGTATTATGTATATTTTTTACTCAGTTCAATAATATCTGTTACCTCCCGTGGATCTAGGTAAATTACCGAATCACGTAAATTTTATGTCTTTTTACCGCTTTAATATATTCATATACCGTTATTTATTACTTCCGTGCACAACACATAACTCATGGCACATCCCACTTATGCAAACAATATCAGCAGCCAAATGCAAATGCATAATATAGATGCATTCTCCATTACCTTCCTCCACGTTGCTTCGGTAGGCTTCCCCTTAGGCTCTACTAACTCCGTACAAACACAAAAAAGGAAAGTTAAGCAACTACTATCCTTGCAGAAAAACTGTATCTTTTAAATTTCAGAGAATGGTTAAATGGTAAAGGATTTGTTGTTTCATATTGAAAGTGAACGTATTCATGACTCATAAATCACTAGACCAAAGTAAAGGTAAAATGACATAATCTTATTGTCAGCCTATTATCTGATCATTTTACCCCGGTATAATGGGTCAAAAATAGGGCGAAAATTGAAGAAAAGCAAACTTGTAAGAATCTTCAATTAGAAAACAGAACTTGTACATAAACAACTCAGTGAAGCTGGCTATCAATAATTTCTTTATCGTGTAAGCCTTATTTTGTTTAATAAAATTAATGGTTATTAGGAAGGAAAAAAAAATAACGGTATTCAAACGACGGAAGATGGAATCAATGCTCTTTAGACATTTAGAAGAGCGGATGGAATCGATAGTCTTAGAACTTCAACCAGGTAGATCATATTGAGCAAATCATTTATGTATTTATCTAGCTAATCAGAATTTTAAACAAAAATAAGAAAAAGGGAATTGATATTTTCGGAGAGTAAAAAACACGAATGTTAAAGTAATTAAATATTTTACCTCATAATTTAAAGTTTCATTATTATTAAGAATGAAAATATTGCTATGCATTAACCAAATCTACTCTAGTAATAAGGTTACCCAAGAAAAAAAATATTAACAAATTAATAATAAGATTATCTGTTGAAAAAATAGATATATTTTCCCCATTTTAAGTAGTTATTATTCACTTATAATTTAAATGAATAGAATTCAAATTAACTTGACAAAATAATGTTATTGAAAATATAATGCTAAAATAAACTAAAGTAGATATTGAAACAAAAATATTAAAGTAGAAAAATAATAACACCAAAAATTTAACAAGATTCGGTATAAATGTCACCTAGGTCCTCGGGCGTCGTTGACCACTTCCACTATCTCCAAATGGATGAACTTCAAATTACAATTAATTGGACAAAATTGAGCTAATTACCCTTAAAAAAAAGAGAAAATTTTACAAATTTTGGGATGTTTTACAAATGGTGAAGAAGGGCTTTATTTTTAATCCCAAATCCAATACTCATTTTCATTCTTAACTAATGTGAGACTTTACTAATTTGCTCACTAAGGAGTTATATAACAAATCTCCACCTTAGCGACTTAGTGATTCTTAAATGATTTCTTCAATCACTATATCAGCGACGCCAGTGCCAATTCAGATTTGTAGGATGTTAATCAAGTCCAGGCAATGTTTGAACTTGATTATTGTTACCACCTTGGTCATCATATCTGTATGATTCTCTGTAGTATTGATCTTCAGAACTAGTACTCCACCTTCTTCAATAATCTCTTGCACGAAATGATAACGAACGTTAATGTGCTTTGTACGTGCATGGTAGACTTGGTTCTTTGCTAAATGAATAGCACTCTAACTATCACAAAACACCTTAATATGTTTTTGACCAACTCTCAAATCTTCAAGCAAACCTCGTAACCAAATAGCTTTCTTCACAGCCTCTGTAGCTGCCATATACTCTGCCTCTGTAGTAGACAAAGCAACTGTGGACTGTAAGGTAGACTTCCAACTGACTGGTGCTTTAGCAAGAGTAAACACATAACCAGTAGTTGATTGACGATTATCTAAATCTCCTACATAGTCGAAATCACAATATTCGACTGCACATTGACCAACGGTATTATCCTGCTAAAATACTAAACCAACATCTATAGTGTTTATAATATACCATAGAATCCATTTCACAGCCAACCAATGTCCTTTACCAGGATCATGCATGTACCTGCTTACAGCACCAACTACATGTGAAATGTTAGGTCTTGTACACACCATTGTATACATCAAGCTACCAATCGCATTTGTATATGGTACCTTTGCCATATATTCTCGTTATGCATCATTCTTAGGAGATAATTGAGCATTCAACTTGAATTGAGGAACTAGCGGAGTACTTATAGGTTTTGTCTGTTCATTCATACCAAAACGTTGTAGTACCCTCTTCAAATATTGACTCTGGGTTAAACTAAGCTTCCTCTTCTTCCTGTCTCTGCTTATCTCTATACCGAGAATCTTCTTGGCTTATCCCAAATCTTTCATTTTGAACTCCTGACTTAGTTGAGCCTTCAACTTCTCAATTTCTACTTGGCTCTTCGATGCAATCAACATATCATCGACGTACAATAGGAGATAGATGAAAGACTCATCTTGTAGCTTGCGAAAATACACACAATGATCATGTGTGCTTATGGTGTACTTCTACTGCAACATAAACTGATCAAATCATTTGTACCACTACCTTGGAGATTGCTTCATTCCATACAATGATTTGTTCAGCTTACAAACCCAATTCTCTTTACCAGCAACATTAAACCCTTTTGGTTGAGACATATAGATTTCCTCTTCTAAGTTATCGTGTAGAAACGCGGTTTTTACATCAAGTTGAACTAGTTCTAAATCAAAATGTGCTATCAAGGCCAACAAAATTCGAATGGAGGAATGTTTTACAACTAGAGAAAATACCTCATTATAATCGATTCCCTCCTTTTGAGCGTAACCTTTAGCCACCAACCTTGCCTTGTAGCGAATACCATCTTTATTAGGAAATCCCTCTTTCTTTGCATACACCCATTTGTAGCCAATTGCTTTCTTACCCTTAGGTAGTTGTGTCAACTTCCATGTTTTATTCTTTGTAGGGATATAAGTTCTTCATCCATGGCTTCCTTCCATCTTTCAACTTAAGGGCTTATGATTGCTTTTTTATATATAGAAGGAACATTATCATGCACAACTAAAAGTGTACAGGTCACCGTATTCTTAAACTGAGCAGATAGGTCTTCAAAATCCTTGTATTGAGTAGGCACCTTGACATTTTGTCATCGTGGCCTATCAATTGCAGTTTCTTCTTATTGTTGTGGAGGTTCTTGGGTTAAAACCTCTTCATCTGATTCATCTTTTGTCAATGAAGGATTAACTTATGTCTTATCTTCACTAACTGGATTAACAATTATGCTTTCAAACTCTACCTGCTTTGGATTTTGCTCCACCTGCTTCAAAGTTCCATCATTCTTCTTAGTTACCTTTCTCAGCAAGGTAGATTCATCAAAGGTAACATCTCTACTGAAGATTATCTTTTTCGTTTCAAGGAAGGAATCCCAAAAAAAAAATAGTTTTCTTAACTCTTGGGTCCAACTTTGATTCTGTTACATAGTAGTATGCAATTGAACCAAACACATATAAGAAATCGTAATCTCTAGCAGGTTTTCCAGACCATACCTCTATAGGCGTTTTGCCTTCAAGAGAAGACGATGGTTGACAGTTGATGAGATGACATGCATATGTTACAACCTCAACCCAATACTACTTGCCTAACCCAGCATTTGACAACATACACCGAACCTTCTCCAGTAAAGTCTGGTTCATATGCTCTACAACTCCATTTTGTTGTGGTGTTTTTCGAATAGTGAAGTGTCGTACTATCCCTTCTTCTTCACAAACTTTCATAAATGGGTCGTTTGTGTACTCAGTGCCATTATTAGACCTCAGACGCTTGATTTTTTTACCAGTCTGAGTCTCGATCATCTTCTTCCACTTGAGAAAAATTCTCAACACTTCATTCTTTTTCTTCATGAGATACACTCAAACTCTTCTGGAGAAGTCATCAACGAAAATGACATAATAATGTTTACCATTCATAGATGGAGTTATTGTTGGCCCTCATACATCAGTATGGATGTAATCCAAAATGCCCTTTGTATTATGGAGAGCAGTGCCAAAGCTTACTCTTTTTTGCTTCCCCAATACACAATGCTCACAACATTCCAACTTGTCAGTTTTTGCACCTTTTAACAGGCCTTGCTTCACTAGAATTTGCAAAGCTTTTTCACCAGCATGTCCCAAATGCATATGCCACTGCTTGGTAGTTTCTAAATCTCTTTCTTCCTATGAAATTGTTGCTAATGTTATCCCAATAACCATACTACCAAGGTAGTAGTACAAGTTATTCTTCCGATCACCTTTCATCGTCACAAGTGCTCTAGAAGTAACCTTCAATGCCCCATTTTGTATGATCACATTGAAGTCTTTTGATTCTAAGACTCCTACAGCAATGAAATTCTTCTTCATATCTGGAACATAATGAACATCTATCAAGACCCTAATTGAACCATCTTGATTCTTCAAACGAATTGTATCGATCCCTAAAACTTTGCATGGATAATCATTACCCATGAAAACAACTCCACCATCTAGTTCTTTAAAGTTAAAGAATCACTCCTTATTAGGAGACATATAGAAGTTACACGTTGAATCAAAAATCCAATCATCAGGATGGGATGTTGTTGATGAACCAACCAATGTAAATTTTAAATTTGAATTGCTTTCAGCTACACATGCATCAGACATCATAACTTTTCCTTTCTTCTACAACTTCGGACAATTTTTCCTCCAATGGCCTTTCTCATGAAAAAGGCACATTCTTCTTTACCAAGCCTTCCTTTTGATAGAGATCTACCTCTCTTTTCTTACTGTTGTGTTTGCGGACATCCTCTTACAGACAGTGCATCTACTACTTCATTCATGCTTTCTTTTTATCTTTCTTTCTAATTTCATAACTATACAAAGCAGTGCAAACTTCCTCAAAAGATACTTTATCCTTCCTAATGAGTAAGCTCGTAATAAGGTAATCAAACTCATTAGAAAGGGAAGCTAACAACATCAAGGCTAAATCTTCATCTTTAAAAGTTTCATCCATATTTAACAAATCTGCTACTAATCGATTAAAAGGAGTAATGTGGTCGTTTATTGGAGTACCTGGAAGGTATTCAAAATGGAACAACTTCTTCTTCAAATAGAGTCAATTCTATCCACTCTTCTTCATGAACTTATTCTTCAACGCCTTCCACAACTTACTTGCGGATGTCTCCTTCATGAACGTGTACTTTTATTCTCTTGAGAGACACGAACAGATTGTACCATATGCTAATTGGTTGATATTTTTCCACTCTATTTCATATGCTCCATCTGGTTTCTCTTCTTCAATGGTGATGTCTAGACCTTGTTGAAACAGAGCATCTAGAACATCGTCTTGCCACATGCCGAAATGACCGGTTCCATCAAACTTCTCCACCTCGAACCTTGCATTCATCACCATAGTTCTGTTTGACGTGGATGATTGGCCTTTGTTTGAGAGAAATTTTTCTTCCGCCATTTCTTCAAATTACAACAACTAACAACTATATTCCAATAGCAAACAAACAGAATACAAACAAATGTCTAGGTAGAAACCTTCGGCTCTGAAACCAATTATTGGAAAAATTGGATATATTTTTCCTATTTTAAGTAATTATTATTCACTTATAATTTAAATGAATAAAACTCAAACTAATTTGACAAAATAATGTTATTGGAAATATAATGCTAAAATAAACTAAAGTAGATATTGAAACAAAAATATTAAAGCAGAAAAATAATAACACCAGAAATTTAACGAGATTCGATATAAATGTTACCTAGGTCATCGAACGTCGTTGACCACTTTTACTATTTTCAAATAGATGAATTTTAAATTACAACTAATTGGATAAAATTGGACTAATCAATTACTAAAAGAGAGAAAAATTTACAATTTTTTTGATATTTTACAAATAATGAAGAAGAGTTTTATTTATAGCTATAAATCCAACACGTATCTTCTTTCCTAACCAATATTAGAATTTTCTAATTTATTCAGTAACAAGCTATATAATAAAAGCTAATACCGTTGACTTTCAAAATGGGAAAGCATTCACATTGCAAGCAAAACATGCTATTTCTCCGGTGAGTAGAAAGCTGACAAGCTCAACTTCTAATCAAAGTATTTTGTAACAGTAGATAAGTTAACTAACTTTATAAGGACCTTAAAATTCAGGGAATGTGATAACTACGTCACTTCTTTATAAAAAAGGTACTTTATTACGTTTATTTTTTACTTAAATAAGTCTCTATGAAATTGTACGCGTAAGTTAAATTTCTTATTATCAACTCAAAAATGCTAAAAAAAATTCCCTCACATGTCTCTTTAACGAAAGATAGGTGTGTAAATTGTATTCTCACAAGTGAACAGTAACCAACTATGCTTAGCCTATTGTTACCGCCATTTTCATCTTATTTCTTTTTCTTTTTTCGACAAAATCCAACATTTTACATTCTTTCTTCTCTCTCTCTCTCCGATTCTCTCTTATATTCTCTAAATCTATTTTATTACAATGAGAAACCAAATACCATACAAATGTCATTGTGGTAATGATGTATATGACGCAACATCTTGTACAAATAGAAATCCTGCAAGGATATAATATGGATGTGAGAATGGGCTTTCGATTTTGTTCTTCAAGCTATTTTACGTGGTGTTATTTTGTTATCTTTATTTTATTAAGAATATTTTTTTCTCTATTTGTATTTTAGAGAACACTATATTTGGGACTTTCTCTTAGTTTTAGTAATGTTTGCTTTGTTATCATATTTAAAATGAAGCCCATAATTTATATTGTGCAAAGTGAACAAAATAACAAAGATACTTGTTTCAATTTATAAACATTTAGAAAATAATAATAACAAAGGGACCTCCAATTTACTGAACAAAAAGAAGTTACTAAACTAAGACAAATGTCTATTTTGTCCTCTTATTTTACACAAGATTTAGAGGTGGTTTTTTTTTTTAATAAACAATAATGAATTTATGTGTACCTTTGGAATAACTGGGGGAGTGGGGACTACTAATATACTCATGTAACATAAGGAGACTATTTTATTTAACTAAGGGACTTCTCAGGCGTTTTCCACCTTAAAATTCATAGTTCACAAATTATTCCATAATCTCTTTTATCTATACTAAATAGTCATCGTAAGAAATAGATCGATCAGAGAAACAAATTAATTAGTACAATCTACAAACATATTTATACAAAATCGATCATTTTTGTGGTACCTGATTCGCCCTCGGCAAGCTTCTCCAACTTGGCACCAACGAAACGCCTTTGCTCAACGCCGCCAGCCTTGAGCTCGTAGATTACTTGATAATTTAACATAGCAAAAGGAGTAAATGCTGTCAAAATATTGTATTTCTCTGATAATTATCAGTATATTTCATTATTATTTCTGTTCTATATTCTATACAAGTATTGAGATATATATATACAAGGAAAACGAAAATTAAACAATAACCATAATTCCTGCATATCCATGTTTTATGGCTCCACTACTATTATTGTATGTTCCATGTTTTACTCCACTGAGCATTGGTGTCTGCCACTGTTGCAGCATGCACCACAACACACACCAACACTCTTCCTCAAGTTGGTGCATATATGTCTCTTATGCCCAACTTGTCAAGTGAGTTGTAGAAGTTCCTTGCAGACACAGATTTTGTGAGTATATCAGCCAATTGATCTTCTGATTTAACAAATGGAAGCTTAATAATCTTTTCTTCAAGATTCTGTTTGATGAAGTTCCGATCCACTTCAACGTGCTTCGTGCGATCATGTTGAACTGGATTGTGAGAGATGGCAATGGCTGCTTTGTTATCACAAAATAAGTTCATTTCAGAGTTAGGAGCAACACCAATCTCAGTTAGAAGTTTTTTTAACCAAAAGAGCTCACATATTCCCTTGACCATTCCTCAAAATTCAACTTCAACACTAGATAAGGCAACTACATTTTGGTTATTGCTCCTCCATGTAACAAGATTGCCCCCCACGAAAGTAAAGTACCCAGCAGTAGATTTCCTATCCTTCATATTCCCTGCCCAGTCTGAATCTGTATATCCAAGGACTTCCAATTGACCATTCTTTGAAAACATAAGTCCTTTCCCAGGGGAGGATTTTAAGTAACGAAGTATTTGCATGACCGCATCCATATGGTCTTCACTTGGGCAGTGCATGAACTGACTCACGACACTCACAGCATAAGCAATATCAGGTCGAGTATGAGATAAATATATGAGTTCACCTACTAACCGTTGATATCTTTGTTTATCTGCTGGTACTTAGTCCACATATTCTCCGAGTTTATGATTTTGAACCATTGGAATATCGACAGGTTTACAATCTAGTAGTCCTGCCTCTGCTAGTAGGTCCAGAGTATATTTCCTTTGGGAAATACATATGCCTTGTTTTGATCTTGTTACCTCAATACCTAAGAAGTATTTGAGCCCTCCCAAGTTCTTCATTTCAAACTCATTTGACAGTTGTTCTTGAAGCTTAGAGATTTCTTCTTTATCATCCCCTGTAATGATCATGTCGTCTACATAGACTATAAGTACGTTATCTTTCCTAATCGATGTTTTAGGAAAAGAGTATGATCAGAGTTGCTTTGTTGGAACCCATATTTCTTCATTGCTGAACTCAACCTACCAAACCACGCTCGAGGTGATTGTTTTAGTCCATACAATGCTCGTTGTAATCTACATGTAGTTTCTTTTCCTGATGTAACAGTATATCCTAGTGGGATATCCATGTAAATCTCTTCTTCAAGGTCACCATGAAGGAAGGCATTCTTCACGTCAACTTGGTGCAATGGCCAATCTAAATTTGCTGCAAGAGATAACAAAACTCTCACAGTTTTAAATTTAGCCACAGGTGAAAAGGTTTCTTGATAATCTATCCCATGTTTCTGTGTATATCCTTTTGCTACAAGCCTCACCTTGTATCGATCAACTAACCCAGCTGCTTTATACTTAATGGAGAAAATCCACTTGCATCCTACCATCTTCCTCCCTTGAGGCAACTCGCTTAATACCCATGTGTTATTCTTCTGCAATGCCTCAAATTCCTCTTTTATAGCTTGAGCCCATTTTGGATCAGATAAGGCTTCTTCAATGCTACTCGGAATTTGACACGAGGAGAGTGTTTGTGCAAATGCCCTGATAGGTTCTGATAACCTTTGAGTAGATACATAATTTGTTATTGGATACTTGGGTTGTCGTTCTTCTCTTTCTGGGGAGTATCGATTTGGAGGTTTACCTCGATTGTGTCTGAAAGGTAAAACATAACCAACAGATGTATCTATAGCATTAGTTTGTAAAGGTGTGATAGGATAGCTTACCTCAGGAGTGTTCTCAGCAGGATGATCATTGGGTACTAGAGAATGGAGGGGTACATCAACCACTTCATCTTCTGGAGATTCAATTACTACTTCAGCTTCAATTCTTGGAAGTTCAAGCTCGGGTCTAGATACTGGCTCCTCAATACTATACGCTGCTCATGCTCATCTTATTTTGAATTCCATCTTTCGTTCATATTGGCACGATCTGAGTATGTTGGACTCGTGTCTAATATTTCAACATCAAGCCAATTTTGTTCTTCACCATAACTCTCCTCCTGAAGAGTGTAATTGGATACCGGTGATGGGAAAAAACATTCTGATTCAAGGAAAGTGACATACATGGTAGTATAGATTCTTTTAGTAATTGGATCATAACATCGGTACCCCTTTTTTTGTACACCATACCCCAAGAATACACATCGGACAGCACATGGATCCAACTTAGTTCGTTGATTTTTATGGAGGTGGACAAAAGCAACACATCCAAAAATTCAGGGCAGAAGCATCAAAATAGTAGGCAAGGGAAGATGATCAGATAACACCTTTAATGGAGTCTGAAATTGTAAGGTTTTTGTGGGCATTCGATTCAAGAGATACACAACGTAGTAACAAAGATCACTCCGCATTTATTAGGCATATGTGCACCGATTAGTAAGGCCCGAGCCGTTTCTAAAATATGCCGATTCTTCCTCTCTGCAGTACCATTCTGTTATGGGGTTTGTGAACATGAGGTTTCATGGAGAATACCATGGTTGTCCAAGTATGTCCGGAATGATTGATTAACATACTCCCCTCCATTATCATACCTAAGTATCTTAATTTTTTCAGAAAATTGTGTCTGAACCATGGTATGAAACAAGAAAAATGTAGCAAATACTTCATCTTTATGTTTGAGAAGGTAAAGCCATGTCATTCGTGTACAGTCATCAACAAAAATAACAAACCAACGATGACCCGATGACGTAATGACCGGGGAAGGTCCCCAAACATCAAAATGTACCAAAGCAAAATGCGTCATACTTTTATTCATGCTCATAGGATAAGATGCCCTATGACTTTTTGCTAGGATACAAGTATCACATTTGAAATCTGAATGTGTGATATTTGAAAATAAACTGGGGAGTAGGTGTTTTAAATACCCGAATGATGGATGCCCAAATCTACGATGACATAGCCAAATCTGTCATTCCTTGTTACCAACAGTATATTGCATGTGATTGGCTCTTCTTGAACTGAGGTCATCCACATAATATAGCCCTCCTCTCCTAGTACCACGCCCAATGATCTCCTTGGTGAGAATATCATGTAGAAGGCAAAAAGTAGAATACATCAATACTACACAGTTAAGGTCTGAAGTGACCTGACTTACAGACATTAGTCGGTTTGATAGAGAGGGTACAAGCAAAGTATTAGATAATGATAATGAAGGAGATAAGGTCATTGTTCCAGCTCCTGTAACTGGATAAGTGACCCCATTTGCATTGGCAACACGGCTCCGTCTTGGCTGGGTTGTATTGGAGAGATCGTTTGGGTCAAATGTCATGTGATCTGTAGCTCCAGAGTCCAGAATCCACTCATCTTTCTCACTACGAGTAGAGATGTGAAATGCTTTACTTGAAATACATGGATCTTGGGAAGATTTGGCCGGAGAAGTAAGGGATAGTGAGGCATTATTGGTAGCCACAACTGCTCGCCCAGTGGTGTCCCGTTTCTTCCGTGCTTGAAGATCATTCCACCATTCTGGATACCCATGTAGTTTGAAGCAGTTTTCACGGGTGTGTTTGGAGTTTCCGCAATGGCCACATTTTATGTCAAGAGATGGTGGATTTCCCGTGGATTTCTTGCTACCCAAGGAAGGTCCTATTTTTGGTGGCATTAGATTATGGTGTCTCTTGACCCCTTTAAAAGCCATAACTGTTCCAGGTGTCGTATCTACTCCTGTGATCATCACGGTCTGCCTGACCTCTTCCCTACGGACGAATCCATAGGCTTGTTCCACCGTGGAGAATGGTTTGATCTGAAGCACATCACTTCGAGTTTTATCCAATCTATCATCAAGTCCATCGAGGAAGGTATACACTCGATCTTCCTGTACGATGGAGTTGTATTTTTGTATATCAATTGATAGGAGTCAAATTATTGCATTTTTGTTATGATTTAAAGGTTGATATTTGTGTGAAAATTGCGTTTTATTTTATTATTTAATCCACAAATGTCATTTCACGGGTATTTCGTGTTTAAAGTGCAATTGCAGGTACAATCATGATTATGGAGAAGTTTGGGACAAATTTCTATGAACGGGATTGAGTGCAAATAAAAAGAAAACAAAATTTCAAAATTTGGAATTTCACTGCCGGCTAGAATATTCTCGCCGCCGGCGAAAACCTTACGGAGAATACGTTGAGCAAAGCAATCTCGCCGCCGGCCAATTTAATCTTTCCGCCGGCCAATTCATTCTCGCCACCGGCGAAAATCCTACAGAAAGCACGGCGAAAATCTTCCCGAGAGCACAAAATTTGGCAAATTCATCTCGCCGCCGGCCAAATGCATCTAGCCGCCAGCCACATTATTTTGGCCACCGGCCAAAATCGAAAACCCAAAAAATTTATTTTCCGTAAAACTTACAAGGCGAGAATAATGTCGCCACAAGTAGTTTCGTCCGAAAACAGATTTTTTGGTTGTTTTGTTCCAAAATTGCCCCCAAACCCTAGATCTATATATATAATATGATGGAAAAAGAGGACGGCAGAAAGCGTAGTTCAAAGGCATTTTTGGAGGAGAGAAAGAAATTTTGGAGAAACTTGAAGGATATTCACCATTGTTGCTACCAAGCCTTCATCTTCTAGAGTTTTTTTCATCTCTTCTCCTTAGTTTTTATTTTCTGCAGTTTATTCATATTTGTTATTCATGGATTCAATTGAAATAATGGTTGTTCTTATTTCCGTTATGAACTAATTCGTTTTGCTAAGGCTATGATGTAGTTAGATCAAGGAAATCGATTTCTTTTGTTATGGTTATATGAATTCATTGTTTTCAAGTCGAGTATTTATTTCCATGCTTAATGCTTTTAAATTTGATCAAGATTTAGATGATTTGTTGCATTATATTGAGACCGAGAGGAGATGTGTAATGAATGCTTCTTGTGATAAATACCGTATGTTGAATGCGAGTTTGACACCTAATGCATGATGTATGTGGTTATTCCAGAAATTCCATAAATCGTAATGTGCTTATTTGTAATTAAATCTTCATAGAAATATAGTCAGTTTTCATAGATAAGTAATTCTAATATAACTTGAGAAAGAGTATTAGATAAGTTTGGGTTTTTCAACCATCACTTTTAGCTTTGATTTTCATATAACATGACTTGAAATCGGATTGAATTGATTTAGCGAAATCAAATGCCTTAGCATTTTTAATCATTAGTGAACAACATTTAATTTTGTTATTCGTGTTTAGTTTTATGTTAATTTTCTTTTTAAACAATTTCAATAATTCAGTTTTCAAATAAAATTAGGGTTAGTCAATTTCGGTACTTAGTAACGCCATTCCTTGTGGGTTCGATATCCGTACTTTTGTACACTTTATTACTTGAACGATTCGTACACTTGCGAAAATAAGCATCATCAATCGCACACTCCATTGGATTTGGATGACGGAAATCAATTTCCCGCCACAACCCTTGAAGGTCATTGTAGTATTTTTCAATGGATCCACCCGCTTGCTTCGTACGAGTAACTTGACAACGAAGATCATACACTTGAGACGTATCTGTCCCATCATAGTAAGTGGTAGCAACCGAATCCTAAACCTGTTTCGCAGTTGGGAATCGGATAAAGTTTGCAATCAATGAGGGGTCCATCGAATTGATCAACCATCCTTTGACAATGGCATTTTTAGTACGCCATCTCCTAAATGAGGAGTCGGTTTCAACAGGTTGAGGAAAATCCCCATTAATATATCCCAGTTTATCTTTGCCAGAGATATACATCTCCACCACCTAGGACCACAAGGCATAGTTGGATCCTCCCAACTTGATACTAATGGGAGCAGTCGACGCTTCAGTTGGAGAAAGTTGTGAGATGATCTGAGCTCTAGTTAGAACTTCCGTCATTTTCGCCATCAAATCTTCCAACATGAAATTGGTAGTTAAATCTCTAGATTCCGCCATGAAAAATTTCGTACACTATATATAGAAAAATTTCGTAACCCTAACCTTCCTTTTTCATATTCGCACAGCTTCTTCTGCTAACCCTAAAAAATTTTTTTTTTCCCCAATTTGCGCAGCTTCTTCTTCTTCCTTAGCGCAACTTCTTCTTCTTCCTCAGCGCAGCTTCTTCTTCTTCCTCAGCGCAGTTTCTTCTTCTTCCTCAGCGCAGTTTCTTCTACTGCGTTCCTCAGCGCAGCTTCTTCTACTGTGGCTTCACGCAACCTCTGTGCAGTTCCTTCTCGTTCCACACATGCAGATAGACCACAAAATATATGTTGCTGCGTAGAGAAACTGCGATAATTCCACACCAACGAGCAATCAGCGCCTGTTATCGTTGTGTTCTGTTTCTTTTCCAGACAAGAAACTGATGGTGAAACCGGCCACACTGTGAGGCAACCAGCGTTGGAGCCAACCAATTAGACCGGTACGGTTTCAATGAGTAAGTCAGAACGACCACATAGATCGAACCAGTGTCGAGAAAAACTGCTTTGGCTAGACGGTTGCGACTCCAGTCAGCCAACAGCTACAACCGACGCTGAGCAGAAATGGCCATCTTGATACTAGATGGTCGCAGCACTGGTGAGTGGTATTTTTTTTTTCAAGTATTGTAACTGATCGGTTTCAGAATCAGAAACCAGAAACAGCTTCGGGACTAATATAAACCAGAAATTAAAACTCAGAAAAACGAAAAACTGCAGCTACAATCAGTAGCCACACCAGAAATCAGAACTCAGAAAAAACGAAAAACTGCAGCTACAATCAGCAGCCACACCAGAAATCAGAAATCAGAAATCAGAAATCAGCAAATCAGCAAATCAGAATCAGAAATCACAAAATGGTAGTTTCATCAGAAATCAGCAGGTAGTTCATTAGTTAGCAATATCCTGCTCTGATACCATGTCAAAATATTGTGTTTCTCTGATAATTATTAGTATATTCCATTATTATTTCTGTTCTATATTCTATACAAGTGTTGAGATATATGTATACAAGAAAAACGAAAATTAAACAATAACCATAATTCTTTCATATCTATGTTTTATGGCTCCACTACTATTATTATATGCTCCATATTTTACTCCACTGGACATTAGTGTCTACCACTGTTGCAGCATGCACCACAACACACACCAACAAATGCTAATCAAACTAACAACAAATTCCACGTCAATCAGACCAGGAATTGAATAAGTATAAGATAGAAAGGACTACCTGGCGGTGTTCCCAATTCCAAACGGAAACGTGATCTGAAGCATCTGTAATGACCAGCCATGGATGTGTGGGATGTAACTGAATGTTAACGATTTTCTCTTTGCTTGGCCTGAATGCTTTTAATCGAAGCATTCTTTATCTTTATCAAAATTTAATTTACTTCTTAAATCTGTTATTTTAGAGAAATCTTCAACAAATTGTCGTAGATAATAATCTGAGAATGTTCAGATCCAGGAACAAATTTTCCCTAACTTGATTTAGACATTTATGTATATAGAGATTTAATAATGTGGATGGAGCAATGACTTTCAATCTTTCCTGCGCCTTTTTCCAACTGAGAGCTCATGGAGGAACAGAGATCGCATGAGCTTTTTTCTGTTTTCTCTATAATTATTTATTTTATTTTTAAAAAACAATTCTGTCAAGTTTCATGCATATCCGAGATGGAATTAAAAGGAAAATTATATACTCAAAAATTGAAGATTTTTTATAATCGTCATAAATAAATAAAGAAGGGTGAGGATTGGTTTCGTCAGTAAATTTTCTTAGATGGACGTACAACTAATTCCACAAGCTTTTTAAGTAGTACTCTGCTATATGTTCTATATTCAGTTATAAAAGGAAAATTAAACATCTGAATTTGAATTGCTTTAACATCAACTACACATGTAATTTAGTTGTTCATATTTATATTAAATTTTAACTAATTAAATTATTTATTATTATTATTATTATTATAATGTTATTTTTATAATTATAAATTTTAAAAATATTATTTTATATTTTATGAATTCGAAGACACGTTAACCTTTAATTTCGGACAACTTTTCTTTAAAAAAAAAAGAATGATAAATTTTTTTCTTATTAAGTCCTTTCTATCTTATTCTTTAAATACTTTAGACTCAAACATTTAATTGTCTTAGTGTAATCCCTAAATGTAATTTATCTTTTTTCATTCCGTTTATAAGCACTTTTGTGACGTAAAGTGAGGGATGAAATTAATAGAATTGATTATATCTTATATTTTAAAATTAATAGACTCAATTAACTAAGAGGAAGATTAAGATTTGTTAAGTTTTTTTCAGTTTTATATCGGCAAAAAATTTGATAAAAGTGTTACTTATAAGTTTGGATAACCCTTAATCCAATGAGATCTTACTGTATTGAGTTAAGTCTGAGTTTTTAATATGTTATCAGAGTTGAGTTTGACTTGATCGGTGATTTGGGCTTTGTCTTTAATAATCTCACTGTGCCTTTGTGAGACTACTTATATCTGTATGAAGAGAGTTGTTAAGTTTTCTTCGGTTATATATCGATTAAGAGTTTGATAATAGTGCTGCTTATAAGTTTGAGTAACCCTTAATTTAATGAAATCTTATTTAATTAAGTTAGACTTAAATTTTTAATAAGATTAATTAAATTGGTTAATTTTATAGTTAAACTGATAAAGTAATTAATATTAAATGTAAGGAAGGATTAATTTTTTCAATACAACTAATCATCCTTAAATATTTATAATTTAAACTTACATTTTAAATTTTTAAAGTATTAAGTAAGTTCCAATTTTTTTCTTTCAAAAAAATCATCACCATTAGAGATAATTGTACATCTCATAAATAATCAATAATTATAAGATTATGAATAGTATTTACGGTGCCAAACCATTATTATTTTCAACGAGATAACAAACCATCCCAAGTTCCAAAATATTTTTGGAGTTGCACGTGACACCTTCAGTATGTAGGCTAATCAATGACGTTATTGTTAAGTCTCACGTCAGTTAAGTACTAGACTTTCACTGCACATATAAACTTGAACAATCATTCACCTTATAAATTAAGTTTTAAGGTGGAGTTAGGCTTAAATCTAACATGATATCAGAGCTAGTTTCCTAACTTCTTCACCCCATCAGTGCCTAAGAGCCTGGTGGTGCACTCACCCTTGGGCTTTGCCCATCCAGTGCAGACCAGGACCACCAATCGATGTGGAAGGGGATGTTAAGTCCTAGATCGACCAAATACTAGACTCCGCTGTACATATAAACATGAGCAATCCTTTACCTTACAACTTAAGTTTTAAAATGAAGTTAGACTCAAATCTAACAGTTATAATGAAATAAGTACATATTTTATAAAGGGAAGATGAGGCCATAATTATATACCTGTGTCTCTTTCTATCTCTCGTAGTTTTATTTAAAAAACCTACAATTTTTCAATTTATTTTATTTATTATTAAGATATTTTAATCATATAATTCTTATAAAAGATATATAAATCAATCAATTTTTAAAATTATAATACATATTTTTAATTATTAGAATATTTAATACATTGCTATCAATATTTTTTATATTTTTTTCTATATTATTAACATTATCAAAATTTTCAAAAATATTTAAAAAAGTAATAAAATATATATACATCGAAATTGATTCTATGATATTTACACTAATATTTTTATCGATAGTACCAGCATTTTGGACGAAAACGATTTTTACTTCGTTTCAATATCCATATTATGATTTTATCTAAATATTCATCAAAATATTAAGATACTTCATGACATTTCATCCATGACGAAGACACCAATGATCAACTAGTTGAACGTAGTCTAGTTGGTAAACTAGGTAACATTATGGTTTTTAGGATGGGAGTTATGCATTTTATATTTTAGTGGATTCATGTCTCTGTCATACTGAATTACAATTTATCTGCTAGCGTTCAACTAATAAATTCAAAAATTAAACAATGATCCAGAACACTAGAAAGCTTTTTATTAAAAAGATACATATCAATGATGAAATTGTACTAAAAATCTGCTTAGATCTACAAAAATGGATAACCCAAATAGTAATGAAAAAAAAGCAGCTCGAAAAATATTTGATATTGTACTACAAAAAATTATATTAAATTCTACGCATGGATTAAAATATACATAACCTCTGGAAGGGTGTTATATAAACATTTCTGCCGATATTTGTAATAGCTGGATTAAATCTTTATAATTTTACATAATTTTTCATCCCTAATATCTCCTATATTTCTTTATTATTTTTATAAAATTTAATAACAATTCAGTTTATATATATGTTAGTTATTTAAATGTTTTATTTTTAACTCTAAAAAAATACATGTTTATTACCACATATATTTTTAATTTAATTGCATCAAAGAATCTCCTTAGTAAAAAAAAAATTTATTTTTCTTATAACTTAAATACATATATATATATTTTTTAATATTGTAAGAAAATAAATATATATTTTTTAATTCAAAATGAATAAAATAAAACCAACAAATAAAGATTATTTAATTACCTGATTCCCTGATGTCACATTTTATTCATGCATATGATAGGTTATCAAAATAATTGGATTGATTAAAAAAAAATCGAGGGATATGAAATATGTAATTATAGAAAATATGCAACTATAGAGTCTGTAAGATAAAATTAAACTTTGGATTGAAAAATAATGGGAAGGGGGTATGATTATTGTCATTAATTTATAGAATATAAGAGATATATTTATTTTAAAATAATAAAAAATAATATTACTTATAAGTTCTACTTATAATCTCAAATTTCAAATACAATTCAATTTTATTTTCTCTTTCTTCTCATATTGAAAATCATACCCCGAGAATTTGCACATTAATAACAACTTTTACATACAGCTTTTAATGACATTACTGTAGAGATATAAAATGTTATTAATTATTTTTAAAATATATGTTTTACTAATTAAATTAACTTTTTTTTATTTTTTATTAAATATTTATTTTTTAAATTAATATTAAAAATAAAATTTTATGTATAAAATAAATTATAATATATAATTAAATTAATTTTATTTTATTTTTTCCTTTTCCTGTTGAAAATCATACCCCACCAATTTGTACACTAAATGATTAGCAACTCTCAAATACAAATTTTAATCACAAAGATGTTAGATATTATTTATTATTTTTAAAATTTACTAATTAAATTTTTTTCCCGTCTTCTACTACATATTAAATTTTTAAAAAATTTATATTATTTTAAATTTTATCAATTATAAATATTATTCCATCATAATGATCAATAAATTATCTGGAGATATGGCCTCATGAGTCATGAGTAAGGTCTTGAAAGGACGTGCACAGTTAGACAATATATATTTAATGAGCATTTATAGGTCTCGCTGTCGCCTTTGAATTTGCAAAATAATACTGTATATATTTAATGAGCATTTATAGGTCTCGCTTTCGCCTTTCAATTTGCAAAATAATACTGTTTGTTATTAGAAGAGTTATTATTTATTGTTTATGTAATATTTTTTTATTTTTAAATCTTTTTTATTAATTTTAAATTTTATTGATATAAAAATCTACCTGATTATGTATGTAAAAAATAACGAGAATTGCTATCAATGCTTTAAATTACATCCTCATTTTTACTTATACTATTCTTTATATAATATGTATAAGTTTTATTTTTTGAACTAAAATGTATTGAATTGTATTGTATTTAATTTATATAATATTTAAAATAAAATGTATAATATAATCAGATAAATTTAATTATAAATATTTTAATAAAATAATTTTAAAATTTAAAATTTATTTAAATCAATATTTAATTTATATATATATATTTTTATTAAATTTTAAAATAAAAAATTATTTTTAATTTAAGATGAAAAAAAATCAAAATATATAATTTTAAAATTAAAAATTTAGATACATTAATGTCTAATATGTTTAAAACTACGTTATTTTATAATTAAATTTATATGTAATCGTATAATTTTTATATTATATAATATGATATAATTTTATAATTAAATATACATTATACAATCAAGGTTTTAATATTACTTAATAAATATATTATAACTTTTCTTAAAAAATGCGAAAATGTACTCAATAAAATGATATAAAAATGATGTAAATGAAAATAAGAATATAATTAATTATGTTACTAATACTGTTCTCGTTAAGTATAGTATTTTATTTTAGATTATCTGTACATCTCTGTTAATTTGACTTAAGAATTTGTTTTAATAACAGAACAGTTTTTATTAATTACCAACTTTTACACTAATGTAATAAAACTTAATAGCTTTAACATGAAAACTATCGTGTTTTTCATTATAAAATATTCACTTAGCTAACACACGTGTTAAAAAATACTACAGGATTTTGGTATTCAATTAATAAAAAAGTGTAAAAACTATCTAACCATTGATACAACCTCTTTCAAGTATAGCTTAACTTTTCAAAACGTCTAGTTTAGTATGGAGAACATAATTAATAGTTGATTAATAATCTTCTTTAAGAATTATAACTGGAAACTGTAATGCACTTGTCATACCGAGAAATAAGGTAAGAACTCTAGATTATACAACTTCTATTGTTAATACAATTGAAGCACTTGTCATACCGAGAAATAAGGTAAGAACTCTAGATTATACAACTTCTATTGTTAATACAATTGAATATACCGAATATATTTACAAATTATAATTATAATGAATGTTAATATAAGGATAAATATTAAAAATAAGAATCTGTTTTTTAAGAAAAGTATATTAGTTGCACAATTGATAAAGTATATTAGTTACATTTTTTAAGAAAAATGATTTTAAGAAAAGTATATTAGTTGCATACAATTAATATACAACTGATAAAGTATATTAGTTATGCAACTAATATACCACTAATGATTTATTAATACTCTCTCTCAAGTTGACGCATAGATATCGATCATGCCTAACTTATTTAGTGAACCGTATAATGCCTTATTGGAAACTCTTTTGGTAAGTATATCTCTAAGTTACTCTTTAGTAGGAACAAAAGGAAAACTAATAAGTTTAGCATCTAGTTTCTCTTTTATAAAGTGACGATCAACCTCTACATGCTTAGTGCGATCATGTTGTACTAGATTTTGTGATATATCAATGACTGCTCGATTGTCGCAATACATCTGTATAGTATTTTTGAGTTCAAAACCCAAATCCAATAACAAAGTTCTTATCCACAATAATTCACAAACCCCATGAGCCATACCTCTATACTCGGCCTCAACATTAGATCACGCCACCACTTTCTGCTTCTTACTTTTCCATATAACCAAATTTCCTCCCACAAAGGTGAAATAACCTGATGTTGACTTTCTATCTGTAATACTTCCTGCCCAATCTGCATCTGTGAAGCCACAAACTTCAAGAGGATTGTTGTGTTTGGAGAACATTACTCCCCTTCTTGGAGCCGATTTCAAATACCTTAAAATTCTCAAAACAACATTCATATGGTTCTCACTTGGATTATGCATGAACTGATCCACAACACTTACTACATATGCAATATCTGGTCTAGTATGAGCCAAGTAAATCAAACGTCCAACCAATCTCTGATAGCGAGCTTGATCAGTTGGTATCTAATCTGGATACTCTACTAAACAATGATTTTGCTCAATAGGAGTGTCAATAGGTTTGCAATCCAACATACCTGTCTTTGTTAGCAGATCAATAATGTACTTCCTCTAACACAAATATATTCCTTCTCTTCCCCTGGCTACCTCAATTCCTAAGAAATACTTTAGTTCACCTAAGTCCTTTATCTCGAATTTAGAGGCTAGTTGTCTTTGTAATTTATCCATCTCAATAGTATCATCACCAATGATTACCATATCATCAACATAAATGATTAGGGCTGTTACCTTCCCTCGTTGATGTTTGAGAAATAGAGTATGGTCTGAATTACTCTGTATGTAACCAATCTTTTGCATGAACTGTGAAAACCTTCCAAACCAGGCTCGAGGGGATTGCTTGAGGCCATACAAAGACTTTCTCAATTTGCATACAAAATTACCAGGAGAATCAACTACATACCCAGGTGGAAGACTCATGTACACCTCCTCGGCTAATTCTCTATGAAGAAACGCATTCTTGACATCAAACTGCCTAAGTGGCCAGTTTAGGTTAGCGGCAAGTGAGAACAAAACCCGAATAGTGTTCATTTTGGCAACATGAGCAAAAGTCTCATCATAGTCTACCCCATACGTTTGAGTAAACCCTTTTGCTACAAGACGAGCTTTATACCGATTTACAGATCCATCACCATTAAGTTTTACAGTAAACATCCATCGAAAACCAACTGTCTTTTTTCCTTGTGGTGGTGGCACAAGTTGCCAAGTATCGTTCTTCTTTAACGCCTCTATCTCTTTAGCCATTGCCTTTCTCCATATTAGATCTCCCAACGCATCATGCACTTTGTTAGGTACTGATACACCAGATATTTGATTCACAAATGATTTATATGACTTAGATAATCTTTTAGTGAACATGTAATTGGCTACTGGGTATTTTGATTTTGCATGAATATTTGGTTCATACCTTTTGGCTAGTTGACCTCGAGTAGACCTATTTGGTAACACATACTGTCCAACATTAGACTTAATGCTATTAGTAATAGTAGGTGTACATATCTCAGATGAGTGACCTTCAGTACTAGGGAGTTGTTGATCAGGGGTACCTGAGGGAACAATTGTGTCTTTAACTTCATTTTCTGTAAGCAAATTTGGTGCTTGAATACCTGGAGCATCCGCTTCTGCAATGATTGGATTCCATGGATTAGGAATCTCATCTGGTCTCATTGAAACATTAGTTGGTGATTCTTCTAATGCATCCCCATCACCATGACATAGTTCTTTGAAATATGTATTTTCCCCCTGACGAGCAGTATCAGGTGAGGAAAAATAACTCATGTCCTCAAAGAAGGTAACATCCATAGTGACATAATACTTTCTGGTCGGTGGATGAAAGCACTTGTATCCTTTCTGATAACTTCCATAACCCATAAACACACATTTAATTGCCCGAGCATCTAATTTAGACCTTTAATTTTTAGGAACATGCACAAAAGCAATACAACCAAATACACGGGTAGGAAGATTATGGAAGGATGATAAGGAGACATAAGATGCGAGAATTTGGAATGAGATTTTTCCGTTAAGGACACTAGACGGGAGACGATTGATGAGATGGGTGGAAGCTTGTACAGCATCACCCCAAAGATATTTTGGCATATAAGCACTAAATAGAGTGCACGAGCCATATCAAGTAAATGGTGATTTTTTTCTTTTAGACACTCCATTTTGTTCTGGTGTTTGCGGACAAGTAGTTTGATGAATAATCCCATGTGTTTGGAAAAAATCTTGAAAGACATGATTAACATATTCCCCCCATTGTCAGAACGGAGGATCCGAATGATGCCATTGTATTATGTTTGAACGAAGGTATGAAAAGTTTGAAATACTGAAAAGACTTCATCTTTTGTTCTAAGAAGAGTAATCCACGATAAACTTGTATAGTCATCGATAAACAAAACAAAATATCTCATACCCGATATAGTGGGCTCTTTAGATGGTCCCCAAACATCAGAATGAATTAATTCAAAAGGAATAGTACTTTTATTAGAAATACTAGGAGTATAAGTAATACGATGGCTCTTGGCCAAAACACAAGTCTCACAATGTAAAATAGTCTCATTAACACCAATAAATAAAGTGGGCATGGGTTTTTTTCATAAGACTAAAATACGGATGGCCTAAGCGGCGATGCCACAACCAAATTTCACTTAGCTTATCAGAACTAGAAGTCAATGCAGTGTGTGCCCATGCTCTTGGTTTCTCCCCTACGTAGTTCTGATCCAAACGGAACAATCTGCCCCTCAGATACCCTCGACCAATTATTTTCATGGTAAGAAGATCCTGAAAAATCACATATATAGGATAAAAGGTTACAGAATATTTAGACTCAATATTCAACTGTGGAACAGATATTAAGTGATGCGATAAGTTAGGTGTTGAATATTGGCTCTAAAAGTAACAAATTAGTGGCCTAATTTGTGGCATGATTTAAGGAAATTAGTGGCATAATTTAAGGAAATTAGTGGCCTAATTTAAGGCTTAAATTATGGCACAAGTTAGGAAAAGGGAGCCTTGCTTCATCTATAAATAGGGAAGAGTTCATGCATTGAAAAACAAGGCAAAAATCAGAAAAAAATCAGAGAGAGCATAAGCAAACTCAAAGAGAGAAAATACTTGTGAGTTTGGGGAAACACTTGAGAGTTTGGGGAAACACTTGAGAGATATTATTAGTGAGGAAATCTGTATCTGTATTCTGTATATTTTCTACTCATCTCAAATAATATCTACTGTCTCCCGTGGACCTAGGCAAATTACCAAACCACGTAAATTCTGTGTGTTCATTTTAAACGCTTTGATATATTCATATACCACTATTTATTGCTTCTACCACAACAAATTGGTATTAGAGCCAAATATAGCAGTATTATATATCAAATCGAAGCTCTCAACGAGATGAACGCAACGGTGAAAGAATCGGTCAAATCTAAAGTCAGAATCATCGCCAGAAGCTGCCGGAGTGTTGCTGCCAGTAACTGAGTCAACTCACTGAGTTGGACCGAGTCAACTCAGTCACTAGTGATATTTGGACCGAGTCAACTCAGTCACTAGTGATATTTGGACCGAGTCAACTGAGTCACTAGTGATATTTGGCCCGAGTTAGTCCGTTTTTCATCCGTTTTCAACTGAGTTGGATCTATTCTTAGCTAATTGGACTATTCCGGATTCAACTACAGACTCCGTTTTTTCAAATAAGGTATAAAATTTGGAAAAACACTATTTTAAGTTGTAAGTACAAAATTTTTGTTATCTGCTTGTACTTATGGCTGATAAAAGAGAGATCGAAGAAGGTGAACAAGTTGACCATAGAATTTATGGTAAGCCAAGTTGTTCTACTCAAATAATTATGTTGTCCAACGCAAAGTTTGAGATGGAGAAATTTGACGGTACCAATAACTTTGGCATGTGACAATGTGAGGTATTAGATCTATTGTTTTGAGAAGGATCTAATATAGCCTTGGAGACCAGGCCAGGAGATTATTCAAATGAAGATTGGAATTATGTAAATCGACAAGCTTATGGCACAATTCGACTATGCTTAGGAAAAGATCAAAAGTACTTTGTCATGAAAGAGAATGTAGTCGTAGTTCTCTAGAAGAAACTAGAGGACAAGTACATGACGAAAAGTATTGAGAACAGACTCTACTTGAAGAAGAAACTTTTTCGTTTCTAATACAAGAAAGGTACCCTTATGATTGAGCACTTAGATAAATTCAATAAAATTTTGGTCGATCTGTAAAATTTAGATGTTGAAATTATCGATGAAGATAAAGCTTTGTTGTTGCTGAATTCATTAGCTGAGAGCTATGAACATTTAACCATAACCTTGTTATATGGAAAGGATGAGGTTAAGTTTGTAGATGTTTCAAATGCTTTGGTAAATAATGAGTACCGGAAGAAGGACCAACATGATCACAAAAACTCAATATCAGAAGCATTGACGGCATCCAGAGGTAGGACTACCAACAAAAAATCTGGCGGATCAAATAATAGGGGCAATCCAAATCAAAGTCCAGAGGAGAGTCATCTAGAAGATGTACTGCGAAGGACGAGCGTGTTTATTGTCACCAGAAAGGGCACAGGAAGAAAGATTGTCCAAACAAGGATAAGTCAAATGCAAATGTTGCACAGAAGGCCGATGAAGATGAAGAATAAGCCTTTTCAGTTTCATCATCAAAAACCTACTCAGATAAGTGGATCCTTGATTCTGGATGTTCTTACCATATGTGTCCAAACAGACATTGGTTTTCAAGTTTTGAAGAGCTCGATGAAGGAGTTGTGCTTATGGGCAACGACAATACCTGTCAGACAAAAGGGATTGGAACAGTACGACTAAAGATGCACGATGGTACAATCAGATGACTTACAAATGTAAGATATAATCCTAACCTAAAGAAAAACCTTATTTCTTTAGGTGTTCTAGATTCTGATGGTTACAAGGTAACATTGGAAAATGGAGTCTTGAAAGTTGTACGAGGTGCATTTGTAGCGATGAAGGGTACTCGGAAGGCAAACTTGTATTTCCTAGATGGGAGTACAGTTACAGGAAGAGCAGCTATCTCAAGTAGTTCTGAAGAAAAGACAAATGATTCTTCCCGCCTGTGGCACATGCGCTTAGGGCATGTCGATGAAAAGGATTTGCAAGGCTTAATGAAACAAGGTCTTTTGAAAGGTGCCAAGACTAGAAAGTTTGATTTCTACGAGTATTGTGTAATGGGAAAACAAACAAGAGGCAAGTTCGGCACTGCCATTCATCGTATTAAGGGATCTCTTGATTATATTCACACGGATGTCTAGAGACCTTCAAAGAATGCTTCACTTAGAGGTAAACGCTGGTTTGTGACTTTTATTGATGATTTCTCTAGATATGTCTGGATATACATCATGAGTCACAAAGATGAAGTTCTGGATATCTTTCTTAAATGGAAGAAAATGATCGAGACTCAAACAGGTAGGAAAATTAAAAGGCTCAGATCTGATAATGCTGGCGAGTACAAATCAGATCCCTTCTTTAAAGTTTGTCAAGATGAAGGGATAATCAGACATTTTTCAATTCCTCGTACACCACAACAGAATGGAGTTGCAGAATGAATGAATCGAACTTTGGTTGAGAAAGTTCAATGTATGCTATCTCAATCCAAATTGAGCAAGGCATTTTGGGCTGAGGCTTTGTCATATGCAACTCATATAGTCAACAAACTTCCTGCGACTGCATTAGATGGGAAAACTCCTAAAGAGGTATGGTCTGGACAACCTGCTACTGATTATGATTCATTGCAAATATTTGGATGTCCAGCATATTTTCATGTTAGTGAATCCAAACTGGATCCTAGAGCAAAGAAAGCTATTTTCTTGGGCTTTAAGGAAGGAGTTAAAGGATTTCAACTTTGGTGTGGTGAATCCAAGAAGATCGTCTTAAGCCAAGATGTCACATTCGACGAGTCTGTTATACTGAGACAGAAAAATTCAGAGAAAGAGAATGAAAGTTCAAATACTCTTTCTAAGGTGATGCTTGAGACTCCGGAAGATCCAAAAAAGATTGTATCGATTATCGATCATGGTGAAGATGAAATTGATGATCAAGAAGAGATCTCAGTTGAGGTGGAGGTTCTCTCACCATCACTATCGATCAATCAACAACCATAATCTATTGCCACTACTCGACCGAGAAGGGAGATTAGAAAGCCTACCAGATACACAGACATGGTAGCATTCACACTTCCAGTAATTGATGATGATGTCCCATGCACTTACAGAGAAGCCGTGCAGAGAGTTGATAGTATGAATTGGAAGATGGCAATGGATGAAGAGATGAAGTCTCTACACCAGAATCAGACTTGGGAGTTGGTTCAACTTCCCAAAGGAAAGAAAACTATTGGCTACAAATGAGTCTATGCCAAGAAGGAAGGTGTTCTTGGTAAAGACAACATCAGATACAAAGCCAGACTGGTAGCAAAAGGCTATGATTAGAAAGAAGGAATAGACTACAATGAGGTATTCTCACCTATTGTTAAGCATTCATCTATTCGGATACTATTGTCTTTGGTAGCATAGTTTGATCTCAAGTTAGCTCAACTCGATGTCAAAACAGCTTTTCACCATGGTACTTTGAACGAAGAAATCTACATGTCTTAACCGGATGGCTTCAAAATTCTAGGACGAGAGAATTGGGCTTGCAAGCTGAGCAAGTCAATTTACGGTTTGAAGTAATCACCGCGACAATGGTACAAACACTTTGATAGCTTCATTAGAGAGCAGAAGTACACACACAGTCAGTTTGATCACTGTGTATACTTTCAGAAACTCCAAGACGGTACCTTCATTTATTTACTCTTATATGTTGATTGCATCTAAGAGCAAGGTGGAGATCGACAAATTGAAGGCTCTTTTGAGTTCAGAATTTGAAATGAAAGATCTTGGAGAAGCTAAGAAAATTCTTGGGATGAAAATCACAAGAGATAGAGTTGCAAGCACAGTCTGTCTGACACAGACTCAATATATGAAGAAAGTACTACAAAGGTTTGACATTGATGAAAAAACCAAACGAGTAAGTACACCGATTGCTCCTCACTTTCAATTGAATGTATTGATTTCACCTAGCACCACCGATGAGAAGAAACAAATGGAACGTGTTCCATATGAAAATTCTGTTGGTGCCTTGATGTATGCAATGGTTTGCACCAGACTTGATATTTCCCACGCTGTTAGTATGATGAGTCGGTACATGCCTAATCCCAGTAAAGGACACTGGAAAGCAGTGAGGTGGATTCTACGGTACATCTATGGTACTGTGGATATTGGTTTGAAGTTTGAAAGAGACAAGACTGAAGGCAAACACGTAGTTGGATATGTGGATTCTGACTATGCTAGAGATCTGGATAAGCGTCGATCTACAACTAGTTATATGTTCACAATGGTAGGAGGACCAGTTTGTTAGAGATCAACATTGTAGTCAATTGTAGCTTTGTCTACTACAGAGGCAGAGTATATGACTATAACAGAAGCATTCAAAGAAGCTATATGGCTTCTCGGGTTGACTAAGTATTTAGGTATTGTTCAGAAGAATGTGGAGGTTTTCTACGAAAGCCAGAGTGCCATTTGTTTGGCAAAGAACTAAGTTCATCATGGTCGCACCAAGCACATCGATGTTCGATTTCATTTTGTTCGAGAAATCGTCGATGAAGGGAATGTTATACTCCAGAAAGTCAGAACTGTAGATAACCCTGTAGATATGCTTACAAAGGTGGTTACAGGGATCAAGTTTCAACACTGCTTGAACTTGATCAACGTCTCTCGAGCTTAGAGCGCCTAGGGTGCATTTGGAGGCAGTGTTATGAACTTTTTCGCCAAGGTGGAGATTGTTGAATATTGGCTATAAAAGTAACAAATTAGTGGCATAATTTAGGGAAATTAGTGGCCTAATTTGTGGCATGATTTAAGGAAATTAGTGGCATAATTTAAGGAAATTAATGGCCTAATTTAAGGCCTAAATTATGGCATAATTTAGGGAAAGGGAGCCTTGCTTCATCTATAAATAGGAAAGAGTTCATGCATTGAAGAACAAGGCAAAAATCAGAAAAAATCAGAGAGAGCATAAGCAAACTCAAAGAGAGAAAATACTTATGAGTTTGGGGAAACACTTGAGAGATATTATTAGTGAGGAAATCTGTATCTGTATTCTGTATATTTCCTACTTAGTTCAAATAATATCTGCTGCCTCCCGTGGACCTAGGCAAATTACCGAACCACGTAAATTCTGTGTGTTCATTTTAAACGCTTTGATATATTCATATATTGTTATTTATTACTTCTGCCACAACATCAGGTACATATAAGATATTATGGAGTTGTAAAGATGGAGTGATATGAACTGACCCCTTTCCTAAGATAGGAAAGGCCTCACCATTAGCATTCGTAACATAAGACACTAGTGGGGAAGATAACTCATTAAAATAAGATTTATCATAAGTCATATGATCAGATGCACCGGAATCAATAATCCAAGTATTAGACCCAACAGAGTGAGAAAAATTTAAGGTCATATCAATCTTATCACAACCAATTATTGAAGCTGTAGGGATACCTCAACTTGTGCATGATGAAAACTCTCTTGCTGAGATTCGTCTTTATGGATGTATGTAAAGGCGATAGTCAAGCTCGGAGGGTCTAACATTCGAAGCAATTCACCTTTAGCACTATTATGTTTTGTATCAAGGCCTCTTAAAAATGCATGTACTCATTCAAGCTCCTTCTCCTTCTGGTACCACAGAAGGTCTTCTGGATTTTTAATTTTGCAAGGGCGTTTCTGGTCAATTTTAGCCCATACATTTTTTAGCTTGGTAAAAAAAAAGAGATACTAGTTGCCCATTTTGCTTTATGCTAGCAGCTTTGCACATGAGTTCATGAACTTGAATAAAGTTAGACTCATTTGTATAAAGATCGCTTAAGGTATTCCATATGGCCTCAGCAGTTTCACATTCCTCTACCATTTGTAATATATCATTAGTGATGGCTCTAAATAGAATTGAAATTACAAAGCCATCATCATCTTTCCACCTAGTATAGGCTTCTATATCATCTTGACTAGGAGCCCTGATTGATCCAGATACATGTCCCATCTTATGCATCCCATGAAGATAAACAGACATAACTTTTTTCCATGTTCGAAAATTTGTACCATTAAGTTTAGTACCCCCGAAAGAACCAATTTCTGAACTCTTAATAGAAACTTCAAATTTTGGAACTTCATGAATTCTAGAAACTTGATGTTGTCTTGAATCTTCCATTGAAATAATAAAAAAATATATTGTGTAGCGGAATAAAGATTTTGGAATTTTTTTTGGTCGGGTTGGATTATGGATTGGACTAGTAAGTGGGTTGTCTAATTATTGAGTGAGCTGATGGGTTGGGATGATGAGCTGATGGGCTTGGACTAGGTTAGATGGGTAAGTGGGCTGATGGTCTTGGACTAGGGCATAACTTAAAAACTGAAAAAATGCAAAATTAAAAACTGAATAGAGCAGTGTAGGAGTTGTGCGGACTCATAAAGGCGCAGGGCTGGCAAGCTGGACGACGTAGGATGGTGTGCGAGCTGGACGACGTAGGGCTGGTGTGCGAGCTGGACGGTGCAGGCTGATGCGCAAGCTGGACGACGCAGGGCTGGTGCGTGAGCTGGACGACACAGGGTTGGACGACGCGGGCTGGACGTCGCGGACTGAACAACGCGGATTGGATGGTGCGGGTTGGACGACGGATCTGCAATGGACGGACAGATTTACAAGCTAATGAACAGGTGAGAAGATTAACAAGATCGCATAAAACATTGACAAAGCTCTTCATATAAGGCGTTTCAAAAACTGGTAAATTTTTTTTTTCTTTCTTTCCTACTCTGATACCAAATTGAATATACTGAATATATTTACCAATTACAATTATAATGAATGCTAATACAAGTATAAATACAAAAAATAAGAATATGTTTTTTAAGAAAAGTGCTTTTAAGAAAAGTATATTAGTTGCATACAACTAATATACCATTAATGATTTATTAACAAATACCTCAAGTATTTTAGACCAGATTCCTAAAACATTATCAAAGTTATAGAACACATATTATCTTTAAAACTAGCTAGCATCAATATTGAACTTAACACAACATTACGAGGATTCTTGTGGAAGATATTATTAAACCAATTTTTTTAGTTATATGTAATTTAGTTTATAAGTATGTTTCTCAAAACCACTATCCAATTCGAAAAAACTACTAAATTTTAAATGAATATATCTCACGTATATCTCTATTCTTATATATGTTAAATTTTATATTAGATACATAAAAATATTTTGTACTTAAGTTACTTGATCGATCGAGACATATCTGAATCGACCAAAAATCGATCTACTTATTTAAAAAGTCATTAATTTTATTTTTTAATTGAGATAAACTGATTGAGATTCAATGTTTAATAAATCGAGTACTAGATTGATCGAGAATAATGGATCTATTTATCTCAAGATTTATTCTTTAATATCTTAAATTAATTGAGGATTGGTTAGATCGATCAAGTTCGACCTAATTCGATCAAGCGGTCACGGTTTCGACTTTAACCTAATTATTTACTCGAGTTAAATATTTATATTATCATTTTGTTCATATCATTTAGTGTACTGTGAATTATTTAATGGATAATATTGTAATTAGTCTTTAACCTAGCATTAGGTTTCAATATTTCATATATAAAGAATCTAATGCTCCAAATTTTAATTAAATACAAGAGCATCAATCTTTTCATTTTAAGCGCTCTCTTTCAAATTATTTTGCAAAAACAAGATTATATTTCTTTAGGTTTCTTTCTTTAATTAATCATGGTTATGCTTGATTAATTAATAAGTCTAATTAGTATATGATATTTTGATTAAATTTTCATATAGTTTATTTTTTATTTTTTTATTGAATTATTAGATCAAATGATCATGTGTGTAACATTATAATTATTTGGTTTGATTATTTATTTTTAAAGAATCTATCCTTATTTAACTTGTGCTTAAATTGCTTATTTTAGTATTGTTAAATAATTTAATATTAATTGATATATTCTTAAATCTTCTATCTAGATTTTTTATTGTTTATTCTTCTATAAAATGCACATTGCACTTTTATTTTTGTACTAACGTTTTAAGTGTCAGTTGAATTGGTTCAATAACTCGTGTAACTCGAGTTTATTAAAACGTTGATACAAATTCAAACACATTGTTTGTGAAAACTGTGAAAGAAAGCAAGATGATTGTAAATAAGTTATTTGGAAGCATTATCTTAATGAATAATTTGAGTCTTAATCTTGTAATCAAACATTATTTGTATAATTACGTGATTCGGTAAATCGATAATTTTTTTATATCTTTAATATAACCTAAGTTATTTAGACTTAAAAATTTTAAGTGTAAATTTTTATTTTCGAACGATGGTAAGTTGTCAATAAATTTTTAATTTAATATATTTTTATTAATTATTTATTTATCTCTCTTCAATTAATTAAATTAGTATCATAAAAACTTTTACTTTTTCATAAACTTTTTTGATTAAAATAAATTAAGATTGAATTATAAAGAAAAAATGGGCCATTATTTTAAAATTTGGTTTTGAGTTCGAAAAAAATTAGATCGTTTATCATCCTCAGAATTGCATTAATGATAAAAACTTTGACTTAATAGTTTGATCATTTGGGGAAAAAAGGTTATAATTTAAAGTAGAAATTTCCCTTAATTTGTATATCATTTAGAAAAATACTAAAATAAGCAATGAGTTAATTAAATTTTTTTGAAAAATAAAAAAAAATCAAAAAGATTTAATTATATAATCAATTATAATAAAAATACGTACAACAATATAAACATTTTTTTAGATTATTTTGATGTTAACATCTATAATACTTATTTCATTTAATAGTTTTTTATTTGCATGAACTATAAAAAATAAGTCAATGTCTTCGCTCAACTTTATTAATTTTATAAATTTAGCCTCTAAAATATCATTATCTCGTGAAGTAATAGATTTATATCTAAAATTAAATCTAAATAAAAATGTACATAAATAATAACAAAAATAAAACAAAAAATCATACCATAAAAAAACTATGCAAAAAAGGATGTCACCTAAAATTTAGATCTAAATTAAAATATCATAAATAATTATTGATTTTATTTAATAAATAAAAAAATAAAATTAACTACTAATTATAAAAAGAGGAAAATTTTAAAGATATAGAACAGGTAATTAACTGGTAACTGGTAGTATTTGGCTATAATGGGCTAATTAAAATAGAGTTTTCATTTAAATATTATCTGTACGTATGACCTGAATATAGCATACATACTGTTAATATTATGAGGACAATGCTCTTTTTTTTCTTAAAGGAAAAAATATAATTTAATATTTTTTTGTTAACTATATGCATATAATTGAAAATAATGAAGATGGTTTAATTAATAAATTGTTATTATTATAATTAAAAAAATATCATGACAGATGCACAGATGGAGATAAATACGAATGTAATTAAATATTACAAATCACATTGCACGTATTATATTTTTTAATTTTTTTTCATATAAATGTACCATAATTTAGTGTGTAATATTAATTATTATTTACTCAAATAAATTTGAAATTTTAAGGAAAATTGATAAGGAGTAAAAAAATTATAAATTAATATTTAACGAGATACCATATCCATATTTTCTAAGCTTCTAAAATTTCAAAATAAATTGCTCAACTTAAATACAAAAATGAAAATTTCAAATATTTATGAAAGCAAATCACTTACTACTAATAGTTAATTAGTAATCACATGTATAAAAAATTCAGATATCTGTGACATATTGGTAATACACATAACAATATATAAAAAATGAAACAGACGAATTGAACTCAATATTTATTCAAAATTTTCTTGAAAATTTTCTTAAAATTTTTCCAATATTTTCTAAACTTATGAAATTTTAATAAATTACACCTCATATATACCACAATGAAAATTTCAGATATTTATTGGATATTTTCATAAAAATTTCCGATTATTTCCAAATATTTTAAAAGGTATTTTGAAATTTTCATTTTCATATGTATACTTTTATTTTATAAAAGTTAGGAAAATATTAGGAGATGCTTAAAATTTTAATCCATGCTTCAGCTAGAGGCCATCAGACAAAGACTCATCTAGTTTGAAAAGATAAGTCATTTGTCTCATTTGACTTAGTCCCCCTTGATTTTGTATTTATTTTTGCTATGATGAAAATGCAAGTTAAGTTGTTTAATATTTTATGATATATATTTTTCAAATTTATTAAGATTTAATTATATATTACATATATTTTTTATATAATTTTTAAAAAATATATACATGTTTAAAAATTTGATACATAATTTTTTTTCTTTATAACATAATTTATATTTTCTATAAAAATTTAAAAGTAAAAAAAAAAAAACGTGAACAATTAAGTTGTATAAAACTGAGTGATTTATTAATAAGTTATATTCAAAGACAGAATAAAACACCAAATATCTATAAAGACAGAAGTATATAAACAAGCGCATGTAAAGCTGCTGAATCAAAGAAGTTGGGAATCTTGCAGATAGCTTTTAATTATGGGGTTTAGAAGGAGAAAAAACCCTTTTACATTCCTCCTCTTGTTCTTAACTTTTCTGATACTTCTGAGTCCGTATTGGTGCTCTGAAACTACTGATCTAACAACAATCCAAGAACATCAGTTGGTTCATGTTGGTTTGATTCTTGATATGGAGTCTAGGGAAGGGAAAATTATAAGCACCTGCATGAACCTGGCTATTTCAGATTTCTACCATCTTCATGATAATTATATCACAAGGCTTTTTATCCATTCAAAGGATTCCAAAGGAGAAACTTTGCAAGCAGTCACTTCAGGTAATTATAATTCAATCTCACTAATTCAGAGGCATAACCCGTATGTAAATTTTCGACAACTCTACTCTATAAATATTACACCTAATGTTTTCTCTGTCAAGAGTTGAGAGAGTCCATGCTCTCACCTGACTCCAAACAGATCCACCTCTACTTACTATATATCTAGTTAGTTTCAGTTATATGGCATATTATATTGTAGGTAACTTTGGTTCTATTCAAAACAGTTAACCTATTAGCTAGGTTGCGTAATAAATGTGAGAACTTATTCGTACATACCCATCAAATATTATAGACGAGATGGATTCTTTATTAGAAAGATAGATTAAATTTTAAGGATTCATTTTAATTTGCAGCCTTTGAATTCTTGGACAATGTCAAAGTAGAAGCTATTATAGGTGGACAAACAAGAATGGAGGCAAAGCTTTTAGCAGAATTAGGAGAAAGAGCTAAAGTCCCTTTTATTTCACTTTCTGAACCGAGTTCTTCTCCAAATTCTAAACAACAATATCCCTTTCTTGTTCAAATCACTCAAGATGAAACTTTGCAATTTAAGGGTATGTCTACCATAGTTCAAGCTTTCAAATGGAGGGATGTTATAGTGATTTCAGAGGACTCTGCTTTTGGGATAGACAGTCGCAGTACTTTAGCCTTGATTGACTCTTTGGAACAAAATAACATAAGCGTCACACATAAGATTGTTGTTGCTACCTCATACACAAATGAAAAAATTGTTGAACAACTCCATAAGCTTATGACATTGCAAAGTAGTACAGTCTTTATAGTTCATATGTCGTCAAATGATCTCGTTTCTAGGTTTTTCGAAATTGCTAAAAGACTAGGAATGATGAGTGAAGGCTATGTTTGGTTTATGACTGCAACTACTTTGATTCACTTGCATAATTTTGTAGACAGAGAGTTAATACAAGGAGTAATTGGACTCAAGCCTTATATTCCACCTTCAAAAGAACTTCAAAACTTTAACTCAAGATTGAGAAGGAAGTTATATATTGAGAATCCTGATATGGAATTACTTGAGTACACAAGTGCTTATGGTATTTGGGCATATGATTCAATTTGGGTTTTAGCAGAAGCAGCAGAGAAAGCAAGATTCAAACTCAAATTCTCATATGGTTCTCAGTTTCTCAATGAGATTTTACAAAGTAGATTTGTGGGTTTAAGTGGTGAAGTTGAGTTTATAGACAAGAAGTTATATTCAACTACATTTGAAATTGTAAATGTGATTGGAAAAGCAGAGAGACAAGTTGGATTTTGGAAAAATGAAGGAAGAAAATTACTATCAAGTCCTAATGATCTTGAAAGAATTATATGGCCGGGAGGATCAATAAACATACCAAGAGGACGTTTGATGAGAACAATATATCTAAAAGTTGGTGTTCCAGTCAAGAAACGTTTTAAAGAATTGGTAAAAGTGGAAAGAGATCCAAATTCAAATGGAACAAACATAACTGGTTTTTGTGTTGATGTATTCAAGGCAGTAGTTAAGAACTTACCACATGTTAAATATGAATTTATTCCTTTTGAGAATGCTACTGGAAGGTATGATGAGCTTGTCGACCAAGTCTATCTTCAGGTACTTGCTTTTCCATCCACAATATTTATTAAATTGCAAATGTGTCCTTCCAAGTTGACTTAAATAACAAATAACAAATGTGTCATATATTTACTAAATATGACTTTTTTTTTTAAAAAGTTGAATTATTGCCTAAACGTGTATAAGTTTATTTTTAGACCTATTGGTTGGTTTCCTTAACTGTGTGAGTGTGTGTGTTTTGTTTGTTGCTTGGTGGATAAAAAAAAGAACTACGATGCCATTGTTGGGGATACAACAATCACAGAGAACAGGTCAAATTACGTAGATTTTACATTACCATTTACAGACTTAGGTGTTGGAACGATGGTAAAGAATGAGAATGGAAACACATGGATTTTCTTGAAACCATTCGCAGCAGATCTTTGGATAACAACTGGTTGTTTCTTTATCTTAACGGGTTTGGTTGTGTGGATAATTGAACGACCAATCAATCAAGACTTCCAAGGTACAGCTTCTCAGCAGATTGGAACCATTTTTTGGTTCGCCTTTTCAACCCTTGTTTTTTCTCAAAGTAAGTATTCAATCACCTACTTTTTATTTTTTCCATTTTTCCCATTAATGAATTTTCATTCTTCACCTTGCATATAAAACTCACTATTTTGTAATTTTTCTGTTAATTTTTTTTAAAAAATAAAAATCTACGCACACACATTTACACAGGACCTTATAGGCATATTCTAAAGTTGGACAATTGACCACTAAAATAAGAGGGCATAATTTAGTTAATCCAAGTCTCTTTTAATTTATCAAAAAAAAAAAAAAAAATCAAAGTCAAAAGACTATAACTTTTTTTTTATTTTTTAAATAAATTAAACTGTACGTACTTTGTTTTTCAATTTAACTTAAAACTGATTGAGAGAGTAAATATTAATGAAACTATGAGTAAGTGAACTTTCTAGTTTCAACTATAATACCTTTTCAAACAGAAAGAAAAATGAATAATTGGTTGACTTGGATTATAATTCGGTGAATCAAAAATATTCCAAAGACTTGTAAATTAATTTTTTTTTCTACGGTTGTAATTTAATACATAATTGACTTTCTAACCAACAATGTCATCACTGCTTAAAAAATGGGTATCTAAGCTAGTTTTTTTTTAATTATTTAGTTGATCACTTGACTATAAAAAAAATTCTTCTAATATCAACAAGATTAGTTCAACTTATGTTTGTACTTTTTTTAAAAAGATAAATTAATTATAAACAAAATATATAAAATCTTATTAATTTTTAGATATAACGTTACAAATTTATTAACTATGAATAATAAAATCATTAGTTGAATTTATGTTTGTAGTTTTTTAAAGAAAAATGATAACAATGTTAGCCCAATACAAATGATTTTTACTATAAAAATGATATAAATAGTCCATTAACTATAAATAAAGTGTATAAAAGTTTATTATCTTTTAGTTGTGATAATACAATTTTATTATTTATTAAAAATTTGATAAGAAGTAAAAAAAAGAAAAAAAGAAAAAAAAATGAGCACATAAACACATATGCTTATTTACCTGCCCTTTTAACAATTTTTAAAGTTTTAAAATTGTTATAACCTTTCAATAACAATAGAAAAAAAATACTTTTTGATCTTCATTCCTCTTTAAATGTAAAATTATTAATTAAACTAATAATCATTATCTTCGGTGCTTTATAATCAAGTAATTTTAGTAATACAAGGCTACCGACCAATTTAGTCATTAATTTAGTTGTAGGTAACGTTTCAATTCAAACATTTGATTTAATAACTTTATATTTAATTATCATAAATTTAATTTTTTAACTCATCTACTTTATCATTTATTTCAAAAATCATAATTTGATTTCCAAACCTATGATATAATTTATAATTTTATCATAAACGAATCAATTACGTGAACGTTTCAATATAACGTCGTTAAATTAATTTGAAAAAAATTTAAATTTTGAATTAAATATACCAAATTTAATAATTTAAGAAATAAATTAAATAAATTATAAGATTAGGAGTAAAGTTTAATACCAAATATATAAATAAACATTTAATATTAATATGTAATTATAAGTCCATGTGCATGTTGAATTTCAGGGGAGAGATTGATACACAACTTGTCAAAGTTTGTAGTGATTGTATGGGTGTTCGCTGTGCTAATTTTGACATCAAGTTACACAGCTACATTGACTTCAATGATGACGGTTAAACGAATTGAGCTAAACACAAAGGGAAATTATGTTGGATATCAGAAGAACTTATTCAGTCTTAGTGATGTTAGCAATGATCATTCTAATTCCAAAGGAAGTAAGCATTATAATTCCCCTCAAGAATTTTATGAAGCTTTATCCAAAGGAAGCAAACATGGAGGTGTCTCAGTTATTATTGCTGAGCTTCCATACATTAAAATCTTCCTTTCCAATTATTCTGATGACTATTCGATGGTTAATTCCAAGTCTTCTACAAATGGTTTTGGCTTTGTAAGTACTCTATTCCCTCAAAACAAAATACCACTGTCATAAATTTATGATAATCTCAAATAATGTGGTGGAATTTGATAATTAGCGAGGCTAAAAGATCTTTAAATATCATATATTAATTAAAAATAATATTACTATAAAATTTATTAATATTATACATATATTTATCTATTTTGTTAATCTTTTTAGGACTAGAAGAAAGTTATTATGGACTTTAAGATAGTATCAAAACTTAATTCAATTAGTAAAAAAAAAGTTCATAAAAATAAAAAGATACAAGTGACATAATAGAATATAATATAAATAAATTAGGTTAAAAATATAAATGGGTTTTACAAGAGATAAAAGACCTGCATTTTGAGATTTTGAGAGAGTGTTAGAAAAAAATATCACGTATAAATTAAAAATAATATTATAAATCAAAATAATAGTTATTTTTAATAAATTTAACGATCAATATTAATTTTTGAGAATTCAATCAAAACTCAACACATTATTTATGATTATCTTAAATTTATAATATAAATGGTTTTTGTTAACAAAATTTTTTAATATAAGCAACTATATTATACAAAATTATATTTATTAGGATTTCTTATTTTTGATATCTTCAGGTTTTTAGCAAAGGTTCACCACTGGTCCAAGAAATGTCTAGAGAAATTGCCAAATTAAGACAAAATGGTGAGCTTGCAAGGTTAGAAGAATTGTGGTTTAATAAGAACAAGTCAGCTAGTACACCTCAGTATCAAGGAAATGATCCCAATGCTCTTAATGTCACTAGATTTCGTGGTCTTTTTTATATTACTGGAGCCTCTTCAGTTTCTGCACTTATTTTGTTCCTAATTTTTGCCTTAAAAGAAAAATGGCATGTTGTTAAGAAATTTTTTAGGTTTCATTTTCTTAGTGTTATAAGAAAGTTCTTTCTTCCCAAGGTATTTCATGTAAATGGAGAAACTGAGATTGTACAATTACCTTGAAGTATGAAATATTTTTTGTTTTTACTAGGTGAAATGTAAAGTATATTGTTTAGCTAGAAATACGTCTTAGGCTATGTAATCAATGTATTACTTTTTCTTCATTTATTTATATCAGTTTAATAATTTTACTGATCGTATTTAGTTAAGAGTATGTTGTAATAGTAACCTAAATAATTTAACATATTCTTATATTTAATTTAACTTAAATTTAAAATAAAATATAAAGTATTAATTTACCTATAATAAGAATACTCATTTTCTAATATATTCTTCAAAAATAGATTAGAATGTTATATTTGTAACACATATTTATATAATTATTTATTATTATTATTTTCTCATTTTATATCATTTAAAGTAAAAAAATATATTTTTATTTATAATTTTGTAAATTTTATTATAATATTTATTATTATTTTGATTATATTATTTAAAACAAAAATATTAAAAATAATATTATTTTTATTAAATTAAATTCTTATTATCATTTTAATTTTCATTATGTATTTATTTTACTAAACAAACTTAAACTTAGTTTGTATTTATTACTTTCTTCTTTACATTCAAGTATTTGTGATTATCAGCCCTTTTTATTTAATTTAATAAAAAATTTAAGCATTTTAAATATTTCTCTCTTTATTTTATATGTACTTTATTATTATGTTATCAATTCGAATTTTTTCGCAAAAAAATAAAAATTCAATTCTTCTTTTTACCGATCGTTATTCATTTGATTAAATTATAATCTTCTAGAGCCCTTTATAAATATCATTTGTACTTTAATGATTCATTTGATTGATTACAAACAATCTATTTAATTATATGATATTATTGCCCCTAATAATACTAACTCTAGCTATATCCTATGTGTTGGCTCAAATCAAGGGTAATTAAGGTGAATGGAAAACAAAAAATAAACAGAAAAACAAACTTCTATTGTTTCATATAAAAAGACAACGATACATACAAACTAATTGAGAACTATATTGAAATATGAAAAATATAGATATTTTTTTTAACATTTTTATATATTAAAATTATATTAATTTTTTTTATTAAATATAATTACACAAATTTACTTGAATATCTTGACAAAGTCTCACTAATCTCCTATTTTGATTGGACTGAAACATCCCATTGACTTAAATCAATTACCCACTGATGATTTGTCAAAGAGACAATGGACATTACACAACTAATTAAGAATTATAGTATAACTTTAATATCTAATGGTAAAAAGTACAAAATTGACTTGAATATCTTGACAAAGTCTTTTACTCACCGACTCAATTTCAATTATTTTTATAATAAATAGAGTGACAGATGAATGAAGTGAGAAAAGCAGCAAGGCAAGCTTTGATTTCATTATTATTCTTTTATCTAATCAGCTAGCAAAAACTTTCTACCTTGCATCACTCTCTTCTTTATCGACAACTCCTTTCTTTCATTCAAAGTACGCAATTTATTTTCAAGCGTTAGACTTGACTTAATAGAGGCACTAAAGTCATAAGTTAACTTGCACAATTCGGTAAAAACTCAACCCATATTTCATGTGCATTAGTTTACTTCGACTAGACCAGACCAATTCAGAGAGGAAAATGCCCACAAAGATGCCACCAGATATTTTTTTATAAACTTGTTAAAAAAAAGTTAAGTATGTCATAATTGACCGTACCATGAGATTAGTCCATACACCCACTGAATACTACTTAGAATAATTGAAGTGCCAATCTGAGAGTCATGTAAAAGAAGTAGTAGGTTAGAAATTTAAAGAATAGACATCACGGGAAGACTATATAGAATATAAATAACGGCAGAGAAATAAATATTGAATTCATATTTCAATTATGTCATTTGAAGTTCAACAAACTATATAGATATAAGTTAATTAATAAAATTTTAAACAATAATTTAAATAATTAAAAATAAATAAATAAACTTAATAATTGATAATTAAACTAATCAATTGTTGGATTGAATCAATTTTTTTCAGTTGAAAAGAAAAAAGAGAGAAACATCATTTTCTACCTAACTAGAAAAAGGAAAAAAGTTTTATTCCTTATGAAAATATCATTTTATTTTTTAATAGATTTTAAGTAAAAAAACAGAAAAAATAAAAAAAATATATTAGAAGTAAAAAAATAAGACATATAATGATGCTTCTCACAAGAAATAATAATTAGTAAAAATAAATTTGAAGAAATGCAACAAAAATAGTAAATATTAAAGAAGGAGATAAGTTTAAAGATCCATTATTTTTAAAAATAAGGAAAATATTTTTAAGAAAAATTATAATTTATCATGAAATAAAAAATAAGGAAATAAGTATCAAGATCACATATACAAAATGAAAGTATAATAGATGCTTAATTGATAAAGAAATTATAATAAATAAACTATCAAAATTTTCTCAAAAGGATAAAGAAAAAGTAGATATATTTATTTAGAAGAAATCTAAATATTAATAAAAGCTTCTTTTAGAGAAGAAATTAATACACAAATAAATTAAAATGATTAGAATAGCCTGACACAAGTGGAGAAAAAAAGTATTAACAATGTCAACCTATGTATTGGATTGATTAGATGATAGACTAGAAAAAGGAAAAGTATTTTCATGGTAAGGATATGTTGAGAGGTAAAAATCTTTTCGCTAGAAATGTCAAGACATAGCTAACCCTTTTGATGAGTAGCGTACCCAAAACATACACAAATAGAGGACCTAGGTTGTAGTTTTTCACAAAGGTATGGAAAACAAAAAGATCCAAAAATCTTAAGAAAATTATAATCTAGTAACCTGTCATAAAGTAAGGAATAAAGACCTTTGAAGTCTAAGTCATAACAAGAGAGCCTATTCATTGTATAAATCGAGGACAAGTAATTCGATGAATAAAGCCTATGTAGCCTAGAAAAGAAGTGAAACTCTCCACCTCCATCGGTTTGAACTGGTTTGATTTTAACATAAAACTATCTTTCTACCTATTTGCAAAAAAGACACAAAAATAGACTCAACTTGGTCTTTAGTATGTAGAAAGTAAATCCATACGAACCTATTATAATCATCAACAACAAAGAAGAAATACTTTGATTCATTATTTGATAAAATGGGAAAGATTTATAGATCTATATAAACAAGATCAAACACATGAGTAGCTAAAACATATTTTAAAACAAAAAGAGAGTTTGTATGCTTGAGCTAAAGGACACACAATACAAGGATCTTTATTCTTATGTACAAAAGAAATAAGACTAGATTATGCTAGCACCTTAACCACAGAATCAGAAGTATGTGTTAACCTTTTATGAAGAACATCACATGTAACAACATTACCACAAATTAAAGGAAACAATTATTGAACATCAAAATAAGAAGCATAAAAAAGATCACAATTCCTATCAAAGGGAAGTGTAGATGATGCATATGAAACTCCAAAGTCATTCTATAAGGTGTAGAGATCATCACAAGCAAATTCTCTAGTGCGCACTACCTTTATTTATGCCTTCTTGGCACAAAAGGAGTTAGAGTCAAAGTTAACATCAATATTATTATCATTGCACAATCTATATACTAAAAGCATATTATTTGACACTTGATGTGTTCAAAAAACATTATTAAGATTGAAAGAACAATTACGAACCTTAAGAGTGATAAAACCAAGGTGAAGTATAGGGAAATATTGATTATTACCTATTGTCACATTCCCTTGGCCATGATAATATTGAAATTGCTAAAGGTATTATGCCTTTACAATCAAATAGTGAGTTATACCAGAGTCGAGAAACCATTGATTTGTAGTTAGTGAGGCATGCTATAAGCAACTGGTAGAAGGAGCTGTTGAGACAACAAATGTAAAAGGTTGTCCAAATTTTCTAAGCACTTATTTATAGTGTGGCTAACTTGTTACAAATATAACACATAAGTCTATTTTTATATGGAATTGAGGAGCCAGATGATAGGCTAGAGGAAGGAAACGTCTTCTTACCTTCACTGAAATTAGAAGAACCTTATGGCTTAAAAACATTTTGAAAATTTTGCTGAAGAAAATCATATAGATTCCAATTTAGCCTATTAGATGGACGTATGGAGGAATCAATTGTAACCGAGGTTCCTTTGAAGGAAAAAATAATCATATGAGCCTAAAATGTTTCAAGATTATCGTAAAATTGTGATTGATGTTCAATCATACGTTCATGTTGTAGAAGTAAATTCTAGAATTTATTAAATGAAACATATCCATGCCTCATCAAGAGAGAGCTAATGACAGTGTTATAATGAGGATCGAAACCTCTAATTACACACAAGATCAAATATGAATCACAATAACCTCACCTGTTGCAAAAAGATGATCAGAGATTGATTTGATATTCATCAAATAATCATCAATGGTAGTCATTTTTTTGAATTGCTTGAAGGTAGATAGAAGATCCATAACTCAAGCATGTGAGAAACGGGAGAAAGCACTCTCAAGTGCACTCTAATATTGAGTGAAAGTACCTCTTTCGGCATTAGTAGAAATAGAAACAAAGATTTAACTCTTTAATATATTGTTTAATCTTAACCAATTCATATAATCAGGATTTGGAATGTGTGAGTTAGGCATTATAGGTAGCAAAATTGGGGAAGAAGCATCGATGATCTTTTCCCGACCATACGTAGAATAATAGACATTAACTACTCTCGTCGTGACAAAAAGTTAATTCGATCTAGTTTTATAGAAAAATTCTTGTTTATTGATGAAAAGTTTGATGAATAATCTTGGTCGCTGATTTTTTTGTGGAACCGAGCTTCTTAATGGTGTGGCCATGAGAGCTTGAATGTAAGAGTTCACCGAAGGTAAACATACCATACAAAGAGTCAGAGAACAGAGATAAAGCTAATGTTCTATTGAATGCTGAATTGTATTAAAGAATCAGTATATTATATAATTGCATATAGAATTGTTTATATAGAGCTAGTTACAACAAAATGAAGTGCTTAGCAAATGTAGCAAATTAACCATAAATAACTCACTAACGCCTAACTCTCACTAGGAGGTACATGAGTTCATCAATAAGGCAAGTCTAACCCTGTACCATCCTATCAAATTAGGTGCAAATTTTGGTACAAAATTACTCCAGCTCAACCCCAAATTTCACACCAAAAATGATGTGATGTACAGTATTACGCCAATAAGAGCTTCAGAATGTAATATCATCACTATGCCCGAATTTTTCTTCCAAATCTGAAAGAAATTAAATTAAATTGGGAAAAAAAACTAGAAAAACAAAACAAAACTAGAAACGCTAAGAGGCAAATGGAAGGGTTAGTCCCTCAGACAAATGCCTCGATTTGTCCTCAGGATTGTAAAGAATGGATATCAGATTCGTCATCTTTGTTTGTTCATCGCCGAGACCACCCTTCCAAAACCAGAAAAAAATTAATAAAAATCTAAAATTTATAAAATAAAATAATAATTTGAAAGAGAAAAAACAGTTAAAACCTTGTTTAAGGAAATTGAAGGATGCATGTAATCAAACGGTGTGCCTATTAAGATTATCAAAGTGTAAGATCTAATGAGCGATTAAGCTGGAGATCATTATATAGAGTATGGAATCACATTACTACAGGAAACGAAGAAACTACCTCAAAACATTCGTCTTCGAAAGAATCCAATTGAATACCAAAAATAAAGGATATGTGACAGTATTAAAAGGGCCTGAAGAATCAGGTAGATAATCAAATTCAGGCGAGTGATACTGACGGAATTGGATTTCGCAAGGTTTTTTCTGTTTTCAATTGATTGTCTGGATCGTTGTATACCTTGCTTTTCCATCGATTTCACTAAAAATAAATAAACAAATCAAAACCCATCAATCACGTGTCAAAATTACCTTCACGGGTAAAGAGAGATTATTTAAAAAATAATTATTATATTTTATATTTAAAATAAATAAATAATTTATAAAAATATTTATTTTATTATAATTATGTTCATACAATAATAAAAATATATTTAATTTTATACATAATTTTATCATTATATATTATAAGTATAATTACAACTTAAAAAAATTAATATTTAAATATATTTTTATCCTTAATTATATGTTATAAATATAATTATAATAAAATAAATATTTTTATAAATTATTTTATATATTATGAATATAAAAATAACTAAAAAAACAAATATTAGACAAAAATACATCTTTAAAATGTGTTAGTCGCTCAACGTTGAAAAATATCTTAATTAATCAGAAAATACTTTTAAATTACCTCAAAAGTATTGGATTTAAATTTAACTATTAAAAAAAAGTTAGATTTTAATTTGTGTGGAGTACGTACTAACTTTCGTACTAATAAAAGGTATCAAAATATATAAAAAAATTATTAATTTTTAAATAAAATATTATAAGTTTATTAATTATAAAATTTATATCAAAAATAAAAAAAAATTAAAAATAAAATACGTGAAGATATATGTATATATTTTTTATGTTAATATTTTTATTAAATTAATTACTACATATTTAAACATATAAATTTATATTTTTTAAATTATAATTAATTTATGAAATATATAAGAATTCACAAAAATACATACGTAAATATTTACAGTATTTTATTTATGATATATTTTAACTTCTAACGTTACATCTTAAAGTTAATAAAATTTTATATATTTTTATTATAGATAATATTTTCGACTAGAATAATAAATTAATGTTAAAATATATTTAATAATATATTAACTTTTGGGATTAAATAAGTGATTTCAAAGTGAGTATCTAGTTAATGGATGTACACTTTTAAGTTTAAAATTGTCCGTACAAGATTAAAGTATAAACGAATGATTAGCTTATATTAAATTATAATAAATAAATTTTATAAAGATGTTTTCATTTTATGATAAATTATTTGATATAACATAATTTTTATACCTGATAGAATCAATTTAAATATTAAATAAATATAAATAATAAATTATATAATTAACATGAAATATTGTCACAATTAAGTTAAATTTTGGTTTATAGCCAAAAGCCCAACAATAACAAATGTTGGTTTCCATTTTGGATTGAAAAAGAATAATAGTATCTTTATGCATATGTATAAGAATATGCCTATCTTTTATTCCTTATAGTGCCTTGCAGGAAATGTCAATGCTATGGCTTTACTTGAATCAGGATCTCTTAAATCTATATGTTCATGCCTTTTATAGGAAAGAAATGTCCATTTGAGGCATTTACATAATATAAATGTAATCCTTGATCACGTCTCAAGAATATTGATCTTCTTCTTTCAAATTAAATCAAGTATGACTTCTCTTCGGATAACATCTGTTTTCTCCTTCCTTTTCATTGTTAGCCTCTGCTTTGTTGCATCTATGGCCGAGCTTGAACGTTACAAACACCCACTGAAAACTGATGGGTCTCTTAGATTCTTGGTTGTTGGTGATTGGGGAAGACGAGGTCTGTACAACCAATCCAAAGTGGCCACCCAGGTTTGTTCTATCTTTTAAGCACATTAATTGATTTCAATTCATATAATAATAGTTGTTTGGGTATTTCGAACCAACGTATCCCATGTTCATAGGGTACACTTATACAGGATGTTATAAGATGTATGTAAACGCGAGCATATTTATATAGGATGGTCTGAATACACAATATTTATGATGTATACGAGATGTGTTATACACTAGGTGTATTGTTAGATAAGGAGCTTTAGGTGTATGATCCCAATCGGAATACCTAAGGCATAAATTGCAAAGATACATAAGCATGACCTCATGATGTATGGTGATCTGATTGCAAATCACATATAGTCGTTTCAATGGGGTATCGACACTCGAGGATGATGGTGTCTATACATATTGAACTAAATAACAACTATATGGATTTGGCTATCTCTCTAAAATTTTATCACATTTTTTAATTCTTTTAAAATAATTGGTACCTACCGTAAAATCTAAAATGTTTCAGTCCATAATGAGGATTTAAAACCTTTCATTTAAAAATTTAAGAGAATAACGTCATGCAATATAAAAATTTAGAACTCTCAATATGATTAGCCACCACGCCATCTTTAATTCAAATGGAAGCAAGGACCAAACCAACCTAAGCATTCTAAGCCTCAAGTTATTGAAAAAAATTCTATCGAACATGTACCTCATCAAGCAACAAAAATAACACCATATCGTAGACTGTGGTATGACCCTAGTTAACCATCAATCCCAAAAATAAGAATTAAAGTTACAAAGACGATCCAACATGTTGCTAGTTTAATAAGTGGGACCTCTAATGATGCATCTTTAGAAAAAGATGCCAAAATGAAAAAAAACGATTTAATAAAAAGTGGCGAAGTTACAACAAAATTTTATTCAATTATAAAATGATAACAAAAAACTACGTGCACTTATGCTACAAAAAAAGTATTTGGAAGAAGTTAAAAGCTCATTCCAAGCCATAACAGCTACCCCACCCTAAAGCCATCATATCCAATAAGGACCTGAAAAGTTTCTCAAGTATCGAGAAAACATCACCATCAATAACCAATACCCACATATAAAGAAATCACACCCGTTAATCTGCCATAGGCACCTCAAGAATATCTTTATGAACATTATCGTCCCAATCAAACCACTTCTTTCTAACATGAACCACATAACGTGTAGGCACCCATCGGTACTCATCCAAACTCCCTCGACAACAAGTAGGATGATGATTGGAAAAGAAAATGGAAGAAAAAAATGGCCAATCAACTTAAAAAACAAGGCAAGGGACACCCTGTGAATGATACTATAGGTCATCAATTATCAACATCTCCCTTTTCAAAGAACATATAACCGATGATCCTTCATTCAAATTCTCAACTCCAAAGTGAGTATCCTATAAGGGAATAAAGGATCTGGTAGCCCATGTTATACATTATAAGATGACTATGACATCATGTCCATCCCAGAAGAAAAAAAAGGACGCCATCATCTGTAAGATTTTTACCTCAACCTTCAAGTATAAGGTGCAAAAATGGTTTATAGAGCTTCCTCCCAAAAGCATCACCAATTTCAATCAATTGGTGAAAATTTTGATCATGACCTATGCTTGTAACAAATCCATCTAGAAAAAATTGCATCATTTTTTCACCATTGTTCAAGAAAATGAGGAGAATATAGAGAATTACATGAAGAAATTTCAGATAGAGAAAATGGAGACTTCTTAGTGTCTCGACTCTATTACGATCGAAGCTTTTAGAAAAGGAGTAAAAATGGACACTAGTTTATTTATGGAACTTACCATGACCACCCGACATTTCGTTGATGTGCTTTATGAGGAGGCACAAAATTTTGTCAATGTCGAAAAAGAGATAAAACTCATTAAGGCTGGACAAACCCAACATAAACAAGGGCGTTGAGGAAAGAAAATCATTTATTGATAGATGCCAGAACCTACCTCATTTTAAACAATAATAACACTCATGAGAAGACTGAGGATCTAGGGAAGAGCCTTGTTATCATTTAGAGGACCACCATTGCGAGTATTCATTGTAGATGCAGTCTAAAGAATGGAAAAAATGGAACAAGTGAGGTGGCCACAATCTATGAGAGCCTCACAAAGAGATCCCAACAAATATTGTGCATTCCATAAGGATACATGTCACTATAACAAGGACTATAAACAATTCAAGTAGGAGATCGAGTAACTCTTGTCAAAAGGACATTTAGGAGATATAGTGGATGGTAATAGACATAGAGCTTCTAGACAAGAAAATCATTGAGATAACCCGAGGAGAGATGTGATCCCTTTTAACCTTCATAAAGAAGGGATCGGTAGGTCCAACCAACCCAAGGGGACATTGAAATTATTCATACAATCCATGGTGGCCCAACCATGTCAAGAACTACACAAAATTCTTGCAAAAGGTATGCTAGGGAGGTAAGAGACATATTTCATCCAGTCTATACCTTGATGTATGAAAGACCAATATTTCCCATTACTTTTGAAGGAAGAGAAACTCTACCATCTCATGATGATCCTTTGGTAATCAAAGTTAAATTCGCACATTAAGAGGTGCGAAATGTATTAGTAATAATGGCAATTCTTTGAACCTATTGTACTTGTCGACATATCTTGACATGGGGATAGACCCCAAGGAGATCACTCAATAAAAAATGCCTCTGGTAGGATTCAATGGCAATGTTACTATGTCTGTGGGCACAATATGAATTTCAATCTTCGTGAAAGGTGCCATTATACTCATAAATTTTGTTGTCCTAAATACCCCAGCTTTTACAACGCAATATTGGAAAGACCTTAGAATCATAAAATGAGAGTTGTCTTATCAACTTATCATCAATGGATTAAATATTCAATAGTGATAAAAGAAATCAAGGGAGATCAGGAAAGGGTGAAAAGTTGTTATAACACTACCACGAAAAACATAGAGTCCACTTCCATCTCAAAATAGCAATTAAGTGCTCGGTGTAAAAGGCAAGAAATTACATACCAATCATGTAATCATATATTGACTATAGGCCTTGAGGATTGTGAGATTGTTCATATGGGAACAAGAGATGAGGAAAAAAATTTGAAGATCAATTCCAAACACTCTACAGATGACAATGAGGATTTGATTGAATTCTTGAAGAGAAATGTAAATTTTTTTCTTGGAAACTATAGGAAATGCTTGGAATTAACCCAACCATAATCACATATGAGATAATAATGGATCATACGAAGAAACTAGTTCAACAATAGAAGAGGAGATTTGTAAGAGAAAAGAGTGACATCATTAAGAATAAAGTCAATTCTCTCAAAAAAGTGGGACGGGCTAGATAAGTAAACTATCACATATGGCTCTTTAAAGGTGTACTAGCCAACAAGGCCGTGGGTGATCATTGTATGTGCATAGATTTCATCCATGTTAACTTTGCTACTCTTAAAGACTATTTTCTCTACCAAACATTAATCAACTAGTACGCACCATGGCTGGATTCGAAGTAATGATTTTTATGAATGCATACTCAAAGTATCATTAAAACTGAATGCATTCCAAAGAAAAAGAGAAAATAACATTTATTAGCATTTATTACGGAGGAAGATATTTTTTGCTACACAAGGATGCCTTTTGGACTAAAAAAATGTCGGGATAACTTATTAGAGGCTAGTCAATCAAATGTAAAAAAAAAACAGATAGGAATATGGAAGTGTATGTGGATGACATGATAGTCAAAACCAAGTTCACAAGTGAGCATGTTTGTGATCTAGAAAAATTTTTCGCTATCATTTTCCATTATGAGATGTGCCTCAATCATAAGAAATGTGTCTTTGGAGTAACATCATAAAAATTCTTGGGTAATTTGGTATCTTTTTGAGGAATTAAGGCAAATCTTGATAAAATTACAACCCTTATCAATATAAGATCTCCTTGATGCCTCAAAGAAGTGTAACAATTAAATGGATGCATAGTCATATTAAGTTATTTTTTTTCAAATGTACAGAGACATACTTACCTTTCTTTCAACTTCTCAAGAAGAATAAAGATTATTTATAGAGCAAAGAGTGCGAAAATGCTTTTTAATGCATCAAGGGGTGTTAGGCAAGACACATCTCTTAAGAAACCCCAAAGTGGGTGAAATTCTATACTTATATCTGGCTTTCACAAAAAAGGCGACCAATATCGTCCTCATGATAAACAGAGAAGGAAGATAATAACTTGTTTATTACATCAACCATTTTTTGACTAAAGCACAACAAAGATACCCACATATAGACAAAGCAACATTCATCGTAATGATGGTTTTTAGAAAGCTCAAATAGAACCTTGGCGCTTATAAAATATTCATTTTAACATCTTACCTTTTTAAGAATATTCTTGAAAACCGGAAAATCAAATTGTCTCTAATACTAAGTCCATATGGGGTGGAACAGAATACATCCTTCTAAAATGGTACATATTGTCTATGGTCAACTTGGTGGGTAACTTTTGAATTTTCTTCCAAGGAATTTTTTCCATGGGCTCCCTAGTTGGCTCACATCATGGTTTATTTTCTTTGTGAATCTTTAGAGGGATGATGAGGTAAATGAAAGGTACGAGTCTCAAACTTGAGGCATCCAATAGATATGAAATGGATGTGCTGGTGATATAGGAGTTGGAGACACAATCAAGGTGCTCAATTCAGGAACTTGAATACCATTCATTTTGGTATGGCTCGAGGTGATCTTAAGAGATGTTTGACCTACTTAAGAGATGTTTGACCTACTTAAGAGATATTAGAGTGCTTTATTCTAAAACGTGTGATTCCTCACACACAAACTATGTCAGTTGGATTCAGGGTAGAAACAAAAAAATGTTAGAACTCCACTATCTATTAGGGGTTCCTTCACCCATAAGGGAACGAATTATACCTACGGATCATAAGGGGTAGAATGTCTTTGATACTTGAGGTAGGGATGGAACTAACTGGAGCCCTACTTGAATAACTATAAAATTTGAAGTAAGGGTTAAGCAAAAGCACATAAAGGTAAGCGAGTTGGTTCTTTCCGCATATGGAATGAAGTTCCAGAAGAAAGAGTTGAATCTCTTCTAGCACGGTCAAAAATTCTTCTAATGTGGACTGAAAATCTTCACACGGCTTAGAATTCTCTTAAGAAAATTTTTGATGTTTGTTGGAACAAATTATCAGAGTGAAAAAATAATGAGGGTTAGTGCTTTTAATATAGTAGGAGAGGGAGTTATATCTCCCAAGAAAAGTTGAAAAGTTAATAATAGAAGAATTTGAAAGGTTAACTCAAAAGAAATTAATAGATTTAAGTACAAAGAAATTGAAAAGATTGCACCCTCAAGAAGTAGATACATGTTAAGGTGTTATCTCAAGAAGAGTGATTCCTTCATTTTTCTTCAAGATAAAAGAATTGAAGACTTAATGTTTGCGTGTTTCAGACCAAGGTACTCCTTGTCTACAGGGTACACTTGCATAAGGTGTTATGAGACATATGGGAACAAAAACAGATTTACACATAATGATTTGAATACATAAGGTATATGATGTATAAGGGGTATATTGGTACATGTTGAGTTTTAAGTGTATGACCCTAATGGGGCACTTGAGTATATAAGGTATATGATGTATGTATGTATATATGTATGTATGTATGTTAGATATGGTCGTTCTTGTAGAGTGTTAACACTTGGGATGATAACGTCTATATATATCGACCTATGTGAACCATTAATCCTATAGCATTTTGTAATTCTCTCCAAACAATATTGAAAAATAATAATTATGGAAAATAACATACATACTATGATGCTCTTTTTTTAATGGGTACAATGAAAAAATGATTTATTAGCTTTAGTAAATTATATACTTTAATCGATTAATATTTATGTAATATTTTTAGAAGTTTATTAAGTTTGTAATGACGATATTAGAAATCTTGATGGATATGTAGTGTCCCATTTTTGATACAGTAGAAGTTTGTTAAGTTTAATAGAAGTTTGTTAAGTTTAATAAATAGGACAATAGAATTCATTATGTTTGAAAAATAAGATATCATATATCGACTTCTAATATCATTTTTTTTTAAAAAAATTAATGTAATATCTAAAAACTAATGAAATTAAGTGTCCAAATTATCTGTTTGTAAGATATTTTTTTTCACTTTTTATTTATTAGTAAAATTCAACAATTTTATCCATCATTTGACTTTACATTTACACACCTTATGTAGTTGATAAGTGGTGACACTGAGTGGCATTACCGCACAGATGATCTCATTTTTTTAATGTTACATTAAATATGTTAGAGAATGAAAATAAAATCATAATACAATATTTAAGTCCTAAATTAAAACTATATTGAAAAGAACAAATAGTAGACATTTTACATGAAAAATCCAAACAAAATAGAAATCCCAAAAATTATCATCCCATGTGATCAGTGATGAATGTAAATTGCAGATGGGAATAGCTGGAGAGAAAATAGACATAGACTTTATAATATCAACAGGTGACAATTTTTATGAAGATGGTTTAACTGGCGTGAATGATCCAGCATTCAAAGAATCCTTCATAAATATTTACACTGCCCCAAGTTTGCAGAAGCAATGGTACAATAGTAAGTTCAATATTTCTGAGTACTTTGATGTTAAAAGTTTTATTTATTTTTTGTTTTTCTCTAAAGCGCGAGTTTGATGTTAAAATTTACTACATATTTACATCTCAGCAAGTTGATATTTACATTTTAAATATTGGCAGTTTTGGGTAATCATGATTATCGTGGCGATGTTCAAGCTCAATTGAATCCTTTTCTAAAGAAATTGGATAACAGATGGTTTTGCTTGAGATCATTCATTCTAAATGCTGGTAATTTACTACAATTTAAGTTACTTCATAATCATTTTAAGAACATTTACATAGCTTGATTTTGTTTTTTTTTGGGCGTAATTACTCATTGGTGAAATCTAATAGAAAGCCTTCAAGAACAATATTAGGCTACTGACAGTAATTGCTCTGTTTACATTTTAACTATGTAAGATTAGTGTAAGATGTTGGCCTATCGTAAGGCAGCGATTGTGTAGGGATTATGGAGGGATGAAGTTAAATCATCAATTGAAACTCCATAGTTAATCATTTTTGACATTAAGAAACTAAAGGATGAATGACCTTTAAGAAACACCTCATCCAAAGTGAGATTCATATAGATAAGAGAGAAGGTTTACATTTTGTGTGCCATCATCACATGCAAACGTAAAATGTTCACTTAATTTATTGAAAACAATGATTTTATTGCATTTATTAATTAATAATTAAGAAGATTTAATGTGTAATATTTTTCATGGATTCCAACTTAATTTATCCAAATTATATATCTAATTTATTTTGTATGTATTTTTAAAGTAAAATTTATTTACACACTTAATAATTATTCATTGAAAGAAAATATATTTAATCTCTCTTTTGTTTAGACTTAAATCATATGTGCATCTTATTTGACTCTATTTTTATCGAGCGATCTAATTTGTATGTAATCACATAATACAAATATGATATTCGTTTTGATATTATTTGTTGTTTAAGAAGTTCCAACCTATAAAGTTAATATATATAGATCATATATTCAATTTTATGTTGTATTTTTGATATGATATTCGTCACAACCAACATGTAATTAGAAATGTTTTTTTTTTACATTTCTTAATTATGCAGAAATAGTTGAGTTTTTCTTCGTAGATACAACACCATTTGTAGATGCGTACTTCACAAATCCAGGAGACAGTAATTATGATTGGAGTGGTGTATTGCCTAGGAAGAAATATCTTTCAAATCTCCTTAAGGTAATTAATTGGTTCATTTGTTGGACTTATTTATATGAATGTATCTATCTATAATTTGGTTGAATTTTAGTTAATTATTTATTAAAAATAACATTTTTTATTTTATTTTTAGGAACTATTTACCACCAATTTTCAAGATTTTTTTTTTAAATTTTTGTGCTCTTATGTCTCATATATCACATATAGTTGATCAAAATGTACAAAAAGTGTTGAAAATTTGTACAAAGTAACATAGAAATAAACATTTATATCATATATTTGTGACACATGCAAGATTTTTATCTAAAATGAGCTATAGGAACTGTTCACAAATTTTAAACATGTTCTAAGTGTGCTAACGTTTAAAATAGGCTACCTATATACTAGTAGAACCTTTTGTTCTTTTTGTTTCTTATTCTTTACCAAAGTTGATTAATTTTTGGTTTATTTTGTTTGGATTTGTTTCCAATTTAATTTGGACACTGTTGATAATTAAATCTGGACTTGCATATCACCATTGCCATTAAAATGGATCAAAATTCACAACTGTTTATTAGTATATAGGTGGTTTCAAAACATAGTTCTAAATTTCGATTATTTTGATCGCTTTAAACATTGGGCATATCTACAACTCTTTTTAAATCAAATGAAAATTTCATATCATAAAAAATAATAGAAAATAAAGCATAAAATATAATTCTATTCTCATGTGCTATTTTGGTGCAATCTTATATGTTCTATATAACATTGCATATATACATACAGGAGGTGGATACAGCATTAAAGGAATCAACAGCAAAGTGGAAGATAGTTGTGGGTCACCATACAATCAAAAGCGCTGGAGAACATGGTATCACTCAAGAGCTTGAATCTCAGCTTGTCCCTATCCTTGAGGTACGTAACATTTAATATATATATATATATATATATATATATTAAAATTTTATAATATAACAATTTTATTGTTAAATACAATTAAATTTTTAGAGATATAATCAAATGAGAAGTTGATTGTCGGTGAAAATTGTGCTAAACATTTAATATATAATAAAAGTTTCATTTTTTTATAGTACTGAATATTGATCATATTTATTAATTAACTCTGTCAGGAAAATCACGTTGATTTTTACGTTAATGGGCATGACCATTGTTTGCAGCAGATTATTGATACTGAAAGGTAATTAGTCCTGTGTAATAAAAAAAAAGAAAATTAATATACTTATAAATTAATAAAGAATATTGTAACAAATTTTTATATAAATTATATAACAGTTATTTATTAATTAAAGTAATTATGCATGTTTTTTTAAATCACGTAATTTATTATTATATAACAAACTGTTATAAATAGATTTGTTCATTAATAAATATATATTTTCTCTCTTTAACTTTATCAATTTTTTTATGCAGTCAAATCCACTACTTAACAAGTGGAGGTGGGTCAAAGGCATGGAGAGGAAACATAAATTATTGGAACCCATATGAGCTAAAATTGTACTATGATGGTCAAGGTTTTATGTCAATGGAAGTGACTTTGAACAAGATTGATTTTACATTCTACAATGTTTTTGGACAAGTCCTACATAAATCGAGTCTCTCCAAAATAGTTGGACTAAGATCTGCCAAGAAGCATTCTTTGGTTAATCGTTATATGATAGAGAGTTAAGTCTCTCTTTCGCCTTCAAATTTAAATTTTATTTTATTTAATGTCCCTAAAATGTTGTTCTAGAGCATTTAGATCTAGAATGATATATTTCGTGTGTATCATTGTTATTGTGTTATGTGTCAATTATTTTATATACTTTCTCTCTTAAATCTTAAATATTATAAATATGTGTCAAATTTACGTTATATAATAAATTAGAACAATTAATCTTTTAAATAGATATAAATTTTTAAAATCTTAAATTTTTTTAGTATAATTAATTTTTAAAAAATTGAACTATGTTAACCCCAACGATATTATTATGTCGCGTTAACAATGACAATATACATAGAACGGTGTTTATGTATTTTTATAACTCTTAAATATGTAAAATTTTTACAAATATACGTGGAAATGTGTTTATGTATTTCTATAATTCTTAAATATGTAAAAAATTTACAAGTTTTAGATATTTTATTCAACTTGTAGTTTCACTTATGATAAAAATAACTAAAAATGAATAAGATGGATAAGATCGTGATTTAGTGGTATTCTTAAAAGAGTCATCGTTATTCCTATATATGTTTGCTTTTTAGTTTTTAAATATGTCTTAATAAGTTTCATTTAGATAAATAATGTTCTTGTTATATTTTTTAAATCTGAATTTTAATGAAATATCTCTCATTTGTCATTAAAAAAATCATTTTTAATTTCAATTATTAAAATAAGCACAACAATAATTTTAATTTAATTTAATTTAATTACTTTTTTATTAAGTAGACGTAAACTAATAGTTGAGCAACACTATAATAGATTACATTTGTTTTTGTTAAGATTAATAACTTACATGAAAGACAACTTTAATTGTATTTAGCACCGTTGCTTCATAAAGTATGACTTGTTTTTCGTATAGAATTGCCAATGAAACCATTATTGTATAAAGTATGATTTGTATTTTGCGGATAAAAGTGCAACTATATGACTCCTACTTCAAAGTAATCTCTTAATGTACTTAAATTTAAATTTATTTCTAATCAAAATTATTTTTGTTATTATTACAATAAAAATATGTGAATATTTCAATATATTCATATAATTAATTATATTCTAGTATCACATTATTAGATAAATTTATAATTAATTGTTATCAGAGCTTTTGAGTGTGAGCTGGGTAACTACTTAAATTTCAACAAGAGTTGAGATAGAGAGATTTAATGGAACATGAGACTTCAATCTTTGGAGGAAAAAGACAAAAAAAATTCTAAACAAATGAAAGTAGCTAAGGAAATAATGGAAAACCCTTACTTTGGTCAAAGTAAGTCAATGAAAGAAGAAGATTGGAAGAAGAGAATGAAAATGGCTTATAGTATTATTATTCTGTACCTTTTAGATAATGTACTAAAATAGGTGAACGATGAGGATGCAGCATAAAAAGCATGGACTAAGTTCAAGTCATTTTATCTAACCAAACTATATTAAACAAGATTTACTTAAAAGAAAGATTGTTCGGTTTTTAAAATGAATAGTGCTAAGTTACTGAATGTAAATCTAGATGAGTTTAAAAAGATAACAATAAAGCTTGCTAATATTGGTGATGAGATTAGTGATGAAAATAAAATAATCATAATCTTGAACTCTCTACTTAATTCTTATATAGAAGTAAAAACGATAATTAAATATGGTAGATAAGATTTAACACTTAAGGTCGTCTTAGCATCGTTCAGGCCAAGAGACCTTAAGCTAAAATCTGAAGCAATGGGCACAAGAAAGCCATCAAATCCTTTACTTACAAGGAAAATATTAGATAAAAGAGAGTACAAAGGATCAAAGAAGTTGTCAAGGTCTAAGTCTCATGGAAAAAAACATTTTAAGTGTTTCATGTGTCATAAGGAATGACATTTTAAAAGGAAATTCCCTGAGAGAAATAAGAAGTTCAATAACAAAGAAAGTGACTCTAACATATCTAATAGTATAGAAACTTTAGTAACTAATGAAGGATGTGATAGTGTTGATGCATTGAATGTCACAAATGAAATCACATGATTGGTGAGTGTTAAACTCACGTTATTTGTACCATATGACTCCAAGAAAAGGTTTGAAGCATACAAGCCTTATGATGGAGGTTTAGTAAATATGGATGATCATTTACTTATGTAAAGTGATTGGCATTGGTACTATTACTTTAAGAATGGTTGGTGGAACCAAAATAAGGCTAGACAATGTGAGGTATGTACTTGATTTAAAAAGAAACTTGATCTCATTAAGGATGATGAATAATGCAAGTTTTTTTCTTTCAAGGGAGAATAGTCTATGATCAAGGTAACAAAAGGGCCACTAACTGTTCTCAAAGTAAAGAAGGTAAATGACCTCTATATTGCAGAAGGATTACTCGGTCAATTAGTGCTAATAGTTTTAAAGAAAAAAAAATGTCATGTGTTGATATGTGGCATAAAAGACTTGCTCATATAAGTAAAAAAAGACTTAATGAGCTAAAGAAGCAAGGCCTTCTTCTTGAAGAAGTTGCAGAGGTTTGGCATTTTGTAAACATAGCATTTATGGAAAGCAAAAAAGAGTTAAGTTCACTTCAAGGAAACATACAACAAAATGTATCTTAAATTATGTTTATGGAGATGTTTAGGGACCTACAAAATCACCATCACTGAATGGATCAAGATATTTCTTGCTCTTGATAGATAATTATTCAAAAAAATCATGGGTATATCTAATGAAAAAAAAAGATCAAGGGCTTGAAATATTTAAAAAATGGAAGCTACAAGTTGAATCTCAAATTGGTAAAAAAATAATATACTTCAAAATAGATAATAGGATGGAGTTTTGTAGCTCTGAGTTCAATCAATTTTGTCAAAATTAAGGAACTACAAGGCATAGAATAATTTTGTATACAAAATGTGCTAGCAAAGAGAATGAATAAAACCCTGCTAAAAAGGGTAAGGAGTATGCTCTCAGATGCCAAAGTCCCAAAAAGTTTTTGGACAGAACCCCTTACCATAACTTGTTATGCCATAAATTGAAGTCCATCTACAACCTTGAATTTTTAAACACCACAAGAATTATGGAGTGACAAGACACCGAGCTATGAAGGACTGAGGGTGTTTGAAAGCGTAGCTTATACACATGTCAAAAGAAAAGGAAGAAAAATTAGAACCTAGAGTTGTGAAATGTATGTTCATTGGGTATCCAACTGGTGTGAAAAGGTACAACCTTTGAGACTTTGAGAATCTTAAGTGTATTATCAACAGAAATGTCATATTTAGAGAAAGTGACATGTTTATAAATGATAAACAAGAGGTAGATGATAGAACATCTTCAAAGGATAAGGTTGATCTTGAGGTAGAGATTCATTCAAGGGACTTTGATGAAGATAATAGGAGACACAATGAGCACACAAGTGCAATACCTGGTAATGAAGAAGAATTTGACTCTAATGATCAAAGTGAACATTAAGAGCTCGAGTATTATAGTGTGCAATATCAACTATCTGACTATTATCTAATAAGAGATAGAAACATAAGGAATATAAGAGCCCCAGAAAGATATGGATATGTTGATCTTATAGCATATGCCTTCAATGTTACAGATGACACTAACAGTAATTATTCTTATTCATTTGAAGAAGCTATCTAGTGTGTATGTTTACATAAGAAGTTCTTATATGGACTAAAAAAATTTCCAAGGTATTAGAACAAGAAGTTTGATGAAAATGTCATCAAAATTAGATTCATAAGGAGCAAACTTTAATCATTGTGTTTACGTTAAAAACCCTAGAATAACTTCTATACCATTCATGTTACTTTATATTAATGATATGCTAGTTTTCAGCATAGTTAGGGGAAAATTAATAAAGTGAATGAAACTTTATAAATTATGGACTTAATTAACCTAGAGGGGTGAATAGGTTATTTTTAATTTTTACCAATTTCTAGTTTAATAACCTAAACAAAGCAGCCAGACATGCAATCGTGTGTAAAAATAAGTGTAAAAATAAAATAGTAACACATGATATTTTAAGGTGTAAATAACCTAGGCCACAACCATGACCTAAGAGGAAAACCATCGGTCCACCTAACTTTCCACTATGAAAATCAAATGTTCAAGTACAAACTCGGTCTTATGCTACCCTCCTTAGGATACTGCCTCAATGTATTTTACTTACGAGCCACTGCTCTGTTTTCACAGTTTCTAATATTAGCGTGAGCAGTTTTCAGACCAAGTTTCCAATAAGTTTCCCGCCAATCAGATACGTTCCTAAAGTAATTGCAAAATAGTTAACACAAAAACACAAGTATCCGTGTGTGTTCTAGAATGGATTTAATAATGAATAATCCTAACTAGATGATTCAAAACATATGCCATTTAAATTAAATTAACTTGCAAATCCTAGAGCAAAAAGATCAAACATAAGTTCAATAAAAAATAGCTTCTTTAAAGATTAATAATAAAATCAAATAATTATGATATAACAAAAATAATTATTTGATCTAACAATTTAAGAACAAAAATAAAGAAGAAGTCATAAGAACATATTATCAAAATAAAATAATTAAGCTTATTAATCAATCAAACATAATCACCAATATTTGATAGATTAACTAAATAAAAAAGCCTAAAGAATTATGATCTTATATTTGTAAAACAAGAGAGAGAAATTAAGAAGAACAGAATAATGCTCTTGTGTGGTTAATTGAAACAATGAGCAATGAGTTTTATTTATAGGAAAAATTAAAACTCTTAATCCTATGTAATTGATAAATATCTTTTCTATTACATATAGGATTAGTAATTCTCATTAATTAAGATAACTCACATTTAAAATAGATTTCTTTTAAAATAGATTTTATGCTATCTTTTATGGTAAAGATTTCAGTTATAATTTAAAATATATCCTATCTAATATCTTTTAAAATAGATTTTATGTTATATTTTATGCTAAAGATTTCAACTATAATTTAGAGTATATATTATCTAATATCTTTTAAAAATAGATTTTATGCTATCTTTTATAATAAGGATTTCAAATATAATTTAAAGTATATATTATCTAATATCTTTTAGCATATCTTATTTTAGAGTATATCTTATCTAATATCTTTTAGCATATTTTATTTTATAGTATATTTTATCTAATATATTTTAGCATATCTTATTTTAGAGTATATATTATTTAATATCTTTTAGCATATCTTATTTCATATTTTAGCACTAAAAATAATTTTAGATTTATAAGCATGTACTATTAAATGCATAAATATAATTCTATATGTCGTAGTTATCAAAGATATATCTGAAATACAATTATCTGGAAGTTGAGCATTTGTTTAGCTTTTCTTGATAGATTTGATAGTAAGCCTAAAAACAAATTTACAGATAAATATTTTGTCCACGAAAATAGCCAACACTCATAGTCCTTACAAACTTCCCCTTTGGCATTTTTGTGTGGCAAAACCTCTCTCTCACTACATTACACTTATAGGAATAAGATAAAATACAATAGTGTCCCAGACTCCATAGTAGAACTATCCTATGGTCCGGTGAATCCATCTTCGCTGTAACTTGACAAGCTTGTAAGTAATTGAAAAGACATATGCAAAGCAAACAACAACTTGGCTTGAAAGCCTCATTGTACATTAGTTCAGTTTACATACAAATAAGCAAAGTGTAAAGAATAATCATGTAATGTGCATTCATATAAAGCTTAATTAAATATATTCTCCCCTATATGTATAACAAAATAAAAACATAGAAGTAAAACACATTATTTTTCCCCCTTTTTGACATACGAGAAGGACAAAGTATTAGATAAAGTAATGAAGCTAAACATCTCCTAAAGATATAGTAATGTAAAATCAGAGTGATGTAAAAATTCAATGTGCTTTAAACTCCCCCTAAGTTTTATGACTCTCTAACTTAGAAACCAATTAAAAATGTAATAAATGAAAAGATGATGTAAATGAAAAAAAATCTGATTTTGTTTTTATTTTTTTAAAAATTTGCATAAATAGCCACATAAGGTATTAAACTCATTTAATCACAAACAAGCACATAACTAGTTGAGAACTCACCAATTTTTAACTCAAATTTTTATTATTTATTATATAAATAAATAAGTAAAGTAGAATAGGTACAAAAGCACAATTCGTATATATAATGATATATTGACATTTACTTAAAGTAGTATATATATTTAAACTCTACAAATATGTCAATTAATTTATTTATGACCTATCAAGAAAGATTTAAAATAAAAAATATCACCTATTATGTAAAATTATAATTGAGTCTTCAATCTCACAAAATAAAATATATTTATTAAAAGATGACTTAATTTTATTTTTATTTTTATTATATATATGAGGTAAATGATATTTTTATTTTATTTCTTTTTTTAACATCTATTGGCTCTTTCTTTTTGTGCATTCAATGTACAAGATTAATAAGTAATCATTTTTTTGCATAATCTTTCATTCTTTTTTTTCGCATGAGTCATAAACCTAGCATGATGACTTTCACACTAGTTGTGAGGTAACCCTCTTCGCTCACTACGACAACTTTACACATCACAGTAGGTAGCCCTCTCAATACTAGGTGCCTCCATACGGTAAATTTTTAGCAAGTAAGAAATATAACTCAACACAATTTTACAGTCAAGATTAGTTTAAATCCTAAAGTCTTTCAAGAAATTTCATAAACTTCAAGCATAACATATATGTGTGTTCGTGAGTATACGAATAAGTTTATGTCAACATTGAACATCACATGTACAAGATTATGTGTGTACATAAGTCAAAATTGTAGAATCAGTTATATAATAAATATCAAAATTAGTTAAGTCATTAAAAATAAAGTTATATGTCTCTAAGTGTTGAATAAGTTCAATACCATGTTGGCCAAATAAAGATTCTGCTTTTTTTTTTGTAAGTTTAACTAATAAATAAAATAAAGACAATAAATATTACTCACCTAGATTCATTTAAGCACTCTAATAAAAATACTTAGATGAAAGAATAAAAGATGGTCAAGTGACCAGAAAAAAACAATCTTTCCTAACCCACATTTTCTTGCATTTTGGTTTCTCTATATCGTTGGATTGGGACTCAACAAACTTAGGTTTCATAGGTGTGTTCTTGGACTTAGCTGTACTTTTCTCATTCATCCCAAATGAAGATGCAATATGCATAATAAGATGATGATAATGAGTCATAGCATTAAAAGTACTAAATTTTACTTGCCTCTTTGAACCTAAGATTCCATGCTTCTTAGTAGAATTTTTGAACACGTTATTATAATTTACATTCATCCTTGAATATGATGTAGCATGCATAGATGGATGATGCTTATGGGTCCTACTATGTGAAACATGGAAAGAATTATTAAGTGATGATTAAGTTCAAGAGCATTCCTCAAAAATCTACATTTTGGTCTTATATGACCTTTCCTACCACAATGATGACAGACAAGCACAAACTTAACAACTTTTTCTATCATAGGTATAATAGTTCTTTCTTCATAAGTAGTAACAATAGGAGTATAGTTTAAGGGTCTTACAAATGTGGTATTTGATGTTGAAGGTGTGGAACTCTCATCCTTATTACCAAAGCTATATGTATCACCATGTCTCTCTACTACTTCACATGATTCTTTGAGCTCTTGCACTTGTTTTTTATTATCTTTAACAAACTTATTATTTTCTTTTTTCAAACCTAGAAGACTCAAATTAAAAGCATTATTTTGTTCTCGTAAAATATTATTCGTTTCTTTTAATTTATTAGAAAATATTTCATGCGTCTCAAGTTGTTCATTTAATTTTTCTATTTTTGTATTTAAACTATTATTCTCTTCTATAGCTCTAAAACATTTAGAAACTAATTCTATAGAACTTTTAACATTATATTTAGAGAGAAAAGAAGAATCAAGTTCTTCATCATCTCAACTATAATCCTCAATAGAATGATCCATAATAAAAATCCGTAGGACTAACACTAAGTGTATCTAGTGTTGGCTTTGATACCAATAAGCTTCCCGCCAATCAGATACGTTCTTGAAGTAATTACAAAATCGTTAGCACAAAAACACAAGTATCCGTGTGTGTTCTAGAATAGATTTAATAATGAATAACCCTAACTAGATGATTCAAAATATATGTCATTTAAATTAAATCAACTTGCAAATCCTAGAGCAAAAAAATCAAGCACAAGTTCAATAAAAAATAATTTCTTTAAAGATTAATAATAAAATAAAATAATTATGATATAACAAAAATAATTATTTGATCTAACAATTTAAGAACAAAAATAAAGAAGAAGTCATAAGAACATATTATCAAAATAAAATAATTAGGCTTATTAATCAATCAAACATAATCACCAATATTTGATAGATTAACTAAATAAAAAAGCCTAAAGAATTATGATCTTATATTTGTAAAATAAGAGAGAGAAATTAAGAAGAAAAAAATAATGCTCTTGTGTGGTTAATTGAAACAATGAGCAATGAATTTTATTTATAGGAAAAATTAAAACTCTTAATCCTATGTAATTGATAAATATATTTTCTATTACATACAGGATTAGTAATTCTCATTAATTAAGATAACTCACATTTAAAATAGATTTCTTTTAAAATAGATTTTATGTTATCTTTTATGCTAAAGATTTCAGTTATAATTTAGAATACATCTTATCTACTATCTTTTAAAAATAAATTTTATGCTATCTTTTATGGGAAGGATTTCAATTATAATTTAGAGTATATATTATCTAATATCTTTTAAAAATAGATTTTATGTTATCTTTTATGATAAGAATTTCAAATATAATTTAAAGTATATCTTATCTAATATCTTTTAGTATATCTTATCTAATATCTTTTAGCATATCTTATTTTAGAGTATATATTATTTAATATCTTTTTTTATATTTTAGCACTAAAAATAATTTTAGTTTTATAAGCATGTGCTATTAAATGCATAAATATAATTCTATGTGTCGTAGTTATTAAAGATATACTTGAAGTACAATTATCTGGAACTCGAACATTTATTTTGTTTTTCTTGATAGACTTGATAGTAGGCCTAAAAAAAATTTACAAATAAATATTTTATCCACGAAAATAGCCAACATTCATAGTCCTTATAGTGAAAAGTTGCTTAAGGTTGAGTTTGAGATAAAAGATATCGGTCTAACAAAGAGGATCTTAGGTATGGAAATTGTAAGAAAAAAGGCAGACAAGACCTTGTTTTTGTGACAAACTAATTATGCTAAAAAGGTGCTATATAAGTTCAAAATGAGTGAAACAAGATCAATGAATACTCCTCTTGCTCAATATTTCAAATTGTCAACTAAAGACTCACACCAAAATGAATTAGAGCTACTAAATATGACATATATTCCTTAAGCTAATCTTGTTGAAAGTTTAATGTGTTGGGAAATTACGCAAATTTTCGATAAGCCAGATCATGAGAAAGTAAGAATGGAAAAATAACAAACAAATTTGATAACGAAGTTTGGTCAATCTTGCTTACGTCTCCGGACCTGCTACAGATCTTTTTACTGAATGAGGAGAAATTACACAAGGTGTTTACAACACTCATAACCCACAACCTAAATACACCCAAGAAAATTACTCTAAATTTTCTCTCACAAAAGCTTTTCTCTCAATTGGAATGAACACTTAGTTGATTAATTCATTACAATTACACAACTATTTATAGGAAAATTTACTCCTTGAATTACTTCTTAAATTAATGGTTTCTTGAATTTCTCCTTGAATTAAGCTCCTTGTTTTGCTCCTTAAATTAAGGAGCTTTATAACAATCTCCAACAACCTCCCACTTGAAGACTGATTTCAATCTATCTTCACACCTCGATCAATGCAGTAACTTTTTAGTCTTGTTACTCCAGCAGACCAACTGAAGTTGAGCATAACTTCAGTTTCATGACAAGCTCCCACCTGCTGGCATCTCGAGTCTGACAAGCCTCATCATAGCATTCAGGCTCTCCTCTATCAATCAACAACATATAGTTCATGTATCTCCTATTAGGCACATGAGGTCGAGAAGACCTTCTCAATATAGGAGTTGTAGTAGAAGGTTGTGGTGTGTCGGACTGTTACGCATTGCTCTGCCCAACGAGTTCCTCTAGTTGAGGACTTGCTACAATTGGTTCCTTCACGAAACTATCTGGGACATCATCTGCATCTATAAATAATGACTCATTCTGCTTTGAGTCGTTGGTATCTGTTTTATACATGTCCTTATACATCACTCTTTCATTGAAAATCACATCTCTGCTATAGATCACTATCTTTTTTTCGTCATCCCAAATGCGGTAGCCAAACTTATCCTCACCATAGCTAATGAATGTGCATTTCTTAGATTTGGGATCAAGCTTATTCCTGCCTTGATCACTAATATGCACAAATGCTACACAGTCGAAAACTTTTAGATGTGATAGTTTCACCTCTTTTCTGCTCCATACCTCCTATGGTATTCTATGCTCCAATGGAACAGATGGACCTCGATTGATTAAATAAGTTATCGTGTTGACTACTTCTGCCCAGAACTGCTTTGGCAGACCTGACTGTATACGAATGCTTATGGCTCTTTTTGCCAATGTTCGGTTCATACGCTCAACTACACCATTGTGTTGAGGCGTGCCTGGCACAGTTCTTTCCATTATGATCCCATGCTTATAGTAGAAATTTTTGAATATGGTGTTTTCATATTCACCACCATTATCGGTTTTGAGCTTTTTGATCTTCAAACCCGTCTCATTTTCCACCATAGCTTTCCATCTTCTAAAAGCCTCAAATACTTCAGACTTATGCTTTAGAAAGTAAACCCATACCTTTTGAGAGTGATCATTGATGAAAGTAAACCCACCAATGGATGAGACAGTTGTTGGTCCCCAAACAGCAGAGTGGATAAGCTCTAGCCTTTCCTTCTTTGGGATTCTACTACTTGTTTGAAAGCTGACTCTCTTTTGCTTTCCAAGTATGCAATCTTTGCACATGTCTATCTCCACAGATTGTAGACCTGGAAGTTTTCTTTTTGAGTGCATAATCTTCATCCCCTTCTCACTCATATGGCCTAGTCTCTGGTGCCACAGATTTGGTGTTTCATTGCCTGCTACAACTACGATTGAACAACGTGCCCCTACTATCATGTAAAGAGTGCCAAACTTTTTACCTCGAGAAACCATCATTGCACCTTTTGAAATGTTCCAATCATCACCATGGAAGATCGTAGTGTAGCTTTCACTAGCCAATTTTCCTACTGAGATTAAGTTCTTTCTTAGGTCGGGAATATGCCTGACATCCTTCAATTCCCAAACATACCCGTTCAACTTAATCTTCACTACACCTTTGCCAATAATAGCGCACGGTTGATCATCACCAAGATATACCTTTCCAAGGTTTCCAGGGATATATTTTTCGAAGAGTTTTTTCTGTGAAGTAACATGGAACGATGCTCCAGAATCTAACATCCAAGATTCTTTAGTTGCTCTCCAAAGAGCATATCAATGCATCATCTCCTCCATCTCCTCTTGAGATGGAAGTAACATTTGCCTCTACCTTCACTTGTTTTTCCTTCGGTGCACTTTTGCACTGATTTTTGTAGTGCTTGATTATCCCACAATTCCAAGACTCGATAGTCTTCGAGCTATAGGAATTATTAGGATTCCTGGATTTGGACCTTTTATCCTTTGATCTATCTTGGTAGTCTATTCTGTCATGTCCATTCCCCCTGGTTGAATTTCTTCCTATTGACTTTGTATGCAAAACTGAAGAGGTTGACGATTCACCCAACTCTCTACGTCGGATCTCTTCACTGAGAACCAGATCATGAACATCGTCAAATTTCAACTTATTGCTTCTTGACGAGCTACTCACATCCGTGACAGTAGCATTCCAGCTTTCTGGTAAAGAAGACAAAAGTATCAATGCTTGTACTTCTTCATCGAATTCAATTTCAACCAAACTCAATTAGGTTGTGACTGTGTTGAGTTCATTGAGATGTTGAGCTACTGATGAGCCTTCTGTCATCTGCAAGTTGAACAAACGCCTCATCAAATGCACTTTGTTTGAGGCCGATGGCTTCTCATACATATTGAATAGAGTTGTCATAAGACCCACTATGGTCTTTTCCTTTGCTATGTTGAAAGCAATATTGTGGGATTACGTCAATCGAATAGCTCCGAGAGCTTGTCTGTCTAGAAGATTCCAATCTTCTTCCTTCATAGCCTCTGGCTTCTTCCCTGAGAAAGGTTGATATAGATTTCTTTGATACAGATAATCTTCTATCTGCATTTTCCAAAACTCGAAATCTATGCCATCGAATTTCTCGAGTTTCACTCTTCCTTCATCTATGACCATTGCTCCCACTCAAATCTGACTTCCTTCAGATCGTTTCTGACTATTTCTACAAACCACCGTGTATTAGAACACCTCCGTCAATGAACAAATATCGTCTATAAAATTTCACTATTCACGTAATTTACTATTCATGTGAATAGTATACTTGCAAGAAAATGACAGAAATCACCACCAAAAGCTCTGATACCAGTTGTTGGGAAATTACACAAATTCCCAATAAGCCAGATTTATGAGAAAGCAAGAATGGAAAAATAACACACAAATTTGATAACGGAGTTCGGCCAATCTTGCTTACGTCTCCAGACATGTTGTAGATCCCTTTACTGAAATGGGAGAAATTACACAAGGTGTTTACAACACTCACAACTCACAACCCATAACCCAATTACACCCAAGAAAATTACTCTAAATTTTCTCTCACAAAAGCTTTTCTCTCAATTAGAATGAACACTTAGTTGATTAATTCATTACAATTACACATCTATTTATAGGAAAATTAACTCCTTGAATTACTACTTAAATTAATGGTTCCTTGAATTACTCTTTGAATTAAGCTCATTATTTTGTTCCATGTTTTGCTCCTTAAATTAAGGAGTTTTATAACAATCTCCAACATAATGTATCTCGTGATCTATATTAGGTCTAAACTTGCATACCGTGCAAGTTTAATATGCATATATATGGGAAATCCAATTAAGGCACACTGAGATGCTATGAAATAGGTGTTGAAGTATTGGAAAGGAACATCAAGTGAAGGGATGTTGTATATAGCAAATGTAAGTGCAGAAGTGGAGAAGTGGAGGTCATTGGGTATGTTGATGCAGATCATGTAAGAAATTTAGATAAAAGTAGATCATTAACTGAATACATGTTTACGTTTAGTGGAAACATTGTTAGCTGGAAATCAATTTTACAACCTGTGGTAGCTTTGTCAACGACCAAGGTTGAATGTATAGCCATTAATGAATGAGTCAAGCAAGCACTTTGGCTAAAAGGCTTGGTTTCAGAAATGGGATATAAACAAGGTTGTGTTACTGTTTATTATGGCAATCAGAATTTTACTCATATGTTGAGGAACCCTCGACATTATGAAAGGACAAAACATGTTGATATTAAATTTCATTTTGTGAGGGGTATCGTTGAAAGAGGATTGATGTCTATGAACAAGATACATACAAGTGTGAATCTGTCAGATATGTTGACAAAGGTAAACAGAGGTAATCACTGTTGCTAAGTTTCAATAGTGCAAGGACTTAGCTAGAGTGATTGCAATTGCTGGTGTCTAAAGCGGCAAGGAAGATAACCCAAAGATAGCAGGAAGAACATTTGTCACCAAAGGTGGAGATATGTGAGTTAATTGGCTCCAAATGAGTAAAGGTGCACCTATGGGCAGTGAAATAAAACTCATCAGCTAATTAGGCATTATCGAACTTTCTACATTGTAACAACCCTTGACGTGGAATGGCAAGTAACAAAGTCTCTGACTTGTACCAGCTTTTGTTGGCTGATGGAAAGGCACAAAGAGGCAGTGAAAGATGCCTATTGTGTGCGTGTAACAGAATTGGCAGGAAAAACAGAAAGCTGGAGGAAAATACATCAGAGGGCATAAGCGTATTTGCAGTGGGGTACAAGGGTTAGTAAAAATGATGTAATGATATAAATAGGCATATTATAGAATGTAAAGAGAGAGAGAGAGAGAGAGAGCTGCCATTAATAGAACAGTAAGAGAAATGCTAAACTTCTTCTCTGTAACTGGAACTGGACAGTGGTGAGGCAGGGAACAATTTTTCTTGTAAATTGCATCGTTATACTTCTGAGTTAATATTATGAAGTTGCTGCTCTTTGGGTTGTGGAGTTGACCATTACAATGATGTATGAACCACGTTAAACACTGTTCTTATTGTGCTTGTTTTTTTAGCCACTTCTGCATTGTTGGTTTTGTTATCTGTTAAAAGACTCTATTCAACTCCTAAAATCAGTGTCGTACACACAACAAATAAATTATTATTGTGATAATAACGAAATGAGTTAATGGAAATATTGCTGCGCATTAATAATATGATTTTGATAATTGAGATTAATATTTTGACTCTGCTAAGCGAAAATCTATGTAAATGAATATAGTAATGTTTTCAATAGAAAATTGTTAATTGATTTTCTACCTTATACTCTGCTCACTCTATAGACTTGTATGGCTTCTACTGCTGTTAATGTATATAGCCAGAAAGCTTCCAATGCAAACTATGAAATGGTACAACTAAAATCCAAGAAAATAGTGCTTTTCCATTTCTAAATCAACTTATTTTCTCTGTTGTAATTCTTATTATTGTATAATATATCCATGTATCTTAGCATCAAAATAGCGTAAAAAAGAATCAATACACATCTGTCATTTTTTTCCATCATATTTCTGTTTATTTATTTTTTTAGTATCATTCTTTTTGTTTAGTAGACACTCAACTGGTATCTAACATAACAAATTCAAAGTTTTTGTGCAGCCAAAAACCTACTATAGAGATCCAATGCTTCCCTCGGCTTGTACTCGGGAACAGTGTGCCCAGCTCCCTGCACCACATAAAACACAGAAAATCCAAAGTTTGTCAAAATCAGCAATCAAAGAAGTGGAAAAAGAAAACAAAAATGTAATATTGACCTTTATGGTTGCAAAGGTGAGGTTGTGTTCATATCCTTGGGTATACCTATAACCAAAATTGATGAACATAAGTCATTTGGGTTCTATAAATTAAAGTCTAAATTTTTTATAGTAAACTTCATAAAAGCAGCATGAAAAAGGCAGGAAAAGTACCCAGCAACTTGTTCATTTGAATTCCAATGCCTCCACTCATCCACAATCTTATAACCCACTGATCTTGTCCAGGCCTCACTCCCAGTGTAAGGAACACACATATCATGATCACCACTGCAAGAAAATAGAAAGATAATGAAGATCAATAGCAGACATAATCTGATCATAGCTTGTTGATTGCCTCCAAGTCCTTGTACTAATCTTTATTATTCAGAGATTCTCAGGTTAAAAGTTTTGCAGTTCACTGATTATGAAGTAACTCCTCTTTTCTTTCTTTTTTCCCTTTCTTTCTTTTTGTAGAGGTCTGATTAAAAAGGTTCCAAAAGCTTTTTTTGGGTAAGCAGATTGTATTCTGCCCAAGTCACAGCCCATAAGAACATCAAAACAGATCTGGAAGCAGAGGAGGGAGTAAGATTTGGCAACAACTTAGAATCTGAGACAAAAGAATTCAAATTTGCCAACATTTCTATCATAGATTAAATATCATTTTCTTTCCCTTTCTTTAAAAAACTCTACAAACTTCTGTTTGTTTTTAGTTATTATGAAGAGAGAGAGGACATAAGGTCTTCAGTAACCATTATCTCAACTTATGCAGCAGAAAGTCCTAAAATCTTTCTTTGTTTACTCTCATGAGAACTTTATTTTTACTATATTTTCTAATACTCAAGTTCAATAAAATGAAATATTCTGAGTCCAAGAAAAAAAAACTCAGACATCCCTGTAGTGAATGAAATACCAGTCAATAACTTGTATCTCCTGTAGTGAATTACCTGAATATTAGTACTCGAAATCCCTTGGAAGTGAGGTTCTTATGGTATGGTATCATGCTCCCAGCATCATGAGAAAATTGTATTCTGTCTGTACACAACTCCCATTTACCCGCCAAGGACTCCTATAGTGTAATAAAAGATGATAAAGTCATTTTTTATGATCCACTTAGGTTAAATTATATGATATTCAGGTTTCAAAATACATATCAGAAACTTACTTCTGCAGCATGAATTGCTTGCCTAACTGATTTGTCATTCAACCATGATGTTGCAACTTCGTCATCCTACAGGTAGAATTAAAATTCAAGGCATCTTTCAGAAGCAATTTCTTGTGGAACTAAGGAAACCACCACGATATTGAAAAGAAATGATATAGACCATATATATTGCATTCAACAAGGACCATTGAATATGAACACCGAGAAAGCAACAAAGAAAAGAGACCTAATTGTGATCTCAACAGAACTAGACCATGAACAAACTCTACTAATCTTAGCATGTCTTCATTTGTGAAAAATATATAGTTAAGCCTAAAATCATGACATCAATTTGTAAACCCAGTAATTAGTATACATGGTTATTATATTTCATACTACAGGCAGTTTACACCAACACAAAAGAGAAACTTATACTTAAACTCATTGGTTCCACATGGTCCTGTTATGTTGATAAACTTTGGATAATGTAAAAGTACATGTTGATTCCAAGTCACCATTTTAAGAATCAGGCATCATCTTCTAGATAAACCCGCTTATTAAAAACAATAGAAGCAAGTAATTTTCTCCTAAGGTTTACATGTCAATGAAAAGTTGAAACTTTACAGGCTACATATGCAAAGTTGCAAAAAAGGTATGACTTGTGAGCTCATCTAATTGGTTTTTAGAAAATCAAGCAGGAAAGTTGAGGAAGACTAAATATGGAGGAACAACAAAAATAAAATAATAGGAATCCAAGTAACATACGATGCAAGGAACACTGGCGCTGTTAAGAATCTGTGGCCAAGTTGGAACAAGTCCCTCTCTTACAGGAGCTCTAAAAGGCCAGGCACGACCGAACATCCTCTTTCTCACAGCAAGAGGCCTTTCAGTTTCACCTAATTGTCGGAAACTGGGTGGCAGTCTAGAGTTAACAGTTCTAATCATTTGTGCATTTGGAGCATGGTAGCATGGTTCCAGAATGTCATATATGTTTAATCCATCTAAGTCCTGCAATTGATTTCAAGCAGTTAAGTAAATCCAAAAATGTATAATCCACATCTGCAAACTCTCTTTACGCCTTTGAAATAACTTATATAACCTGTTCAACTTTGCTAAGCTGTTTCACACAAGTTTCACTAAGCGGATTGTAGTAATTTCCTTGACACTCTTTGTCCACCTCCTGTAATATGCGGCATGAATGATTGTAAAGTAAAACTCATTATCATATTCAATAAGGCTTTGGGAAAAGGAAAAGGAAAAAAAATGTTAACTTAATTACAAATGAAGAATTATGTTCCCACCTTATAGAGATCATCTGATATTAGTCCCATTCCATGTGCAAATGGAACCAAAGCATTGCCATCGAACTCATTATCTGTGACTCCATTACCCACCATGTAACCCTGTGTGGAGTTATACTTTAGATTTAAGCAATATAAACTGAAGTTAAACAAACTCAAGATGCTGATAGATACCTTCAAATTAAGTTTAGGCTTTGCATCTGCTTCAATTCCTGTAAACCAAAATCAATTTGAATCCTAGTTGAAAGACAAGAAGTGCATATTATCATAATTTATTTGTTAAATTTTATTCAGACTAAACTACCTTTGTCTACTTCATAAGAAAGAGTTGGAACATAAATTCCACCATATGACTCTCCTGCTATGAAAAATGGATTGGAGAGAAACTCTGGGTATAGCTCAAACCACTGTTTTGGATAATAGCAATTTGAAGACATCAAAACAAGCAAAATCCAATTAGTATGGTCACATGTAATAAGAAATTGAACTCCCCTCTAACCTTCAGAAGAAATGCATGGGAATCAGAGGCCGTCTTTAGATCACCAGTTATATACTCAGTCTGGTTCATTGAGTAAGAAAACCCAACACCAGCTGGAGAATCCAAATATATAATGTTTGAAACCTGAACAGAATCAGAGTTATAAAAAAGTTAACTTCGCATATAATAAAGGGAAATATAAATCAAAAGAGACAAAAAGTACTCAGGAGGAAATTTCTTTGTGTAATATCTATAGAACAACATTTCTCTCCTAACACACACACGGAACAACTATGATAAACCTTTGACCAGCTGTATGGGTTAAGGTGCAGTTTGGGAAGATCTCCTTTGGTTTTTGCTGCTTCAAAATTGAATGGACCTGCAAATATGTTGGAAGTAATTAATTCTTCTTGATTAACAAGCTAAGAAACCAAAAATCAAAGGATATAACATTGAGCCTAACCCAGATAATATTTTTGTTTTACAAAAAGACACTTCATATGGGTTCGTTGGCGCTATTGCGGTATATAACGACTACAAATTTAACTTGAATAGTGGTGGTTTATCAAGAATTTTCTTCATAGATAGCTTTTGTCACATGGAAAAGATCATTGCACAACTTGGACAATTTGAACGGGGACAAATACAACAGATGTCTAGTACTTGTTCTCTGAGTGGGAGATTATTTTTATGTTTATAATCTATTGTAGGGTGGAAGGCAACATTCTGGGACGTAGTAAGGAATAATATTCCGATGGGACAACACGCGCAAATTTAATGGCAAAAATAGCAAAAATGAATAATTATGACAACACTTTCTTACATTAAAATTTATGAATTTTTCGATAGGGTTATTATAAAATAATATGAAAAAAATGAATAATTATGACAACACTTTCTTACATTAAAATTTATGAATTTTTCGATAAGGTTATTATAAAATAATATGAAAAAAATTATGATTGATGTTTTAAAAATTTACAAATTTTAATATTTTTGAATATTATACCAAAAATATTATAGGTTAAATGTGTACTTTTATCCAATTAAATTAAAAACTCAAAAGTACGTAAATTAAATTATAACAAGATTAAATAACATAACTTAACATCTAAACATATAAAGTAATTAAAATATGTAAAAGAAAAATAAATAAGATTGATATTATATGGTATAGATAACAATAAATATTTATATAATTATATGTAATATAACACGAAATTATTAAATTATATGTAAGATAAAATATATTATTTTTTAAGAAAAAATCAAAAATTGATCTAATCAAATTTAAGAAAAACAACAAAATTATACTTTCATAAAAAAACACATTTATAAATACAATAAAGAAAAATCTTTATCGAAAAGTTGAGACATTTATGTGTCCCCTTTTACTTGAATATGGCTCCGTATATAGCCACGTTGGTCTTTTTAATGATATAAAATGTGTAATTTAGTTATCTAATTTTGAGAATATGATATTTAATTTATTTGTTTATAAAAATTATGTCAAAAAAAGATATTTAATAATTTTAAATTTATTTTTAAAAGAAAAATTTATCATAGATATTCTAATCATAAGATGGAGTAAAAGACAATAATATACTCATTAATTATGTTTGTAGTTTTTTAGTTTCATAGGGTAGAATAAATGACAAAAATACCTTTATCAAAATTTATTTAATTTTTTATCAATAAAAATATTTTTATAGTTCATTTTTTATAAGTAAAAGAACTTATTAGTATCTTTTTTACAAGTAAGATGATTAATAAACACCTTTTTAAAGTTAGAGGATTACATAATATTTTTACTCAAAGAAAATGAGTCCTTATGGCATTTTTTCCACTCATGTGTATACTTATATGTTAAACTTTTTTTATCAATGAAATATTTTCCATTTCAATTATTAAGTGTAAGGTATGTAAAAGTTCTTTAGATTAGATGAATAGTATCTTTTAATATTTTAAATTTGAATAGATGTCATCATTTAGACTCTTATTTGAGAAAAAATTAATTAAAGATAAATTATTTTATTTTTATCATTTTTTTATTAAAATATTTATCTTGTAGAGTAATTAAAACAGTAGCATTAAACATTAAAAGTGAAACTTAAAAAAAATTATTCAAAAAAAAAATTATCATAATAATATTATAATACATAAAATTATTTAAATATATTTTTAAATTTTTTAAGAAAAATAATTAAAAAATAGCCCCAATAAATAAATATTAAAATTAAAATTTTGTAAATTTTTTTTTATTAATTATAAATTTAATATTGTCAAAAATTTATATTTTAATCGTATTTAATTAAAAAAATAATATTTTAATATAAAAAATATTAAAATATTATATTTTATTCATAACTGTTATATTTTTGACTAAATAAGAATGCTTATAATCTAAAAGAAATAACAAATCTAATAAACTTTTGAGATATTTTTCTCTAAAATAAAATGCATGAACATTTAGGTCAATACAGGGGAGCCAGAGAAGAACACAAAATATCCAACCTAGTTGGTTGATAGTGAATCACTTAATCTTCCTGTTATATGGGAATTGCTCAGATTCACTCAGTAGTCTATAAAGTTGTTATCAACAATTACCAAACAGCAAGATACAAGAAAATGTGATTCATCTTCTGACAGAAATCATGTGAAAAATACAAACCATAAACAAAATCGAAAAAACAGAACCAGAAATTGATAAAGCGCACCATGCTCGTAAACAAAGCCATCGAAGCTGGAACATCCCGGTCCACCATTAAGCCAAAGAACCACGGGATCCTCAGAAGGTTTACTTTCCGATTCAACGAAATAATAAAACAAATTCTTCCCATGATTTTGATCAATTGTCACATATCTTCAATAAAACCCAGAACATAAACATCGCAAAGATTAAGATTAATACAATGTCAACATTGTAAAAAACAGAAAGTTAAAAAATTTGTATTATCTTTTGAAATGGGAAAGGAGTAAATCGCAATACCCAGAATATTGTTTGGAAGGAAAGGTGCCATTAAACCCAGGAAGCTGAGTAATGAGAGCGCTCTTAGGAGCCGAATGTGCAAGTATAAAGCACATAAATAAGAAGGAAGCAGATGATAGTTGCAATAAACTAGTGAGTAAGATATGACTAAAGATAGCCATTGTCACTTTGTCTTTGTGACTCTGATATGTTAGCAATTAGATAGACAAATTGACTAAGAAAATTATTCTATATATCATATCAAACACAGTTGCAGTTGTACATAAATATATATGAAGATTCAATGAAGGGTATGTTGGTATGGCTATAGGTAACTTGCTTGAAGTTGTTGCTTCAAGCCAAGAGAAACTGAAAGCGATAGAGAGTAGAGACAAAGACTGATATCAAAATGGTTCTTATATTTTTAATTTGAAGTGGACTGATATCGAAGAAAGTGCCCAAAGAGGATTGGATTATAACCCAGTTAAAGATATTTATGTGTACCACCGATGCTTAAATAACACGTAACAATCAAATAAATAAATAACTTGTTAATATCTATCTGATATATAATTATTTATTAAAATATTATAGATAATAAAAGATATTAGGGATAATCATATTTAAAAATAAAAATGTTAGCTGCAATTATAAATGTTAAGTGTAATTATATTTAATAAATATATATAATATTTTTGTGGTTAAAATTTAGTTAATTATGTGACCAATTTATGACCATATAAGAGATAGGTAATTTTACTTATAAATAGACAATGTTTTTGTTTTAAAGATATATCAACACATCAAAAGAAAAGAAATAAAACAAAATAAAAAGAATAATTTTTTTTGAAGAAAAATAGTATTGTGTGTGAGAGAGTTGGAGAGAATATCTTAAAAAAATAAAAAAAATGTGACAAAATAGTGAGTTTGGGAAACACTTGTATGACACTATTTTGGATTTATCTCAATTTATTGTATTGCTTCTCACTTTGTACCCATTAATTTTATTAGTGGAAGAAATATTTTTTGGAGTTTGTCACGTGGACTTAACCCAAATTAAAACGGTGAATCACGTTAAATTACCAGTATCATTATTTTACTCTATTGAATTTATTTTATTTTTACCCGTTGTGTTTAACAATTAGTATCAAAGCTAGTTTAGTAAAATTCTTAATATGTTCTGTGGTTGCAGCATAGATTGATATGTCACATCAGAAAAGATTTTATTAGGTCTAGGATGTATTTATTTGCAGAAAAAGAAACATAGCTAAAAAAAATGTCAAGCTAGAAGGTATATATTGAGAAATTTTATGGCAATAATAATTTCATTTTATGGCAATAATAATTTCTCTTTATGGAAAAAGAGAATGAAGGATATTCTCATTCAACAGAAGGTCTATAAGGCGTTGTTGGGGAAAGAAAAGAAGGTAGCAATCATCACCGAGGAACAGTGGGAGGAAATAGATGAGATTGCATCTAGTATAATCTGTCTAAATCTCTCACATAGTGTCTTACAAATTTTTGAATAAAAAAATTGCAAGACTGCTAAAGAAACAAAGGAGACTCTAAAAAACGTGTACATGTCAAAGAACTTTGCCAATAAATTTTATTTGTAGAATGAGCTATATCATATGAGGAAGGAAGATAATGTGAGCATGATGCAGTACATTAGTGATTTCAATAGCAAGCTTTCTCACTTAGTAAGATTTAATGTGAGTTTCGACGATGAAGAAAAAGCTGTGATGTTGCTGGCATCACTACCATCATCATATAATCATCTCACAACAACTCTGACTTATGCAAAAGACAAGATGGAGTTCAAAGTTGTTGTAGAAGCCTTGTTGTCGTATGAGAAACAAAATAGGGAGAGAGATTCAAAAACACAAGCCCTTATCACAGAGTCTAGAGGAAGGAGACAATACAGAAAACAAAAACCCAAAAGCAAGAGAAAAGGCAAATCAAACAAATTTTCCAATGTTGAATGCCATCACTATAAGAGGAAGGGTCACATTAAGAAATTTTGTCGGGTGTTCAAGAAGGAACATGAAACAAACAAAGGCAAAGTAGTGAAGAAAGATGACAGTAGTGATGATGAGAAAACAAATACCATAGATGAGTTTAATATTGTTTATGATGAATATTTTCTCAATCTTGCATCACACTAGACTAACTAGGTGATTGATAGTGGTACTACAATTCATGCTACGTTGCATGGAGAATTTTTCTTATTATACACACCTAAAATTTTTGGTATTGTTAAAATGGGAAATGAAGGTCTATCAAAGGTTGTTGGCAGATGAGATGTTTACTTGGAAACAGAGAATGTAATCATACTATTTTTGAAGGATGTCAGACATATTCCAAATATACGTCTGAATTTGATATCTATATTGCAAACTTTCAAATAAAGGATATTGTAACTCCTTCATTTATGACGAATGGAAACTTATAAAAGGCTCCTTAGTAGTGGTTAGAGGTGAAAAACATACAACTCTGTATATAATGCAAGCAAAGCTCTCTACTGACACAGTAAATGCCGTAGAGAAAGATAGAGTAGCTGAATTTTGGTATAGGAGACTCAGTCACATGGGTGAAAAAGGTATGAAAAGTCTAGTTAGGGAAAATATACTACCTGGAATGGATGAAGTATATTTGAAAAAATGTGTTAATTGTCTAGCAGGAAAGCAAAACATAGTTGCTTTCAAGAGTTTCCCTCTTTCCAAAATGAATAATATTTTATATATGATTCATTCATATTTGTGTGGACTAATGCCAAAGTCACTTGGTGGTGCTCAATACTTTGTGACTTTTATTGATGATCATTCAAGGAAGACGTGAGTATATCTTCTGAAGACAAAGGATCAAGTGCTAGATGTCTTCAAAGAATTTCATGCTTCAATTGAGAGATAGACTGAGAAGAAGTTAAAATGCATCCAGACAGACAATGGTGGAGAATACACAAGACCTTTTCATGCTTACTACAAAAAGTATGATATTCGGCATCAGATGACACCTCCAAATACACCGTAGTTGAACAACTTAGCTAAAAGGATGAACAAAACTTTGATAGAGAGAGTTAGATGTCTACTCTCACATGCAAAGTTGCCTAAAACTTTCTAGGGTGAAGAAATACTCACAGTTGCAAGTGTCTTGAATTTTTCACCCTATACTCCTCTCAAGATGGATGTTTCAGATAAAGTGTGGTCAAGAAAAGATGTTTCCTATGATCATTTGCGAGTGTTTGGCTACAAAGCATTTATTCATATCCCTAAGGATGAGAGATCCAAACTTGATGCCAAGATCAGATAGTGTATATATATTGGCTATGGTTAAGATCAATTTCACAATAGATTTTATGATCCGGTTACAAAAAGACTTGTCAAGAGATGTGATGTAGTATTTTTTGAAGATGAGACCATTGAAGATATTGTCAAAATGAAGAAAGATGTCCCTAACTCCAATGGTGACTCATCATATTTGAAATTAATTCCTCCAACATCAGTGCCAAGACAAGTTGGAGATGAAGATCAGGTTTATCCAATTGATGAAGATGAAACTCTCATAGATGTTGGTTTTGAAGATGAGAGAGATGATGATGTTCATTATCCAGCACCAATACCTATGGTTTCTTCTGTTCCATTGAGAAGAAGTGGTAGACCAGACGACCCTCTACCACATATCCTCTAGATGAGTATGTAACTTTCACTGATGGGGGAGAACCTGAGAGTTATGAAGAATACATTGATGATGAATCCAAACAAAAATGGATTAAAGTCATGCAAGATAAGATAAAGTCCTTGAATGAGAACAAAATTTTTGAACTGATGAAGCTACCCAAAGGGAAGAGGGCTTTGAAAAATAAATGGGTGTTCAGGGTGAAGCATGAAGAACACATTTGTAGTCCGTGATACAAAGCCAGACTAGTTGTCAAAGGATTCAGCTAGAGAAAAAGGAGTTGACTTTGACGAGATTTTCTCACCATTTGTGAAAATGACAACCATTCATATTATGCTGGTATTAGCAGTAAGTCTTGACTTAGAGATTGAGCAAATGAATGTAAAAATTGTTTTCCTACATGGTGACTTGGAAGAAGAGATATACATGGAGCAACCATAGGGTTTCAAGTAAAAGAGAAAAAAGGATGATGTTTATAGATTGAATAAAATCCTTTACGGCTTAAAATAGGCACCGAGACAATGGTACAAGAAGTTTGAGTCTATTATGGGATAACAAGGCTACAAAAAGACTACTTTAGACCATTGTGTTATTATGCATAAATTTTTTGATGATGATTTCATTATTCTTTTGCTCTATATGGATGATATGTTGATTTTTGACCAGAATATTTTCAGAATCAACAACTTGAAAAAATAGTTGAGCAAGTATTTTTCCCATGAAAGACTTAAGGTCAATAAAGCGGATTCTTGGCATGAGTATTATTAGAGATAGAGGCGCCAAGAAATTATGGTTATCATAGGAGAAGTACATTGAAAAAGTTCTTTGGAGATTTCATATGGATAAGGCTAAAGCGATTAGTTATCCTCTTACTAATCACTTTAAGCTAAGTTCTAAGCAGAGCCCTTCTATAGACAAAGAGAAGGAAGAGATGGAAAGGTTCCATATGCTTCAGCAGTTAGAAGTCTGATGTATGTCATGGTTTGTACACGGCCAGATATCGCTCATGCAGTTTGAGTTATGAGTATATTCCTTTCAAATCCTCGAAAGGAACATTGGGCTGTAGTGAAATGGATTTTCAAGTATCTTCAAGGTTCTTCCAAAATATGCCTATGTTTTGATAATGACAAACTTGTGTTAGTTGGATACACAGATATAGATATGACTAGCAATGTGGATTCTAGAAAATCCACTTCAAGTTATCTGATTATATTTGTAGGGGGAGTTGTGTCATGACAGTCAAAGTTACAAAAATACGTTGTACTGTCCACTACAGAAGTAGAGTTTATAGCACCAATGGAAGCATGTAAAGTGTTATTATGGACGAAAAAGTTCTTGAAATAACTTGGGTTGTAACAAGACAGTTACCAGTTATTTTGTGATAGTCAAAATGCTATCCATCTTGGAAAGATTGTCTCCTTTCATTCGAGATCAAAATATATTGATGTGAGATATCATTGGATTATGGATGCATTGTAGAAGAAGCTACTACAGCTTAAGAAGATCCATACTGAAGAAAATGGATTAGATATGTTGACGAAAATTCTTCCAAGACAAAATTTTGAATACTGTCATTAGTTGCTGGATTGGTAGAGCCTTCCATGTAGTCGGGAGGGGGAGATTTGTAGGTCTTTCCTACATGGAAGAGGAAGAAAATAAAAATACTAGGTGTAACTACATTTGAAAGTAAAAATGTTAGGTGCAACCATATTTGACAAATGCATATAATATTTTGTGGCTAAATTTGGTTAGCTATGTGGCCAATTTATGGTCACATAAGAAATAGGCAATGTCTTTGCCTTAGAGATACATCAACACACCAAAAGAAGAAAAACAAAGCAAAACCAAATGAACTTTTTCCTTTGAAGAAAAATAGTGTTGTGTGTGTAAGAGATTGTGAGAGAATATCTTAGAAAAATATTGGGATATTTTTCTAAAAGAGGAGTGACAAAATAGTGAGTTTGAGAAACACTTGTGTGACATTATTTTGGGTTTATCTCAATTTATTGTATTATCTCTAACTTTGTACCCATTATTTTTATTGGTAGAAGAAATATTTTTCGGAGTTTATCCCGTGAATTTAGCACAAATTAAAGGATAAAATACGTTAAATTATCAACGTCATTATTTTACTTTATTGAATTTATTTTATTTTTACTTTATTGAATTTATTTTATTTTTACTTGTTGTGTCCAATAAATATTAGAATCTATTTTTTTACCTATATTAATTGTAATAATAACACAATTCATAATAAATAAACATTTAAAAAAATAAGTGATATATATAAAAGAGAGAAATTAGTTTGGTTTTTTTTCCACTCCATCTAGCCACGTAATTTAAGCCATAGATACTTTTAAATACCACATTCCAAAATGAGAATTGTGAATTAACATTAGTAGCATGGCGTGAAAATTTGGTCATATAAACATGAATACAGCCCAATAAGAGGGAAACAAAAAAAAAATAGAATGATTTGCAGGAGAGAAACCTTGCAAGGCTAAAATTGTATCAATTTAAGGAAACGGTTTTTAATTGTTCCGATCCTTTTCATATAATGAGTTGAGGGAAATCATCATTATTCTTTAATTAATTTGGTTCCTGTTATTAGCATTTACGTTTCCTCCACTGAACATAATCTTTATATTATTTTTTAACAGAATGCATTGTGTTATGCGCATATAATTTTAACATATAATTTTTAACATTTGAGTCTATTTAGAGTGATGTTAATTTTTGTCAATAACATGTAACATTATTTTTCATAGATATGTAAGACAGAAAAATCTATTAAAACTTCAAACAAATGAGATAATAATCTTTAATCTTTCAATACTTAATTCAATAATATGAATGTAAAAAATATAGAAGATTTAGGTTTCGATTTATGAAAAATAAGAAAGTGTGTTTGTGATTGTTATTTTTTGTTATGAGATCTTACTAGTGTAAATTTATACAACAGTGATTATATATAAGAAGTATAAGTAATATGATAAGTATATTTAACTTATCTAAATAAATTTGTTGTAATATCGTGATTATTTCTACATAATTATTTTTTTTAAATAATTAAAAAATAATTATTGATGATTTATTTTTTTATAAAAATGATCTAATAATTATATTTATCTAATAACTCATTATTTATTGGATTGATACATAATATTTTTTAATTGTTAATTATTTGGATCAACGCTTTCATATGTAAGATACAAATTTGCGCCCATCTTGTGTAAATTTATTTTTCCATAAGAATTTAATCGAAATAATGTGTTCAAAATATATAAGATTAAGTTCATGAAGTTAAAAGAAATATTAATTGTTTAACACTTAGGAGATAACATGAAGGAAAAAAAAAACACTTAGTGTCCGTGTATAGCTAAAATTTGAATTTTTGCTTACAATTTGGGATTAAAATGCTGGCTCATTTTATTGTTTATTGTGCAAACAATTTTATAGATTTAAGTGATTTGTGGGTGAATAATAATAACTTGTGTTACTCTATCCATAACAAAGCTAACCTTTTGATTAGAAGTCAAGTCTTTTATATTTTCTTTAATTAGAGTGATTTAATTTTTAATTCTTTTTTTTTTAAGTTTATTTAAAGTACTTTAATTTTGGCTCATAATTATCGTGTTAAAGTTAAATTTAAATTTTACAAACAATATGGTATGATTACTTGACATTATTTCTTGATCTCCTAAGCATCCACTGGATATTTTTTTGGTAAATTAAAAGTATATGAATTTCTGAGTAATTGAAAGCAACATATAAATAAACTTTGTATTTCTTTATTGATTTCTTGGACTGATCTCAAAATGGTAAACAACACACATGACTCAGACTAGACTAGTCACCTTATAGTGCAGTTTGCTTAAATTTATGGATAACAGACAGACAATGAATAATCAATCATCAAACATGAAAGATGTATTGCCATTAATTTTCGACAATATACACAAACCTGACACAAATTTGAAACTAATAAACTAATTTGGATGTATGGTTATTATATTCGGACAAAAATAAATCAAACTCATTTAATAAAAAAGTGTAGAAGATAGGTTCATCTCTAACGTTTAATAAAAAATATCATTTTTTTGTTGATCGAGTTCGTATTACATAACATGTACATCCATGTTATAATTTAATCATATTTATATTTTATAATATAACATAATTTATGTAAATTAGGAATCAAAACAAATAATTTTTCTATCATTAATAGAATATATAAAAATCTTTACCTATTAATATTTGGGTTGAATTGACGTGAAGGGATAATCCAACCTGTTACATATCAAATTAAATTAACTATAAATAAATTATGCATGAATTCAATTAATAATTAAATTATAGTTTAATTTAATCTTATTATATTAACCAGAATTTAAATGAATTTTAAGATAACTCAATCAACATGCTTTACAGGGTAAATAAAAAGGGATATCCCATTAATATATAGATTAATATTGACATGTACTTTGAGGTGTTTTTTTTCGGTACATTTTATTTGATTATTAGCACGTGTGTACGTGTACATGGTAATGGAGTACAATTTAGAAAGTATAATTTCTTATTCTAAAAATTGACCAATATTTAATTTAATGAGATCTTATTAAGTTAAGTTAAACCTAAGTTTTTAACATGGTATCAAAACTGGACTTGGTTTGATCGGTGACTTGAGTGTTGTTCTTAACAACCTCACCGTGGTTTTGTGAGACCAACTCTACCCGTGTGGAGGGAGACTGTTAAGTTTCCTTTAGTCCTATATTGGCCAGAAATATGTCAACAATGCTGCTTATAAGTCTGAATAACTCTTGACTCAATAAGATTTTATTGGGTTAAGTTAAGCCTGAATTTCTAATATGATATTAGAGTTGGGTCTGCCTTGATCGGTGAATTGGACTTTGTCCTTAACAGTCTTATCGAAACTTTGTGAAAACACCTATGTCCGTGTGGAAGGAGCTGTTAAGTTTCCTTCAGTCCTATATCGACTAGGAATTCGACAATAGTATTACTTATAAACTTAGACAACCCTTAATTCAACTCAATCTTATTGAGTTGAGTTAGGTATGAGTTTCTAACCTAATTCATTTATAAATATTATAATAACATTCATAAAGTTTATTAAATTTAACATATAATTTTTTATCAGAAATTTTCAAATATATTATTAAGTTTAAATATGATACAATTATGATTTTATATTGTGATTGATAGATAAAATTTTCATTTTTTCTCACAAATTTTGAACTAAACATTATTATTTTATCTAAAATAAATATGATACAATCAATCATCGTAAACTTGAATTCTATGATTTAATCTAAGTGCATAAATAAATAAATTTATAGAGTCTAAATTATAATAATAATGCTTAACTATACAATTGATAAGTAAAACATTTTTTTTTATATCATACTTTGCTCTCTCATGTTTTTTAATGTCCTTATGCCAATTGTATCCTTTAACCTTATATCCTTTAGCATAAAATGACATACCTCAATCACCCTTTGACATAATACAACAAATAGCACTCAATATATTTTTCTCAATTAATACCAAAGTGTGCTAATACATAATTAAGAATATATCTAAATAAAATTTATAAAATAAAATGTTGTTGGAATGAATTAGTAATTGCATGACTAAATAACATTGCAATTGAACTATTACCTTGTAGATTTAAAAAAAAAACTTTGCAAATAAATATTTTCACAAATCACTTTTAGAATATATTGTAATAGGTCATGCTACCAAAAAAAATATAATAATTTAAAAATATTCTTAAAAAATAAAATAAAATAATAAAATTCTCTCACTTTTAGTTTAAATACTCTGAAGTACTGATACAATATATATATATATATATATATATAAGTCAAACTACGTCTACTCTTTATAAACATAGGAATATGGTTTATTTGAATCTGTCTCATATTTTCGTGGAAGTAACAATAAAAGAAGAGAAAAAATATAGATAGTAATTAATATTATCTACCCATTCAAAATGTCATGTAAGCATGTTAAAATTACAAATATTAAGAAAATTATGAAAAACTAAAGAAAACAAGTGAAGACATAAGACTTTTTTTATAAATGGAAAGTCTTCATTATAATTAAATTAAAATAATAACATCTTTTACAAAAATCTTTCTAAACTAAGTTAGTTCCGTTTTGATTCAAGTAACATAATCCACATTTAAAGTTAACACATGGAACTCTTGAATTAAAAACATCCGGCTATATGTTAAATTAAAAAATTAACAAATAAGAAAAGATAAAAATTTATAAAAATATAATTATCAATTATTATTATAAAGTTGAAAAATGTTAATATTAGTGAAAATAATTAATAAAAAAATTAGCAATTATTTTTTTAAATAAAATAAAAGATAAAATTATATTAAATTTATATTAGATTATTCCAATAAATATGAAATTTCAAGACAAATAATAACTTAAAAACATTCACAATATAATTGAGGTTAAAGATATTGACTCAGTTTTAAAATTTAATTATATTATTTTACAATAATTTATAATCAAATCTATATATAATTGATTATATCAAATAATCTATTTTATAATAAATCGTACATTTTTAAATTTTGAGTTTTTTAGAGAAGTTATGTTCATTTTATCGAAAATTAATAATATTATATTAAACATTTTTGAAATATAAACTGTAATAATTCACAAAATATTATGATTCATTCCATATATCATTAAAAATCTCTAGAAGTTTAGTTTCTAAGATTTTTTATAGTTTGTGATTTCTATTAGATGTTTCAACTGGTGCTCAATAAGGGAGTTACAACTTATTTTAGTTGTTGTAACTACCTAGTTCTACAATGGTATTTTAAATGTAATTGTTGTAATTGTTATCTTTCTATTATTCTTCCTCCTATCTCTAATGTTGTTTCTACTTCTTCTTGTTTGCCTAACAACCATTCTATGGTTACTAGATCAAAAGATGGCACCCTTAAACCCAAAACCTTTCTTGCTTCCACCTCAATTTATTTTATTTTGTCTATGCTAAAGGTTATAAAGCTATCCTTAAAGTGCCTAAGTGTAAGGTAGTCATGTAAAAAGAAATTGATGCTCTTAATACTAGTGTCATTTGGACTCTTGTCTCTCTTTCTCATGGTCACTTAGAAATTACTTGCAAATGGGTTTTCAAGGTTAAATTTCTATCCACTGGTTCCTCGTATAAGTATAAAGCTTACCTGGTTGCACGAGGCTTTCTTCAAGAGTTTAGTGTTAAGTATTGGGAGACTTTCAATACTAATATCAAAACAACAACTATAAGAGTAGTTTTGACTTTGATACTTTATAAAAAGTGGGAAGTGAGATAGGTTCATATAAATAATGCCTTCCTTAATGGATATTTATTGGAAGATTCTTTTATAAGTCAACCTCTAAGCTTCGAATATGGTGATCCTACGTTAGTTTGTAAGCTATCTTAGTTGTGCTATGGGATTTGTAAATTCTAAAGTAGACAGTTCAATGTTTATGAAGCATACATCACTTGATATGTTAGTGTTCCTTGGTACGTGGACGACATCCTCATAATAGGCTATAATCCTATATTGGTGGATACAATCATAGTTGATATGCAACTTCAATTTGCCCTCAAAGATCTTGGCAATTTAAACTATTTTCTTGGTCTTGAGGTATCTTATGGGTCAGAATACATCTATTTGTCACAACAAAAGTATATTAAGGACCTATTGGAGTCCTTTGGTATAGAGGATGCCAAGTCTATCGCTACTTATATAAGCTCTATTCAGATTTTGAGTAAGTTTGAGGGTGTGGTTTTAGAGGATAGTCCTGAGTATAGAAGGTTGGTAGGTTCTCCACAATATCTTACTATCACAAATCTTGATGTGGAATTTGTTGTTAATAAGATTTTTCAATTCATGTCATCTCCAACTGAGGCACACTTGTTAACTACCAAACATCTTCTAAGATATATCAAAGGAATAATGCATCTTTCCTTAACCTTTATTGCACATTCTACTATAGATTTAGTGTGTTTATGTGATGTTGATCATACTAGTTTCCTTAATAATTACAAGAGCACTGGTCCTTATTGTATTTTCTTAGGGGACTGCTTGGTGTCTTGAAAATCTTCAAAACAAAAAATTGTTTCATGTAGTAGCACTAAAAGTGAATACATGTCTATGGAGCTAGCTTCTTTTAAGCTTATTTGGCTCCAATTCTTACTAACTAACTTGTAAATTAATGTGGCTTTCACTTCTGTAATGCTTACAAACAGTGTTAGTGCTAAAGCTTTAGCTCATAACCTAGTTTTCAATGGTCGCACGATGCATATTGAGTTGGTTATCATTTCATCAAAGATCTTATTTCTTAGGGCTCTCTTCTCATTGATTATGTGTCCATCACAAATCAGGTATTGACACACTCACCAAGCCATTGATTATAGCCCAATTTTTATACCTAAACCCAAACATTTGATGCTACCTTAGCCATTAGTTTGCAAAAGGGTATTGGATATTTCGATTGGTACGCTATAAAGGAGTTGCAGTTGATTGTAATTGTTGTAACTACCTAACTTTACATATGGGTATATTGTTAGTTTGTTAAAGTATTAGTCCTTGGTTTGTTAGCATTTGTGCGTGTGTGGCACTCGCTTGTGCATTGCTTATGCTAGGCTTATAAATAGCAGCAAGTAAATTGTTGTTGATCATCTGTTTTCTCCTCAATGCAAGAATCAATTCATCATTTCTTTCTTCTCTCTTTAGTTTCATTTTCTTACTTTGATCTTGAGCTTCAAGATGTAAAATTTTGAGTTATGTATAGAAAACTATGGATATCTTGCTAATAATTGTTTAGATTCTTTAAAAACATTTTTACTTATTTTTAAAATATAAATTATACAAATTTTAAAATTAAATAAATTATTATATCATTACAAATTTCTAGAAGTTTAGTTTATAATAATTTTTATAATTTGTGAGTTCGAGTTTTTTATAAAAAGTTATGCATATCTTATTAATGATTATTTATATTCAAAAGAATAATTTTTACTCATTTTTAAAATATAAATTGCATTAATTAACAAAGTTTTATTAATCATTTCAGATACCATTAAAAAATTCTAAAAATTTAATTTCTAATAAATTTTACAGTTTGTAATTTTGAGTTTTTTTTATAAAAATGTATGCTTATTTTACTAATGAATGATAAGATTTGGTAGAACATTTTTTACTTTTATTAAAATATATATTATTTCATAAAATATTATGAATAATTTTATATATCATTAGAAAGTTATAATTTTTTATTTCAAATATATTATAGAAAATTATGTTCAGTCAAACCTAACTTAGCTTAAAAAGTTAAGAAATTAAAATTAAGAATAAATTATCAAAAAAATAATATACAATTTTCATTTTATATTTGTTGGAATTAAAACTAAAAATTGGTTAGAAATAACTTTTTTTTCAAAATATTTTTAAATTAAATATTTAAATGGTTATTAAATATGCTTAAATGTTTAAATAATTTAAAAAATTTCAATAAAAAAATTAAATAAATTGAACTACGGCTCATTTAAGATAAACTTGAACATGTTGAATCAACTCAACTTATTTGACATCTGTGTACAAATCCATGAAAAAATAATAGTATGATGTTATAAGTTATGAGTACCATGACATAAGGAAAAAGGAGGAAGAGATAACCTTTCATTATTTAATATATGGTGTAATTGTGTAAAAAAGCAGGTTTATATTGTTCTATTTATGATAAGGCATGATGGATGCTATAAATATTATAATAAAATTTTACATATATAATTTATACAATTTATTTAATATAATATGAATAAATTATTTAATTAATATTTTATTAATGATAAAATAAAATATATTAATCAATATAAACACGATATTACAAGAAAATAATGAATCTAATAAAAATATATTTTTTGTTTAAAATATTATATTTTAATTGATTATTTTTTAGTATGAGTCTTGGAAGACCATTAAGTGTTCAACAAAAATATTAATCATTTACTTATCATGGATAAATTAAGTTGGAGTACAGATTAACTAATATATACCAAAATGTATATTCGAGCATTATATATATATATGTTTTTTATGTAAGTATTTAGTAATGTGATTAATTTAATCTCTGGATTAAAAATGCGATAGATATAATAGATTTGATGTATACAAGCTTATATAATTAAGTCGATGAATCGAGAGACCGCCGCTTACCCATTAAGGTTTTATTTCGGACATAAAAGAAAAAAAAAACAAAAACTTAGTCATTTGAATAATAATGTTAATAATGTTAGTTACTTGCTACATCTTATAATACTGATAATATTACTAAATGACCTTCGATTAATTATTTTTTTCTAACCAATGGTTGAGATACTCTAAAATTAATTACCCGATATTAATATGTATTATTGTTGTAACTGAACTTTTAAGGCTAATATAATATTATAGTTGTTCGGTTGACTTTTGTTTGGATGACCCTAAAATTAAATACCAAACATTAAAATAGAGTAAACTTATAAAATATTATTAATTTATTGTATTTATTTCATTTATATTATTAAATTAATTATGTCTAATTTATACTACTTATCTATAATATTTATTCAATTTATATGTTCCTGTTAATCTTTTTCTAATAACGTCACACATCAATAATAGATTTTAAATAACTTAGATAGTTATGTAATAAATTTGAAATAAAATGAATAATCAAGTGATAGATTTAGAACAAAACAAATAATTAAGTAATACATTTAAAATAACTCATATAATTAAGTAATATATTTAAAACAACATAAATAATTAAATAATAGATTTAAATAAATAACATAATAATAAACATCTCAAATATCCTAACTTAAGCACTTAGTACCTATTTTTCTTAAATAAATTTAGAGGAATGTCAAAGAGACATATCTAACACTTAAGTCGTATTTGATTAATAGTAATATAAACGATAATGATATTAATCAGAGTATTTTTATATTTAGTTTAATAATTAATGAAATAAAATATAAAGTATTTTAACAGTAAAAATGGTATAAATGTTAATTCCTCACACATACTTTAAGAAAATGTTAGAATACTTTTTTCTACATATATTTGTATAATAATTTATTATTTTTTCTCATTTTATCTTATTAAAAAGATTTATTATCTAATTTTTGTTTCATTTATAATTTTATTTAATTAATTTTTAATATTTATAATTATTTTGATTCTGTTATTAAAAAAACATAGTAATAATAATATTGTTTTCACTGAATTCAATTCCTATTGTCATTCTTATTCTAATTATATTTCTATTTTAATAACCAAACATGAATATATGTTATTATATTTTTATTTGAAAAATAATAATTTTAGAAAGAATTTACACATATTAATCAAAGAAGTGATATATAGTATATGTAGGAGTGGAGAGTGTCGTTAGAAATCTCGTAAAAATATACTACTTATATGCTGCAACTTGATTGACTGTACTCCTCTCAAATTATTAAGTAGCAAGATCAAATCTTGCTCAAATTTTGCTTATTAATTAAAATAAAAAGGTAACATGGTCATTTGGATTCAAATTAGGTCATCTTCAAATTAAAACCTACAAAATTACACAATCATATCATTTCCAAACTCTTAGGATTTTATCCAAACCAATCTAGTTTAGAATGAAATCTAAATAAGGAGGAAATATAAGAATAATTCTTAAATTTTTTATTTTATAATTTGATCACATTTATTTTTAATTTTTACATTTTGGCCCATATTTGAACATGTAGTAGCTCACATTTTGGATCCAAGCCAATCACAGAGATTCAAACCATCATATTTGCCCTAGAAGAAAAATATCACCTCGTTCATTAAACTTCATTATTAATTATTTACTCATTGGTACTTGTGGATGTGCTCGTGAGGAAGTAGAGTGCATTAGGATGTTATAATTAACTGTGATAGTAGCATGTCTTGAAATATGTATTAGAGTTTGATTTGCATACTTATTAAAGTTGGGTTAGGTACAAACTGTAAAATTTTTATTATATATTTGTCTTATAATGTTTCACATTTTCTCATTTTAAAAATGGTTATGCTTTAAGATTAATATTTTCTATTAGATTTATATGTACATGACATTTAATGATGAAATATTTTACTTTATTTGCATGCACTTGGGAAATGAGTTGTAAATATCCAAGTAATAATCAAATGTCTTAGTATCGACCTCTTTTCTCTCAATACGGACGTTCATGCTTCAAGTATTTAATTAATATTGTTGAAGCCAATACAACTCTATAGGAATGAACTTGATTTAATCCATGGAACTTATTTTCTAATTTATTCTCTTAATGTTGATAAAATTATTATGAAATATGGCCTGTTTATCTTTGGAAGTCATGCAAGAAAAATATGTGCAAATCACCTTAGTCGGGAATAGATAAAGTACTCAAGTTATCATTTTTTACCTTATAAGACTGGTATCTTTCATTTAAGGTAAAAAGATATCATGAATAAAAATGGTACAACACGAGCTGATCACTTTAGTTAAGAATCAGGTAGAGCAATCGAGATAAAATATGAGCTAATCATCTCGATTAAGAACCAGGTAAAGCGCTCGAGATAAAAACATGAACTGATCACCTTAGTCAAGAATTAGGTAAAGCGCTTGAGAAAAAAGTATGAACTGATCACCTCAATCAGGAACTAGGTAGAGTGCTCAAAATAAAAATATGAGCTAATCAGGTCAATCAAAAATCAGGTAAAATGCTTAAGATAAAAATACGAGCTGATCATCTTAGTGAGGAATCATGTAGAGCATTTGAGATAAAAATACGAGCTGATCACCTCAGTTAGAAACTAAGTAGAGTGCTCGGGATAAAAATACTAGTTGATCACCTTGGTCAGAAACCAGGTAGAGTTCTCAAGATAAAAATAAAAGCTGATCACCTTGGTTAAGAACCAGGTAGAATACTCAGTGTAAAAATATAAGTTGATCACCTCGGTTAAGAATTAGGTAGAGCTCTCGGGATAAAAATTCAAGTTGATTACTTTAATCAGGAATCAAATAGTGCGCTCTGAATAAAAATATGAGTTGATCACCTAGTCAAAATTTAGGTAGAACACTTAAGATAAAAATACGAGCAGATCACCTCGATCAGGAACCAGGTAGAGCACTCGATAGAACTATAGGAGTTGATCATCTTAATCAAGAACCAGGTAAAATGCTCGAGTTATCACTTTAACTTGTGAGACTATCATTTCCTATTCTAAGAAAAAGAATAGCATGAATAAAAATGGTACAACATGAGCTAATCACTTCATTAAAGGTTGAGACACTACTTTTGTTCTTTGGCTCAAAAACCACCTATTTTATAAATTTGATAAGTAGTTGTAGTTAGTGCGAACAAAATGTCACATACAACACTCTAACATAGCACTTGTCATAAGTTTGGTGTTTAAAATTGACATACAACACTTATTATAAAAATTTTGAAGTTATTTATTTATTTTGACATATTTTTTAAAATGGAATCAAATATTCTATACATGTTGAAAACATGCCTCCTAGATGTAACTTAGAGCTCGAATACAAGATAATTATACTATTTTACTTTAATGGTGGAATTAAACTAAAAGGATAAAAAGACTTAAAATTTAGACATATACCTATCATACTATAAGTAGCTACATTTTGGCATCACTTTACCTTAGAAGAGACATATCATCTTCTATAAGAAAAGCAGAGGATTTCATCAAACCAATATGAGATCTCATTGCCATCTACATAGAACCATCATGCCTTCGATCTCTTTGACCATAGGAAATTTTGCCTTCTCAATAGTCCATTTACTTTTTTTTATGATTTGATTTTTTTAATTATCACGTATATAGTTTAAATTTGAGATAAATATAAAAATAAACTTCAATAGTGTGAAAAATATATAAAAATCAAAGTCTTTAAAAAAATTATAAAAACAAATAAGACGAGAATTTAGTTAAAATTGAACATATCAATTAGATTCATCAAATTTTAAATAAATCTATTGTTTTAAAAATAAATAATTTGTATCACTACTTAATAGAATAATGACTATGTCACTATCTTGGTATAAAGTCTTTGAATATTTATTATTTGTAATGCATTTAATGCATGGTGTATAAATAATTAGAATCTATTAATTAAAAAATTTATTCATTTTTTGATATAGATAACAAAAGAGAACAATATATTATCTAGTTCACGTAAATCTAATTTATATTTTGTTTTTGTTCATTGTTTGACCTTTACCCTTTTCGATATCTTGTTTACTACTTTTTATTTTTAATTCCTTTTAATTACCTTCTATTTTCTTAATCATTACCTTCCATTTTTATCCTAATCAATATACATTTTAAGTTATATATATACAAAAATGAAACCAACGTTACTACAAAATAAATCTTTAAAGTCGGTTCGGTGAATTGACTTTAAATACAATAATTTAAAAATATAAAGTCGGTTCACGCAGTGAACCGACTTTACGTTTAAAGTCAGTTTACGTGTTGAACTGACTTTAAATTTTTAATTTTTTTATACAAAATTTACTCATTTTCTATTATACTCAAATTAAAACCTGTATTCGATTACTACATAATAACAGAAAAAAACCAAAATTATTTTAACTAATAGTTTAAATAATACAAATAATTAAAAAATTAAATATTAATTAATAGTAGAAAAATTACCATAGTGTTGTCTTATGTTATTAAAGATCATTATATTCTTCTCCTCATGTTATAATACAAAACATACATATATAATACAAAAATTTATACACATAAATAATAGCCATAATATACAAAAAAAAATATGAATAATAAGTGCATAAGATTAATAGAAATACTTACAAGAGTAAATGAAGTAACAAAATGAAGAAAATGAAAAAAATGGTGTTTTGCTAATGAGAAATTGGTATAAAAAATTTGAGTATTTTGCTAAAAAAAAATAGGGGATCTAAAAGATAAGTTAGAGAGGAAGAAAACCCACTAAGCGGCACTAAAATTGGTGATCGTAAATAGCCAAAAAATGAGAAAGAATGGAGGAGAAGTAGATGAGGTTTTGAGTTTTTGAGAGTTATACAACGCTTAGAATAGTTTCTATTTGATGAAGAAAGAAGAGAAAAGAATTTATTCATGTGTATAGCGTCAATTGACGTGTCAAACCGACACTACACGTGGATGTAGCATCGGTTGTACGTGTCAACCGACGCTACACGTAGACGTAGCATCGGTTCTATATGTCAACCGACGCTACACACGTGGATAGCGTCGGTTCAACATATCAACCGACGCTACGTCTTACGTGTATTTTTTTATTTTAAAAAATGTAGTTTAAAATTGAAATTTTTTTAGGTCAATTATTATTTTATTTGAACTCTTTAAAATTTAATTTGAATATATATATATATATATAGTATAAAAAAGAAAAAAAAAATTTAAAATAATATCCAAACAAATACAAAAAATTAAATAAAGATGTACATGTACGTACGTACATAAAATTAAATATCCAAACAAATACACAAAATTATATAATTTTAAAAACCAATTGTCTAAAAAAATTATACTATATATATATATATTCAAATTAAATTTTAAAGAGTCAAATAAAATTATAATTTATCTAAAAAAACATTATACTATATAATTTCAATTTTAAACTACATTTTTTAATTAAAGAAATACACGTAAGACGTAACATCAGTTCTACACCGAATCAACTTTAAATTCATTATAAGTTAATTTTTTTTAAAATTGATTTTACATATCGACTTAAATATCCCTTTTTATAATAGTACAATTTTAACTCATGTTTCAGAATAGTACCTATAGTTCTAAAATTTTATTAGAAGTATAAAATAATTTATTGTTATTTCGGTGTTCGTTTGTCGCTTGAGTCGTTGGAGATCTTGAGATTTTTTTGTGCATTTGAATGCATATACAAAACAAAAAATATTTATAAATATTTGTTCAAAAATAAAGAGATTAAAAATAAACTACATTTTGAAGAGATATTTTATAAAATATTCTCTATAAAAATTGATTTAAATATTTTTCTTTAAATTACAGGTTAAATATTACTATTATATAAATAGTGGTGGATTTATGACATTATATATATATAGTAAAAAGTAGTATAAAGTAATTCTCAATTTACTAATTTTTTTAGTCGTAAAAAAATATTATATATATCTCAATTTAATAAAAATATATGTAAATTATTGTATTTGTAATGAGTTATTGTGTAATCTATGTCTAACATAATCAAATTATAATTTTATAAATAATATACTTAAAATTTTATCAATTAATTAGTCCCACTTCGTTTGAGTAATTAAAAAAAATTATAATTTGAGTTTTATGCTTTGAGTAAGTAAAAATATTAAAATTTAAGTTTTAATTATAAATATCTGCAGTGTATTTTTTTAAATATCTCTGTCATATACGAACAAAAATACATGTATAACTCAATGTTAAAGAAACAGACTTAAAATGAGATGTATATCGGTCTCTAAAATTATTCTTCAACACATCTTAATTTCTTCTAAACATCTACTATTTTTATATTAAAAAAATCTATTATTCTTATATAATAAAAACATTAAAGCGAAGTTTGAGAGAGAGAGAGACGTATCTTTACCAAAAGATAAAAACAAGTCTTTCCTTTTTACTTACATGAGAGCCAGAATAAAATGTCACATGATGACATGTATAATTCATGAAATAAGCCAAAGGAGGAAGAAATAAAAATGAAAGATACGGTGGTATTACCATGTTAATAACTTTTGATGATGGGTTGGTGGAGAAATAAAGAGGCTTTCTCCATCTCTCTCTCTCTCTCACTTATTTATTTCTTTAGACATACATTTAATTGTAAATTTTGTTGTACCACTCACCTCATGCTGTAATTAATGTAATGAGTTTGTAATCTATAGCTGTCACATTTTATTCAAATCTTAGCCTATAGTATCTAAATACATATAAATTATAATAACTACTTTAAACATTAGATGTTATTATATATTTTACTTTTCTCAATATTTTTTTATATTTTAATTAAACCCATTTGTTTAATGAGATATCTAAATTTATATAGTCTTAATACTATCTCAACTAATTAAATAATAAGTGAGATTAAATAAAATAAATTTTTAAAATTAGTAGATTATATTGATGTAAAATACTTCACGATATATGACACAATATAAGAATTCTTAATCAGTACATAACTCATAAACCAACTCAGTCAACAAATAAATAACTAACATGATAAACAACTGGTATTTAATCTCTTAATTAACCAACACTTAGATAATTAAACAAATACAACTCCAACATTTAAAGATAAGTTTATCACTATAAATAAGAGTCATCATTATGTATATTTTCTTACATAAATATTCACCATTGTTCACCATTAAACATAACTTTTTAACTTGACAAAATTTCAAAATTGAAGATAAATTGAAACACTAGGATCTATATTCTTCATCTAAATATCTATTAGTATCTCTCTACATCACAATGAGAGACACTAGTTTCCTCCTTTTTACTACCCGAACTTACATAAGCATCGGAGAACCAAAAGTCGCACCCCGTGATGGTCCAAGGTCCTAAAAATGTGTTCTCTATTCTCAGGTACATAGGAAGCATATATGCCTCCAATCAATGGTATTGACAAAAATCGGTATCAATATCTAACATTGTCTATGGAAACAAGTATGTTCTACTAGTGGAATCACAACTAGAGAGCAAAAGATTTACAATGTTCTCTAGTGTTATGAACTAGGTAGTCTTTGAAGAAAATATCCTAAAAATGCAGAAGAAAATTGTTTCAGAAAAGGTTCACTTTGCATGATCTCTAAGGGTCATGTTTTTCTATCATTTCAAGATAAATAATCCTCTCAACTCGGACAACCAAGTTTTGCAATGGAAAATAAGATCCTACCTCATGTCTTTCAAGTTGTGTAACCACCTATATAGGTTGCCAACCCTACATGCTAACAACCACGGTGGGCCTAAGTGGAGTGCCAAAAAAGGGCAGGGACAAAAATCCCCCTAAACATAATCGAGAATATACTCTAGACTATCTTAGAATGCCTACTAGGTCTACAAGCCCTTGAACTAGAAGATTTCCTTACGACACCTTCAAGTGCCACAGTGTATCAGATCCAACCCATAGCTATACATGCACAGATAGGAGACATGACCCACCCCAACGAGGTATAAGTCCATGGGTCGGATATATAACTTTGACCCATACAGTCCAAAGTTGCCCATTCATAGAGGCTTAGATCTTGTCCCTCCATTTGTCCATCTTGGACCACTTAGGACCCATTCGTTTCGACTTGCATAACATCTTGAAGCTCGTAAGTGAGACACTCTATTCAAGCCAACCATGGAGATAATACGACCTTAGTGATTAATGGCCACCATAGTGACAATTAACAAGATGACGTATCTATAGTCCTCTATTTCACCATTGATCGATTAGCTGTCCAATTACAAGAGATATAACAAAGATTGAACAAGAGTAGACATTCAAACATGGTTGTTTCTAATAAGCCCATGTTCACTGTGAAAGTCATGGGCATCCCACTTAGGGATAAATTCAAGATGTCCACTATGAGCTTCTATGATAGTAACAAGGACCCAATGGAGCATCTTGAGAAATTTAAAGGTTGGATGGGCCTTTATGCTTACAATGATGTAGTCAGATGTCAAGCATTCTAGCTTGCCCTGACTGACAAAGCCCAAGATTAGTATTTACACTCAAGCTTGGCATAAATGGTACATTGATTGTGTTTGAAAAGCTATTATATTCTCTTTCAATCCTCATCATCACAGTGTTCTTAAAGAAGTGACCGATCACTCTTAAAAAATATGAAATAATGAACTAATTCTAACACTCAAAATGATAAAGATAGCATCCCAAGTGATCCTAGGAATGCCTACCAAGGCTATAGGTTCATGCTCCACTTCCATCATAGAGAACATCCACATGACATCTTCCAATCCCTATAATGAATAGGATTTGACTCGTACCTAAAAGGAGTTTGACCAATGATGTGATCTACCATAATGGGAATCAAGCCACAAGGTTTCCAAGACAAAGTTCATACATAAAGTACAAAGACCTTCATCTATAGATGCCCAAGAAGCATCCTTTCGACTATCCATCCCTGACCAATTAGAACCATCATGAGAGCTTTTATCCATCATGATTCACGCGACTATCTTGAGGCTTGCATGTAGGGACACTTTGTGCAATCCATATGGCCTCATGGTTACCCTAGAAATAATCATTTATGATGGTACTAAAAAGCCTTGGAGTACATGGAAAAATTCAAGGGATGGGACCATATGTCCTCCTTGACATCATGAAGAACACGCTCCAGATTATTTTGAAGTGCCTTTATAGTCCATAAGATCTGTAACCATTTTCCATCAATGAAGACTCCCTGTGGCATCTTACAATACCTAGAGTGCCCACTTACAGGTTGCATAGTCTAAACCACCACCTCATAGGCTATGTCGTCCATATTAATGCTCGAAAGGCCCACGATCTCACAAATAGATGAGACCATGATCAGGTTCAAAGCTAAACCTACAAGTAAAGAAGTGCATGGCTTAGAACTGAGAGCACCTATGATATGTTTGAAATATTCATACAATGAAATAAAGTGTTCAACTTAAAATTACACCCTACCAACAAATTGGGTTATGAGGTGTATAACCATCACGTATCATCCAAGGGTGTACACCTTCAAATGATTTGTTTCAAAAGGAGTTTTATGAAAATTTCCTAAGAGTACACTATAAAAATCCATACAAGTTCCAGATGAGAACACTTGGTGAGATCAACATAATCAATTAAGTCTGGAAACATACTGATGACTCTATGAAAATAGAGTCATTAGTACATTTTTTTACTTAATATTTACTGGTTTTATTTAATAAATAGTATTTTTATAGCCAAAAAATTAAAATATAAACTTTTTAGTGAAAATAGGTGAAAATATAATTTTTAGAATTTTTGGGATTTGTTTTGGAATTTTTATGAATTTTTAATGCATGACCAATCATGAGCTACCACATGGTATGCCATGTAAGCAGAAGAGCTAATTGGGCAAGCCACGCGGACGCCACACAAGCACGGAGAGTGAATCACGTAGCGTTGTGTGGGAGGAGGATGAAACATGCACCACATGTCAGCACGACTTCAATCCGAGTTCCAAAATCGGTCAACGTGCCATGCCACGTGTCACCATACCATGATCCGCACGTTCCACCCGTACGCCACGTCATTCATTCTTGCAAATCACATCGCACCACAAATTGCTGACTCGATGAGTGTTATCTCTGACCGGTCTCCCTTACCACGTGTTGCTCCCTGATTCACCCAATGAATTTCTGATGCCACGTGTCACTCTATGATTGGCTAAAACTATCAGTTTTGCTTGTTTTGATCGTAGCCCTTGAACTGAAGCTGATCATATGGTCTAGATCGCACTTGAGCTTTATTTAAGCCTCTAATCACTCCATAAACCCTAATTGGCCTCCACCAGTATAATTTTAGTCAATTTTTAGAGCTAAAAATAGAGAAAAATACAAAAAAAATCAAGAAACGACACAATTTTGGTGGAGATTCTAGGGGAAATTAATTCTACAATTCAAGATATTGATTGTATTTCTTTTTCTACTCTTTTCTTTATCAATTTTATGTCTTTCTTTATAAAAAATATGAACTTTATGAACACAATTATGTGTAATTAATTTATTAATCTAGGGATCTTATGAACCCAAATTTCACCATGTGATGATCTAAATTTTTACCCTAATTATAATATTAATTTAATTATATTATTTAATCTAATTTTTATGCTATTAATTGTTTGGCCAACAATTTATCTATAGAGATAATTAAATAGATTTGAGAGAATTATTTAATTGTTTGTCTTGATTAAATAACATGCATAGTTTCTAGCTAGAGATATATGATTCTTATGTATGTGATCCATAATTGATGAACTTAATGAGTAGTATGCAATTTAATTGGCATGAGAGTGTGATTAAATTAATTACTATATGGTGTGCAGTTTACCTGAGAGAGGAATACATGCTAAGTTATATTCAATTGATCATGTAATTAATTGATATTATATTGGGAGATTTTAGTGATTCACATGTTTAGAAAATTGGGGGATTAAGTATTCCTAGATATTTTCTCATATATCTTTTTAGCCACAAAATCTAATTTAATTAATTATTGCTATTTACTTTTAGTTATTTTAATTTTGTTTCCTTAAAATATAAAAACACCAAAAAAAATTGATTTTTTATTATTTTCAGTTTTAAAAATTAGTTTCTAATAAAATAATCTCTGTGAGAACGATCTTTACTTATCATTATATTACTTGTTACGATATATATACTTACGTATTCATTGCACACACAATTTGTGTGACTATCACATACTTAATGAAATAGTATGTCATGTCCAACTAAAGAACAAAATATGTGTCCACTCATATATTGTATGTTCAGAATAATGTTTCAACTCTTCCAAGATTACATAAGTTCACATGATGCCAAGAGACATACAACCAAGAGGTAAAGGCCAAGAAGGCTCCACAATAGAGTTTCAAAAATTACATAGATAAGGCCATGGGCACATATCCTTACATATCATCTCAACCAAAATCTCTAGTGATAACAATTTTCTTGAAAGAGCAGAAAAAGGGCACAAGATGCCACTCATAAAGAACAACATTGGATATAAATAATGCCCCATTTTGATAAAAAGATAGACAATGCTTTAGGTACACTTTTATTTTAATAAAACTTATGTCTTAAGGTATTTAGGCCAAGCTTGTCTCGTATTCAGGGAATTCAAGAAGGATAGGTAAAGTCCAAACTATAAAGGGACTGAGAGGTATGGACTATGAAAAGTCACATGCCAGTATTTTGGGGTCAAGAGTTGTTACAACTTCTACACCTCATCTCTACGAACCATGCCTGGCCTTTGAAAAGATAGAAACTATACCACGGGTTCAAAAATTGCTACAACTTCTCCACCCCCTCCTCTATGAGCAATGCTTGATTTTTGAAAAGGCAGTAACTATGCCCCAAGTTTGGGAGTTGCTACAACTTTTGTGCACTATCTCTGTGGGCTATGCTCAACCTTTGAAAAGGCAATATCTAAGCCTCAGGATCTGGCGTTACTACAACTTCTATGCCCAATATCTGTGGGCAATACTTGACCTTTGAAATGGTAGCAACTAAGCTTTGGGTTAAGAAATTTCTACAACTTCTACACCTCATTTCTATAGGCCTTGATTGACTATTGAAAAGGAAGCAACTACACCCCAAGCCCAGAAGTTACTATAAATTTTGCATCTCATCCACGCAAACTCAGATTTTCTCATGTTGGGAACCTTGAGTCTCCAAACCTGGTCATTGATAAAAACCACTAGGCACGAATAGAGTGCAACCATACTCATGATAGGATGGAATAATCCACCAAAGACTACAAAAAATTTCTAAGTCTTAAGACCAAAAGCTTGGATGACTTGATAAACTCAAACACCCTAAGTAGGGAGGCTGGTATACCAGGAACACATTGGATCAAACAAACCATCATTACTTAGATAATGTGAAAATAATCACACGAAAATAATTGAGTCTAGGCACAAGCCCAATAGGTACATGATAAAACTAAAAATGATCGGACTAACTAATGGACATACAATAAAATAGGCCAATATGAGCCCACCGAATGTCACATGGCTAGACATACCACATGTGGCACAATATGATACATATGGCCAGACATGAACATGTGGCCATATATGGTACTCGTGGCTAGACATGGAACACATGATCGAATATGGTACATGTGGTCGGACATCATACATATGGCTGAAGATGGCACATATGGGTACATGTGGCCAGATATGGTACATGTGGCAAGACATGGTACACATGGCCAAACATGGCACATATGGCCAAACATGTTACATGATATGGTACAAGTGGTCGGACATGCCAAGTGTGGTCAAACATGGTGCATATGATCGACACAAATAGTGTGCAATAAATGTGCAAGTTTATGTATCGTAATAAGTAATATAATGATATAAAAAGATAGTTCTTACAGAGATTATATTATTATAAACTAATTTTTTAAATTAAAAAATAAAATTCAATTTTTTTGTTGTTTTTATGCTTTAAGAAAGCAAAATTAAAATAACTAAAAATAAATAGCAGTAATTAATTAACTCAGAATTGACAACTTAGAGGATATATGAGAAAATATCAAGGGATACTTAATTCTCTAATTTTTTAAACATGTGAATCACTAAAATCTCCCAATATAATTATCAATCAATGACATGATCAATTGAATCTAACCTAGCATGTATTCCTCTATCAAGTAAACTACATACCATATAGTAATTAAACTAATTACACTCTCATGTCAATTAAATTACATACTACTCACTAAGTTCATCAATTATAGATCACATACATAAGAATTATACATCTCTATCTAGAAACTATGCATGTTATTTAATCAAGACAAACAATTAAATAATTGTCTCAAATCTATTTAATTGCCTCTATAGATTAATTATTGGCCAAATAATAATAGCATAAAAATTAGATTAAATAATATAATTAAATTTAAATCATAATTAGAGTAAAATATTAGATCATCACATGTAAAAAATTAGATTCATAAGACCCCTGAACTAGTAAATTAGCTAGACATAATTTCATTCATAAAGCTCATACTTTTCATAAAGAAAGAAGAATAAAAATAAATACAACCAATTTCTTGAATTGTAGTACCAATATCCTCTTGAATCTCCACCAAAATTGTATCTTTTTTTGAATTTTTCTCTCTTTTTGGCTTCAAAACTAATAAAAAATTAATACTTTTTGATTCATTAGGGTGTATAGGGCAATTACAAGGTTAAATTAAGTTCACATGAAATATAAACCGTCAGATCAATTTCAGATCAAAGGTTGAGATGAAAAAAGGAAAAATTAACAACATTGACCAATAAGAATGTGACACATGGCATGAAAGATTCATCGAGCAAATCAACGTGCAACGCATAGTGGAATGGAATGGTTATGGTTAACGTGCACTGAGTCAACACCATATGGAATGCTGTGATGTGTGATTACAACTTGCATGGTGCCCAAGAGGAAAGAATGGATGAATCAGGTGACGACGCATGGCATACCCATTGGCTGCGCGGTGAAACTAGAAACTATTGTTGTATTGACATATATCACTACCTACATCATCTGATACACACAACGTTGTACGATTAGCTCTCTTCGTTTACATGGCATCCACGTGGAATGCCTGATCAGCTGTCATGCTCACGTGGTTCCCAATGACATCTTCTTATTAGTCCTGCATTAAAAAATTCCAAAAAAATGCCAAAAAAAAATAATTTCACCTCTTTTCACTAGAAAGTTCATATTTTAATAATTTTAAGCCCCAAAAATACTACTTATTATATAAAATAAACAAATATTAAGCAAAAAAGTGCACTAATGAATCTATTTTCATAGAGTCATCAACATGTGACTAGACATGGCATATGTGTATGAACCCGTAACTGTGAAGATCACTTTGGAAACTTCCCAACAAGTATGTACCATTTCGTACAAATGCAATGGATCACAGATCCCAACAAGGGATAAGCTCAAAGGGTGTCCACCATCTCGAAATAAATGATACCACAAATGGATCTCACTTAAAAGTAAAAGAAGTTCATCGATGTAACATAAGTACATAATCATAGGTACATGATTCAAAAGTATAGAAATAGTATAGAAACATGGCATCTACATATGTCCAAAAAGTCCATACAAAGACTTGAACCCTAACAACATGATCCAAGCATGTGGTAGTCCATTGGGTCCTAAAAACCCTATTAAGCATGCTATAGTGCACAAGCTCCATGAACTTTGAAAATCTAAAACAAGGGATGACCTCGATAAAGTCATAATAAGAGTACCTAACTCATAGAGCCATGAACCTATACTATCCACAATCAGTATTAAGTATTCCAAAAACACTTGAACAAAGGCCCATAACTTATTGTCTAATCCCAGCAGGCTATTATCCTCTAATATAGCTACTAGAAGGTATAAACCTTAGTGACTAACACACTTAGGAAGTACAAAGCCCAAAGCATATGAAGTTTCATGATAGATCAGGTCTTTAAGACTAATTAAAGGTTACAAAGCATAAACTTCCACCTAGCATAAATTTTTATCTAATGGGCCACGATGCCCTATCCATTGCCTTCCCAGTTTGTGCCACATCATATGTCTTCCTAGATAATAGACACTTCTAATGGTGCACTTCTATATGTCCTCTCTTATCGAATACATTCTTAAAGTGTTCAACCATGTGTCTACATTTCAAAAAAAAATTGGACACAAGTTAGACAGAATTTATTAACTAGAGTAGAATATTCATCCTACCAAAAGTTGAGGCGATGAAGACATGATCCCTTACTACTTGGATCCTTAAAAAAAGGTCTAAACCTCTATGCACCCATGAGTAAAAAATTTAGAAAAATAATTACGATAAATAAAATCCTAAGTGTTAAACAATGAGGATATCTAAAAGAGCAATATCATAACCCTTACACTTATACACTTCATCTAGAAAAGGGTGGTCATGCCATCGATAGATCTTATAAGGATTTCAAAACCATTATTATGAACATAACTGTACCGTTAGGATAGTCTAAGACCATCGCTCAAATAGACGCACACTCGATCACCAATGTGTGAACCCGAGCTACCTATTCCATGGTCAAAAATTCTATGAGTTGCCAAACCATGGTCAGACACTCCATGAGTGGTCAGACTATGGTCGGACATACCATAAGGGGGTCAAACCATGGCTGAACATGGATCCCTCACTCCTCAATTAGTCATCAATTGGGCTACCACCTCATAAGACCCATCACAATCTGTGCTCGCTCATCCCCATGACGACCAAGTCCGATCTCGTTCATCAATCACTTTGTCCTTCATCAAGCAATTGGATATCCCGTAAGCTCACAAGTCCATAAATTTGAATTCATGTCTTCCCTCCCAAAAATAAAAAAATGATTTTATTAAGTAGTGATTTTAACATCGGCATTACTCTCTAACCGAGAGTTCGATTAAGAATTCGTAAAAATCACCAACAATAAGACATTACCATGCATGTTTTGAGTGTCTGAGACAAATAAGAAAATTTTCATATGGGTAAGTAATGACCATGTAAGGTGGACTTGACATCATTAGTGATGTTTAAAAAGTAGTGAACCCAATTGATGATAGAATGGAAAAATAGACCTTCTAGTACATGTATCCAGGCCTAGAAAGTCTAGGGACTGATGTTGGGTATAAAATAGTTACATTATATGGTATAATTTAAGAGGTCTTAGTTAGCAAGTAACTCATAGGTTAGCCCATTCAGTATTGAATCAGCAGATAAGTATCAATATCAAATAAATATCCAATCAGATAAATGATCAACATTTAATCTCTTAATTATCTGACAATGAGATAATTAAGCAAATAAAGCTCAAACAATTAAAGATAAATTTATTACTATGTGTAAAGGTATTCAACATGTATATTTTCTCATATAAACATTCACTACTATTCACCATAAAACATGACTTCTTAACTTAACAGAACTTTATAACTAAAGACAATTGAAAATACTAAGATCTATACTCTTTCCTTAAATATCTCTCTTCTTCTCTCTATATCACAAAGAGAGATACTAGTTTCTTGTTTCTTTTCACTACCCAGACTTACTTAAACCTCGTAGGATTAAAGGTTGTCATACTCCATGATGGTCTACGGTCTTAATGATATAGTATCTCTTCTTAGGTACACATGAAGCATATGTGCATAAAATCATTAGTAGTGATAAAAATCGATATCAATAGATTGTATCATAGATTAATAAGTCATCACATTCTAATTTATACACTTACATATAAAAAAAATGTCACCAAATTTAAAAAAAACTCTTATTTTATATTGCCTATTTTAGTTGTAGATAGTAGAGAGAAAGCCAAAGTTAAATTTTTTTTATAATAATGTAAACCAAAATAAAATTCAAATAAATGGGTTGGAAAACAAGTAGGGAAATTCCTATTTTTATTATGAACATATTTATTTACAACAATTTATTATATAATAATAAGTTATATATTACATAATGGTAAGTTATATATTATTTGTTATTTTTGTAGCAGTTTATACTTTTATTTTAAAAGAAAAGGTGAAACCTTAAGAACAATTAACTATTTTTTTCATTTTTTTATATTTTTTTAACTATTATTGAGATATTATTTTTATAATTATCTTTAACAATATAAAATAATGATTATAAAATTGATAAAATAAAAATTTAAAATTTGATCATTTGTTCTTATATTATCACTTTTTCTTAACAAAAGAACTAAATTATTATAAAAATAATAAAAAGATTAAACTACTCTAAGTTATATAACTAAGAGATAATTAGTACATTTATTTCACAATATAAGTAACACTATTTATTTGAATTGTTTTTTATAGAATATTTATTTGAATTGTTTAGGTACGAGTTTATGATTCTTTTCTATACAAATATAACATGTTATTTTTATAGTTTTGAGATTTTAGGTTATAAAAAATGTGATCATTTTTTAAACAAATGATTTTAACGAATGTTTAAATAAATTATTTTTAATAATTGATTGGATTTTATTTAATGGTGAATATCTTTTTATTTAATTTGATTTTTTTAGATTTAACAGTTATTTTAAAATATAATAGTATCTATATCATTAATTTAAATTATTTTATTATTAAAATAAATTTTTTATATTATTCATTTTATCTATTTGTCTATAAAATGAATCCATATAAGAAATATAAATCTATCAAAGATATTTCAACCCGGACAAGTAGAATTATAAATAGAAAAATGATATATAATCCTATTAAATAGTGTAATAATTTTATGATAATTTTATTCTTGTTTTTAAATTTTAATTAATTATTTTATATTTAATATATATAATAATTTAAAGTTATTAATAAAATAATATTTTAATTCTTAAATTAATTATATATGAAACAATAACAAAATTTTAAATATGATTTACTTGACATAATTAAACAAAAAACAGAGCTACAAATATCATTTTCCTTATTTTTTTCGATCTATGCATTTTTAATTAAAATAAACAACATATATATAATGACTAATTATTCTAACTATTTTTAAAAAATTACAAAAAAATATCACACATAAAATTTATAACAACAAATATAATACTCTAATAATATTGTGCGTGTGTCAATTAAACAATATTCAACATTAAATTTTAAACGTTTTATTTTGTTATTTTTCATTTATAATATAAAATTAATTCATTTAATATTTCATAAAAATGGAAATAAAAAATATTGAACACTACCGGCACGGAGACACCAACCCACTTAATAAATCAAATATATAAATGGAAGAAAATCTGATAATACATATCCATGAAATTAATATTACCAAATAATTTAAAATCCACAAGTAACGTAAGAAGTTTACTAATTAACTCATATATAAAACCCACTAAGCACATACTATATAATCAAATTCCCAAGTTTATTAACACCAGGTTAATTATGGTACTAGCTATGCCTCGAGAAATGCAAGAAGCACAAGTGATCATTGTAGGTGCTGGCCCTGCTGGTCTAGCTACCTCTGCTTGCCTTAATCGACATAACATTTGTAATATAGTACTTGAAAGAGATGATTGTAGTGCCTCTCTTTGGAAGAAAAGGTCTTATGATCGTCTAAAGCTTCACCTATCAAAACAATATTGCCAACTTCCCTATATGCCTTTTCCTCGTGGCACTCCTAGATATGTCCCTAGGGTTAAGTTCATTCAATACTTGGATAACTATGTCTCTCATTTTGGAATAAAGCCTAAATATCTTCGAAATGTGGAGTATGCCTTTTATGATGCTAAAATAGAGAAATGGTGTGTCAAAGCCAAGAACATAGCCCTGAATGTGAATGAAGTTTACTATGGCAAGTTTTTGGTGGTCGCGACAGGTGAAAACAGTGAAGGCTTTATTCCAAATATCAATGGATTGGATAGCTTTAAAGGGGATGTTATGCATTCAAGCTTGTATGAAAATGGCAAACCCTTTGTTGGCAAGCAAGTGTTAGTGGTGGGATGTGGAAATTCAGGCATGGAGATTGCTTATGACTTATCAAAATGGAATGCAAACACTTCTATTTGTATTCGCAATCCGGTATGTACCTATTTTATCTATACTAAACAAATTTGTTGATTAGTTGCCTTTACTCTATGTTGAAGTGTGTTACTCATTGAAAGTTTATTTTTTAGTTACAGATATAAATAGTTAGAGGATAGTGAATAGATATTCATCAAAATTATGAAAAATTAAAATTTTCGCAGACGATCAAGTATGCAATCATGTATAAATAAAATAACGTAAAAATATAAAGATTAAGACACAATATTTTTAAGTGAAAACAACTTATGTCACACCAATGACCTAAGAAGAAAACCATTGGTCCATCAGACGACCTAATTATTCATTATGAATAAATAAGATCCAATTACAAGCCAAGTCTTATACTATCCATCAAGATAAAGCTCATAAATAATCTACTTACAAACTGCTGCTTTCATCATAGCTTCTATAAAAAAGCTATTCGAATCCAAATCAATGTTCCGACAACTTTAGTCACACAAGCAATCGAACTCGTTCTTACCGTACTTGAAACGTTAGTCTTTTATATACACCTCTATGTTCTCCTTTTTTTCTCAACACTAATATTATATATATATAATAAAATTGGATTAAAGTTAAAGTTAAAAAGTGATAAGGAAGTAGAGTAGAGACAATAGGAGGATTGTTAGGAAATAAAATTGATGGAGGAATGTCAATCTCTCTTAATGTTTCATCAACAATCTCTTATTCTTCTACTATATTATTGTTTTGGCCATTGTTTGGAGTTGTAAGGGTGGATTCACTTCTGTATTGCTAGGAAAAGTTCCTCTTTGTTGAGCATTGATAGTTGTGGCTAGTTACCCAATTTGCATTTCAAGATTTTTCATAGTGGCTCCCATATTGCTACAACAATTTTCAATTTTATCCAACTAGGAAGCACTCTTTTTAAACCTTCCTTTGGTCTCCTCAACAAAGGAAACCATGGCATCCTCAAGTGACATCTTCTTTTTTCTTAGTTGACTATCAAACCCTAGAGGAGGCTGCACCGCATTCTTTGTGTTTCCATAAGAAAAATTCTCATGGTTTTGAAACCCTGGATGGTAGTAATTTGGCATAGGATTACCATGATAGTTGTAGTTCCAGTTGTTGATGTATTGAACATGTTCTTGACTTGCTTCATTCATCATAATTTTCATACTTGAATTTGCAACATATTCTGCACTTTGTGGTAATCTTTGGGATGTCAAGGCTGAAATTTGGTGAGATAGAGAAGCTACTTGAGCTGAAAGGGTAGCAAACAGCTCCAATTCATGAATCCCGACAACTTTCTTAGCCATAGACCTTTCAGTTGGCTATTGATAGTTGTTTGATGTCATTTCTTCCAAAAGAGAAGTAGCACCCTTAGTTGTCTTTGACATCAAAGTCCCACCAAAAGTAGCATAAACTATGGTTCTAGTTTGACCATTTAACCCATTATAGAACATCTAAACTTGCAACCAATCTGGCAATCCATGCTGAAGGCAATGTCGAATCATATCTTTATACCTTTCCTATACTTTATAGAGTGTCTCAAAATCATTTTGCCTGAATTGACCAATTTCACTCCTAAGTTGGGCTATTTTTGCAGATGAAAAGAATTTAGCAAGAAATTTTTCTACCATATCCTACCAACTAGTGATGCTTTCCGGTTGTAAAGATTGTAGCCAACCTCTGGCCTTGTCCCTCAATGAAAAAGGAAATAATATCAGTCTAATGGTGTCTTCAGTAACACCATTCATCTTTATAATGTCGTAAATCTCCAAAAACATCGTCAAATGAATATTGAGATCATCAAGTGGTGATTAGCTAAATTAGACTTGTTGCACCATGCTGATCAACACTGGTTTGAGCTCAAAATTATTGGCATTAATGGTCTAGCGTCTTACACCTGAGTAGTTGTCATTCATAATTGACCTTACATAATCTTTCAAGTTGTGTGGTAGTACATTCTATTCTCCTTTAGCCATGGCTAGTACTTTATTCTTTCTTCGTGATCTAAAGGTTCTTTCAATCTTCACATAGAAAGGAATAATGTTTTGAGTTCTAGCACAATGCATCCAATGTCAAAAACACACTTAGAGAAATATAAAAAAATATAAAAAAAATAAAATATAATTCTAAATTAAAACGAAGATTACTTTGTATTGATATTGGCAAAAATAAGAAGAAATCAATCCCCGACAATGGCGCCAAAACTTGATCAGTGCAAAACAGCAAGTGCACAGTATCGTAGTTTTATAGTAAAATGATAAGAATAGCATCATTTTTAAGGATTGGTAACTTACTTTTGACAAATACCAAAATAATTTTAATCTCAATTTTATCTAGAGAAGTCACTAATGTTGTTGTAATTGAAATTTAAAATAAAATCAATTTAAAGAAAACGCACAAAAGAAAATAAAGATATTGTTCGAAGATCAAATTAATGGGAAGAAAATTTCTAGGAAATCGATTTCACCATATCCCTCACTATGCTTTACTTATCTTGTTAATTGAATTTAATTCTCTCTGTTTGTTAATAATCTCTAAAAAAATATCCAAAAACCTCTTTCGATAGTCAATTGGAAACATTTTTGTTCATCAATTTACACAAGAATATGCAATTTAACAAAGAAAGAAAGATTTAAGACTAATGATTTTAATACTACATAGGTTTATACAAGTCTTTCTATCTCTATATTTACCTATGTTGAAATCTTCTAAATTTATCCTATATTTCATTCTTTCGATAATAAATCACAAGATTAAAATCATCTAATTAATGGTCAGTTAATTAGAAACAATAAACTCAAAATAAATCAAATAAACATGAAGAGAAATAATTTAAATTAACATAAAAAGCAAGCATAGCTCAGAATCAGATTACATCTCTACGTCGCTCTATCTTTTTTTTTGTTCTATTTTCTCCAGCGTTAATCTCTTTCTCTTTCAACGCCATTTTCTGTTTTTGTTTTTTTTTCTCTGCTTCCCAGTGCCATTTCTTTCTTTTTCTTTCTTTCTATTCTTCGATGCATTTATGTTCTCTTTTTTTCTCTACGTTGATCTTTTATATATATATATATCCTTTTACCCCGCTTTCTTTCAATTTTTTTATTTTTATTTTATTTTATATATATTATTTTTAACTTTCTTTCAACAAATTTTCATTTATATTTGATTTCAATAAATCTTCATTTTATCTAAATTTGCAATAAAATTTAAATAATAATAATGAAATTTAAAATTAATAAAAATAAATAAAATTAGACTAAAGTTAAAGTTAAGAAGTGATAAATTATGCAAGTCATCACTAGTCAATTAAATAATTAATTTATGACTTTTTAAATTGAGTAGATCGATTTAAATATGTCTCAATTGATTGAGTAGTCTAATCTCAAAATATTAATACATGTCTAATATAAAATTTAACGTGTATAAGAACAAAGATACACCTGAATTGTTATTGTTGGAGCTTGATAGTTTCTTTGGTTTAAAAAATTCTTGAAGAACACACATAAAAACTAAAATTACATTTGTATATTTTGTTCATGAATATCGTCGACACTCACGTAAACCTTACATTTATTAATTTATAAAAATTTAAATTATCGGACCATGTATTAATATATTATTTAAACACGTTCATTTTCCGCTCTATTTGCATGAGCTTATATGCCACGCATATTAATGGTGTTAACTACTAGCTAACAAGGAAAATAAATAATTACTAGAAAGATTTATGGAAAGTAAGAGACAAAATTCACAATATAACACTTAGTTTCGTTGTTTTTGAAACACATTTAGATTTATCACTCCCTTTTAATAATAATAATAATAGTAGTAGTAATAATAATAACAACATTTTTTATAAAACAAATTGTATATTTGCAGGTTCATATTGTCACAAAGGACATAATCTGGATAGGAATGTTCTTATTGAGGTATCTTCCAATTAATTTAGTTGATAAAATTACGATCTTATTAAGTAAAATAACACACGGGAATTTATCCATTTATGGGTTACAAATGCCAAAGCTTGGACCATTCTCTACAAAAATGTTGACCGGTCGGAGCCCTACCATTGATGTTGGTTGTGTTGGCAAGATTAAGAATGGAGAAGTCAGGGTAAATTAATTTCTAGATATTATATATTTTCTTTCCTCACTTGTACGAATTATTTATGCAAATAAAAATCTGAGGAATAATTATATTATTTTTTGAATATGGTAATTAATCCAAGCTTTAAAGTTATTACCAACATATATATAATAATGCCAATGTATTTGTAGGTTTTTCCTGCCATAAAAAGCATCGAGAAAAATGTGATCGAATTTGAGAACGGTCAAACTAATCGTTTTGATGCAATAATATTTGCCACCGGCTACAAAAGCACTGTCAACTATTGGCTTAAGGTACGGATATATTAAGAAGTTATTTATCGATTCGAAACTAACATGATAAGAATATATATAATTAAAATTAACCTTACTTTGTCTTTTTACTATTGAATTTTTTAAAATAAATTGTTTGTAATTTTGTATCATAATTCATCAAATATATATATATACATGATAAGAGTTTTGTTTGTTTTTTAAAAAAAAAAACTAGTTACTTTTATATATATATATATATATATAGAGAGAGAGAGAGAGAGAGAGAGAATTTTGTTGTAATGCATGATAATTAATTAATGTAGGATGAAGACCATTTCTTCAATACATATGGAATGCCCATGAAAAAAGTTCCAGAACATTGGAGGGGGGAAAATGGAATTTACTGTGCTGGACTTTCAAGACAAGGAATTGCTGGTTGTTCAAGCGATGCCAAAAATATTGCCGAGGATATTATGTTTGTTTTGTTAGAGAACAAGAGAACTTAAACTCTCTATTTGCATATTAATGATACATTATCTTTATCTATATATTGGAAATGATAAATAATATTTGTGTTTACTTTAGTTTAGAATTTCTATAAATATGATTAACGTATTTTTATATTTGTATTAGGTCAAGCAAAATTATAAGAATGAACTGGTATGAATTTATTCTTCTCCTCTCTACCTAGCTATTGTTGAGACAAGGATAAGAAAATTAAAGATTTTCATTGGAAAATATCGTAGGCTTACAATCACAAAAGTCACTATATATATAAATTTAATAAAGTAAATTAAGACATAATTGAAATAACGTGACATAATGAAAACATTTCTGTGCTAATGCAATTAGTCAATAATTATAATATTATTTCTTTAATCCATTCCTAACATAAATCCCATAACTCATTCTCAAATCCCCCGCAAATTCAAAGTTGAAATTGTTAAGTAGTTTAGTCTTGTATTATTAAACTAGGTGTTATAGATCTCATGATTTTTTAAATCAGAGTTGCCATCATGTGATTCAATTACTCTATTGTCTTTTTATATGGTTACACCTTCCCCTTTATTATCCTTTCCTCGTATAATTTTAAGAGCTTTTGAAAAGCCACCAACACCTTTGACATTTGTGATGCCTCTTCCACCTGTCATATTTTCTTTACTTATATTGTCTGTCTTACTATAGTTATCCTCCACCCTTATAAAGTCTTATTCACCATAATTGCCACTCTCACCCTTGTTGCCTTCTTCCTCACATCAGTTCCTCTTGTGTCTTGCTCACCTTTTAGTAATGAGTTTTTTACTTTTTTTTCTATCAGTGATTGTCCTAATCTCTTAAAAGGAGTGAATAGTTTATTTTTAATTTTTATCAATTTTTAACTTAATAACCTAAACAAATCAATCAAACATGCAATCACATGTAAAAATAAAATGTGAAAATAAAATAGTAGCACACGATATTTTTAGGTAGAAACAACCTAAGCCACAACCATGACTTAAGAGAAAAAACACCAGTCCACCGGATCACCTAACTTTCTACTATGAAAATCAAATGTTTAAGTACAAACTCGGTCTTATGCTACCCTCTTTAGGATACTGCCCCAATGTACTTTACTTACGAGCCCCTACTTTGTTTTCACAATTTCCAATATTAACGTGAGCGGTTTCCAAACCAACATTCCAATAAGCTTCCTACCAATCAGATATGTTCCTGAATTAACTACAAAATAATTAACACAAAAAACACAAGTGCCCGTGTGTGTTCTAGAACGGATTTAATAATGAATAATCCTAACTAGATGATTCAAAGCATATGTTACTTAAATAAAATCAACTAGTAAATCCTAGAGTAAAAAGATCAAGCACAAGTTCAATAAAAATAGTTTCTTTAAAGATTAATAATCAAATCAAATAACTATGATATGACAAAAACAATTATTTGATCTAACAATTTAAGAACAAAAATAAAGAAGAAGTCATAAGAACATATTATCAAAATACCATAAAATAATTAGGCTTATTAATCAATCAAACATAACCACCAATATTTGATAGATTAACTAAATAAAGAAGCCTAAATAATTATGATCTTATATTTGTAAAACGAGAGAGAAATTAAGAAGATTAGAATAATACTCTTATGTGGCTGATTAAAACAATAAGTAATGAGTTTTATTTATAGAAAAAATTAAAACACTTAATCATATGTAATTGATAAATATATTTTCTATTATAAATAGGATTAGTAATACTCATTAATTAAGAAAACTCCTATATAATTGATAAATATCTTTTCTATTATGAATAAGATTAGTAATACTCACTAATTAAGAAGACTCTTATTTAAAAAAGAGTTCTTTTAAAATAGATTTTATGCTATCTTTTATGCTAAAGATTTCAACTATAATTTAGAGTATATCTTATCTAATATCTTTTAGCATATCTTATTTTAGAGTATATCTTATCTAATATCTTTTAGCATATCTTATTTCATATTTTAGCACTAAAAATAATTTCAGATTTATAAACATGTGCTATTAAATGCATAAATGTAATCTTATGTATTGTAGTTATCAAAAATATATCTGAAGTACAATTATCTAGAACTCGAGCATTTTTTTGGCTTTTCTTGATAGACTTGGTGGCAGACCTAAAAACAAATTTACAGATAAATATTTTATCCACGAAAATAGTCAACACTCATAGTTCTTATAGTAATCATATTTAGCTTGTTTTTTAGCTTCTTCCTTTAGATTTTAACTCTAACAATTCTCATACAATGATAACTTAAGCCAAGGCATTCATAAATTGAAACATGTTACCTTTAATGGCTAACTTATTGCCACTACCACTAGTGATTTTCACTTCACTCCATTAGCAGTTCCGATTTCTATTTCTGAAGCCTTGAGAACTCCTGAGTAGTATGAAGCTATGAAATAGGAAATTGAGGCTCTTTTACACATGAGACTTCATTAGTTGAGTGTCTTGAACAATCCAAGTCTATTGGTTGCAAATGGGTATTTCGTGTTAAGCTTTATAATGATGGCTTGCTTGAAAAATACAAAGCTCGTTTAATAGCAAAAGGCTTCAATCAAGTTGAAAGAATTGATTAACAGAAACTTTCTCACCTGTAATCAAGCATCAAACAGTTCGAATTGTGTTGAATTTGGCACTTGCTTGTGACTAACATGTTAAGCAACTAGATCTTAATAATGTATTCTTGAATAGTGATCTTCATGAGATAGTTTTTATTAAATAACCTTTTAATTTTGAAGATTATTCTCAACCTTGTTTGGTTTGCAAACTTCAAAAGGAATTCTATGGCCTTAAATAGTCCTGTTAATCTTGGTATTAAAAACTCAGTAGTGTTATCATTGAACTTGGTTTCACCAACTCTAAAACCGATCCAGCATGTTTTTCAGAAGTGTAAGGAATGAACTTACTATGATGCTTGTTTATATAGATGATATTCTGCTTACTAGTAGCAATGACAAATTCCTTGACAAGTCGGTACTAGCTCTTCACAATAAATTTGCTCTTAAATTTCAGGGGGATGTTCACTACTTCCTTGAGCTAGAAATTTTTAGCTTATCCAGAATAAATATGTTAAAGATCTTTTTCAAAAGTTTGGTTTTTAGGAATCTAAACCTATCAAAACACCTATGAAATCAGGTGATGTTTTTTGCGAGCTCAAAGACACTATTCTTAATGACCCTTCTACCTATAAAAGTCTCATATGGGCTTCACAATATTATGTGTTAACATGCCCTAATATAGCCTTTTCTATCGATAAACTTTGCCAATTTCTTCATGCCTCTATATAAGTCCATTGGATAACAGCTAAGAGAATTGTGATATTTCTCAAAGAAACAATCACTTATGGCTTAACCTTACATAAGTCACATTCCTTCGATTTGGTGGATACTGTGATTCAGATTGGGCTAGTTGCCCCGATGATCAAAGAAGAACTAAAGGCTTTGCTATTTCCTTAAGAGATTTACTAATATCTTCTATGTCTTCCAAGCAAAAGTGATAACAATATTAAGCAATGAAGCTGAATATAAGGCCCTTGCTGTGACATCTGCTGAAATGACTTGGATCAAGTCAATTTTGCTTGAACTAAATATCAATCTACCCAACATACCATTACTATATTGTGATAACTTGAGTGTTACAATGCTTGCTACTAATCCTATCATGCATGCTCGCATGAAATATGTTGAAATCGATTGACATTTTATTCATGATCAGGTTATCTAAGGATTGCTTGATGTGAAGCACATCTATTCCAGTAATCAGCTCGCAGACACACTCACCAAGTCTTTTGTTGAAGCTGCCTTTCATTCCTTAAAAACTAAACTTATGGTGCTTCCTACTTTTCATTCCTTAAAAACTAAACTCAAGGTGTAGGAAGCATCATGAGTTTGAAGGGAGATGTCAAGCTAAGTTTAGAAATGGTTTAGGGTTATAATTTTTGGTTTCTTGTAGTAGCTGTCATAACTATTTTTTTGTTATGAATTTTTTGTTGCCTAACTGGTGGTTAGATCAACTCTTGCATCCACGTGAAGTGGTTACAAGCAACCAATGTAGCCTAATTCAAGTGTGTATATAAGAGATTTTGTTGTGTTGTTTTCGTACATGAAATCATAACTTTCAATTCTATATATTGCTTGTTATCTTCCTCCACTTGTTTACAATAACAATTTAAATTTATGAAAATATCACTATCAATTATTTATTATTTTAATTTTTGAAGCTTTAGGTAAAGTATTATCCAATCCGTATCCATATAGAACATGAATCGAAATAGTTTTGTCAAAGGATGGAGCAAGGATGGGTTGACATTACCATCCTCACGTTAAATGTTTGCATGGATATGTTAATAGTAGATTCTTTGTCAAAGTTTTGAAAAATTTGTGAGTTTTTGATTATTCCTCACATATTAAAAATATGTGTTCCTTTATACATTTTATGTTCCATTCTTAATTCTCTACTGTATTGGTTGCTTAAGAATAGGCTAAAGGAATTAGGTTGGTCATAGAGAAGAGTTATTATCATTTGATGGTGGAAACACTCTCAAATCTCTGTTAATTATCTTAAAGAGTGGTTTGTGATGTTTAGTCGCGAAAAGTTTGATTGTTTCCGACATACTGAGAATGACATGTTATATGAATTGAATTCAATTGAGCCTTTGTGGTAGAGTTTTCAACGAAGTGTTGTAATTGATTAAAAATAATATTAGGTTTGTTAATCAAAATAAGAGGTGTCTAATTTAAAAAAAATCCATGGAAGGTGGCTTACCATATTGTCAAAGATGGAGGTACCTAACCCTAATTTGAATAAAGAATAGGAAAATTAGGTAGCCTAATTTTGTTGAATGAAGAAATGTTTGGCATATGAAATGGGAACTTGAAGGCTATAAATATGGCTTCATTTCTTCATTGTTGATCATCCCAAAATAAAGAAAAGCTTGTATGAGAAGTTCTTGGGTGAGAGAATTTTGTGGGAAAATTCTCTTAGGCTTGTAATTGCTTTTGTCTTTTGGATGTGTGAGAAGATTACTGAGTGTAGTTGTAATAATTTTCCACATAGTGAATTTTTCTCTGGTTGTCTTTTGACAACGGAAGTGGTTTTTTCTCCAATTTGGAGTTTCCACTATAATTTTTGTGTTGTGTATTCTCTATTTCTCTCTTATTTGATATTTTGCTAAGGAGAATCTTAGGAGGAAGAATTTGTGATTATACCATTTTATTCAAATTTCCTAACACGAAGCTGGACACTGCTTAACCCAATCAACTTTAAAAAATAAAGATCAAGTAGTTTGGGTCTCTACACTTTTTGAAGATTTAATTAATGAAATAAATAATTTTTTGATTAAAAAAATAACAAAGTTTATGTTAAAAATTAAAATATTTTATAATTATGTTTAATTTATATTAAAATTAATTAAATAATTGATATAATTAGATTGTTTGTTTGAATAGTTAAATGATCAAAATAAAATATATTTTTAGTTATAGTATTTTATTTTTTTAATGAAATATTTTAGTGAGAATAAAATTTATTTCAATTAAAAATAATTAAATTCATGAGTAAATATATAAAAAAATTATTTAAAATTATAAAAAGATTGAGTTCGAAAATTTAATTGAACAGGGAATTAATACTCTAACCTAATTTGCATCAATTTTCACTTAAGTTTTCAGGTATATTTTATATCATATCACGTGTTAAACTTATTTTCAAAATTAAAAAATTAATTAATTTTTGAAATAAGATTAATACATATTATAATAAAAATAATTAAATATAAACAAAATTACAAATTTATATGTTTTTACATCTTTCCCACTCCAATCCTACACAATGCTTATGATGCCGAAAGCCGAAACAAGACAAACAAGTGCGAAATTATCGCTGCGACCGAAACGTAATAGTAAATTAGTAATAAATAATAATTACAAAATAAAATTAAAAAGGATAAAGACGTGATTTCCATTTTTCACGCTTTCTCTTGGCATTCCGAGATTTCCAAGCAATCTCGCTCCGACCTATTCTGATTTCCGAATTTCTCGATTCTTTTTCAGTAAGTTTTCTTGCTCTTTAGCACTGCCATAAGTCTATTTCATTCTACTAATTTACTTATGTTAAATAAAACATTTTTAAGATATCTTTTAGGCAATTAAGCTCTCGAATTGCTTCCGATTAGTTTACTGTAGTTGTAAAATTCTTAAATTTTCCCAAGAAAATAGATCCTGGATTGTTTGTGTTGGCGAGAAAGTCTTGGGGATTGAATGAAACTCTCTGTTTCAAATCTCATATCTCCGAGCACGGCTCAGTTGAGCCCTGGAATATGAATTGGCACTTTGTTATTACTTTTCAATTATGATTTTTATGAGTTTAGTTTTAGGGATAAACTCTACACTTGCTATAAAAACTCTGCTTTCTTTCTTATGAACTTGTTTTTGTTAACGTTGTTACACTTATAGTTACATTTTCTACTTTTCTGGTAATAACTATTGCCTATCGGGAAACTCCTCTCTTTGGATATCAGTCAAATTTATGTGGTACATACCATACATTGTGAAGCTTATGGACGCAATAAAATGACCTGGGATGCCTAGGGAGGTAGATTATGCGATTAATTTCCGCACAGGTGTGAACTTGGTTGTAGGTTTAGGGATGTCCCTTTTTCAATCCTATATGATACAGAAAGATTTTAGACTAAGCATAATTCTGTAGTCTCTTCCCAACAACTTTGACTTGGATTTATTTTCTATGATATTATTCTATATCTTACTAATACTAGTACTAAAGTGTTTCCCATCAAATTACATGATCTCGTATAACAGTGGATTTGGAGAAGGGAGGTGATGCAACAGAGAGCTCTATTGAAGTAGATGTTGGTTCTTCAGGAGGAATCCCAATTCTAGAACCACATGTGGGTATGGAATTTGATACAGAAGATGACGCCAGGAATTTTTATGTGGAGTATGCTAGACGGGTAGGATTTGTTGTACGCATCATGCAGCGCCGTCGCTCAGGTAGAGATGGAAAGACTCTTGCCCGCCGTTTAGGATGTAACAAACAGGGTTTTTCACCCAATCATAGGGTTGCATTTGGACCAGAGAAAAAACCAAGGCCTAGTGCACGGGAAGGTTGTAATGCAACTATTCTGGTGAAGATGGAGAAAAATGGAAAATGGGTTGTGACAAGATTTGTAAAGGATCATAATCACCCGCTTGTTGTGACTGCTAATGGCTTCAGCACTGCAGTAAGTCTCTTTTTAAATATATTTACCCCTTTTTCCTGCATGTTAGCATCGTTACAAAACAGATGCATCTTCCTTTACTCTTCATTCCATCTCTACAATTGGGCATCTTGTTGAACCCAATGAGTGTTATTTCTTATCCTTACCATTGGAGGGAATTACCTGATTTTTCTCTTTTTTATGATAATTGATACATAAGGAAATTGAGGTCACTATAGGTCTTTTATTTTGTTTTATTGTGAGGTCATTATAGGTCAAGCACTAAGAATTTGTTGTAATTTTATTGAGAAAAATACTCTCTTTTACTTGTTGTAAAAACGACACATAGGTCCTTTTGTGACAATTTAGTTGTATTATTATAAAAAAACAATTGCATAATGACAAAGATAATTTTTTATTTTATTTTTTAATTTTTTCAATTATATTAGATAGAGATTGATGTAACTTAAATAAACTGTAACTAAAAAAGTTGAAAGAAAAATAAAAACATAAAAAAATAGTTATTTGTTTTCATGGAATCACTTTTTTCATAACAATAGGATTAAGTTGTTATATAAGTAGAGAAATATGGGACTTTTACAGCCACCTTTTCAGTTTTATTTTGTCTATGGATGGCAGAGATATATGAATATCGCTATGACAAAAAATTATCCAATGGCTATTCATCTTTCCATTTTGCCAGAGATATTTTTTTGTGTTCTTCAAGTGTTTCTTTATTATCTCATATTATGACTTATGCCACCATGTTTAAGAGCATTCATTTAGTCTGAAGCAGCCAAGCAACTTTAAAAAGCATATTGTTCTTACCTTGTTACTGAGTAGTTTTCGTTGCTTTTACTGTTATGTGAAGCAGTTGAATTTTAGAGCCCCATGTTAGCTAGGTTTCAGAATGCAAGTGCCTTTTATGTATGAGATTATCATATTTTTAATTCATTAATAAACTGTAGGGTGACAAGGATAAGAAAATTGAAGAACTTACAAAGGAGTTAGAGCGCCAAGAACAACTATGTACAACATACAAGGAAAATTTACTTAGTTTTATGAAAATGGTTGAGGATCAAACCGAAGAACTCTTGGGAAAGATACAAGTTATTGTTGATAATATTAGAAATGTAGAATCAGAAGTGCAAAAACATTCTCAAAGAAGATAGTTTGTAACTTAACATTAACTGTCAGTGAGTAGTGACTGTGTCCTCTGTACAGTCGTAACTGGAATCGATGCTAGAGTTGACAACTCTCCTCCTTTCAACCTTATATGAATATATGATTATGGTAGGATGTGTAACAGTGTTTTTATTGCCAATCTACTTCACATCTAAATATAACATATGCGGGCATGGTCCTGGGGTATGCAAAGTTGGTTCTGTTCCGTTTTAAACCAATTTGATTAGCTGGTTCTCAAATGGAAACTGACCGAATTAATTATATAAAAAATGACCGAATTAATTAAAGATGGAAAACCAATATTAACTGAACAAAAAAATTTGATTTTGAGGTTTGATTGGTTTTTTACATCTAAAAACCAGGTTAATTCATACTTGATTGGCTCTTAAAAAATAAAATCAAACTAATAATCTTGAAAAATATATATTACGTTGATTTAGGTGATTTTTCCACTCTTAAGCATCCTCGTGAGCTAAAAACAGTAAATTAATAACCCTATTATTGAATTATTATGAAAGTTGCATATATATCATTTGATTTTATGGAGCGATAAAAATTGTATTTAAATATTATTAGTGGTATAAATCTATCATTATTATGACAAATTTATTATCTAAATCTTTATTATTGGTACAAATCTATTACTAAATATTTTATTAGTGGTACAAATTTATAATCAAATTCTTTATCATTTATACAAATATATTATCGAAAATATAATGTAACTTTTGAAAAAATAATATAGTAATACGTTTATATCATTATTTATACTTAAGTGTTATTTTTATTCTCGATATAATTAAATAATATGTTTATAATTTTTGTGATAATGAGATGGTATATTTATTAGTTTAAATAAAAATTATTATAATAATTTGAAATTTTAAGATGTTAGCAATTTAGATAGTTGTGTGCGATTAAATTTCATTATTTGAGCTAAGTTGTATTCTTGATCAAAAGTTTATCGACTTAAATTTTCAAAATAATTTACCAAAATTTCTCAATAATACTCATCCTCTCAACATGTCCATTAAATATCTTTAGTAAAAATCCTTTAACAACCATGAGAATGGTGCTAATGTGCTCTATTGATACCTTTTATTTTAGAACTTTTTCTTTTAATGGTAAGATATTTCAATTCCATATGTTTAGTACCTTTAGAATATTTGTCGATCTTAGAGAATAATACTATCATAGAATTATCATAATAAATTTTCAACTTGGCAATACTATCAATAATTTCAAGTTCTGAAATAAAGTTTCGTAGCCAATTTTCTTGAATTGTGGCCTCAAAGTAAGCCACAAACTCAACCTCTATGGTGGAAGAAACAATGATAGGTTGCTTCATACTTTTTCATGATATTACTTTTCCAACTAAAAGAAACAAATAGTCAAATGTGGACTTTTTTATGTTCGTATATCCAATAAAGTCTAAATTTAAATATCCAATCACCTTAAGATGGTCAGATCTATGATAAGTGAGCATGTGATCTTTAGTTCATTGCAAGTATCTCAACACTTTCTTTATAGTCTTTGAGTGATTTATTCTTGGATTACTTTGATACCGACCAAGAATTCTAACAACAAACTAATGTCTAGCTTAGTACAAGTTTGAGCATATATTAAGCTCTCATGATGAATAAGGAATTCCTTCCATTTATTTCATTTCTAAATTATTCTGTGAACATTAAATTAGGCTGAATTTATCCCTCTTTTAAATTAAAACGAAGTTTGATGAGCATCTTTCCATTTTAAACCTCTCTAAAACTTTATTAATATATGTTTTATGAGACAATCCTAAAATCCTTGTGATATAACTCGGAATATTTCTATTCCAATCACATAAATTGTATTACACATATCTTTCATTTCAAATTTATTTAAGAGGAATTACTTGGACTCATGCAACAAACCAAGATCATTAGTAGCCAACATCATCAACATACAATATTAAAATTATAACCTTGCTCCAATTGATCTTCATATATATACACCTATCCACAATGTTCTCCTTAAATTTAAAGAAGGTGATGGTATTATTGAACTTAAGATATCATTGACGGGAAGCTTGCTTAAGTTTATATATTAACTTCTTAAGTTCATATATTAACTTCTTAAGTTCATATATTAACTTCTTAAGTTTATACGCCATATGTTCCTTTCCTTCGGTAGAAAAACTCTCATGTTGATCCATACCAAATTCCCATTCAGAAAGGCAATTTTTATGTCTATTTGATGTAACTCTAAATCATAATGAGCTACCAAAGTCATGATAATTCTAAAAGAGCCTTTCTTAGAGACTAGTGAAAAAGTATCCTTGTAATCAACACTATCCTTTTGAGTGAAACCTTTAGCAACAAGTTTGGCCTTAAATCGTTCAAAATTTCCACTTGAGTTGTGCTTGGTCTTAAAGACCCATTTACACCTGACTTTTTTGGAACCTTTAGGCATTTCAACAAGGTCCCAAACCTTATTATGCTCCATTGATTTCAACTCATTTTTCATGTCATTTAGAAGGATTAACGTTTTCAATGGCCTATGAAAATGAAATTGGGTCTATATCAATTTCAAACTCGAATTCTAGTTCTTGTAGGACAATAAGTGTATACCCTTTAGATTTTTCTGGATAACCAATGAAGAAGCCATTGATTGCCCTTGAATCCAGCTTCTTTTCATGTGGATTATGTATCCTTATTTATGCAAGGCAACCCCAAACATGTAGGTGCCTTAAGCTGGATTTTCTAACAGTCTACGGTTCAAAAAGAGTTTTTAGATCTACCTTACTAGGAACCTTGTTTAGCAAATACATTACATTTTTTTAATGCATGTATCTATGCTAAAGATGAATTACTTAACATACTTCTAACCTTACCTAATAAAGTGCTATTACGTCTCTCTACTATGCCATTTTGTTGTGATGTACTTGACATAATGTAATAAGCACATATGGCAAATGTGCCAATGCATTTCCTAGTTTCATTATATTTTTCATAATATTCACCACCTCTATCAGATGTAACAACTTTTACTTTTATATCTAATTATCTCTCAACCTCAAAAATAAACATCTCTAGGGTATCTATTGATTGAGATTTTTCATGCAACAAAGAAAATTGCCAATAAAGGTGATAAGATATTTTTCTCCACTAAAAAATGAAACATCAAAGGGCTCATATATATCAGCATATATTATTCAAGAAGTTGTGTGCCTTTACAGCTCATTTTTTGTGTGTTTTTTTTTTCTTCAATACAATCCATACAAGTTTCAAGATCGATAAAATCCAACTCTAGAAAGATTTCACTCTTTACCGATCTTCCTTATCTTTCATTGGAAATGTGACCAAAACATTTATTTCACAAGTAAGCAGAACGATCATTAACTAAACTACATTTAGTTCCAACTTCATAATGCAAGGATAAAAAGGTTTCTGCAAAAATATTATCAAGTTTAAACTTGCATAAACAATCACAAAGGATACTTGAACCAATGAAGTTGTTTTGTTTAAACAAACTGAAACCTTTATTCATAAATTTGAAAGAGTATCTAACTGAATCAAGTTTGAACAAACTAAATTACAAGAAACATAAGGTACATGAAGAGTTTGAAACAAACCTAAACGGTATCCAATGTCTAAAACTAGATAATAAGTTTCAATAGCTTCAATCGAAGCTTTGACGTGATTTACCATGAAGATAAATTTTTCATTTAGATCTATGGTTTAGGTCATTAGGGATCCCTACATCATATTTGAAACATGAATAGTAAAACTAGATTCAATCCACTAAGTATTATAAGGAGCTTTGACTAATTTGATTCGAAACATATGAAAACACAAAGCTTACTTTTCCTTTCAAACCATGCTTTATGTTTCGGACAATCTTTTTGAAAGTTTCCGAGTTTCCCACAAAAATGATACTTATCATCCTTATGTTCCTTCTTGTAAATTTGAGCAAATGACTCATTCACCTTAATTGGTCCATGCTTATCCTTTATTTGCTTTCTTTTGGCATTCTTTTGAACTGCTTGATTTCTTACAAGATGAGTGGAATGAATTCCTTAATTCTTAAGCCTCATTTCCTCTCGAACTAGCATACTACAAAGTTCATTCACATTCCATTTATCTTTCATGGTATTATATTTCATTTGGAATGGGGCATAATCATAAGACAATGAATTTATAATAAACTGCACAAAGAAATCCTCATCAATGTTCATCCCCAAGATCTTGAGTTTTATTGTTATGTTTGTCATTTCAATGATGTGTTCATGCATGTTATGAGAACCATCAAATTTAATGGTAGTTAAAGTAGACATTAATGTTCTAGCAAGAGAATTGTCAATAGTTTGGGAAGGCTCTTCCACAAATTTCAATAATTTCTTAGCACTTTTAGTTTTATTGAGAATAGACTTAATTTGGTTTGATACACTCATTCACATGAACATTAGGCTAAGTTTGTTTGACATTTCCCAAGCATCATGGTAAGTATTTTCTTCCTTACTGGTAGTAGTAATAATAGCAACATGCTTCTCTGATTGAAGTGATAAATCAAGATCTAAGATACCAAGGTAGAATCGGATTTGTTCACATCAATAAGAGAAAGTAAGTCCATTAAATATTGGAACAAATGTAGCTTTTGAATGAAGGGAAACAAGGATAGGTGCTGCAGGGGTAATACATTAATATTTTGAGATATAAATCTAAATTAGAGATTCAAATTATTAACAATAAATGTATAACATTGCTCTCCTTTGGGTGATATATTGGTATACAAAATAAACATAATGATACTTATAAGATTTCAATAATTTGAAAATTATTCATAAACTATGTAAAAATATTTACTATATTTGGATATGCAAATACAACTAATAGAACAAATTAGTTTTCAATATTTACATTCATTAATTACATAAACTACTAATCAACTTTGGGACGATTTTTAATGTCTTATTATAATAAACTTCAATTTACTCATAAATAATAATCATAACATCATGTTATTTGGAACATTGAGTTTTAAAAAATTGAAGATTATTTATGTAATTAAAATTAAATAAAAATTATAGTTTGACCACTTTGTGATTAATAAACCCAACATTATATAAATTTAGACATAATAAAAATTATATGTATTAAAAAAATTTAATTTAATCCTTTAAAAATTCATTAATGATTTATGGATATATTTATGTGTGGGTAAATTATTAGTAATATATACAGTAAAGAAGAATATATATAAAAGAACATAATTATTATTAATATTTTACTTTTAAGTATTTATTTATTTATAATTATTATTTTTTCAAATTATTTAACATTAATTTGTATTATGTGTAATAGAAAAATAAGATTAATTTATTAGATATAATTTACGATTTATATTTAACAAATAATTTAAATAAAATACCATGTAATCAGTTAAACATGATTTTACAATAATAATAATTTGATCGAATCTTAAGCCATTAATTATTATTATAAATAAATCTTAATTATTATTGTAAATAAATCATAATCATACAGAGAAAAGTAACTAAATAGATATCTTGTAAAAACATGATCTTTAAAACATAAATAGTAATTATCTTAAGTTAATAGCATGATCTAATTCACTAAATAATTATCTGATAAATAATATGTTCATTAGCAATATTATTTAGAAACAATAAAACGCAAGCTTTTACAGCTATTCTTATATACATTGTCAACATAAATGGATATACTATTAAATGGTTCAGATATACGTTATTTAGAAACTAATAACAGCGAAAACATTAAATGCGATCTTCAATAAGATTATTACAGAACTACCAAGAATGGATGGGTGGAAATAACAATAAAAGCTCTAATGGAAAACTACAATTTCCTCTGATACCACGTGTCTATATATATATGATATTGAACTTCATTGTTTTCACAAAATTAAAAAAAGATATTAGATTACATATCCTGAAAAACTGAAGAATTAAAGAATGCTTAAACGAGTTTCACTCTCCTGACATTTTTGTTCTTTAGAGTGTTTTTTATCAGTGATGGAAAGTAAATTTTGTGGTTTTTCTAATAGTGTTGAGTCACACATCAATCAAAAAAACTAACAATGTGTTAGTTATCGGTCTGAGTGGTCCCTTTCTTGATAAGCATATTTTGAAGGAAAATTTTGGTTACTCAACTTTCAATTTGGTATCAGAGTAGATCCATGGATCAAGCTGATGAGTCCCCTCACACAGACTGGCTATCAGCGGAAGTGAGCGTGACTCTCCCGTCCGATGTGAGGTGGGGTGTTGAGTCCCACATCGATCAGGAAAACCAACAATGTATTGGTTATAAGTCTAGGTGATCCCTTTCTTGATAAACGTGTTTTGAGGAAAAGTTTTGGTTATCCAATTTTCAATTAGTAGTAATATTGAAATATTTTCCTCAATTAATTACACGTATGTTGATGGGAGAGAGAAATAAGAAAAATTATCTTTCATTTAAGTACATAATTTATTAACTAATTAATATTACCCATAAATATATATAATACTCATTTACTTAAAACAATAACAATAAATAATGTTTTACATCGGTCACAATCTTAAGAAACTTAACAAAGCTTGTTTAAATTGGTTTAGAAAATCAATCCTTGAGTTTTTTTAGGTAGAGTGAAGTCAAGATCAATCAAATCTATCGAAATCTATTTAAATGAGACCAAGTTAATTTTAAAGACAAAGATCAACTATAACGATTATTAAAAGGGCAGATACCTTTGAATGAGTTTTATTGAATTTGATTGATATTAATTTCTCTATTAGTGTGAATAAAAGAATAATTATTGATACTCGTTTGTTTGCATTTTCTAATTTCAAAAATTGCAAAGTCTTACGAACACTTATTCCCCAGAATTAAGAATATTATAAAGCATTTTCACAAGAAATATATTAATTGTAATTTCGAAATATATATATCCTAAGGGATATTTGTCTAAAAAGGGGTATATATTTTATAATAGTTTAAAAAAGGCATATATTATTTTTAGTTTAAAAATGGGCTAATTGAAACCTATTCAACAATTTGCCGGTAATTTTTTTTTTCTCTCTCCTCCCCTCTTTTCCAGTAGCGTTTTTTCTCTTCTTTTCGGTCATTTTTTTTTCTCTTCTTGAAAAAGTCAAACTGTACATTTTTTTTTTTTAAAAACCAAAAATAAAATATCCCCATTTATTAAATAAAATAAATTATATTTATATAATAAAAAATATATAATTTTTTATAACAAATAACTTATCAAAATTTTATTATAAAATAATTTAAAATAATAATAATAAATTATAAAATTTTAAATTATTAAAAATTTTACTAAATAGTTACAATCATTTTTATGAAAAATTATTGATATTTTTTTAAAAATAAATTATTTAAGATTAAAAAATTAAAAAATAGATTACATTATAAAACATATTTTTAATATTATTATAATTTTTATTTTTATTAAGATAACAAATATTTATTAATAATAATTTTATTTAAATATTTAAATATAATTAATTAGATATATTTTATTATATTAATAATAAAAATAATTATAATAATATTATATTAGATAATATTTTGATGCAAAATTTGCGTCAAAATGTTCTATATTTGTATTTATATCTTGTAGAAAGTTGGATATAGAAGCTTTCGATTTTTTAATAATTTAATTATTTTTATGAATATTATTTTTATATTATAATTATAATTTTTATTAAATATAATTATAATTATATTTAATAATAATATTATATTATTTATGAATTATCAAAATACTTAGCGTATCATTTTCATATAAATTTATATGTATTTTATTATAAAATAATTTATTTTTATTTTTTAAAATAAAATTTTAATATATAATATAATAAAAGATATTTATGTATTTAAAATTAATTATAAATTTATAAAATATTAATATTTCTTTATGTTTATAATAATTATGTTTTGTAAAATAGAGTTTATATTTTTTTTTAAATAAAATTGATTAAAATATATATTGTCAAGTTTAAGGTTAAAATGTGCCCTTTTTTAAACTAAAAACAATCTTAACCCATTTTCAAACTATTGTAAAAAATATGCCCCTTTTATACAAATCCCCTATCTTAAGGTTGCTTTTGTTATAAATTAAGTTATTGTGAGAAAACTAATAAAAATAAATATTTATTTTTTGTGCAGTAAATTACAGAACAGAACTTATAAGTTTCTTCGTCTTATTTCATAATGGTTCATATTCTTAAAAAAAAAAACAGTATGCTTGATTTATTGGATAATTTAATGTATATGTGAACCAAGCATATCTTCTACTTAATTAAGCTCTAATGTGAACTTTTTAAGCAATGTTTGGTTGGAGATGATTCAATTGTAGAACAAATATTAAAATCTTGACATTCCTTTATTGGTTCACTTGGTGATTTGAAAACAAGCTTCAAATTTGATTTAAAAAATAGAAAAAAATTAATTCTGAACTTAGTTTTTAGTCTTTAATATTGAAAAAAAAAATATTGTTCTTTCCAACCAAGAGAAAGAAAGAAAAAACTCATTAATTCACCAATGAAAAAGCATATCGAATGATTTTTTATTTACGTTAATTATTTGTATATTTTCCTCTTATATATTTACCAGTTTTCTTAATTTAAAAGTCATTTTTTTACTAGTTTTACCCATTTCAAACATTTTTTTTATTCTTTCTGTTTTGCCTTCGTTTTCAAACATGAAAGAAAATGTTCGTTTTTAGTTTTACACTATTTACAGAAAAATATATATTTTATTTTGTTTTAATTCCCATTTTTTTAATTATTTTATAATACATTTTATAAGTAAAATTTCACTTTTAATCTTCTTAAAAAAAACATACGTTTATTTTTCATTTTTTTTATAACGTAAATAAATGTATATTTTTTAATATTATAAAAAAAATGAATATATGTTTTTTATTGAATGAAATTAAACATAAAACCAATTAAATAATTGTATTATTTTTTTACACGAGGATAATTATATTTAAATTCTAATTTTAGTATAATTTAATACATTATATCCATCTATTTCAATAAAAAATAAAATATTTAATAATAGTTAATTTTTTGTTCCATCGTTCATTCCAAATATAGTAATAATAATAGTTTTCATTGAAGTTATTTCTTTTGGTCGAAATCGATGAAATTCTCATTACCTTTTTATTTCCAAAATCAGTCACCAAGCATGACCTTTGTCTTATAAATCTTTTGATTTTCAAATATGTTAATCTAAAAGGAATTAATAAACATTAGCACGATGACAACCATTTAATTGTCTGTCTTTGAAAAAAAAATATTTTATGCTTACACTATTTCTAAAGCAATTGGATTAAAAACTAGTTAAGAATAATGACTCACATTGATTCAATATAATGTTATGATACAATTTATAAAGATTATATGTGTCTCTCACTTATTTGAAATTGAAAAGTTTATGATCTTATGGACTGTGATATGTTATCAACACTTTACTAATTTGACTAAAAATTTTGTCCTAAATTAGTAAAACAATAAATGGACCTTACAAAAATAAAAAAAAGACAAGTCACTTGAATATAATATAACATAATAAAATAGTTTAAAAGTAAAAGGTGAGAGGGTTTACAAGAGATAAAGACTCAAAATTTAAAAAGATGTTAAAAGAAATGTCTCATATTAATTAAATATGATGTTATGATAGAGTGTATGAAAATTATAGGTATCTCAAACACAATAAATTAAGCTTTTGAAATTACAAAGTGAATGGTTCTTATAGATTTTTACAAACCTTAATTATAAAAAACAACAAAAACTAAGAGAAGCAAATTAAGGGTTACCAAGATTTTTCATGATAAAAGAAGCTCAAAGTGTATTATTTTTCTCTAAATTTTAAATTAAAATAAAGTTGTAAATTTGCACCCTAATTTTAAATCTACTAAATATATGTCTGATAATGCATAGTTCAAATACTTATTTCAACTATCATTTGGTTTTAAAAATAAAGAAAGGAACATTATTCAATTTCATTTATGTCAAGATGAATTTTCTTGATATATAGTTGGTGTTTAATCTTAAAAAATATGTTAAATTATGTAATTAAGTGCTGTAATTAGACTGAAACCTGAATATATAGGACGACACATCTAGCTAGGCCAGGAGAAATTAAGTGAAATTAAGATGTTTTATATATGTTTAATATTGATAACAATTCAAAATATTAAAGAATTAGCTATTTACAATATATAGATAATATTAAGTAATAACTTAAAGATCTATTAATTCTTGATCATGTATAATATATCACACACAAAATGAAAACATATATACATGCAACAAAACAGAATTCAATATTTCTGTACAAATATTATTACATCTAGCCAAAATAGACACATTAATTATTTTCTAAGTCGACATATAGAATATCCACTATGACTTTGTTCTAGCTAGTACTGTATATATCTGTAAATCTCACAAGCTGAAATTAAAAATTTACCATGCACCCAAAATATCCCTATATTTTTTGGTTTATTCCCTTATTTCAAGAATACTTTTTTAAGAAAAGAAGCATAGGTAATCTATATATAGCTCTATTTATAGGATGATATATAATTAAGAGAAAAATGTCACAAAACTCTCTTTTATTAGGTTATTTATGTCGTTTAGTCCATTAAATTAAAAACGTTGTTATCATTTAATTTCTAAGCGTTGTGAATAAGGTCAATTAAAAATAATTTACATTATTTTAATGATTTTTCTATTAAAATATTATTATTTTTTTATCAAATGATTAAATGCGATTAAAATACAAATATTTGATAATATTAAAATCACAAATAATATAAAATATTCATAAAATATTTATTTTATTTGTTAATGGTCACTATTTTATTTTAATATTTTATGAATTTTAAATTTTATTAAAAAATAAAAATATATATTTAAATAACTTTTATTTTATTTTATTATTATTTATTTTTTTCTTAAATTATTTTTAAATAAATTTTACTTTATTCTTTAGACTCGTATTTTAATAAAATTTTAATTACTTAATAAAAATTAATAATATTTTAAATAAAAAATCATTAAATAATATAATTTATTTTTAGTTATATTTTTTAAAAAATTAAGAAAATAAATGATAACGTTTTTAATATAAAGAATTAAATAATACAAATGATAATGAAAATTTTATGACAATCACCCTATAATTAATAATAATATCAGTAAATTTGAGCGATTCTTCTCATGACCATTACCTGAGTATTAAGACACTTGATATAATGAGCAGTCTCATCTAACAAGCTGTAAGTGTCCATAACTATACCACCAGGCACAAGCTTCCTCAACCTATTTTCTTGTTGTTCCAAATTACCAAGATGATCCTTCTCTTTCTTCTTCTTCTTCATAGCAACAACTCTTCTTATTCTCCTATAGAAGACGCCACGTCGACCTCGCTTTCGAATCTTCCAAAGAAGAGCCCGACTCCATATTCTCTTGGACCCAACAGCAGAGGCCATGGATGCATCAGCAGCCATCTTCACTTTCCTACTTCTTTTCCAGATCTCTCCTGGTGAAGTAGAATTAATACAAGATTTTGATTGCTTCTTGTGTATCTTCATTAAAGTTTTAAGGAACCCTTTGGTGAATTTATGTGTTAGTGAATTAGGGTTACTCAAAGATATGATCATTTTGATGATATGTACGAAAATGAAAATTAGGGTTTATAAGTATCAACCGAAGAAAGCAGAATAAAGATTGAAAAGACTTATGATCTTCTGACACAAAGGGAGGTCCTTTTGCTCTATCAATTAATTCAAAAGGACAAACTAATTAGCTTATAGAGAATTTTAATTCAATCTTCTGACAGTACTACCGTCTAGCTAGTTATTATTATATATATAGATAGATAGATATAATATAAAGCCCAAATTAATCCAAAAAATATAAAAACGAACAAGATGTAATAAGAAGACTTGACGAGATAAAAAAGAAGATAATTAAAGACTTAAATATTGAGGAGAGGCAAAGAAAGAGACAAATTAAGATTGATAATGGGAGGTGTGAGGAATAACAAGGATGTGTTTGGGGAATCAATCTTTTATTTATAGATATTAATAATTAATATTATGGAATATTTAAATATACTTATTTTGTGAGAATTAATGAGATTTAACCTACTCTTTTTATTTTGGCAGACAAAGGGTTTATTAGTTATAAGAAATAGAATAATAATTTAGTTTATTTGTTATTTTTGTTGGTGTTTCATTTTGATCATTTTATTCTGAAAAATAATAATATAAAGATAAATAATTAAATTTTAAATTTTTTAATTTTAATTTATTTTTTTATTAATTTTTAATCATGTATTAATAGAGATAATATATAAAAACAATATCTCAATAACAATTAAAAAACCATGATAAACAAATAAAAATAAAATAAAATAATTATTTATTTATTATTATGCTGTTATTTTTTTAAAATAAAATTATTAAATTATTATAGATAATAGAGAGATAATAGATAGAATAAAATGATCTCATTCACATAATTAAAAGGAATTGCATGTGCTATCAATTACTTATATTTTGATGAGGTTTAATCTACTCCTCTACTTTAAGAATGATAGATTCAACCAGGTAAGGGTGGACGAAAAATTAGGCATTTGTCCACTACAATAATAATAATAATAATAATTTAAAAATACAAATTTAAATATAAAAAAGAAAAAATATTAATGAATTCATTTTTAAATATTCTTATTATCTCCTTATGTCATTTTATTGACATGTATCGTTGATCCATAACCAATAATAATGACATACATGCCTATCAATACATATGAAATTAATTAGTATTTCTGGCAAGTTATTGGAAAAAGGATAGGGAAAATTGTATAAATAGATATCTTAAAACACAAAACAATAAAAATAATAAATTTTGTTCTAAAAGCACTAGTTTTAAAATTTTAAAAAATATATTAAGCAATATTAAGTACATATGTATGAAAATATAATTAAATGGATTATGGTTGGTTCGTTATCAAGAAAGAGTTTTGAGGTGAAAAGAAAGAGGATACGTGGGGCTAGAAGGGGCTAGAAGGGGCCAGAAACCATATGAGCGCACATGGTTTCATTACCCACTTGGATTAGTCGTGGGACACACCATGCCCTTCTCTTACAGGAAGCAAATCACTTTCTTGTGTTACTTTATTATCATTAATTGTTATAAAACATATATATAAAGTCTATTTAATTTTTATGTAATAAGGGTATATTTTATTAATCACTTTTTTTAACACATATTTAACGTTTATTAATTAATAATACATACATTAATACAATAAAAATGAAAGAGGAGAATTGTACTGTCTGTTCCTCTCAGTTCCCTCCTTTTCCTTCCCTTATGCTTATGCATAGCCTAGCTTTCTTCCATAAAGATTTTTTTTTAATTTAATCCACTTGTGTTGCTTTTTCGTAACAACACCATATCATGGACAATTTTAATCGATTAAAACATTCTTTGTTTAGTGGTATTGTTGTGTTTTAATAATAGGTAAATTAAAAAATATATATTTACGATATCATAATAATATTAAATAAAATTTAATTAGACGTTATTTAACATTTAATAAATTTACATTTAATTTAATGATATTTAATGTGAAATGATATATTAAATTTTTTAATGAGTGTTAGAAGTTGTTGGGAAATGAATTCTCTCAAAGCGTAAACTATTGAGAGAATGATCAAATTTGTATTTTTATCCACTTTTCACTTTTACAACTCATACAAATTGTGTGTGTAATAAATACACAAGTATACATATCGTAATACGTAATATAATGATAAGTAAAGATCGTTCCCACGAAGATTATTTTCTTAAAAACTAATTTTTAAAACTAAAAATAATAAAATCAATTTTTTTGGTATTTTTATATCTTAAGAAAGCAAAATTAAAATAACTAAAAGTAAATAGTAATAATTAATTAAATCAGATTTTGTGACTACAAAGATATATGAGAAAATATCTAGGAATAATTAATCCCCAAATTTTCTAAACATGCGAATCACTAAAATCCCCCCCCCCCCAATATAATATTAATTAATTATATGATCAATTGAATCTAACCTAGCATGTATTCCTCTCTCAAGTAAACTACATACCATATAATAATGAATTTAATCACACTCTCATGCCAATTAAATTGCATACTAATTAAATTCATCAATTATGGATCACATACATAAGAATCATATATCTCTGCCTAGAAACTATGCATGTTATTTAATCAAGACAAACATTAAATAATTTTCTCAAATCTATTTAATTACCTCTATAGATAAATTCTTGGCCAAACAATTAATAGCATAAAAATCACATTAAATAATATAATTAAATTAATATTATAATTGGAAAAAAATATTAAATCATCACATGGTGAAAAATGTGTTCATAAGATCCCAAGATTAATAAATTAATTACACATAATTGTATTCATAAAGCTCATATTTTTCATAAATAAAGACATAAAATTAATAAAGAAAATAGTAGAAAAAGAAATACAATCAATCTCTTGAATTGTATAATTAATTTCCTCTTGAATCTCTACCAAAATTGTGTCGTTTCTTAAATTTTTCTGTATTTTTCTCTCTTTTTAGCTCTAAAAACTGACCAAAATTATGCTAGTGGAGACAAATTAGGGTTTATGCAGTGATTAGGGGCTTAAATAAAGCTCAAGTGCGATTTAGACCGTCCGATCAGCTTCAAATCAAGGGCTATGATCAAAACAAGCAAAACTGACAGTTTCAACCAATCACAGAGTGACACGTGGTATTAGAAGTTTGTTATGTGTTTTACAACCCACAAAAAGCGTGCAAGTATACACGGTCACAAGTAATAATATTTGTAAGTAAAGATCGTTCCCACAGAGATTTATTACTAACGTTTGTTGATTATTAAAATTATTTAAACCTGATGTTATCCAAACAATTCAAAAATTTGTTGCAGTTTGTCTTAATTAATTTTTTTTTTTTAACAGATTGTACGAAAATTCTAGGATTGCAGTTCACCCAGATTAATCCACTTGAATATTTTATTCTCTCTTGATTTATGTTCTCGTGTTTTAAGTTGTTAACCAAGAACTCCTAATTTATCCATATATCTCTTTCAAGCTCCATACGCATTAACACCTAGTTAAAATAATTCACTATATTCCTATGAGAATTAGATTAAACATTTATTAAGTTTCGAAGTTCTCTAGTAGTCACACATACAATAAAAGTATATTTCTATCCCTTATGTATATACGTTATTTTATCACGAGCAGCACACAAAATGCCTTTTTCAAGTTTATTTAAGTGTCACATATCAGTTAATTAATCTTCTGATAATTAAAAGCATTAAACACAGATAAAATAAACAATTTAAAACAGTTTCATAAATCATTCCAAAATAATTAATTCAAGTTTCATAATTTACGCTACACTGCAATCCTAGAACAAATATATTAGTTCATAGCAGAATTTAAAATTACAACACAACAAAAATAAAACATTGCAGAGAAACAAAAATTAAAAGAAAATAGGTAAGAAAAAAAACTTTTTCACGATTCCTCAATGAACAATAAATTTCTTCCCTTTTCTTCTTCTTTGTTGTCTTCTTTCTCTGTAATTTTCCTAAGAAAATACAACATACAATGTTAAATAAACACTCTGCGTGTTTTTGTGTAACACGCAAAAGAAGAAAGAAAACTGAAAAATGATACAATATATAAATTTCGAAAGAACTAAAAGAAGAAATTTCGCAAGAACTGCGAGAGAAAATTTCGCAAGAACTGCGAGAGAAAATTTCGCAAGAACTGCGAGAGGAAGAAAAACTAAACTCTGAAAAACTAAACTCCAAAAAAAATAAATTCACGCGTACAACAATATATCCCACTTTTCAATTTTTATTTTTTTATTTTTTATTTTTTGTATTTTTTTTATATTAAAAGTGGGGACAAAAATGTATGGGGAGCACGCGTGAAAACATTCTGCGCATTTTTTTTATTTTTTTTTCTTTTACGCATGCCACGTGTCACCATGTGATTCGTTGGGCGAAATGTGGCGACACGTGGCAGCTTTTCATTGGATCGTAAGGCCGGGCGCATGAAGAACGCGTCGCACACGAATCCTCGCGTTGGAATCAATTAACGGCTGGAATTGGGCGCGGTTTCTGCGTTTTTATTTCACCAAATACATGCCACGTGTCACCATGTGATTCGCTGGAATATTTATGAGACACGTGGCTACTTATTTTCCGTTGATACACGAGGGTGCACGAGGCTTTGATGTATCGCGTCACACAGGATTTGTAGACCACGAATGCGCCGCGCGCGCGATGCGCCTTGCTCAACGTGCTTCAATCTGGACCGTTGAATTCATCCAACGGCGATCGATACGCCTCGAGGGAATCTGCGCAGCCGACATGTGGGTCCCACCCTGCACGCCGGTCTGCACGACAGGTGGGCCCCATTGGCACGCCGAGCCGCGCGATGCCATAAATCCTGCATCCATTCTCTTTGGTTGGGTTTGATCTACACGCTCCAATCCTGACCGTTTATGCTTTGATCGGACGGACCACGTTGTACGCGTTTTAATTATATTTTCACCCTCAAATATATTTCAAATTACATTTTAAACTTTGGTTAATTGCAATTTAGCCCTTTTGGTAATTTAAATTAAATTTTAAACTTTTAATAATTACAATTAAGCCCGATTTTAATTTAAATTATATTTTCAACTTTTATAAATTGCAATTAATCACTATTTTATTTGAAATTATATTTTTGGACAAAAATTTAACATTAAGAGCGTTTTCGATACATTTCATTTGATTTTCTTAAAATTTAGAAAAAATAGTAAATCCTAATTTATTAAACTAAAATTAACTAAAAATAGAGAGAATCTAGCAATTATAATTAATAAAATAGTTGAAAATAACTATATAAAATACAGTTATCAAAGTTCATTGGGCGAATCATAGAGTGACGCGTGGCAGGAGAGATCGGTCAGTGTCAACGTACACCGAGTCAGCACCACATGACGCGACATGATTCGCTAGAACGGATGGCATGGTGCACAGGTGGAACGCAATTTACTATGGCTTAGACCTACACCCCACTATTAGTACTAAATTCTACATAATCATATAATTTTTATTTTGTATAATAGGATCTCACTTTATAGCTAAACACATAATTGTATAAAATTATACCATTAAGATCTTTAATATTATGCAACAGGTATGTTGTGTGAGTGTTAGAAGTTGTTGGGAAATGAATTCTCTCAAAGCGTAAACTATTGAGAGAATGATCAAATTTGTATTTTTATACATTTTTCACTTTTTCATAAGTATTGGTTTTATGTACTTTGCATGTCAAATACTTACAATTCAACAAATAGAATTAATAGGTTTTGAATATAATATTATCAACTATGATAACATGTTATAAGTTATTGGAAACCAACTCTCCAATATACTATTTTTTGTTGTTTCCCTTAATACTATTATTATAAGAAGATTTGTTTTTCATTTTATTGTGATTTTCTCAAATCTTGTTGAGGCCTACAAAAATGGAGTTACCTCATGAAACAATTGTTACCTAATCAACCAATAAGCATAAGAAAAACCAAATGGAAACTAATCAATAAACAACAATCACAAACGCAGCCATACAAATATAATGACAAGGAATAAAAGAAGCAAAGAAAGTGATAAATTAATACATAAGATTTAACATGATTTTTCTCCAAATAATGGAGCTTATATCCACAAATCAAGAACTCGAGCAATATTTCACTATCAATCAAAGAAGTTTACAACCTATGCTACTCAATAACATTACAATCATTTACTCTTATTATCATACAAGTATCACCCAACCTTTTTAAGCCATAAGAACACCTATAAGTTTAACACTCCTCTAATAAAGATATACTTAGATTCTAATGTTTATAATGTATTGAATAGAAAAAACCAATACCTTAGAGGAGCTTACACTCAAAGAGCTGCCCAAGAAACACCAAACTTTTTTCCCTTCCTTCAATGGAAAAAAGTCATATTTCTCACCTGCCTCTCTTTCTCTCAAGCTCTCCAAGCATCCAATACTCTCTCAAATGAATTCTAAGGCCCAAAGGGTTCTTATATACGCCTCTAGGATATTTACCAAAATTCCCATCCATTTCTATAACCCTATGTACAAATTCTCGTGCCCACATTCGTCCTTTCATGGCAAAATTTACATGCTCAATCACCCCTTACTCGATCGATCAACTATTTAAAACTAAGAATAAAAAAATTGGGTAGAAATTCCTTAATCAATGCACGATCAATTCTCGATTGATCAACCATGCTAGTTCGATCGAGCTACCTAGAATCCATTCAAATCTTCATATGCAATGCTCATAATCTAACCTTTGATGCTAGATCACCCACAATGGTAATCAAACATTCCCATGGATTTATATCACACATTATAATTCTTTATCTTCATGTTAATTCTTAGAAATAACCATTGCTTGGGTCCTCTACCACCTTTCAACTACCATGAATAGGTCACCTTTACAAAGTAACACCATTCGACCAAGGTAACAAATTCAATATCCATTGAGTCTTCAACTATATGGATGCTTATCAAGCACCTTTAGCTTGGTTTACTAAAATGATCCAATGTTTGCTCAAATGGAGGTTTATCAACTCACAAGCTGATACATGTATGATAGTGTTCGAAGATGCAAACAATCTTATGATACTCATCATCTATGTTGATGATATAATCATCACAGGTAATATCATGGTTCTAATTCAAGAAACAATATAGAAGTTTAACTCAGCTTCTGCACTTAAAGACTTGGGAGACTTGAATTACTTCTTGGATAATAGCTTTCATCTTTCTCAACAAAAATATATTCAACAGTTATTGAAGAAGGTTGCAATAAGTGAGGCACAACTAGTTAACACAACAATGAGTGCAAGTAAGATACTTGCCAAAAATGGTGGTACATTGCTATCAAATCCCACTCAATATAGAAAATTTGTGGGAGCATTGCAATATTATACTTTAAGGAGGCTAGGAATTTCTTACACAGTCAATAAACTATGTCAATTCTTACATTGTTCAAGTGATGTTTACTAGGTTGTTGTTAAGAAATTACTTAGATACCTTAGAGGGACTACTAACCATGATCTCTATTTTAGCATATCAAATGGCATATTTGTAACTGTATATACAAATGCAGATTAGGCAATATGCATTGATAATCGAAGAAGTACTGGTGGTTGGTGCATCTATTGTGGACATTCTTCAATGTCATGGAAATCTAACAAGCATAAAGTGATGCCTAGGTCTTCTACAAAATCTGAGTTCTACAAAATCTAAGTTTAGGTATCTTGCTCAAACTTTGATTGACAAAAGATTACTCACAAATCTACATGTTTCTCTACTACATCCACCTATGATCTATTCTGACAACATTAGTGCAGGTTGTCTTGCCAGAAATATTTTCTTAGGTTCACGAATTAAACATGTCAAAATTGATTTTTTCTTTTTCCCAAGAAGGTTATGGCTTGTAAAGCTACAGTGGATTACACTCTTAGCCAAGAACATGTGGCAAACATAATGACAATGCCATTATCACTAGCACACTTTCAAGAGCTAAAAGTTAAGGTAGAATAATGAGCTTAAGAGAGGATGTTAGGCAAATAATAAAAGGGATATATGTATTTTAGGTCTAATGATCAAGAGTTCTTGTTAAACATATGTAGCACTAGTTAGTTACTAAGTTTGTTACATATATTTTTGTTTACTTTGTTTTGTTGTTAAGCTAGTTGATGCTCCTTCACAACCTATTTAAGGATTGGTATTGTAATAATTAGACTTGATCAATACATTTCCTTAGTATGCATTCTTCACGTATTCTTCTTCTCCATATTTTTTTGAGAAAACTTTCAGTTGTACAACCTCGTATTCTCTCTCTACTCCTTCGAATAGAGTAGATACTTTATTGCTACTCATCCTTTTCATGAGTTACTAATCTTTTATAAATCTTTATTGTCTATATATCCATTAATGCAAAATATTTCATCTTTCACTTTCTACTTTTTGTTTTTCAAATTACCCACTAATTAAAAAGACATTTTGTCACATGAAGGTGGGTTCAGATGAAAGGAAAGATAATGACCTAAATTTGTTCCCTTTTCATAAGATGTATTAAAACTATTATGCTAGCTATTTGTGGTAAGATTTATAGCAATATAGTAAATGTTAATTTTCATCTTCTTATTTTTGTAAACTTCATGGTTTTTACCATAATGAAGATAAGTACTTTTGTTCAAATGTTATGTAATTTTGCTATGATTTTGTTGATCTATTACTTAAAAGATGGTCTTCAGTCTATGAAGTTGATCTTATTTAATCTTTGTTTATACTTGTATTTGTTCTATCTTTTTCTTTGAGTCTTTAGGAATGGAATTTAGGAAGATCTATTGTAGATTTTATGTACTCAAAATACTATTAGTTCTAAATAGTTTATGCTAGTAGATATATATTCTTTTAAATTCACACTTATGAAAATTTCATCAGATTGATAAATATATCATCATAAATGGTACAGTTATCAAGCAAATGAAGAGACTATTTAAACTTGTTTTTACTAGCTATCAAGTTGATAAATATATCATCATAAATGGTACAGTTATCAAGCAAACGAAGAGACTATTTAAACTTGTTTTTACTAGCTATCAAATTAAATTTTAGGATTATGGATCTACCAAACTTTAAAGCAAAATATCCGGTGATGGTTAGTTTTAATAATTAATTCTTTAATTAATAGATTGTGGTTTAAAAGAATATATATATTCATTGTATTTATAGAAAATAGAGCGGGGAAGAGTGGTTAGGCTATAAGCTACAAGTCATGGAATTTATTTAAAAAAGAAAAAGAAAGAAGCTACAAGTCATGAAAGGCCTACGATTGTCTAAATTAAAGATTAAGGATATTATATTTTGCATGTATTTTATATTATAGCTTCAGTTGCATCGTTTATTTTCGCGACAACTGTTTGATACTTTTGATAGGCCTTAAACTTTTCTTCCATTTAATTTGAAATTATTATAATATTGAACTGACGACTATACTTTGGATAAAATTAATCATACATGTAGAGAGAAAATGAGTAACATGAAATTGGAAACCTTTCTTTAACATGCGAAACTTTTTTTTTTTTAGTTTCAATTTTAAACAAGAGTTAATGCCTTAAATAATATGTAATTTTATAAATAATTCAATTGATATTAAAAATATATATTATTATATATATATATATCCATACATACATACATACATACAACTAAAATTGATTTCAATGCCAATTTCTTGCATAAAGTGTTAAGCATCGTGTTCTTCCAAACAGTTACAGTTCAGACTATACTATGTTTTTCTATTAGCATCATATACATGCCACGTACAGCTAGTATTGTGGTCTAACAATATCATTTGTAAAGACTAGGGGTGTCCATGGTCCGGTCCGGTCCGATTTTTCCTAAAAAAATTAACCAAACTGAACCGTTCATATTACTCAGATCGGACCGGATTAGACCGTTTGAAACGGTTTTAAGAAATAAAAACCGGACTGGACCGTTTGATTTATAAAACGGTTCAATCTGGTTTGGTTCGATTTTTTTATAATTTAATGAAGAATAATGTGAAATTTTTAATATATTATTAAACCAGTCCAATCTGGTTCGAACGGTTTAAAATTAGTACAAACTGGACCGGACCGTTTGATTAGTAAAACCGTTTGGTTTGGTCCGGTCCGATCCGATTTTACGGTTTGGTCCGATCCGATCCGATCCGATTTATGGACACCCCTAATAAAGATTTCATTTTTTTAATGTTTCATCACTTTTTCACCAATTTATAGAGAAAAGTATCGTAAAAATCTCTTAGATTATGTCATTTATATTATTTGGTATCTTAGATTATGATGATGTTAATTTTACCAATATCAAGTAAGACGATCCTCTGTGGATCCGTGATATGAAATAGATCGCTAGGACCTCGGATCGTGGACCACCATGTGGTGATAACCTTTGACCCTCTTATACTTAAATTAGTGATAGAGTTTTAGAAGATTGAGGATATATAAATCTCGCTCTGTGATGAAGAGTAAAGAAAATATTTAGTTGTGAGTCTCTATTCTGTTTGAATATATATAGTAGTGAATATATATATATATATATATAGTAATTTGAGATAATCTAATACATATCTCTTACCCATGTAGATATACTTAATGTAGCATCATAGATATCTATCCACAATTATTTTCTTAAGATAATAAGGGGATAACTATTGTCTCTTTATCTCTTTATTGAGATTATTTTATAGTCATGTTTATCTAATGACACAACATTTACTAGGTTTAGCTCATATGAATTTTTGCTAACTGGGGCCTTTCATTTCTTGCCACATAGGATGTATTAAATTACACCTTCTATATTGACACTTATGACTATTGTTAATTAAGGAATTATGTCAAAGTCAATATTGACATTTGTGACTTTTGATTAATTAAGGAGTTATATCGAAGTTAATTAAAGAATTATGTCAAAGTCAATGTTGACACTTGTGAGTTACATGGTGTCTTTTCACCTTCTATATTGTCGATTATGTCTACCAAGACTCTTCATGTTTGGATAGAAAATGCATAAGTGAGAGGACTTTTCTAAGCTTATAAAGTCACATCCTTAACTGACTTCCATCATCCTAGAAATTAAAAGTTGTACTTGGATATTTTTCTTACCATAAAGGGAAGACCTTCTCACTCGCTTGATCACATCCCATAAGGTCTTGGGAGTTTAATGTTGGGTACAATTTAGTACATCTAATATGGCAAATAAAGAGTAGTCACAGTTAAAAAAATTCTTATAGGTTATACCTAACAAGTATTGAATCATCAAATAAGCATGATCATGGGAGAATCTCAATAAAGAGATAAATGATCAATATTTATTCATTAATTATCCTAAAAAGATAATTACATATAGATGTCTATGATGTTACATCAAGTTTATCTATATAGGTATATGATATGTATCAAGTTAACTTTACTCCCTATAAATATTCATAATTGTACACTTTCAAAGATAACTTCTCACACATAAAAGAGAATCACAAACACTCTCTTTCCTCTTCATCACAAATCAAGGCCTAGATCTCATCAATCTTCTACAACCTAATTACTTACTTAAGTACCAGAGGGCCAAAGGCCACCATCCCACAATGGTCCAAGGTCTTAATGGTTTGTTTCATCTTGTAGATCCATAAAGGATAGTCCTACCTGGTGTATACAAAAATTGGCATCAATAGATTATAAGTGGTGTCATTTAGTACTTAACATTTGAAAAATGATATAATTAAAATCAAATTACATTATTTTTATATTTTTATATTCAAATATTACCTTAAAAATTGCCATTTTTTAAACCAATGTGACTAAAAACACAACTTTTAATCTAAAATACTAAAAAGCACCAATAACATAATATAACACACAACTATGACTCTACTCCTTATTTTATAAAGCTCGTAAGTTTAGGAATTTTTATTTATTTCTAATGCCATAGGCTTTGATCTCAAACTTTATAATGATCTCAAAGGGATGGTAAAAAGATCCACTAGATTGAAGCTTCATGGATATTTCCTCTATATGACGCGCTCTAAATAGGGTCAAAACATTTCAATATTAGATAAGATATAATCATAATCCATATACAAGATTAAGGCATTAGATTGAATCAAGATAGATCAAGACAGATCGATTTGTGGATCGGATAGGATCGGATCATTCATGGATCGATTCAAATATAAATCTTTTAAAACAATAATTTTAAGATTAAAAGAATCACATATTTCCAACATATTTTTCCAAATTTTTACAATATTTATTTAAAAAATTATACATTATGAATAATTATTTTTAAAAAATTTATCTCTTACATTTTATAGATCTAACTTTCTCTCTCTTATAATTTTCATAAATCTATTTATTATTACTTGAATTTGTTAAATTAAAATTCAAATCTCATCATATTTATAGCTATTTATTTCTTCTTATATTTTTTCTAATCTTTTAGTAACTCAAATTTTATTTTCTTCTTTGTAAATAAAAGAAAATATCATTGGTTTTATCAAATAAATTTGTAAGTTATGCTCTATTTAAAATTTTAGATGGAATGAAGTTAACAACAAATACATATATATATGTGTGTGTTTTCGAGGCATTGAATTATCACCAATATTTACATTACTCAAGTCGATATTCTCGCTTTTACTTTGTTCACGAGTGATATATATATAAGTATTAAGTTTTTGTGTAATTTATATGATTGTAATATTAATGAAAGAGTTAAACAAAAGTTGAAATTTAATCATTAAAATAACGTAAGAAAATCTCTCAAAAAAATAAATTGTTTTCCAACAAATATATAAGTTTTTTTTTATTTTTTTTAATTTATCAATTTAAAATTAATTACATAGTATAATATTCCTTCATATATAGAATATCATTTTTAATCCTATAGGAAAAAGCATACATTGTCCACCATATTTTTTTCATAAAGTATATAACATATTTTTTGGAGAGGTTAAAAGTAAAATAACGTGAATAAATATGTCATATATGAACTGAAGTGAATACATGATGAATCACATCAAATAATATTTTAATTTTAGTAAAAAAATAAAAAAAAATAATAATTCAAATCAAATCATGGATATCAATTGATCTAAGGATCAATACTGATATGATCCATCTAATTCACAAATCAAAACAATTTGAATCCTTTGAACAATTGATCGGATTACATCATCACCGAATTCAATTGGATTTGATTCGATGCATTTGCCATCCTTAGATCTCGTATACAATAAAAGACAATAGTTAGTTTTTTGTGTGCGAGAAAAAGAGTTAAAGTTGATGAAAATAAATATATATGCACTTCGACTTATATAATAGTAGTTCAACTAATAAGTGCTTAGAATGGGTGTGAGACAGATATGAATGATTTTATTAATAATTATCATCTTGCATCAATTTCAAGTACATATAAGTAATAATCATTAATTAGAAACGAATAATAGTTTTTTCACTTTTAAATACCATATTTATTTTTTAACATTTATTTAAAAATATACTTAGTTTAAAAAATTAAATTTTAATATAATTCTTACTCTATTATATTATTTAAAATATTAACATTAATTTTTATCTTTTAAATATTTAGCATATCTTTCTAAGTAAAATAAAGACAAAAAAAATATAAATAAATAAAATTCAATCTAATTATTTTAAATATTTTATATTTTATATTTTATTATTAAATATATATATATAAAAAAAACTATCACATTTAAGATATTGCATAATCTTTCACATCTATCAACTTATCAATTGCAATTATTTTCAAAAAAATTCATGAACTTTTTATAAATAATTACGATATCAATTATATTTTAAAATATATATTCATGCTTCTAGTTGATTAAAGGCATGATGAAAGAAAGTCGCATACTTGAGAATAACGTGAAGACAAAATGGCATCAATAAATATAATATTGACTAGTGATTAACCGACTGAGCATACTCTTTCTTGAAGTTATGATTAATTATTTTGTTAAAGTCCTTCGTTTGCCGTGATATTCTTTTTGAAGTTAATTTCGTCGATACAGTTGTATATTAACTTAACTGCTTGAAATGAAACACGTGTCACATTCTCATTAATAGGTAGAGAAATCAAACATGAAAACTAATTAAAATACCACGTTTTAGACTTAGGTTTTGTCACTACCTGACTACCGCACTTAGCATTTTTTTTCATTTGCTATAAAATAATAATAATAATAATAATAATAATAAAATAATAATAATAATAATAATAATAATAATAATAAAATAATAATAATAATAATAACGTGGTACTCAAATCCAATAATATGTTCTTTTTTTAGTACAAGTATCCCTTAAAATATGTTATAACAAAATTTAAAAAAAAATTATAATATAATTAACTGGGAGTTTGTACATTAAATCGCCAATTACTGGTAAAATAATTAATAATTCCTCCGGATTGGTGTAGTGGTTGGTTGGAACTTGTGAAGCTCGGAAGGCGAAAGGTTCTCTCATAGCTAGACTTTTGGTATGGAAGAAGGGTCGTCATGATTTCTTATTCACAATTAATCTTATATTGTATAACTAAGATTATGGTGTTTTTAATTAGCTATAAATTTAAACTCCTACTGCATTCTATACCTAAAATAATTACTTATTAACTGTTTGAACCAAAAGATTTTATATCATATATTAAAAATAGGGATATTATTACTATCAAAATTGTTAAGTAAGAAAATATAAATATTAAATTAATGATAATTTTATTAAATAATAATAATACTAAAATATAATTAATACTAAAAGTAAAATAAATATTTTATATTTTTATTTTTATTTTTATTTTAATAATAATATTAAAATATAATTAATACTAAGTGTTTTTCAATACAGTGAGAGTGTAAATTTATAGAATAATTTTATATAATAACACTGGCATCGTCAATCACTTAATAAGTTTATAATTGTTGGTTGAATTGTATTAAATTATATTTTATTTTATACATCGATAACATTAAGTGATACAGTGACAATAAGAGTATTAATTATATTTTATTATTATTATTATTATTAAAAATTAAAAATAAATTCATATTAAATAAATAAATCATTCATTCAACGAATTAACTTTATTACATAAACCTCTTGGAAGAAATTATGTAGATATTGACTGACTCAGGGCGCGCGCCATATACAAAATCCTAAATACTTGGCTTTTGTATGACTTCTTTGCTGCTATATATACAAATGTTTTCTTTCGGCTTCTTCTTCTTCTTCCTTTCTCCCCCCATGCTATTTTTATGTATATTCCCTCACGTATATAAAGATTGTTGGCCTTTCTTTCATTGTTTCACAATAACTTTGAAGATAATATCATAAATAGATTTGATACATATAGTACATAATATATCTAATATTTAAGAAAAATGATTGTTAGATTTGCAAAATTCTAATAGTTGGTTAATGTGAAACTTAATATCCTTTTCACATCGGTTAGTAGTCTTGGTCTAGATGGGTAAAGTCTGGGGTGAGCCACCACCAAACTCTTGGGCACTGATGGGGTGAAAAAGTCAAGAAAATAGCTCTAATATCATGTTAAATTTGAGTCAATTTCACTTCAAAATTTAAATTATAAGATAAAATATTACTCAAATTTATATATGTAACATAAATCTAATACCTGACAGATGTGAGATCTTATAATAATAAATGTATAAACATATTATCATAATTTTTTTAATAAATTAATTTTATGAGTAATACTTGTAAATTTTATTATAATATACCGGCGTGTTCAAAGTATATGCTTCCAAATTTTTTTTTTTACTATAATAAGCATATATTATATTAAAATATAATTTATTATATTAAAATATAATTTATTATATTGTAAAATGATATTATTATATATAATAGAAAGTTAATTAAAGTTAAAAGAGATCAATTAGAATCTAATGAAACAAAAAACTGCAATTGAATATCAATTCCTTAGAATTCGTTTTATAACTATGCATAAGAACTCCTTGATTAAGGGTATAATCCGATTAATTGCTTTTGCCAGTCCTATAGCCGAAGACAAAAGCTCTTAATTATACTTACTTCTTCCATTGAATAAGCCTTTTAAGTAATTTTTCCCAAGAGTCAAACAAATATCCATAATGGTTTCTTGCAATGACTCCAATTGAAGATAGACCATCTTTAATTAAAACTTGCATCATCATGATTGAAGGCAATGGAATGAGTAGGAGGTATAACTCAGCAGTGGTGAATTATTAATCCATTGACCCAATGAGTAGTGCTTCTAACTTTATTAAATATATACGTTAATCGCTTAAGTAATTTCAAATTCAATAAATTAATTTCTAGTTAATAAATATATTGCTTATGTTTCAAGTTTACAACTACCAAACTATGAGTATTTCCTCGTTAAAAATACAAAATTATTATTTATTGTAGAGTTAATTCGAGACTTAACCGTTAATTAGATGTTGCGTGTTAAATAAAACAAATAATTTACCATTATTTAATAAAATGGATCTGTATAATAAACCAAAATTCCAGGATATTGGTTTATTATTACTAACATGGGTGGGCCTGTTTTTGCCTGTTAATTGACACACATTAATTAGTTAGTACCTTTTGAATTAGACTCTTTAACTAAACTCATAATTAGCCTTTGTGTTAGTATAATAACAAAGGATTCACATAATTAGCCTTTTTTGACTCATCAATAACACGTGTCATCCATTAGAAGCTGGGTGCTTCTAATGAACTATACAGTCATGATACAAATTTTAATATGTGTTATACGCAACTATATATGAAAAACTTAAGACATAAGTGCCACGTAACCTTCTCTACTGTATCCATGTTATTTTTAAGAATAATATTTTACCTACTTGTATATATTAAATGATTAATTAAAGATAAAATTAAAAATATAAATCGTTAAAAAATCATGTGATTAATTTTTACAATAAAGCAATTAAATTATATTGTTAATAATATGCACTTGTTAAATATAGAGAGTATACTGACATTACATAGTACGGTGACTTAGCCCTTAAATACAATAGAAAGATGATGAGTTCAAACATTGATACGATCAACACGGGTAGTCAATGTATCATATTTTGAAACATATGGATAATCACAAATTTTATAATGCTTAACGGTCTCTTTTGACGAAGTGCGTTTTTTTTAACTGCTCTTTTCACTATATGATATGATAAGGTAAATTTGCGTTTTTTTTAACTGCTCTTTTCACTATATGATATGATATGATAAAGGTAAATTACTTAAATGATTGCTAATTAAATATAACAAAATATCGTAATATATATATTTATATTTTTTATAAATATATACGTAAAAATTTAATATTTAAGAATTTTTTTTTAAAATTAAATAAATTTTTTCAATGAAATTTAAACAAAATTTTTATTTTTCAAATATCTATAATCACACGTTAAATAATAGAAATTTAATTTAAATTTTATCAAAATATTTGTTAAAAAATTAAATAATATTTTAATTAAAAATTAATTAAAATAGATATATATCTATCAAAAAATAATATATATATATATATATATATATTACATGTGATATTCTGTTATATTTAACAAAATAAATTGAATAAAAAATTAATTTTATCTTTATTTAGTACATTTTTTACATTTTTACTTACAAACAACTTATAACATATTTTATAAACAAAATAACTAAACAATCCATAAGATCTAAACAAATGGATATCCACTACCCTTTTTACTATATAATATCTACTTATTTTGTTTATATTATCATATTTTTAAATCACAACGATTTAAGAATATTAATAAAATTAATATTTTTATCTTTAAATTAATAATATATGCTTGAATTCTTACAAATAAAAATAGAAACAAGTTAATTTTATTCCTATCAACTCTCGATGATTTTTTTTTTCTCTTTTTATCTGAACAAAAAAAAAAACTCTCGGTGACTTTTGGTACATCTAAACTAATTTAGTGGCTGTATAAATCATATGAAGACATATTCTATGAGACGTTCAGACCCATTCGGTGTCCATTAAAATGGCCCAAAGGATAATATAAGGAGAGCTTTTAAATAAGCCCATATTTTCTCTAAGAATACCTACGCCAACCAGGTCCAGTCCATGGTAATGCAGTGCCCGAGGTAATATGCTTTGAGGGCCTTCATTTATCTTTTATGAAAAATGATTAAAATTTAAATAATTTTTTTGTTAATATACTTTAATCAATAAAATGGTTACAAACAGTATGTACTACCATTAACTGAACAATAATCTCCAGTTTCCTCGAAGTCTTCATTGCCAAAACCGTTATCCTCACAGTCAAAGATGACCACATCGGACCTAAAGACAAGGGCTCTGTAAGGAGAGGGATATATCAACTGTGTGGAATTCCATTATATCTAATTTCCAATCCATTCTCATTAAATCCACCCTCTTCATCATAAATGATGCATCTAACCTAAAATGATTTAACCTAACTTAATAGGAAAATCTCAACTAATTAAACCTTCTAATCCAATCAAATAAAAAGCTTAAAAGATGCAATATTCTAGAAGATCAAACTATATGATTCAATAAATCCTACTCTATTTATTGTGAGTCAAGAATATTACCTTAATTTATAAAATAGTTTCAATTTATTATTCTAGTTTATAAGTTTAGTACCCATTTTTTATTCATAATGGTTAAGATTGGAACCATTTAACCAACATGGTATTAAATTGAAACTCTTCACTTATCATCTCTAAGATACAAAAAAAAAAATCAAGAATGGATGATGTTTAAACAAAAACTAATTTACATTTTTTTATATATATATAATTTCAATTCTTTCTACATCATCATAAAACAGATAACATTAAAAAATAAAAATTCTTTTAAGATGAAGCAACAAATAAGTATCAAAACTGTATAAAAATACCAACATTTATAATAAAAAAAAAGTCGATTCTATTCTATTCTAGTGAAGACTCAGAAGAAGAGTCATCCGTTGTTGAATCTGAGATAATATCCAAATGGCTGGAAACCTCACTATCTGATACTCTTGAATTCTCTTCAACAGGTTGTTTTAAAAACCAATACATAATACTTGCTGTTAATGTCAGGATCATTTTTTGATTCACCTGAAAACAACAAGCAGATCCCATTTATGTCTTTTAAAGTGACACTAGTCCTTTATGAAATCTAAGGGTGCGTTTGTAACTGCTTTTACTTTAGGTTAAAAATTGTTTCAAATGGTTGGAAGCAATTTCAAAGCTGTTTAGCAATCTCCATGACATGTGCTTTCAAAACTTTGAGAAACATTATTTGTATTTTTAGAAAAAAATTAGTAGGAATAATTTAGGACTTATAATCTTTTACTAAATTAATTATGCCAAATACTCTAATGCTTATCATTAAACAATTTTTAACTAAATCACTTCATTTCAAGCTACTTCTAAAAGTAATACATCTAAACGGAATTTAATAGGGGTGATTTATCAAACTATTAGGTCATTTGGGTTAGATTTCATTTTTTATCAAAATTACTACAAGGTAACGATTATCATTGTTGTGATAAGGCATTGTTTTATCGTGATAAGGGATGGTACTGGATATTGGTGATAAGCCTTCCCACGTTGAGCTAATTGTAAGTCCCTCTTACATTTAAGAAGAAGAAAACACAAATGGTAGGTGCAACCACAAATGGTAGGTGCAACCACCAATGGTAGGTGCAACCACCAATGGTAGGTGCAACTAACATTGATATGCAATTTTGCCTATAAATAGGCAATGTCTTTGCCTTAGAGATACATCAACATACTAAAACAAGAAGAGAAACAAAACAAAGCCAAAGGAACAATTTACTTTGAAGAAAAATAGTATTGTGTGTAAGAAAGTGAGAAAGAATATCTTAGAAAAATATCCCAATATTTTTCTAAAGGGGAGTGACAAAATAGTGAGTTTGGGAAACACTTGTGTGACACTATTTTGGGTTTATCTCAATTTGTTGTATTGTCTCTCACTTTGTACCCATTAATTTTATTAGTGGAAGAAATATTTTTCGGAGTTTGTCCCGTGGACTTAGCTCAAATTAAAAAGGTAAACCACGTTAAATTTCGGTGTCATTATTCTACTCTGTTGAATTTATTTTATTTTTACCCGCTGTGCCCAACAACTGGTATCAGAGTTGGTCTAGTAAAATTCTTAATATGCTCTGTGGTTGTAGCATAGACTGATCTGCCACATCAAAAAAAAATTTATTAGGTCCAAGGCGCATTTATTTACAAAAAAAAAACACAGTGAAAAAAAAATGTCAAGCCAAAAGGTAGATATTGAGAAATTTAATGGAAATAATAATTTCTCTTTATGGCAAGATGAAGGATATTCTCATTCAACAGAAGGTTCATAAGGCGTTGCTAGGAAAAGAAAAGAAGGTAGCAACCGTCACCGAGGAACAATGGGAGGAAATAGATGAGATTGCAGCTAGTACAATCCGTCTAAATCTCTCGGGCAGTGTCTTGCAAAATATTGAATCAAAAAATTGCAAGACTGCTAAAGAAACATAGGAGACTCTAGAAAACGTGTACATGTCAAAGAACCTTGCCAATAAATTTTATTTGTGGAAGGAGCTATATCAGATGAGGAAGGAAGATAATGTGAGCATGATGCAACATGGTAGCGATTTCAACAACAAGTTTTCTCACTTAGCAAGATTTAATGTGAGTTTCGGCGATGAAGAAAAAGCTGTGATGTTGTTGGCATCACTACCCTCATCATATAATCATATTACAACAACTCTGACTTATGCAAAAGACAAGATGGAGCTTGAAGTTGTTGTAGAAGCCTTGTTCTCATATGAGAAACAAAACAAGGAAAGAGATTCAGAAGCACAAGCCCTTATCACAGAGTCTAAAGGAAGGAGATTGTACAAAGAACAAAAACCCAGAAGCAAAAGCAAAGGCAAATCAAATAAATTTGCCAATGTTGAATGCCATCACTGCAAGAGGAAGGGTCACATTAAGAAATTTTACCGAGTGTTCAAGAAGGAACAAGAAACGAACAAAGGCAAAGTAATGAAGAAAGATGACAGTAGTGATGATGAGCAAACAAATACCATAGACGAGTTCAATATCGTTTATAATGAAGATTTTATCAATCTTGCATCACACGAGACCAGTTGGGTGATTGATAGTGGTGCTACAAATCACGCTATATCGCGTAGAGAATTTTTCTTATCATACACACCTGGAAATTTTGGTGTTGTTAGAATAGGAAATGAAAGCCTGTCAAAGGTAGTAGGCAGAGGAGACGTTTGCTTAGAAACAGAGAACGAAACCAGACTATTTCTAAAGGATGTCAAGTATATTCCAGATATGCGCCTGAATTTGATCTCTGTGCGCAAGCTTGCAAATGAAGGATATTGCAGCTCCTTCATTTATGACAAATAGAAACTTACAAAAGGTTCCCTAGTAGTGGCTAGAGGTGAGAAGCATACAACTCTGTATATAATGCAAGCGAAGCTCTCTACCGACACAGTAAATGCCATAGAGAAAGATAATGCAACTGAGTTATGGCATAAGAGGCTCAGTCACATGGGTGAAAAAGGTTTGACAAGTCTAGTCAAAAAAGAAGATACTACCTGGAATAAATGAAGTACATTTGGAGAAATGTGTTCATTGTCTAGCAGGAAAGCAAAACAGGGTTGCTTTCAAGAGCTTCCCTCCTTCCAGAATGAATAATATTTTAGATCTGATTCATTCAAATTTGTGTGGACCAATGCCAAAGTCACTTGGTGGTGCTCAATACTTTGTGACTTTCATTGATGATCATTCAAGGAAGACGTGGATATATCTTCTAAAGACAAAGGATCAGGTGCTAGATGTCTTCAAAGAATTTCATGCGTTAGTTGAGAGACAGACTGGAAAGAAGCTGAAGTGCATCCGAACAGACAATGATGGAGAATACACAGGACCTTTCCGTGCTTATTGCAAAAAGCATGGTATTCGGCATCAGATGACACCTCCAAAGACACCGCAATTGAATGGCTTAGCTGAGAGGATGAACAGAACTTTGATGGAGAGAGTTAGATGTCTACTCTCACATGCAAAGTTGCCTAAAACTTTTTGGGGTAAAACCATACTCACAGTTGCACATGTGTTGAATCTTTCACCTTATACTCCTCTCAAGATGGATGTTCTGGATAAAGTGTGGTCAGGAAAGGATGTTTCCTATGATCATCTGCGAGTGTTTGGCTGCAAAGCATTTGTTCATATCCCTAAGGATGAGAGATCCAAACTTGATGCCAAAACAAGACAGTGTATTTTTATTGGCTATGGTCAAGATCAATTTCGCTATAGATTTTACGATCCGGTTGCAAAGAGACTTGTCAGGAGCTGTGATGCTGTATTTGTTGAAGATGAGACCATTGAAGATATTATCAAAATGAAAAAAGATGTTCCTAATTCCAATGGTGACTCATCAGATTTGGAATTAATTCCTCCAACATTAATGCCAAGACAAGTTGGAGATGAAGACCAGGTTTATCCACCTGGTGAAAGATGATGCCCCTATAGAAGTTGGTTCTGAAGATGAAAGAAATGATGATGTTCACTATCCAGTACCAGCACCTGCGGCTTTTCCTGTTCCACTGAGAATAAGTGATAGAGTGAGACGACCCTCTATCTCATATCCTCCAGATGAGTATGTAACTTTCACTGATGAGGGAGAACCTGAGAGTTATGAAGAGGTCATGGATGACGAATCCAAACAAAAATGGATTGAAACCATGCAAGATGAGATGAAGTCCTTGCATGAGAACAAAACCTTTGAGCTGATGAAGCTGCCCAAAGGGAAGAAGGCCTTGAAAAATAAATGGGTGTTCAGGGTAAAGCATGAAGGACACAGTTCCAGTCCGCGATGCAAAGCCTGATTGGTTGTCAAAGGATTCAGCCAAAGAAAAGGTGTTGACTTTGACGAGATTTTCTCTCCAGTTGTGAAAATGACATCCATCCGTACTGTGCTAGGGTTAACAGCAAGTCTTGACTTGGAGGTTGAGCAAATGGATGTCAAAACTGCCTTCCTACATGGTGACTTGGAAGAAGAGATATACATGGAGCAACCAGAGGATTTTTAGCAAAAGGGAAAAGAAGAGTGTCTACAAATTGAAGAAAAGTCTCTACGGCTTAAAATAGGCACCAAGACAATGGTACAAGAAGTTTGAGTCTGTTATGGGAGAGCAAGGCTACAAAAAGACTACTTCAGACCATTGTGTTTTTGTGTAGAAATTCTCTGATGATGATTTCATTATTCTTTTGCTTTATGTGAATGAAATGCTGATTGTTGGCCGAAATATTTGTAGAATCAACAACTTGAAAACGGAGTTGAGTAAGTATTTTGCCATGAAAGACTTGGGGCCAACAAAGCAGATTCTTGGCATGACTATTATTAGAGACAGAGGCGCCAAGAAATTATGGTTGTCACAAGAGAAGTACATTGAGAAAGTACTTCAAAGATTTCATATAGATAAGGCTAAAGCGATTAGTTGTCCTCTTGCTAATCACTTTAAGCTAAGTTCTAAGCAGAGCCCTTCTACAGAAAAAGAGAAGGAAGAGATGGAAAAGATGGAAGAGGTTCCATATGCTTCAGCAGTTGGAAGTCTAATGTATGTCATGGTTTGTACACGGCCAAATATCACTCATGCAGTTGGAATTGTGAGTAGATCCCTTTCAAATCCTGGAAAGGAACATTGGGCTACAGTGAAATAGATTTTCAGGTATCTTCGAGGTTCTTCCAAAATATGTCTATGTTTTGGAAATGACAAACCTATGTTAGTTGGATACACAGATGCAGATATGTGTGGTGATGTGGATTCCAGAAAATCCACTTCAGGTTACCTGATTACATCTGCAGGGGGAGCTGTGTCATGGCAGTCAAAGTTACAAAAATGTGTTTCACTGTCCACTACCGAAGCAGAGTTTATAGCAGCAACAGAAGCATGTAAAGAGTTGCTATGGATGAAAAAGTTCTTAAAAGAACTTGGGTTACAACAAGACAGTTATAAGTTATTTTGTGATAGTGAGAGTGCTATCCATCTTGGCAGTCAAAGTTACAAAAATGTGTTGCACTGTCCACTACCGAAGCAGAGTTTATAGCAGCAATAGAATCATGTAAAGAGTTGCTATGGATGAAAAAGTTCTTAAAAGAACTTGGGTTACAACAAGACAGTTATCAGTTATTTTGTGATAGTGAGAGTGTTATCCATCTTGGAAAGAATGTCTCCTTTCATTTGAGATCAAAGCATATTGATGTGAGATATCACTGGATTAAGGATGTAATGGAGAAAAAGCTATTACAACTTGAGAAGATCCATACAGAAGAAAATGGATCAGACATGTTGACGAAAATTCTCCCAAGACAAAATTTTGAATACTGTCGTTTAGCTGCTGGATTGGTGGAGCCCTCTATGTAGTCAGGAGGGGGAGATTTATAAGTTCTTCCTACATTTAAGAGGAAGAAAACACAAATGGTAGGTGCAACCACCAATGGTAGGTGCAACTAACATTGATATGCAATTTTGCCTATAAATAGGCAATATCTTTGCCTTAGAAATACATCAACACACCAAAACAAGAAGAGAAGCAAATCAAAGCCAAAGGAACAATTTCCTTTGAAGAAAAATAGTATTGTGTATAAGAAAGTGAGAAAGAATATTTTAGAAAAATATTGGGATATTTTTCTAAAAGGGGAGTGACAAAATAGTGAGTTTGGGAAACACTTGTGTGACACTATTTTGGGTTTATCTCAATTTGTTGTATTGTCTCTCACTTTGCACCCATTAATTTTATTAGTGGAAGAAATATTTTTCGGAGTTTGTCCTGTGGACTTAGCCCAAATTAAAAGGGTGAACCACGTTAAATTTCGGTGTCATTATTCTACTCTGTTGAATTCATTTTATTTTTACCCGCTGTGCCCAACACTAATATCTTCCCATTCTAGGCCAATGCCTTATTACGAGTTTTATTTTTTAACAAAATCGCTTCGAGGTGAGGCTATCACTATTATGATAAGACATTACCTTGTCATGATAAGTCTTATCACATTGGACAAATGTATTCCCACATCAGTCAATGTTTTACCACGAATTCTATTTTTTGTCAAAATTGCTCTTCCACTTACTTTTGAGTTATTTTGATAAAAAATAAAATATTACAAAAACTCGAGTGATTTTGGGCAAGTTTTTTTTACCTAATAGTTGCGTACAAATTTCTCCTTGAAAAGACTAAGTTTTTGTTTGGTAATTCCAGAATTTGACAGCTCATGAGGTTGAAAAAGACATCTAGCATATAAAGTTGGGTTTTACTATCCCCAGAAGAAGCAAGTACCTCAGTTAAGTCTTCAGGAAGCAAAAATATTGAACATCCAAGCTTTCTTGCAATGCTTATTATGTAAGTGGCATTCATCTTTTTCTCCTCATCTGGGTAAATGAAATTTCAATCATTCTTGAGTATATCAACAATGCAAATAACAAAAAAGTAAAAAATTATCAAAAATACCCGTTTTTTTTTATCAATTTACAAAACTTGTAAATACTAGAAGAAAATAAACCTGTAATTCCTTTGGTAACGAGGCTCCAATTTACAACCCTAGGCTGCACAGCACTGAGCAGCTCAAGGAAAAATATTCCATCTGACAAACTCTTATCCTGTAGAAATCGAAATAGTAATAACGACAGATCATCAAATAATTGTGTTAACACAGACTCACATTGTTTTTAAAAGGCAAAAAGTCAAGGAAATGTACCTTAAAGCTATCCATACGACACTGGCTTCCCAAGTTGTTAACTTTGCTGTTAGCCCATTCTAAAATATCAGCATCTGTTATTTCATTCCCATGAGGGTGAGATCTCAAGTTCTTCAGTAGTTGGAGGATGTTATACCTCATCAGTTGCCACAAATAAGCTGAAGAGAAAAAGCCTAAATTAAAGAACTTGGTTCTTTATAAATGTTAGCAATTCTCCAAAACGTTGATGCATTTCAAAAGTATAATGATGTAGCAGAGGAAATACCAAGTATTAACTTTTTATTGCCCTGCACAATATCATTTCCAGCAACATTTACAAGGGAAAACTTCAATTGTTTCCCGATTTTAACAACTTGGTTACAGTTTTCTACTTTTCTGAATGGCATTTTAATTGGAGGTTTGCTTGCAATCTTCCAATTAACAATTCCCGGTGTAATCTTATCCAATGTCTCCAGAAGCACCCACCTGCATTTTAACAATGAATGTTTTACTATAATAAAAAATGAGGTAAACTCGGGCTCCATGATAGAATCTTCCTAGTGTCACGACAAAAGCATGAATAATATATGTTGAATCACCCGTTTCTAAGGTCATCAAAGACATAGTCAATATATGTTGAATTCCCAAGATTGTTGAGCCAAAAGCAGAATGCTTTCTCTTCTCTGGAGAAAAGAGTGTCATCTGGCATAGTTTCAAGAAAAGATATCTGATTTGTTTGGCTTGAGAGCCCATTTCTACATTCAAAAGGGTACATAAAAAGTTTAGCTCTCTTCTTATTGTAGAATGCAACTTATTTTCTCATAAGAGACCATTATCACCTATGCTGGAAAATATGTGCTACAAAAGCAAGATTAAGATTTGGGGAACCCTCAACAATGTCTTTAGCAGTTAAATATCTTTTGCAACCCATCCTATCTGCATGCTCAAGTACCAATTTGGCTCTATGGAATAGTTCTTTTGCTGCCAATGCAGATGGATGACTGTGCTCCGGTGCAAGAATGTTTAAGAGGTGAGCATAAGCCTCCCCATCCTGCACGGAAAATCAAACATTTAGGAGGCTTCAAATAAATAACCATTTGTGTCACAAACTTTCAAAATATAACTTCAGTTATACCCTAGTCACATACATATATAACTCAGTTACACGGGCGAGTAAATCAATTAAAAATGACATATGGTGAAATACGCACACCTCAAGCTATATTATAAAATAGTTGTAATCCAAGCCATTATAGTGAGTTTTCCCATAAGGATATCACACAAAAGAGTAGTTAACCACATAACTCAAACCTCCAAAGTACACTTGTTTACCTTGACATCAGAGGAAAAGTTTGTGACTATCTTTTCGTATCCTGCTTTCTTCAATTGAAAATTCATCCATCTTAGTAATATCTTCTCTGGTGAAAGATTCATCAGCTCTTCTACCTCCTGCTCATTTTGAATGTAAGAAGTCTATATATATTAAAATAACCCAAGTAAAAAAAACCAGCATTATTCAAAGAACCAACAGATCATTTGTCCTCACCTGACTATCATCAACCAGTTCCAACAACTGAGGTGTTTTCTTCAAATTGAGGTCAGCCAGTAATTGTATCTATAACAAATAAAGTTTTGGAAGGCCATCAATTACAGCAATTTCCCAACTAAATGAATAAATTTCTTTCATTACCATTATGTATCAACTTAATCGACCCCTATAGTCTATAAAGTCCTATGCAGTACTTACACAGTAACATAATATCTAACATGAAGAGAAGTAAAATGTCATGAAAACCATACCTTAATTATTTGAGAAATCAATCCAAGCACCAGGTGTCGCTGAAAATAAAATGAAGTAAAGATGTTATCCATACCGATAGTTTGCTGAGATGTAGTGCATTGAAAATGTATTCACTTCTATTTAATACACTTTGATGTGGCCAAAACAACAAACACTTCAAAAATGAAAAATTGATAGCAATTGACTCATGGATATGATTGCTTGCGTTTCTATTAAAAGTGATCGCAGACAAAGCAGTTTTAGGTTAAAGCACTTCTAAAAAGAAGCATACGGTGTGTTTGTGATTGATACAGAAGCCCTATATTGCTATTAAAATCGCTTTAACAATCAAAAGCAGAAATAATAGAACCTGCATATCTGTTTATATTTTTTACATACCCTTCCTTCAATGAAATCCTGAGATCCTATGTTGACAACAGTACATCCAATAGCCTTGGCAGAGTTGAGGCATAGTAAATGGTTTTCATTTCTTTCCCAGGGGTTGAGTACTCTCTTAGTATTAATGGCTCGTTCATCAATTGTACCCGGAACTGCCATATTGATTAGCTTACTGGAACAAAATAAAGGCTTTTCTTCAATATAATTTAACTGACCCACATTCATAAAACACAAACAAATTAAAAGTGAAAGTGAAATATAAAGGGCTATATGATCACCATAGAAGAGCTCCATCCTTTGTGATCTCAAAAAGATCATCAGTTGAAGGATCAATAGGAAGATATCTCTTCAGGAAGCTATCTTCTGAAAGGTAGTTGTTGATATGGGAAACATAAGAAGCCTTCTCTGATTCACTAATTGTGTGAAGCAAAGTTGTGGTTGCAGCTGTAAGAAATGCAGAGGAGTTATTTGCAACACTTCCTGTTGTTGCACTCGCATGAGCTTGGAGTTTCAGATAAACCTGCCCTATCAATAAAAAACAAAATGAAATCAACCTAACAACACAAACAGAAATTTTTTATCTGGGTTTAATTGGATATTATCGAATTCATTCGCCTTAAGCTTGTTGATCACTACTTTATATCATTTTTAAAAGTGTTCGAACTACCAAAGCCTTCGAATTTATAGTAAAAATCCTATTTTCATTGATTTTTTATTATTGAAGAAATGAGCATCAGAACGTTGAGACAGACCTTGAGGAAGAGTTCGAAATCGACATCGTCGTCGAGATTGGAATGAAAAGTTTGTACTAGTGATGCTCTGTCTTCCTCTGTTAGATTCTCTCCGACTACTTTGAGCCTTGACATCTTGGAAGCTAAATCTCCTACTGTGAGCCTCCCACTCTCTCTTCTCATGCTTGTGAACTGAAATTATATTCAAATTAAAGAAAGGAAAAAACATTGAAAAATTTTCTATTAGAAAACAAGCTAATGTGAATTCTAACAAGGATGAGATACAAACATGTGACTTTAAGCTGCGGAGCTCGACTTGGGTCAACTGGTTTTGAAGCCATGGATCCGATATGAGAATGCCCACATAGCTAGACATGTTTACAACCTCAAAACTTGGGATATAAAATAAAATCTCCCCTTCTTGTTCTTAAGTGATGCTGTTCTTGCTGTTTTGAATGAATAAATGGGAAGCTCTGTGTTGCCATATACAAAGGGCAGCAAAAACAGAGTAGTGTTTTTACCATAATAAAAAATAATGAAAAATTATTTTTCCACCCCACAAAAGCAGTTGGATCAGATATCAAAGTTGTTTCTTTAGATTGAGATTTCAAATTATTGCCATCTTCTTCTTACACCCCTCTTCTCTGTCAAATCTGAATCAATGACTTTTCCCCCTCCCTATCAAGTTTCCAGTAGAGTCAGGAATAGTAGTAGAGATGTGAAATTATTATTTCATTCATTTTATTATAAATTAAAATTATCCCATTTTATTAAACATCATGCTAATATTTCATCTCATATATTAAAAATAAATTTAATCATTAAAGATTATCATATTTTTCTAATTTTTTAAAATGTATTCATTATTTATATTCATTTAAAAAAACAAGATATCCTATTATAATAATATATTATTATCATTTTAATTTATTAAAAAATAAATAAAATGAAATAAGAGATACTAATAAAAAAAATTCTCACTTCATTTATTATTTAATATTTATTTCATTTGAAAAACTTATGTTAATTTTAAATTTTAATTATGTAAAATATCACACATCAAACCATAAATATTTTCTCCATGGAGAGAGGCCCTAGAGGGTCCACACACAAGTCGTATGATAAAAATTCAAATTGTGATCAATATATCCTTTGTTTATTGTTAAGAGACCGTTATAGTTTTGAAGTAATTTGAATAAAGCTGTGGTTGGCGTAGATTTTCCAGCTAAATTCACGTACAACTTTCATCAAATAACGTATCTTAAACATCATGATATTGATTACTCACAATCTGGAATTTCATTAGATAATTTCTATTTTTGAGGGGAAAAAATACAATTTAAAATTAAAAAAATAATATTTACTATCATTTTTAAAAAGTTATTATCATTAAAATAAATCATTATATTAAACTCATGTATCTAAAAACTTTAATACTAAAATTTTATATTAAATATTATTCAATTTGATATTATTAAGTGTTATGATTTAATGATGTTATCTTATATAAAGATTATTATAATTTTTATATTCATTTCATTTTTATTTAAAAATAAATTAATTTTTTTATTAATACTTGAAGTTTAATTTGCATAGAAATAATATTTTAACTCTCAATTTACATATATAAAAATGTTCAAAATAAATGCATTTTCTAATAATTATTTCTTTTCCGGAATCATTATAATAATTGTATTTTAGATGGATTAGGATTTTATATTTTTTTTTCTATTTTTCATCTTAATATTTATTTTATATTTAATGTAATTAATAAATTTATGATTTAATCTTTTACACTTTTACTCTATCTAGATTAATGTCATATTTGTATTCTTATCACAATTCATTGTATTTGTGGTGCTATCTCGATTCACATGTTATTTTATAAATAGTAAAAATATTATATTATAAGTTCAACTCTTACGCACATAAGGAGACTCGTTGTGATACATAAGTTTATTTAAATTTGATATATAAAGTGTAATTATCTAAATTTTAGAAAGAAAGAAAGAAAAGCATTTTTTCTCTACACAGCATTTTTGAATTTTTTTAACACTATTTGACATGTAATATAATATTAAATTATATTAAATTGAATTAAATGTAACACAAATATATATTATATTAAAATAACGTGTTTTTTAAGATAACTTTGTATTAAAGTGCTGAAATATAAAATATAAAGATTAAATAATAATGAATCAAATTTACTTTACTATAATTTTATAAAAAAAATTCTAAGATATTATCTACCTAAACTTATTTTATTTCATTTATTTCATTATTTTTAAAGAGTTTAACAAAATTATATAAGATTACGATCATAAATTATATCAAACATCAAGTAAAATTTATCATATACAGTGATACCAAACATATTCAACCCTATATTAAAATATTAAATTTGGTGTAAAATTTAAAAAAAAAATTACTCAAATTTAACATCAAATTTGATGCATGAATAATATTATTTGAAATTTGGTGCCACATTGATAATTGTATCAATATTGTTCAATTATCAATTTTTAAAATAAATTCTAAATTTGTTGTTATATACAATACAAAATTAGTAAAAAAGTTACTAAACATAACTTATGGTGTGATTTTGGTATAATTTTCTTTATGTGAAATAATATAAAATTTGGTATAAAATTAAGTTAAAAGTTGGAATTCATCGAAGCTGAAGTTTTTGTAATCCAAATAAACGATGGAGGATTTTTTATATTAAAAGTTAGTTATTTCGTAAAAATGTGTTTTTCAAAGTTTTAAAGCGATTCTCACAAATATTTTTATTTTATCTTGAAGGTTTTTTTTTTAACTTATTTATTTTCGGAAACACTTTTATAATACCTTAAAAGCTACTACTAGCTAAGAAATTCATGATGTTATGAAACCTGAAAAATCACTTTTTGAAGGATAACGTCTAGAATTCAACGGAAAGAAAGAAATAAAAAAGCTATTTTTCAAATGTGATGACCCATTAATTCGATAAGAAAAGCATTTCTTGCCCTTTCAGAAATCAAGTGTTTGATTAATGTTGAGAGATGGTAGTTTTTTTTTTGTCATTCCGGTTAAATATGTTTCATGTATTTAACAGTGAACTATAAAAATACTAAAAAAACTTACATAATTATATAATTAAATGTTATGAATACTAATATACTATCATAAAATTAATTATAATAAATTTGAACATTTTAAAAAAAATCTCAAATTTGTTCAATAAACCACAAGTTGTGTTACATAGTATTACTCTCTCTTTTATAAACCTTAACAATATTTTCGACGAACTTAAACAATTTATATTATATATTTGACAACAAAGTATATACACACGAAACAAATGTACTCAGAATTCAAGAAGTAACCGTGAAACCAAATATAGTCAATTCTGTTTTACAAGTTCTAAGACATGTGGTTCCTATCGACCTTTTTTCTCACTCTATTACTTTATTAACAAACGAGACTGAGGAACACAGCTCAGCCCTTTCAGCGTCTTGTTAAGAAAGACTGTTTTAGTTTGTTAGGCATTCTAATTATGTATTATCTCCTCAAAACTATAAATACAAGATCAAGGGATTTGCTTAGATCCATCCATCTTCACATAACACACTCTCTTTTATTTCCCTCTCTATCTTCAACCTTATTTCTTCAAAAAAAAAAATCTTCTTCTTCTTTTTAAGTATGAAGATGGCAAATAGACAGTTGGCACTATTTGTAATGATGGTCATTATGGTATTTTGGGTAGAAGGGTCAATAGGTATAAGCTTCTGTAATATTAATGAAGAAGGGTATAAGGCTTGTAAGCCAGCTGTGACAAAACCAAACCCAGCGAAGCCGTCAACAAAATGTTGTCAAGCTCTTTCAAGAGCAGACTTGTCTTGTTGTTGCTCTTATAGAAAATCCATTCTACTTCCTGTTCTTGGAGTTGATTCTAAACTTGCCGTTGCTTTACCTGCCAAATGCAACCTCACTCCTAAATGTTAAGGTATCCTACTTTTTTGGACTTGAAGGTATATGAAGGTGTATTTCTACTACTATTTGTTCGATGGATCCAGTCTAAAGAGTTGTTTTAATAATGTACGTGGATTGATTGATAAATAAGTTGTATGTTATATTAATACTTACAAGTTCAGGGAATATTATTAAAATATATTATTGTTCTTTCTATCTTTGGTTTGTAAAAGTTAAGGTAATGTAAAATATATTATTGTTGGTGTAATAATATGTATTTTGGAACCAAGTTCTCGTTACTCTATTATTTATTTACAATTAAACTCTTTTAATAGATTATCATCCATCCCTTTGGTCGTTACTGAGTCTTACTTTTTAATGTTTAATGGAATTGTTTCGGTTTCTAAAATGACATTTAAGAGAGAGAGAGGATCTAATGAAAATCCAATTACAAGAAACCGAAAAATTATTAGATATCCACAACCTCAGGTGTAAATTTCTATTAATTTAGTGTGTATTTATTTCATATTATTTTTTTTTATAATTATAATTTAGTATTTTGATAAAAAAAATAAAATTATAAATTTAGTAAAAAAAATTGATAACTTTTAGAACTTGAATTCCCTACTAATTATTTTCTTTCTAAAAATCTACAAGAGTATCTTCTAGTACCATTTTGGTGTAAATATTACATAATATTTTTTCTAATTAAATTAAAAATTATATTATCTTCAACTCTTAGCATTAAGTACTACATTAAAAATTATATAAATTATATAATTTAATAAAGTATGACATTTATTTTATTTTTTTAATTATTTTTTTAATAATTATTATATTGAACCATTTAATTAATTAATTCAAAACTATATTTAAAAAATAAAAAATCTATAAATTAAATTATTATATTTACTGCATAAATTAAAAATTACATTTAAATGAAAATACACAATTAAAAATACATATTTAGTAATTTTTTATTAATTTTATACAATATACTTAAATAATAAAAAACATAATTATAACAAATTTTAATTAAAGATATATAATTAAAAAATATATAAATTAAAACAATATTTTTACATTTTTATTTTAAAAAATCACAAAAATAATGTGATAGCAAATTAATAATATCACAGCAATTTAGCTTATAGATTTATAAATTTTATTTTGATATTTTCATTCTATTGATACCAATACTTTCAAACAAAATAATAATATTATTATTTTAATTAATATTAGATTTCCATTATGCCTACACAACAATTTAGCAGATATACACAAGAACACATTCATCATGCACTGAACACAGAACACGTTCAAATCAATTTTAAGACCGGCCCAATCCTGGAGATCAAAGGAATGAACCTTGTTGGGAACTAACGAGATCAATTGGCCCATTTAGAGGACTGAATCAATTTTTCCTCCTCCAATTCGAAGATAAAAATGAAAACTCAAAACAATAAAAAATAACTTATACATGAAAAAATGTATTCATTATCCCTATAAATATTATCCAAGATGTAATTTTCTTGGTTTGGTACATTTTTTAATAGTTATTTTTTTTTTTGAATAATAATTGTATTCTAGATGAATTTGGATTTTATATTTGTTTTTTCTTGATTTTTCATCTCAATATTTTATTTCATATTTAATGTAACTAATAAATTTACGATATAATCCTTTATTCAAATTTAACATCAAATTTGATACGAAGAATAGTATTATTTGAAATTTGGTGTCACATAATTGTATCAATACTGTTCAATCATTAATTTTTAAAATAAATTTCAAATTTTTATTATATATTATACAAAATTAGCAAAAAAAATACTAAGCATAACTTATGGTGTGATTTTGGTATAATTTATTTTTATGTAAAATGACATAAAATTTGCTATAAAATTATGTTAAAAGTTGGACTTCATCTAAGAAGCTGAAGTTTTTGTAATCCAAATAAGTGATCGAGGATTTTTTGCATTTTTTATATTAAAAGTTAGTTATTTCATAAAAATGTTTTTTTTAAGTTTTAAAGCGATTCCCACAAAAAAAAATTATTTAATCTCAAAGGATTTTGTTTTTTTTTAACTTATTTATTTTCGGAAACACTTTTATAATATCGTAAAAGCTACTACTAGCTAAGAAATTCATGATGTTATGAAACCTGAAAAATCACTTTTTGAAGGACAACGTCTAGAATTCAATGGGGAAGAAAGAAATCAAAAAACTATTTTCCAAATGAGATGACCCATCAATTGGATAAGAAAAACATTTATTGTCCTTTCAGAAGTCAAGTGTTTGATTAATATTGAGATATGGTAGTTTGTTTGTTTTTTTTCTTGTCATTCCGGTTAAATATGTTTCATGTATTTAACAGTAAGCTATAAAAATACTTAAAAAATAATAAAATATACACATTTAATAATTGTTGTTTAACTTTTAATATAATTGTATCACATATATTTTTTTAAAAATATTACTATATAAAATCATGTATTTAATATGATTCCAAATATGACCAGAATATTTATACAGGCTACCCCGTCCCCATGGGCAACGCAACATTGTCCTGAGGGAGGAGTTTAGAGGCATTATAGTAGCATGGACTTATTTTTCTTTCAAGGTCATGCGAAGGGGGTCAGTCCAAGATCGTACTGTTCCTCTACAAAGACAACAGATGCTCTCAACGGCTAGGCGCCACTCTCTTTCTGAGTTATTCCAGCTTCTTCATGATTTCGTGCCGCGGTGAACAAAAAAAAACAAAAAAAGAGGACCGTCTCAGCGGAAGGAGAAGGACCTGCAACGGCAGAGACTACTGACCCTCTTCTTGTTCCTAGCCGTCTGTTACGAGTCTGGGAAGCCTGGAATCTGGATCTTTGTCTTTGCAATTGCTAAATAGTTTAATTTTTAAAGTTGTGTGAGGTAATTTACTATATATTCAATAGGGTAAGAATGTGTACTTATAAAAATAGTAACATATTATTAGCTTTTATATGTAATTTAACATACACTCTTAAAAAAAAATTAAAATTAAAATTTAATTAATAATTTCAGAATATACTATATACATGATAAAAAAAAATCAACTTTAAGATTATTTTCCACCACTAAACTACTATTTAGTTTTCAACTTTCCATTTTCTAATGGCATTAAAACTATTATAAATTTTATTAGTATTAATTTGAGATAAAAACTTTATGTTTTTTTTTTTTGAGAAACCATCCATCACTCTTTAATTTTTCTCATAAAAAATCTTCTTCAATGTGATTTATTTCTTAGGAATTATTTTAACCTATACGAGCTTTTGTTATTTCATTTTTTAGGATTAAATAAAAAAAAATTGAATTAATAATGATTAAATGAGCTTTTTTTATTATTTAATTATTTGAAAGATTAGGTTTTTCTTCCTATTCATGAATGAATGTAACATATATTAAAAAAATTTAATTAAATCTTAATTTTAAACAATTGATATATATTTAAAATTAAATGTTATAAATATTAATATACTACCATAAAAATATAGATTCATAAGTATACATTTTTATTATAATAAATTTTAACATTTAAAAAAAACTTCTCAAATATTTTTAATAAACCACAAGTGTTGTTACATAGTATTACTTTTTTTTATATATATAAACCATAACAATATTTTCGATGAACTTAAACAATTTATATTAAATATTTGACAACAAAGTATATACACGCGAAACTAATGTACCCAAAATTCAAGAAGAAACCGTGAACAATTCTATTTGACGGGTTCTAAGACATGTGGTTCCTATCGACCTTTTTTCTCACTCTATTACTTTATTAACAAACGAGGTTGAGGAAAACAGCTCAACCCTTTCAGCGTCTTGTTAAAAGAGATTGTTTTAGTTTGTTAGGCATTCTAATTATGCATATATCCTCATTACTATAAATACAAGATCAAGGGATTTGCTTAGATCCATCCATCTTCACATAACACACTCTCTTTTATTTCCCTCTCTATCTTCAACCTTATTTCTTCAAAAAAAAAAATCTTCTTCTTCTTCTTAAGTATGGAGATGGCAAATAGACAGTTGGCACTATTTGTAATGATGGTCATTATGGTATTTTGGGTAGAAGGGTCAATAGGTATAAGCTTCTGTAATATTAATGAAGAAGGGTATAAGGCTTGTAAGCCAGCTGTGACAAAACCAAACCCAGCGAAGCCGTCAACAAAATGTTGTCAAGCTCTTTCAAGAGCAGACTTGTCTTGTTGTTGCTCTTATAGAAAATCCATTCTACTTCCTGTTCTTGGAGTTGATTCTAAACTTGCCGTTGCTTTACCTGCCAAATGCAACCTCACTCCTAAATGTTAAGGTATCCTACTTTTTTGGACTTGAAGGTATATGAAGTGTATTTCTACTACTATTTGCTCGATGGATTTCAGGGAATATTATTAAAATATATTATTGTTCTTTCTATCTTTGGTTTGTAAAAGTTAAGGTAATGTAAAATATATTATTGTTGGTGTAATAATCTGTATTTTGGAACAAGTTCTCATTACTCTATTATTTATTTACAATTAAACTCTTTCAATAGATTATCATCCATCCCTTTGGTCGTTATTGAGTCTTACTTTTTAATGTTTAATGGAATTGGTTCGGTTTCTAAAGTGACATTTAAGAGAGAGAGAGAGCGAGAGGATCTAATTACAAGAAACTGAAAAATTATTAGATATGTGTCGACACATCTTTTTTTGTGCTTCATGGATTAGATTTATATTTCTATTAATTTGGTGTGTATTTATTTCATATTATTTTGTTTTATAATTATAATTTGTGGTTTTGAGAAAAAATAAAATTATAAATTTAGTAAAAATAATTTATATTTTTAGAACTTGAATTCCCTACTAATTATTTTCTTTCTAAAAATCTATAAGAGTATCTTCTAGAACCATTTTGGTGTGAATATTACATAATATTTTTTCTAATTAAATTAAAAATTATATTATCTTAACTCTTAGCATTAATTACTACATTAAAAATTATAAAAATTATATTATTTAATAAAGTATCACATTTATTTTATTTTTTTAATTATTTTTTTAATAATTATTATATTGAACCAATTAATTAATTAATTCAAAATTATACTTAAAAAATAAAAAATCCATAAATTAAATTATCATATTTACTGCATAAATTAAAAATTACATTTAAATGAAAATACACAATTAAAAATACATATTTAATAATTTTTTATTAATTTTATACAATATACTTAAATAATAAAAAACATAATTATAATTAGGGATGGGCAAAATAACCACGGGTTTGGTTATTTGCGGATAACCGCCCCGACGGTTCGATTTTTCACCGTTTAATTTCGAGGACGAGTTCGGTTTCGGATAAAAACCGAACGTAAAAGAGCGGGTACAGTTCGGTTACGATTATACTCAAAACCGTACTCGCCCGTACCCGAAATTAATTAATTATATTTAAATAAATTATATATTTATTAAGATTTATTTATTTCTAACCTAAATAGATAATATATAAACCTAATTTATCAGATTCTTAAATCCTAACCTAACTCTCTCCGCGCCTCAATTTCTCTCAGTTTTCTACTTTTCTTCCATCTGTAGATCTTCCTTCTCTCACAGCGCCGCCTCGTCGCCAGCCGTAGCCGTAGTCGCCAGTCGCCATTCGCTGCGTCTTCTTCGGTCCTCTCCAGTCGCTGTGTGGTCGCCAATCGTCACCAGTCGCTGCGTCTTCTTCGGTCTTGTGCAGATTACTTTGAACAAGGTTTTATAGTCCTGCTCCTTATGATTTGGTTTGGTTATGATTTTAATCCAATCATGCAGGATCATAGGCTATCCAGCGACGACACTTGAAAACTAGTGTAGTAAAGTCTTCATGAGAAAACATGGTTGGCAACTTCCTTACCATCCTCTTCAGGTATGCCTTCATATTTTCTCGTCCGGTTATCGCTATTGTTTTTGAACTCTAAAAAAAATTGTTTTCCTAATTTTATTTGAAGGTGGTGACAATTGCTGTGTTTCTGGCTCTCGGTTTTTCTTTCTATGTGTCCTTTGCTTCTTTCGTTGGGAAGAAAATGTTCCAGTATATTATGATGGGAATCTACACTCCACTTGTAAGCCATTTCTCCTTAATTTCCTTTAAGATGTATTTTGTTATGTGCTTTTGGTGGATTTACAAGTGGGATCTGTGTATTCTCTGTTTGTTCGTACCTTCATGTGTTTGGTATTGTTGTTTGCTCTTTCTTTATACAGCCAAACTTTACCAGGGTTGCTCTTCAACAAATAGTTTGTTAGCTTCGCTTCCTATCTACACAATTTAGGGTGATATACCGTAGGCAAGATCAATGTATTATGTATCATGGATTTATCATAGGCTATGAGAAATATTTGGTGTCACTTAGGTATGATAATTGAAAAGAACATGTAAGCAAAATCATAGAATACGGTAATTTGAGTTTAAACTTACATGAGTTCTCTGACATAAAGCAAATAAGCTATGTAGTGAATGTTAATTTTCTGGTTGAGATCGAGGATCACCATCCAAAAAGGTCTTTTTGGAACTTGTTCATCATCTTGCTTAAAATCCATCGTCACCAAGTATAGGATCAAGAGGTTATTAAGAGTCAAGACTTAACCTAAAGGGTCACTCATAGCCTTCTGATTCTTGAAATTCCAAGACCATTTCCCAAGAGTATGTTGTTTTTGTTTGCTCACTCTGGAAATGAACATTAGAAGTTCAGTATTTCAACAAAAGATGCTAGTTATAATGATCTAGTGTTAGTTGGACCGATGAAATATGTGTACTTGTAGGAGTCTCAATTCATTATGTTTCATATGTATTGGTTATGCCTTCGTTTTTAATGAAACTTGAGCATATTTTTCTTTTCAGATTGTATCTGCCTTCAGTCTGTATATTTGGTGTGCGGCAGCTGACCCTGCAGATCCCGGAGTTTTTAAGTCAAAAAAGTATCTTAAGATTCAGAAATCTGGAAAGCATACTAGCCCAAAAGATTCTAAATTGGGTGGTGAGAGAAAAATTTCATTAGAGCGTCCATCTTGTTTCTTGTTAGCTTGTTTTTCTTATGCTTTTATTTGCAATTGTTGTGGTTCAAGTAAAGAATCATCTATACAACAAATGAGTGAGGAAGGCATGTTCTGTTGCAGTCTGTGTGAAGTAGAGATGCATTGAAAATCATAGTTTTATTTGTATGGTTGATTAATGTTTGTTATCTGTAACTAGAAGACAAATATACTAATGTGGTAAGCCTTGAGGGTTCTCTTACCTTGTCCTAATTCCTGCATATGTTGGGGCATGCAGCCTTTTCGTTTCATCTAGTTTTGTATTGGAACATGTCAATCTTAGTCTGTTCCTTGTCCCTACTTTTGCACTCATTCTTACTCACTTCTAAGTTTGGTTATATATTGTCTTTTAAGCTTATGCGATTCAAATTTGGATCCTTGTAGGTCTTCAAGTACAGCAAACATCGTAATAGACTAAAAAAAACACATTGAAAGCTTTGATGTGTACTCAAGATTGGTTATGCGTTAATATTCATAAATAAGGTATAAGCCTATATATTTAATACTTGTACATATTATATTTTATTAACACTTGTTTTATGTATTATATATTAATTATTTAATTATGTATTCAAATATTTTATAATTTATTCATATATGTTATCTCTTGGTTCATCTGCTTCCACTATTAATATTGCAGAAGATGATGTTGAGGTAAAAAATTTACATTATTGATTAATCAATTTATTATTTTGGTTTATAAAATTGATTTTATATATTTGATTTTTGTAGGATACTCTTGCATTTGATAATAATTAGAATAAAGAAGTTTTGATTTATTGTACTTGAAGTTTTCTTAAATTTATTTATTTAGTTTTCAATATTTGTATTAGTTTGTAATATTTTATTTATATCTTGGTTTTTTATTGATATGTATTTAATCTTATCTAGATTCATAGAAATATATATTATTAAATGTTAAATTTTTAATTATAAACTCAAAATAACAAATTTAGATATCAAGTTCAATATCAACCATTTCTTTTAGTTGGATTGCATTGCTAAAAAGATCTCAATTGAATAAGATTTTGAAAAACAGTTTTTTTCGGTTTTTTTTAATAACTATCCCGAAATGTTAACCGTGGGTAAAAAATTGTCTCCGAACTGCAACGGTTTTCGGACGATTTCGGGGACATATTTTATAATTCGGTTCGGGAATGGTTATATTCAAATCTATTCCCGCCCGTCCCCGTGCCCATCCCTAATTATAACAATTTTTTATTAAAGATATATAATTAAAAAATATATAAATTAAAACAATATTTTTACATTTTTATTTTAAAAAATAACACAAAAATAATGTGATCGCAAATTAATAATATCACAGCAATTTAGCTTAGAGATTTATGAATTTTATTTTGATATTATCATTCTATTGATACCAATACTTTCAAACAAAATAATAATATTATTATTTTAATTAACATTAGATTTCCATTATAGCAACGCAACAATTGAGTTGATATACACAAGAACACACTCATCATGCACTGAACACAGAACACGTTCAAATCAATTTTAAGATCGGCCCAATCCTGAATATCAAAGGAATGAATCTTGTTGGGAACCAATAAGGTCAATTGGCCCATTTAGAGGACTGAATCAATTTTTCCTCCTCCGATTCAAAGATAAAAGTGAAAATTCAAAATAAAATAAAAAATAACTTATACATGAAAAAATGTATTTATTATCCCTATAAATATTATCTAAGATGCAATTTTCTTAGTTTGGTACCGTATGGGTACACATGTTATTCTTTGATATCTTTTATATCTCATATTATTAAAATATTTTATTTATGTTGTCCCAATTTAACTATAATATATATATATTTTGGTCATTTTGAACAATATTTTTCTTTCTTTTGGTCAAAGTATATCACATGGATCATATGTCAAAAATTTTTAAAAAGTTTATTCTTAAAATAAATCACTATATTAAAATCATGTATCTTTGTTATAAAAAAAACTTTAATACTAAAACTTTATATTAAATATTATTAAGTGTTATGATTTAATGATGTTATCTTATATAAAGATTATTACGATTATTTATATTCATTTCATTCTAATTCAAAAATAAATTAAATTTGTTTATTAATACTTGATGATTCATGTGCTTCAATACAAATAGGCATAGAAATAATATTCCAACTCTTAATGTACATATATAAAAATGTTAAAAATAAATACATTTTTTAATAATTTTTTTCCCGAATAATAATTGTATTTTAGATGAATTTGGATTTTATATTTGTTTTTTCTTGATTTTTCATCCCAATATTTTATTTCATATTTAATGTAACTAATAAATTTACGATATAATCTTTTATTCAAATTTAACATCAAATTTGATACAAAGAATAATATTGTTTGAAATTTGGTGCCACATAATTGTATCAATACTGTTCAATCATGAATTTTTAAAATAAATTTTAAATTTTTATTATATATTATACAAAATTAGCAAAACAATTACTAAGCATAACTTATGGTGTGATTTTGGTGTAATTTTTTTTATGTAAAATAACATAAAATTTGCTATAAAATTATGTTAAAAGTTGGACTTCATTTAAGAAGCTGAAGTTTTTGTAATCCAAATAAGTGATTGAGGATTTTTTGCATTTTTTATATTAAAAGTTAGTTATTTCATAAAAATGTGTTTTTCAAAGTTTTAAAGCGATTCCCACAAAAAAAAAAATTATTTAATCTGAAAGGATTTTGTTTTTTTTTTACTTATTTATTTTCGAAAACACTTTTATAATATCTTAAAAGCTACTACTAGCTAAGAAATTCATGATGTCATGAAACCTAAAAAATCACTTTTTGAAGGACAACGTCTAGAATTCAACGGTAAAGAAAGAAATAAAAACTATTTTCTAAATGAGATGACCCATAAATTGGATAAAAAAAAGCATTTCTTGCCCTTTCAAAAGTCAAGTGTTTGATTAATATTGAGAGATGGTAGTTTGTTTGTTTTTTTTTCTTGTCATTCCGGTTAAATATTTAACAGTGAGCTATAAAAATACTTAAAAAATGATAAAATATACACATTTAATAATAGTTGTTTAACTTTTAATATAATTGTATGACATATATTCTTTTAAAAATATTACTATATAAAATCATGTATTTAATATGATTGCAAATATGACCATAATATTTATACTAATTTGAACAATACTTTGTCCTTGCAATTGCTAAATAGTTTAATTTTTAAAGTTGTGTGAGGTAATTTACTATATATTCAATAGGGTAAGAACGTGTACTTATAAAAATAGTAACATATTATTAGCCTTTATATGTAATTTAACATACACTCGTGAAAAATATTAAAATTAAAATTTAATTAATAATTTCAGTATATATTATATACATGATAAAAATAAATCATCTTTAAGATTATTTTCCACCACTAAACAACTCTTTAGTTTTCAACCTTCCATTTTCTAATAGCATTAAAACTATTATAAATTTTATTAGTATTAATTTGAGATAAAAACTTCATGTTTTTTTTTTAGAAACCATCCATCACTCTTTAATTTTTCTCATAAAAAATCTTCTTCAATGTGATTTATTTATTAGGAATTTTTTTAACCTATACGAGCTTTTGTTATTTCATTTTTTAGGATTAAATTAAAAAAATTAAGTTAATAATAATTAAATAAATTTTTTTATTATTTAATTATTTGAAAGACTAGGTTTTTCTTCCTATTCTTTCATGAATGTAATATATATTGAATTTTTTTAATTAAATTTTAATTTAAAACAACTTATATTTATTTAAAATTAAATGTAATGAATATTAATATACTACCATAAAAATATAGATTCATAAGTATACATTTTTATTATAATAAATTTGAACATTTAAAAAAAATTCTCAAATATTTTTAATAAACCACAAGTTGTGTTACATAGTATTACTCTTTTTTATATATATAAACCTTAACAATATTTTCGATGAACTTAAACAATTTATATTAAATATTTGACAACAAAGTATATACACGCGAAACTAATGTACCCAAAATTCAAGAAGAAACCGTGAACAATTCTATTTGACGGGTTCTAAGACATGTGGTTCCTATCGATCTTTTTTCTCACTCTATTACTTTATTAACAAACGAGACTGAGGAAAACAACTCAACCCTTTCAGCGTCTTGTTAAGAGAGATTGTTTTAGTTTGTTAGGCATTCTAATTATGTATATCTCCTCACTACTATAAATACAAGATCAAGGGATTTGCTTAGATCCATCAATATTCACATAACCGACTCTCTTTTATTTCCCTCTCTATCTTCAACCTTATTTCTTCAAAAAAAAAAAAAAATCTTCTTCTTCTTCTTAAGTATGGAGATGGCAAATAGACAGTTGGCACTATTTGTAATGATGGCCATTATGGTATTTTGGGTAGAAGGGTCAATAGGTATAAGCTTCTGTAATATTAATGAAGAAGGGTATAAGGCTTGTAAGCCAGCTGTGACAAAACCAAACCCAGCGAAGCCGTCAACAAAATGTTGTCAAGCTCTTTCAAAAGCTGACTTGTCTTGCTGTTGCTCTTATAGAAAATCCATTCTACTTCCTGTTCTTGGAGTTGATTCTAAACTTGCCGTTGCTTTACCTGCCAAATGCAACCTCACTCCTAAATGTTAAGGTATCCTACTTTTTTGGACTTGAAGGTATATGAAGTGTATTTCTACTACTATTTGCTCGATGGATTTCAGGGAATATTATTAAAATATATTATTGTTCTTTCTATCTTTGGTTTGTAAAAGTTAAGGTAATGTAAAATATATTATTGTTGGTGTAATAATCTGTATTTTGGAACCAAGTTCTCGTTACTCTATTATTTATTTACAATTAAACTCTTTCAATAGATTATCATACATCCCTTTGGTCGTTACTGAGTCTTACTTTTTAATGTTTAATGGAATTGTTTCGGTTTCTAGAATGACATTTAAGAGAGAGAGAGAGGATATAATGAAAATCCAATTACAAGAAACTGAAAAATTATTAGATATCCACAGTCTGAGGGGTAAATTTCTATTAATTTAGTGTGTATTTATTTTATATTATTTTGTTTTATAATTATAATTTGGTATTTTGATAAAAAAAATAAAATTATAAATTTAGTAAAAAAAATTGATAACTTTTAGAACTTGAATTCCCTACTAATTATTTTCTTTCTAAAAATCTATAAGAGTATCTTCTAGTACCATTTTGGTGTAAATATTACATAATATTTTTTTCTAATTAAATTAAAAATTATATTACCTTCAACTCTTAACATCAAGTATTACATTAAAAATTATATTATTTAATAAAATATGATATTTATTTTATTTTTTAATTATTTTCTTAATAATTATTATATTAAATTAATTAATTAATTAATTCAAAATTATACTTAAAAAATAAAAAACCCATAAATTAAATTATTATATTTACTGCATAAATTAAAAATTACATTTAAATGAAAATACATATTTAGTAATTTTTTATTAATTTTATACCATATACTTAAATAGTAAAAAGCATAATTATAACAAATTTTAATTAAAGATATATAATTAAGAAATATATAAATTAAAACAATATTTTTATTCAAAAATAAATTAAATTTTTTTATTAATACTTAAAGTTTCATGTGCATAGAAATAATATTTCAACTCTCAATTTACATGTATAAAAATGTTCAAAATAAATGCATTATCTAATAATTATTTCTTTTCCCGAATCATTATAATAATTGTATTTAAGATGGATTTGGATTTTATATTTGTTTTTTTTTCTATTTTTCATCTTAATATTTTATTTCATATTTAATGTAACTAATAAATTTATGATTTAATCCTTTACACTTTTACACTATCTAGATTAATGTCATATTTGTATTCTTATCACAATTCATTGTATTTGTGGTGCTATCTCGACTCACATGTTATTTTATAAATAGTAAAAATATTATATTATAAGCTCAACTCTTACGCAAATAAGGAGACTCGTTGTGATACATAAGTTTATTTAAAGTTTGGTACATAAAGGGTACTTATCTAAATTTTAAAAAGAAAGAAAGAAAAGCATTTTCTCTCTACACAGCATTTTTGAATCTTTTTTTAATAATATTTGACATGTAATATGAAATTAGATTAGGTTAAATTGAATTGAATGTAACACAAATATATATTATATTAAAATAACGTGTTTTTTAAGATAACTTTGTACTAAAGTACCGAAAAATAAAATATAAAGATTAAATAATAATGAATCAAATTTACTTTACTATAATTTTATTAAAAAAATTCTAAGATATTATCTACATAAATTTATTTTATTTCATTTATTTCACTATTTTCAAAGAGTGTAACAAAATTATATAAGATTACTTCTTACAATCTTAAATTATATCAAACATCAAGTAAAATTTATCATATACAGTGGTACCAAACATATTCAACCCTATATTAAAATATTAAATATTGTGTAAAATTTTAAAAAACATTACTCAAATTTAATGCGATGAATAATATTATTTGAAATTTGGTGCCACATTGATAATTGTATCAATATTATTCGATCATCAATTTTTAAAATAAATTCTAATTTTTTTATTATATATAATACAAAATTAGTAAAAAAAATTACTAAACATTACTCAGTATAATTTCGTGTAATTTTTTTATGATATTTTTCATAAAATTTGGTATAAAATTATGTTAAAAGTTGGAATTCATCTAAGAAGCTGAAGTTTTTGTAATCCAAATAAGTGATCGAGGATTTTTTGCATTCTTTATATTAAAAGTTAATTATTTCATAAAAATGTGTGTTTCAAAGTTTTAAAGCGATTCCCACGAAAAACAATTTATTTAATCTTAAAGGGTTTTGTATTTTTTTAACTTATTTATTTTCGGAAACACTTTTATAATATCTTAAAAGCTACTATTAGTTAAAAAATTCATAATGTCATGAAACCTGAAAAATCACTTTTTGAAGGATAACGTCTAGAATTCAGCGGGGAAGAAAGAAATGAAAAAACTATTTTCCCATCAATTGGATAAGAAAAGCATTTCTTGTCCTTTCATAAATCAAGTGTTTGATTAATGTTGAGAGATTGTAGTTTTTTTTTGGTCATTTTGGTTAAAAATGTTTAATGTATTTAACAGTTAACTATAGAAATACTCAAAAAAATTTACATAATTATAATTATGTATACAATATTATGTATTACGATAAAATCATGTATTTAATATGATTGCAAATATGATCAGAATATTTATACCAGTTTGAAGAATACTTTGTCCTTGTAATTGCTAAATAGTTTAATTTTTAAAGTTGTGTGAGATAATTTACTATATATTCAATAAAGTAAGAATGCATATTTATAAAAATAGTAACATATTATTAGCCACATTCGTAAAAAAAATTAAAATTAAAATTTAATTAATAATTTTCAATATATGTAATATATATAAGAAAAAAATCATCTTTAAGATTATTTTTCACCACTAAACTATTATTTAGTCTTCAACTTTTCATTTCTAATGGCATTAAAACTATTATAAATTTTATTAGTATTAATTTAAAATAAAAACTTTATGTTTTTTTTTTGAAGAAACCATCCATCACTCTTTAATTTTTCTCATAAAACATCTTCTTCTGTGATTTATTTCTTAGAAATTTTTTTAGTCTATATTAGCTTTTGTTATTTCTTTTTTTTGGATTAAATTAAAAAAATTGAATTAATAATAATTAAATAAACTTTTTTATTATTTAATTATTTAAAAGACGAGCTTTTTCTTCCAATTCTTCCATAAATGTAACATATTATAAAAAAATAATTAAATATTAATTTTAAATAAATGATATATACCTAAAATTAAATGTTATGACTACTAATATATTATTGTAAAAATATAGATTCACCTACATATATTTTTATTATAATAAATATGACCATTTGAAAAAAATCTCAAATTTTTTTAATAAACACAAGTTGTGTTACATAGTATTACTCCATTTTTTATAAACCTTAACAATATTTTCGATGAATTTAAACAATTTATATTAAATATTTGACAACAAAATATATACACGCGAAACTAATGTACCCAGAATTCAAAAGCAACAGTGAAACCAAATGTAGTCAATTCTATTTGACGGGTTCTAAGACATGTGTTTCCTAATCTGTCGACCTTTTTTTCTCACTCTATTAGTTTATTAACAAACGAAGCTGGGAAAAACAGCTCAACCCTTTCAGCGTCTTGTTAAGAGAGACTGTTTTAGTTTGTTAGGCATTCTAATTATGTATATTTCCTCGCTACTATAAATACAAGATCAAGGGATTTGCTTAGATCCATCAATATTCACATAACCGACTCTCTTTTATTTCCCTCTCTATCTTCAACCTTATTTCTTCAAAAAAAAAAAAAAATCTTCTTCTTCTTCTTAAGTATGGAGATGGCAAATCGACAGTTGGCACTATTTGTAATGATGGCCATTATGGTATTTTGGGTAGAAGGGTCAATAGGTATAAGCTTCTGTAATATTAATGAAGAAGGGTATAAGGCTTGTAAGCCAGCTGTGACAAAACCAAACCCAGCGAAGCCGTCAACAAAATGTTGTCAAGCTCTTTCAAGAGCAGACTTGTCTTGCTGTTGCTCTTATAGAAAATCCATTCTACTTCCTGTTCTTGGAGTTGATTCTAAACTTGCCGTTGCTTTACCTGCCAAATGCAACCTCACTCCTAAATGTTAAGGTATCCTACTTTTTTGGACTTGAAGGTATATGAAGGTGTATTTCTACTACTATTTGCTCGATGGATCCAGTCTAAAGAGTTGTTTTAATAATGTACGTGGATTGATTGGTAAATAAGTTGTATGTTATATAAATACGTACAAGTTCAGGGAATATTATTAAAATATATTATTGTTCTTTCTATCTTTGGTTTGTAAAAGTTAAGGTAATGTAAAATTAATAAAAAAGTAATAATCTGTATTTTGGAACAAGTTCTCATTACTCTATTATTTATTTATAATTAAACTCTTTCAATAGATTATCATCCATCGCTTTGGTAATTATTGAGTCTTACTTTTTAATGTTTAATGGAATTGGTTCGGTTTCTAAATTGACATTTAAGAGAGAGCGAGAGGATCTAATTACAAGAAACCAAAAAATTATTAGATATCAACAACCAGGTGTCGACACATCTTTTTTTGTGCTTCATGGATTAGATTTATATTTCTATTAATTTGGTGTGTATTTATTTCATATTATTTTGTTTTATAATTATAATTTGATATTTTGATAAAAAAAAATAAAGTTATAAATTTAGTAAAATTTTTTAATATTTTTAGAACTTGAATTCCCTACTAATTATTTTCTTACTAATTATTTTCTTTCTAAAATCTACAAGAGTATCTTCTAGTACCATTTTGGTGTAAATATTACATAATATTTTTTTCTAATTAAATTAAAAATTATATTATCTTCAACTCTTAACATCAAGTATTACATTAAAAATTATATTATTTAATAAAATATCACATTTATTTTATTTTTTTAATTATTTTCTTAATAATTATTATATTGAACCAATTAATTAATTATATATAAAAATTAATTAATTAATTAATTCAAAATTATACTTAAAAAATAAAAAATCCATAAGTTAAATTATTATATTTACTGTATAAATTAAAAATTACATTTAAATGAAAATACACAATTAAAAATACATATTTAGTAATTTTTTATTAATTTTATACAATATACTTAAATAATAAAAAACATAATTATAACAAATTTTAATTAAAGATATAAATTAAAACAATATTTTTACATTTTTATTTTAAAAAATAACACAAAAATAATGTGATGCCAAATTAATAATATCACAGCAATTTAGCTTATAGATTTATAAATTTTATTTTGATATTATCATTCTATTGATACCAATACTTTCAAAAAAATAATAATATTATTATTTTAATTAACATTCTTATTATCATTAGATTTCCATTATGCCTACACAACAATTGAGCTGATATACACATGAACACACTCATCATGCACTGAATACAGAACACGTTCAAATCAATTTTAAGAGCGGCCCAATCCTGGAGATCAAAGAACTGAAACTTGTTGGGAACCAATGAGGTCAATTGGCCCATTTAGAGGACTGAATCAATTTTTCCTCCTCCAATTCGAAGATAAAAGTGAAAATTCAAAAAAAAAAAAAAAAAAAAAAAAGGCAGCAGTCCAATAAAATACGTTAAAGTGAGTCTTATACCAAAGTTTAGCAAAAAGAGCACAACAGTTACAAATATAAGGAGGTAGACCATCTCAAAATATTCAAAATAAAGCCTAACCCTAAAATTACCTAATCCTGATATAGCTTGAAACTTTTTTCCGATTTTTTTCTTCCGATAACTGGGCCCACTACTTCAAAAAGACAATTAATTCTAGATGATCAGAGTTATGACAAGCTCCTATATCAAACGACTCTTACGCTTCCGCCTCATCACACTTCTTCGCAGAGGAGCAGATAAGCCAGAGAAACCCGTAAGGATCCTTCACCTTACCAACGCGCTCACCACAGCACGCGTTCTCACCCTCATCAGCAATTTCACCCTCAGCAACACCACCAGCACTCACGGCCCTCGCAATCGCAGCTTCCACATTTTCAGTCTCGAGGCATAACGCCATGCCATTGTTTCCAATAGAAGATTTCTCACTGACCAAAAAACAAAAAAAACGGATTAAAAAATGCATGCTCAAAAAAGAAAAAGAAAAAAAAAGTGAAATATATGGTAACAAACAAGAAAATTTGCAAGGTTAAACAATAAAAGAAAACACGAGCGTTGAAAGTAGAAAAACGATCAAATCAGTATACTGAGAACGAAGGATACCCCTATTATTTTAAAAAATAATTAGAGCATAAAACACGGTACATCAAAGGAACCACAGATCTACACGAAGCAACCCAAATAAGACTCGACGAGACTTTCGGGTATTACAAGTTGCTAGGATAAGATCGTATGCCTAGCCTGTTAAAATTCTTATAAACAAAGAGTTACGCATGATGATTTATAATAATAAATATATTACCACGAAGGTCAGTCATTAACAGGAATAGGTGAATTAAAAGGCAGATAATATAAAATCCGAAAATATTTTGGACACTATATAAAAATATAAATTAGCGTAAATAAAATAATAATAGAAAACAGAACATAACATAACAGGTGTAGCAAACTTAGAATCAAAGAAAGCAACAGGCACAACAATGAAAAACCAAGGAACTTGAGCAAGAATCAACGCTAAGAAAAGTTGGAACACTCATTAAAATAAAAAGTTGAAAAACAGCCCAAAATCTAAGCCAAACAGTAGGCAAAAAATAATATGGAAACTAACTACTGCATAAACATTCAGATCTAAAAAAACTCAGTACTGCATATGATGAAATAAAAAAGAGAAACAAATTAAAATGGAGAGAGGGAGGAGGGTACGAGTCAGCAGAATCGGAAACAAAAATGGTGAAACCAGCAAGCTTGAGCTCAGCATAGCGTAGGAACTGCTGGTCTTGATCAGCCTTGCGCTTGGGGTCCAAAGCACGACTGACCTCCTCAGCTCCAAAAGCAGCTTTGTAGAAATTCACAGCATCGTTAGCCTTCGGTGCCCCAACCAGTAACTGTGTCTTCACAGCCGTGAAAGTTATGACTGGTGCCGATAACTCAGCTGCAGCACCGTTTTGAACTTCTGGATGCGCCATTGCTGGAAGCTCTGAGAGAAAAGATAAACGAAGCTTCTAGAGAAGAAAGACAGTAAACCTAGGAAAGAGAAAATGAGACAATCCGGTTACCAAGTTGAACAAAAATGCGTGGTGTTTCGAAGTTAAAGCTATGACGTGATATTTATAGATAGAATCGGAGAAGCGCAAACGTCAGGATACTGTAATAACTGAGGTATTAAAAATGCTAATAACACAAATTTTTAAAATTTGGTTGGAAAATGTTTGAATTTTTATTTTATATATTTGAATTATTTTTAATACAATTCTTGATTTTATATATGTATATATATATAATGAAGAGAGAGAAACAATTCTTGTTTTCGAATTACCCTTGGGCTTTTTCTCTATGTTGGTATACCCTCCCCCCATTCTAAAATGCTCTTGCCGAGTATAAGAAGCATCGGCGGATGTGTTCGGAGTTTGATTAATTGTTTTACTTCAATTATCAATATATATTGTTAGTATTAATATTTAAAAAAATCATAGAATTATTTTTTAGTTGAATTTAAAATTTTAATTTTTTAACATTATAAAAATTCAATAATTTAAAAATATTTTTATAAATAAAATATATATAACATCTTTCTAATTAAAAATAAATAATAAATAAAAATAACTATTATTATATTTTATTATATATATATATGAAATATCTTTACTAATTATAAATCATAAATCTATCATCAATAAAAAATAATAAAATTTAATTAATATAAATATACCTACATTTATTAATTAAGTTATTTAAAATAGCTTAATCTTTTATTATTTAAAATGGTTTAAGTGTTGTAGTCAAAACATAAAATAATATCCTTTTATTAATATTAATATGAAATTGGTAAAGTAATTTTGAAATAATTATGTGATAATTTATCAAGATTTAGTTACGGGTATTAATAAGATGTATAGTAAAAGAATTTTATATTTTTATAAGTAACAAATACAATACTTTTGCTCCCACATAAGTTGTATTTTACCTTTTTGCATGGTTGAATAAATTAAAATAGGTTTTGGTAGAACAAAATCTCCCTTAGTTACGTAAATAACTCAAAATAGCATACTGTAGTAAATGTGGTTAAGTGCGTGCTTTTTTTATTGCAAACGTGATAAATTTGAGTCTCATAAAATTTTTATATAAAAAATAGTGTATATATTTGTTTTTTTTATTATTATTAAGATGCAACTCGTAATTTTTTTGTAAAGAATAATTTCTTTAAACATTCAATAAATATGGTATTTATTAAATAATGTCATAAAATATTCAATTATAATATTTTTCTATAATATAATAGTAGTATTATATATCAAAACTTTATGATTAATTTATGAGAATTATTATACATAAACAAGTAAATTTTTATCTCCATTATGAGGATTTTTTTACTTGTGTAAAATAAATTTTTTTGATTATTTAAAAAAAATTGGGTAATTTTTCAAAATTAATATTATCTGATAAGGCATGCAACCGGATGTTTACTGTGATTTGAAATGGTGATTAATATAAAATTGAACTTATACAAAAAAATACAAATTTTGAAGTAATGGATAATAGATAACAACCAGTATAAGCTGCTCTTTAAAGTTTTTATTTTTATTTTTATTTTTTATTAATCAATTGTTGTTTTAAATTAGATTGACTTCTAACCCCTTCAATCTGTAATAAAAACCTGTCGAAACAGCATAGTATGGGATCTATCTCTGAAAAAACACTTAGCATGGAAAGAAAAAGAAAGTGGAACTTATTGCATAATTAATGGACCATTAATTTCATTTTTTGTTCCGGTAATTCACAAAGAGACCATTTATAGATAGGCTTTTACACTATTGGTATTGGGCTTGGGCTACGCCCTGGGCTTGAGTTAAAGAGATATTTATGAACAAATTAACCCAAAATGTGATGATATTTATCAATGTGTTTGTTATGAAATAACATATTTTACACGCTTGTTATAATTACATTACATTATAAGATAAATAAAAACGTATTTGTTATTTATTGATAAAAACAATTTAATAATAGATAAAAATACACAATAATAACAAATATTTTAACAAACAATACATAACGATCTAGGTCAGCTGCCGACAGATTATTAATTATAAATATCTAATTAAGAAAGGCAAACACACTTTATTTGTTCCAACAAAATTCAAACTTCAAATAGCTAGTAATATGCATGCTCACGAAATCTGCAAGAATGGAAAAATTATATAATTAGAGAAACCCACGTGCATATTGATTTCAATATAATTAGATAAAAAATAAATAATTAATATTCTTTGAACAAAAAATCAATAATACATAATATTTTTAGTAAATAAAAAAACATATATAAAGATCATGAATTACTCGTAAAACTTACAAAGAGAATGTAACGAAGAAGAAGGATAAAACTTCACAATATATCAACAAGAGATTGGAGTTTGGCCACATTTGCCTGGGATAGCTAGGATATGACCACCATCAACACCGGCAAAGAAGAGCAAAGGAGATGACTTATAGCCACAAAGGCAATTCCAGTCGGCAGTTGAAGAAACTTGGCAACACTGAGCTGATGGGTCACTTGGGGTTCCTCTTTGGGCTGCTGGCTTACAAGCATTTAGCCCATCTGAATCTATTCCACAAATGCTAATCCCCTTGCAACCTTCTATCCATAACAACGTCCCCAACATTACTATAACCATCAACTTCCTAGTATTTGTCATCTTCATTTTATTTATTTATCTAAACTTGATTTATTCAAAATATAATATTATTCAGCAATACTGAAATTTGAGTAGTTATATCTAGGAATAGAAAACTATTATGGTATATATAGTAGTGTTTATTTAATTAATTAATTAAACTTATCCATCAACTACAGCTAATTTATCTAGATATGTTCCATAGGGACCGATAACTATTAGGTGTCTCTGCATGGATTATAACGTAAAACTTTAAACTAATTGATTTTATGTAAATTAGCTCTCACGCTAGATGTTAGAGGGCATGATAGTTTTTGTATATATTCGATCAGCTGTCTTCTATCACTTATATAACAATATTTTATGGTTGGTTTTATCTAATAGTGTGAGACTATATGATTTTTCTAGCTTTTTATCTTATTTAAGTTTGAATCACATTACCATTTATTGTATATATAGTTCACTTTCATTTCCAAAATCACGTGAACCTTGAAAATTTCTTCAAATTTTTACAAGAACACATGTTTTATAAAGATTGTATAGAATGACAAAATTCGATCTCATGTTCACTTAATGCTTGCATATACTCACGGATCAAACTATTTGAAAATGATTTTAATTAATACAAATCGAACCAGATCGTTTAATTTATAAAACCGTTCGATCTGATATGATTTTTCGATTTGATATAATTTTTGGACACTTTTAATGAGAAATAATATGAAAATTTTAATATATTATTAAACCAGTCTAGTTCAATTGGTTTAAAAATTAATATAACCGGATCGAATCATTTGAAAAACAGTTTTAATTAATACAATCCGACTAGACCGTTTGATTTATAGAATCGTTCAATCCAATTTGATTCGATTTTTTTGATTTAGTCCAGTTCACTACGATTTATGGACACCTCTAATACTCACACTAAAATATATTTGGTTAATTTGAGAAAAAAATTATTTAGTTAATTAGTTAATGGTGGTCATTCTCTTTACAAATTATTTTAATAAATTATTTCCAACTATTGACTTAACAACAAATGTATCTTTTTTATTTTATTTTTTTCTTTGTTTTAATAATTATTCAATAAATACAAATTTTAAATATAATATCATCTACAACATTGATTTATATTATTCTATTATTAAAATAATTTACTATTATCATTTGTTATATCTATTTATATCAATAATAAACTTATTATTTAATTAATACTATTCTCTCGAGTAAAACATTAGTATTTATATGATTGTTTAATATGAAAGTAAATGATCAATAAATGGGGTGGACACAGTCTAATCGGTTCCTAATTTTTTATATTTTAAATAAATTGGATCGAGATGTCAAATCGAATTAGGACAAACTGTTACAAATCAGTTTGGTCTAATTTGATCCACTTTAAGACCATTTAGAATAATAAAATTTAAATATATAATTAAATATTTGTATTATCAAGAATTTAACATTTGACTTATTGACTTAATTATTTATTATTAATAATTTGACCCAAGTTTAAGTCTTTACTTGCTTAATATTATTTTTATTATTTGTTTATTCTTGTAAAACAATAAAAAAAATGTTTTCTAAATTTCAAACATCGGAAGAGAAAAAATAAACAACATTATATTTAGGTTTAACCACTGAGTTACATACCATTATATACTTAAATTATAAGATTTATTATATAAGAGCGTAAACGATTGGATCCGATTTTAACAATTTAAACTTTTTATAAATTAAATCGAATTGAGTCATATATCAAACCTAATTGGATTATTCGGTATAATCCAATTTTTTTATTCATTTCGATTATTAGGTTTTCTATCCAAGCTCGTGGATGATAAAAAAATATTTATTAACTAATACTTTTGATGTATGAGAAGTGATAGTTGTGTGAATGGAGTTTTATTACTTTGTTTTCTTTGAAATACCAAATCTTTGTGAAAAATATGAGTTCAAACAAAGTTACATTACACAACTATTTGATGCTTAGAGGATTACATGGCAATTAAAGATAGTAACAAATTTACTTGGATTTCTTTTTTCAAATTGTTATTAATGAAAAATGTTATTGATAAGAAAAAATCTCAGCATTAACTTTGTTAACAAAATGCAATCACTACACACTCTTTACAAAAGATGATAGGCATTTTAGTTTTGATTCACAATTATCTCATTCAAACTATTTCAATTGTTCAAAGAGTTAAAGCTTGAAACTCTCATTTTGTTGTTAATATTGAAACCACCTTTTGTTTACTTGATTTCCATGAAACCAAGTTATCATTGAGAAAAAGACATAAAGCACATGTGTTTCTATTATCATCAATGAAACTACCCCAATTTACATCTACAAAACACATCAATTCTAGATTGTATGACTTTTGAATCATCAACCCATGTCTTGCAATCCTTTTGAGGTACCTAAGTAATATTTTGGTTGCATTCCAATGTCCATCGGTTAAATAATGCATGAATTGAAATAGTTTGTTAATTATAAATGTAATATTTGCTCTTGTGATTGTACAATTTTGTAGTGCATCAACTATGCTCCAATAGGTGAAAATATTTGTTAGAGAGACACCTTCACTCATACTTGGATAAACCCCCTCTGAGCCAATTGGTGACATAACAAATTTCGTATGATAAAGGTCACTTCGAACAAGAAGTTTTTTCACCTATTTTTGTTGACACAAATAAAGATAAACTAAATGTCTTTTGACTTCAATCCAAAGAAGAAGGCTAAGTTCCAAGGCCTTTTAAAGAAAATAGTAAATGAAGATCAATGATGAATTAATTAATTAAATTAGAGCTATTACCTATGATAATAATATCATCCATATACATAAGAAGAATTGTCATTGATGGAGTAATGTTGTGTATGAAAATTGAAACGTCACCCTTGGATTGATGAAATCCCAACAAGAAGAGATGACTTTTTAGCTTGTCTACCAAGCACGTGGATGAGTTAAAATCTCGTGAGGGCTTCTAGTGATGATACCAACAAACATTCTAACATGTAAAAAACTAAAAATAAAAAGGTTAATAATTAAAATAAAAACTTGAATCAACAAAAGTTCTCATACTTTAGTTTCTTTTCAATTCATAATTTAAAACTCAAGCACAAGTTCTTCCAACATCCCAAAGGAACAAGATTTGTTGTATAAGTTAGTTACACGTCACAAATTCATATCCCATTACTAGAACATAACAACATTGATTCACCAAAAACTAGTGTTAAGAATCCAAATTTGATTCGACTTGATTCCCCACAAGATATACTCTTAATATCACACTGATCCTATGAGTTCAAACAATCAACAAAGTATATGTGAATAGAATTTATGTAAAGAATAAAGCAAAAAGATTCGCATATGTTAATAAACAAGAAAGGCTAAATGTGCATAACATGAATCTAAAGAAAGGAATCAAATATTAGGATTATAAAGACATTATATTACCAATATTATACTTCAATCAAAATCATTTAGCAAAAATATCAAGTATGTGTCTAAAGATAAATAAAAATACTTTTGACTTTTGTGGGTTATTCCTACTAGTTGATAATAGTCATATCACTACTTTCAAAAATTTAGGGTCATAATATTAAGTGACACTTTTTTCTCTCATTTTTAATTCTTTTTTTAGAAAATATACCCATGTGTATATATATATATATATATGTGTGTGTGTGTGTGTGTTATATGATAAGTGTATATTTGGTTCTTTTTTTTTCTTAAGATAATCATGTATATATCTTTTTTCTACTAGAAGTCCAGCATGAATGAAGATAGACATATATTTTCAATTTTTACTTAAATCATTTAATCTATGTAATGAAAATAAGTAAATGATATTTTATTATATGTTTAAAATCCTAGCATTCAATGCAAGACCTATAAAAATCACATAATAATTTGAAATAATAGAAAAATTATTTAAAATAGTAGAAGAAATATTATCACTCAGAATAAAACAATATAGGCTCAATAATAATCTCATAAGGTAGTCTTCACAATTTGATTCCTAAACATCAAATTTGGATTCATCTAACTTTAACATCCAAACATGAAATACAAACTATGAATAGAATTAGTTATTACAATAATCCATAAACATATTTAAGACATAAACAAACAATGAATAAACTCAATTAATCACCTTAAATTAACTAAAAGTATGATAATTTTGTATCAATTTTTTTAATTTTTTATAGGACATAAATCTTCCTAACTAAACTAAACAATAGAAAAACATATTTAATAAAATCTAAAATGCATAATTTCATAAGTAACTTTTCTTCTATCACAAACCTAGAATATACATTCCCTTCCATTTTCAAATGTAAATAAAAGAAAACGAGAAAAAGAAAAAGAAAAAGAAAAGTTATCCACTTGTAGTAATGCAATGTGATTAAGTACAGTGATGTGGTTACTCTTGTTGCATTGATGAGTGCTTGAAAATCACTAATTATGTGATTTTATACACTTTAAAAGAAAAAAATAGATTTATAATTACATTATTTTATCATTATTTTAGTAAATCTATATTTTTGAAATCATGAATATGTTTTATTATTTTTCAGGTATTTTTAGCTTCAAAATTATTCAACTAATAAATATTTGAAGAGTTATACCTAAAAGCACTCAATCGAAAATAAAAAGAATACAAAGAATAATATATGTAAATCTTTACATATGAACCAATCAAGCTTGTAAACGGATGGAACAAAAAGGAGCTCTAGAAGCACAATTTAACATGTATGTCGATGGTGGAATTTATACTCTGTTGTGCGAGAGCTTCAGATCATCAATGAAATGCATGCCAAATCAACACATGTTGTGGAAGGGATAAATATTTTTCGTGGTGCGCAACCCTCTGATCCATATTTCTCTCATTTTTACAACATTTTTCAAACCTATATGAACCATTTTCACCTCTCTTATTTTATATTCATCATCCCTCTTAGATCTTTCTTGTTTTTCTCTTAAATTTCTTAGTCTTTATAATTTTTCTTTAAATTCTTCTCTCAATTTAAGAGTTGAAAAAAGTTAAGTCATGTTGTAATTTTTTCAATTGAATAAATAGTATTGACAAATCTATTTAAGATTTTTCAGCTACAAAAACAGTATCGAAATTCTATATTTGGAAGAATATGCTTGAGGTATAAACATTAAATGCAATTTTTATTTTTAGATTAACCTTACGTATTGTTTCAAATGTCATATTTAATTTACCATCATTTATTAAATTAAACATGTCTAGTTGAAATATAATGAGATATTAATAATGTTTTATCTTGTGAAATATTAAAATAAGTAAATATTTTTATAAAATTAATTAAGTTTTATTTCTTCATCAAGATTTGTACAAAGTTTGTTAAATAAAAATTTATTGATGAAATATTTTTCGTGATAAGCTTAAAATATGAAAATTAAATTTAAGATTTAATTATCTAGATCTGATTTAGAGTAAATTCTTTTCAATTTTGGATCTCAATAATACTTTATTTTAAAGAATTTTATAAGAATTGCTATTTAAAAATATATTAACGACATATTTTTTGTATTAACTTTTAAAATAGGAAAGTTAATTCTCAAATATTTAAATTTTATATCTAATTTTAACACCTTGAATGATATTTTACTTTATTAGATTAGACTGAAGACGGTATTTAAATGATTTGTTAATCTTTTAGAAAAAAACATAGTTTAATTAAAATTAACTGGTAGATCTGACCCAAGGAGTTAAATGATTTTAATTAATAACAAATAGTACACCAAACTGATAAGTGCTTAAAAAGAACTAAAATTATCATGATTTAATGTACTTTAATTGATTAAATAGATTTATATTTGTATGATTTTATCATATTTTTATATAAGTTTGTCTTTTCGAAATAATGAGTATTTTTATTATTTTTCGGGTATTTTCATTCAAGTATAACTTAAAGACTCGAAGAAAAATAGTAGAGGCAATATATCACAAATATGTTGACAAAAAATGAAAAAAGTTAAATAAATGAAACATTGGACAAATTGGGTAAAAACGGTCAAAATTTCAAAATTGTAAAGTCTCGTGTGCATCTAGCATACGCCCGCGCCACGTGCATAGCCACCACACGCTCGCGCCTTTCCTGTGCACGCCTGCGTGCCCATCTACCGTAAATCTCGAACCCTCAAACGTGTGCAAGTCTGTCCAAAATTAATTTTTGAGATATTTTTCCACCTTTTTTGGCTTTTTCTTATTTTATAAAAGGACTCTCTCCCACGTTATAAAGTCATCCCAAAAATCACAAACTTCTCTCTCTTTCTCTCTTTAGTTTTTAGTTTGAAAGTTCTTCTCTTTTTGAGAAGAACTAGTTATGTTTTGATAGATTTATAGTTTTTTATTCAATAAACAGAAACGTAAATCCGTTTGGAGATTTCCCATAAACGAATTAGCATCAAAGTTTTGTAAAAAATTTTTAAGGTATAATTTTAATATAAATTATTTACAATTATTTTTATGTTTTATTCTTATATGTTATATTTAATTTATCAGTTATTAAATTTAACATGGTTGAGTGTTTGTAAATATTATATAATGATAAAGTTGTTATGTTTGTGAAATATTAAATAGATAAAACATTTTTATAAAATAAATTGATTTTATTTTTATTGAAGATTTTATATTAAAGATGTTAGAGAGAAATATATTATTTTTCAATAAAAACTTAAATTTAAAAATTAGATTTTAAGGTTTAATTATCCGTTCTCATTTAGAGTAGTGTTCTTTTATTTGTTAGTATAATCACCCGGTAGTTAGATTTAAGCTTTATTTCAAAAGTTTTTATAAGAACTATTATTCGAAAATGTATTGACAACATATTTTCAATGATGATTTTAAAACTTGAAAGTTAACACTCGAATAATTAAATTCTTAGGTTTAATTTGGATACCTTGAATAAAATTTAAAATGTCTAATGCCACCAAATGTGGTATTTAAATGGTTCATTTCAATCCCTTAGAAAAAAAGAAAATTAATTTAATTAATCAAATTAATTATCGAACTCACCCATAAGTATTAATTGATTTGTTTAATTAACAAATAATATCTAATCACAACAAAGGTGGTATTTATATAAAAAATAATCAATAAATATTAATTTATATCTTTAATAACCTAAATAATACGAGTAGGCATAATTAACTTAATTATTTTATTCATAAATATTTCATTGTTATTAATGATAAAAATTTGTATTAAATTTTATTGAATCAATATCTATGTTATTTTTTTATATTATTATATTAAAAAATACAAATCAAAATACTGTGATAGGATGTTTAAGATTTCATTTCTTTTTTAAGAGTTTGAATAATAAATTTAGAATCTCATATATTCATTCCTTAGTTCTACCTTGAGAGTATATTTGTAATTTTCTATAAAAATGATTCATGCACTTGCGAGAGTTTTAAAAATATAAAAAAACTGTCTACAAGATTGGTATTACTAACCCGATGCTGCTCTTATCTCATCACCAACCAAAGACGCTATTTTTATATATAAGAGAGAATCTATCCAATTAATGGAGTAAGCATGATTAATTAACTAATATATCCAATAAATTCTTCAATAAGTGTTAAATGATATTTGCTTGATGTTTGTTGAATCTATCTTTTTATTTTATGTCATTAGTTTAGGCCTTTCAAAACTCGATTTTTGTGACAAAATATTTAAGTATGTTTTATTTTTTAATAATTATGTTGAATTCTTTATAAACTAGACATTTTTTTAGATCGATCTAAGAAGTATATTTATTATTTATTACAAAGTAATTCGTGCACTTGTAAGCTATTTTATAAATATAAAACTTGGGCATCATGCATAAATCATCTAACTTAATTTTTATCCCACATAAAGAATAACCATGTACTTCTCATGAATCACACATTACCAAACAATTATGAAATTAATAGTTCTAAATAACAAAAGTGAATATAAAATAAAATGCATTAAATCTAAAATGAACGAAAATATAAAAATAATGATAAGCATCATTAATAAGAAAATAAAATAAAAATAAAATAAAAACAACTAAAAATTAAAATTAAAGAAAAAAAGTTTAATGAGTTACCCCATTTAGGGCTTAGTTTGATGTCTTAGCCAGAGACTACTGAAGAGGATTATAATTTGAAGAATTTATTTCATTCAAAATCCGCCTCATTATTTTGTCTTTAAATTTGCTAACTTGTTTTTGAATGTGCTTGAAAATGTACAATCTCTCCCTAAGCTATCATTGATAGACTCCTATTATGGTTATTAAAAAATATCTTGGTTGAGGTCATCAATGACCTAACAAGAAGTACATTGTGCTGTTTGTAAATGTTTAAGTTTTCTTGCACATTTTGTAATTATAAAATCTATATATATGATAAGATTATGTACCTGTATTATTAAATCATTTACCATGTCCTTTAGATATTTAAGAGATTTATTCACTAATTGTAGAGAAATAGTTGTGAGTTTTAGCTCACACATTCCTAGTTACAAATATAATGAATATAGTATTAAATTAACACATGTACCTAGATCTAACATAACACTAACTTCATTTTTATCAATAATGATGATATTGACATTAAAGCTTCTATGATCCTTGAATATAGCTTTAGAATTACTTGTATTCTATGTATCATTAGGTAAACAATTAGAAAGTTAAGGGAAATCAACATCTAACAACTTATCAATATGAAAGGTTGTAATAGCCTCTACATGTTCAATTTAATCATGTCACTATTCTCTTGCTTTCTTTTACAAATGCTCAGTTAATTATTCTACTTACACACTCCTCTTTTTACATATATCTCCAACGAATTCAACCTTTCATTATTTTTTTATATAATTGTCTTTACTAACTTAGTGAAAGTATTCAAGTTGTTCTCTAAAGTTGATATGTTTAAAGAATAATGTGACATTGGTGGTATTGCTAACCCTACTTATGATTTATGATTTGGATTTTGGGCATTGATAGGGTTGTTTAACTTCCTAGAAAACTTGCTATGATTTCTCCATCCTAAGTTAAAAGTATTTACATAAGGATTATTACTTGGTTTAGATTGATAACCCTTTCGTTGCGTTTAACGTCTTTTAATAAAATCTCTTTAATAAATAAGTACATGCATTAGAACCATACCCATAATTACTATACACTTCAATATTGATAACAATTTTGTTTTTCTCAATATTGATAGCCTAGAAAATGTCTTTCTTTACTTTCTTCATTTTAGATAAAGTCTACGAATAAAAAAAAAGTATTATATATATTAATTTAGATATTATAAATTAGATATAAATTTTAACTTATAAAATAATAAAAAAAATTATAAAAATATTTATTAATAAAAATCAATTAAATTATACCCTATAAAATTATATGCTCATTAAATCTAAAACATTTTTGTAATAAAATTTTCTTCGCATATCTTTCTATTATGATACAGTGGCGATCAAAATATTCACCAGCAATAGGAAGCTGACATTTTTTTTTTTTTTGACAATTTGATCCCAATATGGTTTGCTTATTTAGTTCTTATTTGCAATATGATCTTTACTTGCAGTAATTCATCATTGTCCGTGTTTTCACTAATTCTCAAAAACAACGAAAATAACTTGTATGTATCCTTTGTATTTTATGTTTTCTAATCACTCAATTTTTAAAAACAATTACTCTAAAACAATTGCGAAATAAGTATATTGTTTTTAAAAATATTTTTAATTACCATGTCCAAACACGTCCTAAAACTTTCCAATTTTTTTAATTTTTTTTTTAAGTTTTGACAAATATGTTTTCTATGATAGGTTTATGAATATTGCAACTGTCACAATTTTTTTTTAAAATATCTTGGTCTTTTTACTTAATATGTTAGTCTGTTTGTATTTATTTAAATGGGTCAGGAGCAGTTCAGGACATCAACTCGAACATGACCCAACCCACCCATTTGATCTAATCACGTATCAAAGTTGCCCTATTTTCAGCTAAAAAATACACCATAAAATGTTAATAGATTAATATCAAATTAGTAAATTATATAAAACCAATTATTTGAAATAAAATGACTTATAACTTTCTCTTGCTGTAAGAATAACTTTAATTCTATAATATATATTTATTTAATTTTAGTGTGACTAACAGTATTATGTTGCTATTTTCATTCTTGACGCTGTTTCATAATAAATTTTAACTATATTATTTTTATTATTTTTTAATATAATTTTAGATATAAATATATTATTTTATTTATTGGAGATGATATTTTGATGATAAAATATACAAGATGGATGGAATTTATGCACATGATTAAACTTATCCAAATAATTCATGCAAATGCTAAGATATAAAATATAAACAAATATTGTTAGTACTAAAATTGTAACAGTAAACTATCCTTCTAATATGTATGTTTGTTACAATTAATTATGTATTTAAATTCGCAATGTATATTCAATTTTAATGAAAAAATTGCTTTTTTAATCTTTCTTACGTCTTGGTGATCACCGTTGAAGAAGATACTTTATACTCTGCTTTACGTCCATCTTTCTTTTGTGTATTGGGGAAAAAAGTTTTTTTTTGGGTATTTTTTCTTAAAATACATAGATCTTGGATAATAGATAATTAAAAATATTAAATAAAATGATTATTGATGATAACGGAATATATTTTCCATTACTAACAGAAACCGCGGTAATATTAAAATCTATTAAAACTCAAAGCATACAACTTAAAGGTGACAGTTATTCTTTACTTGTGCAAATTGTATGTCTTAAATTTACTTCGATATCACACATGGTTAAGAATTTGACATTAATTTTATTTATAAATTTAAAAAATCTTTAATTTAATGATATTTTATTAGGTTAAATTAGACCTAAATTTTTAACATAGTATCAGAGTTGGGCTACCTTGATTGGTGGTTTTGGCTTTGTCCTTAACAGTTCCACCGTGGTTTTGTGAGGCCACTTCTATCCGAGTGGAGGGAGCTGTTAAGTTTTCTTCAGTCGCACATCAACCAAGAGTTCGACAACAGTATCTTGAGCAACCCTTAACTCAATGAAATCTTATTGCATTGAGTTAAGCCTGAGTTTCTAACTTAGAATCAGAGTTGGGTCTGACTTGATCGATGACTTAGACTTTATTTTTAACAGTTTTACCATGACTTTGTAATACCACCTCTGTCCGTGTGGAGGGGGCTCTTAAGTTTTATTTCGTCTTACATTAACCAGGAGTTCGATAACAGTGATGTTTATAAACTTAAACAACTCTTAACTCAATGAGATCTTATTATATTGAGTTAAATCTAGATTTATAACGTTAAGTATTTGTTTCATAAATGTAGATACTCACACAGCTTAAACAAGACATGAAAAATAGTAAAAAACCTCAGAATTAATTTTTTAAGCAAAGTTTATCGAATAAAATAATCAATATATAAGATTGTTTTGTCATTGAACAAAAGTTAAATGTTAAATTCCTAACTACACCTAAAATTAATGCTTATCATTTAAATAAAAAAAACTTAAAATTAAAGTAATGTACCTATAAAATAAATCAAAACTAATAAAGAAACTGGGCCTAGTAACAAATATATGTCATCGGATTAAATTTTAATAAAAAAATAATTTTTTCAATGCAAATATATAATTCAATTATTTAATATTATTTCATTTTTATATTATAAAAAAATAAATATATATATATATATATATATTTTAAAGAGATTAAAAATAAAATTCTATATTTAAAAAAAATTATACCATATAATTAAATCAAAAATAAATTATATATTACAATAATTGAAATATTATAACATGCATATGCAAATGTATATTTACCATTATTATTTATAGAAGATAAAAATTAAAGGGACACATTGAAAGCGCGACTTAGCATTTAGGGGAAGAAAGGCCACATTTGCGAGGGAGTGCCATGGCAAGCTTAGGATCAATACCGAGGGCAAGAAGCATAGGTGATGACTTATAAGAACAAAGGCATTTCACGTCAGCACCATTAACAGCTTGGCAACACTTTGATGATGATTTTGTTGGTTTTGGTTGTGTCACCGATGGCTTGCAAGAATTCAACCCATCTTCACTTACACCACACACGCTTAGCCCTTTGCACCCTTCAAAAAATAATACTTCACTATAACCATCAATTTTCCATTTCCCATCTTTATTTTAATTATTTATATTTTTAATTACTCCAAATTTAGATATAAGAATATAAGCAAAGAAAATTATTGTAATTTTTTTTTTGTAGTCTTTGAAGAAAGCCTAGTACTTATAGTTAAGAATCAAGATTAGTGAACATAAAGTTTCTTAATTCGTTCTTTAATTTGTGTAGATATTTATTGTGTCAATTGTCCGTATATATGTGCCTATATATCATCGATGTGGGGAGGGCATTGTAGTTTTGGGTTAAGGTGTGAGGTGTCCTCTATTATACTATATAAAAATTTTATGCTACCTTTTTTATTTTGTTTTCTTCTCGCAATAAATTAGTAATATAAATAATTGACATTGAAATTAAGGAGATAAAAGAATATTTGAGGGAATCTCGTTTAAATTAGTTACCTATTAATAGTCGGACAACTTTTCTAATTTAATATAAACAAAATTATACTGTTACTTACGTCTTTAGCAAAAAAAAAAAAAAAAAAGACAACGTTCTTACATGCATGAGTAAAAGAAAAGTTTCAATTCGCCCTTTTGTATATAGTTTAGAAATATTAAATAATTCTTTTAAAAAAATTGTCAAATATTTAATTTTTAAAGAAAATAAGATGTAAAAAAAATGTGATCTTTAACAAAATCAATTCTTACTTTTTTTTAAGAGTATAGAAGTATAGAAATTGGTATGGCAAAATTAATATTGTTAAAAAAGAAAAAAGAAAATAAACTTTAATGAAAATGGACATATGGTTATAAACTAGGAAGGAAAAAAGAATCTAGAAAACATTTGTTAAGAATAAACTAATAAATTTAACACTAAATTATGAGTAAGAATATCAAAAAAATCGTGAGTTTGGTTATCTACGGTTAACCTCACTGACGGTTCAGTTTTTATCCGATAAATTTTAAAAATAGGTACGATTTAGAGTAAAAATTGAACATGAAGCAATGGGTACGGTTAGAATATAATTATACTTAAAATCGTACCCACTCGTAATTGAAATTAATTATATTTATTTAAATAATTTATATATTTATTAAATTAAATTATATATTAATTAAGGTTTTTAGTTATTTTTGTGCATTATATAAACCAAACTACACTTGATTCAAGCGGCTTGAATATTGATTTCAGTCTCAATCTCTACCGCTCTCAACTTGCCTGTTCTACGCTTGTCGTCGACTCGACTCATCGTCCTTATCTCTACGTCTGTCGTCCTCGTTCATTTCAACAATCCTCATCAGCTTCTTCTTCTTCGTGATCTCATCAAGTACTCAAGTAGATACATAAAGTGTTTCCTTGTCTCATCGTATGAAGCAGATCTCCAACTTACTATGTTCTATACTTTGTGTTTTCTTTTATAGTTTTACTTAGATTACTTCTCTTGGTAGCTAATAAATAAAGTGGTTACTCTATTTTGTGTATGGACCTCCTTATTTTGAGATTTTTCCTATTCTGTTTTTGTCACAAAATTTTCGAACCATTTTAAGTGATCATGATACAATCTTATTAAATTTGTGCTTTGAAAGACTTTAGTGATAGACTTTATTCTATTTCTTAAGCAAAACAACTTCGACTTGACATATATTTAGATGCCTGAAGTCACCTAGAGAAAGTATTATCGATTCATAAGGTGTATGGAATAAAGGACTTGGAACCAACGCATTGGGAACTCTACTTGCTAATGCTTTGACTAAATTAATAGATAAACTTTAAAAGAGATGCCAATCATGCATAATTGCAATGTAAAATCACATAATGAATATTAAAATTTTAATTGTTTCATGAAGTTTATAAAATAATGGTTGAGAGATTTACATGAATATGCTTGTAATTTGTAGCCTTTGCACCTTGCAAGTAAGATGGTGAATAAATTAAGAAAAAGAGTAATGGAAAAACTAAATATTCACGACATGTTTAGTGTGTTGTATTGGATATAGTAAATATAATTGTATTATATTAAATTATATTATAATTTATTATAATTAATTTGTACATTATTTAGTGATAATTTGTATTATATAGTATGATAAATTAATAATAAATTTTTTATCATATGTTTTGTGAAATTTGAGATTTGTGAAAAAGACAAAGACTTTAAACATTATGTCAAGTGAATATGTTGAAAAGGTAATGAGAAATAATAGTAAATATATGTATATATTTTTTATATGTGAATTTAAACTTTGAAAGTTATTTTTTTCAGAATTTTTTACCGTAATCCTCTCAAGGAGTAAATGACATTGAACTTATTGTGAAAGTAATAAGTGGTGGAATTTCAAGTGTCGATCAACATACAAATGCTTCTCTCCTTACATCAACTTATTCACCTGAAAATACACAAAATCAATCATCACATGAATGTAGTGAAAAAAGAAGATGGGAAAGTTAAATTAAAGTTTGAATCATGAGTTCATTTTGATAGAAGAAAATTAATGGGATATAAAAGACAATATATAATTATTGCGGAAAACGGTTAGGAGGTGATACAAGAAATGAAACATCTCACTTGAAAGCACATACAAAAAGTTACCTATTCAAACGAAAATAAAAGGTTATAGGTCAATCATTGATAAATTCTAACATAAAGAGGGATAAAATTGAGTTAGGACATTAAAATTTTGATTTTCAAACTTCTCGTGATAAATGTGTAAAAATGATAATTCTATATAAATATATTCTTAGTATTGTTGAGTATCATGAATTTAAGGAGTATTTACATTCATTACAACCAAAAGAAACCCAATTAAATAAGAATTTTTTTAAAAGTTTGAAAAATATTTTTTTCATTTTTTTTAATAATTATCATGAATCGTTATCCATTGTAAAAAATCATCTTTAAATCATAACGATTTTTGGACGATTTTAAGTATAAATTTTATAATTCGATTAAAAGACACTTATATTAAAAATCATCCCCGATCATATTCGTGTCCATCTAGGGTTTGTACTACTGAATTTCAGATCTTGATGCACTAATCTACCACTAAATTTTTAATTAATATTAATGTTTTATAACATATGAAAGGCAGTAAACTTAGTAAAACTTAAACCCATGTGAATTTTACTTGGTAAAATAATTTAATACCACTTATAACATTAATGATATATTTTTAAAATTAGTTAAAAGTTTGTAGATAATTTTATAATTTGTAATCTTATGGTATATGATTTGTTAATTTATACATTAGAGTCAACTGTCTTCTTGTATGGAGATGTGTAGGTGGATAAAAATCGATACAATATGAACCTGTGACTAGTAGTCTGTTTCGTCCCTATTGTCAGTAAATAATCATAATCATAATTACGTAAATTTGATTATCTTAAGTAATGATTCATCTTTAAAAAGTTACCCTCATAAATAATTAGTTATGATACAAAATCATAATTGATTCTCTACAACACCAGTCCTAAGAATTGTGCAGACAATCACGCTTAATCGCATTGTGAAGAAAAAAGAAAAATACTACTAAAGACACCTGACTGTGTAATTTATTTGGCAGGAGAATCACATCCTATTATATAAAATAAAAATTATAAATAATATAACGATATAAAATTAATTTTGACCTAGATTATGAGTAAAAATTAATTTAATTTTATATATTTTATTTTAATTTTTAAAATTTTAATTTTTAAAATTTTAATTTTATTTTACAAATAACAATATATAATTTTTTTCCCTTTTCTAAACGAGATACAAAAGTCAATGTAAAAATATAAATCGATATAAATTATGAATTAACTCTGTAGGATGATAGCTGTTCTTCAATTACATGATTTACCTTTTAATATTTTGGACTTGCTTGGTACACCTTAGTCCTTACAATATGACATGTTAGTTCAAATTTTAGTCGATCAATTGCATGTTTGTGTACACAGAAATGAAGATCAAATATATAATTTAATTACAGTCTGACTATAAAATCAATTTGTATTGTCTTATGAAAATTTTGATGCACCATATAAAATATTTAATTTAATTTATTTAAATTTTTAATTTTAAAATTATATACTATGACTTTTTTTCATCTCAAATTAAACATATGATTTTTTTAAGATGTAAAAAAAATATAAAAAAATTAGATATTAATTAAAAAATTATAATAAAATTATTTTAATATGTAAGAATATTATTTTAAATATGTATTATTTTATTAAAATATTTATCATTAATTTTATATTAATATATTATATAGATTATTATTATATATTGTATGGACTAATTATAATAATTTAAAATGATTCTATTCAATATATAAATATATATTGAATATAGAAAAAAATATAATACATGTCATTCAAATTAAGTTAAATAGATCATTTATTCCTTTAAGAAAATGTGTTATTTGATCATTTATTTTGTAAAAAAGTCAAAAAATGATAAAACTATTTTTTAAATATTTTATTATATTGATAAATAAATAAATAATAAAAATAATATTTTATTATGATATTTTATTGTTTGGTATTACCTCGTTCACGTCGAGAAGGTGAAAATCTAATTTTAATAATCAAGACCTAACCTAAGTAAAAACGACATGATACTAACGACCTATCAATTGTTGAATAAAACGCTCTAACAACAAGGATCATCTTTGCATACAAGACCTCAAGCAGCTCGTACATGGTGACCTGATTATGATCATTATTAACATTTTATACTTTTCTCTAAAACCCTAATACAGTAGAGTCTCTCCAAATAATTGATACCCATCTTAGGGCCTTAAATCTTTATAATCCTTAGTTAGCATTTGAGACCTTGTATTTTACACCCGGAAGAAACAACTCACATTTTAGGGATATTCACTCTGCTCAATATGGCCAGCTCGCCATCTCATATTGAGTAGACTAATAGCCTCACTCGCCTAACTCTAAAATTTGATCTCAATGACCAGATTCATCGTTCCTTGCTAATCCAAACATCGCATGTTGAAAAGGATCTAGGTTATGCACGACCCTCAGTTAATGAAGACGGATAACCCTCACCTCACCATGACACAGTCATACTAGCTAGAACAATTCCAAGGGCCATAAGTTTGGTAAGTTATAGCTCTAAAAGTACATCTCTTGAAAAGGATGCAATGTTAAAGTGTCTCCAAAGATAGATAACTAAGTTACAATAATCGTTCACTAAATCTCAAAGAGATAATAAGGAACTTAGGTCTAGGTTTATGCATGAGGATTATTCGGAGGTAGAAAGTTTGTTCCATACTCCTAGTCCCTCTGTATTGGATAGTCATCCGCCTAAGAGGGGCGTGCATAAAGTAATCCCTATCAACAACGACCTGATGAAATTGAAGAACAACATCTACCTACAACTCTAACCCCCAATCTCATCCCAGGATCTACATGCATGAACCCATTGACTTATGAACATTTAACATGTGTGCCCCACTCACTCGTAACATGTTTAGGTTTGGGGAATGTTGCTACTGTAGGATTCCCAACATTACCCAATTGTTCAAGCAGTACCTTTGAGGAAAAATTTAGAGACATTGAGAAGAAAATGTTGGCAAAAATAGATGATCAGTTTAAAGGACAAGAGAAGTTAAGACTTTGGAGCGACATTGAAATTATGTGTGATCAATTGTCAACGTCACTTTTCTCGGATACCTTAGAGTTGACAGCATTGCCATTAAAATTTACTATCCCTAAGTGTCTCGCCTATAAAGTGACAAAAAATTAAGTGGCTAATGTTCTTTACTTTAAAATAGCCACAGTCGTTGCAAGCCTCCCTGAGGATAAAAGAGAAGCCATGTATTGTAAATTATTTACAACCAACTTCCAAGATATAGTGTAACAATGGTTCATTAAGTTGCCACCTAAGAGTATAAAAAGCTTTGGTGTGTTAGTGAAGGCATTTATTACCAGTTACACATGCAATGTCCCAATAAGGGAGGAAGCGTACCATTTGCTTTCAGTCATCCAAGAGGATGAGAAAACCATTGAAGCCTATATGAGGGGATTTAAGATGAAAAAGATGAAATTTTTACAATGTTTTGATTATATAGCCATTGAAGCTTTTCGCAAAGGCATCAAGCATGATATTGGCATATTCATTGAATTGACTAAGACCACCCCTCGATCTCTAGAGATGGTTTATGAAGAGACCCAAAAGTTTATAAACGTGAAGAAGGAGACGAAGTCCACCAAGGGAGTGGTAAATAGAGTTGTAGCCAAGTCTATCCCAATCAAAAGGAAAGAGGATAGAAGGCATTATAGAGACAAGCACCCTAACCTTTCTCGTTTCAAACCAGTGGTCATGCCTTGGGAAGACGAGGGACCTAGGGAATAGAATTTTCTCCTTTTTGAGTTCCCCAACTACGTATCTCATTGGTTAAGGCTATACAACGCATGTAGCGTATTAATCATGTTAATTGACGACAACCTATGAAGAATCCATTGAGGGACCCCAATATGTATTATGAGTTCAATAAGGACATAGGTCATTGGACTAGAGATTGTATACACCTTAAATGAAAGATCGAACATCTACTCTCGAAAGGATATTTGGGGGATGTAATAGATAGAATTAGGGGTTCTAGGAAGAAAATAGGGGAGTTAACAACCTCACTAACCAAGGCAAGTTAATTCCCCCAAATCTGGCTCCCAAGGGTTCAAATAGGCCCGATCAGCCTCCTTGAGGGGATGTTCGCATAATCTACACCATACATAGTGATCCAATCATGTCAGGTTATTCCAACAACTCTAGAAAGAGGTATGATCGAGAAGTTAGATATGCGAGCAAAATGCTATGGTGCCCAAGTCTATGATGGTAAGGCCTATCCCCGCTTTTGATCTTTGAAATAGTAATATTCACTCTATTTGGAGAAAAAATATCATATATATGTACGATTTACCTAGATAGTTGATAATTGGTTATTTGAAGTCAAATCATTGGTAAGAAACCAAGAGATGGACATATGAAAATTTATTAAGAAAAATATCATATATATGTACGATTTACTTAGATAGCTGATCATAGATAATAGATGTCAATTCACAAGTCAACAATTGATGTCTTTCTATAATGAAATGGGCGTCAAATAATCAAGTGGAGTTATTAAATAAAACCCTTATCAACATATTGCAAAAATGTTTGAAATGAGCTAAAGACAAATAGGTATGCGAGCACCCGGGTGTTCTTTAGCCTACAAGAACAACCTCTATGATGACAAAGGAGGAAAGTCTCTTCTTTCCTATTTATGGCATGAATCTAGTTATTCCATCAAAAGTATACGCTCTTATCCTTTGGTGGGACATCACACAAGAAGATAATGGTTGCCTCAAAAAGAGATGACATTTTATTGATATGTTATATATTATTTTTACAACTATAATATTAATGCTCATTTATTTATTATTTATTCAATAAAAAATTAGATTTTTAATTTATAAATATTTTTATTAATTTTTAGAATGATTAATCTTTGAATCTATATTTTTTTAAAATTTAATCTTTATTTTTGTATTTTTTTTAATTTATTTTTTGTTAATTAATGTCTTATATTTTTATTTATGTTATTTATATATATAAAAATTATTATTTATCTTCGTTAATTTTAATTTTTATAAATTAAAAAATATTTATGATATTTTAAATTTTTTAATATTTATTAATAAATCGAGAGATATAACAATACCATTTGGTTAATCCAAGTTTAATGAGTTCGAAACCCAATGAGTGCATATTAAATCTGCAAATGCTCACTAATTGAGTGGAAACTGTAAAATATTTATTCATTTAATATGACACCAAAGTTTATCCACTGCAAGTTTGAATTACTTTATGGCTGTAATTTCATGGAATTGCACTCTGTTTAAGTTGACCTGAGAAAAACTGACAAATCAGTTGTCTTAAACACTATTTATTAAATGCTTTTTTTTTCCTTTTCTTCTATGTTAGTTTTGTGTTTTTGTTATTACTATTATTATAAAACTAGGGTTTCATTGAATAATTCCCTTCAGCTGTTTTACTTGGCAGTGGCACAAAGCACAAGGTCCTTCACAAGAGTAAGCATGTGGGGGAGTGAATAATAATAGTGATAATAAAGCAAAACTGAAAACTCTGTTACCAGATTCTGCAAAACCTTGCTTGGAGAATGAAGAAGCCCAAGAAAGAAGCAAGGGCCCTTTTCATGATTTGGAATATACATGTGATGAGAGATGAGTTAGACAAAATGGGCACAGCACGACCTGATAAAAGCAAAAGCTACAAATTTGAAAAAGAAACCTTCTACCTATTTTGGGATTGGTATCTTGCTTTAAAATGTTTTGTTTTTGTAGTTGATACTTTTTTTTAAAGTTATTTTTAATAAATTTTTTTATCAAAGTTTACGTGTGTCGTTAAGTATAAAATTAATTAAGAATATTTTTAAAAATTTAAGAAAAATAATAGGAAAAATTGCAGTTATATTTATTATATAATTATAAAAAATTTGTCATTTTTTTAAATATTTTAAACACAAGTTATTAATTATAATAACTAATAAAAATAACTAATAAATTTAAAAGTGTTATAATTATTGTTAAATGAAATTTGATTTATTTGTTAATATACGGTGATTTTATACCATATTTTATTAAAATATTTAATTTTAATATGATAATTTAATTATTAATATCTCTTTTAATTATTAAATTATTATTATTATTTATTTATTTTTACAAATAATCTTATTCAATTTATACTTAGAATTTTTTTTATTAAAATAATTACCAATATTTGAATTAGTTATTCAAACGAAAACATTTGAATGACATGTAAAGCTATATTATTAGTAATTTTTATATTTAGTAGTAAAGGTATTCGTTTTTAAAAGATATAAAATGTGATATAAAATTAAAAAGTTTAACATATTTAAATATTTAATATCCGAATATATATCAAAATTTACTACTAATATTAGTGTTTTAAGAGCAAGACATGGGTAAGTTACCGAACCCCCCTATTTTGAGTCACTTACTTTTTTCTCTATGGAGTTGAGACTATTACCTCAACCCTTCTGTCTCTCTGTCTGTTACTGTGTAACTTCGTTATCTGCTTCTACTTTTTCTTTAACCAAAACCTAACAGTAGCCTTATTTACTTTGGACCCTCAGGTCAGGTCAGGTCAGGTCAGGTCAGGTGACGTCCTCTACTTTACTTTTACTTGCCTCTCTCCTTTTTAAATAGAGTGTCATACACCCACGCTCAATGCCTCAAACATAATATATTCACTTTGAAAAGAAACAAAGAAAGAAATCCTTTTTTTTATTTTTTTGTTAGTCTTTGAGTTTCTCAAGTCAATCAATCTTCAAAATTTTCCTCTGTTTCTCTCTTCAAGCAGGCAGCCTAAATGGAAGTAAGCCCACTTCGTTTTGTTTTCTTTTTATTTTCCTCATAAATTTATTCTTCTGTTTAATTCTTTAGTTAATGTATTCTGCAACTTTAATGTTATGATATTTAGGATTATAGAAGAGCTCATGTACCAGCATTTGGGAGTTGGGATTGGAACGATGACCTTCCATTTACTCAGTGTTTTGAGTCTGCTAGGCAAGCTGGGCTCTTTCGCTACAGTTATTCTGAAGATCGTGACTTGTATGTTGCTGGTGATTTATATGAGAACGATGTTGTCACACCTGCCATGATTGTTGTTCCTCGCCGCAGGGTAAGCTTTAGTCACCGGTTAAGTTTTTACGACAATTGCTTTTGATTCTAAAATGTTTATGAAACATCTAATCAATAGTCTTTCTGATTCATACGACTTAGCAGAAAAAAAGAAGTGGATCTTAAAAGTAGAGGGGGGAAAACAGAGCATTCATGTATATGGGAAAGTAGTTTTATTTAGTGCTTTTTTCATATTGGAGGTCTCAAGTCTACACTGTATAATTAGCTTTTTACAATAATTGCTTTTCTGAATAGTGAATTAGTCACTTTATTGGGTACTATCTATCAGTCCATCAACAATCTTTTCCTTACCAAGTAATGGTTCATGACTAGGAATGAGAAGGTAATGATACTTAGTAATTATGTATCTTAACCGATAATTTTTAAATATATTATTTATAATATTTTCAATTAATTATTCGGTTATAAATCGATAAATTTAAATACCCTTAAATTTTACTACCTAATTAACCAATTTTAGTTGATTTGAAGAGACTTCAACGATAAAAATAGTTTGCCGATGTTGGTAATAATATCAGGAAGAATATGGTTAAATAATGGGTATGAAATGATGAAGAGTTGTGGTGGATGAGTATATTTATATTGGTTGGTGATGATTTCAGAATAAAGTAAGTGAAGACCCAGATAGTAAAGAAGCTAAAAGGCAGAACTGGGAGATGACCGACTTGAAGGAACCACTAAGTCCTGCTTTTCCAATGCCTAGGCCAACACCTAAACCAGTGGATGAAGATCTCTACAAGATATCACCAGAGCTTCTATACTCAAAGAACAAAAAGGTTTGGCCTTTTATTTTTTATTATTTTTCAGGTTCTCTCTTTTGAATCCATGTTTGTTCTTTTCAGTTTCTACTTTTATCCAAATTTTACCTTTTTGAACCTGGTGATTTTTGCAGAAGAGAGGACTGGGTTTATTTACAAGCTGCTTGCTGCCAAATTGTATTGCTTGAAGCTGTGAGCACCAATATATATAATTAATTATTACGTGTAGTAGAACTGAGCATATATACTACAAAGAAAGTGTGAGTTTACATCTTTTGGTGTATTTATGTGTTTTTTATTTATAAGCTAATTTGTCCTAGTTGAAATAGATCATGGCCTCATGGGTTTATATTAATGAGCCTTTGTTTTCTTTTGGTGTATTTGGGAGTTTTTATATATCTACATTTGATCGGATACAATCTAATTTTCATGTGAGATAAAGAAGGGGGACAATGTTGGATTCAGTGGATTTAATTAAAAGCTTTGTGAAAAAAGATAGATACCTGTCTCATGTGATATTTAATTTTGAATATCCTTTGCATTTTGCTACTTTCCTGTGCAAGAAAAGCAACAACTTAGGTCATGGACTCATGGTTGGGTTTATAAAAGCTTACAAAAAAGTAAAAGGCATTACAAATGTGGGGTTTGAAATGGTTTGTTATACATAAAAAAGACTGTTATAGAAAAAAGGAAAAAAAGAAAAAGAAAAAGAACTACTTATGCATGTTAGAGGCTTTATATCATTACACATGATTTAAAGTATTTTTGCCTCAAAAGTATCATTTTAAGAAGTAAAAAGCTCACCATTAGAATTTTGATAAAAGCTATAAGCTGATATACAATAAGCTTGCTGGCAAATCCTATTGATATTTGTAAAATAAGCTGATATGATGCATATTCACTAATTTTATTGTAATATGAAAAGTCGAATGTGTTTATACATATTAGTCAGTTTGGAGTAATAATAGTAAAAAAGGGAGATTAAGTTATTCTTATTTTTCTTGATTATTTTATTTAAGTATTTTTGTCACAAATAACATATGTTGTCACTATAGTTAAGATTCACAAAATTTGTTAATATAATTTGGAATAATAAAATATAAATTGTGAAATTGTGAAAGGTAATAAAATGTAAATTACAAATAATATAAACAAAAAAAGAATAAATTTTATCGAATCCTGAATTTTATAAGATGTTTTAAAATTTATTCTCTTAATGGGTGGTAGAATTATTAACGTTTATTTTTCATAATAAAACAATATACAACAATCATCAAATGTACACCAACGTAATTATTATAGTGAACTAAAAATTTGTTCAAACTCTAGTATATTGAATGTAGTTCTAGAGTGAGTATATGAAAATCTCAAACAGAACAAATAACAAAAATTATTAAGAGCTCTCAATTTTTTAAAATCTAAGTTTTAATATTTTATCAATATCTAAAAATAAATTCATAATCAATCATTATATAGCGTTTTATTTCTCATAATCGTTTGTATATATATATTGATATATAAACGATTATAATCATTTTTATCATAATACAAACATAAATATAATAAACATTATGTCATAATGTAGACATAAATAATTATAAATATTTGTCATAATATAAATATAAATGTCAAAATCGTTGTCATATATAAACATATATAAAAAAATTGTCATATATAGACATATATAAAAAAAGATCATAATTGTTACAATAGTCACCAAAGGTTTATGTATCAAGTGAAGAATTAAAAAATCTATTCTTTCGTTTCAATAAGTCAATAAGTGAAAGACTCAATTTTTCATTTATTTCAATGTCATTTTGAGAATTAAAATATATTATGTGGTATATTTTATGTATATTAATGCCCAAAAATGATACATTATCATGGGTGTATATATCTATTATATATCCCATTTTCAATAATCTCATATATGAATGAAAATTGATCGACTTTTTTTCAAAATAATCTAACTTAAATCAATTTGATACACGGTGATAGAGTTCAACAGTTCAAAACCTACGTAAGATAGGTTTTATCATTTGAACCTTCTCTTGTGAAAGTATATTTACCTTACTTGTTGACTAATAGGCACAGTATCCTTAAATTGTTCTACTTTTAATAAAAGTGATAATATATTTCACACATAAGTCTTTCTTGACACAATTCAGTTCACAGTATTATGTTCATTTTAACCATGAACATTGATCGGATACGAATTGGGTTTAATGAATACGAAAGTATACGTATCGCAACAAATAATATAATGATAAAAAAATATTGTTCTCACTCAAATTATGTTATTAAAAACTAATTTTTAAAGCTAAAAAAATAAAAATCAATTTTTGTGTTTTTATGTTTTTATGTTTTAAGAAAGCAAAATTAAAAGAACTAAAAATAAATAAAAATAATTAATTAAATCAGATTTAATAACTTAAAAGATATATGAGAATATATCTAAAAATATTTAATCTCTCAGTTTTCTAAACATATGAATCATTAAAATCTCTAATTATAACTATAGCTCAGGTAAAATATGGACCATCCAAAAGATATGAGACACGTGACATGTAAGATTCAGTGGACAAATCAGAGAGCGATGCGTAGCGGAGAAGATTAATCCCGATCAAGGCTCGTTGAGTCAACGACACGCGGTGATCTATAATTCGATGTTGCGGATGGCGTGGCACACAGTTGGAAGGAGTGGACGAGTATCGTGACGACACGTGATGTGAGCATTGAGCATGTGAGAAAATCAAAATGAACACCATTCCAACACGTGTCAAGGCGTTGCATCACCTCATACACACGAAGTTGTATGATTGATCTTATACGCTAGGTGGCTTGGTGTGTCACCTCTTCTCCATATGTGGTGTCTATGTGTCAATTTCTAATTGGTTATACGTTAAAAATTCATAAAAAGTTATAAAAAAATTTAAAAATTATATTTTTATTAGAAAGTTTGTATTTTAATATTTTTAACCCTGAAAATACTACTTATTGAATAAAACGAGCAAATATTAAGTAAAAAAGTGCACTAATAATTCTATCTTCATAGAGTCATCAAACATATGTTTGATTCTATTAGAGTTTTTATAGAATTGAACTCTACATAATTTCCTTTCAAAATTACCCCACTTTTCTCTCACATAGATAATCTCTTATCCACAAGAGTAACCTATATAATACGCTTGATATTCTCTTTGTAAAAATCATTAAAAGCATAGTTTAACCTGTATCCTACGATTATCACTACTTTCATTATAGGAATAGACTTGAAAGTAAACCCCTACATTGATCTCACAAATCTTTACAACTAGGTTGTCTCTTTGAACCTAGATCTAGAGATCTCTAGTCACATGTTTCACCCACGTTGGAACATCTTTTATGAAATTGCATAGTCATTCATCATCTATTGCACATTTATCCAAAGTAATTAATTCTCATTCTATCATGGATTTAGCAAAGCAAGTCAGTTTAGAGGACTTCTATGATACAATTGCACTACATAGTGTGAACATATAGTCAGTAATAGACTTTGAATCTTTTATATTAGATATCTACTTTACATCATTGTATCCTTATAATATAAGTGGATATCTTTTGTAGTATAATCCAAAACTACATGTATATCTTAAATATCTAAGTAATCTTTTTATACCTTTTAAGTAAATAGATTCTAAATTATTGATATATTTAATTAATTTACTTAAAAACGTAAACTTATTTTTAATCTTATATAACTCATTAAGTACGTAAGATTTTCTATTATCTTTGAAAATCGCAATTGAAAAACATTGTAACATATTTTCTTGAATAGGTGTAGTATAACATCTATATGTATTCTTATAATTTTAGAATTATCGTTATTGAATTTCTTAAATATTTTATCAAGATAATAACATATACTTAGAATAAAAACATTAGCTATCATTGATATATTTATTCCATCATATCAATTGGTCTCATATTTTTAATACTTTAAATTCAATATTTTCTTGATAGATTTAATCAATATTTCATAACGTGAATGTCAATGTCATCAATATAGAAACACAATATGACATAACTAATATTGATTTAGAATCTCATAAGATTCAAGGCGGTTAAAAACAACATCTTTTGATACCATTTCTTGAAAATCAACCTTCAAATTTATAAAATAATAATAAAAGACAATCCCGTACCTATTAGTTCTTAAGTGAGAATTTGTCTTAAGATTATTACTAAAATATAATTACAAATGAAAAATATTAATATAATTTTGAATAATAAAATATAAATTACTAAATTTATGAAAGGCAATAATTTATAAATTACAAAGAACAAGAATAAAAAAAAGTTTAGAAACGGGGTCTCATGTTACATGCTATTTTCAAAAGAGTATTTTAAATTTGATTTAAAAATCAAATGATGTGTTAAAATTTTATTTATAAATACACTTAAATTTATATAACCGAATTTAATAAAAAATTGACATATTAATTATAATTACGATATATTTGTAATATATATTTTAAATTAAAAAACTCTTAAATTTATGGTTTTGAGGTTTTTTTTACATCCATATAAATAAATTCATGAATTAAATTTATCTCATCTAATCTTATTTCATTTAAAATTATTCACAATTAATTCATAATTATTATAAATAATCATATTTTATTTTTTTTATTTTTTATAATTTTACTTGCCATATTTAAAATCATTTTAAACAAATAAAAGATTTTATTATGTACTATATATCTTATTCTCATACAAAACCCCAACACAAACTGAGAGAAGATAAAATGTATTATAGAAGAGAAAAATATCATAAAATTTTTTAAAATTATATTATTTTGACAATTTAATTCCTGTTAGTCTCTTATTTTTATAAAAATGATAAATTAAAGATAAATTATATGATTTTAATTATTTTATATTAAAAAATTATTTTTTGTCAAATAATTAAATACAATTAAAATATAAATATTTAACAATAAAACTTTGATCACTCTAATTACTAAAATAATAATATTTTAAATAAAAAATTATTAAAATATACATGTCGTTTCTGCATGAAGATCTGCCCAATAAAACACCAGTGCCGATCTTCTCTGACCTCGTCGACGTTCAAATTAAAGAGTTTATCTTCAACTAGTAATTAACCCTTTAATTTGAACCTCGCCGCGACGCCGAGTAAGGCAAGGCAATCCCAGTATGGAATTTCGGATTTTACTTTTTTTCTCATAAATATTAGATAAATTTTACCAGTTTTGATGCTAAATAAATTTGTAATATCCTTAAATTATGTCCTTTTTTATTCAAATTTTTTTCTTTTTTGATCCATATAAAAAGTGATTCTAAGTTTTATTTTTTGTAATATATAAATTTTTCTTTTTAAATCTTTTAGTTATTATAATTTAAAATTATTAATTAATTAATCTTAATTAATTAAACATGTATTAAAAATGTATTTTTTATAATAATATTTAATTTTCATAATATTTATTAGTTAGACTAATTTATCAATTTTTGGTAAGCTATAGAATCTAATCGAACAAATCAATTAATTATAAAACTAATGATGACTAATCCAATCCCTCTCCCCAAAAATAGCGAACTCAAAACCAAGTCTTTGACGAATGGAATTTAATATTTTTCGATATATTTATATCCATTTATTCAAAAATTATTCATTTAAAATATTTCATATTTTATTTATTAGTTTGATTCACTACATTTCTTATAGGTTTATATATATATATTTTGTTATTATGAAATATGCATATAGGTCAAGAGAACTTTCCTTATATAAATAAGTTTATATACTCTGAACTAAACTCATATAAACAGTAGAGGAACCTTAAATTATAAGCACTGTAATTTATTCTTTTTAAAGTAATATTTTAATAAAAAAATATTAAAATAATATAATTTATTTATAATTAACTTAATTTTTGAAATTAAAAATATAAATTATACTATTTATAAATATACTGTATACAAATGTTAAGTTCTCATGCGTTGCATGCATGAACGTGGTGCTTTTTCATTGGTTGGCTCATATAACACAAATCCCTTTTCTTTCCTTTTTTTTCAAAATTAACAGAACAAATTGAAAAGAAAAAAAATAACACAGATATTTACTCGATGCAAATTATTATAAAATGAAATAAAATCCCATAATTATCAGCAATAATAATAATAATAATAATAATAATAATTAAAAAAAATCAAATAACTTGCAAGATCTCCGTGTAGCGTTGATATCAAGTTTTATATAATTTAGTTTCCTTGAAAAATCCTTTGTCCAACTTCAAAATTGAGGGTAAAATTTACTCTCCTCCAGCGTTAATCACATCACATCACATCACATCACACTACACTACTCTCGCTTGGTCTTTTTTACAAACACATTGAATTCCCACGCCCACTTCTATAACGATGCCTATTGAGTTAAAGAACTCGTACAACAATAACTCTTTAGCCATGACTCTTTGGTACCCTTTTTCTTCCTTCATTCGTTATTGCTATTTTCATTTTTTTCATCGTCATCGTCGCTGTTTATTATTTTCTTTAACTTTATTCTAAATATTGCTAATTTTCGCAATCAATCAATCTGAATCCGCATTCTTTAATTAATTTCCGGATTTCATGGATGGATTTTAAAGATTGAAAAATTTTCATTCTTAATTTTGATTTTTAGTCTTTACTTGATTCTATCTCTGTGTTAACTTCGATCGAGTTATTAAAGTTATTATAATGAGTCACAACGAATCTTTGTTCATGTCCTTCTCTTGAATGTGATGGTTTTTATTTCATTATATCCATGTAATTAATTAGTCTTTTTCAGTAATTAATTATAATTAGAATGTTCATGTTAATCAAGTAATTAAGGTCTTGCGTGTTTTGTCATTTTGAAAATGTTGAGGCATTTAAGTCCCCTCAATTGCGTGTGTGTGTGTGTTTTTTTTTAATAATATTGCGTTGTTTTCTATTATGTAATCAAGTTGTGTGGATGTAAATTAATTGTGATTAACTAATGGTACGGTAGTAATACTCTCAAGTCATAAATTTGAATTGCATAAAGTATTATTTGATTTAAAATAAAATTAAAATAACTGATTAATGAAAAAGTACGTTTCAACTGTTATGATCATTCATAGCATAGTTTTATGCTTTTGAACAGCTTCTATTCTGGTCACATTGATTGCTTCAGATTATGATTGGAATCATTTTGGTTCATCTTTGGTACCCTTTTTGCTGCATATTACTCTGCCTTTTGAGTTTGTTGGTGTGACTTTGATATTGGAATATGTCTAATTGTTGACATTTTTGTCGGAATGTTTGGTACTACCTTTTAATGAACAGATCAATGATTTTTAATTAGCAGTTTAATATGTGTTCTTGCAGCTTAATCTATCATTAACAAAGGCGATAATAAAAGGCTGGTTTAGTAATGTAACTAGTTTTATCAGAAGTTATTGTTATCTGGCTATCTTTTGCAGTTCCAAGGCTCGACCATTCTTTTCATTTTACTTCTTTCAGACTAACTTATCCACATTAACATCGATGATCGAAAAATTAAAAGACTGAACTTGTTGATTTGATGTGATCATCTTATTAATGCTTTTAGTTGTTGTAATAAGTTTTGGATTTGCTGCTTTATCATGACAGGATCAATAAGATGAAGAATGTGGCAAAAGAAGAAGAAAAATTAGCCAAGGCAATAGAAAAGAAGATAGCTAAGATGAAATTGATGGAAGGTGAAGCAAAAAAAGCAGCAACTACAGCATCTAAGAAGACTTGCATATGTGCTCCAACTAATCATGCAGGCTCATTCAGATGCCAACTTCACCGCATGACCGAAGCTTATAGTTCCTCATCATTGTCTGTTGAAGAGACTACAGAGAAAATTTACAACAATCTGATCATCAATCATAACAAGAGTGTTCATACCATATCCAATGGAAACCAACAGCACAGACTATCCAGGTTTGCTAGGGTGGCATCATCTGCTAAAGTTTCCAATGACAAGTTGCCAATTACAAAGTCCCTTTCAAAATCTGAGCAAGTCAACTCAAGGTTTTGTCTACTCTCTGAGATGTAAATATCAGCTTTTGAGGTTTCCAAATATACTAGCTAGTTCCCTTCTCTTTCATTATTCTTTGTTTCCCAAAGGTTTACACCAATGTCGATTTTCTCTTTTGATTTGATGTTTTGGTATTAGCAACCTGAATTGAGTTTACAATAAAATTGGGTTTGGAATGACATTGTGTGCGTCAAATAAGGGCAACTGGGTGCTTAGCGTTTCTGGTATTTTTTACTCTTTGGATTTTATGTCATGTTATTAGCAAAACATGAATTGAGTTTACAATAAAATTGGGGTTAGTTGGCTTCTCTTCTCTGTCATCCAGGAAAAACCAGTTGAATTGAGTTTCCAGTGTCCACAATGTTGTATTTCTAGTTTATGAAAGGTGAAAGTGGACTTTGTTTTAAGATAGAGTGCTTTTCGATTGGCTAAAAGTGATATATACCATGTCATGAGTCATCTGCTATTAGGTATGCCATTGTCTTAGTATATACGACCAAATACTAATAAACTAAATGGAACTTTTTTAAGATTAAAAATGTGGATACATTATCCAAAAGGAGATAAAAAAGGAAATCAGTAATTGACATGTATAACACCCCATGATTGACATGTATTATTTTATTTTCTCATAATTTCTCTTTCCTACATAAATATAGTTTGGGTATTTCTCTCTCTAAGAGTGGAGTACCAAAAAAATTATCACTCGTCGTCATCAACTAAAAGTCTAAAATAAGTAATTGTTTTTATTTAATTGATAGTATTTTTGGTGAATCGGTGTTCTTTAATTGAATGGGCTTACTTGGGCCAATTGAAAACTGAACCCAATTGGTCTCGCTGTATTCCTTACAAAATTGAAACAAGTTCTGAAAGTGCGATACTGCGCACCAGCTTGATTTCATGGTCTTTGGGTACTTTCGTCAAACAGTTTCCGGCTTCAAAGCCAACAGCGGCGTTATACCCATACAAAAATAGAACAAAAGCCTTAATCACCACCTTACCCACCAGAGTTCTGAGTTCTTCCTACTTTGAAATCCTTAGTTCACATCAAATGGATCAAATTCGACAATACATAGATACCCTTCTTCAATGGAACCAAAATGTGAACTTGACTGCTGTTAGCAGAGGAGAAAGAGGTCATTGAAAGGCACATAAAAGACTCACTTTCAATCATACTAACTGTAAAAACTTGTTATCAATTTCATTCCAAGTATAAATCTTCCGGGAACGACAAAGACCTGAACTTGAATCTTGTTGACGTTGGAGGTGGACCGACTCTACCTTTATATTAATATCATTAGCCATAGCTTGTCCGGATTGGAAAGTTACCCTAATGGAGTCTATGAATAAGCGCTGTGTTTTCTTAGAGCATGTAGCTGGTCATATTGGGTTGTCAAATGTTCAAGTTGTAAGAGGAAGAGTAGAGACTTTAGGGCAGAACAATTTGATGTAGCAGTTGCTAGAGCTGTAGCAGACATGAGAGTTTTAGCTAAATTTTGCCTCCCTTTTGTTCGTGTTGGTGGTTTGTTTGTAGCCTCAAAAGGCACGATCCTAAAGCAAAAGTTGATGATGCAGAGAGATCAATTGAAATGATGGGTGCTTCCTTGTTGCAGAGTCCTTGTGGACAGAGAACTGCCATTGTTTGTTTGAAAGCTCGTCCCACTCCAAAGAAATATCCTCGTCATCCTGGTACACCAGCCAAGGCTCCTCTTTGAATTGGATCATCTGATTCCTGTTGTGCAAACCTTGGTTGATGTTCTTAACAAATTAAGGATGTTCGATTTCTACTATTCAATTGTTCTGTAGAGTAATGAAAAATAACTTGATAATTTGGTGGTTCGATCAAACAACTATGTATCACCGTGTGAGTGTGTATCGTTATACTATTGTGCTCTCAGTAACCGATCAAATTGCCGTTATCATTATAGAGTGCAATACCAATGAGATGAAAATAATCAGGAATTGAACGTAGCCAAAAGTAGTCAATCAGAGCACCATTTTTGTAGAAATTACTTTTCTTTGTCCTATACATACGTACAATGATTTACGCAAAACAAAAACACAATCAAATATGCATGACGAAATTTTTACAAACACGTGCAAAGAGTTAGGAAGCTTGCAAAGCTCTGACTCGTGTGGCTAACTCCCTAACTTGGCTCCGCAGACGTTCAGGATTGCAAAAGAAATCAACAAAGACTCTTCGCTGAAGCCTGACCTCTTGAGCATGATGTTTTACAATCTGCACATTATATGGCATAGAAGCTATTAGCCTGATCTTATAGTTCCAAAAGAAAATAAAAAGCAAAGCTATTTTGTTCTCTTTTAATACTGTATCAACCCTCAAAGTACTTATTTGCTGTATAGGATGCTAGTCCAGAGCATCAAGAGGCAAACGTGTTATAAGTAAATAACAAACTGGTACTAATTATGACTTTATTTTTTGTGATATTCACCAGTAGATGCAATCACTGCCAACCTTAGCTATATATTTGAGATGACCTAAGATTTCATGCAATTTTTCCAGAGTTGGGATAAAGTACATACCAAACCTCTCCCTCCCATGCACTTACCCAAACTCCGATGATAAATTAACTCTTTGAACTCAGAAAGAGTGGTGAAAGAGACAAGTTAAGCTCACCTCATTTTTCTTACAATGCTCAAGAGTCACCTCTTCAACTGCAGCAGAAAGTTTTGCATTTATCTTTTCCATTTCATCCAGCTCTCTCATCAATAGCTGCAAAATATTTGGATTTACACGAACAAAAGCAAAAAATAAATAAATAAAGATATATATATATATATATATATATATATTTAAAGTCAGGCAAATGTGTTATGAAAAACAGAAAGGAAGAAGAGAACAAAATTAGCCTCTGCTATGCAATGGCTTGCATGCAGTAAAAGAGGTAGCTCAAAAATGACAGACTAATTTAAATGAGCAACAACTAAAGCCTAATGAATCATAATACTTCACGCAAGAAACTCAATCTAATTAAATTAACCAGGAATTCAACAATTATTTTTTTTAAATGCTGCACAGAGAACCCACTAAACGTTCAAGCTTCAGTTTACGAGACTAGACTTTTTATTGAAATCATGACTTCGAAATTAATAACATAATAAACGCCAGGAATACTTAATAATATTCTACATACAAACTATCGGGTTCCAAATTAGAATGTCTTTCATCAGCTATAATTCGACTGATTTCAAGTGGAACCAGTGTGAACAGGTTATATGTGACAGTTTAAAATCAAAGAGGGGGGAGTTCACAATTAAAACGTCATATCCACATGTTCAATTACATGGGAAATGTAAACTGCTTGTAATAAGTTAATACTGAAATAAGCAAGAACATTCAGTTAACAAAACAAAGATTAGCAATTAGTGATGAGGGTACCCGAGGTGTGAGTATTGGTTGTGCAGTTGTTGAGGAAGCAAAAAGTAATTGCTGTAAACTTTGAATTAAGGTGCACCTGCAAAACGTGAAGAAAAAAAATAAAAGATAATTTGAAGAAAACAATGTGAAAAGCTTCCAAAAATAAGCTATATTTCGACAGCATTGTCCTTCTATTTGGATCAAAATTGATAAAACCATTAGCTGAATTGAAAGAGGATTATCACAGATGGAAACATGATAACTTTCATCTGTATTCATTTGAATTTTTTTTTTATTATTATCTTTTTTTTATATATATTTACTTTGCCTTTTTCTTCTTGAAACAGGATGTCAATAACTTTTGATATCTCAAATTAACAAATTTCATATTCACTACTTATTAGCTTCATAAGAGAGTGCTTAAGCATCAGTTTAGACATCTTTGCCAGTATTGTTTTGACTATTTTAGGAACACACTCTGTTGACTATAGTTTGAACATGGAGTTTCATAAATGCCTCCAGTATAGGAATATTAACAAGCAAATAGCTGGATACTGCCTCATCACATGAGAGTTGAGACTATAAGCCCATGATAGCCATCATGGAATTAATTAAAGATAAATCAAATTCATAACTTCCAATAGCCAAGATCAAGCAAGCGAGATGTAAAACCTGAGATTTAAAATTTATTATGAGCACCATTATTCTGTTACTTCATAACGTCAAACTAAGTTTAGCTTCCAGTATTGACTTAGGAAGGAGTATCAATGCCCAGATAATATTACTATTATGCTCAGGAGACATGAATTATAACACAACTAAATGGTGACATCAGAAAAAGTTGCATATTTTGGAAGCTGAAAGTGTATTTACGGAATCAACATGTAAATTGCATCACACAGGTATTTGGTGCTTATTAGGAGTCCACTACTAAATATAAGACGTACTATAATGGTGAGATAAAGTAGGTTAACTCACAGCTCATTGATACTTCTATTTCTGTCTTCAGGAAGAGAGTTATCCAGATCAGACTGAAGGGTCATCAAGTCTGAATGCAGACTAGATATCTGCTGAACAATACCAGGAGCTGAGACATACGATGATGATAACCCAGCTTGAGCATCTAAAAAAAATTAAACCAAAACAAAAATCGAATGTTTTAATCAATTGTAAAACATCAACAATTTGACTTATAGTATCATAACCTGAAAAGAAAGCTACTTAATTACTCGAATGGATACTTAAAAGATCCCTAACACTGTGCAGAAAATGATCCTGATCATCAACTCCTCCTTGTTCTTGCACATCAGATGCAGCTTGTATTAAGGCCAAGCAGCGAGCCTATCATAATAAAGCAACATCATAATACATTAAAAAGGTCAACAAAATACAAGTCAACAACGAAAGACAGGAATGCTGATGTCAACTGAAGTGCTAGTATAGACAGCAATTCATCAGACAGTAAAAGCAAGCATGTGACTAGCAGTGTAACCCCTTTTAATATTTACACTAACGACAAAGAAAAGGCCAAAAGCTAACAAGAATCTAAAAGACAAAAAATAGAGAAACATCAAGCAGGAAACAAGTTACAAAGAGATAAGAGTACAATGAAGGATAGTGTTGCAGCAGACAGGATAACAGAACAATATCGGAGGACAGTTAAAGCTACATAACAACATATTAAAAATCACTAATGGTCACAAAGGACAAAAATGTTCATCATTAATAAAGGAATTGTGGCAAAGAGACTAACTTGATTAAAAAAAAAATAATGAGTGCTTCAACATTTAAATTCATAGGCCTAAAGATAGATATAAATGTGACATCTCAAACACAGTTAGAAGACCCAGTATAAGGAACTATTATGACAAGGATAAATATGTGTATGAGGTCCTACCTGATCTCTGGACATGAGAATTGCATAAACAGACTATCAATACTGTTTCAACGTGTATTTGGCATACAGATATTTGTTATTAAACAAGCTTACATACCACACGGCCTCTGCCGGCTGACAAGTAGGCTTGCAGCTCTGATTCAATAACTTTAAGCAAAGAAAATGCTCCAAGAACATTCTTCTTTTCCATTTGGCAAGCTATTTTGAGGAGCTGATGCCTTGCAAGCTGATTGACAAGATGATTTATGAACTGCCACAGCAATTAAAAATCAGTATTAGAGCGGAGGGTTAGGAAGCACATTATATGGTAAAATTGCGCGTTTGGTAATGCCCACCCAACAACTTATGAACTAAAAATCCAGTAATCAGTACATACAATTTTCATTAATCGTGAAAGAACTATAGCAAGGGGCCATTTTAAACCAAGAAGACCCATCCTTTTTCTTTGGAATTCAAATTAAATTTTTAAAAAAGATGTAGCTAAACCATACCGCTTTTTGCCGAATAATATAATATTCCTGGCGCATGACCTTTAAATCATAATCGCCTACAAGTTCACAAAGATTGAACCAACTATTGCTTTCAAAAACCATATAAGAAAAAAGAAAACAGAATAGGTTATATAAACAAAGGAAAATTTCTAAGGAATACCTTGCAAAATATATGTGTCCTGGAGCTGAGCCAGCTCCCAACAAAGATCCGGAATATCCTAAATGTAAAAAACTCAGTACAATAACGACGATGGAAGCAAAACTCAACAAGAGAGATAATAGGAAACATAATACATATCTGGTAAATAATTTACAAGCAGAAAGGAAGCAAGACCATGTAAAAGAAATTAACAGGAGCAAACCCCTTATGGAAAGATAAAGCATCACAAAAGTTATATCTCTTCAAGCAATCCAAAAATAGCAAGAAATTTCTGGAATAAAAAGGATAAGAGTAATTAAACGGATGGAGTTCAAGAAAAATGGGAATACGGAGCTCAGGCAGACCATTATGATACATCAAACCATTGCCTAAATTTATAACCTTATCCAAATAAGAAATAGATATGATACTTGACCATGTTGGTACCACTATTACTGTGACAACTAACATTTTAGAAAGATAATTAATTATCTCAAGAAACAACCGTAGTAACCATATTACAAGGTGCAGTAACCCCAGAATAAATCATCATATCAACAGAAAAAAATTATTGATAACAAAATCAACTTCAAAAGTCACCGTAAAAGATAAATAAAGAAAAGCCCACATAAGCATATGTATGAGAATGGATAATAGCTGCTTAGTTAAATAATGTATATAACAAGATTGATACATCAAAATCAAAATTCAAACAGCCAAAAAGATAGTTATGGGGACATCTTATAACTGGAAAGTTAAACTAAAGACATTTGATATCAAACCTCAGATAACAATTTCTCTTCTTTGTGATAAAGACTTGAAACTTCTCCCATCAATTCTGAATGCTTTCTCCTGTTCATCATGTAATGTACTCAACATAACTTATAATACATATAAGCATTAACAACCAAAAGAAAAAAAAAGAAAGAAAGAAAGAAAGAAAGAAGAAGCAAATATTTCCCAGGATAAAGGTTTGTAGCTACTGTGGACCAATATGATACTCTCTTTGATATATTTCCCCAATATGGATGCTCTCTTTCATAGTCATATACTGATAGTTTAACATGATTCATCCAGATGGTTACATGATTATCTTTGCATAAATCCCAAAATTTCACATAAATGTTCATATAAAGTGCAATTTTGGAATCAGGTCCCAAAGTATTTATCAAATCCTAGTAAACTTGTTGAAGTGTTAAAGAACACTAAGTTCAGTAGTTAAGAAGCAAAGAGTTAGAAAAGAGGTTTAGGTTTAGTCATTCAAAGACAACATATATTGAGGATTGGTTTTTGTCAGGTAGGATAGGAGTCATAGTCATAGGACTAGCTAAATTCTACTGTTTGTAACAGGTATTCAATCTTTTACTTTAATCCATAACTGGATTAACAGTTCTGCTTTCCCCCCTCCCTTTTTTTTGGGGGTGAGTGTGTGTGTGTTGGTTTTTGGTGACCTTGAGACAATACCCTCAATGTCAAATGAGGAGAGGAGGCACGTCTTATTAGAGAGCTATTCTTAAAAAAAAATAAAAACACTTTCAATCTTTAATGTCATGACTACTGCCAGAACTACTAGTTTGGTAAAAGTCCGAGTTTCTGTTTTTAAGTTTCTTTACAAAATGCCAAGATATAATTGCAGATTTAATGAATCATTTCAATTCCACACAAATACTATAAGCTCAAAATAAGAACACATCATATTTGCAGAATAACTCCAATTGTAAATTTAATATTCAAAACAAAGCTCAATTTAGCAGCAATGATATTGAAAACAACATGGGAGCATCATGTAAATCTCAATTTATTTAGGAGAAAAGTATGGGGAATGAAGCAACAGATTTAAACAGCTAAGAAATAGAAACAACAAAATTTAGTTAGTGAGAAAATTAAAAAGATAAGAACGTACAAAACAATAAAATAGTGAAAAGTTTACCTGAGAGAATGAAGATCGAGATGAATGTGTGCTTCATCTGAAGCTATTTGAGACTTGAGCTGTATCAGGATTGCTTGCTGTTTAGCATTTTCAACTTGAGCTTCTACCCACTGTCTTTCACTTGTCCCAAAACTGTTACAATATTAATAGAAATAGACTTGAATAAATTACCAGCTACCAAAAGCAATCAACAGAAGTCCAGCATGCTGATTCCATTATAAAATTTTAATGCATACATTAAATTATTTTCTCATAACAGAATGCCAAAAGTGGGATGTAGTTTTGAAAAGATAGTACTTTCTCTCTCACACACACTCACAACACATACATAATGCACTCAAATGCACAAATATACACGTACAAATTTTACTCCTGGGCATTGCTGTCTATTTGCAGTTTCTAAAAGATTGTGGCATGACCTCTCTCTCTCTCACCCACTCACACACACAAGTACACAGATGTACATGTGCTTATTCTATTCCAGACCATTGTTGTAGATTTGTAGTTTCTGAAAGGTAGTGACATTACCAAAGATATTTTCATTATACACTAAACCAGCCATCTACTAAACCAAAAGAAGTGGAGTTTTATCAAATGCAGAACTGAAAACCCCAGTAAGAGCACACACATTGAACGAAGTCGTTGCAATTCTGATACACGCTGATGATGGGATTTTTCTAGATCTGCTCAAAACATAAAATCAGATACATAAGTCAAGTTTTTGTTATTCCATTAGTAAGACGCTAGCAAAAGACGACTTTCACAAACAGAAAAGTTTAGGTTAAGAATTTGTTTTGCACATGTTGAATGAACAGTTTATTTGAAGGGGTGAGGTAAAAAAAATTATCATTGTCCTCTTCAGTGTTCGGTTACTGAGAGGATATTTCATTATAAAATATAAAGTCGTTAAAGAGAATGATATTGCACCAAAGGAAATTATGAAAATGAATCTCTCTCTCAAATGAACTCACTCACACTGAAGGAGGGAGCAAAATTACCTCGAGCAATGACATTTGAGACATCATCAACAGTCACCCATGAACGCTTACTTTTTCCCTCCTCTGCAACTAACCGGAAAGGACCCTGATAAAATCACATCAGAAACTATCAGAAAATGAAAGAAATGAATAATATACAAGTAAATAAATAACATAAACAACTTACTGTGTCCAACTGCTTAGAAAACCACTGATTTAGCTCCTTAATGCAAGATGAATCTCCAATCAAATATGGATGAAAGTCAGAGTAAGCTAAGTAGATTCCATCCTCTGCGTGCAAGATTAGAGCTAAAAACTCATGAAAATATCAAATTAGCTGAAAAAGATAGGAAAATTTGATTACATAGTCCACTAGCATGATCTAGTCACTGCATCACATAAAAATTTCCTAATCTCTATTGAAGAATGAAACAAAGAAAACTCAACTAAGAAATGAAGTTTCTTTGTCTTGTATTATTTCAAAGCTTAGATGAAAATACAGGTATGAAAGGAGAAAGAACCCACCCCCTCCAGAATGATAACGAGCCAACTCATCCGCTGTAGAAGCAATCCGTCCAAGAACTTCATTCATCTAAATTAAACGAAAGAGTATGAAAAACTTATTGTAAAGGAGAAATGATTAATAAAGAAATTACATTTTATTAAAAAAAAATACACAGGATTACAAAACTAGATGACCAAAAAATATATTTAAAAAAAAAAGTTTTATAGCTGTGCACAAGTATTATAACTGAAACAATATCCTACAAATTTAGGGTACAGTTACAGTAATATCACTCTGATTAGCTTAAGTAAATGTATAACTAGAAACAAAACAAATAGAAAAGAATTTAAGAAACAATCATGAGAAAGATGAATTTGTAAATTGCTATGTTGACAAATACTAATAACAAAACTGATGCATAGTAGTCTACTTTTCCATTCAATTGCTCAAACTGATAATATACTCAAGAATCATCACATTTTCAGTACATTCAGTCACCAAAGATATTCTACTAATGACCCATCAATCAGAAATACACCTCCAGATTTCTTGCAGAAAGGCTATCATCTATAACTGTAAGGTTCCCATTGACAGTAGATGTAGCAGAAACTCGTGCCCGTCTACCCTGTATCAAAGTAGATGCCTGACAAGAAAGTATATCATATTGCAACTGAAGATTTCTAAGTTGTTTCTGCAATTCTAAAGCTTCAGTCCTGTAAGCCTGAGTTGCATCCCTAAAGAAAGTACACAATCAGAATATGTTAATGCATCTTACTAGCATAATGGTTATATCTTCAAATGATGACAAGACAAGGGTGATGAACAGTTTCACGTTAATTTAAACGGATAGATCTATTGAAGTAAATCGCTTAAACATCAGCACAAAAATTTTGTAATTTATCTTCAAGCTCTTCATACCTTAGCTCAAATAGCATGGTTCATTGATCGGTAGTTGATACAATGATAGCAATGTTCAAAAGATATTAAAAACAAAAAAACACACACAACATAAGTTACCGAATGTCTTTCAGCCCTTCTTCGGCTCCAAAAACTGCTTCTTGGTTGTCTCTCCTAGAAGCAAAGGCAGAAATGCTACCATAAGCAGAATCCAAGTCTTCGCCCTGCCAAGAAACAAAAAATTAGTTAAATTTCATTTCACTTTCTAATGAAATTAGAAACTGCTTCTTGGTTGTCTTTCAGCCCTTAAGAAAGCTAAACGATGTATAACTGATATGTATTTTTCAATGGCAGGATATTCTAATTTCTAATCAAGGATGAAAAGGTAAACAATGCAAAACAAGGAATTAAGAAATTTACCTCCAGCAGTTTCCCTTCTTGCAGGAATTGCTCATACCTACACACCACAAGGTCGACAACTAAGAAAACGATAACTTCACAGCTCACACAATTGAAATGTTCGCCATCAAATATCAATTACAAGAAAATAAAAAAAGCTGAAAGACGAACAAAAAAGTGGCAAAACCACAATGAATCAGATCAGAGAAAGGAATTACAATTAGATGACATAAAATATAGCATAACGATTTGGATCAATTTCTGGAATGATGAGTATGAGAGAAAGAGTAAAAAGAACGCAACTGTGAAAGCTCAGAGAGTGAGAGAACATTAGAGGGACGAAGGCTAGAGCAGATCCAATCGAGAATAGGTCGAGCGTCGTCGTATTGAAACGGCCATTCGAAGCTGTCGGGGTCCAATGTTTCTGCCCCCTCGTAACCCAATTCACCCAACAAGGCGCACAGTTTCGTCCCACTCATTTCTTCCGTTCGTCTACTTCGACCATCTGAAATTTCAACTTGTACGTTGCGAACAATTGTATCCTTTCTTTGAATTTCTTGTTTAAATATTCCGTAAAAAAAAGCATGTGGACATACTTGTCCTTTCAATCCTCTCCTCCTTCAAAATTGCTCTTTCAAAATAAATTAAGAAATAACTAAAATAATATTTTTATTTTATAAACATAAAAATAATATAATTTATATATTTTTAATATTAAAAAAATTTAACGTTAAATTATACAAATTAAAATATAATTATTTAAATTTTTTAAATATTGAATATAATCTAATCAAATTTTTTTGACTAATATTATTTTTATTATTATAAATTTTAAAAATATTATATTTTTTAATTTTTTAAAATAAATTAAAATAAATACATTTTCAAATTTGCATAGTTTTTAAATAATTAGAAGAGTTTTTTATTTTAAATATGTGTCCGTAATTAATAACGTTCGTTCGTGTTGAATTCAAACCTCTTACGCGGTATCACTAATAGTAGTGATTTTATATTAAAAGTAATATTTATAGGGAAAAAAAAGAAAAGGATTTTAGTCCAAATCAACTACTGTTTGAAAAATTACTCCAAATTGAATAAAGTTAAAATCAAAACTGTTTACAAGCAATCGCTAAATGACAGAAAATCCATTTGCGTATATAAAAAATCAAATTTGAGTCACAAATACTGTAATTATTAAAATAAATAAAAAGTTCACTTTCTATATGGTTAAGTACTTTCTGTAGCTTGGTATGTTGGTAATCTTTTTCATTAGCATGAGACGAGAATAGTCATTAAAAGGACATGAATCTTAAAACTAACATCTATGTTTCAGTTCGGTAAACAAAGATCCAGGGCATCTATTTCAACGTATTATCTTTCCTAGCAAATAAAAAAATTCATTTGTTTGTTATCACAAAATACTTCTAGAGCAAGGAAAAAAAAAACAATCACTAAGGAAACAGCCCCTCAAAATTTTGATGGTAATACAACTATAACATATTTATGAACATCTATTTTACTACTAAACAGGAAAACTCTTACTCTGATTGTAATTTACTACTAATAAGTATTTCATTTCTTAATTTGACTGCAATAAATACGTTAATAAATTATTATTGGTGGTATATTAGTTGTATACAACTAATATAAGCACTTTTTCTAAAAAGTAGATTCCTATCTTCCTGTATTTATACTTGTATTATCATTCATTGTAATTAAGATTAATAAACATATTTTCAGTATATTTAACTTGGTATCAGAGCAAGAAAGAGAAGGAAAAAAAATTTTTTTTACCGGTTTCTGAGTTTATGAGCAGCGCTGCCAATACAGGAGCGTCGCTGTCAGTATTAGTGCCATTAATCTTCTCGCGCCGTTCACTGCGATGTTCACCTTTGCGCCGTTCACTGCGCTGTCCAGCCCTGCACCGTCCAGCTCGCGCAGCAACTCCATCTTTACAGCTCCATAATGTTTTATATGTACCTGACTTATCTCATCACTTAATATCTGTCCCACAGTTAAATATTGAGTCTAAATGTTCTGTAACCTTTTATCCTATGTATGTGATTTTTCAGGACCTTCTTACTAGGGAAATAATTGGTCGAGGGTATCTGAGGGGCAGGTTGTTCCGTTTAGATCAGAACTACGGAGGGGAGAAACCAGGAGCACGGGCACGCACTGCATTGACTTCTAGTTTCGATAAGCTAAGTGAAATTTGGTTGTGGCATCGCCGCTTAGGGCATCCATCTTTTAGTCTTATGAAAAAAACCATGCCTACTTTATTTATTGGTGTTAGTGAGACTGTTTTACATTGTGAGACTTGTGTTTTGGCCAAGAGCCATCGTATTACTTATTCTTCTAGTATTTCTAATAAAAGTACTATTCCTTTTGAATTAATTCATTCTGATGTTTGGGGACCATCTAAAGAGCACACTATATCGGGTATGAGATATTTTGTTTCGTTTATCGATGATTGTACAAGGTTATCGTGGATCTCTCTTCTTAGAACAAAAGATGAAGTTTTTTCAGTTTTTCAAAATTTTCATAGCCTCATTCAAACACAATACAATGGCATCATTTGGATCCTCCGTTCTGACAATGGGGGGGAATATGTTAATCATGTTTTTTTTAAGATTTTTTCAAAACACATGGGATTATTCACCAAACTACTTGTCCGTAAACACCGGAACAAAATGGAGTGTCTGAAAGAAAAAATCGTCATTTACTTGATATGGCTCGTGCACTCTTATTTAGTACTTATATGCCAAAAAACCTTTGGGGTGATGTTGTACAAGCTTCCGCCCATCTCATCAATCGTCTCCCGTCTAGTGTCCTTAACGGAAAAATCCCATTCCAAATTCTCGCATCTTACGTCTCCTTATCATCCTTCCATAATCTTCCTACCCGTGTATTTGGTTGTGTTGTTTTTGTGCATGTTCCTAAAAATCAAAGGTCTAAATTAGATGCTCGGGCAATTAAATGTGTATTTGTTGGTTATGGAAGTTATCAAAAAGGGTACAAGTGTTTCCATCCACCAACCAAAAAGTACTATGTCACTATGGATGTTACCTTCTTTGAGGACACGAGTTATTTTTCCTCACCTGATACTGCTCGTCAGGGGGAGAATACATATTTCGAAGAACTGTATCATGGTGAGAGGGAGGCATTAGAAGAATCAACAATCATTGCAGAAGCAGATGCTCCAAGTAGTCAAGCACCAAATTAAACTACTGACAAATGAAGTGGAAGACACAACTGTTCCTCGGGCATTACTCCTACCCATGATCAATAACTCCACAGTGCAAGGTCACTCATCTGAGGTATGTATACCCACTGATACTAATAACATTGAGTCTAATGTTGGACAATATGTGTTACCCAACAGGTCTACTCGAGGTCAACCAGCCAAAAGGTATGAACCAAATATTCATGCAAAATCAAAATACCAAGTAGCCAATTACATGTCCACTAAAAGATTATCTAAGTCATATGAATCATTTGTGAATCAAATATCTGGTGTATCAGTACCTAACAAAGTGCAGGATGCGTTGGGAGATCCAATATGGAGAAAGGCAATGGCTGAAGAGATGGAGGCGTTACAGAAGAATGATACTTGGCAACTGGTGCCACCACCACAAGGGATAAAGGCAATTGGTTGTCGATGGGTGTTTACTGTAAAACATAATGGTGATGGATCTGTAAATCGGTATAAAGCTCGTCTTGTAGCAAAAGGGTTTACTCAAACGTATGGTGTAGACTACGATGAGACCTTTGCTCCTGTTGCCAAAATGAACACCATTCGGGTTTTGCTCTCACTTGCCGCTAATCTAAACTGGCCACTACGGCAGTTTGATGTCAAGAATGCGTTTCTTCATGGAGAATTAGCCGAGGAAGTATACATGAGTCTTCCACCTGGGTATGTAGTTGATTCTCCTGGTAATTTTGTATGCAAACTGAGGAAGTCTTTGTATGGTCTCAAGCAATCCCCTCGAGCCTGGTTTGGAAGATTCTCACAGTTCATGCAAAAGGTTGGTTACAGACAGAGTAATTCAGACCACACTTTATTTCTCAAACATCAACGAGGGAAGGTAACAGCCCTAATAATTTATGTTGATGATATGGTAATCACTAGTGATGATACTGTTGAGATGGATAAATTACAAAGACAGCTAGCCTCTGAATTCGAGATGAAGGACTTAGGTGAACTAAAATACTTCTTAGGAATTGAGGTAGCTAGGGGAAGAGAAGGAATATATATGTGTCAAAGGAAGTACATTATTGATCTGCTAACAGAGACAGGTATGTTGGATTGCAAACCTATTGACACTCCTATTGAGCAAAACCATTGTTTAGTAGAGTATCCAGATCAGATACCAACTGATCGAGCTCGCTATCAGAGATTGGTTGGGCGTTTGATTTACTTGGCTCATACTAGACCAGATGTTGCATATGTAGTAAGTGTGGTGAGTTAGTTCATGCATAACCCAAGTGAGAACCACATGAATGCTGTTTTGAGAATTTTAAGGTATTTGAAATCGGCTCCAGGAAGGGGAGTAATGTTCTCTAAACACAACAATCATCTTGAAGTCTGTGGCTTCACAGATGCAGATTGGGCAGGAAGTATTACAGATAGAAAGTCAACATCGGGCTATTTCACCTTTGTGGGTGGAAATTTAGTTACATGGAAAAGTAAGAAACAGAAAGTAGTGGCGCGATCTAGTCTTTGGTAGAGTATAGAGGTATGGCTCATGGGGTTTGTGAATTACTATGGATAAGAACTTTGTTATCTGATTTGGGTTTCGAACTCAAAAATACTATGCAATTGTATTGCGACAATCGGGCAGCCATTGATATATCACAAAATCCAGTACAACATGATCGCACTAAGCATGTAGAGGTTGATCGTCACTTTATAAAAGAAAAGCTAGATGCCAAATTGATTAGTTTTCCTTTTGTTCCCACTGAAGAGCAACTTGCAGATATGCTTACCAAAGGAGTTTCTAAGAAGTCATTATATGATTCATTAAGCAAGTTGGGCATGATCGATATCTATGCGCCAACTTGAGGAGGAGTGTTAATAAATTATTATTAGTGGTATAAAACTAATATAAGCACTTTTCTTAAAAAGTAGATTCCTATCTTCCTGTATTTATACTTGTATTATCATTCATTGTAATTAAGATTAATAAACATATTTTCAGTATATTTAACTTAATACTCATTTGACTAGAATTTAGTAAGACGTTGGTGTACTTGAAAGCATGAAAGGAAAAGAAAGAAGTACATGAAAGGAAAAGAAAAAAAAAACTAAGGTGCCTTGGTGTACTTGAAAGCATGAAAATAGTCGTTAAGCCACATCAACCATTGATGAAAGAGATGAATAGGGACTGGAGTACCCACTCAGACATCACTTCCGGCTTCCATAGATGTTAGCTAGTAGATAGATCCTTAATTTGGCACTTTACATTTTCCTCTTGTTCAGACTAGGAAAAGTATCTTTCAACATCAAGTGGCAGGTTCTTGGGGTTTGATTCATACAAGTTGGAAGCAGATTCTCCACGCATGGGTGCAAAGGGCTGCTTCAATAAACCCCCCAGCCCCCGCCCCCTTGTACAGGGGAACTCAATTCATTATAACATTCGCTTTTGAACAGTTTTCACTAAGTTATTTCTTTCCCTTAGTCCCCCCACATGACATTTAAAAAGGGCTGCTTCAATATGGATTGTTATAACTTGTAACTAGCAAAAAAAGAGCAGGTAAGTGAAGAAGCTCAGGCAGCTAAGCGAGTAAGCCAAGCCTCATTCAAAACTATGGAAAAGCTTTCGTCAAAGTCAAATGAGCCAGTTTTACAATCCAACAAACCTTTCTCCCTCATTCTTTTTACAATATCAACACCAAGGTATCATCCCCATGCTTGCCCACAAAGTTCCAATCCTGCAATCCAATATCCAGTCATTTCAGTGTTAGCATAGATGCAAGTATGTTTTGGCACATCAGTAACCAGAACATCCAAAACAAAATACAGCATGATCTAGTATTAGATGACACAGCTTGGGGAAATATAAAAAGTAAGCAGGACAAGAAATGTAAAAGAGCTTTTCCCAACAAGAATTAAACAGAAATGCAAATTGTGCAATAACATAAGTAACATAAAATAGCATTAGGAGTCAAGAAAATCAGGGAAACACTAGTAATTTCATATAATCATATTAAATCACAAATTTCTGAAACAAATTTATATTCTATCTTTCAGAAATTTGTCCCTTGAATTCCTTAAGGTGTTGATATTGAAGAGAGACCTGCCAAGCATTAAAAAGAAAAGGAGAATTGTCTTAGAATTGCTATGCCAGCCAATACTGAATTCTAGTGTGTATGAAATCAATTATATACCAACAATTAATTAAAAATGAATACGATAAACATCAAGAATGAGAGTTCAAAAATTTTCAAATAACAACGTGAGCAACAAATATTGGTTATAAAGAAGAATTTTATTTCACTGTAACTTCTAGGACCATGAACTAGACCGAAACAGTACAACGTTCATTGCTTTTGATCCAATTGAAGATGGAGTGACTAAGTGATTAATTTAATACCTTTCTTCGCTCAGCATTGGATGGCCTATTCCTGTAACACAATAAAAGAAACAAATAATTTAGGATTTTGCCGTTATGGTCACATCACATTAATGCGATAAAATACAAATAATGACAAGTGAAATGATGAAGTAGTAACGGACCACGAAGAGTAAAATTTGCTTCGTCTAGCTAGGGCGACACCAACTTACCAACATGGAGGTATTTGGTAGCATATATAGATATGGCTATGATATTTCTCTTCAACATTGCTAGCAATTAGGGCATTAGTACTACTCAGTAGTGAAAGTCATGTGTTCTGAAATTAGTTATTGAGTCCCAACAAAATATAGAGTGTGTTAAATAATAAAGACGGATCATGTTCATGCTAATTATGATGGTTAAAATGAAGCAATTATGACAATCATGTTGTTTTAAGGCTAGAAGATGCTAAAGTTAAACCAACATATGGCTACTAGCCGTCATCTCGATTCAACTAAATAAAGTCTAACCTGTGATTTAAACTCAATCGAATGATGTCAGCTTCATATCGGATTCCTAACGCAGTGGTATTAAAGAGATTTATAGTATAATTTATTAAATTTTTAAGATTATCTTTTCTTCTTTATTTAATTTTTAATAAGATAATATGTTATGTTATTAAGATAATATTAATTAAAATATTTAATTTTTTTAATAAATTTAAATAAGAATATAAAAATAATAAAAAATATGATGTATGATTGTTTATAATATAAATTTAATAAAAAAATTTATAATATATATCTAAAATTAAATCCTAAGAATATAATTTAACTAAGATGAAATGATATTTAAATAAAAGAAGATAATATTATATTATGAATTCATTAAAAATGTTAAATAAGAAATGAGATAAAGATAACTTAATTTACTTATTTAATAAAAATTTTGTTAAATAAAAAATGAGTTGAGATAACTAATTTATTTCTTTAATAAAATGTTTGTTAATAGTGACCTAGTTATTCAATGGATTGGATCGGACTTTAATCCCTATTAATATTTTGTATAAAATAATTTATTAACCTTTAATACATATATAAATTGTATATTTTTTTATTTTTAATAACATTTAAAAATAATTTAATAACATGTATGAAACAACTATTATTATTTTTTGTATGTTTGAGGATTAAGAAGTAATTACTCTTATTTTTTATTAAAAAATTAGTTTTTAATATACAATTATATTTTATTTCATATTAAATTTATAAAATATAATAATTATTTGAATTTATTTTATCCTAAATTTTAAAAAACTTTAGAATATAAATTTTAAATCATAGATACTATATAGGTGTTAAAAAAATTAATATATCTAATTAATATTAATGATGATTATTTTTTAACCCATATTATATTTTAATTATAGAATATATTAATTTAAAAAAACAATTACTACAAAATATTACTTTTCACGAACTATTATTATATGATGATGATAATGATATATTGAATAATTATATTGAGATGTTTATAAGATATACAATGAATAAAATAATAATAAAGATTTATATTATATTAAATATATCAATTATATATAAGTATGATTAAAATTTAAATAAGTATGAAGTATTTTTATAATAATTTTTAATTTTTTATAAAAATTAATGCATAATTTTTATTTAAATATTAATATATAATTTTTTTAATTAAATTATTGATTAAAAAATAAATCTTATTTATTAATTTATCATTCACGTCAAAATAAAATAATTTAAATTCACTTTTAAAAAATAGATATAAACCATAAATTAAAACTATCAAACCTATCGATTTTTATGAATTAATTTCAATTTTTGATTTATCAAATCGATACATATTAAATCGGTTAATTTTTTAATAAAATCGATTAAAATTAAACCACAGCAGCCCCCTGTATAAAAGCATTTCTAATTTTTTTTAAAAATATAATCAATGTTTTTAGGAGAAATGATCCATAATTTTCAAATGATTGTTTAAGGCTGGAGATGTTATATTCCTAAATAATTACTAAAATAATTGTAAAAAGTAAAGAAAATAAAAAATATATTTAAATGTTTATCTAGCAAATCCGAATGAATATTTAACTTTCTAACTTGTCTTGTTAAGTAGGTTGCAATTAATACTGCAGCCTGCTTATTTAGAACAAAATTAGACCAAATTAAGCATGTTTTATGAATTTAATCAGCAGCTAGGTGAAATAAAGATAAAGTGCCTTAAAACGAATATAGGTAAACTCCAAAACAAAAGGTGGGTAGTCTTTCCCAAAGGCAAGAAGATGAGCAGATGAGGGTGACTTCCCTTATAAATATTACACCCTGTTTTATAAATCAACCAACAAAGTAGGCCACGTGACATAAAGAAAAAAGAAGCGAGTAGATAAGGAGAAACCGACACAACTTCAAGTCCGTAATGGCCAACAATATAATGCTGGCTGGCTGGCATGATGCTGACATGGTCTCTCAAAATGTTGTTGGAGAAAATCTTATGTATAGTTTTGGTATGTTTTTCTTTTAACATGATTGCTAATTTGGTTTAATAAAGAGTTAAGTAAGATTAATAAGTTCTATGATGTCGTATAGTTTGTTACAAAGTTGACTTAACCTATACTTTATATGAAATAATGGTTCGACGTTGATGTTTTTATATAATTTAAGCGCTCTTCGGTCTCGGTCATTAGAGTTGTGTTAAATTTAACTCGAAATCAAAAAATTCAATTTATTAAATAACATGTTATATCATTATATAATTTTAATAAAAATCATTTCTAAAGATAAAAACTCTTTATCTTAAAGTTATAAACATAGTAATCATTTATTATTAAGTTAAGTAAACATTTCATAATAACATATTTTTTATATATTTAACGTTAATTTTAATATATTTTAATTTTAAGAATAATAAAACTACGAATTATACCATACAACTTAAATCACTTGTCGATCACCGTTATTGTATATATACCTATTTTTTAACATTAATTAATTACTTATTTATATTTATATATTCAACTCCGATCTCAACATTCTTAATAAGAAAAGTCGATGAGAATTAACAAATTCGGAATTTAACAATTAAAATATTTTCTTATACATAAGCTCAGCTCTATTAATTATATACTAATTAATAATTATTAGAGATGTTCATTTATCATTAGAATACTTATGTCATCGTTCTATTAATTATATACTAATTAATAATTATTAGAGATATTCACTTATTATTAGAATACTTATTGCATCTCGTTGTCACATAAACAATAATATTTACGCTATCATTGCCATTAGAAAATTACTAGTAGTATTTTATATTCTATCAGAACGGAAACTTGATTCTCAATGCATAGAAGATGTAAATATCAAGCTATAATTATGTTTATCCATTGAAATGAGAAAAAAATATTAATTATGTTTATCCCAGAAACTTATAATATCTATAATATCTCAGAAAAAAATATTTTTTTTTATAAAACTTATAATAATAAAAATAATATTAAATAAAATATAATTAAACTACATTTAATATTAAATTTAAATAAATTTAATATGATATCTTTTTAATAATAAAAATATAAAAAATATTATTTTTATAATTATAAATTTTAAGAATATTATTTTTATTATTTTCAAAATAGTGTTGATTTTATATGAAAAGTTTTTATAGACTCAAATTCATGGGTTAAGAACTCTACAAATTTTATAATTGTATATTTTAGTTCCTTAATTTTTAAATTATATAAAAAAAGTTTAATCATTCAATTCAATGTATACATTAAAATCATTTAATTCTTTAAAAAGTTTGATCTATTCTAAGTAATTTTTTTATAAAGGTAAATTTGAAACTTTCAAAAATAAAATCAAAGATTTTAATAAAAATTAATTTTTGAAAAAATTCAAAATATTTAGTTAAATAATCTATATTTCGAGGAAAAAAAACGAAAGGATAATATTAATAAAATATAATACTAGATAGTATGGCTGATTTCACACAGACCCCGACAGTTGATAGTTATTATAAATTTTACTGTAAATTCAAACGCAAGGGGGAAAAATTAAAGAAAAATAAATAACAAATCAAATCAATCCCATCATGAAAAGATATAAATTATGGATACGATTCGGTAATAGCTATTTAGAGTAGCAAAATATCTGAAGATAACAAACTTAACAAAAAAATTAGGTGATTAATTAAAGGCTAATGAATGAGCATTAATATGAGATATCTGAGACAGTATTGGAAATGGGAAAAGAAGAAGAAGAAGAAGAAGAAGATGAAGAAGATGAAGGAGGAGGAGGAGGGTATTTGATGGCATTAAGTTGAAGCTTACGTAAAGCAGCTTTGCCAAGATCAATACCACATATGTCAGAGAGTCTAATAAGGTAGAGTAATACGTCCGAGAGCTCTTCACCAAGATGTACTTTTTCTTCTTCTTTCCAGTCACTCAGTCCTTTTTCAACTTCTCCTTTCCATTGGAATATCTCTGATAATTCTCCCACTTCACCCACCTGTTTATTCATTTTCTTTCTATCACATACTACCATACTGGCAATTTAATTTCTTTTATTCAATAAATATAAGTATAAATACATGTGGTAGTTACTTTGATTTTTATAAAAAAATAAAAATAAAATATTTATTTAAATTAATAATAATAAATTATATAAATATGTACTTATATTCTATTAATATTTTGTTCATATAAAAAATTTATGACATCATTGCAAAAAAGATGTATTAATGCAGTAGATAGTTTACTAAAATAATTTATATTTTATAAAAAATTTAAATAACTATACTGTAAACTAAATGTAAAATTTTATTTATATTTAAATAAATTACGTGATATTAAACCAAAAATTTATTAATAACTTATTTTTTATAGTATTAAAATATATGATATAAATGGTGAATATGTATCAAGAGAATAATATAATAGAAAAATAGGTAAATATATATTTTTTTTCCTTAAATTTTAGTTAATTATAAATTTACTTTTAAAAATAATATCATTTTATCAGTCAGATACTTAAAGTTTTAAAATTTATTAAAGGGATCTGCAAAACTCAATAACATAATATGCTTATTAAAAAAAATCTCACTATCATCGACTATATTATATTTTAAATATTAATCTGCCTCAAAAGTAATATTATTTTACCTTTTATTGATATAAATTTCAAATTTAAGTGTAGAATATTGATAAACGAAGAAATCATTGATATTTGCCGATAGAAAAAAACAAGAGCATAGAAATAAAAGCAATTAAGAAGAAGCTAATTAATATATATATATATATATAATTTGTTTTTATAAAAAAATTGAGTTTAAGTTATAAGAATTGCAAGTGAAGCAAAGGGTAGGCAATAATAAAACGATGGTGAGCAAGATAACAATATATAGAAGCGATGGAAAGAGGGATTGTGGATAGTATATGAATAAGAGACACATACCATAGCCAAGAGGAGATTTCTGGGACTGTGGTACTTTTCCCAATTTCTTTCCTTGGCAAAATCAGCCATTAGCTTCTTCAGTAGATCAAGACTCACACTACTCTCACCTTCTCGAGAAACCCCACTCATCTTCTCTAGTCTCTCTATCTCTCTCTCTCTCTGTCTGTAAAACAAAGTAATTAAACAAAGACAAAATCAAATAATATTGAAGAGCAAAGTTTGTGAAGAGAAGTATATTTTATACACACAGAGGTAAGACTATGTGAAGACAGCTGTCACTTTTTCCAAAATTAGCGTGCAATTAATTTGGTGATCAGTGATTTCCTCTTTTCCAAATATTAAAAGCACCGGAGAAACTTACACCAGGGAAATCAAATATATTTTATCTAATAATTTAAATTTTATATATAAATATTATTTTCAAATTAATAAAATTTACTCTAATATTATTTTAAAAAATTATAATAAAAAATAATATTAAATAAATTTAATTATATAAATTTAAATAATTACAATTTAATTTTAATAATATTCAATTAAATAATATTTATTAAATTATAAGTTACACTGTTTTTTACCAACATGAATAAAATATAAATAATATTATTTTTATAATATAACAATAATTTTTTATAAGTCTTTGTTAATGAATAAAATAAATATATTAATGTATTATTTATGAGTACTAATGTACTTTACAAAAGTGAACAAATAATATTAAAATATATAAAAATATATTAAAAATAAAAATTGTTAGTTTACCTACACATTTAAAGAAGATGTTAGTATATAAAAAAAATCTCTTATTAATTAAAAAATAAATTATCCTATTTTTAAAGTTTCCATCGATCAATGTACTAAAATAAATTAATGAACTATTGAAAAAAATGTAAATGATTCAAATATAAATAATATATATATATATATATATATAAGCTCCAATATATAATAATAATTATTTTATTTTATTTTCTTATTTTTCTTCTTTTAATTTTTTACTATCTTTTATATATAAATAAATATCAAAATGTACTTATATCTGATTTATTTTTTATTTTTTATTAATTTTGTACTATTTATTATTTATTCTTTATATTTTTCTGTATATTAATAAATATCAAAATGTATCCTATCTATTTATCAATTGTTTGATAATTAACACTGTTATATAATTATCAAATTTAAATAACATAACATTGCTTATACTTTTTTAGAGATAATATCATTATTTTAAAATAAGTATTAATTAACACAAAATATGAGATAAAAATAAATGTATTTTTTAATAAATTATTTCTAAATTATATGTTAATTTAAATAATTTTTTCATAATAAATAATTTTATTAATATAATTATTGTTTATGTATTTAAAATTAATAATAAAATATATTAAAAATATAGAATTTTAGATAAAATTATATTTTAAGAGAAGATGTCAGTCAATTGTAAAAGAGGTTTTCATATTGATAAGATTTTGCAACTTTTAGTTTCGGCATCAAAAATAACATATCAGCATATTATTTAATTTTAATATATACTTGGGAAGAAATCTTTAACAAAAATAGAAATTGATTGTTGAAAGTAAGAAACAATTTTATTGACACACATGGTAACTTTTATTTTTCTAAAATTATACAAACTTAAATAGGCATTTAAGATTGATTGAAAATTGTTTTCAAATAATTAAAAAAAATCACGTTAGGTTTCCTTTGTCACCGCTTAAACAGAATAAATTATTTATTTTAGTATATTAAATATTAAATATAAAATCTATAAATTAAAAATAAAGAATTATAACTTAATAACAAGAAGCTAATATTAACGTATCAAAGTTCTAGAATTCAAGTCATATTTACATATATAAGAGTTTTTTTAGAAAAAAATATATTTTATTTATTAAAATAAATAATATAAAAATAATTAAATCAATAAAATCAAATTACATCAAATCAATCTACATTAAAAATTCAATTTTGTTATAAAAGGAATAATCATTTCTTTATCCTTAAACACGAGCTAAGCATAAATTGTTCATATTGTTTTTGAGTTATTTTAACCTATAATATCAATTTAAGGGAGGTTCGTACAGTAATTTTAGACTTATAACTATAATATGATATAAAAGTATACTCTAATTGAAAATAAGAAAAAATACCATATAATTTAACTTTAAAATTATTACCATTATAGATTTTATTTACTTAATCTATTATCACTAAGAAGTAATAAGATGGTTTTAATATGTATTATATAAATATAAAATTATGATTATTTTTAAAATTAATCATTAAAAACTTTATATATAATAATTATAAAAAAATTAAAGAAATTAGAGTGCACTTAACAATTTATGGAACATCAAGTGGAGCTATATATTCAGGTGAAACATAAGTGATGAGAGGGACTATAAGCATTTACGTGATAATCATTATCGATTAGGTTTAATTTTTTTTAATATTATAGGTTTGGTTTGATTCATTCAATTTATTCTGTTTTAATAATTTTTGGACCTCCAATCGAACTGACAATATCAGTTTTAATATTTTTTGAACTTATTTGGATAAAACAATCTCTAAAAAAATTATAAGTTTGGTTTGATCTTGAACTTTGATAAATTGTTGGTTTTTGAAAAAAAAAAGTGTCCACTTCTACTTCAAACATTATCAAAAATAAGTTAGTAGGTGTTTCCTATGAATGTGTAGTATGATACTTTAGTGATATTAATTTCACAAATTTGATACATTCATCATATTTCTTGAAATTAATACACTTTAGTTAAATTATCGTTATATTTTAGACGTTTTAGTTATTTCATATTAATTTTTTATGATATTTTTTTATTGCTAAAACTTAATTTGAATTCAAATAAATATGACTAGTACGTACCTCCAAGTAGATATTTAGATATAAAAATATCTCAATTAAAAAATAAATATATTAAAATCATTAAATTTATCTAAAATGATTAAAGTGTTTACAAATGTACATTATTAAAGTATACAATTTTAAAGTAATGTTATTAATGTATTTAATTTATGAAATTAAAGTGACATAAAATGTAATTTCTTTCAATGAATTACTCTTAATTTTATTTAAAAAATAAAAAAATAATTTATATATAGATAAAATATTAATAAATTTTAAATAAAATATTAATCGAGATTAAAACCTGATTTAACGACTCCGTCGATGTTTGTTACTAATTCTGAAACGAAGATTAAAGAAATATATTATATGCACATGGTCTTTTTTATTATTATTATTATTGTTAATAAGCATTAAAAAATTAAAAGATGACTCATATAATTTAATCGAGTGAGAAAATTTAGAATACTAAACTAGTCGATGTAAAAACATAAGCTAATAATCATATAGTTAAAATATATATATATATAATATTAAATTAACACTTTAGCATTAAAAAGAAGTTTGTCTCGTAAGAATCAAGAGGTAATTAATGAAATTAATAATTATGACTATATTATTTTTTATATATCTATTAATAAACTACATTAAAATATTAAAAAATGCTTTCATATTACAGCTCAACTAATTACTTTTATTTATTAGTGACTTAGTGTTACCTTGAAATTGTGTTTTCCTAAACATTTTATCTTCAATATTTAATATTAAGGAAAAGAAAACAAGGACTAGAAATTTCTGGGGGCATTACTCTCTTTTTTCCCCTTCAGTCACATGTTTTGAGTTTCTTAAGAAATTACATAAAATAATCATTTTTAAAATTATAACTTAAAGTTTGTAAAATATGGACCTGATTAGTCTAGAGGGAGTAAATAAGTTATTTTTAATTTTTACCAATTTATAATTTAATAACCTAAACAAAGAAACTAGATATGCAATCGTGTGTAAAAATAAGTATGGAAATAAAATAATAACACACGATATTTTTAGGTAGAAACAACCTAGGCCACAACCATGACCTAAGAGGAAAACCACTGGTTCACTGGACAACTTAACTTTCCATTATGAAAATCAAATGTTCAAGTACAAACTCGGTCTTATGTTACCCTCCCTATGATACTGTTCCAATGTACTTTACTTACGAGTCCCTGTTCTGTTTTTACAGTTTCCAATATTAGCGTGAGTGGTTTTCAGACCAACGTTCCAATAAGCTACCCACAAATTAGATCGTTCACAAATCAACTACAAAATAGTTAGCACAAAAACACAAGTATCCATGTGTGTTCTAGATCGGATTTAACAATGAATAATCTTAACTAGATGATTCTAAATATATGTCATTTAAATCAAATCAACTAGAAAATTCTAAAACAAAAAGATTAAGTACAGATTCAATAAAAAATAACTTCCTTAAAATTTAATACTCAAATCAAATAATCATGATTACTCATAAAATTATTTAATCTAAATATCTAAATATCTAATCCAAAGAAATATATATATTAATTATATATAATTTTAAAGGTCTACCGAATATATATATATATATCTTTACGAAGTCTTTGTTAATAAAGTGTTCTGAACGAATCGTATACATATATGTATATTAACCTCCATCACATATATATTAAGTATATATATATATATATTCTTCCTTTCCTCCACCTATTAGAGTTTCTTTTTTTCTTTTTCAATTTTACTTTTCGACAGTTTTTTTTATTCTCAACATGTGAAGCAACCTTAATGTATTTATATTTATAGATAATAATAATACCTAATAATATTAAATTTAAATGCATTTTGTGCTTAATTTTTTCAAAGCACATTCAAAGCCTTAATAAAAAAAATATATTTTAAATCACATCTTAAAAAATAATAAGACACATAAAAAATATTTAAGCATAAAAAATAATTTTAGATTTATAAACATGTATTATTAAATATATAAATGAAATTTTATGTGTCGTAATTATAAAAGATATACCTGAAATACGATTATCTGAAACTCGAGTATTTGTTGGACTTTTCTTGATAGAAAGCCTACAAACTAGTTTACAAGTAAATATTTTGTTCACGAAAATAACCAACATTCATATTCCTTACAATAACAATAAATATATCATTTTAATAATACTGAATGATTTAAATAGAACAAAATTTAATATTAAACGAATATAAATAATTAAACTTTGATTTAAATTATATAAATCATCAAAATTTAATTTTAACGGAGTAATGACCCGTAAATTTATTTTAATAAAATATAATAATCGAGTATAAAGAGTATTATTTTTTATCAAAGTTGTTTAAAAAAAACTATAATTTAAGTCATCTAAATATAAATTTTGTTTCGATGTAATTGAGAAGTGAAACATGACTTTGGAAATGATATATGAGAGTTAGGTAAATATATGGTATACAACGGATGGAGTCCATAAAGTTTTAGTAAATTCGCAATGAGACGCAATTCATACCTTACACTTTTCATCTCCACTTATTTACCATAATTATATTTTTTTATTTTAAATTTTGTAATAAATATAATCAATAATTAGAAGTTTTTTTCCTTAAAAAACAGGAACTTAAGTTCTATTATTTTTTATTAAATAAAATAAATATTTCACAAATATGATTCAAACCATCTTTACTATAAATCAATTCCAAAATCTCAAATTGGTAAATGAAAAAAAAAACTATTACAAAGCAGTATAGGAATTGGGCATCTAATTGTGAATCATATGGCAAGGAAGGTTTGAAATTGAATAATTCTTTTTGTTTATTAGAAGATATTGAGTGCTTATATCACTATTATAAAAAAAAGTATTTAAGTCGATATGTAAAATTGGTTTTTAAAAAAATGACTTATAACGAATTTAAAGTCGTTTCGGTGTAGAACCGATACTACACATAGTATCTATTCGACACGTTAATCAAAGCTACGAACTACATGGATAACATCGATTGACACGTAGAACCGACGCTACAAACGTGAATATTTTTTTTCTTTCCCAGACAGAAACTATTCCAAGCGCAACATAACTCTCAAAAACCCAAAACCTCCTTCACTTCTCCTCCACTCTTTCTCATTTCCCGGTTACCTACGACCATCAATTCCAACACTGGTCAGTGAGTTTTCTTCCTCTCTAACTTATCTTTTAGATTTCCTATTTTTTTGAGCAAAATACTCAAAAAAAATTATACCAATTTCTCACTTACAAAACACAATTTTTTCTTCATTTCCTTCATTTTGTCACTTCATTTACTCTTGTAAGTATTTCTTTTAATTATACACACTTATTATTCATATTTTTTCTACTATTATGCGTTATTATTTATGTGTATAAATTTTTGTATTATAACATCAGAAGAAGAATATGATAATCTTGAATAACATAGAACAACACCATGATAATTTTTCTGTTATTAACTAATATTTTATTTTTCAATTGTTTGTATTATTTAAACTATTTATTAAACAGATTTTAGTTTTTTCTGCTATTATGTAGTGATCGAATACAGGTTTTAATTTGAGTATAATAAAAAATGAGTAAATTTTGTAAAAAAAAATTAAAAATTTAAAGTTGATTCAACGCGTGAACCGACTTTAAATTTTAGGTCATTCCATTTAAAGTCGATTCAACCAATCGACTTTAATAATCTATTTTGTAGTAATGTTTGAAAATACATGTTTACCATGCATAATAAGTCTAAAAAATACATGTGTTAGTTAGGTATTTAAATTACTCCATACTTTAGAGTAAACAAAGAAAATATCATCCAATATCCCCCTCAGGCTTATGGTTTGACAATAATCATAAGTTTGACCTTTAAGGACTTAAATCTATCTATACTCAACCCTTTTGTAAAAACATCTGTTAGCTTGTCTTTAGAGCTATAATACAGGACATCTAATTTCTTTTGATCTTTGGTAAAATGATAATCGATTTTGATGTGTTTAAATTGAGCATGTTGGATTGGATTGCATGCCATGTATTGCGCACTTAGATTATCACATAAAATACCTAGAATAACTTGAATGCAAAGGCTGAGTTCAATAAGAAGGGATGAAATCTACACGATCTTAACTGCTACATTAGTCGATGACCTGTATTCAAATTCACTTGAAGATTTAGATACAACTTTATGTTTTGCGGCTACCCAAGACACATGATTTCCACCATGGAAAATGCAATGACCTCCTATCCTCTTTCTATTATCTTGACAATTAGCCCTATATGCATGCTATGAGATAAAGTTGTGTGAAATTTGTAATATACAGTCCATGATTTAGAGTCCCTTTAATATAACGAAGAATTCTTTTAGTAGCTTGCTAGTGAGAATCAGCGAGATTGTTCATGAATTGGCATAACTTATTTACTAAGATGGTAAGTTTAGGTTTGATCATGAAACAATATTATAGAGTACTTATAATACTTCAATATAGTATTGTATTATTAAATGGGATAACGTCAGATTTTGATAAGATTTAGCCCGATACCATTATGCCATCTAGTGATTTTGAATCAACAAGTTCTTTCTAGTCTAATAAACTAGCAATATATTTTGATTGACTCAGGTGGAAACTTGAATCATTCCGAAAAGTAGTGTAGTAATCTTATATCCTTCAAAGCACAGGCTTTAAGCATATCAGTAATTAGTTTGAACTCTAAGGAGATTATTGACAACTTTGAACTCTAAGGAGACTATTGACAGTGATGATTATATCATCTACATAGATGATAAGAAGAGTAATGTTAAGAGCATCAGTTAACACAGATAGACTTGTATCAGATTTGGTCTTAACAAAACCATATGCTTGGCGGTAATTGTTTAGTTTTAAAAACCAGACCCGAGTGCCCATAAAAGGCCTTCTTTAATTTAAGGAATAAATGGTAAAGATATTTCCTTCTTAATTATCATGGATGATGCTACTAGGGACGAATCTCTGATACAATGTGAATCATATGATAAAGAAGCTTTGAAATTGAATAATTCTTGAGGTGTTATTAGCAGTTATGAAAACTGTGAGAATACATATTGAACATGCATGGTAAGTTTATAGAGTAGTAATTATTTTAGCATATAGCATTACTACTATAGGCTAATTAGTTATGACAAACACATCTATAATGATAAGCACTATTCATAGGGTCATTTCCTTCGACAGGAACTTGTTCAGCTCTGCACTTGTACCTGCATCTTCTACATTCATTATATGTGCATCTTGGTGCTGTCGATCCAATCATCAGTCTCCTATTATTCTTTTTAATTCCAATGAAAAGCCCAAATAATTAAAATAATAATAATCATTCATATAAAGACAACCTCAGATTTTGTTCAATTAACTTACTTAAAATATATTTTAAATTTGTATAACTGCTTATTACCTGCATATGCAAATCACTTTGTGATGGATAAAAATGATAAACGACCTTTTGTTGACAAGTTCTGGCTTCTGCAATTTCAAAAACACATGATTTCCATGACATGGAAAATAAGTTTCTATTTGGAAATTAAAGAATTTAATTATGGGAATTAATGGGAATATGAAAATATGGTAAAAAGTGGGGGGAAACATAAAGGATATAAGACTAAATTAATTCGAATAAAATATAGAATAAGTTGGTTGAACCCTTTAATTAAGAAAAGTATGTATAAGATAAGTAGTAAATTTGGGTAGAGTCTAAGACCTTGTATAGCATAAGCTGCAATAATCATGGTCAGTAAAAGTAGTAATCTAATATTTGAAGCTTTGGAGGCCATTTTATTACTTAATTTGGTTTATTTAATTGGAATAAACTTTTGAATGGGAAAAAAATAGTGGTGAATATAATGAAATAAGTTTAATTAGAAGAAGAAGAAGAAGAAGAAATGTAAGAAGAGAGCTAGGAATAGAGAGAGAAGGAGCTGTGTTGTTGTCGTGACTGGTTATCATAAGGCAGTGATGAGCTAAAAAGAGCAAAAAATTCTTTTTTTTTTTAATCAAGTTATTACAGTCTCCATAGTACTACTTCTACAACCTTCTCTTTTCTTCTGACACTGTAGGAATACTGGAACCTTTGCTATAATTGCTAAAAGGTCCTTAGTTTTTATAATTATTAAAATTATATACTGTTTACATTTTCAAGGTGCATTTTTAAACCTTTGATACACCAAAAGAAGTTTTGTGTACTGGTGTCATATTTATGCCTTTGTAATTTTTTTAATTAAGTTAAAAAAATTAATTAATTTTAATTTATTTATTTATTTATAAATCCTCAATAATTACAAAATAACTTGTAAGACGTATTCTGTATTGTAATCCAAATTTACAACACAAATTATAAATCGTGTGATTCATGTGTTATGTGTCTTTTGGAATTTGTGAAAAACACAACACCTTGGATATTATAACTGGAAGCTTCTACTAAATGGAAGATAATGCAGAAAATATATATCTTTTCCTATAATAAAAAATTTGCAAATTGTGGGTATAGTCATTATTGACTCAATCAATGGCGCTTCATTTTTTTTTCCTTTTTTAAAATATTACACCCCAGCTGTTATCTCTTTGTTTTATCTATATTATATAACTTTATTTTTGCTTTTGATTTATGATAATCGGAAAGAACTTTCCTTAAATAGGAATTTGTTTTCTTAGAGTTTGAAAATTCAGTAAAATTTTAAATTTAATTCTTTAAAATTATATTTTTAAATTCTAAGTTTTTAACATTTAAAATTTATTAAAAATTTAATAATTTAAATATGTTTATATTTAAATAAAAAATATATAATATTTTTATTTAAAAATATAAATAATAACTGAAATTTATTTTACTACTTTCTAGTAGACCTGCAATCTTAAATTCGCCAGTGTCACGAATTAAAAACCGTACATTCTAGTGATATGACCACCAGTATTATCTGGGCTACAACACCAATATATGTTAATTGTATAAAAAAATTAAATATATGTCCAATACTAAAATAATAACATTTTACATCACATAACCATTCAAAGAATTCAAAATGTGATCTAAATGCTACAATAGGATATTTATTGGTTAAAACTTAATTTAAAGAACCTTTAAATTCTTATAAATATTTAAGAGTTTTTAATTTCAACATTTCTTCTTATAAATTAATTACATGATATAATATTGAGTGTAAGATAGAGAATAATAATATTAGTGATTAACTAACCAGAAGTAACTACAAATATTACTACAGTCAAAAAATGAGTGAAGCAAGAAAAAAAGTGAAAAATACTTATTTTATTATTGTCTAAAAAGTCTCATAATATTTATTTTACCTGTCATTGTTTAAGAAAATTTAAAATATTTATAAAAATATGGGTATTTTAATAAGATTTTTTTTCATATCATTTATTTTTAAAATATAATTAATAAATAATTTTTTTTATGAAAAATAAATAAAAAAATACCAACTCAAATAATTTGTAGGCATATTATTTTCAAATATTAAAGTTAGGTCCGCATATCAAGAGTGAAAAATTACTCTTAAATTATTTAAAATACATCACAATTTGAAAACAGAGCCTTTTTAAGACACGTAAATTGTTCCATTTGTAACTTACCCCACGTTTGGTTGGAGGGAATGGAATGGAATCAGAATTGATTCCTTCCATTTTGTGTGTTTGGTTGGACGGAATGGAGGACGGAATGAAATCTGATTACTAAAAGAGAAGGAATCACAATTCCTTCTCCCACCTTTGGTAATCATTATTCCATTCCCATCTAAACTTTTTCTTTCCAATTTTACCCTCACTTAAAATATAACCTTAAATTCAAATCCCAAATTCTCAAACCCAAAATTTCAAAACCCTAAACCCTAAACCCAAAATTTCAAAACCCTAAACCCTAAACCCAAAATTTCAAAACCCTAAACCTTAAAATCTTAAACCCTAAACCCTAAAACCCTAAACCTTAAAACATAAATCCCTAAACCCTAAACCCTAAACCCAAAATCCCAAATTCCAAATCCTAAAAACCTAAATTCTAAACCCCAAATCCCCAAATCCCTAAACCCCAAATCCCTAAACCCTAAACCCCAAATCCCTAAACCCTAAACCCTAAACCCTAAACCCTAAAACCCTAAAACCCTAAACCCCAAATTCCAAATCCTAAAACCCTAAACCCCAAATCCCTAAACCCTAAACCTTAAACCCTAAACCCCAAATCCTCAAATCTCTAAACCCTAAACCCTAAACCTTAAAACATAAATCCCAAAACCCAAAACCCTAAAACATAAATCCCAAAACCCTAAACCCCAAATTCCAAATCCTAAAACCATAAACCCTAAACCTTAAAACCCTAAAACCCTAAACCCTAAATCCAAAAATCTAAAACCCTAAACTATTTTTAGAAAAATAATAATTTTAACCCTAAACCTTAACCTACAAATATAACCCCAAATCCTAAATCCCTAAACCCTAAATCACACATCCCAAACCTCAAAACCCTAAACCCTATTTAGAAAAATAATAATTTTAATAATATATTTCTTTTTAATTAAGTAATACTTATTTAGAAAAATAATGATTTCAATAATGTATTTTGTCTGACGAAAAAATAGTAATTAAATGACATTATTTGAACTTTACAGCATGTAGGGGTATTAAGATGATTTCCAGTTTTTTTCATTCCATTCCAATGACAAACCAAACACTATAATCCTGATTATGAGCTTGATTTCAGTGGTCAAACCAAACAAAATTGTTTCCTTTCCATTCCATTCCATTCCGATTCCGATTCCATTCCACGAACCAAACGCCACCTTAGTGGTATCGACGTCTTTGTAAATATAAATTTATTTTAGTAAAATATTAAATTATGTAATGTTATTTTAAAAGTAAAAATATAAACACGTACATTTATAGGTACACGTTATTGGCATTTAAAATTCATAAAAGAAAAGAAGAAGAAGAAAAAAAATCTTTAATGGTTAACAACATGCGCATATAAAAATCACATTTATTTAATCATTTTCATTTTCTTTTATACTCTTAGATTTAACTTTTTAATTATAAATTTATATTTTTTTAGATTTGTTAAAGAGTTAAATTTGATCATCAATTTTTAATCATGTGATCAATATATTGATTGTTTTCTAATTTTTCAAATTTTTTAGTACATTTTTGTTTATATTAATAAATACTATAATACTCATAAAATAAATATATTTTTGTAAATAATTATTATGATAGTTTTATTAATTATTAATTTAAAATTATTATTATTTAAATAATTATTTTAATTTTTAAAAATGATAATTTATTAGTTAATATTTATCCATTTAACGAACATATCAATTCATTTATAAGTGATTATAATTTTATTAAACAAATCATATTTTTATATCGAGATTATGTATGATCAATATCAATTAAAAAGTAATTAATTAATCTAGATTATTTTTAAGCAAAAAATATTCATAAAAATATTTATTAAATTTAATAAAATTTTATTTATCGTATTAAATTCATATATATCTTCATATTATATTTAATTTATTTATATTCAATAAATTAATTAACTATTTATTAATACATAATTATACTAGAAGGTTCACTTTATTAATTATTTATTAATAAAATAGAATTTTTTATTTAATAATAAATAAAAAAATTCTATTGACTTAAAACTATTTTTTCTAATAATTATTTAAAATTTTAAAAATGATAATTTATTAGTTAACATTTATCCACGAATATATCAATTCATTTATAAATAATTATAATTTTATTGAACTAATCATATTATTTTTATGTTAACTAATCATATTATTTTTATGTTGAACTAATCATATTATTTTTATGTTGAGATTACGTACATTCAATATCAATTAACAAATAATTAATTAATATAAATTATTTTTAAACAAAAAAAAATTCATAAAAATGTTTTTTAAGTTCAATAAAAATTTATTTATTTTTAAAATTCATATATATCTTTATGTTATATTTAATTTATTTATTAAATAAAGTTATTTATATTTAACAAATTAATTAACTACTTACTAATAAATAATTATTATTGAAGGTTCCACTTTATTAACTATTTATTAATAAAATATTAAATTAATTAATTATTATTATATATATATATATATATTTTTTATTAAAATAATAAATTAATTAATTATTAATTTTGAGAGTATTTTTTCAAACCTCTATATAAAATTTTAACATCAATTTTTTATCTTTTCATAATAAAAAACAATCTAAAAAAATTATATTGAAAGATTTTTTTCGTTTATTTTTTTTAATTTTAAACAATAATAATAATGATTATTAAAAAATTAATACTAATATATATTTATTAAATTTAAATCACCAAACATTTATATTTGGACAATCAAAAACTAATAATAATTAAAGTGAGAGTTGTTGGTAGATAGAACGAACAAAAAAAAAATAAAATTACGTGCGAATCGGTTTACGAAGAGTTAGTGATTTGTATAGATTGATTATTACAATGGAAGAGTAGAATATAATAAGCGAACAAGAGTACTACTACAAAGAAACTCAGTCTTTGGAGTGGACATTTGCGCATTTGTTATGTTTTTTTGTTGTTTTCGTGTAAAGGAAAAAAGTCATTTTTATGTCTCAATTAAGATGGATCCTGCATGTGACTCGCAATAACATATATATTAATTATAAATTTATCAAAACGAGACTTCAATGATTTGAAATGGAGTGAGGAATATATATTATGTTTTAAGCATTCACAGATTTTTAGTTAATTACTTAATTGTAATGTAAATAAACACTAATACAATACTTTTTTGCTAATTAATGTTTTCAGCTTTATGGATGATTCATCATTCATGAATGATGCAATTTGAAGTCTCGAACATAGTAGATATTAGCATTGGACGAGATCTGATTTCGATCCTTAGGTAGACATTACTAAGTCAAAATTATTATTATTATTTTAAATAAAATCTAATTAATTTCTTTCTTTTATCTATTTATATTATTTATAAAATAATTAAATCACATTTTTGAATAAATTACTAATAGTTAAAATATTTGATAATTATCTAAATTATAATTATTTTTTTATATAATTTTCTTAATTAACGTAAATAATTATCTATCTTTTGGGTTAATTAAATAACATAAATTAAGTAATAATTTATTAATAGTTAAAATACTTATAATTTTTATATTATAATTAATTTTTATAAAATATTAATTATATTAAGTAATTTAAATAATTTTTTATATTAATTATTTTAGGTTTTATTTATTGATTATCAATTTAAGTAGTAAATTAATATGTATAAATTATATTATTTTTGATTAATTAATAAAGTAATGATTATTAAGTAAAATTTCATAGTATTTTTTAAGTAAAAATATATTGTTTTTTCTAAGTAATAAATTATTATTTTCGAATAATATCACATATAATACATATATTAAATATTAAACTTTGAATTTGAAAGCCTCGTACAAATGAGTTTAGGGCTAAAAGGGTTAAAAGACACCTAATTTAATCGAACATGTAAAATATTTAATATATATAAAGTGTAATTATTAAAAAATATCGCATCGAAAACTTGTTTTTGTCAATGCGATTCAACAATGCCGACGAGTACTAAACATAGATAATTAGGCGGTTTTTAATGACGGATCTAAATTTTAATCAATGAAAGGTATTTACGGAAAAAAAATTGTATAAATATATTTAAATTATTAATTTTAATATAATTTTAAGTGATAAAAATTAAAAAAATTATTTTAGGTACATAATTTATTTATAATTTTATAAATATTATAATAAAATTTTTAATTACTGAAAGAAAAAGAGAGGGTAATGCCCCTGGATCTCATGCAATTGCGCCGGTAGCAGCCCCTACCCAAAGTTAGAGTCCTAATATAGACATTGACAAATTATGCCAAGTACATCCTTTAAATGCAGGTCTATTTTCAAAAACTAAAATAATGCAAATGATTCTAGCTTTATGTTCTTATTCAACTTTACGACAAACCATATGAGAACAAGTTAGTGTCCCCCTTCCCAAAAAAAAAAAAAACAAGAGTGCTCATCTACTAATACGATCAGATTTGATTGTTTAAAGTATAAACATTTTTGTTGATTTGGATAAATTTTTATTTAAAATATTAATTAATTAATTAATATATATATATATATATATGGAATTTTTAAATTTAAAATTGATAACATTAACTCAAAATAAGTTTAATTTAAGTTTTAGACTTAATTATTTTTAAAGTGAAATATAATTATTTTAATTTTAAATTAATAAATAAAATTTATTATTTTATCAAAAATTAATTAATTTTTTTATATTAATATTTAAATTATAATTATGTATTAATTTTTATATATATTGAAATCATAAAAATAAATAAATTATTGAGAATTTGATAAAAAATATAATTAAATTTTATTAATTATAATACTTTTTTAAATAAACATTATAAAATAATAATATAAATTGTTTTATATTCTCAATATATTAATATAAAAATTTACTTAAAATTAGATAATCATAAACATATATATATATATATGATAGAAAAAAATATCATAAAAATAACTAGATTATATCATTTGTGTTATTCAATCTCTTAAATTATAATCGATGTCATATAGTCATTTAATTTTTTAAAAATTTAACAATAAAAAATAAATTATATTATTGTAATATTTTTTGTCATTAATTAAACATTTTATTAAAATAATATTATCAAATAACACTTTTTTAATATAAGTAACGATAGAGAATTACTTGTATATTATAAATATATACAGTTTAAAAAAATATTTATTATTTAATAATATATATAGTTTGAAACTTAAAACTTCTAAACGACCCAACATATGTTTTTACATTTATAAAACTAAAACCTAACTATTAGATTTATGAAATATAAAATTCCATTTAATTTTACGTAATATTGATTTATGGATAATAATTCTTTTATTTCTCTACACCTATCTCTAGCCTTATCCCTACCCTTACCCTTACCCTTACCCCTACCCCTACCCTCCAACTACACCTATCCCTAACCCTGCCCCTCCCTCTTTCTTGTTTCTCTTTCTCTCTACCTGGACGGTGGTCTACTTTTTTTGTTTTTTTGGACGGTGGTCCACTAAAACCCTATAAACTACACAAAAAGAAGAGACAAAAAGGCTTCCCAAATTGTGAAGGAATTCGTTTAGCCAAGAAAAACACACACACACACACAATGAAGGAATTCCCAAATTTTGTCTGTTTTTTTTTTTCTTTCTTTCTAATAAATTTGGCCAAGGAACCATAAAAGGCTACGTGGAAAAATTAGAAAATGAAATAAAAGCCCAATTAACAATTTCTGACATGAATTTTATTTTGTCAATTACGAATTAACCTCTCTCCTTAAGTTGTGGGAGGTAGGAACAATACAGTTTCAATTTCATTACCTACCCATTTATGAATATGCTAAAGCTAGTCCAACCATCTTTTTAATTGATAATCAAAAATCTCATCTTTTTTATATAAAAACAAAAGGAATCATTCACTAATAAAACAATCCAATCATAAAACAACAACACAAAAGCATATAATCTTAAAAGTGGCAATGGCATGCACTCCCAAAAATCATAAGCAACGTTAAAAAAGAAAAAGAAAAATAAGAGGACAAATAAATAAAGATAATTATATTCACACAATTCAATTTATTATTTATATAATAATAATTAATTAATAATAATATCAGTAACTTATAGTTAATATTAATGACAAAAAGAACATTTTTTTTTTATTTTTACTATAATGATAACAAGTATCATTGTATAAATATCATTACGCATAAATAAATAATCAAAATTTCTATCAAAAATCGTCCGTTACGCGGTGCGTCCGTGCCACCTTTTCTCCACTTCGAAGCAAATCAAAGTCCGGGCCACGTTTTACCCTTACAAAGACAAACCAGTCATCTTCTTCTTCAGTCTTTTCTATTAATTCTCTTCACAGTTTTCAGAGCAGAGTAAAAATGGCGGGGGAAGAGCAAAATGGAGAGGAGTACTTGTTCAAGGTAGTGTTGATAGGTGACTCTGCTGTGGGCAAGTCCAACTTGCTCTCTCGTTTTGCTCGGAATGAATTTGACCAAAACTCCAAGGCCACAATTGGGGTAGAGTTTCAGACCCAAGTCGTTGATATTGATGGAAAAGAAGTTAAAGCTCAGATCTGGGACACTGCTGGCCAAGAACGTTTCAGGGCTGTCACTTCTGCTTACTATAGAGGTGCTGTTGGTGCTCTTGTGGTTTATGATATTAGTCGCAAGGCTACCTTCGAGAGCGTCAAGCGTTGGCTTGATGAGCTTAACAGTAAGTCTCTTGGTGACTCTTTTTTTTCCCATCACATTAGTTATTTCTTGTTTGGTTGGCCAGAAAATGAAACAGGGCATTGTGATTTGTTTGAATGTTTAATTTATTTAAATATAATAGTTAATTATTTGTGCTTTTTCCATGGTTTAACTTGTTCTTCGTATTAGGCTAACTTTTCAGGATTAATTAAATTAAATTAACTTGTTCATTGATTTAATTTAACTAACAAGCACTATTATTAGCGTTCACTTATTTAATTGGGCAGAAATGTACGAAAATTTAGGGGACATCGGGACCGTGTAGGCATTGAACAAAAACCCCATTTATGGACCATTGGAAGCTTATAACACCAAACTGCAATATTTAGCGGCAGATGAATTTGTATACCATGATGTGCTGAACTAGAGCTTTTCAAACCTATGTTGTCCCCATTAATCTTCTCTCTTTTGTGGAATAAATTATCATCTTTGCTTGGTATTTTCTAATTTTGGTGACATTATTGCAAGTTTAATCTTATGTTGTAATGCTTAAGCACTAGACTAATCAATAATTTTTTCAGTTCATTGTGACACCGCAATGGCGAAAATGTTGGTTGGAAATAAGTGCGACTTGGAAAACATTAGAGAAGTGACTGTGGAAGAAGGCAAAAACTTTGCAGAAGAAGAAGGATTGTTCTTCATGGAGACATCTGCCCTTGAATCCACTAACGTTCAGACAGCCTTCGAGATTGTTATTCGGGAGATTTACAACAGCATTAGAAGGAAAGTCCTTAACTCTGATTCTTACAAGGTTGAGTTGTCTGGAAATCGAGTAACACTGAAAAATGCCTCGGACAAGCAAAGCTGGAGCAATCTCTCCTGTTGTTCTAGCTGAGCTTTTTAGCTCACAATTTTTTTACAATACTCTCCAGCGTTTCATTTAATTCTCTATTTTTTAGAAATATTTTGGATCTGTCTTTGAAAATCATCTACCAAATAATAACATTCTTACATTCTAGACACCTTTGATGTTTTACTTTTATTATGCTATGTATCAAAATTACACGTTTCTCATTGACCTAAGGATAGTTGTATTTATAAGCACTAATAAATTTACATAGAAACCATAAATAAATGGAAGTTCATCTGCTTGTTATTGGTGTTAATCGATATTGTAGCTTAAAGTTTATAATATATTAAGTTGGGAGGGAATGAACATGTTTTTTATATATTTTTTATTAATTTATAATTTGATAAATTAAAACGATTAGTTATGTAATTACGTGTAAACATAAAAGACGAAAATAAAATAATAACATACGATATTTTTAGGTAAAAATAACATAAGTCACAATCATAACTTAATAAAAAAATCACTGTTCATCATATTACTTAATTTTTTACTATAAAAGTTAAATATTTAAAAACATGAATTTTTTACTATGAAAATCAAATATTCAAAGACAAATTTGTTCTTACATTATCTTTCTTAAAATAATGTCTAAATATGTTTTATTTATGAGTCTTTTGTTTTTATAGTTTTTAATATTAATGTGAACGGTTTTTAAACTAATTAGATATGTTTACGAATTAACTTCAAAAGAATTAACACAAAAACATAAATACTTATATATGTTATAAAACAGATTTAATAATAAATAATCATAACTATATGATTTAAAATATATATAACTTAAATTAAATCGAATAGAAAATCTTGAAATAAAAAGACTAATTACAAGTAAAAATAACATATAATCATTATCACTCATATAATACTTTGTTTTAAATACGAAAGATCCAAATTAAGAAAAAACTATATGACATGAAAAATATAAACAAACTTGACCCTAAATCATGAAAATATAGATAATCAAATATCATAAATTAATTTCTCTACTAAAAACCTACTGTTGTTGAAATACACCAATTTTTTTTTTTTATTGTAAGTCAAAATTTCAATCTCTTATATAATATTAATTATTATCAAAGTATTAAACTTTGTTTTCGCAAAAAGAACGAGTTGAGCAGATCTTCAAATGGGATATTTAATATTGCACAAATAAGGGAGAACTTCAAAGAAAAGACACTCGGCTTGTACGTGGGCTATGCAAATTGTGGCTTGATTTTTCTAACTCGTGGATGATAACGATGCCCTTCTTTGGCTTTTTTAATAGTGGTTGTATTTCTTCTTTCTTTCTCTCTTTTATCAACAAATTCAATGTGTATATATACGAATGAAACTAAGCAAAACTAGCAAGGTGATTGATTTTTTTTTTATATTAGTCGAATGCCAGTCATTAATATATATATATATATATATATATATATATAAAATAATATAGCAAGACATTTTTTATTTTAATTTTTCAAAACCTATTAAAAACATTAATATTATAAAAATTTATTTTTGAAACATATCTAAGAAATAACTAATTGATAATTTTATAAATTAATTTAAATTTAAATAAATATTTTAATATAAAAAATAATTTTAAATTTATAAACATATATTATTAAATATATTAATATAATTATATATATCTTAGTTATAAAAGATATACCTTCTTAAACTTATTACGTTTTTTTGACTTTATTAAATAAAATTGATATCGATATAAATGAATTCAAAATTATGAGTTTATATCTCTAATCAAAATATCCATTTTTTATTACTCCGATAATATTTAAAAAAAATTCCACGATTGCTGTTTTAGTTTATAAAATATTAACTACTTTTCTCTAAATATATATAACTTTAAGGGTATATTCGAAACTATAATTTTCCATAATTATGTCATAATTACTCATAACAACTCCATTTAATTGCAAGTTGCTACATACAAAACTTTGCAAGCTAGCTACAGAAATAGTTAGTTGGTATGAAAAAACTTCATGATGGCATTTTAAACCACTTTAAGAGAGGGTGTGATTGCTACCACGCCCCACTCGATTTTGTTGTTTTTACTGTCAATTTATTACTAAATTTAAAAAATAACATTTTATTTTTAATATATTTATTCTATATCCATTAAAATTTATTATAAATATTTTCAAAATAAATTTAATATTGATAATAAAGATGATGTGAAAATAACAAAATATGATAAATCAATAACTCCACCCTTAATCCCCACTTAGTTATCAATAAAAAAGACAAGCTAACAACTTCCCTATTAAAACGGCAACGGACTTATTAACAAGGTAACGCATTTATCAGAGAAAACAACAAAAAATTAATGAAAATGAAATTGAAAGCAATAAGAAATTAATGTGGTTACTACTAACTAATCTAATAATAAAGATGATATTTTACAACTTTGAAGTTGTAAGTTCAATCCTCACATGTGATAATATTTGTAGTTTGCCTTTTTCCCATTTCCCTTGGGCTAAATTTTTTTTCTTGCTTAGAAAGAATGGAGAAGAATATTTTTGAAGGAAGAAGGATAAATTATAAATTATGACTAACATGAAACTCATTCCCCTTGAGTAGGAGCAACATTGATAATAATAAAATTATGCATAGTGACATATAGTGGGGGATTCTATCTCTTTCTCGAGACAGCTATATAAAGTTGAAAATTAATTATTCCGAAATCTAAAGTGATATGATATTTGGGGAATAATGGTGAGTAAAATTTACTTTAAGCCACATGTTATTAGAAGACAAACTGAAGAGGAATAGCAATAAGATCATGACACTTCAGTGCTACCAAACAGTGACTTCCATACATTTCCTATATACTTAATTAGAAGCTGACAATTTACATAACATCAGTGTTAACTTTAGCCAAATCCGACAATTCGATCAAATTAACAAGCACCACAATAAAATGAGTGATTAGTCATATTATCAGCTAAGTAAGCTCCAGAAGCTATCTCATCATGCAAGGAAATTCTTGTCACATGAACATGAACAGCTGAATATTTTCTGCAACTGACTAGTTTCCCTTTAGCCAAATGATCGAAACATTAAACTAATTCAACCATTTGTGCATATTTTTTCCATGTAATAATATAAACAATCAGTTTCAACTGTAGCAGAAACTGGAAGGTCAAAATTGAAAACAATAATATGTAAAATAGGCATCAGTTTCTTCATAAAGATGTTCTGATGAAGATAGATATATCTTTTCTTCATCTAGAATGTAATGCTATCTATATAGGAAGCACGAAAATAGTGGCTTACATTGACTTGCAAAAAAAGTAACATCTTACCACATAATGATGAGACAACCTGAAGGGTCAAGCAAAACTCTAAAGAGAGTTATATTAGCTAATAACATCAAAAAAGATGGCTAGAAAGTGAAAGCAATACAACTCACAGGGACTAAAATAAATGCATTTAAAACACAAATACACTAGAGAATTTCATTAACTAAATTCCAAGGGTAACAAGGACTTAGAGATATCTGATAATCTGTGTGTCGGAAAACTCTAACTCTAAATAAAAGGAACAGTGAAATCAAGCCATTATACAATAAATGGAATGGATATAAGATAGGAAGAAAATTAAAGAAGAAGATGACATAGATATCTCAAACCAGTAAGAAGACAAGGATATTACAAAATTCGTGTCTGCACCAATTAATAATCAAGTGAAAATAATGGATCATATTGCAAGAGGCTGTTGCCTGCCTTATTCATTGTTATATCCATCATAGGGCTTGGTGGATTGATTAGACTTCCTTCTCAAAACCACAATCCAAGTAACTGCTTCCAACAACAAGGCAAATGCACCCAAAGCAGCAATTACAATTATGTAAGCAGACTTCCACTTCTTTTCGGGGTTTAGCATGTCATAACCTTTAAACACATTGATGATGCTAAGGACAATAATGGCATATCCAAGACTATGGTGATAGATGTTCCAGTAGAATCTGTACTTGTGATCCTTCTTTGGTCTTAAGAACAACGCGAAAATCTGGTAAATTAAGAGGAAAAAAAACATCAGAAGAAAACAAACAAAAACCAACTTGAACAACAAAGCTACATAAAACAAAAATGATATTCATCCAACTATGCAAATCCCGCCAAGTCTAGACAGATCTCTTAAAACCCAATTTTGTTTCTTTTTCTTTCATGATATATCATCTCGACAAAAGAAACCACAAGATAAGAAAAATGAAACCCAATGGTCAAGGAAGATTCCTGCACAGCCTAACGTACAAGAAGTTGATATGAAAAGGTCTCACAGGAAAGAACTATTTTCAGTTTCATTAATTATCATGCACTGTTGTTCCTACATTTCAGAAGAGAACAAAAGAGAAGTGAAAATGACTTGAGTTGAGATTTTATAATTACCTGAACTGTTGCTAGGCTGAATAGGGCAATTCCAATATTACGGTGACCAGTGTATTGGATTCCCTTGGACTCACTACCGAGCTTGAGTCCAGTTCCCCAACCAGCAACTCCAATTGCATAAGCAGATATCTGGCAGAACACATGAAGATAGAACCACAAAGGATCGGCCGATTTAAAAGTTCTCATGTACCTCGCTATAACAACTCCAATTGGAAACAATAATCCCCAGCTTACTACATTCAGCACCCCATGAATCTGAATCACATACGCAAACAAACATAAAACCCACTTATATTATTACTTTTTTTTGAAACAGAGAAGCAACATAACAATTACACAGACAAAGGGTAAAGCAATTTGAATACAATGTAACGAGAAGAAACAGAGCAACCCATAGCCCATTAGTGCACATTAAGTATTAAGATATCTGAAACTCAGAGAATTATCTTCAGCTGCCACATTCTGCTAAAAACAAGAGCATAAAAAAGAGGGAATGCAATTCAGCTTCAAAACAGGCCCCGCGGGGGAGGCGGGGCCCTGGGAGCTAAACAGAGAAAGAGACATAAAGGCTTACATTCTTCTTCTTGGTTCTGGAATCCCCTCCTTCTACAGAGGTAGTATCAGTCTGAGAACCAGACACGCTCAGTTTTCCTTTGGCGTTAAGATTGTCACCACTGAATTCATGTTTAGCGGGAAACCCATCAACAACAGCTGGTCCAACTTGCCAGACCTGGTTAACCGTCGAAGACTTTTCCGGAACCTTAACCTTAGCAAAGATCATCATCATGCCGTCGGAGTACTCAGCACTAGTGTCCCAAACCTCAAACGAAAGTTTCGACGGCACGATGGACGAATACGAGCTGATATTGTATGTTTTCACCGTCATCGAACCGTCCGATTGCTTGAAAGCAATTAAAGACTGAGACCCGGGCATGCCAGTGCCAGTAGGGTTGATAGCCCATGAAATCCAACCGTCAGATTTAGCCGGAGGAGCGATGAAGGCTATAGAGATGGAAGAATTGGAGGAGTCGTAGGTCCAGTGAAGGTAGGAGCTGAGATATGGAAGGTCCGAGCAGTGAGAGTAAAGCTTGTTGTTGGTAAACTTCTGTGATGTGCATGTGAGTGAATGTGAGGGTGAAATAAGAATAACCACAACCATGGCCATTAATGAAAGATCGAGAAACAGAGCAGATGCCATTGATGAGACAGAGAATGAGGTGGTTAAGTGCTCTGTTTTTAGAGTAGGAAGGAAAGAAGCTCAAAGAAAGTAAAGGAAACGCTTAAGGGGTTACATTGGATTTTGGTTTTTCCTTTTTAGTTTTTTGATTTTTGATTTTATTTGTCCCACTGAGTTTGAAGAAATGAAAATTGAATTAAAAGGACAGAGCTGGGGATTTGAAGTTGGAGTAAATCATGACGTGTGTCCAACGTATATAATATAATTATGATTAAGGATTATAATGTTACATTAATTATCAAAAACTATGAAAAACTTCATTAATTTTTAAAGAAAATATTATAAGTTGATGAATTATTAAAATATATATAAAAATTTAAAAAAAGTTAGAAACATAATACATATTAATTTAAAAAACACTCATATATATATATATATTTACATGTTTTATTTCTGAATTTTTTTTAAGTTTTCGATTTTTATTATACTTTTTAGTAATTAATAAATTTGTAATATTATATTAAAAATTAATAAATTTTTATATATTTTAAACATAATTAATAAAGCAATGATACACTTTTCCATAAAATTAAATCTCGGTGGAATCACGCTTTATAGACGAGTGAATATGAAACAAGTGTGAGGGCATGATACGAAGGAGCAATGTGCGCCTGCTTGAGCGGGGTTCGTGGAATTGGGCGTTTGATTCGAATGAGCAACATTAGTATTTGATTTTTTTAAATATATTATTAAAATTATATACTCTCTACTATTTTTAAATTTTTTTAAAGTAATAATATTATTATAATAATTTTTATTCTTATCACAATAAATATATATATATATATATAAATTAATTATTATACATATTTTAATACAATTATTATTTTATAAAATTATCATTAATAAAATATTAATAACATAATAATAAATTATTTTTACTAGTGTCATTATTCCTTTTATTAACTCTTATTTAAAATATATTACATCACACCACGTAATGGGTGGCAATACACTTAGGGGTGTGCAAAAAATCCGATCATCCGATCAATCCGATCCGATCCGTTGATTTTTCATCCGATCCGTTGATTTTTCATCCGATCCGATCCAATCCGATGGTCGAATCGGATGAAGATTTTTTCCATCCGTTAAGTGCGGATCGGATGGCGGATTTTACTGTTATTCATCCGATCCGATCCGATCCGACCGAAATTAATTTTATATATATATATATAATTAATATATATTTATTAAATTTAATATATATATATATATAATATATATTTATTTAATTTTTTAATGTTTTTTTAAGTTAAATAATTTTATGTTATGATTTATGTAAAAATTTAAAAAATTTATTTAAAAATACAAAAAAATAGAGTTAATTAAATTTATTGGTCGGATCGATCGGATTGATCGGATGTCATCCGACTAATTTACGGATCGGATTGAGCGGATGTAAGAAGTGATCGGATCGGATGCGGATTAGGATGTTTCAATCCGAGCGGATGGTCGGATCGGATCGGATGACAGTAAAATCAGCGGTTTCGATCCGATGAACAGCCCTAAATACACTAATATCAAAATTGTACGGAAAACAAACTTTTGTTCATCTTAATTTGTTTGGGCACAGATTTGATAATATATTACTTTTGTATGAAAAAACAGTATTTTTAATGTATTTTTAATATTTTTACATTTAAATTTTCTAAAAATAAAAATCTGTTACATTATTTTGGAAGATGTAGCTAATATTACAGTGTTTGGTTTACAATTGAAATGAAATAAAAACACTGTATATTACCTTAATACATCTATATGTTGTAAAGTTTAAATAATATCATTTAATTATTATTTTTTCGTTAAATAAAATACATTATTGGAATTATAATTTTCCAAAATAATTATCACTTAAAAATAAAATATATTATTAAAATTATTATTTTTCTAAATATGATTTAGGGTTTTGAGGTTTGGAGTTTAGGATATAGGATTTAGGGTTTAGAGTTTAGAGTTTAGAGTTATGAATTAGGATTGAAATTATTATTTTTCTAAGGTTTAGGGTTTTTGGTTTTTGGGATATATCTATAGTATATCCTATTAATTTTTTCTCCTTTACACCAAATTAGCACCAAAAAATTTATAAATTTTTTTTATATTATTCCTTTTCTCTCTCTCATTTTCTTCCTTTTTACACAAAATTAACACCAAAAAATTTTATCAATTTTTTTATATTACTCTTTTTTCCTCTATTTTTTCTTTTCTTTTTTCCTCTATTTTTTCTTTCTTTTTTCCTTTCTCGGCCCAAATATATCCTAGCTAGGGTTTTCGTAAAGAGCATATATATATACATTCTTTTCAGAGATGATCAATTGACCCTCTCTAACTGTCGCTCTACGTCTCGTCTTGTTGTCCATCCTCGTCTGGCCTTTCTCGTTCCCTTGTTTCCTTTTCCCCCTTGCACGTTGGAGATGTATTTCTTCATCGCGCGACTGATCTACTCTTCGAATTCACTCTAGTTGAGGTACGTATATTCAAAAAAAAATATTAAGTAATCATCACATAGATGGTTTGCGTCTTATTTTCCCTCCTACTGTAACATCTGTTCTTTGTGTACCAGTATGTCATTATTCTTTATTTATTGTTTTGTCTCATAGCGATGAACCCATTACTAAAAATTATTGTTTATAATTTTTGGGATGACTTTGATCTGATTAATGGAACCTAGGTTTTAATTTTTAGGGTATCATATCATTACTCTTTGTTTTAGTTTACATTGAAGCTGTAATCTCTAGTATGTTGGCTCTTGCTTGTTTGATAGATTTTTCTTAGTTCTCATTATGATGGACAAGATCTAGATCCAAAGTTTAGAGCTGGTGAACCTTGGAAGAAGGTATTTGGCCTTGTTTTTATCTATCTTAATTATGCTTCAATCGATGATAACTGGTTTGAATTTATGGAATCCTATAGTTTAATCCTCAGCTGTTTAATCCTAAGAAAAGTAAATCCATTTTACTATTTAAGTTCTCATATAAATTATTCTGTTATAATAAAAAAAAAATAAGTTCTGTTGATTTTTTTTTTGTTTATACTATTGTAGTGGCATTTTGCCAACAATTGATGTATTCTTTGGCCATATATTGGTAGAGGTAAGTTAATGTTCATGCTTCAATTTTATTTTAAGAACTTTAGATGCAAATGTCATAATTCTTGTATAGTTCTGTTGGTTAAACGCAAAGCTTGTTTATGATGTTCTTTGGCTTAAGTAGTAAAGTAAATACCCTTTAGTTTTCTTGTTATGATAAGATTGTTTTTTATCACAAATTTCATCAAACATTTACACCTTTAGTGTGCCACCTCTGATGACTCTTCACTAAAATCCTCTTGGTTTTTATTGTCTTGTTATTTAATCATGATAAAATTTTGGAATTTACACCTTTAATGTGCCACCTTTGGTGATTGTTTACTAAAATCCTCTTGGTTTTCATTGTCTCTTGTTATTTAATCATGATGAAATTTTAGAAAGAAGTTTGAAGATCACTATTAAAATCTAGTTTGTTAAAGTTTATAAATATAATAGAATATAATATGGAAATAAAAGTTTTTATAATAAAATGAAATATTCCTGATATGACCTACAAGTTGGTTGTTATAGTTCTTTATTCAACTCTTATTCTTGAATTTGGTTCCTATCCCAAGTATGGTATCTTATTTCGTAATTTTTTTGATTTGTGCAGAAAGTATATATGTATTTTAGGGGGTACAAATGAGATTATTTGTTGTTGTGATTTGATTGTCCTTCGAATTATATTCTCTTTTCAGGCTGATTTTGCATATACATGTCCGTCTCCTTTTATAGTTGTTATCACTGTGAGTATAAGTTTGACAAGATAATGAGTACACCAAAATCCAAATACATATTAAGATATTAGTTGTAGTGTTCCATCAATAACTGATGTTCTATTATACCTTCACGTTTATGGTTTAACATTCAAAATGAATGCTTTGATTGATATACATATTTTTGTAGGGGTCTTCTTTATATGCTGGTTGGTAGGTTTGCCCCAGTTGGAGTACACTTGACAATGCTTTTAAAAATGACTGGTGAAAGTCTTAGTGTAGTTGACCACTTCAGAGGTTCAATCACAATGTTACAAGGTGAGGGCTCAATTTTATAATGGGAGATGTACTAGGTCCAAATAGATTTCTTTCTAATCCAGGGCAACAGGCGTACTCGTGCAACAAGCGCACCCACGCAATAGGCGCACTAGCGTACCATGTACTAAGCGCACTATGTTTTGAGTCTCAAAATAGATAAAAATAAATACTATACTTAATTTATTTTTATCGTATACTGTGTTTATTAATTTTTAGTGTATAATAAACTCTGGAATGTAATTAAACTTTTAATTTTAATATAATACGATTTTTAATAATTTTATAGTAATTTATATTGATTTAATTTTTAATATTATAATTAATAATTATATTTTTTAATTTATGTATACCCTATAACCTCGATTTTTTAATAACCTAGGTCATAGGGTTTTCCTATGATCTCGATTAAAAAATCGATACCATAGATCATTATTTATGATTTCTCTCACTTAGAAATCAGTTCTTATAATAATGGTTATAGACCTATCGTCACGATTAAAAACTGTAATCATATGTAATTTTTATAATAGTATTAATTCGTCTAAATTTAGTTAAAAATAAATTAAAATTATTTATAAAACTGAATCAACTAGATTGTATTTAAAGTAAAAAGTTACCTTTCATGAAAATCAAACCTAGATAAACTATGAACAAGCATGTCACGCACTCTATTGTAGTATTTCCAATGATACTAGTAAGTGCACTCGTTGAAATATGGAATAAATAAGTTTTCTTCCTTTTCTAACTCAATGCTTAATTTAGCAAAAAAATAAAATAAACTAAACGCATTTCTAGAAACAACAAAGTAAATATATATGATGCACAAATTCAGAGAAAAATCAGAATTAGACAACTCAAAAAAGGGTGATTAATATTTGAAATTAATTTGAAGATGTAACTTTTACATGAGATAAGTATTTCATTAAAAATTTTAAATTAAAACACATAAATCACTTTATTAATATATTATTAAAATCTCTCCCCCTATTAGATGAGCATATTTAAGTACGGATAAAGGTATCTTAATATGTTTCTCTCTGTTATAACTAACTGATATTAAAGATTATTTCATTTTTGATATCAGGCATCGTATTTTCTTACTTTCTTTCTACACGCACACCTATCAACGATATTTTTTTTTTCATGTTCTTGTTGAATATCATCACCACCCATTTTATTTAGGATTTTTTTCCATGTTCTTGCTGAAAATCATTAGCACCCATTTTGGTTTCTATTCTTTCTGTTCTTGAGTAACTATTAAGCCAAAAAAAAAAAATTCAATCTTTTAGAATTAACTTCAAATCATGTTATGCTATGATGTCGTTTTATGTCTTCAATTTTTTTAAATATCAAGTTTTTATGCCTGTAAAGTTTATGCATTAAAAATATATTATTTTATTCGATTTATGTTAAGTTTTGAAGAATTAATAACTCATATATAGTATGTAAAAATTATTATATAAAATAAACTATTAATAAGATAATTTAGCCTTTAATTGTACAATTAGGCAATAACATCCACACCATTTATATTTTATGCAAAATGGATTTATTTTTTCAGCAAGAAAATAAATAAATAAATAAAAGTAACGTTCATGAGTCCCGACATATGTGATATACGTTTTACTGATTAAAAATTAAAAGTATATAAATAAGATTCCCCATGAAATCCATATGACACATTTGGAAGAGACGCCATGAAAGCGATTGTGAGTGTGGAATTGGATGCATTGTAGCTAGGTACCACATGTTTATCATTTGTATTTTAATGAATGGTAAAATGATTCGTGGAAAAGAGGAAAGACGTCCACATGGTAAACTCAAATGTTTTCCAGTAAAGTAGGGGTTGACTTGATAATTTGAGTTGGGATTAGAGTTGACTCATGACTGGATGTGAAATTATAGTTGCCAAAGCTATCTATGAATGTTAACGGTGAAAAGGGGAGAAATTAATATCCTCTAATAATAATAAATAATATCTTATCAAAAAAGATATAAGATAATTTATTTCAAATTAAAACCAAAATATTATCGAAATCAGTGAATTTCGAGAAATCATAATCATAATTATTCGTTCAAAGTTTCAAAAGAAAAACTTTAAATAATTTAATTTACAATAATTCAAAAACATTAATTCTTAGTAAAAAGTTCATTTAAATAATTCAAATTAAAAATAATAATATATTATATATATTCAATGTATTTTATTTTATTTATGTTTAATTATATTAAATTATAAGTGTTTTTTATATCATAAAAAATAAAATATTTAATAAAATATAAATTAATTTATAATTTTAAGTATTAGACTTCATTTCTTAACCTTTAAAATTAAAAGCAAACCCAAGATTTTAATTAAAAGAATAAAAAATACAAAAATAGATCAATCCATTTGATTATTATGCATGATTATCCATTTTATATCTCAATTTTTAAATTTAATTAAAACACATTTAATAATTTATATTTTATATTTTGTACTATTAAATAAATTTTTTATTATAAATAAAATTAAATAATTAATTAATTGATAAAGATTAATAGATAAAAAAAATTATTAGAAAATCCCTCCCCTCTGCGTGGGAATGGTCGGACGCACCAAAAAAAATTTCCGGATTTTATATTAAAAGTACAATTATTAAAAAAAATCAATTTAATAAAGAATTCAATATTTTTGAAGAATATGTGTGAAATGCTAGCTACTTACTAAAATTTACCGTTGGATGACCAGTGAGGTATTATTATCCTACGACCTCGTGTGAACTGCTTAAGGTGACCTTCACTTCTTGATCTTTTTCGTCTTCTTTTTTATAGACAATAAAAACAGAAATACTATGGGAACTAATCCAAAACTAATTCTCTTAAACCTAGAGCCTTTTAATCAGACTATGAAGTCGTCAAACATTCCTTAAGCTCATTTTACCTATAATACTTGGGAATCGGTTGATATTACATTTGGAGGTTCTATTATTGAAAATCAATGGTTGTTTATGACCAAAACTAAGCCTAATAAGACTCTTGATAGACATAAAGTAATGATGGTTATGCAAAGAGCTTTCCAAATTGTTAGAGTGAACTACACTGAGATATTCAATCTAATTATCAAGGATATAACTATCAAGATTATCTTCACTCTTACATTGTTTTTTGTGGATAATTGAGACACGTTGATATTAATAATGTTTTCTTAAATAATGAGCTTGACGAAGATGTTTTTATGAAACAATTACAAAGTTTGATTATCTTAAGAAAGTATGCAAACTGAAGAAAGTTCTATACAGCTTAAAACAAGCACCTTGTGCCTAGTTCCTCAAACTTAGCACTTATCTTCAACAATGTGGGTTTGTCAACACCAAGTCAGATACTAGTTAATTTGTTTGTTCTTATTGGAAAAAATATATGGTTGTAAAGAAATAAATTTCACACACTCAGGATAATTTCTCAAATCAAAATAGAATAAAAATAACACCAAGAATTTAGCGTGGAAAAACCTTTCAAAATGAAAGTAACAACCACGAGACCCGTAGGTCACTTAAACTTCCACTATAATAAGATGTGATTACACACTTCACCTTCAGGTGGATCTCTCACAAAAATACAATAAATATGTATCTTCAATTTGTGAGTAAAACTTCACAAATTGACTTTCTTAATTTTTCCTCTCAAAAGCTTTCTCAGAAAACTCTCTCTCTATTTTCTCCTACGCTTCTGATCTATATATTTTTGAGATTGAATCTAAGGCTTTATAAAGCCAAAAATTCAAGTCTTCTCCATTCTTCACGCATGAAAAGATGGAGACAAAGCAAAAACTTTTGACTTTGTTTTTTTTTTCTTTCTTTTTCCTTTTTCTTCTTTTCTTCCTTTTCTTTCGGCGCCTTACCTTTTCCTTCTTCCTCCTTTTTTTTTTCTTTGTTGCTGGCCCACATCAGTTGGACCAACAAATCTCCCCCTCCAACTTATGTGGGACATGGCTCTTCCATACCTGCAATCTTTCTACAGATAGCAAGCTTTTCTCTAGTCACGGTCTTTGTCATCATATCTGCCCCGTTATCATTGGTGTGAACCTTCTCAACTTCCAGTAGTTTATGTTCCAACACATCACGAATCCAATGATATCTTACGTCGATGTGTTTGGACCTTGAGTGGAAGGTTGGGTTCTTGCTAAGGTGAATTGCACTTTAACTGTCGCAATAAAGAACATAGTTTTCTTGGTTCTGATGCAATTCTTGTAGGAACTTTTTCATCCACAAGATTTCCTTACAACCTTTAGTGATTGCAATGTACTCTGCTTCTGTGGTACTTAAAGCAATACACTTTTGTAATCGTGATTGCCATGAAACAGCTCCCCCTCCAAATGTTATTAGGTACCCAGATATAGATTTTCTCGTATCTACGTCGCCAGCCATATCTGAATCTGTATATCCTTCTAATACAGGTTTATTATTACCAAAGCATAAACAATGACTGGAGGTTCCTCTGAGATACCTGAGTATCCATTTGACAGCTGCCCAATGTTCCTTTCCAGGATTTGATAGGAATCGGCTCACAACGCCAACAGCATGTGCAATGTATGGTCTGATGCATACCATAGCGTACATTAGACTGCCAACTGCCGATGCATAAGGCACCTTGCTCATCTCTGATTTCTCCTCCTCACTTGAGGGACATTGACTCACATTAAGTTTGAAATGGCTTGCAAGTGGACAACTAACAGGTTTAGCTTTGCTCATGTTGAATCTTTCAAGAACTTTTCCAACATACCGTTTTTGGGAAAGCCAGATCTTTTTCTTTTGCCTGTTGCGGGTAATCGTCATGCCAAGAATCTGCTTGGCAGGTCCTAAGTCCTTCATTGCAAAGGACTTGCTCAACTCCTTCTTTAATTTGTTAATCTTGTCAATATTTTGACCCACAATTAACATATCATCAACATAAAGCAAAAGAATAATAAAGTCACCATCATAGAATTTCTTGATGAAGATTCAGTGATCGACCGTCGTTCTGTTGTATTCATTTTTCTCCATGAATGAGTCAAACTTTTTGTACCACTGCCTTGGTGCTTGCTTCAGACCATACAAGCTCTTCTTTAGTCTGCATACCAACTTCTCTTTGCTTTTGACTTAGAAACCTTCAGGCTGCTCCATATAGATTTCCTCATCAAGATCACCATGTAAGAATGCAGTCTTTACGACAAGTTGTTCAACCTCCAGATTAAGACTAGCTGCCAAACCAAGAACAACTCGGATTGAAGACATTTTAACCACCGGTGAGAATATTTCATCGAAGTCAACGCCTTTCTTCTGCTCGAATCCTTTCATAACCAATCTTGCTTTATAGCGTGGTTGCGAGCTGCCTTCTTCACTTTTGATTCTGTACACCCACTTGTTCTTGAGAGCTTTTCTTCCCTGTGGTAGTTTCATCAGGTCAAATGTGTGGTTCTCATGCAGAGATTTCATTTCTTCCTGCATGGCTTTTGACCACTCAGTCTTATGCTGATCAGTGATAGCTTCATCATAACTCTCTGGTTCTCCCCCTTCAGTGAGCATCACATAATCGTTAGGAGAATATATACGACTAGGTTGTCGCACTCGGGTGGATCTCCTTGTCTGTACTTCTGGTTGGACTTGTTCAGAAACTTGTTCTCGTTCTGAACTGCCAGCTGGTGGATTGACATCATCAGTATCTGGTGTAACTCCTCCGTCATTAGGATTTATTGGTGGAGAAACTGGGTCCAGATTAACTAGAATTTCATCTGACTGTGGTTTCTCGAATTTCTCAAAATCCTCGATTGTTTGGTCTTCAAGAAATACCACGTCTCTGCTTCTGACAATCCTTTTGCTAATAGGATCCCAAAGTCTGTAGCCAAATTCTTCATGGGCATATCCCATAAAGATACACTGTTTCGCTTTTCCATCCAACTTGGATCGCTCATCTCTTGGGATGTGAACAAATGTTCTGCAGCCAAATACTTTCAAGTGTTTGTAAGAAACCTCCTTCCCCGTCCAAACTCTTTCCGGTACATCGTAGTTTAGTGGAACTGATGGAGAAAGGTTGATTAAATCGACTGTTGTCCTCATTGCCTCCCCCCAAAAGGTGTTTGGCAGTTTTGCATTTGAGAGCATACATCTGACTCTTTCACAGATGGTTCTGTTCATTCTCTCTGCGACACCATTGTGTTGAGGTGTCTTTGGTACTGATTTTTCCAGCCTGATGCCAAAACTTCTGCAATACTCTTCGAATGGTCCACGATACTCACCACCATTATCTGCACGTACACACTTCAGACGTCTACCAGTTTCTCTCTCCACTTTTACATGGAACAGCTTGAAAACTTCATGCACTTGATCTTTAGTTTTCAAAGCAAAAGTCCATACTTTTCTTGAATGGTCATCAATAAAGGTCACAAAATAGTGAGCACCTCCTAATGACTTACAACTCATTGTACATACATCTGTGTGTATTAAATCTAGAATATTTTCCTTTCTGGATGGTGCGAGACTACGAAATGCAACTCTATGTTGTTTTCCCATAATACAGTCAACACAAGTTTGCAAGGGTGTACCTTTCATTCCTGGCAAGAGCTCATTTTTGGAAAGAAGTCTGAGACCTTTTTCACTCATGTGGCCGAGTCGCTTATGCCATAGCTCGGTAGGAACTTATTTCCTTGTGGTATTTGCTTCTCCTCTACACAGTCTGGCTTCTGTGATGTAGAGTGATGTATCTTTCTTTCCTTTAGCTATTACCAAATTACCTTTGGTGAGCTTCCACTTTCCTTCACCAAAATAATTATTGTATCCATCATCATCAAGTATACCGGTAGAGATCAAATTGAGGCTGATATCCGGAACATGTCTCACATCTTTAAGAAGTAATCTGCATCCAAGATTAGTCTCTAGATAAATATTACCAATGCCGACAATTTTTGATGCATCATCATTTCCCATCCTCACACGTCCAAAATCACCTTGATGGTAGGTTGAGAAGAATTCCCGTCGTGAGATGACATGATAGGAAGCGCCTGAGTCAATTACCCAAGTAGTGTCTTGGCATGCAAGATTGACATAATCAGCATCTCGAACAATGACAACTTCTTCAGTGACAGTTGTAGTGTCATTTGTTCGGGTTTCTGCTTCCTGATTTCTGGATTGTTCTACCTTTAACCTTCTACATTCTCGAATGAAGTGTCCAGGCTTGCCGCAATGATGACACTTCTTGTCATACCTTGATCTAGACTTCGACCGTCCTCTTTGTTGACTTTGGTTACGGGGATTTCTACTTTTACTTCTCCCGTGCCATTCTTGCTTGCCTTGTTTCTGCATGACAAGCGCTTCAGTGTCAGGAGTATATCCTTCATCTTTTCGTCGAGACTCTTCATTTAACATTCTGTCTTTTACCATATCCATGGTAAGCTTACCGTCAGGAGCTGAGTTGCTAACTGACACAACTAGAGTATCCCAACTTTTTGGTAGAGAACTCAACATCAACAACGCTTGTAGCTCGTCATCTACGGTCATCTTCATAGAGTTGAGTTGATCTACAATGCCTTGAAACTCACTCATATGTTCTGATACGCTGCTTCCGTCTTTATACTTCAAATTGACTAATCGTCGCATCAGATTAGCTTTATTCTGTGCGGTTGTCCTTGCATACATTTTCTCCAACTTTTGCCAAAGAACGTAAGCATCGTGTTCATTAGCAAAATTTTGAAAAATGCTCTTGTCGATCCATTGTCTAATTTGAGCAGCACACTTTCGGTTCAGAACGGCCCATTCAATGTCTGCACCAGTTTCTTCTTTCTCCTTTGGCATTATAATTGGCTTCCATAGATCTTTAATGTATAAAAGATCCTCCATCTTCGGCTTCTAAATTGCATAATTAAATGCGGTCAACTTTATCATATTTCCTGTGCTCTCTTCCATTTGAATCGTCAGTCAACTGATTTTACCGAGCTTGGTTTCTGACGATGAATAGTACCGATAAATAGTGCCTTCAATAGTACTATGTGAATAGTATGTATTAATAGTACCGTACTCTGTGAATAGTATCTTCTGACAAAATAGTATCGTATATGTAAATAGTACTATGTGAATAGTCCTGTCGACAGAATAGTACCGTATATATGAACAGTACTCTGTAAATAGTATCTTCTTGAATAAAACCAAGGCTCTGATACCACTTTGTTGGGAAAAATATATGGTTGTAAAGAAATAAATTTCACACACCCAGGATAATTTCCCAAATCAAAATAGAATAAAAATAACACCAAGAATTTAGCGTGGAAAAACCTTTCAAAATGAAAATAACAACCACGGGACCCGTAGGCCACTTAAACTTCCACTATAATAAGATGGGATTACACACTTCACCTTCAGGTGGATCTCTAACAAAAATACAATAAATATGTATCTTCAATTTGTGAGTAAAACTTCACAAATTAGCTCTCTTAATTTTTCCTCTCAAAAGCTTTCTCAGAAAACTCTCTCTGTTTTCTCCTACGCTTCTGATCTATATATTTTTGAGATTGAATCTAAGGCTTTATAAAACCAAAAATTCAAGTCTTCTCTATTCTTCACGCATGAAAAGATGGAGACAAAGCAGAAACTTTTGACTTTTTTTTTTCTTTTTCCTTTTTCTTCTTTTCTTCTTTTCTTCCTTTTCTTTCGGCGCCTTACCTTTTCCTTCTTCCTCCTTTTTTTTTTCTTTGTTGCTGGCCCACATCAGTTGGACCAACAGTTCTCACTGAATCTAAGGGCATTGTGATCATTCTCATCTATGTCAGCAACATAGTTATCAATGGTAATAATGCTACAATAGTTCAACAAGTTTATCAATAATCTTCATCATACTTTTGCCTTAAAAGATATGGGATTATTGTATTACGTTCTTGGTATTAAGGTTAATATGGTACTGATATTTTACATCTCAACCAATCCAAATACATTTTCATATTACTAGACAAAACTGGATTACTTGGGTCTAAATCTCTTGATGATATGGCCTTAGGTAAGGTGTTATGCAAATATGGTACACCTATGCAAGATGCATCTATATATCAAAGTGTGGTATGAGCTCTACGATATTACTTTATGACAAGACCAAAAATTGCCTTTGCTATAAACATGGTCTGTCAATTCATGGACATACCAACTGACTTACATTATGCTTATGGTTTACTTCTCATTAAACCATCTTAGTTTGATCTCCTTGTTAACATTGATATTGAATGGATCAGCTGTCATGATAATAAGAAAAGTGTATGAGGACAACGCGTGTTTCCAAGAGGCAACTTAATTTCGTAGGGAGCTACTAAACAATGGGTTATATTTAGGTCCTCAGTTGAGGTCAAGTACAAATCCTTAGCAAATAGAGCTGCTAAACTTACTTGGATTTCTTCTCTGCTTTCCGAACTCAATTTAGGCATTAATATCATTCCTCTCATGATATGTGGAACCTTGTTCAACGTGTAAGGTCCAAACATATGGCCAAAAATCATGTTCAACATGTAAAGTCTAAACATATCAAAATTGATTACTATTTTATACGTGATCAGCTTCTTCACAAGAGACTTGTTGGCTACTACTCTTTTGAGGGTCAAATTGCAAATATATTTTCAAAATCATCAAGGGTCTCTCAGTTTCAATCTTTAAAGGTGAAGTTAATGGTTTTATCAAAACCATAGCTTAAGGAGGGAGTATTGGATATTTATTGGATATAGTATTGGAGCTATCATAGAATGTAATACATAATATAACTTACACTTATATAATTAATTATAGTTAACTCTTTACACAATAGTGATGCCTATACAAGCAAACACTAAGTGTTGAATACACTTAAGGAACCATTCATTGATTCATTCTTGTGTCAAGGTTTACAAGTGGTATTCCTTCTAACCAAAAAGTACCACATTGATTCATATTCTCAAAGCGATACAATAATAATAACTTATTTACTTTAAAATAGATAAATAATTCAATTTCATGTTTTAAATTAAGAATTCTATCAAATGCTTGATACATATGATATAAATAAAAAATAATTATGTCATTCAGAAAGTTAGTAAGTTAGTATTACTGTAGTATCTCTATTTAATAAAAAGTACGCATGCATACAATTAACTTTTTACATAAATATCACGTTACATGATTTCATCATGAAGATTTTTTATGATTTCATTACGATTTAGGTGTTTTTAAAAAATTTGTTCCGACAATAAAATTAAAAAATTAGTATTTTCGTGACATAAAATACTAATGCTAGAGCTATTAAATATGTTACTTATAAAAATAAAAGTATTACTTTGTCATTAACAGATCTGCTTTTACAGTAAGGTTATTTTAAAATTATCTTAAAATAAGAGAATTAATATTTATAAAGTAATAAAAATTAATGATATTTGAATTTTTAGTTTTTATAATTTAATATTTAAATATTTTTATAACATTAGTAAAAATTAAGATGGAAATTCATCGTAAGATAAAATGGTAAATTATAATGAAATAATACTTTAAATGCTTTAACAAATTAAGTAGCAGATATTTGTGTTAAATGTTTATGCATCTTTAGAAAATTAAAAATTAATGAATAAGTTGGATATCAATATAAATCCATTTGAAAATGACTTGAATATTTACTATATAGGGTTATTAATTTAAAATTCACAAATATTAAGATTAGTTTTGGGATTGAATAGGATTAACACCGTGTATATGTTAATAGGTATTCTGGCAGTTACATGTGTATATATAGAGAGAAATGTCTTATATAATATTTTTTTTCTTTTAATTATATAAAAGGTATTCTGGCAGTTACATGTGTATATATAGAGAGAAATGTCTTATATAATATTTTTTTTCTTTTAATTATATAAAATAATATTTTTAAAATTTATAATAATAAAAATAATTAATACATAATAATATTATATGAGATTCAATTGAACGAAGTTAATATTGAATGAACAAGAACGATCATAATTAATTTAAATGATATCTAGTTAAATGATTTTATAATATCAAATAATATATTTAATTTTTTTAATAGTAAAAATATATAAATTAAATATAATAATTATTATTTTTATGATTATAAATTTTAAAAGTAATTTTATTATTTTTTAAATAGGTGTGAAATATATACCCTATGATAAGAGAATAACTAAATAGAATCAAATCATCAAATATCTTATACCATAATTTTTTTATCAAATGTATTTTATAGGTTTGATTATGTTAGAAACTCAGGCCTAACTCAACCCAATAAGATCTCATTAAGTTAAGGGTTGCTCAAGATTATAAGCAGCTTTACTGCTTTGTTCTTAGTCGATGTGGGACAAGGATACGTAACAGATTAGAATAAAAATTATAATAATTATTAATAATATTATATCATAATATTTAAAATATAAAATTATCCTTAATGTAAAGAAGTTACCATGTACATGTACATATGGGACACTGCTACCAAGCACTGAGTTTTTTTTTTTTTTACTTTCTTTGGTCATATTACAAAGATAACATTTGATATTTTGAAGTAAAAACTTGAGTTTTCACGATCAAATTCAAAATAAACCATGAAATATTAACTTATCAGTTTGGAAGAATTTGTCATACATATAAAACAAACGTGATTATTTTGACAATTTATTTACAACCTGGATAGTTGTAAATTAGCTCAATGGTAGATTGTATATGTATTGAACTCCCACCTCAACAACCAACTATATTGTCTAGACCATTTACCGTTGACGAGGTCCATATTGCCCTTTTTAATAAGTACCTCACAAAGGCCCCTAACATTGATGGTGTATCGGCCTTATTTTTTAAAAAAATATTAGAGTATTGTTGAAGAAGAAGTGTGTACTGCGTGCCTTTCTTTTCTTAATAGAAGTGCATATATATGTGGAATAAATAGAACTATTATATCCTTAATACCGAAAGTCAAGAAGCCTAGAAGATTGACCCAAATTTTGACCTATTATCTTACACTGTAATCTATAAAACATTTCTGAAGTTATTGCCAACAGATTGAATGATGCTTTGCCAGGTTTAATTGATGATGTCCAAAGTATTTTTGTACCTAATAATTCTATTGTAGTATATGAAACAATTGACATCATTTAGAGATCTAAAAGACGATAGAGGCAAACTACTTTAAAACTTGGCATGATAGAGTAGAAATTCTATTATTGAAGTCATGGATGTCTATGATCCGGTTCGATTTTGAGTAATTTTTTAACTAAATTAGATCGTTCATAATATTCAAATCAGATCGGATCAGACTGTTTAATTAATCTAAATATTATAACCGAACGGTTTGATTTAGTTTGATTCGATTAGATTAACGGTTAATAATACATAAATATAATAGATTTTAATATTTCTATTAAAAAAACATCCACATTTCTCAAAAATTGATGCATAAGTCAAGTTGCTTCCCATATTGGGTAAAAGTGCAAACCGATCGTTGCAGAAGTAGGAATAATGGCACTAAAAAAATATTTTTTCCATAAAGTAGAGATTTAGAAACAAGTTCACGAATACCATCAATGTCTACAATGAAAGCAATGATAAATACAAAAATTGCGGTCAATGAGATAGGGATCATCAAAACACCAAACCATCCAATGTAAAAACGATTTTCAATACTGGTTATCTAATTACAGAAGTGACCCCATAGGCTTTCGCTTTCGCATTTTTTTAAAATTGTAGTCATGGTAAAATATTGATTTATTTAATCATTAATCATCGGGAGTCAAACCCACCAAAAATGAAGTTACGATAAAATCAATTCAGCTACAACCGACAAAGATCTTAGGATATCTAGAGAAGATGATATTATGACACTTTTCAAGACTGAGTTATGAATCACTTATGTGCTCAATAATGGATATATAATAACAACCAAATCAAATAACATTACAATGAAACTAGTAATAAGTTGAATTTGAAATTCTGAACCATAACAAGTTAACAAAAATAGTCGAAACAGAAATGAACACACTACAAAGGAGTGAGAATCTCCAAAACCCCTTTAAGAGTTTTAAGCCTCACATATACTTATTTTGTTTATGAATGATAGGACACGAGGAGAAGTCGGTTGGTTGGTGGTGGAGGTGACACGAGGCGAGGTCGGCTATTGCTGGAGGAGACGAAGACAAGAAAAATGTTAAGGTTTGCACTTCGTAAAGGAGAAGCTGAGAAAGAGAGTGCAAGATTAATTTGAGAAAAGTAAATGAAAATGAAAAGTGATGTATTTATATATATACGTTTAATTAAATTATTTTTTATTTATTTAAATCGGTCCAGTCTAGTATGATTAGTTAAAAAATTTGTATAATTAAACTGGATCGTTTGAAAATTGGTTTTACTTAAATTATTAGATTCTGATTTATCCCGATTCGTTACGATTGTTGTACACTCTTAATTGATGTAACGTGCATCATGCATCTTGGGGTTTCCCGGTTGGTGGTTAATGTTGATTCGACAGTATATTTTTACGGTCACTTACTCTATTAAAGTTAATGGCAATATTGTGGGCAGCATGCGGTCTACTAGAGGGCTACGAAAAGGTGATCCATTTAATCCTTATTTATATCTTTTATGTGGGGAGGGTCTTTCATCTATGTGACAACATACTGAGAATAATGGGTCGATTAAAGGGGTTTGTATTGCCCAATCAGGACCTATTATCTCTCATATTTTCTTTACAGACGATTCCTTAATTTTTTTTATGATGCTAGTAAACAGTATTGTTGGGAGCTTAAAAGATTACTATATGTTTATGAGTTGGCTACTGGGTAGCAAGTTAGCTTTGGAAAATCAGCAGCTTCATTTTGTCCTAATAAAATCCCTATTGTGCGTGAAGAAATTCTCTCTATTTTGGGTGTTAACGAAGTCCCGTGCCACGAGAAGTATATACGACCTCCAATTGAGCTTAAGCAAGATAAGAAAAGCTCTTTCCAAATAATTCTTGTATGGCATATGGTGTGCCCGTTATTGCTTTATTTTTAAGAGGAGATGTTAGTGTGCGAGCAGTATATTGATGTAGGCATTAATGCAGGTAGAGAAGCATCATCGGTATAACTACAATTAGATTAAACAACCTGATGCAATGGGAATCAGATAAACAGCGCCACCGACTAGGAAGGTAAAGGTGAACGTTGATCTGATTGTTGCTGCCGCAGTGGGATTGTTTGGCTGTGGGTGTTAGAGTCTCAATTCAATCCAGAAACGTTCATAAAACCATATGAACTCATAATTTAAATGCAGCGGAAACAAAATTGGATTGAAAACATAACATCCACATATAGCACCAAGAAACAAATCTTACTCCCACTAACTTTCTGGTATATACATTGATCCATAACGTTCTCTTCAAAACCAAATGAAGTGATGACGTTATGGAATTTCAAATACCATTGACGGGAAGCTTGCTTTAATCCATATATGGATTTATTAAGCTTACAAACCAAATGCTCACCATCACTAGAGAAGAATCCTTCAGGTTGTTTCATATAAACCTCTTCCTCTAGGTTACCATTAAGGAAAGTTGTTTTCACATCCATTTGTTGCAAATCCAAATCAAAATGGGCAACCAATGCCATGACCACACGAAGTGAATCTTTCTTAGATACAGGAGAAAATGTCTCCGTGTAGTCGATTCCTTCCTTTTGAGTTGAATCCTTTGGCAACGAGTCTTGCCTTATGTCTCTCAATGTTGCCTTTCGAGTCTTTCTTTGTTTTAAGACCCATTTACATCCAATGGCTTTCACACCATCAGCAACTTGACGAGATCCTGCACTGCTAGACACCATAGAATCCATCTCTTCTTTCATGGCACACTCAAGTTCGAAACCTCGTAATCCCATGGCCCGTGGAAAACGTCTCAGATCATTTTCGCTCCAACATTATAGTCACATTCTTGTAGATACACAACATAATCATTAGGAATCGCCGATTTCCTTACTCTAGTAGATCTTCTTAATGTTGCATCAACATTCTCCGAGGAGCAAGATCATGTTGTTCAACCGTTGTTCACCAGCTTGTAGGCATCCGTTGAACTTCAACATCTACCGGATCGTGATCATCACCAGGGTACTTCTAAGATCGGTTCTTCAACATGCATTTGTACTCGAGGCATGTTGTTAACAATAACGATCAGTCCATTACTCAAGTGGCATATTGAGCATCCGAATGATCTTTCTCGTAACCAATGCTCGATCGATCACTCCCACTAATCATAATTCTCAAGAAATTTTGCATTTCTTGATTCCACAAACCTAGTGTTGTAGATGGACAGAAAATCTATAACCTTTAGACCGCTCGGCATATCCAATGAAATACCCACTAATGGTCCTCGTCCAAATTTTTCTCTCAGGATTATAAATCCCCATCAGACGCAAGCATCCCCAAACGCGCATATAGCCGTGCAAACTCCTGCTTTCCAACCTTTCCATAATTCAAATGGTGTCTTTCGAGACAGCCCTTTGGTCAGGAACTCGGTTTAATATATACACAAATTGCCTTTAAAGCTTCAATCCACAAGGATTTAGGAAGATTGAGCTGCTAAGCATACTCCGCACCATGTCCAAAAGTGTTCTGCTTCTTTCTTTCGCTATACCATTCTCGTCTCAGGAACTGCAAGTGTATGGGCAACTATCCCATGTTCTCAAGAAACTTAGCAAACGACTCAGCGCTCATTCATTCTCAAAGGTATCTACCATAATATTCACCACCTCTATCCATCTCACAATCTTTATTTGCTTTCCACATTGTTTCTCTACTTCAACCTTAAAGCTTTTGAAGGCATCCAATGCTTCACTCTTATTATGAAGCATATAGAGATACATATATCGAGAAAAATCATCAATAAAGGTGATAAAATATTCTGACTCAATGTCCACACCGGACAACATATATCCGTATGTATGATTTCTCTAATATGTTTGAACTCCTATCGCACCTTTCGACTTGTTAGTCCGCTCTCACGCACCACATGTCTCAAAATCAAGAAAATCTGTGAGTACTAAGTACCCCATCTTTCACTAATCTTTAATTCTTTCTACGGAGATATGTCCTAATCTCCTATGCCATAACGTAGAAGAGTCATCAGCCAATAATACACCTTTAGTGCCAGCTGAACATGATACAAGCAGTGGCATTATTTTGTAAATTAATGCAAGAAAGACCATCGACAAAATACCATTCCCAACACAATCGTATTTATTAAATAAATTGAAAGATGTTTCTAAAAGTGAAAGGAATAACCATAAGGTACAAGTCTTGAATTGAAATCAAGTTTCTAGAGAAACTTGGAACATAAAAGGTCTTTTTCTAATTTTAAAATAAAACCACTACTTAAAAATCAAACTATACGCCTCCTACAAATCCTCCATACGTAGCCCATCTTGTTACCGATAAGATGTATTGCTCACTTCCCACCGGCTTCTTAGATTTTGCATACCCCGTAAGGAGTTTGCAACATGGATCATGTAGATCCAGTAATCAATCCACTGTGTGTTAATATTAACATTAACCATATAGATTCATAACAAACAAACGAGGTTGGATTACCTTTATTCTCAAGCCATTTCGAATCGATACAATCCTTCTTCACGTGTCCCTTTCTTTTTACAAAAGAAACACTTGATTCTTTCTTAATATCACCGAGGTGGAATTCTCCCTTTTCCTTTATGCTTGTATCGAGATTTTCCTTTCTCGGCACGTTGCTAGCCAACATCATTGCACTTTCACCAAATTCCATAACAAGCCTCCCTTCCTTCTTGAACACACACATGGTCATTAGTTCATTGATTGACCATTTATCTTTACGTGTATTGTACGAGATTTTGAATGGCCCGCATCGATGTGGGAGAGTGTTAAGAATATAGGCACTGTGAAGGATTCCGACATTTCAACCTCGAGATGCTTAAGTCGAGCCGCAATGTCCCTCATTTGTACATAATGCTCGCGCACACCTTTCACACTCGCTAGTCTTAAAGAAGAGATTTCATAATAAGCGGTGCTTACAAAGCCTTATCTCAGTGACGAATTGATCATCAATGGCCTTTAGCAAGTCTTGAACATTGGTATGTCGATCAACTAACCACGAATACCAAACAGAGATTTTAGTCTTAATAAACATCATACTAAGGCGATTAGATCGCTCCCATTGTTCATAAAGCATGATATTCTCTCGAGTACTGCTTTGAGTAATTTTAGGTGGTTCGCTTTTCCTAATAGCATAATCAATATCCATCCACCCTAATTGAAGGAGAATTCTTTCTTCCATATTTTATAGTTATCCCTTTTCAGATCGGGAATATCACAAATGATATCAGTAGAAATTTACATGTAGGTGAAGCCGCAATTAAAGATTATATGCTTATTAAAATTTTGAGGCCTAAACTATAGTCATTCTTACCAATGTAAATCATGAATAATATGAATCTAGTGACATAAAAATCCCACTCAAGGCTAAAGTTTTAATTCAATTAAATTCATCCTAACTTTATTTTAAAACTATCAAATTATGTTCCTTTTCCTAATCCCTCATGGGTAAATTAGAAAATATAATTTGATATTATATCCTAATTAATCACACAAAAATATAATAAAAATTCCTTGGGATAATATCTATTATATCACATATGATTAATTACAATTAATATTTATTTTCTAAATGTGATCCTAAATAAACTTTATTATAGTTTTAATTAATTAAAGACGTCTACTCCCTAATTAATTAAAACTATATGAATCACTTAAATATTAATTAAATCCTTATACTCAATTATTGCATAAAACCATAAGCAATATTAATTTAATTTCAAATGTGCAAATATTATTTATCTTAAATTGCATATATGACAATAAATTATACAATCAAAATTAAATAATATAAGCACTAATTAAATCCATAAGAGTCATTAAAAATTAATTTCATTATGCATAAATTATTTAACTCAATTTTATATGTATAATTAATTACAAAATTTATACATATAAATACCCAAAACAAATAATTTAAGCATAATGTATTTAAATAAAATTTTAATGTGCCCAAAAATTATTTAAATAAATATAACATGTATAATAAATATTATACATGTGATAAACATAAATTAAAAATTATATTCGTAATTATTTTATATATATATATTTATTTTGTTTTAATAAAATTAAATATTTAATATATATAAAATATTATACATTGAAAACACATAACGTGCTGTAGCCTGTTGGTTTGACTCTTGAATTCATTGTCCTGAGACCAAGGTTCAAGTCCCAAACAATCCAAATGTATGATTTTTTAATAAAACTAACTTGTGATTCTATATAAATATATTCTGTTACATAACATAACAGAACGGGCTCAGTGGTCAAGGGATGTACCATTGAAAACTTTATGGCAGTAATCTGGGTTCGATTCCCAGGCAATCCGACCATTCGCTTTACATTAATGATACTCCTACGATCTTTCTATTCCCACTGAATCCATTGCTTCTTTTATCAAAATTCTTTAATTCACCGTTTTATTCATGATCTTAATTTTAAGTAAAACTTCAATTTAAACAAAAAGTTAATTAACGAAGGAAATAAATACCTACAGAATTGATTTATTTTCTTCATTGTTTTTCAAGTTTAATTTTACGTAATCACTCAAAATCAATATTAAAACACTTTATAATTTCCATATGCATCAAAAACAATCAAAATAAAAAACCCAAAATTTCATTGTTCACAAGCAAAATGTAGTTGCTTTCAAATGGCTCTCGATACCAAATGTTGTAGTCTCAATTCAATCTTAGAACGCTCATAAAACCATATGAACTCATAATTTAAATGCAAATGGAAACAAAATTGATTGAAAACATACCTCCGTCATTGATCAATTTTCAAAGACTTACACGGAATTCCAATGGATTTTCTCGTTCGATGCTTTCACCTGTTTCTCACACTTATTCTCTCACAGATTGGACGGTGTATCCAGAATTGTTATGCGCTAATAAAGTGAGAGGACCTCGAGACTTTATTAAGGTTCTTCCATCAAGAACCTTTGTTCTTTTCGGACCGACGACGGTTCGACTAAACCGACCGTCACCACTTCGCTCACTAACGTTGCACCACTTTGATTTACAGTGGGTGTATTATCATCAATAACTTAGGGGAATGATTGAAATTCTATTTAGAAATCAATTTTTGAGATGTTGTGTTGAAATCTGACTGCGTACAAGCCATCCAATTATTGAACGAGGGTCCTAGCTAGCAATTTATGTTTAGAGGATCATATTGTAGATGATATTAGTATGTTAATTTCTCAGATGCATGCATTCATTTGAATGCTGCTTTTGTCATAAGAAAGCTAATAGTGCAGCTCATTCTTTGGCTAAGTTTGGTTTTACATGTCATGAGTTTGTCACTTGGATTGAAACTGAATCTTTTTGATCCCGTTCGATTCTTAAAAATAATATTTTTTTTCATAAAAAAATGAAAAGAAAAAGAAGAAGAAGAATAAGAAAAGAAAATGGAATAAAATGTGAGTATTTTAAAGGGATGTGTTCATTTATCAAATATAAATAGTACATAGTTTTATTAGATCATCTTCAACTCTTAACATTATTTCATACTAAATTTTTGTATTATGTTGCACTATAAGCTATACCAAATTTTTACTTATTTTCAACCTATAATATTAAATATTATACTAGAAAGTATATTTTTTTATAAAATAAAATATTTATTTAAAATTGCACCAAATATTATACTAAAAGTTATATTTAATAATTTTTTTAAATTGTATATTTAATTTTAATTTATTATATTTAATAAAAAAAATTTAATTATTTTATTAAAAAAATTAGTATATAAACAATATTTGTATGATAAATATTATTGTATTAAATTTATACTAAATTTAATGTTTTAGTGCAAAATTAGAGATAAGGTTAGAATCTGACTTTTTTTTATTATCATGAATGAATGAAATAAAATAAATCATGATAATATTTTTGTTCATTTTATGGACTATAATTCTAGATACATCCACAAAATCTATCCGAAGATATCCAATAATTAAAATTAATAGAAAATATAATTAACCGTAATTTGTGATTTAAATTCAAACTTATTCAAAGTAAAAATAATCACGTTGATTAAGTCACATTTGATTATATCTAAATAATTTTACCGTTGAGTTTAGGATAAAATATTTATATTATAAGTTACGCTTAAAAGCAAGGGTTAAATTTAAATTTTATAAAATATATATACTTTTAAATGTTATTATTTTACAATTTTTGTACATAATTTAAACTCAATTATTAAGTTTATCGATTCAAAATTAAAAAAATAAGTTTCCAAATTGCTTCAATGTTTTAGAATTAGTATTTGGGTTTGTATTTTATTTGAAAAATTTGATTCGATCCAACTTAAAAATATATATAATTTAAAAATATTAATTCAAAGCTTTGGATTTGGGTCAGCCTAATCCTTAATTGTATATGTTTTTTGTTTGAAAAAATACTTAAAATAATACTCTTAAAATTTAAAAAATAAAAATAATACTTTTATTTTAAATTAAGAGTATGTAAATTAGTGTTATGTAATGTTATTTTTGTTATTATAAATTATAGAAATTTTAATTTTGTAATTTTTTTTTTGGAGTAACGAGAGACATGATTTCAAATATATATGTGAATGATTAATTGTATAAATATTATTTTAAAAAAAATCAATAGGGATTATGCTTTAAAGTATGTTATTGTAATTTTTTTTATGTAAATCATAAATGACCTTTTATGAAACGATTATTGGGCTTGAAGGAGAAACTGTGTCTAAGCAGAAAGGCAAATTCTACTTATATTCCTTGAACTTTAAAATACATATCTTTAATACGTAAAATCGTGCATGTGTCATGTATATAGAATTACCCAATCAAGAATCATCTCAAGAAGCCCTTAAAAGCTAGGCCCAAATTATTAAACCCTAATACTTTCTTCCTCTCTCTGTTTCACAATGTTGTACATTGTGGGAGTAGGGTTGGTTATAGCATTGTTAACCTTATATTCGTAGCTTCATAAGTTTTTCGGTTGCATTTGGTATCCAACTTATATGTTTCTATTATGTTTTGTGTAATTTAATCTATAGTCTTCGAAGTTTTCGTTTTCTTGATCTTTCCAATTGTTTTGTAAGTAGAGCTTAGGATTGTAAAACATATTTTTGGATAATGTGTCTCATGATATGTCTTCATTTACTTAGTAATGAGCTAAAATTCAGAAATAAGGTGAATATATTTGTAGATTATTTCGTGCTTTATTTATTATGATTATTGATTAGCAAATTAGTTAACCTACGTGCTTTTATCCATATGTTACTTGCTCTTTTTGTTGACCATGTATCTGCTTCTATTAATCTATTCGTTTGTTCTCCATGCTATTTGTTTACCCTATTCTTATTGTTTTCAATGAGTATTAATTTCATTTTGTTGTTTAATGGCATTTTCTTTAGTTGCTTTCTTCAACTCACTCTGAATTGTATTTTATTGTTTACAGTAATAAAATGGCGGTTCCTCTACTCAGTAAGAAGATAGTGAAGAAGCGTGTGAAGCAGTTTAAGAGGCCCCAATGTGACAGGAAGATTCTGTCAAGGTACTGTGTTTCTTCAAAAGTTTCTGATAGCTTGGTTTATGAAGTTATAATTCTTATAACAGTTTTGAGACCAATTTTTTTCGCTTGCCAATGTTCACGATGTTGTTAATGCTGGATATTTGAACAAAATAAGCCTCACTTTCTTTTTTTTTAATTGATGCCTTGCTTATAATGACCATGTGCGAAGCTTAGTTAGGGGCTATATGGGGTTGTAATCCAAGCTGAATTTTTTGCAAAAAATTAGTTGAACAGACATATCTTTTTATTCTGTGGGTGTTATCCTATGTGTTACCAATAAATTTTTTAATAAATAGGCAATTTAGGTAACTTTTTTTTTCCATTTTATTCATTTTTTTTCATGTACTCATGCTCATATTTACGTTAATTATTAATTATATATACAATAAAACATGAAAATATAATTCAATAAATTATATGCCTTTAAAGAGAGAATTTTACATGAAACATGGTATTGTCACCTAGTAGAACCGTTTATTTTAGCCATTCATTTTTATAATAAGAGAAGAGTGTAATAAGGCGAAAAAAGCCCTAAAAGTCTTGTAATTGTTACTAAATGAGCACATTAGTCTCGTAATTATTGAGTTAAGTATAAAAAATCTTATAATTTTTAAAAAAAATGAATACTTTGGTCTCGTAATTTATGAGTTAGACACACAATTAGTAATATAATATTTTTCATCTTTTAATTTTAAATAGATGTATTTCATTGATAAATATATAACATGTCATAATATTTCTTAAGTCTTGACTTATGATATAACAGAATAAAAAAAATAGTTCACATATTTAACTTTTGGTCAATCTATAACAATAATACTCTAATTATTTTTCTTTCTTCATTAAAGTTTTCATGACATTTTTCTCTTGCAATTTCAACACATGCATAATTGTATAATATGACATGTTATTTTAATGATCTTTTTTGTTAAGTCCCACATTGGCTAAGAGTAAGGCAATAATGCTCCTTATAAGTCTAGGCAATTCTCTAACTCACAAGCTAGCTTTTGGGTTTAGAGTTAGGCCTGGGTTTCTAAGTTGGTATCAGAACTAGGCTCTTAGCTTCCTCGTACTCCCATTGACCCTCGTGCCGTAAATCCGGACCGTGCCGTAAATCCGGACTCTAGCCAATGTGGAGGGGGGATGTTAAGTCCCACATTGGCTAAGAGTAAGGCAATAATGCTCCTTATAAGTCTAGGCAATCCTCTAACTCACAAGCTAGCTTTTGGGTTTAGAGTTAGGCCTACGTTTCTAAGTTTTTTAATTTATTTGAAGTATTCAATTAATACTTTTTCTCTTTTGCTCTTATTAGGTATTTTCTTCGTCCATTTTCTTTTTACTTGTCAGTTTTAGATTATTGGTTAAGATATATCTTTAATTATAGTTTCACATTGAATACTTAAATTATATCTTATATTTTAAATTTTAAAATACTTATTATATTTTTAGTTTAACATTGTAATTAATTAGTTAATTTAATATGATTATATATTATATATTACATTTTCTTTATTTTAAATAATTTTCATAATAGGTTATAATAAAATGTTGAGTGATTTACGAAACTAGAGGAACATTTGGATTAGATTTCATTTTTTATCAAAATTATTTTGAAATAAGAATTGCCACTATTATGATAAGGTATTGTCTTGTCATGATAAGACTTATCACGATTCTGGATGTCAGAAGTAAATCTTCTTATAGTAAGTCAATGACTTCTTACACCAAGCTAATGTCTTATCATGAGTTCCATTTTTTTTTTACAAAATCATTCCAAAGCATGGCTTACAACTATTATAGCAAGTCATTACCTTGTTGTGGTAAGCCTTATCATAACATTGAATGCTAGTCTTACACTGAGCAAATGTCTTCTCATGTCAAGTCAATATCTTGCTACAAATTTTATTTTTTACCAAAATCGTTTAGAAGTACGACCTACAAGTAATTTTTTAATGAAATATTAACGTGAAAGTTCTAAGTGTTGTATCATAATGACATTAAAAAAAATTAATCTTCAGTCCCTTTAAGAGAATTTTGTTGCTCCACCCTTGATAAGGGCCTTAATAGAGTTCTATTTTATGAAGAACAGTCTCCATGAATTGATTATGTTTGTTCCAATCAGTTGAGATGTTCGACCAAAGATCCAATTGCTAAACTCTGATTTACTTTTGATAGATGCATGGATTTTATGGACTGAATGATATTTTGAGCATGAGTTTTTGTATTTTTTACAAACATAGCTTTAAATTAGCTCAGGATTTTCCCAGTCAAACTTTGTTGTTGAGGGGTTAAAATTGTGTTTGTATATTCTCTTGCGTTTCTGTTAACAAATAATGATTTATGTTGGATTGAGTTTCGATTCTTTTTATCTGCTCAAAGATCACTGTGTATTATCAAAGTCCTTAGTACTTAGTAGCTGATGACTGTTCATTGATTGTATACACACACACACTTTATGTGCAGCCAAGCTGGAGAAGGCCCAAGGGTATTGATTCACGAGTGAGGAGGAAGTTTAAGGGATGTACCTTGATGCCCAATATTGGTTATGGCACTGACAAGAAGACTCTACACTATTTGCCTAATGGTTTAAAGAAGTTTGTTGTGCACAATGCTAAAGAGCTAGAACTTTTGATGATGCATAACAGTTAATTTTTTTCCATAAACTGATCAGGTCTAACTACTGTTTTCACTTTGAATATTATTTCTGTTTCTTCTTTTTTAAAACAAGTAGTCCAAAACATGTGAACTTTCTGGAACAACCGTTGTTATCATTATTGTGTAAATTCAGGATTTGCTGTGCTGAGATAGCACATGACGTCTCAACTCGTAAGAGGAAGGAGATAGTTGAGAGGGCATCACAGCTTGACACTGTTGTCACCAACAAACTGGCCAGGCTGCGTAGCCAAGAGGATGAGTAAGAACTAAGAACTGACTAGAAGTTTTATTGATTTCCTTGATCATTTGGCCCTGCCATTATGTAGTTTTGGCACTGTTAAATATATCCTATTCAAAAAATTTGATTTGTTTTTGAATTAAATGGTATATATTCTGGTATTTTTTCCGTTACAGTAAATTCAATGATACTTTTTTTTTGGTGTTTTAAGTCTTGCCTTCTCGCACCCATGTTTTTTTAAACGTCATTTTTTGTTAAGTGTCAAACTTATAAATTCTTAAAGATGTATATTATTCAGTATAATTCTTTACTTATTAGATTGCTTTCTCTCTCTATCTATTAAGTATTTTTTAAAAAAATAAAAAAGATCAACTAATCAATGAATAATCTCACTATAAAGTTATTAAATTATAATACTTTGAAGTAAAGTAACTAAAATGTTCAAAAGACTAAATTAAAGCTTTCAGTTTGTAGGCCATCTATAACTGTAGGCCATCTCAGCACAATACTGTATTTTTAAAAATTAAGCATGAAGCATTGATGTTTGACATTCTATAACTAAATAATATATTTTAGGATGTTTGGTTTCACTTTAGAATATGATTACTTTTTCCACGTTCCATTTTTGACCTGTGAATTTATTCCATATTAAAGAAACTAAACAACAATTTATTAGTTAAAATGCCAGTTCATGCAAAGTTTCTACGTAACCAACGCCCTTGGACTAAAAATGGATTTTTTTTTAACAAAAAGTTAGTTACAGAAGCATAGTTCGAACTAAGAAGAAATTTTAACAACATACGTATTGCTATTTAGAAATGTTTTAATAAGTTGTTTAAAAAAAACTTTAAAATATACATCATACTCTAAATCAATATGTATTGAAACACAAGAATAAAGATTGTTGAGTGTTTGAAATTTAAAAACAAATATAAAAAGAAACCTCTAAAAAGAATTGTTAAAATATATTTACTTTCTCCTCTTAAAAAATGTCTATTTTGTATGTACAATCTTGGTTTTTATAAAAAAATGTTTATAATGAATAGGTTTGGTTTTTATAAAATAAAAAAATTCTAAATGTTCCAAGAACGTTGATTTTTTACATTTTATAACATATTAGATAGAAATTAACCTATACAAAAAATATAGGTTTATTTTACCTTTAAATTTGATCAATTGGATGATTTTTTTTAAGTTTTGAGAATTTGAACTCAAAATCTTGAAGTATTAATTGTTTAATAATCGATTATATTAACTCAGTTTGATTTTTATAAATAATTTTTATTATTTTTTAAACATAAAAAAAATGATTTGAAAGCAAAAAAATCGAATTTCACTTTCATTTTTAAACTTGTGTATGTATTCATTTACAAAACATAAATATAGTTTATTATTAAACATGTTTTTTCTTGTTTTGTTTTCATTTATTTAGAAAACAAAACTTGTTATCAAATAATTTTTTATTTTTTTTAATAAATGAATTAAAAAAAAACAGATATTACTCTTGTTACAAAACGAGCCATTACTTGGTCACCAAAGTCTCAAAAGTAGTTGGTTTGGGTGAGTTGTTTCAAACTGTATATTGATGAACATTTATGTTCTGCTTGTGTCTATCTTGATGTCAGTCCTTCATTTCAAGCCCACATCTTATTGTAGTCCAAAAATAAAATGAAAATGAAAATCCAAAACTTATTGCAACTTAAATACTAGACCCACAAGTGAAAGTGATTATGTTGGAGCCAAGTCCAATCTTTAATTTTCTATAATGAATTCTTCTTAGTCGCTCATTATACACATGTCCATGATCTTTCAAAAGAAACTTTTGTCCAAATTATCCTCTTTTAGTTCTCCTTCGTCTGTCCTTAACTTGTAGTTTTATTATTGCCACTTTACTTAATTCATAGCTTATGCTCGATTATTGCTTTTGTCAAATATTATGTATGTCTTAATTTTTTATTTTTTATTTTAAAGAAATGTATGTGTCAATTGTTATTTAAAAAGAAAAGCTTTGTTATTTATTGTGGTTTAATATTTTTGAACTGAGAAATTAAGGATCAGATATTTAGCCATTATAATATACATTAATTTTCTTCTAGATGATGAAGACTTTTTCTTAGTTAGGATTTACTAAAATTTTGTGTGGACTTTTTTACTGGAAAATTGTGGTTTCATTAATTAGCTTCACAGATTATGTAACTGTATGATAGAGTATGTATAGTATTTTTGAAACAAAAAAGATAATTATGAAACTGAAGTCATTTTCATAAATTTATTGAAGAATTTGTTTATTTTTGAAAACTCATAAGAAATACTTATAAATTACAGATAGTAGATGGTAACAAAAGTACTTTAGTTACGTCAAAATGAGTAGTTTATTTTTTTTTTAATAATTTAGTACTTTGGTTTTTAAAAAATGACCACATAAAAATAAAGATTTAATTTTTTGTTTTATTTTTAATTTTTATTAAGATACTATTTTTATAAATTATCTTTAACAATAAATAATAATTATTATAAAATTGATAAAAATATAAAATATAAGTATAATTTTTTTTTAAGTTTTAATAATTTATTTTTATAATTTATTCATAATAATATAACTAAATTAGTATAAGAATAATAAATTAACTAAACTACCGTAACAAACATAATTAAAAGATTCTAGATACATTTTTCTCAATTTATAATTGCACATTTTTAACTTACAATATCACATTTATTAATCCACCTATTTATCATATAATAAATGAAGTTTGGGAATTAAGTCAAGATGTCCTAGGACAATTGCATGTGATTGTGTAACACGTATATATGTTTGGGATGAAACACTAAGATAATTTCCTTCTAGATGAAGAAAGAAATTTTTTTTCCAAGACATTGACATTTATATATTCTTTTTTACACATAAATAACTCCCAACAACTAGGGTAAAATTACATAATTTTTATTAAATTTGATAAAAAAAATTACATTTATCACACCTCTATAAATAATATATGATTATTAATAAATATAATCATATTTATATAAAAATATTTAATAAAAAAAATTATCATATTAACTATATAATTAGATAACCACCTATTAATTATAGCTATATATCTTAAATTTTTCAGTTTTTTTTTCTTTTCAATGATATGTGTAATTTTAAGTTTTCAATTTTTGATTTAAATTAGATCAATTAAATATAGGTTCTATTTGTTTATTAATCAATTTACTAATTTATTTAGTATCATTTCAAAATAATTTTTTTAAGATTTAATTAAAAAACATAAACTACTAAAATTTCATAAAATAAATACTAAATTGTAATGTTAAAGAAAAGTAGATTAAATAAAATAAAAAACATGAAGCGGTAAATTACTGTCGTGAAAAAGAAAGTATTATTAAATAATTAAAAAAAAATCATCTTTGAATTTATTCGATGTTTGTTGAGTCAAGTGAAGGAGTAAAAGCAAATAACAAAGAAGTACATATATAGCTGGAAGCCTCGGTATTATCTTAAATTTTTGGTCCATTATTTTTAACTTTAATAATATTATTCTAACTTTGTTCGATTCTCTTTTCCCCACCACCATCACCACTATGACCAAAGGTGCCATTAAACGAGGACATAATTTTTCTCCCACTGTTTTGTTATTTTTTTTAGGTGTTCAAAATAAATATATATTGTGATATTTTAACAGCAAAAAAAGATTGAATTAAATAAAATACTTAAAATGAATGAATAATATAAGAGTTCTAACATAATATCTACCTGACCATTTAAAAAAAATAAAAAATAAAAATACAGACTTATAAACAAGACTTTGATAATTGTAGAAAAACTAAAAGTAAATTCCTCAATTCGAGCCATCTTTGATGTATACATAATTACATATTCAATGAATATGTATACATGCTATAATAAAACTATATTCCAGTAATTTATAACATGACAACGAAGTTGAGAATGTTTGATAAAAGAATTGTAGCTCTCTCTCTCTCTCTCTCCCCTTTTTTCCTCTGAATTTTAAATCTTTTACTTTATTCATTTTGGGTAGGTTTACTTATCAGTATTCAGAATAAATAAGAATTGAATTTAAAAAAATGAGTGTAAAATTCATTCAATTTTTTTTTTTGTGTTTATTAAAAATTGTAAAAAATCGAAATAAATATGTTAATTTATTCAAATGTTATTTTAAAATAAAAATAAAATATTTTAAAATAAGGGATAATTTTCTAATTGATTATTTTATAATTATATCTTTTAACTTTTAAAAAATAAATTAATATAAAAAGAATAGATAACAATCAATAAAATTTATTCTTAAATTTATAGAATTTTTATTTTATGTATAATGAGTAAATAAAAAAATGAGAATAACTCCTATCAAATATGTTTACCTTTATTCATCGGCGAAAGCTTACATATTAATTCATGCCAATTAAAGCTGAGAAAAGCCAAAAATAAAAATACAAATACAAATTTTCTCTCTCTGTATCTCTATCTAGCATCTCTCTACATTCTATTTCTAAGATGTTAGGTAAGACTATGAAAAGTTAGGAAGATTTAAAATATGACATGGTTAAAAAAAATATATTGAATAATCATGAATAATGTGCCATATGTATAATTTTTAGGAAAAATTATTATCTAAATATTACTTAGATCAAACACAAAATATACAAAATTATACTTGAATTCATAATTATTAATTAATTATGTAGTTAAAAAGTCACTTTTATATCTACACATTTTCTTTATATAATATTTTAGTATTTTCTATGCTCTATTCGAAGATGAAAACCAGATAAGAAAAATAAAGTGTGTATAATTGAAGGATTGTAACTACTATATATATAGTTAATATTTATATATTTATTTTAATCCATCATTAAAATAAACATTATCCTTACGTCTCTACATGTTAAAGGTTCGCATACTATTAGATACATTAAAGCCTAAATTACTTAAATATGAGTATATTGCTTTTAAATGGGCTTAATCTTATATGACAATTTTCAATACATAATTGTTCATATGTAAGCCTAATTGTTTAAAGATCCAACAATCTTTTACTTCAGTTATATGTGTAAACTAATAATTATGCATTGCAAAAATAACGATATGAGTTCAACTTTACTATCATTATCGAAATATATCTCTAACCAACCCGGTCCATCAATTATATCAATATAGGATCTAAGTGACCTTCATTACATTTGTCGTAACTTGACCTATCAATGATCACGTATATCGATACAATTGAATAACATGTATTATGATGTGAATGTATAACATGAAAATTTCATATAATATGATCTTAACATACTTATTTTCAACTGGTCCAACCTTAAACCGTAATGAGATCAAAACATACCAAAATCAAAGTATAAATAAACCAAAACGTCATTTATGTAAAAAAAAAACCTCAAAATCTCCATTAATTGAAATAACTAAAAATGTGTCTATATCAATAAAATATGTAAAATTACAAACTTTCACTAAACTAAATAACCTCAAATGACATAACACTTATAGAAGCAATATGCTTATGAAACATTTTGGGTGACAATCTCTTATAAATGGATCCATAATCATGGATTTTTTATTCATTTATGCTATAGACATTTGTATACTTTGAACTTTTTCCTTAACAAACAGAAACTTGATCTCTATATGTTTCAACGTCGAACTTTTGTTGTTAGTGGAATATAACATTGTTGACTTATACATCTATATTATGTGATTAGATGTCTCATAACATGCTACAAACTATGTTGTCATTGTAAAAAAGTTATAATAAGAGACTACTTAGCACTCTTCCAAGATATAGCACCCCAAACTAACAAGTAGACATAGCTCGACGTAGATTTCATATTATCTTGACATATAACAAAATCGAAATTAGTATACCTAATGATCTCAAGTTGATGCGAACTTTGAAACGTGAATATGTAGTCTTTTGTTATGTGAAAGTATTGTAACACCCGTTTTGTTGCTTCTAATGGTCTAATCCTAAGTTGTTTAAATATTTTCCAAAAATCCCAACAATATACACAATATTTGTACACGTACATACTTGAGCATACATTAGACCCCTACTACTTATACATAAGGAACCTTGTGCATTTTCTTCTTTTCAAAATCATTCTTAGGGTACAAATTAAGACTAAGATTATCTCCCTTAGCAATAGGGTATCATTTGATTTTTAGTTCTACGTATCATATCTCTTGAGAACCTTTTTGATATAATTCTTTTGTGATAATCCTAAATACTCTTAAAGTTATCTCAAAAAATATTTGTACGCCTAGTACAAAAGAGGCACCCTCAAGACCTTTCATCTCGAAGTTCTTAGTTAGAAATATCGTATTTTCATGCAATAAACTTATATCGTTAATAGTAAGCAAAATGTCATCAACATATAAAATTATAAAAAAATATACTTACTTCCAAATAACTTACGATATATGCAATCATCAATCAAATTCATCTCAAAATTGAACGAGATGATCATTTGATGAAACTTAAAATATCATTTTTAAGATGTTTACTTGAATTTATAAGAATTAACCCTTATATTAAGGTCAAGATCTATTACTCCAAGAACTATTAAGAGGTTATCTTACCATGACTCGAAGTTGGTACCATTAGCATAAAAATAGAATTAATATTGACATTAATATTAACATAATCATTCATAATTGAACAGAAAACAATAAACAAACAAACAAAATAAACTTATATAACTTTTAAACCAAAATAACAAATTCAAATAAAATTAAATTACATATCAAGATATTAGACATTTCATTAATATTTTGTCTTTAGATAACAATATTAATTTATAGGTAATATCTTGATGTAGTAATTAAACACTAATAATAAAAATATGTCAAACAATAAATCTTCTTTTGGTCAGAATTATTATTTACATATAAAAATTGAATAATCATCATGTTTGAAAATATCAAAAATATATAGATCGAAATAAATTTGATTCTTAATTATTCAACATAAAAATGTTTTGATACACTTGTTAAAATCTAATAATTTTTGGTAAAAACTATCACCTTAAAATAACCCAAGAACATTCATGTTATATTATCAATAATCAAAGAAAAAATATGCGAAATCGTAATTAAATTTATAATTATTAATTAATCTCGTAGTTAAGTAATTAATCTTTTAAATCTACACATTTTCTTTACATAACTCTTTAATTTTCTCAATGTACTCTATGATGATGAAATATCAAATAAGAAAAATAAAATACATATAATTTGATAAACAAAACCACTATATATATTCAATCATCATTAAAATATATACTATAAGTCTTTATATATTAAAAATTCACACTTTATTAGACATTAAAATCCTAATTATAAATTATTTTTAAGTGAAATTAACGTTATATAACATCTTATAATATATAATTATTACATACTTATGCTGTTAATGAAGGGGGTAAGCACAATTTAAAAAAAAAGATCAAAAGAAAATAAAAAAAAAGCATGCAAGCAATAAAAAATGGTATATTCCAGGACAAGAAAAGTTCTCGACTTTTTCTCCCAACAGCATATCCTATCTAAGTGTTTAATATATATATTTATATATCTAAAAAATTGGTTAAAAAATAAGGAATTGTTCCATTTCAGTGGCAGGACTGTTTTGATTATTTAGTCCGTGAACCCACCCTATCGTTTTACTATTTACATCCTCGACCCTCTGATTATTCTTTTGAAGCCCAGCATTATCACTTTTTTCATCATCACCGGTTCCAAAAATTTCTTGGACAATTGACTCCACATCTATTTCATTATTTCCACTTATATCCTCATTCCCATTCTCCGGAATATACGGTGGCCTTGGAATTTTTACCACCAAATCCCAATCCATCCCTCGAAAGAAATCGTGACCCTTGATTTCTTCAACTCCTATTCTCTGCCGTGGATCCTTTTCTAACAGCTTCCTAATCAAGTCCCTTAGCGATGTCGTTTCACCTGTTAGCTCTGCCTCCTTCGTTAATATTCGGTAAAATGTTTCCTTCCTGTTAGACCCTTTAAACGGCGTCGTCCCGTACAACATTTCGTAAAGAAGAACCCCAAGTGACCACCAATCAACGGCGAAATCGTGGCCATTGCCTAAAACAACTTCCGGGGACACATACTCCTCGGTTCCAACGAACGAGTTGGATTTCTCCGATGAGTCTGACGCTATTGGGGACGAGTTAACTATGACTTCCGCCGGCGATATCGAATCGTCCGGCGAGATCCCCGAGTTACAGAATCTATGGAGAGGAGACAATCGCTTCTTCTTCTTCTTCATTGGTTTGGATTTCGCTATCGAGTTAGGGCTCGGTGAAGAATTAGGAGTTCTCGGGGAGAGTTTGGTGGACAAATCAAAATCTACGAGCATAATGTGACCATTTTCCTGAATCATAATATTCTCTGGTTTCAAATCTCTGTAAACTATCCCTAGATTGTGCAAGTACTCAAGCGCAAGAACCAATTCCGCAGCGAAAAACCTGTAATGATAACGATAGTTATTAAAAAAGATTACCTAAATTTCCGAACAACCAAACAGATGAAGAAGCACAAAAATGCAAAATTTGGATTTAATTATGAAACCAACCTTATTACTTCATGAGAGAACATTTTCTCAGTCTGTCTCTTTCTAAGCAAATGAAGATTTCGTCCGGGGCAATAATCAATGGCGTAACCAATCAATTTCTCAGTATCGAAAACACCATGTAATTTCGGAAAAAGCGGATGATTAAAATGACGTAGCACATCTTGTTCAAAGCAAACTCTTTTGTACTCATTGTGATAATTGTTGTCACCAGATTTTCCTTTTCTCTCAATCAATACCTTAGAAATGACCTTCAGAGCTAGAAACTCGTCGCGTTGTTCGTCCTTCACGAGAAACACCACACCTTTGGCTCCTCTGCCAAGAGGTGTTAACACTTTGAGACCATGAAAGTTCAAGATAGGGATTTGATGGAGCTCTTCTTCGTCGTCCATGGCAGACATGCGTGTAAGATTGACAACCGAGTAATGAAATTGATCCGATAGTTTTGGAGAAAATACCTGTTGGATCAGGTTTTTATATACAAGATGGGAGTCTTGTTGAAGAAGTATTCAGAAAAAGGCGTGCGAGAATCGCATGAATTACGGTGAAGTAAATGCTGACTGTCAGAACGTGATTATATATCAATCAAATAATGACACGTTTATAATTTTATACATTCAAATGCGTGTGTGATTTATTAATTATTACCAATTTATGATATGTTATAAAAAACAAAGTCATTGGTGCGAAATGTAATCTAATGTATACATACAAAATTATTCATGTTTTTTTTTATTATCAACTATTCATGTCAAATTAAAATAACATAAATACTTTTAATACATAAAAATATTAATAATATACAAATTTTTACTCACCTTATTTATATATTGTTATGCTAAACAAATATTTAAAATATATATTATTTTTTATTTTTAAAATAATTTTATCACATATCTTACAATTTAAATGATATAAAAATAAATATTTATATCTCTTGACATTTTTCGTTGCTAAATTATTAATGAATTACATTTTATATTACATTATACAATTATACAACTTATTTGTAAATGTGATCTTCCAGCAAAATGCTTTGGAAGTATCAGAATTTGTCCAATTATTATAAGCCTGTGGCCAATGGAGGAAAACTTGTAATTTTTTGTAACTTGTCCAACTTTTTGGTTCATTTTTGTTGTTTTAAATTAAAATATTAAAAGAAATAAAAAAAATGGATTTAAAAATAAATGAATAAATAAAGATAAAAAGAGTAATGGGGTGTGATTCTAGAAACCGTGGAGGAAAATAGGGAATATTTCAATTCAAATGAGGGCGGGCGGTAAAGCACTTTCATAATGGGTGACGCTACTGTTGGCAGAAAGTAAAGGAAGGTCCTCCAACTATTAAGAAGTGTTTTTCTATAATCTACTTTTTTACAAATTGATATGACTACTAGGAGGAAACTTTGAATGGAGTTTATGGTCAAATTCTAAGGGGATCAAAATATTTATTTATGGCAAAAAAAAAAAAAAAAACCTTGAACGAGCTGAGCTGGTTTAACAACGTATCTTTTAGATTTTTATTTAAACGGCCAAATTGTATAAATTTTTTATTACCTATAATATATCAGACGTAAAGAAATTAACAATTAAAATTTTGGTCAAAGTTTTGCAATAACGTAAATGGTATTATCCCTCGCTAACTTCTTTATTTTTTTTTATTGTTAAACAAAAAAGTTTAATTGTTCTTAACAAATAAATTTTTTTAAACTTCTTTTATATGATTTATATGTTTTTTTTCATATAATATAAAAATATATATTTTTATATTAAAAATATAAATACATAAAGAAAAAATCATTTGAATAATGAATCATGTAAAAATAGTGATGGAATTTTTTTTCCTAGCAGAAATCTTCTTTTTCCCCTGTGATTAGATCAACTATTATATCTTTAAATTTGGTGCAAAATTTGGCTTAAAGTTACTCAATTCTAAATCAAATTTAGTACCATGATTAGTATTGCATCAAATCTAGTACCATACTGTTCATTATATTATTACTGTTCATGCTAGGCTATTTAGGAAATATATAAAATATTATTAAATTTTTATTATATATAATAAATTAAAATTAAATATATGATATAAAATGACTAAAAAATTACTAATACAATATAAAGTTAAAATATAATATATATCATTATATAATTTTATTTTATTTTTAATTAAATGTAATTTTTAATTTATATAATAAATTTGATATTTTATTTTAAATATTTTTAATTTTTTAATTAATTATTATTAATTAATTAATAATAATATATAATTGTTTAATAGGTTGAATATAATAATTATAAAAGAAAATTAAAAACAATATTTTTTATAAATGAATATATTTTTTAGTGTAATATTTGGTGTTATGGTTGAAAAAGAGTAAAAATTTAATATAATTTTTGATATAAAATTATACAAAATAGAGTAAAGTGTTGAAAATACTCTTATAGCAAACTACTTTACTTAGTTATCCTTCTTTCTTTTTTAACAAACCTAACTTCTTTAGTTAAAGGCTATATTTGTATATTACAAAAAAAGGCATATTTTGTTACCCAAATTTATTATATTTATATTAATTTTTAATATTTATTGTTATTTAAGATATTTTAAAAATATCTAAATTATTTAAAATGTATTCATTTAGTAAAATACCACATTTAATGAAAAAATATTTTGTCTAAAGTCACGTTTTGTCACTAAATATATATTAGAGACAAAATAAAAAAGTTATCATTATATGTTATACCTATTGAGATGCTATTTTCAGATAAAATTTTAGTTTTATCGTATATTTATTGACAAAACATTTTATCTCTTATTTTTATCACTAATTTATTTATTAGTGATAAATTTATTTGTCTTTTATATCAATTTTTTGACAAATTATTTTGTTATTAAGTCATTTATTAGAGAAAAAATTATTTGTTTTTAACATAAACTTCCTAAAAAAATATTTTATTACCAAGTTATTCATTAAAGCAAAATTATTTGTCTTTGTAACTTCCTTATAATTTATTTTGTTGTCAAATCATTTATTATGGATAAAATTATTTATCTTTTAAGTGTAACTTGGCGACAAACATTTTTGTAACCATGTTACTTATTAGTGATAAAAATATTTGTTTTTTTTTACTAAACTCACTTGAAAGGATGTAATATGCTTTGTGATAAATTTTGTATCTAAAGTCACTTAATTTTTTATATTTTTACATTAAAAGTCAAATTTAAATTAGTTGTTATCGTTGCATATTTTGATCTCAACATAATTAAATATTAATTATAACAAAATTATTGGTATTCATGTAATTAAAAAATATATTATAATGAATCCTTGGTTATCACATATATTTTCAACACAATTGATAATATATATTCAAATTTTAAAATACATAAAATTGGCCTTTTAAAATTGCATTTGAATATGTCACATATACATAATTAATTAACACCTAAAGTTCATAAAAAATATATGCCAAAATATCCAATTATTTGCTATCCAAATCTCAATATGCAACCTATACTTTGTATGTATGTGCAGCTAATGATTTCTATGTATAATATTAAAATAAAATAAAACCAAATATCTATAGAAGGTGAAATTATAGGCGAAGGCATAGATACATTCATAAAAAATTACTATAACAATTGTAGGATTTTTTTATTCTGTGCATAAACCTATTTCATTTTACCTTATTATATTTATACAAGTTAGTAAAACTTTCGTGTTTTTAGGGATGTGCAAAAAAATCGTGGGTTCGGTTATTCGTAGTTATTCGAATCGGTGGTTTGGTTTTTAATCGATAAATTTCAAAAACGATGATGATTTTGAGTAAAAATCGAACATGAAACAATGAATACGGTTCAGTTACGATTGTACTAAAAATTGTATATGTCAATAACCAAAATTAATTATATTTAATTAATTAATTTATATATTTAATAAATTAAATTATATTTTTTCAGATTTTTTTTTATTTTTTTTTCATAACCGTCCCAAACTGTTACCCGGAGGTAAAAAACCGTTTCCGAATCGTAACGATTTTTGGACGATTTTAAATATAGGTTTTATAATTAAGTTTAGGAAAAATCGTCCCCGGCCGTACTCGTGTCCATCCGTACGTGTCTCTTCTAAATTTATTGTATCAATTGTGAATCTAAGATGGATTCTTTTAGTATCCACCGATCAAATAACAAGATTTAATTCCAATCATAAACTTATAAATCTCTTGTTTTGTCAAAAGAGGATGTGAATCCTCGTTTTGTCCATCTTCACCATCTTTATGTTGAGCCTCTCTACATTAAGTATCTAAACCATCTTATCCTCATAAAAATTCATTTTTTCATCCTATCAGAATAAGGAGCCATACATACCTATAGAAAAAGGCTCCTTTATTTTCCAATATTTCGAATTTCCTTGTCTCCACTAGAAAGAAAAAAAAAAGAGAATAACCTAATGAATATATGGCATATCTAGGATAGGAATTATCTTTTCATGTGATATTGTCGCTTATCTAAGATAGTTGCTTTACTGTCCAAGAAAGAAGCCTGAGAAGCAAACAAAACAGATAAGTTAGATTATCGAATTGGTGTTTCAATTTCTATCTTGATTCTCAAACAGAGATAGTTAGTTGTGTTAAATGTGTATTAATTACCCAAACAGAGATAGTTGTCCAAGAAAGAAGCCTTGGGCTTTTTGGGTACGTACGTGTATTGTTGAGAAAAGGAACTCGAATATACCATTGGGCTGGGCAACTTCTTGAATTGAAGCCCTATAGGGTATTTGATCGATCCATCCCTTTCATTATTTCAAAGTTATGCATTTGAACCATAACTTACCATTGTCAATTTGATTTCTTTTTATTTTTAAAAAACCTTTCATAAGATGTAGGCTTAGTAAAATAATAAATCATAAAGAAAACATCACTGTGTTATTTTACTGAATGTAAAGAAATTACAAATGTTTGATATTCAATTCTCAACCCTCACTCACAAAAACTTTAAATGATTGCTTGTTATTTAAAATAATATTTTATTTAAAAAATTATTTAAAATAACATCTAATAAAATTCATAATAACAAAAATAAATTTTTTATCTTGAACTGAGAAAGATATAAGTCAATACTAAATTATTAGAAATTCATACATAATTAAATTTAATAAAATCTCATTAAATTAAGGTTGTCTAAGCTTATAAACAGTACTAATGTTGAACTTTTAGTCGATGTGAGACTGAAAAAAACTTAACGGCCTCCTCTACACGGACAAATGTGGTCTCACAAAAGCATAGTGAGATTGTTAAGGATAAAGCCCAAGTCATCGATCAACTCAGGTCCAACTCTAATACCATGTTAAAAACTCAAACCTAACTTAATCAAATAAGATCTAATTAAGATAAAGGTTGTCTAAGCTTATAAGTAGTTGTTGTTGAACGCTTGGTTGACGTGGGATTGAAGACAACTTAACATAAATAACGGTATTTTTTTTTATAAGTTTTAGTCGCTTTTATTTTGTTAGGTTGTTTTATGATTCTTCCCAAATTAGTTTTGCTAATCTTTTAAAACTTGCAAAAGTTGAGAGAGAGAAATTTGTTACTACTTTGGATGTGTTAGTGTGATATTAACTACCCCTTGTCTCTATCTCTTATATATCCCAAAAGAATCAAAGTTTTTAGACCATCCATTCTTTGTATTGAATATACCATTACAAATGGCCAGCACATTATCACATGACTTGCAAAAATAATTCACGAATAAGACACTCTTGATACCTATTGGTTATTGCCTTTGCTTTTCTGTATTTTTGTTTTTGTTCAGCTTCATTCATTGTTTGATAATAGTAATGATAAAACAAGTAAGAAGTCAGATCTTTATTATTGGAGAAAGCTCTTCCATACTTGTCCCTATTTGTAAGTGTTTTAATTTATTAATAATGAGTAATGAATGATCTAGAATAACATGCAATTTCTTTTGTAAAGAGTTGTGCGAATAACTATTACTTTTTCTAATATACGAATTGCATATTTTACGTCTAAGATAATATGAGTTTGAGTCGTGTATATATAAGAATTTCCACACCTTTAATAATTTCTTGAGCTTTTCTGAATCGGATTAATTTTAGTACAGGTAAATCACATGGTAGACCCCTCCATTGTTCTTCTTCTTACCAAGTCATTGGTTAATTGCCACTTTTATAATGATACTATCTCCATCATCATGTGTCGAGTCGACTGTACATGTCAATTTAATATGTTATAATTTTGCCTAGTTTTTACTCTCTTATGAAAAATACTCGAGTGGGAAAACTGGGAAATGCAACATTTTGTGTCTAGTTAACGAATGAGAATTGGGGTTGGTAACTTTCCAGTATCCTTATTTTTGTTTTTATGTTTTTTTTTAATTCTTCTTTTCAACTATCAGACATCGAATCAAATAGGTAACTAAATTGTGTGCTAAATCAAAATATAATATTTAATCGATATATTAACCTCTAATCCATATATAAATTATCTTATCTAATTTTTTTTAATTTAAAACTTATTTTTTTAATATTCAAATATTAAGAATTGTTTATTATTTTGCATCAAGACTAATTTTTATTATAGAATTGTTGTTTATTTATTTTTTATTAAATTTATAAAATATAATAATTATATTTCTTAAATTATTAAGTCTTAATTTAAACCATAAAAAGAATTAATACAACGAAATATGATTTTAATAACATTAATGATAATTACTTTTTAGGATATATTATATTTTTTTCTACATTATTTAAATTCAAAATACCTCCTAAATATCAAATACTACATTTTACTTTAAATAAGTATTTTGAATAATTACCTTAAAAGTTTTTATAATACATACAATTATGAATAAAACAATAATAATAATTTATCATATATTAAAAATAACAATCATAATTATGATTGTAATTTAAATAAGTATGAATTGTACTTATAATAGTATTTGGATTTTTTATACAACTTACTTATAGACTCGTAAATGACACTTGAAGACTAAACCTTTAACATATTCAAATGGATTTCATGTTATAAAATGAAGTTTTTTACATCTAAGTCATGGATCTTATATTTGATAAATTAAAATATGTGAATTTAGTCCTATTTTATTTTATTTTATTTTTCTCCGCATCAAATAACCATATTTTATGTTAATTTTAATAATAATTAATATTTTTGAATTATTTTAATTTATTGAGATTATTGTTTAATTTAAACAAAAAAATATATTAATTATTTACGTATAAGTATTTTATGGTTGTATTTGATAATAATACGAGTAAAAAAAATCTAAGATAATAATAGAGATAGTTTAAAATTGAGAATCAATAAAACATGCAACTTTTTCTTGTTTTAAAAGGGTTATTAAAACAATACAATTTTAGAGGTTTTTATTATTAAATAGTATTTAATTTGATTTAAAAATGAGACTTGAACTTGAAGGAGGAGATCTGTCTTATGTATGAGATTGAAATTTTTTAGCTGTTTAGTCAGCTTAATCTTAAAAGATGTCTTTATTTTAAAGGTATTGTCTTGGTTATATATTGTAGTTTAAAGGACTAATTTGGTACCCAGATAGATTTAGTCTTTCAAAACTAACTTGCCAATATAGTATCTCAATTTTTTTTTCTTTTAATTTGACCAATATGCCACCCAACTTTTACATTTTCATCAATTTAATACCCTAACTCAAATTTTGATGAATTTCTTTCTTGAAATAGTGAGATCCACGTCTATACAACCAACTATTAACTAATGAGGTTTTTGGGATTATCTTATTTTAGAATTTCAAGCATTTTTCTACTCAAGAACCAAAAGAGAAAGACACCTTTTGAGTTTTTGACTCATAGGCATCCGTTCCATGTGGAATATAGTTTTATCTCCATACTTTACTTTATATTTTATATATAAAGGAATTCTGAAAAACAGTTATTCAAATTGTTTCATTCTTGACCCTAAATAATATATGCATTTTACATTATAAAAAAAATATGCTTTAAACATTTTTAATTTTTAAAAAATATATTTTTTTATGTTATATAAAATATAAAAATATATGTGCAAACACATGAAAGAAAATAAAAGTAAAGCTTTATTTATAAATTATTTATAAAGAAATTACCAGAACACTATGTCACCATAATAAATTTAATTAAATTGTTTAATATTTTTTCAGAGGTTTTATTATTATAAATTAAAAAACAAAAAAATTATTAAATAATTTTTTTTAATGTGTTAACTAAGATACCAATATGACATAATTAATATTGAAACATGATTAATTAATATGACAAGATTACTACTCGTAATTTTAAAATATTTTTAGAAACTTGACTATTGCTCTTGCTCGAAAATATGAGAAATTATAAGGGGTGTTTACGGTACGATTTGATCTGATTTTAAGTAAAAATATTTTAACTGAATCAGACAAGACCATTTATATTGCTTAAATTAAGTCGAATTGGACCGTTTGATTATTAAAAATATTGAACTGAACGGTTTTGTTCAATTTGATTAACGGTTTTCAATATTTTGATTCGGTTAATAATACATAAATTATAATACATCTAATGATATACTTTTGATTTAAATATGAAAATTTTAATATATTATTAAAATCGATCCGATCAATTTAAAAATTAATATAATCAGATTGAATCGTTTAAAAAATAGTTTTAATTAATACAAATCATACTGAATTTTTTGGTTTATAAAATTATTCGGATCGATCTGATTTGATATAATTTTTCGATTAAATTCAATCGATCCCATTTTTGTATAAACTAAAATGTCTTAAAGAGTTGAACACTTGTTTTCAACCCAAAACACAAAAGAATTCAATTCCAAATTTGAAAAGGCACACATTCTGTGGTAAAAATTGCTAATACCAAAGCAAACTATGTAAGCCAATGAGCTAAAACTGAAATTGAGCGATGATTTTAAAGAGAGTAGAAATAGACTCAGAAATTGAAAAGTTTAATTCCATGAATGTAACATATAGGAATTTGTGAGTAGTGAACCGCAACAGTTTTTAATATATTAATAATAATTATTAGTTATAAATTAGTTTGCAAGTTTATTATTTTTTAATATTTAATTAAAAAAATTAAATATTAACAATTTTTTTTAATTTAATACATTATTTAAATATTAATATTAATTTTTATTTTTAATTATATAACACATATTTTTAATATTATAATAACTATTATTATCCGACATTATCGGTTACAATTAGTCTTGAAAAAATTAGTTAGACTTTTATAAATAATTATTATTTTAATTATCTATAATTATAAACATATCCTTCAAATTTTATTTATGCATGAGGGAAAAACAAAAACAAAAAACAAAGAATCCGGTATGACTTTTAAAAAGTAAAAATTACGGATAAAAAGTTCATCTCAAAATCCAAAAATATCTTCTTAAGATTAAAAGATTGATGAAAAGAGGCTGGGTGAAGAAAGTAAAGTGATAATTTTCACAGCTAAATATATAATTTGACACGATTTAAGTAAAAAATAATAATATCATTGGAATTCGTAATATTATTTTATGTATATTTTAATCAATCATAACTTTACGTATTCTACTGTTCATTTAAATAGTGATAGCGATGGAGAAGCAACACACTATTTATGTTGATACACATCTAACTATTAAATCAATTTTAAAAAATTATACTGGGTTAATCATTTTCCTAACAGAAAGTATCAGGTGTAGACTTCTTGTTAATAAATGTGCATGAGTAAAGCATGTTCATAACAAATGCTAATAACACTTGTTTGCTTTTGAAATAATTAATTAACCTCCTAGAAAAAGGAAGAAGGCATCTTTAATGGACCACAATCACCAATTTTACTAAGCCATTGAACATGGATAGTAACATTCTTCTCATTGATTCTTTTAAAATTCTTTTACTACCATTCATTCATTTGTTTGGAATCCTCCAAAATTAAATTGTATTGCTGTTTTGGCTCCATCCCTAGGTCAAAAGATAAAGTAAAGGTTCAACTTGTATTCTAGCTAAACTGTTCAGTGTAAACTCAATAAGCATACAAAAAAAAATATTTAACTCTTAAATAATGGAAATTGGTAAGGATCATCATGGTCATGGCTCCACTCACTTTATATCCACCTTTTTTTTCTTGTCTATTAAAAACAATAATCTTCACAACAACATTTTAGTTTTTAAATTAAAAGCATTTTAAACTATTTTTTAGAAAAATACTTAAAGCCAATGCATTTGAAATAGAAAGATGATGCTTTTGGTTAAGGTTAAGCTTGCAAGTCCCCTTATTCACAGAGATTAACCCATAAAATTGAAATTGGAACTCGGGGATGGAAGAGAGATAGAGAAAAGAATGTACAAAACGACCAAAGGACGCCTTAACTGCGAAGATTGCACCAAGGACAAGATAGGAGACATATATAGATGTTAAATTTACACAGGTACGTAGCCCCTAGTAGTAGCAAACACATCCTGATCATGCAGTATGTGTTAAGTTAAAAGCTCTGTTCAGTCTCTCTAGAACGCCACTAGCTTTCCTTTTTGCCCTGGAAGTGCCATTTTGAGCGAGATCAGATATAGTTCCATAAATATTCTCTTCTTCCCTCATTTGCTTCAATTTTGTTCGATCATTTAAACATATGGTGTGAAGGATGGCTATGCAATTCTCCTTGTTACGAGCACAAGTTCCCTCCCTCATAATTTTTAGCAGACACGGAACACCTCCTAGTTCTCCCATGTCTTCTATGGCCTTCTGATGACTTGAGAGCATTGCAAGGATGGCCAACAACTCATCCACAAGCACATTACTCATTATTTTCTTAAGGATGACTCGAACCGCACCTTCCCGTACAGCTCTCGCCTTGTTTTCATGGATGATACATAGATTAAAAATAGCAGAAGCAACATCTTTCATTGCTAACAGATGCCCTTCTTCCAATAGACTGATAAGCGGTTTCAAGGCACCAGATTTCCCAATGAGAGTCTTATTAGAATCAAGTGCAGACAAAGTGAAGATGGCAGCAGCTGCATTGCTTCTTGTTTCAATGGTACCTAATCTTAGTGCTTCCATGAGTGTAGGAATCACAGAAGGAGTTTCTGCAACCAGCTTCTTGTTGTTGTCATGGATCGAAAGATTCAACAGGGTTGTGATCACATCTTCTTGAATTTCATGGTGAATGTTACTTCCGGGTTTGCCTCCAGAGAGGGGGGAAATCAATTGAGGGATGGTATCTGATGACTCGCCAAATAGGGCTCGAAATGATGGCATCCTCTTTGTCAGGAGTCGAAGCTCCTTTGCAGCTTCTTTCTGTTCAGGCTGTGCTGAAGACATCTTCCTCAGCAAAGAAAGAAAATGATCCCGGTCTGCTTCCGTTACTCCATCTTCATTTATACAATGAACAGGATCCGACAATTCAATTCCTCGACTCTTACACCACTGAGATATCATATCCCTAATCAAGTAATTAGGGGTAAGAATTGTGTGTGAAAGAACTTGTTGGGTTTGAGGGCATGTCCTGTTGCCTGCTTTTAGCCATTTCTGGATGAACGTCCTATCATATGTCTATCAACCAAGACAAAAATGCGAAATTAATTAGGCCTAACTGCAACTCAAAATTCAAAACACAACTGTAAGGAATCCAACCAAAAGAGACAGTACTCACTATTCAGCATTTAACCATATCCTGTAAGATAAAAGGTGTCAAAATACTTTTCAAATGTGATAAACATTTTAAAACAACAGATACACAGTACCACCAATAATGTCATAAACAGAAAAAAGTTAATTGCGGTTCTCCTGTCTTTTCCTTCAATAGCTGTTCAAGACAGCTAACCATGTTAACAATAATTAAGATTTAAGACATGTTTGCCTAAGAATCAAAAGATTGCCGTTTCAGTTCACTGTTTCAGCAAAATGAAATGAGTCATAGTTATTCAAATCCATGTTATTAAGATATCAAACATCTAAAAACCAAAATTTATGGGGCTTTTGACGAATTCTAACCAGAACATTCAACAAAAAATTGTTTGGCGGACACACTCTATTTCTTCTGCAACAAATATCTCTTGATACATCGGTTAGTTTGAGTAGAATCTGAAAGGGAAAAATGGTAAAATTCCAAAACCAACATGAGTTTTGATGAAAATTTTAGATTTTTAGGGCTCCACAATGACACGATGAAATACATAAGAATCGCCATATTCGTATCGTTTCCATTAAGAACAGAACGAAAATGCATAGTTAAATATTGTTCCCAACGTTAAAATCGTTTTCAAAAGATGAAAATTGGTAGCAATCACTAACATTCACCCAAATGAGTATAAAAAGAGAGAGGAAAAAAATAAAGAAGGGAAAATCCCAAAACTTCACCTGGTTATGACTGATTTTCTAAGAGACCAAACAAATCGAGCGGTAACATTGAACCCAGAAAGTGAGAATATGAGACCAACCTGACCAGTAGAAACAATGACAGGATCTCTCATCAATTCTTTAGAGAGAGGACAACGAAACTCCTGCGGACAATAGAGTGTGTCGTGGAGCTTCAAAGAGAGCGATCGCTTTGTAAGCTTGACTTGTTTGAGAGCAGAGAGAGCGTCTTTAGCCTGATCGATGGTTTCGGTACAATAATCGTCATCGTCAACAATAGCTCTAACCAATCTCTGTAGCTCCTTCTTCAATTCAGTTACTTTCACCATCACTGTAGGATCAGAATCCAAAACCCCTGTCTTCGCCATCTAAATCCGATAACCGGTTCAATTGTGGTTGCCCATGATGGTGAAACAGAGTAGCAGTATAAAACATGCTCTGTTTCTAATCCATTTATGATCTCTCTCTCTCACACACTCACATGGTTTCTCTCGGGTTTTATGGGTTTTCTTTTTGAGTCTGACTTGTGTATTTCATTTCTGGTTCTATTTCTCAGTTAATTCTTTGGAACTGGAAAATGAATGCGAAAACTAAAAGGCACAAACACCGAAATAGTACCCACCGCTATGCTACGCATTTTGTCTTTCCTTTGCTATTTATTGTTATTAAATTATATTATTTTAAAAAAATTACATTAATTTTAAACTTTATTAAATAAAAATATCATATCAATAATTAATCATTCCTCCAACTATATATACTAATTTATTAACATTACTATTTAGTAATTCTTTGTCCAAACTTCTATCTATATAATAAGTATGTTGTTGCCACGTAGAGTGGTGTTAGTTTTATATTAATTGATATTTATGGTTTCAACTCATTATTTTTTACTCGTTTCTTCTTCCATTTTTTTTTCAATTTTCTATCATTTTTCATTCCCTCTTCTAAAATTGAATAGTTAAATTTAAAATTTAAAATTTAATATACATAATTTAAAATTTAATATGAAGGTTTAATTTTAAAAAAATAAAAAATAATCTTATACAAATAAATATAAAGATGTAAAAAAGAGATGAAAGAAAATAAAAAGAAAAAATAAGAATAGAAAAATATAAAAAAATAACAACATTTCAAATAATTAAATTATTCTTTGATCTTTCATGTATAAAATTTATTTTTAACTAAATATATATATATATTGAGAATATAAATACTTTAAGATACTATTAATAAAATTTTAAAAAATAATGAATATTCAAATAATAATATAAATAATAAAAACTTACCGCCCCATATCATCTATATAGTTAGTTTTATTAAAATTTGTACCATTTTAAAATTAGTGGTACTGTATACTGTCCCAGCAATAAAAATTATTATCATAAGGCAATCTTTATTTTCAAAAATATTTTCAGTGAAATTGTGTTAATTTTTTTTATAAATATTTTGGTGTTATTTTGTTAAGTTAATTTTATAATTGATATACTTATCAAATGAAACGCTGAGATTATACTGTGCTACGATTAAATTAATAATCTGGTAAATATTTGCCGCTTTTACACACTAATATGTACTATCAATTTGTTTATTGTTTATTTTTTATTTTTTAATTGATATAATTTTTTGAGGATAAATTAACAAATAATGTTAAGTATTATGTAAAATAAAGATTTAATAGTTATAAAATTACGAAAGCAATCTTAAAGAAATCAAGCATAATTATTATTTATTTATTTTAAAGAGATAAATATACAAAAATTATCGCTAACTATTTTAAATGATAATATGATAGATAATTAATAATATATTTATATAAACAATAAATGTCTATAACATATAATTATCTACATTATCATAATAATTTAATTATAATCAAACAATGATAAATTATTATGTTTATTTTTTTCTATATATAATTCATATGTATAACATAATATCATATATAAGATCTAATATCAAAATATGATACATCTCGTAACATAATCACACTTAAACATTCTTTTTTTAATAAATTATTATAACGAGGTTAAGATATCATCTATCTTATATCTTACGATTATTGACTTAAAAGGTGTAGGATAGAAGGTCATTATCATTCATAAGTTGTTTTAAGATCATAACAGTTTATTCATTTTGTAGATTATATAAAGAATGATTCTACCTAGTATTTACAAAAATCGTCATCAAACATCTAACATTGTTTGTGGGAAAAAAATATGTTTTATTTGGTTGAAAAAATTTCAAAGTTATTAAACTTTCAAAAAAAGTTATCCGAGTTCTTAATCTACTAAAAAAAATAAAAAAAATGTAAAGTTGTTGGCCTAGAAAAAGATGAAAATGAATACACAAGGTAATATTATAGATTACACAATGATATGTCATAATCAAATAAGGGAGTTATAATTGTAAGTTTATTTTCAATAAATATTAATACAAATGAAAAAATTACCTCAAGTAGCATATATGTATATATTTCTTATGAAATACCATAGAACACAATATGATATAACATAATCAAATAAGGGAATTATAATTATAAATTTATTTTTAATAAATATTAATACAAATAAAAAAATTATCTCAAATAGCATGTATGTATACATTGCTTATGAAATATTTGGGAAGCCTATTCTTATAAATTATATACTTAACTCATAATTTTAATAAGAATGCATCAAGTAACATATTTATGGTATCTTAATCATTATATTTACATGGTCTCTAATTACTTATCGTGATATCAATATTTCTTCAATATAGATAGCATATATTTTTAACCCCTTAAAAATATTTTTGAATATAATTATAATTTAATTTTTTAATTTTTTAATATTAAAATACCATATTTTTATAAAACTATTTTTTTTATTTAACATGTAATTATTAATTTATCAAAAAATAGTATATTAATGACAATATTACTTGATATTATCTATTTTAAATTTTATTTTTTGATATTTTTATAAAATTAAATTATATATATATATATATATAAATATCAATATTTTATAACATATTTATTATTAAATTTAAAAATTATTAAAAATGTTCTTTTATCTTTAATATATTTATTTTATGTAAATTAAAATTTATTAATGATATTTTTGGTAATTTTTAAAATCAGTAATAAATGTATCATAAAAACAACATCATAAATATGGTAATAACTATACCCTAAATGTTCTTTAAAAAAAAAAATCCTTTCATGCTAATGTTATTACAGGCAAACACGAAATGAGTGGACTGAAATAGCTGTCATATAATGTTGGATTTGGACAAACTTGCTCAACATAACAACACTCTGATAATCAGACCCATAACTTTGGGAGTGCCAAACGCTGATTACCGACTCCAACAAAATAACGCTTAGATAATCTGATCCATTAACCTTGAGGCTGTTGAATGCCGATGACCTATCAATTTTATACAGTAATCGGGGATTAAATGCACCAAGTATTTCCATATTATCATTCTCGCCTCTACATAATTATTAAATTTATTTTAATCTTTCTTATTATCATTATTTATTTATTTTCCTTCCTCCATGCACGAATGTTATATCCATTGTAATCCTTAAACTATTAAAATCATAATTCAATCAGTTCAAATATCACTTTTTTGCCTTATAACGATAGAAATTCTTATTTATGATCTTGAAAGCTCATAAATCAGAGCATATATAGAATCATCTTCCATTGGTACTCTAGGAAACGGTTCCGAAGAAAGAAATTGGGGTTCTCGATGCTTCTTCACGATCAACGAGATACGTCAACCTTGTGATGCTTTACTCCTTCCTAACCCCACAAGGTTTCGAGACGAAACTTTACCTGAGTTTCGATTAATATATCTTTTGATTAGATTTTCATTTTTTCTTTTACTGGTGAAGACATATCATGAGCGAGGGAGGGAGGCCGAAGCGGTGAGTCAGCTGAAAAAACCCCTTCTTTCTTTTTCTTTCGTAGAAAATCACTTTTTGTTTCTTTTATATGTCATTTGCATATACCTTAAAATCGTATTTTTATTTATTATTTAAAATTTAAAATTTACTAATAAAAAAATAAAAAATAAAAACTAAAAAAAAATGTCCAATAACATTTTTATTTTTGTCTAAAACTCATTATTAAATATCTCAATAAGTAATTCAAAATAAAATTTCAAAAACTGTTCTTTTTCTTATCTTTTTCTTAAATTACTTTTATCGGCTCTCAGATAAAAATTACAACAAAATTACAATTATATGTATATATAATTTTATCGGTTCAATGATAAAAGTTACAATGCTAATTTCAAATTAATATTTGAAAAGAATAACGCTTTTAGATATTTTGTTTTTAAACCACCGATTTAGTTATTGACTAATGAGTTTTTGATCTCACACACATTTTTAATTTTTAAAAGGCAATTTGAAACAATAATGAAATTATTAATGTTAAAAATAGAAATATTATTTTATCCTCATTTTATGGTATGTATAAATGACATGCAAAAAAAAAATAAGTAACAAAAGTTTAATTATACTTGAATTAATTAGATTTTAATGTTATACTTTAGGAAAAATGAGAAGAGTGATATTATATGTATTAAGATGGACATAATATTTGTATATATATGAAAAATAAAAGAATAATAATATTTTGTTAGTTGTTTTCAGCTCAATTCACCATTTAAAAAACGTGTTTGCAAGGATGAGATTACTCAAGATTATAACTAACTCTTAGTTGGTTTTTCTGATCAATGTGAGACTCTTTAATACTTCCATCACATTGAACAGGATCGTAACCCCAACCGTGAGGTTGATTGGAAAATAATGTCTTACACAATCGAACTTAAGATCCATCTCTAATGTCATGTTAGTTTCCTAAACTTAACTAATCACTCGAAACGCGCTTGTAAATATGAGGGCTACTCAAGATTATAACCAAGTCTTTACTAGTTTCTCTGGTCGATGTGGAACTCCTAAACACCCCACTCACATTGAATAGAGTCGTATCCCCAATCGTGAGGTTGATTGGGAAATATTGAGGGGAGGTGTTGAAGAGTCCCACATCAACCAAGAAAATGAGTCAACCTCACGATTGGGGTTACGACTATGTTTAATATGAGAAGGGGTGTTGAAAAGTCTCATATCGATCTGAGAAACCAGCGAAGAGCTGATTATAATTTTAGGTAACCCTCATCATTGTAAACGCATTTTCGAGTAGTGAGTTAAGCTTAAGAAACTAACATAGTATCAAACCTAGATTCTAGGTTCGATTGTGCACAACATTATTTCCCAATCAACCTCACGGTTGGGGTTACGATCATGTTCAATGTGAGAGAGGGTGTTGAGGAATCTCACATCGATTAGGGAAATCAACGAAAAGTTAGTTATAATCTTGGATAACCCTCATTTTTACGAGCGCGTTTTCGAGTGGTGAGTTAGGTTCAATAAAACTAACATATTTAAATTAAAATAAATATAATATTTATATATTAATGAAAATAGATAAAAAAAATGATAATATGAAATGGTTGATGCATTTAATCAACAATGTTGTTTTGTTCTACAAATTCGGTTAATCCTTTTAGTTTTATATTTTCGAGTAATTTTATATTTATATAGTGATGTTATATAGTCACTCATATATTATATATAATTTATTTACTACGAATAAAAATGAGATAAGAAAGGGTACATCTGATTTTATCTTTTTTAATACCGACGCGGTTTTATAATTCTTTGCATGTGATATGTTGGAAAATATGGAAGACACTTGTCTTGTTTGGAGTTAGGACTTGGAGTCTTGGATAATTTTGAAAAAGAAAAAAGAAAGAAAATGTTATTTGTACATTATAAAATAGTTGTTATTTATTATTTTATATTTATTAAATATCAAATATTTTTTTAAATAAAATTACATAAATTTTAATTTTATTAGAATAAAATATTAAGTTAATATATATATCAAAAATAATAAATAATTTCAGTATAAGAAAAAACTACTTCCGTGCCCTTTATTTTTATCATTAAAGATAACGGTGCCTGCAAATTAAGTCTTTTTACTGCTAAGCACATTGATTTTAGGAATAAAACAATAATTATATGACTTTTATACATGTCGATAAAAATATCTTTAAAATTATTGATAATATTTCAATAATATTTTAATATCGAGATAGATTATCTACGATAATACCAACAAAGTGTCAATAATAAGCTAATATCAAGAGAATATAAGTTACTAATACATACATTATCCATAAAACATAGAATAATACCAATAAAACAAGGTTTATAAATATTTTAAAAAAAATTAAGATGAAATATATTTATTTAATTTTAAATAATCATAAAATTTATTAATTTAATTTTTTTATGATTTTTTTATTTAATGATAAAAATAAAAATAAATATGTTTATATTTATATGTATTAGATAAACAACTAATTTAAAAAATACTTAATAATTATATTGTTATTTTTAAAAATTTGTTAAAGTTTTTATAATTTTTTGTTAATTTTCCTTAAAAATAATAATATTTTTTAAATATTCTTAAAATTTAAATCTCAATTATCATATTTCAAACATTCATTAGCACAACGTGTTTATTAAAAGACGAGAGTATCCAACAAATATGATCCACTTGAAATCCCGCTTGTAGGATATATTTATTTATTTTTTAAAAATCAAAAATTAATACTTATAAAATTTATAATAATAAAATAATATTCTTAAAATTAACTCATATCTCTCCCCATTTATGTTAATAATATTATTTTTTAATAAATTTTAAGAATTTATTGAAGATAATTTTCCAATAATATTTTCAAGGTTGAAATGATTAAATATTTATTTTATTTAGATTATATATGTTTTTTAATCATTTATTTTTTAAAAAATATTTTTAAATTCCTTTAATAGTAAAAAGACAACATAAAGTCTCTTTTATTAGTAAAATAACATAATATATAAGGATAAATTTAATTTTTTTACCATTTTTTTTATATTTTTTGATAAATATATAAATAAAAAAATTAATATTTAATTTAAAAAATTATTCAAATTTTTTAAAAAATATTTCTTTTAAAATTAAACAAAAATTTTAATAAATCTTAAACAAAATTTTTATTGTCTAATATTCAAAATCATAAAATAAAAAATTAATTTAAATTTGATAAAAGAATTTATTAAAAAAATTAACTAATTTTTTAATTAAAAATTATATATTTATTGAAGATAATATATATAATCATATATTCTTTTATATTTAATGATTAAAAATTAATTTTATCATTATATAATACTTTTGTTAAATACAAAATCTTAAAAATACATTTTAAAATAAAAAAATTAAACTTCCGTACCCTTTTCTTGCACATGATATCCCTAATGATTACTTGTTTGGGCTGTTTGCGGTGATTCCAGCGCATCCACCGCTCTTGACTTATTCAAAAATGCTGGAGTGAAGATATGGTATTACTGGATTTTTTTTTAATAATAAAATATTTTCATAAATTTTACATTTTATTAAATTAAATTTGACAAATTGAATATTCATACCTAAAAATACCATTAAAGAAAATGTTCATCTTAAATCACTATATTAACTTAAATTTAAAACCAACCAACCAATCAATAATCCATCACTTCTTTAATTGACTCCATATATTTTGATGTAAGAGTGTCCATCGATCTGATTCGGTTCGATTTTATAGAAAAAAAATTTAATCAAATTAGACCGTTTATATTATTCAAATCGGACCATTCTAAACAATTTTAATTATTATAAATTAAATTTGATCGTTTGATTTATAAAATCGTTCGATTTGATCCAATTTAATATGATTTCATTTTTTAGACATCTTTAATGAAAAATAATATGAAAATTTTAATATATTATTAAACTAGTTTGGTCTGATTCGACCGGTTTAAAAATTAATACAAATTGAATCAGATCATTTGAAAAATAGTTTTAATTAATACAAACCAGAACGAACCGTTTGATTTGTTAAACCGTTCGATCTGATTTTTCAATTTGGTCCAATCTGGACCGATTTATAAACACTTCTATTTGGATATGTCAATTTCCTGATGCTTCTATTTTATAGCCTATTTACAAGAAGAATAATTCCAATACAATTATCTTTCACTTCACAATATTTACTATTAAGATTAAATATCTAAGATTTAAGATTTTTAAAGTTCAAGATTTAAGAAATTAAAGCCGTTAAATCAATTTCGCGTAAATAAAAATATGAAAATTGTGTAATAAATTTTGAAGGAAAAAAAAAACAAATAATTAGAGTAGTTCTCAAAAGTGGCTAAATGAAAAGATATTGAGATCAATGAAGAGGTAAAGGTACATAGAGATTCTAATGAGAATAAAATTGCATAGCTAGAGCATAATTCATCACCATCTTCTCTTGTGACATGTATGTATGTTATAAGATGGGTTACATATGTTTGTAGTTGGACTAACACATCTCAATTTGTCATTCTGTATCACTACCGAGAAACCAACGTATTCAAAACATTTACATACGCAATCTAACATTGCATCATTAATTTGTACACTACTTTATTTATAAAAAAAATTTGATTATGCTGAAGGACTAAATATATTAAGAATATGTGTTACGTGGGTATTAGGGTTGATCATCCAATAATTCTTTGAAAAAGGTTTTTTAATTCTGTTTCTATGTAAGTTTAATTCGATAGTTTTTAGATAAAATTAATTTACTTCATTTAAAAAATATTTTTTTTTTCAAATTTTTTAGATAAAATAATACTCCAAAAAATAGTATTAAAAATTTTAAAAACTTGTCATGGTTAAATTTTATAAATTCAAATAATTTCACAATTAAAAATAATATTTATAATATTTATATAAATGATTTAGAGATTGAAGGAAAGAGACTAAAATATATGAGATGAAAGCAAGATTTGAAACATAGATATCTGTAAAGATGTCGATAGATAAATTTTTAAAAAATATCAAAGATAATATCGTTGTCGGTTAAAATTTTGAAAAAAAAATCATGAAAAATATAAAAACTCTATTAAATATATGATTTTTTTTTCAAAAATTAATAAACATTAGAACAATAGATTAATTATATATTAAACTAATTTTTTATTTAATATGTATATTTTAAAACACATAAAATATTTAAATTAATCAATAAGTTGATTAATTAATTAAAATATTATATAATAAAATATTTTTTTTGCTAAAATATTATAAATTAAATGGTTAAAAGTTTGAAATAATTAAATAAACTATCTAATTATAACTAATATAAATAGATAAATCTCGATAATATGAAAATGAATTTCATTGATTATTTATTTTTAAAAGTACCTATGTATATAACAAACATGCTAAAAAAAGAAAGAATATATTATTTACTACAAAAGTTATAAAAAAAATTGAATTGAATTGAAATTATTACTTAGAAAGAAGAAAAAAAAGAAAAAAATAAATCGAGAATTAATATTTGTGATATTTTAACAATATTTTAGTGACAAAATTCACAATACTTAAGAAATTTTAACAAAAAAAGATATTTTATAGATATTTTAGTGATATTATCGATATTTTTGTAACAATTTAATTAAAAGATATATGCATCACGTTTCGATATCGAGCTGTTTAAAAAATAAAATTGTTAACATTTTCATCCTAGATAAGAGAAAGGGAGAAAAATAGTATTTTTCTAAAGAATATAAATTTAATTGGTTTTTTATTTTTATTTTTTAAAAAATATAATTTTTTTTCTTAAAAAATATCATCTTTTAAAAAATTAAACTAGATTGAATCATCTAAAAATTTCTAAAATAAACCTACTAAAAGAAACATGACTAATATAACTTTATTAAATAATTAGAATAGTAATCGACAAAATGAATTACAAGATTAAAACGATCATTGTCTCAATTATATGGGTATCTACTTGAGCTTTTTTATTTGATTAGAATTTCCCTTTAAGATTAATCAAATTGGGTTTGGGCGCTTGGATTGAGGATTCGAAAGCCCAACAAATATTAGCCAGAGGAAGGGACTGGGGCCTCTACTGAGATTCAGAGTATGTTGCTGCTTATAGTTTTGGTTCTGCTGATATTGTTTCATTGGTTCTGTTGTAGTTTCCTGCCAATAAATAGTTCGAGTAGAAGTTATAGACATTGCACACCAGATAAACGGCCCAAACCCGTTAGTTTCAATTTCCAATTGCTGATTATATTTTACATTTAATTTTAAAATTACAAATTTGATTTTTCTTTCTTTTGAAATCATCATCCACCGTATCATCAAACAAATTCGAAATGAAACTGTACCAATTTGTGTAAACAAATTATTAATAAATGTAATCATATGATATAATTCTTAAATATATAGAGTTTTATTTTTAATTTTAGTTTAACAAAAAAAAAATATTTAAATAGTAAGAAATATTTTTTAAAAAAATAAATATATATTTTTCATTAAAAATTATAAATAAAATAAATTGAATAACTAAATTATTTATACAACAAATAAATATTGATATTTGATATTGTTATCACTTAATAAACTCTTTGTTGCACTATAACTGACCACCCAAAGCATACAAAATTAAACCAAGCCCAAAAACATACAAAATTAACAAGTCTGTGTTATTTATAGTTAAAAATAAAATGTATAAAAATATGACTAAATAGTTAGAAAATATATTTTAAATAAAAATTAAAATATTAATTTATTAATAATACTTATTTATGATCACTAAATCTTAAACGCTAAACGTTAAACATTAATACTAAATTGATTAAATTAAGAGTTAGTTTGTTCTTTATATATATATATATATACTAAACATGTTAATTTTGTAAAAAGAAATATTAAACGTTCTATTTTTATCTTTTTAATATTAAATATAAATATTTACTATATTTAATCTTTTATTTAAAATTAACCATGGTCATATTATGCTATTATAGCAACAAAACATGCTCCTGCATTCTGATTTAATTACGAAAAATGAACACAATTTGGATAGATATCATTTATATTACATTACGTTTCAATATTAACTAAAAAACATTAAAACTTTTCAAATTTTCACATGTAACAATATATAATAAATATAAGTCAAAAAATAGATGATATTAACATTTATTGTGATTAAATTAACCAATTAGCTAGTTATGTACAGAAGACATATAGGTTATGGCAACTAAGGATGTGTTTATTAATCTAGAATAAAAATCAAACAAAATTGAATTAAAAAGAATCAAAATAATGAGATTTATTATCTTTGATGTTGTTTACTATTTTTTTTTTATGAAACGGAATAAAATATAAGATATTTCTTATGTAAGTGAAAAAAATGCTAAATGGAAATGAAGAATAATAAAATAATGATATTACCAACTTAATTTTGAGTAAAAATATATTTATTTTAAAAATAAAAAATATTATTTAAAATTACAAAAAAGCCAATTAATTAAAATATAATGTATGTATAATATTGAGTGAGCTTTAAAATATTACTCAAAATACTTAATAAAATTATTTATAAACATAAATGAAGAATAATCCATGCATTATAGTAACTCAAATACAAAAAAAAAAATGGAATACCTTCAAACATCTATCTTCAACATTTCATTTTCTTTTAATATTTTCATGCTCACTTTAAAAAAAAAACAATAACAATAGAATAAATTATATTCCTACTCTTTTGGGATGTTTGAATGTGTTTATTTATGCAACTCTTTCCTTTTAAAGCTTTGTGAGAGGGGTTCATGCTAATTAGCTTTTAGCGTTGAGCTTACATTTATAATGGACATTTTGAAATTTTGTAAAAAAGGATGGGTAATTTTGTCATCACAAAGAAAAAAAACTGAAGCTCAGAGATCAAGAAAGGAAATCAATAGCCCCATACTTGGAAAATAATTTATTATTGGGAATCAGAACAGTAATTAATATTGTTTCCATCTTTTCTTTTTCTTGTTTTTTTTTTCGCTTCAAGTTTTCTATTCCATTTTCCAATAAAAATAAATAGAAAAATGAAGTTAACACCCTCAATTAGAATCACTCTCATTCCTCGTTCACTTACATACCTGAAGTGCAACTTGGGGCTTACCAAAGCTCAATAGAATCCTGGGGTCTTTTAATCTATGGACCTTGGATATATTGGACCATAATAGGTTATAATGGAGGTCAATTCAATTTACATTTCATAAACTTCTCCAGATACATAATCTAGTGTCTAAAATTATTAAGAATATGTGCTGCATTTAAAAAAAATTGTGAGATGTAAATAGAAATTTGTATACCTTGTCTATTGGTCTGGGAATGTAATCAGATTTATCTTATGTGTCAAAACCAACAACATATATGTGATCTAAAAGAAGAAGGAAATTATTTTATGGTTTTTTTTTAAATCAAAACTTTTTTTATTTTTAGCTACAAGGAAGAATAGAATATGTATTCTATTGGTGTTTTCCTAGTAAGCTTAGATATAGACGTTGGCAAAGAATTAAAAGGGATGTTACTATTGCAAATGAATTTTGCAACTGTCTTCCAATTTTTAGAGTTGAAAGTATCAATAAGTGTTTTAGCATCATTTCAATATAAATCACAATGACTTTTTGTAGCAAAAGAATGTTGAATTGCATTAAGGAAAGTCACGGCTTCTCCTTGTTCACTAGTGAGTGTCTTAGTATAACCAACCCAAGTATTTTTCCAACATGAACTGTTACAATGAATCTCATACTTGTTTTGTCTTATGACCATGTAGCATCAAATTTAATTTTAATGACATTTTGTGGAGTGATCTCTCGTGTGTTAGGGAGGGTTATAAACATTAGTGCTAGAAAGTGTCTTTTTGTTTATTTGTATCATGTTGTAATTGAGAGAATTCTTCCACTATTTTAAAAACTTTATTGGCTTGAACTAAATGGTTAATTCCTTGTGATTATGGATCATCTCATTTAGTAACTATCAAATCTGTTACATCATAAGAACTATAGTGAAAGTAAAAGATTTTTTCGTATAACCTTCAATTTAACCATCTATTTAAAGGACTTAAAATGAAGAAGAAGTATGATTTGATATCTAAATTTGTACTAAAGTTTCAAAGAAAATTCCATATATATATGAACCAACATGATTTGAGAATGTCACATCTAATAAATAGATGTTCTACATTTTCAATTTCTTTCTCACATAATAGACAATTTGGATTACCAAACGGCATACAAGCACTTAACTTCTAGTGCACAAGCAATTATAGACAATTTTTCAAAGCAAATTTTTGTGTCATTCATAAATGAGAGCTTTTCAAATTATTCTCCATAAGTAGGAATAAGGCATTTGAATTCTATTATGTAAAAGACCTTTATAAGCATCTTTAACTATGAAATATTGTTTTTCTTGTCCAAACCAATAAATTTGGTCAATAATAGAAAGATCAGAAGGTTTTAACCTATAATATGAAGTAATATCCTTCCCAAATAACCTGTTTACTATAACATCTTAATACCAGTTATTAATCCAAATACAAAGATCAAAAATAAAGCATACCTATTGTAATGGTGTATTATAAGTTCTTCTATCCAATAAAAATTAAGGTAATATTTTTGAAAGAACCAAGTATCCAAGGATAATTCTAAATATTAATGTTTTTTATATGTATCTTCCATCAATTTCTTTGATGAAGTAGGTCTTGGATCTAAAGTAAATATTTTCAAATATTTGAATTATTTGATTTTTTAACCGTATTAAAAAAAGAGTTAATTTTAAGATATTTTTGACTAAAAACTTAAACCCAAAGTTTGTTTGATTGGAGAACCAATTTCCAAACTACTTTGGACAACATTGCTATGTTAAAGTCTTTAATTTTACAAAAATCTAGCCCATATGTGATTGATCTAATTACTTAATATAATACTTTAAATCTAAGTAATCTTATGTCTCAACTTAAAAATTAATAAAAATATTAGATATAATTCAATCAAATTATCTAAAAGAAGATATGTATATTTTGATTATAAAGAATTATTTGTTGATATTAGAATAAAATGATATAATTATTCAATCAATTAACACATATGACAATAAATAATAAAAGATAAAAATATAAATTTGATACCTCTTGCTATTCTTTTGTTTTTTTTTATATTAATTTATCCCTACGCACACATTATTTTGGTTAAGACATAACAATAATTCCCATTGATTATATAAATGATATGGAAAGTTCACCAAAAAGAATAATAAAATAAGTAAAATAAAAAGTTTAAATATTTGAATTTAAGATAATTTTTTAATAATATAATGCATTATTTAGTGTTATGGACAAAAGTAATTTATCAAATTATAGATTAATATATTTATAGTATATAATATTTATATAAGGATAAAATAATTATAATTTGGTTTATCTTATCCAACCAATTCGAAGTAATTATCAATACCAAACGTTATCCAAACACGTAGGTAGGCCATAGAGTCTGTCCCACTTATACCCCAACGATGTCGTATGCAGAGACTACAATCAAGAAAACTTTGGTGCACCCATGCCTACCATTGTGAGCCAACTGTCCTCTTTCCTGAGGAAATCATACATGAGACGAAGCTAGCTTTAGGCCGGTTCGGGTCCACGTCCGCGCCTATTCACGCAAGTCCATTAACGATATATAGACCTTTTGAACCTCTAATTTTTAATTCTATTGTATTTTAAAATATATATATTATAATAAGAATTAAATTATTAATTTTATATAAATACTATTTAATTAAATTTTCATTAAAATGGATTGAAATAATATGTGTATGAGGATGAGGCTACAACTATGCAATGAACAAATCAATTATAAAATGATTGCATGTATTTCTTTGGCAATAATAAAAACAAGTATAATCATTTTTTAATTGATTATTAATCTTCACTTCTCCTTTATCCAGACCAAGGTAAATATTGTAATTTGTCGGACTTAAACTCCACCTAATATCATATATCTAAATTGAGTTATTTTATTCTTATTTTTTTAAAATAAAAAAAACTTCATCTATTGATTTTACCACTAAAATAGTTGGCACTTGACACACGTGTGCTATCTCTATTCATTATATCTACAATTGTTTGATTGTTTCTTTTTTTATATAACAAAAATAAAATATTTCATTAATGTCACTCCAAGATAAAATTATTTTAGATGTTAGTAAAAACAAATCATTTATATATTTTAATCACGTAACTTTTTACATAAGATAATTAAATTATTAAAAAATTAAAATTATAATATTTTAATCACATAAATTTATAATTATGTAATTAAAGTATCATTTTTTTAGAATTATATGACTAAATTATCCCTTCTTTATTGTAAAAAATGAACACTTTAATCATATAACTATAAAGTTAAGGTATTTAAATTTAAAATTTGTAATGACCAATATATCTCATGCAAAAACTATGTGATCAAGATCTCCTAATAATATAAAATAAATAATCTAAAAAATTGATCAACTTTTAAACAAATACATCAAAACTTATAAAAAAAATCATGAATCACAACTTAATTCATGAACAATTTAAAATAATAACATAATTAATCTTGGGAATAAATAATATAAAATCTCATATACTACCATGTAAAATAAACTCTTTTAATACAATAAAATATATAAAATAACCAAAAAGAAACATATGTGTTAACAATTTCAAGCTAAACTTTAAGATCCAAGGTGAAAGAAAAAGGTATAATCTTTATATACTTGAGTATTGTTATAGCTCTCCCGACCAATTTAAAATCTTTTATATATTTCATTATACAAAAAAAAACCTTACATAATCAGTGCACAAAGACATCACACTAAATATAATATTAAAATAATATGTACGTAACAATGTATATGAACCCAATAGGACAAGTACTCCCTTATACTAGAAATGGGCAGGATAATTAATTAGAAATTTGATTGAGATTAAGCTATAAAGTAACAAAGAAGGTGAAAAAAGGGGGGGAAATAATTAGAAACCCTAAATGGGTTTACGAGGAGAAAAAATTGAACAACATGAAAAAGATGTAAGATTTAGAAGTATTTTAACATAATTAAAATAAGAAATAGTAAAAATATATTAGGGTGATTATAAATTTTATAAATCAAGGGAGAAAGAAAATGATTTATGGGAGGTGGAGAACGGAATAAAAGATTTAATATAGTGGATATTTACACCTAATAACAAAAAGGATAAAAATAGCATATTTAATAATTAATATACATAGTTTTAAAAAAATATATATATATATATATATATACATATATTAAAAAAGATTAAAATAACTTTAAATTTAATCGATTTAAGATTTATAATTTATGTTTTAAGATTTAAGTTTAAAAGTTTATAAATGATGATTTAAGATTATAAAATGACGTTATCAATAAGTTAATATTTTTATTATTGTTTAAAATATGTCTTTTAATTATTGAACTTATATTTTTATTCATTTTATATTTAGTGATAAATAACACATTTATCAATATCGAACTTCTAAAGGACTTATTTATTCATTACTTACATGATATATTTATTTTTATATAGAAGCCACGTTTTAATATAAAAGTTAATGGTATATTTTTGAAATTAGCAAGATGTACTACGTGACTATGGACTTGACTTTTAAAAAAAATTCAAGAGATGATTGGAAGAAAATAGGAAGGATAAGTGGTGAAGAACAACTGAAAAAAAAAACTTACATTATTATTCTCAAATCAGATCTCTACTTCTTGTTTTATTATTAAAATGGTAAAATTAAATAATGACACTAATAGGGGAAAGGAGAAAACAATTTAAGGAAAAGAAAAAGAAAAAAAGAGACGATCGATTTTGAAACCCAAATAAGGAGAAAGCATATGCTTGCTTAGAAGTTATTGTTTTTTTCACGATGATAATTAAATGATTGTAAATATATAATCAATTCAAAACTATATATTTTAATTTAAAGTTAGCAAATTTATGCAATTAGTATTATAGATGAATAACGGATTGAAAATTGTTTATTTTTTACTAATTTAAAGCGGATTTGAAGATTTTTAATTCGAATTTGATACAATATTATAATCAATTTAAATTAATTCGAATATGAACAAAATAAATTTTGTTTGGATCAGATAAGATAAAATTGATATTAAAATTTATAACATATATAACGTTTAAATCTTAAATTAGTGTATTTGTAAAAAAATTATTATTTATAATCACAAATAATAAAATCAAATATATAATAAGTAAGTTAATATAATTATTAAATTATTATAAATATTTACATTTATTTTTAAACAAAAATATTAATTTAATATAATTATGATATATATTATATTTAAATATATTATATTATAAAATAAAATATTTATTATTTATAATATAATAATAATTCGATGGAATGAACAATATAATTCAAATTCGACTAATATACGAATGAATTATATATTTTTTAATTTAAATTCGATAAAATTTTAAAAAAATTTAATCTAATTCAATATTATATGAATATAATAAATTAAATCAATTTTTTTAATTTAAATAAATTATTTAACTATCCATAATTATTAATTCGAAAAAAAATGAATTTTGATTAAATAATTTTTAAAATTAAACTGACTAAATTGTGATCCATCCAAACAAATTTCCAAAGCCCCAAGCCCGTATCCCAAAATTATTAGATTTTTGATCCACAGTAAATATTTGTGAACAACCAACGAATAAGATTGGTCAACAAACACATTCGTACTAGTTACGAAACGAAAATTGTTGGTGCATGTGATTTACAGAGAATTGTACGCCGTCTTGTAAACAATGTGCATTTGCCGCGTTACACCATCAATCCATTCTCAATTATAATCCTCTTTGTTAAATTTTAAAACAACTAAATTTGCAAATAGCTACTTAATAATATTTATATAAATAAATCTATTTTATATATTACCAAAAATGATATTTCATTGAAATTCTACAATAATTAAAATATTTATGACGTAAATTATACTTATAGATAATTTACGCCATAAATAAATGATCCACTTATAATTATTATTCTCATCCTTATCATCATCTTGTACGAACTACCGGACGGCCGTTGATGGCGGAAACAGAAACGGCATCTTGGAAGCCAATCAAACGACATTTAATGCCGGAGACGGCATCGTTAATAGGAGAAAACGGGTTTTCAGCACTCGGACTCGTTGTCCGACGGTACGAACCGAACCATTTGTTTTGCATGTAGCGATTTTTCCTCCATGGAGGCATGGAAAGCTCTGCGCTCTTCAACGATTTCTTCGCCGCGTCTGAGATCAACCTCACGCTTCGTTTCAGTTCCTCAGCATTTCCAACGAAAATCCTAGGTAGAGATTGTAAAATCTTGGAGTATTGAGAGGAAGGTCTTGCGATCTCGAACTCGGATGCGAACTCGAGATCGATAAAGTACCGCGTCAGAGTAGAGGAGTGCTTCGAGGAAACGATGACGTCGATGAACTCGTAGTTACCGGAGGCAACGCCACCGGAGGAGTCCCATTTCGTTTTGCAGATCCCCGCATTATGCCCTAATCCTCGCAAAAAGAGCATTACGCTACGCCGGAAAATAGATTTCTTAGATCTCTGGTCTGATAACAATTTCACAGCTTCCGAAACGTGAGTTTGAATAAGCTCAACAATGCCAGAAGTTGCCGGTCGAAGAATGCTCTCAATCGCGTCCGTACGAAAGGAGGTTGAATCAACCCGTTCAGAATCGGACTCATTGTCTTGAATTTCTGATAAAACCTGTTGGTCTTCTTCTAGAAATCCAATAACAAGCTCCGAGAGGCAAGGTGAATCATCATTTGCGGTAGCAGAGTGTTCGCTTCCGCTGCTGAAGTAACTTAATCCCGAATTATCTCTTCCGACAAGTCGAGCTTTGACCCGGTCGTCAAGCGGGTCAGTGACTCCTTTTCTTCTATCATAATCTCTCATTCTGAAAATCCGATATGTTATAGCGATAAAGCTGATTTTATTGATCAAAAGCAGAGTAGGGTGGTTTGGTTTTCAAGTTCTCAAGCTAGATTTTCTGGAGTTGAGGCGAATAGACGAGAGAATATGTTTGAAGCTTATATAAAAATGGTGGTCCTTTTGGTTTTATATATAGAATAAGATAGTAAATCCTTTTGAAGAATTTAATTAGGAATATTCGGTTTAAAATATTGATGGTGCTTTGTGTGACTCCAGGTGCATTTTCAAGTTCAGAATTGATTTTAATAGGAGAGAGAAAGTAAAAAAAAAAGAATAATAAAGGATATACGGGGAAGAAACCAAATTGGATTCTTTTCAAGTGCCAGGATATGCTGTAGCACCTGATATTTATTCTTGAAATTGGTTATTAGCCTATTAGAGGGTCTTAATGGTAATTATATGTATTTATCGATTATGAATTTCATTTCATTAATGTTTCAATTTTAGATTTTGTCATTAAATTAATTAAAACTTATAAAAATTTACAAATCATATAATTTATTTTTGAATGAAAATATATTATGATAGACATTTTAGTGATAATATGCATAATTTTGAGTGTTAGTCATGAAAGAGTAATATAAATAATAATAATGAGATTTACAAATAAATTTATAAAGGATGAATTTTTAAGATATATATTTTATTTAATTTAAATATTTTGTTTAATTTTTTAGTTTTTTTTTTCTTTTTTTGTAAAAATATATTAAATAATAATTAAGTCAATATTTCGCTCATTTTTATGTTAAATACAACGAAATAATATATATGTTACATGAATATTTATATTTTTGATAACCTATATAAGTAAAAAATATTAATATTTAAGAAAAAAACTTTAATAAAATTTTTATTTATTTTAATATTTATAAAAAATTTATTTAAATTTGATAAAAATAATTTATTTAAAATTTTGAGTAATTATTTAATTAATAAATTATTATTATTTACTTATATATCTATCAAAAAATATAAACATATATTTTACTCATGTATTACTTCATTGTATTTAACAAAAAATTAATTTTATTTTTACATGACATATTCTTTACAAATAAAGGGTTAAATTGTACCTAAAATCTAAAAGATATGTTTAAATTATAAATATAATTGTATTTAAATTAATTATATTATAACATGTGATAAAATAACTTTATAAATGATAAAATTATTTATTTTTTGAATAAATTATGATAGATAATATATCATAATTAATATAAATATAAATATATATTTATTTACCCTTTATATCTACATAATTCAAATTGGGATTATCCCAATTAAGTCGGCACACATATTTACAATTTTTTTTCTAAATAAACAAATTCAATATTTTTGATTTTGAAATTTTATTGATTTTAGTTGTTTTTATTTTTATAAAAATATTTTATATTATATTAGTTCAATACTTATCTCTTATGGAATCAACCTATATATATTAATTTAAATTTTGTATTTTATAATTTTTTTAAATTTTTTTTTATGATTTTCTGCCCCTCTCTTTAACTTTTTTTCTTTCTATTTTTATAAAAATACCTCACTTGTGAGATAATTTTTCACTTTTCATCCATTACTTTACCCCAATGACAATGCATTTACTCCTCCACAGACATTTTATCCAGTACAACCGTTATGATTGATACAGATAATAATTTATTAGTAAATATTCAACAATCTTCTTTATTATTTGAGGTATTTAAAATTATATTATAATTTTAAAATTTTAAATTTAAACTATTTTAATTTAATAATATTAAATAAATGATTAAAATTTAAAATTTTAAAATTTTAAAATTTTAAAATTATAATAAAATATATATTAAAAACAATAAAGATTATAATAAAAAGTTATAAAAAATATTAATAAATAAAATTTATTATAAAAAAATGTATTTCTTTTTCATAATACTAACTTGACCTAACCAAAATAAAATCAAAATTTTTTATTCAAATTAGATTAAATTTTTTAATTTAGATTGATTTTTATTATAAAAATTGATCATATTAATTTAATTTTTTTTTTTGTCTAAAATCAAACTAATTTATACATGCACACACCCACGTATAGCATTGTTTATATATTATTTGTATGTTATCCTGGTTAATGTTGGTATGATTAAGCTCAAATTTACAAATGAAATTCAATTTTTTAATAATTATTTATAATGTGGAGGTATTTAATCTCCAAATTTAGAAAATATGCTTTTAGGAAGAAAAACAAAATCAATTAAATTGAATAAAAACTTTAATTTTATTTTTATTTTTTAAAGAAGTGGCATAAATCTGCACCACTACTTGGAACTTGGAAGGAGTTGTGTAAGAATTGGCTTTCCATTAGATAAGAACATGCTTTTTATTTAGATGTTAATGACAAGACCTCGGGAACAACGTCATACTCATTTGGACTCATGGGGCTAACATTGTTTTTTTCTTCCGAAAAATGAAGCTGACCTTTGGTGAGAGAACAAAAATGAAACTTTGGACGAGAATGCTGAGTTAATTGGATTCGACTACGATATGAAACTGAATAGCAATGATTTTATCTGTGTTATTTGGGTAGAGAAAATTTGAATGATGAACTTATTTGGTCTGTATAATTTTGCAAAGAGGAACTTTAGTATCAAACATGAAATATCAATATTTTTTAGTGATGCATGTTGAATTTACAATAAATGTTTTAAATGTTTACTTAAATTTAAAATAGTGACAACAGGAGGGTTAAACTCTTCATTTATAAATATAATAGTATATATTAAGTTCTTTATTGTAAATAAATAATATTGATAAATTATAATATTATTTAGATAAAATTATTTAATGTTACAAATATTAATAAATATAAGAATTTAAATTAATAAATAATTTTTAAAATTAAAAAAAATATTTAATTATAATTTTTATCTAAATATTGATATTATTTATAATACAAAACAAAAAAAATAAAACAATTTTCTACACACATATTACAAGAAATCGACATTACTTTAGTTTATTTCTCCTTTTAAATTACAAATGATGATTGAAAAAGCACAAATTTTATTATAGTTATCGTATTGCAATAGTAGCGAGGAATATTGTGGAATATCATAAAAACCACCACTATCAATATGCCATGTATAGGCAGATGTCACAACAGAGATACACAGGATGTGGACATTTTGTCTTGTCTGTTCTCTCTCTAAATGGCAGGATGTGGACATTTTGTCTTCTCTCTCTAAATGACAGGATGTGGACATTTTGTCTTCTCTCTCTAAACGACAGGATGTGAACATTGTTTCGACACACTGATGCATCTTACAGTTAGTTTAGTTTTAGTTTTTCTTTCTCCTTCAATTTTGAAGTACATATTATGTTGAACTTTTTTCAATGCTTTACAATGCTTTTAATGTATTGTAACCTCTTTTAATATATATGTTTAATTAAAAATTAATGGCTTTATTGTGATTAATTTTATATAATAAAATAAATAAATAAATATATATTTATATAAATTAAATTAATATATAATCATGATTTATGTTTTATTATTATTACAATTAATTAAATGTATATATACGTTGATATTTTATATTAAGAATATAATATAAATTGATTATATTATATAATAACCTCAGTATATAAATTATTTTACGTGAACAAATAATTAATTAAAAAATATTTGATTTTGATAACTATCTCATCGTAATAATTATTTAAAAAAATCAATAAATTTGTTTAAATAAAAAAGTAACAACACAAAGATACTTTTCTAGTATGTTCTTTTATTTTCAAAGTATAGGGATATATATTTTTTCTTTGTTAAATCGTTTATCTTATCTCTATTAACCAATCAGTCTATTTATAACAATTTTTTCTTCAAAAAATGTATAAATCAAATTAGACATGTAATCTTCGCCAAAATATAATTTCATAGTATTTTTATATAGGATGAGATTAAGCATTTTGCCCAATTTTAGGATGTCTTATTATTTTTTTAATATCTCAAACTATATCTCCATTCTTGTTAGTCTAATTCAGTTATGATTAGTAGGGTTTTTGATTGATTAGACACTTACTCAATTGGGTGAGGATGAGTTATATATTTATCTAATTTGACTCCATCAAGTAGGATCATTAATTGATTAAAATATAATAAGTTAGATAATTGTTTAGTTTATTTAAACATGTATCTCATTTAACTTTGACGATTGGAGTCATATGCCAATTAAAATTCAATCAGTTTGTTATGTGTCTAATTTAGCTTTGTTGAGTAAGATTACCGATCAATCAAAATTTGAATAATTAGACAACGTTTCAATTTAGTTGAACATGTGTCAAACTCTACTATGATCATATGACCAAATTCTATCTAATTGGACAATTATCTATTTAGTTGGACATATGTCCAATTCAGTTCTGACGAGTAAGGACATCATCTGATCAAAATTTGATCTATTAGACAATTGTTCAATTTAATTGGACACGTGCCCAACTCAATTTCAACAAGTAGGGTTACTAATAGACCAAACTCTAATCAAATGGATAATTGTCTAGTTCAGTTGTATATGTATCCAACTCACCTCCATCGAGGTAGATGATTAGACGATCAAACTCTCCAATTCGATAGCCATCTAATTTTGAAAAATCAAATTAGACATATATTTAATCAAAACGAAATCCCAATTGTCTAACTTACCAAACTCTAATTTTGGACAATTGTATAGTTTAGTTGTATAAGTGTATTTTTTTTAAGAATATTTTGATATTTATTTATATATAAAAATAAATTGTATTTATTTTGAACATATTTTGACATTTATTTGTGTTTATATATAAAATATATATTAATTTTTTAAAAAATATAAAAAACAATTAGTTAAAAAATGTAACATGAGAATAACTAATGTAGTGTTCGTTAATTATTCCTATTTTTAATTTATAATTATAAAAAATGTACGCATTTTAAGGAAATTTTACTATTTTTTGTATATATAAATAAAATGTGTATTTATTTTAGAAACCAAAATATATTTATTTGAAAAATATTTTGGTATTTATATATGTGCATAAATAAAAATGTATTTATTTTAAGAACATGTTGATATTTATTTATATATATAAATAAAAATATATTTATTTGAAAGATATTTTAACATTTATTTATATATAAAAATATAAAAATATATTTATTTAAAAAAACAACAAAAAAAGAGATCGAGGAACAACGAAAATAACATCACATCGAGGCTTTTGTATAGAAGACTAGTCACAAATACCTAAGGATGGGCACATGTATGGACATTGACGGTTTTTGATATAATTGTCCTCGAATTGAATTTTAAATTTTGTACTTAAAATTGCTCGAAAATCGTTATGGTTTAATAATGTTTTTTTACTTGTGGATAACGGTTTGGAACATTATTAAAAAATATCTAGAAAAAACCATTTTTCCAAAAAAATTTAAAAATTTCTTAATAAAACCTAATTATTAATTAATATATAATAAAATTAAATAAATATATAAATTAATTAAATGAACATAATTAATTTTTGATATAGACGAATACATAATTAATATAACCGTACATGTTATTTCATGTTTAGGTTTTACCTAAAACATTAACTATCTTTGAAATTTATTGGATAAAAACCGAATCGATGGTGTAGATATATATAATATTTATTTATTTAGTTACTTTTAAGCCTAATTTTTGAACTAATTTTTCTATTTTGAAAACCTAATTTGTGTTTTCGTGTTTAAAAACTTTCATAATTAAATTTCATATCATACTTAACATTTCCTTTGAACAAAAACTATGATGGTTAATACGAAAATATTCAGGATTGTTTTGGGCTATATCCGATATCTGCCGCAATTTAGTTCAATTGTTTTTTGGCCCATATTGTTTAATGTATTGGTTAATAGCCTAAAGAGTGCTTTTAAATTAGCCCACTTTTTTTCTAAATTTACCCACTTTTTTCTATACAACCGCCTCTGTCTTCTCCTTCCACATTCTTAACTTTCTTTCCCGAGTCCAGTGGCACATTTATACTATTTTGCAACTTTTGCGATTTCGTACCTCTTATTGAAGTTATAGTTGGTCCTATATAGTCGAACATCCAAGTGCACTGATGCCTTTTTGTCTGTAATCATTCTCAAATTAGTCCAATTGTCCAAGTCACGAGCGAGCCCAATTGTGGCATATTTGTTATTTTTGTACAATTATAAATTGTATAATTATATATAAGTTTTATTTGAAAGAGTAAATCTAAATAGTATTGTATACATTTAATTTAATTCGTATGAAATTTTAATTGTAAAATTATATTTGTAAATTTTCTTTCATCTTGAATTTTAAAAACATTTTTTATTTTTAAATTTAAGAAAAATATAAAATAAATAAATTATTGATTCAAATAAAACTTTATAATATAAATATTTTTTTATGTAAGAAAAATAATTAAGATAAGTTATACAATATTTTAAATATAAAATATTTTTATTAAATATTTAACATCATATTTATCAATTATATTATATAGGTGGTAAAAAACACTTTATCAAATAATTGTAAAATAATTTAATCTAATATGTTTATATTTAATTAATTTTTACATTGTAATATTAACAGGTGTTTTTTTAAATGTTTTTATGAAAATTAATCACCGTTTTGTTAGAACTCGACAATTTCAATATTAGAATTCGAATTGTCCTCATGCAATTATCACTAGCTAATTAGCTATAGTCAAACTAGCAAGTTGCATGAGCGTCGTCACTTTTATACATAAACATAATGTATGTTTTCTTTATCACTAGAAATAAATAAATAATAATGTATATATGCTTTCTCTTTCTCTTTATTTCAAGAAAGAAATTATTAGGTTTTCATTTTCATGAGGAATATTTTTAAATAAGTAGTTTCATTTTTGAAAACTTTTTTCTTTTTTCCGACAAATAAAACGCAGATCTTAATATTTGATAATAAAAAAAAGTTTGGATACATATTAGTGGGAGGTGGTATATTTGCTTGAATAATAATTAAAATAAATAAATCTTAATAGTTTTGTCTTCATTGAAGCATATAAAATTACCTATTAAATAATTAATGGTTGACTAATAAAACTAAGGCTTAATTTGATTATCGAAATTAAATTGAGGGAAAAAAAAATTCATGAGAAAGGTAATGCAAAATATTTAGTCTAAGGGGGAGGGATATGATTTAAAATTTTTTTTTTGTCCCTCTGACGGTTCAGATGTTGCCGCCCTTGGTTTCAGGAACTTTCATCTCTTGTTTTGGACAATGCACCGACCATTATTTTAATATTTTTTTTTCTTCCTTCAATTTTATAATAAAAAGAAAAGAAAACAAAGAAATAATAACACTCCTAATACAATTGCTAAATTAATTCTTAGTTCAAATCTTATACCTGCCAATATCCTAAAAATGTATCCATATATCATGACATTATACTACTTACTAATCAATTAAAGTTGAGTTATTATATTAACATATCTCTTAAATGAATAATCTAAGAGATAAATATCTCATAATTATTCATTAATCATCCAAAAAAATTAATGATTAAAAGATAACTCTTATTTTAAATTGAATCTATCTTCGTAAAAAAATGATCATATAAATAATATCCTTTTTTCATTATCATTATCTAAATTGATTTAAGTATATAAAAGATAAAAACCTTAGTAACTTATATAACTTATGATGATTCAAAATACTAACGAATATTCTCAATTTATAAGACTATAATAAGAAAAAATACATTTCCTTTAATATTGATGAAAAATGGCATTAATACTATAAATATGAGTTAGTTATAATATATTTTAATATGATTCAAATTTATCTTTTAAAATAAAATATTTATAAATTTAATTTTAATGACATTTATAAAATAATAATAATAATAATGCAATGTCTGAAGCCGGTGCACAAGCTAAATAAAATACATTGTTTACGTGCTTAAGCTAACTATAGAGTAGAGACTAGGTTCCTTTCAAATTAATAATTCATTATTTATTTTTCTTATTGATTATTTAATTTGTTTTTGGATTGTTTGTGTTGGTATTACTTTATTACAATAGTTTTATTTGTGTGTAGTGCAAAGTACAATACAGGGAACGGACCAAAAGCATAAGGGCAAAACCTTCCAACTTCAATATTATACTATAGGCAAAATAATACCACAAGATAACATAATTATTTATGTAAAATAAAACTACGAATATACTTTCGCTCCTATCTTTTTCTTTAATTTTTTTTTAATTCCTTTCTAGATCTAATCAGTCTTAACGATTCCAATGTATAAAAATATTAGAAGTAAACAAGGTACACAAGTTGAATGTATTAAGTCTCGTAATTTTTTAATAAAACATGTATATTTGATTATTTTTCAAAATTAACATTAAAGTTATATAATGATTATAATTGAGAAATTAAACGAGATTCTATTATTTTTTGATCATTCAATAAAATGTATGAATTTATTTTTAAAATTATAATTTTATTAATATTATTATGGTTGTTATTTAAATTTTATGAAATTATACATAAAAGATAAACGTTTAAAAATAATTTTGCAAATTGGTTCGTATGATAAATACATAACATAATTTAACATAATTTTTAACTTAATGATCGAAATATATTTTTACTATTCATTTTATAAGAAGCGATAAGAAGTATATAACAGAATCTATATCTCCACTACAATAAATGTTTATCAAGATCTATCAAGCGAGGTTTATAAAAATATTAGGGACTACACGTACATGTGGGCCGAAAGCCCATAAAGTTGAAGAAAACAAAAGATTTCATAAACATTAAACTAAAAAGTATGACACAAAACATAATCTATTGAAAGTGAAAGATGTTTTGGAAGTTGATGAGGATTCAACCTACAACTTTAAAAAATGATATTATAATAGAAGATGTTGATAATTAATTCTTTAAATAGGTTAAGATGATTAACAGTTATTGTTAATTACATAATTTTCTGCTTAGTAGTAGATAAATAAAATGTTAGGCTTGTTTTGTGAACATTAATTCTTGTATTTATTAATTATTAGTGTCATATATAATAATAATAATAACAGAGGTGATTTGGAATCCATTATTAATCATATAGTTGTTTTTTTTTTTACCTAAGATAATCATCTAGTAGACCGTTGGACGAAATAAATAAATACAAATTAAAATATATTTTTTTATAAAAAGAAAAGAAATTTAAATATATTTTGTCTTAATCTTAAAAAGAGCTCATAATTGAGAGATGTGAAATAAGAATAATGGTTATTATGTGGCCTATATGCAAAAGGACAAAGGCACAGACCATTTACAACAGAAAGCCAAAAATCCCTCAATTGCCAACACGTATTATTTATGTTTTCGATCGCTAAGTTTGTACAAAAAGTACAAACATATATTATACCAGATTAAGGACGTGAATTTATTTAATCAATCAATAATATTCACATAAATTAATATAATCGACATATTTAATACACTTAATTAATAATTTAAATATAATTATATTTATGATATTATAATTAATTCATATAATATTTAATAATAAATTGTATAATATAATAAGAAAAAATTAATTATAAATATTTTAATAAAATAATTTATATTAAAATTTATTTATTTTATATTTTTATTACATTTTAAAAATAAAAAATATATTATTTTTAATTTAATATCAAATAAAAAACCAAGATACATAATCTATAATTAAAAATTAAGTAAATTTAGATAAGTTTATAGTATAATTTAGACCTACGTCTCTTGTATAATTTTTATATTATTTTATTTTATAATTAAACATATAATTGTATAAATATTATAAAATTAGAATTTCGTACATCTTGTAGTAATATATATATATTATAATTAATGTAATTTGAGTCTATAATTTAAAATAAAGATAATTTAACTTTATTATCACACCATTATAAATTATTTATTAATCAGTTATGTTTTCAAAGCTTTATTTTTGAACCAAAGATTTGTTTGATATCTTTAAGTTTAAAATTAGGTTAGAAGTTGTTTTTATTTTTACATATTTTTTTTATTGTTTTTGAAATTATAAAAAAAAGTTTTGAAAATTACATAATCTTTTTTCTTTAAATGAAGTAGAAAATATAAAACTAGTTCTAAATGCAAGTAAACAAAATTTAAAAATAAAATTCATTACAAAATAAACTTTAAGTAAACCATGTATATACCTGGTATTATGAACATGGATCATGTCAAGTACATTTTTACTAGTTACTAACTTATATTATATACATGATCATATAGTACCAATTATTTCCTAATAGAGCGATAAAAATTCGGTATTTGTTCAGAAAATACGTTAGTTCAAATCTCCAACTCCCAATTTTTTTATATCTTTTTTTATTTTCAATAAATATATGACCAAATAAAAGTTCACATTGGAGGAGGGTTTTAAACAATATATAAGCTATATATATTAGCCTACGTTCAAATTCTTAAATATTTATTAATAATTATTATTTTTAAAGATTGTAAATACAGATCCAATTATATATATTATCTTTAAAAATAACAATTATTAAAATATAATAATAAAAATAAAAATAAAAACATGATAAGATTGATAACAATTATACTTTATATTAACAATTTATTAATGAGTTAATTTAAGTTAATAATAAAAGTTTTTCGATTGATCGTAACATAAAATAAAAAGTAGACATTATTTTTGAGAACAAATAATAATACATATTTAATCATACGATTATTATATCAATTAACCAATAAGTAGAATAATCAACCTACGAGTCAAAATTAATTTATCAAATTGTAGATCAAATTTATAATTTAAAATTATTTTTAAATTCTTAATTTTAATTTTAAAAATCTAAACGTAATTAATGCTTTTTATTTTTTATTTTATTATAATTGATTAACAATTTAATTGTTAATCAATCTAAAAATACCTAGAATTATAACTTTTAAATTTAAATCATTAATTACATTAATCTAACAAGATAATAATTAAATTAGGTAATATTAAACGTGGTCATAATCTTTAAACTAAAGTATTTAATTATAATAATAATTAAAGATCACACTTTTTACTTTAATTATTAAAATTAGTAATCATATATCAATATTATAATTTATAATTAAATATACACATGTAATAAATTAATTTAATCACAATAATTCATAACATGTAAGGTTTTTGACATTTAAATATAGAGTTAAATATATCAAGAATTTAAGAATTTTATACTAAAATAATTCATGATATTGAATTAATTAAATCATAATCTAAACTTAGAATTTATTTAGATAGATATAAAATTTATCAAATTCATAAAAATAACTAAATATTTTATAATAAAAGAGTGAAAAAAATAATTTAATTTGATTTGTTGAGGAGTTGATCCAAAGGAACCATTACATTGATATTCAACCTTGTTTTTGAATTATACTTCAAAAATCTTACAACATTACATCAAATTTGAATTTTCATGTAAATTTACTATTATGTTCATTTAATAGGGTGTTATTTGAATATTTATAAAAAAATAAAATAAAAGTTAGATTTTTAGGATGACCACCCTTGAAACATTGGCTAAATTTATTGAATACGAAATGATTAGATCCTTAATTCATATAGTTTTCTCAATCACATGTTGGAAATCAATTTTAAGTGAAAATCCCGATCGAAACGATCAAACCAAAAAGAATGTTGATTAAAGGAAGATATGAGTTAGGGCGTGGCATGACATACCTTCACGTAAGAAGAAGGTGCAGTTGTACAAGTCTAAGTCCTAGATGAGAAAGACGATATTTGCTAACCACCCACCCTGAATGATAAAAAATTAATGCAGATCTAATATGGCATGTGTCATAGAGAGAGAGGAGTAAAACGGTCAAAATGAGTTCAGATGCGTGTAATACTCGAGTCGAGCTAGAGTTGGGATGTTTGATGCCACATGTCATGGAAGAACGATTGACATGTGGCATAGAAGGTTTGGCGTGTGATTATACTTGGTTTTTTAAAGTGTAATTATAGGTTTTTTTTTTCAAGTTAATTTATCTAATAATAAAAAAAAAAATTTTAAAAAATTTATATTTTCTTAATAATTATACAATAAATTTTTTTAACATATAAGAACATTAGATACAAATGTAAATAAATTGACATCTAAAATGTACATAAAATAACAATTATTATGTATAACATAATTTTTTTTAACATATATAATATCAGGGTATAGTTACCCTCCTAATTTAATTAAGGGTTAGATCATGAGTTCAAAAATTAGGAAGAATAAAACAAACATGTGTGAGGGTATGATCGTCCTCTTAATCAGGAATTAGTTTGAATATCAATGTCAAAATATTTTAAACCTCAGTGAATATATCAAAATGTTTTATGGCATATGGTGAGTTAGGTGCGGTACAAACATGACTCTACAATAAAACAACAAAAAAACAAAACATTTTCTGGAGGGCAATCAAGAGTTTACTTAAAGAAGAAATCAAAATATATTATTATTATTATTATTATTATTATTATTATTATTATTATTATTTTGCGGCATAGGAAATCAAAATTTTAGGTCTATTTACTTGTGTATTTTTGCCTCAGCAAAGATTGAATTATATTCAAACAAAAGAGCTGTTTAAATCCCAAAAAGCCAATACTGTTCTGTAACAAACAACATTTAGTTTCCAAATTCAATATGTATGATGTAGTTACACCAGCAGCAGTTACAAAGACACTTCAAATGTTTTGACTTACTCGATAGATGAAATATACATAGGTATTTCAAAAGAATTAAAGTATTCTGAGTTAAAATATACACACCCATTTCAAATCAAAAGTTATTGAATTGTTCTAAAAGGAAAAATAAAATAAATTTGTAGCAAATAGGTACCACTTGGGCGGGTCCAAAGAATAATTCCACCTCTACACAGAATCTTTAAATTTAATACCGAGTTATTTCCATTTTGTATCAAATATTTGACTAAATTTGACGTGATAAACAATATTGTATTAAATTTGGTGTAATATTGCTCATTGTGTAACACTACATTATTATTGTTTAAAATTTTAAAAATATTATTAAATTTTTTATTATATATAATAAATTAAAATAAATTATATGATACAAATGACTAAAAAAATTAATAATATGGCATGGAGTTAAAATTTTAATACAAACTAAAATAACGATATAGAAATTTTTTAAAAATATTGTCAAATTTTTTATTATATATAATAAATTAAAATTAATTACATGATATAAAATGACTAAAAAATATTAATAATATAACATAAAGATAAAAATATAATTTAAATTAAAATAATATTTTTAATTAATATAATAAATATAATATTTTATTTAGAGGATTTTTAATTTTTTTAATTTATTATTAATTAACTAATAGTGATATATGATTTTTTAATTCGTAAATAAAAAAATAAAAAAATAATATTCTATCTTATAAAGGAATACATTTTTAGTGTAATATTTAGTGTTGCGAGTTGAAGATTAGGGATGGGCGGGGATAGATTTTAATATAACCGTCCTCGAATTGAATTATAAAATTTGTTTCCGAAATCGCCCGAAAACCGTTACAGTTCGGGGATGGTTTTTTACCTACGAATAACAGTTCGGGACAATTATTAAAAAAAAATCGAAAAAAATCGTTGCATTTCGACTACGACTGGCGCTATGAATGACAATGATTGGTGCTATGAATGGAGACGAGACGGAGGGAATGGAGACGACACGGCGTAGGAACGACTGGTGACGACTAGCGAAGACGTAGCGACTAGTGACGACCTACGAAGATGTAGCGACTACGATTGGCGACGACGCGACGTTGTGAGAGTAATGAGTAGATCTGTAGATGGAAGAAAAATGAGAGAAACTGAGAGTGAGATTAAGAAAAAATAGAGGCGAGAGACGAGAGAGTAGTCTGATAAATTAGGTTTATATATTAGGTTAAAAATAAATAAATTTTAATTAATATATAATTTATTTAAATAAATAAAATTAATTTTGGGTATGGGCGGGTACGATTTTGAGTATAACCATAACCGAATCATACCCGCTCTAAAATTAAACAATTAAAAACAGAACCGTTGGTGCGGTTATACGTGGATAACTAAACCCGCGGTTGTTTTACCCATCTCTATTGAAGATGAGTAAAAATTTAGTATAATTTTTAGTGTATTTAGTGCGAAATGATGCCGAGGGTTGGAGATGTCATAAGATGATGCATTCATATATGTTGGTCGGGTAAACATACTTCAAATTTTTAAGATATTAGTGATATTTTTGTAAAATTTTACAAAAGTATAATATTATGAAAGTAACAAAAAGTTTGATGGTATTATTATAACAACACCTAAAATTTGATAATAGAAAAAATTATTTACTCCATTAACAAAGTGGAATAATATATACACTTTCCTAAATAGCAAACTTTTTCATGTGAGTCAAGTTATTACACTACTACAAAACAAACTATTAAAGTCGGTGTAATACCTATAAAATGGACTATTAAAGTAAGTTAAAAAACGACTTTAAATTGAATGGTTTAAAATTTAAATTTTTGATTTTTTTTTTACAAAATTTACTCATTTTCTATTATACTCAAATTAAAACCTATATTTGATTACTACATAATAGCAGAAAAAAAACCAAAATCTATTTAACAAATAGTTTAAATAATAAAAAATAATTTAAAAATTAAATATTAATTAATAGCAGAAAAATTAAGATAGTATTGTCCTATATTATTCAAGATCATCATATTCTTCTTCTCATGTTATAATACAAAACCTACATATATAATAAAAAAAGTTATACACAATATACAAAAACAAATATGAATAATAAGTACGTATGATTAATAGAAATACTTACAAGAGTAAATGAAGTGACAAAATAAAAAAGATAAAGAAAAAATGGTGTGTTGTAAGTGAGAAATTGGTATAATTTTTTTGAATATTTTGCTCAAAAAATAAGAAATCTAAAAGATAAGATAGAGAGGAAGAAAACCCACTAACCGGTGCTAAAATTGGTGGTCGTTAGTGGCGAGAAAATGAGAAAGAATGGAGGAGAAGTGAATGTGGTTTTGGGTTTTTGAGAGTTATATAACGCTTGGAATAATTTCTGTTTGTAGAAGAAAGAAGAGAAAATAAAATATCCACGTGTATAGCGTTGGTTGACACGTAGAACCAATACTATGCGCATCGTTTCTATACTGAACCGATTTTAAATTCATTATGAGTCGATTTTTTTCAAAAAAATAACTTTATATGTCGACTTAAATGTCATATTTTATAGGAGTGTTAGGAGTAATATTTTTTTATTTCAATACCTTAAAGATTTAATTTCTTATTTATACAAAAGCTATATTTTGAATATATAAACATAAAATTTCAATCTTAAAAGAATTCAAATCTGTTGAAACACTTCGAGATTCAACTCAAATTTATGCCCAAACAACATCACGATAAATAAATACATCAAATTTTCTAACATATGTTTTTAAACAATGCTCTTGTGAATTCTTTAAAAAATTAAAGTTTGATTATTTTTAAAAACTATATACAGCTCATAAATTAAAGTTTATTAATTTGAGGTAGTGCTAAAAAGACTAAAAAGGAAAAAAAACAAAGATGCACATTAAGTGAGGGAAAATGTATATATATACCATATTAATCATACTAAAAATACAGGTTAATTTGACATAAATTAATCTATATTATTAAATATATAAATATCGTTTGGTGGGTCGAAAATGTAAAACTTATCCATTTATCTTTCAAACTGAATCGTACCTTTTTAGCTGTTTTAGAGAATTGAAATTTGAGAGGAGAAATAAATTTGCACACTTATCATCTGTGTCGGTGTAGTTGCCCAGTCAGCCGTGTCATTTGGATTAGATCCTTGAAAAGTTATGAGCTACCCAGAGGCTTATCCTTCTTATAATTTGACCAGATTTAAATCAGCCCAACTGCAACATATGCAATAATAATTTACTCTCACCCCTAACTACTAGATAGTCCCTCTTTACTCTCTTTAATTAATTGTAATTTTTACGATAATAATTTACTCTATTAATTATTCTTGTTTTACATTGATTACGAGAAAGATAATAAGACTACTTATAAACTTAAATAATTATTAATTTAATAAAATCTTATTTAATTAAGTTAAACATGAGATTCTAACATAATATAAAAGTTCGTTCCTGATCTTTATATGTTTACATTATGAGTTTTATCACAATTTTAATCTTACCGTGATTCTTATGTCTACTTTTGATTGCCGTGTGAATGGAGACTATTAAGTATTCTTATCTTATATCGATTAAGAGTAAGACAATAATACTACTTATAAACTTAAGTAATTAATTTGAATTAGATTTGGATTTTTAACCTACTTTAAATTAATCTTTTTCTATCATAATATCTAACTTTCTATTAAATTGATTTTCTCCTCGACAAATTTTTTTCTTCTTCTTAATTATGATATATATATATTTGCAAAGAGACTATATTGTATAGCTTTTTTTTAGTACTTTTGACTACTACTAACACGTGTTTTTTTAGTACTTTTGACTACTACTAAGACGTGTTTCAGCCCATATAATTCATTTATAAAAAAAGAAAAAAAAATATTAGGTACGTATTCTCAATTAATCCTCGTAGATGCGTCGGCCGTGATTTATTTGCAGGTTCCAAACACTCTCCCATTTTCTTGAAGTAAGTGAACTTATTTCCAAAATGTATTTTTAATTTAAAACAAAGTTTAATTTTTAAAAGACACATGTCAATTATAATTCATATGAAATATTACAGAAATCATCATGTATATATTTGAAGAAGTGATTGGTTGTTGGTAACCAAATTTGGTAATTAATTGTCACTAAATTAATTTATTTTGTAATTTTTTTTATAAAGTGTAGGGACTGAATATAAAATATTAGGTTAATTTTTAAAATTTTTTTTTCTAAGATTTTTTTTCTTTTGTGTATGTTAAAAATTGTAGCATAGAGGTTTGGGATACGAATCCAAACATAAATGCTGATAGCAAAGTGAAGGTATTATTATTGTCATTAGTTTTTCGGATTACATACTATTTGTACATGTTTTTAAAATATTTTTATATATTATAATTATATTATAATCATAATTAATGTATTAATTTTTAATTAGATAAGTTTCAATTATATTTATAAAAAATATTATGTTGTATTTATGATTTATTACAAAAAGTCCAATTGTTAAAGATGTAAAAAAATTAGCAAAGAAAAAATAAAATAAAATACATATCTAAATAAAATGAAACAACTTGCTAATATGTGTGTATATATATATATATATATAATTCTTTTTAAAAAAATAAATATACTATTTTTAAATTAAATGATATTTTAATATGATTTAAACACGTAATTTAAAATAAAAAATAAAAAAATTTATTACTTAAGATTCTTCTTCTTAATTTATTTTCAATGACGTTTAAGAATTCTAAAAAAAAATACTATAACTTAATATTTTAAAGACAAAACTGAAAATTAGTCTCAACGTTAATCTTTGATCAAAATAGCTTGGGACCTTATCTTGGGTGTCAAATTTTTTTGAGAGAATCCTACGTAAGGGTTATAACATTTGATGGCCCAAAAATACTTTTAAAGTTCAAGTCCTTGTCTATTTATATAACAAATTCAGTCTACGTGACTAAATCTAATTGATAAAGTACTGAACTTAGGGTATATATTGAACTACTGGTATGACTCGAGGATATGTTTAGTTCCTTAGGTTTAGGTGTACCCGAGTAGACCTAAACACATGTGCTAGAAATGGGTAAATCATGAAATAGTGTATCGGGTTGATGATAACCTGGTCTCGGTGTATTTATACCAAAAAAACCTAAAAATTATTATCAAACAAACTTAATTAAAAAAGGTTAACATAGCAACTCTCGCTAATCATATTCTAATATGGACATCACACTCGCCTTAAAATAAAATTAATAAAAAGTTTAACCAATTATATGTTTTGGAGTTGTTTTTCTTCCTATATGTAAATCTAGATCTTTGTACAAAGTTTCTTTACGTTTTAACTTTTAAAGAACTATAGTTATTAAATATCAAATTTTATTGAAAACTTATCATATTTATCAAATAAAAGAGTTAAACATAGACGAGATTATAAGGAATTATATATTTAAGAATATTACAAAATTTTATTCCTTATATTATGTTATCATTTTTACGATAATTTAATGTATTTTTAATTTTATACTTAATATATATAATCATCGTTTAAGTAAACCTGCATCTATTTATATACATAGAAATGATTTATTACTCTTAAAATATAAAATAGGTTATATTTTTGATCAATTTAATTAAATTAGATTTTTATTTATTTATATTGTAATATATATATATATATATAATTAGCAGAGAATATACAAATCACCTACTCGTTTAGGAGCCAATAACTCCTCCAATTAATGACTAGTAATAGTGATTCCAATTTATAATGTAGTCATTAAAAGAGAGAGAGAATAATTTGTTCTAAGCATAGTCTTTTTTAATAAATAGAAGAATCTTATTGTGTTGATTATTAGCATTCATTGCGTACCAAACATAAATATTACATTAGAATCAATAGAGACGATAATCAATGGTATGGGGCATCTAAATCTAATAATTTCAATGTAATTCGATAGATTGAAATTTAAGGTAAACTATATATGTAATGTTTTATTGCAACTAGTGTCTAGCTTATTACATATACGTGAAATCCTCATTTCCTAATCCATGTTTTGGTATTCATCATGAAAGCCAATATTTGGGAACAAGGATATAATATAGCAATCTAATTATCATTATAACCCTTCTGTAATAATATCATTTCCCTTGGGTTCATGATTGTAAAGTTGAATATCAACACCTCTTTTTAAATGAAATTTATTTTTTTTTTCAAAAAATAAAGTGGAATCATCTATATTTAACTACTTTTTAATGCAATACAATTTTTTTATTCCATAATTTTATATTTAACAATTATAATTTGTTTAACATTTTTTATTATTAAATACAAGAATCGATTATATTTATTAATAATAATATTTCATATTAATTTAATTTATTATAAATTTGTGATAATATAATTTTTCATTTTTATTATATGTCAAGAGGTAAAAATTGTTTAAAGCTGTACAATAAGACAAAAAGGAAAATTGTAAGGAGAAAAAAAAATTATATTTGTACAAACAAGTGGCTATACAAAACATAATCTTAAAAATAAGTTTTATAATTTTGAATTCCAAATTTACTTTAAGATACACATTAGCATTCTTACATATTCCATTAATTTTTAAAAATCTCCCCAAACTATTAAAAGATTATCCATAATATGATTTATAATCTAACATAAGTGAGTAATCAACTCTTGGTTTTATATATATATATATATATATATTAATAAAAATAAATTAACACGTAACATGCTATTCATCTAGTGATTCCAGAGCTAAAGTATATATATATGGTTTGAAGCTGCATGCGCAAAGGTTATGATTCTCTCTTCTCTGTTTTTTTTTTTTTTTTTGTCTTCTTTAAATAACATGTCGTGACAAGAACGTCATGATCTTCTATTTTAGTTATTCAATTTGTTTTCCCGCCTTTTCAAGTAAAGTTACTCTTATTAGTCTTTTTTTGTGCTCGATATGTCTCACAATAGAATTAGCAGGTAGGTACGTGGAATAGCTTGACAGTACGAAGAAATATGATCGTCCAATTTTGCAATATCTTTGTATATAGTGATTTCACATTTATTTTACGTGTACCTATATAGCTCCTAACTTTGGATTCATAATAATACTATATATTCACAATTAAAGAAGAAAAAAAAAACGAAGAAGCTATGTCTACCGTTTCTACGAAATGAGGTATTTAAAAGAAAAAAATCAACTTTGTGTTTGACACAAGCAAATACAAAAAAAAAAAAAACCAATGAAAAACAGAATTTTTTTTAAGTAATTCAGTAAATAAATATATTAATATTTATTCTTGATACAAGAGTTTTAATCCAATATCTAATACACTTTCTATCTCAAAAATAATATTAATATTTTACGATGACACTAATTCAAATCCCTCGTATATCACTTTCACGTAAACATAATAAATAAATAACTTAAATATATTAATTCATTTTTATTTTAATTTATGCAACTAAATAAGATACACTTAACATTTTTTTTTACTTTTTGACACATAGATTCGTTTTTATTTTTATTTTCAGAGCACTCTTACACATTTTGGTGGCATTTTGTTCACGAAATATAAATCAGAATGGAATAAAAATGAAACAATTTTGTTCGATTTAACCACTGAAATAAAAGAAGAAATCAATATTACAGTGTTCAGTTTACAATTAAAATAAATTTGTAAAATATTTTATATTACTTTAATACCCTTATATTCAAACAAATTTAAATAATATTATTTGATTATTATTTTTTCGTCAGACAAAATATATTATTGAAATCATTATTTTTTGAAATAATTATTACTTAAAAATAAAATATATCATTAAAATTATTATTTTTCTAAATAGGATTTAGGGTTTTCAGGTTTGCGAATTAGGATTTAGGATTTGAGGTTTTGGGATTTGGAGTTTAGGATTATATTTATGGGTTAAGGTTTAGGGTTAAAATTATTATTTTTAAATAGAATTTAAGGTTTAAAATTTAGGATTATATTTGTGGATTAAGGTTTTAGGTTTTGAGTTTAAGATTATATTTCTAGATTAAGATTTAGGGTTAAGATTATATTTTTAATCATGCTTTTTGACTATGAAGATGAAGACTACCTGCACACCCAAACCATTCGAGTGTAATTTTGCATGTTATTGTTAATACATATATTTAGGATATCATTTTTATGTATCATCTTTAAGTAAAAATTTGTATATTTTTTTTAATTTTTAAATTTACCTTATCATATTTATATATTATTAATTGAATCGTTTAAAAATATTTATTAAATTATTTAATTATAATATTTTTAATAATCAAACAATCAAATCTTATTCAATAGTCATATTATCAGTTCTATTTGTATAAAAAAATATTACGTAAAAACATAACGGACCGTAAATCCTCTTAGGTGGCGTTTGGTTCGTGGAATGGAATCGGAATCGGAATGGGAATGAGAATGGAATGGAATGGAAAGGAAACAATTTTGTTTGGTTTGACCACTGGAATCAAGCTCAGAATCAGGATTATAGTGTTTGGTTTGCCACTGGAATGGAATGGAAAGGAAACAATTTTGTTTGGTTTGACCACTGGAATCAAGCTCAGAATCAGGATTATAGTGTTTGGTTTGCCACTGGAATGGAATGAAAGAAGCTGTAAATGACCTTAATACCCCTACATGCTGTAAAGTTCAAATAATGCCATTTAATTACTATTTTTTCGTCAGACAAAATACATTATTGAAATCATTATTTTTCTAAATAAGTATTACTTAATTAAAAAGAAATATATTATTAAAATTATTATTTTTCTAAATAGGGTTTAGGGTTTTGAGGTTTGGGATGTGTGATTTAGGGTTTAGGGATATAGGATTTGGGGTTATATTTGTAGGTTAAGGTTTAGGGTTAAAATTATTATTTTTCTAAAAATAGTTTAGGGTTTTAGAATTTTGGATTTAGGGTTTAGGGTTTTAGGGTTTTAAGGTTTAAGGTTTAGAGTTTATGGTTTTAGGATTTATGTTTTAAGGTTTTGGGTTTTGGGATTTATGTTTTAAGGTTTAGGGTTTAGTGTTTAGAGATTTGGGGTTTTGGGGTTTAGGGTTTTAGGGTTTAAGGTTTAGAGTTTAAGGATTTGGGGTTTAGGGTTTTGAGATTTATATGTTAGGGTTTTGGGTTTTGACATTTATGTTTTAAGGTTTAGGGTTTAGGGTTTAGGGTTTATGGTTTAGGGGTTTAGGGTTTATGGTTTAGGGGTTTAGGGTTTATGGTTTATGGTTTAGGGATTTGGGGTTTAGGATTTAGGGTTTTAGGATTTGGGATTTAGGGTTTAGGGTTTAGGGATTTGGGATTTGGGATTTATGTTTTAGGATTTATGTTTTAAGGTTTAGGGTTTTAAGGTTTAGGGTTTAGGGATTTGAGGTTTTGGGTTTAAGGTTTTAGGATTTTAGGATTTGGATTTAGGGTTTAGGGTTTTGAAATTTTGGGTTTAGGGTTTTAAAATTTTGGGTTTGAGAATTTGGGATTTGAATTTAAGGTTATATTTTAAGTGAGGGTAAAATTGAAAAAAAAAAGTTTAGATGGGAATGGAATAATGATTACCAAAGGTGGGAGAAGGAATTGTGATTCCTTCTCTTTTAGTAATCGGATTCTATTCCGTCCTCCATTCCGTCCAACCAAACACACAAAATAAAAGGAATCAATTCTGATTCCATTCTATTCCATTCCCTCCAATCAAACGTGGGGTTAGTATTAAATACGAGCATTAATATACCATACAATTTTAAATAAAATTAATTGGTACGACGCGCACTAAGCGATCAGCGACACCAAATGCCAACTACTCTATAATTATTACATTTTACTCAATGAGTTTTCTAATTCGATTTCCCATAACATTTCAAAGTAAAGTAGAAGAAAAATAATAATATAATAATAATAATAGTAATTATTATTAATATTATTATAAAAATATAAAAAAATATTTATTTTATTAATACAATTAATTATATTCTATTATTAAATAAAATTATTATTTATTATCTAAAATATATACAACTTATAATGTTAACATTTTGTCGGTTTCCAAAAATTACTCTAGGTAAGTAATGATCAATTAAATTGTAAGAGAATCTTTCGTATTAAGAATATATAGCAGTAATCGAATAAGAGGGTCATTTTTTTTTATAAAAAATAACTAAATTACACACTTAATTATAATCTATAAGATTAAACATCATTTTTTACAAAAATAAAAAATACCTCACCTCATTTTTATTTTATTTTTTATGGTCTCTTTTTATAAATATAGTTTGATTTTTATTCTTCGTTCACATAATATAGATAACTTCTTTTTCGTATAACATAAAATTTATATATATTTTTTATATATTAAAAAAATATGATTCACGTTGTATATTTTATAATGCAAACCACTTATTTTTTTTTTTTATAAAATGCCATATAAATTTATATAAAGGATCTTGAAATGAATTCTAATCACAATAGTAAAAAGTATTTGTCAAAAATAACGTAAATCTTAGGAAAACATAAAAAGAAGTAGAAAATTAAGCATTATGGTGAGTAAAACCAAAGCTTTGGCAATGAAAAACAGAAAGGGGTTTTGCATTTTAATGATGAAGTTAGCAAAAAACTTGTTGGGTTCATAAAATTGTGAGAAAACTTGTTCCTCAATGCCCACGACTATGGGAACAGCTATAAGTTATTTGTAGGGACAATTGCTATCTCTTACATTTCGTAGAAACTGAGTTGCCTAGTAATTCAAAGTTAGAGATCGCCCTGTTATGTGAACCCGACCAAACGCGAGTTAAACGCCGAGTTCGTAAATATAATTCAATTATATTTGTAGGGACAAGTGCTATCGCAACACGATAAATTATATTTTTCTTCTTCACCGTTTTTTACTTATTAATTTAATTTCTCATAAATTAAATGTTATTTTTCGAAATAATAAAATGAATTGTGCTAACCACCCAATAAAAGAAACATATTTGATCTTTAATTTCTTCTGACTTTCTGATAAATAAATAAATTCTTTTTATGTATAACCCAAACAAGCCCAATTGTTGACTATAATCATTTTTTATCATATAATATCCACTTTTTGCTTAAAAGTTATTATATATATATATACACGACCTAACGTAATTATTTAAAAAAACGAATTATATTTATATATTTAAAAAAAAAAGCATGTCATTAGATCCATAAAGAAAGTAAAAAAATTTAAGTTTATAGAAGTTTCATTTATTGTTTTTAAAATATACTCATTATCAATCATATTATTTTCTCTCTTCACCTCTTAAGGAGTATTATTTTCAAATAAAAAGTTAGATTAATCTTGAATTTTATTAACTTAAAAAATATATTATCACATATTTTTAGAATAATAAATATTTGTTCCAAATTTATATATCCTTTGTATTTTTTATTAAATAAATTTCTTGAAATTATTCTTTTTTTTTCATTGTAAGTTCACAACGAGTGATGTCGTTTAAATTTTTAAAATAATTAACATTTAATAATTCTTTAAATATAATATCAGTGTCTAAAAATTTGTGATACATCTAATAGTATGATTTTTTTTAATTTTAAGTCACAAATTTCAATCACACTTGTTTCGTATTATACATGTAGTAGGTACACGACCTAGGAGATTATAATACTTCCTTACTATATAGCGATATGATGAAAATCAAGACCTAATGAGTCTAAAGCTCTATACTATAGAGCAACTTCGCCACCCCAATATCGTTCTAACGACTTGGGTGACTAATTCATGAGCCTCAAACAATTTGTATTCTAACATGTATTCTGGTTGTTTGATTGAGAGCTTCTATCCATGTAACCTATACATCAATTTAGGTGCTATACATACCTCTTTAATGAGAAGAAAACATGATATGCTTATTTATCAATATTTTTTACATCTCACTAAAAATCACAAAAATTCCTAACACATTAAATTTTGTACAAACATTGGCGTCGTCTGTAGGACATACTATGACTATAAACCACAATGATTATGAATTGATTCACATAGGAGATCCGAGGGATGATAAATATGTGAAGATCAACTCTAAATTGACCCTTTTGATGAAAGCTACGCTTAGTGATTTTTTGTAGGATAACGTCGACCTTTTTGCATGGAAGCCTAAAGACATGCCCACTATTGATTTTGACATCATTTCCCACGAATTATGCATTGACCACACCAAAAAACTAGTCCATAAAAGAAAACATAAGTTCACGTGTGATTAAAGCGATATCATAAAAAAGAAAGTAAATTATTTGAAAAATGTGGGTCGGGTTTGTGAGGTCACATACCCAACTTGGTTATTAAATGTGGTGTTAGTAAATAAACCAGAAGGAGAACATCAGATGTGTGTTAATTTCATTTACTTGAATAAGGTGACATCAAATGATTGTTTTCCATTTCCTAATATTAATCAATTAGTCGATGCCACAACTAGTTTTGAATCAATGAGTTTTATGAATACTTATTTGGGTTACTATCAAATCCAAATGCACCATAAAGACAAAGAAAAAACAACATTCATGAAAGAAGACACCTATTGTTATAAAAAGATGCCATTCAGCTTGAAAAACAGAGGGGTTACTTACCAAAGGATGGTCAACGAAATGTTCGAAGACCAAATTAGCCAAAACATAGAGGTCTATGTTGATGACATATGGTAAAAACCAAGTGTGCCAAGGACCACATTTGTAATCTTAAGGAAGTTTTTACTATAATAAGGAGTTACAAGATGCCGCCAAACCCAAAAAAGTGCGTCTTTAGGGTTATCTCGAGAAAATTCCTAGGGTATTTGGTAACATCTATAGGTATAGAGGCCAATTATGACAAAAATTTGGCCTTGATAAATATGAGATCCTCGAGTTGCCTTAAGGAAGATCAACAATTGAACAGTCGTATAATTGCACTCAGTCGCTTTATCTCCAAATGCACCGAAAAGTGTGTGCTATTTTTTTATTATTGAAGAAAAATAAGGTGTATGTTTGGGACAACGATTTTAAACAAGCTTTTCAATCCATTAAAGACTATTCTCGGCGAACACCTCTTTTGACCAATCCTCTTATTGGTGAGGTATTATTAATGTACATGTCTTTCATGGATAAAGCCATCAATGCCATGTTAATAGTCGATAGAGATGGGAAACAACACCCTATGTATTATGTTAGTCACTCCTTAATGGGAGCGCAACAATTATATCCCTCATTGGATAAGGTGGAACTCTCGGTAAGAATGACGTCATGCTAACTAAGGAACTATTTTGGTGCCCATAAAATAGTGGTGATCACTTCAAACCCCTTGAAGAATATCTTGGGCAAGTCGAATTAGTCTGATCGCTTCTCTCAAATAGCTATTGAGTTAAATGAGTTTGAGATACACTATAAGCCATTATTGCCAACACTATACAACCAACATCTATGGTAGTAATACCTAACCCATGCCTGATATATGGAAGGTATATGTTGATGAGGCAAGCAACTCGAGAGGAGAAATGATTGGAATTGTAATATTTACTCTAACAAAGGGCTTGATAGAGCAATGTCTTTGTATAAATTTTCGAGCAACCAATAATGTGGATGAATGTGAGGCATTGCTCTTGACCTTACACCAATTGATAACCTTAGGGGCTAAAAGAGTGATGATTCATAATAACTCATGGCTAGTAGTAAACCAAGTAAACGAGGAATTTGAGGCTAAGGAAGAAAAGATGAAACTTTATATGTAAGAGGTGAAAAAAATGAGGACATCCTTTGAATCATTTAAGATTAAACAAATTCCTCAATGAGAGAAATGCACATGCCAATTCCTTAGCCACATTGGCATTAGCAGTGAGTTTACACTTAAAATGGGTGATTTTTTTATCATGTTTATCGAGTCTTAGTAATAGGAAAGATAGAGTGAAGGATCAAACTCAATTGGACATAAATTCTACAACTCATACTTCTTGGTTGACCTCATACTTAGAATACCTCACCAATGATACTCTATTAGAGGAAAAGGACTTAGCTCATAAAATTACGATGAAGGCAAAAAACAATGTCATTCTCCAGGGAGTATTGTATCGAGAAAATTACGGTGGATCGTGGCTAAAATTCTTACCCACCTCAAAAGCTCAAATCGTGTTGAGCGAATTACATGAGGGACAATGCAGCATCCACTTTAGAGGAAGAAAGCTTTCTGAGAGAATCATTTGATAGGGTTATTATTGGCCTACCCTTCTCAAGGATTACATCGCTCATGTTAAAAGATGTGACAGATAACAAAGGCACGCCAATGTACCATATCAACCAGCCAATGAATTGAAGTCTATTATTAGTCCATGGCCATTTCAAAAATAGGAACTGGATATTGTCGAGCCCTTACCTCTCGCCATAGGACAAAGAAAATTTTTAATCGTAGTAATTGATTATTTTTCTAAGTGGATAGAGGCGGAACCATTGGCGAGAATTCAGGAGGTGGACGTGTAAAATTTATTTGGAAAAATATCATATATAGATATGGTTTGTCTCGCGAGTAAGTCACTCTTAATGGCCAACAGTTCACAGGCCAATAATTAGTATCTTTTCGCAATAGAATGAGCGTCAAACTATTTCATTCCACCCCTTATAGACCACAAGCAAATGGTCAAATCGAGTCGTCCAACAAAACCCTTGTCAACATATTGCGAAAATGTTTGGAAGGAGAAAAAGGTAAATGGGTGGATGAATTGTCATATGTTCTTTAGGCTACAAGAACCACCCTTTATTACCAAAATACCTTCGTCATTAAATTTATGATAAAATTAACTAATTTTTTCAATACCAAATTATATTACTTTATTTACTACTATCGAGGTATTGAGAATTAATTATTTGATTTATTCTTCAACAAACAATCGATGATCTAGTTCTTGCTTCAAGGTAGCATTAGATATAGAGATATATTATCTTCCACATTCTATCTCAAATTTTCATTTAGTTTTTATTTTGATTTTTTTTTAATTTTATGCGAACATGTGATTGATTCTACAATAGGATTAACTTGAGTAGCTTGTGGAAATTATTATTCCATAAATATTCGAGGAATAAATATATTAGATTATTGTTGTGACTATTCGCTTAAATTTACTCTATTAATTCTAAAATTGAAACATGTTTTACAAAAAAGCTAAAATCAAATTTATTTGGTTAGTTAAGTTGACAATGTAACTCAATTGATATACGTGATAATGCATGTTCAAGTCTTGGTGAATGATATTAAAAGTTCTTATATCTTACATAGTGGGTCGTCGTGATTTTACCATAAAGTTAATAGTTTGAGATTGTACGTTTATCTGCATATCTTAATGAGATTTTTTATTTGACAAAAAAAAGTTTATTGTATATCGTAGTTATTGTGATGGTTTTAATATCTTGTTTTATTACTTTAGCTATTTATTTTTGTACACATTGTCTCTATTTGTTTTGCTGGTGAGAAATCAACTTATTAGAAACTTGTAGATTTGACATATGTCATGATGTTATAGAGTATTGAGATGAAATTAAGGGAGTTGGACATTTGTTATGTTTAACTAGTTAAGTATGTGTTTAATTTGATTTCAACAAATTAGTTGATCGATTAATTAAAATTTGTATTTTTAAATGAAGAAAGTATAAGATAATATGAAAGTGTGTAGAAAAGGGTATATTTGTATTTCTGAATGTTTAGATATGCTGGGACGTTCAAGGCCCGATAATTAATCCTTTTTGGGTCTTGTATGGATTTTATAAAAAATTGCATCAGTTAATTATAAATTTTTTTATGATTTTTAATAATATTTACCCATTCAAGCTGCACATAAGTATATACTGATTACCGGCCTCAAAATGATCATATATCGTGAAAATTGGTATAATTTTTTTTTGTCTTAAACTCTCCATTATCATTTTTCCATAAGAATATGTGTTAGTAATGATCGACATACACACGTACAAAAATAATTAAGAAATTTTGCCTAGTGTTGAGTATATAAATGTGTCACGATTATCTACTGATACGGATGGAAAATTAATTAAAATAAATATAATGTGAGAAGAAAAGTTTTAAATTGTTATTTTCTTTTTAAATGAATCGTACTAAATTAACGTTAATCATTTTTATAATAACTTTAAATTTGTTATTTGTTATTATAATAAAATGAGAGTAAAAGTAATTTGGTCCGATTCAATCATTTATAACCTCACATCCCCATATGAATTTTTTTAGACAAATAAAAGTCAAACAACCCATTTATTTAGGTTAATTTTTGTATAATAAGTTATGGTATCACAATTATAATATATAATTATTAATTAAAATAATAAGATTTTTAATTTTTAATTAATTATTATATTAATTGTGAATATACTTTCTATTTTCTTTCTGTTAATAAATATCGACGTACACATACAAAAATTAGTAAAGTTTGATGTTGTTAAGTGAATAAATGTACTATCGAACATCTACGTATAAATATGCAAAAGTAATTAAAAAAAGTTGTAAATTGATCAATAAAGTGAGAAAAAAAATTAAAACTTTTTCCCCCCTTCTCGAATTGTTCATAATAAATTAAAGTTATTTAATTGTTATAATAGAAGAATAATAATCAATAAAATAATTTATCAATTTAATAAAATCAAATAAAATAATTTATCATTTCAATATTACTAATATATATATATATATTATTTTTTAATTTTATATATTTATAATACACATATTATATATAATTATATTTTTATAGTTATCTAATTTTTATATATAGGAGGGTTTAATATTCTTTTGCATATATTTTGTAGATAATTTTTAATTTTTAATTAATAGATTTATATTTTTATAGTTATCTAATTTTTATATATATGAGAGTTTAATATTCTTTTGCATATATTTTGTAGATAATTTTTAATTAATAGATTGTTATATGTTAATTTAGTTAAAATTTTATGTAAAAATCAAGAAAAAATAAAAAAATATCTTTAAGATTTACAATATCTTTATAAATATCTATATAGTTTACAAAAATAACTACAATACATATGAAGTTTAAGGTATCTTTAAAATACAATTAATATTTAACATAAGTTAGAAAACAATAAAAAATCAATAATGTTATTGTATAATGTCTATTTTGATCGTATCTTATAATTTTTTGAATGTTATTTAATATTGTTAATAAATATTTATCAAAAATACATATTAATTTATGTTAATCAAAAATACCTTTATTCAATAACATGCTATATAAATATTTATAAAAAATACTTATACTCGATAACTTCTTATAAGTATTCATCAAAAATACCCATATTTAATAATAAATTATAAATATTAATAAAAAATACCTCTATTTTTAAATCCAAATTATATTATTCAATACATATTACACCTATACATTCAGATATCATATTAACATATTCAATAACAATAGACATTCATATTCAAGTTTACATCTACATTCACATTTCAAATTAACTTAATAATAGTTCACATTTACATTCATAGGTCATATTATAATCTAAGTGAAATGGACACCTTAAATAAGTGATTGGAATACTTGATTGGAATGATGCGTTCGGTGAGAGAGTGAGTGATTGAAACGATACATCCAATGAGGAAGTGAGTAATTGAAATGGTACGTCAGGTGGAAATGATGTGACTATAACGATTCTGATGAGGCTTGGATACGAGGGTAACGAGGTTGCGTGAAGAGAAGAGGTTATGTGTGTAGTTTTGAAAAATGGGTATTACATACAGTGATATATATTAAAGAGATATTATCATTTTATCCTCGAATTTAGACGATTATACAACGTTAATAACATTTGAAGTTATTTATGATATTATTTAAATTTAAGTAATTTTGAATATAAGTTAAACTTAAAGGATTATTTTTATTATTATTTTATAAAAATCGAACCAAAACACCGCCACAAGTGAAGCATCCCTGTGTCAAAAAGAAAAAAAAGAAAGAAGAAAAAAAATAAAAAAACCACAAAGCGATTGAAATAAAAGTCAAACAATCCATTTTATTTAGGCGTATTTAACCCCATCAAGACTCCGAACAAGGTCTCTTCTCCTCTTTCCTTTCTCTTTTATCATTCGCTGTATTCCTTCAAACTTAGTTTTTCTCCACTCAACTTATCAAAATTTCACTTCTTTTAATTTTACTTTTTGTAGCACTTATAAATAACACATGTAATCTTTCTTTCTCTGCTCTTCAAAGTCTCAACGTTTCTGAAAATTCTTCTCAAATCTCTTCTTCTATTTGATTCTTCAATGGAGAATGAATTCTATTCCAGTGCGGGAATCCCACCGCCATTGCACTTTGAATCATCAACTCCAATGGCCACGTGGCAAGCACTCTCAGCCACCATGGAAATTCAAGCAGCTTCAGAGCTCAATTGCTCTTCCTACCCGTCTCCAGATTGCTTTTACAATCCCAATATCGACCACAACATCAACTTTGATTCCGCTTTGAGCTCCATGGTGTCTTCACCGGTGGCATCTAATTCTACTATTACACATAAAAACTTTGTCATTCGTGAATTGATCGGAAAATTGGGTAATATTGGCAATTCCGGTGAGATCTCACCTCATTCTCAGCCATTGTTACTAAATTCCCAAAATGCCCTTGATACAACTGCTTCAGCTTCTTATATAAATAGTGGAAATAGCAGCAGAAACACTTCTAGCTATAACACTCCATTGAATTCTCCTCCAAAACTAAACCTGCCTATTTTGGATCAATTAGTGAAAGAGAAGATTTCTAGTCTGCCTTTGAATTCTAGTGTAGGAGAATTCTCAGCTGATCCTGGATTTGTTGAAAGAGCTGCAAGATTTTCTTGCTTTGGTAGTAGGAGTTTTAATGACAGAACAAGCCAATTGGGTTTGAATTCTTCGGAATTACCCAAAAATAGATCTAACCCATTAATGGGTAGCGGTAAATTACCAAAAGTTTCAAGTAGTCCTTCTCTTAAAGCACTTGGATCTCATATGGGTTTGCAAGAAACCAGGACAATAACAGCGTTGGCTAATTCCCAAGATGAATCAACACTTTCTGAACAAAACCCCATTGTTGATTCCAAGTTGAAACCCACTATTGATACCAATTCCAGGAAAAGAAAAGCAGTTTCCAAAGGAAAATCTAAGGAAACCCCTGTTTCTTCCCCATCTGGTAATTGTACCACAAAGGTATGAACATGACCCAGAACTGACTGTTCAATTTCCCATTAATTTGTTTTAACAGAAATTAAGGAATTGAAAATATTTAATTTTCAGGTGGTTGAAACTAACAAAATTACAAATGCAAAGCGGTGTAAACCAAATGAAGGAAATGAAAATGAAAAAGAAGCAAATAATAAAACAGAGGAAGATAAGAAAGGAAGAAAAAGTTCAACAGGGGATGACAAAACAAGTCCAAAGCCACCTGAACCTCTCAAAGACTATATTCATGTTAGAGCCAGAAGAGGTCAAGCTACTGATAGCCATAGTCTTGCTGAAAGAGTAAGTATTCATAATTTTTGTTTAATTCTTTTGAATTTGTTTAAAAATAATAGTAGTTTGTCATTTTTATTAACTTAATATTTTTCATAAAATATGAACAGGTTAGAAGAGAGAAAATAAGTGAAAGAATGAAGTTTCTTCAAGATATTGTACCTGGCTGTAACAAGGTTTGAGAAATATACCGAATCTGATGAACATAAAGGCTTTCGTACATTAAATAGTACTTTTTCTTTTACTAAAATTAGCTTTTTATTTTCTTCTACTTTTTAGGTCACAGGAAAAGCACTTATGCTTGATGAAATTATAAATTACGTTCAGTCTTTACAACGTCAAGTTGAGGTAAACCTACATTAAAGACTACTGGATTCCAACAAAAGAAAAAAATCAAAGATACCAATTGTGTTGGTTTTGTATGATCTATTTTGCAGTTTCTTTCTATGAAGTTGGCCTCTGTGAATACCAGGCTGGATTTTAGCATGGACCCTTCAATTTCCAAAGATGTAAGTTTTTTATTTTTATTTTTAGCGTTAGTCATTCTTATTAACTTTTACTAGAATAAAAAATAAATATATTATTTTAATAATTTTTTATTATTATATATTTTTAAATAATTAAAACACCATTAAATAATTTTGTTTTTAAAAAAATTAATGTACATCCGGACTCTATGTGAAAAATTTGACAAAACTTTTCTCTTTATTTTATTCTATTATAAAAAAATGACTTTTTTCTGCTATTTTATCTTTAAGCATCTAATTTGGTGGGTGTGGTTCGTTTGTTTTTCAGATGTTTCATCCAAACAACACTTTACCACATCAAATATTCCCAGTAGATTCCTCGGCACAAGCGATTTATGGGCACCAGACCCAGCAAAATCCACAACTGCATAGCAACATCTCTAATGGGCCAGTGAGCCATTTATCTGTGGACCCTTTGGACTCTTCACTTTGCCATTTACCCCCACTTAATGTATTTTCTGATTCTGTTTCTCAGGTATTTAATTTTTCCTCCAAATTTCCATATGGAAATAAAAAAAAATTAGAACTAAGAGATTAAATTAATTAATTAATTAATTTTATGTTTAAATATTTTCAGTACCCAACATTTGGTGAGGATGATTTGCAAACCTTAGTTCAGATGGGTTTTGGCCAAAATCCTAACAGAGAATCAGCATTATTGCAATCTCATAACATCCAAGGTAAGCCTAAAAAGAAAAAGAAAAAAAGGGAAATAGAGTAGATAAATATTATTTTTTTAATTTTTTATAGAATATTATATATTTTATCATTATTTTTAGGATTAATAATGGTTTAAATGTTAATGCAGGTCCAAATCAAAAATCTGACATGAAAATTGAACTATGATCAAGATTCTCCCCTACTGTCTTGTACAAACAGTGGGTGTTGTAAATACAAGAGATTTAATTTGGACCGTCCGATGGAAAAACTAAGCCTATTTATCTTTTAGGTATTATTATGGAAGATAAATCATTATTTTTTTGGGTGTAATCAGTTCAGATATTATTTTACCCATTTGGTTGTAATTTTGTTTTCTTTTTTCTTTTTTAGAGTTATATTACAATTTATAAGTATTCTATATGTAAAAACTCTGATCAAATTATGTATCTTGGTGCCAATACAGTCCTTTAATTAAAGCACCACTTGTAAGATACATATCTTAAGTGCTAATTACTTGAAAATTTACTTTTTCTAATACTCAATCCACTTGCCCTTTAAGTTTTTTTTTTTTGAAAAAAAAATGATTATCATGAAATAATAAGACACTATATTTTGAAAAAAAAAAATGATTATCATGAAATAATAAGACACTATATTTTGGATATATTATGCATCCAACAACTAATTATAAATTAATATAATTATTGAAAAAAAGTTGAATTACCATGATTGTGCAGTAATATGTATCCCATCTCATATCAACATTCGTACCAATTTATATCTCCAATCTTGAAATATCTACTGGTGTCTTATTAGAAAAATATATTTATAAAGGTATAAATTTAATATTAATTTTTTCTTAAAAAAAAGAAATCTATAATAAAAAATATATTTAGAGAGAAAAATAATAATTTCCTGAAATGTAATGGCTGTGAACTTTTGGATTTGTTACTTCTTTGTGTTGTAAACCAGCTGTAATAGTGGGGTATCTGCACTTTATAAAGTCTATTTTTGAATGATTATGACTATTTGGTAATTAAAATTCATCTTAAACTGGGGTCAACCCATAATTTCTGCCATATTTTGGTTCCTAATGTTTTATAGATTAACCAAAAACAGAAGCTTCTGTTCTTTTTCTTTTTCTCTTTTTTTTTTTTTGCTTTTTCTTTTCCTCTGTCTCTAATAGAAAAAGGCATTTAAGCAAAGGTAAGGATTTAAAAAAGTTGGAAGTTAGAACCACTTCTACAAGGGAAAATAAAAAGGATTTTTTTTATCACAAATAAAGACATCAAAGAATCCCAGGTTGGCAGTCGTGAGATTCTGACTAGGCACAATGAATCAATTAAAGATATTTATATATAAATAATAATCTCACCTAATATTAAATTCTAATGAAAATTGAAAAAGATAAAAAGTATTAATGTAGTGGAGTTCAGGTTCGTAAAGGTACCCATTAAAATTAGAAAAATATATATTAAGGAAATTACTCATATACTTGCTTTTTAATACAAACACAATTTCTTTTTTACTATATATGTTCACTTATTATTCAATCCTAAAAAAAAATATTCTAATTATGAAGATATAAATTTATACAATTCAATATAAAGTTTATGGATAATATCTATTTTTCTTTTTTTAAAATATGACATTTATAATATAATTTTTGTAAAATATATACACAAATAGTTTTTAAATTATAAATAAAGTCTTTTTTTAAGATCCATCTTAGATCAATGACTTGACCTGTATGAATATAGGTAGTTTTAAACAAATTTTCTTTCGAGATTGTGGAGCCTAAGTTTCATATTTTATTATAAGAAAAGAATTATAAATATTCTCATGAAATATAAGGTAATAATATGTTTTTTCATAAATCAAGTTCGCCCTCAATTGTAACGGCCCATTTGCAAAAAATTGTCATTTTTTAATACATTTATCTAGCATAACATAACATAGACTTTTTGATGCATATAAATATTTTTATTAAAACACGGATATATAATTAATAAAGTGTTAAGAATATAATCATTTTTAATAATATGATATTGTAAGTTTCAACTCATTTCTAATAATATACTTTTCGAAATTAGAGAAAAAATGCTTGATGTTTTATATTACAACTCAATACTCTTTAAAACTTAAAACTTGTAATTAAAACGTAAAACCCATTATATTTATCTTGTAAATTATTTACAAAAAATATCAACCTAAATATCCTTTATTGAGATTCGATAAATTGGATGGTGAACTTCGACCTGTTAGACTCATTCAAAGAAGGGAAACATATTTAACAAATGATAAAGAGAAATGTTATTAATAGTACATAAATTTTTAATTATATTTACACACACCACTTATATTATATCATTTATCAAAATTATTTTAAAATTTGAAAAAATGATTAATTCTTTAAATAATATTCACACATGATTCGTTTTTAATATTTTTTAATATTAATTATATCACAAAAGTGTATATATTTTTATTATTATAATTAATTGCATTTAAATATTTAATTATTAATTATAAAAAATAATTATATTAATAATAATTTAAATTATCATCATTAATAATTATTAATAGTAGTTAGTAAAATCCATTTCCTGGAGTTAAAAAAAAAAGATTTGTGAAATGCAGCTTTAATAAATAAAGTATTTAAATAAGAGGTGCATTATTGGGGTGTAGGTTAGTGTAATTTTTAAATAACAACAGCGCAGGAAGATGCTTTGAATGTGGTGATGTATAGAAAATGTTTACAAAACATCTAATATATTGTATTATAATCACAATGATTAGGTAGATGGAAAGAAGGTATTAATAGAGTAATTTTATTCTGACACTTCTGTCTCCATTAGTTTTTAAAAGAACCAATCATATTGAGACGTTTTTAATAATATTCAATTTTTTTGGTTATATGTGCTATCCTACTAATTATAATTCTTTGACCCTTTTGTGATATATATACTATTCATTCAATTCTGTTAAAAATTATTGAATGACAGACGGTTGTAAAAAAAACACACAAGTCTAGGCTTGGCTGGTATTCAAATAAGTTTCTTCTTTATTAGCAGGCACTTTCACATTACTACAAACTCTTGGATATTTTTGCATCCTCTGGACTTTTCTTCTCTTTTCCACAATTTATGTTTTATCATAAAAAAATATATATTTGTATCTTAAGTTGTTAGGCATTTATAGATGGAACGAACAATAATAGCTTTAAAGAAAAAAAAATTGGACAAACTATATTTAAATTGCCTTGTAAAACTAGAAATATATAAAAAGATCGTTGAGGATGTGTACGAAGTGAAATTTGTCTACATAAGTGTTAAATATATAAAAATATAGGTTAAAATTCTCCTAAAAATTTAAATTTTTTTAAAAAATTAGTTTCTTATCGACTTCTAATTTTTAAATTTTTCATTAACTATTCCTAATATTATTTCTAAAATTTATAATTTTTATGATAAAAATATCTTTCAATCATATGTTTTGACAAAAAAATTTACATCAAAATATTAAAATTACTTACTTGACATATGGAGTTATATACGCTTTTAGTAAATAAAATAATGAAATTATAACTTAATTTATCGTATAAGTGATTTAAATTTTTTTGATTAAATTTATGAATTATTGATTTAAATAATTGATTAAAATATATTTTAATAATATAAATAATTAGCTGAAATAAAAAAATCAAAAGTACTTAATTAAAAACTTTCAAGTAACATTAACACATAAATAAATTTTTAAAATTCATCAATTTTGTCTAAGTATTGCACACTACCTCTTTTATTATTGTTAACTTTTAGGGTAATATTATAGTTATATTATATTAATGTTAGGATGAGTAATAGTATTATCAATAGGGCGGGACGGAGGTGGGTTTAACATCTACATCTCTACGCTAAAAATTTGTTGAAATGGTGTACGTATTCTCCACCAAAGTTTCAAATAGCTTGTGGAGATAGGGTATTCTCTACTAAGAAATAATATAAATATACATTTTATGTTCTAAATTTAAGAACTTTGTGTTGAAAATGAAAAAAAATAAAATTATATTTAATGTATTAAATTAATATATAAATTATAAATATAACTAAATTATTTATTTTAATGATAATTAAATATTGAAAATAAAATATATTTTTAATTATAATGTTGTATATATTTCAAAAATAAATATATATAAAAATTATAAAAAAGTTTAATTCAAGATTTGATGGGATAAGAAGTATAAGCCCAAACCCAACACTATAAAGACATTTTCTTCACCGAGTAGATTGGATAAAAAAACTAATAAATTAGATAAAATTAAAAAATTATATTGTTTCGATTAATCCAATTAGATTTATTACTAAATTCAATTCAATCAAGTTTGTAAAAAATTTAAACTGTTCAAACTGAACAAGAATGTTTATATCGTTATATTTATAATTTATATTTTGTAAATATAATAATGTATATAACTCAATGATTAAATCTATTACTATTTAATATGGTGTTTTTAATTTCAACACTTAAAAATGACAAAAAAAAATTATTGTTTTAATTGAGTAAATAAACAAATAAAAATGTATTAATATTGGAGTAAACATATTTTGAATTAGGATAAAAAACATTAATAGTATATCAAAAATCAATACATTACTACTTGGTGATAATATAAAATAATTTTAATATTTATTTAATATTTAAATTTTAGATGATTATACTTGAAATAATTTGATTTAAATAACTCAATCTGATTTATTTAAATTTTATAAAATTGAAACCAAAATAGATCATATCCATCTCTAGTATCGGGTTATACCTGTAAGTAAGGATTTTAATTTTTTCCCACAATTACCTAGCCTATTGAAAAAAATTTACAACACTAAATAATAGTAAATTTCAACTACATATGATTTTTTTTTTCACGTATTACTCGTTTGTAGAACAAACACATAATATAACATAAAAGTTTCATGTGTTTTCATATAAGGCGGCTAATAAATGGAAAGAAATTAGAGGGGAAGTTGTTAAAATCAAACCCTGAAATCTATGTCCTTTACGGAAATGGGAAAGAACCTTCTCAAAGAGTCTTCGTCGGTTTAGCTGTGGATTTCCCAACCAAAAGGAAAAGAAAAGAAGGTCCTACGATCATAGAGATAGAGGGAATATTTGATTGGACTTGTTAAAAGTTGGAAAAATTAAGGGGGTGTTTTTTTCCTTAGTTTTTTTTTTTTAAAGGGGTTGTAATGTACCATACTTAATTACAGGCCATCAGTGTTGCTGGTGCAATATCTATTAATTTCACCAAGAAGTCACTGTTACATATCCCATTTTTCTTGTGTTCATGTGAAAGATAGCTTTATTAAGACTTCTTTAACTTCTGGTTGTTGGTGCTATTTGCTTTTCTAAAACCCATAAGCATCATTCCTTTCACCAACCATGCATTATTTCATGCTCTCCAACTGTAAGCGTGTTAATTTAACTTGTTCTTTCTGCGTTTCTATGGATCTCACATTTTATATTTCTTCAAAAAAAAAAAAAAAAACTCCCATATAAATTTGGTTGGGAATGCCATAAAAAAATATCTTATATTAATTAAGAAAAATATTAATATTAATATGAGACTTATATTACTTTAAAATTAATCTTTTATAATTAGATATCACCTATTTTTTACACTATCGATAGCTCAGCTAATTGAATATCTTTCAGTTAAATTAGATGGACTAATTACATGATGCTTATCTATTAACTTAGAAAAAGCCCAACCAGCCAGTAATTGTTTTGTAAATAATATTTTATTTCATTTTGAAGTTTACGTTTTCTGTTTTCCAGTTGAGAGGAAACGGTCCAAGACTATATATGGACAGTTTAAAAAAAAGGAAAAGAAAGAGAAAAAATTATTGTGCGCAAAATACAGCAAGGTGATGGGCCGGAGTGTGCATTGCATTGCTATTACAAAAAGGCCCAAGTGACAGACCGACCAAGCGTTGGTACACCCATTTGAGATTTTCTCAAAAGCATAGACATATATATTATTTATATATATATATATATATAGCCTACAATTTATTATTTCTTTTTTGATGAAAATATATAGCCTACAATAGATAAAATTATTTCACTTTTATATTCCTAAAAAAGGGATTAATATTATACTTATTTCACTTCTGAAAAAATGTGTTAAACTGTAATTGAGATTCATAATCTAGGAAAGACATTGTTTGTTACATGAATAAAAAATAACCTATCAACAAAAAGTCAAAACATACTTAATAATTAAAATAATCTTAAATCTATTACTGAAAGTAAATAATAACTATAAACTTCTTTTTTTCCAAGGCCAGCCCGTAATCATTGTCCAATACAAAACGTGCATCATCAATTTAGGACATGCTTAGATAAGAAATGCAATCAAGATTACATTTATAATAAAAATGAGATTATTTTCAAGTTACTATCCTCATTTCTCTTTATTCTCTTTTAGACTTTCCTTTCTTTATTAAAATTATTTTATTTATTTTTTTCACGTTTTAGAATAAACAAAAAACTATATTTAAATTTAATAATTATAAAAATAAATTATTATTGAAATCTTTTACATATTTCATTACTTGCATATAAATTTTTTAGTTAATTATTTACCAATTATTTTTTATTTTTTTATTTATCCACTATAAACCAATATTTATTATTATATATTAAGACAGATGTAAGCATATTATGTTCTTGGTCTTAAGTCTCTCTAGTCACCTGCCACACTTTTTGCACATCAAATAACAGACTTAACATTCCAACCCATCGCAGATGAAAAATAAAATTAGTGGCACAAAAAAATGAGGTATATCCTAACACCCAATTCCTTTTTAATCAGGATGTATTGTAAATTTTGTACGGATATAAGCAACATAAACCAAAAAGCTAATAATTCTCATGTATACGTATAAAACTCAAATTAATATAGTACATAAACAATGTAAAACATTACCCGTATAACTCAAAAGCCGAAACATGAAAATTATCATAAATCTATATACTACACCAAATTAAATGGTAAACTCAAAAGAGAAGATATTGCACGTATGCATATACGGTAGAGAACAAGAACAACTATACTAAAAATTACTATATCAAATTGCTTAAAAATGGAGAAATAGAACTATATTTAACTAATAAGAACTTTGGCTATTATATAACCTTATAAAAATGTTGAAAAACATCCCACGATCCACACTAATAAGATCGTGGTAATGTGTAAAGGAACTAGTTTAACGAAGAACAAATCTTCTTACATAATAAGGATAAATCTAATTGATTTGAGTATTATAACTACGGAGACAACTAGACTTATCAATCTCTTCTTTAATCTTCCTATCATCAAACAATTAATTTATACTAATAATCTCACAAACCCCAACATACTTCAAAGTCTCTAGAAAACATCAACCTTTAATGGCTTAGTCATGATGTCTATCACCTTATCCTCGTTCCCACAATGAATCAAAGCAATCAAACTCTCTTTTGTGAGATTCCTCAAAAAGTGATATCTTACATCAATATGCATACTGCAACCATGCATTAAGGATTCTTTGACAACTTAATGGTTGAACTATTATCACATCTAATTTGAATATAAGTCTCATTACTGTACTCAAGTTCCTTCAGCACTCTCTTCATCCATATTGTTTGACATGCACATACTACAAATATTACAAATTCTGCTTCTGTAGTAGATAGTGTAACGATAGGTTGCTTCTTTGAACTCCATGTCACAACACCCGAACTTAGTAAGAACACATAACCACTTGTATTCTTCATATCCTCTACATCTCTTAGATAATCACTATATGTGAAAGAAAACAATCCATCATCCCTACCTTTCTTGTAATGAATACCATAGTTCACCATCCCTTTTAAATACGAAGTGCTCTCTTTGCAACCTGTAGGTGAAGCTCAGTTGGTATTGCCATAAATCTACTTATGAGACAGGTGACAAACATCATGTCTGGTCTTGTGACAGTAAGATACATTAAGCTTCCCACCAATTGCTTGAAGTATGTCTCATCCACAATAATTTCATCCTCATCCTTATAGATCTTAAAATCTGAGACAATCGGACTACTCACTTCATTACTTTCCAACATCCCAAATCTCTTTAGAACCTCTAGGGCATTTTTTTTATGTAAGAAAATACCATCTATTCTTTGAAGTACTTCAATGCCAAGAAAAAACCTCATGCTTCCCAAATCAGTCTTATCAAATTCTCTCAATATGGACTTCTTAAACTCACACATCATAACTTCATCATTACCAATAAATATTAAATCATCAAAGTAAATACTTACAATGATGATTTTTCCTGCTTTATTCTTCTTTGTGAATAGAGTTTGCTCATTGTCACATTTCCGAAAACCCTCCTTGACAAAGTGTGCTTCGATCCAACAAAACCAAGTTCGTAGAGTTTGTTTTAATCCATACAATGCTCTATGTAGCTTGTAGACCAAATGCTCCCTTCCTTTCTTCTCGTAATCCCTTGGTTGCTCAATGTAAGCCTCTTCACTCATCTCTGTATGTAGAAATGTTTACTTGACGTCTAAATGAAAAATCCTCCAACCTTTTGTGATACCAAGGCAATAATCATTCTCACAGTGTCCATCCTTGCCACTAGTGCAAAGACATCTGTGTAGTCTATGTCGTGCTTCTGTGAGTAGCCTTTGGCTACTAGATGTGCTTTGTGCTTGTCAATCTCTAAATTCTCATTGTACTTGGTCTTGTAAAGCCATTTGACACCAATCTTTCTAGCCCCAGTAGTGAACTCGCTTAAGGACCATGTTTTATTCTTCTCAATGTAGTTGATCTCACTGTCCATAACTTACCTCCATTTCTCTTCTTTTACTACATCTTCAATATAAAGAGGGTCTTCTGTAGGCACGATTTGAACCATGTGTGCCTCATTGTCACTTAACCCTTCTCTAGTGACAATCACTTAAGTAAGTAGGAGGTTATCTTACTCTTCTTTCATAAACTCTCCCTTCATCCTCACCAAGTTCATTAGAACTTCTCTCTTTACAGCCCTGTGTTTCTTCACTGCTCGCACCCATATTTCTTTTTTCTTTCGACCATTGTCATTGTCATTTTCATTCACCATTTCTTCTTCCTTACTGTTTTCTTCATTTTATCCCCATTCCAAATCTAACAAGATCTGTCCTTCGTAACTCACATCTCAATCCCACTGTTTTTGTTCCTCAAAAATAACATCCCTACTTACAACAATTTTCTTAGCTATAGGATCAAACAGTCTATATTTCTTAAACTCCTTACTAACTCCCAATTGAACACAATGAAAACTTTTATCATCTAATTTACCTTACTTGACATCAAGAACATGAATATGAGCTAAACTTTCAAAGACACGAAAATGCTCAACTAAGGGTTTTACTCTACTCCATGCTTCTTGTGGAGTAATATCTTTCACTGCCAATGTGGGACATCTATTCAGAACATAGATATCCCAGTTAACTGCCACTGGCTAGAATGTTTTTTTAAGCTTCTTATCAGACAACATAAAAGGAACCATATTCATTATAGTTCAATTTTTCCTTTCAATCGCCTCATTTTGTTATGGAGTGTAACTGTCTCTTAATTCCATTTTCTTTGCAAAAATCAGTGAATTCAATTTAGGAGAATTCACCCTTCTATCTGTCTTTAGACACTTAACACTCAACCCTTTCTTTTTTTCTCAATGCCTCATTCTTTGTTGCCAACAAGTACACCTATGATTTATGACTAAAATCATCAATAAAGCATAAAGTATATCTCGTTTTACTGTTTGATTTAGGAAAAATGGGCCCACATATGTTTGCATGAATAAGCTCCAAAGGCTAACTTGCTCTCCACGTACTCCTTGTTAGCATGTCATTACAATGATATTTTCCTTGAATGCAGTTTGTGATATTTGAGGTTTGAAGTGGAGAGAGTCAATAAACCATCCCTTTTTGTTGCAAGATTCTCAATCCTTTGTGACTCAGGTGATTGTATCTTCGCTTCCAAATATAAAGAAGATCATGTCGACTTATGTGAAGACACTTTTATGGTTGATCACTTGTAAAGATTAGAGTCTAAGCTAGCAATATAAACATTACTTTTACTCATCTCAGTCTGAATAATCAAACCCTTAGTCGGATATTATATTTTGCAAACTCCTTGACTCAATATAACCAAGCCTATTTCTTGAAGGTGTCCTATGCTCAAGAGGTAGTTTTTGAGCTCTAGAACATAATACACTTTATAGACAACATGGTTGATTCCATTTAAAATCAACTTGACACTTCCCTTACAAATCACATTCATCCTACTATTGTTCCCCAATTTAACAGAATGAACAAAGCTCTCATCAAAGTGTGTGAATATATCTCGATTGCCATACATATGGTTGAAACATCCTGAGTCAAGAAACCAAGCATTAATCTGTTCATGTAACTCAACATATGACATCAACAACATATCATTTTCTTCATTCACTTTTGCAAAATAAACCTTCTTATCCCATTTTGAACATTCATACTTAAAGTGTCCAAGATTGTGACACCTGTAGCATTCCACCATATTCTTGTTGAATACTTAACCTCTTTTTCCACGCCCTTGTCCTCTATAGTTGTTGATACCCTCTCAGTTTTGGCATCAGTTGTTACCTTCAGACTTTGCTCTACATCGCTACTTCTATGATATTTTAGCTCATGTACAATGAGCGAGCTCTCATGCTCATCAAAGGTAATTGCATCAAGTCCCTAGATTCTTTAATCGAACAAACTATATAATTAAATTTGTCCGTAAGGGATCGTAGGATTTTTTCACAGATCATAACATCACTCAAGGTCTCCTCATATACTTTCATCTTGTTTGTTGGTGTCATTACTCTAGCAAAATAGTTGGTGATTGTTTCACCAACCTTCATCTCAAGGGTTTCAAAGTTTTCTCCGTAGGGTTGGAAGAGTTGAGCGCTTCACTCGAGCATTTCCTTCATATTTAGTCTTCATGGAATCCCAAATCTTTTTAGAGGTGTCATTTTCCAAAATTGTCTCTAACATCTTCCTGTCGATCGCTTGGAAAATGTAATTTTTGACTTTAAGATCCTTAAGTTTCACCGCATCAAGCTCTCTCTGTTATGTTTCTAATAAGGATTGCACACACTTTATTGTTCTTCATACCCAGTTTCAATCAAATCCTATTCTCCTTGCTTCGAAAGAAATTTTTCATGACCATCAAAACGTAGAATGGAAGGCTACACAAAGCTTCCTTCAAAAGTCATTTTTCCTCTCGCTCTCTCATCTTTGAAAATCACTTAAAAAAGCTACGACTTTTAGATTCTCAGGCACCGGTGGTGCTCTAATACTAGTTTGTAGAGAACAAGAATAACTCTACTAAAAATTACTACTCTAGATTGCTTAAAACTGGATAAATTAAACTATATTTATTCAATAAGAACTTTGACTATAATATAACCTTACATAAATGCTAAAAAACAACCCAATATTCATACTTATAGGATCATGGTAACATGCAAAAAAACTCGTCTAACGAAAAAACAAATTTTCCTACATAATAGAGATAAACCTAACTGATTGAGTTCTATACTTATCTCATACTTCACATGTAATATAAATATAAATGTCTTCAATATTGAAGATTATACTTCACATGTTTTGAAATTGGTATATCTTTTCAATCATGTTTCAAAAGAGTTTTAATTTAATACACCTGTTTTGTAAATTATTACAAAATTTATAAAATTTAACTTTACACATTTTATTTTAAATTTTTTCTTTGTACTATTAACATGACAAAGTAATAAGAGAATTTCATATTTTTCTCATCTCTTCATTCTCTCTCATAGAGGTATATGATATGTTCGTTTCTTGGTCTTATAATCGCATTCCAACGTCATGAGCACCAACGGGGAGGCGAAGACGCTTGAGACTAAGGAAATTCTGATGAAACTCAACAAGACTAATGCTATCCACGGTGTTTGGTGACCAACTTTTGTCGAAGTTTGGCTCAACACAAGTTAGCCTGGAAGACAAAAAGGTGGTATGGTGGCCCTTGGGCTCATCATTGTCACCCTGGGATGTTGGCTTGATTGAGAGAGATGGTAGAAGTGATAAGAAACACATGAAGTGACAAAATCGCCCCTTATTACTGTCACGTGAACACAAAGAAAAATCCCAAATAAAACATATACAATTCAATTTTGTAAATTTTAGAACCATTTATAAAACACGGGTACTAAATTAGAACTATTCTAAAACTTGTGTGAAAAACATTGGTATGTTATTTCTAGAAACAAAGGAAAAGGCCACAATTGGAAATACATTTTATGTTATTCTAGAAAACGAAATACTCCGGATGAAACAAATGCAAGTCTAACACAACCACAAATCTCGTATTCAAAGAATTTCACCAACAATGAATGTTCACAATTGGCTAGTGCCTATAAGAGAAACCTATTTCAAACTTTCTCTAATCAAACAATACATATCCTAGAAATAGAAACAAAGCAGGATAGGGAACCTTGAAAACATAGCATTTGCTCTTGCTGTCATGGTAAGGAGCCCACTCTGTCTATGCCACCTTTCACTTACGCCTTGCCATTTAAACTAATTGGTTCAGGTTCCTTGGCCACTGCTTTCTGCGAAGCAAACATGCAGCACGATTCAAAATCCAAACATTCCCAACCCGAAAACACCAGCAAGCCACATGCCAGTTGATGATTAGTAAAGCATTACATAAAGCAAAGGCAAAGCACTTACATTTGAATCTGGAGACCCTGACTTGGCCATCTTTGCAAACATGTGGCCATAAAACTTGGCATCTTTCTTGTTATATTCCTTCATTTTCTCCTTCAAATTTTTGTACTCTAATTTTACATCCCTGTCAAAATGCGACAGCAATAGATAAGCCATTTTGAAAATGTTGGGAAAACATTTAAGTGAAAATACAAGATCATCAGGGTGCCCAAAAAAAAAAATTCCCATACATGGACAAGAAACTTTCTGGATAAAACAAAGGAAAACACTAAGTCAGAAGGAACATGCCTGTTGCTTGGGTCGATTTCCAGAGCCTTTTTGATATCTAACTCAGCCAAGTCCAAATCTGCCAGCTGGATATATGCCTGAGATCTTCTATAGAGAGCCTTAACATTTATAACATCCATCTCTAATACCTGCGTAGCAAAGTGACAGCATTCAAAGCCAAATAAAACAGCCAACTTGCCAGATACAACACAAGCAAAAGTTAATTCCAATGTTAGAAACCTTAGTGCACAGTTTCTCAGCCTGTTTGTAGTCTTTCATCTTCAGCTTGCAAGCAGCATTATTGAGATTGCAAGCAACCTTCAAAGCCTTAGCCTTCTTTTTCTCCTCTTCATTATAAGCAGAATCATATTCAATGTACTTCACAGCCTGCATGTTATATAAAGGCTCAGTAACTACATGGAGAAGAAGATTCAATTACAAAGGAATTGGTTAACACCTTCTCATATCTCTTGGAAGCTTTGTCATATTTACCAGCCTTAAAAAAGGCATTTCCTTCTTCCTTCTTCTTACCTGCAGCTTCAATTTTCTCTGGGGTGTTCAAATCCCATGACTCCTTCTCCTAAAAAAAAAAGAGAGATTAATAAACAGGACATATTTGTTCATAAATAAATGCAAAAAAGATTTGAAGCAAACATCAAATTAGTTACCTTGATAAAAGACACCAACTCGGCCTCATAGAAGACAGTAGAATTAGGAGGTACCAATGCCAACTCCTGCTGAGACTCAGAAGAACCAAATGCATACTCTGGTGCAATTGTCAAAAGGGCTACCTCACCCTTCTTCATTGTCACAATGGCTCTATCAAGCCCTTCAATAACTTGCTCTGCAAAAAGAAAAAAGTCAGAAAACAAAAGAAAATGGATTAAAAAAAAGTATATTACTAAGAATGAATTTTTACCTTCATCCGTCTTGAATTCGAAAAACTCATCACCATCATCATGCCCTTTCTTTAGAAATACAGTTCCATCCTGCAGTTTCCCAATTAATTTTACTGCCATAAAAAACAGCCCAGTCAAAATTAACAGAAGCAGGTGCATAAGGCAAACATTGTTTCTGCAAGTTGATGAAAACTCACATTTGACAATAGCTCCTTCATTTGGACGCTCATAGCCCTCACCCTCTTTAAGAATCTTCTTTGCTACCTTCTTGTCTTCAGTTATTTCTGAAACAGTTTTCCACGATACCAACTCAAAAGTGATCTGAAGAGTCGCATTAGGTGGAACTGCAGCTTCATCACCGCATGCCGACCTCCCATTCTCTCCAAATCCATCTGTATAACAACCGTGGAATGAGAATGTTGAATTAAAATCAAACCCAACAGGCAGAACCAGGCTAATAACATACATTGTGGTTTTACAGTTAAAAGAACTTTCTCTCCCTTCTTCATTGTTTTGACTGCCTTGGACAAAGCAGGGCAGAAGCAACCTGTTCAAAAAAATAACATTATAGCAGAACACACAAGCTAAAATACCTCAAAATTTTAAACACGTCATAAAAATGAACTTTACCATCTCTCACAATAAACTCAACTCCATCTGACTTCCCAACAAGTGTTCCATCCTCAAGCCGAGCTTCATAATTAACTGCATGAACAAGCATAAATAATATCATTGCTAAGCAAATAACCCTTTGTATAATGCCGACCCCAGCAAATTGAGCACAAAGGATATACCTAGCACTTCATCAGGGTCTTTCGGATTCTCCCATTTCTCTCCTGCTGTCAGAACTTTCTTGAAAATACCACCATCCTTGCAGATATCCTTCACACTTGTCCAAGAAAGCAACTCTACATCGAATTGTAATGTAGCATTGGGAGGAATAGTGGGAGGTGATCATGACTCGCCATAAGCCAATTCAGGAGGAATGGTGAATAGTGCATTTTCACCTTTTTTCATGGTTTTAATACCTTCGTCCCATCCTTTTATAACTTGCCCTGCATCACAAAGTTAATGCATTTACTTTGGGAGATAGCTGGCATTCAATCATTAGTTTTAGTCTAATTTATATATGTATAAAAGTATTATCATCCATTGGCAAATAGCTAAAGATTTTGATAAAGTTTGTGACCATCACACCTAACATGGTGTGATCCTATGTTCAAGCCCATAGATATATAAAAGCATTGTTGGCACTTATTGAGCTTTTGGAGTTTTGGAGAATTGGTGACGATGACACTAACATATTCTACATTAGTGTAGGTTCACTAAAGATATTTTGCATCTAGCGTAAACTTTGTTTACATATTCCTATAGTCATCAAAACTTTCTCCTAAGCTGCAAACGAAGGCCATGAGGAAATGTCATACAAACGGGGAAACAAAAAAAAAGATCACCAATCGAATCAAAGTGAGATCGGAAACAATGAACTTTATTATAATAAGAATTAATTACTAGAATTTATTAACAATTAACTCCAACAAGCAGCGAGAATTCCCACCTTGTCCAAGAGTGAATTTGAATGGCGTCACTCTGTCACGGCTTGAATCAAACTTGGTTCCATCTAATAGAGTCCCAGTATAATGAACTGTGAATGGAGCATTAAAAAACCACGTCAAAACCAAAACTACTCAAACAAAAAACCAAACTTGTCCAAACACAAAAGAAAAAAAATCGCACCTTCAACCTCGTCTCCAATATCAGGAGTTTCAAACCGTTCACCTTCCTTGAGAAGCTTCTTCTTCAGACCTTGCTTTCCGATCTCCTTCTCCTCACCTACCTTAAGAATTGAGCCCTCGTCCGGCAGATCAAAATCAGCATTCGTCTCCTCCGGAAGCATTTCGTAATCGTCCATTTCTCTGGCGAACGAAATTCACTACCTAAGAGTGAAAAAGTTGCAACGATAGCACAGAAGCAAACAACAAGCTTTCTAGAGAGTGAAAGCGAGTAAGCGTCAAGAATATGAATGAGAGCGAGGTTTCATTGGGCTGGAAATAAGGAAAACATTGGTTCTAGAGACTTCTATTGAGGGTAGGGTCGTTGGGGTTTAAGAAAAGAAAGAGAACATTTCAAAGGAATTATAATGTACGGTAAGGATGGTTCTAGGGATATGACACGTTTGAGTTGCCTCGAGAGTCGAGACACGAGAAGATGGCGAGTACCTGACTAACTTTATGGTGATTTATGAAGGTTGGCGAGAGATGAATAGATCGGACGGTAGACAATTCAAGTAAAAAATCACCTAACGTATACCGACGCATACGATGTCGCTGGTAATAATTTTTACCAATTTCACGATAATATTTGGGTGTTCTCTCGATCAAAATTGGAACGACGATAGAATTGAATGAAATGAAAAAAAAAATTTAATTTGATCATTAAATAAAAAAAAAATCAGTATTATAATATTTAGTTTACGATTGAAATGAAATGAAAAACATTTTAATATCTCTATATTTAATAAAATTTAAATAATATCATTTAATTATTATTTTTTTGTCAAATAAAATATATTATTGAAATTATTTTTTTTAAATAATTATTACTTAAAAAGAAAATATATTATTAAAATTATTATTTTTTAAAATAGGATTTAGAGATTTGGGGTTAGATTTTAGGGTTATATTTATGAGTTAAGGTTTAGGGTTAAAATTATTATTTTTCTAAATAGGATTTAAGGTTTAGGGTTATATTTGTGGGTTAAGTTTTATGATTAAAATTATTATTTTCTAAATATGGTTTAAGGTTTGAGATTATATTTGTGTGTTAAAATTTAGGGTTAAAATTATTATTTTTCTAAATAGGGATTTGGGATTTGAGATTTGAGATTTATGATTTTGGGATTTAGAATTTAAGATTTAAGGTTATATTTGAAGTTGGGGTAAAATTGAAAAAAAAAATAGATGGTAATATAATCATGATTCATTAAAGGGGAGAAAGAATTCTGATTCATTTTATTATAGAAATCGATTTCATTACATTCTCATCTTTCAATCCAATCAAACACAAAAATGTAAAGAATTAATTTCGATTTCATTCTATTTCAATCAACCAAACATAATATTACTCTTTATTATAAGTATGTGTATCTAAATACGTCGATTTAATCTTTATTAATATATATTTTTATACATGTAAATTCTATTTTAAAAAATTAAATTATTTGTTAATGCTTTCTATTAAGAAAAAAAATTGAATTTCTTAATTAATTTTATCCATTATATTTTATTTAAATTAATTTTTAATTTTGACAATTATTCAATTCTAGTAAAAAATGTAAGTTAATTTCGAATTAAAAAAACGAAATTCTTTAAATATTTTAAAATTTATAAAATAAAAATAATACTTAATAATAATAAATAAAGTTGAATTACATTACATTTAACATTGAATAAGGTTAATTAATTATAAATTAATTTAAATAATATTAAACTTAAAATGATAAATTATATATTTTTAATAGTAAAAATATAAAAATTGTATTGAGTTTTAAAAAATTATTGGAGAAAACAAAAATATAAGCTTATATGTCCACCCTGGCTCATCTCCATCAACTATTTTTTGCTCTTATTGATATTTTTATTATAAGCATATAAATTAATAGCCAATAGCCTCACTAATTCTTGTAAGGTCCAATGAGCCCATTTTTATTATAAGCATATATAAATTAATAGCCAATAGTCAATTTTCGCATGAGTTGTATTCCGAATTTACACCCTACTAATTATAATTTTAAGTTTGTCTTGTTATTTTGCAAGGGAAAAAATTATTGTTATTGGTAAGTGTAATTATCCATAATAATTTCAATAAAATTTGTTATAATTATTAGTTAGGATCACTTAGGAATGCATCAGCATAGGCTTCAACTGTCTTCGAGTCCTCATAAAATTAAACAGTGTTACACCTCAACAACATAGTTAAAAATATAATATAATACTTACTAGTATTAAAGAAATTAAACTTCTAAAATAACTACAATGAGTTTACATCTTGTTTGTGGACACTTGCATCAAGAATTCAATACACGTACTTATAAAACTAGTAAAAAAGCATGAATAATATTTACTAGTATTAAAGAAATTAAACTTCTAAAATAACTAAAATGAGTTTACATCTTGTTTGTGGGCACTTGCATCACGAATTCAATACACGTACTTATAAAACTAGTAAAAAAGCATGAATAAATTGTTTGTGTTATCTCTTAAAATCTTAAAACTTTGGAAAATATTAATGCCAAAAACATCTATATAATATGATCTTATAATCGAATTTCCGTAAAAATCCTCGATAGACACTAAAAACAAAAAATCTTGATAAAAGTTCAAATGATGTATTTTTCCGAAGACAAAATAATCTACACTTAAAAATAATGTTAAAAAGTATAAATTGTTAACTTAGAATTGAAACTTCTACAAAGTTCACATTTCTACGAACCATATTTTGTTTTTTTTACTTGGATGGTTTCTTTGTCCATTCACCGGTCAACATTACGCTATTGCTAAGTTATTATCACACAAGTGCTTTATAAATAAATGGTTCAAAATAAAGATAATACAATTGAGAAAAATCACATTGAGGATTGTTATTCACAATTATTAGTAGCCTATCTAATTATCGTCTTTGCTCTTCATAATCTGATTAACTATTTCTTAAAAACACGAATTTCATGTCAATTTCAAAGGTTAGGGGAAGGGGGAATCATCAGGCACTTACGAGCATTACACAAAAATACCACTCATGATTCATGAATACAGAGACTGAAAGAAGCTTAATAAACTCACTTGCAGACTATTATACTAATAAAGTAGCCTCTCACGAGATCAAGAAGAACACTTGGGCATGAAACGGTTAGGAGCATGTGAGCTGAGATGTATAAAAAAAAAACTACCAAAAACATAGAAGCCACTTGCTAATGCTATAAACCCTTATCATAAAATCCAAAGTTTTAACTTGAAAATACAGTCTCGACCCACTTAATTAAACCAAGAATACAACTTCTACGGATAAATCGAGAGATAAAGGGAAAAGAAGGGAGAGAGCGTGACAAGAATTTGTTCATACAACTACAGCTCGCTATTACTTGGCTTTCCTCCACTAGGAGATTTTCCAACCACTTCAACAAGCTCAGTTTCGAATATCAGAGTTGCACCACCTGTAATTAAAGGGAAACGACAATTAAACTCGTATAACTTATAGCTATTTTATATACAAAGCACATATAGTTAACAACTCTTTGAATTGAAGGTGCAACCTTTGGATTTAATATTATTATTATAACTGTTGATCCTCTTGTAATAGATCACATAAAATAGTAACCAGCCCAACTAATCAAATAATTAGACATAAGATAATAAGCAAGAAATTATCACCTGGAATGGTAGGTGGAGAACCTTGATCACCATATCCAAGTTTAGAAGGTATTTTCAATTTTCGCTTCTCACCGACACACATACCCAAGAGTCCTTGGTCCCATCCTGCAAAGATGGATAAGTCAATGATGACATTATTTTAGAATATATGTTCCTTGTCACAGCTTTTATGGTTTATATATCTAACAAAATTAAGATTTCTAGAGTGAATATCCCTTCTATAACACAAACCTTTGATTACTTGACCAGCTCCCAGCTCGAATTGGATGGGATCACTCCTTTCAAAACTGGAATCAAAAACAGTTCCATCTGTGAGTGTTCCCTGCAGAGCTCAGTGGGGGGCAAAAATAAATAAATCAATGCCTCTAATGAAAGGACAAGAAACCATTCGTGATATTACAGAAACAAAGTAAGACAGTAATTCGAATGCAGTTGATCCTTTTGACTCAGAAAACAAATTTGTCAAGTATTTGCTAAGCTCTGATAGAAATATCATCATCATTATTTTCTCAAAGCACAGACGCTTATTCCTTTGAGGGTCAAATTAAAAGGTATGCCATTCTTATACCCAAAAAAAATAGAGATTTTTGAACCTCTAATATTTAATTTTTGTCTGTGTGCTTTTCCTAGTTACCTCATAATAATCATGCTTAAAACAAAATTTATCAAAAGTCAAAGTAGAACTGGCATTGTAGCATAACGCCAAAGATCTTAAACTTGTCGAGCAGAAATATTATGCTACGGTGAATGGTAAACTTAAACATAAAAGGATAAACTCTTTTTTCGCTAATGACATAATAGGATAAACGCAAGGTGAGTAAGGTACTTTCCATAATAATGTACTTTGATTATGGTAAAAACATGAAGGTAGGGAAAAAAACCACTTACCCTGTAGTGAACTTTTACGCTGTCACCTTTGTGAGCCTGAACTTCACATGCTTCGGGCTTATACTGAAAAAGCAAAAACATTCCAAATTTAAATGAGCCAGAAAACTTTCATTGATTCAAGAAGTAAGAAAAAATCAAGATATAAATATATTTTGAAATTTCAAGGAGCTAATAACCTCCCAATGTTGTAGCACTTTGACGAACTGGTCCTCCATTAAAGGCTTACAGAGAAACCCCAAATCATTTCATTCCTCTCATTATACATTAAATGCCTATCTACTAAATCTTTTTTCCCCTAATTTCCAAATCACTCACCACACCCCAAGCCGTCCCACATCATATTCTCCTACAATTAGAAGATAATATTCCAAAAACTAATCACTAACCCAAAGATATAATAAAAGGATAATGAGTTAATCACAAGAGATATAGATGAAATGCAATAAATAAAATGAAAGAAACAGAGATACTCAATCTTGGACTATCCTTATCAACTTACAATCTAATAATTAATAGAAAATAACAATAACATTAGTAATTAAGAATTCCAGACTTGCTAATGGTAAGGATAAATGAGCATTAACATTTCAGCCCTAGAAAACACCGCCGTCCCAAGGGTCAGCTTGGAAAGGCTAAAATGCAAACTCTCGTAGCTTTTAGCATCGAATGATGATATGCCTTGCCAATTGATCAAGGACTCCTTTACATTTTCCTACACAACCCACACAGCCCTTGCCCAAAAAAAAATGAAACCCACAAAAACTCTTGACCTGATCGTTTTTAATAACATTTAAACACCACCAAACCAATAGCTCTCCCATCTGAAATCTAAGATCTTACCACTTTTCTCTATTTTTATCCAGTTTGACCACTAAGATCTGTACCTATAGTTGAAATTCTCATTCGAATATCAAGCAATACAACCAAAAATTCAGATCCGAAAACGAAAAAAAATGGCGAGACAGAGATCAAATTTAACCTTTACACCAATTTGCAATTCAGTGACATCGCGAGATTTCTTAGCAGAAGCTGGACAAAAAAAGAAAGAATAAAGAACACATTCTTGTGTTAAAATCCTTGAAAACTTAAACCGACATGAATCTTTAAATGGCTGGATCTAATAGAGACTAGAAGCAGAATATTAAAATGAATAACGTTGAAAATTGGATGCTTTTTAAACATTTAAGTGGGATTAATTTAGAAGGAAATAAGGCGAACTACCTAATGAAATGGAAAGAAGCAACAAGAAGCAAAGTGGCGCCACCTTCATTGCAATATTTAAGTTCAGTAGATACTCCATCTTCTCGTTCATCGACCAGCAAACTACGAACTTATATTAGGCTCAAGCCCTTCTTCGTCTCCTGTAAGGCCCCAAAAAAAAAACACGTGTATAACTCCTCATTGGTCAGTCGACGTATAAATCTCCTCTCATTGGTCAATCCACGTGAGTTTAGGTTTTTTCTTCTTTTTTTCTAGATAAATTCGAAACTTAAGAATTTTATTTATCAATCAAACTGAATTTTAAGAAGTTTAGATTTGAGAATTAGGGTTAAAAAAAAAAGAGGATGAATAAGGGAAGGAAAAAAACCTACCCATTCAGAATAATTAATAATTAATTGTTTGATGCTATGAATTATTTTAAGTTATTTTATAAAAAATATGTATTATTTAATTTTTCTACCTATTAATGCAAATAATTTGATAATAATTATAAGTATATTAATGAAAAATTAGTACAAAAATAGAGATATAAAGTGAGTTATTTTATTTCATCTCACATCTTATTTAGTGTTTTTAATAGATTTATAGTGTAATATTATCTTATTTTATTTTATCTCATTTTTAGCTTAATTTTAAACATAAGTTGTATTATTTTTTTATTAAATTTACATCATATATTATTATTTATCATATTTTTTATTTTTTTATATTATTACTTGTCTCATAATTATTTGGTTTGATTATATTATTATTTGTCTCATAATTAATTGTGTGTCATATCATAATTATTTTGTTTTATTATTAATCTTTAAAGAAGTTATTAATAATGAACATATGTTTAATTTACTTGTTTTAAGATTTACTATTTGATTTGATTTAAGTGATATATGTTTTGAATCATCTAATTATAATTATTCATTAATAAATCCATTATAGAACACACATATGTACTTTGTGTTTTTGTGCTAACTCTTTTGACAATTGATTTGTAAACATTTTGAATATTGGTAGGAAGCTTATTAAAATATTGATCTGGATATCGCTCACACTAATATTAGAAAACTGTGAAAATATAATAGGGGCTCGTAAGTAAGGTATATTGGGACAGTATCCTAAGGAGGGTAGGATAAGATTGAGTTTGTACTTAACATTTGATTTTTATAGTGTAAACTTAGGTAGTCCGGTGGATCGGTAGTTTTCCTCTTAGGTCATAATTGTGACCTAAATTGTTATTATCTAAAAATATCGTGTGTTATTTTTTTATTTTCACACTTTATTTTTACACGTGATTACATGTCTAGTCACTTTGATTAGGTTATTAAATTATAAATTTATAAAAATTAAGAATAACCTATTCACGCCCTCTAGGTTAATTAGATTTGTATTTTATAAATTTTTAATTGGTATCAGAACTAACACTACACTTAGTGAGTTTGATTCTTAGAGACACACAATTCTACTTATGGAACAAATGAAATAAGGTGGGTCATTTGTTAGACTCCCACTCTTTAATAGATATAATTACTCTTACTAAAAGGCTTGCATACAAACTTTTCTCAAACAAAATGAAAAAGTATGTGATGTTATTCTTGATAGTTGGGAACCAACTTCGGTAACGAAAGATGGTATAATAACCATAAAGCCAAGAAAAAACTAGACTACTGAAACTTTTAGTCAATTCTATGCTCGTATCTCCAACTATGAGACTGTTAAAGATGCATGAAACGCACTTACTCTTGCTCTTGATGGAACTTTTCAAGTGAAATAAACAAAATTGAAATTGCTAACATCTTAGTTTGATTCCATTAAAATAAGTAACACTGAAACTTTTGGTCATTTTTATGCTCATTTTTGTGATATCACTAATACTTGTTCTAACCTTGGTGAGAAAATTTCACAACCTATACAAGTACTCAAACTTCTAAACTTCTTAACAACAGACAACAAGATGAAAATTACAGCGACAAAGGAAAGCATGAATGTGGACACACTAAACATTCATGAACTTGTCTGGTCAATCCAAACCTATGAGCTTACTTTTGATCCACTTAAGAAAAACAAGAATGTGGCATTTAAAAGTTCCAAACAAGACATCTCTAATAGTGATGAGGATATGAATGATGAGTCACTAGTCTTGTTAGCACAAAAATTTAAGAAGTTCATAAAAAAGAAGAGTCAACAGAATAATCAATCTAATAAGGGACAATCTAATTGTTCGAGGGACTGAAAGTCAAGGAAAATCAAGCCTTCTAGCCTTGATGGTAAGAAAACTAAGCCTATTAGTCTTCAATGCTTTACTTGTAGAGGCTTTGGTCATATTTCTACTGAATGTGCAAACTATAAAAAAAAAGTTGGAAAAACCTTTAATAATACACCCAATGACACAGAAAGTGAGCAGGATAATGCTAGTAACTTAAAAGATAATGACATTAACTATTATGCCTTCATCACAACTAATAAAGCACACCACAATGACTCTGACGCGGATGAGGAAAATGAGCAAGTAAACTCTTATCTCTTATTGTTTAAGTTCAATGTATCAAATTACGATGAACTATTCATGAATTGTCTAAGTGCCAGGAAAGAGAGAGATACACTACTTGTTAAAGTAACTAAACTTAATGATATCATAAATGTTCACAAAACAAATTCTTCTAGCCTATAGAAAGATAAAAAGGAACTATCTGAACATATTAATTCCTTGAATTTAAGTCTTGTAGAAACCAATGAGGAAAACAAATAGCCAAGAACTTTATTACTAAAGAGGCAGTGAGGAATTTGACTATAAGCATTGAAAACTTGACCAAAATACTAGGCTATGGAAAGCCACATAGAGATAAGAGAGATTGTTGATACATAGATGAACAATCAATACCTTCATTATCCAAAACTTAATTTGTAAAACCCATTGTTGCTTTAACAGGGAAGATAATTTCCACACTTTATCACTCTGAGAAAATTCAGTTTATTCTCATCTATTATCATTGTCGTAGGAAAGGACACATTAGATCTAAGTGTAGATTTCTTTATACCTATGATTCTATTGCGAATACAAATGTTTCTAAGACACCTAAAAAAAATTTAAACGTAAAGTTTTTAGTGCAAGAACTACACAAAAAAGGAACCTAAGAAACTAGTAGCTCAAACTTTCAAAATTAAAAGAGGATGAGTTAAGAAGCCCGAGTTGCCTTACTCTCTCGCCTACATAGTTTTTAAAGCTAAATCAAATATTGCCTAATATTTTGACAGTGGATGCTCTAGACATATGAATGAGAACCGTTCTTTTGTTTAAAACCTTTGAAGAATACAAAGAAAGAATAGTTACCTTTGGTGATGGTAAAACATCTAAAATTGTTGGAAAATGCTCTTTTCAAATAGAGGGTATCCTTAAACTTGATGAATTTCTATATAAGGAAGAACTCAAGGCAAAATTGATTAGCATAAGTCAAATATGTGATAATGATTTCAACATGTAATTTACAAAAGATCGTTGCATTGTAACATATCGAAAAAGTGAATGTATGATTAAGGGAATTTGATCACATGATAATTGCTATTGCATTGGCACATCACCCACAGTAACATGCAACCAAGCTAGCAATGATTAAACTACCTTATGGCATAAAAAGTTAGGTCATATGAATTTTAAAGATCTGATTAGATTAAGTAAAGATGAGACTGTGTGTGGTCTACCTATTCTCTCAAAAATTGAAACACATGTATGTGGACCATGTCAATTGGGTAAACAAACTAGGATATCTCATAAGAAGATCAAGAGTATCAATACAAATAGAGTATTAGAATTGATATATATTAACCTCATGGATCCTATGTGAACAGAGAATATTAAAGGTAAGAAATATATCATAGTTGCAATAGATGACTTTTTTCGCTTTACTTGGGTAGATTTTCTTAAAAATAAGTCGGATGCTTTTGAGTTATTTGTCTCATAGTGTACAAGAATGCAAATCGAAGGAGGTGATAAAATAGTAACCATCAAGAGATTCAGAACAGACTATGGAAAAAAGTTTGAAAATCCCAAGTATGTTGACTTCTGCAAAGAACATGGTATCTTTATGAATTCTTTACTCCCATCACACCTCAACAACATTGGTTTTTTTTTTGTATCTTACCAGCAGCTTGAGAGACCTTGATTCCTTGTGGTTCCAACACAATTTTCTTTCCATTCTAGTTGAATGAATATGTGTTATCTTTACCCTTGTATATGTTGTCCTTTTCAAAATGCCCTTGCCTGTCTAAGAGGATGCGACAAGCATCCATTTCCAAGACATCAAAGTCAATGATATCCTAATAATACCTTCCTATTGATAAAGATGTTTGGCATATCTTAGAGACATTAGACTTTAGGCATTTTTTTATCCAACCAACCTTATATGGTCTTGGATGTTTAATAGTAGTTAGCCCCAATGCTTTCATCATGGTTTGTGAGACCGTATTTTCACTACTTCCTCCATCAATGATGATATTACATACCTTTTTGTTAACTGTACAACTTGTTTTAAAAATTTCATGCTTTTGTATATAATTTGATTCTCTTGACAGCAATAACAATTTCTATAAAATGTGAGTGAATTTGTCTCCTTCATCCTCTATCACTTCTACCTCATCCAATTCTTCCTCACTAGCATCCTCAAAACTCTCTTCCCAATCTTCCACTCCTTCCAGCAAGTTTATAGCTTTTATAGGGGGAGAATCACTAGAACAATGACCCCTTTGATTGCATTTGAAGCATTTGCCCACAATTGGTGTAGCATATATGTTTGGTTTTGGATCGTTTGGCTATTTAGGGTTAGGTTGTAGGTGGTGAATTGTTGGTGGTTTCAGTTGGTCCTTTACGGTTGCTAAGGGTAGGGTTAGATTGAGAATTGTTTGGAGAATAAGGTTTGATAGTTCAAAAATTAGTGGGTAGTGTTTTATTTGAAAAATGGCTCCTTATAAACCTTTGCAATTGAGCTTCATATCTGTGGGAAAGTATAACTACCTTTGAAAATGTGGAAACATTCCTCACATCAACCTTGTTTTGAAGAGGTTCTTTCTTGAAGTGAATCTTAAAATCTTTGAGACTCATTTTCTTCTAAGTTATTACTTGCTCTTAATTCTTAGAATTCATCCATATATTCAGCTATATTTATATTTCCTTAATGATAGTATTGCTTATACCAAAAACTTATAGGTAGCTCACCATGTCTTTTTATAGTGGTTTGAATTATATCCCATCATGCTCCAGCTGTTCCTTTGAGTTTACAAGTTACCATTTTCACTTGCCTATCTTCTAGTACTTAAAGATACTCAAAGAAATTGTCCACGGTCTTTACCCAATTAACCCAAAAATTTAGCTATGTTCATTTGCCCTCCATAACACGGTATATTATTTTTAGTACGAAAATCATGAAACTCTGAGTTTCGACAGCAATAACCACTGGGGTTTTGTTGTGGGTATTCATATTTGCAGTTCTGGTTAGATAATTGAAGTTGGGTGGTTAGATGTGTGCAATGAACTGATGTAAACTAAGTGTGATTCTCACTTTTTGGGTGTTGGCTAAAATGATGGTTTGATGTGTCTGGGTAAGTCGGTTTTGGTATCTAAGAGGATGGCTAAAGGTTGGATGGGTTGGGTGTGTTTTTCAGAGCTCGAAGTTCAGTCACCATTTCAGTCTTCATCTGTGAAATGGAGGTTCAACATTCTTCGAGGAAAACTCTGCGATGAGTCTCTATTTTGAGGTCTTGTTCATGGAGGTATTGCAGCAAGGCTTTCGCAAAGGGATCATTGTCTACCCTACACGAATCGAACTCATGGGATTTCGCCATCGAAAACTCAGGGAAAGGACCTGATGTTCTGATACTTATTGGCGTAGAAGTTGTTTTAGATTGAAGACAACACACTTCAATCAGAGAAATTGAACAAGAACTTGTTCAAACCAAGGGAAAATTCTCTATTCGAGGATCAAGCCTCTCTTTCGGTTTACAAGTAACAAAATCAACACTGCCCTTATACTGAACATTCCCATTCTATACGAGGAAGTCAATTAGGCTAAACGACAAAAAGGAATATAATAAGAAAGATAAAATGGGTAGAACCAGTTGAAATAAAAGAAACAACATGAAAAGCTGAAAAACGACAATATCATTTAAAAACAATAAAACTTAAAAACTCCCTCCATCAATCATCCTTTCTTGAAATGAAGAGAGGTTTAGAAGTAGAGAAAGAACGATTTCAAAAGGCTGCTTATACTGTGTTAGACATGCTCAACAATGGGGATTGAATGCTCTAATAAGTATTACACTATTGTGATTAATTGCATTGATCAATACGCTGCTTGAAAGATACAAGATGATTGAAATCTGCGACTAAACTTTGCTATGGATTGACAAAAACCAAATGTTAAATTCACAATTAAAAGAGATACAGATGGTCATTCTCTCTTATGGCATCTAATTCTTCCACCTCTGAGCCATCAGCCATGAGAATTGTGCTTCCTCTTTTACCAAACTTTTTCTCTGCATATAATTGAGGGATATTAAAGGGTATATATATATGTTTTCGTTCTGTTTACCAATAATGATGCAAATGTGATTGATATGAGAGAAGAGGCAAGAGTGATCCCCAAATTTTCTGTGAATCAGGATTGACTTTGTGGGTAATGATTAGTAAATTATTGTGTTAAATTAATGTAGTATTGGGGTTTCATTTTTTGATTAATCCCTCTGTTCTGTAAAAGAAATTAGACATAATTACTAGTTTTTCAGGCTCTTTTAGGACTATGCATTTAAAGTATGATTTACCTGCTAATCTGAAAAGGCCTTCAAGTGAATCAGGCAAATGTATAAGCTTCCCTGTTGTGTCACCTTCTGCAGTATTTTCGTTTGGATTATGCCCATGAATTATTACTCTGACAGGTGGTGAATTTTCTGGTGTTCCTGCATGGCAAAAATAACAAGAATAAACCTAATATATTTATCTGAATATCATATATAAAGATAGCATTAATTCATAATTCAGACACAGATGAAATTAGATTAAAGAAGCTAAAGCTACTATTTGCTTAAACTATTAGATCATAAATAATAAAAGAAATGTGGAGCCTCTAGTTGAAGAACAACAACATGCCTTGAGGTATAAATTGAGATAAGATATTAATAAGATTTACCACACAATCCATTAATCTTCAAAACTCATATCATCTTGTCTCACTTAATTTTTAATGAGATAAAATGATAATGAAATTATATTAATTGAATTATCATATTTATTCTTAATAGAATTAAATGAGACAAGTAATAATACAAAAATAATAGAAAATATGATAAATGATAATTTATAATATAAGTTTAATAAAAAAAATAATACAACATATGTTTAGAGTTATGTCTATTAGAGGCTATAATATAAATAAATTGATATAATATTGTACCATAAGTTTATTAGAAACACAAAATAACACATTAAATAGAGATGAGACAACTCACTTTACATCTCTACACATGCCCATGTACCCCATTAGAAATATCTGATTAATTAACTCAAACTGTTGCCCTTAACTTGGAATTTTAGTTCTTAAGATTGCTCCTAGTACACCATTGCAATACATGTACTTGTTGTGACTCAGATGTGGCTTGAGTTTACCTGTTCTACTTGCATTCACATTCTCATGACTCAATGCTTCATGCTTGTGTTGATCCTGGTTTGGTTCTCGTCCCTGCAAAGGACTTGTAGTGATCAATCGTGGGCCACTACTAGTAGCTTGAATAAGAATATGCCATAAATTGGTATTAGTATATTTAAATTTGAACTTGCAATGCACATTTTATAGTGGTAATGTGATTTCCATCACATGTTCCTTTTCCCTTTGTACTGTTTGAAAGTGAATCATGCACGTTTACCGGAATATATGAGTATTAAACAAGTCGATCATTTATTTTATGGGTGTGGTATTTGTTTTGTGCATTGCAATTTATTTTATGAGGTTTTCTGCGAACATGCAATCAACTACGATGATGTAGCATCTCTTGACAAGAAGTTTGGTGAATTCTGCAAATTCTTATGTGATTGTCTGAAATATTGCATGCATTTTTTTTTTGCTAAATTATATTGCGTGCATATTGATACAAATGATTAACTTACTGCTATGGTACAGTCATACTATAAAACTCATATTTCTTCATGTGGCATTTTCTGTTTTGCTTAAAAGAGGGGGGAAAACAAGAATAAAAGAATGATTACAAACCTCTATGTTTATCTCATCTAGAATCTCTGTTAAATAAGATATTTCTTCCAGCATCTCTTGTTTCAAGTCCTTCAAATGCTGAGAGTGAAAGAATCAGCGTAAATAAGGCATTCGGTTTAATATGCTTTACTGGGGAAAAACTATAAAAGATACTAATATAGAACCAAAATTTATAGCTATATTGAGTGCGTGAATATGGATGATGTCTCAAGATTTCATTTCATCTCATTCCCGATCATACATGAGTTCTAAGGTGCTATTTCTAAAAACTAAGATGGTTCTTGATACATATGCTGCTGTTTCTGAAAATTAAGATCTTATATACTATTTCTAGGCATATATATAGCTGTTTTTAGAAAATAATTATGGGCCTCACGTTTTGGAGTTTTATTTCCTACAAACCTCAACGAAGTTGAAGACAACGGTCTTCCCATCTTCACTCTGTGGCTGCACTATTTGCTTGAAATGTTGATGGCTCATCCGGATAACCTGAGATAGCCTTTTAGTTCTAACTGTAAAAGGTTGTGGAATATTGAAAAGTACCCCAATTTCGCCTGCCATCTCCGAAGAACTTAATTTTATCAAAAGCTGACAAAAAAATCATATCAGTCGTATGTCATGCCATAATGAATTGTTAAGGCAGATATTGTTCTATTTATCATTAGCAAGCCCAAGTATTTTAACTATTCTATGCTTCAAAAATGGTTTCATCAGTTTAAACATTTGTTTTTTGTATGAATCTCTTAATTAACATTGCGTCTGGGAAAGTGGGTCAGGATTTGTTACAAATTACTGAGGATTATTCTTGCTACTTACATAAAATATAAATAGGACGTGATTCTCCAAATATTTTCTGCATAACTGTTGTACTTGATGCTTGTTACATATATAAGTTTGTAATATGTATTAGATTTTGATAAATGTATAAAAGTACAATGGACTCTCCTTCCAATAATTTAAGTTTTTGGAAAAGTTGGTAATCAACAAGTTCTAATATAGTATTAAAGTTAGAGATTTTGTGTTCAAGCTCCGACAACTAGAGATGTCAAAAAGATCCATCTAATTGAAACTCTATGGATATTTGCTCCATGTGATCCATTTTAGATCGGATCAAAATGAATCATTTTCAAATCGAATCAAAATTGATCACTTTTAGATCAGATCGGATCATGATCCACATACAAGATCAACAGATTAGATCGATCCGTGGACCAATCCAAATCTAAATCTTTTTAAAACTTAAAGAAACACACATTCCAAACATACTTTCCTAATTTTACAACTATTTATTTGAAAAATTTATATTATGAATAATCATTTTTATAAACCTAACTTTCTCTCTCTTACATTTTTAGAAATCGTTTCAAATTTGTTAAATCAAAATTCAAATTTATTATATTCATAACTATTTATTTCTTATATTTATTATAAATGATATTTTTTTTCTAATTTTTGTTACTCAAATTTTTTTTTGTAAATAAAAAAAATCTCAATAAAAAAGAATATGCGATCAGGTTAATAATGTAAAACAATTTAAGGTAATGATATTGTCACAATAAAAATGTATAGAATGTTTATTATATCTTTAAAATAATTTTACATTGTAATGTCATTATTAGTAAATAAGTTGTCATTAATGAAAAATAATTTCAGTAATATTATTATCCAAAATTTATTATAAAGTATTAAAGTTTTTTGAAATTTATATAATTATAACATTAATAAAAAATTAAATACAAGTTGAAGTATATTTATTATAAATAAGTAAGAAAGCTTCTAAAAAAAAGTAAGAAAGTGTTTTTTTTATAATATATAATGTTTTATTATTATTATTTTTTAATTTATCAATCTAAAATATGTAATTCATCACTACTACATCAAATAATGTTTTAGTTTTAGAAGAAAAAATTGAACAATTCGGAACATAAAGGAGATCCATTAATCGATGGATCATAATTGATTTGATTCATCTCATTAACAGATCAAAACATATCAAATAAGACTTTAAACAACGGATCGAATCAAATCGGATCTGATCCATTATTATCTCTATTAGGAACCTCAATTGTTGAATTGTAAATGTTTAGTCTGTATATAGAGTTAACACTTGTAAAAAAATAATAAATGTATAAAAGTATAGTTGACCCTCCTTTCAATAACTTAAGCTTTTAGGAGAGTTGGTATCCTAACAACTTCTAACGTCATCTTTCTATTTCTTTCGTGTCTTTTTAACTTGATATGTTTTTGAAAGTATTAGAATATGATTGTATGAAACAATTAAGATTTATTTATGTCATATAATTATTGTATGACAAGTAGGTTTTGAAGAAATCTTAAGTTTGAGATACATAGAAGTGCTCATTAATGCTTATGTCCATGACAGATGTTTGGGCCCTTCATGAGAAAGATAGAATAGTCACTCAGTCAACCCATTCAAGATAAATAGCTTAGCTTTTACAACCAGTGCCAGTATATTCTACCAAATCATGTAAATCTCTTGACCCTTTCTTAAAGTACAATTTTAAATCGTTAATTGTTTTGTCCTGCTTATTATTTTACATTTGGCCATGGTCTTAAGGATTAAACACATGTCCCCAAGCTTAAACATATTTTTCTACTCTTGGAGTACTAAGACCTGTTTGGGAAGATATATCACTACACTAATAAAAAGTCAACCGTAAATAAAAAAGCTTCTCAAAAATACCTGCTCTGTTCCATTCTTGTATAGCAGTACATCCTGCAGTTTCAGATAAAAGTTGTGTTATTTAAATAAATTTGCATATAGGATAAGCATGTCACTAGGAGAGATGTCTTACCACTGAACCAGATACCAAAATGTAGAAGTCAGTTGGAACTTCATTTTGTAAAATTATATCAACCTTTGGTGGAAAATATTCTGCTTTCATCTCAGACACCTGTGTAAACAAATGCTATGAGGTTATGATCATTTGACAATTTTTTCAAGCATTTAAATGAAAAAAAAATGGTTAACGGGAATGAAATCACACTACACTTGGCACTTTCAAATGCCTTTTTTTTAACATTGGTATACTATGAACAATAATCTTTAATTTTAAACAAACGGGTAGTAACCTAGAGACTAGCTAAGTGGGCAAGTTGTCATCATCATCTTTTTGAGGCTTTAATCTTCTTGTTTTATTATAGCCAAAATTAGGTCAATGATAGAAAATGGATAGTTTTACCAATTGAACAATTAAGTCTTCTGAGACTCCTTTAAACAGGTAGGTCTTTTCAACAGTTCCACGGAATAGATGCTGGGAAATGCTAGATCTTATTGCTTTAGGCAGTGTCTCTAGCACTTCTTCTTGCTTTAATTCTGCTGTTTTGAACTTGAGTTGCAAGTGTGATAACATTTGCTCTTTCAGGCCTTCTGGAAGCCTGTTCTTGCTTGCATATCTCAGTACTTCATTGATGGCATCTCTCTGCATAAAACATTCTACAATAATATTATTAACATACTTTTGGGGTTCTCTTTATTAAGGCCAGAGTAGATTTAAGAAAACTAGGAGGGATTATTACATAAATAATAAGCTACCATGAAAAAAGTTCGGACGGCGCTGTGGACAACTAAATTTGTCATGTTTCCTATCAAATAAGCAGTGAGGCCAATGTTGAAGAGCATGTAGAACATATTAAAGACCTTTTCCCCTGTATTCATTGCATGCAAATCGCCATAACCAACAGTAGTGAGAGTGACAATAGACCAATACATAGAATAAGTATAGCCCAACCAGATACTTCTTTGCTTAAAGTCCTCAACCACTTCACCTATCCATGTTTGTTTTGCTGATTTGTGATGGGTTGCCAACCAAAAATAGAAACAACCAGCTGAGTGCACTGCAAATAGTGTGACCTGTATGCAAAAATTGATGCTTTAAATAAATAAAATAGAAAGTTGTTATTGAGGTCCTTAGAATAGACCAATAAGGTAATTAAGTTCCTTTGTTTGTAATTGATGTAGTTTATTCTTTTTTATTTTACAAAAGATGTTAATTGTATTAAATTTAGGTCACCACTTACACAGATCAGCTTAATGGTTCTTGTCAAAAAGTAGCTAAAACGTGTATCTTTCTCTAGCCTGGTGAAGAATTGACTAACACGCCTGAGTCGCCAGAGCCGAAGCAGATTGAGAAAACCAAAGACATCACCTTCGTTCGTTTTACCAGTAAAGATTTTTTGGATAACCTGAAATGGTAGGGTTGATGCTACATCCATAGTGAACCAAATTTTTGTAACATATCTGAATCCCAGAGGGGGAAAGAAAAAAAGTTAAAACTCAATTTAGACCATTTTTTGAAACGTTAATTAACAATTAAATTTGGAATAAAATGAAATTTACAAATAATCTAAAATAAAGGAGGAAAAAAATTACAAAGTACCTTGCAGCAATTTTCTTGTGATCATCAATTAGAAGATAAGTTGACTTATCTAAGTAAGCCACAAAGAAGGTCAAGATTATATCAGTTGCAAAGAAAGCATCAACAACCAGATCAACCTTGAGAAGAGACCCAGTTGCTGCTTTCTTAAAAGCTAGTTCAAATGGAGATGCCCATGCTGAGTATACGACCAATACAACCAGAAAGGTTTGCCACCACCTGCACCAATTTGGAAAAACACATCACATATATATTGAGATCATACATATATATCAATTGGAGCATAGTCCGGATGGTATTTATCTATTAATATATGGTTTTAAAATCAAGAGATCATACATATATAAGTTGACAGAAAAAAATATTTTTATTTTAATTAGGAATTAAATTAGATAAAAAAAATTTGAATTACCTGTATCTCCTATCATAAGGAGCAATAACAAATTTTTTGAGCTTATTGAAGTGTCCTTCATCCACCACAGTACCAAAGGCAGGTAAAAAACTGCTGGAAACTGAAGCTAAGTTCTTGATTTCTTTACTTGAATGCCTTCTGAAGAGAAAAGGTAATGGTGGTCTTGTTTCTGGTAATGATGACATTTCTTTATGAGCATAGAAAGATCTACGAAGAAACAACTATTGAAGGGAACTAAAAGATGTAGCTGAATTGAAGAAATGAGGATTGCTCTAGAATAATCATAAAAGATGTTAGAGGAGAAATAAGAAATTCCTGAATCACAGCAAGTCAGGAACAATTCATCAATGGTTATAATATATTACAACCTTAATCACGGAAAAAGAGAACGTTAAGGCAAAAAAGATCTAATCATATTAAATTGTTTGTTTCTTCATGTGCTCATTTTACGTCTTTCCATTTAAACCCTTTGAGTTTCGGGTAATTATATACTATTAGTGTCAATTTCAACGCCGGTAGAAATAGATAGAGAAACTATACGTTATAATGTGATAATCTAATTTATTAAAGTGAAATATAAATACAATAATTTTTTTTTTTTACAAAGACAAAGATACCAACTAATAAAATTAATATGTAATATTATATTATTTATTTTTTAATTAATGTATAATTTCTATATCATTTGAATCTGAACTTTTTAAACATATATCAAACAGTAATTAAAGGACTTCCAAGTGTGATAGAACAGTAGTTTTTACTGTGGAAAATGATTTAACATTTAAATAAAAGGAAAAGGTGAAACGCTAAAGACATTTTTTAATAAGAAAAATTCGTGCACGTGCTTTTAAATACAGTAGAAATTATAGAAATTTATTCATTATTTCCAACTATATATATTATATATAGACTAAATAATTTATTAAATTATTAAAATAAGAATAAAAAGATTTCAATAAAATAAAGCTTTGTGATCACTAAAATAATATAATTTCTTATAATATGAAAAAAGGTAGTAAGGAGCTTTCACAAAGTAACATACGTTGAACGTATAAAAATTTTTAATGTTAAAATAATGTATTTTAATTACTTTTACTTTGTTTTTAAAAGAATATATTTGTCATCTTTGAAAAGAACAGCCATTTAGACACTGTTTATGATCCTCACTCACAAAAAGTCAAAACTTCTCATATCATATATAATTATCTACATATGGTCGGTCTCCCCTAGCCATGTTTCTTGTGAGTTGTGACTTGTATTTCAATAAAAAAAATTAATTTAGATTATAAATCATAAATAAATATTTATATTTAATTTATTAATAAAATAATTTTAGTACCAAATGGAAAATTTTAACGGACCTAGTTACACCACAGGTGTTTTGGATTTGGGGTGACCTTTAACGTATTGCCTGTTTTTCCTTAAGATTAGGCATGATTCTTTGAAACCAACGCTGATCATATTATCAAAGGTGTTCGGTAGAAATTTAATGAATCTATATCATATTTTAATTTAAATAATATTAAAAATAAAATGTGTGTTAATTTTTTTTATAATAAAATTACATGTAATAGAGATATTATTTTTATAATTATAGATTTTAAAGATATAATTCTTACTATTTTATATATTTTTAATTGGTTAAGTAACTCTTTTGGTCGAAAATATTTAAATTTGTTTACATTTATTTCATAGCTTTTTATTTCAAATCATTTATTCCTTTAATTAACTATTTTGCATATTACTTATTCAGTTTTGTTGTGCTACATTATTCAATAGTGGAGGAGTAACAAAATTCGGAAATACAAATACTTAATGAAATGTAATTATTTTAAATCTTTATTTTTATAAAAAAGAAAAAAACATTAAAAATATTAGCAGGGGACATATAATATATTATAGGTAACATTTTCTCTTTAAATGTGCTATGCTTTTTTAATATTTTTGTTATGAAATGTTTTTTTTTAATATTGCTTCAATGGGATAATGTTACCATCAATTTTTTTTATCTATAATGTTAAATTTTAATTACATTATTATAATTAAATATTATAAAATAAAGGATGGTGTAATTAATATTTTTAATTTTTTTGAAAATTTATAAAATTTAAATATTTTTATGAATTTTTAAAGATTCTTATAAATTTTGGTAAAATATTATGAACTCTAATAGGTTTTATTTAATAAACTTTTATGGATTTATATAGACAATAAGTTAATGGATCATAGATAATGTTGGAGAGAAAATAAAAAAAAAAAGTAAAAAATAGAAATCATTATAAAATATTAGAAATCGTTAAGATTGAGGGAATAATGAGTTAGATTTTTAGGTATAATTTTAACTAAAAAGATCATTAAAATTTATCAAAATTAGTAATTTTTTTAAAATTCTTTAAAATCAATCACTTTTTAAATCCAGTTGTATATAAAGACTTAACAAATTTAATTAAATATAATAATTTTTTTAACTTCTTTAAAAATTATAATTAAATACTTTTATATTTTAAAACTCCAATAAAATTATTGAATACTCTAAGCCATCAGGAAAAAAATTAAAATGTGTAATATTATGAATAATATAAGTACAGTTTAATCAGATTTAATATCATTTTTAAGTATTTATATTATCATTAACTTAAATTATTATTATTACAATTATAATTTATTAATATAATTTTATTCAAGAATAATAAGATAAGGTATAATTAATAATAAAAGTAAAATAATCCTAAAAAATTACATAAAATAACAATATTAAAAACTTAATAATAAACATAGCACTTATTATGAAGTTTAATAAAAAATAATTAATCTTAATATTTTAATAATAAAAATATATAATCACAGATAATTTTTAAAAAATATTAAGTAATGTCATATGTGTTATTTTTAAAAAAAATTATACATATTTTTGATATTTTTTTAACTCTTATTTTCAATTTGTATTTTTAAATTGTCTTTATTTAAGTTAATGATACATGTTTTAATCAATTTTAACAATAATATCAATGAATTTAGATAATTTAGATGTAAAATTACTATTAAATAATGGTATGAAAGATGTCAGAATAAAAATATGAGTAATTCAAATATATTAATCTTATATTTGTTAATGCAATCATTAGCCTAAGAGTTATATGTTGCAATGATTCTATATTAATTAAAAGAAATAAAAGTAGATATGATAATTCTCACTTGACTTTTACATCGTAATAAAAATTATATTTAATTTTTATTGATCAATTATAATTAAAATTTGAATAGATATTTATTAAATTTAAACGACAAAAATTAAACAATTATTTAATCGATTAAAGTTATATCGATGATAATTTAACACTAACAAGTTGAATTAGACATATATCTAACTAAAATAAATAATTTTAAAATTGATTAGTTTGTGATTGATCAGTGTGATCATACTAATTAGAGTTAAATTAAACATATTTAATTAAATTATATAATTATTTAATTAATTAAATTTTATTTTATGGATGACGAAATTGAATTTAATATATATAAAACTCATCTTAACTCAAATGTAAAAATATCAACATCCTAAATTTTATCTAATTTGTAAAAATTAAATTCAACACATATCTTACCTACAAATCAACTAAAAACACTAAAATATCATGGCTGGAGATGAACCACAACATTGTGGTGGGGGTTGGAGTTCAAGCCCGTGAGAGCTTTACCCACCTACTTTCCAGCAAGTATAGCTTACTTTTTTAGACTCTCATCTCTCAAAAGCAAAAGAAAATTGAATTGGAGTAGAAAAGACAGTGAGATAGCTAGTTAACTATACCCCTTTTTATTATATGGCTTAAATATTTTTTAAAAATTACAAATAATGATATACTTAAAATTTATAATAATAAAAATATATAAATTATTTAATTATTTAATTAATTTTATTTTTAACCTTTTACTAAAAAAATATATTTATTTTCTTATAACATTAAAAAATATATATTTATTTATGTTATATAAAAATAAATAATTTTTTCTTGATAAGAATTAAAAATAAAAATCTATATGTAAAGTGTTTATGTTATAAAATTTAGCGTAATAAATATAGTATTATAATATTATTAAACGGGATTTAATTAGATGAGTACAATATTAAATGAGTTTAAACAATTATAATTTAATTTAAATAATATTTAATTAGATAAAATTTAATGTAAAATAATATATGTAACTTTTTGTTGAGAATAAAAGACAAAAAATATAATATTTTGTAATTATAAGTTTTAAATCTATCATTTTTGTTATTTTGTAAATATTTTTTTAAAAATCTTATAATTTTTATCCAACAATTAGATTAATTTTATAATTATTGAATTATATATCATAAATCACATAATTTTTAAAATAAATTTTGGTCTTATAATTTATAAATTAGATCATATTAATCTTATTATTATAAAAAATAAATATTTTTAATATTTATAATTTATTAAAATGAATATTTTTAATTAAACATGAGTATTAAAAGTAAATACTTAAAATGCATAATTTTTATAAATAGTAAAATTATGTGCATAATTTTTATAAATAGTAAAATTATGTGACTAAAGTATCAATTTGAACATAATAACAAGTAAGGTTGTCATTTTTTCCTGACGAAAAAAATTCATACGAAGATTATCCAACTAAAGATAAAGATTAGGATAATAAAATGAAAAATAGGGATCGAATTTTATATGAGTTAGATATGGATAAAGATTATACTATTAGCTTATTTTTTTGAAATTATATAACTTATTTTAATAAAAACATAAAAGCATAATATTTTAAAATTTTGTTTATAGATTTAATTATATTTAAACTCATATTAATTATAAATAATACATTATATATTTTATATTTCATCTTTAAATTATATTTTGTTATATTAAAATATCAATAATTTTGTATTTTATAAAAATTATTTAAATTTTAAAAAATCTAAAATATTACAATTATTTTATAATTTATTGCTATTATTTGAAGTTAGTTTATAATAAAATTCTATCGATATTATTTAATATATATATTTTATGTATTTATTATTATATATATATATATTATTTTTTATCCATTGAACATAAATAATATTTATTTTTATTATTTATTTATTTAAAAAATAATTTTTTCAATACAAAAATTTATTATTAGTTTATTTTTTTAATAAATTTTCCTTTTATAAAAAATAATAAAAATAAAAATAATTTTTTTATTTAACAATGTTATGTAACGTTTTGTTTATGAAATTTAATGAGAATATAAATGAGAACGTCTAGTTTATGAAATTAAATGAGAATATAAATGAGAACGTGAATAGAATAAAATAAAAATGTAACAGTTTTGTTTAATTTTACAATTAAAATCAAAGAAGTAATTAGTATTATAAAACTTAGTTTACAAATAGAATGTAATGAAAAATACTATATATTATAAAGTTTAAATAATATTATTTAATTATTAGACAAAATATATTATTGAAATAATTATTTTTTAAATAATTATTACTTAAAAATAAAATATATTATTAAAATTATTATTTTTCTAAATATGGTTTAGAGTTTTAAGATTTAAGATTTAGAGATTTTAGATTTTCGGTTATATTTATGGGTTAAAATTTAAAGTTAAAATTATTATTTTTCTAAAGAGGATTTATGGTTTTGAAATTTGAGATTTAAAATTTAAGATTTAAGATTTAATATTATATTTAATATTAAGGTAAAATTGAAAAAAGAAATTAAAATGAGAATAAAAGCATAATTTTGGGAGAAAAAATTATGATTATTTCTCTTTAAATGATCTATTTCATTATATTTTTATGTTTCATTTTTAATATTCGGTGTCATATTTTTTAAAAAATATAATATATTTTATATTTAATGTATTAATTATGATAATAAATTAATTAAATTAAATAATTAGGGAGGTTACTATCTTACATTTTTATTCTAATTGAACATCCATTTTTCATTATCACGAGTTCTCCTTCGTTGCCTCTTCCGCCGCACACCTGAAAACCCTAACTATCTCCTTCACAGTTGTTACCTTTTACTCTCAAATTTAAGAACGATGTCTTCGGAGCCGAGTCAAACGCCACAGCCAGAGGATGAATCGAAGTCTTTGAGCAAAAAAGCTGCGAAGAAAGAAGCCGTCAAGCAGGAAAAACTTCGCCTCCGGCAGGAAGCTGCATTAGCAGCGGCGACTTCGTCTCTCGCGGTTGAAGAGGAAGATCCACTGGCTTCAAATTATGGCGATGTTCCTCTCTCGGAGCTTCAATCTAAGAATGTGGCGGATATTAACCAATGGACTGAAGTCGGTGCGCTTAACGAATCGTTGAAGGGCCAGCAAGTGTTGGTGAGTGGGCGCGTTCAGACGATCCGACCCGTCAGTAAAAAGATGGCTTTTTTGGTGGTTCGAGAGCAGGGATTTACTGTTCAGTGTCTTGTTCAAGTTAAGCCCAATGAGGTGAGTAGTCAGATGGTGAAATATGCAGCGGCTTTAAGTAGGGAGTCTATCGTTGAGATTCTTGGTATCGTTTCGGTTCCTGATGTTGCAATCAAGGCTGCCACGCAACAGGTTCGTGGAAGTTTTGGTAATTGCTTTCTTGGTGATTATGATTTTGATGTGATACGTAAATGTGTGATTTTGGTTATGCGCAGGTTGAGTTGCAAGTGAGAAAGATGCATTGTGTAAGTAGGGCAGTGCCAACTTTACCGATTAATATCGAGGATGCTGCTCGGAGTGAGATTGAGATTGAGAAGGCATTGCAAGTAAGGCACTCTATATCTGTGTCTGTGTTTGGTTTGGTGTGAAATTGAGCATACCTATTATTATTTTTAATATGTAAATGTGTGTGATGTTTTGGTATGTTTAGGCTGGAGAACAGCTTGTGCGTGTTAATCAGGACACACGTTTGAATTATAGAATCCTTGACATTCGGACACCTGCTAATCAAGCGATATTCCGCATCCAATGCAAAGTTGGAGGGGTAGGATTTTATTTATCATTTAGCTCCTTTTTTTTAACCCCCTTTTTTCTTTTCTGAATTCACTGTTTTTCAATTATCTACTTGTTTATACTCTATAATATTCACATTTTGAGATTATGTTGGGAGTTCTGTTTAATAAATTCATATCTTAGCAACATATGGAAGTACTATGGTAACTTATTAAATTCAGTTTTTGTACTTCAGAATTGATGAAGACCAATATATTTGTCTTAGTTCTATATTAATAATGGTTCATTCTTTTCATTATGAGAAAGTAGCAGATCAATGAAGTTTTGTAATTAAGAGGAATGTTACAGGCTTTGCAGCCTAGTCTTTTAAGTGCATGCATAACGAGGATGCTTGTGCAATCTGCATTATATTTGTTTCCCGTTCTCTGGCCTTTTTTAGCTTTTCGTTTCCAAGCTGAATATTTGGGTTTGAATTTATGACATTTTCATGCAGGCGTTTAGAAAGTTCTTATTATCTGAAAGCTTTATTGAAATTCACACTCCTAAGCTGATAGCCGGTTCGAGTGAAGGTGGTGCTGCTGTTTTTAGACTGGACTATAAAGGTCAACCTGCTTGTCTTGCCCAATCCCCACAGCTTCACAAGCAAATGGCAATATGTGGAGATTTTGGGCGTGTTTTTGAGATTGGTGCTGTATATAGAGCAGAGGACTCGTACACTCATAGACATTTATGTGAGTTCATTGGTCTTGATGTTGAAATGCAGATCAAGCGACACTACTTTGAGGTAGTACTTAATATCTGAAGTTGGTTTGATTCAGCACCTGAATATGGCCATGGAGTGCACTTTAAAGAAGATATTTTTCTTCTATTTGTACAGGTGATGGATATTGTGGACCGTTTATTTGTTACAATTTTTGACAGTTTGAATGAGGATTGCCAGAAGGAACTTGATGCTATTCGGAGGCAATATCCATTTGAACCTCTGAAGGTGATGTTCATTCATAGATTTTGTCATACATTAAAACACGCAATTGTGATATAATCTTCAGATTCTTCATGAATAATGTACACAACCATCCATTTATGTATGTGGTATACAATTAAAGTTAATTTGTTTGTTTGCATTTGATTTTTAACATCGACAATTTGCAGTATTTGCGAAAGACTCTACGGCTTACATTTGAAGAAGGTGTTCAAATGCTCAAGGCAAGATCTCTCTCTCTATGCTAACTGGAGTTAGTTTAACCATTAATAAACTTAGAAACTAGTTGCATATGAAATCTGTTACCATCAAAAAGAAAATACAGAAATTTTAAGATGGTCTGGCTTTGGTGAGGTTTGGGGGGGGGGGGGGGGGGGCAGGGGGGAGAGGAGGATAAATATTCTGCTCAAGTCTATCAGCTTAGAGAATTATGATTTGTCTGTGTGAAAGCTAATCTTACTCTCCTTAACTTGGAGGCATTTGCCTGCTATAATAAGTTAATTTCCAATTAATTAAACCACGGTCTTGTTTGGTCAGATTGTAGTTATTTAAGGAGAATGATAATGTGACTGGTTGCTGTTTTATGTATCTGGAATATCACTGGAGGAATATGTGCTATGCCCTTTATCTGAAATTTCAAAATTTCATGTTTCTTTTCTTTATTTTTTACAGTTATTTTGACTTCTGCAGGAAGCAGGCATAGAAATTGATCCTATGGGAGACTTGAATACCGAGTCAGAGAGAAAATTAGGCCAGCTAGTTTCTGAAAAGTAATTTATTGTACTTTGTGTTTTTCACTAATATATCAAACTTATGGCATACTGTTTTCTACAGTTATGAATGTTTAAGTGGTTTTCCTCTACCGTAGGTATGGCACTGAGTTCTTCATACTTCATCGCTACCCTTTGGCTGTTAGGCCATTCTATACAATGCCATGCCATGATAATCCTGCCTACAGTAATTCATTTGATGTCTTCATTCGAGGTAACCATGAAATGGCTTGCGAGTGTTATTGTTGCATACATGTTAGTTATTTCTATATTTGTATTATGTGTGTATTTATTAAATGTATGATGTGCTTGAGTTTTTGAGATTTATTTCACTGTTTCACAAGGAGAGAGAACTTTTTTGTTCAAACGTCAATTATATTTACTTTACGTATTTCAGTTTAACTGTTTCTTAAGAATGCACGGTCCTTTTCCTTTGGGACTAATTTAGAGCCTCTTAGAATTGTGACATCATTATAGTAAGAGTGACCTAGTTAATGACTAATGCTTCCAGTCCATCTTAAGAATGTGTTTTGCATGTGTGATTCGCCATTGTTGATGTTTTTACTTATTGGATAATTCTTTATCTGGTCGATTACCTTTCCCTTCAGGTGAGGAGATCATTTCAGGGGCCCAGCGTGTCCATGTTCCAGAATTCTTGGCAGAACGTGCTCAAGCCTGTGGTATTGATGTCAATACTATATCAACATATATTGATTCTTTCAGGTATATATTTATGTCTACTCCTTGCATCATTTCTTGTTGAAAATCGCAATCCCTAGTCTGATCAATATTTTTATTATCTTCAAATGACTGAACATATATTTTAATGACAAAAAAGAAGTAGATTGATTATGCATGCCTTGTATTTCACTTTTTAGTAAGTTCTGTCCTCCATTACATTCATTTGAACCAGTTCAGCAATTTTACAGTTGTGCTGCTAGCTACTATTCTCTGACTTTGTTTAAGCATTTTTTTTTCATCTCAAACATTTAAGCTATGGTACGTTTTCCAGCAGTCAAAACTTGTCTAACATCACCTGTGATTGTTATAGATACGGGGCACCTCCACATGGCGGATTTGGAGTAGGGCTGGAGCGTGTTGTTATGCTCTTCTGTGGTTTAAATAACATTCGGAAAGCATCCTTGTTTCCACGCGATCCACTTAGAATTGCTCCTTGATGAGGAGAATTTCTTGGAAACAGAAGAGAAGTATTAAGTAGTGACTGACCACATCAGCACACACCAATTATCATAAACAGGAGTCTGATGGTGACATCAACATCTAAATTTCCCCCTTAGTTTTGAGGTACTGTTATAAAGATGTTCTGCTAAATGTTTTGCATATTTTGCACGAGTTTTTTTCCCTAGTGGGAATGGAACAGTATCGAAAATTTACGTGGTCAGAAGGTCCTAATCTTCTATCGAATGTGCAAATTGGTATTATTATAATAGCTACCAAGTTAATCATCTAGAAAAATAGATTTCATTGTATCGGATATTACTCAGAAAAGGGATGAGCCGTCGCATCCTTTACAACACAAGAGATGGGTTTGGACTTTAATTTGTTTTTAGTAGGATTCGGAAAGCTTTGATCATTATGTTACTTTGTGATCCAAGATGAAGGACAAACAAGACTAAGTGCCATAAATTTGTCATATCATCTCTTTGCGGAAAAGTATAGTTATCAGAGGAGCTGTTATGAATTCCTGAACTTCATGAATCAATCGTCTAAACTAAAAAAACAGACTGGATCTAAGCCCCCTCTTAAGGGGTGAGGGCCGAAGCATGTAAACCCAGCAGGCAACGGACTAGCCAAGAAAGTTGGAAGAACGATTGAAGAAATAAGGATCCAGGCAAACCCAATATCATAATGAAAAAGCGTGTGATCGGTTTATTGTTTCGCCTTTCTCTGTTCACATAGAATTTGCAGTAAATTTTCAACGTTCGATGCGTAGGTTTTTTTTTGGCAAAAGGGATTATATAAGAATATGAAGTAAATTTAAGTGAAATTTAGAATAAAATATTTTTAATTCATGCATGTGATTAAAACATTAAGATTTGATTATTATTAATAATAATATATTTTTATTTAATTAAGAGTAAAATAGATATTAAAATTTAAAAAATAAATCAAACGAAGAGAATGAAAAGTCGTGGTTATTGTCTAATAGTAAGAATAATTATTAAAATATTAATTATAACTTTTATTAAATGAAATTACATCCAAGTCATATTATAAATTTAATTAAAAAACGTGTAATTTTTTTTTAAATAATAGAATAAAAAAATTAATTTTAACTAAACCACTTAAATTATTATCTACCTTAAAGAAACTTTTGGTGGCTGTTTACCATATTTTTAATACTAAATAGTAAATTTATTCATGCTTTGTAATTGGATGAGGTAATTATTATACTAATTCAAGTTAATAAAATTTAAAATTAATATAATTTTTTTAAAATAAATATAAATAAAAAATAAAAAAATAAACGATATAATTTAAAAAATATATACTTTAAATTATGAATATCATCTTTTATTTAAGCTTGTTAAAAGAAGGGCCTTGACTATTGAATCCTCAGGATACTAGAAGCTTTCAGAGTTTTAACTTTTTTATTCCGCAATAAGAATTTGTAATTATTTTTATCATTTTTTTATTCATATTTTCAACTAAAATACATAAAATAATTTTATTTAAGTTATTATTGTATTTTTATTTAAATTTAACAATAATTTCAATAAATTATGACAACACGTGTCATTATTATCAAAAATGATTAAAACATGAATCAATAATTTAAATATAAATATTTTTTATCTTAATTGATAATAAAAATTAAAAAAATATCAGAATGAAAATAATGGTACCCTAAATATACATTCTAACGGCATGCTTAGCAATTTAGCTTATGTATGCATTTGGTTGAGGTAATTCCATCCCTGTAAATTTGCTCAAATTCACGTTCTTCAGAGCCTCAGAGGAGAGTTTTTGGGGACCTATTTTTTTTTAGTTGGTTTGCTGAATTGGTTGGGAACTTGTGATTATATTAATTTCATCTATTAGAAATCTTGGATTACACGAAGTTATACAGATTAATTTACTCTTAAATTAGCCGTAAAAATTAAATACAGTGCATAACTGTGTAGTTTTACGATTTAATTTATAGTAATACGTACATATTAACAAACAAACAACTACATTCTAAAGAATTAACCATTCAAATTAATTTTTATAAAGAGAATCATAATATTAATTCAAATTTAATCAAGTTTTAAACAGCGGAACGAAACATATTCTCCTCTCTATGTGAATCTTTTAGGAAACAAATAAATAGAACTCAAAATAAAATATCTACAAAATCAACACAACCAATTTACGTAGAAAAACTTTTCTCTGTAGGAAAGAAACAACTATGATATTCCTATCCAAAACTTCTACTATCAAGAAACAATTGTACAAAAGTTCTTTTTAAATAAAACTAGAGTAAAATAATCAACAACATCATTAAGAATATAACTTATTAAAAACTAATAATTATTTTAAGAAAATGAAGAGATCAAACCTAATTTTATAGTCACTATTCATGGCCTAGATTTTTCCAAACTAGTACGCCAAATCCAAATCCCACCGTTCAAATTGAAAAGTCTTGAGTCGTGAATCTTCCTGCAAAATTTCAGCTCAATTGGACCACAAAAAATCTTCCATCGAAACACTTGATGAAGGCTTGCTGGAGAGGGAAAAACTGAGAGCAGTTTTTCTGCTTTTATTTTTGCTACTTCAGCTTTTGTTCTCTTCCAACCAACCCTAAATGGGTTTATTAATGAAGCAATCAAATGGACAAAATTGTCCATTCTTTTTCCATGGGCTATGAAACTACATAAGCTTTACTTGGACTCCTCCAAACAAGAGGAAAAACCCAACAAATCTCCCTATTTTCCGATTAGATGGAAGGATTCACTATCTCGACAATTGAATAATAGACTTTAAGTTTTTCCCTTGACACTACTGTTGTCAAGTATGTCTGATCCATTCTCATCAGTATGTATTTTCTCAAGTTCAAGCAACGTATTATTAAGAGTATCCCTTATCCAATGATACCTCACATCAATATGCTTTGATTTTGAGTGAAACATAGAGTTCTTCACAAGGTGAATAGAAGTTTGATTATCGCAAATCAACACATATTTTTGCTTCTTGAAACCAAGTTCTCTCAAGAACTGTTTCATCCACAATAACTCCTTACAAGCTTTTGTTACTGCAATAAACTCCCGTCTCTGTTGTAAAAAGTGCAACATACTTTTGGAATCTTGATTGCCAAGAAACTGCTCAACCAGATAAAGTAATTAGATAATCTGAAGTAGATTTACGAGAATATTCATCTCTTGCCAAATATGAATCACTGTATGCAACTAACACTGGTTTTCCACTTCTAAAGCTAAGTATAACTTAGAAGTATCTCATAATCCACTTTACTACGTCCTAATTCTCTCTTCATGGATTAAAAAAAATGACTAATAACTCCAACTGCATGAGTTATGTCTGGCCTCATATGAACCATTGCATACATTAAGCTTCCTAACTGCCGAGGCATATGAAACATTTTCCATATCTTCATTTTCTATATTTGTTGAAGGACCTTGACTCGATCTCAACTTCTCAGCTTAAAGTGGTTAAATAAAGGAGAGGAAACCACTTTAGCTTTATCTATATGAAATCTTTGAAATACCTTGTTAATGTATCATTCCTGTGACATGTATAACTTATTTCCTTTCTTGTCTCGACAAATTTGATTACCAAGAATTTGTATTGCTGGCCTCAAGTCCTTCATGGCAAAGGACTTATTCAACTACTTCTTCAAATTATCAATCCTTGAATAATTTTAAATAACAATCAACATGTCATTAACATAGAGTAATAAAATGATAAAATCATCATTACAATATTTCTACACAAAAACACAATTATCAGAAGTAGTTTTCTTGTAACCATGCTCTCTCATAATTGACTCAAACTTCTTATACCATTGTCTATGTACTTGCTTCAACCTGTAGAGACTTTTTTTTAACCGGCATATATAATCCTCTTTTTATTTTATCTCAAAATCCTCTGGCTACTCCATATAAATCTCTTCTTCCAACTCATCATGAAGAAAGACAGTTTTCACATCCATTTGTTCAATTTCTAAATCCAAGTTTTCTGCTAGACCTAGAACAATACATATGGAAGACATCTTTACAACAAGAGAGAAAATATCATCAAAATCAATACATTTTCTCTAATTGAATCCCTCAACCACCAGTCTAGCTTTGTATCGTGATTGTGAATTGTGTTCTTCTTGCTTCACCCTATAGACCCACTTGTTCTTTAAAGCTCTCTTACCCATGGACAATTTTACCAACTAAAATATGTGATTGTCATACAATGACTGCATCTCATCTTCCATGACACCAACCCAATGTGTCATGTTTCCATCTTCCATTACTTTTGCATAACATTAAAGTTCTCCCTCATCTGTCAATAACACATACTCATACTTAAACATTTTTATTTTAAAAACATCAATAATTTTGATAATATTTTTTTTTCATTTTTTTTATAAATTTTTTGTCAATATTTTTTATTTTTTCCATAATTGAAGAAGAAAATGAATTACAATATATCATCTACATAAATACTAAATCCAACCTATTTAGACCAACAATTAATATGATAGTTAGTATATTATAATTTTTTTTTTCAATTATTAAGATAATTGAGGAGATGGGCAAAATTTTTTATGAAAAATAGAGAGAATGTAGTTAAAATATGTTGATATTTTTAACTTTATAGTTGAAAAATGTCTCTAAAATTAAACAAAAAATAAATAATAGTAGAAAAAGAAAAATCTTTAAAATGATAATTTTATTTCTTTAAATATATTTTATTATTATATTATAAATTTTTATTAATAAAATAATATATTGTTAAAAAAGTGACGAGTAAATAAATTTTTTAACTATAATTTTAAGTTTATTACAAAATTATAATAGAGTTTTGATTTATTATATTTATATCATTAAATTTTAAAATTGTTACAAAAATATCATTATATATATTTTTTGTTATTTTTATAATATTAAAATTTATAAAATATTATAAAAATATCATCAATATCAATTAGTATATTGATGGTATTTTTATAAAATTTATGAAATTTAATGATATAAAAATAACAAATAAAAATTTGATGATAAAAAACTTATTTATTGGAAAGTAATTAATTTTCGTAGAGAGAGTAATATTGTTAAAACAAATTACTAATATTTATTTCTAGAGACTGATCTTGTTAAAACAAATCGATTAATGTGTCATTGACACAATCAAATTTACTTCGACAACCACCCATTAACAAAAACAGAGTCTAACACCTATTGTGTTAGTTAACTTCTTGCAATAAATTTTCCGGAGAAATTGAGAATTTTAAAGAAAGAGTGACAGTTTTTTTTTTTAAATAAGAGCGAGTCTTTCTCTAATTGATTCGGAGCATTAGCCTTTTCAATCGAACTGTGTTTATCTTCTTCTTTCTCTTCAATTTCTTTCCGTCTTGGTAATTCTTTTTTCCCTTAGAGATTTGACTTTTTATTTGGAAAAGATCGTAAATTATTCTGCGGGAAAATTAACTGAGGTAGTTCATAATCAGAAACAATAACTTTTCAGTGAATCTGGAAATGACGTTTAGTAATTTGTAGACAGACTATTAGCTGTTAGCCTTTTGCAGTATAGTCATCCAAAAATAGAGATAAGTAGAGGATAAAGTCTAATTTGATCAGGTTTTTTTTACTTTGTTTTGATTATGGAGTTGAAGCGATTTTAATTTTAATTTTTCAATTGGCTTCTGTTGTTGTATGTAACCATTTATTAAAAACCAATTTTCTGTGCAGGAATTTGGTAAATTTGAAGCAGGGATGGCTGTTACGGTGATTCAGATGTCTCTAATAATCTCCTTTTTAGGAATAGTTTCATTCATCTTTGGTGTCGTTGCTGAAAATAAGAAGGTATCTGTTCTTTTATTTGGTACATTTTTGAAATATCCTTTTCTCGTTTTTATACACATAAATTTACACTCAAATTTATATTATGACACATGTGATGATAATTTTAGATATAATGAAGTTATTAATTTTTAAAGAAAATTCTCATTGTTAAATTTATTTAATAGAGAATCTCTCATTTGATAAAATGTAGGAACAGATCATTTTATAGTATGATTAATTTGTGCAATATAAATTATAACAGGGTGACTTTTCTTTAATCAGATCTACCCAACAAAGCAGAAACAAATCTGGATTTCTTTCAAGAATTTGATTAGATTCATTCTGGTAGTATTGGATCTATTCATATTAGTAGAGTCCTGTTGTTTGGTGCTAATTTATAAATTCATTTAGCTTGTAATGTCAAAATTGTGTGAATATGGAGAGTGAGGCTAGGCGTCAAATAAGCTAATACATACCTTCTTAACTGAACTTGAACGTGAAGAAAACGCATGAATTTGTCTCCTCTTCAACTATCGTGTCAATCATATTTGTAATATATAGAAAGTAATAATGTACAACACATAGGATTTTGCAGGCTTCCATGAATAAATGGTACAGCTACTTCAAAACTATCTCTCGCGGTTAAGAAGTGAAGCTGAAATATAGAACTAAAATTGATTCAAAGCAAAAGTAGTTGTTTTTTTTTTGTTACTGAATATGAGGGGCCTTTAATACATACACTCTCACATCACATTCTTATCTATTGTCTTTAGTGAGTTTTTTTATTTTTTTTATTTTGACAGCCTGCAGCTGGAACTCCAATTGCTGGTAAAGGTGTTACTATCTGCAAGTACCCTTCTGATCCAACAGTTGCTTTGGGGTATCTGTCTGTTGTCTTTCTTCTTGCAACAACAGTTGTGGGCTTTCTTTCACTGTTCTATCCTTACAAAGGAAGGGTCCTTCCACAGGATGCTCTGTTCAGGAATACCAGTTTTGTTGTGTTCTTCAACATTGCTTTGTAAGCATATTTCCTTTGACCTAACTAACTTCACTGTCAATTTAATATGATGTTGAAATAGTTGAAACACTATCTTGCATATACTTTTTAATTAGGTTTTCATAAAAGCAATATGTAATACTGGAATGGTTGGTGCTATTGCATTCTTCTCATTTAGTAGCAAGAGTAACTTATCAGTTTAAATTGCAGTTCAAGAAGGGCTGAATAAGTGTAGGTATTGTGTGAGTCAAGGGTACAAGGGGGAAGTGACTTTGTATGGGCCGTTGTGCAGGAAGCTCAAGGAGATTAACATTTAGAATGTTTTTTTATTAGAGTATTTATTTCTAGCAATTGAAGATGACTTGTCTGTTAAAGCAGCTATATATGAATTAGGTTTTTATTCTAATGATTGAGCACATCCAGTGCTTCAAATAATGGTAAACGATATTGACGCAACTGTTTTTGTTATTGCCAGAACAAATTTGTTTGAAGTGACATTTTTATCCAACATTTATATTTGACAGTGTGTTGACTGTTGCTCTTTTATTGCATCACTCTTTCTTGCTCTTGGATGTTCAAAACAGTCACACTCTCTAACCCCATTTTCTTTGATGGTTGTGGTGGACTTGTACAGGTTCACAGCAGGTCTAGCTGCAGCATTGTTATTGTGGCCAACAATTTCAGAGCAACTCCATCTGTCACTCAATGTTCATTACAATCCCACACAATGCCCCACTGCTAAGACTGGTCTCCTTGGTGGTGGCGCATTTGTATCTCTTGATTCAGCCCTCTTCTGGCTGGTATCCCTTATGTTGGCTGACAATGCTCGTGAGGACTATTTCGAAGAGATCAAACCCAGAGGCGAAACTGGGCAGGTTACCTCAATTGAATATGTCGAAACACTGAATTTAAAGGGAAGTACATGATGTGAAATTTTTTAAAGTCAACTCCGACTTGGCTAGTACCTTCCATTTTAAGCATTCTGTTATATAAATACAGGTCAATGCATTAACATGACTGGATACATTATACTTTCGAGGTTCGATCACATATTTTATGGTTTCTACAGTTTAGTCACTTTTTCCCTTTACTGGTTAATTTAACGGTCACTTCAAGTTTATGCTTTCAGTTTGCTTCTTAAATACATGAAATTCCCTCCTATTGTGCTTTGGTGACATTAGGGCTAATGATATCAAAGCACCATAGCAAATTTATATTTAAAATTAAACCCTTGTTCAAAAATAATCTCTTTTAAACATATATTTAACAGTAGTATTCACGTTCTAAAACTTTTCTGGAGGCATAGTATAGCTTGTTGACACTTCAATGGTTGTTTGGAGTTTTTAAATTTTTTATACTTTTGAACGTAATTAAAATTCATTTTTAAACGTAGTTAAAAAGTAATCGGTGGTAAAAAATAAATAAAAAGACCATTCCGAGTATGTCATCTTATGCAATATACAGTCATATATTATTATGATAACTGGATGGTATAAAACTGAAATTAAGATTCAAAAGGCTTGATCACTTGCTGCATTGAAATGTTATTACTACGACGTGGAAAAAATATTTCGCTTATTATTTATTTCATGGATGGTTATTAAATATATTTTTATTTTTGAAATAAATTATATGGTTAAAATTTCTTTAATAAAATCTAATGATTTGTAACTATTTGATCTTCGTCCTTAAATTAGAATTTTCCAAAATCTAAAAACAACCAATATTCTCTCAACAAAAAAAAAATGGTTCTATGATTCAATGATTTTATATTAGTTAAAAATTAGATATAATTATCTTGATTTTTACATAAAGTCATGAAAATTTTACTAATTTTAAATGACTAATTTTAATTAGATATTTGTTAAATTTAACTAATCAGAATTTGATCGATCGATATTCTTATTCGTTAAAGTCGAGTTAAACACATGTCTAATGGAACGAATAGTTATTCAATTGGTTAAATTTTTAGTTGATCGATAATCCTACTCGTTAGAGTCGAGTTTGATACATATTCAATTAAATTAGACATTTATCCAGTTAATTAGATTTTGATCGGATGGTAATCCTATTCATCAGAATTGAATTGGATACATATTTATTTAAATCGACAATTGTCCAACATGCTAAAGTTTGGTCAATCGGTGATTCTATTTGTCGTAATATAGTTGAACATATGTCCAATTAAGTTGGACAATTATCCAACTACTCGAATTTAAAATAGCTAACAATTATACTCATCGAAACCAAATTACATATGATCAATTAATCGAATTTTAATCTGTATATGACTATAATAACTGATCAAATTGAACACATATCCAACTAACTATTATCCAATAATTATTTGTATAATTATTTGTATAATTATTTACATTTAATACTTTTCAATCTTATAATATTTATAAATAAATATTAATTATATTAATATTAATTTAAATTGTAAAAATAATACCTACCCAAATTACATATAAAATAGGAAAAATATAATTATCAATAAGTTGGAAAAAAAATACCCTTAAAATTGTAGTGATTAAATTAGAATAATTAATTTTATTATTAAAAAAATTTAATATATTGATTGATGTTCAATTGAATATTATTTAAATTAAATTATAATCATTTAAATTCTTTTAATATTAAATATTATTTAATTTAATTTAATTTAATATTATTATAATGTTATTTTATTATTTAAAAGATTGAAGATGTTTTTTAATTTTTAAATTTATGATGTATATAATAGTATTACTTTAAATAGAGAAATTATATATGGGTAGTTAAATGAGTTAAAATATAAGTGCAATAAACTTTTTTCAAAAACATAATTATTAATAAGTATTATACTATGAATAATTTACATAGTAATATTTCCAATTATTAACTTTATTTTTTACTTTTATTATTGTTTAAGTAACACATATAAATTTTATTTTTCTATATATTAACTTTTATTTAAAATATAAAAATAACTTTAGAAAAGTAAAATTTATACATATTATTTAAAAATTACGAGAGTATAAATAAAAATGCAATTTGAATCTCCTTTGAATGTTGCAACATTTTTTCATTGTACAATTATTTAAAATCAATAAAAAATGGAAGAAAAAAAAAACAACCGCCAAACCCAATACATTATATAATATATCCGATTCCACCTTTTATCCTAATTCAAAGAAGAAAACAAAATAACACTTACCCTAATTTCATTCCATCCCTTTTCCATACAAACGCCGCCCGTTAAGTATCCTTTCGAATATTGCAGGTCGGTAAGCTCCATTGATTCAATGCTCATTGTCTCTCGCTATGTAATTTCTTTTTGTCGTTTAGTTTCATCTTGTTTCCCGTGAAAACCCACGAACATCTGGATCTTCAAAATTTATTTTAATAATATAGATCGAAATTTGAAGGTATTTTTTGCTACATTTAGATTATATGTTTGTTTGATTTGTGTTCCTAGGTGATTGAGAGAGCATGTACAACGGAATAGGGTTACAGACCCCAAGAGGGTCTGGGACAAATGGCTATATCCAGAGTAACAAGTTCTTCGTGAAGCCGAAGACTGGAAAGGTTTCCGGGAATACCAAGGGCTTCCAGGACGATCAAGGCACAGCTGGGGTCACAAAGAAGGCGAATAAAGATATCCTTGAGCACGATCGCAAGCGCCAGATTGAGCTCAAGCTCGTGGTGCTCGAGGACAAGTTGATCGATCAAGGCTACACCGATGCTGAGATCGCCGAGAAACTCCAGGAGGTTCGGAGGACTTTGGAAGCTGCTGCGGCTTCTGAGGATGGTGCTGGACCTACCGCCTTAACTGACAAGAAGTATGTTCGCTTATTTTTTTCCCCTTTCTCTTAGCTAAATTACATGTATGAACTGAGGGTGAGAAGTAAAAGAATTTTGAATTGATGTAAAAAGTATCTTGTTCTTATTTTAGTTTGATTTTTCTTTCTTAATAGTGTGATCCGCTATTGATTTGAAGATGATTAATTAATTTTTATTTTTGGTTTGAACAGGGTTTCAGATACTCAATCTCACCAAATTGCTGCTAGGAAAGAGAAACAGATGGAGACACTAAGGGCTGCTTTGGGAATACAATCATCTGAACCTGTTGAGCAAGCTACTGATGAGGTTGATGATGAACTAATAAATGGTTGGAATAATGATAGAGATGATAGCAAGCATTGTGAGAGACGTGAACATGCCTTTCTGGATAGAGACTATGGGACAAAGAAAAATAAGGAGGATCAGAAAGCCGGGAAGGATGATAAGAGAAAGATTGATAAAGAATCTGCACAGAACAAGAAGGAAGAGAGTCGAAAGAAGAAGCATGTAGATGACTCTTCTGATTCAGATGTCAATGCAGGCCGTGGGAAAACAAATAAAAGGAAGCATCGTATGGATAGTAGCAGACATTGTTCTTCTGATACACATGTTGACAAGAGGAGCAAGAATGCAAAGAAGCATAAAATAAGTGGTAGGAATGATAGTGATGATTCTGATTATAGTAGCAGCAATGATAGTGATGATAAAAGCCAAGGAAGGTCTAGAAAGGACGTTGAGAAGCAAAGAAGATCTCATGTGAGGCAAGACTTAGATGATGATTCTACTCGAGATGAAAATTCGTTAAAGAGGAGAAGTAAAAAGGGGGAACAACATAGGAGAAGAGGAAGATGCAGTGACATTGATTCAGATTCAGTTTCAGGTTCAGGTTCAGATACTGTTTCCTCTAATACTGGGTCAGATACTGACTCCTCAGGTTCAGAGTCTGCTTCCAGTGAGGACGACCAGAGGAAGAAGACTTCTCGAAAAGAAGTTGAAAAATATAAAAGGAGCATGAGGCATGACTCAGATGATTCTGATCTTGATGATTGGTCACTTAGGAATAAAACTGAGCGGGGAAAGCATACAAGTAAGAGAAGTGACTCTGAATTTGCTTCCAGCAAAGATGTGCAGAGCAATAAGAAATCCATAAAAGATTCTGATAAATCCAAAAGATCTAATAGAAGGCATGACTCTGATGTTGATTCTGGTTCTGATGATGAGCCAAACAAAAAAAAAGTGAAGCAGCATGCTAGAATGGAAAGACGACATGATTCAGATAGTGAATATGATTATGAAAGGTCTAAACGAAGGCATGAAAGCGGCAAAAATCGTTCTGATGAATATTCCCATGCACGTAGAGATGACAGGAATGAGAAACATGGAACTAGAAAGGAAGAGAGAAAACATGGAAGAGATGAAAGTCATGAGGATAGTGAACATAGAAGCCACAAAAGATGGGAGGAGGAAAGTGATGAGCGGGATAGAAGAACGGGTTATTCTAAGAGAGCAAGATTTGAATATACCAGGTCTAGTAACAGAAAAAGGCATGAAAATGACAGCCGTTATATTGATAGGGACAGGCATGGAAGCTGATACTGTTTCGCTGGGTAAGTTACTAGCCTGAGTGGAAACTACTTATATTATATTGTTGTCTTTTGCAGTCCTTTAAGCACGTTTGATATTTTGGGTTCATTGAGAAATGCATTATGATTAATAACTTAATTACAACATGTTTCGTTCAAGTTTTAATGAGTCATTTAGGAGGCAGAAGTACAAGTTCAATTTGCTCTTGATAGTTGCAAATTTTATGCTTTTTGGCTACAGCCTAGCCTGGTTAGAACGAATAATATTAAGTTCTTGATAGTTGCAAATTTTCTCCCTTTTGGCTACAGCCTAGCCTGGTTAGAACAAACAATATTAAGCAACGGGGATTATGTTAGTGTAGTTGCAGTCTTAGCTGCTTTGGTTCACGTGCAACCCTTGGAACAGTTTGGGCTGCCATCTCTTTTGGTGCTTCCTGGATCACCATTTTTTTTTATCATTTTCATTTAATTAAATACAAAGCATACATCTAACTTTCATAGACTATATTTCCATGAAATCATGTTCTGTAGTCGCTAAATCATCAGCTTTGGATGTTTCAGGGGTTCTGAAAACTTACGCTGTTAGCAAAATTAAAATTGGCTACGTGAATCATTAATTTCAGTTTGTTGAACCATTGATGCGTAGTCGAGCAGATGGTAGTCGAGCAGATGGTGATGAGCACGCTGAATTGGGACGATGCGAAGAAGAATTTAATGTAATAATGCTGCTAGTTTTTCTTCTTTCAAATGCTGCTTGTGTAATCAAAAAGGAGGCAATTTCTATTATTATTTGTCCTTGTTATTGTTGTTGAATGTTGTGAAATAATTTATTAAAAAGAAGTTGCCGATTTCGTCCCCCAATTAAACGATTAAAGTCATTTATCAGAATCTTTACTGGAGTGATCTACACTCTTCATAATATAGGACTTGCACTTGACACCCCGATTCAGAATGACATTAGTAAGAAAATAAAGGCACAACACACGCATTAACAAAATGAGCATCGACACTGGGATGATAGACCTAGAAAGGGTTGACACCGGGAGGTCACCTTTTTTCTTTCCTTCAAAGTGAGCTAGCAGTGCAGATGCCACCACACACTCAAGTTTGGTACATCGGAAACAAAAGCCGGGTCTAGAAGAGCTCTTCTAGATTAGGGCAATCATCTAAGCTTTTCAGATCCCTCACATTCAACTAAAGTCTTCCTGTTTGTGGATGTTTCAGAGGCTTTTTTACACATCGATCGGGAGCACCTATAGAAGATAGGGATAAAATAAATATACACAAACCATGCAGTACAACGTACAATTCAAAATTGTAGCTTAACCAAACAAAGCTTATGTTGTCGGCTGTCTCATGAGATACTCTACCGCAAAAAATGTCTTTTTTGAACCCCCATTGTCCAAATCCAGTGTCTACGAAGGGAGATGAGTCTATAAAAGCTAAAGTATTGCTATATGCATGAAAGTCGTTGCTTGTATTAAATGTAAAATTGACTTGGAATGACAAAGTAATTGTTGAACTAATTTTACTAATAGGTGATTAATTAAATTGTACCATGTGGATTGATTGATGTATGCATCAGTTTATGATTAAAAACATTTTTATAAAAGCCATTTTACTGATACGCTTTTTGTGCAAGCTTTCCCAACACTGATTGTTGCTTCAAAAGATCTGGTTCAACATTAAATATGTGTTCACATTACAAGCACTGAGGAATGCTGCTGAGCTCTGGCAGAGTATGTTGCACCAATAATATTTGCTAAACCCGCAGGAGTTTTAGCGGAATCTCTCATGTTTTTTTTAAGTGTATTCATTCATGTAATAGATACCAAAAGTAACTATAAATCAATTCAATTGAGAATATCTATTCCTTGGGATGAAAATAACTGTTTCTTTTTTATTTTGTTTTTCTACGCAATTAGATATTCAATAGCAACAAATATATAGTACATAATTTTCTTTTCCTACGAGTTCGAGCAGTAAAAAAATTAAAGGAAACCGAGAACTTTGGAACATTACATCGTAAATTCTGAAGACCCTCAACAAAATGGCCCAAACAGAAGACTACCAAAGGAAATTAATATGCAAACAATGTACAGGTGTATAACAAGCCATGTATGTGATCTATGAGTGTTTAAAAAGCATAAAGCACTATACATTTCCCCGGAAAGATTCACAACATTTCTCGGACATCCAAGCAAACCCATAAAATCCATTTCATACATACAAGTACGACCAAACTCATAAACTCCATCCATCACACTAACTCTAAGCCTCAAGTTGCACTGCCAGAATCCGCCTCTCAATCAACTACATCTGAATCTGCAACCTTCTCACTTTCCCCCTCAGTTTCAGGACCAGTTACTGCAGTGATGCTGCTTGTGAGTATGCTCTCACTTGGAGAACCATTAGGGTTGCTCACTGTACCACCAGACACACTTGCTGTTAAGGTGGTTATTTCATCAGGGGATAAATCTGATGTCACGGTGCTTATTGTATCACCAGATACACCTGGGGTCAAGGTGCCTAAATTAAGAGAGCTAGTACCAGAAACTTGCTCTGCGGATTCTTTTGGCCGGTTTAGGGCATGACAATGTGGGCAATAGTAGGTGATGAAAGGAAATTCTTCTTTCCTTGCGAGCCCTGTACATGAAATAATGGATTATTTCCTCTCCACTGGAAGAAAGCAACTAGGGATGCCACAAAATTAACATTGCAAAGAAGCAAAAAAGAAAAGAAAAAAAATATCAACTCTGCAGAGGATGTGGAACCCAGACCACTCACCATTGTGCATGCGGCAGTTCCCGCATATTAAAGCATAGGATTGAGTCGGATCCTCACCCACAAGTAATGCTGCAATGCGAGAAATCCATCCTCCATCATGACCAGACTGTCCTTGGGGAATGTGATGGTCAACAACTTGATTATGGTCAGGAGTAGGAGCACTATCACTGTGAGGTGATGCTGCTTCTGAGGAAACCATAGGAGTGTTCCCTGTACTAGTGGATCTCATGTTTGGCTGTTTCCTGTTTCTAAGTCCACCAGATTGAACAACTTCAACATCATTGCTCTTTCCTGTTGGGGCATTGTCAGTAGATTCATCTCCCAAGTACACTTTCAGCCCTGATTCTGCACCCAACTTGGATGCTAAAACAGTTGCAGCTGCAGCCTTTGCCGCTGGGTCAGGATCATATCTCTGCAAAAACTCTTACCTTAAGTACATGATGTAAAACAATATGCAATTTCAAGTATTACACAATTGTACATTTGCTCCATGAAGAAGCACATGGACAGCAAAAGTGGGGCAACTGACTAGGCACTATATGGCTCAACTTTGAGATAATTTTAATTGTCCTCAAGAGAGCCTCATAGAATAGACAGCTGAAACTACTCAATCATATTAATTTTTAATTATAACCCTCAAATTTTAATATTTTTTAAATCTATTTTAGCTCAATAAATGACATTTGTTAATGTTTTACCTCATAATTATTGTTTTGCAAATTATTCACAGACATCTTTTAGACTTTTTTAAATTGATTATTTATTACTCTGTCAAAAAACTCTCAAGAAAAGATAAAAGAGGCAAATTTATTCAGATTTAATGAACTTAAACAAATAGATTAAAAAAAATGTGTTACATCAAGGCAGAAGCCAACATGGTGAAGCTTCAAACATAGAGCATTTCGAAGTTTTCTGTGCAAGAAAAGGTACTGAGCTTAATGATCACCTGAATAAGCTGTTGAGTAGAATAATAATTTGTTCTTTCTTTGAGTTCATTAATTTTCGCTTGCCTTTCAGCTCTAAGCCTTTCCAGAGTCTTTTGATCCTTCAGATCACCTAAACAATCAAGTTAAGACCAAAAAATGTCATCAATAGCATAACTTGTTTGCAGTGTCAAAGCTCTAACCCATGCAGACACAGCAGGTAAGAGTGTTACATTACAATATCTAATAATTAACAGGTAACAGGAAAGAGCACAAAGATTATTAGCACACTCCACTGAATTAGAGTACGCAACTACAAGGAAAAACATTCAAGCTTCAGCAAGGTGATACATCTCCTTTTGTGAATAATTCCTTAATCAATACAAGAAATCCGAAAAAATTGTTAGCTGCACAACTTTAGATTTAATGGGAGTGTTGAACGATAAAATCCTGAGTAAATTGCACCAATGCCCCCTAAACTTTTTGTCACATTAAGACCATCAACCTCAAATGTATTACAAACAACACCATTGAAAAAAAGACAAAAGATGGTATATGAAACTAAACATAGAAAGCATAGAATAAAACCAGTTACACTCACGGATGTTCTGTGCTCCATTGTAGAAACTGGATATAGTAACAATCAACATTTGACACTCTAGGCAAACAAAGTAGAAATGAGCTTCAAGTAAAAGAACCAAACACATGGAAAGACTTTAAATCAAGATCAAGGGTACCAATTAAACAACAGGTGCCATGACTAAAATATTAAGTAAAACACCTCCTAACAAGAACAACTTCAAAAAAGGATCAAAAGCGGAACACTTACGCCTCTTTGTCCATCCTACCAATGCTGAATGAGAAAAATAAGAGAAAACAGGCCATATAAACACCGGCAAGACATACACTGCCCTCATCTTCCAGTCCAAATCTGTTGATCTGGTCATCATAACAGCAAGACCAACTGCTAGAACCTGAAAACTAAAACAACTCTTAGCAAAACTAAGAAAATTAAACTTGGCGAAACATGGGAAATCATCTTTTTTGTGATAAATCAAATGGAGCAATAATAAAATACATGAATACATACTTTTAGAAGAAGAGGCAGGGGGGAAATGATTAACTGATCATGAATACAAGTGGAAAAAACCAGAACTCAGTTCGTTGTCTCAGCATAAGACTACAAGTCACTTTACTAAAGTCCGTTAATGAACTACTTGGTTTCATGTTACCTATAATCTCCAACTCATAACATAATAAAAAAGGAAAATAAAATAATTACCTCGCAAAAGAGGGAAAATAGAATAAGCTGCCTACTCCTCAACTTCCAGGTTTGAGCCCTTCTTTTGATTCGAGCTAGAACAGCAGCTTCTTCTTTAGAAATATATTTAAGCCGCTTCTCAAAGTCATCTCCATGTATCCTAAAAATCCCATTCCAAATTCGAGATATAATGTTTCTCTTTTGCTCCTTCTTCTTCGATGTACCAGTGGAAGCAGGGTCTTTCTTCTCAGCTTCCTCGACAGCTTTATTATCGGCCATTTAATTTTCTCTATATACAACATAAACAAAACCAAAAACTCAACAATAACCAATACCAGAACTCGATTCACTCAATCGATACAAACCGAAACAAATATAAATAAACAAACAAACAAACACGTACAATCATCTCAAATGGATCAAATAGTCAAAATAAAAACCTCAAACCTGTAAACGCTGAAAGAAATGGCGATGGATCTAGAACGTTCCAACAATCAAATAATCACTCTCTTCTTTATCTAATTTTGGACCACAGAAAGACGGAAAAAAATTTAGAAAAATCGGTAATGGAGAACGTAAAGGCAACGCAAACGCAAAGCTTGGAAGAATTCAACGAAAGACGCGTTTACAGAGAGAGAACAGTGTACGGATAGAGTGAGAGTGGAGAGATGAAAATTTGGTACAAGGAAGCAGGAGATTGGAGAGTCCAAAAATTGAGGGTTTTGCTTTGCCTCTCTCTTCGTTCTTCTTTCTGATGGGACAAAAAAAAGTTTAATAACAACTCATCCTCTCTGTCATAATTACGTTAGTCTGATTAGTTATTTCAACATTTTATCTCTTGTAATTTCAGTTTATTAATTTAAATAATTAATTCATAATTTATTATCAATTCAAAATTAATACATATAATAATAATAATTTAATATATACATTATTATTTCTTTTTTAAAAATTATATGTGATATACTGATATTATTTATTTTGTATTTATACAATCCAATATGATATTATTTCGATTACTGTATAAATATTTCTATATATTATTACTTCACAATTTCAATAACAATAGATTGATTAATGTTCGAGAGACTAGTTCTCAACTTAATGTAATTTCTAAAGTATAATTTTTATAAATGTAAATATTTATAATATTTTTAGTTTTTTTTATATTAATTATAATAAGTTTTATTCGACGTAATCTACGATAATTTTATATATATGATAATAATTAATGAATTACTGCAGTTTCTTAACAAAAAATTAATAGTTAAAAATAATATGTAATAATATTCGGCGTTATCAACACACCAGTTACCACGTGAATGAAGGCACGATTTGTATTCCTTAGACCTCAAAAGTCGAACCTATCTTCCTCCTCTCTTCCCGTTTTTCGGTTCCACCAAATTAGCGCTAAGGTTCACCATCATTCATACTTAATATTTCCAAAAACAACTGTCATTTATTTCTATATTTTTTTTAAATCTTTTGGGACTAGATATTTCCGATTAAGATTACAAAAGTAAAATAGATAAATTTTCATTTTATTTGGTAAATAATTTGTATTTTTAAAAAATAAATTTAAATTTTTTTAAAATAATACAATTAAAATTTATAATAAATAACATATGATTAAATAAAATTCAAAATAAAACAATGTATTAAACTTTTTTTATGAAACAAACGTGTGTAAAAAAATAACTAAAAGTTTAGACCATTGTTACTTAAAATATGAATTTTTTATCTATATATTTATCAATAATATATAAAATAACCCACTAAATATGATGGATGAATTGTTTTCTTATTTATATTTTTTATTTTAAATAAATATTATAATAATTATTTTATAATTTTTTATTTATTTAAGCAGAGTTAATTATAATATAGTTATTTTTTCTTATGAACGAAGGTTACATTATATATATTTTATTAAGTTTTAGTATGTTTTCTTTTATATATATATATATATATAAATAAAGTTGTTTCAAGTTTCACTGTGTTTCAAATATTCAAGTAATCAATACATCAACTATCAATTTTTAAAAAAATATTTATAATATTATCCATTATAAAATCCAAATCTGTACAGACCTGAAAAAGATTGAAAATAATGCTCAAAGAAATTTATTTATTGGTTATAAGTATGTTATTATGGTTTTTATTTATTTTCACATATATATATATATATATATATATATATTATTTCTTCCTGGGCAGATAAATAAAGCAAAGAATTATCTTATATCTTTTATTTACATTTCCGCTTTCGTGGGAGAGAAGAAAAAGAAACGAATATTTTGAGAAAGTGTAACCTTTTATTTTATTTTCTACACCAAATCTCTGTAAAGCATTTAGCTTTAGAGAGAGGATGAAACTTGATCGTAAAGAAGAGGGTCATGACTCTTGAGGTTACAAATTTGTACGTGGGAAAAAGAAATAAATAACGCAATCATATTATGGATAAAACAAAAATTTACATTTGGACTCTGATTTATTAGACCTTAGAAACGAAGCTAGAGGCCTAGGACCTGTATAACAAGCCCATTAGAAGTTGGGCTGACATGTACTTTTCATTTTAATCTATTTTATGTTTTATTTAGTATATTTAATAAATTCGTAATTTTATCTCATTTTATTTCATTTAAATTGTAGTTTTAATATGCATAAATTTAAATATATATTATATAATATTTTTTATTAAATTTATATTATAAATTATTTTATATTATTAATTATCCTAATTAAGATTATTAGATATAAATAAGATATTTAAGTTAACATCATTTTATTAATATATCATCTCATTAAAAATTAAATAAAATTATACGAGATATATTTTGAAAATATATAGATTATTTTATGAATTTCATTAATATTTCATTTCAATTAATAATTCCAAAATTTAGTCTAAATTCTCACAAGTCTAATTACAAGTATACGAGTTGTTTCGATAAAAAAAATTCATTTAAACATCCCATGACACAAAAGGTTTATCAATGGACTAGAATCTTGATTGTCATAGACTAGCCAAGATGGCAAGCAAGTATCATTGTGATCGAGTCAAAGGATTCATTCGATATTTGGCTAATCAAAGTAAGCATTATGATATTCTTAAAGTAGGATCTGGCTAACAAGCCTTTCCATGGAAAATCCAAGGGAGTATTATGACATTTCTTTTTCCTAAGTTACAATTACACTTTTTTCAACAAAAACACTAAACATCCTTTTAAGTAACAAAAAGTAGTATAGATATCAAGCTAGAGCACATACTAATAAGACACCAACAAATAACAAACAATCCAACATCCAAATCGACTCTACAAAAATATCAACACAACAAAAGTTTTTTTAACAAAATAGAAAGTAACAGACACAATATCCAAGCAATCATAGAGTAATTAGACTCTCCTCAAGCAAAGCATAATAGGACCAGCATATACCACACAAGACTACTCTTGCCCTTCCTTTAACTCTCTCATTTCTTATGTCAGAATGGGTAGACTATCGTGCACCATGAACTTCATTTGAACCACCACTTTGCCTCTTCTTCCTTGACCAATAGCTTGTTTAATAGAACTCTTAGACTGTTCCCATAATCTAGAGCTCGGCAAACCAATATTAGAATAAAAAATAAGGTCAACCATAAAAGGCATATTCTCCTTCCAAGCATTACGTTTGCTAATCTTACTAGATTGATCCACCCTATTGCCACCAGCAAGATCACTTGAACACTGATTTTTAGTTGAAAATTGCCTTCCTCTAACACCTTTAACCAAGTCACTCACTCATATTGCCATATTAGGTGAGAGAATGGTATCCATTGTCTACTGCTCCATCGCAATAATACATGTTTATAAACCACCCGTGCACGCGTGGGCTCTCTGTTTAGGTAGCTTCCAAGATCTCCCCATGAAGGGTGGTTCTACCAAATGAAGTTTTAGTTGGTTTGTTTTCGTATGATGATTGCTCGTGAATGTTGTTTAACGTAGACTTTTGGTTTTTCTTTGATCTTAAGAAAAATAAGAATAGAATTAGGGATAAAGTCACATCTATGTGAAAAGGAGGCATATGCTCCTTTAACTTTTTGAAAATGATTTTTTTTATTATATTTATAAATTTGTCTTTTTATTTTATAGAAATACATAAAGTGTTCCTTCTTAAGTTTATCATTTGAATATTATTTTTTCTTACCTTTTGTTATACTACGTATTCAATTACATTCTTCATATATATATTTTTTACTTCTATTCTATTATTATACAACTTTTGCTAATTAGACTCTAGTAAAGTGATAAATGTTTAATATATTCTCATAAATTTTAGAAAAATTACATCAAATAGCACCAAAAACTTATATATAATATCAAAATAGTATCCAATATTGAATAAGTTCAATTAGATTAATTTCAATATTGAATGAGTTTAAATGATCGTAATTAAACTTAAACAATATCTAACTGGATAACATTTAATGTGAAATGATAAGTCAAATATAACTTAAGTCCATTTATTATCCAATGCCTAGAGTTTTCTGGTCCCAACAAATATGCAGATAGTTAAATAATACTTAGTTAACATCATAACCAAGGTTATGGCTTATGACTGTAACAATAGCAATATGGATTGTCTCAACCAACATATCATATAACCATTTATGACATTTAAAAACAAGGTAAATTTGGTGACAAACACGTTGCTTCTTTGATGTTCTTAAATTATTGAATTAAAATAAATAAATAATGGGAGCTCAAATATATTTAACTATATTTTAACAAGAATAGATACAAACTATAATAACTCTCAGTTTACTCTCACCTAATACTTTCATTACACTTATCTTAGATGTACACAAATCACATCACACACTTATATGTATATTACTTCCTCACTCGCTTAATACCAAACACACGCGTATATAACTTAAGTAATTTGATTGTTTACTAATTTTCTAAAACCTTTTAGTAACATGACCTTCTAATAATTTATACACCAACTTCCTATAACTTTTAGTAACATGATCTTCTAGTAATGTCTACACATATATTAAATTATACACACAAACTTTCTAGAACCTTATAGTAACATGACATTATAGTAATGTCCACACATATATTAGAATATATACTTATTAAAATATTACTTTTGAATTTTCTAAAATAGAATTGTGTAGAGAGTTAGTGACGCTTCTCTTAAATCTCCCCCTTAGCACCAACTCTCTCTTGTTCCTCTTTTGTTGATCATGCCTAGTTGATGTCGTCACTCTTCAAATTTTGCAACCCCAATCCTTTGGTATATGTCTGCTATTTGATCGTGAGTATTTATTTATCTCAATTATATGTCTCCTTGTAGTACCTTATCTTGAATAAAATGATAATGCACCTTCACATGATAGGTTCGTGCATGAAACAATGGATTATCTATCATATGAATATCTGATAAGTTAACTATCACAATATATTGGTATTGGATACTCAAATGTCTAGTGTAACCCTTCAAGGGCTTGCATGCATCAATCACATATACTCTTGAGATCCCACTACTATTGCTATGTATTCTACATCTGTGGTTGACAATGACATAATATATTGTATCTTGCTACACTAAGAGATCGTTCATCCCACATAATCAACATTGCAATAATCAACCACCATACATTATTCATTCTTCTTCTAAAGGAGTCTAAGATCAAGAGTTCATTTCATGTACCTTAGTATACATCAGACTATCTCTAAGTGGGTCTTATTTGATTTTTGCCTATAATGGCTTACAACTCTTATTGCATATGAAATGTATGGATGTGTCAACGTTAGATAGATAATACTTCCCACCAATTATTGGTACATAGTCCTATCCTCTAAGTCTTTTCCTTCATATACATAGAGCTTGATGTTGGATTCCATTGGTGTGAATATTGACTTACTTTCTAGCACCTCAAACTTTATAAGTAAACCTTTTGCACAGCTTATGTTGGCACAGGAACAAGTACTCCTCCGTGTAATCCACCTCTAGCCTAAGAAAATGTTTTAATTCTCCAAGTTCTTTCATTTGGAAACATATTGATAAAATCTCTTTAACTTTATAAATTTTTCTCTCGTCATCTCCTATGATGATTAACTCATCAATGTACAACATAATAATTGTTATTCCTACTTTGTCTTTCTTGACGAACAAACTTGAATCAACAGGTGTCACCACCTAACCTCTCCTAGTTAAGAACTCTGCAATTTTCTATACCATGCTCACAATGCCTACTTTAACCTATAAAGTGCTTTTCTTAACTTGCACACATAAATTGGGTGCTCCTTACTCTCAAAATCTCTCAGTTGCTCTATGTATATCACTCGATCTAGCTCTATATGCAAAAATTCATTTTTTACATCCATCTATATTAATCTCTAGCCTTTTCACGTTACGATTGCTAGTATGACACATAATTTTGTTAACTTTGCCATTAAATTGAACATCCTATCATAATCCAATCCAAATTGTTGAAGAATCCTCGAGCCATCAGTCGAGCTTTATATATCTCTATAGCTCCATTAGGGAGAGTTTTAACTTGTAAACCCATTTACACAAAATAGGTTTTATATGCTTTGGCTTCGATACTAATTTTCAAGTTTTATTTTGCTTTAAAATTTCTTCTTATATGGTTCTTATCCATTTGAGGCTATGAGATGCCTCCTTATATGTCATTCATTATTTTATATAATCTTCTTGAACAAGTGCATTATTAACATACATGGGTTTTAGTTATATGACACTCTTTCGTGCTTTGTGATGTACACCATCTTGCTAAGGACAATACAGTTCCTTAAAAATTTCAACTTTTTCTTCATTTCTCGAGTTTTGATCCTCATCCTCTTCTATCATAACAGAACTTAATGCTAACTCCATTGGCACTTGTATGAGCTTTTCCTCATGTTCCTGGAAACTATCTTCTAACTCCATTTGGCATTCATTAAGCGTGTCATCAAGCTCATAAGTGCAACTTACCAACTCTGCTTGGCCTTCGTGGAGCTTCTCCACAAGATCATTGGAACAACTTGTCAATTCTTCTTAGCCTTCTTTGAGCTTCTCATCAAGCTTATTGAAACAATTTTCCAACTTTACTTAGCTTTCATTGTGGCCTTCCTCAAGCTTGGTTATTGTGGAGCTTCTCATATCCTTATATATCTCCCATTATTGTGACTTGGTAAACCTCTATGTTTACCCAAGTAAGCTTACACTTGAACAAGCTTCACAATCCTTCATGATTGTGCATGACTACATTAGACTCTAATAGAGATTCGGCTCCTTGATCGACCCGCTTTGATAGTAATTGTTGAATTTAAAAAACAACAATGAGAGCTAAAATATATTTAATTATATTTTAACAAGAGTATATACAAACTATAATAACTCTCAACTTGCTCTCACCTAACACACTCTCACTACATTTTTCTTAGATACACACAACTCACATCACACACTATATGTATTTCATTTCCTTACTCACTTAACACCAAACACATACATATATAGCTTAAGTAAGTTGGTTGTTTATCAACCTTTTAGAAACTTTTAGTAATATGACCTTCTATTAATGTCTACACATATATTAGATTATACACACCATCTTTCTTAAACCTTCTAGTAACATGACCTCTAGTAATTTCTGCACATATATTAGATTATATACTCATTAAGATATTACTTAAGAATTTTTCAGAATATAATTGTGTAGAAAGCTGGTGATGTTTCTCTTAACACTTAAATTTTAACAAGTTTCAAACAAATCACATACTATGCTTTCAATTAAATACTCATTTGGTGATACACCTTGATCATGACATAATAATATTAACTTATGAATGAGGCTGAAGGTTAAGTCATACCTTTCAAATAGACCTCTCCATCCAAGAATCTTAAAGCAAAAAAGGACACCTTGTTTCTAGAGCTTCAATATCCTGAATCATTTCCTTTATTTTAAAAACAAAACAATCTAATGCACTCATCATAGGGATATTTCCTGGTGATGTTGGCCTTGAACAGTATTGTACTTCCCATTCTGAAAGGTTTTAAACAACATGCAGTTTACAAATAATGCTGAAGAAACAATAAGGTCTTCCTATTATAAATTAGCAAAACAACGAATTGTTGTCATATTAATTTGCGCATATCTGTGTTAAACATTCAATAATTCATGTTATACATTGCATTACTGGGGGGAGGGGGAATTTGGAGCTAAAACTGACTTTGAATTTAGTTCATTATTCATTTACATTCAGTTAGATAAATACATAGGATCATTTGCAAGACTTAACATACTAAGCCTCATTTATGCAAAACGTTCTCTTCTCTTACCTCATCTCAACCTATCTGAAAAAGAAGACTAAAAAAATCAAGTTAAAATTTTAATGATGGAAGCAAAACTTTAAGTTATTTGTCTCCTACTTAGGAATATGATTCTAGTATCTCACAAACGAAAACCTATCGATCAGTATTGTTAAGCAGATTTTTATCAAGCATGGTAACGAAATGTCATTGATCTATGTCACAATTTGATTGGTCAATAATCAACAAATAATAATAAATGTGATAGCATATTTAAAGAATATTCTCTTAATATGGTAAATATTTTATTTATTTAATATTATGAAAAGATATTATCATATATGTAATGATATTTTAAAATGAGATAATATATATGTATGAGTATCAACCTATAAATAGGCTTGATCTTCCACCATTTCAAGTATGTTATCTATTTTTTACTAATTTTTAGTTTTTTATGTTAATTATAAAAAAATTAATTTAGGCATCATAGTGGATTTGACACTATCTAATATCGTTGACCCTTGTTTCGTAGGGTTTGAACTTTAGTAAAAGAGAAGAATAAGACGATTAAAATTTGACTTTAACAATTACTAAAATGTTTTGAAAATTTAAGGTGTGTTTACCTCCAAATATTAGAGGGCATTTCAGTGACTCATTAACACAATATTTCTACAACTTCGTTGCCACTTAAGCTACTTCTTTATGCTCTTCTTTTTTTTAGTAAAACTCTCGTATCTGAATTTGTTATCTGAATTAATAGTTACAATCTAAGTTTTAGTTCATGATAATTAAATCAAAATCACAAATAAAAATTGTTCAAAAGATTTTGTCATATTTTGACATAGTTGTAAGCTCCATCTCTTTGGCTTTGAACAATATCAAAGCTTTCACATTGATATTTCTTCCCCAAAAAATCCAATTAAACTTCCTTAATGTATACTAGTCCTTATGTTCCTTTGCACTTTTCATAATGCAAGCATAATGACATATACAACTTTATATCAAATGTTTACTCACTTCAAATAATTACCTAATCTAAAAAGATTAGTTTGTAAAAAATTTGTTAGAAGTAAAGTAAAAAAGTAACAATACGGTAAAATTTATAAGAATCATCGTTCTCACCACCTATTAAAAACTATGAAAAATGCTACATAAGTACTTAGAAAGTACATTTTGTGCACAAACAATGCCATTCTTACTAAAAGCACTTTTTTAAAAAATTACATCTAACATAAGCAAAAACATAAGAGACTATTTGCTCATTGTTTAAAAGGTGGTGTATTTGCCCTTCTAAGCACCCAACAAAAATTCCAAATGATTAGGGTGGATAAAGATGAATACCTTGGAAATAATAGAAACAATAAGATCATAAGAAACTATTTGCTCATTAGAGATAATTTTAAATGAAATAGTATAAAATATGATGAGATTTAAATAAAATAATACAATTTTAATTCATAAACTCATTAAAGACATTAAATAAAGTATGATATATATATACACACACATATATATATATAAAGGATTAAAGGTAAGATTCTTCTCGTTTACTTGTGACAAAAAATGATCAAATATATATATAAAATTTATTAAATTAGTTTATTTATCTTTTTACAACAATATCAAAATTAACATGTGCATGCAAACAAATAATATTTAAAATTAAAAATTAATATTTATATATATATATATATAATATAAAATATTATTTAAATATTAAATAATTGAAATTCAAATATCATCCTTGAATTTTATTTTTCAAAAGACTTCAAATAGTAAATTCTTTTGTTTTCTCAACTGTTGTGGAAGGAAATGAATGTTTTCAAGTTGAAAAAGAAAATGAGAGAAAAGAATGAAGAAAAAGCACAAGAGGAAAACATTGCACTCATTTCTTTGATATTGAAAAATGGAAAACTAAATACTATGTTATGTGTGTTCACATTGATATTTATAGAAAAAACTAATTGTAAATAATAATTGTTCATCAATTTTTGTTTTCTCTTTCATCTAACAAAACACTCATTACAAATGGTGACTAGGCATAATTGAATTTTAGTTTTCAGCTTTACTATGACGTTACACTATCTTTCTTGTTGTTGTATATGTTGTAGCATATCCTTTTTGTAACTCTTTTTCTTTGAAATTGGGGTTATCATTTTCTTGCTCTTGGGGGTTATCACATGCACATTTATTTCCATTATCACATGCTTGCATATTATCATGACTTGCCTCTTTATTTTCTGCACGTGGGTTGTTGTTACATGGATGTGATATCCAATCATTGATCGGGGCAGAACCGACATCGCCGATCCTGCCCGTTCATTTAGTTTTATCTATTTATAAAACTCTCGCAAGTGCACGAATCATTTCGTAGAAAATGATAAGTATACTCCCAAGGTCGATCTAAGGAAGGAATGTATGTGGCTTTTAATTTATTATTCAAACTTTTAAAAACGAAATTAAATCCTAAACATCCTGTCACGATATTTTGGGGTTTTGTGTTTTTAATCTACTTACATAAAAATAAACATAGATTCAATAAATATTTATGCAAATTTTATCTCATTAAAACAAAGGAGTATTTATGGATATAATAACTAAGTTAATTATGCTTGCTCATATTATTTAGGTTATTAAAGATATGAATTGATATTTATTGATTCTCTCTTTTTTGTATGAATACCACCTTTGGTGGGGTTAGATATTCTTTGTTAACTAAACAAATCAATTAACACTTATGGGTGGGGTTGATAACTAATTTGGTTAATTAAATTAATTCCTTTTTCTAAGAGATTGAAAATGAACCATTTAAATGCCACCTTTGGTGGGGTTAGATAGTTTAAACTTTATTCAAGGTGTCCAAATTAAACCTAAGAATTTAGTTATCCGAGTACTAACTTTCAAGTTTTAAAACCACTAACCGAAAACATGTTGTCAATACATTTTCAGATAATAATTCTTATAAAAAGTTTTGAAATAGAGCTTCACTCTAACTACCGGGCGATTGTACCAACAAATAAAAGAGCACTACTCTAAATTAAACCGGATAACTAAACCTTAAAATCTAATTTTCAGATTTAAGTTTGTAATGAAAAATAATATATTTCTCTCTAACATTCTTAATATAAAATCTTGAATAAAAATAAAATCAATTCATTTTAGAGATTTTTACCTATTTAATATTTCGCAAGCATAACAACGTTATTATTACATCATGTTTACAAATAGCCAACACAGTTAAATTTAATCACAGACAAATTAAATATAACATGTAAGAATAAAGCATAAAAAATAACTGTAAAGAAAATAAAATCCTTACAGAACTTCGATGCTATTCCCGTTGCTGGAAAACCTCCAAGCGGAATTTGCACTCCCATTTATTGAATCAAAAAGCTAATAAATTACAAAAACATAACTAGTTCTTCCCAAAAAAGGAAGAACTCTAAAACTAAGAGAAATTAACTAAAAACTAAGAAAAACTAAAAAAACCTAAAAATCTAAGAAAAGAGAGAAAGAAAGAAGAGAGAAGTGTGTTTTGAAGTGAAGGGAAGGGGGGTATTTATAGGTGAGGATGGAGAGAAAAAATGAGTAAAAAAATGTTAAAAAAATATTTAAAAATGTAAAAACGCGTATTGGAATTGCTGATGTCATTAATGACGTCACGCGGCTACCACGTGAAAAATGGGGCGAAAAAGGCGTTGAGCGGCGCGCGGAAGAGGAGATGGCGCGCGCGAATGGGCGCGCGATGGCGCGCACGCGCGACGTGGGCGTGCTTCTTGCGCGGCTTGGCGCTGGCGCGCGCGCCTGGCCGTGGCGCGATTTTCTCCTTTTTGAGATTTTTGATCTTTTTGACCCATTTTATCCAATTTTTCCATATTTATTGACCTTTTCTCATTTATTTATTAATATATTTGTGATGTATTGCTTCCAAAGATTCCTCTTTGAGTCTTTAAGTTACGTTTTTAAGCCAAAATACCTGAAAAACAATAAAAATACCCGTGATTCGAAAAAGACAAATATATATAAATATATGATAAAATCATATAAATATATATATTTTTAATCAATTAATGTGCATAAAATCATGGTAATTTTAGTGCTTTTTGAAAGCACTCATCACAACCCAACTTGCTAGTCCCTTAGCAAAGCGATAAAAACTAAAAATTAAACTATCCTAAATCACTTTCGTGGATTGAAACGGTTGCATTTAGCCTATGCAACAAGCCTTTAAACCCCTAGGTTGCCCTAAGTGGACGAAGTTTGAGTCTCGTGAGGGTTTTCAAGAATGATACCCACAAACATTGAACTAAATGTAAAAATCAAAAGAAATAAAAATAATCAACTTAAAAACTAAAATTATAACAACATCAAAAATTAACTTTTAAGAATAAAAGAAAACAACATAACACAAAAATGTCTCATACTTTTTAATCTCTTTTAAGATCATAATTAAAATCTCAAGCATAAGTTATTTTAATCTTCTTAAACAATCCTGATTTATTATAATAATTAGTTGAAAATCATTTTCATATTTCATATCAAAAATGTATCAATTTAATTTCACCCAATTTCGATTCATGAATCCGAATTCGCTTTGACTCTATTCCTCACAAGTCAATACTCTCAAAACACTGAATCCTATGGGTTCAAACACTCATACTAATTTATATGCGAAAGAGTTGATGTATAGAAATGAACTAATATGTTTGCATATGTATAAAGAAGAAAGGCTCAAAGTGTTATTTTGACGTTGATCTCATGGAAGGAATCAAATGTATAAATTATAAAGATATCATATATAAAAATTATTTTCATGCATAAATCAAACTCATTAAGAAAAAATTTCAAGATATATGCCTTTTACAAATGAAGAAAGTGCAATGACTTTTTAGGGAATTACTTCCTATATCTTTATTTTGTAATTAGCCTTTACTCACAACTTTCTAAGCAATGTGGGTCATAAGTATGTAGATTATACTATATATTCTTTCTCTCTATATTTTTCTCAAGATATTTTTCAATATATATCATTTTTTTAGAAGTCAACCCATGTACAGATTGTACACATTTTTTCTTAGGATCTTGGGTAATGCGGGTCATAGTATGTAAATTATACTATATATTCTTTATCTCTATTTTTTCTGAAGATACTTTTCAATATATATAATGTTTTTAGGGAGGCAACCGATGTACACATTGTACATTTTTTTTAAGGATTTTGGTGAGTGGTTAATTTTGTGGGTTTTCTGTTTGATCTTGGTTTAGGTAACCCCGTATATGTCTTCTTTTTTTGTAACATGCACGAATGAGATAAAAACATATACTATCAATTTCTACTCAAATCATTTAATCTAAGCAAAAATAATAATAAAAAATATACGATACTCTATTAAGATGAGAAAAAATTCATACATTCAATATTAATGCCTATAGAGATCATCTAAGAATTTGAAGAAATAAGAAATGTGTTTGGAGTAGAAAAATATATATTTCACTGAAGAAGGGAAATTAGACTCAAATTATATCTCACAAAGGTAGTCTCCACTAAAACAAATTCATAAATACCGATTTTGGGTTTAATATAATTTCTACATCTTATCAAGAAATACTAGTTATGACAAAAATTAACTAATTATCAAAAATAATTACATAATATTTCATGATATGTTTTCAAAAATTAATCTAACAGTACAAAAGACTTAACTATTTACTTAAATTTGATTTAAAGAAATGATAAATTTTTGTGAGAAATTTTTTTTTTTAATTCCAAAAATTACTAAATCACATAAGGAAAATAAAACCAAACACAAAAAATGAAGATGTGAACATAAAAAAGAAAAAATTAATAATATTTGTTTTTTTGAAATTTTTTTTTTTAATTTTTAAATTGTTAAATCTGTTTTTCTTTTCTAATTAAGCATGGTAACTTTTCACCACCCCCAACCTAGAACTTACATTGTCCTCAATGTAACAATTGTAAATTAAAGATAAAGAGAAAAGAGAAGAAAGATTACCTATTTGTTGAGAATGTGTAAATAGTAATGGAGAAATACAGGTGCATTCATCATATTCATCATTAAAGTGTATACGTATGATTCTTTGTGAACTTCTAACAACTCAACAAATATTTTTAGTTTTAACAATTTAAAAATTATTCACATATAATTAAACTAAAATAAACAATAAAATTAAGTATATAAAACAAATAACAAAAAATTACCTAAAATGATGGGTTGCCCCATCCAGCGCTTAGTTTAACGTCTTAGCAAGACGTAACTTGGGGATTGCATTTTAAGTAAACTCAATGTCCCCTCATCATTGAGTCAATCAAACCTATAGGTAAGACAAGATTGTCTACCTATACTTTTTCAATCATGCCCTATTGATTTTCAAATTTTTCTGTACTTAAAACTAGGGACATGCTTGTGAGTTTCAGATCATCCACATCTAGGTACAAATCAAATAATTAAAGGCATCAAAACACAATTGTACCTAGATCAATCAAAACAACTAACTCCTTAGATTGTAATTAAAACTTTTAAAATTTTGGAGATAGTTTCAGATTTTTTTTTTTCGTTTTTTTAAGTTAAAATAACATAATCAGTATTAACCAAGAGTGCTCCCAGGAAAGAATGGTGGGGCAAAGGCTCCTTAAAAACCATCCTCCTAGACAGAGCAACGTTCCCAGGAAAGACTAGTGGCACAAAGGCTTCCAGGAACTAGTCTCCTGCATTTAACTCCCTTAGATCTTTACTTTTCATGCTATTAAAATTAAGTTAATTAAGTTAAGTTAAGTTAAAATTTAAGTTAATTAAGTTAATAAAAAGGTAGGTTAATTAAGTTAATGAAAATCTAAGTTAATTAAGTTAGTAAATTAAATTAATATAAGTTAGTAAATTAAGTTACTAAAAACCTAAGTTAATTAACTTAAACGAAAATTAAAAAAAAAAGTAGTTAAAAAAATATTTGAAAAAATTTAAACCAAAAATAAAATAAATTGAAAAAGTAAAAGAAAAATAAAAAAAATAAAAAGAGAAAAAGAGAAAAAATAAAAATTAAAGCAAAAAAAAAAAATAAAAATAAAATAAAATAAATTGAAAAAATAATTGAAAAAGGTAAAAGAAAAAAAAGAAAAAGAAAAAACAACAAAAATAAAAAAAAAATAAAAAATAAAAATAAAAAAATTGAAAATAAAGTTTTTGATTTTTTGATTTTTTTTATTTTTAAATTTTTAATTTTTTTTTATTTTTTTGATTTTTTGATTTTTTGATTTTTGATTTTTTTATTCTTATTTATTTATTAATTTAATTTAAAATTTATTTACTTTTTTTTACTTCAAATTTCAAAATGCAAAATTATTTTATTATTCATGCTATATATTTTTTTTTATTTATTACGAAATTGAAATTTGATTTTTTTTTTTTACTTTTCATAAACAACAAAATTTTTTATTTTTTTTTTAATTTTTTAATAAAAAAAAATCACAATTATTTACAACACAAAAAGTTTTTAAAATTTTGATAAATAATTTGAAAACGCTTATTCCTTCCCCCTACTGCCAAAACTTGATCGCCATCACCGAATCCCGCCAAAACTTGATACCATCCCCGCAAGAACGCCAAAAATTGATCTAAGGAACCGACATCGCCGATCCTCGCCTGCTCATTTGGTTTTATCTATTTATAAAACTGTCGCACGTGCACGAATCATTTCGTAGAAAATGATAAGTATACTCCCAAGGTCGATCTAAGGAAGGAATGTATGTGGTTTTTAATTTATTATTCAAACTTTTAAAAACGAAATTAAATCTTAAACATCCTGTCACGATATTTTGGGGTTTTGTGTTTTTAATCTACTTACATAAAAATAAACATAGATTCAATAAATATTTATGCAAATTTTATCTCGTTAAAACAATGGAGTATTTATGGATATAATAACTAAGTTAATTATGCTTGCTCATATTATTTAGGTTATTAAAGATATGAATTGATATTTATTGATTCTCTCTTTTTTGTATGAATACCACCTTTGGTGGGGTTAGATATTCTTTGTTAACTAAACAAATCAATTAACACTTATGGGTGGGGTTGATAACTAATTTGGTTAATTAAATTAATTCATTTTTCTAAGAGATTGAAAATGAACCATTTAAATGCCACCTTTGGTGGGGTTAGACAGTTTAAACTTTATTCAAGGTGTCCAAATTAAACCTAAGAATTTAGTTATCCGAGTACTAACTTTCAAGTTTTAAAACCACTACTGAAAACATGTTGTCAATACATTTTCAGATAATAATTCTTATAAAAACTTTTGAAATAGAGCTTCACTCTAACTACCATGCGATTGTACCAACAAATAAAATGGCACTACTCTAAATAATACCGTATAACTAAAGCTTAAAATCTAATTTTCAGATTTAAGTTTGTAATGAAAAATAATATTTTTCTCTCTAACATTCTTAATATAAAATCTTGAATAAAAATAAAATCAATTCATTTTAGAGATTTGTACCTATTTAATATTTGGCAAGCATAACAACGTTATTATTATATCATGTTTACAAATATCCAACACGCTAAATTTAATCACGCACAAATTAAATATAACATGTAAGAATAAAGCATAAAAAATAATCAGAAGAAAATAAAATCCTTACAGAACTTCGATGCTATTCCCGTTGTTGGAAAACCTCAAAGCGGAATTTGCACTCCCATTTATTGAATCAAAAAGCTAATAAATTACAAAAACATAACTAGTTCTTCCCAAAAAAGGAAGAACTCTAAAACTAAGAGAAATTAACTAAAACCTAAGAAAAACTAAAAAACCTAAAAATCTAAGAAAGAGAGAAAGAAAGAAGAGAGAAGTGTGTTTTGAAGGTGTAGGGACGGGGTGTATTTATAGGTGAGGATGGAGAGAAAAAAATGAGTAAAAAAATGTTAAAAAAATATTAAAAAATGTAAAAATGCGTATTGGAATGGCTGATGTCATTAATGACGCCGATGACGTCAGGGCGGTACCGCACGTGAAAAATGGGGCGTTAGGCGCCTGGCCGCGTTGATGGTAGGCGCGCTGCAGTGGCGCGCGCGGAAATAGGTGGAGATGATGCGCGGGCGCGCGCGGAATTGACTGGCGCACGCTGACGCGCGGACGTGGGCGTCTTCGCTGGCGGGCAGCGCGGGCTCAATGGCCGCACGATTTTCTCTTTTTTGACATTTTTGACCTTTTTGACCCATTTTATCCAATTTTTCCATATTTATTGACCTTTCTCCATTTATTTATTAATATATTTGTGATGTATTGCTTCCAGTATTCCTCTTTGAGTCTTTAAGTTACGTTTTTAAGCCAAAATACCTAAAAAACAATAAAAATACCCGTGATTTCGAAAAAGACAAATATATATAAATATATGATAAAATCATATAAATATATATATTTTTAATCAATTAATGTGCATAAAATCATGGTAATTTTAGTGCTTTTTGAGCACTCATCAATCATCCCCTCTCAAACTTGGGGGTATGCAAAAGACTCTAATTTTGGTGCAAAAAGGAAGAAAAGATGCCACAATTAGTGCTTTGGTGAGTAAATCAGTAGGTTGTTTCAAGGAAGGAATACAATGTACAAGTAGTTCCTTAGATAAAACTCTTTCCTAGACAAAGTATAGATCTAGTTCAACTGGTTTTATTTTTGTATGATGAATAGGGTTGGCGAAAAGTTGGATTATGCTGAGATTGTCACACCAGATTACTAATGATGGAGAAAAATAAACAACGATTTCATATAGTAAAGCTTTGATCCAAAGCATTTTCGAAGCTATGTAAGCGAAAGACCTATACTCAACCTCTATACTAAATCGAGAGACAAAAGATTTCTTCTTAGATTGTCAATAGATTGGGTTTATACCAAGGAAAATAGCCAATCCAGTTGTAGACTTAGGATCATTAGGACAAGCTCCCTAATCAACATCAACAAATCCCTATAAAATAAGCTTTAAAGATGGCTTAAGCACTAAACCATAATGAACTATCCCTTAGAGATAATGTAGGATGCGTTTCATAACATACTAGTATAATTCCCTTAATGTTGCCATGAATTGGCAAGGTTTGTTTACAACAAAAGCCAAATTAGGAAGAGTTATAGTGATATATTGTAGTGCTCCAACAACACTACGATATAATGTAGGATTCACAAACAACTCTCCTTTGTACCAGATGGAGAAAAATGATGCATTGTACCTCTTGTTCATTACTTCCTGATATTATAATGTCATCAACATATGTTAACAAGTATATAAAAGATTGAGCTTTAGTTTTGTAAAATAAATAAATATTAACCTTGGACTCGTTAAAACCCATATCATGTGATGTGTTACTTTGTATATCAAACCAAGATCTTGTAACCTGCTTAAGACCATAAATGACCTTTTTTCCAATTTACATACAAAGTTTATATATTAATGATGATTAAAACCTTTTGGTTGAATCATATAGACCTCTTCATTGAGTTTTCCATTTAGCTATGCATTGTTGACATTCAATTGATGTAGCTTTCGTCCTTATCTTCCATAATTTTCTTGGAGTAACAATGATGATAACTATAACTGCCACCTATTTGACAACTGGGTTATATGTTTTAGAGAAATTAAAATCAAGTTATTGGTCATATCTTTTGGTAATAACTTAAGATTTTCTTCTGTCGAGTTGTTCGGAGGAAATTTTTTTTATTCTAAAAATGTATATACTTCTAATGATCTTTCTTCCTGTTGGAGAAGGCACTAAAACCCAAGTCTCATTTTTAATGAGGGCATTGTATTCATTCTACATTGATTATTTCCAAGCAGGACATGCTAATGCTTGTTTCACAATGATAGGTTTAGTTTCATGTAATGTTATAATGCTTGACATAAAAGCTTTTGGTTTAAAACTCTCATTTTAGATTTGGTTAACATAAGGTGGTTGTTGGTACGTGGAATGAAGGTTTTGGATTTAGTTTGTATAGGAAGGATGAGATTGGAATTGGAGTTATGTGGTTATGGATTTTTTGGATTGGAAGTAGAGGTAGACCCTTGCAAATTTGGAAAAGAAACGATTTCAGGTGATAAATAGGGAATGTGTAAGTTATGTGTGACTAAAAGTAGAGTTTTGTTTGATGGTTTGGAAAGAATAGGTAACAATTTCGATTGAGGTTGGTAGGAAAGAGACTGTTGGAATGGATTGAGCTTTGAAGGGAAAGACTTCTTCATCAAAGATTACATTGTTACTACTGTATAGTCTATATGCATTTGACAAGAATTTATAGCCTTTATGATCCTCTATAGTCAAGAAAAGTACAAGCTAGTGACCTAGATTAAAGTTTATGATTATTGTAAAGACGTAGACAAGGGAAGGAAAGACATCCAAAATCTTTGAGAAATTTGTAATTATGATCAGTTAGAAACAGTTTTGCAATTGGAGACACGTCATTGATGACACTACTAGGTAACTTATTAATAATGTGAGCAATTGAAAATAATGTCTCATCCCAATATCATAAAGGTATGAAGGCCTATGATGCAACATTGATAAGCCCAATTTCAAAGATGTGCATGTGTTTTCTCTCAATAACATCATTGTGCTGGTGAGAGTGTGGAAAAGATATGTTATGAATAATGCCATATTGTTGAATAAGATGTTAAGTCTTTGAAACTCACCATCTCAATCACTATGAAGTATTTTAATTTTACAATTGGTTTGAAACTCAATTTGGGCTTTAAAATGTTCAAAAGCATGATAAATAACAAACTTTGATTTTAAAAATAGATCTAAGTGTAATGATAAAATGCATAAGTAAAGTGCATGTAATAATGATGTATATTGATTGAAATAACTAGGGAAACCCATATATTAGAGTAGACTATTTTAAGAGGTTTATACATTATGATTAGAAGAAAAATAAGGTAAACCATGACTTTTGTTTACTTGACAAGCTGAAAAGATAATAGGGTTGATAGATTTCACATTGAAGTGTATTTTGCATTGAGATAACAATGTTTTTGTAGTAGCAATTAATGCGTGATAAAATCTAAAATGCCATAAAAAAAGATCTCTAGCTTGTGCAGTGAAGGTAGCATGACTCTTGTTTGAGTTGAGAGATGATGAAATGGCACAACTAGGAATGTAAGTATGAAAAAAGGATGAGGTCTTGTCTTGTGTGTGAAAGCCATGAATGAGAGAAAGATCAAACTAATAAAGACTATTACTAAGGATTCCCTAAAGAAGCACCTTCCCTGTGTGTTGATCCTTGACATAACAAGAGTTAGAATGAAATTCAAAGATAAATGCATCACCTTTAGCAAATCATAAAACACTTAATAGGTTTTTAGCAATTTGAAGAACTAAAAACATGTTATTCGTAACAAGAGTTATATTGTAGAAAAGATGCGATCTAAAAGCATTAGAACCTACTTTAAAAATAAACAGTTGATAATTACCTGAATAAGGTTGTGACATAGCTAAGTTACCAAGATCTGAGGTGACATGATTATTAGATCTATAATCTAGAAACCAGCTAGTGTCATGATTTTGACCTTGTGAAGGCTAGGATAAGTGATACGATGGATGGGGAATTTGGTGTGGTATTTGGAGAATGAAAATTTTGAGGATAAGCTATAAGCATGGCTTGCATTTGATATGGATAAGGACTTCAAGGGTATTGTATTAAAAGATTTGATGGCATAGTATTGGTATTGTATTCCTTGGATATGAGTGAAATTTCCATCATAACGGTGCTAGTATGTAAATACAATGACCCATATGTCCACATAATTGACATTGTGGTCTATTTGATATTTTTTCTTTCAAGTCTACTCTTATAGCTAAGCAATAACGCTTTAGCATCATATTCTCTTATATGCTAAATTATCATTTTTTTTATTATTATAAAGAAGACACTATCAAAAATTTCCTCTAGACTTCCCAAAATATACATTAGTTTTTCCTCTTTTATGACTATGCAACAAGCAGGTTGTAAATCATCACATAGTACCTTAACACGAAGCATATAGCCATTCATTATGATATTTCCTTTCTTCAAATTTTAGAGTTCCTCTTTTAGTTATATCATCCTTACTCTTTATTTTGAAGCATAGTTTTTCTCCGGTATACATCATGATTCTCGTGAGGTATCAAACCCAATTACTTGTTTCAAAATTTCATGAGTCATATAGCTCATTAACCAAAACCCAAGCATATCATTCTGTCTTTTTCATCTTTTAAAATCAAGATCAATTGCTTCATTTGGTGGTAAAAGTTGTTTGGGTGGGTCTTCAAAAACATGGTTATCTAGCTTTAGGTAAGTGTTTTTAAAATTTGGTTTTTTCATATGGTAAAACTGTTGTTGTCCAATTTGATTGTAACTAACAAATTGTGAAAAGAAAAGAATTCTCACAAATCATGCTTAATGGTTTTAATTACAGTGGGTGTTTGGAGATCTATTTGATTTGTTGAATCAATCATGATTGAAGCTACCTAAGCTTCGTGGGTCTGATACCATGAAATATTTTAAGCTAAAAATTAAAATAACACAAAAAAGAAGAAGCACAAGAGAAAAACATTACACTAATTTCTTTAATATTGAAAAATGGAAAGCTAAATACTATTTTGTGTGTGGTTACATTGATATTTATAGGAAAAAACTTATTGTAAATAATACTTGTTCACCAAGTTTTGTTTTCTCTTTCATCTAACAAAACACTCGTTACAAATGGTGACTAAACATAACTGAATTTTATTCTTTAGCTCTATTATCACGTTGCACTATCTTTCTTGTTGTTGTAGATGTTACAATAACTCCTTTTTGTAACTATTTTTCTTTAACATTGGCGTTATCATTTCCTTGCTCTTTGTTGTTATCACATGCATGCATATTGTCATGACTTGCCTCTTTATTTTCTACTTATGAGTTGTTATTACATGGCTTCATTTTGGTACGACATGCCTACATATTGTTGTGATATACCTTATCAAAAAATGTTTTACATGATATCAATCTTTTTGCTAGAAAAATGAGAAGTTTTGCTTGCTAGTATTGCTCTAGAAAAGCATATCGAGCAACACATTCATTAGTTGGTCCACCAATCTCTTGTAATATTTTTTTTGATTGGTTGGAGGAAGTATGAGATTGGTTGGTTATATATTATCCTAATTTTGAATAATTATTAAAAAATGTATTTATTTTAGGAAGATTTTGATACTTATTTTATTTTGGAAACATTTGATATTTATTTGTGTGTATAAATAAAAATTATATTTATTTTAATTTTTTTTATATTTATTTGTGTGTAAAAAAACAAAAAAGAAACGAATAAAGAAAAAAAGTAGCGAAACAAGTGAGAGAGTAAGTGATGTACTGTTAATTGATTATTTCTCTTTTTATGGACATTTTGATATTTATTTGTATATATTAATAAAAATATATTTATTTTAATACTTATTTATGTGTATAAATAAAAAGTGCATTTATTTTAAATAAATTTTAATACTTATTTGTATAAAAAAAAAGAAACAAAAAGAAAGGAAAAAAACAATTGTGGACAAAAAAAAAAATGGTTGAAGAATGATCAAACAACAAGGCTTTTAATATATAAAGGTATATTAACTATTTTGAAGAATTAATAAAATCTTAACCAACTCAAAATTTTAAGTGGCATAAAATTCATTTTGAATTACATGTGACAATATTGTCAAAATATAGATAAGAGTGTTTTATCTAGTGATCTAACGATAAAACATATCTTTTATTATTATTTCAAATCACTTATTTGAATAACATAAAAATATCATTTAATAAAAAAAATCTATAGATAATAGTCATAACAATTTATTCACAAAACATTTTGTAAGTAACATAATAAACAATAAGTTTAAGTGGGATTGAATCAAACACTTTTTAAAATTTTGTTAACAATTCTAAATTTATTCAAATTTTGTTAACAATTTTTAATTTATTCAAATTTTGTTACATTTTACATAAAAGGTGTATAAACTTTTTATATATATAAAGGTGTTCAAATTTTATGTCATTTACCTATGAATTTTTTTTTTTGTGATTATTGATTAAGTTTCATCATATCAATTAATTAACATTAAATAATTATCATGTGAACTAATTAGTATCATCAACTAACTAACATTAATTAAATGACTTGATAGAACTTAATCACAAAAATTTACTTACATGTAAACGTAATAAGAATATATGTAACTTTATATAGATAAAAAAAAGTTCTTACATTTTTGTGTAAAATATATCAAAATTTGTGTAACTTAGCTATTTAACCTTAAATTTTTATACATATGCTTATTTAATTTCTATTTTATAATTTAATTAATTAATTAATTAATTTTAATTTTAACACTTTAATATATTCATTTGTTTTTAATATAATTTAGTTCATTTACTTTTTAATATTTATATATATATTTTTATTTAATTTAGTCTATTTGTCTTTTAATTTTAATACTTTAATCTCAGTATTGTTTGTACATTAAAATTCAATTTTAAATTAAATATATAAAAATTAAAAAAATAAAGAAATAATAGAAAGACTAGAGTATAAAATAGCTTTTTTAAGAGCTATCACATCCTTTAAATGATGTTTTTATAAATAATTTTTTTATCGATTTTAAAGGATTTTTGAAATATGATGTTAAGTAAAATAAGATAAATTTATATATTAAATAAAATATAAAATAAAATAAAATAATTTATTTTACCTCTCTAATACTAAATAACGTGGTAGCATAATAGTAACTAATCATTCCTACCAAAAGTTTAAGCTGTCAATAGGAATCATCAACTACCTTTTATTCAGCCCATTACATTTAGCCCATAATTTGAGTTCCACCCGGACACATGGATATGACCCACCATGAACCACGCAAGCCAAGGGGTGGATCGTAGCCAAACAAATAACACATCATTCCTTCCCTCGTAAGAGAAGTTCGTCCTCAAACTTGCGTTTTTTGGAACTCGAACCCGGGACCAAACTCTAATATCAAACTTAGGAATAATAGTTAACCATTCTTACCAAAAGTTTAAGCTGTCAATAGGAGGCACCAACTATCTTTTATTCAACCCATTATACTTAATCTAGAATTCGAGTTCCACCAAGACACATGGATATAACCCACCATAAATCACGCAAGACAAATGGTGGATCGTAGCCAAACAAGTGACGCATCACTGTTACTTTTTATATTTCAAAGAAGTAAACAAATATAAACATAAATTATATTATAATTTTATTATATATATACTATTTATAAGAGAAAGTGATATTATACAATTATATATAATAAAATTTATGTATCAATCACCTAACAGTGAAAATATATTTATATTATATACATTTTTATACAAGATAACACAAAAGACTATAATTTAGTCATTTAATCAAAATAAATTCACTTGGAGAAATTTTTAGCTAAAACATATTGTATATTTCTTTTAATAATAATTGTTGATTACATTTTAACTTTATTTCTTATATCTTATAAAAATATAAAATTAAGATAATTATGATTGAATAAAAAATATGAAAAATGTTCAATTATTTTATATTTTTGGAATGATATTACAATTAACACTCATTTAAAGATTAAAGATTAATATATATATATATATATATATATATATATCACGCAAGATAAATGGTGGATCGTAGCCAAACAAGTGACGCATCACTGTTACTTTTTATATTTCAAAGAAGTAAACAAATATAAACATAAATTATATTATAATTTTATTATATATATATACTATTTATAAGAGAAAGTGATATTATACAATTATATATAATAAAATTTATGTATCAATCACCTTTTTATACAAGATAACACAAAAGACTATAATTTAGTCATTTAATCAAAATAAATTCACTTGGAGAAATTTTTAGCTAAAACATATTGTATATTTCTTTTAATAATAATTGTTGATTACATTTTAACTTTATTTCTTATATTTTATAAAAATATAAAATTAAGATAATTATGATTGAATAAAAAATATGAAAAATGTTCAATTATTTTATATTTTTGGAATGATATTACTCATTTAAAGATTAAAGATTAATATTTTAATATATATATTATTTAAATATTAAATAATTGAAACTTAAATATCATCCTTGAGTTTGATTCACCAAAAGACTACAAAGGATATCAATATTTTTGCTAGGGAAATAATTAATAAATTTTTAATTTTTATATGATATGATTAATTATACGATTTTATTTTTGATAATTGTAAAAAAAAAAAATACGTAAAACGTTATAAGATAGAGATTTTTTTTAATTTTTTTATTTTAATATGTTTATATATTTTTAATACAATTTATTTCATTTACTTTTTAATTTTCATATTTCAATATCTTTATATATTTTTTCATAGAATCTAGTTCACTTACCTTTTAATTTTAATATTTTAATTATTTTTCTTTTGTACATTGAAGTTCAATTTCAAATAATTTTAAATTTTAAATTAAAGGTGTAAAAATAAAAAAATAATAAAATTATAGATAGATTAGAGTATAAAATAGTTTTTTTAATAACCATTACATCCTTTAAATAATGCTTTTATAAATAAATAATGCTGTAGCAGTGTTCCTTTTTTATTCCAAAGAAGTAAACAAATGTAAAAATAAATTATATTATACTTTTTTTATATATCAAGTCATTTTATTTTTAATTTTTTTAAATAATATATATGCACTAGAGAAAATGATGTTATATAACTAAATATAATAAACTTTATGCATTAATCACCTAAGGAGTGAAAATATGTTTATGTTATATACATTTTTATGCAAGATAACACAAAATAGTATAGTTTAGGTGTTTAATCAAAATAAATTCACTTGGATAAATTTTTAACTAAAACATATTGTATATTTTTAATTTATTTTTATTTTATATAAATATAAAATTAAGATAGATTCATTTCACCTTACATCCGTTTAAAGCAAGAATCTCTCAATCACTTGTGACAAAAAAAAATGGATAATTATGATTGAATAAAAAAATATTAAAAAGTGTTAAGTTATTTATTTATATTTTTGTAACGATATCAAAATTAACACCCACGTACAAACAGATGCAAACAGATAATATTTAAAGATTAAAAATTGATATTTTAATATATATATATATATATATATATTATTTAAATATTAAATAATGGAAACTCAAAATCTCATCCTTGAGTTTGATTCTCCAAAAGACTCCAAATGATAATTTTGTTTTTGTTTTCTCAATGGTCCTAGAAAAAGACATAGTCAAGGATATCAATATTTTCGCTAGAGAAATGACAAGCTTTTAATTCTTAATGATATAGTTAATTATCTGTTTTTTTTTTATTTTTCATATTTTAAAATGCAATATATTTTTTAATATAATTTTTTCATTTTTTAATTTTTTATATAATTTAATTCATTTACTATTTAATTTATATATTTTAATCCTCCTGTTTTTTATACATTAAAGTACAATTTTAAATAATTTTAAATTTTAGATTAAATATATAAAAATATATAAATTAAAATAAACTCATTAATTGTGATAAAAATATGGATAATTATTATCAAATAAAATATATTAAAAATGTTAAATTATTTTATTTATATTTTACAAAAATATCAAAATTAACACTTATATATAACACAGATAATATGTAAAGATTAAAAATTGATATATTAATATGTATGATATAAAATATTATTTAAATATTAAATAATTGAAATTCAAATATAATCCTCAGTTTAATTCTCAAGAGACTCTAAATGATAAATTCTTTTATTTTCTCAATAGTTGTGAACGGAAACATAGTAAATTATACCAATATTAACTTTTAATTTTTATATGAGTACAGTTAATTACTTGATTTTATTTTTGATAATTTTGAAAAATTATACCTAAAACGTTATAAAAAAAATATATATAATTTTTTAACATGCAAAAATATATTATATAAAAATAGATTAAAAATAACTTATAAAAAATTGTATTATATAATTAAAACATAAAAAAACTCAATTATTACATTTTTTATATCATAATTCCAAATATTTAAGTAAAATAAATCACACCCATTACTAATCATGCCATGTTTGAATTCCTTCCCACCGCACTTCATTTGGATTTGGAATTGGTCAACAAATTCCTCAACGAGGCACTAATTTATTAAAGAAAGTGAGACTTAAAAAGCTTTTTTTAGCTGAAAAAAGGTGTGCTCATGTTTTAATAATTAAATTTTATTTATCCTTTAATTTTAGTTAATTACATGAAAAAAATTATTTTATACATGAAATTTTAATCTTTTCAGATAAAAATATCTTTTCAGATAAAAATATATGTTATTTTTTAATGTAAAATAACTTATATTTTTTTAAAGTGTTAAAATAAAAACATATAAATAAATAAATGATATATTGAGAAAGATGACTTAATATTTTAATTCTAAATATATGCTTAAACACATATTTTATATAAAGTTAAGAAATAAAAATTATACATTATACATTAAATATTAAATATAATTATGTTTTATGAAAGTTTCATATTATTAATAATTTAAATAATAGATAATTTAATATGTATGATTTTTTATTAAAATCAAATTGAAAAAACGATTGTTAATTATATATAGTATAAATATAAAGATATAAATTTAGTTAGGAAAATAGTAAGGATTAAAGAAAAGAAAAGAAAAAAACAAAATTGACTATTTTATTTATATTTAGTACATCATCCAAATATATTAACTATAAAATTATTTTATAAAAAGAATACACTGTGGTGAGTATAAATTTTTTAGATTAAATTATTTATTTTATTTAATTTTTTAAGATTAGAAATGATATCATTTATCTTATTAATTTTAATTAAAAGAATCGACAATGATAATTTATATTATTTTAAAATTTATTTATTTAAAATATTATTATTTTTGTCAAATAGTTATATAGTTATATAAGTTTTTAATAAGGATAAAAATAAAATTTAATATTAAATAATTTAAAAATAAATAAATAAAAATAATAAATTTAATTAAAAAATTATTTAAATATATATTTTAATATTTAATAAAACAATTAATAAATATTAATAAATATTAAAAATAATTATTATATGATTTTTTATATTAGTTGTGATTTTATTATTATTAAATATTTTTATTTTAATCGTAACTAATTATTTAATAAAAAAATAATAAAATTTTAATAATAAATTATTAAAATAATATAATTAATTTTTTTATAAAATTAAAAAATTAAATAATATTATTTTTAATATAAAATTAAATAAATTAAGACTTGTATTTTATTTTTAAAAAAAGAAAAACAAATAATAGAATTAAAATAGTTGACAAGTTGTATATCTATTTTCGCGAATGTGGTCATTGTAAACGGCAATACTAGCAAACTAATGAAGATTGCCGTTTGCTATTGTTGAGAAGGTTAAGATCTGAAGGGGACTAAAAATATTAAGAACATAATGGTATTAACAGTAAATGTCACGTGGGAAGAAACGCCATAATTGGCTGGTTTTGAAGTGCTCGTCTTTGTCAATTCCCAGAGTCTATGTTTGCGAACGAGCGAAAGCAGAAAATTCCAACATACACAGATTCACATTCTTCTCAGGCCACTCACTTGCCTCTCACAGATCTCCACGTTATTACGATTTCTTATTAATTCTCTAACTCAGACAACACCTCGTTTTTCATCTTTAGGTGACTCTTTTCTTTTCTTTTTTCTTTTGGTTTTTGTTTCAATCTTTGAATATCTACTCTCAGATTCGAAGGTTGAGTGGTTTTCCTTTTAAAGTTTTTATTTTTCGTCCTCTTTCAGTTGTTATTGCGAAAACCAGTTAAATTTCTTTTGGTTCATTGTATTATATGTGTCCATTGCGGTACTGGATTGTATAATGTGGCAATATAATTTTGTCTTAATGATTGTGTAAATTGGTTGATTGATATTGAATGTATTGGAATCGGATTACAATTGTTGATGCGGTATTGTGATGGCATATAAGGTTAAGATTAGAGATCAAATGAGCTGCAATTTGAGTCGGTTAAATGGGTTTGCTACGTAATACCACGATATTCTACTTTTGGTATTTTTTTATACAGATTTTTGAGTTACCTTAATGGTATCCCATTTAAAGATACAAATTTGGTTCATGGAGATTTTTTACATATACATTAATACACATATATTTTTGAATAATCAGATAATTGATTATCTCAAAATATCATTTTAATATTGTTTAGTTAATTTATTATCTAAAAATGATATTTGAATATTATATATGTATTATTACACATGAAAAATCTTCGATTAAATAATGGATAATAAATTGTTACATTTTTTTTAAATAGTGGTACCATTGATTCATATCGTCAAGTGTACCCATTCCAAGTATCATCTCAAAAATATAGATAAAACAAGATACCGAAAGTATAATGTGGTATTACAAAGGTAGCGAACTGGTTAAATTTTGGGTTTGGTGTGGGTTTCTTGAGAATTGATGATTGTAACATATAAAGTGTAACGGGAATAGTTTAAATTCTCTGAAACACTGGAGATTCTGCTGGTGCTGCCGCATTAAATGGGTGTAGAGATAAAAGGCAGAATGTTCAGATACTTATTCATTGTACTTTCTGTAAATTAAGAAGGAAAAAAGTTAAAGCTTTTTTCATGTTGCTAATTATTTTGAAGCGATTAATTGTTGTTAGAGTTGGCTAAGAACCTTTTAGATCTGTAAGGCTGCATATTTGCCTGTATTCTTGAGTCCCCATCCTCTTTTTCAATCCTTGAAGTCTTCCATATAACTTGTGATTTTTTTACATTGTGATACTAATTTCCCTGTAAAATACGATAACGATGAAATATTGAATTTCTCTCACTTTTTTGTAGTCTACATTATGCATGTGTTTACTATATTACCACTTCTGGTTGGTTGTTTATAAATGGTTGTAATGATGTTCATTTTCGTATTGAAGACTGAGGTGGTACTCTTGTTAAATAAAGAATGTGGGCAATGCTTTGGAATGTTGTTAAAATGGCTAGGCCTTAATTGAAGGAAGCTGGTGTATGGCGGGTAGACATAAGATATTCTGATCATGTCTGGAACACGGCAGCGGTTACACTTGAGAAGACCAATATGGATTCTTCTATTGGTTTCTTTTGTGTGTCTTTTCTTGATTGTTGCCTATGTTTATCCACCAAGAAGCTTTGCAAGTTGCTTTCTCTTTTCTTCTGGTGGTTGTGACACTGGCCCGTTCAACTGGCCTCCACCTGTTCCTCCAAGGGAATTGACTGATGACGAGACTGCATCTGAGGTTGTAATTAGGGAGCTTCTGAAGACACCTCTTGTCCAATCAAACACTCCCAAGATTGCTTTCTTGTTTTTGACTCCAGGTTCATTACCTTTTGAGATGCTCTGGGATATTTTCTTTCGAGTAAGGCTTTGCTTTTTCTGGTCATCAAGTATCTTTTTACGTCTCCTTTACCGTGTTTTCCTGTTATATTCTTGATTCCTTATATAGACATCATAACGGAACAACAAGAACTGAAAATTTAAGTTCTTCTGTTCCTTGGGGAGTTTTTGATATTCATTCTTCACTCTCAAAGTCAAATGGCTTACGTAGTTAAGCATTTTATCTCGGAAGATCAACATTTCATGGATAGATAGAAATATGGAGAATGAGAATTCTAGTGAATTAAGATGGAAAAACTTGTATTTAACTAAATGAACCTGATAACATGATATGAAGAAAACTGATTTAGGAGGAAGAGGGATGGTAAATAAATAATATGTAAAATACTTTTTTTGTGCAAACATCTATGGAGAGTAGGGTTGGAAGTTGAATATCATTGTGCTAGTCTTTGCAATTCATGCCTCCTTTAGCTTTCATTTTCAACAGTTGTCAGATGTAGAGATGCATTTAGGAGAAAGATGATTGGTAAATTAGTATATCTATATCTATCTATCTATCTATCTATCTATCTATCTATCTATCTATATATACATATCAGAGTAAAGCCAGTTAGCATATATCATCTATAATTGGATAAAATTTGTTTCTCATGCAGGGTCATGAGGACAGATTTACTGTATATGTACATGCATCTAAGGAAAAACCAGTACATGTAAGCCCTTATTTTGCTGATGGAGACATTCGTAGTGAAAAGGTGAGGAAGCTACTCTTACTGTTTACTAATTCAGTAGAGAACTTTCACTTACTGTTTTATTTTTCTCCAGTTGATAATCCATCTTATATAATTTTACTTTGGTTGAGTATTGACTCTGAAGCATGTGAAACAGATCTAATTCACAATTCGTATATGTTCTTACCCAATTATATTCCCATAGATGGTTTACGTGATGGCCCGTGGTAACCTGTGTTACTTTGTGAGGGATCCAAGCTGATGCCAATTGATATACACATGCAGGTAGGGTGGGGAAAATTTTCTATGGTTGAGGCAGAGAAGAGACTTTTGTCAACTGCCCTATTAGATCCCGATAATCAACATTTTGTTTTGCTGTCTGAAAGGTTTTATATATTTTTTTTAATAAAACAATTGCAAAACTGAAAGGGATTTCAATAACCTCTTTATTGATTTTATTCTGCATTGTATTGCAGTTGTGTACCAGTGCATAACTTTGAGTATGTGTATAACTATCTCATTTTTACAAATGTCAGCTTTGTTGATTGGTAAGCAATGTGAAAGAAAGACCAAATGGTGCCAGCTGTTGTTATGGCATAGATTTATACGTATTAATTACCTTTTGTTCTCCTACCCTTTCTTTCTAGTTGGCACGATCCTGGTCCACATGGAGTTGGCAGGTATTCAGAGCATATGTTGCCTGAAGTGGAAAAGAAACACTTCCGAAAGGGTTCTCAGGTATAATCTTTCTAGCATTATGATGTATACTCTACACAGGAACTTTTAGGTCTTTTATTTGTTCCCAGAACTATTACCACATAATATTTTAGTTTGAAAGATTGTTTCTTATTTGTTTATGTGGTATCATTTAGATGAGAACTCGTGTTCTTTCGGTTGAGGTAGAACAGGTCATTCTGCACCATCCACCTGTGTTAGCCCTCTTGATTGGGTAGTTTATGACTCCCCAATTTGATTTTTTCCAACTTTTCAAATTACTATCACTTTATCCTTCTAGTTGGCAATTGTGTCTTAAAAATAGTTTGTAGCACTAACACTGGGTTCCATTGTAGTCTTTTTGTGATAATCTTTGCTAGCCCCTCCTTATCTGCTGGATTCCATAGTAAACTGAGAAAAGAAGCTGCTATACTAGTTTGAACTTTGAATCAATTAACATTTAGCATAACAAAGTTAAAAGATCTTTCTTCTGTTGATATATCTAGGTTTATATATCAGAGTCAGAGGTATTGCTATAGACTTGTCCCTTTATTGTCAAGAAAACTAGGGTCTCTTTATATTGTGCATTGAGGAAGTATGTAGAGAACAGTGTCTTGTGAAAAAAATTATTTACTAAACTATAAGTAATATCTGTTTTGTCATTTTGACAACATCAGAATATTTGATCAATACTTCTTATTATGGAAACTGGCTTATGTCAAACCATGGTTTAGTGTACAACTGACTAGAGTATATGATTCTTAATTTATGCTTGGTTCTTGCTGATATTTGATGCAGTGGTTCACTATGAAGCGGAAGCATGCAATTATGATCATGGCAGACAGTTTATACTACACAAAGTTCAAGCGCTATTGCAGGGTAATTTCTTTTTTACTTGGGGATTTTTTTTCACGGTGCATAAAATGGTATAATTTGTTATTATAAGTTGCTTGTTTGTACTTTGTATCTTCAATTTTTTTGACAAATAATATTTGAAGTTCTGCTTATTAAGGAAATTTGGCATATTAAAGCATTTGGTTTGTAATGGGTAGTTGGGTCTAAATCCAAATTGTTAGTCACCTAATTGACACTCTCTAAGGACCAAACTTCTTTATTCCGTTTGACTTTTGTATGATGAACAAACTTATGTGCCCTTGGACTCTGAAAGTAAAATATTTTCAGATCTAAAGTTCTATGTATATTTTACTTTTGTAGGTGAATGCAGACTTTATATTTCTCTTGACACATAATATATATGTATATGATGTATTTTCTCCTGGAGAACCACTGTGTTTATCTTTTAAATTTGACATATATGGTTCTGCGAAGAAATTTATCAGTTTATTGTGCTGAAGCATTACCTCCTTTAGACATGGAAAACACTTTTCATCCCAAGTTGAGAAAATTTAAAGCCACATGGCAACATATAATTGACCCCCTACTTGTAAGGGCCCCAACACTATAAAGTGTAACCCCATCACAATTTGCCACGTACCTTCTTGGGATCAACCTAACTTGAGAAGATTAGCATTACTCTTTATACATTGCATTTTTTCCTGTTTTCTTAGCCGAACTGGCTATAATTGATTTCCATAGTCCTTCTGTTGAGGTAGCCCAAGTTGTTTGAGCTTTCCTCAGTTTCATGCCGGAAAGATAGGTTTCTTCTTCCTCGTATTCATTGTCTCTGTAAGATTCAAATATAGCTATACTTGTTTGTTATTGGATATTAGCAAAGAGGAAAATCTTAGACTTTTTTTGTGGGTGAAGACTAGATAGACTTGTTGTCATCAACATACTAACAATGATGGATTTGACTTTCTCAGCCAAACATGGAGGGGCGGAATTGCTACTCAGATGAGCATTACTTCCCTACATTTTTTCATGTCAGTATTTAAAACTTTGTGATCTTGGTAGCAAGTACCAACAAAGCTGGATTTGACTTCTTAATCTCTATCCGTGTACCAACTCTTTTATCATTCTTCTTCAGATGAAAGATCCAGGTGGAATTGCAAATTGGTCAGTGACTTATGTTGATTGGTCTGAAATGAGGTGGCATCCAAAAGCATTCAGGGCCATGAATGTAACTTTTGAACTTCTGAAGAATATTACGGTACTATGAAGAAACCTGTTATTTGCATTACCATACTTTTGCTATTAAATGTCAATCATTTGATGACTTTGAGTTCCCTTTTCAGTCCATTGATGTGGATTTGCACTATACAAGCAATAGAAAGGTACATGCACTTTTTCTTTCTTAATATTGCAATGTTCTTTGTTTCTTGGGAAAAATATCCATTATTTCTCATTTACTGCTGCAGAGGACAATATTGCACACTCCTTGCATTTGGAATGGGATGAGACGGCCATGTTATTTATTTGCTAGGAAGTTTTATCCTGAAGCTCTTGATAATCTTATTAACCATTTCTCCAATTATACAACATTATTTTAGCCTTTTCCTTTTATTTCCCATGATTGTTCTTCTTTTCTTGCGGGATCAACTAATTCAATCTCACACCAGTCCTCAGTTGTACACAATCTTTGATTAGAGAACGCATGTCGCTGCACACCTACAATTTGTCTCTGGATAAAAACTTTTTGGTGAGAAGCTGCTCAAGATTTGGTTTAATGGGGGCTTTATTAGCAATCTTAATTCTTAGTGCAGGCTCATTGCTAAACAGTTTTCAGCTTTGCTATTTGGTTAATGTAAATTTATCCAAGGAAACATAAATTTTTGGGTTCTCTTTTTTTTTTTGGGTGCATTTTCAATTAAAGTGATTTACTTAGGCTCTTGATTTTCTGTAAAAATTGGGGGAAAAAATTCAGCACAGCTTGATGTCAAATAGCAAGGTTAATGTCCTTGTCTTTTGTACAAGATATTGAAGGCCAACTGGTTAGTCTGTTATGAGCCTTATGGCTTGAAGTATTAGGAAGTAGGGGTGAGTAAATCAATTCGTTTAAAATGAGAAATTCTGTTTGATTCAGATTGGATTGGATTGATAAATTTTATAATTGTATCGGATTCGGATTGAAAGTTATACAATTAATTCGGATTTAAATTGACATATTTTATAATCTGTTATATCTTATCTGATTTGTATCACGGGTTCATTTGAAAATCTCTAAAGAAGATTCCATTGATGTAAATAAAGGGAAAAAGGAAAGCCTAGATGGACTCGGTACAGAGTGCGTATTTTTTAAAGCACTACAAAAGTAACATACATTTTTATTAAACTAGCCTATTAACATACGTTTTATTAAGTTGGCCATAATTGACCTTAAGTAGCTTAGCCCACCCAGACCCGATATGTTGCAAATTCTTATAGATTTTTATTGACTCGAACCCAAATCACTACTAAATGGGTTGAAACAATATGAACCCATTTAGTCAATAAGTTATAATGGATTGATAAAATTATACATCAACAGTAAGTGTCCCGAATTCAATATGAATTCAACCTGTTTAAAAAGCATAATTCACATTTTTACACTCTGATTCATATTAAAATATTGTGGAAGTTGTATAGATAATAATGAATGTTCGATGATTTTGAGTTTGTGGGTCAGCGATTTTGTGGGCATGTTAACCAGAATATGAGGGATAAATTTGTTATTTTGTAAAGAATGAGATTAATCGATTACTTAGGATGTTGGTTCTTACTACTTGCTTAACCGATGAAGGGGATAATGATAATTTACTTATGTAAGAATAGGTAGGTGGGTAACTTGAAAAATAAGAATAATTAAAGAGGTTTTATTATTAATTTAATAGTATGATATAATTTTTATTTATATATGAAATTTTATTTAAAAAATATATGTTTATTTTTTTATAACGTTAAGTTATATAAAAATAAATATATATTTTTTAATAAGTAGATTAAAAATAAAATTATATTAAATAATAAAATTATTTATATAATGGATGATTTATTATTTATTTAGTATTACTCCTTAGCCTTTGAATCACAGTTTTGTTCAACGTATCACAGCACTGAATAATCATCTGACGGTGAAAATCATATACATAATAAAATAATAATAATAATCTCCCTCGTCGGCTAAATCAGTAGAGCATAAAAATCGCGGGAAAATGGAAAATATCAGCGTCCGGCAGTAAAAGTACAGAAGCAGAAGAGAAAAAAAGCGAGGGAAAAACAACCAGAGCCCAGAGGGCTTCTTGAAGAGACACTCTGCGACGTCCCTTTGTCAATGGCGCCGAGGAAACCAACACTAAAGAAAGAAGAGCAGGTGAATCCTGCTCCTGTGGGGGCGACTAGGACGAGGAGGATGAAACAGAGCTGCTCCGGGCTTGGTACCGATGCAAACTCGGTAGTTGAATCGGCAATTGAGTTGCTGAAGACCGAGCCGAAGAAGAAGAAAGCGGAAGTTGCTGAGAAGAACAAGTTGAAGTCCGAGGGTCACGAACTGGCCAATAGTTACCACTGAGTCACTGAAACATATTTAGGTTGAAATCTCGGTTTCAATTAGAGGTGACTATCCCAAATTTTTCCTTCGGATTTTGGCTAGTTTAGTAAGTCATCTAGCTTAGAGAACAGCTTGATTTTTCTTACACTAATTTCATTTTTGTTCAGCAAACAGTGCAATTCACTCAAGAGGACAGCTTTTAACGTTCAAGAGGGTTTAGAGAAGGGTGTTCCTGGCATCAAAATTGTGGTCAACCGTGGCACGGTAAACTATAATGATTTAACTTTGGGAAGGTGTTTTTCATTTAAATACACCAATCACATTATTATTTATTATTTTCTCTTTTTCAAGTGATATTTTTTTTTCTTCTAAAAATTATATTAATCTTAAATTTTATTGACATTTAGCACTGCGTCTTTACATATTCTATTAACAATAAATAATTTCTCAACTTGGGATACTAATAATCCCAATTTTTACTTATAGTTTTGGCATCTTAAATGTCTAATTCATGCTTATCTTATTGTTTTTATTATTTTGATTATATGTCATGGGGACTTTCTTTACTCTTATGAAAACAATAAAAATATACGTATTATTTTATTTTAAGCATCCTTTAATTGAACGTCGTTCGAATTAAATTACGATTATTTTAACATTGTTCGATGTTCAATCTCTTCTCATTGATCTCATATGGCAATTATAAGATGTATCTAGACAGACATGTTATTTTTATATTGTTAACAGCATTGCTTAGATGATGATTTCATGCACACAATCACAATTTTGGATGTTATTATGAGTCATGACACATCACTTTATGCTACTTGATCAAACAGGTTAGTTACTGGACAACAGGAAGCCTTTTGAGATTATTTAGAAAGGTTAGTTACTGAACAATAGGAAGCCTTTTGAGATTATTTAGGAAGGTTAGTTACTTGGAAATGTGTGTTATTTGTTCCGTCAAAGAGGGGGAAAAAAAGGTTTTACATGTTTTGAAAATTAACCAAGTAAATTTTTTTTTACCTTTCTTTTTTTAGTTTTGTGATGGAAAAAGAATTAGCTTTTGAACACCAAAGTTCAAACACAGATAAACATGCGAATTAGGCACAAAAGAAGGACCTATCTTTAGAAGGCAGGACCTCTATGTTTAGTCAAGAAACTAAGTCAAATATTCCAAACAGATCACCAAGTTTAGTAAAACACAAACATTCTTTGACCTTCTTTTTAATACGTGATGTTAAAGAGAACTTACACCCAATCCATGCCTATGTTTTCTCATCAAAACACTCATTCCCCCTCTGTAAACTCTCAATCCCATTTGATCAAACAGGCAAAGCAAAAGCATTATATATTTCATTCACTCATTCATTTCATTTCAATAAATATAGAAATTGATTAATATCAGTTTCTATTAAAAAAATAATGGATGCCAATGTTTCTTCCTTGCTTTTGTTCTCTCTTATTCTCTTCCTTACTACAGCCAATGCGGCCATAGAAATCACCCAAATCCTTAGTGCAAACCCAAATTTTAGCCAATTCAGTAGCTTGCTTACACAAACAAAGGTTGCCGAACAGATCAATGGTCGCCAAAGCATCACAGTCTTAGTTGTGAACAATGTAGCCATGAGTTCAATAGCTGGAAAGCCTCAGGATGTATTGAAGAAGATATTGAGTGTTCATGTTATACTTGATTACTATGACATGGAGAAACTTACCAAGGTTAGTATTACTAACAGGAGTGGACCAAGTCTTACTACTTTGTTCCAAGCCTCTGGTCAGGCTCTTAACCAACAAGGGTTCTTGACAGTTTCTTTGATGAATGAAGGAGAGGTAACTTTTGGGTCTTCAGTACAAGGTGCTCCCATGAATTCCATGCTTGTTAAATCTGTTTCTAATCACCCTAATATCATCTCAGTACTTCAAATTAGTCAACCAATTGAAGTCCCTGGCATTGAAACTCCATACCCAAATGCCTCAAAAGACAACATTGTCAAAACGGAAGCTCCTCTACAAGCTTCAGCACCAACTCTAACTCAAGCTCAATCCCCATCAAGGAAAATAGGAGCTCCTACCCCAAGTACCGATGAAAAGGCTCAGGCCCAACCCACAAAAGACTCTGCACCAACCCAGGAGTCAGCAGCAGCTCCAGATTCAAACAAGGATTCAGCTGCTTCTTCATCAACACAAAAGACTCAGCAGCTCCAGCACCAACACCAACCCAAGAAGACTTAGACGCACCTGCTCCATCAGACAGCAAGGCAGCAACACCATCACAGTCACCAGTGGATAGCCCAACTCCAGCAGCAGCAACAGTAGCCACAAGTACTCCTGCTGATGTTGACGCTTCACCTGCTGAAGCAACATCCAGCGACTTTGCTCCTTTACAAAAGGCGGAAGCTATTGGTTTTGGAGTTTTGATGTCTTTGGTTTCTTTTCTGGGTTTCTAAGGTAGGTAATTCTAGTAGGCCGAAAAAGAAGCATCAGGAATTCACGAGGAAGGGTGTATGCTTTTACTTATAATTTTAAATATTTAAGATTTTGAAGAAGAAAAATTCTTACAATTCTCTGTATTATGTTTTGAAATGAGAGAAAGCCTTGATTTTTTTAATAAAAATGATTTGTTTTTTGTTCGAACAAACCACCAAGTCTCTTTGCTGTTAAATTTTCTTAATCCCACATCGTACAGGTATCCATTGCGTCTGATATAGTAGCACCTAACCTTGAAGCAACCATAAAGTAGGACTCATCTTTCCTTCATGATAAGGCATACATTTCTTGGCCTTATGGTTATGGTCAAAATGTAGTATATGTTCTTATCAGTGTAATATTGGCAAACATACAGTGATCCAACAATATTAATTTAATTTTCTTAAGGAGAGGGCAGCTTGCTAAGTACTGGATTACAATAATGTTAATCTTAATTAAGCTAAAAATTAACAACTCCATGTAAAGTGTGTAAATAAACTAAAAGTGTTAATTCCATGTAAAATATGTAAAAAAGAGAGAGGGTAAATATGCAATTAAAAAATGAACACGAAAACACTACTATTTAAAAATCAATCATTAAGAAGCAATAGTTAACATATCAGCCGATTAATGCTCATTTTATCGAATGAGGATAAGTACAATAAAATGAAGAATGGAAGACGAGGATGTAAGTGGCAGGAAAATGACAATTGAGAAAGATCCCCACCCCAAAACCATACGCATCATTTTAGTAAATATATAGCATTTATTTTATTTTCTAATTTTTTTAAATTAATCAAATCAGTGTATTTAAATAATATTTTTATATATTTAACAATAAATTATATTTACTGGTTTTATTTAATTATTTATTTTAATTGTAGTTATTATCATTATTATTAAATTATATTTTTATAATAATGTTAAATTTTAATATCTATTTAATGAAAAATAATATGATATCAAAAATTAATTAGTTTTAAAATATTTTGAAAATATAAAGGATAGTTTAATGTTTAATTTAATAATATAATATATAAATACGGTGAAAATATTATATTTATTATAAAACTTATTTTTATATAAGTTTAATGATATTTTTATTAAAAATTGGTCTTATCTTTTAATTATAAAAATTATTTTAATTTAAATAAATTATAATTAAAATAATAATAAAAATTTAATTAAGTTCCTATACAATCCATTCAATTATCACGAAAATAAATATATTATTTAAATATTAATTTTAAAATAAATATATAACATGTAAAGCCACTCTCCCGTGATACAGTAATAGATTTTTGTGAGAATAAAAAGAAATCATCCCGCGAAATCTAGACTCCATCCCGTTCTAGTTTTCCATTGATCTAGAACCCACTAAGTCCCTCAAACTAAACCGCAAAATACACACCCTCTGTGCCTCCTTCCATTGTTGCGAGTAAAAGTGAAGAAAAAGGGATTCATATTTCAACCCAAATTTTGTGTTTCCCATCGTTCCATTGTTGCGAGCTGTGCGCCAAAGTCCAGCGAGCCGAGGGAAAGAAGACAAGAAATTTGTGCCTGCCGATTTCTCTCGCGATCCGGTTAATCTTCTCTCTGAAACGACGAGAAGAAGCACGATTTAACCACGATAAAACCCACCACCGTTCACAGAATCGACGCAATCGTCGTGGGCTTTGGGGTGAGTCTCATGTCTCTCTATTTTTACATGTTAAAATAGATTTGCTATAGATGAAGTGAAGGCTCTCTGTGAGACTGTTCGTGCTCTCCAAACTAATTTCGTGATTTTGTCATGTAAACACGATAAAAGGCATGACTTTATCTCCTCATTTTCCCTTTTTCCCAATTTGTAAACATACCCTAATTACAACCCAAGAACGAACAAAGTAGGCAATGTCACCCGCTAACGCTTGTTATCAAAACCCCCAATTGAAATAGAAGTTAGATTTAATTATTAGTTATTTTTCATGACCCTGCAACGTTCTCTTGTTTAATTTAAATAGAAGTTATTTAATTTTTCGCATCTAGCAGACCACATAGAGAGTGAGAGTGAAAAGTATCGGAAAGCCGAAAAATCGTTTTTGTTGCTCTTAATTTATTTTTTCGCGCCAGGTATGCCCTAATATATTTCTTTCTTTCTATAAAAGTGTAATATCTTTTTTGTTGCAATGTTTTGATCCGTGCTATATTGTATCTTTGAATTCAGTTACGGTTTCATTGTTGTTCAGCTACTGCCGTATATGGCGAACAGAGAAATTTTTTGTTTCTAAATTATTGCCTGTTTTGTTATTCAATTTAAATTGATCTAATTTTATTTATGTATACTTGTATATATTTTTTGGGGCCTTTAATTTTCTCTAACCAGTGCCCAACCTATTGTTTGAAAAGATATAGTTATTGGCAAAGTGGTAAAGTATTTTAATTAATTAATTAATTATTCCCAAAACAGCAAACTGATTCTAATTTATGAATAGTTTTGTGCAGCTTCATGTAAAGAGGAGGAGGAATCCATAATAAAGTTTCATACTATTCTCTTCAAGAGTCACAAAGTATAGGGTAAAGAGGTCCATAAAAGGGTTTACTTGGCATATGGACTGTTAGATTCTGAATATTTGTACACTGCATCTTCTTGGTATGTAGTTCTCTACTCTGTTCTTAAGGTGTTTATATTACTGGCTACTTTGCTAGAACCTAAAGGAAGTGCTCTGTGCGAGTTTTATATTTTTATATGGACTGCAGGTCATTTATTTAATTTTTTATTGTTTTTCAGAACTATGCCTCGCAAAATAAACCATGGGCTTGATTATGACGAAGCTTATGATGATTATGAAGACTACGATTATGATTATGATTATGAGATAGAAGATAACGGTTGGTGGCTTTCTTGATTTTGAACTTATTTTTTTTTATGGTTCATCGACCCCCCTTGTCTTTCTTGCTTTTGGTTGTATACTCTTAAACCAATTAGTTATATCCTAATTGCTGATATAATGGTAAAATCATTTTTTGCTCTCCAACAGTCAAAGCCTCTGAGCTGACCCAGGAAGCAGTGAAGCCCAGAATTTGGCGTTGCTCTATTTGCACCTATGATAATGATGAAAGCATGTCTGCGTGTGATATCTGTGGGGTTCTTCGAAATCCTCTGATTAACTCTCATTACAATAGCCATAAAACAGGTACTTAAGTTATTGCTCTGATACAGTTCTATCATATTGCAACTAGGGAATTCTTTTGTTGTGTAATTAGCTCCATCTCAAAAATAAGCTTTATATTGGGCTACTTTTAGGCAAGGCTACTGTATTTTTCTTTGATATCACCTGCTGGTAGATCTTGGTCATCCATTTTTCACCAACTCCCACCTCAGTTTTGCTTATTACACAATCTGGTTTAAGTTCATTTCCCTTTTTAGAGTAGATCTCTTTCATGCAGTTGAAGGCATATACAAAGGGTCTGGAGCATCCAAAATAGCAAAGTCTCTTTTTGCATCATTGCCAGATTGGACTCCCAAAAAGGCTGTAGTACTTCAAATGCGGAAAGATGGTTTCGTGACTGGAGAGGGCAATGACTTTCAGAAGCTTGGGAATATCCAAGGAGACATTCATGAATTCCATAAGGCCTTTAGTAGTAATGACCATCACAAGATTAATATAGGTCTGCTCCTGTCCTAAGGGAGAATGTTGAACTCTAGGATTAGATAATCCCTTTTTGGTTAAGATAACGTCCAAGCAGAAGTGTCTTTCTAGAAAATTTCTTGAGATGTATAACTGCTATGTCTATTTTCAGTTCTAACTGTCTTTGAACTGATGATGCAGCTCCTTTCAAGTTTGATACTCCATCTCCAGACGATGTAGTTTCAAGCGGGTTAGGATCTTCCAAAACGGGTTTGAAAGGTATATCACTGTTATTGAACTAAAACTATGGTAGCAAAGCCAAACTCAATATTTCACATCCATTGACAACATGTAAGAAATTTTGGGGACTTTAATATCAATATGGCTGTTTTATGAGTTTTAATTTTATTTTCTCTTCCAATTTAACCTCAAACAATTTTAATGGCTCAAAATCTTCAACAATTATGATATATTGTCTCTGCAGTGACACATAACGACAATCAGTCAAAGAAAGGTTCTGCTAGTAGCAGTACAAGGGGAAGTGTGAAAAGCTCAGATGTCCCATCGACTTCAATGCCAAAAGGCAATCATAGTATTGTAGAGCAGAGAAATTATGCAAATAGTAGTGCAGCTAAGATTCAGTCAAATGATAAACGACCTAATAACTCATCAATATCAGATTCAAAAGATATACATGAGGGAGATAAGAGTGCTGGCTCTTCTGTGAGTGGTGGTGCTCAGCAAAGTCTTACTACTACTTTGAACAGCTTGTCTCTCGATGCTAAATCTAGAAATCCAAACAATCTTGATACCAAAAAATCTTGCCAGAATATGCATTATAAACCTGATAAATGGATGGTTCCTGATCAAGCTAAAGATGAACTAATTCAGCTGAATCTTGCAATCGTAAGTAAGCTATAGCTGTTCCCTATTTGGCGTAGTTTATATTTTTAAGAATTAATAGTTTTGTAATTTGGTGTGTCCTTCTAGGTTGGTCATGTTGATTCTGGAAAATCAACGCTGTCAGGTAGACTACTACATCTTCTGGGGCGGATATCTCAAAAGGAGATGCACAAATATGAAAAGGAGGCAAAGTTACTGGTAACTTCACTTCCATAACATGTTTGTGTGTGCTTGAAAAGCTTGACCTTTCACATTTTGCTTTGCCTCTAATTCAAACAGGGCAAAGGATCTTTTGCTTATGCATGGGCATTGGACGAGAGTACAGAGGAAAGGGAGAGAGGAATAACTATGACAGTAGCTGTTGCTTATTTTGATTCCAAAAGATATCATGTTGTTGTCCTGGACTCTCCTGGTCATAAGGATTTTGTTCCAAACATGATATCTGGAGCAACACAAGCTGATGCTGCAATTCTCGTTATAGATGCTTCGATTGGCGCTTTTGAAGCTGGCATGGATGGTTCCAAGGGACAGACTAAGGAGCATGCTCAGCTGATCAGAAGTTTTGGTGTTGATCAAATAATAATTGTTGTGAACAAATTAGATGTTGTTGCGTACTCAAAGGATCGGTTTGACTTGATTAAGCAACAACTTGGAACATTTCTCCGCTCTTGTGGCTTTAAAGATTCTTTTGTATCATGGATACCTTTGAGTGCAATAGAGAATCAGAATTTGGTTGCAGCTCCTTCTGATATTCGTTTCTTGTCCTGGTGAGTTTGTTCATCCATCTTTTCAGTATCATGTGGATATAGATATATAGATATAAAGACATTTTTCATGTGGTATAGTTTTTACCTTTGGATGATGAATGAGAATGAGAATGATAGAAATTTGGATGCTCTGACCTTGTATGCTTGAAGTTAGCAAAAGCTTGGTGCTGTTTAGGGCCTTTATGGTAGGATAGGGGGGTTGATGAAATAATGACTTAAGGAGTTTATTTAAGTTTGCTTTTTCTTGCTCGGTGGAAAATTTGTGAGGATGCTTGAGATACTATGCTTCTGATTTTGAAAAATAATGAAATGCAGGTATCAAGGGCCCAACTTGCTGGATGCAATTGATTCCCTTCATTCTCCCTCCAGAGATTTCTCAAAGCCTCTGCTGATGCCTATATGTGATGTCATTAAATTGCCTTCAATGGGGCATGTGTCTGCCTGTGGTAAACTCGAAGCTGGGGCACTTCGGAATGGATCAAAGGTATGACTGGATAGTTATGGAAGTTTTTCTTGAGACTGACCAACGTATATGTGGAATCATTTCAAACGTCTTGGTTTATTGTATTCAGAGAGAAGCTAATGTAATATGTTTTTTTTCCTAATGTTAAGTCTGATGATCTTTTTCCATGGGGTCATATGCATTAATGTTATCTACTTTTCTTTCTTTCTGTTTTTTTTTTGGCTAAACATTAGCTTTATCTACTTGATCTAGCTAAACTGTAGTTGTTATTGCACATTTTTGCGTAAAGTGAACTCCCAGATATCATGCTTGATCAGAGATTATATTTAAAAGTCTTGAGATTCATCCTACGGGCTAAGGTTTAGCATAGTGTCTTGAGATTCATCCTGCACTATCTTCATTTAAGACCATTCCCTTTTCTTCTAGAACATTTTCTTTTTGTTATATGATGTTTTCTTTCTTGGATGAGGTGCTTGCATCTAGGGGGGAGGCCCCCCCCCCCAAAAAAAAATAAAATTCATAGGACTGAAATCTAATTTTTTTAAATGTCAAATTACAGCACAAAACTTAGATCTTTCACTGTTAATGCTTCATTATAATAAAGTAACGGTAGTTATACATAAATAAAATTTATGCAGTAGGCGGTAATCTAAGCCAAACCATAATCACTCAAACGTGTCAAGATTTATTGGGGTAAGAACTAAAATTAGAAGAGACATTAAAGTTTAAAGAATAAGATACGATTTAGGTGTTCAACATGGGAATGTAATTAAAAGTATATCTTGATAAACAATCTAAAATTGAAAAATAAAAAGTAATAAAAGAAAAAAAATACGGAAAAATCCTTTAGCACTCAAGCACGTCCAGATATACTGTAAAGTTTAAAGAATATGAGTTTAGGTATTTAATATGAGATTGTAATTTAAAACATATCTTCATTGACAAATTAAAAGTACTAAAAATAAGATAAAAGAACTAACAATAGAGATATTAAAGTTTTTGTAAGTAGAGGAACTCAAATAAATTAAAATATTAAAACTAATATAATCTCCCATAATGCTAAAACTAGAAAAGAAAAATATAATAGAAACTTTGATGAGAGGACTGAAAAATTAGTGGACCTTTATTGTTATGGATTGAAGAAAAGTTAAATATTTGAATTATTTTTGGTTGCACTATATCATAAATCAGAAACTTAAGAATTATTATTATATGATATATATTGCAAATGAAATGCATATATTTTTGAAAAGAAAAATATATTTAGGACTAAAAGTTATACATGTAATTAATTTTGGTTTCAGTAATTTGGTGTCATTGCACGTGTCACTATTAGTTGGCGGTAGTTGCTTAAAAAGTGTTTAAAGTGAAAAAAAATTACTTGCGTTTTAAAACTTTATTGTTGGCTTGTGTTTTAGTGTTAGTTTTTGCTAATTTTTCCGGTTTGTATGATCTAATTGAGCACTTGATGCTTTCTTTTCTTATTTTTGTCCTGCATAAAGATGATTCATTTGATTGCATGATAGGTGATCCCTGCACACTGTAATTTCATTTTATTCTCTCTGTGCGTAATTTGGATCTGATTCTTATTTAGTGTTTCAAGTGAGGGATCTGGTTGGCTCACCCTCTCATCTTAATTTCATATTATCATAATCACATCTTTTATATGTAAAACTGTAGGTCCTGATTGTACCTTCAGGAAACATTGGGACTGTGCGCTCCTTAGAACGTGATTCTGAGGCTTGTTCTATTGCAAGAGCTGGAGACAATGTCGCAGTTACTCTTCAAGGCATTGATGGTAATGATGTCATGGCGGGGGGTGTGCTATGTCATCCTGATTTTCCAGTTTCTGTTGCAAAACATTTGGAGGTGAAGGTGCTTCTTTTGGATGTTGCAACTCCAATTCTAATTGGCTCGCAGGTATGATCACGTTAATTCTGCATTTGACTTTTAGTTTGCCACCCGCTTTGGTATACTGGGAGTGATCTCTGTCTGTGATGGGCAGGTGGAGTTTCATATACACCATGTAAAGGAGCCTGCAAGAGTTGCAAAAATACTGTTGTTACTTGATCCGAAGACCGGAAAGGTAGCAAAAAAGAATCCTCGGTGTCTTACTGCAAAGCAGAGTGCTGTTATCGAGGTAAATCAAAGATCACGCTGTTGCTGTTGTTAAAATGTGTAAGCTGTTCTAGGTGGTAATCTGTTTTTCTAAATTCAGGTAATTCTGCACGGACCAGTTTGCGTCGAAGAGTTCTCAAAGTGTAGAGCTCTTGGGAGAGTATTTTTAAGAGCATTGGGGAGAACTGTTGCAGTTGGTATTATAACAAAAGTTATCCAGTAGATGACAGGGAGGGGGATGGGGAAAATTCATATCTACTACCATGTGATGGAGAATCCAAGGGTTTGAGTGAGGAGTTCAAGATTTTTCGGCAAAATTATCTGGTTCCAGAATCAAATGAGGATTTTGAAACTATACGGTACAATACTTGAGACAAGCTTCAGGTCATGTTTAGGCTAAATCATTTGTAACGTTGATATGTAATTTTATTTATTCTTTTAAGACCGACCTGTGATTTACAATGTCAGAGAATCCATGGGTTGGAACTTTGCAGTTTACTCTAGTTGGCGTTTCTAAGGTTTACTTTTTCTTTCTTAAGCTGATTGGCCTAAAAATGTGAAATTCACAGTAAATTTTATATTTTCATCCCAGACAGCCAAAATTAATTCTTAATCCGTCAAGTTAAAAATCAAATTTTAAAATAGGCTAAAGTGTAGGTGTTTAAAATTTAATTTAATTCAGGTATAAATTTTTAAAATTTTAACATGTAAAATTTGATTTTTAAAATTTTAAAATTTTATATATGGATTCTTAAATTTTTTTATTTTATAAGTAGGTTTTAGTTTGATTATTAAAATATATATTTATAAATTAAAAATTCAAGATTGATGTCTAAAATTATAAATAAACAAAATAGTGTTATTTGTCTAAATATTTGTTTGCTTGCTAATAATAAGAATTCGAACCTATACTTATTTATAAAAGAAACAAACATAAATTATAGGTAATGGTAGAATAAGTTTTTTATAGTATTTATTTGATATTTTAGATTAAAAATATTTTTGATCTGAAAAAATGTGTACTAAAAATAAATTATATTTCAAAGTAAAAATATTGTCTCAGTTTGAAAATTTTAGTGATTATGAAAAATACGAAACCCTCTTATTCTCAAGGAAGCTTACTTATGCGAAGTATCATATTAGATCGGCTAGTCTTATTTTCTAAACATTTTTTTTCAAATGTCAAAGGCTCAAAGCAATATTTTTATTTTAAAAATTAAAATATTAAATTTTTAAATTAAATTTTAAATTGATTTTCTCTCAAAATATAAGATGATTAAAAATCTATTATAACGTTCACGGTTACAGTTTTATAAAAAGCTTTAGCTTGTCAACTCACTTTGGCGTTACTCATAAAGCATAAAAAAATCCGTTGATTTAATCTATCCGTAAAATTTGTCTTTATTTGAAAGATTACATCATAATAAAGAATTTTAAAATTTATTAAATAATTTTGTCATTATTTTTTTTATAAATTTTACGAGGCTTTTTATTAAATAATTTTACTATTAATTATTATATGATAAGCTATAGTAAAATAATTAAATTAGATAAGTATCTATTATTCAGTCTTACAATCATTATCTTTTCAAATTTTGTCAGTTATTTTTTATTTGTTAAGTAATATATATCTATTTTTTAAATTTCAAATTCAGTGGATTATTGATCAAATAAATTTATATATTTATATTTATAATTTTTTATTTAAATAATCATCCAAAATATTATATTATTTAATGCACTGATACTATATATAATAAATCAAATTGGATTAAATAATTATAAAAATTATAAATTATACTAATCAAATTAAATTATAAACTTATTAAAGTGTACCGATTTCATCAGCCGTACGCTTCCACTATTTCCTCAGCCGCAACTGTTTGGTACTATCCCATTTATTTATTTTTACTCGCATAACCTATTTTTAATAATTACTAAAAATAGAAAAAAGAAAAGAAAGTCGATGGGTTTGTGTGTGTGCTTCTATTTTCTATTTTTATTTTAATAATCCAGAAAAAAGATGGCTTCGGCCTTTGCATTTAGATTGAAAATCACTTAGCTTCACATTCAAAAAAAGAAGCTCTTCTTGAGTCTCGACACGTCATTTTGAGATGTTCTCAAAAGCGACACGCGTACAATTTGATAAAACAATTTAAAAAAGTTATATAAAATAACAAAAAAATATTTTAATAATATCAAATAATTTATTATATAAATTAATTATAAATAAAAGATATTATTTTTATGATTAAAAATTTAAAAATATTTTGAATATTTCTTTAAAAAAAAAATTAGATAAAAAAAGAAAGATTTAACCTTATCTATTAAACACATTTTTTTAATTGCCCAGTTGAACATAATTTTATATAAACGGAAAACTATGTTTTATTTTTCTAATTCATTGGAATTCTTATAAATTTCTCTACTTAATCTTATACTTCTATTAACATAAAAATTAAAAGATAAATTAATAAATATAAATTAAATTATTATGAAAATTATAAATATATATTTTAATTTTATTGAAGAATAAAAATAACATTTAATTATAATTAATAATAAAAATATATCATTATTTATATTGTTAATGATAGATTTGTATAATTAATAAAAAAAATTTATGATAAATTAATATTATTAACAAAAAATTTGATCATAGAATAATATTAATAGTAAAAATTTTAATAATAGATTTGGTAATATAATAATAGAATCGTATTGTTAATAATATTTAAGTGTTATTTTTATTATAATTTTGTGATTTATTTGTTAGTAAATTTTAGGTGTTATCGAATCATTAGGAGTTTTTTTAACCAATCAAAAACTAGTACACCAAAACTATAAAGTTGAGAAAATAAAACATAATCAACTCTCGAAAAATTAGGACCACAATAGCATTAACATCAGATTTCAGCGGTGAAGATCAATTTTGTTTGCTACAGCTGCAATAGGTCAACGGAGAAAGGGCAAATTCGCCATTTATTTAATTATTTTTTCTCGTTCTTTTTTGAAATCGTGATTCGTCATTGGATTTAATGTAATTTGGTAAACTTCTTTTACACACGCTACATTAATTAACAATCTTCCTTTGGCAAGGTTGCGATGGAAGAGAAAGGGATGAGACCTACCAACTATTGAGGAACTGACTTTTCCAACCGAACATACCGAAGATGGTAGACGAAGAAACTTGCTCATATACGAATTAAATAAAGTATTGCCTTTTATTATCATCTGGGTTTCACTCCAAGATTCTCAATTATTTGTCAGGTTTGGCGATTGCGTCTCTTAATCTGTCGGTTACTTTTGTTGCTGAAGAAATTGATTTAGTTGTTATCTTGTTGTCCGATGATTTTCTGAATACCCATATTTTTCAGTTTCTAATTATCTTATTTTCAGTTCAAATTTTATTATCTTTTTGTGAAGTTTTGATAATTTTATAAATTCCCCCCCCCCCCATTTTCTTAATAACCCTGATTGTGAAATGATCCCTTTTATTTTCTTATTAATCTTGGTGTACTTCAATTCACTGTATGTGTGAATTTTATTGTTCTTTTCAGGTGGGTAGTTTATTTTGATTTTGTTGAGTACATATTTTTAGTATCAGTTTCGATGTTTGAGACCGAGTTTGACACTATATAAGATGCACAAAATGAGATTTTGAATTCTATGTTATATGATTGCTTTCTATGGCTCTCTGTCTCATCTTGTAACCATGTCTGTGGCTTTTGGTATTAGGTATAGGTCTATAAGATTCCCCCCCCCCCTAAGATTGGGATTTTAATTTTATGTTCTTATTCCTTCAATAGTTACTTGTTCTAACTTCTGAAACGTTTGAGCCTTAGGCTGCTTCCAAGTATTTTGAAAAAGGCAAACATTCTAATTGATTCGACAAACTTTCAAAGGAAAATGTTTCTAAATGTCGTACTTTTCAGTCTTTTGTGTGTGAGAGAGAGCTTAAATCAGTCACATTCGGCTTTCTTGCACTCTATCTAAGGGTAAATGATTTTGAAATTTCATTTCTTCAATCCTCCCACTCTCTGGTTGTCTATTTATTGATATTCAGGGCAAACAAAAGAAAAAACGAAGTGCTCACTACTGTACCGAGTAGGGTGTTTTTGCGAATTGTTCGACTGGCTATACCTTTGAGACTTTTCTTAAGAATGTGGCATTTTTTTTTTGCATTATGACCCATGAGAGAAAATTCTGTTTCATTGCAAAATATGCACTATATTGTTTTACTTGATGTTTCTGATTGATGTGTTTTATGTGATTTGATTCAATACAGTTTACTGTGATGAGCTGAAATAGTTTTTTTTTCCTTTCTTTTTTTACTTTATTGGAAGTTTGCCTAAGTTTCTAGTGTCAAAGTTCTCTTCCAACATCTTATAATTATCAAATGGTAGAATTTTAATATGTGGTGCATCTTATCTATCTATAACATGTTTTCATTATTTTTCTTTTTCTCTTTTTATTCCTTGTGCTCCTCTCACTATCCACCCATATATTGTTAATCTTCTTTGTTTGCCTTGTGTAGTGGCATGCCATCCTGGATCAAGAGGTTTGTCCTATTTCCTTTAACTTTAAAGAGGATTAATTTGTTTCTGTGAGTTGTTGAAGATTCCAAGCTTAAGAGCTAGGTCCCTTCCAAGTTCTTTGACTCTTCTATCGGACAATCCCTTCATGGCTCATGATTCTTTTACTAAAAGAGGGTTTCAACCCGCTGTCTCAAATATTGATAATAGTCAGTTAATTATCAATTGGGAAAACGTCATTTGTCCCATATGTTTTGAATTTCCACACCATTGTGTTCTCCTTCAATGCTCGTCTTATGAGAAAGGGTGTCGTCCTTTTGTATGTGACACAAATCACTTCCTTTCAAATTGTTTGGAACGTTACAAAACTGCATGTGGTTTGTCATCTCCTTCAACATCTGATGAGAGTCTTTCAATTAATACTGAACCAATAGTGACAGATACACAACAGCATCCAAGTTGTCCATTGTGTAGAGGTGACGTCACTGGTTGGATTGTAATAGATGAAGCTCGTGTTTATCTAGACGAGAAGAAGCGCTGTTGTGAAGAGGAACGGTGTACGTTCAAGGGAACCTTCTCAGAGCTGCAGAAACATGCTGAAATAGAGCACCCTGATGCTCAACCATCAAAAATTGATCCTGCTCGACAACTTGACTGGGAAAACTTTCAGCAGTCTTTTGAGATCATTGATGTTTTGAGCACTATTCACTCCGAAGTCCCTCATGGTGTGGTTTTGGGAGATTACGTGATAGAATATGGTGATGAGGAGACTACAGATGAGTTTGAGGATTTTCCTGGGGATGATGGTAACTGGTGGACCTCTTGCATCTTGTATCAAGTATTTGATAATTTCAGAAGTTCTAGAAACAGAAGACGGTCCAGAGTTGGTGATGCAAGAAGAGGTCGCCACAGACTAAGTTTTGATACTTCAAATTCCGATGATGGTTCCGTGACGTCTGTAGATTTTAGAGACCATAGGGTAGATGATATTGATGATGATTTTATAGGCACAAGCAGTGGGTCGCAGAGTGGCTCCAGTCATCGAAGGTCGTACATCTTCCTTTCTCTCTATTTTTCAATGAATGTTTGTTATTGCTTCTTGATATTTTGTAATTGCCAAACTAGTTTACTACTTGCTGTGGCTTTTATATAAATTGTTTTCTGATAATCATATTGATAAATTAAATTAAATTGGACAGACTTTTTGGCCATGGTGATGCTGTAGATCCCTAAGATTTTTACTTGGCATGCCATTTATTACCTGAATTTAATGGCTCAAACTCATATGTTCACCTTATCACAAGACAACGTTGTTTGCTTGGTGTTTTCTAAAAAGATTCGTACATACCTTCGTTTTTTGGTGAATATATAATATGTACTTTATGGAACAAAAGCTGCTGGTGGATTTTATTCCTTTATCTTGTTTTATTATTTATGCATACTGATTTCAATTTGCAGATATAGGAGACGGCGCTCCCGGTTCTATGACAACTAGCCAATTAGGTATGCACCATTTCATGGAATTCCTACATTATCTTTTGCGAGAGCTCTAGTATTTTGGGGTTTGGCAATGATTTTAACGAGTTCTCATGATCTGAAATATGTACATATCAAGTTTGCTTAGTACAATGGAGCTTTTTTATCTCTGTAAATTTTTTGGTTTATGTTTATTTCAGTCAGTCACATATTTTATTTTCAAAATGGCAGTGCTTGAGTAGAGATCCAATGGAAATGGAAACCAACAGAGTTACTATAGATTTCAGAGCTACATCTGGATTATAATTTGTTGGAAATTCCAAGTCTCTCTTCTAGATAGACATGAACTTTGTAGTTAACGTTTAGATGGTGACTAGACTTGCTACCTTGTCTCTTATTCTCCAGTTTATTAGTATTTTTTTCTTTTTTTCTTCTTCTTTTTCTATCCTTTCTTTGCTTACACGCAAGACAAGGCTCTAGTTTTACCCGTTTCAGAACAATGCTAAAATTTGTAGTATGTTTTCTCATGAAACCTAAATAGGCAATAAAGATGACTAACTCATTACAACGATATAGATATCATCCACGAAATGAAGAACGACTCCATCCAATCATCAGAAACACAAAAAATCTCTCTATTTTTAATATCATTTTTACAATCATTGTTTTAAATATGAGGTCATTGTAAATTAATATCCTCATATAGATTTATTACCTCACCAAAAAATATAGATTTATTACAATTTTTAGTGAATGGGTCCAAAAATGATAAAATTTTAACTCTTATTTCTTGATTTCAAATGACTGGGAGTATAGAATGAGGAACTTCCTTGCAAGTTGCAAGTATATTCTCTGACTTGGTATAATCCCCTACTTTTGTCGAATATTCCAAATGAAGTTCAGGTTAAATTAGCATCCAAGCACAGTACAAATTAGATGCCTTTAAACTTTTAGCACAAAAAAAAAAAAGAAATTTAAAAAAATTCCATATTAATTGACCCCCAAATTGTTCTATCCGATACTATATTTGTGAGAGAAGAAAAAAAATAAAAAAAATCCAACTCTTCTAGAGTGATTTTTTTATTTTAATTTAATATAATTTTCTTTCCACTTCGATTTACATTTAAGAGTGACTGTTTGACATGTTTTGTCTTATTTTCTTTTTAGATTTAATGTTTTTGGTTCAAGTATTATTATAATTTAAATCTTAAAAATCTCAAATAAAACTCAAATTTTGTTAAAAATCTAACATCTTTTCAAATAGAATAATCATATATGAAGTTTAAAAAACTGAAATAACTCAAAAAGAGCAGTAAAAAAAAATTTGCTCTTCTGCTACATAACTTTTGAGGATTCTCACGATAATTGATGTATTTTCAATTTTTTGGTATAATTTTCCTTATAATCTAGATTTGAATTAATATAAATTTATATTTTCTCAAAATATTCCGTATTAAAATTACTACTGTCAAATCTAAACAAATTTTACTTTTATAGGCTGCTTGTTAAAAGCAGGCTTTGAAATTTTGTTAAAACGAGGGATGGATATCAAGATAAATTTCTAAATGATGGATGATTTTTGACATTGAACTGACTAAACATGTGGATAACTTAGCACTCGCAAGCATGAATCCAATAACAATTTTCTTACGAAATCAAAATCAACAAAAAACCAAAAACTGAAATCAACAAAGGGTCACCAACACTCAACAGCTATTTAGACTTAATATGGAACGTTTTTGGGTAAGTTCCTTATGACATTACTCTTCATAGCAATCCTACTGCGCATAGCCTCCACTCCTGATCTGTTCATTTGCTTCATCACTTTCATCCTCACCATCTTTTCTCTGGATTGAACTGTAGCCAATCCCATGCTCCTGTACCTGAAATTCCATATATCAATCCTTTCATTATTATATTCTGTTTCCTTATTTGCTTTTACCAATTTGTTCATTTAGTTGTCATTAGCGGGTAAATAAAATAAATAAAAGATGTCAAGCAGGGGATGAAAGAAGACCTTGATGCTAAAGAGGCTGTAATGGCCATATAATTTGCAGGTGTTGGACGCAGTTTCTGGCGGTAGTAGCGCAAGAATTCCCGAGAACCAAGAGTTTTGGATTTCACACCATTTTTTGACCTTGTAGTGATTATTAGCTCAGACCCTCCAATACCCAGTTCTATGGTGTTGGTCATGTCACCAGAAATAATCAGTTGTTTACCATCTGCATCCACATAACTGCAACCACAAAAGTGCAATATAGCTTAAATATGACTTTGTAAAGTGCAATATAGCTTAAACATGTCAAGTTATGACTTATGAAAAGGGATAAAAACCTGCTGCTATAATCATAGAATTCTTCCAACTCTGCTTCTTCTTCATCGTCACCATCACCATAGTGTACCTTGCAATGGCTTTTTGCCACCATATGCTTCCTAACTGCTTCCAAACTGCTGAAGGGATGACAGCGATCATTGCAGTAAAGACATATGAAGTCTCTCTTCACCTGAAAATAAAAAAGTAAAACGAATAACTTAAAAGGAACAAAGTGAAAATAGGTGCCAAACAGAGAAAAAAAAGAAAAAAGGAAAAGAAGCAATGTTAATACAACCTTAAGGCCAAGGTAAGTAAGAAGGCCAGTAGGATCTTTCAAATACTCAACATCAGGAATGAAAAATCCATGATGCTTGTGCATGTGAACCATGCATCTCTCTATGGAATCATGTTCTAAATCACACATAAAACAAGAAGAAGGATCCACATCCTTGTACTCATCTTCATCGTTGCCATCCATATCCTCCTCTGAAACATGCCCATCCACATTCAAACCAGTCAAGGACTCCGCAGCCTCATCAACCATGGCTTTATCAGAATCAACTTCTTCCCACTCACTTTCTTCACTTTCTTCATCATCAACCTCACTCTTTGGGGGAACTTTGTCCACAATACGACGTTGAAGAGGTTTGATTATTGCATTCCCTTCGTCCTGAAAACCTGATCTCTGAGATGCCCGCATAATGTGACTGCGTGACTTGAGATGCTGGGCATGGGCCTTGGAACTTCTATATCCTTTACCACACAAACCACAGCTGTAGAGCATTGGGCTCTCATTTGTCTTGTCTTTCTCCTGGGCAAGGGCAGATTGTTTAGCTAAAAACAATGCCTCTGTGACTCCAGGGACTCCAGCTACCTGAGTATTTGAGGAACAATGCATCAAAAATTATTAGAGGTGAATAACTTGTATGTCAATATGAAATATGGAACTTAAGAAAACAATAAATCCATGTTAGGTTCACTTTAACTTTCTTCAATAATGGGTTTTCCTTTCCTTTCACGAGGCTTAAAATTTTTAATTGACATTGGGGATCGTCACAAGGATTCGATCCCAGGACCTTCCTGTTATGATACCATGTAGAAGTCATCAAAAAACCAAATTCTTATGGACTTTGATATGATATCATAGCTAAAAATCCTTTGTTCAAGATCCAGTAACACTAATTGTTGAATTGCAAGTATTTCGCTTACATAATGTATAGAGCAAGGGTTGACGGAGCCACACTAAAGTGAGAGGGGGCATGTGCCACCCTCAATTTTTCGATAAAGATTTTTCTTTGTTGTATTTATAAATGTGTTTCTTTATTTTACAAAAATACATAATAATACTCCCTCTCAAGTTTATTATTTAAATATTATTTGTTCTTTCTTTTTGTTATACTACATATTTACTTACATTTCTCGTATATTTTTTACTTTTATTCTACTATTATACAATTTTTACTAACTTGACTATAGTAGAGTGATAAATGTTTAACATCTTCTCATAAATTTTAAAAATATTACATCAAATAACACCTCATATTTATATATAATAATAAAAATATAACTCAATAATATTAAATGGGTTCAATTAGATAGAGTTTAACATTTAACGAGTTTAAACGACCATACCTCAACTTGAACGGCGTCCAATTGGACTGATGGATCACTTTTTTTAATAGTAAAAATATACGAACTGGATATAAGTAATGTATTTTTGTGATTATAAGCTTTAAAGGTGCAATTTTGTCATTTTTCTTAAACTTTACTAATTTAGTTTTACTAACCTCTTCTTAAAAAAATGCATTTTGTCTCGCATACAATTTAACCATTCCATATTACACAACATATCATTATATAAATATTTATTGTTATTAATACCATATAATATTGATTTTATCTATTTTTTTTTCAAATACTTGAATTTTACATGTTTATTATAATTTAAGTTAATTAATTTTTTTAACTTTTTTTGTCCATATGCATAGATATTAAGTAGGGGACATAATTACGATTAATGTTCAAAGGGTGAACCACATGTACACTCAATATTGAAAATGAACAATTTTGGCACCACTTAAATTACAATAAAAAAATTTATGAATTTTTCAATCGAGATATTACAAAATCATATAGAAAAAAGTCATGATAGATGTTCCAAAATTGGCAAATTTCAATGTTTTTGAATATTACACCACAAGTGTTATGTCAAATGTGTATTTTTAACCAATTAAAATAAAAAGTCAAAACTGAGTAAATTAATTTATAACATAACTAAATAATATAGCTTAATACATAAGAAGACAAATAAAAATAATGAAAGAAATTAAACAACATAAAATATAATAAACATGTAAAATATTCAAGTATGTGAAAAAAAAGATCAATATTACATAATATAAATAACATCGAATATTTATATAATTATATGTAGTGTAACACGGAATGATTAAATTGTATGCAAAAAAAATGCATTATTTTTTAAGAAAATGCTAAGAAAACTAAACTAGAAAAATTTAAAGAAAACAGCAAAACTACAACGTTAAAACTTGTAACCACATAAATGACACTTTTATGTCAAATTCATATATTTTTACTATTAAAAAAATTTGACCCATCATTTTACATTGAATGTCGTTCAATTGGACACCGTTCAAGTTAAATTACGGTCATTTAAACTTCTTTAGTGCTGAACTCTGTCTAATTGAACAAGTTTAAAATTATTTGGGTGCTATTTTTGTAATTATATATAAATTTTAGGTGTTATTTGATATAATTTTCCTAAAATTTATGAGAAGATGTTAAAAACGTATCACTCTACTAGAGTCCAATTGATAAAAATTGTATAATGGTAAAGTAAAACTGAAAAATATATGAAAATGTAAATAAATACGTAGTAAAACAAAAGAAAAGGAAAAGGAAAAATAATATATAAATAATAAACTTAAGAGGGGATATTGATATGTATTTTTTGTTAAAGAAAGAGACATTTATAAATTCAACAAATGAAAAATCTTTATCGAAAATTTGAGGAGGCACATGTGGTTCTGCCCCTGATATTAAGTTATGTTATTTAATCTTGTTACAACTTAATTTACGTAGTTTCAAGTTTTTATTTTATTTTAATTAGATAAAAATACACATTTGATATATAACACTAGTGATGTAATATTCAAAAACATTGAATTTTGTAAATTTTTAAAACATCAACCATGACCTTTTTCATATTATTTTATAATAAAACGATTGAAAATTTCATAAATTTTACTATAGTCAATCAAGTGGTGCCAAAATTGTTCAATTTCACTATTGAATTTACGTGCAGTGTCCCCTCTGAACATTAAACTTGGTTACGTTCCTGCATAGAGCCAATACTTGTGGGGAGTGATAAATGTATAAAAACAATATTGATCCTTATTTCAATAGCTTAAGATTTTGGAAGAGTTGGTTTTCTAACAACTACTAACATGATATCAGAGAGCTTCAATCGATTGAGCCCCTAAAACTTTGGGTTTCACCTTACAAGAAAAAAAATGAAATGTGCCTTGCAAAATTAAAGAGACAATTGACCCAAATAGAATATAATATAATAAAATAAATTAAAAATATAAAGTCATGTGTTTTGTAAGAGACAAAGACCCATACTTTGAGGGAGATATTAAGAGTAATATCCCATATTGATTAAGTATGTTATGATAATTTTTATAAGGATTGTGAGTGTTTCTACCCATTAGGTTAAACTTTTAGGATTAGAAGGCTCATTATTCTTATGGAATTTGACAAGGTTCTTATAATTGAAAGTACCGATCAATTAGAAATAGCAATTATTAGGAATAAGAAATGTGGAATAGGAGTTATAATTCCCATTAGTTTGTTTGGTTATCATCGCGGAATATCTATTCCATTCCTTCTCTATTCACTACAACCTAATATGCATAAGAAAAAGTAAAAGGCAAAGTGAGAAAACATATGGCAGTAACCTCCAGCAACTTTGTTTTTCATTTTAATTCTACTATCCTAAAAATCATACCATTTCATATATCTCCAACCTATTTGTAATTTCTCATAAAACCAACCATACTTTTTCAATATAGAAATTGCTCATTATCATTGTTCAACTCCAAAGGTAACAAATGGTATTAACTGTTATCAACAATCTACACCAGCAACACAAAGTCTAAAAAAAACCCAAAATAAAATATGATAAATAGATAAAAGAAAACGAACCTTGCGCTTGAGATTGTAACGGTGCCATTCGGATCTGTAATGAAGCTTTTGCTCCGATTCGTCATTTAGTTCTTTGTTGCAGGCGTTGCACGTCAAAGCCGGCATCGATTTTTCTTTCTTCTTTAGAATAATGATATGTGGAAAACGAGAGAGATACGATTTTTATTAAGATGAAAGTGAAGGACTAATTAGTGTTAATAGGAGGCTCTAGGGAGTTTGCTCCGAGGGTTAATGTAGGCGGAAGTGGAAGGATGGAAAGAACGGTTAATGAAGATTGGTGAAAATGTGTTCTCACTTCTTAGGGTTGTGAGATTGGAGTTCTGGAATAGTTTTATTTACATCGATGTAAAAATAGAAGATAAATTTTAAATTAAAAAAATATTCAGTTATTTTATCATTGTTAAATTTTAAATATTAAATTAATATATTATTAATATTATTTTTATTATTAATTTCTTTTAAAAGAAGGCTACTTTAGAATTGAAATAACACAAATTTTAATCTATAAACAAAACAATTTTAAATATACAAAATTACTTTAATTGCAAAATTTTAGTAAAATAATAATAACAAAGCAATTAAAGTAAAATGGCTATCTATTATTATTTAACATAATAAATAATTTTTAATGTTGATTTGTAATTTAAGTGGTTTTATTTATTATTATTAAGGATTTAAATTTATATTATATTTATGTAATATTTTTTATTTAATAAAAAATGAGATTTTAATATTATTTTTAAATTTTTTGTTATTTAACATTTTTTTTAATAAGTTTGATTATGTTTGAATTTTAAAAATATAAAATTTTAATAATATATTATAAAAATTGTTATATTTGCGCATCAAAACTTTTGATTGAGTAATTTTTTTTTAAATATTCTTAGTATATCTAAAAAGAAATACTTTAAAGAAGATATATGGATTAATAATCCTTTAACTATTTAAGTATTGCTTACTATCATTTTCTTGTTACTACTTTTTTTTTTTTTTGAAGTCCTTCACTAAGAGTATGTACTCGTATAATATCTAAAAAATTCTCCTGACGAAGATGCTTTAAAAGTCGAATCACATACCTATATACAAATTAAAATTTTAAAAAATATATATTATTGTTAAACGTCTAGGTGAAGTGATATTTTTAGAATTTATTTGATATTTTTTAAGAATATCATTGATATAGTTAAAGAAAAATATCATGTAATTGTTATTTATAAGAAATAACAGTAAATAATAAAAAAACGCATAGGTGGTAGTATTGTAATTTTCATAACCATAATTTATTAATAATAAAAATAAAATAAATACTTTATGTATTTATTATAATAATATTATTATTAAAAAAAAGAGTATTATTCTATTTTTGTATTAAATAAATCGTGTTACTCCTTAAACTTTCGACGAGAAAAACGAATAATAACCGCTAGGGTATCAACGGAACTCCCATATGTTCTCCTCTGGCTATCACATGTTTCTTTTTTCTCTTACAAGACACAAAATGGGAAACCCGCAACTCTTTAATAAGAATCTATTCAACCGTTAAAACTCTCTCTCCCTCCTCAGACGTTTAACGATGGCTTCCGTTTCCAGATCTCGTCGACCCCTAGAGCCTCGTTCAGGCGGGAAGATAGTTCGTCCAAGGCGAACAATTGCTCCCAAAACCCCCTACGACCGTCCTACACAACAATTCATCAATCCTCCTCACGAAAACCCTAATTGGATTTCCAGGCTCATCCTCTCTCCTACTCGAATGGTTGTGAATGGTGCCGGAAAGCTTTTATCTGCTGTATTTAATTCACCTGATTCTTATTCTTCCTCGTCCTCTTCGGCTTTTGCTTCTGTTTCAGGTATTAACCTGTGTTTTTTTTTTGTATTTCTTGTGTTGTTTTTGGCTAGTGTTTATGATTTGTGTGTTTAGAATGAGTAAGAAAGGATAGTAATTCGTGTATTATTTGTTGCACGCTTTTTGAATTTGAAAATTAGTTATGGAAACAAAAGCAGGAAAAGAAAATTATTTAAAAAAAAAACAATTTATTGTAATTATGATTTTGTTAGTAATGTAACGAAGGGATTTGCTTTGAGGTTTTGGCATCCTTTATAGGCTTGTTTTATTTACAGTAGATTCTATTGAAGATGAAGATGACTATGGCACCAATGAGGTCTCTTCTCAATCTGCTGACATATTAGGAAAGGTAACTGCGCTTCCTACCATTTTTCGTTTTTCTATATGGGACGGACGCATGGTAATGTTGTTGAAGTGAGCTTTTGTACTCTTAAACATGAAAAAATTGACTGCCTTGATATTTTCAAAGATACTTTGATGTTTATTCATGCTTGAGTGGTAGAGATTCATTATTAGTATGGGGTCAGAAAGAACCTAAGCTTCTACTCCCTAGTGGTAGGGATACAAGGTTTAACTTATTCCATTTGTATTCTATTTGACAAATGCTTGTGATTAATGTGGCTTCATTAGAGGAATGGGGCACCAAGAACGATAGAGAGCTTCCGTAAGGATTGCCAACCAATAATAGAGAAGGACAATAATAAGCATGCACTTGAACAACTACTTATGCAGGAAACCTTCACCAGGTGATTTTCTTGTATTTTATTCTGGATTTGCTCTTTGTTACTGCATTGATGTTTATACTCTATTATATTCCTTTTTGATTTAGCTTTTACCTTTTTGTTCACAATCAAATTTTCATTTGATGTTTATATATTTCTTCTGGATTTGGCTTTGAATATATTTTTTTGCTTTTGTCTAGGGAAGAATGCAATAAGTTAATAAAGATTATTAAATCAAGAGTTGTTGACCATCATGCTACTGACGACCAGGATCCACTGTACAAAACAGTAGGAGGTGCAACTACTTACAAGATAATTATAACTTTTACTTGCTAATTATCTATATTTGATTGATAATGTTAAAATAATGTTGTAGATACAGACAAGGATGATCTTTGCAGCACAGCCATCATGGAGGCAAGGAAATGGTTGATTGAGAAGAAAGTGGGATCGGCTTCAAAGTCAGAACTGGATAATGTGATTTGCTTTCAACTCCTTTGGTTTTTCCCAAAGTTATTTTGCTTGAAACATGATTGGCAGACATTGATTAGATGCTATCACATGCTAGCTTGTTCATCCCCTCTTAGATTCTACATATTAGATATTACATTCATTCATTTTCTTTGTAATTTGTAAATGCCATCAATTGTGTTAGATCTTGATGCTTTGAAACTAATATTTATTCATATGTTATATTTTCTTTTATTTTGATCTTTGGTGGTTAGTTAAAGTTAAGGGTTTGTTAATGAAAATATTTGTATAGCCTTTCTGAATTTATACTTTGGATGAATTGGGAAGACATTTCCTTGCATCTCTAAGATAATCTACTTTTGTACCATGCTTCTTTGATTCTGAAGATCTCTTATTAGGTATTTGTTTTATTTATAAGTTCCAGGAGTTTCCAATTATTGGGTTCATCTAACTGTTCTCATGGAACATGTTTGTGACTAGATTATTTCATATATTTGTTTTCAAGACTGCCCTTCCACCCATTTCTCAATTCACTGGTTCAAACCATTTGATTGCGTAAAATATCCACCTCATCTATGACATGCATTATGAGAAAAGTCTTATTGTAATTCATTTTCTGTAGTTAAAATATACTTGGAAGTTAATGCTAGTGCCCCATTGACTTCATTCTATAGTAATATTAATGATCTTTAATGTACTAGCAATTTAAATTTATCATTGGATTTCCTAAAGTAGGAAAGGTATTAAAATTATGGAAATTTAAAGAGGTTGTATATGAGAAGCTGGTTCTTTTGATGTAGGGTGTTGAAGATGAAATGGGTTCGCCAGTGGATATGGCCAAATCATTCATGCGGCAACGTCCACTATGGGAATCTCCATTTAATCATGGAGAACTTAAATCTTCATCCCCATTGTTGGCTCAACTCTCACAAATAGAAACACCATGTTTTATTAATAAAATTATATCCAAGGTAAAAAAAATTCTTATATTTTGTAATGGCGGTACAATTCTTATAATTATTATCAATTTGGTTAAGTTTCTCTTTTCTTTTTATTATTATTGTTATTGGGATGAGTGGTTGGGATGAAGCAATTTGGTATGTTTATTTACGGTTGTTGCTTTTGAGCATACAGTTTTTCCCCCTCCCCATATCCTCCAAAGTCCCAAGTATCAAGTGGGAAAAATACTCCACCCACCCATGTTCAAGGATGAAAGTTTGGTGCTTTAATTTAATGGAAACATTAGTGGAAATTTTGGTATCATCCATGTCGGTAAAAAAAAACAAAAAATAGGAAAATTCTAACTTGCAAAAGATGCATCTTACGTCCTACTACAACCATGTATGATGGATAGTTATTTAAGTTAATTTTTTTAAAATAAATTTTGATGGATAAGATTAATTTATAGAAATCCAAAGGCTAAAAAATATTGAAATAGATAATTGACCTCATATGTGAAAGTATAAGTAATAAAAAATATTGAAATTTACTGTAAAAATTGGAAAAATAATATATCATAAACAAGTATGTGAAAGTATCAGTAAGTTATAAGATGCTTTCATGGACGATAGCATATACATAATATGATATGAAATATATTGACTAGTAAATTTCTTAATTAATTATAAAATAATTTTTTTAAATTAATCACACTTGGTACATTTGAGATTTTTAAAAAAATACATCTAAATCTTAAAATAATATAATTTCAAGATAAACTTCTAGTAGGTTTAAGTATAATAAATAAATATAAGCAGTTAATATAAATTATAAAAAATAAATAATTTACCTCATATCTTATGAAATTATTTACATGGAATTAAATATGTGGCAAACTTCTCGGAATAAATTAGGAATTTATTTTATTTATAAGAAAGAAGTTCAATCTTCATAACCGAAATTTAACCATTATTTATCAAAAAAAATTCAATACCTAGTTGACTTTATAGGTATTTACCCATATTTTACTGATATTGGGGAAGACATTGGCTTTTACCAGTTTTCTATTTAGGAAACTCAAAATTTTCTGCTAAACCAAAATTCCCAAATTTTTTATCCATGCTAATGTTTGATTTTGTAAATGCTTGTATGTAACTCGTTCTTTGCATTTTGCTAACTCAACGTATTGAAACTGAATGCAGCCAAAATGTGATACACCCACCACTGGGTCCTGGAATATCCAGGAGGAAATGCAAAGATTGCGAGCTAAAGCAACAGAGAATTTGCTAATGAATTTACCATCTAAAAGGATTGACTGTTCTGTTGCTGACTTTGAAAAAACCATGTGCACAAATTCTTTATCTCAAAGTATAGAATTGGATATGAAAGACAAAATGCAAAGTTCTAGGGAAAATGCAGACACATCTTTGTGTATGACAGCAGAAAAATCCATTTCGCATGAGTTACAGGGTATGGAAAGATCCTGATCTGTCGGTCCATTCTATTAACCTATTGCCATAAGTAACAAATTTTTATTTTTATTTTTTTGGTATCATTTTGACTCATAGAGTACCCTAGAAATTAAATACTAGAAAATCTAAGACATGGAACCACATTTTTCTGCCTCTTCAGTTTTGGAGTCAACGCAACTTACGCAAGATGGGTTGCAAAGTGAAGCTTCACCTGATGGTGTTAATATCATTACTCAGAAAAATCAGGTTTCCAAGTGGTGGAATTTGAGTGTTTTACTACGATACCAGTTCACTTTTATTGTTCTGTTGAACCGTTCCTTCTGCAATTAGTCAATTTCTTACCTGCAAAATTATGCGTAGACTGTTTAAAGTTTTAAACTATTTGATGTATTTACATTGTTTTATGATCTTTTTGTGAAGGATTTGGATGCCACTCAAATAACTAATGGAAAAGGAGGTGATTCTTTATTTATCTCCCTCTTGAACAATTTTGCCTTGAATTCAGAGTTATTAGTTCCGTGCAGCTTGGCTCACAAATTAAACTCCTATTAGGTCCAAAGGATATCTTAGAAGATTTGGAGAGCACTGAGCTTCAACTTGAGTCATCTCAAGATGTCACTATCATATCCCTCAGGTTTTGATTCACTCTATTTCTTTCACATCTTTTTTTTTTGGGGCTACTATTTACCCAACTAGAAGTCTCTAAGCCATCATCTAACATGATCCCTTTATTTTAAGAGAATTCTTAATGAGACAAATGAAGCATAACAGTTTTTATAGTAGTTGAGAGTGCTTTTCTGGCATGTCACACGTTGCAGTTATTTTTTTATTTTTTATTGTTGGGCATATCTAGGAGTAGTTATGTATGTACAAAGTGGGGTTGCATTCGCACCGATGTGTATTATTTTTTATTAATTTTCATAAATGGGATCACTATTAAATCAAGTGGGACTTACGGTAATTAATAGAAGATAGTTTATTTTTGAGTGGAAATGAGCCTAGGACATGGGAAGATAGTATTTGTCATAGGAAAATTCACCTAGAAGATGAAAGTGAATTGAATTCATTGATTTAATTCAATTGAAGGAAAACCAAGCTTCACAAAGCTTACAGGAAAAATTCAATTACATCCAAAAACTGCTTAAACCTCACACTACTCATTGCTTATATCCTTGGCGCTGAGTTAGTTACAAAATGCAATCATTCTTGAGCACATTCTCGTGCATGTAGCTAACGGCCTTAAGAGCCACAAGTCACTAACGACAAAAGGAAACTAACATAAAAGCAATAAAAACGACAACAATAAAATGGACACTATAACTATTATTTATATCATTAATCAGCTTCTGCATTAATTGACACCAGCACTTTAGCAATCCACATCAGTTTCCTTTGTTTCCCATGCAAGCTGACTCGTGCCACCATTTCTTGCATCAGACATCAAGCTTGTGTCACCAGCATCTGCATTGATGATAGTTGCACTGCCTGAACTAATGCCATCACAACCCTTGTGGTAGTGCTAGTTGCATTAGAAGTAGCTTCTGCATTACCCTACAACTCTAGGCAATGTGGTTTGTAGTGTTTCAAATTCTTTTATTTGCCTTTCTATTGTCTATTTACGTTCCATTGCTGTAGGGATGCTGATGCTCATATGCATGGCCATGAAGACCAGCAGTTAAGTCCTATGGGTGAAGGAAACATGGAAGGTAAGGATTCTACATGTTTACAGCCAAACACTTGAGAGTTGATCAAGTAGATTTGTATGAGATATTTTTATTTTATTTTTAATCTCTACTGAACTACTTAATTAAGGATTATAATTATGTAATCGGCCATTTAACTCACATTTGGTATCTGTATTTTCTAATTTCACATTCTTCAATCGACTTTTGAATGCAATTCCAGAACCAATATCACAAGAGAGAAACAGCACAATGTCCAAAGAATTGACGGGGAGCAGAATTGATTATATGGCTAATGATTTTCCTTCTTCAGGACACAGGTGAAAGGGTTGCTAACATAGTTGTTTTGGAAGATTTTATATGTAACCAAAGCCTTTCTAAAACTGGTGTTTCCTTTTCAGATTGACTTCAGAAGTGGTTAATGAACTTAATGATCTGCAAACTCATGGGCAACACAATCTCTTCAGTTCAATTGACAACATGGCAACAGGTGGTCATGGTGATGAAACCTGCGAATTTCTAACTGAAACTTCTGTTGAGTTCCCTAATCGGAATGATACCGTTTATGAGAATGGTAGTATTGCTAGTAGCTCCCAAAATGGATTAGGTGAGGATACTGAGTTACTGCAGGTTCGTACTCGGCCTACCTTAAAGCGCAGTTCTGCAAACAAAGCTAGTGACGTTTCGAAGCCTCAAGCAAAGAGACTGACCAGATACAGTAGGAGAAGCAGGGGACGTGGGAAGTGAAGAGTTTACAGCTTACATCTTACTGTTTAATGTATTGTAAACTACCCTAGGAAGCTAGATCACTTTTCCACTCAATGATGTTTATATTTACTAGTTCCATCTTCCATGTCAGCTTAGGGAGGTATAATTTTTGTATGTTTATTTCTCCAAATTTTCCTTCATAACTTGTAGTTGACTATAATGAAAAATGATTCGAGTTCGAGAGTGATAGAATAGGAAACATCGAGGTGAAAACCACTTGTGTAGCTCTTGTATAACAATCTGATCAGCACTCACCAGGGAGGGAGGGAAAAAAAGAAATTTGTTTATGTAGCTCTGACTTGAGACTAGAGAGTTTGTAACATAGCTATTGAATGGAACAACTTTTTATTCCTAATTTAAATTAAGCATTTTCATAATAATAGGAGCATTTCATGCTTATTACGCAACATGATTTATTTCTTTTTGTTTTTTTTATATTATTTAGTTATTGATATGATTTCACGATGTCCAAACAAGGCCCTTTGAGAATTTCAATTATAAACACGCAGGTATGGCATTCTATTATTTCCATTACTTGTGCACCTGTGCTTATTAAGGTAATTTAATTTCAATAACAAATTTTGAAATTAGCATAAAGTAATATTATATATATATATATATATATATATAAATATGTATTAAAAGTTATATCATAAAATATGTATTATATTATGAGTTTAATCGTTCAATTTAGGCATGCTAAAATCAGTTTTCTCTTGCATAAAGATTTGAGTCCCTACAAAGTTTACTAATAAAAATAAAACTAAAATAATATTTACAAGTAAATGTGGAGAGTTGAATCATTGCCATGAACAAATGAAAGAAGAAACAAGAAAATGGAGAGAAGCACGCCATAACATAGACGATTTATGAGATATCTAGACATAATTATAGAATGTTTATATATATAGTTAGAATGATGGAGGTAATTAAGTAATATTTATAATGAAGGCCGATTAATTCAATAATATCCTAGGTTTATTAAGAACATAAAAAAAAACTACACCTTGTGAGATGTAAATTGTGAGAGAGGGACTGAATGATTGATGGTCATCACTCCATTTCTTTATACTAATTAATTATAGTCTAAAATTGTGAAAAGTTACTAAACAATTAAATTTGAGTTATTTATATTTTATAATATACTATGATATACAGTTTATATTCTTCTTCTTTTTCTTTCAAATTTTCCGGGTATACATCCATGTAAAATTCCCACACAGATACAATGATAAAACTTTTGTTACATGTTCATGCAAATTTTTTACATGATTCTATATATTCTTCTTCTTTTCCTTCTTTTTTCCCACAAGTCATGCTATTTTATCAATTTTTTATTGCAAAATTCTAACACAATTTAAATTATATTATGAAATCTTAGTAAAAATTGAACCCATAATTACCGTTTAAATTTTTTAATAGGATAAATCATAAAAACATAATTACGTTTAAAATTTTTAATAGGATAAATCATAAAAATGAAATTATGTTTCCTTATACATTGCATTAAATTTATAGTAAGACAATTTAAAGTCATGTTATTTTATCAAATTTTTATTGCAAAATTTTAACACCATTTAAATTATATTATGAAATCTTAGTAAAAATTGAACCCATAATTACCGTTTAAATTTTTTAATAGGATAAATCATAAAAATGAAATTATGTTTCCTTATACATTGCATTAAATTTATAGTAAGACAATTTAAAAGGTTCTTCTTCTTCTTCTTTTTTCCCACAAGCCATGCTATTTTATCAAATTTTTATTGCGAAATTCTAACACAATTTAAATTATATTATGAAATCTTAATAAAAATTGAACCCATAATTACCGTTTAAAATTTTTAATAGGATAAATCATAAAAATGAAATTATGTTTCCTTATACATTGCATTAAATTTATAGTAAGACAATTTAAAGCCATGTTATTTTATCAAATTTTTATTGTGAAATTCTAACACAATTTAAATTATATTATGAAATCTTAGTAAAAATTGAACACATAATTACCGTTTAAATTTTTTAATAGGATAAATCATAAAAACATAATTACTGTTTAAAATTTTTAATAGGATAAATCATAAAAATAAAATTTTGTTTCCTTATACATTGTATTAAATTTATAGTAAGACAATTTAAAAAGTTCTTCTTCTTCTTTTTTCCCACAAGTCATGCTATTTTATCAAATTTTTATTGCGAAATTCTAACACAGTTTAAATTATATTATGAAATCTTAGTAAAAATTGAACCCATAATTACCGTTTAAAATTTTTAATAGGATAAATCATAAAAATGAAATTTTGTTTCCTTATACATTGCATTAAATTTATAATAAGACAATTTAAAAGGTTCTTCTTCTTCTTCTTCTTCTTTTCCCACAAACCATGCTATTTTATCAAAATTTTATTGCAAACTTCTAACACAATTTAAATTATATTATGAAATCTTAGTAAAAATTGAACCCATAATTACCATTTAAAATTTTTAAAAGGATAAATCATAAAAATGAAATTTTGTTTCCTTATACATTGCATTAAATTTATAGTAAGACAATTTAAAGCTATGTTATTTTATCAAATTTTTATTGTGAAATTCTAACACAATTTAAATTATATTATGATATCTTAGTAAAAATTGAACCCATAATTATCGTTTAAATTTTTTAATAGGATAAATCATAAAAATGAAATTATGTTTCCTTATACATTGCATTAAATTTATAGTAAGACAATTTAAAAGGTTCTTCTTCTTCTTCTTCTTTTTTCCCACAAGCCATGCTATTTTATCAAATTTTTATTGTGAAATTCTAACACAATTTAAATTATATTATGAAATCTTAGTAAAAATTGAACCCATAATTACCGTTTTAATTTTTTAATAGGATAAATCATAAAAATGAAATTTTGTTTCCTTATACATTGCATTAAATTTATAGTAAGACAATTTAAAGCCATGCTATTTTATCAAATTTTTATTGTGAAATTCTAACACAATTTAAATTATATTATGAAATCTTAGTAAAAATTGAACCCATAATTACCGTTTAAATTTTTTAATAGGATAAATCATAAAAACATAATTACCGTTTAAAATTTTTAATAGGATAAATCATAAAAATAAAATTTTTTTCCTTATACATTGCATTAAATTTATAGTAAGACAATTTAAAAGGTTCTTCTTCTTCTTCTTTTTTCCCATAAGCCATGCTATTTTATCAAATTTTTATTGCGAAATTCTAACACAATTTAAATTATATTATGAAATCTTAATAAAAATTGAACCTATAATTACCGTTTAAAATTCTTAATAGGATAAATCATAAAAATGAAATTATGTTTCCTTATACATTGCATTAAATTTATAGTAAGACAATTTAAAAGGTTCTTCTTCTTCTTCTTTCCCACAAGCCATGCTATTTTATCAAATTTTTATTGCAAAATTTTAACACAATTTAAATTATATTATGAAATCTTAGTAAAAATTGAAACCATAATTACTGTTTAAATTTTTTAATAGGATAAATCATAAAATGAAATTTTGTTTCCTTATACATTGCATTAAATTTATAGTAAGATAATTTAAAAGGTATGATAATATAATTTATAAAATTATTTTGCAAACTAACTGTTATTTGTTTGGCCCAAAAACAGTATAGGCCTAATGCTCATTAAAACTCTCAGTCCCTTTGTTTATTATATATATATATGTTTGTTTTTGCAAGAATTGATGTAGCTGAAGAAAAATAAGAAAACCAGCAGTAACCATAGAAGCTCTGTTGATCTCACTGGAACTCCTCACTTTCATCGCACTTGTGGCCTCTACAAATACCGTTTGGCTTCTAGTCGTGACCTCTACATGTACAAGAGCGGAAGAAGAGAAAACTACAGAACAATGAGGGTTTGTTGCCTCCATAATCGACTAAGAGAGCAGAGGAAATCAGCCCAAGGACAAACTATCCATTTCAGCTACCATTTGTGGTGTTTTTCTCATTTGTACGGTAATATTTGATTTAATAGCAAGTTTTTTAATTTATCTTGCTATAAATTACCAGTAAATTAGAGGGAATATTTTGTGGGTTGATTTTAGATTTTGGTATAATTTGTGAAGGTCTGAAAATTGGTGTTTGTATCTCCATTTGATTATTAGTGAATTTTTTCCTCAGTGTGTCGTCGTCAGTGGAGTAGACTTTTCACATGGAAAAAGTGAACCACTTAAATCATTGTGTGCCATTAATTTTCTTATTGCTTATTATTTTGCTATTACCCATTATTATTAATTTATGCAACCAAAATTGGACCCGATTTTCGCTTCCGCAAGTGCTAATTTATAACAAATTGGTATCAGAGCATTGGGTTATTCTACTATTTATTGGAACTGATCAAGTTTGCTTTTTTGGATTTATTTTGAGCTTTTGGTTATCTGATTGGTTTCATATATTCTGGGTTGTGCTTCTGTTTATTTAATATTGGGTTTTTTGTCATGGTGGCAAAATATGAAATTGAGAAATTTAATGGTAGAAATGATTTCAGTCTTTGGCGTATGAAGATGCGGGCCGTATTAGTTAAAGAAGGGCTCGTTAAGACACTTGAAGGCAAGGATAAATTGCTAGAAAAATTGACTGATGAAGAAAAAGATGTATTAATGGAAAATGCTCTTAGTTCAATTCAGTTATCCTTATCTGATGAGGTATTACGCGAGGTTGGTGATGAGGAATCTTCTGCTAGGTTATGGCTTAAATTGGAGAATTTGTATATGACCAAGTCTTTGACTAGTTGGTTATATTTGAAGCAGCATTTGTATACATTCAGAATGTCAGAAGGTACACCTTTACACGATTACCTTGATGAATTTACTAAAATCATTCATGATTTGAAAAATGGTGGTGTTAAGATTGACGATGAGGATCAGGCCTTAGTTCTATTATGTTCTTTACCTCATTCATTTGAACATTTTGTTGATACCATGCTATATGGGCGAGACACTATTTCTTTGGAAGATGTCGAAACAACTTTGAATTCCATAGAGTTGAAGAAAAAGGTGTCTACAAGAAACAATGATAATAACAGTGGTTTATTTGTCAAAGGTTAAAATCAAGAAAAAAGCACAAGCAATAATAGAGGCAAGTCTAGATCCAAATCTAGAAAAAGAAAAGATAAATGCAACTATTGACGTCAGGAAGGGACTGGAAAGTAAATTGTCTGAAACTCAAAGGTAAAGGAAAATCTGCCACAACGTCTTCTGGTACTAATGATGTTGCTGGTGTTGCAGATAGTTCTGGTTTTGATGGTAAAAATATTCTATCAGTATCTATTGGTTCTCTTAGAGATGTTTGAATTCTTGATTCAGATTGCACTTACCATATGTGCCCTAGTAGATACTGGTTTGCTACTTATCAGTCTATTGATGGGAAACAATATGTCCTACAAGGTTATTGGTATTGGTACTGTCCGAATTAAGATGCATGATGATATTGTTAGGACTTTAAAAGATGTTCACCATGTTCTAGATTTGAAAAAGAATTTGATATCTTTGGGTACTCTTGATTCACAAGGCTACAAGTATGTAGCTGAATGTGGAGTTTTAAAAGTTAGCAAGGGTGCTCTCGTTGTTATTAAAGGGCAATTGTCGTGTGGTCTCTATATGCTTCAGGGTAGCACTGTTATTGGCAGTGTTTCAGTTTCGTCCTCATCATATCAAGATTCAGACACTACTCGATTATGGCATATGCAGCTTGGGCATATGAGTGAGACAAGGATGTCTATTTTGAGCAAACGAGATTTGTTGTGGTCAGAAAACTAGGAAGCTTGATTTCTGTGAGCATTGTGTCTATGGAAAGCATCGTAGGGTCAAGTTCAGTACAACCATCCATAAAATGAAAGGTATTGTTGATTATATTCATTCAGATCTTTGGGGTCCTTCTAGTGTTATGTCTAAGGGTGGTGCCCGATATATGTTTACTTTTATTGACGACTTCTCTCATCATGTTTGGGTGTATTTTCTGAAGAATAAGAATGATTCGTTCTCAAAATTTGTAAAATTCAAGGCTTGTATAGAGGATCAAACAAGCAAGAAAATCAAGCATTTGAGAACTGATAATGGTTTGGAATTTTGTGATAGTCAATTTAATGAGTTCTGTGAAAGAAATGGCATAGTGAGACACCGTACTGTGCGTCATACACCACAGCAAAATGGAGTAGCAAAACGTATGAATAGGACTCTCTTAGAAAGAGCTCGTTGTATGCTCTTTCAAGATGACTTGGATAAATCCTTTTGGGCTGAAGCTTGTAGCCATGCATGCTATTTGGTGAATCGATCTCCATCAACTGCAATTGAGTTGAAGACTCCGTTTGAGGTATTCTTTGGTACTCCTACTAATTATTCTGATTTGAAAGTTTTTGGTTGTCCTGCTTATGCTCATGTTAATGATGGTAAACTTGAGCCCATGGCATTGAAATGCATATTTTTGGGTTATCCTTCTAGGGTGAAGGGTTATATATTATGGTGTGTTGAACCCAAGTCACCTAAATTTTTGATTAGCAGTGATGTTAAGTTTGATGAGTTTTCCATGTTGGAAAATAAAAAAGAGTCTATTGTTGCAGATAAAGACCACGGTGTTAGTGAACAGGTGAAGCTTGAGAGTGAAGCTCCTAGTCAAGTGTAAGTGGGCACTTCAGATTAGTCATCTATGGATGAGATAGATGAGTATGTTCATGATGTAACAGAAGAGCAACATGAGCAACCATATAGTATTACTAAGGGTAAAGGAATAAGAGAGATTACGCAGATGCAGACTTAGTTTCTTTTGCATTGTCTGTGGAAGAGTCTATTGAAGTGTATGAACCTTCTAGTTATCATGAAGTTATCACTTGTGATGAGTCTGTTCAGTGGTTGGTTGCTATGAATGAAGAGATTGAATCACTTCATAAGAATCATACTTGGGAATTGGTGAAAACGCCTAAGGGCCAGAAGATTGTTGGAAACAAATGGGTCTTCAAGAAAAAGGAAGGTATACTTGAGGTTGAAGCAGCTAGGTTCAAGGCACGTGTTGTTGCAAAGGGCTATTGTCAGAAGAAAGGTATTGACTTCAATGAAGTATTTTCACCTGTTGTGAAACATAGCTCTATTCGTGTGTTGCTTGCTATGGTTGCATTGTTTGATATGGAATTAGAACAACTTGATGTCAAGACAACCTTCTTACATGGTGAGCTTGAAGAACAAATATATATGCATCAACCAGAGGGGTTTGTTGTTCTAGGTAAGGAAAATCATGTTTGTTTATTGAAAAAGTCTTTATATGGGTTGAAGCAATCTCTTAGGCAGTGGTATAAGCGGTTTGATTCTTTTATGATTGATCATGGTTACTCTAGGAGTGATTATGATAGTTGTGTTTATCATAAAAGATTTCATGATGATTCATCCATTTATTTGTTGCTTTATGTTGATGACATGCTTATTGTTTCTAAGAATAAGTCTGAGATTCAGAAATTAAAGTCTCATCTTAGTGGTGAATTTGAGATGAAAGATTTGGGTGCAGCGAAGAAAATTTTGGGCATGAAAATTTACAAGGATAGACATGCGGGCAAGCTTTATTTGACTAAGAAAAGTTATATTGAAAAAGTTCTTGAACACTTTGGTATGAAAGATTCTAAACCTGTGAGTACACCCTTAGTTGCGCATTTCAAGCTTTCTTTGGATTTGTCACCACAGTTAGAAGAAGAAGAGCAGTACATGTCTCAGGTTCCATATGCTAGTTCCGTTGGTAGTTTGATGTACGCTATGGTTTGTACTCGTCCAGACATTTCACATGCAGTTAGTGTTGTCAGCAGATATATGGGTAATCCTAGTAAGGGTCATTGGTAAGTAGTGAAATGGATATTTCGGTATTTGAGAGGTACATCTAATTTTGGTTTGGTATATGATGGGAGTTTTAATGCTGGTTGCAGTGTTATTGGTTATGTGGACTCCGATTATGCTGGTGATCTAGATAGAAGAAAATCTCTGACAGGTTATGTCTTCACTCTTTCTCATTGTGCCATTAGTTGGAAGGCTACTTTACAGTCTATAGTTGCTTTGTCTACAAGAGAGGCAGAATATATGGCAGCAACAAAACAGTGAAAGAAGTCATTTGGCTTAGAGGTTTGGTTTGTGATTTGGGTTTACAGCAGGATACTTCTGTTGTATTTTGTGATAGTCAGAGTGTGATACACTTGACTAAGAATACTATATATCATGAAAGAACCAAACATATTGATGTCAGATATCACTTTATTCGTGACATTGTCTCTCAGGGTGCTATTGTTGTCAATAAGATAGTCACTACAGAGAATCCAGCTGATATGTTAACCAAATCAGTTCCATTTAACAAGTTCAAGCATTGTTTGGACTTGATTGGTGTTTACAGTAGATGATCACCCTTCGAGGCTTTGGACGACAGTTATTTAGTAATCCAAGAAATTTCATTTGAAGAATTTGTTTTCTGTTTTGAGTCAAGGTAGAGATTTGTTATTTGTTTGACCCAAAAATAGTACATGCCCAATGCTCATTAAAACCCTCAGCCCCTTTGTTTATTATATATATGTTTGTTTCTGCAAGAATTGATGCAGTCGAAGAAAAAGAAGAAAACCAGCAATAACCGCAGAAGCTCTGCTAATCTCATTGGAACTCCTCACTTTTTTTGCACTTGTGGCCTCTGTAAACACTGTTTGGCTTCTGGTCGTGACATCTACATGTACAACAATAGAAGAAGAGAAAAATGCAAAACAATGAGGGTTTACTACCTTCATAATCGACTAAGAGAGCAGAGGAAATCAGCCTAAGGACAAACTGTCCATTTCAGCTGCCATTTGTGATGTTTCTCTCATTTGTACGGTAATATTTGATTTAATAGCAAGTTTGTTAATTTATTTTGCTATATATTACAGGTAAATTAGAGAGAATATTTTGTGGGTTTATTTTAGATTTTGGTATAATTTGTGAAGGTCTGAAAATTGGTGTTTGTATCTCCATTTGATTATTAGTGGATGTTTTTCTCGGTATACAGTTTGATTATTAGTGGATGTTTTTCTCGGTGTACAGTAGAGTAGATTTTTCATATTGAAAAGTTGAACTACTTAAATCATTGTGTGCTATTAATTTTCTTACTGTTTATTATTTTGCTGTTACCTATTATTATTAATTTATATAATCAAAATTAGACCCGATCTTCGCTGTAACAAATGACAATTTATAATATTAATTTTTTAAATCGTATTAGAGTTTAATGTTATCTGTTTAAATTTCAGTAATATCAATACTTAATTTTAAAATAATTAATATGTATAACTCAACGCTTACAAAAAAAAGTGAGATATTTTTAGGTACTGTATTATTTTGTAGGCATTTTACAGAATGTAATAATCTAGATGCGATGCTCCAACTTCACTATCTTCTCCACTGTCACCATTCCACTAGAGGAAAAGGTGACAACAGGAAAAGGCCTAAACAGCTACTTCACTTTTTATCTCTAGTTTTTTTTTTTTTTTTTTTGGAAGAGCTCTGAAGAATCATATATTGCGTGACTGTTCCAAACTTCTCTCTCCCTCTCTCTTTTGTTTATATGAAGATTCGGAGAAGATAACGAATTACTAATTTTACGGTAATTGAAAAACTGACCTTGAAAGCAATCATATTCTTTTTACTTATTTTGATAGTTAGGGTGAAATTTGACTTTCCCTAAAATATCACTCTTTTTCAATACTTTATTCGATACAATATTCATAAAATTGATTTAATCTTTATTTACTTACATAAAATCTACTTCATCAATTATATATCTTATTATCTATGAGTATTGAATAATTATCAACAATAATCAATAAATATAAGTCATTAATCATCACGTGTAGTCTAACATCAATAAATAATTACTCAATAAAATTATATATTGAAAAAAAATTAATGTATTTTGTACAATAATTTATGATACTTCTATAAAAAAAATTATTTTCGATTATTAAAATGGGTGTTAGTTATCTCTCTCTCTCTCTCTCTCTCTCGACTCTATTTGGTTTGTTCACTTGTATCTGCAAACTTTGAGCTACTTAACTTCACATGGAGTTAGCCCTCATCCAATAGCATTTCTCTTTGCCTCTTCATTCTTTGATTTTCTTTCAATTTTTTGAATTTCTAAAAATTTATTTCTTAGCAAAAGTGAGGTTCTAATTTATCCTTGTGGTATAAAAGTGCTATATATTAATGATGAATTATTTATTACACCTGATAAGAGTGATTCGTGTCTTAAAGTAGATGAGGCGGTGTCCTAGGCTGCTATTGGGTAGGGTTTTTTTATTTTTAAAAAACCTCTTTTTATATTTTTTTAAAAAAATAAATAATTTATTAAATTCAAATATAAGAATATGTTTTTTTTTGGTAAAAATATGTATTTAGGCAAATAGGATGAAAAATTCTTACATCATAAATTTTCATTTCTAGCAAAATAATACATGAATTTTTTATTTTTAATTATAAATAATTATATTTTAATGATATTATTATTGAATAAAATTAATCATAAAAATAACAAGATGTTAGAAATATAAACATTAGTTAATTCTTAGTTTTATTAAATAAATAAAAAACACTTTTATATTTTTAAAATAATTAAATCAATATATTTAATTTTCTTAATAGTTTTCATTTATTTTTTAGTATGTTTATATGTTTAATTTTTTATTTTATTTTAAAGTTTATTAAAAAATATGGGATTGTTTTTACCCTATTGTCCAATGCTTTTTATTTTTAATCGTTTAATTAATTCATACTCAAATATTAACATATATTTAAAAATAAACTTCTTTTAAACACATTTAAAAATAGTGTTAATAATTCAACACTTATTCATTACAATTGAACATGATGTTCAGATCAATGGATAATAATTTATCGTTAAAGCATCAAAATTTTGACAATATTTGAGCATAATATTCATATCAATGGATAATAATTTATCATTAGAATATCAAAATTTTGACAATATTTGTACTTCTAAATGCAAAATATCTCGATTCTATATGTGCTTAAAACCATCTAAAACAATATTTTCAAAATATCTCAATTCTATACTAGGTTAAAAAGTTGTAATTTATTATAACTATCTTATAAAAAAATAATTTTTACATCTTTATTTATTTAATTTATTATTTATATAAAAAATTATGTTTAATTAGTCCAAATGAAATGTGATATGTATCCGTTGGTAATGTTCTTAGATTTAATCAATTTTTACCGAACATTAGTTTACAACATAAATCTTCACTGTATGGAAACCAAAAGCTTACACTAGCTAGATCAAGAAACACATTAATAACAATGAGAAAAAATAAATTATAATAATAAATATAAATTAATTTAATTTTTTATCAATTTTATAAAATTAAAATATCCAATTCACACTAATTAAATTGATTTTCAAAATTTTAGATCTATATTCGATAAATATGTTAAATAAAAAATATAAGTTTGATTTGATTATAAATTCAATTAGTTAAGTAGTTTTTAGTAGAAAAGGAAAATAATTACGGTTAAATAAAAACATATAAGTTCAATTTAATCATGAATTTAGTTAGTTAAGTAGTTTTTATCGGAAGAAGAAGAAAAATAATTAATTGATATAAACTAATATGTAAGCTTAATCAACAGCACCGATAATCCCCGTCAAAAAGAAAAAGAATGCACGTTAATATTATTGTAAGTATACAAATGAGACCAATTAAGTATGAGATGTGTAACATTTTCTTAAATAAATGAAAAATATAGGAGGTGAGCCCGTGTGGGTCAATACTACTATTAAACCGAAAAAAAGAATTCAGATGACTCAAGTTTCAAAAAGGGGAAAAAATATCTTGAATAAAACTCGAAGCCGTGAAGAGATTTAATATGATTTTAAAGCATATTTGACAAATGAAAACTGTAGGTAGAAAATTCACGAGTATAATCGGTAGATGTTAAGTCATTAATAATGGGTAATGACTTTTGTGAAATTTATCAAATTAAACAAAGCAAAATACTTAGTATGGGTCACATGAGAGAAGGCATTAATTATTTGTTAGGTGATATTCATTATATTATATTAGTTTATTTATTTATTTAATTTTTTATATTATAAATAATATTATTTAATTTATAGTTATAAAAAATTGATAAATTATAAATAAAATATATTACTTTAATAAATTTTTTTGTTAAGATATTATTATTTTTATAATATATGATTAAATTTAATTAAAATATAATTATAAATATTTATAAGATATTATTTTTATTTTTATTTTTATTAAATCTAAAATATATATTTAAATAACTTTCATTTTCAACATTATTATTATTGTTTTTTATTATATAATTTTATATTAAATTTTACACGATAGAAAATATTATATAATATAATATTTCTTAATTGATCAATTTTTTGTAGTTAAAAAATTAAATAACATTATTTTTTTAAATATAAGAGATTAAACGTTACAAATAATATAATATAAAATATATATAACATTTTTTAAGAAAAATATTAGGTTTGGAAAAAACAAATTCATGTCATTTTCATTTAGGTTTGATTCGGATCCTTCCATTGTCTCTTTTTCCTCCCGCACCTTTTCCTCAAAATGAGAAAGAAGATGGTACACTAGAATTATCTTATTTAAATGCTTAGTTTACATCTCATTAACTTAGATTATAACAAAACCTAATAACCATTGGAGTACCTACAAAGCCTTTAATTCCGTAGACCTTGTGAAAGAAGCCCCATTGGAGTTGGTTCTTGCCAACTGTCTTATTGCTCATGCTTACCTCCTTGTACCCAAATAAAGATCAGTCTCATTGATTGATGATATAAAAAAAATGAACCATTAATAACAATTCATCCTCAAATTGAACTATTGGGTTCTTGTTGAAAGGAATTTTCTTGACAAGGTGAGTAAAATCAGATAAACAAGAATTGATGCAAATACTACCATTTTTCAAGAAATCGCTAACCATCAATGCAAGGTCATGCTCACTTTCATGGTTAAAACCTCGTTAAAGTCGATAATGAAAGAAAATAAGTTTTAAAGTCTTTAGAGCTTAATTTTATATAATTCTAGAATTCATAAATTTACTACATTTTTTTATTGAATGAAATTTCAACAAAAGCGAATGAATTATTAACAAAAATTATATATAAATTTCTTATATATGAGATGTAATGTAATTACAATACATCTTTATATATACACACTTATAATTCTATTATTTAATTATATAACATTTATACACTATACTAAGATACATAACATCATTATATGTTCTAATACAACACTTATATATTACACTAAAATACACAATATCATTAAGATATTAATTATTTTTTTATTAATCCAAATTCCATTTTTCTATAACAAATGATTACTCAATAGATGCAAGTATGAATATAATTACAAGCCATTTTGAAAGTATAAAGTAAAATAAATGTCAAAATAAAATTTGAATTTAAAAAATTTCATTATATCAACATATTGATCATTGTATTTTTCTCATTCTATGTTCAATTAAGGCGAAACAAAATACATTAGAATGCTTACTCAATGAGTTATAGTACTGACAATAATGACATTTTCATAATGTGAAAATTTATTAGGTCAAAAATGATTTTTAATCAATGCTCAAGAGTTTAACAAATAATTACATTTCTTAATTTCATAGTTTATTTGGTAGGTGTAGCATTTATTTTATTTCATGTAATTTTATATTCAATTTTTAACAATAATATTTAGAGTTTTATATTTATGTGTTATTAGTTAAGATTTATGTTATATCTTAGAGTCTATAATAAGATTTTAAATAAAAAAATGAACTTTAAATATAATTTTAAGAGAGTCTTTTTATTTAGTTTCTTTGAAAACAATAATTCTTATATTTATTACTCATATTTTCTTTATATTATCGGGTGTGGTATTTAAAATATTATTCCTTAATAACAATGTTCTTATATCATTATAGATAATGGGTCGTGGTCTATGTATTTTTATCTTTATAGTTTGATTTAAATCATTCCAAGTTTAGATTTCAACATTAATCTTATGTCTCCTTATTTTAGGTGAGATTTGTATCAAAAATTATATTTCTAAAATTAAATTTTAATTTTATTATATTATAATATTTATACTTATATTAAAATTTATTCTCTATCATATTATTTCTCATTTTTATTATATTAATTTTATTATATTAAGTTGGTTGATTCGATGTATACCTTATGATCCCATACATAATAATTAAGACCAAAATTGTTAAACACGTTGTTCTCAAATCGACAGTATAAGTCGACTTAAAGGTCATTTTTTTGGATAGTAGGTCTTGTAAGGTAAAAAAGATCATTTTTTGGATAGTAGGTCTTGTAAGATAAAAAAAAGGTCATTTTTTTAGGATAATAAGTCTTGTAAGGTTTTATTTATTTTAATATTATTAAGATAAAATTTACTTAAATAACCCAATAAGAGTGGACATATTTTTTTCAAAAATAAATTGAATTCAAGATTAAACCAAATCTACTCTTTTCGTATGAGACGGTTGATATCTATTATAGGTTTGTTATATGTTTTTATTTTATAATATAAAAAAAATTTAACCAACATACTTCTACTATATATATATATATATATATTAATTTTATTATATTTATAATTTTTCATAAATTATGATTTTTAAACTTAATCATGTGCTTTTAAAATAAATATTTTTTATTTTTATTTTTAGGAAGGGAAGATAAATACGTTTTAGCAAATATGTCTTAGTAGTCATGCATGAGATTTATTTCTAAATTTTATCAACTTTGAAAATATTTATTGTCATATTTCACTTCATATTGATTTGGGATATGATACATATTTTAAAATCTTTCTTAGCCAGTTTTATTTTTTAAGAAAAATTAAATATTTTTAAATAGCAACATACAAAGAAGATATAGCATGCTAAAATCATCAAACCGATCACACCTATCCATGTAGCCCGATAACATATCAAATTGACCGCGTCCATCCCTACCGATTAACATGTATGTTGATTTGAAGTTCTACTTGTTCGAGTTTATACATCTGTCGATGTTTTAGGTTTTTCAAAATCGTAAAACTAAAATCTTTTTATAAAATAAATCAATAATCGATCAAGCTAATCGCTCTCATCCATATAACCCAATAATATATCAAAACGACCACGAGCATTTATACTAATTAACATGGATAAGATATGAAAATAAGATGTAATTAACAACACACATATTTTCTCCTCTTACATTTCTCAATATCTCAACTTAATTTTTAATTATGAATAATTTTTATTTAAATTAAGTGTTATTTTTTAAATTTTCTATAGCATAGAAAATAATAAAGGAATAATTATAAAGCTTAATATTAGAGATGAGTTTTTTTTTTTCAAAAACCAACCAACCTAATCAAGTATAAGATCAAACAAAATTATATGTATTTTTTTGAAAGTTGGTTGGGTCGATAGGTCCAAAAAATATTAAAATCAATCTTATCAGTTTGATTGAAGTTCCAAAAATTATGAAAACAATATGAATTGAGCTAAACCTATGATATTAATATATATTGATTTTTTAAAATATATTTTTAATTATTACTTTATATATTATAATTATTGTTTGGTATTAAATATGTAACGGACATACGATCGAATAAGTGTAAGTACCCTACTAGTAAATAGCAGGATTATAAGACTGATTTAACAACGACCTGAACCTAACGAGTTCATGTAGAGCGTATAATTCAGTTGACCTTAGTACCTCGTTATCCAACTAAGAGGTCTAAAATGTCAAGATTTGGTAAAATCGTGAGATCCCGACGTGATCACGGTTCTCCCTTTCTATGGGTATATAATGATCTTCATTTATCTGTATGTAACGACTTAATAATGTAATGCCTATGATGATTTATTTTCTACTTAAATTAAGTTCGTATGTAATTTTATCACACATGTAACCGTGTATCAAAGTCACATAATACATATCATTTCACATAAGTTAAATGTTATATATATATACCTCTTAAATGAGGAGAATATAAGATTCAATTCAGTTTATCTAAATTTCTACTTCTCACTACAAATCACTAAAATCTTGAACATATGAAATTCTCTTCAAACAATTATAATTTTGAATCTTATTTAAAATTATAAAATTTAAACATTACTCAATAAAAACTCTTACTCAGACACTCATAATTACTCTTATCATTAATGTTTCACGTCTCACTTAAGTCACTCTTAAATTATCCAAAAATCTCTAAATTAATAATTTTTTCTTACATTACTATATAGATTATATGTTTTTGATCGATAATATGAGATTTTAATTTTATCATACTTTTATCTTATGTTCAATAAGTTACTAAGTACACTTTATTTTTTAAATTTTTATATAATTATTTTGTCTAAAAGTTTTAATGATTATTTTTAAAAGTAATTATAATTTTATATTTATATACTATCTATTAAAATAATTTTATTTTTATTTAGTGATAAGAGATTAAATAAATATAATAGATGATGATTAAATGATATATTTTTTAATTTTAATAAAAAAATTATATTATATTATGATTAAAGATGTAATATTATAGAATTAATATAAGTTGGTTTGATTTTTTTTTTTTTTTTGGGAGAGGTAATATTTTTTTGTTTCAAAAGTTATATCCTATTAAAAGGTCAATGCCTACGATGTTGGGAGTCGGACCTATTGGGTCCACAAAGTTGTCACCACTACAATATTTATTGCAAGCTATTTAACAGTTCTTAAAATTGTGTGCCAACTTTTTTCTTGGGTAAATAACATGAACAACACCGTTTAAAATGTTTAAAATGGGGATTGTTATTTTTGTATTTATTTGGTCACTCCAATAGAGTAATTTGCTCCGATCATATCAATATTTTTATTTATATAAAAATTAAAGTATTAAATTATTAAAAAAATTAAATTTTATTATTATTATTTTATACTCTGAAAATAACAATTTCTTCTAAGAATCAAATTCTTAACTTTACATTTACCTATCTTATAAGAAAATTTTAATATCATTTAATTACAATTGTTTGAATAAATATTACTCAATAAGAAAATATATATTTTTAAAAAATAAAATTTTTGCTCATGATAGTATTTTTTTTTTTGCTTAATTTGATAATAAGATCATATATGTAAAATTTGAAAATTTAGTTGCAATTTTATCAAATTCACATATTTCACATTTTTAATAAGAATAACATAATAATAATTCAGAAGTGGAGAATAATGTCGAGTATATATGAATCATTTTCTGTAAATCCTGATTATTATGAACAAAAAGAAAATAGAGGACTGTGTTCTCAAGTAGTCTCACTCAATATATCCCTTTGTAAAATGATGGGTGTTTCTCTTTCAATGAGGAGTGAAATGATAGCAGAGATAGAGAGGGAAGTGAAATGAAATGAATGGATATAAAATAAAATGCTCAAAGCACTTTCAAATTAAGTGGATTGTCTATTCTCTATCCATCACGATCAAAGTCGAAACAAGTAGATCTGAGAATGACCCTAATTGAGCGTAAAATATAAGCTATTAACTCTTTATTCTTGTTGGACATTAAATTTATCCAAAACACCTCACATGCACCTAAGTTGATTCATGAAAATGAAAGTGTAGAGCACAATACTAATGCCTACTTTTAAGAAAATTGTACCAGAAGATTTTAGGTAAGAGATTGGTACATATAATTGTAGTGAAAGTATTCTCTTACATAAATTAAAATAACACTTTTATATATTACATTTATTTCTCTTACATGAATTAAAATAACACTTTTATATATTATATTTATAATAGATGTGACGATTTTTTATTAGATACAGTTATATAAATTTAATTATATTTAAAATAATATTACGTCGTATCATTTTTGATAAATAAATTTTTCACACTCAAAAAGTGTTATATTTAGAGATACAATATATGTTAGTTGTAACTAAAAGTATTGGAGTAAAGATAAATAAGAATCTTACATTGAAAAATTAAGACAATTAAAAAGAGTATATTTTATATATTACATTTATAATAGATGTAACGATTTTTTATTGGATACAATTATATAAATTTAATTATATTTAAAATAATATTACGTCGTATCATTTTTGATAAATAAATTTTTCACACTCAAAAGGTGTTATATGTGGAGATATAATATATGTTAGTTGTAACTAAAAGTGTTGGAGTAAAGACAAATAAGAATCTCACATTGAAAAATTAAGACAATTAAAAAGAGTATATTTTATATATTACATTTATAATAGATGTGATGATTTTTTATTGGATACAGTTATATAAATTTAATTATATTTAAAATAATATTATGTCGTATCATTTTTGATAAATAAACTTTTCACACTCAAAAGGTGTTATATGTGGAAATATAATATATGTTAGATGTAACTAAAAGTATTGGAGTAAAGACAAATAAGAATCTCACATTGAAAAATTAAGACAATTAAAAAGAGTATATTTTATATATTACATTTATAATAGATATGACGATTTTTTATTGGATACAGTTATGCAAATTTAATTATATTTAAAATAATATTACGTCGTATCATTTTTGATAAATAAACTTTTCACACGCAAAAGGAGTTATATATGGAGATATAATATATGTTAGTTGTAACTAAAAGTGTTGGAGTAAAGACAAATAAGAATCTCACATTGAAAAATTAAGACAATTAAAAAGAGTATATAAGTGCTTCATTTACTCCTCCCAATAAGGTTGATCTTTTTGGTTGAAATCGTATAGCACTATAAGAGGTTCATTGATCTATTAGGCTTCCACAAATTGGCATTAGAGTAAGGTTCAAGGATTGATGATACATGCACACAGGTCTATTTAGGGGTATGTGATGGGAGATGGGTTTTTTTTGGTAATTCAAAAAGAGGCACGCAATAGACCTTTATACTCTAGTTATAGGCCTAGTCAAATAGAATGACCCTAAATGTACTAAGCAAAGAGTCTCCCAAGTGCAATGTGGAAAGTTTGTGTGTGAACTCAAAACAAATCTCAAAATACTAGAGACATGGCTGCCAACCACCATGTAGTGATCTTGGTGTGTGAGCCTAATGGTTGTGCCAAAAAATGTGGTATCTCATCCTCTGTCGCATTTGACAATAATAAGGTAGGGCCTTATGGTTCAAGAAAGAGCCATATATGACTCATTTAAGGGAAGGATTATTAGAGTAAAAAAAACAAGAGTCCCACATTGAAAAGTTAAGACGATCCAAAAGAGTATATAAGTGTTTAGGTTACTCCTCCCAATAAGGTTGACATTTTGGGTTCAAACCCCATAACATTTATGGGATACTCGTTGGCCTATTGGGCTTCCACAAATTGATATCAAATTAAATTGTGATGTTGTGATGCAAATTCATGCGAGATACTTGAGAACTAATTTAAGCTTTAAAGGTTAGATTAGACTAGGAGCATTGCATGGAGAATGGACAAAGTTTACTAATGCATGTCGATCGATTGAGGGTATAAGTCAATCGGTCGAGCTGGTCGATTGATCGAGGATCTAGGGTGTATCAATTAAGGATTTTTTGCTTAATTTTGGATTCCTAGTTTAAAGGCTAGATCGATTGAAACATGACTCAATCAATCGAACGAGTATATAAAAATAGAGTAAATAACAAAATAGGACATAATTTTTGGTGCAAGAAGTTAGGGTAAGATGGGATTTATTGTAGTTTCCCATTTTAGGCGTGTATAATAACTTGAGTGTGCCCTAGAATCTATTAAGAGAGCATTTGAACAAAAGAGAAGAGAGAGCTAGAAAAGAGAGATTAGGGTTTCTGCATTGATGTGTGAGAAGTCTTTATAAGATCTCTTTGAGTGTTATTTTTCTTAAGGGAATGTTTTCTCTTTAAGATATCTCCATTATAACTTGTAATATCCATATTTAAGCAAGTGAAAGTCATCTCTATTTGAAGGGGTGAAGAACTGGAGTAGACTCACCATATTGATTGGGTTGAACCACTACAAACTTGATGTGTTCTTTCTTATAGGGTTTGTTGTGTTTTGTATCCTTTGGACATTTATATTCTTACTTGGATAAGTAGATATTAACAATATCTTAGAGGTTTATATTTTCATAACAAGTGGTATCAGAGCCTTGTTCGACTTGGAAGTATTATATGGTTTTTATATGTTTGGATTTTTAGTGGTTGATGTTGTGGTTTGTAGTTGCATCTAGAAAAACTCTTGTGTGTTGAAAATGAGCATAATATAAATAGAGAGGTGGGATAGCACTACGTACTTTCATATTTGGAAGAGTGAGATGAAAGGTTTGTTGATTCAACATGAGGTACCTCAAGCCCTCGATGAGACTCCAGAGTATCCAGATGATTTTACAAAATTTTAAAAGAAGCAATTGTTGTTGACGGCTTACACCTCAATTGTTTTTGCATTTGCATGATAATGTAGTTCGTGAGGTTCAAAGTACAAAGACTACAAAGTGATTATGAAAGAATTTAGGCAAAATATACATACAAAAGACTATATCTCGAAGGTTCCATTTAGTAGTTTCTTTAAGCAGTTGTGACGATGCTTGGGTCTTGGACTCAGGGTGCACTTTTCATATGAAACCTTACAGGGAGTAGTTTGTTGATTACAAGGAAGGAAATAATAGTATAATTCACATAGGAAACAACTATCCATGTAATATGATTGGAGTTAGGTTGGTGAGGCTTCGCCTCAATAATGGTTTAGCATTTGTGATGAAGAATGCGATGCATGTGTTGACATTAAAAAAAAATTGATCTCGTTGAGTACTTTGGATAATATGGGTTATAACTACAGGAGAAAGCATGGTCAAGTGAAGATGTGTATAGATTTTTTGGTATACTTCAAAGGTGTACTAAGAAATAAGCTTTATTATCATAATGTTATTATATAAACAAATATTTCCACAATAAGCCACAATACGGAGAATGTTAATCTTTGGCATAAAAGGTTGGGTCATATAAGTGAGAGAGGATTGGAAGAACTTACCAAAAGGAAGATTCTTGGTGAGGGTAATTTTGACAAGTTTTCTTTCTATGATTATTACATCTTTGACAAGATGAAGAATGTGAAGCTCACACCGAAAAAATGGAAGGGATGTGACATACTCGACTATGTGCATTCAGATTTATGGGGACGAGAAAGGACACCATCAATGTGTGGTGCGAGGTACATTCTTATAATAATTAATGATTTCTTAAGAAGGTTATGGATTTACTTGTTGAAAAGTAAAGATGAGAATTTAAAAAAAATTAGAATGGAAGAAACTTATTGAAACTCATGCGGGGAAAAGGTTAAGTGTTTGAGAATTGATAATGGTTTGGAGTTTTGTAATAAGGTTTTTGCGAGCTTTTTAAGGGAGAATGATATCACAAGGAATTGAACCATTCTTTGAAATCCTCAACATTATGGTTTGACATAGAGAATGAATATAACACTCTTAAAGAGTGCAAGGTGTATGATTTCTGATGCAAACATGCTCAAAATATTTTATGGAGAAGCCATTGCTACGACTATATACCTTATCAATAGGTGTCCTTTAGTGCCACTCAACTTCAAAATGCCTAAAGAGGTATGGACTGGAAAACCTGTTAAATATAACCATTTGTGTATATTTGATTGTATTGTATATGTACATGTGAGGCAAAAGAAGTTAGAGTCTAAGGCATTACAGTAAATGTTTTTAGGGTATCCTAGTTATTTGAAAGGTTACAAGCTTTGGTATGGTGTAGCTAAGAAGTGCATTACTAGTATAGATATAACCTTCAAGGATAATGAAATGTATATGGGTGAGGCTTCTGAAGAAATATATGACTCACCACAAGAGTCAAGACGTAGATTGGTTTGTTTCGAGCTGAAGCCATTGGTGTATAATAACCAACCTAGGAAAGAGCATAGGTAACCAGAAGAATATATTATACAAGAACCTCCTAATGATGATAATCATGGTATAGATATGGAGGAAGAAAAGACATCATTGAACCCAAGTCACCTAGATTGGAAAATGACTACTTATTGGCACGAAATAAAATTTAACGCATGACTAAAGCTCCTGAGAAGTTAAACCTCGTAGCTTATGCATTGAGCATGGAGTTGGAGATTCCAGGACTTGAGCCAAGGTCCTATGAAAAATAAATGAATAGAAAGGATGTTAATAAATGGTAGAGAGTCACGAAGGATGAAATGAGTTCTCTATACAAAAACAAGACATGAATAATAAATAATACTACAATAAATCTTAATAATATTTTAAAAGATATAAATATAATGATAGTAGGTGAAAAGCTTCATATTCCTTCCATATATCAATAAGAAACAGAAGTTTATTTATTAATAGAAAACAATTTCCTAAACTTATATCAACATTTTATATAATATCTAGACAAAATAAGTCTAATAAAATTAGATGGTGATATTATTTATGTATCAAAAATAAGAAAAAGACTTAATTATATCAAACCCAACTTTTATCTAATAACATAAAAAGTAAAAACGTGGTGAGATAGAATAGAAAAAATCTTATTTAGAAAATATTTCATTAGATATAGAAGAGAAATAAAACTATTTTTTTAATGAAATACAGAAAGATAAAACCCTAACAGACATCAGAAAACTATTAAAAATAATCAACTTAGAAAATCCTTTAAATCCAAAAATAAATAAATCTTAAATAATTGTCAACATAAAATTAAGAGATTCTAACAAGGTTATAAGAGTAAAACAGAATTATACTCTATATGACATAACTGAATTTGGAAAAAAAATTTAATAACTTTTGAAATTAAAAGTCATAATATAAAGTAATTAACCTCACTCTAATCCATCATTCCTAGTCAAAAAGGAAGCTAAGAAAAGAAGAGGAAAAAAGAGAATGGTAATAAAATTCAAAATATTGAATAAATAAACCATTGATAATGAATACTTTATTCTAAAGAAAGAAGAATTATTATCATTAATAAAATGAAATAAATAATTCTCAAGTTTTGATTTGAAAAGTTGATTTTGGTAAATAAGACAAGGTAAGGAATCTCAAAAATTAACGTCATTTAGTTTTCCTCTAGGACAATTCTAATGGACAGTTGTAACATTTAGATTAAAACAAACTTCATATATTTTTCAAAGATATATGGATAACATCTTTTAGAAATTACAAAATACTTGTTATGTTTACATAAATGATGTTTTGGTTTTCAGTAATGAACTAAATAAACATTATTTGTATATTATTAATATTTTATAATAATGCAAAAAATAAGGCATTGTACTCTCTTAAAAGAAATCAGTAGTTGCTTAGCATAAAATTAAATATTTAGGGTTGGGAATTAAAGATGAAAAACATAATCTACAACTCCATATACTAAATAACATTCAAGGTTTTTCTAGTGAATTAAAGGATGAAAACTAATTACAAAGATTTTTAGGATGTTTGACATAGTCAAAACATATATCAAGAAACTTGTAGAAATGCGAAAACCTTTACACGTAAAACTAAAAAATACCATATTTGGAAATAGACAAAAGAATATACTCTGTATATGGATAAAGTAAAAGCAAAGGTAAAAAAATTTCCAACTTTATACGAACCAAGACCAAATGATAAAATTATAATTGAAACAAATGTTTCACAAGAATATTAGGGAGCAGTTCTGAAAGCAAAAGTAAATGATAAAGATGAATATCTTTATAGGTATACATCAAGAACATTCAAAGGTCCAAGTTTAAATTGTCACAGTAATAAAAAAATATCTAGTTGTTAAGAGCTATCAAGAAATGCACAGTATATGTTATAAGTTTCAGATTCATTGTTAGAACAAATAGCAAATTTTTTGATTATTTTTTAAGAACTAATATTACATGAGATTACAAACAAGACAAGAATATTAGGGAGCAGTTCTGAAAGCAAAAGTAAATGATAAAGATGAATATCTTTATAGGTATACATCAAGAACATTCAAAGGTCCAAGTTTAAATTGTCACAGTAATAAAAAAATATCTAGTTGTTAAGAGCTATCAAGAAATGCACAGTATATGTTATAAGTTTCAGATTCATTGTTAGAACAAATAGCAAATTTTTTGATTATTTTTTAAGAACTAATATTACATGAGATTACAAACAAGGAAGATTAGTTAGATGGCAATAATGGTTCAACCACTACAATTTTGATGTTGAACATCTACTAAGAAATAAGAATAGCTTAGCACATGCTCTTACTAGAGAATTTGCACCACTAATTATTTTTATGCTTTTATGAATGGAACATTTTGATATTAAGATCAAGATAAAGGAAAAGTAGATAAACATCCTACAGGATAACCCGAGTTATTATACCTCGAGAAATCTTTTATAGAGGTAGGAAATAAATAGGAAGAACTTAATTGTTCAAAACAACTCTTAGAGTCTAAAAATTCAAAAGAAGAATCTTCATCAAAAGTTTAATTTAAAAAAGGTGAAACTTCTAAAGAAAGAATTAAAAATGGAAAGGAAGAACCTAACAGTTTAAAAGAGTAAAATCTCTTAAACAAAAAAACTCAATTGGGTAGATAAAGGAGAAAAATAGAAATATAAAAAAGACTTATGTGGTCTATAATGACCCAAAACTAGGAATCTTTAACAAGTGGAAAGAAGCCAATAAATCTATATTAGGAATAAGTGGAGTAACTCATAGAGCCTTCACCAACAGTATAGAAGCTGAAGGTAGTTATGCCAATTACAAAATACCAAAACTGATAACTCTAAAAGAGATAGTAAGAAATTATTCTACAATATTATAATAGCAACCAACAACACCAAGCAGATTGAAAAATCTAGGAAAAATAGTAAGACCTCCAATACTATTTAAAGAAGCATATCTCCCAAAGACATTAAAGGCAGTTAGCATTCAGTGCTATTCAAGGAGGCATCCTAAGAAATTCTCCAATCATTGAAGATGAGAAGGACTAATATAGAAACATCAACAAACCATAATGGTTAAGTGTTTATAACTTGGCCAGGAAATCTACTTAGGAACATATTGAAGACAAGAAGTTATATACTACAGACAAGGAATTTCCTATAGGAAGCAAATTCAATATCTTGGAAGGGGTTGATCCAATATTTGTTTACAAAACTTTCCATGCATGACTAATAGAAAACATATATTCAAGAATTAATTTAAATGAATTAAATTATTTTCCAGAAAACTTCAAAAGAGTAATCAAGAACTTTGGAAAAAAGATCAAATCAGATGACAAGCATGTTTATCTCATATTTTTCAATTCACTAATGGACTACAATGAGGAAGGATGTATCAATCCTTACCATTTCATCAAGATAAGGATTTCCAATATAAACAGAAAAGTTCCCAAACCAAGGGCGCTTCCAAAAAAGAAATTCAACAAAGAAAACTCTGTGTACTAAAAGGTCACATGTTATGCCAAATTTACTATGAACTTAGGAAGATTCACAACTCTACTAAAATCAAAGTAAATTATTCAACTCATATAGTCATTATTATTTCCCATAGTAGCATGGCTCTTTTAGAGGAAGATGGTGAATTTTTTTCCAAATATGAAGCCAATTTTAATAGAAATAACCTAAAAATTGGTCAAAAAACAAGGAAGGTATTCTACTTCTATGCCAAAAAAAGCCATTAAAGATCACAAATGCATCTATTACTTTAAAGATCGAGAAAATGAAGATGGGTCATCATCAGCGCCATCAAAAAGACTATTGGTAGAAAATGATAAAAAAAGAATAAAGAAAGGAACTGTTGAAAGAAGACGACAAAGAAAATAAAGATATTTCACATCTTAAATGATAACATGTGCCAAGGAAAAAAGTAGTAACTACTATGAAAAACAAAAAAATAGACGAATTATTAGAGCAAAGAGAATATAGTAATTTTATTACTGTAAACAGGGATTCCTTGTGCTATAATATAAATCCTTGTTTTTATTTCTAAACACATAGAAAAACCAAAACACATTACTTTGAAAAACACAAAAACTCTAGCATAAAAATTATTTCTATCTAGAAACCCTAAACCAGTAATGATATACCCAATAATTATGAGTAGTTAATAATCCCTCCAAGGTTCTTAGGTGGCCTTAAGTTTGTAATAATTATTATATTATGAATAAAATGAAGTTCATTTACTCTTTTCAAGTAAGTCAAAATTAAACAACATCTATATACAGATGCAAAAGGTTCACCATTACCAAGAGAATGTTGAGATTTGAGCAAAACTGAAACATAATCAATGTAACAAAAAAAGACAAACATAAGGAAAGATCATGGTAGAACTATTAAATTTAGGTATAATAATTATAAAGTTAAATCAGTTAAGAATATTGGATGTTTAGATATTTGCTTACCAATTAAATATTGATAAATAGAAAGATGGAAAATAGAAAGAAAAATAAAAATTATCTATAGGAATAAACAACTAGTTCTAACATTAAAATGAAAGATAAAAATCTAATTATATTAGAAAAATTTGATGAAGGTTATCTCTTAACCTTAAATGATTATTTTAAAGATGATGATAATGAAACTTATCCCAAAAAATTTGATGAAGGCTATTTTAATTAAAAATATGTAAGAATAAAAAAAGAGTAATTCAACAACTTAATATTTAGATGATGTTTCATTGAAAATTATAAGTATATTGTATATATACAAAAAAAACTTATTTATATATTATGAATAAGGAAAAAATTGTATTTAATACATATGACTTATCAAGGTTCTAGTAGCTTAATCAGTACATTAAGATCAAATCGAGTGAAATTTTATCATAAGAGTCTCTAGCAATCAAAAACCCCCTTTAAAATTACTATTATAATCATATGAATAGTAATTAATGAAAAAGTTAATACGGTTAGATTTTGAAAAAATTAATAATATTAACCATGAAATCTAAAAATATTTTAGAAATTTTTATAAATTTTAAAGTTATAAGATAGGCTAAATTTAAGGACATTTAAGGTTGTATTGACATGTAAATACTATTCATCTTTTAACGATAGAATTATTATTCCCTTGGCATCTTTGTTATCGTGCATTCTTTTCCAACTTTAGAAAATGTTAATTATTGTTCAATTTGTCAACTCAATTGGTTGGTAAAAATGCCATTTCTCATAGCCTAACCCGTGTCTAAGTGGTCCAATAAGAACCTAGCCAAGAAAAAAAAAGTGGACCATATACCAGTACTTTAAAAATAATGAGTAATCTTTTTTTTTTCTTTTTCTTTTTCCAAACGTATTTGTGGCTGCTATAAACATGTGAACAGCCTTTCGGTCACTAAAAATATATTCTTTAATATATATAGAATAATAAGATTTTGTTTTTAACTCTTTTATACATGTTTGACCTAGTTAATTTCATATTCGAAATTATGTCCTATTGAAATTCATTTGAGTACACGTTAAAGAGTAGTGTATATCTATAATTTCACAGGACAAAATTTTTCTTTAAAACAAAAAAAGATGTATCGGTGTTCCGATTTCCGTCCATCACTTAAGGAACCTCTCCAATGACCTTTTTTATTTTATACTTATGTATAAAAAACATTTTTAAATAAGTATTAAAAAATAATAAATTAAAAATAACACTAACATACACATTCCATATAAAGAAAATATTGGTTAAAAATAATACTAATTTTCTTTTTCCACTCTTCAAACGCTAAGATCATTAAATTCAAGAGATAATGCTTTAAATTATTAGACTAAGAAAATTATTAATATTTAGACTTATTATTATTATTCGAATAAATTCAAATATCAATAAATAGTGTAATTTTTTACCATTAATTCGTGGTATAAAAAATTAGTAGCGAGATTACTATCAACTATAATATTATGTAATTTTTAAATATGAGAATAATAAAACTATATGCAAACATCAAAACTCTCTTATGCATTTTTCTATATACTCATTACACGTATCTTTCTAAAATTAATGAACCGGTTTTATTTACAACTTATAAAATAACACATTTTAGAGGGTGTACAAGGGAGAATTTAGGATACTATTGCTAATCTTCTTTATTCTAATATTAAAATGATATGTTATTTAAAGTAATTTTTTATGTAGTATAATTTCTATATAATATCTTACCACATGTTTTATCAATATATATAGTAAATATGTAGGAAAAATTAATTAAAATGTGAGTATTATTATATAAAAAGAGTTAATTTTTATTTATATATTTATCATATATTGATAACATATATAATAAAAAAAATTAAAAATGAGACTGGTGAATTTTCTAATATATATATATATATATATACACCATTCTCAATCAAATGTGCATGTAACCACGCAAATTGTTTTATTTTATGTTTATATGACAACCATACAAATATTTTGTTGATACTATTAATATTCCTGTGAAGCGTAGAGAATATATGAGTATTGGACCACCGACCCCAATTAATTGTTCGATGTGGTTAGATATTCTTATCTAACGAGATTTTGTTGCTTTTAATTCTGATTTATATAAGAAAATATGAATAATTTAATTTATATATCATAGTATAATTAATTATTTTTATTAAATATTACATAATTACTTTAATATTATATATATATAATTTTATATTCAATATAATATTAATATATCATTAATTACATAAAACAACTTGATACGCTGATATAAAGAGACATTTTTTCTTGGACGTTCAAATGTACTTCTTGTTCTTCCGTTTCCCAAGGTTAGATATTATTGAGTTAGGGAATCATATTTTTTTAAGTATACACTCTTATCTATGGTTACTAACTTATTAAAATTATTTATTTCCTATCGATTTAAATTCGATTTGATATCGATAAATTTAAAATTTTTTAATCTGAATTCGATCTGATGATATAATTAATATGAACTAATTTAAATTTAAACAAATTGAATTTTTTTAATCGAATAAAATTAAATTAATATTAAAATTTATTTATAAATTATTGTCATATATAAAATACGACATCCACTAATTTAAATTTTAATTAATATTTTTATAACTAATATTATTATTTATAATTATAATTAAAAAAATCAAATAAATAAATTGTATAATTTTACCCAACTTAATCTAAGTTATATGATTTTCATAATTTGGATTTAGAAAATGTAGAATCGATTTATCATAGGTTAAATCTGTTCTTAAAGCTAAAATTTTTACAAAGATCAATTCAACCCATATTTATATTATATATATATATAATACTTTTATAAATTAAAAGGTAAAAAATAGAATAAAACTAATTGTTTTTTTTTCTCTACTCACTTTGCACAAATATACTTCACGTTTCTAAATTCCAATTAATCTTTCGTTACTTCATATTTATAAATTTCAATTAATTATTTCTTATTTTCTTATCAAAATTCCATAATCTTATCTAATTTCTCAATTTAAGTTCATAACTAGTAGAGATCTTAAGCATAGCATCAAGTTATTGACTCTCTAGTTTTCATATTTATATTATTTAAATTAAACGTTTATTTATGTATTTAATTTATGTTTATATTAATACAAAATTAAATAGTATATATTTGTGTTAGTTTTCATATTATTTAAATTTTTAATACATGATCTTCATTTATTTATTGTTTGAAAAAAATTAAAAAAAAATTTGGTCCAAATTTTAATCAATTATTAATATAATAATTATTTTGTTATTAAAAACAAATAATTTTTACTTTAAAAAAATTGATGGTAAAACCAAAAAAAATAAAAAAATACTCGATCTAATCTAACTTAATTAGAATGTTTTGATTTGAATTGATTCTTACTTTTTAATAACTTACGTTATTATTTAAGTTATAAATTTAACTTAAATTTGAATTAATTTATAATTTTTAATAATTATAATAAAATTATATTTAATTTATTTAATATAAATAGTCAGACATGCCTAGGAGTTGTAGGTAGTGTTGGAGTATAAAAAAATAATTTTTATGTTTAATATTTAGTTATGTTTAATATTCGTTGAATGAAATTTTTGGAATTGACTTGCATAACTCAATTTTAACATGTATAATGTTTAAATTTTAAGCTTTAATTATAAATTTATAGATAATATAATTATTTAAGAAGAATGTTACATTACTTTTGACTCAAAAGAATCAATAATGCGATTGTTTTTAAAATAAAATATGACTACGGAACTTTCGTTAGACCTTTCAGTCTTTTCAGAACATATTAAACTTTTTTTATTTTCACTTCATCCACGAAGAAATCTTAAACTACGAATTATTTTTGTAATTAAAATTTTAATTCGAATCAATTCAAATAATTGTTTCATTTATTTAATTAAAAAAAATCAATTAAATTTTTTCTTGCATATTACCCATTATCCAGTTGTACAACAATAACACTTTTAATTATGTATTTGTACCATCAACGTAGAGTCAACAAGAAAAAAAAGTTACATTTGTGAAAAAATAGATATAAGTCAGAATGATTTTATGAATACAAAAATGTTTTTATAACAATTTAATAAATATATTATTTTACTTTCTGTAATTTAATTTACCTATTATTAATAAATATCTTATAATTATTTTATTATTATATATTATTAACTTTACATTTAAACAATAATATTATATTTGTTGGATACATGAAATATTACATATAATATTATTTTATATAATTAACCCACGTGAACATATCTCCATATCAATTTAAAATATTCTAATATTTTATTCGATGATGTGCCAAGCACTTGCAGTGGTATTGTATGGTTCATTTTTTTAGCATTATTACGTAAGATTTTATTTATAACATATATAAATATATAAATAGTACACGTCTTCTAATTTTATTGAATAGATAATATGTTAAATTTATTTAAATTAAAAAATTTAACTTAATTTATTAAATTTGAATCAAAATAGATTAAATTTTTTATAATCAAGTCGAATTTAATGTAAAGAGTATATTATTTATTTGTATTCAGATTAAATTTAAATTGATTTTATAATCCGTTGTAATTCAATTCATACAAAAATATTATTATAATTATAAATAAATAAATGTTTTATGTTATAATATGTTATATTTAAATATTATATATACCATAAATTATAATTTTAGTTTAAAAATAAATATTAACGTTAAACCTTGATACTAGTTTTATAATTTTTCAAATATAATTCTTATTTTTTGATTTTATTAGTTATAATTATATAAATAATAAATTTTGTTAAATATACACCAATTTAAAATTTAAATGTTACGTATATTTTATTTTATATATTACGATAATTCATAAATAAATTTTAACATCAATTCGACATTATTTAATATGAAAAAATCTAATATATTCTGGTTGATTATATCATCAAATTAGATTTAGATTAAAAATTTCAAATTTAATTTAGATCCTAGCATAATGGAATTGATGGAAAAGAGACGGTTCAATCTTGTGTTTATTCTTACTTTTAATGATTGTAGGATTATTTTTAACGGATTATGGCACACTTAGTGATTAAATTTATATTTTTGAAAACTTTACATCTTTTAACAATTAGTACATTTAAATCAATCTTAATTTTTTATAAAAAATATTATTGTACACTTTCATACCTAAAGTCTTAGATTTAAAATATCCGTAAACTTTATAATTTTAGTAAGTTTCGGTATTACAATACATTAACATAAAAGTCTTAAAAATATAAAATTTGAAATGTATGAATTAAAGATTTAAGGGTTTCAAAGTATGGATCACATAAGTAATTTTTTTCATTTTAACGTTAAAATTATTAGTTAAAAATATAAAATTTGAAATGTATGAATTAAAGATTTAAGGGTTTCAAAGTATGGATCACATAAGTAATTTTTTTTCATTTTAACGTTAAAATTATTAGTTATGTACACATGTTATAAACATAAAGGTAGTTAATTTTTAATTATAATAACACAAAATTTTAAAAATAAATTAAAAAAAAATATTTATTGACTTTTTTTATAATGATAATAATAAACAAAATTACAATATTTGTACTCACTGTTACAAAATGTGGCATTTAAGTCGAGATTAATCAATTTTTAAGTAAAACGACTTATAATAAATTTATAAGTTGGTTCGCTGAAAAATCGATGCTAGGATGTAGCGTCGGTTAAAACGTAAAACCGACGCTACATGTAGGACGTAACGAATATTAATAATTTAATTAATTTTATTATTGAATAATAAAGATGTTCGAATATTCTACAACAAAATGATTAAGTCATGTATGGTTACTATGTCATGAAGTTTATGAGTAAAATCATCACAAATATCAACATTCTAATTAAAGATGTGGTAATCTCTTTTATCAATATACATTTTTAACATATATGAATTTAAATATATGTAGTTCTTTGGTTAGAACAAGTCGGACTATGATTTGCAAATTTTTGATGATTTACGAGAGAAATGGACAGAACACATGGTTTAAATTATATCATGACAAGAAGAATCAAGAGTAGATTCTAATGATCTTAAATAACATATGAAAACATCATGGTAATTTTTATAATGTTTTAATTTCTCTATTCTTGTGTCTAAAGTTTGAGCAACTTGTTTAATTGATGTTTATGTGTTCATGTATTTAAGGTATGGATCTATTTTTTGCCCAAACTTCATTTCATCTCTCTTGTCTAGTTCTCTGATATGACAACATCATGTTAGTCACTGACTAACCAAGTATAGGAAAACCACCAAGAATCATCATATCCTCAAGAGTAATTGTTGTTTCACCCTAAAGAAATACAAAAGTATTAGTTTATAGGCATCAAAACTCAACAAATCCAAGTAACAAATCGAAGTTACACTGATTTCATATTTAGAGCTCATTATAGCATTAAAAATTGGAGTAACAAATCCAAGTAACAAATCGTAGTAATCTCTCTTTTTTCTTTTTTCTTTTAATTTTTAATTTATTTTTTTATCAACCCCCAACCAGCTTCTTGCTAGTTCCTTAACAAGAGAAGCGACAAAAACTAAAAATTAAACTATCATAAATCACTTCTGTGAATTGACATGGTTGCATTTAACGTATGCAGCAAGCCTTTAAACCTCTGGGTTGCCTAGTGGACGAGTTTAAACCTCGTGTGGGTTTTCAGTAATGATACCCACAAACATTGAACTAAATGTAAAAATTAAAAGAAATAACAAAAATAAAAAATAACAACTCAAAAACTAAAATTACAACAATATCATAAATAAAATAAAAAATTAACTTAAGAATAAAATAAAAAAATAACATGAAACATAACACAAAAATGTCTCATACTTTTTTATCTCCTTTAATATCATAATTAAAATCTAAAACATAAGTTATTTTAATCTTCTTAAACAATCATGATTTATTATAATAATTAGTTGAAAATTGTTTTCATATTTCATATAAAAAATGTATCAATTTAATTTCACCCAAATTCAATGTCATGAATCTGAATTCACTTCGACTCTATTCCTCACAAATCAATACTCTCAAAACACTGAATCCTATCGGTTCAAACACTTATACTAATTTATATGCGAAAGAGTTGATATATAGAAATGAACTAATATTTTCACATATGTATAAAGAATAAAGACTCAAAATGTTATTTCGAAGGGACGAGGTTACTATTAAATCAATCTGGTGTCGATGTAGTAATTTTTTTTTACTAATATACTCTTTTAACATATATAAGTTATTTTTTTGTGAATTAATGATATTACATGTTTCAAATTATAACATCACAAGAAGAATCTAATGATCTTAAATAATATAGGAAAATATCATGGTAATTTTTATAATGCTTTAATTTCTTCATTTTTGTGTCTCTGAAGTTTAGGATGCTTATTTTATGAATGTTTACGTGCTCATGTATTTAAGAGAATGAATTGTTATATGGATCAGCTGTTTTTTTCCCAAACTCTAGATCATCTCTCTTGTCTAGTTTCATGGTCATTATGTTGGTGATTCTAAGCAAATAAAACTTTCTCTTCTTGAAATAAAATAAAAACATCACAAAATTCATGACAAAAGAGATGACATCATTTTATTTGTAATTTTCAATTAAATATATATATATATGTATTGTATATAAATTATTTTTTGTAATAAATTTAATTATCAAGTAATTAATATTTAATTTTTCAATTATTTGTATTATTTAAACTTTATTAAACATATTTTGGTTTTTTTCTGCTATTATGTGATCGAATATAGGTTCTGAGTATAATAAAAAATAAATAAAATGTGTAAAATAATAATAATTTAAAGTCGGTTCACGTGTTGAATCGATTTTAAATTTTAAGTCTGAGCATTTAAAATCAGTTCACCGAATCGACTTTAAAACTCGGTTTTAACGTAGGGAATATTAATCTTAGGAAACGTTACGGGTGAACAAAACTAATATTATTATCAAGGGTAAACACATTGCACAAGCGTACTTTTATAAAAATTTCAAGATATTTTATATTATTAAATATAAAGTTATTTTTGTTTAAAATTATAGTAGGTATAATTTAGATTTTTATAAATAGTATAAATATAGCTTAAAAAAGAGAGATAAAAAGAATATAACTTATATATATATTCGGTGTAATATATTAAATAAGTTAAATATAGTATTATTTAATTAAATTATTTTAAATTATATTATAATTAAATTATATAATATTTAATATAAATTTATATAATATAATCATATAAAATTAATAATAAATATTTTAATAAAATAAGTTATATTAACCTATTATGTAATCTTCTACTTAAAAAATATTATTTTTACTTAAAATTTAAGAAAAAGTTAAGATAAATAATATTATAATTAAAAACTCATATATAATAATATCTAGTGCGTTTTAAGCAAAGATTTATGATATGTAAAATTTTATATATAAATGTACAATTATTATTACGTATAATATATATTCTATCTTTAAAATCAAACATATAACTGAAATAAAATAAATTAAGAAGCTTTTTTTAATACTTGATAAAGATTTACCCGGCCGTTTTCTATAGCTTTTTATTTCTTATTATATATGAAATTGATTACATTAGTAATTAATATTACAAAATAACTTGGTGTCGTATTAATTATAATAATCAATTACATTATATATAATAATCCCAAATATTTTCAAAAATCGAATGAAATCAAATTAAATTAGATTAATTCAAATAATTTATAAATCAAATGATATGATCTGATTTATATTAATTAAAATCGTTTTTCAAACGATTCGATATAATTATACTAATTTTTAAATTAATCAAATTAATTTTAATAATATATTAAAAACTTAATTTAATCAACATATATAATAAAAATCCTATTTACATCTTGGTTGCAAAATGATTTCGCTCTTTGATGAACATGATATTTAATTGTATCTTATTAAATTGTATCATATTTATGTATTATTAATTGAATAAAATCGTTATAAATCGAACTAAATTATTCGGTTATAATATTTTTAATAACCAAACAGTCTGATCTGATCTTATTTGGTTAAATTTATTTTACTCAAAATCAAACCGAATTATATCGAACACACTCCTAGTATATTATATTTGGATTTTTCGTACTCCTAAAATCATACTACTTTAGGAGGGAATACTACGTTAGCAACTTAACATTATCTCGGGGACATGGTTCCTCTGTTATGTTATTAATAGCTCTGGATATTTTATTTCTGTATAACTATCCCAACCTTTGTCAAGCTAAACATGTACTGACAAAGATAAATAATCAATTGCTATAGGATTATATATGATTATTGTCACTACTATAGAAAATCGACTTTAAACAAATTTAAAGTCGGTTCGTTGAATCGACTTTAAATTTAGTGACTTAAAATGTAAAGTCGGTTCACGGGATGAACCGACTTTACATACCGTATTTTTTTTTATTCTCATTTTTCGTATTATTCAATATATATAGCATAAAAAAACTAAAATTTAAATAATAATATAAATAATTAAAAATTTAAATATATTTAATTACTTGATAATTAAATTTATTACAAAAACAAATAATGTATATATAATACATATAGTTAACTTAAATTATAAATAAAATAATGTCGTCAAAGTGTAATTATGCGATCGAGTAAGCGGCTTGGCTTAGAATCTTGATTAGCGCCTTCACAAGCATTATGACAAAAACAACTGATCCATATAACAATTCATATTCCCTACATACACAGCACGTAAACATCCATCAAACAAGGCCTAAACTTCGTATATACGAATAAAGAAATTAAATCATTATAAATATTACCATCAAAAAGAGATTACCACATACAAGAATATTTGGCGAACTCATATTAGCACTTTATTAATCATTTGTTCATACATATATGAAGTTATCGAATCTTCCGCTAGTATTTTTAAATGATATATATAATGAACTCTAAATATGAAATCAAGTGTAGCTCGATTTCTTACTTGGATATGAGTTTTCGGCCATAAACCAACACGCTTTATGGGCACTAAAACTCACACAAGCCAAGTAAGAAATCGGAGTTACACTTGATTTCATATTTAGAGTTCATTATATATATCATTAAAAATACTAGCAGAGATTCCAGATAAATTCATATTTATAAACAAATGATTAATAAAGTGCTAATATGAGTTCGTAAGGAAAGTAGGAAAGAGATATGAGATGTAGTTTGGGCCAAAAATAGGTCCATAAAACAATGCATCCCCCTAAATACATGAGCATATAATCATCAATCAAACAAGTGATTTCAGACACAAGAATAGATAGAGAAATTAAATCATTAAAAAATTTACTGATTCTTCTCGTAAATCATCAAAAATTTGCTGATCGTAGCCCGTCTTGTTCCAACCAAAGAACTACATGTATTTAAAATCAAAATAAGAATATAATTTCATTTATTTACAAAAACAAACTCAAATATGTTAAAAAAAATTATGTATATGGATAAAAGATATTACCACATCATCAATTGGAATTTTGATATTTGTGATGATTTCACTCATAAACTTCATGACATAATAACCACACATGACTCCATTATTTTGTTGTGGAACCTACAAAATTTAAGTGTACATGAATTTTCATATCTTTATTATTCAATTGTAAAATTAATAAAATTATTAATATTGACTTATACATACCATAACTTTTGTCCATATAAGCTTATGAGATTTTTGAAGGCAATGCCTCGAAACTTGTTCCACAACTTCCATGCCCTCTATCAAGGTTTAAAACAGTTAGTTTTTATTAAATATTACAAAAAATTATAGAAGAAACTAATATGTAACTATAACTCTTACATTTCAACAAGCGATGTTGTATCTTTACTCGGATTCCTATAGAAGTGAGTCACAATACCAAGCATGATTATTAAAACGATCAACGATGGCCAACATCCAATGATCTTGGCCTTGTTCAAACCTTAATGGCCAAGGGATTATCAACTTTTGATTTGCATTGAAAGTATTAATGCTCTATCACGTAATTGTTTAGCTCGATGCTAACATCCTTCTCTCGATATTGATTGACATATGAAGAATCATGAACATTGCTAAATGTGATGAGTGATTATGTTGAAGTCGATAATAACACGCTACATATAAAAGATATATATATAATTAGATAATATAAATATAATTATATATGTTCTACATAAATAAAAGAAAAATAAATAGATTGAGGACTCACCTTGTCCACACTTGAATTATACTTAAATCGATCATTTGATATTCAAATAGTTGCAATAAGCACTCGATCGATATATACGTTTAGTCGAGGTCTACACCGTAAATTTCTATAGGAAGTGGCACAATCCATCCATCATTTATGCTAGATGCCTCCCAAATAATAGTCATCAAAGTGCCAAGATTTCTCTTGAATTTTAACGCATAAATATGACTATACTTTTTCCAAGGCTTCTTCTTGAATGACTTGCGCTGTAGGGATGATTGGCCACTAGACATAGATTTAGCACGCAGATACTTGCTTTGTATCTCTTAAATGTGCCGCATTTAAGAGATCTCGTATAATAGACTAAAAAAAAATATTATATATGGATTTTGTTATTAACAATATAAGATATAATAAAATAATAGTAGTAAACAAGTGTTATCTTTTAAGTTAAAAAATAGTACCACGTCAAAATTTAGAACAACTTGAATCGACGGTAAGCCACATACTGTTCAACCGCCTCTTAGACTGTGGTAGCATCAGAAGGCACGGGTAATGGACAATCATGAAACAATGATTGATCAATTACTATTCGCCAATGATTAGGCAAATATTGATTATGAATCATCCGATCATTGCTCAATTGTTGTACCGTTCCAATAGCAACATAGTCCGTTGACGAAGGATGTTTCAACAAACATTTCATATTCTGTAAAAAATTTAAGTGTTAAAAAAATACAACATATAATAAGAATTTAAAAATAATAGATTATATACAACAGAAATTAAAATCTTACCACATATGATTCATCAAATAAAAGAGGACTCTCATGTGGTAGCTATCGATGTACATTCTACTTGAATGTTCATCTTGGTTTGATTTATAGTAAGAATGTGCGGTGCATCGGAGAAAATGAACCACTACTTGATTGCATATGCATTCCTGGCATATAGTGAGGTCCAATGGGATGGCTATATCCCATACCGGATGTAGTTTGAGTGCAAACGAGATTGCATGGGTGGCATACTGCCCGTCATGTATGGTGGCAAGCCCTGTCGTGTATGGTGGCATGATTGGCATGAATTGTGGCATGACCGGGCGTGGAAGGTGGTATGCACTGGGCATGGATTGCATGCTTCAGCCAATATGGCATGCCACCTGGTTTGTAGCGTGATGCCATGGCCGACATTTGTCAGGATTGATGTTCTTTTAGAGTGGCAATCTCACTCATAATCGAAGCCTTAAAGGAGTTGAATTCTTTCTTCAATTTTAGTATACTTCTCCTTACTTACCGTCTGAGTCTTTTGTTTTGGAATGTTAAAATACTCCGTAGAACCATCATATTGGCTACCTCCCTAACACGACCTGTGACGTCACTACCGAATGCATGATATAAAGTATCTCTTCCAGCTTCTTCGATTATTTCACCCCTGGATATTTTTTTCTTGAACGACTCTCTACAAATAATAAAGCCATCAAATATATCATTCATTATTATATCAATTATTAAATATCATTAAGACTTTTTATCAACCAAAATTACTAACCAACTTATTTAATTGTTCTTCTCCTCATTGAGTCATCTCTTGAATTCTTTGTTTTGTGGGTCTTTGTTTCTATGTATAATTCGGTTCGGGTGTCTACCTAATTCACTTCCTACATAAATTATGAAAATTTTATTAACAATGACATGAAATTAAATTGAGGAAAATAAATATAAAAATATTTATAAATTAAGACAAATTAATAATACCATTCTATATCTAACTTCGGATTTCAAGACACTCCCAAGATGCGGTTAGGAAGAATGTTATGCATTTGTACATTCGATGATCTTCTAATAATTTGAAATTCATCTCAGACGCCTATAATCCACAAATTCTTTCCAAACTTGAGGTGTAATCCGTGGTGTCCTTGAGAATTTTGTAGATTTCATTCTCATCAAGTGTTTCCAAATATGGAAACACATAATTTCTTACCAATCTGGAAGTCTTGTATTCCTTCCACGCCTTATTTGCAATTTTATAACACTTGCTCGCTTCCAAATCATCGACTTTGTAACGATTACGTAAAAACACGGCATACAAAGATTAGATATACACCTAATATAATATATATATATATATATTGATTATAAAATATAAGAGACTTACACAAATGGTTATCCATATTTTGAACTTTTCTGCTTCGTCAACCGCAGACCAATCATTTATATTGATTGGTATACTGGACTTTGCAAGTCGACCCAATGAGGATTTCAATTGTTGACCATTTTCCCCATTGGATTACCAAGATGCATCAAATAGAACAGTATTCTATCATCCAGGTTAAGTGGAGCATCGGGTATAATCTACAACCCCTTCTTTTCAAATACGATGGATCATTTGGATCCTGATCTCTGTTGTTCGAATATCCATGAAATATCTGCAAACAATGAAGAAATATAAATTAATTGACAATTTTAGGAACATACATATATATAAGAGTTATTACAACAATATAGAACATATGTTATGTTTAAGTAGGTTGTTGATCATATACATATAATTATTTATTATCCACGATAGTAAATATATATAATCCATCAAAACCACAACATTTCAGATATTATTTCCACATAAAATAAATCAAACAAAATAAAAAACATACCTAAATCAAAAATTTATACAGAAAAAATTGCAAAATTCTACTATAATTATTTATTATCCACGCAAAATAATTATATATAATCCATCAAAACCACAACATTTCAGATATTATTTCCACATAAAATAAGTCAAACAAAATAAAAAACATATCTACATCAAAAATTTATACAGAAAAAACTACAAAATTCTACTATAATCGCAAAATAATTATATATAATCCATCAAAACCACAACATTTCAGATATTATTTCCACATAAAATAAATCAAACAAAATCAAAAACATACCTAAATCAAAAATTTATACAGAAAAAATTGCAAAATTCTACTATAATTATTTATTATCCACGCAAAATAATTATATATAATCCATCAAAACCACAACATTTCAGATATTATTTCCACATAAAATAAGTCAAACAAAATAAAAAAAACATATCTACATCAAAAATTTATACATAAAAAACTACAAAATTCTACTATAATCGCAAAATAATTATATATAATCCATCAAAACCACAACATTTCAGATATTATTTCCACATAAAATAAGTCAAACAAAATAAAAAACATATCTACATCAAAACTTTATACAGAAAATGGGTATAAAAAAATTGTAATATTTCGCTCAAAAAAATAGTAGATCTGAAAGATAATGAGAAGAGAAATATAACTTACAAAATGACGTTACAAATGGTGGTCGGAAGTGGCCGAAAATTTAGAAAGAAGGTGGCGTGCGGTGTAGGAAAATGGAGGAGAGAGGAAGGAAAATGGTTTCTGCGTAAAATTTGCCCAAAATCTGATTATATCATGTGGATAGCGTCAGTTTTACACTGAACCGACTTTAAATTCATTATAAGTCGGTTTTTTCCAAAAATCGACTTTACACAACGACTTAAATACCTCTTTTTGTAATAGTGTGTGAACGTTGAATATATTATATGTATTGTGTATGTGTGTATGATCGTGTAATGTAACTGCTTAATAATTAAAAATATGAGAAATATAATCTTATAATTTAAGAATTAAAAAAAAAAATAGAAATAGAAAATATAAATAAAAACATAAAAGATAATTATTTGTCACACTTTTTTTTCGTGATAATAAAATTAAACTGTTACAAAAAATAAATAAAAAATCTAAATATTATTTTTAGAATAAATATAAAAACTTTACGGTCACATTTCTTAAAAATAAATAATATTATCTTTGAAATATTTTGAGATGAATTAATTGAAATGACATGTAATAAAAGTAACATCTCTCATAAAAATTAATTTATTTTAAATTATAAAGAATTATATGCATTTAATTTATGTGAATATGAACAAACTCAAATAAAGGTTAATATTTGACAAAATTATATATATATTTGTAATAATAAACACGTAATGATTATTTGATTTTTACATGTGAATTAATTTAAAAAATAAATTATTATTTAATATGTTATTATTGTCGATATTTGTTTATTATACTGAGATATCATTCACAAAATTAACATTATTATTTAAAGATAAAATATTAATAAATTGGTTAATATCTTAAAATAAGATTTAATTTTATTTAAATTTGTTATTTTTGTTTAAATAATTATATAAATATATTTTATTTGTCTATTATTTTATGAATTTAATTATGAATAATTTTACATGATATCAACTCTAATCTAATTGACATTAATTTCAAAGTCCAGCTCTAATAGTTCTCAGAGTCATAGATGTCGATATTGTGATAAAAGTTGATTCTCTTGCGTAAGAATACTTTTAATTAAAATAATGAAAAATGAAAAGCATCAGAGATAAAATCGCACATCTATAATGATTATGAAAAAAACCATTTAGGAAGTATTCAAGCACAAGATGCTGATGCAATTCTTAGCATCCCACTAGCACCAACATCACAATCTGATTTGCTAATATGGCATTTTAATTCATCCAGAATGTATTTAGTAAAGAGTGATTACTGGACTGCATTTGACATACGCAAGCTAAAATGTGGTGGTCTATCATGCTCAGATATAGGGGTTGTCCAACGTATGTGGAGTAAGTTATGGGGCCTCAATATTGGGAAGAATGTTAAACACTTTATTTGGAGGATTTTAAAGAATTCTATGCCATGTAACTTTGTGCTAGTTCAAAAACGTGTTAGGGTAGATGTTGGTTGTGTGGTGTGTGGTGGTGTGATGAAGAATGTCAACCACGCCATGTGGGGATGCGTTGCACCAAAGGAAGCTTGGAAGGGTTCGGATTTGGATGGTCTCTACAGGCAGTTCAGGTTGATGGAGTTTTTACTGTTCAATTTGCAGGCAGAACAGGGGGGCATTGTTTGCTAACATAGCTTACTGGATTTGGCGTGCAAGGTGTGATAGGGTATTTAATCAGCAAAGATGGGCTGGTGCACAAATTGTGGAATGGGCAGTGCACGTAGGGGAAGATTTTCAAAGGATAATCGCTGCGAGGCCGCCTGTGATCCCTCGTTCTAGAGAAGTATTAGGTGCTATTACCAACAGACGTGCCTCTTAGATATCTCTTCGAGTCGTTGAACTTTGGGCTTTTTGGTTTGTGATTAAACTTAATTTGGATATTAGATTTCATATTATTACTATCTAGTCTAATTACATTCAGGCTATATAGATGATGGAAAGCAGTGCCCATCTTCTGTCATCAGAAGATATGTATATTTTCTGTTTGCGATTGTCCTAAAAGGATCAATTTTACATCTCATAGTTTAGTTAAATTTAAACTTAATTATAATAAATATGTTGCTTTGGTGGAATCAAAATATATCTATGTCTTGTCCTCAAACATGACCTTATTACAATTAATTAATTAATCAAATGGTTTTCTTTAAATAAAAAAAATAAGTTACGAAAATAATGAATTGATAGTTGGTGTCAATATTTAAGGTGAGAAATGAAAAACGATTGTAATATTCAAACTTTGGATTCCACCACCTAACTATTAGTATCTTACTAACAATGCCTTAATTACAGCAAAAACAAAAGATTTTTAGATTTTTTTTTATAAATAAGATTATATAAGTCAATTCCTACATGGATCGAATCCTAACCCTTAATTTGTGCATCATACACGAAGATTTGAACGAAAAAACTTGCTAGTAATTAATGCTTATGTTTTACGTAAGATCAATTTTTTCAATTTACAGATATTACTTCAGATTATCTGCTCAATACTAACGGAGAATCTTGATTTGATATTTCTATTGGATAAATTAATAAATATATTATTAAAATTATAAATATATTATTTAATTTTATTAAGTGATAAAAGTAATATTTAAATATTATTTATGGTACAAATTTATCACTATTATGCTAAATATAATATCAAATTCTTTATTATTAATACAAATCTATCACTAAATTTTTTATTAGTGATATAAATTAATCACAAAACTCCTTATTAGTTGATGTAACCATTAAAAAATAACATAATAATATATTTTTAAGGACAATTATAATTAAGTGTTATTTTTCTTCTTACTCAATAAAATTATATGTTATATTTATAATTTTTTAAATAATTTGATGATATATTTGTTAGTTTATTCATTCTTATTTCGTAATTATCTGTTTTTTTTAAGTTTTAAATTTTTTTGAGTCAATAAATACCAAATGTATCTTTTAAGTAAATACATTTCTTAAGTTCTTATGAGTAGCTGTTTGGTCGATTTATTGTATATTGGTTTTATATTGTTACCTTTTGTATAGTTATTTTGATTATTAAGGATATTAATTTGTGTGTGATTACTTATTTAACGGAGAAATTAATTTACTCATGATATCACATCTTATAGCATATTAATTAAAAAAATATTAAAATAACGTATATTATTTATAAATAAAATATGCTTTTAAATTTATTTATTAAGTTTGATCATGTCGTTTCTATTATGTCAAATTTATTTATGTAGTCCTAATATTTAACTTATTTATTAAATAAAGTTATATAAATCTTGTTAAGTAATTGTATAAAAATCCTAACAACATTTTCTTGTATACTCCACTTTATTCTAATGATATAATAAAAATCATAAAATGTTAATTTTATTTTTAATTTTTTTGATAATTTAATGATATTATTATTAAATAAAATATACTATGAAAATAATAATAATTTATATTATTGAAATATGTTAAAAAAATTAAATAATTTCACTTACCTAAGTAAAAGTTGGTGTTTTCAATAATTTTTATTTTTTTTAGTTCAAATTATTTGATACTAATTTTTTTTAAAATAAAACATTTTATATATTAAATTATTATAAAAATTATAACAATATGTTATATATTCGAAGCTTAAGTAGTATTTTTTTTAGCATTATTCTTCTATTATTTCTTATCTCTATCTAAGTTTAACTATTTTAATGGACACTAAGATCAATCATCCACTTTAAACAAAAACATGCAATTTAGATTTACATCTAGATGGATATAATTTAGGTTGGTTTAAATTTTATAAAATATAAATAAATTAGATCAAATTATTCCTACATATCAAATCGAATTGGATCAAACCATTAAAATAGATTTAGTTTAATTATAATTATTATATATTAAAAAAATGTTATGTTATTACTCATCAAGTAATATTTATTTTTATTTTTATCATATTATTAATCTATTTTATTCTAATTTGAAACATAACTTTAACATTAATATTATTTTTATTTATCTAACTAGTTAAAATAATTTAAAAAATTATCGTTTCAAAGTATTGAATAGTAACAGATTTACGGACTAAATTACATAAATTATTATGCTTGTAAATTATAAATATAATAGTATAAACGATCCAATCTAATTTATATAATTTAAATTTTTTATAATTTAAAACATAACAAACCAAATTAAATTATTGAAAACATTTCAATTTATAGATTTTTCTATCCAAATTTAATATTTATTTAAAAAAAAAATCTATCGCATATAGTTTTTATGTGAAAAAAGAATTCCTTCTAACATAATGAAGAAAGAAAGACATCAACATCACCGATATTTTGTTTTTTTTTTAATAATATGAAGATTTATTTCAATAAGATAATTAAATGCTTCCAATTTGTTCGGTTGTTTTTTACTTCTCTCTTCCAGTTGTAGTTTTAACTTCTAAGTACATGATATGTCTACGTACGACGATTCAAACATCGCACAATAGTACCAAAATGGCAAGTTGTCTTTTGACATTTTTTACTTCAAGCTAATAATACAAGTAAATCATCGGTTTATATGCTCAATTTGGCAATTAAAAATGCAATTCTTTTTTGTTAGTACGTATATAATTATTTATAAATTTATTATTATTTTATAACGTGTAATAAAATACGTAAAAAACAAGTAAATTTATAACATACTCAATTATATAGTTATATAATAATTATAATGCTATGAAATTATATTATTTGATATATGTTTGTAAGAATATATAAGAGGTGAATGATGTTATACGAATAATATTATATATGTAATTAACATATTAAAGTAATTATGGGTTGATTTATTAATAAAAATTAATTATAGTGTATTTAAACATGATAACAAATAAACTCGGGATGTCGATTTTCTTGGTAAAAGTAAAAATTTATGAAAAAACTTTAACTTTAATACGGTAAAAAATAATCGTTGAAAACGGGATGGAGTTGAGAATTATTCCACGTGTCCTGACAATTTATTGATTATCGTTTTCTTACAATTTTCTTTTAAATAAATTGTATGTTTGTAAAATTTTATAATTAAATAAATTTTGATAAAAATATTTTTATAAATAAATATATGCTTTAGTTATGAATTTTTAATATCATGATATATGAGAAAAATATTATAATAATTATTAAATTAATAAAATAAATAATTTAATTATAATTTATATTTATATTTTAAATTTAATTATATTATAAATAAATATACTTAAAAATTTATCAAACTTAAATTATTAAAGATTCTATTAAAAATCCTCAAATCTCATAAAATATCTAAACTTTTGATAAAAAAGAAATACCCTTCTTATACTCGCAATAATAAAATGGACTCGTCCCGTTGATATGTTTAGTATGCATATAAACTTTTACATTTTTAGTGTGGTATTTTAAAAAAAAAATAGAAAATTACAATTGATGTTTTTTATATTTAATTTTTTAATATTAAAAATAATTTAAAAATAATATATATTTTTTAATAAATTTTTATTAAAATATTATTTAAAAGAATCAATTAAATACAAATTTATAATATTTTTATGTTATTTTAAATAAAAAATTATTAAAATAATATAATAACACTATTTATAATTTTAAAAACTAAATAACATAAATTATTTCGTCTAAACTTTCGTTACTATGTAGCTCCTATATATATAAAAGAATAATTTTATATATACTCGTTAGGTTGTATTTTATTAGTAGATTTATTTTTTATTAATTATTATAAATAAAATACAATTTATAATAATTAATAAAAAAAATATTTTATTTTTAAATAAATGATAGAGTAAAAATATTTAAAAAAAATTATAAAAAAATTGCATTGAAAATATCATTATCAAAATGAAAAAAAAAACCCATTAATTACTCCCTCACAGATTTTTTTGCATAAAAATCTGAAAAGTAGCCTGCCGTTTTATCTCAGTTCACAACCCAAACCGAACTGGAGCGCGATTAAGACGCGCATAAAACCAATCGCGTGAAAATTAAAACGTTTTTGATGTAAGCTAGACATCTTTATCACTTATTATATCACATTTAATATTTTTAATAAATTTATAATATAATATTATTTTAATTTAAATTTTATCTTATATAATTTTATTTTATTTATATTATATTCTTATATAACTTAACTTAAAATATATAATATATTATTTTTTATTAAATTTATATTATAAATAATTATATATCATAAATATATATGTCTTGAGAATCATTTTTTTAATAAAAATATTATTTTGTGATATTCATTAATATTTTTACTTATAAAAAATCATAAAATTTTAATATTATTAATAAATATTTTATTGATAAATTTTATAAAAAAATTAATGATGTAATTTTACATAATTGAAATATTTTAATAATTTTGAAATTATTGTAAGATTTTTTGTTAATTTTTTTAAAATAAAAAGATTAAATTATTATTTTTTACTTTACAAAGTTAAAGGATATATTTTTTATAAATAAAACGATGAGATTCACCTTTTATCTTATTTTATATTTTTAATTATTTTATTTAAATTTATTATAAATAAATAAGATATTTAGTTAATATTATTTTATTAAAATTAAATTAAATTAATTTTAAAAATAAGTAAAGTATATTATAATTTTTATTAATATTTAATCTTTATAAGTAATCATCTAATCATAGAACACTAAAAATAATATATGGTAAAAATACATAGAAAATATAAGTGCTGGGCTGATGGGCCCACTTTGTAAAACCAAAATCGATCGCTCGTCTAAAGAGAGAATCGCATAAGTTTGAGATATAAATGAGGAGGCTGTGGACTGTTATCTGCCCCTCTTCCCTCATTCATTCATAGAGAGTCAAATCTCTTCACAATACCCAAACCACGATTTTCTCTTTGGGACTCTGAATCAAACATTTATTCTTCTTCTTCTGGTAGGACTCTTTACTACTTAGGGCTTTATATTTTTCCCTATCATTCTATACCTACATTTTTTTTTCTTCTGTTTTGAGGGTGTAATTCTGATCAAAATCTTAATTGTTCATAGCCTTTGGAGCTCCTTTGAGCTACCAACATGGGTGACAAACCGGCTATCAGTCTCGAAGAGATCAAAAAAGAGAACGTTGATCTGGTACGCGTAATTTATCTCTCTATTTCTTTATTCCAATTTTCCATATCTGTGCTTTTTTGCTTGATAAATGAAGCAGAAAATAAGTTTGGATCTAAATTTTCTCTTCTTTTAAAATTGGTGTTTTGATCAAAACTTACGAACTCCTTTTTTTATCGGAGTTCTTAGTAAATACTGAAGCAAGAGTTTCGTTTTTTTTAGTTATTATTTCTTTTGTTACACTTTCAAGTTGTTGTGACTAGTGATGGTTTAAAATAGTATTTTATTGTAATTCTTGTTTGTTCATCTTTTTTTTTTCTGCGTCTTTTCTAACGAACCTTTTCCCGGTTAAACGACGGATGCAATTTTTGTGACGCTTATTGATTTGATAGCAAAAGATTCTGTAGCGATAGGCTTTCCAATTGAAAATATAAAATGATTTTTCTGTAAAGAATTTTATCTATTTTTGTAGTTTATTCATTGATTCTTAATAAATATCCGAGTGCTGTTTCGGCGATGACCATGTTAGCGTGGAAAGGTTAAGACCTTCTTGAGATGCAGTAAATGAATATGAGCCGTCTGATACATGCGGATTGGCCTCGTGGATGTTGTTCGCGGTTTAGATGCACAGCGTATTTGCTTTAAGTATCATCCATCAATTATATATTTTTTAATTATAAAATTCATTTTTCGAGATTAATTTTCATTAAAATTTTAAAAATATTAAAATTTGCGTTTTTTCTACGAAGTAAATACGCACCCAATCACGCGCCTTTACAACGCACTCTTTCTTTACATAACGTGGCTGACAAGGGAATATGATAAAACCTCCTTTATCCTCCCTCGCCTTCAAAACTTGAGGAAAACGTATTTTTCTGTCGCGAGTTTCGGCTTTTTCCTTCCTCATATCTATTTATTTAGGGTAGTTCTATCATAGTTGTAAATTTTGTTATTATTTGAATAATTTTTTTATTTTTAAAAATTTTAAAAATATTAAATTATAAGATAAAATATTTAAATAAATTAATATTTTAAAAGAAAAAAAACTAAAAACAATTTAAAATTTAATTAACTGTTTCTGAAACATATTTTTATCATTGAAAACATTGTAGTTAATTATTTTATATTAAATATCTTTAAAATTAAATGTTTATTTAAACTGATTTAATATCAAAAATTAATTTAATATTATTTAACTATTATTTTCATTATTATAAATTTTTTATAAATTTTTTTAGATTAAGAGTCTGACATATTTTGTCGGATTGGACACGTCTCTCATGTTGACGTCGTGTCGGGGTCCGCCTCGTGTCGTGTTCACTCCGGCGCATTACCCATTCCGGCGAGTCCGAGTAACATTGATTCTGTGTTTACACCCGCATACCTCCATCTATTAAGTCATCGTCAAATGAGGTCAAAATATCACTCCTAATTAAATAGTATCTTTTGATTAATTTATTCCATATGATGATATTTTGATATTTAGGGAGCGTGGAGATTAAGTGATTTGTATACTTTGTACGTGTTAATTTGTTAAAAATATATTAATAATTTTTTAATTAATATTTTAATATTTAAAATTTTAAAAGAATATAGTTGGATCCAGTGAGCTTTTTTTTAAGCTAAAGGTTTAAATCACGCTATTTATAATTACGAAACGACTTAATCTAAGCTTTTCTCTAATATTTATTGATCTGAATTACCTGGTAAAGTAAAGAAGATTGATGTTTTTTTTAATTGACACTGGTTTGTTGAGAATTGCTTTAAGAGTCACATGAGCAGTGAACTGAAACATATCCGTTTATCTGTGAATACTTTTAACTATTATCATGTGAAAAGCGGTTGGATGCATCGTGAGTTTTTTTTTTTTTCATCATAAGAGTTGAAGTATTGGAGGGTTTATGTGATTTAGAATGGCAATACTTCCATCAGAGTAAGAAGAATTCACATCCTTACTCGGATACAGAAAATATTAATATAGTTTTTTTCTGAAATAAAATATGATTTTGGAACGCTGAGTTGCCTATTTATGCAATGTGTAATGGTGTGTAAACTATTGTTTTTCTCTTCCATTTAAAATGAAAATTATTTGAGGGTAAAGAGGTATAACGAGAAATGCTAATGATGCCTTCAACCCAGGTTGAAAGAAATGTTTCGGTAATAATGTGAAGTGTGTTTTCCTGTTCCTGAGTACATCTACCATAAGTATTTAGAAACATTATTTTATCATTTTTGAGCAACCTTTCTACAACTTGATCGAAAAGAAAACTAATATGAAATTAAGGTTAATGTAATTATTTTGTGCGTATGTAAATTTTAAGAGGTTAATGATTCGTAATTTGATGTTTTCAGGAACGAATTCCAGTAGAGGAAGTGTTTGAGCAATTGAAATGTTCGAAAGAGGGGCTGACATCCCAGGAAGGAGCCAACCGGCTTCAAGTTTTTGGACCAAACAAATTAGAAGAGAAAAAAGTCTGATTCATATTCTCCAAGATTCTAACTATCTACCTGTTTTGATTCATAAAATTATATAATAACATGTGATATTTCCATTTTGCTGTCAGGAAAGCAAATTTCTCAAGTTTTTGGGCTTTATGTGGAACCCTTTATCCTGGGTCATGGAAGCTGCTGCATTAATGGCTATTGCCTTGGCCAATGGTGGTGGTAGGCCTCCTGATTGGCAAGATTTTGTTGGGATCATTACCTTGCTTGTCATCAACTCCACTATCAGTTTTATCGAAGAAAACAATGCTGGTAATGCGGCAGCTGCCCTCATGGCTGGTCTTGCTCCCAAGACTAAGGTATTGAAGACAGTGAAATTTTATTTCTTTGCTGTAACCAAAAGTAGTCTGTTTTACTTGTTTTTTTATACTGAAGGAACCAAAAGAAGTGTTACTTGCTCGTTTCCCTGCTTATTGATATCTTAAATATCTTCATCTTATGCCATAGGTCCTTAGAGACGGTCGATGGAGTGAGCAAGATGCCTCAATTTTGGTTCCTGGTGACATAATCAGCATTAAATTAGGAGATATTGTTCCTGCTGATGCCCGCCTTCTTGAGGGTGATCCTCTAAAAATTGATCAATCTGCTCTAACTGGAGAGTCCCTTGCTGTCACCAAGAATCCATCAGATGAAGTGTTTTCTGGGTCGACTTGTAAACAAGGTGAAATAGAAGCTGTTGTTATTGCGACTGGTGTGCATACCTTTTTTGGCAAAGCTGCTCATCTGGTTGATAGCACCAATCAAATTGGACATTTTCAAAAAGTGCTTACAGCTATTGGTAATTTCTGTATTTGCTCCATTGCTATTGGGATAGTAATCGAGCTTATAGTCATGTATCCAATACAACACCGGCAATATAGGGATGGGATTGACAACTTGTTGGTTCTCTTGATTGGAGGGATTCCCATTGCCATGCCAACTGTTTTGTCTGTCACCATGGCTATTGGTTCACATAGACTTTCTCAGCAAGGTGCTATCACCAAAAGAATGACTGCTATTGAGGAAATGGCTGGGATGGATGTTCTCTGCAGTGACAAAACGGGCACCCTGACTCTAAACAAGTTGTCAGTTGACAGAAATCTGATTGAAGTATTTGTCAAAGGAATGGAGAAGGAGCATGTTATGCTTTTAGCAGCCAGGGCTTCTAGGACTGAAAATCAAGATGCAATTGATGCTGCAATTGTTGGGATGCTTGCTGATCCAAAAGAGGTATATTTTTGTCCATCATTTCACATTTATCAAACTGAATTTGGTTGAAACTTCACATCGAGGCCTTTTTTTTGGAATATGAACTTGGCAGGCACGAGCTGGCATTAGAGAGATCCACTTCCTTCCTTTCAACCCTGTAGACAAGAGGACTGCTCTAACATATATTGATTCTGATGGAAATTGGCATCGTGCTAGCAAAGGAGCACCTGAGCAGGTAACTCTATCCTAATTTGTGATAGGGAGACAAATTTATAGTTTATGGAAGGCCTAATTTTTTTATTTCCAATGTTGGATAGATATTGACTCTTTGCAACTGCAAAGAGGATGTAAAGAAAAAAGTTCATGCAGTGATTGATAAATTTGCTGAACGTGGACTTCGTTCTTTAGGTGTTGCAAGACAGGTAATAAATTGTTTATTGGAATATAACTATTATGGAGTAAAATGGTTCTATCCTAGCTATTATTTATCCTATTGACATCATTAGGAAGTACCTGAGAAGACAAAAGACAGTCCAGGGAAACCATGGCAGTTTGTTGGCTTGTTGCCCCTGTTTGATCCTCCGAGGCATGACAGTGCTGAAACCATTCGAAGAGCCCTCAACCTTGGTGTGAATGTTAAGATGATTACAGGTAGTTTTCTTTAAAATGTTATTCTATTATAATTTATTCAATACATTCATGATGAGTTTTCTGTTTTTTGTTGGGGAGGTTGACTTTATTTTTTATTATTTTTAGGGGATCAACTTGCTATTGGCAAGGAAACAGGACGTAGGCTTGGTATGGGAACAAACATGTATCCTTCTTCATCATTGCTTGGCCAAGATAAGGATGCTTCCGTTGCAGCATTGCCTGTGGATGAGTTGATTGAGAAGGCAGATGGATTTGCTGGAGTATTTCCAGGTTTTTCATGTCTGCATATAAGAGAATTGAATTTCTTGGATGCTTTTACTGAATAAGAGATTTTTTTTCCTTCATCCATTTTCTTTTGTGATATGTTTATATTTCTCTGCATGTTTCCAACTAAAATCTATTGAATTTGTGAAGGTCTTTGCCCCTCTAACACTCTTTTGCTTTTGACAGAACACAAATATGAAATTGTGAAGAGATTGCAGGATAGGAAGCATATTTGTGGTATGACAGGAGATGGTGTGAATGATGCCCCTGCTTTAAAGAAAGCAGATATTGGGATTGCTGTTGCAGATGCTACTGATGCTGCTAGAGGTGCTTCTGACATTGTTCTAACTGAACCTGGATTGAGTGTTATAATAAGTGCTGTGCTGACCAGCAGGGCTATTTTTCAGAGAATGAAGAACTACACTGTTAGTTATATTTATTCTCAACCTTTTAAGTAATGCATTTATTCTTTTTATTCATCCAGACTCACTTTTTAACAATATTCTTCTGCAGATTTATGCAGTTTCAATCACAATCCGTATAGTGGTAAGTGTTGAACCATTACCTACTAGTTATCTTTAATGGTTTATAGGTTTTCTAGACTAATTCCATAAGGATCAACTTTGACAGTTTGGCTTCATGTTCATCGCTTTGATATGGAAGTTTGACTTTGCACCATTCATGGTTTTGATCATTGCAATCCTAAATGATGGTAAGAAGGATACCTAGTGCTTTCAGTTAAGTCTGTCCATTATTCCATATTGTTGTCTTCTAACAGTGCTCTACCCTCACGTTAGGTACAATCATGACAATATCAAAGGATAGAGTGAAACCATCTCCAATGCCAGACAGCTGGAAATTGAAAGAAATTTTTGCTACTGGCGTTGTGCTTGGAGGTTATTTGGCATTGATGACTGTTATATTCTTTTGGGCAATGAGTGATACCGACTTTTTCTCAGTAAGTGTTTCTCTTGTACTTATTGCTGTTTTTCCGATAGTATGTATTGTATGTACTCACATATGATTCATTTGTCATTTTTAATGCAGGACAAATTTCATGTGAGATCTTTGAGAAATAACGCTCCTGAAATGATGGCAGCTCTGTACCTACAAGTGAGTATTGTGAGCCAGGCCCTCATTTTTGTAACGAGGTCACGAAGCTGGTCATTCGTTGAACGCCCAGGCCTTCTATTACTCGGTGCTTTCTTAATTGCTCAACTGGTAAGGATCAGCACAGCATGACTGTAGGATTTAAGTAATCAAGTTTCTAGAAGCCCTAATGGGTTCTCAGGCTCTATCGTAGTAACCCATTGTGCCATTGACAGGTAGCAACTTTTATCGCAGTCTATGCAAATTGGAGTTTTGCTCATATTAAAGGATGCGGCTGGGGATGGGCTGGTGTAATCTGGTTGTATAGTCTGGTAACATACTTTCCTCTTGATTTGCTCAAATTTGCAATCCGCTATGCTCTTAGTGGAAAAGCGTGGGACACACTTTTGGAAAACAAGGTATGCTATCATGAGATTATGTTTTAAAATGGGAGATGAAAAAACTATTAATAGGCAAATTTCACATCATTAATTTAATTGTTATTTTCTATTTTTGACAGACTGCCTTCACCACAAAGAAAGACTATGGCAAAGAAGAAAGGGAAGCACAATGGGCAGCTGCGCAGCGGACTCTACATGGTCTTCAGCCACCTGAAACCTCCAACCTTTTCAATGACAAAAACAGTTACAGGGAACTTTCAGAGATTGCAGAACAAGCCAAGCGAAGGGCTGAGGTCGCAAGGTAAGTGATTAGCAAGACAATATGCCAAATCTATCATGAAGTTCTGGTTAAATTTTGTTACTTGACAAGTTTTGGAAGTTGAATTTACAAGTGCTCGACATGCTACTAAAAAACTCTTTTACTTTGAAAAAAACCTGCAATAACAATTTATTCAATTAATAAAAATATTGTTCTCTGTTGTCTTTTTCAGGCTTCGGGAGCTGCTTACGCTGAAGGGTCACGTCGAGTCAGTGGTGAAGCTGAAAGGACTCGACATTGATACCATTCAACAGCATTATACGGTTTAGAGAGATTTTTTCTTTCTTTAAATGATGAAGTTGAGGCAAATCTTATCCCCTAGGAGGAAAAGCTTGGAGCTATGATGACTTAGTTCTTAACTTAAAAGCTTATGTCTTACATAAGGATGATCCTTCCTCTTGCTTAGATCTTTAGTTAGTTTTTGTTGTTACCTCATGGCAGAGGAAAGCTACTGCCTTGTTTTAAAGCTGAAAAGCATTGATTTAGAGTTGATATGCGCTCTCTGTTTGATGTCTTTAATATGCTTTCTGTCTTCATTGTTAGAACACGACGCCTTTACCTAAGCATATTCTTTAAATACAATAGTACTGATATGTTTCACATGCTTAAACACGATAGCATTGATGTAAAAGCCTATTTTGAGGCGGTGAAGGTTTTTTTTTTTTTTTTTTTTGAAAAAAAATTTCCTGAGATATAACCTCAAATGTAAAATTAAGGTTTATCCTCAAATGAAAAATTAAGATTTACGTCTTTTTTATTTTAGGTTTTCGCCTTGAAGTGAAGTGATCGAGGTTTTAGCTTTAGATAGTTAATTTTTAAAATTGATTCTTGTATTATTTGTAAAATTCAAATTCAGTTTTACAAAATTTAAAAAGTAGAATACAATAGATAAACTTAATAATCTTTGATCTTCCTCAGCCTATCTATCGTTATTTTTACTAGTCTCTTATAACTCTAAGTTTTATCAATTATTATTTATATTTGTATTTTTCTTTGAACTTTAAATTAATATTTAAATAATAGAACAATAATTTATATTATTTATTTTTCTGTTATTTTTATGATTAATTATTTATAATAATATTTTAATATTATTTAAAATTAATATTTGAGTTAATTTTTATGATATTTATTAGTTATTGGATTAAAAATTATTTTTATTAATATTTAAGTATATTTTTAAAATTAAAATTTGAAGCTCACGTCTTGAAACACACTTAAGCCTCCCGAATTGTTCTTTAAATACAAGAGGAAGTAATTGACGAATTTCTTTTAAGGGCTTTTTTAAAATTGGGACGGAAAAAATCTCATTACAATGTTGTGCTCTGCCAAAAAAGTTGACTGAAACTTCGTCCCTAAACTGCATCACCAGTTTTAACTGGTGTATGTAGATTTGATTGATCTTCATTTTTGTCAAAAGAAAAAAAAGGGGTTTTCTTATCTCGCATTGCATTTTTGTGCGTGTGTTAGAATTTTTAAATCTCATGACCACAATTTTTTTATGGTTTTGATTAATATTGGTTTCTATCAAAAGAAAAGTAGACTGAAATTTGTTTTTCTTACTGAACTAACTAGTGATCTATTAGCCCCTTAAATGGAAATTGGACATTTTTTTTTATTTTTTTATAATAAATTTATTATATTATATTAAGACAATAAAACATACAGTATACAGTATAATTTAATTCATAGCTATTAAATTATTTACATTTTAAATTATAAACGATATTATTTAATATTAAAATAAAATTAATTAAAAATAAAATATATTATTTTAATAATTTTTATTAAAATATTATTTAAAAGAGTCAATTAAATATAAATTATAATATTTCATAAATTTATATTATTTTAAAAATAATCTTTTAATTATAAAATTATCAAAATAATATGTTATCTTTAATTGATTTATTTTTTAAAAATTAAATAATTAAATGATACCAATTATAATTCTAAAAATTAAATAGTATAAATTATTTAAGTGTAGCTACTATATATAAAAATAATAAAAATATTTTTTAATATACACATTAGGTTTTATTTTATTAAAGGATTTTTTTATCAATTGTTATAAATTAAATTTATTTTTCAAATTAAATGAAATTTATAATTATTAATAAAAAATTAATTTATTTTTAAATAGAAAATAGAGTAAAAATATTTAGAATTTTTTATAAAAAATTGCAGTGAAAATATCATTATCAAAATGAAAAAGCCCATTCATTAATCCCTCTCATATTTTTTGCATAAAAATCTGAAAAGCAACCTGCCGTTTTATCTCAGTTCACAACCCAAACCGAACTGGAGCGCGATTAAGACGCGCACAAAACCAAGCGCGTGAAAATTAAGGCGTTTTTTTATGATGCAAATTATATCTTATTTAATATTTTTAATAAATTTATAATATAATATTATTTTATTTTATTTAAATTTTATCATATTTAATTTTATCTTATTTATATTATAATTTCATTCAACTTAAATTTTAAATTTATATTATATTATTTTTTATTAAATTTATATTATAAATAATTATGTATCATATTTTATAAATATATATACCTTAAAAAATATTTCTTTAAATAAAAATATTATTTAATTTTTTAAATTATAAAAGATGTTTATAGGTGAGATACGAGATATATGATCGTTGAGATCGAACTCAAGAATTGGATGAACAATATTGTTTCTTAATTCGAGATGTGTATAATGACTAGTCATGATGATAGAAGTGAGTTTTTCTACATGAGTTGATTCTCCTTAAATATGTAAGGTCTTAAATGCTAATCAAGAATTAGAAGAGATTTAAGGACTCACCATAAACTTTAATTGTTTGGAACTTTGCATGTGTTAGGGTTTCCAAAATGACATTAAAGAAAAGACAAAAATTTATCTCATTAGTTAAGTATATATAGATATATAAAATATAGGTGTCATCGTTACAATAATAGATAATATATTCAATGTTTCATAACTAACATATTTATTATTATTATTATATTATATAATAAAATTAGTTAAGTTGCACAAGATGCCTAATAAAAAGACAAGTATTTTATTCTAAGGTTGTTCCTACCAAATCATATAGTGCCTAGTACGATGACAAAAGACCAAATCTTGTCTATCGCTATCAGGTCGTAGGCTACTGAGTACTCGAGGTCCTCTCAGAGTTGGATCAATAGTTTTTCTAGATCAAATTACTTACATGTGTACTATTAACATGCGTGTATTAATCACTATATGAATGAGGTATATCAGATCGCTAAGATACCAAATAATTTGTATTATTTAAATCAAGTATTATAATTGGAAAAAAAATACTTACGATCAAATTACATATAAATAAGTTTTTTAAAATTATTATCTACCTAATAAATCCTTATTTATATTATGTGATAATATTCTTATAAAAACACAAACAAATAAAAATAACTTAAAAGTAAAAAATTTAATTTTATATAAGTATATAATATTTTAAATTATAAAATAAAAATTTAATATAAAACTAAATATATAGTTACTAATTAACAAATAATATAATTATAATAAATACACATTTTTTAATTAAATATATTAAATAGTTGAATTATAAGTTATTAAATTATAATTTAATTTAGATTTATAAAATATTAATTATTTTTATTTTAAATTATTTTTAAAAATATAATATTTAAATAAATAAAAAATAAACATGAATATCATTTAATTTAGTGATTAATATTTTATAAAATAAATCTTTATTTTACAATTTTATAATTTGGGTTAATAATTTGTATAGATTAGTGTGTTAATGGTATAGATTATGTTTTATTATTATTTTTTATATAATTAAACATTTGTACTACAATATTGTTTATATTTAAATTAATTGTATAATTTATTAAATAAATATGAATCAATTTTATAAGTCAAAGAAAATAAGCAAAGAAGCATAACAATGAGAGAAAATCCATGTTTATTAAAAATTTAAAATCATCCATCGTGAAAAATAAAAACAACACCGAAAAATTGTCCTAAATATTAAATTTAATCCAAAAAGAAAATAACAGAGAGAAAGGGAAAGAACGACTCAATGAGAAGCGAAGCTCGACGCCCTGTGAGGTTCAACTTCTCTGCAATTCGACAAGTTAGTTAAGGTCAGAGTTGAATTAATATATAAGCTATTTTCTCACAAGCGAAAGATTTAACCTTTTCTTGCTTTTTTAATTTTGGCGCTTCACTGGAGGCAGCTATTTTCTTTCTTTGCAATTCAATTTCTCTGAAATCATACTCTGTCTCACTAGCTTCATCCATTTGAAGTTACAGATCTCATTCCCTCAAGTTCAATTTTTTGTTTTTGAAGTGTGTAGCTTTTGAATTTTGTTGATAAATGGGCGGGTTTTAATTGCCTTATGGGGTAATTTTCGCTTCGTGCAGTTCGTAAAGGAAGCTATGCTGTTCCATCCTAAATTTGGTGATTCGAACTAAGGGGTTTTGATTTTATCATGGTTTCCAGTGAATTGACCTCGAATTACGTGTTGCTTTGTTGGGATATAGCGAGCCATGTACTGAGCTTGATCTCTAGGGTTTTGGCTTTTAGAAGATGAGATTTGGAGTTACATTGTGTTGTTTGTAGCTGCTAGAAATTTAGGTGTTTGGAAACGTGGGCCAGTGCAATTTACTTAGAGTTTGGGGTCCTTGTGATTCGGTGGGCAGTGTTAGTTTTTGTTCTTTATGATATGCAGAACTTTTGGAGTTGATTTGGAGTGAAGGATATGTGGTTTTCTGGATTTGTCTGGAAACAGAAGTAATTGTATATTTGTTTGGATTAAGAATCTGTATGCTGAGAATGCAACCTCATCAGAGCTCAAGATTAGATTTAGCTGAGATGAAAGCTCAGATAGTGAAGAGGATGGGGCCTGAGAGGTCAAAACGCTATTTTTATTATTTGAATAAGTTGTTAAGTCAGAAGGTGAGCAAGAAAGAATTCGACAAGCAATGTTGTAGGGTGCTTGGTGCTGAGAATTTTTCACTGCATAATCAAATTATAAGATCAATATTAAAGAATGCTTGTCAAGCCAAGACCCCACCACCAATGCCAATTTCATGCCCTTCCAAGCTTGGGGCATTAGCGACAAACAGTTCTCCTAGTGGGGAAGATGGACAGGAACAATGTGGGGCGATTTTTACAAACCAAAGTCAAAATGTACCCGTATGGTCAAATGGAGTTTTGGCGGAATCTCCACGAAAAGGTAGGTCTGGGATACGTGATCGGAAGCTCAGGGATAGACTAAGCCCACTTGGACCAAATGGGAAGATAGATGCTGCATTGCATCCATCTTTTGGCTCAGAAGACAGTGGTAATAAAGTTGGTATAGAAAATGGAGTGGGAACTCCATGTGATTATCAGAGACCGGTACAGCATCTGCAACCAGTTGCGGAGCTATCTGAGAGTGATAGGGATGCTGCAGTTCACCGGCCCACAGAGAAACCCTGGATACTCAGTAAAGATAAAGTTGGAGCCTCTGTGATAGAAGGGAAAGAGGTTCAGCAGTCTAGCCATTTGAATTTCTTTACTAGTCCTCTAATTGCTCCACTTGGGATACCGCAGTGCTCAGCTAGTATCGGTGGGGCCCACAAAGTTGCACCAATAGGCGGTGTCGATGTTGTTGGTTATAGCGACATTGGTGAATTGTTTCACACGGAAATGCTGAGAAAACGTATGGTGCAGATTGCTGCATCACAGGGTGTAGGAGGTGTTTCGCTAGATTGTGCCAATATGTTGAATAACATGTTGGATGTGTACTTGAAGCGATTGATAAGGTCTTGCGTTGAATTGGTTGGAGCAAGGTCATCATTTGAGCCAAAAAGGCCCCCTGCTCAGAAACCGCAGATTCAAGGCAAGTTTGTTAATGGTATGTGGCCAAGCAATCAACTCCACAGGCATAGTAGCAATGGTTCCCTTGAAGCTATGCAGAATCACAGACCGCAGCGTTCAATATCTTTGCTTGATTTTAAGGTTGCTATGGAGTTAAATCCTCAGCAACTGGGAGAAGATTGGCCATTGTTGCTGGAGAAGATCTGCATGCAAGCATATGAGGAATGAGGCATCCTTAGAAGAATTTTTTTTTCTTCCAGCTGTGTTTGAGTCAGTCTGGTTGTGCCCAAATGGGTCGATAGTTGTTGGTCATTGATGCCCCAGTTATCCACTTTGCCTGGGCAAACCAGATGACTTCCAATTGGTTGAAGCTCCTGAGCTTCTGAAACAATATTGTGGATTTGAGCGTCAAAGTTTGTGTTTACTCACTGTAGAGCCAGGATCAGCCGACAACAATTTAAGTGCAGTCACTCAAGGGCTGTTACAATTTCAAGGCCCATGGTTGGTTCTTCTGTTGTATGATTAGCATTGACATTTGGCTGCATCCACTCCTTACTTTGAAATTGGACCTTCTGCTCTTGGTTTTGTCATACAGCCGATGAAGAAGAAATCCAAGAAATTTTTGAAGTGATACTGTTATGTAACATGGGCAAAGGTAAAATCACTTGTGTAAGAAGCTAAGAGCTACGTGTTACTCTGTATGTATTTTCACAATCTGTTAATTAATTGGAATTCCAATATCAATAATACATTTACATCAATTTATGTGTCCTTGATTATTTGAGTATGCCACTTAACACTGGATAAATATCCCACTGCTAAACTATCATTCCACGATTTGTGGGTTCCCATGGAATATGGCTAATGTACCATTTGTTGTGAAAATTAAGCCGATGCCAAACTTTACAAATGGGAACAAAAGTATTCATATTTCAGAAAATGACACCCATTTCATATTTTGCTTGCTTAAGATAACTGATATCGTCATATTGAACTAATTCCAAATCTGGAACTCATCTGATTTAATCTATTGTTTAAAATGCCTGTTAGAATTGATATGTTATTGTTTGTCTATGAATATCAGTTTTGTACCCCTTGTGCAAGTTGTCAGACAGTAGCTTATTCTAATGGTGTCAAATTTTTCGTAGAAATTCTGAAGTTATCCAGTATTTTGACAGGTACGACAAATTCCACTCTTTTTGTTCTTTTGCTCTGTCACTTTTACTATTATTAAATTCTTTTTCAATGGACATCGTTCTTCTACTTGGAATAAGTTGGTCAATGTTCTTTCATTTTAGATTTAAAGTGCAGAACCTTCTACTTCAATGTGAATCCTTTTTTTACCTTTTTTCTTTACTTATATGGCCACCAAACCAAAGAATTTAGGTTCAGAGTTCTAATTAATAATTAGAAAAGTTGAATTACACAAATTCATAAGGCTATCTTGAATTAAAATAAATTATATTTTCATGATTGTCCAGTTTAATAGATGTCCATTTCTAGTTTCCTTGGATCATGAGAGATCTTGAGCTTTACAGTGTTGCTCTACAATTTAGACAGGAGTAAACTCAAGGTTTTGTCATTTCACAGATTATTAACAAATATAAGATTTTCAGTGGATCTTTAAAGTTCAAATCTGTATAAATCTGAAAAATGATTAGCTACATGCGGTCACCAGTTGGTCACCAGTTGGCTTACTTTTGATAAGAGCTATTTGTTCATTTTTAGTCTTACCATGATTAGCTGGTTGTTTATGCTAATTGGCTGACCTTATGATGGTATGCATTATGTAAGATTATAGATGCCCTGTTAAACGGCTTTCAATGTCATCTGCCTAGATCGTTGAAGAACATCATGGAGGAGGTTTTGGGTAGGGGGCTGTCATCTGCCTATTCTGAATCTGAATGGAAGTCCAAGTGAGATATCAACAGTCTGGAGTTAAGGATTTTTCACTTGAGGAACGTGCAATAAGCTCCTACAGTCATACTATCCTAAATTTAATATAATAGGGATCATGATGAAAACGAAGATGATGCCTTTATAGATGACTTACAACTGATGTGGGCTGATCACCATAATGAGAATTAGGATGCTGTAAGTTTCAATAAGAGTTTTCTTTTGTTTAGCCCAAAAAAAGTGTTATTTTTCTCTCTAATTTCCATATTTGTAGCATGCCCTTCTAATGTTGAAGCTGTATATCTTCGATTTTTTTTTTCGACTAAAATATTTGTAAGCATTACTCACAATTTTCTCGTTTTGGTGTTCATTATTTAATGCAAACATAATAGTAGTATTAAAGGTTGTTTTAAAGTTTAGAGATGTACAAACTTCTTTTTTTAATAACAAATTCATTAGAAACAGCAAAGGATTACAATCTAATAGACTCAAAAAGAAAAGACTAAGAACAGACCTTGAAACAAACATAGACAAGAGCATTCTAAACCAACAAGCTCCATCATCAGTAGCAACAAAATTATCCCAGGAGTTAAGCTCTAAAAAACTTATATAGCATCAAAACTAGTGAAAAAGCATACCAAGAACAGTCTCACAAGTCCCCTAGCATTATCCAGCTAGACAAGGTCAATGAAACAGTCTAAAGTACACTACACATACACACACAAAACTCAAACTGAGACCAGAAATAGCAACGAAGACTAGGTGCACAAAACAAACCAATGAGTAAACAAAGACATAACTCATTCACAATGTGTCAATGAAGCAGACCATAAAAACACAGTTCTAACAAAACTAGCAAAACAAGAAGACACCACAAAAAAACTAGTGAACCATAGCACCCACACCTAGCAGCCCTCAGCCAAATTAGTGAGAAACAAGGAAGACCAGTTAAAACCAGAGAGTTCATCTCAACTAGCTAAGTCATCTATAATTTTCACCACATCAATTGCATCATCATCTTCAGCACTGTCCTCCACAGATGATTGGGTAGAGATGCCCTGCATGTTGCTCAAATAAGTCACCTCCTCCAAACCTTGTATCATTGTTTTTCTAGGTTTAGCTCCAAGTAATTCACTAGCCTTTCTAGCATTCCTACCTCTACCATTCCCAGAGTCTCCATTTTTCTTACCTCTTATAATCGTTCTTCCACCAACTTTCTTCTTCTCAGCCACATTCCTTGAACCAAATACAAAGCCAGCAGTCTCATTTTTCCTCAATCCACCCTTCTTAACATGCATTGGACCCTTCATATTCATATTAGAGAGCAACCATTCCTAAGGAGCATATTTCTCCCCAAACTTAGTACACACATTACTTACAAGCTCACATAATCGACTTTAATGTGTAATCCTACCACAACCATAGTAAATACTAGGGACCCTCTCATATTTAAATCCAATTATTCATATTTGAAAGGGATCTAAGCATCGTGTACCAAATCCCTTATAATTTTAAAATCAATCATAACCTCTGCTAATCGCGTGAATTCATCGTACAGAGAGAGCTTATCCACTTCTAAAACAATTCCAACATGATTCAAAATCCTTCAAGTTATAAAAAAATGATCTCCAATTCATAGAAAGATCGTGTATTTGAATTCAAATTAGAGTATGATCAAATGATAAAGATGAGGGAGACACACCGGACCTTAGCATTTGTACAACCATAAAGTTATTTTCAAAACTCCATGGAGTTCTTTTTAGTACAGATTCTAGATCAAAAGACTCCTCAAAGTTTAAAATAAAGGTATTTTGGTCCACCACCTTCTAAACCTTCATTTTTGATCCAGTTCTTGTAATGCATCTTGAGTAAAGCTTTAATATTTACCTGCTTTTGAGAGATTAATTAAGTTGCTATCGTAAGTTCAAATACTCCTTGTTCGACTTTAGTTTATATCGATTGCAAGATCATTTGATCCACACGAATAAGTAGTTCATTACATAGATCAAATAGTTCAAAAGATTAAGGTTCAAAAGTAATAACTAGATGACATAATCACCAGGTAGAGAAAAAATGAGCAAGAAAAAATCGAAGAAACATAACTCTAGAAATGAAAGGAATCAAGGGTGGGGTTAGAGATGTACAAACATAATTGGATCTTAAAAAAAGGTTTGGATATTAAAATATAGTTTAATCCAACACCCTTAATAATCCAACTATTTTACTTTTTGTATGTTATTTTTATATCCACGTATTTACCGTATATTAATGATATATATAACGATACACTAAAAAAATGACGTAGAAGAATTGAACTCTTCAAAGAAACCATACTACTTTATCAACAAAATGTATTTGATCTATTGATTCTAGACATCAAATTTCTATCAAATACCTCAACATTCCTATTTTATTTGAATTTTGGACCAAGGTCTTAGGACGTAAGTTTTTTATCCTGTTAATGTGCCAAGTTTACTTATCATTTAATGTTATACGAATGTAAATTATTTTCAGTGAAATTATTTATAAAATAATAGTATATTTACAAGCTTAAAATCACTCATAGAAAATCCAACCAAAAAATATTTAGTCATTTTTGTATTTGTTGTACGGCACAGACTATGCAACGGACAAAATCTTCGCACTTCCAATTGATCCGAATTAAGAAATATTTGTTATTTTCCATAAAATTTTATTAAAAAAAATTCAAGTTAGCTCTCAAATAGTAGATCAAATAACGGACAAACATTTGCTTCCTTTTTTCAAAAAATTCTTAAATACAAAAACCATGTAAGTTGGCTTGCTTGCATCCAAAACTAAAATGTATCCCCTATTTTAGAGAAGAATCAACGGTCATGAGAAAAGGTGGCATACAACTCACATGTTATACACGACTTTCTCCCTTTTTTTTCAAAGGAGAAATTCTTGGAGGGTGACCCCAAACACGATAAGTTGGCTTGCTTGCACCTAATGGGAAGAAAATTGAACGAACAAACGTATTCCACAAAATGCGTTACATATAAGAAATTTCAAACTAAGTGTAAAAAAAATTGCAAATGGAAATGGAAACCTTACTATTCAAAATAACCAATTATGGATTGTATTCACAGTTTCATAAGTTTAGACCATAGTTCCAGCTGTAGCACCAACAGCTAGAGTTATTAGCTATAAATGGGAAGATAAGAAAGGGTATGTACATTTGAAAAAGCTACTAGTGTGAAAGCGAGGATCCGCAAGCCTTACATATAGGGCACCAATTCTTGAGCCGCAACCATTGACGTATGCAATCAACATGATACATATGGTCACAGTGCAATCTCCCAACTTCATTTCCAGGTACATACTCTTCCTAAAAGGGAAAGGAAAAAAAAAAAGAAATTAATGACAAGATTTACAGCACCAAGTGCACTCTTCTATGTCAACCTCAGTCGACAGTTGAATCAGGTTGTTAGTACGATTCTTGAAATCGTGTAGAGTCATTAATATCTTAGTGCTGTCATTCTTTACAGACTCTAAATTAGCTTCATGAGAAAGCAAGGAACCAAAGTGAGTGTGTAGTATAAGGGGTTGGTCTTGGCTAAGACCTAAACAGACTGAACTCTACTTTTATTTTATTTTATTTTTCGTGACCGTCCAAAGTGAGTGTGTAGGGGTTGGTCTTGCCTTAAGACCTAAACAGACTGATCTCTACTTTTATTTTATTTTTCGTGCCCAGGAACAGATCGATCAACTACGCTCTTTGCTCTTAACTACAGAGTAATGCTACTTATATGACACCGATCAATAAGAGATATTAAAGTTGTGAGAAAGAATAAGACCTGACAGATACTGCATATGACATCATCATTATCCCCACCGCAACCTAAGTCAGCACCTTCAGGAGGCAAAAACTGATATATGCTTCTCTCAAGACATTTCGACAAAGCATCTTCTGTAAGTGCGGTGCTCACAGAACCCATCCTTTCTTCTAGAGCTAATAATTCCTGTCATTTTAGCAGTACAACAACATAAGTAAACAGATAATGTACCTATAATTTGATTAGTCAAATTGTTCATATAGCATTTTATTTTTTTTAAATACGAAATGTGCTGAAGAAATCAACATATATTACATAATTTACACCTAAATAGCTACCAAAATAGTAACTAACCTCATATGACATGTTATCAATGTCAAGCCTCATGTCTCTATGTTGATCATAGATATTTAGGCCACTTAGGAACATATTCGTCTCAAAAGCAAGCATTTGCTGTAAAAGAAAAGGACACACTGTGTTAACCAATTGTGATCAAGATAACTGAGAAATTCGTCCAATGAAATACCTCAAAAGTTAGCTCCTCATCATGTTCAATCCTCTCAAGCGCCATTAATACCTGCACATTTAATGTACAAAAAGGAGAAATAAAATATTAGAAACTCCCCATTAGAATTAAACATTAAAAAACTATATTATGTTGAATTGGGGATCTGAAAAATTTCATCTGTCTGAGTTTGTTCGACCATATATTATCAATGGACATTACATGGGAAAAATACCTCCACAATCCCATCCATATTGTAGCACCGCAAACTATCTTGATTAATTAAAGAGCGGGGAAGCCCAGCCTCCATCAGATCAGTTGACGTAATACCATGTAAACTCCCATTGCTACTATCCGGTCTACTGAAAGAATTCAAGCACACTGCAGGGGTTTCAGCAGATAGTGGTTGAGAAAAACCAGAAAGATTCATATCAATTTGCTCAGGTTGAGAAAGCTGGGGGACAACCACAGGTGATTCACTGTGTGATGAACCGTTCCCGCTTACTTGATTAGGAAGCCTAGTCCTTGTCTGACCATTTACTGATCTTCTAATCCTAATGGATGCAACACCATTATCCTTGTTAGGAAGCACATTTCTAGCTCTTCTTGAGTCAGAAATAAAGATCCCATGGTTAGAGGTGGTGTTGTTTCCAGATGTAGACCCACTTATCTTCTTCCCTCTAGCTGCAGAGCTGCTTTCTCCTTCAGGGTTCCTCTTCATTATCATTTCTTTCTTTCTACTGACGCTGAAATCTGGAGATAAAGAATTTGAAGAGATAACATCTGATAATGAGTTTGATCTCAGATTTCTCAAACCATATCTGGTTCCACTAGCATGTGTTGCCTGGTTTGAGGTTTTGGTATTCAGACAAACAGAAGAGCCCACTGAAGCATCTTGGTTGACTAATCTAGATCCTTGGCGAGAATTCCTTTGGGATCTTGTATTCGATGCTACACTAGAGCTTCCCACTTTGGTTGATGAGATCTCACTAGTCTTGGACTTTTTGGCATTTTTTGTATGAAGATGAAGTCCTCTTTGAATCTTGCCAGGTGGGGAGCTTAGTTTTGAAACTTCTGGCTCATCATGGACACTACTAGTTTCTGATGAATCTATTTCTAATTGAGAAGATACCTTTTTGCGAGATCCTACTGAAGATTTTTTTGGGTTTCTGACAGCAGTGCAAGGTCTAGATGAACTCCCAATTTTATCCTTGCCATTTGCAAATGAGTGCAGTGAAAGCCTCGAAGGTTTGGCTCTTTCAATTTGACTACCTTTCAAAGAATTCAATCTTCCACTGCATCCAAGCCGGTTGCAGAATTGAGGATTGCTATCTCTGTTGTCTGAGGTTTCTCTCAAAAGTTTGCCATATCCCTTCCTTGACACATCCAGCCCATCACCAGCTCGTTTACCAGAATATTCATCCATGTTTAGGATACGAACACTTCAAGTCTGTGATAGCACTCCGTAGTAACATGAAAAAAGAAAAGTATTATAGAGAAGCAAAATGTTGCACTACGGTAAAGAATAAACAGCAATTCGTAACAGAATCCGAAAACAGCATGGATACTGCTAAACGAAAAAAATGAAATAAAGAAATGATAGGGATGTATTATTTGGTCAAATCCCCAGTTATATAATCATTCTCAGTATAATTTAACTGCACCATTTTATCACATTCACATAAATGAACACAATAAATCAAGTCAAATTAACTAATGAATCACAATACTGCAAGAATCAGATAACTAGACAACTAGGACCAATTCATCCAAATTCCAACATACAAATGCACCTAATAAATGAGTGTTCTCTCCAAAAACCAATATAATCTTTGATTCTTCATCATCATATTTATACTATAAGCAAAGCAAAGGCGGAGTAGAAGATAAAGGTTATTGATCTACATCATCTCAGTCTCTTATTCTAAGACGGTTTTGGTAAAACGTTATCAAACCTCACCATAATACACCTCATATAAGCTTTTCCAAATGCACTATTAAGTGAATGAATAGCTAGAGATGATGACGGTTTTAGAAGATTCTTGTTAAAACTGTCACAATTACAAGCTACATGTTCAATACAAAATTTCTTCTTTTTTTATTTATGCCACTATTATACATATTAAAAAAATTCAAAGAGTCAAGAACAAAAAATATAGATAAAAAAAATACATTTTTAAGATTAAACTAAAATACAACTGAAAGTAAAAAAGCGATTACAGTGGCAATAAAATTGAAGCAAAGGGAATAAAATCACCTCCAGTATGAATTGTTAAATCATTCCCACAAAGTACAAAGGGAAAGCAGTATTGCAATATTCTCAAAACATAAATTGGGACAAAAAGAAACAGAGGAAAAGAGAACAGATAAACAAGTTTCCCAGATTTTTTCAACCGCAAAAAAAGTGGGTCTATATTTTTTTGAGGACGAAACGTAGTTTGAATTATTCTAAACTATGTCTTCCTATTTTTTATCCTTAAAAAGACTCTTTCTCTATAATCTAAGGACCCCAAAAGCTGATTTCTCTCGCAAATTACCTCCCCATATATTCCCAGAAACCAAACAGAATTTTACTCCAAATAATATACCAACATTTGAAGTGCAATCCGCATCAGTCGACAAAGAAAACAAACGCAAGACAAGAGATTAAACGGATCATGATTATTACTTTTTAAATTAGGAATTAAATAAATTTTCCAAGAAAAAAGAAAAGAAAAAGAAAATGAAAATCAACAAAAATGAAAGTAAAAAAGAAAAGAAAAAAAAACATCATCTACGTAACAAACTAATCAACGCGACTCATACCCATTCATCATCATAAAATTCTTAACAATAAATTTCGGGTTATACCTTTCTCTTCTTTTAATTAATTATTCTTTTTGTTATTCCTCGTTGAATGTATAAAGATGAAAGTACAGAGACTCTGTGACCTTTTAAAGAGAAAGCGTTTCTCTGTTTAGAGAGAGAATGAAAGAGAGAGAAACAACAAACGTGTGTGAATGATCCGAAGCTACAAGCTTACAACTCCATAAGGAAAGTCTCATTGTTTTTGTTTTGCTTTTTGCTTCTTCTTCTTTTTTTCTATTTCTAATTTTTGTTTTCTTCCTAATTTTTAATCTTAGCTCTAAAAAAGCAATCAACTCACGGTTTCGTGCAGGAATTAGATGAATTATAGTTTTGTTTTTTTCTTTCTTATGAAGATAAATTTGAGAGTTATAACTATATTAAATTGATTTTGAAACAAAATTATAGTTAAAATAATCTTTTATTTCTTTTAAAAACCAAAATAATTAAAATTATAATATTTATTAAAGTAAGCTGAGAAAGATATAAGAGAGAAATAAGAAACTAAATAATATATAATAATTTAATTTAGATATAATTATGAAATTTAAGAGATAAATAAACAATAATTTAAAAATAATAATCTCCAAATAAATAAAATTAATTTAAATAATTATTATCTCTATTTTTTAGTTCATTTTTTATACTACTATTATATTTTTAAAAATCAAAAATATTATATCTATCTAATATCTTTTTTTATATTTTTCTATATCTATATTTATGTTATATATAAAATTTAAATCATATATTATAAATTTTTTTGACAAAATTATCTATTATTACTCTTAACCTCGTAGTTATTGTAAAACTTATTTATAATTATTAATTTTTATCAATTAAGTAATATATATTAAAATACTAACGATTATTTTAAATATTGAATTATTTTTAATAATAATAATATAATTTTAATTAAAATAAATTTAATTATTAAGATAAAAAAGTTTTATACTTTTATAAATGAAAATCCAATAAACTAAATCAAGTTCTTAATAAAATTTTAATTTTTTACAAATCTTGTTCATCGGAATATATTCTAATTTATTTTGATTTTATAAAATATATTCTTTAATTTTTATAATTATTGAATTGAGTTTATTAGATACCATGATTTAATAAAGATAAATAAATTTATTTAATTAAAATAATTTTATATAAAAATAAATTTGTTAAGCATGTGTAGTAAGACGAATTTAGTAATTCTATGATACAATAAATAAAAAATTGTTAAAAAAATTATATTAATAACAAAAACTTATAATCTATAATAAACTTTTTAAGCATATATAATGAGACTAATTTAGTAATTCAATGATACAATAAATAAAAAACATTAATATTAACAAAAGAAATTTTTGATCTTTTTAGATAGCAAAAAAAAAATTTAATTTAAAAATAATAAAATTTAAAGATTTTATAACTCCATTTAATACCAAATGCTTGAAATAGCACATTTGTAGATTAATTGCATGATTTTTAATTAAATATTTATAATAATTATATGTTTAAGTTTTAAATTTAAATAGTTTATTTTATGACGTAGGTTGTAGAAATTTATGACGTAATTCACTTCAAAAGAGTTCTTAAAAATAAAGAATTATCGTAAATTTATAAATGCAACAGAAATAGAATCTTTGATCGATATTATACTTTAGATTTTTTAACATTCTTCTTTCATATTGATTTTAAAAAATAGGTATAATATGTCCTGAATGTCGATAGAATGAATTTCAGAGGTATTCGAAAATTAAAAATATCATGTAAAAATTTATAATTTAATTCTCTTAAAATTTTTTTTTTAAAGAAAATAATTTTCATGAATTTATAAATGTAATCAAAACAAAGTTATTAATTAATGGGAGATTTTAGGTTACTTATCATAGTTATTAAAAATATATATCAATAAAATAGAGTAGCTGTCACCCCACTTTAACAGCATAAGTAAATTTTGAAGAGGAAAAATTATTTTAAAAAAATGAAAAATAAAGTAAACAAAATGAGAAAAAGCAATTTTGGTTATTTCCGTTTTACCGTTCAAAATGACACAAAGTGCATTAAATATGAGTCCACGTGGCTATAAGATAGCCACCAATGTTATTTTTAAAAAGAGAAAACTATAAAATAAAACTCACCAAAATTTTATTTATTATAAATTAATATATCAATTATAGATTAAAAATAAATTTAATTAATAATTATTTATTATATTAATTATAAGTATAATACAATTTATAACATAAAAAATTATTCTTAAAATTTTCAAGATTACGCACCATTTGGGAAAAAGCCTGATGGAAACAACAAATTACAAAAGTACCATTACCAAACAGCTTTTAAAGCCTACCACGACCCAACATCAAACATATATTATAGTCTTTAATTACGACTAAGTTGGGGTCCATGAACTATCGATCTAAAATTATAATATTTATCCTTTAAATAAAAAGTGTCACTTTAAATTAAAGTATCAATTATACTTTAGCGTTAAATATGCTATTTTGAATATATAATTTTTACCTATCTATTATATATATACACGAAACATGATTTTGAACAAGAAAATATGATTTAAAAAATTATATTAAATAACATCTATAAAATTTATATTAAATAAAATTAAAAATAATACTCTTAAAACTTATAACTATAAAATAATGTTTATAATAAAATTTATAATCATAAAAATAATACTAATTATGGTTAACTTATATATAATTTTGCTATTAAAAAATTAACACATTATTTTATATTAAATACTGTTTAAATTATATTACGATCATTTAAATTTATTTAACGATAAACATTATCTAATTAGATTTATTTTATTATTATTATAATGTCATTTTAATTGTTATACATTTTAAGGGTTTTATTTTTAAGATTTAAAAAAAAATTGGTGAGGATTTTTTCTTATAAAAATATATAATTTAAATTTAAAAGAGTTGATTTTTTGACTATTATTATATATTTTAATAATATTATGAATATTGTTTTTTTAAATAAATTATCCACACGTAATAAGCAACAAAAATATGTCTTGCCGTCTTTATTAATTAATATTTGATCCTAAAGTAGTTTAATAATAGAAAAATAATTGAGCTCGTAGTTATATATCATTAATCAAAAGATTTTTTAAAATGAAATAGCTCGATTAATTATCATTAAAATATGTGAAGATTGCTCTGAAATTTGCTTTTTGAAAAGTCAATGCGTGCCACTGTTATTTATAAGTGATATTAAATTTATATAATTATATTTAATAAAAAATTATTATATTAATTATAATTATAATATATAAATAGTATTTAATTTTTAAGTTAAGCAAAACCGTTTATATATATTTCTCCTACAATGAGTCTACTTTTAAGGAAACATGAGAAAGGATATAAAATTTGATAACTCGTATATTATCCTACCAATATTATGCATAGTCTTAACTTTTTAAAATATTATAATTTATACAATTTAAGCAAATTCTTAATTTTTTCTATATTTAATAAGTCTTGTAAAAAAAATTTAATTTTTATTAAACTAATTTAATGTGTCATATGTTACACTTAAAAATAAAATGATTTTACTTCTTAATTGATTTTTTTTTCTTATTTATGACTCATTAAATAAAAAGAAAAAAAATTATAATTTAATCATAAACATTTCAATTACACAGTAATTAAATGTAACATTCTTAATTAATTTAACAAAAATTAAAATATTAAATTAAACTTCCTTATTTTTAAAACATTATATACTAAATGTGAGATTTTAAATACTTTAGTACCTTAAATTAATTATGTACACATAATTAAGCATAATAATTAAATTTTCTTTCTACTAATAACTCCCACAAATTACACACAATAAGTGGGGTTCAACCTCTTGATTATTGTAAGGACTATGCGTGTTGGCTATTTTCGTGGACAAAATATTTATCTGTAAATTTGTTTTTAGGCCTGCTATCAAGTCTATCAAGAAAAGCCAAACAAATGCTCAAGTTTCAGATAATTGTACTTCAGGTATATCTTTGATAACTTGACACATAGGATTATATTTATGCATTTAATAGCACATGTTTATAAATCTAAAATTATTTTTAATGCTAAAATATGGAATAAAATATGCCAAAAGATATTAAATAATATATACTCTAAAATAAGATATGTTAAAAGATATTAGATAAGATATATATACTCTAAAATAAGATATGCTAAAAGATATTAGATAAGATATATTTTAAATTATAATTGAAATCTTTATTATAAAAGATAACATAAAATCTATTTTAAAAGAAATCTATTTTAAATAAGAGTTATCTTAATTAATGAGAATTACTAATCCTATTTGTAATAGAAAAGATATTTATCAATTACATAGGATTAAGGGTTTTAATTTTTCCTATAAATAAAACTCATTGTTCATTGTTTCAATCAACCATACAAGAGCATTCTTCTAATCTTTTTAATTTCTCTCTCTTGTTTTACAAATATAAGATCATAATTCTTTAGGCTTCTTTATTTAGTTAATCTATCAAATATTGGTGATTATATTTGATTTATTAATAAGCCTAATTATTTTTATGATATTTTGATATTATATTCTTATGGCTTCTTCTTTATTTTTGTTCTTAAATTGTTAGATCAAATAATTGTTTTTATCATATCATAATTATTTGATTTGATTATTAATCTTTAAAGAAGCTATTTTTATTTAACTTATATTTGATCTTTTTGGTCTAGGATTTGCTAGTTGATTTAATTTAAATGACATATGTTTTGAATCATCTAGTTAGGATTATTCATTATTAAATTGCTTCTAGAACACACACGTACACTTGTATTTTGTGCTAACTATTTTGCGATTACTTTGGGAACGTATCGATTGGCGGGAAGCTTATTGGAACGTTGGTCCTGAAATAGCCACGCTAATATTGGAAATTGTGAAAACAGAAGGGGCTCGTAAGTAAAGTACATTGAGGCGAGATCCTAGGAAGGGTAGCATAAGACCGAAGTTTGTACTTGAACATTTGATTTTCATAGTGGAAAGTTAGGTGGTCCGGTGGACCGGTGATTTTCCTCTTAGGTCATGGTTGTGGCCTAGGTTGTTTCCACCTAAAAATATCGTGTGTTATTATTTTATTTCCGCACTTATTTTTACATACGATTCCATATCTGGCTGCTTTGTTTAGATTATTAAATTATAAATTAGTAATAATTAAAAATAACCTATTCACCCTTCTAGGTTAATTAGGTTAATTAATTTTTATTAAACTAATTTAATGACATATGTTACATTTAAATATAAAATGATTTTACTTCTTAATTGATTTTTTTTCTTATTTATGACTCAGTAAATAAAAAGAAAAAAATTTATAATTTAATCATAAACATTTCAATTACATAGTAATTAAATGTAACATTCTTAATTAATTTAAAGAAATTAAAATATTAAATTAAACTTCCTTATTTTTAAAATATTATATACTAAACGTGAGATTTTAAATACTAAAGACTTTTACTTTAGTACCTTAAATTAATTATGTACACATAATTAAGCATAATAATTAAATTTTCTTTCTACTAATAACTCCCACAAATTACACACAATAACTGGGGTTCAACCTCTTGATTATAATTGTTTAATTATTTTTCTTAATCATTTATAATTGTTTTTTGTGGAATATACAAATTTTAGGACGTGGATATTGAATAAATATGGTATGGTACCTTAGAGATTAGTTCAACCTAAATTTATATGCACTGGTAAAATGTTTTAATTAGAGTGATTGATACATAAAGCAAAAACCATAAATTTAGGTTAAGTTATCCAATTCACGTATATAGTTGTATTACGTTATTGACAAAGAGGCTAGGAGATAGTGACGGAACTATACAAGTATATATACATAGCATGTTTGATATTACCAACATATATATATATATATTTAAAAAAAATTAAAAATTTTAAATTAAATTTTATTTTTTACTTAAATAAATAAACAATTATATATTGTTCCAACCCAGATTTACGTATATTTATGGTGTTTGAACACACGCCCATATAGGGTAACCTTGGTACACCTTTATCATATTTTAATTGCATTGAATTAAAATAATGCGGTATTTTTTCTATTAAATTGTTACTTTGAGATTAGCTTGTGTTATCCCACTCGTATAATATTTTTTTATTTAATAAAAAAATAGAGTTAATTATCCCTTTAAAAAATATTGTGTCAATTGATTTTTTTAAATGTTTCAAGAGAAAAAAAAAGTAAGAAAAGATGGACATAGTTAACTAATTAAATTTATTTAACTAAAACTTTGTAATAAAATTACGATAAAAATTTCTTATTAGTAAACACAAATTGTTGAAATTATTTCAAAGCTTTGAGAGATTGTATTGAGATTATATATATAGGATTGCTTCTTATATAATCTTGGATCATAACAAAAAAAAAATTTGTGTATATAAATTAATACAAAATATATTATATTTATGTTATATATAGATTGGTAAATTGAAACCGTAATATCTTCACAAGTTTTGATAATTTCAAGTCTTATAACTTTTAAATAATAATAATAATAATCTTATTAACATGAAACTCTCTTTTATCGTTTTCGTTTCTGATCATGAGATCAATATATATTATTAACGTGAAACTTTTTTTTATCTTTTCATTTCTAATCATGAGATTAATATATATTTGCGTTGTTAGGATTGATTATGTGAAATTTACGGTCTAATTTCATTCAAATTTTTTTAGCTTTTACGTATTATTATACTTTATTTTTTGGTTTTATAATCTTGTTTTTCGTTTTAAAATTACATATTTTTTATTATTATCAATTTTTTAAATTATTTTAACCAAATTAACATATATAAATTACTGAGATAGATTAACATATATAATAAACATGAACCGGTTATTGTCTGCATATATATAAGATTGAAATCATCTTATAGTCTTCTTTAATTTAAAAACGTGTTTGATTAAATTGCACTTATTAACTAATGCTCTTGCTATATATCATATTACTAATGATAGTTATTATAATGCTTGATTTGTTTGAGTTAAGAGAAAACTAACATCTATCATAAATGTGTGAACATCATAAATGAGATGTCATGATTTTATTGACCAAACATAACTTATATAATACTCTATTAAGTCATTCAATCTCATTACATCGATATCACAAATCTCATTATAGCTATATCTACCCATTAATTTATGGCAACATAAGCCAAAGAAGGCAAGAATACTATAAAAACATCAACCACAGCCTCTAGTACGAGTTCTTCTCATCACAAAGCAGTAGTCAAAAACTATCTCAAGCCTTGGATTATTATTCCTAGCCAATCTTTCAAAGACAATAATAATATGAAAATTGTATCACCATATCTATCATCACGATTTCAATCTTCAAAATAATCAAAAGCTAATATTCAATAGAAGAATATCATTTGACAAATCACTTTCACGCCTCCAAATATCATCTGATGTATTCTCAGATAGAAACCCACAATTCAGATCTGCTTCTTTTTCTATTAAATTTTCCTGCAAACCCATCTGTACTGAGAAGATCACTAGTATTTAAAAGCTCCACCAACCATTTTATATCAAGAAGATTAGCACAACCCATAACCATAAGGAATTAGCTTCTGCTTCTACTTCTACAGAATCTGTGAAAAGTGCTTTTGATTCTGATGCTGTTGATGTTGATAATCATGACCAAATCACACCAAAATCAAATGAGATTGAAGCTAATAAACAATTTGAAGCAGCAGCTACAGAATCTAATGAAAATACTGATCTAGCAGAGGCTAATAAATCAGAAGAAGAAAAACCTGAACGAGATCAAAATCAGGATAATAATCAAAACAGAGATATTGTTGAAAGCAGAGAGACTAAACCAGAAGAACAGGGTAGCATTGCAAGTGAGGCAAAATTAGTTGATAAAGTAAAAAAGGAGGATTGTGGAGAAGAACCCAAAAAGGAATTAGAAGAAGTTAAAGAGAATAATAATGAGGTAAAGGATTTGGATGAAGATAAAGATAAAAGACAAAGACAAAGACATTGTTAGTAGTTCAAAGTGATGTAGAAACTATCGAAACAATTCACGATACAACCAAAAAGCAATTCGTTGATTGCCAACTTAATATTACTAGAGCTAAATTGCTCTTATAAAGGATTACAAAATGATAATCAAAACTGGAATGAGCCCTTGTTCGATAACATATTGTAACATCAAAGTAGTGCAACGTAATGGTGAACGGTAGTGACGGTTCTGTTTTGTCAAAATCGTACGTCGGTTACGAAACTATACAAAGTTTTTGATAGGAGAAAGTTTATAAAAGAAGTGGATCCTTTCACTACTCACTGATGCATTCATATATACTATCAAAACGCAGAAAATAAATGTAAAAAATCAGTGAAAGTATTAAATCAAAAATCCAATAGAATTCTCATGTAAGTGCTAAAATTTGATCAATGACAGGAGATATGTTTTCAATCCATTTTTACTTTTGTTTTATTTAAAATTTACGTTAATATAGTTTCTTGAACGTTTCTGGATTGAATTGTGATTTAACATTTGGTATTAGAGCCATTTTTAAAAATATCCTTATTTTGCTCTATTTTATGAGAAACTGAGATTTTGGATTTTTTATTTTACTTGTTTTTAATGCATATTAAAATTATAAATTATTTCAATATTAATTTCAGAGTGATTTTGTGAATTTAAACTTGAAAAACCATGAAGAAAATAAATCCAATTTACCATGGGTATTCATTTGAATCATCAATTAACTTTTTTTATTTAAAATGACTTTAATATAGTTTCCTGAACGTTTCTGGATTGAATTGTGATTTAACATTTGTTATTAGAGCCATTTTTGAAAACATCCTTATTTTGCTTTATTTCATGAGAAATTGAGATTTTGGGTTTTTTATTTTACTTGTTTTTTATGCATATAAAAATTATAAATTATTTCAATATTGATTTTAGAGTGATTTTGTGAATTTAAACTTGAAAAACCATGAAAAAAATAAATCTAATTTACCATGGGTATTCATTTGAATCATCAATTAACTTTTTTTTATTTAAAATAATGTTTTTGATTCAAATAGGATCACGAATCACTCAAAAATCTAATTATTGTTGGAGATTGTTGTTATAAAGTTACTTAATTTAAGAAGCAAAATATGGAGCAAAACAAGGAGTACAACATGGCTTATTGAGAATTTGCGTAATTTCCTAACAATTATGAGATACATGCAAAGAAAGTAATGAGGTTGGCTTGACCATTGGAAAGCTGCAAAGAAAGCAATGAAGTATCTGCAAGGGACTAAGGATTATATGCTCATGTATAGACGAACTGATGATCTAGAAGTAATTGGTTACTCTAATGCGGACTTTCGTTAGTTGTGTTGATTCATGCAAATCAACATCTGGTTACATTTTCATGTTTGTCGGTAGAATTGTGTCTTGGAAGAGTGCAAAACAGTCCTTGACTGCTACTTCCACTATAAAAGTGAGTTTATGACATGTTTTGAGGCCATATTACATGGTGTATCGTTGAAGAGTTTCATTTTCGAGCTTAGAGTAGTTTACTCCATTTTTAGGCCATTAAGATTGTACCATCACAACTCAACTGCTATGTTTATGGTTAAGAACAACAAAAGTGGTAGTCGAAGTAAGCACATCGACATTAAATACTTGATTATAAGAGAAAGTGTTAAGAAAAAGAAAGTGATCATTGAACACGTTAACACTGAGTTGGTGATTGTTGATCCTTTAACTAAAGGCATGTCACCAATGAAATTTAAGGATCATGTAGAGAAAATGAGAATTGGTTTCACTTTGTAAATATATATATATACAATTTATTAATGAAAATCTTATATATTGTGATATTTTTTTCATATTCATGTGTACTTTAATTTATTTGAGAAAATATATATTTTATTGGACCCAGAATAATATATGATTTATTCATTAAGTTTCGTTACCACATAAAGTATAATACTTGAAAAACTAAATATATTGTAATACGTGGAAGATAATACTCGCTCTTAGAGGACCTATCGCTATGATTCATGTATTTTGTTACTCAAGAGAATTTTGCTTAACGTTTGCACCAAGTGGGAGAATGTAACATCGAAGTGGTGCAACGCAATGATGAACGGTGGTGACGGTTCGGTTTCGTCGAAACCATACGTCGATTAGGAAACCATACGAGGTTTTTGATGGGAGAACATTTATAAAGATAACGGGTTCATTCACTACTCACTAATTCATTCATATACACCATCAAAACGCAGATAGTAAGTGTGAGAAACCAGTGAGAACATCAAATTAAAAATCTATTATAATTTTCGTATAAGTGCTGGAATTTGATTAATGACAAGAGATATGTTTTCGATCCATTTTTACTTCCGTTTTATTTAAAATTTACGTTCATATAATTCACCGAATGTTTCTAGATTAAATTGTGATCACATATAAGATAGCTTGTAACGTAACTTGTAAACGAAAAATGCACTCAAGTGCTAGAACACTAACGCCAAACGCCATTCACCACATGTGCGCATAACTAACTCTTCCAGCTCACACTACATACCAAAATACTAAGCATGTTTTAGTTATTTAAATGATAAATAAAATAACAAAATGACTAGGCATTAAACGACATTCCCATGAGTTGTAAAAGGTTGATGATCAGCTGCATCAGAGTCCCCTTCCTGAATAGAAATCATCTCTGAATTTAGTTCAACAACAGCACCATCAGGTGTATAAAAACTGTGTATATCAGCCACGTTAAATGTTGAAGAGTTGCTCCAATCAGCTGGAAGTTCAATAACATAACAATTATCATTAATCTTCCTTTGAACATGCAAAGGTCCATAATTCTTTGGTTGGAGTTTGTTACATTGCCGAGATGGGAGTCTATGTTTATTAAGGTGAATCATCACAAGTTCTCTTTCATCAAATTGTTTAACTCCGCGATGTTTGTCAGCTTGTTGCTTATACTGCAAATTCATGAGCTCAATGCATGTGATGCTTGATCTCTTGGTGAAACTGCACATAATCCTTGGCCCAAGTGCTAGTAGGTTTGCTTTTCTGAGATGGAATAGCTAACAGATCAACAAAGAAATTAGGTACTTTTGTATACATGTACAATAGAGAAAGGAGATTGACCTGTAGTGCTGTTGGTGATACTTTTATTATTAACCCTACTTTAAAGGTTAAAATTAAAACTATTATATTATTTTTATCATGTTAAGTGATATTTCATTAAATTTAATTAAAATTGAGTCTTAAATTATTTATAGAAAAAAAAAACACTTTACTACATGTAATTTTGGATAAATAAATAAATTAATAAATTAAAATTCAATAAACATGTATATGTTATAAATTTTAAGTAAATTTATTTATGTTTTTTTTTATTTTTATGCTTTATAATATTTAAATAAAATAAAAAATTTACATTAATTATATAATATTTTAATGTTAAAAATATTATAAAAATATCATCCTTATTTTTAACAAATGATTTTGACATTTTAAAAAATTAAAAATATTTATAAAAATAATACAATTTTTTTAAAACAATACAAACTTGAAATATTTCATTAATATCTCGCCTCCATAATAATGTATATAAACGAAATGTTTTAATTGTTAATAAATTTGTAATCTAACTATATATGTGATTATAGTATAAAATAAAAATATAAGTTTAGAGATTTGAAGATGTGTAGGTTAAAAATTAACTTAAAAAAAAAGAGATATTTTCACTCATTATAATCCCACGTTGGTGAGTTAATGGAGAACAGTGAAAGTTTATTCCATCGGGAAATAGGGTTTAGTAAAACCAAGTTGCCAAACAGTCAAGTTCTAACCTTAGGTCAGCCCTAATAGTGTGTCATTTGATTACAGTATATAAGCCCTACTAGTAAGTTGTTTCTTCATTCTTTCTTACATTCTCGCAAACAGTCGGTTCCTCATATGGCCTCTTATTGAAGAATAATGTATTCTCTATCTCTCAACGATTGTGTGAGGTAAGAATGTGGAGAGATCAAGTGATGAGTTTTGGATTAAATTTTCTCACGACGGTCGTCTGAGATATTACTTTGATGATATAGTGATCCATTTGATTCTGATGATTCGATTTATTCCTCCTCCCATTATTATACTTTGTTCTTGAAACATAAATCTATTGTTTTTTTTTCTTTTTATTGTTCAATAATTTTATTAACAGGCACTGTGAGGATATCTAAGAACTCTCATGAGATCTTTTTAAGGTCTATGAATTCGTTTTTCATTGTGAAGTCCTTTTCATTCTGAGTGCCTGCAACTTATATAATTTATACTTATCATATTTTAACACGCTATCAATAGACCTTTTCACTTTTACTAGTCTCTAAATAACCAAATGATTTGGAATATCATGAAAGAATAAGATCTTTTTAATTTTTTGTAAGTTTAAATCATAAGCTAGAGTTGCTTTGACTAGTTTGATCTGTGAAAAAAAGAAGCAAGCAAGCATTTTAAGTTGCCTTCAAAACTATGAAAAATTTCAAATCTCAAATCGATGACATAACAAATCACCTACTTTATAACGCTTTTTTTATAAAATTAAATTAAAATTGATAATATACAAATTACAAAATGAGAATAAATAGAAAATAAAAAACAAAAAGTGAAGACAAAAATATTGTTCTCATTTTATATTTATTAAAAAGGAAAAAGAATAATTATACCGATGAATTTGTTCTGTTCTACCTAGTTTAAAAAATGTATTTAATTAAATTTAATCTATTTATTTTCTTTAAAAAAATTAAAAATTAATTTCATAAATTAACAATAATAATAATAATTTGAAAATAATAACTCCTTTCATAAGGAGCCTTGCATCTCTAATATTGCATTACTATGAAACTTATCAATCGACCTTTCAAAAGAAATTTATTTTGTGAATCTAATTAATGACGTAAGAGTTACTTTGGAAGTCAACGATTTTACAAACATGATATAGTGAAATGGAACGTAAAATAAACTATCATCATATTATGTTCAGGAAAACTCATATGATTGTGTTTGTAGACAAGGGTTATTGAAATGGAAATAACTTGTATAGAATGGAGTTTTTTTCTCTCTCAATTGATGTGGTATTTGCTTATTAATAATAATACTAATAATGTTGTGCTGTTATATCAATCTATGTACAAATGGATAGTTTGTAATTTGACATTTTGAGTGTGGGATGGCTGCACACAGCTGTTCAGATGTGAAAATTCCTATTGCCCTATAACTACCGACAGCTTCATCCAAATCGTTAGAATTTACAACAATGATCATTCTGTGTCTCTTCTCTAACATTAGATCAATTACATGTCCGATAGAAGTTGTGGTTGTGACACAAGGAGGTGGACTCCTCATCATCGTCCAAAGTGGAGCATCTAACTGGATAAACATTGCAGATGTGATTTCAGCTAAAAGAAAAACAAAGAGAGCATGATATGAATGTAGTGCACTTCTTTTTTCCTATTTATTGTCCTGATGTACAGAGAATCATTTATAATTGTGATTTTCGTAATAAAAATATATAAAATATTTATTTTAATTTTAGTATTAATTATACTCAATAAAATGAATGATACATTTTTGCATCAATAACAATTAACATTATGATGTTACCCTTTATAAATTGTGGGTTTATCTCATTATTTATTTTTTCACATTTTTTTCTTTCTGTTACACTTGTTGTTAGGCCTATTTCGAAAACTTGTCCCATCCCAATCTCATAATATGACATCCCATCTTAATTTACTCATCTACAAATAAATGAAAATGTATGCCTAATGATGTGGTCAAATTGATAATCAACCAACTTGCTCGATATGAAATATCAATTTCAACATACCGTCAATGTTGCACAGCTGACTAAATACAGAAAATTATAATACCTCAGTGCAGTCTTCAGGGTGCAACAAACCAATGCAGTCACCCAAGTCATCTATTATAGGCACAACTCTTTCCCTAAAGAATCGCATGGTCACTTTGTTTAGGTTAAGGGTGCCATGAAGTGGCCGAGCTACTTTGAATGGCAGCATTAGATTTTCAATTCTTTCACCTGGTAATAACTAAATAAAAATGGAAAACGATGATTTTATCAGAGGCGTGTCTTTCAACAACTATGCTAATTAAACTTTCAGAGCTATGCTAATTGAATAATACCCACTCATGGTATACCCACTGGCAAGTAACTAACATACTGATGATACCCACAAGAGAGGTATAAATTTATAATTGAAGACCATAGAGATTAAAAGCTGCAATGCAGAGATAAAGAAACTCATTCAACCTGAGGGAGTAGTAAAGGACTCAATAATGATTTGGTAATTCCCATCATGGCCTCTATGCGAATGACGACCTGCGCATGCATCACATAAGTATACCAATGGTTGGGCATATATATGCTAATTGATGCTAAGGAACAGATTTATTTTGTTGATTACTGAAGGTAAAAGTATCAGACAAACCATTCCTCCTCTACTACTCCATGATATTCTGTTCCATTTCGCTATAATATGTGTACAATGATGTGTAGCAAGATGTACCTGACATAAAATTACAATTAATCAATTAACACCTACATTCACAAGAGTGACAAGTATAAGCATGCTATAATTAATTTGCACATGAGGCGAAATAAGTATATCACAGATATGCATTAAAAGTTCTTAAAGCCATTAGTTTCAAAAACATTATTTTTATTTTAGAAGAAATAATCACATTTATTTTCCTGCAACTGATAACCTCAGTTAGAGAATGAGAAAAATATAGCAAAATATTTTGACTTTTAAGACTTAACAATAACTAAGTGTAAAAAATACCTGACCGCTATTTAAAGCTGCTTCCATGAGAAGTTGATCAGCTTCTTCTTGAATTGTTGGACGAATAGTTCCAGTAGTGTCTGGCCACATGCGCCTATGCAAACGATTGACCATATCATAATCTCCACTAGCAGCAAAAGAACGCATCAAGGAAAGATAGAGATGAGGTTTTGGCCGGAAGTATGGATTCCAACTAGCTAGCTTTAATAGTTCACCAAATATGCATAAGGCACCTAAAAAATCATGAAGAAAATTTAATTCTAAAACCGCATCCGTATTTAATACAAATATGAATACTCACAAAGTTTTGTAATCACCCCAAATGGATACAGCCCAACTCTCTGTTGGTAGTCAAACAGTGCAAGTTCAATTCCCCAACTAGTCTCATGCAACCAAATTATAAATTGAGAGTTGTTATTTTCACTCTCATTCTTGCCAGTATTAGTTGAAAATAACTAGTATTAGTGAGAAAAGCACCAAAATGTTAAATGAAAATGAAGGGAATATGAAGACCATGTATTCACTTTGAAATGTTTAATCCCACCAATATAAGAGAGAAGAAAGATTGCTCATCAAATATTTCAATACCCTCATATAAAACAAAGATCATAGTTGAAAGGAGGTTGAAGCTAGCATTCAATATTCAGAAGAAAAAATTACTGAGCCATATTCCATACCCTTTATTGAACCACAATTTAGCAATGCATCAACTATTGCAGTGTAAGCGGTTCGATCTATCCACAAATCAAGATCTGTTTTCATTTCTAATACAATCTTGTTGACGAAAATGAAATCCATGGCATGCCCAAAACCCTGCAAAAAGAACAACAGTAAAAGAATATGCTCAATACAGCTCAATAAAAAACAACATTCCCATTTATAGAAGCTAAAAGGCATAATATAATTCACAAAATCCAGTTGGGAGGAGAGCCCACTTTAGAAGTTGACATAAAGGGCACTAACTAAGCATAGTGCATTATAACTGAGAAATTATAAAGATAGATATAGTCACTATATGAACTTCTTTATATCAAGACAAGGATAAATGCTTTTTCCAGCCCTTCTAAGAGACCAATACTATAGCCATCTTAAACTAATAATATATTCACATCTATACAAGTTGAAAAATTCATTGACCAATGAACTAAAGAACTAATGGAAAGGAAGAATCATAGACCTTGAGTAAGGTGGTGTAAGTGAAAACATCTGGGGAGAAAAAATCATGGCCATATTTCTGTGCATTATCCTGAGGAGAAGTATACAGAAACAGATTCATTTGTTGATACATTAGAAACTATTGTATGATGAAACATAAATTTCAGGCTCTAAACTGGCCTTTGAGATGCATGCTTGGAACCTTCATTTCCTTGAAGAAATGTAATGCAGCATCCAACTTTTCAGCCTTGACACAAGAAGAAATAAGAGTGTTATAAGTGAGCTTATCTGGTTGTAGTCCCAGACTTATCATTTCTTCATGCAAGGTTAATGCACCCTGTGGAAAGCCGGTGCTTATATATCCCTGTAATTAGAATAAGAAACTCCTTGAGTGCCATAATATTTTTCTAGAAATATTTGCATCTTAGATACATGAATAACTTGTAAGTGTAAAGCTGAAAGAATGAAATCAATATTAAGATTGTAATCTGTAGAACATGGAACCTTCATTAACAAATTGTATACTGTTACTGAGAAGCTGCCACCTTCACGGAGCAAAAACCCATGTCGTGCAAGAAGTCCACTTGCACGGCGCAATTCTCCTGCACTACAATGATTCGGACAGACACATTAGTAAGTACGAATAGGAGGCTCATAAACTCATAAACCAAAATGTTACGACAATAACCCAGTATGTTGAAATAGCAAACGGGAGTAGGAAACAGAGTTTGACTCAGATGCCATAACTCATAAAAAGGAAATGTTTCTCGATTCATAATTCCATTTGAAGCTTTATATCTCACCATTAAGATTTTAAGCCAAAAGACAGGAAAAAAGAAGAAGTTTAGTTTGAGTTTGAACTAGTGATACTGACCAGCTTCAACTAGAGCATTAAGCAAACCGAAGATAAGCTGGGGAGACAACTTGGGACTTCCTACAGCAGTGCCACGTTGTAAAGATTCTAGTAACTGAAAAGCTTCATCAATCCTTCCGGACTTAGCCAAACCCTTCATCACAATCCAGTACCATAAGAAATAAGAAATTGTTAAAACACAAAAAATCCTTCAAGAACCTCACACTCACAATGATATACTGAACTACAAATAAAACTAACCGAAATGCATCACTGATATTGCTCTCAATGTAATCCTAGTAATTAAAAGAAAGTAAGACATAAGTAAAACAAAGCAACCTTAATTAAGGGGAAACCAAATGTGGTAGTACCTTCAATAGCGTAGCATATGTGACAGTATCAGCCCCACAACCTTCTGAACTTGACATTTCATCGAATATCTTGCGAGCAGAATGAATGTCACAGCAATGCACACAAGCCTCCAGCACAGCGTTCATCACTATTGTGTTCAACTTTCCATATCGTCGTTTGGCCACCTCTATCTCCTTCATTATCTGCCAAGATTCATAAAAACGAAAACAAATAATTAAATGTCTCAACTAAAATGATTCAAATATATTTAAAATTTCACAACTTAGCTGCGAGGAAATTCTTCTTCATATACACTTGAAAGAGAACTTTCAATTATTTATGGGTTTAAGCAGTTCCAAATTCTTCATCAAATATGTAATTAGTTGTTTTTATTTTGAAAAGAAAAGAAATTATCAGACCTGTTGAAGCTGTCTACGGCGAGTGAGATGAACGATGCGGGAGGTGAGACGCTTGAGATTGGGATTTCGAGGAGAGGTGGTCCGGAAGCTACGACGCCGTATCGGCGCATAAGAAGATGAAGATGAAGATAAAGATGACGACGACAAAGAAGGAGGAGGAGCTAATGTGAAAGTTTCAGTAGCCCTCCATGGAAACAAATGAGATGGCGAGAGAAAGTGAATTACTCCATGAGCTGTCGCAGGACTGGTGGCCATGTTTACACCTCTGCCTCATCAGTCGTGAAACATCCAGAGCGAGAGATAAATACTTCTTTTTATAGAAGAAAGAAAGAGAGAGTTCGTGGATACTAAAATCACATATTTAGATTTTGTCACAGTAAATAATTAAATCATTTTTATAATTTTAAAATAATTATATAAAAATTATATAGATATAAAATTCTGTAAAATTAAATAATAATAGTATTATTTTATTTTTATTTTATGATGGTTAAGAGAAGTCTCATTCGAATTAATGGATGATTATAGTTGATAGCTTTAGGGCTTTAAAAGACCAATGGGCTAATCCATATACTTTAAGGGCTTGGACCATCCAGACAAAAAATAATAATAAACATCTCGAGGATGATTAGGAGTGTGTAAAGTGAGGTTTGTTCAATTTTGAATAAAAAAATCAAATAGAATAAATGTATTTAGTTATTAAAAATAAAAATTGAATCGAATTAATTAGAGTTACAAGTAAAACTAAACTAAAAAATTTAGATTGTTTTATAACTTTTTATTTTTATTTTTTTTAAACTGACATACATATTTATTTTGTCCTCCAATTAGATTTACATTTTTGTATAATTTATGCAATATAATAATTTATATTATTTAATTAATTTAAATGTTTCTTTACATGCTGTACGTACGAGAAAAATCATTTTGAAAATAGTAAAGAATTAATAAAACCATTTATAACAAACAAAATTGAGTTGGAATAATTACATTATCTGATTTGATTTATTTTTCACAACCCATATTTTAATTTAAATTATCAAGCATTTGTCATAAATTTAATTACATATTCTTATTTCTACATGAGTCTAAATAAATATACTTTAATTTAAACAACATATAATTAAACGTTATGTATTTAACGAGTGTAAGTAAATATAATTTAATTTTTATGCGTTTTTTTCACAAATACCTTATTTAAAAGATAATTAGTTGATAAAATAATTTTTCTCTACAACTTTCGTGATAATGTAAAACTTAATAGCATTACATTCATTATTTTTTTTAAGTACGATACTTATATTCAATAACTCTATTTCTTTCAAACCATTTTAAAATATTAAATATTCAACAATTTTAATTCAAAAATTAATTATCATTAAGAAAATGTTTTAATAATTTTAATTCAAAAATTTTCAACACTATATACATATAAGAAAAACATCTAGAATTGAAAAGAATTAAGATGATATATTTAGACTATTAATTTTTGAAAATACTAAGGAATTAATAATGAAAAAATGAACTATAAAGGAAAAAATAAAAATTGAAGTATAATAAAATTAATACATGTGTGTGCATATGGAAATATATACCTAAGTTAGATCAATTTTAAATGATTTTGAATGTTTTGAATCAATCTAATTCTTACTTGATTAATTTTTTAAAAATTAAACTAAATAAAACCATTTAAAACAATCAAAATTGAGTTTGAATAATTAGATAAGGGGATATGACTAATTTTTTAACAACTCATATCTTAATTTATTAATTTAAATGATAAAATTAAATTATAAATCTTTATCAATTTAATTAGTTTAAAAATATATACTTAAATTTAAATGATATTTAATTAAACGGATTCAAACGAATTTATGAAATTTTTTTAATAATAAAAATATATAAAATATATTGTTTTTATAATTATAAATTATAAAAATGTTATTTTATTATTATTATTTTAAAAAAATAATTCACATAACTTAGCATATTAAAAGAAGGTAGTTGGAAGAAAGAAAAAGAAAATGAAAGATAACTTAGCATATTAAAAGAAGTTAGTTGAAAGAAGAAAAAGGAAAAAGAGAATGAAAGAAAGCAACGAGATTATCTCAAAAGTAAATGTTAAATTACGCAATTCATTTACCTCAAACAAAAATTACACACTTTCGGTTCAATTTCGTAAGTAATTTTTGAGCGTGGAAAGAGGTTAAGAGTGTAACTTACACATACGATAACACGCTTTTATTATTATAAGCTATAGTAGGAGTAAATTGGTTAATTGGTCTCGTTTTACTCATTAACTCATTGTTTTTCATTTAGTCTCGCCTATATTTTTGTTTATATAATAAATAAAATCATTTGAACTTATAATCTATTAATTGTTTAAAATCTATCAGCCTAAATTTACTTAATTGATTACGTGGATATGAAAAGAATATATTAATAAATTAATTGATTAATTTACTTTAGCTAAAAATAATCATAAAGACGACACCAAAGTTCTACCTAACTTTTCCAATCGATATTACTTTCATCAATATCACAGCTTTGAAAAACTAATGATTGCTAGGAATGGGGTACCTACTAAAAAAATGTTGATTTAAAATAAATTATAAATTATAAATTATTTGATGAGCATGAATCCAATTAATCATTGGTTTCTCCACCAAATAACTTTCAATAATAAAAAAAACATATATTACATGCTTATTTGAAGTGAAAAGTCAAAGTATACGGGACTTGCCAAACTTTTAAAATCATGGTAGTTGGTAGTAACAAAATTTGTAAGAGAACAAAAAAATATAGTAATAAAATTGAATGATAATAATATTTTTTTTTATGAAAAGAATAAATTATAAATAAAAAAACTACTAAAATCCAACATTTTAACCTATTTAATCAAAATATGTAAACATTTATTATGGATTTTTAAGATGCTAATTAATTATTTTTATACTAAGTCTTATTTTATAATTTTAATTTAAAATATTATATATATATATATATATATTAAATAACATTAAAATAATTTTAGACACAAATATCTTTATATTTTAAAATAATGACTTACATTTTTAGTTATAATTTATTTTGAATTTTGAAAAAAAAATTAAAAAATTAAAATAATATCCCAAAATAATAACAAATTAAAATAGTATCATAATAATATCAAACGAGATCTGTTTATATGGTATTCAATATCGAATGAATCAAAATAAATAAAATGATTTTAAGATTTATATCCAACAGATGTAGCATATATACAGTAAAAAAATATTATTAGTTATAAAAGTTTATAAAACAATGAAAGGAATAAATATGTTATTTTTAATTTTTATTAACTTATAATATAATAATTTAAATAAAATGACAAGACATGCAATCATGTGTAAAAATAAAGTACAAAAATGAAATAATAACACACAATATTTTTAGGTGAAAATAACTTAGGACACAACTTAAGAGGAAAACCATTGATCCACCAAACCACTTAACTTTTAACTATGAAAACCAAATATTCAAGTATAAATTCGGTCTTATGTTATCCTCTTTAAGATACTACTACAATATATCTTATTTATGAACTCTTACTCAGTTTTTATAGTTTATAATGTTAGAGTGAGTGGTATACAGACTAACGTTCTAATTAACTTCACGCCATTCATATACGTCCATGAATAAACTGCAAAAATGATTAGCATAAAAACACAAGTGTCTATGTGTGTTCTATAATGGATTTAATAATGAATAATCATAATTAGATGATTCAAAACATATATCATTTAAATCAAATCAACTAACAAATCCTAGAGTAAAAAAGAATTAATCACAAATTTAATAAAAATAATTTATTTAAAATTTATATAAATATAAATATAAAATATATAAAATAAATAAAATAATAAATTATGAAAATATAGATAATCAAATATTATCATTTACATGATCGAAATTCCTTCGTTAAATATTATCACTTGTTTGATATCCCTTATCACATAAATTAATATCACCTACCTTTATTCATCTTTTACCTTTGGTTCAGTGTTCTTCCTGATGTCGATGATGATGAAAGTTGGTTTTTGACTTTTTCTTTTCTTTTCGGCACTGTAAGTAGTTTGGCCAATCCTAACTTCCCAGCCCTAATGTGTGGATACATATATATAATAGTAATAACTTAATAGTATTAGTGAAAAATATTCTTTTGACTTAATTTTTCAAAATTCATCAAAAGCTTTAATATTATAAAAATTTATTTTTAAGACACATCTTAAAAATATTAAAATACATTTAAAAAATAACTAATTGATAATTTTATAAATTAATTCAACTTTAAATAAATATTGATTAACTCGTTCTCAAAAAATTTAAAATACTCTCTTTTAGAGAGTTGATCACCTCAAACTTAAAAAAAGTATGGCTCCATACTATGTGGACCACTGTGTCCAGTACCTCCCATATATGGATGTTGAGAAAGAGCTCGACATCATACTTAAGGACGTCAATCCTATTTTTTTCGTGAATAGGTTCCTTTTTCATATTCAATGTGTCATTTCACTTATTGAGTCTTTTATTCTTCCACCTTAATTGAAGAACCGAGTTAAAAAAAGTAGAGGAATGATGTCTAGGAATAAAGAATGACCTACTACATGACCTTTGTAAAACTGAGCCTTCATACATTAGCCCAAGCCTTGAGACGTCAATCCAAGCCATGAGATGGTCGACCTCAAGGCTTTAAATGTATTTTTCTTTTCTCTTATACCCCTCTGACAAGCTGTGATATATACGCCCTATGTAACCGACACCTATACATGTAATATTCTATATATACATAGAATCTCTAAGAGATCCACACATTCCATTGATTGCTCTGAATTTTCTCTAGTTTCTCTCTTTGCAAATCGGGAGAGCATTCTACCTTTTATGAGGACGAGGTGATCAACACTCTTTGAGGGAGAGTGCTCTACCTGGTATAAGCTTGAAGTGATCAACTCTCTTTGAGGGAGAGCACTATACCTTTTTTGAGCTTGAAGTGATCAAATCTCTGAGGAAGAGCATTTTACTTTTTATGAGGACGAGGTGATCAAATTTTGTTAAGGGAAAGCGTTCTACATAGTATAAGCTTGAAGGGATTAACTCTCTTTGAGGGAAAGCGTTTTGCTTGGTTTGAGCTCAAAGTGATCAACTATCTTTGAGGGTGAGTGCTCTACCTTTTTCTGAGTTTGAGGTGATCAACTCTTTGAGGGAGAGCGTTCTACCTCTTCTAAGGACGAGGTGATCAACTCTATTTGAGGGAGAGCGCTTTACTTTTTTTGAGGACGAGGTGATCAACTCTCTTTGAGGGAGAATGCTCTACCTGGTTTAAGCTGGAGGTGATCGACTCTCTTTGAAGGAGAATGCTCTACCTTTTTTGAGCTTGAGATGACCAACTCTCTCAAGGAGAGCGTTCTACCTTTTCTAAGAACGATGTGATCAATTCTCTTTGAGGGAGAGTACTCTACCCAGTCTGAGCTCGAGGTGATCAAATATTTTAACAGCAAAGATAATTCCATATTTATGAACAAACATTATCAAATGTATGAGTGTAATCTTATATGTCACGGTAAAAAAATATATACTTAAAGTATGACTATCTGAAATTATAACGTTTATTCAAATTTGTTTGATAGACTTAATGACGAGTTTAAAAATAAGTTTACATGTAAATATTTTATTCACAAAAATTATCAACACTCATAATCCTTACAAGTTACTTTCAGTTATTACTTATTTTAAATTAAAATATTATATATATATATATATCTCATTTTAATAAAAATATTTTCAAAATATTGAGTATTAAAAACTTAAAATTTAAAATTAGACGGGATACAGTTCTATTTTATGCATATAATTTGTCTATAATTTTATAAATATTACATCTAAAAATTTATTTGTCGAAAGTTGAGTTGTGGCGCATCTCACTCCTTACCTCCAAATAAATTTACCTCTTGAAAATGATCATATTTCAATATAAAATGTGTTTAATTAAACGATATTTAATATGAACTATAAATTTTTTTAGGAACAGATCTATTTGAAGGTAAAGAGGGATACGTACTCGACGTCCAATAAAAAATTATATGCCATAATTTTTTTAATAATAAAAGAATTAAATATAATTAGATACTATTTTTATAATTATAATTTTAAGGGAGTGAATATTGTTATTTTCTTATAAAAAAAAGCTAAAATTCTTAAATAAAAAGATTTCTATCTATATATACCCTTCATATAAAAGTCTAAATAACACTTTATAAAGTTTTAGATAAAATTACCTACATATATTATAATAATAACTAATATTTTCCTTAAATCATTAATTATTGTATAAATTATTTAAGATTGTTATTTTTTATTAATTAAATAATAAATTATTAACATTTAAAATACTAAAAATAACTTAAAATAAAATATTATTTTAATTAATGTTCAATTTTTTAGATAATAATAATAACACTATAACTTTATTTTAAATAAATTTAATATTAATTATTTTAAATATTTTAATAAATTACATATATATGTTTATTATAATTACTAATAATACCATGAAGTATACTTTCCTAATAGATATACTATATTAACGAGTTTAGTATTTTCTTAAAACAATTTAATCTTACATGCTTAGATGACTTTATAATAATTTACGTGTAAAATATACGAAATTTGTAGCTAGTTAGTAAAAAAATAAAAAGGTGCACCTAATATTGACAGAAGCTTTTATTCAGTTTGCATCCTACAGTGGAAAAATTATATATTATTTTACGAGTAAATGATATATACTTTCTATCAATCATATTAAAAATAAATTTAATTATATATATATTAAATAAAAAATATTTACATTTGTACTAATGAGTACTGCATTATCCTCATTTCCAAAATTATGTATAATTTTTACACATTTGAGTACTATTTTGATAAAAAAAATTAAAAGATAAAGTGACAATTGATGTGATAATTACAAAATTTATCTCTCTCATCTCACTTTCTCTCTCTTCCACCTCCAGTGGAACGACCCTCATCACCCTTGTTTCAATGTCTTTGTAATGGTTAATATAAAAGAATTAATATGATTTGTTTTATGCTAAATTATTTATATGATTTCCTAGTCGTATTAATAATAAGAACAAGTCGTATATGTATGAATCGATTTGATATTGCATTATTTAACCAAGTTTAAATGACGAGGGTGATGATGATAAAGCTTTCACGTTAACTCATATACTACTATTAATAATAATAATAATAATAATAATAATAATAATATTTATTTTGAGAAATACAGAAATAGCTAGATTAAGTACAAGTGTATAACAACGTCTACGCTAATTAAAATAAGTTGTATATGAAGTCTACGCTAATTAAAATAAGTTGTATAAGAACGAGAGTACCAAGTCTTTATTTTTTTAAATAAATAAATTAAGATACTTGTTATTATTAATTATTAATCTAAAAGTTAAATATTATAGGTTTATTTTATATCCATGTGATGATATAAAATTATTAATAAAATAAATATTTTAACACTAAGATTAAAAATATAACTTAAATTCAAAAAATAAAAACAAGAATAAATAACAAATTTCATTGTGGTTATTTTGACAATTCCAAAATTCCAATATCATTTTCAATCATATATAGAATATATCAATAAATTAAATTATTAAATTGCAGTAAGCAGCAAAACGAAAAAAATAAATAAATACATAAATAAATGCCGGTTTTGTTTTTTCTTATTATCTTATGACTTCCCAATTTCAAACTGCAAAATCCAACATGCATGACCATGTCTTATGCAGTTGATATATTCACACGATCTTATCTGGTCGTTTTCTACCATTTATATAATTGATGGACAATATTAATTCTTACAACTCTTCTTCCTTATATGGCCACTAGCAAATTAATGTTAACCCTAAGAAATATAATTAATGTGCAAGTGTGAACGGATAGTTTCGTTTTCCACATAACTGATGTGAAATAATTCATTATTGAGAGTTTTAATTTGTGTCACTATTTTGAATTATATATATAATAATTATATTACTATAACAATTTGATTGCTCATACCTTTTCCCTTTAATTAACTTAATGACGAGTTATAGAAGTGTAAATTATGTTACAATTTATGACAAAACACACAAATAAGATACAAATAAAAAAGGATTATTATTAGAATTTAAAATTATAATTATTTTATGTTTTTAAATAATATGATACAAAGTAACGAGGATTATCTTCATATGTTCGCTAACAAGCAAAAAAATAGCACGATTAATTGCTAAAATAATACTAATACTACTAACAAAAAAAAAACAAATGTACTTGCTTGTTAATTAATTGAAATGGAACCAATACATTAAGGTTAGATTTTATTTGCAAAATCAAAACGTAAAGAGAATAGTAAACATTAATTGTAATGAAAATAATCACTCTTGATAGTTTTTTTGTTTAAGTATTAGAATTAAAATAAAGGTAAATTTGAAAACAAAAATTATAATACTTAGAATGAAAAAAAATTAGAAAATAAAACTTATTTTCTTTCAAATAAGAAAAAAAAATAAGTGAAAATTATGAATGATCATACAAATAATTTATCAAAACAAAGCATTCTAAATCATTCCTTTTGTGTGAAAGTATTAGGAAAATTGTGAAATGCATTTCATTCTTTCAATGATTATGATCAAATCAAACACTTTCTCGTCACGATGAAAATAAGAATAAAAATAAAAATAAAAACAAATAAATCTTTAAAATTTGTTATAATAAAAATAACATATTTTTATATTCAATACATTTTTATTATTAAAAAAATCTAGCATATTATTTCATATTGAATACTATATAATTAAATGACATCTAAATTGAGATATAATCATTTAGACCTATTAAATATTATTATAATATTAATTTTGTTATAAAGTTAAGAATATTATTTTTTATAATTTTTTAAAAATTATAGTTTTCGATTTCATTATTAATATGGAATGAAACGAAAACTATTCCACAAATAGCAACATATTATTATTATTATTTTCATTTTTTCTTGTCAAAAAAGTTTTATTTTTAAATTTTACTTCATTAATAATTTTAATCTATTTTAATTCATAATTTTTAAAAAATAATAAACTTATTTTCATTTAAATAAGGGTAATAATATTACTACCATAATGATTTTTTATTATCATAACAAAAATATATAAAATATTTATTTTATTTTTAATATTAATTATAATTTAATATTATTACTATTAAATAAATTATCAATAATAAATTATATTGTAACACGAACGAATGTCCAAACCCTTAGGAAAAAGTCCCTAAAAATGGCTACCCTTAAGCCAATCATTGAGTATATCAACAACAGGGCAGGGTAGGAAATTGGAGGTGGGTATTCGGTTACAATCTCATATATTATATTATATTAATGTAAAGGGATTAATATTTGATAAAAAGATAGATTATCAATAATCAAGTAGTGATATATGAATCCTCGGATTTTTTATATTTTTATATGAGTAAGTTAGGTACACGTTATTTTATTTTTAACTTTTTTTTAAAATATATATATATATATATCACTTTTTTAAACATGAGAAAACACCTCTTATGTTATACCATAAAAAAATACAAATATCACGCATGAAACTCCATTTCCCAAAGAGATTATAATATGTAATTAAAATTTAGCTTTTTTTAATAAAAAATAAATATATTAGTTGAGATTCATACGAACAACTATTGTTTGTTATATAGAAAATAAATAAAATAAAAACAAATGAAGTACTGTGTTTTAACTTTTATGCTAGTTTGGGGGTTTCGTCCAATTTCCGTTAACAAAAAAGAATTGCTTTTAAATTTAATCTCAACAATATTTTCGTCCCATCATGATTAACGTGGTAGTTATCAAATTATAAAAATTATCTAATTTGATAACGTAAATTCATCCGAATTAATTTGAAATTAAATAGGTTAATTTTTTTTATTAAATAAAATCAAATTAATATTAAAATTTATTATTATATATATATTTTTTAATAAAATTTATTATTTGTAGTTACAATTAAAAAATAAAAAATAAGTATGTACAATTGTTAAATTATTATAAATATTTATATTTATTTTAAATTAAAATAATAATTTAATGTAATTATGATATGCATAATATTTAAATATAATACATTATAAAATAAAAAATTTACTTATTTATAATTTAATAGTAATTCAGTCTAAATCAGATACAACATATTATAAAATCTATCGATATGAATCCAATATGATTATAAAATTTATCAATTCAATATTATTTAAATCGGATCGGATCAAATTTTTCAATTTAAATAAATTAATCGAATTATTTGTTAATTTCCTAACTTCCCTGGTGTGAAAGTTCCCTGATTCTCAATTTCCTTTCTTTAATCTCCGAACTTCCTAATAGGGTTATCAACGAAGAAGTGCAGAATCAAAGACCTCATTCACATTCTTTGTAGACAATTTATAATTCATCTTCCATCTTCACTTATAATATTTATAGGTATATATCAAATATTTTTTATTAGAAAGAGAGATCCCAAATTATGAAGAATGATTCATGTAATATTTTAAATATTATTTTTTATTATAAAAGAAGAATTATAATAGAAATAAATAATAAATAATTTGTAATGAAATTTTTTTTGAGTTAATAAAAAAAATAAACAATATTCATACGAAAGATAAAAAAATAAAATATATTTACCTATAAATACATAATTCTTTTATATTAAAGAATATTAATAGAATCTTCTTATAAACTAGTTTGAAATAATAACAATAAATTATAAAATAATTATAAGATTTTAGATTTTTAGAGTTTAAAAAAAAATTATTAATATTTTATAGAATAAAATAAAACGTAAAATAAAATATAAAATATATGATACATTAGTTATGTTTAGTTTGATTTAAAATGTATGTAAATATATATAAAAATTAAAAAAAAAAAATTTTTTATATATTTACTAAATTAAGGTATATAATTTCAAGAACGAGATTAAGAATATAATCTCCATTCTTACTCTGTCTTATATTATAAAATATAGATTATTATTCTCTATTTTGTTATCCCATCCTTTTCTTTCTTAAAGAGAATAATGCTCGCAAATATTTGTCCCTTCACAAAAAATTAACAACCCACTCCTTAGTCTTATTTTTTTTCAATTACAATTACTTATCTCCATTTTTTTTAAAATAGTTAAAAAAATCTCATAAATTTAAAAATAATAAGTATATCCTTATTGTTACTATTTTGAACCTTTTAAAATAGTTATTTACAATCAAATTAATATAAGTTATAAAATTCAAGAAAAAATATTATAATAAAACAATAATAGAAGGGATATAGTTACTTATTTTCAAACTTAAAAGGCATTTTTGTAGTTTTGAAAAACTTAAAGTGATTTGATAAAAAATTTCCTTATTTATTTTATTTTATTTTTTTTTAACTTTTCTATTTATCTTTGGATAAATATATTTTACATATTTTAAAATAAATAAATAAATAAATTAGCACCAACATAACATAAAACGACATTGCTTTCGCTAATTATCTCCCTATAAATGAGCTTTACCAATAATCTATCTAGGTCCAACTATTAGCTTCATTTTACCAACTACTACCCATTAAAGAATTTGGTAAACTACTACTACTCCAGTGGATATGTATGAATTTCCCACGATGGCAATTCCAAAATCATCTTCAAAATCAAACCCAGAAAGAGTTTTTTATCAAAATCGCAAAAAGATCATGAGCAGCGCAGTCGAAGATCAGCATTCATCACAGCCGTTGATCCCAGGACTACCAAACGACGTCGCAGAGCTCTGTCTTCTTCGTCTTCCATACCCATACCAGGCTCTGGTACGTTCAGTCTCATATTCATGGAACAAAGCAATCTCCGAGCCTTCATTTCTTCTATCCAAGAAATCTCTCTCCCTCTCTTTGCCTTACCTTTTCGTATTAGCATTCGAGAAATCAACGGGCAGACTTCAATGGCAAGCACTTAACCCACGATCTGGCCGTTGGTTTGTCTTACCTCCAATGCCATCTCCAAAGCCTGTGTGTCCACCAGGTTTTGCATGTGTCTCTCTTCCACGTCAGGGACAGCTCATTGTTTTAGGCGGTATGCGTACGGACACTGAAACTTCCATGCAGAACACCATCATCTACCATACATCGACAAATCAATGGTCCTTAGGTGCTCAAATGCCAACCCCGCGATCGTTCTTCGAAGCTAGGAACATCAACGGTCAGATCATAGCTGTTGGAGGAAGTGGGACTACCAATGGTGATTCAATCACAGCCGTGGAATGTTATGACCCTGAAAAAGACGCTTGGAGGTCGGTCCCTAAACTCCCCATGTCGTTGGCAAGGTACGAGTCAGCTGTGGTCGGTAACAAGTTGTATGTAACCGAAGGGTGGACGTGGCCTTTCATGTTTTCGCCAAAAGGAGTAGTCTACGAACCTGAAACTGACAGGTGGCACGAGATGAGGTCAGGAATGAAAGAAGGTTGGACTGGAATTAGTGTGGTTTTGAGTGACAGGTTGTTGGTGATATCTGAATACGGTGATTGTCCGATTAAGGTGTACGATGCCGATGAAGACACGTGGAAGTATGTGGGTGGAGATAGATTTCCATGTGATGCACTTAAAAGACCTTTTACTGCGATTGGGTTAGAAGGAATGATATATCTGGTGGCATGTGGGTTATATTTGGGAATAGGAAAGTTGTACGAGGCAGACGGGAATTTAAAGGTGGAATGGGAAGTAATGCCAGCTCCAAGTGCTTTTCAAGACTATGCTCCTTCTAGTTGTCAACTACTTTATACTTAAAAAAAAAATTCAATAAATTATTGGTGGTGTTTTGGGTGGGTGCTTCATTCCCGTTGGGATCCACTCTGGATTCACATCCGTGGCTTTGTTAGGCAATGTCTATTAGCACTAGAACTACTAGACCACTAGTCTCCACTTTTTCTTAAATTTAATTAATTTATACATGTGAATTCTAATTTACAGCCACACCATGTTTGGCTGATTCAGAATTGAACATCTTCCTACTCATCTTGGTTCTGGCTGGTTATTGGGGTATTAAGGTTACTTAACAAGAATAAGCCATGTAATTAATATAGTTTACAAGAGAAGTAGGAGTCTCAGCACTATGGCTGTTGACAGTCAATTTCAATTTGTTTTGTAATTGATTGAAGAGTAAAGTCAGGTCATATAAATTTACACACTCGCACCGGTTATAATGTGACACATTGTTAAATAATTTTGAAAATAAAATAAAAATATTCATTTTTCAATAATATTTTACTACTTATCACGTCATAATTAGTATGACCCTTAGATATAAGTGCAAATTTTTGCAACCTACCACTAATTGCTTGAATGGTATAGCAGGGCAGATCAGAAGTTATCACTCAAAATATTATCCTCACTCTAATGTGAATTGTTGGCATGGAAAGAAAGGACCCTAATAGAACAAAAAGGAAGAGAGGGAGCAAATAAAAAAAAATTACGGAAGAGTCTTTTATGAAATTTTTTGGGTTCTACCTTTCATCTTCTCCTAATTTAATTAGATATCTAATTTTTTAGTTTGTTTTTAGAAGGTCCCTAATAAAAATCAAGTTGTGCTGGGATGCCAATCGTGTCATATGTGTTGACTTTATGTTTGTTTGATGTGTATATTCGCGTTTTTGGCTACAAATTCATATATTTGTTATAATTATTTTAACTAAAAATAATTCGTGCTAATAAATAGTCACCTGTTACCTTAAGAGCTTTTGGCGATGATTGGTTGTCTACCAGTTCAATTCTACACAGCACAAAACCACTTTCTATAAATATAAAAGATAATCCAGCTCGCTTAACATTAAATAGTTGTCTACCAGTTCAATTCTACACAGCACAAAAGCACTTGACTTTGTTTTATCAAGGCAAATGGTTGAAGAAAAAGCAGCAGCCAAGTGTTTACTTTCTGATTAAAGGCATAAAGGGAAGGGCCCAGAATAGCTTTTGGCGTATATTGAAAGAGAGAACAGTTAAAGACGGGTGTGTTTGGTGTTTGTGTGTGATGAAGATGAGAGAGTTCTCTCAAGGCAACCAGCCCCAGGGGGCTTGTCCATATTGTGGAGGAATGGTGCAAGCTATGGACATTGAGAGCAATTGGAGGTTCTGCTTCGTGCCCTTTTACTGGAAGACCAAGCGCAAATTCTATTGCAGTATTTGCACCAGAAGCTTGGTCGTTCAGTGATGTTTCTGAATGATATGTATACATATGAGATGCCAAGATTTTGATATATTTTCTCTCTATTTTCTCTGGCTTGATATTATATTGCATTCCACATAGCTTGAATATAATGACTTCTTATTACCGTAATGAAATTTAAAGGAGTTATTCCTTTTAGTATACTTGATTATGTTTCAGATTTGGGGATGATTGGTTTCAGTCTTCTTCAAGTCTTTAAAGAAGAAAGTCGTTCAAGAAAATCACTATGCATCCTAATTCTCCAAAATGCCTCCATTAATTTAGTAAAATTTAGAATTTCACATTTGTTTACTTCTAGTTTGAATTTGTACTTAACAAGTCAAATCAGAATCAAGGATTTTATCCAGTGAACCCATCAAAACAAAAATAATGAGCTTTGACGAAGAATAACTTAAGTCAATTACAAAGTTTCAAATTTTGGAAATATGAGGGTACCTTGGACTTGGGAAAAGGTTTCGTAGCAAGACATGTTGGAAAGTTTTCAGGTTGCTCGATCCGAAGTTTATGTGCTATGCCTCCAGCTGCGAATTTTTCAGACAAGTTCAAGATTTAGGGTTCTCCCTTCACCTCAAGGGCAACTCATTACGAATTACGGCCCAAAAAAAGGAAACAACGACTCCTTTTAAAGTAATTATGTAGTTAAGAGAGAAACTCCTTTAATGCCACAACTCCTAGCCAGCAAGAATAGCATTTCAATTATACGGAATTCGGAATACTCATAATGAACTATAAGTCTAATTTTTAATATGCTCCATTTGTAACTGCTTTTCCTCTTAAAAGCACAGATGGTAATTTGATATCACTTTCAAGGTGTCTATCAATCTACTAGTTCATTCAATATTTTGAAAATTGATATTTGTGTTTTTAAGAAAACCAATTAATATTTATTTATTTATTGAAAATAATATTTATTAAAGCTTCCATACGTAGGAATAATTACACGAAAATCAATTATTCTTCTGACTCAAATAAGCAACAAGGACCTAGATGAAGGGTAGAAAAGTCAACCCGTGCAATCTTTTCAAGAACCCTATATCAAGTCGGTCAAGTAGACCTCACAATGTGAATTAAACAATTAACACATTGAAAGCATAAAACAACATGCTCAATTTAACACGCAACAAAAACAACTAGCATATATAATAATAATAATCTACAGAATACACACTAATAATTGTGTGCCTCACAAGCTCTTGCCCAGACTAGCAATATGTATATAAGGAAAATAATACACAGCTTATGATACATGCATACATATCGAACATTCGGTAGATGATAATTGTATTTTCACAGCATGTAATCAAACATATGTAATAAACCCTAATAAAGAGTCTGACACATGGTATACTTTTAGGGTAAGGAAATACAGACTCTTTAAAGACTTATACCAAGCTTGTATGCAAATAAAAACAACTTAAACTAACACATAATCTAAACATGCACGTCTACTAAGGAGTCCAAAACTCGATACACAATCAGGTTAAAGAGATGACGAATCCTTAAGGACTCAACCCAACCTTACAAACAGAGATAAAACACCTAACATATAATCACAATTATAGTATAAATAAACATAGACATGCAATATAATAAAACAACAAATATAGAATGCAGTAAATAAAAAATGGGTGATAAATATTAAAAGCTTTTTAATCAGAATTTAAATTTCATTATGTAAAGGCATACATAATTTAAACTTTGATTGTACTAACCAAACATTCAAGAATGTATAACACTGGATATAACGAGATAAACCCACGTAAAACTCTATATATGTGGTAACATCCTCAGGTTGCTTAAGGCAATTACTTAACAGCAAACAACACACTAAACAATAAATCAGTTACAACTTTAAAATAAATGAAACCATTATTATCTCTCTCAACTAAGACATTTGTTTGAACTATCTATTATTGCTTTTACTTATTGCTTCCGTAACGATTTAATTAGACACACGAACCCGTCTTTCCTCCAAAGCTAATATCACCCAATGTGGTGTGATAAAAAGCCACAGATCAATAACCAGAAGTGCAAAAACTCCCAATCTTGAGAACCACCCTTAAACTAAACAACATATCTCTTATTGCGCATAATAAGAAATATAAGAACTCAAAGTATTTAACTTAGCTCACTTTCACAATGAGATTCTCACAAATAAACAATTGCATCCAAGCAACTCCCAATCGACACACTGTTCACATACAATCCACTTACAAATACCATCTCAAGTACTTATAACTTACAATGCACGATTTTGCTCACACAGTCACGAATCACTAATATAGAATAACACTCAAGGTCTTAGTGATCCGAAAACAAAAAAAAACAAGATGTCAATTTGACAAAACTTCGCTACATAAGAAGAAATTGGAGTTATTTATATAGCCTCAGATGGCCACCTCACCAAAGGTGGTGTCGAGGGTAATGGCGAGGTGTTAAAAAGACTTTTTTTTCAAAAATTATTGAGTACTTTCTATAAGTACCGACACCCAAAGCGAACCAAAAACACAAGTGACATCGGATGCACACTACAAAATCCAATCTCGTGGTATGTATAAACATATTTGCATACAAAGTATATCTAACTATGTGCATGTGTGTAAACATGCTTACATACAAAGTGTACCTACTTATATACATATGTGTTACTGATACACAGTGAGTAACCTTATACAGAGGAAGACAAATGCACTGAGTAAAATAAACAAACACCGTGTTTTGTACATAGAAAATCAACATACAGACATGAATACAACGGGACTTATACTTACTTTTAAGAGAAGCAGTTTACAATGCATGCTTTCATCCTAAATAGTTACTTAAATGCCTATAAAACACCTAAATATTAAAAAAAACACTTTCAAGAGAAACACACCAATAAGTCCATAATAATACTCTAAATTTCCTTTTTGCTATATGAATAACACCATATATATATATATATATATATATATAAATTGCTATATGTTGTTTCTATTTAAAATCATACCCTGTAAAAGAGGGAAGGGTAAAGAAATTTGCCAAAAGGTGCTCAAACAACTTCCTAAAGCACGGAAGAGGACAAAAAAAATAAAAGGCAACGTGACATTTTTCTAATGTGCATTAGGTGTGGCAAAGTGAGTTGGAGTAGGAGGGGGCTTCAGTCCCCAAGACATTCATAGAGCTCTTATTTTCTTATCAACCATGGGAGTATTTACTTACTCAACCATAGGAGCAAACTTTTCCTTCACAAAAAATAATTTTTAGGAGTGCGATCCACAAAAATTAAGAAAATGAGTGGGGAGAACAAAAGTGAATAACTAACCGCCGTAGATTGGAAACTACATGAAACATAGAGATCAAAGATCAAGCAATGAATACCAGAAAATAAATCTCAAGATGGATGATGGTGGTCCTGCAAGTTTATAACTCTAGATTATGTGATAAGGCCTTTGTGCTAAGTTAGTACAACACACAAATCCTTTGTCCAAAATTTGTGTTAAGTCATGCTATTTGGAGAAAGAAAGCTTGAGATCAATTCTTAAGCTGATACTGGTGTTTTTCAACTAAACTTTTTAATGTTTTTACTTCGAATTATTATTTATTGTCCTGTTCTTGTTTGAACAGCAGTTTTGCCAAGAAAGTTTTTGCTGGTCAGTGTAGCAGTTATGAATATAATTTGGAGGAACCAAAATGATATGGTGTACTCAAATCCACAGTTGATGAGAAAAGTTTGGTATTTGGAGAGAATTTTGAAATTGTAGACTATGCTGGTAATAAACTTGAAGCTGAATGTCGAGCAGAACGAATTTTAGTTTTAGTTAAAAAAAATGGTAGAAAACTGGTAATGGCATCTTCTAATTCCACTATGATGCTACTATTAAGAGTAATGTTCAACATTGTTTAACATTGTTTAAATACATTGTTATGATAGAGTTTATAAGAATTATAGGTGACTTTACTCATTGGGTTAACATTTTGTATTAAAAAGCCTATGATTCTTATAGAATTTGACATGGTATCAAAATTTTACTCAATTGGACCAAAAACTTTAAATCTCTCCTCACAAAAAAAAATGAAATAGATCTTACAAAAATAGAAAGAACGAGTAACCCAAATAAAATAGAATATAATAAAATAGATTAAAAATACAAAAATATATTTAGTTTAAGAAAAATTAAATGTTAACTTAATTCTTACTTTACCATATTATTTAGAATATTGACATTTATTTTCATTTTCTAACTATTTAGTACATATTTTTAAGTAAAATAAAAAAATATAAAGTAAGACGGTATTTTGTAAATACGTAATTATCTTGAATATATTCACTATTTCTTTATTTTCCGATCGCCTGGAAAGGACAAAAGAAGTAAATAAAATTTAATCTAATTATATAAAGTAATGTATGTTTTATTATTAAAATTATATTTTTTTATGTAATTATATGCATATAAAAAAATAATACTAATATATGTTCGATTTTGGTTAACCATAGTCTCGGTATTGCAATAACCATCTCCACCCACGTCTTATTGGTTACGGTTATTTTCAGAAAAAAAGTCGTCGGATTGTTACGAATAACCATAATTTCAATTATCTAAGGTTAAAATGTCTATCCTTAAAAATAAGGGTGAATTTTGAAAAAAAAAGAGAAAAAAAGCTTCTATGATTTTACCCCATCAACTTGTCCAACATTGCTTTTTTACATCTCTTTAGAGGTGTTGATAAGGGATTATATTGAGATTTGGGTTTGAGCCCTAGAAGGGTACCCAATTATGTGAAGTGGTGTGAGGAAAACAAACAATTTTTGGTTTATCACTCCCCTTCAACCTGCTCCAATTTTCATCTATAAATAGAGGTAGTGGCCTCAGTAATTCTACACAATAAAAACTAGCTCTCTCTAATAATTTTCTCTATATAGCTCTTTTTGATAATTTTCTCTACACAGATAAATATAATTCTTTGCTTACGTTTCTGTTTCTGTTATTTATTCTTTGGATCTGAGTAACCAAATTTTATTACAGGTATAATATTCCGGTCTTCTACAGTGCAGTAGACTTCCAGATAGAATCAAATTCTGGGCAATTTTATCTTGAGGACAACAGGGTTAAGAACTACTTGTATAATTTGGACAAAGTCATGAAACGTCTTTAAAAAAACGACGTAGTCCGCGATTCAACTCAAGCAATAACTTTGGTAACTTTGTTTCTTCTTTTATTACTTATGCAACAACAAATTTAAAACGAATTAATCTACCATGTCTGTTGAAATTGTTACTCCTGATCTGAACAAACCTTTCCGTTTTGAGCGACTACATTTTAAAAGATGAAAATAGAAAATATTATTTTTTATTATCATAAATAAGGTCGCTTATGTTTTAAATACTACTAAATCTGAACTGCATGCTGAACCTATTGAAGCTTGAACTAAGGATTATTAGTATTGAGTAAAAGATCACTTCTTTTGTAAAAAAAAATTATTCTTAATGGTTTGGCTAATGATTTACATGAATATTACAATTATGATAAGTCTACTAAGGAAATCTAGGATGCACTTCAAAAGAAATATGACATTGAGAAAGGTGGAACAAAGAAGATTGTTGTCAGTAGATACTTGAAATACCAAATGATTGACGATAAATCTGTGAAAACTTAATCACACGAATTGCGAAAGATAGCATATGAAATAATTTCTGAATTTATGTCTTTAGATGAATAATTTCAAATTTATGTTATAATTGATAAATTACACCTTGCAGGTAAAGACTTTATATAGTTCTTTGGTACAAAACTAAGGGAAGAAGAATATGAAGAATCAAAATCATAATACCAACCAAAAATGCAACCAAAATTGCAACAAGTATCCTCCACGGAATGGAGCTCAGCCCCCAAGAAATGATAGAAATGACAAATTTATGCTTTATAGTTGTAATAGGCCTAGCCACTTAGCTAGGAATTGTCAGAATGGGCATCGTCCTGTTCCGCAGATAAACTTAACCAAAGAGCAACTTATTGGTATGATAATTGAAATCAATTTTGTTGGTGGATCTGAGGGGTAGTAGGTAGACATTGGCCTTACTCGCCATGCATATTATGACTGTGATTTGTTCAAGTCCTATTCTGAAGTTGAGGATAAGAAAGTATCGTTGGGTGATTCCCACTCTACTATATTGCTAGTACTTACGAGGTGAAATTAAAGTTTACTTCTAAAATGACTGTCATCTTAAAGGATGTTTTACATATTCCAGAGATGAAAAATAACTTAGTCTTGGGTTATCTTCTCAACAAGGTTGGGTTTATTCAAATAATTGGGATTGATTTGTATACAATTACTAAAAATAATATTTTTGTTGGGAAAAGAGTATGCCAGTGATGATATGTTCAAATTGAATGTTGAAATAATTAAAACTTCTTCTGCTTCCATGTTGTATTCTTTTAATACTTGACATACTAGACTTTGTCACGTTAATAAACGTATAGTTAGCATGAGTAGCTTATGACTTATAACTAATTTATCATTGAATGATTTTGAATAATGTGAATTTTATAGTCAAATTAAAATTACCAAAACTTAACATAAATCAATAGTTATAAAATCTGAACCACTGAATTAATTCACTCTAATATTTGTGAGCTAGATGGTGTTTTAACTAGAGTTAAAAAATGCTATTTTATTACTTTTATTGATAATTATTCTGACTATACTTTTGTGTACATAATGAGAAATAAAGATAAAACATTTGACATGTTTAAAATATTTTTGATAGAAATTGAAAACCAACTTAATAGAAAAATTAAAAGATTTTGAAATGAAATAGGCACTGAATATGATTCCAATACTTTCAATAATTTTTATAAAACTCATCGAATCATTCATGAAAAAACTGCAGCTTATTCTCCTAAAATGAATGACAAAGCTAAAAAAATATAACTTTTATCAATTGTTGCTATTTTACTAAACATTGGTGCTGCTTCTTATTGGTAGGGATATATTTTATTAACTGTTTGTTATGTGCTTAATAAAGTTCCTAAATCTACACCTCTATATGAAATTTTGAAAAATAAGAAACCTTATTTATCTTATTTTAAAACTTGGGATTGTTTGGCTTGTGTTCATATTCCTAATTCTAAAAGAAATAAACTTACTAGTAGAGCTTATGAATGTGTTTATTAGATATACTATGAATAGTCAAGCTTATGATTCTAACTTGAATGATCATACTATTATAAAATCAAATTATATTGATTTTTAGAATATGAATTTCCTTTTAAATTGAAGAATAGTAAGGGACCTGACCTCTAGTAATCTACCTATAACTATAACTAATAAGCTAAATAAGAAAAATAAACAAGTTTGAACCACCAAAGATTATAGATCTGACTTTTATGCTTATATCTTACAAGAAGATCCTCAAACCTTTAAAGAAACCTTGTCTTTTTTAGATGTCAACCTTTGAGAAAAAGTCATCAATGATGAAATATATTCTATTCAGTCAAATAAAACTTCACATTTAGTTGACTTATCTCCAGATTGTAAGACAATTGGTTATAGATGGCTATTGAAGAAGAAATTGAAACCGGTGATAGTGTTAAAAATATAAGGTTCGTCTTGTAGCCAAAGGGTATAGACAAAGAAAAAATGTAGATTTCTTTATTACTTTTTCACCTGTCAATAGAATAACTTTCATATGTGTGTTATTTTCTCTTACTACTATTCATGATCTTGTTGTACACCAAATACATATTAAAATTGATTTCTAAATGGCAATTTAGAAAAAGAGATTTACATGGATCAACCTGAAGGTTTTGTTGTCCCTGATCAAGAAAACAAAATTTGCAAATTAGATAAATCTTTATATGATTTAAAACAAGCACCTAAGCAATAACATGAAAAATTTAATAATCTTGTTATACTACATGGTTTCAAAATGAATGAAAGTGAAATACATTTATTATAAATCAAAAAATGACATTTGCACTATTATATGTTTATATATGGATGACATGCTTATTTTTGGGTCAAATATTCATGTTGTGAATAATGTGAAAACTTTGTTGTGTGCTAATTTTGATATGAAATATCTCAAAGAAGCGAGTGTAACCCTTGATATAAAAATTATTAGGTCTAAAAAAAGACTTTCTCTAGATCAATCTCATTACATTGAGAAGATCTTAAAGAAATATAATTACTTTAACTACAAACCTACATATACTTCTTATGATCCTAATGTAAAGTTGTTCAAGAACACCGAAGACGGTATTAGACTAACTGAGTATGCAAGCATTATTGGTAGCTTACGTCATGCTACTTATTACACTAACCCCGACATAACTTATGTTGTAGGATTACTACGTAGCTTTACCAATAGACCTAATATAGAGCATTGGAATGTTATTGAAAGAGTCATGAGGTACCTAAAAAGAACTATGAACTTTGGATCACATTATTAAAGGTTTCTGCTATCCTGGAAGGATAAAACGATACTAATTCAAATAGCCTTTCAGAAGACTCTAAAGCAACTAGCAACTATATATTTAGCATAGCAGGTGGAGTTGTTTTCTAGAAGTCTAAGAAATAGACTATTTTGGTTCAACCTATTTTGATTCAGACTCCATCGTAGATTGAATCAAAATAGTCTGTTTCTTAAACTTCTAGGAAACAGTTCTACCAACAATGCTAAATATATAACCGCTAGTTGCTTTAGAGTCTTCTAAAAGGGTATTCCAATACTAGCTATTGCTAATGAACAAGCAGGCTAGTTAAGCAATTTGTTAGCTTAGAACTCTATGGAAAAGACTGATTCCAATTATCTTAATCCATTACAATAGTACCACAACAATTGCAAAGATTCAGAATTGTTATTATAATGACAAAAGACGACAGATACGTTGTAAGCACATTACTATTAGAGAATTTCTCTCTACAAGGGCTATAAAAGTGGATCATGTACGTATTGATGATAACATGGTTGATCCTTTAATGAAAGGACTAGCAAGAGAGAAGATTTTCAAAACCTCGAAAGAAATAGGACTAAAATCTTTAAAGTGATGAGTCATTCATGACGGTAACCCAACTTATAAACTGAAGATCTCAAAAAAATAAGTTTAATAGGTAATAACAAGTCATAAAGTGATAAGAGACAAATTATATTATTTTAAGTTATATTCCATATTATTAGAAGCATGAAATCCGAAAACGACAAAATGATAGTTAAGTATTAACTCTTAATGAGTTTTATACTCTGTGAAATGGAGTTCATAGTCAGAGCAGTACTCTTGATAGACTTACCTATGTGAACGTGAAAGTTTGACCGCTTATGAAATTTTGGGCAAAATTTACTAGAGTATTCACTATACTAGGATAGACGTGCATAGTCGTAAAGCACAAACTTTTTGAACTACGCCTTAAAAAGGTTGTGTGTGATGTTGTTAGAGATAGAGTTCAAAACTACGAGTTATCTAGTATATTTTAAAACATCTTTACTATGCAAAGACTCAAGTCAATAGACACCTTCTGCTTATGCACAATCTTATATTTTAATTAATTGTTCGATGAAAACTATTTTTAAAAAATTCAAGTGAGGGATTGTTGAAAATAAGTGTGAATTTTGAAAAAAAGAGAAAAAGTGCCCATATGAATTTACTCCCTCAACTTGTCTCACATTGCCTTTTTACTATCTTTAGAGGTGTTTATAAGACATTACATTGAGACTTAGGTTTAAGCCCCAAATGGTTACCTAGTTTTGTGGAGGGGTGAGAAAGCAAGTAATTATTGATTTACCACACACGCACGGGCGCTGCCACCACCGTCCGTTCGATCGGCCGACTGAGACGAGTCTAAGTGCGTGCGTGAGTTGAGGTGGCAAAGAAGACTCAGTTTATTGGAATGAGTCTCTCTCTATCCACGTTTCCCTTAACATCATTTTTATGAATGTTTCCCTCAACGTTTTTTTTACTGGTACTCTCTCCCACGTTTTCCTCTTCAACAATTTCAATCTTCATCTATAAATAGAGGCAATGACCTCAGTAATTCTACACAACAAAAACCAACTCTCTCTAATAATTTTCTCTACATAGCTCTCTCTCATAATATTCTCTATTCAAAGAAATATAATTCTTCACTTACGTTTCTATTTCTATTTTTTATTCTTTGGTTCTGAACAACTTAATTTTATTAGAGATGTAGTATATTGGCCTTCAAAAGTGCAGTAGACTTCCGAAAAAGAGTCAAATTTTGAATTGTTTTATCCTGGGACAATAGGGCTGAAAATTACTTGCACAATTTGGACAAAACTGTAAAACGTTTTAAAGAGAACGACTTAATCCGCAACTCAATCCAACCAGTAACTTTGTTCTTCTTTTATTAATTGTGCAACAAAATCTATGCTTAAATTGTGAGTTTGCTTAACTCTTTTTTCGAGGAAGGTCAGTACTTGAGTTTTGTATTCCGTTAATCAGTGTAGGTTTCTAGTTGCGCAATGTTGCTGTTGATCTTCAAGAGATACAAATTCAAAACGCAAATTCTGAATAATTATTGAATACTTGCTACTTAAACCACAAATTCGGTTTGGAAGATATTCCAAAGCTACAAAATTCATAATTATCAATAACACCAACCTAGAAAAATTGAACAAATTTGGAGCTGATCCAAATCAAAAGGCGAAGAGAAGGAAGTTGTTTACCTTGTGCATAGAATCGAGGTTCTGAGGGCTTCAATACTGGAGAGTATGAGGATCGTTTTTGTGACACCAAATGGCAGACGCAGAAGCATGGCAGCCCTGAGTGACAACACTTCCAAGCGGCCATGAGTCCATGAGATCGTGCCGAAGAACCACGTACTGAACTATAACGTCTGAGGTATACGATGCCATGGCGGCGTCGTTTTGGGAAATTGTAGAACCTAGTTCGGCAGCCGATGGCGAGTCGGATGTTGGGTCATTGAGTTGGTACGGATTCGACTCGTCGCCCGAGTAAAAATAGGATTGATAGCTAAATAAAGAGTAATAGGCTAACTACAAGGGATTGAGAATGTGAAATGGGACTGGGGGGAAGTCCCATTAGCGTTAGGTTGTCAGCAGCAGAAGCGCAACGAATTAGTGCAAACAAACAGGCCATCAATTTTTTGTTTGCTTCTAAATTCGGAAAAGCGCCTGAGTTAATTATAATTAATTTATGTTAGTTACTTCCCATAATTTATTTGATCAAATTAATGGAAATTTCATTTACTCGTTTTTAGTGTGTTGTGCAAGTGTCCCGTTTAAGCCAATAATAAAATTATGTCATAAATCGATTGGTACAAAATCAAACAATAAGTAAACGAATAATCAAATAAAAACAACTTTCAAAACAAGAATAATAAACACAACCCACACACCATTTAATCAACGAGAAAAATAAAAATAATAAATAATCACACAATGATTAATATGTTTTTTATTGTTTTCATCCACAACTAAACATTCATGTAATATTTCACTATGAATTAAAAAATAATACAACTTATGTTATTTAATAACAATATAATCATCTATTATGTTTATCGTACAAACATATTTTAATCTCAATTATTTTCTTAAGCCTCAAACTCTTCCTATCAATATACGCTTAGATTCTAAAGCTTACAAATGAATTAAGAATGAAAAAAATAATACTTTAGAAAAATTTAAACTCAAATCTCACCCAATAAAATCAAATTTTCTTATCTATCTTCAATGGAGAAATGTCCCCTCCTTTTTTTTTCTTTAAACTCTTTAAATCTTCTTAAACTCTCTCAATATGATTATAGAATACAAACTTGAGCTTAAACATATTTCATAGATCATTTATAATAATGCCTAGTTAAAACCGATCCTAATAGTATAAAATCTCATACCTATTTTAATCATTTTGTGTAAAAAATTATAATTCTCATTTGCAATGCTCAATAGATTGAATCTATAAAATTTCACTTCCAATTTTTCGTATAAAGTCCTCATGTGAAGTTCGTTCGATCGAATTCCAAAATATTATTTTCTCTATTTCATACAATATTCTTAGTCCATATATTTAATGTTTATTCACCCATAATAATTTTCAAATATACCATAAATTTACATCACAAAATTACATGGTGCAATTTATTAAGGATAAACATATAAAATATCTTCAAATTATTACATTTGTTTGATTTATATTATTAAATTATTTTTTTATCTTATTTATACAACTCAATTATTATATTTGTTTTATTTATATAATTTCGTTAATTTTCATCTAACAACATCATAAGACAATAATAGATAATAACTAAAATAACTAAATTATAAATTTAAAATAGGTAAGATAATTAAGTTGTATATTTAGAGTAATTATAATAATTTTGTGGTATAAACGAGGTAAAAATAATTTGATAATACGAACGAAATAAATACAATGATATTTTGTTAGTTTATTATCTTAATAATTTCAAGTTACTAAATTTATTCTATATAAATAAATAAAAATAAATAAACAATTGTTAAGAGTTAATTAATATCGATTCTCGCCAACGGTTCAATAATATATAACTTACTTAAACTCAAGAAAGATATGAAGTTAAAATTCAAATTAAAATATACTAGTAATGTCATTATTTTAAGAAAAATACCAAGTAGACTGCCTCCCTTTTTGTCACGTAGCCTTTTCATTTCTCTTTTTCCTTTATTTAAAAACAAAAAAGCATCGCAAAAAAGATGAAGTAGACTGCACATTAGATTTACTTTAATTAATATATTAATATTTTTTATATTGCATATTATTAAAAGATTTATTTTAACGTTCTAATTCAGTATTAGTATTAATTTTAATCATTTTAAAAAGTACTTTATCTTTTTTTAAGTTCATCGTATATATCATACCTACTACACTAGAAAATAATATTTATAAAAATTAAAGAAAAAAAATAAAAAAATTAAGATTATATTTTTTAGAAGATAAAAAAATTAATGGTATGAATTTGTTACATTTTTAAACTTAAATTATTAATATTAATATAATGTATTAACACATAAAAAAATAATTAATTAATTTAAATTATCTTAGTTATTTTTATACGAGATTTGATACTCTAGTTAATGTATTAGTGTTTTTCGTATTATATATTATTAAATTATTTTATTTTAATATCCAATTTAATTATTAGTACATCTTTTAGTTATTAAATTATTATTTTTTGTTATTTTATTTTTTTTTTAATTTTTACAAATATCATTGTTTAATTTGACATGTAAGACTTGTGGGAAAACTACAATAAAAAAAAGAACAAATATTATTCAAAATAACTAAAATTAGTATCAAACATTTTAATGAAATAAGATTATATATTTATTCTTATTTTACTTATCAAATCTAAACTATTTGTTATTAATGTAATATTTAATTATTATTTTTTATTTATAATTTTAAATTTATCATGTGCATAAAAATAGATAATTAAGATATAAAAACAAGGATAAATAAATTAAAAAGAGAATGAAAGATCATGATCTCTTTTAATAATTTTAGACGTAAAATTATTAATTCATTGACTTAAATACTTTTAACATACAAACGCTCGCACTCCCATTCTCATATTTTTAACATAACAGATATGACTAGTTTTATTTACAGATATATTTTAAAAGGAAAATAAAATTGAGTTTAAAATTGTGAAAATGTGAATGGTGAAACACTTCACAAAGTGCAGCTTATCTATATTCTCGCCAAAAAAAAATAAATGTGCAAATAGACAACTGTTATCTTATTTAACACATCATTTCATGTCAAGTTAGTCAATTTAGTTTGATAATACAATAAGACATTACACATAACTTCAGGCGTAATTAAATGAAAATGAGAAAATGATTTGCTCGTTAAGTGGTTAATGTTGAGCAACTATCACTTTTATAAATGACATTAGATATAATCACTTTATTATAAAAACATATTTTTAACTTAGTGAAGTGGTGTTTTCAAAAACATGACTCCAAGACACATTTTGAAAAGAAAAAAAAAAAGAATTGAATGGAAAACATACTCAAATAAATTTTTTGGCAAGTCTTAATAATAGTTATATTGTTGTAACTTTAGATATATGAATTAGAAGAAAATTTTGCATGAAACAAGTTCATGGAAAATAGGTGATGTAAATACCATGTAAGATTTTTATTTTTTATTAAAAATAAAAAAAATATTTTAAAAATATAAAAAATCACCATCTATTAATGCCCATAACTTATATAAAAGAATTTATGACTATAATTGTTAAAATAAATGATCTAATTTAAAACTATATAAAGCCTCGATAAAAATTCTCATTTGTCAAAAAGGAGTGAAAAAAAAAACTGTTAGGGCTAATCCACATGGGAAACAAGTCTTATCAAACCTGATCCAGAAACACAATGTTAGTCTCATACTTAAAATACTAAATTTTAAAATTATAAATTTAATAAACTTAGAGGATAAATAATGATAGATATAAATTATATATAATTAAAACTTAAGTATATGTATTATAATAAGTAATATAATGATAAGAAAAGATAGATTACATCGAGATTATGTTATTGAAAACTAATTTTTAAAACTAAAAAATAAAAATCATTTTTTATATTTTTATATTTTAAGAAAACAAAATTAAAATAACTAAAAATAAATAACAGAGATTAATTAACTCAAAATTGGTAGTTAAAAAGATATATGAAAAAATATCTAAAAATACTTAATTCTCCAATTTTCTAAATATATGAATCACTAAAATCTCACTAATATAATTACTAATCAATTTAATCTAACCTAGTATGTATTCTTCTTTCAAATAAACTAAACATCATATAGTAATTAATAAAATCACACTCTCATATCAATTAAATTGCAAACTATTCATTTAATTCATTAATTATGGATCACATATATAAAAATCATACATTTTTACCTAAAAATTATACATGTTATTTTATCAAGACAAACAATTGATAATTCTCTCAAAACTATTTAATTGTCTCTATAAATCAATTATTGGTAAAATAATTAATAGCATAAAAATTATATTAAATAATATAGTTAAATTGAAATCATAATTAGGATAAAATATTATATCATCATATGTAGAAAATTGGGTTCATAAGAACTTTAAATTAATAAATTAGTTAGACATAATTTTATTCATAAAACTCATATTTTTCATAAAGAAAAATATAAAAATTGATAAAGAAATGAGAAAAAGAAGAAATACAATAAATCTCTTGAATTGTAATACCAATCTCCTCTTTAACCTCTACTAAAATTACCTCTTTTTAATTTTTTTTAAATTTTTCTCTATTCTTGACTCCAAAAACTGATAAAAAAATATGTAAATTTCAGCTCATTAAGATTTATTGCACAATTAAGAGGTTAAATTAAGTTCAAGTGAAATCTAGACCATCAAATCAACTTCGGATCAAAGGTTGAGATGAAAAAAAAAATTAACAATGTTGGTCAATAAAAACGGGGTGTGTTGCAAGGGAGAAAGACGAAACTAATCAGCGTGCGACGGGTGGTATGTTGATAAATTGTGGTCAGCGTGCGACGGGTGGTATGTTGATAAATTGTGGTTAGCATGCACTACTTCAGTGCCACGTGGCATGATATGATTCATGGATAATAATAGTCTAGTGCCTTAGTGGAAAGAATGGAAAAATCAATTTATGATGTGTGGTATGCTCATTAACCAGGAGGTGAAATTTGGAATGAACATTGTGTCGACACGTGACATGGTCCTATGTCACCGGATACACACAGTGTTGCTCAATTCATCCTCTTTGCTGCATGGTAAGCTCTCCTGCTTATAAGGCATCCATATGGCGCCTTTTGATTGGTCTTTCATTAAAAAATTCATAAAAAATCTAAAAAAATTTAAAAAATTCTCAAAAAATATATTTTCATCATTTTTCACTAAAAAGTTTATATTTTAATATTTTTATCCCTAAAATTATTACTTATTGAATACAACAAACTAATATTAAATAGAAATGTGCACTGGTGACTCTATTTTTATATAGTCATCAGATAGGTAATTTTTTAAATTAAGTATAATTAAAAATTCACAAATGATCATATATGAATCATGTGTAATTAATATAAAAAAAATAAGTAAAAACTTGACACATGATATTTTTGGTGAAAACAACATATGTCATAACAATAATCTAAAAGGAAAACTACTAGTCCATCGGATCACCTAACAATCTTCTATGAAAATTAATGTTTAATTAAAAAGATGAGGTCTTAGACTACCCTTCATAGATAAATCCCCAAATGTAACCTACTTACAAGTTGTCACTTCTTCATAATCTCTATAAGATAGATGTACGAATTTGAACCAATATTTTGATATCTCGAGTCATAGAAGCAATCATACTCGTTCAACAAGTGCCTAAGAAGTTGACACAAATAACACAAGTGTAAATTGTGTTATAGAGAAAAGTTAATAATAAAAAATCCTAGCTAGAAGATTCAATAATAAATCAATTAAATTAAATCATCTAGTAAACCCTATAATGAAAGTTGAAATAACAATATCATAAAAAAATAGACTTATTAATCAATCAAATATAATCACACAATATTTGATAGATTAATTCAAGAAAAAGTCTAACAAAATATGATTTAGTTTTTATAAAATGATTTGAGAGATAAAGCATAAAATAATAAGAAAAATAGAATAAGTATGGTTCTTTAAAAAAAGAGTATTAAGTTGTTTATATAGGAGAGATGAAACCGTAATATTATGTTAAATAACAATTACCATTATATCTATTAAAACAAATCATTAAAACATCTTGACTTGAAACTTTAATTTTTTTTTTCAACTTGAATAGCGAACATAAAAATGCGCATATAAACTAATTTATATTTAAACGTTTTGTTCACAAATATCATCAACATTCATAAAACTTACATTGTTATAAAAAAAATCACATTAGTATGGAAAAAAGTTATTATGTTTGTTACCTTAGTAGTACAATGATTCTATTTTTGATATCATTTTTTATTCATATTTTTGAGCTGATACTTTAATGTACCCCTATTTAAAAATTATCAATTTTATAAAATTTGTCATTTAATTGAAGATTTTTCACATATATAGAAATATATGTGTGATATTCAGAGGGAATATTTGAAAACCAATTAATTAATTTGTAAAATATCCTCAAAATATCGTTTAATTAATTGATTATTCGAGAATGTTCTCTCAATATCACATGTTTATTACTACACACGTGAAATATCTTTAATTAAATGACAATTGTACTAAATTTGTATTTTTTTTAAATGAGATTATCACTAACATATAATCTTAAAAATACAGATAAAAATAATGTCAAAAGTAAAATCATGATGCTACTAAGATAGAAAATTCCAAAGTTTTTTAATGACATTTATAAATCAATAATTATTAGTAATACAAATTACAAGTAATGATACAATTGAGACTTAAATACACAACATTATAAGATAAATTATTTATTGTTATTTGAGTATATATTAACATAATATTTCGTGTTAATAAAATTTAATATTAAGATATTTAACAAATATATATCCGATAGAAGTTATAAACATAAAGTAATATGATGATACAATATAATAACACCTCACATTATGGGATGGTATATATTTTCCTATTATTGTTGGCTAACACTCGCTAGTGGTTAATCTTAGTTTGTATTGCCCCATCATTTTATGTGTTATATCTAAGCTTCATTATTCTTTATACCATGTTTCACTACTCAAATCTAAACGGTGTTAATATTAGATAGAATACTATATCTAAAAATGTAAAATTTATCCGATGTTTGTATTCTCTAATTTAAATTTCATTCAATGTTTTTTTTTCATTTTTACTAATTTAAAAGTTTTCCAATATTAACATATAGAATTGTTATTAGTAACATAGTTTTAATAGATGGGCAATTTATATCCTTGGTGACTAGGTGTATATTTAATACACGTAAACACGACATCAAAGACTAACTTTTTTTTCTTCCCTTTTTTTAATAAAAACAAGGGAGATTTCAATCGATTAAATAAAAAAGAAGACCCAATAATAGAAGTTAAAATCTAAATTTTAAAATAAAATAAACTTCAATGGTAAAGTAAAGAATATAATTAAGTCTTCTTTATTGGTTATATTCCTTTTTATCCTAATATTTGATTGTATCAATTGATACTAAGATTCTTTAGAAAACATAAAGTATTAATAGTTTTTATAACTCTATGACATAATAAAACTATAATTTTACATCTCTAACCATTTATTCAAAGTAAATATAATATTTTATTATGTTCATATTATTTGATACTAATGATCGTAACATTTTTATCAATAATAGTATCTTTGGTGTCAATTACATTTTTCTAATCGGTATTAAAAGTGTTCGACTGTAACACTTGAACAGAAATAAATGTCACAGAGTAGAGGTTTTCATCTTCATATATCTAAGTTGAAGCTTCTAAAAAAAAAACTGTTCATAACTTCAAGAAATAAGCTAAAAGTGAATTTCTAAACCGGTAAGAAAAACTACAAACAAAAAGTATAGTATTAAATTTGAAGAGAAGAGAAAATTTATAACAAGATTTTTAGAATCAACCTACTAAAGATCTTTCACGTAAGAAGAAAAATTTATATCATGCTTATAAAAAAACAAAAAAAAGTTCAAACCCTAACCCTTTAAGAAAAGAAAAAGGAAAAAAAAATCCTTCATAAGTTCATATTATGAGTACGAAGATGGAGTCCATTCTAAAAAAACGATCTATTAAAATGTAAATATACTTACACAAAGTAGGCACGTACGAGCTAAGATGCCAAAATCAATGTCCAATTTTGATGCAAATACAAACGAATTTATAACTGGATATATAAGTCATATAGATATATAAAAATTTAGAGTTAGAGATTTAATTAAAAATGTTAGTTGATTTAAGACTAACTCAACTCAATAAGATCTTATTAAGTTAAGAGTTGTTCAAGATTATAAACAAAATAGAAGGTATAATTCTAACCAATGTGAGATTTAGATTTCTTAACAGCCATCCTCTATATCAATGATGATATGAGAGTTTGAAATTGGAAATTGGTAACTGTAAGGGGATGTTAGAACATCGACAAATCAAGGGCTCTGATATCATGTTAGTTGATTGGAATCTAACTTAATTCAATAAAATTTCATTGAGTTAAGATTCATCTAAAATTATTAACAAGGTGGAAGACATGAAATTAATTGATGTGTGACTTAAATTCTTTAACAAATATCTTTTATATCACTTATGATAAGGATTTGAAATTGGTGATTATAAAGGATGTTAGAATATCCACGAGAGTTCTGATACCATGTTAGTTATCTTGAATCTAATTTAATTTAATAAAATTTTATTAATTTAAAGATTATTTATGTTTATAAATAAACAGAAAATATGAAACTAATTAACTTAAAACTTAAATTCTAAAAAATAAATGTTAACAATATAATTATTTAAAAAATATTTAAGGTAAATAATGAAAGTAGTTGCTCGTTTTTATTTATTTATTTAGAAAGTAGTCGCTACTTAGCTAGTTAATCGAGTCTTATTGACGTATTAGACAAATAAATCTACATTTTTTAATTAAAATAGAAAGTACGTCAGGGAGAAAAAAGGAAGATAGAGAGAGTACATGAAGATAAATGGACATCCACTACTTTTAAATAATTTTTTTATTGAGAAGATCAGAACAAAGGTTTCCATTTAAAAGTCGTCGTCATCCCCCATTATCCCACATCCCAATGCTCATCCACCTAATACAAGGGCATCCTTGTCTTTTCAAAATTTCATGTGATCTCATTTTAAACTAAATAGTCTACTAATTTCAAACATATACAATATATTTTAAATATGAAAAAATAATATTAATAATATATTTCATTATAAATTTTTTTATATTTAAAAGAAAAATTAATGTATAAAAAAAATAAAATTTATACATTATTTTATTAAAAATTAAGAATATTGGTGCTATTAATATATATATATAATTATTGCGTTAAAGAACATATATATCCAGAAAGATTAAAAATGAGTATTTTTCTTTTATAGTATGCAACTAAAAGAATTATATTATTTACGAATGGATAATACAAAAGCAACATTTGTCTATGTTTTTATAGATCTGCTAGAGAAAAGCAACTCTTGGACTTGCAACTCCTACGCCTCTTGCTCTGATGCAACTTCGACAATTTCTGAGATAACCCATTATTTTCTTGTTTGTTGTCGTCGTCGTCATCGTCTTCTTCCTCTTCTGGTTCTTTTTCATCTGATGACAATTGATCAGCTTTTCCTTCATCTTCGTCGAGAGCCAAGAGAGGCATTGAAATTGGGTTGTTTGACCAGCCATAAAAAGATGATCTCCTCGACCATTTCGAGGCTATTAACATTCTCCTCCTCCTGTTTAATGGGTTTTCTGTTTTCGGCAGATCGCTCACTGAGCTCGCCTCTGTTAGATTTACAAATGATTTTGATTTTCCCGAGAAATGATTCGATAGTCCTCTCCTGAAATCAATTAAATTTTACACAAAGCAAGAACTGACACTGAGATTCTGAAAATCCATAAGAAAAGAATAAAATTCCCTCTAAGATAATGTCGTATATTTACAAAATAATTTAAGATTGAAGATCCGATTAAATTAATTAATTAATTAAAAACATAAAGAAAAAGCCACTACTTACTTTACAGGCAGAGACTCTTCCAACGAACCCAAAGAACCTAACCCACTGCTACTATGAGTCTCATCGCTTTTAGACGACGCATCGTCGTCCTCGTCCTCGTCCTCGTCCCCGCTCTTTTCCCGAGTTCCGATGGATGACGAGGTATCCGAAGACAAGTCGTTCGGGTGAATTCCCAGTCCCGATCCGACCCAAAAAGAACCCTCGCTTTTAGGAAACAAGCAGACATCATGATTATCCTGCGCGGAGTCTCTAACGTACGCCGGGTTGGTAGAAACGTTGATGCAAATTGACGGAGTGAGCAATACACCCATGATCTCAGCCCAAGTATTTTGACCCTTTTCGTCTTTTCACTCCCAAGAAAAGCTGGGTCACTGAGTTGGTTTGGAGGATTAAAAAACTAGTAGAAACAAGTTTGGATACAAAATTAACCCTCCCCGCTAAGTCTTTTCCTGCGTTTGAGCTTCCAAATCAAAGGGACTTGTTGTCATAAATTGATAGTAAACAACAGAGAAAAAGATGGAGAAAAGCAGAGTGGTGTGTAGGATAAGGAAGACAGTTGGACGGTGTTTAACTGGTTGTAAAGAGGGACATCCAGTTGAGACTGTCGAGGTGTTTTTTTGCCTTTAGTTAGAGAGAGAAAAACAAGCGAGAGACAGAAGGGAGAGAAGCAAATTACCATAGATAAGAGGGAAATGCTACTGTAGATGAGGAGAGATTATACATTATTCAGCTATGAATAATTTGTCTTAATAAGTGACATAATATTACTTATTAATTTTATAAGTTATGTTTTAAAAAATAATGAATAATTATATTTTAAAAAATTTATTTTTATCTCTTAATTTAAAATAAGAATGTAACATGGGTTAAAATTTTATAAAATTTAAATAATTTCTATCAAATTATAAAATTTAAATAAATTATATCAAATTATTATTATTATCTAAGTATTAAATCTGATTTAATCTATAAAATCGTTTTAATTTTTTATAATTATTAAAAATAAAAATATTAAAATATATGTTAAAATTATTTTATATTATCATAAATTAATATATTATAATTTTTTTTACTCTAATTAAAAATATGATCATTTTAATACGAAAAAAATGTTATTTTTAAGTGTTAAATTTAAAATATTAAATTAAATAATAATAAATTTATTAATAAACTGCATATTCTATTATGCTTATAAAATGTATATAAATATATTAATATAAATAAACATATTTAATTATTTTTTAATTTAATTGAATTATGTGTCAAATTAAATTAATTTTTTCGTAATAATCTAATTTTCTGATCTTTACTAGTTTTTACTAGTTTTGTGTCCAAGAATAAGTGTAATATATAATTCATCTTAGAGGAGATGATAATGTAGGCCATAGGCCAGCGGGGTAGGAGGTGTGATGATAGCGCATTTTGACACGTTCCAGAGGACGTTTGATAAGAAAAATCCTATTTGTTTTCGTTTTATGAAAAAGGATAGAACAAAGACGTAATCTAATAATGGATTTTCTTATATAAGATTAAAAACCAGGGGCTCCTCCTAAATTACGATATTTTGATTTCTTGTTTTGAATATTTGGTTTAATCAATTTTAATATTATGCTGTTTCAATTAATAGTGGGCTTCTTCCCCCACTAAATATGGTGTCCCATGACTATTAACTTGTAATAAGTTCAAGTTTTATTTAAAACATTATTTATGGTCTATTCGTAACAATGTCTTTAACATTATTTCTCTAATTTTTCTTGGATTAAATTACAAGTAAGATGATTAGGAAATCAGAAAAGAAGAAGTTTGAGGGTGAACTTATTTGAAAGAAATGATAAATATGTATAAATTTTTATATATTATATTATATTATTTAGAATAATTTGATTTAAAAGAAAACTAGAGATATCTTGATAAATGAAAAGGATTACAAAAGTACAGGAGAGGAGTAGAGCTGGAGAGGTAAGCAATGCTACCCAGAACTATAATGAGCTACATTAATAACTCAAAGATATGACAAATCAAACATAGCATTAAGTATCAATTATGAGCAAACATAAGATACACAAATTTTAAGATATCCATCAAGATGAGGTTAGTGATTAAAGATTATGAAGAATTGTGACCTATTTGTGTTTGGATCATTACTTGTCATAAAGAGAATATCAGATCCATCATGCTTAAACTTAAAATTCTCATTCGTAAATAAAATTTAATGTTATTTGTTACACAAAGAAACATTTAATACATATTGTGCATAAAAGAAAATCCATATGTCTAAAAACAGAGGGCATATTAATGATATTTAAAAATGTCCCCATACAATTTGTATTAAACTGTGTATATTAATTAGTAGGCATCTAAAGAAAGTTCAGTGCTATTTTTCATCAAATTCAAAGAATTTAAACATCTTAACCTCTTATGAAGATCAGCCAAATATTATTGGTTTTTGCTTCTTTCGTCACTTAGATAAAGTATTTAAGATTATAAATTCTATGTTATCAAATGTTACTAGTTAAGATAAACTTATTTTAAGGATGCGCAGAGAACATATGTTGTATTATAGACATAAAAGAAATTAGACAAAATATTATCTTACCGTTAGTAGCTCATCATGATCAAATTGATGGTGAGTGGTTTTTTGCAAAATGTTAATAATATCGTCGACATAGTGCAAATGAAGTAGCTTATCTTCTCTCATCTACAATTCCATTTTGAGTTGTCAACGATGATGTCAAAAACTGTTGAGATTATACAGTAAAGTGCTTAAATATAAAAACGTAATTCAAAACTTTGTACCTTAAAGATTACCAATGCTAAATGGAAAAGAACTTTTTGCCCCTTATAAAAAAGGACATCACACACCTTTAGAGTTGTCTAAAAAAATAAATTATAAAAAGGATTGTATAAAAAAAAAAGATATAATAAATTTAAAAAGTATTGTTCTATAATCAGTAAGACTATTCTATACTAGTCTCATTATTTGTCAATCTATTTCATATCAAGTCCTTCATAAAAAATCCTCTTCTTTCGTGTTAGAAAAAACACGTTATTGTAAAAACTTCATAATTGGTGAATTAAACTTTTAAGAACACATATCATAAGAATACGGAAACACCAACTATGCTTCGGATACTCCTCTTCAATAATTAAATGTACTACTTTTACAAATAAAGGTCCAAGTAGTAGATATTATACATGCAAAAGAAAAATATCAATATAAATACTAAACATTCAAAAGAACAAACATGAGTAAGGTTTATTTGCTTGTATTTCTCTTAAAAGTTATTTTAAACAAAAGCAATTTCATAAATAAATACATATATCCCAAAATTTGTTTTTTGAGTCTAAAAGCTTTCAACAATTTTTTAATATTTTGTAAACAATTTTACAAACCATAAATAAATCGACACTAAATAAAAATTGTACAGTTGATAGAAGATTTAAATACCTTAAAGTTTCCAAGACCAAGTTGACAATGAAGCACTACTCATTTTTCCTTTGAAGACAAAATGTTCAAATTTGTTACGAGTATTTCACAAGAAGAGTTGAAATTATTCTAACCTCTTTAGGCAAGCTTTTAGAGAATAGATAGAGGAACCACTCTGTGGCAAAAAGAGAGACATCAAAACCTAGTGCTTCAAGATGAGTAACTATCCTGTCGGATATGAAAAATTAGGTCAAATCAAAATCATAATTTTGAATACAAGAAGGAGAGACATAAATAAAGAGTAAATAACCAAGTAAAGCATATAGAAGTAGTTGACGATGAGACATATAGACGAGGACTAGGGACATGCAGAGTGACAGAGAGGATGAATGCGCAAAAACCCTAAACAAATATCCAGTACGAGCTATCCAGCGCAAGCGCAAATAGGAGAAAAGGGGAAAAAAGAGAAAGAAAAAAAAAAGGGGAAAAAGAGAGGGATAAAGGAAAACAAAAGAAGGAAAAAAGAAAAAAAATTGATAAAAAAATTTGGTGTGTGGTGTAGAATAGAAAAAATACATCAAATTAAATTAATAGAGAAGTGAAAAAATTATAAAGTAATTTTTTTATTTTCTAAATGAATAACATACATAATATATTATTTGACTTCAGTTTTAAAAAGATTGAAAAACTCTATTATTTTAATTAGATCACAGTTATTTAATAATCGTAATCATATAAATTTGTTTATATTTAAGTAATTTTTATAATTTAACTTATGGTCATAGTTACTGATAAAAATTGAGACTATATTTAAATAATTTTTAAGACCAAAGATCACTATTTTAATAGTATATATTAGTGATAATATCATCTGAAAATTTAATAATGAATTAATTCTCCTACCCATTTGTAAACCTATCTTATTTTTATTCAATACTCTTTTGTGAAGACATTTTATTTTAAATCAATAAAATAAAAAATTAGTATAATTTTTTTGAAAAAAATAAATATCTAATATTTAATAGAAAATATACTTTAAAAATAATAAATAATATTTATCACATTATAATAGCATTAAAATGTAGTAAATTATATATGAAATAAAAAAATTCATACACAATTAATCATTGTTAACACAATAATTATAATAATATTATTATCTTACCTGAATATTAAACTAATGTATAATTCCTTCATTATTAATCTTATACTGCCTAATAAATTAGTTATAACTTATAACATGTATATATTTACTTGAAAAATATTTACTGTGTATAAATTTATATTCATTTTTATATCTATATTATTTATTTTGTATTATGTGTTAATATTATCTTAAAATATATATTAATTTTTAATTTTAAAATAATTTTAACACATAATATAATATAAAAAATCTGAATTTAAATTTATATGATATTAATTTCTTCTTTCTCACTCACTAATCCACCACGCGACTTGAAAGATAAAACCTGAAGTTAGAAAAACTATGTGCTCGACTAATACTACTTGAGCTTTAATCTAAGTAATATATTAACATGTAAATTTCATTTAATCTTATCTAATTTTGAATAACTCAACTTGATTTAAGTTTACTTAAAGTTTAATTAGATTTAAATAAATTGAATTCAATTCTACGAGAATAATTTTATGACTTGATTCAATTTTTCTACTACAAATGTCGCAATTTGATCAAAATAAATTTAAATTTTAAAATATATATATAAATAGTTTTTCTTTTTGTTATGTTAACTTCTTTCATTTTTTATTCTTAATTAATGTATGCTAAAAAATGAATCTCTTTTGAACATATATTCAAGAATAATTTAAACATATCAATTTTTTTCTTAAAATTATAACATTATTTGTTGTTGTTTTGATAAACGTTAGTTGTAAGATTCTGACACACGTGACATATTATTTATTATTTATTGATTTGTATAAATAAATATTATATATATATATTTATGAATAATATTGATTAATATAATTATTATAAAAATAAACATATTTTTTCACCACTATTGTAAGTATGATTGAGGGAAAATATTTTAATTATTAAAAAAGTGGTCATTTTTTTGCGTATAAAAAATCACACAACGAATTTCCATCAATAACGAAAAACGCTATATAGAATAGAAAGGTTAGGAGAAATATTGGTTTAGATATTTTTTAATTTCTCAATTTTAATTATTAACGCCAACAAGCAATGATTAAATCTATGGTTCAAGTTATATAATCTAATATCATTTTTAATTTTATGAAAACCCTAAAGTTTAAGATCTATGTTTAATATATATATATATATATATATATATATATATATATTGATGTTTTCATTCGTCGTTAAAGTTGCTCCAGCAATTTTTATGGTTTTAGAAAATATTTATAAACATATATTTAATAGTAATAAGAATATAAAAAATGAAAGCACTCTTGAAATGGAGTTATTTCAAGCAATATTCTCTATATATGTATCTTTAAATATTTTTTGGAATTATTTTATAATTTTTATACTTAAATTGGATCACACTAACTTAAATCAATTTAAAAATTTAGTTCTAAAGCTACTTGAATAGTACTACTAGCCATTTTTTACGATTAATATTTCGACTAGAAAATTAAGAAAAGGTCAAATCAAGATTGGCACATGTTAATTATAAAATATAAGACTCCTCCTGCAAGTGAAGCAACGAAGCTATCGTAACCCACCCAGAAAAGAAAGTAAGAAAGAAAAAATATAGAAGTGAAGAAGACAGCAAAAATAATAGTACTTTGAGATGAAAGCGTAATACGAAACTAAAGAAATGAGGATAGACCTAAAAGAGCATATTCCATTTCATGGTGATCAATATTGGATCACAATGCTATATTGTTGTCATTTTCATGGAGAATGATTGTCAGGTCAATTTATGCATTATCTTCAATTACCTTTAGATTATGTACTTAACCAACACAAGCAACATTCATACGTGTAACCTAAATTTTGGGACAGCCAAAGATCCATCATTTGATGAGAGAATTATATATTCGAGTTTTGCATCATTGAGGTAATTGGTTGATCGACTCAAGCTTTTAGAAGGAAAAAAATTCCAACAACTTGTTTTACGTAGTATTATAACCGAAGATCATGTATTTTGTCTAAACTTTTCAAAGGAAGTTATCAAACAAGCTAAGATATGCTGCATATGTTTACATTTATCATGAATTTGTAATAAATCATAAATAATATAGTACAATATTATTAATAATCCAGGTAAATGTATCTAATAAAAAACTTGCACGTAATTTATTATAATATAAGTGCTCTACATACATGCACATAAATCAGTTCAAATACCAGTCAATAACAAAGCAAGAAATGCCAAAGTAAAGCGCTAGCAAAGTTGCAAGTGAAAACCAGAACACGACCATGGCAGCAATAAACATTGACAAGTATCAGCAGAACCTATACCCGAAACGAAATTAGGATAAAAGAGTAGTTTCACAGATTAAAGGATTCCCAGTCAAAATTAACCAGACCCAAGAAAACTTGGTGAAACATTAAAAGCATACTAAAAAGTAAAAAAGCTCACTATGAACATTAAAGAGAGGACGAAAGTTCACACAAGTTTGTTACTTTTAATGAAAAATGTACTTTAAACTCGTATCTATAATGTGAGAAAACACAAGTATATTTTGTAAAGTAATAAATTTATGATGTCTCACTTATCCACTTTGAATCAAAAAAATCTTTTTTGATTCAAAAAATTCTTTTAATTTTTTTTTGCTCATGAATCAAAAAAATCTTTTTTTGCTAATCCCTTCAAAAACAATTCTTTTAATTTTTTTCTCGGTCCACATTAACAAGCAAGTCTTGATAGAGATTAAAGTAATACCAAAATATGACAAGGATCCCACATCTGGCAATCACAAGAAATAAGAAAAGGTGAAAAGCCAACAAGGCAACAACAAATAACCGAACGTTAGGGGATATTCTTCAAAAATATGATAAGAAAGGAATCATAACCGAACGTTAGGGGATATTCTTCAGAAATATGATAAGAAACGAATCATAAATCATGAATTTAAAATCAAATATATCAGAAGCCTATTTTATATGAAGAAAATAAGGATTACAAAATTTAGTACACGGTTTATTGTCTACAGATTTCAAGAGTAGTTGGATGAATACACTTGTGAACACTTAACATAATCTGCCATTTGGGATCACAAGAACATGCCTCTTATGAAGGCTCCTAACTTATACACCCTTTTCCATTATCTAACAAGTAAATAATCCAAACATATATAGCACTCTACATGTAATTTATGAAAGATTCGTACATGAAATCTAGCAGTCTACACAGATTCCCTGCTGCCTACCTGGGAACTGAATTATTAGTTCAAGATGAGTTAAAAATGGATATTTATACCTGATTATTTTATGCCATGAATTGTAAGTGACCCTTTGATTTTGTAAAATCTTTATGGCAGCCGATTCAATCTTCATGACATTGAGAATCCAGCTGAGTTACAAAATGTCCATCATGGGAACCTCAGGCAAAGTATTGAAAATAACTTTATGGTCTAAATTAGAAAACTCGTATGAGATAGTTTCGGGCCTTGCCGATGTAATTATATATACAAAGTGAAAGCCGAACCATATGAAAAGCAGCATGATGATTTTGGCACATCATTCCTCAGATTATCTTATAAGATGATCACATAACAGCAGACGCAGTACGACGATGATCTGTCATTCCATTATTGAATTTCTCACTAGGTGACCTACCTTTGAAACTGCCATATCTCCCTGGCTTTGGCTGAAATAATGACAGGATCATCTTTTCCAAATTCTGAACAGAATACTTAGCATACTTGGCAGAACTTGGATCCTGCTCAACCAAGGGTCCATAATTCTGCATGTAGCTGCGATAAACAGGTACAACAGCCTGCACTATAAGCTGGCAGGTTTTCTCCCGTAGATCTTTCTCCGGTATTACCCAACGTGATTGCCTGCTATACATATCATCAAATGTTTCATTGAACTTTTTTAGTCTCTTCTTGACTAGATCACGAGCTGTGGCACGCCCACCTGAAAACAGAATGAGCCCCTCCCTACTTAAATGAATATGAAGCTTTCCCCAGGTCTCTCTCAAGAAGAATGTGGTGTAATAGTCCTTGTACTGTTCATGTTCTCTCAACCAAGTGTCCCCCAAGAGGTTCCCAAGTTTGGTTCCTCTAAGGTACTTAAACAAATGCCAGTGAGTGTTCATTGCAAAAAAGTTGGATATCTCCTTATCCTCATAAAGCTTCATCCATGTCTCCAGGTTCAGCTCAATAGCTTTTATTGTTTTCAAAACTTCAGTCATAAGAAGCTTTTCCTGAAATTTCTCACGCTTCCAACTTCGATGAATGACTAGGACCTGTGTTAGGATTGGCTTATAATCATCCCCAAGTAACTTGTTGCAGTAATCTGTAATGAAGCTTACCAATCTTGGAACACCCCCATCTTGAGGAGGTGGAGTCTTCCTTTGTAACTCTACCTGAGCCAAAAGTTCCCAGAATATCTCAGCCGCTCCTTCAATCACCCCCCTGATGAGATTCCTAGTCTGGTTTTGGATTTCTATACATGCTGCTCCACCAAAAAGTCGGTTGAAGTCCAGCCTCAATTTGTTCAAAGATATAAATATATCCAGCAATTTCAAAAGCTTTATAGGGTCTTTCTTACTCTCGGTAACAGTCTTCCCAAATTGAAGAAACGCAAGAATACCAGCTTGTGCTGCAATCTTTGCAAAGCAACCCATCCACACATCTAATCCAATCCTCTCAAACACATCGTTACAGAGCTCATACTCTGCCTCGAACAAATGTTTCACTGCAAACTCCAAATGTTTTCCCCACTGTGCTATATACCCTTCTATACTTTGCACATCGTTGAATTCTGAAACAGAGATCTCAAGATAGTCCAAATTTAGGGCCTGTAAACTTGCCCTGACATTCGAACTACGAACTTCAACATAAATAGAGATGCACTTCTCAAGTCTATTATTGGCTATCAGCCTCCTAAGTATGGTTTGCAACTTCTGGATAACAGTGACTGGCAATGGTGAGGGTGCAATGCAAGCTTGTTCTCCAAGAGAAGTTGACATTGGAAGTGGCACACTATTTTCGGTCAGGAGGCGCCGAAACTCATTTTCTAATTTGTCCATTGCAGCTTCTCGAAGTCCACCATCAAGCTGTGTCTTTTCCTCATCCTGTTGCAATTCTCTGAGATTTTTTAATGACTTCTTATGATTTGAAAGGTATCTTTCATCTGCAACAGAATTATCTTCCAGGTACTCCACTATATCCTCCAACCACTGAACCGCTAATCCACAGTTATCACCCAAAAAATTCGAAGCCTCTTCGAGACGTTTTAATACCGACAAGTAACCAGAAAGATCATTGCGGGGATCAGATAACAATGACTTTTCAAGCCCGTGAACAGCATCAAAAACCTTAAGTACTGCAGCAGCAGGACCAACAGCACAGTTAATGTGGCCACCCACAGCAACAAGTGCTTCTTTGTCAGCACGAATGGGTCTCACTGCAGATTCTAGGGTAGGCAATCTATTGTTAATATCTTTAAATCTAGAGCCTGTTTTCTCTAGAGCTAACCCTATGACTTTTGATTTCTCTAAACACATCTTCAATGACTTACTAGCAGCTATCAAATTCTCAATGCCACCAGTATTTTCCGACGACCCCATTCAAGTCCAAATCAAACTCCTAACGCTAAAGATCAAAGCTTGAAACTCAGGTACTTCACTTGAAACCGACAGCCAATAGTAAATTTGAAAAGCAAAATGCAAAAATCCAAAAATTGGTTTCTCTAGATTGAACTTGTTAGTTTCCTTAGGAATCATCAAAAACGTGGAACAAAATAAACTAGGACATGTAAATTCATAATATTTCACCAAGAAATGCCCACTGAAATCACAACCAAGTAAACAAATTTCAGAAGGAAAAAAAAAACCCAGATTTTCCAGATGTATAAATTACGAAAGAGGGATAAAAATAAACAAACTTAATTAAAATATAACAAAGAATGAACCACACCACTTCGATTTGAAGATGAGGTGTTTGGATCCAGTATCAGATTTCTGGATTTCAAGAGAGAAAAGCACGGAGTGAAACCCTAATGAGAATGAATGTGAAAAGATTGAGCGATTCGAAATCTGTGTGGGAAAGAGAAAATATTTTCGAAGTTTTATTTGCTTTTTTGATATTACCGTCGAGTCGTGCCAAATTATATGACAGTAAAGCAAGCAAAAACTTCTCAAAGGTCCTCACAACTTTCCTATCTTTTTATATATAATTCTATCTGTGCCTCTCTGTAAATGCAAGTAGCAAAGCTTTGCTTTTTCTGATTTTTACTTTTCAAAGCAAATAAATTAATATAAACTAACAGAACCAAGTGAACCACAATTAGTACTAGATTTAGGTCAAATGGAGCTGGGAAATTACGTGCTGAAAAAGAGAATCCAAGCAGATTAAAATGACCGGTTCAGCCAGCCTTATGCGATCTGGCACCATAACTTTCTAAATACTACGTATTTATTTTGAAATTTGATGGGTACTTAACTTCATTTCGTACTGATTTACTGATGCTCAATTGACAAAATAAATAAAAAAACTTATTTTAAAAAATGAATTCCTGCAAAACATGTTATTTCATTAATAATCTCATAATTATCATTAATTTAAGAGTTAGAATATTGATGGATTAATTTTATCCAAAAATAACAAAAAAAAAATTAAAATAAAATAATAAGAAAATATTATCATTTTTATTTTATAAAGTGCAAAATTATTAGATGTTTTTTTTGTTTTTGGCTAAAGAATTTTCTAGGTAGATAAACTTTTACTATTTTATAGAAAAATTATTATAAATACTTTTGAGTTTTCATATATATTCGGAGGAATTATTAATCAATACATAAAAAATTGTATATTTTATATTAATTATATCTCTGTCACATGTACACATATATGAGTGTCAAAGGAATACAATTAATATAAAACGTACAAGTTTTTATGTATTGAGGTCGACTTTAGTTCAAATTAGTGATCAATTTTATAGGAACAATGGTCTTCTGAGATCAACCTCCTACTTGTTGGTGTGTTTCAAACTCTATTAGATGAGATAGGCCGAGCTTCTTACTTCGACTCAGAACATGTTACTCACTTAAGTTCGAGTTGGATTAGATTATCTTGGGTCAGATTACAAGTCGGTACTTATTTACAAACAATTTAATAATTTATTAATATATATGAGTTGACTTAAATGGCAGTTAGACCTTGATTACACGTTAGTATTTTGTAGACTTTTAAAAATATGAACGGTGAAAATTTATTAATTTATTAATTTTTTCTTATAATAATTAAGGAAAAATCAGACAAAGAGAATTTTTTGAGTACCTGCAATTAGTTCTAGAATCTCACATATTCCAAGTGACGCACTCGTGGAGGGCAAAAGCCAATCAAGGGCTCACCTTACCTAAGGTTTGTATAATTTTATTATAGTTGTTTGATTTACCTCGTCCTTACTTCTTATCGAGTGAGATCATAACCTTGAAATTTCCACTAATTCTCTTGTTTTATAATAACATTAAGGTGATATTTGTTTCACATAATGAAATGAAATTGGAATCGAAATGGGAATGAGAATGAAATGGAAAGGAAACAATATTGTTTGGTTTGACCATTAGAATGAAAGAATAAATCAAAGAAAGAATCAATATTATAGTGTGTGGTTTGTCACTACAATGAAATAAAAAAATTGTAAATTATCTTAATATCCCTATATTTAGTAAAGTTTAAATAATATTATTTAATTATTATTTTCTCGTCAGACAAAATATATTATTAAAATTATTATTTTTCTAAACAAGGTTTAAGGGTTTGAGGTTTGAGATTTGAGATTTGAGATTTAGGGATTTATGATTTAGGATTTAGGGTTATATTTGTGGGTTAAGATTTAGGATTAAATTTATTATTTTTTTAAATAGGGTTTAGGGTTTTAGGATTTAGGATTTAGGGTTTAGTGTTTAGGGTTTAGGTTTTAGGGTTTAGGGATTTGAGATTAAGTGTTTAAGGTTTTAGGATTTGGAATTTGGTGTTTCGAGTTTAGGGTTTAGGGTTTAGGGATTTGAGATTTTAGGTTTTTGGTTTTGAGTTTTGGATTTTGGGATTTGAGATTTAAGTTTAGAGTTATAGTTAGAGTGTGAATAAAATTGGAAAAAAAATTACAATAAGAATGAAATCATGATTTTTAAAAGAAAAAAAAATTGTGATTACTTCTTGTTTAAGAATCGATTTTATTTTTAATTATTTTTTCAACTCAATCAAACACACAAATATGAGAACGTAACATAATATTAATGGGTTATTCTAGTATTATATATATTAATGGGTTATTGTTATTAATTTTTTTTTGCGTATTTTGTTACAGAAGTTATTATAAGTGCAGTACAATGAAGGATTGTCCAGCGAGGAAACATGTGGAAAGAGCACCATATGATCCAACGATGCTGATAGTAACGTACGAAGGAGAACAACTTCATGGATAGCCCGCGTTGCAGGAGACCGTGGCTCCTTCTGGATTGATATTTTAGTGAACTATAGCAAGTCAATAGAATTGAATTAAAAAAATGAGAAAATTTGAAGAAAAAAAAAAAAGCTAGATGTTTACTTTTGTAACGTCGAAGGAGTTAGTGTGAAAAGGAAAATGAAAAAGCTAGATGTATATATATTTTTTTAAGGACTAAGAAAAGAAGAATACGGACCTGCTAGGTGGTGCGGTTCTGTGTTATTGTTGTTGTTATTTTATTGGTGTGTTTGTTTTACTTGTCCTTTCTACTCTTAATGGAAGAAAAGGGAATCTATTAATGGGATAGGAGTAAAAAAAAGGAGTGGTTTAGAGTGGACTTTTGGAAAGTGGTTCGATAAACAATTAATTTAAGTTGTGTTTATTAATTTTTAGTTAAAAATTAAAATAATATTAATAATTTCCAAAAATTTAAGTAATTATGAAACAAATTTAAAGTAGATATGAAAATCAAGAAAAATAAAAGTTATACTTTTAAAATATCCTTCTAAATAAATTATTATTTATGTTTATTTATAGTTTATATTAGTATTTTTAAATAATTAATAGAATATCTATAATTTTATTTAATTCATTATCTTATTTGTGAAAAATTAAATAATAAAAATTTAATTGATGTGTTGAGTTAAAGAGAAGAGGTTGAATAAATGTGTCATTTTCTTATTTTAATTTAAATTTAAGGTATATTATTGGAACATTATATATTTAAGATAGTAAAATTATTTAAAACTTTATATAAAATAAAAATAAAAAATAAGATGGAAAGGGAAATAATCCTAAGGAAGTTAGGAATCAAATGGAAGGAAATTTAAGAATGAATGAGTGATTTAGGAGTGATTTATTTTTTTTATGAAGTAAAGATGAAAAGAAATTATTATATTTCTTTTATTTTATATTTTCTATCGATAAACATATCATAGGTGTTTTTATACTTTAACAAAGGGAATCAATTACGAGACATGTTGATAAAGAACAACCGGCCAATTCATTAGTTACTTAAGATGTGTTGCATATTTCTTTATTTTTATTGGGGCATTTAAGATCTCCTTATCTCTAATGGTCGATGCTTTGTATAAATTTTTTATTGTGTTTTTAAATATGTATTAATATATTATTATAAGTTAATAAATTTTAAAACTGATGTAATTTTTTTTAAAAAAATAAATATTTAATAAAATGTTTAGAGAAAAAATAATCTAATTGATAATGAATATTTTTCAAAAATAATAAATAAATCTTTTTTTTTTTTTTTGGAAGAAATTTCATTTCGGAAAAACCAAGATTAATAATATGTCATTTGTGGTTGTTTCAAGTAATCAAATTTTTATATTGTTTTTATAAAAGAAAAATAAATGCACTTAAGAATTAGGGTTATAAAACGAGACTCGTTAATTTAAAATTAAATTATATTTAAATATATATTAAATTTATCTATATATTATCGTGGACGCAGTTCAATGAATAAAGTTAATACTAGTATATATAGACAGAGTTTTAAATCCCATTGTAGATATTTTTATCAAATAATGAACTAAATAACTTACAGGTTATATCGATACGTTAAGCACTGTCTACAAACCAGACATTGCACTGCATGATATACCCATGACTAAAAATAAAGACAAAACATGGCACAATATGTTAATTCATGATCCAATCTTTTTGATACTTCTATTCAGAACTTTATTTTTATACTATTATGTACATATTTTCACTTGTATATATATTTATTTTTTTATTATAAAAAATGTCAAAATAGTGTATTAAAACATACTTAGAGTTCATATTTTTTAAGAATCTTAATATTTTTCGTCACCTCTTATTCCTTGAGTTCAATGTTCTTTCTTTACATTCCCTTAGGCCTAACAAATCGTGAGAAATTATTCATTATTATTAAAATATATTATAACGTAGTATTTTAAATAAATAAAATTTAAAATTAATGTAAAAAAATTAAAAAAAAAAAATATTTAATAAAAGATAAAGAAGGAAAATAATCTGATCGATAGAAAATAAAAAAAAATTAATAATACCTCAACAAACTATGTTTACATATAAGAAAAAGAAAAAAAGACAGAATAATGGGGTTTAATTGGTTCGTTTCTGCTAACAACAAAATACCTCATGCGTGATGAGTCTTAGTTAGCTTGTTTGTTAGTTCAAAGTGATTGAAATACTAAAAATACTAAATAATTGTGTTTTTTTGAGTTATTATCATACTTCATTTGCTGTTTTTACCATTGAAATTTTAGAAATTATGAAAAATGTTCTTAATAATTTTTTTCTTTCTATACATAAATGACTCAATTATTTAACATTTTTTTAATTTTAATTCTCTCAATAAAAAAATATATATTTATTTTTGTTACAAAAAAAATGAACATATATTTTTCTAATGAGTATTAAAATAAAATTTTGTATATAAAAGAATTATGTCATGTAATTAAATTTTAATTTTAATTATATATAATAAATATATTAAAGACAAAAGACATTTTTGATCGTTTTCAAATTTAATTAGATTATGAAAATAATAAATTAAATAAGTTGTAACAATAACAACATCATTCTCTCTATTAGTATTTTTGTTGTCTAGAGTCTATCCACTGTTTAGTTAATAAGTGATAGAAAAAACATCTATTAAATATTATCAATTAGTAAATAAAACATCCTAATATTCTAGCATGTGAGTCGAACTATTATTCATTATATTTAAAATATATTATTTATCGTCATGATTGTTTTATTTTTCTATTTTTTATTGATTATTTATTTATTTTAAATAAAAAATTGTACTAATCTTAAATTTCATTGATATAGATATTACATTATTATATCTTTTATAAACAATGAATAATTTTTAATATGATCCCCAAAATTCTTGCATTTAATAATTGTTTGATGAAAAATTATTTAAGTTTGATTCTTCTTGAAAATGAAAGGGAAAACAGTTTATAATATTTCCTTTTTTGTTGAAACTTGGAAGGGTTTTTCCCCCTTAAAATGGGAGGGAAAACAGCTTGGTATTGCTTCAATTACAAATAGTAAAAATAGTCGGGGGAAAAAAATCAATTACAGTAGCTTTGTTTTTAGGTGAAAGTAATGCCCTAGCTCTTTAACAAAGTGAGAATTGTAATATAATTTGGCATATTTTTCATCTAGTACAATTATTTTGTCTCAGTTTTTAGGTGTTGTTTTTATGTACCCCAAATATGTAACAAACACATAAAAAAAAATCTCAAATTCATAATAACTCACTTGTTTTTCGCTTTTAATTTTTAAAAAACATATGTAGTTTATGTTTAAAAAAAAAGACACATCTTTTTTTACTAAAAATGTGTTTTTTTATGTTGTAGAAAAATTAAAAATAATATATGTTTTTTTAATCATTCTATAAGATTAAAAATAAAATTATATTTATAAATGATAATTATATCATGTAATTAATATATTATTTTAAAGTCTATTATTTAAGCTCTATCTTAATGACTAAAAATCAACTGTAAATGTAATAAGATAGGCCAAAGTATAATATTTGTTTCAAAATTTTAATTAAATTAACACATAAATTTTTAAACTTTTAAAACATAAGATTTATTTTTTAAATTTTTAAAATTTTATACATAAGTCCAATTAACAGTATTATATTTTGTCACGTATATCTCAATATTTGTAAAACTTAATTAGTGTTAAAAATATCAATTAATTGATATGATCGAAATTAATTAGTATTAATTATTGTTAAAAGTTAATATGAAAAAACTTAATTAGTGTTAATAGTATCAATTAATTGATATAATCGAAATTAATCATAATTTTTTTATGTATAAACAAAATAAAAAATTGGGTTATTTTATTTAAAAATAAAATTAAAATTAAATCACCTTTATGTAGAATATGAAAAATTATTATAAATATTCTCGGTTTGTATATTTTGTCACCTATATCTCAATATTTGTAACTTGATTACAAATATCCACAATGTTTTATATATTATCACTCATACTACCATTAGATTCTCAATTTTTTATATGTTAAATTAGTACAAATATTCTTGAGTTTTATCTTTTGTCACTATACTTCTAACATTTATAACTTTGATCATAAATATCTTAATATTTTATATATTGATATCGATGTTCTTAAATTATTAACAGTATTAATATTTATAGTTAGTTTCTTCTTTTTTCTTGCTTATAGTGCAAATTTTATAATTTATAATTAAATAATTAATATTTGTGATACAAGTTAAAAATTATTGTCTCTATTAACTTATTTTCTTTTAGACTGAGTTGGTTAGTTTAATTCAATTTCATGCAAAAAAAAAATTATAAATTTAATTATTTTGGTATAAAATATTATTACACTTTATCTTTTATTGAATAAAAAAAATGAAAAAATTATCATAAATAATTTGACAGAAAATCCTTAGGTTAGATATGTGCAAAATTAAAAAAAAAGAAAATGTACTATTTTTATTTAAAGATTTCATTAATGAGTTAATATTAAAACATTAGAAGAAAACTAGTTATTTTAAATGATTCAAATAAAAATTTAGTATGAATTAATATAAAAATTTGCTCATTAGATGATCCAAACCTAAAACAAAAACCTAAATAAAAATAATTATTTTTATCAAAATTTAACATTTCTCATAATATAAATAAAAATGTTATAGTTCGATACAATAGTTCATATACGAGTTTTTGAAAATATTACCTTCTTGTCCTTATTTCATTACTCCTTGCATTCTTGACAAGAAGGCATAAACAACACATTAATTCTTGATGTTGTGATGGTTTAAGTAACTTAGATAATTTAGTGTTTCAATGGCTAGTAAAATAATGCATAGACGAGTAGGTTTTGTATTAGATGATGAGATGAGTTTTGCGTTTGGAGAGAGGGTTTCGTAAAATATGAATGAACATAGGGATACTGATGACAATTTTTCATACTTGATAATCTAATTATAATTTTACCATTATATATCACATCAAATATAACAGTGTTAGTATTAAATGTATATGTGACATTTTAAAAACATTTAGGATATATATTGTTTGGTATTTTTCAAGTAACAGCTAGGTAACTCTGGCGACTTGATACACCTTATTCATATGGTGAATGTGGCATTCACGTTTAGTCGCTCGTATATAAGCTACTTGGCCTTTGGAGATAGTGAATCCATGTTGATTGGATGGATCCTCAAAGAGAAAAGCCATGTCAAGATTTGAAAAGCATTATCCATGGATAGGTAGTTCATAATCGATGTTATCTTAAAATGAAATTCATATTTGTGTCATTTTGATAACTAAATTTCTTGTTAAAGGGGCATTAATTATATGGAATACATAAAATAAAAGGAAATTCAACTTGGGTAACAATCGCATTAAATGAGTCTGTTTGAATCGTAATTCTCCGATCGTAAGATATCTACGTGAGGGATTGGTGAGTGGGATTGTCTACACCACACCAGGTCGTACGTGTTTCTTTCACTCTTACCTAGTTTTGAACTTGTGATCTACCCCTTAAGTGCACAAATTTTATGAAGATGGTACTCATATGGATATCTTGCGATTGGAGAACTCCGGTTCAAACAGAGCCAATTAAAGTGTGTCGTTTTACTTTAGTATTCAAGAACTCACATTATGCGATTTCTTTGTAAATTTTATTGTCCCAAGCAACTATATAATTATGAATGTGCATACTATGTAATAAGATTTTTAAGAGATATAATTAAAGTTCATTAAATATCCTTATATAAAGATGGATGTTAGTAATATATATATATATATATATATGCAATACATATTTAACAATAATTATGTTAATTGCTTATATATATAATTAAGCTTTATCTTAGTGAGAGGACAAAAAGGAATACACAACAAAAGAGTTACTTCATTTGAGAAGAGAATAGTGTTATTTGCTGATTAATTATTATTGAATATTTAGTTTTCATTTTCCATCATTAATTATATCATACACGAAGTTAAAAATTTTCTTATAAGTAGTCTTTTATTATATATATTATTTTATATATGTGCAACTCTTTTTAATTATAGAAGGTAGGCGAATTATTCTTTGTCGTACGTGGATACAATTATGCTAAGAGTCATCTATATATGAGGCATTTTTTAGTAGTAATAGAGGATTAATGCAATGGTTTCACCATATCTTGAGATGGAATTAAAGTAGAAAAGTATATACTTGTAAAACATTATATGTTTCCTGGAAAATGAACTAATTTGTAAAATTTAGTAGACTAGCTAGTTTAAAGTTTAAATTAACCTACTATATATATATATATATATACACTTCATGACTTTGGTATCAAAATTGATCTAATTTTATTATTTTGTGATTTGTTGGAAGTTTATTAATTAAATAATAATACTTAATATATTTATATTATTACTAGGTATAGTTAGCTATTATAGACGGATGTTGATATTTTTTATATGAATTTTTTGATTAATATATATAATAATATTTATGAATTTATTCTCTTAATTTTTGTTTGAATTTTTTTTACAGATATTTAATTTTATATTTTGTTAAACAATACTTAGTTAATTTATTATTTAAACTAGCCCCTATATTGTATGTTTAGAATATATAAAAGTATATACATCTTTTTATATATTTAAAATAGTTGTAATATTTTTATCATAAAACAACATTTGAAAAATAGTCGTGATAGATGTCCATATTACAACGTTAATATTATAGAATGAGATATTATTATATTAGTTGTAGATGTTATTAGATCAATTCTTTAATATATTACATTCATTTCTAAGATTTTTAAGATCGTTTTTTATTTTGTTAAAAATTTAGGTAATAGGTTTTTATAGTACCCACCTAAACAACATTTTTTTATGAAGAAATAAGTGCCGTAAAAAATTTATTACAATGTATTTTAAAGCTAAAAAATCGATATATCTATTGTTGGTATTATAGTTGTGGTTATTTCTAGCAGACCAGTACAACAACCAAAGTAAATCCACTTTTTGAAAATCTGTTTTGAATTAGGTTGAAAGGTAGATCCAAAACAAGTTTCAAAAAACTAATTAAAATGCAAATTACTCAAGTTATCCAATCTAAAGTCTTCTTGTTATTTTTCTTAAACTGCCAGAAGAAATTTACATTGTTGGAAGCAGCGAGAGATTGTCGCAGGTTGCATGACATAAAATTATTCAATTTGCTCCTCGTAGGAGGACAATTTTTCATCCTTACCGTAAGAATGAATCTTACTGTTAGAAAGAAAACACTTACATAAATAACTTTTATTCGAATTCAAAAAAATATTATAAAAACACTCTCACTCAAAATATAAGATATAACTCACTTTTATTTAAGTTTTATTTCTTCACTCTCTTAGAAACTCTTAATTTTTTTTTCTTGATTTCAAATGATCCTAGAGAAGTTCTATTTATAGGTTTCCAAAAACACTTCGCTACAACTCACAACCACTCATTAAATTATTTCTTCAACTACTTACATTAATTAGTTTCACTCCTACAAAATACTAATCATATCTACTTGCATTTATTAGTCTCACTCTTATTATTTTTCCAACTATTTACATTAATTAGTCTCATACTTACAAAATACTAAGATAATCTAAAAATAATAATAATTGAATAATAAATCAAGTTTATGAAGTTTTCGCTTGTTAGTGGCTTGGTAAAAATATCGACAACTTGATCTTGGGACTTCACATATTCAACTTGCACATCCTTTCTTGCAACATACTCCCTTATATAGTGGTAGCGAATATTGATGTGTTTGCTTCAATTATGAAATACTATATTTTTTGCTAAGGTAGTGGCTGACTTGTTATCGACACAAACCTTGGTTGACTCTTCTTGTATCAAGCCTATTTTCTTCAATAAATTTCTAAACCAAATTGCATGACAAACGCATGAGGTAGCAGCAACATATTTTGCTTCATAAGTAAACAATGTGACAATAAGTTGTTTCTTTGACATCCATGTGAAACCACTATCTCCCATGAAGAATACGAATGCAAAAGTGCTTCTTCGATTATCTATGTCTCTACCCCAATCACTATCGCTATATCAAACAAGCTTGTAATCATTAGAAACTAAATATAACAAGCCAAAGTCAATTGTACCTTTCAGATAGCGAAGAATTTTCTTTGTGGCTTTAAAATGGGTGGTTGTTGGAGATTCCATGTAGCGACTAACCAATCCAATTGCGTGAAGAATGTCGAGCCTCGTGCAAGTTAGATATCATAGACTTCCTACCAAACTTTTGAAGAATGTTGAATCCACACTTTCACATTCTTCATGTTTGGACATCTTGATTCCATATTCCATCGGTGTGCTTATCGGCTTACAATTCTCCATCTTGAACTTCTCTTCAAGATCTCCTTTATATAGCTTTCCTGTGAAATGAAAATTCCATCCTTTTGTTGCTTAACTTCAATGCCAAGGTAGTATGCCATGAGCCCTATGTATGCCATCTCGAATTCCTTCGTCATCACTTCCTTGAATTCATTGAACATGCTTGGATTGCTTCCGGTGAAGATCAAATCATCCACGTAAAGACACATGATCAAAATATCTCCATCTTTGATCTTGATATATTGAGCGTGTTCATATGGACATTTGTTGAAGCCATTCTCTTAGAAGTACTTGTCGATTCGACTATTTCATGCCCTTGGTGCTTGTTTTAACCTGTAAACAGCCTTTTTCAACTTCAACACCTTATCTTCGTGGCCTTTGACTTCGTAGTCTGATGGTTGTTGAATTTATTTTTCCTCTTCAAGAACTCCATTTAAGAAGGCTTATTTTACATCCATTTGATGTATCTTCCACTTGTTTTGAGATGCTAAATTACTCTAATAGTCTCCAATCGAGTAACAAGAGCAAATACCTTATCATAGTCAATTCTAGCCTTTTGACTATAGCCTTTAGCAACTAGCCTCGCTCTGTGCCTTTCAATCTCTCCTTTAGTGTTTTGCTTTGTTTTGTACACCCATTTGACACCTATCGCCTTATATCCCTTGGGAAGTGAGGTGGGTTCCCATGTATCATTCTTCTCGATGGCCTTAATTTCTTCATCCATCACATCTCTCCACTTCTTCTCTTGTACTGCTTCTTGAAAGCTAACTGGTTCACAATCAACAAACAAACAAAATAATGTAAGGTTATCTTGTCATTCGGTTACCTCATAGAGATCTCTAAGACTTCGTGTGCGTGACACAACTTTTTCATCTTGACTTTCACTTGATGATGATGAAGGTGATGAGTCTCTTTGAATGGTTGATGTTGGTAAAGTGGGTATAGTTTCAAGCTCTTGTTGAGGTTCACCTAGTTGCTCCGTTATTGTCTGCTTATCTTCTTCAAACTGAGGAAAGAAATTGAAGTCATTTGCATGAGAGTTAAAATCACATTCTTCTTCTTCATTGAATACCATATCTCGACTAATCACAATCTTCTTATTGTCTAGATTGTACAATTTGTAGCTCTTCGAATTAGAATCATAACCGATAAAGATAAAACTCTCGCTTTTATCATCAAGCTTTGTTCTTTTCTCGTTTGGAACATGAACATGGGCTATACTTCCAAAGATTCTCATGTGGGAAATGCCAGGATTTCTTCCACTTCATGCCTCTTGCGGTGTCTTTCCCCATACACTTTTTGTTAGAGATTGGTTTGACAAGTAGACTGCATACGCCATTGCTTCTGCCCAAAATTCCTTAGGTAGTTTCTTGCTTTTGAGCATGCTTCGTGCCATGTCGAGGATTATTTTGTTCTTTCTTTCTGCCAAGCCATTCTACTGGGGGGATCTAGGAACTGTCATTGGTCGACAAATTTTATTTTCTTCACAGAACTCTTGAAACTCCCTGGATATAAATTCTCCACCTCGGTCGGATCTCATGGCTTTGATTTTTCTACCTCTTTCTCTCTCCACTATAGCTTTGAACTTCTTGAAGACTTTGAAAACTTATGACTTTTGTTTCAAGAAATATACCCAAGTTTTTCTTGAAAAATCATTAATGGAAAGAAGAAAATAATTACTATTACTGAAAGAGCTTGGCTTGATCAGACCACACACATCGGTATGGATGAGTTCGAGGGGCTTCTTGGCTCTTGAATTTGACTATTTTGGAAAGCTTTTCTTGAATTGCTTCACGACTAGACACTCTTCACAAAGCTGGTCAGGATGGTTGATGCGAGGTAGTCCCTTTACCATATCCTTCTTAGATAGCAGCTCTAGACCTCCAAAATTGAGATGTCCAAATTGAAGATGTCAAAGCCATGATGCATCTTTGTAGCAAGCTTTCAAGCACTTTGCAACATCATTTTGTATGTTGATAAGGAATATTCTATTTTTTGATATCGACACTTTAGCAATGAAGTTGTTATTATCATCTTTTATAGAAAGGTTATAAAAAGATTATAATCCTTCATATGAATATCATAACCTTTCTCTAACAGTTCTCCTAAACTCAAGATGTTACTTTTAATATTGGGCCACATAGTAGATATTGGAAATAAATTGATGTCTCCCATCTTTCAAAAGGATAAGGATGTTACCTTTCTCTTTTACTACTGTTGTGGAATCATTTCCAAATGAAACATTTCCGCTTACTGATTCATCTAGCTCCACGAACATGTCTTTCCTTCCACACATGTGATTTCTTGCACCACTATCAAGATACTAGGAATTTTCTTGGCCACCATCGGTTTCCTTTCATACTAGAAGAGGAGTTTCTTTACCATCTGTCCTCTCCTCCATGTAGTTGGTCTTTTCCTCAATTTTGTTGTTAAGGGCTCTACATTCTGAAACATAATGCCCAAACTTTTGACAATTATAACATCAAACTTGAGATTTATCATACCTCGAGTTCGGATGAATTCTTCCACAACCTCGTGTTGAGCTTTCTCCTTTCTCATAATTGTTGTTTGAATTGTTGTTGTTGTAATTGTTGTTGTTGTAATTCCAACCTCATCCACGGCCTCCATCTCTGCCTCGACCACGTTGGTTTCTAACATTTCCTTGGCTTTCATGTATATCCTTGAGTTACAGCTTGAGTAGTTGCTCAGTAAACTCTTGCTTCTTCTTATGCTTCTCTTCATATGCTTACAATGATCCTTGGAGTTACTTAATCGTCATTTCTTCTAAGTCTTTAGTTTCTTCAATTGTCACGATGATGTGCTCAAATTTAGGATCCAATTAACGAAGTCTTTTCTCTATTATTCGTACATCGTCTAAATTTTTACCATTTCTTTTTAATTGATTAAAAACAACAACTACTCTTAAGAAATAATCTAAAATAGACTCAGATAGTTTCATATGTAAGGATTCAAATTTACCTCTTAATGTTTGGAGACAAACTACCTCTTAATGTTTGGAGACAAACCTTCTTCACCTTTTTGACTCCTTTGTATAAGGTTTGTAGCTTCTCCCATGCTTCCTTGGAAGAGCTTGCACTCGAAATCTTTTCAAAGCCATCATCATCTAATGCTTGGTAGATAAGGTAGAGAGTCTTCTTGTCTCTTTTTCTTCAATCCTTCAAAGCTATATTTTGATCAGGTGTAAGAGCAGCAAGAGTAACATCATCTGTAGGCTCGTTATAGCCTTTCTCTATGATATCTCACACATATTATGATCCAAGAAGTGCCTTCATTTTGATACTCTAATTACCGTAGTTGTTGTTGTTGAGTATCGGGACTTGGAATGGTGCCATACCATTTTCCAATCTCTCAATATGATGAGAATTTGCAAAATCCGATCACACGGATGAATTTGGAACACCAAAAAATCTTAAAAGGAACTCTGAAAAAAAAATTCAAATTTTTTTTGTCAATGGCACCAACTCGATAAGTCAACTCGGTTTCTGGCAAGACTATTTTGGCGGCACGTGGTGACGCGTTTGAACTTTGATCGGGGAGATTCTTGCAGCGTCAGATTCCTCTTGTCGAGACCTTCGATTTGATATGCAATAGTGTATACTTTTCAACTCAACTCTGATACTACTTTGTTGGAAATGAAACACTCACTCAATTTTTTTTTATTGAAATTCAAAGAAATATTACAAGAATACTCTCACTCAAAATACAAGATATAACTCACTCTTATTTGACTTTGCTTCTTCAATCTCTTAGAAGCTCTTAATTTTTTTCTTGATTTCAAATAGTTCTAGAGAAGTTCTATTTATAGGCTTCCAAAAACACTTCTTTATACCTCATAACCACTTATTAAATTACTTCTCCAATTACTTACATTAGTTAGTCTCACACCTACAAAATACTAACCATACATACTTACATTTATTAATCTTACTCTTATTACTTCTCTAACTATTTACATTAATTAATCTCACGCTTACAAAATGTTAACTATACCTACTTGTATTTATTAGTTTTACTTTTATTATTTTTCTAACTATTTACATTAATTAGTCTAACACCTACGATAATCTAAAAATAATAATAAGTGAATAATAAATCAACTTTATGATTAACACTTATTTTCGTTTTACACCACGATTACAATTTTTTTATAATTAGTAAAAATACCCGGTTCTTTAATTAAACCGTGATAAGCTTCTTTAACTAAAAAATGATATGATTGTCAACTTAAAACCAGACAAAGGTGATCGAGTTTAATGGTAGTGCTAATCATGAATCGGAGGTGATTGTTATTTGAGTTCAAGATTGAGGGAAAAAAGAAAAGAAAGAGACGTAACAATTGAAAACAGCTATAAAAAAATGAAAGAAGAAAAAGTTATCATTCAATACATTTTTTCGATTTAATTAAGACTGCAAACCAATAGCGATAATTTAATTAATTTTCACTTCAAAAATACATAATATATACTAATTATATTCATATTAATTATAATTTGATATATAATAAAAATTATTTAAAAATAAATAACATTATCATTATAAAAATTATTTTAACACTATTTATATAATTATACATAAAAAAATCTAAATCACATGTAAAATAAGTTTGGACAAACATATCATTATATCTAGTTTAATGACATATATTTTCATTTATATTTTATTTTAAATTTTAAAAACAACTTAAGTTAAGAATCTTAAATAAAAACATTTTATATTATTGAAGAGTATAATTTTCTAATAAATACATCATTTTTTTTAAAATAATAGATCTCTAATTAATACTTGTTTGATTTACTTCTTTTTAAAAAGTGAGATTTTAAAAAAAAATTGGACGTGTGTCTAATGAATTTACTTCTATTATTAATTTAGAAGTTTAAAAAATTTAATTTTTATTTAAATATTTATAAAAATAAAAAAAATAAAACAAGTATAATAATTAAGGTGACATGTGTTTTTAATTATTGCTGTTTATCTATATTATTGAGTATGTATAAAAATTTAAATTACACATAAAACAATTAAAAATAAAATTGTCATTTATCATTTAATGAAAAAAATTTAAGTTAAGCATTTTGAACAAAAATAATTTTATACTATATTTCCTCCTATTTCTTGTAATAAATCCTTGGATTTGTATATGATAAAGTTATTCACATATTCTTACTTTTATGTTTTAATAGGGATATACATCATAGCATGTCAGAGATGTATAATAATAAAAGCATAAACTTGTCTAGGGTCGATTATGTTGTGAGATCAAGTTGATGGTCTAGCCTTTGGCACTTCATACTTGTGAAGTTGCTGACATATAGCTTCAAGGTGTAAGCATGACTCAAGGCTTAGGTATTATAAAGATTGGGCATCAGGTTGTACCTTATGCTCAAACATCAAATCCTTAACTATTTCAACTCGGTTCTTCAGTTGAGATGGAAGAATCGAAAGTTGGGTAGGTGTGACGATATATTGAATCTAAATTTTTTTTGCACACCCCAATAAATGTTTCATAAACCTTTCATCTCATCACTTAATTAGAGAGAGAAAATATGACCCCCTATATCAAGAGGGAGGTAAGGCATTCATTTTTATAATTTCTAAAATTTTTGAACCAAATTTCCTTAAAAAATGTTATGTCGCTTCATATCGTGCCTTATTTTTTTTTCTTGCTTAAGTAATAAGATTACCAGCTTGCTCGTATAAATACTTGCTTGGTTTCTTAAAGATCTATCTTCGTGCCTAATCAATTCTTATTTTTCTTTTCAAATTGGTTCTCAATTTCACTCCTTAACCTTTTATTTTTCAAAACTTCGACTTTAGGTAACACCTTATCTACTCATTTCTTACTTTCTTTTGTTCTTTTTTTCTTCTTTTGTAGCAAGTATGTATAAGGAAATGGAAACTAGTGCAATAGGTTAAATAGTCTTACATTCACCTTCCTCGAGTCCATCCAATTCTTGGGTTAGCCTATAGTATCTAACTTACCTAGGTTAGGAGGAAAGTGTGAGCTCGAGCTCAATCATAGAAGAGAATACATCATCTGAGGACAAATAAATGCATAATATCCCTAGCACGTCAACATCTCAACCTCAATTCATCCTGACCATTAGATTGAGCATCCCTCAGACATAAATATCTACTCCCAGAGAATAAAGGAAGAAAACTCGATAAAAAGGAACCAAGGAGCCTACAGGTCGAACCAAAGTTTAGAATGCAAAAGTTTTAACCAATGGTTTTACTCTAAGGGATGAAAAGAGGCTCAGAAAAACATATAACATACCATCTTATTTTAACATAATGACTCCCAACTTGGATGTCTTGGACAATGCGACCTTACCTAAACGGTGGACACCCTTTCACGAGAAGGCTTTTTGGCTAGGGCTCAAGTTTTTCTTGTATCCTATCATAGAATTATTATTATAAGAATACAACTTGTACTAGGATAACTAATGCCTAATGGGTGAAGGTATTTGCTTTGCCTTACCCTTATATGTAGAGAGTTTGGGATGTAATTAAAAATGCCTGAGTTCAATGATGTATATATGTGGAAACAAAATCCTACTAACATGAAGAGTTTTACATGTCAACCAAGTAAGACCAGAGCATAAATGTGATCCTTCCAAAGAATGAAAAGAACTTGAAGTAGTATTTTTCCTATGTTTCTAGCATGTGAGAAATAACTGATAGTGATGAGAGACTCATTAGAAGTTTTTAGGTTGAAATAAAGCTTATAATTAGAAATATGGCCTTTACATAACTACAATGAGCCCTGAGGCCAAAGAAAGGCTTGCCAACATCCAGAACTATCTACCTAATCTTACACCTTGGAAAGAACTTTTAAAAATATTGCACTTTATAGTGTGTGGATTGATGAGACCAGGCTCCATCCTTCCCCAATCATAATAATTTGTAAGCGTTGATCACCAACTCAACATAGGACTCCATCAACTAACTTTAGTGGTAGATTTGAATTAGTTCCAAATGATGGTGATCTATCAACAATGCCTCCATTAACTCATGCTTAGTTAAACTTCTTTTTTCTTGATATTCTAATTCCTTTCTTTTTGATTTGAGTAATAAAGTTAGCTCGATTATCTAGTTAAAGGAGCACAAGAACACCTAAAGACACGAGGTTCAAAAAGGCCACATGATAAACATAATGCACAAGCTCTCTAAAGGTAAGTAGAGAAGCATGAGCTCAAGCTAAAAAGATAATGCTTCATCCCAAGCCAAAAAGAAAAGGCACACAGGCACTGCCATTAAAGAGTCCATTATTCCTCTACAAGATTTAGAGGTTGTAGCCAAGCCTTTACTAGCTTCTCTACATCATCAAACACCCATACTTGTATCCACGAGCCAAAGTACACCTCCTCAACTACTCATGATTTAGGGAAAGAAGCCATTAAAGACTTGATTATGAAGGTTGAGGGTGTGGCTCTTTCCAAAGGTGTGGCTCCAAATTGAGGAAACCATCATGCTAGGTGCCTCACATCCATAACACTCGAGAAAGAGCTTAATGTTATGAGTAAATATGTCAATCTTACTTTGGCAATAAGTAGGCTCATTTTCCAACTAAGTGTTACTTCAAAACTTTATGTTGCTTAAGTTTTTTATCATATATTCCTCAAGTCTTTTATACATATATCTCTATTAATCTTTTTTTTTTGCTCAGATTATGCATGAGCTTAGCAGGGTGAGAAACACTAAGAAATTTAAGGTTGAGCTCGAGAAGAAAAAATAGAGGTATGCTTCTATCCAAGCTAGGATGGTTGTATTGCTAGCCAAAGCCAATAAATGGGAAGGCAAGACCTTTGATAAGGAGGAAAAATTGGCTCGGCCAGCTAATGAGCTGAATGAAAATGTAAGACAACTAGAGGCAGCTACATTAAGAGTAAGAAAGCTCGTGGTTGAAATTGAATCTTACAAGCACAAGCTAGAGAATGGGAGACACGAGTAGGAAGATATCATATGCGAGTTAAAAAAATAAAACTTAATCTAGGTACTATGACCCAATAAGTCACCGATAGCGTGCATATTGCTTTAATCTTACCATAGAGCTAGTAATACCAACTTTTTAGGACCAAGCTTTTGCCCGAGTATTATACCCAATTCCTAATTGAGGTGATAAACTTATGATTTTTGTGCTAGAGTGATATACTTGGTTCTTGATCGAGGTAATCAACTCATAACTTTGAAATTATTTGGCTTCTACATCAGTTAAAATTTTTGTTTTATATAAGACATTATCTGCATTCCACATAGCTTTTTATTTTGTACTAGAGTGTTCTACATGGTTCCTACTAGAGTGTTCTACTTAGTTTCTTAAACATTGGTTGACTTGGTTCCTAAAGCTAGTAATAATAGCATCCTATGACCAAGCTTTTGTCTGGACATTCTATCTAGTTTCTGACGGAGGTGATCAACTCGTATTTTTTATGTCAAAACAGTCTACCTAGTTTCTAATTGAGGTGATTAACTCGTGGATTTGACATTATCTAGCTCCATATCATTTACAAAATTTGTTTCACATAAGTCAAGTATTAGCCTATTACATATCAAAAACTGTACTTTTTTATGTGTTTGACATTCCATCTTATGCTCTCTTCTATACTTTGCATATCCTTTAGCATGTAGGCTCTGTATGGTGTTACATTCTTTATTTGGTAAGGGTCTTTCCAATTTGCACCTAACTTTTCTACCATCCATTCGTTCTTATTAGGAAAAACATTCCTAAGAACCCAATTGTCATAAGAGAATGACTTGAATCGTATGACTTTATTGTAGTAATCTATCATACTTATCTTTTTCTTCATTATTCTTCTTAGGGCCACGCTTCTTTTTTCTTCTACCAGCACTAAATCAATTGCTCTTTCTGAAGTATTCTGGCTTTCAGTTAGGATTGATCTCAAAGTGGTCACTCTTATCCTTATTGGGATTATAGCTTCTGTACAATATACTAAGGAAAAAGTTTTTTCATTGGTCGTACCACTAGGGCTAGTCTTGGTATCCCATAAGACTCCAGGCAGCTCCTCTACCCATTTCCCTTTAATTGTCTCCAATTTCTTTTTTAGTAAGTCTAATAATATTAAAAAATTTGAAGACTCTGCTTGACCATTCGCTTGTGGATAATAGGGAGTTATATGACATAGTTTGATATTGTATTTAGAAGCAAACGTTTTGATATTATAGCCTACAGATTATCATTCTTTATCAATGATAAGTTCTTTGGGAAAACTAAAACAACATATTATGCTTCTCCATACGAATCAGATTACATCATCTTCCTTTATTCTTCCTAGGGGCTTAACTTCAATCCACTTTGTGAAATAGTCTATAATAACCAATAATAATTTCTTTTGGCATACTCCTTATGGTAAAGGTCTTACTATATCGATTACCCATTTGTAGAACGACCATGAGTTGACTATACTTATCATTTATGTTGATGACATATGGGATAACGGGGAAAATCTTTAACATTTATCATATGCTTGGGTATGCCTCGTACAATCTACTAACATTGTTGGCGAGTAATAACCTTGTCTCATGATTTGTTGTGATAAATTTCTCCCACCTACATGAGAACCACTTCCCCCTTCATGAGCCTTATACATAACTTTGATTAAGCATTCTTTTTTCTATGTATAGTAGTCCAAAGGGTATCTTTCTATACAGTTTATCACCCTGTATTATGTATTGTTTGACTTTTAACCTAATTTCTTTTATCTTTTTCTTATCTTCAGGCAGATTCCTATCCTTGAGGAAATTAAGGATTGGTGACTTCATAAATGTTTACGATTTTTTTCCTACTTCTTTCATACTAGCCTCAGTGAGAATGGTTACAATGACTATCTTGTTGCTATTAGCTTTATATACAATAGCTAAGGTGGCCAAGGTGTCAGCATGGCTATTCTCGTTTCTGGGTATCTTCTTGATCTCAAAATTAGCTAAATTTGAGCATCATTTTTTTAAACGTTCTACATACCTCTGTATTTTTCTATCCTTGGCTTAAAATGTGCCCATATATTGGTTGAACACTAACCATGAATCGCTATGCAGTATGATATTATTTACTCCTAGCTTCTTTAAGGACATAATTCCAAAGATGGCTACTTCGTACTCTACGACGTTATTGGTTACTTGAAAGTTCATCTGCATAGAATACTTGAAATAGTTCCCCTTATGATCCAAAATGACAACTCCTAACCCTGCTCTTTTGAAATTATGAGCACTATCCATAAAAACCTACCATTTTGTGCTTTATTTACTTCCATACCATACACTTCCACCACATCTTCGTTGTTGACAACTTCAAGGGACTCACTAAACTCAGCGGTAAAAATTGCTAGGAATTGAGCTTTTACAGAAGACTTGGGCATAAACTTGATGTTATATTCTCCCAACTCAATTACGATATGTGCAAATCTTCTTGCAACCTTTGGCTTATTTAGCTCACTTTTCAGGGGATTCGACATGAGTACTACCATTATGTGTGAATCAAAGTAGTGTCATAGCTTTTATGTCACCCCTTTTAAAGTGAATTCTAGTTTATATCAATCATAAGGTATCAAATTTATATGTTGGTTATGATCTGGCTAATGTAGTAGACATGATGTTTGACTTTGTTTCTTTCTATGAGAAGTATAACACCTGATGTCAAAGGAGTAACGACCAAGTACAAATATAATGTCTCTCTTGAGGTGGGATTGACCAATATGAGAGGTGTGCCCAAATATTGTTTGATTCCTTAGAGAGCTCTATCATAATTTTCATTCCAAAAAATGATGTATTTTTTCTTAATAACTTGAATAATGGAAAGCATTTATTAGTACATTTGGAAATAAACCTGTTAAGTGCCCCAATTCTTCCATTTAGTTGTTGGATTCCATTCAAGTCATTGAGTGGCTTCATGCTAACTAGAGATTAAATCTTATCCATATTTGCTTCAATCCCATGGATAAAGATAAGGTACCCAAGAACTTTCCTAATGAAACTTCAAAAACACACTTTTTAGTGTTAAGCTTATACCTTCTAATGACTCTAAACACTACACTTCCTCTAGCATTGTATGGGATTATATATATATATATATATATATATATATATATATTGTATGGACTTAATCATAATATCATCTATGTATGCCTCCATATTTTTACCCAATTAGTCTTTGAATATTTTATTGACCAAATGTTGATAAATAACTTCAACATTCTTTAAACCAAAAAGGCATTCGTGTGTAACAAAAAGTACCTTATTCATTGATGAAAGATGTTTTCTCCTTATCTTCTAGATGCATACTGATTTGATCATAACATGAATAAGTATCAAGAAAACTCATTAAACATAATTTAGCAGTGGCATCAACTAACTGATCAATACTTGGTAAAAGAAAACAATATTTTGGACAGGTATCATTTAAGTCAATGAAGGACACACATATCCAAGGTGATTGACATGATTTATTCACTAACATAACATTGGACAACCATTTCGAATAATCTACCTCTCTAACAATCTTTGCTTCTTTAAGCATGACCACTTGAGTCTTAATCACCTCGTTCTTTTCCCTTGGGAATTTTCTTTTCTTCTATTGGTCAGGTCTAACCTTGGGGTTAACATTTAAATTATATGTTATAATCTTGGGGTCAATATCGAGCATATCCCCAGGCTTCCATGCAAATACATTAATATTTGTTTTTAAGAAAAGTAATAGTCATTCCTTATTCTCCACTGTTAGGTTTGTTGTTATACTTAAGGAGTGGTCTTCTCCTTCACAATTGACTTGTACGGTCTCGACCTCGTCCATATCAACTGACCCTCCTAAGTAGACTTTTCTTGTGTGTTTTCATAAGGACAAGTTTTGTGATCGCTACTTTGGGGTTACATATTTCATCGTAGCATTGTAATAACTTCTAGCTTTCTCGTAGTCACCCTTTATTTCTTTTATACCTTCCTTAGTTGGGTATTTGATAAATTGATGGTAAGTTGATATGATGACTCTCAATTTATATATCCAGGGCTTCCCCAATATTTCACTATAGTGAGTAGATACATCAATCACCACGAAGTTTTTTATGACTATGGAACTGGTTGTTATGATTGGAAACATCATTGTTTTCACAACATAGGTGGCATTGCTATTGAATATCACCAAAGGCTTGCCTTTTCTTGGTAATGTCACTATATTTTACCCCTAACACCTTCATGGTTACGAGGAAAAGAAGGCCCACTATGCTTCAAGTATCAACTAAGATCCTATAAACATCGCATGACCCTACTCGAAGGGTGACTACCAAATGATCTTCATGTGGAGATGAAGTCTCATCATTACTTGTGAAAATGATTGAGGTAGAGTGATCCTTCATATAGATTATAAACATGGGGAGTCCCATGCACTTCTTGGGCATACTTTTTTCACACATTATTGGAGGCTCTATTAAGCCAGGTCCTCCATGTATAGAGTGTATAGCCCTCACATTGACATAATTTATTAATAGGTGATGTAGGTAATCTAGGTACCTCCCATTGAGGATGACGATCTGCATCATTCCCTACAAAGTCACCCAAATATCCCCTGTAAAATTGATCTTTAATTTCTTTTTTTAAATGTTTACAATCTCACATCTCGTGCCCTATATCTTTATAAAAAGTGCACCATTTGGAAGTGTCTCTTAGATGTGCCCTCATCTTTGGTAGCCATATGACATTTTTCTCATTCTCTATCCTAAAAATATCTTGAGCTAAGCTTACTCTTAGGGGTGGCCCCTTGAAAGGTGAGAGTACAATATCCCAAGGTCCAGAATTTTTAGACCATTGGCCTCTTTCTTTGTGATTTTGGGTGAAACATTCATTTTTGTTAACAACCATAAAAAAAATATTTCGTGGAATAAAGTTAAAATATGGCTTCTTATAAGTATAAACTGGTATGCATAAACATAGTATATGAGTAAATGAACTCTAGCTAGTTAAAAATAAGTATCTGTGTGAATTTTTGAAATGTAAAATCAATATATCTATATGTGTGTGGGCCATATTGATAAGAAAATTTCATCCAAATTCATTACAAAACATTAAAAGATGGCTGCAAATAGAGACACAAATCTTTATGATTTGTTTGTTCCTAAAAATATTTTGTCACGTAGACGTCGAAGAAAGTTAAGAATTCTAATTTATTTCAATTCCTCAGAAGTTGAATCAAGATAATTTTGAACAAGAGCCTTGGATTTTTGTTCATCCTTCATTGTTATAATATATCGCGGTTTGCAATAATAACTTGGTATATCTACTATACGATCATTGACGAAAATATGTCTATGGTTAACCAATTAATGGGCTAATGAGTAGAAAAATAGATTGATCATAGTGAGTGAGAGAATTTCTTTGATGAATGGCACCCCTATATGAACCATATAGCCAAGAGAAACCATGAACTAGAGTAGAAGAGCTTGCCCCACCTATGAGTAAATATTTCGTAGTAGCCTCATTAGACCGTACATCTTTCTTGGTATTTCCAGATAATAGGTAAGAGCATAAACTAAAATATTCTGGAGCTACAAATATAGTTATAAAATCGTTAGCATCACATAAAAACATTCCTCCTAGAGTACCTGTTAATACGAATAACAGTAACTCTATTATAACTAAACCATCACAAGGGTTTATGTATAAATAACGGGCAAACCCTTATAGGTTTTTTTTGAAGACATGGAAAGAGATGTTGACCTATTTAAAGATGATTCATCCAAGATTCTAGATCTTGTTAATTCTAAGAAAGAGCCCATTCTATAAGGAAGATGAGAGGAATGAAGTTAAGGCATAATAGTTAAGTGCTATATTGGATTTGAATCAGATTTCAGATCAATCTATATATATTGACTACCTCTATTATGTTGTTGCTAGTAAATACCAATATTTTTGTTTTTGGAACTTCCAAATCATTCCTACAGAAGGCCAAGACCCATTGATTGTACAAGAATATGCGAAGTTTAACATGTTTGGAAGTATAGGAGAACATTTTTTTGCTAATATTATTACCAATATTCGATACTTCATTCATAGCGTTACTATACCTTCCCTATTCATTACAGGTTAGTTATTCGTCAACATGAGTACTACCTATAGGTGGTATAGGTCAAGTTATTAATGTGAGTTGGGTCTATAAAAGAGTTGGTTCTATTTATAATCCAGAAACGATTCATGTATATATTTCACAAAAACGATCTTTCACTTAGCCAAGCCATTTCCCTCTATCATATTGAAAAGCAAAAGCAATAAAATAAAGAAGGGTAACACATATAAAGAAAGGCAACAAATATATTCACCAAGAAAAAGAAAAAAAAGGAGAGAGAGAGGGATACAAACCCTTGATAGTTCTTTGTTTCAAACTATACCTGTTTTCAAGACCGGGGCTATCAACCACTTAGATAGACCATACTTATAGATTCATACCTGATATCTTTCTATAAATAGAAATGATATAAACTCCTAGACTATGTTCTATTTGGTATAAAAAAAGAAGATCATCAATTCCTAATGAAATGGATGTAACAGTGGCTTGCCAAAACCCCAGAGTCTTTACTTGATCTAGGATATGTGATGTATATGCCATATTCACCTGGAGTTCTCTCCTAAAAATATAGCCATCCCTACCCTCTCACGTCAATTCCACGAGCCTTTTATCCATTCTCATTCAATCACAATATGAGGGGCAAGTCAAAATCGAAAAAATCACATTGGCTTTTATCTTGAGCCATTCTATACGAGCTTATTCTTCTTTTTTATTTCTCTAAAGTAGCTTTCACAACTGACTTGCCTTTTCTACTAAGTTTTAGCTCTATCTCAAGGTTAACAAATTTTCTGGCCTCACCATAAGCGTCTTTCATAGTGTATGACACAATATTTGTAAATTCAACAAACAAATCTAAATTTCTTAACAAACCTTGCCTGAATGTTTTATCGCTATCGAATTGGGACATTATGCAATTTTCAACTTCTTTTTTCTAAATCTTCTCATATATTCTTCTATAGATTCATCATTTCCCTTAGTGGTTGAGAAAATACGATGAGACTTCGAACAACTTGGTAAATTGTGGGAAGGGAGTTATAGTATGAGGTGCCAGGTTATGGAACCACTTTACGCTTCATCACATAAGGTAGTTGCAAAGAGTTTACACATCATAACAATTCTTTTGTCTCGAGTGAGACTTATTAGGGCCATGGTTGTTTTTAAGTGTAAGAGATGAGTTAGATGATCTCTCATTCCTTGGTAATCAGTGTATTTAGAAGCATTGAATTTAGTGGGAGATTCATTATGTTCTATCTCATCAGAGAAAGGGGAAACAAACAATTGTTGACAATCTCTATTAATATCATAGTAATATTTACACTTGTCTTGTTTTTTGTTCATTTCTTTGAGTGCTTGGTCTTGTTTTTTGTTTGTTTCCTCGAGAGCTTGGAAGCGTGCTTCCCATGACCTCCTTTACTCGAGTAATTGGTCATTGTTATATTGGGTTACATCTTACGTTAACTGAGCTAGCTATTCCTCAGCTTTCTTATCTCGAGCATTGTGATGTAGGACCTCTTTCAGGCTCATTTCTCCTTGGTACCAGCTCGACCTCCTCAATCAAATTATCAGATTGACTTGCCTGTTGAGTTGCCTCTGATCGAGCACATAATGCCCTATTTTCTTGTCTCATTTCTTGAGTTCTCTTTTGAGCTCGAGGAGTTGTTAGACCAATTCTTTGTGTGGGTCGACCTTTTTTGGAAAGTTTTTACAAGGTTTAGCTTGAACCTCTTTATGTGTATATGCGACATTATCCTCGAGTGCTAGCTCATTAGTTAGCCTTAATATTTCATCAGCTCTAGTACCAACCATGTTGAATGTTTTTTGTAAGAGCGTAAGGTGAATTGTTTTAGTTTTTAGGGTTTATCTCTTAAAACTCGAGTGAATCTTGATAAATACAGGATTAGAAACAAAAGCTTGACCTTTAAATCCTAAGACTCACAGTGAATGCCAAAATATTGGAGTGATTCGATTTAGAAATAAAAACTAAAGAGATGTTAGAGAATGAAAGTAAATTGGGCTGGTTTTGATACCATGTTCGCATTTATATAGGACACTATATGTATATGTATCGATTACATAGAAGATACACATCACAACGTGTCAAAGAAGTATAATAATAAAAACATAAAACTTGTTTAGAATTGACGATATTGTAAGATCGAGTTGATGGTTGATCCTTAGGCATTTTGGACTTGTAAGATTGCTCAAAACATTTAACTTCAAGACACGAACATGACTTAAGACTCGAACACTATAAACATCGGACATCAGATCGTACATCATGTTCAAACAAAATGTATACAAACTTAAAAATATTTTTAAGATTTAAAAATTTTATTATATACATTTTCTATATACATTTGTACTTTTTGTTAATATTAAAATATAATTAATTTTTATTGTTTATTTATTATTATATCATATATAAATTTATGTATATTGTAAAAATTAATCATGAAAAAATAAAATAAATCCTTTAATTAGTATTAATTAATATTTGTGTTAACACTTATATTTCACTTTACACTTCATTTACCCACTAAATGACGTCTCATCCACATGTACTAGTTAACGGAGAGAGGTACAATGACGATCGACGGTCGACGTTCGCGTTAGATGTGTTACACCAATTTCAACCTTATATCAAATCTTTACATTTGTTATAAAATTTAATATAAAATTACTTCAAACTTATATTAAATTAAAAAAAATAAGAATACGTAAAATTTATTATAATATTATTTACATATTTTTTTAAAATTTTAAAATATTATTAATTTTTTTTATTTTTTATAATAAATTAAATTAAATATATATTACAAAATGATTAAAAATTTATTATTATAATATAGAAAATATTAATATAAATTAAAATAATAAATTAATTTAATTTTAAAATATTCTAAAAATTGAGATGATAATAAATAAAGATAATTGATTTTAAAATTTTTTATTTCGTATAAATAAATAAAATAGAAAAATTAACTTTATATTTCAAAATATATTAATTAAATATTTGTGAGATAAATATAATAATTTATCGAATTAATATTTATATGTAATTAAATGTAATTTTTAATTAATATAATAATATAATTTTTAAATTAATTATTATTATTAATTAATAATAATATATAAATGTTGAATTGATTGAATAATTGATAAAATAAAATTTTCATTTTATTTTATTTTATAAAATATATATATATTTTAATATAATATTTAATATAGTGGGTTAAAAAGGAATAAAAAATTGATGTAATTTTAAACATAGAATGATAAAAAATTTAATGCAGAACGCTTCAGGATTGGAGATGCCCTTAAATCTCAGATAAACAAACACACTCAAAGACGCCTAGTCTTTCACGGAGAGATTGAGAGATAGGGTGGGAGAATAATCCTTTCCAAACCTAGAAATTGGTACTAAATAACCCGAATAATCTCTGTGTTGGGTGGATCCGTCAAAGTTAGATGAATCGAGGTATCCTTTCCCATCTTTCTTTAATTTAATCGTTTTTCAGCTTTTTATTGATCGAATAGGTTATTGATGGGTTTTATACTATGTTCGTAAATGCGAAATAAGTTCCTTGTTACTGGACGATAACTCTGTTTTAATTTCATGTTTGGTGGCCGAGAAAATGTAATAAGGAAAAGACAAATGTAAATATTGATATTCCAGAATTCATTATTGTATTATTCTTGCTGAAGACCGAGGTTAATGATTTATTATACTTTGTTCCGGTGCCTCTCTTAACTCTGCAAAGAGAGGTTAACTGTGGTTTGATAAATATTTTCCTAGTGATTGGTTGTAGCTTTTCTTTCGCGACAATGATAACTTATAGTCAAATTTATTAATATGGTTTTGTTTGAATCTCGGGGGCAGGATTCAATGGTGATTGAAACATAGAAGTGGTGATTTTTGCGTGGTACGAAGTAGATTGGATGGACAAGAACAAGAGCCGAACCGACATGCTTGCTGCTGGTCGAAAGAAGGTAATATCGTTTATTTAGTATGCTATAGATTTTGTTGAGATTAGCATGCTATAGTTTTCGTTGAGCCGAATCTCTGTGACGATAGTGTTCGGATGAGGTTAGCATGCTATAGTTTTCGTTTTGGATGTTGCAGATATAATAGGAATGAACCGAAAACATCATAGCTCTTTCCTTGTTTTGGGTATTTGGTTCTAGAGTTTCTTGGTTTTATTATTGCAATAATGGGGAGCTGACTGAGGTGCTTTTATTTTTTCTGATCTCTGTGTTGACCCATTATATGAATTGTGCTTGAGTTGGTTAGTGACTACATATGTGATTGCTTTAGTGAATATGTGATGCAAGAGAAGGAAAAAAATGGATATCATATTTTATGCTGCTTTTCCTTGTAAATACTGGAAAATCATTATAACTACAGAATGCTCTCATTTTTCCTCCCTGTTTAAAATGTACAGTTTTCTTCATTATTTGTATAGAGGCCTTACGAAGAGAACGGCAATTTAATTTTGGTTTTTGGTTATTTTAATCAGCTCAATCAATACCGTCAGAAGAAGGATGGTAAGGGGAGTGGAAGCCATGGAAAATCCATAAAAAAATCAGGTAAAGCCGAAAAGCAAGAAGCTGATGCTGTGACAGCTTATACTACTGCTAGATCTACAACTATGTCTCAGTTGCCTGAAGATAAGGCACTCACAGATGTATCAGTTCCTCACTCTGTGGCGAATGCTGTGGCACAATATGTTGATGTTGCTGCTTTTGATCCATCCATAGTTCCCGTCCTTCATGAGCCAGGAGAAACTATGCTGATTGATAATGCTGAGTTGGCAACACTGGAGTTGGGGGTTGTGCATGATGTTGAATCTTCATTTCAGAATGAAGGGGAAAGCGTCCAGACTCTTGATGCTCAGGTGGAAAGAGAAGGGGAAGGAGCAGATGGTGGGATGTCTGTATCAAATGATTTGGCAGCCCAACCAGTGTCAAGAGGTTCTTCCGAGGAAGTGGCACTTGCCTTTGATCTGACTTGCAGGGAAGCAGTAGCGAACTTACCGCCTTCATCAAAGATCATTCCTGATACATCCTTGATGCATGCAAAGGATTATCAGGTAACAGATGTAGGTTGTGCTCTTCTCCTCTTGGTATTAAGTTTCTTTATATGCTACCTTTCTGGATTATGAGAAAAACTAGGCGGTGGAGCAGTAATGTTGATGTGTGGATTTGATGTGTAATTATATTCTCATTTGTTGCTTGGTAGGGGCAATGCAGGAAGCTGATGGCTGGGGCAGGGAGCAATCTGGTCGTAGCAGTGAACTAAATCTTGAAGGAGTTGAGGAAATTTGGGCATTTGGGCCAGGCCAACCTGCTGAATTGTTTTCAGAAATAGGTTCTGGAGTGACTAATGTGGAGCCATTTCCCAAAGAGGAGCAAACTAGTGAGGTAAATGAAGTAGCACATTCTACCAGTGCAAACAGGTCAGATGGGTTTTCAGCTAATTTCTTCGCTTCACCTGAGACAGACATTTCACGTGTTGGAGATGCTGTTGCAAGTGAGATGAGGAAAGCAACGATGGGGAATTTGGTCCATGAAAAAGAGCCAGATACCTTATTTATATCTGGTGATATTGGAGAAGGCAGTAATAATGGGGTACACAACAATGCAGGATATGGGACAATTTCAGAGAACTGTCAGCAAAATATTTTTAATTCTGATGGTAGGCCACTGGATACCAACTTGAAGGGTGCTGGTGGAGAATGGAATGTTGCTCCTGTTTTAGATCTGAGCTCAGTTAGTCTCTTCCAGCTTACAGACATTATAAGGGGGCTTAGTGAAGAAGAATATAGAACTCTGCTTAAGGCAAGAGAACAAGAGCCTAATGCTGTGCTTGGAGTGAGTTATTTGGTTTCATCAAACTTTGATTTTCCAGATCTGTTGGAGAGGCTCAAAGAAGAAGTATTTCTGGCAAATTTAATGAAAGATATTTTTGAATTGCAACTTGCTCAGCAATCCTTGTTGCAGTTTGAGTTTGATCACCGAGGTCATGAGCTTGTTGATGAAGCATCTCTTCTCAGGGCTTCACTCAATGAGGTGGTTGAAAAGAATTTATATATTACTGAAGAATTGGCAAAGTGCAGAAGTGATCTCCAGATTGTTGCTACTGAAAAGGATGAACTCCAAAATCAGTTTCATGGCTCCAAGGTGGAGGTTGAAGTACTATCCAGTAAAGTGAATGAGTTGCAGAACAGTCTAGAAAATTCAGAAGGAGATTTGTTGAGCCTGTCAACACAGCTGGCAGACTACAAGAATTCGATGGGTGCTTTGCAGGTGGAAAATGAGAACTTAAATGCTAATATCACTTCAGTGTCTGAACAGAGAAAGAAACTTCTTGAGGAAAAGGATTTTCCTTTGCAAGAGAATGAGAAGCTTTTATCTGACTTAACTGAATGCAAAAGTTTGATTGCAGCTCTACAGTTTGAAACTGCCAACTTAACTGGAGCATTGTCTTCAGTGACAGAGGAGAAAAATAAGTTTGAGGAAGAGAAGGAGCAGTTAAGCCATAGAAATGACAAACTTTTGGTGGAACTGGCTGAATATAAGGATTTGATCTCAGCTTTGCAGGTAGATAACAGTAGCTTAAAGGAGAAATTTACTCTTATAACTGAGGAGAGAAAAAAGTTTGAAGAGGACAAGAACTGTTTTGCGCTTGAGAATAACAAACTTTCATCTGAGCTTCTTGTTCTTCAAGAATATTTATCCAGTGAACATGGAGCACGGATGAAGGTTGAGGTTGATCTAAAAGAAGCAACAATGTGCCTTGAACAACTAATGGAGGAAAATAGTTATCTTACTTGCAGTTTAGACATTTACAAATCTAAAATAATGGATGCTGAAAACAGTGTAGTTGAAGCTCCTGCTCAAGTTTGGGAAGATCAGAGTCGACCTGAAATTTTGGAGGTACAAAGTCTGGTTCATGAAAATACAATTGCTGCTGTTTCAGGAGGGCAGGAGCTCCCACTTTTTCCTGAAGAGGAGGTTTTTAATGATTCCGTTGGCTTTGTGGGCTTGAAAGAACACTGGAAGGAAGCAGAGAAAACACTACAGCGACTTGATAAGGCAATCGAAGACCTTCACTCTTATTCAACATCATTTAGCAGGTCTGGTGGCAAGATGCTTGCCCCTGGAGTGTCCAAATTGATTCAGGCCTTTGAGTCTAAATTGCATGCTGATGGACAGGAGACAGAATTGACTGATCTGTTTGCGTCAATGTTGGAGCTAACTGGAAATTTAAGAGTGTCTTTAAAGCAGTTGATCTTGGACGCTGCAAATGCCAGCAGAGCTGCTACTGTCACATGCACTGAGCTTACGGGTCGATATGAGGTCGTGAATCGGCATAGTAACAATTTGGAAGCAGCTAACATTGAGCTTGGGGTTATGTATGAAGCCATAATGCAGCATGGGGGCAACATTGAAGCTATGAACAGTGAACTAATAGCTTCATGTGAAGCAGCTAAACAAGAAGTCTGTGTTGTTGAAGCAGAAAATAGGGCACTCTGTAAAATGTTACATGCACATGAATCAATGATTATTGAATTGCAGGGTCAATTTTATGTTTTGCAACAAGGTACTGAGGGGATGGAAGCTGAGATTTGTAACAATTTAGAGGATTTGCAGAAAGAAGTGGTTGAGAGGGTATCAGTGCTTGAGAGAGATTGGAGTTCTACCGTTGCACATATTGTTGAACTAGTGAGGAAGCTTGATGAATCGCTTGGGAATTTCAGTTTGATCCGGGAAGGCCGTTTCGATGACTTAGATGTCATTACTCTGGTTGCCTTATCTGTCAATGCGACCACCAAAATGATAGAGGACTTGCAAAATAAATTAGAGGCTGCTCAATCAAATTATAGAATAATTTCTACTTCCTACAGTGAAGTGAAAGATAGCCATGAAGATTTTCTTCAAAAACATCAAATGGCTGTTGGCATACTGCAAAATATCCATTTTAATGTTAGAAATCTTCTTACCCGTTTGAATGGGTCCACGGATGAAACTGAGTTGATCCATGTTGGTGAGGATCTTTTGGATCCTCTAGATTACAATAACTATGAAACCATTTTGATACGACTAGAGAATTTACTTAGTGAGAGGCTGGAATTTAATTCTTTTAACCACAAGTTAAACTTAGAGTTGATGAATGTGACAGCAGAATTGGAGGACTTGAAGAAAAGATGCCTTGATTCAGATTCTATATGCAAATTAATTGAAGATATTGAGGGGGTTTTAAACTCGGAACATGTTGAAGACAATGTGGATGAATTGCCTGCATCTCGTTTTGGGTCACTGATGCCTATTCTTCTTCAGAAGTACAAGGAGGCTAATATGCAATTAGGCCTATCTGGAGAAGAGTTTGAATCCAACAAGCTGAAATTGACTGAACTTCAGAAAGATGTACAGCAGTTAACTGCCTCATGTCTTCAGCATGAAAATGAAGTATTTCTTCTTAAAGAAAGTTTAAGTAGGGCAGAGGAGGCACTTCTTGGTTCCCATTCTGAGTTAGATACTAAAGAGAGTGAACATCAACAGTCAGAGCAGCGGTTATCATCCACTCGAGAAAAACTGACCATTGCTGTTGCTAAAGGAAAAGGTCTGATTGTGCAACGAGACAATCTAAAGCATTCTCTGTTGGAGACATCTAGTGAACTTGAGAGATGCTTGCAGGAACTGCAGGTGAAAGATTCCAGGATTCATGATGTAGAAACAAAACTTAAGACATATTCAGAGGCAGGTGAGCGTGTGGAAGCTCTGGAATCTGAACTTTCATATATCCGAAATTCTGCTACTGCTCTGAGGGAATCATTCCTTCTTAAGGATTCTGTCCTTCAGAGAATAGAAGAGATTTTGGAAGACCTAGATATGCCAGAACATTTTCATTCTAGGGATATTATTGAAAAGATTGATTGGCTGGCAAAGTCGGCTACCAGTAACCCTTTGCCTCATAATAACTGGGATCAGAAGAGTTATGCTGAGGGAGGTTCATTCTCCGATGCCAGTCATGTTAAGAAGCGCTGGGAAGATGATGCACAGCCAAGCACAAATTCAGTTGATGACTTTATAAGAAAGTATGAGGAGCTTCAAAGTAAATTTTATGGGTTGGCTGAACATAATGAAATGCTGGAGCAATCATTAATGGGAAGGAATGATGTAGTGCAGAGATGGGAAGAACTGTTGAATAGGATTGTCATGCCTTCACACTTGCGAACTGTGGAGCCAGAAGAGAGGATTGAATGGTTAGGAAGAGCTCTCTCAGAGTCACATTGTGAAACTGTCTCTCTGCAGCAGAAAATTACTAATTTCGAAAATTACTGTGGATCCCTGACTGTTGATTTAGAAGGCTCACAGAGGAGGATAACTGACCTTGAGACTGATCTCCAAGCTATTATCCATGAGAGAGAGCATCTTTCTGATAGATTGGAGACTCTTAGGTATGATTATGAGAAACTTACAGCAAGGACAGCACAATCCGAAACTGAGAATGAAATGCTGCAGAATGAAGTAACCAGCTTAAGGGATCAAGTGGCAGAGATGCTTGTAAATGAAAAGCAATTTCATAACATTCAAGATGAAATTATAAGATTGCAGAGTTTGGTTGCCGATGCATTCTCTGATCCTGAATTACAAGATCTGGGTTCTGCTAGCACTAGTATTGAGTTATTGGGAGCATTCTTAAAGAAGTTACTGGAGAATCATGCGCATTTTGAAGTTGAGAATAAAAAGCTGCAAAATGAAGTAATTAGTTTGCAGGAAAATGTGGCTGAGATGCTTGGCAATGAGAAGCGAATTGATAATGTTGAAGGTGAAGTAAGAAGATTGCAGAGCTTGGTGTGTGATGTATTGCAGGACCCTGAAGCCGAAACTATGATTTCTTCTGGCAGTAGAATTGAGTGCTTTGAAGTGTTATTGAGGAAGCTTCTGGAGAATTATGCATCCTTTTCTTCATCTAAGCCTGCACTTTCTGGTGCTGTTGAAACTATGCTTGGTGTGGCAAGAAGCACAAGTGAACTTGAAACAGAGGAACTGGATGCAGCTTGCATGAAGAAAGAGCTTGAGGAGGCTTTGCAGCAACTGTCACATGTGAAGCAGGAGAGAGATGATTACACAGTGAAGCATCAAACTTTAGCATCCGAAGTTGACACTTTGCACACACAAAGGAAAGAGTTGCAGTTGCTTCTGAATCACGAAGAACAGAAGTCGGCTTCGTTGAGGGAGAAGTTAAATGTTGCTGTTAGGAAAGGGAAGTCATTGGTGCAATACCGTGACAGTCTAAAACTAAATATTGAAGAGTTGAATGCAGATGTTGAACTTCTAAAGTCTGAGATTAATGCCCGTGAAAATAAAATTGCAGAGTATGAACAGAAGTTGAATGATCTATCATCTTATCCGGAAAGGCTTGAATCCTTGGAATCTGAGACCTTGTTCTTGAGAAATTGTCTGACAGAAAAACAACGACATTTGCAGGACACAGGGCATACTTTAAGCATAATTTTGAATTGTCTAGGTGAAATTGATGTTGGGGGTGTTGTCTCCACTGAGCCGATCAAGAAACTGCAGCAAATTGCACAATGTTTCCATGATTTGCATGCAGATCTAGCTTCTTCCGAACAAGATATGAGAAAATCTAAAAGAGCTGCAGAGCTGCTGCTTAACGAACTGAATGAAGTTCAAGAGAGAAATGACAGCCTTCAAGAAGAGCTTGCACAAATTGCTGGCGAACTTGCTGAGGTAACCAAGGAAAGGGATCTAGCAGAGGCTGCAAAACTTGAAGCTTTTAGACAGTTTGAAACTTTACATGATGTTCATTCCGTTGAACAGAGTAATCATGTGCATCAACTCTTGGGAATAACATCATGTGTAAATCAATTTCAGAAGTGTTTCCATGATATTAATAATTCACTAGTTTTATTCTCCGAAGAACTGGAATTTTTGCGCAAAGTTGAGTCTGGTATTGACTTATGTCTCAAACCCAGTGATGATGCTGATCCATTTGTTTTGCCCCTAGTTGGTACACCTGTTGACTTTTTGCTCGGCAAGTCAGATAGTCAGGTACTTTTACCCTATGCACAGTTATATCCAAAATTGGCTGTATTTTGTCATACATTAATTTTGATATCAACTCTGCTGTCAATTGTGTTACCGTTTTGTATCTTTTGGGTGGATTTAGAATTGACCATAATATGGAGTTACCAGATGTAAACCATTCTGCGTAGTTGTGGAAAAGGTGTGCCGTTATACTTCTTTATTGTCATTGCATGTGCGTTTGTTTGAATGTTGAGTATATTTTATTTGCTTTTGTGCTTTGCTGAGCACACATCCAGAGTTTCTTAGCTGAAACACCATTCAGTAAGCATCTTCTTTTCCTTGCCTTCCTCGACCTAATCTGATCTTCTTTTTTGGTGCGGTCTTAACATTTTATAGGCCTCTGTAAATCTATTTTGTGCTTTATGCTTGGCATTTATTTGTTTCTTTACTATATTAAAGGTATTTTTAATTTGTCATATAGTTATTATACTGGTGATGTTGTTCTTGTATTTGACTTCTAGTCTTATCATGTAGATTTCACTTTGCTTTTGTTTTTAGGTTACTAGTTTTCAAGCATTCTGCTTACATTATTTGTTTGATTGTGTTTTCAGGGCAATCTCCCTTCCAAGGATTCTTGGTCAGATTTTCATTCTCATGATAATCCTGATGTAAATTCCATTGGTGAGATTTATGGTCACGTATGGAATCAACTGCAGGAACTCATGATTCAGGTTGACGTGCTTAAAGGAACTATACAGAAAAACTCTAGTTTGTTACACGAACAAGCTAGTAGTTTATCTACATTAATGAGTAGTGTCCATAGAGAAATAACTTCACAAAAAGAAAAGGATAAGGAACTGGTTCTGTTGCATAAAAGTATTTCCCTGCTTATTGAAACATGCTCTAATTCGTTTATGGAAATAGAAAATAGAAAAACTGAGTTGCTTGGGAATAATTTCGTTGGTGGAGATCCGAAGATGGACATAATATCGGCAACATTTCCTGTTGGGCATTCTTTCAATTGGCCTGCTCATGTTCTCTCAGAGGAATCTGTTAGAACCATGGCCGACAAACTATTGTTTGCTGTGAGGGATTTTGCTAGTATAAAAGCAAAGAGTGAGGAAAGTAGCCAAAAAGAAATGAAGACATTGATCATGGATTTGCAGAAAGAACTTCAGGAGAAGGAAATTCGAAAGGAAAAAATTTGCATGCAACTTGTAAATCAAACTAAAAATGCTGAAGCTGCTGCAGCATGTCATTCTCTTGATTTTCAATCTACGAGAAGCCAGATGCATGATTTGGAAAAGCAGGTGAAATCAATGGAGGGTGAAAAAAGTTTACTTGAGCAGAAACTGGAGGAGTTACAGGATGAACATGCCATTTCTTTGGAGTTAGAAGAGAAGGTCAAATCATTGACTGGTGTGCTTACTGCCAAGGATCAAGGTGAGTTTATGTTGTGTTTGTTGTATAGGTACCTTTCTTTTTATTTTTTAATTTTTGTTTAAAAAACATGCACTAAGTGCTGTTGAAAAATTCTTGTTGGTCACAGAAATTGAGTCATTGATGCAAGCACTTGATGAGGAGGAGGTACAGATGGAAGACCTAAGTAAGAAGATCGGGGAACTGGAAAAGGTTGTACAACAAAAGAATCTAGATTTAGAAAATCTTGAAACTTCTCGTGGAAAGGTTATGAAAAAGCTTTCCATCACCATTAGTAAGTTTGATGAGCTTCATCAGTTATGTGCAAGTCTTCTTTCTGAGGTTGAAAAGCTTCAATCACAATTGCAAGATAGGGATGCCGAGATATCCTTTTTACGTCAAGAGGTCACTAGATGCACCAATGATGCTCTTGTTGTATCTCACATTTCAAATACAAAAATTTCCAATGAGATTCAAGACTTCTTGATGTGGTTTGATACAATCATTAATAAGGTTGGGTTACCCAATTCACGTCATGATATTAAGAACAATGTCCAGGTTCAGGAACACAAGGAAATAGTCAAAGCGAAAATTCAGGCTATTATATCTGAACTTCAGGGTCTAAGGGAAGCGGCTCAAAGCAAGGATACATTGTTGCACATAGAGAGGAGTAAAGTCGAAGAATTGACACGCACAGAAGAATTTCTTCAAAAGTCTTTACATGACAAGGAGTCGCACTTAAACTTACTTGAAGGCACAGAAACTTCTGAAACTGTACCTAGCATGACTTCTGAAATTTTGGAAGTAAATCCTGTGGTAAGAGAGACTTGTTTATTTATATTAGTTTGATATCATGGTAATATCCTAAATTTTTTTGGTAAAATTCATCATGTGCATTATTATTTTTTCTTTTGGTTTACTTGCATGCTTCATGTTAAAAAACTTTAACTCATTCTTGCTCTCTGGTTTATTCTTCTTGAAATCACTTGGTCTTTGAAAATTTTGCTGTGATATTATTACGTTTATGCATATTTTTTTACAATCTTGTAGCTCGGTAACAGATTGATTATGTCGATCACAATGTATGTTGTGTCATTTAATGAAATCAACTATTTAATTAATTATTCTTTTGAAGTTTTATTTGTATAAAAACCTATTCTAGTTTTGTTTACAGCAGAAGAAATATACCGATTGTGAAGTAATATTCATGTCATTTTCTGCCGGACTATTATGTTGTGTGGAGTATTCTTATGGGAGAGTAATTTAAATGTTCTTTTTTGTTGATGTTATAAAGATAAACAAATGGACAGTACCTGGTACCTCTGTTGCATCTCATGTTCGCAGTCTTCGGAAAGGAAACAGTGATCAAGTTGCCATTGCCATTGATGATGTGGATCCTGCAAGTAATAGTAAATTAGAAGATGAGGACGATGATAAAGGTAACTCAAACCTTATTGTTATACATGTTCTCTTGGGTTTGATGTTCATTGAGCAAATAATTTCACTTCAGACGGTTGTAATGTATTTTTTCCCCTTCACTTATAGTTCATGGGTTCAAGTCGCTTACTACATCAAGAATTGTTCCAAGGTTTACGAGATCAGTGTCTGACATGATTGACGGCCTTTGGTAGGCTTAACCTTTTATTTCTTTATTATGTTTTGTTTTCAAATTGATCAGGATGTCATGTGTGGTCTAATAAAATCATCTCTGCACTTTCAATATTCTAGGGTTTCTTGTGATCGGACTCTGATGCGACAACCTGCTTTACGGCTTGGTATTATGATCTATTGGGTTCTAGTGCACACACTTCTTGCAACTTTTGCCGTTTGAGATATATATAGGTTAGTTATTCTCATCAAGTTTGGTTGCTAATGTCTCAACTCTTAAGGATAGGCATCTTTCATTTTTTTGGTTACATTTATTATTAATTTTTTGGGCTAGGGGTGGGGTCTGCATGAATAAAACTTCCACTAGTCATCCCTTTTTCTGGTGCAAATCCTTTAAGTACATGATGTTTTGAAAGTCTTTTGAGATTCGTTATAAATGATGTTGGTGAAATCCCGACTCTTTACTGGTTTGTTTTCTATGTTGCAGGATCCAAGTTGGTTCTAGATGAGAGTCGAGTGGTGGTCCAGGGGCTTACCTTTCGACAGGAACACAATGCATTAGTTTTGTTATGCCTTATGTTGAATTTTTTTTTTCAATTTGATAGATTTGGTCAAATTAATTCATTATTTAGCTCAACCAGGCAACCATGATTCTCTCGTTTTTGTGTCCATGAATCCGAGGTTGCTTGGTTGCACTTGAAGCCAATAAGAAAATAATCCTAACCCCTTAGTTGCAAGAAATTACAGATAGTGTAAAATCCAACCAAAGGATATGCAATAGCTTCTACCTTAAAGCGAATTTCTCTATTTTCGAAAGGGAATTATAGTTCTATAATATAAAAGCATCAAGATCAAGTGACAAAAGAATATTATTATATATCATAAATTTGTGATAATTTCAAATTATGTATCAAAATTTGATTGGCTGTTATGTAGAAAGGCTCCAACGATTTTGCTATTTACTAATATTAATTATTTGAGAAGCTAATTACTAACCAACACGTTATTTGAGATAATCGTAATTTGTGATATGAGGGATACTAGCAATACTCTTTTATACGTGTACACTTGTGCACCATTTTTATTGACATTTTTTTTTAAAAGTGCACTAACAAATGTCAATGAAAAAAATGGGAAAGCGTATTATGGGATATTTTATAGAGTCCTTAGCATTCCTCTCTATGATATAAAATATTTGTGTTTTCTAATAATGCCTTAATACTGCAAAAGTTAACTCTCCCTAGAAGAGACACTCGAGCATCACCACATGTATTGCCTCTCTGTTTCTCTTAAAGGAATATTGCATTTCTAAGCATTTATGATTGTATTCACTATTAGCATCATGCATATTTTCTTACAGCTTGCCCGTAAAGTTTGTTTTATTATTTCTTTGATTAGCATTACATTTCATGGCTGTCACAGTAGTGAGATATAAACACAGTGAATTTAAAGAGCTGAACGGCCACAATGCGCTTTTAGCACTTTTTGACATGGCCAAGCAGAATATTTGTTGAGACTTTGAGGGTGCCTCTTATTGTCTTAGTGAAATGAGAATTAAGTAAGAGGCTTGACTTGATCCTCAAAGTCTTTAACGTTACCTTTAGGATTTCCTTCAAACCTCTTTATCCTAAAGTAGTTTAGGTCAACACCTTTAGCCTCCCCACTAGTCACAAGGTCAGCTAGTATTCTCCCCACAACTGGTGACATCTTAAACCCATGACCCGAAAATCCTCCTCCAATCACCACATCCTTTTCAAACTCCCCTCCCAAGAAGTCCAACACAAAATCCTCATCCGGTGTCATGGAATACATGCAAAGCTGTGTAGCCACCGGACCACCCGAATCAACCTGACCCGAAAACGTTCCTTCTATCCACTTCTTTAAGGTTTCCAATGACATCCCGGGTCCCCAAGGCCTCTTATCTGGGTCACATGGGTACCCACCATGCATGGCGATCTTTATCAATCCCGGAAACTCCAACGACGGCGTTCCATACATACAAGGATCTCCATAGCTAGCAAATGTTGGGAAATCACCTCCAATAGCATACTCAGTCTCATGACCTTCTCTGATCCTCCAGTAACATACTGTTGTCTCCAAGGGCTGTATGGGAATTTCAATCCCACTAACAGCTTTAACTAACTTGTTCATCCAAGCCCCAACTGTCACCACACACTTGTTTGCCTTAAACTTTTCACCATTGCTAGTGAAAACCATTACACCGTCTTTATCTTCAGTTTTCTTTATATCCTTTACTTCCATATTGTCCCTCAAAACGGCACCATTTTGCAGAGCTAGTGTCTGAAACATACAAACAGCTTTCGTGGGCTTTATGACTCCACCATACTCAGTACAAACTCCGACCCAATCTTCCGGAATATGAATACGAGCCGAAAATTCTTTGCTCACTTTTTCACTGTTGAGAATACAGTGAGAGAGAGAATTCTTCAAACAATTGGAAACGACAGCGTTGAGGCTCTTGTTGTCTTTGGGACCCATATCGAATTGAGTAGCTTTGAAGTAGACTTTGTAGCCGATTTCAGATTCGGCTTGTTCCCAGAGATCGTAGGACTCGAGAACCATGGCAGAGTAGTAGTCTTCGGGGTATGTGGTTCGGATGGTTCGAGACTCGCCGTGAGATGAGCCACGGTGGTGGAGGAAGTCGTATTGCTCGAGAAGGAGGATTTTGAGTCCTCTCTTGGCGAGTTGATATGCAGTTGAACTGCCCATTATTCCAGCTCCGATTACTATCACTTCGAATTCTTCGCCCACATACTCCATCTCTTATTGTTGCTCGTCAAAGAAGACGAGTGCAGTTTTAGTCTTCTAGTGGAAACTTAAAGGAAGTGACTTGTTTCTGTTGTGCACTATCTACTTAATAGAGACCGCTCCTTTTTAACGTGATGTTTTTTTTTCAAATACACCAAAATTTTGTCTGTAATTACGAAAACACCATCCAATATTTTATGTATTTAAGAGCTAGATCTACTATCAATAATTTGTTAATGATCAATTTCTTCCACGATAAAGCAATAAAATATGATTAATAATAAGCATAAAATAAAAATTGTATGTATATTTTTATAAAAATATTTATAATAATATTAATTATTATCATATTGTTAATAAAAATAAAAAAAATATTAATTATTTTAAAACTAAATTAATATATTAATTCATATTAATTAAAATAAAAAAGAGATATTAATTTATTAACCTATAATTTTTAACAGGAATACAAATACATGATTGAAGTTTACTATTTATTGTATTTATTTAAGGATAAATTAATAAATATATGAAAGTCGTAAACATATTATCTAATTTATCGAGTAATAAAAATAGCAATAAAGTATTATTAATTGTACAAATTTATAAATATGATAAATCTATCATTAAATTTCTTATAAATTTTTTTATTAATAATATAAATTTACTATTAAATTTCTTATTAGTCATGTAGATTTACAATCGAAAATATAACGTAACAATCGATAAAAAAATATTGTGGTATAATTAGAATTGAATATTATTTTTAACACTCGATATAATTAATTGATATATTTATAATTTTTATGATAATAACATATTTATTAATTTATCTTATATTTAATTAATAGCATATATTATACAAAAATTATTAGATTTCATATTTCTATGCGAATATACGTAAATATTAAAATATTTTTTTATAAAAAATTCTAAAAAATGGGTTGTGTATTGCCTACTTAGTAAACAAAAGTTATTACATTTTTTATGTTAGCACCGTTTTAAAAGATGTAATATCGTGAATACATAGGAAGGTTACACAAGCATTTTGAGAAATTATCTAAAATGCTTGTAAATATGTAAAAAATTTAAAAATGCCTAAAAGTGTTCCAAACTATACAAATAGGCCCATTTTACTCTTAATCTTTATCAAATTTGGTACATTTCGATCAAATATACGTATCATTTATATTAAATGATAAATATACTATCAAGATCGATCTAACGAAAAACTACATGATTTTAAATAATTTTTCAATTTTTTTAAAAATGAATAAGAAAATAAAACCTAAACATTTTATCATAATGATTAGATTTTTAAAATACTAAATTAATGACAAAATAATTAAAAATAACTCAAAATAGATTTAACTCATACAAATTCAAGACAGATATATATTTTAAAATCAATAGAAAATTAATAAAAATATTTAATTAGTTAACGATACTTAATAGAAATATTTAGGTTAACTAAATATATATTCAAATTATAAATTTTTTTTTTAGTACGAAAAATACCTTTGATCGGATCATTCTTTTTTGTTAATCAAACTAATTAATGTCTTTCAGTTAGGACATTAACTAATTTAATTGAATTATGACTAATGTTTTTCGGTTAAGTCATTAACAAGCTAATTAATGATAAATCTCACTGATCTCCAACTGAATAAGTCTACAGAAAAAAGAAAAGAAAAATTCTTGAATTGCAACAATTACCTCGAGAAATCAAGTCTTCTCGTTGGGCTTAAAAACGTATTTGATTATTGAATCCTTAATGGATAATAAATCTGGAAACTCTTTCTTCAACTTAGAAGAATCCATCTCATTGTTACTCCTTGGTGCTACCATCACTTTGGATTGTTTTTCCAGGTAAAAAATTTTCCATTTGAATTGTGGGTCTATATAATCTTTGTACATCTCTAGGATTTCATTGTGACTTATGACTCCTGGATTGGTAAAGTTCCATATTCCTCTACAATCCCTTTTAGCCATCTCTATTGAGATTGGTAGTAACTCATCTAGTACTGTCATGCTGTTGGGTACGTCGACCACTTTGTTGTAGCGACTGATCTTTGTGATGAAGTTTCTTGGGTTGCTTAGATCTGACAAGATTGGCATTCTTACTCTTAGTGTGCACACATTTCCAGTCTTTTAGCAGCTCCTCCACCTGCACATTTCAATATAGCCGTTGTGATCCCAACATCTTAATTGGACAATTGTTTTTGACATGTAAGACAGTTTAGGATGGTAAGTGACGAGTGTTCTACAAAATGAGATATTGTAAGGACAAATTGAAAAGAAAGCGTCCTTCGGGTATGAAAATTTGAAAGAATTTGTCTTAAAGGGTACTAAAATTATCCTCAGTATCAAATTTTGCAAAACGATATCTGAATTAAACCGTGTCACCCACAACAACTGTATCTAGGCAATGTCTAAACTAAGCTCATGATGATGGTTTGGTGAAGATATAAGAGAAAGTACTAGCGTGCTAGTAGTTATTACCATGGCCTTGGTCTTGGAATAGAAGGAGCCAGTAAAATTGTGCTTGTCCTCTTCTTTGAAGCCAATACCAGATCCTAAAGGATGATCCTTATCATATTCAAATATGCATCCAGTTCCAAAATTCATCATTAACAGACCTTGCTCTTTACAAACATCAGCTAAAATTAGAGTACCAACAACATTAGTCTTAATAGTTTCAACCTTATGAGATTCACACCAATCAACATTAGGTCTTCCAGTGACTCCAGCCGCGTTAAACACATGACTTGGCCTTACCCTTCTGATATCTTCCAAAAGTGACTTCCTGTCTTCCAATCTGCCTCTTCCATATTCAAAAACTATCCCTCTATCAGTACATAGATTTCCCAATAAACCAACAATCCAACCAGTTCTTCCATATATCAAGAATTTCAATCCTGAACTACCAGTTACCTCACTACAAGCTCTAGTCAACCTTCTATACCCATATTGAAAAAACCATGTATCATCAATATTTGAATGTATAGCAGACATTTTAGGGGGTGGATCAAGAGCAGAAGATACATCACCCCACCAATTTGGATTCTTAGTGTACCACTGCATTTTTCTTTTTAACCCTTCTTGCCAAGGAGTTTTTTCTTCCCACCCAAGCTTTTTGAGCTTTTGATCATCTAAGAAGTACCTTTGGTCGTTAAATGGCCTGTCTTGCACAAAATTTATTGCTTCTTTAGGATCTAACCCAAACAACTTACATATATTCTCAGCTACATCTAAGACTCTTCTTTCTTTCTTTGTTCCGATGTTGTGACATGCCCAATTACACCTTTGTGAAGTATAACATCAAAACCTCAGCTACATCTTCAGAGTACAAATAGCTTCTCACATTTGAGCCATTCCCATGAATTGGCAATTTCTCACCTTTCATTGTTAAAAGGAGGAACTTGGGTATAAGTTTTTCAGGGTATTGATTGGGACCATAGACATTATTCCCCCTAGTTGTTATCGTTGGGAGGCCATATGATCTATGATAAGCCATGACTAGCATTTCAACCCCTGCTTTTGTAGCAGAGTAAGGATTTGTTGGAAGGAGTTGAGAGGCCTCAGGATTACCAATATCAGTTTCCATGTCAGTTTCACCATAGACCTCATCCGTACTAACATGAATGAACCTTTTGATGCACTGGGTAAATATTGCTGGCTTCAAGAAGTACATGCGTGCCATATATGTTGTTGTTTGTGAACTCAAAAGAGTTTCCAAATGAGTTGTCTACATGTGTTTGAGCAGCAAAGTGCATAATAGTATCAATTTCCTCAGTAACTAAGAGGAAATTGACAAGGTCTGAACAGGCAATATCACCCTTCACAAACTTCAAATTCGGGGAAGAATGAGAAGGGTTCAGATTCTTTAGGCTTGAACAATAGTCTGGTTTGTCAAGAGCCCCAATCCGGTAATTCGGGTAGTTCTTGACCAGCCTGTTGGTTACATGTGAAGCAATGAATCCAGCTGCACCAGTCACAAGGATGTTCTTTGGTGCATATGTTGTTTGTTGAGATGACATTTTTATTGTAATCTCTAAAATTTCAGTGTTATATTACCGAACCGAATCAGTATAAAGCAAAGTTTTAAAATGAATAACAAAAGTTCAGTGAGTCCGATATAGAACAGGTTGTGTGCATTTTGGTTATACCATCCATATTGTTCCACATATCCTTCCAATTCCTTAACTTAAACGACATGAAACCTGTTAAATGAAAAAAACAAAACAAAACTTGTTTCTTTGTTTATAGATTTAACGAAAATTGCAGCCAATTTAAAACACATTTTGAATTTAATGGAAAAACCACAAATGATGTGAAAGCATTTTTCTTCTAACAATTGCTTTCGATTCAAATTGCTTTTAACATAAGCAAACAGACCCTTAAACTACCACGCAGGTGTAAGAAAATTGCAATGCTTAATTTATGCTCATTATGTCACAAAAATTTCTTTACATATACATTTCTTTACATATATAATTCGTTTTCTTAGCAATTTGAAATGGATCCAAATTGAGAATGATGAGAAAATACAAAATGTGAAAAAGTCATACTAAAAAAAAAATAAAAAATTTCTAATTATCGTCAATCCAAACAAAAATTGATTAAAGAAGAAACAGATAGACTTACAAGGATGAAGGAACCAATGAGCAAGATAGTCATGAAAACTAATTTAGATGAAAGAATGTAGTTTGGATTTAGAAATGAAAAGATTAGAGTTCATGAATAATGAAAAATGTTTAATGGTTGCCCTTTTGTCAAAGAATAAGCGAGTCTTTCTCGGTAGAAGAAACAAAATAAGCGGGGTGAAAAGTTATGGTTAGAGAACTATGGTTAATGCGAAAGGTTCATCTCAGTAGAAAAAACAAAAGAAGCAGGGTGAGAAGTTTGCGTGCTATTTCTACAGGAAGATGAGACAAATGAAGAATGAGTGTCCTAAAAACGCCCCCTGACGTGTAAAAAAAGATATGCTTCTAGCTTTAGTTTGTTCTAAAGTTAATTTAGCTTCTGTAACTAAGGATACTTAATGGATAGATTCTGGTGCTACTACTCACATAAGTATGTCTACACGGGGTTACTTGTGGAACCAACTGCCAAGTGATGCTAAAAGATTCATCTTTGTGAATGACAATAATAAAGCTATGGTAGAGGCTATATGAACTTTCATATTATAATTGAAAACTGGATTTCATTTGAATTTGTTTGAGACATTTGTTGTACCATCTTTTAGACATAATTTAATTTTTATTTTTAGTTTGAAAAAATTAGGATTTTTTTATTCTTTTGAAATAATAATTAGTTTCTATCAAAATTTGAATTTTATTGGTTCATGTTCTTTAATAGATAATCTATACATGCTTGATGTTGTTAGTTCCTATAACGAAATACTAAAAACAAGTTCACGTGGTACAAAGCGAAAATTAAGTGAGAATTTTGCCACTTTATGGCATTAGCATTTAGGTCATATCTCTAAGCAGAGAATTTAGAGACTTAGGTCGGATGGAATTCTTAAACCCTTATATTTGACAGACTTCCAAGTTTTTGCTGAGTGAATCAAGGAAAAATGAACAGACGTTACAAAATTAGATGTCGAAAGAGCTACATACATCTTAGAACTTATACATACTAATGTATGTGCTCCATTTCCTATGGCTTTATGGAATGGACAACGACACTTCACTACATTCATAGACGATTACTCTAGGTATGGTTACTTATATTTGATACATGACAAGTCGCAATCCCTTGACCTTTTTAAGTCTTTCAAAGCTAAGTTGAACCTCAACTTGAAAAGAAAATTAAAGCTATCAAATCGGACCGTGGTGGTCAATACTATGGAAGGTATGATGGATCAGGAGAACAACGTCCAGGACCCTTCACAATTTTCCTTAATGAGTGTGGAATTGTTTCGTAATACACCATGCTAAGCAAACCCAGCATGAACAATGTTGCTGAGTAACAAAATCGAACTATTAAGGATATGGTAAAAAGTATGATTAATCATTCTTTCTTACCAGAGTCACTTTGGGAAGAAGCTTTTTAAGGTCTATGAGTGTTGACAATATTTATGAACAAAATATTCAAATGTAATTTTAGTTTCTAGATGCATCTTTCAAGAATATTTTCAAACCAAGTAAACTATCAAGCTTTAGCGAACACATTTCAGTTATATTTCTGTTCTTATGCACAATAGACACATAGGAACTTTTTGAATTTACGTTACTCGATCGATCAAGACATGTCAAGATAGATCGAGATGAATACATCGATAAAGAACCAATCTACTCAGATTAAAAAACCCTAGAATTAATTTTTCATTTGAGTAAATCGATCATGTTATTAATGATTAAACGATCGAGCACTAGATTGATCAAAAAATTACTAGATCGATCTAACTATCTAGGGATTTATTTATTTAATACCCTTGATCGATCGAGGATTGATTAGGTCAATCGAACTTTTTGGCTCGATCGATCGAGCATAATTTAGAACGATCGAGTGGTTAGGTTTTAAACTTTAACCTAATTTTTACTCGAGCTAGATGTTGCAATCACTATTTTGTGTCTATTATTTATTGTTCTATGAATTGTTTAATAGACACAATTGTAATTAGATTTTAACTTAGCATTACGTCTTCAATATTTTCTATATAGAGAACCTAATACTCTTTATTTTAATCAACCACACTTATATCAACTTTTACATTCTAAGTTTTCTCTCTAAATATATTTTGTAAAAACTATTTTGGTAGGCTTTTTTTATTAGTTAATTTATCAAACATTTTTTGGTTATGTTTAATTGATTAACAAACCTACAATATTTGAGTTATTGTGCTTTAACATCTATTCTAGGATTGCTAGTGATTTTGATTTAATTGATATTTATTAAATCATCTAGTTAGGATTTTTTATTATTGAATCTACTCTATGACACACATTGCATTTGTGTTATTATGCTAACTTTTCAGGTACCAGTTGAACGGGTTCGATAACTCGTGAGATTCGAGTTCATTAGAACGTTGGTCCATATCTGAATACCTTGCTTATGAAGAATGTGAAAGAAAGCGGAGGCTTATAAGTAGGTTACTTAGAGACATTACTTTAATGTATAGTTTGAATCCTAGCATTGTAATCAAACATATTTTCATAATCGATAGTTAGGTAATCCGATGGACCAATAGTTTTTCTCTTAAGTTATTGTTGTGGCTTAAAGTTATTTCCACCTAAAAATCTCGTGTGTTATTTTATTTTTTTTGCATTTTTTTATTTATACGTGATTACATGTCTAGTTATCTATGAAAATTTTAATTTCTCGTATGTTTTACTAATTATTTATTCATCCCTTCTAGCTAATTAGATCCGTATCTAAATAAACTTTCAACTTTAAAGACCACAATATACATCCTTAACAAAGTACCGAGTAAAACAATTTCCAAAACCCACTATGAGCTTTGGATAGGTAAGAAGTTAAGTAATAAGCACTTACACATTTGGGGTTATCCAGTTGAGGCACGACCTTATAGGCCATATGAAAGAAAACTAACTTAAGGATGGTTAGTTGTTATTTCGTTGGTTGCACTAAACGTTGATGGTGATTGGGTCTCTAAACCTATCGATGTTTAAGATATAGTTTTAGTACTAGATAACAATATTTAGGTTCTTATTCTTGACATTGTTTCAGACTAAGACAATAATAAGATTCTTCCTCAAGCATCACCTACAGAACAAACCCAACAACCTCAAGAAGTGCCATTAAAGAGATCCGCTAGAGACGAAGAAATGCGATTCCAAATTATTATATCATCTTTCTTCAAGGAGATGAAAATGTCATTGGTTTAATAGAGGATAATCCAATCAACTTCTGTCAAACCATGCGTAATTCTAACTCTCAAAAGTGGATTTATGCTATGAAAGATAAGATGAAGTCTATGAAAGATAATGACGTATGGGTTCTCATCAAGTTTCCTAAAAGCACGAAGCCCATTGATTATAAATGGATATTTAAAACCAATAAGGATTTGAAGGGTAATGTTGAGAGATATAGAGCACGTTTAGTCACTCAAGACTTTATTCAAAAGATAGGCATAGGTTACAAAGAGACTTTCTTTTCGGTATCCTCGAAAGACTCTTTTAGAACTATAATGGTACTAGTGGCTTATTTTGATCTAGAGTTTCATCAAATGGATGTCAAGACTATTTTTTTCAATAGAGATATTGATAAAACGATTTATATGATACAACTAGAAAATTTTGTATCAGGAGATCCAAAGTTTATGGTTTGCAAGTTGAAGAAATACATCTATGGTCTCAAATAGGCTTTCCATCAAGCTATCACCTCATATGATTTTGAAGGGAATGTCATTGATGACTGTGTATATCACAAGTTCAGTAGGAGTAAATATTTTTTTTGGTATTATATATTGATGACATTCTGCTTGATAGCACAATATATGCTTAATGTACAATATATGCTTAATGCACGAAATTAAGAAATTTTTCACGAAGAAATTCAAGATGAAAAATTTTGGTGATGCCTCTTTTGTATTAAGTATTCAGATACGAAGAGATCATTCTCGAGGTATCTTTGGGATGTCACAAGAGAGTACAATTTTAGTCTCAAATAATATCCCAATAATGATATTAAAAGGAAAGAAATATAGAAGATTCCTTATGCTTTAGTAGTAAGAAGTTTGATGTATGCTCAAGTTTACACTCATCCCAACATTGCATTTATAGTGAGAGTTTTTGAGCAAATATTTGAGTAATCCAGGTATGTAGCACTGGAAGACATCCAAACACATGATGCGTTATTTAAGGAAAACAAAAGGCTACATGCTCACTTATCAGAGATCAAATAGCCTAGAAATCATTGGGTTCTTTGAGTCTGATTTTATGGGATACCAAGATAGCAAGTGCTCCACATCAAGCTATATCTTTATGATGGTTGGAGGAGCTATCTCATGGAAGTTTACTAAACAGACTCTTATAACTTCGTCAACTATAATGGTAGAGTTCATTGCTTGTTATGAGCCATCCAACCATGGGATATGGCTACAAAACTGTCATTAGACTGCATGTGATAGATGGCATTGACAAGTCATTGAAGATTTACTGTGATAATAACTTGGTCGTGCTTTACTCCAACAACAAGAGAAGCTCAACGAAATCGAAGTTTATCGACATCAAATTTCTAGTTGTTAAAGAGAGAGTTTATGATAGACAGATTTTCATAGAATATAGAAGAACAGATTCTATACTAACAGACCCATTAACCAAGGGCTTAATGCCTAAGGTCTTTCATGAGCATACTACTTATATGGGTGTTATTTATGATAATACCATGGTTTAGTGGAAGTCATTTTTATGTTATATATGTTATTTATGACTATTTTTAAACTTAATTATGTTTTCTATTTGAAATGTTCGCATTGCATTAAAGACTTTGGATTTATCTCACTAAAGATTGAAGAATGATCAATTGAAAATAGGCATATCTGAGATCACATTACATGTAATTTTCATGCTACTCATCCATATTTGATATATTTCATTAAATGTATTAGTATGATGATCATCGTGGTTTGGTCACGACTATATTGTGATAAAAATCGCAGTGCTTCCTCTACTAATATATAATATGGGCCAAATTGTTTAAGAATAAATAACATATAGATGCATTCTTAAGGAATTATCGTGATATAATTGATTCAGGATAATATGTTATCCAAGTGAGAGATTGTTAGGATATAATATCCTACTCTAAATTAGGCTACACTTATTTTTCTTCCTCAATTATATTAGTTATTTAATATAATGACAAGTAGTTAAATTTTATAAGTTTTTAGATTGTACAAATTAATATGGGTTGATTGAGTATATATTTATTTTTTACCGATTGTGGGAAGCTTATTTGAGCAATATGTAAAAACCTGTTTGGTTATGATTTCCAATACATTAAATCATAAAATATTTTTTCTTCTTTTTATCTAGAAGAGAGACGACAATCTCATTAAGAAACTAAGACAATTTGATTAAGAAGGATCATAAATCACCTTATTGTTCGTGTTCATCTGTTCTTGATCGATTGTTATAGTATTTTCAACAATCGTTCTTAATGAATCTAGGTATTTCATTCGAATATATAAATCCTAAATAATCTATCATGATGTAGATCTTAGAATTTTTAATATTCTATTCTAGAATATTTATATCTAAAATTTATTTATAGTTTTCGATATAATTTAATTCATATATATATATATATAAAAGATTAACAAGGATGTAGTTGTGTTTTCTTACATTCAAAATTACTTAAATAATTTTTTCATTTTTAAACGTTTTTATAAATAATTATTGTTAATTAGAAAAAAAAAATTATTATTAGGTTTTTTTTAACCCAAAATTTACTCAAATGCCATTATATATTTTTTTTAAATAAGCAAATGTACACTCAAACAAACTATATCAGGTTTGGTAACATGTTTCGTAATTGGTATATTTTTTACTTATGTTTTAAAAGTAATTCAATTTACTATTTATGATTTGTAAATGGTTCTAAAATTTATAATAAACATATTTTATCTGGGGATTTGTTTTCATGTGCTACTCACGTGAACTCTAAAAAAAGATAAGTTCGTCATTTTTGTTAATTTTTCTTCAGCTATGAATTCAAGCATGGGAGGAGGCGAAACAAGGCTCACGATATATTGGCTGAAAATTGATTCTTAAAAGAGGAAAACATTATCTCTGAAGCTCACTTTCATATTTTTCTGAACCATAAAATAAATAAATTAAAAAACTCACATTCTTATTTGACATCTAAAAATCAAACTCAAAGTGATAGATAGAAAAGCAAATTTCAGTTGGAAAAGTAGCAGTAACAATTGTTTTGATTAGAATAATAACCTGGATATGGAAGGTGATGAATTGGGTTTGTCAAGAGAAGTGCCCGAGACAACAAGGCCATAAAGGCAACTCCTATTGCTTCTTCTTTAGAGACTTGAAGAAAAATGTCAAAATGGGTAACCAAGCAAGGTCCAAATCCATGAACTTCTACCTGTGATGCCTCTGATTTCTCTTGAGAAAGACAAACAGTGATTGGAAAATGACCAATTGATTGCTGTGGTGCTTCTGATTAAAAAGCATTTTTTTAATTCTTACTTATAAAGGTATGAAACGACGAAACTACCTTTCTTTCGAGGTAATACGAGGAAAATATGAAAAAAAATCTCAAATAAAATGTATTTATTGTTTATTTTTATAAATTTTAAAATCATTTATAAAATATTATACTAAATTAAAATCCTTTTAAAATATAAATAAAAAAAATAACAATTATAAAATATATTAAATAAACTCCATTATATTTATCACATTATAACGTAGATAAATATCAAAAGAGTATAGAGTATTATATAAATAAATTCGAATTAATTAGAGAAAAATATTATAAAAACTTTTTAGATTATATCATTTGTATTATAAATTATATGATTTAGTCCTATTTTTATAGAATAAGAGATCCACTAAAGAAAAATAGTATTATTTTAAAAAAAATTATTAAAATTTTTATTTTTATGTAAATTGATTAAATTCGATTAAAATATAAATATTTAATAATAATAAATAACAATTAATATGAAAAACTACATAAAATATTTGATTTAATATTTTTTAATTTTTATTAAAAAATTAAAAAATATATATTTAAATATTATTATTGCTTATTTTTATTAAAAATAATATTAAATTTCACTTTTATATTTATTAAAAATTTATATTTTAATCAGATTTTAATCATTTGATATAAAATAATAATATTTTAATAAAAAAATATTATAATAATATTTTTTTAATTGATAATTTTTTTATATAAAAGATGAGTTGATATTATTTATAAGATAAAAAATTAAACAATATAAATAATTTAATTTAAAAAAAATTATATAAAACTTTAGTACCGTATTTTAATATAATTACTTTAACAGAAGCAACAAAATTATTAAACATGGCCTTTTTTTCTTTAAAAAAATCGTATAGTTTGATTGTTTGTTGAAAAAACCTAAAGTGCAAGAACAAGAAAATAAAACACTTGCCTACAAATCCTACAATCTCATTTATATCACCGTTAGCGATGTCGGATCGTGTACATAATCTAACTTGTAAGTATACTCATTCGATTGTCAACAATCGATTGGACATGATACCACTTTTAAAACTAGCATATTATAATTTAATGTATATTATTTAATATATATCTATATATAACTATATTCAAAAGTAATTAAGAGAGAAAAAAAACCTTTTTAACAAGGATAATTAAAAAAAATATTAAAGAGTTGTATGATAATTTTTTTTAGGTTATGTTTGATTTAAGATGATAATTTATGATGAAGTTAGATTATCTAAATTGAAAAATATGAATCAAATATAAATTGAATTAAATTGAGGTTTATTTTAATGTTGCTTTAGGATTAGCTTGATAACAAAAAATTAAAAATATTTATAATTATTATTATATATTATATATTGTTAGTTTATGTCACAAAAAATTTAATGCATTTTTATTATTATTTTTAATATAATTTTTCATATATTGATTATTTACTTATTTATAATAATTGATTAATTATATGAATATTTTTAAATTTTATTTAAAAATGAGATTTTTCATGATTTATTTTAAATTTATAAATTATTTCATATAAAATATTCATAATGAATTTATTGATTTATTAATTTTTTTTACATCATACCAAAAAAGATGTAAGGCATGAATGATTACTAAAATAGAAACTTTATTTATGAATAAATTATGTAATACAATTAAATTTTTACTTCTTTCTTATAAAACATATTTTTATTTTTTATTTTTTTTATCAAGTACAAGATAATAAAAAAAAAGGAATAGCTAGATATAGGAAGTGGTAGCATTTTTATTAACAAGGTTTTTTTTGTTTTTGTTTTTTATATTGTTGGTGGTCTTATTTTCATGTAGAGAAATAAATATGACCACATTCCTTTCATGAAAGATACATGAAAAAGAAAGGGAGACATTTGGTCAATTTAGGGCTTTGAATCAAAGAAAGTAAGCAGTGAGCGCAAAGCTCAATTATCAATTAAGCTCACCCAATACATCACCCCGCAGCTACATTTTCTTTGTCGGCCAAGATCAAGAAAGCTGTGTTTAGTAAAATGAAAGTAAACTCTAGACTTTATATATTTGTGTTTCATGTCATAATTTTTCATATTTGCTCGAATTTTTTTATTTATTTTTTACTATAACAATTAACAAAGGACCTTTTTGTTTTTTATGAATATAATAAAGGGCCAATTACAACCAAAACATTCAGCCTCATCAATTCAACAGATTTATAAAGAATAATTGAATGTGGGGAAACATAATAATTAATAAACAAATGTGATAATTCAAAAAAAAAATGAACTTAAGATTTGATTTGTTCAAAATATTAAAAATAGGCCCCAAAAGATAATGATATTGATAGCCAATAAATATCAATATTTTGATGATCGGTTAAACAACCTATTGACAGTTTCTTTCTTAAAAAAAAAAATATGAGATCTAAAGATATATGTTTTCCAACACTTTGGATCACTTTTGACTACTTTTAAATAAATGCTCTTCTATTTGTGTGACTAAAGAGAGACTATAAAGCTAAATGCAATAAAACAAGAAAGAAAAGCCACTTCTTAATGGGATCCGAAGCAATTTTATATTAATCCTTTGTTGACGAATTAAAGCTAAGCCTAACCAATAGTTTGGAGGGGATCCCACTGAAATTATAAGCACCTCATGTATTAATACCATTTTAGTTTCCCACCCCCATTCCATTTCCTAATATATAATACAGATTAATTAAAAAGCACTTAATTGCAAACTGCTTTCTTTCCATACCAAAAGTTGATTATGATAACAATAAAGAAGCCAATACACAAACATATTCATAGAGAACTAAATACTAAGAATCAAAGTTTTGGTGATGCATCTACCTAAAAACGATAAAACATACCGTCAGAGACCATCAATACAATAACTACTCTCTTGTATTTTATTCTTATAAGTAGTATGCTACCAAAATAAGTCTTAAAAGCTACAATTTAAGTGATTTTTTTTAACTATTATTGGCATAAACTAATGTAACTTTCAAAAAGAAACATAATAGTAGTTGTAGTATTTGAAAAACGAAGATCTGTGAATTGATCACCCGTAATTTTTCAGCATTACTTCTATTTACGAAGGGCCTCTAAGTCTGCCACCATTTTGGGGGGCGTGTTCTTCTTTTGCTGGTATTTGGCATATGAATACCACACACCACCAGCTGTGTTGATAACTAATCCCGTTACATTTAAACCATGTACTTTCACACCACCCAGTAAGAAAAAACCCAGGGTCTGTGACAAAAGAAGGAAGCCAAGTGTCATTATTTTGTACACTTTCATAAATTTTCATTCAAAATCAGCAAAGGCAAGGGATGGATGATCCTATGAGAATAAAAAGGTAGAATGTGATAGTGGTCATAAATATTGACAAAGGATTGTGCTCTCTACAGTACATACCGTAGACCCAACTCCTTTGAGAACTCCAACAATTGTAGTTGTTAGAGCGGAGTTGACTATTGTGCATAAGAACATGGTGAAGTTGAGAACGATGCCCATCACCAATGAAAGTATAAGGATCACCATAAAATATAATGAATAACTCTGCACAATCAAAGAAATGACAAAAAATGATAAATGTCATTATAGTAATCAGTCTTAAGTAAGCACATCGTGTAGAAACAGTACAAATATGTATTAAAAGTTTGCAGGATGCTTGCCGAAGTAATATGTATACTCGAGAACTGAATCAGCAAATAGTATTTACTTTGAATCTCCTATCAGATTTGGTCAAAGGAAGTGTGAAATCAACTAAGTTTAACAATAGGGGAATTGTTTTATATCCAGTAGCTAAATTATCAATTTAGGTCATGAATCAAAGTAAAACAAAACTATTTTGGAAATCCATAATAACTCATGAACTGCAATAGAAGTTTGCAAGTGTTCAAGCGTGACTAATTTCCAAAACAAACAAGAGCTTATGAATTTAACAGAAAAATATATTAGATCTCACCTTTGCAACAAGTATTGATAAAGAATTTGGAAACTCTCCAGTAGCCAAGATGAGAAACATCAAAAATGGAAGAGACAAAAAGCTGTTATAGAACATGATCTCAACTGATGATAGGCCATCCTCAGCACCAGACTTCTCCACCAAAACAAGGTACATCGTCTATAGTTGATACCCAACATTTATATTAGTAAATCATGCATGCACAACAAACACCACGTCAACATACATGCCCAGCAAACATCACGACTAACAAGCAGTTCAAAGTTATTACATGTCAGGTTTAGGGATAAATAGGAACTATAAAGCAACCTGGAAAAAAACAGATGTAAGGGCCATGCTATATCCAACAAGATCAAAAGAAAAGTCTCCAAGTGCAGCTATGGCAACACCAGCTGCAGTCAGAACAACTGAAAGAGTGACCTGAAAATGAAAATAGTGATGAACAATGGTTCAAAAGAGAAAAGTTAGCAATAAAAAAACACTAGCAAAGAATTTGAGAATATAAATCATTGCTCTATAAGAATATAACTTATGATAGAAAAGCCTAATGGCACAGCCAAGGACCTCGGCACCAGGTATTCAAATGCCCATGGCCCACCTTTAGCATACAAGATGCAACCCAGTAAGTCTACCTAAGCATAGAACCTAAGAAAATCATATAATCAGTTTTAGTTGGGATATCAATTTAATAAGCTATTATCAGTTATTTACACAAATTTCACGCCACTCAAATTTTCCATGTCTAAAAAAGTATGCATTAGCAGCTTTTGAAAACGAAAAACTAAACTAAAGCACAAGGCCATGATGACACCATTCTACACACATCCATTTTTCACATTTGAAAAGAAACAGGACTCAGTTCAGATACAATCTGTTATTCAATATACCAACCGAGGTATTCCAATTTTGTTTCAAAAGTGAAGCTTTGGATAACTTATTTCTTTCCCCATTTAAAGATGTGAATGTCATAACTTAAAAGCAATATGGCATACATACAAACATAGCAGTAAGATGACATGAAAACAGAATAGGAAAACAAAGACCAAGGTCAAAACAACATAATTAACATACAAACCTGGGTTGTGAGCCGTTTCCCCTTTCCGGATAAGAATCCAGCAATCAGAACGGCAAGTGGAGTTAGCCGCTTTATTGCAATATACATTGGAATATTAACTCCTTTCAAGCTTGCTAAAGCAAATGCCACATTCCCATTATAGAATAGGGACACAGGTAGAAGTTTCTTAGCAGTAGCCACATCCACTCCTCCAGCTTTTGTGTACCCCAATTTTCGACCAATGTGTATTAGGAACACAGTTCCCAATTGCTAAAAACACAAACGAGAGGCAAGTTTCATTATGGACAATGAAGCAGGTATAAAATATTAAAAATAGACCTTAATCATTACCTGCACAGTGAGAAGTGTCATAGAATATGAATATTGCATGAGAACTGCTTTATTGATAAAAACCATGACCATGGAAGCAAACCCATATGACAAGGCCGCGAACAAACTACATTAACATGGTAACCCAGAGTTACAACAAGTTCAATCACAGGACTCTAAATATTCCCCAATTTATATGCATCATAAAAGCGTTACTTGAGCCACATTTTGCTTAGCTATAAATTTTTTTTGCAAGCAAATTCTAAGATTCTCTTACTTTACATGATTGGGTAATTGCTAGTTGCTATAGCAAATCCAGCTTATCATTAAGAAACAGGAACTGACCTCAAAGTTGGATTAACTTCAACATCACTACGATTCTCCATGGCTACAAAGGATTGGAAAGCTCGAGATTAAAACACTAGACTTTTAGTGTGCCAAAGCGGAATTAGGTTTACCAGTTATCACCTCAACATCCAGTCAATAGTATCAATCCTTTTCCCAAATATCTCATTATAAATTTATAAAACTACAAATCAAGGAAATCCCAGATCAGAACATGAAAGAAAAAGACATGGGATCAAACATATCGACCCAATTTATATATTAAAATAAATCCTAAAAGAAATGAGAAATCACCTGCATATGGTGTACTACATAGTCGATCAACGGGGGATTTTTCGGAGACGGGTTGAATAGAAAGAGCGAGTTTTAAAGCATCAATTACAAGGGTGAGAAGAAGGTAGTGATTAGTGAGAAAGTGCGAAGTGACGCGTGTGATGAATTGATGGGCATAGACTACATGTGAAGCAGGGAAATATTAGTTAATAAAAATGGTGAAACAGATAACTTGAAATAGATGAAAGTGAAGATTTTTTTTTTCCTTCCTGAAATCGAATTTCCAAATTACGTTAAAGTAACAGCTGGCGTGAGAATCTCTGGCCATTTGAGTTGCTAAATGCCGAAGCCATCGCCATCAGATGCGGAACTGTAGATTGGTGCCTCGCTACACAGGCTTTGGGTATCACGTGTTTTGGACTTTGGAGCAGTAATTTCAAATTAACTGTTTTGCTTTATAATTAAAAATTAGCTTAATTATTTTATCCCCCAATTTTTTATATGAACGAATTATTCATATATCTTTCATTTTTAATTACTTCAAAATAAAGACTATCTTATTATGAATACACTTATTTTACAATAGATAATAAATATTTATATTTTCCGAAAATATATATACATATAAGTTAAAAATTAAATTTTATTTATATATAAAGATTATATTATATAATTAAATTATTATTTATTAATCGAAAAACTTCCATTGAATGATTTTAAAATAGATAATTTAGGATGAAGTAATTAAATGGTAAATTTATTTAGGACAAATAAGTTATTTATTCTATTTATTTAAAAAATATATTTTTAAGTATATTTGTTTTTTTAAAAAATAATTTTTATCTTATTTTTCATTAAATATAATGAAATGTATATTTTTTAAATATGTATATAGGTAAAAAATTAATATTTAATTAAAAAATATTTAAATTTTTTTCTTTTAAAATTATAAAACAAATTCAATAAAATTTTCATTGTTTAATATCTATAACCACACATTAGATAGTAAAAATTAAATTTAATTTTGATCAAAAGATTAGTTAAAAAAATTAAATAATTAAATAATTTTTTTTAATTATGTATTCAATTTTTATGTATATATTTAACGAAAAATAAAATATACATGTATCACATATATTATTTCATTATATTTAATAAATAATTAAATAAAAAGTTAATTTTAATTTTATCGGACATGTTTTTTATAAATAAAAATTTAAAAATATATTTTTAAATAAATAGACTAAATCTTAAGACTTATATAAAAATATCTATAACACTTATTTTAATAATTTATTATTAAAACTTTTGAACACTTATTTTAATAATTTATTATTAAAACTTTTGAAACTTATAGATCCTGAAATATTATATATGTGAATAATAATTTAAAATTTTGATATCTATATTTGAGGTTTTAAAATTTTATTGATTAAATTATATTATTTAATTTTTTTATTATAAAAGATGTTTTTAGCTTATAGTTTTGAAAAAAATAATTAAAAATAAATATTTTTATTAAAATATTTCTTATTAAAATATTTTTATATGAATATGACAAAATAATAGAGAATTAATAAAAATAAAATTTTGTAATTAATTTACTAAAAAAAAAACAACCATAGCTGTCAAGGTCTTGCTGAAAAGCCCTTACAGGTACAACTCTATTCTACCAATTAAGTTATACTTGAAATCTTTATATAATATGGGAGGTTCTTTTAGACTCGTGAGGGCAAGAATTCTTCCTCTTCTTCTTAACTTTCTTATTTAGGAAAGTTTAAAAATATTTTTTATTTTTCACTAATAAATATAAAAATATTTATATATAATAAATATATTATATTTTTACATAATTATATATTTAATAAATTTATTATATATTATATTTATATTTTTATATTTAAATAATTATTTTAATAACTTAAAATCTATTATATTTATAATAAATATATTATATTTTTACATAATTATATATTTAATAAATTTATTATATATTATATTTATATTTATATTTTTATATTTAAATAATTATTTTAATAACTTAAAATCTATTATATTTATAATCGAGTGATAATTTATACAATTTATACTTGTATATTTATATATAAAAAAATCTCAATTTAATATTTGATTTTTGGCTTGTGAGGACCAAAATGTCATTTTTTTTATTTTTTTAATTTTTGATTTTTTTTAAAAGTTATATTAACATTATTATACTTAACTAATTATTTTAAAAATTTAAAATTTATTATACTTATAATAGAATAAAAATTCATTAAAAATTTAAAATTTATTATACTTATAATAGAATAAAAATTCATATTATTTATGTTTACACATTTAATAAACATGTCATCATATTTGTATTGAATTTATTATTTTATATCAATAACAAGTAAAAATTAATCAACTAATATCTATATATTAAACTCATCATGCTTCTATTTTTAATTTTTTTTCTTTATTATTTTTTATTATACATTAATAAATATTAAAAAATTATTATATAAATATATCATACGTTTATGAATAATTTTATTTGATAATTTTATATAATTCTTGGATAATTTAGATAATTACATAAAAATATTACATTTATAATGAAGTGACACTTCATGTGCTTCCTATTTACACATTTAACAAACGAATTAAGTCTGATTATTTCATTTATGAATGATCATATTTGTGTTGAATTCATCCTTTTTTCGTGATAAAAACTACAAAAACAATCAACTAATATTTGTATATAATTTATCATTTTTGTTCAAAGTTTATGATAATAAATAATAAATAATCAAGAACTATGCAATATAAACGCTAGATGAATACAAATGACTAACTCAATGATAACCCAACCTGTATAGATAAATTATTAATTATGTCAAATAAAAATTAAAGTTAACTCATTTATTAGATAACATATAAATCATTTTGATATAAATAAAACTAATTATCTGTAATAATTTAAATTTATGTGATATTTTTATTATCATTATTAATTTTATTTATAAATATGTATTTTTTGTTAATTAAAAGAAATAGTGATATATTATTAAAAAAATTTAATACAATTAATATTTATTAATTATTATAATAATCTTATTCAATATTATAAAAAAATATTAAAATAACCATAAAATTTATATTAAAATAAAAAATATTAATAAGTTTAAACAAAATAAGTAATAGTTACGTTATTTATTTATTGTTATTAATACTCTTAGTTTTTTTTTCTCATATTATATTCTTTCATCCTAACTCAAATTTTTTTCACCTAAATTCTCGATTTTTAAAGTCATCAACAGTTTTCTTTTAGTATATCTTTCATCCTTCTTTTTTTCACACATCAATAACCAATTTTAAATAGATATTTAAAATTTAAAATTAATTAAATAAATTTCTATTTAAAAAAAGAGGTAAAAATATGTTAATTTTGACAACAACAAACAAATAAGTAAAAAAACAACACGACTATACACAAAGGCTCAAATACACAACAAGATACATTTTGCAACTCTACACATAATCTATAATATCTTATTTTGATTTTGTACCTAACTGTCAAAATTTTATTAAAGTAAAATAGAGTAGAATTTTCAAACGCTTGTATCACAGTTGCCTCAAAAACTAGTAAGGAACGTATAAACATTAAAAAATGTTACATCTTATTAGATATTTGTTAGATAATATTAAAGATTTTAATTATATAATATTTATACAATCGTGTATTTTATTGTGAAATCATATCGTAATATATATTATAAAAATAATATAATTATATAAAAATTTAATATGATGAGCGGGCGTTGACATTGACATAAGTCAACGTCCATTAATCATTTTAAATTATAAAATTATAAGTCTTGATTTTTTTTCTTTTCTCATAAATTAAACATAATTTTTTTTATTTTAAAATTTAATAAAAATATAAAAATAAATTAAATATTAACTTAAATAAATTTTATAAAAAAAACTATTTTATTAAAATATTTATAATTAATTTTACCTAACTATATTATACGATTTATCACTGAATATCGTAAAGATTAATTAGAATACAATTCAATAAAATATAATTATATAGAATACAATTCAATAAAATATAATTATACTTAGTCTATTTTAATAGGTTACATCTAACATACATAAAAATTTCGACCTGTTTAATATATGTATTTATATAGCTGAAATACATTTAAGCTAAGGAACCTTCTAAGCTCATTTTCATTCTCGATAAGATTGCTAGGGAAAAATGTGAATAAAAAAACTTAAAGAAACAAAGGCATCATTTGTGTTAACTAATCTATAAAGTCTACCTTCTTCTTTTTTCCATGTTCTTGCCATCCTTAAATCAATTCTTTCAATTTTTCTTTTCCCCTTTAAATTTGACACATTAAAAATTCATTGATGGGTTCTTTGAGGAAAGGGATCTTGAAAGAGGAGATCCTGAAGTTGGAGTGTTTTCCTGCAAAACCAAATCAATATCATGTTTAGTGCTTTAACTTTATCAATATGAGAAAAGGAAGGTAGTTGAAGATCATGACACTCCTATTAATAAGTTAATCATCCATTATATCATCATAACATTTGAATTGCTCATCACCAATCCATAGTTATGGATTGGGGTAGTGATAAAGAGCCTTTACAACTTTATGAAATGAGACCCAAAATTGCAGGTTTTTTTCATTAAGTGAAAAATGTTCCAAAATCGCTCATATACAGGATCTGCATAGTCATGTAAGGATGTACATGAAACCATGTATGCAATTTTGGGACATTTTTAATCAAATCTCCAAAACCCCCATCTATTTAGGATCCAAAGTGCCACTCTATGAGAGAGTGACTAGTATTTAAATGACTAAACTAAGAGTTGAGAAACATGTGGGTGTTTCAAGCAAGTATTGCCCCCATTATAAATTTAGCAAATGAAATTTTTTCTTTTTCAACTCATGGGTTGGATCATTTGGAACAGTTCACAAATCCAACATATCACCTAACAAATGCCAAGATGGCATCAAATTCAAACCCACTTTAAAAATGCTCTAAAAGCACTTATCACCTTCATTTCCTATTCATCAGGTATGTTTCTTTGCAAGGAAAACTGGGTTGCAGCTATTTGATCCAAGTAAGCATTTAGTAGTTAGAGATTTGTCTAGAATCTAGTAAAGTTCATCTGTTTAAAAGCAAGGTAATGCAAATGAGAGAATAAAAGTTGGTTGATTTGCTGATTGTAGAAGAAGTTAGTTGTGTTTTGTATTAAACTTACTACATGAACAGAAACTTGGCTAAAGCATTTGGGACTTGTATCTCCAGCCTCCGGTGGAATGTATGTGCTATCTTCAGCAAATTCTCTCAGCTTGTTAAGTTCAGGAAGAAAAACTTTGCCAAGATCTGGTCTGTCTCTCTTCCTTAACTCCGCACATTTTAGAGACAGCTTTGCAAAGGTTAAGGCTTGTTCAACAGGCCAATCTGTCACTGCTTGATCCAATATTTGAGCAAAAGTACCATTTTCAATAGCCTTATCAACATGATGTGTCAATCCCATTGCTGATCTTGCTGTTATTATTTGTAGAAACATTATGCCAGGTGAGTATATGTCTGACTTCACACCAAGCATGCCTGTTTGTTGATACTCTGGGTCTATATAGCAGAAAGTACCAGCTGTAGATGTCATACGGTATTGTGTCACAGTGTCAGCCACAGATGGAGGTACTAGCCTAGCCAAGCCAACATCACTAATCTTGCTAACATAATTGCAGTCGAGCAAAATATTGGCAGTTTTTAAGTCATGGTGCACGATTGGCTCTGGCTTGGTTGGAACAACAAGCCAGTACCAATTTCAGCTGCTATCTTAAATCTATTCTGTCAAGAAAGAGGTTTGGTGTTTCCACGGCAAAATAGACGGTCTTCTAAGCTCCCGTTTTCCAAAAACTCATAGACTAAGCAGCCATATTCAGGGCAAGCCCCTAGAAGTAGAACCATGTTTGGATGCCTTATAAAACTTAGGAACGCAACCTGTAGAGAGTTATGAACAAGTCAACTAAAGTACAAGAATTTGATGCACAAATGTAATATGCCACATACAAAATTTCTTTTGAAAATCAGTAATAAGACTTTTTTCATCACATTGAAAAAACTTTGAGATTAATCTTCAAATTTTGATGCATGTAAAGACCTAACTTATTAACATCAGCTTTAATAAGCATATATGTTGAAAATCAACACCAACATAATAATTGAAGAAGTAGAGAAATAAATGAAGTAGTTGAATGTTGTAAGAATAAATGAAGTAGTTGAAAGTTGTAGAAATAAATGAAGTAGTTGAAGGTTGTAGAAATAAATGAAGTAGTTGAAGGTTGTAGAAAAGAGAAGTGTGTAGATAAGATTTGTGTGGCTAGGATTATTTCTTAATTTTATATTTGTGTGGTGTAGATTGCATGGTGAGGACTATAAATAGCCTACCTTGCATTTGGTTTCATCATCCCATCAAAAACAAATAAGTCTTTGTATTCTTAGTTTGAGTGTGAGTTGAGAGCTTTCTCTTTGAGTGTTTGTATTTCTCTTCAATTTGTGAGTTGCCTTTGAAAGGTGTTATAGTGAGTATAATACAAGTAGTTTGTTTACTTGTTTGGATCTAATATTAGAAAATTTAGAGTTGTGTATTCTAAATTTTACTCAACAATATATACCTCTTGTTGAAACTGTTGTCTTCCATGTGCTGCATCGAGACGTAGAACTTTAATTGCTACAGGAGTATGATCCAGCTGAGCCTTGTAAACAGGTCCATACCCTCCTTCTCCAATCTTGCGTGAAGTTACGAAGTAGTCAGTTGCTTCCTCAATCTCCTCAATAGAATACTTCTTATACATGAAATTTGACTTTATGAAAGCATCGGTTTCCCTTATCCTCTCATCTACTTCTTTGTGTGCTTTCTTTATTTTAGTAACTCTTTTTTGTGATTCCAATTCAGCCATTCTCTTCGCCGCTTCTGCAGCTTCGATAGCTGTTTTGCACTTAGCTCTCTCCTTCTCAGCAATTGCCAATGCTGCTTCCTCTGCTAGTCTTGCCTCTTCCAACCTTGTTTGTTCTTCCATTTTCCTTCTTTGTAACTCTTGTTCCTGTATCACAAAATGTGTCAAAATCTTCAATAGGTCAAAAAAGCTATTATGATTGTATGTAATAGTTTATACCTTCTGTTTTGCTGTAAGTGCTTCTTTGCAAGCTGATCCATACATTTCCATAGTTTGTTTGAGTTCAAGTGCTATGAAGGAGATAGTGCATTTACGTTCCCAATCATTTAAGGTATGTGATCGCCACACAAATTGTGTGTGCAATGAATACACAAATATACGTATCGTAACAAGTAATATAATGATAAGTAAAAATTATTTTTTTTAGAAACTAATTTTTAAAACTAAAAATAATAAAAATCAATTTTTTGTGTTTTTATATTTTAAGAAAGCAAAATTAAAATAACTAAAAGTAAATAGCAATAATTAATTAAATGAGATTTTGTGACTAAAAAGATATATGAGAAAATATCTAGAAATACTTAATCCCCCAATTTTCTAAACATGCGAATCAATAAAATCTCCCTAATATAATATCAATTTATTACATGATCAATTGATTCTAACCTAACATGTTTTCCTCTCTTAATTAAATTACACACCATATAGTAATTAATTTAATCAACTCTCATGCCAATTAAATTACATACTATTCATTAAGTTCATCAATTATAGATCACATACATAAGAATTATACATCTCTGCCTAGAAATTATGCATGTTATTTAATCAAGACAAATAATTAAATAATTTTCTCAAATCTATTTAATTGCTTCTATAGATAAATTGTTGGCCAAACAATTAATAGCATAAAATCAGATTAAATAATATAATTAAATTAATACTATAATTGGGAAAAAATATTAGATCAACACATGGTGAAAATTGGGTTCATAAGATTCCTAGATTAATAAATTAATTACACATAAGTGTGTTCATAAAGATCATATTTTTCATAAAGAAAGACATAAAATTAATAAAGAAAAGAATAGAAAAAGAAATACAATCAATCTCTTGAATTGTAGAATTAATTTCCTCTTGAATCTCCACCAAAATTGTGTCGTTTCTTTACTTTTTTTTATATTTTTCTCTCTTTTTAGCCCTAAAAACTGACCAAAATTATGCTAATGGAGGCTAATTAGGGTTTATGGAGTGATTAAGGGCTTAAATAAAACTTAGGTGCGATTTGGACCATCTGATTAGCTTCAAATCAAGGGCTATGATCAAAACAAGCAAAACTGACAGTTTCAACCAATCACAACGTGATACGTGGCATCAGAAACTCATTGGGCCAATCAGGGAGCGACACGTGGCATGGAAGACCGGTCATAGTCAATGCTTGTTGAGTCAGCAACACGTGGTGTGGCGTGATTCGCCGGAATGGATGGCGTGGCACATGGGTGGAACGCGTAGAGTAACGATGTGGTGACACGTGTCATGGTGCGTTGACCAATTTTTGAACTCGGATTGAACATTGTGCTGACACGTGGCATGTGTTTCATCCTCCTCACACGCGGTGCAACTTAATTAGCTCTCCATGCTTGTGTGGCATCCGCGTGGCTTGCCCAGTCAGCTCCTCAGCTTACGTGGCATGTCATGTGGTAGCTTCTGATTGGTCCTGCGTTAAAAATTCATAAAAAATTTCAAAAATTATATTTTCACCTCTTTTCACTAAAATGTTTATATTTTAATTTTTTTTAGCCATAAAAATACTATTTATTAAATAAAACAGGAAAATATTAAGTAAAAAAGTGCACTAATGACTCTATTTTCATAGCGTCATCAGTATGTGATAGAATTTGAGAACAAATGAAAACTTAACATTGTTTTATTTTTGATTCTGCATTTTCTAATGTCGTGTTAATAAATGAACTTACAAACAGATATATAAAGTAATCAAAAAGGTTAAAAAAGAATGACAATTCATTTACAGCAAAACCTGTATTGACACATGCAGGGTATCATGATTAAAGAGAATGACAACAAGCTTGCACATTAGCACATGTAGGATATCATTACAATTTTGAAGCAAGGGAGATGGTACTCTGATTGTCCACCCAAATTGTAGGAGTATGAGGGAGTGTGACATGTAAATCTCTAAGTAAAACATGGAGCCATATTACCTCTGAAGTAGCATTAGCCAAGCTGTGGTATTCAGCTTCAGTACTTGATCGAGATACTGAGGATTGTTTCTTTGAAAACCATGAGACAAGATTTTTATCAAGAAATATACAGAAACCAGTGATTGATTTTCTATCATCAATATCAGCTCCCCAATCGACATTTGAGAATCCTACTAGATCAAGACTGTGTCCCTTAGTAAAATGAATCCCATGATTGATTTTGCCAACCAAATACCTGAGAATCCTTTTCACTACCTTCTAGTGTTCATCTAAAGGATAATGCATGAACTAACATACTCTATTAACACTATAGGTAATTTCTGGTCTAGCGAGAGTAACATATTGGAGAGCACCAACTATACTCATATAGAAGGTAGGATCAACTGTAGGCATACCCTAAAACTTAGATAATTTTAGTGAAGAAACCATTGGTGTGGGCAAACCCTTAGCTTGAGACATTGCAGCTCGAGTGAGAAAATCTTTAATATATGTCCCTTGATTGAGATGAAGACCATAGTTGGTGTGAGTAACCTCTAATCCAAGAAACTGATGGATTTCACCTAAATCTCTTCAAAGAAAATTTCTTATCAAGATGAGTTGTGATAGAATGAATGCCTTTGATGTCGCTTCCTATGACCAATATATCATCAACATAAATAAGAAGCCAGATGCAACCAAAAGAGGTATTTTTGAAAAAAAAGTGAGTTATCTGCTCTTTAGCAAGAAAAACCAAGACTCAAGAGAGTATGTTTGAGTTTATCTGACCAAGCTCTAGGGGCTTTCCTAAGCCCATATAATACTTTGGCCAATTTGCATACTTTCAAGGAATTTTCACTATCACCATCACTCGTGTATTCAAATCTTAGTGGTTGACTCATAAACACTTTCTTGTCCAAATCTCCATTTATAAATCCATTGTTAACATCGAATTGTCCTACTGTCCATCCTTGATTTACAGAGATAAAAAGCATTGTTCTTATGGTAGTTGGCTTCACAACAGGGCTAAAAGTCTCTGAAAAATCAAAGCCAGGTACTTGTTCTTAGCCTTTGCTACCAATCTAGCTTTATACCTAGCTATACTCCCATCTGAGTGTCTCTTAACCTTGAATACCCACTTATAACCAATAACCTTTTTACTAGCAGGTAGGTCACACAAGGTCCATGTATGATTCTTCATGAGAGCTCTATACTTATTTTTCATGGGCTTTTTACAGTGTGGATTAAGAAGAGCCTTCTTGTAGGAAAAGGGTTCTTGTGTGTCAGTCACTGTTGCATTGAGGACTCTTGCCTTTAAGTTCCCAGTTCTTGACCTTGTGACCATAGGATGCTTGTTAAGAGTACCTAGAGTTGGATCATTCACATTAGTATTACTAATAAACTAAGGAGATGCATTAGACTCAGTTGGTAGCTCATCAATAAGAAGAGTAGAAGTATAACTTGAAGCTGAAGAAGGAATAGAAATAGGCGAGTGATGAGATAGAGGAGACATTTGGTGAGAGTGAGTAGAATGAGAAGGGAAAGTTTTAATAGGTAAGGTATGCTGAGATGAGGTAGAGTTGGAGTGTAATTGAGAAGGTAAAAGGAAAGTAGTGATTGGTAGAGGTGCCAGAATGGATGATTGAGAGTGAGGATTATGACATTTAGGAGCTTGAGCAAAAGGGAATTTTCTTTCATCAAAGACCACACTTCTGGATATTATGACTCTACCATTTAGCAATAGTGTTTTATAGCCTTTGTATTTGCTATTGTACCCAAGAAAGGTGCTTTCCTGTGATATGTATTCCAACTTGTGCTTATTAAAAGGTCTAAGATAAGGATAGTAGAGACAACCAAAGGTTCTTAGATGAAGATAGGTAGGCTTAGATTTGAAAATCATCTTATAGGGACTTTTATAATTTAGATCTTTGTTGAAAGCCTATTAATGATATAGACTGAGGTAGTTAAGGCATCATCCTAGAACCGAGTGGGCATGTTTAAGTGAGCTAACAAGGACAATCCCATCTCCACAACATGTCTATGCTTTCTTTCAACAAGATCATTTTTTTGAGGTGTATAGGGACAAGAGATTCTATGTAAAATGTCATGGTCATTAAAATTTTTTGTAAGGCCTATGAACTCACCTCCTTCATCACTTTGAACCATTTTAATTTTGGTTTGAAATTGAGTGGAAACAATGTTTTGTAAATGAATAAAAGCATTTTGAACTTCAGATTTTTGTTTAAGAAGATACAACCATGTATATCTGCTATAATGGTCAACAAAAGTAACATAGTACTGAAAGTCATTAATGGATTTTGATGGTGAAGGACCCCAAAGATCAATATGAATAAGTTCAAAGGATGATGATACTCAATTTCAGACATAGGAAAAGGAAATTGATGACTCTTAGACTTCATACAAGAATCACATAAAAAAAATTATTTAAAACATCAGAGAAATTACAATTCTTCAGAACTATGCCAAGAACAATTCTTACTGTATTATTTGAAGCATGGCCTAATCTATTGTGCCAAAGCTAAATATCTTGATTATTTCTCTTGACAAGAAGAGTTGAAACATAGGAAGGTAATTGAGTGGTGGCTGAGTGAATAATTTGAGACTTGAGTGGTTGAATATCAAACTTGTAGAGTCCATCCTTAAGAGTGCCTTTGAGGAGTGTTTGATGTGTGACCTGATCCTTAACACAACAAAAAGTGGGGTGAAATTCAAAATACACAAAATTATCTTTGGAGAATTGTGAGACACTAATCAAATTCTTAGTTATCTCAGGAACATGAATAAGATCAGTTAAGAGAAATGTTTTATGAAAATTATGAGACTTGGTTTGTGAGCTACCAATGTGAGTAATGCACAAACCTGATCCATTCCCTACTTGAACCTTGTTGGTGCCTTGAAAGTCTGAAGCAATATTTAGAATGTCAAGCTCATTTGTCACATGGTTGGATGCTCCAGAATCTACATACCAAGACATGTCTATCTCTGATTCAGAAGAGCTTGTTTTAATGACTGGATATGCTGTGAAGTTTTGAGAGTTATAAGCCATAATCTAAGTATTTGAAGGTGAGCCATAGTTGGCATTAAATTTGCAATAATATTTATTAGCAATATGATTTGAGCAGTTACAGATTTGACATCTATTCCTGTTTGAGCTTTTGAAACTCCTTCCTCCTCTTCCTCTATAAGAAGACCTGGCTCTTTCTCCTAAAAGTTGTTTCTCCCTCTACCTCATTGATAGTCATTTCCACTATTATTGAATCTTCTTTGAAAGTTGGATTGAGTGATAGCATTCACAAAGGGATTTGAGCCTTCAGTGTTGACAAAATGATGTCTAGTATTTCCAAGCCTGGTTTCATAGCTTAGGAGCATAGCATAAACTTCTCTGAGTTTACATGGTTCTATCCTTGAGGTGGCTGCAATAACAATAGGATCAAATTCACTTCCTAGTCCAACAAGAACTTGCATTACTTGATCATCATCTGAGATTGGTTAACCAACCGATGCTAGCAAATCACAGTAAGACTTTACCTTGTTTAGATAATCACTCATAGGTAAAGAGCCTTTTTTGATATATGAGAGTTGAAGCTTGTACTACATCTTCCTTGCTGCAGATTAAGATGAGAAATTTATCTTTAAGGCTTCCCAGATTTGGAAAGATGATTCTAGACCGACCATCATCACTAAAAGATTCTCAGATAGAAAGGATAGAAGCCATGAGGCAAGGAGCTGATCTTACCTTATCTAGCTTAAAAAATCTGGATTAATATTTTTTTCTCCTATTTCTGTATTCTTTTTGAACTTTCCTAGAGCTTTGTTAGTATAAGAAAGAAAATGTTCGAGTCCATACCCTCTAACAGCAGTGAGCACTTGGTGTTTCCAAAGAAGGTAGTTTGAATAATTTAATTTAAGAGAAATGAGCTGATTTTGTGGTTGAACCATAACTCCTGCACTATTTAAGGATGTTAAAGGAATCTTAGAAGTGGTGGACTCACTAGTGCTCATTGTGTTTTTTTTGTTTTAAAAACCTAACAACCAAATATATATTAAGTATTGCGTCAAGGAAAAATCACACTGCTCATTTATGCGATTCAGTCCTCTTTTAGACGAGAGAGGAAGAAGAACTGTGCCTAGGAGGATAAAGAATTAGAACGGGTGCAGAGGAAGATCTGGCACTGGAAACAAGCAGAATTAGAACGAGCGTCGTTCATCTCTACGATTCAACCTTCTTTGGGTGGTGCTGTTTCTGGCGCTGATCATCCACGATTTCCACTTCGCAGCACCACTTAAAGCTTTTCCTGTGCAGCATTGGAACATAACTGATGGTGTAGAGAGTTGGTTTGATGAGCTGAAGATCACAGGTTTGGGTATGGAAACTGGAAAATTTGGTAGCGGATTTGGGTGGTGGTTTTGGGTATGAAAACTGACGAAACTGGTAATGGCTTTGGGTGGCAGTTTTGAGTGACGACTTTGGGTATGAAAACTGAAAAACTGGTAGCAACTTTGGGTGGTGGCTTTGGGAATGAAAACTGACGGATTGGTGGCGGTTTTGGGTGACAACTATGGGTATGAAAACTGTCGGAACTAGTAGTCTAACTGGTGGTTGCAAACTGACGGACTGGTGGCTATTTTAATTCTCGACATGTACACTCTGATACCATGATAGAATTTGAGAACAAATGAAAATTGAACATTGTTTTATTTTTGCTTCTACATTTTCTAATACGGTGTTAATAAATGAACTTACAAACAGATATATAAAGTAATCTAAAAGATTAAAAGAGAATTATAATTCATTTACAACAAAGTCTGCATTGACACATACAAGGTATCATGATTAAAGAGAATAACAATAAGCCTGCACATTGACACATGCAAAATATCATTACAATTGGTCTATGAAGGTGCTGTCATAGTATTATTATAACTGATCCATAGTGCAGATTTGATTTTTTTTTTGTTTTGTTTCGGTGCATATAAATTTACTTACTTGAGGGGTTATTAGGAAGAGGAGTTGACAAGGAATTAAAGGGAGATTTAAGCTTGACATGAATGAGAACAACTGGTTGGCCTCTGTGAAGGAGATTATCAATTGCCCATTTAAGTGCATTTCGGCTATTCTTATCTTTGTCTACTGCCACTGCTGCTAATGTATTATTGATTGATGTCTTCTTTAATCCCACTTCATTTTGGTTTTTTCTTAACCACATTTCTCACTACTCTCTAATTTCCCTTCTTCTTCTTCTTTTATTCTCAAGGAATTTTCTTTCTTCAAACAAGACAAAACCATGTAGAAAATGCCAAAAAAACTTTCTTTCTTTGAAAGGTATGTAAAGATCCCAATGCCTTATTTCTTGTTTCTGTAGACAAATCAAGATTATTTTTAAGTTGGTAAATTTTTTAAATATTTTTCTACGTCTCTTTGGGAAGCTTAGAGAGACGAGTATTAATTTGTGCATATCTTCTGCTTCAGTTTTTGTTTATTCAGATAACATGAAATCTGATCCATACGTTCCACTATTTTCGTTTCATTTCCTGACATGATCTTTTAGTAAATTTGTTCCTTTCAAACAACATTTCTCTCCCTCTTCTTCCTAAATTGGGTTGGCAACATTAGAGACGGCCCATTACTGTCGGATTGTATGATGTTTGTCCCTCCATGACCTACAAATTCATAAGTACTCCATGGAAGCATTCCCCTTAGAACTAATCTATATTCCTTAAATAAAATTTAAAATATTATCATTTTATTAACGAAACTTCAAATTTAAATAATATTTTATATTTTCAATAATATAGTAATATAGATTAATATTTTTTTCTTCATATTCTTTTCAAGAATATATTGATATACTAATATTCTTTTAAATATTGTTTTTGATGAAATTGTTTTATCTTTTTTATTATAAGAAAATATAATATGTTATTATTATTTATTTTATAAACAATTGTAATTTTTTTTATCTTTTTATTAAAGATCTAATATTTAGTAATTTATACATCAAAGTCAAGTTAAAAGAAGAAGAAAAAAACTATGTTAATTGTTTCAACGAGTAATTATTTTATTTCATTAATGGTAAAAATGAATTAAAAATAAGAAAATTCATTAACAAATAATTATTTTATAGATAGTGTGTTTTTAGGAAAGACTAGTCAAGTTTAGGTAAAAAGCACGTGTTATATTATGTTGATATTATTTATTATAAATAAAAAAATTTATTATCAATAGTATAAATACAACTTATTATATACAATTTATTATAAAATAAAAAAACATAATTTTATAACGTATATCTCTAACTATAGAATGATGAGACTCCAACTATGTATATATATGATAATGTAATTTTAGATAGTTTTTGGGATCTAATATGATGATTTATGATACTATGATACATAATGATGATTTATGATACTATGATACATAATTTAGGGATCCAAAATGATGATTTATGACCTTTTCAATCTTTCAAATGTGTTATTTTCAAATTTTCATTACATTTCAAGTACCTTAAAATTGTGTGAATTATAAAAAACAAATGATGTATTTAAATAAAATTAAATAAGAAAATGTCACTCATCTTATGTGGCATAATATAATAGCATAATATAATAAAAAGTTCTCAGACGATTGAGATTAAAAAATGTATAAAACAAAATAAAATTGATAAATTTTTATCAGGGTCTATCCCTCGAAGGTGATAAATCCCTCTCAAAATAAAGTTAGTCAATAAAATAGGACATCGATCTATCTTAGATAGGGATCGATGCCTCTCTTCAGATTTCATTTTTTTTTATAAAATTACATGATTTGATACGATTAAAGATTGTTTATTGATCAATTCAGAGTGGGATTAATCCATCTACTAGGGAGATCGATTCTTTTATCTAAAAATGTTTATAACTCAATCATAAAACATTAGACTTAATTCAACTAAAAATTTATATTAAATGCACTTAAAAATGTATCCAATAATACCCGAATATGAGTCATTTGAGCATTGTGATTACAATGCGATACATGTCTTGATTCATGTTGTGAACATGTGATAATAAATGAATAAATACAATCCTATGTATGATAGTTATAAAATATATACTTGAAGTACGATTATTCAAAATTCTAATATTTTTTTGACTTTTTACTTGATAGACTTAACAACGATCTTATAAACAAAGTTATAGACAAATATTTTATTCACAAAAATAACTAATAGTTATAGTTCTTATCGGATTTATGTGTCTCTTAAAAATAAAATAAAAAGTTTGGAAAACAATTAGGAAGTGAATAAATATATTTAGTAACATGTACATCCAGGGATAAATTTGAAAGGAATAAAATCTGCAAATTATGAACAGGAATAAAAATAATGAAAAAACAATAATTTGCAGAGCATATCAAATAAATTTAGATCTCATAGCTGTTCGTCTTAGTCTCGTTTTCCTGCAAGTCCCTAATAAATTAAGATGGTGGATGACTTACCATAAAATTAATTATAATGAATGGGTCTTCTTTTTTTAAAATTGTCATTTTGTCTTATTTATTCGTAGATAAGAGGAGACCTTCATTGCTTTAAACAATAAATGTGTGAGGAATTGATATTTTGTTAATGTCATTGGAACCATAATATCAAACCATTTATTCATATTTTTTAAACTCAGAGGTGACATTTAACTCGCATTTTTTCATTTTTATATACTAAATAACAAGGAGAGATAAGATCTTACCTTACACAATACATGGAGTTTTACAAGTCTTGTTTATCTGTTTGTATATAGGTTCCAACAATTTCCTATATTCTACGGTTCTAAAATAAAAAGCCTTCAAAATAATACTTTAACATGTCTTCTCCACACAGGTTGGATGAAGATCATAGTCACACACATCACAAGAAAATGCCCAGAACTTGCCCTGCTTTTTGCAACAATCACAAACATATGCTTTAGCCATGTCTAACTTCAGCACATGTTCGTGCTTCAAATCCTTCACTTGAGGAGGTAATGCCTCTCCTTCTTTTTTCAAGGCTGCTTCTACTTCTCTGATTCTTGATTCTGAAAATGGGAAAGCCTTAGCACCATATAAAGATATTGCGGCTCTTCCTTTAGTGTTAACAGTCTTCCCATCTGGTCCAATAACCACCAAAACTGGAATCTCTTTTATGTTGAAGATTCTACAAAGATCTTGTCGTGTTTTGTCCTCGTATGGAATCGCAAGCCATGGCATGCTATTTACATTTAGTTCAAACTCTTGAATATCTCTATCAGTAGAAACCAAAATGATTTCAAAGCATTGTTCCTGTGCATTATTCATGAGCTCACTATATGCTTCCATGAGCTTTGTTGTGAAAGCACGGCAAGGAGGGCTCCAATGTGCACCAAAATATAGGCCTATAGTCTTGCCAACAAGTTTGGACACTGGTACCTGCAAATAGGCAACAGTGAAAACTAATACTAAAAAAGTGGGACCAGAAAAAAAATTAAATAAATAAATCCAAACACATGTTTAACATTTTGTTCTATCATTTATGCTTGAAAAACAGATTTTTACATCCTAAAATTCCATTCTTCGGTGTTTTAGGTTACGCAAAAACCTTTAGTTGTGTTTGAACTAAGATTTGCATGGGAAAAAATGGTGGGTAAAATGTTTTTTTTTTTTCAAAAAATCTTTGTAAACTTTTCTTATTATAGTAATCAAGTCATAAATAATACACTGCACTATTCTTTTTTCTCTCTCTCATGTTTTATTCGCCTTTTTTTGTGTCATGCATATCTGAGTTCCAAAAACAGCCTTAAAGGACACTCGTAAAAATTCCAAACATGAGAGTGCTAGAAAATTCCTTCTAAAGATTTATGGTGATATGCATAAAATTGGCTACCTGTCTACCATCTCTAGAATCAACGAAGCTTCTCATTTCATGTGCCAAAAGTTCTTCTATGTTACCCTCTTCCCGTTTTGCTTTATCAATATCTTTAAGTTCTTCTATTCTCTCTCTAGTGAACGGAAATGCTTCAGCACCATAGTCTTCAATGATCCTAATCAAATCTTCCTTGATTGATACTCCATTTGAAGTTAATGGAATGAGTGATGGAATCCGATCAACCTGATACCTGTCACTCAACCGTTTGCACAGATTTATATCGAATGGGACAGCCAACCATGGCATACACTTGAAATGTTCTTTGAAATTGTTATTGTCACGATCAAAGGAGATGAAGATGATCGCTAGTTCTTTACCTCGGGTTTTAAGGGTATGATAAAGTTGTACCAGATGGGGACTGAAAGCTTTGCATGGTCTGCAGCAATTTGCAGAGAAGAAGAGGCAAATTTTCTTCCCATTGCATGATGTCAAGGGTACCTGATACCAGGACCAAAACAAGGTTCCTGTTAAAGTTAACATGATAAGAGCCAAGAAATGCTCTGATATCACATAATGAAAGCAATATCGTTTAATTGGTTTATGTCTACACACTATAACTTAAAAGGGTTCATTTGGATGTGCTTCTCGGATAAGTGGTTTCAAGGGAATTAAGTATTTAGGTGTTTAGCATGATTTTGCTAGAAGTGCTTACTTGTGGGTGAAACGTTGTAATTATTTTAGGAAGAGAGTAAGAATTATTTACTTCTAATAGCACTAAAATGTTTCTCAAAATTTTAAAAACATTTCTTATAGAGATAGTTATCCCAGTTGAAAGCACTTGTGCTCTAAAGCAGAAGCAGTTGCAAACAGGCCCAAAGTCTCAGTTTTACCTGTTGGTTTGCAAAACTATAATTCTCTTTCGTCCATTTTCAAGAAAATATGCAGCATAAATAAAACAGAACAATGCATTTAAAAACCCGTCTCAGAATGCTGTGAATTTATTAAGTTGGCATATACTGGGAATAATTTGCCCTTGTATTTGCTGAATGGGAAATTTATCAAATGAGATATATAATATAAGTAACAGCTGCTCATAGAAATGACAGAAAACAGAGGAGATACAAAGAAAAAAGTGAGTAAGAAAAGCAAGCAAGTTTTAAAAGAATACTTTTCCATCTCTAGATAGAAGGAACTCAACCCCTTCCGAAGTTAAGACGCTCAAAAGATCATTGGCATTTGTATACTTAGCTTGGTAGTCAGGTGCTGCCATTAGAGCTACAATCACAGACTGATCTCAATCAAGCTTCCTCTATTTTAGCTTTTCCTGAAAATCCATGATAAATTACAAAGTTAATAAAACACAAAAGTAACAAGGCTTTTTGCAGGGGAATTTTCTTGACTGTCGATATGTATTTTTTTTTTCCCCTTTCTTTAACCAAAAAGTCATGGCCAATGGTGAGAATTAGATTCTTCATCAAATCTCAATTAAGAGAATTTAGAAAATCATGACCAATTTGAATAAGTGATGTAAACTAGTACTATTCAAAGTGACAAATGAAGATGACGTCTTGAACCCCATTTGTTTATACTTTTGTTGAAATTTGGGGTATGGAATAAGTGCTATTTCTATTTAAATGTGAGCAAATATTGCTATTACCTTTATAATTGTTCGTTCCATAAAGAAAAAAACCCTCATCCACTTCTTTATCATTATGATTTCATAAGAAATTAGCCAAATAGGTTTTTATCCATCTTAAGAATACCTCAATCTTAAGCTAAAAGCTATAGCTCAGACAAACTTGAGAAAAAGTGAATATCAAACCCTGTAATTACAATTACCATAATATTATGTATTCTCGAATATATAATACCACAAATCAAAATAATAATAAAAAAAGAATATACAATACCCACCCACCCAAGTTGATTTGTGTGAATTAGTAAAAGACAAAGGTGTGTGAAACATCAGGTATCTGAGTCCAATAAAGATTCTCAAGCATAACTTTTAATTTTATAAAATTCCAATAAGGATAAGTACGTGAATCGAAAAAAGAAAAGCAAGAAGAAAGAACTTACTTGATGATGATATGCTAGAAGTTACCCAAAAGATTGTAGTTCGTCAACTTGTCTGCCTCCAATATTTTCTGCCATGAATAAGGAACAATCACCTGAGTTATTCAAAGGAAGATGATTAGTAGAAGAGATCATATATTCCAAGAAATGTATTAAGAAATACTTGAGATTATGTGTACGTAAAAGTTTATGTACGAAGGCACTTGATATTTTTTTGGGTTATTTTAGTAGTTTAAAATTCATTCTTTCAAATTATATATTACAACACACATTAATCCAACATACCAAATTATCGTTTAATTTAAAAATAATAAATATATAAATTAAACATAAAAAATATTTTTATTATAAAGTATAAAAATATTATTCTTATTATTAAAATAACTTAAATATTATTTTAATGGGTTGGTCTTTTGGGTCAGAAAGGAAGATTTTTATATTTTCATTTTTTTATGTTAACCTCAACGGTGTATCCAATTATGCAGAGTCGATCCGTCTGTATGGGATGACTTTCTTTCCATCATTTATTGTAAAAAAGACAGCAATTTATTATTATTATTTTTTTAGGTTAAAATCAAAGGTTTATGTTTTGCATAATTAAACTTTATTATTATAAAATAAGATTAATTAGTGTTAAATTTGAGCTTAATTTTATCTTAAAAACTAAGTTATGAGATGAAAGATTAATACAAATTTATATATACAACAGAAGACTAGTACTTGATTGATGTGAGACTTAACATTCCCTCTATATCGAAGGGTGGTTCTGGTCGATACTAGATGAGCGAAGCTCGTGGGTGAACACACTGGTAGATTCTTAGACGTCGATGAGACGAAGAAACCAAGAAATTAGCTCTGATATAATGTTAGATTTAAACATAACTTCATCTTAAAATCCAAATTATAAGATAAAAGATTGTTAAAACTTATATGTGCAACAAAAGACTAATAACTAACCAATGTGCGACTTATCATATAATATGTTGAGGATTGAAATTGAAAATATTAATTTTATCTAAATAGTTGAAATATAATGGATTATCAAATTATAACAAGTGAAAATATCCCTAAGAATTTACGAAGTATATTATTATTATTCACTATTTTTAAAATATTTTTTTCTCTCTTTTTACCTCCTAATAGTTATTTACTTTATTAACGAAAAAATTGTATTATTCTCGAATTTCTGTTGAACAAAAATATCAAATCATCTCAAACTCTTTTATTATTATTATTATTATTATTATTATTATTATTTGGGTATTTTCCTCGTCTTCAATAGAAATTGGGTTGGCTAAAAGTCTAAAATTTTACGAGAAAAAGCTATTGATTCTTGAATGGGTAAGGATAGGTATCTGTAAAACCTAATCATATATAGAGTGTCACCTGGTTTTACGAAAAACAAAATCCTCTTTAAAATCAATACTTAATTAAAATGGGTTTCGTTCAAGTATCATCTAAAATATAATTGTTTTAAATTTTATTCAACGTGCTCTTTCTTGTTTCGTCCATTTCTCTTTAAATATTATTAGGATGTTCTGATCTGCGAGAAGAAACGAAACAGAAGAACTAGATACACAAAATAAAATCATCATGCTTAGGCTTGGCAAAAAAATAAAATTAGAATTTGGCTAAAAGGAAGAGCTAACTGTCACGATCTTAAATTTTCAAATAGCGATAAATGCATTAACGCGTTAAGATTTGCACTAGCTTTCTTTTCCAAACGAATTCTCCAAATAGATTAGAAAGAGAGATTGCAAAGAATGCTTTGTATTGTTCTAGAGAGAGTTTATGTTACAATTTTCCAAGATTTCCCAAGTTGAATGCAAATGAAGACCAATTGGTCTATTTATAGTGTGGCTCTAAGCTTAAGAGCATGCCACCACTTTCTAGAGTCTTCCTAGTCTAGAATGTACAAGGGTGTTCTAGATTTATGTACAATGTGCCATAAGGCTCTAGGACCTTCTAGCCAACTCTAGAGTCTTCTAGGTTTATCTAGCTCCTTGTACACGTTCTAGGATGTTCCGTAAGCTTCCGGCTTCTACATCCTTCTAGAACTATCCCGGCATTCTCTAGAATATTCTAGCCCATTCTAGCACTCTCCCGGCGTGCTTTCTAGAACATTCTAGTGGTCTTCTGACATGAGTTGAGTCCGTCCAACTCTAACCCTTTCTAGACATCTCTAGGCCAGCTCTAGAACCTTCTCATGTAGAAAGTCTGAGTCCTTTAGGCAAGCACCATTTATTTTGGATTTCGCGGGGCATTCTCGAGCGGGACGTGACACCTCCCCCATTTCAAGTTCGCGACGCCCTCGTCGCGCCCTTCAAGCTTGAACCTCTCGATGTCATCTTTGAATTGCCCACAAAAGAATCTTCGGGTTCCCGGTTTATCTCTACATCGGAGCGTTCTTCCATTTGACCAGTATTCTCGATAACTTGGTACACCTGCAGGATCAAGCGATCCGCCAAGATTGAGTCCACTTCCTTGTCAAAGGAGGTTACCCTTGCTATGATGGCTCTCTTGGATTCCCTCGACTCATATCTTCCTTGTCTCCGCTGATAAGGTTTTAGCATCTTACATGAAAAACAGGATATATTTTAAGCTTCCCAGGAGTTGTACTTGTACGACACCTTGCAAACTTGTTTAAGGCTAGGAAATGGCCCTTCATACTTCCGAACTAACCCCTTATGAACCTTCCGTAGAGATTTGAATTGTTGGGGTAATAGTTTAACGAGGACCAAATCTCCTTCCCGAAACTCCACCATCCTCCACCTCTTCTTGTCGGCCCGTTTCTTCATCTTTTTAGACGCCTTGTTCGAGGATAAGCTCGGGCCAACTCACTTTGTTCATGCCATGCCTTGGCAAATTTGAAGAGCAGGACTCTTCCTTCATAACTCGTGGCAAGGTATGAGGAGTCATGGATTGTTGTCCACGACGATCTCGAAGGGACTCTTTGAAGTAGACTCGCTATTTCCGTTGTAAGTTATAAGAGAATTGGGCTACATCCAACAGCCTTCGCCCCAATCATGTTGGTTGGCACTAACAAAGTGCCTAAGATATAGCTCCAACAATGCGTTGGCACGCTCTGTTTGTCCGTCACTTTGTGGGTGAAAGCTTGTGGAGAAATTCAAGTCTGATCCCAGTAGCTTGAATAATTCAGTCCAAAATTTCCCTGTGAATCGTGGATCTCGATCACTCACGATATTAGATGGGATTCCCCAATGCTTCACAACATTCCCGAGGAGCAAACGTGCGTCTCATACGCCATGCGATCGTTGGCCGAGTATGAATGTCGCATATTTCAAGCGATCAATCACCCTGATAATATCTTGGCCTGATTTTGTGCAAGCAAGTGATGAAGTCCATAGAGACGCTCTCTCGTGGTCTCTACGGAATGGCGGCGGTTCTAGCAAACCTCGAGGCGCGTATGTTGCTCAATCTTGTCCTGTTGGCACACAAGACAAGTTCTTACATAAGCTTCGACATTATCCCAAAGTTGAGGCCCGATAGTAGATAGACTTGATCAAGCGAGGTGCGCCTCGTTCCTGGGTGTCGGCCCATAACGAATCATGGCACTCCTTGATAAGCTCTTTCCTTAAGCTCCCCCATTTTGGCACGAAGATTCGATTCTTCTTGGCATAGAGTAGTCCGTCACTCAGCCAAAATCGTCTCGTCTTTCCTTCCTTGATGAGGGCAAGGAGGTTTTGAGCAAGGGTATCATGCTCCAACCCTTCTTTGATCCTTTCTAGCAAAGGACTACTTGGCCTACTCAAGGCTGCTAGCTTTGCCATTCGACTTGTTGGGTCAACCACCATGCTTCCGTTGCGCGCCTCTGATTTTTCCACCTGATCAGGGCTCATTGTTGGTGGTCTCGTGCCAGGTTCCAATTCTATTTCATGGTCTACCTCCCTCCTTGGAGGTAACCGTTTGGGTAATGCCTCTGGCATCACATCCTGGAACTTATCTAGGACAACTTGCACTTCCATTGGCAAGCTTGGCTTTGGTGACGCCTCAAACATCACCTCATGGGACTTATCTGAGACAACTTGCTCGTCCATCGGCAAGCTTGGCTTTGGCGACTCCTCCTCGTTGTATTCTTTTGAGATGGCACAGTAACTCTCTTCGTCCTCTCTTCCAATCCCCTTGAATTGATGTCGAGAGAAACTTGGTAGTAGGTCTAGTGGTCCTCTCCGTCGGTACTCACACATGCCTTCGCACCATCCATGATACACATAGAGTTTGAAACGTGGAACCCAAGAAAGCTATTTACCTGGTCCAAGAACTCCATGCAATGGTAAATCTTTCTTGAGTTAACCGCTTTGAGAGATCCTCGTTGACAACCTTCAAGCCAAGTCGCTTTGCTTCCTCCTTTGAAACAAAGTTGTGAGATGCACAGCCTGTGTCGACCAAAGCTTTGGCGACGCTTCGTTCCCATTGATGGCTGCGTCCACATTACATTAAGCCTTTAGGGGTCTTTGGCACTCGCACGCACCAAGTAGGCGCATGAGAACCCATCTTTGCACCTTCGTCAGGACTCGCCTCCATCCGTCACGCTTTCGCGTGAGTGGAAACTCAAAACCTTTCAAGGCCGCCTTCTCTTGGACATTTGCGTGCCCAATGGGTCCGTCGCATATGAAGCACGTCACGGGGCTTCGAGGCATTCCGATCCTCCTTCTCCTTCCCCTTGTCCCGAGTGGTTTGAATGAGGAGCTATCTTTGTGGTTCTTAGGTCCTTGACTTTTACCATGGCTTCCAGCTCTTTCCTCCAACAAACTTCTTATCCGTGGCTTTGGAGCTCTCTTTGTTTGTGGAGTAATCAATAAAGCTTTCCGCAGTCGCAATGGCCGAAGACAAGTCTTGGACACCACGTCGCTTGAGCTCAAGGTTAGCCCACGATTGAAGACCATCCATGAACAAGAATAGGGCATCCTTGTCAGATGTGTCAGGAACTTCAAGCAGCAGGGTTGTGAACTCTTTCACGTAGTCCCTTTTACTACCCGTTTGCTTTAACCGTCGCAATCGTCCTCTTGCCTCCTCCTCAGCATTAACGGGGAAGAACTGCATTTTGAACTCCCTTTTAAAGTCATCAAAGGTATCAATTGTGCAAACCCCTCGTTGCACATCTCCATGCCTCCGTCTCCACCACAACATCGCAGTGTCGGATAAATAATACATGGCTGCAGTTCGGATCTTCGCTTTGGCATGGTCCGTTATGCCAGTAGCCTCAAAGTATTGTTCAAGCCCCCATAGGAAGTTCTCAACTTCCCTAGCGTTCCTAACGCCATTAAAGGTCTTGGGCTTGGGAACATCCACTCTCTTAGCCTCAATGACGGTGGTGGCACTAGTTCCCGCGGCCATAGCCCGCTTACAAAGAGCTAGATCACCACTCATGTCCTCCATTCTAAGCAAAACATTAGCAAGTTCTCTTTGGACAAGATCCCTTACCTTGGCAAGTTCGGCCTTTAACCCATCAATCTCTTGCCTTAACCCGTCGTCTAGCTCGTTGAGGGACATCTTAACCGCTGCATGGATCTCCACATCCTCGGCCTCCAAGCCATTGCAACGCTCATAAGTTGCCCGCTGGGTCGTCGGCTCCCCTAAGGGCATCCTGCGCACTCCCAACTCGTGCCTCCAAGCTAGAAAGCATGTCTTTCGACTTGGCTCGAGATTCCTTTGATGGTTTCCGAACTTCCTCACGTCTAAGTTCCATAGGTGGAACATCAACGTTTGGTGTAGATGGAGCAACGTTCTTCATTATGCCAAGAGTAAGATTGCTTCAACCAAAGGCTCTGATACCAACTATCACGACCTTAAATTTTCAAGTAGCGATCGTGCGGCACTTAGCACGTTCCGTTGCACTAAGCCTGCCTTTCCCAAACGAATTCTCCAAAGAGATTAGAAAGAGAGATTGCAAAGAATGCTTTGTATTGCTCTAGAGAGAGTTTATGTTACAATTTTCCAAGATTTCCCAAGTTGAATGCAAATGAAGACCAATTGGTCTATTTATAGTGTGGCTCTAAGCTTAAGAGCATGCCACCACTTTCTAGAGTCTTCCTAGTCTAGAATGTACAAGGGTGTTCTAGATTTATGTACAATGTGCCATAAGGCTCTAGGACCTTCTAGCCAACTCTAGAGTCTTCTAGGTTTGTCTAGCTTCTTCATGCACGTTCTAGGATGTTCCGTAAGCAGGCGACCTACATCCTTCCCGAACTATCCGGCATGCTCTAGAATATTCTAGCCCATTCTAGCACTCTCCAGCGTGCTCTAGAACATTCTAGGGTCTTCAAGCATGAGTTGAGTCCGTCCAACTCTAGCCCTTTTTAGACATCTCTAGGCCACTCTAGAACCTTCTCATGTAGAAAAGTCTAGATCCTTTATACCATTTATTTTGGATTTCGTAGGGCATTCTGAGAGGGACGTGACATAACGCTGGCCTTGTAAAAAAATGAACCCAACTTGCACTGTACACATCATATGCTCCAGTAATTTAAAGTCGTTTCAAAACTCCATGCAATGTACAAACTTGGTAGATTCGGATATCATTATATGCTCTCGTATAAGAAAATGTCTTAATATTTCTTAACACTTAAAATTAAACACGTATGTAAAAATAAAACTTATTTGAATACAGTATAGAATGATCTACAGTTGAAAATTTTTCCTAAAGAATAACATGACTTTTCAATGTTCCAATAACGTCTGACGCCAGAGTTGCTAGGGTTCAACATATATATGTCAAAAAATAACGAAGATGATTAAAAATGAAAGCACCCTTTAACGGGTCATCGTAATATTCTCTAAATGAAGTATTAGAGCTAAGTTAGCAACAATAGATACGAGGTTGCCTGTGTAATGCATGCAAAAGGACATCTAATGCATCATACACTAATGTCAGCGGGAGACAATTCAGTCTTAATTAATAAATGGATTTATGGCAGTTAAACTTCTAGCTCACCGTTGATATCCTTCAACTTTTCCTTCTTAGAGAAGCCCTAAAGAACATTTCCTTAGTGTTGCCTGAATCCGTCTCCACTTTAGCCTTCTTAGCTTCTTTCCAGAACTTGTAGTCTTAGTGTTACTACTCATTCTTCTCCTATAAAACTAGAAACAGTGGCACGAATACCAGTAAGCATTAAAATAACAAATCAAATATCAAGGGAAGGATTTTCATGCATATTTATTGGTAGAACTTTGTACCTGTGAGGTGCTGAAAGACGCTTGGGATTAGTCGTAAGAAATAATACATGAAAAAACATATAAAAAATAAAACTATTTTATTAAAATTATAAATATATATATATATATATATATATATATATATATTATAAATATAAAATGTAAATAACATAAAATTTAAATAAAAATAAATAAAAATCGAGACATGTGTATCACACGTGTCCTTAAGATAATTATTTCGTTTATTATAGATGTTAGAAAACTACGAAAACTTATTTTACAAAACATAACAATTAAATAATAATAAACATACACTACATTTTATTATTTCACGAATTTTTAAATATTTAAACTTTATTTAAAGAATATAATTTTAGAAGAAAATACAAAAAAAAATTCTTTTATTGCCGTCTTTTTTTTCTTTTTCTCTCTTCCGTCTTCTCTTTACTTTCTTTTTCTTTTCTCTTACTTTTTCTCTTCTTCTATTTAACTACTCTGTTTTCTCCTCCTTTTTTCCTCTCTATTTTTTGCTTACTTCTCTTCGATAAGGAACATGTATATATATCATAAGCAAATCACAATTAAGTGCTCAATGGAAAATTCAAAAATGGAGCAAGACAAAGAAATTAAGAGCTAGAAACAAAAAATTCAAAAATTGAAACCGAAGAGAAAAGATAGAAACAAACATTAAAGATGAAAAGATAGAAATGGAAATTAAATACAAAATTGTTTATAACAATTTTTAATTCATAATTTTCTAACAATCCTTTACATTAATAAAAATTAACATAGATTTTAAATCAAATTTTGACACAGAAATAGAATTTAATATATTGAAACTTACATAGAATTGGTAGGTGTTACCTTTTAAACCTTCCTTTATGAAAATATATTTATCTTACTAACTGACCAGTAGATGCGATATCTTGGAACAATTTTTCCATTTATGTAAGTGATGACATACTTCATTCAAGAGTCTTTCTTAACATAATTTAATTCTCACTGTTATGTTCGTTTTGACTATAAACATATGTCTAGTTCTATGAGATTCTCTAAAAAATTGAGCCCTATATAATTCTCTTTTGAAGCAACCCCAATCATCCCTCAAGTAGATTATCTCTTATTTTAAAAGTAATCTGTAAAGATTGACATGTATACTCTGCTCGATATTCTTTTCATAAGAATCATTAAAAGTCTTAACTTATCTTGTATCTTACAAGTATCACTATTTTCATCATAGAAATGGACTTGAGGATAAACCCTCCATAGTGATCTCACTAAGTTTTTACAATTAGGTTATCCTTTAAACCTAGATCTCAGGATCTCTAATCAAATAGGTTGGATTCCTTTGCAAATTCTTATTCGTTCATGAGCTTCAGTCTTATTCTCCTCGATGACTTATCAATTAGCTCTCGATTTAACCCTTTAGTTAAGGGATCAACTATGTTATCCTTTGACTTCACATAGTCAATAGAGATAACCTCATATGAAAGTAGTTTTCTAATAGTATTATGTCTAATATATGTCAAGACTTACCATTATACATATTGTTCTATGTCCTACTAATAGTATATTAACTATCACAATATATGCATATTGCAGATACAAGCTTCACCCACTAAGGAATATCCTTTACAAAAATTACGTAGCCATTCGGTTTCTTTGTCAAATTTATCCAAAGCGATGAACTCATATTACATTGTGGATCTAACAATGCACGTTTGTTTAGAGGATTTCCATGAAACAGTTGCACCACCCAATATGAATACATATCCACTAGTAAAATTTGAGTTTTTCATGTCAGATATCCAATTTGCATCACTGTATCTTTCTAATACAGTTGGATATCTTGTGAAGTATAGTCTATAGCTACGTATGTATCTTAAGTATCTAAGTAGTCTTGTAATATCTTTCCAATGATCATATCCTGAATTACGAGTATACCTACTTAGTTTGCTTACAACATACTTATGTTTGGTCTCGTACAACTCATCAAGTACATAAGATTTTATATCACTCTAAAATATTCTAGTTGAGACACACTTTCACTTTTATTCTTAAATAAATGTAGATTTATATCTATTGGTGTTCTCACATTTTTAGAATTATCCTTGTTGAATTTCTAAGTATTTTGTCAATATAATGACATTAACTTAGAATGAGACCACTTGATATTATTGATATCTTAATTTTTAGAATTACATCAGTATGATCCATGTCTTTCATATCAAATCTTTAATTCAATAACAATCAAATTAATATTTAAAATAATAATTTAATTACTAAGTATGAAACAATGATCATATAATCATTCAATTATAAATTTTATTATTTTTATTATTAAATGTGAAAATTAATACATGATCAGCTAAGAAGGCATTTCATAAATCCACCAATAATGAAACGTTACCGTTGTAAATTATATAAAACAGATTTAACTTAATTATTTCAGAGGCAAGCACATATGAAATAGCGATTCATTTGAAACAAGCTCCAGTTTTCTTGCAAACAAATATATGAGAACCTCACAAAAGTCGACTCACATGCACCGAATCCTGACAAATGCAAACAGATTATATAAAACCAATTTAACCAAAAGCCTCACAAAAGTAGAGACCCAAATGGCTGATCAAATAAGATTAAGAAGCAAATGCTCAAAGACATTCTGCACAAAACTTTATTAACAACAAATATACATAAGAGAACGATCATAATAGTATAAATACAATAAATAACAAGAAAACAATATTGATTGTATAGGATATTCAAAAGTAAAAGCAAAATCCAAAGGAAAAAGTATTAAAGTAGATATAATAATCAACAAAGAAGTATAAACAATAAATGTTAGATCCAAAATATATTGAAAAGAGTACTATATTAAAATTATTAAAAGACTATAGTAACTGTCCGTATGCAAAAAAAGTGAATAAAAAAATTAAAATAATACATATATAAATAAAATTATTTATTAAAATTAAAAAATATATATATATATTATAAATATAAAATTTAAACAAAAAAATAAAAATTAAAGTATATGTATCATGTAATGTCCTTAAGATAATTATTTCGCTCACTATTAAATGTTAAAAAATGACATAAACTTATATCCTAAAATATAACGATTAAATAATAATAAACTTGGATAACATTTTATTATTTTAAGAAATTCAATACTAACTTTATTATATATATATATATATATATGCAAAGCACATTTAAGAGCTAACAGAAAATTGAAAAATAGGACAAGACAAAGCAATTAAGAGCTCATAAACAGAATAATTCAGAAATTAAAACTGAAGAGGAAAGATAGAAACAAAAACTAAAAATGAAGAGATAGAAACGGAAATTAAATATAGAATTGTTTCTAACAATTTTTAATTTATAATTTCCTAGCATTAGTTTCAAGATCTTTTTTTTTTGTTGCTACTGTTAAGTCTATCCTGCAGATATGTTGCAATAACCAAGATTTAGAAAAGCAACCAATACAAATTCCAAAAGTGGGTCATGCCATCATGCACCTTTTTTCTTAAGTTGCTGTTACGAAAGGTAACAAATGTTTACTAATCCAAGCATAAAATAAATATTTCAAAACAAATAACACCTAAATAAAGATGGTAACTTTGTCTCTCTATTCTAGCTTTCCTCTTGCACACAAAATGATCTCTCTCATACGATTCTAAGGCACACCATGGTTATTATACACGTATACACGCCCAAATGGACAGTTATAAGAATGCCATTCTATTCCAAGCTTCTTCCAAAATTCTATAAAGATTGTTACTTATCATATATTATATAACAATATCTTTAATGTTAGAAAAAATGATCGAATGGAAGCTAACACACAATTAAAATGAAATTGAGAATAATAAAAATAAAATAGACACAAATATTTTACATGAAATTTTTTTTCAAACAAATTGGGGTAAAAATCACGGACAAATGTAAGAGAATTTTACTATTGTAAAATAGGGATTGTAACACTTTCTTTCTAGTTACAATGAGATAACAATTCTAATCTCTATTGTAATAGGAGAAATAATTCTCTCACAAAATAGAAAAAATATTACTTATAAAAAATGAACAAATTTTCTTTTCTAAGTAGTAATTCACAAGATAACTCTCACAAAGATTTTTACTATCTTTCTTATAGATGCTCTCTAATTCATTTGTTCTTGTATTTTGCACAAATGAAACAAGCTATTTATAGGCAACATCCTTGAAGAACTTGTGGTAGCAAAGACTCCATGTTCATTTCCACATTGAATGGACAAGAAATTAGTGCTCCACATTCAATGAACAAGAAATTAGTACTTCACATTGAATGCACAAGAAATTAGTACTCCAATAACATCCTTAATTAAATGCCTTCCATGTCTTATTTCATCCATTAGCAAAATATAACATTAAACCAAATAAGCGACTTTACCACTAAACAAGGCCATCAATTATCACATTCCCTCACTTAAAGTCACTTGTGTAATTCTTCCATCCTTCCTCATTTTCCAAATCCATGCTTGCTTATGTTTTCGCTAGACCACATGAGGATCTACATCATTTAAACTTATCAGCGTTGATTGGCTTGGTCATAACATTTGCTAGGTTTTTATCGGTGTGAATCTTCTACATATCCACACTACCTTCTTCCATTACTTCTCAAACAAAGTGATACTAAACCCTTATGTGCTTTGTCCGTGAATGAAAAACTGGATTCCTTGCAATGTGCAAAGCACTCTGACAGTCACAAAATAGAACAATCTTCTCCTGCTTGTACCCGAGCTCCTCCAATAACCTCTATATCCAGAATGCTTCCTTGCAAGCTTGTGTAGATGCCATGTATTCTGATTCCATTGTAGATAGAGCTACAATTGATTGCAGTTTAGATACCCAGTTTACAGCTCCTTCTGCAAGTGTAAACACATAACTTGTAGTAGACTTGCTTTTATTGAGATCTCTTGCAAAATCTGAATCAACATAGCCTCTGACAATAAAATCTAATCCTTCATAACATAATGCAACATTTGAGGTTCCTTTGATGTATCTCAGAACCCTCTTGGCAGTATTCTAATGATCTCCTCCAAGATTTTCCATAAACTAACTAACTACTCCCACTGCTTGTGCAATGTATGGTCTTGTACATATCATAGCAAACATTAAACTTCCCATTGCTGATGCATACGGTACTTGAGACATCTCTATCCTCTTTGCTTCATTGCCAGGACACATACTTGAGGATAACTTGAAATTAATAGGAAGTGGGGTAGAAATTGACTTACTATCTTGCATGTTGAAGCATCACAAGATCTTGTTGAAATAGTTTTAAGTCTTGGTGAATCTGCATCCCTAGAATCTTGTTTGTTGGTCCTAAGTCCTTCATATCAAACTCCCTAGCCAATTGTGCCTTCAATTCTTGGATTTGATCTCTGTTGGGGCCTGCTACCAACATGTCATCCACATACAACAACAAGATAATAAAATTATTATCTCTATCAAACCTTTTGAAGTACGTACAATGGTCTAAACTAAGTTTGTTGTATCCAAGGCTAATAATGAAGGAATCAAATCTCTTATACCAACACCTCGGCGCCTGTTTGAGACCGTATAGAGATTTCTTCAAACTATAATAGTTCTCTTTTCTTGTTTCAGCAAAACCTTCTAGTTAGAGCATATAGATTTCTTCTTCAAGCTTTCCATGAAGAAATGTTATTTTTACATCCAATTGCTCTAGATGTAAGTCAAACATAGCAAACATAGCCAAGACTATTCTGATTGTTGTAAGCCAAACTACCGGGGAAAATATCTCGTTGAAATCAATACCTTCTTTCTGAGCGAAGCCTTTTACCACCAATCTTGCACGAAACCATTCCACTTGATCATTGTTATCTCGTTTGATCTTGTAAACCCATTTGTTACCTATGGCTTTTCTCCTATGTGGCAATAGTACCAGTTCTCAAGTCTTGTTCTTATGTAGAGCTTCAATTTCTTCCTGCATTACTACCATCCATAAAGACACATCTGAGCTACTTGTAGCTTCTTGGAAAGTTGAAGGCTCTTCATCCTCTGTTAAAAGACAGTATGCAACATTGCTATCCATAACATACTTTGAATGCCAAGATGGTGGCCTTCTCTCACGAGTTGACCGACAAACTTTTGAAGACTCGGACTCAAATGGTTCTTGTACCTCGTGCTCTAGTGTTGCTTCAGTAGAAATTGGAGTTTCTTGTACCAGATTATTTTCCACCTGTATTATTGTAGTCTCTGAAACCTCTTTCGATGTGCTACCGTGTCCATATGTTTGTAGTAGTTGATCTTCTACAAAGATCACATCCCTCCTAACAATAACCTTGCGGGTAGTGGGATCCCACAGACGATACCCTTTCACTCCGTCAGTATATCCTAAGAATATACACCTCCTAGATTTCAGATTCAATTTTGTTCTTTCTTGGGTATTGTACATCACATACGCAGGACATCCAAAAGAATGTAAAGTAGAGTAGTCTACTGGCTTACCAATCCACATCTCCATCGGTGTCTTTAAATCAATTGCTGTTCATGGCGGCTGGTTTATCACATAATAAGCGGTTTTGACTACTTCTACCCAAAAAGAGTTGGATTGACCTGCAATCCTCAACATAGCTCTCATCCACTCTGCCACTCCATTTTGTTGAGGCATATATGTGATTGTGAACTGTCGTTTATTACCTTCCTACTTACAAGAAGCAAGAAACTCGCTGTCTATGTACTCTCTTCCATTATCTGTCCTCAAGCACTTGATCTTTTTCCCAAATTCAAGTTCCACCCGTGCTTTAAAGTCTTTGAATACCAGAAATACATCTGACTTCTTCTTAATTGGATACACCCAACATCTCTTAGAATAATCATCAATAAAAGACACAAAATACTTTACTCCTCCTAGGGATATTTCTGGTGACTCCCATACATCAGAATGAATCAAGTCTAGAATACATTTACTCTTAACATCATATCTGTTAAACTTCAATCTATGTTGCTTATTTGTAACACAATGCTCATAGAAAGGTAGATTTACCGATTTGAGCCCTAGAAGTAGCTTTCTGTTGAAGAGAATCTTCAAACCTTGTTCTGACATGTGACCTAGTTTGAGATGCCACATCTTCGTTGACTCTTCTCGCTTGTTGATTGACGCGACACACACATCAACTTCCTCCAATGTTTCTCCTTTTAGCATGAATAGATTCGTCTCGATCTTTTCTGCCTTCATAACCATAAGTACGCCTTTGAAAATTTTCATGAGCCCATTTTCAATATGGGTCTTGCATCCAAGACTATCCATTTGATCCAAAGATAATAGATTCTTCCTCAGGCCTTTCACGTGTCATATTTCCTAAATAGTGCGAATTGTACCATCAAACATCTTTATCTTAATAGTACCAATACCAACGATCTCCAAAGCATGATCATCACTCATATGTACAGAACCTCCTAAGATTGGTTCATATTTGTGAAACCATTCTCTCCGAGATGTCATGTGCCATATTACTCCTGAGTCTAGTAACCAGATATCAACGAACTGCTTTCTGCCTCCAAATGTCGTTGTTGCCTCGTTGTATAGAACTTCACCATCACCTGAGGCATTTGCCACATTCCCTTGAGCATTTGATGACTTAGGGACTCCACTCTTCTTTTTGAACCAACAATCCTTCTTGACATACCCTTTCTTGCCACAGTTGTAGCACTTGAAATTCTTCTTATTTCTTGATTTTGATCTACCATTATTTTGACTCCCACTAGGGCCACGTTCTGTTGATCTTTCTCTTGTCATCGTCAAAGCTTCTACTTGCTGTGAACCTGCCTGTCTATCTTTCTTATTTTTACGCCTGGTTTCTTCTTCCAAAATAACGGCAGTAATTTCGTCGAAGACTAGATAGTCTGTGAGGATGTTGTTTGTCAGGTTGATGATGAATTGATCATACGAGTTAGGTAGACTTTGTAATAGAATCTCTACACGTTTAGATGTCTTTATTGTGTAACCTATTGATGAAAGTTACGAAAATAGAGTATTCAAAATGTTGATGTGGTCGGTCATCGATGTGGATTCCATCATTCGAAGAGTGTACAATCTCCTCTTTAAGAAGATCTTATTGTGTAGTGACTTGGATTTGTACAGTCTTGTTAGAGTATCCCAAATCTACTTTGCAGTTTTCTTTTCTACCATACTAGATAACACTTCATCAGCTAGTGCTAAGTGCAAATCAACAATTGCATTGTTGTCCATCTCGTTCCACCTGTTGTCATAAGTGATCTCTACGGGCCTTTCTCTAATTGCTACTAAACAATTATCTTTCCTTAAAATTTCCTTAATTTTCATTTTTCACAACGAGAAATTACTCTCGTTGAACTTATCAACATTGAACTTTATCGTAGTCGACATCTCGTTCATAACTATCTGCTTATCATCCCTCAACCAATTGCTTTGATACCACTGTTAGGAAAAATTATCGGGTTGAAGCTAACACACAACTAAAGTGAAATTTAGAATAATGAAAATAAAATGGACACAAATATTTTACGTGGAAAAACCCTCGAACAAATTGGGGTAAAAAACCATGAGCAAGTGTAGTAGGATTTCACTATTGTAAAATAGGGATTGTAATACCTTCTCTCTAGTTACAATGATATAACAATTCTAATCTCTATTGTAATAGGAGAAATAACTCTCTCACAAAATGGGAAAAATATTACTTACAAAGAATGAACAAATTTTCTTTTCTAAGTAATAACTCACAAGATAACTCTCACAAAGACTTTTACTATCTTTCTTATGGATGCTCTCTAATTCATTTGCTCTTGTATTTTGCACAAATGAAACAAGCTATTTATAGGTAACATCCTTGAAGAACTTGTGGTAGCAAAGACTCCATGTTCATTTCCACATTGAATGGAGAAGAAATTAATGTTCCACGTTGAATGAACGAGAAATTAGTGTTTTACATTGAATACACAAAAAATTAGTGTTCTAATAACATCATTAATTAAATATCTTCTATATTTCTTACTTCATCCATTAACAAAATCTAATATTAAATCAAGTAAATGGATTTACCACTAAGACTATCAATTATCATATTTAATAATTTAAAATAATTTTTAAAACTATTCTTCACTTGAACATACATCAATCAAACACATAAATGAGATATTATTAATTTGAAAACACATTACTGAAGCTACCAAAATACCAATTTTCAGGTAAAAAAACGAAAAGGAACAATTGTAATCAGGAAGATAAAAAAAACCATCAAAATTAAAAATTAAAATTTTATGAATAATGATATTCATAAAGGATACAAATGCGTCTAAGACATAATATCATAAAACAGAGTGTCTTAAGAAATTTACAAAATCATGATAGAATTTACATCTTGTTAACTTTCTTTGAGCAAATAAACCCCTAATCTAGTTGACCAATCAACTTTTTTTGGTTATTAATTTTAAACTGATGTTATTTGTTTTATTAAGAAAATCTCCGGTTGTGTTTGATACTAATTTATTGAATTAAATTTATTTAATTGTAATCATTGGTGAAGATGACGTTTTGCTTTCAACGTTATCACTTAGAAAGACATCAAAACGTGCGCCCCAATTAGAAAAATCCTTCAGAGATCAGATATATCAAATAATTAAGAAAATAAAAGACAATCCAGTGTTCTTGGAGATATACAACTGATTGCATCATCTTTTTTAGATTCATGCCAAATTTTAAATGAATTTCAATAAAGCATACATGATTTTTTTTAAGATTAATTAATACAGTACTGCTTTAATTTAATTTAAAATTAGTCAATAAATTTGAACTTAAAGAAGCACAAAAAAGCATAAGAAAAAAACTATTCAAACATGCAAAATCACATACAAGCCATAAACTCCTATATCCTATATTAACTAACAAATAACAGAACTAGCCAAACAAAACGAACATCTAATAGTGATATTATAATGCAACATTTTAAAAATAAAGGGTAAAATTTAAGCAACAAAATCCAATATTTTTAAAATCTAGTTATTTTTGCTCTTTTTTTTAAAATTCATCAAAAAGTTAATTTATTTTAATCTTAATTTACAAGAGTCTCTCTCCTAGATTTGTTATGTTTATATTTATCTTATTTTTATTAATTATTAAAAATAAAAATACATATTTATGATTTTTTTTTATTTAGATATGACTTTAATATGATTTTTTTTATCTAGATATTCATCTATTATGATATGTCGTATTTATATATGTGAAATTTATGTTTTATTGTTAATCTTGATCCATGGTAATAAAGATAATAAAGATTATAATATGATATCAACATTTTATTTTTTTTATAAAATAATTAATATATTAATTAAAATAGTTAAAACATCGATTGAATAACTTTATGATAGAATAGAAGATAAAAATTAGGTGAGTTTAAAAATGTTTTTAGTTTTGATGATAAGATGGTGATAAGAGCCTATACTTTAGTTAAAATATTAAAAATAATTAAAATTTATATTTCTCAAGCTTTGTATTCTATCACATGTAATACCTATTTAAATAATATAACTATTTTCTATACATATTAATAATTATATATTTAAAAAATTAATTACTGAAACATATAGTAAGATATTAAAAATAATGCAAGTGAATTTTAGTCATTAGGAATATATAGTATTGGATTTCATTTCCTAAGTTCCCTATTTTTATAATTAATTATTGTTATTGGGAATGTGCTGTTAAATATGACCAATCTTATATTTCTTTCGAACAGTACAAATATATTACTCTAGTTGCTAGTTATTTGTCCTCACCTACTTCTAACAAATAGCCAAATATATAAATCCAAAATCTATCAAAATCTTCTAACTTGGATTCTAGTAACTTGGCTTCTAGTTAAACGGGACACAATATAGATTTATTTTTGTTTTATTTTTTTAAAATGATATTTAACCCAGACTTACTTTTTTCTATTATTTATTTTATCAAAAAATAATTTATATACTAACCCATAATTTATTAATTTTTAATATATTATTAATTTTTTTAAAAATTTACTTTTGATTTAAATAATATGAATCTCAAATTTAAATCTCACATGTATAATATTTCTTTCATTTAATAAAAATATAACTTAAATTCTTCTTTTAGTTATATATTTAGTATATTTTTCGTCCAAATTTTTGAGTTGATATTTTAGTAGTATTTTATTTAAAATAAAATATTAACTTAATATAATTTATCATTTAATTATATATTTTTTACATATAAAGTAAAATATGTGTGATTTTTTGTGTATATTTTCGAATAATAAATAAATTAAACGATATTTAAATAATATTTTAAAATAAATAATTAATTATTCAAAAATATTATTTGAATATCTTAATTCTATTATTATACATATAAAAAATCTTTAATTAAATGATAAATTGTATCAAATTAATACATTTTTTTTAAATACAAGTATCACTAAATTATACGAACTCAAATTTTTAGAGCCACCCGATTCATCAAGTTCTTGTTTGATCTGCCGCTGATCTTTAGTTTCATGTTTTCCTTTTATCTATACATTCCTGAATTGGAAGTAAAAAAATTGGTTTTTGTTAATTTACGTACTATAAGAGTTTAAATTGTTTTACAGAACTTTAACCTTTAGCTAAGAATATGATAATAACATGGCAATACAGAGGCTGAAGCAAAAAACTTTGTTCTTCGCTTAATTGAAGCCTGGATTTCAAAGCCAAATACTATTTTCAGAAATAAAGCAAGTTCCTTGTGTGAAGACTAATTATCATACAAATATGCTTCACAATATGCTAAAACACAAAAATGAATTGTATTGTGAAATGTTATATATATTTTAATAATAAAAATATATAAATTTAAACGTCTATATAATATTTAACTAATCTAATTTTTTATATCAATTGAAATTATTATAAATTTATATTGATTTTTCTTTAAGATAATAGAGAGTGATAATATTTTAAAAGAAAATAATAGATATTATAGGCAAAGGTAATCTTAATCTTTGGGATTTTTTTTTAATAAAATTATTTTCTTCATTTTAAATGTACGAAAACTAGTTGGTTTAGAATTAGTACGCATTTTTTTAATTTTTAAATAATTACGTTATTGATCTACTCACTTATCTTCAGAACTTTTAAATCACAGAATCCAAAACCATGTTTCTTGGCTTTTTAAGATTCTAAATCAAAAATTAGGAGAGAAATGAATTAAGCATCTAGGTTCAATGTATCTGATTATTTATCATTACATTTAACCCGATCTAATTAATGCTAACTTTTTGTGAGAACTGTACCAGTATCTTGTTTTAGGCCCACAATTTCGAAATTAATGAGATGCTAACGGCTGAATATATATATATATTAATTACATAACTTAAAGTAAAATAGTTTTAGTTTAATTATTTATGAAATTAGATTAGTATTGAATTCAACAAATATTGTAACTTATTCAACAAATATGACCATAAATCATATAAATTCAATCATGATAATTATTAAAATAGTAATTAATATTTGTCTATATAAATAATTTACATATCTTATATAAATTAAGGAAAAAAAATTAGAAAAAACGTTTATTTCTTCTTCTAATTATTTTTTTAAATATTGATTTCTTTATGGTATCAGAGCCAAGTCGTTGCTTTATATAAATTTGAAATCTTTGTTCTCTAAAACAGAGTTTTCTTTCTCCCAAAAATATTTGTTCTCAGAAAAAAAATCTCATTCAAACACCCGTAGAAATATTAATTATAAATATCATTTTTGAAGTAGTATTTGTCCCACCTAATTTTACCAAATTACTCTAAACATAATTCTGAACATTTTGGTAAAAATAGGGTAGAAGAAAAGGACTACACGCTCCCACACGGGCCGCCTGAAGGAAAGAAAACATTTCACGCTCCGTCACGCGCCATATGGAGGTTGAAGACGATGACGTGACGTATGGCTTGACTCGGCTCGGTTGGTTCGGCTCGGGGACGTAGCCGGTCCGCACCTCGGTTCAGCTCGCGAACGTAGCTGGTCTGCATCTCGGTTTGGCTCGCAGATGTAGCCGGCCTGCATCTCGGTTCGGCTCGCGGATGTAGCCGACCTGCATCTCGGTTTGGATCAGGCTTGGTTCAGTTCAACCGGCAGTTTGGTCTGAACCCAATTTTCTCGATTTTTCACAATCTTTCCAAATTTGGCCAGTTCGGTCCGTTTTAAAGGTCTAAACCCGATTTTTTTATTCTATCTTTTTAAAACCAGTTTGGTCTAGTTTTCAAGGTTTTTAAACCAATTTTTTTACCCGATTTTGTGTTTTTTATCCAGTTTAGTCCATTTCTTCTTAAAAAAACATTGATTCAATATTCTTTATACCGGTTCTTGCAGTTTTATTTCCAGTTCTGAAATTATTACATAATTTTCTAGTTTGTTTACCATAATATCATGACAGAGGGCACAATTTTATTACCTGTGGAGCAATCAACTCTAGTTATTGTACAATCTGTTCATTCTAAAGGTGTTTTTAATGTTAGAATTATTCTTATTGAGACTAATTATGATGTTTGGTCTCAAATAATAGAAATGCATATTACAGAGAGAGAAAAACTCTCTTATATTCATGACAAAAATTTTCAACCAGAAAAAACATCAGAAAATTATAACAAATAGTATGCAGAAAATAAAAAAGGTGAAGAGATGGCTGCTTATGTCAATGAGTCCAAAAATCATGAAATGTTATTTACGCATACCTACTGCTCTTGAAATTTGGGATGCTTTGGCAAAAGCATTCTATGATGGAAGTGACGAATTATAGGTATTTGTCTTAAACCAAAAAGCCTTTACTTCCAGAAAAAATGAAAAATCACTTTTAGAGTATTATGGAGAGTTGATTGAAATTTTTCAAGAGCTAGACCATCGTGATAAGGTGGTCATGAAAGACCTTCATGATCTAATATCATATCAGGAGTCTGTTGAAAGACTAAGGGTACATATATTTTCTTGTTGGATTAGATGATGAATTTGAGCAGATTTGTGGAGAAATTTTGTGAAAAGAAACCATCCCAGATTTAGAAGGTTATTATTCCTTGATTCGATGAGAGGTAGTACGTCGAATCTCATTGAAGGAAAAATTTGGAGACGTTGATGCTTCCGCCATGATATCTAAAAATCATTCTTTTTTCAATCAACAAGAACGAAGGGTGGCTGATAAATCATCATTTAAATGTACCTATTATCATCAAAAAGATCATATAAAAGAACGATGTTTTGAACTTGTGGGATCACAACTGTGACTCTCGGAAGAAAAATCCACGACAGATGTCTACTGCCACCATTGTTGAAACAACAAAAGATCATGTTGTAAACTCCTCAGCAAATGTTGGTAAGATGCTTAAAGTTTTTTCTCCTATTTTTAATAATACATAGATAATTGATTCAGGTGCAACTGATCATATGATATTCGATTATGGACAAATCTCAAAACCATCTTCACATAAAACTGTTTGCACTGCCAATGGTAACACAACCTCAATTATTGGAGAAAGATCTTTGTCTCTCACTAGTACTTTGAATTTAGATTCAGTACTAGTTGTTCCATCTTTAGAGTATAACCTTATATCTATTTCTCAAATAACCACTGCTTTATCTTGTTTTGTTAATGACTTTTGTGTGTTCATGGACATCCAAACAAAGCAAACAATTGGTCGTGGTGTTAGGCAAAGAAACCTGTATTATTTGGACTTGAATTCAACACCTTCAGGCGGCGTGGTAGCAACTGGATCTAAAAAGGATGAATCAAATATATGGTTATGGCATAGGAGATTGGATCATGCTTCTTTTGGATATTTAAAGCAATTATTTCCAAGTTTATTTTTGAGCTTAGATCTTTATACTTTAAAGTGTGATGTCTGTGAACTAGCAAAAAATCATCGTTCCTCATTTCCTGTAACCTTAAATAAAAGTTCATTTCCGTTTATGGTTATACATTCTAATGTATGAGGTCCTTCTAAAGTCTCTACTTTGGGAGGATCACGTTGGTTTGTTACATTTATTGATGATTTTAGTAGAATAACTTGGGTCTGTTTAATGAAATCTAAAAGTGAGGTAAACATATTATTTAAAAAAAATTCATAAAATGGTTCGTACTCAGTATAAAACACAGATTCAAGTTCTACGTAGTGACAATGGAGGAGAATATAAAAGTTCTAAACTTCAAGAATATCTTAAATCAGAAGGGATTATTCATCAAACTACTTGTGTTGATACACCTCAGTAAAATGGAGTTGTAGAAAGAAAAAATTGACACTTGTTGGAAGTTGTATGTGCCTCATTGATCGAAGCTCATATGTCATTATCTTATTGGGGAGAAGCACTTACTTCTGCTGCATATTTGATCAATCAGGTACCTTCTAGTTCCATTAACTTCCAAACACCACAACAAGCCATTACTGAAGCAATTGTTGCACCAAGTGTTCCTAATTTACCTCCTTATGTCTTTGGGTGTGTGGCATTTGTACACCTACATAAAAAACAACATAGCAAGTTGGATCCATGAGCAATACGCTATGTTTTTATGGGATATGCCACACAACAAAAAGGGTATCGTTGTTATCATCCTCCTACAAAACAAATGATTACCACTATGGATGTTATTTTTTATGAAGATATAATGTATTTCTCTTTTACACCTGAATTTCAAGAGGAGTACAACCATGCTGGAATTCAAACCCTTACATATAAATTGTTTCCTTATGAAGAAAGACAAATTATATGTGAGGAAAATAAAAATAACTTGAATTCAGATAGTAATAACTCCCAATATAGAAAAACTCAAGGGAAATGGAATCAAGTCCTCATCAACTTCAAGATCATCAAGCAAGTTCATTACTACCACTAAGTGAGTACGGGTTTCCTTCTCCATAAGTTGCTGATATACCTAACCAATCATTTGTAGAGAATGCTCCAACTATTGAACCAACCAGAAAAATACTTCCACCACGTCCTAACAGAGGTATTCCTAAAGCCATGTATAAACCTAAGATTTCTAGTAAATTTAAATATCCCATGATTAACTATATGTCTAAACATCGTTTGTCAAAATCAAACGTATCATTTGTGAATCAATTATTTGTTGTATCTATTCCTAACAGTGTGCAGGAAGTTTTAGCTGACCAAAAATAGAAAGATGCTATGAATGAAGAACTAAGATCCTTAGAAATAAATAAAACTTGGGAACTTGTCGATCGTCCACCAACAAAGAAAATTGTTGGATATCAATGGATTTTTTAAGTAAAGTATCAAGCAGATGGTATGATTGAACGCTATAAAGCAAGATTGGTGGTAAAAGGATACACTCAGACATATGACATCGACTATACAGAAACATTTGTGCTTGTAGCCAAAATTAACATTGTTCAAGTCTTGGTATCTCTAGCTTCAAATTTAGATTGGCCATTATATCAGTTTGATGTAAAAAATGCCTTTCTACATAGAGATTTAATTGAAGAAGTCTACATGGATCTACCACCAGGAATTAAGAAATCCAAAATCCATGATGAAAATATGGACAAATTAAAAAAATCACTGTATGGATTGAAACAATCCCCAAGAGCATGATTTGACAAGTTCACAAAGTCAATGAAGGCATTTGGCTTCAAGTAAAGCAATTTAGACCATACTTTTATTTCTGAAAAAAGGGTATGGTAAGATCACTGCACTTATTGTATATGTTGATGATATGATAGTAACAGGAAATGATCTTGAAGAAAGGAAAGCTCTACAAAGTTATTTGTCCAAGGAATTTGAAATGAAAGACCTTGGTTCCTTAAAATATTTTCTTAGGATTGAGATTTCTCAATCAAAAGAAGGAATCTTCTTATCTCAAAGAAAGTATGCTTTAGATTTATTAAAAAAACTGGTATGTCGGCATGTCAACCAACTAATACACCAGTAGAGGAAGGATTAAAGTTATGTATCAAGGTTGATCAAGTTCCAACAAATAAAGAAATATACTAAAGGCTTGTTGGAAGGTTGATGTATTTGGCACACACAAGACCAGATCTTGCCTATGCTTTAAGTATTGTCAGCCAATTTATGCATAATCCTAGAGAACAACATATAAATGCAGTTATTTGTATTTTGAGGTATTTAAAGTTTGCTCCTAGAAAAGGAGTATTGTTCACTAAAAACTCAGAGTTCCAAAAAATAGAAGTATATACTAATGCTGATTGGGCTGGATCAATAAATGATAGACGATCTACATCAGGCTACTTCACTTTTGTAGGAGGAAACCTTATAACATGGAGAAGTAAGAAACAACATGTTGTTGCCCATTCAAGTGCAGAGGCTGAATACAGAGGCGTGACACTTGGGATTTGTGAGGCCTTGTGGTTACAATCTCTCTTGAAATATTTGAGATATCCTGCTAAAGAATCAATTAAGTTATTTTGTGACAACAAAGTAGCATGTGATATTGCTCATAATCCAGTTCAACACGATCGTACAAAACATGTTGAAGTTGACAGATTCTTTATTAAGAAAAAGTTAGAAGAAAATTCATTGGAATTATCAAAAATTAAGTCAGAAGATCAATTAGTTGACATCCTCACTAACACAGCCTCATATCGAGTATTCACAGAAGTTTCAGTTAAGTTGGGCATGAAAGACATCTATGCACCAACTTGAGGGGAAATGTTGAATTCAACAAATACTGCAACTCATTCAACAAATACTGTACCGATGCCAAACACCTACCAATATACACGACACCTATCAAGCAGCTGTAAGTCATATAATTCAATAATGATGGTTGTTGAAATAATAATTAATATTTATCTATATAAATAATATATATGCTCTATACAAATTAAAAATATATATATTAGAAAAAATGTTTATTTCTTGTTCTGATTATTTTTTCAAATATTGATTTCTTCAATTACTTTATTATAAAAGTTATTTTTCTAATAAAATTAAAGATGAATTGGGATAATATAGTCGTTGTAGTAAAATTTTTTTCTTAATAAAAAAATAAATAAACAAAATTAGAGGTGTATTTTTTTTTGAATAATTATGGAAATTAAAGTGTTAATTTTTAATTATTTTGAGATTAAATGTTTTTTTTCATAATTTAAGAATTATATGATTAAAATATATTTTATTTAAAAAGGAAAAAAATGAGATCTTTAATGCCCGGTAGACATCTTAGCTAGATTTTCATTTTTAAAATTTTAATTAATAATTTAATATAATAATATTTTTAAAAATAAAATATTGCTATGTTATAACAAAAAAAATTAAAAAAGTGGTTCCTCTTGTTAAATTATTTAATAAATTAAAAATTATTATAATAATAAATTTATATTTATTATTTTGTTTGAAACACCACATCAACAAAACATATTTTTAATATATAAATTAAATAATGATATTTTTACAATAAATTTTATTATAATTACAATAAAAATATATAAAATATTTATTTTATCTTTAACTTTAGTAATAATTTATATAGATAATCAATGATTGATTATATTAGGGGTGAAGTTATATATTTTAATAAAAATGTTAAAAATTTTATAGTTACTAAATGTTATAAAAATTTATATAATTTTTTAAAAAATGCACATTATTTTTAATAATTTATCATTTTTTTAAATAATTATGTTCTAACACATTATCGTATTTAAAAAATATTTTTAAAATTATAATTTGATAAAAAATCAAATAATTGTTAATTTTGCAAAAACTTAAAAATTAATAATCAATTTAAAATTAATATATATATATATATATTTTAAAGTTTTAAAATTTTTATAGTTCGTTTAATATTTTACGATTTTATTGAAAACTATTTTACTACTAACAATTTTTATATGAGTACCCAATCATTTTCATGACTAATGCCTAACGAACGCGTAGTAAAGATGCTATGCCTTACGTTGCTACCTTACAACTTGTCTAGGTTCAATGTATCCCACTACCCTCCTTAAATTATCATCCCCATACATAGTTACCTAAACAAAATATCCAAAATAAAAATATTGATGGATAAGAATGATCTATCATATATTCGTTAGAATTTTTTAAAAGTAGATTTGACTTGTGGACCTGGTTTTGCTCAAATATATATATATAATTTATGCGTTTTTGTTAAAAAATTCAATTTATTATTTTATTTTAAATATTATTTAAATTAAATTATAATTATTTTATATAAAATTTTATTTAATAAAATGTAAATAAATATTATTACAATATTATTTTATTATTATAAATTTTAAAAATAATATATAATTTTTCAAAAAATTTAGCTTAATTGATAAATAAGTTATGTATTTTGGATTAAAAAATAAATTATTTGTTTAGTATTAAGTTATTTAGTTAAAGTTTTTGATTATATATATGAAAAATATTAATAAATGTTGGATTAAATTGTTAGAGATATTTTTTAAATATATAATTATTATCACAATTTTTTTAAATTCATAAAAATATTTTTTTAATGTTACTTCAATTCAAATATATTTTTATACATTTTAAAAACTTAAGTCGTGTGGAAATAACTCCACGTTTTTAAATTTACTAATTTTGTATACTTACAGAACACGTGACTTATGTGGGTCCCATCATATGGCTCATACCTTTTCTCTCCAACCTATATATATATTCTCAGCTGAAGGAGCTCCCTCTTTCTCCACGAAGATCAGAACTCAGCGATAAAGGCTGGAGGCAGACTGTAAGGAAGAGAGAGAGAGAGAGCTTAGGAACTAACGAAATAACCCTGTACCTGAAGCTAAACCCTAATCGAGTTGAGCTTTCTCTCCTTATCGAATTGGTGCCACAAAAATCGTCCAGCTTCACGCTTTCTTATTGTTCGGATCATAACTGATTCTGAAATTTTCTCCTTCTTTTGATTGAGAAAGGTTATCGGATTTCATTGTAAGTCTGAAATTTCTCATTCCTTTTGTACTTTAATCCTTCATTGTTTGTTTTGTGTTTCGGTATAGTATTTACTGAGCCAAACCAGACAATATTGGAGATTTTGCTTTCTTCTTTCTTCTTTTTGTTTTTATTTCCATGCCTACAATATATTTGGCTGCTGAGAAATATAATTTAAAATTTTTAAAAATGGGGTTTTGATATTTTTTAAGAAATTCGTGTAAAGAAAAATTCAGGACTGTTTCTGGATTGGTATACCTTATTCACTTGTAAAATGTCTGCAATTCATTAACTGGTTAAAGAATGTACCTCTTTTTTAGGAGTCAGAGATCATGGTATTTTGGGTTTTCGGATATGGTTCACTTATATGGAACCCTGGATTTGAATATGACGAGAAAATAATAGGTTTTGTTAAGGATTACAGACGGGTGTTTGATGTGGGTAAGTTTCTTTAGTTTTTCAATCTGCTTTTCAAGTTCGGAAATTTAAACATCAGTTTTTGAGCTTTTGGGTCTTTCACAATTTCAGCATGCATTGATCATAGAGGCACACCTGAACACCCTGCACGGACTTGTGCACTAGAGTATAAAGAAGGAGCTATTTGTGTAAGTATCTAATATCTAAATCTGAGAAGGCCTGCTTTTTAACTCATTGAATTTCATTCTCTGTTCTTTGGACAGATTTCCCTTTGTTTTTCCTGACTTATGTTTTTCTTTTACAGTGGGGCGTTGCTTATTGTGTTCGAGGAGGCCCTGAAAAGGAAATAAAAGCTATGGAGGTATATACCCTATTCTATTTGGGAAATTACCTAACACCCATGTCACACTTAAATTGAATTGAGAGGGGCATGAGTTAGTATTAGAGTTTCCTATTTTTGTTGTTATAAGTGTTAAGTTAAGTTAGTTTGTTTTGTCGTTTTCCTATTTATTTATTTTTTTTATATTTTCTTTTGAGTTTGTTTTCTTTCATTCCCCTTTCCCTTATCGATTTACCCTTCCATAATTAGCCTATAGGGCTTAAAATTGAAGCTGTTGATCTTTCTCTTTGAAAATGACATTAAAAATTTAAAAGAATCCCTATTTCTTTTTGTGTGTTACCCTTTTTGAGCTGGTAGGTGTAACTCTTCGTCTTAAATTGCATATTTAAATTCTCATGTGGTTTTTGGTCACTACTATTAGTAATGTCTGTATCTGAAACTAAATTGTGCTTTTAAACTAATTTTGCAGTACTTAGAGAGGAGAGAATGTGAGTATGACTCGAAGACTCTTTTAAACTTTTATAAGGTTGGATATTATTGCAATTTTGTGTGAGATTTTCAGTTTGACGAAAATTTTCACCATATTATACTTGTAACTCTTCTTTTCTTACTACTATCAGGAACATGATTCTTTGCAGCCTATTTTGACAGGAGTAATCGTGTAAGTTTCTTGGCTATGTGTCTTGAATTCTGCCATCACTTTCTGATTCATCAAATGCGACATGAGGATCTGGTATATGAGATTATGAGGCTAAACAGTTTCTTAGGTCCCTAAACTAAAAAAACCTAACACTTTGGTGCTCAAACTTATTGAATGTTAACGTAAATCCTTTTTATGACACTTACAAGTTTGGGTACGTAAGTGTGGCAAATATGTCACAATTAGGTCCCAAAGATTTAATTTAGGAATTATATGTTCAAATGTAATAGTTTAGAGATCAAAGTGTTAAAATTTTTAATTTGGGGACCTTTATGTGAAACATTTCTAAGTCTGGGGACATTAGAAGCTATTTAGCCGAAATTATGATTAACAAATATGTCTAGAAGGTTTGGCTTTCGCTTATAGAACCTTATGTTTTTATGCAGTTTCACTTCTACTCCTGACAAAGAATCAAACAAATATTACCTTGGACCTGCTCCTTTGGAGGAAATGGCTAGGTATAGTAGAACTGGAAATGCATATTATCTATTCTTCATTCGAAGGTAGTCGTTGTTATGTTCTTGTGAAGTATCTACCTTTAACATCCTCAAATCATCTGTCAAATTTATTTTCAGGCAAATTGCAACTGCTCATGGACCCTGTGGAGATAATAGGGACTACCTTTTTCGCTTAGAGAAGGCTATGTTTGACATAGGTGAGTTTTCTTTTCTCATGTCATCCATTAGTTATGTTTGATTGAGCTCTTGGGGAAAATAAGGGTCAATTCAAATAACAAGCTTTTTGCACCTTGGGACAAGCTTACTATGAATATTGTTAGTTTATTGCCATTTGGAACACCATCGGTTTTTCCTTTTCCATCCCCGTTGGTATTTAAAACGTAAAAACAACTTAGTACTAAACAATTGCCATATTTATCCTCTAGATTGTTATTTAATACATCAACTGAGCTATAAGCTATACATTTGAGTCATTTGACCAGGCCACGAGGATGACTATGTGATAGAGCTTGCAAACGAAGTGAGGAAGGTACTTGAAATTGTTGGGAAAGGAAATTTGAAGGAAAATATGTTGCCTAGTACGCCCCACATATCCAACATTCCAGCTCTTCTACTCCATCCACATCCTGAAGCCATAGCCATGGACTCATAACATTAAGAAACAAAGATAAGGATCAGATTGTTTCTGCTAAACTCATGTTTTACCTTCTTGAACTCCTTTTGGCTCATCACACTTGGCATCAGTTCGATAGAACTAGGGCTATTTATTTTAACTTTTTTTTCTTCTGTTTGGTGCACTCTTCTAACCTTACAAGAATAGGTCTGAGTGCACCAAACACATTTTGGAACTGAAAGGAATGACTAATTAGTTTAAATTTTAATGTAATTTTCCCCCATTGCTCATTGCAATGCTGGTGGCTAAATTAGGCAATGAAAAACTGGTGTCAACTTTTAGTTTGCTCGGACCAAGATTTTTCTTTTCTTTCATTATGATCATCTTTTTATTTTTTATTTTCTTTTCAAGGTTTTTGATAATATTGTACTACAATTGCATTTAAGCGTAGGCCGAAGTATTTCCCTAAGATTATCGTGCGTGTTTTTGTCTTTCATGGTTAAGACAAAGCATTATATTTTATTTATAATTTATTTATTCAATTCACTTGATTTTATTTTTTTATTTTTAAAAATATATGTTGATTACGTTATATATAAAATGCACTAAAATAGATGTTCATCGACAAAAACTATCTTAACTACATAATATATTAAAAATGAAATTTTACTTAAAAAAATGTTAACGTCACAGACTTTGAGAAATGTAATTTCATCCGAAAAGATATATGGAAATTTATGCTAGGCATTTTTGTAAAGACGTATAATGACCCATTTAGGAGAAATTAATTTTTATACGAACAAAAAGCATTCACGTTGAAAAAATAACAGGGATTTTCAAGAAAACTCATTAGAAGAGGAGGTATAAGGCTATGTTACGAAAATAATTCCTATTACTGAGTACCGACGAGAATAACATGGTTTTTTAACAATTTTTTTAATTTTAATGGTGTTAGAAACTCAGTCTTAATTTAACCCAATAAGATTTCATTAAGTTAAGAATTGCATAAGTTTATAAGCAGCTTTATTGTTTTGTTCTTAATCGATATGGGATAAGAATACTTATGATCCTCTTGTACTGACGAATAAAGATGGATATTAACGCAATTCTGGTGAGGCGTGATGGAGCCACGAAGTCAATCATGGTAGAAATTTCGATTTTGATACTATGTTAAAAATTCAGATCTAACTCAACTCAATGAGATTTCATTAAGTTAAGAATTGTCCAAACTTAAAAATAGTATTGTTGTTTTGTTCCTAATTGATGTGAGAGAAGGATACTTAATAAGATGCCCATAATATTTTTTTAATTTTAATGAATGTTCTAACAAGGTAGAAAATATTATTAGAAGAAAAAACCAACGATAAATGCCTCCACATGCAGCCATCTCCATGGGCACCCACCGGCCACTGTAAAAACTATTTGGATTTCCTAGTGATTTTTGGAATGCCAATACACAATGTTGACGTATTTAAAATTAGAGATCGCAACGATTTGGTTCAGGTCATATTTGAACCTAACATGACTAACTTGCGGGGCATTTGGAACTAAATAATTTTAGGATATTTGGGTTTGGTTTGATTGGAGTATTATTTACAATTTAAAAAACCGATCCATTGATCCATTTGATTTTTTCCTTCCTTTTCAATTTTTCAAATGCAAGTGCGAGTGAATGACTATATTTCTACTTAGTTAAAAATGACTTAAATGGAAAATAGTTAAACACGTGAACCACGTGTAATTAAAAATATTAACCGTATAATTACTTAAAATGATATAGATTAATAAAAATTAAATTAACCAAGTAAAGATGTTGCTACTAAAACCATAATACTTACAAATCAATTAATTTACATTCTTACATTTATTATTTTAAAAAAAAATTATAAAAATATTCTCCACAAGTCTTGTTGTATAAAAAAAACATGATGACTCAAAATTTTAATCATAAAATTAATAAATTTAAACTCTTAACAAAAAAATTATTTAAAAAAATTATAATCAATAATATGTTATAATTTAGAACAAGTCAAATATCATTTTTTATCTATAAAAAATTAAAATTACAAATATTCACTAAATGATTCATAAATAACATATAATAAAAAAATCTTAAGATAATTGCTAATTTGTACGTAGATCGTGGATTATCTTTTAACTATAAAAGGAATAAATTGCTAAATATTATAATTGATCAAGTGATAAACATAAAAGAAAAAAAGAAAAAAATAAGTGCCCAAATGGTTATTCAAATCGAATTGATTATAATAAAATGAATAATGTTTCGATCCAACCCAAATCCATTAGATACCCTTAAAGACCTTGACACTAAATTGTTTATAATGAAATGAATAATGTCTCAATTACAAACGGGTTAGATACATTTAAAATCTGAACTCATTATAGATCAAATTACCTTTAAAATTGGTCATTCATTGTAAGTATTAAAACAAAAGTCTAATATTAATAATAGAGATGATAATTTGAATCGATTGGATCAAGTCCCAATAGTAACCAACCCATTCGAATCAGATCGGGACACAAACGAATTAGGACATTATTTATTTTATTATAAACGATTCTTTACAAAATAGGTTGAAATAAAAATCAAAGAGTTTTAGGGCATTATTTTGATGCTAATTTTTTTTCAATGACATAAAAATTTACTAATTCTAATTTTTAATTTTTTATCTACGAATATTATTCAACTTAAACAAAACACATTTAATCTAAAATAATTCAATTCAAATTGAACAAACAAATTAAATCTAAACTAAACCACCTATCACCTCTAACGAGTAAAACAACTTTTCTTATACAAACCAAGAATATTAATATTATTACAACTATTTTTGTTATTTTTATATTAAAATATATAAAATATTCGGTTTATTCTTATTATTTATTATATCTTAATATTTTTATTATTATTGAATAAAATTATTAATAATAAATTATTATAATGATAATATCAATTTAAATTGTCATAATATATCATCGTCTAAAATTAAATAGGAGTTAATTGCAAGAATAGATCAGATATATTTTTATTTGAAAGTATTATGATTTGCCAATACATTTTCAAACAAATTATTAAATTTAGGGCAACAGAGGCGAGATTTTTTCTAAATATCACTGATTGCTTTTGAAACATTGCGACGTCGTAGTCTTAAAAATCCAAACTTCCCAGCACCTGGAGATGAACCCTCAAAAACATGTGGCAAATAACCAGTTGCTGCTTTGTATCTCTGCTGAATCTGAATATCAAAAGGCATGTTTCAATATAATGCAGGGAGAGGGACCGTATACCAGATAATAAAGTTTGTTATTTATTTTCTTAAATTTAAAATGTTATTTTTTGACATAATTAATTTTAAAAGAATAGAACGAATTAAAGATAAATAATATCAAAGGATTAAAATGTAATAAAACATAAACAATTAAATAAAAAAAATAAAATTTAGTATTTAATTATTTAAGAAAAATTAATAATAAAAATTATTTTAATATATATTTTTTATTCTTAAAAAATTAAAAATAAATTATTAATAATAATCAAATATTAAAATAAATATTTTTTGATTTTTTTGTATAAATTCTTGTTTTACCATTATTAAAAATCAAATTTTAATTATATTTTAATTATTAATAAAAATTAATAAAATAATATTATTTATTTTTAATTATTATTTTTTCATCTTTAGTACAGTAAATTTAATTACTATATACTAACACTTTTCTCAATGATATATTACACTTGTAAAAAAAATTTGCCATGAAATATTTACTGCTTAAAGAGTATTTACCTGATGGATTTGTTGACTGCTCCGGAGACAATTATTACCGATTACACAAACTGTTCCACCAGAACCTCCACCTGTGATCTTGGCCCCATATAATGTCCCATCTTCAGATTTAGAAGATTTATTATGTTGCATCTCCTGTACTAGCTCTACAAGCCTATTTGTCCCATCAGAACCAAGTCCACAGGCACTATAGCTATAGTGGCACTGTAAAAATAATATTTTGTTAATCATTAAAAATATTTTAATTTAATAACACATTTAATAAAAAAATATACATATTTATTATTATTATTATATATAATAAAAGTATACTAATATTGAAATATAAATATATATAGTTTCGTTCTACGTAGGCGAAGTCGGCTTCCTTGAAAAAAAATGGAACATTAAAATGCAACAAAAATCTTATTAGATTTTTCTCAATTATCAATTTATTATATGTATAAAATAATGTGTAAATAATAGATTAAATTTTAAATTAAAAAATAGATTTTAAAATAACTATAAAAATATTTATTAATAAACTGTAGATTATTTTATTATGTATATTGATGCATATTAAGTTACGATAAAAAAAAAATTCTTTACCTTTTAATACATATGAGGCCACCAAAAATCATTATTTCCTAGCACCCAAGAATATATTATTACTCTTATAAAGTTTAACAAGCGTTGGCTTATTTTCAAAGTCGCTTATTATAAAGAAGCCGACTTTGCCTACTTGAACGAAACTATATATTTATATAAAATATGATGTTGTTTAATTAATAAATTTTGTAATCTTTTTTCTTTTTTTATTACTAAATATTGATTTATATTTTAATAAGTAAATAAAACAAGTTTTCATATACCTGATACAATAATTCTCCAAGTGCTGTAAGTTGGTCATCTGAAGTTGCAGAGGTAAGAAGTGCTTTAAAAGCCTAGCCAAATTTAGAACACATGAGTCCATATAACAATAAGGAAAAATAAAAATAGAAAAAAATATACGATACTTATCAAAATGTTTTATTGGTAATAATTTTTATGAGATAGCAACCTAAATAATTTGTTATTAAAAATTATCTTATTAAAAAAGGAAATTGCGCCATTAAATCTTATCAATTTAAGCAAGTAAACATGCAGTGTAATAAATATCAGTGTCTTTTTGAAGTTCTTTGTTGAACTTACGTAGTTAATGGTAGAATGAGTTGGGTCAAGCTGTTTTATGCTAGATATCTATTTAAAATATAGTTTTTAATAAACATTTAGTTACAATTAATTTGACGTATTTGATTAGGGTGCATATTAAAATTTCAATTCAAGAAAGTATACAATATTCCTAAGATTAACACAAAAGTTTGTGTCATGTTTGGGTTGGTTGAGTTCATGCTGGGTTTATTCGGGCCAGTCCGAAGGTGAGACATATTAATATAACATGTTTGACTACTAGTGCATATAACGACACTTAAAAAATCTAATTCAAGTAAATAAACTCTGCAATATTCCTAACCTTAACACGGAAGTTTTCATATATAGGATGTCTAGCAGGTGCTGTGACCCCATAATTACGTTTTGGATCAATTACAGTGACTGCATCATTGTGATCAGCATATTTCTCCAAAAATTTCTCACCAAGGATGGACTCTGGAAGCATCTTAGCATAAAGAGCCTCATATCTGTAACTCAAATAAAAAAGGCAGTGAAAAGAAAGACTCAATCATCTCTCATTTTGAAGTAAATTGATTGATCTACAAATCAACAGAATAGTAGTAAAACCTATCCATATATGAAATGAAAATAAAGCTTGACCTTACCTGTGGGGCGACAAATTGCATAAATAATCTAATGAAGCTTCATCTTTCAATAGTTCAATCCCTTCATCCTCTAATTCATCAGTACTAAACCCATTTGCAATTGGCATCGATTTAGTCAAAACAGAAGATGCCACAGATTTAATCATCTTTCTTCCCATAAAAGCACCTATTCTGACAGATCCATAGTCTGCACCTCCAACACTACAGAGAAATCAACATTTAAGTTCAGGAACATGACATGAGATTACCATCTGACAAATCTCGTAGAAGAACTAAATTTTTTAATTACATGATAAAATTTATGTCGGAACATTTACTATCATGGAAGAGTAATATTGTTTTCTTCTATAGACAGGTATGATTTATGCAAAAGGTTCCCGTGAATAATCAATAGAGGATGGTGGTGGTAAAGAAAATATGTATGTCTTAAATGTATTAGCTCTATTTAGTTACGTCCTTGCACTAGCTGCATTTTTTTATGTCCATGAATCTAAAAAAATTGTTCTATCTAGCTTATCGCGGGTCTCACGGTCGCACTTGATTCTTTTCACATAATTTAATTATTGTTAAAATAATTTTAAAAATAGAAACTAATTGTTTTATTGGGCCACATACTGCAGTGTCTAGTTACCACCGGGATAATTAGAGTTTCTCATAAGAAAAATCGTATTCTGCTTATGATGGGTTGATGAAACAAGAATGACAGTGAAAGCAAAAGAAAAAATTGGTGAGCTTATCTATGACACACCAAGGTACTGCAATGGTATAACAAATACAATAATAGAATATAAAACAAACAGTAATAGCCCCCCATACCTGTGACGTATGCCAGAATCAATACCCCAAAACCGTATATGACCAGGAATTTCCACAAGTCCAAGTACCTCAGCAGGCTGCAAAAATATAGAGATGTATGTTTAGAGCACCTTTGGATCCAACCAACAGTTGAAGAGGGTGTTCTGCCACATGCTTACCTGGCACACCATTGCAAGGAGTTTGTTTGCCTCACCACATGCAGAAGTCATCTGGTCCATGACGCCACATGGAGCTCCAACAATATGATTTTCCACCTAATCAACAATTCGAATGATCACTAACATAGAATAGAATTAGAAGCTATATCATAAAATATAACATAGCACCAGAGGTTCCGAGTGCACAACTGAAGTTCAAACCTTTTGGCAAAGTAAAGCAAGATCACGTGGATTGATTTTAAGTCCTACAAGGACGTAAGAAGCTTTTAGCAGTTCTTTTATACATTTTGTTAAAATAAATAATATAATGAAGCTGTCAAATCATGGAATGAAACTCCAATAAATGCAAGATGACCAAGTAGTATGCAGGGAAAAGTTTATGGTTGGGTCAAAATTTGCACATAACCGCTGCCAGTATTTTGTTTCCCAATTCAAGTAACCAGCAAATTTCCCTTTTTTTTAATTTTTATGTAACCAGTAAATTTAAATTGGTATGTTTTCATCTACAAAATGTAGAGTCTGAAGACAGAAAATTCATTCGCTTTTCTTTTCTTGAACCTGTGCACTTGTGTTTTCAAGGAACAGTTGTCCCCAAATACAGAATTTTCCAACTCAACCGAAAGTATATGAAGTTCTATATTTCTAGCCTACAAAAAGAAAACATTAGTTCCAATCACAGTACTAGTTGCCTCCCATCAGAAATTAGAGGTATTAAAAATGTGAATATGAGTCACTAGTGTAGATCTCATGTAGCGTACGCATATTTCATTAAGTCCTTATGGTTGGGGGTTTTGGTACAATTAAATTACCATGAGCAGCAGCTATGGCAGACATGCTAGCAACCTCCACTGAGGCAGAAGAAGAGACCCCTTTACCTTCCGGTACAGTGGAAGAAACCTATAAAGATAATTTTAATTATTTAATAGATAATGACAAATTTGATACCATTAAAATTGACATTTTCTCATGTCAAGTTTTTTTGAGTGTCAATCGCATGTTAATTATTCGATACTTTTACTATGCACAGTAAATAAGCAGGCATAGTAGGCAGTCATAGATTTTTGCATAATTTGAAAATAAAAAAGTTCTTCATACCAGCATGCTGATGCTGTCCTTGAAGTGGACACCTAATTCTGTCATTAAAACCAAGATTGTGCCCGCTGCATATGCTGCCCACCTGAAATATAAAGAATTTAAGTAGAATATAACATGATATAAATAAAAACAAACAGTACAGAAAAGACTAGCTCACTTTTGAGATGGATCTTGAGAAAAGTATTTTCTAGCCTTCTCATAAGACATGGGCTTGTCTCCATCCATAAAATCAGACAGATCCATGTCGAAGGTTGGACCGCGATTACTCAATTCGGAACCATATGATACCTAATGGAAAAAAAAGAGATAAGAAAGATAACACAGAATATTACAAATATACTGGCAGGTCCTTTTCAGTGTATACACTAGATGAAAAGATTCAACTCTTAGTTTGATTTAAAGTAGAAAACCATCCTCAAATCTAAAGAAAAAGCAACTACCGTAAATAAAATACTGAAGAATTAGAGAACCACTCCAATTGTTTCTTTCTTACTGTATGGAAAAGAAAGATTAACTCAAATGCTCATCCATACAATTTGCAAGACAGGTGTTGATCCTTGTCCTTTGGCATCCTGCCGAGCCTGGGCATGCTTCCAAAGCCTATGTTTACTTGGATGATTCCTTTGGACTGCAACATGGCAGGCTTCTCTAATAGGCATCTGAAGGAGAAATATGATTCAATAAATGGAAACTCAAACAAACATATAAAAATATAGCTAAAAGAAAAGATTCAGGAAGTACCATGCAAATCCAATTAAGGGAAATAAATTTGTATTACATAAAAATTGCAAAGATTATCGTACCTGCAAGACAAGGCTACCTGAGTAGTCAGCAATTCCTCCCATTACATCTAAACGTCCAGGTGCTCTGGTCACAAAAATATCTCTCTGCACTCCAAGCATAAATATAGAATTCAAAAACTTAAAACTGAAGATTTTGTAGTAGCTATGGGAAGTCTGAATGTTTGAATGCAAATGCTTGTATCATATTCCACCCAACTATTATAGGCTTGTATATCTTAAATCATTACAATGAAATTATTTAATTAGTGATAATAAAACCTTGAACAGACTCATCCACAAACCAATTAGCACTATTAAGATGAAATCCATGGCTAATATAACAATACCAATCAATCTATTTTAAAGTGATATCGACCCATGAAATAGAACTGATTATCAATAGCCTGTTTCCATAGAATGAGAAAGAACATTCATCTCACGCATATCAATATTTGTTAACAAGCAACACCACCAAAAGAGGTCGTAGGAAATAATTGTGCCAATAAACAATCCAGGAAAAAAGGAAATAGAGTAAGGTTTTGTGTTACCTCCCAGTTAAAGACTCCAGCAGCAGCCTTTTGTTCTCGCATCTGACGCTTCTCAGGACTTCTCATAGGGTCATAAGCATCATTCAATTCAACTAAACTCTTTAAAAATGATACTGTATCAGAAAGACCATGAAGATCTCCATGAATAATCTCAAAGTCATCAATGCATCTGCAACACGAATTAAGCAATATTGGTTTGAGATGTATGATAATTGCATAGTCATCTACAAATAAGAAATTTGCAAATTTTACAAGACAACTCACAAGTTCATTATAGAAAAATTTCCATTCATTTGGTTAGTGGATGATAGACAGCTACCAGCACCATGCTCATTTTCAGCACTTGCATACCACTCAGGAATGCTAACATCTCGCCCAGGGGCCCTTTGTAGTTGATACCCTAGAATTATGGCATCACGCAACCTTCTTGCTCCACTTAACTATATTTAAATGTAGTAAAAATTTAATTAGGGTGTGCATGAACTAAAGTTGAGTCTTGTATCCATTGACACCATAATTTGTTTTTTGGGGGGGTGGGGGGGATGGACCATGGTGGGTGTGGCTGATCATTGAGCCACTCTAAAGGTTCCATTGGAACTGTTTATACGCATTAAAAAAGAACTCTAAATCATATTTAGTTTCAAATATTACCTTGAATCCCAATACAAATAACATTATAATATTTATTAAAGAAAATGTGTATAAAGAAAAAAAATTCCCTACAAAAATACATCATATTGGAGTTTTTAATTGATTAAGATTTTTATTTGTCATCTGCTCATAGTAGGTTTAAGTTTATTCATTATTCTGTCAAATAATTGGGCTGTTTTAGGAGTCCAATAACGAAGAATAATATAATATACTGCATTGGATTTGGTTTCTAATTGTCATTAAATATTGATAAATGATTTCTCCACCAATTATTTTTCTCCCTTTCTCTCTCCTTAAATTTTTGCATTTTTCAATATGAGTAACTTAAATGTTTTAATCAAACAGAACAATCTAAATATCTAATGGAATTATATAGGCACATCAGAGCGGATGGATCTGGTGGATTAAACATTCTATCTAGATACAGATGTCAAAAAATGTCAAAAATAATAAAAAACAATAGTTACCTTATCTGATGTGTAGATTTTCCCTACAGCTGCTTCTTGCAAGATGTGAGCTGCCACCTATGATTTTAAAGTTTCATTAAGAAACTCTAGTTAGCCACCAAACCCGAAAGAGTGGCGGATGAATTGTAACTTAATTAGGAAAAGTGAATACCTCACCACCATTGATGCCTCCCTCATAGCATGGCTTCAAAGTAATGGCACGTTCAAGGTAAGGTTTCCAATGACCAATAAGCAAGTCCCTTCGAATCATCTCAACACCACTTTGATAATACTGATAAAAAATAATGAGCAATTCTCAGATAGGCAGAGAGGAAGATAAGACTAAAGAAGGGGAAAAACATCTAACTGCTCATTCTTCTACATCAGATTATTTAAATAAAAAGAATAAGGATACCTCAAGCATATTTCTCAAGAAAGGTTCTTCATTGAAATAATCTCTTCGTACAAAGACAAAAGGAAGTTTGTATGCCAAAGCCTCGCTCGCAGTGCCATATCCAATTTTTCCTGCAGAAATGCAGAATTTTCAATTTTTTTTTTTACATAAATCAACCAAACCCAGCTTTGCAACAAACAAGTCATGCTTACCAAGCATGCAGTCTGATGCTGCTATAAGATCAGGTGTATATGCATCTTTTGCAAGCTTTATGAAATTTGGTGGAAGTTCCTGAGCGTCGGAAGAACCGCAGACCTGACTCAATAAAACAGTAACCATGAAATGGAACGTCTAACAGTACATTTTATAGAATAAGGCAGACAACCTTTTGCCACGAAACATACCAGGCACAGCCATCCAGAAGGTAAGTACTCTTCCTTCAACTTCCAGCCTGCTGGCTGCAAATGAAAGAGCAGTTAAGCCACAGTTGAAGCTAAATGGAATACTTCGCAACCTTAGACAACTATGACAACCTTTTTTCTCTTTGCTGTGAAAATTATAATCAAACACAAAGCATTCCAAGAAAGAAACAATTGTAAAAAAAATAGCTAATGAGTAAGTATTCAAAAGAAAGGGCAGCTACAGCCTATCGTTTTATTATCATTTATCAATAACTGGGAACTGCAGCCACAAGCTTATCATTCAAATTTGAAAATTTCCTAACTGAATCAATGGAATAGTAGAATAAAACGATAGTTCATTTTACGCGATCCACCAAGTCCCAAGAATATTACCTACCAGATAAACAGACAGAAGAAGATAACCAGGGGATTTATAGGGTAAAAAAAAATCATCTATTGCTTACCTGCCCGCCAAAATTAAGGATTACTAGCTTCACATCTTCCCCAATGCCAAGTTCTTTTCTCACCTATAGGTACAAAGTAACAGAAGACCAGCATTACAAGTCAAGTCAAGCAAAGGAAATGGTTCAACAATCAGTATATAGAATAATACCTCTTTGCGGGATTTATGCACCCTCCTGACAACCAGAGGTACATCAAAAACATCACGAAATGCCGGCACTGCAAATATTAGAGATGCAATTTGGGATAACTAATCAGAGCCTCAGTGATATGTATGCCATTAAGATAGTTATAAAATAAAAATTATTTCATATTGCAAAAAGGTGTGATCTTGAAGTCATTTAATTTAAGGCATACTTGGACAGTATCCTGGGAGGCGGATCAGGAACTCAGAGTGAGAATAATCTTCTGCAATCTGTGTTGAGAAATCAAACAGCTTTGTCACAATTAAGAAGCAAAAAATGCTAGCAGCCAATCAAAAGTAATATGCAAAGATTAGTATGTTGACCACCAATACGATCAATTAAAAGACAAACAATTCCTAAAACAAGACACATTTTACCTGCCAAACTATTGATCGATGGTGACTTCCAGCAGCCATCACATACTCTGCATAGATGAAGTCCCAACTGCAAATCAAAATGGTAGATAAATGAACAAAATATGCAACAAAGAGCAATGTATGGTCTAGAATGGATGCGAAAAAGAGGTGAGCGAGCATATTTCATCACAAACCAGGACTTAGTGACTTTATTCATGAAATTCATTTACATCTATGAAAGATTAGAATTTGTATAAAAAGCCTATTCAACAAAAACTTAGAAACTGAAGATTTTAGAGGCAAAAGATGAGGAAGAATTGAGAGAGAAACCGAAGATTTTTTCTCATATCTTTTCAAATGTATGTACATTAGTATAAATAAGACTATAAATTTTAAAAAATAGACCACCAATCTAAGAATACAGCTGATACACCTCCTACAATTAGTCAATATAGAAAAGGAAACTAAATCCTAAGAAATCAGTTAGTCAACTATCTGATTCCCTTATTTACAACCTATACAACTCCGCAAATCATAAGGAAAATATATACTAATTTCTGAGAATAAATCTCATAAATTCTATACTCTCCCTCAAGTTGAGTAATAGATATTAATCATTTCCAATTTGCAACTTAGTTCTTCAAAGATGGTTCGAGGTAATGCTTTGGTGAGAACATCTGTGGTGAGAACATCTACAATTTGATGATGAGTAAATGTATATAGGAGGTCCAAAATTTTTCCATCTAACTTCTCTTTAATGAAATGATGATCAATTTCTACATATTTGGTTTGGTCATAATGAATTGGGTTTCTTGCAATTCTTATTGTAGCTTGATTGTCACAATGCATGTTGATGGGTTCAGTAGTTGTGAAGTCCAGTTCATTGAGTAGTCTTTTTAACCACATTCCTTTACAAATCGCATAGGCTATAGCTCTGAATTCAACTTTTGTATTGCTTCGAGCGATTATTGATTGTTTCTTACTTCGTCAAGTTACAAGATTCCCCCAGATGAATGTACAGTACCCAGTGGTAAATCTGTGATCTACTATAAAGCCTGCCCAATCAACATCTGTAAAAACTTCAATTTTCTTGGTGGGGTTCTTACTGAAGTACAATCATTTTCCTGGTGTCATCTTGAGATACTTGAGTATACGATAGACCGTCTTCATGTGTTCTTTAGTGAGATTGTTCATAAATTGACTTACAACACTCACTGAAAAACCAATATCTGGTCTAGTCTGGGACAGGTAAATGAGTTTTTCCACTAATCTTTGATAATGGCCTTTGTCCATAGGTGCATTGTTTTCTTTGATTCCAAGTTTCATTGCAAAGTCTATCGAAGTTTCTATCGATTTACACCCCATCATTCTAGTTTCCTTGAGAAGATCAAATACATATTTCTTTTGAGATACAGAGATGCCTTTCTTTGTTCGGGCTACTTCTATTCCTAGGAAATATTTGAGATTTCCTAAATCTTTGATCTAAAATTCCTTGGCTAGGAACTCCTTGAGTTTATTCATCTCAATTGTAGAATTATCTGTCAGAACAATATCATCTACATACACAATTAGGATAACTATTCTGTCATTGGAGAAGTTCTTGACGAAGAGTGTGATCTACTTGGCATTGATTGTACCCATATCTCTTCAGAAATTTAGAAAACCTATCAAACCAGGCATGTGGAGACTGATTCAATCCATATAAGGATTTCTTAAGTTTGCTAACTCTATTGGTTGTAGTAGGAGATTCAATTCCAGAAGGAATGTCCATGTAGACTTCTTCTTCGAGATCACCGTTGAGGAATGTATTCTTGACATCTAATTGGTAAAGAGGCCAATTCAAGTTAGATGTCAGGGAGAGAAGGACACGAATAGTGTTGAGCTTTACTACAGGTGCAAACATTTCCTAATAGTCAATCCCATATGCTTGAGTGATTTCTTAGCCACAAGGCGATCCTTGAATCTTTCTACACTTCTATTTGCTTTGTGTTTGACTGTAAAGATCCCCTTACACCCGACAAGTCGTTTTTCTGGTGGTAGTTTTGTGGGTTCCCAAGTTTTGTTTTTCTCTAAGGCACTCAGTTCTTCAAGAATAGTTGTCTTCTATTAAGGTACTTGAATAGCTTCGTGAACGGAATAAGGTTGCTGATAAAGGCCTTATAACCTGGTGAGAGAATTTTATAGGAAACAAAGTTGTAGATAGGGTAGCTTGTACAAGATCTTACACCTTTCCTTACAGCAATTGGTAAATTCAAATCATTAAGAGGCAACTCAATAATAGGAGGTTCGGTGATGTTACCTTGTGAACTGTCAGAGTGGCCTGTACTCGGGTTGGACTCCTGGACTGGCTCAAGATATGCTCGGTTCTTCGTTCTCTCTTGAGTTCTCCTCCTCCTAGAGTAGACAAGAATATCACTGTTTGGGATAAGGGAATTTTGAGGATCTGTTGGCAAATGAGTTGAGGGTTCATTGGGATTATTAGAAGCATTTGTTTGAGACACTGATTCACTTTCGAGAATTTGAGGGATATGATTTGAGACAGAAATTTGTGGGAATCACTATTTGTTCGGATGAAGGTGATGATTGAGTGGTAATGCTATTCCAAAGTTGGTATCCATTGCCTATGTTTTCCCCTTGAATGGTAGGTTTGGGATAGTATTTATATTGTTCAAAAAAGATAACATCCATTGTATTGTAGAACCGTCTTGTGATAGGAGAAAAGCATTTGTATCCTTTCTAGTTTGATGAATACCCTAGGAATATGCATTTAATGGCTCTGGGATCAAGTTGACCTCTATGATGCACATGGACATAAGCAAAGCATCCAAATATTTTAAAGGGAATTTTGGACACGATTTTGAAGTGTGGGTATGAATCAAGAAAAGTACTGACAGGTGTTTTGAAAGTTAGGACACGAGAGGGCATCCTATTGATAAGATAGGTATCCATAAGGACAGCTTCCCCTAGAACTGTTTAGGGACATGAGTTGTGAACATGAGAGATCTACCTACCTCAAGAAGATGCCTATTTTTCCTTTCAACTACCCCATTTTGTTGAGATGTGTCAACACAAAAATTTAGATGAACAATCTCATGACTTAATAGATAATCACTAAGTATTGAAGCGAAGTATTCCCTAACATTGTCAGTTTTCAACACTTGGATCTTCGTTTGAAATTGGGTTTGAATCATGGCATTGAAATTTTTAAAGATCTGGCCTACTTTAGATTTTTATTTCATGAGAAATAACTAAGTAATTCAAGTATGATCATCTACAAATGAAATTAACCAATGTGTCCCTGTTATATTTCTGATTCGAAAAAGTCCCCAAATATCAGTGTGAATTACTGAGAAAAAATGTGATTTTTTATATGGAAGATTGGGATATGAATTTCTAACATGCTTTGAAAATTGACACACTTTTCATTGAAAATGCTTTGAATTTTTATTTATGAATAATAAAGGTAAATTTTTTTTCAAATACAAAAAATTGGGATGACCTAGGCGATAGTGATTCAACATGATTTCATCATCGTTATTGGACTTTATATTTAACAAAGCTTTATTCTGATACCAAACCTCTGACATAGCTTGGAGGACTTATCTTTCTGGAGGGTCTTCACCTTTGAGGAGATAGAGTCCCGAGCACACTTTAACACTGACAATCATCTTCCCCGAATCTTAGTCTTGAAATTCACAAAGGTTATGAAAAAATTTAGCCACACAATTTTTATCACGGATGAGTTTAGTAATTGATAAGAGATTATAATCAAGAGTTAGAACAAGAAGAATAGAAGCGAGAATAAAAAAACTTGAAATTTTGGCTGAACTAATCCCTATTACTTTGGACATGGATCCATCGGCAATTCTAACAGTGTGTCCTTCTTGGCAAGTTTTAAGATTCATGAAAAAAGAAGTATTACCCATCATGTGGTCTGAAGCACCTGAATCAACAATCCATGGTTTCTTAACCTGCTTCACACTAAGAGCGTTAGGGGTGTTACCTGATTGAGCCAAAGTTACAAATGATGTTAGAGTTGGCAAAGATTGTCCAAATAGTTTTTGGAGAAGATTAATCTATTCTTTGCTAAACAGGATAGATTCAATTGAAGCAAGTCCATCGGTTGTGGAGGCAGGATTTCCATGACTTTCTTTGTTGGTGTGTTGTGCGGAGGGTGGCTTCCAATCAGTTGGCTTGCCATAAATTTTCCAGCATGTTTCCTTAGTGTGACCATGTCTACGACAATGGTCACACCAGGGTCTTCCTCTTTGGGGACGATTGTCATCATTTTGAGATTATTGGTGTCCTCGAACAGCAAGTGCAAACCCTTCTCCAGTTATTGAAATGGCAGATTAAAGACTCATCATTACCTTTTTTCGACTCTCCTCTTGGCAAACTTCAGAGAAGGCTTCACGAATGCTTGGTAAGGACTTTGTTCCTAGAAATTTGCCTCGCACATTATCAAGATCTTTGTTAAACCCCATCAAAAATTTAAAAATCAGTTTCTTTTCAACAATCTGTTTATACAAGGTTTCATCTTCTGGACATTTTCATTCGTGAACCTTAAAAAGGTCTAACTGCTGTCAATACCGAGTGAGAGAGTTAAAGTATTGGATAACTGAAGACTCACCTTGACGAAGATCATGGAAGATGCTTTCAACCTCAAACAGTTTGGACATATTATCAGAACATAAATAAGTATCTTTGATAGCATCCCATATTCCTTTGGAATTACGTAAAGAAGGAAGTTCTCTCCAATCTCGTTCGTCATGGAATTTATCAACCATGATATCACCATATTATTCTCGGATTTCCATATTCTGTATTTTGGATCATTCTTGTTTGGGGTTGCTGTAATTTCAGTGAGGTAATCATCTTTCATCTTTCCACATACGAACATCATGACGGATTGAGACCACAGAAGGTAATTATGCCCATTTAATTTGTGACTGGTGATAGGCAGAGTATTGTTCTCGGTTCCTCCATTGGAGCCTGTCATCATAGATTTAGATGAGAAGCTTTGTTTTTCTCTTGTCATGCCATATTTTGTCATGTGAGGAGATAGATCTCAGGAGTGCTTTGATACCATAAAGATTTTAGAGGCAGAGGAAGAATTAAGGGAGAAACCAAAGACTTTTTCTCATATCTTTTCGAATGTATGTACAACAGTATAAGTAGGACTAAGAATTAGAAAAATAGACCACTAATTTAGGGATATAGTTGATACACCTCTTACAATTAGTCAATATTGAAAAGAAAACTAAATTCTAGGAAATCAGTTAATCAACTATCCGATTCCCTTATTTACAGCAAACAACTCAGCAAATCACAAGTAAATTATATACTAATTTATGAGATTCTACAGAAACTTCACAGGAATAACAACTTACCTGAAGTTAGTACAACAAACAGAGCGAATGCCAGCATCAGCTGCAGCTCGGCATGCAACTGGAACTACATCAGAGACCTGCAATATTTTTTTCTATAATTATTATCCTAGGTCAAAGCTTCAAACACAAACCACTGATTATTCACTTAAAGAAATATTTCAATATCTTTCATGCAAATTTTGGTGCTAATCACCGATTTCCAATTCAAATATTTCACAAATAAGTCGAAAAATCAAATAGATACCACTAAATCAGCTTTGATCAAGTTCAGCCACTCCACTTCCGTCGCCAGAATTTTAGCTCGGGGTTTCACCGCCGTCTCCGAATACTAAGATCCACAGAACGATGAAATAAACAATTCAATGCCAATACAGAACGAAAAAAAGAAGAGAGTACAAGTAACCATCAATTTTAGTACCTTCTCCAAAGATGCAAGACGATCCACAGTCAAAGCATCAGCCTGAACAGCTCCACAGTCCAATAACACCTGATTATCATACAATTAACCTATAAGTCCTCAAACTTAAAAAGACATGGCATTGAAATTGCATAGCCAGAGTTATCCTACTTTGCGAATGAAAAGCCGAGGCGACTGAACTTCGGAAGTGAAGACGAAATCGGGAGCTCCGGTAACGACGTGAACATCATGACCGGCGAGAATTAAGTTACGAACAACCTCAACAACTCTAGTAGCGTGACCAAAGCCATGGCCAGTCACATAGTAAGCAAAGACCAAGTGATTTCTCGAGGCCGATACTCCATCGCTCTCAGCTTCGATTCTCATCTTTTGTCTTACCTCCGATCAAACAATATAATATTTACATGCACTCCGTACGAACAATTGTAGTGACTGAAAAATGGATAATTTTTTTATTTATATATATTTTTTTGGTAAATAGAGAGCAAGGAACGGATGATCAGGGGAGATTTCGTATTTAAATTGGTAAGTTAGTTCATCGGATAAAGACGGCTAGTCTTTGATTCTATCCAATTCTTTGTAATCAATTTGTGATGTGATTCTCTCAATATACATACTTTTGATAACGTCTTCAACCCCATAATATTCCAAAATAGTAGAAATTATTATAATTAGATTCAAAACAAACTACTCGCCGATAATCAAAATTATTTATTAATTTTAAAATAAATGATAATATAATAATATAAGTTAATAAAATTTAAAATTAATAAAAATAATTTCATTCAAATAAAAATAATTTAATTATTTAAAAATAAGATTATGAATCGATAACATTCACTGGACAAGGTAGGAGTGTCAAGTTACGTTGCGTCTTATACTAAACTGCGATTTTATAAGCATTTTATTTTGCAATGTGATTTAAGTAAATAGTTACACACTTGTGTAACTGCCTTATATGCTTATATGCTTATGCAAGTGAATATATGAATGCAATTATATATATATATATATATATATTACAAAATAGACACAGATTAAATTACATAATGAATTTTCTCATTATTTGAGCTTATATAGTGAGTTTTATATGAAATAATTGCTCAAATAATGCAGATAAGAAAAGACATAAAAAAGAAGAAAATTTTGGTAAAAATTTTAGTTTATGTTTCAATATGTGAAAGTTTAAAGAAGTATATAGAAATTGTAAATAAACTATATGATAAATTATTTTAATTTATAATATCTTTTTTATTTTTATTTTTTAAATAAAATAATATTATAAACAAATATTTAAAATATAAATTGATCGATCTATGTATATTGAATAACCATATTATAATTTATAAATCTTAGATTTATCGTGATACTCTAGTGAACTTTTAATCTTTAATTCTAAATTATTTTGATTTATAACCATGATCTTCCAGAGAGACACAATCACTAATGATTACTGCAAGCTTTTAGATCTGTAAGTAATCTCTCTCAAGTCCGATGAAAAGAACAAGAGAGGTGGTAGCGACAACGTTCTGTTTTGTACAATGAAAGATACCCAAATTGTAAGTTCTTAACCAGAAATTTTTTTTTCTAATTTTTCTCTATATTTATTTTTTTTTGTTTTTTTTAATATATATAGAGAGAAAGAGAGACGTAAAAACGCTAGTAGAAAAAAAAATTCCTCTGAATTTCAAGAGGTGATTTATAATCTATTTCCTTATTAGATATTTTCTTATTTAAAATTTCCTTATTAGATCCTTAGTAAATTCAAATTTTGAATTCAAAATCTCATATGGAAATTTCCTTATTAGATACTTTGCATATTCAAATTTTGAATTCAGAATTTGCCTATATGAAAATTTTTTTTTTGGATTTTTAGTAGATTCAAATTTTGAATTCAAAACTTATCTATGTGGGAATTTTCTTATTAGCTCCTTAGCATATTCAAATTTTGAATTCAGAACTTACCTATATGAGTATTTCCTTATTTATAGTACATTGTCATATTTAATTGTGTTCTCCATGTACCAATAGCATAATTGTATTATTTTCAAACTTTATATAATTTAGACCATCACTAAATCATAAAGTTATTAATATGCATTGTTCACATTAAAGGCCTCACTTCTCATGACACATATTGAACCAGATAAATAATACTTAATTTAATCACTTCATAACGGGTCTAATTAGATATTTGACAGTCTATTATTCAATATATATTTATATCACATATATGTTGTAATTAATTCCAACAATCTCCCACTTAGGCTATATGTATATACATATATTGATAAAATCGAATTGAGTACTCAAACTGTGCTGTTATAGCCTTTTGCATCATCAACCAATTCCGTCCATCTATCATATTAATAAGGACTTAAGTAGTATTTGTCTCATAAAACAAAACTAAACCAACATAAATTATTGTGTAAACATAATTGTATGGCATGAATGATGAAGGGGATGTGTAGTTTGGAAATTACATGCAATGTGATCCACATGCCTATCTCCAATTTGGTCACTTTAACTTAATTTGATTTTGAGGTCAATCAAAAATCAAAGTGCATAATAAACTGAATAAATAAAGTCTGAATAACTGCATGATATATACAAATAACATAATAACATATAAAAGTTAACTGCATGATATCTGTAAAAGTATATCATATAAAACATAAAACATGATACATAAAATACAGACTCCTACTAAATATGACAATCCTCTGTAGCATAGATACCCATGTGAACAACATGCTCGTGAAACTGTTTGGGTACCAATTCCCTACTGCTAGCATGGAAGCTGTACCAATATGCTCAATACTTATAAGTTCACTCTGAACTCTTTCCTTTACAGCAAAGAACTTAATGTCGATATGTTTGGATTTTGACAAGCTCATGTTGTTGTTAGAATATAATATTACTAAGTTATTATCACAATATATCTTGAGTGGCAACTTGATTGTATCCATAATGCGTAACCCAGTGACAAAATCCCTTAGCCATATGCCATGGTTCAATGCCTCGAAACACGTAATGAATTCGGCTGCCATGGTAGAAGAAGCAATCATGGTCTGCTTTGCATTCCTCCAAGAAATAACTCCTTTAACCAACATAAAAATATAATCGGATTTTGACTTCATGTTATCCACACAGCCTACAAATTAGAATCAGTATATTCAATAACCTCAAGCTTATCTAATCTTCGATATGTCAGCATATGATCCTTCTTTCTTTGCAAGTACCTAAGTAGCCTCTTGGTTGCTCTCAAGTGATCCATACCAGGATTACTGAGATACCGGCCTAACATTCTTGTGATGTACACAATATCCGAATGCATACACACTTGATTATACATCAGACCTCCTACTACTAAAGCATATGGAATCTGATGCATTTTTTATTTCTTAAGTTCTGTTTTTGGACACTGATTGAGACTAAATTTGTCTCCTTTTGCAATAGAGGTATTTTCTAGTTTACAGTGTTCCATGTCATATCGCTTGAGAATTTTATCGATATATGCTTGTTATGAAAGCCCCAAAATACCCTTATTTTGATCTCTTTGTATTTTAAGGCCTAACACATATGATGCTTCGCCAAGATCTTTTATATCAAAATTACTAAAAATAAATCTCTTAGTTTCATGCATCATGTTTATATCATTATTGACAAGCAATATGTCATCAACATATAAAACTAGAAACATAAACTTACTCCCACTAAACTTGTGATATATGCATTCATCCACCAAGTTAGGCTCAAATCCAAATGAGACAATTTATTGATGAAATTTAAAATATCATTGTCGAGACGCTTACTAAAGTCCATAGATGGATTTCTTTAATTTTCAAACCATCTACTTTGAGTTATCAAACTCAAAGTTAGGTGGTTGCACCATATAAATGGATTCATCAATGTCGCTATTGAGAAACACAATCTTAACATCCATCTGGTGTAACTCAAGATCAAAATGTGCCACTAAAGCCATAATAATTCTGAAGGAATCTTTTATAAACACAGGTGAGAAATTTTTCGTAAATTCAATGCCTTCTTTCTGTGTAAATCCCTTAGCAACAAGCCATGCTTTGTATCTTTCCAAATTACCTTCTGAATCCCTCTTGGTCTTAAATATCCATTTGTAACCAACAAGTTTCACACCTTCTGGTAATGGGATAATATCCCAGACTTTGTTGTCATACATTGACTTTATTTCCTTATTCATGGCCTCGATCCATTTATGAGAATTCGTACTTTCCAAATCTTTATGGAGACTAAGAGGGTCATCCTTCATCATGCTAATGTCGAATTTATGTTCTTAAAGAAACACAACATTATCCTTAGATATTGTGCTTCTTCTCTCTCTTGTGGACTGCCTTAAAGGCACTTGTTCTTGTAGTTCTTGAGGTGGTATAGGTTCCATTTCAACATCAACATTGTCTTGTACCAGATTCTCTTCCATTTTTGGAGGTTTATTCATTGTAGGTTCATTTACTATACGATCTTGAACCAATGAGTCTCCAGATATTCTTATTACAATTGGTACCATTTTTGGCGCCCCTTGTATAGGAGAATCATGTTTCTCTTCAAAGATAATTTGATTTGTATTTCCCCTTTGAACCATAAAATCCTCAAAGAACTTAACTATATTTGTCTCGAAAATTGTTCTTTTAGTGGGATCATAAAACTTATACCCCTAGGACCTTTCAGCATATCCGACAAAATAGCAACTAACTGTCCTTTCGTCCATCTTTTTCTCTTGTGGCCAATAAGGACGAGCTTCATTTGAACAACCCCAGATTCTAAAGTGCTAGAGACTAGGCTTCCGCCCAATCCATAATTCATATGGAGTTTTGTTAGCTACCTTAATCGGTACCCGATTTAGAATATATATTGCCATCTTAAATGCTTCTCCCAAAGGTTCAATGAAAGTGAGGTATGAGAAATCATACTCAGCACCATTTCCATTAATGTTTGATTTTGCCTTTCAGCTACACCGTTCATTGTAGGCGAACCAGACATTGTATATTATGGCACAATTCCATTTTCCTCTAGAAATTTAGCAAAAGGCCATGGACGTTGTTCTCTTGAGCCATCATATCGGCCATAGTATTCACCACCACGATCCACCCCCAAACTTAAGTTTTTGCTAGTCCTCGAGCAAAAGGAAGGAAATAAAACAAAGATAACTGCATTTAAAATAGTGATTTTCAAAATATTTCTTTTCTCTTTTGAAATTACATAACTCAAAGAAATAAAAGAATTTTATCTAAGTATCAAAATCAATTTAAAAGTATATTACATTTTCACAATGAATTTTAGTGTGTGTGTGAAGTCTTTTCATATTTCATCACATGCAATCCGGATCAGTTTATACAAATATAAAATCAAACAATTTGTCATGAAATCACAAATCTCATAAGTTTATTTTTCATTTCTCTCTCCACTAATGTAGACAAACACAAAACACAAAATCAATAGGACTTTATTAAGCTTGTAATGTATGGCTTAGGTAAAGGTAGGATGAAGGATAATATTTAGCTTAAACTTTTCCCGAGCATAACATTTCAGGATTGAAAAAGATAATTCTATCATCACAATAATTACTTCCCAAATTGGGATTTCTCATCACATACAATAACTATATTTTTTTTTTCAGATTCTATATTTTTTTCTTCCTTTTTTTTTTAGAATCTCTTTTTTTTTTTTTTACCATACTCTTTTTTTTTCTTTTCTTTTTTTTTTCAGTAACCCTTTTTTCTCGATATAACCTTTCAACATTTACTAATAATTGCCACATGTTAGTGAGATAAGAACAATAGGTATATCTACACATATATATATTTTTAGATAGGCTTTTAAATTGAGAAAAATATATATGTAAACTTTGAGGCTCAAAAGGGGTATACTATGGATAAAGCATGTGAAGATAGATAGAAAGGCTCAAATGATCCAAAGATGGCCTAAATCATTTTCTTAGTTAAATGTTATCTATAATTTCGCCTCGAGAGAAAATCAAACAAATTCTAAAAACTGTGACACCACAAAAATCAATCGAATTTCATACTCATATAAACCTTCTCTAAATTATCATAGCAACTCAAAAATCAAGACTAGTGCTCATGAATATTTATTCTTGTAAAAATGAAACATACATAAAAATTATTCATCACTTAGACAATATTCAAATTTTTCAAAGAATTATGCATCATTTAAATCGAAGACATAAAAATAAATCACTACTCATAGCAAAATATCTTCAATAAACCAAACAAAACAAAAAAAAAATTAACAAGCAATAACATCCAGAAAGTATTTCAATTAGGTTTAATATATCCACCACCCCCAAACTTAATATACACATTGTCCTCAATGTGTGAAAGTTAAAGAACATATGAGATGGGATTAAAGAAACTTCCTGGTTTGTTTGATTGGTTAAGTCAAAATTGATTCATTACCTCCAATTTGCACCTACGAAAACAAAACATAACATAATAAAAAGAGTAATAAATGCGAAAAATAAAAAAAACATAAATGTGAACACATGGGTTGCCTCCCAAGAAGCGCTTGATTTATAGTCTTCAGCTTGACTTCTCAATTTGTTTTTCTTTTGTAGGTTAAGATTTGTGTATAACAAAATCTCAACTTACGAGAAAATTGAAAAATAAATTAAGAAAATATAACCAAATTTTTTTTCTTTTTGTGAGTTAAGATTTGTGTTTAAACAAAATCTCAACTCACTAGAAAAATAAAAATAAAAATAAAATAAAACAACCAACAATAAGAAAATAAATTTTTTTTTTGTTTTTCTTTTCGTGTATTAAGATTTGTGTGTCAAACAAAATCTCAACCCACAAGAAAATAAAAAAAAATAAAATAAAATAAAATAAACTAACAATAAGCAAATAATTTTTTTTTGTTTTCTGTTTTTTTTTTCTCTTTATGTGTGTTAAGATTTGTGTGTAAAAGAAAATCTCAACAACAAGAAATTTGAAAAATAAATTACACAACCAAAAATAAGCAAATAAAATTTATTTTTCTTTTTATGAGGTAAGATTTGTGTGTCAAACAAAATCTCAACCCACGAGAAAATTGAAAAATAAAATAAAACAACAATAAATTTTTTTTTTCTTTTTGTAAGTTAAGATTTGTGTGTCAAACAAAATCTCAACTTACGAGAAAATTTTTAAAATAAAATAAATAAGAACAATAAGCAAAAAAAAAAATATATTTTTTATTTTTTTTTTAATTTTTTTTTTGAATTAAAATGAGATTGATTGGTATTAATATCAACAATGAAAATAGTAAAACAAATCCCCGGCAACGGCGCCAAATACTTGTTGCGTGTTTTTCAACACACGAACTCGTGCAAGCATACACGGTCACAAGTAATAAAGATTTGTAAGTAAAGTATCGATCCCACGAGGATTTGTTACTATAGTTTGTCGAGTACTAAAATTGTATCTCTCTGATTTTATCCAAAACAATCGTTGGTTAATAAAAAAGAAAAATAAGAGAAAATAAAAGAAATCTAGGATTGCAATTTTTCACCAAACTAATGCACTCAAATCATGTTATTTTCTTTTGATTTATATTTTTTTAGTACATTTAATTTGTCAACCGAAAACTTCTTTTTTTATTATTCATACATCTCTTTCGAGCTCCGTATAAACACACCTCGTTAAATTAATTTACTATATCTCTATGAAAATTAAATTTACCGAGATTCATTACGTTCTAAATTTTCAAATGGCCACACATACAATTAGGGTATATCTCTATCCTTCATCATACATGTCATTCTATTTACGAGCAATACACACACAAATGCCTTTCTCAAGTTTATTCATGTGCCACGGATCGTTGTGATAAGATTCGTAAATAATCAAAAAGCATTAAGAACAAAATAGAACGAACAAATCGAACGTCTTATAAATCTAACAAAAATAATTAAAATTAAAGCTTCATAAATTTAGATTAAATGCAACCCTAGAAAAATTAAATTACTTCATAAAATTAAAATAAAAATTATAACAACTACAGAAAAATTAGATGAAGCAGAAATAAAATTAAAACATAATTTAAAACAAATATTTGGCACACGCAAAACACAACAAAAGCCAAAAATGGCTTCTGCGTGTTTTGCCGTCCAACACACAAATACAATAAAAATTACAAACTGAAAAACTAAAACACTCTAAAAACTTTCGAAAATTAAAACTAAATCTCTACTCCAAAAACTACTCCAACCAAACTTTTTTACAACTAAAAACAATCTCCTATTTATAACAAAAAAATACATCTAAAATATTACATTTTTTATTTTATTTTTTTTACAAAAATGCGTAATAATTTGTATCGAAAAAACAAAAATTACGCGTATCGATTTCATTAATTAATTCACGCGTGAGCCAGGGGCGCCGATTCTGCATTTTTTAAATTCTTTATGCATGCCACGTGTCAGCATTTGATTCGCTACAAGAAAATGGTGGGACACGTGGCGGAATTTCATTGGCTGCGGGAAACGGGCGTGCGAAGGATTGTCGCACGGGAGATGACGCTGAAACGTGGGCGTAATCCTGCGCTCTCGCGCTCATGATAACATGCCACGTGTCGGAATATTATTTGCTTAAATATTAGTGGGACACGTGGCAGATTCTTATTCTGTAAAAACGGAGGATGCACGCTGCTTCCATAACCCGCGTCACACACGATTGTTACACGAGCGGCTCGGTGCGCGACAGCTTGGATGGACGCGCTTTAATCTGGACCGTTGGTCTGATCCAACGGTCAGCGATCACCTCGGGGGAATCTGCGCAGCCGACATGTGGGGCCCACTCTGACGCCGGCCTGCGCGACACGTGGGACCCACTGGCACGCCGATCCACGCGAAGATTCTGCACGCGATTTTTCCTCGTCTGGTTGTACTCGCCGAATCTGGACCGTTTAATTGATGATCGAACGGCGCGTGATGGACGTCGTGATTTGTGCGAGTGTGATTCTTTTCCTGCGCAGAAAATTCAATTTTCTTAATTATATTTTGACCCACAAATATATTTCAAATTACATTTTCAACTTTTTTTTAATTACAGTTAAGCCCTTTGCTAATTTTAAATTAAATTTTAAACTTTTAATAATTAAAATGAAGCCCAAATTTAATTTAAATTATATTTTCAACTTTTATAAATTGCAATTAATCACTCTTTTATTTGAAATTATATTTTTGGGTACAAATTTGCATTTAAGTACGTTTTCGATACAAATTACTTAATTTTATTTAAAATATATAAAAAACAATAAATACTAATTTATTAATCGAAAATTAACTAAAAACATTAAGAACATCGCAATTATAATTAATAAAATAGGTGAAAATAACTATATAAAATACAGTTATCATGGCCAATAAGGACGAGCTTCATTTGAACAACCCCAGATTCTAAAGTGCTAGAGACTAGGCTTCCGCCCAATCCATAATTCATATGGAGTTTTGTTAGCTACCTTAATCGGTACCCGATTTAGAATATATATTGCCATCTTAAATGCTTCTCCTAAAGGTTCAATGAAAGTGAGGTATGAGAAATCATACTCAGCACCATTTCCATTAATGTTTGATTTTTCCTTTCAGCTACACCGTTCATTGTAGGCGAACCAGACATTATATACTGTGGCACAATTTCATTTTCCTCTAGAAATTTAGCAAAAGGCCATGGACGTTGTTCTCTTGAGCCATCATACCGGCCATAGTATTCACCACCACGATCTGATTTGATGCCTTTAATCCTTTTGTTGAGTTGTAACTCAACTTCAGCCTTGAAAGATTTAAATGTGTCCAAAGCTTAAGCCTTTTCTTTAATTAAAAATATATAACCATATCTAGAATAATCGTCAATGAAATTGATAAAGTATACATGCCCATTCCTAGTAGCTATAGGGAATGGCCCACATATGTCTATATGTATTAGCTCAAGGACATCCATCATACGATTGGCTCTATATTTATGCATGCTTGTTTGTTTGCCCTTTGCACACTCAATGCATGGACCGAGATCCGACATGTCTAAAGGTCACATAATATCACTTTGAATGAGAAGTGTAATTCTCTGTTGAGAAATATGACCTAAACGTTTATGCTAAAGTGTAGCTAAATCCTGATGTGTTAATTGTTGTCTAACGTTTCGAGTTTCATTGTTCAAGGTCTCATTATAGGAAAAAATAATATTTAAAACAAATAGAAAACCAAAAGCAAGCAGATTGGAGTTTTGATACAAACCAAACTTTTTATCTCCAAATGAACAAGTAAAACCTAATTTGTCCAATGTAGAAACATAAATTAAGTTCTGCCTAAAAGATGGTACAAAAAAAGTATCAAACAAATCCAAATTCAAGCCAATTTTCAAAAGTAATCTAAAATCTCATATAGCTTTAACTTCTGCCTTGTTTCCATCGCTTATATAGATGTATCTTTCACCATCACTTGGCTTCCGATAACTTTAGTAACCCTACATAGACACAGAGATGTGAGTAGTTGCATCCGAATCTACCCATCATGTGTCTACAGAAAACAGAAACTGCATTAAATTCTTCACAAACAAATGAAAAATTAATATCTTTCTTAGCATGCCATGCGTGATAGTTGGTACAATTCTTCTTCACATGCCCTTCAGATCCACAGAAGAAAAAAATCCTTATTCTTTTCTTTATTTGACTCCAATTTGGTAACCAGTTTCTTGTCTTTAATGGGCTTCTTCTACATACTTGTAGTTACAGCATCTGAATTGGCCTTACATTTATGTTTTCCTTTTTCCTTAGAGGTATAAGAAACATTTGTACTTTTTCTCTTATCCAACTTCAATCTCTCTTTCTCATGAACACAGTGCGAGATTAGTTCATTAATTGTCTGTGTTTCCTTCTAACAGATGTAACTCACCTTGAATTGTCCAAATGAGGGAAGAAGAGAATTAAGGGCCAAATAGACTAGCATATCATCTGATATAACTAGCTTATGTCCCTTCAATTTTGAAGTAGTGTGCATCATTTTAAGAATGTGTTCCCTGACATTACTCTTATCATTGTACTTCATTGTGTAGAGTTTGTTTAATAGAAGACCTATTTCAGCCTTCTCATTCCTGAAAAACCTTTGCTCAAGTTCCTTAGGATAGTCTTTAGCAAGAGTGGAATCAGAAATCGATCCCTTAAAACTTATAAGAATGATCTTCTACATGACCCAAAGACACAAGCGATTTGACCTCATCCACCATGCATGTGCATTTTGTTCCTTTTCATAACTAGTTTCAAAAGGCGTAAGTGGTTTGGCTTCCTAAAACGCTATGTCCAGGTCAAGGCACCCAAAGATAATCTCTAGATTATCTTTCCAATCCTTGAAATTAGAACCCGTCAGCATCGAAATGTTATTGATGTTGGTTGTAAGATCAATAATTTTTGCTAAAAAATATTCACAAAAAACTAATCAAATAACCAAATAATTATAAATAAAAAATCAAAATAAGCCATATTCCATTTACTATGTATCTTCAAATAATAAGTGCTTTTTGAAGTCAATGATTATTATAAGATAAATAGGTGTAGCAATTGAATATAACAGTCCATTTGATGTCAATTAGTTAACCTTCTTTTGGGCTAACTAACTAATTACATCCAAAACTCAATGATTATTACTCATTCATTATCACAAGTATACATATACAATACTTGACTATTTTTTTCCTTTGGGCCAATCCAATAACTAAACATCATATGTATATCTTTTGTGTATAAATTGGCAAATGATTAATGCCGGTATGAGAGCTTACTTTGGTAAGATGATACCTTGGTCAATCATATTCCAAAATATATCTCAATCTGAAGTCTTCATAATGACTTGATATTATCTTTGGCAAAAAAGTTATTTAAAACATGACTTAGTACAAACTTATTAATTCTTCAAACAATCAATTAACAAAGTAATCATTTGAACAAAATCCAAAGTCAAGTTTGATTTAATCAAATTATTGTATACTCTGTTATGGTTCGGAAATAATTGTAGCAGAATACCAAAATAATGAATATGCGAAAATACAGATCAGAATTGAGTAATGCTTAATTTGAATAATTTGACCATTGATCATAAATAATTTGAATCAAGAAAAATTATGTTATTACATAAATATTCGTCTTAAAAGTTTCCAAATAGAATGAACTTTATGTTTAGAAAAATTATTTAAAAATTTATAGTTATTAGTTTTCTTAAAAGTTTCCAAACCATAAAAATTCGAACCAAAATCAAAATTTAACGGTTCAACTAGAGTTGACTTTGATACCAATTGATCAATCTATATATATTGCATAACCATACTACAATTCATAAATCCTAAATTTATCATGATCCTCTAGTGAAATTTTAATATTTAATTCTAAATTACCTTGGTTCATAGCCATGATCTTTTAGAGGAACACAATCACCGATGATCACTAGAAGCCTTTAGGATCTCGAAGTAATCCCTCCCAAGTTCGATGTAAAGAGCAAGAAAGGTGGTAATGATAACGTTCTATTTTGTACAATGAGAGATACCCAAATTGCAAGTTCTTAACCAGAAAAACCTTTTTCTAATTTTTCTTTATATTTTTTTTGTTTTTTGTGTATTTTTAATATATATATATATAGAGAAAAAGAGAACTAAACTATATTATCAAAGAGAGACGAAGAGACGCTAGTAGAAAAAAAAAACGCCTCTGAATTTCAAGAGGTGATCTGTAATTTATTTCTTTATTTAATATTTTTTTATTGAATTCTTAGTAAATTCAAATTTTGAATTCAAAACTTAACTATATTTAAATTTCCTTATTTGATATTTCCTTATTAGATCCTTAGCATATTCAAATTTTGAATTCAAAACTTACTTATATGAAAATTTCTTTATTTGATCCTTAGTAGATTCAAATTTTGAATTCATAACTTATACATTAATTTTCTTATTAGATCCTTAACATATTCAAATTTTGAATTCATAACTTGCGTATATGAGTATTTCTTTATTTACAGTAAATTGTTATATTTAATGGTGTTATCCAAGGACTAATAGTATAATTGTATTATTTCTAAACTTTATATAATTTAGATCATCACTAAATCATAAAGTTATTAATACACATTATACACATTAAAGGTTTCACTTCTCATGACACATATTAAACCCGATAAATAATACTTAATTTAATCATTTCATAACTGATCTAATTAGATATTTGACAATCTATTATTCAATATATATTTATATCACATATAAATTCATATATATTGTAATTAATTGAAATTAATTCCAACATAAATAAGTTATAAAATATTTTCACATGATATATCATAATATTTAATATAATATGAAATATATTCTAGTATAATAACTCTCTTATTTAATTATAAAATAGATACTTTAAAGTTTTAATAATTTCTTAATAAATTGAACATTTATTTATTATAGATAAAGTTAAGTTTTAAAATCAAAATATTACCAAAGTTTTCTTGAAATTACATAAATTTATCAAAATTTGGTTTAAAAAAAAAGGATGATTTCTAATCCATTTCAATGTTAGTAACCGAAAATTTTCGTAATTTGAGCAAAAATTTTGAAATTTTCATCCATGCATGTCAACGTTTGTTACTGGAATATTCGGCTTTGATTCAGTTACTCCTCTCTTTCCTTCAAACTTTATGATGTGCTCCTTTAATTGAATCCATTGAAAGTTATAATAAAAATGTAAATATGTTTATGAAATAAGTGGTATATTTTGTTAGAGATTGTTGTTATAAAGCTCCTTAATTTAAGGAGCAAATTAAGGAGCAAAACATGGAGCAAAACATGGAGCAAAACAAGGAGTAAAACATGGAGCTTAATTCAAGGAGCAATTCAAGGAACCACTAATTTAAGGAGTAATTCAAGGAGTGAATTTTCCTATAAATAGATGTGTAATTGTAATGAATTATCCATCCAAAGTGTTCATTCCAATTGAGAGAAAAGCTTAGAGAGCAAAGCTTTTGTGAGAGAAAATTGAGAGTAATTTTTTTGGGTGTAATTGGGTTGTGAGTTGTGAGTGTTGTAAACACCTTGTGTAATTTCTCCTCTTTCAGTAAAAAGATCTACAGTAGGTCCGGAGACGTAAGCAAGATTGGCCGAACTCCGTTATCAAATTTGTGTGTTATTTTCTATTCTTACTTTCTCATAAGTTTGGCTTATCGGGAATTTGCGTTATTTCCCAACAACTGGTATTAGAGCTTTTGGTGGTGATTTCTGTCAATTTCTTGCAAGGGTACTATTCACGTGAATAGTGAATTACGTGAATAGTGAAATTTTGTTGACGATATTTGTTCGTTGACGGAGGTGTTCTAATACACGGTGGTTTGCAGAAATAGTCAGAAACGATCCGGAGAAAGTCAGATTTGAGTGGGAGCAATGGCCGCAGATGAAGGAAGGGTGAAACTCGAGAAATTCGATGGCACAGATTTCGGGTTTTGGAAAATGCAGATAGAAGATTATTTGTATCAAAGAAATCTATATCAACCTCTCTCAGGGAAGAAGCCAGAGGCTATGAAGGAAGAAGATTGGAATCTTCTAGACAGACAAGCCCTCGGAGTTATTCGATTGACGTTATCCCGTAATGTTGCTTTCAACATAGCAAAGGAAAAGACCACGGTGGGTCTTATGGCAGCTCTCTCCAATATGTATGAGAAGCCATCGGGCTCAAACAAAGTGCACTTGATGAGGCGCTTGTTCAGTGCGGATGACGGAGCGCATCGGTAGCTCAACATCTCAATGAACTCAACACAGTCACAACCCAGTTGAGTTCAGTGGAAATTGAATTCGATGAAGAAGTACGAGCATTGATACTTTTGTCTTCTCTACCAGAAAGTTGGAATGCTACTGTCACGGCTGTGAGTAGCTCGTCGGGAAGCAATAAGTTGAAATTTGACGATGTTCGTGATTTGGTTCTCGGTGAAGAGATCAGGCGTAGAGAGCAATTGAATCGTCAACCTCTTCGGTTTGCATACGAGTCAAGAGGAAGAAATTCAACCAAAGGAAATGGACGTGGTAGAACGGACTACCGAGGTAGATCAAAGGACGGAGGTCCAAATCCGGGAATCCTAATAATTCTCATAGCTCGAAGACTATCGAGTGTTGGAATTGTGGAAGAACCTTACAAAAATCGGTGCAAGAGTGCACCGAAGGACAAACAAGTGAAGGCGAGAGGCAAATGTTACTTCCACCTCGGGAGGAGATGATGCATTGATATGCTCTTTGGAGAGCAAGGAAGAATCTTGGGTGTTAGACTACGGAGCATCGTTCCATGCTACTTCACAAAAAGAATTCTTCGAGAAATATGTCCCCGGAAATCTTGGAAAGGTATATCTTGGTGATGATCAACCATGTGCTATTATTGGCAAAGGTGTAGTGAAGATTAAGTTAAACGGGTCTGTTTGGGAGCTAAAGGATATCAGGCATATTCCCGACCTCAGAAGGAACTTAATCTCAGTGGGGCAGTTAGCCAGTGAAGGCTACACTACGATCTTCCATGGTGATGATTGGAAGATTTCAAAGGGTGCAATGACAGTTGCTCGAGGCAAGAAAAGTGGCACTTTTTACATGACAGCAGAAGCACGTTGTTCAATCACAATTGCAGCAGGTAATGAAACACCAAACCTGTGGCACCAGAGATTAGGCCACATGAGTGAGAAGGGAATGAAGATTATGCATTCAAAAGGAAAACTTCGTGTCTACGGTGTAGAGATGGACATGTGCGAAGATTGCATACTTGGAAAGCAAAAGAGAGTCAGCTTTCAAACAAGTGGTAGACCCCCAAAGAAGGAAAGGCTAGAGCTTATTCACTCTGATGTTTGGGGACCAACAACCGTCTCATCCATTGGTGGGAAACAATACTTCGTGACTTTCATCGATGATCACTCTCGGAAGGTATGGGTTTACTTTCTAAAGCATAAGTCTGAAGTATTTGAGGCTTTCAGAAGATGGAAAGCTATGGTGGAAAATGAGACGGGTTTGAAGATCAAAAAGCTCGAATCCGAGATAATGGTGGTGAATATGAAGACATCGATTCAAAAATTTCTGCTATGAGCACGGGATCGGAATGGAAAGAAGCGTACCGGGCACGCCTCAACACAATGGTGTAGAGCGTATGAACCGAACGTTGTGACGAAAGAGCCGGAAAGCATTCGTATCTGATCAGTCTAGAAGCGATTAAGCGGCGATCAACACGGCAGCTTACTTGATCAACCGAGGCCCATCTGTTCCATTGCGCCATAGGATAGCAGAGGAGGTATGGAGTGAAAAAGAGGTGAAACTATCACATCTAAAAGTTTTTGGTTGTGTAGCATTTGTGCATATCAGTGATCAAGGCAGGAATAAGCTTGATCCCAAATCCAAGAAATGCACATTCATCGGCTATGGTGAGGATGAGTTTGGCTACCACATTTGGGATGACGAAAAGAAGAAAGTTATCCGAAGCAGAGATGTGATTTTCAACGAAAGGGTGATGTATAAGGATATGAATAAAATAGACGCCAATGACTCAGAGCAAAATGAGCCAGTATTTGCAGATGCAAATGATGTCCCAAATAGTTCCGTAACAGAACCAATTGTAACAAGTCCTCGACGGAGGAACTTGTTGAATGAGTAGTACACAACATTCCGACACACCAAAACCTCTTACTCCGGCTCACCTATATTGAGAAGGTCTTCTCGACCTCACGTGCCTAACAGAGATACATGAACTATATGTTCTTGATGATGGAGGAGCCCGAATGCTATGATGAAGCTTGTCGGACTCGAGATTCTAGCAAGTGGGAGCTTGCTATGAAAGAAGAAATGAAATCTCTCATCTCCAACCGACGGACATGGGAACTAGCCGAGTTACCTATGGGAAAGAAGGCACTTCACAACAAATGGGTGTAGGGTGAAAGAGGAGCATGATGGTTCCAAGAGATACAAAGCACGCCTAGTTGTTAAAGGGTTTCAACGAAGGAAGGAGTTGACTACACCGACATTTTCGCTCCCGTTGTGAAGCTTCAATACTATCGGATCGGTGTTGAGTATTGTAGCCATTGAAGATCTTCATCCGGAACGAGTTGGATGTGAAGGCGCATTCCTTCATGGAGATTTAGATGAAGAGATATACATGTACCGACGGAAGGTTTCTCGAGAAAGAGGGAAGAAGAATATGGTGTGCAGACTTAAGAAGAGTTTGTATGGCCTAAAACAAGCCCCGAGACAATGGTACAGAAAGTTTGACAGCTTTATGCACAAGGAAGCTTTCCAGAAGTGCAATGCTGACCATTGTTGCTACTTGAAGATATAGGTCCAGTTATATCATTTTACTACTTTATGTTGATGATATGTTAGTAGCAGGTTCAGATATGGATGATATTAAAAGGTTGAAGCAGCAATTGTCAAAGGAGTTTGACATGAAAGACTTGGGTCCAACAAAGAAGATTCTTGGAATGCAAATCATAAGAAATAAGAAGAAAAGATCCTTGTAGTTATCTCAGGCAGAGTACATCAATCGTGTTTTGCAGAGATTCAACATGGGCGATGCCAAGCCAGTTAGCACACCCTTGGCGGTCATTTTCACCTATCCAAGGATCAGTCACCTCGGCATGAGGAGAGAGAGAATTCATGGCTAAGGTTCCTTATGCCTCGGCCATTGGAAGTTTGATGTCGCAATGGTGCATGCGAGACCGGACATTGGCCATGCGGTGGGAGTTGTTAGCGGTTATGTCAAATCTAGGAAAAACTCATTGGGAGTCAAGTGGATTTTGAGGTATCTGCGAGGCACCACGAGAAAAGTGCTTGTACTTTAGTAAAGGAGAATTAAAAGTACAAGTGCGTAGACACGGACTTTGGAGGTGAAGTTGATCACCAGAAGCACCACCAGGTTATATATTCTTGTTGGAACTACATTTGTTAGTTGGATGTCACAAATACGAGAAAATTGTCACTCTATCCACTACGGTGAGTATGTAGCGAATGGCTTGAAGCTAGTAAAGAGATGATATGGCTTCAAGGTTTGTTAAGCGGAGGGATTCAAACGGAGAAGAATGTTACTGCGTAGTGATAGCGTGCAATACACTTGGCAAAGAATTGACATTTCATTCTAGAACCAAGCATATTGGACTTCGTTATCACTTTATCAGATCTCTATTGGAAGATGATGTGTTAATACTGGAGAAGATTCAAGGAAGCAAAAATCCAGCAGATATGTTAACAAAGGTGGTGACTATTGACAAACTGAAGTTGTGCTCAACTTCAGTTGGTCTGCTAGAGTAACAAAGACTAGAAAAGCTGCTGCATTGATCGAGGTGTGAAGACAGATTGAAATCAGTCTTCAAGTGGGAGAATGTTAGAGATTGTTGTTATAAAGCTCCTTAATTTAAGGAGCAAAACATGGAGCAAAACATGGAGCAAAACATGGAGCAAAACAAGGAGTAAAACATGGAGCTTAATTCAAGGAGCAATTCAAGGAACCATTAATTTAAGGAGTAATTCAAGGAGTGAATTTTCCTATAAATAGATGTGTAATTGTAATGAATTATCCATCCAAAGTGTTCATTCCAATTGAGAGAAAAGCTTAGAGAGCAAAGCTTTTGTGAGAGAAAATTGAGAGTAATTTTCTTGGGTGTAATTGGGTTGTGAGTTGTGAGTGTTGTAAACACCTTGTGTAATTTCTCCTCTTTCAGTAAAAAGATCTGCAGCAGGTCCAGAGACGTAAGCAAGATTGGCCGAACTCCGTTATCAAATTTGTGTGTTATTTTCTATTCTTGCTTTCTTATAAGTTTGGCTTATCGGGAATTTGCGTTATTTCCCAACATATTTAGGATTTACATTTAATATATATATATATATATATATATATATAATAAAAAATAATTTTAGTTATTATTGATTTTTAATTGAAAAATAAGTTATATGAATTTTATTTTAATAAAAATATGTTTAAATTATTAAATTTTATTGATATATTAAATATTTAAAACTTAAAATTTAAAAATTAAGTAAGTTATATTTTTATTTTATGTATTAAATTATCTATAATTTTATAAATATTATAATTAAAATTTATTTATCAAAACAGTGTTTACATCCGCATATGTATGAAATTGTATGGAAATGAGATGAGACTTTAAAATGGATAGGTTTCCTTTGCATATAATTTCCAAATTTAGATATCAATCACATCATTATTTATTATTTAATGATGATTTTATTAGCAATAATTACACTACTTATTAATATATAATATATTTATAATTAATGTGTTACAATAAACTTTTTCCTTTTAAAATAAAATAAAATTTTATATCATAACCTAATTTATAAATACAATTTTTATTTTATGTAAACATATATTTTTTTTTATATAAATTTTTTTTTCGTATAATATAAAAATATATTTTTTATATGTTTAAAAATATAATACTCATATTTTTAAAAATAAAATTAGCTAAATAACTATATCCTTTGGAAAGATTGAGATGTGAAAATAATTATTCAATTAATAATTTTTTAAAAAAAATTTAAGTTTTTATTATAAGGCTACAAGTATTTTATTTTTGATAATTAAAAACGAAAATAATAAAAATAATATTTTTTAAAAATTATAAGTTATAATAACAAAATAACATTCATTAAGTTAAATTTATCGTATGCTTTTATTATTAAAAAAATTCAACTTATTATTTTACATTAAATATTATATAAATATCGTATAATTTGACATTTTTAGTTTAAAATATGATTATTTAGTGTAATTTTATTTAATATTATTATGTGTTGTTTTTATTGTTATATATTTTAAAAATATTATTTTATGTAATTTAAAAAAAATTAAAAGGACATTGTACCTGGCTAATGGTCAGAAACTCATAGTGAAGTTGCGACTATTCTCAGGCTAGGCCAGAAATGTAGTCATTAGTTTCTTCGTTTATATATAATCAAAGAATGGCCTAAATGGCCTAATATTAGACCAATAACTCTCTTTTTTTTAACTAGCATTTTTTAGTCCAAAAATGCATAACTTAGCTATTACACTAAATTGAAATTTACAACACTACCCCCCAAATCATATATTTCAAAATTATCACCTACTATTCATGTACAAAAACTATTACAAAATCACATTCATCCCCTTTTAGTATGTTCTATTAAAAATGATATCTCATAACCTTAACTCACAAATATAATTTTAAATCTCAAATCTCAAATTTTTAAATCCTAAACCTTAAATCCTTAAATCTCAAACCTCAAAACTCTAAACTTTATTTAAAAAAATAATAATTTTAATAATATATTTTCTTTTTAAGTAATAATTATTTAAAAAAATAATGATTTCAATAATGTATTTTGTTTGACGAAAAAATAATAATTAAATGATATTATTTAAACTTTACTAATATAAGAGTATTAAGGTAATTTACAATTTTTTTCATTTCATTCCAGTAACAAACAAAACAATGTAATATTGATTCTTTCTTTGATTCTAGTGATAAAATCAAATAACATTGTTTCATTTCTATTTCGATTCTGATTTCATTCTATGAACTAAACGCCACCTAAGTGTTTTGTCTATTGTTAATTCAATCATCCATTATTAAACACATACATTTCTAAAATCAGTCGTCTCTTAATAGAATTATTATTCCACTTTCATACCTATTGTATATACAATTTTATTCTAATTTTATCCTCAAATTCTAAATCATAAATCCTAAAACACCTAAATCCCTAAACCCTGAAACTTAAATTTTTTTTCAATATTGATCATGTAATATTAGATATTAATATTATGAATCAACAATAAAACTTTATTACCATATATTAATATTTGAGTGTTATTTTGCAAATAATATGAAGAAAAAATATAAAAAATATTATTTCTTATTTTTAATTTTTAATATTATATAATATTAAAAGTAATAATTATTTTAACAAATAATAATTTTTAATAATATATTTTATCTGATTAAAAATATAATAATTAAATAATATTATTTAAACTTCACTAGATATAAAAGTATTAAGATAATATATAATATTTTTCATTTTATTTTAATTTTAAATTAAACACTCAAATATTAATTTATTATTTAATTTGATTAAATCAAATGTTACAATAATAATACTATTTCTTTGTTTTATTATGTAAACAAAACGTGAACTGAAAAATATATTTTTTTACAAAATAAAATATTCCTTTTATTTGTTTTTTAAATTAATTTCATATTATATTAAATTAATTAATTATTATCTAAATTTTTTAACCTATTATTAAATTATTTTTTTAATTTAACCTATATTTTTAACTCTACATTATATTTATTAATTTTAATTATTATATATAAAAAAAAATTAAACAATAAAAAAATAACGATAACATCCTTTAATATCGTACTAAGTGATCTGTATTATATCAAATTTAATACAAGACTACTTATCATGCTATATCTCGTGCTGAGCAACTTTTAATACAAGAGTTGCGTGAACCGAGCATTATTATGTTTTTTTTAAACATGTATCGCCTTTCCCGCATTAAGCATAATGTAGTAGTGGCTTAGATTCGATTTAATGGGATGATGCAACTAAAATAAATAATATCGATCATACTCATCTGGCAGTCTTCCCTTGAGTTGAAGATAGCATAAAGAACAAAATCATGGTCATCAATTACATAATCTCATGAAAACTTTGTTTTTCTATTACAAACCAGGTAACACAAGTAATGCAGTGATAAAGACTAGTGTCCCCAAACATACAATTTTATTAGTGAAGTAGCTCAATCAATTTGCTACCAACGGATAGGGGTATGCGTGTTTTGAATAAACTGTGGCATCATACAATGTTGCTGCTGTTGCTGCCAATTTTGCAATCCTTCATTTTCTTCCACCATTCTGTCGAATTTTAAAGTAGGACCACCATTGCAATTGAAACTATTTTCTTCTGTATCCATCATATCAACCTCTTCGGCTTCCATGGGTATTAAAGAATCAACTGCTTCTTCCTCTCGCCTTGGAGTCAACCAATAACCAGATGCAACCCACGGAACAACAGCCAAACAATCATTCGAAGCATCTGCTGTATCTCCTTTGCTCTTTTCATCCTCTATCAGTTTCAAAGATTTTGAATTCCTCAATGAAAATATATGATCTACCAATAGGGAGAAAAAAGAAGAGAATGATGTATTAGATAAATAGACGATAGCCATATGAATCATATAAAAATCATATGATCAACTTCAAAATATCACTCAACTTGATCCTAACATCAAAGTTCATTAAGACTTTTGCTTCTGATAGCCTAGTCATATTAAGAATCTAACATATACCCCCAAATCATAAAGTAGAGAAGCCATACTCTTGAATTCTTTGAAATGAAATCAGTGTACCAATTTATCCATTTATTGTTCTCAATTTATCAGTGAAACAATAACAGTATTTATAACCAAATAACTGTATAAAATTATTACTGCAGATCATTCAAGAGCACATAGATCACCACATTATGTAACAGAAATTACTAAATCTTACAAAGAAAGGCTACGCAGGCAACAAATTTCAGGTTCATAAACACACTACCTCTTTTACTCGTAGCGAAATTAAAAGTGAATGTCTAATTGGAAGCATAAGATTAGTTACCTTTAAAACTGGGAATCAAGTCAGAATTAATAATCATTGAGAACTCATTTGAAGATGGAGATTTAAAGAAGGTTGTTTGTGTTGGATTGTAAAGCACAAGAGCTCTATCATTGTAAGCATCGCCCATAGGCATCGAGTTAGCAGGTAAAACATCAGTTTCCACCGTTGTAGATCCAATCAAGTGTTGGTCATGTGAAAGTGTTCGACTAAAAACCAGAGGAACATTGCTATTTGTATCTTCATTTGAAATTGGAACCAAATCAGCATCCTTCAAATATTCATAGAAACACACATCAAAATCAAAATTTGCAATAATTTCAGATTCAGCATAGTATGAAATTCATAAAAGGAAGACATCATATGAATGATTATCAACTTTGGGAAGTAAAATATGAAAATTTATTCAAGTACATCATATTTAGTAAGATAAGTTTAATTTAAGAGGATAAAGGGAGAAAGAGAAGATTGGGAACGTACCAGTCTCCTGGTTTTGGCCGAAGGAGAAGAAAAATTAGTTGGAGATAATTCCTCGTATAGATTTTCGAAATCTTTGCGTTTCATGTTTCAATTTCGTTGATACCGATTAAACGGAAGTGCGAGATGTAAAGTGGAAACCCTAATGAGATTGCTTGTTCGGATGCTAAAGTCGCAACCCTTGTTTGTTCACTTTTTCGCGCTTCTTCTGGAAATTTCTAGCTCCTAGTCCTTACCCATGAGAATATTTATATCCTGCGTGTATGCATCTCTCTACGAAAAAGTAAATTGAAGGTAGGATTCAACAATTATATCTCCCATCTGATTACACATTTATTTTCGAGTATTTAAAAAAACATTAGCTGTAAAAATCATTATTTGCAAAATATGAAATACTTATTATTTGAAGAAATATGTGTATAAATGTAATATATATTTTATATAAAAATTGACATAAAATATAGATATAATTATGAGTATGTAATTCATTTAATTTTAAAATATATATTATAAAAAATGTGATAATAATAGCTATATATTTTTTATAATATTAAGATATTATTAAATATATTTATTATAATAATATAAAATATCAATAATAATTCATAACTTAAGATTAGTTAATAACAAATATTAATTTAATTTATTTTTAGAGTTCTTTGTTAAACGATGAAATAAAATTTATTTACTTACTCTTCAAATCATAAATTTAAACTATCAAGTGTTATTTGATTTAAAATTTTGTCTCTTTTTATTTAATATATATTTTATAATAATAAATTTTATTCTTAAATAATTAATTTATATATTTAGATTATAAAAATTTCTTAAATTTTGTATGAATCGTGAAAATAAAATTTTAATATTTTAATAAATTATAAAAAATATATACACTTCTTTTATATATATTGGATAGTAATAATAAATATATTTAATAATATTGTTGAGAAAGTATTTTTATTTATTTATTATATGAAAACATATTATTTATATATAATATGTTTTTGTAATATGTAATGCAAATTTATGGGATGTTTGAAAATCAATATGGGTGATCAAACATTAAAGATTGAACTAGAAACATTGTATACGGAGACTAGAATGGATTCTACATAGCTCGATCGATCGAGGAAAGAGTCAATTATATATTGATCGAAGATTTTTTACCCAAATTTTAGATTCGCAATTTTGAAGAATTGATCGATGGAGTAAAGGGTCGATCACTCGAGCTTATAAGTTTTGATATGAAATAACGAACATGGGCATGCGAATCTACATATAAGGGCTTGAAGTTGAAGGTCATTTTGGTAAAAAACCAAGGGAGATTGTATAAGACCCTTAGTGTCCTAGAATTCATTTGTGTGAGATCAAGAGAATTAAGAGCTTGAGAGAAAGAAAGGTAAGGGATAAATATGATCTTTTTTTCATTGATGGTGGTAAGAAAGCTTAGTGTTTCTTGGACAATAAGCTTCTCTAAGGTATTGTTCTCTTCTATCCAATCCATTATTAATCTAAGAATTAAAGTGTATCTCTATTAAGGGAATGTGAGATTTTGGGTATGTTCTTGAGACTAAAAGGGATTGGGTGATGCTTGTATGACGATGATAGTAGATGATTGTAATCATATTTGATTCATAGTGGAATATTGCTTGGGTGCTTAGGTTGTGAATGTAAGCTTCATTATTTTGGAGATGAATCACATTAAATCTTGTGTGTTGTTTTATCATTTTCTTTGCTCGTATTTATTCCATGTCATTATATTGGTATGGCTGCATTTGAGCTTGTTATTTATCAATTGGTTCCCATTTGGTTCTCCTTATCTCATTTTTTGATTGGGTAACAATCGGTTTATTGGATGACTCCATTTTATATGAGCCTTAAAAAGACTCAATATAATCACAACAGATTGGTATCGGAGCTTAAGGTTTCAACTTTGTAGTGGTTTATGTATTTTGAAATTCCGTGGTTTGTTGTGGAGTCTTATTTGGTAGGAGTTTTGTGAAAGTTGATGGAAAATTATTTGAAAATTTCTTTGGTGTAATCAATTATGAGTAAAGTTAAGATAGGAAAATGATATGGTTCCAGTGATTTTCACATATGGAAGGCAAAGATGAAGAGCATCTTGATTCAATAAAAAATATCACAAGCCTTAGAAAGTGATTCGGAGTTCTGGATAGTTCACCAATTTTCAAAAGAAGGAGTTGGAAGCAACCATTTATACCTTAATTTATTTACACTACATAATGATGTGATTTGTAAGGTGCAAGGTGGGGTGACTGCAAATGGTATATGGAAGAAGTTAGACAAGATATAGGTGCAAAAGACGATGTCTCAAAAGTTCTATTTGAAAGAATAGTTATTTGGGCTTTGAATGGATATGTCAAACAACTTAGAGCCTAACTTGGCTCTGCTAGGAGAATTTCCATTGACTTGTCAAACATTGGAGAGGATTTTAGTGATTACAATCTCACCCATTGTTAATAAGAAGCTGTTACTTTGCTTGCCACATAAGAATATGAGCTAATTGGGAAATCGACGCGTCGGCACGACATTCAATCCAAGTTCAGAGAGCAATAAAACCTTCACACCACCTGTCGTCATGCGATTGATCCCTACGTTCCACCAATGTCCCACACCATTCGTTACTGTGAATCACGTTGCATTGAGTGGCACTGACTCAATATGCATTGACTCGGACAGGTCTCCCATGCCACACATCACACTCTGATTTTCTCAATGAATTTCATATGCCACGTGTTACGTTGTGATTAGTTGGCATTGTTGATTTTTCTTGTTTTGATCTCAACCCTTGATCTAAAATTGATCTGACGATTCAGATTACAGTTGAGCTATATTTAAGCCACTAATCACCCCATAAACCCTAATGAGTAGCCATTAGCATAATTTTGGTCAGTTTTTGGAGCTAAAAAGAGAGAAAAATACAAAAAAAAATTTAAAAAGAGATACAATTTTGGTGGAGATTCAAGAAAAGATTAGTACTACAATTTAAGAGATTGATTGTATTTCTTCTTCTACTCTTTTCTTTACCAATTTTTATGTCTTTTTTATGAAAAATATAAGCTTTATCAACATAATTATGTGTAGTTAATTTATTAATCTAGGGATCTTATGAACCCAATTTTCACCATATGATGATCTAATATTTTACCCAAATTATAATTTTAATTTAGTTATATTATTTAATCTAATTTTTATGTTATTAATTTTTTAACCAACAATTTATCTATAGAGGCAGTTAAATAGATTTGAGAGAATTATTTAGTTGTTTGTCTTGATTAAATAATATGCACAGTTTCTAGGCATAAATGTATAATTCTTATGTATGTGATCCATAATTAATGAACTTAATAAGTAGTATGTAATTTAATTGACAATAGAGTATAATTAAATTCATTACTATATGGTGTGTAGTTTACTTGAGAGAGTAATACATGCTAGGTTATATTCAATTGATCATGTAATTAATTAAAAATTATATTGCGAGGATTTTAACAATTCATATATTTAAAAAATTGAGAGATTAAGTATTCCTAGATATTTTCTCATATATATTCTTAGTTATCAAATCCGAGTTAATTAATTATTTTAATTTTTCTTTCTTAAAATATAAAAACACAAAAAAATGATTTTTATTTTTTAGTTTTAATAATTAGTTTCTAATAAAATAATCTATGTGGGAATGATATTTTCTTATCATTATATTACTTGTTGCAATATGTATACTTGTGTATTCATTACATGCACTTCGTGTGTGACAATCAGTGTTGCGGAGACTTAAGATGATATAGGTACCTATATTGAAGTGGATGTGAACCAGTGGCATAAGAGGTTAGGTCACATTAGTGCTCGTGGATTGAAGAAACTGGAAAAGAGGAAATCTCGTAATGAGAGATTAGTTAATGGGATGAGTTTTTGTGATCATTGTAAAATTAGCAATGACAAGTGTCATTTTCTTTGGCAAGGAGCAATGGAGATAACATATTGGAATATGTGTATATAAACTTTTATAAGACGGAGTATCTTATTAATAAATGCCCATCAGTGCCTCTTGACTTCAAGGCACCCAAAGAAGTATGGATTGGATGTCCAATGAAATACAACCATATGAATGTGTTTGATTGTGTTTATTATTCGATTGGTGTTGATGGTTATAGTCTCTAGTATGATGATAGCAAGGAGTACATCATCAGTAGGGATGTAACATTCGAAGAGGATGTGATGTTTTCATAAGTGGGTTCCGAGGATTCCATTAGCTCACCAAGTCTGGGCAGACGAGTTTATCGAATGTATGCAAAGAAATTCGGTGGAGATGCATAGATAATTGGAAGAGAGACTTAGTGATGATGGAGAATATTCTTAAAATAATACAGAGATAGTAATCTATAATGACTCAATTGAGCCATCTGAGCTAGTTGGTGATTGCTTAATAGCAAAAAATTGAGTTCATTGTGACAAAGTGCTCCTCAAAAGTTAGACCTTGCATATGTATTATAAGTGGAGTCGTGATTTTTGAATATGCAAAGAGTAGGGAGGTGATGAGTGCTTATAAAACATTAAAATTATCATGATTTAATGTACTTTAATTGATTAAATGGATTTATATTTGTATAATTTTATCATATTTTATATAAATTTGGATTTTCAGAATCACAAGTATGGACAAAACTATCAAGTCCCACGCACGCCCATGTCGAGTCCCGGACACGCCAACTCATGTCACGCTCGTTCTGCCACAAATCCCTTGTGCCAGCGCTCGTCTTATAGCAAATACCGCAAGCACCAGTGCTCATCCTACCACAAATACCATGCACGCCAACGACCACACACGTGTGCTAGGTTTTCTATCTCTCTCGAGACCAATTTTTGAGATATTTTTTTAGCCTTTTACTCACATATAAAAGGACCCTCTCCCCTAATCTCAAAACACACATATTCTTAGCTTTTCTATCTCTCTAGAAAGCTTACTTAGTTTTTTTTAGTTTTTTTAGTTTTAAAGTTCTTCTCTTTTTAACAAGAACTACTTATGTTTTTTTTATAAATTTCTAGTTTTTGATTCAATAAATAGAAATGCAAATTCGTTTTGAGGTTTTCTAGAAACAGAATTAGCATTAAAGTTCTGTGAGGATTCTTTTGAGGTATAATTTTAAAATGAATTCTTTATAGTTATTTTTATGTTTTATTTTTATATATTATATTTAATTTGTCTATGATTAAATTTAATATGGTTAGTTATTTGTAGATATGATATAATAATAACGTTGTTATTGCTTGCTAAATATTAAATAGGTAAAACATTTCTATAAAATAAATTGATTTTATTTTTATTCACAATTTTATATTAAGGATGTTAGAGAGAAATTTATTATTTTTCATCAAAAATTAAATCTGAAACTTAGATTTTAGGGTTTAATTATTCGATTTAATTTAAAGTAGTGTTATTTTATTTGTTGCTACAATCGTTCGGTAGTTAGAATGAAACTCTATTTCAAAAAATATTATAAGAACTATTATTCAAAAATGTATTGACAACATATTTTTAATAATGGTTTTAAAACTTGAAAGTTAGTGCTTGGATAATTAAATTATTAGGTTTAACTTGGATACTTTCAATAAAGTTTAAAATGTCTAACTGCACCAAATGTGGCATTTAAATGATTCATTTTTAATCTCTTACAAAAAAAGAATTAATTTAATTAAACAAATTAATTATCAACCCACAAATAAGTGTTAATTGATTTGTTTAATTAACAAGGAATATCAAATCCCACCAAATGTGGTATTTATATATAAAAAAAGAGAATCAATAAATATCAATTTATATCTTTAATAACCTAAATAATATGAGCAAACATAATTAACTTAATTATTATATCCATAAATACTCTACTTTTATGAATGATAAAAATTTGCATAATTGTATATTGAATTCATATCTATGCTTATTTTTTATGTCATTAGATTAAGAAATACAAAAAAGATCAAAATATCGTGACATGATGTTTATGATTCAATTTCTTTTTTAAAAGTTTGAATAATAAATTAAAAAACACATATATTTTTTCTTTAGATCAACCTTGGGAATATATGTGTCATTTTCTATAAAATGATTCATACAATTGCGAGAGTTTTACAAATATAAAACCAAAGTATTTGTAAAATCAGTATTGCTAACCCAATGCCAATTTTGTCCATCATGTTTTTGGCACCGTTGCTAGGAAAGGAATAACGTTTTTAAATTATTTATTAAAATTTTAAAATTTGTATGTGATGTAAATATTGTGATTTTTATTTTTAGAATTTAATTTAAAAAAAAACTAACTAACTTTGTAATAGCATGAAAAGTAAAAGGACGATTTTTCTAGAAGACTAGTTCTTGGAAGCCTTTGTGCCACTAGTCTTTCCTAGAAAGCTGCTCTATCTAGGAAGATGATTTTTAAGGAGGCTTTGCCCGACCATCCTTTCCTAGGAGTATTCTTGATTAATACTAATTATGTTATTAATTTAACTTGTTTGTTTAGTATTTTTGTATTAAATACTATGTATATTTTCTCTAAATTTTTGTGTAGTTATTTTATTATTCTTTTCCTTTTTAATTGATAGGTGTTTTAAATTTACGTTTTCAATAGTCTATGCATGGTAGGAGATCCCTATGAAACCCTCTTACACCATACATAAATAATATTCATAAATTTAAACAATTTTTCACAAGGTTGGATTCTAATCATTAGCCTATTTTTGAACCAAATACAAAACCAAGCCTTAATCCTCTATTGAAGCCAATAGAAATAGGAGAAAGCCCACATGTAAGGGAAACCACCATGAAGGAGTTTGCACAGCTAGTAATTGGCACAACAACTACCTCTATTCAGCTGGATGAGACTGCTAGGAATTATGAATTGAAAAATATTTATTTTTCTATGCTTCCTTCATTTTTTGGGTTGCCTAATGAAGATTCACTATCTTTCATTAGGGACTTTTGTTCAATAGTCCAGACTTTTTCCCTCGGTGCTCTTACCCAGGACCAACTACGAATGAGGTGTTTCCCCTACACCTTAAAAGGTAAGGCCAAAGCTTAGTTGATGTCACTCCTTCCAGGCTCTCTGATGACTTGGGAGGACCTTAAAAAAATTCATGGGAAAATTCTATTCCTACCAAAAAATTTAGAGCCGAGAGCAAAGATTTCTACTTTCTCTCAGATAGAGGGAGAACCATTCCATGAAGCCTAGGATAGGTTTAAATTGTTCCTCACTCAATGCCCCCATCATAGCTTCCCCCTACAGGTTCATAATCAATTCTTTTATGATGGACTTACGCAACAATGCCAATTCATTGTCGACAATGCTACCGGAGGAGCTATGGGAGAAAAGACAGCCTTAGAGATGTAAAACCTCTTTGAGATGTTGGCTACGAATTCCCAATAGAAAAGTTGATGAGTGAGAAGAGCTAAAGTTCATGAAATATATTCCAACAATAAATTTCAAAAACAACTTGTTCAATTAACCAAGCAAGTTACCCTTCTCACTATGCAAACCAACACAAACAATGAACATTGTGGTTTGTGTAGCAACATAGAACATGGTACTAAAGCCTGTCTATATCAAGGAGAAGCACCAGCTGGACCTGAATAGGTTAATGTTTTGGGAGCATATCAACAAAGACCAAGATTTGACCCCAATTCAAATACCTACAATCCTGGGTGGGAAATCATCCCAACTTCTCTTGGAGGCAAAACAACCCTCCTTTCGCCCAAAGCTCAAATTAGCCAAGCCAACAATTCTACCAGCCTATTCCAAGAAGCCTTCCCAGTAAACCAACCCTAGAGGACAACTTGAATTCTTTTATTCAAGTTTGTAAAGTTAACCAACTTAAAACCAATCAATGGTTGAGCTCTGTGAAAGCTTTTAACAAAAAGGTGGAAGTCCAAGTGAAACAGTTAGTTAAGCATTTGCAAAAACAAATCAAAGACTAACTGAATGGTCAACTTGAATAAAATAAATTCAATGAAGAGGAGACATTGAGTTTGTTATTCTACAATCTCCAAGAAACGTCTTACTAGAAGACAATAAATTTTAGTTCTAAATGAGAGATCACCTATTAGTGTATTTTCTTTTCTTTTTGAGTTTGTTATGTTTTTTTTATATTAAGAATGTGCGTAATAAAATTCCAATGAAATAATAGAAATTCATTTGTTTCAAAAATTGTGTCCATTCTTTAAATTTAGCATTACAAAAAAAAATTAACTTAGGTTCCTTGCGTCTTTTTTCTTTAAGCCTATACATTTTGTCAAGTGAGAAATCTTTCGTAGAGAGTTCTACTATTTTTCAATTTAGGATATAGATGTTGAGTTGACTAAGCAAGTGAAACTTCTCACTACCCACCAAATGCCAATTCAAGAGGTGTGTAAAATGTGTTTTTCAATTGGGCATAACGCTTGTAATTGTTTATATACTTGTAATTCTAGTATGGATGCCATAGAAGAAGTAAATTCCTTTCAAAGGTATCATCCAAACACCTATAATCACCCTAACCATCATTGGACACCAAACAATTACCAATCCTACACCCAATGTCAAACACTAAGGCCAAATAAAAATCACCCTTACCCACCAAATCAATCTTTTAAGCCAACCTTAGAGGATAGCTTGAATGCTTTTATTCAAGTTAGTTGTTGCGCGTTTTTCAACACACGAACTCGTGCAAGCATACACGGTCACAAGTAATAAAGATTTGTAAGTAAAGTATCGATCCCACGAGGATTTGTTACCATAGTTTGTGAGTACTAAAATTATATCTTTCTGATTTTATCCAAAATAATCGTTGGTTAATAAAAAAGTAAAATAAGAAAATAAAAGAAATCTAGGATTGTAATTTTTCACCAAACTAATCCACTCAAATCATGTTATTTTCTTTTGATTTATATTTTTTAGTACATTTAATTTGTCAACCGAAAACTTCTTTTTTAATTATTCATACATCTCTTTCGAGCTCCGTATAAACACACCTCGTTAAATTAATTTACTATATCTCTACGAAAATTAAATTTACCGAGATTCATTACGTTCTAAATTTTCAAATGGCCACACATACAATTAGGGTATATCTCTATCCTTCATCATACATGTCATTCTATTTACGAGCAATACACACACAAATGCCTTTCTCAAGTTTATTCATGTGTCACGGATCGTTTTGATAAGATTCGTAAATAATCAAAAAGCATTAAGAACAAAATAGAACGAACAAATCGAACGTCTTATAAATCTAACAAAAATAATTAAAATTAAAGCTTCATAAATTTAGATTAAATGCAACCCTAGAAAAATTAAATTACTTCATAAAATTAAAATAAAAATTATAACAACTACGTAAAATTAGATGAAGGTAAATAAAATTAAAACATAACTTAAAACAAATATTTGGCACACGCAAAACACAACAAAAGCCAAAAATGGCTTCTGCGTGTTTTGCCGTCCAAAACCGAGCAACACACGAAAAATTACAAACTGAAAAAAAAAACTAAAACACTCTAAAAACTTTCGAAATTAAAACTAAAACTCTACTCCAAAAACTACTCCAACCAAACTTTTTTTACAACTAAAAACTATCTCCTATTTATAGCAAAAAATACATCTAAAATATTACATTTTTTATTTTATTTTTTTTATAAAAACGCGTAATAATTTGTATCGAAAAAACAAAAATTACGCGTATCGATTTTATTAATTAAATCACGCCAGCGAGCCGTGGGTGCCGATTACGCATTTTTAAATTCTTTATGCATGCCACGTGTCGGCGTTTGATTCGGTGCGCATGAAAATGGTGGGACACGTGGCGGGATTTCATTGGTCATGAAACCCGCGGCGGTTGATTGTCGCACGGAGACAACGCCAAACGCGTGGGCGTAATCCCGCGCTCTCGCTACCATGATAACAAGCCACGTGTCGGAATATTATTTGCTTAAATATTAGTGGGACACGTGGGCGCATTCTTATTCGTAAAAACCGAGGATGCACGCCGCTTGGATGGGACCGCGTCACACCAGATTGTTACACGCGGCCGGCCTAGCCGCAGCCTGGATGGACGCGCTTCAATCTCGGGACCGTTGATCTCGATCCAACGCCGCCGATCACTCGGGAATCTCGCGGCCAGCATGCGGGCTCCATTTCGACGCTACGCGACACGTGGGACCCACCGGCACGCCGAGCCGCGCAGAAGATTCTACAACGCGATTTTTCCTCGTCTGGTTGTACTCGCCGAATCCGACCGTTTAATTGATGATCAAACGCGCGTGATGGGACGTCGTGATTGTGCGAGTGTGATTCTTTTTCTCGCAGAAAATTCAATTTTCTTAATTATATTTTGACCCACAAATATATTTCAAATTACATTTTCAACTTTTTTTAATTACAATTAAGCCCTTTGCTAATTTTAAATTAAATTTTTAAACTTTTAATAATTAAAATGAAGCCCAAATTTAATTTAAATTATATTTTCAACTTTTATAAATTGCAATTAATCACTCTTTTATTTGAAATTATATTTTTGGGTACAAATTTGCATTTAAAATGTTTGATACAAATTACTTAATTTTATTTAAAATATATAAAAAACAGTAAATACTAATTTACTAATCGAAAATTAACTAAAAACATTAAGAACATAGCAATTATAATTAATAAAATAGGTGAAAATAACTATATAAAATACAGTTATCATTAGTCACGACAACCAATGTATGAATAATCAAAGGTTGAGCACCAGAAAGGCTTTGGTTAAAAAGATTGAATCTAAAGTTGGGAAACTAATTGAACAAATGCAAAGGTAAGAATCAAGAAAGTTGCCTAGTCAACCTAAACAAGCGAAGGATGTAAGAACCCTTTGAAGTGGTAAGGTAGTCAATACTTGTTTACCTAAAATCTCTAAAGATCTACCTTGTAGTTTAGGTAACAAAGAAGGTGAAATTCTAGTCTCACAAAAAGGAGAAACAAGTGATAAACTTTCCAAGTGTTCAGAAAAACTAATTGAGGAGTCATCTGGCATCCCCAAAATTCAAAAGACAATAGAACCACACTAGCTGCAAATACCTTTTCCATACCGTTTGAAATAATCCAAACAAGATAAGCAATTCTATGATTTTTTAATATGCTTTCTAAAGTAAATATCAATTTACCATTATTAGAAGTGATCATGAATATGCCCCTATGCTAAGTTTTTCAAAGAATTGAACACTAAGAAAATGAGGTAGGAACTTAATGAGTGAGCAGTAGTATCATAAAATTTTAGTGTTGTACTTTAGTACCAACTTCCCCCTAAGTTGAAATACCCTGGAAGTTTTATCATAAACATAACTATGAGAGATTAGAAGCTCACTAAAGCAATATTGCTTAATTTAGGTGCTAATATAAACTTGATATCCTACTTTATATTCTTAGTGCTCGATTTAGAAGATTTAAACCCATAATTATGACCCTTCAACTTGTAGATAGATCTCTTAAGTATCCAAATGGAATATTTAAGGATGTACTGAAACATGTAGACAAGCTAATAATACCCGTTGACTTTCTGGTTCTGGATATGTATGAAAATTTAGCCTTGGACACCATTTCTACCAAGACTATTATTGATGTCCAAGATGGAAATTTGACAATAATAGTCTTAGAAGAGACTATTCATTTTAAAGTTTTTGATTATGCACCCTTTCCTTCTATTTCTGCCATCAATGAAATATTCAATGTTGACCTTTTGGATAATCTTGTCCAAAGCACATTTTCCTAAACCAGAATGGAAGATAAGCTTGAAACTATTCTTACACTTAAAGAGGTCGAAGAAGATTTAGATGAGGAAATTAAGGGGTACCTTGAGCAACTAGATAATGATGAACTAATGACAAAATATAGTACACTTTTAAATCTACCCAGTTCTCCATCTAGTAAAGAGGCCAATTCATCTAAACTTAAACTCAAAGACTTACCTAAGCCCTTAAAATATATGTTTTTGGGAGAAGGAGAAACTTATCCAACAATAATTTCTTCAACCTTAACCAAAACCCAAGAAAAATAACTTATAAAAATGCTTAAGAAGTTTGAGAAAACTATAGGTTAGATATAAGAGGTATTAGTTCTACCATGTATATGCATAAGATCAACTTGAAGGATGATGCTAAAACCCTTACGAGAGGCCCAAAAAATACTAAACCCAAACATGCAAGATGAGGAAATTATTAAAATATTAGAAGAATGAGTTATCTACCCTATTACTGATAGTAAGTGGGTTAGTCCAATGCATGTGGTACCTAAAAAATCTAGGATAATAGTTGTTAAAAATGACAAAAGTGAATTAGTGCCAACTAGAATAATCACTGGATGAAAGATGTGTATAGATTTCAGAAAATTGAATTTATATACCAAAAAGGATCACTTTCATCTTCCCTTCATTAATCAAATGTTGCAAAGATTAGTTGGGCACAGATTTTACTGTTTTCTAGATGGACTGTCAGGATATTATCAAGTACCCATAACACTAGAAGATTAGGAAAAGACCACATTTACATGTCCTTTTGGGACATTTTCTTTTCGAAGAATGCCATTTGGGTTATGCAATGCCCCCACCATGTTCTAGAGATGTATGATGTCTATCTTCTCAAACATGGTGGAAAAATTCATTAATATTTTCAGGGACGATTTCTCTGTCTTTGGAAACTCATTTGATGATTGCTTACATAAGTTGACTTTGGTTTTAGAAAGATACATTGAATGCAATCTAAACCTTAGTTGGGAGAAAAGTCATTTTATGGTTCAACAAGGGATAGTTTCAGGATATATCATTTCAAACAAAGGTATTGAATCTCATAAGGCAAAAGTTAAACTAATTTCCAAACTACCTCCCACTACATCTGTTAAGTGGATAAGAAGCTTCTTAAGACATGCAAGATTTTACATACGATTTATTAAAGACTTCTCTAAAATAAGTCATCCCTTATGTAACCTGTTATCAAAAGAGGTTTATTTTGATTTCAACAATGACTACCTTATTGCCTTTAATACCTTGAAAGAGAAACTTACATCTACCCCATATTATTATGGCACCAAACTGGTCTTTACCCTTTGACATAATATGTGACACTTCTGATCATGCTATCAGAACAGTCTTGGGATAGAGAATGGATAAGCATTTGCATGTCATCTACTATGCTAGCAAAACACTCAATGACACCCAAATGAAGTATACCACCATTGAAAAGGAATTTTTGACTATAGTGTTTTCTTTAGACAAATTCAGGTCTTATTTAGTAGAATGTAAAGTGATTGTGAATTCTGATCATGTTGCTTTAAGATACCTATTAAGTAAACTGAATGCTAAGTCAAGATTAATCAAATGGGTCTTACTCTTAGAAGAATTTGACCTAGAAATCAAGGATAAGAAAGGCAGTGAAAACTTAGTAGTTGACCATTTGTCTAGGTTGATTTCTGACTTCAATTCTCTTAAATGTGATAGTAAAGAAGATATAATTGAATCCTTTCCTGATGAACAATTATTTTCAATAGGTCCAAACCCATGGTATATTGATAATGTAAACTATCTTGCCACTGGTGTTTTGAGACCTAACACTTCACATGAGGACAAGAAAACATTTTTTAAAACTATCACAAACTATTTCTAGGATGTCCCTTATTTATATAAGATTGGTCAATATCAAGTCATTTGGAGATGTGTACCTGAAGAAGAACATAAAAACATTTTGAATTTTTGTCATGAACTTCATTATGGGGGAGATTTTAGTGGCAAAAAGATATCTCATATGGTATTACAGCTTGGATTCATTTCCCCTACTCTTTCTAAAAATGCTCATATGTTTTGTGCATAATGTGATAGATGTCAAAGAACATGCAACATGAGCAAATAGAGATTAAATGTCTTTGACATCTAATTTAGTTGTTGAACTCTTCGATATATAAGGGATTGACTTTATGGGTCCATTTCCCTCATCTAATTGTCTTCAATATATTTTGGTTGTTGTGGATTATGTATCCAAATGGGTACAAGCTATCCCCACTAAAACCAATGATGCTAATGTTGTTGTAAAATTCTTGAAGGATTCAATATTTAGTAGGTTTGGAATTCCTAAAGCTATAATAAGTGATGAGGTAGCCATTGTTGTAACAAAATATTTGATGGAGTACTAAAAAAGCACAACATCACATATAAAATAGTTATTCCATATTATCCTTAAACTTCTGGTTTAGTGGAAATAAGTAATAGGAAAATCAAGGGAATACTAGAATGCATTGTGCATCCTTCAAGGAAAGACTGGGCATTTAAGTTGAATAATGCCTTATGGGTATACTGCATAGCTTACAAAATAACTATTAGGATGAGCCCTTACCAATTAATCTTTGAAAAAGCGTGTCACCTTCCCGTTAAACTCGAACACAAGGCTTACTGGGCAATTAAAGAGTTAAACATGGACTTAGATAAAGCAAGAGAAAAAATGTTACTCATCTTAATGAATTGGAAGAAATTAGGAACAAAACCTATGAGAATGCAAAATTGTACAAAGAGCGTACTAAGCGCTATCATGAAAAGAGGCTAGTTATTAAGACTCTTCACCTTAGAATGAAAGTTCTTTTATTTAACTCTTGTCTGAGATTGTTTCTAGAAAAACTGAGATCAAGATGAGATGGACCATTCAAAATAGTCCAAGTACTTGCATATGGAGCAGTAGAACTATTGGATTCCAAGACATAAACAACATTCAAAGTCAATGGGCATAATGTGAATCCTTATTTAGAAGGACCATACAACTTTGCCGAAATTGATTACAATTGGCTAAGTAATCCTTAGCACCATAATGATATGTCTTGCTAAGACGTTAAACTAAGCGCTGGATGAGAGGAAACCCATCAATGAAAATAAATTTTATTTTAAGCAATTTAGTTTTTTTATTAATTTGTTTTCCTTTATAAGAACTTTGTTTATTTTATTGCATAAAATAATTTCTTGTTAAGATGTGTTAAAGTACCTGTTTGTATGATTCAAATATGATATTAGATGCAACTAGCATTCTACATCAAAATCTTTAACACATAAAGCAATTTGGTAACTTTTTTATCACTTATATTTTTACAATTTGCATTTGTTAAATTGAGAAAAATGTAGATTTTAGGTTGGAGGTGGTAGGATTTAAAAGTTACACAAATTAGGTAAAATTTAATTTTTTTATAAATAATGTGCTCTTATTTTACTTATTTAGTTGTGTATTTTCACATTAATTATTTCCTTTAAATCATTTGTTTTCTTTTATATATGTATATTATTTTCTTTATTTGTGTGTTTAGATAAATTAGAGTAAGGTTCAAATTTTTGTCATAAAAATAATCATGTCTTAAAAATTAAGTTTAAGCAATGATTAGGTCTTTTTACATTGTTAGATTAATTTTCAAAAACATATCATGAACTAATATGATAATTAGTAAGTTTGTGTCAGAACTAATATTTTATGATAAGATGTTGAAATGAAATGAACCAAAAATCGGTATTTAGGAATCAAATAGTGGAGACTACCCTTGTGAGCTATTATTTGAGCCTTAATTTCCTTTATTCTGAGTGAAATATTATCTTTCTACTCAAAACACTTATTTTATTTCTTCAAAATTGTAGATGATCTCTATAGGTATTAGCATTGAATGTATGAATTTTCTCATCTTACTTGAGTGTCGTATATTTATTTTTCATTTGCTTAGATTAAATGATTTAAGTAGAAATTTATAGTATATAACTTTATCTCATCATGCATAACTTTTACCAAAAAAAGACATATCGGGGGTTACCTAAACCAAAATCAAACAAAAATGCCACAAAATTAACCACTCATCAAATTCCTACAAAAATGTACAATGTGTACATGGTTCTACTCTCTAAAAAAATATGTTAAAAAATCTCTTAAAAAATAGAGAGATAAAGAATATATGGTATAATCTACATACTACAACATTTTTTAGCCTTAAACATTTGTAAGAGTTGGTTAGTACAAAAGAAACATAGGAAATAATTTTCATAGAAGTCATTGCATTTATTTTTCCTACACTTCTAAAATGCATATATCTTGAAATTTTTGCTTAATAAGTTTGATTGATGCATGAAAATAATATATGTGATATCTTTATAATTTATACATTTGATTCCTTTCATGAAATCAAAGTTATACACTATTTTAAGAATTCTTTTGTTATAAGTATGCAAACTTATTAGTTCATTTCTAAACATAAATTCTATTCGCATACGCCTTAATATGAGTACTTGAACCCATAGAATTCAATGAATTGAGAGTATTGACTTGTGAGGAGTAGAGTCAAATCGAATTTGGATTCCTAACATTGACATTGGGTGAGGTGAAAGCAAAATTTTTTTTATTAAAATATGAAAGTGATTTTCGACTAATTATTATAGTAAATCATGAATGTTTAATAAATTAGAATAATCTATGCTTAAAGGTTTTAATTATAAAACTTAAATGAAATTTTAAGTATGAAAATTATTATGATTTTTTTTGCATTGTTATTTACTTGTTTTTTTAGTTTAATGTTTGTGGGTATAATTACTTAAAAACCTTACTAGACTTAAACTCGTCCACTAGGGAAACCTAAGGGTTTAAAGGCTTGTTACATACGCTAAATGCAATCATGTCAATCCACAAAAGTGATTCATGATAGTTTAATTTTTAGTTTTTATTTTAGTTTTTACCTCTTCTCTTGCTAAGGGACTAGCAAGAACTAGTTAGAGTTGTGATGAATGCTTAAAAAACACTAAAATTATCAGGATTTAATGTACTTTAAATGATTAAATAGATTTATATTTTCATGATTTTATCATATTTTAAATAAATTTGTATTTTTGAAATCACAGGTATTTTTATTATTTTTCAGGTATTTTTGTTTCAAAAATAATTTAAAGACTAAAAAAATGGAAAATGGACAAAAATGCCCAGTAATGCACACGTCATGTTGAGTCCCGCTTATGGCAACGCATGTCATGCCCATTATGGGTACTTGCTGCAGATCTCGTGTGCATCAACGCCCATCCTGGGTGCTTGCTACAGATCCCGTGTGCGTCAACGCCCATCCTGCAGCAAATCCTACATGCGCCAATGTATACAAACGCATGCTAGCTTGTCTAAACACATCCAAAACCAATTTTTGAGACATTTTTCCATTTTTAGCTTTTTTCCTTACCTATAAAAGAACCCTCTCCCCTAATTTCAAAACACATAATTTATCAGTTCTTTTCTCTCTAGAAAGCTTTCTTAGTTTTTTTTTGTTTTAAAGTTCTTCTCTTTTGAGAAGAATTGGTTATACTATTATAAATTTTTAGTTTTGATTCAATAAACAAAAATACAAATCTGTTTAGAGGTTTTTCAGAAACGGAATTAACATCAAAGTTTTGTAAGAATTCTTTTAAGATATAATTTTAAAATGAATTCTTTACAGCTATTTTTATGTTTTATTCTTATAAGTTATATTTAAATTTTTGTAATTAAATTTAACATGTTTGACTGTTGGTAAATATGATATAATAATAACGTTGTTATGCATGCAAATTATTGAATCGGTAAAACATTTCTATAAAATAAATTTATTTTGTTTTTATTCAATATTTTATATTAAGGATATTAGAGAGAAAATATTATTTTTCATTGCAAACTTAAATATGAAAATTAGAGTGAAAATCTATTTTAAAAGTTTTTATAAAAACTATTATTCAAAAATGTATTGACAACATATTTTCAGTAATGGTTTCAAAACTTGAAAGTTACTATTAGAATAATTAAATTATTAGATTTAATTTGGACACCTTGAATAAAGTTTAAAATGTGTAACCCCATCAAAGTTGGCATTTAAATGGTTCATTTTCAATCTCTTAGAAAAGATGAATTAATTTAATTAACTAAATTAATTATCGACCCCACCCATAGATGATATTTATATAAAAAAGAGAGAATCAATAAATATCAATTTATATCTTTAATAACCTAAATAATATGAGCCAACATAATTAATATAATTATTATATCTATAAATACTCTATTATTATGGATGATAAAATCTGCATAATTGTTTATTGAATTTCATATCTATGTTTATTTTTTTATGTTATTAGATTAGGAAACACAAAAAAATAAAAATATCATAGTAGGATGTTTAAGATTTAATTTCGTTTTTAAAAGTTTAAATAATAAATTAAAAACCATATATACTCATTCCTTAGATCGACCTTGTGAGTATACTTATCATTTCCTATAAATGATTTGTGTATTTGCGAGAGTTTTACAAATATAAAACCAAAGTATTTGTAAAATCAATATTGCTAACCTGATACCAACTTTGTTCATTAGAAGGATACCCACATATGGCATGTGGCCATATATGATAAAGAAGAGATCTTTGTATGATAATTAAACACATGTACTTATTCCTAAACATGCAAGAAATATGGAAGATTAATTAGAGAGCATGATGGAGGATGGTGTACCTGAGCTTGAATTGATGGGATACGAGGCTAGTGTTAGTGCAGTGGAGTTTGTACAACAAAAAGGTATCATGATTCAACACTTTGACTTGTTTATTGCATTATCTTCTTTTATTGTATATGTAGATGTGGATATGATAAAGTTTTTGGATTCACTTGATGTGAGAAACTTAGGATATGCAATAGGTATAGTGTTGATGTACCTTGGAGGCACGGTTATAGTTGGTCATGTGTGTGTTCAACTTGTTTGTGTGAAGTTTGATATATCCGGTTGTGTAGTTTTTAAATTCATGGTTGTATTTGATTTAATGAGCTATGAAATCATGCTATAACTAGATGAGTCTTGGTATTCTATCGTGGTTAGATGGGTTAACGGGTTGGTAGATATGAATGAAGCTTCAAGGTTGATATATTTGATTTGGAAGGCTATAGAAGAATACTATATGGTGGAGGTAGTGACAAATCACAAGGTTGAAGACTCAATGGATATTGAATTTGTTACCTTGTCCGAATGGTGTTACCTAGTAGAGGTCACCACTTATTCATAGTAATTGAAAGATGGTGGAGGACCCAAACAATGGTTATTTCCAAGGATTGACATCAAGATGGAGAATTGTATTGTGTGATGCAAATCCATGGTGGTGCTTAAATACTAATGTGGGTGATCAAGCATCAAAGGCTGGACTATGAATATTGCATATGAAGATTGGAATGGATTCTAAGTAGCTCATTAATCAAGCAAGGAGTCGATCGTGCATCGATCAAGGAGTTTCTATCCAAATTATGGATTACTAGTTTGAAGAGTTGATCAATCGAACGAGGAGTCGATCGATTACGCCTGTAAGTTTTCATACGAAATGATGAACATGGGCACAAGAATATTCATATAGGGGCTTGGAAATGAAAGTAATTTTGGTGAAAGACCAAGGGTCATGAATGTAATCCTATGTGTCATAGTTATAAAAGATATACCTGAAGTATGACTATCTAAAACTCGAGCATTTGTTTGGATTTTCTTGATAGAATTGATAACAAGCCTAAAAACAAGTTTGCAGGTAAATATTTTGTCCACAAAAATAGCTAACACTCATAGTCCTAACGAATAATCCTTTGGCTTGAAAGCCTCTTTGTACATTAGTTTAGTTTACGTAAAAATAAGCGAAGTGTAAAGAATAATTATATAGTATGCATTCATACCAATCAAGCTTAATGAATTATGTTCTCTCACTATATGCATAACAAAATAAAAACATGAAAGTAAAACACATTATTCTATCCTCCTTTTTCACATATGAGAAGGACAAAGCATTAGACAAAGAAATGAAGCTAAATTTTTTCTAAAGATATAGCAATGTAAAAGCAGAGTAATGCAGAAGTGAAATGTGCTTGAAACTCCCCCTAAGTTCTATGACTCTCTATTTTAAAAAAAAATTAAAAAGGTAATAAATAAAAAGATGTAAATAAATAAAAATCTGATTTTTTTTAAATTTTCATAAATGGACACATATGGTATTAACCAATTGAGAAATCATTTTTTAACTCAAATTTTTAATATTTATCATAAAAATAGGCAAGTAAAGTAAAAGAGGCACACCAGCACACTTCGCACATATAATGATATATTAACATTTACTTAAAAAAAAAGTATATATGTTTAAACTCTACAAATATATCAATTAATTCAATTAATTCATCCCTTTTGTGGGATGTGAAGAGACAAGAGGCTCTACCTTTTTCTTGATGCAAACATTTCTCTGATTCAAAGAAGCCTGTCTTTTACCCCAGACCTCACCGGGTTGGGATTTGAAGATGAAATTCACTTGCACGTTGGTTTCTATTTCAAAATATATAATTGCAAGTACAAATCATAAGAAAAGGAAAAATATATAAAATAAAAAAGATGAGGTTTCAATCTCATGTAATTAGATTTCCTTTTTGGGACTAACAATAGGATTTTTGTACATGGACATTGCTAGTGATTGCTCACTTGTCTAGTTCTTTGAACTTTTAAATAGTATGCAGCCTTCATTTAGTCATTCACACATAATCTAATATTCAGGCAAGTACTAAAGTAAATATCAGTGTTGGAGTAGCAACCCCGTTGCACATTAATGCTGATAACGGGAGCTTGGAAATCATAAACTGTTTGTTAAAAACAGGAGCCGATCCCAATGTTTCTAATGAGGTAAGTCATTGCTCTCTCCAATGACCTATAATTTTCTTTTAATATTATGTTAAATTTAGATAATTTCATATATACAAAAATGAGTAATATCAATAATCAGGTGAAAAGAGAGTAATGTATATTAGCATTATGATATGATTGTTTTGTGTTTTAATATGATAATAATAAACTCCCATTAATAAGAATTCCAAATTTCAAATATAATTAAAGTCCAAATGTACCTATGCACAATTATATAAAGAAGTGTTAGACTTGAAAGTAAAAATATAAGACATAAATGTTGGTATAAATATGATATTTTAATTAATTATGAGTAGTAATATATACAATGGAATTAATTACCTTCCTTTGCCTAGCTTGAGCTAGACCAGCTTCAAGCTGTTTCTCAAGATTTTGCAATTCCTTCACACTCAGTGGTCTAAGATCTTCACCAAGCAAGTGCCTTCACGAGGTTTTGCATGATTAAAAAAGAAGAAAAAATTAATAAACATAGTATATATATATATATATATATACATGGAATTAATTACCTTCCTTTGCCTAGCTTGAGCTAGACCCTTCACACTCAGTGGTCTAAGATCTTCACCAAGCAAGTGCCTTCACGAGGTTTTGCATGATTAAAAAAGAAGAAAAAATTAATAAACATAGTATATATATATATATATATATATATATGAGTATGCCATCTAAATCTCTCAACATATACATTAGCATATTACTGGTATCATATGTATATTTATCCTCTTTTATGTATGTGTGTGCCCATTCTAATATGTAAAGAAATTGTCAAATATATATAATATGTGTAAGAATATAATTACCTTTGAAGTGCGCCGAAGGAACTCATATTTGAATTTTAATTTTGTTACCTCTTGGTACCAACTCTGCATTAATATAAGAACAATTGAGAAAAGAGTGATAAGTCACTCCAAACCATCATTTTTAAAGAAAAGAGTCTAAAGAGAGAGTAAACAGAGAACCAAAATCTTGAAAAAAATATCAGACAAAATGAAAAGAAAGTCCATTTAATAAGGGTTATTTTGAAAAATTAAATGAAAAGAAAGAACAGGAACTGCAAAAACAGTAATAAAACGGTTGATATCAGAACACTATTGAGGTGTGAATATTTGCCACCATTTAACAGAACCATATAAGGTGGAATTAGAAAGCAAAATGCACAATAACTAAGAGTACGAACAAAAAACATCTCTATATTTCAATGTAACAACTCATAACCAAGTTTTGCAATGTCTCTTCTTGATTTTAGGTATTGTGATTTCAATATAATATCAAGAGTTAAAAGATGAATTACGATTTCAATATAATATCAAGAGCTAAAAGATGAATCACAGAACAGTAGAAAAATGAAAGGTAGTAATTGCCTTAATATATATTAGACTATAAACGAATCAAACCCCAACAGCCAAATTGCACACGTTCAAGGATATATGAAAGTTAACGCAATTAGATAACAATTAAATGTATATGTCATGAAAAGTAAGAAACTTAAAAAACATTATTATCCTTGATTTTGAACCAAGCATCTGCACAGTGTTTGTGGGCAACAACCAAATCAATTTTACAAGAACATCCCAACTCAATAGGAATTCCATATTCATAATTGGTTGAGTCCAAGCTCAGATGGAAAATTAGTTTGTCAGCGTACCAGCACCAACGACTAGCGGCCAGTGAACTAACGACTAGCGGCCAGCGAACTAACGACTAGCGAACATCAAACAGCAAACAACGAACCAGCGACTAACGACCAACGAACTAACGACCAACACCAGCAAGAGGACCAGGAGAGGTGTGTGACACGGCCTAGGAGGAAGAAAAAGAGAGGGGAAGATAATCGATATGGGAAAAACGAAAAAAGAAAAAAGCGCTGGAAAAAATGTAAAAGAAAAAAAAAGCTGAGAAAAAAGGAAAAAGAAAAAAAAGAGGGAAATAGAAAAAAAAAGAAAAGTAAAAAAAAAGAAGAGGGAAGAGGAAAAAAAAAGAAAAGTAAAAAGAAAATAAAGATAAAAAAGAAAAAGAAAAAATTGATATAACTTATGGTTACAGTTATTGATAAAAACCGAGATCATAAACATACCCTATAACCTCGGTTTTTATTAAACCGTGACTAAAACCTTATAAAAAACCGAGGCTAAATTTCCAAGATTAAAAACATATAAAAATCGAGGCTAAATTTCCAAGACAAAAAGCATATATTGTAGTAGTGATAACTTCAAGGGATTAGTGGTGGAATTTGATTGCTTGATTGATTACAGATGATCAACCAGCTAGAGGAATGCTAAGTTATGGAAGGTGCGTCGGTGAAAGAGGCTTAGTTTTGGCTGAAAATTTACAGGGCTATGGTGACTTTTAGGCATAGGGAAACTAACAAAGTGGCACATTGTGTGGCTGCTTTGGCCCCTAAGGATATAGGAATGCATGTATGGGTTAGGGATGCACATGTGGGTACGGGAGTTGATTTCTTTGGATGTAATGAATGGTTTTGTGTAGTCTTTTTATTTTGTTAACGGAAGTTTTCTCCTCTCATTGAAAAAAAAAGAAAAGAAAAATCAATCTATTCAAAATATTAATTAACCAAAATCGAACAAAAAAAATAGAATTTAAGTTAAAGTGAATATTGTATTAAAAAAGTGTGTTTGACTGTCTAATTTCAGATATCCAGTCCTAGTATAGTCGAGAATAATAAGGCTTGAAAATTGTTATTCTAATTTAAATAAATAATAACTAAATAAAAAGACTTCATATGATGTCACATTATTAGAACAATAATTAATGGATTTTGGTTATTATACCTTAAATTTTATTTTAATCCCTATTTTATTAATTGGATTAAGAAATTTCATTTGAATATTATTTTTAACGTAAAGTTCTTAAAAATTTAAATGATTCCTTAAAATTATATATTATAATCATGTTAATAAAATATAGATTTAATGAGTTAAAAATAATATATATGGCACCTAATTAAACGGGTCATTTCGGAATGAGCTTCAAGTGTTTTGGAATGTGTTGGGGTGGTGGCTCATTTTACGCCTCCACAATAAGATATAAGTGGTGTAGATTTTGTTATATATTTTATAATAATTTTATTGGATATTAGTGACATTAATGATATGATATTTGAGAGAAAAAAACCAAAAAAAGAAAAAGGTAAGTTTTGTTAAGGCTAAGCACCATATGTACCTACGTTATAGTCATTTAACTACTCTTTGAATTTTCTAAGACTTTTTATGTTTGCTTTCTAAAGATTAAAAAAAAAAAATTGATTGACATAATAAATATTAGATATAACTCAAACTTGGCTCTCATATTGAAAGAAGGTTTTTTAAAATTTTAATTTTTTAATATTCTTATAATATGGACTCTATGATCTATTTTATCTAATTTATTTTAATAAATATAGATTATAATATGTATATTACATCTAAATTTTAATATAATTAATGTGTCTTTTTTTGACTTAGATTTCAATCTAGGTGAAATAAAAAGCATGAATGATCAATCTAGGAGTTATTTTAGACATATTTTTTTATATTTTAATTTATTTTGTTTATAAATTTAGATTTAGATATTATATTATTTGTTTAGATATTTGTATTATTCAAAACATGAGATATTTAAATATATAAATGATTAAATTAGATTGAAAATTAATTATTTTATTTATAGAAAGAGTCATACATATAAATTTGGAGAATTGAAATAGTCAAAAGAAAACTATAACCGTATTGCGAATAATTTTTATTGATTATTACGATAATTTGATGTATTTTTATTTTATCAATTCGGTTGTTTTTCAATATTCCATTCAAATAAATGAAATATAATTTTTTCTTATAAAAAAATTCAAACATGATTTAGAGGCTGGAAAATTGTAAACTAATACGTATACTATTTTGATGAAAAAGGATTATTGATGTGTAAAAATTGTTCCAACACTCACCTAATATTTTGCTATTTCAATATAGGTAAATTTGGAACTTTTGCATTCATGTGTTGCAATTCAGATCATTTGATTGGTAGAGATGTTCATTTAGTCAATTTATGTTTCATTTTTCTATTTATTTTTATACAAAATACATGAGTTTTTGCATTACTAGTACAATATATACATATGGTCTCAGTTTTTAACCGTGATCGTAGGTCTATGGTCACGGTTATAAGAATTGAGATCTAAGTGAAAGAGACCATACCTATGACTATGATTTTTTAACAGAGGTCATAGACATATCCTATGACTTCGGTTATTGAAAAACCGAGACCATATACATGTCCTATGGTTTCGGTCTTTTAATAACCGAGGTCATAAGGAATACATAAATTAAAAAAATATAATTATTTATTTACAATATTAAAAATCAATATATATTACAATAAATTTATTAATTATAATATTAGAATTATATTATATTAAAATTAAAAGTATAATTATATTTGAGAGTTTATTATACACTAAAATATAATAAAATTTTACAATTATAAATTAATTTTTTATTATTAGTTATAAGCATTTATAAATTTACTTTAAAATAGTGTGTTTGATTGTTTCTAATTTTACATTTTCAGTCCTACTACAGTCAAGAATATTAAGGTTTGGAAATTATTATTTTAATTTAAATAAATAATAATTAAATAAAAAGGCTTCATATGATGTCCCATTGTTACAATAATTAATGAACTTTGGTTATTATATCTTAAATTTTATTTTAATCCCTATTTTATTAATTGGGTTAGGAAATGTCATTTGAATATTATTTTTAAGGTAAAGTTCTTAAAAATTTAAATGGTTCCTTAAAATTATATATTATAATCATGTTAATAAAATATAGATTTAATGAGTTAAAAATAATATATATGGCACCTAATTAAACGGGTCATTTCGGAATGAGCTTCAAGTGTTTTGGAGTGTTTTGGAATGTGTTGGGGTGGTGGCTCATTTTACGCCTCCACAATAAGATATAAGTGGTGTAGATTTTGTTATATATTTTATAATAATTTTATTGGATCTTAGTGACATTAATGATATGATATTTGAGAGAAAAAAACCAAAAAAAGAAAAAGGTAAGTTTTGTTAAGGCTAAGCACCATATGTACCTACGTTATAGTCATTTAACTACTCTTTGAATTTTCTAAGACTTTTTTATGTTTGCTTTCTAAAGATTAAAAAAAATTGATTGAAATAATAAATATTAGATATAACTCAAACTTGGCTCTCATATTGAAAGAAGGTTTTTTTAAAATTTTAATTTTTTAATATTCTTATAATATGGACTCTATGATCTATTTTATCTAATTTATTTTAATAAATATAGATTATAATATGTATATTATATCTAAATTTTAATATAATTAATGTGTCTTTTTTTCACTTAGATTTCAATCTAGGTGAAATAAAAAACATGAATGATCAATTTAGGAGTGATTTTAGATATATTTTTTATATTTTAATTTATTTTATTTATAAATTTAGATCTAGATATTATATTATTTGTTTAGATATTCATGTTATTCAAAACATGAGATATTTCAAGATATAAATGATTAAATTAGATTGAAAATCAATTATTTTATTTATAGAAAGAGTCATACATATAAGTTTGGAGAATTGAAATAGTAAAAAAAACTATAATCATATTACAGATAATATTTATTGATTATTACGACAATTTGATGTATTTTTATTTTATCGATTCGATTGTTTTTCAATATTCCATTCAAATAAATGAAATATAATTTTTTTTTATAAAAAAATTCAAACATGATTTAGAGGCTCGAAAATTGTAAACTAATACATATACTATTTTATGAAAAAGGATTATTGATGTGGAAAAATTGTTCCAACACTCACATAATATTTTGGTATTTCAATATAGGTAAATTTAAAACTTTTGCGATCATGTGTTGCAATTCAGATAATTTGATTTGTAGAGATGTTTATTTAGTCAATTTATGTTTCATTTTTCTATTTATTCTTAATACATGAGTTTTTGCATTATTAATACAAAACATATATATAGTCTCGATTTTTAACCGTGATCGTAGATCTATAATCACGATTATAAGAACCGAGGTCTAAGTGAGAGAGACCATATTTATGATCATGGTTTTTTAATAGAGACCATAGACATACTCTATGGCCTCGGTTATTAAAAAATCGAGATCATGTATATGGTCTCGATTTTTAAAAAATCGAGACAAAAAGGAATGCATAAATTAAAAAAATATATAATTATTAATTTATAATATTAAAAATCAATATATATTATAATAAATTTATTAATTATAATATTAAAAATTATATTATATTTGAGAGTTTATTATACACTAAAACATAATAAAATCTTATAATTATAAATTAATTTTTTATTATTAATTATAAACATTTATAAATTTCTTTTCAAAATAACGTGTAATTGTTATAATTTAAATAAATAATAATTAAATAAAAAGGCTTGGTATGATGTGCCATTATTAGAACAATAATTAAATGGATTTTGGTTATTATATTTTAAATTTTATTTTAATTAGATTAGGAAATATCATGTGAATATTATTTTTAACTTAAAGTTCTTAAAAATTTAAATGATTCCTTAAAACTATATATTATAATCATGTTAATAAAATATAGATTTAATGAGTTAAAAATAATATGGCACCTAATTAAACGGGTCATTTCGGAATTAGCTTCAAGTGTTTTGGAATGTGTTGGGGTGGTGGCTCATTTTACGCCTCCACAATAAAATATAAGTGGTGTAGATTGTGTTATATCTTACAATAATTTTATTGGATCTTAGTGACATTAATGATATGATATTTGAGAGAAAAAAACCAAAAAAAGAAAAAAGTAAGTTTTGTTAAGGCTAAGCACCATATGTACCTACGTTATAGTCATTTAACTACTCTTTGAATTTTCTAAGACTTTTTATGTTTGCTTTCTAAATATTATAAAAGTAAAAATTGATTGACGTAATAAATATTAGATATAACTCAAACTTGGCTGCCATATTGAAAGAAGTTTTTTTTTTTAATTTTAATTTTAAATTTTTAATATTCTTATAATATGTGCTCTTATTGTTAGATAATCTATTTTATTTAATTCATTTTAATAAATATAGATTATAATATGTATATTACATCTAAATTTTAATATAATTAATGTGTTTTTTTTATTTAGATTTCAATCTAGGAATGATTTTAGACATTTTTTTATATTTTAATTTATTTTGTTTGTAATTTTAGATCTAGATATTATATTTTAATATTTCAATATAGGTAAATTTAAAACTTTTGTTATTGTATTATATATATAAAAAGTGAATATTTTTCTAAATCATTGTTCTTTCTTTTTCTTAAAAATATTATTTTTTTTATTTTTATATTACAATAATATATATTAAAATATGTATATAATATATATTTATTATAAATAATTGTAGCTAATAGTTTTATTATACATTGATTTTACATTATTATTGTTAAGTTATTATTTTAATCATAATATGATCAATTTATTTACCAACGTTGAATTAATCATTTTTAAGTTTTATATTTCATATAAATTAATTTTATTTCAAATATATATATTATTTTAAAGCAAAAAAATGTTTATGTATACCTTTCATTTTAGATTATCTTCTTAAATATATTAATTAAATAAATTTATCTATATTATTATATTTATTTATTGAATATTTTTATGTAAATTTTTTCGATCTTTATTGAATTATATATCATATTATGAATTAAAATACTTATTAATATCATAAAATAATTATTATTATATATTTATTTTTCGTAACAAATCATTAACTATTTTTTAAGAGTATTCATCCAAATTTTTTTATAAAATTTAAATGTGTATATTAACTTTTTGTTAGAAGTTTATTGGTCACCAACACTCCTCAAAACTTATCTTATTGGAGAATAATTAATATTATTTTTATACATTTATGTATTAGTTCTATACAATACATGACTATGTAATATTTATAATTCATCAATTAAGGGTGAATGGATTTTAAAGTCAATACTTCTAGTTTTGATACTATATTAAAAATTATTAGAATATTAGAATTGAATGTTATTGTTCAAATCTCAATAAACTTATTTTATAAGTATTTGTTATACATGATGGTGCATACAGTGACTTGTAAGAAAATAATAAATATATAAAAATAATGTTATTTATTCTTTAAATAGTTTAAATTTTTAAAGGAATTGATCTTGAGAATTTTTAATACTTTTTACCTTATTATAATAATAGTAAAATATTTAAATTCACATCAATATTTTCTTTTACGTCTAAAATATATCAATAAATAAAATTGTGTTAATAATATAAATATATAGATGACCCTACGTTATATATTTATAATTATATTATAGAAAAAATATAAGATATAAAATTTTCCTAAAAATGAGTCGTCCATGGCACATGTCCAGTCCCATGACTTTACCTTAGGTTAGTGGATGACGCGCGGCGATAAACTACGGCGACTCCACCACGATTACGAATACATTGAGTTATATTCTATTTTATTTAACTAATTGTTTTGAATGAAATAATTATTATCTATTTCGTTTTAAAAAAATATTTTATATAAATGTATAACTGTTATTTAAAATGAAATTGTTTGAAGTCAAATATCCTTTAAAAGTGGTTTTAAATTACTTAACACATTAAAAATGATTGATAATTTCTATAAAAAGTAATTAAAATTTTAAGAAATATTATTTTTACTTTAGAAAAAAAATAAATCTTATTTTTAGATAAATAATTTAAGATACATGCTCATAAATATTAAATTGATTAATAAAATATTATTTTAATTCACTTATAATAATTTTAAATTAAATATTATAATATTTTTTTAAAATATTTTTAACAAATCAATTTTAAAAAAAAACACACATATAAAGTAGATTTTGACGTATGTCACTATGAGCATAAAAAATAATTTGTTGGTCGAATAATAAATGCTCTTGGAATAGCTGGATATGGACGCCTCCATCCATGCATGCAAAAAAGGAAAAAAAAAAGGTGGTTTAAGCAAGAAAAGCAACCATAGATAAAAGCTCCTTATCTTGTTCATAGTCTTAGATAATTAAATGTAAAAAATATTTTTAAAGTTTACGTTCTTTTCTAGCAACAAAAATTACATTTTTGAAATTCATACTCATAAAAATGATATATTTTTATATTTATTTTATATATTTTTATTATTAAAAATAATTTAACACATCGTTACATTTTAAACGTTGTTTAAATTAAATTACAATTATTTAAATTAATTCAATATTAAATATTATTTTTATTATTATAAATTTTTTATTTATTTATTTTTGCTTTAAAGTTTACTCTATATTTTCAAGTGTTGGATTAAAATGCAGTATTAGTGGTTCGTGTCTAAGTGAGGTGTACGGTATAGCGGGTTCCTCTCAAGAAGTGGTTGGCCAACAAAGCGTTTAACCATTATTATTTTTATATGTTCTCCACGTAAGACCATTAATTTGTACGATTGTGCTTTGCTAGACAAACAATCACAAAGTTGATTGGGACAAGTCCATTCAACTTTTTTTCTTTCTTTCTTGCTTCACATTTCTTTCATTTTCTAATCCGATTCCTCATCCCATAATATATTAAAAGAAAATTCATTTAAAAGAAATTCATTCAAACTTTTTTTAATAAGTAATACTTAACTCAAATCTATAATTTAAAACATTAAAAAAAGTTATCGTTAAACCACTAATTAATCTTATAAACATGCGACAACAGATATATATCATTTATTAATTGCTATATATTAGCTTGATTTTCTTTGGCTACTTAGTATTAATAGTATCTAGGGACATACTTGTGATATTTGTAGCAATCATCAAGGAAAAACCCTAGTCGTTGTACTGTTTTATCTCTTCCAACACTTTACAAACAATTTATTTTATTTTCTACTAAAATCTCTCTCAAGTAAAATATATTTTCTCATATTCTTTTATTTTATTACTTTAATTAAAAATATATATTTATATTTCTTTACTTAGATCTTCTTTTAGATATTTTTTATCTAAAAATTAATTTATGATGATTTATTTTATGTTTATACTTGTTTTGATTGTGATTTGTTGAAAGTTTATATCTTTATTTAAATTAATTAGTTCAATTTAAGATCTTAAAAATTATAATATAATATCAAGATTTAATTACTTCTGAAAAATATATAATATATCAATTAAAACAATCAAACATTCGGTTGGAAAACTTACTAAGAATGAATAATGAAAGCTAGTGTTTTTCTTAATATATAAACAAATTTTTGTAATTTTAATTTATCAAATTTAATTATTAGTACACTTAAATGGATATGTTTTGATTATATATATATTTTTTATCTATAATAATAAAATTTAATTTAATTTTTAAAAAACCCCATTAAATAGACAAACATATTTTGTTTGTAAATTTGCAATATTTCATGAGATGATACGATACATAATAATGGGAATTGTATAATATACAATATCATATATCTCTTATACTTAAATAATGATAAAAAATAAAAATTATAAAAAAAACACCCTTAAGTTTTATCACAATAAAAATATTATTCAATAATATTGAATGATATTCAATGTGTTATTTATAAAAATTAACACTATAACGACATGTATGTTAGTATTATTATGATTGTATAATTTTTATACAATCATGTATTTGACTGTAAAATTAAACCATATTGTAAAATGTAAAAATAATATAGTTACGTATTATTCTAATACGACTAGGAAGCATAGGTCTAAATTATATTGAATAATTAACTTAATCTTTTCGAATTTTAAATTATAAAATTATGTGTTTTTTTCTTTCATATCAAATTAAAAATAATTTTTTTTATTTTAAAATATAATAAAAATATAAAAATATGAATTATTTTATTAAAATATTTATAATCATTTTTGTCCAAATATATTATATAGCTTGTCACTAAACATTATTAAACTAATTACAATACAATTCAATTTAGTTCAATCTAATACAATTATATTTAACTTTTGAATATGATATACTAAACATACCTTAAGTGCTCAATTTTGATACTTTTATTAGACTATAAATACTTATTTTAATAAATTATTGTATTAAAGTACTTACTTTTCATAATAACAGGATAAATAGTGATTAACTCATAAATAATAGGACTAAAGTACTCATTTTAAAAAATTACACAATTTTATATGCCTAATCCAACAATTATGAGACTAATATCTCATTTGGTAAAAATTATAAGATTTATAGGAATTTTTGCTTATACTAGGGGAGCAATTTTGTTTAAAATATAAAAAATAACACCTAAAATTTATAATATCAAAAATAGATTCTCATAACTATTAAATAATGTTCAATTGAATGTTGTTCAACATTAAACAAGTCAAAATTGTTGTAGTTTAATATGAAAAATGTTCAATATGAAATGATATTAAATCTTTTAAATAATAAAAATGTATAAATTAGATAAAGATGGACTATTTTTGTGTTTATAAATTTTAAAATACTATTTTTATTATTTTCTCATTTTTTTTACTTCCTTTATAAATCTCAACAATGACAAATCTAGGATTCTTATCATGGAGTATCATTAATATAAAACTAGTAAAATTTAGCATTATATGTTTTTCAATTACTCTTCTAGTTGAATAAGTATATTATATGTATATCATTTAAAGATTAATATGTTTAAATTATTGAATTTATAGTTAATTTTTTGTAATAAAAATTTAAAATTTAAAATTCAAATGCATACATTTCCATTTTATGCATTTATCTTTAATTCTACGTATATTATCTAATGACTCTATGAAAGTAGAGTCATTAGTGCACTTTTTATACTTAATATTTACTTGTTTTATATAACAAATAGTATTTTTGTGGCTAAAAATATTAACATATAAACTTTTTAGTGAAAAGGGGTGAAAATATAATTTTTGAAATTTATTAGGATTGTTTGGAAATTTTTATGAATTTTGAAAGCATGCTCAATCACAAGCTGTCACGTGGCTTACCACGTAAGCCACGCGAACGCCACACAAACAGGGATAAGGAATCATAAATAGCCGCATGTGAAGAGCAAATCAACGCATGCCATATGTCAACGTGACATTCAATCCGAGTTCGGAGCGCGGTCAAATAACACTGCCACTTGTCATCACTATACTCGTCCAACCATTCCACCCGTGCACGACACCATCTGTTATCATGAATCATGTTACACTGTGTGGTGTTAACTCAACATGCATTGACTCGGACCAGTCTTCCCTGCCATGCTTCGGGCTTTGATTAGCCCATTGAATTCCATGTGCCATGTGTCACCCTATAATTGGCTGGCATTGTTAATTTTGCTTGTTTTGATCTCAACCTTTTATCTAAAGCTGATGTGACCGTACATGTTGCACCTGAGCTATATTTATGTCCTAACCACCCTATAAACCCTAATGTGCCTCAATTAGCATAACTTTGATCAGTTTTTGGAGCTAAAAAGAAAGAAAAATTGAAAATGAGATACAATTTTGGTGAAGATTTAAGAGAAAATTAGTACTACAATTCAAGAGATTGATTGTATTTCTTTCTCTACTCTTTTCTTTATCATATTTTATGTCTTTCTTTATGAAAAATGTGAACTTTATGGACAAAATTATATTTACTTAATTTATTAATCTAGGGATCTTATGAACCCAATTTTCACCATGTGATGATCTAATATTTTACCCCAATTATAATTTTAATTTGATTATATTATTTAATCTGATTTTTATGTTATTAATTGTTTGGCTAAAAATTTATCTATATAAGCAATTAAATAGATTTGAGAGAATTATTTAATTATTTATTTTGATTAAATAACATGCATAGTTTCTAAATAGAGATGTATAATTCTTATGTATGTGATCCATAATTGATTAACTTAATGAGTAGTATGCAATTTAATTAGCATCAGAGTGTGATTAAATTAATTACTATATGGTGTGTAGTTTACTTAAGAGAGGAATACATGCTAAGTTTGATTCAATTGATAATTATATTAAGGAGATTTTAGTTAGTCACATGTTTAGAAAATTAGGAAATTAAGTATTCTTAGATATTTTCTCATATATATTCTTAGGCATAAAGGGGTGCTTATATATGCCCCTTAGGTAATTTACCAAAATATCCACTCAGTTCCAAGCCCTATGTGCAAATTTTTGTGCCCATTCTGATCTTTTCTTAAGAAAATTTACAAGTTCGATCAAGATCGACCCATTAAAATTGCAAATCCAAAATTTGGGAAGAAATTACTATATCGATGGACGATGGATCTTCGATCAATTGACAATGCTTGATTGATCGATTCCTATCTCTATCGAACAGGCGATCCATAATCCATTCAAAACTGCATATACAATATCGTAGTCCAACCTTTGAAACTTGATCACCTACATTGGTTTTCACCTTGATGTCAATCCTTGAAATAACCATTGCTTGGATCCTCTACCATTTTTCAACAAACAAGAATAGATAGTCACTTCTACCAAGTAACACCACTCGGCCAAGGTAATAAGTTCATATTCTATGAGTCTTCAACCGTGTGATTTATCACCAATTCCACCTAGAAGTAGTCTTCAATAGCCTCTCAAATCAAATACATTAACCATGAAGCTTCATTCATATCCACCAATCCGGTAACCCATTTTACCACAATAGAATAATAAGCCTCAATTGGTTGTACCATGATCTCATAGCTCATTAAATCAAATACAACCATGAAGTTCAAAACCACACGACCCAACATATCAAACTTTACACAAACAAGTTGATCACACACACGACCAACTCCAACCGTACCTCCTAAGTACATCAACACTATACTCATTGTATATCCTAAGTTTCTCACATCAAATGAATCCAAAAACTTTACCATCTCCACATCAACACTAATAGAAGATAATGCAATAGACAAGTCAAAGTGTTTAATCATGATACATTCTTATTGTTAAAACTCCATTGCACTAACACTAGCCTTTTATCCTACCAAATCAATCTCAGGTACACCATTCTCCAATATTCTCTCCAAATAGTCTTCACTATTGCTTGTATGTCTAGGAACAAGTACTTTGTTATCATATAGAGAACTCTTTTTGTCATCTATGGCCTCATGCCATATGTGGGTATCTTTTGTGCTTATAGCATCTTAAGAAATCACTAACTCTGTACATAATACATAGGCGAGCTCTAATCTTGTAAGAGTCACTTTATTGTGATAAACTCAATTTCTTCCTATAGAGAAATCACCAACTAGCCTAGATGGCTCAGCTAGCATAGCTTCAATTACTATCTCTATATTCTTTTGATAACGTACTTCATCATCACTAAGTCTCTCTTTTGATTACCTATATGTCTTCATCGAATTTATTTACACACATTCCAATTGCCCCACCTCACCATAAACTCATCTGGCCAAACTTGGTGAGCTAATGAAATCCTCAGAACTGACTTGTAAAAACATCACATCTTCTTCAAATGTTATGTCTTTACTGATGATGCATTTCTTGTTATCATCACACTAGAGCCTGTAACCATCAACACCACTTGGATAACCCAATAAAAAACATTTTAGTACCTTATTCTCCAACTTCTCACACCCAACCTATGAATAACCAATATAACCAAACATTCTGAGATGGTTACACTATACATTCAATCCACACTTCATCAGGTGCCTTGAAGTCCTGAGGCATTAAAAAACACCTATTAATAAGATACCCAGCCATAGAAATAACTTCATCCTAAAATCTTAGAGGTAAGTTGGCACCAGAAAGTATACATTCAACTCTCTTCGAAAGAGTCATCGTTAACCTTCCTACCAACCCAAACTATTGAGGAATTTCAAGAACAATCTTGTACCTAATAATACCATTTTTTCTACACAAAACAACAAAGGCTTCACAATAAAACTCCAAAGCATATTCTTTCATAAGGTTCTTAATCTTCAACCTGATTTTATTCTCAAAAAGAAACCTCTACTCTTCAAACTTCTTTAACACTTCATTTATACCTTTTAGTAAATATACCCAAATCTTCTTAGAGTAGTCATCAACAATAGAAAGAATATATCTGGCACCACCCATTGACAATATCTCTTTCGGCACATGCAAGTCTATATGCACATACTCCAATATGTTATCTCCCTTACACCTTGCAAAAGAGAATGATACTTTCTTGTCATTATTAATTTTACAATGATCACAAAAATTCATTCTATATATTAACCAATTCATTACCAAGAGATTTTCTCTTGTCTAGTTCCTTCATTCCTCAAGCACTAATGTGACTTAACCTCTTGTGTCATCGGTTCACATCCACTTTAGTGTGGGTACCTATAGCATCTTCAGTCTTTGCAATACTATTGAGAATATATAACTGTTTTTTGTATTTACCAAAAAAAAAGCACTAACGAACCCTTGCACACCTTAATTTGATCGCATTCACATTTGAAACTAATGCCCATGCTATCTAACATATCTAAGGAGATAAAGTTATTCTTCAACTCTGAAACATGTAACACATTACAAAGAATGAACATCAGACCATCATCCCGTCAAAGATGTACTATGCCACTACCCACAGTTTCACATTGATGATTATCTGATAAATTCGTAACACCATCCTTTAGTGATTTGTACTCAATAAACCAATTCCTATGAGGTGTAAAATGGTATGTGCACCCAAATTCAAAAATCCATGTACCACAATTTCCACAATTCACCAAAATTGCAAGTATTTTGGCATATCTACAACATTTCTCCTCATCCACCATTGAAGTTCTTTCACTACTTGATGCTTCCATCTTGTGTCTTACCCTTTTTTGTATAATCTCATTTAATATGACCATGTTTTTGACAATGATAACACCACACATTCCTCTTTACTCCTTGTGACTTAGACCGAGAGTGAATCTTATCATTCAACTCTTCATTTCTATCACCTTCCCAACCACTGGTAAACAATACATCAACTTTATCATTTCCTCTGAGATGTAGACCTTCCTTCTTCATCTCCAACTCTTGTGTTCTCAAGTGAGAGACCATTTGCTCTAAAGAGATTTTATCTCTTCTATACTCGAGCCTCATCTTCAATTCATGATACGACTCTAGTAGATTATGTAACAAGAGATGTGCAAGATCCTCATCCCTAAGACCTTTTTCAATATTGGCCAAGTCACCAACAATCCTCTAAAAGTCCAAAATATTAGACTACGAGCCCTTTAATATATCCATCTTGAATTGAACAATTGTTCTTTCAAATGGAATTTTCAAGACAAAGTATTTTGAGTAAAAATCTCATACAACCTCTTCTATATACCTTTTACAGTCACCTCACCTTACATCTCACAAATCACACTATCATACAAGTGTAAATAAATGGAGGTAAAATGATTGCTTCAAATTCCTTCTTTTGAAAATTGGTGAAACCATCCAAAAACTCCATATCACTTTTAAAAGCTTGCGCTACCTTTTGTTGAACCAATATGCTCTTCATATTTAATTTCCATATGTAGAAGTCACTAGAACTATTCCATTTTTGTATATCAAATTTACTCATAATTGATTATACCGAAATTGTCTTCAAATAAATTTCTAACAATCTTCACAAAACTACTATCAACAAGACTTCATAACAAATCAAAAAATTTACCTATACACAAACCAACCCAAAGCCAAAACCTTGAGCTCTCATACCACTATGTTCTTATTTTCTCGAGTCTTGATGAAGCTTGCAAAAACGGAGTTATTACATAAATCGATTATTACCCAATCAAACAATGAGCACAAAGAGAACCAAATGAAAACTAATTGATAAACAATAAACCACAAACACAATCATACCAAAATATCTACAAGGAATAAAAATGATCAAAGAAAATGATAAAATGACATACAAGATTTAACGTGGTTTTTCTCCAAAATAATGTAGCTTACATCCACAACTCAAGCACACAAGCAATATTTCACTGTGATAAAAAATAATTACAATCTATGCTATTTAATAGCATTACAATCATCTACTTTCATCATCGTACAAGCATCACCTAATCCTATTTTAGCCCCAAGAATATCCCTATGCATCACACTCCTCCAATGAAGATATATTGATTCTAATGCTTACAATAAATTGAATATGAGATAATAATACCTTAGAGGAGCTTACATACAAAGAGTTATCCAAAAAACACCAAACTTTCTTCCCTACTTTTAAGGGAGAAAATTCCTAATCCTTACCTGCCTCTTTTTTTTTTTTGTATGTTCTTTCATCACACAATGCTCTCACAAATGATTCTAGGGCATAAAAGGGTGCTTATACATACCCCTAGGTCATTTACCAAAATTCCTACTCAATTCTAAGCCCCTATGTGCAAATTCTCGTGCTTATTCTCGTCTTTTCTTAAGAAAATTTACTGACTCGATTGATCGACTCGTAAAAATTGAGAATCTAAAATTTAGGCAAAAAACATTGATTTTTAAGCATTTCATGGATTTACATCACACATTACAAAAATCATAATAAAAAACATATGTCTCAGCTATCTCTAGTGATGCTGTTTTCAATATTTTGATCCATTCATATTGACATACATTAAATTAAAATTATCTAATTTGATATCAGTGTATGAATAAATTTTTTTTTAAGAATAGTTACAAATGGATTAGGAACGAGGAATTAGCATTAATCTTGAACAAAATTAATAAATTAATTCATAAATATTTTTGACGTCTTAAATTACAGAACATTTAATTTTAATCATATTTTTTTTCTTCGATAGTTTGATTGTTCTACGAAAACATATAGTTAGCATACTATGTGGAGGAAAAAAAACTATCAAAAAAGAGAAGGCTAACGTAAAACGATCCAACCCTATATCAACCGACAATTCACATAATTTGTCAGCACTGATGTATATGTAACGTTACTGGTTGATTTAACTAACAATTTAAGTTGGAGACGAAAGGTAAAGGTTATCTCTATATCTAACTTTATGCAGGCCGGGAAATGGAGATAGAGAAATAACACAAAGTCTTTCATTAGTCATGAGAGGCATGCCACATTAGGCTATAACCATAATTAATTAATGCATTAATCTCTCCAGGAAATGATTTTTTTTAACTCAAAAAAACATTATACATGCTTAACAGTTTAAATCATGCCATTTTAAAGTTACATTATTAATAAATACTGTTAATATCCTTTGTTATTTCTATGAAAAATTATTCATTATTTTATTAGATACGAATTTTGAAATTTTGAGTAGATCCAACAAATTAAATTAATCGTGAAACTTATTTTAATACAAAATACTACATTTTTTTAAAGAAAATATTAGCACTAAGCATAATTATAATTGACTTTGAATGTCAAATTTTATCTTTAAAAAATAATGTTTTTTTTCATGCGCTCTGTCAGATTCTCACTCTCTTATGCAAGCCATCTTCTATTCTTTAATAAATACCCCTATATTTTTATTTATATTATGGTTTTGCCCCTCTACTCCTGTATTATTAATGGTTCGTTCCAGTTCCATAGAAAGTCATTCTTATTCTACCATCAAATAACATCCGATATTGTTGAGAATATATATTGACTATATTAATTTGTTAAAAGTTATAACACGTGTCTTTGAATAATTAAGGAGATTTGTTATAGGCACATTGTAATAATTTATGATATGTCGTGTGATAAATATATTTATCTTTTGTTATTAAAAAAATAAAACATAGATATCTTTTGTTATTAAAAAACATATATACACAGAATAATTTTCACGTAACCTCTTAAAAGTAATTATTTTTGTTAATATATAAAAATATATTTTATATTAATTAAGAAAGATATCCTTATAATACTTATAAATACTATAAATCTTACATTCTTTTGAGTTAATATTTTAAAATTGAATAATTAATTTTATTTATACATTACATAAAATTTACATAATATTATAGTTTTAATTGATCAATATATTAGTAAAAAAACTAATAAGTATTGTACATAAAAATACGTAAAACTTATAAAAATAAAGAAAGATAAAGATCATTCAAATAAAATTAAAATATAATCAATATATGTTAAAATATAAAGTATTGGGTCAAATGAATAATACTTTGAGTGAGGGTATTAGTGTATAAAAAAATATCCTATATTTATTAATGAAGATATTAATATAATATTTATAAGTAGTATAAATTTTATTTTATTGAATTTAATCTTTTAAAATTAAACGATTCATGTTAATTATAAATTATATAAAATTTAGGCTCATACTACATTTAACACAGTTTGACGCTCATGGAAAATCTTTGTTATAAATTTGACAGTTTTATTAATGACTAAAATCACTACAATTTTATAAAATTGCTTGCTCTATGCTTTATATAGAATATGGGTAGCTTTTTCTAGAAAAAAAAAGGAAGAGAAAAGAAAAGTAAATAAAACTTGCTCTGTAAATCTAATGATTTAGAATATAAATATATATATATAAAAGTTTAAATTATTTCTTATAATTTTTTTACAAGAATTTCACACGTATTTTAAATAAATGATTATTATTATCTTTAATTAATTAGTTGTTATATAATTTATTTATAGTTCTTATTTTTTATTAATTAAATAATAAATTATTAATATTTAAAATATTTATAGTTATCTTAAATATCAGTTAAAATATTAATCAACTTTTTAAAATAGTAACAACAATACTATAGTTTTAATTAAACTAAAATTTAATAATTAATATTTTTAAAATTTTAATAAATTAAATACTCGTGTGAAAGGGTTGGGGTTTTCCTATATATTTAGTGGTTGCTAACTAGGTAGATACTTCTATCAATCTATATATATGTCATTGTTTTTGCATAATAATAAACAAATATAGTAATTAGATCTATTGTGAAATGATATTAGAATGATAAATTAATTAAGCATATATCCTTAATGTTTCCTAAAATAATGAAAATACATGGGCTGAGCTTATTTAGCAATTGGGGTCGACATGTACACCAAATCCATAATTCAATGGTCAAGCCGAAAGAAGATAAAAGTAGTGTCAGCACCTCCATAATGGCCTTATTCATATTAGACAAATAGAATAAAAGGAAAGATAAGGAGAATGTGAAGAAAAATGAAATATTTTTAATGTAGTTAGTCTATGTGTTATATAGTAGTGAAATTAATTAAGTAAAAATAAAAATAAAAACGATAAATATAAAGTGAAAAATAATTAATAAGATTAAAAAAAGGAGGAAGAATAAGAAGAAGAAGAAAGACAATGAAAATGACAAGTGGATCAAAAAAATACCACATAATTAGGGTCATATTTTTTGTAATTTTGCACTAAAGTAAGGGTTTGCTTTTCTTCTGTTTCTCTGTTATTTATTTATTTATTTGAAGATTTACTTCTTTATTATCATCATGGAATTGTAACTTAATCGTGGCCATTGAACAATGCATTTAAACAAGTCCACATACATTTATCTCTTTTCCCATGTTGTATATAAATAACTGTTATGGCACTCTAGCTACTAAGTTAGTGGTAGAGTAGATATTTATATATATTTCTATAAGAGTAGTGAGTTCCTCTACACATATATATATGCACATATAAATTCGAGATCGATCGTATTAACATATCTCACTTATTTATAAGTAGCTAGTCTCCGATATATATCCAATAGATCAAGATAGCTAGAGAGAGAGAGAGAGAGGGAGAGAGAGAAAGAAAACTTCAAAGAGATCGAAGAACGATATATCAAAAGAAATTAAATAAAAATGGAATGGAGGAAATGTTACCTAGATGTGATATTGGTACCTCTTGGGTTTTTCATTACAGCTTTTTATCATGCATGGTTGTGGCATAAAATTAGGACACAACCAGAAACAACCATTATTGGAATCAACTCCAAAGGAAGGCGTTTATGGGTGTCTGCCATGGTTAAGGTAAATTATAATCTTATATATAGTGCTTATTCTTATATCAATTCATTTAAAACTATAATCTATATCAACTTTTTTTCTTTACATTTATTCTAAATCATTTATGGTTTAAGAGGTGATGATACAGATGGATTAATAAGATTTAAATATGCTAAGTTTCTTTTCACGTTTTAAGAAAAAACTCATTATTTTTAACAATTTATACCAAAGTGCTTGTGAATCTATATAGTATAATTTACTATGCACAAGATTTGAGATTCGAATTAAGATATAAATACGTGAATCATATAATTATTTAAAATATATATATAATGTGTACTCGTAATGCTTATATGTTACAATTAAAATAAATTAATTATTATATGTAATTAATATTAAATTAAAAAATATATATATTATCTTATGATTAAAAAAGTTATTTTATTTAAATTTATATTGCTTTTTAAATCGTAAGTTAATTTGAATATCACGAATAACATTTGATAAAGAAAGAAAGAAAAAGTGAGTAACATCCCCCATATCTTGCCGAGATGTGTGTGAAAGTAGTTTGCTTTCCTTTGAGTGTTGGATTATCCAATTTAGTTGCATTTGCGTCTTTGTTGAAGCAATCAAGAAAAAGAAAACTATACTGAAGAAGAATAAGAAGCTAGTATTTCACATGGAGATTGCAATATTTCTTTCTCATCTAATCTCATCTATTCGCCGCGAATTCTAAACCAAATAGCTAGCTAGTCTCATCACCATCACATCTACATATAAATGCTCATACGATGTGGCCCATAAAGTTAAAACACTAAGCAACCATACCAAATAACATGTTTGCTAAAATGCTTATATTCTTTCTCCCACTTCGCTATATATATTTTTGTCTATTAATTGCTTCACACGTCATAATAATAATAATTATAATCATAATACAAATATCTACCACTATTCAAAAACATGTACAATTTATAGAGTTGTATATATTAGGCCAATATTTCTCAAATCCACTTGTAATTCTTCAACAGGTGATAAATTGCAAATTTTAATTTAAAATTTTTATGCTATATAACCCAAAACACAAAATGACGCAATTTTTTTTTATAGAATTAACTATTAATTTTTACGTTGTTGTTAAATATTATGTTTTATTACTATTAAAAATAAATAAATTAGCTAACATTAAGTTATTTTTCATAATAAAAAAATACAAAAACAAACATCACTAACAAATAAGCACTCCTAGCTAGTCTCCTAATGCAGGCACAAATTGTGTGTATGATTGGAATGGGATTTTATTTTTGAAATGATCAATATATTTTTTCCAATTTGTATATATATATATATATAATCACAAAAAAAGTTATATTTTTTTTTTATAAATAATATATTAATTAAATAAATTTACAGGATAATGAAAAGAAGAACATTCTGGCAGTTCAAACATTGAGAAATACTATTATGGGTTCAACTTTAATGGCAACAACATCTATCCTTTTATGTTCTGGATTGGCAGCAGTAATAAGTAGCACATATAGTGTGAAGAAGCCACTAAACGACACAGTTTATGGAGCACACGGAGAATTCATGGTGGCCTTAAAATATGTTACACTTCTCTCAATTTTCCTATTCTCATTTTTATGCCACTCACTCTCAATTAGGTTTATTGGGCAAGTGAATATTCTCATTAACACTCCAAAAGATCCCATGTCAATTATCACTACAGAGTATGTTGCTGATCTTTTAGAAAAAGGTTATATTTTGAATACTGTGGGAAATAGGCTTTTCTATTCAGCTTTGCCTATTATGCTTTGGATCTTTGGACCTGTCTTGGTTTTCTTGTGCTCTGTTACTTTGGTTCCTGTGCTTTATAATTTGGACTTTGTCATCATGAATGAAGAAAAGGCGAACAAGAATAATGGGAGTACTAATGAAATGTGTGACTTTGTATGATTACATTGTAATTACTATTAATTAGTAATTAAGTGTTTTAATATTGTCATTTTAATTTGAGAAAATAGTTCAATAATATTACTGCTATATATATATATATATATGGCTTCATGAATAATTTGAACCCTTGCTTTTTTACAAATGTAATGTTCTTTTTTTTTTAGACTTTTATTACGTGTAGATTGAAAATGATACATATAAGAAAATGATATATAACCTTTATTAAAAAAAATATATCTAACTTCTATTAAAAAATAAAGGAAAATGATAGCTAACCAACGTAATTATTGATGTCAAAAAGTGGAAATCTTATCTGTGATTCTGCACTATATAAAAGCACAAGAAAATATAGATTAACTGAAAATAAATATAGAATATTTTTATACGTAAAGATCATAATTTATATAACAATTTATTATTAAATAAATTTATATAAATATAATTATATTTATACCATACTATTTATAATTTATTAAATAATTCTTTTATAAAATATACGTAACAGAACTTCTAAAATTCAATAAAAATAACGAGATTTTAATTTAACTTAATATGAGATAATAGATAAACGCATAATTTTTATTAAAAAAATTATATTTTATTAAAATAGTACATTACATTAATTAAAAAAATTAATAATATTATAAGATATCAAACAAGTTATTAAACTCAATTTAGTACATTTAAAATTATTTTATTGAACTCATAAATTAAAAAGGACAAATTCTTAACATGAACGAACAACTCATTTGAACTCGTGAGTTAGTAACAACTCAATAGTTCATTTAACAAAAACAATGTGAATTAAAAAACTAATAAATAAGGAGAAAAATAAAAAAAAATTATTAAAATTTAATTGTTAATTATTATTATAAAATTGACAAAAATTCTAATATTATTCAAATTGTTAGTATAATACCAATACCATTTAGCATCTTACATATCATCTCATCACAATCAAAAGAATATTATCACATGTAATCATCACAATTTGTTACCAACTGTTTTTTCCATGTGTAGCATGTGCACAATGTTCCCATTTTCTCTTTCATTGATATGCCATCTAGATGACTCATTATCATCAACAATGTATATGTAATTTCATAGTGAAAAATATTATGAATGAATTAATTCATTTGTTGTCACATTCCTCCTCTAGTCTTCTTCTTATCCTTCTACAACTCACATATTTTTCTAAACTTTAATGGAGTTTATCATGTTATCATAACCATAATTTATGGCTTCAACTAAAACTTTCGTAAATAAACACAATGATGAAGGTTCACTGACAGTGAATCAGGACAATAGTCCAAATTCAAGAAACTGAAACAAAACACAGTTATTTAATCTAATACAATCTTATGCATTAATGAAAAGTTACCAAAACCTCATCTCATACTCGATTAACCCCAATTTCTTAGTTAACTTAGATGAAACCAATTATTTAATGTGGAAAAAACAATCAAAACACATAATTATAATGTATGCTGTACAATCCCTGGTAGATGGATCTGCTTCTATACCTTCTATACTTGTCAAAAAAACAAACAATAGATTCATTTGGTCACATATATAAAGTGTTTGTTGTTAACCATATTATAAACTCTGGGATAGGCAAGACTGTTCCATGAAAGCTAGATTTATTCCTCAATCTCATCCACTTACTTGAAATACCTGATTGGTAATACCATTGCCTTTGATTACTGGATTGATCTTGAAAAAAACATTCAATGATGTCTCTTAAACATGACTAATGCAGCTACGTTGGCAACTTCAATCCTTAAGAAAAGAGGCTATATCAATGGAATAATACATTAGCTATTGCAAAGATCTAATTGATCATATTTTGGTAGCTAAAGACACTGACTAAATAGAACAAATACTCTATGTTCTTGGGAGTTAGGAAGTAGGCTATAAGTCATTGGTCACAACAATCACCAATAAAGAGAAGAGTACTCACTCTTGATGAAATGTTCACTAAATTGAGAACTTATAATCGATAAATGGAATGAATGAATATGACAGATTCACAACTTGTTCAAGCTAACTACTCAGCCAAAACACCATCTCAAAAAAGTGACCATATACATTTGATGCTCTTAAAAATACCTACAACCAATAATCATTCATCAATAACCAATATCCAACAATTACCACCTAACTAATACCAGCCAAGACAAAAGAAAAACACAAGTTACAACCTCTATTAAGTGTCCAATTTGTAAAAAAAATAGTCATTCAACTACTTAGTGTTATTTCAGATACATAGAGTCCAAAAAAAAGTAGCCCTAACAATTCACAAAGACCACCGAGAAGCATGAGTCCATATCCTCCACAAGCAAATGGTGTTCAAATATAACTCCCTGAGTACACTCATACTTCTATAGAATAATACCATTAACCTACCATAGAAATAGTTTAAAATCATCCAGCCAATCAGTACACTAGTTAGGTTGACCCCCACCAGTCTTTAACACCTTCGCCACAGGCTTTTCTAACACCAATTGCTACCTCAAAAACTTACAATGATGGTGTATGGTTGACGGATACAAGAGCCATGCTTCATCTCACTCATGATAGCAACCAACTCCATACCTTAACTTCTTACTCAAGTATTGCATCTGTTATGCTAGGTAATGGATATGCTATACACATAGCTAAACCCGGATCTATTGCTTTATCTTGCAATAACCAAACATTGAGTCTAAATAACCTATTTTTAGTTACTTAACTTGAAAAAATTCTAATATCATTGGAGAAGTTATGTGAAAACAATAATGTATTAGTTGAATATCATCCTAATAGTTTTTCTACGAAGGATCTCACAACAGAGATTATTCTGCACACTAGAGGAACTAAAATTAGTCTCTACAAAATGGAAGTAGATACTACAATATCATAACTTATACAATGCAATAAAGTCTATAAATTGCATCCTATATCACAAAATGTTTGGACATGCTTATGCTTCAATGCTTGATCAGTTAGCCTATAAACTCAATCAATCCATTACTTTTAATAATAATTTAATTGTACGTAGAGCTTGTCAACTAGGCAATGCTCATAGATTACCATTCACACATGCACATACAAGAACTACTACATTTTTTTCTACTATCTATGGGGTCCTACTTCTGTAACTTTGGTTCATAGAATGAGGTATTTTCTTTATTAGTTGATGATTGCATAATATTTCAATGGATTTAAGTTATGTCCAATAAATATCAAGTAGATAGCATCTCTTTACATTTTGAAGCATATGTTTCTAGAAAATTTAATGCATAAATCCAACAACTCCATAGCAATAGAGGCATTGTACTTAAAATCCTTGAAACTAACGAGTTTCAAGGTAGATATCACATAAGAATCTCATGTCCCTATACACCATCTCAAAATGGTGTAGTAGAGAGAAAGAATAGGCATGTGGTGGAGACTAGCTTAGCCTTACTCATACATTCTGAATGTTACTAGCATACTAGGAATACAGTTTCAATACTACAATTCATCTAATTAATTGTATACCTTCCAAAACACTCACTAAAGCTAATCCATATGAGCTTTTGTTCAAATCAATACCATTATATGACTATCTGAGGATATTTAGGTGCCTTTTCTACCCTTATCTCAAGTCATACAACAAAACCAAGCTTAAACCACGATCCCTACCGTGTGTTTTTCTTAAGTGTACTTCCAATTACAAAGGTTATTGGTTCTTAGAACCAGTATCTCAGAAAATTATCTCTACACATGTGATTTTTAATGAAATTGAATTTCCTTTTTTACAATTATCTTTTAACATCAGACCATTTAATCCATCTACACTAACACCTAAGTTTGTGCAACTACCCTCAGTCAATACATATCATAATCTATTATAAAATCATTTTCCCTCAATGACCACCAATGTTCCTATACCATCTCTTGAACCCTCACCAGACATAACTGCCTAACCACCTGTATATTTCCCTAAACTTAACATCTCTAGATAGCCTACAAGTTTCCCTTTTAATCACACCAATTTGTCCTCAATATCATCTCCTATAATACCATCTTTGTCATCTACTCTCAATTCTAACGCGCATGTCTTTGATACCTAATTGCACACAGATTGTGTGCGATGAATATGCAAGTATAAGTATCGCAACAAATAATATAATGACAAGAAAAGATCATTCTCTCGAAAATTATATTAATAGAAACTAATTTTAAAAAAAATCAATTTTTTGTTTGTGTTTTTATGTTTTAAGAAATTAAAATTAAAAGAACTAAAAATAAATAATAATAATTAATTAAATCAAATTTGATAGCTATAAAGATATATTAGAAGATATCTAGGAATACTTAATCTCTTAATTTTCTAAACATATGAGTAACTAAAATCCCTCAAATATAATTATCAATTAATTGCATAATCAATTGAATCTAACCTAGCATGTATTTCTCTCTAGAGTAAACTACACACCATATAGTAATTAACTTAATTATGTCAATTAAATTACATACTATTCATTAATTTCATCAATTATAGATCACATGCATAAGAATCATACATCTCTCTCTAGAAACTATGTATGTTATTTAATCAATACAAAAAATTAAATAATTCTATCAAATATATTTAATTATTTCCATAGATCAATTGTTGGCCAAAAAATTAATAGCACAAAAATTAGATTAAATAATATAATTAAATTAAAATCATAATTTAAGTAGAGTATTAGATCATAACATGTTGAAAATTGGGTTCATAAGACCCCTAAATTAATAAATTAACTAGACATAATTTTATTCATAAAATTCATATTTTTCAAAAATAAAAGAAAAGAAGAAGAAATACAATCAATCTCTTGAATTATAGTACCAATCTTCTCCTGAATCTTTACCAAAATTGCATCTCTTTTTGAATTTTTTTATATTTTTCTCTCTTCTTGGCTTCAAAAATTGATAAAAAAATATATTAATTTCGGCTTATTAAGGTTTATGGGGAAATTAAAGGGTTAAATTAAGCTCAGGTGAAATTTGGACCATCAGAGTAACTTCAGATCATGGATGAGACAAAAAAAAGGAAAATTAACAACACCATCCAATATAAATGTGCCACATGGCATGGAGAAAAGACGAATCCAATCGGTGTGTGATACTTGGTATGGGTGACTCACTATTACAATAACAACATATGGTCTCGAAAATTTAATCTCAATTTTTTTAAAAACCAAGGCCATAGGGTTTTGGCCTTGGTTTTTGAAAAACCGAGACCATAGACATATCCTATCAATTTTTCTCTCTTTTACGCCAAATATCAAATTTTTCTATCAATTATTTTCTTTTTTCCTCTCCCTTCGCCCCCCCCGCTTGCTCGCACTATATCATATTTTAGGGTTTTCATCGCGCCCTTTACTTTCTTCCGCTCTACGTGTGTCGTCATCGTCTCGCCCTCTTGCCATCCCACCATCTTCGGTTAGGCATTGGAACTTAACGAGTTCTTCTTTATTAAGTTTTTAACTGAGATTTTTTAAGAGGAACAAGAGAAGAAGAAGAGAGGTATGTTCAGAAAGAAACCAATATGGTCTCGTAAAATGTTTCTATTACAGTGCATTAATTGATGATCGATGAGAGCTTACTAGTTGACCCTAAAATATTGTTCATCGGGTCCAAAATTGGTGAAAGAGCCTATGGTAAAGCCTATGAAGAAAGGTCAGTGTCTATTTCACCGCTTTTATTCAACTTCTTATTTGCTTGATTCTAGTATATGCATAAATATTGAACTGTTGGACTATCATATATTGTTTACTATATGAATGATAGTTTGATATTCATTGAAATTTTGTTGTGGTGAACAAATGTTTTGCGGGTTTTCTTAAACTAATGTTGGCTATGGTTTCGAGTCCTTAAGACTCGGGACTATGTTATTTTTGGAACACTAGAGTTTTTCTTTTCCTTTTCCTTTTCTATAATTTGATTGGATTTTTATGAATTTTTTGCATGCTGCTTTTGGCAGTTGTTCTTATCAACCACATATAGACGACTGACAAAATGGATAGCCAGATTTTTTTAATGTATAGAATTGCTTTACGATGACTTGACTAGTTGTTCTGAGTTTCACCTATTGCATTTACATTGTATTTATGAACCATGGAAAGGTTGTCAATACCATAAGAAGCTTTGTATGCGCATTTATCAATATAAGCCCAATTTTTTTTGTAATATTTGTTTTTTCTACAAATTTAGTCGACGTTATTTATACTTTTGGTCATTGAGAGCTTTATTCAGTGGCCTTGACCCTTCAGATACAAAGGCCAAATTGTTGCTATAAAGGTTCTCTATCGGGGGAACACCTTGGAAGAAAGAGTAACACTTCAAAATCGTTTTGTGCGTGAAGTTAATATGATGTCGAGGGTCAAACATGAGAATCTTGTAAAGGTGAGTGTTGCAAATATGTATGATGTTAGAACCTTAAACTTGGAAATGTTTTCATGCAAGGCTTGAAATTGATGTTTGCGCATACAACTTTTTTCCATATTAAATGTTCTAAATTTATCCTATTTTATCTCACGTTACACCAAATAGCATTTGCTAGAATATTTTTGTGATGTAGACCCCACTGGTATGCTACATTTCTTGTGTTTACAGTTTCTTGGAGCTTGTAAAGATCCCTTGATGGTGATTGTAACTAAGCTACTGCCTGGGATGTCATTCTGGAATATCTTGTCAGTATTAGACCTCAAAAGTTAGACCTTCCTGTGGCCATCAAGTTTCCTATGGACATTGCTCGTTCTATGGAATGTTTACATGCCAATGGAATTATACACAGAGATCTAAAACCTGGTATTATAAGGCCAGTTTAGGCTGTATTTCTTTATCGGGTGTTGTTTCTAGATAATCTATAGTTAAGAGATGTGATTGAACACTGAGATCTGAAACCTATTATCATAAGGCTAGTTTGGGCTATATTTCCTTACTGAGAATGCTGTTTTTAGATGACTCGTAGGGAAGAGATATGTGACATATACTCGATCATATTAGAAATCACCACCTTTTGTTCATGATATGGTGCCATAATCTTGTGATCTTGTCCTTGTTCCTTGATCTTTTCTAAAGGGTCATCAAATAGTAATAGGGTTTCACATGCAAGAGGTTAAATGGAGTTGTCAATGGGATTATGGACATCTCAAAATGTTCTTTTATTCCATGTCATGTTCATTTCTTCCTATCTATCTATTTTCCTATCCTTAAGAAGCTTCTTCCTTCATTTACTAGTTATAAATATATTTTAAAATTTGTCAGTGCAGACAATTTGTTGCTTACGGCGAATCAAAAGTCTGTGAAGCTTGCAGATTTTGGTCTTGCAAGAGAAGAATCTGTGATTGAGATGATAACTGTAGAAACGGGAATATACCGTTGGATGGCTCCTGAGGTTTGTCTTATCTAGAAAACATATTGATCTATTTAACAAATGTATCTCTTTTTACCATATGAGAGCCTGATGCTCAAACTGTTTAAGTTGAATTCTTAGGCTAAATTGGTTGGTTCACATCTCCAGTCTTGAGTAAAAGTTAAATTGATCTGATTATGAGTATCTTACCCATCCTTGTTTTGAGTTCTCTTTCACTAACTATCCATTTGCATTCCTGCAGTTGTATAGCATTGTGACTTTGCGCTAAGGAGAGAAGAAGCATTACAATAACAAGGTTGATGTATACAGCTTTGGGATCATCTTGTGGGAACTATTGACCAATCAGATGTCATTTGAAGGAATGTCTAATTTACAGGCTGCTTATGCTGCTGCATTTAAAGTGTGAATTGTTAATCTATTTTCTTTTCAAATTTCTTGTGTCTGTATCATGTGGTTAATGTTCTGATGATTTGGGAATACTTGTGAATTTCATTTTTAGAGTTCATGTGTTTGGGATTCCATAGTTTATTCTGCTGAGGTGCTGCATAATGCTTAAAAAAATATGAATAATGTTAAACATAAGAAATATGCCTCATTTTGTAGAACCACCCTGGAAAAAAAAGAGAGAAAGTATGTTACCATCTAATGAATGTAGAACTGGTGTCTTCTCAAATTAAACTATTGCTGATGTTTTGACATCTAAAAATGCAGCAAAAACAACCTATTCTTCTAGGGGATATATCACTTGATCTTGCATTTATCATGCAATCCTGTTAGGTTAAGGACCCTAACTTGTGGCCCAGTGTCAGCCAGATCATCCGCATACTCAATTCATTTTTGTTCACACTTTCCCCATCATCATCATTACTATCCTTATTGGATGCTGAGAGTAATAAGGCAGTATCCAATAATTTGCTACTAAGAGATGGAAAGTATGCAGGCAAGAGGAAAGAGGAAAGAGGAAAGAGGAAAGTTTGCTTTTATTGGCCAATTATTTGCTACTAAGTAATGGAAGAACTCACCAACATTAGCACACCAGGACACCAGGACACCAGCCTACCAACACACCAACATACTAGTGTACCCTCACCAACACATTAGCGCATCAACGCATCAGTACACCAATACACCAACGCACCAATACCAATACATTAGCATACCAGGCACCAGGTACATCAGTATCAACAAGTTATGTAACCTATATTTCTGCTAGACAATTTTAATGTATTCAAGTTTTTTGCCTGTAATTCATATTTTGGAATATTTTAATTAGCTAATTATAGTAAGGATGTTATGATTTAGTGTATATAAAATCTCTCGAATGTAATTTCATTCTTAATTTTAATATAACGATTTTTAATTTTTTCAATTTTTCAATTTATTTTAATTTATATTGAAAAATGAGGTTAAATGGTATGTCTATAGCCTCTGTTAAAAAATTGAGGTCATAGATAACAATCTGTAGTCTCTCTCATATAAGCATCGATTCTTATAATCGTGACTATAGACCTATGGTCATGATTAAACACCGAGGCCATATGTTGTTATTGTAGTAATGACTAGTTTCGATCAACGCAAGCTAACTCATTGCTACATAGCGATCTATGATTCACGATAACGAATTACGTGACTTATGGGTGGAAAGAATGGATGAATCATGTGATAATGCATGTCGAGCACATTGACCAAGCAATGAAAATTAGAATGAACATTGTGTTGACATATGGTGTGGCCCTACATCACACAATATCTATGGTGTTGGACGATTGGCCCTCTCTTCTTACATGACTTACTCAGTCAGCTTTTCTACTTGTATGGCATCCACGTGACATCTTTGAATTGGTTCTACATTAAAAATTCATAAAAAATCCTAACAAATTCCCAAAAATATATTTTCATCCCTTTTCACTAGAAATTTCATATTTTAATGTGTTTAATCCCAAAAACACTACTTATTAAATAAAATGAGCAAATATTAAGTAAAAAAGTACACTGATGACTTTATTTTCATTGAGTTATCAACACATTTTCTACCATTGTCTTTAATCCAGTAGGCATATCACTCATAGTTGATCTATCTATTCACCGGCCCAACGTTCCTAATGTCCATCCCATAACTACAAGAGCAAAAGATGGTATTCACAAACCCAACAAATTTTCCACAACCATTATCCTTCTTGAACCAAAAACAATCAAAGAAGCCTTTCAAATCCCTGAATGGAAAGAGGACATGCAAACTAAGTTTAATGCCTTTTTGCAAAACAACCCATAAGCCCTCGTACCACCATCAAAGCATAAAAAAGTTATTAAAATAAATGAATCTATAAAACTAAACTAAAATTAGATAAAACCTTTGACAAATACAGGACAAGTGGCTAAGGGCTTTCAACAAAATGTTGGCCTTGATTACATAGAAACATTTAACCTAGTTGTAAAGCCCACAACCATTAGAGTTATGCTCACCATAGCCTTATCAAAAAACTCGTGTGTACAATAGTTGGATGTTAATACCACATTTTTGAATGAAAATATAAAAAAGGATGTGTATATGACATAGCCTAAGGGTTTCACTAATTCCATACATCCTGACTATGTATGTCGACTCCAAAAAGCCATTTGCAGCTTAAAACAAACACCACATGTTTGGTATAAGACACTTACTAAATTCCTCATGGGCTTCATCAACTCAAATATAGACATATTCATGATGTTATATTCTCAAGGTAAAAATTTTGTGATCCTATTAATTTATGTTAATGATATCTTAATCACTAGAAATAATCAAGATCTCATCGAATATGTCATACAAACTCAATTTATAATTTTCTCTTAAAATATTAGTGAACTATCCTATTGTCTAGGCATTGACATACAAAGAATATATGAAGGCTTTCACATGAACTAGGCAAAATATATCAGTTAAAATTTTGGACAACTTGGATATGGCAGACATAAAACCTTCTAATACACTTGTGAGCTCCAATTCTATTCTATCTAAATATGATGGGGATCCACTCTTTAAAATAGATGTTGCTCAATATAAGTCTATGATAGGTGCCTTATAATATTGCATACTTACTTGACCAGATATTAACTACACTGTCAACAAACTTTGTTAGTTCTTACACTATCTTGGCTCAACTCATTTTATTGCAACAAAAAGGTTGCTTTGATATCTCAAAGGCATAATGAAGTTCAGAGTCATCTTACACACCACATATAGTCTTTAATTTTCTATCTGTACAGATGTAGATTAGGTCTCCATCGTTGATGATAGAAAATCCACTAAATGTCACTATATTTATATGTGTAACTCTCTCATTTCTTGAAACTAGGGAAAACATAAGGTTGTATTGAGATCATTTACTAAAGTAAAATTTAGGACACTCATAAGTGACATTGTTGAGTTGATATAGATTAAATGACTCCTTACTAAATTACATCTCTAAACTCTTGTCCAACTCATTATTTCATTTCCTTCATGAGAAGGTTTTCTTAGGCACTTTAGGAGTGACATACACTTTATCTTAGGAACAACTTGTAGATATCATGATAAAACCTCTTTCAAGTCAAAAATTTCAAGGCATGCAAATTAAGCTCATAGTCTTACCATGACCATGAGCTTACGAGGGGATGTTAACATAATACCAATACCATTTCAATTGTTCAGTGGGAATTTTCTAACATCTTCTCATCACAACTAAAAGAATATTATAAAATGCAATCATCACAATTTATTAATAACTATTTTTCCCATCATACACAACGTGTAGCATGTGCACAATATTCCCATTTTTTCTTTCATTGAGTGTGTTGGGTGCACCACTTACTATAATCGGCTATATACATATAATGTTATGGTGAGAAACACTATGAATGAATTAATTCACTTGTTGTCACCTTCCTTCTCTAGTCTTCTTCTTATCCTTCGGCAACTCACGCCTATTTCTCTAAACTCTAATGGAGTTTATCACAAATTAAAAAGTATAAAATTTAATAACTTATTTTTTGAAAATAATATAAAAAAATTAAATTAAATTTATATAATATTTCAATATATATAGAATTTCAAGACAAATAATAATTTAAAAAATATACACAGTATAATTGAGGTTAAATAAGTAATCATTGACTTGGTTTTAAAATTTAAATTGTATTAAATTATAATAATTTACAATAAATCTATATATCATTGAACATAAAAGAGTCTATTTTATAAGAAATATTACATTTCAAAATTTTGAGTTTTTTAGAAAATTTATACTTATTTTATTTAATATTATTCATATTATACTAAAATATTTTAAAACGTAAACAATACTAATTAAGAAAATATTATAATTTATTTTATATATCATCAAAACTCTTTAGAATTTTAATTTTTTTAAAAATTTACAGTTCGTGGTTTTGAGTTTTTTTTTTATAGAAAGTGATGCACATTTTATTAATGATTGTTAAAATTCAAAAAAAAAACATACTTTACTCATTTTTTAAAATGTAAACTGTATTAATTCACAAAATTTTATAAATTATTTCATACAACGTTACAAATTTCTAGTAGTCTTGTTTCTAATAAATTTTACGGTCTATGATTTTGAATATCCTATAGAAAGTTATCACATTTTATTAATGATTGTACAAATTTCGAAAAACATTTTTCACTTATTTTAAAATATAAACAACACTAGATTACAAAATTTTATAAATTATTTCATTTACCATGATAAATTTCTAACAAATTTTACAGTTTTTAATAGAAAATTATGCTCATTTTACTTATGATTGTTCGCTCATTTTTGAAATATAAATTGTACTATCTCACAAAAAATTATGAATTATTTCATATACTATTGAAAATTTCTAAAAGTTTTGTCTTTAAAAATTTTTACAGTTTGTGATTTTGAGTTTCTATAGAAAGTTAACCTGAGTTTTATATATAAAGTTGTGCTCACCCTAGCCGAAATAAGCTTAAAAAGGTTAAAAATTAAAAATTATGAGTTAGTTATCAAACAATCAATATCCAGTTTTAAATTTCAACTTTTTAAAATTAAAAATAGAAATTAATTATTAAATAACTTTTGTTTTTTGTTTATAAAATATTTTGAAATTAAAATTTTAATTCTAAAACTCAAGAATTATAAATGAGAAATTGAAATAGTTATTAAATATTGGCGTCCGGGATTATAAACATTAAAAATTAATTTTTATTTTATTTATTTATTTTTTATAATTTTAACCTTAGTTTATTTATTTTTAATTTTGACATCTCCTTTAGTGCTATTAGGAATACTTGGTTCTATCGCATGAGCAGATTGAATGAGGGCAAAATTTTGCCATTAAATCCCGAAATCGAACGTACTTTGAGATCAATACAAAAACAACAAGTTGTCGCACAAATGAAAAAAAATGGCTAATTCATTATAAATAAACAATAATGAGCTAAATTTAAACAATCATTTACTTTAATGGATGATAGGGATAAAGTGATGAATAAATATGTGTTACCTATATTGGAAAGGTTGAATTCAAGTATTACATGGTCAAACATTCAAGCTAATCAATTTAAACTAAAGCCAATGATTGAACAATTTAGTGGATTACCAATAGAAGATCCTCATTTACATCTCAAATTGTTTATTGCACTAGGAGATTCATTCAAGTTTAGTGATGTGATCGAGAAGGCATTTAGGCTTAGATTGTTCCCCCATTCTTGCAAGACAGTGTTCGAACTTGGCTAAACTCTTTGCCACTTGATTTTATTACAACTTTGAATGATTTAGTTGAAAAATTCTTGATGAAATTTTCCTACCAACAAAGAATGCCAAGATTAGGAATGATATTACCTTCTACTAACAAATTAAAGGGAATCTTTATATGAAGTATGAGAAAGATTCAAAGAATTCCTAATGAAGTTTCCTCACCATGGTATCCTTTATTGGATCCAAATGGATACTTTCTATAATGATCTCAATACTAAAATAAGAAGCATTGTTGATGCATCCACTAATGGAGCTCTAATGACCAAATCTTATAATCAAGCTTATGATTTACTTGAAAAAATGGATATCATTAATGTTCAATGGCTAATGGATAGAATGAAAGCCATAAGAAGAATAGCTAGAGTGCATAATGTAAATGATATCATGACATTTACAGCTCAAGTGTCATCTTTGGGGAATCTTTTGAAGGCTCAAAACTCACTAATGAGTATAAATCAGGTCCAAGATTCAAAGGTATCTTGTATCTTTTATAGTAAAGCTCATTTGTTTGATAATTGTCCAAATAATCATAAATCGATATACTATGTGGGTAATGTGAATTGAAACAATAATCCATACTCGAATACATATAACCCAGGATGGAGACAACATCTAAATTTTTCTTAGAGTAATAACAACAATCAAGCTGGTAAGACCACCTGGTTTTCAACAATCACAAGCCCAAGAGAAAAAGCTACCTACTGAGGACAATACAAATGCTGTAATAAGGATTATGAAAGACTATATCTAGTTAGTAAATACAAAAATGTCCACTCAAGGGGCTTCAATTTGAAATTTAGAATCCTAAATGGGGTAACTTGCGTAGGCCATAAGTTAAAGGCCTCAAGATAACCTTCCATGTGTCACACTTATAAACTCAAGAAGAGAAGATAATGAGCATTATAAAGTCATAGCCTTAAGGAGTGGTAAAATTTTAGAGCATGAACATGAGACTCCAAAGAATGAGGAAGAACAGGAAGCTAAAATGATGATGAGAAACAGAAAATTAACAAGAGTGAGGAGGAACTAGTGGATAAAGAAAGCACTGAAAAGAAATAAGTCAGTTAAAAAAAGTAACCTCTATAAACCTACCATTCCCTTTCTTCAAAAATTGTAAAAGCAAAAGTTAGACACGCAGTTTTCAAAATTCTTAGAATTCTTCAAGAAGCTACACGTAAACATACCATTTGTAGATACACTTAAACAGATGTCTTCTTATGCCAATTTCATAAAGAATATACTGTCAAAGAAAATGAGGCTTAGAGATCATTAAACAATAACCTTGACTGAAGGTTTTAGTGCCATCCTTTACAAAAAATTACCATAAAAACTAAATGATCCAAGTAGTTTTGACATCCCTTGCACAATTGGGAACATCTATTTTGGTAAGGTACTATACGACTTAGGTTCTAGCATTAACCTCGTGTTATTATCACTTTTTAAGAGATTAAGGGTTGGTAATGCCAAACTCATTTCAATAACATTGCGAATGGTAAACATGTCAATCAAAAGACCCTAAGGAGTGGTAGAATATGTGCTTATAAAAGTACACAAATTCACCTTTTTGGTAGATTTCATTGTGCTAGATATGAAGAAGGACCATGACATTCCTATCATACTTGGTCATCCATTCTTAGCAATTAGAAGATTACTTATTGATGTACAAAAATGTGAGCTTACAACAAGAGTGCAAGATAAACAAGTTACATTTAATGTGTTCAAAAACAATTAAATTTTTTAATGTTGATAATGCTAGTAATTGCTTTCGAATAGATGGTACTGATAAGCTAATCACTACTTTGCTTTATAAGATGTGCATAAGTGATGCTTTAAAATATGTGCTTGTTAATTTTGTGAACACACATGCTAATGAATACCATGACACTCACTTAGGCACACAGATTTATACTAGTAGCTTAACAAAACTTGTTGAACTGTCCTCTTGAAACTTTAACACATGATATTATGGATAATGACATAAACTCACCAGAAAATAATTCAACTTGAAAGTATGGAATCAAAGGTTAATATTGTAAATTGTGTGAACTTGTTAGAGGACATGCCTCTCACATGTGTACTAAATGTTTATGTAATGTATTAAGACAAGTTATATACTCAAACCATCCATTGAGGAGCACCCAAATTAGAGCTTAAAACTTTATCTTCTTATCTTTGCTATGAATTTTAGGTGATAGCAAGACATTTCTACTTATAATCTCTGCTAGTCTAAGTATAGAGCAAGTAGAAGAATTACCGAAGGTGCTAAGGAACTTCAATAGAGGTATTGTTGGTCTATTGTGAACATCAAAGGCATAATCCTATCTATATGCATGCTCAAAATCTTAGCTAAACCTACCAAGGATGCACAATATTGATTCAATCCAATTATGAAAGAGGTGGTAAAGACATGGGCATCATTTACCCAATATTAGATAGTAAATGGGTAAGCCTAATTCAATGTGTACCAAAGAAAAAAGGAATCACTATGGTAAAAAATGATACAAATGAGTTAATACCTACTAGGACTATCACAAGATGGAGAGTATGTATATATTTTTGTAAAGTGAATAAAGCTACAAGAAAGGACCATTTCCCTCTCTTATTCATGGATGAAATTCTTGATAGATTATATGGGCATTTTTTCTTTTTTTCTTCTAGATTGATACTCTGGTTATAACCAAATTTTCATGGCACCTAAAGACCAAGAAAAGATCACCTTCACATGTCCTTATGGATCTTTTTATTTTAGGAGAATGTAGTTTGGATCAAGTAATGCACCTACAACATTTCACCGTTGCATGATAGCTATTTTCTCTAATATGGTAGAGACACATCTAAAAATATTGGTGGATGCTTTTTTGGTCTTTGAAAACACATTTGATGAATGCCTACACTATCTCTCCTTAGTGCTACAAAGATGTGAAGAAATGAATTTGGTTTTAAACTAGGAGAAGTGCCATTTCATGGCACATAATGATATAATCATGGGCCACAAAATTTCAACTAATGGTATTAAGATGGATAGGGTTAAGATAGAAGTGATTGAGAAAATATCACCACCTACCAATGTATGAAGAGTAAGGAGTTTTATTGAGCATGCAAACTTTTACTATAGATTCATAAAATATTTTTTCCCAAATCTCCAAACCCTTGTGTAATCTTTTGGAAAAAACATGCCTTTCAAATTTAATGATAAATGTTTAAAGGCATTTCAAGGGCTTAAAGAGAAACTAGTGTTCGTACCAATTATAATTACACTAGATTAAAGCAAGCCCTTTGAGTTGATGTGTGACGCAAGTGATTTTTCTATTGAAGTTGTTCTTAATTGGATAGAATATAGATAAAATGTTCATTTCTATATATTATGCAAGCAAGACACTGAATGAAGCTAAAATGAATTATGCTACTACAGAGAAAGAGCTCATTGGCATTATGTATGCCTTTGAGAAATTTAGATCTTATTTGGTTGGAATTAAAGTGACTTTTTACATGTTTGAGAAATTCAGATCTTATTTGGTTGGAACTAAAGTGACTGTTTACATGGATCATTTTGCAATAAAGTACTTCATGAAAAAGAAGGATGCCAAATCCAGATTGATAAGATGGATTCTCCTTCTACAATAATTTGACTTTAAAATCTATGATACAAAGGAACAGAAAATCAAGTAACATACCATTTATCTAGATCGAAAAGTGAAGCAAAAATGGATGATAATATGGTGATTATAGAAGCCTTTCTAGATGAACAACTCTTTTTAGTAGCTTAAATAGAAACCTATGGCATGTGGACCTTGCAAATTTCCTAGCTACCAACATTCTTCCATCAGATCTCATATGGCTACAAAAGAAGAAATTTTTCCATGATATTAAAAAATATTTTTGGGATGATCCTTACCTCTATAAAGAATATGGTGATGGTTTTTTGAGAATGTGTGTTTCTTATGATGAGGTTGGAAGTATTATTTACCATTATCGTAGCTCAAACTATGGAGGTCACTTTAGGAGCACAAAAATAGTAGCTAAGGCACTTCAATTTGGTTATTTTTGGCCCATAATATTTAAAAATGCTTACCTTTTTGTAAAGGCATGTGACAGATGCAAATATATATATTCAAAGAGAGATGAGATATCCCAAAATAGTATACTTCAAGTGAAATTTTTTGATGTTTGGGGTATTAACTTTATGGAACCATTCCATTCATCCTTTGGTAATCAATATATACTTATAGAAGTGAATCATAAGTCAAAATGGATAGAATCCATAGCTAGCATTAAATGTGATGCCAACGTTATCCTAAAATTTCTGAAAAAAAAACATTTTCACTAGGTTTGGAAACTCTTGGGATCATTATTAGTGATATAGTAGTGATTTTTGCAATAAAGCCTTCTAGTCCTTATTTTCTAAGTATGGGATTAAGCATAAAGTGTCTACTCCTACCATCCCCAAATAAGTGGGCAAGAAAAGGTATCCAATAGAGAAGTGAAAGAATTTTGGAGAAAAATGTGAATATTTCCAAATTGGATTGTTCATCTAAGTTGGATGATACTTTATGGGCATATAGAATTGCGTTTAAAACACCAATTGGTACCATCCCATATAACCTAGTTTATGTAAAGTTATGTCTCTTATCGCTAGAATTAAAACACAAAGCATATTGGGCATTAAAATAATTGAATATGTCCATAGATGCAGCTGGTGAGAAAAGAATGCTGAAAATAAATGAATTAGATGAATTACGGTGGAATGCTTATGAGAATGCACAACTTTACAAAGAAAAGAAAAACATATAGCATGACAAGAAAATTATGCATCGTATCTTTGAACCGCGATAGAAAGTGTTACTGTACGACCCAAGATTCAATTTTTTTTTTGGGAAACTAAAGAGTAGATGCTCAAGTCCATTCATCATCAATAAGGTAACCAACCATGGAGCAATTGAATTAGAAATCAAAAATAAAAAGTGGTTCATGGTTAATGGACATAGAGTGAAGCATTATCATAAAGAACAATTATTAAATGAAACATCTATGATAACCTTGGTGGATGCACTTTAGAAGTTAATATGCCCGTCTAGTCAAGGATGTTAAACATGACACGAGTTAGGAGGAAACCCAATGTTATTTTACTTATATTTTATTAGTTTTTTTTATAGATGAATAAATGTAGAGAGAAATGGTGAAATAAGATTGAGCAGTTTCAATGATAGATGTGGTATGTCAAGACTAAGAAAGTTTTATTTCCTTTTACTTTTTCATAATTATATGTGCACATTAGGGACAATGTGTAATTTAAGTTTGAGGAAGGAACTTTATTCTCTACTTTAGTATTTAGTATAAAATATTTAGTTTGAGAAAAATTCTATTTTTAGGATGTTTTTAATTATGATTTGGGTAGAAATTGATAAATATATGGAAACTAAATGCATGCATGCTTGATATGAAATGTATGAACATAATGATAAAAATTGGTTATCATGACTAGGATACGGAATGTAACATACTCGTTAAGATACTTCCATCAATACAAAGATATGTAAGGTTTTTAACGAATTGATTCGTGTGTGTTGCATATAACATCATTCAATACACTCATGAAATCAACCTATATGAGTATGCTAGTCAATTAAATCTTAGGAAAAATCACATAATTATACTTTCTACATTCCTCTACACTAATATAAATATACACTTAGCTAAAGGTCATTAAAGACTTTACATGCTTGTAATGTAAAGCTTAGGTGGGGATAGATAAATGAAGACATCTATGTACTTTTCATACTTTATCTTTCTTTTTATTTATCATGCATTTTTTAACTACAATTGAGCTTTTACTTGATATTTTAGTGTACCATATTTTATCATTATTTTCATAATCTTTTATTCCACATCTTCTTTTTATAACTTCATAACACCCCCAAACTTATTTTCTTTTTCTTTAGAGGGATAATTGTGTTGTGATTTTTTCTTCTTTGTATATATATATATACTTCTTTTGTAGAATAGGGTGCATTATAGTTGTCCTCATTCTATAACATAACACATGATTTCATTTTCTTTTTGTATAAGCCAAAGGTGCATAGGTAACGGTAATGCTTATTTGTTAGGGATAAAATATGGCTTAAAAATATGAAAGGTTCTTAATTTGGTTCAAATGAATGACTAAAGATATTAACAATAGTTAGCTTAAAAGACTCAATCGATTCAAATAAGGCCTAAATAATTTCTTATGCTAAATACTACTTAGGATTTCGCCTCAAGAAATAATCAAATAGATTATAAAATATGATAAATCTCATCAACTCATATAACTTACTATAAATTATCCCTCAATAAGAACACCAAAACCACTTTTGAACATGTGCACTGAAATTTGAATTAATCAATCAAAACTAGTAGGTACATTACATAATGAATAAAAGTATCAAGTTTCAATTCAAGAGTACTCTCTACTCATCTTATATTGTCGATCTTTTTTTAAGCTTACTGATTAACACAAATTGTGTACAATGGATATGCAAGTATACATATCATAAACAAGTAATATAATAATAAGAAAATATTGTTCTTACGGAGATTATGTTATTAGAAACTAATTTTAAAACTAAAAAGTAAAGGTCAAATTTTTTTATGTTTTAAAAAAGAAAAATTAAAATAAATAATAGTAATTAATTAACTCAAAATTAGCAACTAAGAATATATATGAAAAAACATCTAGGAATACTTAATCTCCCAAATTTTTAAACATATGAATCACTAAAATCACTAAAATTCCTCCAATATAATTATCAATCAATTACATGATCAACTAAATATAACCTAGCATGTATTCCTCTCTTAATTAAATTACACATTATATAGTAATTAACTTAATCATACTCATACATCAATTAAATTGCATATTATTCGTTAAGTTCATCAATTATGGATGACATACATAAGAATCATACATCTGTACTTAAAAACTATGCATGCTATTTAATCAAAATAAACTATTAAATAATTATTTGAAATCTATTTAACTTTTTTCTCTAGATCAATTGTGGCTAAATAATTAATAGCATAAAACTTAGATTAAATAATATAATTAAATTGAAATCATAATTGGGATAAAACATTAGATCATCACATGTAAAAAATTGAGTTCATAAGACTCCTAGATTAATAAATTAATTAGACATGATTTTGTTCATAAATCTCATATTTTTCAATAAAAAAGATATAAAAATTAATAGAGAAAGGAGAAGAAGAATAAATATAATCAATCTCTTGAATAATAGCACCAATATCATCTTGAATTTTTACCAAAATTGTATCTTCTTTTGAACTTCTCTCTCTCTCTCTCTTTTTGGCAAAACAATTGGTAAAAAAATTGTAAAATTTAGCCTTTAGGATTTTTGATCAATTAAGGGGTTAAGTTAGGCTCAGATGAAATATAGACTATCAAATTAGCTTCAGATCAAAGGCTAAGATGAAAAAATAAAATTAAATATTGTTGGCTAATGGGATCACAACATGTGATAAGGGAGAAACATTGGACGAATCTGTGTGCGACGCGTGACAGCGCAAACTAGTGTTGATCAACGTGTGTTGTGTCAACGACATGTGGTACTCTATGATTCGTTAATCCAAATTGCATGGCACCTTGGTGGAACGAACGGACAAATCTCATGACATGTGTGGCACACTCGTTGATTGTGAAGCAAAACTCGGAATAAATACCATGTCGACACGTGACAACTCCTATATTAGTTGGTACACGTGACACACTTCGATTGGCATATCTTGACTTGCATGACATCCACGTGGAAATGATCGATTAATTGTACATACAACATGTTCTGATTGTCTCCCCTTGTTTGCATGGCATCTACATGTCCTATTCTGATTCATCCTGCATTAAAAATTCATAAAAAATCTAAAAAAAGTTAGAAAATTCACAAAAAATATATTTTCATCCCATTTCACTAGAAAAGTTCATATTTTAATATTTTTAACCCTAAAAGTACTATTTGTTAAATAAAACAAACAAATATTAAACAGAAAAATGTACTGACAACTCTACTTCCATATAGTTATTAAACATAGTCTAAATGTTTATATAATTTAAATTAACTCAACTAAAAAAAATTAAACAAGCTGCCTAACTCAATTAAAAATTAGATAAGTTAAACTAAGCTACAACTCACTTAAAATAAACTTGGTTAAAGTGAGCTATGTCACCCGTGCTCATTTGACACATCTACCTTACCTATAGCATCAGTATAGGTTTTGTATCTTACAAAGACCATCACTACTTTTAACTTATTTTATTTATATTCTATTATATCTTAGTCTTTTTTCTTTTTGTAATATCTATTTCATTTTATTTTTTCTTGCAATAAAAGGTTCAAGATTTTTGACTCAATTGAATAAAGCTATGATACCATGTAAATAATCATAAGAACCATGTACCTTACAATTGTAAAAGATTATCTTAATAGATAGACGTTTATAATTCTTATAAATTCTCGTAATATTATCTTTTATCCGCGTAAAATATTAATACTTGTTGAATATAAAAAAAAAGTAAAGAAATGTTGTTATATTCAGTGAGTAGTACGCAAAATTGATGTCATTTTACACAATTTGGAATTTCAATTCAGAAACACTTTCTCTACACAATTTAAGTCTTTGAATATGAACTCTTATTACATGTGTTGAGATGAACATTCCTTCAACTTTACAATATCCTCCAATAAGTTATTTGAAAATAATTCTTGATACAGTAATAGTAATAGAGAATGGCACAAACCTAATTGTTATTTTCATTAGAAGTCACTTTGGTGATGTAATTCCTGCTCCAAACTCAATTGCATTATGGAAACTCCCGAAAAGTTGGAGAAGGAAGTGATTTTCTTCTTTCTATGCACACTGATCTTACACGCAATCTCATATCAATTTATATCAAAGATGACAGCTTAAATATTTTCAAAACTTTATTCGAAGACAATTTTAGCATTTTATGGGAAGAACACCAATTTATAAATTTAGCTAAGATTTTGTTTGATAAATTTTAAAATGTTTACACTTAAATGGGTTCCTAGAATTATTAATGTATCTACTTATTCTTTAGCGAGCTCTTAAGAGTCGTATTGAATATGTTTCGTATTACTAATTTACCTCAACAAATGACTTATTTTTTATAGTCGTATATTATAATTTATGAAAGTTTCTTGGAGGAAAGAGAAAATAACCACCTTATTTCTTGAAAAGCACTTAATTTACATATGCTTGTATGCACGTAACTTATGCAATTTAAAATAATTAAAGCTAGTTGAGTGAGGATCCATATAGATGAAAGATGTCAATTTTGTTTTTGGGTAAGATTAAAGCTGTGATTTGTAATGTTGTCTGATCAATCAAATTGGTTTCCTTATATTAATGCCGTGATTTGTCATATTATGTCTGATAAATCAAATATATATATATATATATATATGTAAAATAAGATACTTGATTCATTTTAATTCATTGAAAATTGGTTCAATAAATTCATAAGTTAAAAAATTTTAATTCATTTAAACTCATGAGTAATTCATTGACTTATTTGCTAATTTTTAAGTTAAATATTATTTTTAGTTGAATATGAAGAAAATAATATATATAATTAAAAATCATAAGAAAATTTTATTCGTGATGATTTAAAGATTAATATTATGAACTTATATTTATAGCAATATTATTATTGGTTGATATTTTAATTAAAAGAAGCTCTAATTTTATGTACTTGTTTTATTTATTTATTTTTTAAAATAATTAATTAATATTTTAAATTAATTTAAATCATTTTAATAAATAAAAAAATTAAATGAGTTATTTGTAAATAACCCAACTCACCTCACGTTAAAATGAACTTAACTTAATTTAACTTATTTAAAAATTAAATAAGTTAAGTTAAATTAAATTATAATTCATTTAACATGAATTGAGATTAACCAACATAACACATCTCATTTGACTCATTTAATTATATAAGATAGTATACGTGTTACTGAGAAATAAATGATGTCAAAAAGATCCACTTGATCAAAGCTTCATAGATATTTGTCCCATATGATTCATATGTAAGATGATTGGATCAAATTATGATGAATTGATATGTAGATTAAACTAAATTTAATCGATCTCTCGATCGATCTAAATCTAAATCTTTTAAAACTATAATTTTAGAACTAAAAGAAACATACTTTCTTAGTTTTTACAATTATTTATTTAAAAAAAAATTATTTATGAATAACCATTTTTAAAATTTATCTCATCATTTTTATAAATTTAACTTTTTTTCTCTTATAGTTTTCGTAAATGTATCTATTATTTTTTAAAATTTATTAAATAAAAATTAAAATCTCGTTATATTCAAAACTATTTATTTATTTTTATATTTATTATAAATAATATTATTTTTTAATTTATTATAATTTATTTAAAATAAGTAAAAAGGTTTCTTAAAAAAAGTAAAAATGTGTATCCACGAATCAATTTTACTCTTTGATGAGCAGGACATTTGATTGTATCCTATTAGACTGTATCCTATTAAAGTGTATTATATTTATGTATTATTAACCGGATCAAACAGTTAACCAAACCGAACCAATCGTCCCTTTCTGTATCTCGCTCGCAAACCAATTTCACTCTTCGATGAGCAAGACATTTGATTGTATCCTATTAGACTCTATCATATTAAATTATAACATATTTATGTATTATTAATTGGACCAAACTGTTACAAACTTTTAACCAAACCATTCCATTACAACATTTTTAATAATCAAAAGGTCTAATCCGATCCAGTTTAAACAATATAAACGATCTGGTCTGGTTAAATTTTTTTTACTCAAAACTAAACCAGACCGAACGATGGATACCCCTACTCACAGCTAGTAACATGTTTAATGGACTCAAACAATAAAATTAGAATAAGCTTTAGCTGATTGGGTAAAGAAAGCCCATAAAGATAATAATCATAAAAATAGTCTAATCAATTTAGTTAGAAAAAATTCACATAATATATATTTTTTTGTCCTTGATTAATTTTTTAAATTATTAAAAATTTATCTTATAACTCATAATTTTATACTTATAATTATCAAAATCTTTTTATAACATAATTCAATAAAACAAAAATAAGATTAAATTTTATAATATCTTTGATAACCACCACTCTTAGAGTTTCACTGACTATTGTCAACAACCAATTAGATTTTCGATAACCATTATTGTTGACCTATCGAAGTTCCAAGGATCATTGCAATTAACACACCTGAGTTACGGCAACCCACTAGATGTCATATGTTATATCCATGTATATCTATGTATATAATTTGTTATATCTACTATAACTTCAACGACTCACCGGATGTAACATATTATATTCATATGTATTTTTATATATAATATATTATATCTACTGTAGTTCCAACGATTTGTCGGATATAACATGTTACATTAACATGTATATTTGTACATAATTTATTACATCGACAACTCATCAAATGTAAATTCATATGTATTTTTATATGTAATATATTATATTTACTGAAGTTTCAATGGGATCATCAATAGTGATTGTTGAATCACATCGTTGGAGTTTCAGTAGTGTCTACTGTTGTGGTCGTCAAAGAATTAATATAATGACTTTGATATTATTTTATTGAAGGTACGAAATATAATTTTTTTTGATATTTTATTATGTAATTTAGTATAATCTTATGAGTTTAAATGAGTATGAGCTGCTTTTTAAGAATCATAAGAGATTCAATTGTTATTGTTATGCTTAAGAGAATTAAATTCCCAGAAAGTTAATCCTTATCCTCATAATTTGCAAATGGACAGGGTAAAGCAATTTTGATATAAGACTTTTTTTCCCAGCCTTTTGGGAGCTCCAGGAGTGGAGGCCAGTAGCCAACCGAGCACTTAATTTGAATTTTGCTTTCAAAAAAGAAAAAGAAAAAGAAAAAAAGCCTTGATGAGCTAATTCTTTTTCCATCACCAATGAGCCACGTTTCTTTTGAAAAACTTGTTCCCGACCTTTTCCTTTGAAATAGAAAGAAGGAAATTGCAACGGATATAAATCAATGTATAGTACTATAAATTAATTAGGTACCTTAATGGCAAAGGCAACTCCACGCCACAAATCTACAAAATTCACTATGATAAAGCAAAGTGGGAAAGTTTTATAACTTCTTTTATAAGTTTATGATCTTTTTCTTATTTACTTTATAGTGGAAGTACTTCCTTATCAATCCATCATGAACTAACATATATTCATGAGAAAGAAAAATTAAGTATCAAAAAAGTAGAGAGGGACCGGATTTGTTTGGTCTGTGATTTATTAATTGAATGGTCATATGGTAAGATTAATTTTTTATTCATTTTTATTAATAACACTAAATAGAATTTTATTATATAGTTCACCAAAAACTTAAATAGTTAATAGTTGGTGGGGTAAGAAAAAAAGAATCGGACATTTTTTAACAAATACATCATCTATCCTTTTTTTCATTGGTACTAGCATGTTATCTTATGACTAAATCATTACGAATAAGTTGAGTTTTGGGAACTCATTAATTTATATATTTTCATCACCTTATAATTTTTTAATCTAATTTAACGTTACTAAATAAAAAAAGGTAAGTATTAATCATTTTTAAGAAAAATAATAATTTTATAATTGTACCAGGTTGTTAGAATATAATGATAGATCAACACGTTTAAATTTAAATATTTGATTCTTAATATATATGAGTTATTTTCATGTAAAACTAGTATATAATTTATATATGTATTATTATTTCATAAAATAAGTATATATATAATTGTTATACAAAAAGTTGAAGAAAAGCATAGTTAGAAGAGGAAGAAAAATTGTAATGAAAGAGAATTGAAAAGAGAGGAAACAAAGTTTATTACTTTAAAGTAGAAAGACAGTGAGGGGTAGCTTTCATTTTTGCACGGGCATATAAAAGGCACGGATCAATATATTTATTTGAGGTCGGTGGGTGTTCAAATCAAGCCCCCTTTGATCGTTTGTCCTACTTTAATTTAATTTCCCTATTTTGATGCTCACAACCGCAATCTAATTGCTTTATCACCACCAAACCTAATGTTGTCCTTGCCTCGCTCTTAAACCAAAATATACCAATAAGGGCAAATTTTACTTTTTTTAAAAAAAAATCTAACGATATTAAATTCCAAGTTGAGTTACATATATTCGATGGCAAGATACAATAGCTTGAACTCAAGTTATTGAATCGTAGTTGACAAGTAGGGAAAGTTAACAAAAGTTAAAAAACTTGGTAGAAGGATCGAAATTATAGGTATTAGTCTAGGTTAATCAATCCGGAAGGATAGGATGAAAGATCATTTAAATATGTTTGTTACCTTTAACGAAAATGTATTTTAAATCTATAGTGTATAACGTAAGTTCACTATCTTTATGAAAACGATTTCGAAAGTCTATTTTATAAAAGTAATAGACTTATATTGTTTTATTTATGTAAAGATAATGAACTTATGTTATCATTTTTAAACTTACAATGTCTTATCTAATAAGTACGAAACTAAAATACACTTTTGTTAAAGATAACAAACTTAGATTATCATTTTTTTGAGCAAAGATGATACTTAACTAATTATATGGGTGTCCAAAAATAAGATGAAATCAAATTAAACCCAAAAATTAGACTAGTAGAAACAATTTTATAAATTAAATGATTTGATCTTATCTGGTTATAGTAATTTTTAAACCGGTTAGACCGAACAAAATTGGTTTTAATAATATATTAAAAACTTAATTTAACAAAGGATGTTATATATTTAAATTTTTTGCAATGCAAACCAATTTCTCTTCGAAACCCTAAACCCAAAATCTGCATCCTCGTCTCGCCTTACCTCGCCTCCAATCTTGTCATCTATTGACGAAATAGGTAGGTGGAGTCTCTCTTGCTCTATGTTTTCTTTGCTTTGTTATTTACCAAAATAGAAAAAATTTGGATTAGAAGTCTTGAAATGGAAGAGATTGAGGCAGGGATAGGTACCATGATCAAAGCAGGTCTCATTCCCCTGTTAGGCTTTGTTTGAAGTAACTTCTCATATTTATGTTTTCTCTGAAACATGGTTTTACGAGTCTACATGTTATAATTATTCATTTATGTATTATTCTCAACTAACTTATACTTTGTAAAATAATGCTATCATTAAGGGAGAAAATAATTGTAGACCAGTTTACATGTGCTAAATCTAAATAATCAATGAATCATTGGAAAATGGTACTTTAAGTAAATTTGGGTTCACTTATCTCATAGATTTACATATTTGAATATCTCTTCAGTTGAACAATAGGAAGGAATTCCAATGATGGTTGTTTTTAGTTTAGCAACCTTTGTGATAATTTAATCTTTTGATTTTTTTTCAAAATTTAATGTGGATATGTAATTTCTTTTCAAGCTACTATAATATTTGATAATGCTGCTGGCCAAATTTGTCATAAATGCTGGTTATTTGACGTATTGTTGTCTAAATATATAAAATTAATTATGATAATATTAGGAAATTCGGATGATAAAAATTGTCATTTTTAGCATCAAAGTTTATGGTTTTTTAAAAGAAAGATGTTGGAGACTTGTTCTTCAATGCACTTTAAAGGCTTGTCAATTTGTTTGATTTTTAAAAGGTCGTGTCATACACCAATAGTAAGTTATTTATGTCATTGGTAACCTTGTGGCTGAAGTTAGTTAATTTTGACTTGAAATTCATACCAGAAAAACACACGAAGTTTAGATTATGATTGGTCTTTGTAATCCTATTTCATATTTGTGTGTTATGTTGTTCTAAATCAATTCCCAAGCAATTTTTATTGCATGGCCTGTTATATATTTTCTAGCCAAAAATACATTTTTCAAGTTCAAGAGTTCTCCTATTATTTCAATTGTTATTAAGATATCATTTTTATAAATTGTCTTTAAGTGAAAACTTATACATTTTCATTTCATCTCTGAATCTAATATGTATTCATCTATATTCTATATATAAGTTATGATGATTTACATGAGTTTATTAGACCAAGTCAATTTCCAGACTTTAATATGACTAAAGACATTGAATCTGAAATTCATCCAAAAGATATGGAAAAACCACCATAGAATTTAAATAACTCATCTTTAAAAAGAGGAATAGAAACAAGTAGTGTTGACTTCAATAACAAATCTGGTATGAAGAAAGTAAAAAAATTTAGGTCAAAATATGCAATCATTTTTCATTTATTTTACCTTGTGATGTGGAAAATCCTAGAACTACATATCATTATTGTAATAACAGTTATGTTGCTCATCCCATAAGGAAAGAAACTACTTCAATGATATATCACTTCAAAAATTTATGTAAGAAGATTCCTAAAGAAATAGATAGAGGATAAAATATGTTAAGTTTTTAAATACAAAAAAGATAGGGTAGTACGACAACTCAAAAATTAGTTGTTGTATCATTTGATGCAAAACATGTTAGAGTTACTTTGGAAAAAATGATTATTATTGATGAATTGTCTTTTAGGTTTGTTGAGGGTGAGGAATTTAAATATTTTATAGATGAGAAAAAAAGTTTGAGAAATGTTTTCATAAGTGAAAAGCAAAGAGTTTGTCTTACTATTGATTGTTGGACTTCAATTCAAAATGTTTATTATATTTTTTTAACCACTCATTATATTGACAAATATTGAAAATTACAAAAGAGAATTATAAACTTTTGTCAAGTTGAGAATCATAAAGGTGATACAATTGGGAGAGTGATAGAACAAAATTTTCGTGATTAGGGTATATGTAAGGTATTTACCATAACTCTTGATAATGCTTCCTTTAATGATATTGTTGTGTCATACTTGACAAATAAGCTAAAAAATTGGAATGATTGACTTGTTATGAGTGGGGAGTTCTTTCATGTGCGATGTTGTGCTCACATTTTGAACTTGGTTGTAAAAGAAGGACTTAAAGATCTTCACAATACTATTATGAGTATTCGTTATGCAGTGAGATATGTTAGATCTTATCCTTTGAGATTACAAAAGTTTAAAATGTGTTCTGTTAAGAAAAATATTATTAAAATTTTCTTACTGTAGGTCCTAGTTACGACGGAGCAGGTGTTCTATATTGATAGACAACTTTTTTGTTAACTTAGGTGGCGTTTGGTTCGTGGAATGGAATCGGAATGGAATGGAATGGAAAGGAAACAATGTTGTTTGGTTTGACCACTGGAATCAAGCTCGGAATCAGGATTACAATGTTTGGTTTGCCACTGGAATGGAATGAAAAAAACTATAAATTACCTTAATACGCCTACATTCAATAAAGTTCAAATAATGTCATTTAATTACTATTTTTTCGTCAGACAAAATACATTATTGAAACCATTATTTTTCTAAATAATTGTTACTTAATTAAAAATATATATTATTAAAATTATTATTTTTCTAAATAGCGTTTAGGATGTAGGATTTAGGGTTTAGGGATTTAGGATTGGGGTTATATTTATGGGTTAAGGTTTAGGGTTAAAATTATTATTTTTCTAAAAAAGGTTTAGGGTTTTAGAATTTTGGATTTAGGGTTTAGGGTTTTAGGATTTGGAATTTGGGGTTTAGGATTTTGGGATTTATGTTTTAGGGTTTTGGGTTTTGGGATTTATGTTTTAGGGTTTAGGATTTTAGGGTTTAGGGTTTAAGGATTTAGGGTTTAGGGTTTAAGGATTTAGGGTTTAAGGTTTAGGGTTTAAGGTTTAGGGATTTAAGGTTTAGGGTTTAAGGTTTAGGGTTTAGGATTTAGGGATTTGGGGTTTAGGGTTTAGGGTTTTAGGATTTGGATTTAGGGTTTTAGAATTTTGGGTTTAGGGTTTAGGGTTTTGGAATTTTGGGTTTAGGGTTTAGGGTTTTGGAATTTTAGGTTTGAGAATTTGGGATTTGAGTTTAAGGTTATATTTTAGGTGAGGGTAAAAATGAAAAAAAAAGTTTAAATGGGAATGAAATTATGATTATCAAAGGGGGGAGAAGGAATTGTGATTCCTTCTCTTTTAGTAATTGTGATTCCTTCTCTTTTAGTAATTGATTCTATTCCGTCCAACCAAACACACAAAATAGAAGGAATTAATTCTGATTCCTTTTCATTCCTTCCAACCAAACATGGGGTTATGGAGAAATGCTACTTCATCTTTCTTTGCCTTTATTGACAAGAATGATACTTTGACTCTATTATCTATTTTAGTTTTCTCTATTATTTAATTCCTTTATCGTGAACATAATAATATAAACTTATGAATTTCTCAATCTTATACTGAGTTTTATATGTTATTAATGAATTTCATATATTTGCAAAAACAAAAATCACCAATCATTTCTCGAATTAGACTGTATCATATTTATGTATTATTAACTGGATCGTTAAAAACCGTTAACCAAACCGAACCTAATTGTTCGATTACAACATTTTTAATATCCAAACGGTCTGATCCGATCTAGTTTGAGCAATATGAAAGATCCAGTTTGATTAATTTTTTTTTCTCAAAATCAAAACAAATCGGGCCGTGGACACCCCAAACTAATTACATTGCCCTTTATCTCCTGCTTTTCTCTCTGTCTCATACATCACACACTTTTCTTGCTCATTTTTGCATAATTTTTTCTTTATATCGTGTCATATATCAAAATTATTTTGAAAATTAAAGAATTATTTTAAAAATTAGAAGTGGTTTATTTTTCTAAATAATATCGACATGTAGCATAACATAAGAGGTGTGTGTGCAAAATAGATTTGTATTCATTCATATCAAAATGATTAATAATTAAATTAAAAAAAATTAAAAATACATTAAATTTTCACAAGAAAATTAAAAATTTAATTATATAACATAATTCTTCTTCACAAATGAAATTTTATTTTTAGCATCCTCCATGCAATACACATGTTTTTTTATGTATAAGGTAAAACCCATATATTTTTTATGTTAAAAATGTAGTGTATATATGTATTTTATACGAAAAGGGCACCAATAGTCTTTTAGTTTTAGGCAAAAAATCACATTAATCCCATAGTTTTTCAATTGAAACAATTTAGTCATTTAACTTTGAAAAATATGCATTTTATTCCTAAAAATTGTGTATATAAGTCATGTAGCTTTGAAATTTTAAGGTTAAAATGTATTTTTTTCTTTTAAAGTTATGGGATTAAAGCGCTAAAATTGAAAATAACAAAACTAGGTGCTCAATTTGTAAAAACTATGAAACCTCTCATACCTCTCACCCTATTTTATATAACATAAAATATATATACTTTTTAGACAAGGTTAAAAGTGAAAATATGTGAATAGGGATGGGCATCCACACGAGGAGGAATGATTATGTTAATAATTATAATCATTCGGCATCAATTTTGAGTAGATTTGAGAAATCACTATCGGTTATGAATAGGTAATAGTTTCTTCTCGTTTTAAATACACTTATTATTTTTAACATTTATATAAAATATATTAGTTTAAAAATATTTAAAAAGTTAACATAGTATTTACTCTACTAAATTATTTATAATATTAACATTAATTTACATTCAAAGTGTTGTTTGTTTAATAGTAAAAATGTATTTTTTATATAATTATATGTATATAGAAAATATAATATTAATATATGTTTATTTTTGGTTAATTACAATTTTGATATTATAGTAATCATCTCCGTCATATGTTTAATTGATTACAGTTATTTTTAAGAAAAAACCATAAGAGAAATACAAATAACCATAGTTTCAGTTATCTATGAATAAAATGCACATATCTACATATGAATAACTAAGTCATATAAAAAGAATGGTACTTAATATTCTAAAAGATTTATTCTATTAGAGTGATAATAGTGGAAGTAAGAAGAAAGAGGTTAAAGACGAATCAAGAAATCAGATATTTTCTAACTAGGTCTACATATGATATTGTTAGGATATTTATAGAGTATTTCTATTGAGTGTTCTATGTGTGAACATACAATCATCAATGTACGTCCGTATGATATAGTATAGTGCATTCTCTAACCAACAATAAGTAATTGGCATTACTAGCTAACTTGCTAGTAATCACAACAAACATAACAACCAATTGATATTCATTCATTTGTCTAACATTTTTCTATAAACTCAAGTTCAGGGAAGAACATTGAGTTTAATTTTTAGCCCTTAAAAGCATTGGAATGGTAGAGGTTTTATCATCACATCAACAATTTGTTCTTCACTAAAATTATACTCTACATTCACCTCACTTGTCATCATTTTCTTCCATGTGAAAAAGAAGTCAATGTCAACGTGTTTTACCTTTGAGTGTAAGATATAATTCTTTATAAGTCATCATGTATTAATATTATCACAATAGACAATTACAATGCCAAGTACACTAATCTATAGTTCACTAAATATTCTCTTGATTCATATCACTTTTGTGATTTCCAATGCCAAAGACCTAAACTCTAATTCAATATAGGAACGAGAGACTACTTTATGCTTCTTTGATTTCCATGAAATCAATGAATGACCAAGGTAAACATACCACCCTCTAGTACTCTTATAATCTTCAATACAAGATGCCCAATTGGCATCTGTATGGGCAATTAAAAAGGATTGATCTAACCTGTGGAAATACAAGAAATGATTTAAAGTACCCTTGATGTACATTAACAATCTCTTCACTATAAACCAATGAACATCAGTTGAATATTGTAAGAATTAGCATAATTTATTCACTAAATACGTAAATTCTAATCTTGTTAAAGTATAGTATACGTAATTTGTTCAACACTATGAATGATCTAGCCACCTCACTATGTGCAGCCTTATCAAGTAACTATTAAATGTATTTATGTTGTGATAAATGAAAACTATCATCTATTATTAGAACCTCAATTCCCAAAAAATAAATCAAATCTCTTTAGTCTTTCAAGGCAAACTTGGAGTTAAGTTTTGAAATGGTGTTTCTAATGACAGATGTATCATTGTCTGTTATGAGACAATGAGCACTACCATGAAAAACCCTTTTTATCCATAAATCATCATAGATGCATTTGCATATGAGTTCTTGAAAGCCCATTCAAGTAAGCATTGTGACAGCTTATTGAACCATGCTATATGGGACTATTTTAACTCGTATAAAGCATTTTTGAGTTTACAAACATATGTAGGGTGTAATGGATCAACAAATCCTTGAGATTGTGTTATGAATACCTCTTCTTTAAGGTCTCCATTTAAGAAAGCATTATTGACATCAAGCTTTTTCACTGGCCATCCTTTACACAAAGCAAAAGTTAGCACCACACATATAATGGTGGGTCTAATATATAGGCTAAAGGTTTTTTGTATAATCAATCCTTTTAATTTTTTCATACCATTTTTTCATAACCCTGGAATTGTACCTTTTTAAGATTCATTATAGTTTTAGCTTGACAACAAACACTCATAAATTCCTAATCATTTTTATACCAGAAGGTAAAGGTACTAGATCCTATATACTATTAGCCAACAAAGCTTTGTATTATTTCTCCATCGCTTCAACCCACTTAGGATGTTGAAGAGCTTTTGTCACCGAATTAGGAACTAGTAAGATTATATGCATGATAAGTGATTTGGGTTTAAACACTCCACTTTCAACTCCTGTTTGCATTAGATGAATATTATTCTCATATGATTTTCTATAAGTTAACTTGAGCTAGAAAAATCAATAATAAAGTTAATTCCTTGTAGGTCAAAAACATGTGACCCAAGTGTTTGAGAGGGTAATTCTAATATAAAATTAATATTGAAATCTTTAGATTTTGTTGAGATTGTGAACTCAATAGGTTGTGATTGAGGAGACATGGAATCCATAGAAGACTGAGATGTAGATAGTAATTGAGAACTAGAAGACAAGAATACATTAGTGGCATTAGGATCAGAGGTAGAGGTATTTATAAAAGGTATATGGATGGCCAATAATAGGCATAATGTTAGTTTCTGTTAAAGGTGTGGTTGTAGGCTCTACAAGAATAGATGTAATGTCACTATCAAGACAAGGTTAATATCAAGAAATATAAGGAAAAGTTGTCACTACATTGTTTTTTGTATACCTTTACAATATTGGGAGCATGGCTTTAAGACTACAATCTATCTAATAAATAGACTACCTTGAAGAACCTTAGCCTTTCAAAGTCCCTATGAACTCTTGTGTGATAAACAACCTCTTTATTCTTAAGAGCTTTTGGGTGCCTTTGTTACCTTTACTTTAGACCTTACTCACAAAACAAGCTACAAGCTAGTGATGTAGGATACACTCGAATGCTAATTTGGTGGATACTACATGTAAATTTTCTCATCACTCTTCCTTGCTTGATGTTTCACATTTCCTTGAAAGGTGTATGAGTTAGGTATGACATTGTTTTGATATGAAGAAGTCATATATAGAGCAGGTGCTCTTGTAAAATCAATAACAGAAGGTGCTTGTCTAGCAATATTAGCCTACATTAACTATGAATCGACATTTAAAGAATGCATCCTCATGATTTATTGCTCATGGACACGCATCATGGTAATAACTTCCTCTAGTGTAGACATCTTTCTTTTGTAGGTAAGATTTGTGATTAAGGACTTGTAATCAAAGTTCAATCCATTCACCAAATATATAATTTGTTCCTTAAGGCTAATTTGGTCACTTGTTACAGATAAATGATTAAACAAATCCTTTTTCTTGACTGATATATTCACTCATGGACAATCATCCTTTCATATTGTTTGCAATTTCCATCTCAATTTCATAACATTCATTTTTGATGAATCTATAAAATTACTTTATATGACATTCTAGTAGCCTAGAGTAGTAGTATTTTTAAAAAAATACTTCAAGAAACTTTGTGAAACTAAATTATATATATAGTTCATCACTATTTTAGCTTTTCTATCACACAGATCGTACTCAGGATTAGGCATTAAAATTTCTTGAGAATCAATGTCATCTACCCTTGCATCAGTAATGGTAAGTGAGCTCTTGATCACTCTTAGTGGTGATTTCTCTAATCCATTAAGAAATCCTTGTAAGCCATTTACTACAATAATATGTCGTATCTACTCCTTTCATATAAAATAATTTGTTTCATCTAACTTCACAAAGAAATTAGGGTTGATAAGAATACTTCTAAATTGATGCCATGAACTAGAAAGAGATGCAATCACAGATGAAGAAGAAATAGTACCAATGATGTTTGATTCACCCGAGGTGTTTTTGGAACTATGGTCTAAGCCATAACAACCCTAATACCATGGAAGATTTACTCATTAGAGTGATAGCAACGAAAGCAAGAAGAAAGATGTTGAAGACGAATCAAGAAATTAAATATTTTCTAACTAGTTCTAGATATAATATTGTTAAGATATTTATAGAATATTTCTTATTAGTGGTCTATGTATGAACATACAATCATCAGCGTACATCTGTGTGATGTAATATAGTGCATTCTCTAACCAACTAGCATTACTAATTATGTTGCTAACAAACATAAACAACCCATTGATATTCATTCATCAATCTAACACATTCCTACGTTTGTAATACATGATCAAACTTTTTTCAAGCATTCATTTTTATCTCTTTAAGCTCTCCAACACTCACTTATGATTCTTCAAAGTTGACATGATTTCAAATGTTCAACAAAAATATAACAATGTCTCGTAAACAAAGAAAAATACATTTTGTCCTTACTACACGGCTACACACTTAATACTTGATGACTTATATAGCATGGTAATGCATAAAATTAATAAAAATATATATAAATATCAATGACTAATATCAAAAATAAATAATTTTATTTTATAAAATTATTCTTGCTTCACTCACATTTATAGAAATTATTTTTGATAAAATATATTTCAACCTAAATCAATCGCATTGTTATAAGCATAGGTGTGCAAAAATTATGAGAACCAAACAAATACAATCGATTCAAACTAATTCAACGTAATTTTGTCAATTTTAAATGATTATTGGGTTTGTTTGGTTTTTATTTTGAAAAATCAATTAAATGTTGGTTAAGTTTTCAAATTTTAAAAACAACCAACCTATTTATATATTATATTAATTTTTTATATTTAAATTATTTTTTTATTTATTCCTTTAGATTGTTCATTTTTAAATTTTTTTAACATATAATCGTAGTTATTTACTATCTTAATTATTTTTTTAGTTATACTTATTTACATGATATATATATTATATTTTCATAAATTAATATTTAAACTAAACATTAAAAATTATATATATAAGTTTAAAAATTTTAAATCAAATTTATTTTCAATAAATAAAAATTTATAACCACAATTTATAAATAAAAAAATTTAAAAATAAATACAACTAACTCAATCTAACCCAAAAGTTTTATATTAATTTTATACATTTTATTTTATAAGAATCCACTAAATTAAACTATTTCAAATTTTAATTTAAAATCATAACAATCCGGTCATTGACTCTCAGAGGTTTACGTCAATACTAAGAGTTGGGATTCTTTCTTCTTCTTCTTTTCTTCGCTTATTCATCCTTGACTAATATAAATGTTAGTTATTATAATATTTTAACAATATAATATATTAATAATTATAAGTTTATTAATTATATTGAATCTAAAAGGATGAAAATTAAAAAACATAAGAATAGAAAAAAGAAAATGAAAGTCCCAGCACCGAACCCGAAAAGAATCAAGCAGCTTGAAACTCCCCCCAAAAGATATCAAATCCTTACGTGGGAGACTGATTATTTCCTCCAGATTCCCATAATCAACGGTCGACATTGACTGTCGTTATAAATTACGTGGGCTCGATACTTTTGATATTAATATTTTTTTATTTAGATTAATCCATCTTTTCACAAGTTTAGTTTAATTTTCATTTTTTTAAACCAAATAAAAACATTATTAATTCGATTTATTTATTTTATTATTTTTATTTTTATTTAAAGTTTATAAAATTTATATAATTAATTTTTTTAATTTTTATCTTCTTAAATTTTAGTTTTTTTTCCTCATCTTCTTTATTAGATTTTAATTTATATATTTTACTTTCTTATTTATAATTACAACTTTTTCATCAAGATAACTACCAATAAACAAAAGAAGATTTTAAATAATTTTTAAAATTAAATTTTTCTCCAATTTGTTGCTATAAGATAAATAAGTTTTATTTAATTTTTATTAAAGTTTAGACATTTAAACAAAATTCATACAATATTTTTAGATTAGTTATTCTCTCATCTATTTCTTTTTATCTATGTGATACTAATTTTATTTTATTTAATTATTTATTTATTATAATTTATAATTATATTATTTTTTATTTTAGTATTAAATTTTTTATAATATAAATAAAATTATGGATGATATAAATATGATAATTAATAATTTTTTTGGATAAATTATTGTTATTTATTATTATCTATTTATCTTAATTTTAAATATTTATTACACTTTATGATTAATATGATTAAAATTTAAATATTTAAATTTAAATATTATAATAAAATTAATATTAAAGATTAAAAATTACATATAAGAGTTAAAAAAAATTAATAAACAAAATCCAAGATATGGGAATTTTTTTATTTAATTTAAATCAAATCAATAAAATAGGTTAAAATTAGATTAATATTTTAAATTTATTAATTTTAATTAATTATTATTTTTTAAAAAATCAATTATATTAAATTGATTCAATTTTATTCATGTTGAAAGCTTTTAACTTCATGTATGGACTACTTTTCCGAGAGAGCGCACTCGTTGCCATCGCTTTCCTATTTATACCACGACTCCATTTCTCTCTCTCTCATTTCCTAATCTCGCAGACGATAGTACTGTAGGGAAAAATCAGGTGGAGGCCACATCATCCAGGGCCCAACGACGACTCAATCCCAAACGATGTCGTGGTCGTCTCGCTTTAGTAACAGCGGCGAAATGAAGCGAAGTGCTTCAGAGTTGGCTCTACAAGAGTTAGTTAAGAGTAACTTTATCGGTGTTGGAGCTTCCGATTTTGAGAACAACAAGGATGATAAAATGCCTGAGTTTCGGACTCAGGGGGACAAAGTTTTCGCTGATATTGATGATTATCTCGGCGAAATATATACCGGTGATTTTAGCTTCATTTTCAAGAATCGGGTCAGTCTTCACTCTCTCTTTCGATCTTTAGTTGGAGATGTCTTTGGCACGCCACTGCGTTGTCGTTAACGAATGACGTGACAAAGTCTTTTTTTAATAGGAAAATGCTTTTTATCGAGTTGAGATAAAATCAAATTGTCATTAGTGACATATCATTCAATAATAAAATAACATTACTTTAAATAAATCACAATAATATATAACATTATTTTTTTATCAGAAAATTGATATTTTTAAAAGATTTTTTTTAAAATTTAATGATTTTCTTTTTAGAAATAAAAACTTTGTTACAATGATAGCAAAAACAACTCTTACGATATGACTACTCTTTTAATAAGAATTTTTTTAAAATTAAAGATAAAATTAATCTTTAGTTTAATTTTTAATTAAATATAATAAAATATTACAAATAATATATATGGTTATATAGTTTTGATATACAAATATTTAATAAAATAATTTTTAATTAATAAATAATTTTTTTATCAAATATAAAAAAATTATTATTTAATTTTTGACTTTTGGTATTTAGATAATGTAACTTCTATTTGAGTTTTATTAAAAAAATTCTTTTAATTTTAAAAAAATATATTAAAAAATTTAGATAAATAGTTTTAAGAGAAAAATACCTTCGTTTAATTATTACAAAATTAATATTTAAATCTTTTACTTATTTTTTATAATAATTTAGTCCTATTATTATGAAAAAATTAACGTATAAGAACAAATGTAATTTTTTTTTATTTTTTTATTTTATATTACACGAAGACTACTATAACTTAAATAAACTATAGTTAAAAAATAAAATAAAATAAAAACATAAAAAAATAGTTATTTTTCCTTATACGGTGAATTTTATAATAATATGATTAAATTGTTACAAAAAATAAGTATAAAACTTAAATATCACTTGTAGAATAAGTATTAAACATTTACAGTACTTTTTTTAACATATACTTATAGAAATAGGCTATTACGATTCTATATTCTATTAAAAATTAAGATCTAATTGATCACGCGGGTGTAGCGTCATGATACCAAAACATGTGACACATGTATTATTTTATTATATTTAATAGAAAATTAAATGAAAATTTAATTTTGTCATTGATTGATATATTTTTCACAAATAAATTGACTTATATGATACATTTTTTACAAAAAAAAAATGCTTTGAACACATAAGTATAAGGTCATGACACTAAAACCTTTTTGTAAAGGGTCATGACACTAAAACCTTTTTGTAAAGGGTCAAATTTAAAGTTAGGGCTCATTCCCTAATAACGTGGGTTGTATAACAAAATTCAATTCATTAATTGATACAAAATCAATTCAAACAAAATCTATTGAGTTGACTTCAATTAGATTGGGTAAATTAGTGATGCATTTTTGGATAGATAATTAATTATGAAATAAATATTTTATATAGGAATATAACTAGGATAATTGTATCTAGATTTATATAGTTTTATATTTTAAAATTAAGTTATTATTAAGTATTTGATTTGCCGCTCATTTGTAAGAGTGACCATTCAAATTAATGATTACAATATCAATTTCTCATCCAATATCAATTTTGTTGAATTTAGAGAGCATCGATAAGAACTCAAATATATTTAACTATATTTTAACAAGAATAGATATAAATTATAATAACTCTCAACCTATTCTCACGTAATACATTCACACTACACTTGTCTTAGAAACACACAACTTACATCATACACTCATATGTATTTTATTTCTTCGCTCATTTAAGATCAAACACACACATATACTAGGTTGTTTACCAACTTCCTAGAACTTTCTAATAATATCTACACACCAGTTTCATAGAACCTTCTAGTAACATGACCTTATAGTAATGTTTACACATATATTAGATTACATATTTACTACGACATTATTTGGGAATTTTCTAGAATAAAATTATGTAAAGAGTTGGTGATGCTTCTTTTAATACTCATTCAATACCAACTCTCTCTTGTTCCTCCTTTGTTGATCAAGTCAAGTTGATGTCGTAATTCTTCAAATTTTGTAGTACCAAATCTTTGGTAAATACGTCTACTATTTGATCATGAGTATTTATTTGCTTCAATTCTATGCCTTCTTGTAGTACCTTCTATCGAATAAAATGATAATACACCTCTACGTGCTTGGTTCATGCATAAAACACAAGATTCTCTACCAGACGAATAGCTGATAAGTTATCATAATATATTGGTACTAGATACTTGACTATCTGGTTTCAATCTTCAAGGACTTGCAACAACCACGTACGCTTTTAAGATGCCCATACTGTTGCACTGTATTCTGCTTATGTGATTGATAATGACACAATATGATATCTATTGCTACACTAAGAGATCGCTCCTCAAATGAGCTTGAAAACATAACCATTGGTCGATCCACATGTATCATGACATCACGCATAATCAACATCATAATAATCAACCATCCTACAAAAGAGTCCAAGATCAAGAGCTCTTTTCACGTACCTTAGTATACGTCAGACCATCTCTAAATGGGTCTTCTTTAGTTTTTACGTATAACAGCTTACAACTACTACTGTATAAGAAATGTCTGGTCTTGTCAACGTAAGATAGATAAGACTTCCCACCAATTGTTGGTACTTAGTCCCATCCTCCAAGTCTTTTCCTTCATATGTACAAAGCTTGACGTTGTTTTTCATTGTTGTGGATATTGGCTTGCATTCCAAACTTTAGCAGTAAATTTTTTACATACTTCTGTTGGCACAGAAATAATCCCTCCTCTATGTAATCCACCTCTTGTCTAAGGAAATGTTTTAATTCTCCAAATTTTTTCATTTGGAAACGTATTGATAATTTTTTTTTAACTCTGTGAATTTCCCTCTTGTCGTCTCCTATAATGATTAAATCATCAACATACACCAGAATAATTATTATTCTTGGTTTGTCTTTCTTGACCAATAAGCTTGAATCAATAGGTACATCATGTAACCACTCCTAGTTAAAAAATTTTGCAATTTTTTCATACTATACTTATGGTGCTTCTTTTAACCTATAAAGTAACTTTCTTAACTTGCACACTTAAGTCAGGTGCACTTTACTCTCAAACCTTCTCGTTTGTTCCATGTATATCTCTTGATTTAGTCCTCCATGCAAAAATGCATTCTTCATATTCATCTGCCCTAGCCTCCAACCTTTGCACACTATGAGTGTTAGTATGACATGTATTGTTGTTAACTTTGCAATCAGATTGAACGTCTCATCATAATCCAATCCATATTATTGAGAGAATCCTCGAGTCACCAATCAAGCTTTATATCTCTCTATAGTTCAATTAGGGAGAGTCATTAACTTGTAAACCCATTTACATGAAATAGGTTTTATATCCTTTGGTTTTGGCACCAATTCCTAAGTTTGATTTTGCTTCAAAGCTATAATCTATTCTTCAATGTCTTTTATCCATTTGAGGTTTTAAGATGCCTCCTTATATGTCGTTAGTTCCTTTTATATAATCTTCTTGAATTATTACATTATTGACATACCCCGGGTTTTGGTTGTATGACACTCTTTGGTCTTTATGATGTACACCAGCTTGCCAAGGACTTTATAATTCCTTGAAAATCTCAACTCTTTCTCCATTTCTCAAGTTTTGATTCTCATCCTCCACTAATACTTATATTAACTTCTCTTCACGTTTATGAAAAACTATCTGTGAATTTCGCTTGGCATTCATTGAGCTTCTCATCAAGCTCATAAGAGAAACTTTCTAACTCTGCTTGACCTTCGTTGAACTTCTCCACAAGCTCATTGGAACAAATGGCCAATTCTTCTTGACCTTCTTCGAGCTTCTCATCAAGCTTATTGAAACAATTTGCCAATTCAACTTGGCTTTCATTGTGCTCCTCCTCAAACTTGGTTATTACAAAGGATGCCTTAACATCCAACTCCTCTTCACTAAGAGTAGACTCTTGATCATTCAAGGTTGCAACTTTGCCTTTCACCATTTTCTTCCTATATTGGCAATCTCTAGCATAATAACCCACTTTGTCGCATACATAACATGGGCCATTACACTTTTTTTGTTCCTTGAATTAACATTTCTTCTTATCATGAATGTTTTGTTCTCCCCCTGCTTGAGGACCTTCTTTTTCTATATTTTCTTTTCTCTATTTTTTATTTTTTTCTTCCTTTCATCCAACTTTAGGTACTAAATAATGCTTCCTCTTGAGACAATTTTAAGGATCGTTCACCCGTTTGTTTAAATAAAGTCTCATTATTAAGCAACATATTTTTCAATTCTATTAAAGACGGTAGGGTAGACGATCCTTGTATCACAGTAATGTATGAATCATATTTAGAATTCAACCTATTAATAATGATTCTTCTTATTTTATCCTCATCAATTTTTGCTTTAGGATCCAACTTTGCTATCTCTTGACAAAGAGTGCATACTTTGAGGAAATATGCACTAATGGAGAAGTCTCTTTATGACGTGGACATTAATTCTGTCTCTAAGAATTGGAGTCGGGCCTCATTTCTTCTTGAAAAGAGTTTTGCAAAAGTCTCACATATTTCACTTGGTATCTTCATATGATCAACGTGTGGCTTCAACTCCGACGTAATTGATGATAGTAAAACATATTTAGCTATTCTTATCTTTTTGCACTATTTAGGATACACATCAGAAGTTTTTGCAGGTAAAATTGTTTCTGTTCCACTCGTTACTTTCCATAAGTCTTGTCCTTGTAAGTAGACCTTCACTAAGGCATGCCATTCTTTGTAATTATAATTGTTGAATTTCTCAATTCCTTGAAGATCTTCCATTATTGTAACTTGATAAACCTCTATATTTAACTAATCAAGCTTAAACTCAAACAAACTTCACAATCTTTCGCGATTATACACAATCATACTAAACTCTCACAAAGATTCAGCTCCTTGATTGACCCACTTGAGTACCAATTGTTGAATTTAGAGAGCAACAATGAGAATTCAAGTATATTTAACTATATTTTAACAAGAGTATATACAAACTTTAGTAACTCTCAACTTGCTCTTACCTAACACACTCTCACTACAATTGTCTTAGATGCACACAAATCACATCACACGCTTATATGTATTTCACTAAACACCAAATACACAAGCATGCATATATATATATATATATATATATATATATATATATATATATATGAACTTTTTAATAATGTATATACACCAACTTTTTAGAATTTTTTAATAATGTATATACACCAACTTCTTGGAACTTTTTAATAATATGATCTTCTAGTAATGTCTATACATATACTAGATTATGCACATCAATTTCTTAGAACCTTTTAGTAGTATGATCTTGTAATAATATCTACATGTATATTATATTATATACTCATTAAGATATTACTTGCGTAATTTTCTAGAATAGAATTATGTAGAGAATTGATGATGGTTCTCTTAACAAATTTTTCATCCAATATCCGTCTAGTTTCTTCCTCAATTATATTCGTCTCATGGCTCAATAAAGGATGAAGATAGAGAACTGCGTAAGATGCACGACCCAAGATGAACAAAGCTCAATGAAGAATAAAAAATGGATGACAATGTCCCGGTACTGAAAATACTTAGAGAGTTTCGTGCGGCGTAGAAGCTTGGGTCCTGTTTAAGAGTTTAGAAGAGATGAAATAATATGAACTTCCTTTGAAAAAAAAAATCATAGAATACAATACTACTGATTTTTTGAATTCTTATTTAATAAAATTAATATAAAAAACAAAAATAGTATATTATTTTTTATTGAATTTTCATATAGAAAGGATTAGCAACTTGATTCACCTAGTGTTCGTAAGATAAAACTTACTCTTATTGGTTTGATTAAAAAAAAAGATCAATAATTTTGAAAACTAACCAACTCAAAGGAAAAGTGAATATACCACATTTGAGATGATATAATCTCATTCCATACAACTAACTATATTTATCACATAATTTGAGTTATATTATAAATTTAGAATTTTTAGAATTTTTTTTACAATATATTATAAAGTGAATTTTGAGTTATATATTATATATTATAAAGTGAATTTTTTTTACGTAAGTAGGTTGTTGAAATATAGACATGGTTACTTACGCTGTGCTTTAAAACTCCAGGATCATCAAAGAAAATTTATATGCAGCCTGTAGTAATATAATTTATTCTTTTTTTTTATTTTTGGATAAAACATTACATTGGTAGTTAAGGCAGAATTTACAGTTCATCTATCAAAACAAAAAAAAAAGAGTTAAATTTTAGTCCTTCATTTTAAATTGATCATGTGCAGGATATGATATTGAATGGGTTTACAAGTAATAGTGGAGTAGCAGAAACTACTGTTGTCTGCTCTAAAATTCTCACTCCCAAGAATTCCAGCATCTCTGTAACCATGGATTCCCAATCATCTATATGTGGTATTATTATGTTGTGTTTCTAGATATATATATATATATATATGAGTTTGTTCTAATTAACATTTGAATTAAATGGAAATATATACATATAAAATATTAATTATAACTTAATTGCAGTTGGTAGTCCAATATCAGCCAATAAACCAACAAGGATAGATAACCAAGAAAGAGGAGCCACAAGTGGATCATCTCAGGAGCAATCTGAAGATGAAGAAGCTGAGCTTGAAGCTGGGGCTTGTGAGCAGAGCAATGACGGTATTCTTGATTTAAGACGCATTAGAAGGTATATATCCCATTTATAATAACAATTAATTAAGGGTGCACATAGTCTCATAACTTGGGCCAAATGAATACTTAAGTTCTATTTTTCAAAAAATAAAACTAACATGCACATTCTAAACCAAATGCATGTTACTTTTTTTACTAGCTATGAGCCTATGGGTACACTTACAATGACAGCTACGAAATAAAAATAAAGAAAAAATCTAATATAGCATGAAATTGAAATTGACATGTACTAATGTCAATGTGATGATACATTACATAGGATGGTTTTAAATCGTGAGTCCGCTAGGCGATCCAGACAAAAAAAACAAGCATATTTACAAGATCTTGAATTGCAGGTATTTACATATTATCTATAGACATTATACATTATAAATATGTCACAATAATTGACGCAGTAGTTTTCTATTATATTCTTCTGAGTATATTTATCAATATCACTATGTCACATCATTTGAAATTCATCATAAATTTAAGATATGTAAACCTTTTTCTTTTCTGTAAGTTTAAGATTCAGAGGACCAAAAAAAGTACAAGAAAAATAAGCACAAGTAGTGGTAACATTTGATTCATAATTTCACATGTATGTAAGCTTAATTTGTTCATTCATGATTAATGTGGTGATCAGGCAGATAAACTGAGAGGAGATCATGCAACTCTATTCAAACAACTAACAGATGCAACACAACAATTCCGCAATGCTGATACAAATAATAGAGTGTTGAAGGCCAATGTAGATGCTATGAGGGCCAAGGTATATCCTCTACGAAGTTTAATATGTACTTCTGAAAAAGAGTAGTAATTAATCTTAAGCCAATTTTGAATTCAAGAAGTCATCAATCAATTAATTAATTCCAAACTTTAAATTGAAATTTTAGGTGAAATTAGCTGAAGACATGGTAACTAGAGGAACCTTAACGTGTAATAGCTTGACTCGACTCTTCCAAAATCATCTAAGCGGTATACTACTACAACAGAATAACCCTCCACCTGATCATCTAGGCCGCCCGGCACATGTTTCTCCAACCATCACCGTCCCGGGAGATGATGCCTCATTCGCCGGAATTACCATTTCCGGGCAGAATAATGCAGCCCTCAGATCAGTACTCAATAATGGAAACACTTCTACTCATATAAACAACACCAGTTTCATGAGTGGTACTGTAAGCTGCGTTTCAGATATTTGGTAGTAAAGAAACATCTCTTTGTACCTTATTTAATCTCTCCAATTAGATCATGTCTGTCTTTTATGTATTAGGTTTAAATTAATCTTGTAAGTTTTTAAATTCTTCTTGATTTGTTGTTTTTGTACAATATTGTTTTTGATTTGGTTTCTTCTGTATCGTTAATTAGCAACTAATGAAGTACAAAAACAAACTTTAGTTTATTTTCTATTTTCATAAATTCTTACTATTTCTTACTATTAAAATGAAAAAAAAAATTCATGTGTTAACTAACACAAACACGATTAATATTGAATCACGACACAATAATACGACATAAATGTAAATAACACGACACAAATACCATCCTATCTTCAATATCTAATTAAAATGGATGTGTTTTTATTTTAAATAAATTAAATATTAATCTCATATCTCTCATTTTGAGTTTGTTAAGATATGAATATACATTTTTATCACAAATATTTACACTTTATTAAAAAATTAAACAATGTTTCTAATTGAGGAAAAAAAGAGAGTCAATGACATGAGTTAATAAACATCACCTGAAACTCATAAAAATCAATCTTTCCATCTAAAGTAAAATCCACGACCTTAAGCATCTTCTCAATCTCATCCGTATCCCAACCATTGTCCAATCCTATACATTGTAAAACTCTCACTCTAACGCATCTATGAACCCATTTCCATCCTCATCAAAGATCTTGAAAGCTTCATGAAGTAACTCTTTGCACCTTGAATTATTATTCTTCTCATCGAGATCAAACCCACCAAGAGCTTCTTCTATTGGCACTTCATGATCATCTCCGGGCAAAACAAACCCATACTTGTCCTCCTCATCGTAATGTGATATCAAGCTAAGCTTCTCCACCACACACCGAACATTTTATTTCTTTATTCTTCCATTGGATATCTGTTAGAAATTCTTGAACAAAAATTAATTTTCAGTTTCAGTTTTTGTTTTAATATAATTTTCAGTTTTTTTCCTCCATTATTCTCTTCAGTAATGTCTCTTCCGTTACTGTTTTTCTCTCCTCCATTATTCTCTTCTGTTACTGATTTTCTCTTACTATATAAAGTAAGAAAACAAAAGGAAAAAAACATAGAGGAAGAAAAGAGGAGAGAAAAGTAAGATATATATAAGACGCTTTAAAATAGTATAATAATAAATTATAATATAAATTTATTATTATTTAATCGTTATATTTTATAATATAAGTTTTTATCATTCTCATACATCTACGATAAGCGAAAAAATTATCTTAAAGGCATTACGCGACACATACTCAATTACTATTAGTATTTTTTATTTATAATTTATATATATATATTTTTAATTTTAATAAAATAATTTTATTCTTAAATTATTTATTTATACATTATTTCCTACAAAGATAATTTATTCTTTATAAAAATCTTAAGATTTTGTTTTAACTCCTGTAATTTTGTATACAGTTAATTTTTGATATTCCATTTGAATTTTTCCATTTCCTATTTTCTCTTTTCGAACATCATTTTCAAAGTGAGAAATTAAAAATGTTCAAAATGATCGTACTTTTTGAAAAATTATTAGATCGAGTATTTTGTAGTATTTTTTTATTTTTATTTTATTTGAGATTTTGATAATTCTCTTTCTTTTTATTTTTATTAATTTAGATGAAGCTTTTGGGTTTATCTTCATGCTTAATATTTATTACATGATTTTTTTCATTATTATAAGTGCTTATTTTAATTTTCTAAACAATTAATATTGCTACTGCTATTTTATTTCTTAGTACTATTGTCTCCCGCAGAAACTAGATATATATAAATGATATTTGTGAATTAACATTTGAAATGATATTTGGCTCTTTGTTTAACATTTATATTGTTGGTCAATTTTGTACTTGCTCTTATCTAAAACAATGTTTATATGTTTATACATGTTAATTAAATTATTAAATGTGTGATTGAACATGATTAATATTTATTTGAAACTTGTTACAGTTTTTAGAGTTTTTTGGAGTTGTTTAACAGTTTTGAAATTGCAGTTTAAATTCTATAAGATTTGATTTAATGTTTATTGTTATTAGTATTATTATTATGCAGCTAATAGTTATGGTTTATCAAAAATAATAACTTTACGGTGAGTTGTGTTTAACTAGTTTACTATTGATAAATACATCTTCTAGTATTTGTTTTATTTAATGATCGACAAGTGCAAGTTTTCATTTACTTGGTGACTATTTATCACTCTTATTTTGCTACATATTAAAGCTTTATAATTTACTTAATTAACGTTTTCATAGAAGTTGATGATTGAAATTCAGATTTAGTCATACGTGAACTAACCATTTGAGAATTAAAATTAGAGATGTTAATTAACTAATTTCGGTATTGAGATATCAAAATTTTAAAAATCTATTTTCTAAAATATCAATTCATATGTTTTGTATTATGGTTCACAAGTGATAAAATATTATAATTTTATAATCGATTAAATAACGTGAATTCGTAATTAATGGATTTAATATTTCATAAATGATAAATTATTTTATTTTGATATAAAAAATAAATAAATTCATATTTGTGAAATGATAGAACTTCACATTTGATAAATTACTTGATTTTATGTTTTGAAATAAGTAAATTTTTTAGTTGTAAAAATTTGTAAATTTTTTTTCACTAAAGATGGATATATCGTTTTTAAGAAATAATGAATTTTGTATTTATTAGTTTTCATAATTTACAAAATAAATAGATCTTGTATTTACGAAATTCTTAATTTTTGAACTAATAAAAGCGGTGAATTTTGTATTTACAAAATAAATAAATTTTATATTTGTAAAATACTGAATTTTGTACTCATTGTTCTTGAAATACTTAATTTTATAATCTATGAATATTGATTATTTGGTTTTTTATACGATGAGTTATGAATCATAATTGGGTTCCAAGGAAATTAAATTTTTCATTGTTGAGAAAATTAATTTTTAAGGTAAATTAATTAAATTAAATTCTCAAATTTATTATTATATTATGGAATTTAGTTTTTGTTCTTTTTGAATATCAATGCATCTATAAGCATTAATTTGTTTTTGAGATGACAACAAATGTGATGGATGACATTATCATGTTGACAATTGTTTTACGATGTGAGTTCGTTGGGTCTAACTCAAAAAAATGATGGATCGACAGTAGTGCTATTAGGCACGTATACTTAAATAATGAGTTATTCACTTTCTTCAAATCATTTGAGAATGAGAAAAAGTTGTGAATGAGAAAATTATGATTGATGGTGAGGCAAAGTGATCCTAAAGATGATCTATGGAAAAGAGATTCGAAAGAACCTTGAGAGGTTTGTTGCTTAAGAAGCATGGATTCTAGATGGATGTAAGAATCGTACCTTAAAAGAAATAATGAATGCAGTGCTAATAAGTTCTAGGTTGGCACAGAACTGATGGAGGAAGCTATTTTGTTAGCTAACTACCTTTTAAGTAAGATATTCTGAAGAAAGACACATAAGACACCGTATGAATTATTTAAAGGAAGAGTACCTTCCTATAAATATTTGCAAGTGTGGGGATGTCTTGCAAAAGTGGTTGTACCTATACCTAAGAAGGTGAAGATAGGTCCAAAAATAATACATTGCATCTTCATTGGATATGCACATAATAGTAGTGCTTATCGGTTTCTTTTGCATGAGTCAAAGATCCCAAACATACACAAGAACACAATAATAGAATCAAGGAATGAATCGTTTTTGAACTTGTATTTTCAGGTAAATCTAAAAGAGAATCAAGTTCATCTAAACAAATGTATGAGACTATGAATGAAGATAGTCAAAATAAAGAACCTGAATAAGAGGTTGAGATTGAACTTAGACGTGGAAAGAGGGTTAGGATAGAAATGTCCTATGGTCTAGATTTTTTTTACCTATTTGCTAAAAAGTGAACCTCAAACCTATGAAGAGGCTATGACATTCTTCTAAATGTCCTCAATAGCAAGAAGCCATTAATAATGAAATTGAGTACATTATACAAAATCACACTTGAAAATTAGTTGATTTACCTCCAAGTAGTAAAACACTAAGGTCCAAGTAGATTTTCACAAGAAAACATAGATCAAATGGATCAATTGATAAGTACAAGGCCAGACTTGTAATTAAGGGATACAAACAATGATATAGCCTTGATTACTTTGATACTTATTCTCTTATGATGAAAATAACATCTATAAGGATGATAATTGCTATTGTCGCGTTACGAAATCTTGAAATACATCAAATGGGTATAAATACAGCCTTTTTAAATGGAGAGCTAGATGAAGAAATCTATATGGACCAACCCAAGGGTTTTTCATGCCTAGGGAAAGAAGGAAAAGTCTATAAAATTGGTGAAGTCTTTATATGGCTTGAAACAAGCATCAAAATAATAGCATGAAAAGTTTGATAATGTCATGAGGACAAATGACTTTAAAATCAACGAATGTGATAAATGTGTATATGTCAAGGACAAATAAGATGGTTATATTATCATGTGTCTTTACGTTGATGACATGCTAAATATGGGTAGTAATGATCAAATGATCAAATCTTCAAATCTATTAAGTCTATGTTGAATTCAAGATTTGATATGAAAGACATGAGGCCTGCTAATATAATTCTAGAAATCAAGATATCAAGGATGTCAAGTAGTCTCATTCTAAGTCAATGTCATTATGTTGAAAAAATACTTAAGAAATTCAACAAGGGTGATTCTGGAATTGTGAGAACACCAATAGATGTAAATCTACACCTATATAAGAATAAAAGTGAGAGTATGTCTCAACTAGAATATTCTAGAGTGATAAGAAGTCTTATGTATTTGATGAGTTGTACGAGACCAAGCATAACTTTCATTGTAAGCAAACTAAGTAGATATATTAGTAATCCAGGATCTGATCACTAGAAAGATATTACGAGACTACTTAGATACTTAAGATATACATGTAGCTATGGATTACACTACATAAGATATACAGCTATATTAGAAGGATATAGTGATGCAAATTGGATATCTAATATGAAAGACTCAAAGTCTACTAGTGGATATATATTGATACTAAGTGGTGCAAGTGTTTCATGGAAGTCCCCTAAACATACGTGCATTGCTAGATCCACGATGGAATATGAGTTAATCACTTTGGATAAATGTGGCAAAGAAGTCGAATGGTTATGCAATTTTATAAAGGATATTCTTAAATGGGTGAAACATGTATGTGCAATATGCATTCATTGTGATAGTCAATCTGTTATTAGTAGAGCACAAAGCAATATGTATAATGGTAAGTCTCGACATATACATCATAGACATAATATCATTACACAACTAATCTCAACTGAGTTTATCTCTATTGACTATGTGAAGTCAAAGGATAACATAGCAATCCCTAAACTAAAAGGTTAAATCGAGAGTTAGGTGATAAGTTATCAAGAGGAAAGAGACTAAAGCCTATGAATGAATAAAATTTTACAAAGGAAACCCAACCTATTTTACAGGAGATCCCAAGATCTAGATTCAAATGGATAGCCTAATTATAAAGATTCAATGAGATCATTGTGGGGGTTCACCCTCAAGTTCATTCCTATGATCAAAATAGTGATACACGTAAGATACATGATAAGTTAAGGCTTTTAATGGTTCTTATGAAAAACATATCGAGTGGAGTATACGGGTTACTATTTGTATATTACTTTTAAAGATAAGAGATCACCTATGTGAGGGAATATTAGAGTCACTTCGAAAGAGAATTGTTTAGGGCTCAATTCTTTAGAGAATCTCATAGAACCAGACATATGTTCATGGCCAAAACGAACATAATAATAAAAATTGAATTGTGTCAAGAAATATACTTGTGTGAAGTATGTCATCGCTTACATAAATGGTAGAACAGTTCAAGGACATCACGTCTACTAGTCACTCAGTAAGATAAATATACTTTCATAAAGATCACCTATGTGAGGGAATATTAGAGTCACTTCGAAAGAGAATTGTTTAGGGCTCAATTCTTTAGAGAATCTCATAGAACTAGACATATGTTCATGGCCAAAACGAACATAATAATAAAAATTGAATTGTGTCAAGAAATATACTTGTGTGAAGTATGTCATCGCTTACATAAAAGGTAGAACAGTTCAAGGACATCACGTCTACTAGTCACTCAGTAAGATAAATATACTTTCATAAAGAAAGGTTCAAAAGGTAACACCTACCTATTCTATGCAGGTTTCGTTTTGTTGAACTCTATTTCGGTGTCAAAATTTGATTTAAAATACATGTTGATTTTTATTCATGTAGGAGATTGTTAGAAATTCTTGAATAAAAATTAATTTTCAATTTCATTTCATTTTCATTTTCAATTTTTTTCCTCCATTATTCTCTTCTGTTACTGTTTTTCTCTTACTATATAAAGTAAGAAAAAGAATAACGCTAAGAAGAAAACAAAAGGAAAAAACATATAGGAAGAAAAGAGAAAAAGAACATAGGAAAAGAAAAGAAAAAAAAAGGAAAAAGAAGAGAAGAGAAAAGAAAAGGGAAGAAAGGAAGAGAGAGAGAGAGTACAAGAAAGGTAGGAAAAAGGAAAAACTTATATAGAGTTATGTTCATTTAATAGAGTTCAAAAACTTTAAAAAATTTGTAGAATAATAAACTATGATATAAGTTTATTATTGTTTAATCATTATTTCTTAGGAGGTAAGTTTCTGTCGTTTTCATACACCCACAGTGAATGCAAAAATTATCTTAAAGACATTATGTGATACATAGACATCGGTTATTATTTTTTTTCTTAATTAAATTTTATATTTATAATATATATATATATATTTTCAATTTTAATAAAATAATTTTATTCTTAAATTATTTATTCGTGTATTATTTCCTACATTTTCATCCCAAAGACTATGATTAGACCTTTTTCCATTGAATCATTCAATAATTTTATTTCTTGATTTTGTTGACCAAGTTGAGCTTGTGAGCTTGATTTTGAGACTTTTCCAAAGGCTTGCATTAAGTCTCCTATAAATCTTGTTATAGCCATGCCTTTTTTATGATTTTTTGTTTGTTTGTTAAAATTGAGGTTAAAGGAAGTGTAAAGTGAAATACTATAATTTTGAGCAATAGGTTGGTTTTCTAATAACAAGAAAGATAGTGTTGCAGCAGTGACATGCCATTTTAATAATTGTAGTTATTTTATTTGTATGCTTTTATCTTTAATAAGATTCTTAATGCTCACAATTGTTATTAACAACAAAATTTATGTGACAAAGCAAAAATTAAATAAATAAACTGGAAGTAGATTGGGGCAATGCATATTAATTTATATTTGAGTGTGTTTATTTTAATATTCATTTGGAGCTTATATCCATGATATTTTTTACGAGTATTGTATGGGTAAAGGGTTGCAATGTGTTGTGTTTGTATTATGTTTATATGATAGATTTATGTGTGTTTGTATCATGTTCACGTGATAGGTTTGTGTTGGAATCGTGTTTGAGTAATCCTTGGTACAATAAAAAAATTATTTTAATCGTTTTGTATTCATAGAGTATCACAATTATCTAACATATGAGAAACATCACACTCAAGTGACAACTTAAATTTTTACGACCCAAAACATTCACAAGTCTCTATCTAGTTTATAAATTGGACAGAGACGGACAGGGACAATTATAATAATAATCGTAACTATCTTATATTAATTTTTAATATATTCGTTAATAACCATCGGTTATGAATCAATAATAATTTTCCCAAGATTTAATCATGTTACTTATTTTTATTACAAAATAACTATAATTTTAATTGTCTATTATATAAATATTCATCTGATTAATGATCAATGGACATGATGGTTCCAACTTGCATCCCAACTTTTTGATTAAAGCAACCCAAACATTAAAAAAGTGACAAAATAAAATAAATAAAATAAGAAGTTAACTAAAATTTAAAATAAAGTAAAAAGATTAAAATAAAATAAAGAAATGAAATACAAAAATATCTCGCGCTTATAATCTCTTTTAAATTTCATAATTAAAATATCAAGCATATATTATTTCAACTTCATAAACATTCAAGATTTATTATAATAATTAGTTGAAAATCATTTTCATATTTCATATAAAAAATGTATCAATTTTATTTCACACAAACTTAGTATCAAAAATCTGAATTTTCTTCGACTCTATTCCTCACAAGTTAATACTCTCAAAAACACTGAATCCTATGGGTTCAAACACTCATACTAATTTATATGCGAAAGAGTTTATGTATATAAATGAACTAATATGTTCGCATATGTATAAAAAAGAAATGCTCAAAGTGTTATTTTAACGTTAATCTCATGAAAGGAATGAAATGTAAGGATTTATAAAATATTATACATTACTTTCATGCATCAATCAAATTCATCAAATAACAATATCAAGTAATATGTCTTTTAGAAAATGTAGGAAAATGCAATGACTTCTTAAGGAATTACTTCCTATATTTTCTTTTGTATTAAACTATTTCTCACAACTGTTTAGGCTTTTGGGGACATAATATATATATTATAATATTCATTTTCCTCTTTTTCTTTCTATTTTTTTTATTTCTTTATAAGAGAATCCATTTTTTAGAGAATCCATTTTTTAAAGAGTGAACTCATGTACAAATAGTACATTTTTATATGGTAAAGTGAATGGTTAATATTTGGCTTTTCTATTTGTATTTATATAGGTAACCCTAGATATATCTTTTTTTAAAATAAAAGTAATACATAAATGAAAAAAGACATATATTATCAATTTTTACTTAAATCATTTATTCTAAGCAAATGAAAAATAAATATATAACACTTCATTAAGATGTAAAAATCCAGACATTCAATGCTAAGTTCTATAGAGATCATCTAATAATGTTGGAAAAAAAGTGTTTAGAGTAGAAAAGAATAATATTTATCACTCAGAATAAAAGATAATGGGCTCAAAATATTTCTCATAAGGGTAGTCTCTACTATTTGATTCCTAAACATCGATTTTTGGTTTAATATAATTTTCATACCTTATCAAGAAATACTAGTTATGACAAAAACTAACTAATTATCATATACTCCATTATATGTTTTCAAAAATTAATCTAACAGTGCAAAAGACTTAACTATTTACTTAAATTTAATTTAAAAAATGATAATTTTTTGTGAGAATATTTTTAAAATTAATCTTAAAGTTCTAAAAATTACTAAACTATACAAAGAAAATAAAATCAAACACAATAAAAATGAAAATATTAACATAAAAATTGTAAATAAAAGATAAAGAGAAAAGAGAAAAAAAGTGACCTATTTTCTAAGAATGTGCAAGTAATGATGGAAGAATGTAGGTACATCCATCATATTCATCATTTAAATTCATACAGATAGATCGATGTAAATTTTTAGTTTTAATAATTCTAAAATTATTTACATGCAATTAAAGTAAAATAAATAAAGGAAATTAAATAAATAAAACAAATTAAAGAAAATTACCTAAAATTATGGGTTATCTCTCATACATCACTTAATTTAACGTCTTAGCAAGATGTAACTTGAAAGATTTTATTTTAAGTAAACTCAACGTCCCTAAATCATTGAGTTAATCAAACCTACAAGTAGGACAAGTTTTTCTACCTATATTTTTTAAGTCATGTTATATGAATTTTTAAAATTTAATTTACTTAAAACTAGGAACATGATTGTTAGTTTTAGATAACTCATTTTTAGGTGAAAGTCAATTAACTAAGGCATCAAAACATATTTGTTCCTAGATATAACAAAACAATTACCTCCTTTTATCATAGATTGTAATTAAAAAATTTGAAATTTTGAAGATAGCTTTAAAAAAAAATTTATCTTTGTTTTTACTAATCTAACACTAAGTATTAAAATAAATATTAAACAATAAAAATTAAAATTAAATAAAACAAAAAAACAAAAGCAAATAATAAATGAAAAAAATAAATAAAAGCAAAAAAAAAAAAAATAAAGTTAGTAAAATAAAGGAAAGAAAAGAAAAAGGCAAAAATAAAATAAAATAATTATACATATTTTACAATATATATAATACAAACAAATTTTATACAAATTTTGATTTATATAATTATACCTAGTTAAACTATACATATTTATAATACACTCTAGCTATCATATAATATAAATACATTTTTTACAAATAAATATACATAATATAATACAAATATATTTTTATACATGTTATATCATACAATATTTATAAGTTATTTCAAATAAATACTATATAATAGATTAAATGAATAAAATCTAAATAATTTAATCATTGTTAAGTTAAGAATTAAAATCTAAGTTAAAAATTAAGTTAATATATTTTTAAATTAAAATTAAAAGTTAAAATTAAAAATTAATTAATTTTTTTATTAATAACATAATCAGTATTAACTAGGAGTGCTCTCAGGAAATAATGGTGAGACAAAGTCTTGTTAAAAACCATCATCCAAAACAGAGCAGCGTTCTCAAGAAAGATTAATGATATAGAGATTTCTAAGAACTAATCTCCTAGACAAAACTTCCTTAGATCTTTACTTTTTATGTTATTACACAATTATTTTTAATTAATTTTTTTTAATAAAAATAAATAAATGTAAATTTAAAAGTTAAAAAGTTTTTTTTAGAAAATAAAATAATTAAATAAATTAAAATTGAAAAATGCTATTCCTTTCCCAGTAACGGCGTCAAAAACTTAATGAATAAAATCAAGTCCTCGACAATGGCTCCAAAAACTTGATGAGACAAGAGAGACATTAGATTAGCAATATCGATCTTACAGATACTTTGGTTTTATATTTGTAAAACTCTTGCAAGTGCACGAATTATTTTATATAAAATAACAAGTATATTATCATGGTCGATTTAAGGAAGAAATATATGTGATTTTTAATTTATTATTCAAACTCTTAAAAATGAAATTAAATCATAAACATCTTGTCACGATATTTTGATTTGTGTTTTCTAATCTAATAACATAAAAAATTAACATAAATATGGATTTAATAAACAATGATACATATTTTTATCATTTATAACAATGGAGTATTTAAAGATATAATAATTAAGTTAATTATGTTTTCTCATATTATTTAGGTTATTAAATATATAAATTGATATTTATTGATTTTTTTTGTATAAAAATGTCCTTTAAGTAAGATCAAATGCTTTTGCTTAATATTAATTAAATAATATCATTAGGGGAGACCTATTAATTAATTAAATATTAAATTTAAGCTTTATTTATAAGAAAATTTCAAACCATTTAATCACAGCTTTAGGCGGAGTAAGTTAATAAAACTTTATTCAAGTTGTCTAAATTAAACCTAAGAATTTAATTATCTGAGTACTAACTTTCAAGTTTTAAAACTATTACTACAAATATATTGTTAATACATTTTCGAACATTAGTTCTTATAAAAACTTTTGAAATAGAGTTTCATTCTAACTACTAGGTGATTGTACCAACAAAATAAAAGAGTACTACTCTAAATCAAATCGAATAATTAAACCTTAAAATCTAATTTTTAGATTTAAGTTTGTAAGGAAAAATAATATATCTCTCTCTAACATCCTTAATATAAAATTTTGAATAAAAACAAAATCAATTTATTTTATAGAAATGTTTTACCTATTTAATATTTCGCAAGCATAACAACGTTATTATTATATCATATTTATAAATAGCCAACCATGTTAAATTTAATCACAAACAAATTAAATATAATATATAAGAATAAAACATAAAAATAACTATACATAATTTATTTAAAATTATACCTCAAAAGAATCCTTATAGAATTTTGATGCTAATTTTGTTTCTGAAAAACCTTCAAATGGATTTGCATTTTCGTTTATTGAATCAAAAACTAAAAATCTACAAAAGCATAATTAGTTCTTCTCAAAAAGAGAAGAACTTTAAAACTAAAAAAAATTAAAAAATCTAAGAAAAGCTTTTTAGGGATTTGAGGGATGAATTTTACAATGGGGGAAGGATCTTTTTATAGGTAGAAAAAAGGCCAAAAAAGTGGGAAAATGTCTCAAAAATTGATTTTAGACGCATTTGGACAGACTGGCATGCGTGTGGGGGATGAGATTTGTGACAGATGGACGTTGGCGCGTGTGAGACAAGCATGAACGTGTGCTGGTTGTGTGCAGGGGGTGCTGATTACACCCGCACATAAGCTTATGCTGAACTCGAAATTTTTGACACTTTTTACTGTTTTGACCAATTTTTTCCAATTTTTCCATTTTTTACTTTTTCTTATTTTTTTCTCAACATATTTGTGATGTATTGTTTCCAGTATACCTAAAAAATAATAAAAATACCCGTGATTCTGAAAAGACAAATTTATATAAAAATATAATAAAATCATACAAATATAAATCTATTTAATCAATTAAAATACATTAAATCATGGTAGTTTTAGTTCTTTTTAAGTACTTATCAAAGTTTGTGCTTAAATGGAGTGTGGATGAAGGCTGGCCATTTTATTTGTGTGACTAAGGTGATACTCTTGCTATGAATTAGCTCTCAATACACGATGTGTATTAATGAACGCGATTTGAGATGTTAAAATAACAGATCACAACTGCCCAACCCTACAACTCCAAATCTTGATTGGTTGTGTGCTTAAATGGAGTGTGGATGAAGACTGGTCATATTATTTGTGTGATTGAGGTGATACTCTTGTTATGAATTAAAATAGTGGTTGGTACTGAGTGATTTTCCTATAAAACAAAGTAATTCTCCTAGCTAAAGAATGAAAGGTCTCAAATTCTCTCATATGGGTTGAAAATTTTAAGGCCTCATAATGTGCACCAATTGTTTGGAGAATTACATATGCTATAGGATTCTAGAGAGAAGTTTGAAATGTTAATAACGAATAGATCCTTTATTCATCTCACTAAGAAGGTATATATAACACATATTAGGTAGGTGTCATAATTATAATGGTAAGCGCTCTATATGAGTTGCTAGAGTATATTACAAAAAGTAGTTTTATACATAATCAGGTCGTTATTCTCACATCGACATATACGTTCTTTCTAAGATCTTGTATGCAAAAGGTGATCCAAGTCGTTAGAATGGTGTACCAGGCCAAACAATTTTATAAAAGCAATCAAGAACTTCAGGAAGAAGATAAGAACAGGTGACAAGCCTATTTATCTTATATTTTTTAGTTCACTGATGGACTGGAATGAGGAAGGATGTATCAGTCCCCATTACTTCATTAAGCTAAGGATTTCTAACACAAACAAAAAAGTTCTTAAGGGCACTTTTTGAAAAAGAATTCAACATAGATGAACTTTGTGTATTAAAAGGTAAAATATTAGGCCAAATTTATTATGAACTCAAAAAAATTAATAATTATGCTAAGATCAGAGTAAATTACTCAATTAATAAAGTTATCATCACTTCCCATAGTAGTATAGCTCTCATCAAAGATGATGGTGAAAAAATCACTAAATTTGAGATAAATTTTAACAACAACAACTTGAAAATTGGTTAAAAAATAAGAAGTGTATTATGCTTTTATGCTAGAAAAGCCACCAACGATTACAGGTGCATTTACTGCATGAAGGATCGAGAATACAAAGATGCTTCATCATTAATGTAATTTAAAGGACGGTCAGTAGAAAATGACAAGGAAAAATAAAAAGGAAAGAACTGTCGGTAGAAAATGACAAAGAAAAATAAAGATGTAATACCCACATCTTTAGTCAGCAACATATGTCAAGAAAAAGTAATGACTAAAATTGATAAAGCCAAAAAGCAATAAAACAGATGAATTATTAAAGTAAAGATAAATAGTAATTTTTATCTTGTAAACATGGATTTTTTATGCTATAAAAAGAACCCTTATTTTTATTTGAGAACACACAACTCAAAAAACACACCGTTTTTAGCATAGCAATCCCTCTATCTAGAAATCTTAACCAGTATATGTATAAAGTAATTATGAGTGGTTAATAATCTCTTCAAGGTTCTTATTTGGCCTTAAAATTGTAATAATTATTATATTATGATTAAAATGTAGTAGAATCACTCTTTTCTAGTAAGTTTAAATTGGACATTATCTATATACGGATGCAGAAGACTCATCATTACTAAGAGGGTATTAAAGGTTGAGCAAAATTGAGACATAATCGGTGTAACAAAAAAAGATGAATATAAGGAAAGATCATAGTATACCCATTAAATTCAGGTATAATAATTGTAACACTTAAACCAATTAAAGATCTTAAATATTCATTTATATCAATTTATAATATTGATAACAAGAAGATGAATATAAAAATAATATAATGTTATGATAAAAAAATAAAAGAATTATTTTTAATAAATACTGTGACGTTTGGTTCACAGAATGAAATCAGAATCAGAATCAGAATCGGAATAGAATGGAAACAATGTTGTTTGATTTGACTATTGGAATCAAAGAAGGAATTAGTATTACAATATTTGGAATGAAATGTAAAAAACTGTAAATTACCTTAATACTCCTATATTTAGTAAAATTTAAATAATATCATTTAATTATTACTTAAAAGAAAATATATTATTAAAATTATTATTTTTCTAAATAAGGTTTAGGGTTTTGAGGTTTGAGATTTGAGATTTGGGGTTTAGGGTTAAAATTATTATTTTTCTAAATAGGGTTTACGGTTTTAGGATTTGAGATTTTGGATTTAGGGTGTATGGTTTTAGGATTTAAGATTTTAGGTTTTAGGAATTTAGTATTTAGGATTTTGGGGTTTAGGATTTTGTGTTTTGGGATTTGAGATTTGAGTTTTGAGTTTAGGGTTATATTTAGGGTGGGATAAAATTGGAAAAAAATTTGAAATGAGAATGAAATCATGATTTATAAAGAAGAAAAAAGAAATTATGATTTTTTTTCCTTTAAAAATCAATTCCATTTTTGACTTATTTTTTAACACAACTAAACATAAAATTGAAAAAAATTCATTCCCTTTAAACAAACACAATATAAAAGAACTAGCAATTAATATTAAACAGTTATCCCTAATTTTGTATTAATGTCACAGAATATCAATGTTATTAACCATACAATATAAAAATATTATAACATTTTGTACAAATTTTAAGAATATAAATAAAAATATGTTAAACTCGTATACATTAAATTTTTTTATATTGAGATAGAAAATATGTAATGTAACGTTTGGAAGTAACCAAATCTAAACGTACAACTCATCTCTAAACTTACCGTTCCTCTTTCTCCGTATTTGAAAAAAAAAACCCTCTATCATAATACGGAAGAACGATGTTTTACCCCTTATGATTGCGACTACAAAGTTACAAACCAAGCAGAAAGACTCTCCGAGATTCCCAGATTCTCTTGCAGTCTCTGTAATTGAATGTTCCATTCATGGCGGCCTCGAAGTTTGTGTTTTTCTCAATCTTTTTAGCCCTAATTTTCTCTCCTACTTGGGCTGATGCATCGGTCGGAGGAAATGATTTCGAGCGCAGTGATGTTATTGGTTCCGACATCCATGATTCCTCCGCTTTGAAGATCGAACTTGATCAACTGAAGTCTAAGATCCATGTCCTTGGTTAGTTTCGCGCATTTAGATTTTAGGGGTTTTCTTTATTTGCAATGTTAAAGACTTGAATGATCTTTTGCTAGTGCGAAGTGAAAATATCCTAGTTTTATTGCGACAACTGAAAAGTTTAGTGCTTTAACAGCGGGAAAGTTTAAACTTGTAGAAGAACTATTTTTTCTTCCTTTCCCTCGGTTTTATCGCCGGCAGGAATAATGTTTTGTAAATTGAAGATTCTTTGTTTTGTGAGTTTGAAGATGTTGAAAATAACACCAATATAATAAATAAAGTGGTCTATGGAATGGTATGATGAATAAATAAGGTGGTTGAAGGTTGTAGAAAAGAGAAGTGTGTAGATAATATTTATGTGATTAGAATTATTTATTAGTTTTATATTTATATGGTATAGATTGCATAGTGAGGACTATAAATAACCTACTTTGTATTTGGTTTAATCATCTTATTGAAAATAAATAAGTTTTTGTATTCTTAGTTTGAGTGTGAGTCGAGAACTTTCTCTTTAAGTGTTTACATTTCTTTTTAATTTGTGAGTTGCTTTTGAAAGATGTTATAACGTCTTTTATTATGATTATAATACAAGTAATTTGTTTACTTGTTTGGATCTAATATTAATAAATTTAGAGTTATGTATTCTAAATTTTACTTAATAGAAGAGAATATAGTTCCTTATTCATGTAGCAGCGGGAATTTTAGTACACTATTTACTTTAAGCATAACTGTATAAAATTAATCAGAAAGCAAGGTTGAATAGAATAATACTTTGAAGGATAAAGTATTTGGCTTTCTGTGTTTTGTTGTCTATTTCCTTGACGATTTAATTTCTACTGTAGTAGCATAGATATATTTCAAGAAGTGCAAAGAAATAGAAATACAAGCAAGAATCTCGAAGAAACTTTTGTATGATTTCAATGCTTGTAAAATCTGAATGAATACAAATGAATAGTCTCACTGCTTATATAGCATGAGTCAAAAGCAGCAACTATAACAGGAAAACTAATTAAGACTAAGCACATGTGGGAAAAGCCACCAATGGCATGTGCTTAGTAACTGTTTTAACAAACTATGTATAGAAATACATTATATTGTATTTATACACTATTAGATATGTATTATGACTATTCATAATACACATCACTATCCAATACCCTTTCTCAAACCAATGATCTTGGAAAGATCATTAGTTTGGGATGCAAATAGGCAAACTATGTATAGGATAGTGCCTTGGTGAGACAATTAGCCCCCTGCTCCGATGATGACACATGATCAATAACAAGCATCGCCTGCACCACTTGATCACAAATGAAATGATGATCAACCTCAATATGATTCGTGCGTGTATGAAACACAAGATTATGAGTTAATGCCTTAGCCCCAATGTTGTTAGTTAGGAGCACTGGTGTGGTAACTAAATGTATCATGAGATCAGCAGAAATGGATCTTATCCATGAAAGTTCTGCATAGACCAATGCCATAGCATGATATTCACTTTCAATGTTGCTTTGAGACACAACCTTTTGCTTGGTAGATTGCCATAAGATCAAAGAGTCACCAAGAAACATGCAATACACACCAGTACTCTTTCAATCGTTAGGTGAGCTCGCATAATTAGCATTACTGTAACTCACTGAATTCATTGAAGTAGACTTAGGAAATGCATAATGTACCCTTTAGATACCATAGTAGCTTTTTCACAACAAGCCAGCGTACTTCAGTTGGAGATGCCATGAATTGGCAGAGTTTATTAACCCCAAAGGCTAGGCTATATTTGGTTTGATTAGAGTAAGGTATTGGAGAGAGCCAACTACTTTTTTATACTCAGTGAGATCAAGCAAAGGAACACCCTTAAATTTACTGAATTGCTTACGAGTAACCAAAGGTACATTCATGGGTTTGCTATCTTCCAAACTAGTAGAGTTTAAAAGGTACATGATATGCTTTTGTTGTGACAAACACAAACCATCAACGATATAACTGACTTGCACACCAAGAAAATATCTTAGGATCCCTAATTCTTTTAAGGCAAATTGAAGATGTAGATTGGAGATGAACTCATTAATGGAACTCAAGACACTTCTAGTGACTATTATGTAATCCACATAAACCATAATTATAATAAGAGAGTCAACATCTCCTCTGAGAAATAAAGAACTGTCAGACCTAGAGTTGTGAAAACCCATACTTAAGAGACATGAGTAGAGCTTTTGGTACCAACCCCGTGGAGCTTGTTTAAGCTCATACAAGGTCTTTTTCAATTTAAGACTAGAGTAGCATCACTAGCCTCAAAGCCAGGTGGGTGACACATAAATATCCTCTAAAAGATCTCCATTAAAGAAAGCATTGTTGACATCAACCTTTCTAAGTGCCCATCCCGTTGAAACTGCAATGGCTAACTTTAATTGTAGTGGATTTAACCATAGGACTAAAAGTCTCTTAGTAGTCTATACCAAAGGCCTGAAGAAAACCACGAGCTACTGATTTGACTTTGTATTTGTCAAGAGCACCAGAGGCCTAAAACTTTACTCGAAACGCCCATTTATAGGTTATAGGAATAACATTTGATGGGAGATGAACCAAATCCCATGTCTCATTTAAAAATGAGAGCATCAATCTCCATTTGCATTGCTTTCTTTCATTCAGGAATCTGGGTAGCAATTTTATATGACCTATTCAGATAAGACAGATTGAGAATCCATGCTGACGTGAAATACCTTTGGTTTAACTATCCTTGCCTTGGCTCGAGTGACCATGGAATGAGAATTTTTACAACCAAGCTAACATTAGAAGCAAAAATAGTAGAGCCTTAGTGGTGAGATTTAGCATTAGAAGATGGATCAGGAATCACAAGTGATTGAACACTAATAGAGGCGTCAAACAAAGGAGCAATAGGCAATTCATTTTTGGGAACATGAGCCATAAGATCACTAGATATGTCATCATAAGGGACAGGTACATGAGAAGAAGATTCAATTGGTAAAGAGTCATTATTAATGGTATTTTCAAGAGAGGTAGAAACATTAGGAGATTGAACATATGAGAGGATATGAATACGAGGTGGAACCAAAATGATAGGCTGAGACTCAAGTGAACTAGAAGAATGAGATGGAACTTGAGAGTAAGGAAAATAAGTCTCATTGAACCCCACATGCCTGCTAGCAATAACCCTACTGGTGGCTTGATGAAAGCACAAATAACCTCTTTGATTGGCATAGTAATCAAGAAATATACATTCAAGAGACCTTAGTTAAACGTATGCTTGTTATAAGCTCTCATGCAAGGGAAGTATTGACAACCAAATGCTTTAAGTTCATCATAACATGTTTCTTGGCATATAACAACTCAAAAGGAGATACACATGAGAGCACTGTAGGTAGAAGTTTATTGAGAAGAAAAATAGATGTTCTTATTGCATATGGCCAAAACAGAAAGGGCATAGAAGCAGCAAATAACAAGGCCAAGCACCTCTCAATAATTCTTCTATGGCAACATTTCACAACACCATTCTACTCAGAGGTGCGTGGACATGTCATTCTATGCACAATACCCTTCTTAAGAAGGAGAAAGATCAATGGTTTAAATTCTGTATCATCATCTATTTGTAAGGCTTTGATTGATACATTAAATTGACATTCAAGCATGGATTCAAATTGAAAAAACATAGCTGTTGTTTAATCTTTAGACACCATCAGAAAAACCCAAGTAAAACGTGTAAAGTCATCCACTATGGGAAGAAAATATCTTTCATTTGTACAAACATCACGTGGAGCTGTCCAAAGATCCAAATGCAATAAAGAAAAAGTTGACTTTGCTTTAATTTGTAGTGCAAGAAATGGTAATTTGTGAGATTTGGACAGTTCACAATGTTTATAGAATTTAAAGGCATTAACAGAAATAGAAACATCATTAGAAATAGATTGGACACTATACTCATTTTCAAGACTAGTTGCATGTTTACAGGTTTGCATAACATGTTTAACCAGAGGTGGACTAGGGTGCCCTAGCTTGTGATGCCACGTTTCTAGAGAAACATTAAAGCCACACGGAGGATTAGACAAAGCATTAGATTGCAAATCATCTTCTGTAGAAGATATAGACCCTCGAATTGCATGCATACAATCTTTTTCCAATGACTCCTTTTAGCCTCACTTCCTTGGAGATTAAATACTTTATAAATAAACCGTGAGGAAAGAATTCAACAAAAATATTGTTATCATGATATAACTTGTTAGCAGAAATAAGATTCGAAGAAGCTTTTGGAACATGCAACAAATTTTTGAAAGAAAATTTAACAGCTATATTCAACGCATTAGAACCAACATTATCAATAGGCATTTTAGAATCATTACCTAGCATGAGACCACTTGTTCCATTGTAGGGCGTGGCAGAATCCAATTGTGACTGATATGCAGTTATGTGATGGCTTTCATCAATATCAAGCAACCAAGAACAATTATCATTCAAACAAGAACCATGTTGAGCAGTGAATGTAACTAGTGTATCATCAATTTGACACTCAGAATCACCATCATTGTGAGCTACCATTGTAGAAGGTTGAGAACCTTTACCAAGAAGAATATTTTTGAGCAAAAAACAAGTTTGAGCTACATGCCTAATTTTCTCACAAACTTGACAAACAAGTCTCTCAAGTTGGATGTTTTTAGGACCATTGTTCTTGAAAGATTGAGTTCTGCATATTGGAATTCTTGGATGACTAAGTGATAAAATATTTCAAGTTCCAGCGTTGATGATTAGAATTTCCCTTATCTTGAGACTTATTTTTAGAATAACATACAAAACTACTCGTTTTAGAAGCAAACTCGACAACATTTGCATGACAAAATTGAGACTGGTTGAAGGTTTCATATTTCTTTAAAGATCTTTCATGACCTTTTAAAAGAGTATGAAACACACTAATGGAGGTAATGGTTTCACTCATTTGGATATGAGTCTTGAATGACAAGTATCGTGGTCCAAGTCCCCCAAGTAAGTATAGAATAAGATCTTTCTCGTGAATAGATTCACCACTAGATGCCAATTGACCTGCAATTGTTTTCGTTTTAATGACATATTGTGATACAAAAAGATTATCTTTCTTGAGACTCTACAATTGATCACGTAGGTCCATCACTTTCGTTTGAACAATGGTTGAATATGATTCTTCTAGGGCAATCTATTGCTCCAGAGTAACCATACCACTGCTCAAGTAGCCCAGCATACTACTTTAAATTGAGCCATAAATCTAACCTTTTACAATGGAATTCAATCTATTCTAGTTCGTATAGGTAGGATTTAAAGACATCCTAAGAAATTTGAGAGGAGGAGAAAAAGTTCCATCAATAACTCTTCTAGACCATAAGCTATTATATATGCAAGTAACTGATATCTCCAAATGAGGTAATTATTTTTATCAAGTTTTACGAACAAACTGATGTTCATAGGAGGTAAAGAAGATAGATTCTGAGCAAGAGTGTATCGAACTCAAAATTGGATCTAAAATTGGAACTGCATCAGCCATTGGAGAAACATAAGGAGACGTTGATGTAGAAGACAAATGTGAGACTGAATTTGCAACAATGTTGCAATAGCTTTGCCTAATCTCACACTGATTCATAGGCTTGATTACCAAGAAATCAAAGAAGCCTTGAAACTTAGCTCTGATACCATTCAAGAAATGCAAAGAAATAGAAATACAATCAAGAATCTTGAAGAAACTTATGAATGATTTCAGTGCTTGTAAAATGTGAATGAATACAAATGAATAGCCTCACTGTTTATATAGAAAGAGTCAAGGGCAGCAACTATAACAGAAAAACTAATCACGACTAAGCGCATGTGGGAAAAGCCACCGATGGTATGTGCTTAGTAACTGTTATAACCAACTATGTATAGAAATACACTATACTGTGTTTATACACTATTAGATAAGCAGGAAAAGCCACCAATGGCATGTGCTTAGTAACTGTTTGTCAAACTATGTATAGAAATACACTTAGATATGTATTATAGCAGGCCATAATACACATCACTATCCACTAGCTATAATAATAGTTTGAGAATATTTTTAGATTTGACTAGATAAGTAACTTAGGAAGGTTTCAGTTCCAGATTTACATGGTATTCTTCTTCCAGTTTATAGTGTGTTGTTTAGTTTATTTGTCTGAACTAAGTCGTGTAATAGCAATTGATTATGATCTTAATTTATATGAACTTTTCCTGGATTTATTGTGTCCATGTATCTGTTCGTCAATACCCAAAAACGAATGGATTCACCTATCTGGCTTCCAACAGGTGATTTGTTTGCTGACAATCTTCACTTTAACAGAAACCAAGGTCGATGAGAAAATTCTAGAATTGAAAAGGAAGGATGATATAATAGCAGAGAAGGAGCAAATTATTCTAGATAAATCAGATAGCATTTCTTCCTTGCAAACTGAGATCTCTTCTCTTCAGGTTAATCATTTATGTTATTATGACAACCCAATTTATCAATTATCCTTTCATATTTTGTTCCATATGCTACTTTGAGTTTGGTGATATTTATTTTTCATAGGCTTGCGTGTGAATGGGTAGCTCCAATTTTACTTGGTTTTTTTAAGTATTAGAATGAGGCTTATGCCACACATACGTGGCTGTTTAAATACACCATTCCGTCTAACCATATGCTTGGAATTTGTTTTTTATAATTCTCTTATCTATTGTCTTGTTTAGAAAAAAAGGTCATTAAATGTTGCAGAGCAGGTTGGTAAGGCTCATGCACATGCTGTTGAATTGGAAAAACAGGTTTGATACGGGTAAATGAATTATGTACTTTATAGATATCGTTACATCTTTTGTAAATTTTAATATTCAATGCAGGTTGAAAGACCTAACAAGGAAGTGCAAACACAAAAGGAGAAAGAGGCCCTGCAAGCCTGTGAAAATGAAGCTGAAAAGAAGATTAAAGAATTGGGTTCAAAAATAGAAGACGTATGCTTTTTATTTGAATCTTGTAATAATAGACACTTTGTTTTTTTTCAATTCTTAGGCAACAATTATTTTATTATTTAGTTTTTTTTTTCCATGATCTTGCTGGATAATGGAATAATGTACAATGTTACATCCTCTCACAGCTCCAGAAGGTTAATTATGAGCAGAAAACTAAAATCCGTAAGACTGAGCATGCACTTAAAGTGGCTGAGGTGAGTAAATCCTATTTAATCTTACATTATGGTGGATACTTTGTGATGGTTCTCATGGGCAGTCGGCTCTTCCAATTATCTCAGGAAGAAATGATGAAAGCAAAATTTGAGGCTACTTCAAAAACAAAAGAATTAGAGGTATTGGATTTATTTGACATAGTCTCTGATGTTTACCATCTTGAAAACCTACCCCTCTCTCTCTTCAATAACTTTTCTAAAAAGACATCTATTCTCATTGTATTACGGTGATATTTTTTATAAAGAGCATTCTAATTTTGTTGCCAGTCACCTTTCTGTGTTATGCTGAGCTTGTGAGTATTGTGTTTGCAATGAGGTATGATAAAAACATTTTATCATTCTCTTTGCTCGGATACCTTTTCAATTGAAGAGCTCATCCATCAATTGTCTTGGGTTGTGGAGTGGAATTAAATTCATTTAATCATTACGTGTTGGAACTTTTGGCAACTTTTCATTTAATAACATATTGCTTATCCATCCCTCTGGTTCCTATTTTTAAAGACTCGGTTTGGATTTAATAGATCTTTGAAAGTTATGTATCCTCATCTTGCAGTTCTATTGTGATGTTTGCTTGCTCTTGTGTCTTGTGTAGCAGCAAAGATGATTCCTAAGATTGGATTTTGATTCTTAAGGCCTGACTCATGCTTTGATTTTTATATAGGCTCATGGTGCATGGTTTCCACCTTGGCTTGCTGCACATTTAGTTCATGTTCACCTAAATATAGCACAAGTCTGTTATGCTGATTTAAAAAAAATCTATGTGCATTTTTTTTTAATTTGCAGTCTTTCCTCAAGGCACATTGGAATCAGTATGGAAAACCTACCATGGATGTGGTGATTCAAAAGGTAATATGTCTCCGGTCATAATCATTTGAAGATACTTGGATTTTTTTAACTGACTACAACATGCTTGTGTTTTTATGAATCTAGCTTGTGTTGTTTTCAATGTAGTTTGGTGCCTGATGAACTACATTTTTCAAAATTTATGGTAGGCCATAGAGAAGAAGGCTCAAGTTGAAATGTGGGCTGAACCACATCTGGAGACGATTAGAACTGTAAGATATTTTTCTTATATATCTACTTTGTTTTGCCGTTTCAGTCCATGAAACTCTTCCTTTTATGGCCCTGATTTGATTTCACATGATTTTATTTATTTAACCCTAGGTATCTTAGTCTTCCAGAGAAACCTCATTTGATACTTGCTTCTAATGCTACCAAATTACATCATTGTCTGGAAATTTTCTATAATTCTTTTAAGTGTAAGAATTTTTGTAGTCTACTCTAAGCTTCCCATGCGAGGATTGGCCTTATTGTAAGGAACAATTGATATGTGAAACTCTTCATTGAACTGGATGCTTATCTTTTTTGCTCGCAGAAATGGGTTCCATCAATGAAGGATCGACTGTTGGAGGTAAAAACTTCTGTTGAACCACATATGCAGTCACTGAAGACAAAATCTATTGAAGTGTATGAGACATCGAAGAGTACTTTATCTCCACACATTGTGAAAGCACAAGAAGTCGTTGATCCCTACTTTCAGGTTTTTCTTGTTTTTTTAATACTTTTTCTCATTTGTTGATGCTATTCATTCGTATGGACCTAATATAAATAACATTTGTTGGACAGCAAGCAAAGAAGTTCAGCAAGCCATATATTGATCATGTTGCCACCGTGGCAAAGCCTCATGTGTACAAAGTACAAGAGGTTTTGAAGCCTTATTCAAAGAAGATAGTTAAGGCTTATGGCAAGTTTCTAGAATCTGCAACTACATATCATCGGCAGGTATATTAAATAAATGTTATTCTCATTTCTCCCCATTCCTAGGTTCCCCTCCTTTTCTTTCCCATATGATGTTGCTTGAATTTTATTTTGTTTCTTTGATGAGATTGTGTTAGTTCACCTTTTCATTTTTGGTGTTCAAATTTCTTTTGATCTAATTTGTTTATGAATACGAATGTGATTGTGAGGATAGGACCATTAGCTCAGCAAATGTGTTCAAACTTTACACTTGATTGCTATGGCCAATTTAATTCCTCGCAGAGTTAGACATTTTTCAATGTAGAACTTATTTTCTCTGTTAAAATTAATATTATGAAAATGGATATTTTTCACTTATCTTTACTTTTTTGGAAAATAACCTTTACCTCACCTTAATGTTTATGACAAATTATGCGAGGCCTATTTCTTATTTTGTACAGCAATGGGAAAATACAATTTACTATAATAATTTATTCTTCTAGTTTTAAGATTCAACAGCTTTCACATCGATTATGTCAATTATCTATTTGCAAATGAAACCTAAAGTATCTTGCAGGGTTAAATAATGTGCCAATGTGTCTTATTCTGTTGCCATGCTGTCAAGAGATGGGGAAATATAAATGGGGATTAAAATGAAAAAAATGAGGATTTTAGATGGTCATTATTTATATTTGATTAAACCTCAGGGGATGCAGGTGATATTAAACTAAGCCTTAATAGAGGTTCTTGATATTATCCCTTATGTATGTCAAGTTTAGAAGAAAGCTTTTTAGGGAAGAGAAACATGTGCAGATTCGCTAGCGTTTAAGATATCATTGTTATCGGGCAATAAAGCGGGAGAATTAATGTGTGCTTACTTGTCACATTTATTTAAGAGCCAAATTAAGCATAAAATTATAGATATATTACTTTCTATTGTAATATTTTCTAACCATGTTGAGAAGTATGTTATCATGACACCGTGCTTTTGTTTCAAGGTTGAAGTCAGTGTGAAAGAGATGTTGAAAAAACAGGAGTTAACGAAATCTCTTGCTACTAAGGAATTGGAATGGTTTGCGGTATGTACTAAAAGAAGTTGAAGCTAATAACCTTATTATTTAAAGTTGTTTGAGGGACTTGGGTCATCTTCTTGTCTAACTTTTCTTATGTCTAAATGTTGCAGGCTTCAGCTTTATTGGCATTACCCGTAATCATTGTGTTCAGAATCCTGTCCTCTATTTTTGGGTTAGTTCCTCCCCTCACCCACAATCCCGCAAAAAATAAAAAAATAAATACATAAATAAAGAAAGAAAGAAAGGAACATAGGCACACAAACACAAATGACAGCTAAAGTTTGACTTGGGGTGTCTTTATTCTCGTAGATTTTATGATATTAAAAATATAATATGTGGGATTCTACCTAACATCTTTCTTTGTGTTTTGCTTCTATTCCGCAGCAAGAAGGGTAAGAAACCTGCTGGAAGTGCTAACCCAAATCAAGCACGTCGCAAACATAAAAGGGGGCACTCAGATCACAAGTAGACTACTGGTTGCTGCTAATTTCGGTGAGTATGATGTAAGGTTTTGATATTCAAAATAAAGCATATGGCTCAAGTGCTTTTTGCTGGTACTTTATGTGGTCAGAGGTACTTCAAATTTTCAATTATTTTTCACTCGATAAATTAAGTGGTTGTCAGTTGCTGTCACAGAAACTGCTGATTCACGACTACTTTATGTGATTCTTATTTTACCCATAGTTGAATATGTATGAGCTCCATGTCATGTCCTATGAAATTGATCTTAATATACTGAAAGATAGGCCAAATCGACTCAATTGAGAGTCTCAGTAGAAATCATTAAGTATTGATTGATGGTGCAACCGAGCAAGTGATATAAATCTGTAGGGAAACCGTGGAGACATGTTTTCTAATTAGATGCCTGATTACTATAAAATTGCTGGCAGACATCTAATATCTGGTCTGCCTATTTTGTAGACAATTAGTCACCATTTTCTGTATATAAGAGGTATAGTAGAAGCTGAAAAAGGTAATAATGTTGTGTGGAACTCTGCCCTTTTGGTTTTATGTAGGTCACGTGGGGAGTGTCAAGAGTCCATCGTAGAATAGATGGAAAATTTTAATTGGGGTAGTTGTCAGACTACTAAATCGTGGTGTATTAACTTGCGGAAAATATCTAACATGTTTTTACCAAGTGTGAGGACAAAGGCTTGGAAGTGCGACCATAGCATAAAAAAATGAATGAATGAGAATCGCTGATTCATATGGAACTTAGTCCATATAGGTTTCTGCAATGCTCTCATTGACTGGTAGGTTCCTAGCATATGATCCATGGGACATATACTGATGATAAATTCGTGCATGATGTAATCTAACTGATCCAACCCTTGTGTTACACGTTTGTGATGCAATTTACTATAGGCAAGATTTCTAATCCTGATTGCACTTAGCTTATCACTCTCTCTGCATCTTGCAGGTGGTTTTTAGCTCCATACTGATACTGAGACATGGTGTGGGGATTGGGGATATTTCTTGTTAATTAGCTCTGAGCCTCTGATGTTTTTAAAGCTTTAGCATCTTTTCCCCCCATTTGTGAAAATTAGGAGCCCTGTGTTATAAGCAGTTGTTTTAATTTAATTTGTTTACAATGTAACTTATTACTTGGCTCTACTTTTTATTCTTTTATATATAGATATTTTTTGATGTATCCAACTTTTGTGGTGAAATATGAGGTTTCTGACTGATTTATTTTGAATTTTTTCCAGTTTAGAAGTTAATTTCATTTGAGGCTTTGAGTTCATTATTTTTATTGCAAGAACTTATTTAGAAAAAAATAAAAATCTACATGAGCTTTCTAGACGAGTTAAGAGAATATATAAATAAGTTTTTTATACAATTTTTGGGTAAACGATCAAGTAGGAAGCGTAATTTTTATTGTCAAATTTAGTTGCAAAATTAGCTTGATCAATTTGTTATCTGAACTTTATTATTTTAATTTTTTTTTCCAATTTGACTATTACAATATATATATATATATAATTTGGTCAATTTAGTACCAATGTCTAAATTGGTTAAATTGAAAAATATTGCTGACTTAGAAATTTTTAAAAAAGTTATTAAAGTAATAAAATTAGATACTAAATTTTAAGTTTTTTTTAATAAATTTTACAAATTTTAATTAACGACGATAATATATTTCATATATTTTTTCAACATTTCCATAATATTAAAACATCTATGCTTCTATACTGGGATGAAGCCACTCTTAATTGGGACGGGTACGTGCTTTTTTAACTTTTTGATAAAGATATTTTTCTGTTGGTTATATTTATAAATATATATTTTTTATTTTATAAAAATATATAACAATATTTTCTCTCAAATTTATTATTTAAATTCTTTTTATTCTTTATGTTATATTACGTTAGTATTTATTTTTTATTTTAATTTTTCTATTAATCAATTTTTACAAACTACTTTAATAGAATGAGAATTGTTTAACATTTTTTCAATTTTTTTAGAAAAATTACATTAAATAACACATAATATTTATATATAATAACAAAAATATCACAATATTAATATTGAACGGGTTCAATTGGATGAAGTTTCGCATTGAACAAATTTGACTGTAATTCAACTTAAACGTAATCTGATTGGATAACGTTTAAAATAAAATGATGAGTCAAATTTTTTTAAAAATAAAAATATGTAAATTGGACATAAGGGGTATTATTTTTGACGTTACAAGTTTTAAAAGTAGAATTTTTTTATTTTTCTTAAATTTTATTAGTTTAATTTTTATAACATTTTCTTAAAAAATAAAACATTTTGTCTCGCATACAATTTAATAATTCCGTGTTACACTACATCATTCATTGTTAATTATACCATGTAATATGATCTCATCTATTTTTCTTTCACGTACTTCAATTTTATACATGTTTATTATAATTTGCGTTGCTTTAATTTCTTTCATTATTTTATCCATCTGTATAGATATCAAACTATGTTATTTAGTTTTATTACAACTTAATTTATGTAGTTTTAAATTTTTATTTTAATTAGATAAATACACATTTAACATATAATATTTATGGTGTAATATTTAAAATATTTAATTATTTTATCCATTTGTATAGATATAAAGTTATGTTATTTAGTCTTATTACAACTTAATTTATGTAGTTTTAAATTTTTATTTTAACTAGATAAATACACATTTGACATATAATATTTATAATGTAATATTTAAAATATTGAATTTTGTAAGTTTTTGAAATATTAATATTTTTCATATTATTTTATAATAACTCAATTGAAAATTTGATAAATTTTACTATAATCAATCACATGGTGTTAAAATTATTCATTTTTATTATTGAGTTTATGTATGAAATTCTTTCGAAATATTAATTTTTACTACATCCTTATTCTATAAATAATATTTTATTCATTTCTTTTGTGTCATTGATTGTTTTTGGACAAAAATATATTTAATTTTTAAGATAACCAATAATTCTTATTTATTTAATTTTTTAAAAATAATTTATATATTGTTATTATAATCATATATATATATATATTAATAGTAAAATAAATATTTTTGAAGTTATAATATTAAGTGAATCAGAGTTACCAATATTTTGTGTGTAATTTTTAATTTTAATTTATAAAATATTATTTTTAAAATTAATTAAAGTATTTATATATAAACATATAATTTACTTCCTATTTAGTAAATGAGATATTATGAATATTAAATTTATCTTTTTTTTGTTAAATATTTTTAAGATTGTTTTGTAATAGTATAATTTTCACCGTATCATTATAAACTTAAATTCAAATATTAACTTATAATGTTTTATTTTTAAATTAAGTTAAAATATATTGGTTTATTAGTATTTGAAATTTACTTATAATATAAATGTTACGATTTCTCATCTCATTATTATATATTTAAGCTCGAATATCATTATTTTATTTATTTAATAAAAAACAGTCCTTGAATGTTTTTTTAAGAGAGAAAAAAATATATGTCGTGGAAGAATATAAATGGTAATGACCTACTATAAAACGTGAATTATATTCAAAACTAGCAAAATATATAAACATTTATTTTAATACGTAAAAAATATTAATTTTTTTTATTTAATTCGATTATATTTAGTTTAACTAATCGTAACAAAAATTGATTATTATGATATAAATATTTAATTCATCAACCTATCCTTAGTACCGAAATGGGTTCTTTACAAGAAAGAATTACTTCTACAAAAGAGGGGCTCCTATTTACTACGGCGTCGAAGAATCAAATTATCACTATTTATATCACGTATACATTACTTAAATTTATAATAATACGTTATAAATATAATAAATTTATAATTTTATGTCTTAGTGACTTAAGTTTTTTAATGAAATTGAAAAAAAATTAATTAAAGGAATTGGTTAAAATACATTTCAAAAATAAAATAATTAATTAAAAAAATAGTAAATAAATAGGCCAGTGTTCTTTCACTCCCTCGAGGAGTCCGTCACTCTTCCTACCAAGTCTCCCATAAAAATTACAAAATAGGAGTCTCTCACCAACCTTCATTTCTGATACTTCGAATTCACTACCAATTTCCCCCTCTCTTATTCTGTTCAACGTTTCCATGGAGGCTTCTCAAGTTCTCTCTCGTATTGGTCTAGCCGGCCTAGCCGTGATGGGTCAAAACCTGGCCCTCAACATCGCCGATAAAGGCTTCCCAATCTCCGTCTATAATCGAACCACCTCCAAAGTCGACGAGACTGTTAACCGAGCTCATGAGGAAGGCAACCTCCCTTTGTTCGGCCAATACAATCCTCGTGATTTCGTGCTCTCAATTCAACGACCCAGATCCATAGTCATCCTCGTCAAGGCCGGTACGCCAGTCGACCAGACTATCGCTGCCTTATCGGACCATATGGAGCCTGGTGACGCAATCATTGATGGCGGTAATGAGTGGTACGAGAACACTGAACGTAGAATTCAAGAGGTTTCTCAAAAAGGTATTCTTTATTTGGGCATGGGTGTGTCTGGTGGAGAAGATGGTGCTCGCTATGGACCTTCTCTTATGCCTGGTGGGTCTTATGAAGCATATAACAATGTTCAAGATATTCTTCATAATGTTGCTGCTCAAGTTGAGGATGGCCCCTGTGTTACTTACATTGGTGATGGGGGTTCAGGGAATTTCGTGAAAATGGTGCATAATGGTATTGAATATGGTGATATGCAGCTCATTTCTGAGGCTTATGATGTGTTGAAGAACATTGGGGGTTTGTCAAATTCAGAGCTTTCGGATATTTTTGCTGAGTGGAATAGAGGAGAACTTGAAAGCTTCTTGATTGAGATTACTGCTGACATTTTTAAGGTTAAGGAGGGAGTTGTTGATGGGTATTTGGTGGATAAAATTTTGGATAAGACTGGTATGAAGGGTACTGGAAAATGGACTGTTCAGCAGGCTGCAGAGCTATCCGTAGCTGCTCCAACAATTGCAGCTTCGTTGGATTGTAGGTAAGTAATGCAAGCATTCTATGTTGATTGGTGAAATGACAAATGAAAGTTCTTTATCTTAATTTTCTCTTTTTTTATCTTTATTATGTCATTATATCTGATATATTTGACCAAGAGGAATGCCTAATTGTGCACTCATGCCAATACTTGATACTTGCATGTCCCGTGCCATTATCATTAGGGAAATTGAGAGTTATGATTTTTACGCGCATGTGGCATGTAAAACATTTGTGCAATATTGTATGCAATTAGCATTACTCATATGTCGGAATGTCATTTGTGCTTAGTAATAAAGATTATTGATGAGGGCTTTTTCCCCTATAACAGGTATTTGAGTGGATTGAAAGAGGAGAGAGAGAATGCTGCTGAGGCTTTAAAGGAAGCAGGATTAAAGGAGGCTGTGGACTATGTGAGGAGTGGGATTGATAAAAAGAGGTTGATTGATGATGTGAGGCAGGCACTGTATGCGTCTAAGATATGTAGCTATGCTCAGGGTATGAATTTGGTGAGAGCCAAGAGTATTGAGAAGGGTTGGAGTTTGAATTTGGGTGAGTTGGCTAGGATTTGGAAAGGTGGGTGTATCATAAGAGCGGTGTTTTTGGATAGGATTAAGAAGGCTTATCAAAGGAATCCAAACTTGGCTAGTTTGCTTGTGGATCCAGAGTTTGCTATAGAGATGGTGCAGCGCCAAGCAGCTTGGAGAAGAGTTGTGGGATTAGCTATATCTGCTGGCATTAGTACCCCTGGGATGTGTGCTAGTCTTACCTATTTTGATACATATAGGCGAGCCAGACTTCCTGCAAACCTTGTTCAGGCTCAAAGAGATTTGTTTGGGGCTCATACCTATGAGCGAATTGACCAACCTGGTTCCTTCCATACGGAGTGGACCAAGCTTGCTCGAAAGAGTAATGTTAGTGTTGCTGCTCTCAACTAAGCTGTTTTCCAGTTGCTTATTTGATTCTAGATGTTGTAGATTATGTTGAAATTTGATCTGAAGCTGGATTTCTCATAGGCAATCGATCATTGTTTTCCCCTGGAGTTTCATGATTAATAAAAAGTGTATGCTTTTTATGATTTTAATGAACTGATTCATTTTCTATTCTTGTATTTTGAATTGTGTGTTTGTTCTGTTTCGTGTTTCTACTGTCTATTGCTTATGTTGCGTGGAGATAGGGATAATGATGGTTCTTTTACCTGGAACCCATAATTTGTACGACTTTAAATGTTTTATTTTATGATTGATAAAGTCTTTTGAATATGAATGGTAATGGAAAAGTGAATTCATTACTTAGTTGCTGCTCTTGGAAACAAACAACTGTGGTTCACCTAGCGGCGGTAAGACTCAATTTTCCCCATTTCGAGTAATCACACCAAGTATTTGCTCTTAAAAAAATTAAATAATAATAATACCTCAATCTGGATGTGAATGACTCAATATATAGTTTTTTGGTTCAAAGTGCTGAAAAGGTGAAAAAAAAGTATGATAAAAATGGGAATATTAAGAGTCATTAGACCTTTAACAAACCCATTTCATTAGTCAATTGCAGCTCTAGTACTTTTGAGAGAGACTCAAGTCTTAATGAACAATAAGGTAGACATTTTTCCAATATATAATTGCCAAATTATCTAGAAGTACTTATATATAAATCCTATACTAGCAAATAAAATCATAACAAACAAGCTAAATAATTTTGTCATTTCGAGATGGAATAAATTTCTCCATCCATACCATCCTAGTAAGACGGCCAGTAGTTATCTAAATCCATGCAATTGTCCATATTACTCATAAATGATCTGTTGTATGTTACTGCATTTGCATTGTTGATCATGTCTGTAGTACCATAGCCACTTTGATCAGGAGCAAGAGAAGAATCACTAGTATTTATCATGGAAGATGCAATCTCCAGCTCGTTCATTGCGGTTTGTGGCAGAACTTGTGGAGTCAATGGTCGGAAAACAGGTTGCTGTTGTGCTGATCCACCGAGATTCAAATTCAAGCCAGAGATTGTGAAGCAGTCTCCTCCAGTTGGGTAGTTCATTAATTGAGATTGAAGTGGTAGGTTCATATTGCTATTACTAGTTGAGCCACTGCCTCTAAAGACCCTTGAAAGTTGAGCCAGTTCTGGGTTTGTCATAAAATTTCTACCATAATTAGAGAAATGATTAGGATCTCCAAGTTGCATCATTTGTGGTGGTACAACATGATGAGTACTTGAGCCTATTTCAAGATTGTAGGGATTCATTACTGTTCTTGTTTGGCTTGATGTAGCCGGAAACTTTTTTGCACCTGCGCTCTTTTGGAATACTCGGCAAACCACCCATTCATCCTGCTCATCATTAAAATCAATTGATTTCGAATATTCCATCAATTTCATCCCCAATTAATCAAGAGAATATTGATAGATTATACATAACTCATGGTATATGTATGTGGATGTATATAGAATAAAAAATACTTGTAATTCATATACTATGTAGCATAGCAATTCTTCGTTAAGAATAACTTTCCTTCGTAAATTGTTAAATGGTGAATAAGTGGTTCACCTAATTGTAACACTCCTCCATGACCATAACTCGTTGTCCCAATGGCATAAAATCTATTTAGATACGTAGGAAGTATAAGATTTGACCCTTAATTATTAGTACGTGAGTTTAAATTGTTTCGAACATGTGTGAGGAGATAAGTCTTATCTACCTTATAAATTAATATAGTAAGTGTATGCATGTCCATGATAAAACATATATAAATTAATTGGATCTTTATTTTCCAATAAAACTGTTATTTGAGAAATAGTAGTGCAAGTATTAGGTGATATAATAGAGTCAAGGACCTTAGAGGTTCCATAACTTATATTGAAAGACTGTTATAATTTCATAGGGAGCGTATATGTCCCATAAAAGAAAATAAGGTCTAAGACCAATATTTTTAAGGGTAAATTTGAAAGTTCACTTTAAATTTTATTTTTATTTTTTTAAAACTCAAATCTTTATTAAAAAAATAAAAGAAAAAGGAAACACCCCAAATTGCATTTGCTTCAGATAGATTTTAAATTTGTCAGTCTTTTATTTATTTTTATTTTTTTTACATATGACATTTTTAATAAACAAATTTAAAATATTAAGTGAATTTTAATTTTTCTTGGCAAATTTTTTGTCCTAAGCTATAATTTTGGTTAAGTATCACCTCCCGATTTAATAATACCTATATAAAAACTACTAAAACTATGCGTTTCACTTGAAAACCATGTGATTAAATAGGGGTTTTTGTCTATAAAAAACATATTATCTTTCATAGTTTAAAAAAAGGTTTCAATGCATTTTAGTTTAAAAATAATCAAATTAAAACTTATTCAACCATTTGCCAGTCAAATTTTTTTTTTAAACTCACGTTCACTTTCTTCTCTCTCTTCCCTTTTTTTTCAACTCATCATTCCACTTTTTTTTTCCAACTCACCATTCCACTATCTTCTTCTCTCTTCTTCCTTAATTCTCAACTCCATTTCTTTTGTCTCTCTTCTTATTTTTTAAAAGAAAACCAAAAATAAAATAATAATTTATTTTTATTATAACTAAAAAATAATTTATATTTATATAATAAAAATATATATTTTTTATAACAAAAAATTAAAAATAAATTACATTGTAACACATATCTCTAATATTATTATAATTTTAATTATTATTAAGATAATAAATATTTATTAATAATAATTTTATTTAAGTATTAAAATATAATTAATTAAATATAATTTATATAATTTATTATATTAATAATAATAATAATAATATATTAGATAATATTTTCACGCATAAAATTTACGATATAATATTCCATGTTTGTATTGTATCTTATATAAAGTTGGATATATATAAATATTATTTTTATATCATAATTATTTATTAAATATAATTATTATTATATTTATTATTAATAATAATAATGTATTATATTATATTTAAAATTAATTATAAATTTATAAGATATTAATATTTTTTATGTTTATAATAATTATGTTTTTTAAAATGAGATTTTTTTTATTTTTTTAAAAAATAAGTTTTCAAGTTTAAGGTTAAATTTTACCTAAATTAAAACACAATTCAACCATTTTTTAAACTATTATATATGATATGTTTTTTATAGACAAAATCATATAAATATATAAATATTTATTGTTATACATACTATATATTTAATATTATTATAATCTATTTTTTATATATTTATTAATTTATATTATTTAATTTTTAAATTATTTTATCAATTTATATAGATATGAAACTATATTATTCAAGTTGGTAAATAAATTTAAAAATATTAAAAGTTAAAAACCTACACAGAAATTAATTCTCAAGTTACAAGTCAAGTTTTGCCTCTTTTTAAACTATAACACCAATACTCCTTTTTTTAAAGTATTATATGAGAAATGACCATTTTGGACAAAACCTCATTAAATAGTGTTACTCATAAAAACCCCTTGGATTATAAACTTATTCATCATGGGTGTCCAAATCCAAACCTAAATCTAATCAAATTAGAACCAAGTTCACAAATTAAGCCTTTTCTATATAGAATCTTATAAGGTGTGATAATTGTGCATGTGAGTCATTTGCTAAACTTAAAATATTATTAAAAGGACGTAGAAGAATGAGGTGTATAGTTATTATAATTTTAGATTATTTTATTTGTGTGGTATATGATTGTTCTTAAATAGTATAAATATCTTTCTCATTTTATTTTAAGTATCAAAGAAAATTAAGAGCTTTTAAGTGAGTTAAGAAACAAAGTCTAAATAAGAGTGGGTTGTAGTATCTTGTATTTAGAAAGAATGCTCTTGTAATATTACTTAGAGTTTGAATAAAAGTTGTTTATGTGAGTGTTTCATTTCCAACAAAGTGGTATCAAAGCCAAGTTGAAAAGTATATACTATTGCATATCAAATCGAAGGTCTCGACGAGAGAAATCTGACGCAACCAGAATCTCCTTGATTGGAGTTTAGATGAGCCGCCATACACCATCGGAAGAGTGCTGCCAGAAATTGAGTCGAGTTGAGTCAATCGAGCTAAAGCCATTGAATGAGCCGCCAAGTCGTGATCGTTGACTTTAAATATTGACTTTGACAAAAAAAATTGGATTTTTTTTAGAGTTTCTTCCAAAGTTTTTCAACGTTTTAAATTCATCCGTGTGATCGAATTTTTCAAATTCTCATCATATTGAGAGCTATGTCAAATGGTATGGAACCATTCCAAGTCCCGACACTTTACAACAAAAACTACAACAATTAGAGTATCAAAATGAAGGCACTTCTTGGATCATAAGATGCGTGGGATATCATAGAAAAAAGGCTATAACGAGCCTATGGATGATGCTACTTTTGATGCTTTTACACCATATCAAAAGAAAACTTTGAAAGATTTAAGAAAGAGAAATAAGAAGGCTCTCTACCTCATCTACCAAGCATTAGATGATGATGGCTTTGAAAATATTTTTAGTGCAAGCTCTACCAAGGAAGCATGGGAGAAGCTACAAACCTCTTACAAAGGAGTTAAAAGGTGAATAAGGTCTATCTCTAAACATTAAGAGGTGAATTTGAATCCTTACACATGAAAGTATCTTAATCTATTTCAGATTATTTCTCAAGAGTAGTAGCTGTTTCTAATCAATTAAAAATAAATGGTAAAAATTTAGAAGATGTGAGGATAATAGAGAAGATACTTTGTTCGTTGGATCCCAAATTTGAGCACATCGTTATGACGATTGAAGAAACTAAAGACTTGGAAGAAATGATGATTGAGCAACTCCAAGGATCATTGCAAGTATACGAAGAGAAGGATAAGAAGAGGCAAGGGTTTACTGAGCAACTCCTCAAGCTACAACTTAAGGATATACATGAAAGCCAAGGCAATGATAGAACCAACGTGGCTGAGGTAGAGGTAGAGGCCATGGACAAGGTGGAAGTCGTGGTTATGGATGAGGTTGGAATTACAACAACAACTATGAGAAAGAAGAAAGCTCAACATGAGGTCGTTGAAGAATTAATCTGAATTCTAGGTATGAAAAATCTCAAGTTTGATGTCATAATTGTCAGAAGTTTGGGCATTATGCTTTGAAATATAGAGCTCTCAACAACAAAATTGAGGAAAAGGCCAACTACGTGGAGGAGAGGACATATGGAAAATAAACTTTTCTTCTTGCATGAAAGGAAATTGATGGTGGGCTATAAAATTCCAGGTATCTTGACAGTGGTGCAAGCAATCACATGTGTGGAAGGAAAGACATGTTCGTGGAGTTAGATGAGTCAGTAAGTAAAAATGTTTCATTTGGAGATGATTCCACAATAGTAGTGAAAGAGAGACGTAATATTCTTATCCGTTTGAAAGATGAGAGACATCAGTTTATTTCCAGTGTCTATTATATGCCCAATATGAAAAGTAACATCTTGAGTTTAGGAAAAATATTAGAGAAATTTTATGATATTCATATAAAGGATTATAATCTTTCTATAAAAGATGATAAGAATAACTTCATTGTTAAAGTGTCGATGTCAAAAAATAGAATGTTCATGATCAACATACACAACGATGTTGCAAAGTGCCTGAAAGCTTTCTACAAAGATGCATCATGGCTTTGACATCTTAATTTTAGAGGTCTAGAGCTGCTATCTAAGAAGGAGATGGTGAAAGGACTACCTCACATCAACCATCTTGATCAGTTTTGTGAAGGGTGTATATTCGGAAAGCAATTTAGGAAAAGCTTTCTAAAGGAGTCAGAGTCAAGAGCTAAGAAGCCACTTGAGCTCATCCATACCAATGTGTATGGCCTGATCAAGCCAAGCTCTCCAGGTAATAGTAACTATTTTCTTCTCTTCATTGATGATTTTTCAAGAAAAACTTGGGTATATTTCTTAAAATAGAAGCCAAAAGTTTTCGAAGTCTTCAAGAAGTTCAAAGCTATAATGGAGAGAGAAAGTGGTAGAAAAATCAAAGCCATGAGATCCGACCAAGGTGGAGAAGTTACATCCAGGGAGTTTCAAGAGTTCTATGAAGCAAATGGAATTCGTCAACCAATGACAGTTCCTAGATCCCCTCGACAAAATGGCGTGGCAAAAAGAAAGAATAGAACAATCCTCGACATGCCATGAAGCATGCTCAAAAGTAAGAAACTAGCCAAAGAATTTTGGGCGGAAGTAGTGGCATGTGCAGTCTACTTATCAAATCGATATCCAACAAGAAGTGTATGGGGAAAGACACCACAAAAGGCATGGAGTGGAAGAAAGCCTGGCATTTTCCATCTGAGAATCTTTAGAAGTATAGTCCATGTTTATGTTCCAGACGATAAAACAACAAAGCTTGATGATAAAAGCAAGAGTTTTATCTTCATCATCTATGATTATAATTTGAAGGGTTATAAGATGTACAATCTAGACAATAAGAAGATTATGATTAGTTGAGATGTGGTATTTAATGAAAAAGGAGAATGATATTTTAAATCTCATACAGATGACTTTAATTTCTTTCCCCAATTTGAAAAGGATGAGTAGACAATGAGAGAGCAACTAGCTAGGTGAACCTCAACAAGAGCTTGCAACTCCACCCACTTTACCAACATCAACCACTCAAGGAGACTCATCATCTTCATCATCATCAAGTGGAAGTCAAGATGAAAAAGTTGTGTTACACACACGAAGTCTTAGAGATCTCTATGAGGTAACTGAACGACAAGATAACCTTACATTATTTTTTTTGTTTATTGATTGTGAACCAGTGAACTTTTAAGAAGAAGTACAAGAGAATAAGTAGAGAGATGCGATGGACAAAGAAATTAAGGCCATCGAGAAGAATGACACATGAGAAATCACCTCATTTCCCAAAGGACATAAGACGATAGATGTCAAATGGGTGTACAAAACAAAGTAAAATGCTAAAGGAGAAATTGAAAGGCATAAGACAAGACTAGTTGCTAAAGGCTATAGTCAAAAGGTTGGAATTGACTATGATGAGGTATTTGCTCCTGTTGCTCGATTGGAGACTATTAAACTAATCATTTCTTTGGAAACTCAAAACAAGTGGAAGATACATCAAATGAATGTTAAATCTGCCTTTCTAATTGGAGTTCTTAAAGAGGAAGTCTACATTCAACAATCATTAGGCTACCAAGTCAAAGGCCACGAAGATAAGGTGTTGAAGTTGAAGAAAAATCTTTATGTGTTAAAATAAGCACCAAGGGCATGATATAGCCGAATCGACAAGTACTTCCAAGAGAATGGCTTCAACAAATGTCCCTACTAGCACGCTCTATATATCAAGATCAAAGATGGAGATATTTTGATCGTGTGCCTCTAAATGGATGATTTGATCTTCACCGGAAGCAACCTAAGCATGTTCAATGAATTCAAGGAAGTGATGACGAAGGAATTCGAGATGACAGACATAGGGCTCATGGCATACTACCTTGGCATTAAAGTTAAGCAACAAAAGGATGAAATTTTCATTTCACAAGAAAGCTATGCAAAGGAGATCTTGAAGAAGTTCAAGATGGAGAATTGTAAACTGATAAGCACACCGACAGAATATGGAATCAAGATGTACAAACATGAAGAAGACGAAAGTATAGATCCAAAATTCTTCAAAAGTTTGGTGGGAAGTCTACACTATCTAACTTGCATGAGGCCCGATATTCTCCAACAACCACCCATTTTAAAGCCGCAAAGAGTATTCTTTGTTATCTGAAATGTACAATTGACTTTGGCTGGTTCTATTCAATTTATAATGATTACAAGCTTATTAGATATAGTGATAGTGATTGGGGTGGAGACATACATAATCGAAGAAGCATTACTGGATTCATACTTTTCATGGGAGATACTACTTTCACATGAATTTCAAAGAAACAATCGATTGTCACATTGTCTACTTGTGAAGTAGAATATGTTGCTACTACCTCATGCGTTTGTCATGCAATTTGGCTTAGAAATCTATTGAAGAAGATAGGCTTGATACAAGAAGAGTCGACCAAGGTTTGTGTCCACAACAAGTCAGCCATTGCCTTAGCAAAGAGTCCAATATTCCATAATTGAAGCAAGTACATCGATATTCACTACCACTATATAAGAGAGTGTGTTGCAAGAATGGATGTGAAAGTTGAATATGTGAGATTACAAGATCAAGTTTAAGGGGGGTGTTAGATCATAAACTTGATCCATTATGGGAGCCCAAATCCAAACCCAATCAAATTGGAACCCAAGTCCATAAATTAAGCCTTCTAACTAAAATCTTCTAGGTATGATAATTGTGCATATGAATCATTTGGTAAACTTAAAATATTATTAGAAGGATGTATAAGAATGAGGTGTATGATTATTATAATTTTGAATTATTTTATTTGTGTGGTGTAAGATTGTTCTTAAGTAGTATAAATATCTCTTCTCATTTTAGTTTAGACATAAAGAAAAAGTAAGAGTTTTTAAGTAAGTTAAGAATCAAAGTCTAAATAAGAGTGAGTTATATTATTTTGTATTTTGAGAGAATGCTCTTATAATATTTCTTAAAATTTAAATAAAAATTGTTTGTGTTATTGTTTTATTTCCAACATCTTCACCCATGGATTAGGGTGAAAATTAAGATGTTAATAATAATAATAATAATAATTAATTAATAGTAAATACATATATATACCTTAGAAGATCTAAAGGACGATTTGGAATGGATGCGATATTCATGCATAACCCAATTGGATTTTTCTCCTCTAGGAGCTCGACCTCTGTAGAAAACAAGGGTCTTCTTCATCCCAACCAATTCAGAGGTGACACTGTTGAATACGTCCTTGTCTTTACCAGTAGTCTTCCAATAGCCACTGTTTGTTGCTCTATTTGTTCTCACTCCTGTTGGGTATTTCCTATCTCTTAGGTTGAAGAAATACCACTCCTTCTCCCCCATTTTTGCCTTTGCTATATATATATATATATATATATATATATATATATATAAATATATATAAATAATATTATTTATTAGTCACAACAATTCAACTATTTATTAAAATCATATTAATAAACTGATCAATTATATACTTTTAATTCTTTCAACTATATTTACTAGCTATTCAGCAAAAAAAAAACAAACTATATTTACTAGCTATTCAGCAAAAAAAACAAACTATATTTACTAGCTATATTGTTTCAATTAAACTTGGTTTAATGCATAATGTCTATATGAGCTACTCTAATCTCTATTACATGCATTGCATGCATGGATGAAATTATTAACAGGATTTTCATTCTATTTAATCATGTAACTTTATGTAATTGATATTTTAGTCCTATAATATTAGGAAAGGTTCATTTATTATAATAATTTTTTGTTTGGGTAATTTAAGTATAATTTTTTTAAAAAATTCTAATTTTTTCATTATATAAAAAAATGTATTATTCTTTAGGGGTATTGTTGAAATATTATTAAATATCCTACAAAATTAAAAAAAAATGGTAAGCTACACCAATTTCTGTGCGTACATGTTCACCAGCTCTAATTTCAGTATAAAAAAAAGATGAATCAATATTGAAACCTTTTGTACAATTGATTCTCTTCTTAAAATTGAAAAACAAAACTCAAATCCAAACTATGAGAGGAGGAATTGGCTTTTAGATTTCAATTAGGTTTTAACAAATAATTTTTTGCGACTGAAAAATGGGGAATTAGATTTCTGGATGTTAATCATTTTTTTTTATAAATTTTGTAAGATTTTTAATTATATTCCAACAATACCCTAAAAAATGAAACATTTTTTGTTTAATGAAAAACTTTAATATTTTAAATTTTTTTTAGATGATCTAAACTAAAAAGTATTAAACTAAATAGACATATAGTTAAAAGATTAAAATTTTAATTAAAAAAATATAAGATTAAATGAACTCAAAATCCTTATTAACTTGATTGATCAATGATATATAATTATTTTGAAATTGACTTATATTTAAGGTGGTATAATTCTTTATCTCTACTGTTATTGATTTAAGTTCGAATCTTATTCATTTAATATTTTTATTATTTAATAAAAAATTAAATTTTAACTACTATGAGTATAAAAATAATAAAAACTCAACAATTTTATACCCTAGGTAGGAAGTAACAATCATTTGCTAAAAAATTAGAACTTATATATTGAGAAAAACCTAAAATCTTAAAATAAACAAAATCAACTTAATTTAAATGAGTGACAATTAATTTTATTGTCCTATAGCTACCCATAAGCTTGAGTTTAAGTAATTTAGGTATAAAGTAACAATCATTTGCTAAAAAATTAGAACTTATATATTGAGAAAAACCTAAAATCTTAAAATAAACAAAATCAACTTAATTTAAATGAGTGACAATTAATTTTATTGTCCTATAGCTACCCATAAGCTTGAGTTTAAGTAATTTAGCATATCATTTTTACGTGTGAGTATATATATATTATAAAAATTTGTATTATACATAATAATTTATCAAAATATTAAAAATAATTATGTAACTTTTATTTTAATTTTAATTAAAATTATAATATTGTTATTATCATATAAAAATTTGAATATACAATTAATATTTTAAATAATTATCATTATTTTACTACTTAATGGCTAAACATCATATGTTCCTTTAATTTTACCAATTCCACTTTGTTCTTCTAGCTCTTTTTGGTTAGATTTGGTTAATTATGTTTTAAATTTGCATAAGTTTGGTCCAAAAGGATTAAATGTATTAAATACAAAAAGTTAAGAGATTAAATCATAAAAAAATAATTTTAATATGTTAAATCTAACTGCTAGTTACAGTAAAATTTCTATATTTTGATCAAATTTGTGAAAATTAAAAACTTAATGGATCAAATCTTAAGAAAAAAAATTAAGAGACATCTAAAGCTTAGAATTGGTAAAAGTTAGGAGACAATTTTACTAGTTGTTAAAAAAATAAGAGTTCTAAATAAATTATATAATAAATAAGAGACAAAGGTTTTTAAAATATGTAAGCAATTTTTTCAAAAATTTATGAGATTTGATTTAAATTTCTATATATAGTATAAACATGTGCGTGCAATTAAATTTAATAAATTAATACATAATTAATTTTTGAGGGAAAAATGCATGGTTTAAAACATGCAATAATATTGTTTTAACTTTTAAGAAATTAAAGAACAAAATATGAAATGTAGAAGAATATATTACACATGATCTTAATTATGAGAAAATTATCTGAATTACTAATTAAAAAAAATAAAGATATATATGGGGTGATAATTATATTGAATAATTAGTAGTAATACCTGGGAGTTCCCATGGCTCACACTTATTGAGATCAACATCAGCAATAGCTTTGCAAGTAAAAGAAGCATCTCTAATCTTGTTAATTAGATAGAAAGTTATTAGTTCTTCGTCACTTGGATGAAATCTAAAACCAGGTGGCAACTTTTCTTCCTTATTATTTGCATCATCATGATGATCTTCGCCTTCCATAGTATGATCCTCTACTAATTTCTCTTTCTTGCTTTCTTCTTTCTATACAATTTATTCAAAAAAAAATTTAATTAATTAATTAAAAATGATACCTTACATATATAAATAGTTCAAAAACCCAAAATTAACTTTGCCATCAGCCAAAAATAAAAATAAAAACTTCAAAAGGACATTTATAAAAGAGGAAGAATAATATTGTAATAATCATGACCAATTTTAGGACATAAAATATAAATAAGGTATGTAAGTAGTCATATAGCTTACTTGGAGAAGATGATCGAAATTCAATTTTAGGTTTTGATATTAATTTCAGATATCACAACATATTATTCCTTTTAATTTGCTTGATAAAATATCAACAATTTGAGAGAGAGAGAGAGAGAGAGAGAGAGAGAGGAAAGGAAGTGTGATTAAAAGAGTACTATATCAGCTATCTAGCAATGAATGTATAAGAAGTTGCATTTCTTGCTTACCATGTTGAAGAAATAATATTATTGGAACAAACGTGTAGTGCTTATGTCTCCTGAAAGATAACGGGGGTGTGTTTGTGAAGTTCTCACCTAGCTAGTCACCCACTTATGAGGGTCTTCATATACAAGGTACGTACATTAGTGAGCCATATTCGTGGCTTTAAATCTTTTTGCATATTCGTTCAAGAAATCCCTTGTTTTGAGAATACTTTATATATATATATATATATATATATATGAATATTTGTCACAATTTATTACATTATTATATATATTTTAAGTACTTTTGAGATTTATAAGATATGTAACTGAGAAAATCATTTTTTTAGACCAATTATTTTAATCAATTATATCTCACAATTGAATTACTCATATCTAATAATATACGAATATATATTTACGTATTATTTGATTTTTGAATTAATTTTATAACACTTTTATATATCGTAATTATATCACAATTATAACTAACATTATATTTTTTTATTGGATATAGTTATATAGATCCGATAGTATTTACTAATAATATTATGTCACATTATTTATAATTTATTACATAAAATTAGTTGTCATAATATTAATATATTATCGGTGATAAATAAAATTTTTCTTAATTTTATAAGTTATTAATTGTATTTTTAATGTTCAAATTTTGATAATATCTCAAGCACTAATAATTTAAATGGTTAGCTAGAATTATTGGTTTCCTGAATATATATATATATATATATAACATGAGATTAATGTGTTTTTATAAATGTGTGGAGATTGATGTATTTTGACTCCATTTCACACTAGTTATTCTCTTAATATAACATGAGATAAAAGATATTCACAATGTAGTCATATTGATTCGGTTACACACCACTATAATGCAGCTTTCACATAATAATTGATGAAAATGTTATTTCTGCTCTTATAATATACTTTTTAATCCTATGATTAATGCTATTTGTTCCAAGTTGGTATAATCCATATATATTGGTAGGGGTAAAGTATGATTGTATAACACTTTATAATTTGGGACAAAATGCAAAAAGATATGAAACCATTTATATAACATATGACTTGAAATTATGTATAAAAAAGTTTTTTCCTTTTTCATAACTAAGAGTACTTGGAAAGTTAGCTAAGGACAAAAAGTTAATTTTTCATCAATTATTTCATTAAAATATAATGTGAATTACACAAAAAAATTTAATTGAAGGGTATTTTAGTAATTTTAAGTGAGCAATAATTACAATAACAAAGAAGAAGAAGAAAACTTAGGTGATACACCTCCATTTTCAATCTATAACGTGCACATCTTATCTATCGTTTTGATACCCCTTTCATGTTAATGTTGTAGAAAGAATTTTTCAACTGACAAAGAATACCTATACAAATAATGATCATGTGACTACCACGTGATCCAAACATTAAATTTGACATAAATAATTAATTTTGGACTTATATTGCACTTTTATTTACAAAATTAAATTGATATGAAAAATAAGAATAGAATAGAAATAAAATGATAATGCTAATGCTAGGTTTTTTTTAATTATTTATGGTATGAGTTAATATTATTCTTAATTATTAACACATAAAATTATTAAAAAAAAATTTGTAATAATTTTTTTTAATATCATGATTAATATGGTAGTTATTTATTGATTAAAAAAATGAGTTTAATTATCTTAACTAATAAATAATTATTACATTAATCGTGACATTACAAAAAAATGTTATATATCCTAAAATTATTCATAACTATTACACTTAAAAGTTCATAGATCGTTAAAGAGGAATGCAATTACATAAAATACAACTAATAAAAAAAATAAAAACCATCTAGTTTTAGATTTATAGTACACAAACGTATCCAAAAAGTAAGAAACCATTTAGTTTTAAATTTAGAGTCATTACTTCTTTTTTTACCATTATAAATAATTTATTTTAAAAAATTATCTTATTTTTTAATTGTATCAATCAACATATAAATACAAACATAACACAACTTGTTGGCATGAGTACCACGTAAGACGATATCAAACCTAATATAATCTAACGGAAAAAAATGAATATTATTAAATGATATATTTATACTAAGATTATTATTTTTATTTTTTTAATAATTATGCTTAAATCATAAACATTCAATTATTTCTACCACAATAATCTTAATTATGATTTTTTGGTATTATATATAATAGAATGTGTATATATTTTCATGTATAAATGAATTTTTATATACATATAAATTTAATAAATTTATTACTTACAGAAAAAATAAGTTATTTATATTATATGTAACAATTATTTTCTACATGTAAATAAGCTCTCTTAATAAATATTTTATTTTTTAATATATTTTAATAACTTATATTTATTAATCTTTAAAAAAATTACTTAATGTTTCAAAACTAGTGACTTCAAATTCTTAATATCATTAAAAAAATTGCAATTTGATATTTAAAAAAAATTAACTACGTAAATTATGAAAAAAAAAACTATTTTATAGTGTCTATAAAATAAATTTTATCAATAATATTAAATATATTAATTTTTACAACTAACTAATTTAGTAATAGATTTTTTGTGGTAATTAGTAAAAAGTATTATTCCAACAATATTTTAAAATAAAACAATATTTATAATAATATGAATAATAATTAATACTCAAATATGTTTGTAATTAAAATAATATATAGGAAAAAAATGCTAGAAAAGTCTATTTCTTTAGTACGTAGGTGTTATTTAATTTACTTGCTTTTAAAATGTGTTATTTATTCCTTTTAAATGTACAATTAGTGCTTAGTAAAGTTAAACTAAGACATTTTATATTAAATAATATAAATTTAAATGTAAGCAATTTTTTTAGGGTTATTTATGAAAATTCAGATTAAACAATGAATTGGGAAAAAAACAAAGACCACTTTACACCCGAGAACCCCAAATCCAAATAAATCCTAACCTAAGTTAACCCCCGATAATCAGTACTGTGAGAAAATGAAAATCCTAACCTAACCCCATTATCTGACCCTCGAGAAAACGAAGATATTTTTATCCCGAGAACCCCCAAACCCAACCCAAATTCTAAATTGAATTAACCCCATAAATCTCCTCATCTCTGTCTTAAAATATTTATCTTAGATATTTGTATCATATTGAAGTAAGAAAATCACATATATTTGAAAGATATTTTATTTTAAGATTTATTTAAAATTTTATATATTTATTTTTTACACTCATATTAATTCTCCGTAATTAATAATCAATATTAAGATAATTTATTAAATTCTTATATACGTATAATTTATTACTTAGATAATAATAATTATACAATTTATTACTTAACTAACAATAGTTATGCACCATTTGTATTTATGTGTCTGGTATTACAACTTCAAATATGAAATTCAAAGGTATCAAATAGAAAATAATACTCTAAATCATAGAATTTTAATATTTTTGGTTTTTTTCCTTGAACAACATTTATCCTTTAAATTCAACTCTCTTCTTATCCATAAACATCAAATCTCGTACCTTTTAAATCTTCGAGAGACTTATTCTCTATAAACTCATCCAATGAAGAAATTTCTCAATCAAGTTGAACAAATTTGACAGAAAATACAACTTAAACTGACCTTAACCCTGTCGACCGCGTGAAGCTTGCATTTGCTAAGGCGTATAAGAAGTCAGTACAGTCCAGCTAAAAAACTATTAATAATCATAATTCATGTTGAAAAAGAAGAAGTTTATAATTTTTTTTAAGTAAAGTCTAATCTCACGTTATTTTTTTACATTATTTAAAAGATGTATAAATAATAAATAGTTGGCTATTATGATTTGGCCTCAAGAAATACTCACTTTTGTGAAAGAAGAGAGGACCTAGGCAAATGTGATACCACATGCACACATTGCCGTCGTCCGTCTGACCAACCGACCGAGCCGAGCCGAGTACGAGTGCGTGTGGTGGCATTTTATTTTTTGGAAAATTATTTTTTACAAAAACTTTTCTAATCAGAATGTGATCGTTGTTTTCTTTTATCAAAATATGACTGTTATTTGTCTTTACTCACAAAAATATATGTTACTCATCTTAACTCGAAAAATGGCTGTTAATATTCATTATTTAGAATGACTGTTACGCTTTTCATCCCTAGACATTATCGTTATTATTATAATAGCCACACGATTTCTGAAACCTATAAATAGAGGGCATCAACTCTCAATTTCTACACAACAATCTACAAACTCATCTCACTAAGAAAAAAATTATCTCTATAATTCTAAGTTATTTTTTCAGTTTTCAGAGTAATAAATTTTTCATGTATAACATTCCGATCTTCATCAGTGCAGTGAAGTTCTGAGATAGAAAAAACGATTCTGGGCTGTTTTATTCTAAGGATGACGGGATTGTGTTTGCTTGCACAAATTAGACAGAGCTGCAAAACGTCTTAAAAAGAACGACCTAATCCGCGACTTAACTCAAACAGTTTATTCCAGATTATCAGTAATATTATTTAAATAATTTTTTAACAAACTTGTACCAACAATTCAAACGATGATTCTGATGATAATACTAATAGGAGTGGTGAGACAGAGTTGTCCCTTGATGGTGCTTGTAACGAGGACTAAGAATTCCCAAAATTAATTGAGGTTCCATTAGAGAATGCCAATGGGATCTGAGTTTAGTTTTTTTTGTTGTATTAAAGTTAAGTTACTCGCCCCTCCTCATTGTGTTTATTTTTTTATTAGGCTTTTTTTATGTATTGAACTTAGGTTAGTTATTAAAGAGTAAATACATTAAAATAAATAAAATATCTTTATAAATAAATTTAAAAAAGTATTTATTCTCGTAAATTATTAAAAAATAATTAAATAATTAAATTTGTTATTTTTTAATCTTTTTTATACAATCAAAAAGACTAATTAACACCTATTACAATTAAAAGAATCATTTGACACTATACCCAACGGATTAAAATGGTACTTTACCCTTAATATATAAGGATATTATGATAAGTATCACCTAGGTGACACAATTTCTTTAACCACTCTTATTCGCCTAATTAATAAAAGATTTAATTTATTTTTAAGTAATATAAAATAAGAATTAAAAAAAATGAAGATATTAAGAGTTCTAACTTAGAAAATAGCATCAATCCTGCAATTGAGGTAAGTTAGACCACTAATCATATATATCCACTTTTAATGATATATAATATCTAAAGTAGTTGAGACACAATTATCCCTATTTAATTAGAAGAAATACAACCTAAAACAGAGGAATTAAAAATAAGTATATAAAACATTGCATTTACGTTTCAATTTAGTATTCCAAATTAATAAATAATTTGATTGATTAAAGAAGATGTAATGGATATTTAGCTGTATAATGAACCCTAATAGTGTTAATTTCCAAAATTCTTTATTCTTTTTCTTTCACTCTTTGGCTTCTTGTTCCCCAATTTCTCACTGTACTATAGTACTAAATTTCTTCTTTGACCATGCATAATTAATATATTCGCTTCTAGCTTGTTGGGAACTTCCACAACCAACATTAATTCAGCGGCCCTTTTATGGCACAAACAAACAACATAATTTTATTTTTTAATTGTCAAACATATCATATATATGTTGGTCACTTAATTTCCTCACAGCCAGTAGTAGTGTTTCTCTCTAAGTGATGTATTTTTCGATTTTAAGGAAATTAATTAGTATTATATGGTTTAGAAATGACGTTTGTTGAGCTTTATAGATTCACCTATCAAACAAAAAAAAATCTATTTATATCACATGTTATTATATTATTAAAATTAAATTATTAATTAATTAAAGGTTAAAAAAATAAATAACAATAATTTAATTATTAATTATCTATTATATCAATTATTATTATAATTTATAGTTAAAATTATATAATTCTCTAATTTCGATGAGTGGACATTCAGTGTAATTTCATTGTTGATATGGTTGCAAATAAGAGAGAATGTCTTTTAAGGGTTGTCATGGTTTCTTATATTGCAACCATAACTTTAAGGAAAATGCTTTATATCACAATTGAGACACAAAATCAATACTTGTAACCAATTAATTGGCCCTATTTTAAGTGGGTCTCAATTTTTTTATTTTGTCTCTATTTATTAGGATTTGTTTCAATCAAAACTTACAAATTGGATTGAGATTTATATATTCTCAAATGTGATGAATAGTACTATTTCTCTAACTTTCATCGTATTGGTTTATTTTTATCAATGAAAGTATATTTATAAATATATATATAATGAATTGCGTTAACCTAATATTTAAATTTCATGAGCTTGACTTATCGTGAATACTAATGAGATCATTAATTGGTAAGGTTGTGACTTGTGGTAGCACTTTTCCAAGTTTCAAGGTTCAAATCTTATTCCTTCTAGAATTCAAAATGTGATTCTTTCTCTTAAATAAGCTTATAATGAATAAATATCTTTAAACTGTCACCCAATTTTTTTTTTTTCCAAATCTAATTGTTTTAATGTGATTTAGACACATGTTGTTCAATAAATTTTTTAGTTCTTACATTTATTTTTTAAAAAATTATTATATTATCCACTCATTTATTGCTTAATAATATGTGATTCGACCAAATCTATTTGCACGATCACTATAATTCTCGAATTGAATAACATGCTACGGATTGGGAAAACAAATTTCAGCTATTAGATTAAATACTATCATACAATGTATACAGAAGTTGAATCTTCACTCTCATAGAATTATTAATTACTGTTATGGTTAGCACTGAAATAAAATATATATTATATAAAAATAATTAAATATGTACATATATTTTTGAAAATTAAATATATATGTGCTAATAAAAAATATATGGAAATTAAAATGATACTCTTTAATAATTATATAGGTAAATTAATTAAGTACCGAACCGCATATTATATAATATAGATCACTAAATCTAATAGCTGTTAGAGTGTAGAAGAGGAGAAGGTAGCAAATTAACTTAATTAATCTTACAACTAATAATAGCTAGATACGATCCATATATATATATTTTTCCATTAAATGGGTAACATAGATAGAACGTTTAATAACTAAATTATGCGGTTAATTAATTTTGTGGGTAAAGTTAGGTTGGTTATGTTTGATCTTGGAAAGATATATAGGAAGTTAATTATTGAGCAATAGGGCTTATGAATTCATGAACAAGTACAAATATATCGTAATCTCATTCTTCATTACTTAAGGTACACTTCCAAATTTAAATTAAGTTAAATTAAAATTTGTCTTCATCTTACCTGTTCTTGGAAGACTACTAAAAAGGCTTCATCAGTAAGTTGCTATGCAATTTGTAATTTTACTAGAAACTACGAGGATGCATGCTAGCTATGCTTTTGGGTTAAAAATAGAGAATTGAAAAAACATGAGTTAAATTAAATAGTTTTTTATATATTATTTAATGGAAAAATGGTACCGCAAGTCCTCTCCTTTAACTATAATTATAGTATTTTCGTTCCGTGGTATAACATAAGACTAACAAGTAACAAAAATCCATTACTTTTTCAAAAAGTAAAACGATACAAGTTCATTATGTTTATAAAATAAACTTGTGTAACATTGTTTTGTAAATATAATAAATTTATAATGTATCAATTAATAAATATTTTTTTTTGTTAAAAATAACATATTACAACTATACTTTATCCTTGTTTAATTATCACACATCAAATTAAATTTAACAATAATTTGCAATGAGGAAGTAGTAAGGTTTTCTGGACATATGGAAATTAATTAAGTTTGATTAATCTTAATTAGCTAGATTTCATCACCGATTAGAGTTTTGATATTATGTATGCTTATAGAATCATTCTATTGTTAAGATAGTAAAATCATACATTGATTAAGTATAATGTTATGTCAGAGTTTATAAATATCGTTGATATTTTCACTCATTAAATTAAACTTTTGGATGAAAAACTCATAGTTGATTGTTGTAAATAAAGCATGCCAATTTATGACATCTCCACAAGAGCATGCTGTGAAGAGAATCCTTAGGTACTTGTAGGGTACAATGTGTCAAGGTTTGGTTTTGAGACCTTCTTTCCCGTTTCTTTTTCAAGGGTTTGTCAATACAAATTGGGAAAGTTGTCTTGATGATAGAAGATCCATGTCTGCCATTGTCATTTATTTGGGTGCCAATCCCTCTTGTTGGTCATCCAAGAAGTGGACAAGTCTCACTATCTAGTATAGAATCTGAGTATAAGTCCCTAGCCAATGCCACCTTTAAGATTATTTGGATCCAAGCTTTGTTATCTAAACTTCATGTGTGTGTACCTTTTCCTCACCTCTTATTTGGTGCGATAACTTGAGCATAGTGCAGTTGGCTGCTAATCCAATCTTACACTCTCGGATGAAACACATAGAGTTGGATTTCCTCTTTGTTCGTGAGAAGTTTCTAGCTAAACATTTATTGGTTAGTCACATTTCAACCTTGAACAACCTATGGATATCCTCACAAAGCCTTTGCATGTTACCTTGTTTTCTCTTATGCATAACAAACTAAATGTCATGAGCATGCCATTTGATTTAAGAGGGTGTTGAGAATAAAGATCAAAAGAAACCGACAGATTAAGAGCAGTTGAAGCCTAATCATAGTAATGCATATGTGGTTGATCAAGCATGTACTGGTTAGGTTGATGGAATATTGTTAAAAGTATTTTAGTTGGTAACAATTGAGAAGCCAATGGCTTCTGTATACATTACTGGGTTTTTAAGTTGGTTTTCCACCTACTTATAATGTGGTAACTTAAAATTTTAAATTGGTTTAACCTTAGAATTGACTTAAAATTCTAAGTCGATCTTACGTGTTGATTGATTTAAAATTCTAAATCAATCTTATGTGTCAATCAACTTAAAATTCTAAGTCAGTCTTATATGTCAATCGATTTAAAATGATATAACGTCAACATATTTTTGGTTGTTTTCTACTAGCCTCCTACACGTTTTAAATCATATAGTAGAAAACAACCATAATATATTTGAAAGGGTTTTTAAAACCTTTTGTTCACTTAAAAATTGTATATTAATTATTTAAGAACCAACTTATAACAAAAATAACTTACATATAATGCATATATACAAATTTAACTTAATTATAATATTACAAAATATTATAAGCAAATATATATATGTATGGTACATTACATTATATATATCCATTACTATATGTTTTATTATTTATGAGATAAAAACATAATAATAAGATATTTATGCTATTATATATAATCATATTCTTCTTTTGATTCTTCTTGCGACCTTGTAATTTGGAGCATGTATTTTGCTAATTTTTCTTGTAAATCTTCAAAATTTATCTATCATTGTCTATTTTATTTCAACCAAAGAATTACAGGTATTTAAATTCAAAATAATAATTTAACATCATGAATTCATTAAAAAGTAACTTAATGTTTAAAGATCAACATAATATACGTTTAACAAGCATATATAAAACATGTATATCATCGGCTCACGATCTTAAATAAAAAGGCTTAAAAGACCGACATAAGTATATGAAATATTGAATCTAAGATATTTGAGGCAAACAATTTCAAAGTATGATTATAAAACAAATAAGCATATCAAATAACACCTGACAAGTATTACAATTCTAAAAAATGTAAAGAAACAAAAAAATTATTTTATAATTATTCTAAATGTTGAACATATTAACCAAAGAACTACATGCATGTATTTAAATTCAAATTATTATTTCACATAATAAATTCATTAAAAATAACTTATACGTTAATAGAGTATATGAGTTAAAGTGATTATCATATCTTTAATTGACATGTTGATATATTTAGGGCTGTTCATCGGATCGAAACCGCTGATTTTACTGTCATCCGATCCGATCCGACCATCCGCTCGGATTGAAACATCCTAATCCGCATCCGATCCGATCACTTCTTACATCCGCTCAATCCGATCCGTAAATTAGTCGGATGACATCCGATCAATCCGATCAATCCGATCAATCCGACCAATAAATTTAATTAACTCTATTTTTTTGTATTTTTAAATAAATTTTTTAAATTTTTACATAAATCATAACATAAAATTATTTAACTTAAAAAAAACATTAAAAATTAAATAAATATATATTAATTATATATATATATATTAAATTTAATAAATATATATTAATTAAATATATATATATAATTAATTTCGGTCGGATCGGATCGGATCGGATGAATCGCAGTGAAATCCGTCATCCGATCCGCACTTAACGGATGGAAAAAATCTTCATCCGATCCGACCATCGGATTGGATCGGATCGGATGAAAAATCAACGGATCGGATCGGATTGATCGGATTGATCGGATGATCGGATTTTTTGCACACCCCTAGATATATTAGATGATCTCGCTCATAAACTTCATAACAAAGTAACCACACATAACTTTATCCTCTTGTCATGAAATCTACTAAAAACAAGTATATATGGTTTATCAATTCAAATATCTTTATTATTAAATATTTTAATTCATTAAATTAATAATAATCATTATTAATATTTACTCATGCATACCATAACTTTATCCCATGTAAGATTCAATGTTTTTTCTAAGGACGATGCCCTTACTCTTATTCCACATCTTTCATGCTCTATCAAAGTTTAAAAGATATATTATTTTCATCTTTATTGAATATTACAATGAATAATATAAGAAAAATAGATAGTTATAAATCTTACATCTCAACAATTATTTTTATGTCTTTATTCAATTCTATAAAAGCCGAGTCACATTACTATACATGATTACAATATAGATCAAGGATTACCAGTATCCAATGATCTTGACTTTGTTCAAACATTAGTGACCAATGGATTATCAACTTTCAATTTTTTAAAGTGTTAATGCTCTATCATATAATTTTTTTCCTCTTATGCTACATTCTGCTCTTAATATTGATTCACAAAAAATGAATTATAAAACATCGCTAAATGTGATAGGTGTTTAGCTTGAAGTTGATAATAACATATCATAATATATATATATATATATATATATATAATTAATTAATTAATTAATGAGATAATATAAAGATAATCACATGCTCTACATAAATGAAAACTATTTACTAATTAAGGACTCACTTTTTCCACATTTGTCTCACGTTGTCAAATTGCCTATTTCTAGCACCATTTTTCTCGAGCCTTCTCTCCCGATTGCTACCCACCCAGGTAGTGATGCCTCTATCGAACCTAAAATTTTTGGGGTTTGAGTTCGATAGTGTTGTGAGGTCATCGTCTGATTCTGGGTAGACGTGATGGTGAGGAAACTCAAGGACACGATGAGATGGTAGATGCGATGAATGTTCATCGCGAAGAACCTTCTTCCGATAAAATTTAAACTTCCTATAAATCTCACTCAATTGGGTTTGGATTTGGGTGATGGTGCGTAAGAGCAATTTTTGAAGGTCCCACAACACCTCCTCAATCCTTTATTGAAATCGGCTTTCAAGGCAAGCCATAGGTTTTTCGAGTCATCACTATCGTCGCCACTGGTCTGGTTGTCGGACGTCGCCATATATTTACAACTCAAACCAAGCTATGATACCAATTTATGATGTAATGCAAAAATTAGAACAAGAACAAGAAAGGTAACTATACTTGTATTGAGATCAAGAGTAGCTCTTCGGTTGTTCTCAAGGAGAATTACAAAAAAACAACTCTTCGATTGTTCTCAGAAAGGATTACAAGATCACTAAAATGAGGAAAACCCAGTGTGTCCTTAACTATGGCTATGCTCGGGATTTTATAGGAATCAATGCTTAACTATTTCTGTGTGTAGAGCCTTATATGCTCACACACACTTACTCGACCTAACTGATTTCATGTGCCTTATGCATCACCCACACACATGTTGCCACTATGTGCTAGGTTAGTTATTCCGTTACAATAGAAAAATAAAAAGGAAATCAATTTAGAAATCAGTTGCCATTTCTAACTTTCATATCTACATCAAAAAATCATGTTGGAAAATTAGGTGAACCCAACCATCAACAAGTCAATTGGACTGCTTCTGAAGTGATTCTATCGAGCAAGAGCACATAGTTATCCTTTGAACGATTCCCACTTCCACATGCTAGTATCCCCACATCATGTTGATTATTCTCTTGATTACCCTCTATTGTATAGCTCCTTAGTGAGAAAATTGAAAAAGTTTCACATTGATTAGGAATGAAATTGGGTGTTATATTTTAGGCTATAAATAAAGCTCTCTCATCCACTTTTAAAACATCCCAAAAAATTGTAAATATTCCTATCTTTTGTAAGGGTATTTGATTAGCTCAAATTTATCCAATTAGTTATAATTTTGTAGTTCATCCATTTAGAGATAGTGAAAGTGGCCAACGACACCCGAGAAAATATGTAACATTTATACCGAACCTCGTTAAATTTCTAGTGTTTTTATTTTTCTACTTTAATAAATGTTTTGGTTTCTTTTAGCATTGTATTTCCAATAACATTATTTTGTCGGGTTAATTTGAATTCTATTAATTTAAATCATGAGTGAATAGTAACTACTTAGAATAGCAAAAATATATCAGATTTTCCCAACAATTGGTATTAGAGTTGAAAGTTTCTACCTAAGAATTTGTTTGTATTCCGTTTGTTTGCTATTGGAATATAGTTGCTAGTTATTGTAATCTGAAGAAATGACGAAAGAAAAGTCTCCCTTAAACAAAGGCCAACCATCCACGTCAACCAAAAAAATGGTTATGAATGCAAGGTTCGAGATGAAGAAGTTTGATGAAATCGATCATTTTGGCATGTGGCAAGACAAAGTTCTAGATGCTCTGTTTCAACAAGGTCTAGACATCATCCTTGAAGAAGAGAAAGCAGATGAAGTAGATGAGGTCAAGTGGGAAAATATCAATTGATTGGCATGTGGTATAATTCATTTGTGTCTCTCAAGAGAACAAAAATACGCGTTTATGAAGGAGACATCTGAAAGTAAGTTATGGAAGGCATTGAGGAACAAGTTCATGAAGAAGGGTAGATATAATCGGCTATATTTGAAGAAGTTGTTTTGTTCCAAGTACCACAATAAACAACCACATTATTACTTTTAATTGATTAGTAGCAGATTTGTTAAATATAGATTAAACTTTTAAAGATGAAGATTTAGCCTTGATGTTGTTAGCCTCTCTTCCTGATGAGTTTGATCACCTTATTACGAGCTTACTCATTAGGAAGGATAAATTTTCTTTTGAGGAATTGCACTATTTTATACAGTTATGAAATTAGAAAGAAAGATAAAAAAGAAAGCAAGAATGAAGAAGCAAAGTAAAAGAGCGTCTGCAAACTCAACAGAAAGGAAGAAGAGGCATATCTCATTCAAAAGGAAGGCTTGGTAAAGATTAATGTGCATTTTGTCATGAAAAAAGCCATTGGAAGAAAAATTGTTTGAAGTTGTAGAAGAAAGGAAAAGTTACGTTGTCTGATGCATGTGTAGCTAAAATTAATTCAAATTTAAATTTTTCATTGGTTGGTTCGTCAATAGCATCTCATCCTGGTGATTGGATTTTTGATTCAGCGTGTACTTTCCATATATCTCCTAATAAAGAGTAGTTCTTTAGCTTTAAAGAACTAGATGGTGGAGTTATTTTCATGGGTAATGATTATCCATGCAAAGTTTTGGGGATCGGTATAATTCGTTTGAAGAATCAAGATGGTTCAACCAGAGTCTTAAAAGATATTCATTATGTCCCAGATATGAAAAAGAATCTCATTGTTGTGGGAGTCTTAGAATCAAAAGAATTCATTGTGACAATGCAAAATGGGACATTGAAGGTTACTTGTGGAGCACTTGTGGCGATGAAAGGTATTCAGAAAAATAATTTGTACTACAACCTTGGTAGTACGGTTATTGGGACAACATTAACAGTAGTTTTGAAGGAAGAAAAAGATTCAAAAACTACCAAGTTGTAGCATACGTGTTTGGAACATGATGAAAAAACTTTACAGATTCTTGTAAAATAAGGCTTGTTAAAAGGTGTGAAAATCGACAAGTTGAAATTCTGTAAGTATTGTGTATTAGAAAAGCAGAAAATAGTAAGTAATGAGACTGCACTCCATAATACAAAAAGCATTTTAGATTACATCTATATTGATGTATAAGGGCCAACAAGAACTCCATCCATGAGTGGCAAACATTACTATGTTACTTTTATTGATGACTTCTCTAGAAGAGTTTGGGTATATCTCATGAAGAAAAAGAATGAAGTATTGGAAATTTTTCTCAAATAAAAAAAGATGATTGAGACTCAAACTGGTAGAAAGATTAAACATTTGTGGTCGACACATCACTATTTGAAAAACACCATAATAGAACGGAGTTACAAAACGTATAAATCAAACTTTATTGGAGAAGATTCGGTGTATATTGTCACATGTTATGTTAAGCAAGTATGCTTATGCTTATGCTTATGCTATAGCAATTGGTACGTAAAATTATATAATACACAAAAATGGATGTTGAAGAACTTGGAGAGTGGATGGAGTCTTGTTTAGAGAGTCACCCATGTTTGAGGCCCTCACATCCGAAGAACTTGAAGCAGATACTGTAGTAAAGCTCTTGAGTACAACAACAGAGGAAGGACAAAAGGTTGCTAGAACTGAGGGACGGACTTTCCAAGCAATCTATAGTCGAATTGCACCATTCTTATGATGTATGAAATCAGTTGGTTAAGTAATGGTTGTTTACCTTCATTTTGTGTTTTATTTTATTTATTTATTTATTTTGTTAAAAGTGATTCCCAGTTCTCTTATGTAAAGAAGACGAAATGAATAGTCACTTTATTTAGATTAAAGTTAAAATATTATTTTTTGCTAATAGTTTTAAATTATCATATGTATGAGATGTTTTATTAAAAATAAATATGAACAAATAAAGATAAAAAAGTCTAGAATTTTTTTGGTTTTTGTTTCTTTAAATTTAATTATCAATTTTTATATATAATATATGTGTTAAATTTGAAGATATTAATAATATTTAAAATATTTATGAATTTCGGATCCAAATAAAAATTGAGCCTCATATTAAGGAGAGAAGGCGAGAGCAAAAGAGCTTTGATAAAATTGAATTACCTCCAAAAAGCTCATTAATTTGGAAAAAAAAATGGCGACCAATGAAAGAGAAGCTAGAAGAAAGAGGATCGCGAGCGCAGGATCGGACCGACTTGCCCTAATAACTGGTCAGATCCAAAGCCTTCCCCCTCCGTCTCCCTCTGAATCCCATCCTCAAGATCCTCATACCACCTGTAAGTAATCCCCCTCTCTCTTTGATTTTCTTTAAGAATTGCCACTTTGTTTCTTGGCATAGCATTGGAGGTGGATTATATATTGTCTGTCTTTTTACTCCAAAAACATTATGACTTTTTTTTTGTTATTGTTCATATTACTTTGTCTAACAAATAAATAATACCTGTGCTTTTGTTTCTTTTTAGGGGAATCAAAGTTTGTTTGGAACCAGAATAATTATATTGGTCTTTTGGATGGAAAGAAATGCTAGGTACACAAATTTACACACACCCACACAAACTTAAATTTATCTAGGAAAATAATGAATTACTTCTTTATTTTGCAAAATAATTTATATTAATGGTTTGGGTGCAAAAGTGAGCAAATTTATGGGGTGAGTAGTGGATTTCTATTTAGTGTATTCTTTTGAGTCCTTGCACAGTAGAATAATGGAGCCCAAATCTTATATTAACTTTAAAAGGTATGGTACATTCCATGACTTGTCTTTCATTCAAATTTCGATCAAGATTCTTCGAACTCACTGCTCCTTTGTTGCTGTTTTTGGAGTTTGTATCTTCTTGTTATTGTGAATTGATTAATTGGGAATTTTGTTTTGTTGGTTAGCAAATACTGATTTTGTTTTTCCGTAGTTTCTTCTCATGAAGGCAATGGGGCATCTGGTTCAGGGTTGGCAAAACACGAATCCAACTCTAATGCTGATCAAGCTAATGATGTTATAATTGGAAGCAGGGAAGGGACTCCTTTGCACATCAGAGACCCTCCTTCCTCAAAAGGCAATGAGATAAGGTCATCTTTGCTTTCATCAGTTGGACAAAATCCATCAATTTCTACTACACAAAAAGGCTTCGCACCGCAGACACAATTATGCAAGTCTTTATCACCAACCGAAATACTATCTGCTATTGCAGTAACAGAGGAGACTCGCCGGCAGTGTTCAATAGCAGTAGCAATCATGATAATTTTATCACATCTAGGCTTTCCAATTCTAAGCAGCAAGGTTATAAAGAGCATTTTATGCTTTAGGCCACTCTATCTAGTTTTGCTAACAAATATAACAATCGTGCTTTCTTTACTCCTTGACAAACAAAGAGATTGCAGAAGGGTTGACATTGGAACAAGCCAAAACTCAGCTGAACAAATAGGCAACTTTATAGAGGTACTTTGGTTGGTTTATAAGGCAATTTGTGCTATATTAATGGATTGTTCTATTTATTATGTAATCATAGTATGTAGCCTCTCCTTTTTGCAGCTGTTCTACTAGAATTTTTTTTTTTTTTTGGGGTTTAGTTTATATTATTTTCAAGTCATAATATTTGTGTCAATTGAACTTGAGCTTCTTTTTTTTTTTTTTTTTTTTTTGTTGTTGTATGATTTTATGCTCTGGTATTTTGTTTAGCTTCTTTTTTTCTTGAATTTTCCTTCATATATTTGCAAAGGCCACAACTTATTTTTCTCCTTTGACATTGATAAAAATTTGACTGGCATGTAATTCAGCCCACTGCAATTATGAACATTTTGTATAATTTTTTGTTCTATTGAGTAGTTTGCTATCAAAATCCTAGCCTTAGATTTGTTATTTCAACTTAAGAAAACCATTTTTAGATTAAATCTTTGGACTTATTTTATTTTTTTATTTTTTATTTTTTGGGGGAAGTTACAGCAAACATTTCTGACACTGCAAACATACCATCAGTTTTGAAAAGCATGCAACTACAACTTTGCCATATTACATTATCATCTTCTATCATGTTATCCTCCAATAGCTAATAATATAAATAAATAAGTGGAATGTTATAGGATATATAAATTTATACCAGTATTTGTCAGGTTGTGATATATGTTAATATCATTTAAAAAAATTGATTCATTTATTTTAATTTTCAAAATAATTTGAACTTATGACACAACATAAGAGGTGTAGGTGCAAATTTTAAAAAATTATTCTTTAGCCATGGACAAAAGATGATATGCTGGTTCAGGCTAAAACAAAGAAAATAATAGAGGTGAAAGGTGGTTAATAAAGTGATATGTGTTGTTTTGCTATTAGAATGATAAAAATAATAAATAAAAAAACATAAAATAATAAATATTCTTATAAAGATAAAATTATCAATTAAAGTGTTGTTATACATTTTATTAAATTTGAAGATTAGTAGAATATTAATTTAAAAATATGGATCTAAAATGATACATTTTATTTAATAAAGATACTTCTAAATTATAGAATTTATGATTGTATTGAACTCCCTTAATTAGTTAAATGTAAATGATATTTATCAAAAAAAAAATCTCAAGTAACATACTAAATAATAATAGTGTTATTGAAAGTTTACAATAAAATTAAATAAATTAAGAAATAACTATTTTAAATTTGATACTTAAACATAGAGATACATGCGAAAAATAAAAAAATTACACATATTTTAAGGTGAAAAAAACGTATATTATAATCGTGATCTAAGAAAAAAAATATGTCCATCAGATCACTTAGTTTATTCATTGTGAAAATTAAATATTTAAATATAAATTCAATCTTATACTACCCTTATAAAAATAATGTTTTAATATGTTTTATTTACGAATTTTTACTCTATTTTATACCGTCCAAAATTAACGTGTATAGATTTTAACCAACTTTTCAATTAGTTATTCATCAATTAAACACGTTTATGTAATAACTTACAAAACGGATACCATAGAAACAAAAATGTCTACAAGTGTTATAGATGTATTGCAATCATGAATAAATTTTAATCTTAATTCTAAAGATATTAATAACCATGAAACTAAGAATTCTAGAACAAATGATTTAGCTCAAGATCAATATAAAAAATTATATGCTCGTGAGTTATATAGTTGTATGGTGTACTGTAAGTTTATATTTATAGAAAAACTTTAAATCTTACGTGGTGGAAAAGGCAATCATATTTAAAATATGATTAACTCGTTAAGTAATTATCATTATTATTGTTATATCTTTCTCGTACTCGATTGAAATAAATCAAAATACGTTGTAAATGAGAGTTAATAGGTTATAATTTTATTGAAATACAACATCTCTAATTCGTAAATTTCTAGGAGAAAAATTTCTCCGAATATGCACTCAAAAATCTAAGATTTTAGGTAATATTTTAGTAATAATAATTGTTGTGCAACATGCTTATAAATAAATAAATGTAATTCTAAATGTAATATTATAAAAATTATATATGAAATATAATTATTTGAAACTTGATATTTTTTTAACTTTATTTAAAGAACGTGATAACAAGTTTAAAAATTAATTTATAAATAAATATTTTATTTATAAAATTAATAACATTTATAATATTTTACACTAATAATTAACTTTACTCCACTAATTTATTTAAATAGATAAAAATAAAAAAATTGTAATTTATTGGTGGACTTTGGTCAGCATTAGTATCATCCACCAGTAAAGAAGTTAAATACTACTATAGAGAATTTAGAGAGGGAAACTTTGTATGTTTCTATTATTCATTCGTCTTATTCTTACTCTATTCTATAGCTAGTGTAAATATATAAATAGGAATGAGCAACGAGTACGATTTTTGATATAATTTTTTTTAAATTGAATAATAAAATTTGTAATAGAAAATTGTTATGATTTAGAGATTATTTTTTACTCGTGGATAACGGTTATTAAAATATAGTCGAATTTTTTTTTTTTTTGAACTTTTTAAAAAAATTATTAATAAATTTTAATTATTAATTAATATATAATTAATTTTGAATACGATTATCAATATAATCGTATCCAAATCATACGCGTTATTTCATGTTTTATTTTTACTCAAAATTATACACGTTCTTAAAATTTATCGAATAAAAATTGAATCAACAGTAATTACAGATAAACAAACACACATTTTTTTCCATTCCTACAAATGAGCGTGCAATACAATTATAATTACTCATTTGGAGTAGTAGGAATTAAGTTAATTCTTTCTGGAGTTTGTAAAATTATTTTGTGATCATATATGTGGATTTTGTGCATTGGGTTTGGCAACGTATTATTAGTGCGACCGTATTGCGTTTTGAATAGCTATTATATTTGAGGGGGTAAATTGCATTGCACGTGGGAATTTTTATTTTCATAAATAAAACTCATTAATTAACTTGCCTATTATTTTAGTTATTTAACTTTCTATTTTTTCTTGTTTCTTTGTTATTTTTGGGAGATTTTTGCTTATAAAATATCCACCAATCCTTCGTATAATCATGGTCAAATTATTTGCACCTACGTTTCCCTGTAACAATTACCCTAAGAGAAAAAAAAATTAAACTAGAGATAATAATTAAGAATAAGATGATTCAATAATTCATTAAAAAAATTAAAGATCATATTCAAATATATAAATCTTAAGATTTTTTTCCTTTCTTTTATTATTTTCATAAATAATTTTCTTAATTTATCGTTTAATTTTATAATTGATTGTGAGAAATTTTAATGTTCTAAACATAAATTGTAATATTTAATAAGATCTATAATATTTTATTCAATTATTCTTCTTGATTATATATTAATTCTCAATATTAATAATTGTATGAAATTATTTGATTATTTAAATATATATTTAAATAACCAAGTTAATTCATCGTTAATCAATTTAGTTGATTAGATATGTAATCGTTTGATCGATTTAAATAATTAGTAATAAATTACTTACCATGAGAATTAGTACTTAAGATAATTAAACATAACTTGTGTATTTGACCTTAATTCAATTTGCTTATTTAAAAATTAATGTTTTTAATTGATTAAATTTAGAAAGTTTATTCTAGGTTGTCTATTAAAAAGAGTTGGATTAAGAGGTTGTTTAATTTAATAAATCTATAAAAAGAGGTGGAGATTTTTACTTTTGTGAATTTCATTAAGTTTGTATAATTAAAGAATATAAGAATAGGATATGTTTTTGTTGATTTGCAACACATGCTACTAGTGTAGAATGATAATGCAATTATTCTTTCATTTGAATCTTTATTATAATCTTTATATTTTATTTATATTTCAATTAATATTTAGTTGATTTAATTTTTAATTTATAAAATAAAACCTCATTTTAATAAATAGTAGTTAGTTTCTAAAATCCTATGTGGGAAAGACCTTGACCTACTATATACTAAATAAAGATATCTTAAGCATTTTAAAGTAAGATATAAGTTGAATGTTCATCTTAATATACATCAATTTTTGGCACTATTGTCGGGGATCGAATCCGGGTCACCCGCGTGACAAGTAGGAATACTTACCAAAGCATGGAGCTCCTTATCATAGGTTGGGTAGTAAGGGTTGTTCTATTGAGTTTCTCATTGAAGTAGGCAATAGGTCTTTATTCTGGCATCAAAACAACTCCTATACTTATACCTCAAGTATCACACTCAACTTCAAATGTTTTAGAAAAATCAAGCAAATCTAAAATAGGTGCATAACATAATTTCTCCTTTATCAGTTTAAAAGCCTTTTCATGTTCCTCGCTTCATTGAAACCCAATAGTATTTTTAATAACTTTAGTTAATGGAGCAACTAATGTACTAAAATCTTTAACAAATCTACAATAAAAACTAGCCAAATCATGAAATTTCTTACCTTAATCACAAAATTAGGTGTGGGTCATTCCCTAATTGCCTTCACATTTTCTTCATCTACCTCTATTCCTTTAGAACTAACAATATATCTAAGAAAAACTAATCTTTTCATACATAAACAACACTTTTTTTAGATATTATATAGTTTTTCTTTCCTTAATACCTCAAGTACAGATCGTGAATGTAAAACATAATATTCTAAACTTTAACTGTAAATGAGAATATCATCAAAATAGGTAACCACAAATTTTCCAATGAATACTTGTAAACCATTATTCATTAACCTTATAAAAGTATAGGTGCATTGGTTAATCCAAAAGACATGACTAACCATTCTTATAAATCATGTTTAGTTTTGAATGCAAGTTTTTCACTTATCACCTTATTTCATTATAATTTGATGATATTTACTTTTAAGATCAATTTTACTAAAAATGCAAAAATCATGTTATTCATCTTGCATATCATCTAACCTAGAAATATGATGTCTATATTTTATGGGCTCAAGCTTTCCCTTACTTGACCTTTAGCCAAGTATTCCTCAACCTTCCTATGAATCTCCTTTGTATCTTCTAGGTTTGTTCTATAGGCTAATTGGTTTAGAAGGGATGCTTCTGGAATGAAATCAATTTGATGTTTAATCTCTCTAATGGGTGGTATGCCATCTGAAATCTCTTCTGAAAATACATCCTCAAATTCCTGCAACAAGGAAACAGTAGCACTAGGCAAAGAAGAGTTAAGGTTATTAGTAGAAAAATTAGCCTCATTGTACAAAAATAAAAATATGGATCGTTGTGCAAAAATAACTCTCTTGACCTCACTTGCTTTAGCATATAAAATCATATTCTTCTTTCTCTCTATCATTTTCACTCTTTTCTTTTCTCTCACACTTCTCTTTTTCATCCCCTTTTTTGCTCCTTTCTTTTTTGTTACTCTACTTTCCCTCTTTCTTTTTCTCTCTCTCTTTTCTTTTTCTTCACTCCTTTTTTCCACTTTTTTTTTCCTTTCTTCTCTTTTTCTTTTATCATTTTCAATTGGTCTCCATAGACTTATTTAGAGTAAGAGATACGAGTGTGATATTTTTTATGACTTTCAAGAAAGAGTACTTATTCTGGTACCCATCATGCATAGCCCTTCGATCATATTTCTATAGCCTACTTAATAAGATATGCTCCACTTGCATCAGGACCATATTGCAAAACACTTCATATTTGTATTTTGTAATAGAAAATTATACTAGCACTTGCCTATTCATCTATAATTTCGCACTATCATTCAACCATTATAACTTGTAAAGTCGAAGATGTTTGATCATAGGCAATCCTAGCTTCTTAACTAAGAAAGTAGTAGTGAGGTTAGTACAACTTTCCCCATCAATAATGACATTGAAAACCTTATTGTTCACATGGAAACTCATATGAAAAATATTTTCTCCATATTATTCCATGTCATCCACCTTAATTTGAACACTCAAAGACCTTATTGTCACCAGTGCTTCTCCATCCACAACAATTATTTCCTCATCATTAGCATTCTCTAGTGGTGGCATTTCTTCATCTTTACTTTCATCATCAGTTCCCACCTCTCTATCTGCTTGTGTGATCACTGCTTTTTTGTTTGGAGATTTAAAGGCTATATGACACCTACCAAGACAACAAAAACATTTAATATCATGGTTACGAGTTGGGCTTTCAATTTTACCTTTTTTCATCTCTCTAGATTTTAATGGATGAGGTTTAGGCTTGGAACTCGATCCTACATCCTTTTTCCAATTTTATTTCTAGGGCATAGTACGATTCAATTTTGATGTGATAGGACTTGACTTTGGTGGTAGGGTTTGATTACTTCTTTTTATTGGTTACCTTTCCATTTTAATTTTCATATGAACCATATTCTCTAATGCTACATAATGATGGAATTCTACAACATTAGTAATGTTCAAATTCAACCCACTCAAAAATCTAGCCATTATAGCTTCTCTGTCTTCCTCTACATTGGTCGTAATCATTTCCACTTCCATTTCTTTGTAGTGTTTATTTACTCGCTAAAATCCATGATTAAGTCTTTGTAGTTTCTGGTGTATCTCCCTATAATAATAACTAGAAATAAATCTTTCTCTCATAATCACCTTCATATCTTCCAATTATCAATAAGTCTTTTAAGGTTTCTTCTCCTACTAATTACTAATTGATCTCACCAATTTAATGCATAATCAGTAAATTCTATGACAACAAGTTTTACCTTCTTTTTTTCAGAGTAGTTATGGCATTCAAAGATATACTCCATCTTTTTCTCACATTCTAGGTACAACTAAGGATCATTCTTTCCTTAAATTGGTGGAATCTTCATTTTAATGCTACCCAGATTTCTATCAACTTCATCTTGTGACCTAGGTGGTGGTCTCCATATACCTCCCCTACCATTTATACCCTCCACTATTTCCATTTCTTCCTCCCATAGGTATCCTTTCTTATTCTTCCTCAAATTATTTCTCCCAATTATCATCTTTAGGCTTTTCCTCTACAAAAGCTTGTCTATCTATCCCCCTAACATTTGGAACCCCTTATGTTGCTTCTTGTTGTAAGGTGGCTATTGTAGCTTCCTACCTCTATATTCTCTCATTCATGTCCACCATTATTGTATTCATTCTTTCAAAGGATTAATACAAGACCTTTATTATGAATGATTCATCCTATCTTTCTTTGGGAAGGTTTATGTTGGACATTGGGTAACAACTAACACAAGCATAATGTTAATAATAAAAGTAATTAATTCTTCTCACATTCCTCTCATGCTTAATACTTAGTTGATTGCTCAAGTGATCTTAGCTCCATAGCAAAACAAATAGTTTAGGTATTTCAAACAATTTTGAAATTCTCTATCACCAAGGGCAATTCATAATATCCAAAAGAGTCAAAGTACAATGGAACAAACTCAAAATGTTTAGAAATCCTAAAACTATAATAGACATAAATTAAAACAAAAGGAAAATAATAAATCAATATAAGAAGTATATTCATTGCTTAAGAAAAATTTAAGGATATGAATGATGAATAACAATAATAGAGTAGAATTTCTTATATTTAAAATTCTTGAAAGTATTTAATAATAGCATATATATATTTTACTTTTTTTTATATTCAACTTCTTTTTTTAATAGTACCTGGCCTTTCTCTGCTTTCTCTTTTTTTCTATATAATTCTGCTAATAAACCAAGAAAAAATTAACATGAAAATTATGATACAAAAATGAGAAATTGATGCATAAATAACACAAATATTCAAAACTATCATAGATATTATGATACAAATTCCGGGAGTTTACAATTCAAAACTTCACGAAAAAATTTCATAAAAATGAACAACAACAAGAAAAAAAATGTGAGAATTTTTTTATATAAGTTTAACACATAAAATATCAATAATAACATAAAGATTATGAGACAAAATCTAGAAATAAAATTACTGCAAAAGTTGAAGTCTTATACAAATAGTTTCCAGAAAATTGAACAAAAAGATACCAGGAAAATATTGAAACAAGAAAGAAGCTGAAAATTATAGAAACTGAAATTTTCATATAGAATGAACAACACAAAGATAAAAGAACGAAAATAGCTAGATAGGAGTCTAAAATTTTTATAACTTAAGACTCTGATACCAAATAATACGAACCCGAGAACAAACCTTGTAACCTACAAACACGATACGACTTAAGAACTACAAGAGACACAGTCTAAAATCTGACAAGAAATTAAAATCGATTCCTAAAAATTAATATTCACATCATTAGTACACAACTTAATAGCATGGATATTATTCCCCAAAGTACAAGAGGATATAAATGTCACAAAGGTTTGTTAATTTCCTTAATAAGTTGGTTTTAAGAGGAACAATGAGCATTCAAGCTCTCAATTTGATTTGAAATCAAAATGTATTAATGATAAACTAAAGAGGCAGCCCAATAATTGGAGTTGTCATTGTATTTATAGGTTATAAATAAAACCTTAAAGAAAGAAAAGAAATCTCTACCATTTATTTTGATTTAACAACCAGGGAATTACACAAAAATCAACCCCATAAGCTATGTCGTGGCACCAACCAATCCATGCCAGGCATCGATGCTACAGTCCAAATTTTACCTTAAATACCAAATTTGTTTTTGTCTCATTGATTGGCTTCCTCTATGCCTTGTGCTCCAATTGTGGCACTCCTATATCATTGTTTAACTCTTAAATAAACTCATTTAAGGTTTCCTTTAATTGTTTCATCTTTGATCTCATGATTGGTCCACTCGAGATTTATAACTATCTATTATTCTTATCATATATTTAAATTCATGCATCATAATTAGGCCTATAAGCCTTAAATGAAGAAGATGATAAGTTCAGAATCGTTAACGAAATTAGAAGAAATATTTAATATAAGTATTGATATAAATTACAATTAGACCTTATGGGGGTAATTTTATATACCTTACATGATAGTCAAAAAGTGATCGTAATCAGCAAATGACCTTATGGACAAAGGCCAATAAATGTCAAATCATTGTACAATCATGAAAATGATATAATTATCTTAAAATGATATGAATCCAATAATTATCTTTTACTTATTTTAAACAAATAAAGGTCCAAAGACTATCATTATCTATTTGATTAGATAATCTAATAGATAATAAAATATAAATGTCTATAGATAATAGATTTTTAAAGCAGATAATTGTCTATAATACTATAACAACTTAATCTTAATAATTAGACATGAATAAGTTATTAGGTTTATTCTTTTTCCTATATATAATCACATATATATAACATAGTATTAAATCTTAGAACAAAATCATAATATCATACTTTTCATAACAAAAAATCATAATTAATTATTTTCTTTTCATATAATTAGTAGAACGAGATTAAGATCTACTTTATCTTACATCTTAAAGTTATTTACTTAAGGTTTATATGGTTATAAATCTAATTATTTGTTCACCTTACTAATAGAATAATTATATAAGATATTGAAAAAAATTGATATCAAAAGTTTGTAATACTAAAACTATCTGTTATGTTAACATATTAAACTGTTAATTTTTAAAAAATAGAATAGAAATTAACGTGTTAATTTTTAAATACCTCAAAAGTACCATTCTAATTGAAGTCATTAGCTTTGACGTTTAAATTGTCTTCTTTCCTCACTTCCCACTAACTTTGATGATGATTAGCTCTGTTTTATTATTATATCCATAGTACAATTCACTCGCCCGAAACAATGTTATAATAATAATTTTTGTAGGATCATAGTTTAGTTATTATTAGCTTTTGGATAAAATATGTCTTAAATCGAAGTTTTTTAAAAACGCAAAATACTTGTCAAGCCAATCAAGCAATTTAGAGTTGTTTTATTCGGTTAAAGTTCCAATACACACACGCGATATCAGTTATCGATATATGTTTATTTATTAAAGAAGTAATAACTGGTGTTTTAGTTAGCTAGATTATTATTCATAGTATACACTACACAACTCATTAATTATATTATGTTAAAAAAAATTCATAATTTTTTTAACAAAATTATATTAATTTTAAATTTTATTAACATAAATTATGATGTAATTTAATATCAATGAATTATTTCTCTTAATTATATATACATGTTGGGTTTTCCTCTTATTTGGAGGAGCCCAAAGGAAGCCCATGTGGCTTAAAAGCCTATGGAGTAAGAAGGGTAATTATGTCATTTCATTACTTTAATTATAATAAACCCATTTAGGGTTTGTTGTCCGTAGAAATCTGCTGAGAAAAACTAGTGCAGAAAAGGCAGCAGCTGCAGAGAAAACAGCTCTCAGTTTTTCAGTTTTTTCCTTCTCCAACCAGCCTTCATCAAGTGTTCTTATCGAAGGTCGTTTGTGGTCCGATTAAGCTGAAATTTTGCAGGCAGGTTCACGACTCAAGACTCTTTAATCTGTGCGGTGGGATTTGGATTTGGCTCACCGGTTTGAGAAATTCTGGGCAGTGAACAGTGACTACGAATTGAGTTAGATTTCTCCATTTTCTTGAAATAATTGTTAGTTTCCAAGAAGTGTATTCTTGATGATGTTGTTGATTGTTTTCCTCTAGTTTTACCTAGAGAGAACTGTTGTACAATTGTTTCTTGATAGTGGAAGTTTTGGAGAGGAGTGCCGTGGTTGTTTCCTTCCTACACCGGGAAGGTTTTTCCACGTAAATTACTTGTGTTGATTTTGTGCATGTTTGATTTTGAGCTCTATTTATTTGTTTCCTAAAGATTCACACAAAGAAGGAGAATAGGTTTAATTACGTTGTTTAGAACTTGATTAAGTTTGAATTGAAATTGTGATTCTCCAACAAAGTGGTATCAAAAGTTTGTGGTTATTATTGTGGAATTTCTTGTGTTGAATAATGAAGCAAATTTAAGTAGAATGATTACTTTGAATGGTTCTAATTATCATACTTGGAAAGGAAAAATGGAAGATCTCTTTTATGTCAAACAATTTCATTCTGGGTATTTGCCTCTGAGAAGCCAGAAAAATTATCTGAAGAAGAATGGACTTTGTTACATCGACAAGTCTGTGGGTATATAAGGCAGTGGGTAGATGATAATGTTTTGAACCATATTAGTGGAGAAATACATGCACGGTCATTATGGAATAAACTTGAAGAGTTGTATGCTCGAGAAAATGAAATAATAAAATGTTTCTTATAAAAGCAGTTGATGGCTTTAAGGTACCAAGATAGAACTCCGTTGTGACAGATTGAATACGTTCAAGGAATAATCAATCAGGTTAGTACGGAATGGGTATCAAGTTTGATGATGAGATTCGGGGGTTGTGTTTATTGGGTACGTTCTTGGGACTCTTGGGAAACATTTAGAATGTCATTAAAGTAACTCAGCTCCAAATGGTGTAATCAATATGGATCGGCTAAGAGTAGTGTTTTGAATGAAGAAATGAAGAAAGTCACATGGGTCTTCTCAAAATGATCAGAGATTTTGGTTACTGAGAAAGAAGAGGGAGGAGTAAAAGCAGAGGTTTCAAGAACAAAGAAAAAGGAAGAAGCAGAGTCCAATAGGTTTTCTAATGTTGAGTGTCATCATTGTGGCATGAAAGGTACATCAAGAAATATTGTAGACAATTGAAGCGGGATAACAAGAATAAAGACAAAAACGAGGGTGATATTGGCAAAGAAAATAATCGAGTTGCCTTGCTAGTTCGAGAAGACTTTCTCGTTGTTTATAATGAAGATGTTGTCAATGTTGCATGTCACGAGGTCGGTTGGGTTATTGATAGTGGAGCCTCCATTCATGCTACGTCTCGAGAGGACTTCTTTACATCCCATACAGCCGGGTGACTTTGGGACGGTGTTGAAGTAATGGGTAATGATGGCTTGGTTAAAGTCATTGGTATTGGAGATGTGTGTTTGGAGATGAATAATGGCACGAGGCTACTTCTTAGAGGGTAAAGCATATTCACGAAATTCGTTTGAACTTGATCTCTGCGGGTAAACTGATGATGAAGGATATTGCAACACCTTTAGTAATGGTCAATGGAAACTTACTAAATGTGCTATGGTTGTTGCTCGTGGGGAAACAAGCATTCCGGTTGTATATATTGCGGGCAGACTCTTCAAAGGCGTTATTAATGTTGTGACAGATGAGCTCACATCGAGTTGTGGCATAAGAGACTTGCTTACGTATGGTGAGAAAGGCTTGGCGGTATTAACTAAAAGAATCTTCTTTTCGAATGAATGATGTTTGTTTAAGAAGATGTACTCATTGTTTGGCGAGGAAACAAAATAGAGTTTCTTTCAAGAGTTCCCTCCTTCAAGAAAACAATACATACTTGATTTGGTACATTCAGATGTATGTGGTCCTATGAAGACAAAAACTTTGGGTGGTGCCGGTTATTTTGTGACCTTCGCATGATGATTGTTCAAAGAAAGTTATGGGTGTACACTTTGAAGAGCAAAGATCAAGTATTAGATGTGTTTAAGCAGTTTCAAGCCTTAGTGGAGAGGCAATTTGGGAAGAAATTATGCATCGTAAACAGATAATGAGGGAGAGTATTCGGGTTCTTTTGGATTAGTCTTGTAGGCATCGGGGCATTCGACATCAAAAGACACCTCCCAGACTCCTCGGTTAAATGGGTTGGTGAGAGAATGAAACGGGACATTGGTTGAAAGAGTAAGATGTCTTCTTTCGCCAGCCTGGATTGCGAGATCTTTACGGGGTGAGGCTTTGAATACGCATTGTACATGTTCTTAATCTCACACCATGTGTTCCTCTTGATTTGATGTACCAAATAGAGTTTGGGTAGCAAAGATGTTTCTTATGATCATCTTGGCGTTTTTGGTTGCAAGGCATTTGTGCATATACCAAAAGATGAGAGATCTAGCTCGATGTGAAGACACGATAGTGTATCTTTGTTGGTTATGGTCTGGATGAATTTGGCTACAGATTTTATGATCCAGTTGAGAAGAAACTGGTAAGGAGTCATGATGTTGTGTTTATAGAAGATCAAACTATACAAGATGTTGAGAAGATAAAAAAAAGAGTCCATCAGTATAACGATGATTTGATTGACCTAGATCCGGTTCCTTTATCAGTACAGATGGAACAAAATTTTCAAGATGACCAACAGGGTTTAGATGATGTAGATATGCAAGTTGAAACAGATCACCAGACTGCGTCGGTTGCTTAGAAATTCCACCCAGGAGGTCTACTAGAGACCGACGTCCTTCCACACTGTATGACACAGATGAGTATGTGTTATTGACAGATGAGGGAGAACCTCAATGTTATGCAGAAGCAATGGAAGATGGAAACGAGAGCCTTGGGTTGGTGTCTTATGGAAGATGAGATGCAGTCACTGTATGACAATCACACGTTTGAGCTAGTAAAGTTGCCTAAGGGTAAGAGAGCTTTGAAGAACAAGTGGGTCTACAGGGTGAAGCAAGAAGAACACAATTCACAACCACGATACAAAACTAGACTGGTCGTCAAGGGATTCAGTCAGAGAAAAGGTATTGACTTTGATCATATTTTCTCTCCTGTTGTGAAGATGTCTTCCATACGTATTGTTCTAGGTCTAGCGACAAGCTTGGATTTAGAAATTGAGCAAATGGATGTGAAACGCCTTTCTTCATGGTGAGTTGGAGGAAGAGATTTATATGGAGCAGCCAGAGGGTTTTGAGGTTAAAGGAAAAGAGGATTACGTATGTAAGTTAAAGAAAAGCCCCTACGGGTTGAAACAAGCACCTAGACAATGGTATAAGAAGTTTGAGTCAGTTATGGGGAGCATGGTTACAAAGAAGACTACTTGATCATTGTGTTTTGTGCAAAAATTCTCGATGATGACTTTATCATTTTATTGCTCTATGTTGATGACATGTTGATTGTTGAAAATTCTTCAAGAATTGATAATTTGAAAAACTTGATTGAGTAAGTCCTTTGCCACTTGAAGGACTTGGGGCCAGCAAAACAAATTCTTGGTATTAGAATTTATCGAGACAAGAAAGAAAGAAGTTGTACATGTCACGAGACGGTACATCAATAAGGTACTTGAAAGGTTTCATATGGATAAAGCTAAAGTGGTTTCTTCTCCTTTATCTAATCACTTTAAGTTGAGATCGAGTCGAGGCCCTTCAATAGATAAAGAGAAGGAAGATATGGAAAAGGTTTCATATGCCTCAATGATGGAAGCTTAATGTATGCAATGGTGTGTACGAGGCCGGACATAGCTCATACGGTTGGAGTTGTTAGTCGTTTTCTTTCGAATCGAAGAGAGCATTGGGGATGCGGTAAAGTGGATTATGAGATATCTTGAGGTACTTCCAAGTTAACACTTAGCTTTGGAAGTGGAAAACCGGTGTTAGTTGGATACACCGATTCGGTTGGCAAGAGATGAAGATTCTCGTAAGTCTATTTCAAGTTATCTAATTACTTTCTCTGGTGGAGGCCAGGTTCTTGGCGATCAAGATTGCAAAAGTGTGTTGCACTTTCTACGCCAGAGGCGGAGTTTATGACGCAATGAAGCTGTATGAGTTGTTATGGATAAACAGTTCTTGAGGGAACTTGGTTTCAAACGCAAAAAAATATGTGTTATTCGATAATCGAGTTCTATTCACCTAGCGAAGAACTCGGCATTTCACTCAAGATCAAAGCATATTGATGTGAGGTATCATTGGATAAGGGATACTCTTAACAATAAGTTGCTTGAACTTGAGAAAATCCATACTGATGAGAATGGATCTGACATGCTGACAAAGCAGTGTCAAGAGAAAAACTTGAAGTTTGTTGTTCAATTGCCGGGATGGCGGATCCCTCCATCTAATCGGAAAAGGGGGAGATTTGTTGGGTTTTCCTCTTATTTCAGGAGCGAAAGGAAGCCCAGCGTGTGGCTTAAAAGCCCATGGAGTAAGAAGGGAAATTGTGTCATTTCATTACTTTAATTAATAAACTCATTTAGGGTTTGTTGTGTGTAGAAATCTGCGAGAGAAAAACTAGTGCGAGAGAAAAGGCGGCATTTGCAGAGAAAATGTTTCGAGTTTTCCTTCTCCAACCAGCCTTCATCAAGTGTTCTGATCGAAGGTCGTTTGTGGTCCGATTAAGCTGAAATTTTGCAGGCAGGTTCACGACTCAAGACTCTTTAATCTGTGCGGTGGGATTTCGATTTGGCTCACCGGTTTGATAAATTCTGGGCAGTGAACAGTGACTACGAATTGGGTTAGATTTCTCCATTTTCTTGAAATAATTGTTAGTTTCCAAGAAGTGTATTCTTGATGATGTTGTTGATTGTTTGCCTCTAGTTTTACCTAGAGAGAACTGTTGTACAATTGTTTCTTGATAGTGGAAGTTTTGGAGAGGAGTGCCGTGGTTGTTTCCTTCCTACACCGGGAAGATTTTTCCACGTAAATTACTTGTGTTGATTTTGTGCATGTTTTATTTTGAGCTCTATTTATTTGTTTCCTAAAAGATTCACACAAAGAAGGAGAATAGGTTTAATTCTGTTGTTTAGAACTTGATTAAGTTCGAATTGAAATTGTGATTCTCCTAACAATACATTCATGATAATAATTAGAAATCAAAATCACATATTAATATCAATGAATTATTTCTCTTAATGACATGCATTCATCATAATAATTAGAAATCCAAATCACATATACCATATAATATAAAAATAAATAAATAATGATAAACCTTTTATTCCATAAATATTTATATTTTCAATCATATTTATATAAATATTTATATAATAACATGTACACCTAATTAATTAGATAATCAAGTTATTGTATTCATTTTAATTTCATCCATTTTTAATTTAAGTTCATTTTTTTATTTTTAAAATAGTGAAAAGACTAAGGTATTATTTACAAGCAAATGACAAATGATAAATCATATTACAACATGCTAATTTGACTCATTAAGTCATTAATATTAAAAATATCAAATAAATTGAACTCAATCAACTCATTTAGATGATTTATAATAATTCATTTAAATTTATGCGAGATAAATTTAACTTATCTTATTTTTAAATAAGTTGAGTTATCAAAAACTAACTTATTTACTCTTTTAAAATATAAAACAAAAACAAAAAAATATTTTTAATTTTATTTATAAACTAAAATATTAACATAAATATTACATTTTATTATATTTTATAAAAAAATTAAAAAATAAAAATAATATTTTTTAATTACAATATTACATAATAATATTATTGTAACTATGAAAATATTATAACTAAAAATGCAAAAATGAGCTCCCCCTCATGAGTTAACTTCTTGAAGTTTATAAAAAATGAACTAAATGAAGCCTACTTGTAAGGCTCACTTCTCTATTTTGTTTTTTTTTGTCTTTTTTACTAGAAGATTGACTTAGAACATTAAAATATATACCTCCCATGTGAATATGTGATCGACCCACTGAGGTCTAAGCCCTAAAACCAATCGATTTTGAAATTTTTCTTATTGGATTGTGAAGCTTTTAAAAGATTTGAGAAGCATACACAAACAGACCCTTAATTCTTTCCAATATAAAACTTTGGTCATCACATTCTTCTTGCCATCACCCACATACACATTTAAGCATAGAGAGCTCAATTCCAACCTTACTTACGCCTAAGCCACACATAGAGCAAGCATTGTATCAGTTCTGATACAATTTGTAGTACTATCCTATTTTAGCAAGCAATTAGAAAGTTAGGGTTAAATCAAGAAGTCCATTAATGAAGAGCTCTATATACATATATACTTCGATCAAACGGACTCTACTTGACAAGTATATATCATGTATACTTGCCTTTAGATATCAACCATTTATTTATTTAAAACACAATTTGACCATCTAATTTGAATTATGCCATCATTATTTAATTAAATAATTTTTTAACTCATTTATATTGAGATTTAAAGACAAGTATTATGATAACTGTCAAATATAGAGGATAAAGTCCAGTTCAAACATACAAGCACTGCAATTTTTCATTTTAAATATCAATTATATATTACATGAAAGGCCAACTAATTAAATTACCAGTGAGTAGGAGGCAATGGGATTCTAAGTCATTCCAACATTTAGTTAATTCGTAAAGTCAAAGGCATGAATCGCATGATAATAAAAGCACTAGCTACTAGCTAATAAAAACATGATCATGGGTTGAATTTTTTTTTTTTTTTTAAAAGTATTCACCTGAAATATGTGATAACCCGGTATATTAATTGATCAAAAATTATCATAATTATGAACACTTCAACCTAATTTACCTTATTCAATGTTGATCTAATGAATTTATGGGCTAAAAAACTCAGTTCATGAGCAATTTATTTAACAAAAAGTTTTGTTAATAATAACATTTTTATAATTGCAATTATATTATTATAAAAATTCATAATTAAAATATATTATATTTTAATTATTTTATAAAAATATAACTAAAATGTAACATTTATACTAAATTTTTTATTTAAATCAAAATTATAAATATTTCTTATCTTTTAGAATGATAAATAAATCAACTCATAATTTGTTCATCCCTAACTCATTTAAAAGTGAATTAAGATAAACTTAATTCACATAAAATTTAAACCATATATGTTGACTTAAGATGAGGTGAAACTAAATTAAGTTGAATCAACTCAACTCATTTGATACTTCTAACATAATTCATTTCTTATGAAAATTCATTATAAGTTTTTCTAATTTTATAAGGTGAGTTTAAATATATATTTTCATACTTCGGTTACACATATATAATTGTGCTACAGAAGTTTATAAGGTGATAGTTATATGTATACGATTAAAATTTAAAAATATATATTGTAAAATTTGTTAGAAGTACGTTGGGAAACTAATATGATATACAAGAACTTGAGATTTTATGTTCAAATCACATTGATCATAATTATTAAATTATAAATATTTGACATACTCAATACTTGTAAGAGAACGATAGAATATATAAAAAAAACATTATTGATTATTTTTTCAATAATTTAAATTTTTGAAAGATTTCGTGAACAACAATTTTTAATAACATTTATACAATTAAACATAAATTATAACTTGTTAGAAAATACCATATGTGAGTTTGCCCTAATACTGTCTTATGAAGTTAGGAAAATGTTGAACATGGAACATTTAGTTTAGAAGGGCAGCTAGGTTTAACGTTTCTCTCAACAAAGGTGGTAGTGCATTTTGTTTAAGTGTTTAAAGTTGAAATCTCTCTATGTTTCTTCTATACGTTGTTTGGATGAAGATTCATATTTACATAACTATACATTTATTATTTTAGCACTTTGTTACGGCCATTTTCTAATTTTTGCTTATCATGCCTAAGATGATGAAACCACCGTCTTTTAATTGTGGGAAATGGTATCTACCACTACTAAATAAAGAAGTAATCATGCCACCATTTACATTGCACGAGATTTTAAAAACCTATTTAATTATTAATTATTTGATATATATGATCCATATATTTTGAATAAATTATAACTTTATAAGTAAATAATATTACTTATAAAATTATTTTTATTGTTTTCACAACACATTTAATGTAAATTTTAAAAATTATTAAAAATATTATTAATTTTTTTTAATTAATAAAAAATAAATGTAACGATAAAATAATACTTTTTATGAATTTATAAAATGAGCATTAATCTTTAATAGTTATACAAAATGTTGTGAAAACAACAAAAGTGGGAAAAAAAAGTTAGTAAGAGTCATCCTCACCTTTGAATAATGATGATAATAAGCATTAATCTTTAATGGCTCTACAATTGTATTGACGTCATTTAATCACAATAAAAATTAAAATATTGTAAAAATCATAAGTTGTGTTGACTAAGATATTGGTAAAGGGAAAACGGGTAAAGATTAATTAGTGGAAACGACTTGTTAATTGATAGAAATCGGCAACAAATTAATTATATACGATTAAATAAGAGGGATAGAGATATTGTTAATGAAGTTTCTAAAAGTATTGTAGTGTACTAATCATCATTATATATCATGTGGCCGGGTAATGCATATATATTAGATATGGAGTATTTATGATTACCAATGAAGATTAGGCCTCATAAAGTTGCTAAAAATACAAGTGAACTATGCATTGCAACCTGCAAGTGGTTTAGGCTTTCCCAATGTTCTTATATACAATAAAGTAATTAAAAAATAGTATTTCTTTATATTACAAATTAATTGATATGTTAAATTATTATTAGTTAAAATAGTATGATTATTTTTTTCAAAAATCAATTATGAATATAACAACTTGTAATAAATATTTAAAAAAAGTTTCTTAGGTATAGTAGACATAAGTTATTCAATAAAAGATAGAGATGAATGATTTAATATACATGCCACAATAGCTAGATAGAAGGCGTGAAATATACATGGTACACTCGGAGTCGGTTCCTTTAGATTAATTAGTACTATTATTTTTTCAATATTTTTTTTGATAATTATTTTCAATTGATATATATTTTTAATTTCAACAGTAATAATAATTCTGAACTAGCTTAATTTATTAAGATTATTATTAAATTTGAAAAAAATATATATTAGTAATTTAAATAGAGTTATTTGATGTATCTTAATTTAAAAATAACATTAAAACCTATAACAAAACAAAAATAAATATAATCTAAAGGTACCAATTTCGGTACACCCTATATTTCTACGGTGAATGAAAGAATATTAAATTTTTATTTTTAAAATATATCTAAAAGAAGGTTTATCTAACAATAAAAAAATATTTTGTGGTGAATGCGTTACTCATTATCCTTGAGTAGGTCTTGGTCTAAAAGAGTCCGCGTGCATGAGGAAGCCCAAACCATTGGTTTTTTGGGCTTTTATAAGCTCGTTTTATGGGCCCCATTTTCCCATTATTTTGTATTATATATATATATTTATACATAATGTAGTTATGTTGCTATAATTACTTTTATTAATGCCAAAATCAAAATGAAACATAATTGTAGCAATCATATTTTAGGTTGGGACAATAAAGTTATCCTTATAAAATATCGAAGAGAATCTCTCGCTCTAGTCTCTAACATTGAACTTAGGGCACTTGGATAAATAGACTATATTAGATTCGAATGAAGATGTACAAGGAATCTTTATAAGTAAATAAAATTTTAAAATATTTTTTATCACAATTTTATATACTTAATAATACACATATCACAATATAATTAACTTTTTATTAATAAATTATTTTACAATTAATTTAACATCATATCTAATTAATATGATATACAGTATGTTCGAAAAATTGGATATATTTTTTATATTTTGAATAATTACTATTCACTTATAATTTAAGTTAATAGAATTCAAATTAATTCGACAAAATAATGTTATTAAAAATATAATACTAAAATAAACTAAAGTAAATATTTAAGCAGAAATATTAAAACAAAAAAAATTAATGAGATTCGATATAAATATTACCTAAGTCATCGGACGTCGATAACCACTTTCACTATATCTAAATAGATGAACCCTAAAATCACAACTAATTGAACAAAATTGAGCTAATCAATTACACTTACAAAAGAGAAAAAGATTTACAAATTTTAAGATGTTTACAAATAATGAAAGAGAATTTTATTTATAACTCAAAATACAACACTCGTCTTCGTTCCTAACCAATATGAGAACTTTTTAATTTATTCACTAATAAAATATACCACACAATATAATGTTAGTTAACTTAATATATACAATAAGTTAATATATATAAAATTACTTAATAAAACAAAAGAGAGACTGTTACTACTTAGATTGTGATCACAATCTTTTCCCTATTCCAGTCTTCTTCCCTATAAATTGGAAATTATAGGTATTTAATATAACATACTATTTTATTCTTTTATTTCTTTATTATGTTTTAGTAAACTTTGTGCTTTCGGCTCATGTATAGTTATCATAATAAATTATTCGATTAAAAAGTTGATAATTTCTGAAACCTTTACATTTGAGAATAGCATGTGTATTTCTTTAGCTTTTGCAACATTTTTGTTGAGAAAAGTAACATGGGTAGATAAAGAACTAAATTTATGTTTATCAAAAATGTCAACGTAACATGAGATCGGCATGTGAAATATTAAATGTATTATAAATTGTTGATAAATTAATTATTTTAATAAATTAAAGAAGTGGGAGAAAGTTAAGGATAAAAATATTTTTATATATTTATTATTGATACTTACAAGTGTTCTATGTTCTAAACATGTTTTGATATTTTTCATATTTTTTGGGATAATTAATTATTGAATAAGATTTCAATTTGAAAATTGCTCTAACAGGTAAAACATTTAATAAAGTAAAAATAAAATAAAATTTCAGCCTTTTATTTTTGTTCAAAAAAATTAGCCATTGTTGTTTGGTAAAAAAGATCAAATTAAATTTCCAAAAACTACTGAGTTTCTCAATACCTTTTGTAAAATCAATTGTATTTTTTTATAATAACATAAAAAAACCACTTGTACTTAGTAGAGTTATATATAACACAAATATTTATAGATAAAGGATAAGAGAATATGTTATATTTAACAAAAATGTAATTTAATGAGTTAGTTATTAAGTCAATACAAATTCGTTATATTTTTTCAAAGGGTTATTGAAGTATAATTAGAAAATTTATATAAAATTTTAAAAGTAATTAAAATTTACATTTTATAAAATAATATTTTTTTACCAAACATAACTAAAATAAATATTTAAAATATTATTTTTTAAAAAATAAATAATTTATAATTTAAAATAATAAGTAAATAAAAAATTAAATATTTAAAATATATCATTGAGACTAGTTATTGCAAGAATATGTATAATGGAAGTAATTTTTTTTAAATATTTATTTATGTTTATTTTATAGTTTTTAATAAATGCTAATTTTATATTTCAAAATTTAGCCTAAATCTTCCCAAAAAATTTTGATGACCATTTCCAAATAGATAAGATACGTGTATTGTTTCATCAATTAACTAGCCAATCAAGTGTTCTTTTGATACCATTATCCTATATATTAATTCATTTGGTGATAGGCTGATAGATAAGCTTTGATCGATGATCATCAGTTGTTAGTTTTTGAGCACGTCAAATTGTATCTTTCATTCCTTACCATGAAAATCCGAGAGACTTGGATAAATACACTAGTTTTTAGGATCGATTTAGATTCAACAATATCAACAAAGATAAAAGAAGATGAATCTTCGTCATAATACAATTAAAATTGGATAGATTATTATGATACATCATATATTAACAAACACGTAATAAATAATCAAATTTATATAATAAATATTCATATTTTTAATCATATATTTGTGTTTTGTCTTTAAATATAGTTATAAGATGAATTTGATTTGTTAATTCAATATAATCCATTAACATATTTATAATCCAACACTGCACATACAACAAAAGATGCAAGTTCCAAAAGATAAGAATTTTCATGGATGTGTTTAAATCTAATTTAAAAATTGACATTTTGTTTATGAATTAATGACAAATATTTGATCACTTTTTTTTTTGTGTGTTTGATGTATTATTCCAAATAAGAATAATAATTCTTTATTTATCTAAAAAAATAATTATATAAAATTTCATTATTATAATATAATGTACTACACCAAGCGCTAAACATTGGTCATGAAATTTATGTAAAGTAATTATTCCACAATTGATCATGAACTTGTCGAACTTCACGATGTTTGTTTTACACAGGTACATACAATGCATGAAGTGTTTGAGTAGTATAATATTAAAAAAAATATTTTATACAATATTTAAATTATTTTCAGGATTTTGGTATTATTCAAAGATGAGTTTTTTATTTTATTTTATTTTGTAAGGTAATTAAGCTTATTGACAGGTTAGAAAATATATAAACATGTAAAAAACAAATTTATCCAAGTAAAACGTGTGAAACAATGATAGATCTGTAACTAAAATTTAATAAGATATGGATAATGCACTTTTGAATCTAGAAATAAGCTTTCATTTTTTTTTATTTTTTAATTTAAAGTATATTTAACTATATATTCACTACCAGCAATATGAACAAAACACAATTAAGTTAGTTATCTAAAACAACTTAATTAGATTCTAAAGAGGTTGAAAACAATTCTACATGATATTTTAATAACTGAATAAGTGGATTTTTGATCAAGCATGCAAGACATTCTAAAGTAATTAGTTATGCGATAGTTAAATCAATTGCGTTATAACTAATCATTTGATGGTGATTATCTTTGTGTACAGTAGAGTAGATAATGTAGAATCTCATTTTTTTTACTTTAAGTTACATATTAATTATTTGATTCAAAAAGCTTTTAAGAATAATTAAAGGGCAAATTTTATTAGACTTTTTTTTTTACTTATTTTAAAAAATATATTTAAATCCTATATTTATTGTAATAATCGTGAATATTGATATGAAAAAGTAACCAAACAAAGATAAATGTAATTTTTATTTATTTTAATTTTTAATTTTTTAATTATATTAGATAAAAATTGATACAATTTAAATAAACTGTAACAGAAAGAATTAAAAAATAGTTATTTGTTCTTGTATGTTACTTTTTCGTAACAATAAGAGTAAAAATTATAAAAATAAGTATATGATTTAAATGTCACGTTTTAAAATAACTATAAGACTTTCGTGATCACATTTCTTTATTATTATTATTATTGTTGTTGTTATTAATTAAGGACATTTTTAACCTATTACTCTATTTTGCATCAAATTTTATGTCATTCTATACCAGAAGTTACACCAAACTTATACTCTCCTCTAACCTATAACAAGAAATATTATATTAAAAAGTATATTTTTTATAAAATATAATATTCTTTTTTTACCAATTATTATATACAAACAATTAAAAAAATTATATATTACTATTAGTAATTAATAGTAATTCCTTAAAAAATATATTATTAAAAAATTAAATATAAACTAAATAAAAAGAAAAAAATGATGAACAAATTACAATAATTATTTATCAAAATTTAAAACTAGTTGAAATTTAAAAGAAAATGACATCTCAAATAAGCAACAAATTTATTAGCTATAAATGCAAAAGATAGCTATAGTTTAAAAAAGAGAATAAAATTTTATTTAAATATTTGAATTTCATAACCTATCTAAGCCTATGCAAATTTATTATAAGTAAAATATAAGAATGATGTAAAAAAAAATATCTTAAGAACAAAGGCATAAATAAACAAAGAAGAATGATCTCAAATTCAAGACTCAAGATCTCCAAATAATATAAATATTTTTTATCAATATTTTAATAATATTAGAAGATTCGAAAATAATTTAATCCATTATTAAATCTTTGTTTTGATTTATATTATATTTTTAGCTCTGTATTACTAATTTTTTTAATCATTTTATATCATGTAATTAATTTTAATTTATTATATGTAAAAAAATTAACAATATTTTAAATTTTTTTCTAAATCATTGTTTTAATTTATATTAAATTTTTAATTCTATATTGTGTTAATAATATTTTTAGTCATTTTATATCATGTATTTAATTTTAATTTATTATATTTAATAATATTTTTAAATTTTTTAAGGAATGATATGGTGATAAATTTAGTCTCCATATTGTTCATCATTTGATACAAGATTTGGTACTTAATTACAGCAACTCTTAACCAAATTTAAAGAAATGAACATTATGAATAAGAAATAAACACACACGTAGACAATACTTGATTCCTTGAATGAAATTGACTAGTATCTAGTTGTCAACTTGTTGGTTTATGTTTAAACCTTCTTTTTAGCCTTAGTTCATTTGAAATTTGCATATTTGGACGGTAAGTTTATTTTGTTAGCTAGGTTCCAAAAATAAATAAAAATTATTCATGTAAAATAGGTAGGAAAAATAAAGATAAATATATCATTAAAATTTAATAAGAGATAATACTTTTGTTTACAGAAAAGTAGGGAATAGGTTTATCCAATTTTTATTGATAATTAAAAATATTTTAAAATTTCTTGGCCCCTTATCATCTTTTTATTTATTTATAGATTGCTACTTATCATTTAAGTGAAAATTATAAGGACTTTCTATATATTGCCTTAAAATTACGCAATCAATTACATTATTTTTTATATCTAAATAATTCCTATCTATTAAAACATGTTTTGTGGATGAAAATAGATTTAGATACTATTCTTATTGATTTATTTGTTTTAATAATATCTTTAATATCATCATTTTCAATTCATTTGGAATAAATGAATAATATATATATATATATATATATATATTAGTGATTATAAAATATTACATAGTATTTTAAATATAGAGAATTTATGTTTAGATATGGAGGATATTTTAGAAAAATAAACAAAATTAATTAATTCATTTTTTTCATTTCATAATAATTAGAATTAAAGAATATGGACTATAATTAATTTTAAGTTTTAGTTTTCTATTCCCATGAAAATAGAAGTTTCTAGTTTCGATCCCAAAAAGTTAAGTTGTGTTATGTTATTTTAAAATAAATATTATAATTTATATATTTATACATTACGAAAAGATATCATGGACCCTTTACATTAGTAAAGAAATTTCCCCACTTGCTGTGTTATTTGAATTACTTCTCGATTATATACTTTATTTGTATAAAAAATAAGAGAAAGAATTAATATTTTACTTCATAAATTAATATTCTATGATTTTTAAAAATAAAAATATTACTCTTATAATATAATAAAGTGTATTATTTGTATCAAAACTTTAACTAAATTTATATATAAATCTTTAAACATTTAAAATTTATAAATTTGTCCTCAAATTTATAAAATTTTATAAGTAGAATTATAAATTTTTAAATGTTATAATTTAGATCATAAATTTTTATAATTTTACAAGTAAGTTTTAATTTATTATTAATATTTATATCTATAAATTAAAAATTAAAGATTCATTTATGAAGTTTAAAAAAATTTGAAATTAAATTATAAGATTTAAATTTTTTAAAAATATTATGTCAAATTTTAAAAATCAAATAAATTTTGGGAATATATTTCTGAAATTAGCAAAGTATATAAATAGACACATCACCATCTATCTCTGTCTCTCTCTCTCTCTATCTCTCTCAAGGGTTGAATGCTGATTTTGCTCTTTACTTCCGCTTAACTCTCAATTGAAAAACACAAGTGAGAATCGGTATTCAAAAAAATACCCAAGAAGAAGATTAAACTCATTCTTCTCACAAGTGGATAAATCTCTCGATTTACTCCAAATTTCAAGTGAATCCTAATTCTCAACACTCAAAATTACCCACTAAATTACACCTAATCTCTTCAATAACCTCAATCCTCAGATGGGTTCATTTCAATTTTGTGTTTAGAGCAACAAAAACAGAGTTTTTTTTTTTTAAAAACCACCTCTCTGGTTTACATAATAATCTCTTTGTTCTGTTTCATGGAATTTTGTTTAAGAGAAATACAAGGCAAACAAACCCATGATCCTATTTTCATTGACAAAATGACCAAGTTTCCCTCCTCTGTTTCTTCACCTTCTTCAAAATCTTCAACATGTGTTTATATTCCAGGACCAATAATTGTTGGAGCAGGGCCTTCAGGACTAGCTGTAGCGACTTGTCTAAAAGAAAAAGGAGTACCAAGTTTGATTCTAGAAAGATGTAATTGTATAGCTTCTTTATGGCAGCTCAAAACTTATGATCGTCTTAGGCTTCATTTACCCAAGCAATTTTGTGAGCTTCCTTTTATGGGTTTTCCTAGTGATTTCCCTACTTATCCTACAAAGCAACAATTCATTAAATACTTGGAAGATTATGCAAATAATTTTGATATTAAGCCAAGGTTTAATGAGAGTGTTCAACAAGCTGAGTTTGATTCTAGTATTGGGTTTTGGCGGGTGAAGACTATTGGAGTAAAGAGTAATGTAGAGACAGAATATGTTTGCCGGTGGTTGATCGCTGCTACCGGAGAAAATGCGGAGGCGGTGGTGCCGGAGATTGAAGGAATGAGTGAATTTAGAGGGACTATAAAGCATACAAGTTTGTATAAGAGTGGGGAAGAGTTTAAAGGAAAGAAAGTTTTGGTGGTTGGTTGTGGTAATTCTGGTATGGAGGTTTGTTTGGATCTTTGTAATCATAATGCTATGCCTTCTCTTGTCGTTAGGGACACGGTAAGAACTCTTCTCTCTCTCACTCTCACTCTCTTTCTCTCTCTTAATTTGATCATTTTTAAAGTGAAAACCTTCATTAATGCTTCTTGTTTTCTTTTTTTTTAGAAATCTTAATTTGGTAATTTTTTTCCTTTTTGAAACTTTTCATCTCCGTTTTATTATTCTTCTTTTTCCTAATCAATATTGATTATACAAGCAAATTAGATTCTAGTTCAATGGCATATAGATTTGGGTTTAAATCATAGTTGTGAGTGTATAAATAATATAATTGTATATATAATTATACAAAATATATTGATTTTTCAAATTTTCAATTTTTTTTTTAATTAAACAATGTTTAATATTATTTTTCATTTCAAATCAAGCTATACCTTTGAACAAGAAATGAAATGAATTTTGGTTTTTTTTTTTTACATGGATTTTATTAAAAAAAAAAAAGGAAGAAAACCAGATCATATTTTGACGTACAAAAAGTGAAGCCTATGGTTTTTTTAAAGCATGGTTTCAAGAACTTTTAACTGTTAAAGCTGCTGACTTGTTTTAGAGTAACTGACTTCAAGTTCCAACGGTTTTGTTAAAATTAAGAGGATCAAAATATGATTTTTTTTTTTTTTAAAAAAGAAAAATCATTTTATGCACAAGATCAATAAAATTCGAGTTTATCACTCTGTTGGGATTCACTAGCATGCTTAAACATTAGTCAGAAACATGGGAATTAATTTATTTTGTCATAATCAAAACATTCCCTTTTAATTTCCTGTACTTCTATTTAATTAATTCTTTTTTCCTAAAAAGAAACACCTTCTTAACCCTATATTAGGTCATATGGAATCTATATATACCGGCCAGGATACACACTATCCAATTTAAAAATTTCTTTTCCATTTTTTCTTTTATTTTTCGATGCCAAACATATATAAATTTTTTTTTCTAACAGTGGATACTCTCAGGTTCCTATTTTGTGGGGACATATAGCATGATTCTATGGAATATGGTTAGCTAGCTAGGGCTTATATATGCTCTTTAAAAAATAGAAAGAAAAAAAAAATTCTTCTTTTCACATATCCTACTTTATTTATTTATTTATTTTCAAAAATTATATTTTTGGGATTTAATTTTGAAGGTACATGTTCTACCAAGAGAGATGCTAGGAAGATCAACTTTCCTACTTTCCATGTGGTTGCTAAAATGGCTGCCCATAAGCTTTGTCGATCACTTTTTATTGATGGTGTCGCGGTTAAAGCTCGGCGACACCTCTCAAGTCGGATTAGACCGGCCAAAATTGGGTCCTCTTCAGCTCAAGAATCTGTTCGGAAAAACGCCAGTTTTAGATGTTGGTACACTTGCAAAGATCAAAAGTGGAGATATTAAGGTAATATTGTCTTTTATCATAGCAGATCTCACTTTATTTTTATTTTTATGTCTTTTTGCTGTTTTCCTATTTACCAACTTTGTATCTATGTAATTATTAGTTTAGTATTGAATCTGATCCGTATTATTATCAAATCATTATGTTTTTTAAGGAATGGGATCTTCTTCTTTTTTTTTTCTTGTTTGTTTTTCAAGTATTCTGAATATATTTTTTATTTTTATGTAGATATGTCCAACCATCAAGAAATTAAAACGTCAAGTTGTGGAATTTATTAATGGAAAAATTGAGAATTTTGATGCAATAATTTTAGCAACAGGTTATAGAAGTAATGTGCCTTGTTGGTTAAAGGTACTTTTTACACTTTCAATACCTACCTTTTTATTATTCTTTTTTTTCCTTCCAATTTCTTGATTCCTAAGTAAAAATATACAATTTTTTTTGTTGTAATATTTTTTAATTAATTCAAAAAATTTAATTAATATTTTAATTGGTTGATTCTACTTCTTTTAAAAATAAAGAAATCAATGGCATCTATTTCTTAAGATTCAAAGGATGATTAGATTGAAATACTATAAAAAATAAAAAAATAAAAAAAAAATGTTATCTAAAAAAGTTGATGTGGGATTGAATTGGCAGGAAGGAGAAATGTTTTCAAAGAAAGATGGGTTGCCAAGAAAGCCATTTCCCAATGGATGGAAAGGGCAATGTGGGCTATATGCTGTGGGATTCACCAAACGTGGACTGCTTGGTGCTTCAATGGATGCCAAAAGAATTGCAGAGGACATTTCACAATGTTGGAAAGCTGAATCAAAACAGTACTATTATAACCTTTAAAAGCCTTTCACTTTTTTTTTGGCCACTTTAGATCATATATATATTCATCATATGATCATTTTGGTTTCAAGAGAAAGCTCCAATACTTTGGTTTGACCCCCCAACAAAATAAAATCACAAAGAGGGCTTTTTGGATGGTTTGCCCAATGAGTAATAAAAGGCCAAGCTCCTCCAATTAAAGAAGGGAAAAAAAGCACAGTGATGATCAAAATTATTAGGGTGAGAAGGCTCTAAATTGGTATTTGATGATCCTCAACATTGAGAATTTGAAAAGTGAAATTAAGAAGGATGGTATTGTTTTAATTTTGATGGAGGGCCTCTACTAGCTAGTTGTACATCTTGTACATTTCCATTTTTCTATTATTAGGTACGAGTGTATGACTTTTAATTTAATTAGCATGGAGAGAGATAGAGAAGCAGAGATTGAATGGGAAGGAGATACATTTAGAGGCATATATGTTTGATCAAAGTGATTTTATTAATATTTAAAAATTCATTGTTATTAGATTATGTGATGATTTAATATTTCATGTTAATGAAATTTAAGCTTAATATAATTTTTTTTAAATAACTAATAAATGATTAAAAGATAAAAAAAAGTAATAAATAACAACCACTTGTTATTAGCTAGTGATTTAATTATGTTCTTTAACTTGACCTTTGGGATTGAGATTCGTAAATATCAAAAACAAACCCTTAGGTGTTTTCATTATGATTTTATTCTTTTTTTACATATATAGGATTTCGTTTTTTTTAAGTTACATCTCTTTTGACTAAACTTCATATGAAGGATGACTTTGTGTTTGTTCTAATAATTTTTTTTAACCTTTCCATTAATGATCCACTTATGTAATAGCTTTTACAAATTTATTAAATATTTTTATCTTGACTTGAATTCAAACAAAAATGTTGGTTATATATGTGTTTAATTAAATCAATGATCAATCAATTGATATCATAGATAAATATTATCTATATAACTTGTAATATCTGTATATTTTATTTACCAAAACATTAATAATATAGATAATTATAAGTAATTAGGAGGTAATGGTATGTTGATTTTTCTTCTTTTTCTATAAATAAAGAGAACTCATCAAACCTAAAAATCACAATTAAATACTTAGTAAATTTAATGGAATTATTAAAGAAAATGAAACATGAACGTGCGTTTAAATTGACTATGATAAAAAGAAATAATAAGGCATGAGATTTAGCATGAGGTGAGAGAATGAATATTTATTTTTGTAATAAATAGAAAAATTCAAAAAAAATTGACAAAAATTCTATTTTTTTTAATTAATAGTTTTTTTATTGGAAAAAATAAAGGAACAGGCTTTTCAACTTCGATTTTTGACGAGGAAAAAAATTAGAGCAAGAAAACAAGGCTTAATTAACAACTTCCTTAAACTTGATTCTAGTTTTAAATATTATTTAAATTTATTTAATTGATAGAGAATATTAATAACAAATAAATTTTTGTAGATAATAAAATTACTTACAATAAAATATTTTTTAATTTATTTTATTACTTACAATATTATAAATAATATAATATATATATGGGATATTAAATTTTCAACTTAACAATCCCTTTCAACTTACGTATGGATGGGAGAAAAAAACATTAGGGCTTAGGGGGTGAAAGGTTGTCGAGGTAATTATGAGTATGTGAGTATGATGTCACTGAAGAGTTAGGTAATAGGTGGTCTCCTTGTTAAGAGAACTCGTGGACTTCAATTTTTTTAATTAAAAATAGCAAATTATTTTTCATATTTTATACAATTTGTGTACTTTTTAAATAGTAAATTAAACGCCTATCATCTTAATTAAAAATTTGGTGGTAAAATTTGTGCTTTAATCAAAGTCTTTTTGACATAGTTTAAGATAATTAATTAATGAATATATATTAAAAAATAAATTATATCAATCAAAATATAATAAATTAAATATTAAAATTATAAAAAATTTAAAAATAACTTAAACTATTATGTATAAGTAAATAATTATAAATTTTATATAATATTTAAGTAATCTAACTTATTTTTCTCTCCTAAAATTTTAAAAAGTTAATTAATATTAAAAAAATATAAATTTTACACTAATAATAAACATTATATTAATATATTTTAATAAGTATGTTATTTTTTTTATACACTATTAACTTTTCTCAAAATATGTATAATTTTACTTAATATTTTGTATTTCAAACTTGTTTTTATATATTGTAATTATATGTATGTCATTTCTTTTTTTTTCTTTTTTCTTTTTTCTTTCTTCAAGATTCATGTATATTTTTTAAAAGGTTTTGTTAATATTATTTTTTTTCTTGATTTATTGATCGATTGATATTTTGATATCATATAAATTTTGTATAACGTATAAATAACATGACATATTAAATCATAAAAATTGAACCTTAAAAAATAAATCTCATTATAAATAATAAACATTTTTTATACATTAATAATAACTATTTTTTCTCATAATAAAATGTAATTTGAAGAAATATTGCTTATTGATTTTTACAGGTCTTCTCCCACTTAAAAAAAGTTACATGGGTTTTTAAATAAAGACATATAAAAAATGGAAAAAAATGATTTTATTTAGTTGTAAAAATAAAAATATTATATTTATTATATATAATATTATTGGTAAGATTTTATTAGGAATAATCAAAACCTTCTCTTAATATATCAATTAAGGATTGAGATTAGACAAAATAATTCCGCAAAATTAACAGTACGAGTCAGAAGTATTATCAGATGACAGCTTGTGAACTGCTTTTCCAGTTCTATAAAACACTGAGTGGGAAAAAATCTCAAATCATATGCTGTTTCAATTTTCTCATCATTTGTCGAATATTGTTTTCACTTTTCATTATTATGTTTTACCTCAGTCAAACTTATATATAAAAGCTCCAAAAATAAAAATAAAAAACCAACCTTATACATAAGCACTATTCCAAATCTGCTTTTCTTAAAAGTACACCGCACTTCCTCAACAAGTTGGAAACATAAGATTTTGTTGTTGTTTTTTTTTATTAATTTAAAAACATTTTTCACAATTTTACCAGATTCGTATTAATTAATACGTAAGTTGTTACATAATATATAATTATATTATATTTTTAACTATGCATTTAATTAATAATTTATATACGATTTAATGCATTAAATAATTTGATAGATATGATCATATTGTTTTAATGCATTAAAGAATTTGATAGATATTATCGTATTTAATGCATTTAATTAAAGAATTTAATTATATACGTCAGGGCAAGAATTTCCCGTTATTTCTCAGTCTAGCTTGGAAAAGGTAGACAGCAACAATGTTATTCGAATCTTCGTGCTTAATCAGGCCAAACAGAAATAGAGAAACCATCAAATCCAATTTTTTTTAATGTTAATTGTGATGATAATTACTTATAAAATATTAAATAATTTTAATTTGTATACTTTTATATCTAAGAAAAATATCATCAAATCACAAAAATAACATTTAAATCTTGTATTTATTTTTATATTAATTTATTATAAAAAATAATTTTTTTTATTTTAATTTTTCAATTATATTTAATAGAGATTTTTATAGCTTAAATATTATGTAAGAAGAAGAATTTAAGCAAAAATTAGTTAAAGCATAATACAAGATTTAAATGTTATTTTTAAAATAAAAAAATCAATATTAAATTATTATTTTTAGATTTTTTTTTTTAAAAAATTTAAGTTGAATTAAAATAAATATGACTAAAAGATGCCTTGATTAGAGATATTTGAAGATAAAATGTCTCAAAAAATTAAAAAACAATGAAAATTAAATAAAGTAAATTAAAATCCTCAAAATTTTCTTAAAATGATTAAAGTGTTTAAAAACGTAAAAATAAGTTGAATAAAATACAGCAATTTAAAATACAGTTACTAATATATTCATACGTGAAACTAACTTAATTTTAAGTGTAATTTTTTAATGAATTATTGTTAAATTTTATTTTGAACAAAATATTAGCTGGGGCCAAAACTCGACATAACTCTTTGAGTGATTATGTCACTCTTTACGAGACATATCGTCATTAATGTGTTTATTACAAAAAAAATTTATATATTTGTTTATTGGGTGTTGAGTTAAGTATTTTTTTATACTGTATTGTCTATTTATTTCATGAATTAATCACAATTATTTATTTAGTTTAGAAGAATAAGATAATATGAATTATTTAATTAAACTACTAATTAATATTATTAAGATATATATTTTTAATAAATTTTTAGAAGTTTTATTTTTTAATTTCAAATTTTTTTGGGCTAATTAAATAAAACTGGTCCCAGTTATTTGCGTAATTGACGCCACGAATGAATCAACAAACGTAATCCTTCGTTAATTATTAATTATTAATTATTATAGTTCATGTTATTAACGAGATCACGAGATGGTAGGCAGTCTTTTAAAATATGTCAAGCTTCTTCTTTTTTATTACAATACCACACATAAAAAAACATCAGATAAAAATAATAATATCTAAGAGAAAAAGTATTAGCATAATACCACAAAGGCTATCACTATTATTAGAAACGATTTCTTAATAAATGGATTCATTAAAGATATAATTATCTAATCTAAAAAACCTAACAAGACAATCCAACTTCAAATACTGTATACTGGTAAGACCTAACAAGACAATCCAACTTCAAATACTGTATATTGTTGGTGTGATTCAAAATTAGGATTTAAAGAAAGTAATATATAACCACCATCCAAGATTTGGTATGGTATATATATTAATTTATGCAGGCTAGCCACCTCTGCCCTTTAAATTGTTTCATTATTAATAATTATCAGCAATTAAAAAATATTTTTATAGAAATAATCGAAACCCTAGTCAAAGGTTGTATAATGGAGCACATGCAGTGTCACTGAATGGGAATGATCTAGTGAGTGACAATTCATTATTGCATACACTAATATAATTAGGTCATGTTTTTAAAATACAAGAAGTTTGTGGGGGTTTATTCCGACCGATAGAATATCATTTGAAAAATGATATTTATAACTCTTAAATAGAATAATAATTCTACTAAGTAATTAATTATAATTAAATATATATATTGATAAATTATGACTTTACATATAAATAATTATATATATTACTATTTATTTGATTAATCTTGGTTGGGGTTGGTTATCGGTAATAAGTACACAATATAACACACACTCTTCCTAGCTATATAAAACCAATCTTAGAGATCGCAGATCAGATGGAATCATACTTTAACATCAAAGGCCTTGTTCCATTTCGTAGTCCTATTTATGGCAAGAAGCTGAAGTGGTGATTTCAATTGGTTTTGTGGGCCATGATATACCCTTCAATACAATTGGCGATAGTGGCTACTTTAACTAGGACTTTATTAACATTAATCCACACTACACATCTATTCAATTCAAGATTTTCAAAAGTTTCAAAACATGTGATTTTCTCAAACTTATAAGTCAAAATTAATACCCTTTTATATAGGTAACAATAGATTACACAACATATTTATGATTTGTATCGAGATATCATATAAAAAAGATAATATTAATTAATTAATTTTAAATTATTATTTATTTTTAATTAAAAAATATTATATGTTTATTATTTTAGTAAAAATATATATGTTTAAATTATTGAGTTTGTAATAAGTTATTGAGTGTTAATAGCTTAAATTTAAATACAAATGAGATACGATTATATTTTATACATATAATTTATCTAAAATTCATAAATATTATATTTAAAAATTTATTTATTAAGAGATGATGTGAGATACACACCCATCATCGTTTTTACATATATCCCCCTAATAGATCACACTTAGAGATAATAATGGTGTCTTGTTGTGTTCGCATGCTAAGTTTGTATCTTATTGTATCAAGATTGTGTGTTTTATTTAATGGTTTGACAATAAAACTCATCATTCATTCATTTCAAATTAATTATTTTAAACCATTTGACAAAAAAAAAGATTTTATAAATTTGGAATTAAAGTCCAAATAACTTAATTGGATGAGTATTTTCTCTATCGGAAGAGTATGTTTGAATTACTAAATATTTTTCATTCCATCAATAATATCATTCATATAAAAAAAATGTCCTAAAAATTTCACTAATTATCTTAAAATATTATAAATTTAAATCGTATCAAATATATTTTAATTTTATTAAAAAAATTATCGGATATATCCCAATATTTGTCAAACGTTACTAGATTATGATTCTTGTACGTGGGGTTTCCCTAAAATAAACTAGCATCGAGTTGTAGTTCAAACATTAATGTCTTATTAATGAATTATGACTAATAATCTCCATCAAACTCTTACATTAGTGAATTTTCACTATGTTTTTTGTCATACTCGATTTGGATCATGTGTAAGAGAGAGGGAGAGAATTTGATGTGTTGTATTTACAATTTGAATATATAACATGAAAACTAAGAACGGAAAAGGAAGATATTAGATTGATACGAACAAAAATTTACTTAAACGATGATAGGTATAAATTATGTGCGTGGTCCTTAAAGCAAAGGTGTATATGATCCACAAGATCATGATAGGACAATTAACTTGAGCAGAAACGTAGTCATAACATAAGGCTTCGTTAAAAAATATCTTTTATTATTATTATTATTTTTTTCTTTCAAAATTTGGGCTACGAATTGAATAACTTAATTATTGAACAGTGGTCCAACCAAAAATTGATTATTCTAACGGCTTGATTTATACTTGTGTGATATGTGATGGACCATTTCTTGAAGGTCGCAATTCAATTTCTAAGTTTTCGGCACATTTTTATTGGTCATCATTCCCTAGCTTGGAATGTCTGTCTGAAATTGAATAAATAATATAATTCCAAAATCTTTTTTTCCTTTCTTTCTTGCCTTCAACCTTGATCGTTGAACATCTGTACTACAGACTATCGAACAGTCTCCCTTGAGTTTTACATTAATTCAAAGAAATAAATTCACAGAAAATGATGTGTACATAATAAATAAATAAAGACTGTTATCTTCAAGGCTAGTTATTACTTCTAGTAAATAAATTGAATTAATTTAAGATGATTTTAATGTCGAAATAAATTTTATTAATGTCATATCAATATTTTCATTTTAAAAAATTTTAGAAGATTGATTAATTAATATTAGAAATTATCAATAATTTTGCATTATTGTAAAAATAATGGATTAAATCATAAGTTCAAACGTATCACTTAATATGAAGGTGAAGAGTCTTAAAGTCAGATTATTAAGTGAGTTAAAAATAAAAATACTTTTAAAAAAATTGTATTTCTTGCAGTGCGAAGAAGAAAAGGATCTAAAATAAAAGTCTATGATGGGCTTTTGGCGGCTAGGCTTGTGGAAGGTTCTGACTCTACGGCCTGTATTACCTTATCTCTTGCTCTTAGTTAGCCCAGTTAGCTCCCGGATTAAAAAACAAATATAAAATTAGAAAAAAAAAGCAGCATAACAATCCATTTTATTCTGAGCTTATTGCATGAGAAAATGTAAAAAGCTTATTACAAGATGAATTTAAAGATAAAATGTTGAAAGTACGTATTATAGTTACACAACATATTTAAACAAAAAGAAACAAGAATCAGCTATTTACTTCGATACAATAGTCATTGCAATGCGAAGAGTTTTGCTCGGAGAAATAGAAGGAATATGTATTACACGTGTAAAATCTGAGAAAATATCGCATGAATATTCTACCATAATGAATTCAAGAATTCGTACATGAAATTTTAATGAATTTAAAAGAAATTGTATTGAGAAACAATCTGTTAACCGATAATTTTGCTACCTAAAAGTCTAATGAATTAAAGATAAATAACTAACTTCAAGATACAGGAACGAAAATCAAAATATTAAATTAAAGATAAATATTAAGTAACACACCTAATCTTGAACCAGAAGGCATCCTTCTGGGTTTTCTTAATGCTTAAGCCAGTAGTTTCGCAGTTGAGCCATATGCAATAATATCTCATCTCGACCCTGATTGGTGCTACTGCTGGTCATAATCCATGGTGGCACCATGTTGAAGTAACCACTTATCAACTCCTGAAAATCATTTAAATTTTCTTCTGGTTTCTTTCCTCCATTCCTTTTCTTCTTCCCCTTGTCACATTTGGTGAAGATCAAAGTCATAGGTATCTGCAGGCAATTTTTAAAAACTATTAACATCATAACACCTACCCTTCCAAATCTTCAATATACTTAATAGATACCTCCTTTTATCCTTTCTTGTCTTCTATAATAATGAAGTTCCGCAGAAACAGGTAAAATAAAAGTGTCAACTAACTCTAGTAGACACAGTGCAACAGATTGGAACTGACATTCAAGAGGTAATTTTGGGTATTCAGACCAAGTCAGACAACCACATATTTTATAAGTCAAAAATTGAAGAATAAAATATATATTGAGTTTCTTTTTAACCAGTTAAACAAATTGATAAAGAATACTACCTGATTCTGACCAAGCCATTTTGCATATTCAAGATCGATACTTTTGGCAGGGATACTAGCATCGATAAGAAGAAACACGGATACTAAGGTTGGCCTATTTAGAAAATAATCTCTAGTGAAATTTTCCCAATTTACTCGAAGCTCTTGTGGTGCAGATGCGTACCTGTTCAGAGCACACAATGTTATCAGGTATGCTGATTAGTTTTAATGATAAATAAGTGCAGCTAACAATTTACAAGTATACTTTAAATATGTAAAATCGGAACTTATATTGGCAGCAGATGAAACAAAATTGTAAACTTTTCTTAAATTAAAGTAATTGTATGTTAGCATGTAGACATCTAACCATTCTCCAACACAAACTCCAATCAGTGAATAAAACGACACGTGACTAAAATCTACAAGGTGTTCACTCCACCCCACACATCCAAAATGTTTCACTTTCCATACTATGAGTGTCTTTTTCACATTATCATGCCTGCATCAACTATATAAATAAGGATACAAAGAAAGCAAAAAATTTGTATTTAAAGTCATACCCATATCCAGGCAAATCGACCAGGTTACCAGCTATCGTTGATCTGAAAATGGTTGATACATTGTGTCTTGCCTACATGAATAAATAAACATGTTCAATGAACCACAATGCTTCCCATGTAGTGTCAGTACAGAACCAAAAAGTTGCAATGCCAATAAAAAGAGGGCGCTTCAGAAAGTAAACTAACCAAGCTAATAATAATATTGCTCAATAGCTAAAGCTATTAAACTGAGATGAAACAAAGTGCTCTAACACCAATTTGATTGCGCCAAAATTTAACAGCCATAACTGGAAACAGATGGTAGTTTAATAGTATGCTAGTAAGCTCCCGGACGTTAATGCACACACATTAACCAAGAATCAGATAATGTCGTTAATAGTAGTCAGATAAAGGTCCCCTTGGGCGTGATGTTTTTGGAATTAGTTTGGTCAAATGTGGTTTTAGAGAAGCATTTAGCTGTTTGGCATTAAGCAATTAGAAGAAATGATTATGATGACAAACATCACCAAGTGTTCATATTTGATATTTGAATATTTTGCAGCCCTTCCTAAACTTGAGTACAAAATTCAGAAAACCTTTTTTGAATAATTTTTTGTTAATTGCTTATTTCACACATTGAAATGGTCTTCTACGTTTGAGCCCACCCACATACCAGGTTACCACCGTTTCTGAACATAATGTCCATGACATTGAAACCTGAAGCATCTGAACCTCTGGCAGTAGAGATTTAGTTCAACATAAAAAAAATACTCTTTCTCATTATCAGAAGAACATGTCCCACTAATGGGGGAAAACATCAATTTTAAAATAATCAAGACCAGAGGGTAAAGAACAACTTGATCAAGTATCTACAAATGGTAAACATCTAACATCTGATGAAAAATGAGAGACCACAAAATTTATTGTTTCAACCAATCAAAGTAAGAGTAGCTGAAAATAGATCCACATAATTTTTGTATGTAACATTGTCGAATTCCTTCTATGATCAGTATAAAGTGGACGTGTAAGAACAATTTCATACCGATCAGAGCTTTAAAAGTCTTAATTGGAATCTTAGGAAGTTCTCTTTTAATTTGTAGTGCTTTTGCTGACAATCTCTTCCACCATGAACATCAAGGCCAGGAAAAAGAAGAGAGTGAAATGAAGCACATCCATCCACATTAATCTTTTTTCTCCTCCAAAGATAGAAAATATTTAATCCCCTGCTTCCAAGAAGCATCCTGTTGTTGCTCAATCCATGATAAAAGACAGCTATATAATAAGCAGAAAGTTGACATACAGAATCCGGTACCTAAAAGGTATAAATTGGAAATTCGCTACTTGAACAATAGGCCATATACCTCCTTCAAGAATCAAAGTAGGGAGAAAGTCTCTTTTCACATCTTCCTTGATTTGAGGAATGCTTTTACCGGCTGAAAAATCCATGAATGACAAAAACACAAATAAATCCAATGGCCCAAAAATAATTGCATCAATGGCAACTTTTGAACCAACAAAGCGAAATGAATTTGGCTGTAGTTGAAGGCAAAATCTTATAAATCGTTCCAGATATTCATACCTGCAAAATGTTAGAGAACTTCATGCTTTACTTCTTCTAAATCAATTCAATAAAAAAGTACTTCTAAATCAACTTTAAAGCTTCAAACAAATCTCTTTTTCACGACTTCTAGTGGAAGGAAAAAAAATAGTAATCAAGGACTGAATCAAAAAAGAGAAATTGGCAACTAGCAGTATCTAGTAACTAGTAATCAATAGGCAACAAGTGGCATTTTCGCCTACCAATAATGTCCAACTGGAGCAAAAAATCCAAATCCGAATAAGTTGGTCATAGCAACTGGTCTCCAATTGATTTGAATTCTTCATCTTTCTTATGATGTATAATTGTAGATTTTTCATTGATACAGCAAACCAAGAACAATTTGAGAACTGTTAGAGATATTAATTGTATATTAGATTTCTATCACTAGTTGAATATATTAGTTGTATATTAGGTTTTTTAGTTGTGTATTAGTTGAATATGGAGTGGACGAACGTAAGAACAAATATCTCCTCGAAACTGCACGTGTCTTATTATTTCAAATGAATGTTTCTAAACCTTTTTGGGCCGATGCAGTTTCAACAACATATTTTCTTATTAATCGCATGCCCTCATCTGTTCTTCATGGTGAGATTCTTTACAAAATTTGGTAACACTTGTTTTGTTCGAGATGTTCGTCCGCATGTTACTAAATTAGATCCCAAGTCTTTGAAGTGTATCTTCCTTGGTTATTCTCGTCTCTAGAAAGGTTATAGATGTTATTGCCCTAGTCTTAACAAATATCTTATCTCAATTGATGTTACCTTCATGGAAGGCACCCTATTTTTCGTCTTTTTCTCCTCCTACACGTCAGGGGGAGGATGACGATTTGTTAGTCTATTCTATCACATCATTTGAATATGTCTCTGATCCAGTTCCTATGAGACCTCTTATAACTCAAGTCTACTCCAGACATAGACCTTTTGATTCATGTCCTGCACCTGCTTCTTTGTCATCAGATCCAATCCTGAACGATGATCTTCCAATTGCATTACACAAAGGTAAACATCAATGTACTTATCCTATTTCTTCTTTTGTTTCTTATAACTGCTTGTCGTCTTCCTCTTCCTCTTGCTCTTTTATTGCCTTTCTTGATTCTATTTCTATCCCTAAAACTGTTCACAAAGTCATATCTCATCCTGGTTGGCATCATGCAATGATCGAGGAAATGAATGCATTGGATGACAATGGTACTTGGGACTTGGTTGATTTACCTTCGGGGAAACGGGCGATCGGATGCAAATGGGTGTTCACAGTTAAGGTTAATCCAGATGGGTCAGTTGCTCGATTAAAGACCCGTCTTATTGCTAAGGGATATGCTCAAACCTATAAAGTAGACTATTCTGACACTTTCTCTCCCGTTGCTAAATTGACCTATGTTCGATTCTTTATTTCTATGGCAGCTACTCACCATTGGCCTTTGTATCAACTAGATATCAAGAATGATTTTCTTCATGGTGATCTTCAAGATGAGGTGTTTATGGAGCAACCTCCTGGTTTTGTTGCTCAAGGGGAGTCTAGGAAAGTTTGTCGTCTCCATAAATCTTTGTATGGTTTGAAACAGAGTCCTCGTGCTTGGTTTGGAAAATTTAGTCAAGCTATAGAAACGTTTGGTATAATGAAAAGCAAGTCTGACCATTCTATGTTCTACAAACAATCAGAAGCTGGTATCATTCTTTTAGTTGTGTATGTAGATGACATTGTTATTACTGGAAGTGATACTACGGGAATTTCATCTCTTAAGTCTTTCCTACATACTCAGTTTCACATGAAGGATTTGAGGATGCTAAAGTATTTCTTGGGTGTTGAAGTCACAAGGAGTAAAACAATATCTTTCTATCTCAGAGAAAATATGTCTTGGACTTATTAACTGAGACAGGAAAATTAGGAGCAAAACCTTGTAGTGTTCCAATGACTCCGAACATCCACTTACTGGAGATGGGGAACTCTTTAAATATTTTGAGAGATATCGTAGGGTGGTTGGAAAGTTGAATTACCTTACCGTGACTCGTCCAGATATTGCATATTCGATCAGTGTTGTTAGCCAATTTATGTCATCCCTAACAGTTCATCATTGGGCAACGTTAGAGCAAATTTTGTGTTACTTGAAAGGAGCACCTGGACGTGGTATCTTGTATGAAAATCATGGACACATTCATATTGAATATTTTTCAGATGCAGATTGGGTAGGTTCCAAAGTGGATAGAAGATCCACATCAGGCTATTGTATTTTCATTGGAGAAAATTTGGTCTCATGGAAAAGCAAGAAGTAGAATGATGTGTCACGATCGAGTGTAGAGTCAGAATATAGGGTTATGGCACAATCTGCGTCTGAGATAATATGGATATATCAGCTCTTGGATGAAGTAGGTCTTAAAACTTTAGTACCAGTAAAATTGTGGTGTGATAACCAAGTTGTTCTTCATATTGCTTCTAATCCTATGTTTCATGAGCGAACTAAACACATTGAAATTGATTGTCATTTTGTTCGCGAGAAAATTCAGCAAGGTTTGATTTCTACAGGATATATGAAGACTCGAGAACAACTAAGAGATATCTTCACGAAAGCTTTAAGTGGGGTTTATGTTGATTATCTTTGTAACAAGTTGGGCATGATTAATATCTATGCTCCAACTTGAGGGAGAGTGTTAGAGATATTAGTTGTGTATTAGGTGTCTATCACTAGTTGAATATATTAGTTGTGTATTAAGTGTCTTAGTTGTGTATTAGGTGTATGTCAAATAAGAGTGTCTCTAGCTTTGTATATAAATATGTAGTGTTTTGAATGGAAATTAATAAGAGTGAATTCTGAGTTTTACAAGAACCGAAAAGAAAGGAGCAACGGCGGCTCAATTTAGGATTGAAACAAGAGAATAATTCTCTGAAATTCAACTAAATATCATTATCAACTAATCATTCCATAGCTGGCTAAAGACTATATAGCCCACACACTCCTTTTGGCTTAGCAAACCGAATGCCACATGCTCACTAGATGTCAAAATAACATAACTAACTTATCTTTCCTATATATAACATGCTAATTGATGAGTGCTCAAAAAACACTAAAATAACCATGATTTTATGCACATTAATTGATTAATATATATATATATATATTTATATGTTTTATCATATATTTATATATATTTGTCTTTTTCGGAATCACGGGTATTTTTTTGTTTTTCAGGTATTTTGGCTTAAAAACGTAACTTAAAGACTCAAAGAGGAATACTGGAAGCAATACATCACAAATATATTAATAAATAAATGGGGAAAGGTCAATAAATATGGAAAAATTGGATAAAATGGGTCAAAAATGTCAAAAAGGAGAAAATCGCGCCGCATGCCTCATTGCAAGAAGACGCCCACGTCCGCCAGCGTCGAAGACGCGCCCAGTCCCAGTTCCGCGCACGCCCGTGCGCATCTCACCTGCTCCCGCGCGCGCAGCGCCTGCCATCAGTGCGCGCACCGACGCCCATTTCGCCCCATTTTTCACATGTAGCCGCCCCATGACGTCATGCTGACGTCATCAATGACCTCAGCATTTGCACTCCGCGTTTTCACATTTTTTCACTCATTTTTTCTCTCCATCCTCACCTATAAATACCCCCCTTCTCTTCACTTCAAAACACACCTCAAAACACATTCTTTTCTCTCTTTCTTTCTCTCTTTTCTTAGATTTTTTAGTTTTTTTAGTTTTTCTTAGTTTTTAGCTTTTCTTAGTTAATTTCTCTTAGTTTTAGAGTTCTTTCCTTTTTGGGAAGAACTAGTTATGTTTTTGTAATTTATTAGCTTTTTTGATTCAATAAATGGGAGTGCAAATTCTGCTTGGAGGTTTTCCAAAGAACGGGAATAGCATCGAAGTTACGTAAGGATTTTATTTTCTTCTGAGCTTATTTTTTATGTTTTATTCTTACATGTTATATTTAATTTGTCTGTGATTAAATTTAACTCTGCTGGCTGTTTATAAAAATGATGTAATAATAACGTTGTTATGCTTGCGAAATATTAAATAGGTAAAAATCTCTAAAATGAATTGATTTTATTTTTATTCAAAATTTTATATTAAGAATGTTAGAGAGAAATATATTATTTTTCATTACAAACTTAAATTCGAAAATTAGATTTTAAGGTTTAGTTATCCGGTCTGATTTAGAGTAGTGCTCTTTTATTTGTTGGTACAATCGCCCAGTAGTTAGAGTGAAGCTCTATTTCAAAAGTTTTTATAAGAATTATTATCTGAAAATGTATTGACAACATGTTTTCAGTAGTGGTTTTAAAACTTGAAAGTTAGTACTCGGATAACTAAATTCTTAGGTTTAATTTGGACACCTTGAATAAAGTTTAAACTGTCTAACCCCACCAAAGGTGGCATTTAAATGGTTCATTTTCAATCTCTTAGAAAAAGGAATTAATTTAATTAACCAAATTAGTTATCAACCCCACCCATAGGTGTTAATTGATTTGTTTAGTTAACAAAGAATATCTAACCCCACCAAAGGTGGTATTCATATAAAAAAGAGAGAATCAATAAATATCAATTCATATCTTTAATAACCTAAATAATATGAGCAAGCATAATTAACTTAGTTATTATATCCATAAATACTCCACTATTTTAAATGATAAAATTTGCATAAATGTTTATTGAATCTATGTTTATTTTTATGTAAGTAGATTAAAAACACAAAACCCCAAAATATCATGACAGGATGTTTAGGATTTAATTTCGTTTTTAAAAGTTTGAATAATAAATTAAAAACCACATACATTCCTTCCTTAGATCGACCTTGGGAGTATACTTATCATTTTCTACGAAATGATTCGTGCACTTGCGAGAGTTTTATAAATAGATAAAACCAAAGTAACGGGCAGGATCGGCGATGTCGGTTCTGCCCCGATCACTAATTGAGAGAGATAAAATATAATTAACAAGTTTAGCTACTAAAGGTTATTAAAAAGAAAGTGATACAACATGAAAATGGGCTGCATTGTTGGCTGGTGATGGTGGCTGCAATGTGGTGCATTGTGAGGATGGTGGCTGCATCAATTATCCTCCTCTTGAAGAAGATTCAATCTCGAATCTCCAATGAAAATTGGGGCTGCATTTGGTGGATGATAATTAAAGATATCCTTGACATTGAATGTGGAGGAAGTTTCTATATAAGGTGGCATGTCAATAACATAAGCATTGTCACTAATTTTCTTAACAATTCGCACAGGGCCAAACTTTTTGGCATGGAGTTTGGAACAACTAGGTTGTGACAAACGATCTTTGTTGAGATAAACCAAAACAAGATCCCATTCATGGAATATTTTCTGTCTTCGATGTGCATCAACTTATTGTTCATACTTACTATTGACATCAATAAGTCTTTGCTTCACCTCTGCAAGCTTGTGTTGTGTTTCTTCAACTAGCAAACTAGTAGCTTTGCTCTTGTAATGAGGGAGGGATGTAAGATCAACAAAGCCTTGGTATAGACAATAGAAAATGGGTTCTTCCATGTGCTTTTTTTGGGTATGCTATTAAAAGCAAACTCAACTTGGCAAAGTGCAATATCTCATTGTTTTGGCTTGTCAATGGCTAACCAATGCAACATAGCACCAAGTGTTCTATTCATTACCTTAGTCTAGCCATCAGTTTGTGGGTGAAAAGAGCTATTGAATTTGAGGGTAGCATCCTGCCTTTTACAAAGTTCACATGAAAAATGACTTATGAATTTAACACCATGAAGATTGACTATGTCTTTAAAGAACAAGTGAGTTACAAAACCTCCATTTGCAGTTTTCTTTCAAGGTAGGAAGTGTAACATTTTTGAAAGCCTGTCAACAACAACCATAATAGAGTCCATCTATGTTTGAGTTTTTGGAATGTCTAGAATAAAATCCATACTTATGTCTTCCCAAATGTTGGCTAGAACTAGTAATGGAGTGTATAACCCTGTGTTTTGAGTATATCCCTTAGCAATTTGGCATATGCCACACCTCTAAACAAAAGGAATAACAACCCTTCGCATATGAGGCCAATAGAACCTATCATTGAGTAAGGCCAATGTTTTTATCTCGACCTATATGGGCAAAGAGACCACCAAAGTGAACTTCATGAAGTAGTTGTTCTCGAAGAGAGCTCTTAGGAATACAAAGTTGCATCCCTTTGAAAAGATAACCTTGATGAATGAGAAATTCATCAACAAGTATATGAATTCAACATTGATGTCAAATGTTATCTAATTTTGTATCATCCTGATATATATCAGATAAGGTGTCAAAGCTTGTAATTTAAGCATGAAGAATAGTTAGTAAATATGATTTTATGCTCAGGGCATCTACCATTATGTACTACAAAAAATAATCCCCATATGATATGTATACAATTCATCTGCTTTTGGAAGTTGATAGATTGTAATACATGATGATCTAAATGCAGAAAAAAAATCTCTTTGAATGAGATAATGTTCCCAATGTTTGAAGCATTTGATCACAACATAAAACTCTTATTCATAAGTGCTTCATTTTTTTCTTGCCTCATTCAATTTTTCACTAAAAATCTTGATTGGTCGACCCTCCCACATAAGCACAATACCTATGCCAGTGCTAGAGGCATCACTTTCCACCTCAAAAACCTTTTCAAAATTAGGAATTGTTAAGACAGGTACATTGCATAGTTTATGTTTAACTTCTTGGGAACTTTTATTTTGCAACTCTCCCTAATGAAATTTTCTTTTCTTTAAACAATCAGTAATAGTAGCAACAATGGAGCTAATTTTTTTGACAAATATTTTATAAAAAGTTACTAAACCATAGAAGTTACGTATCTCATGAACGTTAAAAGGAGTTTTCGATCTTTGATATCTTGGATTTTTTGTGGAACGACAGAGACAACATGTGCACTGATAATACAACCTAAGAACAACAAGGTGTTATTCATATACTCATATTTCTTGAGATTCAAAAACACATTGTTGTCTCTAAAGGATTGCAACACACTCTTCAAATGATCATGATGTTCAACAATAGACTTACTAAAAATGAATATGTCATCGAAGTAAACAACAATAAATTTGCCAATGAATGGTTTAGGAACTTGAGTCATGAATCTCATAAATGTACTTGAGGTATTATATAAGCCAAAGGGCATAACAAGCTACTCATAGAGCCCATCATGTGTCTTGAAGGCAGTTTTTCACTTATCTCCTAGTTTGATCTTAATTTAATGATAGCCATTCTTGAGATCTAGCTTTGAAAAAACATTTGAGCAATCAAGCTTCTTCAGCATATCCTCCAATCAAGGGATAAGGAATCTGTATTTGATTGTGATTTTATTGATGGTTATACTATCCATACACATTCTATGATTGTTGTCTTTCTCAGGAACAAGAAAAACTGACACAACACATGGGCTTAGGTTCTCTTGAATGTGCTCTTTTTTGAGAAAATCATCTACAATGCCTTGCAAAATATCATGCTCTCGTGGGCTGATATTGTAATGGGGCATATTAGGTAATTTTACATCTGGAAGCAAATCGATTTAGTGTTGATTATTTCTTAAGGGAGGTAAATCATCCACTACTTCTTCTAAATAGACATCCTTGTAATCTTCTAGTAGTTGTTGTGAGCCATCAGGTACAACAAAACTGTATTGTTTACCTCTCTAGCTATCAATATGAGTACCATTTTATACCATTTTATCTTTGTGAAACTCTCAAGGGAGTTACTCGCCATTAACTATAACTATCACCTTTTTGGCTCGACTAGTGTTAACCACAGGCTAAATTTCAAGCATTGGGTTCAAAAGAATTTGTTTGCCCTTCCAAGGAAAAAGATAGGTAATGTTTTTACCATTATATATGGCATCAACATCAAACTGCCAAGGCCTTCCCAATAAGACATGACAAGCATCCATATCAACCACATCACAAATGCTAATGTCTTGGTAATGTTTTCCTAATGAGAAAGGAACCATGTATAATTCAATAACTTTTGTTTCAACTCCTTTTTTGATCCAACCAATTCTGTAAGGTTTGGGGTATGGTTCAACAATCAATCTCAAAACTTTAACCAATGCCTTTGATTTAACATTCTCATTGCTACTACTGTCTATAATAACATTGCACACCTTTTTTGTTTACGGTGTATCTAGTTAGAAAAATTGCATGCCTCTAAGTTTTTCCAGCCTGTTTTGAAGTGAGCAAGAGTTTCTACAAAATGTACACCATAGTTTCACCTTGATCTCCCTCTTCATCTACTATCTCAGGGTCTTCTAGCTTATATTCATAAGCATCTTCATACCCTTCATCTAATTCTCCATAATCCTCTACATAGTTAATTGCTCTTATCTTAAAACATTCACTTGATTGATGTCGTGACTGTAAGCATTTGAAGCACTTGAATGGGATAGGTTTAGTATAAGGGTTGGTTTTGTATGAGTAGGTATTAGGCTTGGGTGAGTTTCTGTTTTGTTTTGAAGGTTCACCAGCTTGTTTGTAAGGTGATTGAGTTAGATTAGGGATAGGTTGATAGGGGTTAGAGTTTCTCTCAAAATAAGGCTTAGCATATTGTTTCCTAGTATAAGAAGCACGAGTAGTTTTAGCCATATGTGCTTCAAACTTAGTGGCTACTGATATGGTTTCAACTAAAGTCATTTGTACTCTAACATCTTATAAGGAATCTTTAAGACCATAAATCAAACATAATACCTCATAAGAGCTATCCTCATTCAGGTTGTTTCTAACACTTAATCTCAGAAATTCATCAACATAATCATTAACAGTATGTGTACCTTGATAGCATTGGATGAAACGTGTATATAGGATTTGCTTATAGTCATCTGGTAAAAATCTTATTCTCATCAAATGTTTTAACCTATCCCAAGAATTGAATTATGGCTTGTTCATTTGTTGTCGAGTAAACTCAATTCTCTCCTACCGTGCCAAAGCTCCTCCATGAAATTTGTAGACCACTATATTGAATTTTTTATCCTCAGATACTTCTAGATAATTGAGAAAATTTTATGTTATAGATTCCTAGTCATGATATTCTTTAATATCAATTCTACCATGAAATTTTGGAGTTTCATTTTTGAAACGAAAATCGAACTCATGGTGGTTTCTCACTCTTGGCATGAAGTATTCTTGTTGAGGTAGTTCCATAACTCTTGGAGCATTTATAGCTTCTTCTACATCTCCAATGTGATCAACAATATTTTGAACTGGTCTAGTAGCTCTCTCTCGTCATTCACCTCTCCTTGTATTAGGACTATTAGCTGGTTCTTCTTGTTTTCTGACTAGATACCTATCTTCATTGTTGTTGTTTTCTCAATTTATTTGGTCTAATGAATGATTTAAATTCACAGATATCTGAGTCATTTTGCATCAATTCGTTGTTCTTGCAACACCAAAAGTTGCTCATTAACCTTAGTAGAGTTTCCTCATTGCCATATCGATCAGTTGCATCCTTAGTAACCATAACAATTAAGACAAACCAAAGCTATGATACTAGTTTGATGCAGCAAACCAAGAACAATTTGAGAATCAAAAAGAAATGAGCAACATTGGCTCAATTCAGGACTGAAACAAGAGAATAATTCTCTGAAATTCAGTTACACATCATTATCAACTAATCATTCCATAGCTGGCTAAAGGCTATATAGCCCACACACTCCTTTTGGCTTAGAAAACCGAATGCCACGTGCTCATTAGATGTCAAAATAGCATAACTAACTTATCTTTCCTTCACACAATAAAGCATCAAAATATCCTATTATCTTAATGCTATAATAAGCTAATTAAGAGAGATAAAATATAATTAACAAGTTTAGCTACTAAAGTTATTAAAAAGAAAGTGATATAGTATGAAAATGGGCTGCATTGTTGGTTGGTGATGGTAGCTGCAATGTAGTGCATTGTTTGGATGGTGACTGCATCGGTCATTCTCTAAAAGCAAACCTATTGATTACTTTTTCTCAAGAGGGACAAAGATCATCTCATATGCAAATTTCAAACTCGCAAAACAAACAACAGTAGCTATGACATTATTAATCTTCTCTATTTTTCTAGTTTTATTTTTTCAATAACTATATTACTCATATACTCGTAATTAAGACTTAAATAATAGATATTTGTATGCCCAAGTGGGTATACCGTTGAGTCACAAGCTCGTAGTAAAAAAAACGTGCAATAAAGTCTTTGGGTTACACTTGGTTACCACAAAAATGACTCTACTAAGACATCAATTTTCATTAAAAAATAAATAATAAAGGGAAATAAAGATACCCAAAATGCCTAAATTGTTCGCAAACACAGACCCAAAGGGGAAAGAACCAGAAATTCCAAGAAATACACTTGAAAAATAAAGAGAAACATGAATTGACAAATGGGTATATACTTGAACCATTGTGTGCCTCTTAGTCATTGAATGAGTGATGGTTTGGGCGACAATATCACCAAAACCCCATATCAAACCCAAGCCTTAAGTGGATGAACGATTAAAGATTTGTGGTACCACTTCCACAACCTCAACATACGTCCCGAATATTACGAGACTAAAAAATCGAAATCAAAAGATCAAGAATCTAAAAGAGAATTTAAAGCAATGGTATTGTAGGTTTATTTCTTTTGAGGTAACAATATCCAATTGCATTTTCAATTTATTCCTTAATCAAAGTACCTACTTATGAAAAGTTTCCCCAAAATTTTCTTCCATTCAATGAGGAAAAAATTACCACATTATATTAGTGTAACATTTTATGCAAATACGTGTGATACTTGAAAATCAATGTGGATGATAAAGCATCAAAGGTTGTATTAAAATCATTGAATATGAAAATTTAAATGAATTCTAGGTAGCTCAATTCATCAAGAATTGATCATGCATCGATTAAGGAGTTTCTATACAAATTTTGATTCCCAATTGTGAATAATCGAGCAAGGGGTTGATTAATCGAGCTTGTAAGTTTTCTTAGGAAATAACGAACAAGGGCACGAGAATTTTCACATGAAGGTTTGAAATTGAGGGACATTTTGGTAAAAGATTATAGAGTGTGTATGAGCATCATTGTTGCCTTAGAATTCAATAAGAGATATGAAGATTGGAGGCTTGGAGAGCTTGAGAGAAAGAGAAGTAAGAAATAAATAGTGTTTTCTTTATTAATGGTGGTGAGGAAGCTTGGTGTTTCTTGGGCAACTCTTTGGGTGTTAGCTTCTCTAAGGTATTGTTATTTTCTAAATAATAGAGCTTACATCCACAACACAAGCAACCAAATAATAGTTCATTGTAAATCAAAGAGGATGACAACCTATACTATTTAATAACATTTCAATCGTCTATTATCATCATCATATAAGCATCACTTAATCCCCCTTTTAGTCCCCAAGAACACACCTAAAGCCTCACATTTCCTTAATGGAGATACACTTTGACTCTTAGACTAATAATGGATTGAATAGGAGATAACAATACCTTAGAGAAGCTTATACACAAATAGTTGCCTAAAAAACACCAAGGTTCCTCATCACCATTAATGGAGAAAACCTTAATTTTATCTTACCTCTTTTTGCTCAAGCTCTCAAAGCCTCCAATCTCTATCTCCCTTATTGAATTCTAAGACACCAAAGGTTTTTATAACGCCCCTTGTTCTTTTATCAAAAGTGCCCCTCAGTTCTAAACTCCCATGTGACATTCTTATACCCATGTTAATCATTTCTTGAGAAAATTTACAAACTCAATCGATCAATCCCTCGCTCGATCGATCAACCATTCATAATTGAAAATCCAACATTGGGTAGCAACTCTTTAATCGATACATGATCAATTTTCAATCAATCGAATCTTTTCTTGATCCATTGAGTTACCCAAAATCCATTCAAATCTTCATATACAATGCTCATATCCCAACTTTTGATGTTTGATGTTAGTTTTCAAGCATCTCTCGTGAATTTGCATCACATATTACAATTCTCCACCTTTATGCCAATTCTTGGAAATAACCATTGCCTAGGTCCTCCACCACCTTTCAAGTACCATGAGTAAGTGGTCACCTCTACCAAGTAACACCACTAGGACAAGATAATAAGTTTAGTATCCATCGTGTCTTCAATCTTATGATTTGTCACCAACTTTACCTCCAAGTATTCTTTAATAACTTCCCAGATCAACCATATCAACCATGAGGCTTCATTCACATCCACCAACTAGATAACCCATCTTAGCATGGTAGAATACCAAGCCTCAACCGATTATACCATGATCTCATAGCTCATTGAATCACATACAACCATGAAGTTAAGAACCACACAACCCAACATATCAAACTTCACACAAAAAAATTGACCATACACATAATCAACTCCAATTGTACCTTCAAGATACACCAAAATTATACTCATTACATATCCTAAGTTTTTCACATCAAGTGAATCCAAAAACTTTATCACCTCTATAACCACACTAATAATAAAAGAAGATAATGAAATAAATAAGTCAAAGTGTTGATTCATGATATCCTTTTGTTGTACAAACTTCGTTGTACAAACTTCGTTGCACTAACATTGGCCTTGTATCCTTCCAAATCAAGCTCAGGTACACCATCCTCCAATGTGCTCTCCAATAGTCATCACTATTGCTTGCACATCTAGGAATAAGTACTTTTTCTTCTTTATCATACAAAGAACTATTTTATCATATACATTCACATGCCATATATGGGTATCCTACCTACTCATAGCATCTCCAAAAAACATCGACTTCGCACATAATACATAAGCGAGGTCTAACCTTCCAGGAGCTACTCTATTGTGATGAACTCGATTTCTTGCTATAGAGCAATCACCAACTAGCCGAGATGGCTCGAATGATGCAGTGTTGATTAATATCTATGTATTTTTTTGAGAATGTTCTTCATCATCACTAAGTCTCTCTTCTAATTTCTTATGCATCTCAACCAGATTTCTATGTTCACATTCCAACTGCTCGACTTCACTACAAACTCATCTGGCTAGACTTGGTGAGCTAATGGAATCCTTAGAACCGACCTGTGAGAACATCACATCCTCTTCAAATGTTACAAACCTACTGATGATGCACTTCTTGCTTTCATCACACTAGAGCCTGTGACCAACACCACTTGGATAAACTAAGAAAAAACATTTCAATACTCTATTTTCCAACTTCCCACATCCAATCCATGCATAAGAAACACAACCAAATACTCTTAGATGGTTGTATTTCACTTGATATCCAATCCACACTTCTTTGGGTGCCTTAAAGTCAAGAGGAATTGACAGACATCTATTAATAAGATACCCTACTGGACAATCAACCTCGCCCTAAAATCGTAGGGGTAAGTTGGCACTAAAAAGTATATAGTCAACTCTCTTTAGAAGAGTCATCGTTAACCTTTCTACCAACCCAAATTGTTGAGGAATCCTTGGAACAATCTTGTGCTTGATAATGACATTCTTTCTAAACAAACCATCAAAGGCTTTACAAAAAACTCCAAACCATATTCTATCATAAGGTTCTTCACATTCATCCTGGTTTGGTTCTCAATAAGAAACTTCTACTCTTCAAACTTCTCTAAAGATTCATCTTTACTTTTCAGTAATATACTGAAAGCTTGCTAGAATGGTCATCAATAATACAAGGAACATACTTGGAACCATCCATTGACAGTATCTCTTCTGACCTATATAAGTCTATATGCACACACCCTAATATACTATTTCAATTGCACCTTGCCAAAGAGAATGACATTTTCTTGTCATTGCTAATTTTACAATGATTATAGAAAAGTCATCTCATTAACTAATCAACCACCAATATATTTTCTCTTATATAGTTCCTTCAATCCTCGAGCATTAATGTGGCTTAACCTTTTATGCCATCAGTTCACATCCACTTCAATGTGGATACACATATCATCTTTAGTCTTCGCAATACCATTGAAAATATATAACCCATTTCTCTATCTACCATAAAAAATAACCAACAAGCCCTTATGTATCTTAATTTGACTGTGTTTGCTTTTCAAACTAAAGCACATGCTATCCAGCATACCTAACATATAAATTTATTTTTCAACTTCGAAACATGTAACACATTTTTAAGAATTAACATCAAACCATCATCCAATCAAAGATATACTATGCCAATGCCTACAATTTCACACTGTAGGTTGTCGACAAATTTGTGATATCGCCTTTTAGTGATTTGACTCAACAAACTAGCTTCTATGAGATGTAAAGAGGTATGTACACCTAATTCCAAAACCCATGTGCTACAATTTCCACCATTCATCGAAATAACAAGTGCTTGGTATATTCACAACTTGTCTCCTCATCTACCACTAAAGTTCTTCCACTACTTGAAGCTTTCATCTTGTGTTCTACCCTTTCTGGACAATCTCTTGTAATGTGACCGTGTTAACGATAACACCTCACATTCCTCTTTGCTCCTTACGACTTAGATTGAGAGTGAATCTTATCATTAAACTTTTTTTTCTTTTATCACCTCCACGACCATGAGTAAACAATACATCCCCTCTACCACTTACCATTAAGATGTAAACCTTTCATCTTCAACTTCAAATCTCGTGTTCTTGAGTGGGAAACCACTTGCCCAAATAGATTTTATCTCTTCCAAACTTTAGCCCTAATAGAAAATAGGCAAAATTTTCATCACTTAAACCCTTTCTAATGTTTGACAAGTCATTAGAGACCAAATTCGACTCTAAGTCCTTTGACATATCCATTCTAAACCTAAACAACTATTCTTTCAAATAGAACCTCCAAGACATCATCTTTTACATGAATGTCTTGTCCAACTTCTTTCATATACCTTTTGCAGTCACCTCATCTTACACTCATGAATCATATTAGCATGCAAGTATAAATAAATTGAGGCATAAGCAATCGCCTACAATTCTTTCTTTTGAAAATTGGTGAATCCATCCGAAAACTTTGTATTATTTTCTAAAGCTTGTGCTACCTTTTGTTAAATCAAGATGCTCCTTATCTTTGTCTTCCATATGTGGAAATCACCAATTTCATCCCATTTTTTTATCTCATGTTTACTCATAATTGATTACATTATAAATATATTCAAACAAATTTTTAACAATTTTTACAAAATTCTCACCAATAAGACTGTAAAATAAATCGTGAAATTTAAAAATACACAAATCAATCCAAAACTGAAACCTTGAATTTTGTTACCATTATGTTGTGATTTTATCGAGTCTTATTGAGACACATATAAATAAAACAGAATTAACTCATGAATTGATTGTTATTCAATCAAATAATTAGCACAAAAAAGAATCAAATTGAAACCGATTGATAAACAATAGTTAGGATTGGGAAAAAAATGCTTTAAATTGACCATGTTATTTGCTATATTTGAAAACAATGAAATTTTTTTGATCAAAAAACAAAACCACTTAAAATTTGAATTACATATAATAAAGACTCTGCTTCAGCGGTTCAACCTCCTGCAGAGACGTTAAATGCAAAACAGTTAAAACGTGGGCCTTGGTCCACCATGGATATAGTTCTAATTTATTTGATTAATCTCTTATCATGATTTTTGATTTTTTTTTTCTGAATGCCAATTCTAATTATTATCTCACTCAATAAAAAAATTCTAATAGTAAGCAAGACTTTATGTTAAAAGCCCCAAAAAAGTTGTATAAAAAATAACTAATAAAAATTATAACAATAAAAATAACTAATAAAAATAACACTTAATAATATTAAATAAATTTAAATAAAATAAATTTCAATATTAAACGAATAATTTATTGTAATTTAATTTTAATAACATTCAATACTAAATATAAGGATATAAGAATATAATTTTTTTTAATAATAAATGTATATGAATTATACATAAAGGTGATTTATTTTATAATTATAAATATAAAGATATTAATTTTATTGTTTTTGCAGTAAGTTTTTTTGCATTATTTTGCATTTCATCAAGAAATTATTTCTTTTCACATCATATGACTTCTTTTAGTAGCTTGCTGTAACCGATTAACGACCCTTTCTGATGTTTTGGCAATTCTCTTATCCTAATTCAACTTGTTTAGCAAAAAAAAAAAAAAAAAAACTTGACCTTAACTTCTTGCATCATCATATTGCCTCTTTTTTTTTTTTAATAAACGTTGACCTCCAAAACTAACATGCAACTCAACTATTGGCCTTCTCCTCTTTACTCGAAACCCAAATACATCCCTCCCTCCCTTTATTAAAAGTTCACCAATACTCTCTCTCTCAATCTACATCCCACCGTTGACTTTGCAAAATTTTCAATCCCAAATAACCCAATTGAGTTGGCATTGCCATGTCTAATCAAAAAGTCAATTTTATAATTCCCTTCAAATCCAAATATCTCAACTCTTCGTGACTTCATCAAGCAAATGAACAACACAAGTGATTCTGGTGGTTTTCTTGGCTCTAATAACATTGGTGGATTTGGCTATGCAGTTGGAGTTTCAGTTGGAATCCTATTGCTTATCACAACAATTACTCTTGCTTCTTATTTTTGCACCAGAACCCAACAACCAACATCACAATATAGGAATAATACCCAGGAGCTAAACAACTTGCCAAACATTGTTATTGATGTTGGGCTTGATGAGGCAACTTTACTTAGTTACCCAAAGCTGCTTTACTCTGAAGCTAAGCTTAAAAAATCTGACTCCACATCCTCTTGTTGCTCTATATGTTTGGCAGATTACAAGAGCACTGATATGCTTCGGTTGTTACCCGATTGTGGACATCTCTTTCACCTCAAGTGTGTTGATCATTGGCTAAGGTTGCACCCGACATGTCCCGTTTGCCGGACTTCTCCGATCCCGACACCACTGTCAACTCCTCTGGCTGAGGTGGTTCCATTGGCAAGCAGGAGAGACTGATATAGTACTAAGTTTTTCACATGTTTTTCTTTTTGTTCTATTTTTAGGTACTGTCATGTGTATGTACTTTGTAAATCATCTTCTTCTTAGAGCTCCAACATAAAATAAAATTTTCCATTTAATTATTTTTCTCAAAGCCTGCAGTGGTACATCAGCTGTTTCTGTTTGTTGACCTTTTCTCTTATTTACTTTATTTTATTAGATTTCTTATTTAATTATAACGCATCTATTATATAAAAAGATACTATTTTAGGCATAAAAAAGAGGGAAATTACAGGGATCAAATGGTTAGACAGATTAGCTCAGTGAATCTGCAAAAGCCTAAAACAATTGAGAGACAGCACAAGAGAAGATAGTCACATTTCACTATGAACGAGACTCACTTAGTGATTTAACGGTACTTACATCCTCATTTTAAGTTACAAGTTCAAATCACACCAAATATTAATTGATAAAAAAAATTCTTTGAATTATATGAAAGCGTAATTTCAAATAGCATGAATATTTCCTTCGGATCAAGAACACAACTGTACATGAATGTGCAAACTGACGACACCCACCCATCATTCCTTTCTCTTCATTTGCCAAACACAGAATGATAAAATATAAAGTGGGGTTTCGCTATAAATAGTTTTCGTAACTAGTAAAATGAATACAGATACAACTATGAACACAGTTATAATAAAATGTCTACTTTTTTGTTTATTCTTTTAATCTGTTGTTTTCCTACACAAAGTCTATGGTTTTTGATCTGGTGTTTCAGAAGGAACTTTGCTAAGAAGCCAGACCAAAAGGACACCAACAAGAGCACCAGAGAGATGTGCAATATGATTGATGCTTTGCAAAGAGTGGCCTCCACCAAAGGTACCCTGTATTGCAGTTGAAGCTTGGGCTGCTTCCATAACCTATGATGTCGAACACAAACAATAACCAAGTTATATTAAAGTATGTAGACATATATAACACACACATACCTACACACAATCTTCATTTCAATTCCCTTTTTTCATAAGAACCATAACCAATTCTGAATATCCTTCCCTGCATTTTCCCTTTTCAGCTTCACCTTAGGCACACATGTTATAGACTTTAATTTCAGATATCAAAAAGTATCCACCTAGCAAACCACAGAATCGGAATACTTCAAACAGATGAAAAATCTCTGGCTATGATCATGCACAAATTATGAGAAAAACAATCGTAACGATTTAAGGATCAAGGCTTTTTGTTCCCTCTCATACTATTGATAGTTCTTGATGCGATTCAGATATGAATCATTCATACTTGTGTTTCTTCCTCCATTCAAGTTTCTCAATAGAAGCACAAGAATTGGAAGCATGATATCATTTCGTGCAAGTAATCACCTTTTCTACAACAAATTGGCCTAATATAAGCACTTCAAGGATTTTCCTCCAGTCCCAAGACATCTGCATTGGACATTTATGGGGGAAAAAAGGTCGATTATTTCGTAAGGACTTAACTAATGATGATGCATATACATTCTGCATTTATGGTACCTTTACAAAGACACTAATGGTAAATAACCCAAAAACAGCACCAGAGGCTCCAATAGAAACTGCATTTCTTGGTAGAACCAACCATGAAACAAGGTTCGCTCCAACACCTGTAAGAATATAAGAGAGCCACAATGCAAAGTTTCCTTCCTCTTCTTCAACAAGCTTCCCTGTTGGAGGCAAAAAAGTTGTCTAATTTAGTAATTTCAATACTAATTCTTGCTGACATATGTTCACTTGTTCATATGAAGAGGCCTCACCAAATATGTATAAGAAGAAAAGGTTGCTGGAAAGATGTTTCCTGAAAATAATGTGCAGTAAGAGATAAAAACTCGGTCATATAGTTCTTTGAAAACAGAAGTTTACGACATCATATAACCTCTACACTGTATTTGAAATCTTACTATAGTGCAACCTTCAGGAGCATAGAGATCTCACCAATTTGCATGACATAAAGTTGCTGTCAGAAACTGGTACCATTCAGGTCGATTGTGGTACAAATATAGAGTTTTTACTCCACGAACCTAAATACAGAAGGGAGGTTATTGAGTCAGATTAACAGAGCTTTCAATGAGAAGATCAGAAGACTACTAATAGTCTACTGAGATCATATATCAATATCAGATATGTACATTCACATTGCTTGTTCATTTCTCAGTAGTTTTAATGATGTTGGCTATAGTGCGAGCACATTCACCTCCCTTTGGACTCCTAGAAATCTATATCAAACACTACACCCCCATCCATATAGTCCTCTTGGTTAAACAGTTCAAGTGAACTTCCAGGCCTCTCTTTATTGTTTTCTTTTGGAAAGTGTGAGAATGCAGGGAATATAAACATTTACCTGAAAAACATGATCTGCCAGAAATATTCCCAGGTTAAGAAGTATAATCCAGAATATCCCATTTACACGCTTATGTGGCTTCCCTCTTTCTTCTGGCTTACCCAGTTCCAGCTGTGACATCATATCTAATAAACATATTAAAATGTTGCTTAAATATATTTCACTCTAAGAAATGGGACCAAATGCATACCTAATAATACAGTGACAGGAAATTAATATTCAAAGTGAAGAGGATCCAAATTAGTAATAAGTTTGTAGTACGTATGAGTTTTCTTTTCATCGATCATCTGAATTACACCGTCCATGAATGTTCTCACAGCCCCAAACTTGCTAATTTGAACTAAACAAACTTATGAGGTATGTATGATTTTTACCACTGCAATCCCCGGTATCTAGTTTCAAAGAACGTCTTTAAATGAAAGAATAAAATAGCTTCTTCTACAAGGAAATTAAAAACGGTTCAAGAAAGTTTCAAACTCGAAAAAGGGTTTCTGATAGCCAACATTAACATTCCAAATCATTAATATCACAATATTTTTTCTTTTCCTTCTATTACTGAAACACCAGCAATACAAAAATTGCTAGTCCAACGATAAACAAATTTATAAGTACTCTTAGCCACGTTTTATTTCCTGCGTTTGAAGTAGATATGCCACACACACCAACCGTTTGAAGAAAGTCCTATAAGCCGTTGAAAATTAAAAGACAAGTTGATCATAAACAAGTAAGATATTTTACCTGAGCCATTGAATCTGCATAGGGTGCGATATCGAACGGCAGAGGGAAAAGGGTGAAAAGGAAAGTGAACTGCATTTGCACTGGGTTTAAATTTAATGGCGGGTTGTGTTTGTGAGATGGATAGGCGACGAGGATGGAATAGGGGGTGGGAGCTGAGTGGGGAAGGGTGTGAGAGTAAACAAAAAGCCATATCCTAAAACTCAAGCCCCAAACCCGAAAGGCCCTGAAATGAAGACCAAGAGCTTCTCAATTTCTCTAAAACTGTTTTACACGAAAAATGGTTTTTTTTTTCTTTTACATGAAATAGCTTCCCGCCGACGGAGAAGCTTCTACTCATAAATCTAACCGAAATGTCTCAAGGGTGCGAGTAGAATTTATTTTTTATTTTTTATTTTTTAATGATAAAGATAATGGATTTATCAAAAGTATAAATGAATATAAAATTTAAATTTTTAAATACATCAAAATTGTAAATAATAATAATAATCAACAGTGTAATACATGTTTTATGATATTGTTTGTTTTGTATTCTACTTTATCACTAATGTTATTTTGTATTATTTATATATCTATATTAAGAATATTAAAATTAATTTCAATAAAAATCACAAACTGTCATTTATCATTGTCATTATCATTCTTTTAAATTGCTGTCATAGTTTTCGTGTCAAAATTCAAACTTAAAGAGATAGAAGATATATTTTTTTATTAAAATATATATGAGTAAATTGATAATATATTAATATAAAAAAGTTAGTAAAAAGTTTAAATATCAAAGGAGATTTGGGATTTCATGTAAGTCCTTAAAGTCTTGAGAAGCTTTCTGACTTTCTAGAAAGAAGAAAAAAATTAAAAATTAAAATGAACTAATTTCACCAAATATTAATACTGCATTGTATAATAATTTCTCAAAATGCAATAAATATAAAATAACATCAAAATGTATAAAACCTCTAAACTGAATAAATTTAACTTTATATATATATATATATATATTAGTTTAAATTAGATAGGTCACTTTTTAAGTTTTTTTCTTTAAATTGTGAAAGGTAAGTTTTTGTGCCTTTAAAATAAATTTAATTATAAAAAAGTTGTACAACTTATATTACCTATAATATGGTAACAATATTGTTGAAATATTACAATTTTAAGTTTTTAATGTAATATAAAGTATGAAATTTGAATAATTATATTTATATAATATAAGTATAAGAAAAACAATTAAGATTGTTATAATATGTTATAATTTTTAGTTTTTGAAAAGTAGTCTTTAAGTTAAATAAAAATAATTTAAATTAAATATAAAATTTTAATATATATGAGTCAATTTATTTTTAATTACTATTTTTAATTACTATTAGACTTAATTAATTAAAAATTTAAATTAATATATAATTTTTCCTTTAATTTAGAAAATATTAATTAAATTTAAATTTTAAAATTTAATAACATTTACATAATTAATTTAAATTATTCTATAATTAAAATAATTAGTTATATTATGAAAAAGAATTCTCCAAAATGCTCCACTTTTATAAATAAAAATATTTAGTTGATTTTTATTATTAAAAGTCCAACCAACATCATTTTCAAAAATTAAAACTGAATCAAGTAAAATTAATAATCCCATCAAATTAAATTGATTTTTTTTAATAATTTTACACCTTCTTAATATTTAACATTCCTCAAATATATATATATATTAATTATAATCTACTATTAAAAAATAATTTTCAAGATATTTTATTTATTTTTAAATAAAATTTAAACATGTATGAACATGTGCATTTAACTATTTTTATTCAAATTCAAAGAGTATATATGTATTTGATTGAATTTTAAATTAATAAGATAAAATATAAAAAATAATTATAAGATTATTAACAATAGTTAATTATATTTAACATGTTCTTGATTAGGAGTTAATGTGGTTTAATTTTATTCTATTTTTACTTAAGATGTGGACAAAATTAACATATATATAGGTTTGTTAAATTAAAAATTAAATGGACTCATGAAATATTGGTCATAAATATTAGACTAATTTATGTACGTTTACTTTTAGATTTGATTTATAATTTAGACTTATTTATTTTTAAGTAAATTTAAATTATTTTATCTACGTTAAATGTTAATATTGAATCAATAAAAATATTTATTGTTTAATCAATAATTTAATTAAAAAATATATATTAGTATTTAAACTATAAATGTGTAAAAATTTGAAAGAAAATAAATTCTTAAAAATGAGTAAATTATTGAGAATTATATAACAAAAGTAACTTAGATTTTTTATTGGTTATAGTAATTTTTTTTAAAACTAACATAAAAAAATAATGATATAAATTATTTCACATTCTCAATTAACACAAAAGTTAAACTAAAATTAGATGATATAAATATGTAAATATATATAATATATGTACTATAAATATATAAAATTAAAAATAAATAAGTGTGTATTAGTAATAGGTAGGTCCTTTATGTTAAGTGTTGGAATGTATTCTTTAAACCTTAATAGACCTTATACAAATTGATTATTATCTCTAAGTCTAGTATTTGAGAATTTTTTTCTATACTTAGAAAATATGTAATATGTTAGAAAGAGATACGAAGAAAACAAAAAATGGATAAGAGTGAGAAGTGGATGGAATTAGTAACACATGGGTGGGTATGGAATCATGAGTTTATATATTTTCTAAGAATAACTTTTTAGTAATTCAAGAATATTAAAAAAATGAGTGATAATTTTTCTATGCTTTGAAAGTATGTACTTTAGAAAGAAGAAAAAAAAAAGGATTTAAGAGTGAAAAATGAGTAGGATCACAATATATGGATGAAGTTTGAGTCGTGGGTATATATTTTCTAAGATTATCAAACTTTTGATACTCTAAAAGCATTGAAAAAACATTCAAAGTATTGATACATAAAATTACCAAAAATGCTTATTTAAATATCCATAAATTTTGACTTATTGTGGTATGATTTGTTTATTATATTCACAATAAGTATTGTGATCTATTTGTTTATTAGGATGAATCTATAGAAAAAAATTCAATTTTTGCATAGATAAAAAATGATTTTGTGAGGAATGGGGTAAGGCAGAACACCTTCCTCACCCAACTAATTTTTTTATTTTTATTTTTTTAAATATTTTTAAAAAAATATTATATATGTATATAAATTTATATTTAAATTCAATAAACTTTAATAAAAATATTATTTTAATTATTAAATTAATATTTTATTTTTAAATATAATATAACAGCATAAAATGAAGAATTTTTTTCACAAAAGTTGCATAAAAATGATGTCATGGATAAGAGATGTTGAGAAAAATATCTGATCTGAATTCCTAGAAATTATTTAATTTGGTAGATAGTATTAATAATAATAAATATAATGTATATTTATTTTATATTATAAATATATTATAATTATAAAAATCGTAAATATTTATAATATACAGAAAACATATATTATATTTATAATCGATGATATTTCCCTGAGATTATTTCCCCTGAATTTCCAATGTGTAAAACTTCTCTCTATTAGTCTATCTGTTTCAGTGGCCTATTTGATCTGCAAGTGAGGGGAAACTGCTCAGGTTATCGGTTTAACCACCTACTGGTACGTTTGAATTTCGCCATCATCTCTCAATTTCCATATATAGGCTTTATAATGCACTATATCTATCAATGCATGTCTTTAAAATATATAGAACGTTGTATTTAAGATGTAATATATCCTTTTTGAATTAGGATTGCAATGTTTCTTTGTGACTCAAAAAATTATAGTTTTCCAAGTTTCATGATTCGTTTCATTCATTAGGTTTTAATTGTTGGGGAGACCGTTTGGTAAGATATTTTTGCTTCATTTTCCGGATAGATAACGATGAAAAACGCGGAACGTATTGTTAATTTTGCTTTAGCAGGTTTGCTTCCTCACTCCTACCTCCGTGACAAGATATACCTTTTCTGTTTTCTTTGTGGTGTATTTATGATTATTAAATGTTGTTTTGGCTGAATTCTTCATCTAGAATTGGGATATGAGATGCGGGGAACACTTGGGAAACGGTTGAACGAGACAGTCTTTGAGAGGTTCGCATTTCTCAGTTGGCCACGAACTATTCCATTGAACTTTAGCGTTGTGATAGTTCAGTAATGTTTGTTATGATAAACAGGCGGTTTGGTGAATTGGCAAAGATCTGACAGCATTTTATTTGGTTTGATAAAATCTTAATGCTGGGCAGTCTTGAAATTTAAAGTAGAGAGATATAATATACTAAGAATTGAATACAATGGACAATATGTATCATGGATTGGTAATTTTTTGTTAGTTATCTGCACGAAGTTTGATGGAATGTTCGTGGTAGAACTATTACAATAGTGTTCTTTTGTTGTTGATAGTCCTTTCAGTAATTTGCTATTGAGTAATGCTACATTTTCTTGGAGTCCTAATGACTCTGGATATTGTTTAATACTGCAGGTTTAACATTAGCATCACTTTTTGTGAAGGTAGATCCAAACTTGAATGTAGTTTTGACTGCATGCCTTTCTGTCTATTTGGGTTGCTACAGATCAGTGAAGCAAACTCTGCCTACGGTCAGTAGAGTAACCATATATGTTTCTCATTTGGGACTCAATTGTTTTGTTTATGATCTGATCAAACTCTTATAATGGATGTTTAATAATGCAGGAGACAATGTCTAGTGAAGATGCTATGCATTTCCCTTTTGTTGGAAGTGCAATGCTGCTATCACTATTTCTACTCTTTAAATTCTTGTCCAAAGACTTGGTTAATGCTGTATTAACATGCTATTTCTTTGTTCTGGGGATCATTGCTCTCTCGTATGCTACATACATTTCACTTTAGTATTTTTATTTTCTTCTACAGCCACTTGATACCTTTTTTATTTCGCTTCATTATCTCACTTCCTTCTTTCAAATCTGTACAGGGAAACAATAGTACCTGCTATTAAACGGTTTTTACCAAAGTATTGGAATGAGCATCTCATTGTATGGCACTTTCCATATTTTCGTTGTATGTTGACCTTGTTTCCATTATTTATATCTGAGTTGTTTCTTACAATAAATTTTTGTAGTGCAACTTGACTGGCTGAACTTTATTTTAAAATCTTCTTTGTTGTGTTCATATGATGTTTTGTCATTGTTACTTGAATAAACCATTTGTATTAGTCAACGCCATTTATCATGTTTCTGTATGTTTTTGGGGCTTTGTGTGAGACCTGTTTGGATTTACTAAATATCTGCAATCATTATGCAAATCTGTCCGGAAAAGTGTCATATGTTGAAGTTTTAGCTGTTGCTAACGTGAAAGTATCCCTAACTAAGGTTGCTGGTTTCTGGTTATTTAAAAAAAAAATCAGCTCGCTAGTTTCTTATTCTATGCTTTGAGCCATCATGGTAGTTACTTCAGTCTAACCTTTAGCAACCCACTTACTGAGCATTTTATACTTTTTTGTTTAAATTTAGCTGAGCATGTAATGTATTGTTCTTGGTCTTTGATCAGCTAGCCATCGTTTACTTTCACCTATTTGTGATTTTAAATCTAGTTGACATTGTCTTGCTTGCACTATTCAGCATGATATTTTTCCTTACATCTTTCTTACACAGCTTTGGAGGTTGAGTTCACAAGGTCTCAGATCATTGCTGCTATTCCTGGAACCTTTTTCTGTGCATGGAACCTTTTTCTTACACTTGCATTTTTACTTTTACATTTACTTTTAGTGTTCTGCAAAATATCTGTCAAAATTTTCATTTTTTTTTTGGATATCAGCTAATTGAGCCACATTTGTTTCTATTTTTAATTTTATGCTCAGTTAATCAGTATTTGTTTCTTATATTACAAGTTATTTTTGGCTATGAATATAGTTATTCTAGTACTATGAAGGGAAGGGTTTAACAATTTGTCTTTAATGATCAGGGAGTTGAAATGCTCTCTTTTGGATCCTTCAAGACTAGGGCAATCCTCTTGGTAAGAACAAAGAATTGGCAATCATGGATTTGAATAAGTTTTTTGCTATTTCACTTTTTGATTCTTGTTGGCTATAGATCTCTTGTCACAGAAGCATTTAATCATAAATTATTCAATTCCAATTCTGGTTTATGTCATAGCCATCCCTACTTCTCCTTTGTAGCTTATTTCAAGTTGTCATGTTTTATATGTCAAATCACAGCATATATTTTTTTGTATTTTACTTTGAAGCAGATTCATGGTTTTGTAGGATATAAAATTGGACAGATATACTTGTGATTATTTGTTGCTATGTACATGCTCCCCGTGCATTTTAAACTTGTGTAGGATGCAAAGGTGTCTTTACATGTATAATTAGATTTGAAAAGCAGTATATTTTCATCAACATTGTTTGAACCGGAGTTCTCCGATCTCGGGATATCCACGTGGGACCCAGGGTTTTGCCGTTCATGTTTCGCACCGATTTATGTTCACAGTGGGACAGTCATAACCTGACCTCGAAAAGCGAATGAAAAGAGAAATGTCCAGATTCAAGAATGTAGAATAAAGAAGGGAGTCAAGTCTTACCTGAGACAATAGTATATAAAGTAGCTCAACCAATGGCAATTCCTCACGTATTCGAGGATCGGTAAATGCCTCAATCAACTCATTTAGGTTTTCTAGTGCGTGTAATTTTCATCCATTCATTACCAACGTAGTTGACACATGTTTCTTTTGCTCTCCCCAGGTTTTGAACCCTGGTCCTGACCCTTAAGACCTTATTAAGGAGTATTTTGGGATATCCACGTGAGACTCAGGGTTCTGGCGTTGATGCTCTGCATCGATCTATGTTCACAGTGGGGCGATCATACTTCCTAATAAGGTCTTAAGGGTCAGGACTGAGATTCGAAACCTAGGGAGAGCGAAAGAAACATGCGTTAGACTATGACCGTCCCATTGTGAACATATATCGATGCGGAGCATCAACGCCAGAACCTTGGGTCCTACGTGGATATCCCGAGATCGGAGAACTCCAGTTCAAACATCAAAAAGATATCTACGTGGGGGCCCAAGACTACGACGTTGTTGCTCAAGCTAGTTTATATACTAGCAGGGCGACCTCAACCTGGCAGTAGTCCAGATGGTACCAGCTTTCATGAATTTGTGGCTATAGAGGTAGGTCACAGGTTCGAAGCTGAGGAGGTGCTAAAGAAATGCGTGCCAGGTAGAACCTTGGGTCCCACGTGGATATCCCGAGATCGGAGAACTCTGGTTCAAACATCAAAAAGATATCTACGTGGGGGCTCAAGACTACGACGTTGTTGCTCAAGCTAATTTATATACTAGCAGGGTGACCTCAACCTGGCAATAGTCCAGATGGTACCAGCTTCTATGAATTTGTGGCTATAGAGGTAGGTCATATGTTCAAAGCTGAGGAGGCGCTAAAGAAATACGTGCCAGGTTAGGGCCACCTTGCTAGTATATAAACTAGTTTGAGCAACAACGTCGCAGTCCTAGGCCCTTACGTAGATATCTTTAGCAAAAAATGCATCTTTTGATGTTTGTACTACGCCTAACTCAGCGAAAGGTACAAGGCATCTCGGGCTATCCACGTGGGGTCCAGGGAGTTTCGGTATTGATGCTCAAACTAGTTCCTGACTAGTAGGGCAGTCATACCCTGACATGTGTTTGTTTCGCTCTCACCAACTCTCGAACCTAGGACCTAGCTTTTAAGTAGACCTTAGGAAGCAAGCTGGTACTATCTGGGCTACGTGTCAGGGTATGGCCGCCCTACTAATCAGGAACTAGTTTAAGCATCAACGTCGAAACTCCCTGGGCCCCACGTGGATATCCCTTATGCCTTATGCCCTTTACTGAGCTAGACACGGTACAAACAAACATTGATAGGTCTTTTATACACATGTATTAACCCTATTTAAGGAGACATATTACATACAATATATTTACAAAATAAGGATAAAATATTCCTAGAATAGTTTTAAGAATAATATATACTTCAACTCTCTCCCTTAGGTTGGAATATAAATATCACACGTGTCCAACTTAGATAGTGAGGTATGATAAGAACTTCCTGCAACACCATGAGTCATAACGTCAACTAATTAATCAACACTCTTGATGTATGAAACTCTAATAATACCAGCATCTAAATCATCCTTGATATAGTTTCTGTCAAGTTCAATGTGCTTAATTCGGTCATGTTGCACTAGATTATTAGCAATTTCAATTGCTGCGGTATTATTACAAAATAAAGTCAGATTTCTCAAGACCAAAACCAAGTTCTTTTAACAAAATCCTTTCATTAATATTATGGTGGAGAGCGCAGTACTCAGCCTCTACACTAGATAACGTTACCACGTTCTGTTTCTTATTCCTCCAAGTCACCAAATTACTTCCAACAAATGTAGGGTACCCTGAAGTAGATTTTTTATCCATTTTAGAACTTGCAAATTCAGCATCAGTATAACCCATAATATCAAGGTGTTTATGTTTTGAAAATGAAATACCTTTGCTTGGGGAGGGCTTCAAATAGGCCAATATATAGCTCACAACATCCATGTGTCGATCACTTGGATTATACATAAACTGACTTACCACACTAATAGCATAAGACAAATCAAGTTGAATATGTGTCAAATAAAGAAATTTGCCCACCAATCGATGATATCTCTCCTTATTAGTTGGGATCTAATCAAGATAGACAGTCAAATTATAATTCACTTCAATCAGTGTGTCTACAGTAGTACAAGCAGAATTACTAGTTTTTGTCAAAAGATCTAAGGTATATTTCCATTGAGAGAGAGAGTTTTTGTTTAGATCAAGAGACTTCAATGCCTGAGAAGTATTTCAAATTTTTTAGGTCTTTCATTTCAAATTCTTTTGCTAAGTAGCTACTTAATCTTTCTATTTCACCAATATTAGTACCTGTAACAATCATGTCATCAACATAAACCAGTAGTAAGGTAACATCATCACCATTCTTTTTATAGAAAAGAGTGATCTGCTTAAGCCTATTTAAAATTATATTTCTGTATTGAGTGGCTAAACCTATCAAACCATGCTTTGTGTGATTGTTTCAGCTCATATAGAGGCTTCTTCAACCTACATACTTTTTCCTCCAATCGGGAACCCAAGAGGAAGATCCATATACACCTCTTCTGTCAATTCTCCATAGAAAAATGCATTTTTGACATCAAATTGAAGTAATAATCAGTTTAGATTTACAATAATAGAAAGTATAACTCGAACAATAGTCATTGTAGTTACCGGAGCAAATATCTCATGATTGTTAATCCAATACGTTTGAGTATATATTTTATCCATTATTCTGGCCTTATTTCTCTCCCATGACCCATTTAATTGAAATTTTATTGTAAACACTAACTTGCAATCCATAGTCTTCTTTCCCTTAGGTTACTCGACTAAGTCTCAAGTATAGTTCTTTTGAAGGACATTCATTTCTTTTACCATTGTTGCTCTCTCCACTTGGGATCTTTAATAGCTTTCTGAAAATAATTAGAAATAGACAGAAGAAATCTGAAGAGTAAAAGCTAAGTGAGTTTTAGATAAGCGGTGATGGTGATAAGAAACAAAATCAGAAATTGGATAAACAATATTAGATGAAGACTTAGAGAAACCCAACTTATTAGGCTGTTTATGAGCTCGAAGATGATACCTTCTACCTTGCTCACTAGTTGATGGATCCAAGATAGTAGGTATACACTATAGAATCAAAAGGTATGGTAGTATTATTGAGAGGAGCATCTGAGTAGGTAGGTACATGGAAGTAACATCCATATTCCTTCTTTCAAAGTGTTGGTGGAACATATGATGTGGTCTCAACAAGTTAGTTGGTTTTTTAGGTTCGGGTTCTCCTAAAGGACTAGAAGATTCTATTGAGTCATCACATGCCTTAAAAAGAAAAGAATCCTCCATCTTACAAGAAATTCACATATTATTTTCTTCCAACCACAACTTCTCTTCTTTCTTACTACTAATCTCTCCCTGAAAAGGAGTGAGAGAGATGTCTTCAGAAAAATAAGACTCACGTTCACAAACCTAGACATCCATAGTCACATAGGATTTACATGAAGGTGAGTGAAAACATTTATACCCTTTTTGTTTGTTAGAGTACCTAAGAAAGATGCATTTAAAGGAACTTGGATCAAACTTGTCCCAATGAAATGCATGTACATGAACATAACAGACAAAACCCACACTTTAGGACATAGATTAATTGCATAAGGTATAGTGTGAAAAAGAATGAGTTTTCTCAATCGGGTTCGATAGTCAATAATACGAGCACGCATTCTGTTAATAAGAAAAGCAACGGACATGACATCCTCAGCCAAAAGACGTTTAGGAGCTCACATGGTGAAGCAGAGAGCACGTGGTACCTCAAAAAGGTGACATGCTCTGCTATACCATTTTTTTGTGGTGTATACTCACACATTGTTTGGTGAAAGATGCTATGAGTTCCTAAAAAATCTGAACTTGTGAATGAAACTGTGTAACAATTATATTATAAAATTAAAGAATAATATGAATAACATGACTTTTAGATTGTAACAAATAAATCCAAGTGATTTTAGTGAAATCGTCGTTAAAAGAGAAAATATTTATGATCAGAATTAGTAGGGATAGAGAAAGGATCCTATACATCAATATAAACATAAGCAAAAAAGAATTGAGTTTTTATTGTAACTAATTTTGAAAAAAACACGATACTTTTTAACACCATGCAAGTTAAACACTTATCATTTAACAATTGGGATTATTAGGCCTTGAACACAAGATCTTCAGCTCTCATACCATATTAGATTTGAAAAGCAATATATTTTAATTAACATTGATAGGTCTTTTATACGCATGAATTAACCCTATTTAAGGAAACATAATAAATACAAGATATTCACAAAATAAGAATAAAATATTCTTATAATAATTCTAAGAATAAAATATACACAATATATACTTCAACTTGTATGATTCTCCAGTTGTATTTTCTCTCTAGTGATATTTTGGATGTACAGTTTTGCTATCTGTAGCTCTCTCCCCACTTTCTGACTTATGTTATGGGGGTCATTTTGCTTATCAATATCTTGATAAACTTTTAGACATGAAATCCTAATAATTTAGTATTTTCGCCATGTATTATTTAAAGAAGACTTGGTGCATGATTATAAACAACAATTATATGTAATGCTTGCAGGCTGGACTTTTTGTTATGATATTTTCTGGGTTTTCTTCACTTCAGTTATTGTTAGTGTTGCAAAATCTTTTGATGCACCTATAAAGGTTGGTATTACTGCTCAATATACTATTTCTTCTAGTTATGTGTTTTTCGTGAGAAATGACCAGTGCAACATCCCAAATCTGATGTCAATAATTTTTCATTATTTGCAGCTTTTGTTTTCAACAGCAGATGCGGCACAACTTTTTTAATGCTTGGAATTGGTAACATTGTAATACCTGTAAGGTTCGAACTTTTGGCCGGATGACACAGTAATCTCGGTGTTGTTAACTGCATAACCCTAATATGCTTACGTTAGCTGTACTCTACTAGCAATCCAAAGAAAAAAGGTTTGTGACTGCAGGTTTGTTCTACCATTGTCATATTTGAATTATCTCCACTTGGCATTCCTCTCCAAAGAAAAAGGAACAAGGGGAAATAATTAAGATGAAATAAAGAATAATAGAGCTTTTGTCTGAGCAAATGGTCTTTACGAAACCAATTATTTGCAATGGACTTGTTAGGTGCCCCTTTTGAATGTCTTGTCTAGAATTTGCTCAATAAGGTTTTTGGATGTATGCTTTTTGACTACATTTAAATTTAGTTTTGTGAACCCATTAATGGTCTTTGCTTTGTAGTCTTTGGTGTTCACCAGTTTAGGTTAGTCCTTCACACTGTATTCAGGTGCACAATTTTATTTCAGTTATTGTCGCCATCCTAAGGTGCACCGATAAATTATTCGTTCATGATTTGGCAATAATTAAAATAGAGAGACGGGTTAAGGCATCGCGCTTCTGGTCAAACATTCTTTTCTTCATTGGTCAAAAGTGTCTGCGTGCATTTTTCTGTTATATTTTTGAGTAAACAATCTTCCAGGGTCCTGGACAAGATGTGTCAATAATTTGGTATGTTTGAATTCAAATGGGATGCTTATATTGTCTCCTGTATCTTATTAAAAAAAGGGCTCCTATGACCTAGCTACATGGCTTGTCTTTAACAAAATTGTTGGGCTCCATTCTATTCTCTAGAATATCTAAATGCTTGTCATGCACAGACAACCGAGCATCTATCTTAAATTAATGGACTAAAGAAAATACTTGGTCTACAATTATTTCCTTGTGTGTGGCTCTTAATGATTTCATATTTTCCACTTTTGGTATTTTTGTGGCACTAGCCTTGCGGTTTGATGCGTCCAGAGGGAAGGAAGCCAGTATTTTTTAGAGTGCCTTTTTGGCTTACACAACTGGTTTGGTGCTTACTATTATAGTTATGAATTGGTCTCAAGCAGCTCAGGTGACCATTTTTTGATCCTCATTATTTTTTAACATGCACATAAAGAAGTGGCCCATCAATTCCATCATTCTTAACTTATAGCTCACTTGGTGTCAGGGGTCAGTTGAAGCTTCGTGTACTTTGGTGAAGGATTCACTCATCTGTCTTGCATAATATATTATATCATCTTTAAGATCTTTTAATGCCCATTTCTTTTCTACCTTGGCATCCTTTCAGCCTGCACTATTGTATATCGTACCTGCAGTTATTGAATTTTTAGCTGCACATATTGTATGGAACGGTGAAGTCAAACCGGTAATGTTCCTATATATTTCCTGCAACTTATTTCTGATATTTTATTATGGTTGCATACTTGCATAAATAAATGCCTTACATATAGCTTACACATAATTAATATTAGTGTAGACACAATGTATCACGTTATATCATGAGTTCCATTGTCTTAATATTGGCACCTGTGATGATGAGGTAAAATTTCGGACAGTTACATGGCAAAGAACATTGAGATATCACAAACGTGACTTTACGTTTCTCTTTCCTTCTGCTTTAATTTTCTTTCATTAAGTTTTCTTGAAAAGCCGAGTTAAAGACACATTCTTGGTTGAAGCGGCAAATTGCGACAGAGTCATTCTATATCCTGATATAAGGAAACTTTGTTTCTAAGAAACGTAGTTTAAACTTTAAAGTATGAAGCATGTTGGATACTTCCACATCAACTATTTGAATTGTCCACCGATCTTTATGAGCTAATACTTTGCATGGTTAACGCTTGGTTTTCATAACCATACTGATCTATGTCATGATTTGCAGTTGTTGGAGTTTGACGAGTCTAAGACACATCTGAAGAAAATAGCGATAACAAAACTCGCAAGAAGTTAGAATTAGCTGAAAATCCTAGAAAAAAGTTAAGACTTTCCTACTCAAAACTAAGGAAAAAGAAAGAGAAAATACTGCATTTTTCTTCTCTTTGTGGTTCTGAAGTTCTCTAAAACTTATCTTGCCTAATTTGTGCAACCACACCTTTGTAACATATTTTTGAACCGAGAAATAATATTTAGGCTTCGTATAATCAGAAAACTGTGCTAGCTTTTTATTGCTTGATCTTTTTTTTTTTAACGAATTTTCAAAACTTTGAATATGCATGAATTTTTGTCTGATATATTTTGCTAAGAGGATTACTGTTTTTTTTCTTTTCCAAATGACTTTTGGTCCTGTTCCATTTTTAATAAGATGATTTTTGTAATTTCCAGTTCTCAATCAGTAATCAGATACCTTTCTACTTGCTACTACTATAATGCAACTAGTATTATTATTATTATTGGTGATTTTTGCTTGTCTTTGCTCGTATCAACTTGGTTCGGTTACTAGTATTATAATGTCTTGATTATTAATTCATTATTATTCTTTTCACTTATAACAATCAGGTTGAATCTGAAACCTGTCAGATACTTGAATTTTTCTGACGAATATACGTATCAAGTTGCTTTTTTTAATATATATATTTAAATAAAGGATATATATATTGAGCAACCCGAATGTTGCGTGCTCATCAAATACAATACAGCTATATGATATGTATACTATGAATCTAACTAGTTGCAGATCAAAGATTAGAGGCAAGAAGGTTACTAAAAAACAGAATAAAAAAAATGTTTCATAGCTATTGTTTGTTTTTTTATTAAAAAAAGATATTACATGTATTTTATTTCAACTTAACGTTTAAGTTATTGAATTTATATTAAGTTTTTAAATGTTAAAAAGTCTCATATTTTAAATCTAGGGATATGTAATTTTATTTTATAGATATATTTATCTATAATTAATACTATATTTAGAATTTTTTTCTCAAAAAATTAAGAGATGACAGATGCCCCTCTTCATCTCTCTATAAATCTCACACAACTGCCAAAATTGGCAAACGGAAAAGAAACCAACAAACAATACAATCTTACCAGAGCAAGCAGTAAACTATAAACATGTAAAAGAAAAATATATATATATTACTTTTTATATAAAATTTATATATTTATTAAATTTGAAATGAATTTAAAATATTTATTATAATATATTAAGAAGTAAATCGAATTTATATATTTGTGTCAAATAAAAAAATTGTTCCCTCAATAATGATACACTGGTGCTCTAATTATATATATATATATATATTTATGTCAAATAACCACTCCTTTAAGTTAGTACGTAAAATTATAATAAAAAAACAAAATAAATAAATAATTACTTTTTATTCATTAAATAGCAAAGACATGAGACCATGTGCATGTCAGGTTGACCGACTACTTCAATAGATCTAAATGCTACTTACAAGTTTGAAGTTGACATGAAATTTTCAAATAAAATTAAGATAAATATTTTTTTACAGTAATTTTTGTTATTATTATAATAAAATATATAAAATATTTATTTTATTTTTAATAATAATTACATTTTAATATCATTATTTTTAAATAAAATTATTATTTGAAAAACCCTTTATTCGAGGTATATCAAAACAGATCTTGTATCAGATGAGATCAAATAAAGACGCAACTCATTATAAAATATCATCTTGCTTAAATGGATCGCCTCTATTCGGTCTAAGAATCAAAGACATGGACTGAAAGAACTTTGTTCAATTTAACCTAACTAGGTTGTGCATAACAAGTCACGTTTACTAGTCCATAAACTACAGTTCGCTTAGTTGAGTCCAAATATTTGACGAAAACTATACATAATTCAACTTGATCTTACCAGGTCGTAATATAACTTAGTTAACTATAAAAATGAGAATGCAATGACATATAAACAAATTTTAATTTATTTTATTTTATTTATCAATTTTATAATTATTATTGTCTATTGTTAAAGATAATTTATAAAAATGACATGTCGATAACAATTAAAAAATATGATAAAAATAAAATAAAAAATTAATAATTAATCATTTTGTAGTCATTTTTTTAAAATAAAATTATTAAACTGTTATAAATAATAATAAATAAACTAAATGATTATTTGTGACATAATTATAAATATGTGTTTAAATTTATACTTGATCATAAAAAATGATAACCTTTGTAGAGCCCAAATCTTGAGACACGATGTTTGAGTCTTGAAACACCCTAATTTTGAGACATAGTACCCAAGCCTTGAAATGCCCTAGCTTTAAGACATAGGACTTAACCTTGAGATGTTATAGCCTTTAAGCTAGATGTTACAAGCATCTTCACAAGTTTATGTTATAAATTAGCACGTGTGGAAGGGAAGTTTGAGTCCAACTTTGATTGCACAAAAATATAATAATAGATAATAGTAAAATAATAAACAATGAGAAAAATAAATGGTACACAATGATTTAAGTGGTTCAACTTTTCAATGTCAAAAGTTTACTCCACTAACGATGACACATCGAACAAAATTCACTAATAATCAAATGGAGATACAAACACCAATATTCAGAGATCTTCACAAAATACACCAAAATTCAAAGTATATCCAGAAAATAACTTTCTCTAATTTATTAGTAATATATATCAAGATAAATTAACAAACTTACTATTAAATTAAATATTACCATACAAATAAGCTTACTATATATGACATTTCTTTTAATCTGCTCTGCAAAATTTGAGAAGAAAAATGGGAGATTTTTTAGCTGAAAATGGAAAAATCAACAGCTAAATTTTTTTTTCTTCTTCTCACAATTTAATTCATTAGCTTGTAGCTCTCTATGTTTTCTCCCTTGCGGTTGCACTCCTTCTTACCTGTAGAAAAGGAGAAATGATATATATATATATATATTACAAGAGGAAAAACAAGGGTTTTATTTAATAAATGGGTTTTGAGCCTAAGGGTTTTTGGGCCATAATTTAACAAATCTCTACCTTGGTTCAAAAACGTAAACAAGTTCTTCAAATATGAAATTCCTTGGATTACCAAATAACTGTCGTTCAAAGTCCCGAAGGGTGATTATCTTTTACAAACACCAATCAAGTCCAAACAATGCTTGAACTTGTTAAATGGAACTGGTTTGGTTAACATATCAGCTAGATTCTCTGTAGTGACTATCTAATTGATAACAATAGCACCCTGAGAGACAACGTCATGAACAAAGTGATATATGACATCAATATATTTGATTTTTTCATGATACATAGTATTCTTGGTCAAGTGTATTGCACTCTGATTATCAGAAAATACAACAGAAGTATCTTGTTGTAAACCCAAATCACAAACCAAACCTCTAAGCCAAATGGCTTCTTTCACTACTTCTACTACTATCATATATTCTACCTCTATCGTAGACAAAACAACTGTAGATTGTAAAGTAGCCTTCTAACTAATGACACAATGAGAAAGAGTGAAGACATAACCTATCAGAGATCTTCTTCTATCTAAATCACTAGCATAATCGGAGTCCACATAACCAATGACACTACAATTGGTATTAGAACTTCCATCATATACCAAACCAAAATTAGACGTACATTTCAAATACCAAAGTATCCATTTCACTGCTTGCTAATGACCCTTACCAGGATTACCCATATATTTGCTGACAATATTAATTGCATGTGAAATATTTGGACAAGTACAAATCATAGCGTACATCAAACTACCAACGGTACTAGCATATGGAACCTGAGACATGTACTACTTTTCTTCTTCTGACTATGGTGACAAATCCAAAGAAAGCCTTAAATGTGCAGTTAACGGTGTACTCACAGGTTTAGACTCTTTCATACCAAAGCGTTCAAGAACTTTTCAATATAACTTTTCAGAGTCAAATAAAGATTGCCCATTTGTCTATCCTTGTAAATTTTCATGCCCAAAATTTTTTTCACTACACCCAAATCTTTCATCTCAAACTCACCACTAAGTTAAGACTTTAATTTATGAATCTCAAACTTATTCTTAGAAGCAATAAGCATGTCATCAACATAAAGCAATAAATAGACTGATGAACCATCATCGAATCTTTTATGATAAACACAACTATCATAATCACTCCTAGAGTAACCATGATCAATTATAAAAGAATCAAACCATTTATACTACTGTCTAGGGGATTGCTTCAACTTATATAAAGAATTTTTCAATAAAAACATGATCATCCTTACCTGGAATAACAAACTCTTCTGGTTGATGCATATATATTTGTTCCTCAAACTCACCATGTAAGAAGGTTGTCTTGACATCAAACTGTTCTAATTTCATGTCAAACAATGAACCATAGCAAGCAACACACGAATAGAGCTATGTTTCACAACAGGTGAAAATACTTCATTAAAGTCAATCTCTTCATTCATAGCAACCAGCCACTGAACAGACTCATCACAAGTGATATCTTCATGATAGCTAGAAGGTTCATGCACCTCAATAGACTCTTCCACATACAATGCAAAAGAAACTAAGTCTGCATCTACGTACCTCTCAGGGCATTGAATCTCTCTTATTTCTTTACCCTTAGTGATACTATATAGTTACTCATGTTGCTCTTCTGCTACATCATGAGCATAATCATCTATCTCATCCACAGATGGCTGATCTGAAGTACCTTCTTGTACTTGACTAAGAGATCCACTCTCAAACTCCAACTTATCACTAACATTGTGGTCTTTATCTGCAATAATAGACTCTTTTTTTTCTTTTCAAACATGGAAAATTCATCAAACTTAACATCTCTACTAATCAAAAATTTAGGTGACTTGGGTTCAACACACCATAATCTATAACCCTTCACCTCAAAAGGATACCCCAAAAATATGCATTTCAATGCTCTAGGCTCAAGTTTATCATCATTAACATGAGCATAAGCAGGACAACCAAAAAATTTCAAATCAGAATAATTAGCAGGAGTACCAAAGAATACCTCAAATGGAGTCTTCAATTCAATTGCAGTTGATGGAGACTGATTCATCAAATAGCAGGCATAGTTATAAGTTTCAACCCAAAAGGGTTTATCCAAGTCAGCTTGAAAGAGCATACAACGAGCTCTTTCTAAGAAAGTCCTATTCATACGTTCTGCTACTCCATTTTGTTGTAGTGTATGATGCACAGTACGGTGTCTCACTATGCTATTTTTTTCACAAAACTCATTAAATTAACTTTCACATCCTCCAAAGAAATGGTATCTTGCTCATATAGCATGGTATCAATAAAATGTTCAAATGAATGAGGTAAAGAACATAATAGAACTAAAGCCTGATCCTCATCATCAATTTTAACACCACCATTTTTTAGATCACTTATAATTTTAGTAAATTCATCAAGGTGATCGTGTAAAGGTGTATCTTCTGACATTCTGAATGTATACAAACACTACTTCAAATATAACTGATTTGTCAAAGACTTGGTCATATACAAATTTTTCAATTTAAGTCATAACTCATCGGGAGATTCCTCATCACCAACTTCGCGTAGTACCTCATCAGACAATGATAATTGAATTGAATTGAGAGCATTTTTCATCAATGCATATTTTTCTTCATCTCACAATTTTTCTGACAATTTATCCTTATCTTCAAGTGTCTTAACGAGCCCTTCTTTAACTAATATAACCCGCATCTTCATTCGATATAGACTGAAATCATTCATATCATTGAATTTCTCAATTTTGTATTTTGTCACTATGATAGAAAACTCAATATTAAATAAACAGAAGCACAACCCAGTAAATATGAAACAAATAAGATAACAAGAAACTCAAAAAATAAATCCAAAAGAGAAAACTTGATCAGTTCTAATAAATAGCAAAATAACTCAGTGCTCTGATACCAATTTGTTATAAATTAGCACTTACGGAAGTGAAGTTTTGGTCTAATTAATTTTGATTGTATAAATATATAGTAATGGGTAACAGCAAAATAATAAGTAATGAGAAAAATAAATGATACATAATGATTGAAATGGTTTAAATTTTTAATGAAAAAAGTCTACTTTACTGATAACGACACACCGAGAAAAATTTATTAATAATCAAATAAAGATACAAATATCAATATTCAGGGATCTTCACAAAATACATCAAAATTTAAATATATATATATATATATATTTCAAAAAGAAGGGAAAGGCTTTTATTTAATAAATAAGTTTTTAGCCTAAGGATTTTTTAGCCATAATTTAACGGTCTACAATATTTTGAAATGTTGGAGAATCGACCTTTTGCTCAACCCAAATTAATTTATGTAATAAACATGCATGAAATATCCACAGATGGCTGATCTGAAGTGCCTTCTTGCACTTGACTAAGAGATCCACTCTCAAACTCCAACTTATCACTAACATTGTGGTCTTTACCTACAATAATAGACTCTCTTTTTTCTTTTTAAACATGGAAAATTCATCAAACTTAACATCTCTACTAATCAAAAATTTAGGTGACTTGGGTTCAACACACCATAATCTATAACCCTTCACCTCAAAAAGATACCTCAAAAACATGCATTTCAATGCTTTAGGCTCAAGTTTACCATCATTAACATAAGCATAAGTAGGACAACCAAAAAATTTCAAATCAGAATAATTAGCAGGAGTACCAAAGAATACCTCAAATGGAGTCTTCAATTCAATTGCAGTTGATGGAGACTGATTCATCAAATAGCAGGCATAGTTACAAGTTTCAGCCCAAAAGGGTTTATCCAAGTCAGCTTGAAAGAGCATACAACGAGCTCTTTCTAAGAAAGTCCTATTCATACGTTCTGCTACTCCATTTTGTTGTAGTGTATGACGCACAGTACAGTGTCTCACTATGCCATTTTTTTCACAAAACTCATTAAATTAACTTTCACATCCTCCAAAGAAATAGTATCTCGCTCATATAGCATGATATCAATAAAATGTTCAAATGAATGAGGTAAAGAACATAATAGAACTAAAGCCTGATTCTCATCATCAATTTTAACACCACCATTTTTTAGATCACTTATAATTTTAGTAAATTCATCAAGGTGATCGTGTAAAGGTGTATCTTCTAACATTCTGAATGTATACAAACACTACTTCAAATATAACTGACTTGTCAAAGACTTGGTCATATACAAATTCTTCAATTTAAGTCATAACTCATCGGGAGATTCCTTATCACCAACTTCGCGTAGTACCTCATCAGACAATGATAATTGAATTGAATTGAGAGTATTTTTCATCAATGCATATTTTTCTTCATCTCACAATTTTTCTGACAATTTATCCTTATCTTCAAGTGTCTTAACGAGTCCTTCTTTAATTAATATAACCTGCATCTTCATTCGATATAGACTGAAATCATTCATATCATTGAATTTCTCAATTTTGTATTTTGTCGCTATGATAGAAAACTCAATATTAAATAAACAGAAGCACAACCCAGTAAATATGAAACAAATAAGATAACCAGAAACTCAAAAAATAAATCCAAAAGAGAAAACTTGATCAGTTCTAATAAATAGCAAAATAACTCAATGCTTTGATACCAATTTGTTATAAATTAGCACTTACGGAAGTGAAGTTTTGGTCTAATTAATTTTGATTGTATAAATATATAGTAATGGGTAACAGCAAAATAATAAGCAATGAGAAAAATAAATGATACATAATGATTGAAATGGTTTAAATTTTTAATGAAAAAAATCTACTCTACTGATAACGACACACCGAGAAAAATTTATTAATAATCAAATAAAGATACAAATATCAATATTCAGGGATCTTCACAAAATACATCAAAATTTAAATATATATATATATATTTCAAAAAGAAGGGAAAGGCTTTTATTTAATAAATAAGTTTTTAGCCTAAGGATTTTTTAGCCATAATTTAACGGTATACAATATTTTGAAATGTTGGAGAATCGACCTTTTGCTCAACCCAAATTAATTTATGTAATAAATATGCATGAAATATTATATATACATATAGGTAATGTAAGTAACTATTAACAATTTTCTCATACAATATCATGGCGTAAAGTATTACGTTGGGAAAAAGTGTTGGATTGAAACTTTGAACTCCCATGTTAACGTAATACGCTTTGGTTTTTTGTTTTTTAATAAATAAGAAAAATCAACTAGTTTTATAACCGGCAACCTATGGGGGATTAAGCGTATCACCTTTACGCTCATCATATGATGAAGAGAGAAAAAAAAGTGAAACATTTGTTAATTGATTATGATGTCAAAATAAAATTATTAACCGGTTTAAATTAAAGGGAGAATTGATACCAATTTTTAGCTTATCTATTCTAAATTAAATTTTAATAGACTTAAGATAAAAGAAGTTACTAAAGATCTTTGAAAAAAAATAATAATTGTATATTAGTGAAGAATTTGAAAGAACATAAATAAAATTATTTTTCAAAGATTATTTGAGGAGTTGAAAATTTCTAATTTAAAAATATATATAAATAAAAATTAGTAGATGCATAAGAATAATATTAATTATTAATTTTTTAATTTAAATTTTTAAGAAATTAATTTTTCAACATATACGGTAATAACTTAAGTTGTTTAAAAAGTTTTAAATAAACCTCCTACTCATAATCATCTTAAGATTTTACGAGAAGGACAAGATACGTATCCGATGAATAAATCACGTGGTTACAGCTTAATTAATCATTTTCTAAATTTCCACTACAAGAGTTTATAATTACATAATTAAAAGTTGAAAAAGAAATTTTAACCACCTTATCAAAAGCGACCGAAGTAAACACTATTATTTTTAACTTACCCTTATTTTAAACCATTTGACAAACTTTGATTTATTCGATTTTGATTATCATTCAACATAATATATCCTATATTTTAGAAAAAAAAATAATAAAAATTATTTATAAAGATAAATTAAAACTTAATATCTTCAAAAATGTGAAGTTATTAAAAAATAAAAATTACTCATTTATAATGTTTTCAATATGAAAAACACTTCATCTCACGATTAAATCCAAATAATATATGTTATTTTTGAATTTCATATGCATCCAATGGTATCTATATTAATTTATAATAGAATATATATTTAAAAATATATTTGGCCATATAATTTTTTATAAAAGTTTTAATAATCTATTTATTTTTTATTACGTAGAATAATCCACTCTCTCTTTCTTGAATATTTTCTACCATTTCAAACACTTCACAATTTGGGTACATGTTCTCTTATTCTTAATAACATACAGCAAATTTAAATCGATGAATATAATTATATTATTTAAATAATTGTTTATCAACTCGTTTTAATATTATCTATAAAAAATTAGAAATAATTTAATGACATAATAATAATCATAAAAAATTAGAAAAATTACATATATCCATAATTTAACAATTGAATAATAATCAATTTTTATTTTGATATAAAATTGTTTTGTGTAATTAACTAATAAGTAAATAGGATATCGCCTAAAATATTAAGAAATTTAATAAATTTGTAAAATATTATAAAAATAATTAATAATGAAAATAATATATAATAAGTTTTTATTTAATTTTTTTCTTAATATAACAAGATATAGGGGTTGTGTAACAAATAAATTAATAGATTTCGTAATTGTATCATGTTCTCTTATTGGTGTTATAGATAAGAGACAATTCTTTTCAACTCTCGTTCAATAGTTATTCATGACAAATATCATTAAAAAAATCACCTACCATCGCAAATATCACGATACGAGAATGTGCCTCATATGTAAGTAAATAATAATTTCTTCCCTGTAATTTATATATCATTAGAACAAATATATATACTTGTATTTCAGTGACATTAATCAGGCTAAAAATGTGCTTTTTATACTTGAATATACATGATTATATATTTTACATGTTACGTACCAAACTCAATAGATAGGTCCCTGAATGCGTACTGGTTTGTGTGGTTTCCTCTATTGTATTATATAGAACACATAAATACAATTTTCTAGTACACCTTCAAAGATGCATCAAAACTCAAAATTCAGAAAGAAAATAAATAGGAAAAAGGTACGATAGTGAAGCTTATAACCAAATCCTATTAAATGCTATAACAAATGATGTCAACAAAGAAGGAGCTCCAAAGTTTAGGATGTATCCGGTGATATACCTTCGTCTGCAAATGGCAAATTTTGATATATTTAAAACATTTGTAAAGATGATGCATGCTGATAGGATAACCAATCTTCGTATATGTGTACAAAAGAATATATTGAAAAATTAATAAGATGTAATCTTATCTATATCCTTTGTTGTACTTGTTCTGCAGGATTATTACTGCCCAGACCCGGCAAAATACGACTATAGCATAGTCACTTTGGAGAAGTCAAAACCAAATATTCTAATTGAGTATCATCTCCATATAAATATAAATTCGTTTATTTTTAAATAATTTTTATAATTTAAAGCGATTAAAAAATCAAAATTATATATACATATTATGATTACGGATTTTATTTTAACGTGAACAAAATCTTAACTCTCAATTTTTAAAAAGAAATTGATTAAATTTATGATACTAAATGTCATTATTATAATAATAATTTTTATATTATTAATGTATTTGTATAAAAAAATCTCAAGGATATGCCTGTCTATTACTTTTCTGCATTTAATTTATTTTTTTTTTTGGTAAAAAAAGTGAAACCCAAAAGGTGCTACATACTACATTTTTTGTATTATCCATGATTTTAAAAAATTATCAATCATAAGTTAACGAAAGAGTTAGTATTTAATTGTTCAAAATAGATTTTTAAAATTTGATCGTGGTTTAATTAAGGTTCGCATTTTAATTTTTTTGTTTGTTTGTTTAACAATAGAAACACTCTGTATGACTCTTGCAGGTGTTTCATTCTATTAATAAAAAAATAATAACAAAATAATAAAAAATTATTCTTTATTTTTATTTTATTCTAACGATATTATTATTTTTGTTCAACTAAAAATTGAGAATTTTTTTGTAAAAAAAAAAATAATTTATCGTGGAAACAAAATTAGCATTAATGAGTCTACACTATTATTTAACATTAATAAATAGAATAATAATCGGATAGTCTTATTATTATTAAAATAATATTTTTATTTTTAAAAATATTACAGCATTAACTCGTAAGATAAAATATTTTATTATTTTGATATTAGTGAATTTTTGATATAAAAATTCAATTCTCCCATAATGTCATCACTTACCTGGCAGAACCGAAAGTATGTTATTAATTATTTGAATAGTTTTACCAATCGTTAGTCATACTATTTTAGTTGGTGCTAGTAAGAGAGTCGCACGTGGTAATTGATCCAGAAAAACTAGTTTTGAAAGAAAAAAAAAGGCATAATTTTCTTAATTACACGTTTAATTTGTCACCTAAACATGAATTAATGGATTAATTATGGCGAGATGGAACCAATTCAATTTCATTTCTAACTCACTCTACCTCACCCACCCACCCCTACTTTTTTTTTCAGCTCTTTTTATTAATTTTTCTCAATTTTTAAACTTTTTATTTTCAATTTTTTTCTAAGTTTTTCTACATTTTAACATTTTATTTTTAAAAGATTTGAACACATATTCATGTTATTTAAAATATTTAGAATTAATCAATAAATATTCATATATTATAAAAATATTAATACATACAAGTATATTTTTCTTTGAATGTATATATATATACGAAGATATGTTATTTATTATGAGTTTTTGCTGTGTTCATTAATCATCTAACCACGTATTTAAAATAAATAAGTATATTGTATTAAATTTTCAAAATAAATTTTAACGAGTGTTAAAATTAAATAAATATTTATTTAATCAAATCTTTTTTAAATATGAGTATATTCAATCATTTTGAACATGTGTTTTTGAAAATCATATTGTTTACCATGATGAGCGAGTATTATTTGTGAATCCAATTAAATAAAGTTGCCATATTGAAACTTGTTATTTACTCATTTCTATAAGAAACTTGTTTATTTACGTGTTTAGATATAAGCTTCACATACCCATGTGTCAGATAAGTTGAACTTTAGGAGGATAGTTCAAGGTACTAACTAAAGCCGGCTTTAACAAATTTAGTACAACATATATACATATTGTGGGTGGAGGTTTGAACTTGTTAACATTTTTTTTTTTTAAAGAACAATTTTATTAATGATATCATTAACATTAAAATATATAGATTTTTAATATATTGTGGGTGGAGATTCGAATTAGAGAACAATTTTTTTATCATGAAAACAGAACAATTTTATCATGTACGACGTTAGAAGTGATATCATTAACATTAAAATTGCCTTCATTTTTATTGTTAAATGCCCACTTGGTTAATTGGTGGATTAAAATATTATAAGCTTTTTTATAGTAATTAATAGAAAAGTAAGAAAATTGACTAATAATTGATAAAATTTCATCTAAATATTATTCAACTTTTCAAAACGTCTCTTTAGTATTACGAATAACGTAATCAATAATTGATTGATAAATATTAAAAATTGTAACACAGTTGTTAGATTAATAATAAGAGTTCTAGATTCTATTATTTGTTATTGATGTCTAAAGAATTTTATATCATATTTTTAAAATATTACCAAAATTATATCTTATTATCATAATAACAATAGAATACATATTATCAATCAAATTACAACTTAGAAAAAAATATCAAGCTTTTTTCCACTATAATAGGAAGTACTTAATTTTTTTTTATAAATTAAATTCATATATTTATAATTGTGATAAGTAATTTATAATTGATTATGAAATCTTAGGAGAAGAAAAATGGGTCATGATTGAAGTGTTTTTTTAATATAATATAGTGTTAAGAAACTTAAATTCTCACATCGATTAAAGATTCTATTTTCGTTATATTTATAAGTCTATGATAATCCTTCTTCTTAAAGAATTTTTTTGAAGTGAGTTAAGTTATGAATTTCTACATAGTATCAGAGTTAGGTTCCTAGCTCTTGATCACCCCTTAAGCTCATCCTCGTTGGCACTCAGGGTACACTTTGTTCACCCTTCCCTATCAATGTGGAAGTAAAATGTTAAGAAACTTAAAACCCTACATTAGTCAGAAATTCTGTTTCAGTTATATTTATAAGCTTATGACAACTTTTCCTCTTAAAAAAACTCTTTTGAAAGGAGTCAGGTCATGAATTTCTACATAGTATCAAAGTTGGGTTTCTAGCTCTCGATTACCCCTAAAATTCATCTTCGCCGATACTCAAGGTAAACTTTGTTTATTCTTTCCTGTCGATGTGAAAAGAAAATGTTAAGAAACTTAAAGTCGCACATTGGTTAAAGATTTTACTTTTGTTATACTTATAAGTCTATAACAACAATTCTTCTTAAAAAACTCGTTTGTAATGATTTAGATCATGAATTTTTATGAATACAAATAAAATTATTTAGATAAGTGAGTTAGAGTTATATTCGAGTGCAAAGCTTCGTTCAAAATCGGAAGCCTAATAAATTAACCATGTGGTTTCTATCAATAATAATAATAATCGGTAACATAAAAATGAGGTTATGAATATTGATTATTATTATTAAATTTATTCTTTGAAAAAAAAAGAATAATGTGTCATTGATTACAAAACTTGATACAATTACTTTGAATCGGGTTATTTTTATAATGTATTTGGTTTTTATAAGATGATTTTTTTTGTTTGTAATAAATTATTAAATATGACTTTTGTTCATTAATTAAAGTAGAAATTAGTTTGATTTTTTTAAGTAGCATAATTTATTATATGATAATAAATTATTACAAATAAATTTTTTTATTTTTATAAATATGCACAAAATATTTTAAAAATTAAAAAAATAAATATAAATAATATAACAAGTAAGAATTATGTTAAGATTTAATTTTTTAAATTAAATTTATTTTTAGATAAATTTTAAAAAATAAAAATTATTAAATAGTTGAAAAATTATTACCATACATAATAGACGATTATTATCTAAATATATTTAAAATTAATATAATTATCTTGTATTCATTTTTTTTAATTAATTTATAAATATGTATAAAATTTATTTAAAATTATAAAGTAATCAAGTTTAGAAAGAATAATCTCAATTATCTTACGATAAATAATTTCTTCATCAAATTAAATTTTGGATTTTATGAATGATTTCTCGCATAATCAAAAACAATTTAGAACATTAATACGATAGCTTGTTTAACATTAAAAAAAAATAATGATAATTTTTTATTAAATCTGTAGATAAGAGACGATAACTTCCAAATTCATAAAGGAGGAAGCTTCAAAGAAATTACCTGGAATAATAATACGAAATATGTTAAAGAATATTGTCGAATGATGAACTCAACTAGACAAAGATCGATGTCTGGTACCACAATTTGATTAGACAGTAATTATAAATACACGAAAAAATTGATTAACACGAAGACAGTATTAGGTGTCAAAATCATAATCAGATTCTAGACGGATCACGTCTCACTATGGTCCCAATCCGCACATGAATAATTAAATCCCACTTTTACAATATGAATTTTGTTTAGTATTGCCCCAATACATTTGGATTCGTGTACCATGCGATGGTACCGTACTTACTTGGTTTTATGACATTCTCGATTATTGAGTATAAAATATTTTTGTTATAGGTCATAACTAATATAATTCTTACATATTTTTTTTTAGATTAATTGATATTGGTCATTCAATAGAATTAATCGGTGAATTAACAAGGAAAAAAAACTAATAAATATTCTAAAAAAAAAATTTAAAAAGACAATTAGCTTAATTTAATTAAAATAATATTAAAATTTTGATTAATACTATAATAAAAGTCTTATTTTTCTTAAAAATAAGATTTTAGGATGAGTTAAGTGCCAACCTTTGGTGCAAATTTTTATGATTCCAATTCTAATCTGTCATTTTAGTAAATGACAATATCCGTTAAAGAATAACATAATTCATGTTAAGAGTAGATATAAGTTGTTTACTTGATTTTTAAGTCATTTTATAAATTGATTTTATCTTGACGATTTTAAAAAACTTAAAACCTTAACCAACTTATATATTAACTCCCAAGAAACCAATTTTCATGCTAATCTATAAGGTCGGTTTGAAAATATTTTATTTAATAGTTTTAAAATTGTTAGAAACTCATGTCTAACTTAACTTAATAAGATCTCATTAAGTTAAGGGTTGTCCAAACTTATAAGTAGCTTTGATGCTTTGTTCCTAGTCGATGTGGGACAAAGATACTTAACAGCCCCCCTTCACACGACGGACAAAGGTAGACATTAGCGTCTCGGTGAGACTGTGGTAGAGCCCAATTAGGTCCAAGCACATAGAGACTAGACCCAACTCTGATACCATGTTAGAAACTCGGGTCTAACTTAACCCAATAAGATCTCATTAAGTTAAGGGTTGCCCAAGCTTATAAGTAGTTTTGATGCTTTGTTCCTAGTCGATGTGGGACAAGAATACTTAACAAAAACTATAATCATAACATCATATAAAATGAGTAAAGAAGGATTGAGATTAAACATATATAACATATGTTTTTCAAATGTACAATCAATTTGAAGAAAATCATATGACAAACATATGGTATAATTCCTCCTAACCCATTACTCATATATAATAGTAATAACTAGTATGGATTAAACTTTAAAGATTAATAGAATTATCTCAATCACGAAAGCATGGTTAGAGAATAAGAAACCAAAAAATTTTATATTTAAAATAATTCATCATCTATATATCTATTGAATGATTGTATAAACTAAACACACTACGATTTTCTAAAAATAATAATCAAATTGATAACCCGAAATTGGTAGTTTGGTGCTCTATCATTTTATTTTTGCATTCTCACTAAAAAAAAATAAACAGAAAATATTCTGTTAAAAAAATAATTTATATTGGAATAAAATAAGAAAATTGTTAGAATCCAAATAAAATCCATAAAAAAATATAAAAAATTCAAAATCTCTTATAAACACAATCGAAAAAACATATAGAAAGAATAATATGATTTTAAACATGAATTAATATACAAATAATTGTACAAAAATTAAAAAATAAATAAACATACAATAATTGACGAAGAACATCTTTAGAGGAGAAGACAACATCAGAGGTGTAATTGATGCCTCAACAAGGATATTATTGGTTGGAGAAGAAGTCGACAATTAGACTACTTTCTAGAGCTCAATCGTCGACGAGACTACTTGTTAGAGCTCAATCATCGACGAGACAACTGATTGGAAGAGAAACTAGAGGTGTGGGCGTTGTTGTGAACATGGGTGATTGGAGTTTGAGAGATAGGACTTGGGTTTAGAAAAGATTTTATATTTTATACATAGTAATAATTAAAAAAAATATTTAAAAATTTAATATGTATTAAAATTAAAGGTTTAATTTGACTTAATATTTTTTTTTAATTTTTAGACCCCTAATCAATTTGATAAGTTTGATTTTAGTATTTTTTTACTTATTTAAACCAATCAACTTAAAGTAATTGATAAAAAAAATATTCATGCTTATTGATTTACTTCATTTATTGAAGTTTGGTATTTTTTTAATCATTTTTGTTTAATATAAAATTTAATTTTGAATGCGCGATTTACTAACTACTCTTAAACGGTTAAAACTTTTATTTTTGAAAACTAATGGTTAAAACTTTTATAATAACATATTTTTAAATCAAATAATATTTATAAAATCTAAACATGTAATTTAAAATAATAAATAAAATGAATGGTATATATATATATTTCAAAACCATTATATATGGTTGAATTGAATAAAAAATTGTTGAAATGATCATAGAGTTAATTATTTTTTATTGATATATAAAATATGAAACAACGTTAACGATTATTTTTAATTAAAAAAAACACATATATGGTCTATTTTAATAAAAAAAAATTTTATTTTTTTTATTTTTGAATTTGAGTTTAATTTTTTTTATAAGTTGTGTAATTTATCGATACTTTAGACTATAAAAATCATACACATATTACATATTATTTATTAATATTAGTCATTGATCTTGTTTTTATTTTTATTTTTTTTTATAAAAATTAAGATTCTCTCCACAAGATTCGCTATTCTTAGAGGCTTCTTAATATTTGACTCAAAATAATATTTCGTCTCTAACCTTTTAAAATTTAATAATTTTAATCAAATTTAACAGTTTTAATCAAATTTAATCATTTTTGTTAAAAATTAGAGAGTAAATTTTGTTTTTGTGAAAAGATTATTATGAACCATATTATAATTAATTGGATTAAAATTATTAAATTTTAAAAAATTAAAGATTAAATTATATATTTTAAAATATTAGAGAATACGTTATGTTTTAAGAATATAAAAAGCTTTTTTCCTTTTCATAATTTAAGTAGAAGTAACAATTTTTTATTTGTGAATGCAATTATGATTTAATATAAATTTTTTTTTAATAAAAGGTGGAAAATATTTCATTAATATTTAGATTTAAAAAATATAATAAAAATATTGTTTATTTAGATAAAACTTACTAATATATATTTAAATATTAAAAATTAGAATATGTATATAAAAAATGATAATTATATTTAAAAAACCATCAAAACATGATATTTTTTGTTTTATTCCTCAAGTATTTTCACCATTAAATATGATTTCTTAAAATTTTGTATTAATAAAACTTCAAATCAAATAAAGTATTTAAAATTTACTAAATTTTTATATATCTAAGAATTATAAAAACACATAAATTTCTTATTGATAAAAAAACATAATAACTAATAAAAATAGATATAAAGATACATTAAGCCTGATTTTTATATAATCAAATAGTATTTTTAATGTGTTATTGTTAAGAAACAAAAAAATACTATATAAACGTAATTACCACCATTATAAATGAGTTGGGATATCCTCGTTAGCATTCAATCTTTCTGAAAATAATTAATTGTAACATAAAAAGGGTAAATAATTGTTATGTTACATACTTCACCGATTATAAAAATATAACACTAACATAAAATTGAGAATACTAAAAAAAATGAGGAAAAAAAGAAGAAAAAAACACAGAATATAAGAGCTTGTTTGGACAATCAACACAAAAATATTTTTTTAATTTACAAAAGAAAAGAATGTCCTTGAAAATAAATAAAAGTATTTGAAGATATTTTTAAAAACTATTTTAAAAAATAAATTGTTTTTAAAACTTAAAATTTAGAAAACAACTAGGGTTGTTTTTAGTGTTTTTAAAATATATTTTTTAAAAACATAATAAATATTATTAATTATTTATTAAATCACGTTATTTAAAATAATTTGACTAAATAATGTAATAATTTTTTTTGTTTTTTAAACAATTTATTAAAATAATAACCAAACAATTCATTATTTTTAAAAACTATTGAAAATTTAAATATAATTTTTTAATTAATTAACTAAATAAATCCTAATATTATCACGGGTAAAAATTAAAAATTAAAAATTAAAATTATATTATTGTATTTATATGAATTTAAGATGTATTCAACAATAACCGATGCCAAGAAACACCAATTATTTTCTATTTCATCCCTTGGACACGAGAAGCTTGGAGCAATTTTTTTTAATATAAGTTATAAGAAAAAATTATTTATTAAATTATAATTAATATAATATAATATTATTAATAAATATAATTAAATTTAATAAAAAATTATAATATTAATTATAATATTAACTATGATATATGTGTGAAGTAGTGGATTGTATAATTATATGTTCTTATGAAACGGATTTATGAAAAATATTTTTGTAATTTGTAGTTAAGTCGTTGGTTTCTTGGATAAGATTATGTGTATATATTTTCAGATAAATATTTTTTTTAATGTTATTGTAATCTTTTTACTTTTAAAAACATTAAACAATTAACTATTATGTCAATTTATAAAATTATTTTGACATTAATATTTTTTTTACTTTAAGAATAATAATTTTAAAAAATTATTTAAAAATTCAATTTCAAATTACATAAAGTATAATTTCAATTAAAAAACAAAATCTCTCGCAGATTCATTTATTTCACTTCCTTCACCAAATCTCACTAACTGTTGTATTTTTCTCTTCATATATCTGATATTTCTTATCACTATATTCACACTCCAGTCCATTCTCCTTTGTTCACTTTACAACATACAAGACACCACTCTCTTCTTTTCTCCCACCCTCCGTTTTATAGTTTTCAGGTCAACACGCCTCTTTGTTGGTTTTTCTTTCATTCGTCTTTCTAATTGGTTTTCGCGCCCCGTTCCCTACAGAAACATTCCCAAAATTCAGCATTTCTCTTTGTTCTGCTACTTCAGGCTCTGCTTTCTGCCTAGTTTTGCTGGAATTATGTTTGTTTTGAAGTAATCTTGGTTTTTATTTAGAAGTTTTAGCTTTTAAGAAAGAGAAAGAGAAAAAATTGTTGGCCAAGGGTGGGAAAATCCTTGGAATCGGATATGGCTGTGTTTGAATCGAAAAGGCGGGGTGTGATTTCAATGTCAACGGTGTGTTTTAACTTTGCATTAGCTTTCATGTTTGCTTCGGCTGAGAGAAGTATGAGACTGGAAGCGTCGAGATTTGATGGATCAGATGGATCTGAATCTAATCTTCTTCTCAGAGCTGCGAATTTCTTATGGCAGTCCGATAAAATTGGTTACCAACACGTCTGGCCGGTAATTGTTTTTTGGTCTTCTTGTCTCTTGCTTGTTGGATTATTGTTCACATAAATGATGTGAACAATTTTTTATTCTTTGGTTAATTGCATGCGGTGAATATGTGTTTTTTTGGTAACTTTAAAACATATATTTTTTAAATGAGTTAAAAGGGAAATAATGGGGTATCGTATAAAAACTAAAGTGTTCGTATGTTATATGAACGAGTTATTTAAGTAATTTTATTTTTAACTCGAAAAAACGTATATTTTTTACTTTATTAAAAGAAAAAACATAAAACGTACGATCGTATTATGGAAATTACAGAAAATATATTTTTGCATTATTAAAAAAAAATGTATGCATGGTAACAATTAAACGTTGCATATATTTTTATGTTACGTTGGCACTATTTGGATGCTTTCAGAAATTTCTCTAAGTTAATTGGACATATGGTGGTCTTTTATGCATGAGTATATTCAATTGTATAGCGTCTTTACTTTTTGCAACTGGCTATATCGTACCTGTTATGGCATATTTGCATCCTTTATCTGCTCAGAATCGTGGAAATTTTCCATGAAGAATTTCTGTATTTTCGTTACAGGGGATGAAATTTGGCTGGCAAATTGTGTTGGGATCTATAATTGGATTCTTTGGAGCAGCGTTTGGAAGTGTAGGTGGCGTTGGTGGTGGGGGAATCTTTGTCCCTATGCTTTCATTAATTATTGGATTTGATGCTAAGTCTGCAACAGCTATCTCTAAATGTAAGAAAATATTCCACTCTAGTATAGTAATTTTCTTAGGAAACAAAAGTTGTCAAACTGTTGCCTTACTTGAATGAGATTACAACCCTCTCTCTCACATTGAAACTAATGATGTCCTTGAGATTATAGATTTGGTAGATGTACAGAAGAAGCAAAGTAACAAAATTAAAAACAAAACGAAAGTCATGATGCATTCTCTTTATGACTAAAAAAATGCTTTTTTTTAACTAATTGTTTCATAGAAGTTCTGATTAACTTGAATTTGGTGGGTTGTTATGTTGTTGCTTGGTCACCTGTTTTACTTCCTCAATTCAGAAAATCTTGCCTAAACGGATAGGTGATTATTTAATGCAGAAATAGGTGAACTGTTGGTTTATAATTTAGACCAGTCAGGTTTCCTGGACTCTTAGAGCACTGTTTTCTCAAACTAAAGCATTGCCAGCGGAAGCTTTTCATGTTGTAATAACTTAATTGTAACTTAAAAGAGTTAATTCTGTTTGTTGGTTTAGGTATGATAATGGGTGCAGCTGCTTCAACTGTCTACTATAACCTTAAGCTAAGGCATCCAACCCTTGATATGCCCATCATTGATTATGATCTGGCTCTGCTCATCCAACCAATGCTCATGCTGGGGGTTAGCATAGGAGTGACTTTCAACGTTATCTTTGCCGACTGGATGGTCACAGTTTTACTTATTGTTCTATTTATAGGTAAATTAGATGAAATACTGGAGTGCTGTTTCCATTGATTGTCATTTTAAAGCATTAACTCACTTTGAGCCAGAGATGGTTTTCAGTCACATCAACCAGGGCATTTTTGAAGGGTGTTGAAACATGGAAAAAGGAAACCATAATGAAGAAGGTAAGAAAAGGATTAGGTTATATGATTATGCTCTTGTTTTTCCCCTATTAATATAAGATCTACTTAAATGATGGAAATTTTGATCCATTGTGTATAGAATTGGAGGAAGAAACAAATTTAAAAATTTATAGCCTTTCGAATCTCAATTTTTTTTTTTTTTGGGATGAATTTCAGGAAACTGCCAAGCTTTTGGAACCTAGTGGTGGGTTGATCCATTACCTCTTTAACATAATCATATATAATAGAAATCCTTCTCTAAATTGAATTTTTGAAATTGTCCCTTGTATTTTCTTTCTGTATTAGGTTCTGGTGGTGGCGATGCAGAATATAAGGCTCTTCCTGCGGGCCCAAGCAATGGCCCTGCAAAGGATGGCAAGGAACAAGAGGTAAGTGCTGGAGGTGCTCTTGTGGGAACAACTACTTAGGTTGAGTTCTGAAAGCTAAATCAACATAATCCTTTCAGGTCACTGTCCTCGAGAATGTCTGCTGGAAGGAGCTTGGACTTCTGGTTTTTGTTTGGGTTGCATTTCTTGCATTGCAAATTTCCAAGGTTATACTTTCTTTTCTGTCCTTTTTTTCATTGGTGCAGTGTCCTTTGATTTTATACATTAAAAAACTAACTATTAGTAATCATCTACTTGCAGGAAAAGATGCCTAATTGTTCAAAATCGTATTGGATATTGAACTTAATGCAGGTGTTTGTATTCAGCAAAGTGGCTTTCGTTTCTTTTCTGTTCACATAAATGTCTATATTTTTCTGTCGACCAGTCGCCTGAATTTTTGAAATTGTTACCTAAACCTTGTCAATACCAAGTTCTTTCCCCGGTTTCACAAGGTGTGGAATCTCAGCCAAAAAAAATTGATTTCATGTTTTCCTAGGTCCCGGTTTCAGTTGGGGTGTCGCTGTATGAGGCAATTCTCTTGTACAAGGGTCGGAGAAAAATTGCATCCAAGGGAGATGATGGCACAACTTTCCGAGTGCACCAGTTGATTCTCTATTGTGCTTGTGGTATTCTTGCTGGAGTAGTTGGCGGTTTGCTTGGACTAGGTGGAGGATTTATTATGGGTCCCCTATTCCTGGAGCTGGGAGTTCCCCCTCAGGTCACTTTGTTAACTTGCCTCACTTAAAAAAATCGTCAACAACAGTGCAAAAAATTTCTTTAATTGTTATGCCCAAAATTATGTGCTTCTGAATGTTTTGCAAATAATTTGGTATTGTTAAACTGGTAAATAATACAAGAACTATGCCATTGGTTTTGTTATTTAATTTCTTCTCAATTTCTGTGCAGGTTTCAAGTGCCACTGCTACTTTTGCTATGACCTTCTCCTCATCTATGTCTGTTGTCGAATACTATCTTCTCAAACGTTTTCCAGTTCCTTATGGTCAGTATAACTTCCAAATATCTATATATGGTTAGTTTTGAACCCTGGTTTTTATATGCCTTCATCATGTACTCGAATGTTTTGCAATTTGTTTGGCAGCTCTTTACTTTGTTGCTGTGGCTACTGTTGCGGCTTTCATAGGGCAGCATGTAGTGAGAAGGATGATTATCATATTGGGAAGAGCTTCCCTTATAATCTTCATTCTTGCCTTTACAATATTTGTTAGTGCAATCTCATTAGGTAAGCATTATACTATGCCTGGCTATATATATATATACTGATGCCATCAACTGTTTTTTTTCCCATCATTTTAAGAGTTTTTACCCATGTCTGCTAGGTGGAGTTGGCATTACAAACATGATTGAGAAGATTCAGCGGCATGAATACATGGGTTTTGAAAATCTATGCAAGTACAATGCGTAGCAATTTTCTTATCCAAATCTCTCAAAAATTGTAACATTTCGAAGGATAAAACTTTACCACTACCAGGGTTCAGGAATACTGATTAGTGTTATTAGTCTATTACTGCTTTAATTTCCTTAGCTTAATCATTTGTGCTTCTTACTTGGGTCATCCTTCTTGTTATTTTGGGTGCATCTGACCCTTCCCGTAGGACAAATGAGAAGAGACACAATGTTACCAATTTTGGAGTCAACCTTTAATGTTGTATTATTATCCTCTCTTTTTCCTGTCTTCTACCGTACTTATGAAAAGCCAGAGTGACAATATAATATCTCATGTAAATATTTATGTATACGGTATGGTGCATAAATAAATGTATTATATATAATATATATCCATCTTTTATAAAATAGATCTTTGTGATCATTTTAAAGTTAGCAAACTTGTGTTAGATAGAATATTAAAATATACATTCCTTTAAGGGAACAAATTTGGGCTTTTCTCTGTATTATATCTCAAATTTTAATTACTTTATCCACGTAACTATTGTAGATTTTTCAGATTATAAAATAATTAAATAAATGCTATTAAACTGTTAATGTATAACAATTTGTGTTTTTTTTTTGGTTTTCTAATTAAAACTATTGGGCAATTTTAGTTTTGAGTAATTTTTTATAATTAAAATTGTGAGCACTTTTTTGGTTATTTTTTAATTAAAAATTATTTCAATACATATATTTTAATTAGAAAATATAAATATATGTATTATATATATTTTTCTGTTACATTTAAAGAAAAAAAAATTTGAATTTTGACTGTAGAGTTCCCTTTTTACAAATGAACAAATAAAGAGATTTTGAAATAACTTTTATAATGCACGGAGAAAATTCTGTTAAAATTGATTATTTGTATCATTTAATATTTTTATAAATATTTTTAATTATAAGTGATGTTATTTAATCTTTTAATTTTAAAAAATATTTAATTAATTACAAAGTATATTATTTTAATATTTTTTATATTAAAATATTAATTTAAAAAATAATATTTTAATTAAAATAATATATATTTTTTCTTAATTGATTAATTTTTATATTTAAATGATATCTTTTATAATTTAAAGGATAAAAAATACTTATGATTATATATAAAACCCCTCTAATCTTATATAAAAAAACCTCTAGAACCCCGCTCCCAAATCTATAATACTAAACAACGTTACAACACCTATGCTTAAACAAAGTGAATTAGGGACACTTTTCTATATTTGAAATTTGTGTTCGTTAATTTTCTATTTTTCTTAGAACATTAAGGGACTCTTTGCATCTTTGATTAAAGATATGGGGTAGGTAGGCATAATACAAAACAAAATTGGGAAAGATTAAATGAACGAGTCCATGGGATTTGGTGACCTATGCTCGAACAAATGGTGATTTTGGTTTGCCACAGTTAGTTGCTTTAAGACTAATGTAATCTTTCAATATAAAAGCTTAATTTTTTGTTTTTTTAAGAGGGCTTAAAGTATTTTTTATTTATTATTAAATAAAAAAAATGAAATTCGAAATTAATATATAATGATTGTACGAAAATTTATACAATTTGGGCAACAAACGAACCCCACAACATAAATAAAGTACTATGAGTCGGAGTAGAACTTCACAATTATTATAGGCACAACAACCAAGCCAACGTGCTACACATGAAAGTTTAATCTTATTCAGAGGTTTAATTATAGATTTTCCTACGGCTTTCTCAAGAGTTTTCTAATCCTTAGGGTTTATGTGTTGTATTATCTTTTTATATTAAATCTTTAGGGTTTATTCTTATATACACTATAACATAATGCTTATATATATATACTTGAGCACTACTCTATATATTAGAAAAACATCATAAAACATAATTTCATCTAATACAATTTTTTGGATTTAAATGTATTATCTAATAAAACTACCCTACATCATCATTTATTATATTAAAGTGTAAAAGTAGATCAAAATATGATGTAATTTTTCTACCGTCCATACCCATAAAGCAAGAAATAGTATATGCGAGTCTGTAATGTGGTCATTTATCTATTAGGAAGAAAAAGAAAAATAAAAAAAAGGTCTTCTATCTTCTTTTCATGAGGAAGCATAATAATCTCCCTCCTTTCGGCTCATATAGACAGTTTCACACCAAGTTTGCATATTTGCATCTCCTTTATGTGAATTTGAAATTAAAAAATTTATAATAAATAAAAAATGATGCGATAATATTATAAATAAATATAATTGAATATATATAATTATATTTAATAAAAAATTATTAATATAATTATAAATATAATATATAAAAATACTCATTTCAGATTGATGACCCTCCACCGTCACTTTATATTACGTGCACGCCTTTCACATACAATTTTTTTAAATAATACGTTACACAATTATAAAAATATTTACTTTTTTCTGTTTTCTATAAGATTTTCAGTGCCAACCTAGAATATATGTATTTTAATATATAAAAAAATGATCATACAATTTTCTTGTGAGTTTGAGCTACTTTATGAAGAATAAGGCACTGTCATTTCTTAAGTCATTTAAATTTGAACTCCTTTAAATACTTCCACCTTAATTAAAGAGCAATGGTCAGTCCTGTCATTCCAAAATACGAAACCTTACGTTTCATATATCAGTTTATCACACATTTTTATGACAATTGGTTATAATTTTTCATAGGAACATGTTTATATAAATTATATAAATGCATTTTCATGAATATTAAGATAAAAAAATTTATATTAAAATATACGTTCAATGTTTTTTTAATCAGAATTAATTAAATATATGTTTAACTATGTTTAGTACTCTATATGTAGCAGATATGTTGCCCTAACGACCTAAATCACTTTTGTATACAAAACCTCAAACAATTTAGATATGTTGACTTGAATTGGTTATCCCAATACACCTTATTACTAACGATCTCTAAAACATGACCTCGTAAAACAAAATAAGTAATACCTAATCAGTTATAAATGCTAGGATTGGATGATTGACTGGTAATCCTCCTAAAAGCTCTATGTCCCAATAACATGTGTACTGTGGGACCTGAGAAAGGCAACCTAATTATATGTATAATTACTATATGTACTCTAACATCTCAAAATAGAACTTATACCAATATAACCTTAACACTTGTCTCTTAGCAGCTAGATATACCTCAATGGTGAGATGAATAGGAGATCTGATAATTATTCACATTTTACACTTTTTTCTAGAAACCTATAACACTAGAATCTCTCCAAACAATTGGTTTTCACTGTGTGACCTTAAATCTTTCTAGTCCTTAGTTAACAATTTAGACCTTGTATCTTACACCATAGAGAAACAAATCATGTCATAGGGACATTGAATTCACTCATTATGGATAGCCCACTATCTCATTTCGAGTAAACTAATAACCTCACTCACCCAACTCTAGAATTCGATCTTAATGACCAGATGCATCGTTCCTTACCAATCAAAACATCGTAGAGTGATCAGGAACATGGTCGTGCACGACCCTTATTTAGTGACGACGACCGACCATTATCTCATAATAACATAGTCAAACCATCCAGAACATTTTCGCAGGCTACAAGTTTGATAAGCTACAGCTTCGAAAGTACATCAATTGAAAAGGACACCATATTAAAGAGTCTCTAAAGAAAAATAATAGAGCTGCAACAAGCGTTCACTAAGTCATAAAAATATTATGAGAAACTTAGGTCTAGGTTGAAACATGAGGATTATTCGAAAGCTAAAAGTTCATTCCATACTCCCAGTCCCCATATAATGGTCAATCATCCACCTAGGATGGGAAGTGCATCATAAGATCCCTAGCATCAATGACTTACTAAAATTGAAGAACAACACCTACCTACAACTCCAACCTCCAATCTCGTTCCAAAACCTACGCAAGATACGACGTAACAATGCTTCATTGAGTTGCCACCCAAGAGTATAAAAAGCTTTGATACATTGGTAAAAGCATTTGTTACCAATTACGCATACAATAAGCCAATAAGAAAAGAATAGTACCATTTTTTCAGTCATCCAATAGGACAAGGAGACCATTGAAGTCTATATGAAGAGATTCAAGAAGGAGAAGATGGAAATTTCACAATGTTTTGATTCTATTTCCATTGAAGCCTTCTATAAAGGCATCAAGCGTGATACTAACTTATTCATCCAGTTGACCAAGACCATTTCCTGATCTCTAGATATGGTCTACAGAGAGACCCAAAAGTTTGTCAATATATAGAGAGAGATGAAGTCCATCAAGGAGGTGGTAAATAGAGCCATAGCCAAGCCTATTTCAGTCAAAAGGGAAGAGGATAGAAGGTCTTATGGAGACAAGTGCCCTAACCTTCTTTGTTTCAAACTCGTGATCACGCCCAAAGGAAAACCAAGGATTTGGGGAAAAGTGTTATCCCTTTTTAGAGGTCCTCAATTGCGTATCTCATTGGCAGAGGCTATAGAATGTATATAGTGTATTAATAAAGTCAATTGGCCACAACCTATGAAGGCTCTATTGAGGGATCCCAATAAGCATTGTGAATTCTATAAAGAAACATGTCATTGGACTAGGGATTTCCAACACCTTAAAGGGAAATCGAACATTTACTATCAGAAGGATATTTGGGGGATCTGGTCGACAAAACTAGGGATTCATGGGAAGAAAATAGGGGATTAAACAACCCCATTAATTAAAGTAAGTTAATTACCCTAAATCTGACTCCCAAGGGTACGAACAAGCTCAATCAGCCTCCTCAAGTGAATGTTTCCATAATCCATACCAAACATGGTAGGCCAACCATGTCAAGTTATTCCAACAACTCAAGAAAGAGGTGTGCCTAGGAAGCTAGGGACACAAATGAACTAGTATATAATCTGAAGTATGAGGGACTTGTCTATCCTATCATTTTTGAAGGACGGGAGGTCTTACCACCCCATCTTGATCCTTTGGTTATCATTGTCAAAATCCCACAATGTGAGATGCGTAGGATTTTTATGGATAATGGCAACTCCTCAGATTTGTTGTATCTATATGCATTGTTAGATATGGGGATAGATCCCAAAAATATAACACAACATCAAATGTCATTGGTAGGTTTCAATAGCAGCATGACCATATTGGTAGGGACCATACATTTATCGGTCTTTGTGGAAGGAGTAATCATCCTTACAAATTTTGTGGTGTTGAATACCCCCAAATCTTACAACGAAATTTTAGGTAGACCTTGGATCTATAAGATGAAAGTAGTCCACTCTACGTATCATCAACTTATTAAGTATCCTATCGTTGAAGAGATAAGGGAGATAAGGGGAGAGCAGGACAAGGCGAGGAGTTTTTACAATTTTTCCATAAAAATGCATTACCCCTAATATCAAAGAGCAATCAAAGAAAAAACCGTTCAAATTGGGGCACGATGCCACAAGTGGGAAGACTAAACATGGTGGTAACCCTCCATGATTACAAAATAATTTACATAGGGGACCTAAGGTTGGATAAATTCGTAAAAATTAGTTCTAACCTAGCCCCTACGTTGAGAACTTCACTCATTGAATTCTTGAAGGAAAATTTTGACCTTTTGCATGGAAAATAGAAGACATGCCTTGGCATCGATCCTAAAATGAATTATGTGTCGATCACACTAGAAAACCAGTTCAACAACAAAATAAAGGATTGCTCGAGATAAAAGTGATATTATCAAAAAAAAGGTCAACTCTTTAAAAAGTATAGGCTGGATTTGTGAGGTAGATTACCCAACTTGGCTATCGAACATGGTATTGGAAAATAAAGCAACGAGAGAGTATAAAATGTGTGTCAATTTTATGGACCTTAATACTACGATACCAAAGGATTGCTTTTTATTACCAAACATTGATTAGTTGGTTAATGCTACAACTAGTTTTGAAACGATGAGCTTCTTGGACGCACATTCAAGCTACCATTAGATCCAGTTGCATCCCAAAGATGAAGAAAAAATGGCTTTCATCATGGAAGAATGGACCTATTGCTATACAAGGATGCCCTTCAGTCTAAAGAATGCAAGAACTACTTACCAAAGATAGGTCAATAGAATGTTCAAGAATTATTTAGGCTAAAATATAGAAGTATATGTGGACAATATGATGGTTAAAAAAAGTATGTTAAGAACCATATATCTACTATGGATAATAAGGGGCTACAAGATGCAGCTCAACCCAAAGAAGTGTGTTTTTGGAGTAACCTTGAGGAAGTTCTTAGGTTATTTAGTATTATCAAAGGGGATAGAAGCTAATCCTAACAAAATTTCAGCCCTGATAAACATGAGATCTTCAGGCTGTATTAAGGAGGTCCAATAACTGAATGGTCATATAACTAAACTTAGTTGTTTCATTTCTAAGTGTATGAAAAAGTCCTTACCATTTTTTCAATTGTTAAAGAAAAACGAGGAATATGTATGAGGTATAGATCGTGAACAAGCTTTCCACTCCATCAAGGACTACTTGGGGAAGGCACCTCTTTTAGCTAATCCTATTATAGGCGAGGTGTTACATATGTACATACCTTTCATAGACAAAGTCACTAGTATTGTACTAGTGGTCAACAGGGAAAGAAGACAATACCTCATATACTATGTAAGCCACTCCCTAACAAGGGCTCAATAATTGTATCCTCTACTGGATAAGGCAGTGTTTACCGTAAGAATGGCAACACGTAAGTTTCGACACTACTTTGGAGCACATAAGATAATTGTCCTCAAGTCACATCCCTTGAAGAATATCTTGGGCAAGCCAAATCAATCGGGTTTCCTTTCTCAAATAGCTATTGAGTTGATCAAATTTGAGATACATTATAAGCCATTATCAGTATTGAAGGGGCATACTTTCATTATTTTTTAGCTAAATGGACTCAAGAGTCCACATCTGAACAAGATGCTATGGTGCTAGTGTTTATGACAGTACCTACTCCCAATATTTGGAAGGCATAGAGAAGAACATGGATTGTTATAATGATATTCACTACATTTGGAGGCTTAATAGAGCAATGTCTTTGTATCAATTTCTAGGAAACCAATAATGTTGTCGAATATGAGGTATTACTTCTAACTTTAAGCCAATTGAAAAATTTTGGGAACTAAGAGGGTGTTGGTCCATAATGAGTCAAGGATTATGGTAAACCAAATTAAAAATGAATTTAAGGCCAAGGAAGAAAGGATGAAACTTTATGTGCAAGAGGTGAAAAAAGCAAGGAAAGCTTTTGAAACATTCGGGACCAAACAAATACCACGAGTGGGAAACACACCTACAAACTCCCTAGCTACTCTGGCATCAACAGTGAAATCAGAATTGAAAAGGGTGATCCCTATATTGTGTTTGTGAGGGCCAAACATAATGAAAGACAAAGGCAAGGATAACAGTCAGTCGAGCACAAACTCTTCAACACATACCTCTTAGTTGGCTCTATACTTAGAATATCTCATTCATGATACCCTACTTGAGAATAAGGATGAGGCATGCAAGATCATGAAAAAAATAAGAAATTACACTATTATTCAGGGGGCACTTTATCGAAAGAATTATGGTAGACCATAGTTGAAGTACTTACCTACCCTAAATGCTCAAATAGTTTTGAGCGAATTGTATGGGGTACGATGTGGGGATCACTCATAGGGAAGAACCCTTTCTTAGTAAATCATCAAACATGGCTACTATTTGCCTACTCTTCTCAAAGATTTTATCAACCACATCCAAAGATGTGATTGGTGCCAAAGACATGTCATTATCCCACACCAACCGACCAGTGACCTAAAATCCATTGTCAATCTATAGCCATTTTAAAAGTAGAGGTTGGATATTGTCGGTCCCTTAATCCTTACCCTAGGTTAACAAAAATTTCTAATAGTGGCAACTGATTACTTTTCCAAATGGATAGAGGCTGAACTATAGGAAAGAATCCAAGAGGTGGACATACAAAAATTTATTTGGTGAAATATCATATATATGTATTGTTTGTATTGAGAGTTGGTTATAGATAATGGCCACCAATTCACAAGTCAACAGTTGATGTCTTTCTACGATCAAATGGACGTTAATTTATCATATTCCACCCCTTATAGATCACAGACAAACGGTTAAGTGGAGTCATCTAACAAAACCCTTATAAACATACTGCAAAAATTCTTAGAAGGGGCAAAAGTCAAATGGGTAGATAAGCTACCCAACATTCTTTAGGCTGTAAGAACGACCCCTAGGGTGACAATAGAGGAAAGTCCATTTTCTCTCGTATATGGCACAGAAGCAGTCATCCCATCGAAGGTACAATAACCTACCCTTTGGTTGGAAATAACGTAGGAGGATAACGATTACCTCATAAGAGATAACTAATAAGTGATTTTTTTGGATATTTTTGCTTAAAAAATAATTTAAAGACTCGATGAAAAATACTGGAGCCAGTACCTTACAAATATGTTGAGAAAAAATGAGGTCAATTTAAAAAATGGAAAATAGACAAAACTGTACAGTCACATGTGCATCATGCGTGTCCCGTGCGCAACCATGCCCATTCATGTCGAAATCTCATTCACAGCCATGCCTATTCACGCCAAAATCATGCATGCATCATCTCCTATCCATGCCACAAATCCCACATGCATTAACTCATTTTTTACCACAAATCCTACCCAATCGCGCGCATCAACACCCTACACGTATGCCAGTCTGTCCAATATGCATCTAAGATCATTTATTAAGATATTTTTCTCCTTTTTAGCCTTTTCTTCACCTATAAAAGGACATTCTCTCCCAATCTCAAAGCAAACAATTTTATCAACTCTTTCTCTCTCTAAAAAGCTTTCTTAGTTTTTTAGTTTTAAAGTTCTTCTCTTTTCAAGAAGATTAGTTGTGATCTTGTAGATTTCTATTTTTTGATTCAATAAATGAAAATAAAAATCAGTTTGGAGGTTTTCTAGAAACATAACTAGCATCAAAGTTTTGTAAAGATTCTTTTGAGGTATAAGTTGAAAATAAATTCTTTGTAGTTATTTTTATGTTTTATTCTTATATGTTGTATTTAGTTTGTGTGTGATTAAATTTAACATGACTGACTATTTGTAAATATGATATAATAATAACATTGTTATACTTGCAAAATATTAAATAGCTAAAACATTTTTATAGAATAAATTAATTTTATTTTTATTCAAAATTTTATATTAAGGATGTTAGAGAGAAATATATTATTTTTCATTACAAACTTAAATCTGAAAATTAGATTTTAAGATTTAATTATTTGATCTGTCTTAGAGTAGTACTCTTTTATTTATTAGTACACTCGCTCGGTAGTTAAAGTAAAGCTCTATTTAAAAAGTTTTTATAAGAACTATTATTCTAAAATGAATTGAAAACATATTTTTAGAGAAATATTTTTAAAACTTGAAAATTAGTACTTAGATAATTAAATTCTTTGGTTTGATTTAGACAACTTTAATAAAGTTTAAAATATATGACCTACCAAAGGTGATATTTAAATAATTTATTTTCAATCTCTTAGAAAAAAAAGAATTAATTTAATTAATCGAATTAATTATCGATCTTACTCACATGTGTTAATTGATTTTTTTAATTAATAAAAAATATCTAACCCCACTAAAGGTGGTATTTATATATAAAAAAATGAATCAATAAATATCAACTTATATATTTAATAGCCTAAATAATATGAACAAACATAATTAACTTAATTATTATATCCATAAATACCATACTGTTATGAATAATAAAAATTTGTATAATTGTTTATTGAATTCATAACTATGTTTATTTTTTTATGCTATTAGATTAGGAAACATAAAACCAAAATATCGTGATAGGATGTTAAAGATTTAATTTTGTTTCTAAAAGTTTGAATAATAAATTAAAAATCACATATATTCCTTCCTTAGATCGACCTTGAGAATATACTTATCATTTTCTATAAAATGTTTCGTGCACTTGCGAGAGTTTAACAACTATAAAACCAAAGTATTTGTAAGAACGGTATTACTAACCCGATTTTGGTTTTGTCTCATCAATGACCTCTTGTTAACAAAAGGAAAAAGAGAGAATGCTATGATACGTATTGAATCACAAAAAAGAACAATCCAAAGGTCATATAACATATCTGTTAAACATAAGAATTTCAATGTAGGTGATTGGGTTTATAGAAATCTTTGGGGAATAAAGTTGAAGCTATCTATGAAAAATTTATCACAATGTAGGAAAGCCTATACTAAATATATGATATCATTCTAGGAATGTCTTATCGGATAAAGCATAGTGGCATAAGGGGGGAACTAAGCTGGAATAGGGAACATTTAAAGAAATATTATGTATGAAACTTTTCTTATAATATATTGATATATGATGAAGTTTGTTTCTAGATCATTCATGTGTAGTATATTGCTTCTGGATCATTCAAGTGTATAATATTGTCTCATGAAAAATTAATGCGATAATCCTCAAGCATATAGTGAGGTGGCTAGATGGACCCTTACTTAGGATGCGAGATAAGAGGTATATCACTCATCCTAAGAAAAGGGTCTTGAGTTCGCCCAAGCAAACCCCTTCTTTGGAAAGCACATGTAGGGGTAGGATTCAATTTCACCCTTACATATATCCTATATTGTTAAAAATTAACGTGATAACCCCAAGTACAGAGTAAAATGGCCAAATGGACCCCCCACTTGGGATGCGGTATAAGAGGCGTATCACTTGTTCTAAAAAAAGGTCTTGAGTTCACCAAAGTGAACCCTCTCTTTGGGAAACACATGTAGAGGTAGAATTCAATTTCACCCTTATATGTCTCCTGTCTCGTGAAAAATTAACGATATAACCCCAAAGTATGGAGTGAGGTAGCCAAATGCCCCCACTTGAGATACAAGATAAGAGGTGTATTGGCTATCCCAAGAAATGGTCTTGAGCTCATCAAAGGGAACCCCCTCTTTAGGAAGTGCATGTAGGGGTAGGCTCAATATTACCCTTACATTCCACTCGTCTTGTGAAAAATTAACGTGATAACCCTTAAGAACAAATGGATGTGCTTTAGAACGTGATATGACCATCTAGTCAAGGACGTTAAACGTGACATTGGTTGAGAGATAACTCAACATTATTTTACTTATATTTTCATTGTTTTTGTTTTGTAGGTGAATAAATGTGGAGAACAATAGGAAACAAGAATGAGCATTTTAGTGACATATGTGGTGTGCCATGATTAAGGGAGTTTTCTTTTCTTTTACATTTTCATATTTATATGTGCACATTGAGGACAATGTGTAATTTAAGTTTGGGGGAGGGAACTTCATTCTCTACATTAGTATTTAGTAATTCATTTTTAATTTTTAGGTTGTTTTTAATCATAACTTGGGTAAAAATTAATAAATATATGGAAACTAAATGCATGCATGCTTGATATGAAACATATGAACTCGATGATAAAAATTGATTGTCATGACTAAGATAAGGAATGTAACATATTTGTTAAGATATTTACATTAATCATGTGATATACTTACAAGTTTTGATTGGATTGATTTAAATTCTTATGCACATGTTCATGATTGATTTTGGTGTTCTTATTGAGAGAAAATTTGTAGTGAGTTATGCGAGTTAATGAGATCTACCAGGTTTTAGAATCTATTTGATCATCCCTTGAGGAAAAATCCTAAGTAGTATTTAGCAAGAGAAATGATTTAGGCCTTATTTGGATCGATTGAGCCTTTCAAGCTAACCATTGTTAATATCTTTAGTTACCCATTTGAGCCTAACAAAGAACCATTCATATCTTTAACCCATAATTAATGCCTAACTAATAAGTATTACCTTTTTACCCTTGCACCTTTAGCTTGTATGAAAAAAAATTACAATCATGTGTTGTGCTTTAGAGTAAGGTGAAATGTAATGCACCCCATGAAAAAGAAGAATCAAAACTCACAACACAATTATCCCTCTAAAGAAAAAGAAAAAAAGAAGAGAAAAAAAGAAAAGAATGTCAAAAGATAGTGCATTAAAATATCCAATGAAAGCTCAATTGTAGTTAAAAAGTGTACGATGAAAGAAAAAAAGCTAAGGTGTGAAAAGACCTTAAAATGTCTTCATTTATCGACTCATCATCTAAGCCTTACATTACAACCATGTAACGTCCTTATTTATCTTAAGCTAAGTTCATATTTATATTAGTGGAGAGGGATGTTAAAAATAGACTTATTAGACTTGTTATAAGATTGAATTTATTAGCATGCTCAAATAGGTTGATTTCATAAGTGTATTTGATGATATCATGTGCAGTATACACACAAAAATTAAATTTTCAAAAACCTTACATATCCTTGTATTGATGGAACGTTAATTGATGAATATGTGAATATCTTTATCATAGGATTGTATGACTTTTGATAGGGATAGTTTTTTGTGAAATATGCATGTACTAATAGAAGTATATTTATGAATATACTACCCAAGTTCTTTTATTTAATTATACTTAGCTTTACTTGAGGACAAACAAAGATTTAAATTTAAGGGTGTGATGAATCTATGAAAATAGAGTCATTAGTATATTTTTTTACTTAATATTTACTTGTTTTATTCAATAAATAGTATTTTTTGGGGTCAAAAATATTAAAATATAAACTTTTTAATGAAAAGGGGTGAAAATATAATATTTGGATTTTTTTGGGATTTTTCTAGAATTTTTAACGTAGGACCAATGAGGAGCTACCACGTGGCATGTTACGCAAGTAGAGGAGTTGATTGGGCAAGCCACGCAGACGCCATGCAAGCACGGAGAGCGAATCACGTCACGTCACACGTGAGGAGGATGAAATACATGCCACGTGTCAGCACAATGTTCAATCCAAGTTCTAAAATCGGTCAACGTACTATGCCATGTGTCGCTACGTTATTGCTTCACGCATTCCACCCATGCACCAATCCATCTCTTTCTGCAAATCACATCACGCCACGTGTTACTGACTCAACGAGTGTTGACTTTGACTGATTTCCCCTACCACCCATCGCTACCGGATGCACACAATGAATTTCCCATGCCACGTGTCACGTTGTGATTGATTGGAACTATCAGTTTTGCTTGTTTTGATTGTAGCCCTTGATTTGAAGCTGATTTGATAGTCTCAATCACACCTGAGCTTTATTTAAGCACCTAATCACTCCATAAACTCGAATTGGCCTCCATTGGCATAATTTTGGTCAATTTTTGAAGCTAAAAAGAGAGAAAAATTCAAAAGAACACACAACTTTGGTGGAGATTCAAGAGAAAATTAATACTACAATTAAAGTGATTGATTGTATTTCTTTTTCTATTTTTTTATCAATTTTATGTCTTTCTTTATGAAAAATATGAGTTTTATGAACACAATTATGTGTAATTAATTTATTAATCTAGAGAACTTATGAACCTAATTTTCATCGTGTGATGATCTAAAATTTTACCCCAATTATAATTATATTATTTAATCTGATTTTTATGTTATTAATTATTTGACCAACAATTTATCTATAGAGTCAATTAAATAGATTTGAGAGAATTAATTAATTGTTTGTCCTCATTAAATAACATGCATAGATTCTAGGCAGAGATGTATGATTCTTATGTATGTGATCCATAATTAATGAACTTAATTAGTAGTATGCAATTTAATTGGCATGAGAATGTGATTAAATTAATTACTATATGATGTGTAGTTTACTTGAGAGAGGAATATATGCTAAGTTAGATTCAATTGATAATTATATTAGGAGGATTTTAGCGATTAATATGTTTAGAAAATTGGAAGATTAAGTATTACTAGATATTTTCTCATATATCTTTTTAGTCAAAAAATATGATTTAATTAATTATTAATATTTACTTTTAGTTATTTTAATTTTGCTTCCTTAAAATATAAAAACACAAAAAAATTGATTTTTATTATTTTTAGTTTTAAAAATTAGTTTCTAATAAATTAATCTCTGTGTGAACAATTTTTACTTATCATTATATTATTTGTTACGATATGTATACTTGCGTATTCATTGCATAAATAATTTGTGTAACGATAATGTATTGAACGTCTTAAGAAAACGTATCGAGTCTACCAAAAAGAGGCCTTCCCTTTGCTTAAAAAAATTCATGAACACTTTGCTTTATTACTTAATTCTAAGTACTTTCAAAAGAAGAAAAAATTACAAAGTTAAACCAGCTCACAGTTAAAGAAGTCTTTATTTATTAGCAGATATATGATCTCATATTTTCAAACATAGGAGCCTCGCGAGTATTCTTCTCTAGCGCCTTCTACTTCCAATATTCGACTAGTTTGTGCAATTCATCCCTTTCCTCCTTATATTTATCCCATTGATTGGGTGCCCTGACCAATTCAGTACGAATGTCTTCTAACTCTTATTCCATGGTTTCAGAATGAATCCATAAGATGCACAATTCTTAGTCCACAAACTCAAAGTTTCTTGACATATATATGCTTCTTAATTTGAATCCACAGCGATAGATATTGCCTACAACAAGTAAAAAGGGAGAGTTTAATTACACATTACCAAAATGATACGCTACCAAATACCCTAAGAGGTCACTCACAACAAGCATACTTCTGGCCTTCAGATGCCATATTACCTCTTTATGTCGCTTATGAGCTATATAAATGGTGGACCAATCTATGGGCACCCTAAAGTGATGATGCAACTCATCTTGAGCATGGGGTTTATCAAACATTCTACTTTTTGCAAAAGACTGATTAGACTGCTACTTTCACCTTGTTCGAGTTTAATGGGGAAAACACTTTGCAACGGACAAACAAAGAAAATTCTTTGATATGAACAGACCTCATTGCTAGATCACTACCTACATTAGGGTAGGGTCAAGGAGATTCCTGCTCAAGGATGGAACAAGAAGATCGATTTTAGTGCCCTATATTGGATACATAGCAACCTGGCTAGGCCTTGGGTTATTCTTCTCGTCTACGTTATAGGGTGGCGTATGAAACTCCCTGAATTTCTTATTTTTCTACCCAAAGGGTTATCATCATGGGGCATTTGATTCACCTCATCACTTATGGTAGGGGAATGAATGTTTCTTGGTAACCCTTCCATGAGTGGTTGGGATACCAAAAAAACATGTCCCCATTTGAATTAGATCGTCTAGGTCAACTTGAGTGTAGTCTATTTGATAAGTGACATAAATATAGCAGCCTCAAAAGTGTACAAATTAGGGTTTTGCTTTGGAAACAACCTAGAATCCAAGAATGGGACTTACAATTCCTAGTAGCGGCCTCAAACTCTCAGGAAAAGATCAACTACTCTTTTAGACAACAAACACAAATGAAGTATGAGGCAATTAAATAGAAGCATAAAGGATTTCATTTAGAGAATTTAATTACTAAATGAAAAATATGAAGTGACGAATACCTTAGATTTATAATCAGTTCAAATACAATCATATGTTTATACATTCTATTATATCAAAAATCCTTATATTTATTTCATAAAGATTATAAGGCTGTTTTGAGGAAGGCTTATAAAAATAAGGACAAGGATCTATGAAGTGGCCTCTTTAACCACACCTTTAGGCTGACTTCCAACATGGCCTCATCACCATGAGGTAAAGGTAGCAGGGTGTTTGTTATAGGGGCTTTGGTTAGGCTACTTTAAAATGCCCACATCAAGGTGAAGTAGAGAACAATCAGGTCCAACTTCTTAGCATGGGTCTTGAGATTACTTACCATAAACCCATCCCATTCTTATAAGCTTTAGTACACTTTGATTTTAGTGTCTTCATCAGGTTAGACAATGAGCTCATTTGGTCCCTTAATAAGCTCGCCTTCTTTTTGGCCTTCTTCGTTGCTTGCTTAAAATTTCTTGCCCATTGACCCTACTTGAAGCAGTAGCTGTTCGCTTTTTCTAACTTCAAAGACTTGTCTAGTAAGCCGTCTTCCATTTTTAAGATTTGTTACTATACTCAGTAATGAGGGTGTCTTTGTCCTGTACGACCTTATAGTATTTCACTATTTGTAAGTGAATTTCTTGCACTTTATGCTTATAAGCCCTAAGCGATACTTTATGCTTATAAGCCCTAAGCGACAGATTGCCTTTTCTAGCCATTGAAAAGACCTATAATAAATAGATGTGTTGGCAAAATATCACAAGTGATAAACAAGAAATAAATCCATAACATATACAAACTCACCTCAATTAGATGGTTAACCATCGACTCCACATTGGACCCTACTTCCAATTTACGGGCTTTTCCAACCCTAGTTCACTCAACATCACTCTTGAAGTGATGATAAGGTCCATTTTCAGTTCAGGCTACCAAAAAATGCCCTTGTCAAAATATGTCATCTTAGTGTCAAGAACCATAGCATTCCTTAGAATGACTTCGTCAAATTAAGTCATCTAGATACATAGCCTTGACGTAGAGAGTTGGATTCTTAATGGCTTTCCTCTTTTTAACAGCCTCTGTTCTAGGGGTAAGGAGGAAGATCTAGGCATGTTAGATGCCATAGGTAAGGGAGGCACTTTGATGAGCACATTTAGAGGAGATGAGTCCCTAATGAGAGATGGAAAAGTGGGAGTACGTCATAGGTACGTGGGTACCAGGTCTTGAACACTATATGTGTCAATTAGATCCTCAAGGTCCACATTCGAGTAGTCCATGCCTGTAAAAACAAGTAAAAACGTTAGTAGCAGTCGAAGTTACAACGAATGGTATTTACCTCTTCACAAAATGACGACCTGAGTGCTTGTGTATATAATCCCTCCAGACCTCAAATTTTTTCAAATGGGCTACAATTAGAATTTTTCTGTAGCTCTTGTTTGAGGTATTCTGAAGTTTAATCCTTCTTATTTTTTCCTTACCATGTGGACCCAACTTGTTTATCAACTCACTTACATAGGATTAAGATGTGCTGAAGTGATGATTCGAGGTATGACATACTGGTAAGTGAACCCTATCCCCCGCATGTCCCCATTAATGTAAAAATACTTGTATTTTCAACACACGATATGTATGCCTCCCTTTATCCAAGTCATTTATCTTTAAATAGTATATACATATGATTTTGTCACTTTTAGATACACTACATGTTCACCAGTTATGATTGAGAGACATAAAAGAGTCTACAATCCATTGGGATTGACTTGGGTAGGATTGATGTCAAAAGTGTTGAGCGCATAAGCTATCATTCTAGGGAATGGGCATCGAAGTCCAATTTTGAAGGGAGCTAAGTGTATCACCCACCACCTTGTTGAAGGATTATCAACGTCACATAATTGAAAAGGTATCAGGATCTGACCTACATGGGGTAGGATACCATATTTATGCTTGATTTTGATTAAGTCATTAACAGTCAAAACGTTGGACATATTTTCTATCTAATACTTTCCTTAGTTTGGTGGATAGGTTCACCTCGGTTATGATGTTTCTTCTTGGGCAAGGGTACCTTTGCAAATAATGGGTATCGGGCCTTGTGAAGACAAGGATGAAGTAGGGAGGGCTAGGACGTTCTCCTTGGTAGGTGCCCTTCTCGTGCTATTTAGCCTTATTTCATGACTTATCAAAGTTTCAATAGGTCATTCAACTTGTACCAAGCTTATTGCTAGGCGAGATAAGTCCCAAGATCCTTCTTAGGATGTACATGTCATTAAAGGAATACTTTTGGTACAACCTGAATAGACATCTCTAGAAGATGATGAGAAGGATATACATTTCCCTTTGAAATCCAAACCAAGAAATTTTACAAATAGGTTGGAAATGAAAAAGACTAGGGTAAAACGTTATGCCGAGTTGAGATCCTTTAAGGAAAAAATTGGCTAAGTTAAACTTGAATGGATAAAAAGTAAAAAAAAATTATTATTTATAAAGATGGAATGGAAGCTGAACAGTTTTCCTATTAAAACCAAGATTAATATTGAAAATATTTCTTAGACTTCTCAAAATCATGGGGATTAGGGGAGTCAATGTCAAAATGCGTGGAAAGGTCGCTATCTAAACGACATTAATGACCTCGCTTGTTAAGAGCCCACTATATTGGATTTCTTATTAACAATGACCTAACCATGTGGATAGAGAAGTCAAGTTATGAAGTATTCCTTTAACTTCTCAAAGTTTAAGGAATAAAGGAGTTAATGTTTTGTACTATGTATGTAACAAGTACATCACTCTAGCAACCTGGATCACTTTTGTATACAAGATCTCAAGCAACTCAGGTATGTCAACCTAGATTGGTTATCCTAATGCACCCTACTACTATTGACCTTTAAAGTATAACCTCATGAAGCAAAACAAGCGGCATCTGATTAGTTATAAATTCCAAGACTGGGCGGCCTGTTGGTAGCCCTCCTAAAAAGCTCTACGTTCCAATGAGAGGTGTATTATGCGACCTAAGGAAGGTGACCTGATTATGTGTAGAATTATTATATGTATTTTAACAACTCAAAATAGAGCTTATACCAATGTAACATCGACATTTGTCTCTTATGTGTTATATATACCTTCATGGTGAGATGAATGTGAGATTTGATCATTATTTACATTTCACACTTCTTTCTAGAAACCCTACAATATTATAATTTCTCAAAAAAAAAAACCATTTATAAACATGTGTTGAACATATATATGCTCTGTTATAATTTTTTCAATATATATTCATAAGGTTAAAAATCTAAGATATGTTCAACTTCTCAAATAGAAGAGTTAACATTTAAACTACATATAAAATAATATTATCATAAGTATATTAAAATAAAAAACAAAATCCCTTGATGATGAAAATAAATGAATATTCGTTGTTTGAACATTCTATAACACACAATTTGTACAAAGGAGCTATTCTACACAAAATGATGAGTTATCACTTATCATTTTTTTTTTTGGTTAGGGTTGGAATTAGAAAACATAAATTTTTACTACTCTAAGTTGAAAAAGATAGAGCTAAAATTAAATTAATTGGAAGCCATGTTAGTGTCATATTATTGTGTTGTTTTTTGTTAATCATATTGTGTGTTATTTGGTGCATTAAAAAATTTACTTATTATGTTTTTTATTTATAATAATAAAAAATAATAAGACATTTAAATATATAAAAAAAATTATTTAATAATTATAACTAAATTTATTGTTCTTAGTATTATGTGAGAGGTTACCACTTTTATTCTTTATAACAACTATATTTTGATTAGCTTATACAACCATGGTTCAGAACCAACCAAATTTTTTCCTTAAATTGGTTAGGCACATGCTTTCATTTCAACAGGGTAGAAGTATAATCTTTTTAAATATCTAAATAAACGATTAATTACAAAAATTGGATAGAAAATTTAGAAGAAAAAAAGAGAGTATAAAATAAAATAATGCATTTAAATTAGGATAGTCAGGCCCAAAACTATATGCTCAACATACGATGCACACCCAATGAAAAAATGACCCAAACGAGGCCCAAGAGGTAACCGAAATCCCAAATCCAAAATACAAAATCTAATCAAATGGCTTCTGCTTCTTCACTTTTCAATTTCATTGCCCTAATTGGCTTCGTCAAGGTCTCTCTCTTTGTTCTTCTCTGCGGTTTCGATTAGGAAAGGGCTCGTGAACAATGGTTTTTTACTTCAAAGCCCGACCGGAGGCTGGAGATTACACGATTTTCATGGGGCTCGACAAATTTGAGAATGAAGAGCTCATCAAGTATGGCTTCCCAGAAGATATTTGGTAACCTTTATGTCTCTCCTTTTTACAAAATCTCCAAATTTTTTTATAGCTTCATAAGTTTTTGGGTATAATTGGCTATCTAATCTCCGTATTTGTTTTGTGTAATTTAGCAGACGATAATACTGATATCGATATATAGTTGCTTATTTCTTTGATATTTTTCATGACTATAATTTGAGCTAGATATGAAATAGTTATCTTTCTTCATTGGTCATTCCTTTAATTTGTAATTTCTCTCTCAAATAATTACCTTCTTGCAACATAAATTTTCAATTTGATATGGTGGATTTCAATTTGAGTAATTTAAGGAATGATTTTGTGTTAATGTTCATGAAAATATGTTTGGTTCTTTTTCTCTGAATATTTTAAAGTTAAACATGTTAATTCAGTTAGATGTTAGATGTATCACATATGCATACGTCAAGTTCAAGCAATCGAGTTGTTGATAGTGCTTTAAAAGCTTATATTATCTGTTTTGTGTGTGATTTTATTGATTATAATATGGGTTATTGCAGGTTCCATGTTGATAAAATGTCTTCTGCACATGTTTATGTTAGACTGCACAAAGGACAAACCATTGATGATATTAGTGAAGGCTTATTGGAGGATTGTGCTCAGCTTGTGAAAGCAAATTCTATCCAAGGTATATCTAGATGGATTCTTTTGCAAATAAAGGAATTAAACGTTATTAGTTTTATCCTGGTAGCACCTTTTTTAATCAGAATTAGAGGTAACAATTGTATAAATGGATTTAAATTTTATCTTGGTAGCATCTTCATGTGGTGCTTGTTGTTTATTTATAATAGTAAGAATAAATAAGGATATAAATTTTGGTATTTTCCTTCAATTTTTCAGAAATTTTAGTTTTTGGTTTCTGTACAGTTATTATTATTTAAAAAACACGGAAATTTAAAATGAAGCTATATGATTAATTGAAATAATAGATGATGCATCATTTATGAATATTTTTATGTAAGATAGTATGTTATAAGCAAATATGTGAAGTATAAGTAAGTTATAGGGCGTTTTAACGAGTTGTAGCATAACACAGAATGTGATATGAAATATATTCAAAAATTACTCTTAATTAATTATAAAAATAATTAATATAAAATTTAAAAAATTTAGATAACTTCCATCGTATTTTATGAAATTATTTGTTTTTTGTTAAAGTTGTAGTAATCTCTCATGATAAATTGAGCAGTTATTTTATTTTATATTAAAATGTACAAGTTTAAAATAGAAATTTATGAAACTTCTCAAAAATTTGCAAAAAATTCACCGAAATTTCTATTTTGTTTCAGTCAATTTCTGAAATTTTAATTCTTGAGAAAATCAATATCTTTATAAACACTTAAGAATTAGCCAGCTAATTCTAGTAAGAAATCATTTGTGTTTTTTTTCATGTTCAAATTTCCACCTCTAATTAGAATGAGGGGACTCTTCTCTAATACATTAATGAGAAAAAAGAAATTTCAATTCCTGTTCAGTTATTCAATTTGAAACTCTCAATGAAGTTTCAGTTTGGATCATATTCCATATGTATATTTTACCCGTACCTGTTGTTTTGATCTTATAGGTATATAGTATGGCCATTATGCAATGAGTATTAACCTTTGTATTTTGCTGTTTCTCAGGGAACAAGGTGAACAATTTAGACATTGTTTACACTCCATGGTCAAATTTGAAGAAAACCCCTTCCATGGATGTTGGTCAAGTTGGTTTCCACAATTCAAAGATGGTGAGCTTCTCTGTTTGTGAGTGTATAAAATTTTGTTTTGGTGTTTAGCATTCATCTGAAACAATAATTATTTATCTTGTTTTGATACTTAAATTAGGTTCGAACTGTGAGGGTGGAGAAGCGGATTAATGAGATAGTTAACAAATTGAACAAGACAAAGGTGGAAAGAAAACCTGATCTTAAAGGTAAATAATAAACTCTGCAGTCTTTTCCATTGCAATAGGATTTTTTTGCAGCTGTTGGTTCAATATAAGATTGTGCACTGTTTGGTGGTATGAACTCTAGTGATTGGATGAAACTTTTCAGTCAGATGATTTGAATATAGTTATCTCTGATTGTGCTGTGGTTTTGCTACATTTGACCCATTTTAGTAACTGCAGCTGAGCGTGAAGCAGTTAATGCAGCAGAAAGAGCTGAGAGAAAGCAACATCTGAGAGAGAAAGTAGGTTTCACATTTTCTTATTTAGTCTTTTACCCTGGATGCGAGGATAATGTTATCTAAACATCTGTATATGTCAGTATGAAACAGAACATAAATGGTCAATTGAATCATTTATGCAATTTGATGTGATGTGTATCTTGATAATTACCTAGAGGCTACAACGATCAAGTCAACAAGCATCAATTTTTTTATGGTTCTTCTGTTATCCAGAAAACTAATCACATAACTCTCCTCTTGTATTCTCTGGAGCTTATTTTTAATATTCATCTCTTTACAGAAACGCCGAGAGGATATGGACAGACTTGAAAAGGAGCGACAAGCGGAACTGAGGAGCTACAAAGGATTGATGGTTTCTGAAAACATGACATCTAACAAACAGATAGCCTCTGCAAGCAAATCATTGCAGGAACTAGAGGAGGACTTCATGTGAGCATACTATTTATGATTTTACAATGCTTATTGCTGCTTCGATAAAGAAGAGTGTTTGTCACTTGGTTTATGATTTTAAAACTGGAGAAATATTCTCCCTCAGGATCGATTTATCTCTGTCCTAAATGGCTAAACTAGTTATCATGCAAGTGTTAATAACATAATTATAGGGTTTTCAACAAGATAGCAAAATGTCTTTTGTGGGTTGAAATGTCTCTCTGTGGGGTGAAAATATCTATGTTCTGGTCGTTGCACGATGTTCTTTGATGATAAACATAATTCAAGTATCAAATATGAGATAATGGAGAATAATAAGGTATTGTCACTTAATTCATGTGTTGATACATGGGTGAACTGTTCAATTTTTTTAATGTGCTACCCACTGTGGCGCAATCAAACATTCAAAACTGTACTGTGTGATTTTAAACCCTGCACACATACACACTCAGTATTGTTTTGATTATACCAAGTTTACATTAGCCGTATGTCTAAATGGGGTCTCTGAGTTCACGCATCCTTAGACCATCTTCATAAGTGTAATTTGATTTTTGAGTGTGAAAAGTTATCGATTGGCCCACATCAGTTTTTTAGATCAATCGATAAGGCATCCTTTGGTGTGGGGAAGAGAATAAGATTGGTGAGATTTGATCTAGAGGCTAACCAATTGAGTTACTTAGTGATGATTCCTACTACAATTGGACGGTTCTCTATTTTTATATTACTTTTAAGTTTAAATTGTAGAGATTATAAAGATTTAACTGATAAATCTTCGGCTATGGTGGACTACTTGAGTTTCGTGTGTATACTATGGTTGTTTATGTGGAACATCAAAAGATCAATTGAAAGTTTTGCGACCGTGTCTATGTTTGCAGTATAATGTAAGCACATGTTTTAACCTCGTTAATGTAAACTCTGCGGGAATATAACTCATTAAAAAAAGAGTAATATATCGCCGAAAAGTGCTATTATTGGTGTTGGAATGTATTATATTTTATTCGTATTATAGTGTGAATAGTCATCATAGTTATTCAAGTTAGAACATTTAGATAGTTTAGTTTTGTAATTTAAGAATAATGTTTTTTTATTATTTTGCTTTTAAGAACAGGATTGAAGAAGGATCAAATCAATTTTGAGTATTTTTTTTAATTAAATTTATCTTATTGTTTGTATATGATTTTATTATTAGGAGTTAGAGTTATCATTTTAATTATTATTTTCCCCTTTCAACAACATTAATATTTTAGTGTATAACTCTTTTTGTTTTATTCATTTTTTAATTTTAATATATCTTTTATCATATTTAAATAATAATATTTTAATTATGTGTTAAATAATAATATTTTATTGTAGATTTTATTAAAATTTGATTTTTGTTATTTTATGGTCCCTTAATAACAATATGGCAAATAAAAAACTCATTTTTTATTCCGACCACGTAAAACTTTTTCATGAATATTATTAATAAATTATTATGGTATTAATAATAATATAAGTTGTGGTAATATAATAGCACTTAAAAATAGCCCATATAATATTTTTTTAATAAAGCAGAAGCAATTCATGATACATATGAAAACGTTTATGGTGCTACGAGTTTGAGTTAAATTCATTCGTAATTGCGTAGTGAATATTCAATTTTTATTTAATTTTTGCCTACAAGTTATCTTTGGGCATTTACTGCGTAGGTTTCGTATACAGTTTTTTTTCCTTCTAATAATTATATTATTTAAACACTCATACATAATTAATTTTCAAATATCTTATATTCTATAGTTAACTGTATACAGTGGAGTTATAAACTTATTGGGTATTTTGCATACAGTATTAGACATGTTAAATATAATATTGGATTAAATTGTATAAAATTATATTAAAATTAATTTTTATAATATTTGATAGTCGAATAAAATTAATAATGTATAATTTGTTTTGTGTAGTTTTCTTAATTATTAAATAATTTTATTATAAAATTTTATGTAAATGAATATTTAATTTATTTTAAAAAAAATTCTTACATTTTAAAAATAAATTATTTTTAATTTAAGATTAAAGAAAAATTATTACACATGTTTAGAATTAAAAATTCGAGGACTAATTTAAAATTGAAAATTCTCATAAATTAAGCTAAATATCTAATATGATTTAGATCTACATTTTTTGGTGTGTTAAAATTTTTAATAACTATACAATATTTATGTTGTTGGAATTAAATTATACTGAAAGCCATAAATAAATTCTAAATACAAACAGTCTAAAATAAAATATCAAATTTTTTAAGATTTATATCATGTCAAATTATTAAGAATTTATAGAATTAATTGAGATACTTAAATCCATCGAGAATGATCGCCTATTATTACAAAAATATTACGATAATTGATCACGAATGGATGAACATAAACGTGAGAGTGATTTGTGACCTTCTTTAACCAAATTATCTTAATTTCTCAATGAGATTGACGTCTCTCTTCTAGATGGATAGAAGAAAAATTATTTTAAGATTTGATGTATTGGGAAACCGAAAAGGTATTTATATATTGCTGAATTAGTGATATCATAATCTCTTAATTAAAGCAAAAAATCAATATATACTTAATCAGTCTATATTAATTTATACAATCTAGAAAGTTTACTAAAATTTAACCACTTAATTTTCATCCATTATATTAAATAGTTAATATAATTAATGAATAAAAAGATATATTGCTTAATTTAGCGTAAGAAATATGATTTTCTAACAATCTTCTACTTGGATAACATATTATTTTTGAATCAATTATGTCACAATAATTCTTTCGATGCTCATTTATATACTATTTATCCTTGGACTTTTCCTTAAACAGTCTCATCCATCTCATATATTAATAGTGGAATCATCGTGACTTTTATCACAATATAATAGATACTAAACCATGATGATTATCATACTAATATACTTAATGACATAGATCAAATATGAATGAGTAGCATGAAAATTATATGCCATGTGGTTTCAAACTTGCCTATTTTCAACTAGCTCTTCTTCAGTTTTTAGCGAGTTCAATCCAAATCCTTAATGCAACGTGTACATTGTACATAGAAAATATAAGTAAGCTTAGAAATAGAATCGTAAACCATCAACTTTATTATGTAGAAAACCAAACAATCCAATGACTATAGTAAAACACACAGAACTTAAAAAATGACTCCCTACTAAACCAATATATTATTATAAATACTATTCATATAAGCAATGTGCTCATAAAAGACCATAGGTATTAAACCCTTGGTTAATAGGTCTGTTAGCATAGAATCTATTCCTATATGTTCTATGGAAGTTTACCTATCTTGAACTATCTCTTTAACAACTAGAAACTTGATGTTGATAAACTTTGACTTCGTTGAGCTTTTGTTGTTGTTGGAGTAAAACACGACGAGTTATTTTCATAGTAAATCTTTTATGGCCTATCAATTCCATTTATCAACGTAATCTAGTGATAAAGTTTCATAAATATATCACGTGATTGGATGCCTTATAACAAGCAATAAAATATGTATCCATGGTTGACGAAGCAACAAGAGTCTGTTTAGTAGACCTCCATGAGATAACTACTCCAACCAACATAAAGATATAGTTTGATGTAGAGCACCTATTATCTTAGCATACCACAAAATCGGAGTTAGAGAACCTGATTACCTCTAAACTGTAGGATTTCTGATAAGTGAGCATGCAATTTTTTGTTCTACTCAAATAACACATCACGCATTTGGCTGCCTTTTAGTGCTACATACATGGATCACTCAAATATCTACCAAAAACTCCCACTATCAATGCTATGTTAGGATGGGTACAAGTTTGAGAATATATCAAACTCCCTACTGTTGAAGCATAAAAAATCTTCTACATCTCTTTCCTTTCAATATCGGGACATTATTTGAGACTAAATTTGTCTCCTTTAGTCATGGGTGTGTCTCATGGATTACTATATTTCATGTTGAATCTACTCAAAATTTTATCGATATAGCTATCTTGTGACATCCTAAGGACTCGAGAACGATCTCTTAGTATTGGAATGCCTAATACAAAAGATGTGTCACCAATATCTTTCATCTTGAGTTTCTTTTCTTAGTTTCATGTAATAAGCCTATATCGCTACTAACGAGCACAATGTCATCAACATATAATGTTAGAAAAATATATTTACTCCATTAAACTTGTGATATTCACAATCATCAATAATATTCCCCTCAAAACCATATGAGGTGATGACTTGATAGAACTTGTGATACTATTGACGGAAATTTGTTTGAGATCATATATGGATTTTTTCAACTTGCAAAGCATAGACTTTGGATGTCTTGATTCAAATTTTTATGGCTATCCTATATAAACTGTTTTGTCAATGTCTCCATTGAGAAACATAGTCTTGACATCCATCTGATGTAGCTTTAAATCAAAATGATGTTTCAGTGTCGTTACAGTTCAAAAAGATTCTTTCAAAGATACTGAAGAGAAAGTCTCTTTGTAGTTTATGCCTAACTTTTGAGTAAAGCCTTTAGTGACTATATGTGCCTTATATTTCTCGACATTACCCTCCGAATCCCTCTTGGTTTTAAATAACCATTTACAACCAATGGGCTTTGCACCTTTGGGTAAGTTGACAAGAGACTTAATCTCATCCTTCATGACATCAATCTTATTTTGAGAGTTAGAACTACATATGGCTTGATAGAAGTTGATCAGATCATCATCTATTAAACCAACGCTATCCTTATGTTTTTGGAGAAAGACAATATAATCATCTGAAATCTTACTTTTCCTATCTCTAATGGATCTCTTTAATGGCACTTCTTGAGGTTGTTGATTTTGTTCTATAAGTGGTGCTTGAAGAAGATTCTCATTGTTATCTTGCTTTGGAATAATGTCATGAATAAGAACGTGAATATTATTATCTAGTGCTAGAAGTGTGTCTTGAATAGCAATAGGTATAGAGACCTGATCATCAATAATAAATTCTTCTTCAAAGACAACATTCGTTAAATGTTCTTCCTCCCTCCAAACTCAATATTCTAAAAAAATATCACATTTCTAGTTTCAAAAAAGGATCTCGTTGTGGGATTGTAAAACTTATAGCCCTAAGAGCATTCAACATAAAAAATGAAATAACAACTAATCTCCCTTAAGTCTAGTTTTCTTTCATGTGGCCTATAAGGGTGTGTCTCAACTGGACAATCCCAAATGTATAAGTTCCTAATGTTTGGCTTCTTGTATGTCCAAAGTTCATAAGGGGTTTTGGCAACTACTTTGCTTGGTACCCTATTAAGGATGTACACTTCGGTCTCTAAAGCTTCTCCCTAAAGTAACTCTGCTAAGGAGGAATGATTAATCATACTTCTTACCATATCCTTAAGAGCTCGATTTCATCACTTTGCAATACCATTCATGTTAGGTTTGCCTGGCATGGTGTATTGAGGAACAATTTCGTACTCATTAAGGAATTACGAAGGGTCTTGGATGTTGTTCTCTTGATTGATCACGACTTTGAAGACATGTTCCATAGGATTACTTTATCATATCCATTCGAATCAAGGCGATAAAGTAGAGGGTAAAAAAGTGTGCAAATTAGAGGTCATGATTGAGTAGTGGTACGAGACATGACTCTAAAAGTCGTGTTCCCAAACATTTTCCTTTAGTTTTTGAACCCTTTCCATAGCGTGGTTGCCAAAACCACCACTTTCTCTTCTTTTGCCCTTTTATTTTGTTTATAATGTTCTAAAAATATTTTGGCATTTTATGTCCTTCTAATACATAAATGACACTTATTCAATTGGTTTTACTTTTAATTTATTAAAAAAAACATATATTCATTTTCTTATGATGTTAAAAAACATGTATTTATTTATGTTATAAAAAAATAAACATATTTTTTTTTCTTGAGGGCGTTAAAACTAAAATTCCAAATTAATGTCATACAATTAACTTATTTACCTTGTAATTTAATATCACAAATAGTTTATTTATTTATTTATTATCTAATAACTGGGGAGGTAAATACCATAAGGGTGGAAAGCATGCTCGTTCAAGGGAAAACGAGAATGGATCAAGTCGCCCAAATAAATCTAATAAATATGGCTCAACTAAAGCTTCCTTTATATCAATTTTGGAATGAAAGATTCAATATAGTATGTATTTATATTTGATAACAAAGGATAAAAATAATATGTTTAATAAATAAAAAAGATAAAAAGTAAAGTGTTTAATAATTAAAATACAAGGCTAATATATATATATATATAAATTTTATGGGTGGTTTTTACCTTTCCAAAATAATATATCTTCATTAGTAGTCTATCGAATATTTAGAAGAAGCTTTGGACGCTAGTGATGATGGTGATGCATTTTTGTCTGAGGAGTCTTCCTTTTATCTGGATACTTTACAGGAGAGGGTTCTTGTCATAATTGCCTAATGATTTCTAAGAGTTCTTTATGGGTTTGTGCATTGGCAATGAGGGTGTTGGTATGAGTCCTTTTGGTTAGAAACATCGATGTGTTTTAAATTTCTTCAATTTTGTTGTTTTATGACCAATTTTGGTTAGTTATTGTTCGACGTTTGGTTTGAGAATGGTTTTAGGGATCGTGAAATACAATCACCATTTTACCTGGAATAAGTGGGTAATATAACTATCTCGGATATAATGGGTTTTAAGACCCATTAGCATACTTAAGGAAGGAAGAATTTTGTAGAGAAAATACACAAAGGATGGAATCTTTTCTCATCCGGTGTGAGTTTAAAATGGGTGATGAATGTTTGATAGCTTTTTTGCACTGATAAGGTGTTGATATCAGGAATAGAACCAAAAAGTTTTCACTAAATGTTAAACCATGATGTAAATTTTGTTGGGATGATGGTTTTTTTGAAAAAAGAAGAATAACCATAAATGTTGATTACTCTTGTTTTGGATTAAGAATGTATTAAACTATGCCTGACAATAGTCCCAATAATTGTAGGATTTACAATGTGGTTTGGTTGTTTTGATATTGATTGGAAAGGTCAAGAGTTTTGATAGATCATTTTCCCACTCTGATGGAGATATGACTTTGAGGATTTTAGTCGTGGCATATTGGGTATCAGTTTGGTTATGGTAGAGGAAAGGTTTGAATTTCACATTATCGGTTGTTTCCAAAATACTTTGATAATATTCTGGTGTTTTGGAGTTATTCGAAGGCCTATAAAACCTTTTCTTGTCAAAATATTTATGAGCAGTTAAATAAGGATTCTTATCTTAAAATCTTTTTTAAACAATCATAATCATATGAGTTTTTGGTTTTTAAAAAATACTCAGATGAGGTTTTTAGAAAAGTTTGGAAAACAATTTCCTTTTTCCCTAGTGTAGTGATTATTTTGGTATAGGATGTTGCCCCTATTTCTGTAGTGGAAAATTTCCCATTTCTAGGTTTTGAAATGATAATTTTTGTATCGAAAGATGGTTCTTCTATTTTTACCTTATCCTACCTTTGGAGATTGGGGTCTCTGAATTGGATGGTGATGATGCTCTAAGATTTTGGAAGGTTTTGTAAGTAACTTGCAGGAGTTTTGGAGTGTCATTGAGACTAAAAATCCAATCTTGGATTTGGTGATATCTTGCATCGTCTGATGCATCTTTTGGTGGTGATAATTGGGCCACTTGGGACCATGTAATAATTGCTTTTGAGGAAGAAAGGAGTTTTGTTGAAAGGTTTCAAGTAGGTTTCTTCTTCTCCTTTTCTTTCTTCTTTTTGGCATAATTACCTATTTTATTAGAACTCTCTGGTTAGAAAGTCTAGTAATGAATTGGCTTCTCCTCAGATAAATTCTATATTAAAATTGAAAACACTTAATAAAACTTGCCATCGGGCAAAAAATTGTTTTGAAGCAATGTTTTTAACATCCTTTTGTAAAATTTCTTTGGTAGACTTATAATCAAGTCTTAGTAAAAAAAATTGATTTAATAAATTTGATTGAAATTTTGAAATACAAAGTATTATTCCTAATACTTGTTTTTTGCAAGTGAAATAATTATTTTGGGAATCATTCCAATGGCCAGAGACAAAATGAACAATAAGTTCTTTATCTCCTTGGACTTTTTTTAGGATTCCTTTGAAACCAATGTCGTTGGCATCGGTTTCTACTATCTTGGAAAGGGTTGGATCCACAAGATGTAAACAAGGAATGTTTTGAACTTGTGCTTTTATTTTTTGAACATTTTTTTGTGTTATTCTGTCCAAGTCTCAGAAGTTTTCTTAAGCCTATTATGGAGTGGTTTTGCCAACCGGTTGATATTGGGACAGAAATTGAGAACATAATTTAAGATTTCAAGGAATCGTTGAAGCTGGGTTTTATCGATCATCTTATCAGGAAACTTCGTTGTAAACTGCAAGGATCATTCAATAGGAATAATGGTTCCATTAGACACATTATGTCCGAGAAACTTGATATTGGTTTGGAAAAGAGTTATCTTTTTGGCTGATAAGGCCAAACCACTCTTTTTAATCATATGAAAGAAGGTTTTAAGATGTCGAATATATTGTCTGATAGTTTTTGAGAATATAAGTATATTGTCAATGTACATAATATAAAACTCTAATATGAATTAAAAATTTCATTCATAATCCTTTGGAATTCAGAGGGTGCAATTTTGAGTTCAAAGGGCATGACATTTCATTCATATTGTCCAAAAGGGATAATGAATGTTGTTTTGTATCTACGTCGTGGTTCAATTTGAATTTGCTAGAATCTTTACTTCCTATCGAACTTTGAGAAGATGGATGATGAGTGAAGTTTTTGAAGCAGGTCTAATCCATTTTAAGACTTATTGAGGGGTTTATAATTGATAACCAATCAAGGGGTTCCTCTTTCTATTTCGGCTGGTTTGTTGACATAGAAGGTTACACAACTTTACAACGGTCTGGATTTTGTAATCAATTTCTTAGATAAGAGATCGTTGATCTCTTTTCTACAGAATTGTTCAAGGTTAACATTTATTTGAATTGGCCTCGCCTTTGTCAGGATATCGCTTTCATGAAAGGTTGGTTCACATGGCAAGTCTATCATATGTTCTTGGCTATCCCAGAAAGCCCTGTGTAGTGATGAGACAAGACCTGTATCGGGTTAGTAATATCGTTTCTACAGATACTTTGGTTTTATATTTGTAAGACTCTTGCAAGTGTAGGAATCATTTTATTGAAAATGACAAGTATACTCACAAGGTTGATCTAATGAAAGAATCAATAAATATCATTCATAACAATGGAGTATTTATGGATATAATAATTAAGTTAATTATACTTGCTCATATTATTTATGTTATTAAATATATAAATTGATATTTATTGATTCTTTATATAAATTGATATTTATTGATGCTTTATATAAATTGATATTTATTGATTCTTTATATAAATTGATATTTATTGATTCTTTATATAAATACCACATTTGGTAGGGTTAGATATTATTTGTTAATTAAACAAATTAATTAACACCTATGGGTGGGGTCGAAGAACAAAAACATCGATGAATCTACCTTGTTGAGAAAGGTCACTGAGAAGATTGATGGTATTTTGCAGCAGGTAGAGCAAACTTTGAAGTAGGTACGTAGAGTTTGAAAACCAAAATTTTTAATCCAATTGGTAGAGATAAGACAAAAATTGATCCTCCATTGGCAAAAGATGAATCATATGAAGAATAGGTTTTAACCTAAGAGCCTCCACAACAACAAGAAGAAACTGAAGTTGATAGGCCATGACAACAAATGTCAAGATGCTTACTCGATACAAATATATGGAAGATCTACCTACTCAGTTTAAGAATACGGTGGCTTGTGCACTTTCAGTTATGCATGATGATATTCCTTCTATATATAAAGAAGCAATGGATGAAGAACTTATGTCTCTTCAGAATAATAAGACATGGAAGTTGACACAACTACCTAAGGGTAAGAAGGTAATTTGGTTGAAAATGGGTGTATGCAAAGAAAGAAGGATTTCCTAACAAAGATGGTGTTCACTACAAGGCAAGGTTGGTGGCTAATGGCTATGCTCAGAAGGAGGGAATCAATTATAATGAGATATTTTCTCCAGTTGTAAAACATTCCTCTATTAGAGTTTTGTTGGTTTTGGTAACACATTTGGATTTGGAACTAGTTCAACTTGATGTGAAAATCGTATTTCTACACGGTGACTTGGAAAAGGAAATATATATGTCTCAACTAGAAGGGTTTAATGTGGTTGGTGAAGATAATTGGGTTTGTAATCTGAACAAATCATTGTATGGATTGAAACAACCTCCGAGATAGTGATACAAACTATTTGATTAGTTAATGTTGCAATAGAAGTAAACTAGAAGCACACATGATCATTATGTGTATTTTCACAAGCTACAAGATGAGTTTTTCATCTATCTCCTATTATACGTCGATGATATGTTGATTGCATTAAAGAGTCAAGCAGAAATTGAGAGGTTGAAGGCTTAACTAAGTCAGGAGTTTGAGATGAAAGATCTAGGAAAAGCTAAGAAGATTCTCGACATGGAGATAAACAAAAATGGAAATAAGGGAAAGCTTTGTTTGATCCAAAGTCAATATTTGAAGAAAGTGCTAAAACATTTTGGTATGAATGAACAGACAAAAACCTATAAATACTTCGTTTGTTCCTTATTTCAAGCTTAGTGCTCAATTATCTCCTAAGAATGATGCAGAACGATAATACATGGCAAAGGTACCGTATGCAAATGTGGTTGGTAACTTGGTGTATGCAATGGTGTGTACGGGACCTAACATTTCACATGCGGTTGGTGCTGTAAGAAGGTACATGCATGATCTTGGTAAAGGACATTGGTTGGCTGTGAAATGGATTCTACCATATATTTTAAATATTGTAGATATTGGTTTAGTATTTCAGTAGAATAATACTATTGGTCAATGTGCAGTCAGATATTGTGATTCTGAGGCAGAGTATATGACAGTTACAGAGATCGTGAAAGAAGTTATTTGATTACGAGGTTTGCTTGAAGACTTAAGAGTTGGTCAAAAACATATTAATGTGTTTTGTGTCAATCAGATTTCTATTCATTTAGCAAAGAACCAAGTATACCATACATGTACGAAGCACATTGATGTTCGTTACCATTTCATGCGGGGGATTATTGAAGAAGATGGAGTATTAGTTCAGAAGATCAATACTACTAAGAATTTCACAGATATGATGACCAAGGTGGTAACGACAATTAAGTTCAAACATTGTTTGGACTTGATTAACATCCTACAAATTTGAATTGGAAATGACGTCATTGATATATAGATTGAAGAAATCATTTAAGAATCATTAAGTCGCTAAGATGAAGATTTTTTGTATAGTTTCTTAGTGAGCAAATTAAAAAGGTCTCACATTGATTAGGAATAAATGTATATGTTGTATTTTCTATCTTTTGTAAGGATAATTGATTAGCTCAATTTTATCCAATTAGTTATAATTTTGGAGTTCATTTATTTGGAGATAATAGAAATGGTCAACGACGCCCAAAGACATAAGTAATATTTATACCGAATATTATTAAATTTATGATGTTTTAATTTTTCTACTTTAATATCTATTTTGGTTTCTTTTTGCATTATATTTTCAATAGTATTATTTTGTCGGACTAGTTTGAGTTTTATTCATTTAAATCATAAGTAAATAATAACTATTTAAAGTGGAAAAAATATATCTGATTTTTCCAACAATTTGCGCCTAATCATTAAAGACGTTAAACAATCGTAGCAATATCTCGTCGAAACTTATCCAAGGTATGACATACCTCTCTAAAGAACTGGTTTAACTTAACGTTAAGCCTCTGTTCCTAATCAAAGAACAATTGTCGCATTGTTCACACAAAGGAAGTTTTAGAATAATTATCCAATAATAATAATACAAGATAAATAAAAAAATTAAAATAATAATTGATAATAAATATATTTATTATAATAATATTTTGATATTTATTAATATATATAAAAATTTAAAAATTGTTTTAACGATAATAACATTCTATTTTATATATAAAGATTTTTGTTACTAAAATTTCAATTTAGTTTATTATTTTTTACTTTTAACTAATTTAATTGATGGTTTTTATTTGTCACCTTCTGATGGCCTTCTCCATCATTGTTAGCCATGAAATTTTTAGAAAATTCCTAAGCTATTATACCAATTTAGTGTAGAAACTAAGAGAATATGAAACTATTTATTTATATGGTACGAGCATATAACCTTTATACTTAGCCATCATTCTCAGTAACCCATGCAATAAAAGGAATCAAAATAACTAACTCACATGCTAAGCACCGTTTAGGGAAATAAAACAATTACGAAATGATAATAATAAAGTGTAAATGACAATATCCACTACATATCTTTTGACTCTTATAATGAAAGCTTCTTCGTGAGCTTTCATTCTGTTAGGTGACATTTGATTTACAAAATGGAATCAGAATCAAAATCAAAATCGAAATTGAAATGGAAAGAAAACAATGTTGTTTGGTTTGATCATTGGAATTAAATAAAGAAGTAGTATTACAGTGTTTGGTTTGTCATTGGAATGAAATGAAAAAAATTATAAATTACCTTAATACCCCTATATTCAGTAAAGTTTAAATAATATCATTTAATTATTATTTTTTCGTCAGACAAAATACATTATTGAAATCATTATTTTTCTAAATAATTATTACTTAAAAAGAAAATATATTATTAAAATTATTATTTTTCTAAATAGTGTTTAGGGTTTTAAGGTTTGGGATTTAGGATTTAAGGATTTAGGGATTTGGGGTTTAGGGTTTAGGGCTATATTTGTGGGTTAAGGTTTAGGGTTAAAATTATTATTTTTTAAATAGGGTTTAGGGTTTTAGGATTTTGGATTTTGGATTTAGGGTTTAGGGTTTTAGGATTTGGGATTTTGGATTTAGGGTTTAGGGTTTTAGGATTTGGGATTTTAGATTTAGGGTTTAGGGTTTAGGATTTTGGGATTTGGGATTTAGGTTTTAGGGTTTAGGATTTTGGGATTTTGGATTTTGGGTTTTGGGATTTAGGTTTTAAGTTTTAGGGTTTTGGGTTTTGGGATTTGGGATTTGAAGTTTAGGGTTTTAAGATTTGAGATTTAGGGTTTAGGGTTTAGGGTTTAGGTTTTTAGGATTTAGGGTTTAAAGTTTTGAGTTTTGGGATTTAGGGTTTTGGGATTTGAGTTTTGGGATATATTTGATGTAGGGGTAAAATTGGAAAAAAAAAATTTGAGATAAGAATGAAATCATAATTCCTAAAGGGGAGAAAGAATTATGATTTCTTCTCCTTCAAGAATCGATTTTATTTTTGACTTTTTTTTTAACCCAATCAAACACACAAATAGAAAGAATCAATTTTGATTTCTTTCCATTCCTTCAATTGTCGGTGTATAGTTAAAATAAAGTTTTTTTTTGGACTAAAAAGAAGTATAAAGGTTGATTTTAGTTATTAAGTGTTTTTTTAATTTATTACTTTTAATATTTTTTTGTTTTAATTTGTTTTTATTATTAAAATATCAATCAATCAATTATTTTAACTAAAAATTAGTAAATTTATTCTAAAAATTTAAATAAATATGCAAACACTTTATATTATAATTTTATTATCTTATTAATAATTTATCTTTATAATTTTATTTAAATTAATTAATTTTTAATTATAATAGTTAATCGAAAGATAATTAAATAATAATAATTAATTAATATAAAAATATTAAAAGTAGTAAGTTAATATTTTCAATAACACCAATATTTAATTTAACAAGACAAATGTCGTACCATGATATTAAATAACATGTTAATTTATTATTAAATTTTTATTATTTAATATTATTAAATAATTTAATTACGTGATTCAATCAAATCTTAACAAATCATTTCAAATTCTCATTATTGTAGTTACTTATTTTACAGTGTCATCGAGACTCTATTAATATGTACTCTCTTTTATTTTTATTTAAATTATATGAAAGAAGTTTAATTCTTTTTTTCTTTTTAATCCTAAAACCATTGAATTTGTATGTTAATTATAAACCATTTCATTATTTATGAAATAATGTATGATGTTATTTGTATAGTGTAAAAAATATATTTTAAATACAATGTATATATAATTATTTTAATAACTTAAAAGAATTATGAAAAATATTATATATAACAAGGATTTGTATGCTTTATCTTCACTTTTTAATTTTATAAAATAGAAAAAAGTATAAAAAGTGATAACAAGATTAACAATTGATATTAACAAAGAATAAATTATATATTATATTTAATATTTAAAAAAAAATTAAAGTAAAATTACATGAATAAATAAATTATGAAAGTTTATAAAATACAGACTTAATTAACCTAGAGAGGGTGAATAAGTTATTTTTAATTTTTACCAATTTATAATTTAATAACCTAAACAAAGCAGTCAGACATGTAATCGTGTGTAAAAATAAATGCAGAAATAAAATAATAACACACGATATTTTTAAGTGAAAACAACCTAAGCTATAACCATAACCTAAGGGGAAAACCACCGGTCCACCGGATCACCTAACTTTTCACTATAAAAATCAAATGTTTAAGTACAAACTCAATCTTATGCTACCCTCCCTAGGATACTGGCTCAATGTACTTTACTTATGAGTCCCTACTCTATTTTCACAGTTTCTAATATTAGCGTGAATGGTTTCCAGACCAACGTTCCAATAAGTTTTTCGTCAATCAGATATGTTCCCAAATTAACTGCAAGATGGTTAACACAAAAACACAAGTATCCGTGTGTATTCTAGAATAGATTTAATAATAAATAATCCTAACTAGATGATTCAAAACATATGTCACTTAAATTAAATCAACTAACAAATTCTAGATCAAAAAGATTAAGCCCAAGTTCAATAAAAATAACTTCTTTAAATATTAATAATGAAATCAAATAACTATAATCGCTCATAAAATTATTTAATTTAAATATTTAAAAATATAATAAAAAAGAATTAAACTAATTAATAAAAATCAATATATATATATATATATATATATATATTAATTATCTTCTTTACATTGTGTATATATTAACTAACCTTTCTCACTTGTCTTTCAATAATTAACTTACTAACTAATATCAATTGATTTTTTAAGTTTGTCTTATGCCTAAGAATCAAATTCTTTAAATATGTATATTAATACCTTGTTTTGCACTTGTGTAATGATCTACTTCCTGAATATCATATTTGATGAGTCAAATTTTTGACTATTCATATATATTCCTTAAGTGACGCTAGTCTAATGATGTCAATAATAGTAGTATTTTCTTGAATGTTTTTCGATAACTTTTTCTTGCAATCGGTAGAATTTATTTTTGAGCACACCCTAATTCAACCCTAATGTGTCTATATATATAGATAATAATAATAACCTAATAGTATTAGGATTAAATATATTTTGGACTTAATTTTTCAAAGCTCATAAAAATTATTTTTTAAAACACATCTTAAAAATATTAAGACACATCTAAAAAATATTTAATTAATAATTTCATAAATTGATTCAGATTTAAATAAATATTTTAGTTTCAAAAATAATTTTAGATTTATAAACATATGTTATTAAATACATGAATGCAATCTTATGTATTGTAGTTATAAACTCAAATTATACATGAAGTACGATTATCTGAAACTTGAGTATTTGTTCGGTTTTTCTTGATAGATTTGATAGTAAGCTTAAAAATAAATTTATAAATAAATATTTTGTCCACGAAAATAAATAATACACATAATCTTTACAAATTATATAAAAATCAAAATGTTAATAATGTATTTAACAGCTACTCAATTATTAGAACTAGTAAATTTCTTTTAAGATAGATCAAAATAGCAAGGCTTTTCTCTTAATAGAAGCCTTGAAAGAAAGTATTAAACTTTGAAGAAGGAAACTTGTTTGCATCAAATCAATTATACTTTTTATTTAAAAAAAAAGAATTTAATCGAATTTGAAGAAAAGAATAGAGTTTCAATTAGAAAAAATAAGCAGAACGTCAACATCAGATCGAAATGAAAATTAAAAACAATAAGTAAATAAAAAAAACAAGCATAGAGAAAGAAAATCTCCTGCTTCGAAATTGAACTACACCTTCTAGTAAAGATAGACACGAACATAAGCTATTATTATTGTTGTTGGAGAATCCTAAACTATTGAATCTATGATTGATTTTCCATTTTCAAAACTAAAAAGAATGAAATTGAATACACTCAATTATGTTAAAATTTTGATATAAAGAGATAATAGTTATGAAAGATTGTTGTGATTCAAACAAAAATATGATAACTTTTTTATTATTATTTAAGATTTAAATTTATAACGTGAATATATTTTTAGAAAATTATCTTACATACTTACTTTTTAGTTAATTTTTTATTGCTAAAACGTTGGTGTTTAAGTATGTATTAAGATTACATCTTTTTTTCCTTTTTCAGGTACGAAGCTTAGCTGTGCTAGTAACCAAATTTTCTAACCACAAGAAGACAATAAAACTAAGATTCAAATGGCCAACTAACACCAGTACAAAAAATAAAAAAAACATTAATGATATTAATGCTTTTAATTCATCTTTCTAATTCAGTTAGGAGTCGAGATCTTAAGTTATATTTTTGAAAGTTTTCATGGGCGCAATTTTTGAAAATAAATAACAAAATCAGAAGCACTAAAAAAAGTATAAAAATGAAACAAAAAAAATTAAAAAAATAAGAAGAAAAATAACATGATTTTGAATTTGTTTGTTGTCCTTTTTTTTCAGCAACAAAATGAAAGTCGCAACTCGTAAGTAGTAGGACGGCGTCAAATTCACGTGTCAAAATCTAGGTCATCTTTCACTCAAACTTGCTCGATCTATAACATCAGAGGGTTTAAAGTGTAAAGTCCGTGCCTTTATGTTTGAATAGACCTTCCTAACCGTTTCACTCTCTTTTTCTCTCTCTTCTCACATTCAAAAAATCTCTCACATTCAAATAATCTCTCTTTGCTTTTGTCTGCTTCTTCACTAGATCTTTCGTTATTTTCCAGTAAATCATAGATTGGATCTGCAAAAGCCCATTTTCTTGATCGCTCAGACGAATTTGTCTCTTAGGATCGCCACATGCTATTCCCCGAAGCTCAAATCGGTTATTGTCTTCGGCTTTTCGTCTGATTAAATTTGAAACTGCTATTTATTTTATTTTATTTTTATCTTAAACCTTATTATGAATTTCGAATATTTTCTTTGATCACTTTCGGCGATCTTTTTCTACTGGAAAAACCTCTGGATTTGAATGCTTTTTTGATGTTCAATGTTTTTCTTTCTCTTGAGGTTAATTCGGATGAATTTTGTGATTCAATTCATTGATCTTCACCTAATGTCAACATTCATGCGAAATTTCAATGAATTAGTTGGTTTTTTTTTCAGTTTGAATTTCAAGCATTGCTTTATTTTGTTTTGAACTAGCAAACTATGGAATTGTGTTTCTTCCATTTCTTATCTTCGTTCTCTTTAGTATCTCTGCCTTTATCATTAATGCTGAGTGCAATGTGTACATTTGTACTATTGCTGAACTTATTTTGTATATTTTCCCAATTTTGTTGATGGCTAGTGCGAAAAGGATGCTATTGCCAGTTTTTAGAGAAACTGTCATGATTTGGATGACAAATAGCGGACAAAGTTGCTTTCCAGAAAGAATTGGGTTATGCAACTTTACTTGTCTATTGGGAAATAATGGAAGATAGTGAGAGGACAAATTCTACTCCTTTGGATGGGGCAGGCGATGGGATTCCGAAAATTCGAGCTCTTCATGGGTAATTCACTAGAAGCAAATTGAAGATGGCTTATTTTTCGTGTTTGCTTTTTGTGAGCAGAAATTCTTAGGAAATATGAATTTTTTTTTGGTTGAATTTATTAACATTATGTAATGATCCTCTCATAGGAGAACTAGTGGGCCTACAAGGCGTTCCACCAAAGGGCAGTGGACACCTGAAGAGGTGAGTGCACTTATACTCATAAATACTGTATCCAGTTGCCTACATGTGATATCTCATTTTCCATCATCTGGTATTAAACATCCTGGAAGCTTGCATGAAAAATATTTCTTGATTCTTACCTTTATTTATAGCTTTCATACTTCATTAAGCTTAACAGCATGCTAAACTCGGTTAAATTATCTCACAAGTATCATGAGCTGGCTGTGGTTATGGATTTTTAATAAATTTATTTTTTCTAACTGAACTTATGAGAAATTATGCATGCAAGACATTTTCTTAGTCCCATATATTCGATTGCAATGTTTGTAAGTTTTACACACGTCCTAAAGTATGGAAGCTCTTTAGATTTATTACTGGCACTGTAATTCACCCTTTCACCTTCCATATATTGATCATAGTATTTCTCATTTGGTCATCTAATTATTGAACTTAACCTAGTCAGGTTTTGGTGACTTTCATACATGAATTCGGAGTATATTCCTTACATTTTTCCCTCAAAATAAAAATTTATGAGCTCACTGATGAATCTTACATGTACCCAGGATGAGATTTTGGGGAGGGCTGTTCAGCGTTTTAAAGGAAAGAACTGGAAGAAAATAGGTATTATTTAAGCTTAGTTGAATTTAAACCAACCTCATGTGTATCTTCCAATCATTGTGAATTGCACCAACTCTAAAAATCTGTTGCTAAGGACAACAAATTTTTATTGTGTTAGGCTACTTTGATGTTGTTTGGTTCCCACTTAATCTCAAAATACTTGCATGTATTCTGGCTGGTTCTCTTCCTTTCTTGGTCGTGCTTGGTGTAAATGTTAAAAGCCTGTTACTCTTTTTTCAAAAAAAAAAAAAATGTTTCTTTCTTCCATTCATTTTCCCCATCTTAATTCTGCAAATTGTATAATTGTAAAATTTGACTGTTTGTAGCGGAGTGTTTCAAGGATCGGACTGATGTACAATGTCTCCATAGGTGGCAGAAGGTATTGAATCCAGAACTTGTCAAAGGTCCATGGTCTAAAGAGGTAATCCAAAATCACTCTATTTTGCTTTCTGCTAATTTCCTCCATGCATTGGGTATAAATTTGTGATGCTTCCAGTAGAACCCCCAGTTATATGTAAAATTAATCTCAATAATATCTAATATTACCTCAATTGTTACTTTTGTATAATGTACAGGAGGATGAGATCATAATTGAAATGGTGAACAGATATGGGCCAAAAAAGTGGTCCACCATAGCACAACATCTACCCGGACGTATTGGTAAGCAATGTAGAGAAAGGTAAGGCTGTGGATTATTTTGCAAATGGTTAATCTGTTGTTACGTTATTGTTAGCTTCATCTGTTTGTTATCTTCTTAACTTCTTAAATTCATATATCATTATCCATAAATCATCATAGTTTTGATCACTGTTGTTCATGTTATTATGTATAACAATCCTGTCAGTCTTAAATAAACCACCAGATGTTGCATGATTATTTTATGGATGTTATGTTTGAAGTATTTAGTTTTATCCATCTACTATTTTACTCATGGTTTGAAACTAATCTTAGGTGGCACAATCACCTTAATCCTTCTATTAATAAAGAGGCATGGACCCAAGAAGAGGAGTTGGCTCTGATAAGAGCTCATCAGATTTATGGGAACAAATGGGCAGAACTTACGAAGTTCTTGCCAGGAAGGTAAATTTCTTGTTTATTTGAACTCTGAGAGATAGAGAATGGCGGAAAGAGGAAGGGAGGGAGGGAGGGAGAAGTTCTTGCTTTGCCTCACTTTGATCGCTCTCCACATAAGATATATTGATTTGTTCTTTTATCTTATGAGATCTCAATGCAACTGTCATATCTACTTCTTTGAGTGCAAGCGGAATGATTTGTGATTAATTTTATTTTCCCTCGACAGGACAGACAATGCTATAAAAAATCATTGGAACAGTTCTGTGAAAAAGAAATTGGATTCTTACGTAAAATCAGGCTTGCTGGCACAGTTTCAAGGCCTGCAACATTTTAGTCATCAAAACCAAGCTATTCTTTCATCCTCTTCAAGGATGCAAGGTAGTGCAGATGATAATACACACAGAAAAACAGAGGTGGAGGAGATTTCAGAATGCAGTCAAGAATCAGCTGTTGCAGGTCGCTTTCCTTCTGCAACTGAAATGGGCAATGCGCTGTTACATACAAGAGAGGAATTTCTGAGGGCCAAAAGATCTCATCTGGCTAATGAACCAAGCTCCAGTCCAGCATCATATTCAGAACCATCTTATCCATCTTATGAAGATCCGGTTTGTACCGTAGCAGAAATTCCCTGTGAAATAAGAGGACACGATAAGCCTTTCTCACATGATGCTGAAACTTCTAATGGTGGAGATCATCAGTACAATTTACAAGACTTGCCTAATAATTCTTCACTAGAGCTGGGACAGGAATCAGCTGGACTTCTGACAGGTTGTATAACTTCTGCTGGACATCATGACGTTATGAATGTGTCATTGCAAACTTCAGGAGTATGGTCAACTGGTTCTACTTGCATGGGTAGTATGCCTGTTAGTGTTGACAAGCCAAATCATTTTCTGATATCTGATGATGAGTGTTACAGGGCCTGGTTTTCAGGAGTGACAAATGGCGAATGTTCTGCTTCACAAAATCATACAAAAATCCTGAGTGTGGTTGATTTCAGTCAATGCACAGATTCAATACTTTGCTCATCATCAGACATCCAGATATCTGAGGATGTTAGAACGGGAGCATCACAATTATATGGTTCCTTGAGCTCTGGTGTATTAGAAACTTCATGCTCACAATCATTTTTCTCTGCTCTGCTTTCTGCAGACAATGATCAGATTGGGCTTGACGGGCCATCCAATCAATTATTTGGAGCTCAAGGACAACAATATGTCAATCGATCACCCGATGATTTTGTCTATGCTGATGACTCTGCCAATTCTTCTTGCAATGACGGTGCAGGTATAATGGGAACACTAGAGCAGCTAGATACCTTAAATGATTCCTCAAAAACAGTCCCTGTAAATACTTTTGCTTCAAGATCAGATACAAAAAAATTTCCCATGGATGTCAAACCAAATGTGGACAAGGAACAGCCAGGTGCAGGAGCTCTACGTTATGAACCTCCTCTTTTTCCAAGTTTTGATGTTCCATTTTTCAGCTGTGATCTTGTGCAATCTAGCAGTGATATGCAGCAAGAATATAGCCCCCTTGGTATTCGGAAGCTCATGATGTCTTCAATGAATTCTCTTACCCCATTTAGGTTATGGGATTCCCCTACACGTGATGATAGTCCTGATGTTGTGCTAAAAAGTGCTGCCAAAACCTTCACTGGTACACCGTCTATTTTGAAAAGGCAAAATCGTGAGTTCTTATCACCATTGTCTGATAGAAGAAATGTAAAAAAGATAAATGTTGAAATGAACACCATAGATGTTTCACATTTAGATGTTATGTTTGATGATAGCGGGAGTGACAAAACATTTTATCTTTCTCCATCGTCTAAGCAAAACATGAACTCTGAAGATCCCTCTGAAGATAAAGAAAATCAAGGTAATAACTTGGTGGGAGATAATGGGAAAGGGAACTATACAAATTAAGGGTTTGTAAAAATTACACAAACTAAACCAACCCAATCCAATTTTATCAGTTTTAAAAGATTTTTGGGTTAGTTTGGTTTTAAATTTTGAATAACCAATCTAATATGGGTTGGTTCAGTTTTCAAATTTCAAAAACCAATCAAAACCAAACCAACCCATATATATATATATATATTAATTTTATTATATTTAATTTTATTTTATTTTAGATTTTTCTTGTTGTCTTTAATTTAAAATTCAAAGTCTTAACATATAACCTTAGTCATCTATAATCCTAATTCTTTTTTCTTGTAGTTATACTCATGTGCATAGTATAAATAGATATATTCAAATTAACATATGTGCATAGGTTACAATAAAAGTTTAGAACTATCTAAATTATACATTAATGATTATATTTTGTGTGTGTATATATATATATATATATGAATTATAAAACTTAAAGTTTGTATAATTAAATTTGTTTTCAAGAGATAAAAACTAAGAGTTACAATATATAAAGAAAAATAAAAATTTCAAAAATCAATCTAAACCAACTCAAATTTTTTGGTTTGGTTTCTATTTTTTAAGAACCGATTAGATTAGGTTGGTTCGAGTTTTATTTCAAAACTGAACCAACCCAACTTTGCACTCCTAATACTAGTGCATTTCCAGATACAGAGAAAGTTGTTGATGATTGTGAGTCTAAGGAAATGAAAAAGAAAGGAGTGGCTGATGCTGACACTACGACCAAGAATGATGCTGTGAGTTCTTCCTGTAGTTAAATATAGTTTGTCTGAATGAAATGCTTCCTGTAGAAAGTGATTTCAACTCCAAAGTCTATGAGTTACATTAGCATAGTATTGGTTTATCTTATCCCTTTATGATTAATTTTCTTTGGTACTATTGGCAGGAACAACTGTCTTTTGGAGTTCTTGCTGAACTTAACAAGAATGATCTGCTATTGTTTTCTCCTCATCAAGCTTATTTCAAGGCTAACAAAGTCTTGGGTGCAAGTGTTAGAACACCAAGAAGCCAGTCTCAGAAAAGCTTTGCATCTTTGTTAAATCAAGGCGTTGTTTCAAAATCTTCTTCTGTGGAGCAATGTGCAGCCATTTGCTCCCCAGCTGTTAATAAGAACAAGCATCAATCAGAGTCATCTTCCCTCCTAGAGATGGTGATGAATAATGCCGGCACTGATGCTGCAGCTGAAAACTTCAGCATGTAAGATACAATCATCCTATGTTCTTTGCTGCACTTTTTTTCCCCCTAGCTTCGTATTTAATTCTCCAGTAATGTAGTGAAAAAATGAAAAATTTCTCTGACGATTTTGCTGCATTTGTTTATAGATTTGGGGGAACTCCATTTGAAAGAAGCATTGATTCCCCTTCAGCATGGAAGTCCCCTTGGTTCTTCAGTTCTTTCTTATCTGGTCCCAGGATGGATACCGACCTCACAATTGAGGTATTAAAGGTTCTCAAATGTAACTATCTGACCTTATAACAGAAGTGCTGTGTTTCTAATCAATTATGGTGGAATGTCTCTAGGATATAGGGTATTTAATGAGCCCAGGGGTTAGAAACTATGATGCCATTGGGTTGATGAAACAGATAAGCCAGCAAAATGCTGCTGCTTATGCTAGTGCCCAGAAAGTTTTGGGAGATGAAACCCCTGAAACATTATTTAAGAAGGGACACATCAACCACGAGGCTCAGGAGCAGGAGAACAGCAACATACCCCCTGATCAACTTGCAATTCGTTCCCATTTGCCACCAAATATCTTGGTACGATACATTTTAATACTTATTTTGATAAAACTTTCCCGATATTAACCTCAATTCCCTGGTTTTGGCCCACCCTTTTACTGACTTTGGCAGCATTTTTTGTGATGATCAATGTCCATGCCATCATCTACTCAGATAGAATCACATGGTCTATTTTGTTTGATCAAAACCATAAACTTGTTTAACTTGAGGAATTGGGAAGAAGAAAAAAACTAAACTTTGTTACCCCTCCCTCGTTTATCTTCAGCTACTTCATTGTCCAAGTGTCATAAACCAGTGTAACCTTCCATCATTGTCCCTTTTAATTTGCGAAAATCCATGGTTCCTGATCAGTTGAATTTTATGCATGTAAAACCAGTTGTGTTTATATCATATAATTCTCTTGTTTTCACTTTAAAATATTCAAAGAGATGAAGTGATTATTATGTGTCTGCTCTTTGCAGACAGAGCGTCGAGTCCTTGACTTCAGTGAATGTGGGACTCCTGGAAACAAAGCAGGGCATGGTAAAGGTAAAGCCTCCACTTCAATTGGGATTTCAAGTCCCTCTTCGTATCTTTTAAAGGGTTGCAGATGAGATGATTTTTTCCCTCCTGTTACAATTAAGCATTTTTTTTATCTTGTTATATTGATGCATTTTTGTTGAGCTGCTCATACTTGGTCACAATAGAGGAGAGAAACCAGATTTATTTAACCGATCAAAAGAAATTGTTCATATGTATCATTATTTTTCACACTTTGTTCATAGTAAATCTTTCTTACCATTAATCATGTAATATAGTTGTTTTACTTACAGTATAAAGTACCAATTTTTAAAAACCATTCTATTACCCAACCATAAGGTTATGGCAGTAGAAAAAGCTATTAGGATATTTCGTCCTTTGAATTGGGAAAAGTAGAAACCGTAATAATCACACTAATGATGGAATTACTTCTAGGTTGTTGGGTAATCTTCAAAACAATTCATGAACTGTATTTCAATAAAAAAAAATCCTCGGATGACTCTAATTACCCACTGTTACTACTTTATTGCAAGTTTGCGACAAACTTTTTTTAAAATTAAATAGTATAATTACCTTTACAAATAAATTTTTATTTTTAACTTCTTTTATATTTTCTAAATTTTTTATATAATGTAAAAAAATATATGTTTTCGCATGTTTAAAAATGTGATGCATTTTTTTTAACACAAACATATTTTTTTAGAGAATCGTGTAAATAATTAGGTCATATTATTTGAAAAATAATATTTATAATACTTTTTGAATTCAAAACCACAAAAATAATATTACTTATATTTAATTCATATATTTTTATAAAAGAAATTCATTAGCTCATAAATTTTGACAGTAAACACCGTTTAAATTTGAATTGTTATATAATTTGTCTATTTTATTTTATTTAATATAAGAAATTTTTACAATATGTTTAAATCCTTAAAATTGTTATAAATTAAAATAATATCTTCTATATTTTTCTTAAAATTAAATTGCTATTATATATGTAAATATTGTCATCGTTATTTTATAATTGTTTATAGTCAGAGTACCATAATACAAGAATTTATTATTATTTCAGCATGGATAAGTACCATCTAAAAACATTTCTCTATCAAATTGAGTTAAAATAGTAATTTCCTTTAGTAAATGGATTTTAGTTTTTTTAAATGATGAGAAAAATTTACTGTTTTGGTTGAAAAGTAGGCATAAGGGATAATTTTATTTATTATATTAATTTATTTGTATGTTATCGTGGATACTTATTTCATTAAGTTGTGAATTTAGTTTTAAGTAGTTGAAATTTAATAGTTAAATTATTCATTGTTATCAAATTAACTAAAAAAATCGTAAAATTAGAATATCAATAATAAAAATTATCCTAAAAATCACTAAAAATATATTATTTAAATATTTTAGTTATTTAATTTTTGTAAAAAATATATAAATAATTTGATTTTTAAAATTAGTATACTTGAATCATATAATTTCATAGTTATTTGATTAAAGTATATTTTTTTAATGTAAAAAATAACATTTTAATCCCGTAACCTCATATTTATATGAATAAAATATTTAAATTTTAAAAATCGAGTAACTTATTTATTTTTTACAAAAACAACACGACCAAAGTATTCTAATGATAGAAATAAAATTACTTGAAAAATTAATCATCCATAACTATCAATAATATATGATAAATAAAAAATCATGATAAGAATTTCTCAAGAACAATATCAAAAATATTTTCAAATTTTAAAGTAATATCACAAATAGTCTTAAAGTTTTAAAAATATTATAAATACTTCTCAAACTTAATGATAGTGAATAGTAATCTTTTACACCTAAAAATAGTCAAAATAATAAAAAAATCAACAAATAATAGAAATAGAAAGACAAGACATCTAAGGACGTTTATCACCAAAAATATTTATTAGAAAAAATAATTTCGAAGAAATATATCTTAAGAAAAGATATGGATTTAAAGATTCATCATTCTCAAAAATAAGGAAAATATTTTCGAAAAAATATATAATTTATTATGGTATAAGTAATAAAGAAATGAATATTAATATTATAGACGCAAAAGAAATATATAATATACTGACAAAATTATTATAGATAAACTATCAAAAATTTCTTAAAAGATAAAAGAAAAATTAGATAAATCCATTTAAGAAGAATCTAAATATTAACAAAAGTACATTTTAGATAATGAATTGATGTATGCCACATAAATTGTGTGCAATAAATACGTAAATATATATATCGCAACAAGTAATATAATGATAAAAAAAGATCATTTTCACGGAAATTATTTTATTAGAAACTAATTTTTAAAACTAAAAAAATAAAAATTAATTTCTGCATAATTTCTCCCTATATGATTACCTTCAAGCATGGTGCCTAAAATTCCATAATGCTTGATAAAATATTATAAAGAAAATTAATTTCTTATTTTATATTTTTTTTTCTGGACCTATAACTGATTTTATATTATGATGAACCTTTTGCTTTATATGAATAACTCTATATATAAATCATCCAACGTTTATAAGATAAGCTCAATGAGTCATTGTATTGGTCTAATGGAACTGCTCAAAGGCTTCATTTTTAGTATATTTCTGTTCATTCCTTCTTTTTCATTACTTGGAAATGATAGAGATGGGCTCTCCCTTTCGGCCTGTAAATCTCAAATAACAGATCACCCTTTTGGAATTCTTAGTTCTTGGAATGTGTTCGTACACATTTGTGAGTGGTCAGGCATTACATGTGCCCAACGTTACAAGAGAGTCACTGTGTTGGACCTTAGTTCTTGCAAACTCAAAGGTTCTGTGTCTCCATTTATTGGAAATTTGAGTCTTTTTAGGACTCTAAACCTTTAAAAGAATAGCTTCTTCAAGCAGGTTACTTCACAAATAGGTAGTTTGCATTAATCGAACATGAATGGTATATAATAAATGACTAAGTATAAATATCACAATAAGTAATACAACGATAAAAAAATATTGTTTTCACTAAATTATGTTATTAGAAATTAATTTTTTAAAATTAAAAAATAAAATAAAATTTATATTTTTATATTTTAAAAAAGTAAGATTAAAAGGACTAAAAATAAATAATAATAATTAATTAATTAATTAAGATTTGATAATTAAGAAAATATCTAAAAATATTTAATTTTCTAATTTTTTAAACATATAAATCACTAAAATTTCCTTAATATTATAATCAATCAATTACATGATCAATCGAATCAAATCTAGAGTGTATTTTTCTCTTAAGTAAACTACATATCATATAGTAATTAACTTAATCACATTCTCATTTCAATTAAATTATATATTATTCATTAAGTTCATCAATTATGGATCACATATATAAAAATTATACATTTATATCTATAAACTATGCATGTTATTTAATAAGACAAATAATTAAATAATTCTCTCAAATCTATTTAATTACCTTTATAAATAAATTGTTAGGCAAACAAATAATATCATAAAAATTATGATTAAATAATATAATTAAATTATAATTATAATTGTAGTAAAATATTATATCATTACATAGTGAAAATTGTGTTTATAAGATCACTATATTAATAAATTAATTACACATAATTGTAATAAAGTTATAATCATTTTTCATAGCAATATGACAGATGGTGAAAAGGTCAATAAATTTGAAATAAATTTTTAACAGTAATATTATGAAAATTTGTCAAGAAACAAAAAAGATGTTTTATTTTTACACCTATAAAACACTAAGGATCACAAATACATTTACTACATAAGAGATCGAAAATATGAATATGCATCATCGTCTATATCATCAAAAAAACTGTCAATAGAAAACGACAAAAAAGGATAAAAATGTAGAACACACATTATCATTCAACATATCATGCTAAAGAAATAAAAAACTTAAATTTAAAAACCTAAAGCAAAAAATTAATAAATTATTAAAATAAAAATAAAATATTTTTTTTATTATTATAAACAGGGATTCATTGTTTTATAAAATACTCTTATTTGCGATTGAGAATCTCTTTAAGATTCTTACTTGATTTTTAGAATTATAATAATTATTAATAATATAAATAAAAAGAAATGCATCGACTTTTTTTCTATTCGTTAGTAAATTTAATTTGAATATAATATCATGTACGAATACAAAAGATTCATCATTACTAAAAATATATTAAGGCTAACAAGCTAAGACAACATATATAATAAAAGAAGAAAGAAAAACAAAAAATAGACTTTAATTAACTTATTAAATTCATGTATGATAATTATAATTTTAATAAATTAAAAATCTTAAACAATTAAATATTTGTTTATAATATTTATAAAAATTAATAAAAAAAATAACCACAAGTATATATAAAAATAAATCTAAGAAAATTATAAAATTAAATCAATGTTTTGATAATAAAAAATTAAAAATTTAACTTTAAATAATATTCTACAAGAATTAACTAACGTTCTAAAATAGCTAGTTTTAGTTTGATATCAAAGTCATAGAAAAGAAAAATACATCGTTAAATAAAAAATTAATTCCATTAATAGCAATATTAACTAAAACAATTGAGAGTATCACAATTCTTTCTATAAAGATCAAGAACATACGTAAAGATACAGTAAAGTTCAATAGCAATGATAATTTCCCCACTCTACAACGTTCATTGGATCCAAATAGCATATTCTTTTTTCTTTGTGAATAATCCAAATAGCATATTCTTAATCCAAGCTTAAAATGAAACAAACATTTATGAATATAATGAACAGTCTGCATAGATACAAGAGGCAAAGAGATCGAGAAGAGATTAGCCAAATTGGCAGAGTATAGACTTAATTATCAACCTTTCGTTTCCATAATGTTCTGAAACAAAAAAATAGTCCAAAATTTCTCAGTAGCTTTCCCATTTCAATTAGGTACCAAATATTTTCAACTCTGTTTCAAGAGGTAACTATTATTATAACATAAAACAAAAGAGTAACACCACATGTGGTGGATTAATTTACTAGATAAATGTTTCTTGCTGACAGGTTTAGATCACACGAGTAACAGCCGCATGAATAGCGTTTGAAAGATGAGGTACTGTCTTAGCACTCAGACCAGCCATGCTAATTCTCCTGAATTAAACAAAGTATTGCCATGGTTATTTGAATAGCGACCTTCAACTTTTTTTATTTTTATTTTTTAAAATTTTTGATAGACAGTAAATAAGGAATTGGAATTATTACCCATCGGATGTCATGTATATGTGGTACTCCTTGGTCATGAATGCAACTTGTTCAGAATTCAAGCCTGTAAAGGTAAACATTCCAATCTGCTTTATAATGTGACTCCAATCACCAGGTGTACCTGCAAAAATTTGTAAAAGCCAAAACATAATCATTATGTTTAAATATCTGACACATGATTGGAAAAATGAGTGCTGAAGAGAAGATCGACCGTATTCCCAGCATTAGAAATGGGAGCACAAGTAAAATAAATACCCCTAGACCGTAAAGCATCAAAAAGTTGGTGGCGCATGCTTATAATACGATCAGCCATTGCCTTCAACTCAAGCGTCCATTCATGGAATAAGTTCCTGTATAAAAATGAATTGAAGCATAAAGGGTACAGGTATAGAGATGTCCACGACTTATGTCAACTCTAACTCTATAAGGATCAAAGTAACCAATGGAAGATAAGACATTAAATCAATTATGTATTTATGATAAATGGTATTATCTAGATATCGCAACCAGTTTCAACAACTTACCTGTCTCTAAGAATGGCAGCTACAATAGATGCACCATGAATGGGTGGGTTTGAATACATAGGTCTTATGACAAGTTTCAACTGGCTCTCAACCCTGCTTGCAACATCTGCGTTCTTGCAGACCTATGTAATCATATGATAAAACAGTATAATTAGAACCAGTCTAAACACAAAGACGGATATTTGATATTGACTTAAGAGAGAGATTCATAGTATAGAAAATAACACATGCAACGCAATACCAAAATTACAATGCTTAGCAATTTAATGTATGAGTCGTACAATGCTTAGTGCACCAACGCGTTCCCCGTAGAGTCCCATATTCTTTGCATAACTCTGAGCAACAAGGCATTCACCACCGTCAGCAACAAATGTACGAACAGATTGAGCATCTACATCCAGACTTCCACTTGCAAAGCCCTATTGCCAAAAAGGAAAAAAAAAAACAATTTTCAAAGAATAAAATCACATTATCAAAAGAAAAACATGCTGCAAGGAAACTGGAACTTTAAGCTGATCTTTACATAAACTTACCTGATAAGCACTATCAAAGAAAGGCAGCAGTGCTTTTGATCTTACTACCTTCCTAATCTGCTCCCACTGTTCTGGAATTGGATCAACACCAGTGGGGTTATGAGCACAAGCATGAAACAACACTATAGCTCCAGATGTGGCAGATCCAAGGTCTTCTAGGAGGCCTGTTAGAGACATTCCAAGTAATATAATCCACCAACAGTTTAAAGCAGATGAATGCATGAAAAAAGAAGAATAAAAATTTGACATGGTATAACTCTACACCTTGAAAATTGAGTCCACGTGTTGCTGGGTCATAGTACCGGTACGTTTTCACGGAAAGCCCTGAAAGCGTGAAAACTTTTGGGTGGTTTCCCCATGTTGGTTGTGGTATGTAAATTGTTGGCTGCATAAAAAGGTGGATTCAGCCAGAATATCTGTAGTTATCATCTTATTATATTGGTGACGAAAGGAACAAGAAAAGACATACCTCATGATAATGTTTTGCCAGGAATTCACCAGCAACTCTCAAAGAGCCAGTTCCAGACAAACATTGGACAGTTGTGACCCGATTCTCCTGAATAGCAGGGCTATGTCCAAGCAAGTAAAAGAAAACATGTAATTATAAAATTGGTCCGATTAGATTATCCATATTTGATTTGCATGTTGACAATCAATACTGTTCCTACAAATCATACAAAGAATTTGGTTATTGTTTACCTGTCAGCTCCAAGAATGAGCTTGGCACTCAGTTTATTGAATTCCGCCAGTCCAACAATAGGAAGATACTCCTTAACACGTGAACTGGATGTTATGCAAATAACAGATCATTAGATGCATATAGACTTGAAATTACAAAAGCAGTGCAGATAGGATGGCTTACATGTCATTAACAAGCTGTTGTTCTGCTTTTCTAACGACATTCAGAACAAGAGGCTTCCCTTCCTAAAATGCGTCAAAGATATTAAAACACATCACTATAACAAGCATATTAAGTTGTTCAATATGATAAATATTGGTGCATTGAACCAATATAGATAAAGATGCATCCATCAAATCGATTTGTCTTGACACACTTATGCAAATGATAAATTCAACAGATACAGCTATTCACAGATGTTCAAAAATTGTTCATTTAAATAGAGAAACTCACCTCTGTCCTATAAGCACCAACACCCAAATTCAATTTATCTGGGCTTGGATCTTTGTTGTATGCAACTGTCACCTGATTGTCAAACATTTGAATAAGAAAAGTTGTCCAGATAAACATATTGGAAAAAATTCACAGCAGGAATACACAAAAAACAGAAAGCAATAGCATTATCTACTTTAGACTTTAAACCCAAAAATATGATCAGCCCTGAATTAAAAAAAAAACATTATGCAGAAAAAGGATTAAAAAAAACATTATGCAGAAAAAGGATTAAAAAACACAAGTTAACTTGTGCAATGAAAAATCATTTTGTTCCAGAATAATACTCATTTTACTTAGTTACAGATGAATCGTGATCGTCATGATCATCAATGAGACCAAGTTAGGTAGCAAAATAGTAAACATGAGCATAAGCACGTATAGATTAACAATCTGACAATAATATTTTCATTAAAATCATTAACAATCGGTGAATCAAAATTCATTTTCCGGAAGCCTATTATAGATTTCTCTTTCTTCAACCAAACAAGCGCAAGTCACCGTAATACTTTCATTTAGTAACTGGATGCAGACTATCTAACATCATTGATCGCAATTTCTACCGAATTATTCTTTTCAAACATACAACATTTCTACCGTGGGAAAACTAACATTTTAACCTCTAATGACAAATAACCGTAATCGCTTAACCTTGTAATCTAAGATCCGTAGCAAGATCACGGATCTGATTTACGAAAAAGCTAACTCCAATATCGCACGTAATTATTCAAAATTCATCACCCAAGAAAAAAATCATCAATAAAAAAAGAAAAAAAAATCAATTTCTGCTAATGATCGAAGAGATGTAGCACACACCGATACACGTTAAAGAAACATATCTACACGCAAACAAAAAAATTAAGAAAAAAAAGAAAAAGAGAGAATACCCCGAGAATAGGATCCTCAGGAGCACGAACAAGGTGAGCGAAGACAGAATTTCCATTAGAGGCTGAAGTAGGTGAAGCAGAGATCGAATCCATGGCAGAGATCGAGTTCTCACCAGCTATGTGTCGAACAAGTGCGTTGATTCTTCGATCACTCGCTGATGAATATGAAGGAGAAGATGAAGAACTATGGGCTCCAGTTGCTGATGTTGAAATTAACTGCGGGCGCATCTTATTAGCGGTTTTCCTATTAAAAATCCTCCTTTTTTTCTTTTTCGTTTTTTTTTTTAAGTAATAAAGTATCTTCTATAGCTGCATGCTAATGTATTATTTTTTCATTTTGTTTCTCTTCGTTCCATTTTATACAAGAAAGGCTTGAACTAAGCTTACGCGTTGAATGATGAGGTGTTCTGTTTTGCTGACGTGACTCGCCTAGGTGGGATTAGGCATCAGTTAAGTTCACCCGAGTTATATTAAAAGGTTTTAATTCGACACTTAATCCATTAATTAATTCTAATATTACAAAATTAAAATAGTAACTAGGTTTTTATACAGCGAAAAATTCAAGAGTAATTTTATAATTAATTTTCCTTTATTTTTCTTTCGGTACTTCCTTTCTTTTTTCAAAGTGTCTATTTTTTTTTAGCTCAATAAAAAAATACTTTCGTTTATAATAAAAAAGTCTTAATACAAATATAATTTAAAAATTATAAAAACTATCATAAATATTTACAAATCAAAACAAATTTTATAATTTAAAAAACATGTATAAATTCAACTAAATAGCATGATTGAAATATTGGGCACTCGTTCAAATACTTCAATAATACTAGATGTAATATACTTATACATTAATAAACAATCTTGCATACCTATTGTTGAAAAAACAAGAAATAACTCTACACAAAAGAGTTCTCTAGTTTGTATTATTTTCTTCATATTTTCATTACAATTGTATAGCTATTTATAAGGAAATTTTACTCCTTCAATTATTCTTTAAATTAAGAATTCCTTGATTTACTCCTTGAATTAAGAATCCTTGTTTTACTCCTTGAATTAAGGATTCCTTGTTTTACTCCTTGAATTAAGGATTCCTTGTTTTACTCCTTGAATTAAGGATTCCTTGTTTTATTCCTTAAATTAAGGTCCTTGTTTTATTCCTTGAATTAAGGTCCTTGTTTTATTCCTTGAATTAAGGACTAATATCCAATACTTCCTCAATTTGGATCCGAAGGTTTATGGATCCAAGCTTGGACAAAAAGTCGTTAATCGATGAGAAGCCAAGGGCTTGGTAAAGATGTCAGTCAGTTGGTCGAAGCTTCTTGTATAATGTGTCTGAATTACCTGTGATTGAACTTGTTCACGAACGTAATGACAATCAACTTCAATGTGTTTCGTCCTCTCGTGAAACACTGGGTTTGATGCTATATGCATAGCTGCCTGATTGTCACAAAACAAGGACATAGGAAGAGTTGTAGGAACACCTAAATCACACAGAAGACCTTTAAGCCATGTCAACTCACACGCAGTTGAAGCCATTGCACGATACTCAGCTTCGGCACTTGATCTGGTAATGACAGTTTGCTTCTTACTCTTCCATGTGACCAAGTTTCCACCGACAAATGTACAGTAGCCAGTGGTGGACTTGCGATCAATTGCATTCCCTGCCCAATCAGCATCACAATACCCCATGATTTATGTGTTGTCATTCTTCTTCATGATAATACCACGACCCACTGATCCTTTTAAGTAGCGTAAGATCCTTTTAACAAGGGTCAAATGCTCAAGTGTTGGGGAGTGCATGAATTGGCTCACAATACTTAGAGAATATGTGATGTCGTCCGTGATTGTTAGGTAGATCAACTTACCAACCGGTCGTTGGTAATAACTTATATCCACGTAGTGGCGTGCCTTCAAGCTAGGTTTGAGCTTCTTTGTCAAGAGTGGTAATGACTGGTTTAGCATCGCTCATGTTAGCTTCCTTAAGCAAATCTAGGACATATTTCCTTTGGTTAAGAAAGAGTCCTTTGTGCGAGGTTGTCATTTCTATACCAAGAAAGTACTTCAATATCCCAAGGTCTTTAATTGCAAACCTTTGTCTGAGGGACATGTTTCGGGTTGAAAATCTCGTCAAGATTATCACCGTAATTATCGGATCATCTACATAAATCGGACAACCAATTTGCCCATAGCTCCCGTGCGAACAAATAGTGAGGAATCGGCATTGCCGCTTTTGAAACCAACACTAGTGAGACCGAGCTTAGCTTGGCATACCAAGCTCGTGGGGACTGTTTCAAACCATAAATGGATTTGTGCAATTTGCACACTAAATCCATTTCATTGCTTTGAGGATGCCCAGGTGGTAATTTCATATAAACTTCTTCTTTGAGATCACCATGCAAGAATGCATTCTTCACATCCATTTGGTACATGGACCACCCCTTGTTTACGTACCACGACATTAGCACTCTTATCGTGTTCATTTTTGCAACACGTGCAAATGTTTCTTTGTAATCCACCTCGAATGTTTGAGTGAATCCCCGAGCCACCAATCTTGCTTTATACCTCTCAATTGATCCATCTGACTTGAATTTCAGCTTATAGATCCATTTGCAACCCACAACTTTCTTGCCTTTTGGAAGTTTGGTGATGCTCCATGTGTTGTGTTGATCTAGGGCTTTAAGTTCTTCTTGCATGGCTTCCTTCCACACCTCTTGGTTGTTGGCCTCATGAAAGTTTTGAGGCTCACTGTAACTCGATATAGTGTTGAGGAATGCGGCATGGGTTGGTGTCACTCTCTTAAATGACACATAATTTGAGATGGGATGTGTGGGTTTGTAGGTGACAAAGTCTTGAAGTCTTGTGGGAGGTTGCCTAACACGCATTGGATTACGTCGTGGAGCAGAAGGAGTTATCTCACACTCGTTCACATCTTGTACCATATTGTGAGGATCATCTTGATTATCACCATCTTCATGCAATGTACCATTAAGACGAGACCCTTCATTGTTACTTTCAGTGAGAGATGCATCAATGTTGACATGGCTGGGATCTTGTTGTTGTGGAGCCTCAAGTTCAATTCTTGGTAATGGAAACACATCCAAGATGCCATTCCCTTGACTTGTGATTTCATGTGATTTGTTGAAAAAAGGGTTAGTTTCATAAAACCGAACATCTTTAGACACAATTAATCTCCTAAGTTGGGGATCATAACACTTATATCTCTTTTGTGTAGATGAATAACCAAGAAAAATACATTTAACAGCTCTAGGATCCAATTTATCTCGATGATGAGATTGAATATGTACACAATAGATGCACGCAAAGACTCTAAGGTGTGAAAGGTTAATTTTCCTTCCTTTCATGACCTCTAGGGGAGACTTGAAATCCAAGACTCGGCTGGGTAATCTATTGATGATGTAAGCAGCTGTCATAACCCCTTGGGACCAGAATCTCTTTGGTACATTCATTTGTAGCATTAATGCTCTAGTTTTTTCAAGTAAGTCCCGGTTTTTGCGTTCAGCTACACCATTTTGTTGAGGTGTGCCAACACAACTTGTTTGATGCATAATGCCATGAATGCTCAAATATTGTTTCATGATATGGGACATGTATTCAGTGCCATTGTCAGACCTTAAGGTTTGAATTTTAGAAGAGAAGTGATTTTTAACAAGATTATGAAAGTCCTTAAATACTTCCATAACTTCATTCTTAGACTTTAAAAGATATAACCATGTGACTCGAGAGAAATCATCAACAAAAATCACAAAATACTTATAACCATCAAAAGATTCATTAATTGGTCCCCATACATTTGAATGAACTAGTTCAAAACACTTACTAGCCCTAGACAAGGAATAATTAAAAGGCAATCTAGTGGCCTTAGACAAGTGGCAAGTTTCACATGCAATTCCATCATTTCCTAAGTTTGGAAATAAAGTTGACAAAATTGGTGGAGATAAAGTTAATGCCATAATTGATTATCTTGGATGGGATTAAACTTGGCTTGAAACTCTCTTGGATTGCTCTTGGATATGTAATAGAGACCATCTAAGTAAAACCCTTCACCAATCGTCTTTTTGGTGACACAATCCTGAAAAATGACATTGTGAGGAGAAAAAATGGCTAAGCAATTCAAGGTATTTGTGATTTTTCCTACGTACGAAGTTGGAAAGGAAAGGAAGGTACATATAAAACCGCCGACTCGATTTCATCTGACATTAATTTTATTTTTTCCTTTCCTAAAACCTTTACATTCTCACCATTTGCAATTGAAACTTGAGAAGGATTTGCTAATTTTTCAAACTTATGAGAGTTTGACAGATGCGCTGTCATCTGATCTGTGGCACCTGAATATACAACTCAAAAATCATGCAACATATTTATTTTAAGAAGCGATTTTAAAGGCTTTTATAATACCTTGCATGTCCTCTTGTGGTATGAGTTTTGTATACGCCAGAAGCCCGCAAACTTGCCTAGCAATCTTTGTCGAGTTTCCTTCTTCTATGTTATCCACAGTCAATTAAGCTCCTCTTGTCTTGCTTTTAAGATACAACATAAACTCATTCATGAGTTCAACTGGATTCGCTGTGAAGTTCTTGAATGGATCAGACCCATTAGAGGTAGAGGCAAAAGCATGATTTGCACGGTGTCCAGTACGATTCACTTTCTGTAAACCCTTATCCTTTATAAAATCAGGTTTTAATTCTGGATGTAGAATCCAACATGTGTCCTTAACATGGCCCGTATGGTTGCAATGTTGACACTTCAAGTTTGGATGCTTCCCTTTGTACTTCCTCTCGTTGGTTAGATAGGCTCTTGCCTCAGGTGAACTAGGCATTGTACCCTTGTTCATGACTTTCCTCCTTATTTCTTCACGTTGAATTGTCGCACATACATTGGTGAAGGAAGGAAGTTCAGTATTCATGAGTATATGACATCGTATATCTTCATATGTTGAATCCAGACTAGACAAAAGTTGAAATATCTTATCTTCTTCCGCTCTCTTTCGTAGTAGAGCTACATCGGTTGTATGAGGACGATATATTTCCAACTCATTCCATATGCTTTTCATGCTTCCTAAGAGTTGTACAAAAGGCTTGCCATCTTGTTGCAGATCTGAGATGTCTTTCTTTAATTGAAAAACTCGTGCAGCATTATTTTGACTGTCATACATTTCCTTAACCGTCTCCCATAGTTGGTATGCAGATTCAGAGTAACTGAATATTTCAGCTAATTTACGTTCCATGGAATTTAGGAGTCATGACATAACCAGCTGATCCTTACTAAGCCAGGATTCATAGGTTGGTGAGGAAACATCAGGTACTTCGATGCTTCCATTTATGAACCCCAACTTGGACCTTCCACCTAGAGCCAGAGACACTGCTCTTAACCAAGGCAAGTAATTAAACTCATTCAACAAGACTGAGCTTAATCTTTGATTTGGGTTGACATCCACCTCATGCATATTCATGAAGGAAAGCACTGACGAACTTTCAGCTTCTGATCCTAGCTGCTTGTCTTCAGCCATTTCAAAGATTGAAGATGTTAAGATAATAATAAAGTAGAAGCAAGTTAATTTTCTTGCTCTGATACCATGTTGAAAAAACAAGAAATAACTCTACACAAAAGAGTTCTCTAGTTTGTATTATTTTCTTCATATTTTCATTACAATTGTATAACTATTTATAAGGAAATTTTACTCCTTCAATTATTCTTTAAATTAAGCATTCCTTGATTTACTCCTTGAATTAAGGATTCCTTGTTTTACTCCTTGAATTAAGGATTCCTTGTTTTACTCCTTGAATTAAGGATTCCTTGTTTTATTCCTTGAATTAAGGTCCTTGTTTTATTCCTTGAATTAAGGTCCTTGTTTTATTCCTTGAATTAAGATTCTTGTTTTATTCCTTGAATTAAGATTCTTGTTTTATTCCTTGAATTAAGGACTAATATCCAATACCTATATTGAGTAATAAGATTGTAAAATTTTTGAAAGATTTTTATAATTTAAGTTCACCTATAAATATATTTATAGATTGAATCCTAACATATATATTTATTGTCAATAACAAAAATAAAAATTACACTATGATAAAAGATAATATAAATACTTGATTACGTGACTAATAAAAAATCTTGAAAGAAAAAAGAAGAATGCATGAGCAACATAAAAATACTAAATAAAGAATTAAAGGAATACATATATAATTCAAATAAAATAAAAATATGGATATATCATGCAAAAAAATGTATGTATAAATGATCTTTACTTGTTTTTAAAACAGAGAGTACAGAAGATTAGTTACAGAGAATAGTATTATTACACTTAAACCTAGTAAAAATCATTATAATCGAGACAAATTTCAATAACAAGTTTTGATATTTTGTATGAAATAAATTAAAAAATCATCTAAAGAGCATGATTTACTATACCCAGAAAAAATAAATTTGATGCTAATAATAAACTTCGTAAAGATAACTGGAAGAAAATTATTTCTACGGCTGCTCATTATAAATTCTTTCAATGTAACCTGTTTTTAGCGGACCCATTTAATTTTGAGAATACATGTTATTAGTTAATAAATTTTATCCTTTAAATGAAAATAAACAAGAAGAAATAGATAGAAAAATAATTTTTTTATACAATATTTGGAATAAAGTAAACTACTTTTTTTCACTTTTTACTCATTTTTTTCACTTTTAAAATTATATATTATAGATTGAAATATATAGTTTAAAATTCTAATTTACTTAGTTATTTTAATTTTTAAATATTTAATATATTATTCCTTATTAAATTTTGTATATAATAAATAACAAAATTGACACCTTCTGTTAAAGCAAATGAAGGTTACAAAGGCTCCAAATTAAGGGAAAACATTACCTCTAAAATCTCAGCACTACTCTTTTAAGCCAAAAGAAGAACAAAAATCTCAGTACTACTCACACATATTAAATTTACGGCCTATTTATAAAATTAATGAATGTAATTTAGAGTATTTTTTATATTATAAATTGTAATATATATCATTATTAATTAAAATAATAAGACTTATTTTTTTTAAATTTAGAATTAAGTATCATATTAATTGTAATAACATTATCATAAATTGATAAATAAATTGTTTTTATAAATTCAGGCATACTTGAGACAAAAACATTTTTATTATTAGCTTATAGTAAGTTTAAATTTTATAAATATATATTTAAATAATCTAATCATAAATATTATATTAAATCAATTCAAAAAATTTTTAAAAAATAAGCTAAACTTTAGAATTTTCTGTAATTTAAAAATCATACCCAACACAAATTATACACACTGTATAATGTATTGCCCAAACTTGAAATTTGAGTTTGTGATTAAAAGATAATTTGTAGAGCTTACAAATTTATAGCCATTTTTATGCATACACAATTAAAATTTTGACAGGTACTAATATTATTTCAAAAATTAATTAATTTTTTAAAATTTTAAAATAATTATAAAAATTATGAGTGCAAAATGTGTGGAAAATTAATTCATAGTTAAAAATGATAATTTATATCGTAGTTCAATTGATCGAATCGAACCTGAATCGTAAAACTCAAATCGAACATGAATTTAATTAAATTTGGATCAAGTTCAGGTCAATTTAAATAACTCGAAAAAAATTGAGTTGGATTTGGCTGGGTTCGAGTTAACTCGTTAGTTTGAAATAAATTTTAAAAAAACTATAATACGTAAACGTTATAACTTACACGCTAGGTTAAAAATTTAAAATTGAAAAAACATATTTTTTATTAATTTCCAATTGACTCATTTTCACTCCTTCAACTCTATGCTTCTCCAACAATCAATAATAGTCACTTTTTTTACAATAACTCTACATCTAGTATTGTTTTATTCTTCTCTAATAGTAATTATACGTTCATTAAATCAAGTTAAAGTATTTTTAATGTGTTTTTTTTGTATGACTGTTGCATAGTCTATTTGAATAACCTAAAAGTGTTTTATATATATGTGGTTAATTTTAAAAGAAATTATTTGTTTAATCTTACTCATATATTTATTTGTTTAATGGCTAAGATAAATTTTATTAAGATTTAAAACTCTTTATTCAAACTATGAGTTTATATGAAGACACAACTTCTAAAATTTACATAAAAAGGATTTGATAATGTTTATATTTGTCAAATTTATTTAGAAATTAACTTATTATTTTAAGAATTAGTTTTATTTAATTTATGTTTACTAGTATTATTTTTTATAATTAACTAATTATTGTAACATAATAAATGTGTGATGATTTATATTATCTACATGTGGGTTATACATTGTGTTAATTTATCATGTGTTCTAAAAACTAGTTATTATAATATTTTTTTATTTTTAATGTTTCATGTAATACTAGTTGAGTTAACGAGTTTTAATGATTAAATATATTTTTTATTTATAAAAAATATTTAATTAACTAAAAAAATATGCCACTAATAATTTCAATAAATTTGAACTGTTATTTAATTACTTAAGTTAAATTAAAATTAATTCAAACTATGTTAACTCACATAAATTACCATCCTTAGTTATATCATTTCTTGTGCTAGCAATTTACATGACTAAACGGTGACGGAAGGAGAAGTTGGAATAGGTTTGTACAATGCCGATAAGATGTTGATTACGAGATTGGCACAAAGATCAAGGTTGCATTGAGAGCTGCATTTCTGACTCGACAAAAAACGTGGCGCTATTCAACGGTTCTGGTTCTGGTTCTTGGCAATTATACTTTGGTCTGAATTCTATATGATTTTTGACTAAAATTTTAACTAATTCAATTTTATCAATTTATATATAATAAAAATCAAACAAAACCAATTAAATATGTACAATTAATTTAAATTGAATCAAATTTTTTGAGTGAATCTAAATTAGTTGTATTAAATTTTAATATTTTTTTAGATTATAGTTATAAATTTTTATTTAAAAAAAAATTAATTCAAAAAACTTTACTTTATAATTTAAATATTTTTATTTATACCATACACAAATATAACTAAAAAAAATACTTAAAATAATAGCTCATTAAGATTATATGTTAAAATTTTAATTTTTTAAATTAAAAAAATAAATAATCAAAAAACAAATAAATAAATTAAATATCATAAAATTAATATATATACATGTATATAAGTTATTCAATTTTAATTAATTTTTAAATTTTAAAAATCAAATCAACTCATACTTTAATAGATTCTTTAAAAATTAAAAATCAAACCAATGTAAAAATTCTTTAAAACTGAAAAAATTGAATTAAGTTAGTTCATTTAATTCGAATAATTTTTACCCACTGTGAATGCCGTTAGCGAACTGGGCTAATTTTACTTCTCAAACTTGGGCTAAGCCTTTCAGAGTACTGGACTAATCATTGCGCTTCAGTAGGCTTGATAAAACTGGTAAAAGCTTGGCATACAATGCTTCAAATCTCCTATCCTAATTATCATTTTACTACTTTAATCACCTTATTTTTACAAATTAATATTAATTATATTTTTTAAAATTCATTTATTTTAATTACCTTATTACCTTATTGTTATAATTTTAAAAACTTCAACTTCAATATCTCTTGTCAATTTTAAATTTTTAAAATTATTTTTTATTAAAAAAATTAAATTAAATAGGATGAAACATTACTCGCATAAAATTAATAAATATTTAAATAGAAAATATCTCGTTGAAAAATATTAGAAAATAAAATGATTAAAATTATAAAAAAAAATTAAATTAACTAAAAATGTAAAAGTAAGATGATTAAAATGTAACAATTTAAAACAAGATACTAACGTATTTAATTTATGAAATTAAATTGATCATTGATATACTTTTTGCTTAGAAGGAATCCAAAGATAGCTTGATCCAGATTTCAGTTTGAACCAAATGCATGACATGTCTTCCACCAGAAATTATGAGAGCCAAAGGAGTACAAAGCTTATAAATATTTCAAACACCATTGGTAACAGCTGCATGAATTGCATCTGCAAGATAAGGTACTTTGCTAGCTCCCAGTCCTGCCATGTTAATCCGCCTGCCGAATTAAATGCCAGTCCGTCAGCTTTATTTTGTCAACAATCACCAGAACATTTGGAAGAAAAAAAAACTGTTATTGATGTCAGAGCTCAACTCTGTTTTATAACTAAAATAAACATATTGTGGAGGATCATGAATCATATACGAACATCATATAACAATATATTGCACTTAATAAGGATGACAATGAAGGAGAGAATAGTGGTAAATGAGCAAAAGAAACTACATAGTTGTCTTCCTTTCTTTTTTTCTCTTCTTTTTTTTAATTATAGTCCTCAGATAACAAGACATGAATAGCGCTCTGCCTTACTGAGATACCAAAAAGCAAGGATCAGAGTTGCTAACTCAGCCAAATTGAATATTATTGAAAAGACAACAAATTGTATCTCTCTTGGGATGCTTATCTAAGTGTCTTGATCGAGAAAAAAAAAAGTTTAGGATCAAATACTATTTACCCATCAGATGACATGTAGATGTGATATTCCCTAGTCATGAATGCGACTTGATCTGGTTTTAATCCTGACATACTATACATTCCAACCTGCCTGATTATGTGGCTCCAATCGCCAGGTGTACCTGTTCATAACATTAAGATCAATGAGTCAAATATAAAAAGTAAGATTTCTAAAGCAATAATAAGGCTCAAACCAATTGGCTGATCAGACATGAACTTATCTCTCCATTCTTCAAAACTCAAAAAGTAAAACACAAACTCAATTCATGCTTAACATGACTAAATTACCAAATAATGCATGGTTTAGAATAGTTTAGTTGTAAACAAAATTCAAGACAAACACAATAATCCTGATTGCTTCATCATCTTAAAAAAAATTGAACATCCAACTTAGAGAGAAAGAAAAGGCATAATGAACCATACATACAAATACAAGTATAAATTATTATAAGATGTTAATGAAATTCATGATAAAATCCATTAATTTTTGAAATCCATCTCATTTTGTCTCACTTAAATTATAATAAGATGAGATGGTAATGAGACGATACCAATTGAGATATCTCACTGTCCCTAATGGACCTAAATAAGACAATTATAAATACAAAAACAATAGAAAATATGATACATGATTATTTATAATGTGAGTTTAATAAGAAAAATGATACAATATATGTTTAAAGTTAAGCCTATTAACGCTACAATCTAAATAAAATGAGATGATATTTAAATTGAATGAGACAATATTGTACTATAAGCCCATTAGAGATACTAAATGAAACGATATAAAATGAGATGAGATAGCTCACTTTACATTTCTACATGCAAAGAATGGTTTACCTCTATGTTGTAAAGCAACAAGAAGTTGTTTTCGTATCCTAAGAAGGCGTCCAGTCATTGTCTTCAACTCACATTGCCATTCATTGAACATATTCCTGCCATCACTCATTTTAATTAGATGCTCTAAAGACAACAGATTCTATAGCCATATTACAACGATAGTCGAAATTGGTAATGTCCTCATTCAATACCTATCCTTTAGGATAGCAGCCACTATAGAAGCCCCATGAATAGGCGGGTTAGAATACATGGGCCTGATCACAAGTTTCAGCTGGCTCTCAACCTTGCTAGCCACTTCAGCTGTGTTGCAAACCTACTTGAACGATTTTGTTAAGGCACACATTGATAATATATGCGATTGAATGCTTTAGAAAGAAGATATACTGTTTTGTTTCATTATATTTGTTGCGAATTTTTACAAGAACAAAATTGGTCAAAGTGACTTACTATGCTGAGAGCACCAACACGTTCCCCATAAAGTCCCATGTTCTTTGAGTATGATTGAGCGATAAGGCATTCACCACCATCAGCAACAAACAAACGCACAGATTGTGCATCTTTTTCCAGATTTCCACTAATCAAACCCTAAAATAGGATTCAGGAATCGAAGGCTATCAAAATCAGAAGGTCATAATATTTTCTGTTCAATGGGATAAAGTTATCCCATGTTAGTGAAAGAACTATTCTACCTGATAAGCAGAGTCAAAAAAGGGTAACAAGCTCTTTGACCTTATCATTTCTCTTATCTGCTCCCACTGCTGAATAGTCGGATCAACTCCGGTAGGGTTATGACCACATGCTTGCAGAAGCACAATAGCACCTGATTGCATAGAAGAAAGGTCTTCCAACATACCTGTCGTTCAAATCCCCCAACCATAGTTCCATATAATAAGAGGACGGTGGATAAATAAAACTATAAAAGGAACAAAAGGTTCAAAATAAAAGTATATCCAATAATAAATATCATTCATTTTAAAGAATAAAATGCACTTAGAAATGAAGTGGAGGATGCATGGTAAGTCAAAGAAATGATGAAATATATATGCACAGAAAATTCTCCAACCTCGAAAGTCCAGCCCATTTGTTGTTGAATCATAGTATCGGTAAGATTTCACAGCTAATCCTACTGAAGAGAAGAAATTTGGATGGTTTCCATATGTTGGCTGAGGGATATATACAGTATGCTGCACAGACAGTAGGAATAGTGATAATAAATCATAATCACATAAAGTTCAAGTCAAAGTTGGTGGTATATAAAGAAATAGGCAATTAAGGTCTGCACTTTACATAGTGGTAATGGTTTTTCAAAAACTCAGCCCCTACTCGCATTGCACCACAACCAGCCACACACTGGACAGTTGCCACTCTGTTCTCTTTCATAGCAGGGCTATCTCCATATAAATGAATTAAGCAATCAGCAGGGAAACCCCAAAATTCTAAACCTTATTCAGTAAGAAGAAATCAGATGGTAGTAACAACTTCTATGAATAAACAAGACCGGCTTTGAGGACTGGTGATTAAAGATACCCAAAAAACCAACTTTAAGTCATGGGTTAGTATCTCCCATTTGATTTAAAGGAAAAAAAAGGTCATATTTGACAAAGAAACCTCACTGCAGTCAATACATTACTAACTAAACGGAAGATCCTGCATTATCGAGGATATCAGCTCAAATGTCTATAAAGTGCATAAAAGTAGGACTTGGGTACCTTTCAGCACCCAACATGAGCTCGGCACTCAACTTATTGAACTCTGGAATTCCAGTGATAGGAAGATACTCCTTAACAGAGGACCTAAATAACAAGCAATATGTAGTTTAAAATATCAATGTTCAGGCTAAGTTATAAGAAACAACAACAATGGTGGAATTACCGTACAAATCATTCACAAGAAGCTTCTCCATTTGCCTAACTACATTCAAAACAAAGGGCTTCCCCTCCTGTTGCATCATGATCAAGTGCCAATTAAGAAAATTTCACACTGACTGTTAATTCCACGTGATATTTTCAGCTAATTTGAATTTAAAAGAAATTAAAAAATACCAGCTTTTTTACCTTTTCACTTTCGAAAACTTGTACTTAGATTCCATAATCTTTGCAACTTGGACCGATTTAATCCAAAATCTTTTAAATTTTAGTTTTACAAATTTAGTACAAAACATTCTCAAATTTTCAAATGTTTTTGACAAATATGGTCCAGATTAAATTGGTCTAAAACTGAAAGATGAAGAGCTAAATTGGTCTAATTAAAAAGTTTCTAGACTAAATTAGCGTAATTTACAAAGCTTGGGGACTAAATTGATCAGGTTTATGTCTAAACATGGACCAATTGGCATATATTATATTTATTTAATTAATATGTACATTTAGCTTTATTTAACATGGTAGTTGATGCAGAGTAAATAATAATAAACACAATAAGAATTTAGAAGTAAGAAGGTGAATGATGAACCCAACCTCCGTTCGATAAACACCAATACCCAAATTCAATTTTAGTGGGCTAGGATCTCTACTGTGAGCAGCCATAACCTATTGTTTGTTTGAGTTAAAAAAATTATACATAATAAGCGAATTTAAGAGAATAGATTCGTACATAAACAGAGGAGTACAAAGGATATGAGGCTTACAGCGTAAACTGGGGGTTCAGGAGCAAAAGGAACCCGGAAAAATATAGAATCTTGGGACTCTGAGTTGGCTGGGGCCAACTGTTTGTCGTGTGAATTTTGTGATTTCATGGCCGTTAGAGACTACAGACCAGTAGATAGACTCAGTGAAAGAGAGTAGCAGAGCTACGGTGTACTCGGAAGTGTAAAGATGAGACGACGAGAATAGTTGTCTAGAAAAGGCCATTAATATGGCAAAAATATTGCTGAGAAAGACACAAAAATTTGAGTTGTTTTTCCTCGAGACTTTTTGGTTTAAATGTAACGGAAATAAGATAGTTAATAAGAACTAAATTTAATTAACATATTATTTGTTTTAATAATGTAATTAAAATAACTATAAATATTAAAATAAAAATTTATAAAATTATAAATGAACTAAAAATAGAAATATTTTTTTTATGTTTAAATTGAATAAAATGATAAAATAATAATAAATAATTATATAAATGTGAAAAATATATCGTATTTTGTTGAGAGATTAAGAAATGAGTAATCTTACCTTAATATCTTGAATCATATTTATTATTTTCAATCAAACATAATCTTAAATTATATTTCTTATCAATCATATTACTCTTTTTTCTACTCTGATTAGATATTTATTTTTTGAATAAAAAATTATACTAATATTAAATTTCATTGTCATAAAATATTATATTATCGTATATTTTATAAGTAATAAATAATTTCTCTAAAAAATTATAATTTTTGTGCTAAATCACTTATGATACCACATGTCAAAGAAGAATTATTCAATAATTATTGAAGTTATAGCATCTTATAATTATGAAAAGAAATCATAAGAATATTTAAAAATTGTTTCATATTTTATTTCTTTTATATATTTGAATTTGTATCTTTAAATTATTATTAATCATGATCATTAGTTATAGAAGCAGGGTGTTATAGAGAGAAATGAAAAACTTTTTCTTTATTTTTTTCTCTTTTGATTTTTGTTTTGATTGTGATAACTTGAGAGAGAGTTCTCCTTCTATAGAAGTTTTCCTCTATCTTCAAATATATTTTTTTTCTTTTTATTAGTTTTAATAAAATCATAATAATTTATATACTATTTTTACTTCAATCTTAATTTATGTGATTTTATTTCTCGAATAGACTTATTATAGGAAGATTTCCAACATATTTTTCTTTTTAGATATAGAACTATATTTGTTAGCTTTCTTAGTAAAATTATTGCTATATTTGAGATCAAAAACATAAATTTAAATAGATTAATTGAATGTATAAAAGTACTATTAAAAACAATTAAGATAAATAAACTTAAAATTTATGGAAGAGATTGTCAAAGTTATAACCTAAATGATAGAAAAGGATGATTGTGTTTTAATATATTTATGAATGTGTGTGATTATAAGTTTTAAAAATGTAATTTTATTATTTTTTTAAATGTTACTAATTTAATTTTCATAACATTTTCTTAAAAAACAATACATTTTGTCTTGTATACAATTAAAACATTCTGTGTTATACCATATATAATTATATAAATTTACATTGTTATTTATACCATATAATATTAATTTTATCTATTTTTTCACATACTTAAATTATTTTTATTTTTATTATAATTTATGTTATTTAATTTCTCAATTTTTGACCATCTATATAGATATTAAAATATATTAATTAATCTTGTTACAATTTAATTTATTCAATTGATGTCAAAATCGTTCATTTTTACCATTAATTTTATACATGGTGCCCCTCACAATACTAATCATGATTAAGTACATGTTCTAGAATATATATTACAAAGTCATGAAGCCACTCTTTTAGGTTTTCTTTCTTTTTCTTCTCAAGAAGTGGAAAATGAAAAAACTTGAGGATCCAACAATTTAGACACTAAATGTTTGAGTGGTTATGCAATTTAGACATAACACTGCCAACACCACAAAAGCATTAAACATAATTGGATTAGATTTGATCAATTATTGCTAATTGTTTTATAATTTAAAGCTTTATTATCCCTTACTGTTACAAAAACTAGTCTAGATGTGCTCTCTACCCAAATGCAAACATGACACGTCATGATTTGCTCCCAAAAATCAGTAATCTAACTACCAATTATTCTTTAAAATAAAAGCCTACATTCTCATTTAAAAATGCGTTTTCGCTGACACTTGAAGGAGCACCAATCGCTTACCCAATAGGAGATTTTAGCTGGAGTACAACCCAAAAAATCAAAAACAAAAAAGGGGAGGCTAAGAGAGACGGAATCAGACTTGCATAGTTTCATCTCATAAATTATGCAAAATGAACATCCGTTGAAATCATTCCAGCTTAATCCTATCCATATCATTGATCACACCTTCAAGCTGCAATTGAAGAGGAGAGAAGAAGGGGGGGAGGGAATCAAATAAAATCAGAGAGGTTAGTTCGCACGCCACAAGCACGGTAAATGTGAGAGAATTTAACAAAATGCAGTAAGAATGAACCTTGATAATTTGACGCAAGAAATAATCACCATATTGCTTTGATGGTTTAGATTCCACCACATAGATCATGTCCTGCAGTAAACATTAAGATTAGTTCCAATAACTCTCCAGCTTTCTCCCCCCAACCTTTAAACACTACAGAATGCTACTACCCTTTTAAGGAGTCCAAATTCAAGAATGCAATCTATTCAAGAGAACCAACTGGTCCTTGGCATAAAGCTCTTCATGTAGGAAATAACATATTTGAAGAATAAGAATGAACATACATCATTAATATAGAAATCAACATCAGCATTGGACAACACTTGTCCATCACTATCAACAGCATGTGTCTTATGTTTGTATGTCATCAGGATAGTCCTGTCAGGAACAACCGCCAGAAAAACACAAAAACAAATCACAATGCAGAACATAAAGAGTGAAAAGACAACCATTAACTTTTAAAATATATATAGATGTGAATGAATCACCTCAAGGTGGGTTCATCCACGTCCATGTAGTTCGCAAGCTTCCCAAGAGATATGGTTGAATAAACCTTCAAGAAGGTCCTCACACTTGATAGTAATTGTTGCTGCTTCACTTCATACAGGAATAACTTCAACTGAAGTCTGTAGGCATCCTGCAAAGAAAAATTGCCTTTGGTTACATATACAGAGGTACAAAGAACGAGAGATGGAGACAGTGAGAGTAAAAGCTGATTACTTTTGAAACAAAAACATAAAAGCTGACACTACTAATAAAATAATTTTTTAAAAAGAGCAGTACTGGAAACCCTGCCTGCTAAAGCTTGCTTTCAAGCTTAACTGTTGACCTCTCATCATGATTTATTTTTATTTCTTAAAATATTAACTCCAGTTTCACTTAGGGAAAACCGTAGCAACTTACACACTTGATACATACCTGATTGTAATTTACAAGAGGCTCCTCAAAACTTGGAGCCGAGGGGGTAATGAATTTTGGACATGCATACGAGAAGAGCTCATCATATACAGCAAATGCTTCCTCATCATACCTTTGCATTCTGATCATCTTTTCACCATATTTTTCTCGTAATTGAGAGTTCACAGTTTCCTCAACAAGCTTCACTTGGGGGCAAAGTGAAAGGCAAATTGCCAACAAAGCATACATCTGCTCATTCTTCTTAAGTATCTGCTCATATTGTGGAGATTTTTGATGATATTGCTTGGTTTTAAAGATGTATAAAAGAATTTTATTGAACTCACGGATTGCATCAATGTACCTGTAAAAAATATTATTGGAATCAACAACCAATGGGGCACAATCAATTGAAGAAAGAAAGTACAGGAAATACACAAAATGAATAACTGTTCCAGTTGCACTAGCAAAAAATACCAGAACCAAGTAAATCAAAACATTCATCTTTCTGTACAGCGTTAAAAACTACTCTGCTCAAACTGTTGCAGCTTTTCTATTCTTTTCTTTCTTTCTTGGGTTAAGGAAAGAGATAAATCAGTGTCACAAGCCTCCTAGACTCGGCATTTCATAAATATCAAAGACTTTCTGCTCAACTCTCACACATAACCAAGGCTATACGTGCGACGACTTGAGAAAGAAGAATTTTTATTTCATCTTCAACCACAAGAGATCCCTCACTTGCAACTTAAAACCTAAACAAGGACAGCAAAAAATATTCAGGGACTAGACCGCCGTATAAAAGTCACGTTATAACCACTATCTATTAATGTTATTAGGAAACCAACTCTCCAAAGAGCTTAAGCTATTGGATGAAAGATCAATAATACTTTTATACATTCTATCACTTCCCACAAATGTTGGCTCTATGCATTATGCAGGATACACTTGCAATTTAACAATTGGGAGTTACTGAGCATTAAACACATGACATCCCGCTCTGATATTATGTTAGAAGTTGTTAAGAAACCAAAAACTCTCCCAAAAACTTAAGAAAGACCAACAATATTTTTATACATTCTATCAAATACAATGCACAACCCTAAAGAACGTCCCATAAACTACAAAATAAAACAGGTAGCCTTCTCATATTATGGCTAAAACTATACATTGATAACCTCCCATGAAACAACCCATAAAATTTCATATATCACAAGACCCAAATATATATAGCAAATGCTCTGCCCTTAAAATGAGAGCAAGAAATGAAAGTATAATGTGAAAGCAAGTGCATTATAAGTCTTGAAAGTTCAACTTCTACCTTTCCTTAATTCACCCTTAGAAAGACCAGCAGTGTTACCTATTTTTGCGAACAAAATATTTACATGTAAAAAAAATTTTAAGTTTGTTATCAAGTCTATCAAACAAAGTCAAAAAAACGCTCAAGTTTTAGATAATCGTACTTCAAATATATCTTTTATAACTATCACACATAGTATTACATTCATGTATTTAATAACACATGTTTATAAAACTAGAATTATTTTTGCTATTAAGATATTTATTTAAACTTAAATCAATTTATGAAAGTATCAATTAGTCCTTTCTTAAATGTGTTTTAATATATTTAGAATGTGTCCTAAAAATGACTTTTTATAATATCAAGGCTTTTAATCAGTTTTGAATAATTAAGTCCAAATATATTTAACCCTAATACTACTAAGTGTATATATATATTAGGGTTGAACAGGTAGGGCAGTATACTAAGGAGGATAGCATAAGACTGAGTTTATACTTTAACATTTAGTTTTCATACTAGAAAGTTAGGTGGTCCAGATGATTTTCCTCTTAAATCATGATTGTGACCTTAGTTATTTCCACATAAAAATATCATGTGTTATTCTTTTATTTTTGTACTTTATTTTTACACGCGATTGTATATCTCGCCACTTTATTTAGGTTATTAAATTATAAATTAATAAAATTTAAAAATAACTTATTCACCTCCTCTAGGTTAATTAGGTCTGTATATTATAAACTTTCAATTGGTATCACAACTTACTATACACCATTAGTGAGTTTTATCCTTAAGGACACACTCCTACTTATGGATCAAATGAAAAAAAGTGAGTTATCTGTTAGACCCCCCACTCTTTGATAAGTATAATTACCCTTATTAGAAAGCTCGCATGCAAGTCTTTTACAGACAAGACAGAAAAGTCTGAAATGCTATTCTTGATGACTGGGAACCATCTTCGGTAACAAAAGATGGTGTAACAACCATAACACCAAAAAAAGATTAAAACACTGAAGAATGCACTCTTAGTGGGGCAAACCAAAAAGATCTAAGCTCAATCTTTGTTGCAGTGTTGATGGGAACAATTCCGCCGCATCTCTAATTATTAGACTGCAAAAAGAGACATGAAATGTACTTGCTCTTGCTCATGAGGAAACTTCTCAAGCGAAAAAAACAAAATTGAGATTGTTAATATCTCAATTTGATTCCATTAAGATGAGTAATAAATACTGAAACTTTTGATCAATTCTATGCTTTCTTTTGTGATATCACTAATACTTGTTCTAAACTTAGTGAAAAAATTCCACAACCTATACAAATACACAAATTCCCAAGCTCCTTAACAGTAAATTACAAGATGAAAGTTACAACGATAAAGAAAAGCAAGAATGTGGACACACTAAACATTGATGAACTTGTTGAGTCAATCCAAACCAATGAGCTTACTCTTGATCTATCTAAAAAAAACAAGGATGTGGCATTCAAAAGCTCCAAAAAAAACATCTCTGATAGTGACGAGGATATGAATGATGGATCACTAGTCTTACAAGCACAAAAATTTAAGAAGTTCCTAAAAAGGAACGATCAAAAAAATAACCAATCTAATAAGGGCCAATCTAGTCGTTCGAGGAACCCAAATCAAGAGAACTCAAGCCTCATAGCTCTGATGGTAAGAAAATTAAGCCCACTAGTCCTCAATGTTTTACTTATGAGGACTTTGGTCATATTTCTACAAAATGTGCTAAAAACAAAAAGAAAGTTAGAAAAACCTTTAATGCTACGCTCAGTGATACAGAAAATAAGTATGATAATGATAGTAACTCAGAGAATGATGACACTAACTATTGTGCCTTCATTGCAACTACCAAAGCACACCATAATAACCCCGACTCTAGCTAGAATAAAGAAAATGAGGGAGTAAATTATTCTCTCCTACTATCTAAGTTTAATGTATCAAATTATGATGAACTATTCATGAATTATCTAGGTGTTAGGAAAGAGAGATAAACTACTTAATAAATTAACTAAACTTAATGATATCATCAATATTCACAAAACAAATTCCTCTAACCTAAAGAAAGATAAAAAAGAATTGTCTAAACATATCAATGCCCTAAATCTGAGTCTTGTAGAAATTAAATAGGAAAACAAAAAAAGAACTTAATGTTGCTAAAGAGACGGTGAGGAATTAAATCATGACCATGGGTGTTGAAAAATTGTTCAAAGTCCCATACTATGGAAAGCAACATTGAGATAAGAGAGGTCTTAGATACGTAAATGAACAGTCAACACCTTCATCATCCAAAACTCAATTTGTAAAACCCACCATTGCTCTAGCAAGAAAGATAAATTTTGCACCCTATCATCATAAGAAAATTCAGTTTGTTCCTATCTATCATCATTGTAGTTGGAAAAGACACATTAGACGTAAGTGTAGATTTTTTTATACCATGATTCCATCACAAATACAAATGTTTCTAGGATACCTTAAAAAATTTCTAAACATAAAATTTTTACTACAAGAACTACACAAAAAGAGGAACCTAAAAAACCATTAGCTCAACCTTTCAAATTTGTTCCACCTATTACTTCCAAAATTAAAAGATGGGTTAAAAAGTATGAGTTGCACAGCTTTGTGCTCCACATAACATTTAAAATTAAATCAAATATCGCTTGATATTTTGACAATGAATGCTCTGAACACATGGCCCTCAATAAACAAAAAATAACTTTCATCTCTTAATTTCAATGCCGATGTTACCCGGGCAAAATGCAAAAACACTATTGTTCTCAAAATATCTCCTCGAATGCCAATATGCATACTCTACAACCACTAAATCCATAAGACTCGTAATCTCCATCGATAGTGCCAATGGACATGCCATTTAGGATTGGAATTCACACCTCAAGAATAGATAGACCATCCAAAAAATAGCAATCTTTATTCTATGATAGAGGAACTAATAGTATTATAGTAATGACAATTAATGTAACTAATATTCGAGACACCTCAACTAACAGGTCACTTGGTGGGGGATGAATTTACATCATTACAGAAGATAACCGAGGGAAACACATTTAACTATTAAAGACGTTAACATTAATTCTTAGATACACAAGCAAGGACAAGCCTCGATCAGCAAAGACTTACCTTCGCAACATAAGATTGGCAAATCCATAATGATATATGGTGGTGATGTGGCTTCCAATAACACTCGTATAAACTCCTTGTTGACTAATGTCAATGGGTTGTAAGCATTTCAGACCAGTATGATAATCACCCAAAAGACAGTGAAGTCGCAGCAATCCTACCATGCTGAAATATCCCAAAACCTTCAACACATTACTTCCACCATTGTAATCATATCCATCAGTAGCGGTAAACTGCTCAAGTCCACCCTTCTCCCTCTCCAAAATCTGAATAATCATAGACTTCTCCACCAGAGCTTGCAAGAAGTTAAGCACACCATACACATTCCAAGCCTGAAATCAAAGAATAAAAATAAATTCAATCCCTAACAATATGCAGCTGAGACATATAAACTATATCTATAAACATGCATGTACACATGCAAAACAGGCAATTTAATATTAAAAAAATCAAACCTTTCATTCAATTAAACAAGCAAACAGATAAGCAATGAATGATACCTCTGAAAACATAACCAATGAAAATTACCTGATCATGCTGCCTCAAAAGCGCAATCTCTTGCTCAGTTTTGTTCTTCATTTTAGCCCTGTACTGACAAAAGCTCTGAAATTGATACACAAACTCATCCACCATATCCCACAACCACTGATTAGGCAGCTGCATAGTCACAACTCCGTGCAAAACCACCTGAAATAAGCTACAATAATTATCCCAGGAGTCAATTCTCTGCTTAAGCGTTGGCGACAACTTCGCATACAAATGACGAAACCACATCTCCCGATAAAGAAGGCAAAAAACATGGTCATTGTCAACAAAATGAGATACCGCGTCTACAGAGGGCCAAGGAGTGTCCTTGAAGAGCCTTTCAGATAAGGTCTGGAACGACGTTTCGTACATCTGATGGATCTCGTAAACATTCTTCTCTCGAATGTGACGGTACAGATGAACGACGAAGGATTTGACAGAATCGGGCACGAAATTAGGGTCGTATCCCAGGTCTTGGCCAGGTGGTGGTGCTGTGCCATGGCGGTGAGTCGCGGACGACTCGTCGTATCTAGCGGCAGCATCGTTGTAGTCGTAAGCTGCCATAGTATATCAATAAGGAGTGGATGCTGAGCTCGAATTCGAATTAAGGTTGGATTCACCGCAGCAGAGCTGAGAGGGAATTAGAGGAAGAACGGTGAGAAGTAGTAGGGTTTAGTTTAATGAAAGACGAAGACGACGAAGAACTATTGGGTTTCGATAGTATCAGGGGCGGACAAAACCCAACATAACCCGCCCAACTGAGCTTGGTAATTTTTTAGTAACTAATTTTTGTTAAAAGTTACATTTATTAACTATATTATAATATTTATGAATAAAAAAATCCCTTATTTAATAATGTTTATTCAAAATATTTTACTTTAATCTCCTTTTTGGTTAAGAATAAAATGAAAACTTACATACTTCTCATTCTTTTTCATGTCAATTTTAGCTAAAATCGGGTTTCTACTTTGGAATCAAACTTCTCTTTTCTTTCCATAAAACGTATCTCTATCTTAATTTTAACTGATTGTTGCAGCTTATATGATATAGCCAAAAGTATTTGAGCATTTACAAGATTGCTCAACCTGTTGGTTTAACCATAGTTAATAAGTGATCGAAAATAAAATACTACTAAAGTTAAACCATAATAAAAAGAGCATGATGTTTGCAAATCTAAACATCAAAAATAAAATATACCCTGAATTTTGGTTCTCTCCAGCAAAACCCATTTTGAGAAATTCTAACATAATAATTAAACATAATGAATAACATTAATATTTGTTAACAAATTGTCAAATAATATATATAATCTATTGATTTTATTTAAAAAATAATAAATTTTTTATTCTTTAAAATTTATTTTTTAGTATTACTTGTTGATTTTTTTTAAAATTTTAAAGTGTTATTAAAATAATAACTTTTTTAAAATGTAATATAAAACATATTACATAAAGAATTTTATATTTTTTAAAAGTTAAATAAGTTTAGTTTAAAAAAATGGGTTTTTAATCTAATACTGCAAAACCAACCCAAACTAATCAATATATAATAAGTTGGATTAAATTAAATTAAGATTTATATTTTCCTATTTTGATATAAAAATTTATTAATCAAATAATATTAAATTGGATTGAAATTTTTGCCGAAATTCGATCAATCCAACAGATAGTCTCCCTAATATATGGGCCTTTTCGGCCTAAAATAGAATATAAGCTTTGGACTTGTGTTGTTTGGTCCTCATTTATAAATATTGAGTAGTAAAAAGTCTCGTTGACTTTATTTTTATAAATTATAAATATTGATTATGTTATTTTAAAATTATATATTTTAATTATTTTATTATTATATTTAAAAATATTTTATTTTAAAAAAAAATTATACTTATAAATGCAATTAATTAAAGGAATGCATAAATAAAATTTAAATTATAATTAATTAAAAAATCACAAACAAATATACATTCAATCGTATCAGACTACCTAATTGATACACTATAAAAATTAATGTTTAATTAGAAGAGTAAATCTTATACTATCTTTCAAGATAAAATCTTAAAGTAATTTATTTATAAGTCATTGTTTTTTCATACTCACTACGAGATAGGTATACAAATCACTACCAAAATTTTGATAACTCGAGTCATACGAGAAATTGAACATGTTTTGCAAACACTTGAAAAGTTAGCACAATAAAACAAGTACAAAATGTGTTTCGGATCATATTCAATAATGAAAACCTCAGTTAAAATATTCAAGAATAAATCAATTAAATTAAATCATCTAACAATCATAGAACAAAAGTTGAAGTACAAGTGCAATAAAGATAGTTTCTTTAAAGTTAAATAATCAAATTAAATAATTATAATCACACGTAAAATTATTTGATCCAAACATTTAAAAACCAAATCAAGAAGAAGCTATATGAATATATAATCATATTAATATCATAAAATAAATAAGTTTATTAATATATTAATTAAAGAAACAAACCTAAACAAAATCTAATTCAATTTTTACAAAACATGTTTAGAGAGAAAGCACAAAAACAATTAGAAATATATAATGAATGTGGTTGATTAAATATGGAACATTATATTATTTATATAGAAAATATGAAATCATAATGTTAGGTTAAGGACCAATTATTATTATATCCAGAAAATAATTGATAGACCAATAATTGATATAAATAATGACTTGTATTATTTGTCATTATTTATAACTTCTCAACTTTAAATTTTAGTCTAATTTTATTTTATTTTTATTGATTTTAAACTATATTATTATTATTTAAATTTTATTATAAATTTGAAAATAATGAAAATTTAAAATTTTAACAACATATCATATAAGTATTTTTAAATTAAAATCATATTTAAATATATATATAAGGGAGGGGAAGGAAATGAAAACAGGGCCGCAAAGTGAGAAACAGAACGATGAGAACAACAAAAAGAAACAAAAGCAACAAAACGAGAAAACACTAGCAAAAAAGGGAAAAAAGCGTAAAGGTGATCATGATTAATTTAATTTTTAACATGAATTAATTTATTTTTATTCTATGAAAAATATATAATTTAATTTTGATTTATACTTGATTTTTTATATTAATTTAAATTATTTATCTACATATTTATCTGATTTATTATGAGTTTATTATTTTTAATTAAGTAGCCATTAATTAGATGATTTTAGTTTTATAATTTACTAACGAAAGAAGTAATTATATGATAGATCTTAAATATTTTGACATAGGTAAATATAAAGATCGAAATATTTATATGAATCTGTGCAGTATTAAAATCATTGATCTTAATGCTTTCTTGTTTTATTAAATTACATACTCTTGTGTAACTTAATGAATAATAATATTTTCAATTGATTGTCAAAAGAGGTCTTTGGATGTTTTTTTAGATTGTTAACAAACAAAGATAATTATATTCAATTAACTAGATGAATAAATCATAATGAGAGATTAGGTAAAATCAATGTTATATATATCTCATTTGAATATAAATATATTTAAATTATTGATTTGTTAATGTATTTTTTAGTGATAAAAACTTTAAAATATAAATCAATAAGAAGAACACACCCATTTTATGTCATATAATTTATCTAAATTTATAAATATTACACCTAAAAATGTTGTTACTAAAAAATGAGAGAGCCAGTGCCCATCTTGACTCCTATGTAGTTCTACCACTGTAGGTGGGATCATCAAGGTGGCTACCAAACCTCTAATGGGGTCATCGTCCGAGATCTGGTAAGATCATTAACAGTAGTTGTCAAATATGTAATGTGATATGATATTAATCTTATTTTATTAAATTTATTAAATGAGTATCTTTTGATCTTTTATTGGATTTTTTTGTATAAAATTATAAGTTTTGGATGAATTGTTACCGATAAAAAAAATTAATTAATTAATCAAAATTAAAATTATTTAGGTTAAAAACTAAATTTATCTATGTAACTTACGGTGCATTACATTTTAAAGTTACTAACTTAAAACTCCAATATATTTTGCCAAAAGTAACTTCTTGAAGTAAGGATAATTTTATAAAATCATCTTACCCGAAGAGTATTAATCATTTTTATTTAAATATCTTTATAAGTTGTTTGATTATATTAGTAATAACTCTTATTTATTACTAAAAGTAAAAAATGTGTGTTATAGCTTGATAAATAGAATTGAATATATTTAAGTTAAATTTGAACTAATTTAAATAGTTCAAAAAAATTTAAGCTAGGTTCGAGCAAGTTCTTTAACCCGAAATTAAATTAAAAATATTATGATATTATGATTTTATGATATATATCTAAAATATTATAGATGATATTATGACTTAAAATTATTAAATTCTAAAATATGGTGTAGATTATTTGAATCATAATGTTTGAATAATGATTTAATATGATGTTGTTAATGTGTGTTTTTTCTATAATTGATTAATTGTTAAAACATTATTTTTTTTCATTTTTGTTGTTTCATGTAATGATATTGATACTAATGTGTTTTAATATCATTAAAAAAAAACTTTGATTTTAAAAAAAATCCAATCAACTAAAAAAAATGAAATCAACAATTCTAACCAATTTAAACTAACTCATTTTGTGTATGATTTGGATTAGTAATCACTTTTATTGGTTCAAATTAAAATTAATTTGAGTTAAAGTTGAATCAATTTAAACTCGACTAATTTGAATCAGTTCAAATTAACTTAATTTACAAAAATTATTTTCCTTATTTGTTAGTTATAGAAATAATTTACAATAAATGTAATTAATTTTATAAAGTTAATGTCTAACTATAAGGTATATTTTATGTACGTAGGATGTAAATTCTGATGGATCAGGTTGATTTAAGTTTTAAATTTTAAGTTTGGGATAGATTTAGATAGAATATCATCGAAGTATGTATTTTCTTGGATCGAGCTAGATAGAATTTTTTTAAATAAATGTAAATTTACTTAGGTAAAATCAGATTGAATTTATTTAAACCTAATCAAATTTTGAGTTAAATTAAATCAGATTGAATTATTTGAATTTTGATAGAACGAAACTAAATTCACATCATAGAGTAAAATAAGTTTTAACATTAGTTAGGTTTGACTTTAATTTTATTTTTATTTTGACTTTGTTTGAATATGTTTTTCAAAGTAAGATTCATTTATTTTCTTTTAAAAATTATTTTTTATCACAAATAACCCAACGTTTATAATTTAATCACAAATATCTTTAACGTTTTATATGTTATCATTAATACTCTTAATTTATAAATAGTATTAATAATTACTGTTAATTTCTTAATTTTTGATACACATAATATAAAGTTTAGAATTTATAATTAAAGAACTGATATTTGTGGTAAAATATTAAAAAATAGTAACTTTATTAAATTATTTTCTTTTAGGGTTAGTTTAATTCAATTATTTGCCAAAAATATTATAACCTTAATTATTTTAATCTTAAAGATTATACATTTTCTTTTATTGAACAAAGAAAAAAATACCACATGAGATTGTAAATAAAATTTGACAAAAAATGAGATTGAGATTGCTACTTGTACCATTTAAAATAAAATAAACAATTTATATTTAAAGATTCTTATTAACAGGTTAATATTTATACTTTAAATAAAACTAATTATCTTAAATAGTTTAGATTAATAATTTAATATAGATTAGTAGAAAATTTTAATGTTAGAAAATTTAAAATAAAAATTACAATTAAAAATTATAATTTTTATCAAAATTTAACATTAATATAATACATTTTATTTTTAAATATCACATATAATATAACCGTTTTAATTAATGGTATTTGTGATAATTGTTATAATTTAAAGAAAAACACAAGTAGAGATACAGTAATAGTCTAAAAAATTGAGGGAGGAAGAAAATGCAACAAATAGACAAAATTTAAATTTATGCTTTATAACAATTTTAATTTTTAATTTTCTATTTTTCAAATGATTTTTTAACAGGGTGTATATAATAACAATTTATGATTTAATTTTTATATTTTTAATAAATTACTACCAAAATATAAAATGATTCACAAATCTTTAAAAATAAAATTTTAAATCATTAAAAAATTAATTTTTTAAAATAATAACCAAGATTTTTCTAATTTTTAAAGATTTAAAAAAAATACAAAATATTACAAAATAACTTGTAAATAACTTTTGATTTTTTCTTTAAAATCAAAAGGTAAAAATTATTTTTACAAAAAAATTAAAAATCAAAAAATTAATTATTTAATCAAAAATATTATCAAACATTACCTTAATTAATTGTTCGAACATTTCCCTCCTTTCCTTTCCTTTTTTTTTTTTTACCATTTTGCATATTATTATAGTCAACATCACCATATCTTTCTTTACCTTTTTTGAGGATCAAAAGGGTTCCTTGGAAAGAAATTATACTAATTAAAACATAAGAAACATAAGCTATTCAGCAAAATTTTTTTTTGGCGCTAAATAACACAAGTGCTATTCAGTTATTCATAAGCTATGACGCCTACCAAAGAGGCCATATATAGCTACTGGCTTACATTTTGTAGATCACTATCACTAAAGTCTCTTTACCAGCATTCATTCGCGTTGCACATTTGAACCATTACAAAGCTGTTATCTTAGACAAGCCAAAATTAAATATCGTCCATGTAAAGCTGTCATCTTCGAAAAGCCAAAATCAAACTTCATCCATTAATGAGGCTGCAAGTTATCAAAAATTCCCCATAAGTTGTTAGTTATCAGAAGTTTTCAGACAGTTTGCCTGTTAGGGTTGGTACATGGTACTTGATGTACTTCGTGATAACTGTCAGAATCATCTTCTTTGTCAGAAGGCAGGAGAGATGAACCCATCCATGACTTAAATCCTTCATCAACCCGCCTTTCAACATTAGGTGTGACATCTAATGGAGTTGCTTCCAGCATTTCCAACCCCAAATTTCGACTGCCAAGATCTCCCTCGTCAAGAATCACAGCTGCTTTCCTTCTCAGGAAGAAGGCTGTTCCCCCATACAAAATAACCAGGCAACAAGATGCAATCTCATAGCACCAAAAGAGGGGCACAGAGCATTTACTCCCTAATGTCAGGAGGCTTGAACCAAGAAATAACGCAAGAAGACCAAATATGGTTGCAACAACGGCATTAATAATAGAGAGGCAGCGAACCCCACCTACAGATTACAACACAAGAGGACAGCATCAAACACCAATTATTTTAGGTTGGCCAGCAACTCCGACCATTCTACCCATAAGTATTTACATTAAAAGAGCAGCAGTTATATCGGAATTAAAATTTGCTTCTCTGCTATGTTTGGTCCTAAATGATGCAATATACCTAACACATTTAGACCAGTGAAAAATTTAGTCATAAATAATTAAATCCATCATTTCCATAAAAAATTAAACTTGACCATTTTTCTAGTACAATAACAACATGAAGCGCAACAGCATCTTAAACTACTGATAGTTGTAACCTTATGCAATCCAGCAGCAGAGATTATATTAATAAAAGAAGCTAAAAAAAACATGGCATCCATTACTGTAAAATGCATATAGGAGTATAGGACCAGAAGGTAGAACATTAGTGAGCGAGCCCTTACAATTTCCGTACCTCGTACAAAAATAACACAATATGTAGCAATAACATATTACGAAAAAATCACATCCACCAAATAGCTGACGAGAATCCTACTACTCCATTTTCATCACTATTGTAAAAAAAATTAATAAATTATTAACTAATTCACAGAAAAACAAAGCTTACTAAACCTTCTTTCACCTTCTTTTTCTCTGATAAAATAATAACGTAAACTAGCAATAATATTACTACCCTTTTATGGGGTATATAAAATAATACATGTCTTCCCCGTAACTAGAACCCATAAACATAGCAACGTAACAATTAACAAGAGTAACAGACAACATAAAGAAATTAACTTAATGCGAGAACAGTAACTTAAAAGATGTCGTCCAGCAACTAAAACCACAAGGAATTGGGCAAACAAAAGGCACCTAGCATCAAAACCTCAAATGCTATATATTTTGAGTATTGGAGAAAGACTGATCATAAACAGGTGGACAGTAAGTACCTCGCTTTGAAGCACAGTAGTTATTTTCAACAGTCTTCAAGCATCCGTGCTTTGTTGGAGCAAAATAAGCAACAACAATACCTACACCGGTATAAAGGTATGCTATAAATTAGCACTAGCGGAAGTAAAATTCGAGTCTAATTTAATTGCACAAATATATAATTATTAGTAACAGTAAAATAATAAACAGTGAGAAAAATAAATAGCACACGATTTAAGTGGTTCAACTTTTCAATGTGAAAAATCTACTCCACTAACGATGATACACCGAGAAAAATCCACTAAAAATCAAATGGAGAATACAAACACCAATGTTCAAATAAACCACACAACATACCAAATCTCAAAATACACCAAATTACTTTATACACAAAATCAGTAATCAAACCCAACAAAAATTAAATTATAAAATCTCGTTGATATTACTGGACAAAGGAAAGCAAGTGTGATGCAAATTAGTATTCGCGCAAAAAACAAAACTCCACGAATTGTAGCAGACAAATGAATTAATCAAGTGAATGGATTAATTCAAGAAGCTATTTGCTTTACTGTGATGGTGGCCAATAATGTCTCAACTATGTCGCTTTCTCTAGCGACAATAACAACATATATTACACATACATACATACATACATACATATATATATATATAAAGAGAGAGAGAGAGAAGGCAGAGGGTTTAAGAGAATAATGGGTTTTGGACCACATTTAACAAGGTAAGATGAGAACAATCTAGCAATAGATAAGATCCAATCCTGGTTACACATAATCCATGTAACATATTGGACCAAAGAAGATTTCTCTGACAACAAAACTTATAAGAGCAGTTTGTGAAAGATCAAACTAACACAAAAGAGGAATAAACAACACTCTTTGTGCTAGATAAGAACTACAAGAAACACCAAACTGGGTGTATGTATGCACACAGCAAAGCAAAGCAATAAACAAGGGATTGACGACAGTAAGTAAGAAAAAAGTAATTTTTACATTAATATAAAGAGACCAATCTAAGGGAGACTATAATTGCTAAGAGAAAAGGAAAAAATAACAAAAGAGACTTCCATCAAATAGAAGTATTTTCTAACTGACAGGAGTCATTTTATCCCCATTTAACTTACTCATTAAGCCTGTCGCAGAAAAATGGAGCATGCCTATTCAATACCACTTAACATTGAGTAAAAACTGACAGCTTTTTGACAGACCATTTCCGGACAAAAAACAAACAAGTCTTCCAAAATCAGGAAAACCATACTAAGGAGCGAACCTACTAAAAAAACAGTAAACATACAAAAGTAATGTATTTGCCAACTGAACGAAACTGTAGGATAATTTGGGATGACTTTTTATTCAATGGAACCTAGGACCGCAGACCTGAAATTTTTATGAGAACAAAACAAGCTTTCCCTTAAAATAACCAAAACCCATCCAGAACAGCTGAATCAAACTTCCAAATTCCAATGCATTTTCTCCAAGATAACGTGGAGACCAACAACAATAAGCTAAATCTAAAGGAACAAAAGAAAGCTTAAAGATCTACTTACCCGCAATTAGATACAATACGGAGACCAAGAAAATGATCATGGAGGGAAGGAACATAACCATCCAGTAATAATCCACAGTTTCTTGATCAGTAAGATAAAAAGCTCCAGGAAACATATCCGAATATCCTCCTTTAGCATTCATTTGTAGGGGCTGAAACCTCATGTCTCCACAGAACGGCCTCTTCGCAGGGTCGCTCGGAAACACAATATTAAAGCTGATAACTATACATACAAAGGCTACAAGACAAATAACAGCCATAAAAGCCACAACGAGAGGTCTCTGAAGCTTGCCCAATGCTCTGTCTTCTTCACAAAGGTTCTCGTACTCGTGCTTCGGTATGAAGGCCCGGCGTAGGGCGTCGCCAATTATCGCCATTCAGACCGAGGTTTGTTCTTATATTTATCTATCTAACCCTAGGTTTTATCGAAATTACAAATAACAGGTCTAAGATTCATGCAATTACCCAATTGGGAAGGGATTCTAACATCTACCCAAAATTGGAGCTTTTCCTGACTTATGAAAAAAAAAGCACTCTTTTTAATAGAACAAGGAGCTCCGACTAAATAAATGTTCTCTTAAATCGGATCAAATACATAGGATGTCGAAGTCAAAATGCATTTAGCGTTTCCCAGATGTATGTATAGTATTGTTGGAAGGAGAAAGTGAAAGTCTGATCCCGTATCCACAATTGAGGCATAGGGCTTCTTGATATTGATATTTAGCAAACCCTAATTGTGAAAATGGATGTAATTGAGAATGGAGGAGGATTCGGAGAGCGTAAAGGTAAAGCCTTGTAATGGACGTAAAGTGTAGAAGGAGATATGATATTGTAGTTGCCTATTTGCCTGTTTGGTGTCGTGTGCTTCCAGATACTGATGAACTTTAAACTGTCAGCATCACTTTTCTAGTATTTTCCGGAATTTGGCGGGTTCTCTAGTGCGGTGGCGCGTAGTCCTCCAATCATACGAGTCTAAGAAATTAATGAATATGAATATGATGCATAAATTTATATATTTTTTAAAATTTTAATATAAATATAAAAATTAAATTAAATTAAATAATATTAACATTTTTCAATAATAGTATTATCGTATCATATTCTATTAGTTTATTATTAATTTTAAAAATTAATAAAAATATTTTTAAAAAATATTTAGTTGATATAAAAATTTGTTTTTATCAATTTAAAAAATTATAAAATGATATATGAATTGTATACCAGTTTTTTCAGGTATTAGGGCAACAAAAAATGCTTTAATACTTTCTGCTGATAATATATAATAATTTATCATATTTTATAAAATATAAATAATTATTAAATTTATGATAACTTAAATCACCATGTATTGTAATAATATTCTAAAATATTTAAAAAAAACATGACTTATTGTCAGCAAAATTTAATACTCAAATGGAATTGAAAAATTAATCTCATCAAATAATTCAAGTTAATTTAATATATAATTTGATTAAGTCTAGTTTATAAAATATTAAAATTATTAAAATCATATCAAATTATTTATACTCTTATAAAAATAATTTTAAAATTTTAAAATATAATAATAAATAACTCAATGGATAAACTTAAGTATAATAAAATTTTATTTTCTCTAAAAAAAGTTTAATATTATTTATTTTTTCTCGTCTAAGATTATAGACTTAAAAAATAGTCTTTTTTATTGTTTTATTAGAATAAACAAAAAATAAAAATAATACTAAGTAAATATTTTTAAAAAATTATCAGTAACAAAAGACTCAAATTTGATTCAAACTATTATTAGTAAATAAACAAGCCACATGCTTTATTCGTAAAAACATAAATATTTAATTATATATTTAAATTTTATTTATTCTAAGTATTCTTTGATCAAATTGATTTTTAACATCTAGTTCAATTTTATTTTACATCAATAAATAATTTAATCTAATTTATTTAAAATATATAAAATTATGGAACGGTATTCACTCTTAATTTATTTTACCTCTCTCCTCTAATTCGTGTGCTTATCCTAAATAACATGATTTTTAAAATTTAATGAAAAACGTTAATTTTTAAATAATAGTATTCTTGATAAAAGGTGGGTACGCGTGTTCATAATTAACATCTTAGAAAGCTTGAAATAATGGTGAAAGTATAAATTTAATTTAAAATTTTAGATTAATTCTAATATAATAAAATTAATTTAAATGATATATAAAAATTTAATACATAATCATTTAATTTTTTATTATTTTAGATTTTACTTCAATTTTATAACATTATTAACTCAAAAATTCAAAATTACATAAAACAAAAACATCTAAAATAAAAGTGTTAAGTTAAAAATAATTACAATTTTATTTGTTTGAAATATATATATATATATATATATATATATATATTAATATTTTAAATCATTACATTCAAAATTATATATATTACTAAAATCATTAAAACATTGAATGAATATAAGATGTAGAAATAAGTAAAAGGAGAATTATTTTTATAATTTTTTATTGTATATTTTGAATTGAATTTTTTAAATATATTAATTTAACATGTATTTAAAATAATTTTATTTTTTTCATCTTAATATATAATATGATAACGTTCATAAATTTTTAAATTTTATTAACTCTTTTACATATAAAAAATATTTTAGAGATCTTTTAATGTTTTCTTTAAATTCTTAAAATATAATTATCATTACATATAATCAATTATGTGTAAACTAAATATAATTTAAATTTTAATACGTATTCTTGCAATTTTTTTTATATTTGAATTACATAATAATAAATAATCATTATAATAATAAAAAGTATTTTGGTTTTTTTAAGTTTAATTTACAAATTTTTAATTTATAACTCATAATTTATTAGTGTAGGATTTGTTTGATTTTTTCTTTTAATTCTCCAATTAAAAGATAATTAATACATATAATTGATTAGTTTTTAAGTAAAATATAATTTAAAATTAAATTATGTTATATAAGATAATATATTGATACTTATAATAGAATTTTTTAAGTGAACTAATTTAATGCATATTCATTATAAATTTAATTTTTTATTTTAATTATTTAATAATTATTATAATATTTTTGAGTCATTTCAATTTTTAGTTTTCGATTCCATTAATTCTTTTGCATAGAATAAAATATTTTAGGAGTCTTTAAGTCTTTATTTTATTTTTTAATAGAAAATAATTATTAAGTTATATAATCAAATATTTTTTCATTAAATATAATTTTAAAAATAAATTAAAATTTAATAAATATTGATGAAACTTTTGATTTTCTATTTTAATTTCATAATAATTGATAATTATTATAATCATATTGAATATTTTGATTTTTTCTTTTAAATTTGTACTAAGAGATCATTTATAAATTTATTTACATATAATTAATTATTTTTTACATTAAATATAATCATAATAGAAATATGTTTTATGAAAAAATATATTAATACTTATTATAAATATATTTTAAGTATATTAATTTAATACATATTTAGTAGAAATTTGATTTTATCTTTTATTATAATAATAGATAATTATTATAATGTTTGTAGTCTTTAATTTTTTTTAATTTTTAATTTTCAATTTCATTAACTTATTTACAAAGAAACAAATATTTCATAAAAAATCAAATATTTTCAATTATTTTAAAATTTTCTTTTATTCTTCTACTAAAAGATAATTATTAACATATATAATTATTTTAGAAAATAAATTACAATTTAACACATATTTATAAGATTTTTAATTTTCTTTTAAAATCACATAGTAAATAATTATTATAATTATCACGAGTCTTTTGATTTTTTCATTTTAAATTTCTACTAAGAAAAAATTTATAAATCTTAAATTTATTCATATAAAATCAATTATTTTATGAGTCTTTTATTTTTAATTAATCACTAAAATATAATTAATACATATAATTAATTATTTTTTACATTAAATATAATTTTAAAATAAATTATAAAATAAATTTTTAATTACATTATATTATATAAAAAAATACATTAACACTTATATATATCTCAGATATGACATGTCACGTATAAAGAATATAATGATAATTTTTATATAAAAGTACAAACTCGATGACTCTTTTATAATAGTTATAAGATATGAATTTTTTTATCTATTATAAATTATAGTATTATTATAAATGATACTGTAGTTAATTATATAATAAAAATAAATAATAATTATTATTTTAATTAATAATTATCTGAAACATTAATTATAATGATAACACAATTTGTAACATAAATAATTGAACCTATAATTTGTATATAAGAAGCTTAAATACTACATATAGTGTGGTAATTAGCGTGTGTTTTAGCTCTTGTTCATATTGTATTTATTTGTATTTTGTTTCACGAAGAAAATCTATATATTTTTATTGTTATAATAAAATTAAATTATTGTTAATAATTTTTTGTTCATAATTATAATAAAATTTAATATCTTTATGATTACATAAAAATTAATAGTTAATTTTATTTAGAGAATAACTTGTATGGTATTGTTGGGTTTGTCTTCTAATTATAGCTCAAATTGACATCATATTTATGCATTTTTTAGGTTTTTATTGTAATTTTTATAAGAAAAAATGTTTTATAAGTCACTTTGTTTAAGTATCGCATGGAGTGTTTAATATAATTATTAAAAAAATATATTTTTAAGTTTATTTATTTTTATAAAATATGATACAGGTAATAAACATGTTAATTTTTCAATCAATAATAGTTAAATATAATAAAATAGTGTATCTGTTCGATTCATGTTTATATATTTTGATAGACATATATTTAATAATATAAATTTTAATTAAAAAATTAATCGAATATTTTAACAAGTTATTTGATTGAACTTAAATAAAAATTTAATTGTTTAATAATATACGTATTTGAATATTAGACGATTAAAATTTTATTTAAATTTTAAAGAAAATAATTTCTTAAATTTTTTGAATAATTTTTTAAATAAATATTAGTTTTAAATATAAATATATATATAATATGTGTTATTTTATTATATTTAATGAAAAATTTAATATAAAAATATTATTATTTTTACTCAATATATTTTTTATAAGTAAAAGAATTTAAATAATAAAGTTTTCGTAAATAAACAAATTTAAAAACATATTTCTTAAACAATACTTATAGGCGATTATCATTCTTGCCTCTTCACTAGTTTTTATATTATCACTTCCCATATGAATGCTAATAATTAGTGATATAACGAACGGTGTGCTTGTATTTCATATCGGATGGTTAAATACAATTGTGTTAAATGTATTGTATTTATGTAAGTTTTATAATATATTTGTATATAATTGATTATAAATATTATAATAAAATAATTTATATTTAAAATATTTTTATTATAAATATATTTAAATACATATTTAATTAATTATTTTTATTTTTATATTATATTTTGAAAATAAAAAATATATTTTTAATTTAATATGAAATAAGAAATCATGATATATAATTTTATAATTAAAAATTTAGATAAATTAAATTAATTGTTTAAAATAACTTAAATTCATAGTATAATTTTATTATTTTTATATTAAGTAATATTGGATTTATAATTAAATATATGATAATATAAAATTATATAATAATAATATTTAATATTATACAATAAACATTTCATAAAATCACACATCAAAATAATACGAGCTATAGATACATTATTAATAAATAAAAAACGATAGATACATGTGAGATATTGTTTCTTTGTATTATTGTAATACTTTAATATATTAATTATTACTTAAAGTTAATTATGCTGTTATGAAATAAACTTATTAATGATGATTACTATTTATCGAGTTCTACCAGCGCCAAACTTAGAGAGGGAACCGCTGAGGTATGTATTTCTCTATTAACGTGTGGTTTTAAAATCACTGATCGAAATTTTGATGTTAAAATAATTTATAAATTTTTAGTTGGTATAATTTATTACTCATATTTTGAATGTTTAGGAAATTATGTTTAAAAAAATCCTTAATTTTATATTTTTAGATACATTAATTTTTAAGTTTTATTAAAATAGAATATTTTAATCTCTAAAATTTAAAATAAAATATATATTTTTAAAAAATACAATCTAAATATATTAATTTAAAATTTAACTATTAAAATGTTTCAAAAATATAAATTTATTGTCTTTGGTGTCCACTTATCTTATTTTTATTTTTTAAAATAATTTAGAGAAGGACCGAGGGAAGTGGGCAAGAGGGAGTTTGTGGCCCACATATAACAGAAAAATAATACGGTCGGAACGGAACCGTCGATGTTGCAAGGATCGGCGAAGCCAACGGTATTAAAAGAAGTACATGCCACTACGGCACGAGCGAGTCCACGTTGACCACATGGCCATATACGGTCGGATCATATTCATATTAATAATAAAAAAATACTTTTCCTAAAATAATAGCCGGGTAAAAGTAAAGCAAAAATACCGGAAACAATGTCAAAATCGTTATTCAAACAGAAAAACAACTCAGTGATCACACAAAGAAAGGAACGTTTAGAGCGACGAAGCTTTCGACATTAAAGTCGCTGGAGTTATTCTATATCTTTCCAGGAAAGTAAGACGGTTGAATCGGGTGTGGTATTCGGATTGCCTTGTCCTTTTTCTCTCGTAGTGGAGCATAAATGGTGAATTCTATGGTGGAGCGAGCTACGAGCGATCAGCTCATTGGTCCTGATTGGGCTATGAACATTGAAATCTGTGACATGCTCAACCATGACCCTGGGTATCTGTTTCATTCTATCCCTTCCTGTTGATCTTATTATTAATTTTTATTTTTTACATAGGTGTATGCAATTCGGCTTTGTGAAATGGAGTGCTATATTAGAAAACATTTATGGAGATTCTATCATTATTAGTTTGGAGAGGATGCCTTAATTTGATCGAACAGTTTCCTTCTGTTTGGGCGTTTCTATTATTTGATTGTTTTTTAAATTATATTAATTTTATGCATCTTATGGATTTTACAATTGGAAATTTTTGGATTTGAAGAATAGAGTTCTAAGATTTTTCAAACTTCTTTCATCTGGTTTAAATTGTGCACTATGGAACTAATATACCTTTTGATTTTGGGTCCAATCGTGTTTTGACATTCTATCTGCTAATGTTTAGTCAAGTATGTATCGGGGATTGGTACACAAACTCATTGATTCCGAGTAGATGGATTGGAATAGTCTAATGCTTCTCATAGCTTGATGATTCTTAACATCATTTTCTATCAGGCAAGCCAGAGATGTTGTAAGGGGAATAAAGAAGCGTATTGGGAGTAGGAATCGTAAAGTTCAACTTCTTGCTCTTACAGTAAGCTCAACGGAACTTGTACCTGTTAGGTCAATGAATAGGTGCCCTTTTTCTTTGTCATAAATCACCTCTAATGTTGGTTCTAACATGCTTATTTTAGGTTTCATCTTTTTTATTTCTTTGTCAATCTATAAAAGCTAGGTTTCACATCTTATTGACAATAATTTTGGTAAGGAAAAAAATATGGTTTATTGTGAATCTTAAAGTAAATCAAATTAGAATGTGTTGTTTAAGTTTATGGTTATATAGTCATTGTTTTGTTCCTTTTGTTTTCTCTATAAGCATGTCTTGCAAGTGCACTCTGAGGAACTGCATCTTCTTCTTGGGGTTTTCTAATTGTTAGATTAATAAGTAGTGTGATTTTTCCCGTATTCCTATGACTTATTTTAGAAGTGAAAGCATCTAATAAGAAATTGAATAAATGATAAATTTTTCATTGAAGTTTTGGCTGATTTAACCATTTCTTAAAATCACAAGTTAAGTGGTCTTCTGGACATTTTCTCGTAAAACTGTAGTTAATTTCCCATTAGTTCTAGATTTAATTGATGTGATTTGATCTCTTGTCATTTTAAGCCTCGTCTTCTAAATGGCTAAATTGGTTATACTTTGGTCAATTGCTATATCCTAGTTGTTGGAGACAATTATAAAGAATTGTGGTGACATTGTTCATATGCATGTAGCAGAGAAAGATGTTCTTCATGAGATGGTGAAAATTGCAAAAAAGAAGGTATATGATTTTGTATAATTTGGTTTGCTATGCTGTACTTCTTATGATGAAACACCTCTTTACTGTACTTATGACATGGATTTAGCCTGACCTCCAAGTCAAAGAGAAGATATTGATCCTGGTTGATACTTGGCAAGAAGCCTTTGGAGGACCAAGGGCTAGATATCCACAATACTATGCTGCCTATCAGGAATTGTTGGTATGTTTACTGTGACCGTGCTTTATGAATATCATTATGAAGAAACAAGTAATTTAGTTGATGAAACAAGTAAACTTTTTGACATTCTGCAAGGATTTATTTGATAATCTGCGTTTCATTTTTGTTCATTCAGCGTGCTGGAGCAGTATTTCCCCAGAGATCTGAGAGAACTGCGCCTGTATTTACACCTCCACAAACCCAGCCATTAGCATCATATCCTCGAAATCTGCACAATTCTGGTCTTCAACAAGCAGCTGAGCCTTCTGCAGAGTCTGAATTCCCAACATTAAGGTTCACATCTTGCTTTGCTTGTTGCTGTCTCAATTGAGGTTCACCTTTTTTTAAATTTTTTTTCCAGTTAACAACACCTTTTTCTTTCTTAAAAAGTGTTCTACCTGTGGAAATTTCTATGACATCGTTTGATGAATGTATTCAAAATAAACTTTTTTCTCCTTTTCCGTTGCATGGGGGGATATCTTGACAGTTTTACTGTTTTGGATTTCAAGTTTATGAGTAGGAGAAGTGCTTAACTGAGGTTTTGCTTTTTCCATACTTGTATAATTGTCATTGCAAGGCTAGAATATAGATTTGGGAATTGGGATGGCAAACATTTGATGATGCATTTCCCCGTTATCATCCTTAGGTGTATCGTTTTAGATTTGCATCCTGGAACTTTCAATACTTATCGTAAAAGTGTTTGAAGTTTTTTGGATCATTGTAGTCAACATCTCTATCTTCTCCTCCCTTTTCAGATTCATGTGTTTTAGATATTTTACCGGTACTGTTAGTGTGTTTTGAATTATAAATTTTATCTTCTTCTTTTTTCTCCAGCTTATCAGAAATTCAGAATGCACGGAGTATTATGAATGTTCTTGCAGAAATGCTTAGTGCATTAGATCCAGGGAACAAAGAGGTACTACTCTGGATTTGAACGTGAAAGAAGTCAAATAATGCTTTCTAAAACTTTAGTATGTTTTTGTGTTACTAGTATTTTGTGTTTAAGAAAAATTTATGGGTTGCCTCTTTCTTTTTTCCAACTGACTGAATCACTGAATAATGTCTATTTATTATCACTGAAACCAAATAGTTTTTTTTCCCACTTAATCACCATCAAATGTGTGCAAGCCTTTTAGTTTTAACATGTAGTTTCAAGCACTGAAAGTTGAGAAATGAATGTAGGTACTCAGCATTCCAATTTGGTGAAAATTTACAAAAATTGAGAAAAATATTTGTGTCCGACACCAGAATACATATAAAAAAATTTAACACTTGGTGGCTTAAAAAAGTCATTATAGTGTTCTTGTATTTCCTTGATTTCCTATATTATTATTTTGTCAAGGTATATCAAATCATCAATTTTTATTTGTGTTGGGTGATTTTTTTTAATAACTTGCAGGGGCTTAGGCAAGAGGTTCTTATTGATTTGGTACAACAATGCTGGACATATAAGAAGAGAGTGTTACACCTCGTTAGTTCAACCTCGTAAGGCCACAATCTAATTCCTATAAGTCACTTTATTTTATTAAGATAAAGAATGTTTATTATTATTATTTTGTTTGCAAGAAAAAAACAAGGTTTATTAGGAACCATCATAATAGGTTACATGACTTGATGACTATTCATAGTGGCTGTTAATATACTTAATGGCAACATTCGTGTATATTGTGTTGATACATCTTTGTTGTACCAGTGACAATGTTTTATGCTAGGTGTGGTCTTTTATTCACTTAGGCACGTGTTTCTGTTAGTATATATATAATAGAATCCATTATAATGGATATGGTTAAATCTTTAGTTTTGGGTGTTAAAATTTCTTCCTTGCATTATGTGTTTGTATGTCCGAAGGTATGAAAATGTGATCATTATATTTTACAATGGATATGGCTTAATCTTTGCAAGAGTGTGTGTGAAATGTTTGTATTTTCATTTGACTTTAGATATTGAAATGGCACTTTGTGTTCTTTCAGGGATGAATCACTCTTGTGTCAAGGACTGGCATTAAATGATGATTTGCATCGTGTACTGGCCAAGCATGAAGCTCTTGCATCGGGAGCAGCTCCAACGATGGAAAAACCCAAGCTTCAACCTGCTGGAAAACTTGTGGATGTTGATGGTCTTCTAATAGAAACCGGAAATAGCAGCAAACAGCCTAATGGGAGGTAAACAGTTTTTGAAAGGTTCACTTCACTGCAGAGCTTAGAGTTTAAATCCATTAAAATTTTGTTCGACTATAAGTGATACAACGATGAATATGCTGTGAATATATTCAACTGTGAAACCTATAATTACTCCCTTCTTGTGACCATTTAGCCTCTCAATCTGTTTTCTTGACGTCATTTGTGAACCTGCCTGGTGTTTTCATTTTTTTTTTGGGTGCTCACTGTTGAGGAATCTCTGTTACGATTTCAATAAACGAATTTATGAAGGTAGTCAAAGTATAAACGATTAAGTTTTTGCTTGGGCCCAAGACCACACTGTTGGATCCTTTTGACAATACTTGGAGGCATGATGTACCCTGTCCTTTCTTTGTTGCAAGGGCTCAGTATGATTCAGGTTCTTGGGCTTTGAAGACTTCTGTGATTAGATTATTTCTTGATGAGATTGGGCTAATTTTCCATGAAGAATGATTCAACTTGATACTTCCATTTATTTATTGTACGATATAATATTGCACTTTACAACATTATGTGTTTCATAATGATTTGAATTCAGTGTGCCTGAAGTCTCTGGAATATTTTGCAGTTCTGCTACAAGTGCCACTAGAGGGGCTAATCCACTGAATCAGTTATTGCTTTCTGCTCCGGAAACAAATGGTTCAGCTATTTCAGCAAATGTTGATCCTAAGATGGACCTTCTCAGTGGAGATTATTTTAGCTCGCCAAAGGCAGATAACTCATTGGCACTTGTTCCTGTTGGAGGACAACAGCCAACCAGTCCTGTATCTCAGCAAAATGCTCTTGTACTCTTTGACATGTTTTCAGATGGTAACAATGCCCCAAATTCTATAAATACTCAGCCTACTAATCTGCCTGAACAAATCAATCCTTCAAATCCCCCTCAAGCCCAATGGCCACAGAATTTTCACTCTCTACAGAATGAATTTTATCCAAATGGAAGTGTCCAAAACATGGGAGCACCCCAGTCTGAGCAGTCAATTTACAAACAAGGGACTGCAATTTCCTGGAACAATCAGATGATACAGCAGCAGGAGCTACAACTACAGCAGCTACAGCTACAGAAGCCACCTTCGCTAGTCTATGGTGCACTCTCAATTTAATATATGCCTTTATTTGTGAATTTAAGCTGCACTCAAAATCATAACCTGGCACATTTGCGGTTGCATTTATGTTCCAATGGAAATCACAGTTTGGCACATCACCTTAGTTTCAAGTCTTTTTAATCCATCTTATAGGAGCATCCTTAAAAGAAGTTGCCACATTATGATTGTTCATTAGAACACAGCATTTGCAGTGTCGTTAGTGTCTCACATGGTTTTGCACAGGTGGTCAAAGTGGTGGGTCATTTCCACCACCACCATGGGAAGCTTATTCAGTAGATGATGGTAGCCCGGTTGCAAATGCTCAATACCCTCATTCATTGCAACTCACTCAGGTAGTTGTCACACATGGGTTCGGTGCTTCACATCCACAGGGACTTCAATCTATGGATAATGACCAGGTGGTAGGAATGTATATCCAGCCAATTACAAGCAGTCATTTATCAGCAATCAATGGTCAGTTGGGTATGTATCCTCAGCCAATCCATGGAAGGCAACTTATGGGTGTGCTTCGACAACATCCCATGCAAGTGGGGGCTGTGGCACCAATGTACCCCCATCAAATGTATGGTAATCAGATGGCAAGTTATGGCTATGGTCAGCAACAAGGGGCTCAATATGTTGAGCAGAGTATGTATGGTCTATCTGTTGGAGATGATAATGCTGTGAAGAATTCCTACCAGGTTTCCCCTTCATCTTATCTGCCGCCTATGAAGCCTTCAAAGCCTGAGGATAAACTATTTGGAGACCTTGTTGACCTGGCCAAGTTCAAGCCTGGAAAACCTGGCAGAACTGGTAGCATGTGAAGGTTTTACTATTTATTCCGCACTTTTTTCCCCCTTCTTCTTAGGCCGATCTTTGGTGATTCTTTTAAATATATTTATGCTTCACTTTGGGTCGATATTTGTATTTTGCTTCTCTAGCATTTGTACATTCCTTGTAGAGAAAACCTGAAAGTGGGGGACCTTTCATTGGACTATATTTATTTTTCTTATTCGAATAGTTGGACATTTGATTTCTTTGTTTCCGTTCGCTCACTCTGATTATTCTCTTTCAACCAAATTTAATTTTTTATGATTTGAGAATTTTAAAATTTGAATGAAAATGAAACCTCGAATAACAATATCAAACTTCAACATGGTTCGGTTTAAGCTCCCAGTTATGGAACTCTGTCTAGTAGGAAAAAAATGAAAGAAGAATTGTACCAGCAAAGTGTGGGTGGCAAAATAGGCTGCACTCGATAGGTAAATCGTCCTGTACGATTTGAATTAGATATTTTTATTAAGAAAAAAAGCCACATTAGTATTTATTTTTTTTATTTTTGGGAAAGAAAGAAGCTTCATTAATTACAGAAATTTAAACCATAAACCAAAGTTAAAAAAAAAATCAATTTGTAGCTTCTTTAATTAAGTTTCAAAACCAATAAAACATACTTAGTTAAATTATGAGTAAAACTGTTCGTTATACATGAACAATAATTACAAGAAAATCGTAGAATTTTATAATGTTAATTAAAAGTCACATTAGTGTAAGTTATATAAAGCTATAATGTTAAATACAATAAAAACAAAAATAAAGGATAAGAAAATGAAGACACATGGGAAGAAAGAAAGCTATATTAATTATAGAAATAAAAATAAGGGATTTTTCATTTCGTCATTGTTAGTTCGCCAAGCTGAGCTGACACAGATTTTCTGATAAGCCCATGGGCCATATCATCCCGTATTTGCCCATAATTGGTGGGACCCCAAGGGACTGTGACTGCGAGTGCGCGTTTTGCAAACATTACCTAATAAATCCCCCACCGAAGGTCGGTGCACATACAACCAAAGTTCTTATCGTTTGTGTTTCGCTTGGCATTTTGCATTTAGAAGGTACTTTTAAAATTAATATGTTATATTGTTTTCATTTTTAATCTATTTATATTATGATTTGATCTTGAACTATTACATCTAAAAATTGGGCTTAGAAATTGTTTTTCTTTGGATAAGATATTTGATTTCCTTTCCTTTCTTTTCTTTTATTACCTTATTTTTTCCCCTCTAGTTTGGATCTTAGATTTTAATGAGGAAAGAAAATAAAATGGTATGGAAAATGATTTTTTCATGTTTGGTGTTGGTATTAATAAGGGAAAGAAAACGCTGGGAAAATAGTTGAGGAAACAATAAAGTAAAATTCCCTTCCCTTTCCCCACCAAAAACTGCAGAAAATAAAAAATTCCCTCCCTCGGCCGTCCAACTCTTTCCCTCTCATTGGTTCCATCTCTCACTGGCAATCATTGGTCAACCAATGATCGATCCATCAACTTTTAGCAGTAATCAGTTGTTTGCATCCAAACAGAACGTGGATGGTCTCATGTATATATATACTTATATTGTAAATACTAAATATACATGCGTAGACTACATGCTCGATAAAATGCCAAAATAGAGCTCACATGAATCATCAGAATTTGCTATGCATTGGCTGCTTAAAGATTCATTTTCTGTATTTTTTTATGGAAACCAAACACAAGAAAATTTTTGAACTTTTTTGCCTCTCCCTATCATTTTTCTCAGCATTTTCTTTTCTTGCAAAATTAAACATCCAAACATAGCTTAGGTCTTCCAATTTTTGTTTCTTGGCTTATATTAAATTATCCGTTTATATTATTTGTTTTTCTTTCATTTTCCTTTCCTTTATCTTGTTGGCAGCTGAAAAATCAAAGGGAGATCAACTATTAGGGCACGTTTTTCTTTTTTTTGCTTCAGATAGACAAACCTATTATAAACTCAAACAGTCTTGGATATGAATTTATGGGAGTTATGTTTGTGAAATTGGATCAAAGTTCATTTAAAGTATTAAGCATGACTATTTCATCTATTTAGCAACCCATTTGACTAATTATATTATTTTTACATTTTGCAGTTGGTTTGTATAAAAATTGGCTCTAGGTTAACAGAATTAACTATCATTAGCATCCAACCATAATGAAGGTTAGCTATAAATATTATTTGATTAGTTATCTTCTGGATCAGTATTAGTTTAAGTTTCTAGGGTTTAGGGTAAATATTTGGCTAATGGATCATTGAGTTTCTATATTCATCTGTAGGCATCAAGGGCAAGGCTGTTTAAAGAATATAAAGAGGTGCAGAGAGAAAAAGTAGCTGATCCTGAAATTCAACTTGCTTGTGACGATACCAATGTATTTAAATGGACAGCTCTTATCAAAGTAAGTTCATTACTGACCAAAATCTTTGAATTTTTTTTTATATGTTATGTCTTGTAATCTTTATAATCTTTTTTTTTTTGTTTTGAATTCAGGGACCTTCATAGACTCCTTATGATGGTGGTGTATTTCAGCTTGCTTTCACTGTTCCTGAGCAATATCCGCTACAACCTCCAGAAGTTAGGTTCTTGACAAAAAATTTCCATCCAAATGTGCATTTTAAGGTACAGATGTTCTTCTATGTTTAATATGTTTGTTTTCGGTTCATTTTCACTTCATTTAGTGCATTTTAAAAATATGAAGGTGATATGGAGAAATTTATTTGTCCATTTGTACTTATGAATAATGATTGAGATTTGTTCATGTACTATTGTGGTGGCATACTAAAATTAAACTGGTAATTTTCTCGGAAAGTGGAAAACTTGGAAAAAACAGCTAGGCGATTATGGCTATATGCTCGTTTGGGTGTGCTTCTCTTAGAAGTAGTTTTATTTAAAGTGGTTTCAAAGAACTCATTTAGGGGGGTATTTACTAACGAGGAAAGGCCTAAAAACATTGAGGAGGGGAAATAAAGACCCCCACAAATTTGAGAATCATTCTTATTGATTGTTTTCTTACTCTCTACCCTTATATTGATTCCTTTTCTCAAATTCAATAAGATATAATTACAAAAATATTCTTTATTTTAATATTTTTTATTTTTCATTATTACTTTTAAAAGGACATTTAAATAAATTAATATTTTTATTTTGATTCTTTACGGTTATTAGTAAACACAAAGGAAAAGAATGAATTTTACACTCACTTTTCTCTTCATTTTGATTCATATTTATTCCTATTCTGATTGATTCCTGTTATGAATTAGTAAACACACCCTTAGGTGTTTTAATATAAAATCATACAAAGAGTTTTCAGTGGTATTTTTGTAATTATTTAAAGAAGTGAAGTAGAGTAGCATCATTTACTGCTAGTTTTGAATTCCCCAATTTGAATCTTCACTCCGTAAAATATTAAAAAAGGTGTATCACTTCTCCTATAAGTATTGATAATGCTTCTCATAAGAATTTTAAGCACTTCACTTAAATGGTGTTGTGGCTTTTTAACTCAAATGAAAAGTAGTTCCATGAACAAGTTCTCCTGAAACACAAATTTTCAATGTCATTACTGTTTAGTGTTGTAGGCATTTTGTTTATATTATAATGCATAATTTGTCATTTTTTTTACAATCAACATTTGGACAGGCGAGATTTGCCTTGATATCTTGAAGAATGCATGGAGCCCGGCATGGACAATCGAATCTGTTTGTAGGGCTATTATTGCTTTAATGGCTCATCCAGAACCAGATAGCCCTCTCAATTGTGACTCAGGTAATAAATGCTAGAAAGTACACATTCTACTTAAAACCATTTTATTCTCATCTCTTTTTTTCTCTGTTGGAATCATTTGGGTCATTTGCATGAGGCAAAAGTTGTCGAAAGTAGGATTTAGTTAATTATTAAACAATGTTACCGGAATAATCCTCTAAACTTTTATTTCTTCAGACTTATGTTGTGCAGTTGTGCTTCTTACTTGCCCAGAAATGCATCCAAGGTCCTTTAATTATGTTTCTGTCAAAACAGTTTAGTCATTTTGTTATTTTTTTTTGTAACAATTTAGTTTTGTTATCAAAAAGTGAAAAGACAGACAATCGATTGAATTTTATAACTTTTTTTTATTTTTTAAATCAATTTTGTGTTGTCTACTGTTAAAGACAATTTATGAAATTAATATCACAATAATAATTGAAAAAAATGAGAAAATAAAAATAAAATGAAAAAGTTGGTTATTTGTACTGGTATTCGAAACAAAAGGACTAAATTGTTACAAAAATAACAAAGAGATTAAACTATTCTTCTTAATATAACTAAAGTGCTTGTGTTGTTACCCTACCAAAAAAAAAATCACATTCTATTCGGTGATTAAAACTTGCATTATCCTTTTATAAATTTGTTACCATTCACTTACTATGTATATGCAGGTAAACTTTTGCGGTCGGGCGAATACAAGAGGTTACCAATCAATGGCAAGAATGTACACTAGACTTGCAGCCATGCCTAAGAAGGGTTGAAGCCTGAAGTGATGCATTTTGTTGTGTGTTAGACAACCTTCCCAATTTGTGAGCCTGGATAATGAAAGCCTCCCGTTCTAATTGTATATGTAAAGTGTGACCGTGTAATTTAGTTTAGTTTTGGTATCTGATTGCCTTCACGTTAATTTCATTGATTTACTGTCGATCCTTAATGTGACAAACCATATTTTACATTTTTATTAGTTTTTGTTTGCTAAGCATTGTAGTATTTTGTTTTAGAGCTGCCTGCTGCTTAAATTGTGTAAAGAGAGATGATGTCAAAATGATAATGGTGTTCTTCTTCGTTAAAATAGTTGAACTAGAGTACACACATCATCTTATTTACTGTTATTGGGACATAGGCTATAACTCGTTAAGAAAATACAGCATAAGTAGATGAACTTGGGTCCTTCTGTAAATAACAATCCAAAAGGTTATTGAGCCTTATTGCTTAAGAAACTTGTCGAACCAGTTGCTAGCTTCTTTTACCATCAATGGTGTCATTTGGTGGCCGATTTCTGGCTGTGCAACCAACTGCATGTCACACACACACACACATGCATACATATATACATGAAAAATGATAACTAAGCCAATGAAAGTCCAAGAGGAAAAGAAGACGGTATGTTGAAGCAAGAAAACAAGACAGAAGGTTCAAGTCCATACGCTAAAATGATCCGAGCAGTGTGCATCCTTGTAAGCCTTCAATGCCCTTGATTTGGGAACCTCTAGACCAACAAGTGGACATCGAGGATCTCCAGCACCTGTTTCAGACCCATGTAATGATTCAGTTCAATATGAGTCATCAGTTGCAATCAAAGCGAAATTCCATGTAAACAAAGGAAAACCACACACACATAAGTTTGTGGTACAATAATCAATTTAGCCTAGAGATTACTTGTGTATAACATTGATGGCTTTAAGTGCAGAAAAATTTACCATTAAGAATCAGCAGAGGACGTGGGGCAATAGCTGGAATTGTGTAAGGTGAATCAAAATGTGAGGCTAGACCAGGAGCAATCCTGTCCCACACCTGCACAAGCTTGACAACTAGATGTTACTCACATGCTGAATTGACACAGGATTTGGGTTTGCATTGGGGTGTAAACTAATATTTTTCAAAAAGGAAAACATAACAAGTTCGAATCACAGGATCCCTATTTAATGAGATGGTAATTGCACTTGAAGGATGTAGACTGTCTAGAAACTAGAAAGTAAAGATGTTACTGACCTTCTGGACCACTTCTTTGTCAATTACAGCCTTCCCCAAATCAATCCGTGCTTCTGCAGTCAAGAAAACATGGGTCAGAGAAACAACTTATATGGAACCTTATACAAGTATGTAACAAGCTGTCACCAGTAGAAGAAGAAAGTTTGCTTTTTGGCTTAAATACGGTAAGATTATTATTTTGAAGATGACAACTTTTCTTTGTAATCAGATATGAATCACTTAACAGCAGTTTAGGATAAGAATTAAGAGCTTCTGACTCCAAACAGCTTAATTATATGCATGATCCACGATGGACGTATCAGGAAGAAAAGCTACATTGGACACAAAGGCATCTACTACTTTGTTCGAATACATTTGTTATTTTTGTTACCTTCAAAAACTGGCTTTATACTATCAACTCGACCCTGCCACTTATCATTATCTATGGCCCACCTAAAACCCTGCGTATATTTCGTAAAATTCAGCAAATTAACAGACAATAATAATACAATTAATTAGATTTAGATAACAACCTGAACACCAATTATAGGTGCTACAACTGAATAGCTAGGGGCAGCAAAAGCGGCGAACCATGCATGCATTCCTGCACTCCGTTGATAAGAAAAGGGAGAAGTAAAACTTATATGAAGCTACATCACGGAGAGTAGTTTTTAATTTGTATGTTGTGATACAACCAAATATTAAACGACAAACCTCCAAGTGATTCACCAGTGATTCCTATTCTAGAGGCATCTATATCCTCCCTCTGCGTTAGATAATCAGCCAGTTTAATCAAGTCCCAGACCTGCAATCAGAAACCAAACCTACCACAATATCAATAACTGAAAACTGAACTCTATCATAATCCTATAGATAAGTTGAGCACCAGCTATCTGATTGACTGATTCACTGCAAGAAAGATAAAATTACCGTATCAAATATGAATGGCATTGTATCACCCTTTTTCCATGATGATATAAGAGCCTGTAATTAAATCAAAAACCCAGTGAGTCTAGGATTGTTAAAATAAAACTTGATTAACCCCTTATGGGGAACTAACATCAACATTCATACAGTGATTCAATTAGAAAGAAGTACCATCAAGTTATTGTAAAATTATAGAATACATACATCTCTGTAGGCAGTTTTATTCTTAGCACGTTCACCATGGTAGCGGCTATCAACAGCTATGGTTATATATCCCCTTGAAGCATATGCCTGAGAGAGCATAAGAAATATGGCAACCCCGCATTTTTTCATATTAAAACTGGAAAAAAGAGAACAAAACAACATAAAACTCTGGAGGCCACTTCAATGATTTAATACAGAAAATTCCTACCTCAAGCAAAGGCCTTAACCACTCTTTGCACTTGTGCGTACTATGCAGAAAAACAACAGCAGGCCTTTTTTGGTTATCACTTTCCTTCTTGTAGATAATCAGTACAGGCAAGCACCCTTGCTCTCCTGCCTATTATTTTCCATTACAAAGTAAGGATTCGCTTTTCCTTTCTCAAAGTCAAAGAATGAGGTGTATTTGGATGAAAACAGAATGATTATAATCAATTAAAGATATTTCAATTCCAAATTTATTTCGTCACAACTCAAAATATAACAAATACACAGTCTGCAGCTATTTTGCATAACAATTAATACAAATAACAAAACCATGGCCTCAAAGCTCTATAAATGACATAGATGAAGAAATTAACAGGAATCACATAGAATTTCAAAAAGCATCGGATGCAAAATTTGTTGATATAATAATTAATCAATAATAACAAAGAAAACAAGGGCCCAATTACCTCGGTAACCAAATATAAGTTTTCCTCTTGTAGTACCTCTTTCAAATTCTCAACATTTTCCCTTGGACAAGACTCCATTGCCTACCAAACAATCCAGCAACCCCAGCACAAATCAATGAGATGAATATAAGTTAAAAAAAAGTTCATATACAATTGTGTGCATAATAAAAAGGATTCGAACCTCACTAAAGCTAGGTGGTGAAGCATCTTGATACAGAGGATCTACCACTGGTTTGGCAGGCAAAACAGATAGAGGAACTAAAACAAATCATGAAAATTACATTCAGAAATTAACCCTATTGGTCATGAATATAATATTGTAATAAATTATAACTCCACTTAATAACCTATAATAGATCCAAAGCAATCCTCAAAGTTTTCGCATTTTCTTAATAGCAATTAGCAAACACTGCTATGTTCTACTTCTAACAATCATAACCAGAGCTGTGACAGTGATTCAAATCAGTAAGCTAATTATCGAATCTGGACTCTACTGGATACTTAATAGAATAATGCATAAATAACTTTCGATTTACCCAAACTTTGGTCATTTTACACAAAATTACTTAAACCTTTTTTATTTTCCACACAAAGTTATTAGGACTCTCATCATGTTTACATAAGTCTTTTTTGTTATTAAATTCTGAAACGTCAACTAATTAACACTAATTAAATTTTTCTATATCAACTAATTGACTTTTATTATGTTTACATATTAAGTCATTTTTTGTGATTAAATTCTGACACCACAACTAATTGAGTGTTTCTATGTTAGTTAGTTAACACTAATTAACTGATGTGTTAGAACTTAATCACAAAAAGTAATAGGATAGAAGTCTGATACTTTGTGTTCAGGAAAGAATTACAAGTAACTTCGTGTAAAATGAACCAAAATTTGTGTAAATTAAAGTTGTTTAGCCTAGAATAATAGATGTGAAATCATCGCTCTCAGTACGTAAGGTAGCTCAACATACTCGATAGTCGATCTATATTCCCTATGTGTTAAGCTTCAGCCTCCAGCTAAATCAGTTAACTTACATAGAGAACAATCATATCCTAACTACGCAAACCGTCATACTTTCTCAGCAAACAAACAAATTTGACTAAAATATTACCAAAAGAAAAACATTTAACTAAGAGATTTTAAAATTTCGAGCTCTGAATTATTCACCTTCGGCAGATCGTTTACTACGTAGAACTTCAAAGAACTCATCACGAAGCTTCTCGGTGTGAATAACTTCCTCCATTTCGACCGTATATTTGTCGGTAATCGAATTGGTTATGGAGCTCGACTGGTACTTAGAGGAAGGCAGTTTTGGCGGATTGGATTGCAAAGACGGACCTTGGTGAACAAACGTGTGGGGAAAGCGAGGTCGCACGTGGCTGCTCGGTGCTAATTTTGGGATAGTAAATTGTGGAAGGTGAAGGATGTTGCTGAAAAGTTTCATACTTTCATTATGGGATAGGTAACATACGTATTTACTAACTGGTACCTTTTTTATTTATGCGATGGAAGGATTTTAATTTAATATTTAATTTATTAATCACGTTCAACATTGCAAAAAATTTTAAAAAAAATTCTTTATTTTTCTTTCATACCTTTTTTATTTTTAATAAACATAATTAATGATTCATTATCGCTAATGTTTGAGCATAAGATACAACTTACCGACTGATTTTTATAGTGTTCGAGCTTTGAGATATGCTTGCACCTTTAAGCTAGATACTCGATCATGAACATCTAAAGCATAAGAGATTCGATCATCTGCTCGATGTTACAATGCGATTACATTTAGAGTAATTTCCTTACAACTATGCAAGCATCAGAGGTGAAAGATTTTGATATTACCAAGATGGAGATACCTTTGATATGATTCAACAACAATATCACATATGTTATAGGAATAGTGGTACTACCCGTTATGGTAACCAAATCTATTATTATGACAAACTTTGTAGTGATTGACGTCTGAGCTCATTATAACCTAATTTTGGGGAGACCCTATATATATAAAATGAAAGCAGTTTCTTCAATTTATCATCAAGTCATTAAGTGCACGACTGAGGAAGGTATAAAAGAAATAAGGTGTGAAACCTTAAACAAATTCCATCGCCTTGCATTAAAAAACTAGAAATGTTATAATGAGGTTATGAAAAAAGTAGCCCCAAGGTAAAACAACAGAGTGTGTCATCATAGCAATACTCGAGCAAAGGATGTTTAGTTAGCTCGATCGATTAAGAGGAAGTTAAAGTCGTATAAATTGACCATGAAGGAGAAGACCACTCCTTGAGAATTAGCACTAACTTAACAACATAATTTGGGAAACAAGTGTTATATTTCTTGAGGTCTAACACTAAAGTTTTTGCATGGAAGCCTAGAGATATGCTAGGTATTGACCCATAATTATAACGCATAAATTAAATGTTGACTTCTAGGCCAAACTCATCCAACAAAAGAAAAGAAAATTTCAAAGGAAAAATATTAAGGTGATCAAAACTCAGGCGACTACACTTAAAGAAACAAAGATTATCAAAGAGGTAGATTATCTTACATGGCTATCTAATGTGGGGTTGGTGATCGTAAGCATGTGGATTACCTTAAATGTGTGTGGTCGTCGTTATCAGATTTAGTTTAATGAGTTTTTTTATACTTATTCCAATCATCATCAAATTAGAATGCATCCAGAGAAGAAGGATAAAACATCTTTCATCACTAAAGAAGGTACTTTATGTTACACCCAAATGTCTTTTAGGTTGAAGAATGCTGGAGCTACTTATTATCGTTTGGTTAACAAAATTTTCAAATATCAATTGGTGAAAAATATGGAAGCATACACAGATGATATGGTGATTAAATATGTACAACTTGTGTACCATATTGAAGATCTAAAAGAAGTGTTTGAGGTCATCAAGAAGTATGGAATGAGAATTAATCCCAAAAAGTGTGTTTTTAGCATTACTTTGAGGAAGTTCTTGGGATATCTTATCTTGGCCAGTGGGATCAAAGCAAATCCAGATAAGATCTAGGCCCTAATAAATATGAAGCCACTCAACAACTTGAAAGGAATTTGATAATTGAATGGAAGAATTGTGGCCCTAAACAAGTTTATTTCTAAATGTATCAAAAAATGGTTGCCATTCTTTAAGTTGTTAAGAAAGAACAAATCAGTTTTCTGGAATGAAGACTATCGTATAGTTTTTCAAGGGATCAAATAATATTTAGGTATTCCTCTTATCTTAGTCATGCCCACGCCAGGAGAGACATTACATTTATACTTAGTTGTCACTCTCCAGACATCAAGCACCATACTTCTCGTGGAAATAAATAAAATCCAAAACCTTATTTACTACATCATTTAGATCCTAACCAACGTTCGGGGTAGATACTCAACAATTGATAAGCTAGCTTTCACCTTAAAATGGTTGCATAAAAGTTACGATGTTACTTTGGCTCGTATATAGTAATAGTACTCACCTCACATCCTTTGAAAAACGTGTTAAATAAGCCAGAGGTTGTAGAGAGGTTGAAATACATCACAATTAAGTAAATAGAATATGATATCAAGTTTATGCCCATATCTTCTATAAAAGCCCAAGCCTTGATGGATTTTATCGCCGAATTTAGATCTCACTTGAAGTTATTGATAATGAAGGCATAATGGAGGTGTGTAATATGTAAGTAAAGAAAGCCCAAATATGATAGATATTTATGGATAGTGCTTATAATTCAAAAGAGTAGAGTTAGGGGTTGCTATACTGGATCATGATGGAAACTGTTTCGAATACTCTATAAGGATGGACTTTCAAGTAACTAACAATGTCATAGAATACGAAGCACTAATCTTTGGAGTTATGATCTCGAAGAAGCTTAGAGAAAATAATATTATACTACATATCAATTCATAGTTAGTGATCAACCAATATATGAGCATATTTGAAGCCAAAGATAGTAAAATAGGAAGGTACGTAGAACGATTAAAAAAATGTTCAAATTTTGCTAACTTTGAGATCAAGAAGATACTAAAAATTGAGAATAGTCATGCTAATATCATAGCCACTCTAGTTGTACATAAAGATAATGACAATAGTATAATCACAGTAACCATTTTTACTGAGGTCATTATTCCATGATTTACACTACACCTTGGTTTCCTTAAAGAATGGAGTGTACTTGAAGATAAGAAAAAGATAAAAACAAAATAAATAAATAAAGTCAAAGGCTAGACAATACATGATATAAGGTGATAAGTTATATAGAAAAATGGCCCTAGGACTTGGACTTCTATGCATAACCAAAGAATGTTTAATATGAGTCATTATGAGGCCCATGAAGAAGAGTGTGGTTCTTATTGAGGTGGGAGAAAGCTATCCCAACAGATTATGAGACAAGGTTATTACTAGCCAACGGTGTTAGCAGATTGAGTAAGGCATACCCAGGCATGTGAGAAATGTCAAAGTTACACTCCATTATCCCATGTATCATGATAAGTGCTTAAAAAACTATAAAATTATTATAATTTAATATACTTTAATTGATTAAATATATTTTATATTTGTATGATTTTATCATTTTTTATATAAAAGTGTCTTTTTTCAAAATTACATGTATTTTTATTATTTTTTATGTATTTTCGTTCAAAAAAATAATTTAAAAACTTGAAGAAAAATATTGGAGGTAATAATACATCACAAATACGTTCAAAAAACGAGGAAAAGTAAAAACAATGCAAAAATGAAAAAATGGACAAACGTGTCAAGTTCACGTGCGCACCCAGCACATACCCAACAAATTCTCGTGTTGAGTCCCACGTGTGCTAGCACATGCCTACATTTGTCTCACACACACCAATGCTCATCTTCCACTAATCTCGTCCCCACACGCGTGTCAACTTATCCAAACGTGTCTAAAATCAATTTTTGAGATATTTTCTCACTTTTTTTGACCTTTTCCTCATCTATAAAAGTACCATATCCCCCATTGTAAAAATAATCTCTTAAAATCTTTTTTCCTCTCTCTAGTTGTTAGTTTTTTTAGTTTTAAAGTTATTCTCTTTTTGAGAAGAAGTAGTTATGTTTTTATAGATTTTTAGTTTTTGATTCTCTAAATGAAAATGCAAATCCATTTGAAGGTTTTCTAGCAACATAATTAACATCAAAGTTATGTAAGGATTCTTTTGAGATATAATTTTAAAATGAATTCTTTATAGTTATTTTTTATGTTTTATTCTTATATGTTATGTTTAATTTGTCTATAATTAAATTTAATATGACTGACTGTTTGTAAATATGATATAATAATAATGTTGTTATGCTTGCGAAATATTAAATAAATAAAATATTTTTATAAAATAAATTGATGTTGTTTTTATTCAAGATTTTATATTAAGGATATTAGAGAGAAATATATTATTTTTCATTACAAACTTAAATCTGAAAATTAAATTATAAGATTTAATTATCCGGTCTGATTTAGAGTAGTGCTCTTTTATTTGTTGGTACAATCGCCCGGTAGTTAGAGTGAAACTTTATTTCAAAAGTTTCTTATAAAAACTATTATTTGAAAATGTATTTACGACATATTTTCGATCATAGTTTTAAAACTTGAAAATTAGTATTTAAATAATTCAATTCTTAGATTTAATTTTGATACCTTGAATAAAATCTAATTAACTGATTCCGACTAAAATTTATTTTTTTAGAAATAAAATTAAAATTTAATACTTAATTAATTAATAGATCCCGCTTAAGTATACTTTTATGTCAAAAAAAAATCAACAAATATTAATTTATATCTTTAATAATATATAAAATTGTTAATTTTTTATGATTCTTTCCTATTAAAATAGAAAGGAAAACCTATTTGCATTGAATTTGTATTATTTTTGTTTTTTTTTTTTTTTTTTTTGGGAAAACTTACTTATCATATTGAAAAAAGCATGGATTGTCCTTATCTCCTGTACCAGCTCTCGAACCCCCAATCTCATCTCAATATTTACAACAGCTACAAGTACCAACCAAAGAGATCGAAGGGAGGCCAGTTATTATTCATTCTTTTAGAGTGACAATTAATGTGAGTTTTTGGTAAAAAAAAAATGTAAATTAATGCAAATATTTAATTAAAAAATATAACTATTTATACTAAAATAATAAGCAATGGTAAATCACAACTCATAATACTGATAGGAAGAGAAATTATTCAATAAAATAAGACTATAACCTTATATCTTAAGATAATTGGGTGCTTATGTGTCAGTTTAGAAGTTCAAGGAAGCTTCGTTGGAATAGGACTTGTTGAGATGCTAAAATGGTTTGGATAATTGTGGTTAATATTTTATTTAAAATTTTAAGTTTAGTTTTTGGTTTTGATGATTAAATTAAATCGATACTCGAAATTATAAATTTATATTTTTATATATATGAATAGATAAAATAATTTATAGTTTAGTATTTAAGAAGAAAAAATCAAATCAAATATATTAAGTATACATAATATGTTATTATTTTTAATTTATAAATATTTTTTTTATTAAAAATTTATATTTTGGAATAATTTTAAATTAAAAAGATATTAAAATTTAATTTTTAGAATTCTGAATGGGTAACCATTACTCGATGATATCTGTATTTATACTTATTAGTTTCAATTTTAGTTTTAGGTATAATATAATATTTTAATTTTTGTTTTTGGTAAACATATATGTCTCATTTAATTTCGTTGACATTCTTAAGAATTTGTTATTATAAGAGTATGAATTTTGAACTATTTTATTGTAAACAACAATTAACTTAAAACTTTATTGAAAATTATATAAATAAAAAATTTAATTTTTATAATAATAAAAATAACATTTAATATTATTGAACTTGATTAAATTTAATGGAATGTAATGTTCTATATATTCTAGTTCAATTCAATGTGAAATGATGGAATGAACATTTTTTAATAATAAAAATATACAAATTAGACATAAATAATATTATTTTTGTATTTATAAGTTTAAAGATATTATTTTCTACTTTACTTTTTTGCCATGGAATTGAAACTTATTTAATCATAGCTCTAATAGCATCTCCTATTCAAAACTTTATTTTAATGCAAAAATTACACTATTTTTTGAATAAATTAACAAATATATCACCAAACTATCACATAAGTTGCAAATATATTGTCTAACCTTATAGAGTGACAAAAATATCATTTAAGTATAACTAGTTATATAAATATATTCCTATATTATATTTTTGGTGGTAGATTTGTACAATTAATAAAAAATTTAGAGTTAGATTTGTACCACTAGAAAGAGTTTAATGATAGATTTGTAATAATAATAAGAAATTTAGTGATGTATTTATATCACTAAATATACTTGAGTACTATTTTTGTTACTCGATAAAATTATATGATATTTTTATAACTTTCGTGATAATTCGAAAATATTTTTTTTTAATTTTACCTCCTTTTCATCTCAACTTACAATACTAAATATCACACTAAAAATATATTCTTTTACTAAAATAAAATATATTTTTTATTAATTAATTCCTAACAATTATTTTTTATTTTTTTAACATGATGTGTTTCTTCTTGTAATTTTATAATATATTTTTAATTTTAATATTAAAGAATTTTTAAAGATTAAATATTAATAGATATATAAATATTTTTTAACTGATTTTATATAATATATTTAATTTTAATATTAATAAAAAATTAAAAAATATCATTAATTAATAAAAATAAATTTTGATTAAATTTAGTTAAAGATATATAAAAATATTTTTATTATTTTACGTCTTTTATTAATATTTTTAAAAAAGAAAAAATATCACGTGAATCATATCGCACTAAATTAAGAATATCGTATCGAATATAAAACGATATTGTTCATCATGTTATTTTAATGCCGTATTAAATTAAAAATATCGTATAAAATGTAAAACGATATTGTTCATCGTGTTATTTTAATGCAAAAATTTAGGGTAATTTTTAGTATAAAATTTTAAATTATATTAAGATAAAGCCTATTTTAAATATTGATGTGCAATTAATACTTCATTTCTGGGGGAAATATATAAAAACTGTAATGCTTTTTTTTACTGAGGGGGAGAAGGAGTAAAAAGGGGGCACAACTATATATATGTTTGCTATAATTCTGAACGTCTCCATGGAAGTTTTTCTCTCCGATGAAGGATTGAAAGACCTACATCCAAATACTACCACTAAAAATCAACAGAAAGCTGAAACAAAAATGTTGTGTGAGCTGAGCTCTGTGTGGTTTTTTACCATCACAATACGGTAATTTCAAGTTTAATTTACGTATATAATTACTTCAAACTAAAACTACAAAAAAGGGAAAACTACGAATTAAGAAACAGAAACAGCGTATTGTGTTTCACCTTGTGGTTTGATATTAAGAATCATTCATCTCTGTTTCAAATTACAATTTTAAAATGATCTTAAAAAAAGAAGAAGAAGAAGAAGAAGTTAAACAACCTAACTAATTCCAAGCTGCATGCAACAGAATAAAGTCATATATATAAAGGAATTAGGGTGATGATTCCTTAATTGTGTACTTCAAAGAGAGGTTTGAAATGAAGCTGCTAATAATTATAGTAAAAAAAAAAAACATTTGACAAAAAATTTAGTCAAATTCCAGTGACGAATGTCGTATGTCTGTTGTTTTATAATTTACTTAACTACAGAAAGTTCTAGCTATATCATATAAAATAGAACCTGAGATGAGCATTTGGGAAATGATTACAAGACTCGCATATTTTTGGCTTTTTGGGAAGGTATGTCATGTTGGGATCCATGGTTTTAAATTGCTATCTTGATGTTGCAATCAGACCCTCCTTCGTAAGCCTCATATAGGTTAAATTTTTTTGGATATGAAATCGGCCCATTTTTCCGAATGATTTAAAAATTATTTTTGTAATTAAAAATAAAAAATTTAGTTTTAAAAACAATAATGTATTTGGCTATTATTTTTTAAAATAATATGTTTAAAAAAACAAAAAAGTGAAAATAATTTTAATATATTTTCATTGTTTTTGAGAAAATTAAAAACATTAGCTTCTTCTTTTTTATAGTTTGATTTAATTTTTTTCTGCAATTTGCAGCTTTTAGGTTTTTTATTTATTTTTTCCCTTTTTGCTTTTTAATAATATTTACCCAAGTTATAATTATTATAATCATCTAAACTTTTAGTTTTTCTTTTCTTTTTTTACTAATGTTCATCAAGCTATAATTATTATAATCATTGTTTTTAAAAATATTTTTCAAACACCTTATTATTTTTAAAAACTATTGAGAATTGTTTTTAAGTTATGCTTTGAAAATAAGTTTTTAAGACAATTTTAAAGTTAAACTGTCAAATAAACCCTAAATCTTTTTTAATAGTGTTATGAAAGTTTGTCAATCTCCCAACAAAAACATGAACTTCGTATGCTTGAAATACAATATAAAACAAGAAGATAATGCTTGTTTTTAATTGAAGTAATTGAGACTATTACATACTTTATTTGAGAAGATAAATAGGTTAAGAAGATACCAACTTTCTTACCAAATTTAATAATAAAAATAATATTATTAAAATTTATAAAATATAAAAATAATAATTTTTTATGTTCATATCATATATTTTCGTTATTAAAAAAATTATTGTATATTATTTTATTTTAAAAACTTTATTTAAATTAAATTATAATAATTTAAATTTATTAAACATTAAATGTAATCTAATTAAATATCATTAAAAATTATTATAAAATTATTTTTATTATTTTAAATTTCATGAGTGTTAATTTTTTTTAATAAATTTTTCAATTTTATATTTGGTTGTCGTAACAAATAAGTTTATTGGTTTGCAACATTATTGATCTCTATATTATAAGATTCTTCTTGTTTTGTGTTATAAATGTTTTAAGATAATGAAAATAATATCTAGATACTATAAATGTTAATAATATTTAGAAAGATTAAGATATAATTAATACTGATGGCAACATCTTATTTTTGCAAAATACATGTCGACGAAGTTGAAAAAGGAATTAGTTATGTCCTGTCTAGTAATTAAATTAATGTGTATGAGTTATAATTCCAACAAAATTAATTAAAAATAATAAAAATAAAAAAGGCATATTTACAGACAGACGTTGAACTTTTATACTAGTAGTAGTAAAATTTATTTATTTTGTCAAAGCAGACATGAGTAGTAAAATTTTGGGGCCACACTTCATAATGCTTAACTATGCCACGCATACGTACGAAGGAACATATAGACCTACCTATACCACCCAAAATGTTCTGTAATAAGTGTAAAAATGTTCTTTGAGTAAATCAAAGAGGATTTACATATATCTTGTTAGTCCAATAAAAAAAATGAAAATATATCTTTCTTGGGTATCTGATATTTCTCTCTGTTAATAAATAGTTGAGATTTACATATATCTTGTTAGTCCAATAAAAAAAATGAAAATATATCTTTCTTAGTTATCCGATATTTCTCTCCTTTAATATATAGTTAAATATTGTTATTTTATTTGATATAGTTTATTAGATTTGATTGTATTATTAATAATATTATACTATATTATTTAAATTAAATTTAAAATTTAAAATATATAAACTTTTTTATGTTGTCACTTAATTTAGCAAAATTAAGTGCAGTTTTATGTAGGCAGTTTAAATTAAGGAGCACTGTCATGTAGTCTGTGGCATTATTATTTTGTAACGTAGCGAGACCGAGAGTTTTGTAATCTAATATATCAAATTAAAAAAATTAAATTATTAAAAAATAACTAATAATATTTTTATTCACGCTACAATGAGGTGAATAAAACTAATTATTGTCTCAACTTCAAAACGTGTATTTAAATTCCTCAAATTTCTATTTGATAAAATAAATAAGTAAATGGATATAGTAACATTTGATGATATTTGAAGTTTGATCAGTTTTACGGTTTATGATTATGACCTTAATTATACGGTAGAATATGACATACCTGTTGTTTTGCTTATATATTCACGGTTGTTAATATAAATAATTTAACTAAATCATCATTATTTTTATTTTAAAAATCATTTATTAATCATTTTTTTTATATTTATCAATATTTATATTTTTAAATAATATAATTTATCAGTATTAATTGTCTGAAGTTATTTGTTATCAGAACGAACATATATATATATATATATATATATATATATATATATATATATATATATATAAATAAGAACGATTTAAAAAAAAAATTAAATAGTGAAAATTAAAAATAAGTTATATACTTTTATATTTTTTCAAACATTCTTATTCATAGTTATTTAAATTTATATTTTTTAATTGATAATATGATAAATTTTTAATAAATTAAATTTAATGTTTAATAACTTGAATTCTTTAATTTTTGACCAACAAATAAACTTCTTATAAGAATATTATATATATATGTGTTTAGATTTGGGAAGAAAAATTAGTCAAATATAACTAATCATGGGTAACATTACCTTAAATTAAATTGAGATGGATAAATCAATAAATTAAATTTAAATGTGTGACTTAAATAAATTACAAATCATAGTTATTTATTAACTTCGATTCTTATTTATTCAATTAATGCCATCTAAGTTTGAGATCGAAAATACACGTTTGTAATTAGCAATTAACGAGCAAACAGAGAGCTTTGACCAAGGTACAGTTTTGGTAATGAGACACCTAGTTAAGTCCTAAGGGAATGGTACTCATCTTCCTTATAATTTATAACAATATAATTTCTTTAAAGGTAGTTATTTGAAATATTGGATCTTTCCATGATTAAAGCGAAATATATATAGGACCAAGAGGGCCCCCTCTTCCATAACAAGTGTGAGGCTGTGACTCTTAGCACACAGATCCATATTTTGTAATTTCTTAAAATTAGTGTCAAATTTATTAATTATTATGAACTCATAATTAATCATACTATTTTTGGCTAATGAATGATTAATTATATTTATTCAGGTTTTGATATTTCAATTGGTAAGGTTGTAATTGATTAAAAATTTAAATTTTATTTCTGATTTCCTCTTCACACACCAAAAATTGATGCTTATCGTTTGAATTACTTGTATTTTTCATCTGATTAAGAATTTGTGGAAAAAAATTATTTTTATTTTATTTTTGGATGAGGTTAATTAAATTAGTACGGTGGAAAACTGTAAATTGAGAGTGTGGGTATTTTTCCATTTTGTTTCGGAAAACATTACATTACTATAGTTATAAGGACAACAACATTTCATGAAAGAGATTGAAAAAGTACAGATATGTGTTTCCCCATTATTTAAGAGAAAATTTTGGAGAGGAGGGGGAGAGGGGGGTTGGTTGTTTTGCTGTGTGATTTTACAGTTAATCATTTCCAACTTTTTCGAAGAGAAGATTTAAAATATCAAAATTTGTAAAAATATTAAAACTTTAATTTTATAAAAGATCGAATAAATATTAAGAAAGTTTTTGTTGTAAAATTTATATAAAAAATAAAAAAAATTATTAAAAATATTAACATATTTGATATCCTTTCGTGAGAATAAATATAGAAAACTTATATAAAATAAGATTCGTCAAATTTATAATAATAAAAATAACATAGTTATAATATTAAACGGATGTAATTGGATGGAATTCAACTATCTAAATAATTATAGTTTAATTTAATCAACTTACAATTCAATATAAAATGATGATTTAGATTTCTTTTAATAATAAAATATATGATCTAGATATAAATAGTTCTATTTTTGTAGTTTTAAATTCTAAATAACTATTTTTTCTTGTTTTCTAAAAAAATATCTAGATTTAAGCACCTTCCTTTTTTAACCTTACTGTACACTGCTTTTTATTTTTAATTATTTAGTAAATTATTTTAAAATTGAATATATATTTAAAAATAAAACTCATTTTAACGCATTTTCAAAAGTAACTAGTGTTTACTATCCAATTTTTTTGAAAACATAATATAATTTATCGGTGTTTTGATGGTCGTCTATGACTTTAGTTGTTGCAGCTTCAATGATATTTGTGCTTTAATGTATGTACAAATAAAAAAAATTGAACATAACAAAGTAAAAATAAATAAAAGATACCTTTAAAATATCATCTCATGTAATATTATCATTATATGAAAATGGTAGAGATAATTTTTTTTTTTTAATTTTTTAGCGATTGTGGAGATGATTTGAAGCAAGGGCGGGTTTGTTAATGAATTAAGAGGGGTATATATGTATTGACTGTTATATTTTAACAAAAAATATTTTTATGCATAATATTTATATAATTGTAGATAATTTTATTTATAAAATGGAACTGTAATATTGAATTTTAAATTGTAGGTTTTTATAACTTAAAATTCATTATAAATTCAATAATTTTAATATATTTACGTTTAAATAAGATATATATAGGATTTTTTTTTATAAATTAAGAAAAAAATAATCGATAAATATTTTTTATTGTTTTATATTGTTCCTCCAGACTTTCAATCTTAGATCCGCCACTGATTTGGAGCCTTAACCTGTTAAAATAAAGTTGATCTCCATTAAGATCAATTATCCAAATCACTCTGGATGTAAATCGAACTAGGCTTCATAGGATAAAGAATCTAACCACTGTGATAATCAATAAACTCCATGGGTGATACATTGATCAAGAAATTTTATTTAAATTTTTTAAAACAAAATAGATTTGAAAAAAAAGGCTTCGTACAAATAAGTTTTAATTGCAGTACCTAGAACCCAAAATGGTATGAACTTACATGCATATGACAAATTTTTATGAGGAAAACTTATGTAAAATTACTTATTGTGTAAAAATAACCAAATTTTATTCCGTACAATCTATATAAAAATAAACATTTTTTAGTACTTTGTGTAATATTTATATATATTAATTTTTAATCAAACGATATTAGATATAATTTAAATTCATAACTTGAAATGAATAAAAAAATAAATTTTATAGTGAATCATAATATTTATATATACTTCTTAGTGAACTTGATGATATACCTTATTTTCTCTCTCAAATTGATAATAAAAATTTTCATTTTAATAATAGCCAGGAATTTTCCTAACTTTCCTTTCTTTAGGGTTAGATGCTCTTATTACTCATCAGGAATTATTTTTTTAGGGTTTTCCAATAGCCAATCTCTCTAACCTAAAGAGAGCGTGTTTTACACGAACGAATCAGTGGCAAGTAATGTGCATAGGTATCTTTCGCCCTCTATGACACAACAAGTACAAATAAAATGTACACCACCAAAGAGAGCGTGTAAGAACGCGCACAGTCTACACTTTGCCCTTTTACTGCAACATTTTTACCTACACAATTAACTTTACGTAATCTTTTTTTGAATGATACTCTTTTTTATTACAATTATAATATTAGATCATATTTTACGTAGATGAATTACCCTACAAAAATTATTTAGCAATTTTCTTGGATTATCCCCTTTATATATGATCATCAATTTTGTACATTTTTTTTCTTCTTATTTTTACCTCATATTTATATTTTTTTAATTAATATTATAAAAAATTATTATTTTAACAAAATTATTTAAAATAACATTATATTTTGATATTTTATTTTTATAAATTAAATATATTAATCATATTTTTTAAAAATTAATTATTTTACCTTAATCATATCAATATTGTATTTTTAAACACTTTAATTATTAATTTTTAATTTTTAAAAATATTTTTTAAAAAAATTAAATTAAATCTTAATAAAAAAATGTTCGAAGTTTTTTTTTATTATTATTACTCTTCCAAAAAAAATTTCTTCTTTCAAATGGATCGAGAATGAGATAAAAACCGCATTTATACCCACGCGCGCAACAACCATTTGGTTATTCGATGCTCTCTCTATAAATGGGTATGGTAGGTTCATGTACATGACATGTCATGGTTGTGGATGGTTTTATTACCAACAAAAGCTCATCTCCGGACAAAAACAATATCAATCTCTCTCTTTCTCTCTCTCTCTCTCTCTCTCACATATACCTACGCACTCCTTCTCACTCTCTTTCTATGGAATGTAAAACCTCTCTCTAGGGTTTCTCTAATGTGCGCACTGTGGTTCTACTCAACCAGCTTCAAATCTGGTCTCTGAGGTCAGCTTTTAAGTTTCGTAGTTGAGTGCTCTATCATTCAGTACCATTTTCTAAGCATGCCGTTAAAGATCGGAGGTTATCTAATACGACGCTATATTGGATGATTCTGGATTTTGTTGAGGTCCATTATATACTCAAATCCCCTCTCTCTTTGTCTTTCGGTTTTAATATAGATTATTTGATTGGTGTTGTTTCGAATTATGTTTTAGCTCACCTTGAACTGCTTTATTTACGATATTGTCCCGAGTTTACTGTTTTTAACTACTTTAGTTTTGGCTTTTGCTTTTCTATTTCTGGGTTTTTATACTTCTTCTTTTTATGATAAATTGCAGTTGTATTTTTTGATTATGATGATCATGTGCTTGTTATGAGATATTTAATTGTTTACTAGTTGTGGGTTTATAACAGTAGCGAACGAACCCTAATTAGGACCTATTTTGTTGATTCGACTTTGCGCTTTACTTTTTCTTCTGATCTGAAGTTCCTAAAGACAAGTCTGCGATGGGTTTGTGGCAATTGAAGGATAGATTTGGAAATTCATCTTATTTTGTATTGTAGACTGTAGTTGACTGATGTGTTGGTCATAAAGACAAGGAAACCCTATAATATTTTACATACGTCGTACGATTTTTCCAATCTTATTACTGTGTCGGCAACTTGTGTAAGTGGTTTGGCTATATTATTAATTCTAAACATTAAATTAATTAACGACATTAAACTTAATTATGTAAACTAGGGTTTTTGATTATTCTAAGGATTGGTTGTGATATGCATATATATTAGAAGATGTGTTATTATTTTATGTACTATATCACTAGTTATGGATGCTTTCAGTCGTCTTATATATTTCTATGATAATTTACATGGTGGATGGTTTAGTTCACTAAAGATTTCTTAATGATTGATACTAACCCTAATATTATATTTGGACTTTGGTTTCAATCTAGTGCCATGCTTCGGAATTTTTTTTTATGTGTTCCCTTTTCATTGTTTTAATCCTAGTTAGTTTTCATATTTAATTAGTAAATGATAACAATTGTACTGAAATTTTGATATTGTTTGAGCATAAAAGTATATTGAAGTACTAGCATGGCATGGCTTGCTTAGACGTTATCTTACATGGAGAGGGACATTATAATGGTGGAAAGTCATCAAGAGAACAATCCAATTATTGCCCCCAAATCTATAGGGTCAATTGTTAAGATTGACTCGATATCTATAGATCTTGATCCTGCTAAAGACAAAAGAAATGTGGGAAACTGCGAGCATTTTTCCATACGGTAAGGAGTACTGATACTTATTAAATACTACTCTCTTTAGTTTGTTAATTAGGAGTTTCAACATATATGATTTTTCCTTTGTTTTCCTTTGACTGTCGGGGTTGGGAAACTGATTATGAATTGTATTGAATAGTGAAATATTTCCTACATTATTTAATTTAGTTACGAGATTTGTGTGCTAAAGTTAAGCTATTTTCCTTCGCATAGCGTCTCATGCTATATATCATTTCAGTATTGGTGTTGTACTTTTCTTCTTTAATAGAGACATTAAAGGTGACAAACTAGTCAGAATAAACTTTTGCACCTGTGCTTGTGTTGGAGGATTCCACTTGTTTTTATCAACCTGTTCATTGGCATCTAAAATTTGGAGTTTGAGCATACTAACTAGCTTTTTTGAAAATAATAGTTTTCATCAAGAGCAAGATATGGATACTACATACTACAAATTAATTATATGCACAAGCATTCTGAGATTAACTGACAAAGTAGATGTATTGCTATATATATAGGCCTGCACATACATATCAGTGTGCACTAATGGGTTTTGTTTCTTCTTTCCACTCTTCTACTCCCTCCTTGGAAGTTTTTAATTTATAGGAAACAATTGGCTTCTAAGTTTTTTTGACATTTTGCTTTATGTACTGTAATTAATACAGAGGATATGTGTCAGAGATCCGTAAAAAGAACTGGAAGACATGCTGGCCATTTGATTTGGATGAGGACCATAATAAGTCGAACGAGCAAAAAACTATTCTACCCTCTCTTCATGTTCCAAAGTTTAGAAGGTGGTGTTGTGAAAATTGTGTGCAAGAAGTTGGAGTTAGAGGAGCAGTAAATGATTATGGTTCAAAATTTAATTCGTTTATTGAATCTAAATCCTATAGCACGTCACTCCTTGGGGATGCTGATATATTTCAGTCAGATAATCAGCAATCTCTAAAGCTAAATGTCGCTGAGGGAATAAATATTGATGCTTATGCTTCTACAGAAGAAAATTGCAATATGCAGCGTTCATTGTTTTGTGAAAAGAGAGAAGAGAAAGCTAAACTCCAACCTTTCACCCTTGAAGGCATAGTTCTAGTCAAGCACAATTTAATTTTATGTCTTATAATTGGTCATATTTGTATCATTTTAATTTTTTATTTTGTTTATCCAGGGTATAAGAACAGTTTAAAAGATGATGAATGTCATGAAATTCCTGCACTAACTACTATTCCTGCAGAAATCAGCTCAAACAGGATGCCAGGGAAACATAAATCTGATACAGGTAGCTTTTTCATGCTTACATGAAGTGATAAGACTCTTTAGAAAATCATGTGAATATTGAGTATCATAATGTCCATATTTTCTGTTAATGCAGACACTGAAAAACTAGAATGGGACAGATGTTTCAAAGTTTGTAAGCAAAACTGCAGAAATCACGAAGTTACTGACACATTTGTTGAGGCTGAAAACCAAATGTGCATTAATAGAAAATCCATCACAACTTGTCAAACTAAAAAGCAAGGTTTTCAGAATGAAGAAAGCAAGAAGTTAAAAATAACTTACGGGGCATTGGCTTTAGCCACTTTAGGCAACGAGGCAGTTAATGCTTTTAAGGAGCATAAAAGTGGTCCCATCTCTGAGGAACTAGATGAGTGTGACTATGTATCATCTGAAAGTACCAAAATCTTAGCTGCTAATTCTCTTGGCCAGGATAATCAGCATGATAAACACAATGCTCAACATTCTAGGAAGACTCGCAAGGTTCGTTTGATCTCTGATTTGTTATGTGGTAATGGAGAGGTAAAGCCCGATCACATCAGCACAGGAGATACTTCATCCTGTGTAGTCAATAGTACATCTGCAGGGATTGGAATGGTTTCTGTTCTGCATGATCAGGCTTCTATCCCTGAAAATTTTACAGGGAGTTTGATTGGCACTACGGATGAGACCAAGAAGAGAAAGTTGCTGCATGATGTCGAAGAGAAATCTCCTGAGACAAGCTTTTTGAATAGACTAAGTAAAATAACCAGTAGCTCCAAGAGAGAAATTGAAATTTCAAATGCCATTGCAGATTCAGAGGTCAATGGTGACAAGCTTAGTGGTAAGAGTGCTACTATTGGGATGAATAAGAAAAAGAAGAACAAGGCTGTTGATAAAGGTTTGTCCTTAGTTCCAAGGGAAGAAAATTCTTCGAAAAAGGTAATGGAAAATATTGGAAGTTCAAGCAAAAGTGTTGATCGAGATATTTCTTTAAGATTAGAGCAAGATGTGTCCACAAGCGGAGCAGTGAATCAAAGTTCGTTGCTTGCTTCAAGAAAAGGGAAGAAATCTAGTTCTTTTAAGAAGAAAGGTAGGACACCACAAGCTGACATTGGACTGCCATCTCAATTTCTTTGGAGTTGCAGCCTATCTACCTCATTACCTTGGCAAAAGGACATTTCAAAAGGAGATGAGATACCAAGGAATAATGCAGAAATAATTGGTATTGGTGATGTTGGAAAATATTTTCCAACAGGCGATTCAAGCATTTCTTTTAAATCTCCCCCTAATGCATCATTCGTGAAGCAAGTACATGGTCATTCGAATAGTAACTTAGCTGAATACACTATACCTTTACTCACCGAGAAGCAAAACTGCTACTCTCAGGTAAACGAACGGTGTTTCTCTCTAATGCATAACAACTCGGTATGATCCTCCATATCATAGGTTATTGTAGCTGACTACTTGACATGTATGATTTTCTTTTTTCTAGTAATGTTATGCATCAATTACGTGTCCAATTTCTTTCATAACCAGATTATTCACTCTCTAAGTGAAGAAGCAAAATATGTGTGATATGTGTACAAGTGAAAAGTGGATTGTATATTAGTTACGTATGGTAAATTTGGTAAATCCAATGTATGAGGTTTAATACAACATTCATGTGGTCAAGTTCTGGTGTTAGTCTCATTTTATTGTTCGTCAAATCTTCTACATAAAGGGTAGATTTTGTAGTTACATACTCTAATCTAATATGGTTCTTTTGCAGGATGTTGGAAAAAGCACAAAGAAAACTATTATTGACAAGGAATGTTCAGCAGATAACAGAAAACATGGGGGCCAAGTAAGAAACAAGGTATCTCAGCTCAGCAGGAAGCTTCAGATGACATACCCATACAAAATTTTCCCTCTTGTTTATTTTCCCTTTTGACTGCTTATACATTAGCCTAATCATTGATAATATCTGTAGTACACGTTTGCTCCACTGTGCCAATTATTGCTAATATATATGTTTCTGCCATTATTTTCCATGACGGTTTGTTTTTCTTCTTAGTTAACAAATTTTTTTGCAGGATGTTGCAAACAGTAGTAAGAAAACTACTATTGTCAATGAACGATGGGCAGTTAACAGGAAACCTGGGGACCAGGTAATTTATGGATGTTCCTTAGCAATCACCTACATATTGACCTCAACCATTGTTAATCCGTGTAGTACACGTTTGCACCACTGTACCAATAATTGTTTATACCTTTCAGCCATTTTTTTTCCTTCAGATTTTGTTTTTGTTATTTAACAAAATGTTTTGCAGGATGTTGCGAACAGCAGTAAGAAAACTACTACTGTCAAGGAATGTTCAGCAGTTAACAGGAAACATGTAGACCAAGTAACCAACGAGATATCTGAGAAGGGAGCTTCAGATGACATACCTATGGAAATTGTTGAACTCATGGCAAAGAATCAGTACGAGAGGTGTCTAGACAATGCTGGCGATAATGCACGGCTGTTAGAAATGACAAAAGAGGCTATAGAGTATAGCAAAGTATATGACCCAAAGGAATATGGATTACTAGAAGATAAAAACCAGAAACAAAAACCACAGTCCAGAAATGGAATAACCACAACAGGGAAAAATGTGGTACCTACTACACAAAAAGCATTTGACTACTCTTCTCACGTCAAAAGAAACCATAACAACTTGAGCTATTTGGGCCAGACTCAAACTTCTACAGGGTTTAGTGCATTCAATGAGTATCATAGAAGGCCTCCAGGTGGAGTCCTATTTCCTGCTACTGGATCCAGTTGTAGCTGTGCTCATAATTGCAAATGGAACAGGGAAATGGTAAGTCATGGGTTTCCTCGTGCTAACATGCTGTTAGGAGCATGTAACACATGCCATAATGTGTCAAGATCAAGTGAAGAGGAAGCTAGGATTTGGTCATCTTTGGTACCAGCTCCGTTGCCCATAACATATATCATTCCTCAAAAAGGAGTAGTTCAGCCTTCTAACAGTAATATATTTGGTTGTGGTCCCAGATCACTGCATAAAGGGAATGTAAACAAGGATAATAATTTGAAGTATTTGAATCTAAATGTTACTGGCATTGAAAAGCAGAATCAAACTGTTGGAGCTACAACTTTCAGCAAAAGAAATGCAGATTGCTCAATCACTGGAAAACATAATGTGATTGAGCAACATCAAAATTCGACGGGTTCTTTAGATCTATGTTCTAATGAAACCATACCAGCAATGCATTTGCTTAGCCTCATGAATGCAAAGATGCAGTCAAGTTCATCGTTAAATATGGGTGGAAACTCCAAATTTCTCCAGAGAACCTGTCCTGATACATACTCAAAATCTGTGCTGGAGCCTGGTGTCTATAAGCCCAGCAATGGTGCAAAACACTCATCTGATTATTTTGGTAGGGTTCAACCTTTTGAGAACTCCCGTGATTTTTTCTCTGTTAGTCAACCATTTACTCCATCAACTTCATCTCTTCAACACATCAAAGATTCGGAAAGGGCTACTGGCTTTAGCAGTCAGCTTGGTGCTACAAGGTTTCCCCTGGCAGCTCATACTAAAGGAAGTTTACCACAGAACAGATTGGAGTGCCATCATGCTAATAAAACCTATTGGCCTCGAAAGAAAAGTTCTGGAACTTCACATTGCTCAATCAATAGAAACCCAGCTGATTTCGTCTTGCCAGAAGTAGGAAGGTACATGATAAATGGAGAAGATTTAAAATTTGGAAAGTCTATTAACTCCAGGAGACCTGGCCTAGTTGATCATGAAAAGCGGAAGAGACAGAAGAATGTGAAGTGCACTACAGAAAAAGAGCATACATGATTCTCAAATTTATTGTGTTTTTGGTAGTACTTGTTTACCTCTAGTTTGCTGTAGTCCTAAATGCTCTATTGTCAATCTCAGACGCACCACCGGTGATGGCAGTGCTTGTTGTGCCCTGCTTCTGAGTAGAAGTGGCAGTAACACAGGTAGTATTAGTTAGCATATGGTTTCTAGATGTGTGTATTTTAAGAACCACATGAGGCTTATCAATAAATTGATCATCATGGATGATAGATACAGAAGTTGTAATATCAAAAAATGATAATTGAGTTGTAAACATGGACAGTATATTGCTTGCATTTGAAATGAGTTTGACAATAAAATTTCTGAGAAATTGTCCTTACAGGAACAAGTATGTATTTAATGTGATATAGTAAATGTTCAGCATATACGATCTTATAATCAGAGTTTTATCTCTTCTGGTCATGACCTTTCTAACTTTATATGCTTTTATTTTTTGTGCTTGAAGATCCAGTTTTGTTCGTTTCAGCGCAAATGATTTGCTTTGTAATATAGCTTTAATACTTTATCATGTGGAAGATTTGATTTGAGTGGTGCAGTTAACGGACTAAAGGTGTAGCTTAAACTGCATATTTGACATGATTTGCTGACAAAATTAAAAACACCTCATAATATAAAATATGCTCCATAAAGTTGATAGTATTTGATGACCTGTGAAGATTTGACTAGAAGTCTAGAACCATTGTTCTTATCAGTCCATTAGCTACCAAATTCTTCACTCCTACAAACATGTTGCCAATTGACATGTTCCTTTCAAGTTTCATAAACTTTCCGATGTTTTTTTCTGCATTTTCACAGAAAACAATCATTTCAGCCACTCTTATACATGTTTTTGTTTGGATCCATTTGTTAGGCGTTTGAGACCAAATAAATATGCTTTTGACTTAAAAAATGATTTTGAATAAAATAGATTGAAAAAAATTGCTTTCTAGACTTCGAAAACAAATATTGTGCTTATGTAAAAAATGCATATAATGTGCTTTATAGAATCACTTTTAACATACGAAAAACAAATATATACTAATTATCATGTGTAAACAACTGTGTATGTCTTAATGCGTATCAAATTATATGACGAAATTCAAACTTGTTTGCATAGTCCATCAATATTTCTTCAATTTTTTACATCGTTAATGAAATTGTATTATATGCTTCTCTTGAAACCTCTCTCTAATGAGATCCTATTCATGAATCCCAAATGCAGATTCAATCAAAACGGCAACAATTTAGCGTTAAACTTTTGCATATCTCCTTTTCCCCATCATGAGCTTCCAAGCTCCAATTCTTATAAATCCACCATTAGATGACATGATTGTTTTTTCATGAATCCTTTACGTTACAAAATTGTAACAAATTAAACAAAAAATCTAATTAAATTGATATTTTTTATTTTATTTTTTGAATATAATAAAAAAATTAAAATTTATTACTTTTCATGAGAGGCTTTACGATATACATAAGCACTAATAAACACAATTATTACATGACTAAAATAATATTTTATTACAATTTATTATTAAATTATTTTTAAACTTTCTATTTTTTACTATTATAAATAATTTATTTGAATAAATTGTCTAAATATATAATTATGTCAACTTATATATGAGTATGATCATAACTAGACATAAATCAGATACACAAATACGAAAGAAATACTATTGTCAATCTTAAGATAATCAATAAAAAATATAAATATTTTTAAGTAACATGTCTATATCATCTCCTATATTATTACAAAAAAATAAAAAAAGTTTGTTTCTCCTTAACCTAAATCTATAATCTTTTCTTAGGTAAAACACTAACTTATCTCAATTAATTTTAAATCTATTATATTATTTCTACATTATTATTCTTATTTGTTTTCCTACAATAATTTCAAACATAATTGATTATTATTATATATTTGCCATAAATGTGTATAAAATAGATTCTTTAATCTATTTAAATGTGATAAATTTATTACTTGTTGAAAAACATAAAAAATGTTAAATTTATTAAAATACGATGGAATCAGTAAATAGACACATCTTTATAAAAATACTTTATTTTTTCTATTATGTTTTAATAACTTAAATTATTAAATTTTAAAAATGTATTTAATATTCGAAATATATATAATTATTGGAGATGTTAAATATATACACTTTTTTTATAAATCCAACTATTTCAAATTCATAACTTCATTTTGAAAAATTTAAGAATTTAAATTAAGTTTTTAATTTTTTTATATATGTAAATTATGAGAAAAAAAAACTATTTTATGGTGTTAGTAAAATAAATTTTATAAATAATATTAAATTTATTAATTTGATAACTAATTGATTTAGTAATAGATTTTTTATCGAAATATTATTTATTTATATAAATAAATAATTTAATAATGATTCAAATAAAAATTAGTATATATGATACTCGTATTTGTATATTTAATATTTTAAACTAATAAATATAATATATGTAAAATTTTAAATTTTAATAAAAAAATTTAAATATTAAAATACAAGGGTTCTGTAATGAATCCTGCCTAAGACTTGGATTGACTCAATCATTGCTCGAGTTGATTTGGTCAATGATATAATATAAATTTGTATTTATTTTTATATTAAATTTTATATAATATTATAAATTAATTTTAGATAATAGTGACAGATAATACATAAATTAATAAGAATAAATTTATGCATTTTTCGTAGAAAAAAATATGGAACTGTCACGAGGAATAATTTTAAAAGGTGATGAAAGTGGTCGTACAGTATTTATTTATTTTCATATAAAGACTCACATTTTACATTTATATTATTACAAGGCTCATACAAAATTCTATCCTCTTTTGAACTGAAAAGGAAATCAGTTTTTTCTCCTCAAGCACCTTAAGCAGCTGATTCCCCTTCCTTCTCCCTCTAGCAGTGCAATGTCCCTATAAAGCCAAAGCTACTGCTCTAGCCACCTCCTCTGGTGGTGCGTGAACAGATTCTGTTAGCATCTCCGTCTCAGTCTCAGCTTTAGATGTCCCACCATAAATAACTGCCAGCACACCAATTGCGTACTCTTTCCCACGCGCAGAAGTCCCACCCATCATCGCAACCATCACCGGCACTGCCAGCGCGTGACCTCTAACTTCCGCAACTCCTTGGCCCACCTTATACATCAGCTCTAGCGCCGCCAAGGCTCTCTCAACTGCTGAATCCTCTAGCTCCGTCGACGCCTCTATAATCGCAGTCACTGCACCTGCCTTGACTGCCACGTGTCTGTTTCTATCCGCGAGACAGAGAGCTAGCAATATTTTACTTGATTGTTTTGCCCCTGCTTTGTTTTTAATATTACGAACCACCCGGCGCTTCAATTCACGGGGGCACTCCGGATCGGTTGGCGGGTTGGGGACGAGAGAGGGTTCTAAGAGGTGGAGAGCAGCGAGTTGATCCGACTCAGACCCGATAGTGAGTTGTAGTTCCGCTATATGGAAGAGTTCTTGGAGATAGGTGGAGGGAACGTGGGATGGTTGTGGAGAAGATGGTGGGTTGGAGTTGGGAGGTGGTGTTTGGTGGGGGTCGGATCCGGGTTGAGAGACCGGGTGAATGAGTGAGTTAGGCATAGGGAATTTCCATTGGGTGAAGCTTTGAGATGTTGAAGGCGAAGAGGATGACTCTGAGCGTGAAGGAGGAGGTGAACAAGGTGTTGGGTAATGGAAGAGGAGGGTCAAAAGGGGAAAAAGGGAGGGATGCCGAGGGAGAAGTTGTGGGGGCTAAGATGAGTTTGAGTCCGATGTTCGGTGTTGAGCCACGGTGGATAAAAATAAAATAAATTTAACAGAATAAAATAATGATATTAGTAATTTAACGTAATTTATCTTTTAATTTATGTTACGTTTACGGAATAAATTTTGAAAAATATTTTATCCCTTTTTATGTAAATGAGACTTACAAATCTTTTCCTCTCGAGTATGTAGAGGATTTTACTAATCTAACAGTTAAACAATAATATTTAAAATTTTATCTTGTAAGAATTTTCATCAAGTCTAATCTATTTTTTTCTGTATGGATTTTCTTAAGCTGTAGTAACTTTTTCTCTATTACATCTCTAATGCAGTGATATCTCACATCAATGTGTTTTGATCTCGAATGAAAAGATACATTCATTACAAAGTGAATAACACTCTATCACAAAATAATTAATAACTGTTTTGTTGTAACCCAAGTTCTTTCAAGAACTTTTTCATCTATAGTAACTATTTACATGTTTTGGTTGCTATTATAAACTCTACTTCTATAGTGGACATTGTAACACATTTTTGTAACTTTAATTATCATGACATATTTTCCCTACAAATATAATCAAGTAACTTGAAGTGATTTTCTGGAATCCACATCGCCAACTATATTTGCATCTGTGTATCCAACTAACACAAGTTTGTCATTTCTAAAACATAGACATATTTTGGAAGAATCTCGAAGATACCTAAAAATCCATTTCACTATAGCTGAATGTTCCTTTCTAGATTTTCAAAGGAATCTACTCATAACTCCAACTGCATGAGCAATATATGGTTGTGTACAAATCGTGACATACATCAAACTTCCAACTAGTGAAGCATATAAAACATTTTCCATCTCTTCTTTCTCTTTGTCTTTAGAAGGGTTCTCCTTAGAACTTAGCTTAAAGTGATTAACAAGAGGACAACTAATCGCTTTAGTCTTGTCCATATGAAATCTCTTAAGTATTTTCTCAATGTACTTCTCCTATGACAACCATAATTTCTTGGCGCTTTTGTCTCTAATAATATTTATGCCAAAAATCTACTTTATTGGACCCAATTCTAGAAATATTTTGGTCAATAATCAACATATCATCCACATAGAGCAAAAGAATAATGAAATCATCATGAGAGAATTTCTACACAAAAACACAATGGTTTGAAGTAATCTTTTTGTAGTCTTGTTCCCCCATAACAGACTCAAACTTCTTGTACCATCATCTTGGTACCAGTTTTAAGCTGTAGATGTTTTTCTTCAATTTGTAAACATAATTCTCTTTTCCCTTTTGCTTGAAACTCACTGAATATTCCATATATATCTCTTATTCCAAGTCACAATGCATGAAGGTAGTTTTGACATTCATTTTCTCAACTTTTAGGTCAAGACTTGCTTTTAACCTCAGCACAATACGGATGTATGTCATTTTCAAAATTGGTGAGAAAATCTCATTAAAGTCAACTCCTTTTTTTTGGCTGAATCCCTTGGCAACAAGTCTGACTTTGTATCGCGGACTGTAACTGTGTTCTTCATGCTTCACCTTGAACATCCATTTATTTTTCAAAGCCCTCTTCCATTTGAGCAGCTTCATCTACTCAAAATTTTTGTTTTCATGCAATGACTTCAATCCATTTTTGTTTAGATTCGTCATCCATGGCTTCTTCATAACTCTCAGGTTCTCCCTCATCAGTGAAAGTTACATACTCATTTGGAGGATATGTGGTAGATGGTCGTCTCAGTCTATCACTTCTTCTTAGTGGATAGGAGAAGTCGTAGGTGTTGGTGTTGGATAATGAACATCATCATCTTCCTCATCTTCATAACCAACTTCTATAGGAGCATTATCTTTATCAGGTGGATAAACCTGGTCTTCATCTCCAACTTGTCTTGGCATTGATGTTGGAGAAATTGATTCCATATCTGATGAGTCACCATTGGAATTAGGAACATCCTTCTTCATTTTGACAACATCTTCGATGGTCTCATCTTCAACAAATACAACATTATGGCTCCTGACAAGTCTCTTTGCAATCGTATCATAAAATTTATAGCCAAATTGATCTTGACCATAGCCAATAAAAATACACTATCTTGTCTTGGCATCAAGTTTGAATATCTCATCCTTGGGGATATGAACAAATACTTTACAACCAAACACCTGCAAATGATCATAGGAAACATCTTTTCCTAACCACACTTTATTTGGAACATTCATCTTGAGAGAAGTACAGAGTGAAAGGTTCAACACATGTGCAATTGTGAGTATGGCTTCATCGAGAAAGTTTTAGGCAACTTTGCATGTGAGAGTAGACATCTGAATTTCTTCATCAAAGTTCTGTTCATCTTTTCAACTAAGCCATTCAACTACGGTGTCTTTGGAAGTGTCATTTGATATCGAATACCATGCTATTTGTAGTAAGCATGAAAATGTCTTGTGTATCCTCTAACATTGTCTGTCCGAATGTACTTTAGCTTCTTCTCAGTCTGTCTCTCAGTTAAGGCATGAAATTCTTTGAAGACATCTAGCACCTGATCCTTTGTCTTTGTAAAACTCAGAATTCACTCTTATATTTTCATTCAAAGACACTACCTATTTATATACAAAGTTAGAGACAATCTTAGGTGACATACACCTAATACACAACTAAGACACCTAATACACAACTAATATATTCACCTAGTGTTAGACACCTAATACATACACAACTAATCATTTTTAACACTCCCCCTTAAGTTGGAGCATAGATATTAATCATGCCCAACTTGTTACAAAGATAATCAACCCGAACCCCACTTAAAGCTTTCGTGAAGATATCTCCTAGTTGTTCTCCAATCTTCATATATCCTGTAGAAATCAAACCTTGCTGAATTTTCTCGCGAACAAAATGACAATCAATTTCAATGTGTTTAGTTCGCTCATGAAACACAGGGTTAGAAGCAATATGAAGAGCAACTTGGTTATCACACCACAATTTATTTGTCTTGAAGTTTTAAGACCTACTTCATCCAAGAGCTGATATATCCATATTATATCAGACGCAGATTGTGCCATAGCCCTATATTCTGACTCTGTACTCGATCGTGACACAACATTCTGCTTCTTACTTTTCCATGAGACCAAATTTCCTCCAATGAAAATACAATAGCCTGATGTGGATCTTCTATCCACTTTGGAACCTGCCCAATCTGCATCTGAAAAACATTCAATATGAGTATGTCCATGATTTGCATACAAGATGCCACGTCCAGGTGTTCCTTTCAAGTAACACAAAATTTGTTCTAACGCTACCCAATGATGAACTGTTGGGGATGACATAAATTGGCTAACAACACTGACTGAATATGCAATATTTGGACGAGTCACGGTAAGGTAATTCAGCTTTCCAACCACCCTTCGATATCTCTCAGAATCTTTAAAGAGTTCTCCATCTCCTGTAAGGTGGATGTTCGGAGTCATTGGAGCACTACAAGGTTTTGCTCCTAATTTTTCTGTCTCAGTTAATAAGTCCAGGACATATTTTCTTTGAGATAGAAAGATACCTTTTTTACTCCTTGTGACTTCAACACCTAAGAAATACTTTAGCATCCCCAAATCCTTCGTGTGAAACTGAGTAAGTAGGAAAGACTTAAGAGATGAAATTGCTGTAGTATCACTTCCAGTAATAACAATGTCATCTACATACACAACTAAAAGAATGATACCAGCTTCTGATTGTTTGTAGAACACAAAATGGTCAGACTTGCTTTTCATCATACCAAACGTTTCTATAGCTTGACTAAATTTTCCAAACCAAGCACGAGGACTCTGTTTCAAACCATACAAATATTTGCGGAGACGACAAACGTGCCTAGACTCCCCCTGAGCAACAAAACCAAGAGGTTGCTCCATAAACACCTCCTCTTGAAGATCACCATGAAGAAAAGCATTATTGATATCTAGTTGATGCAAAGGCCAATGGTGAGTAGCTGCCATAGAAATAAACAACCAAACAGAGATCAATTTAGCAACAGGAGAGAAAATGTCAGAATAGTCCACTCCATAGGTTTGAGCATATCCCTTAGCAACAAGATGGGCCTTTAATCAATACGTCTTCCTTGAATGATCATCAATGAAAGTCACAAAGTATTGAGCACCACTAAATGACTTTGACATTAGTCCACATAAATTTGAATGAATCAAATCTAAAATATTATTCATTTTGGAAAGAGGGAAACTCTTAAAAGCAACTATGTTTTTCTTTCCTACTAAACAATCAACACATTTCTCCAAATGTAATTCATCCATTCCGTGCAGTATCTTCTTCCTGACTAGATTTTTCATACTTTTTTCACCCATGTGACTAAGTCTCATATGTCATAATTCAGCTGCACGATCTTTCTCTTCAGCATTTATTATGTCAGTGGAAATGTTCACTTGCATTATATACAGAGTTGTATGTTTTCCACCTCTAGTCACTACTAAGAAGCCTTTTGTAAGTTTCCATTTGTCATAAATGAAGGATCTGTAATATCCTTCATTTACAAGTTTGCATACATAGATCAAATTTAGGCTCATATATGGAATATTCTTGACATCCTTCAAAAATAATTTGATTTCATTCTCTGTTTCCAAGCAAACATCTCTTTTGATAACAACCTTTAATAGGCCTTCATTTCCCATTTTAACAACACCAAAACTTCCAGGTGTGTATGATGAGAAAAATTATCTATGCGATGTAGTGTGAACTGTAGCACCATTATCAATCACGCAGTTGGTTTCGTGTGATGCAAGATTGAAAAAATATTCATCATAAACTATACTGAACTCATCTATGGTATTTGTTTGCTCATCATCACTGCTGTCGTCTTTCTTCACTGGTTTGCCTTTTTTCGTTTCCTGTTCCTTTTTGAACACTCGACAAAATTTCTTGATGTGACCTTTTATCTTACAGTGATGACATTCAACATTGACATATTTGTTTGATTTGTCTCTACTCTTGCCTATGGGTTTCTATTCTCTATACTGTCTCATTCCTCTAGACTCAGTGATAAGAGCTTGTGCTTTTAAATCTCTCTCACTATTCTATTTCTCATATGACAACAAGGCTTTTATAACAACTTCAAACTTCATCTCGTCTTTCGCATAAGTCAGAGTTGTTATAAGATGATTATATGATGAGGGTAGTAATGCCAGCAACATCACAACTTTCTTTCTATCGTTGAAACTCACATTGAATCTTACTAAGTGAGAAAACTTGTTGTTGAAATCACTAACGTGTTGTATCATGCTCACATTATCTTCCTTCCTCATATGATATAGCTCTTTCCACAAATAAAATTTATTTGCAAGATTCTTTGACATGTATACGTTTTCTAGTCATCCATGTTTCTTTTGCAGTCTTGTAATTTTTTGATTCAATATTTTACAAGATACTATCTGAGAGATTAAAACGGATTGTATTGGCTACAATCTCATCTATCTCTTACCACGGTTCCTCGATGACGGTTGCTACCTTCTTTTCTTTACCCAGCAACACCTTATGGATATTTTGTTGAATGAGAATATCTTTCATCTTCTTTTACCATAAAGAGAAATTATTATTATCATTAAATTTCTCAATATCTACCTTCTGACTTGACATTTTTTTCGCTGTGTTTCTTTTTCTGTAAATAAATACACCCTTAACCTAATAAAATTTATTTTGATTTGGCAGATCAATTTATGCTGCAACCACAGAGCATACTAAGAATTTTACTAGACCAACTCTAATACTAGTTATTAGGACACAACGAGTTAAAATAAAATAAATTCAATAGAGTATAATAATATTGACAATTTAACGTGATTCACTCTTTAATTTGGACTACGTTCACGAGATATTCTCCCAAAAATATTTCTTCCACTAATATAATTAATCAGTACAAACTGAAAGACAATACAATAAATTGATATAAATTCAAAATAATGACACAAATATTTTCCAAATTCACTATTTTGTCACTATCTTTTTAGAAAAATATCTAAAAAACATTTCTAAAATATTCTCTCTCTTACACACAAAACACTATTTCTCATCAAATGAAATTATTCATTTTTTCTTTGCTTCTCTTCTTTTGTTGTGTATCTCTAAGGTAAAAATATTATTTATTTATAAGTAAAATTTGTAACTCAAATATAATTAATAAAATTATATTTATTTTTTAAATATAATTAATAAAATTATATTTATTTTTTTAAATATAATTAATGGATTTACACCTATATTTTTTATTTTCTTTAAATATAATTAATGTGAATCCAGTTATATTTTTGTTTTATTTACGGACCTATACGAAGAACCCACGGGGAAAGAGTTGGGTTTTGAGCTTTGGATGATGGATTTTCATGGTTACTCTGTTAGAAAACGAATTGAGCGAGGTAGAGAGAAGTAGTTTGAAGTTTGAAGCTTGAAGCTGAGTGAACGAAAAAATTGCGGGAAGGGTAATGGTAGGTATAATTACTAAGCAATGGATATGCACCTTTATTGATTATTTATATATTAGATTAAATAAATTTTTTTATCACGATATAAAATTATTATTAAATTTTAATTTATTATTTTTATATTATTAAATTTTATAAATTTTTTATTATTTTTTCCCTTCGTATCATAATAATTTATAAATATAATAAAAGTATCATCTACATATTTATAAATTAACATTAATTTTTATTATTAATTAATATTGATGATATTTTTATAATATTGTATAAATTTTAATATTATGAAAGTATCATAAAATAATTTTATAATATTTTCATAACAATTTATAATTTTTTAATAATATGAAATAATAAATTAAAATTTAATTATATATATTTTTATAAGAGATATTAAAATTTAATAATAATATAAAATATTTACTAAGTTATTACCTAAATTATATTAAATAATATATGAATAGCCGTGGTTATTGTAATTAATTTCACATCTTATTTAATTTAAATTTTAAAAATAAATAAAAATATTAATTTAATTGATATAAAAAAATTATTAAAAATAAAAAAAAATATTTTTATAAAATTTTAATATATTAAATATAATATAAAATAATTGATAATAAACTCGCCTTATATGAATTTTAATGATATATATCAAATTATTTTTTATCATTACTATATTTAATATGATAAAATATCTTGGATGTATATTTATTTACTATTGTTAATTAATTTGTTTAAAAATGTATTTTTAATTCTATTTATTTGAAAAAAATAGAATAAAATTAATTTTTTGAATAACAAAATGTTTAATTTAATGAAGTAATTTTTAATTAAAAAATTGGTAAAAGTTTTAATAAATTTTTGATTAAAAATAAAATAAATTAAATTTGTACTATTTAATGTCTAATTTTAAATATTAGATAATGAGATTTTATTTAATTTTAAATAAAAAATTTAAATAATTTTTATTTATATATTTATTAAAAAAATAAAAAATATATATAATATATATAATATATTTTTTATATTTAATTAAAATAAAATAAATAAATTTAAATAACATCTTTAGAAAAAATATTTTGTTAAACTAATAGATTAAATAACTTTGATGTAAACAAAATAATGATTTGGCACTTCACCTTATTTAATATAATATATATCATTTTTCATATGGGAAGGGAGTCAGGGACAAGGGGGTCGTGGAGCACTCTGGGGTCTGAAGTCTGAACATTACATGAGTTGTCAGTTTCTACTCTGAAAACAAAGGACCATGCCTTGGCGTTTGTGATTTTTATTTTTAATCTAAGTTGGCATTTGTGTTTGTATAAGTAAAAGTTTTTTTTTTCAAGTTATAAAGTTATTTTACCTTATTTATCAATAATATAGTTAATTTTATTTTTAATCAATTATTAAATATTATATTAATTATTATTAAATAATAACTTAACATAAATAATTTTTTTAATATATAAATTATAAAATTATTGTTATATATATAAATTTAAACCAATTAAACTAACCAAAATTTGAAACTTTAAGTATTATAAAACTAAGTTGATTATATCAAATCATGTATATTTTGATCCATTGGATCGATTGGATTAGATTTATACAATTTTTTTTTAATTTTAAATAGATTTAAGTTAACAGTTAAATTTAAATAATATAAAATAATAACACATAATATTCAAATAAATATATTTTTATAAAGTTTAAAAATAAATCTTACTTCAAACTAAGGTTGAATTTGTAAAATAAATATTTAATAAAGGATAAGAGGAGATTATTACCTATTAGGGGTGTCCAACAGTCCGATCCGGTTCGATTTTGGTCAAAAAATTTAACCGGATCAGACCGTTTATATTATTTGGATCGGATCCGACCGTTTATATTACTTGGATCGGATCCGACCGGATCTTTTGAAACGGTTTTAAGTAATAAAAATTAGACTAGACCGTTTGATTTATAAAACGGTTTGGTCCGATTTGGTTCGATTTTTTATACATTTAATGAAAAATAATATGAAAATTTTAATATATTATTAAATCGGTTCGAACGGTTTAAAATTAATACAAACTGGATCGCACCATTTGATTTGTAAAAACCGTTCGATCTAGTCCGGTTTATGGACACCCCTACTAACTACTAGCTTGATAAAATTTTCTTATCAATATATAATTATTAATATTTTTTAAGATAAAATAAGATACATAACATTTTTTATTGTAATAAAATTATTATTATATATAAGTAAATAAAAACAAAATAACAAATATAATTTTTTACATTTTAAAAAACATCTTATATTCATATATCATATAAAATATAACTTTATTTACCACTAAATAATTTATAACACAAAATTCAATTGATTCGATTTTTATATAAAATTAATTTTTACTCGAGGCTAACTTACCCTTAAAAAAATGTGTGTTTGACTTTATTCATGTGTTTTGCCGTATGCTTGAACCTAAAATTATTCAAGTAAAATCATGTTAGACTTATTCGAATCTAATTAGACTTTGAATCAATTCAGATTAGATCAGATCATTAGGGATTTGGTTGGACCATATTAAAAGATACAAAGTTTTTTTTTAATTTATAGATTAATTATTATTAATTTTATTATTATAATAATTAAGTACATTTAATTCTATAATTATTAAAATGAATACTTTAATCTATTAAAAAATATTAAATCTAATCACTTATAATCCCATAACAGAAGTAATTTTTACACTGTAATAATGATAATAATATTTTCCTTACAAAATATCACACCAAATGTTGTAGTTATTAACATGGGAATTACAGGTAGTGTAGGGTAGGGTTGATCGTCAGATCAAAATTGTCAATTTTAAGGTAATTTGAATTCAATCTGATCCAAAGCAAATTATGAATTATTTAATCCAAATCCTATCTGTTGTAAATATTAATTCGAACATCCGAATCCGATTGGATTGATCAGATCAGATATGATCATAATCATAATTTTAATCTATAAAATAAAAAATTCATAAAAAATCAAAGAAAAATTTAAAATAAAAATATTTTTCATACAAACTTAATAGGAATTGACAACATTGTTAAAAATAGTTCAACAAAAATGATCTAAAAGAAAAAAATTCAACATCAATTACATAATTTAACTCCAAATATCTATAATTTTAACATAAATCATAAAATATATTAAAGTTTAAATTACATTAAAATAAACTAAAACTTTTAAACTGTTGTTCATTCCAAAACTTCACTCTCCAAATAGTAATAGTAACACGAACTATTTGAGATAATCATTCAAGGTTAAGTCACCAATACCATCCAAAACGTTCGTATGATGAAAAATTGAAAAGTTAAAAATATAAATAAGCTAGTAGTAAACTAATAAACACAATAATATGTAAAATACTTTTATTTTTACATAATATGATAATGAATAAATCTATATACATTCAAACTATATATTTAAAAGTTTTATGTAATATACTGATTATAAAGCCTCAATTTCATCAAGTGAATGTTGGATATTAATGATTGGAGAAGAATGAATATAATTTTGAGTGCAAATAAAGGATTGCATAGTTTTAGAAGATGAAGAACTCTTGTATGAACTAATTCTACGACCACCAGTGGAGAATGAAGAGTCAGATGCTACAGTAGATACCGGTATAGCCAATACATCTCGAGCTATAAAAAAAATCTTAAATCTTGAGAAATGAAAATTTCACCAATTTAAAAGATCAAATTTCTTATCATCCATATCAACCAATGTTTCTTGTAAGTATTTTTTCACTTTAGATTTGTTCTTCATATTATGAAATTCTTTTAAATATGTTCTCTTACAACAAACATTAAGTTGAAATGCATTTGTTTCTAAACTAAAACCTTTAGTACCCATTTCTAAAAGTTAAGAAGATTATTTTGTACTTAAAAGAAAATAAGTTTTATGATATTCCTCATACATATCTTCCAAAGTTTTTTCACCTTTTTTGAACTCATTGATGCCTCAATCTTATCCCCATTACACAATTCTAGCAAACTTAGATTTAAAGAGTACTCTTTGTGCTTGGGATCAAGTAAAATAGGCACAAATAACATCATATTCATTTTAGTTACTTATTTCCAATATTTTTCAAACTTTACCTTCATCTCACTTCATCTTCATCATAATGTAATCTTCACATTTACTCTACGTATCAAGTTGATAATGAATAAAACAAATACAATCCAAAAAGAAATTAAAAGTCATATACAAGATCCAAAAAACATTAAAGTTGCTTCATAAAAAACTTTCAAAAATTAGACAAAATATCTTGTACTATCCTAATCAATTATAGTAAGAGCTTGTTGCTACATTTAGTTGCAAGAAATGCAAGAATTAGTCTAAAAAAAATCACGAATACATCGAAATAAATAAATACCCTAATCATATTTTTTTAATGCAAAAAAAATATGTTTTTTAATGTGTATTAAAAATAAAGTCATATGAATAACTAAATTATATAAAAATTAGAGGAAAAAAAGTTGAGAAGCACATGGCTTGTATATGTTTAGGAAACATTAGACTTTGTTTTCAATTGGTCTACATTTAGTCTAATTTTTAAATTAAGACTTGAATCCAATAGTGTTAAATACTTAACATAAATATAATGTGTTATACTTGATAATAACTTTAATAGCATTTCTTTACTAATTTTAACTTAGTGTCCCTAAAAATTATTATCACTTGTAGAACATAACAATTCCATTAAATAATTAACAATGTTCTTCTAATTGAATTTATAGGTCCAAGATTTAAAAACAATGGAATTAAATGCACGTCAATTGAGAAACTATCCCCTTCGTTAATACAAAAGTAGTTTTAAAGTACCATGTCACTTAGTATACTTCATAGTCATAGTAAATCCAAAGCTCAAAAGGCGTTACATTTTACAAAAATATTTTATACAAATCTTGTGATGATAACTAACAATTAAGTTACTATTTAATAGAGTAGAGAAGGTTAAGGTTTACTAGTATTTTTTGTAATGTTTATGAACTAAGTTAATAAAATAATCATTTGAAACATCTCTATCTAATTATCACTTATCACACATAATACAAGAAAAAAGAAAACCTAGTAAAAATAAGTCAGCATGGTTGATGACCAAAACAACCACTTATAGAAAATAATCATGTTTTAGACTAGGATAACTCACTTATATTGTTGGTTCTATGGTGAGAAAAATGCTTATGAAAAGCTTTCATTGTTTTAAATAACAATACATGTTCAGGGATGAAATAAAAAAAAACTAAGAAAAAAATGAAACCATCAAATAAAGGAAATCTGAAATCAAAATTCATAAAGAGAAAATAATCAAACAAATCAAATCTACTTTTATTGAAGAACAATGAGGAACAACGACTAGGAAGACGAATAATGATTGACACTGGGCTAAGAAATGGAATGAGATTGTCAGCTTTGGGCTAAGAAATGAAATGGGCTTGAAAGAGTTGCGTCGCACCATCGTCATCGAATTTGAGACACATAGATAAAATAATAAAAAGTGAGAAATGCAAATGAAATTTTATTGAATTTAGATTAGGGTTTTGAAGGAAAATTGTATTTTTAATGTATAAATTTTTAAAATGATTTAATCTGGTATGAAATAGTATATCATAATATATAAGTTGGATAAATAAGATCAAGACATTTGCATTTAAATATATATATTTTAAATAATATATTAAATGTATGGATAAAATTAGATTATATGAATTTAAATATTTTTAATTAGAATTTAAATTGTTAAAATTTAATCCAAATCTGATCCAACTTTAGTTCGAAATCAATCATTTTTTTTTTCAAAATTTTTATATTTTTCAAATTTTTCAGATTTATCAATAATTTGTTAAATAAAACTTAGAATATAAATACAAATACAAAGTTGTTATTTTTAAATTAGGATTAATTATTAATTTTTTTTTAAATAAATAAATAAATTAAAAATAAATTATTTTATAATATTAAATATATAAATTTAAGTTAAAAAAACACAAATAGAAAGACAGAACATAAACAAACACGACCCTCCTACGCTCCTAATGAATTATCGCCTTTATTTAAGACATGACCCTCCTTATAATTAGCGTGCGTCTCTAGTTCGATGGTTATAGTTATTAACAAAACCCCAAACTTTATCTTTTATATTTCTGTTATATCACACCACAAATGTTATGCAAAGAATTAAACTGAAATAATATTTGGTTTATCAACGCCGACAAAAAGAGAATTCAAAGTCCCACCAGGCTCAATAAGAATGTTCATTGAACTTTTACTTAGATTCAGGATTAAGAAAGGTTTTAATAATTGAAAAATGAAAAGCCAAATTAATAATATGACAATAATAGATATAATTTCACATCTTCCCCTAAAATTTTCTTCTACTGTAAAAAAATAGGACGACCAAAAACTTGATTTAATATATTTTCTACAGCTGCAGAAGTTAAGGTATAAAGGAAAAGAGCATCTTATTTTAGTAATGACATCAAATTAATATATGAAGAAGTTTTAATAAGCAAAAACAGCACCTATCCTTATTTAAATAAAAAATAAAAAATTATATATATATATTTAAAAAATAAATAAAAGAAAAAAAACTACTTATCCCATTAAAACTTTATCCAAATCCCAAGCTTATACAACGAACACTGGAAAAAAAAACCTCCAAAATCTTTATACTTATTAAAAGCATTCGTGTTTGATCCTTCTCCGATTCCTCCTCTTTTTTTTTTTAACACGGCGGTTTTTTCTTCCTTTTTCATTTATTTTTTACGTAAATGAATATTAAAATATTATTAAATTAAATATATTTTTCATTTAAATAACAAATAACTATTAAAATATTTTTAAAATAAATATACATTTATTTATACATATAAAAAAATATTAAAATGTGTTAAATATATATATTTTTTTCGTAATTACCTATTATACATATTAAAAAAAACAATAAATTAACGGTACATTAGCTACTCTCCCCTTTAATTTGCTACTTCTTCTTCTTTTCTTTTATTATAAATAAAATTAAAAAAATATAAAGATTAATATTTTAATCATAAATAATAATTAATTGTATATATTTAATAATTTAAAACTATGATTAATTAAAACCGAACATATATTAATATTATTATTTTATATTTATATAATTATATAAAAAATACATTTTTATTGATAAAACACATGATTTTTAGAATAATTAGATATAATTTTATTTATTTTTATTTTTATATATTTTATTTTATTTAAAAATATGTATTAAATTAATTAAAAAATAAAAGTTAATATTAATATTTTAAATAGTATCGTAAAATAATTATATTAAAATTTAATTTTTTAAAATTAAATATATTTTTAAGTAAATATTAATAAATAAAAATATATTTAAATCGTAAAAAAATTACTATTTATTTATAAATAAATATTATTATCTAAATATATCCGAATTTATAAAGATGATTATAATCCCACTATCCCACCCTCATTTCTGCAGCATTAATCTTTTATCCAAATTAAAGAGAGTCGGTCGCAGAAAAGAAATTCTGAATTAATGCTTTATAATATAAATTTGCATTTGTCTGAATCTTTATGATGGGAGTGCGTGTGGCGAATCGCGATGCTGCGAACAGTACACTTCAGTGCACTAAGCTTCGCTTTTCTACCTTTTATCCTAATCCGATCCCGGAAACTAGAGAATAGTTTCTGTGAAAGCTCTGCTCAAGGAACCAAAGCGTCGACGTTATATGGTTCCCAAGCTTAGTAGAGTTCGCTGCTACTTTCGTTTCTCTTTATTTTAGAGTGAAAGATCCAATACCCATTTGTCATTGAACAGTAAAGTAGATACCCATTTTGTTTGAGCACTGATTTGAGTAGAATTTCGGTTGGAAATCTAGATGTTCGAGTGAACAGGCTGTTCTTTGGGTGCATTCAGGTGGTAAGTCTGCTGGTTTCTGGTTTGTGCGTAGCCTTTTTGATTTACAGTTCTTCTGTGATCTCGTTGTAGATCAAGAAAATTTCTATGACTTCATTGAGTTACAATTTTGATTATGTTGAAGTCAAAAGTTGTATTTTTGAATTGGATTTGGATTTATCCGTCTGAGCTAGTGAGCTGTATGCTTGTGCGTGAGGCAAACTAGAGAATAATTTGTGTTTTTGGGTCACATTTAATTGGAGAAAAGTTGATGGTCAATGGATTATGGAATTTTCAAAAGTGGATATAAGGTTTGATGTATGGCATGTTATTTGGAGCATTATATGGACGTCATTCATGATAAAATGTTTGCTAGGCAAATGTATGAAATCTCAATTTTGAATGTCTTTCTTTCTCTTGTGCTCAAGTTGAGTTGCTGACTATTTTTTATATGTTGTATGGCTTAGTACTAGTAGGTTGAAACATAATTTTTTACTTAGAAATGCAAAAGAAAACACCATAGTTTGTGCCTATAAGGAGTTGTAGTTTGAAGAGAATTGGGAAGAGGTAAATTTTGCCTTCCTTTTTTCATGGCATCAATAAGAAGAAATTTGTCCCCAGTTCCTCGACCTGGAATTTCACTAAGTGGGGAAGCCTGTTCAGTCGCTTCTCCATTGTCAAGATCATCTTTTGCTCACAACTCAACCTCATCTGGTGGTTTGATATCAGCTCTACCAAGTTCAGTTGAGTCCCAAGCATTAGTTGTTGGTGTATTGTCACCTAGGCCTTTTAGGTCCCTTGAGAAGCCAAAACCGAGGGGTCAAGTTTTGAGGAGGGCACTTTTTCAATTCTTAGTGTGTTTCCTTGTTGGGTTTTTCATAGGGCTTACCCCATTTAACTCGTTGACTTTATCCAGCAATTTCATGGCAAAGCATCAAGCCATCTCTTTCGATATGATATATGCCCTAGGAAATTTTCAGTCATATAATAGTCTATCAATAAATGCAATGCCTTTGAATAATGAAGATATAAAGAATAATGCTACAGTTGAATCACACCTGATGGCTCTGGATCCAAACGATGGCATTTCTCAAGAGTATAAAAACAACCAATCACTCATTCATGAACTAGATTTGGAAAATCGCAAGCTTTTGATAATTGTGACACCAACTTATGCTGGTACATTTCAAGTCTTTTATCTGAATCGTTTAGCATACACGCTAAAGTTGGTCTCCCCTCCTTTATTGTGGATAGTTGTGGAGATGACCTCCCAATATGTGGAAACATCTGATATTTTGAGGAGAAGTGGGGTAGTGTACAGACATCTTATTTGCAAAAGTAATCTTACTGATATAAGTGACAGAAGAGCTCACCAAAGAAATGTTGCTCTAAACCACATTGAAACTCACCGTCTTGATGGAATAGTCTTCTCTGCAGATGAGGAAAATATCTATTCAGTTTATCTCTTTGAGCAAATGAGACAAATAAGGTAAATTCTTGTTTGTCAAGCATTGCTGCTTTTCTCTCATATTTTTTATTATCCTTTATTATTATTTTAGATAAATGGCTACACATGTGTGAGCACACTGTCATTCCACACCAGTGATGTGCAGTCAATCTACATATGACTCATATGAAGTTGCATTACAAGGAAAGTGGCCTTATCTTCCTTTGTTAAATCTCTTAACACAAAGCCACTAGAAGGAAACTTAGCACATTGTGCAACTTAATCTATTGAGCCATGGTGTGAAAATTTCCCTATTTTATCCAATTGGTTTCAAGTATACATCTATTCGAGAGAACCCTTATAATGAAAATAAAATAAAGAAAAAAAAGGAAAAGGTTTTGATGCATCCATTTTATCCTATGGTAGATATATATTCTTCCCTCCTTTGAAATGGATCTGCTTATTTCAACTGTTTCTTTCTATGTGTATGTTTTCGTAACATCTCTTTATTCTCTTATTATGTTGCAGGAGATTTGGGACATGGATGGTGGCCAAACTAGCTGAGGAAAATTCCAAAGTTATCCTGGAAGGCCCCATTTGTAATGGAACTCAAGTAATTGGGTGGCACATAAATGGAGTGCATAGGAGACTTCAGAGATTTCATTCTGACATTTCTGGGTTTGCATTTAATAGCACCATAGTGTGGGATCCGAAGAGGTGGCATCGGCCCACTCTTGAGCCTATCAGGCATGTTGACACAGTCAAGGATGGATTACAAGTTGGTGCTTCTTGATCATTATTCCATTCAACTCATGTCATTACATAAATTATAAATAGCTTACTGGCTGCTCTTATTATTCAAATGAATCCTTCACAGATTAGAGAAACAAAACCCAAGCTTCACATAGTAATGCAATTTTTATGAATATATGATGGTTTGATTTAATATTAAACTTATTGATTTGCATTACAGGTGAGCACATTTATTGAACAAGTGGTAGAAGATGAAAGTCAAATGGAAGGTTTGCTGCAAGATTGCTCGAAAATTATGGCTTGGCAAGTTCATCCTAAATCATTTAATTCCTTATATCCAAACAAATGGTTTTTGAACAACAATCTGGATGTCTTTCCTTCACTTAAATGAACAAGTTAATACTGATGACAATGGTGAGTTTACAGGGTTTGTTCTGCTACTCTATTTCCTAATGTTTTAGAAGTTTCCATTAGATATCAAACACTCAAAGTATTTTTGTTTAAGCTTCATGAGGAATCGTTTTAGCTATCGTGTAGTTACAATCATTGTTTAAAGGAAATATGGATATGGAAACTGCTCTACCAAATTCTAAAGCCACAGTTGACCATCTTTTACTTCAGTCTATCAATTTTCTCAATTTAGTCCCAGCTCAAAGACCATAATTTGGAAATCAGCTCTGTCTACCCTAGAAAGAACTTAGCTTCTACCTCCTTTTCAAAGCCAAAACCGATGAAGTCCAACAACTTTTTAAGAACTCCCAACTAACTTATGATTGCACATAGGTTCTCTTCAACTCTTAATGCTAGGTCACCACCTCTCTTTCTGTGTTCATGAATTTTCCTAACATTCTTATCATTGAATTGTTTTTCAGTGTCAGAGAGAGCAATAAAGAATCATAGATAATCTCACCAATGGTTATTGATCTTCAAACTTGTTTGATCTCACATAATGGGAAATTTCATGCCTTTCCTACTGTCCGCAATGGCAGAGACGTAGAGGCACTTACACCACTTTTGACGGGTGATTGTTATATCTGAAGAGTAGTATGTGTTGCATATTTTCAGTTTGGCTGTTCGTTTCGAAAAACGAAAACATTTCAACTAAGTGGGAAACCATGGTTTAAGGTTGTCAATTTTCATTTTTTGCCTTGTCAAATGTATTTGATAAGTTTAACTTCATATTGAGTTCTTCTAGCTGCTTTCTTTGGTACAAATGTGTCTCAGACTGTGTATTGCTTTCAACAAGATTTCTTTGGTTGATTGGTGCCTGATTCCTTTTTTTAGTTGGTTATTAACTTCAGTTAAAAAGCTCAAGGAAAAAAAGCATGTATAGGCAGTTTTGTTATTAAAAAAAAAGTTACGTGGCCAAATTAAACGTGTTATCCCAAAAGAAGAATAAGAAATCGAATTATAAAAAAATAACATCTATAAAATTTATAATAATAATAAAACACCTAAATAATATTAAATAGTGTTCAATTGGACGGTGTTGAATATTGAACGGATTTAAATGTGATAGTTTAATTTAAACGGGTTTTAATTGGATGACATTTAAAAATAAATAATGTATTAGATTTTTTTAATAATGAAAATACATGAAGTGGATATAATAGATCTTATATTTATTATTTTATTAAAAATATTATGGTTTAATTCATATCAATTTTCTTAAGATGAATGAAATTTTAACGTATGCATCATTATATAATACATAAACTTTTGGATTATCTAAAAAATTATTTGGAAAAAAATTGTAAGAAATAAGTAGAATTTTCCGTAACTTAGAAAATTGTGAACCAGTGTATGCTTTAGCCTGAACAATAACTTGAAGCGGACAAAGATCTAGGCGTCAAGTGATTCGTTAGGAACTTCATTTGCTTTTTCATCGGTTTAAGAATCAAGTTTTGTATTTCAACTAAGACCTTGATCTTAAATGTTGATATTTCAGAGAGGTTGAGGAGAGACTTGAAATCTGTTGGGCTTTGCCTGTGCAAATTGCATTGTGAAACTTTAGTTGAAGTAAATTTTACATTTTGACTTTATATTAAATTTGCCACACTAGTTTACACAAGGAACAATAGGAGCATCCAAGTGATTCGATTCATAAGAATAAAGAATGAGTACAACGCAATCTATTCCTGGTTCTTTTCCAAATCTAAGAACTTCAACTTCTTTATCACTTTCTCCAACTTGGGTTTGAGCTATACCAACAAATATGGTACCCAATTTAGATTTATTCCTGCTTGCATTTCTTCATTACTCCTTCATTGCCATCATTCTTCTTCTTGTCATCTCTTTTACGTTGATAGTCCTTCTACTTTCATTTTTCCTAGGGCTCTTTTCAATTGTCATAATAGATCTCTATGACGCTAGTTTTCCCATTGTTTCATGTTGGTTTGAAACAACAAAGGTCAATCTTCAATTGGGTTTGGTTCTAATTGTGTGTTCTTTCATTATTTATGTTGTTGAAATCTCCTTAGCTTCCAAACCTGTCCTTGAACGTGTAATTTCTAGCTTCAGAGTAAAATCACAAGCAGTGGTTCACCACTATCTTGATGCTTTGAAGCTTGCTTAAGTTTTAAGGTTATACAATACAAGCATTAGCAAACACAGAGCAAGAAGTACTAAAATTACTCTTTCAAACAACTAGAATTTATTTATTTTTTGACAAATTTAAGCCTAATCCAAGATGGCGATTTGTGGAGAAAATTTTAAAATGTCTGTTCATAATACTTCATTGAAGAGAGATAGACATATTTACCTCCATAGACTCGAATCCACAATCCTTAAGATGTGTGATACTCCAATTTACTGTGGGTAACTATAATTTAAGTACGAGATTAGCTAATTCTATTAATGGCACAAGCTACTTCTATGCAAATATTCTATCTTCATGGTTTAGGCCAACTTTAATACACACTGTAATTATTATTTTTTTCAATTTTACATTATTTATTATTTATAATAATGTGATATGATTCGATTGTTGAATGTACGATGTGTAATATTTAATTAAGTATGAAATTGAAAATATGAGTTGTAAATGTTTCAATTTAAAAAGATAAATGAATCGATGTTTCATTTTTTTTTTGGTATAAAATATTGATGTTTAAATTTGAAATCTCTCGCTTCTACTGAGTTACGTCGAGGTATATACTACCAGGAAAAAATGTGAGGAGTAGAAAGAGAGGACGCTACTCTTGTCGTCTACCACCATGTGTACTTCCGAAGCTCATCAAGACACTTAACTTGCTGAGCCATAATTGTGAAAATGGAAGCTGGTGTTTTCTCACCGCGCGAACTTAACGGTTATTCTCGGAGGTTAGGTTTTCAAGCTACAAAATTTTCCTCCAACATTGGGCATGTTCCCCCTTCGAAAATCAGTTTGTTTAGGCCGCGATCGGATTATCAAAAGCTGAGTATTCTATCGAATTCTCGAGGTTCGTTTTCCAATTCAGTTTCCGCAACCCAACCTTATGGTGTTTTCACTGTTGAAGGAGATAAAGATAATGCGGATTCTGTTTCTGTGAACCCCGTTTATGTTCCCACACCTTCGAATCGAGACCTTCGAACACCTCACAGCGGGTAAATGTTGGATTGTATAGGAAGAAGAAAAAATATATTGTTTAAAACTTGTAAGATTTTTTTTTTTTTTTGGTTTATGATTTATTTGTTTTGTGCTAAAGTAATTGATTTTGGTCTAAATCTAGGTACCATTTTGATCTAAGTAATAGGAAATTCTTTGAGGGATGGTACTTCAAGGTCTCAATTCCAGAGCTGAGACAGAGTTTCTGCTTTATGTACTCTATGGAGAACCCTGCATTTCGCAGGAAACTCACGCCATTGGAGGTACTTCAGCATGGTCCTAGATCTACCGGAGTTGGGGCGCAAATTCTCGGAGCTCATGACAAATATATTTGTCAATACTCTGAAGAATCTCAGAATTTTTGGGCCAGTGTGTTTTTCTTCTTCTTCTTCTTCTCTAAATTATTTTCTGAAAACGATATTGCCATGTCAGATGTTTAAGTCCGCTACTCCTGCTACATGGGTTGTTTCATGTGCGCTCCTACTGATTAGTTTGAATTTTGACATGGAAGATGAACAGAACCGCATCCGGTTTTAGATTAAGTTGATAGCATGAATTTTATTTAAGCCTTCAGAAAATAATGGTGCCCCCGAGTTGAAATTCTAGTGGGATTTATATCATTATATGATGTGTTTATGTTTATTTTGAATAATTTTCAAGGAGAGGTATCTTGTATGAAGATGTTGGGTTGATTTGGTTGAGTTTTAGTCTTTACCTTCATTCCTCTGAGTAGTTCTTAACTTAATTCCATAGTTTTGAATCTCAATCTATTTATATTATTTCTACTTAAATGGAAAAAGAAAAGAAAAAAAGAAAAAACATAAGGCATAGAAATGCTACGATTTTGTAGTCGGTTCTGTCAGGCATGACACAGGTGGCAATCTTTGATGAACAGGTAGGCATGAGCTAGCTTTGGGGAATACTTTCGTTGCAGGAAAAGACGGGAAGCCTCCAAATCAAGAGGTTCATCCTAAGGTTGATAGATCTTCTTTGGTTTTATACATTTACATCTGCTAAGACAATAGGGTGGCAAATTGTGTCAATTAAGTCGACCCATTTAATAAATGAGTCGTGTCGGATTAACCTATTAATAGAAAGGTTTTTATCGTGTTGGCCTGTTGGGTATTTTGGGTTTTTGTTGTCTCGGGTCAGGTTATTGGGTTGTCAACTCAAAAAATCTTGTCAAAAACATATTATTTTGACAAAATATAACTTATTAAATTCACTTGGTTCGAGTCGGTTTTAATGGGTAAATAATAATATTAATTTGACGGGTTAATTGCGGATTATCGTGTTGCGTCGGGTTATTTAGAGTTGGATCGAAGTTGTGTCGTGTCAGAAATTGGACAATACTAGGGCACAAAACTCCATAGAAGTTTCATACATGTTTTTCTAAGTCACTGTTTGCATCTCTTAAAGCTTTTTGTTGAGTGAAGATTTAAATCTGGCTTTACCAAGGTACCTAATTTTGTTATTATAAATTTTTAAAAAGACATAATTTGGTCTTAACAAGCCATTTATTGTCAAATCAGTAATGTCACTGTTTTGATCTGTTGCATAGGAGTTCTCTAGGAGAGTCTTGGAAGGTTTTCAAGTCACCCCTTTCTGGCACCAAGGTTCTATTTGTGATGATGGCAGGTATGCCTTTTAACTATCCAATTGAGGTGTGTTTCTCTTTTTGGCAATTAGATGCTATTTTCGGTCTGTTATTCCTTGAAATTTGTCAGTGTTGTCACATATTTGATTTAAGTTCTAATGACAGATCAGATTACGTGAGAACTGTCAATACTGCTCGTTGGGAGTACAGTACCTGCCCAATTTATGGCTGGGGTGATGTTGGTTCCAAACAAAAGTCTACGGCAGGATGGCTAGCAGCTTTTCCTGTTTTTGAACCTCATTGGCAAATATGCATGGCGGGTGGATTATCTACAGGCATTTCATTTATTCCCATGTCTCACTTATTGGAATTTATACTTTTGCTCATGTGATATGTTTTGTCAGTCAAGGGCAATGTTAACAGTTAAACACAATTTTCATTACGTTGTATTCTGTCCAGAACTTGCATTGAGCATTTGCATGTTGTATCTTATGATTTTCTTTTTCCTGCTCTACCCCCTGTAAAGATTGGCCAATATCCCAGTTTGAGCCTAACATACAGTGGATTGGAGCAGGCAAGTTTTGCTATTATTATTAACTTGATTATGTGGAGCTGGGATGATACTTACAGCACATAATATAGTCATGCTTTTCATAAAAATGATTGGGGATATAATTTAAGTCCATAATTTCCATCTTTATCCAAACCATTCTCTATGAGCTGTGCTGCTTGTGCATTTAGGTTATGTCTACAACAATATCTGAAATATTTGGTATAGCTTTTAACTATGAGTGCCATGTACTATAATGTAAACTGTGGAATGGCCCTGTCAGCTCTTGTGGTTACCATTGGGACATTACTTATTGGAAAACCATGGGTCGTTCTTTAAAAAAAAAAATATAAAAACTCTTGCCATGGTAGTTTCTCTCTTTAAACCTGATTAATCTTGGTGGCATTTCCTTTGATTTCATATTTCAATTTCAGGTTGGATAGAGTGGGATGGAGAAAGGTACGAGTTTCAGAATGCCCCTTCCTATTCTGAAAAAAACTGGGGTGCTGGATTCCCAAGAAAATGGTTTTGGGTAAGTTCTTGATGCTCACACAGATCTTATGGTGAAATTTGTGCTGTTTATTCATTCTGAGTTTCTGACTGAAATGGTAAAAGAAATTCATGCCCTTTTCCTTTCCTATGGAAATGCAAGTAAAGAAGACTTGATTCGCAGGAAAGATAAATTAGCCTAAAAGCATATGTTTTGCAGTACCAAGGATTTTAATGAACTTAGTTGATGTTTTTGTTGGTTTCTTCCACTTCTATCACATTTGGAAGAGGTAATGCTTTTAAATGCTCACCATTTGTCATTCCCAGGAATCACGAACAAAAATATTTACTATGAGCTATGCATTATTTTAAAAGTATTCCTCTGAATGAAGTTTTGTTTTTTTTTTTTGCTTTTCAAAATTGTTTCTTTTCTATTATTTCAAGTTATCATGGTTGTTTTTCGTAATATTTTGTTATTATCCATGTGCATGCAGTGCTCTATTTTTTTAAAAAAATTGGTTTTCAAAACTATTATTGTCTTACTGCAGGTTCAGTGCAATGTTTTTGAAGGTGCAGCTGGAGAAATTGCTCTCACGTCAGGTGGTGGTTTGAGGCAACTTCCTGGACTTACAGAGACTTTTGAAAATGTTGCATTGGTATAATCTTATGCAGATCATTTTACCCTGTTTTTCCTAAATTTTGCTTCATTTTCTTGTGTTAAAAGTAATTTATTAATTTTGGAAATTTATATAAAATAGAGATGGGATGACAAGATCGAAAAATGAAAGAAAGATGAATTTCCATTTATTATTTCTTACCCTTTATTAAAATCATTAAAGTCTACTAATATTATGGAAACGTGAATTACCAATGAGCAGTTTGGAGCACTTTTTGTGATAAAGAAGCATTGAAGGGCTATATTCCATGCTAGTAAACATGACTCTGAAAAGCATTAAAGTATTACCAATATAGAGCTTATTTTTGCAGATTGGAGTTCACTATGATCGAAAGTTTTATGAATTTGTGCCGTGGAGTGGCGTTGTTAGTTGGGAAATTGCTCCATGGGGTTATTGGTACATTTCTGGAGAGAACGAGACTCACAAGGTAACTGAATATGACTTTAAACTAATGTCTTTGCTGAGTATTTCAAATCTGGACCTGTACTTTTCAAAGAATTTTTTATGGTCTTGTAATTCAACTGAAATAGTTAAATTCATTGTTGAGAACTGCTGCAGCCAGGTGGTGCCATCTGATATCTTAGCCACCAAATATAATGGACCTTCTGTTTTAATTTGAAGATACTGAGTAGTTATATGATCTCTATTCTGGTAACAGATACATTAGCTCTTTCTCTGCAGGTTGAATTGGAAGCAACCACAGAAGACTCTGGTACAGCATTGCGTGCTCCAACTTCTGAGGCGGGATTTGTTCCTGCTTGTAAAGATACTTGTTTCGGTACACTGAAATTACGGATATGGGAAAGAAATTATGATGGCAGTAATGGAAAGGTTCAACATTCTAACTTCTTTGTTTCTATCTCTATCCTTATAGTGTGTTTCATGCTAATGTGATACACAAAGCTTGTTCATGAGTTAAAAATCTTGGAATTTTCTTGAATTGTTAGATTGTATTGGATGTTACAAGTGATATGGCAGCTCTAGAGGTTGGAGGAGGCCCTTGGTTCGACACATGGAAGAGCAAGGCCTTGATGCCGGAGCTTGTTACGCAGGCTCTTAGAGCTCCAATTGATGTGGAAGGATTTTACAATTTGATTCCACTACTTAAACCTCCTGGTCTATAGCCATTAGCTGCTTGCCCAGGGTGCTTTGTTGCGGGACTTTTTAATTTACTTTATCCCTTCTTGAATAGAATTCTGGTATTGGCTTTCTAGCTATACCAAACTCGAAGCTTGGTGTTCCATGCAATGACGACAATCTTTTCAGTTATATTTACGTGTGTAAATTAACAAAAAACACTAATTTTTTTTTACCTGAAAAAGAAACACTCTTTTCATGCCTACAATACAAATTAATGAAAAATATAGTTACGTAGTGAAAATTGAATACGTTCCTTGAGACACTTTATTAATTTAAAAGAAAATTAAATTATTATTAAAAATTGGTGAATTATTGATATGTCTCTTAGACATTTATGAATATTATGCCTACAAGAGATTCGGTAAGGCCTATAAAACTTTCTAAACAAGGTTTGGTAAACCTATTGGCTATTTGCAGAAAAAAAATTATAAGATAAATATATTATAGTTGTTTGTTGGTTCAATTTTTTTCTTTTTGGAATTTTTTCATCTTTCATATTTTTGATATATATTTCTTTCATTTTAGTATTATTAGATTTTAGGGATTAAATTATTAGAATTTGTGTTGATAAGTATTGAGGTGTTAGAAGAGATGTTAAGTTTGAGATAAATAAGAAAGAGTGGGAAGCATTGGGTTAAAGAAATGGTGGTGGGATATTATGTTCACACATAATAATAAAATAATCACTGTATCATGATTATAATTTATTTAAAATGTTTTATAATAAGCAGATGTTTCAAATCAAATTTCTGGATCTTTTCGTAATTTCTCTTAAAATTTTCTTCAGTCTCTTATAAAGGGCTACTTGAAAGTTTGGGTCAAAGAATAAATATAAGACGAAACAGTATTAACTCTAGATAATCTCTCTCTCTCTCTCTGCGCTTTAGCAGTAACTATAAAATAATTCGTGTGTTAGTGAACTTTTATAGCTGAAATTGTCACCCTATTTCTAATATTATTCTTTGCTTTTATTTTTTTATATATAGTTTACATTTTATTTTACTTAGATTTTAAATGATCTTTAATCACTAAAGTGTGAGCCACATAAAACGAAATTCATATTAATAATAACTATTTTTGTTTGTATTAATGAATTTGTGACTTTAGACACAATATATATTTGTGAATATAATTTAAATTATAAATTTATAATAGTATAATTATATATATTTGCCCGCGTAATTTCTAATTTTTTTGGTCCAATAAATCCCTTAACCCGAAAATTATAACGGGAAAAGAAGGAAAACAAAATGACGAAAAAACCAATAAACTCGCATTTCCTCATAAATTTGATGGCTTTTTGCTTAGAAGTGTTGAGGGATGGATGTCTGGCATGGAATTATTACTGAGTTTAATATTGAAAAAAAATTAGATGGTTATAGTTAAAATGATAAATCAAATTGATTTTAATTATAAAAATATATGAAGTAAATATAAGAGATATTATTTTAAAGATTATAAATTTAAAGTCATAATTTTGTTATTTTTTTAAATTTTATTAGTTTTTTTTAAATAATAATTTTTACATCACAAATAATTTAATCATTTCGTATTGTTATATATAATTTATATAAATATTTATTATTATTTATATATTATAATATTGATTTTTTATATATATTTAAATTTTTCATATTTATTATAATTTATATTATTTAATGTTATTATTTTGATCTATTTATATATGTTATTTATTTTTATTATATTTTAAAATACATCAAATTTGAGTTTTTATTTAAATTTAATAAAAATATACATTTAACATATAACATTTATGATATAATATTCAAAAATATTAAAGTTTATTAAATTTTATTACATCGTATTATCTTTTTCATATTATTTTATAATAATTTAAATAAAAAATTTATAAATTTTATTATAATTATTTAAATAATATTTAAATAATTTATTTTTATTATTAAAATTACACTTTAATATTCCTTCCAAATAAATTACATCAAGTACTTGACAGACAGACGCTAGACTTTTTATAAAGTATTAATTATTAAAACAATAAAAAATCGATAATAATTATATATATTTTTGATTATTGGAGTTATTTATACTAAAATAAATATAAATTATAATAAAATTAAAAAATAATGTAATAAAATAATAAAGAATCTCTTAAATTTAAAACAACATAAATATATTTTTTTTCTTATTCGAGTTATTTATAATAAAATTAATATAAATTACAATTTTTTTTTAAATATTGTAATAAAATAAATATAATAATCTATTTTGTTTGTTGTTTTAAAAAACCTCCACGTTTTATAATAATTTTTCCTTTTACAAATTCCCGAATCAACCCTAGGATGAACAATATAATTACACAAAGCTCTAATTTAGTTTCTTTGATTCATCTCTTCCCTCGACCGCCTCCATTGAAGTCCTTCATCGTGTCTGTTTCAAGTCTTCCTCCCAGAGAGCTTCCCTAGAAAACCGCCAAAATCATTCGAACTTTTCCCATTTTTCTTAATAAATTTCTCTCTATTACATCTCTTTCTCTATTCGATTATAAATCTTAGCTGTCTCTTTGTTTCCTTTTCTCAATCTAACTCGATCACTTTGATAGAAGAAGCAGAAGAGAGATATTAGGGAGTGACTAGGTTTTCAAATTTTCAATGGAGAGAATCGTGGGAGGAAAGTACAAGTTAGGTCGCAAAATTGGGAGCGGTTCCTTCGGTGAAATTTATCTTGGTTAGTAAATTCATTGATTCTAATCATCATTTTTCTTAGTTCTTCTTATCGATCTTTGCTGCTAATTTGTCCTCCATTTTATTTTCAGCAACTCATGTGGACACTTGCGAGATCGTTGCTGTCAAGATTGTAAGCGTTAATTAGCTCTTTTTACTTCTTCTTTTCGCCTGGCGGAGACTGTTTGTTTCTGTAGAAATTATAATTTTCTGAAACAATTTCCAGTTATTTTCCTTCTTATTATCTTCTTTCTGCTTAGTGAAAGTGTTTCCATTTCTGCATTAGCACTGATCCTATAGCATGCAATATTCAGGAATTTGGTCGTTTTACTTTGTGCAGATACTTGCTGCCTTCTAGTTTCCTTCTATCTTTTCATAAAGTTTTTTTCTTCTAGGTTTGTTCATGTGACGATTATAAAATCATCTTGTTGCTTCTGTTAAGTTACTGATCCTGCTTTATTTGCTTTTGGCTTTAGGAAAATGGCAAGACAAGGCATCCTCAACTTATGTATGAAGCCAAATTGTATCATACTCTTCAGGGAGGAAGTAAGAATACAACATCTGCAATTTTCTCAGGAAATGCATGATTTTATACAGTTGTGTGTGACTTTACGGTGGTAATATTTAATTTCTCAATTTTGTGACCATTTCAGGTGGCATTGCAAACATAAGATGGTGTGGGATAGATGGAGATGATAATGTCCTGGTCCTTGACCTACTAGGACCAAGTCTTGAAGACCTCTTTGTATATTGTGGGAGAAAGTTTTCGTTGAAAACAGTTCTAATGTTGGCTGATCAAATGGTAAGTTATATTTTTTCTTTAGATCAAAAGAGTGACTTGTACAAGACCATTCCCATTTTACCTTTTTGTTTCTTCACTTATTGTTTTGTTTTATAATCTCTTTTGCTTGTGATTTATGTCCTTTTTATGTTGCAATTAGACTAGGACTTTTTTTTGGATTAAGGGTTGCCTTGGTGTCTTACCCCAAATATTTGTATATTTAAAATGTAGCTATCATTTTAGTAAGAATTGATTATCAAATGGTTAATTTGTTAATTCTTTTTGGCTACAATCGCAGCTTACAAGAATCGAGTATGTGCACTCTAAAGGGTACTTGCACAGAGACATCAAACCAGATAACTTCCTCATGGGTCTCGGTAGAAAAGCAAATCAGGTAATATTCATTACTGTACCATCTCGTCTGAGGTTCAATCTACAGAAATATTTCTGTTCGTTGTGTCTTTCCTATTGCTCAACTGTTTTCTTAAATTTTGAAGATGAATTTTATCTTGCTGGGAAGAGTCCAGTTTTCTTATTTTTCATTCATTAGTAGATTATCATTTTTTTTACCTCAAATATATCATTCAGGTTTACATTATTGACTTTGGACTTGCAAAGAGATATCGAGATGCCAACACAAACCGCCATATACCTTATAGGTAACTATATGATTTCGAGGATCTTGCTTAAGACCTGTGTGGTTTTATCTAAAAGTTTGTGCTCCTCTTTTCTGGGATTAGTGTCATTTTGAGTCTCTGGTGTTCACATCTTATGAAGTTATCAATTTAGTTTATTTAATTCTATGTTAAGTTCAAATATCATGGTTACAATTGGGTAATTATTTGTTTTTCCTTGATGATGTTACACAGGGAAAACAAAAACTTAACTGGAACTGCTCGCTATGCAAGCTGCAATACTCATTTGGGAATTGGTAGGTAGATCTTTGTTGGTTAATTCGAAATTCTGAACCCGGTCTGTTTTCTAACTCTCGGTTTTATTTAACTAGAACAAAGTCGTCGGGATGATTTGGAGTCACTTGGTTATGTCCTTCTATACTTTTTAAGGGGAAGGTATGTCATTGCAATGCAATTGCATTAACGTATTGAAATCTTGTATGACTGTTAAGGATAAGTTTCTTTCATATGTACGATCTTCCATCTTCTAGAAAGATTAGATGTTAGCCGGTCCTTTTTCAGATTTATGACAATGAGATTTTCATTGCCATAACCAGATAATTGATCTACCTATTCTTTTCTTTCTAGCCTTCCTTGGCAGGGCCTCAAGGCTGCTACAAAAAAGCAAAAATATGACAAGATATGTGAGAAGAAGTTGTCGACACCTATTGAGGTATGTTTCCTAAAATAAAGATCCCATGGAGCTTTCTTGGGAGCCATCATTTTTTTTCGAAAAAAAATTCTACCTGATCCTTCCTAGGTATTTTTGTAGGAAATCAATTTAAGCTTGGTTCCTAAGCAGTCCCTGATTTTCAGGAGGTAGTTTCCTAATTTTTAGGGTGTAATCAGCCCCTGATTTTCAGGATACAGTTTCCTGATTTTCAGGGTGACTTCCAGCTTTAATTTTCAGCTTTATTTCCCACTTTGTATTAGTATATCCCAGCTGTTTTTAGTGTATTACAACTGTGTATTTTAGTTATAACATTAATATATATATATATATGATATGTATCAGAGAATTAAAGAAAGAGAATAATAATAATACAACTTTAAGAGAGATTGTTTTGTGTGGGAAGGCCTTTAGGCCTTGGTCTTTGGCCTTGGCATTTTTCAACACCAATTTACAACATCTGTTGACTAATTTACCAATCTGAAATTCAATTTACAACATGGTATCAGAGCATTAGGTTCAGAAACCGCTGCTCTTAGCCTTCTTTTCTATCATGGCAGAAACTGTTGCTATTAACCTCCTCTTATACTCCTCATCAATGGTTTTCCTTTCTTACCATTAATTTGAACTAATGGTTTTACTATTCTAGTTTCTGTATCTCTAAAAGTCCTTGTCAAGTTCCCCAGAGCTCTAATACAAGGTATAAGCAGTTCAGAATCTGGTTTTTAAATCATCTTTATTAATTGTTCAACTACTGCTCTGGCATCAGGGAAAACTGGTTTAAAAGCAGAGCATCTCAAATCAAAATTTTCTCCAGTTACTTCTCTATTTAAATTTGGCTCTACTGGTGCTAACATAAGCTACATTCGACGAGCTAGTGGAGAAACTGTCACAATTCAAGAGACCAAGGGTGTTCCTGGGGAAATGACAGTTGAAATTAGTGGAACTGCTTCACAGGTTCAAGCTGCTCAGCAATTGATATAGAATTTTATGGCTGATGTTTCCACCGCCGCTGTTGGATCTGCACAACCACAAGCTGGTGGAGGTGGTTCTATAGACCAAGGATATAAATTCATATGGAGCTCATGGTTCAGTTTACACATCTCCTCCATCTAACCAGGGGCACGTAGGCCATACTGGAGGAGGCTACAACTCGGTCTACAGCACAAGCTATGGCTACTGAGCTGCATTTATATTTGGTTATTGGTGAGACTTGAGAGTATAAGCAACAAATACTTGAGTTAGGAAAGTTGTAATCTTGTACGTGGAATTTTATTTAGTTTCAATTTTAATTAAATTTGTCAGATTTAATGTGTAGAAGAAAAAAAATAAAAATTCAACAGTTGCAATCTGCACTCCTTGGAGGTCTTGGAGGTCAGGGTGCATCAGAGGGTGAGGCTGATAAGAATCAGCGATATCAATCAAATTTGAGCCCGTTGTTGCAATATTGTAGTCAGATTTCACTGCTGTTGTGGGTGCCCAAGAAGCGGCTTTAGGAAAAGATGGAACCACCTCATTTGATTTCATCTCCTCCATATCATCTCTTGGAGATGCTACCTCTAGCATCAAAGGTTTGCAATCAGACAATGGTACTGCTGGTCAGCAGCCTATTACAACAAGTTATCCACCAAATCAACCAGGTTATGGAATGCCCCTTATTTTAAGGTTCACCAAAATTCTGGGAAAAATTCCCACTGCTTTTATCTACACCAATAGCAGGGTATGGATGTAAGCAGTGAATCTTCTCCAGTTCAAGCAGTGAACCTTCTCCAGTTTCAATATTTTCAAACATCAAGTTAGGCTTTCAAAGAACTTTCTTCACTATCAAATTGGCCATAAAAAGATCAAACGTCAATGCAGTAACTTCTGTTTTTTGTATTTGGTAAAACAGCAAGCTTTTCCATTTCAAGAAAATAATCTATGAGAATGATTTCGTCTTAAGGGACCATTCAGTTTCTTCCAATAAACTTCTCATTCTAAAGATGAAGTTCTGTGACTAGAAGACGTCTCTGAATCTAATTGGCCTTTATGACATTCCTTTGTCTCAATGTTACTTGTTTGGTTTATATTAGATTCAACTGGATATAACCACTCTCCGTACTGTAGAAAAAAATTTAACTGCATTGTTCTACTCAGATTTGGTGGTTAAATCATATACTTTCTCATCATCCCAATCTTCAGGCTACTTAGCAATAGGATCTGTAATCTTTTTTGGGATGGTATCATATACCAAGCTTAGATTCATAAACCTTCGGGATCTAGTTTGAGTGAGAATGTTGAATGTTAACCCTTTCACCATCTTTTTCATCAACTCAATCTTCAGGCTACTTAGCAACAGGATCTGTAATCCTTTTTTAGGATGTCATCATATACCAAGCTTAGATCCATAAACCTTTGGGATCCAGCTTGAGTGGGAGTGATGAATGTTAACTCTTAATTCAAGGAAAAAATTGAAGGCAAGATGATATCCCTCAACTATGTTCCATCTAGACAACAAGTAGCATAAATCTTAACCAAAACTTTGTTTCTGAGAGTTAAGTGCAGCACTTGGTTTGGAAAACATATATCGCCTAGCTTGAGGGAGAGTGTAGGAAATCAATCCTAAGCGGTCCCTGATTTTCAGGAGGTAGTTTCCTAATTTTCAGGGTGTAATCAGCCCCTGATTTTTTCAGGACGTAGTTTCCTGATTTTTAGGGTGGCTTCCAGTTTTAATTTCCAGCTTTATTTCCCACTTTGTATTAGTATATCCCAGCTGTATTTTAGTGTATTACAGCTGTGTATTTTAATTATAACATTAATATATATATATATGATATGTATCAGAGAATTAAAGAAGAAGAAAAGGAATAATAATAATACAACTTTAAGAGAGCTTGTTTTGTGTGGGAAGGCCTTGGCCTTTTTACAACATCTGTTAACTAATTTACCAATCTAAAATTCAATTTACATTGTATGAAGTTATGTCATCTCAATGTAGAAGTCAATCTGTTCTGTTTTCTTAGGTCCTCTGCAAGTTACATCCAGTGGAGTTTGCATCGTACTTCCATTACTGCCACTCTTTAACCTTTGATCAACGTCCTGACTATGGATTCTTGAAACGCCTATTCCGTGACTTATTTGCTCGCGAAGGTATGATTAATTTTTAATGTGTAATACATTATATATGAATTGCAATCTGCGTTACTTGTCAAATTTCTGATTAATTAACATATTAATGATTTCTGTTTTTATGAATTTCTAGTTTCTATTAAAAAAAAATTTGAAACGTAGTTCATTAAATGTGAAAATATTTGAGCAATTAAACTGGACCAATAGTCCAACTAGAAGAAGAAAAAGTAGAAAAATGAAGAGTATTCACATCCATATCCATGGCATATTGCTTGGACACCAATACTTCAAGTAACATAGGTTCCACTACCTCCTTATCATTGATGTTGCAGAATGGGAAAAATCTAAGTGAGAACTGGGGAGTTTTCTTAACTCCTTAGTTAGTCCCTAAACTTTGACCAGCTTCATGGGATCTTAAAACTTGTATATCATATGATTTAATCCTCAGATTTTTTAAAAGTTCACAAATAAGTCCTGAATTTTTAAAAATCGTGTTACTTAGTTCTCAAATATTAGTCCTAGTTTGACAACTAATATACAAATTTATGATTTAAAATTCTAGATCTATCTGTGAAGTTTTAAGAGTTTGAGGACTAAATTGATTTAAAATTTTAGGACCTATGTTTGAAATTTTAAAAGTTTGAGGACTAAATTATATTATTTAAAAGTTTAGGTGTTTATATGTGTGAATCTAATCCAAGTTAAGTGACAATGATATAATTTAGCCTCTCTTTTATTTATTTTAAGATCAAATGAAAAAGAAGGATGAAAACCTAGAATAAAGGGTAAATTTTCCTACCAAACATCTTCTGGAAACTTGATTTTACACCCATCCCCTATAGCAGGATCAGATAATATTGATGTGAATGAACCATTATGTTTTAGTACAAAACAGCCCTGTTTGGGATCTTTAATTGCAATTTTATAGTATTAATGTTTTGTTTGAAACTATTTGTTTCATAAATAAACAAACAAGTATAGCATAAATTTCACCACCAGGTCAGATAAAAGACAATGGGTGACATTGTGGTTGGAATCATGTTCATAAGTTTCTGATGCTTCATCTACCTTTTTAGTCATAAGTATCTGTTCGGCATATTCTGAAATTGGCTATTGTGTTTACTTAGCCATGTGTCATTTACATTTTTCAGGGTATCAATTGGATTATGTATTTGACTGGACAATTCTCAAGTATCAACAAGCGCAACAGAATAAAACGAAGACTCACTCTTCTGTTAGTAGTTCTAGTCCCCTATTCTCTTATTTACGTCGTCGTTTTAACTATGTGAAGAATGTTATTAGGCCATTTTTTTCCTTTAGTTTTCCATGCATTTCGTGTAGTTGGCTTCAAGGAATGGCTTCTAGATCACTAGCAAGCTCGTATTCATTTGAATCTTACATATGGTTTGTTTATTTCTTGAATTGTTTAGAATTTGCATCCAGCTGGGACAAGTACCGATGGAGCACTGCCAAAGGACATGATTAAGCATAGAGGTAGGGTCCACTTTTGCACTTTCTGAATTGTCTTAGACATTATTGTGGTAATTTCCCTCAGAGGATGTCTGTTGTGCACAAAGAAAAACAAGTAATATGGTTGTTTTATATTCCCTCTGTTGGCTTGTTGGAAAATGGGAAATGCCGACCATCCAAGCGAGATTATTACTGTTCACTTATGCAACCCACAGGGAGAGTTGATGAACTGTGTTAAACTTTCATCAAGATGGAAATGCTTGATAATTCTCTGGAAGCATTCATGTCCAAGTGATGTATAGATACTGTTCACTTATGCAACCCACAGGGAAAGTTAATGAATTATGTTAAGTTTGGAGAGTTGATGAACTGTGTTAAACTTTCATCAAGATGGAAATGCTTGATAATTCTTTGCAAGCATACATGTCCAAGTGATGTATAGATAGGCTAATCATTGTAATGTCTAATAATACAAAAAGAATTTTGACTCCAACCTGTAAAAACTCAGAACAGTTTGCCAAATCCTGCATTCTCCTCTGCCTTTACAATGCTAAGGTATAAAACCCAGGTTATGTCAGGAAATACTCATTTACAAAATTCGTGTGGTGGCTTATACTCATTTATGGATTTCAGGAGCATACCCTCCCTATTATTATCGGTAATTGGAAAAGCTAGGATGTATATGGTGGCTTATATTGATTTATGCATATTTCAGGATTTTATGACACCTCAAATGTAGCTGATAAGAGAGTACCAAGAAGCTCAGTTAATCTTCTGCATTCAGATGGTCGTACACAATTTAGACTTTCAACTCCTCGGGTCTTGAATGGAGAATTTGCAAGTGAGGATAATGTAAGTAATATTATGATATTAATCATGCGATGCTTCTGTTTCTTCATTTTATTTTCATCTTATAAGTTACTATTTGTGGAAGTTTTTAGCCACTTGTTCACTTGATACATTAGACCCTGTTTTTAAGTACCTTCTTGTATGTGGTCAGTTTAATTCACGTCATTGTGTTGTTGACTTGTTGCAGACTGAGAGAAACGAACCACTTCCATCTGCCTCCTTACCTCCTGGTAGAAACTTTCCTAGTTCAGGGTTGCCAGCCGGAAATGCAAACGTCAGTCTGGGACATGGCAGCAGAAATGGTGCTTCAAGCAGTTGGTTGCCATCACTAAATCGAAAATCTTCAGCGAAGTAATAGGTAATGGAATTGTGTAGATCTAGAACTTATTTTGTTTTGTGTGCTTATTTTTAGTCTATATCATTTGATAATTCATTACTTTGTTTTCAACTTTGTGCAATGTTGGTAATTTCCTTTCTTTTTTACCCTGTTTTTTCAGCTGTACATCCTTTTGAGAATTCTCAGGAAATTTCATTGGCTGAACCTTCTATGGCAGATGTGTTTATTTTTAACAGCAGGAGAAAGTTTTAAACACAGCATATGTTGTCTGGGAAATTAGGAAAAAAAAATAAAATAAAAAAATTCCTTGCCACATCAACTTGTCCTATCAGAGCTGGAGATTTTCTGGTGCCATTGAAGTCAAAAATGACTTGAGCTTATATGGAGTTGTGTTGGCAATGTGTAAAGTGTCTTCTTTCTGTACAATTTGTTTATAAATGATTGAATTTTTATGAAATTATAAAAAGATAAGAGTGAGTTTGCGTTTATTTGGTTATTTTTGACATTGTACTTCATCAAATTCAGGATTGAAGTTGTATCTGTTATTATTGCTGTGTTTTTGGATCAAAGCCCGGTTATTCATCTGAATCAGTTTGAATCTAGGTACCCAGGTTCTTTGGTATCTGGAAACAGTAAACCTTGTATCTCAGGTATCTTGCCGTCTTCTCATGGAGTTCGATAGGAACTTTTTTCTTGGTGGATATACACTGAGTTTTGCGTTTGGTTTAATTTTTACGTGAGATGCTCATTTGTAATTGCTTTTTTGTTTGCTTCAGATTTTGATATCGGAAGAGGGTTTTAAAGGATGAATTGCTAACTGCATTGGAAGTTTTGATCTCAAATGAAGATGGCTTTTTTTAGATATCCATCTTTATTTCCCTCTTCGTCTTCTGTTTTTTCCCATGTTTTATTGGAGGATATGCAAATAGATGGCTGGGACCAAATTTTTTTCCCCTCTCAAGAAATAATTCCCAGATTTTCAGATTTTTTAACGTTTCTTGATATGTTCATTATTCATTTTAATTTTGTAATCGTGTACCCTTCAATTTACTTTTATTTTTTTGGTGGTGAACAGCAACTTTATCTCATGGTATTGCCGAACTATTATTGATGGTTAAAACTAAAAACCCTCTCCGGCTTTGAAGGAGATTTTATATCATTGTCGGATATGCGTCGTTGGAAACTTGGAGTTTCAATTTCTAAGGTCAGATTCTGTAGGCAAAGATCGGCTAACCCTACGTCTACTACATTATTGTTAATTTTGGATGGCATGTGTTTATGATTAATAGTTTGTTATAAGTTGAAGGAATGGCTCTTGGGTTAGGCCTTCTGTTGTAGGTACGAATCAACCTTGTAACGCTTGTGACTGTGGGGTTGGAGCAGAGATGATAATCAAGATTTATCAAAGAAAACAAAAGTTGACATGGGACATCTTTCACTTGCTTAATGCATCATTTGCACCCCGACATCACTACACACGCTAATTAATAATGAAAGGTCTACCCCCGGCGGCCAGGCCGAGTCCATTTCCTTTTTGGGAAAAGAAAATTACATTTTAGTCCTTTTTAAATTTTTTTTAGGTGGTGTATGTAAATTACTTAATTTTTTAAAGGTAATATTTTATTCTACTTGATTTTAAGTGATATACTAATTAAGAAAGCATTTTTATTCTATTTATTTTTAGAGAAGATGATCGTAATAATTATTTTAAAAATAATACTTAGGTTTTATATTTATTTTTAGTGATAATTTGTCTTATTATTTTTTTATTATTAAAAATAATTTTAAGTTTTTTTTAATTCTTTCAGTTATATTTTATTCAAATTAAAACTCTCTATCTAATGCACTTAAAAAATTAATTTTAAAAAAATTAATTTTATCTTTTTACTTTAATTTTTTAATAATTAGAAAAATAATTACATTATTTAATTTTTTTTTTACATTACAATATTTTTCTATTATTTTTAAGTGAAATATTAAGTCACTTATCTGTTTAAAAATGAATATTTTATTATGTTTGTTTTTAGATACTTAAAATTTTAAAAATAAAGGAACTATAATGTTGATTTAAAAAAAAAGTAATTTGACATGTTCCTTTTGAAAAAATTAAATGATTTTTAACACTCAATAAAAAAACATGAATTAAAGTGTTTATTCAAAAAAAAAAAAATAATAATAATAACTTTGTGTGCAACATTTAAAAGTATGTACCTGTAAAATCCATTTTTAATCCTTGATCTTAAAAAGGATTTAAACAAAATTATAATCTATTAATATTTATAATTTTTTTTTTGAAAAATAATATTTTATTAAAGATTAAAAAAATATAATCTAGATAAAAAATCATCACTCTAAATATATAAATGGTCAAAATTATTAAATAAAAACTAAAAACTAAATATATAAATGCTCAAAATATATCTAGAAATTTTTATGTTTTTATTTTTTGTTCTATTACAAGGTTCTTTCGTTACCTATTTGATTGGTTTAACTAATATATGGACAATAAAATACAAATTTTATAGGCATAATTATGACATAGATAATCGTACATAAATATTTAAAGAAAAAAATTTACATAGAATTGAATTTAGATAAATAAATAATACTTTTTATTCAAAACAAGTAATAAAAATAAAAATATATAAGCAAAATAAACTTATCGGAAGATGGGGTCTTGTAAAAAAAAATCCCCACGAGAAAAAAAAAACAAAATTCGATAAGATTTTCCAACTTTTCTCAGTTTCTTAAAGATTTTTAATAATATTTATAAAGTTAACAGGGGACAAAACGAATTTGCTAATATTAACGACTTATAAATTGACTATACTATACTATACTCTCTCTTTTTATGAATTATAATAAACCATTAATACGATATCATTTTCAAACCACACCAACTATATTTTTATCTAAAAAACTCAACTTGCAAAATTGTTTGGTTAAGTTCCCAGAGAGCCACTGTTGGGTGTAGTAAGGGCCCTCAGTTTCTTACTCTAAAACAGAGTGATAATGGCGATAAGAGAATATCATAATTATGAGTTCAGCCACAGCCGTTCTGAAAAGTGCTTATTTCACTTCTTTATGTTAAAAAAAGCATGAAATATTGTAAAAGAAAAGCAGCAATGAAAGGTGGAGACAAAGATGATCCACCTTTAATGGGGTCCTCTCAGTACGTATAAAATTGATAAATTCTATCTCCCTCCATAAAGAAACAAGTTACTAGCTTTTGCGTACTTTATTGATAACATATATAGGACATGCTCTTGTGCAAATAGCTACTGTGCTTGAAAAGTACTTTCCTATAGCTAGCTTTTGAAAGTAAACTTTGCATTGGTTTTTGTCTTCTTAATCATGGAAGGTATTCATTTCATAAAAAATCTAAGTAATACCCAAGATTTCTATACTCTAGCTATTAGATTCATTTGATAAATAAATATAAAAATACCGCTAATTGTGTACTTTTTGTTGTGAATATATAGCAAGTTCCTGTTGTTCCAAAGGCTCGTTGCACTATGATGTTCTGCAGAACATAGATGAGAATAATATTTCTGCAAATATGCCTTCAGTATTATCTTGTGCTCCACCCGAAACGCCAACTGAATCGATGGAGTTTATGGCTCGATCTTGGAGTCTTTCAGCTATGGAACTATCTAAAGCTCTTTCAAATGCGGTACATGTTAGTTCAAATCATAATCTTCAAAATTCCACAATAGTTTCTTCTCAGGTAGCTGAACCTCAAGCGTATAATACAAGTTCGAAAGACTCTGTAAGGCTTACAACTCCCTCAGATATACAGTAGATGAGTATAAATTCTTAAAATAGATACTGTGTGTTTGGTCTAATTTGCTGATAAAATTTCTATGAGCTAAAGAAACACATTTACACAATTTTGCATGCACACAACTTATGTTGTGCCACGTTGAAGAATTATTTAGAAAAACGAATGATTTTTTCATTTTCCAAAAAACATTTACCACGTGTCATCATTTATGTGCATATTTATGTGTTATTAGTATTTATTCATCACCTCTAAACTTGTAACAGTTACAAATGAGGCAACAATGTATAATTTAAATATTATTTTATGAGTACGGTTGTACTTGTAAATGACACACCATACTGCCAAATTATCGTATTGTGATAGATAAACTTTTTCTTAAATATTTGATGGCTATGAATATGATTGAAATGTCACAGCTAGTTCAGTTACCAAATGACGTTAGCTCTCCAATTTCCCACAGAGACAGTGATGAAGTGAAGGTAAAATTTACTTTCAAATCTGTCTCAATATCGGTATATACGCACCCAGTCTATCTATATATTAAGATTAAAGACAAAGCCAAGTCACAGCACATAAATTTGTGTAGGAGTTAATTATACTTCACCAAGCACTCAATCCAGAGTTTCTTTGCAGTCAACAATTAATCAGGAATGGGGTATGTTATGACTCTTTGTTGGTACAATTAGTTTTCTTTAGTATAACTTTTTATGATCATCTTTAAACAGTGGATTCTCTGCAGTTATACAAGAGCATACTGAGAGGTAAAACAATGGGGAGGTGGATAAAAGAACAAAAGGTGAGGAAGAAGCAAGAAATCAGAACCCACAATGCCCAATTGCACGCTGCAGTATCTGTCGCTGGTGTTGCAGCAGCTGTTGCAGCACTTGTAACTTCAAATGCATTGCCTAAAACATCAGCTCCTGATCAGAAAACATCTACTGCACTAGCATCTGCAGCATTCTTAGTAGCATCACATTGTATTGAGATTGCTGAGGAAATGGGAGCTGATCATGAATATGTTTTAAAAGTAGTTAATTCTGCAGTTAATGCAAGGACTAATGGTGATATCTTGACCCTAACAGCTGGGGCTGCTACTGGTAATAATGAGTGCCTACTAGTATAAATATTGTGTACAATACATGTACTTGTGCATTCGTGTGTGTGAGCGTGCATGTATATAAATCTAAAATTTGTTTTATCTTTAAAGCCTTAAGAGGGGCTTCAATTTTAAGGACAAGAATGCAAAAGGGGTGTGGATTTGCTCTGGCTGAGGAAAAATGTGAAGGTAAAGAATCGAATGTCTTGACAGCATTGAACTTTGTCTCAAGAGGAGGTGAAATTCTCAAGCTTACTAGGAAAGGTGTGCTTACATGAAGCTACTAACACGTTAGAAATGGAATTTGACTTCATTGATAAGCCATGAGTGAATATGACGCACAATGTGTAACTGTTGATTTCAGGAGCTCTTCACTGGAAGCAAGTTTCTTTCAGTATTAATTCAAATTGGCAGGTAAGATAAATCAGTATACTGAATGAATAAATCAAATGGAATTTTATTAGTTTCCTATTTCTCAATAATAATGATCTAACAATGAAGTGGAAACAGGTTGTAGCCAAAATGAAAAGCAAGCATATGGCTGGAACATTCACAAAAAAGAAAAAATGTAACCAACTACTTGTACACTTAGTCAGTCTGTTTGTGCTTCTTTCAGCAAGCATAAAATATATTTTTTAAGTCCTTATAAATTTTTTCCTGTTTAGTTCTAAAATATTTCTTTTTTTGCTGTCAGAATCATAAACAAATAGACCCATATGTTTTGTGTTGGTTGCTGTCAAATTCTCACATACATGGTTGAATGCAGGTGTAGTGTTTGGAGTTTTCTGGGACACACAGGCGTGGCCGGGAAGAGAAAAGGATGGTGGCAATGAATCCAAGGCATACTTTGGGATAAAAACAGCTGAAAGGATTATAGAATTTGAATGTACAAGTAAAGAAGAAAAACAAATGTGGACTGAAGGGATCCAGCATATGTTGAATTGTCACGCCAATTTGACTGAGTATGAGGCAAAAAAATAAAAAAAAATGATTTGACATTGAAAATGATGTATAGCAATAATCGGCAAAATTATATACATCATGTGTCTATTGCTATCTCTTTATATATAAACCTAAGTTTGGTGCGTATGGTAATACAAATTCCACAAACATGTATTTCATACATCACAAATAATCTATTATCGTAAATAATTGTTATTATATTTTCCGTTTGAATAAATTAAATATTAATTTCTCTAAAAAAAAAAAAATCTCCTGTCCATAACGGTTTAAAATTAAAGGGGTGAGAAAGAATTAAAAACAATTCAAAGTATTTAGATTGGGATTACGAGGGATATCCAATTGAAAAACTCTGATTATTCCTATTAAATTTTTATAGGCCTTCCACGTGCCAATGGCCAATGGGTGTGTGTCTCTAGTGAGTCTGTGACTTAATAAGAGGCTAAGATGATGTCACTAAGCAAAATCCTCAAGCAGTGGAATATGAGAATTCTGGATTGATACATTGTTATTTACAATTAACAATAAAATGATAAAAATAAAAGATAAATAATTAGATTCCATATTTTAAACAAAAAGAAAATATTTAAATATTAAATCTAAAATTTTAAATTCTAAATCATAAATAAATTAAATTTGGTATTATTTTATTCTTTCTAATATATATATGTTTTTATTTTTAAAAAGAATTTATATTTTAACCATTAAACATGTTATTTTTATCTTTCTTTTTATTAAATATATTATTTTTATAATTTTTATTGTAAATGTGTTTGGGCTATCGGTTGCCGGTACAAATGACCAGTTTTGATAAATTTGGATTAGTTTTGTTGAATATTACTACATGTTTAGAAAAAAATATAGATAAAAATAATTAATTAATAATTTTTTTAATATCTTTAAAGATGTTTTTATTTTTTATTATTATAAATATTTATTATAAAATATATATAATTTTTTTAAAATATCAAATTACACATAAATACGATGCGATTAATATCAAAATATGATATAATAACGTTACATAAATACTACTAATATGAAAGAATAATCACACTTAAAAACCTATTAAAAGGAATCAATTATTTTCTTCATTAATGTTCCGGTTTGTTAACATGTACAAAATGGAGACGGTAATAATCTCATTCCAGTACTTCATGTACAACCATTCAAAGTCAAATGGCACCAACATTATTCACTCCCTTGATTCCAATAACCTTCTCAATTACATCGACGGAAAAATCTTACCTTCAATGATACAACACCCTTAAAAACGATAACTAAGTATAAAGATGCTAAATTTTTATTTATTTATTTGTCTTTACATTTACTTTTATTTAAAAACAATATACTAATTCTTGCATAGAAAATGAGAAAGGGAAAGTTTGATTCTTTTATTCAAATGATGCATTTTTTTAGTTGTGTGATGAGTAGTGTTGGTATGTGTTGTGGTGCATGCTGCAACAGTGGCAGACACCAATGCTCAGTGGAGTAAAACATGGAGCATACAATAATAATAGTGGAGCCATAAAACATGGATGTGCAGGAATTATGGTTATTGTTTAATTTTCGTTTTCTTTGTATACATATATCTTAACTCTTGTATAGAATACATAACAGAAATAATAATGAAATACGATGATAATTATCAGAGAAACACAATATTTTTACAGATTGAGATGTAAATAGTTAAATTAAATATGATAAGATGAATTTATAAAAATACTTTTATAAGTCAAAAAGTATATTTTGTAGTGAATAATAATAGATTTTTTTCCCTAAAAGGACTTTTTTTTCTAATTAAAATCACTTTTAGCATTACATCACATATATTTACCGAGGCTAGTTGTGTGGTAATTCACTTGATGAGGTCCTCTCTCTTCTTTGTAATTGTTTTCTGAGCTATCTGCATCCGAATCCTTCTAATTCTTTCTTCTTTCTTATTTTAACCATTTAAAGACCCATTCTCCAATCTATCACTAATCCTTGTAGAGCTCTTCATGAACCAAATTGGTACTCTTGTTGTATTCTTCTTGTTAATCTTTCATGCCAAATGTCAAAATTAATCACCCGAATATTTACCCATCAATTTCTGGTTCAATCGGTTTAGGTCTTACCATTGTCATTGGCATCCTTATAGTCACTTTCTCCTTGACAATTATCCTTCTTGCTTATGCAAAATTCTATTGAGGAAATCCACTTATCATCCCTTAGGATAAAAAATTTCAAGGATTAAATCGATCAAGGTGCATATTATGTTGATGTTATCATGGTAGAAGAAATACTTAATGAGCATGATGTTGGGTTTTCCTCTTGATTTGGAGGAGCCCAAAGGAAGCCCATGTGGCTTAAAAGCCCATGGAGTAAGAAGGGTAATTGTGTCATTTCATTGCTTTAATTAATAAATCCATTTAGGGTTTGTTGTATGAGAATTCTGCAAAAAAATCAAGAGAGCAGCAGCTAGAGAAATCTGCAGAAAAGAAAAGTAGAAAAGCTCTCAGTTTTTCATCTCCAGCCAGCCTTCATCAAGTGCTCCGATTGAAGGTCGTTTGTGGTCCGATTAAGCTGATATTTTGCAGGAAGGTTCACGACTCAAGACTATTTAATCTGTGCGGTGAGATTTGGATTTGGCTCACCGGTTTGAGAAATTCTGAGCAGTGAACAGTGACTACGAATTGGGTTAGATTTCTCCATTTTCTTGAAATAATTGTTAGTTTCCAAGAAGTGTATTCTTGATGATGTTGTTGATTGTTTGCCTCTAGTTTTACCTAGAGAGAACTGTTGTATAATTGTTTCTTGATAGTGGAAGTTTTGGAGAGGAGTGCCGTGGTTGTTTCCTTCCTACACCGGGAAGGTTTTTCCACGTAAATTACTTGTGTTGATTTTGTGCATGTTTGATTTTGAGCTCTATTTATTTGTTTCCTAAAATATTCACACAAAGAATGAGAATAGGTTTAATTCCGCTGTTTAGAACTTGATTAAGTTCAAATTAAAATTGTGATTCTCCTAACAAAGTGGTATCAGAGCTGTGGTTATTATTGTGGAATTTTCTTGTGTTGAATAATGGAAGCAAATTTAAGTAGAATGATTACTTTGAATGGTTATAATTATCATACTTGGAAAGGAAAAATGGAAGATCTCCTTTATGTCAAACAATTTCATTTATCGGTATTTGCCTCTGAGAAGCCAGAAAAATTATCTGAAGAAGAATGGACTTTGTTACATCGACAAGTCTGGTATATATAAGGTGGGTACATGATAATGTTTTGAATCATATTAGTGGAGAAATACATGCACGGTCACTATGGAATAAACTTGAAGAGTTGTACGCCTTCGGAAAACGGAAATAATAAAATGTTTCTTATAAAACAGTTGATGGCTTTAAGGTACCAAGATGGAACTCCGTTGACAGATCACTTGAATACGTTCCAAGGAATAATCAATCAATTAGCTGGAATGGGTATCAAGTTTGATGATGAGATTCGGTGGGTCAGGTTTATTGGTACGTGCGTTCTTGGGACTCTTGGGAAACATTTAGAATGTCATTAAGTAACTCGGCTCCAAATGGTGTAATCAATATGGATCGGCTAAGAGTAGTGTTTTGAATGAAGAAATGAGAAGAAAGTCATACGTGGGTCTTCTCGGCGATCAGAGATTTTGGTTACTGAAAGAAAGAGGGAGGAGTAAAAGCGAGAGATTTCAAGAACAAAGAAAAAAGAAGAAGCAAGTCCAACAGGTTTTCTAATGTTGAGTGTCATCATTGTGGCATGAGAGGGCACGTCAAGAAATATTGTAGGCAGTTGAAGCGGGATAACAAGAATAAAGACAAAGAACAAGAGGGTGATGTTGGCAAAAGAAAATAATCGAGTTGCCACCGCTAGTTCGAGACTTTCTCGTTGTTTATAATGAAGATGTTGTCAATGTTGCATGTCACAAGGTCGGTTGGGTTATTGATAGTGGAGCCTCCATTCATGCTACGTCTCGAGAGGACTTCTTTACATCCTATACGCGGTGACTTTGGGACAAAGGAAGTTGGGTAATGATGGCTTGGTTAAAGTCATTGGTATTGGAGATGTGTGTTTGGAGATGAATAATGGCACGAGGCTACTTCTTAGAGGGTAAAGCATATTCTTGAAATTCGTTTGAACTTGATCTCTGCGGCAGTAAACTTGATGATGAAGGATATTGCAACACCTTTAGTGGTCAATGGAAACTTACTAAAGGTGCTATGGTTTGTTGCTCGTAGAACAAGCATTCGATTTGTATATACTGCGTGAGACTCTTCAAAGCGTTATTAATGCTATGACGGATGAGCTCACATCGAGTTGTGGCATAAGAGACTTGCTCACATGAGTGAGAAAGGCTTGGCGATATTGACTAAAAAGAATCTTCTTTTCTGGAATGAATGATGTTTGTTTAAGAAGATGTACTCATTGTTTGGCGTAGAAGCAAAATAGAGTTTCTTTCAAGAGTTCCTCCTTCAAGAAAACAATACATACTTGATTTGATACATTCGGATATGTGGTCCTACGAAGACAAAAACTTTAGGTGGTGCCGTTTATTTTGTGACCTTCATAGATGATTGTTCAAGAAAGTTATGGGTGTACACTTTGAAGAGCAAAGATCAAGTATTAGATGTATTTAAACAGCTTTCAAGCCTTAGTGGAGTAGATAGACCGAGAAGAAATTGCGGTACGTAGACGGATAATGGGAGAGTATTCGAGGTCCTTTTGACGAGTAATCGTAGGCATCAAGGCATTCGACATCAAAAGACACCTACCAAGACTCCTCGATTAAATGGGTTGGCGAGAGAATGAACAGACATTGGTTGAAAGAGTAAGATGTCTTCTTTCACGAGGCTCGGTTGCGAGATCTTTACGGGGTGAGGCTTTGAATACTGATTGTGTATGTTCTTAATCTCACACCATGTGTTCCTCTTTCATTTGATGTACCAAACGAGTTTGGGTGCAAAGATGTTTCTTATAATCATCTTCGCGTTTTTGGTTGCAAGGCATTTGTGCATATACCAAAAGATGAGAGATCTAAACTCGATGTGAAGACACGACAATGTATCTTTATTGGTTATGGTATGGATGAATTTGGCTACAAATTTTATGATCCAGTTGAGAAGAAGCGGTAAGGTGATGTTGTGTTTATAGAAGATCAAACTATACAAGATGTTGAGAAGATAGAAAAAGGAGTCCATCAAAGATAATGGCGATGATTTGATTGACCTAGATCCGGTTCCTTTATCAGTACAGATGGAACAAAATGTTCAAGATGACCAACATGGTTTAGATGATGTAGATATGCAAGCTGAAACAGATCACCAAACTACTGATCAGTTACAAGAACTAGAAATTCCACCCAGAAGGTCTACCGGCTTAAACCGTGCGCTTCCACACCGGTATGACACGGATAGTATGTGTTATGTGAGATGAGGAGAACCTCAATGTTATGCGAAGCGATGGAAGATGGAAACAGAGCACAACGGGTTGGTGCTATGGAAGATGAGATGCAACACCGTATGACAATCACACGTTTGAGTGGTAAAGTTGCCTAAGTAAAGAGCTTTGAAGAACAAGTGGGTCTACAGTGGTGGCAAGAAGAACACAATTCACAACCACGATACAAAGCTAGGCGGTCGTCGAGGGATCTACTGATCGGGAGAAAAGGTATTGATTTTGATGATATTTCTCTCCTGTTGTGAAGATGTCTTCCATACGTGTTGTTCTAGGTCTAGCGTGAAGCTTGGATTTAGAAATTGAGCAAATGGATGTGAAAGCGCCTTTCTTCATGGTGAGTTGGAGGAAGAGATTTATATGGAGCAGCTAGAGGGTTTTGAGGTTAAAGGAAAAGAGAATTACGTATGTAGGTTAAAGAAAAGGCTCTACGAGTTGTAACATGACCCTAGACAATGGTATAAGAAGTTTTGAGTCGGTTATGAGGAGCATGGTTACAAGAAGACTATACGATCATTGTTTTTGTGCAAAAATTCTCTGATGATGATTTTATCATTTTATTGCTCTGTGTTGATGACATGTTGATTGTTGGTAGAAATTATTCAAGGATTGATAATTTGAAGAAACAGTTGAGTAAGTCCTTTGCCATGAAGGACTTGGGGCCAGCAAAACAAATTCTTGGTATTCGAATTTGTCGAGACAAGAAAAGAAAGAAGTTGTACATGTCATAGGCATTTACATCAACAAGGTACTTGAAAGGTTTCATATGGATAAAGCTAAAGTGGTTTCTTCTCCTTTATCTAATCACTTTAAGTTGAGATTGAGTCAAGGCCCTTCAACAGATAAAGAGAAGGAAGATATGGAAAAGGTTCCATATGCCTCAACAATAGGAAGCTTAATGTATGCAATGGTGTGTACGAGGCCCGGCCATAGCTCATGTAGTTGGAATTGTTAGTCGTTTTCTTTCGAATCCAGGAAGAGAGCATTGGGATGCAGTAAAGTGGATTATGAGATATCTTCGAGATACTTCCAAGTTAACACTTAACTTTAGAAGTGAAAAACCAATGCTAGTTGGATACACTGATTCGGATTTGGCAAGAGATGAAGATTCTCGTAAGTCTACTTCGGGTTATCTAATTACTTTTCTCGGTGGAGCAAGTTCTTGACAACAAGATTGCAAAAGTGTGTTGCACTTTCTACAAAGAAAGGCAGAGTTTATTAAAAGAACGTAAGCTTTGAGTTGTTGTGGATGAAAGCGATTCTTGAGGGAACTTGGTTTCATGCGTAAATATGTGTTATTCTCAATAATAATCGAGTTCTATTCACCTAGCGAAAGAACTCGGCCTTTCACTCAAGATCAAAGCATATTGATGTGAGGTATCATTGGATAAGGGATACTCTTAACAATAAGTTGCTTGAACTTGAGAAAATCCATCGCGATGAGAATAGATCGACATGTTGACAAAAGCAAATCAAGAGAAAAACTTGAAGTTTGTTGTTCAATTGCCGGGATGGTAGATCCCTCCATCTAATCGGAAAAAGAGGAAGATTTGTTGGGTTTTCCTCTTATTTGGAGGAGCCCAAGTGAATTACACGTGGCTTAAAAGCCCATAGAGTAAGAAGGGACAATTGTATCATTTTATTGCTTCATTAATAAACCCATTTAGGGTTTGTTGTGTGAGAATTCTGCAAAAAAATCAAGAGAGCAGCAGCTAGAGAAATCTGCAGAAAAGAAAAGCAGAAAAGCTCTCAGTTTTTCATCTCTAGCCAGCCTTCATCAAGTGCTCTGATCGAAGTTCGTTTGTGGTCCAATTAAGCTGAAATTTTGTAGAAAGGTTCACGACTCAAGACTATTTAATATGTGCGGTGGGATTTGGATTTGGCTCACCGGTTTGAGAAATTCTGAGCAGTGAACAGTGACTACGAATTGGGTTAGATTTCTCCATTTTCTTGAAATAATTGTTAGTTTCCAAGAAGTGTATTCTTGATGATGTTGTTGATTGTTTGCCTCTAGTTTTACCTAGAGAGAACTGTTGTACAATTTTTTCTTGATAGTGGAAGTTTTGGAGAGGAGTGCCGTGGTTGTTTCCTTCCTACACCGGGAAGGTTTTTCCACGTAAATTGCTTGTGCTGATTTTGTGCATGTTTGATTTTGAGCTCTATTTATTTGTTTCCTAAAAGATTCACACAAAGAAGGAGAATAGGTTTAATTTCGCTGTTTAGAACTTGATTAAGTTCGAATTGAAATTGTGATTCTCCTAACACATGAAGAGGATGACAAACATGGAAGCCAATGAGTGCTCCAATTCATGTAAGGCTCACAAAAGTTAAAAAGGTTTCATGAAGGAAATTGTGACAACAACCAGATAACATCAATAAGGCTTATAAAATGAGCAAGAAAGACATTGCAAAGTTGTGTCAAATGATGGTCAAAATCCATACAAACTATCAATCATTGTAAGGCTTACAAATAGATGAAAAAAGGATCTATAAGCCTGTAAAAAAAAACCAGAATTGAGACTGAAGTGTTATTGATAAATGCGTGAGCAACTAGCTTATTATAGAGACCTAAATTTTTTGATTGTAATCACATTTTCTGTTATTTTATGTGATTAAATCACTAAGTTGTGATCAATATATGAAAACGTAGTATAAATTTATAACCAAGACTTGTATTCATACATGAAGTAATGAATAGAAAGAAATAAAAACTCAAGCACACTATTCATCATCTTCCTCCCTCTCTCTTGCGTCAAAAGTCTATTAAAAGATTGTTAAATTTTTCCGTTTAGTTAGTTTTATTTTCATGTTAGATAAAAATAGTGATAGAATCACTTCCTTTTTCAGGTTTTCTTCACTTAAAGATTCCAAACAAGGCCTTGAATGTTTTTTTGCATATGCAAGCATGCCTTTCACATGAATTGTATTGACAAGTGGCTTGAAAGTCACTCTAGTTGTCTCTTTTACAGCTACAAAGTTGATCCAGTAGATGTTAAGAGCATCACATATTAAAGTAGTTCAAAATTATTATTAAACCCTTTGAATTTAATGGATGATCCAAATTTTGAGATCTTTGTTCAAAGGAAGCAAAGCCCTCAAAGTCCATGAATACTGGATTGTAAAAAAGAAGACTTAGTAGTTCAATAAGGTGATAAGGAACACAAGATAGTAATATAAGAAATTATGATTGAAAATTGTTTGAATTGATGTTAATTCAATATATTTCTTGTTATTAAGCTTAGAGATTTTTGGTGTTTTGTCAAGCCATAGATTGATAGATGATGATAATGAAGTCAAAAAGATTGAGGAAGAATTAGAGAAATAGAGCTCTGTTTCAATTTTAAATCTTCCTATTTCTTTTGATGAAATGCAAAACTCAACAAGACTATATCCCTAATTTTACACGACAAAAAACCAACTCTCTATCTACACAACTCTCTCATTTTATCTCTAAACATTTTCTTTTTATTCTTTGGTTATGAGTAACATAATTCAAGTAAATGTGTGACATTTTGGTCTTCTATAGTGTAGTAGAATTCGAAATAGAGTCAGATTATGGGTTATTTTATCATCGGGACGACGCGGTCGATAATTGTTTGCACAATTTAGGTAGAATTGTAAAATATCTTAAAAAAATGTCCTAGTCCGTGACTAAACCCAAGTAGTAACTTTGACAACTTCGTTCCTTTTTTTATTACTTGTATAACAACAATTTTAATATGTTTTAAATTGTCATGTTTGTTGAAATTACTACTGTTAATCTTAACAAACCCATTGATTTTGAGAAATTGTATTTTAAAAGATGGAGACACAAATGCTATTTTTGATTACCATGAAAAAATCGCTTATGTTTTAAATACTACCAAACTTGAACTGCTTATTGAACTTATTGAAACTCAAATAAAGGATTATCAGTATTAGATAGAAGATGACTCATTGTGTAAAATTTTCATCCTTAATAGTTTAGTTGATAATTTGTATGATTATTATAACTTTGATAAGTCTACTAAAGAAATTTGAAATGCAATTCAAAAAACCAGCTTTCTATCTACACAGCTCCCTCATTTTCTCTCTAAATAGTTTTTTTTATTCTTTGGTTCCGAGCAACATAATTTCAATAGAAGTGTAGCATTTTGGTCTTCTACAAAGTAATAGAATTTTGAGATAGAGTTAGATTTTAAGCTATTTTATCATGGGGATGAAGGAGATAATAACTTCTTACACAATTTGGACAGAGTTATGAAAACGTTTTAAAGATAACGATTTAATCCGTGACTCAATCCAATTAATAACTTTGGTAACTTTGTTTCTTCTTTATTACTTTTTTAGTAATAATTTTAAGATGTTTTAATATTCCATGTTTGCTAAAATTTCTATTGATGATCTTAATAAATCCATTCGTTTTGAAGGGTTGCATTTAAAAGATGGAAAAACAAATGCTATTTTTTATTACCTTCAAAAAGGTCCCTTGTGTTTTAAATACTGATAAACTTAAATTACTTCTTAAACCTACTAAAACTCAAACTAAGGATTATTAGTATTAGGTAGAAAATGAATTCTTGTGTAAATTTTTTATCCTAAATAGTTTGACTAATGATTAATATGATTATTATAACCCTGATAAATTTGTTAAGGAATTTTGGGATGTACTTTAAAAAATCAGGTCTCTATCTACACAGTTCTATCATTTTCTCTTTAAATAGTTTCTTTTTCTTTTTTGGTTTGGAGCAACATATTTTTATTAGTGGCGTAGCATTTCGATCTTCTACAATACAGTAGAATTTCGAAACAAAGTTAGATTCTGAGCTGTTTTATACTTGGGTCTATGGGACTAATGATTGCTTGCACAATTTGGATAGAGCAGTGAAACATTTTAAAGAGAACCATCTAGTTCGTAATTCAACTCAAGCAGTAACTTTGGTAACTCCGTTCCTTCTTTTATTACTTGTGCAACAAAAAATTCAAGACGTTTTAATCTGCCATGTCTACTAAAATTACTATTGCTGATCTTAACAAACCCATCTGTTTTAAGAAGCTATATTTTAAAAAATAGAGACATAAAAATGCTATTTTTTATTACCATGAGAAAGGTCGCTTATGTTTTAAATACTACTAAACTTGAATTGCCTGCTAAACTTACTGAAACTCAAATTAAGGATTATAAATATTAGGTAAAAGATGACTTATTGTGTTAAAATTTTATCTTTAATAGTTTGGTAGGTGATTCATATGATTGCTATAACTCTGATAAGTCTACCAAGAAAAATTGGACTACACTTCAAAAGAAGTATGTTGTTAGTAGATATTTGAAGTTGTTTGAACCTGGGTTCGCATATTTTGGGATATCTACATGGGGTCCAGGGTTTTGGCGTTGATGTTCCACACATGTTTAGAAATGTGGGGCGGCACTATCCTGACACATGTTTCTTTCGCTCTTCCTAGGTTTCGAACCCCGGTCCTGACCCTTAAGATCTTATTAGGGAGTAATCTGGTACCATTTGGACCATGGAAAGAGGAGTTGAAAACAAGCCTGTAACTGGTCTAAATCGACGGAGAACCGTTCGGGATGGTGTTGAACCGGAGTTGTAAAGAGGAAAAAAATTTCTGGTGAATCAGGTCAACGTGTGGCTGGAGTGTGGGTCAAGCGTGGAGCGATTTCGGGGTAGGTTGGGCATGCGGGTGGGTTGATATATGGGTTCTGGGAACAGAACCTTTGGGTGGTGTGTGATAGGTTATTTTGGAGTGATTTTGGTGGCGTTGAAATTTTTTGTATGTGATAAGGCTGATAATAGTATTTTGGCTTTGATTGGATTAGTATAGATGATAGTGGTTTAATGTGATGGATATATGTGAAATTTTGATAAAAATTCTAGAAGTATATATGAGAGGCTATGATACAATGTTAAGAATATAGAGAAATATTAGAGAAAAATTGATTTATTGTAGTGATTATATTGTAATTGGTGTGTTTAGAATATAAAAAGAGAACTCTATTTATATGGTTGTAACAAGAGTAGTATAAATAATTCAAGTGAAATAATATAGTACAAGTAGTACAAGTGAAGTAACGTAGTATAAGTATAATACAAATGAAATACAATATTTAGGAAAAATGAATTACACTCTTATATAACTTAACAATAACAACCTTATACAATATTTGAAGAACTACGTGGACATGGTGTCAAAAACAAAAATACTCTTTCTGGAACAGGACCGAAGGAGTTGATCATTTTGTTATCGCGTGCCATGATTGGGTATACTTTCTACCTTCCTTCCGATTTATGTTTTCTCGGTTGCTTAGGGACAAATTAGGAGCTGCATTATACGTTTTTGTTAAAAGTGGTTTTAGAATAATAATTTGCCAGGAAGAAGCACATCATAAAATGTATTTTACTAGTCTTCGAATCACGCCTCATAAATTTTTTTTAATGTTTGGTCTCGAAGTGCTTTTTCACTATCAAAATCATAATAAATAAACGGACTCTAAAACAAGTTTTGACTCTCTACGTCAAGCATCAAAATCTAAGGCTCATTAATCATATAAATATAATTTCTTCAGGCCCCTGCAGAAATTAAGGAAGTATATGTCTAAATGTGTAAGTGCACTTTACAATTCTGATGTAAAAGAAGGTTTTGTTTGTGGCAAGGATGTGTCTCTTCTTGAGAAGTTTATTCGTTTACAGAAGAACCCTATCAGAGATGTTGGAGGCAAACGTCCTTTAAAGAGGTCAATTCTTGCTTTCTTTGCTGGGAGCATGCACGGTTACCTCCAGCCGATTCTTCTACAACACTGGAAAAACAAAGACCCTAACATGAAAATATTTGGTAAACTGCCTAAGAAAAAAGGCAATGTGAACTATGTCAATTACATAAAGAGTAGCAAATACTGTATATGTGCAAAAGGTTATGAAGTGAATAGTCCCCGAGTGGTGGAAGCCATATTCTATGAGTGTGTTCCTGTGATCATATCAGACAATTTTGCGCTTCCTCTTTTTTTTTGAAGTTTTGAACTGGGAATCATTTGCAGTATTTGTAATGGAGAAAGATATTCCAAATTTGAAGAACATATTGCTTTCAATTCCAGAGAAAAGATTTAGGCAAATGCAATTGAGGGTGAAAAGGGTACAAAAACATTTTTTGTGGCATCCTATGCCTGTGAAATATGGTATATTTCATATGATATTTCACTCTATTTGGTATAATAGGTTTTATCAAATAAGAACTCTTTAACTTGGAAATAACTAGTTGAAGCTTCCTTTTCCTCGTGTAAGGTAATTAGTACAAGTAGGAAATGAAGGCGTACTTTTTTCTTTTGTGGTTGGTGAATAAATATTTCTTAAATTATTTTTTCTTTTAAATATAAAATAAAGGACACTAAGTTTTTTTTTCTTTTATTTATGATATTATTATAATTCAGGTGCGATATCAATGTTTTTGTATTTTTTAATCTAAATTTATATATTTTTTTATTATTATAAACATTTAATTATTTTTAATTAAGTTATTGTTTATTTATTTATTTTTATAATAATAAAAAAATTAATATATCCACAAACACACAAAATTAACAATTAATTTTAACAAAGAAATAATTAGTAAGGGTTGGTTTTATATATCATGTCCCAATCACTAAATTATTTATATTTTTTATTTAATAAATTAATATGAAGATATTATTTATTTATATTAAGTAGATTAAAAATAAACTATATATTTTTTACTAATACGGATGGTTGCAACTAAACGTCAGGAGTACTAAAAAAAAAAAAGAGTAATCCAAATAATCTAATACAATCCATTTAAATTATAAGATATTTTATAGTAATTAAATTAATAAATTTATAAAGTGAATAATTCAACCTATACTTACATTATATTATATATTTTTCATTTTTTATTTTATAATAATAATTTTAAAAGAATACGTGGCTCTAAACCTAGACGTTTTTACATTTCTATTATATAAATTAAATATTTATTTATACATATTATTTACATGATATAAATTAAATAATAAATATTTGTGTTAATTTTTATATCATTTAAAATTTAAAATTGAATATATTGTATGAAAAAATCAAAATTCTTTTATATCTAAATTTTAGAAAAGTATAAAATTTAATACAATACATGTTTAATTATTCAAGAACAAATATTTTTTAAAAAATTATCTATTATAAAAATAAAAAAATATAAAATCTTACCTACTCAATCCAATTTAATTAAATTCAAAATATTCTCTTTAAATTAATTTATAAGTTTTATTTTTAACCAAATTTTCTCATTTTTCAAATTCGATTTTTATTTTAACTCAAATTCAAACGCCTGCACAATTTGCACTCAATTTCGTTAACTGAAAAAATTAAATCGTACATGTCATGACTGATGAAAATTATTTAAGATTAATGCATATTTTCAATCATATTTTAATCCAGAGGCATGGAATCACGTTACAACGAATAGACTGCCCTAGAAATCGATTTTGTTTATCTTTATACTGGGGAAACGAATCTCTCAAGAACGTGGGTAGGAAGGAAGAAACCTCCATAATTGAAACTTTGATACAGACAACAAACCCAATTAAACAAACTAATAAGAAAATTGTTTGACTTTGTCAAAGTTCCTCTGATTTATATCGGAAGGTTACCGTATGGTCAAAATTGAAGCTTGAGTCGCAACGAGCCTCTAGATTGAATTTCTTCTCCATCAGTAAATTCTGAGCTCCAAGTAAGTTTCATTCAAGTTGTCAAATTTCTATTGCAAATGTCACTGTTTAATTGTAAATTTTATTGGATAGTGACATGTTTTCGCAATACCAGTATGGGGAAGGAAGATTAAAGAGAGGTATGTTCTGAGATATCAATCAACAAGCATAAAGTAAGAGTTTACTCTCTGCGTATATGCATATTTGTAAGCTTCTAGATTTGATTTGTACTCTGTTTTAATACATATGACTCAAGCTTGTATCTATGACCGTGGTTTGAAGAAACCAATGTTGAAGCCATCAATTCAGGTCCAACTGGTTCTTAGATACTGTTTACTCTTCTTCTTGAACTCTTTTCCAAGAATCACTTTCTGTACATTTTCGTTTTAAAACGGCATAGTTGAGGATTCAAAATGGACATAAGTACTCTTTGCTTCTTTTTCTTAGTTTAGATCCTTTTTGAACTAAACGCCAGAAAATAATCCAAGGGGGGAAAAAAAAGAAAAAAAATAAAGAGGAAACAAATATGCTTAGACATGAAAGTCAGAGGGCTCCATAGGTGGGTTTAATATACTCCAGGTGATTAGCCAACCTGGTTCTGATATTAGGTTGGCTAAATCCGTTCTTTATTGCTTTTAATCTTTTTTTGATGTTTATTGAGAAGTTGAAAGTTTCTGGATGTGAAGGCCTTTTAATAATCCTTGTTGGACTTTTAAGCATAATAGTTTTGTAATTCTGAGACAGTTTTGCTTGCTATAATGTATAGAAAAAGGTTGATAGTTATAGAAGTAATTTTGTTTCTGTAAGTAGACATTTTAGTCACTTTGTTTTTACTAGTGACATTTGGGTCATTCTCTCGATAAAAATGAGATATTGTTAGTTATTTTTTGAATATTACTATATTTTTTGAATAAATTTTTTTACAGAATAATAAAGTATATTTAATGAGACAAAATTGTCATTTTAAAGTTTTTCTTCCTTTCCCTAATTTTTTGTTTCCGTTTTGATGCCATTTTTCCAGCTATAGAATTGAAAATATCATCATTTTTTAGCTACAATCTCTCCATTTTTCTATAGTTTTTTTTGTTAATTTTCTCTATTCTACGCTACAATAGTTTGGATAATGACAATTTTTCTCATTAAATTTACTTTATTATTGTATCAGAAATTTTTATTCATAAAATAATATTATACTATTCAAAAAGTAACTAATCTGTCCTGCTTTTAACGAGAGAGTGACTTAAGTGTTACTTGTGAAAACAAAATGACTAATATATACTAGTGACACAAGCAAAATGACTTAGGGGGTACTTAATCCAGATACCTTAACATTCTCGATCACTTGTCTTTTCCATTTCATTATCATCTGCTGTATATGTTCTTTGCTTGCTTTCCCTGCGTTTTTATGCACATTATTCCTCCTTCATTGAAGGTATAGTTCCACTTTGGTGTATGTCTGTGCTGAACCTACTCTTGAGCGGGGTCACCCAATCAGTTGGTATTGTTATAACTGACTATAAAGGGTTTTAGGTATTAATGGTATTGGTTTTGTTCTTAGAAGTTTTTGGCTATACTGAATTGAGTGAAGGGTGCTATGTTCTCCATAACCAATTTGTATACCTTAATCGTCTAGCTTATGTATGGAGAAAAAGTAATCTCTCAATTTGGGATACTGGCACAATTATTGGGAGATGGATAAGGGAACTCGATCTAAATTAGGTCTGGAGAAAAGCAGGACATTGTTATTGCTGTCAGGAATATCAGTTGCATTGATTTTTCTGATTCAGTATCATGAACTTCAGCGTCCTCGGGCATTAGCTGCTCTGTTTGTCAATGGAGGATTACCTACGTTGGAAACTGTTGACAAGATTGCACTTCCAGGTGGTTTAAACTCAACTTATGAAGAGTTTGGTACAGCAAGTAGAAAGAAAGGGGATGGTGATTCCGAACATCCAAAATCAAGTAGACAATGCAGAGGTCCTAAAGTTAGTAATGTATATGGAAATGGAAGTAATGAAAACTCAAATGATGGCTTTCCATTAAATTATAATCACTCTTTATGTATAGAATTAGGTAAAGGTGCTAAGTTCTACGACAACAATGATTCAGCAAACTTTCTAGCTCTGGAGAAGGATGAAGAATCCAAAAATACTATTACCCCAAAAAATATAACTAAGGATATGAATACTTCAGGCAGCAGCCTGCAGAGACAAGATGTAGCATTGACAGACCCATCAAACGGAAACTCGCATAAACCATCACCAATAATCTCTTTCCAAAATAAAACAATTTCAACATATGCAGCTTCAGAATATAAAAGTCCCGTCATATCTGCAAACTCCACTGATACAACTTCAAAGAGAAAGTATAGAGCAAGCATGACAAACAAAGATGAAAATGCAATTAGATTTTCGATATCAAAGAAAAGAAGAAGATTAAAGCGACCTGCAAGTGTAGTTTCAATCTCAAAGATGAATAAAATGTTGCTGAAGGGTCATGCTTTATTTCATTCAATGGTGTGCCATAGCTGACAGCCTAGTTCAAGTTTTTCATTGATGATTGAAACCAATGATTGATTTAAGTGTAAGTGGTTTTTTTTTTTGCATGATTTTTCCCAGGAAACCAGGTGGTCTTCAATAGCAGACCGGGAAATATTATCTGCAAAGTCAGAGATTGAAAATGCACCCATCATAAAGGATGATAAAGTACTTCATTCGCCTCTGTTTAGGAATCTTTCCATGTTTAAGAGGTAATTTTATTATTGTGACTCATAATTAGATATCTTTACTATTTTCATATTTTTAACTCCCTAATCGTATTTGATATCTGTGTATGTCATGTGAGTTATTTCTACCCGATAAGATTTTCACTAAAGTTGAAATGCATGGATGTAGTAGTTTGATTTTAGAAAGTATTGTCAGGATAAATTTGTATGACTAATCAAAGAAATTGAAACATGTCCGAAATGTATGGCATACACATGCAAAGTATTCATGTAACACCAACTGAATTCAAAATGTAAAAAACATGAATGTGAATTTAGTATTGTGTGTATTGTATTCATCTACCATGCCTTTTCCCCCTATATTTGTAAGTATCCCAATTTTTCCCCCTTTGGTTGCATAAATGGAGCTTTGGAATGAGTGATTAATTTTTGTTAATTCAAAGAAGCTAGGGTTATCTTTGGTTGCAAAAGACTGGTCAAAGTCACATTTACATTTACAATCATGTTTGTTTATGCTAAGAGCTAATCAAAACTTATCTAGTTTGGTGAAAACTTTAATTGGCCGTCTTCATTTTATTTTTCTCTATATTGCTAAAATAAAAGGTTGACATTTGCAGGAGTTATGAACTAATGGAGAATATGCTCAAAGTCTACATCTATGAGGAAGGAGAAAAGCCTATATTCCATCAGCCATTATTACGTGGGATATATGCATCTGAAGGATGGTTCATGAAATTGTTGGAAGCAAACAAAAAATTTGTCACGAAAGATGCCACAAAAGCTCACTTATTTTACTTGCCTTTCAGTTCACAACTTTTAAAACTTAAACTATATGCACGGAATTCATACAATCGTAAAGACCTGAGCAAGTACTTGAAAGATTATGTAGGTATGATTGCATCAAAGTATTCTTTTTGGAATAGAGCCAGTGGAGCAGATCATTTTGTGGTTGCTTGCCATGACTCGGTATGTTTTCTATATCCTTTATCACGCTTACCATCATATATGATCACTAAGGTGAATCTGTACCTGACATGGATAGATATTATTGATATTGATTTTTTTCAACATAAGATAAGACTATTCTCCGTAGAATCTGCAAGATGAATAAACTGTTAGGATCTTGAATCACCTTATGGAGGAGTGGTTTTTGGCCCTATTATCCTTAAGTTAGTAACTGTGAGATGTAGGATAGAGAAGATTTAAGTCTCACTCTATTAATTTTATGAAAAGAGAGTAATTAGTTGTGATTATCTGTTATGAGATGTATGATATTTGATATCAGTTCTAAGATGTCTTATTATATTATGCATATGTGACTATATATAAGGAAGAATAAATCTGATAACTTATCCCTATTTAATTAGGATTAAGATGTTGTAGTGTTATAGATATTTATCTATTGTAGATAGTTATCATATTAAACAATTATCTATCGTAAAAATCCATTGTTTGTAGACAACTATCCTTTATTATCTGCTAGATTATTTCTTCAAATAGATAATGATAATATTTGGACCTTTATTTCTTTAAGATAATTTAAAGATAATTATTGGGTCCTTATCCCTTTAAGATGATTATATTGCTTTCACATTTCATGATGATTAGATACTTAATGGGCTTGGCCTATAAGGCTATTTGCTTATTAGAATTATTCTTTAACTGTCATGTGGGATGTACGAGATTACCCCTAACATCAACCCCTTAGACTTTATGGCCCTTAGGCCAGAATGTCTGATTGTAATTTTTATCAATACTTGCATTAAATGTTTTTCCAATTTTGTTGAATATTTTGAGCTTACACTTGGTTGAATTTTTACCCGTCCAAGTGTAAAACTTTACACCATGTTTGGCCCTTCGAAACCTGCATGATGATGTTTTGATGTTGGCAACGTCTTTGGATTTCCAATCGAACTTTCGGTTAGAAAGTTACGTTGAAGTCAACAAATTTATTAAGGAAGTCAAATCTTTGCTTATTTTTGTAGAAAACTCAAAATTTCAATCTTAAAGCGTAATCCTTGTAGGATTAGCTAAGCGATCTTGACAGTTGATTTTTTTGTTCATTTTCTTTTCTTCATGTAGTGTAAGACAATTATTTTTCATCTAATTGGTAGTTTTTTGGGTGACAAAATCTTAGAAAACGAAGCTCTAGCCAACTAAGTCTTGGCAAACGAAGTTCTTGCCAACTAAGTCTTGGCAAACGAAGTTATGGCCAACAAAATCTTGGTAGATGAAGTTATGGACAATCAAGTCCTGGCAGATGAAGTTATGGACAATCGAGTACTGGCAAACAAAGTTTTGGCCAATCGAGTCCTGGTAGATGAAGTTCTAGCCAATTGAGTCTTGACCATCAAAGTTCTGGCCATTGAAGTTTTGGCCATCGAAGCTCTGCCTAACTAGGTCCAAGCCAACTAAGTTCTGGCCAATCAGGTCTAGGCCACCAAAGTTCTAGCCAACCAAGTTTTGGATGATGATGTCCTTGTTAGTGACATCTTAAGTGGTGACATTCTGGTTGGCCCATTCCTGGCCAGAAGTCCCCTGGTTGGTGATGTTTCAGTTAGGAGGTTTATATCGATTAATGGGTATGGTCCTTCTAATCAATGCAATCTTTGTTTGGTTGTTTACGAAGACAATTGAAGGATCCTAGCAGGATCCATCAATGAGACAGCTTCCTTCTTTCCAGAAGGATTTGCATAAGTGTGGGGATCCTTGATATTATTCTCGTGGGTACCTCTATTGTCTAACACTTATTCTTTGTAACCTCTTTCTCAACTCATGTGCTTTTATTTCTTATTGGAATGGAGTTACATAGAGATATAGAAGGTTGGACATCTCTAGGAAGTCCAGGAGGTGGGGATCACATCTTGATCACTTTAAGTTCTAATAGGACCAATATCCTGGTATACTTTAATAAATTATACCTTGGGTTTGTGATTGGACTTTGTCCAGGATGCAGATAAGTAATTGAATCTTTAACAAGATACTTTATGAAGAAGGATGTAATGAGATGCATCTCAATGGGTGTCTACTCTCTGGAAAAACACATTGTGGCACAGCCTAGAAAGGCAATGGCCAGGGTTTTGTGACCTTGGCCTTGTATTACTTTATACAATTTATCGTACTTGTAACATTATTTTTAGACCCGATTGTTACCCCATATATTTGAGAGGTCGTGGAATTTTGAGTTGACATGCAAGTGTGGGAGGATGTACTGGTGTAAAAAGAAATGTGGATCTTGGACTCGAGGGGTGTGAAGATGGGGAATGATTTCTCGACCATGGCTTGACCCGATTTGGTTGGACAAATACGTGTGGAACCTCCCCATGGACGACTACACTCTTGGACGACCATCTCGTAGCTGGCGGTGACACTTCTGGTCAGCCACTTCTTGGCTGGCCACATTTTTGGGTAATCTTAATCTTAGTCGGTTACACTCCTAGTTGGTTGGTCGCGTTCTTGGCTAGTCGTACTTCCTGGTCTTGGCCTATCTGGCCGGATGATGGTTCAATCTATTGAGATATCTGTGGCACCTACTCCATGACAACAAAAAGTCCAAGCCAGATCAAAGAAATGATAGAAAGATCATGAGTGCAAATCCCACCTATCTTGGACGGAGTTTGAAAAGTTACTCTCCTTTCGTGACAACAAAAGGCTATTCTAATGCAAGTTGAACGCCATCCATTCGTACGGTGGCCCAATAGAATGAAAAATCCTTACTGGGACAAATCTTAGTATTATAAGTTCCACAAAGACACCAACCACTTAACTTAAAATTGTCGAGAACTTAAAGATAAAATTGAGCAACTAGTCAAGAAAAAGTACTTAGATGAATTTATTCACAATCCAAGGCCACAGTAGCCATAACCACAACAACAACTGTGGCTACAATAACCACAGTTGCCACTGTCGACGTTCTCACCTAGAGAAAGAAATCAACCTCAAGGATAAGAGGTGTCATTGGGAATAATTCTAAGAATGCTCGCAAAACACTTATTCGTGAAGCCATCTCTAGCACATAAATTTTAAGGTTGTTGCTTCACACAACCCAAGGAAAAATCCTAAACTTATAGGCTTAAACATAACACTTTTTGAGAGGAAAGCTCGTAGGTTGATCCACCCCTATGTGAAAGCTTTGGTAGTCACCTTCTAAGTGGCCAACATCATTTTGCATCGAATTCTAACAAATACCAATAGCTCAACTGATGTTCTATTTTCTTAGGCATGAAAGCAAATGAAGCTTTTCCATCCTTTCAAGCGAGTAACTACTCCCTTGGTAGGATTTTTTGGACTCCCACTCATCCTTGAAAGTAGTGTGACCCTTCCAATCACAGTTAGGAAGGGCATCAACACAAGAACAATTATGGTGGACTTTCTTGTTGTGGACTGTCCATCCTCTTACAATTGTATCCTGGCTAAACCCTTCTTGCACGGGACCATAGTTGCAACCTTAACCTATCACCTTGCCTAAAGTTTCAAACAGATACGATTGTAACCTATCACCTTGCCTAAAGTTTCAAGCATAGTTGCAACCATATCCTCTTACAATTGTTTCTTGGCTAGGTCCTTTCACAGGGGTCCATGGCACAGAGCTTGACGTAAAGCTGTGATGGCGACAGAGTGCGCAATCTATCACTTGTATTTTCTTTATATTAAATTTGTCAAAGAAATCTTTTAAAGACTCATCGTTTCCCTGCTGTAAGGTCAACATATGAGCTAATGTCTTTGGCTTTCTTCTCTTAGTTGAGAAGTGAGATAAGAACTGTTTTCCTAATTCTGTAAAAGAACTAATATGTTGGGTTTCAAAATTCAGCATATGACAAAGCGAGCTGGAAGGTCCGACACCTCATGGCATCACTGTAGGCATAAAGATCCATCCAACCCTTGAATTTTTTTAAATGTTTCAAGGGATCTTTGGTGCCATCAAATGTGTTTGTGTTAGGCAATTTGAACTTATTAGAAAGTGTGATGATCATGATTTCTGGAGTGAACAGGGATTCAATAGAGACTGTCAAGTCTGAGAGTTTACTTTGCTTCAATTTTGTTGGATCTCTTGCAATTGTTTAGCAAGTTTGTTGATGGTGGGACAAGGAATAGTTCGTACCTTATCTTGAACCTTTGGGCGATCATTTGCTGTTGAGGTTGCTTGGTCAACATGGTTGTCTTGGAAAATGTGTCCTTACTGACTTGCCTCAAGATGGTTGCGTAGGTTGCAATTCACATGAGCCTCTTGGGTTGGTCCTAGATGGTCTAGGAAAGGCGGTTGGTGGGATTGTGATATGGTGTTCAAGGTTGGACAGTTATGATAAACAGATATAGTGTTGCTGGCCACGGGACAAGGATCCCACTATGGGCAGTCAACTTGCCAACGAAGCCTTGGATGACTGTGGGTTTAATCTTGGGCACTCTGGGTATTGGAAGATGCCTTATGAATTTCCTAAGGGACCATAATTGGTCCAAGAATATGTGGTCCTAACAGATGTTCTAGGATGACCTGGAGGGTATTTTTCATCATGTCCAGGCAGGCTCGAGTTCAAGTTCGCTTTGCTTTTTTGTCTTGCTTGGTCTGTTGTAAGTGGCTAGGACAAGTGCAGTGCTTATATTTCTAGCAGGTTGCGGTAGAGCTAGAAGGATGACTTGTTGGTTATTAGGTTGGACCTCCTGATTAGTTGTTGGGTCTGAAAGGTAGAGCTAACTGTCTGATTTATGAATCTTTTTACAAGTCCATAAAAGATGAAAATAGTTTTCTATAAACACTGTTGTTAAGGTCCACGATTTCTCTTTTTTCATATTTTTTTTTCTTCTTAACAGATCTAAAACTTAGAGAACTTTTTCAAAGTCCTATAATTTTTATAATTTTTTCAGCCAAATAGAATACACTTCTTTCCTATAGATGGTGTCAAATGTTGATACTGATTTTTGTCAATCCCAAGTAGGATTGTTCTTCGTATAATCTGTAAAATGAACAAACTATTAGAGCCTTGGACCACCTTGTGTGGGGTGGTCCTCGGTCCTACGATCCTTAAGTCAATAACTGTAAGGTGTAGGGTAAAAGAGATCTTAGTCTCTCTCTAATAATTTTATGAAAAAAGAGTAATTAATTATGATTATTTATTATAAAATGTATGATATTTGATATTAGATCTAAGATATCCTACTATATTATGCATATTTGATTTTATACAGGGGAAATAATAAATTTGATAACTTATTCATGTCTAAATTAGGATCAAGTTATTATAGTATTGTATTGTAGATAATTATTTGTTGTATACAATTATCTATTGTAAAGATCTATTATCTATTAACATATATCATTTATTATCTGTTATATTATTTCTTCAAATAGATAAGGATAATTATGTTTTTAAGATAACTAAAGGATAATAATTGGACCATTATCCCTTTAGGATAATTATATCGCTTTCATATTTGCATGATGCTTAGACATTTATTGAATTTGACCCATAAAGTTATTTGTTGATTAGGACCATTTTTTGTTTGTAATGTGAGATGTGCGGATGAGATGTACGGAATTACCCGAGTAGATTTAAAAACAGTTATTGTGTTTAAAATTAATCTTTCATATCTGCTGCAAATGGGGATTTATACAAAATATAGCTAAAAAGGGTAAAGAAAATGGCACCGGCTTGATATATTGGTATACCAATGGTAGCTCCAATTTTATTGTCTCTGAAATCATGGGCAACCTTTTAAATTCTTAGAAACGCATAAGCTTTTGCAAGCAGCTTTAAGTAGTGTAAAATAATATTGGGGCATTGTATAAAGAAAAAGAATTTTACCTATATTAAGGACTCTTGATATATGATTTATCATAAAGCAGCAGCAATAACACAGTATTCAATGTTACACATACATAACAGAAGCACAACATTTTCTCAGGCCCCATTTGAAACAAGAGGAAGCATGCCCAGTAGCATTAGAGCCCTCTGCAACGCCGACATTGAAGTAGGCTTCAGGATAGGCAAAGATGTGTCTCTTCCAGAAACATTCATACCCTCAGAAGATGATCCTCTCAAGAATAGAGGAGGCAATCCTCCTTCCCAAAGGCCTATACTGGCTTTCTTTGCGGGCAATATGCATGGATATCTCAGGCCAATTATGTTAAAGTACTGGGAAAACAAAGATCCTGACATGAAAATCTTTGGTCGGATATCTTCTGTTCACAATAACACTAACTATATTCAGTATATGAAAAACAGCAAGTACTGCATTTCTGCAAAAGGTTATGAAGTGAATAGCCCAAGATTGGTGGAGGCTATATTCTATGAATGTGTACCGGTTATTATTTCCGACAACTATGTGCCTCGTTTTTTCGAGTTTCTGAACTGGGAATCATTCGCTGTTTTTGTATTGGAGAAAGACATTCCTAATTTAAAGAACATACTTGTTTCTATTTCTGAAAAGAGATACATGGAGATGCATTTGATGGTGAAGAAGGTACAACAACATTTTCTTTGGCATCAAGAGCCTGTGAAATTTGATTTGTTTTATATGATTCTTCACAACATTTGGTATAATAGAGTTTTCCAAGTGACATAAACCTTAACCTATTTGTACCTTTTCCCTTTTTTTGTTTAATTCAGAAAGTGATAGATACATGTTAGAAAGCACATCTGGAGCTCCTTCAAAGTTTTTATTGGATTATAAGGAAATTCTAATGAGTCAATTCAATAAGGAACCAAATAAATTAATGTTTTTTTTTTATCACAACTGTTAGATACATCAGTTAACATGACAGTTTAATTAATCTATATGTTAATAAATGGTTATATAATTATTTTATCATTTTATATCTAATTAACCATCGTAGTTAAATGCTCAATAAATTAAATAAATTTGATGCATGCAAACTAATGTATACAACAGTATTAATAAATTAAATAAACCTGATTATATTGTAACTCTCCCATAGCTAATCTAAAATTAATCGATTAGTAAAGGGAAGCATATAATTCTTCAACACGTGTCCGACCAAAGTTAACATGAAGGTTAGTGAAGACAGTCTAAATAAATAACCTATACACCCTTCTGCAAACATCTCCAATATAAGAATTTAAGCTCTTCATGTCAACCGTCCGTTATTAAGATGAATGGTTCAGATGATAGAAGCCAAAAAACATCTGAGCCTCTCTTGAATAAGCGGAATATATTACAGTGGTAGTTTCCACATTTTAGCATTTTCCTGTTCAAGTCAGAATACTCAAGTTACTACTTTACCCTTTGCTCTTTCACGAAATGCCAAAATCTATAGGTGCAAAAGGGTTTTTTCGTATGGAGTGTGTTGTGAAACCAACTCCTTAACGGTGTATCTAAGGTTTCCTTCAACTAGTTGAGAAACCTTAAAAGCAAACTAATCTGATACTTTTTCTTGGTCCTATTTTCACCACCTTTTCAGTTAATAATTTTACGAAGATCAATTAAATTAGGTTTTTGGGGAAAATTGTAAATTTGTTTACGGAGCCGATGATTCGTTATTGAGAAGAGGATTCAAAGGGAAAAGAATAAAGATTGGATCAGGTCAATAGCAAGATTGTGCAGATAGATATATTTGTATGGCTACAGAAACCAAAACAACTGTGGCTAAGATCAAGCCAACTAATCCAGGTGGTTCTTCGAAGGGAAAGATTGATTCTTCCATCAATGGGAAAAAGATTGAGAGCTCAAGTAAGCAGATTGCGGATTCTAAGCAGAAATCTGTCTCAACTATAACAAAATTTGAGGTCTATTATATGACAAAATTGGCTGCTTTTTGTTTCTGATTTTTTATTAGGCTGGAATTTAATGATTTTCTGATGGGTTTTTCAATTGGGCAAATGGGTATGTGGATTTCTGAATTGGTTTAGGAAATATCTGAACTTGTTGGGGGACTCTGTATTATGCTAAATTTTCATTTTAATGGCTTTGATAATTTGAATTTTTAGCGAATGAAACCTATCATTTTAATAGGTGAATTAGATATCCTAATATGGTTTTCTGGATTTTTATGAATAATTTACAATGAATCTGTTCTTTTGAGATAATGTTTTGTGCATCTGAGGGTTTCTGGTTCTTGATATCTGTGTCAATTGAATTAATTTCTATTGGGTATGATTGTATTGTATGTTAATTGTTTAAATGTGAAGGTAAAATCAAAAACTACATCAGTATCATTAAAAACCACAACTACGAAGGCTACTACTAAAGTGAGAGAGAAGAAAGTCTACACTTTGCCTGGCCAAAAATATGATATTCCAGAACAGGTTCTAACTCTTACCAGCCTTTTTTACTTTGTGTTTTAAAAATGTATCCAATGGGATGAGCTCACACTTATCCTTGTATTTATTTTGTTGGATCCTATTTTCAGAGAGAACCCTTGAGGATCTTCTATGAGTCTTTGTCCAAACAGATAACTTCCAGTGAAATGGCAGAGTTTTGGTTAGTATTTTTTTCGTTTTTCCTTTCGTAGAACATTTCTTTCTACATGTGATCTATTCGAGAATTGACCCACTTTATTTCATCATCTGCTTTAGCTTCTCATATGTGGAATATATAACCTTCTTCTTTTTTTCTCTTTTGTACATAGTTTATTAAATTTGGTGAATAACTTGGTACTTTTATTATCTAATGCCATTGCTAAACATTCTTTTTCCCTGTTACTGATTGTCTAGCCTCCCCAACTGCGATGTATGATTAGAGAACTATAAGGAGAGTATATATGAGATTTGTAGTGTAAGTTTTGCAAAACTGAAGCTTCATTAAGCTTATTCACTTTATGCCTGGGAAATGAGGTGGTTAATGGATAAGTTATTACCTAATTGGGGAGAACAAAAAGAGGAGGAAGAGGGGGAAGGAGAAAATGACAAGACCAAATTGGGGAATATCACCCAATGTTAGATCATTGTCATTTATAGCAGAGTAAATGATTTAGTAGCATTATTGGCTTCTTAACTTTAAATTTGTTAAACAAAATGGAAAATTTGAGAGAACATGATGACTTTATGAAACAGTACATAAATTACAAAGATAGGAAAAAAAGCTCAAAAACTGAATAATCGCATTCCAGTACTGTGCCTAAACTAGGTGTGGAGGCATATGATATTGCTTTCATTTAAGTTCTTATAGTTTTTTCCTATGTCTAGGTAGCAAAAATATACAGAATATTTTGAACAGCACTGGTCCAAGGAGTACTAATTAAGATTAAGCAACTTTTATTCTTTGCAGACCTGTTTGTGATTATAGATTGTTTTGCCTTATTGCTTAAATTAGAATGGTTAGGGCTTTGTAAAATAAGTGCTGGTAAACTTAGCCATCTTATATTTTCATAGGTTTTTTGTTAAGAGCTTCTTCTATTTCTGCACGTAAGATTTAATTTGTTCAATTTTTTTCTTCATGTATGTTGCACTTGTGTCATTGATTGGAAGTTCCTCAAAGCTCTACGAAGTCATATTCAACATGGCATCCAAAAGAGTAGCAATTTTATTAGACATCTTTGATATTTGTTATTTGTTAGAGGTGTTAAATGAGTTGAATGATTCAACTCGCTTAGGTTTTAACTTGCCTTAGGTGAGCTATATTGAACTCAAGTTAGCTTATCTAAATTCATACTAGTCGAGTTTAGTTCAGTTCACTTTTGAATAAATTGAAGTGAACAATTCATAAATTAATTCATTTACTCTTCTAACAATAAAACAAAAAATTTAATAATTTAAAAAATATTTATTATTATATTTATAAACAAAAATATTAGTATAAATATTATTTTTTTATTATATTTTTATAAAATAAGAAAAAAATAAAAATGGTATATTTTATTTGTGATATTTCAAAATAACATTATTTTAATTATAAAAATGCTATCATTAACAAATGTATTTATTAAATGAGCTCGTGAACTGTTCATGAACTATGAGCTAGTTCATTTGAGTTCATAAGTTAGGTGAGTTTTGTTTGTTCAGCTCATGAATTCATCGGATTAACCTTAAATGAGTTGAGTTGAATTGAATTGATTATTTGACACCACTAGTGTATGTCATGGACTTGCGAGCAACTAACATATTTGTTATCACCTTTTCTTGCAAACATACCATCCTAAAAGAAATGAATAAAACTAATGCTCCTGTCCAACTGATCTTGACCTTGAAGCTTTTCAAGGTGGCATATCGATACTTGATTTGAAATATTTATTTCAATTTAGTAAATAGAGCTAAATGGGGAGTCCATTTTTCAATATGTAGGTTGATGGAGCATGGTATGTTGTCTCCTGAAAGAGCCAAAAGGGCATATGAGAAGAAGCAAAGAAAACAAAAGGAACTACGGATGGGAAGTACTCCTGTTAAAGCTTCATCAAAACCGGAGAATTCGCATAGGCAGCAGCAGGCATCGAAGAATGGTGATGTAAAAGTGAAGAAGAGAATTACGAATGAAAGTGACGATGATGACTTTAGTTTAAGTCTAAAGAGAAGGAAAGGGTAAAAGAAGCAATAAAATCACCCTTTAATTTTAAGTTGTAATAGCTGTCGTATAGCTCCATTGTGATTCTGTACATTTAAACATAATGAAAGTAGAGCACACTTGTTAAATATAACATGGACTCTGTGAGTACACTTAATTAGTTTCACCTCCAGCATTTCCTTCTAATAGGCAGGTTCAATAAAATATTTCCCCATGTAAAATTCTATTTTTTACCTTTTCATGAAACCCTATGCATTCATATCTTGTTGTTTTTCATTAATTTTCATATTTTGATGCCTTGTCTCTCAATCATGTGAGCAAATTTGGGCAATGGGGCCGCTGTATTCTTACTTGAATGGCATGTCAACAGTGGCGGATCGAGAAATTTTTTTTGGGAGGGGTTAAATTATAAATTTAATTTAGTTATTTTAAATCATCTTATTTATAACATTGATGATGTAATTTAATAGTAAAATTATTCATTATAGTAAAATATGATTGTAATTAGTAACGTGATACAAAGTTTTGAAACTGATGTTTTTTTTTTGGGTACTAAAATAATTATTACTTTGCGAGAATATAGAACCAAAATTACCCTAAACACTCGTATTATTCAATACTTCTTCTTAGCTATAAGTTATATGCATCATTGTTATCTTCACTTAAATATAAAAATATATGTAATAAGTTTTAATATATTTTACACTAATTGTTTAAATCTCAATAATTGAATAACTTAATTACATATCCATATGTTTAATTGGAAAAATAAGAGTACATTTAAGATAATAAAAGCTCAATTTTTTAAGAAATATTGAATGTTGTAAACTCTAAGCACAAAGTAATTTAGAAAAATATATGAATGAATGTTGTATTATTCAAAATAAATTGTTAGTTTATATAAGTCTTAAAAAGAAATAAAATTTGAAACAAACAATCCATGTTAAATAATTGATCCTAATAACGTGGTAAATAGCTAAGGAAATGATCAAACTTTAACTACATGTCCTAAATAATAGAATTAATTAACCGAATGATTTTTTAATAATTTCAACTATGATTTTAACAATCCCAACAATTCCTCCCCTAAATTGATTGCAATAATGCTTTTAGTTTACTTGTGGTGCCCACATACACCCATTGACTCACATAGTTTCAAGAACATATCTAGCTTGAGTGGTTTTGTTATAATGTTTGCAACTTGTTTTTGTGTGATACAATGTTTCAGCTCAATAACTCAATCTTTGGTTAATTCATGCAAGAAATGAAACTTTACATTAATGTGTTTCCTGCGTCCATGCATGACTAGATTCTTGGGTAATTTAATGGTAGAACTATTGTCACATAGCACACTGATACACTTGCCTTGAGAATGACCAAGCTTCTCCAATATTCTTATTATCCACACCCCTTGACAAGCACAAGAGACAACTGCCACAAACTCTACTTTAGTAGTAGACAGAAAAATTTCATGTTTTTTAGAGAACCAAGACACAACTACTTCACTAAGTAGAAACATGTAACTAGAAGTGTATTTCCTGTCATTTACATATCTTGCATAATCATTGTATTTATATGCTATCAACTCTCTATTACTTTCCTTTCGATAAAAAATTCTCAAATCCATAATATCTTTCAAGTATCTTAACACCCTTTTCGTAGCTTATAAATACAACTTAGTTGGACTTGTCATGAATTTACTATTAAGAGACACCACATACATCAAGTCTGGCCTTGTTGTAGTTAGATACATAAGATATTTGATCAGTTTTTTGTACATGGTAGCATTCACCTTGGATCCTTCTTCATCCTTTATTAGTCTAACGCCAAGAAAAATGAGATTCTTCACACTATTACTCTTCTCCATCCTAAACCTCTCCAAAACATATTTTGCATATTTTCTTTGACTAATATAAATACCTTTAGGATTTTGTCAGACCTCCACATTAAGAAAATATTTCATCTTTTCTAAATTAGTCATATCAAATTCAAGTTTGATAGAATTCTCGAACTTAACAAACATACTCTCATCATTACGATTAAAAATTAGATCATCAAGATATATACTAACAATCAAAATTTACCTCCATATCTTGGTTTTATGATTAAGGTGTGTTCACATTTGCACCTCTAAAATCCTTCTTTGATAAAATATGCTTCAACCCGGTTGTACCATGCACGAGAAGCTTTTAAGACCATATAATTCCTTCTTAAATTTGTACACCTTATATTCTTCACCTTTCTTCTATTAACCCTATGGTTGCTCAACAAAACTACTTCATTTAGCTTTCCATGTAAGAAATCACTTTTGACATTAAGTTGCTCCATACTCCAGCTATTCTGAGCTACTAAAGCAATTACCATTCAAATCGTATCCCACCCAAGCTCAAATACCTTAATATAATCTATGCCATATTGTTGTGTATACCCTTTTACCACCAACCAAGCTTTACACTTGTCAACCTTGCCATTTTCGTTGATTTTAGTTTTGAAAACTCACTTTACTCCAATCTTATCTGTTACCTCCCAAGTTACATTTCTTTTGATCGCTTTTATATCCAAGTCCATCGTAGCTTTCCAATTGGAACTCTGAATATCTTCTTCAATGGTAGTCGAATCTGAAGTTGAAGTAAACAGAACCAAATTATTGTGTTTAACTTATTCTTCTAAAAATTCTCACCCACTCATATAATCTTCCATCTATAACAATTCTCTTATGTTCTTCTTTTCTGGTAAACTTTCTTCAGATGTTGGAGAATTCTCTCCAAGGGACTCATTTGAAGATATGTTAACCTTTTTTTATGTTGCCACCTTTTCTTCAGATTCTTCTCCACTTTGATCATGTTCACTTCCTTCTTCATTACTATCTCTCCACTCGAGGATATCAAGTCTTGCTTCTTCATTACTTCTTCCCCAATCCTAGCATTCATTTTCTTCAAAAACCACATCTCTACTTACAACTATCTTCTTGGATGCTGGATGATCACCACACGTGAAGTCTGCGATGAATACGCAAGTATATGTATTACAACAAGTAATATAATGATAAGAAAATATTGTTTCCACGGAGATTATTTTATTAGAAACTAATTTTTAAAACTTAAAAAAACTAAAAAGCAATTTTTTATGTGTTTTTATATTTTGAGGAAGCAAAATTAAAATACTAAAAGTAAATAACAATAATTAATTAAATCAGATTTAGTAACTAAGAAAATATATGAAAAAATATCTAGGAATACTTAATCCCCTAATTTTCTAAAATGTGAATCGCTAAAATCCTTCCAATATAATTATCAATCAATTACATGATTAATTGAATTTAATGTAGCATGTAAGTAAACTACACACCATATAGTAATTAACCTAATCACACTCTCATGTCAATTAAATTACATACTTCTCATTAAGTTCATCAATTATGGATCATATACATAAGAATCATACATCTTTGCCTAGAAATTATACATGTTATTTAATCAAAACAAACAATTAAATAATTCTCTCAATTTCATTTAATTACCTTTATAGATAAATTGCTGGCTAAACAATTAATAACATAAGAATCAGATTAAATAATATAATTAAATTAAAATCATAATTGGGGTAAAATATTATATCATCATATAGTGAAAATTGGGTTAATAAGATCTATAGATTAATAAATTACCTAGACCTAATTGTGTCCATAAAACTCATAATTTTTATAAAGAAAGACATAAAAATTGATAAAGAAAGAGTAACATAAGAAATACAGTTAATCTCTTGAATTGTAGTACTAATCTCTTTTTGAATCTCCACTAAAATTGTATCTCTTTTTGAATTTTTTTCTCTTCTTAGCTCTAAAAATTGATCAAAATTATAGCTTCAGATCAAGGGTTGAGATCAAAACAAGTAGAATTAACAATGCCAACCAATGAGAATCAAACGGGTGGCATGCAAAATTATGTGGGCAAATCAGAGAATGACACGTGGTAGGGGAGATCGGTATGAATCAATAATTGCTGAGTCAGGGCCACACGGCACAACTTGATTCACAAAAATAGATGGTATGGTACGCTGGCATATAATGGTTACCAATTGAATGACGACATGTGGCAAGAGGGTTTGACTGCGCTTTGAAATCAGATTAAACATCTTATTGACACGTGGCAAGGCGTTGCTTCACTCTTCACACACGACAATCTTTGATTGGTTGTCTCTGCTACCATAGTGTCCACATGGCTTACCTAGTCATCATCTTATTGGTCATGCTTTAAAAATTCATAAAAATCCATAAAAATCCTAAAAAATCACAAAAATTATATTTTCACCCATTTTCACTAAAAAATTATATTTTAATATTTTTAACCCCAAAATACTAGTTATTGAATAAAATAAGTAAATATTAAATAAAAAGTGCGTTAATGACTCTACTTGTATAGAGTCATCGTTGGATCATAAAGTCTATATACTTTAAACTCTTCACTCATCCCTAGCAATACGCACTAAAAACTCTTATCGTCCACCTTCTTTCTCTTACTATCTAATACATGAACATGGTCAATGTATCCAAAAACCCAAAAATAATCAACATTGGGTTTGATACCACTCCAAGCATCTTCAAAATACATATCTTTCACTACCAATGTAGGACTTCTATTGAGCACATACACTGTCCAATTTATTGTGGCCAGAAATTATTTGGAACTTGCTTTTTCGATATCATAATTCTAACCATGTTCATGCTTTTCCTATTCTTGTGCTCAGCTACCCCATTTTGTTGGGAGGTGTAGGCTGTAGTGAGCTACCCACTAATACCATTGGCTTTGCAAAATACATTAAACTCCTGAGAGATGAGATTTCAACCTCTATCTATGCATAGACAATGAACAAAACCTCCTATCTCTTTTTCAACAAAGTTTTTATAATTCCTAAAGATAGTAAAAGCTTAAGATTTTTCAACAAGAAAATATATCCATACCTTACCACTGTAATCATCAATAAAGCTTATGAAATACCTCATTTGATATCAGTATGTACTAACTATAGTATTTGTGATGCTTTCTATAAAATCCTCTTTAGAATTGCATCCTTGTGTTGCTTTCCCACCATGCAATTAATGCATACTTTGGATGGTGCCTCAACTGTGGTAACCCTCTCACCATTTGCTTATATTGCAATTTTCTTAGACCCTTGAAACTTAAATGCCCATATGTGCAATTCCAAAGGTGAGTATTGTCTTCAAGAATTGTTTGGAAGAAAGTGAGAGCTTTTGGCAGAATTTTTGCTTAAAATATGAACATCTTGTTTGCATAATGAGCCCTTTCTTGGAATGATAGGCTATACATACTCCATGTTGTATCAAAAGAGCTACACCACTTTTTTGCAATTGTCTAACACTTAATAAATTATTTTTCAACTTAGTATATAGAATACATTAATGATTACCTGAGTAAATCCAGCAATTTGCAACCCGATGTTACCCTTTCCCAACACAACCATCTTGAAAGTATTACTGAGCTTCACCAATTGCCAAATTCCTCATCAAGATCCGAGAACCACTCCTTATTTGCACATATATGATTACTACACCCTGAGTTAAGGAACCAGGTATCTTTTCTCATTTAGGACATCAGAAACATTTATTCTTTCTTCTCAATCTTAGCATAATTTGCTTCTTTCTCTCATTTAGGACACTCATATTGAAAGTGCCCTAATTGATGACACTTGTAATAGTCAACTATATCTTTTTTGAATGCTTATCTGCCTTTTCCTCGAAAAACTCTACGAGTTTGACCGCCTCCTCTTCCACGAGATCTATCATTGTAGGTCACCTTTAATGCCTACTCATCTCTTTCATGCCCATTCATCCTCTACTCATATACGAGTAAGTTGCTTTGCAACTCATCAATAGTTAAGGTGTCTAAGTTATTAGACTCTTTAACCGAACACACAACATAGTCGAACTATGAGGTCATTAATCTCAAGATCTTTTCAATGATCACCACTTGTTGCATGTTTTCACCATGAATATTCATCTTATTTGCTATGATGAGTGTTCGAGTGAAGTACACATAAACACTCTCACCCTCTTTCATCTTTATAACTTCAAACTCCTTTCAAAGAGCTTGGAGTTGTGGAACCCTAGTACTTTTGTTTTGTAGAGTCCTACATGTTCTTGGCAATGTCTTTGTTGAGGATCATCTCTATAATGGTTCGATCAATGGTTTGGAAGAGATATTTCTTGACCTTCAAGTCTTTCAACTTTTGGTCTACAATTGATTTTTGTTGTGCTTAAGTAAGATCTATTCCTTCTGTTGCAATAGGGATTCCAGTCTCCACCAAACTCCAATACTCTTCTGAATGATGAAAATTTTCCATAAGCATGGACTAATGATCATAATGACCATCAAACTTAGGAATTGCAGGTTGAACAAAATTATTTTCAGCTACCATACTTTGATTCTCTCACTCTTTCTCTTCTTAAGAAACTGTAGTTTCTTTTCTCTCACATCCAATGCCAAATCAAGGTAGGTGACGTTGGACCCAATGACCACGACAATTAGGGTTTGGTTAGACAGAAATCCAACAATGACAACTGTGATGGATTCCAAGAGAAAGAAATGCAGACAATGATGACAACCTTTTTTTTACATAGGTATCAACATAGAGAAACTGTTGATGTCGCGATGGCTACTGGAGTTTAGTAGTGGCGAGTTTGCAAGAAAATGTGATGCCTTTGTTGATGATAACAAGGTTGGTTTGGTAGTTGAATGTGGGTTTGAGATTGAATTTTTTTTTCTTTTCTTTTTCTTAGAACAACAAGTTATTTTTCTTTTCTTTCACTAGAGCAACGAGATTTTCAAGCACAAAGAGAAAGAATTCAAGGCAAAGAGATTCAGAAGGATCTTCACCAGCCATGCGTCTCTTCTGATCAAGTTCATCGAGTGCTTTCTAGACTCTTCTACTATGTAGGTTCTCTTTCTTTTACGATCTCTCCTTTTTTTGTTGTTTTGATACCAAATTGTTGTAAACTCTAAGCACAAAGTAATTCAGAAAAATATTTGAATAAATGTTGTATTATTTAAAACAAGCTATTGGGTTATATAAGCTTTACAAAGAGATAAAATTTAAAACAAATAAATAACTGATCCTAATAACGTGGCAAATGATTATGAAAATAATGAGACTCTACCTACATGTTCTAAATAATATGATTTATTAATTGAATAATTTTTTGACAACTCTAATAATCCTAACAATAAAAAGCTCATAAAATACAAAGTATTTCACCGTTAAAATTTCATTATTTTTTAGAGTTTCAATATTTTTCTTTACACCAAAAAAGTATGGATTTTGATTTCTGTACTTGTATGGTTCAAAATAAACTTTATGTTCAATTCAATACCAAGCATCCATAAACTAAAAATTTAAGTTTATTAATTTAATACTGTAAATTCTTTATTTTGTGTAATTTAATATTATGAATTCTACAACTTAACCAATTTAATAATTAGTTCAATTTTGAGGAGTTTTAGTATACTAAGTTCATGATTTAATATAATTAATAAGTATTATTTTATAAATTTCTCTATTAAAATTATTAGTTCTCAATTTGTTATCAAATTTTTGATGGGATAACAGCTACTCCTAAACCTTGAGTCCGCTACAAACATACTGAAATATTGCATGTATTTAAACCAATAAATTAATGAAATATCATTTTTATGTAATCATGTATTGATAAATATTCAGCAAAATAAGGCCCCCCTCTTTAATTCCATTCACACTAAACTCCATATCCATCCAAAAAATGTAATAAGTAATTAATGAAGATATGTATGGTCGTAACTACCCCTCCACTGGGTTGGTTTTGGTGAATTAAATACTGGAACTTTTGGTACCATATAAGTTAAGGTGAAAATTAGTGTGTCATGTAATTTAATTCTATAGTTGCACGGCATGAGATGCTTATTAATTTTAACAAATTATCAAAAAATTACGTACGACAACGTTCCAAAACTTTAAATAAAAAATTATTTTAAATATATTAAAATATGAAATAAATTGCATCAATCTGTTAATCAAAAGGTAAAAAATAATAATAAAAGAATTTAACAACAAAAAAAATGATTTGAACGTGGGAATATAAATATGTGTTTTCCTTTTGGGTCAAGATAAAGATAATATGTTAAATCACTTAAAAAAACATGTTAAAGATAATATATATATTTGTTGATATTTTTTTTATCAATATTAATGATTAGATATATCTCTTGTTTTATGTGGACTTCAGAATAAAAAACACTCTTAGAATTTTAGACTATTACGGAATGTAGTGATTTTTGGCCTTCTCATGTTTAAGTAAGTCCGAATAATGAGAATAATGAGAAGACTGACGTCTCTCCTTGTAATGTAGAGAGATGCAAGAAAATATTTATGGAAAGAAAGAGTTTAGATCTCAATGTTTACGATTGAGAGAAGTATTTGTGCGTAGAAATGATGGTGATTAATAGTGAATATTTATAAGAAAAGAATATACATTTTGATGACACTTAATCGTAGAGATAAATTTATATTCAAATTCCAAAGCTTTATCTTCTTAATTATCTCATTGTTAAATAATTAAATGTTTAAATGTCGATCGTTTATCCGTTAAATATTTGACTGATACTGAAGTTTTTCTACTAATTCAACGCTGATTGGGCTAGTTTGTGATTTATATTACTGACTATGACCTCTCATATTTTGTCACATGATGTGAATTATATTACACTCAACATCATCCCCTTAGACCTGCTAGGGCTGGGTACATGGGCTAGAAGATCTACTTTGTAATTTTATCAGCATTTGAGTTCATTGTTTTTTGAGATGTCAAGCCCATTTTTGTGTGGTCATTACTCGAACATATGATGATCTTCTTGTGTGGTCATTACTCAAACATATGATGATTTTTTTTGTTTTCATCAAGCATTCATAGTGTGCGCGGTGATTTACTATTCATAGTGATTTTTATGAATTCTGAATCAGATTCCCAGTTAGGGAGTTACATCGACGCTAAAACTAATACTCAATAGGTTCACTTTCCTATTGTTGAAGAAATGATATGGATCCGAGTATGTGGGCTTTTCAGTCGATGGGCTATCCAATTTCTTAGGACCCATGGATGGGTCCTTTGATGAACGAATGAGATCCTACTTTATCCCTTATATAAAGATAGCTCCCCTCTTATTCTTTTTCATTTCATTATTCAAATACTTTTGAGAGACGGAAAAAGGGAGGGAGATGATGCACAAAATTATTGCATATAAATTTTGTATGATTTATAAAATAGCTCGTAAGTGCACGAAACACTTATAGAAAATGATAAATAAACTTTTAAAGTTAGTCTAAAAAGAAATCATGTGATTTTTAAATTATTTAATAAATTCTTGAAAATAAAATAAAATAACCTAAATATCTTATCACGATTGTCTTTGGTTGAGTTTCTAAACTACTAAAATAAAAGTAAATATAGGTTCAATAAACATTTATCATACAATAAAAAATTTATGAAATATATTAGTTAGTTAATTATTTTTACTCAATATTAAGTAAGTTATTAAATATATAAATTAATATTATTTATTCTTTCTTGTATATACAAATAACAAATTAATTAAGTCTACTATTTGTTATTAAGTAAAATCACTTATTGTCTACGATCAGATTTAACAATTAATTTTAATTAAATTGTACTTCTTTTTTAAGAGATTAATGAACCATTCAATTAATGCCTTCAGTTGGTTCTATCAATTTAAACTCACATTAAGGTGTCTAAGTTAGATTTATGATTTAAATATTTGGAATTAACTTTTAGATTTTAAAGCTACTATAAAAGATATATCACTAATATATTTTTCATTAATAATTTTTATAAAAATCCTTGAAATGAGCATGCTTTATATCAGATTTAGATTGTAATGTTCTAAAATCCAGGAATATTACTCTAAATCAAATACAAATAATATAAATCTTAAATCTAACTCTCTTGTTTATTATTAAAAATACTTCATCAATATATTATTTATTTATAATTTGGTTTTAATCGTAGTGAAGAAATAAAACTTAATTCATTATATAAAAAAATTAATTTACTTTAATATTTCACAAATGTAACATTACTAATATCCCACATATAGCGAGATATGTATAGTTTAATAAATGATCAATAAATTAAACATATAGTATGAAAAATAATACTTAGAGAATTTGAAAAGAATACATTTAAATATACCTCAACAACATTCATTAAAATTTCTTTTGTTATAGAAAACCTCTAAACAAAATTGATGCATCATTTATTGAATTGAAAGTAAAAACTATTACATAAATTAAATTTGTTCAACTCTCAAAAGAGAGAAGAACTTTAAATTAATAAAAGAGAAACTTAAGAAATGTAAAGAATGAAGGATAAAATATTAAGGGATATTTTTTATATAATAGAAACAGGGTCCTATTTATAGGGTGAGGAAATGAAAGAAATGTAAAATTTTTAGACTAGTGCCACGACATACATTTATTTCACGTCACTACATACATAGGTTTTACACGATTTGGGCATGATCCACTATGTTTGCATCACGTCATGTAACTTTTTCATGGCACAACCCACATCATTTTTGGGATGTATTGATATCATCCCTATTGCCTCACATCGTGGCATACAAAACTTTCACCATGCAGCATATTTGTCTCTACATCACTTGAAATCCTTTTATTTTTATAGCCTCTTTTCAATTTTTGAAACATATGTAATGCTTTACATATGTTATCTTTTTAAGCTCTAATAGTTGTAATGAAATGCTTAAAGTATAATTCTTTAAGTTAAATCATTTAAATATAAGAAATACTTTAAAAATAACAAAATATACTCATAATTTTGAAAAAATATATTTACGTAAAATGATAGTAAAACTAAGTAAATTAAATCCATTTAATCATTAAACATGCATAAAATCAAGATATATTAAGTGCTTGTGAGAACTTATCAGGGGATCTTGCTTTAAGCTTTGGTGAGTGTTTTTTCTTTTCATTTTATTTTTTAATTTTCAAGTTTCTTGTAGAAACTGTAAGATTTTTATTTTCCTTCTATCCAAACCCTTTGCACCCCATGACACTTACACTTACTCTTGCTTGTGTAGGTAGTGATGGAGGACGTAAGGATTGATGGATATGATTAAACTTGGTCGTCATAGGGATGAGCATGCACGAGTCGGGATAGATCATATAAGGTGTTCGTCGAATGGAGGACCGATAGAGAAGGAAGGGACCTATATTCGACTGTCTATAGTGTGTTTGATCATGGGGGTTAGGCTATAGTTCGGACATCTATGGTGTGTTTGACTATAGACCTGTTACCTTGGAGCGTACGGCCATGGTTTAGTTACCCATCGGGTGTCTGGCCATAATCCGGCCACCCATAAGATGTCTTGCCATGGTCAAATTAGCCATAGGGTGTCTAATTGTGGTGGAGACTTGAGTCCATGCTGTAGTATCTTGGGTCTAAGTAGTGACGATAAGGTGTGTTTCATGTCGGTTAGTGATTCCACATTGTCCCGATGATGTGGTTCTTTCTATGCGGTCTTTTGGATGATTATGACCCTTCTAGTGATGAATACTTGGATTTTATCCCGATTGATATTCCTAAGTACCAATTGAGTCCTAATGAATAATTCCTCACTTTATTTTCTATGAACAAGGTCTGTTGGAGGATGATTCTTTATTGGACAAAGTTAGGGAGATCTTTAATATATTGAAATTGATAATGTTGATACCTCAAGTTCTAGGTATGAGTTAGAACAACCATATTCTTGATAGGGTCATTTTATCTATTGATCACCTCTTTGTCAGATTGACATTGCCCTTTTCACCTATAGTGCAAAGTTTTAGCATATATTGGTGCTACACCATTGAAGTTTCTCCCCAAATGTTATCATATACTATTATCTTGTTAACTACTATAGATGGAATACAAACGTGAACTAATGGTGGATGAGTCCACTTATTGCTACTTTCCATAACTTTATGGTGGTAATCACAGTTGGTTTTATCTTAAACCCTTTACCAACCATGTTCTAGTTAAGAACCTTTCAGACACTAACAAGGGGTGGCAGGGCTCACTTTTCATAGTGGATAGAGATTTTAACTTAGATCTCCCAGGGGTCCTTCCCATGCTCATACTATACAAGAGGAATGATTGGACACTCTGAGATTGAACCTTATTATGGTATGTTTATTTGTTTCTGACTTGTTCCTTTTCCCCTTTTTATTTTTGTTATTCATTGATTGCGGGTTCATCCTTCCAAGAAGCGATTAAAGTCTATCATAATCTCAACAGTACACCCAAGAAAAACCAAAATAGTGATAGACTCTTACTTCTAGAAAGGATCACCTATTAGGGTTTGGATCCCATAGTACCTGAACCAGAAAGTGATGATCCTTTAAATCCTAACAATAAGTATTTGACTATTCTCTTTATTTGCCATATCTTATTTTGAATATTTAGTTGATATTTTTATCATTTTTGTAGGTATAACTTCTGATCTTCCAACTGGTTGGAAAAATATAAGCATGATAGCTCTTAGAATTCTCAATAAGTCTAATAAAAGGGGAAGATAGTCCCTATTTATAGAGTGACTGTTGTTGGAGCACCCCTTAGAAGGATAAGGTCTTCATCACTACCCATCAGGGTTCTATTGGCACCCATTGTAGGTGGTACAAGTTTACAACTTGTAGATTTGGATGTCCTTTATATGTCCTAACCTACACCTTATACTTTTTCAGAATCTACAAAGGGCATGTCATTAAAGTTTATGCTAATTTAGAGATTGAGGAAGAGCATCATAAGGCAATTTAGAATCGGGATGCTACTAAGCTTGCACACTTTGAGGCAAAGTAAGAGAAGGAAAACATAAAAGAGATACTTAGTGTATCCCAATTAGCTCATACGACATCAGTGTAAGCAATGGGTTTTTAGAGTCAAGATCATCTTGAATATGTGTGTAAGCTACGAAAAGCTCCCAGGGTGTGGTATGATAAGATTATTGAATTTTTAACACAAATTGGTTATTCAGTAGCACCTACAGATTCTAGCTTGTATGTCAAAGGCAATAAAGGAAAGCTAGCTATCATGCTACTGTATGTAGATTATTTAATCATAATCGATGATGATAAGGTAGAAATTCTTCAAACAAAGGAGAATTTATTAGTCTGTTTTCAGATAAAAAAACTTAGATAGCTCAAGTACTTTCTTAGTCTAGAGGTTGATCACACACAAGAAGGAATAATTCTTTGTCAACAAAAGTATTCCAAATATTTGTTAAAGAGGTTTGAAATGCTTGAATGTAAGCCGATTTTGACACTGATGGAACCAAATGCCAAAATGTGTGCACATGAAGGAAAATATTTGAAAGATGTGACAATGTATCAAAAATTGGTAGGTATTTTAATTCACTTAACCTTAACTCGACATGACATTTCTTATGCAGCTAGTGTGATGAGTAATTACATACAAAATCTAAAAAAGCCTCATTTGGAAGTAGTTCAACAAATATTGAGATATGTGAAGATTATAATTGACTATGGTCTTTTGTACAAGAATGGTGGAGATGACAAGTTAATTGGTTACTACGATGGTGACTATGTAAGAGATCGTGATACTAGGAGATTAACAACTAGGTATGTGTTTAAGCTTGGTTCTGGAACAATTTTTTGATCTAATAAGAGACAGCCGATAATATCATTATCAACAATTGAAGCTAAGTATCGAGCAGCGACAATGACAACTTTACATGGTTGATACAGTTAATGCATAATCTACATCAACCAATAGATTATGCAGTTTCGTTATACTATGACAATCAATCGACAATTCGTTTGACGAAAAATCCAATCTTTCATGTAAAAACTAAACATATTGATGTATACTATCATTTTATCATAGAAAATGTTATACTAGAAGAAAATAAGATAAGACAATCAAGATAGATGATCAAGTTGTAAACTTCTTCACAAATTTCACTGTCATCTTGACATAATAAAAATAACAAGAAGTAGTATTGAAGAGTAGTGTTGAAGATCAATCCCAACCATTAAAAGCCCAAGAAAAATAAAAGCGTAAACTATTTTATCAAAGTAGAATACAATAAAAGCTTCTCACTAAATTTTGTAAGAAAGTTTTTTTGAAATTTCTAAAAAGATATAAAAGAGAGATTTTTTTAAAAAAATATTATAATATATTTTATTACGAATATAAATCAAATAACTTTCGATATTAATAAATTTAAATTTGATTACTCTTCCTAAAATTAAAACAGTACCTGAAAATGAAGAGCGACGTTATAACCCCAAAACCCAGAAAGTCATATAAAGTACTCTTCGTCACAGTAGTACTATACACATACAGCAAAAAGATGAGGATTTTGTTTGTTTCTTACAGAAATTAAGAGGGTGACCAGCACTATACAAGAAGATGACTTTTTTTCTTCGTTCTACTGCTCTAGTCAGTCCTATAAAGATACTTCATGCTCTTTATAAATTTTTCAAAACAAGTGATGTGGGAGGTTTTTTTTTTTCAGAACACTTGTACGGTTTTAGCTTTTTTCAAAGAAGGATATATTTTGTCATTTGGGTACGACTACAAGCTCTTAGCTTTCCAAACTGTATATTCACAAATATGTCGAATATAAATGCTAGTTAATGGGATATATTTATAATTATACTAATTATGATATATTATATATCATAATAAGCTTTCATTTACAAAATTATTTTATAACACACCATAATTAACATGTTATAAATCATGATATAAATATAAGTATTCCTCTAAGCACATATTCTAAAGTTAAAAATTATACATTGCTAATATATTAATATTAATGTATCGGTTCAAATCAATCATAATCTAAATATTAATACAAATTTAAATGTATGATATGAAAAAATAGAGCAATTTTTAAATCTTTGTATTCTTTCTCCATGACATTGAGTTTTAAAGTTTAAAAAGAAATAAAATTTGTAAAAATATACCTCAAAATGAATGTTATTTGAAAAATAGTACAAATAAAAATAAGAGTTTAATCGAAGAGATTGATACCTTAAAGGTAACTTACTTAATGTATTGGTATCACAAATATCTTATGTTGTTAAAATGTTTAATTTTAATATTTGTATTCTTTTTATCTTTTTTGAATGATAGTCAAATGTTTTTTTCTTCTCTAAAATACTATTTTAGCCTTTTAGTGAAGAGTTTTTTTTTAAGTTAACTAGAGCTATAAAAAATTATTTGTTTTAGAGGTTAGATCTAACATTTCTTACTAAAAGTTACAAAAAAAAACCGTTCAACTTTTAATTTTTTTTAAAAAAATATAAATAAGTTATTAAAAATCATAACATTATAATAATTTTATTAGAATATGATGAAAATATTTTTTTATAATCATTAACGGTATTAAATATGACATGAGATTGAAAAATTTATTTAATATCTATGCTAATAACCGATGGACAACGAGAAGAGAGAGGACTCATAGAATATATAGACTCGAGGAAGAAGATAACAAGAGACTACGATGCCAACCCTAGTAAATGTGACAATTTTATATGTCTCCTATTGAAGTAGGGTAAAAACGCAGCCCATGATTCCTTCGGCCCATTAGTCCCAAACCCAGAGAAATTGTTATCAAAAAACAATAAATTACAAAGTGACCATGTATACTTTTACCTAATACACCATGAACCATAAAAATAAAAATAATTTTTAATTTAGCCTTCCAGTACTAATTTGACTAATTGATGGATAAATTCACAAATCAATAGACTCAAAAGTCAACATTCTTGTCTTATAACTTATGCAAGTCACAAATAAACCAGTCAAAGTGACTAATTGGTATTTAGATAGTTATTTGAACTTAAATCCTCCAGAGAATGCCCGTTAGAGTAAGCCAGTTAAACATATAGAAAATTGTAACAAACTAGGTTTTTACATTAATGTGACAGTTTATAATTTTAAGCATTGTAATTCGAGTTACAACCATAGATTTTTCATAAAATTTAATTATTAATTTCCTTATATTAAATATAATATATTTTTTATCATTTTAAATTAATTAATTAATAATTAATAATTAATATAATTATTCACAATATAAAAACATATATATAACTTTGAAGAAGAAAAAAAAGAATATAAATAAATATTGGGCAAAAACACAACAAAATTAAGACTAATAAATTCATATATGTGATTCACTGGTTACTTATTTAGATTTATATGTTTAAATTAAACAAATAATTATAAATGTTTTGAAAAAAAAAAAAAAAACTTATCATCATAAAAATAATCCATTTTTATTATTAAAAAAATCTCATACATCTTTTTATTCTAAATATCATGTTTAAATTGACGTACAATAATTTTATTTATTTATTATTTTTTTTGTGATACAGTCATGTAAATTATAAGGTCGGTAAACCGATATAACTCAGAATCTGAAAGAAGATAAAATGAAATGGGAAAGAGGATAAAACTTTGTGATACTTTTTTATCGTGGAAATCCAATAGGCTTTGGGTGGTACTAGACTACTAGCCTTATAGGTGGAGTGAACGATTCGATTTTTTATTTATTTAATGACGATATATAATAAAATAGAGAAAAAAAATAGTCGCGCTAATTTCAACAATTTTGAACAGAATTAAATAACATTGTTCTTCCTAATTATCGAAAAAAAAATAAATAAATAAAAAATAATTTGTTCTTCCTCTTTGAAAAACTATACACGTAACAACTGGGAGTACAATACCTAATTTATGTGATTCCAATAATATTATTTATTATATATTTTCTTTTATTTATTTAATAATAATAATAATAATAATAAGAGAAAGAATAAACGGTCCTGATAATCCCGACAATTTTTTTTATCCGGGTTAAATAGCATTGTTCTGGGTCCAACATCGCTGGGTCTATTTCAAAGCTCCTATCTTTATAAATGTCCCTGTATGAGCGACGAGTCATTGCACCATAATGACAAACCAAACCCCGAAAAGGCCTATTCGATCAAACAACTGATACACACCTCGAAGGCTCTTTCTCTTTCTTTCCTCTCAAGTCTGATCATTTCGGGAGTAAACCAAATTAAGACCAAAAAGACTTCTTATAGTTCATAAAAATGAGCAATGAAATTCAAATATCTGAAACTGAGAGCAGTTCAAACTTAGTCTCATTTTCATCCCCAACCTCACCTGAGTCATCAACTCGGTCACCACAAAACTCCAAAACAGAATTGTCGGAACAAAATAAGAAAAACAAGCTCATTAAAGATTCTAACAAACACCCAATCTACAGAGGAGTCCGTCGGAGAAGTTGGGGCAAATGGGTCTCTGAAATTCGAGAGCCCCGTAAAAAATCACGCATTTGGTTGGGAACTTTCCCAACTCCAGAAATGGCTGCTAGAGCTCATGATGTGGCAGCTTTATGTATAAAAGGCAACTCAGCCATTCTCAACTTTCCACAATTCGCTGATTTGCTTCCTCGTCCTGCTTCTAACTCACCCCGTGATGTTCAATCAGCTGCTGCTAAAGCTGCCCAAATGCACAAACTTGGTTCACAATTATCTGTTTCATCTTCATCTTCATCTTCTTCCTCTCTCTCTTCAATTGTTTCAGCAATGGACTTGTTGACTGATTCAGAGGAATTGAGTGAGATTGTTGAATTGCCAAGTCTAGGAACGAGTTATGATTCAACCCAGTTAAGCCACGAGTTTGTATTCGTCGATTCTGAGGAGTGTTGGGTTTATCCACCGCCATGGTTGCAGACTGTTGAGAACTGTAACGGGTACATCTGTGATGAGTTTGGAATGGCAGATAATGGTTTCATTTCTAGCAGTTTTGAGAGTTCTATAATGCTAGATAGCACGACTTTAGAATTGAGTTATGTATGATAAATCTATCATAAGAAAGAAAATAAGTTATGTATGATAATTCTATCATAAGAAAGAAAATAAGTTATGTAAATCAAAAGCGATGACAAGTAACATGAGTCTAAATATGTATTTTCTTTACCAATAATATGTTATGAATTCTGACTTGTGTCATATGGTTATTTTTTAACTTTTTAGTGAATCTATTTCTCTGTTCTGCGTGTTAAAGTTCCAGTGATTTTTCTTCAAGGGCTTAAAATTTCTGTGTTTTTCTCTGTTTCTTTATGGTTCTGTTTCTTTCTTCTGTCTACGTGTAATCATCTAACCGTCTACAGTAAGAACAAATTTCATAAACACTTTCTTTTTTTTTTTGGGCAAAATAATGTACTTTGTGACTGTCTCGTCAATCAAAGAAAAGAAAAAATTGTAGTAAAACCAGCTTCTGGATTCCATTTTATTTAAAAATGCTTATCCCATGTGTCTACATTTGACCAAATTCTGTGAAATTCTAATAACTTTGAACCGTATTTACTCACTTTATACTTTCTCGTATATTGGAATTTGAAAAGGACAGAACAGTATAAATTGGAATATTAAACACAAAAATAACCCAAACTAGAAAATTAACTCAGCCTCGTAAATTATATAATATATATATATATATATATATATGACTCTGTTAACTGTTCTGTTTTTGTCTTCCGATCAAAAAGCAAACAAGTGATTAGATAGATGATGCAAATAACATTATAAAAACTATTAGGGTAATGAGAGTAAAATTAATAAAGAAGGATTCTGCTCAGAATTCAGTTTTTGATTATTGAAGCTATGATTTGAGCAGACTGTGTTGAAAAGGAAATATGATGAGCTATAAATAAGACAAGGACCGTCGACTTCGTTAAAAAGGTAATAAATAATATAATAATAGTCACAATAATAAATGTCATGCTACTAGATTTTTGTAAATATTTTCTATTTAGAAACGAACATATGTAATCTTTTCAATACATGAACAAAGGCTGGTTCCAGTTAGTTGTTTTGGATTTTAGCTCTGTTTTAGATGGAAGTAAAAGTAAAGTCTTATTATCCTCCCTCCATATTCTCTATTTCTTCTTTTGTTCTACATTAATAGAGTTAGACAAACTAAGAAACTGCTTTGTGAAGAGCCTTACCTATCATGTCGTTTAAAGTAATTTTTCATATGCAAGAAATTTCAGGGCTATTATCTTCCAAAGACTTTAAATTTGTGTGTATTTTTCCAAAACACACATAAATTTACAATTAAATCACTCACTTATAAAAGTCATAGTTTTTTAGTTTTTTAAAATAATATGGTTACCTTAATATAATTATTGATTTGAGTGGAGAATTATATATGTTTAACACTTCTTTTGTTTTCTAACAAAGTATTTATTGTTTTTGTAGTTTGTTAAGAAGATAGATGTTTTAGATTAATAAAATTTAAAATTTATATAATTTTTTTTAAATATAAAAAAAAAATAATACAATTAATAAAAAATATACCGTAAAAATAATAAAAAAGAATCCTTTATTGATTCACTCTTCCTATATATGTATTGGAATGATTACTTAAACCCAAAACTTAATTATACAAAGATCAATTATGCATGCAATAAATCCATAAAGAAGTAGTCTCATCATTTGTTTTCGATAATCCAATAGGAGGAAGAGCCAATTGAAAATTATATGAGGAGGTTTAAGACGAAAAAAATGAAAATTTTTCAATGTTTTGACTCCATAGTAATTGAAGTTTTCCACAAAAGAATCAAGTGTGGATTGATCTATGAAGAAACCCATAAATTCATAAATGTGGAAAGGGAAATGAAGTCCACTAAAGGATTGGTCAATAGAAGTGTAAATAAACCTACCTCGAGTAAAAGAGAAGATAATAGAAAGCCTGTCAGGGACAGGAGTCCAAACTCTCCTCGTTTTAAACCTATGATCACACCAAGCGGAAGCTCGGGGACTTGGGGTCAGGCCTTATTCCTTTTCAAAGGTCCATATTTATGAGTTTTGTTGATAGAGGTAGTGCAATGAATAGAGCATCTTAACAATGTCAATTAGCCACCACCTATGAAGACCCCACTTAGAAACCCCAACAAATATTACGTGTTCCAAAAAGACACGGGACATTAGACAAGAGATTACAGACAACTTAAATGGGAGATTGAACATTTACTTTCAGAAGGATATCTACGTGATATTGTTGATAGAATATGGGGGCTACAAGAAGGAAATCCAAGAGGTAACAACCCTATTCAACGAAGCAAAACACCCTAAATCCAACTATTATGGACATCAACGAGACTAATTAGGCTTTACCAGGGGATGTTTGAATAATTCACACCATACATGGTGGACTTACTATAGCAAGTTACTCCATCAATTCAAGGAAAAGATATGCTTGGGAAGCCAGAGACATGAATCGGTTGGTTTATAATTTGAATCCTGAGGGGACGATTTATCCTATCATCTTTGATAGAAAAACAGTTCTCTCGGCTCATGATGATCCTCTGGTAAATATAGTCAAGATCGCACACTGTGAAGTGCTCAGAATTCTAGTAGACAACGATAGCTCTTCAGATTTATTATACTTGTGTTCCTTATTGGATATGGGGATATACCCTAAGGAGATTACACAACAACAAATTCCACTAGTGGGTTTTAATGGCATTGTAACTATGTTAGTGAAGACCATACGCTTATCGGTCTCCGTGAAATGAGCTATAATCTTACAAATTTTGTAATATTAAACACCCCTACATCTTACAATGCAATCTTGGGTTGATCTTGGATCCATAAGATGAAAGCACTACCTTCCACATATCCTCAACTTGTTAAATATGCTACTATTGATAGGATTAAATAAATCAAGGGAGATCAGGACAAGGCGAGGAGTTGCTATGATCCCATCATGAGAAAAGTAGTACCCTTATCATTGAAGTAGCAATTAAAATGAGGTTGTTTGTGCTATATTGGTAGTCTACCCCTTAAAGGATATCTTAGGTTAGCTGGAATAGTCCAATTTTCTCTTTCAAATAGAAATTGAGTTAAGTGAATTCGAGATATGCTATAAGCCATTGTCGACAATCAAGGGACAAGTTCTCGCAGATTTCGTTGCTGAATGGACTCGGGAGTGTACACCAGTACAAAAGACTAGAAAACTAGCATATATTGTAGTAATACCTACCCTCAAACCAGATCTATGAAAGGTGTATGTTGATAGTGCGAGCAACTCGAGAGGATCGGGGATTGGAATTGTGATATTTACTCCAACATAGGGCTTGATAGAGTAGTGTCTTTGTATCACTTTTCGGGCGACGAATAATGTGGCTGAATATGAGGCATTGCTCTTAGCCTTACACCAATTGATAACCTTGGGAGCTAAAAGAGTATTGATCCATAGTGACTCATATCTAGTAGTAAACCAAGTGGGTTATGAGTTTGAGGCTAAGGAAGAAAAGATGAAACTCTATATGCAAGACGTGAAGAAAGTGAGGGTAACCTTTGAAACATTTAAGATTAAACAAATTCCTCGAGAAGGAAATGCACATGCCAATTCCCTAACTACATTGGCATCAGTAGTGAACTCAGACTTAAAGAGGGTGATCTCAGTATTATATTTTTTGAGTCTAAGTATCAGGAAAGATAGAGTAAAGGATCAAACTCAGTCGGACATCAACTCTACAACTTACACTTCTTGGCTGACCTCGTACTTAGAATACCTCATCAATGATACCCTACTAGAGGATAAGGACTTTGCTCAATAAATTATGACAAAAGCAAAAAACTATACTACTATCTAGAAAGTATTATATCGAAAAAAATTATGGCGGACCGTGGCTGAACTACTTACCTACCTCGGAAGCTTAGATTGTATTGAGAAAATTACATGAGGGAAAATGTGGAGCCCACTTTGGAAGAAGAACCCTTTCCCAAAGAATCATTTGACAAGGTTATTATTAGCCTACCCTTCTCAAGGATTTCATCGTTCACGTCAAAAGATGTGACAGGTGCCAAAGGCACGCCAATGTACCACATCAGCCAGCCAATGACTTGAAGTTCATAGTCAGTCCATAACCATTTCAAAAATGGGGACTGAATATTGTTGGGCCCTTACCCTTTGCCATGGGCCAAAGAAAGTTTTTAATAGTAACAACTTATTATATTTCTAAGTGGATAGAGGCTGAACCATTAGCTAGAATTCAAGATATGGACGTGCAAAAATTTATTTGGTGAAATATAATATGTAGATATGGTTTACCCAGGGAGTTAGTCACCGATAATGGCTCGAAATTCACAGGTCAACACTTAGTATCTTTCTGCGATAAAATGGGCATCAAGTTGTCCCATTTCACCCCTTATAGACCACAAGAAAATGGTCAAGCATAATCATCCAACAAAATACCTATCAACATATTATGGAAACATTTGGAATGAGCAAAAGGTAAATGGGTGGATGAATTTCCCGATGTTCTTTGGGCCACAAGAAAAGCTCCTAGGGTATCAACGGGGGAAAGTCCTTTTCTCTCGTCTATAGTACTGGAGCAATTATACCTTCAGAGATACATGAGCCTACTCTCAAGTCAAAGATCACGCAAAAATATAATGATAACTTAAGAAGTGAGGATCTTATAGTGTCCGAAGAAAAAAGGGAGAAGCTTTGATACACATCGAATCATAAAAGAGAGTAATTTAAAAGATGTATAATAGATTCGTCAAACATAAGAGCTTCAGTATAGGGGAATGGGTCTTGAAATCATTGGGAAACAAAGTTGAAACTACCTATGGAAAGTTTGCCACATTATGGGAAGGCCCGTATCAAATATATGATATTACTTTAAGAGGGTCTTATTTGATCGAATGTGACAACATAAAGGAGGAGTTTAGTTGGAATGGGAAATACCTCAAGAAATACTATGTATGAAATCTTATGATTGATATATTGAAAAACTATGATGTGTTTTGAGTTCATTTATGTGTTGTATTATAACGTGAAAAATTATCTAATGACCTCCCAAGTTGGAGGAAGGAGTCAACTGACCTCCCTACTAAGGATGCGGGATACATCACATGCCTCATGATTAGAGAAAGGAGTCTATTGACCCTTCCACTTGAGATGTGGGATATGTCCTAAGAAAAAGACTTGAGTTCCACGACAAACCTCCTCTTTAGGAATGCATTTAGGGGTTGAATTCAATTTTTCCTTTACATGTCTCTTGTCCCATGAAAAATAAACGTGGCGACCCTTCATGATTGGAGGAAGGAGTCAACTGACCCCCCTACTTGGGATGAGGGATATGTCCCATGCCTCATGATTGGAAGAAATAGTCAACTGACCCCCCACTTGGGATGCAGGATATGTCTCATGCCTCATGATTGGAGGAAGGAGTCCATTGACCCCTCCACTTGAGATGCATGACACATCCCGAGAAAGAGACTTGAGTTCCACAGAGAATGTCCTCTTTAGGAATGCATTTAAGGGTTGAATTCAATTTCACTCTTACATATCTCCTATCACGTGAAAAATAAATTCGACGACCCTCTATGATTAGTAGAAGGAGTCAACTGACCCCCCACTTGGGATGCATAATACATCCCATGTCTCATGATTGGAAGAAGGATTTCACTGACCCCCCCTCCCCCACTTGAGAGTCGGGATACTTCCCAAGAAAGAGACTTGAATTCCATGGTGAACCTTCTTTTTAAGATCGCAGGTAGGTATTGGATTCTGTTTCACCCTTACAGTTTCCATACCTTGTGCAAAATAAACGCAATGACCCCATGTTTGGTAGCAGGAATTAAATGACTCACCCACTTGCAACGTGGGATACATCTCAAGATATTCAATATGACATTAACAACACATTTAATCCAACAATATAAAATTGATATAGGTAAATGAAATGTCTAAATATTATTACATTATTTTAAGACAAATTATAATCTTTAATGACAATAAATACTATTATTACAAATGTGACGTCAAAGCTTCATTATGAGTTTTGTCACTTATTTGCAAGATGTACTTATTAGTTCTCTAACATAGGATCTTTACGAGTATTTTTCTCGAGTGCCCTATATTTCCTATACTCTACCAATTTCTGCAATTCATCCCGCTCCTCCTTATATCTATCTCGTTCGTGACATGCAGTCTTTAATTCATTACGCATAATTGCAACTCTTGATCCATAACTCCACAACGAATCTTCAAGATACACAACTCCAATTCCACAAATTTGATCGCTTCTTGACACGTCTCAGCTTTTTTTTTTTTTTAATCTTTCATAAGTGATATGGAATGCGTTAAAATAATACGAAAATAAATATAGAAAGATTAATAATTATACCTTCTAAGAAACATATCAAAATAAAAAAATAACTAAATAATAAGGTCGCTTACATCAAGAACACATCTAGCCATCATATGTTAGATTGTTCCTTTCTCTTGTTTACGACCTCCATAAATAGAAGTTCGGTCTTTAAGCACCCCGAAGTGGTGATACAATTCATCTTGAGCATTAAGATTATTAACATCACGCTTTTAAAAAGATCATTCATACCATTACCTTTACCCCGCTCTCTTTTTATATTGTATATACTCTATAATTAATTAATATCATCCCCTAACCTTTTCGCTAAGGATGGGAGAGGTAGCTCACTTTCTTATAATGGGGAGAACCTTAGTGGCTGGCAAGGTCATTTGGTTCACCTCTTTGCTAATGGAAAGTGAAAATAGGTTGTTATCCTCTAACAGGGAGTTCTCTAGTGACTGGCAAAGATACCTCTTGGTACAAGAAAAACATGATCCCGTTTCAATTGGGTCATCTAAATTCACTTGGCTATAATCCGTTATTTCTAAACGCTCACGACCTCAAACAAAATTTTGGTTTTCTTCAAGTCGCATGTAACTTTATAATTGATCTTAATTCTAAGACACAACCCCAAACACTCGAGAAAAATCATCTTTCATGATTGGATAAATCACACAAATGATATGAAGAGTCATTATATAAATAAAACTATGCATTTAATGGTTATAAAAATTTCAAATTCCCAGATATTCCTTGCATAAAAATTTATATCCAAAATTAAATCTCAAAAATACAAGAACAAGGTGTTTTTTACGGAATGGCTTCTTCTATCATCCCTTCAGGACTGCTAACAAGTTCGACCTCATCACCATGAGGTGAAGGCTATAGAGTATCATTTGGGGGTGCCTTAGACTTGAAACTTTGAAAGGCCTATATAAAAGTAAAATAGGGCACAATCAGCTCCAACTTCTCGGCCTGAGTCTTGAGGCTACTAACCACAAAACCCATGCCATTTCTATTGGCTTTAGTGCACTCTGCTTTCAAAGTATCTACCAAGGATGAAAGCGAGCTCATTTGATCTCACATGGCACACATCTTACTTTTCATTGTGCAAGCTTTTTTCTCAACCTCTTTGGCGACCTGCTCGGCCTCCTTATCCATTTGCTCGAAGTGTTTAGCTTGTTATCCATGTTCAAAATATTATCCATCCACTTTCCTTAGTTTCTAAGTTTTATCTAGTAGGTCTCCTTCCATATTTAAAATTTTGGCCTTATACTCAGCTATAAGAACATCCTTTTCCTTAACAACCTTTTCATATTTCGCAATCTCCAAGCGACTAACTTGCACCTCGCACTTATAACCTCTATGGGATAGCTTGCCCTCTTTGGCTAATCACATAACTTGAATACATTAACAAATTGGTGATGCATAATAGGGATGATAAGTACAATAGTGGGAAGAAATGATGTAAAAACTCAACTCAATCATGTGATCTATCATCAACTTGGCATTTGAACCACCCTCTATTCTACGGTCAATCCTGACTTAGGACCTTTCAACATCAATACCAAAATGATGAAACATATCCTTCTTTAGGTCAGTTTGCCCAAATATTCCTTCATTGAAATAGGTAACCACGGTGTCCAATACCATGGCCTTCTTCAAGATGACTTCATCAAACTTGAAGTCATCTAGATGCATGGCTTCCATGCCCAGGTTTTATTCTTCCCTAACCTTCATATTTGGTGGCCTCATGTCTAGGGGTAAGGGAGAACTTGGTTGTACATAAACTATAGGAGGGGATGTGACCTCTATTATGGGTGTGACCTCTATTGATTCCATGAGAACTTGGTCCCTGGTTGGTGAAGACGACATGGGTTCCAGACGTGGGTAAATGAGAACCAGGTCTTGGACACCATAAGTGCCTATTAAATCTTCAAGGTCAATATGCGAGTAATCCATATCTATACAATATAAAATTAAAAATTCAATAAAATAGTAGAACCATGAACTAAAGTAGTTACCTCGTAAACAAAATGACAACCTGAACACTCATTTGTATATTTCCTCCACACCTTGAACCTTTTCAAGCGAGCTACAATCATTATTTCTCAATAGCTTTCGTGTGAGGTGTGCTATAGATTGATCCTCCTAATCTTTTCTTTTCCACTTGGATTTAATTTTCTCATCAGATCGTTGGCACGAGGTTGGATAGTGCTAAAATGATGATTCCAAGTGTTACGAACAGGTAGGTATACCCTGCTACCCTAGATTTCCCTAGTAATATAAAAATATTTATCCTTCCAACCTGGGCTACTATCGAGGAGTTTAAGATGTAGCATGTTCCTAACAACACATGATATGTATGCCTTTCCTTTATCCAGGTCGTTCTACTTCAAGCAATACAAGGTTTGGCGTCCATCAGTTGTAAGGTCTACCCTGTGTTCACCAATAATAATAGAGAGACACATAAGCATTTTCCACCCATTGGGATTTACTTAGGCGAAGTTGATATCGAAAGTGTGGAGGGCATTAGTTACCATTCTAGGGACATCGAAGTCCAAATTTTAAAAGGCCATTAAATGTATCACCCATCACCCATTTGGGAGATCATCGATGTCACATAAATAGGAGGTACAAGCATTAAACCAACCCGAGGAGGGATGCCATATTTATACCTAATCTCAACCAGGTTGTTCGCTACTAGAATGTTAAGCATCTTTTCAATCTGATGTTTATCTTTAGTCCTATGGTTGGGTCCATCCCGACTCTCTCGCTTTTTCTTAGGATGGGGTACTTTGGTGGTCGTTGATACAAAGATCCTAATGATAGGTACATGACCCCGTGAAGACGATGAAAAAATTACATAGGATCCCGATGAGGTAGGGAGAGTAAGGATGCTCTCCTTGACTAGTGAGCTTGAAATAGGCCTCTTATCGCGACCCTTAGAAACCTCAGAAGGTCGTTTAGTTTGTGATAAAATAGTCACTAAACAACCTGAATTTTACGACCTTTCTTTGCAAGGATCCCCCTTAAAGGAATATTCTTAGTTGAGGTTTCCTTAGGAAGAGAATGAACCACCTCATTTTGATACAAGGTAAGTAAAAATGAGAGGAAGAAATTACCTAAATTATATGATGCATGTCATTTGAATCTCAACCTAAGAATAGAAAATGGGATTATTCCCAATTGATGTTGTTAATCAAATGGGCTAAAATTCAAACCAAGTGTTTTTTTTCTAACAGATTGACAAAGAACAAGGTAATATAAAGATAAATAACTCGTTGAATTCTCTGAAAACAAATTTAACTAAGTTAAAATAGATAGGGTAAAAGTGAATTTATTTACTACTAATAAAGGAGATAAGAAAGTTGAAAAGTTTACTGAGTGAAAATAAAATTAATTAGAGGAATATACTTTGTAACGATCTATTAACCTTGTAACTAGAGGAGTTTGTATCAAATAGTCCACTTAAATGGCTATATATTAATGAGCTCATTGTGTCAAACTTTCTATTTATAACGCCTTCAATTATGTAAGGATTAGGTAACGAATTAATATTCCATTGATTTATCAAAATCAAGGGAATATGGGAGTTAATGTTTGATATTATACACGTAACAGGTACGTAACTTAGCAACCTAAGATACATCGCTACCATATAACGACCTGATGAGTTAAAAGATTAAGATCTGATGAGTGATGATCTATACCATATAGCAACCTCGTCACCATACACTATCCTAATGACATGGTAACCAATTTAAGGGGCCTTAGGTCATCTATATGTAACGACCTGTTTATGTAACTCCTATGGCAACTTGTTTATGTAACTCCTATGACGACCTCGTTAATATGAGTTGTATTATATGTATTCTAGTTGTTTGTATGAGAACTCATACTCATGTAACTCATACAACTGTCTAATAGGTATTATATATATTTCTTTAACGAGGAGAATACATAATGTTTATTTATTAATATTTTCTACCACTCATTAAAAATCACTAAAATTTCAAACACATTAAGATCTCTCCAAACACACATAAATATTTATGTTATTTTAATCACTTTTGTTAAAACTAAATAACTTTTATTAAAAATTAAATGTTAGAAGTATTTTTATAATAAATTAAATAGTGAAGATATTTTTGTTATCTATGTTAAACTTTATACTCAAAATATATTAATTCTTATCTTTTTTGAGCCCTCCGTGCTTGATCATTATGTGCTGTCTCAAAAGGATAAGTAACGACTAGCGTTAGGGGTAATATATATCGTGTTATTTAAGATAAAGTGAATCAGCCTGTTATACTCTTTTTTAATTTAATTTATTTTTAAATATAACTAATAATATAATATTTTCTATTAACTATATTATATCCATACATTTTTATATATAAATTTATTTTATCTTTTAATATAAGATTTTATCTTTCTATAAGTTATAAAGATATAAAAATAATTATATTAATTTTTTTATAAAAAAGTAGTAAATTTTTAAACTTAATAGTTTTTAATAAAAATAAAAGAAATAAATAATGTTAAATTATATTTAATTTTTTATCAATAATTGATTTTAAATAAGGAAAAAATAATTTTTTAATAAAAAAGGTAACAAGTGAATGTTAAAATAATTTTGTAGATATTTATTTATTTTTTTTTTTAATATTAAAATAAATTTGTATTGATATTCAAAAATATTCTTCAATTTACCTATTTTTTAATAATTTTAATTATCTCTTTTTTTATTAATATGATTTTTCATTATCTCATGAACCCAGATGACTTTTTATTTTCTTGATTAACTAAAAATTTTAATTAATAAATAAAAAATAATAAAACACTTTCTAGTCTCTTTATACCACTAGCTACATGCACTAGGTTATAAGTTCCAATCATGATATTAATGAACTCATTAAAATTACTTGAATGAGAGCTATTTATTAGCTCATATTGATACTTTGTATATAGATGAATCTATAAGGTTAAATGTTGATAGTATCTTTTTATTAATATTTAAAAAAAAAAAAAGAGAAAGGGAAAGAAGCTAATTTTTAACTTCAAGTAAATAATTAATTGGACTTACTATACTTTTTCCTTTACTTTAATTAGGTTTTAATGCTGATTAATTAATGACATGGACTTTTGAACTTAAAAATGATAATTGATTGGGGAAAATGGGAAATACACAAAACTAAGAAGCAGAGCTCCAAAACTATACAAGCAAACTGAATATTCAGTAGATGTTGCATAGATCAAGAGTGCTGGATGGCAATATCAGGGCCTCATAAAGTTTATAGTGCAATAACGTCAGTTCAACCACATCCAATAGTTACCATGTCAGTGACAAGTTTACAACTATCTTTTTACTCCCTTTTAAGGTTTTTTTTCTTCCTTTTTTTCAAAGTGATACGTCAATTATTTTATTGATTTAATTAAATAATATATAAATATATTTTTTTACGTAACATACTTTTAAAAAATTTTAAAATAAAATTAATTAAATAATTTCATCGTATAAAAAATATAGAGTATTTTGTTACATTATGTTTAGCATTATATAGTTTATGTATCACTAATTATTAATAAATTAAGTACTAAAAAATATATAAAAATTAGTTAACATTTTTATGTCAAGAAATATATTTTCTCAAAAAAAAAAAAGTGAATATATATGACCATTAATTTATGGTCATTGCCATACTTTTTCAAAACAGAAAATAACCAAGAAGGCCAAAAATTGGTCAATTATTTATACAGAGTAAATATCTATCAGTTGTCTGTTCAGAAATGAAATCAGTTCTTCAGATATGGAAGTTTCCCTTAATTACGATACCATACGTCAAAAATGAATTATCCGTTGTCTATTTGTCTTAATGTGTATAGAAACATGTGGTGAGTAAAATGACCACCATGGCATATCAGTTATTTATTTATTTATTTATTCGTATATTAGAGTCGCCAAATGTCAATAAATGTTTTATACATTAGAAAAAATGTATTATTTATTTGGTTATTTGATGATACTCGTTTCCTAAGTGCAATTATGTGCGTTGTGATTATTAGTAAATAATTTATTTACGTGATGTGTATTTGTGTTTTTTTTTTATAAGTCAAATTCTCATATTATTTTAATTATATAAAATTTAAATTTTTAATTAATTTTTTTTAAAAATATTTAATTATTATATTATATTCTCTGTGTTAAGAAATATATATAATATTTTTATACAAAAATTATAAATAAATTAGATATATATTATCATTAATTTATTTTAATAATTTTTATATATAATATTAATCTATTTACAATTTATAAAAATGATAATTTATTATTATTAAAAATATTAAAAATATGAATAAGGTATATAAATTTATATCATAATAATCATGACTTGTTATGTGTTAAAATAATTTTAAAGATAATAAATTTATTTATTTTTTAATTTAGATTAATACATTATAATTATAATGAGTATCTAATATTTGTATATAAAATAACTAGTGTAGAATGGGATCTTATTTTTCGGATCACCACGTATTCATTTCTCATCATTTTTCTTCCGGACCCACAAGATACTGACAATATCTTGCCTCTTTTGGCAAAAGACAAATATATTTAATTTGTATAAATATATATAATTAATAATGTAATAAGTATAAAAGACAAAAAGATAAAAGTAGATGGCTGATAGCTACAGCAGAAGTATACAATAATTTTGTGAGTTTTGTCCAGGTCATAACATGGGATGTGGTGAAAACTTTTGTATATCATGGGAAGTGGTGAAAACTTTTGTATATGTTAATAGTGATGAATTTAAATAATTTTATAAAAATATCGTTTTTAACGTATTGGTATTATTATTAATATTATTAAGATATTATTAATAAATTAGTCTTATTTTTAGAAGATTTTTTTATTATTATTAGAATAAAAATTTTATTTCAGAAATAAATATTTTTAAAAGTAAAAAGTTTGTTCGGTCTAAAATATAAATTTTTAAATAATATTACAAAAAATTGATATTTTTTATTTTTATTATAATAATATCAAAAATTATTACTAAAATATCATTATTCTATTTTACTTATATTGAAATATAGCAATTAAGAGATAAAGAGAGAAAGTTGGAATGGATACCTTTGGAGTTTGTACCACAATTATTTTTATTTTTATATATTTTTTACATCTATTTTTAACTTAAACATATAAAATACTTTAATTTAAATTATTTATATATAATTTTTTAAATTCAATAATAATCTCAATATATTTGAGAGTTCAGATATATTAATTATTCAATTAACAATAAATTAAATAAATGTATTTAATGTATTTTAGTTAAAAATATTGTTAAAAAATACTAAAATAAAAATAAATATAATCTAAAATTATCAAACAACAAAAAACCATACATATGCTATACATTCACTTACTATATATATTCTTTATTATTATTAACCTATACCAAAATATCAATTTATTCTAAAATTATTAATAAATTTTGCAATGGTGGGAAAGCATAGCATATACTTCAAAAAAATATATATAATGGTATGTATTATTAAAAAAAAATACCTAACAGGGATTAAATATTTATAATTATATTTTACACGTACTTCAATATATATAACATAACAACATGTATTATTAAAAAAGAAAAAGAAAATACCTAACAGGGATCAAATATTTATAATTATATTTGCAACCCAACACTGAATATATTATTGTGCTGATGCTATACATTACAAGAATTACAAATTGAGTATAGGACAAATTTTAATTAAAGATCTTAAGCGTGGGTAATTATTTCATGAATTAATTATAAATTAATAAAAAGACTTATCAAACAATTATTATCAAAATTTAAGTTACGATTATAAATTAATAAAAAGACTTATCAAACAATTATTATCGAAGTTTAAGTTACGAGATAAAATAAGTATAACTTTATATATTATATTTATATCTTAATATTTTTATTAATCAATGACATTTTTTAAGTTATTAAATTAATAGCTATTTCGCTTATGTATTAAATAAATGAATATGATAAATTTTTATTTATAAATAGGAAATATAATTTTGAAGTCACTTTAAATAGAATTAGATAAGAAAATATTATAAATTCTCATTTATAAATAAAGAATATAATTTGAAGTGATTTTAAATAAAATTAGTTAAAATTTTATAGATTAAATTAAAATCTAAAATAAAGATACACTTTAAACAAGATAGTATAATGAAAGAAATATGCTCATTTATATTCTAATTTCATATTAAATGAGAGTTAATAATCAATTTTTATAAATAAATTATTCTCAAAGTCTTTACCTTATCATAAAAATGACATTTAAATCTTATTCTTATTTTTTGTAACAATTTAGTCGTACTGTTATGAAAAAGTGATCATATAAGAACAAATATAATTTTTATTTTTTAATTATATTAGATAAATACTATTATAATTGAAATAAATTGTAACCGAAAAATTGAAAAAAAATAAAATATAAAATATAAAAAATAATTATTTATCTTTATGTAATCACTATTTTATAATAATAAAATTAAATAATTATAAAAAATAAATATATAATCTAAATATTACTTCCATAATGAATATATGGCATTTATTTCTTATATCAAATTATTAGATAAATTAATTAGTTTTTTATATATTATATTTGATAATTAATCTCATTGATATTCATAACCTCTACTTAAAATAACCTCTGCTTAAAATAAGTAAAGGGTGAATCTTTTCACAAAACCACTAAATAAATCATTACTCTTAACAATTTAGGGATGCATGGTACATGAGAATTTGGTGGTACATTATTTTGTAAGTTGTTGAGCTAAAATTTGCAGCATTCTTCCCTTCAAAGAATGAAATTTTTCAAGTTAGGATTAAAATGATCAAAGAAGTCCTCCAAATTATTATCAAATCCAACAAAAAAGATTACCTTTATTATCTTATAATTTGATATATTAAACTTTTTTTTTTAATTCTAATAATATTTTAGAGATTTTTTTTCAGTATTTTCAAAATTTGAAGGGTCCTAATGATAATTTTTAAAAATTAGGATGTATCAGTAATATTTAACCTATAATAGGTTAGAAAGATAAATATTTTTCTATATATTTTGTGTTGAAAATTAACAAGAAAACAAATAGTTTGCATATCATAGCATCTCTTTTGTCTCGAGTGAGGCTTAAAAAGGGCCATAACCATCTTAAAATGTTGGATGTGAGTTATTGATTCTTCATTCCTTGGTAGTTTGGACACTTAGGAGCACTAAACTTGGTTAAAGGCTCATTATTCTCTATTTCACCAGAGAAAAAAGAGACACACAATTGGTCATAGTCCCTATCAACATCGTAGTGTACCTTACTTTTGTCTTCTCTTTTGTTTGTTTCTTTGAGGGTCTCTTCTTGCTTTCTATTTGTTTCCTCTAATACCTAAAAGCATGCTACCCAACTCTTTCACTCTTGCAGCAATTGTTCATTGTTAAGCCCTATCGAATTAGTATAAGGGTTACTCTCTATTACATTATTGACCTGGGTTGGCTCATTTACTATAGAAGCTTACCCAAACTCATCAACTAGAATGGTGACTCGACCCGTTAAAAGGTCCATGCCTAATTGCGAGCATAATGCTCTATTTTCTTATTGGGTCTCCCCAAGCTCTATTCTTAGCTTGAAAAGTTGGTGTTTCAAATCTTTATGGGGGTCGATCTCAACTCAAGCCTCCTCATAGACTAGCAAGGTAAGATCCTATGATAAAGATGCTATTTCATTTGCTAGTCTCAATCTTTTCTCAACTCACTTTCCCACCATGACAGACGTGAGTCTTAGAGAACACAATATGGGGATCTTTCTTATGAGATTTATCTCTCAAAAATTAAGGTGAATCATTGAAAATAAAGGGTCAAAAGCTAAGGTTCAACCTTTGAATCTTGAGCCCTACACTGGGCACCAAAATGTTAGGATGATCCAATTTTGAGAGAAAGAAAGTAGAGAGAAGTAAGTGAATTGATTGAATTGTGTTGATATCATATGAGGTCCATATTTATATAGGACATTACATGTACATGTGTCAATCATATAAGAGTACATGTTATAATTTGTTAGGAGGTTACATATGTAAAATCACAATCTAATTTGAGGTAGACCACTTTTATGGCTTGGGTTGATAGTCGACCTTCTAATACCTAAGGTTACTATGCATAGATAGGGGCACCCTATACATATCATTGTGGGAGTGGGCACAAAATAGGTCTTTCTATAAGGACGCGTTTGACGACTCGAGCTATTCATGGGGTTGTACTCCGGGACGATCCATATGTTCAAAAATTAAGCATGATCAAAATGGTTACCTTACACATTTGTTTTTTGTATATCCGGTCTCAGCTATGCTTATGAGGAGTTATTCAACTATTTTTGTGATCGATTGCACTTATAAAAATAACAAGTACAAAATGTTGTTGCTTGATACAGTTGGAATCTCAAGCTTTAACAATACATTTTGTTCATGTTTTGCTTTCGTAGCAAAAGAAGGAGATGATGATTATACATGAGCCTTGAATTGCTTCAAAATATACTAGGCTCTAGTCAACCTTATGTGATTTTATATGAAAAAGAATTAACTTTATGAACGTTATAAGGATTGTCTTCCCAACAACTATAAACCTTCTTTGTGTATGGCATATTGAGAAAAATGCCTTATCACATTTTAGGCCTTTATTTAAAAAAAATATGATTGGAATTCATTTCTATCAAAATGGAATGAAGTTATCTTTTCTTCAAGTGAAGCAATATATGAGGAAGCATGGAGAAATTTTGAGATATTGTACAAAGGAAAGAAATATATTTTGAGCTCTATTGAAAAAACATGTCTTTCTTTGAAAGAGAAGTTTGTCTCGCATGAACAGAAAAATACACACTTTAAAAATCATGATTCTTCAAGAGTAGAAAGTGCATGTGTTAAACTTAAAAAGTATATACAAGTTTCTACTAGTGACCTTTTCCATGTGAAAGAAATTTTTTGTCTTGCCATAGACAATGATTTTCAAGAGATGAAAACTCAATTATCTAGTGAAACGCTTTGAATTCCTCACATTTGTAATGTTAGATTTTTTTAAGAAACTTATTTTTGCATTGAGAGAATTAGCAAAACAATATGAAATGGTTAAATTTGAAACTATGAATCCTTTGTATAGTAGCCAGTTTATTGCAACAATGGGTCTTTCTTGTGCCTATAAGATGTTGGAATTGAATTAAGAGTCAATACCTCTTAATCTTATATACTAATAATGGAGGATTGACATGCATACATTCACTTTATTGGATTGTAGTTTGAGTAGTAAAATGAATAAGTTTAAAGCATTATCCATTGATTTTTAAGTAAAGTATAAAACATGGGCTTTAGCTCAACAAAAAAAATGCTCGAGATATCATTTCTTAACTAGTCAATGAATCACAACCTTTCTTCTTGGAGTCAAAATTTCAAGCTCATAAAGACTATGGAGGAAAGCCAAGTTTGTGTGTTGGACCAAGTAGTTATGGAAACAATAAGTAAAAGTAGCAATAGGTAATTCAAACAGAGGTCCCGATTGATAGAGGTATTAGTGATTTTATTGTCTATCAAAGTTATAATTGTTTTATTATTTCGTTAATTATTTATAGTTGAATGGTTGCCTTAAGCAACTTAAGGACATTACCATATAGATACGGTCTCTATGTTAGTTTACTCTTTATATTGCTTGTTATGTATGATTTATTATTGTGTTAGTATAATTTGAATTTAAGGTGTTTATGTTACAACTTACTAAAATCTTAAACTCTAATTAAAAAGTCTTTATATTCTTGCCACTTTCTGTTGAATTTATATAATATTTTTTGTTCAAAGTTGTTTTCTTATCTAATATTATATTGTTTGTACTTTTACGGTGTGACTTGCTTAAGAGTTTACTATTCTATTTTGTAAGTTGGGGTTGAGTTCTTAAGGAGTATGTATCTCCTTACCCTGATAGCGTACTGGATCGTGGACTCTTTCATTTGGTATCAAACCCAGTGCATCCTTTTGGGCTTAACCACTCCCATATTGATTATGTTAACTCATTTTTTTAGACACACACATTCTCTCTAATGGAGTCAGTAGAATAAGGTAATATAGGTAGACCTACACTTTTCAATGGGATATTATGCCTATTAAAAATTGTAAACAAGGACTTTTTAAGGTCTATTGGAAGCTTTCTATGATTCCTTGTTGAGAATGGATGGACATACCTAGTTAAAACCATACCCGATAAAAATGTCATCCCTAAACCAATGATTAAATGGACTAAGGAAGAATCTAAAGAGTCTGAATAGAACAATAAGGGATTATATACTATTATCAAGGTTGTGTCACCTAATGAATATAGAGGGATTCAAATTTGTACAATGTCAAAACAAGCTTGGGATATTTTGGAAACACATAAAGGTATGTCAGCTATTAAGAGGTCCAGAATATTGAAATTAAATAGAGACTTTGAACTATGCCAAGAAGATGAAACTTTTACTAATTTTTATGTAAGGTTCTCAAACATTGTTAATTGTTCATACAATATGGGTAGACTGACTAGTAAGGAAAATTGGATTGAAAAGATCATCGCTAGTCTACCTTATAGGTTTCATACTAAAGTTATTATACTTAAGTTTATGTACAAACTATATGAGCTTACAGTTAATGATCTAGTTGGTGACTTGAAAGTCTTCAAACTTTATCACCAACTTTATCACATTTTGCCAAGACAAGAGTAATCTTCTTTAGATACGGGAAAGAGTTTAGCTCTCAAAACAACCAAGAAAAGTTTTCTGAGTGAAGACGTCTTTACAATAGTTGTTGGTAATGATGACTTTGATCTTGATGAGGAGGAAATGGCTTTGCTCTTATAGATATTTACTAATTTTTTTTAGAAAGAAGAAACCTTCCTTTGGGGGTATTAAAGAAGAAAGTTCAAGCTTTAAAGGCCCAAAATTTGTAAAAGTTAGCGATGACTCGGATAATGAATATAAAACACCAAGAAAAGGTAACTTGAACAACATCAAATGCTTTGAATGTGGGAAGCCTTCTCATATCACAACAAATTATTTTCAAAACAAAAGCACACAAATTAGCATGCGATGAAAGTTGAGGTTATTTTTTTGGACAGTACCAATGGTGATAATGAGAGTGACATTAATTTTCTACCTTTCATTGCTTCGAGTACTATCATTGATCCTCTAATTAATGCCTCAGATGTTGAAGAGGTCACTATTGATGATAATGAAAATGAGTAAGATGAATTTCTTAATTCTTATAATGCTCTACTCCTGAAGTATATTAAGTTTGAAAAATATAAGAAAAAGGCTACGGAGAACCTTGATGAAAAATATCGTGAGATGATAGGTTGAAGAAAACTCTAGAGGAAAGAAATTCCTCAATTGATGATCAATAACATGATCTCATACATAGGTGTGCAGTCATTCGAAAGAGATATAATGATTTGTTTGAAAATTTTAATGAAAATCGTGAGAATGTAAAGAAGCTTGAGGAACAATTGAAGGTTTCTACTTCTGGTAAATCTACCAAACCTCTTGTCAATCATATGCCTTCCCCTGATAGAAAGAATGAAGATGAACAGTTAAAAAGGCAGATAATTTTTCTTAAGATCTCAAATATTTAACTTATTCTCCCAAATACAAATTGATAAACGTTTTTTTCTTTCTTTCTTTCTTTCTTTTCTATATCAGTGTTTTTTTCTCTCTTTTTTCTTTCTTATTGTCTACTTTAAGAAAGTGAGTTTTCATCTATATATATATGAAAATCACATAAAAAGAGAGAAAATAAATAAAAACATATAAAATGATTTTGTAACCAAAGGATTTTAAAGAAAAAAAAAAGAAACAGTTTTCAAAACCGTTAAATAATTAAATTCAATTAATCATTATTGTTTCTTGCATGTTGAGAGATAAAATGTTTTTTATTCAAATTTTCCAACAACCCTAACATGAAAAATGATGAAGTTTTTAAACATAATGACTTAAAATAATTTTGACACAAAAATAGACTTCAATGGTTTGAAACCTGCTTATGATAGGTAGGTGTTACCCATTTAACCTTCCTTTGTAAAAGTATATTTACCTTATTGGCTGACCAGTAGACATGATGTCCTTAAACTATTCTGTTGTTTATGTCATACTTCACAAGAAAGTTTTTCCAAACACAATTCAGTTCTCATTGTTATATTCGTTTTGGCCTAGAACATATGCTTGGTTTTGTGAGATTTTTTTAAGAATTAAGCCCTAAACAATTCTCTTTCAAAGATACCCCACTTTTCTCTCACATAGGTAATCTCTTATGTATTCTTTTCATAAAAATCATTAAAAGCATTGGCTTAACCCTTATAGTTATACTATTTTCATCATAGGAATGGAGTTAAGGGTAAACCCTTATAGTGATCTCAGTAAGTCTTTATAACTAGGTTTTTCCTTTGAAGTCTAGATCTTAGGATCTTTAGTCAACTAGGTTTAATTTCCTTTGCAAATTCTTATTCATTATTATGTTTCAATCTTATTCCTTTCGATGACTTATCAACTAAATCTAGATTTAACCCTTGGGTTAGTGGATTCACTATGTCATCCTTTGACTTCACATAGTTAATAAAGATAACCTCAATTGAGAGTAGCTGTCTAATGATATTATATCTTTGACATATATGTCGAGACTTATTATTGTACATACTACTATTTTCCTTGCCAATAGATGATTGAAAATCACAATAGGTGCATATTGTAAACACAGGCTTCACCTACTCAGGAATATTTCCTAAGAAATTATGTATCCATTTTGCTTATTCACGACATTCATCCAAAATGATGAACTCAAATTCCATTATGGATTTAGCAATGCACGTATGTTCATAGAACTTCTATAAAATAGTTGCACCACACAATTTGAGCACGCATCCACAAGTAAACTTTGTGTCTTTCATGTCAAATATCCAGTTTTCATCATTATATCCTTCTAATACAACTAGGTGTCTTGTGTAGTGCAGTCCATAGTTATATATGTATCTTAAGTATCTAAGTAGTTTTACAATACCTTTGCAATGATTAGATCCTAGATTGGTGATATATATATATAGTTTACTTACAACATAAGTTATGTTTGGTCTTGTAAAACTTATCAAGTACATAAGACTTTCTATCAATCTAGAATATTTTAGTTGAGACACACTCTCACCTCTATTCTTAGGTGTAAATTTACATCTATCAGTTTTCTAAAAAAATTAGAATCACCATTGTTGAATTTCTCAAGTATTTTGTCAATATAATGATATTAACTTAGAATGAGACCACTTGATATCCTCAACATATTCTTAATGGATTTGATCATTTGATCATTACTACCATCAATTAGCATGTCATCAATAAAAAATCACAAGATGACATGATCAACTTCAGTGTCCTATGCATAACCATCTTGGTCTTGACTATCTTCATTCATATTCTAACAAGTTCATTTAAATGAATTTCATTCCTCTTATGACATACAAGCAAATACATGTACAAAGAAAATCAAATTTTTTGATTCCATTATCAATATCTTATGTGATCTTTCACGCATGCACCAAAAATTGATAAGCACTGGTATGATATACATATATAATAAAATGCAATCTATTTTTTCAAGATCTATCTTCACTTTCTTAGGTGTAGAAACGATCACTTTTGTAAGACACCCTTACACTCTTAAGTAGGAATAGGAATCCATCATTCCTTTAAATAACTCATACGATGTCTCATGTGTCTTCTTTAGGGATACCTTATTAAAAGATAATTAGCCAACAACATCACTTCCCCTACAAGTTCTGAGATAACTCAAAACTTAATAGTATTACTTTCATCATTTGTATTAAGGCACGATCTTTATCGTTCAATAGCAACTTTGTGGTTTCCTATATGATTTCATGTTATGCATGAAGTTCACTAACTAATGATTCATACTTACCACCACAATCACTTCACAATACCTTAATTTTCTTTGTTGAATTGATTATCAACTTTAGCTTTATAAATAATAAATATTTTTATAGCTTCATCTTTGCTTTTATGCAAATGTACATAGCAATATTTCATGCTATCATTGACATAAGTAATGAAATACTTATTCTCAATCCTTGTTCAAACAAATTTCAAATTACATAGAATACTATGGATCAAATCAAGAGTTTTTCATGTTTCTCTCAATTGATTGAAATGATAACATAATCAATTTATCTCTACAAAAGCCTTACACTTATGTTTGGAAACAATGTGTAGAAAAAGGTATATAATATATGTAATTTAACCTGTGTAGGTGATCTAATCTTTCATTACAAAAACATATAAGACAAATAAATAAGCAGATAGATTAATAACATAATTAATCTCTCACTTATAAGTCATTACATTGAGTTCAGACAACCCTTCAATATAAACATTCCAATGTGACTTTACTAGACTCAACACGAGTCTTCATCTTTGGGCAAGTAATTTTCATTTGAACTTATCTTAATTTTTGTTTATATACGTGGCCAAATTACGTAATATAAAAATTTATTTATTTTGTAAAAATTTACTATTTTTTAAGTACCAAAATTCAATTCAAATGTAGACATCATTCAATAACTTTTAATACTATAAAATTTACTTATTTCAAAACTCAAAATCAAATAATTCATTAAATATCAAATTCGTTGATTATGGATACATATTATTTTATTTAATTATAAAATTCTAATATTTTATCAAATGTGACATATAATTCATAAAATACGAAATATTTGGGAGAAAATAATTTTCTCCCACTTTAAATATCTTAATATCAAAATGCAATTAACAAGTGACCGTAAATAAACACTAATAAAACATAACAATTCAAGTTTACCTAATATATAATTGATAAAAATAAATTAACAATGAATTTTTAAACAGAAAATAAATAAAATAAAACTATTTAAATTGAATTAATAAATTACAATCACATAATCCACTCACTAATATATCTGATCAAATCAGATTGACAAAATTTATCTGCTCACATTATCCGTTGTCATAATTTCAATATTCAAATAATGTACTTGATTATAAGTCCAAAATGCAAAATGAACATAAAACCAAACAAATAAAATATTTATTCTTTCAACGCCACCCTGTAAGGAGAGAGAATTTTGATAACATTAATTAATTAATTGGGGCAGCGAGGCAATTGAATGTACCGACTTGTCATGACAATGATTAGTTTAATTATCAAAACCCGAATAGGTTTAGAAAAACGTATATGCAGTAGCAATATTTAATTCGCAACCGAAAGCTGTAATGAAATCCACATAAATGAATTTTCAGAATTAAAAGCAATTCGGTTTATCATGTATTTATAGTGCACACATACAAAAAAATCTGATTAGAGAGTGTTTTTCCTCTCTTATTTCTTTTGGGCATTTTTTTTTAAGAATAAATGTTTATCTATATATAAATGAAAGTCGCTTACAAAAAAAATAGAAAATAAATACAAACTTACAAAACGGTTTTCAAAACTGTTATATAATTGAATTAAATTAATTATTATTACTTTTAAGATTGATAATTTATATCGTAACTCGATTAATCGAGTTAAATTCAAATTATAAAACTTGAATTAAATACGACTTTAATTAAATTTTGATCAGATTCAAATCATTCAAATAAGCAAAAAAAACCTATTCGTTAACCCAAAATAATTATTTTAAAAAAATTATAACACATAAATGTTTCAACTTTTCTAATAGACTCAATCTCATTCATTCAACTCACTATTTTTCCACCAACAAGTAACGGTCACTTTTTTAGTAACAAACTGATGTCTATTATTGTTTAACTCTTCTCCAACCATATTCTTATGTCCATTGAATTAGTTTAAATTATTTTTCGTGTTATCTTAAAAAGAGGGTTTTCTTTTGTATGATCACCGTATAGTTTATTTAAATACATTAAGAGAGCTTTATATATATGTGATCATTTTTGGAATAAATTATTTATTTAATTTTACTCATATATTTATTTATTTAGTAACCAGAGAAAATTCTATTGAGATTTGAAACTTGTTATTTAAACTATGAGTCTTCATAAAGACCTGACAACATTTGAATTTTATCCAGTTTATTTAAAAATGGACATCTTGTTTTAAGAATTATCTTTCTTTTATTTATAATTATTAGTGTTTTTATTTTGTAATTAACTAGTTATTATAATATAGATGTATATGAGAAGTTGTAATATCTCTCTGAACTTTGTTGTATGTGTGAATTATTCATTTTGTGTTAATTTATTATTTATTTAAAAGATTAATTATAATATTATTACCCTCATTTTTGATATTTCCTGTAATGATATTTGAACTAATAAGCTTTAATCATTAAACATATTTTTTTGATTTATAAAAAAAATTATAATTAAGAATTTAAGTTATTTTTGGTTAATTTGTTTTGTGTTTGGTTTATATTTTAACTCCAATTAAATTTAAATTTTATTAAAGTTTGATCAATTAAACTAGATTAATTTGTAACGGTTCGAATTGATTAACTCGTAAGAATTATCACATTTAATCGTTTCTTTTATTTTGAGAAAGAAATCGTTTTTTTCATTCAAAAATTTTCAATAAAAATGCACTATAATCTTATTATTAAAATAAATAATTCTAAAATTAAAATATTTATTTTAACAACAACAAAATTTATAATACATAGTTTAAAAACTCACCCGTTAAAATAGGCCCATGTGGTTTGTACTTTGCTTCTTGTTACGAAACCAATCAGTCATGACGTCTTAATAGTACCCACGAAAATATCTAACCCCATTTTGCGAATATGAAATATGAAAAATCAATAAGGGCTGCTGCATGAGTCTTCATCTTTAGGCAAGTAATTTTCATTTGAACCCATCTTAATTTTTGTTTATATACGTGGCCAAATTACGTAATATATACGTAAGTGTGAGTATTTTGAAAATTTAATTTAATATAAATTTACAAATAATAAAAATTTATTGTATTTAATATCTAAAAATTTATAACTTTTACAAACTTAGAAGTCTATAACATAACTACTAACTATGGTAGAGTTCAAGAAAATGTATGGCGACAGTATAATCATTCGTTAACATGTCAAAAGAATAATCAAATACATAGTTGAAACTAAAAACTTTAATATTTGATTTACTAGTGATATTATCTATGAAATTAGTAGATAAACAAATACAAATTAGATAAAAAATCAAGATATAAGAAAAAACACTTAGGTGTAACAATCTTGTATTCTTACACAATAAAAAATAAAACTCATTGTCTACTGCAGAGTTAAAATATATTGTCGTCGGTACATTACTATAATGAAGAGTTTTTAAATTGATTATTAATCGACTTAAAAGAAAAAATCAAACCGAATTAAATCAATATGACTTTAATTATTAAGTCGATTCACCTGTAAAACTAACTTTAAATCTTAAGTCGATTCTAAGATAGAATCGACTTAAAAATAGTATAACTATAAACATATTTTGGTTATTTTATTTTAACCTCTCTACATGTTTTAAATAACATAATCGCAGAAAAACAATAATATGTTTAAAAGAATTTTTAAGACTTTTTATTCATTTAAAAACTACATATTAGTTAATTACTTAATAACTAAACTTATAACAAAAAAATAACTTATATACAATATATATATATAAATTTAACTTAATTACAATATCACTAAATATTATAAGTAAATACATATATGCATGGTATATTACATATAAAATTACATATATCCATTATCATATGCAATTTTACAAGATAAGAACGTAATAATAAGATACCTATGATATTCAATATCATCATATTCTTTTTTGATCTTATAATTTGAAGCATATATTTCACTCATTCTTCTCGTAAATATCCAAAAATTTACTTATCATAGCTCGTTTTACTTTAATAAAATAACTACATGTATTTAAATTCAAAATAATAATGTAATATCATGAATTCGAAAAAAAATAACTTATATGTGTTAAAAGATCAATATATTAGTTATTTAACAAGTATACATGTAGCATTATCAATGTTCTCATGGCCTCAAATGAAAAAGCTTAAAAAATTAACATAACTTGCATGCTACATGAAATATTAACTATGAAGTCTTTGACGTGAACAAATTTAAATTATAACTATGAAACAAGGAAACACATCAAATAGCACCCCATAAGTATTATGATTTCAAAAACGTAAATAAACAAAACTCATTTCATAATTAGCATTATAAATTCATTAAAAATAACTTAATTATTAAAAGAGTATATTAGTAAAAGAGATTACCACATTTTTAATTAACATGTTGATATTTGAGATGATCTCACTTATAAATTTCATAACAAAGTAACCACACATAATGATAAGTGCTTAAAATTACTAAAATTATCATGATTTAATAAACTTTAATTGATTAAATAGATTTATATTTGTACGATTTTATCATATTTTTATATAAATTTTTCTTTTTGAAATCATGGGTATTTTTTATTATTTTTCAATTATTTTCGTTCAAAAATAAATTAAAGACTTAAATAAAAACATTGGAGGCAATACATCACAAATATGTTAAGAAAAAGTCAAAAAAAATTGAGAAATCAGACAAAATGGATCAAAATGGTCAAAAAAGTCAAAAATGCTGAGTCTAGCAACGCCCGCGCGCACTAACGCCATTCTATCACAAATATTGCCCCCACACGCATGCCAACCTATCCGAAGCGCATCCAAAACCCATTTTCAAGATATTTTTCCACTTTTTTAGCATTTTTCTCACCTATAAAAAGACCATCTCCCCATTGTAAAATCATCCCTCAAATAACATAATTTCTCAACTCTTCTCTCTCTAGAAAACTTTCTTAGTTTTTTTAGTTTTAAAGTTCTCTTTTTGAGAATAACTAATTATGCTATTGTAAATTTCTAGTTAAAGTGAAGCTCTATTTCAAAAGTTTTTATAAGAATTATTCTTCAAAAATGTATTGATAACATATTTTCAATAATGGTTTTAAAACTTGAAAGTTAATAATTAGATAATTAAGTTCTTAGGTTTAATATAGACACCTTGAATAAAATTTAAAATGTCTAACCCCACCAAATGTGGCATTTAAATGGTTCATTTTTAATCTCTTAGAAAAAAGAAATTAATTTAATTAATCAAATTAATTATCGACCCTACATATAGATGTTAATTGATTTGTTTAATTAACAATGAATATATAACACCACTAAATGTGTTATTTATATAAAAAATAGATAATCAATAAATATTAATTTATATCTTTAATAACCTAAATAATATGAGCAAATATAATTAACTTAATTATTATATCCATAAATACTTTACTGTTACGAATGATAAAACTTTGTATAATTTTTTATTGAATCCATATCTAAGTTTATTTTTTATATTATTAGATTAGGAAACACAAAAAATCAAAATATCGTGACAGGATGTTTCAGATTTAATTTCGTTTTTAAAAGTTTGAATAATAAATTAAAAACCACATATATTCCTTCATTAGACCAACCTTTGAAGTATATTTTTCATTTTCTATAAAATAATTCGTGCACTTTCAAGAGTAATATAAAATCAAAGTATCTACAAAATCGATATTGCTAACTTGATATCGGTTTTGTCTCATCAAGTTTTTGGCACCGTTATTTGGAACTTGATTTTGTTTTATCAAGTTTTTGGAGCCGTTGTTGGGGAAGGAATAACATTTTTAAATTATTTATCAAAATTTTAAAAACTATTTGTGCTGTAAATAATTATGATTTTATTTATTTATTTTGAGTTTAAAAAAATTAAAATTTAATTTATTTAATTATTTACTTTTCTAAAAAAATTAAAAATTATATATATACAAAAAACTGATGTAATAACATGAAATGTAAATATCTAATGGAGTTATGTTTAGAAGACTTAGAAGCATTTGTGCTACTAGTCCTTTTTAGAAATGTTGGTCTATTTAAGAGGATGGTTTTTTAGGAGGCTTTGTTCTATCATTCTTTCATAGGAGCACTCTTGGTTAATACTGATGATATTATTTAACTTTGAGATTAACTTAACTGTTGTAAATATTGTATGATATAACATGTATAAAAAAGGGTTTGTGTTATATATTATGTACAATTTAATTATGTATATATTATTTGTATAAAAATATGTTTGTATTATATATTAGATAGATTGTATTATAAATATTTATTCTGTATAATTTAATCATGTATATTTATTTGTAAAAAAAAATGTTTTTTGTATTATATGATAGATAGAGTGTACTATAAATATGTATAGTTTAAATACGTATAATTATATGTATCAAAATTTGTACACAAGTTATTTGTATTATAGATATTGTAAAATCTATATAATTATTTTATTTTTTTTATTCTTTTCTTTATTTTACTAACTTTATTTTTATTTTACTTTATTTTTTCTTTTATTATTTACTTTTGTTTGTATGTTTCTTTTATTTTTATTGTTTAGTATTCATTTTAATATTTAGTGTTAGTTTAGTTAAAAAAAAAGTTTAAAGCTATCTCCAAAATTTCAAAAAAATTAATCACAATTTGTGATAAAAGGAGATATTTGTTTTGTTAGATCTAGGTACAAATGTGTTTTGATGCCTTAGTTATTTGACTTACACCTAAAAGTGTGTTATCTAAAACCCACAATTATATCCCTAGTTTTAAGTAAATAAAATTTTAGAAATTCATAAGGCATGACTTAAAAAGTATAGATAGACAAACTTGTCTTACTTGTAGGTTTGATTGACTCAATGATATAAAGACATTGAGTTTCCTTAAAATGAAATCCTCTCATTTTCATCTTGTTAAGACGTTAAACTAAGTACTGATGGGAGACAACCCATCATTTTAGGTAAATTTTTTTTATTTATTTAATTTATATTGTTTATTTTAGTTTAATTGTATCTGAATAATTTTAAAATTTTTAAAGCTAAAAATATTTGTTGAGAAGTTAAAAATTCACAACAATCTATTTGTGTGAACTTTAATGATGAACATTATGGATGCACCTACTTTTCTCCATCATTGCTTACACATTTTAAGAAAATATGTAACTTTTCTTTTCTTTTCTATTTATATTTAATTTACAATTGTTATATCGAGGACAATATAAGTTCTAAGTTGGAGGTGGTATAAAATTATCATGCTTAATTTCAAAAAAATTAATAATTTTAAAAAAAAATTATGTTTACATTTTCATTTTTATTGTGTTTGATTTTTTTTTTTTGTGTTTTAGTAATTTTTAGAATTTTAGGATTAGTTTTAAAAAATTTCGCACAAAAATTTAATATTTATTTAAATCAAATTTAAGTAAATAGTTAGGATTTCTTTAAATCAAAGGTGATATTTATATAAAAAAGAGAAAATCAATAAATATCAATTTATATCTTTAATAACCTAAATAATATGAATAAGCATAATTAACTTAATTATTATATCCATAAATACTCTACTGTTATAAATGATAAAAATTTGCATGCATAATTTTTTATTGAATCCATATATAGGTTTATTTTTTTTATGTTATTAGATTAGGAAACACAAAATAAAAATATTGTAACAGGATCTATAGTATTTAATTTTTTTTATTTTTGATTAATAAATTAAAAACCACAAATATTTTTTCCTTAGATCGACATTGACAGTATACTTGTTATTTTTTATAAAATATTCACGCATTTGTGAGAGTTTTACAAATATAAAATCAAAGTATCTGTAAAATCGGTATTGCTAACCCAATGGATCATATGATACTTAATATCATCAACACCATAAAATCTCTCAATTTTACATTTAACATTGCATCGACTCATACTGATTTCATTATTATTATTATTTTTACGGACGAATTTTAAGAAAATTTCAACTTTAGAAATATAATCATGTTCAATTTTATACTTTGACATCCAATGTTTTTCTACTTTCTATTAATGACATTAAACATGTTAAATATATACCCAATAAAATATAAATGTATTAATCACAATTTATTATATATGAAGTTTATAATTAAATTATTAAAACATCAATCAAAACATCATATAAAAATAAATAAATAAAATTCAAATGCTTAATAAATTCATTATAACATTAATTAATGATATACAATATTATTTAATACATATAATAATAAGTTCAAAAAAATTTAAATTCAAAATAAATTAATATATATAAAACATTAAATAAATATATACATACATACATACATACATACATACATACATACACATAATACATGAAATTAGTTAAAATAAAAAATACCTTGTCTTCTTCTCAGCTTTAATAAAAATAAATAACTTACATAAAACAAAAAAATATACAAATAATCAATAACACATAATATACATAAAAATAAAAATTTAATAATTTTACAAAAATTAAATAAAAATATAAAAATCAATAATAAGTATAAAATAATTTATAGAAATACTTAAAAGAATAAAATAAGTAAGAAAATGAAAAAAAATGAGTAAAAGAAATATTGAGTTTTATGCTAAAAAAATGGTGGATCTAGATTAGAAAGTGGAGAAGAACAAAACCCAATTAACGGCACAAAAAATGGTTAGAGGTAATGCATAGACGTGAGAAAAAATAAAGAGACAGTAGCAAAAATTGTCAGAATGAGGGGGAGGAAGAAGAAAAGGGAAAAAAGACATGTATAATCAACGCTATGTGCCACATTTAGTGTTGGTTGTACGTGTCAATCGATTCTAATTTTTTATTTTTTATTTTTTAATTTTAAGTTTATTTAAAGTCGATTTTTACTTGAATCGACTTGAAATTTTAAGTTGGTTTTTTCGTAAAGTCAACTTGAAATCCCAATTTAAATACTCTTTATCGTAGTAGTTATAGCTCTTACACACAACTTTTGTGGATAAAGAACATGCTTAAGGAATATAGCTTTGATTAAGGTACTTTTCCTCTTTACCGTGATAACACTAATGTTATATGTATCTTTAATAATCTTGTTTTGTATTCCCGAACAAAACATATAGATATTAGACATCATTTTATTAGGGAACTACTAGAAGACGAAATATTATCACTTGAGTTTGTGCCTACTGAAAGGTAATTAGCAGATTTTTTTTCACTAAGGCACTTAATATCCAAATATTTGAATCTCTTATAAATGCCCTCGGAATCTATACTATTGATTAAATTTTCTTTAGTAATTTTTTTCTTTTTGCTTTTTGTTTTGATTCTTTGTTAGTTTGTTTCTCATAAAAAATAATAAATAAAAGAAAAAAGCATACATACTTTAACATTGACATGATTGAGGTTAACATGAACATACTCACACACTTATTGAACACATGTATATTATGCTTGAATTTTATTATTAACATTATGAGATTTTAGAACTTGAGATAATCTTGATTACTAAACTAAGGTTGAGCTCTATTTTTCACTTAAAAAATGTTGTTATAGACAAACAACAAGTGTGAAAGTCATCATGCTATGTCTTTTGGTTTGTGCATAATTCCTTTGCAAAAAAAATTAAAGAAAAACGAAAAATACAAAAATAATTGCATGCACAAAATGAAATAGTCACAATCGATTATGCAAAAAGAAAGTAAATTTTATTATGTGCATAACTAGTCATAAATAAACAACTTGACATACTACTATTGTTCTAACACCTCTCTTACTTTTAGTGATTCTCGATATATCAATATATGTGTTAGTATGCTTGTGTGTCTTATCTATATATATTTACGTTGTCATTGGATACTAACACTTTACACAAAATTGATTTCATCATTTGAGTGTTCTATTTTAATCATGTTTAAATAAATCTATTACCTTAAAAACAAAAAAAATAAAAAATAATTATCAGATTCTATAATTTTTTTGTTTTATTCTACTTTATTTTGAGGATTTATAGAACTTATAGAGAATTTATTCATTGCATAAATTTGATGATTGCTCGTACAAATTATCTATGCTTAAAAGTTTTGTTATTTATTAATATAACAAAAAAAGAGAAATTTATTTAGCATTAATTGAAAACCTACAAAAAAAAAGGTTAATTTTAGGGGAGAGTTAATTTGATTTTTTTTGTTGGGACAATTAACTTAATGGAAATTTGTTTGTGAGAATTAACTTAAGTGGAGTAATTGTTAGAATTTTTTATTTGTTATTTAATCTCTAATTATATACACTAAATTAATAAATAATGAGTCATTTGAAACAAGTTGCGTGGTTATTTGTGTTTTTTTATCTTTCAGTGTACACATGAGCTGTCAAGATTTAAGTAAAGATAATTTCATTAGATCATGGGATAGTTCCATTATATGGAATGTATTTGTCTAACAAGCATTATGTAGTGAAAGAGGGATTTTGTCACACAAATATGCCAAAGGAAAAGATTATAAGGTTTTATGAGTGTTGACGATATTCGTGAACAAAACATCTAAATGTAATTTAGTTTTTAGACAACTCTTTCAAGAATAATATTCAACCTGAATAAACTATCAAGCTCAAAATGAACACATCTCAGATATATCTCTATTCTTATGTACATTAGATTTTATATTAGACATATAGAAATATTTTGCATATAAGTTACTCGATCGATTGAGTAATATTTGGATCAATCAAGGAAGTAGATCATTCGAGAATCGATCTACCTTGATTAAATTTCATTTCACAACTAAATTTTAAATGAGATAGATCGATTGAAGTTTTGGGCTCGATCAATCGAGGACTAGATCGATCGAGAGTCAATAAGGATTTATTTTTTGAGACCCTAAATCTATTGAGATTTGGTTAGATTGATCGATTGTCTTTTAATCATTGCTTGGATTAATCAAAAAAGGTTTTGATCAATTAACCTTTTTGGTTCGATTAATCGAGATTAACTTAAATCAATCGAGTAACCAAGATTTCAACTTTAACTTAATTTTTATTCGAGATAAATTATTTTATTACTATATCATCCTTACTTTTTAAAGCTCTTTTAAATGATTTTATGAACAGAATAGTAATAGAATGTTGACCTAGGGTTTCAAAAAATTGTATTTAAACAAGCTTAATCATATAGTTATCTTAACCACAATTGAATCAACTTTTATAACTTATCCACTCTCTTTGTACATATGTTCTATAAGAACTATTGTGGTAGCTTTTTTTTCATTAGTTAATCTATCAAATATTTTGTGATTGAGTTTGATTGATTAACAAGTCTACAATATTTATGTTATTGTGCTTAATCATCTGTTCCAGTGTTGCTAATGATTTTGGTTTATCAGTTATTTTATTAAATCATCTAGTTAAGATTATTCATTGTTTAATCCACTCTAGGACACACATTACACTTGTGTTTTTGTGCTAATATTTCAAATGCTACTTGAACGGGTTCGATAACTTCAGTAACATCTTGCTTGGGGAGATTGTGAAAAAAAAAATGCAGAGACTTATAAGTAGGTTACTTAGGGGCATTACCTTGGAGTAGTATATGTCCTAGCCTTTTAACATACTTTTATAGTGAATAATTAGGTAGTTCGGTGGATCAATGATTTTTCTCTTAAAATATTATTGCAATCTATGTTATTTCTACCTATAAATATCATATGTCAATTTATATTTTCATATTATTTTATTTATACACGATTGTGTATCTGATCATCTGTAAAATTTTAATTTAACATATTTCGGTTAATTATTTGCTCACTTCATCTAACTAATTAGATCTGCATCTAAAAAAATTTCATTATTTTACACCTTATTTTATTTATTCATTTCAATACTTTTACTCTTACATAAAAAACAAAATTGTGTGTAGGGAAAAAAACGACATAAATTTAATAAAATGGACAATGAATAGTCACAATAACAAGGACAAATCTTAAGCTTCTTACATGTCTAAATAAATGGGCACAACAAAAGCATAAAAATATCAAAAATAATAAAAGTAAATAAGACACGAAAAATTTAATATAATTCAATAAGTTAACTTAATTTACACCCAATTTCTATATAAATCTATTATTATCAATCTTAAATATAAGTGTTAACTCAATATTTAATACACTCCATATTTCATGAATAATATTAGAAAAATTACTCAAATTCTAAGTCACATTATTCTCCAAAATATCATATACATAGATCCAAAAAACAAAGAACCTTCAAATACCTATAAAATAAAAATATCCATATTATTCTTTGTGTTTTGATTTCCTTAAAAACTCACAAAACAATTTCATCTTAATACATGTTTTTTTTGCTCTCCCTGAGTGCTTCACTTAATATAACTAAATAAACTTCTCTATATACATACATACATACATATTTATATATGCAATATGCACTATAATGAATGTACATCGCAATCATATAATTGTTTATTTTTTATCATCATATATATGCTTTTTTGGAATCAGTATTTATTCATTTATTGTCTATGTTGTTAGCTTTCATTTTTATTTTTTTACAGTATAATCCTTGTGTGATACTTTTGCTATCGATAACTAATGTACCATGATTTTCAAAACTTGTTTCAACTATTAAATCCTTAGTAGTATCATAATTAGGGAAGACGTGAGTGTTGACCAACCAAGTTACCACACACACATCATTGATATCAAAAGGACCTATCGTCTTATGTAATCACATAAAGAACCTCTCTACATACAATCATTCATTAATTTAACATTGATGGGTATGTCAGTCCCTTACATCTCGTGCATACTCAACACCTAATACATAAGCACACACAAATTTTAAATACTTTTATTCTATACACTCGTGATAATTTATCTTTATTCTATTATATGTATCTTATTTTATGTTCTTAAGATGTGTTTAACTTTTCAATACTCATGCATGGCATATATATTTCATAATATGCATATTCCTAACCTATATGAAATGCAACAAAATTAGAATTTATTAATATTTTATAGCTAAAAAAGAATACAGATAAAGTACTTAACTCTGAACAAATTGTCTAAAACTTTGCAAAAGCATATGGATACCTAAAGACGATACTTTGAAAAAAGAGAATGAAGCTTTGAAATTGAGTAAAGAAAATAGTTTATTTGTGCTCCTCTGCTCCTCACTCCCCCCTCGTCCCTCATTGTCAAGGCCACCCATACATTAAGTATGAATTCCTAGCGAGCATTTTTTCTTAAGAACGTGTGTTTCGATTTAAAAAAATCTGTTTAATATGATATTTAACCAAAGTAAATCAATATTATCCTTAAAAAAGTAGACGAATTTAGGTATCTTATAAGGACCAACAATATTCATACATCTATAACTCCTCAAAATTTTCAACATATTATAATTTTTTTATTTTGTCATTAGTGTTAGTTTTCTTCTTTATTTTATATAAACTAGTACTTAATGACTTTGATTTATTTCAACAAGTATTTCACTAAAATAAAAAATATAAAATATTAAGTATTAAAATAATTGACATATAATACGTATATTCAAAATAAAATAATTTTTGTTACATAAAGGATCAATAAGCTTTGCATCATTATTTTAGTTATCTATTTCTTTTAAAAATAATAATCTATTTACCATATTCAAATATCTTATTTATAATGTGTTATTCTAAATACCATCAATTTGATCAATTGTATCTAAATATATAAACAATTACATATTTTAATTATTTTCTATCACATATTTTATCGTTGTTAATTGATAATTGGTGCATAAAAATTTTACAAGGTAAAATAATTAATGGATATATAAATTATTATATCTAGAAATAAAAAATATTTGTCAATTATTATGTAATTTAATGTTATGAAATTGTATGGATAAAATGTTAAAAGATAGTAAAAAAATAAAATAAAAATAGTAAAAGGAGAAAAAAAATAAAATAAAAAAGATAAAAGAAGTTGCAAAAATTCGCCAAATTAATTAAAAGAAATTAGAAGTTGAAATTCTTTTTACAAAACAAAATAATAACAGGTTATAATTTGGTGTCGCCACTTTTAAAACCATTGTTTCGCATGTGAGTTTTATTCAAAACCTTTTTAATAAATTTATTAATATATGTTTGAGATATTTATTAATAAAATATATTATTTAATATAAAAATATTTTAATTTAAGGTGTTTAGTTTAAATATTTTGTAAAATTTAAAATAAAAGATAAATATAATATATCATTACATTATACTATAAATATATATACTTTTAATTATAATTTAGATATAATATAAATAAATCGATAGATATATGTATAAATAAATAAATAAAACGAGAAAACAGCACAAACGTTACTGTTCCACCTCTGCGAAAGCCCTGACAATAAACAACTGGGCCATTTGGCCCATGACTTCTGTGGAAGGACGACATACAAGACAATACGTTTTAAAGTTGGTTTTGTCGACACCCAAAAGTCAAAAGTCTAGTTTCATCTTCTCCGCTAGTGTTTTTTTTTTTTTCGGAATAATAATCTTCTCTGCTAGTTAACTTCAAAAATAAATTAACTTTTCATAAACTTTAACGCATCAATTTAAATCTTATTTCTATATTAGAATGTTAGTTTCTCAATGATAATAATAAATATTGGAATCAAATGTTTTATTCTAAATATAAAGAATCAAAATATTTTATTGATCGTAAAACTAGACGATCTGATTCTTTTATCGGAAAAATTATTTGTTCTTTCATAGAGTTATTAAAAAATCATGCATGTATAAATATTAAAAATGTTAAATTGATTGATGTTATGCATGAATTCCTTCAAATATCATTATAATTTAATTTATCTCAATCAATTTCATCATTACTTATTAAGAATCATGAACAGTTTAATATTAAGATCAATTTTTTTAATTAATTAATCATATTTAGAGTGTTTATATGTATTTTTTTCTTATAAGACTTCTTTTCTCGTTATTGATACTTAATTTGAAAGATAATTTCAATACTATGTAGAAATAATTTTAAGAAGAAACCTCGTTGTTTATTTTCTTTTTAAAAATTAATTTGGATTTAAAAACTCATGATAGAATTAAAATTTTCTTTAGATATTTTATTTTAATTGTATTCTTATTAGATGTAATACTTTTTTAAGAATTTTTTTTATCTAATGTGATATGTCTTTTATGTCACATTCATCCTAAAACTTCATGTAATCTTTTTTGTTAATGTTAGCTTACCCATTTCATTTAGACTTATTGGTCTTTTAATTCTAAGTTAAAAGATCAATATTTTTTTTCTTTTTCGATGATCTTTTAAAAGAAACCTTTAAATCTAAAAATATTTTTGTTTATGATAGTTTAAGGCATAATGAATCTATCCTTACTATCTTTCTTTCACTTGAACATATTTGAAAGTGTAAAAATGATCTTATTTTCAGTCCCAAATCTCCTAACCTTGATCTTATGCTATTAACTTTAGATTTAATATTTTCTATCTTTAGAAGCATTCTTAAATCTAATTTAAAAAGTATCTATCTTTTTGGACTTTTGGTCAGAAATTTTTATCCATTCCTACCACAACTTATTTTTTTTTTAAGGAAGCTACCTAGAGGAGATATTAAAATAAATTTTGATGTCGTTATTTTTGAGAATAATCTTATTGTTAATGTGATTATAAGATATTTTAATGAATAAATTTTTAGTTGTTAGTGTAATTTTTTTTTATTAATTGTATAAAAATAGGTGAATTGATTACTTTATTTTCTCTAATTAGATGACTTTACATAAAAGGTTTAAAACTATTTATTTGGGAAATAATAACAAATATGTTAGATTCTTTTCAAATTTTTTGGAAGACACTTATTTTTATAAATCAAACTAAACAATTATTGAAATCCTTAGTATGCTTAATGCTTCTTGGATTCCTAAATGTATTAATGCTACTACTCAATTTTTAGCTAAATATGCTTTTGATAGCTTTGTTAAGAGTCTAAATATTAATAATATTTTTTTTAAGATGAAAAAAACTTCAAAAATAAATAATTAAAAAAAAAGTCCATTGGTTGAATTTTATATTTATAATTTTTAAAATTTGAAAATTATAGTGCTACATTAATTATAGGCATAGAATCATAGTATGACTATAACATTAAGGGCGTAGAATTGAATTAAACATAGTTAATAAGGGTGTACATACTACTCTTACTTGAATTAAAAGAAGAGTCAAACCAATAAAGTTAATTTTTAAATTTTTTTGATATCATCTAAAAACAGCTATAAAACCATTTGGATTAATAATTAGATTAGTTTGTGTTTTAATTTGTTTTGTTGATGTGGCCGACTTATATAATGTGTTTATTTAAAAAAGAAAATACATAATTGCTTGTGGATTGAGAAATGATGAAGATAGAGGATTGCTGAAGAAGCACAATTAATCCACAGTCAAAAATGCTCAACGAAGATTAAAAAATGGATAATAATAGTATTCGATGATAAAGAGAGAAAGAGAGTGTTTTATGCGGGTGGGTGAACTTGGGTAACATTTAGGACATTGGAATAGATAGGAAAAGGCTATAATCTTTGTTTGAAAGCTAGGAATCCTAAAATATCAATAGTACTATTAATTTATTAACTTTTATTTAATTAAATAATAATTAATATTAATAGATGGATTATCAAGATAAAAAAAATAATCTAATCCGGTTTAGTTGATTTTAGAAAATCAAATAATTTTAGTTATTATGGAAAAGTATTCCAAAAACTTTTGACTATATAATTTGAGAAATTTATTTATCGTTTTATAAATAATTGAAGTTAGTTTTAAATTTTTTTAAGATAAAATCAAAAATTTAAAATAAAGTAGTTATTTTAAATAATAATAATAATAAATAGTTAGAAATAAAAAAAATTGTTACATTTTTAAAAATATTTTATTTTGATTGTAATCATACATAAATAATAAATTCTATAATAATTATAATACATAAAAAAACTAATAAATAGAATAAAATGGTTTTTTAAATAATAAATTTTTTTAGGAAGTTAAAATGAAAAAGTTGGTGTTTAAATCAAACAAGAGGTGTAAGTTTTAAAAGTTAGGAAAAAAATTAGTTTTGTAAAATTGGAAAACATTATCAAGAATTTAGAGGTAATTCTTTATATAATTATGAATATATTTATTGAAAATAAATAAAAATCTAAATATGTGTTTGTAATGTGAAAAAATATATAAAATTATTCATAATTAAAAATTAATTATATATTTATTTATATTTTTGTCATGTATCAGAATTTAATCAATTATTTAAATTATTTCTATAAAAATAATATAATATTATTATTTTGAATAATAATGTAACATTTTCGAAGAAATTATTATAAACTTAATCTTTACAAATTATAATTAGTTTTTGGATTAAATATATAAACTTAGATAATACAAATTTAAACACGCCTAATAGTCATTGCTAAATGCTAGTGGTCACCTATTAGTCTATTCCACAAGTTAAAAACATGTAAAAGAAATTAAAGCCCACTTCATTAAAGAAATATATTTAAAGCTTTCACTTGATATTTTGCTACTAGCTAATAAGCTATAGTCACATATTCATAGCTAAAATGATGTTCAAACCAGTCACCCAAAGGAGTTTTTTTTGTTTCTTCAAAAATAATATATATATATATATATACACTGGGCTCAACTGAACTGACAAATGTGGGCCCATTATAAGCCCATCTAAATCAGAACACTAGCGATCTATTTGATACATGTCGGCAAACTGCCTAGGCAACACGATGTAGCAATGGACAACTATTGGCCGTCTGATTATAACAATAACATCCTTGATGTACGACCAGTTTTTGGTGATGTTGACACGAATCTCTGAGATTGTGAACCTTTACAACATTGACCCACATTCGAAAAATCTTGAAACGAAAGGCTGAGAAGACTTTTGCGGTTTTTGGGTTTGCCCACTGTTTTTTCAATTAAAATATTGCGGCTTGGTGGAGGCCGAAGGGATCAATTCGTCAATGATCAAGGTACGTCATGTCTGCAATCATGAAAGTATTTGTCACTTTAAAATCTTAGTATGAAAAGTAGTAAGTACGTGTATATATATATTTTAATAAAAATAATACGTTAATTATTATTTTTAAAATATATTTACATTAACTTTATATTTTATTAAATTTTCCTCCGACATCCACACTTAATGAAAAAATAACTTATCCTCTTTTTGATTTAAAATTTTTACAATGTAGAACCAGTTTAGTTTTACTAAAGCATGTATTAATATACTAAAATATCAATTGTAAAGTTATATAATTACATTAAAGTAGATATAAGTGACATTAATGTTAAACCGAGCATATAAATGATTCATTTGGCACACAAAAATTTTTGTATAAAGGAAAAAAATTCCCTTAAAATTATTTCAATATATATATTTTTTAATATTTATGTATTAATCATAGGATGACAACATAATTAAGTGACATTATCGATGTGATCTAATAAAATGTTAAAATGATATTATAATAGTTATTAAATGAATTAAATATAATATGAGATGATAAATCAATTCAAAAAAAATTTTATTTATTTATTTTATATATTAACTTAACAAAAGGGAATTTTTTTTCAATACTTGAAGAGTATCTAGAGATGAAAATGAAGTAAAATTAAAAATAAGAGTAAGAAGATAATACAATTAATATTAATTATATAGATAAATCTTAAATCATTATTAGTTTATATCAAAAAAATGAGTGTCTTTTTTTTCCTTTTTTTTTTTTAAATCCTAACAAGAATGCTCACCATCTAAGAAAATTTGATAAGTTGCTAAAAATAATACAAAGCTCATACAAACTTTTTAACTCAATAATAAATAACATTAAATGAAAGGACTCGAAAATAATGTGATCTTACATGATAGTGAAGCTCAATCCAAATATTACATGAATCAAACATAATACAAAATGATAACTCAAACTAATATTTTTTACAAGTAATTCCACTGCATATATTTAATAATCTAATTTTTGCATATATAATAATTTAAAATATAAAATTATTGATGTCAAAAAATTGTACAATAAGGATTTATTCAGAATTTATTTGTGTCAAAGCACACTTTCAAATTGGTTAAACATTTTTTATGGTGTTTGATAATTTTTATAATAAATGATTTAAAAAATATTAGTACTTATAAAAGAGACATATAATTAGGGACGGAGCTACGTATAAGTGAAAGAGATACGTGTTTTCTCAATATTTTGATTAAAAAAATTCTTTTGATGTATTTATAAATATACTTTTATATTTTATAAAAATATATGAAAATATCATTTTTTAAATTTATTATTTGAATATTATTTTTCTTTCTATTTTATTATACCATGTATTCAGTTGCATTTTTCATTTACTTTTTATATTTATTATATTACTATATAATTTTTACTAACTGGATTTTAATAGAATGATAAATGTTTAACCTCTTCTCATAGATTTTAGAAAAATTATATTAAATAATACTTAAAATTTATACATAATAACAAAAATATATAATATCCTAATAATATTAAACGAATTCAATTGAATAGAGTTTAATATTTAATGAGTTCAATTGACCAGAGTTAAATTTGAATTAGATGATGTTCAATTTAAAATGATAGATTAATTTTTTTTAATAATAAAAATATAAAAACCGAATATAAGTGTATTATTTTTATAGTTATAAATATTAAAGATATAATTTTGTTATTTTTTTTAAATTTTGCTACTTAATTTTCATAGCCTTTTCTTCAAAAAATATATTTTATCTCGCATAAAATTTAACTATTTTATGTTACATTACATATAATTATCATGTAATGTTGATATTATTTATTTTTCTTTCATATACTCAAATATTTGTACAGTTTTATTATAATTTATGTTTAATTTTTTTTCATAATTTTTGTTCATCTATATATATATATAGATTAAGATATGTTATTTAATATCGTTACAATTTAATTTACATAGTTTTCAATTTTTGTTTTAATTAAATAAAAACATATATTTGACGTATAATAAGTATCTAATTATTTCTCTTAAAATAAATTTAAACTAAATAAGTAAATCTATATGTGTATAATTAAGATACTTTAAAAATCATAAAAATTTGTAAATACATTGACAAAAATTCACATTTTATACAACAAAATCCCATATTTTAAACCAATTTCGTTAATATATTTGTTAAGTATATTAACATTAATAAAGCATAAAAAACTTCAAAAATGAGAAGGAGGAATTAGCTAGCCTCAAAAGTTGAAAGGTCCGTCGAACCAAGTTGCAGAAAGAGGTAATATATAGGAAAAGGTCCCTAGATATGTGGAGGAAGGAGGGAGGGTATTATTAATTAATTTATAGAAAGATGATAATAGTAGTGGCCGGTGATGTTTTCACTTTTAAGCAGTACGTAGTGTTATAAATTGTCGGCCAAGAAACAAAAATACACCGCCAGAGAAAATTGGGATATATACATTGAGAAGTGGAACCCATGCATGCATGTGATGTGAGGGCAGTTCTTGTAAGTTAGCTAGTAACAATAATTCTACACTATTAAGTCCAAGTTATTGAGCTGCAAGGCCCTGTTTCAGACTCCAGTTCTTCGGCTTCTGCTACACGTACAGCTTCTTCTATACGTACAGCTTCTTCTATAACTAATTTTCACCCCATCAATAATAGTCCAAAAAAGCCGAAATAAGTTCAAAATCATCCTATAAACTCTTACGCAGGTGAATAAGGTAAATTAATTAGTACCATTTTTTTTAAGTTAATGTTGTAATTTTTAAATAGAATTAATTTAGTTTAATTTTTTTTTAAATGTTAGAGATAAAAATAAAATTTATAATGTTTATATAAATAAAATAGGAGGAAATAGAAAGAGATGACAGAGAGAAATAATAAGACATGGAGACTAAAATAAGAGAAATGAGATAAATTCAGATAGAAAATTGATATTTTCAAAAAGTAGAGATAGCTTTTTGCTTTGTATTTTTATTTTTTTAAAAAGTATAATTTTATCCTTAAAAAAATTTGAAATTAATTAACTCTATTTAAAGCTTAATGGAATAAACTTACCAAAATTAAAAAGAAATGGAACAAAAGTGTTATAACGAAAGAAGTATAAGAACATTTAAAACCTAATAAAAAATATCAATGCTAGTAATTAAATTAAAAAATAAAATGATTTATAAGTGTTTAATTAAAATATAAACAATTATTTGTAGTTTTGTATGAGTAAATAAATATTATATTTTAAAAAATTTTGAAAATCAATTCTCTTAAAATTTGAAGTTATTAGAAAAAATATTAATTATTAATATTGATTTTATACATCTATTAGTTCGTTAAGCTATCAAATAATTACAATTCAATAATTATATTTAATGTATCTTTAAAATAAAATCATAAAAATGGTTAAAAAATTATTCTAAAAAACTAAAACTATTAAAGGAGGTTAACGTTGTCATTATACCCTGAATGGCCCTGAAAATCTTGTTTGATTTGACTGTTTTTTTTTATCTTTTCCTTCTACCCTTTTATAAACTTTCAAATAAAGTCACAAACTACCTGTGCATGATTTTGTATGTCAATAGGTCATCATGATTGACGATCACATCCCGCGTAGAAAATAATATGCAAAGACAAACTCTTTATAAGCTAGAGCTAATCAAGAAAGCTATCAAATGAGTAATTTCCATTTGTTCCACGTATGTAATTAGTTTGTAACGGAGGCTCTTTTTATTTAGTTTTAATAAATTTAGTTCTCCTATAGAAATAAACTTAAAATTAAACATCATATATTAAAATTAACAATGTGTTTAGTATCATGCGTATTAAATTAACGCAAGTTAAATATTTTATATTTTTTTAATTTATTTGAACATTAAAATAAATTAAAAATTATTTAAAAAGATCAAAATATTTAATTTGTGTTAATTTATCTCTAAAGCATGTAATCAATTTAATAATATTTAATTTTAATACAAAAATTTATTTAAATTAAAAATAAAAAGATTAAATAATAGAAAAAAACATTAAGAATATCGAAGTTTGACGTTAAAAAAAGTATAAGAATTATTAATGTAGTTTTATATAAAAAAATATGGAGTATTTGATATAAAGCGAATATATCACAATTTATTTTAAAAGTAAAATTCTACCTACATTACACAAAATCTTTAAAATATATATATATATATATATATTTAAATCATATATCTTTAATAATTTTATATATTGGGTATGGATTTGATGATTTTATAAGATGATTGATATTTTAATAATATTATGTATTATTATTTTAGAACCTATTCTCACTTATATTATTAAAATTGTGTTAATTTAGTATCAAGATTGATTATTTTTTTTTTCAAAAAGTTATAATAACTCAAAATTTTAGTCAAATAATAAGGGATAATTTTTGCATTTAAATTATTTCCAAATTATTTGTAGTTATTAACAGCATAAACATATTAGAAAAAAATTAAAACTTTCAAGGATCATGTATAATTTTACGAACTTTTTTGAATAAAAATAATTTTTTTTAGAACCATGTTGCCTTGTAGTTGTCATCGTGATCTATTTTTGTTGTTAATAATTTAGAAATTATCATCCAATTTTTTTGTAAGAATATTTATAGTGAATAATTAAAAAAATTATCTTATATGTGTATAAATAGTATAATTATTTAAAAAAATATAAATTATAAATTAACACGTATATATATTCATTATTGTCGTTGAGAAGACAAGGGTTTGGACTAAGTGTTAGTTTGTAAACGTAGTTTTAATAATTTTAAAAAAATCACCACCCTACCTTTTTAATGAAATAATCTTAAATACTAATATTATACTTCTGTATTTAATCGAAATTTTGTGTTGTTATAGCTTTTTGATAAAAAAAATATCAATAAGTAAAATTGAATACTAAATTAACAATTTTTAATAATATTGATAAAAAATAGATAGTAAAAGCTATTTTAAAAGTAGATAGAACTGCACATTTTGAAGAGAGAGCGAAAGACAGATGCAGCCCATCGAACCACTTCTATCATTTTTGGATGGGCCTACAACGATACGGTTCACAGTCATCTTGGGATAACTAAATTTAATGGGCCTTTTCTTTCTTCTTCGGCAAGAGGATAAGATGTAGTTTTGGTAAGGGCTATAATATAAAGCTTATGAGAATGCTGCTACTTATAAATTAAATAGTTTTTTTTCGTCAAAGTTAAGTTTTACACACGTATATTTGATGAATTAAATTATACAATTATGTTATATTGTTTTTATATGTTAGTTGATATATAAAAAGTTTTACCTAATTTTTTCTTTATATATATTTATAATAATAAAAAAATAACAAGACTTATAAGGATATGAAAAATTATTAGATAATCACTTTGATCACATAATTTTTGCATTGGACACGTAGGTTACTAGAATTTTAAATTTTAATACATTAGTCACATAATTTTATAGTTATGTGATTAAAATATTTATTTTCTATTATAAAAAAATAACATTTTAATCATATAATTATGAATTTATATGATTAAAGTATCACAATTTAAAATTTTTAGTGATCTATGTGTCTCATACAAAAGCTACATTACCAAAATATCCAAATGACATATTTTTAGTGATTTCTAAGGTATTTTTTTCAAAATTTATTGATCAATTATAACTAAATTTTTTATTCGTGTTGTGATGTCCACTCTTATATTTAAATCATAATTAATTTTTTATTATTTTTTTACTTTGTAAAAATATTAAGTAAATCTATATGTTATACATTAGGCTTCACATTTAAATATTAATCAAAATTATTTATTTATTAATTTAGTAGGATATATATGTAACATTTATTATTATTTTTAAATAAAAATTACATACTCTATACTCATGAAGTTCAAAATCATTTTTTTAAGTTCACACAAGTGGCATATATCATTGCATTATAAAAATTAATGTGTAGGCATGTAATATATATTATTAAAATGACCAACATATGAATTGTTCTCACTCAACTCTTATATTGTATTTTTAAACATTTTCATAGTAAGATAAATGATAATAATATATAAATTTATATTTATTTTTACACTCATACTTATTATACTATATCATATATAAAGTTATTTATTTTACTAAATAATATTCACACATGACATACCATAAAAAGTGTTAGCGTAAAAAAAAGTTCTTTATATCACGATTTTTGTATCTAAAGAGTTTACACGACTTGTATTTGCTTCATTTCCTTAGTTGATCTTTTTTCTTTATCTTGTTACTTCGTATTATTAATGACACAAAACTTTTCATAAATCTGTAGTGGCGTAAATGTTTAGACATGTTGATGTATAAAATTTATATTTATAAAATATCATGTAAATATACAAATTATTTATAATAAGCGATAAATATATTCCTAAGATCGGTCTCAATATGAACTACATAGTTTTAAATAATTTTTTAAATTTTTTAAAAACTTAAAAAAAATATAAAAATAAAACTCAAACGTTCTGTTATAGTGAGTTAATTTTGAAAATCTTAATCTAGTAAAAAAATAATTAAAAATATCTAAATATAAATTCGATTAAAACAAATCAAGACAAATATAAAATTAATACTCAATGAAAAATTTATGGTAACAAAGCTAAATTTTCATAGTTAAAATCAAGCAGACATGATTAAATTAAATTTCATGTTTAGTGTATTAAAAATAACATTCAAATAATTAGGAAATATAAAAAAAAAAGATTGATATGTATATAAAATATTATAAATTAGATCTATAATATCAATTAAAGATGAATGTTGTATCGTGCTCTGTAATTGTGATCTTGATCCTCAAAACATTTTTAAATAATTAGATATTTTTTGTATTTTTCTTTATTTAAAAAACCTCTTAAAAATATGTTTATCATTTGTTACGGATATAATCTACTATGTATAAAAAATAAAACTAAAAATAAAGAATAAAAATTGAGAGTTGAAAGAAAAATTATGTTCTATGTGTATTCATATGTAAAACCTAAAACATAAACATAATTTATCGAAAAAAACTAGGGTACATAGAACTTTGATCTAATTTAAGTTTGTGTTTCACGGTATAACTTTTTCCTCGCCATAACATAAAGTTCACTCACTTCGTACTTGAGAAAACTCAGCGTGCCCTATAATTCATCCCAAATAGTGTGCACCATGGCACACTATTTTCTTCGCCATGGTACATTCTACTTTTCTTGAAATTTATCTTGTATACCTTACAAAATGATTGGTTATTAATGTAAGACTTACATATCTCTATCTTTTAAGCTCCCATGGTACAAAATAAGTACTCCAATTTTTGTTCTTCATGTATTTATATATTTATCTATTTTAAAGTTATAAACACATGAAATACAACAAAACATATTCGTGATTTCAAACAGATAGATTTACATAAATAATTATATAAATATCTTATATTCTATTATAATGATAATATAATTTAGTTTTTAATATACATAATTATTTCTCATTAATCTATTAATTGTATCAATTTGAATACTTATATTGTTAAAAAGGAAAGTAGTTATTTTACTATAATTAGAAAGACACACACATAGTGTGCAATATGGTTTTGTGCTCATAAACAAGTTTCCACATTCTCTGCACTTTCTTTTTGTTCACAATCATTTGTTCATTATAGTATTAGGGCAAAGCATTCGGGAGGACCCGCTTTAGCTAATTTCTTCATGGCAAGAGATAATCCACATTCTCAACATATTCCTAGCACTTACATGGATGTTCTAAATACACCTAATCATCATCAATATCAAGTTTATGATTCTTATTCTTCTTCTCAAGAAGAACCCTCAATGATTCATATGGCTCAAATACTTCAAATCCAAATTCTTAGATGAGTAAAGTTCTAACTCAAAGTTTCTCATCCATTCCTTCAGCGAGTGTTTATCTCTCAGTTAAGCTAGATGACTATAATTATCTAAATTGGAAAGATTAAATGTTGAGCTTCATTACAACATATGGTCTTGATGGTTTCATAAATGATATAGTGAATGGTGTTTTAAACCCAGTGTTTTCAAATTGGAAATGACTTGATTCTCATGTTAAAGGTTGGATATATGGGTCAGTCACTCTCAAGATGAATTATCTATTAGTTAGATGTCATACTGCCTTTCAACAATGGAGTTCTCTTGTAGACAATGTTTCTTCCACTAATCAGTCTCACATTATGGATATGAGGTCACAATTGCAAACTCTTTGTAAGGATAATCTATTTGTTTCTGAGTACATACTAAAATCTAAGACCATCTTTGATCATTTAGCAACTTATGGTGAAACTATTAATGACAAAAGTTCTAATTATGTATATTTTTCAAGGCTTAGGTCCAAAATATGCATCATTCACTACCTCTTTCAATATGAGAAAAACTACACCTACAGTTGGTTCTTTTGTAGTTACCTTCAAGGGTTTGAAAGAATGTTGAATCACTAAAGTAACATAGATGTCAGTTAGTCATTTTATGCCAATATTGCTCAGGCTAATGGTGCTACTTCAGGATCAAAAGGATTCTCCAATCAACGTTTGAACAAAAGTGGTATTCAAGGGAATAATTCTTCTTAGAATACTCAAGAAAATTCTAACAAACCATCTATATGGAGCATTCGTCAATTTCTACAACAACATGAGCAATCTAGTCAAAAATCTTCTTCACGTGTTAACAACCAAAATCCTAAGAATGCCTCTTTTGGTAAAAAACATGGTTACTCAAACAAATGTCAATCTACTTCCAAGAAAAATAATGGTGAACATCCTATTTGTTAAATTTGTGAAAAAGAAAGACACAATGTTGCTACCTGTTTCTTATTCAGAGGCATATTAATTAGAAAGGTGGTGGGTTTAACGAGTTTTAGAATGATTCTGCTATGATTGCATCCAGTCAGTCTAGTGGAGATTCATATACATCTACTTGGATACTTGAATCTGATGTGAGTCATCACTTAACAGTTGATGCTACTCAACTTGCAAACTCAATTCCCTACTCAGGTAATAAGGGTGTTATTTTAGGCAATGGTGATATGTTGTCTATTTCTCGAGTAGGTAGTGATGTTCTACGTATGATTGATTCTTGTTCACTCATCTTGAAACACTTGTTGCATGCTTCATAAGTAGCAACTAACTTAGTTTTAGTTCATAAATTATGCAATGACAATCAAGTTCTAATTTTATGCCAAGGATCTTTAAAAAAAACTCTCTTTAAAGGTGGTAGTGAAAATGATCTCTACAAGTTTGAAGTTATGCAATTGATGGTTTGCAAGTTGTCAAAAAATTTTAAAGTCTTATTACTACTTTTACTAGTACTGTTACACTATCTAAAGTGACATGATCAATTAGGTCATCCATCTATCTAAAGTAGCATGATCGATTAGGTCATCTATCTTTAATACTGTAAATAAAGTTTTAATTAGTTGTGGACTATTAAGACATGTTAAAGATACTTCTCAATTTTTTAATGAGTGTGAAATATCTAAGTCTCATAAACTAGTTTTTAATACTACTCATGATGAAGTTACTGCTCCTTTGGAACTATTATATCTAGACTTATAGACATCATCCAAATTAACAATGAATGAAGAGAAATATTTTCTATCTATTGTAGATGATTATTCTAAATATACATGGATTTTCTTACTCAAATCAATGGATCAAACTCATGCAGCTTTCCTGAATTTAAACAATGATTAAGAAACATATTTTTAATTGTGTTAAGGCTATTCGAACCAATGGTAGAGGTGAATTCAAACCTTTAATTACAAAAATTTAAACTGAAGGCATAGTTTATAAGTATACTTGTCCTCACACCTCTTAACAAAATGAAGTTGTAGAGTCTTGACACAAGAAAATTGTTCAAAAAGGCTTAACATTGTTATATAAATCAAAGATGCTTATGTATTTTTGGGGTTATACTTTCAGGATAGCTTGCTTTCTTATAAATAGGTTACTCACAAAGATTTTAAAAGGTATGTCACCATATGAACTTCTATACAAGAAGAAAATGGATTTTAAATTATTAAAAGTTTTTGGTTACATTGTGTATCCTTGTCTTTGATCCTACAATGCTAACATGCTTGGTCTAAGGTCTATCCCTTGTGTATTCATTGGTTATGCATCTAAACTCAAAGGATATATTTGTTATGATAATTAAGATAGGTGTTTTTATATAAGATACCATGTTATATTTGATGAAGATACTTTTCCATACAAGCCATTGCCAAATGACTTACCACAAACCTCACCTTTAAGTCCAAGTATTATAATTCCTTCCTCAATGCCACTAATCTCTCTAATTGCTTAAAATTCTAACTCAAGAAATTTTGTACCATCATTCACAACTCTTGCTTCTCCACCAACCTTTCCTACCCATATTTCTTCTGACTATTCACTTATACCATGAGATATAAATCCAAGCTCATCTCTCTATCACCAACAAAATGTTAGTTTATGTCCATCACCATCTAATGATCTTTCTTAAACAGTCGATCTCTCTTTTCGAAATCTTCCAGTTTCTTCAGCCACGAATATTCACCTAATGATCACAAGAACAAAAATAAGAAGTATAAAACTCAAGACCTTTATTGCAGTTTATCCTTCAATTTTACCAAAACTTAATACATGGCAAGAAGCATATACAATTCTAGAATGGAAAGCATCCTTGCAAGAGGGATATAATGCTCTAGTAGTAAACAACACATATGACTTGGTTCCTTTTCCAAAAGGCCACAAAGCTATTCCATCAAAATGGATATTTTGAATTAAACTATGTGGAGATGAACAAATCAACAAATATAATTCTAGACTAGTGGTAAAAGGCTTTTTTTACGAAAGGCTTGTATTGACTAATGTGAAAATATTTAATCTTGTCATCAAATTCACCACCATCAAGATAGATTTCATGATAACCTTACCAAAGGATTGGGTGATTCATTAAATTGACATTAACAATGCCTTTTTACATGGTGAGTTGGAGGAAACAATCCATATGGAATAGCCATCTAGATTTACCATTGGTACTAATCTAGTTTGTAAATTGAATAAAGCATTATATAACCTAAAATAAACTCCATGAACTTGGTTTCAAAAATTGATTGCACACTTCAATCCATGGGATTTGTGAATTCAAAATCTAACTCTTCATATCATCCTTACATTGTTTCTTAAGCATTGTGGTTGTCAAGGATAATATAGGATTACATCTTAGCCAAATAAATTACATCAAGAACCTTATCTTCAAATGTGGTTTAATTCATGCCAAATCGATGAGTACACCTATGGCTTAGAATTATATGCTCAACAAGAAAGATGGTCGGCCTTTACTAGATCCAAGTGAATATCATAGTCTCGTTAGTACACTTCAGTATTGCACCCTTACAAGACCAGATATTACCTTTCCAATCAACAAGTTATGTTATTTCTTAACTACTCCAGTTGATGTTCATTGGCAAGCTACCAAAAGACTGCTTCGATATTTAAAGGGCACTTTACATCATGGTTTACAACTAGTGCAACCATCATCTCTTACACTCACCAATGTCTATGATGCTGATTGGGCAGGGAACCAGATGATGAAAAAAGTATTGGCTCCTATTGTGTATACCTTGATGACAATCTTGTTTCCTAGAAAATTGGTAAACAAAAAGTAGTTTCTTGCTCTATACTGCATAGCTCTAGTAACAACTACATCAGAAATCATATGAATTCAATCATTACTTTCTAAATTGCATCATTTACTTGGTTCCATTCTTGTGTTATTTTGTGACAGTTTAAGTACAAAATGTCTTGCACAAATCCCATTCTTCATGACAGGATTAAGCATATAAAAATCAATCATTTCTTTTTTCGTGATCAAGTGCTTTCCAAGAAACTTAGTGTTCAATACATTGCTTCAGAAAATTAAGTTATAGACCCCCTTACAAAGTCATTACTAGATATAAAATTCCTCTCTCTTCGTCCCAAAAATAATGGTTTGTTCTAAGCCATTAGTTTGAGAGGATGTTAATATGATAGTATAATTTGGTTTTTAATATATTTAATTAGTTTCTTATTAATCTATTAATTGTTTTAGTTTAAATACTGATAAAAGGAAAAGTGGTTATTTTATTAGATATTGAAAGACATAAAGCAGTGTGCAGTATGGTTTTGTGCTCAGAAACCTTTTTCTGCACCTTTTCCCTATTAACAATGAAATTATAAGCATTTATCACCCCGTATAGTATAGAATGATTAGTGTAGAAACAAGGGTATTTGTGTTTAAAGTAGTTGATAACTATTTTTTAATACATCAGAAATTATATGTTTTGAAAAAATAATGCATTATGTGTGTGAATAAATGAAGCATCAAACCGAGTACTTCTTATTTTCCTTCACCCATCACCAGAGAAAAGAATGTAATATTCAGAGCTAGTCGGACATTGTTTGGTATTTAATAAATTGAATGAAAATTCTAGTATAAAATTAAACAGCTTATTATAACAAAGGTCTCATACATCTAAGTTTTAATACATGTAATTTAATATTATATATTTTATTTTGAATGAGGTTGTCCATTATTATAACAAAGGTCTCTATGCATATACTTCCTTAGTTACATAAATTTATTAATTAAATTTATGTAATTGGCCATTGGCAAGTTAAACGAACAGTACATTGAATAACACACTAGCGGATTTGAAATTAATTAAGAAATAAATCAAAATTATAATTTATCAATAACTAGTGCCTATAAAAGGAAAGAAAAAAAAACCCCAACATTTATAACAATTATTTTTTAACGGGTTCATTGATTTCGGTTTAAAGTTGCGGGCTGTTCTAAAAGAGAGTTGTGTATATGACCGTTGTAATTAATGTTTGCTTTTTTTCTTTAAAAAAAAAAAGCCATTTATAACATTCTAAAAACACACGTAAGTATAAAAATAACACAAATTATTTTAAAAAACATATAAATATAAAAATAACACAATTTATTTTCAACTCATATAATTTTATTATAAATAAAATACTTAGTTAAAACATTTCACATTAAAAATTTATAGGTTTGGTAGCATTCAAGTTAATTTCTCACTAATTAATTCACATTTAATATTAAATTTAAATAATTTAGATATATTTAATATTATTAATTTTTATTTATATTTTTATAAATTTTATACAAAATTATTTGATTTTTTTAATGAAAATGATACTATCACAATAACAATTTATAAAATATCAATTTTACACATTATAATAGTTATATTTTATTACCATTATTATTGAATAAATATCATTAATAAAATATTTTTTGACAATTTACTATTACAAATAATACCTTTTAAGTCGATAGGTGAATCGACTTAAAAAGTAAAGATTTAAAGTTTAAAGTCAATTCATGGATAAAATCGACTTTAAATTTTATATTCTTTTAACATATTTTGATCATTTTTTACTATCCTTAATGCTTGTTTTTCATCAGATAATAGCAAAAAAAATCAAAATATGTTTAAAAGAGTTTTTAAATATTACAAATAATTGAAATGAGAACTAAATTTATAAAAAAATAATAATTTATATACAATACATATATATATTTAACTTAATTACAAATAAAGTGATGACGTATCTTTTATCATAAATTTTGTGATATTTTCATTTTATTTCAAGGAGATGACGCTTAGTTTATTACTTAGAATCACCAACAATATCTCATTCATAATGATCAAAGAACTCTCCATTGAGATGAGATGGAGTTTGGGCTCAAAAAGATCCCATGCATTTAACTCTATCAGGTCCATACAACAATTCATTCCCCTAAATACATGAGTCTATAAACATTCATCAAACAAGTCCAAACTTTAGAGACACAAAAATAGATAAATTAAAGCATTAAAAAAATTATCATGGTGTTGTCATATGCTATTTAATATTATCATATTATTCTCTTGATTCTTCTTGTGATATTATAATTTGAAGCATATGTTCTGCTCATTCTTCTTGTAAATCATCAAAAAATTACATATCACAACCCGACTTGTTTCAATTAAAAAACTACATGTATTTAAATTCAAAATAAGAATGCAATATTACAAATTTACAAAAAATAACTTATATATGTTGAAAAGTATATTAGTAAAAGAGATTACCACATCTTTAATTGACATGTTGATATTTGAGATGATTTCGTTCATAAATTTCATGACAAAGTAACCACACATGACTCTATCATTTTGTTGTGGAACCTACAAAAAATAAATGTACATGGTTTTTCATATTCGAACGTCTTTATTATTCAATAGTAAAATTTATTAAATTATTAATATTCATTTGTACATACCATAACTTTGTTCATATAAGCTTATGTGATTTTTTAAGGGCAATTCCCTACCTCTTATTCCACAGTTTCCATGTCTTACCAAAGTTTAAAACAATTAGTTCTTTATTAAATATTACAAAGAACAATATAAGAAAAATAACTAACTATAACTTTTACATTTCAACAACTGTTTTTCTATCTTTACTCAATTCTATGAAAACTGAGTCACAGTACTAAACATAATTTTCATATAGATCAAGGATTATCAACATCCAATGATCTTGGCCTTGTTTAAACTTTAGTGGCCAAAAAATTATCAACTTTTGATTTCTATGAAGTGTTAAAGCCCTATCACATAATTGTTTAGCTCTGATACTAACATCATACTCTTGATATTGATTGACAAATGATGAATTATAGAACATTGTTAAATGTGATAGATGATTAGTTTGAAGTCAATAATAACATGTCCTATATAAAAGAAATATACATAAATAATTAGATAATAAAAATATAATTATATTTTCTACATAAATGAAAGTTATTTACTGATTGAGGACTCACCTTGTCCACGCTTGAATTATACTTAAATAGATCATTTGAAATTCAAACAGTTGCAATATGTACTCGGTCGATATATATGTTTGCATAATGTCTATTCTCTAGAAAGTGGCACATTATAATAGTTATATTTTATTACCATTTGCATTGAATTGAACGGGTACTCTATCATTTGGATTAAGTGGAGCATAAGATATATTAGCACAACTCTTTCTTTTCAAATGCCCCAACGGATCATTTGGATCTACAATCTCTAACACCATAGGATCCATGAAATATCTGTGAATAATTATGAAATAGAAATTAATTGACAATTTTAAGTCCAAACATATAAATAAGAGTTATTAGAATAATATAGAACATACACTATGTGTACTTAGGTTGTTGATTGTGTATATATATATATATATGTATTCCTTCACAATCATTTCGAGTCCATGATGAAGAATCATCGTCATTAACTAGGTCATCACATACATTAGGTAATTTGTTTGAGAAATGACTAATATTGGAAATGTATCAAGAATGTCATCATCTCTAAAACATCACAATGGTAGAACTCTTTTTGTGAAGGTGTTAATACAATAGACTATCTGGTGTCAATTTGATCGCTCACATAAAATACTTGTTTTGCATGAAGTGCTAACGTGAAAGGATCATCAGTGTGACTTATCTTGGATAAATTTACAAGAATAAATCCAAAATGGTCTATTTTATATTCAACATTGATAACATCTTCGACCTAATCACATAAGAATACTATTTCATAGAAGACCTCATAATCGAGCTCCTAAATTTCTTGAATTATACCATAATATGTTCTATCAGAAAGTATAGAATTACCATCTTTTGAACAGGTAAATTGCTTAGTTTGTACATCCATCTTCCTGTTGAGTATGATCAATAAACAATTTCTTACTTCCACCAAGCATAAGATTACCTACTTGGATCATGTGACGTTCTAAGAACAACTTGTGCGTAGGATTTCCTATTTCATTGCAACCACTAAAGTTTTTAAAACAAAACTCAATGGCCTTTTCAGTAATGTAACGTTCCACAATGCATCATTCAGGATGATTTCTATTATTTACATATCCTTTAAGAACTTGCATGTATCTCTCAAAATGATACATCCACCTTAAGTAAGTAGGACCACACAATTGAACCTCTCGAACTAAATGAACACCAAGTGAATCATTATATAAAAAAGGAGAAAAATATTTCTCAAGTAGATACAAATTCTCCAAAACATCTTTCTATAAAGAGGTTAACTCCCAATTGATATAGATTTCTTGCATATTGTATTGAAGAATGAACAAAGACGAATTATTGATAATCAAACATGTTTTGGAAGAATTGATCTAATAGCAACTGGTAATAACTGTTACATTAAGATATGATAGTCATGTAATTTCAATCCATAAAGTTTCTTATCGGTGATAGACACAAATTTTTTTAAGTTGGATGAGTAACCATCAAGAACTTTCACACCTGTTAAACATTTACAAAACACGTTCTTCTCTTTTGTTGACATTATATATGATGTTGGTGGCAAGTATGTTCGATTCTTATCATTTTTCACCCTCGGTGCCAATTCAAGTCATATGCCCAGTTTTTTAAAATCTAGTCTTGCTTTAATTCCATCCTTCGTTTTTCTAGGTATATTAAGCAATGTACCAATCAAGCTCTCAGATACATTTTTCTCAATATGTATGACATCTAAGATACGAATGTGTAGGTTTTTCCAATAATATAATTTTCAAAATATTGATTTTTTATTCCAACAATCATGATCTACTAATTTAGTAATATTTTCCTTTTCACCTTTTTTATTAGTTGACCTATTTCGTTTCCCTCCATCAATGAGTATTCTTTTTTTTCATATTTTCATATCGTTTGAATGTCATACCCTTCAATTGACTTAAAATCTCAACACCTCGTAAAGGTTTTGGTACAAGATCATGATATTATTCACCATTAAAAGGTTTCTTTTGGTATCTAACCTTGTGTCCAGATGAAAAAAATATTCTATGTCTTCTATAAGACATCTTTCGTTTGTGAACAAGATAAGTTGTAGAAATACCATCACTACAAATATGGCATCCCATATAACCTTTTGTTGCATGTCTTGATAAGTTCTCATAGGCAAGAAAATTATTAATTATCCATAAAAGGACTCCCTCAAGTTAAAGTATTATTTTTATATGCAACGTAAACATTTATACCATTATTCTACAACGTCTTTAAATCATCTATTAGAGGCTACAAATATATATCAATATCAACTTAGGGTTGTTTCGATCCTAAGATCAATAATGTTAACATCATGAATTTTCTTTTCATACGCAACCACGGAGGAAGGTTGTATGTTACCATAATTACTGGCCAACAATTATATCTACTACTAAGGGAACTGTGTGGATTAATTCCATCCGTAACAATGGAAAAATGAAGATTGCGCAGATCAGATGCAAATTAAGGGGATAAATTATCTACTACTTTCCAATTTGGAGAATCACAAGGAAGATGTAGCATCCCATCATCAAATCGATTATCTGAATGACAACCAACATCTTTGATGTCTCTTTACTTTTGAACAACCTTTGAAAGCAAGAAATCGACAGAAAGTATCAAAGAACCTTTACGGACACGCCTTTCTTAGGTGTTGTCTCATTTGTAGCATGCTTCCATCTCGATTATTTACACACCGGACAATCATCTAATGTCTTATATTCTTTTCTATAAAGAATGTAATCATTTGGACAAGCATGAATCGTATGATTTCCATGCCAAATCGACTAAGAGATTTCTCCACTTCATACATTAAAGATGACAATTCATTACTCTCAGGAAATATATCTATTGGTACATTTAGTAATTCTGTGAATCCCTTATCAGAAAACCATTTTTTGTGCCTTCAAATTGTACAAATGAATAAGTCTTGACATTTTAGTGTATTTCTTGCACTCTGGATACAACGACTTTTAGGCATCTTCTAGAAGTTTTTTAAAGGTTTCGGGATCATCCTCATATAGTTTATCTTCAACAACATAAAAAATATTTTTTGTATGTACATTCTGATAAGATGTATATAATTCACTCACATTTTTATTTATTTTGTCCCCATAAGTATTATCAATATTTTCTCTATGATAATACCAATATTTATAAAAATAAATACATAAAATCCAAACAATTCTCATTGTAATATTAACAATATAATATATATATATATATATATATATATATAAATGCATGTAATAATAATACATATTTTATACATATATATAATAATAAATATTAATAAACCCATTATACATTATATATATATATATATTCCATGTATATGTAAATAATTTTAAAAAAATTATATCAAAAACATAAATATATAAAATTACTAAAATAAATAAATAAAATACATTCTTCTATGCTTGAATAAAAATACACAAACTAATAACACAAAAATATATATAAATAATTAATAGCACAAAATATACATTAAAATAAAAAAATATGAATAATAAATGAAAAATTTGAATATTCTGCTAAAAAAATAGTAGATTTAGAAGAGAAATTTAAGAGGCAGAAAACTCACTTAACGACAGTAAAAATGGTGGTAAAAAATGGTCGAAAAAGGAAAAAGAATATAGGTTAACGGTTAATTTTTCTGTAAGCAGGAAATAAGGAAACATAACCTAAGTACTGTCAATAAATAGGAGAGAGAAGAAGATAAGAGGAAAAAATAAGATAGCATCAGTTAACGCGTAAAACCGACATAACACATAGAATTTTGCATCGATTCTACATGTCAATCGACGTTATACATGACTCACATCAATTGATACGTAGAACTAACACTACGTTGTTTGTGTAGCGTCGGTTGACACGTAGAATCGATACTACGTCCTACGTGTCAATCGACGTTAATGTTTATAATTTTTAAGTTGGTCTAGGAGGATACCAACTTGAAATTCATTATAATTCAATCTCAGATAAAAATTAACTTTAAATTTTGACTTAAATGTTTTTTATTGTAGTAGTGATTATAATTTGAATCATGATAATTAAAAAAAACTAATGTTTTGGTCATTATTTAGCAATTAAATTGAGCATTAAACTTACTGTGGGAGCATCTGGGATCACGCAACGTGACAAACTAGTTTGCTAAAGATGAATTGTGAGGGAATATAAGTATACCTTATCATTCGAACAATGGTTTAGCTGTTTTTTAACTTTTCTTCTCAATTTCTTGCTAGTTATTTGTTTATTTTAATGAAACAATTAAATTTTTCGAAAAAGGCAGAATAGTACATCACAATTCACACATAGCTAGTCATGTATAAATTATTAAAGTGGAATTTCCAATGAAGACATCGCTGAAATTGGTTTAGTAGTTTCTGGCGTATCGTCATTCTTTTAATTAATAATATATTTCTTTGTACTTTCTCGTAATTGTCTCTTGACTAAGAGCATAAGAAAACTAAGAACGGCATCACCATAGAATCAATAATATATTTCTTTTTTATCATAGCAACCATCGATTTTCTTATTCCTTTAGTCAAGGAAAATTACGATAATCAATAATTAATTATTAATTTTATGATGTTACTTGTTGGAGATAATTAATATCTAGTATAAATTAAGATTTATATTTATTTTATAAATAAGATTGAAGTATTTTATTATTATCTCTAAGTTCTATTAAATTAATAAGCCTATAATAACAGATTATCTTATAAAACCAGGAAGAATAAGTTTATTTATTAATTTGGAACGAATACTTAATTGCTTAATTTTCATTGTATTCATTCTAAAGATATTATCAAAATATTATGAGGTGAATGAGGAGATATGCAAAAGTTTATAATGTATTTTGAATTGGAAGTATTTCATCGTATATAATTTCTAATTTAATTATACAATTATATAATAAACGTGGTTATATGGATGTGTAATTAAATTTAAAATTATACATTACAAAATATATCTACCTCAAATAAAATTATGAATTTCTATTTATTTTAATTTATTATCTGGCTTTTTATCTCAAACTTCTATATTTAACTAAAAGTTGCCAATATTTTCTCCAAGAACATATTAGTTCAAATTTTTACAAGGAACAAAATCAATAATACTAATTTTTATAGTTTTTTACATGTTTATGTCAACAATTGAAATATGTAGTAGAATGAAGAGAAAAAATTATTCATTTTTCAATAAATAGCTGGAGGTAACAAATCATATGTGAATGCAAATGTTAGTGCATTTATATATACATCTAAATATTAAAAATACTTATTTTTGCATACATTAATTACTATTTGTCATATGTTAAAATTATTTATAAAATGTGAACCATTTTTTATTTTAAAAAATTATATATTATGGAAAAATAATATTGTTAACACTTATAATAATAAAATATCACACTATGTTAGTTTATATATTTTTATTATTACAAAAATTTAATCTCATTATTTCATATTTAATTTGAACATTTAGATTCTAATATTATTGTATTTTTATTTTTATTATGTTAATTTATGTTATTTTTCATATATCTTTCAGGAATTCATCTCATATAAGAAGCAGCGCTTTAAAATAAAGTTGGTTGGTACGTACCAAATGTTGTTATTTTAATGGGCGTAAATATAAACGTTGATGACCTCTATTAAAATTTCAAACTTTGGGAACTCATGCATTGTTTTTAAGGGAAACTAAGTATATATATATATATATATATATATATCACACATTATCAAAATTTTAATTAACATGGTACTTTTTGTTGGATATAATTTTATAAATAAAATTTTAATTACTTATAATATTATGCTTATTCATTTAACATCTATCTTAAAATTTTGATAGTAAACATTTAAAAAAAAATAATTTAGGGTTTAAATAATTGCCTTTTACCGCAAGAAGCTAAATCAAATAAAAGGTTGACTTTATCATGAGAAAGAAGAATACTGAGACAAACACATTTTTACTGTGATGCACAAAGGAAAAATAATTTTAAAAAAATGATGAAATTGTTTATTTTAAATTTTTTTGTTAATATAATATAATATTTATATAAATATGTTTATAAATTTACGTATATTTAATATTAAAATTAAATAAAAATAAGAGATATTTATGTTATATATTATTTAATATTGAAATGAAAGAAAAGCAGGAGACTAGTATTTAGTATTTACGTCATTGAGCATCAGCACAAACCACATATCGCAAATAGAGGATCGATGGATTTAATTTCCACCATCCACTAATTACAATTTTAATTTAATTTAATTGAGACATAATTAAACTTATGAGGAAGTTAATGTTGCTTACTGTGGGGAAGTGTACATAATTTTGTCTGCCACATTTGACTAATTAATTATGTCATTAATTATTGCGGATCATTATTATATTTGTAGGAATCAGCAAGGACATACATGAAAACACAGAAGCAATTGCAAGCGTTCTCATTTCGCCAATGGCAAGTGTACCATTAGACATTGATCTTCAATATGGGAGGAATTCAATACTAGCAAGTGGATTTCTTTTAATATAATATTTTTCAAATACAACGGATAGTAATATTCTTAATTATATTATTTTTTAAATAATATGGGTAAATTTTATTCCTTTTAAGATTATAGTATATAAAAGAAAATAATCATTTAAAAAATAACTAACCGAAAATAAAAGTATAATTAAGAGTATTTCTAGTATTATTATGTTTAAAATAATTATTATGTCTTCTAAATATTTTTATTATTATCACAATAAAAATATATTAATTATTTATTATTATATCATATATTTATTTAAATTTTAATGACACGTTGTTCATGGTTCATAGAAACGTTAAAACACACATATCTAACCTTCCAAATTCAACTAGGCAATAAAAAATCATATGAAGATATGTTCCTACCATTAACCGTCCAAGAGCTTATATTTATGCCTGGAGTATTGTTTGCTAGCCCCAACAACCGTATATATTTTACTAGACATAATACAGTGCAATGTAGGACTTGTGTGACATAAGTTCTTAGCAAAATAATAAAAACATAATGAGAATTTAAAAGGAGACACGTATTTATACATTAAGGATTAATCATGGATCAAATTGACATTATAATCAAGATTAATTAATTCGAAAAAGAATTAATAGATATAAAAGAGAATTTATAAATTTATAAATTTCACAATTTCTTCCGTAGCTATATTTTCATTAGGGACCAAACAATAATTTTCTCGTATTACTTAAGCAATTTAACCATGTATTGTGGAGTTAGCTTATCATTTATCCAGAGTGCATGACTCCTCCACGGATTCTAATTCCTAGCTATGATGAATTTAAGCTTCAAACTTAAACCAAGCTTTAAATATCCATTGATTAAAAACAAAAATGAATTTCAATTGTTCCTAATTAATATATTCTCACCGGTTAAAATTATTTAACATAAAGGGTTTTAAAATGAAAAATTATTTTTTTAAAAAAAATATCCTTAATTACCTTGTATTTATCATATCAAAATAGAGAAATAATACAAACACATAGGTTTGTACCTATTTTTACACAAATATTATTTATATTTTTTCGCGTGTTAATATTATTTAAAAAATAAATTATTTTAAAATTTTAAAATATTTATAACACGTGATAAAATAAAAAATATATAAATATAATTATATTTATAAAATTAATTGATATCAATATTTTTAATAAATAAAAGATAATGTACTATTCTATCTAAAATGAAAGAAGATGGCCCAGTAAAGCAAAAAAAGATAATAAAAAAAAGTTATTGTTTCATAAAATAATGTATTTTTGAAAAATTGATACTTAAATTAAATATTTTTTTATGCATTAATTAAAGTAGCAAACATTGAAATTTTAATTCCTGACATCCATGAAAAACAAAGCTGAAAGAAATAAGAATTACAGTTCTCTTAGTTTTATAAATTAATTAGCAAAAAAAGATAAATTAGTAATTCAAATCCAGAAAACCTTGGAGTACCTCATAGACTTACGTCAAGTCCCTAGGTTTTTAAATGGTTGGAATTAGTTTCAGAAGAGCAAACATAATGATGGAAATACTAATTTAATTTATGAGACTCAAATGCATGGTTAAGATTCACTTTTTCTTGACCATGAGGAAAGCATATATAGAATTTTCAATTTTCCAACGCTTTGGAAATATAGAGACAATTAAAATTAGGTGGTGGCCAACATCTATATTGGCCCAGATCCCACATACACTAGAGTGAAAAAAAAATTAATAATACCTTAATTAATTTAATCTAATCGAATCCAATCAAATCAAATCAATTAATAAACTAACACACAGTTGAAATATATATATATATATGATTAGTACTGTGATTGTTTTTTACTTATTTAATTTTAACATTATATTATTAATTAAGGATGTAAAATAATATAAAAGTTAATCTTTTAAATAATAATTTTTATTAATAATTTTATATTTATTGTAAATAAAAGTACGTAGATGTGGTTGAAATTTAAAAATAAAAATAAAAAAGTTTGAATCATATTAGATTATATATATAGCTCTCAGGCCTCAATGAATTAGCTTGGTTTTATTTGTCAACATTCTAAACCCATTAAGGCAACTTGAGACTCCAAATTTCCCAAATAGGTATGAACTATGAAACTCATATTCCCAAATAGGTTTCAAATTAATGATGCATTTATAAGTTGTAGTGTATTTTTAATGGAAAACATCATTAGTTAATTAATTGATTGACAAATTCTTAAATGCCCCAACAAATAAGGCTGTTTTGTTTATGCTCCACTTTGGACGGTCTTATTATATATTCCATGATATCATTCCATTAATACTTCATTTAAATTTATTTTAAAATAATAAAAATAAAATTGTTCGATCATTTAACTTATTTCTCTTTATACTCATTTTCCTTGTAAATTTTCTCGTTTTTGGGCTATTCATCTTTTGTTTTACTCCAAATTGTTTGACGTTTAGCTATGCTATTTCTTATTCTTATAATGTTATATATATATCGTTGGACGCTAGTCTCACTTGCCATATATTTCTATTATTCATCATTTATCATTTTCATTTTAAAAAAAATAGAGGTTTTTCTTTTTTAAGTTTCCACATCAATTTAAAATTCCTAAAAATTGTTAGAATATATATATATATATTGTTTGGAAAAATTTTTATGTGTTAAAAATTTTAGTGAGAAGTAAAAAATATTGATAAATAAACACATCATGTATTTTTTTTTCATTAAAGAGATATATATAACATCTAGTTGAGAAGTGTATGAATTACATAGGTTGAATCTTTTTTACATATAGTTAAATATATTTATAGTATAATTTATATAAAATAAGATCGTTATTAACGTTACAAGAACCAAGTCGTTATATGTAGGCTGTCCGAGGCCCTTAAATTAGTCACCTAAGTCGTTTGGACGTTGTATATGTCGAGGTCGTTACATGGTATGAATATTTAGACTCATGAAGTCTTGGTCTTCACCAGACCTTGACCTTCAGGTCTCTATATGTTAGTAAGGTATCCTAAATTGTTAGGTTGCGTACTTACTACATGTATAATACTAAACATTAATTTTTATATTTTCTTGATTTTGAGAAATTAAAAAAATATCACTTTGTTATTTATTCCTTACATAGTTGAAAGCGTTATAAATAAAAAATTTTACACAATGAGCTTATCTATATAATCATTTAGGTGAGAATCATAAACTCTGTTAATCATTTAGTTATTTATGAATCAAGTTTACATAATGAATTAGGTGAATTAGCACATAAAATTAAAAAAAAATTGGGAGTATAAATGAGAGAAAAAAAAATGTGTATGTTTTACACCTTGCTATAATCTCAATCTTCCATATTTAATTGGTGAATATATAATTATTCCTTATATTATATTATATGATTAATTTCATTTTTTCAAAACGTGTGATGAACCTAATTATAAACCGTTTATGATATTTATGTATTTTCGCGTATAATGAAACAAAGTTCAAAGCATTTTAAGGTAAAATCGGTAAAGATAAATTTACCCTTTTGTCGACAGTGGAACAAAGTTCTTCAGTTTCAGAACAGAGAAAAGGTAATTAGGAAATGATAAGGCACTCAAGGTCTAATTATCAAAACTTGGAAACTAATAACATATCAGATTTGAAATGAAAATGAAACCTGTACTAATCCACCTAAATTTGTTAGCATTAAAATCAATTCTCATATTCCCCATTATCATATGATTCTATCCGTGTTCAATTTAGGATTTGTATTAAGAAAGAATATCATACACGTATATATTAAAAAATAATATTAGTTATTTTTAAATTATTACTTGTATTTAATTGAAATATTTATTATATGTATATCATTTTAATGAAAATATATTCAAATTATTAAATATGTATTAATTTATTGAATAATAAGAATCTAAAATTTAAAATTCGGATAAATAACATACAGTTTTTTATAATTCTAAAAATATTATATCTAAGATTTTATTTTTCTATGGTTGAGATGATTGGTAGACCCCTACTCACTTCTACGTACATTAGCGGCTGTAATTTTAGCTCATTATCTTCTCATTACATGTTGCAAATCACATTGCAACAATTAGATATACTATTAAGTTATTTTCATTTCTATTTTTTTTTATCATTCTACCTATTGAGTATATTAGGACTCTCTTCTTAGATTTTCTTGATTTTGTATTATAGGAGTTGGAAAATACAATACGAAAATGACTAAATTATATGATTGGTTTCAAATTTTGATTAAATTTATACATTTACATATTTTTAAAATATATGAGTTATTACTCAAAATTTTATAATTTTACACATAAATTGTTAAATTTTTAAAACATATAAAACTTAGTCTCAAAATTCTTTTTTGTCAAAACATGATAAGTTATAAATAACAAAATAATGTACGTACATAGATAATAGAACTTACTCTAAAAAATTATACCTAAAATTATGATAACGTATCAATGCTATACTGTCTAGATTTTTTTATAGGTGAATGATATAACAAGTTTTTAGTTATATAAAGAAACACAATTTGGTCCCTTTGTTTATTATTTTATTTATCAGTTTAATTATTTTATTTTAACAAAGTGTCCCAATGACAAATGACCGATTATTTCATTTTATTTTTATTTTTATTTTTCTTATACTTTTTAATCATTATTAATATATCAATATCATAGTTTGTCTTTATTATTAAAAAATATTGATTATAAAATAAATAAATAAATAAAATTTGACCATTTATCATTATACTGTTATTTTTTATAATAAAATAAAATGATTAAAAATTAAAAAATATACTAAATTACACTAACTTGTATAACTAAGAGATTGTATTTGCATTTAGCTAATTTTTATTTATAGTTAAACATGAACTAACAAGATTTTGGTAGTAATAATTCAAATAAAAGACTTAATATAATGAGTATTTAGATGTAATAGTAAAAATAATAAAAATAACATGTTTAGTAATTTAAAAAGCATAATTAATATATATATATATATAATATTTTTAGTAATTAAAAAACATAATTAATATATATATATATATAAATAATTTATATATATTAATTATGCTTTTTAAATTACTAAAAATGTTATTTTTATTATTTTTACTGTTAGATAATAAAAAATATTTTTAGTAATTAAAAAATATAATTAATATATATATATATATATATATATATATATATATATTAAAATAATTTTAAATCTAATTCATTTAGAAATTAAGGTTTAATATTTAAGATTTAGGGTTTAGTGATCAATAAGAAAATATTGTTGATAAGTTAATATTTTTTTCTTGATTAAAATATATCTTTTAATTATTGATTTCATATTTTTGTTTATTTTACTATTAATTATAAGTAACATATATATCAATCTTGAACTTGTATGATTAGACACTCATAAATGTCTGCTTGATCTAATGGGAAGTCCATTCAAATAAAAAGATTGGAGGAGAAAAAAGAGTATATATTGTTTGAATTTTGAAATCGAAAACTAAGGCAAATCTCATATACTTGTTTTGAAAAAATATATATATATATATATTCTAGTATAGACTATCTAGTGAAGAATTAAGTGATTTAAATGGAACTAAAAATATGCATGATTATATTATTTATAGGATTCTTTTCATTTTTATAAAAGAGATATTTTAATCTTGTTGTTTTTATCTGTTTTAGTTTTATTATTTTAAAAAATATGTATTTTAATTTTAAAAGTTTAAATTTATAAAATTTATGTAGACTCTTTTTGAAACTAAAGTGTAATATTTTAGAATTAAAATACATATTTTTTAAAATAATTGAAACATTTTAATTAAAAATTCATGATTAAAATACTCATTTATCCGATATCACTATTGGTAAAAAATAAAATTTTAAAACTAACTTATGATTAATTGTATACAATAAATGAGTGTACGGTTTTGTAAATATTTAATCGATGATATAAATCATGTTATTTCATAAAATTAACATTATAATTATATTTTAATTATTAATTAAAATATTATATCATATTTTATTATAGATTGATGATATTATCAAATTTGTAAAGTTATTTTTATTTATTTAGTTCAATGTCTAATTTTACCTAACTTAATAACAATTTTAATAATATTAATAAAATTATTATTTCATAACTAATTTAATAAATTTAATTATATAACTAAAAAATAATAAAAATTGATTTGTTTTTTCCATCAATAATTAAAATAAAACTTCATTAATAATTGTGTGAGAACATATAACAGAACCTAAGTAATGCAACTACAAAACTATTAAACTTATAGTCTCCGTTCCTGTAAATTACATGACTTGGTGTCCTCCGTAGTCCGTACCACATAACATTGGTGCGCCAAACCACCAACAGATACGCATATACATAGAATTAATTCATTATATAATAATATTAACTTTTAACTTAATTTAAAGAATTAATTACATATCATTTTATTTTTATATTTATTTTCCTGCACTCTTATTTTACATGTGTATAAATACATCATTTCCCGTTAGCATTATACATAATTTACCAATAAGCTAGCTGCAATAATTATTTTTCCCACTTCCTTTTGGTCTCATGGCTTTCATAACATCTTCAATCATCGGAAACTCCATAACTTTTCGATCAAAATCGACTACTCTTTCTGATTATTATAATTATTATTCAAATCCTAATATTGGCAATATTATTCATAAATTTAACAACAAAAGCTCTTCTATTAGAAGAAGCTTTAAATTACGCAAAGCTCGAAGTTTAACCATCACAAATGTTGCAACCCCGTCATTACTGAAAGTTGCTCCGCCGCTGCCGGAGACGAATAGGAAAGAAAGTGAACGTTTTGATGAATTGATAAGGAGCAGTACTGTACATGTTGCTTGGACAAGTGTGCCACAAGAGAGATGGGAAGGAAAGCTTGTTGTTGATGGAGAAATACCACTATGGCTGGTATTAATTAATTAATGTTTTTATATATTTATTATTTATTTCATTTCATTTTGAATATTTATTCCTTTCAACATATAAATATACCTACCGAGATTATATATCATATGTGAATTAACAGCTAGTTAGCTTAGTTATGAATGCTGCTTCTTCCTTTTCATTTTGGGTAATTAAAGATATGATCAATCACGCACCAATGGAAATTAAAGAATGTAGTGACAAATTACTGTAGTAAAAGAGGTGTTATTTGAATATATTCATTATAAATCATATTGTTTTTTTTATATCAAAAATTACATACTTGTGTTTTTTTTTTAAATTAAAAAAAAATTATACTTATCTTATATTTTAATTGAATTAAAATATAACATTATCACTTACACGAAGACAATAAATAATTTCTGTTAATTAGGTTTATACAATTAATTAGTCTTCTAAATCAAACAGTGCAATCATATACCATCCTCTCATATGATTTGTCAGAAACATAGGAGATTTAATTTAATAAAAAATAAGAAATTTCTCTTCAACTATTCTTTAGATTAAAATTATTCATATCCCTTACATTTATTTAAGTAGGTCATTTAATTTCTAAAATAAAAAAGAAAGTGTTATTTGATCTTTTATTTTAAAAAATATATTAAATAAAGATAAAAATTATTTTTTATTAATACTTTAAATAAAATAATATTATTTTTTAATATTTTATTTTATTTGTAAATAAGGAAATAATAAAAACGATTTTTTACTAGGATATTTCACCCATGGTATGTCACAATTAATTGTTTCTTGCGTTGTACATACTCCTATTAGTTCATATAATTCCTTCTTTCATTTTTATAATATCTGGCCTATATTTCTCAGGTAGACAACGTATACGTCTGTCATTAGTCCACATCCAATTTTTATTAATTAATCATTTTAATAATAGGATGACATGATGACACTTTAACTAATACAATGAAACAATTAATTATAAATAATTAGCATTCAAGAGCCTGTACATCACTAGTTCAAATTCCAACTAGAAACTCGACCATGCCTTTGGTAATTAATTAGAGACTTAATTATTGCAGTATTAACATTAATTAAGAAATTAATATATAAATAATTGTCTGATAAATTATAATTTAATTTAATTTACATGCAGAACGGGACGTACCTAAGAAATGGTCCAGGAATGTGGCACATAGGTGACTACAACTTCCGGCACCTCTTTGACGGCTATGCAACACTTGTCAAGCTCCAATTCGAGAACGGCCGACTAATTGCTGGCCACCGCCAAATTGAATCGGAAGCCTATAAGGCCGCCAAGAAGAACAACAAAATTTGTTACCGTGAATTCTCAGAGGTCCCTAAACAAGACAACTTCCTAGCATATGTGGGTGAGCTAGCCAACTTGTTGTCTGGCTCATCCTTAACCGACAATGCCAACACTGGCGTTGTCACACTCGGCGATGGCCGAGTGGTTTGCCTTACTGAAACACAAAAAGGATCCATAATAATTGATCCCAATACTTTAGATACAATAGGGAAGTTCGAGTACAGTGACTCTTTAGGGGGTTTGATTCACTCGGCTCACCCAATTGTGACCGAGTCGGAGTTTTGGACATTGTTGCCGGATCTAATAAACCCGGGTTATTTGGTAGTGAGAATGGAGCCAAAAAGCAATGAGAGAAAAGTTATAGGGCGAGTCAATTGTAGTGGTGGACCATCGCCTGGTTGGGTTCACTCATTCCCAATGACTCAGCACTATATAGCTGTTCCTGAAATGCCTTTGAGATATTGTGCACAGAATTTGCTTAGAGCTGAACCAACTCCATTGTACAAGTTTGAGTGGCATCCTGAATCTAAAGGGTTTTTTCATATTATGTGCAAGATTAGTGGCAAAATTGTAAGTTATTTTATCATGTGATCAATATTTTTGGGACTTTACAATTTTTTTTAATTTAATTCTTGGGTCTAATTATTACAATTTTTTTTATTTGAAGGTGGCTAGTGTGGAAGTGCCACTTTTTGTGACATTCCATTTTATCAATGCTTATGAAGAGGAAGATGAAGATGGGAGAGTCACAGCTATAATAGCAGATTGTTGTGAACACAATGCAGATACAACTATCTTGGATAAGCTTAGGCTTCAGAACCTGCGCTCTTCCACTGATCAAGATGTTCTACCAGATGCTAGGTACACTACCCATTACTAGTAGTTATGGTAATTAATACATAGTTTTTTTTAATAAATATTTGTGCGTATAAAAAAAATATAGGGTTGGAAGGTTTAGGATACCATTAGATGGGAGTCCAAATGGGAAGTTAGAAGCAGCATTAAACCCAGATGAACATGGAAGAGGCATGGACATGTGTAGTATCAATCCTGCTTACTTGGGCTTAAAATACAGATATGCTTATGCTTGTGGAGCACAACGTCCTTGCAACTTCCCCAATACAATCACAAAGGTATTCTATACAGATATGTTACATAAAATGCCCCCATTAAGTTGCATACTTGCATGCTCAAACCACAAAAAACTTACTAATTTGAAAATATCAATATATTACAGCTTGATTTGGTAGAGAAAAAGGCTAAAAACTGGTATGAAGAAGGAGCAGTGCCATCGGAACCATTATTTGTGCCTCGACCAGGAGCAACTGAAGAAGACGATGGTGACTTTACCTTACTATACCTACTTTTGCCCTATCAGTGTACTATTTCTTTGATTTGATTTTATCTTGCTGTTTTTTGACTTGTGATCATCAAATTAATGTTGCAGGTGTTGTAATCTCAATGATTAGTCAGAAAAATGGAGGGGGATATGCTCTACTCTTAGACGGTTCCACATTTGAAGAGATTGCTAGGGCAAAGTTTCCCTATGGCCTTCCCTACGGCCTCCATGGATGCTGGGTTCCAAAAAGTGAAGGGAAATGAACAAACAGTACTACTAGGCGAGTAATAGTCTCAAGATAAATAGATGAATATATATCATTAATTTACTACCAAAATCATATATAGTTTTAAGTATTGTTCAATTGTACTGCTAGACGAAGCATGTAAAATACCTTATGTATGATTCAAATGTACATAGAATAGGAGTTTTTAAAGGGATATGTAGTTTCAAGAATGTAATGTATTCATTTTGGGAGTCCATGTAACAATTCCTTCATGTTTAGAAATTATGAAAGTTCACTCACTATTTAATTTCTTTCCACATTATTACAATGCGTCAATTGCAGAGGCAGAGATACGATGATGAATGCAAAGTTTACCCAAAAAGTTCCTTAACTAGACATCGATCATACATACCTAAATTTCCATGCCCCCAGCTCCATCCCCTCAATAAGTTTACAAAATTGAGTCAATCACAAACCAAATGTAAAGAAGTTTAGAGTCTTTGATCACTTTTGGTCAGTATAAACAGCATCCACATCATCTAGTTCCAGTAATTTGGTCATAAGTTCCTTGTTCAAGTCCATAGCCTCATCATCTACCTGAAATTCAATCATCTCCGATCACATTTTTCACTTCAAACGTGAAATCATTCTTAAAAAAAATAAAAAAATCAGTCAAATAACTGAAGAGCCAGCCGTTGATTTATGCATTATGAAATACCTCAATAGTGGTTATTGGAATTAGCTCAGAACCATTATCAGTCTCAAAATGTATTCCTTCTTCACGTAGCTTTGACAGTATTGCTGAGTAGTTCTCAGATGAACTTACAATTTTAAAGTATCTGTGAGCACAAAAAAATAGCAATTAAACAATAGTTTTGTGCAAATTGACAAGCTATAACCTCTTGGCTAGAAAACTAATTGCATAATATGACATGTGAGGAAAGGAAATGCTAGCGTAATTAGAAAGATTATGCCATATGATAACAAGATTGCAAAAAATATGACAGCATCATACATTTCTATGATCAGAAGCATGACCATTGTGGAGAAAAGTACCTTTCAGATCTATCTTCTTCAGTAGCGTCCTCATAAACAGTCGGCTCAATAACATCCTCAGCACCAGAATCTAATGCAATAGAAAGGAGCTGATCCTTGTCAGCATCTGACACTTTGATATTTACAGCCCGAACGCGTCTAAATTTGAATGTAACAGATCCCGGATCTGCCATCTTGCCCCCATAATCTTTCACCACCTCTCTAACAGTTGCAACAGATCGGTTTATTTTATCTGTCAAGACTTCAACTACCATACTAACTCCACCATAACCATACACCTATAATTAAAGAAACAATCCATATAGCCAACTAGACATTATACATAAAATGTGATTGGCAGTGACATAGATAACTATATTCACCAACCTCGTATACTTTCTCAATAAAAGCTTCTTGTCCCTTTTCAGAAGCTTTCTTAATGTTACGCTCCAAAATATCTTTAGGCACATCAAGCTCTTTGGCTTTCTCAAGTACAGCAGCTAAGACTGTGTTCGAGATGGGACTTGGGCCACCTTTCTTTACACTGCATTACTCAATACTGAATTTGATGAGCATCAGAGCATCTGACTCAGTTCTAAGCTATAGCAGGGGGCGAAAAAATTGTTCATTGCATATTAAAGTTATATTGACATGCAACAATGGATAGCAAAATGGAGCAACATAAAAATAGCTTAAAAAGCCGAGAGTAGAATCATAAAGCCAAACATAATATGAGCAGACATATTTAAAATTAAAAGCCCTGGCTACTAACTTACGCAGATACAACTTCTTTCCCAATCCTTGAGTGCAGCTTCGTCTTCTTGGCATCTTGAGCCCCCTGCAAAGAAGATACATTAACAATACTGAACAGAACCTCGACAAAAATTTCCTATCTTTGTCATACATAAACCAGCAAGAAGACTCAATGTTGAATAAAATTTAGAATACACAACTCTAAATTTACTAATATTGGATACAAACAAGTAAACAAACTACTTATATTATACCCACAATAAAAGACACTATAATACCTTTCAAAGACAACTCACAAATTGAAGAGAAATACAAACACTCAAAGAGAAAGCTCTCAACTCACACTTAAACTAAGAATACAAAGACTTATTTGTTTTTGATGGGATAATTATACCAAATGCAAGGTAAGTTATTTATAGTCCTTACCATGCAATCTACGTTACACAAATATAAAACTAAGAAATAATTCTAGCCATACAAATATTATCTATACACTTTTTTTTTTCTACATCCTTCAACCACTCTATTTATTTTTCTACATCTTTCAACCACTCCATTTATTTTTCTGCATCCTTCAACCACTTGATTTATTGGGTTGGTGTTGATTTTCAACACTCCCCCTTAACACCAACTCTTCACGAAGAAAAACGTTCTTCACATTCATTTGTCACTTTGCATCTGATTCCCTCCAATTGTTGGGTATGCCTTTGATTCCGCTAATTATTTTAACATACTCTTCACTGCTTGTTTCCTGAGGTGCGACCCCATGAAAGATGAATGGTTTGCTTACCAATTACCGTTCCATTCAGACTCTCAATTGCATCATCAGCATTTTTCCTATCGACAAACTGTACAAAATCACATGCTTTTCCAACTGATATTTTATCATGAATTAACTCACCAAATTGGCTAAATAATTATTTTAGCACGTTATCACTGACGTTTGGATCCAAACGACCAATCAACTCATCAAGTAATTCAGAGAAACGCCACTTGCTAGGTCCTCCATTCTCAGCAATTTTAGCCTTCTCACTCTTATACTTCTTTTTCACAATATCAATTCGATTCTTACATTGAATATCAGTCTTAGGATTCTTTGAAGCTACTATTCACAATATCAACTACCTCTTTCCAATGCTTTTGCTTGAGATTCCCTCTACACAGTTTCACATACCTTTCATCCCAAGTATCGATCAACACCGTCGTAACACCTTCACTCCAATAATCCTCTCTTCCACCTCCTCCATTGTCATTCCTCGTTTGTTGCTATTGTGGGATTGGTAGGACTAAGGTTAGGTTGTTCTGACTCGTTTGTTGTTTTGAAGTGTCATTGATGCCACCATCACCATTATCAGACCGTTCAACCTCGGACATGACTCCATAGATCTACTCTTCGACGAAAGATGCGATTGGAACTCATCATCTTCCTCCCATGGAATCTCATAATCAATAACATCATCAATTGGAACATCAGATCTTGTGCTATGATAACCTAATCTTAGTGTCGATCTATTTGATTTTCTATCACCATCAAACTTTACAGAAGAGATGCCTTGTTCATAGTTGGAATCCCTGTTACCTGGGTCTATCCACCGATCAGATGCAACACGACGCCCTTCTCCAAAGTGCTTCGTGTTTGAATTTTCTGTCCAACGATCCATCCTGCGGTTGTTACCAAGCTTTTCATTTGCATCTTCGAGTCCATCCTTGATTGCAGAAACAACGGTCGAGAGATGTACCAATGTTGTCCCACCACTGTTCTTCGTAGTTTCCGCATCGCCAATGTTCTCCATGGTTTCCACACCGCCATTACTTTCCCCAATTTCATGTACAAGTTTTGATGTTGTTACCGTGAAAGCTAATTTTTCTTCCTCTGTAGTGAATAATGCTTCGGCATTCCAACCATCTTCGCTATTCTCCTTAGAACTAGAAGTAGTTGTATTACTTTCAACAGACTTTTTCCTACTCCAACAATCTTTTGCCATGTGACCTATCTTCCTACAATTGTAACAATCACCGCCAAATTTTCTACTGTTATTATGATTCTTCTAAGCTCCCCTGGACAAAAACCTCCATTTCCTTGAGGAATTTTGTCGCCATTCTTTTTAGATCCACTTCCATTGTATCTCTTGAAAGTGCCTCTGCATTTGCTAGTGTAGAACGCTTCTTCCTCACCTTTCAACAAAACTCCTCCCATTTGCTTAGCCATAGCTTTTTGACCGACTAGCAAATTCTCAAACTCAATAAGAGATGGTTGTGTCAGCCATCCTTGAATAGCAGCAACAAATCCTTCATATTCAGATTTCAAACCATGGATAATTATTCTCTTTATCCTGGTTTCCCCAATAGGTTCTTTCGGTTCTAAATCTAATATTTCGCAGCATAACGATTTTATCTTGTAAAAGTACTAGGAAATCGTCATGTCACGTTGCGCCATCGATAGTAACTTGTTTTCGAGAAATTACAATCTTGTATCATTCTTCTTTGAAATGAATGTAACAAGAGTGTCCCATGCTTCCTTCGGTGTTTTGGCATCTCGAATGTGCTCCAACATTTTTTCTTTAATTGTGGTCTTTAAAGCAAACATCGCTTTGCCTGCTTTAATTTTCCACTTTCGCAATATGCTGTTTGTATCTTCCGCTATTGGTTGTGTAACTTCGTCACTACCAACAACCTTCCACAAGTCTTGACCTTGTAGGTAAGACATCATGTATGTTGCCCATGTGTTATAGTTTTTGTTGTTGAGCTTCTTGATTCCTCCAACTACTTAAAGATCACTCATCATGCCAGTATGACTTCGACTATACCGAACAAACTTGAATAATAAACTTGCAGAGTACCAAACTCCTCACGACTCAGGATAACTCTACTAAGAACGATCACTAACCGTCCCGCTCTTACACCTATTGTTGAGTAAAATTTAGAATACACAACTCTAAATTTACTAATATTGGATACAAACAAGTAAACAAACTACATGTATTATACATACAATAAAAAACACTATAACATCTTTCAAAGACAACTTACAAATTGAAGAGAAATATAAACATTCAAAGAGAAAGCTCTCAACTCACACTCAAAGAGAAAGCTCTCAACTCACACTCAAAGAGAAAGCTCTCAACTCACACTCAAACTAAGAATATAAATACTTATTTGTTTTTGATGAGATGATTAAACCAAATGAAAAATAAGTTATTTATAGTCTTTATCATGCAATCTACACCACACAAATATAAAACTAAGAAATAATTCTAACTACACAAATATTATCTACACACTTCTCTTTTCTACATCCTTCAACCACTTGATTTATTGGATTGGTGTTGATTTTCAACCATTCAACCAACAAAAGTACAAATCCATTGTCTCATTTGTCTAAGCAGAAATCTGAAATTAAATAGTATGGAGGATAGAACAGAAGCATAAAATAGGAACGCAGAACGTAGTAGGGATAAAGTACAAGTTACATAACATGGAAAATAAAATTGACAATTGGTTTCCAAAGGCAAGTAACTTGGGATTTTCGTCAAACAGATGGTGCTCGAAAAGGGGGAGAAAATAGAATTCAAAAAAATTCAGAAACAAGTAGCTAATTAGGTAGACAAACAATCGTACAACAATTGTCCTTAAACAATGATTCATGAAAGGACGATAAGAGAACATGATCGATTGAATTCAAAATCAATGAAACCAAACCTTATGAACGGAGAGATGAAGCAACGAGGAGAGAGTACCTTTCGTCCAGCAATTTTGCAAGAACGCCTGCCCATGGCTAGAGGAGAGAAGGTCCATATGGTTCTGAGTCTATGATTATTGTGTCTTATTCCGTAAATCCAATCCCACGAAGGCAATGATGACATTGCTGAAGACGAAGATAAGTTCCTAGCCAAAACTCCATTCTCTGAATCTCATGGAAGCTCTAGTGTCAGTTCAATAACTCAAATTTGACCCCATAGGAATATGAACATTGAATGCACTTGAAAATCCAAGAGAGAGAAAAAAATTACTTTGAAAAGCGAAGAAGTTGGGGCATTTCGAAGAGAACCCATTTGAGAGCTTGTGAAGAATTGCTCCAAATGCTCTGACTGAAGAAGACGAACCCATTCTTCAACGGACTGAATCACCTTCTTACGTTCTGTAAGAGTCGAATCGCTAAAGTCCTAAAGCTTCTATTTTTTTATTTCATTTTTTACTTTTTTCTTTCATTTTTGTTGTTCCATCCCTTTTCCATGTTCCTTTTTTTAATATACTAATTAAAAATAATAAACTTTAACTATTATTTTGTTTTTTCATATTATGTCTTCATGTGTGTTAAGTATAAATGAAATTAGCCTAAAATAATATTTTTCAATAAAATAAGTTATAAACAGATAACAATACCCTCAATATAATGTTTCTTAGTTCTATTTTTGTTTCATTTCATAAGAATAATGAAAAAGATTTGCTGCAATTTTGGAGCCTAAAAACTAAAGATTTGATAACATATATATATATATATATTTTAGTAAAAAAAAAACATATTGTGTATATTTTTTCATTATAAAATGTGAGCTTTAAGCATTTATTTTAATAGTAATATTATATATATTAACAAAATTATTTACATATTATTATCCTTTGTTAATAATTTATTTAAAAATCCAATGTTATTATCTATAAAGTAATAAGATATTAAAATATGATAATTATTTTAACGTTAATTAAAATACTAATTATGTTCAACTTTTTAAAAAAATAATAACAATATTATAATTTCAATTAAAATAAAATTTAGTATAAATTATTTTTAATATTATAATAAATTACTTATAACACATATATATTATCTAATAATTTGAAAACATGACTCAATATTTCCTCCTTTTATGTTGAAATCACATGGAAACTGTTTCATAAAGAAAATAAAAATATCATAGTCATGGTTAGGAATTGGAGACTGAAGCTGAAAATAAAGCGAGAAATAAAGCTGGAATTTGTAGGCAAAGTGCTGGAATTCGACATCGTTAGGGTCCATCTATTCCTTTTATTGTTTATTTATATAAAATTTAGGATTTGCAATATGAACATTGAAATTATTATTTTAAAAAAAATATTCTCCACGACCGACAAGTAAAATAGCGTTTCATAAAAAAAAATTTGATAGGCAAAATTGAAAAGAAAAAAAATATACAAAGATTTTTCTTAGTTACATTTTTTTTTTCAAACTTAGGATTTTTTTTCTTAATTTTTGTGTCTTTTCTTTCAAGCTTTTTAGTTTACCATGGATAAAGGGAAGATCATTTGAGTTAATTACAATTTTTAAAGAGTAAAATTGTTAGTTTTATAAATTAAAAGATACACCTTAAACCAATTTTCTTAAAAGTTAAGCATCATTATTAAACTAAAAATAAAAATTATAAATATATCATTTAATTTTATAAAATAATAAAATTATACTTAAATATTATTAATTATTAATATAAATATATCATCAAGTTTCTTGTCAATGGTAATTTATTATTATTAATCTACTTATTAATTATATAAATATATTATCAATAATATAATAACATAATTATTAAAAAAATTAATAATATATTTATAATATTAATTATAATTAAATATTAATTTTATTATTCAATAAAATTAATATTTATATTTTTAATTTTATTAATAATTAAAGGATATATTTATCGATTTACTCTATTTATATCTTCAAATCTAATCTTTATGGGTGAAATAGATGTGATTTTTCACTTGCATATTCAACTAACACAACTCATTTGAAGTAAACACAGGAACAAATCACAGTAACAATGTGAGCTTTTGATCTCAAAATCGGAGCAAAAAACAAAAGCAAAATTGCTGATTTGACTTTTGATCCTCAACCTAACGGACAACTGCATACAACAAGACTACTTCAAACTCATACCCATTCACAAAAGCAAATATGTTAATATAATAAATAGTAACGTCTATTATTATTTATATATAAAATTATTATTAAAAATTAAATAATAAATATGATACAGATTTTAATAATATTTATCTAATTTTTATATGCCATGAAAATGTGTCAGAATCATTACTCTTAACATCATTTTTCATTTTTGTTTGATGAAAATGATGATCACCTTTTAAACATATAATAAATAAATAAATAAAAAACAGGAGATTGAAAAAGAAGAAGAGAGAGAACACAACAATTTCTTCTCACTTCTCTTCCCCCTTACGCAAAACTGAGATAAGTCCAACATCTAACTACTAATATCATTTTCTCTGTGTTTCACTTTCTCTCTCTTCCCTCTGTCTCTGCAATGGCTCATCTCTTCAGAGACCTTTCACTAGGCCACTCAAAGAGAGAGACACCACCTCCAAAGCCAACCATCACCACAACCACTCCTCCAATTGCCGTCGATCTACCATCTCCGTTGGGCCAACTCGCTACCCAACTCTCCGATTCCGACCTTCGACTTACCTCCTATGAGATCTTCGTCGCCGTTTGCCGTACTTCCTCCGGTAAGCCTCTCAGTTACACTTCCAGCTCCAATAACTCGTCCCATTCCGACTCACCCACTCAAAACAACAACTCGCCCAGCTCGCCCGCCCTACAACGTTCTCTCACATCCACTGCAGCCAGTAAGGTCAAGAAGGCCTTTGGACTTAAATCCCCCGGTTCAGGCTCGAAGAAGAGTCCTGGGTCGGGTTCGAGTGCAGGTCCGGGTAAGGCCAAGAAGCCAATGACGGTGGGTGAATTGATGAGGACCCAAATGGGGGTTTCTGAGGCCATGGACTCTCGTGTTCGGAGAGCTCTGCTAAGAATTGGTGCTGGCCAGGTTTATCCATTTTTTGGGGTTTCTCTCATTTGTGGATTTTGCTTATGTCTATTTGTTGTTGAATTTATTTATAAATTTGTCTAGTCATGTTTGATCTCATAGTAAATTCTTTTTTATCAGTCTTTCATTGGTGCTTTTTCATTCATCTTTATCATAATTCGACGATTTTTAATTGACTTTCCGTTCATTAAAATGTGATAATTCTGAGAGGGTAATGATCGGATTGGAATCGCACGTTTCTCGTTTTCTCGGTGAGTTTCGATAATTGAGACTTGAGTTGATCCGGTGTCCGTGGTTTCAAATTACAGACTGTAAATTGATCTCACGCTGGGGAACTTACGTGTTAGGATAAATTAAATTTTCAATTGTGATTTATCTCCAAAATTTTAAACTCATGATATTTTCTTTCCTTTCCTTTTATTATTGTTATATATATATAGGTTGGGAGGAGAATTGAGTCAGTGGTAGTTCCATTAGAACTATTACATCAGCTTAAGGTCTCAGATTTTACTGATCAGCAAGAGTACAATGAATGGCAAAAACGAACTCTCAGAGTTCTTGACGCTGGCCTCCTTTTGCATCCCAAAATCCCACTGGACAAGGCACAGAATGCTGCACAGCGGCTGCGGCAAATTATTCAAGGAGCTTTAGATAGGGGTATAGAAACAGGGAGGAACAATGAGTCCCTACAAGTTCTTCGTAGTGCTGTTATGCCTCTTGCTTCTAGATCAGTTGATGGGTATGAGTCATGTCATTGGGCTGATGGGTTTCCTTTGAATCTCCGGCTCTATGAAATGCTTCTGGAAACCTGCTTTGACATTAATGATGAAACATCTATTATTGATGAGGTTGATGAACTCATGGAGCAAATTAAGAAGACATGGACAATCCTTGGAATCAACCAGATGCTACATAATCTTTGTTTTACTTGGGTTTTGTTTCATCGTTTTGTTGCAACTGGTCAGGTTGAAATGGAGCTGCTGTATGCAGCTGATAATCAGCTAGCAGAGGTTGCAAAAGATGCAAAGACAACTAAGGATGCTGAATACTCTAAGGTTTTGAGTTCAACATTGAGTTCAATATTGGGCTGGGCAGAGAAGAGGCTTCTCGCTTATCATGAAACTTTTGATAGCATTAATATTGAGACAATGCAAGGCATAGTGTCTCTCGGGGTAGCAGCAGCTAAGGTTTTAGTTGAAGATATATCTAATGAGTATCGCAGGAGGAGGAAAAATGAAGTTGACGTGGCGCGACAAAGGATTGACACATACATCAGATCATCATTGCGCACTGCATTTGCTCAGGCAAGTTCTTAGCTTTGCTTACTGGTATCATTTGGTAGGAGAATATTAACTTAATTTCCATCTTATTTGTGTCCACAGTGCCTTAGGAAAGCCACTTGCTTTTTATATCAACAGGTTTAGATAATAGAATTGGCAGTTTTATATGATACATTAAAGGTGCTGCATTCTTGACCAATATCTCCTCCCTCCACGCACACACATACTCACACACACAAAAAAAAAACTACTATCGTAAACAAAACACGGTATTTTATCTCAGGAAAAATCGTATAATTATCAAACCCTATTGTCTCCAATGATTGTGGATGGTAACAACAATGTAAAACAACCAGACAATTTTTTGAGACAATAAGCTATTGAAATTTGAGCTCTTTTGGCACAATGATTTTATATGTATATATATGTTGGAATGATATATTTATGCATAGTCATACTCATATTTAGCTGTCAGATGACTTATGTGCATGACCTAAAAATTTAAATGTCACAAAATAGAGAATGGAGAAGGCAGATTCCAGTAGGAGAGCATCAAAAAACCAGTCCAATCCTCTTCCTGTTCTTGCCATACTCGCAAAGGATGTTGGTGAGCTAGCAACAAAGGAAAAAGAGGTGTTTAGTCCAATTCTAAAGAAATGGCATCCTTTTGCAGCAGGTCTGGCTGTGGCTACTCTTCATGCTTGCTATGGAAATGAGGTAAAACAATTTATAGCTGGTATAAATGAGTTGACACCAGATGCGGTACAAGTGTTGAGAGCTGCAGATAAGTTGGAGAAAGATCTGGTACAGATAGCAGTTGAAGATTCAGTTGACAGTGATGATGGTGGGAAGGCAATAATACGGGAGATGCCTCCTTTTGAGGCTGAAGCTGCCATTGCCAACCTGGTAAAAGTGTGGGTCAAGACAAGATTGGACAGACTGAAAGAATGGGTTGATAGGAATCTGCAACAAGAGGTATGTACCAATCGTTTTTAATTTGTATTTTGATTTGGTACAGCTTTTGGTAACAACAAAGCCAGACAGGAACAGAAGCACACAAATATCAACCAAGCCCTCTGGCATTGTTATCTTAATACTTTTGAAAATAATTTAAATTGACAGTTTGGATGTAAAACATACAGATGAAAATTCTTTCTGATATATATGTGTATGCATATATGTATGAAATGTTATCTACACTTCAATTAATGTCTGCATGTGTGCGTGTAAGGATTTATCAAATTCACATCATGACACACATGCAAGAAAAGAATATGCATGTGATGTCTAATATTTTAACATCCCAGTTGTAGTTTTCTTGGAAAATAAACTAAATGTTTTATTAAAACTCTTCAATTAATGTCTGCTCTGGACCCACTTGATTTGTTAATGGGGCCCATAAATGACAACCAATAAAAAATTGACATGCTGGTGGGGATGAAGCCCCAGTGGGTACAAATAGAAATACTCAATTTTCTTTGGTGCATAGCAGCATAAATAGAAATTTTAATTAGAATCATCTAATGGCCTGTTTATTGCACCAACCTTATGTGCACTTTGCTTTCTGAACTTGTATGACAACACTACAGGAATGGAATTCGCAAGCAAATCAAGAAGACCTTGCACCCTCTGCTGCCGAAGTTTTGCGAATTTTTAATGAAACATTGGATGCATACTTCCAGCTGCCAATACCAATGCATCCTGCATTGCTTCCTGACTTGATATCTGGCTTGGACAGATGCCTTCAACATTATGTATCCAAAGCAAAATCCGGATGTGGTAAATGCTTTTGATGCTCACACAAACTTTGCACATGGCATTAGACTTGTACTATTTTGTGGTAATATTCTTTATTCTAATTTGCAGGATCACGAAATACATTTGTTCCCACCATGCCGGCATTAACTAGATGTTCCATTGGATCAAAGTTCCAAGGCTTTGGCAAGAAGAAAGAAAAGTCACCAAATCCTCAGAAGAAGAACCCTCAGGTTGCAACAATGAATGGGGATAACTCTTTCGGGATACTGCAGCTATGTGTCCGCATAAACACTTTGCATCAGATGCGGAGTGAGTTGGATCTCTTGGAGAAAAGGATAATCACCCTTCTTAGGAACTCAGAGTCTGCTCATGTTGAAGACTTCTCAAATGGCTTGGCAAAAAGATTTGAACTCACACCAGCAGCTTGTGTGGAGGCAATCCAGCAACTTTCCGAGGCAGTTGCTTATAAAGTCATCTTTCATGACCTGAGTCACGTTTTGTGGGATGGGTTGTATGTTGGGGAAACATCCTCTTCTAGGATTGAGCCTTTTCTTGAGGAGGTGGAAAGAAATTTATTGATAATCTCAAATTCAGTGCACGAAAGAATTCGTACTAGGATAATCACAGACATAATGAGAGCCACCTTTGATGGCTTTTTGTTAGTCTTGCTTGCTGGTGGTCCCTCTCGTGCATTTTCTAGGCAGGACTCCCAGATAATAGAGGATGATTTCAAATCCCTGAAAGATGTATTCTGGGCCAATGGGGACGGCTTGCCTTCGGAAGTGATAGATAAATATTCAGCCACAGTTAGAGCTGTGATCCCCCTTTTCAGAACCGACACTGATAGCCTCATTGAGCGGTTTAGACGGGTGACGCTGGAGAGCTATGGTTCTACTGGCAGGTCCAAACTCCCACTGCCTCCAACTTCTGGTCAGTGGAATCCAACTGAGCCAAACACACTTCTTCGTGTTTTGTGCTACAGGAATGATGAAGCAGCTTCCAAGTTTCTGAAGAAAACTTATAATCTGCCCAAGAAAATATAACCAATTTGAGACATGATAGTATGGAAGGAAAGCCATTCTTTTATCCTACTTGCCAGATATTCTTGTAATTCTGCTTGTGCTTCAGGAAGATTCTCCTAGTGATTCGCTCCCAGGTTTGGATGAGCTAGGAGGAGGCAGCTCTTATACCAAAAATGACCAATGGGAAGAGGCAGATGTCTGTACATTACTGTGGAGGAAAAAAAATTCTTGAACTCCAGCAGTTTGGGACTTTGGGTTACAGGTATAACGCAGATTTATGGAGTGAGACTGGACATGTCATTGCTTATTCTTTTTATTCTTTTGAAGTATCAAGATTATGATATGTTAAATCTTATTATCTTTGCGGTTGGTGTCTTTATCTTGGGTATTTTGTTGTCTCCATATATATTCGGGGGATTTAGGTTTTTCAGTGCGTTTATAGTTAACCTTCCTCGTGCTTTGTTAAGATTCTATATCATTCTATATTGAGTATTATGCTGGTTTTTTTATATTAGTATGTAATATAACACGCATTTGATGTAATTCTATTCTGATTATATTTCTTCCGTGGTGTAGCAAAATTATTCTATGTAAAAGCATTTTGTTTCACCCATTTTGGGGCGTTAAATTAAAACCTGAGATATTTTTTATTGCTCAATCAGCCTATAATTAATTTTTCAAAATGACTACATGCATGTACATGGATAAAAGCGTTATTCCCTAAACCGCTCCAAAACGTTCCTGCAACCCTACGCTCCCTGTCGTGTTCCCAAATGGCGAGTAGCTACATACCATCTCTCTCCTTCTTCAAGTAAGCCCAACTTTAAGCCTACACATCACCCAATATACCCACTTCCATGATTTCAAGCCAATTTACTATAAAATCACATTTTCAAAATTTTCTACTTTTTGTGAAATACGGCCTATGGGTAATGGTTTTTACTATCGTTAGACTGAGTTTAAATTTTGGAATTTTGATTTCAGGACGGTTCCTCAGTTGTTGGATTCGAGGAGCTTACAGTGTATGCTCTGCATTGCCAACCCAGGAGTTTAATTTCTCTCAATCTACTACTTTTGTATTTTTATTACCCATTCAATATTTATGAGTTTCTCGATAATGCACGCAATGAAAATCATTTGTGCATTCAAAGCATATGTGTTTGTTTTCTTTAAGTGAATTTAGCATTTAGTAAAAATTTATAAAATACAGATCTAATTAATCTAGAAAATGATGAATAAGTTATTTTTAATTTTTATCAATATATAATTTAATAACTTAAATAAATCAACTAGTTATGAAATCGAGCGTAGAAATAAAGTGTAAAAATAAAAGAATAATATACGATATTTTTAGGTAGAAACAACTTAAGCCATAACTATGATCTAAGAGAAAAACTATCGGACTGCTTAAAATTTCACTATGAAAAACAAATATTTAAATATAAACTCGATCTTATGTTATCTTCTCTAAAATAGTATTCCAATGTAACTTACTTACCAGTCACTATTCTGTTTTCATAGTTTCTAATATTAGCATAAACGGTTTTCAGATCAACGTTCCAATAAGCTTCCCGTTAATCAAATACATTCACGAATCAATTGTAAAATAGTTAGCACCAAAACATAAGTATCTGTGTATGTTCTAAAACATATTTAATAATGAATAATTCTAACTAAATGATTTAAAACATATATTACTTAAATCAAATCACTAGCAAATCATAGAACAAAAAGATTAAGCACAAGTTTAATAAAAATAGCTTCTTTAAATATTAATAATCAAATCAAATAATTATGATATGACATACACAATTATTTCATCTAACAATTCAAGAATAAAAATAAAGAAGAAATTATAAGAACATATGATCAAAATATCATAAACTAATTACGCTTATTAATCAATCAAATACAACAACCAATGTTTGATAGATTAACTAAATAAAAAAGCATAAAGAATTATATTATTATATTTGCAAAATAAGAGATATTAAGAAGAGAATAATATTTTTTTGTAGTTGATTCAAACAATGAGCAATGAGTTTTATTTATAGGAAAAATTAAAACCCTTAATACTATATAATTGATAAATATATTTTCTATTACAAATACGATTAGTAATACTCATTAATCAAGAAGACTCGTATTTAAAGAATAGTTCTTTTAAAGTAGACTCATTAATCAAAAATACTTCTATTTAAAGAAAAGTTCTTTTAAATTGGACTCATTAATCAAAAAAACTCTTACTTAAAAAAGAGTTCTTTTTAAAGTATATTTTATACTAAGATTTAGCCTATAATTTCGGCTATATTTTAGCCTAAAATTTAGGATATATATTCAAAACAATGAAACATATTAAAGAGTAGGCTAAGTGGTAGTAAATTGATTCAAATTTAAATAAATATTTTAACAGTAAAAATAATTCTAGATTTATGAACATATGTTATTAAATATATGAGTGCAATCTTATATGTGATAGTTATAAAAGATATACTTGAAGTATGATTATCTAAAATTCTAACGTTTTTTTGACTTTACTTGATAGCGAGCTTAAAAACAAGTTTATATGCAAATATTTTATTCATGAAAATAATTAGCACTTATAATCCTTACACTTAGAAACAAGTAATTTTCATAATAATTTGATACAATTACTGCAGGTCATAAATTTCACTTAAGAAAGCTTCTCATGACTAGTATTTTCGTCAATGATATATGTATGTGATCAAGCATATGTGTTATGTGTTTGTAAAAAATTTTTTTGAGTCAAAGAAGACAACATGTCCATTAATATTACCCTTTTTGACTCAAAAAGAATTTTTACAAATATATAACCTTTGATCAACATGGGTAATTTTGAAAACTTTTATCTTGAGTATAATCCAAAGACATTCATAAATAAAAGTGTCTTTTGGACTTGAACTATTACTTAGTGAAAACATATCAAAATTAACCAATGTAGAATGATAGGTGTTTTGTATTATTTAGGTAATATGTATGCAACCCTAGCGACTTGAAGTACCTTACCCATAGTAAGGGTAGCTCTTGCATAGCCGTTAGCACACAGTGACCTGATGAACCTGAGAGTCAAGACCTGATGGCCAAGACATGGCCTACGTAAACGGCCTGATACACCATCCTAACGACTTTGGTCACATCTAAATGTAGGACCTTAGGTAGCATGTATATGTAATACCTATGGTGACTTGATTTTATATAAATTAATTATATTTTAACATCTCGTACGTGAGTACCAACCTATGTAACCTCTACACTTATCCAATATGTGATATATATACCTCATTTGCATACGTGCCTAGTTGTACCAGAATCAATCCACCATTTCGTTTTGCCTTCAATAATAAATACTTCAATGGTCATAGCCACAAATTTGGCACTTAAATTGCTATTAATCTTTCCTTTCTTCAAGAGAAGATAATTTCTCTTAAAATGATCAAATTTGCCGCAATTAAAGCACATCCCTTTCTTTTCTTGTCTCCATTGTATTTTGAATCAAACTTTCTTTTCTTGTTATTGTCCGCAAAGGGATTTTAATACCTTTCTATTTTCATTGCCTTCCTCTAGCATAAGTTTTCTAGAAAATTGGTCATCTAGATTGCTTAATTTCATTTCCTTCTCAATACGTAGATGATGATCTAATTCTTCTAGGGATATATATTCCTTCTTATGCTTAAGACTCTTTTTGTAGTCTTTTCATGAAGAAAAAAGTTTATCAATAATAGAAGTTACAATAAAAGCTTCATCCATTTTAATGTCACATTATTGAAATTGATTATGAATATAACATATCTCATAAAATTGCTCTTTTACTTTCCTATTATCAACCATGTGATATTGAAAAAAAATTAGCAGCTAGAAATTTCTTACTTGTAGCATCTTCAGATATATATTTGGCTTCTAAAGTATCCCATATTTCTTTAATAGTAGATTTGTTGTAATATTGATTAAATAGAACATCAGACATAACATTATAAATTTATCCCTTGCACATATAGTTATCTTCCTCCTACTTCTATCTTCTACGAGTATCTCACATTGGCTCATTTTCATTTTCATTAGGTTTTGGTGTGATGAGAATATATACCATATTCAAACTTATTAACAAAAAAACGTAGTTTCTTTTGTCAACGTCGAAAGTTTCCTCCATCAAATCTCTCTAATTTGACAAAATCAATAACATATTCACAAAATGAAAATGATGATGGTGGCATAATAAATAATATCTTAAAATTGTTGAAAAATAAAATAATAATCTTGTGAGAACTTGATCTTGAATTTTATAAATTTTATAAAGACCTTAAGACACGATATAATATTGCTTTCCTTAAGACTTTATATACCCACCAATTCGATGATATATTATGGTTTAGTAAATACGTCTATAACATACAATGAAGCTTTCGTTGTTTATGGTATGTACTAAAGAAGACAACCTAAAATACCTTAAATTTAAAGAGCACTCAACAAATATATATGTATATACAGCTCTCCTTAAGACTTTATTTACCCCGACCAATTCGGTGATATACTATATGGTTTAGTAAATACACCTATAACATACAATGAAGCTTTCATTGTATATGCATACATATAAATATACATAAATATGTATATCGTTCTAATAATGTAGTTATTGAAACATTAATTTTTATATTTAAAACTTATGAATATTTTATCACAAAATAATATTTTAGAGAAGGAATTAATAAGAAGAGAATTGCTTTGGATGAATTTTATGTCACAAGATATTTGGTATTTATAGAATAATTTGGCATCCATTCATTTAGGTTGCATTGCTTTATTTTTAGCCCTTAGATCTTAATCCAATGATTTGATCCCAAATAATACAACTCTATTTCATCAAGAATCATGTTTTATTATCAATTAGAGGTCCAAATCGCATCCCAATAACTGCATGGTCTTCTTTCATTGGTCAATCTTTGACAACCTAAGTTAATCCTTAATCAACACAAGTCAATCATTGATGAAGGGTTATAATCAATCATCATAACAATTCATCAAGTTCAAAGATTATAAATCAACTATCATATGACCTTTTATGGATAGAATGATCATGCAAATAAATGGGTATAATTTAAAAGTCATCGTACACATCTAGTGATTTATACATTTTAAAAATCTATTGAAGATATCCTAATTGAACTACATGTAATATAAGATGAGCCATAAGTTCATAATAACAACTTAAGAAATAAGTAGCAGGAATTGAAGGCCCAAGTTTTTCAATGATTTTTTGAGATTTTTTTTTTTTTTGGTTAGTGATTAACGCTTAATTAAGCTCTTGGGAATCTATTACAACTTGTATATGCACTTAACAGGTGAAAACATTAAATTTGGGAATTTCCATTTATTGACTAATACAACTTAGTTTTATGATTGTTTAGGAACCTTTTTGTATGATTATTTTTTTAAAACGTTACCCATGGTTTTTATTTATTTTTCTTTTAACAGTGCTATATGTATTAAGTTGTTATAAGTATTAAAATATAAAATATATTATAATAAATTAATTATAATATTATTTATTTTAATAAAATATTAATTAAATTATAATACGTGATGAAAAAAGATTTTACTTTTTATATTTTACGTTGAACATGGTCATTTGCCAACCAACCAAAAGAAAATTACAAATTTTAAAAGTATGATGTATAATAATGGATTTGTAAGCAACGTGACGTGCACGTGAGGAAGTAGGTGACAATGTCCAATGTCTCCCATTTGTTGGAAAAGAGCATTGGCCGTAGAGCCTAATGTCCTCATGATTTCAATACATTTTACCTTTGCCCACGTCGTGTGGGTCTCAAACTCTTAACTCTCTTCCTCGAAAGATTAGCTTAGGAAATTAAGCAGAGTTTCGTGGGTGCATCAAAGATACTTTTATATTTATATGAATACATTTATTTATATACAAATTAATTAAGGGTTTTATTTATGTAAATATTAATAATATTTTCTTAAAATTATTAAAGTGTATTAAATATAAATTTTTTTTTTCTGTACATTGAGGACTTCTCTTTAACAACTTCAACTTAAGTTCATTTGAAACTTGGATATGGGATTGATCAACACGTTTGTTTGAGAAATAGACTGGTTCTAACCATCTTGATCAACTAGTCTGAGCCAGTAGAATGAAACTTAGGAAATCACACCAGGGCTTTTCATCATTAGCTAGGTTGATCGAGCATATAGTTGGTTTTTATTAACAAAATGATAATTGGTGTGCTCAGCTCAGCTAGTGATTTTTTTTTTTTAAAGATGAAATAGTAATTGGTGTAGTTGGAACTTGTTACTTAATTATAAGTATTTTACTTAAATTATAATCATAGGGCCTAATTTTGAACATCTGTCGTAGTCAGTGGTTACCATTTTACTATATATTAGGGCAATATTCACCCAATTTTGTAATAATGTTTGCTTCTTCTTTTTAATTCCCTTCTTTTTCGTGTTAAGATAAAGCTACCAAGAATTGACGAGAGGGTTTTTAACTAAGTTCAGAAAATCATTCTAATTTTTAAAATTCAATTTTAAAATTGACTTTTTATGAATTTTAAAATTTGATCAAATCTTAAAACTGAATTTTAAATTTCAAAAAATAAAAATTAGAAATGAGTTATCAAATACACCTAATTTCAACATTTATAAAATTAAAAATTAAAAAAGTTATCAAAGGATCATCAAGAAAATGACAATATAGGTGACAATTTGTGAAAGTTGGACCAATTCGAATCTTCTTAAAAGTAATCCATCTTAAATTAGCCTAATCTTATCTCAATTCAAATTTAATTTGAACAAGTAAATATGAACTTGAATCTAAAATAAACACAATCGAAATAGTCTAAATTAATCTGAATTATTAATTACATATTTTGTTAGTTAATTGAATCTTTTTTTATAAATCAAAAAATATATTTAATGATTAAAACTCATTATCATTATTGACAAGTAACCTATAAATATTAAGTACTTATAATGAGTTTTATATACAATTGTATATATCATAATTCATTGTATATCTATGGATAATACTCTCAAGTTATATATATATATATATATTATAAAATCGAAAACATTATATTTTAATGTATAACAATAATTTAAATAATACATAGTAGGTAATAAGAATTTAAATTTATACCTCTACTTTTAGTTCGTATCTTGATCTCTCACCACAACCATGTAATTAGTCTTTTGAATATCACCGGGTAAGAAAAATAGAGAAGAAATATATTTATCTAATTTTAAGTTTTTAACTTAACATGTAGGTTGTAACATTTACATAGCTTCTTTTTTAAAATTTTATTTTAGATTAATTGATTAGTTTGAATTTAACTCAATTTTTTAAGGTTATTTGAATTGAATTGAATTTAATTCGATTGATATTCTATTCGGGTTTTATGATTCAAATTTAATTGAATCAATTAAATTACTATATAAATTATTACACTTGTATGAAAGCAAATTCATTCTCGTTTAAAAAGGAGAGGCATTCCACAGTGAACATTAGAAATGTTTGTCTACGGATGTCCTACATGCATTGGAAAGCCATCAACCATTCATATAATTTTAAAGTTTTAGGATTTTCATCATTTCAAAAATTCCAAAAAATTTACTTTCTTTCGTTCAATATTATTCAATAAATTAAACATAAGGTACTGATACTATTAATAATATTTCTATTAGCTAGGTACGTGGATTGTTTCAAGACTGGAAAATCTCATCTGATACCACCAATACTTGTTTCATTATTATGAATATCTAATATGAATTTTTGTTCAGTTTATAAAGAGAAAAGTAACTAAAGGCTAAAGAGGAGAAAGATAAACTTTCTACACATTAATAATGTTGGGTGTTGTAGTTGTGATCATTTAACAAATCTGTGAATATTAGAGGGCCTCACAAAATCACTGACTAGTGCGTGACAAGAGATAGACATGTGATCACCGCAAACTTTGTTTCCCATACCCACCAATCAATCCCATTGATTGAATATTATTATAGTAAAATGTTATATTTAAGTGATATTAATTAATATGACAAAAAAGAATAAATTTATAAACTTTTAACATCTAAATGGTATTTATCAGTATAACTAGGACTTCCCTAAATCACAACTCAAAATATATATATATACACAGATATAAAAAGAGTAATTTTTATTTTTCAAATTTACCAGGAATTATTCATTATTGATTGGACATATGTATTTATTTTAAAATTTTTTTTTATTAATCTTAAAATTTTATTTACCTAACCTACCACCAATCAAACAAGGAACAATGATAACTTCTCATCAAGTCATAGAGACTCTGAGTCTCTGTAACATCATTAAAACTTGTTCAGAATTTTGGTATCTAGCTAACTGGAGTTTAAGTGAAGCCAGAAAGAGAAATCAGTAGTGATGAGTAGTAGTTAACATAAACAATTGATTAACATCACAATGATTAACTATAAATAATTAAATAAACCTTACCTAGGATCGTGGATACATTATATATATATATAGCATCGTGATCTTTAAACAGATTTTGTTTTAATTCAACCACACTATGAAATTAGTATTATTAAATAGATTATTAACATGGGAAATCTTTCAAACAATATTAATTTTACTAATAGCATGAACGTTTGAAATTGTTACAACACACAAAGCTTTTAGACATAATGAGAATGGACAAACTGATCTGTGTGTTAAAGTAGTGCTAGAGCATCCTTCAACTTGTATTTGGTGAATGAATAAAAATTGTATTTTGTTAGGTGAGTAAAAGTAAATGAAAAAGTATTAAATATATATCATCTTTAAAATTCATAATAATAAAAATAACATTTCGATAACATTGAAACGTTATTTAAAATTTTATTGTTAATTGTATCTGTATTTTTATTTTTCTCCCTTTTATTTCGGGATGCAAATAAAAGTAATGCTTCTACTTACTCCTAAAGATTTATATTTTCATTTGTGATTTTGCATTATAGTCAACAGATGCAGAAATTATTAGTTATTCTTAGTTAGGAGTAGTGCTTATATATATACCCTACATTTCTCTTCATTACCTAATTCTTGTTCACACAATTATAAGAAGGGTTTATAGAATATTCAAATTTGAACTTAAATTAATTGGGATAGGTTTCCTTTTGTCGTATGATTTTTGAGAACTGATATCCACTTTTACTGGATATATAGGAATAAAGATGTAGTTATTTTAAATTAGATTTATTTATATTAAGATTATTATTGTTTTAGATATATATGTTTTGATATATATAATTTATTTTTTTAAGAAAACAAAATTTAAATTGTATAATCCATGTCAAAAATCATTAATTTAAATGCATAGTAATAAAAAATGATGAAACAAAATTAAATTTTTTTTTAAACACATTGATAAAATATCACTAGCATTGTTTTTTATTTTATTGTAACGATCTAATGTTTTGTTGTTTCAACTAATATATTAATCATTTTAAAAAAAAATTAAAATCTTAATATTATATTATAATAATCATTATCTTTAATACAATTTATCTAAATTTATAGAAAACATGAAATTAATGAACATAAATATGATACAAGTCATTATGTTTAAAAGTAAAACACAAATTAAAAAATATGTATAAATTTGTTTAAAATTAAAAATAATATTTTAAATATTATATTTTAGTTATATTTTCGTTAAATTATAAAAAAAAATTAAGTATATTTTTTCTAATAACATTATGGATTATCTTTTAACAAATATATTATTTAAATTAACTTACAAATTTTAAATATTTTAAGTCATTCGCTCAACCTATATATATATACCCATTTTTACACCATCAAATGTAGCTCCTTTAAATCTTCATTCGTTGAAGATATGGTCTATTGTGGTAACAATAATTAATAAATAGTGCAGAATAAGTTGAAATTAAAAGTCAATTTGGTAATCATCCTTGTAAAGACCTGTCCGTATAAATAAATTAGAGATATTATTTATTATTAAATTTTTATTTTTTTATTAATTTTTTATTTATTTAAAATATCACTTAATCACGTAATAAATAATAAATAATTTTCACGTATAAACTAACCCATTAATTGAACGTCAACGTCAACGTCATATTTATTACCTATAAATATTATCCTCCACTACTCTTTTTTTTTTTTTTAATTTTGGTGCGAGCCAAGAAATCCTCCTTCCCTTCTTACGATCCTAATTATCACGTAAAAAATAAAAAATAAATCCTAACTATCATATTTATTTTCCATTTCCCTTGCACATCATGCAGTGTTGGAAATAAGATAGGGAGCTAACCTTTTAACTATAATTGAAGTTCTTTTAAAGCTCTACATGTACAATAGTTTTTTTTTTGTTTTACTAATAAAGCTTAATCCATCAAACTGAATTAAAGATGTGTTTATTAATTAAAAAGGTAAAGTAAATAAAAGGAATAAATTTCTTTCTTATATTTATTTGACAAAAAAATGTGTATAAAAAATAAAAGAAATGATTCTCAAATCCAAGCTTATTTTATTCCCAATCCCCTTATCATTCATTCAGTTTCTAACATATTTCTTTTTTTAATACAAAATTTTGACAAAATTTTACCTTCTAAAAAATTATAATATTTCATAAAATATCCTTAATTAGGGCAATAAAAGAACAGAATTACTCGACCCTCTCTTTAGTTTAAATTTAAAATTTATTTAATTAAATTTTGTTATTTAATTTTTGATGATCACTTAAGTAAAATTAAAGTTTTAATTAAAATTAAAGATATCGTTGTGTTAAATATTTTAAAAAAATAAAATTAATATATTAATTATAAATTATAAATTAAATATAAATAATAATTTATTTATAATGATAATTTTATAAAGTGTAATTTTTATTATCCTTGATTTCTATTTTGAATGTTTATTTCACATTTCAAATATAATTTATTTTCTGATTATTATGATTATTATGATTATTATAAATTGTTAAAATATTATTAAAATAAATGAACACATTTATTTCAATTTATTCTCATTTTAATTTTTATTATGATTTAATAAACACACATTTAAATAATGAAATTTTTAAAATGAACATTATTCTTCTGCTGCCTCATATGAAGAAGAGTTGGACAAATGACTAAGATTGCAAACTCAGACTCTCTTTTTTTTTATTGAGTGATTAATTAAATAATTAAGAATTTTGTAATTAAATTTACTTTTTATTAAAATATTTTTTTACTTCTTACATGTATAATATCAATATCAAAGTATTTTAATATTATAGAGTTATAAACATAACTTCGAAAATTATTAATAACCTTTGCTAAACTTTCTTATGAATGCGTGAAAATATTAACTTAACGTAAAAAGATATAATTCAGTTAGGAAATATATCATGTATCAGTTTAGCATAATAAAATAATGTCTTAATAAATTTTCTATAAATTTAACGATTTTGATAAAAAAAAATTGTAAAAAAATATTGAAAAATCATGCTAATATTATCAATATTATGATAAAATAATATCTAACCATAATAATAATAATAGAAACCTTAATCAAACGCCGAACAATAAGGAGAACAAAACTGAATTACGAAAAATTGGATTTATGAATTTGTCAACATTTGGCAAATTAGTAAAGAGTAAAATTTTCCAAATTAAACAAAAAAAGAAAAGAAAAGAAAAAAGTGAAAAAACGAAAATGAAAAATGAAATCTTAACCAGTCAACAAAATCCAAAATTAAGTTAGGAAAAATTATCCTATTAGAATAATAAGGGGGAAAAAATTACGAAATTAATCTAAATTAAGTTTAAACCTCTATTACCCACTAGATCAGCTGCCTGAAATCGGGCCCTACATGTTGGTGAATCAAGTAATCGTCACCGTTGGATGAAACATCAAACACTATATTCTGATGACGAATGAACTGTTGTTGCTGTCGTTCGTTTAACATCTCCTTCTGACGCCGAAGCTCCAAAACCTTACGGTGTGAGTTCGAATGCTTTGTTAGCACGAAAGTTGGGCTTGCAGCGGGTCTATATTCTGGTACTAACCGACCCGACTTGTAACGGACTCCACATGCATTGCAAAGCGTTTTTGGGCCCACAGGCCCAGTTCGCCATTGAGGTGTCTTGTCGGTGGCGCAATGTAGGCATTTTCGACCTTCACCCGATCCAGAACCTTCTTCCGAAACTTCCTTCTTCTTCGAAACATTTTTCACTGTTTTCTTTGTAGTACAAGGCTGTGGCAATAGTAGAGAAGGTGCTGAAACGACGATGTCCAGTTCGGACGACGATGTCGTTTCAGTTGTAGTTGTTGTTGTAGCAGTAATAGTAGTTGGAGGGACTAGAAGCAAACGAGAAGTCCAATTGCATGGAGCTGGACGGGACCGTTTACTTCGAGCCTTTGCCGGAACCGAAACGTCGGAGTAGAAAACCTGTCCATTTCGGTTTTGTTCGGGCTGGAATTGACGCGTCTTGCTATCTTCGTCGACGGTAGTTGTCCGAGCTTTCATTCCGGATATCAGTTGCAGCTTTTGCAAGTCCTCGCTGGAAAACGATTCCTCCACGGAATTCGATAGCCATTCTAGCTCAGCTAAATCGTCGTACTGTAAAAGTACATTAAAGAATGAGTAAATTTAAATAAATAAATAAAAGTAATATCACAATTATATATCTTTTATATATATATATATATATATGCCTTTTTATTTATATTTTTTATGAATTTTAGTATTTCGTTTGCGTGAACGGTCCGTTATAGTTGACCAAAAGAACTAAAACCAATATGAAGAAGCGGTGTAACTATTAGTATTTGTTTAATTTATGGAATACCCAGAAATCACTTATCAATGTTCTTATTTCTAGATACAGACAATAATCGAGTGCAATTTATTTAAATCTTTTATGTTGAGAAATGGATTATGAAAATTCATATATATCCCATTTTATATGTATGTTTGTAATGTGTTTTTGTTTATGCAATTTAGAAAAGAGGATAAGGGTATATACCGGGACACAGAAATCATTGGAGAAATGATTGTCATCGATATTTCGGCAGCCGATATCACCAAAAAAATTGGTAGTTTCGGAGCCGCAGAGAGAGGAAGAATTGCAGGTGTCGACGACGTTGACATTAGAAGAATCGGGGGAGTTTCCGGTGAGGGTAGAGTAAAAGACAGTATCAGCGGCAATGTTAGCATCGTCATTTGAGAAATCGAGGAGATCTTCAACGACGAAAGGATCGACTCCGTTGGGTTGTTTGTTGTTGTCATCGGAAGAGTGGAGTTTTGGGGGCATGAATTGTGGGCAGAGACTAATGTTTTGGTAAAAATGAGGAGCTTCCATGTGTATTTTGGTGGGTAATATTTGGGGGAGTTGTACTGTTGGAGATATGCTAAGGGTTAGGGAATTGAGTGTTAGTGAGAAAATAGGGTGAGAGAGAGAGAGAGAGAGTGTTTGTGTAATGATGTGAAGAGGGGAGAAGTTTGAGAAGCTTGTGGCTTTTGTTATATGAGAGAAGAGAGAGGGTGTGTTTGCGTTTGAAGGGGGACAAGCTGACACATAAAATGGAGGATTTTGACAAAGCAAACCAAAAAAAAAAAAAAGGTACATTACTTGAAAGAAAAAATAAATGAATAAAAATTGGGATTTAAAGAGGCTTTAATTGGCTTAAAAAGAAACGAAAGGAAGAAATATTAAAGAGTTACGTTGTTACCCTTTTTCTTTGGTGTTATTTAATGTTTTTTTATTAAAGAAAAAAATTCTATGTATTATAAGTTATTATCATAATTAATTTATTAATTAAAATATAAATTATATTATTTTAATTTATATTTTATATAAATTATAATTGTAATATAACTTGTAAAGTAAACAAGTGTTAAAAAATTATACTATTTATCGAAGTAAAGTGTTTAGTATTTAGACATACAAGGAATTAGACAATGATCCAAATACATTTCACCTAACCCTTTATTACGAGGCATCTAGTTTGAGAAATTCTAATAATTAAATAATTTATAAGTATATTTATATTCATGTTAATTAGAATTTATTAATTGATAAATAAATTTTTTTTAAAAAAAATAAATAAAATTTTTAATTTTAACGATTGAGAATTTTATTTTATTTTTAATAAAAAAATAATATTATTGTATAGTCAAATTTCATTAGTACCTCAATTCTCAGAACTCATTCATTTGTAACTTTTACAAATACAAAATTCAATAAAATAAACGAAGTTAAAGTACCATTTCAAATAACCATGATAATAATGCATAGAAAATTAAAAGACAATCTTCACAAAGTAAAAAAGACTTAATGTATAATAAAAATTAAAACAATATTAACTATTTAGAGCTAAAGAGTTAGAATTCAGAGCGGAAGGTCGTTAATATCCAAGGAATTAGGCAACGGTGGAAATCCATTTCATCCAATTATTTTCGAGGCATTTATTAAATGGAAAAAATTTCACATACTCACGTGTGTAAGCTTTGTCTTATTATGAATGGTTTAATATTGGTAAAAATTACTCATTATTATATATTAGATATAAAATAATTCATATGATTTTAGTTAATAGATAACTTCCATGCTAATTCAATTAGAATTTAATTAACAAATAAATATTAATATTAAATAAATATAAAATATGATAAATAATCGATATTTAAGTTCTTAATTATTCAACGATGGGATAATAAAGTAAAAAAACTCTTATAAATAAGAATCATCAACATGTATATTTTTTCCTATAATTATTCACCATTGTTCACCATTAAAAATAATTTATTTACTTCAAATAATTTCTCATAATTACAGATACTAAGATATATATTCTCTTCTTAAATATCTCTCTGCATCGCAAGGAGAAATATCAATCTACCTTTTCTTCTCATTATCCGGACTTACTTAAACATTAGAAAGGTGCTAACGATGTATTCTCTATTCTAAAATCCATAAGAAGCAAAGGTAAATCCAATTATTAATGTTAATAAAAATTGACATCAATATCTGGCATTGTCTATGGGAATAAGTATACTGTATTAGTTGAATCACAACTAAAAAGAAAAATATTTATAGTGTTGTCTAGTGTTTTGAACTAGGTGCTTTTTGAAGAAAAGACCTTAAAAGTTCAAAAGAAAACTACTTTAGAAGAAGTTCATTCTCCACGGTTTCTAAAGACCACACTTTTTTATCTTTTCAAGATGAATTGATCTATTAACTCACACAACCAAACTTTTGCAAGTGAAAATGAGGTCTCACCTCGTGTCTAACAAGTCATGCAACCACCTATACACGTTGCCAACCTCGCATTGCCATGACCACAGTGGGCCATAGCAGAATACCAAAAAAAGACATGGATGAAAGTTTGCCTAAACATAATAAAGAATGTGTTTCATACTATCTTGGAGCATCTACCAGGGCCATAAGCCCATGAACTAGAAAATGTCCCTGTGGCATTTTCTAATGTCTATAGGGCCCAAATCTAATTTACAACCACAAGCTCAAATTAGAGACGTGACCTACCCCGATAATGTCTAACTCCATGGGTAAGAAAGACAAGTCCAATCTACACGGTCCATGACTCAACACACGTGCACCATAGTCACTTCTACTAAATAGTGGCTCATTTTTTAACACCTCTAGAGAGTGATGTATCCTTGGTTGCCGGATATGAGAACCTAATCAGCCAACTATAATGGCTCAATTCTTAAAGGGACCCACTTTTCACTTTCTTGTCCAATCGAGTGTCCACCATTCAAATCTCAAAATACATACATCACCTCAAAAATCTAAAACTACCGTAGGAATGATCAAGTGTTGAAAAGCCACCTATAAAGCTTCACATCAAACGACTATTAGAGAAGCCCACACGCATCACCATGCACCACTAGTACTAGTGAACGATGGACAAAACAATGCCAACGTATAATTTGGTTTGGACTCGTTTGATTTTTTGGACAAACATAGAATATGATTCAAGGTTAGTTCACCCATTTTTTGATCGATTCTCCAAGAAGTAAAACCAATTTCAAAACCCTCATGGCAAAAGGAATTCAACGATTATATATTCGTCATTTTTCAATATACGTATAAAAATAAATGCACAAAAAGAGAGATCGTTCACCCATTCAATTCAAGAAAAATTGTGGAGAAATGATCCACCATTGTTCCATTCATCAAATGCATCCAAATAATGTTTGGAAAGATATTATTTTCTCTTTCAGTCATCATCATTACAATATTTTTAAAGAGTGGTCGATCATTCTTCAGAAAAGAATGAAATAATGAACTAGTTTCAAAACTTAAATGATGAGGACATCATCCTAGGCCATCCTAAGAATGCCTCTCTAACTGTATAAAGGCAGGCGCAGATCTATGAATGGGGGATGTTGTGCGAGTATCTACAGGACCTAAATTATCAATGGGTTCTCCAAGCACGTTGAAAATTCGTCCCAGCGTCGCTTCCATCCCGAAGAATGTCCATATGGCATCTTCTAATGTTCATATCTTAACAACTATGCCCTAACTTTAGAAGTTACTACAACTTTTATATCCAACCTCTATGAGCCATGACTGACCTATGGATAGACAACAATTACACCCCGGGTTTAGGAGTTGCTACAACTTCCACACCCTATGCCATGACTAACCTATGAATCGATAATAACTACACCCCAAGTTTAGGATTTGTTACAACTTATGCACCCTACCTCTACGACCCATGATTAACCTGTGAATAGGCAACAATTATGTCACGGGTTCAGGAGTTATTATAACTTATGTGCCCTACCTCTACGGACCCTCATTGACCATTAAAAAGGCAACAACTATGCCCCGACTTCAGGAGTTGCTATAACGTATACGCCTCACCACTATGGTACTTGACTAACCTTTTGAAAAGGCTGCAATTACGCCCTAACTCTTGGAATTGCTACAGTTTTTGCACCCTATCCATGAAAACATAGATTTGCTCATGTTGGAAACCTTGAGTCTCCAACCATGGCCATTGATAAAACTATCGAACATGAGCATAGTGCAGTGATACACATGGTTAGGCATGGTACATATGGCCAAACATGGCACACATATATGGATCTACAACTGTCAAGTACCCATCATTGTGTACCAATGCAAAGGATCACAAATCCCAATTAGGGATAGGCTTAAAGAGCACCCACCATATTGAAATAAACAAGATCATAAATGAACCTTACCAAAAAGTAAAATAAGTACATGGATGTAACGCAAGTATATAATTAAAAGTACATGATTTAAAAGTACAGATTTAGCATAACAACAAGGCATATACATATGTCCATGCAAAGACTTGTACTCTAAATCATGATTCAAGCATGTGGTACACTGTTGGTCCTAAAAATTCTGCTAGGCATGTCATAGTTCACAAGCTCCATTAGCTTTGAAAATTTGGAATAAAGGAAAGCTCCGATGAAATCACAATAGAAACACCCAATTCAATGGGTCGTGAACCTATACCATCTACAATCGGTATTACATATTAAAAAAATACTTAAACAAAACTAAAGTACTTGAAGTTACTATCACGATATAAGAGCCTTGACCATCCAGTATGACAACTACAAGGTGCAAACCTTAGTAAGTAACTTACTCACGAAGTATAAAGCCCAAAGTATATAAAGTGTCAAAATATCTTTGGTCTCTAAGATTGACTAAAAGTTGCAAAGCATAGAGTTCTGTCTAGTATATACTTCTATCTAATGGGTTATAATGCTTTGTCAACTGTCTTCTTAGGTCGTGTTACATCATTAGTCCTAAAGAATGAGCATCTCTAATGGTGCACTTTTACATGTTCTTCTTAATTGGGTATATTTTTAAAGTGTTTAACTACATATCTACATTATGGACAAAGTCTAGACACAATCAAGCACATAATTTAAGTAAACCATGATATTGGTCTTACAATAACTTGAGATGATAAGGACGTGATCTCTTACTATTTAAACCCCTCAAAAAAATCTAGACCTCTGTGTACCCATGACACTTCGCTCTAACGAGAAACAAAAGTACACAAGTTAGAAAAATAATTACAACAAAGAAAAGCGTAATTTAGTCCTAAAGAATGAGCACCTCTAATGGTGCACTTTTACATGTTCTTCTTAATTGGGTATATTTTTAAAGTGTTTAACTACATATCTACATTATGGACAAAGTCTAGACACAATCAAGCACATAATTTAAGTAAACCATGATATTGGTCTTACAATAACTTGAGATGATAAGGACGTGATCTCTTACTATTTAAACCCCTCAAAAAAATCTAGACCTCTGTATACCCATGACACTTCGCTCTAACAAGAAACAAAAGTACACAAGTTAGAAAAATAATTACAACAAAGAAAAGCGTAAGTGTTAAAGAGTGATGATATCTACAAGAATAATGTCAAAACCATCACGCTTACATAGTCCTTCCAAAAAATGGGTGGTCATATCATCGACATATTTTATAAGGATTTCAAAACTATCATAGAAGATAGAACTTCATCATCAAGATGGTCTGAAACCATCACCCAACTCAATACGCACCCTACCACCAATGCATGAACTCAAGCCTTCCACAACATGGTCGGACACTCTATGGATGGCCTCACCATAATCAAACATACCATGGTGACACTCTATGTGTGGCCAAACTATGGCCGAACATACCATGGGTGGCTGGACCATAGCCGAGTGGACCATAGTGGGTCAAATATTGGTCCTACGTTCCTTCGTGATCCTTCACTCTACGGCTACCTCACGTGACCTGCCCGATCCATGCTCACTCATCCCATGATGGAAAAGTCTTATCCCGTTGATCAGTCACTCTGTCTTTCATCATGCATCCAAGGTGTGTACGTACCATTTACGTTTACTATTGGCCTGTAAAATTATTAAGTGAAAGAAATTTAACATATTACACATTATTTCATTTACAGCCCCTACCTCCCGTCTCTGTGTAACCATTATGTGGCATAATGTGATTATGGGCTAACGTTATTAGGTGCAATAATTACATGGTTAGCCGCGATCCATAAAGCAACTATTATTGTTAAATTTATTGTGAAGGGATAAGAATAGGTTCAGTTGTATGCCACCACCAAAACAATCTTTCTTTCCCATCGTTTAGTATTGGCAGTGCTGGATGCAAATAATTTTGCACTTATATTTGTTCCCAATAGGGGCAGGTTCGGAAAAAAGTAATTTAGAGGGTTAGAAGATTAATTTTTTCATATAACCAATGCTATAAAATGATTTTTTTAATATTTTTAATTTTAAATCTATTTATAATCGATTTTTTTGCTAATATTACTTGATATTTTAAGCTCTATTATAAATTTACAAACTTAAAATTCATTATAAGTCAATTTTTATTTAATATTGACTTTAAACTTTAAACGACGATTTAAATATTATCTATTGTCGTAATAATATTATTTAAAATTAAAATTAAAAATACAATAAAATTCATAGATAAACATATTAAATTAATTAATTAATATTATTTAAAAATTAAAAATAAAACAAAATTATTAAAACCTAAGGTATTAATATAATTTAGGTATTAAAATTCTAAAAAAATATTAAGATGATTTCTAATAAGTTAAAATAATATGTCAAATAATATTATGGCATGATATATATTTATAAATGAAATATATCTATTTAAAATTAAAATATGACAAAATATTATAGGTCATATATTATATATTTTTATTGATAAAAATATTGATTTAATATCACATATTATATTTTTTTCTTATTATAGGCATGAATAGGCACGATAGACAGTTTTATTATGTGATAATATAAGTATGTAATTTTGAGTTAAATTTTTTTATTTTATTTTTGTTTAAGATTTTATGTATAATTAATAATCTACTTAAATATCGACATGATTATTTGACAAAAAAATAAAATTATAGAAAAGTAATTTAAATTATAAATATATTAAAATTTTGTTGTTATCATATATAATAACACCTATAAAATAAAAATATGAATATATTAAATTAATTTTTTACTAAAAATTCAGACTAGACTATAACCTCGTGTACATAGTTATGCTCATGGTACCCAACCTAACTTGAGTATTCAAGAGTAAAGCTAATAAATATATTTTAAAAAAAATAAAAATAATATTATTTATTTGTAAAGAGTATAATAATATTATTACAATATTATAATTAGTATGAATTTTTTTTAAGTTAATTTTTCATTGAATGTTGTATGTTGCATATATAATATAAAATTTATATGGTATTAGACTTGTATTAAAAAAAACAAGTGATCCAAATATAATTAAAATAAAAGTATGTCTTATTGATTAAGAAATATATTATACATAGTAAATTTATTGAGATATTCAATATAATAACCTCAAAAATGTTAAATATTTTAAGATTAGATGTTTAATAATATTATTTATAAAGTGGTTTCAAAAGGTGTGATATAGTGTGATGATAGTAACATTGCTATTGTATTAAGAGCTAAGCCTATTTTGCATTCAAAAACTAAACATATGAAACTTGATTATCGAATTGTGATGGAAAAAGTGTTAGCAAATCAACTTGCAATTTATTACGTTTCACCTTTTGATCAGAAGGCTAACATTTGAACAAAGATGTTGCCAACTTCTCAAATTTTTGTAGGATATTAGCATATCTGAGGTGGAATTATCTAATGGCTTATGGTTAGCAGTGTAGCAAGTTATGATATAGAAAAGGAAAGAAGTGTATTTATAAGTGTAATAGGATTGATCCCGTAAAATCTGACACATTTTTTCATTCAATAAAAAATACGAAATAAATCAGATTAATTTTTTGATCAAAAGTAAATATTATGTAAAATCTTTTATTTTTTTATACCTATGGTTTGCTATTTTTTTTAAGTAAATATTATTTAGTTTAGATATTGTTTGCTATTTTTTTTAAGTTTTCAATATCAATTTCATTGAATACTTTCAATTTGTTCGAGAGTTTCACATATCTCATTTGAGATTAACACGTTAATGTTATTGAATTTATTATAATATTTTAAATAAAAAAAATCTAAATTTTAAAATTTAAAAGAATTACAGTTCATTTTTTTTATCAATAATGTAATATCTTCTAAACGAAAAGATAAATATTATCGTTAAACTATTAAACAAAAATCAACAAATGAAATATTTATTAACTAATTGAGATATTAAGATAATATATAATATTTTTTATTTAATTTTAATAATAAATTAAATAATATAATAATATAATATATATTTTTTATATTCAATTTCGTTATCATTATTATTCTCGTTATTTTTTTATTTTATGAAACAAACTTGTGAAAATTAATAATAACAAGAAGTAATTATAATGGAGCTTGCCAGAAGAACTTTCGGTAGAACAATTACAACAATTATCATGAATATTGTTATTATAAATATGTGTTATATATTTTCACTAAAAATATATATTTTTTCCTCTAAAAAAATAGATTCATACTTAAATAATACTAAGAAGTAATTATAATGGAGCTTGGCAGAAGAACTTTCGGTAGAACAATTACAATAATTATAAGTAATATTGTTATTAAAGATATATATGTTATAATATTGCTAAAACTATATCTCTTTTCCACTTTTCCATCAAAAAAATAGATGAATTTAACGTGTTAATTAAAGTGTCTAGCAGAATAAATTATTTGCGATTTACGCAAGATTAATTTTTTTTTAGTACACATGGCACTCTAATGAGACAGTTAAGGGAAAAATAATTTAAAAAAAAAAACATCGAGACTCTCCAATAATTTAATGGCAAGGACAAAAAAATAATTGAGGAATCCAGGCTAGTTCAAAATTAAGTGGGTAAACTGAAAATGGATATACAAAGTGGTATTGCGACGTTGTAGTATATTCATATCAAAATCTTTTTTCTAAACCGCACAAATTCAAAATTAGTGATTTAATTTCTAATATGTGAGTTATATAATCATATTTGATCTATTCCTTTCTTAAATTTTATACTTTCCTTCCCTTATTACTATTTTTTTTATTTTTACATTTAATTCAAAATTTAATACTAATTTAAAATTAAATTTCAAAAATATAAAATATAAGAATAACAAATTGTAAAAATAAAAAAAATAAAGGAATTAAATCCTTAGAAAAATAAATAAAAAAATCAAATTAAAAGATAAAAAGATTAAATTATAATAAAATCAAAATGTAATAGACAAATATACAAAAACATAATATCCGTTTTCTTAATATCTCAAGCTTTTATGGTAATATTTTATCGATAATTTTTAACATGATATTAGAATTAAAAATTATGTTTAAAATTTGATAAATTTAACTATTAAATTGTAAATATTTAATATTTATAATACATGTAATAAATAATTAAATATTATCAAATAACGATAAATATATAAAAATTATAAATAAGTGATTACATATTCAATTTAAGTGTTTCAATCAATTGCTAATATAATACTTGATTTACCGTAACATATTCAATTTAAGCGTTCAAATCAATCCCTAAGATAATACTTGATTTATCATATATATATATATATAATTTATTAAATGTATTTGGATTTTAAGAATGAAAATATTTTCGTATTGTGAAATAAAAAAGAAATTCATTCGCTTAGAAACCGATCTATCAGGTTTGTCGCTGAGATTTGTGCATGAGCGTTCAAGTTTACAAGTTACAACCTGATTCCTCTGCTTTAATTTTCTGTGAAAATTCGTGCTTTTATTTATTAAATTATTTTCACTCTGATATTCGTCTCTCGAAGGAAAAAAAAAATCTTATAATATATACTTTTAAGTTTTAACCCTTCTGCTTAATGTTTTATTATATTTCAAAACCTCCCTTTCCAAGGAAGATGTTTATTAGCCATAGGTAAAAAAATTACAAATTTGATTATTACATCATATAAATTCCAATAATAAATATAATTTAAAATAAAAATCCATTATAAATTAACGGGATATGATTATATTGATAACCGTACCATCATGTTTAAAATTAATTATATTTATTAAATTAAATTATATATTAATTAATAATTAAAATTTATTGATTTTTTGTATAGATATAAAAAAATCGTAAAAAATGAATTTTTTTTAATATTTTTTAATAATTATCTTGATTCGTTATTCACAGATAAAAAATCAAAACCGTCTATAAATCGTAACAATTTTCATATAATTTTAAATATAAATTTTATAATTTAATTTAAAAATAATTATATCAAAAAATGTCCCGTACATATCATGCACAACCGTCTATAAATCGTAACAATTTTCATATAATTTTAAATATAAATTTTATAATTTAATTTAAAAATAATTATATCAAAAAATGTCCCGTACATATCATGCACAACCGTCTATAAATCGTAACAATTTTCATATAATTTTAAATATAAATTTTATAATTTAATTTGAAAATAACTATATCAAAAAATGTCCCGTACATGCACGTTACTAATATTTACAGCTAAGTTTGATGGAATGGAGTACTAAGATAACCCAACGAGTGTTACTTTTCACCCCACCATGCCTTTTAGGATTAATGGCAAGCACCCGACCATTATGTTAAGCATTCTTTAAAAAAAAATCATTTTAATTTCTTAAATTAAATATATTAATAACTTATTTTTAATTTAATATATTTTATTCATATTGTTGGAGTAATATTCGATAACATTACTTATTTATAATTAGTTAAAAGATGAATTAATAGAAACATTAATTATTTTATTTAATATTGATAAATAATATTTTTCTTATTTGTAGATATTTTAGACCAATTTTAACTATTTTACTTATTCTATTTTTCAATTTTTTTAACTTTTGGGATATTTTTATTTTCATACATCTATAAATCTCTTACTAATAAGATTCCATTTGATCATATTTAAGTTTATTTTTAAACTATATCTAGAAAAAAAATTTCTCAATAAATAATTAAATTATTTATAAATATAACAGTAACATGATTAATAAAATACATAAATTTTAAGAAATATAACTAATATATTGAATTTATAAAATTAAATTAAAGTGTACAAAAAATATCATAATATTATACCCTCAAAAGATAATTAATTTCTATAAGAAAATTCATAATTATTTCAACATTGATTTTCCTAATTTAATATTCAATTTAACAGTGATAAGTAAAAATTTAGTCGTACTGCCTTACGCCAAAAACAACAATAATACTAATAATAAATATATAGATATTTCAAAATGAGACTTATACCAAATTCCGAATATTAGATCTGTTCAGTAACATTGACTAATTGTATTAGTCAATTTCTTGAAGCTTTTACTTCTAATAACTGAATAAGGATTGCATTATTACTAGCCATATACTAAAATTTAACGTTTAAATATTATCTATTATAAAGAAAGAAATTTAATTTCGATTTAATTTTGCATTACTTAGATAAAAAAAATATTAAGAATAATCGAATTCGGAATGAGTAGTGATATTGTCAATCGTATTGTTAGGTTATTATTTAAATAAATATTTTATTTTTAAAATAAAATTTAATGGTAAGATTAATATAATCAAATGTAAATGTAACATAAAATTGGATGCATTTTATTTTAAGAGAGATTAATGGAAATTAATTAAATTAAATAATAAAAATAATATTATTATATTAAAAAAACATTAAATATTGAAAGATCACTTAGGAAATTAATTTGTTTTCAAGAATATTATAGGCAAGTGTTGGTCAACTTTTAACTAAATAAAAAAATATATCTATGTATTGTTAAAGATTATTTCTTTGGTGTAACTCTATATTTTCTTTTTTTGATAAAAAAATTAACTTAATGTAGATTGGTTCCTAGAAAACAAATTAAAAGTTAAAACCAATCTAAAACCGACACAAAATTAATAAAAAAGATTGGCTTGAATTTTACAAAAAAAACTTATTGGATGAGTAGCTTCGCTAATACAATAATAATAATAATAATAATAATAATATATTTTTTAATGCCTTTAAGTAACATAAAGTTTGAGAGTTTTAGATTAGTTAACATAATCAACGTGCATGTGGAAGGCTCTGAACTCGAGTTAAACCGACTCATACATAAATGTTGGCTTTGATTGACACGTGACGCATATCAACAAGTGAATGATAAGTGAAATGGGACCCCCATGTTGATGATGCCAATCCCTAGGTGCTATTTTTGGCGGAACGGATAAGGTGTTACAGCTACAGTTCTTATTTATTGACAACCTTAGCTTGTATTAGACAGGACAAATATAATTAAATTATATTGAATTATATATTATTTTTTTAATACATTATTCGGTGTATTGTAATATCGATAAACAGTACAATTTTTTGTAAGTATTCCGTAAATCGGATAGATATTGAATAAATTAGTAACTCGTACTTATTTAAACTGAATAAAATAATTTAGCATTCAAATAAAATATTACCACCTATATATATGAGACATTATACTTGTATAAAATATATTTATATTTTATAATAAAATTCAAAATATTTATTTTATTTTCAAATATAAAGTAACCGTCCACTAGTAATAGAGGGATAAAAAAAATATTAATCTTATTATTATACACAAACTTATTAATTATAATATTTAAAAAATTATTTTTATAGAAAGCAGTAAATTTAATTTAATTTATATGATAATTTTTAACAAAAAATAATCTAATAGAAAAAAATAAAACACAAATATATCAGAACTAAAAAAATTTAAAATTATGGAAAAAAGAAGTTAAATAACATGATCAATAATGAAAAAATAATAAAAATATGACAACAAAATAAATAAAAGCAAAAAAGAAAAAAGGTCGATGCACTCAGTCTTGTACCAAATATACCCTCACCTCACTTCCATAAAAAAAAAAATCATCATTAGCAGTCAATTTTTTTCCTTCCGAATTTACGTTACACAAATACACGTTACTACCAAACGTTGTATTAGTCCATTTTTATACTATCCGGTTGATTTGTACCTAACAACAAACAAGGCCTTGCTATAGCAGATTGCACAAATCAATATTTTCACTTTTTAAAATTTTAGGATATTAAATTATAAGATAAATTATTTAATTATTTATATTTTTTATTCTAAAAATATAAATTCCTAATATTTTTCTCTCCGTTTATACTTGTTACTTTGTTAGATATGTTTCGCATATACTTTGTTTTTAAAATTAATTTCAATTTCAAATAATTATTTTATTAAATAAAATATAATTAATATAAATATAAAATTTTAAATAATTTTTAATAATAAAAATGATGCTTTTTTGAGTTTCAATTCTATGTATAAAATTATATTTTTACGTATATTTAAGCTTAATTTTTAAAACAATGTAACCCTATTAATGCAATTAATATTTCACCTAATAATTTATGCAGTAAAACTTCTAATAATACAAATATTACTTTAACAATAAAAATATATGATTTGATAATATAATTATATATTTTTATTTTTTCCGTTTTCCTGTATTTAATTTTTTGATGGGTAGGGCCGAATTATAATATTGTTACATGTGAATTTGTTTTCCAATTTTTAACTTTTGCAGCTTGAAAATGTTAAATTAATTTTAGTTAATTATGTATATATGTTTTATAAATATATTTTTTTATATATATAATATATAATTTTGATAATATTATATTAATTTTAATTTTTTATTAAATTTGTAGACTTATTCAACTTAAATCACTATAGTATATATTTTGTAATTAATACAAGACTAATATAGCATTTTTTACATTATCTTTAGGGAATTAATATTGTATATTAATAAATATTATTTTCAAAGCAAAATATCTACTCTGAAAAATATTTATTTTCAAAAATGTAAATTTTACTTTAAAAATAGTGATTATTATTCTAAAAATAGTTATTTTTTAGAAAGTTTATATTTTCAAAGAAATAAAGATTAATGAGTATAATTAATTTTTTAAAAAATTTAATGCTAAGAATCTTTAAAAATAAAAAATAAAAGATACGAAAATAGGATTACTCAATATATACCAACTTTGTTTAATTTTCCGTTTTTGGACTTTTTGGGTTGAATTAAATGAAAAGCCTGAAAAGGAGAAGAGCACCGGGGCGTTGCTTTTTTCGGTGGGTTCCATTTACAGAGAATTCTTTTCACTTTTCACTTTTCACTTTTCATTTTTCATTTTTTGGCCCTTCAAATTTCCACGTCAGCTCTATTTTTAGAAATAATTTAAAATTTAATTATATTTTAAAATTAAGTTAACTTTGGCAAGGTGTGGGTACAAAATGCACGTGATAGAGGCGGGTTATGGTATCAGCGATCCATGTGGGTGTTAAGCTCGTGCCGAAGCTCAAGACTGACGGTGGTCAATGAGATGTGGCGAGTATCTATTGCGCCATGCCTTTTCCTATATTTTCCTTGATGCTTTGAGTAATGCTACGTAAGGAATATTTCCATACTCGTTAAAATATAAAATTTTAATATCATATAGAGAAAAAATTTCTAAAATTTTAATTTATATATTATTGAATAGTATATTTAAGATAAAATATATTTTCCTTAATTTTATTACATTACTTTCTTTTGACATTTGTGAGTTGATCATGTGAATTACGGACAAGGCACGTGTATGTACTCGGCCTAAGATTGCATTACATTTGTTTGTTTTTGATCATCAACCAAACTTAGAAAGAGTATTAAATCTTAAAAATATTAACCACATTTTGTTTTATTTTCACTTACTAAGAAATAGACATAATTTCTATAAAGTATGAACTCCCTTAAAGTGTACTCGATTTGAAAAGGTAATAAATTTTGGTTAGTAAAACATTCTTATTATTTATGCTCTATGAGATTATAAGCTAGTTTGTGATTAAGTTCCCTTAGAAAGTTCTATGAGATTATAAGCTAGAGTTCTCTTAGTCTATAGAGCTTATAAGCTAGAGTTCCCTTAGTCTGTCTAAGAGGGTTGGAAGGTATTTTATATATATATATATATATATGATCTCAAAAATTTAGTTTTAATTTTTTTTAAAAATCAAGACCATAAGATTATGACATCGATTATTTAAAAATTGAGGTCATAGATATATCTTATTATTTTTTCTCTTTTGCATCAAACGTTAAATTGTTCGATCTTTTTTTTTCTCTCTTTTTTTCTATTAATTTAATTTTATATATTTTCTCTATTTTACACTATACACCAAATTTTTTTATCATTTTTTTTCTTTTTTCCTCTTTTTCCTCCTTTATCTTCTCTTTTATTCCCAACCCTCTCTTTATTTTCCCTTTCATCCCTCACTACTAAAAAACATACATATGATCTCAAACCTATGGCCTCGGTTTTTATCAATAACCGTGGCAATAAGTTATATCAATTTTTTTTCATGTTTTCATGTTTTCTCTTTTTCTATTTTTTCTTTTCTCTCTCTCTCTCTCTCTCTCTCTCTTTTCTTCTTTTTCCTTCTCCCACACCCTCTCTCTTTCTCTCTCTTCATTTTTTTAGATTTGAAATTTCTCTTCCCTTCTCGCAATTCTTCCTCTTGTCGTCTCTTCTTTCTCTTCCCAACTCACTGGTTCGGTGGTCATTGTTCGATGGGTCATTGTTCGCTAGTTCGTTGGCCACTGGGTCTTTGTCCGTTGGTGGTTGGATGCTGGACGTTGGTCGCTGGTCATTGGTCGCTGGACGCTGGATGCTGGATGCTGGTTGTTGGTGTTGGTGTGTTGGTATTGGTATTGGTGCTGATGCGTTGCATTGGTGTTGGTGCTAGTCTTATTCTGGCGTCTTGTCCCTGGTGTTGGTATTGGTGCGCTGGTACCGCGGTGTTGGTGCTACTGTATTTGGTGTTAGTCTTGTTACTGCGGTCTTTGCGCTCACATTGGTGTTAGTGCTTCTGTGATTTGGTGTTAGTGCGGGTCTTGCACCGGTCTGTTGATCCATGGTGCCTGGTGTTGATACAGGTATTAACTGGTGGAGAATTTTTTATCTACATCACACAGGTACTCTTCTTTGTCTCTGTTTACATGTGTATTTATGCATCTGTCTCTCTTTTCTGGCAAGCTTGACTTCTTGTTGTTGGTGCTACATTGGTGCTGTGTTATGCTGTTGGTTCTGGTCGATAATTTTTTTTTATTGTTTCTTCTATTGAGCCTTTTTATTTGAATTTTTCGTTTATATTTTAGTATATTCAAAGTATAAAACGTATTACTTTATGAAACTAGCTTTACCACACATGCTATTGCATATTTGCGTTCCTTATCTGTTTTGAATTGTTAAAATTCATCGTGAATGAACTCTATATTTTTGTTTCAAGATATGAAATTTGGTTGGCAAATTGTGCTGGGATCTGTAATTGGATTCTTTGAAGCGACGTTTGGAAGTATAGGCGGTGTTGGTGGTGGAGGCATTTTGTCCCTATGCTTTCTTTAATTATTGGATTTGATGCTAAGTCTGCAACAACTATTTCTAAATGTAAGAAAATATTCCTCTATGGTAGTATATTCCTTTGGGAAAAAATTATTCCATTGCATTACAGTTTCATTTTTAACCTATATTTTTTAATATATAACTTAAAAAAATATTTTTTAACTTGAGTTCTATCATTTTTAACACCAGTTGAAGCTTTTCATTATGTTCTATCGACTTAATTTTAACTTGAGTTACTCAATTTAGTCTGTTGGTTCAGGTATGATAATGGGTGCAGTTGCTTCAACTATCTACTATAACCTTAAGCTAAGGCATCCAACCTTTGATCTGCCTATTATTGATTATGATTTGGCACTGCTTATCCAACTAATGCTTATGCTGGGGATTAGCATAGGAGTGGCTTTCAATGTTATCTTTGCTGATTGGATGATCATAGTTTTGCTTATTGTTCTCTTCATTGGTAAACTAGATGAGATTCTGAATTGTTGTTTCCATTGATAGGTAAGAATTGACCCACTTTGAACATGTGGTGGTTTTCAGGCACATCAACCAGGGCATTTTTGAAGGGTGTTGAAACATGGAAAAAGGAAACCATAATGAAGAAGGTAAGAATAGGATTAGGTCATATGCTCTGCTTCCCCCTGGTCACGATAAATATATCATCTCTTTTTTGACGTTGGCGTTGGTGCTGCGTTGGTGCGCTGCGCTAGTGCACTGGCTCTACTGCGTTGCCCCTGGTCACGATAAATATATCATCTCTTTTTTGACGTTGGCGTTGGTGCTAGTGCTAGCGGTGGTGCTGCGTTGGTGCTAGTGCTAGCGGTGGTGCTGCGTTGGTGCGCTGCGCTAGTGCACTGGCTCTAATGCGTTGCTGGTGCAACTGCGTTGTGTTGCTGCTGGTGCTATTGATTGATTTGAAGTACACTTATAAATGCTTGTAATTAATACTAAAAAGTTAGTTTGTAATACTAAGTTTTTTTTATGTTTTAGTGTATAGTAAACTCTCACATGTAATTATACTTTTAATTTCAATATAATATGATTTTTAATATTGTAATTAATAAATTTATTGTAATTTATATTGATTTTTAATATTGTAATTACTAATTGTATTTTTTTTAATTTATGTATACCCTATGGCCTCAATTATTAGAAAACTAAGGTCATATGTCATTACCTATGATCTCTCTCACTTAGACCTTGGTTCTTATAACCGTAGCCATAGACCTATGATCACGGTTAAAAACCGAGGTCGTATGTACTTTTTTTAGTAATGCCTTCTCTATTTCCCAACTACGAGCACGCCTTATATTTTTCCTTTTAGCACGAGCACTAGCGCAACATAATTAGGGTTTGGTTATGCGAGCGTGAGTTGCGAGTTACGAGCACGAGTTTCGAGTTGCAAGCACAATGGCAGTTGAGTTAGAGAGAAGAACGATAGATATATGAGAGAGAGAGAAAGCGTATTGCAATTTGTAAAAATCTCTCTCACTTAGGCCTCGGTTCTTATAACTGTGGCCATAGACCTACGGTCATAGTTAAAAACCGAGGTCATATGTACTTTTTTTAGTAGTTCCTTCTCTATTTCCCAACTACGAGCACACCTTATCTTTTTCCTTCTAGCGCGAGCACTAGCGCAACAGAATTAGGGTTTGGTTATGCGAGCGTGAGTTGTGAGTTGCGAGCACGAGTTTCGAGTTGCAAGCACAATGGCAGTTGAGTTAGAGAGAAGAACGATAGATATATGAGAGAGAGAGAAAGCGTATTGCAATTTGTAAAAATCTCAGAGTGTGGGTGAAGAAAGATGAACGATTACACGAGGGAGATGATGGACCCTAAAAAAGCAACTAAAGGTTTTTAGAGTTGACAATCTTACTCAAACCTCATATTTTAAATATATTTTTAAATATTTCTTTGTAGATAACTTTAACTATTTTTAATTGCTTCGTGAAGGAAAACATTAATCTCCTCTTTCTGTCTGCTCATTTCCTTGTGATTCTCAGGGTCAAAGCAAGAAGATGGAAAATAAAAGCACACAATTGATCTACCAAGTACAACTTTTGGTATGAGAGCGAACTCGTTGGTTTAGGAGCTTGAAATTTAGAAAATATGGGATGATAATCTGATGTTTAAAAAAGTAGTTGACAAAAATTTAGGGGTTAGTATCCTTTTATTAATTGATTGTATATTTTGGTGATTGAACTCCTCGCTGATTTTTAGTTATTAAGTTAGGGGTTACAAGGTATATTTTATCTCTAATTTAGCTATTCTCTATTTTATTATTTTGGTTGGTTTTATTTCTCACCTTTTATCTTCAATAAGCTCTTCAATACAGGTCTTTCCCTTGTTTAATTTAGATGCCCCATGTCGTTCTATGTTACCAAACATACATTAATCTTAATGCTCCCTGAATGATTGTAGAGTTGTGTATGACAATCACCAGCAAATTAAGCATTTGTTTCATTACTATTGTCTTGTAATTTATATTCTTATATCCTTTAAAAAGAACAGAAAAGAGCTATCTATTTAAGTAGTTCCTGAAGTTGTTATAGGAAAGAGCTATATGTTTAAGTAGTTCTTGAATTTGTTCATGCCTTTTTCGCTTCTTTGCAAGTTTGGGTGATTTTAACACGCTCGTTTGTTGACTACTACATATTGGGATGGGATAATATTCCTCGTATTATGAATTTTGTTGGTTTGTAAACTTGTTCACTAATTAGTGCTAAAAAAACACTAAAATAACCATGATTTTATGCACATTAATTGATTAATATATATATATATTTATATGTTTTATCATATATTTATATATATTTGTCTTTTTCGGAATCACGGGTATTTTTATTGTTTTTCAGGTATTTTAGCTTAAAAACGTAACTTAAAGACTCAAAGAGGAATACTGGAAGCAATACATCACAAATATATTAATAAATAAATGGGGAAAGGTCAATAAATATGGAAAAATTGGATAAAATGGGTCAAAAAGGTCAAAAATGTCAAAAAGGAGAAAATCGCTCCGCCGCCGCTCATACCGCCATACAAGAAGACGCCCCACGCTCACAGATCTCACTCGCTTCCCGCTGCCGACGCCCATTTCGCCCATTTTTCACGCGGTACCAATGACGTCATGCTGACGTCATCAATGACCTCAGCATTTGCACTCCGCGTTTTCACATTTTTTTTAACATTTTTTCACTCATTTTTTCTCTCCATCCTCACCTATAAATACCCACATTCCCTTCACTTCTAAACACACCTCAAAATCATTCTTCTCTTCTCTTTCTTTCTCTCATTTCTTAGTTTTTAAGCTTTTCTTAGTTTCTTTCTTAGTTTTTAGTTGTTCTTAGTTAATTTCTCTTAGTTTTAGAGTTCTTCCCTTTTTGGGAAGAACTAGTTATGTTTTTGTAATTTATTAGCTTTTCGATTCAATAAATGGGAGTGCAAATTCCGCTTGGAGGTTTTCCAGCAACGGGAATAGCATCGAAGTTCTGTAAGGATTTTATTTTCTTTACAGTTATTTTTTATGCTTTATTCTTACGTGTTATATTTAATTTGTCTGTGATTAAATTTAACTGTGTTGGCTATTTGTAAACATGATATAATAATAACGTTGTTATGCTTGCGAAATATTAAATAGGTAAAAATCTCTAAAATGAATTGATTTTATTTTTATTCAAGATTTTATATTAAGAATGTTAGAGAGAAATATATTATTTTTCATTACAAACTTAAATCTGAAAATTAGATTTTAAGGTTTAGTTATCCGGTCTAATTTAGAGTAGTGCTCTTTTATTTGTTGGTACAATCGCCCGGTAGTTAGAGTGAAACTCTATTTCAAAAGTTTTTATAAGAATTATTATCTGAAAATGTATTGACAACATGTTTTCAGTAGTGGTTTTAAAACTTGAAAGTTAGTACTCGGATAATTAAATTCTTAGGTTTAATTTGGACACCTTGAATAAAGTTTAAACTGTCTAACCCCACGAAATGTGACATTTAAATGGTTCATTTTCAATCTCTTAGAAAAAGGAATTAATTTAATTAACCAAATTAGTTATCAACCCCACTCATAGGTGTTAATTGATTTGTTTAGTTAACAAAGAATATCTAACCCCACCAAAGGTGGTATTCATATAAAAAAGAGAGAATCAATAAATATCAAATCATATCTTTAATAACCTAATTAATATGAGCAAGCATAATTAACTTAATTATTATATCCATAAATACTCCACCATTATAAATGATAAAATTTGCATAAATGTTTATTGAATCTATGTTTATTTTTATGTAAGTAGATTAAAAACACAAAACCCCAAAATATCGTGACAGGATGTTTAGGATTTAATTTCGTTTTTAAAAGTTTGAATAATAAATTAAAAACCACATACATTCCTTCCTTAGATCGACCTTGGGAGTATACTTATCATTTTCTACGAAATGATTCATGCACTTGCAAAAGTTTTATAAATAGATAAAACCAAATGAACGGGCAGGATCGGCGATGTCGGTTTTGCCCCGATCATTCACAAGTTCAAAGAAATCAAAAAAACTCTTTGAAATATTCTAGTCCATTTGAAGTCGAGCTCATGGAAGCTTCTATGGTGATGATCTGAATTGATAAAGATACAACTCATGGTTGGTGAGAAGAAAAAAATAAATGGGTTAGGTAAGGAGATAGGTGTATAGTTTAGATTGTTTTAGTAAGTTTATGTTGTATGGTTTAGATTTATTAGTTGTTTCTATAAATACTTCTCAATAGTAATGTAATAATGAAGTAAAAAAAATCAGAAACAAAAGTTTGAGAGTTTCTGGAAAATTGTACTAGAGTTTTGTGAGAGTTTTGATCCATAATATTCTAACAACTTTTTGGATGATTCCAACTCCATGAAGAAGTAAGACTATGACTACTCTATTGAGAACTTTGAAGACTTAAAGTCAGGCAAGATTGAAACTGATATTTTGGAAAATGAAAATACATTTAAAAAAGTACAAGAATCAGAGCAATCTACCAAGAGAGAGGAAGAAAAGATAAATGATACTTAGAACGATTCCAACTTTCAGAAAAAGCAAGATGGTGACTATACTATTAAGAACTCTGAAGACTTAAAGTCAAGCATGACTGAACCTGATATTTTGGAAAATGAGAACACATCCAATAAAGAACAATAACCAGAACAATCTACCAAGAGAAGTGGGAAGAACATAAATGAGTCTTTGGATGATTCCAACTCCCTGAAGAAGTAAGACGGTGACCATCCTATTGGCAATTCTGAAGACTTAATGCCAAGTAAGGCTAAATCTGGTAGCTGCTATTTTGCTACACATATTTTCAAGTTTATCTGCAAATGCTTGAATTGATATTTTTATTTATTATTGTTACAAGAATGTAGATTTTATATGATGTCTCACATCTATGATCTCAGATTTCTTTTTTACTTGTAGGGAAATTTTGTCTCACATCTATGACCATGATGGCATGTGTTAGAAATACTTAATGATTATATTCTATTATGTTAATAAATGAATATACATGGTGCCTTTATATAGGAGTTACAAGTAAACTAGATATAGATATGCCAGAAGTAAAGAGATATACATTAGCTATACATTAATATATTACTAGATATACATTAACAACCCCCCTCAAACTCAAGATGGATGTGAGACCAACTTAAGGTTGTCAACCAAATTATGAGTGCGTTCTTTGGGAAGTACCCTAGTGAAGATATCTACAATTTAATCGTTGGAGGAAATAGGGAAAAACTTGAGAGTACCATGGATAAAATGAGAACGAATAAAGTGACAATCAATCTTGATGTGTTTAGTCCGTTCATGGAAGACATCATTGTGAGCAATATAAATGACACTCTAATTATCACAATAAAGGGGAGTTACAGAGGATGTAGACATACCCAAATCCTTAAGGAGCCATCGTAGCCAAAGGAGCTCAGATGTAGTATCAGTAAGAGCACGATATTCTACTTCAGTCCTGGAGCGGGCCACGAAGGTTTGTTTCTTACTTCGCCAAGAAATCAAAGAAGAACCAAGGAGAAAGCAATAACCTGTAGTGGACCTGCGATCAGTGGGATCTCCTGCCTAATCAACATCAGAGAATGCACGAAGTACTAAAGGAGACTGAGCTGAGTAGAAAAGGCCATGGAAGATAGTGCCTTTCAATTATCATAGAATACGTAGAACAGTAGCATAATGAGTCGATCGTGGAGTAGACAAATATTAGCTCACCTGATGAACAACATAAGAGATGTCTGGACGAGTAACTGTAAGATAAACTAGGTTGCCAATCAATCGTCTATAAAACCAATCGTCTATAAAAAGAGGGATTAGACAATGGTTGCCCCTCTGATGGTATCAGATGCGCATTAAGTTCAATTGGAGAGTCAACAGTCTTGCTATCAGTGAGTCCAACTTGAGATAAGAGGTCAGATGCATACTTTGCTTGAGTAATGTAAAGACCATCTGTGGAACGAGTGATCTTAAGACCCAAGAAATAGCTTAAATGTTCAAGGTCTTTCATCTCAAACTACTGACTAAGAAAATCCTTGAGTTCTTGAATGTCACTGAGGTCATCACCAGTTATGATCATATCATCCACATATAGAAGAAGCAAAATGGTGCCTTTATCATTGCGACGAAGAAATAAGGTAGAATCATAAGGACTGGTAGTGTAACCCAAGCGAAGGATGATGGAGCTAAACTTGGCAAACCATGCTCGTGGAGCTTGTTTAAGGCCATAAAATGCATGTCGAAGGCGAAAAATCTTATTTGTTTCAACAGAAAGACCAGCAGGAGGTTGCATATAGACTTCTTCCTGCAGATCCCCATTAAGGAATGCATTTTTAACATCCATCTGAAAAAGGTCCCATTTACTAACAGCAGCAACAGCTAAGAGGGTACGAATAGAGGAAATACGGGAAATTGGAGCAAAAGTCTCTTCATAATCAATCACATACTCTTGTGTAAAACCTCTTGCTACAAGACGACCCTTGTAATGATCGATGGACCCATCAGAGCGAGTCTTGATCTTATAGATCCACTTACTACCTACCACAGATTGACCAGGAGGAAGAGTAACAAGATCCCAAGTATGGTTTTTGATTAATGCATCAATTTCTTCTTTCATTGCAATCTGCTAAGAAGGGTTAGTAGATGTCTCACGATAGGTGTAAGGCTCATGGAGTGTAGCAAGGGAAGTGTAACAATGATAGTCAAGTAAATGTGTAGGAATGGATCTTACCCAGGTTGAGTGGCGAGGTGGAATGTCTTGTGGAGGATCTTTAGACGGAGCAGGAGCAAGATACCTATGTTCAAGGTGGGGTAGCTTGTTATCAACCTGTTCTTCTACGACCTATCTAGGAGAATCATCAAAAATATCTGAAGATTGAATAATGAAGTCCAAAGATGGATTAGAAGTATCTGTAGAAGGAACAAGAGGCTCATTTAGACCTAATTGGGCTCTACCACAGTCTCACTGTGGCGCTAATGTCCACCTTTATCCGCCGTGTAGAGGGGTGCTGTTAAGTATCCTTGTCCCACATCGATTAGGAATAAAGCAGCAAATCTACTTATAAGCTTGGGCAACCCTTAACATAATGAGATCTTATTGGGTTGAGTTAGGCCTGAGTTTCTAACATGGTTTGTGTGGTGTGGAACTCCTTAACAACATCGATTGTAGTCCCAGATCCTAAGGACAACGGGTGAATACGTCGGAGGTTCAACGGTGAATAATTACAGTGACTATTGTGACAGCAGAAGCTATAAGGGTTAAGTAACACCAGAAAAGACAAGACTGCTAGAAAGACAAGAATAGTGGCTCTGATACCATGTTAGAAACTCCGGCCTAACTCAACCCAATAAGATCTTATTAAGTTAAGGGTTGTCTAAGCTTATAAGCAGCTTTGCTACTTTGTTCCTAATCGATATGGGACAAGGATACTTAACAGTCCCCCTCCACACGGTGGACAAAGGTGAACATTAGCACCACAGTGAGATTGTGGTAGAGCCCAATTAGGTCCAAGCACATAGAGAGTAGGTCCAGCTCTGATACCATGTTAGAAATACTTAATGATTGTATTCTATTCTGTGAATAAATTAATATACATGGTACCTTTATATAGAAGTTACAAGTAAACTAGATATGTCTAAAGTAACTAGATATAGATATACCATAAGTAAAGAGATATACATTAGCTATACATTAATATATTACTAGATATACATTAACAGCATGATATTACCATACATGGTCCATGCTCTTAAACCTAATCCTAAGTCTCACATCCAGGAGAATTGGAGGATCCTTGACTTTTTCTCGCACCATCCAAAGAGCCTATATATGTTCAATTTCCTATTTGTTAATTTGGGCATTCCACAAGATTATAGTCACATGGAAGGATCTGGTATTAACACTTATGCTCTAATCAATAAGGCTGGGAAAGCACACTATGTAAAATTTCACTAGAAACCCACCTATGGACATTAATGCCTTTCGTACTGCATCTAGCTTTGTAAATTTTACTGTGTATGAATTTATATTCAATCTCTATGTAAGAATTTCTACTTTAGAATCTTGGAGGTATTAGGTTTGCATAGGTAGCTTTTATTTCAATGTTATTGTTACTTTGAGGCATTTATTTATTGGTATTTTAGTTCAGTGTAACGTGGATTAGTTACAATAACATGATTTATGATAAATATTTGAGATGTTATGACTACAATTTATAAAAAATTAAGGTCTTAGACATGTTTTATGGCCTTAGCTATTTAAAACCAAGACCATAAGTAACAATATATGGTATTTTTTACTTACGTCCTGATTCTTATAACTGTGACCATAGATATACAGTCAGAGTTAAAAATCGAGACCATATAGATGTATTGTAGTAATGATATATATAATATATTTTTTTTATTTTAGTGCATACATTAATCTAATTTTCATGTATAAGTGCATCTATTATGAACTATTATGCATCACCATCCAAGAAGACAACTTGAGCTATAAAGTTCACAGCGTAATGAAAGAATGCTTGTAAAGCCAAAGCTTATGCTTTCTCTACAATGCTAGCAAAAGAAAAATCCGCCCAGTTATGTGTGGCTCTATCATGGTGATCAATGATCGAGAATCCCAAGTCTCTTTTTCCATTCTTTCAAGCTGCATTTACATTTATCTGTATTGCATTTTGAGGTGGAGGTTGCCAAATTTTAGGAATATAAATAATTTCATTCTCAATAGTTCCCTTAAGAATGTTTTTTTCTTGATTTAGGGTGGAAAATTCTTCAATTCTAATTAATAGCATTTCCATGAGATCAATGAATGATTTATATCTTCTTTTCTGAACATCACCTCATTTCACAGCCACCAAATTTATTCATGCATGATGATTGCCAAAAGAATCTAGTGGATTTTTTTCTTAGTATGTCCTGCAATAGCTGGAGGGTAGAACAAGAAATTGATGTAAGTCCATATGTCTAGTTTTTCATTAAAGTTTAGGGTAAATTTTATTTTCAATTGAACCACTAAAATTTAATTATTTCACATCTGATAAATAAATATTACATTTCTTTCACTTCCTTCTCAGAAAGGGGTCATGAATTATCTTTTAAAGATGTGAAAGAGTATTTCTCTTTTTTGTAGATAACTAGTTGTGGAGTATTCTTCAAAGCAATAATTTGTACTTCTTATATAATTTGACCTTTAGTTTTATCTTTAATAGATCAAATATTTATATAATTCAAAACATGTAATTTATATGTAAGTAAAAGTTGTTAAAGTTCCTATGACATATATTTGCTACATATTTACAACTTATAAAATAACATAACAAAAGTTTTTCACGAGACATTTGGTGAAACATATATTCAGTGTTTTATTTAAACTAGCGCATATTGTATATTTATACTTAATAAAAGGCCCAAAGCCTCCTCAAGGAAGATCCCGTACTTCAGAATCTTGAGTGCACTTAAATATAATTTGAATATTACGTTTTAAAGTTTAGCAAAATGTAAAGGACAAATAAAATGGCATGCAATTTATTACAATGACATGAGCGCAAATTATCTATTGTTTAACATGTCAAACACAATGGAAAATACTCCCCTAAAATCTACAGGAGTAATATTTTTTTTTGTAGGCTTGATATATATGATTTTCATAAAATATTGCAATTATAAGTTATTTTTGTTACACTCTCACATAGAACTTTTAACATCATAAATTCGATTGTCATAATAATCAATGTACACTTTTTTCGAGTAAATTGAAAAGAGAGCTTCATACCAAAATTAAAAGATTCAGTCAAACAATTTAACAAAAGGCCCAAAGTAGGGAGACACGCTTGAAACGCAAGCCGTAATTGATTTTTTCTTTTGCTTAAAGCTGGGTGAAGGAGGTCTTCTTCTTGCCAAATTTCCTTTGTTTGTTGCGACTTCCCAAATTTTCTTTTAAGTTAAGAATTACTTTTAATGTTAGAATTATATAGTTAGAACTAAATCATACTTAAATTCATAAACAATTTTAGATATAAATATATTATAACAAAAAAACAAAAATTCTAAGATATATATCATGCTGAATAATAAAAAGTTTATATATTCTATCTTGTATATCGAAAACGATATCTACTATTAAAATATACTACGATAATCTATCATGAACGAAAGGGATGGTTTGCAGTCTTTCTCAACCAAATCGTTTTAGTTCTTCAATGAATTATTATCTTTTTTTTAGATAAAAAGAAGATAAATTATGTTATGATTTGATATATTTGAAACAATAATAAAAATAATCTTTATATATTATTCAATTAGTATTCCCATAATTTCTTAAGTAAATCCAAAGAATTACAAAAATACGAAACTTAATTTCAACTTATTATATTAAATAACTAATATAATTAAAGAAAAAATGATATGTTGTTTAATTTAGTATAAAAAATATGATTTATTGATAATCTTTTTCTTTAAAAATATATTATTTTTGAATCAATTATATTACATAACTTTTTAAGCATACATCTTTATGTTATTTATTTTTAGATTTTTTTTTAAATAATATAACCTATTTCATATATTAGTAACTAAACTACCGTAATTTTTGTTATAATAGAGTCGTAACTAAACATTATAATGATCACTGTAATAATACATTTAATTACATAAATCAAATATAAATAAATAACAAAAAAATTAGACATGTCTATTTCCTTTCTTTTAACCTTTATTCACATCAATCCAAAATCCTTAACAGTATGCTTGCACATAAAAGAAAATATAAATCTCTTTTCAATACTGTATGATATGATTTCAGGTCAAAATCAGATCAACCAGTTTAAACATGAAAAAAAAGGGTTAGATCCAGGTCCGAAACGAAATTAAATTTTAAAAATATGAGATAAAATGCCAAACAGTGTTCGGCTCTTTCGTTTGAAATCAGAGAAACCCAACCTAACCAGTAACCACCATTCACCAACGCTGAACAGAGAAATAGTGTTCCAATGCTACCGCATCTTCCCCTCGCAATCGTTGCTTTTCGTCAGCGTTGCTTCTCTCCGTTGGCTTGCTTCTTTCCACGCGTCTGGTAAGATGTTATGCAGAAGTCATTTGGCCTTTTTTTATGGAGCATTATGTCACGACCTTAATCTTTCAAGTATCGATCGTGCGGCACTTAGCACCGTCCGTTGCACTAAGCCTGCCTTTGAATCCGAAAATGTAACTCCAAAGAGAATAGAGAGAGTTTGCAAAGAATGCTTTGTATTGCTCTAGAGAGAGTTTATGATACAAATGTTAAGAATTCCCAAGGATTTTTCAAGATGGTTAGGAATTTCCAAGATGAATGTAAATGAAGACCAAGTGGTCTATTTATAGTGTGGCTCTAAGCTTAAGAGCATGCCACCACTTTCTAGAGTCTTCCTAGTCTAGAATGTACATGAGTCTTCTAGTATTATGTACAACATGCCACAAGGTTCTAGGACCTTCTAGCCAACTCTAGAGTCTTCTAGGTTTGTCTAGCGCCTTCATGCACCTTCCGGGATGTTCCGCAAGCTTCCAGCAGCTTCTACAACCTTCCCGAACCATCCGGCACGTTCTAGAATATTCCAGCCCAATCTAGCACTCTCCAGCGTGCTCTAGAACATTCTAGGGTCTTCAAGCTTGAGTTGAGTCCGTCCAACTCTAGCCCTTTCTAGACTTCTCTAGGCAACTCTAGAACTTTCCATATGTCTAGATCCTTTAGGCAGCCAACATTTGGATTTTTAGGGACATTTTGAGCGGGACGTGACACCCTCCCCCACTCAAGTTCGCGACGCCCTCGTCGCGCCTTCAAGCTTGAACCTCTCGATGACATCTTTGAATTGCCACAAAGAATCTTCAGGTTCCCAGCTTGTTTCTTCATTCGGAGCGTTCTTCCATTTGACCAAGTATTCCCGATAACTTGGTACACCTCTACGCCGGATCAGGCGATCCGCCAAGATTGAGTCCACTTCCTTGTCAAAGGAGGTTACCACTGCGGTAGGCGCCCTCTTGGACTCTCCTCGACTCATATCTTCCTTGTCTCCATGATAAGGTTTTAGCATGCTTACATGAAAAACAGGATATATTTTAAGCTTCGGAGGGAGTTGTAGCTTGTACGACACCTTACCGACTTGTTTAAGGACTGGAAATGGTCCTTCATACTTCCGAACTAACCCCTTATGAACCTTCCGCAAGCTCTTGAACTGTTGGGGCAATAGTTTAACCAGGACCAAATCTCCTTCCTGAAACTCCACCATCCTCCTCTTCTTGTCAGCCCATTTCTTCATCTTTTTAGACGCCTTGTTCAGATAAGCTCGGGCCAACTCCGCCTGTTCATGCCACGCCTTGGCAAACTTGAAGGCAGCAGGGCTCTTCCCTTCATAACTCGTGGCCAAGGTATGAGGAGTCATGGGTTGCTGTCCCATGACGATCTCAAATGGACTCTTCGAGGTAGACTCGCTCCGTTGTAAGTTATAAGAGAATTGGGCTACATCCAACAACTTCGCCCAATCGTGTTGGTTGGCACTAACAAAGTGCCTAAGATATAACTCCAGCAATGCGTTGGCACGTTCTGTTTGCCCGTCACTTTGGGGATGAAAACTGGTAGAGAAATTCAAGTCTGATCCCAGTAGCTTGAATAGTTCAGTCCAAAATTTCCCCGTGAATCGTGGGTCTCGGTCACTCACAATATTAGATGGGATTCCCCAATGCTTCACAACATTCTTGAGGAACAACCGTGCCGTCTCATCTGCCGTGCAGTCCGTTGAGGCAGGTATGAATGTCGCATATTTGCTGAAGCGATCAATCACCACAATAATGCTGCCAAAGCCTTCAGATTTTGGCAAGCAAGTGATGAAGTCCATAGAGACGCTCTCCCATGGTCTCTCTGGAATAGGCAGCGGTTCTAGCAAGCCTCCGGGTGCATGCTGCTCTATCTTGTCTTGTTGGCATACGAGACAAGTCTTTACATAAGCTTCGACATCGTCCCGAAGTTGAGGCCAATAGTAGATAGACTTGATCAAAGCAAGGGTGCGCCTCATTCCTGGGTGTCCAGCCCATAACGAATCATGGCACTCCTTGATAAGCTCTTTCCTTAAGCTCCCCCATTTTGGCACGAAGATTCGATTCTGCTTGGCATAGAGTAGTCCGTCACTCAGCCAAAACCGTCTCGTCTTTCCTTCCTTGATGAGGGCAAGGAGGTTTTGAGCAAGGGTATCATGCTCCAACCCTTCTTTGATCCTTTCCAGCAGAGGACTACTTGGCCTACTCAAGGCTGCTAATTCCGCTTTACGACTCAGCGCATCAGCCACCACATTGGCCTTACCAGGCTTGTACTCCAACCGGTAGTCAAACTCCGCCAAGAAATCTTGCCACCGAGCTTGCTTGGGACTCAACTTCTTTTGAGTCTGGAAGTAGCTTGTTGCAACATTGTCCGTCATGATAACAAAATGAGGACCCAATAAGTAGTGTCGCCACACCCTTAGGCAATGAATGATAGCTGTCATTTCTTTCTCTTGCACGGTGTAGCGGCGTTCAGTGTCATTCAACTTGCGGCTCTCATAAGCTATCGGACGCCCTTCCTGCATCAATACTCCACCAATGGCAAAGTCTGAAGCATCTGTGTGCAGCTCGTATGTCTTGGAGGGGTCTGGAAGACAAAGCACCGGTTCTTCACTAACGGCCTTCTTTAAGTCTTCAAATGAGGCTTGGCATTCACTTGTCCATTCCCAAGCCTTATTCTTTTTAAGCAAGTTAGTGAGTGGGGCTGCTCTCGCTGAGTAGGACTTGATAAACCTTCTGTAATAGTTTACCAGTCCAAGGAAAGATCTTAATTCAGGAACCTTGGTAAGAGGCTCCCATTCCTGGATGGCTTTCACCTTAGCACCATCCATCATCAGTTTTCCATCCTTTATCCTATGCCCTAGGAACATCACTTCGTCTTGGGCAAAGGAAAATTTTTCCTTCTTGACATATAGCTCATTCTCCCTCAGGACCTCGAACACCTTCCTCAAATGCTCTAGATGTTCTTCCAAATTCCGGCTATATATCACAATATCATCAAGATAGACTACCACGAACCGATCGAGGTAGGGATGGAAAATCTTGTTCATCAAAGTACAGAAGGTGGCTGGTGCATTTGTGAGACCGAATGGCATAACAAGGAACTCATAAGCACCATACCTGGTTACACAAGTAGTCTTGGGCTCATCTCCCTTGGCTATGCGTACCTGGTAGTATCCCGATCGTAGGTCCAATTTTGTGAAGTATCTTGCACTCCCCAATTGATCAAACAAATCAGCAATAAGAGGGATAGGATACTTGTTCTTGACCGTGATCTTATTTAGAGCCCGATAGTCGATGCACATTCGTAGCGAGCCATCCTTCTTCTTTTGAAATAGCACCGGGGCACCAAATGGGGCTTTGGAGGGCCTTATGAAGCCAGCATCCAGCAATTCGTCGAGTTGTTTCCGCAATTCTGCCAACTCTGAGTTTGCCATCCGATATGGGCTCATTGCTGGTGGCCTAGTCTTGGGGTTCCGGCTACATTTCATGGTCTACCTCCCTTCGAGGTAACCGTTTGGGTAATGCTTCCGGCATTACATCCTGGATCTTATCTAAGACAGCTTGCACTTCCGTTGGCAAGCTTGGCTTTGGTGACGTCTCCTCGTCGTCGTATTCTTTTAAGATGGCCAAGTAACTCTCTTCGTCCCTCTTCAATCCCTTCTTGAATTGAAGTGCTGAGAGAGCTTGGATAGTAGGTTTGCTGGTCCTTTCCGTCGGCACCACACACGCCTTCGTACCATCCATTATACACATAGAGTTTGAGCATGGCACCAAGAAAGCTCTTACCTGGTCCAAAAACTCCATGCCGAATACAACTGTGAAGTCATCCATAGGCGCAACTGATAAGTCCACCTGGCCAGTCCATGCACCAAGACTGACCTTAACTCTGCGAGCAACTCCGTGCAATGGTAGTGCTGCCGAGTTAACTGCTTTGAGAGAACCCACTCCATTGACAACCTTCAGGCCGAGTCTCTTTGCTTCTTCCACTGAAACAAAGTTGTGCGATGCACCTGTGTCGACCAATGCTTTGGCGACCTTCCCATTGATGGTGGCATCCACGTACATCAAACCTTTAGGGGTCTTCGGGGCGCTCTGCAATGCACTAAGTAGGCGCAAAGAACCCATCTTTGCACCATCGTCCGAATCACCTCCATCTTGGTTGTGTGTGGAGGCAACTAAGGCACTCAAGGCCTTCCTCTTCGGACATTCGCGTGCCCAATGCGGTCCGTCGCATATAAAACACGTCACCCGGGGCTTCGAGGCGTTCCGATCCTCCTTTTCCTTCCCTTTGTCCCGTGGCTTGAATGAGGAGCCGTCCTTAGGATTTTTGGAACCCTGACTCTTAGCATGGCCTCCACCACTCTTTCCTCCACTAAACTTTTTATCTGAGGCTTTTGAGCTCTCCTTGTTTGTGGAATAGTCAATAAAGCTCTCCGCAGTTGCGATGGCCGAAGATAAGTCTTGGACACCACGTCGCTTGAGCTCCAAATTAGCCCATGACTGGAGACCATCCATAAATAAGAATAGGGCATCCTTGTCTGAGGTGTCGGGGACTTCTAGCAACAAGGTTGTGAACTCCTTCACATAGTCCCTTATGCTACCCGTTTGCTTCAATCGCCGCAATCTGCCCCTTGCCTCCTCCTCAGCGTTTACGGGGAAGAACTGCATTTTGAATTCCCTTTTGAAGTCATCGAAGGTATCAATCGTGCAAACCCCTCGTTGCACATCTCCATGCCTCCGTCTCCACCACAACATCGCAGTGTCGGATAAATACATGGCTGCAGTTCGGATCTTGCTGGCATGGTCCGTTATGCCAGTAGCCTCAAAGTATTGTTCTAGCCCCCATAAGAAGTTGTCCACTTCCCTGGCGTTCCTAACGCCATTAAAGGTCTTGGGCTTGGGAACGTCCACCCTCTTAGCCTCATTGACGGTGGTTGCACTAGTCCCCGCGGCCATAGCCCGCTTACATAGAACTAGATCACCACTCATATCCTCCATTCTATGCAATACATTAGTGAGTTCCCTTTGGACAAGATCCCTTACCTTGGCAAGTTCCGCCTTTAACCCATCGATCTCTTGCCTCAATCCACCATCTAGCTCGTTGAGTGACATCTTAACCGCTGCATGGATTTCCACATCCTCGGCCTCCAAGCCATTGCAACGCTCCTCTAAGTTGTCAACCCGGTCGAATGCCTCCCCTGGGCGTCCCGCGCACTTCCCACTCCTGCTTCCAAGCTAGAAAGCAAGTCTTTCGACTTGGCTCGAGATTCCTTTGCGGCTTTCCGCACTTCCTGACGGCCAGGTTCCATGGGTCGAACGTCCATGCCAGTGTAGGCTGGGCGGTGTTCTTCATTTTTTTGCCAAAGATAGAGACACTTTAACCTCGCTTCCGATACCAACCGTCACGACCTTAATCTTTCAAGTATCGATCGTGCGCACTTAGCAATCATTCCGTTGCACTAAGCCTGCCTTTGAATCCGAAAATGTAACTCCAAAGAGAATAGAGAGAGTTTGCAAAGAATGCTTTGTATTGCTCTAGAGAGAGTTTATGATACAAATGCTAAGAATTCCCAAGGATCTTCCAAGATGTTAGGAATTTCCAAGTTGAATGCAAATGAAGACCAAGTGGTCTATTTATAGTGTGGCTCTAAGCTTAAGAGCATGCCACCACTTTCTAGAGTCTTCCTAGTCTAGAATGTACATGAGTCTTCTAGTATTATGTACAACATGCCACAAGGTTCTAGGACCTTCTAGCCAACTCTAGAGTCTTCTAGGTTTGTCTAGCGCCTTCATGCACCTTCCGGGATGTTCCGCAAGCTTCCAGCAGCTTCTACAACCTTCCCGAACCATCCGGCACGTTCTAGAATATTCCAGCCCATTCTAGCACTCTCCAGCGTGCTCTAGAACATTCTAGGGTCTTCAAGCTTGAGTTGAGTCCGTCCAACTCTAGCCCTTTCTAGACTTCTCTAGGCAACTCTAGAACTTTCCATATGTCTAGATCCTTTAGGCAGCCAACATTTGGATTTTTAGGGACATTTTGAGCGGGACGTGACAATTAGCCTATTATCCCTTTTGGAACAACCATGGCCAAACTCTATATGAATCTTGTGAATCCCTGTTCTTACGTTTATATTTTTTGCTTTGTTTTTCTCATTGCTTGGTGTTTTCTGGTGGCAACCAAGTTATAATTGTCAAGAGTAACCTTCAAGGGTTTAATAAAAGAAAAACATATTCACTATTGAGGTAGTAAATATAAAAGTATATATATATATATTAAGCCTCCAAACTTTTTAACCGAAAACAAAACCTCAATTTAATTATCAGGTTCCAACAACTATATTAGCCTGAGTTTGAATTATTGTTAGTAATATTTGTTTTAAGCTTGAGTTTGGTCATAGAGGTTATAGGTGTAGACTCTTGCTTTTTATTCCCATGTATGCATCTTCTGGAAATAGCAATAGAAGTTGTTGATGGGTAGAGAGAAAACTACAAGATGGGTCTTTGTTTACTGCTATAAATGAGCGTAAGTTATGTGTATGCATATTTATTGATCCCATCCTATGAATGAAAAAACTACTTCATTCTTACTGGGTTTGCTCTGTTATCAATCTTTCCCATATGTGTGAAATAGAAGTTGTTGATTATACGTGAATCTCGAGATACCTTTGTCCCTTGTTTTAGGTAATACCATAAGGATCTCTCGAAATCTTTGTTTGACTTTTTGATAATTAATTTATAAGTTGTAACTATGGACTCTTGCTTATTATTTTTTCCTTTTTTTTTTATTCTGCATATGCAACTATAAACTTGTAATATTTTAGTTGCTTTAGCATATTTTTTGTAATTTTTTTAACTTAGGGGCTAAGACTTCCTTATTCAAATCAATTAGGCTATTATTTAAAAAATATACTCTGCTATGATTTGGGTTAGGAAACAAGAAATTAGGATCTAGCTAGTGTCAGCAATTCTTTTTTGCTCCAAAAAGCATGGTACTATAACTCTAGGATGTAGTTTTTACATCCTTGTGGAGTTGTGGTCTAACACTTCCTTGGGTATTGCCATGCTAAATATCAAGAAAAATAAAAGATTATCAAACTTCAATCATAGTCTTCAAATTAAAGAAAGATATGTTGCATAATTCGTTAATTTTCTTGCATTTTGCATGACATGCATAATTCGTTATTGTATGCGCGTGGTTTACAGTCTAGACAGAATAATGTGTCTGACTAATGGTCTATTTTGTGGCATTTGAGTACAAGAGTATGTTTGGATGCAAAATGCTTAAACATATGTGGTTTAAAATAATTGACTTAAATTAACATTGATCAATTTATTTATATGTTGATATCATGATATGTTTTATTCGATTTTTATGATCTTATTTGATATATAGATTAAAAATACGAATGATACAATTATTACAAGACGATTTTAAAAATGATGAGATTGATACGGATGATATGATCAAAAATTTGAATCCAAAGGAAAAAAGGGAAAAAATATGAAGAAAAAAGCAAAAATTTGAAATTATTATAAAGATCTACCAATAGAATCTAACAAAGATGAGAAAACTAAGCGTAAATATTATGATATTTCTTTTAGATATGAGTCATTCTTTGTAATATATAAGAGAGTTAATCTTGATGTTGGTTAGATGATTATTGATAAGAGCAATGAGGAGTATACAATTCATCCTACTAAATATGATCCAAAAATATTTAGGGATTTGATCGATTAGGTTATTATAATACATGATTTACCGTTCTAATTTGTTAAATATGAAGGTATTAGAGCTTATTTTGAATATCGTTATCTCAATGTTAAAGTAGTGTTTAGTAATACTACTAAAGCTAATGTTCTTATAATGTATTTAAGTAAAAAAATATAAGATTAGATCTATTTTGGATGCATGTTTTGAAAGATTTTGTCTTATCTTGGTTGTTGGTTTTTTTTAACGTTTGATGGTTACATTTCTCTTATATGTCATTTCATTGATAATGAGTGAAAATTACAAAAAACAGTATTGAACTTCTCTTTCATGTTACCTACACATGATGTCACATCTCTATGTAATAAAGTTTCATTTTATATTGCATGAATGGGAAATTGATAAAAAGAACTTTTTCAATGACATTGTACAATGTTCTATTAATATTAAATTTGCTCTTAACTTGATTAATAACTTGAGTTTGTGTTGATTTCTTGTTTACAAGGATGAATTTTATTATATTTATTGTTGTGCAGACATCAATAATTTAATTATTCAAGATGGTCTTAAAGATATAGATGATATTGTTGGTAAAATTCGTGATAATATCAAATATGTTAGATGTCACAAATAACAAAGTAAATTGACAAATTTAGATTTCAAGAAAAAATTTAAACTAGATGTTACAATTAGGAGGAAATCGATTTATCTCATGCTTGAAAGTTTTTTATGCTATCATTAAATTTTTCAACAGATTATAATTATGTAAATTTTTTTCGGGGAGAACCAAAAGGAAGTTCAGTTTCCTTTCCCCAAACGGTTAAAAAACAAAAATCATTTTTTTATTTTTATTTTTTGTTGTATCCTTATAAGTTTCTTCTGATTTCAATTTATGCCAAGGTTTCAGGTGAAAGGGATATAATATTTTTATCTGAATACCGTCTGTTAACCAATTGTTTGGAAATTCTTTTTCGATAATGTAACGCCATTATAAGTACATTTAATTGATTCTAATTATATAAACCGTTCTAATAATATTGAGTGGGATAAGTTGGAAAAGATTTGTAGTTTCTTAACCTTATTTTATAAAATAACATACATATTTTTTGGAACAAAGTATCCTATTATATTAGTTCATGTTATATTATTTTAAAGAAAAAAAGAGTGAAAATAAATATCTTAAAAACATGGCAAGTAGGATCCCTAAAAGTTTGAGAAATATTGATCTGATTTTAACATTATTTTGTCCCATCCTTTTTTAAAGAGTATTTTGCTATGCTAAAAAATTACTTACTATTTTTCCTTTATTACTTTGTTTAATCAGCCTTCTATTCAATTTTCAATGGTTAGAGTCATTTGCAAGTCTTTTCCATGAGAGCATGTATAAAAAAATATTGTGACATTTCATTTCTTACAGCGTTTTCAAATCGATTGTTTTTTATATACCATAATGGCCGATTCCATCGTTTATAGTCAAAAAGAATAGTCACAAGAGGTTTTTCAAACCAGAGGATATCGTTTTTTGCTTTAAATATTTCTGACTTCGAATTTCAAACCTTGTATTGTATTGTTTTTTAAATTTTATTAAATTTTTTTGTTTTTTATTTATTTAAAAATATATGAATAAATCAAAAATATTTGAAACAGTAAGTAAAAAATAGGAGAAAAAATTAAAAAAAATCCTTAAAATTTATAACCACAGGAATATTACCTTTTATATCCACCTTATATATTTTTAATATTAAAAAAAGTTTTACATATAATTTAATCTTAAAATGATCACATATTGAAATATTTGAAATATTTTTTTGTGTGTAAATAAAAGAATGGCCTTCACGATGAATGAGTTGACGCATATAACACGGAGACAGGTGAGGGATTCCTTGAAAAGAATATTCATTAATTCCCCGAAGGAAGGGTTTCAATAAGTTGGGATGCAGCTGTCGTTATTGGACAAGTGATCACACCATTCAGAATTATTCGATTAATAAGAAACTGTCCACTCCCATTTGCTAACGGAAATCTTTATACATTTTAATTATTATTTCATTTCTGCTCTATACCTAATAAAAAATAAAATAATTTTTTATTAATTATTACAGATGTATCTAATTTAATAATCAATTTTATTTATAAAATTTAACAAAAAAAAAAAGAATTAATTAACCTTATTAGTAGAACTATTTTTATTATCAACATAGTAAAGTTTTTATTTTAAAAATATCTAATTATTAAATTATGAGTATAAATTTTAAATTACTTTTAAATTAATCTTTTTTATTTGAAAATATCAATTTTTTAAAAATAAACACATTAATAAAGATATATAATTCTAATGTGTTCAAAACAAAACTATATTAGGCATTAAACAAAACTATATATATTATATTGAAGGTCAATTAATAAACAAAACTATATACTATTTGAAAGGCATTAAATATTATATTGAGAAGCATCATTTAATTTATATACGTGTATTAGGCCTGACACACGCATCATCGTGTATTAGACCTTGATTATTTTACTTCTATAATAAAAATATGTAAATTTTTATTTTATTTTTATAATTAATTATACATTAACGCAACTTTTGTTAATAAATTTTCATCAATATAAAATTATACGGTTAAATTTCCATCTCTATACCGAGTAAACTTTTGCACCTACAATTGCACTTATATTACTTATGTGGTGTCATTGGTGTAATTATTTTAAAAATTAGAAAAGTGTTTTATTTTTTTCTCTATATTATATAACTCAATTATTTATATAATTTTATTTTTAATTTTTTTAAAAAATATATGTTTTTTACGTTATTAAAAAATATATATACATCATATTTTTTAAAATACAAAAAATATTTATTTTAAAAAAACATGTATACTTCGTTAAAAAAATATAAAATTATATTATATTATTAAAAAAATTATTTTTATATATGATATTGACATATATATATAAATTTATATATCCTTATTATATATCTCGCTTGTCACCTAAATGTGTGCTAGAGTTTTATTATATATATTATGCATTATATAGTACCCTTTGTCAGCTTAGTCTACTGCATATATAAACATATAAGATAGATTCATAAATTTAAAAATATTCTAGCTATCAAGCCTGATCAATAGCCATGGCATACCAGACGGGCTCGGTGTCTGTACCGCCTTGGCTGAACAAGGGAGACAACGCATGGCAAATGATCTCAGCCACTCTGGTCGGAATGCAAAGCGTTCCAGGACTGGTAATACTGTACGGAAGTATAGTCAAGAAGAAGTGGGCTGTTAATTCGGCTTTCATGGCTCTTTACGCTTTTGCAGCAGTGATTATATGTTGGGTGACTTGGGCATATAAGATGTCTTTTGGGGAGAAACTGTTACCCTTTTGGGGTAAAGCCGGTCCTGCTTTGGGCCAAAAGTTACTAGTTCAACAACAAGCTGCTCTGCCAGCAACCATTCATCACTTTGCTAACGGCACGGTTGAAACGGCAGAGATAACGCCGTTTTATCCCATGGCAACGATGGTTTGGTTTCAGTGCGTCTTTGCAGCCATAACGCTAATACTATTGGCGGGGTCAGTTCTAGGGAGAATGAACTTTAAGGCATGGATGATGTTTGTACCACTTTGGCTCACATTTTCTTATACAGTTGGAGCATTCAGCTTGTGGGGTGGTGGTTTTTTGTTTCATTGGGGAGTTATGGACTATTCAGGTGGTTATGTAATCCATCTGTCTTCTGGGATTGCTGGTTTCACTGCTGCTTATTGGGTTGGTCCCAGAGCAAAGAAGGATAGGGAGAGATTTCCACCAAACAACGTCCTTCTCATGCTGGCCGGGGCTGGTCTATTGTGGTTGGGATGGGCTGGTTTCAACGGTGGAGATCCCTACGCAGCCAACACAGATTCTTCCATGGCAGTAATAAACACCAACATATGCGCAGCCACAAGCCTTTTGGTTTGGACCGGTCTAGATGTTATTTTCTTCAACAAGCCCTCTGTCATTGGAGCCGTCCAAGGAATGATCACTGGCCTTGTTTGCATCACTCCCGCTGCAGGTTTATACTAGCAATATCCATAAATTATGATTAATTATTACTACTATTATCTTGATTTTGAATAAATATAGATATATTATTTCTCAACAATAATAATAAAAAAAAGTATGTGCTTATTATTAGCACACGTAAATTGTTACTATATATTTTAATATTTTTAATTTAACAATAAAAAATAATATGAAAACGAACATAAGAATTAAAGAAACAAAATTAACAGATTTTTCCTAAAATATTTTTGGTTAAAATTCAGTAAATTTAATATTAATTAAATAATAATAAAAGAAGATTATATACACATAAAGGTATCAAATAGGACACTATGGTATGGCATAAATTCTACAAGTTAAGAATTAATAGAAATATTATATATGATTCGTGTTGACACTTACACTTATTATTACCACATATATATCATGCCTAAACAAGATAATATCACAATTTATTTGATACAGTATATGTAAGTGTTAAAATGAAAAAAAAAACTTTTAAAATAAAGAAATTAATTTAACACATTCAAAATAAAACTAATATTCTTAAATTAAATTGCATATTCTTTATTGAATTAATCTTTTTTATTTTATTTTTTACTTAATTATTGTCCTATATTATCTAAATATTTTTAACCAATCCACCCTTAGTACTTTTTGTATATTCCTTTAATAATTTACGGTTCAATTAAGTTGATATCCTTTCCCATTAAAATTAATTAATTTTTTAAATATATACACTTTGTGTTTTTACTTAAATGTTATACGATGAAAGACAGAGATATGATGAGAATCAAAAACCTTATTCAGGCAATAAATGGTAAATTATCTCTAAGCACAATACTAGGAAATTAAAAATAAAAATAAAAATAAATCTAAAAATAGAGTTCCAACGAGGATTGAGCAAATATGTCATTAAGTATTTTGAGAATGTATTTTTCCAAAAGAAAATTTTGAGATCAAATTAATGATTTATAAATCTAAACTCACGTATTATTACTAAATTTTGTAATTAATTTATTATTTTTAAATAAATCATGATTGCAATACTTGTAATTTTAAGAGAGAATGTCTACAAAATTTTCCAAAATTAAAAATAAAACATTAGAATTATATATATATATTCGTTAAAAATAATTTTGATTTAACCTAAATAGTATTGGATTTGAAAAATGATTATTTTAATAGTGTAATTAAAAATCTATTATATTAAAGTCTATTAGGTTTAAATTCTAGACATTTGTTCTATAATTATCTTAGAAAATATCTAGATATTTTAAGAATATAGAATAATAGAGAAATTTAAAAAATAAATATTTTCATAAATAATTCTATTAGGTCAATTATGATCATTAAATTAAAAATATGTTGGCATGATCCTAATCATTGGTTAGAAAAGAGTTTTAGTATAAATGTGGGTGATCTTTCTCATTTTCTATCAAGCCAATAATCTAAGAATTAATAATAAGTATTCTCTTCCACCATAATATTCTTGTTTCATCTTTTCTCCCAAATTTTCTTAAAGCTTTGTAAAGCTTTCATATTCCAAAAAAGTGGTATCAGAGTTAGTAAAGTAGTTTCAAACATATCACTATAACATATCAAATCGAAGTTCTTGATGAAAGGAATACAACGTCACAAAAATCATCACAATAAGAGATCGGAAGCACTACTAGGCGTAAATGGAAGGTTGCTACACAGAAACAACCATGTTGAATCGAGTCGAACTAAGTTAGGTCGAGTTTAAACCAAGTTATAACTGAGTTGAATTGAGTTGAACCGAGTTTGAAGCAAGTCATACACTATCCAAAGGTATTTCGATGTTCTGAATCCATCCATGCAGTCAGAATTTCATAATTCTAATTGTATTAAGAGATATGGCTAATAGTATGACATTATTTTAAGTCCATATGCTCAATAAAAATAATTATGATAATTGGAGTATCAAGATGAAAGTTCAACTAAGTGCACATGATGTTTGGTAGATTGTAGAGAAATGATACAATGAGCTACAAGATGAGGCTACACTTTCAAAATGATAGTTTAAAAGACTCGAGAAAGAGAGACAAGAAAACTCTTTATCTCATCTATCAAGCTTTAGATGATGATGATTTTGAGAAGATTTCAAGTGAAACATGAGCTAAGGAAGCATGGGGAAAGCTTCAAATCTCATGTAAAGGAGCCGAGCAAGTCAAGAAGTGTGTCTCCAAATATTAAGAGGTTAGTTTGAAGCTTTACATATAAAAGAATTTGAACTCATTTTCGATTCATTCTCTAGTTGTTTCTAATCAAATGAAAAAAAAACAATGAGAAACTAGAAGATGTGAAGATCATGGAGAAAATACTTTGCTCACTAGATTCAACGTTTGAGCACATTATGGTAACAATTGTGAAAATAAAAGATTTAGAAGAGATGACCATAGTATTGGGGTCATTGCAAGCTTATAAAGAAAAGCATAAGAAGAAACAAAGGGTCACCGAATAACTCCTCAAGATGCAACTGAAGAAGAAACAAAGGGTCACCGAATAACTCCTCAAGATGCAACTGAAGAATAAATAAGAAATTCAAGGCTACGATAGATATAATGGTGAACGTGGAAGAGATCGAGGTTAAGGTCATGGACAAGGTTAGAATTACAACACTAATAATTTCAACGACCATAAGAAGGGAAAAAGCTCAACACGAGGCTATGGAAGAGGAAATTCAAACTTAAGATACATCAAATCCCAAGTTCAATGTTATAACTGTCATAAATTTGGACACTACTCTTCAAGATGTATAAATTTAAAAACCAAAGTTGAAGAAAAGATCAACTTTGTGGAAGATAAGAGCCAACATGAGGAAATTTTATTACTAGCATATAAAGATGAGGATGAAACAAAAGATAACACTTGGTATCTTGATACAAGTGTGAGCAATCGTATATGTGGAGAAATAAGCATGATTGTGGAGCCAAATGAGTTGATGATCGGTAATGTTTCATTTGGTGATGAGTTCAAAATTCCGGTGAAAATAAAAGGTAAAATTTTATTCCAGTTGAAGAATGGTAGACATCAATTTATTTCAAATGTTTATTATGTTCCCAATATGAAAAATAATATTTTGAGTTTGGGTTAACTCTTAGAAAAAAACTATGATATTCATATGAGATATGATAGTCTTTTAATAAGAGACGATAGAAATAATTTGATCACTAAGGTGTCAATGTCAAGAAATAGGATGTTTTTATTAAACATTCAAAATGATGTAGCAAAATGTCTTAAAACTTGCTACAAAGATGCATCGTGGATATGGCATCAGACATCTCAATTTTGGAAGACTAGATCTATTGTTCAAAAAGAAAATGGTGAAAGAATTAACATGCGTTAATCATCATAATCAACTTTGTGAAGGATGTTTACTTGGGAAGTAGTTTAGAAAAAGCTTTCCGAAGGAGTCAAATTCAAGAGCTCAAAAGCCATTAGAACTTATTCATACAGATGTGTGCAACCCGATCAAGCCAAGCTCTCTCGGTAATAGAAATTACTTTCTTCTCTTTATAGATGATGTTTTAAGAAAAATATGGGTCTTTTTCTTGAAACAGAAATATGAAGTATTTGGAGTATTCAAAAAGTTAAAAGGTAGGTGGAGAAGGAAAGTAGACAAGAAATCAAGGCCACGAGATATGATCGAGGAGGAGAATTCACTTCCAAGGAGTTTCATGAATTCTATGAAGTAAATGGAATTAGATGCCTTTTAACTATTCCAAAATCCCTCCAACAAAATGGAGTGACAAAAAGGAAAAATAGAAAGATTCTCAACATAGCATGAAGCATGCTCAAAACCAAGAAATTACCGTAGGAGTTTTAGGCTAAAGTAGTGGCATGTGCAGTTTATCTATTCATTTGATCTCCAATAAGAAGCATTTGGAAAATGACATTAAAGAGGCATGGAATGGAAGAAAGTCTGGCATCTCCCATTTAAGAGTATTTGAAAGCTTAGTCTATGCTCATGTACCAGACGAGATAAAGATCAAACTCAATGATAAAAGTAAGGCGTTCATCTTCATCGAGTATAACTAAAACTCTAAAGGCTATAAATTATACAATCTAAATACTAAAAAGACTGTGATAAGTCAAGATGAAGAGTTTAACGAAGAAAGAGAATGTGATTTTGGTTCTTATTTTGATGATTTCAACTTCTAATCTCATTTCGAAGAACAAAATGAACATACAATAACAAAGCAAAAAAGAAAAGTCCAACAAGTGGCAAACACTCCACCTAATTCACCAACAATAGAAGTTAAAAACTTACCACCATCATTTATAAATGAAAGAAGCATCTCGCGCACAAAGAACTTAAATAAATTTATGAGGACACTGAAAGGATACAAGATCTTACATTCTTCTGTCTACTTGCCAATTACAAACTGGTAAGCTTCAAAGAAGTCGTTTAAGAAAGGAAATGTAGAAATATTATGGATAAGGAGATGAAAGCAATCAAAAAGAATGATACATAGGAGTTTGTTTCATTTGAAAAATTCATAAAGCTATAGGTGTCAAGTGAGTGTACAAAACAAAGAAGAATGCTAATGGAGAAGTTGAAAGATACAAGGCGAGACTAATTGCAAAATAATACAGTCAAAAGCCGACATTGACTATAGTGAGGTATTTGCTCTCGTTGCTCGATTGGAAATTGTTAGACTTATTGTTTCTTTGGAAGCTCAGAACAAATGGAGAATACATTAATTAGATGTAAAGTCTACATTCTTAAATGAAGTTCTTGAAAAAGAAGTCTAAATCAAACAACCAATGGGCAATGTTGTCAAGGGACAAGAAGACAAAGTCTTGAAACTGAAGAAGGCTCTCTATGAATTGAAGCAAGCACCAAGGGCATGGAATAGTAGGATCGATAAGTACTTATAAGAGAACAACTTCGTAAAATGCCCACACGATCATGTGTTTTATGTCAATATCAAAGAAGGAAATGTTTTGATCGTATGCTTGTATGTGGATAACTTGATCTTCACATAAAATAATCCAAATATGTTTGAAGAGTTTAAGAAAGCAATGACAATAGAGTTCGAGATGACAGATATTGGATTTATGGCTTATTATCTTGGCATTCAAGCTAAACAAAGAGAAGATGAAATTTTTTTCTCACAAGAAGGTTATGTAAAGGAGATCCTTAAGAAGTTTAAGATGGATGATTGCAAGCCAATTAGTACACCTATAGAATGTGTAAGCAAGTTATCAAAACTTGATGAATCAAAAAATTTGGACACGACACGACACTCTTTAAGAGTTTGGTTAGAAGTCTACGGTATTTGACATGTACAAGACTTGACATTTTCTATGCTACGAGACTTATAAGTTGTTACATGAAGAATCCAACTACTAGTCACTTCAAAGCTACCAAAAGAATTCTTCGTTATGTCAAAGGTACAATTAATTTTTACTTATTCTATTCATCAAGTAATGATTACAACCTTATTGGTTATAGTGATAGCGATTGGATCGGGGAAGTTGATGATCGAAAAAGTACTATCGGTTTTGTGTTCTTTATATGAGATACTATATTTACCTGGATGTCAAAGAAGCAACCAACAGTCACTCTTTCAACCTATGAAGTTGAGTACGTAACTGCTACATCATGTGTTTGTCATACAATTTGGCTTAGAAATTTGTCGGATCCCAAAATATTTTCATGATAGTAGGTCTAATTTACCTCTAAGCTTAGGTAATTAAATCAACAACTAACTTATAATCCAGAGTAGTTCACTAATTCATTATTAAAATTTAAATTATAAATTGATTATCAAATAAATTTTTTTCTAAAATATTTTAAAATTAAAAACTTAATTATAAAATTTAATAATTATATATTAAAAAGTAAAATAGTTATCAAATATGACTTAATATTTAAATAATTTAAGTAAGTTTAATAAAAAAAGTTTAACAAATTTAACTCGCATATAAATGAACACAATTCAATTCAATTCATTTAAAAATTAAATTTTAAGTGAGTTAAGTAAGTTTAGTTTATTTGACACCTCTCACTCTCAATATAGATATATTAGTTTTTTTTCAATATTAACATGTATATTTAATCATTTTTGAAAGACTTTAGTATTTTTTAAATTTCATGATAACTTTACTATTTGAAAACAACCTTATATTTTTTAATATGTAAAATATATTTTTTAATAATATGTAGTTTTTTATTATTAATATTTGTTTTAATCATTAAAAATGATTTATTTAGTGATCCGGGGTGAGATTCATTTTTTTCATTTCAAATCATGAGTGAGTGCAAAATTTGTTTGAAAATAATAATAATTAAGTAACATATAATTCTTTAATAATTAATCAAATTATTAAGATTAAAATTACTACGTACAGGTCTTGTACAAGGATGGGCAGCCATAGTGATGGGAGTGATGTCAGGAAGTGTGCCTTGGTTCACAATGATGATCTTAGACAAGAGATGGAAACTCTTTTTAAATATAGACGACACTCTGGGAGTGTTTCACACTCACGCTGTGGCTGGATTTCTAGGAGGCATTCTCACAGGCCTATTTGCTGAGCCCCAACTGTGCGCACTATTTTTACCTGTCACAAATTCCAGAGGAGGTATCTATGGAGGCGGCTTGCAAATCCTTAAACAGATTGTGGGCGCTCTGTTTATTATAGGCTGGAACATAGTGGTGACTTCCATTATATGCTTTGTCATAAGTCTAGTTATACCTTTAAGAATGCCAGAAGAGCAGTTGGAGATTGGGGATGATGCTGTCCACGGAGAAGAGGCTTATGCTTTGTGGGGTGATGGCGAAAACTATGATTCCACAAAGCATAGTCATCTCTTCCCTGCACATCATACCAGTGGTGCTACTCAGGTGGTTTAATAATTTAATGTTATTTTTAGGGTGGATCACAATCTTGATCAAAAACGATTTAGTTCTTTGTTATTTGTCACAACAGTTCAATTCTTTTGCTTTGTAATTTAACTAATTTTTTCATTTCTTTTTATTTTTCTCTTATATCATTGTTTTTAGCAATAGTTAATAATATTACAAAATTAATAAAAAATAAAAATAAAAATTTTAAAATTTAATTATTTATTTTTATTAAGTTTCCTGAATATATATATATATTAAATGTTATTATAAGTATGTATTATTGTATGTTTGATGATTTATTTTCTAATTTGAAATTTCATGTGTTCGTTAAAAAATGTCCGTCATTTATCATTCTACTAAATTTTACCACTCTTTTAAATTGTGACTTTGGCCCAACACCAGTACCATAAATTCATGCCTTTGAAAGTTGCACATATAAATAATTAATAATAAAATGATAAATAATTAATAAATAAATAATATAAATTTTAAATATTTAAACTTTTTAACATAAAAAAATCTACTAACAAATTTAAATAAAAAATAAAAACATCAATATCTAAATTAATTGACTCAAAATCCAAATCCCGAATACAAACAAATTAACCTCACAAATCACACGGCAATACAAACATCATAACACTGGAACTGACTTGCAATAAGGAATAAATATTACCGCATATAAAATAGGGGAGACAATTGACAGCAAGAAAACTAATGCTGCAGTAGTGTGAAAGTCAACGATTGTCATATCGATTCTGATATTTAAGTTAATTTTAAAAAAAAATATTAAGATCAGAAAAAATTTAATAAACTTGTGATATAAATTTATGTGTAACTTTTCAGATCATGATGACATGTTTTGAAAGCCACATTTAAATAAAAAAATCTTCATATTGTCTCAAAACAGAACCAATTTCTTCGAACTTAAAATTTTTCAAAATACCAAATGTTCATCGTCTAAAGTGACAAAGTACGATCACTCACTGCAAATATTAATAAAGTTCAAACAATGTTTGAATTTGTTAACTAGAATTGATTTAATCAACATATTGTTAAATTCTTTTCAGTGGCCGATAAGTAATTAAAAATTACACTTATTTTATAATTAATTGATTGAAAAAATTAAATTTTAATATTATACTTTTATTTAATTATTTTACAAAATATGTATTTGAAATGAAGTGATATGTTTTGATATATTTTAGATAATTTGGTCTTTAAAACATATAAATGAAAGAATTAATATTGAAAGTTAGGAGCTAAAGTGACAAGATTTGAAGTTTTAATGTCTGGTACACTAAATGTCAAACATTAGAGGACGTATGTTCTATTTTAGTACCCAAAATACATCAAAATTCTAACAAAAGGGGTGATTGAGGAAAAATAAGAACGTGTTGAGGCATTAAAAATATGATGCCATGGCATTGAGGGCATAGGTGTCAATATGGATGTTGGAAAAACAAGAGTATATCGAAACATTAAAAATACTATGTCGTGATATTGAGGCCATAGGTGTCAATATGGATGTTGTAAAAACAAGAGAGCAACGAGGTATGGTATTTGGAATGACAAAACCCGTACATCTGAAAAATTCTAGAATATACAATTATGAATTTTTTCACTTTTTTTTTCAAAACTTTGTACTATAAATAGAGTCATTAGCATTATTAATAGGATCCGTTGAAGGCAATTGAAAGGATACAAGAGGTGATAGGGAGAGTTGAAGACACTTTTCATTGACAATGGTAATAAGATTTATGCTTATTTCTTTTATTATTATCATGAATATTATTATAATTTTATTGTCATGGCTAATTTTTTTATGATTGGAAAGTGATTTCAAAACCCTAGACATGTTTTATACTTATTAATAAAATCTGTTATATTTTATTTTCTATTTTTTTCAATTATGTGTTTAATTCACTATTTTAATATCACGATGGATATTCTTATTTATTTAATGATTATGTTTATTCATCGACAATCAATTTAATTGATTAGTTATGTAATTTTTTAATCAATTTAAATAAATAGTCATAAATTATTTTACAATGAAAAATTAACACTTAAGATAATTAAATTGAGCTTATGAGTTTAACATCGATCCAACATATTTCTTAAAATTAAATGTTTTTGATAGATTAAATCTAAAGAGCTTACTCTATATCATATGTTAGACATAAATGAATTAAGAGTATATTTAATTTAACGATTAAGTAAGAAAAAGTAGAGATTTTTGAGATTGTGAATTGATCTAAGTTGGTATATGCTTTCATTAATTTGTAATTCATACTATTGGTGAAGGATGATCCTTCAATCATGCTTTACTCATATTGTTTCAATCTTATTTTCACTTTACTTATTTTTAATTGATTGCTTTATTTTTCTTATCACAATCAAAACCCCTCTAATTTCGTAAGTAAGAGTTATTTTTTAAAATCTTTTGTGAGAAAGATCCTTGCTTACTTTACATTAAAACATGAATTTTTTTTAAAGATAATTAAAATGAGGATTAAATTAACTGTTGCATTTGAATGCATTAGCGGTTATCTTATTGATAACAATAGCATCCTGAGATACAATGTTACGAACGAAATGATATTTGACACTTATGCGCTTAGTCCTCTTATAATACATACTATTTTTGATCAAATGTATCATACTATAATTATCACAAAATACAACAGAAGTATCCTATTATTAACCTAAATCCTAAATCACAAACCAAACCTATAAGCTAAATAGATTCCTTCACTACTTTTCTTACTACCATATACTTTGCGTCTATGGTAGAAAAAATAATTGTAGACTATAAAACAACCTTCCATCTAATGGCATAATGATAAAGAGTGAAAATATAACCTAACAAATGTCTTTTTCTATCCAAATCATCAGCATAATAGGATTCCATATAACCAATAATATTGAAACTAGTATTAGAACTTACATAATATGCCAAACCAAAATTAGAAGTTCTTTTGAAATATCGAAGTATCTATTTCACTATTGGACAATGACCCTTACCAAGACTATCTATGTATTTATTTCACTACTGAACTTAATATATGTATCACTCCACTTCTTTTAAGGGTGATGACAAATCCAAGGAAAGCCTAAAATGCACAACTAGTAGTGTACTCACAAGTTTAGACCATTTCATACCAAAGCATTCAAGATTTTTTTTGATATAACATTTTTTAGACAAATAAAGCTTGCACATTTGTCTATCCCTTTAAATTTCAATACCCAAAAATTTCTTTGTTGTACTCAAATCTTTCATTTCAATCGCACTATTAATTAAGACTTTAATTTTTGAATCTCAAACTTATTCTTAGAAGCAATAAACATGTCATAGATATAGAGAAATAAATAGACAAATGAACCATATTGAAACCTTTTATGATAAACACAATTATCACAATCACTCTTAGAGTAATTATGACCAATCATAAAGGAATCAAACTACTTATAACATTGCTTAAGAGATTGCTTCAAACAATGTAAAGAATTTTTAATAAACAAATATGGTCTTCCTTAATAGGAATAACTCCACTCTAGTTAATGCATATAAATTTGTTTCTCAAGCTCACCATGTAAGAAAGTTGTCTTGACATTACGCTTTTCTAATTCCAAGTCAAATAGTACAACCATAGCGAGAAATATACCAATAGAGCTATGTTTCACAACGAGTGAAAATACTTCATTGAAGTCAATACCTTTTTTTATAATAATAGCCCTTTGTAATAACACATATCTTGAACCTAACTATTTCAACCTCAAGTATATCTTCCTTTTTCTTGAAGAGTCATTTGTTACCAACAATCTTCTAACCCTTAGGTAGCTTCACCAATTTCCAAGTATGTTTCTTATGGAGAGACTTAATCTCCTTATTCATAGAGACAAACCATTGAGCATACTTATCACAAGTTAGAGTTATTTATTATTAAATATGTTTTAGGATACACTTTGTACTTGTGTTATTGTAATAGCTTTTTAAGTGTTGATTGAATGAGTTTTATTGCTTGCGTGACTAAAGTTATTAAAACGTTGGTCTTAATATGAACACTTTTTTTATGAAGACTTTGAAGGAAAGTAGGGACTTATAAGTAGATTACTTGATGATATTATCTTGGAGGGTAATTTAAGTCCTAACTTTATAATTAGACCTTATTTTTATAGTAGATAGTTAGGTGATCATGTAGACAGATAGTTTTTCTTTAAGTCATTGGTGTAACCTAGGTTATTTTCACATAAAATATTATATGTCAAGTTTTATTTATTTTCACCTTATATTTATTGCACACGATTGTAACTCTCATTACTTGTGATTTTTTTTTAATTTAACATAATTTGATTAATTGCTTATTTATCTCTTCTAGTTAATTAAATCTATAACATTATAAATTTTTAAGGATTAACTAGTTTATATTGTCCACCATAGTGCTTGTCGTAAGTTTGGTATTTTAAAATTTACCTGTAGTATTTATTATAAAAAATTTGAAATTATTTATTTGCTTTGACAATTTCTTTAAATTGAGATTAAGTATTCTATGTAAGTTGAAAGCATGCCTCGTGGATATAACTTAGAGCTTAGATACAAAACAATTATACTATTTTTACTTTAGTGATAGAATTAAACAAAAAGGGTACGAAAACTTGATATTCAAACATATACTCATCATATTATAAATAACCTATATTTTGGACCTAAGTTCATCACAAAAGTTTTAGATGAGACATATCATATTCTATAAGAAATGGAAAGATGAATAATGCTTAAAAGGAGGGGACTTCATCAAACTCATTTAGAATTTCAACGCCATCTTTACAAAACATCATTGTATCGATTTAAAAAAATATAACAATAATATTGAACATAATTCATTTAGATGGTTTAAACATTAAATAAGTAAAAATTATTATTATTTAACTTGAATGACATCTAACAAATGACGTTTAATATGAAATAATATATAAAATATTTTTAAATAATAAAAATATATGAACTAAATATAAAAAATCATTTTTATAGTTATAAGTTTTTCCAATTTTTATTTTTATTATTTTTAATATTTTTATCCTTTAGTGTTTTTTTAAAATTTATTTATTTCTAAAAAATATATAATATAAGTTATTTAGATTAAATTATTTGTGTCTTATAATATGTTAGATTAGAAATGATGTAATTAGTCTTTTAATTTTATATAAATAACTAATTAAAAATAAATTATATTATTTTAATAATTTTTTATTAAAATATTATTATGTTTTTATCAAGTAATTAGATACGATTAAAATACGAACATTTAAATATAATAAAGTTACGATAAATATGAAATAAAATCCACAAAATATTTATTTATAATATTTTTTAATTGATATATATATTTTTTAATTTTTTATTAATTTTTAATTTTTATTAAAAATTAAAATATATATTAAAATAATTTTATTTTTTTAAAATAATTTCATATTAAATTTTATTTTTATTCTCCTTAAAAATTTATATTTTTATAGCATTTTAATTATTTAATAAAAAAAATAATCTTTTAAATAAAAAATCATTAAGATAATATAATCTATATTTAATTAATAATTTTTATAATTAAATAAAATTATTTTTAATACCAAGGATTAAATAATAATAAAAAATCTCGTACTTATATGACACCATGTTGTTCGACCGGTGAAAACCCGACCCGTAAACTGCGACCGAAACTGAGAAAAGCGACTCAGATCGAGAAACGAGGGGTGGAGAAGGGAAAGCGAGAATGGAGAAGAAGGGAAATAGAGAAATGGAATGGTTGAACTTATTGGTATCAGAGCCCTATTATCTGTTACATTTTCTCACTTTCTTTTCGTACGTTGTCCTTCGAACCTCTGCCGCTCAAGTCCTCCTTCCTCATATTACCCGCCACCTCCTCTATCGAGTAATTTCCCTCTTTTCCTACCAATTTCTTTTAATTTTTGATGCCTTTTCATTTTATTATTTATTTCTTTTATTTTTGTTCAGGAAATTCAAGCGGCTTTGGCATTTAGTGTTTTGACTACAGTCAAGGTATGATTTTTTGTGTCGATTTAAATCGTTTGTTTCATTCTATTTTCCTTCTCAATGCTCTCTGTGAATAATTTTTCTAGCTGAATTTGATTCGATATGTTTCGATCTTACATCGGTGGATTTATTCAACTAACTATGTGTCGTAAGATGGATGATTCGATCATTTATTTATTCTGTCTTTGTTTTGCTTTCTCATTTCAGAAAATTTTACTAAATTTCATTATTAGAGAATCAGTTGTAGATTTTAGTTGCATTCTGTTAACTTGAATCTTAGTATAAAATATAATGGAAATCCACGTCTTGCTACCTCATTAGATCAATAAATAAAATAAATTATAGTGCCTAAAGAAAAGCTAAAAAGGTTTGTGTGTTTCGATTAGGATGATAGATTTGGAAAACTTCATTATCCAAACTCAAAGCCAAGTAATCTAGTTGGAATTCAATTTTTATGTTTCATTTCGGAGCTTTTCTATGCAGTCATAGTATAGAGTTTCTGGATGTGGATACCACAAAGTGAGTATAATTGTTTCTCTATCTTTTCTTGCAACAGCTTGTGAGAGAGGAAACATGGGAGGAGTTCATTGCCAATTCGCTTTTTCTTGCAAAGGTAGAAGGCCAAATTCCTGTTTTCCCATTGTCTTTTACTTTAGAATTGCGAGCAAAATGATGCTTCCTTTAGGAGACTTGAGGATCTGTCTATTTTATATGTTTTCGATAATCAAACAATGTTGCATAGAAACTACTTATACTTCAATACTCTTTAGAAAACAGGATTGATGGTTAAAGGGAATATTATTTGATTTTCCCCTCTCCAAATGAAGTAATGATGTTTGTCTTGCATGAAATTGCTTGTTTAGTATGTATTTCTTGGACTTGTAAGTTTATTTGTTACTTTTAACTCATGAAGTGTGTATTTTTTTTCTTCAGGTTTTTCTCATTGTCCTTGCTTTAATCATGGATTACCATCTTGCTCTCTGGTATACAATGGTTTTTCTAGGTACATATGTCTACTCATCCCTTGTTCTAAAATTCTCAATTGGGACAATTTGACGATGTTACAAGATTTGAGATCCTTTCATACCATTCTTCTTTTGTATAAATGTCAAACTATTGATAATTGCATTATAGGTTATACCAAGTGAGATATTTGGTAAACTAATATTGTGAAAGTCTTTCCTTTGATTAGTCTAATATTTTTCTTCCCTGCCATCAGATATTTTGTTATCAATCATGATGATACGAAATAGAATGAAATCTATATTTACTTTATTGAACTATAGTGTAGAAACGAAAACAGTTTGGCATTTAGTATTTGGGAGTCTAATGGTTTGGGGGTGATGATATTTTATTGACTTGGATCCAATGATATATCTATGATGAGGTTTCCTTTTTTGCAGCTATCTACATTTTAACGCAACAACCTGTCTTCCAAGGAATTGGTGAGGAATAAAATTTGATTTATCACCTGAAATTTCCTTTTATATAGTTTCTCTTTTGTTTTACTTATCGTTCCGAATTATTTGCTCCATTGTATTGTAACTAAAATGATATTTTTTTTCTATTGCCCTTTTATTTGTTTAATTTGTTTAGGTACTGCTAAAAAATTAACACCACTGCAGTTGGAAACCTTGCTGACAGAAGGAAACACTTCAAAACTCTGGCTGGTTGGTTTTATAGCCATTTTCTGAAAACCATCTTTATCTACCATTACAGAAACCTCATGCAAATTGGTTCAGATATGACGAATGCCATTTTTTGGGATAAAAGTGCCAATTTGTTTTAGACCTATCATCGTAGACTACATGTATTTCCATTATTCTTACATAACACGGATTGATTCTCACACTTGATCTTATATGTACTTACTTGATTGGGTTGGCATGATAATATTATTCATGTTAGATGCTTAACTATGATTGCACTTTTTGACTGTGATTTGAAATTTTACATTTTTGATATGGGGCATGGTGCAATTTGGCAGGTAGAGTTCCGTTCCTCATATTCATCTGCTTGCATCTGCTCTAGTCGGTCCTTTTTGGAGCTCTCCATCACGTACAATTCTAGCCTAATTATTGATCATGCACTCTTGGTGATAATTTCGATTACGTGCATCCCTTCTTATACTCATTATATGTCTCACAATGGCAGATACTCAAATAAAAATTTATCTTTTGGAATAGTTGAGCTTGGACTCTTCCCAAATGCAGCCGAACAATTTGGAATATCTCTTGGTGGTATGAAACAAATAAAAGTACTCTCCTCCTTTCAGACTAACAATTAAATTCCTCGAGTGCAAGTAAATTTTCTGTGGATTATGTACTTGCAGGGAGCATGAGCCAACTTCCTACATACATCTTATTTGAGAATGCAACTGAAGTCACCCGCTTTCCTGAGTTGGGTTCTGAAGCCAAACCTTTTCAGCCACGCATAACTAAGGTATTGGACAAACTGCATTTACTTAATGTAGAGAAAATAAGGGCTCTTTTGGCTATTGTTTTATGAAACAATATGTTTTAGAAAACAAAAATTCAAGAACAACTCAGACTTGTTTTCATTGTTTTTGCAAACCGTTTTTAAAAACAGTTTTCAAATTAAGTAGACAAACAGACCCAAAATTTTTATTTAGAGAATGATTTCATTCTCAAGAATAGCGCTTAAATTATTATCAGAGACTATCTTAAGACTTATAAACTTATCTATTATGCTCTCTTATTTTGTTTTTTTCTCCTGAGATTAAGCAAACCTGATATCTTATTCTTTTTTATTTACGTTGCAGAGACTTCTTTCCAGACATTTCGAGCTTGATTGGCACCTTCTTGAGTATGTTAACGGTAAATAGTTAAAATCAAGATTGCTGCATATTGTGTACTTTGTAGTGTCACAGTTCCAGTTATATTCCTTCACTGTATTTTGACATTCTTTGCTGTGTAAAGAATGTTTATTGAATTTTGTAGCTTAGTTTTAGCTTCGAGGAAAAAAAAAATCATCACAGTTTCAATATAAACAAACTCATAAAAATTCCCCTTATGATGCGTGCAATTTTCTTCTCTTTTTTTGCTGGATGATAATACATACATGGACACAAGACTAGAGAAAAGGATTCAAAATTGGTCTTCTTTCCTTTCATTCGAAAAAGTGATGACTTTAATGTTCTCTAGAAGAGGGTTTCTCATTGTACGTGACTGCAATCTTAATGCCTCTCTTCGTTTTTTCTTGTTCTTTTTCTTTTTAATCTGATTGAAGTAGAATGTAAAAAAAAAAAAAGAACTTGAAGATAAAATTATGAGCACAAATAAGTCTTTGAAGTTTGTTTCTGCCTACATAGAGGGTATGTATATATATATGTGTGTGTGAAGATACAAGTAGGCACTGTGCTTAACATTCATATTTTTATCATACTAGCCATACTTGATTTATTTCATCTAGTCAAACAAGCTTTTAAATAAATAGCAAATCTTTTAAACCACTAGTGACATTTAGTCTTCTACTACTTAACTATTTAAGCAATGTACCATACAGACAACGAGTAGCAAAATATGGGGATGCTTAGTTGAAGATAAGAAAAAAGGGTGACTATATTTACATAATATTTATTCATTAATTATTTAACGGTAACGGGACTAAATTATAATTAATACATTTTTTGTTATGCAATATCATTACCTAAAAAGAAAAAGAAAAAATCTGAGGAGATATAACATTCATTAAACATTTGAAGGTTTGAACTACATTGTTGTCGTAATTAGAAGGGTGAAAAGCACTTGTACTTTTGTGTTCCTCATGATCATAGTTAGAGGGGATTGGGATTTTACAAATAAAAGGCCTAAATTGGGTTGTATAGAGCATAGTTCGTAGCTTACGTACTCTTATTTAAATTATTTAAAAAGATAAAAAGCATATATATATTTTTTAATGTTTTATTCATCATTATGCCAAATTACCAAAAGAAAATTGTAAAGTAAAAAATTATAAAAACCTGTAATGCACAATTAAGTAAGTGCCAGATAAGGAATGTTTTAAAGACTAATAATGAGAGGAGGTTGTGTTTTCCTATGCTTAAAATCAAAGAAAACTACGGGTGATTCTTTCAATTAAGTTAAGATATAATTGATGCATATTATTAGATTTGTATTCGATTAAATGTTCCCCAACCATAAGGCCAAAAGTTAAAAAGACGAACATGAAGATTCAACAATTACAAACAACTTCACGTGTCTTTTACGCTCTCTAATCAAGCGAGTGAGAGCTTTTTTGAATTTAAAATTGAGCTATATGTGAAATAATAAAATGATCATGCCACCTAAACTAAATTATGTTATATAGATATTAAATGGTGATATAAAAATATTTTTTACTAATATTTTTTTTATACAATATTTTTTAAATAACATTTAAGTGATAACATTTGATGCTATTTGAGAGTGAATGTTGAAATAATTATGCATGCCTTATTTAATTGGGTCAATTATGTTAAGATGTATAAATTTAAAAAATATAAAAAATTATTTTAAATATGATATTAAGATTTATAGCAATAAAAAATTTTAGTTTCTGATATGTTAAAATTGTGCTATCATCCTGCCGAATATTCTCTTAATCGAATTTTTTTTTTACGGAATAAATAAATAAAAAAAGTAAAGTAGAGGCTACTGAATTAGTAAGGCCAAGCTGGGCTTTTGGTGGGCCAGAGACCTCAATATCTGAGCTGGGTGAATAGTGGGCCCCACTAAATAGTTGTCGGCCCATGCGAGGGCAGAAGAACTGCCACTTTACTCAATCCCATTAACTTGTGCTTGGGAATGTTGGGTCGGTCATCACCCAAAAATAGTTACAAAAAAATAGTGCTCGGCGTGCCTTTTCTGTAAATATTATAGCTTTGCATAAAAATATGTAAAAAGAAAAATTATCTCAACTTTAAACGAAATCTTGAATTTTCAAATTTTAATTCATTAAAATATTTTGACATATTTTTGTAATTTAATTAAATTATGACAACTCAGTTGAAATATCATCAATAATGCCCATAAAAATACACCCTCCGTCCCTCCCTCTCTCACTTTTTCTTTACCTTTCTCCTTTTGTATTAAGTTTTCTAATTTTTAAACAAAATTTTATATGGAAATGGAATGATGTGAACAAGCAATAGGGGGTATGCATTGGAAGTTAAGCAAACATCTGAGTTAAATTAAGATATTTTGTAACAGATCAAAAATTGTATGAATTTAACAATTTATTTATAACATTAATAAATATCATAAATATATTACAATTTTAACTTAGTTAACATCTTTTTATCTAATATAATTTAATGTATTTGATTATAATTATCAATAATACTATAATATATTATTTGTATTATATATCAAATTTAAGATATATAATATTTTTTATTTATTTTATACGGTACCATTGTTACAAGTAAACTTATTATATCATAATTATTTTTTATTAACCATAATTTTATATAATAAGAATAATATTAAAATATAATTAATTATAAAAATAAAATAAATAATTAATATATTTTTATAATCAAAATAATAATAATTATTATACTATCATTATTATCAAAAAAATTAATCATATTTTTAAAATAATTATTATTATTAGAATAAATTTTTTATTTTAAAAATTAATAATTTATTTTTAAAATAATATTTATTATTATAAAAATATCAATTTTATTGCCAAAAATATTGTATAGTCTTTTTTTTTTTTTTTAATTTGTGAAATATTTTAGACAGTCAATTAGGTTGATGAGGGAAAAAAAAAAGGTGAGTGTGAGGATAGAATGTCTTTGGATATGAGGGGGGAGACTGTCAGACCGAAAGATGGTGACAGGCGCTCTGTTGCTAGTGGTCTATTATTCTATGGATTAGTTATATATATTACATATACATATATATATTACATATTTTAAAATAATGTATATTTTAATATTAAAATTCCTAATTTATATAATTTATATGTATTCTGTTAGCATTATTAGATTACATATATTTTTTTAAAATTATAAAATTATTTAATTAAAAATCACATAATTATTGCAGTCATTTATTTAAAGTTACAAAATCATTGGTATATTTTTCTAGTATATTTTTATCAATAAATTTTTAAAACTTATAAAAATATTATATATATATACACATTAAAAATAAAAAAATATTCTAATAATATTAAATAAAATTTAATTTAATAATTTAAATAAATAATATTTATTGTGAAATAACAAGTTTAAATTTTCTAATAATAAAAGTATATTAAAAAACTTAATAATTTTTATAATTATAAATTTTTTATATATTTTTAGAAAATTTATAGTTGATATATTTTAAAAATTCTTTCCGGAAGGATTTTGTTTACATTTATACTCATGTTATTGTATAAATTAATTATCTTTATTTTATTTACAGTTTTTATATTAAAATATTATTAATAAAAGGAGATTATATTAATTTATTGACAAATATATTTTATTTATACAATAAATATATAGAAAATAAGTAAATAAAATAGTGGCCAAGTTGTGGGTGGCTGAGGAGCATGCTTGAGCTTTAAAGTAGGGACTAGGGAGGAAGAGGAACGGAAAGTGTTCACGCGTGCGGGGTCACATGCATTTTCTGGGCTCACTCGTGTGGTCCCCCAAGATATCGTTTGCCTGGCGTCAACCACACGTTACACACACTGTTCTACCTTGTAATATTAAAAATAATTTAATTAAAAGATATAAATAATATTATTTTTAGTATAACTAATACTTAAAATATAATTATCAATGATAATGATTAATGAGATCTCCTCGATAATTTTTTAAAACTTTTAAGTATATAATTGATAGAAAAAAACATAATTTTAATAATTTACATATAAATATTCTTTTTAAACCAGAATATGTAATAATATTCACAAAAATGAATTTAGTAAAATAAATAAGAAAAAGTAAAGGATAGTGGGAAGGAACAAGAAAGCTAGCATGCATGCTTCTCTATTACTCAAATTCTGAAATCGCAAAGCGCGAGTGACGGGGGGGTATGTTGGTTCTTTTACCACCCCTCATGCAATCTTAATTGCTTGGCCTGAATAAGCCACACATTGATTGTTTGGGATCAAATTTATGAGTTATTTACGTTAATTGTTTACCTACTTTTCCTTTTGATATTGATTCTCTTTCTTAATAAATAAAATACAATTACAAAATTATCCTTTATTATTATTATTATTATTACATTTACAATAATATTTTCCTTTAAATTAATATTTTTATTTCGATGTTTTAATAAACATAAAGAAATTGAGTTAGTTTAACATGATCTTTCATCTCTCTATCTTAAAAGTGATGATCAGCTAGCTAGTTGAGATTTGGAAGTTGATTGAAGAAGATGAAAGTAGATGAGGGCCATATATCCATTGACTTTGTGACATTTGGTGAATAAATGGGATTGACACTTTTTCGAATATTTTCTGGAAAATTATATATTATATACGTAGATCTACTAGCTCGCGTTACAAAAGGTGAATAGCTTTGTGTTGTTTTACTCATTGCTGTGCCTCTTGCTTAATTGTGGGGTTGTCTACTTCTCATAATCACCCATCATTAAACTATACTCTACTGGCTTCATTTAATTTGAATTTTTTTTATCATACATTTATATATATTATTAATTTCTCCATTATTTTAACTCACAAAAACTAAGGAAAATTACAACGAAAATAAAAAAAAGTGGGAGATCAAAGCATAAAACATTATTACAAAATGTGTTATTTAAATCGATACGTAAAATCATTTTTTTTAAATCTGACTTATAATGAATTTAAAGTTGGTTTGGTGTAGAACTGATACTACACATAACATCGATTGACGTTACACGTGGACGTAACGTTGGTTGACATGTAAAACCGACGCTAACATACGTGAATTTTTTCTTTTTTTTTTCATTTACAAAACACTATTTTTTTCTTCATTTATTTTATTTTTGTCACTTTATTTACTCTTATAAGTATTTCTTTTAATGTTACGCACTTATTATTTATTTTGCGTTATTTTTTGTATATTATGTGTATAAATTTTTATATTATGTATGCTATTATTTTTATTATATAGATTTTGTATAAGTATTTCGTAATAAAATAAATTTATATATATATTTATGACTGTAATTTAAAGTTGATGTTTAATTTATTTATTTATGTTAACATGAAATGAAAAAGACATGATTTAATAATATGATATTCTTTAAAATATATGTGATTTGAAGTAGTGTAGTTATTTAAAAAAATCTTAATAATTATAAAATTGTTATATAAATTTATATGTCATTAAATATAGGCTCTTAAGTATAGTAAAATATGTATTAAAAAATAATTTAAAGCCGATTTATTAATTGAATCGAATTTAAATTTTGAGTCTTTTTATTTAAAATTGATTAAAATCTTACTTTAATTTCCCTTTTTTTACTATGAAACAAAGAAAATTGGAAACAGATCTACGAATACTGGTCAGTATATTATGATTTGAATAGCTGGGAAGAAGAATGATGAGAAAAGCTAGCTGCAAACATTTGATCATGCAATGCTGGACATGCACATATATATATATATATATATTGATATGCCGTGGGATGTAATCCATTAAATATTAAACTACAATTATATATATCTTAAATCTTAAAATCAAAATTTTGAACTTTAAACTGTATGATCCACAGTCTAAAATTTAAATTTTAAAATTAAAATATCATATAATTATGCCCAATGCATCATTTATATATACATACGATAAATTGTTAATAGTCTTACTTTATTATACCAACATATTTCAATTATTAAGATTAAAAAAATTCTCTTATTTATATTTTATAAATCTCAACTATCAAAATAATATAATAAATTATATACTAAATTACGGATTATATATATATAACCCCTAGTTGAGCTTAAAATAATATAATAGGTAATAAAAGAAAATAAAAGATTCTGTAATATTATTAGAAATATCTTCTCATGTTAATCAAACTAATTATAAAATATAAGTACTAGATGATTTTTTTTTGGTTTATTTAATTAATTTTATTTGAATTTGTTTAAGAAATTGAATAATACGTACTTACGTTGTTGTCAGTGTTATTAAATTAATCATTTAATCCTAAGCCAGACCGGAAAAGATGATGTAGTTGAGCTGATTTATGTATGTACTGGTGTACACTATCCTGTTAAATGGATCTATTACTTCAATGTGTTTCACGGTAAGAAATAAGTTACAGATTCAAATACAAACTTTAGTTGTATTTATAAAATATGCATCAATATTGTTATTTGTAACCCTTTAAGATTAAATAATTATAATAATATTTAATTTACAAAAAGCCAAGTTTGTAAAAAAAAAATTAATAATAAATAAGAAGAGCATTCTAGTTTAAATTAAAAATAAATAATATATCAAAATTGTTTATTTTTATTCAATCCGATTATAATAAATTTGAATATTTTCAATTCCAATCCAATCAGATGATATAATCAATCCGAATCAATTCAAGTCCAAACAAATCAAATTTTTTCAGATTAAATAGTGTCAAATTTATATTAAAATTTATTTATGAATTATTGTTATATATAAAATACAACATACATAAATTTAAATTTTAAATTAATATTTTTGTAACAAACATTATTATTTATAGTTATAACTAAAAAATTAAAAAAATATTAAATATGTCTATACAATTATTAAATTTTTATAAACGTTTATATTTATTTTTAAGCTAAAATATTAATTTAAAATAATTATAATATGCATAATATTTAATATAATATATTATAAAATAAAATATATATTTATTTATAATTTAATAATAATTTGGTCCAAATTACATACAACATATTAATAAAAATTAAAACAAATTGTATAATTTTTAATTTGAATCTAATATAAGTATAAAATTTATAGATTTAATTTAATTTGAATCTAAGAAATCGAATCATATTTCATGATTTAAATGAATTATTTGCTCACCGATCAAATGTATTTAAGAAGAAAGACAATGAAGTCAAACAATTATGTGCTTTGCCGTTGAGGAAATATTTTAATTTTGTAAATATTTTCGAGAGATGGACTCGTAAATTGTTTTAGGATTTTAGTACCTTGTAGGTAAAAGTAAAGTAACATATATATTAAAGAAAAAGATTATATATATATATATATATATAAATGCATCTCACCGTATTAGTCTTATATAATATTTCAAAGTGCTTAGCAAAAGATGAATATGCAAAGCACGCACCGTTAGTGAAGATGGAACGTTGATTACATCTTCGTATTTTATACAAAGTATAGAGAGGGACAGACTGGGGGGACAGGTGTTGGAAAACGGAAAGTGGCAAACAAAAGCTGGGAAGAAAAGCATTTAGCAGCAAAAGCAACAGAAACATAAAACAAAAACAAAAGAAAAGAAGGAAAAAAGAGAGAAATAAAAAGATATGTGAAAACAAGAAATGCTGGTTTTGAATTTGTAATCTTTGTTCCTGTATTTTGGGGGTGTCTCATATAAAGCTATCCATCCCAATTCCCATCTCAATATTCCTTATATTTCCTTTGCAAACATCTCTTTCTTTTTCAGTTCCTCAGTCTTCTACTCTTCTCTTTGTTCGGTCCCTTTCACCATCAAAAACACCACTTTTATTATTCCCTTGGATGCATCAACTTTATCTGTCACGTATCATAGTTACAAACATATATGCCAAGAACTCCCAAGTAACATACTCAGTCTTCGCTAGCTAGTTTTCGTTATGACATCACATCAATTTCAACCTTCTCTTCTCCCAAGTTCTCACTTTTCAGCTATTGGTTTCTTATTTCTCTCTTAAAAAATCTTCATTCTTAGATATAGGAAACATTTATAAGGATATATAGAAAGAAGAAAGAACAATTTATTGTTTGTGAAAAAAAAAAGAAACTGTGTCCGGTACAAAATTAGTTGGTTATAGCTGGCAAGTAAAAAGTTCCAATCTTGAATGTGGTTGAACAAGTTTTTCCACTATGATTGATTGATGAACTAGATGCTTTTGGATGTTAAGCTCATCTTAATTTGTCATAAGAAAGATCCTTCTTAGCCAACATTAAGGTGAGGGTTATTCTTTACCAAGAATTTTTCTCATTACTTTTGCGATTGAGATTGTTCCATTCAAACGGCCATAAATTGTTCTGAAAAAGACTGAATCTTTTTGTATCGAATTTGTTGGCTTTGGTGAAGCACAATCAATTTCTTTTCTGGGTTTATTTTTGTTCTTGCGAAAATGAGTAGTGAAGAGATGATGGCGGTGACTTCAGCTTGTAAAGATGGGAACAAGATGGGTATGGATAATGGAAAATACGTGAGGTACACGCCAGAGCAAGTGGAAGCCCTAGAAAGGCTTTACCATGAGTGTCCAAAACCAAGTTCAATTCGCCGCCAACAGCTTATCAGGGAATGTCCCATCCTCTCTAACATCGAGCCCAAGCAGATCAAGGTTTGGTTCCAGAACCGCAGGTACAAATTTCATCACATTGGTTAATTGGGTCTCTGTTTATCTCCAAACATTAAGGTTGTGAGTTTCTAATTTTTCTGAGATTTTTTTTTTTGGGTATGTGCACAGATGTAGAGAGAAGCAGAGAAAAGAGGCATCAAGGTTGCAAGCCGTGAACAGAAAACTGACGGCTATGAATAAGTTGTTAATGGAGGAAAATGATAGGCTGCAAAAGCAGGTCTCACAGCTGGTGTACGAGAACAGTTACTTCCGCCAGCAGACACAAAATGTATTCAATCGTTTGTTCTTCTCTTACCCTTTAGTTGCTTATAATGCATAGGGATGTAAATGGGGCTGGGGTGGGAGGCTATCGGATTTCCATTTAATTATTGCTTTCATTGGAAGTTCGGCATTTATAGGGATATCGAGGTATATTATGATAAATTCAAATTTTAACATTTTAAATACCAATAAAATCATCTTAAATATATTTATTTATTATGTAATTAAATCTAAGAAATTCAAATTTCGACTACAAATTATAAATATAATTAAATTATTTTTACTATTAGTTTAATAATTATTATAATAATTTGTTTCATATATTGAATTTTCTTTATTTATTTATGAAAATATTATTTTTTATCAACATTTATTTTATCTAAATGTAAAATTTTAGTTAATATATTTTAAAATAAAATTTAAGAAAATGGGGAGGGTAATTTCAATCCCAACCCGTCCCCCACGGGAGCATTCCCCAACAATGTCACTAAGTGGTATTGGACAAATTTACATCTAGTTATGCATTAATAGCTTCGAAGGAAAGGTAATAAATTTGCGTTTAATCTTATCCATTTTGATGTTCACTAAGTGGTTTAGCAGGAGACTCACATCTCCCTTTTCAAGTCAATGCTGTTTGATCTAAAAAGAATTCTACCCAATTGAGTTTGAGCCATGGACTCATATGGCTACAATACTGGGTACTCTTAGGAAACTAGATCAATATTAACAAAATTGGATTTTTTTTCCTGCATATTTTTCCACTTTGTTTCTTGTGCAATTACCTAGAGGTTAGAGTACATTACTTTTTTGTGTATTTGTGATTTCTAGATATGAGTTTCTGAGATAATCAATTCCTTGTTGCATTGCAGACGAACCTAGCCACCACAGACACAAGTTGTGAATCAGTGGTGACAAGTGGTCAACATCATTTGACTCCTCAGCATCCAAGGGATGCCAGCCCTGCAGGGTCAGTTATAATTTATTCTTCCTGTTGGGTCCTTTTCATTCATTGTACCTTACAAGGCCTTTGTCCATTTTGTTGTTGTAATGCTATCGATTTATGACATTACTCTTGTATGTTTCTCCAGACTTTTGTCCATTGCAGACGAAACTTTAGCAGAGTTTCTTTCAAAGGCTACTGGAACTGCTGTGGAGTGGGTCCAAATGCCTGGGATGAAGGTTACTATTCTTTGCTAGCATCTTTTAATGTTTTAATTTGTAAAACTTGATTCATCACTTTGCTGTTATCGATAATAATGTTTAAAAGACCATAATTTGCTGACAGTCTAAGAAACCTACAGAAAATACCAGGTTTAATCTTTTCGATAGCCCTGTAAAACGTTCCATTATCTTTATTCACTAAACTAGCTTTTTAGTTATCTATTTTCTCCACCACCACTATTAGTTATTGTGTTTTGAGGTTGGCCTCAGAGATTGTATTCTCTTTCCTGTATCATCTATAAGCTTATGTTGATATTTTTGAGCTTTCATCTTTGTTTTCTTTCAATTTGCATTTTTGGTAATAAAACTGAAGAAACAAATGATTTCCTTATAAGAATAAAAAAAGAAATCAACCCTGATTTCCATTCTAGTGATTTACTAATTGTGGAGACTATTGGTGTTTCTTGTTGTACATTATCTTGAGATTCTTTGATCTAATTCTTCTGCTAATAATGATAAATCCACATACAGCCTGGTCCGGATTCCATTGGAATCATTGCTATTTCGCATGGATGCACTGGTGTGGCAGCACGTGCATGCGGCCTTGTGGGTTTAGAACCTACAAGAGTAAGTCCTCCTCATCTTGATTCACTTTAAAACTCATGGTGGATATTTGATTGTATTAAACAATCATGTTTTGCTCAGGTTTCTGAAATCCTAAAAGATAGGCCCTCATGGTTTCGTGATTGCCGAGCTGTGGATGTTCTAAACGTGCTGTCCACTGGAAATGGTGGAACCATTGAACTGCTTTACATGCAGGTATATAGTTCTGCTAAATCTTCTGTTGAAGTTTTTTGCATTATTAGGTATTGATAAAAAAATACTTTTATAAGAATCATAACAACATTGGAATTTGGTTTGCCTTTGACTTAGCTCTATGCACCTACTACTTTGGCACCAGCTCGTGATTTCTGGTTGCTGCGCTACACATCTGTTATGGAAGATGGTAGTCTTGTGGTATGTTAAATCTTTTGACAGTTATCTTATCCCTACTATAAGTTGTTTTCAATGTCATGATCAAATTATGTAATTTGTGATAGGTTTGTGAAAGATCACTAAATAACACTCAGAATGGTCCAAGTATGCCACCGGTGCAGAACTTTGTGAGAGCAGAAATACTGCCAAGTGGGTATCTGATAAGACCTTGTGATGGTGGTGGATCAATCATTCATATAGTTGATCATGTTGAGTTAGAGGTATAGAAACTGCCTTGCTTATTATGATAATTTAAATTCACTTGATTAATTTGCAAATCTAACACATGAATTACTTAAACTAGCCTTGGCGTGTTCCTGAAGTCCTACGTCCACTGTATGAGTCTTCCACTCTGCTTGCTCAAAGAACAACTGTTGCAGTAAGTTTCCTTTTTATCGTGTGATTATTCTGCTGTTACCTTCTCTTGTTGCGTGTATCAAGTATTATAACAATTAAAATGGCAAAATTCATATGCATAACGAGAAATCTAAGGCTGTAAAAATGGGTATTTTTTCAAACAGGCTTTACGCCATCTAAGGCAAATATCTCAAGAAGTTTCTCAACCAAATACTGCTGGTTGGGGAAGAAGACCTTCAGCTTTACGCGCTCTTAGTCAGAAATTGAGCAAGTAAGTTTCTATTGTCCTATGTATTGTCCCGTATTATAGAATTCATTTGGATAAATGGTCATCTAATACTATTTTCTATCAAATGCCAGGGGTTTCAACGAAGCAGTCAATGGATTTACGGATGAAGGATGGAATATACTTGAAAGTGATGGTATTGATGATGTTACCCTTTTAGTGAACTCGTCTCCTAGCAAGATGATGGGTGTAAACCTTACTTATGCCAATGGATTCCCATCAATGAACAATGCGGTGTTATGTGCCAAAGCTTCCATGTTGTTGCAGGTAAGGGTTAAACATGTTTGCTTGATATTTATTCTTGTCTGTGGTCAATGGGCATGAATTTCAAGTTATGCTACTGACTCAGATTGTTATTTATTTATCCTAGAATGTTCCTCCTGCAATACTTTTGAGATTCCTGCGAGAACACCGATCAGAATGGGCCGATAGCAGCATTGATGCTTATTGTGCTGCTGCTATTAAAGCTGGTCCCTGTAGTCTACCTGGTTCTCGACCTGCAAGCTTTGGGGGTCAGGTTATTCTTCCACTGGCTCAAACCATTGAGCATGAAGAGGTAATAAATATGGTTCTAACTTTAGCTGTTGATAAAAGTTTTTAACTTTTTATCTGGAAGTTAAATGTCGATGAAAATAATTTCTTAAACAAGCAACTAGTTGCACTTTTCTATTGGACTAGTTATGGAGGAAAGAGTTTTATTCTGTTCCATATTGCAATGAATTATTGAATTTTTTTGGTTATTTGATCACAGTTTCTTGAAGTCATTAAGCTTGAGAATATGGGCCATTATCGAGATGATATGATCATGCCAGTTGATATTTTCCTCCTGCAAGTAAGTGCATGCTTCTTTGCATTCAATTCATAAAATAAGAAGTTTGAATTTTTAAGGCTATGTTTGACAAAGATTCTAAATAAATAATTGATTTTTTTGATTTCTGATTCTTTTGTAAAAATAGTCACTAATGTGATTGTGTTTGTTAATAATTTTATTTGGTGATTTAAAAAAAAAACTTAAATTACTTGCAAGTTGTTTAATAATGCTTTCTGTTTTACGATTTTTTTTTATCTTTTCAAAAACCTTAAAAATTATGAATCTTTTTGGTTATTATTTAAAAAAAATTAATTTTTAAGCATTTTTTCTCAATATTTATACATACAAAAGTCATAATATTTCATTTACTACTTGGAAAAAAGTTTTTGAAATTGAAAAAATTAAAAATCAAAAATCTAATTAAAAAACCTTATTTTTAAAGATTTGTGAATTATTTTATATTTTGGAGTGATTCATTAAAAATCAAAACAGAAATCGTTATCCAATATACTTGATCAAAAAATTACATAAAAATAAAAAAATTAAGAATCAAAATCATTATTAAATACATCCTAAGAAAACAAAAAACATTCAGGTTTGGTTTGTAAAGTCCTTATGATTAGGCAATGAAACCATTTATATTACTGATTTTCACTGTTTATCATTTCAGCTTTGTAGTGGAGTGGATGAGAATGTGGCTGGAACCTCTGCTGAACTAATATTTGCTCCAATTGATGCTTCTTTCTCTGATGATGCACCAATCCTACCTTCTGGATTCCGCATCATTCCTCTAGATTCTGGCATGGTAAGCTTTCCGTCCAATTTGCTATGAATGAAGTCTTATGTTCGTTCTTTGAGTTTGTTTTCTTAGTTAGTTTGTTTTGAATGCTGCAGGATGCCCCAAGTTTGAACCGTACCCTCGATCTTGCATCTGCTCTTGAAATTGGATCCACAGGGAACAGAGCAACCGGTGACAATGCTGCTAACTCTGGAACTAGAAAATCTGTGATGACAATTGCATTCCAATTTGCATTTGAAATGCCCCTTCAGGAAAGTGTAGCTGCCATGGCTCGACAGTATGTTCGGAGTATAATAGCCTCAGTTCAAAGAGTTGCATTGGCATTGTCCCCTTCTCCTTTTGGCTCAAATGCTGCTTTGCATGCAGCACCTGGCACTCCCGAGGCACAAACACTTGCTCGTTGGATTTGTCAAAGCTATAGGTGTGATATTGAATTTTGTTGTTCTCCTCCTGTATGATCATTTAAATATTTGTTACTTTCGCATGGCATTGCCACAGTAAAGTGTAGTTACTTCATGAATTTCGCCCGAAAATGATACTGATTTATCTGAACTGTTGATGTTTCAGGTGCTATCTAGGGGTGGAACTACTAAAAGGTGAAGGAAATCAGCCCATTCTTAAATCCCTTTGGAACCACTCGGATGCAGTCCTATGCTGCTCTTTGAAGGTAAAAGATTTGGACTTTTGAAAACTACTCATTAAAATCTTCAACAATTGTGAACAAACCTTTTTAGTTTTTTCATTGACTAATAATACGTATCGTGGACTCGTGGTTGTTGCAGGCATTGCCATTTTTCACATTCGCAAATCAGGCAGGACTAGACATGCTAGAGACAACCTTGGTTGCACTTCAAGACATCACTCTGGAAAAGATTTTTGATGACAATGGAAGGAAGACCCTCTGCTTAGAGTTCCCACAGATAATGCAACAGGTACTATTTTTTGTTTTGAGTTAGAGGACATTTATGCTAAATTATATAAACTATAGGTCCCATTTTTTTATTTTTAAAAAAATACACTTTATTCCCATAATTCATAACATAGTTATTACTAATCTTATTATTTAAAAGTTATTACATTTAGTTCCATAATTATTAAAAATTAATATTTCAAGTCTAGTAATTATTCAAAGAATGTATGTTTAATTCATTAAGGGACTAATTTTTACACTAAATTACTAAATTTTCATAATTAATAAGTAATAATAAGACTTTTTTTTCTATAAAGTGATTATTAATTGTTGGGTTATTATTGCGTGGATCTCAGGGTTTTATGTGTCTCCAAGGTGGTATTTGTATGTCAAGCATGGGAAGGCCAGTTTCGTATGAGAGGGCAGTAGCATGGAAGGTGTTGAATGAAGACGAAACTGCTCACTGTATATGCTTCGTGTTCATTAACTGGTCGTTTGTATGAACATAGCATCTCAGGAAAAGCTTAAGTTGTAGATTAGAAGTAATTAGGAAAATCTTTCTATTCTAGTGGACGAATCTTAAACATGTCTTGAACATCAAAATGCCCCTTTTGGGCCCCATATTTTGTTGTATGTTCTTAATCACTTGCTTTATGCATGTTTTAAGTTATACCTTTCGTTAGGCTTCTCCTTCTCTCTTTTATTATACTTTTACATCACTTTACTACTTTATTGTTTATAAATTGAGTATATTTATACATACATGCCTGTAATATTAAAACATATAATTCAATACTTAAATTTATAAAACTTTACATAGAAGTGCTAGTTTGACGACATACATACATATTTTTTATTCAAATTTTTGGAACCTAGTTCTAAAATTTAAAACCATATCATATAAGATAATTTTTTTAAGATATATTTGTAAACTTATAAAAGCTTAAAAAATAATTTATAAAGAGAAAGGTCCAAAAATTTAATAGATTATTTGTACATATTTAATTCATTTAATTAAGTTACTTGAAAAAAATTATTTTAAATGAAAATTATTAAAATAATATAATTTTTATCTTAATTTGTCGACTTAAGAACTAAATACTAAATAACATTGATTTTAATATAAGAAATTAAACAAGACAAATAATATAATCTAATTTTATGTTTCGTTGGAGAGAATAGAAAAGAATCAGAATAATTTGTATGTTTGGTTGGACTTAAAAATGAATTTGAAATGAAATCGATTCTTAAAAGAGAAGATATGAGAATTCATTCTCTCTTTTTTAAGAATTGTGATTCCATTTTTATCTCAATTTTTTTTCTAATTTTACCTTAACCCTAAATATAACTCTAAACTTAAATCTCAAATCCTAAAACTCTAAACCCTAAACACTAAACCCAAAACCTTAAATCTCAAAACCATATATCCCAAATCCTAAAAGCTTAAACTCTATTTAGAAAAATAATAATTTTAACCCTAAATCTTAACTCACAAATATCCCAAATTTCTAAACCATATTTAGAAAAATAATAATTTTAATCATAAACCTTATCCCATAAATATAACCTTAAACCCTAAACTCTAAACCCTATTTAGAAAAATAATAATTTTAACCCTAAACCCCAAATCCCTAAATCTCAAATCTCAAATCGGTAAACCTTATTTAGAAAAATAATAATTTTAATAATGTATTTTGTCTGACGAAAAAATAATAATTAAATGATATTATTTAAATTTTACTGAATATAGAGATATTAAGATAATATACGATATTTTTCATTCTATTCTAATTGTAAATCAAAAATTGTAATGCTGATTTATTCTTTTATTTCAGTGATTAAACCAAACAAAATTATTTTCATTTTATTTCTATTTCAATTTCGATTTCGATTTTATTATATGAACCAAATGCTATCTAAGTGATTTCTATAATATCTCACCATCTATTATATATTTAAAAAGTTTAAAAACAAATAAAATTTTAGGAAGTAATAATATAATTTATCCTGTTTACATATGAGAAAGATCGATAGTGTGACACTCTTAAAAAAAAAGTATTGCATTTCAATGACCTGTTGAGAAGTGATTAGCTCTTTAGATTATTTTTGTACATTATTTTAGTACTGAAAAAAAGAAAAAGCTCGCTCTGTCTTCCAGGGGGAGGGTCAAATAAGCACTTATTTATTTATTTATTTCAATTGTTTTTTAGCTTTGTTTTAGTAATTATGAATTTCATTCCTAATCCCATTAAGCCTTGGCTCCACTTTTTCTCATGTAGATTACCTTCCTTTGGGCTTTTAGGCCCATTGAAAACTAGACAAGAGTAAAGCTTTTCCTTTGTTTAAAGAAAAAACTAGCTTCTAGAACTAAATCTTGAATCTATTACTCTTCAATTTTCGTGTAAAAATATTATTATACACATTTTTATTTTAAATAAATATATTCATTTATTATTGATATAATCACTAATCAATTATATCATTGCCATTAAGCATTATATCTCTCTCTCTTTCCAGTCCCATCAATCACCACAAACTTGTAATAAATCTCAAGTGGGATTTTGTCACACTGTTTGTTCCTCCTTCGATCTCTCCTCTTTTAACCAACGAGGGGAATCTACCCTAATCGGCAACTTTTACAGCTAATTAAGTTCATAAAATGAAATTAAAATAAGCTTCTTTTCTTTATTGAATTTGAGGGTAACCAGATAAGCAATCTTTGAAAATTAATGAAACCCACCATAATGATTAACGAATGGCTGTCTAATTCCATTTGATCCTTTTTTTGGTATAATATTACTGAACAAAGACACCTTAATTATGTAATAAAAATATATTCCTTAATTTCTTTCAAAAATAACTCTTAAAAATAAAAGGTTTAAATGCAGCGTTCTTTGCTCACTCTAAGTTCCTTGGAACTTAAAAATAATACTTTTAACATATTGTTTTATTTTATGAAATATCATATTTTATTCGAGGAATCATAAAAAGGGAAAAAAAGAAACAACATTATAAGCCTTTAGCTTTTGCACATGCAGATCGAAATTCATCCATACTCAGTCTCATGCATGACATTAATAAATCAAACAGAATCATAATATATAATATTATATTCTTTATTTATTAGGTAATATTGCGTTCACAAACTATATAAATTTGAGCATTGTTGTATAATAAATATATTATAATTTTAAGTGATGAAATACTTTTTTTATTTAATATAATTATATAAATTTTATTATATTTATTAACAATACTTATCAGATATATATTTTTATAATTTTATCTCAAATTTAACACAAGTATATTTTTTCTATAATGAGTCAACCAAAAATATTATAATATTATATTGTATTACATTAAGTACACCAATTGCGTTGAGCGGGTCGTTTTGGTTAAATGTGAATATACTGGGCTATGAAAATAGGTTGCAATGCGGCTGATGTATCTAGAAGTGCGGAGGGAATGTTTTTACCATTGATAAATAAAATTTTAAATATATTATTTATAAAATTATATATATATATATATATATATATATATATATATGAAATAAAATTATGAGTTATTTAAAATTTAAATTTTAGATTATAACATTCAATAAATCATTTTAAATTAAATAATTTAAACATATTTTTACTAAATTGTGATACATAAAATATATTTTTTAATTAAAAATAAATAATAATTTAAAAGTGATATTTTTTAATGCATATATAGTGTAACAATTCATACAAATCTTAAATTCGACACTAATTACACGTGTTTCCAACTATTACTATTACATTAAAACTCAAAACGTATTAAACTCATCTATGTAAAATTCAAGCTTTGGAGATTACTATCTTACTATGTTTGGGTGTTAATAACTTCCTTAATTACTTGATTTTTTAAACACGTCTCCAATACATATATAATTAAAATGTGCTATCGTTATTTGTTTAAATAGTGTAATATTTATTTTTTATAAATTTTTTAAAATAGTAAAAATTTATCTCAAAATTTATAATTTATACCAATAATATAATATAAAAATTAAAATATTTTTATTACATAACTTCAATAAATAAAAAATAGGACTAAATATGATAAGAAGACGGTCAGAATTTCAGCGACCGTCACCGTAGTCTCGTCCAACTTCCAGCAAAGGTGAAAAACAGTGTTGATTACAAATTTTCGGTGTATATATACATACTATTATATATTTGGGGGTTGCTAGCTAACTCACAGGTTAAAAAGAAAGCAAAAGATGGAATGGGAAATTTTTTAAAAACATGGAAGAGCCTTTAACATTTGTTTTTATCTTGGTCGAAAAGAAAACCAAATTATAATGAGAAAGAGAAATTTTACAAAAGAAAAACCCACATGAGAAATTTTACAAGTGCTAAAGAAGCTTTTTGAATGGGAAAGAAAGGGAATTTTTTGCATGGTCTCCAAGAATAATGATTATAATGTTGAAGTTTTTAAGATGAAAACCCACTTCAGATATGATCATATCATATTGCTAGCAAGAAAATATAGATATAGCAGCTAGTTTGAATTTATGTGTTTAGACTCATCTTTAGAATGGAATCTTCTATGTAAGCTTTCATCATCACTTCTCGTGGACTTTAAAAGAAACGGATTCTTGTCAGTCTCATCATTGCAACATTCTCTCACCCAATATGCCAAATCACAATACATGCATGTATTAAATGATTGACGCGAAAAAAATACATCTATAATTTGTAAAAAAATAAAAGTTTTTAATTAAGTTATTAATAATTTTTTTATTTTTAATCGATTTTAAATTTTAAATTGTAACAACATTTCATATTTTAAGTGGTTGGACTTGCGAATCATATAATCTCTAAATATATTTTAGTTTTTTTTACTAACCTCCTGCATATTTTAAATCAAATAATTGTTGAAAAATCAAAATATATTTAAAATTTTATTTATTTAAAAATTATATATTAATTAATTATTTAATAACTAAATTTATACCAAAAAAATAATTTATTTATAAATTTAATTTAATTTAAATATCATTAAATATTATAAGTAAATATTTATGTGCATGATATATTAGATATAAAATTACGTATATATATTATTATATGTAATTTTACAAGACAAACACATAATAATAATATACATATACTATTTAAATTAATCAGATTTTTCTTCTGATTTTTCTTACAATCTTATAATTTAAAGCATATATTTTGTCTATTTTTTTCATAAATCTTCAAAAATTTACATATCATAGCTTGTTTTACTCTAATCAAAGAAATACACGTATTTAAATTCAAAATAATAATTTAATAATGTAAATTAACAAAAAATATTTCATAATTAACATCATAAATTCATTAAAAATGACTTATATGTTAAAAGAGAATAGTATTAAAAGAGATTAGCACATCTTTAATTGACATATTTATATTTGAGATGATCTTACTCACAAATTCTTAACGAAATAATCACACACAATTCCATCATTTTGTTGTGTAACTTAAAAAAATAAGTTTACATGATTTATCAATTCAAATATCTTTATTATTCAATCGTATAATTCATTAAATTTATTCTTAATATTCGTTAATACATATCATAACTTTATCCTATATTTATATGATTTTTTAAGAACAATTCTCTCACTCTTATTTCACAACTTTTTCACAACTTTTATGTCTTATCAAAGTAAAAAAAGTAATTCTTTATTCAATATTACAAATAACAATAAAAGAAAAATAATATAATTGTATTAATGATCAATATATTCCAAAATTTATTATATATGAAGTTTATAATTAAATTGTTAAAATATCAATCAAAAATCATATAAAAATAAACATATAAAATTCAACCAATTAATAAATTCATAGTAACATTAATTATCAATATATATTTATTTAATGCACGTAATAATAACTTCAAAAAAAATTAAATTCAAAATAAATTAATATATATATAATACATAAAATTAGTTAAAATAAATAAATAAATAATATCTTGTCTCTAATCTTTAAAAATAAACAACCAAGATAAAAAAAAGATATACAAATAATCAATATCACATAATATATATAAAAACAAAAAAATAATTTTACAAAAATTAAATAAAAATATAAAACATCAATAATGAGTGTAAAATGATTTATAGAAATACTTACAAGAATAAAATAAAGTAAGAAAATGAAAGAAAAATGTATTAGGTAAGTAAAAAAATGAAAAAAAATTGAGAAAAATGGGTAAGAAAATATTGAGTGTTATGCTAAAAAAATGGTGGATCTATATCACAAAGAAGAGAAGAACAAAACCCAACTAACAACGCCAAAAATGATGGTTGAAAATTGTCAAAAATGGACTAAATAGCTTAGAGGTAATGCATAGGTACATGAGAAAAATTTAGGAGACAAAAGGAAAAGCTTTCAAAATGAAAGTATAAGAAAAAAGAAAAGGGAAAAAATAGACATGTATCATCGATTCTACGTATACAATCGAAGTTACACATGACCTATTGTTAATTAATGTATTAATCAACACATTTTTTATTTTTTTTATTTTAAGTAGTTAAAATTGATTTTTTACTTGAATCGATTTAAAATTTAGAATTGATTTTGTTTTAAAATTAACTTTAAATCAACTTAAATACTATTTATTGTAGTAGTATTAAATTGGTCACAAGACTCATAAAATAATTAAAATCTCAAAAATATTTAGAGTTATATAAATTTTTATATATATTTATATTCATATTAATTATAATATATGATTAAATAATTTTTAAATTAAAAAAATAATTTAATAATATATCATAATTAATACGAGTATAAATTTAAAAGAATATTTGAGTTACCCTCCCCTGCCTTTCTCTTAAAAACTTTGCACCGACCACGACTTTCTTGATACTTTATAGACTTAAGTAATTCTCCAAATCTAATTGTTAATGTACACAAATTTAATATAAAATTACTTTTTATTTTTTTACATACACTATAGAAACACGTTGATTTGAATATTGTTTATTCATTGTATATTTAGTTTGTTATTTTTCATTTTAACTAATTAAAGTACTGCTTGCATGTCTAATTCATGAACCACTTGGCCAGCTAATTTCTTTTCGTTCCTTCCTAGATTCTAAAATCCTATTCCGAATAAAAGATTAATATATATTTTGAATTGAAAATATTAAATAACATTTTTTAATACTTATAATCATAAAAATAATATATTTTATTATCACATCATATATTTTTACTATTATAAAATTAAACACATTATTTTACATTGAACATTATCAAATTAAACGTTATTTAAGTTGAATTATGTTCATTTAAATTTCTTCGATCTTTTTTTATCACAAAGATAAAAAATCTTATTAAAGAGTAAAAAAAGTTTACAAAGAATGGTCATAATCTATTTATCTGAGTACAACAATGAGTTAAAAAGTAATTCAAAACTAAACATTCTGAAAACTTGTAAGAGAAATTTTTATAATCATCCAAACATACTCCATATTACTCTTCACAATATTTAGATGTGTTAATAGAAACATTGTTATACAACTATTAAAAAGTACACCATCCATTAAAAATATTTGTACCTAATATAACTACCATCATCTAACAAATAGAAACTATACATACTACAAGACAAAATACACACAAGTCTTTTTTAACAAGCTAAGACTAAATGACAAGAACAATAAAGAAAACATCCACAACTCGCTATCCAAGTACAACCAACCTCACCAGTATTGGAGACGCCGATGAAGAGGCAAATAGAGTAAATAGAGCTTACCTCGTGTCGAGAAGTAAGTCACTACCACTAGGACAACCCACCATGAAGCAAAACCACCGCAAAGTAGAGCAAGACGATTGAGTCAAAAGTGAGTTTTATTTTAAATGAAAACAATTGAGAAGGAGCTGAGAAGTATAATGTAGATGATGAAAGTAGTTAGATGAGTAGGAGATTGAGGATGCGAGGCGATGGAGGCACCGACGAACAATGAAGGGTGCAAGGAGATGGCGCGAGCGATGGGTTCAAACCTTAAAGATGAGAAAGACTAATTCCACTCTTAAATTGATAATTTTTTAGAATTAAGATCTATTTAATGTTAAATATGGTTCAATTTAATAATTTTAATATTATTATAATATTATTTTTTTTGTTATAAATTAAAGGTGTATAATTTTATGTAATTTAAGAAAAAAGGAAAAATAAATGTAGAAAATAAAGTAGCATATATACGTATTTTTCTATGACCTAAGTTTTACACAAATGTAAAAAAAATGATATGAATGACACATTACATTTGTTAATGTATATCTAGTAACAAATTAATGTATATATATGCTAATGTATATCTATTTACTTTAGACATATCTATATCTAGTTACTTTCGACATATCTATATCTAGTTACTTTAGACATATCTAGTTTACTTGTAACTCCTATATAAAGGTATAATATACATTCATTTAATTACTGAATAGAATACAATCAATAAGTATTTCTAAAATGGTATCAGAGCCACAACTCTTATCTTTCTAACAGTATTGTCTTTTCTGGTGTTACTTCACCCTTATAACTTCAACTGTCACAACAGCAGCTGCAACCACTCACTGTTGAACCTCTGACGTCTTTTAGCCTTTGCCCTTAGGTTCCGGGCCTACAGTCACCATTGTTAAGGAGTCATGTACCACATAGACCACTGCAATCACCGTCGCCACCGTGCATCTTGCTCAGACAACCTTTCTGCAGATATTACTATGATCGGCTTGACCAAATCTACACAGCCGTGAAATTCTTGCAACCATCGAAGTCCACACACTCCCTTACATGCCGCTCAAAGGAACTGGACGTCTTTTCATGCACTGCCATTGAAACCAATCGTCGTTGTGCATCTTGCTCTAACAACCTTTCTACAGATACCATTGTGATTGACTCGACCAGATCTACACAACCGTGGAAGTATCGCAATCATTGGACTATGCACACGCCCAAATGCACCATCAACAAAAATTATACATCAGATTCACGCTACTCACACGTCGCACTCTAGTTTGGTGACGTCATCAATGACACATTCCTAGGGCTGACATCATCATCGCCTTCGGTTGACATCACAGTGACCGTGATGTTGATCGTTATTACCCGTTGACTTTGCTTGTTGAGCATTGACTTTTGCAATTCGTGTCCCCTCTACCGAGTTTTTCGCGAAGACCTCATTTTTGCTGTCCGTTTTTGCATATTGTGTTTCCAAATGGATAAAAATGATGTTTTTCTTCCTTGCCCCATAAATACTATATTGGAGGGGACCAATAATTACTTATCATGGTCTCAATCTATGCGTAGTTTTCTTAAGGGTCGCATGTTGTGGCATTACTGTACTGATGCAATTATCATTCCTATCAAAAGAGCAAGTGAAGAAGATGCTACCTTTCTTGGTCGCACGATTGAATGGGATAATCACAACCATATGATCCTCACATGGATTTGGAATACTTCCATTCCCACAATCTCCAATCTGTTAGGCAGCTTTGATGATATCAAATCAGCATGGGATATGTTGGCCAAAAGGTACTCCACTACTCACGGATCCATGAAATATCAGTTAATAGTTGAATTGCATTAACTTCAACAGGAACCAGCGCAATCCATCAATGACTACTATGATCAGCTTCGCTTCCTTTGGGACCAAATTGACCTTTGTGATCTAATTTGGGCATGCTCAACGGATGCTCAGCAATATTCTACAGTTAAGGATGAATTTCGTCTCTATAAGTTCTTAATGACACTTTACAAGGACTTTGAGCACATCCAAGGCCAGCTTCTTGATTGCAGTCTTCCTCCCTTTCTTGATATTGCTGTAAACGAGTTGGTTAAAGAAGAAGCTCGGCTTGCAACCCTTCAAGCCCAAAATAAGTTCAATGTTTTGGCTATTACTCCTTCTATTCCTGTCATTAAGCAATCTCAGCAATCAGATGATTCCTCTGGCTTTAACAATCGTCGTAGGTAAAGCAACAAAAAGGTTCTAGAATTATTGCAAGTGTCATGGCCACACCATTAAGACTTGTTACCGTCACAACAAATCTACTACTGTTGTTGCCAATACTGAGCCTACTCTACTGATGCCTTCCAGTTCAGTAGAGTCCTAGTCTTATGGATCCATTATCAACCTCTCATCCACTGAACTATAGAAGATCATAACTCAGGCTGTTCAAATTACTGGTAATGCATCTCTTTCCACTACTCTGTCAGTTCTGCTCAGTAAGTCTCAAACTTGGATTTTTGATTCTACATGTTGTAATCACATGACACCTCACTCATCTTTATTCTCCAAACTTGACCATGCATCACATCCTCTTAATAATCATATAATTGATGGTTGCACCATTCATGGGAATAGTCTAGGTTTTGTTTCAACCTCTACCCTCTCTGTTCCTAGGGTCTTCCATGTACCTGACCTATCCTATAATTTATACTCTGTGGGACAATTAGCTGAACTAGGATATCGCCTTATTTTTGACTATTTTTGGGTGTATTGTGTAGGATCCATGGACAGTGCAAGAGCTTAGGACCGGTCCTAGGGTCGAGCGTATATTTCCCATGACCAATCTTTATCTTCCACCTGTTACTGCTGCAGCGGCTACAGTTTCTTCCTTACCTTCTCTCACACTTTGGAATTCTTGTCTTGGTCATGTCTCATCCATTCGGGTACAACAATTAGCTTCTAAAGGTCTATTGGGTTCTGTGTCCTAAAATAATTTTGATTGTACTTCATGCCAATTAGGAAAATAGTCAACTTTACCTTTCAATAATAGTAAATCTATCTCTAATAGTATTTTTGAGTTAATTTATTCTTATGTTTGGGGACCTTCTCCTATTACTAGTATTGGTAGATCTCGATATTTTTTTGTTTTTATTGATGATTATTTTCGCTATAGTTTTATCTTTCCAATGAAATCTCGTTCTGAAATCTTACCAATATATAGTAACTTTGTAAAAATGGTTGAAACACAATTCTCCAAACATATCAAAACTTTTCGATCTGATAATACTCTTGAATATACCCAAAATTATTTTCGAGCTTTGTTATACTCCTATGGCACTATACAACATCTAACTTGTCCAGGAACCTCTCAACAAAATGGTCGAGTCGAAAGAAATCTTCGTCATATTCTTGACACTGTTCGTGCTCTTCTTCTTTTTGCCAAAGTTCCTACCCCATTTTGGGGTGAAGTTGTTTTTCATACTGTTCATGCCATTAATCGTATTCCAAGCGCTCTCATTCATAATCAGACTCTATATGAGCGCCTTTTTTGGGTCATCTCCTGACTATCATTACCTTCGCTCATTCGGATTTTCCTATTTCGTTTTTCTTCAGCCTGATGAACACAACAAACTTTAGCCTTGATCTAGACTTTGTTGTTTTCTTGGTTATGATGAAACTCAAAAAGGGTATCGATGCTATGATCCTGTCTCACATCGTCTTTGTGTTTCACGTAATGTTGTCTTTTGGGAACATCGTTTATTTGTCAAATTTTCCCATTTTCGTTCTTCCCTAACTAACTCAAATGTTTTAGAAATCTTTCCAAATGAGTCTCATATTCCTTCTATAGATACTCATAATCCTCATTTGGACTTCTCTATTCAATCTTCCCACCTTGAGCATAGGTCAGCTACTCTTGCTCCACCTGAAGATCCTCCACAAGACATTCCACCTCGTCACTCAACTCGGGTAAGATCCATTCCTACACATTTACTTGATTATCACTGTTACAATGCCCTTGCTACACTCCATAAGCCTCACACCTATCGTGAAGCATCTACTAACTTTTTATGGTAGGTTGCAATGAAAGAAGAAATTGATGCATTAACCAAAAACCATACTTGGGATCTGGTTACTCTCCCTCTTAGTTAGTCTGTGGTTGGTTGTAAGTGGATTTATAAGATCAATACTCTCTCTGATGGGTCCATCGAGTGCTACAAGGCTAGTCTTATAGCAAAAGGTTTTATACAAGAGTATTAGATTTATTATGAAGAGACTTTTTCTCCAATTGCCTGTATTTCCTCTGTTCGTACCCTCTTAGTTGTTGTCGTTGCTAGTAAATGGGACCTTTTTCATATGGATGTTAAAAATACATTCCTTAATGGGGATCTGCATGAAGAAGTCTATATGAAACCTTCTCCTGGTCTTTCTGTTAAAACAAATAAGGTTTGTCGCCTTCCACGTGCACTTTATGGTCTTAAACAAGCTCTACGGGCATGGTTTGCCAAATTCAGCTCTACCATCCTTCGCTTGGGTTACACTACTAGTCCTTATGATTCTGCCTTATTTCTTCGTCACAATGATAAAGGCACCATTTTGCTTCTCCTATATGTGGATGATATGATCATAACTGGTGATGACCTCAGTGGCATTCAAGAATTCAAAGATTTTCTTAGTCAACAGTTTGAGGTGAAAGACCTTGGACATCTCAGCTATTTCTTAGGTCTTGAGATCACTCGTTTCATAGATGGTCTTTATATTACTCAAGCTAAGTATGCATCTGACCTCTTATATCAAGCTGGACTCACTGACAACAAGACTGTTGAAACTCCAGTTGAACTTAATGTGTATCTGACACCCTCAGGGGAGGGAGGAACCATTGTATAATCCATCTCTTTACACACGATTGGTTGGTAGTATGGTTTATCTTCCAGTTACTCGTTCATACATTTCTTATGTTCTTCATCAGGTGAGCCAGTATCTGTCTGCTCTACGATCAACTCACTATGTTATTGTTCTACAGATTTTACGATACTTGAAAGGCACTATCTACCATGGCCTCTTCTACTCAGTTTAGTCTCCTCTAATACTTCGTACATTCTTTGATTCTGATTGGCTAGGAGATCCCACTGATCGCATGCCCACTATAAGTTATTGTTTTCTCCTTGGTTCTTCTTTGATTTCTTGTCGAAGTAAGAAACAAACTTTTGTGGCCTGCTCTAGTACTGAAGTAGAATATCGTGCTCTTGTTGATACCACATCTGAGCTCATTTGGCTACGATGACTTCTTACGGATTTAAGTGTGTCCACATCCTCTACTACTCCTATTTATTGTGACAATCAGAGTGTCATTCATATTGCTCACAAACGATGTTTTTCATAAACGGACTAAATACATCGAGATTGATTGTCACTTTATTCACTCTCATCTTGTCCATGGTGCTCTCAAGCTTTTCTCCGTCTCCTCCAACGATCAACTTGTAGATATCTTCACTAAGACACTTCCTAAAGAAAATACTCGTAATTTGGTTGATAACCTCAAGTTGGTCTCACATCCACCTTGAGTTTGAGGGGAGCTGTTAATGTATATCTAGTAACAGATTAATGTATATATCTGTTAATATATATCTATTTACTTTAAGTATATATATATTTAGTTACTTTAGGTATATCTAATTTACTTGTAACTTTTATATAAAAACATCATATATATATATATATATCCATTTAATTACTAAATAGAATATAATTAATAAGTATTTATAATGAAATTAATTAAATATAGAATTTGTAGGACAAATATGATAAAATAATCACTCTATTTAGTGAGTATTGAATATAGTGTTATTTCAACTAAAAAGACGTTTTTAGTTTTATTATTATTTAAAAATTTACTTTTGATGTCGTCTTAGCTGTTAATGAAGCATATATAAGCTGTCCTAGTTGTTCGTAAACACAATAATAAAAGTCAAAATTGTTTGTTAATTTGAATTCATTAATTGATTCTTATTTTTCTTCCATATATGGAGTCTCTCACCGTCTAAGCTTTATGATGAGCAGTCTATATATAAAGGGAGAACGTAATGATATTTCATACTTCCCGTTTGTAATGATAGTTCAATACAATACAAAAGCTAGCAGATTGGTATATATGCATGGTTTTTCTTAATTAATTGATAGCGTGAATATAATTAGTTGCTATAAGAGTATGATGACTATGATATAACGAGCCGTTGAATGAATAAAAAATCTAATTAAATTTATAAGCTATAATACTAAATATAATAATTAAAGTAGAAAAAAGAAAGGAAAAGAATATATTCAAGTCCTTATAATTCCAATAGAAAAGTAAAAAGAGCTCATAAATTTTAAGGATTTAGGAAAGGAGAGAGAGTGAAAGAGGGAGAGAGAGAGTGCAACGTAAGGAGGCTAGGAAAAGGCTAGATATGGGCAGCTGGGCTATTTTGTAAGATAGCTGTTGGTGTTTTACATTTTTGTTTTGTATTGTATTGAATTTGTGTAAGTTGAGACGCTTGTCCAACATTAATGGGACAAACTAGAGAATATTATTATGATTCATGAGGATATGTTAATTAGTACGGTACTTGCTGGTCCCTCTTCAGACACAGAGATCATGCATGTATCATGTAATGGCTTAACTGTGTTTCATATTCTTATTTTTATGTGATTGTCTTATTATACGTCCGCATACATCTTAGATTTAGTCTTTAACCAACTTGAAGCGTTAGAAAAGCCATTGATGGTACATATTATTATAGCTAGCTAGCTAGCTATAATGAACTCATCACTGTATATGCTTAATTAAGCCTTATAAATTAAATAAGCAGAAACTAATTATAAAGTACATATATACGTAAAGAAACGAAGAGGTAGTAGCTAGCTAATAGCCATTATGCTTCTAACTAAGACAAATGACGAAGCAACACTGCTCAAATAATCAAAACCCAAAAGGCTACAGGATTATGTGCCCTAAGTGAAATATAAAAATTAAAGGTTTAATATTTTTCATAAATTTAAATTGTATGGGTTGATAAGAATTCATTAATTATATTAAAATTTTTTTACTAAATATAAATAATAAGGCAAACATATATAAAGAAATAAATATATATAAGTTATTTTTTAAGAGTAATCTAATGAGAAATTAAAACTTTATTTTAAACAATATATAATTATAATTTTTTTCCAAATTTTTTGAAATAAAATAGAAAGTTTGAAATTCGACCAATATGCTTATTTTTGAAATCCGAATAAAACAAATATATGGACAATAAAAGCTTTGAATTTTAAGAAAAGGAATAAACATATATATATATATATATATATATATATATATATATATATATATATAAAGGAGAGAATTAAAAAACATTTTAACATATTTATTTGTTTTTATTTTACATAATCTCACTTAATTCAGAAAAAAATGGAGGTGATAAAGGAACACAAATACAACTAATTATTTAAAAAATGTAAGATTTTTCCCCTTTAATATAATAAAAGGAGTGAAAAATTATATCTTTCTTATTATTTGTTAATAGTATGTACTATGTATAATGTTGTTTTGACTATTACTATTCAAGAGTAACAAATTTATAGAACAATAATAATATTACAGTGTAATGATTTTATAAATATAAAATAAGTCAGTCATGCATTATTTGTTACAACATCCAATTAACTATAAAATATATAATTAAATACATAATATTTTTAAAATTAAATGTTTTTTTAAATTTTATAATAAACTATTTATTTTTCATTTCATGGAGGGCTGTTTCTTCATGAACAGCACTAAAATGAATGAGTTAATAATGAAAAGATATTGAAAAAGAAAGAAGAAAAATAATTGAAAGCAAGAAGCTAATATATATAATTATGAATTATATAGAGCATTTAGTCCAATCTACATTTTTACCCACTGCAAATTAAGTTATACATTGGCAGAGTACTACTACAACACATCAAACCCAAAACAAAACTTATTAACTATTTGAGCAACACTATCAATTAAGCACTTAATTACTAAGCTACAACACATCAAACCCAAAACAAAACTTACTAACTATTTGAGCAACACTATCAATTAAGCACTTAATTAATAAGCTACAGCACAATGTGTTAATTCAAACTTTATGCTATAATAAACATTGGAAAACCAAAAGATGGATTAAAAAAGAAAAACAAAACAAAACAAAATCTAAAGTGGAGTAAAAATTATAATTTATCAAAGCTGTGAAGAAACTCTAAGGCTTGAAACACAAGAAGCACACTTCACAAATTCTAGGGTTTTAAGCAAGTCATTGGCACTTGGCCTAGCCGTGGGATCACCAGCAGTGCACTTGAGGGCTAAGTTCATGGTCTCAACGATCTCGTTGTGATTACTTGACACGTGTCCTCTAATGGTATGATCAACCCACGTGTCAAGATGACAATCGGAATAGCAGTACCTGGCCCACTCAACAAAGCAGTCATCGTCGATACCAAATTCTGGGTCGGCTGGGCCTTTTCCGGTCAGCAATTCAATGAGGATCAGCCCAAATCCATATATGTCACTCTTCTCTGTGATGCTTCCTTTATCGGCTTCTGCACAAGAACATAAAAGCCCCACTTATCATTTATAAACAAAAAAAGAAAACATTAAAACATCACTTTTTAGTCGATCATATTTACTTCATGCAAAAAAACAAGCAATTAATTACTTTCTTTTTACTAAAAAGAAGCAAATTGATTTTGACATATCACACTAGCATAAAAGCAAGTACAAACTTTAAAAATTATTATAATAATTTATCACGAATAAATAAGAATATTGAATGTTGTTACAAAAATAAAATAAAACTTTAGGTAGTTTATATATAAAATAATGATATGTTAAATAATAATTACATATTTTATAGTTTAAATATTTAAGTTTAAGATTTAATCATCTAAAACAAAGAAAAAAATTCATATTGAGGAGGGTACGTTAAAAGTGTATTATATTTCATAAAAAAAAGTTGGAAAATATGCGGTTTAGATTCATTATATTATTTTTATTTGTATTCAAAGTCGGACGTTTCATTTTTTTAGTTAATCATATTTTATTGAAAAATAAGTTAATTTAAATTTTTATTATTATTCATTTTTTATTACTTTTATTCTAAAATAAAAGTAATAAAAGAATTTATTTTTTTATTTTATTTAATTTTTAATAAAATAAGAATATTTTTATTAAAAAAATCATGTAACTCAAATATATATAGCTAAACCTTAAAAGTTGTAACCAAAAGATAGGCACTGTGAAGGACATGGAAGTAATATCAGTACGTACCAGGAGCAACGTATGCAGGAGAACAGAAACTCTTGGAATCAGTAGAGACCAGACCGGGAAGGCTCAAGCTAAGCCGGGTTTCATTTTTTACGTCGACGATAACATTCTCCGGCGTCAAATGACCGACAATGAAACTTGGAGAGCGATGACAATGCAAAAACCTGAGACCTTTGGCAATTCCAAAAGCAATTTTCCTCCTACTTTCCCAGCTTAAATTTCTGAGAACTTCACTCAAACTTTTGCCATCAAAATACTCATAAACAAAATAAGCATCCTTTTGACATCGACATATTGCAATCAACTTCAAAATATTGGGGTGCTTTAACTTATTTCCAAATTCTTCAATTTCTAACCAAAAGCTCTGAGCATTTGAACTAACATCGTTCACTTCCTTTACAATAAATCGAAAGTACCCATTCGCAGCTGACTTTCCTCTGTATGAAAAACCCTCTGTTCCACTTGAAACTGCATTTCCTTCTTTTGCAGACAATAAGATATCTTCAACGGTGATCAATTTCGAAGCCTTGCTATCAAAGTACTTCAATTCCCAAACTCCATTTTCATTCTCAAATTTCTTCAGCTCCAAACCATTTCTTCTACGTAAGAAAACATGTAGAGCTATAAAAGCTGCAAATACTAAAATAAAACAACCAGTGATAATAAACAACCATGAACTTTGATTCTTGAAGCTCTTTTTATTGCAGGGTCGTAACCCAATTTTGGAATCGTCGCTACAAAGATCGTTACCGACAACTGAGCTGGCATTTATGGCAAAGAAAGCCCCGGTGGTCGGTAAGCTTCCATGGAAGTGATTGTGTGAGATATTTACTCCAATAAGTGAAACAGAGCTTCCTAAATCTCTTGGAATTTCACCGGTCAATTGGTTTTCCGACAAATCCAGTTCCCCTAGAACCGACATTTCGGTGAGACTTTCGGGTATTTCGCCGATAAGTTGGTTGTGGCTGAGGTCAAGACTCACAAGCTTTTGACATGATGAAAGAGCTTCTGGGATTTGACCAGAAAGCCTGTTGCGACTCAACTTTAATTGCATTAGTTCCGAGAAGTTTCCGAAACTCTGTGGGATTACTCCCGAAAAGCTGTTGCTGGATAAGTCCAAGTTCTCGAGCTTTTCGCTACCAAAATAATCCGGCAAATACCCGAAAAACCTATTCCCAGCCAAATTCAGCATTTGAAGTGAAGGCATGTCCCAATTCTTATTATCAATCTTTCCTGATAGGTTATTCCCAGAGATATCAAAGAAGTTAACAAGAGGAAATTTTATCAACTCGGGAGATAACTCGCCAAAAAACCTGTTATTCTGGAGACGAACTCGGCTTAAGCTCTGACACTTACTCAGTTTCTTTGGAACTACTCCCTCCAGAGAATTGGAGAAGAGTATGAGCTTAAAGAGCTTACCAGAGTCGCATAAAGTACCGGGTATGTTTCCGGTAAGACTATTAGTAGAAAGGTCTAAGAGAGTGAGATTGTTTCGCTTTCCAAGATCTTTTGGGATTTGGCCCGATAAGTTGTTGGACCATAATTGAAGGACTTGAAGCTTAGGCAGAGAAGCCAAAGCACTTGGAATCTTTCCCGTAAGGTAGTTAGAGAAAAGGTGAAGAATCTCCAACTCTTGGAGGTTAATTATGAGCTCAGAAATCTCGCCCGAGAGTGAATTATCACTCAGGTCAAGAGAAATAAGCTTTTCGAGTCCGAAAATTGATTTTGGAATCGGACCCTTTAGATTATTTTGATAAAGGAACAAATACTGAAGCTTTGTCAGATTGCCAATAGATTCCGGTATTGTTCCCGATAGATTGTTGTAAACAAGATTAAGATGAATAAGAAACTTGAGCTCTCCAATGTCTTTTGGAATTTCACCAGTTAAATTATTGTAGCCAAAGTATATCCACTTCAAGTTCTTCATTTGGCATATTTGGTTTGGAATTTGACCAACGAGTTGATTTGAAGCCAAAGTGAAAGACTCCAAATTAGAAATGTTTGATATAGAAATTGGGATTTGCCCAACTAAAGCATTACCTCCAAGATCAAGATACTTTAAGCTGGAGAAAGATCCAATTTCTTCTGGGATTTTTCCAGAAAACATGTTGTTGGAAAGATCAAGTACTTGCAGTGAAAAAACAGAGCCTCTTGGAATTGGACCTGTGAAATTGTTGTTGCTTAGATTGAGATGACGAAGTGAAGACCCAGAGAAAATATCAAGTGGGATTTGGCCAGTGAACTGGTTGTTTGAGAGATCAATGGTTTCAGTAATCTGCAACTGGAAAATTGATGAAGTAACTTTCCCAGAAAAGTTTTTCCCGGAAAGTTCAATCGACTCAATCCGAGAGGAACTGTCGCAGGTTATACCATGCCATTTGCAAAGATAAATTGCTGAAGAGTTCCAGTCAGAAAGGAAGTTCAATGGGTCTTTTATTGAAGCTTTTAATGATAGCAGAAGCTGAATTTGATCATCACTATTGCCATGCAAAGCGCAAGTAGTGCTTGAGCAGAGGAAAATTAACAATATGAAGATGATATTGAACATGATGGATGTGTGATAGGTTTGATAAAGTTGTTTCTTCATCGAGATGATCATTTCGATCTCAACTTTCATGGAAGATATTTCCAGCTAATTAATGTGGAAGAATCATTATACATTAAGTAGTCGTTGATTGGATCACACTCTGTTCATGAAAAAATAAACAAATATAATTATAATACATCAAAATCATTCTTTAACCAAAATAACAATCCAACCCACACATGAGTTATATATATTGATGCAAAAGAATTAACACCTTAATCAGATGATTAGTTCATAGAAATGAAGAGAGCCATCGCAAACAATCTAACGTATAAAGTATCTGAAACGTACCTAATTAAGCGTCAAAGGATTTTGGAGATTTTCTAACGTTGAGTGAGAGAGATTGAGTAAAAATGAGAGAGTTGTGATTTAGACAGATAGAAGAGGCCAAAGGAATAGCTAAATAGAGAATATAAGTGTTTAAATAGAGGAAGGATTCAAAAATGGAAAATGATGTTTATTTATGCATTATTTAAAAGAAAAATATTTTATTTTTTTAATTTAGCATTTAATACAAAATAATTATATTGTCAAATTATTATTAAAAATCGTAGAAATGGGCATGAAAATTAGAGAGAATTACAAAAATGCACCTTGTTTTTTGTAAAGAACGTACTTTGAACAAGAAACTGTTAAAAGAGAAACAAGGGCGAACATTTGAAAAAAGTGACTGACTTTGTCGGGATTATAAGCTAAAAAGTAATTCTATTTGCTCCCTCATCAAATTTAAGGAGTTATATTATTAAATACCGTTATATATATACGGATATAGATATAGATATAGATATAGATATATTTATAATATAATATTATATTTTGTGATAAATATCTTCAACTAAATTACTCTGTTGACTGGAAGTTTGATTTATTTCAGAATATTAAATACCGTTATATATACACGGATATAGATATAGATATATTTATAATATAATATTATATTTTGTGATAAATATCTTCAACTAAATTACTCTGTTGACTGGAAGTTTGATTTATTTCAGAATAATTAACTTTTTGGTAAAGTATTAAAAATTATATATTTAAAATACTATTTGTATTTATTTTATATTTTACTAGTAGAGAAATCACATCAGTAATAATTAACATCCATAAAAGCAAGGAATATTTTTTTGTCTTTTTACTGCCTCACTGACTTGACGGACATTTGATCGAATACTGAAATAGATTTCACATCTGTAACCGTTGAAAAGTTCCATAAGCTTTCCATTCTTCGATCGCATGTGTGGATATATATGTCTCCTATTTTGTACTTTATTACAGACTCTACGGTCACTCCTCTTTTCGTATGGATATATTTTTCTCATGTAAATACTTTTATGTAAAAAATAATATATTTTTATTATTAAAAAAATTAAGATATAATTTTATTTTAATTTTAATTATTAAAATTGGGGTATATTTAATTTCGTTAAATTAAATTAAATTAATATTATTAAGTATTTTTTAATTTTTTAATTATTTTTATTATATTATTAAAGCTACTTTTATTATTTTTATAATAATTAAAATTTTATTAACACCGTTAATTATTTTCAATAAACCATCTAATTTATTAAAGGAAAAAGATATGTATTTTGTTTATTATATATTTTCAAGCAATATTAGTATATTTGATATTAGAAGTCTTGAACAAAATATTTAATTTAATTTAACTCATCTAAAATTGGTTTATTAGGTTCATGAGTTAAAAACTACTACCTTATTTAATTTGTAAAATTAAATAAATAACTTATCGATTTATTTAATAATTAATTTAATTGATTTTTTAACTTTTTATGTAAATAAAAAACTTTTTTTATTCTAAATAATCAATTTTTTTATTCCTCACTAAATTTAAATTATTAATTTTTTTATTTAACTAATTATAATATAAATATCATAACATTATTTAATATTAAAAAATTAATATCATAAAATTATAAAAATGAGTTCAACAAAATTAATAAGTTAATTTATTTAATATTGTAAACCTGTAAAAAAAATTAAATAAATTAATCTATTTTAAAAATTTTAATTAAAAAATAAACATGATTAAAAAATATTAAGTAAGTTGTTAATGAACAATTTTATTAAATTAAATAAAAAATAAATTAGTTTAATTTATTTAAAAATTAAATTCTTAATTTATTTAATGAACAATTTTGCTTTGTACTCTCTGTATAAATTTCATTTATTTTTAAACTTTTTTTTTATTCTAAATAATCAATTTTTTTATTCCTCACTAAATTTAAATTATTAATTTTTTTATTTAACTAATTATAATATAAATATCATAACATTATTTAATTTTAGATAATTAATATCATAAAATTATCAAAATGAGTTCAACAAAATTAATAAGTTAATTTATTTAATATTGTAAACCTGTAAAAAAAATTAAATTAATTAATCTATTTTAAAAATTTTAATTAAAAAATAAACATGATTAAAAAATATTAAGTAAGTTGTTAATGAACAATTTTATTAAATTAAATAAAAAATAAATTAGTTTAATTTATTTAAAAATTAAATTCTTAATTTATTTAATGAACAATTTTGCTTTGTACTCTCTGTATAAATTTCATTTATTTTTAAACTTTTTTTTATATTTTATAAAGAAAATTATTATGTAAAAAAATAAAATGTATATCTATTATTAAAAAAAAAATGATACCAATAGAAATAAGAGTGAAGTCAAATTTATTATTAGCACTGATCTTTGAGTCAAATATCAACGGGAATAAGCGAACGAGGATAACGTTCAAAATTGGAAAGCAACTTGCTGATCTGCATGTAACCAGCAATATTCTTCGATCTCTTTTTGCTTTGTACTCTCTGTATTCGTTTGGATTCTTCTGCTCAACAAGAGCGGACAATTTTCCCCAAAAAAGTAAAAAGAAAAAAGAGTGGACAAGATAAATTGTTAAACTAATAAATATCCTATAGAAATTCATTGAAAAAAAAAACTATTGAAATTGAGTTTTAAACTCTCCAATTTATTTTTATACATTAATGTGGTAATTTTGGTTCTAAAAATATTAAAAAATAGACATGTGTTGTTGTATGTTTTACAAACTAAGAGTATCTTCATCTATATATATTGTTAATATATATATTTTATTTCTTAAAATATTTTTAATATTAAATATTTATATTAATTATATTTAATATCATACATTTACTTTTTTTTTAATATTTTGGATGATTGTATTTAAAAAATTTATTCACTCTTTACTTTATATAATTTTTTATTTTATGGTAGTAACTTATTTTAAATGTGGAAACAAATATGGGAATAGAAGATAATATCAATAATTTTTTAAATTTTGAAATAATATCATAAATATTTTTAAAGTTTTAAAAATATTACAAATATTCCCAAAATTTAATAGAAGTTAAAATTAACGTAAGTGAATAGTAAATTTTTATACATAAAAATGACATAAATAATAAAAAAATCAAGAAATTATAATAAACCATAAAATAATAGAAATAGAAATACAAGACATCTTAAGATATTTTTTACAAGAATTAATAATTAGTAAAAAAAATTGAAAAAATACAAAAAACAAGATTAGATTTTAAGGAATGAGATGAATTTAAAAATTTATCATTCTCAAAAATAAGAAAAATATTTCCAAAAGGATAAAAGAAAAATTGAATACATTCATTTATGAGGAATTTAAATATTAATAAAAACATATTTTAGAAAATGAGTAGATACACTAACAAAATTAGCATTCATAAATAATAAAATCATAAATAAGAAAAATATTTTTTTAAGAATAATTCATGAAAACCTAAGATATCAGAAATTAAAATTTATAATATAACTTAGGTTTGTCATTAATATTAATGATAACTTAAATCAAGTGTTAATTAAGTTTAACATATGAATTTAAAATAAGAAATTTAATAAAAAAATAAAATCATTAATTTTCAATATACTACATAGTAGAATATTCATTAACAAACAATCACAATAGTTCAATATATGAATGAAATTGATTCCTATAAATAAATATTTTTTTAAGAAATTAGAAAAATAATAAAACAAAAATAATTAACAGATTTTGAAATACAAGAAGAATAAACTTAGATATTAAAAAAACTCTAATATAAGAGAAAAAATGTAATGTATCAAGAGTAATTTATCAAATTTTATATCTATAAATCCTAGAGAAGAAACCTCCGATAAAAAAAGAGAAATTATATATCTAAAACAAGAAGTTAAAATAATAAAAAATATTAGTACATGATGTAATATTGGAAAGAAAGTGACACCATTGTTATATCACTAGTATTCAAAAATAAACTATAGAATATAGAATTAGATTATGATGGAAGTCTAACAAGCATATAAAAAAACCAAATGATAATAATGAAAGTTTTAATTTTTTTAGCATAAAAAATTAATATATCACAAGAATCAAATATCAATTCTTTACAAGACATAAATAAAACACAAAATAAACTCTTACATGAAATAATATAATATAGTCATAATGAGAAATTATAATAAGACATACATAAGTAATTTACATAATTTAGAAGGGATGTAAATAATAAACTCAAGGACAACGAAATCATAGGTTACAAGTTTCATCTATTTGTATAATTAAAAGAAGGATCACATAGGAGATCAAATGCATTAATACCTATGAATGAGAAAAGAAAGAATGAGAAAAATTCAAAGATAAAAAAGAAGTTATAATTACAGTTTAATAGAATATAGAAAAGAATTATAAAAATAGTTTAAGAACCTTAAGAATAGGAATATAGAAAAATTAGTTAGTTTGTTAACTCCAACAGATGAAGAGTTAAAAAGATATTATGATAAAAAAATTGTATAAATAAAGAGGAAGATGATATGACAATAATCAATGAAATTGATTCTGAACTAGAAAATATGATCCTCAAAATCATATGAAACTAATTTTATTACGAGTTCTTTATCAAGAATAAACATCTGACCTCCTTATCAAGAATGAACATCTGACCTACATAGTAAAGAAAGAAATAGGTAAAGGCTAGAAAAACCTGACTTTACTTATAGAAGAAAACAACAACTAAATTACATTGGATACTAAAGGTAATATTCCATTAGAATTCAAACTTTATAAAAATGATAAGTATAATATTTTAAATTTAGATTGTAAAAGAGACAAGAAAAAAACCTTAGGTGAATGATCTAGTAGTATGAATGTAATCATACAAACTTCTCCAAACATACAATCAAACCTTTCAACTCGTAGAGTCTGAGTAGCTCACAAAATAACATAAAATATTAAAATTTGATTTATAAATTTAATAAAACAACATTTATAAATGTAGGGGAATGCTAAGTAAGGAATATTTAGATACTATAGTAAATGAAATATATAAAAAATTTATTGAAAAAGACAAAAATAGACATATCACTGAATGCAGTGAAAATGAAATTGAGAAAGTCAAATTATATTTAACAAATATAAAAAAAATTGTGTTATAGATATTATTTTATTTGTAAATATGAAATGTATTATCATAAGCTATCATCATTTATATGAGAAACTTATAAAGAAATATTTTTCTAAAAATTTTCTGAAATATTACATAAAACTATAACAAAATATAAGAATAAAAGAAATAAAATAAACTATATCAGATACCTTACGAGGAAAAATAAGTTTTAAAAATTAGATAATCATTAAAATTCAAGAAAGACATAAATATAAACAAATAAGAGAAAATTATAAAATCTGTTATGATGTAAGATATTTTAAAATAACAAATAAATATGGATGTAATATAAAATCTTACAAGTAAAAATATAAGAATATAAAAAATACAAAACATTCAAAAAATATAAATTTATAAAATAGAACTTTCAAAAATATAAGATAATGTATAATAAAGGACTTTATAGAAAAATATATTTGAGAAGAAAAATGTATAAGCCACGAGAGAACAAAAAATATTGCCCATCGAGAAAAAAGAAATGCAAATATTGGATTTACAACGAGGAATGACATTATATTAATGAAAGCCTTAATAGGTTTCAAACATAAAAAAAAGAATTTAAAAAGAAATTTTCACATATAGCAAAAATCTTTAAAAAAGCTTTCAAGATAGATTTAGAACCGCTCGAGGAATCGAATATAGATGATACTTGTAGTATTTATTTATTATAATAAATTGAAGAAGAAATAACTAACTTAGAATATAAATGTTGAGAATATGAACTGTTTGTTAGAATATTAACTCTATAATATTATAAATCCAAACAATACTTATATTAAGGTAGATTTAAATTTAAAAGTTACACAATCATTTGCATGCATATATAGATATTGAAGCTAGTATATGTATAGCTAGTAAATATGTATTCTCATAAGAATTCTTAAAGTAAGTATTAAAAGATTTAATTGTAAGAATTGCTAACAATAGTACAATAAATCTTAATAAAGTCTTAATGTATACAGATATAATGATAAGAGGAGATAAATTTCATATTCTTATCATATATTAACAAAAAAAAAAAGAATTGATGTATTAATAGGAAATACTTTTCTAAACTTATATTAACTTTTTAAACAATATTTTAAAAAAATAAATATAATAACACTAGATAATGAAACTATTTATGTGTCAAAAATAATAAAATATTTGTATGTATAAAACCTAACTTTTTATGCAAAAACTTAAAAGATAGACACAAAGTAATAACAAAAATCTTATTTAAAAAACATTTTATGAGATATAGAAAAGAAAAGAAAACTCTTCTCTTAATGAAATCCATGAATATAAAGCCTTAACTAGTATCAAAATATTATTAAAAATAGTAAGCTCAACAAATCCTTTAAATCTAAAAAAATAAATCCAAAATAATTGCTAATATAAAACTAAAAAATCCTAATAAAATCATTAAAGTAAAAACCTATGATTTATATTCCATAAGACATTATTGAATTTGAAAAACAAATTCAATAACTTTTTGAACTAAATGTCATAATATCAAGAAGATAAAAAAAAAGAATAATAATAAACTTCAAAGCATTAAATAAATAAATCATTGATGGTAATATTTTATTCCTAAGAAAAGAATTATTATCATTTATAAAATGGAAGAATTAATTTTCAAGTTTTGATTGTAAAAATAGATTTTGGAAAATAAGATTGGATAAGAAATCTCAAAAATTAATAATATTTAGTTATCTTCAAATCTAATTTCGATGGACTATTGTACAATTCAGATTAAAACAAGCTTAAAGTATCTTTTAAAAGTATATGGAAAACATTTTTAAGAAATTACAAAAGGATTATCGAAAGGAAATGACAAAAAGGAGTCTTAGATTTAAAAGCTAGAAGCAAAAATTTAGGTAAATTATTAAAGTATTATAAAAGTGTATTTTCTCACTATTGTAAACAGAGATTCTTGGTCCTAAAAAAGGAAACTTTATTTTCATTAGTTAGATACAACTTCAATAATAATAAATTATTAATCTAACAACTATGTATCTAGGAATTATGAGTGGTTAAAAATCTATTTAATGTTCTTAGTTGATTTTTAGAATTATAATAATAATTATATATTATGAATAAAACAGAGTACAATCATTCTTTTTTTATTCTCTAGGAAGTTTAAATTAGACATCATATTTTGTACGGATGTAAGAGCTTTGCTTTTATTAGAAGGATATTAAAGTTTGAACAAATTATGACATATCAGATATAACAAAAGAAAACAAATAATAGAATGAAAGATTCTGGTAGACTCGTTAAATTCATGTATGATAATTATAATTCTAAATTAAATAAAGATCTTAAATAATTAAATATTTTTTTATAATATTTATAAATCTAATAAATAAAAATTAAAGAAAATGAAAATAACCTAAAGGTTGAAAATAAAAAAAATTATAAAATTAAAATAATATTTTAATAAAAAATTTAAATATTTGTCTTCATATAATAATTTGTAAGAAATAATAATAAGCATCGTAAAATAGTTACTCATAATTTGATATTAGAATCATAATAAAAAAAATAACTTATTGGATGAAAAGTTAACATCTTGACTATTTAAAGACATCATTGATACTAACTCAAAAGTAAAGAGTATTAGAACTTTTTTTATAAAAATCAATACTAAGTAAAGATATGTTAAAAATAAAAAACATCGATAATATTTTTTGAATAAGAATTGTGTCCTTTAAAATTTAACAATAATATTGTTTATATTTTTATGATTATTTATAAAAATTTCAATAGTTTGTCATTTTAGTGGTACATTTTTTAACTAATAAATACAAAACTATTTTTATAACAACATATTTCTTAATCTCATTATCACTGTTCATAAAACTGTGAATAGTTTAATGATTATTTTTTATAATTTTTTATAACAATAAATAACAAAATAATTTTTATAATAATATACTTAATTTTTTATAATTAATTATATTTATTAATTTTATTATATATTAATTTTATATTATTATCTTTAAATAGTTATTTTAATTACTAGATGTAGCCATATATAAGTGAGGGTCACATGCTTCCTCAAATCTTCGTTAATTTTTTTTTATATTTATAAATGTAATTTTTTATCTTATAAAAATATATAACAATATTCCTTCTCAAGTTTATTATTTAAATATTAGTTTTTTTTTCTAATTTTATTATACTATATATTTATTTAAATTTTTTTTATATTTTTTATTTTTATTCAACTATTATATAATTTTTATCGATTTAATTTTATTAAAATAATAAATATTTAATATATTTTTATAAATTTAAAAAAAAAATACATCAAATAACATATTTTAGATGTTATTTGATGTTGATTAGATTCCAGATAAATATTTAATATCATAACAAAGTATTTATATTTTAATAAGATAATTTTTTTTATATGTAATTTAAGAATAAAGTAAATAATTTCGAAGTACTTAAATAAAGTATTAATTTTGTTAAATCTTTTAATTAATATTTTTTATTGTCTAACACCTCAAACTTCTAATATAAAGGAAACTAAATATGTGCCAACATTGCAGCAATCTAAAATTTTGTTGTCATTTTGTTTCTATTATTGTTTTTTATTTGTAAATGTCATTCCAATTTTATTAAAAAAAAAATAGAAATTATTAAGATAAAGTTAGTATTGAACATTTACTAATCATTATAGCACTCTCATTTCGGATATAATAAGAAATGTAAAAATAACCAAATAAATTTATATTAATCCCAAAATAATCCACAAATTTAAAATAAATGATAATTATATCACTTATTTATTGTTATTAATAAACTTAATTTTCTTATTTTCTTTCCCATTGATCTTTTTTCTTCCTTAGTACCTAACTTAATGGTCTCTCTTTCTACCCTTTTCCAATATTATTTCTCTTCTATCATACATCAATAATTAATTCAAAATATATTTTTAAAATTTAATATTAATTAAATAAATTAATTTAAAAAAAAAGGTAAAAATCTATATTTCCATTGTTACTAATTATGATAGATATTTATTATTTTCGATCAATCACTTTGTTTTAAATTTATTCTATAAAATATATTTTAATGGTTAATAATTATAAAATATTTTATATAATTTAATAAAATAAGTTTTAATTATAAAATTATAAATGTGTTATATTTATGTTGAATTAATTATTTTCATGTCTCATATCACATATAATTAAAATAGTTCATTAATATACATTATTTTAAAACAAAAAAGATATTTATTAAGTTTTAATGTTTCGTGCATGTTTATTTTGAAATAACTTCTTAAATAATAATAATATAGTAATTAAACAAGTTTATATATTGTATTCACTTGCTCATTAAATAATATTATGTAATATTTTTTAATATCATACTAAATAACACATATTTGTATCATTTTTGGTTATTATATACATTATTGTAATAAATAATCATACATATTATTCACAAAATTGTTATTATTGTATATTAAGTCTTTCTAAAACTAACAAATTAATCAATAGTTTGTTTTGAGAGTAACAAATGTTTTTTCCACGAGTTTAAGAAGTTAATTAGTTTTGGTTTAATAATTTTGATTATTGGTTTATTTAAATTAATGTTTTTTTACTTAGAATGTACCATTTGATTTTTAATAAAATTTTATTTTCTACAAAAAAATATTAAATAAAATTTTTACATTAATTTTTTTCCAATATTATTACAATAAATATAACTTAAAAGAATTTTTCTCTTCTTCTTCTAAATAAATTTATGAAAATTATAATATACTTATTAAATTTAAAGTATCAATACATATATTTTAGGTTAATTCAAAACTAATATATAAAAAGAGACAATGCTTGGTTGTTCTCAATGTTGTTGCTTTTTTATTTTTTATATTAATAAATATCAAAATATTCTTATAACAATTATAATTAAGACTAAAATTCTAAATATTTTACATATCTAAGTAGATTATATGACATCTCGTTATAGGCTTATTGACTATAAATATATTTCTTATGAAAAGTTATTTTAATAATTTTATTATATATGGACTATATCTTTAATCTTTGTATAATTTTTTTAATCATGTTAAATGTGAAAATTAACATGGTACATGTGTATCCACTGAATAAGCAGATCATGTTTGATAAATTTATTTACGAGATAATCATATTTTTATTAAATTAATCATATTATATCTCATCTAAATTAAAAAAAATTAAAACAATAAAATATTTTTAAAATTATTTATTAAATTAGATCAAATCGTGTCTGATCAACTTTTTAGATAATAAAAAAATACTAATTAAATAAATTAAATGTTTTGTTTTATTATATATGATTTATTTATTAAAATAAGTTATGTAAATCTTATTAATATTACGTCAAATCATAAACATATTTATATAATGTTTAAATTATATTGTATCAAAATAATTATAATTGTATATTTATTCTTTAGTTAAATTAACAAATTAGTTAATTATTTTTTTAAAGTGTATTCCTACTGATTACTTTACAAATTTTTCTTGTTATTATAATAAAAACAATTCAAACTTTTATATTCAATTAAGTAATTTTTATTTTATTTTATAATAATAATAATTATTATTCAATAATTAAACACATAAAATTTAAATAAATGATTAGTGTGTATGCACGGATGAAAAAACTAATATTAATAAAAACGATAATGAAACACGACCAACAGAACAATTTAACTTTACGTTAAAAATTAGTGACATTATTATTATTTTTGTTAAATAAATTAGTGATGGTATGAATGAACATATTGGAGTATAATAAGAGGCAAAAAGAAAAAGAGTGGGGGCAAAGGGCAGATAGAATGAAAAGGAAAAGTGATGTGGCTTTACGCATAGTAGTAATATACTCGTGCGCACAATGCCTGGTCATTGTCAATACCCAACATGCTTTGTCCATTTCCATTTTCTAGGGCTTTACGCTTCATTCTCCTAAACTGCACGCTCACCCTCTTTTCCCCTCATTCAACTCTACTAATTTTCAATTTATGCCTAATTGCCTATCAATATTCAACCAAACGTACAGCTCGTTCTAGAGGGATTTCATACATATATATATTAAACCAAAACAAATTTTTTTTTTCTAAAAAACATAAAAGAAACCTTGAAATTTTATATTTTATTTTATCTTAAGTTTTTCGTGTCCGTCTAGTTAATTTAATTGATATATTAATCGTTTTAAAAAAAATCTTGATATCGTAATATAATCTTTATGATCTTCGATACTATGTATCTAGATAAAAATCTAGATTGATAATAAAATACAAATTTTATAGAAATAAACATGACATATATCATTAATTTATTATAGATAAATATATATATGAAAAAAAATCACTTATCTAAATGAATAAACAATATAAATATATATTTTTATTTAATACGGAGATAAAAGTAATAAAAAAACCTATCAAATTGGGTTCTTTGAGACTGCTCGTTGAAAAAAAAATTAATTACTTGAAGGCTTCAAAGAAAAAAAGAATAATAAAAGTGACAAGTGTTTTAGAAATATTTTTTAATGATTTTGGTTTTAAATTTTATAAATTCTGATATAATTATATTTATTAATAATATTATTACATATTATTTAAAAATTATAAATATTTAATAAATAAATGTGTACTTGTCCATTTCATTACGATGTAAAGATATATTTTAGTTTATTTCAATTCCTGTCATCCACTAAATGTAAGTTGGTGAGTGGATATATATTATATATAGTTCACACACACACGATATCACCATAAATAACCTATTACTTAAAATTTCAAATGTATGCGATCTGTAATATTCTTGTATCTGCTATATAATATGTAAAAGTGGAAAGTGCTTTTTGATTCAAAAGGGAAAGGAAAAAAAAGTGCTTGTTGATACAGATCAAGCATTGCATTCCCCTTTGCAGATAATTTTATGCTCAATTTTACAAGCGCATTATCGACAAACTAGGTTCGATGCTTCTATTTTGTACTTATACTAATAAATATAAACCCACTCTTCCATTATATTTCCTTTATAATGTTCATCTAATAGTTTACCATAAGACATACCCTTTTTGGTTTCATTAAAAAAAAAAACAGTTACCTTCCTTTTATTAATTGAGAAAACGGTCTATTATTATTATTATTATTAGAAAATGAAAAAAATTTAAATATAACAAAATTTTAATTAATAAATCAAGATTGTTTGTAAGCTGTAATACTTTTACCTACAACATAATAATTTTGTGCCTTCCTACATTTTATAATTGACTTATCAATTGACAAATTTCTTAGTAAATCATAAAATTATAATATATGCTAAAACTCTCTATCTTAATAAAAGTAAAAAAATTTATATTCAATATGTTCATTTAACATGATGTTACTTATTATAACATTTATATCATCAATAATATGATCAGTATCAAAAGACCTAGATCTTAATCTTATCTATTCAGAAGTTTTATCTTCATTATTATCTTTATCACCTTCATATTCTCTAAAAGTTTTCATTAAACATTCTATTAAAATTGAGTTCAAAGTGAAGAAATAAACTAAAATAAACAAACAAAATATAGAGTGATAAATTTGAGAAGGATGTAAGTTTTTTGAGAGTAAAATTTTTAAGATCAAATTAGTATAGAACCTTCTTAATAATTGGACTAAATGAAAGGAGAGAAGGAGAGGAAGAAACGTGAAGAAGGAATCCATAAAATCATATATTGATGTATGTGTGCTATAAGGCATTTATAGACTATATAGACTTGCTAGCACCATTTACCGTGGGATGCAAGTGTGTTGGTTGTGTATAACAAGCTTGCATATGGTGTAACAAACTTAAAGAATAACAAACTAATGGCATGTAAGTATGTATAACAAACTAATCAACACACTTTTAACACTTCCATATAATATCAAGTTCTACATAAGACACCAAGATTTGTTTTTAGATCAACAAATCTGCTATTGCAAACAGTCTTGGTAAGAACATTTGCTACTTGCTCTTGGTTGAGTGTGTATTAAACAAGTATGTCACTAGCTACAACCTTCTCTCGGACAAAGTTGAAGTCTATGTTAACATATTTAGTTCTTGAGTGTAAAACTAGGTGTTTAGTAAGGTGACTTGTGCTCACATTGTCTAGTAGATTAGAGGTGGTTGTGTGAAGGAAATATGCAATTCTTTGAACACTTTTTGAATCTATATGATCTATGCAATTGTGTGTGCCAATGCACAAATTCTTCCTTAGTAGAAGAGCTAGAAATCACTTTATGTTTCTTGGATATTTAGGAGATGACAAAACTACTCATGTAAATACAAAATTCACCGGTGGACCTTCAATCATTTAGACATGTTGCTCAATTTGTATTTGTGTAGCTTGTGATGTTAAAGGTTTTGGATTTGTACAATATAAAGTCAAGATATTTTTTTTCCTAAGGTATCTTAACAAACTTTTAATAATAACCCAATAAACATCAATTGGAGTATGCATAAATTGAAACAATTTGTTTACTGAACAACTGATTTCTAGTTGAATTAAGGTCCAGTATTGTAAAGTTCCAATTGTAGTTCTAAATTGAGTACCATTAACAAGCTTATGGCCATCATGTTTAGAAAGTTATTTTCTTGTGATCATAAAAGTGGTGACTTCCTAGGATTCATTTAGTTGAACTTTATTGAGCAAATATACTATGTACTTGGATTGACATATGTGAATGTTTTCGCTGGTGTGAGTTATCTCAATACCTAAGAAATATTCAATTTAACCTAATTCTTTAAAAGAAAATTTTGATTTGAGCTTCTAAATGATAAACTGAATTACTGTAAAATTGTTACATGTGATTAAAATGTTATCAATATATATTAGAAAGATGAAAATATCTTCATTGTTATTGTACAATATAATCGATGCATTTGCATTGAACCCCTTGAAGCTTAATTGTTGCAAGAATCCACTGAGCTTAAGAAGTTAGGGCCAAGGAGCTTACTTAGATGACCTTTTTTTAACTTGTACACACAAGAAGGGAATTGTTCACTGATAAACCCTTCAGGTTGGATTATGAAAACCTCTTCTTAAATATCTCTATTTAGGAAGGTTGTATTGGCATCTAATTGTTGAATATTTCATCCCTTACACAATGCCAAATGCAAGACAATGCGTATGATAGTTGGTTTTACTACTAGACTAAATGTCTCATTATAATCGATACCGTTAGTTTGTTAAAATCTTTTGACAACAAATCATAACTTTTATTTATCTAAAGGCTTGTCAGCCTTGAGTTTTGTTCTGAAAACCGACTTGGTTCCTATAACCTTGCCATAGGTAAGTAGAGCAACAAGTTCTCATGTCCTATTTTTAATTAAGGAGTCATATTCAGATTGCACAAATGCCTTCCATTCAGGATGCTAAAGCTTGCTTAATAGAAGAGGGCTCATGTAAAAAAATTGAAGAAACATGCAATTTAGGTTTGAATATACCCCTTTTTGGAGGTCAATACAAGCAGGATCAAAGACACTAAGAGCATGTAATTATGATGATTGAGATAAAGAAGGAGAGGTATTACGTATGGAGTTTGAGTGAGAAGAGGGAAAGGTATGATATGTAGTATTATGTGAGTCAGAAGATGTAGAAATAAAAGCCAAACACAATAGGATAAGAAGGTGGAAATGAGGGTGAAAGTGAAATAGAAGATCGTCTTAGAGGACTACTAACTAGAGCATTCTGTTTTAATGAACCAAAATACAAAGGATTAGCAAGTGTGGTTGCTGGGATAGTATGGGGTGAGCTATGAATGATGTTAATAGATGAGACATTGGATGTGTTAGGAACAGACTTGTGTTATCAACAGCATCAGTTGTATCACTGGATGACAAAGAAGAATTGGTAGTTAGAGAAGGACTGGGAGTCCCGTTATTATTTTAATTGAGCAATTTAGTCTTGTAATTCTTTTATCATGCACATTAAGTCCTATAATTTAACAAATTTAGACAAAGTTTGTTAAATATAATAAAATATCACAGAAAGAAGCATGTGGCTAACTGGTATTTATCGTTCCAGGCGTATACTAATTGTTTAATTGATTCCCGCGTTTCTTTATTTTCCTTCATTATTTTTGGCACCATTTTCAGCTCATTTTTAGTCTTTATAAAGCTTGAAAATAGGAAAAATTGATGAAGATTAGCACAACTCAATCTCTAAACTTCATCTCCATTGCATATGTAGTATTTTCCTTCTCTGTTCTTGTTCAACAGGACACATAATAAATTATAGATTCTCAAGATACATCTAACTGTTTTTTTGTGGAAGACAGTCCATTCAAAAAATCTCATGGACACACAGGAATCTTGGAAGACATTGTTACATTTGTGAGGAGGTAAATGTTTGTGTTTTGCTCGAATTTTTAATACCACAAACAATTGTAAAGATAGAGTTGGGTGTGATTTTTTTTTGTTTGGCTTGACCCACCAACTACTCCAAGAAGTGCTGATATTCTTTGATGAAAGAAAATGGTAAATTGAAAAATAGAAATTCTCAACTGAAAATGAGGTTGAAGATGATTATTTTAGCCCTAATTTTATGTTATTTTCTTAATGTGTGATCGGTGTTCTTATGTTTTACAGTCCTGTGGTATGTTTTGGGTTGTTTGGGTAGTCCTTTTGTAAATTGCATTTTGGGTTGTTGGGGTAGTATTTGTACTAATTTCAGCTAGAATGGATCTCATGTCGTATACTCTTCGGATTAACTAGATGTATTAATTATGTTGTATATTTATCTATTGTCATAGTTAGTGATAATGTTAATATTTTTTTTAGATGAAACTCTGATATTTATCTATAATTATATCCAACTAATGTGCAAAAGAAATAATAAAATAAAGGAATTTTCTTATAAAATCAATCAAGAGAAATATATAATAAACTTTTAGAATGAAACATCACTACTATATATAATTGTGTCAATAGAAGGCATTTGTTAATTATTAAGATATATTACTTAAAGCGTTTACAAATAAGAAACACTTCTAAAAATAAATAAAGCTATTTAGGATATGTTATGTGAAAGAATTAAATGCCCATGTTGATTAATAATTATTAAAGGCCTTTAAAAGGCTTTCTAAGCTTTAAAAGGTGAGTTCAGTCATTTCAAATACAAACCCAAGAGGGCACAACTCTACTCGATTAAACAAGAAACGTTACAAAATATAATCAATGCATATGCCATGAGAAGTACTCAACCCTCTGCATTATTACCCACTTTTAGAATATACATTATCACCCAACATTACAAAAAGTTGAATTTCATTCAACACTTCAATGGACATTTTGTTTTTGTGTATGTCTTAGAATTACATAAAAACCATCCAAAATATTCTATCCAAGTAATTTATACATGTCCAAAACTAATCAAAACATACTATTATACCGACAAAACAACCTATATCCATAAAAAAAAAATTATCCAGTTTGTCTTGATGTTTCCCCTCTTGAATTTTAGGCAATATTTTGAATTCTTTGTTGGACTTGCATGTAACTACTTTCATGTTGTGAGGAACTTGATTTGCACATGTCTTTGTACGCTTTACTCTTCCTGTGCCATCAACGTCCAAGTTACTTCCCACATATAATTATCTAAAAAATTGGGTTAAAGCATATACAAACTGATTTGGGTTCCAAGTTACAAAAATTTGTCCATGTTACACATAACCTGTGATTATTGTGCTCTGTGTCCCACACTATGTTCAGTATCCATTTTATACTCATGTTCATCACTTTTTTTAGATAGGGGTCTGCATTACATGAATGCAAGGTATTAATCGATGAATATTTAAAAAACATTAAAATTATCATAATTTAATGTCTTTTAATTTATTAAATATATTTATATATTTATAATTTTATCATATTTTTATATAAATTTTTCTTTTCAAAATCACGAGTATTTTTATTATTTTTTAGGTATTTTCGTTTAAAAATAATTTAAAAATTAGAAAAAAATATTGGAGTTAATACATCACAAATATGTTGAAAAAAAAGAAAGAAAAGTAAAAAAAAAATGAAAAAAATGAGAAAATGAGAAAAAAAGTGTCAAAAAGATAAAAAATGTCTCAATCTACTGGTGCACATGCGCGCCATGATGAGTCTCGTGCACGCCCGCATGTGTCAGTGCCCGTCCTGCCACAAATATCGCCCATCTGCACCCAGTAATGCACGCTAGCGTCCCTACACATGTGCCATCCTATCCAAACACATCCAAGACCAATTTTTGAGATTTCTTTATACCTTTTTAGTTTTTTCTCACCTATAAAGGACCCTCTCCTCCATTTTAAAAATCATCCCTTAGGATCACCCTGAAAATCCTTCAGGATTTCTTTGAAAATCCTTCAGGATTTCTTTGAAAATCCCTAAAATCACACATTTCTTAGCTCTTCTCTCTCTAGAAAGTTTTTTTAGTTGTAAAGTTCTTCTCTTTTTGAGAAAACTAGTTATGCATTTATAAATTTTTAGTTTTTGATTCAATAAATGAAAATGCGAATATGTTTGAAGGTTTTTCTAGAAACAGAATTAACATCAAAATTCTGTAAGAATTCTTTTGAGGTATAATTTTAAAATGAATTCTTTACAGTTATTTTTATGTTTTATTTAATTTTTTATAATTAAATTTAACATGACTGATTGTTTGTAAATATGATATAATAATAACATTGTTATGCTTGCGAAATATTAAATAGTTAAAACATTTCTATAAAATAAATTGATTTTATTTTTATTCAAGATTTTATATTAAGAATGTTAAAAAGAAATATATTATTTTTCATTACAAACTTAAATATGAAAATTAGATTTTAAGGTATAATCATTCGGTTTTACTTAGAGTAGTGTCATTTTATTTGTTGGTATTATAAGAACTATGAGCTTTGGCTATTTTCGTGGATAAAATATTTATCTGTAAATTTGTTTTTAGGTTTGCTATCAAATCTATCAAGAAAAGTCAAACAAATGCTCGAGTTCTAAATAATTATACTTCAGGTATATCTTTGATAACTACGACACATAAGATTATATTTATGCATTTAATAGCACATGTTTATAAATCTAAAATTAATTTTTGTGCTAAAATATGGAATAAGATATGATAAAATATATTAGATAAGATATACTTTAAAATAAGATAGGTTAAAAGATATTAGATAAAATATACTCTAAATTATAGTGGAAATCTTTAGTATAAAAGATAGCATAAAATCTATTTTTAAAAGATATTAGATAAGATATAATCTAAATTATAGTTGAAATCTTTAGCATAAAAGATAGCATAAAATCTATTTTAAAAGAACTCTTCTTTAAATAAGAGTTTTCTTAATTAGTGAGTATTATTAATCCTAATTGAAATAGAAAAGATATTTATCAATCAAATATGAGTTTTCTTAATTAATGAGTATTACTAATCCTATATGTAATAGAAAATATATTTATCAATTACATAGGATTAAGGATTTTAATTTTTCCTATAAATAAAACTCATTTCTCATTATTTTAATCAATCACACGAGAACATTATTCTAATCTTCTTAATTTCTCTCTCTTGTTTTACAAGTATAGATCATAATTCTTTAGGCTTCTTTATTTAGTTAATCTATCAAATATTGGTGGTTATATTTGATTGACTAATAAGTTTAATTATTTTATGATATTTTGATAATATGTTTTTATGGCTTATTCTTTATTTTTGTTCTTAAATTGTTAGATCAAATAATTATTTTTGTCATATAATAGTTATTTGATTTGATTATTAATCTTTAAATAAGCTATTTCTATTGAACTTATGCTTGATCTTTTTGCTCTAGGATTTATTAGTTGATTTGATTTAAGTGACATATATTTTGAATAATCTAGTTAGGATTATTCAATATTAAATCCGCTCTAAAACACATACAGGTATTTGTGTTTTTTCTGCTAACTATTTTACAATTAATTTGGGAACGTATTTGATTGGCGGGAAGCTTATTGGAACATTGGTCTGGAAACTGCTCACGCTAATATTGAAAACTGGGAAAATAGAGCATGGGATCGTAAGTAAAGTACATTGGGGCAGTATCCTAGGGAGGGTAGCATAAGACCGAGTTTGTACTTGAACATTTGATTTTCATAGTGGAAAGTTAGGTGGTTCGATAGACTGGTGGTTTTCCTCTTAGGTCATGGTTGTGGACTAGGTTGTTTCCACCTAAAAATATCACGTGTTATTCTTTTATTTCCACAATTATTTATACACATGGTTGCATACCTTGCCGCTTTGTTTAGGTTATTAAATTATAAATTGGTAAAAAATAAAAATAACCTATTCACCCCGCTTCTAGGTTATATTACCTAATTTGTAAAAGAAGTGCCACCTTCCATTGATCCCTCTTTTTGCCTTTTGTTAAATGTCTTTTTATGCCACAAAGCTTACAAGCTTTACCAATTTCATTTCTTCTTAGCCTTTTTGGTTTGTTTTTCTTTCCAATTATAATGCTAAAAGTACTTTTTCCTTGTGTGGAAATCAATTATGGTTGAGTTTTCTCTAATGTTGGTTGGTCTCCAAATTTCTTCTTTTAAGCAGGTAGTTTAACATCTTTCTCTTCTACATTATACTAATACTCTTTACATGGAATAGGGTTCAAAATAGGTCTATATAAAAGCTGATAAGCTTACTTTTTCATCAATGGATGCACATAATCCATTGGATCATCATTCTGAAATAGGATACACCTAACTATATGCTCACATGGAATTCCAGTCAATATCCATCTCCTACAACTACATGTATGATTATTCAAATCATTGCAACTTGCTTATTTCTCTCGAATGCAACTTCAAACAAGTTTGTTTCATGATGTGTTGCACTACAACATCTGGATTTCTCAACACTCATATTAAACAATAACATGATCCCACTTCCAAGGACATTAGGCCATGTTTACAGCTTATGTTTCTTTTGATTCCACCTATCTCTTATATAATTTCTACTTCTTGCAGTAATGTTAATACAGGTTGCCCTTTTGCCTTAATCTTATTATTAAAATAATAACAATTATTGTTAGATTGTTTGTCATATTTTGAATCAATCTTGTACTTAGTTAAGAAAATATTAATGATAATGCTAATTATATATATGAAAAATATAAAAATATAAAAAATAATCGCTAGAACATACCTAAAGAAAGCTTTGCACAAAATTTTTGCATCCTTATTAGATAGGAAAATATAAGCCTTTTCACGTGCTTTTCTTAATTCTTCCATTTTTCTCTTATATTCTCCTTTTGTTGTTGACTTTGTAATGGCCTAAAAATGTACACTTAAGCTAAAAAAATTATCATCCACTTTCACATGCTTCTTAAAACTTTGCAAAATGTGCCATGCACAAAGCATATGTTCTGTCATAGGGGTTATTTGTTTCACAACCTCTAGAATACCAATATGCTCATTTGAAATCAGATAAGACCATCACCTCTTCCAAGTTCCAAGCCATTTGCCAATAACTCAATAAACCAATGCCATGTTTCCTTTTTTTTTCAACCTTAACCAATCCATATGCAATAGAATAAATTCCATTGTTTGTATCTATCCCAACAATAGTCAATATTTACCCTTGATGGGGACCACTAAAAAATGCACATCAAACTCCAATAAATTTTTACAACCTCTTATCCTCCCTTCCTTTATAGCAACTAAACATACATAAAGACGGTCAAAACTTTCTTCTAGTTGTTTACCCTTATGGTACACAATTCAGCAGTGGTGTTAGTGTTTGTTTTTTTCTTTTCTAATACAAACTTTCCACCATAATGAACACTCATAGTAAAATATTGAGGTAATTTCTTTAGGAGAAAATAATTAAATGCATTTTAAATTAGTTAGTTAAAGTTATATGCTTAACCATTCATTCAAATGTAATCAACAAATTCAATTCAAATTCAGGTCAAATTCACTTAAATTGTATGTCCTATTTAGTTAATGCAAAGGAAGAATATAAGAAACAATGCCTCATAGGTTCAATAAAGCTTGTACCACCAACCATATGCAAACACAAAATATATCCTACCAACCCACTAATAAAATCATATGATAATTATTTAAAGTCTACAAAGTGACCACGATGCATATATTGTAAAGTCGTTGTCTTTGTCTTTTTTTGTAATTAGTGTCTTTGTCTAAAGAATTATTCACCCATACAAAGAATAATAATTCATTTATATATATATATATATGTATATATATAAATAATTCATTCTAAAAATATTAGCTTATCAAAACAAGCACAAGTATGTAATAAGCTAAAAAGAAAAAAAATTGAGCACTAAGGTCAAAGAGAATCAGAATTTCATAATAGTTTAGTGATCCTCTATTTTTTCTAAGAACAAACTATTCGTTGTCATTAGTAGCTAACATTCTTTGTTCTTTTCCAATTTAATGTTCTAATAACAAAGATTCTTGTGTTTGAAGAAGAGAAAAAATGAATCTGTCAGTTTCTTAGGGTTCTATTCATGAGATTCTTTTATTTGAAGAAGAGAAAAATAAAAAAATGTTGCTACGGGAAGAAAAAAGAGAAAAGGAAAAAGAAACTCAGTGAATAAGTTGATTGGGTTTTCCCCCCTTATTTGTCCTTTCTTGAAACCCTATTCATCCTATTGGCCTAAGTGAAATGCTTTCATTTTTTTCGTTAATCCAAAAGTTAACTTAAATGGCAATTGAGTAATTAGATTAAATGGATCAATTTTTTAAAATTATGGGACTTAATGTGCTTGATCTATTAATTATGGAATTAATATGCTTATTTTCACCTAATTATAGGATTTGTAATACTATTTTCCTATTAGAGAATGGTGATATAGGTAGCTATTGGAAGGTAAGACATTAGGTAGCTCATAAGAGGAAAGTTTTGTTCGTCAAAAACATGTACATAAATATGTACTTTCTTGGATTGAGGTTCTAGACACTAGAAACCTTAGAAAATGCATGGTAAGGAAAGAGTTTATTATCGCTATAGGATCTAAGATATGGATAGCACAAGCAACTATATATTCGAAGGGGCAATTGAGAACTTTAGTAGGCATTCTATTAATTAAATATACAGCTATTTCAAACCATAATCCTAGTATTACACAAGTATTTTAACCCTCATAAGTATAGACAAACCAATTTCTACAATATATCTATTTTTTCTTTCCATAACTCCATTTTGAGATGGAGTGTATGGACATAAAATTCTCCTTGTGTATCCTCCCTAAAATAGATAAGTTTTAAGGCTTTTGAATTCAATTCTTCTATCACTATGTAGTTGCTTTATTTATGTATCAAATTGTCTATTAACCATAGCATCAAAATGAAAGAATATTTTGGCAGCTATATGTTTATTGTGCAAAACATATATACATTAATACCTTGTACAATCATAAAAAAAGTAAAAAATACTTCATACCAAGGGTAGACAAAATAGGTGAGGTCTCTATACATCAACACAGATGATTTCAAAAGGAATTTGAGACCAAGTATGAACTTGTTTTAATTAAAGCCTATGTGACTTACTAACTTAACTTGACAAGCATGACACACATCAAACCTATTAAAGGATGTTAAACTCTTATTCATACTATAAGTAACTAATTGAACAACAACTGAGTGAGGATGGCCAAGTCTCTCAGGAAGTGAAGCATTGATTTCATTGTGACGATAAGAGACAGATGTTGGAGAAATTTCTTGTAAAACATTTTACAAATGAGCATGCACTGAAGTGTTGCAGAACTTGCATAGGAATTTCTCAATAACCACCATTAAAATGATATTCTTACTCACAATATCCTTTACATAGAAACTGTTAAGATATAACTCAATGTAAAAATTATTATCAATACACAATTTCCATATAAAAATAAGATTTTTCTCTAGTTGATGTGTGTAGAAGAGCTGCTTTAAATTTAATGCATGTGTACCAATGGATAAGTTGGTAGAACTAAGGTGAGAGATATGAATAGAAGTACCATTACCTAACATGATTGAATCACTCCTAGTGTAATCATTAGCAGGTTGTAGTTGTGACAAATCAGAAGTAAGATGATGTAGAACACCTGTGTCCATATACCAGTATGTATCAGTTGTCACTAAGTTAACAACTGAAGATAGGAATGCTTGTGGTGACACACAATGAATCTAATAAGGATGATCTCGAGGAAAAGAGGTAAATGCTTCAGTGTAATTGTTAGTTGAGGTTCCATCATACATCTACGATAGATGTGCTTGATGATCTTTTCCAGGATTAAAAGGTTTAGGCTTAAATGTATTCGATCCTTGCTCATTGTTTTTAGATTCATAATATCGAAAGCAACATCGGAAGGCAATGTGATCAAATTTCTTGCAAAATTGGCACTGAATTTGTTAGAAATCAATTGTTTTAGGTTTTGATTAATTATTTGATCCTAAAGAGGTATTGTTTAGAGGAGGAAAGGATTTAGGAGGTGGTTGTGAATTGCCTTTGAATGGTCGTGGCTACGATTGAGAGGTTCTTATGTAATTGGCTTGAATTACTTATGGATCAGGCATATTCATTCTTTGAATCTAAAGTTCACAAGTCTTCATTTGTGTAAACAATTCATCTAAGTCAAGAGCATGTTTCTTGTCTGTAATATGAGTCACGAGAGTGCTATAATTTGCATCCAGACCACCAAGCACATACAATGCTTGTTCACGATCATTAAGGATTTAACTTACAACTAGGACTAGATCAATTAGATCTATACACTTGCTAACATACTATTCCATAATAAGTGGTCCTTTGCATAGACTTTGCAACTACCATCTATGTTCCATTAAGCGAGATTGAGAGTTATCATTAAAGGCTTTGTGGAAAGCACTTCAATATTAACCAGTTGTTTCTTTTCAAATTAGGTACTTTATATGACTGAAGGTGACATATGAGTAAATCTAGTTTTTCACAACTAAATCTTACATATTTCAGCAAGTTACCAAACCTTATTATGTTCTATTGATTTCAATCAAATCTCATGGTATTAATCTATTTAAAAATAATTAACGCTATCAATGGCCTATGAAAATGAGATTAGGTTTATATCAATTTCAAACTTGAATTCTAGCTCTTGTAAATATAACACGTAATCATTAGAAATAACATATTTTTTTCTCTTTGAGACTTTTTTAATGTTATTTCTTATGGTTCATCTACTATAGGTTCATTAATATTATTTTTATTGGGGCTTTCTTGATCATTCATTTTTTGTTCTTATATATTGTTTAATTGTTCAATAATATGATTAACAACTTTTAAAGAAGATAAGGGCAAAGGACATTCTACCCTAGTTTCTTTAATTTTCACATTTTGTGGTTCTTGACTTCTACTAACTTCTTCATTCTCAATGAATCTAGCATTTTTGGATTCCATAACTCTCATACTATGACTTGGATAGTAAAATATTATCCTTTAGATTTTTTTAGATAACCAATGAAGAAGTCATTGGATGTTCTTGAATCTAGCTTCCTTTTATGTGCATTATAAATCCTTACTTCTGTTAGGCAATCCCAAACATGTAAATGCCTTAAATTGGATTCCAGCCCACATTTCAAAAGGAATCTTTAGAACTACCTTACTAGGAATCCTATTTAGTAAATAAATTGCAGTTTTTAATGCATGCATCCATAGTAATATGTGTAAAGATGATTACTTAACATACTTATAACTATATCAAATAAAGTATGATTATGCCTTTCTACTACATCATTTTGTTGTGGTGTACTTGGTATAGTGTATTAAGCACATATGTCACATTTTTTTAGGAATTTAGCAAATGGGCCTAAGCATTACCTATTTTTATCATATTTTTCATAATATTCACTACCTCTATCAAACCTAACAACTTTAACTTTTATGTCTAAATTATCTCAACCTCATTAATAAACACCCCTAGGGCATTTACTTATTGAGATATTTCATGCAACAAATGGACATAAGTATAACATGAAAAATCATCAATAAAGATGATAAAATATTTTTCTTTATTAAAAGATGAAATATCAAAAAGTCTACATAAATCAGTGTGTATTATTTCAAGAAGTTGTGTGCTTTTTGTGGCTCCTTCCTTTGTGTGTTTTGTTTGTTTTTCTTAAATACAATCCACACAAATTACAAGATCGATAAAATCTAACTCTAAAAAGATTTGATTCTTTACCAATCTTTTCAATTTTTCATTGAAAATATGACCCAAACGTTTATGTCATAAGTAAACAAAATATTCACTAACTAAACTATGTTTATTTCCATCATTATGATGCAAGGTTAAAAGGGCTTCTATAAAGAGATTATCAAATTTAAACTTGTATAAACCATCACAAATGATTCTTAAACCAATGAAATTGTTTTGTTTAAACAAACTAAAACATATATTTGTAAATTTGAAAGAGTATCCAATTGAATCAAGTTTGGACAAATAAACTAAATTACAGGAAATAGAAGGTACATAAATATTTTAAAACAAATCTAAATAGTATGCAATGTTTAAAACTAAACAATAAATTCCAATAGCTTCAATCGAAGCTTTAACTCAATTTTCCATGAAAAAAAATTTTCTTTTAGATTTGTGGTTTAAGTCATAAGGAATATTTGCATCATATTTGAAACATGAGAACTTTAGTTAAATTTAATTTGAAACATATAAAAACATTAGACTTACCTTTCCTTTCGAATAATGCCTTATGTTTCAGGTAAAGTTTTTGAAAATATATGAGTTTTCCACAAAATAACTCTTATCATCCTTGTGTTCCTTCTTATGGATTTGAGCAAATAACTCATTCACCTTAATTGATCCATGCTTTCCCTTTCCTTACTTTCTTATAGCTTTCTTTCCATATGTTTGATTACTTATAAGATAAATGAAATGAATTCCTTGTTTCTTAAGCCTTATTTCTTTCTGAACTAACATACTATAAAGTTTGTTCACATTCCATTTATCTTTCATAATGTTATAATTCATTTGGAATAGGGCATTGTTATAAGACAACGAGCTTATAAACTGTACAAGAAAATCCTCATTTATGTTCATCCCCAAGGTCTTGAGTATTTTTGTCATTTCAATGACATGCTCATGCATGCTACAAGAACCATCAAATTTAATGATGCTTAAAGTGTCCATTAATGTCCCAACAAGAGATTTATCAGTAGTTTGGGAATGCTCTGTCATATATTTCAAGAATTCCTTAACACTTTTAGTTTTAAGAAGTGTGAAATTAATGTTGTTTAATATACTCATTGGTATGAACATTAGAAAGCTTGTTAGACCTTTCCCAAGGTGATAAAAAATTTCTTCCTTATTACTAGTAGTATTAATAATAGTATGTTTTTTTAATTGAAGTAACAAATCAAGATCTAAGACAAAAAGGTTAAATTAGATTTGTTCGTACCAATTAAGTCTATTAAATATTAGAACAAATGTAGCTTGTGAATGAAAGGAAGCAGGGCACTACAAGAATAATATTATACTCATCCATTAATACTTTGAGTTATAAACCTAAAGACTTAATATATATTTAAATTATTAATAGTAAATGTATATCGATACTCCCATTTGAGTGATACAATAATACATACAAAATAAAAATATTTCAATAATTTAAAAATTATTCATGAATTACATAAAAATAATATTAAAATACAACTAACAGGTAAATTAATTTTCAACAATTATGTTAATTATTTATAAAAGCAACTAATCAACCTTTATGTAATTTTTAAATCTCTTATAATAATGAACTTCAATTTACTCATAAATAATAGCTATAACATCATGTCATTTGGAAGCATCAATATTTATGAATTTATGAGTAATTGAAGATTATTTATGCAATTAAAATTAATTATAAAAAATAAAACGCAGGTTTTTACAACTTTTCTTATATACATAATCAATGTTAATACATATCTTGTTAAATAGTTCAGATATACATTATTTATAAACTAATTACAACGAAGACATTAAATGTCATTTTCAATAAAATCACATGACTGTCAATAATGGATGAAAATAATAATAAAAAATTTAGTTAAAAACAAGGAGTTCCTAAACCAAAAGCTAAAGCTATGATACCACATGTAAACATATATTTTTAACTTTTACATGTAAATAATCAATATACATTGAACATGGATCTTAACTTTATGGTTTTCACAAAATTAAAAAATATTAGATTACATACGTTAGCCATAGCTTTAATCCTAAAAAGAAGCTTAAGTCAATTTCTCTCTCCTAACCTTTCTACTCTACATCTCGTTTTTCATTCATGATAGCGTGTACATTCTGCGCATTTTTATAAGCAAGAGATGATCAGTTTTTCAGTACTGAAATATTTTCCCTCAACCACACTTACGTTAATGGGTGAGAAAAATAAAAAAAAGTTTATTCCTCTAACTATTTATTCCATCAAAGTTCACAATTTATTTATTTCCTTTAACAATTATATTATCCAATATTATTCGTAGAGATATATAATGCTCATTTACCCAAACCAATAAACAATAAATAGTATGCCGCAATCTTACAATTTAGTCTTGTAATTACTATATTGGGTAATAGATTTTCTATAAATTTTGAAGAAGAAAAAAGTTACAATAGTTAGTTATTATGTGCATTTGAATACTTAATTCTTGTAATTTTAAAATTTGATACAATAGTTAGTTATTATGTGCATTTGAATACTTAATTCTTGTAATTTTAAAATTTGATACTTATAGTTTGATTATTTATAAAAATTAAGTACTATAATTACTTATTTTTAATACTTTTGATAGATTAAAATTTTTTATTTTAATATTTATAGAATTAAAAATATTTATTTTTTATAATAACATGACTAATTATATTTAATTTATAAATTATAAGAATAAAGTATTCATATTAAAAAATTATGGGATTTAATGTGCATAACTCAATAATTTTAAGATTTAAATAGTTAATTATACTATATATTATTCGTGCCAAAACATGCTTAATGTTGATTCCTATTTATAAATATTCTTAGTTTAATATTTTAATACTATTCATCGAATTCACATCTTTTAAAGGTTAAAATCTCTATGAATTTTATAATTCTTTCATTGGTATACTTTAATTATGTATTTTTTAAAGTATATACCTAGACTCCTTTAATTCTTAAAAACCTATATTGTGATCCTTCATTTTTAAATTTTAAGTTATATAGATAGGGTTATCTAATTCTTTAAAATTTTCAATCTATTCTAAATAATTTTTTTTTCAAAAGGTAAATTCAGAATTTGGAAAATAAAATACAAAAGTAAAGGAAAAAAATTAATTTTTAAAAAAGATAAAAAAAATATTCAATTTATATTTGGAGCGAAAAACTTAAATTGTGTTTTTTATTTTTTATAATTTTAATTTTTTTAAGCTCCTGCATTTAAGAAAAAATTGGTAATATTAATTTCCTTTTTTTGTATTTTATATTTTCAAAACTCTAAATTTATCCCTAAAAAAAGATTTAAAATAGATTGAAACCTTTAAAAAATTGAAGAAAAAAAATTAGATGTATACTTTAAAAAAAATGAAAGACTAATATATCTTTTGACAAATTGTAAGACTCTAGACATATAAATTAAAAGTTAGAAGAATTAAACGCTAAAAACTTCGACCCAGCTTTTAAATACCTAATTTTTACTTTGATAATTTCATGTGTATTTTTGTAATTTGTATATAATATTCTTTGGGGCGTAAAGTGTTGGAAGTATAGTACAAGTATCTTCATCGTAAATAAAACATATGTAGAGTTTGCACATACTGTAATATAAGTCCTAGCCTTAGAGTAATCTTTTTGAGATTTGACCGAATAAAACTACAAAATAAAACTAATTTATCACAATCACGTAACTTTTTTTAAGAAGATATATGTATTCAATCGATGCAAAATTTTACAAACCTGCATTAAAATCATTCAATTTCACTCCAAATTATTCCTAGTTAACTTACTACTACTGCATCCTCCATTCTCCTAGCCATGCGTTCTAACCCGGTCTCATATTTCTTCACCAAATCATCAAACGCCAACCCGTCAACAGGATCAACGGCAAAGCACCACTGAATCACACAACCCCGTTGACCCTCATGACCTCTACAGATCTCGACCGTTGACACATATGACTTGAATCCTATGTTACACTCAACTATTTCATAGCTTAAGCTTCGGTCAGCATCATCAACAGCTATGAGTCTTTCCTTAGACCAGCTAACGGGCTTGTCACTGTTATCAGAAGCTGTGTGAGTGTGATTACGGCCATTAGATTGGATGGAGAAGCCGGCACAGAATCTGATGCAGCCTGGCTCACCGTTGGTACCGTGGATACCATAGCAAGTGGATAAGGTTGGAAACCACTTGTGAAGGTTGAAGAAGTCCTTGAATAAAGGCCATATTTGGTCTGGAGTTGCTCTTTCTAGACTTGCAGAGACTTTTGCCTTCCACCTAGTACTAAGGGGCTTTTGCTCCATTATTGATTTGAGAGAGAAATAGTGAAAGAGATAACTCCAATCGAGAATAATAATGGACTCGAAATGGATATAGAAACAAGTCTTGGTCAATTTCTACGGTCAAAATTAAAATTGGTTGGATTACTATATAGTGGTATTTGGTTCTTTAAATGGAATCGAAACGAGAATTTCTAATAAAAATGTAAATGTAAAAGAAATATTTTTATTTGATTTGATTACTAGAATCAAAGAAAAAAAAATCAAAATTACAGTGTTTGGTTTACGATTGAAATAGAATAAAAAATATTGTATATTATTTTAATATCTCTATATTCAGTAAAATTTAAATAATTATTACTTAAAAATAAAATATATTATTAAAATTATTATTTTTCTAAATAAGATTTAGGATTTTAAGGGGTTTAGGGTTATATTTGTGTGTTAAGGTTTAGGGTTAAAATTATTATTTTTTAAATATGGTTTTGGGGTTTTGGGTTATATTTGTGAGTTAAGGTTTAAAGTTAAAATTATTATTTTTTTAAATAGGGTTTAGGGTTTTAGGACTTGAGATTTATATTTTAGGGTTATATTTGTGGGTTAAGGTTTAGGGTTAAAATTATTATTTTTCTAAATAGGGTTCAGGGTTTAAGGTTTTGGGATTTGGAGTTTAGGTTTTTGGGTTATATTTGTGGGTTAAGATTTTGGATTAAAATTATTATTTTTCTAAATAGGATTTTAGGTTTTAGGATTTTGAGTTTTTTTATATTTGTGAGTTAAGGTTTAGAGTTAAAATTATTTTTTTTTTAAATAAGATTTTTGGTTTAAGATTTTAAGATTTGGGATTTAAAGTTTAAGGTTTAAAATTTAAAATTTAGTATTATATTTGAGGTCGATAAAATTGAAAAAAAAAATTAAGATAAGAATAAAATCATGATTCCTTAAGGGGAGTGGAGAAGAAATTGATTTTTTTTAATCAATTTCATTCTATTTTTACTTTTCAACTCAAATAAATAAAATTAAAAATAATAAATTCTAATTCTATTACATTTCAACCATTTCAACCATTCCAACCAACTAAACATATAACGAGTTATGATATCTAATACGGTTTTAGAAGGTATTTTTTATTCTACTGATAAGTTATCCACCTTTTTGAAATACTAAAATATGGTGATCGGAGCCCAACAAGCATACCAAACAGTTTTGATTGGTCAGATGTGAGAAATTATTCAATATTCCCTAAGTATTACTATTGTGGTACTTTAGTCCAACAAATTTTAAGTTAAGTTGAGTGTCAAAAAATTTCTTAAAATGTGTGGTATATTTTATGGGAAGCAAATCTCCCTAGGGCAATTGACCATGACTGACTGAGTATTCATGTACCTAGAGCAATAAATAGTTCATGTGTAAGATGTTTGGGTGTTTCATGAGTATTGAGATTCAAGAATTCGCATAAAGCAAGAATTTTTCTGAGAAATTTCTTAGTATCAGAATTGGAGTATTGCAATGAAAAATCATTCAAGGACAACTATGAAACAAATAATAATAATATTAAGGAACAAAACACGACAATCTTTAACGACATATTTGTATGTTTGTTTCAAGAGGTAGAGCCAAGACAAATTTTCAAGGAGCCAAATTGGTCTAGAACTAGAATTTACTTTATATGAGGACAGAACAATCAAACTTTGTGTTAAAGGTTAATAAAGTTATATTTTATATGATATATAAATGTAAGATTTTTTTTAAAATACAAAAGATTATATTAGTTGTTTTATTTTTATATACTTTTATATAATAATAATAATTTTACTGCAATAAGTGAGGCCAAATGTCTTATTTATCTTCAAAAATGGTAAAAATTATATACTGGTAGAAAAAATTTATCGAGCTAGGAGGTGCAGTAGCTCACCCCAGTACCCCCTAGTTCCGTCCCCATTTGTTTCACTTGCCTGATCTGAACCTTGTATTCAACATGTGAAATAATACAAATTTAGGAAAACATTCCCCAAAAAAGGTTCATTAGTCATGCATAGATCACTACAAGTATGAGTTGGAAAATACGTCGTTGGGACTTAAGATTAAATAAATTAAAAAAGCAATAAATAACAATTGCATATTTATAATTTTACTTTCTTATACAACGATGGCTCTTAGCTGGTTTCTTCAATGACTTTTCAATCCAGAACAAAACGGGGCCAGAACAAAATAAACATATTGACAAATTTCCCAGGGTTTAATTATCATTCCTCTATGTTATAAATTGATGCTATGAGCCCTTAGATACTAATAGCTTTATACGTGCTCCACTTACCAGACAAAATGCACGTAGCGAAACTAATACAGGTCCCCATCCAACTCTGAATCAGAAAAAATAATGTGAACTGGTAATGATTGAAGTATATTTATTTACTAGCATTTGCCCTGCAACATAATCTTCTCAAACGAACTCTTTCCTGGAAAAAAGAAAAATATGCATCCCACATGAAGAACTTAATGTCATTGACATCCCACTAACTTCTATTTAAAAATAAGAAAGAGATGTAAGATGACTTTATTGAAGAAAAAGTTTACTTGCCTCGCTGTTGTCATGATCATACCGAATTAAGAAAATACACCTGCAGCCCCTTATGTCGTGTATCTTCCTTTGAATTTCTAAAACATGAGCATCGTAGTAGATTGCTTGATCCCGCCTCTCCTAAAAACAGCCAAACATCCACATATAAGATGCTATTCTAGAAATCTTGAAAATTCTCTAGTTCATTTCAAAACAGATAATCTCTACAAACCTGAAAACAGAGGACAAGATCTTCAACCTTGACCTTGTAACATTCAGAATGTTCAAAAGGAATGGAGCGTTCTCGTACAGCTTCTTTTATATTCACCCACTCATCCTCTTCAGCACCAAAGCCAACAAATCTAACACGAACTTCCTTTAAGAGTTTGGAAGATTTGTCAAATGATACTTTTCAAATCAGTGTATCAACTCAAAGTAATTGGGCTTCTATTAGTTTTCTAGTTGTTACATATGACCAAGTCTTTTATTTTTCCTCTTTCAAGTTCTCTGTCTCTATCTCTCTATCTCTCTGAACATTCCCTCCAATAAAGTCAACTAGAACACAGCAATATTTTATTCCAATGAGTAATTTAATTACACCAAATACTTACAGCATCGCCAGTATGGAGAAATCTGTGTGCAACGAATTTATCAACGTCATACCTGCAAAGCCAGAAAAACTTTGTAAAGTCACCAATAATTTTTTGGGGATAGACCAATCCACTGTCCACAGAACCAAAGATCTTAAAATTGTATCAAAGAAAATACAGGATGCAGAATTTGGCCACAAGCACATAACGCTAGAGACATTTATAACTTCATATATATTTAGCCCTCTAGAGACTACAAAGAATAATTACTCAATCCATCAGCAGAAGACAAAGAACGCGTCACCACATTGGCAAGAAAACATAGGATACGTAATTTTACCATGCTCCATCTTTTGATGATTTGGCCTCAAATTCCAAGTCTGACAAGTCAGGAGTTTTGTGGTCTGTATGAATTACCAATAAAGATCGGAATTAGTGAAATCCTCACTATATTAAACAGTTATTAGTATAAAAAAAAACCAGAAACATATAATACAGGAAGTTAATGCACATTAGTGTGAATTAAAGTCAGCATAGTTTTATTGTCAGCATAACTGATGGATAAAAAGTTATTCAAATGGTAAACAAGAAGCCATTAAGTATGTACCAAATGCTACTAAGCAACATTAACTTGGATGTCATCCTTCTGTTCGTTTTTTTTCATTTTCTTCATATGTCCAAATGCTCAAATTTTGTTCAAAACATGGTATATTCTGATAGACATTTTTAGAAATTAATCAACTATTATCATCACAGCACTATTAGCTATAAAGCACACAAAAACTAAAACTATAAACACAAATACTTGATCCACTGACATCTCTACATGCATACAACAGGATATAAGAATGATAAGAAAGTTGTGACATTTAAAAACGAGATTGCTTAGGATAGAAAACTATATCATAATTCACACATAGTGCAAAGCAATACATATTTGTAAACTGAACCTTTAGGAACTTTGGAACTCTCAAGTGCCTTATTTTGCCCAGTCATGCTTTTAGACGCTTTCAAATCTTCAAGTCTTGTTTGGAACCAACTGTGAACCTAGTTCATACATGTCAAAAGAAAAGCCATGAACAACTAATAAGCATAAGATACTGATACTAGATGAAAAGTAAAGTAAATAGGACGGTAACAATAAAAAGTGCAACCACCTCGTTCCATTTTACAACAGGCTTCCCTGCACGACCAGCCGACCGACTCCAGAGACACGGCATGTCAAACCAGAAATCAGTGTCAATAGCAACATTATTTTAATAAATAGCATGTCAGCATAGTTGTATCGAATCCAAATGTCACTTGCTAATAGCAAAAAAAAAAAAATGTCACTTGCTATATGCATAAAAAAGCATACTACTTACCTAAAACACCTTGCAATGTGTTGGCAAAGTTCTTGGTTCATAACTTGTTCTCTTGATTCATTTATTAATTTCTCCATTTTATCAATCTTTTGGAAACATAAAGAGACAAGAGAATATCAAATATTAGCATGAAATTAGCATAAGATACTAATCAACAAGCAAGGCTGTCAAAGAATATAAGATTTCCCAGAAGGAAAATTGAAAAGCAGAAATTTCCAGGATAAAAGTACATTACGAAAAGAATAAGAGATAACAATAAAATAAATAGAAGCAAAACAAAGCTATAAAAAAATGACAGTTCTGATCAGTATATGATTCATTTCCATGCCTACGCTTGTGGGACTAATAGAGAATTCATAAACAAAGGGAACAACTCCATGTCTCTAACCACATTGATGGACAGCCCGACGGTGTTTTCAATTCAAAAATTAACTTGAACAAACAAAAAGGAAACAAATCCCGGATCAAATGAAATAATGTAGCCAAGTAGACCATTATTGAATTACCTCCGCCTTTGTAAATCCAGTGAAAGCCTCTCTCTTTCTTGGACGAAGCCGGTCCATCAACACTAACTAACTCTCGCCCTCTCCGCAATTGAATTTAAACTACCTCTAAGGCTCTATCAAACTTTCTTTCTCCGCTAATCTATTAGCCAAAAACCCTAGAGCTTTGCGTAAGCTCCTGATTTTGGGCCTTTAGGCGCCTTTTTTTTATTTTGTTCAGGAAGGCGATTTTTTCTCTCTCTCTTAACGCCCATTGAGCATCTTCCGCGGTTAAATTTTAGGCTGATAATTTGTAGCATCATCTTTATTTTTTTAAATTAAATACGAATTAAAGATAAATTCTGATTTGTACCGATTTTAATAACACAACACAAATTAACCCCGGTTAGATTTGAGTTACTATTTTTTTTTTCTTTATTTATAAAAAATGTGTTTTTAAATTGTTTGATTTGTATAAAAGTTAACATTAAATTTTTTATGTTGTCAAAAATATGTTAGATAATTATAAAATTAACTTTAAATCTCTCTTTTTTTTAATTATAATGGAAAAAAATATTTATTATATATATGTTTATATTTTTTAATAATTATATACGTAAAAAATAATTTAATTAAAAATAATAATTATTATAATTGAGTTAATATTTTGATTTAAATTAAGATTGACTTAATATTTTGGTTTAAATTAACCCAATAGTCAGGACACTTTTATTTAAAATTGGAGGAAATGTTTTTATTTAATCTTCTAATTATTATAAAATAGATGCTTTATTATTGTAATAATTGAGTTGGATTAATTATGTTTAAATAGGAAAATTATATTAATTAATTTAATATTCTCGAAAATTGAAGTAATTTATAATAAAAAATATTTGTTAAATAGATAATTAGTTAATAAATACTAACTTAATTTTAAGTTAGATTAAATAAAAAAATTTAGAAAAAAATTCATATCTAATAAAAAGTTTCTGAATCTTTTTTCTCATGGTAAAATGATGAAACTTCGATGGTAGAATTTTAAAATATTATAATTTTATTTTATGTAAAATGATTAAAATTAATTATCCAATATTTATATATAAAAAAGATCATACATGCCCGTGTATTCATTATGTTTATTTAAATAAAAAAAATTATAATTTAAATTTATTTAGTTTTTTATAAAATTTGTAATTCTCAACCCAAAAATAATAAAATTAAATTACTTAATTTAAAAAAAAAATAATAGAATTAATTCAGGCATTACACTATAAAAATGTATATGTGTTATCTATATGTTAAATTTTTCAATAAATTAAAAGGTTATTATTCAATTTTATTCAACTAAATTTAAATAGCTAATATGATAATTATAATATAGATTAATTTGAGACATCAAAAATTGTGGTAAAATTACAAAAAAGATATGATACACCCAATATCACCTGACCTACTCGAACAAAATGGCCTGAGCTAAAGGTATGTTCGTTTTCAGTCTTTTTTTTATTCGTTACAAATGTTACATAATATCTCTAAATTAAATTATTTATATTATTTAATTATTTAAATTATAAATTATATTATTTAATTTATTAAATTATAAATTATATCATTTGATTTATTTTGTCAATTAAAAAAATATATTTAATCATTAAATATTATTTTTAGCAAACAATAAACGTGATTTAAATATAATTTTTTAATAATTATACAGCAATAGTTAATGTAAATTTTTTAACGTCGCTATTTTATTTTAAAGTTTTACGAATTTTAAATTTACATTAAAAATTAAAATATATAGTTAAATATTATTATTAAATTTTTCTTAAATAATTTTATGTTAATTTTACTTTTATTATTATTAAAATCTTTATTTTAATCACTTAATATAAAATAATAATATATTTAATAAAAAATAAATTAAAATAATATAATTTATTATTAATTTACATCTATTATCATAACTAAGAGATTAAATAAAATAATTTATAATCTAAAATATTAAAACACACAATAACTTAATTTTATAAATTTATACTGCATCTCACCCCTAAAATATAATTCATATAAATTATAATGGCTATATTATTGGCCGCTTTTCCCTTTTTTTCTTATCACATTTCGCCCCTTATTAGTGGAAATTTAGAGCTGTAATCTCGTTTTCGGTCTATTAACAACATATATGATTATTTTTGTATGAATAATTTTTTTGGCTATTTTTTTGAAATAATATTATCCAATTTTTTTCTGAAAATTGATGAAGTTTGCATCAGAAAAATAAAAAATAAAATTGTATGAATTGCTTAATATACAATAGTGATTACCAGTGTGTTGAGTATCCAATGTAAAGGAATAATAATAAAATTGATACTTAAAGAGGAGGGTGAGGATTTGAACCACTCGTTGCTTATCATAAAAAGTTATTATTCAAAAATTATGTATCATCTCTCGTGTATATATATATATATATATATTCATTAAAAATAATGATATATCCCAAAATAAGTGTATTATTGAAATCAATTACATAAATTCAACATATTAATATTTTTTTATAATAATTCAACAAACAAAAAACTATTAAATAATACAAATATTATCAATATTAATATCGAAATAATTTAAAAACATTTAAATATTATAATATGATTATCAATTATCTAATTAAATTTTATTTATATACAAAGGGTAATGATCCACTTATTATTGTTGAAATGTATAAAAGTATATTAATTTTTAATTAAAATATTATAAATTTATTAATTATTAAAAAATGTATCAAAGTTTAAATATTTAAAAAATATATATAAAAATACGAAACATATATATATATTTTAGTTATTATGTATTCTTAAATTAAATTTTATCTGTTTAAATTTATATAAATTCATATTTTTTGAGTTGTAATTGACTTAAAAAACGCATAAATATATATATAAAAAAAGCTCATGGAGGTAATTCATTTCTAATATTTTTTAAAATTTTAAATTTTTGATATATTTTTTATAAACTTAAAGTGTTTCAATTTTATGCACCTTGATTTCTAATTTTCTTCCTCTGTCTAATGAATAGAAGTCTGATACATTAATTTACACATAATGGGTAAGTCACAGTTGGTAGGTGGGTAGATGTGGATGTGGAAGTGGGATGGCACTTCAATTCTGCATTCACGGGGCAATTATGGAAGAAATGTTTTCACATAAATAAAGTTATATTACAATACTAATAATCAAGAATAGCCAGGGAATTACTTACTCTAATAAAAAAGATGTCTAAGTTGATACCTATTTCTATGAATATTAAGAATTTAAGGGTTAATTATTAGATTTGAGGGATAATTACTTAATAATTTATATAATTAAGAAAGAAAAAAAATTTCATTATTATGTAAAAATAATTCAATAATTAAATATATTTATAGGTTATAATTATTTATGTAACTATATATATATAGAGAGAGAGAGAGAGAGAGAGTGTATGAAAAGAAGAAAGTAGATGCTTTAAAAGTCAGAACGACTAGGTCCACGTCAACTTTTTGGTTCTAATTCATTTTCAAACAGAGATACCTTACCCGATAATGAATCTCCACAGACCCAATTCACATTTGTAAAAAACAAAATCCCGTAATCTAGATGAAGTCAGAGTTTATATGTTCATTGATATGTGTGATATGTCTACACAGCAATGCTTTTTTTTTTATACAAAGAAAGAAAAGAAATGTAAGAAAAACCATTATATAAAAGGGAAAAATTATTAGTCTCAAATTAAGATATGTTTTATCTATTAATTAATATGTAAATATCATCCATCGTGTACAAATGAGCCAATATAATTATACAATTTTTTTAAATTAAGACTTACAAATTTATATTATTGTGTATTATATTATATTTTAAGGTTGTATATTTCGTATCTATAATGATTTAAGATAAAATAAAATAAATTTATATTTTTAATAAATAAATTAGATAATAAAAATTTATTTTTAAATAAATAATAAGAATATTTTAGTATAAATTATAGTTGATAATTATTAATTTTAATTATAATTAATTGTGATATGAGTTATGATAAATAGAATTTTTTAAACGACGTGCGATGTATTTTACTTTCTCATTCGAGTAGTCTCTGTCCTTCTTTTCCCTTCCTTGTGTTTCTCTCACTGAAAACGCGGAGAATATAAAATGCGAGCCGCCTATAAACGATCTTTCAATCCGATGTTGCTCAAGACACAAAACTTATTGGTACGTATGCAATTACAACATATTTAATTTAAAGCAGAAAAATAAAATAAGAAATAACACACCATAAAAAATTCAAAGATCGCTTTTTGATTCGTTGAGTGAGATTGTACACGTGGCAGAACATGTTCTTCGTCTTCTAAATTGGCACCTACCTCATTTTTCAGCTCTCTATAATAATAAGGGGCAATGAAACTCACTTCTCATCAGCCTATAGAAATCTCGGCTTTGCATTTGGTTTCCCAATATTTGTTCTTTCTCGATTCTTTCGAGGTTTTTTCATTTTCTGGGTTTTATTCTACTCCTGGGTTATTGTTCCTAGAGCTTGTGTTCTTTGCAGAAGAGATTGGTTGTGGGTGGAACAGAGAGGAAGGTTTGTACATTGATGGAGAGTACATTGAAAAAGATGACAATAAACGGCTCTGTTCCCGTGGTTGAAATGAATGATAAGCCTGCCTTGGGTGGAGGTGTTGAGGACGTGTATGGTGAGGATAGAGCCACCGAAGATCAACTTGTTACCCCTTGGACTGTCTCTGTTGCAAGGTGAGAGGCAATTAAAATTTTGGCTGATTTTTTCTTTTTATTGCTTTCACGTAATTTTAGTGGAAGTTGTTTATTCTATGGATCGGCTTTTTTGTTACTTCATGTTTTTGGCTTTATTTGCAAAACTTTATTTGGATTTTAGAAATCAATAGGTTTATAATTTTGCCCTATTAAAAAATAAAAATGATAAGATAAAAATTTCACTTCTTTAAGATCTATAAGAATCATAGAGTCATTAACTGTAATTTTAACTACAAGATAACTGCTTAGAAACTTATAGGGACAAAACTTTGTGACATGTTTTACTGGAGTTGAAGAAAGTTTCACTTGATCTAGTTAATTGTGCAGAGGTGGAGGCTGAAAGCTGTTCTGATGCTATGTAATTAAGAGCATGTCTGTACAGGAAAATTGATCTTGTCATAGTGTAGAGGTCGGATTTGCTTGTCTTTGATGAGAACCAATTGCCTCAAACTTCAATATATGTGGGAAGATATTAGAATTTCAAAGTATTAATGGCCTGACTGAAGTGAATATGTGTTGCAGTGGCTACACTTTGTTGCGTGATCCACGCCACAACAAAGGCCTTGCCTTTACTGAGAAGGAGAGAGATGCCCATTACTTGCGTGGCATGTTGCCTCCAGCGGTTCTGACTCAGGATCTTCAGGTTAAAAGAATTATGGCTTCTTAGAATGAGATGCAGCTTTTTGTTTGTTGAAACTAGATTGAGTAGTTTTCTTTTTCTGATGACTGTTATACTTACTTGGTGATATTAGGAAAAGAAGTTGATGCACAATCTTCGACAGTATGAAGTTCCATTGCATAAATACATGGCCATGATGGATCTTCAGGTAAGTTTGTTCTAATTTTTTAGTAATTGTGTGTATGAAATAAATTGAGGCTATAAAAGATATGATTTAGAAATCCAAACACTTCACCTATGCAGGTGGTTATTGTCATTAGTTGTAGATGCATATTCATCTGTTAGCTTGTTTAAACAATTTTGTTAAATGTTAAGGGTAGTTTCACTGCATGCTATGAAGTTGTACATATACTGGTGTTAAGGACGAGACAGTTTGCTTTGCACTTAATACTTTGCTTTATCATTGGATTGACGCATTATTGAAGATAGTCTACTCTCAAATTTGGTTAGCTTGTAATAGCCATTTAGGCATATTTTTGTTCTTTAATGAAACTCAATTGATTGAGAGACAATGATACTAACTCATTTATGTTGTGTGGAGTTTACAAACGTTGATAGCTCTTGGATCTATTTGCAGAAAATGTACCCTTAGTACTTGTATATTTCCACCTTTTACACTGTCCACTTCATTGCAATTTGCAGGAGAGGAATGAAAGGCTATTTTACAAACTTCTAATTGATAATGTTGAGGAGTTGCTTCCCGTTGTTTATACACCTACTGTTGGTGAGGCTTGCCAGAAATATGGAAGCATTTTCAGGCGCCCTCAGGGCCTATATATCAGTTTGAAAGAGAAGTATGAAATATTGTTTCATTCTGTTTTTAATATTTATGAATTAGTTGCACAGTTGGAGCAGATAATCAGCTGTTTTGTTTGAACTTATTAGGGGAAAGATCCTTGAAGTACTAAAAAACTGGCCAGAGAGAAGCATTCAAGTTATTGTTGTGACTGATGGGGAGCGCATTTTGGGGCTTGGGGACCTCGGATGCCAGGTAATAATGCCTTGCTCATTCAAGTTTCGAATCCAATAGTTTTGTAAAGAATCCAATCTTAATTGTTATTTATCTGTACCAGTCAAGAGAATATCAAGAGAATATCTATTGCCTCTTTTTTTTTTTATCATTACTCAGCACCCAACTGTTTTTGTTTACCTGGCTGTTTAAATCACTTTAGGGCATGGGCATACCTGTAGGAAAGCTTTCTCTGTATACAGCATTGGGAGGAGTTCGTCCTTCAGCAGTATGTTTTGGCACAACTATTTCTATTTATGTTTATATATTCTCTTGTTCTTTCTTTATAGATAGTAAGTAAGAAAATTTGATGAATCTCACTCTAATTCATTCCACATGTATTGTTATCATGTTGACCTGAAGACTTCATGCCAAATTTCTGCCTCATTTTAAATGCAAATTGATGAGTTCTTTATGCAAATAACTTAATATTTTATTCAGCAATAAATAAATAACTTATTAGTACAATATTTACATTGTATGCAGTGCTTGCCTGTGACCATTGATGTTGGCACAAACAATGAGCGGTTGTTGAATGATGAATTTTACATCGGACTTAAGCAAAGAAGGGCAACTGGGCAGGTTTATTGCATTTTCTCTAAAAACTGACAATCTGATTGTAGATTTGAAATATTTAATCAAGAAAATTAAGTTTGTAAATTATGTGATTTAGGAATACGCAGAGCTTTTAGATGAATTTATGACAGCAGTTAAGCAGAACTATGGTGAGAAAGTCTTGGTTCAGGTATTTAGTGGTTTTATTGTGTTAATTCTTTGAATTCTAGCTAGAATCTGCGAGTTCATTACATATGGTTTCTATTTTTTCTAATTTTATCAATTTCTTATTTCAGTTTGAAGATTTTGCTAACCACAACGCTTTTGAGCTGCTGTCAAGATACAGCTCAACTCACCTCGTCTTTAATGATGATATTCAGGTAAACAATTTTTTTTTGGACCGTTATAAATCTGCCTCCATTTTAAGAAATGTTTTCAAGCAGTTTCCTTCAATTTGGTTCAGGGTACAGCATCTGTCGTTTTAGCAGGACTTATTGCAGGCTTGAAATTAGTTGGGGGTGCATTATCTGACCATACATTCTTATTCTTGGGTGCTGGAGAGGTGAGATTGATTCACTTTGACACGATGATACATTAACCTAATTATTCTCTAACCGTTCATCAGAATCAGATTGACAGCTGACTTCATGTGCATAATGCTATTGCTTCTTGGTTTTCCATTTTAACTTTTCTCATTAAAAAACAAATGCATTTATATATGGATGGATTACATGGTACCCTTGTTTCTCATTTTTGTCTTTTGACTACTAAAGGCTGGAACTGGTATAGCAGAGCTTATAGCACTTGAGATATCAAAGCAGGTATTCACTCTCTTTCTAGTTTGTTCCATGTTTGCCTTAGCAAAGCACCTACTGGTTGTGATTAATAATCTATATCTTAACAGACCAAAGTTCCTCTGGAACAAACTCGCAAGAAAATTTGGCTCGTTGACTCAAAGGTAGTATTCACATCAGATATGAATTCTCTGCGTGGAAAAGAAAAATTTATCTAATTATGGTATTTTTATTTTTCTTTCTTTTTCTGGTATCACATGGTTATTATTTGATGCAGGGATTGATTATTAGCTCTCGTGTTGGGTCACTTCAACATTTCAAGAAACCTTGGGCTCATGAACATGAACCTGTTAAGGAACTTGTGGATGCTGTTAAGGTATGATACTAATTTCAGATTTTTCTTTGATGGGATGTCACAGCATCTTAAGCTCTCAATTTTTTTCTCTGCCATCTCATATTATGCTTCCATTCTATCAGGCTGTCAAGCCTACGGTGTTGATTGGAACCTCTGGAGTTGGAAAGACATTTACTAAGGAAGTAGTTGAAGCCATGTCAACACTAAATGAGGTGATCTTTTGCTCTCTATGTATTTATCTCCTCATCCTTTTCTTCCCTCCTGTTTATCAAGAAGAGTACATCTGATGTGGTTATTGGCATGCAGAAACCTCTTATATTTTCTCTTTCCAACCCTACATCACAATCTGAGTGTACAGCTGAAGAAGCCTATACGTGGAGCAAGGTAATAAAATTACATGGTTTAACACCTCTTTGGCATTTTCTGCGCTCATTTTGGAAGCATGTCAAGGCATCAATTAGTAGAACCCTATCTAATCATCAAATTTTCTTTCTAAATGCAGGGTCGAGCAATTTTTGCTAGTGGAAGTCCATTTGACCCTGTGAAATATGGAGATGAACTTTTTGTCCCTGGCCAGGTTTGTAACTAGCTTCTATTTTGTAGAGAGTAAAGTGTCAAAATAATCCAATAGCTTTGGAAAAATGTGTCGTTTAATCCACTAGTTTTACATAGGTGTCTTTAGTCCTTTAAGATTGAAAAAGGCATATTTTAGTCCAAAAAATGGTCGTTTCATCCACTAGGAGTCTAAGATTAAGGTCTCAAATACTCTTTTCCAATTCTAAAAGGATTAAATAACACATTTTTCAATTTTAAGAGAATCAAAAGATGTATTTTTCAATTCTAAAAGATTAAACGACACATGTCCAAAGCACAAAGACTAATCAGCCACTTTTCTTAAGCAACATCCACTAGGAGTCTAAGATTAAGGTCTCAAATACTCTTTTCCAATTCTAAAAGGATTAAATAACACATTTTTCAATTTTAAGAGAATCAAAAGATGTACTTTTCAATTCTAAAAGATTAAACGACACATGTCCAAAGCACAAAGACTAATCAGCCACTTTTCTTAAGCAAGAGGACTCTACGACATTTTACCCTTTTAAAGAAGTCTTATTCTCAAATGACTCTTCATCTTAAAATTGCGAAGGTTTTCATGAAGGCTGAACTTTTTCCTTCTCATCTTGGTCAGGCCAACAATGCTTACATATTTCCTGGTTTTGGTCTTGGTTTGATCATCTCTGGTGCTATACGTGTACATGATGATATGCTTTTGGCAGCCTGTAAGTACATAAATGACATGTTATAAAAAATAAGTTCACCGTTTAACTAATTCTACTTTTTACATTCTTGCAACAGCTGAGGCTTTGGCTGCTGAGGTAGCACAAGAGAACTTCAACAAAGGATTAATCTACCCACCATTTTCCAATATCAGAAAGATATCAGCCCATATTGCTGCTAAGGTCGCTGCTAAGGTGTATGACCTTGGTGAGTTTCTTCTTCATATCTTCATAGTAATCAGTTGACATGATCAAACATTTATTGATTTTTGCATTGTTTTTGTTGTTTACAGGTTTGGCTTCTCATCTCCCTCGACCTAAAGATCTTGTCAAGTATGCAGAGAGTTGCATGTACAGTCCTGTTTACAGAGGCTATCGTTGAAATTTCCTTTTTTTATTTTTTCTACTTATTTAACTTCTTGATGTATGTTAACCAAGTGCTATTTACTTTTTCTATAGTCCCAGCTAAGACTTTTAAATTATTCTTCTTTTGGCTTCTTTTCTTTATAAGTTCATGATTTATGTTTCATTTTTTAAGGAAAAACTTGTTACGAAATGAAATTTAATAATGAGAGTTGGAATATACAAGTGATATAATCAGGTGTTTGATGCTTACTCAATGCTAATGAGACATGTCCGAAGAAGAGAGGATTAAAACCAAAGAATAATTTGTGTACTATTGTAGTATGTATTATCATAGACATTTCTTTATGTAACAAGTTATGATATAATTACAATTGATATAATTATTTGTTGAAATAATACAATCTGTTTCTTTAAGCATATAATTAATTGTTAGGGCACAAAAACCATCAACATGCAACAAAGGGTTGTATTGATAATCATTTTAATTTTTAATTTTTTTACTTTAGAATTAAATTTTTGATTTTAAAATTTTTTGAAAAAAAATATAAGTTGTTTAATTATAATTTTTACTTTCAATTTTGAAAAGTAGAAATTGAAAATTAGATATTATAATTTTAAATTTTTTAAGCTTTAAAATTTGATTTAAAATTTATTTTTATTAAATTTTGACTATATAATAATTTTGAATAATGTTGGGTATGATTGAGAGTGGTTGAATTATTAATTTTTAATGTTTAGAAAAAAACTTAATTTCAAAATTGACTTGTTTTTAATTTTAAAATTTGATTAAATATTAAAAAAAGGGCCAAAGCTTTTTTATGTATTAAATAATTGGCTACAACTTACGCACACTGACAAAATTTGAGCCCACACTTAAAACTATTGCACTTACTCAAATTACCAAGAGTCTTATATTCTTCATCCTGAGTATATTTTGAAATTTGAATGGTTCCCGCAAATGATTTTTTTGGGTAATATGTGAATATAACAATCATGCAATAACTGTTCTAGGAATTTTATTTGGGATAACTATGAAATATTTTATTTAGAATTACCAAAATTACAGTTATTCCACAATTATTCTATTATCAAATTGTATCATTGGTATCAAGAAAAAAAAAATTGTATCATGACAATATTGAAAAACGAACATGTTTGTTAAAAAATTAAATAATTGAGAACCCTAAAAAGAGCAACATGAACGTTTATTTACTATAATAGGTCAAAAGGCATTGCTTTTCACGTTATAAAAAAAAACTAAAACTAACTACAAATTAAGAATGATTTACTTAATTATCTCGTTATAGAATTTATCTAAATCATATTAATTATGATTAGATTAAAAAAAATACCTACAAATGAGCGTGTTTATTTACAAAGTATCCACGGATTTGTATTTATAAAAAATACATTATTCTTTGGTTTATAAAATAAAATAAATAGTGATCTAAAATATCTACAAATAAACAAAAAATGATCTATAGTCGAAAAAGTATACTAGGATCAGGATCCTTAACACAAATAAGGAAGTGGCGTAACATTTTCTTCTGGTGTTATCTTAAACATTTTTAATAATTATTATTAATTAAACATGTAATAAATGGTATATTTTATTAGGAAGAAATACTCGATGAGTAAAATATAACTCAAAACCTTTTATAAAAGTCGGATATTTTCCTAAAAAAATAAAAAAATGTTTAATCTATTAACCATTAAATTTGAAATTTGAGATAATGAATTACTTATTAGCATTGTTCTCTATTAGATTTTTATAATACTTTACATCTATATATATTTGTATGTCAGTTAGATTTTTTTCTAAAAAATTGTAGATATCTTAAGAATTGTTTTATTCAAGGTTAAGTGTTAGAATAAAATAAATTTCGATGAAAATCATCACCTAAAAATAACTTAAAAATATTCATATTGTATCACAAAAAATTAAAGATAAAATATACATAATCGTACATGATTCATAAACATTAATTAATTTTACAATTCAATGACTTATCTTTCAGATCTACATGTTTTCCTTAGAGAATCATTTAGTTTTTTCCTTATTTTTTCTAACGATGAGACATCAGACAAAAAGAATAATTCACATGTGATATGAGATCATAATCGTTATATATATAATCAATAACTATATATCTATTTTAACTTATCATTAAAATTGATATTATTTTTAAGTCTCTATACATTAAAGGTTCACATTTTATTAGATATATTAAAGTTCAAACTACTTAAACCTTACAACGTATCACTTTTAAATGAGTTTAGTCTTATATGATAGTCTACGACACATAATTATTTACATATAAACTCAACGTTAGATTAAAGATTCAACAATCTCTCACTTAAAAATATATGTAACCTTATAATTATGCATTATAAAAATAACCTTATAAGTTCAACTTTGATGTCATTACCTAAATGTATTTGTATCCAATATGTTTTATTAATTATAACAACACAAAATCAAAGTAGCATTCATTACATTTGGGGTAACTCGACTTATCAATTGTAACATATATCGATACAATTGAATGATATAGATCATGATATAGATCAAACCATACTAAAATCAAAATGTGTTCAAGTTAAATTATGTTTATTTAGAATTATTTAATATTGAATTCTATCTAATTAGATCATGTTAAATAAAGTAATATTTTTATTATTACATAAGCTTTAGAGATATTTTTTATAATTTTTTAAATATTTTTTTTTAACTGAAACAAGATAATGAGACTTTAAGGATACAACTTCAAACTTATTTTGAGGTTATATTAGTGAATTAATTAAAATTAACTCTATATTATCTCATATCACATCTTATTTAATCTTTAATTAATTTATGGTGTAATATTATCTTATTTCATTTAAATATTATTATATCTTATCTTATTTTATTTAGATTATAATATCAATGGATCTAACTTTAAACATATATTTTCATTTTTTTATTAAACTTATATTATAAATTATTATTTATCATATTTTTTTATTATTTTTGTAATATTATTTATCTCATTTAGATCCATTAATAACAAATGAGATATCTCAATTAGTATTATTTCATTACTATCTTACCTCATTAAAAATTAAATAAAATAATATGAGATGAGTTTTAAAAATTAATGAATTATTTCATGAGTCTCATTAACATATCATCTCAATTTATGTTTTAATATTGTAATTAATTTGACGATAATGATTTTTTTTTTCTTATTTTCTTTGTTGAAAATTGACGAACTCTGTCATTTTATTTTATTCTTTTAAACCAATTAGGAAAAATCAGATAAATAATTTTCGCTATCATTTTGTACTGATAATAACTAAAGAGGAATTTAAATGGTGCGGATTGTATCTTATTTCAGAATTGGAGTCAGGTTATAGAAAACTTAAAATTAAACTTACGTGCAGTCATGAACTTATTAATTATGACCTTTAATTTAATGCCATATTCCATAGCTATTAGCTTTTTAATTGGAACTGAATTGGAAGGCAAAGTTCAAATGACAAAAAAAAAAAAAACTCCTAAAATGAAGTTGAAATTGTGATGAAGATTGAGGGCAGTGATCATCATAACAAAATAAGTGGAATGTAAAAGTCCACCATATATGCACCATGATTCCAAAATGGTGCTCTTGCTAATGATGATATTCATGACTTCAACTAATGCCTTCATATTCATTGAACATTTCAAAAATAGCTTCCTTAAGAGGGAAAAAAAAAGAGGATCGGAGAATAAACGAAGAAAAAAAGTTTTAATTGTTTGTCATAACATATAATTTTATTTTTAATCATTTTCATAAAATATATATTTTTTTATATTTAAAAATATAATTCATATATATATATATATATATATAACATAAAAACATATATATTTAAGGAATAGTTAAAATAAAATTATGTATGTGAATAATTATATCTTAAAAAAAAACATTTCAATTGAACACACACATGAAAAGCAAGCGAGATGGTGGACTCCCACCAATTCTGGACACGAAATAACTAGCAGAAGCGTGTTCAAAGATATATTAAAAATAATACATTTGTCGATATGATCGCTATTCCAATATTTGAAATTTAATATTCCGGAAATCAATTCAAGATTAAATCTGAGTGCTCTGACTCACCTCTTGAGTCTTGGGTTGTGCTTTTTTGACACTTTCCTAGTACGTAGATCATATGCTAGCGTACTAATATACCATTTCTATGTGACGGAGTGTTTTCAAAGAACAAAACAATACATTGGACATTCCATTGGAAGGAAATCAAAGTAAAAACCACGACAACAACAAAAAAAAAAACATTCCCCTTTATTTACAAATAAAAATAATTTATATATTTATTTAAGTATCTATTATGATTGTCTCTATCTTTTTATTAAAATTAGTAATATTTTTCTTTCATAATTTGTAAATTTAAGTTGAAAATAAATTTTATAATACTTATATAAATTCATTAGAGGTACAGAAATAAAATAAGATAAGAGATAATAAAAAGACAAAGATTAAGGATATATTTGGTTTACAGAATTAAAAATTAATAAAATGGATAATAGTAATAAAGTTGAAAGTTAAAAAAAAAGAAGTTATTATTGCAGTGTTTGATTGATCATTAGAATAAAAAAAATCAATATTATATAATGTTTAGTTTATAATTAAAATAAAATGAAAAATATTATATATTATTTTAATATCTCTATATTTCATGAAATTTAAATAATATTATTTAATTATTATTTTCTTTCTCATACATGATATGTTATTAAAAATTATTATTTTTAAATAATTATTACTTAATAAGCAAGAAAAATTATTTTTGAAATTTTTTTCTTTCATATTATTTGAATTTTATTTTAAGACAAAATTAAAATAATAATTTTTTTTTATATAATGTGAAGGGAAATAAATAAATTTTCGTATCTTTTAGTAACGGTTTCTATTCCATTTCATGACACAATCAAACATAGGAATATGTGAAAACAATTTTATCCTAAGTTTTATTAATTTCAACCGAAAGTTACCTAATAAAAGAGAAAATAAGGTAAGAGAGAATAAGAAATAATAATAATATCTTTTTTTGAAGGGAGATATAACTTTATTTTTTATAAGAGAAATTTAATTTTATCTTTGAAAAATTAATATTTTAAAAAAACATTCTAATTTTTATATGATTGTGATTTACATAGTTTTACTTTTATTTATTTTTAAAATAATATTTTTTTTTTACTTTATATAAAAGCAACATATATTTATCATATTTGGACATGTTAAAAATATTTTTTTATGTTATTCAAAAAACAACTTATATATATGACTTGAATTGAGATGAAAAATAGAGTTATATTTACTATAGATTATATATACGATTAAATTTTAAAAAAATTAAATTTATTTGATTCTATTTAAAGATTAATAGATTAAACATCCTCTCTTATCTTAAACAAAATAAATTACCCCTATGTAATACTAAGACTTAGATTATCATAATCACCAACTTTTGTGTAAAGTTTATCGAATGGCATGAAAGATTTTTTTTCCCCTCTTTTCAATCTCATCCTCCACCTTCTTATGTGACCCGAAAACATCTTATCAGCGCAGACCATTTACAACTCATATTAAGGGGTAAACATTTAAGAGTGAACCACACTCCCAATATAATCTGTTAATTGCAACTACTACCTCAAATGTTGTGACCACTATGCCTACTTAATTTGTTTCTCAGTGACAAATAAAAAAAAAAATTTGATTCTCAGTGCACAACAAATTGTGACCTGTGGACTATTGACATATATATATATAAGCCCAATTAATTTCTCTTTGTAAGTATCCATGTAAATTGTGATGTGACAATGTTACTATACTAACTCGTTGTTTTTGATCTATAAAGTCCACCAAATTTTATCTACGTTTTGTTTTCATGACTTTGAGCAGTGTGTTAAAAAAAAGAGTTTGAGCAGTGTGTTATAATATATTGAGACAAAGGAATCTCCTACCAGTTTCCCTTGGTTAATATAAATCCAAACTTCAAGGAAAACAGAGGAAGTTGACTTGGGATAAAGCGGAAGTCAGAATCTATTTTACTCTGAAGTACTTCTAAGAAATTCTGCTTTTTCCAATAATATATCTTTGTTTTTCTTGTTTGATTTCTTGGGAAGAGAAACAGCTCAACTTTACAATATGGAAGCCCAAAAGGACAAAGAGTGGATTGCAAGGAAAAACAAAAGAAACTGTATTATATCAGATTATCAACCAAAGTTGGAGCTAAGGCTTGGTCTTCCTAACCATGAGTCCAAACCAAAGTACTTAAATCTCCCATTTTCTTCTGAAAGAATAGTTCAACAAGCTTTTCTCACTCAATGGCCCTGTGAATCTGCACCCAGTTGCTCTCTGAAAAGGTTTGTATCTCTGCTCAATCTGTATATATTTATTAGGAAAAAGTCGACTTCCTTAATAATCCCAATGACTCCCGCGGTTTCACAAGCTCATGTCTCGAAATGTTAACTAATTCAATACTATTATTCCTACACTTATAAACTCATATAAGTCTTGTTTGCTATTATTTATAATATACTTCTCTATAGAAATTGCTTTGTTTCTAGGCTGCACAAATCAAAGCCAAGAGAGAAACAAATACCTGTGGATGAAGTGCATCTCAAAGCACTTTCTTTTGCAAATGATAAAGAGCATCACAAGTTAATTTTTTTTAAAAAAAAATCGAATTCATTTTAATTTATATTATTATATTCAAATTAGAGAAAAATAATAACATAGAGTAAAGTGTTATCTAACTATTTTCAATTTTTGTTAATTAAAAAAATTATTTTTAACGTAACAATCTTATATTACATGCAATTCTTTTTTTAACCACTTAATATAGGTGATTATTTCAATACTTTTGAAATAATATTTTAACAAAAAGTGAGAAAAAATTACTGTTTTTTTTTTTATCCCAATAAAAGTAGAAGTTCACCTAGCTCTATAGTTGGTTGGCCACCTCTCCGCTCCTCTAGGAAATGTGTGATTAACAGTATTGACTTTACAAAAACAACTCCCAAGTCATCAAAGGAAGCTATGCAAAAGGACAGTGAAGGAAAATCTGATGAAGGATCTAAATATCATATGTTTGTAAAGATAAATATGGAAGGAGTCCCAATTGGTAGAAAAATTGATCTTAAAGCTTATGATAATTACCAAGAACTATCTTATGCTATTGATGGACTTTTCAGAGACCTTCTTGCAGGTTTTCTACTAACTCATTAATCTTCTATATATGCATGCTATAACTTTTTGAAGCTTTTGATGGGTTTTGGTTGATTTAATTTTTTTGTTTATTAATTAACTTTACCCTTTCATATATATTAATTATTAGCTCAAACAAAATACTCTTCCACTGAAAATGATAACAAAAGGTGTAATGCTAAAGCAGTCTCTGAGTCCTTATACGAAAATGAAGAATATACTTTGGTTTATGAAGATAGTGAAGGAGATAGAATACTTGTTGGGGATGTTCCATGGCAGTAAGTACAAATATCTCTTCCTTTGCTCTTGTCAATTTCTTGGCTTATTAGGCACCCGTGACTTACATAATTAGGGTGACAATTGTATCATATTTGTTTCAAATTTCTAGAATAAATAATTAATTCTCATTTAAAATAATATTTGTTGAATCTTAATTTTGAACTTAAAAATAAAATTAATTACTCAATATTTTGAAAACTTGAATTGAAAAATTAGAACTTAAAAACATAATTTATGACAAAACAAGTTCTTAGATTATGTATTGATATAAATTCTATATCAAGAAAATTGTAAGAATTTTGTGTGAAAAAGATTATTAGAAGCATATCAATTTCTATATAATAAAAAAATATTTCTATAAGATTGCGCATCGTTTTAACTAGAAAAATTTGGTGGTTTTGAAGAATGTTTGTAACCACAGCGAAGAGGCTACGCGTGTTAAGGTGCTCTGAAGTTTCAACCATGCAGGGTAATCAAGAATATTCTTTCTTTTTTTCTTTTTTTAAGTATAAATGGAGTGTCATTAACTTCTAGCTTTTGAACTTACAAGTTGAACTGTTTTCAGGTAGTAGCTGTGTGAATGATAAAACATTGCTTGATCATATGGAAACTGCTAGATGATTTTCCCTTTCCATGAAGCTATATATGCTTAAAAATGTTTATTTAGGTATCTTTTTACTTGGAATATATATATATATCCTTGGCTCATGTGAGTTGCTATAGTTAAACTGAAAAAACAGACGATAAAACGTTACACTAGGAAAGCTTCATTCTAAAATAGTTGTCTATTTTCATTTTAATTTTTAATTATTATTATGTTTTAAGATAAACTTATAATTAATAATTAACGTGATTAAATTAACAAATTTTATAAGTATTGATAATAAATAAAAAAATAAATGACAAATGATGGTTTAAGTATTTTAATTTTAATAAAAAAATATTTTAATTTTTTATTTATTAGATATGATAACATAAATGATAAAGAGAAATCGTAAAAATCTATTTTGTTAAATAATATACTTATATTACTTCACTTGTACATTTAAAATTGGGGAATATAAATTCATTATTTTACAAAAAATGTTCTTTTGTTATCTTGTTTGGAGAGCTAACAAACATATTTTGTCACAACTAACAGATAGAAATCTAGAATGTATTCTTATTAAAATTAGTCCACTATAACTACCTTTTTTTTATAAATAAATCTATGGTTGGGTCTAATAATTTTTTTAAATAAATATTACCAAAATATTTTTTCTCTTTTATTTTCCAGTCCTCAATATTTATAAACAAACTTGATAAATTTTATAAAATAACACTTTAATATTATTAAATAGAATTGAATTTATCTAAGTTTAAAATTGAACGGATATAACATTCAATAAGTTAAAACTTTTTAATAATAAAATATATGAGATATATATAAACACTATTATATTTATGAAAAAAATTTCAGGGTAATATAGATTTTTTTTTGCATGTTATCTTATGACTTTCTAATAATAAATATCTTCTTTTTTAAAAAATATTTTTTTATGTAGTACCATCACAATTGTTGTAGTAAATAATTATTGATTAAAATAATAATTTTTTTTAAATTTATAATTAATTTTAAATAATTTATATAAAATATATTTTTATATTTTTTAATTAGAATCACATGGGCTTGGAGCTAGTCATTTAATGTACTTTTAGAACAATACGGATTTAACAACAATTCATAGAATAGGAGTCCCAATTTTATAGGCTTAACAAAACTACGAGTATTTGAGGTGTAAAAGGTTCATATATAACATATTTTTTTATAAATATATAAAAAAATATTTTATTTTTAAAAATTATTACTTTTAAAGAAAAATATATTTTTTATTGAAGAAAAAATACATATTTTAAAAAATATGATGAAAATTATTATTCAAAATAAAAGAATATAACGATAACAATGATGATGTATAATGATGTGTAGCTTCTAAGTACAGTCTTTTCTTTTCTCAAATATTATGTAATTTATTATAATTAAAAAAAAGAGATTATCATTTAATTTAATATAATTTAGGTTTAACAAAACTTAAAACTATAATTTAAAAAGTATAATAAAATAAACTACAATGCAAACAATACATATATAATATAATCTAGATTGTACTAGTTTTGCTAATTTTGGAGGCAGATGTACTTTATATCCTTCTAGATGGAAGCTTTGAAGTTTTAGACTTTTAGTTGGTTCAAAGATTTGAACCGTTCAGCTAAAGAAAGCATCATTTATTTATTTATTTATCTTTTTGGTTCAATTTTTTAAAAGGAAGTTTCTATTGGTAGTGTACGAGATAGATGCAATCATAAGCCTATAAGGCGGCTAATTCGGATGGCCCACCGCTTATCTGTTTTAAAAATGAATTGACTCTAACCTCAATGGATAATTAATTATTCATGGAGATTGAAGTATTAAATTACTTTGTATTTAAAATTAATATATATATATTTTAAAAATATTTAATAAGAATGGAAGAAAGTAATCAATGTAATTAATAATGAATATATTTTAAAAATAATAAATAATATATTTTAGTTGAGATGTTATTAAAAATATAATAAATTATTATATATATATTAATGATTAATAAAATTTAAAATCAATATATTTTTTTAAACAATAAATACTAAATATTTAATGGAGGGAAAAAATGTAATTAAATATACTAAAAATATAACAACTCACTACGGACCTGGTATTAAATTATTAAAACCACTTTACGAAGTTACAAACCAGAAGTTAAGAATTAATATATCTAAATTCTGCAATGATATTTATAAATAAATAAAATACGGTATTATAATGACACAAAATTTATAATATATTGAAGCAACTATTGTACTAAAAAAATTCTGATGCTATTAAAGCGCTCTCTGGTATAAAAATAATTTACTTGCATACGGAATATCGATTGTTATGATTTTACCAAATCTTATTTAGCTTCAATGAAAAAAGAAATTATTTTGTAAATCCATTATTATTTACTCAAACAATGATAACAAAGAAAACTAAATTGAAATCAACATATAAACAACAAATTATAAAAGTGACCACATCAAAAATAACCAAAATAAATAAAACAAGTAAAAAAATTAATAAGTAAACATATAAATTTTAAAGTTGTTATTTTCCAAAAGAACGGAACTTACATCTATAATTCGAGAATCCAAACAATATTCTACTATCAATGAAAGAAGATTATAATCTATACTACTTAAAAATATTATAATTATTTATTATCATCATCATACAAACATTACTCATAAACCCAAAAAATACTCTTAAGTCTCTTACGTCTCCAATGAAGATATGTTTAGATTCTAATGTTTATAATGTATTGAATAAGAGATGTAAGGATTATAAGTGTTTGTTATTTTCGTAGATAAAATATATACTTGTAAATTTATTTTTATGTCTGTTATCAAGTTTATCAAGAAAAATTGAATAAATATTCGAATTTTAAATAATCGTATTCCAGATATATTTTTTATAATTACGACATATAAGATTACATTCATGTATTTAATAACACATGTTCATAAATCTAAAATTATTTTTGATGCTAAAATATTTATTTAAATTTAAATCAATTTATGAAATTATCAATTAGTTATCTCTTAGATAGATGTATTTAAATATTTTTTAGATACGTTTTAATATTTTTAAGATGTGTTTTAAAAAAAATATTTTTTTATAATATTAAAGTTTTTTATGAGCTTTAAAAAATTAAACCCAAAATATATTAAGTCTTAATACTACTAGATCATTATTATTATCTATATATAGACACATTATAGTTAAATTTATGTGTGTTTGCTATAATAGAAAAAACTGTCGAACAAACAAAAACTACTTGCATGTCGAAAAGAAAAAGTAAGGAGTAAAGTGACACCACATATTAATTAATTTTCTTTAAAAGTGATCCTTAATTGTGATGGATTAATAGATTATGTTGAGATTTATTAATATTCTTTAAGAGTGATCCTTCACATAAAGAAAAAACACACGTATATATATATATATATATATATATAAGAATTGAGAAAGCAATAAAGGTGATTAGCAACAACAATGGATGCACGTACGAATATATCATTAATGAATCTTTAGTTAGTAATGTTAATCTAAAATCACATAGGATTTTCGGCAAGATAATTTCTATTTGTTATTTTTTAGTTTCTTTTTAATTATATTTTTAGATTAAATAATATTACGTGTGATCATAATTATTTGATTTAATTATTAAATTTAGAATAAGTAATTTTCATTAAATTTGTACTTAATATTTTTTATCTAGAATTTACTAGTTGATTTGATTTAAATGACATATGTTTTAAATCATATAGTTAAGATTATTAATTGTTAAATCCATTCTAGAACACACATCAGAACTTGTATTTTTTGTGTTAACTTTTTTGCAGTTAATTTGTGAACGATCTGATTGGCGGGAAGCTTATTGGAACGTTGGTCTGAAAACCATTCATGCTAATATTAGAAACTGTGAAAATAGAGTTGGGGCTTATAAGTAAAGTAAATTGGGACAGTATCTTAAGGAGGGTAGCATAAAATCGAGTTTGTACTTGAATATTTGATTTTCATAGTAAAAAGTTAAGTGGTATGGTGGATTTTCTCTTAGGTCATGGTTGGGGCCTAGGTTATTTTTATCTAAAAATATCGTGTGTTGTTCTTTTATTTTTACATTTATTTATTACACACGATTACATGCTTAACCGCTTTGTTTAGGTTATTAAATTATAAATTGATAAAAATTAAAAATAATCTATTCATCCCCTTCTAGGTTAATCATGTCCATATTTTATAAACTTTCAGGAGAGAACAATAACTTAAAGGAGATTACACTTAAAGAGTTGCTCAAAAAAAAAAAAACCAAACTTCCTTCCCCACTTTAGCCCCACGTGTAAATTCTCATGTTCTTGTTCATCGTTTCTTAAAAAAATTTACAAGTTCGATCGATCGACTCCTTATTTGATTGATTGTCTTATTGAAACTAAAAATCTAAAATTGGGCAAAAATTCTTCAATTGATGCACAATTGATCGAACTATCCATAATCTATTCGAAGCTACATATATAAGGCTTCTAATCCAACATTTGATACTTGATTACTCGCATTGATTTTCAAACATTTCCATAAATTTATAAGATATATTACAATTATATTTACACATATTTACTTCTTTTTTTCATAAAGATGGATTTACTTCTAAGAATAAATTAAACATGTTTTGTTTTATTTGACATAATTTCTTACTAAATTTGATTTTTGTTTTAAATTTTTTTTAAGTTCGCAAATAATGAATTATGAAGATTCTTTAATGTAAAATTATCAAACTATAACTAAAACACAAAAGATTTTGCTTACATGCTTCAAATAATTTTAAATAATTAACTATGCTGATTAGTGTTTTTTATATTTTTGATTTGATTGTTCCTAATGTATGTTTGATTTGAAAAAAATGAAATTTTGTATTTTTATCAATTTAAAATATTCTACCGTATAAAACAAATTCATAAAAAAAAATTAATATGGCATTCTTATGAGATATAAATTTGTGAGCAAGACTATAATTTTCAATCACAATTTATCACATGCATCATTTCATATTTATTACAAATTTAATATATTTAATACACTTAAAACAAAACTTCATAACCCTTTTTCTTTATACTGAACTAAATAATTTTCTTTATATTGAGTTCTTTTCTTTTAAAAAAATATTGGGTTACTCCATATACTATTACAAAAAGGGGCATTAAAGTCGGTTAAAAATTGACTTTAAACTAATTTAAAATTGATTCGTTGAACCGACTTTAAATGAAACGACTTAAAGTTTAAAGTCGGTTCAAGGCGTGAACTGACTTTACGTTTAAAGTCGGTTCACGCGGTGAACCGACTTTAAATTTATTCATTTTTTATACTCAAATAAAAACCTGTATTCAAGCAGAAAAAAAAAACCAAAATCAGTTTAGTAAATAGTTCAAATAATACAAATATTTGAAAAATAAAATATTAATTAATAACAGAAAAATTATCACGATTTTGTTCTATTTTATTCAAGATCATCATATTCTCCTCCTTATGTTATAATACAAACCTACATATATAATACAAAAATTTATACACATAAATAATAACACATAATAATGGTGTTTTGTAAGTGAGAAATGTGTATAAATGTTTTGAGTATTTTGCTCAAAAAAATAGGGGATCTAAAAGATTAGTTAGAGAGGAAGAAAATCCACTAACCGGTGCTGGAAATGGTAGTCGTAGGTGGCCGGAAAATGAGAAAGAGTAGAGGAGGTTTTGGGTTTTTGAGAGTTCTGTAACGCTGAAAATAGTTTCTGTCTAGGAAGAAAGAAGAGAAAAGAATTTATCCACGTGTGTAGCGTCGGTTCCACGTGTCAATCGACGCTATGACATGGCGAACCGACGCTACACATGAACGTCACGTCGGTTGACACCTGGAACCGACGCTATCCACGTCAACCGACGCTATCCACGTCAACCGACGCTACGTCCACGCATAACATCGGTTCCATACATCAATCGATGCTAAATCCTACGTGGATAGCGTCGATTCTATACTGAACTGACTTTAAATCAATTTAAAGTCGATTTTTGGAAAAAAACAACTTTACGTATCGATTTAAATACTTATATTTTGTAGTAGTGATAAAATATATTTTGATTCAATTATGTGAGTTCCCACCGGAAAGAATTATCATACACACGTTGGAAAACAGGAAAGCATTATATGCCATTATCACATTCAAGTTAAATTAGGAGCAATTTTTTAAATAAAACATAAAAAAATTTATTTAAATTTTAATGAGCTAAAGATATATCATGATAAACAATGATATATATTGTTATGAATGTTTGAATGTTTGAACAATGATATATATTGTTATTTATTAAATAAAAGTTAAATATTATCAATACATTAATAATACATATTATTTTAATTAGAGAAAAACATAACAGTAAATCAAAATAAAAGTGAAAAAAATGGAGAAAATTTAATAATATAGATGGAATAAAGATATTTTAGTTTTTCTATCATAAGATGTATAAATCCACCCTATGCTATTGGAATATATAAAAAAAGTAAAATTGATAATATTTATAAATTTTAAATTATTATTATTATTATAACAATTTTTTATTAACTAAAACTTCTTATATAATTAAAAGTTATTTCATATACTGTAGTATTAACTAGAAAAATTCCTTATACACCCAGTATACTGCGGGAGAAGAATTGTATTAGGACTAGGCCATCTATAATATATAAATAGGGGAGCCGCTTGAATGTTAGTGCGTAGATTAGATATATTAATTATTTATAAAAAAACTAATGTATTTTAATAACTTTATTATTTTTTTAAAAAATATTTTAGTTTTTTTATAAATTTTTTTTTTAAGGATAGTAAATATTTGAAGAGAAAAATAGCAAAATTTTTTAAAAAAATATAGAAAATATAGTTATTAAAATATCAAAAATGATCTAAAATAATTAAAGTGTACACACATGTAATAATAATATAACTAAAGTATTCCATTTTGAGTAAAGTTAATAATATGTTAAATTTGTGAAATTAAAGTAACATTATGTATATTTTTGGTTTGATTATATAGTTTATTTTATCTATAAATAAAATTTTATTTTTAACACTCCTTCATATAATATATGTAGATTTTTTATTATAATATAAAAAATAAATGTTTTAAGAATATTAAAAAATACGAGATATATATGTTTCTTTTCATTTAAAAATAACACTCCTCGTTGTGTCACAAATTTTGTTTAATTTTTTTTATATAAATTTTTGATTTTAACAAATAATATGATATTCTACTTCTTATTGTTTTTATTTGTCAAATATAAATCATCTATAATTAATGTAAGAGTTAAATATTATTTTCTATTAATAATTTTAAATTCATCGCATAAAAATTAACAGTTAAGGTTTAAAAACAAGTATGAACAAATAAATAAAAACAAGTAATAGATCTTATTATTAACAATTATTTATTTTTAATATGTCATGTGTAGTCCTAACTAAAGATTCCTTAAAAATGAAGTTTAGATTTTGAATTTAGATAGATATTAAGTAGTATTGTTATTTCAAAAAGTATAGGATTTTATTCGTCCCCAAATCATATTTTCATTGATTAAAAAGTCCACGAACAAAAAAGTTACACTTTATTCTCAAAATTTTAAAAAATTAACATTTAAATTCTATTTTATCCTTTTTATTTGACATACCAACATTTTAACCATAAAATCCAATATGTTGGACGTTTGTTTACCTTGATTAGGGTTTAATCTATCTAAAATAATAAGGCATATCTCTAACTAATATTAACTTAAATCCTAAAATACATGGATTAATTCTAAAATGATTGATTGTTGTAACCTTAAATTGATTAAATTAATATATACATAAATTATATATTGGTTTCTAATGTTAAAATATTGATATAATAAAAGAAAAGGATAATTGTTAGGTTTATTTATCTATTTGATACCTAACATGTATAAAATAGGGTTGAGCATTAATTCGAAACCAATGGTTTTAAGATAATTTGAATTCAATTCGATCCGAAACAAATTATCAAATATTCAATCTGAATCTGATATTCTATAAATGTCAATCTAAACAAATCTAAATCCAAATCCGATCGAATAGAGTCAAAATTTTAATTTAAATCTATAAAAAATTACATAAATAAGAAAATTATGAAATATTCAATCCGATCCGAACCGCTATAAATGTCAATACGAACAAATCCAAATTCGAATCCAATATAATTTCAACCTACAAAATGAAAAATTACATAAAATTAAAAATAAAAATATTTTTATACAAATTAAAAAGTAGGTGACAACATAATTAAAAATAATTCAACAAAAATAATCAAAAAGAAAAAATTTAACATCAATTACATAATTTAACTCCAAATATACATAGTAATAATTTAACTCCAAAAAATTTAATATCAAGTACATAAATTAACTTTACTTTCCAAACATTAATAATAACAAGAACTCTTTTTGATAATCATTCAAAGTTTAAGTCACCAATACCATCAAGAACATATGCATGATGAAAAATTAAAAAAACTTAAAAATATACATAAGTAATAAGCTAATAAACATAATAATATATAAAAACTTTAATTTTCTCATAATATGATAACAAATAAATATATATATATTCAAACTATATATTTGAAAGTTTTATGCAATATATCTGATTCTAGAGTCTCAATTTCATCAAGTGACTCTTGGATATTAATGATTGGAGATGAATGAATCCAATTTTAAGTGCAAATCAAGGATTGTATAGTTTTAGAAGATAATGAACTCATGTATAGACTAATTGTACTACCACCAGTAGAGAGTGCAGATTCAGATGCTAGAGTAGATACCGGTATGACCAATACATCTCGACCTATCAAAGAAAAAATCTTAAATCTCGAGGAATAAACATTCCACCAACTTAAAAGATCAAATTTCTTATCATCCATATCAACCAATGCTTCTTGCAAATATTTTTCAACCTTAGATTTGTTTTCTATAGTATGAACTTCTTTTAAATGTTTTCTCTTACGAGAAGCATAAAGTTGGAATGCATCTACTTCTAAACAAAAACTTTATGTACCCATTTCTAAAGGTTGAGAAGATTCTTCTGTGTTTGATGAAAAATAAGTTTTACGATACTCCTCATACATATCTTTCAAAAAAATTTCACCCTTTTTAAACTCATTGATGCCTCAATCTCATCCCCATTACACAATTCTAACAAACTTAGATGTAAAGAACACTCTTTATGTCTAGGATCAAGTAAAACAGATACAAAATAACATCATATTCATTTTAACTATTTTTCCCTAATATTTGTCAAACTTTACTTTCATCTCACTAGTCATCTTCATCATAATGTAATCCTCATATTTACTCCACATATCAAGTTGATCATGAATAAAAAATAATACGATCCAAGAAGAAATTAGAAGTCACATGCAAAGATCCAAAAAACATTAAAGTTGCTTCATAAAAAACTTTCAAAAATTGGACAAAATGTCAATCATTATCCCAATCCAATTGTAGTCGGAACTTGTTTAATTTTACCTTGAAAAAACTCTTGATAGTACCCAAAATCAGTGATCTCTAACCTTTCAAATGCCTTTTGAAAATACGTTGTTGAATCCAACATCAAATAAGTTGAATTTCACCTTGTTGTAACATCTAAACAAACAAGTTTTTATAATTATGTAAATAACCATGATGTACTACAAAATTTTATTTAAATACTACTACAATGATATACGTGAAAAATAAAACAAAGTTGTTAATGCCAAGTGTTGAACCTTGTCCAAGAAGGAGAAAACCTTTTAATGATGACATTTGTTCCACCAAGATGGAAGATTTATGTCATAAACATCAAGTTCTTTTAATTAACTAGAAACATATGGTTAAATATATTGCATTTTTATCTAATTGTTTTGGTCAAATATTGCTTGATAACATATTTTTGAAGTGAACAAAGTAACATGAAAATGCTTGTAACTCAATTAAAGCATGAAAAACATAATTTTTTGAGAAAAATACTTGACCAATCGCCTTTGAAAATCTGCCGTGGTCTAGATCTTGAAAAGTTACTTGGAATAAAAAAAATCGTCCAAAACAAACCTCATAGCACAAAGTTATGACCGTTCAAAGTTTTCCTATAATGTCACCCAATTTTTGTTCTACAATACCATCATATTTCCACTTAAATTCGTAATTTCATCTCATAGTTTTTGAAAATTATTATAATAAAATAGTACATCTCACAATATGTTCTAGAGAGCTTCTTGCTTCACACATTCACTTGAAACAAAAGTAATAATTATCAATAGCAATCAAACACAGAGTATTTAAATATTGGATCTGAAACCAAAATTCAAAAAAAGAAAAAGTTCAAACAAATCTAACATTCTGTGAAGGATGATGAAGAACAATGAACAACAATAGGATGATGAAGAACATCAAACAACAACAGGATGATGAAGAACAATGAACAACGATAAGATGATGAAGAATAATTAACAATGACAGGCGATATGTAAACACTAAACAACAAGCAATGACAGGAGAATAACGACAAGCGAACAATGACTGGAATGAGCAACTGAAACCAACGACGAGGGTGGAGTCGAGTATGAGAGACAAAGAGAGAAATGACTACTGAAGAAAATTTTAATTTAGGGTTTGTTCAAAGAATAAGAGATGGCACTGTATAATATTATGTTTAAATGTTTAATTATAATATTATAATATATTATTAATTATTATATATATTTTAAAATAATATATTAAATATATCGGATCAGATTAGATTATACAGATTTGAATATTTTTAATTAGAATCCGATCTGACTTCAGATCAAAACCACTCAATTTTTTTGAATTTGATCAAATTTTTTGAATTTTTTAAATTGATCAAATATTTTGCTCACCCCTAGTATAAAATATTAAAATTTAATATATAACATTCTAATCATATAATTTAATTCTTAATATTTTTAAATTTGATAAATTTAATCTAAAATTTTAATTATTGTAAAATATATTTAACGATATTATAAATAATAATTATATAATTAAAAAGTCTATCACTAAGTTATAAATCTTATCAAATTAATAATTATATTTAACATTATGCTTTTCGAAGTAAATCGAAGTTAAATGAATTAAAAAGTCAAATTTAATTACAATTAAGCATAATTTTGTTAAATTAATTTAACAAAAAATTATAATATTGGATTAAACATATCAAATTTAAAAATATTATAATTAATTTGTATTAATTAAAAGATTAAAAACTAAATTATATCGGAGAACAAAAAATATAGGCCAAATTATTAATAATAGAGCAATATATATATATTTTTAGAGTTAATTGTACTTGTGTATTGTTTATGAGGTAATGGTAATGTTTTACATTGATATAAAAGTTAATAATATAATATAATATAATTTTTTTGGGTAAGAAATTACGAGTATCCTAACTTTTTGAAAATAATAATAATAAATGAATTATTTGGTAATTTGGTAAAAAATTCTAGAGCAAATTTAAACCGTCCAAAAGATCATGCACATACGACATAATTTGCTCAAAAATAAATAAACAAAAAGCTAATTATTGTAGTTTTTATTTCTGGTTTGTTCCTAAATTACTATTAGCCAATCGCAATCAATATAATAATCGTTGTTTGAACAAAACTCCAAATTAGGAGTTGACTACTTGACTGCCTCACCTCACCAGCCCAACTGCCCAAGTGGCATTACTGTAATGATATCAAATTTCAATGTCGTTTAAACAAGTTCCAACAAATAAAAATCACGTCTTCCATACTTTCACATGTTTGAACTGCCATATTTTCCCTGTAAGACAACACAATCGGAGAACCGACCTGAAATAAATGGAAATGTCCAAAATACCCATATCAATTCCCAAAACCACTTTACTACTCTTCGTATTTGTCCTTCTGTCCATGCCCTTTGTAGTAATTCCGCAACTACCAAATACCGAACAATCAGTCCTCTTAGGCCTTAAGCAGCAGTGGGGAAATCCACCGTCTATGGAGTCATGGAATTCATCATCCTCACCGTGTGATTGGCCGGAAATTCTCTGCTACGACGGTTTGGTTACCGGAATAATACTCCGTGACAAGAACATAACGGCGAAAATTCCGACTACAATCTGCCACCTTAAGAACCTCACTGTACTGAACTTGGCTTGGAATTACATTCCTGGGGAGTTCCCTAAAGTTCTATACAATTGTTCTAAGCTTCAACATCTTGACCTTTCACAAAACTATTTTGTTGGTCAAATACCAGAAGATATAGATAACATGTCAAAGCTTCAATTTTTATCTCTCGGAGGCAACAATTTCTCCGGCGATATACCTGCGGCCATCAGCCGGTTTCCAGACTTGAAAACTTTAACTTTATTTGGGAATTTGTTAAATGGGTCTGTTCCTAAAGAGATAGGAAATTTGTCCAATCTTGAGGTTCTGAAAATGGGCTATAATGGGTTGCTTTTACCTTCTTTAATACCTCCAGAGTTTGGAAACTTGAAGAAGCTCAAGTATGTTTGGATGACACAGATGAATTTGATGGGTGAAATTCCAGATAATTTTTATACTCTTTGGAACTTAGAGCACTTTGATCTTTCAATGAACAATCTTGTGGGTGAAATTCCAAGTGGGTTATTTTTGTTGAAGAATTTAACAAAGTTGTATCTTTTTCACAATAGATTGACTGGTGAAATACCCAGAAAGATAAAAGCTTTGAGATTGAATGATATTGACATTTCTATTAACAACTTGACTGGTTCAGTTCCTGAAGAATTTGGGAAGCTAAAGAATTTGACACGTTTGAGGTTGTATTCGAATCAATTGACAGGGGAGATTCCAGCAAGTTTAGGATTAATTCCTACTTTGAAGGAGTTTATAGTTTTTAGCAACAAGTTGAATGGTACTCTGCCACTAGATTTTGGTCTACACTCCAAGCTTGAAGATTTTGACGTGTCAAACAATAAGTTAAGTGGTCAGCTTCCTCAAAATCTATGTTTTAATGATGCTTTGTTAGGAGTTATTGCGTTCTCTAACAATCTTAGGGGAGAATTGCCAAAAGGACTTGGAGATTGTGACACACTTAGTACTGTTCAGCTTTACAATAACAATTTTTCAGGTGAAGTTCCTTTAAGCCTTTGGACAGCTTTGAATTTATCCACCTTGATGTTAAGTGACAACTCTTTCTCTGGTCAACTTCCAAACAAGTTGGCTTGGAATATGTCAAGGCTTGAGCTTAGTAACAACAAGTTTTCTGGGAAAATTCCCGAAGGAGTCTCCACATGGTCAAGTTTGATAGTTTTCAAAGCTAGTAGAAATCTGTTTTCTGGGCAGATTCCAATTGAACTGACAAGCCTTTCCCAGTTAGCAACTTTATTTCTTGATGATAATCGGCTTTCGGGTCCATTACCATCAAAAATCTTCTCATGGAAGTCTTTAAATACTCTGAACCTCTCAAGAAATGAGCTTGAAGGGCAGATTCCAACTGCTTTTGCTTCTTTACATAACCTGCTTTATTTGGACTTAGCAGGAAATCAATTATCAGGTGAAATCTCTCCTCAACTTGGCAATTTGAAGCTTAATTTCCTCAACTTATCTTCCAATAAACTGTTTGGTAAAATCCCATATGAGTTTGATAACCTTGTATATGAAACTAGTTTCTTGGACAATTCAAATCTATGTTCTGATACCCAAAATCTTAACCTTCCAACTTGTGACAAAAAACAACATGAAGCCAAAAAACTTTCAACAAAAATCCTTGTTATTATCCTAGTTCCTGCCATTACTATTTTTCTAGCCACTATTGCATTGACCTTTTATGTGGTCAGAAAATTGAGGACGAAAACACACAAGGAAGACTTGGTATCATGGAAGCTTACTTCCTTCCAGAGATTGAATTTTGCAAAATACAACGTTTTATCGAATTTGAATGAAAACAATCTCGTTGGAAGTGGAGGGTCAGGGAAAGTATACAGAATTGACACTAACTCTCTTGATGGATTTGTTGCTGTAAAAAGGATTTTGAATAATAGAAAATGGGACGAGAAGCTAGAAAAAGAGTTCTTAGCAGAAGTTGAGATATTGGGCACAACGAGGCATTCCAACATTGTGAAATTGTTGTGTTGTATTTCAAGTGAGAATTCAAAACTTCTAGTTTATGAATACATGGAAAATCAAAGCTTGGATATGTGGCTTCATAGTAAAAGAAGAAGATCAAATCCTGGGATGGGTTTAGCACACTATGTTGTTTTAGACTGGCCAAAGAGATTAGAGATTGCAATAGGAGCTGCACAAGGTTTATGTTATATGCATCATGATTGCTCTCCTCCAATCATTCACAGAGATGTTAAGTCTAGCAATATCTTGTTGGATTGTCAATTCAAGGCATGTATAGCAGATTTTGGGCTGGCCAAGATATTAAACAAGCATGAAGATCCAAATACTATGTCTGCTCTTGCTGGCTCTTTTGGCTACTTTGCTCCAGGTAATACCTCTTATGTCTATTTGTTTGTACTTACCATAAAAGTGATTTATTTATGCACTTAAAAGTGGTTTTATAAGATAATGCTTTTAATAAAAAAAAAAACATAAAATTTGTGTATGCATGTTAGGAAGCACAAAATGTGCTTGCTGAGCCCTTGAAAACCCTTACGAAAAAAGTTCTATTTAATTCATAAGCGTTTTTAAGGGTCCAAAGCATAAACAAACAGAACTTTAAACGAAAATCATTTTTCATTTGAACAAGTATATTTTATCTCAATGAATAACTAAATTTGTTTCAATTATTTGACTGCAGAGTACGCTTATACAACAAATATCAATGAGAAGGTTGATGTCTATAGCTTTGGGGTTGTACTCCTAGAGCTGACAACCGGAAGAGAACCAAATAACGGAGAAGAGAAAATGAATCTAGCAGAGTGGGCATGGCTGTACTATAGTGAAGAGAAATCTATTCCTGATGTTTTTGATGAGGATATTAAGAAATCCTGCTTCTTAGAAGAGATGACTGCAGTGTTTAAACTAGGACTCATCTGCACAAGCACAGTACATACGACTCGGCCTTCCATGAAGGAGGTTTTGCAGATTCTTCGTCAGTATGGTCCTCAAAAAGTTTCAGAAGTTAAAAAGGTGGGCAATGAATTTGATGTTTCTTCCCTTCTTGGCGGTGTCAAGTATATTTCTAGTTACAAGCGTAGCAAAAAGGTAACAACCGTAGACGAGGCTGACTTAGTTTACAGTATCTGACTAAATGGTAGCAAAAAAGAACATTAATTAAAATTGCATGTTTTGATCCCAATAATAATAATAATAATAATTATAATAATAATAACTTGCATGTAGCCATCAATATTTCACAAGTGCGAATTTGACAATGGCATCATTTTTTCAGAGATTCACTAATTGTGTCTCAATATATTAAGGAGTAATGAATATGAAAGATCTAATGAAAAACTCAAACCCTAAAAAAAATAAAGCTATGTTATATGCATGTGTCATTAGAGAGCCTAACTTTTAGGTTAAATTTTTAACAAAAAAATAATTACATTTATATTTTTTAGTGTTAAATAAAATATAATTTATTTGTAGTAATATATAATGATTTATTTCTTATATTTTTAATATGTATCACTAATAATTAACAAAATAAAAGTGACAATATGATGAGAAAGATGTATTTTTGTCTACGATTTTGACAAATATCATTGACATACATAAAGTGCATATATATTATATAAAAATATTTTTTCAATTTTGATTTATGATATGGTATAATTTAAAAATACTTTAAATATTTAACTTATGTTAATTATTACAATAGAATGCAACTTTTAAAATATTATAAAAATTAAAAGTAACAAAAGGAAAAAGGTTGATTAGAAATTTTGAGACTAAAGTTGCTATGAAAATATCAACTACCTATAACTATTGTAGGTGATGATTGTTAAACTGAAGAATCTCTCTTTGTAAGGTGACATAGCCAGCTGCAAAATGATGCCAATAGATTGCTAATTATTGCAACTTACGTTTTAGTTTTATGAGCTTTGGCGTCTCAAGGTTTCTTGTAAATGATAATTCCTTCTTGCACACTCCAAGATGGTCTTATCAGCTGCGATGATTGGCAATTGATGCTGTAACGACAATTACAAGCTGTACATTAATTTTTCTTCAACATAACATAATGCAAGCATAATTTCATCCCTGAATCACATTACAATTTACTTAATGTACCCCAAGATATAATGAGTGCCTAAGAAGTATAACTGAGATTCACCTTTGCCCAGGGAATCTTACGATCAGCATCTAGCTGTCAAAATAGAGAAGCTAAGTAATGAAACAGAAAAATCAAGGTTCTCTTTCTTTTCCCTTTTTATTTTCGTGGTACAGAATTCTAGCATCAAAACTTCAGGCCCTCAGCCTCTTATAGCAGTAGTATCTTTCTCTTCTATTTGAGAATTATATTTCTTCATTAACAACATCATGTTCATTAAAATGGAAAGAACTAGTATGTCATTGGTGATAGATACAAGGAAAAAAGAGCTATTTTGAGGAGCATTTTAGGGCTAACCCTATCAGAAGAGAGTGCTTCTCTTAATTGCAAAATCTCCAACTAGCTTAGCTCTTCAAGTAAATAGCAAGGAAGTACTATGACCAGATAAGATTCTCATACAACCAAAAATTAGACAACGTCATAAAGGGTTTTCAAGAAATTTCTTCCTCATTGTTTAATTTTTTAGATCAGACGTTAATTGGTGTGGTTCAAGCTTATTACTTGAAATTGTGGAGAGTGAGTATTACCACTAGAGTACTAGTTAAACCATTCTCCTTGGTTGTTGAGATCAACAGAAAATGGAGAAATAGCTCTACACCTCTCATCAATTACAAAACAATCTTGGAGATCATTTATAAGATGCTATTGATTTACATTCCTACTCTTCTCTAAAATGCTAAACATTTTTAGAAAACTTATCTATCTATGTAGTCTCTAACCCATTTAATATATTATAGTTTGATTAATAATATTTCAATTCACAAAGTTTCTAAATTTAATAAATTAATCCAATATTTCAATTTTTATTAAATTAATTTAATAATGTTATATTTAACTATGAGCGAACTTTATTTTTTCATTCATTTGGTCTCTTAGCTTATTTCAAAATACATAATTTGATCTCAAATCGATAAAGTTTATAATTTGGTTATCAATTTTTCATTCATGTGATAATTAAGTATAATACTATTAAATTAATTTAACAAAAATTAAAATTTAGGATTAAATTTATAAAATTTAAAAACTTTAAGAACTAAATTGTAGAATTTAAAAATTATGAACCAAATTATGATATCTTAAATATGTTAGAGACAATGGAAAGATAAACACTTTTAAAAATAAATAAAGTTACACATTTTGAAAAAAATATGGAATTTGTTATTGATTGATGATCTCAATAATCTTCAAGTCAAGTCTCTTAAGTCTTTAATTGTGATACACCAAAATCATAATAAATAATATAGTTTTTGGTTTTGCTTTCAAGACACGACTTTAATTCACTATCTTTAAGGCTTATTTGCTCACACCAATTTAGTAATATACTAAGATTCATTAAATACACCTCTAAGATATAATAAGTCTTTTGTTGTTTATTATGTGCATTCACAAAGACAACTAAAAAACACATTTGACTTTAAAAAGTATTTAAAATAATTAATGTTCTAAATCTATAATATTTAAAACACTAATTTTGTTTGTAAAGAAATTATGGTGGGAGAAAAGAATAAGAGAACAATTATTGTTCTCTCCAACTTTACTTCCAAATGACTTAAACAAAAAACTTATTCATAGATTGCTATGTAACCATTAACAAAGGATTACAACACTTTTATAAGTTGACTTTTTTAAAAGTCATATATCTTTAGATCAATACAATTGTTCACAAACAATTACAACCCATCCAAAAGACATGTCCTTTTATAAGAAGTCACAACCTTTTAACATAAATCATAGTATTTAGCTTTCAAAAGTTACATATTAAACCATTGTAATTTTTCATCCAAATGTTATAACAATTTCTTTTTGAAAATGTCCTAACAATCCTTTACTATTTTCAAAACGAAAATATAAATTTGAAAACTTTTATCTTGAGTATGCTTAGAAGACTTATGTATAAATAAAAGTGTCTAAGACTTGAATATTTACTTAGTGAAAACACATTAAAGTTAATCAATGTGACATGATAGGTAAGCCTTTGAACAAGCGACCTTATTCGGTAAATCGAACATGTCTCACAAATAAGCATTTTTCATCTCCAGTGTTCTTTTATTCGTTGACACATGGATTGACCTAGTGCCTTATATCCTGGGTTTTCATAAATGCTCTAGTATCCAGCAAGTTACATAGGAGAAAGTGTAATCGTCGATACTCACATAGGTAAACTTACCAAGGATACCCATGTAACAAAAGCATCTCACATATAATTTTGTTATAAGTTCATTAAAAACTAACTTATACTTCTCGTTTCATTACATGTATCAAGCACATATTCTTTTTGGACACCTCTATGTTAATTATTGCACTTGCAATCACAAATATATTATGTACTTTGATTCATTAAACTCAAGATCTTAATGTTTTCGATGTTTGGTTAAATTTCTATTCCCTTTCATGATTATTAATTATGCCCTTTGCAAGGCTTTTTATCATTAAGGACCTATCAAATTCTTCTATTACTTAACATAAAATAATGGTCTTACAATGAGTATCAATCATACATGATTGTATCATAAGTCCATGTACCAATTCATTATTTTACATTTGGTTACATGCATCAAATAAAATAACTCTTCATGTTAGTATATATACACAACTATTAAAGAGATATTAATTTAGATCATAGATGAATGCTTGCAAACATAATTTTTAATCATCTAGCTTCTATGTTACATGAAGCTAGGAGAAAGATATATATTTCATAGGTATAGCATTTGTATATGCAAAAACATTTTTACTAGGATCCCACCATATATAGCTCATGCATAGTATTAACTTGATTATTTTTTTTAGTAATCCAGTAACATTAAATAATTCATATCCTTCTAATATATTATTTTTAAGACATTAAAATTTACTTTCATATAAATATTTTTACAAAAGTCAAAACAGGGTCACAATTTTCAACAAAAATCCTAACTTTTTACAAAGAGTTATGACTCTTCACAAAAATCTCTATTTTTCACCAAGAGTAATGACCATTCACCAAAGATCACAACCTCTTCCCAAAAGTCATCACTTTCACTAAGAGTTCACTAAGAGTTATGTCTCTTTATTTTAGGTCATGACTTTTGATCATGACTCTTCACAAAGGATTTCATCAAGATATGACTTTTCATCAAAGGTCAAGACTCTTTAATATATGTCATTAATTTTCATAATAGTTATGACAAATTACTATATGCATGTTACATGTATACTATGCATCAATTGTAATATAGAATAATTATTTTATAATTTTAATCAATTTTTATGTGACTTGATCCCATACATAGATTCAAATACATTATCTAAATAAATACATACTATGCTTATATTTTTATAATCAAAACCAAGTTTCTCACCAAATAAATTATATGCATATTTTAAATTCAAAATTACAACATATGAAGAATCAAATAAGCACATACATAAACATTTATTCATGGATATTTTTGTATTCATAATTATGTTTCGTAAATAAAATATTAAAAAATTAAAAAAATTCTTACTATTCATGAAAGCCATAACAAATTCACTTGGCAAAAATAACATCTTAAGATTGTTAGAAAAATTCTTAAATTTCTTATTGATTGTTAATTTTCATGATCTTCAAGTCAAATCTTTTAAGTCTTTAATTACAATATTGTAAAATCATATTAAATAATATAACTTTTGGTTTTGACATCAAGACATCGACTTAAAGTTATGGCTTGAAGCGAAAATCAAAAACTATATTATTTAATATAATTTTGCAATATCACGATTGAAGACTTAAGAGATTTGACTTGAAAATCATTGAGATCAACAATCAACAATAAATTTAAGAATTTTTTTAAACGAATAAAATTCATGATTCTTAGTGAAAATTGTAACCCTTTGCAAAGAGTTATGATTTTTGGTAAATACAACTGTATGAAAGTAAATTCCAATGATTTGAAAATAATATAGAGAAATGATGTAAATTCCCTAATATTGATGGATTACTAAAAACATTAATCAAGTTAACATTATAGGTGTGCTATGTTATGAGATTTTAATAAAAACAAGCTTTCACACTCATATATACTCTACCTATGGAATATATATATATGTTTATCCTCGCTTTATCTAACATAAAAGTTAGATAATTGGGAATCATGTATATAAATATTTTTCTATTATCTAAGTTAATATATCTTGTATAGTTGTATTTATATACTAACAACATGAGATGTTTTAATGCGTGTAACTAGTTATAAAGTGATGAATTGGTACATAAACTTAAAATACAATTACGTATAATTGATGCTCATGGTAAAAACATTATTTATGTAAAATAATAGAATAATTTGACAGGTCTCTAATAATAAAAATCCTTACAAGGGCCATAATTAATAATTATGAAATGAGATGGGATTTAAGCCAACCTTATACAAATCATTAACGATGGAAACTTAACCTAATGCTTGAAACAGCAAGATCTTGGATTCAAAGAGCCAAATTACATCATATGTTTGTGATTGTAAGCACAATAATTAACATAGAGGTGTCCTAAAAGAAGATATATTTAGTACACGTAATAAAATGAGAAGGATAAGTTATTTGGCTTTTAATGAACTTATAATAGAATTATATGTAAGATACTTTAATTACGTGGATATTTTTAATAAGTTCACCTATGTGAGTGTGAGAGATGGTATCGTCTCCTATGTAACTTGGCTTGCTAATTATCATTAGAGGCTTGTCAAGTTCTTCTATTACTTAACATAAAACAATGTCCTACTATGAGTATCAATTATACATAATTGTATCTTAAGTCCATATACCAGTTCATCACTTTACATTTTAAAAAGAAATTGTTATAACATTTGAATGAAAAGCTGTAATAATTTAGTATGTATTTTAGTAAAAAACATGTTAAAAAGTTACAATTATTAAAAATTAAATACTATGATTTATGTTGAAAGGTTGTCAACTTTCATAAAAAGACATGTCTTTTGAATGAGTTTTAATTATTTGTGAACAATTATACATGGTAACCCATAAATAAGCCTTTTGTTTAAACCATAAGTTGGATAGAACAATAATTATTCTCTTATTTTATTTTCTCCCATCATAATTTCTATACAAATAAAATTAGTGTTAAAAATATTATAAATTTAAAATATTAATTATCTTAAGTGTTCTTCGTGATATTCCATTATAATTTGGAAGCATATTTATTAAACTTAAGTGTATCATTAAATTGGTGATAACAAATAATGTTTTAAGTATAATAACTCAAAATCGTGTCTTAAAAACTATATTATTTAATATGATTTAATATCAAAGTTAAAAACTTGAATTAACTTAAACATCATAAAATTAACAATTAACAATAAATTTAAAAAATATTCCAACACATACTGTTGGAACAGCGCTCAGAACACATGCAACAGTAGCTGGTTTGAATCCTTCACAAACCAATAACAATATGAATCAACAAACTTTGTTTGGTAGATGAGAAAAGCTTATGCAGTTGTGCTAAAAAAAACAACAGTTAAGGCCCAAACGCTTAAATTTTTTTTATTCTACTAAACTGTTATCAGATGTTCTTACACACCTATAACTTACAATTATTCAAAAATTTAATATAATCAGAATGTATTTAACTTAATCTATCTAAATTTTCAATTATCAAATTGTATCTTAATTTTTTATTTCATCTTAAATTAAAATAATATTTTTTAAATATAATAAAGATTTGAAAATAAATTAAATATTAATTTAAATAAATTTTATAATAATAAATTTTTTCAACTTATTTTTATACAATTTTTCGTTAAATAATATAAAAACTAATTATAATTCATTTGAATCCAATATAATTATAATTAACTTATTCAGCTTAATAATAATATAATATCAGTTTAATTCATCATAAATATGTAATAAATATACTTTACATCTAAAATAAGGGGAAATAAAAGAGGGAGACTTCGATCAGATTCAATCTGATTTGAGATCTCGATCTCTCGGATAACAAGCAAGCAAGCATATTATAGACAATCAGAAAGGCATCCCCACTTGCAAAAATAAATAAATTTAAAAAGAAAGACAGATTTGAGCAAAAAGATGACTCTGAAATTATAAACATCTTAGACACCTTCATTGACAAAATCTTAAGCTCGACGACATCTGTTCTCCAGTGTTAGATTCTCCAAATAGAAAGTTATCATTATTTCAAAGTCTGGGATTTAAATCCCAGTTGATTTTATTTTATATAAATATTATTGCCGACATTATTTATGAATTTAAGTATGTCTTAATTTTCAATAAACCTTCAACATGTTTTTAATTAAAAAATTAAGATTAGTAAATAACTAAATAATTAGTAGCAATAACCCCTCATCTTTATAAACTTTAGAAAATTAATGGGAACGTAAAAATGATATTTGGATATGTAAGGAGAAGTGATAGAGATGTTCTATATTGTTAAGGTAGTTTGAACAAGATGACAACATAACACGTTTTTATACACACAGTTCACGAATGCATGCTTTCGGCTCACTTACCCTGTTGTGGTTGGACCCATTAACATTATTTTGAATAAAGTTCAAACTTGCTTACAAACTACTGGTTTTTACAACAAATATGAACAACTCAACTCTTGGTGTAGATACAATATAGAAGGGTTAATGAAATTACAACACTTTAAGGTTCACGAATGAGTCGTGACAACCATTTCTACATAAAACAGTCCATGAGCACCATATCACTTTCAAAGCATGAGCAAATGCCATGGTCCCACACCAGGCTCTCCACAACTTCAACTGTGTATTAACTATGAAAATTGCAGTTATCATATCAAGTCAAATCAATATAATTGTATGGCAGAAAAATGAGTTCCAAAGAAATATACCCGAATCAAGGCAACCAACTTACCAAGCATTTGAAATTACCAGAGAAACTACAGGCCCTGCTCAATTAGGTAATCTCCAAGCCTTTCAACAATCATGTTACACTGACCAGGAGTCATAGGTTCGTCATATATGCCAATTATCAAAGCCTGGCTGGTCTTCTTTATAGTTATGCCACCTGAGCCCTAACATTCGGACAAACAAACAATCATATCAAGGAATCATAACGTGACACCAAAATATATGCATATTCAATCATTGATCATGCTTTTATTGTGTGTAACATATGGATACCATCAGCATAAAACTTCAAAAGAAATTATTTGCATCCCACTTATTCAACATGCTCTATCGTGGAACAAGCCTCACTGTAGTAACTCTTTAAATGGATGATGAATCGTGTCAAAATGCCTTACAGAATTCTAGAGTTGAAATAAGTTCATATTATTACCTCAAGAAAAGTAAAAGCTATATAACACAGCACCCACCGAGGTTGAAACCTGAACTTAGCAGCGGCTTCAAAAGCTTAGGAAAATAAATAATTAAAAAAATATAGCCATCTCTTTAGCATTTTCCGTTCTCGATTCATTATATTTATAAAAGAAATAACGAATTGGGGCAAGTAGATTGATTTAACTGTAAGTATCAATCTCTCGCATGCTCAATTGATCTGTCCATAATACCAGTACTTGCATATACACTTGTTATGATGTCAAAACAGAGTTGTGCTTGATTTTCTTCAAAACGGCAAGTGAAAAATTAATCCCAAATGATTATAAGACAAAAATCAAAATATTGACACTTTTTCTTTCTGTACTATGTAGCTATTGATCACTGCAACATCCTAATTTAAGCAACAAATTGATCATAAATTGACGAAAAGGCAGTTATGGATCTAATATCCTGTAATTATATAAATCATATTGGCTGTTAGAAAAGTCAATGATAGCATCAACAAAAAACATATAAAGATACTGAGAAAAATGTGATGTAGAACTAATAGAAATGAAATTCATATATAGATGGAGTAAAATTAAGGAGGAACATACTAAATCCTACCTTCTTTCCTCTAATAACAGCACCTGGATCACCTTGGATCACCATATACTTTGGGCTACCCAAGAATAAACCAGTTGGAGCAAGTGAACCAGGCTCCTCGAAATCTTTCATAATAGCTGCAATTTGTTCAGGCTTAAACTGTAACAGTCACAAAAGCACAATTAGTTAAATAATAATAATAACAAGTCAATAATCAAGATCTCCTACATGAATTTGACTAAAACAACTATATTATCCTGTATCTTTACCATGGAAATTTCCAAATCTGTACTACCAATTTATCATTTTATTACAGAACTCATCAAGAATCCGTCGTCAATAACAAGTTAGAGAGAAAAGTTGGGATAATAGTCAGAAGATAAGCAAATCCAATAAACCTAATTATTAAGAAGATGTGATTGGCTCGTAGGGATACCTGAGGGAAGGTGGCACTCTGAGCCCAAACTGTGCCGTTTTGACCTATGATCGCCGCAGCAGATAGACGATTGCCTTCAATATCACACATCAAATGCTCATCAACGTACTGTTGCCACGACATCTTCTCTTTCACAGTTGGCTGATAATGTTCAGTGGTGCAAAGCATTACAATTGTGTTGAATTAATTTATATTATTTGATGATAAGTTGAATAATATAATTTAATAAAATTAATTATAAATATTTTAATAAAATAATTTATATTTAAAATTTAATTTATTTTTAAATTTTATCACATTTTGAAATAAAAATTATTATTTTTTATTTAAAATAAAAATATTTAATTTTATAATTAAAAATTTAGATAAATTAATTTAAATAAATTTAAACCCATACCATTTCATCATATTAAATTTAAATATAAACTTATTATTTTTATATTTTACGATATGATTTGATTTTATAATTAAAAGTATAATTATATAAAAATTATTTCATCAAAATCTTTAATTTTATACGATAAATATATTATATGAATTTTTAATGTATAAATATAAGTTCATTATTATAGATTTATCAAAAATTTAAAATAAATTAAGATATAAAAAATAAATATAGAAAGAGAGATAGATGTTTTAGGTGAACGAAATTAACACTTTTCTTAATTAACTTTAAATTAAATATATTTTTGTTCATCTGGTTTATAAATAATTAAGTTATTTAATTAATTTTATTTTTAATTTTTTAGATAAAAAATTATATATTTATTTTTTTAATATTAAAAATATATATATTTAATGAGGAATGAAACTTAATGGGTTATATAAATTCAATAAAATCATTTTTTATATATATATTTAAAAAATCATAAAAATAACGTTATTTATATCAATCTCATATATTTTTATTATTAAAAAAATTATAATACATCATTTTATATTAAATATTATTTAATTATAAGTTATTTAAATTAAATTATAATTATTTAGATATATTAACTGTTAAATTTTATCTAATTAAATCATATTTAATACTATTAAAATATTGTTTTTATATATTTTTTAACCTTTAATTTTAAATTATTACAAAACCTTATTTTAGAGTTAGAAAGTTTTTTTTCTAAAATAAAATGTTTTAAAAAGTTTACGAAGATATTATTAAATTTTTTAAAAGGCATATATAATTCAATGAAATGTTTTAAAATGTACTTTATGACTGGTTTTAAATTCCATAATACATCAGCAATTTTTTTATAAAAATTATATATAATCTATTATATATGTGTTAAAATAGTTATTAAATATATGTTATTGAATAAGATGTTATATATAAAATATATATTTTGATAAATTACAAGTGTTTTCATAAATTATTATTTAGGTATGTTGTCGAAAATAGTTCTATTTTATTGAAAAAATATTAAATTTTAATTATAAATTTATCGTTCTTTTTTTTACATGTGTTTATTTGTTTGAAGTCTTTTACTCAAATAAATTTTTAAACATACAATCTTTTTTTTAATCTTAGCAATATGCTAACCCCTTAAACTTAAAATTATAATAGATTTTATACTCAATGCTCAAACTTAAACTAACAATAAATTTGTAAAAATTAAAATATTAAATAATAATAATATCCACACAAAAATCATTGAGCTCGTTAATTAAGGAACAAAAATAAGATTTTTTTTTCAATTTTTTTTACCGATTTACTCTTATTAGTTATTCAACTTTATTCTCTCTCTCTTGGCTATTATTATTCAACTTTACTTAAACTTAAGCTGTGATTTATTAGCTCTGATCTATAAAAAAAATTAATACTTTTTTTTTAATAATTCAACTTAATTTTAGTTTAAAGATTAAAAAATATATATCCTAAAAGTCCTTTATTAATTATAAAAAATAATATCTACAAATCCTGCGTTTATTTTATATAATAATATAATATTGTTAAAAAGTAACTGCAGATAAAAGTAATTTTATTTTTTAGTTTTTATTTACATTGTATATTGTATAGATTTTATTATAACTTAAATAAATTATATTTAAAAGAATTAAAAAACAAAATAAAAATATAAAAAATAATTATTTATTTTTATGCAATCATTTTTTCTTAAACAATAAAAGTAAAATATTTATCTCTCCATGTACTCACATACTGTCTATTTATACAATATTATATTTTAGTAATAAAACTTCTCAAAAAATAAAAATCCATAATATTATAATATAAATTGTAAATATTATATTAATAATAATTTTATTTAATAATAATAAAATATAATTAATAATATAAATATTTTATGTAATTTTACTTTTATTATAATATGATTGATGTGCAAAAATTATATTATTTGGTATAAGTAAAAAGTTACTATTTGTAAAAATAGTGCGTATATAAATCAAAACTCAAATTAAAATAAATTATTAATATTAATTCATTTAAAATTAAGTTAAAATAATTCTCAAAAGGTTGCTTTCGTGTTAATATTAATGATATTTTCTTTATAAAATGATGAGGAGGAAATGAGTTTTCAACTAATCAATAAAAAAGTTAATGGTTGATTTTGGATAATCGTTAATATAATGAGGTAGATTAATAAGATGAAAGATAAATATAATGATATTTATTAAAGAAACATAGCATTTCACTAATTATTATTTTTTTAAATAACAACCAATAAACAGCATTATATTAGTTATTCGTGAAATAAATAAATGTATAATTTATCCTGATCAATACCAGTTGGAACCATCAGAAACCGGGAATAATCCCGCCACCGGTGTTCAAAAAAGTCTCAATCTCTTTATTCCTTCGAGCAATCATCTATCCTTTACCTTTGATTCCCATTTGCGTAACTAATTTCAATCATGTGCAGTACACTTCAAAAGCCATGCTCAACGCTATAAATCTTCACCATTTATCTTGCCAACGTCATACATAAATTACTCGAATTAACGGTCAAGATTTATGTAGTACTATAACAATTTGTACGAGTCCATTTCTTCTTGAACTGACGTAGACGACGTCGCTTTCCCTAAATCACGTGCCGACAACATTTTGGATTCGATGTTGTTTGTGAGCAGTCCCTACATGTTTTTGGGAATAAATACCCCTATTCTGTCGCCGATTTACAGTCACACCCAGAATTTGCACCGTCTTTCAATTCATTGAAGAGTGGGTGACTAGAGAAAGATTCGAGTCTTTCAACAGAGCATTTTGGTTTTTGGTTTCTTTATCAGCGATTTCGATAGTTTGGAATTCGAATAAATATTATATAAAAGAATGGGATTATCTGCTGGTGATACTCTGATGATGAAGATCGTCAATGGCGATGCTGGTTATGTGCTCGAAGATGTGCCTCACCTCACTGATTTCATTCCTGATCTACCTGTACTTTCATTTCCTTGCCACTTTCTTATTTTGTTCTTCTTTAATGTTTTTTACTTTATTTAAGAAGTTGCATCAGTCTTCAAGCCTTTGACTATATTTATTTATAATGTCCAGAAAACCTATATTTGTTTGGTGTCGTTTTGGGTTGTAATCCAAATTCTCACTTGAACTCTTTACCATTATATTTAAGTTCTTTATTATTATATTTAAGTTTGTTGTTCGTGTTAGTTATTGTTAATGTTGTGTTGATTGACAGACTTATCCTAATACATTGCAAACAAATCCGGCTTATTCAGTAGTCAAGTGAGTAAAATTTCTTACAGATCTTTTTCTTCATCATTGGAGGCCACTGTTTGTGGCTATATAGCTCTGTAGTTTTGATCAAAGAGAATGACTTTTTTATGTGGTTTTTGTTTCTCCATCTTCAGGCAGTATTTTGTCCACATGGACGACACTGTTGCCCAAAAGGTAACATTTTGCCTCCTGCTGTTTCACATGATTTATCTCATGTTTCACAAATGGTTCCTTGTTTATCTGTTTTCATTAGGTCATTTTCGGAGCTAAGAGGAAATTGTTGTTTTTGATGATATACAGATTGTAGTCCATAAGATTAGTCCAAGAGGAGTGCATTTTCGACGAGCCGGTCCACGTCAGAAGGTTACTATAGTGTCCTAACTCCTCCGATTTTGATGAATCCCTTTTGACTGATAGCAAAACCACTTTGCAATATTATTTATTCGTTTGTGCTGTTCAGGTGTATTTTGAGTCGGACGAAGTACATGCATGTATTGTTACATGTGGCGGCTTGTGCCCTGGACTTAACACAGTGATCAGAGAAATTGTTTGTGGCCTCTATCACATGTATGGCGTTACCAGAATTCTTGGGATAGATGTAAGTGGTATCTGGCATATGCTTGTTTGAAAATTTACACTTTACCGGGAACGTATTTTTGGGTCATCTATTTTTTCTATTTTTCATTTAGAAGCACCTGATATGTTGTATTTGAAATGATAATTTAGATTTAGATTTTTCTGTGCATTAAACACCTATAAATTTTGCACTAATGTGGTGAAATCAAATATGTGCTTATTATGGGAAGATAAGAAAATGGCATACAATTAGTACGTATCAGTATGTTTTGTGTTTTAGTTAACTGAATAGGTAGCATAGAACTAGTAGGTCAGAGTGTGATTAAAAGAAAAGAACTATTGATCCACTCAAGTTTAAGGCCTGCAGAAAATAAGGCCATCAGTTCACTTTATGTGGCTATGCAAGTCGGCAAGAGTTTGGAGTCATACTAACCAACTTTTACATTTAATTCATGCCAATAGCCGGTTAAAAATCAATAGATGAATTGGAAAAAAATTATTTTAGATAATGTCATTGTTTCTTTATGAAGTCTCCAGTCTTGTACTTTACAGAGCATGATTTTCTAGAAACGATAATTCATGGTAGCTAGCTTTAACACTTCGGTAGCCACATAATCTTGTTTTGCACATCTTTAGGGAGGATACATGGGTTTCTATTCAAAGAACACTCAATTTAACAGTTTGCATTATGTGGCTATGCAAGTTGGCAGGAGTTTGGAGTCACACTAACCAACATATACATTTAATTCATGCCAATAGCTGAATAAAACTCAATAGGTGAATTGGAAAAAAATTATTTTAGATAATGTCATTGTTTCTTGATGAAGTCTCCAGTCTTGTACTTTACAGTGCATGATTTTCTTGGAACGATATTTCATGGTAGCCAGCTTTAACACTTCGGTAGCCACATAATCTTGTTTTGCACTTCTTTAGGGAGGATACATGGGTTTCTATTCAAAGAATACTCTTGATTTAACCCCCAAAGTTGTCAATGACATCCATAAACGTGGTGGCACCATTCTTGGGACATCGCGGGGAGGCCATGACACCTCGAAAATAGTTGACAGCATTCAAGATCGAGGAATTAATCAAGTCAGTCTCTTGTGGATTCATTCATATAATATTCAGAATAAATTCAAGATTCAATTACTTTGTCCATATCCATGAAACCTGTCAAATATAACTGTTATTTCTTTACATAATCCAGGTTTACATAATTGGAGGTGATGGAACTCAGAGAGGTGCAGCTGTCATATTTGAGGTGGGCCAATTACAAATTGAATTGTCCAGTGATTATCAATACTCCTAACTGTTTATCTGAATGCCAACCCTTGCCTAAAATAAAATACCTACCCTTATGTGTAAACCTCCCATTTGATGTATGTCGCTCCTACTCTAGAAGTGATGACATGACAATCACTTATAAACCCAAATCCTACTATATGAAAGGGCTTTGAACTATGTTATATGGACTCTTTAGGAGTGTCTGTTATGAGGATGTATTTGTACTTTGGGCCCATACCCATACTCATGTCATATTTATTGGACATTTCAATTCTTCGTGAAAATTGAAGAGTCTATGCAAGAGAGGCTGTGAATACTTTACTTCGAACTTAACTTTTAACAACTTATAGCTTGCCTTGGCAATCCATCATACATTGTATCTTCTTCTTTGTCGTACTGTCACAAGAACGGAATATTTGTTCTCATGTGATTATAGTCCATTGAGGTGCTTTTGTTGATGAACAAAAAAAGAATGTGAGGTGCTTCTGTTGTGATTAACCTAGTCTATTTATATGGAAGCTTAAATGCTATTAATATTTTGTTTCTTTCATCTTCTATTGTAAATTATTCTTTAAATCATTTTATTTCTCATTTTGCAGGAGATTAGACGACGTGGTCTTAAAGTTTCTGTAGCAGGAATTCCTAAAACCATAGATAATGACATTCCAGTACTTCTCATACAGAATAATTTATGGCTTTCATTGTATTGGGCTACTCTATGTTGATGCATCAGCCTCTCTTTTGATCCAGGTTATTGACAAGTCTTTTGGTTTTGATACTGCGGTTGAGGAAGCTCAGCGTGCCATTAATGCAGCACACGTTGAAGCTGGGAGTATTGAGAATGGTATCGGTCTTGTAAAGTTGATGGGGCGGTACAGCGGTGAGCTTCCCCTTTCGATGGTGCATTTTTCTAGAGAAATAAACAGCTAAGCCTAATGTTTTCAGATTGAACCTCAACATCTTTCCAATCAACTGAATTTAACTTTTTATATAGGTTTCATTGCTATGTATGCTACTCTTGCCAGCCGTGATGTGGACTGCTGTTTAATTCCAGAATCTCCCTTCTATCTCGAAGGACCAGGTGGGCTTTTTGACTTCATTCAAAAGCGACTCAAGGAAAATGGGCATATGGTTATTGTGATTGCGGAGGGAGCAGGACAGGAACTTCTTTCAGAAAGTTTGCAGTCCGTGGACCAGGAAGATGCTTCAGGAAATAAACTGCTTCAAGATGTTGGGCTATGGATATCCCACAGGATCAAGGTACCACTATCTAGATTGATTTGTTATCTTATCAATTTTCTGCTGCTGATTCCATTTAATTAAGGTACTCTTTTTGTACATCGCTTGATCAACACTTACACCTTCATGTTCTTGTATCCAAATTTATTATTATAGAGATACTTTTTTTTCCATGTCAAAAATTTTTCGTATGGATTCATTGAAAGTGGTTTTAGAATTTAACCGAGTGGATCTATATTTATTATGCATAAATTGGAAATTAATGTCCCTAACAGCCTTATAGTAAAAAGGGGGATAACGGATGAAACATTCCATTTATTGTTAACATATTAGATTGATGATAAATTTGGTATCCACTTATCTGTTTGCTTCCTCATATTTCACAACAAATGAACTACTTTATTTAGTAATTAGTAATCCAAAAAATGTACTTTTTTTGGCCATCAGGATATTTGTTAATATAATCGCATATATTCACCATGAGTTGGTAGAGTTTCTTTTGATTTTTGTTTTTTATTTTTTTATTGTTTAATGTACAGAGTTTATTTCTTGTTTCAGGACCATTTTATTAAACAGCATAAGATGGCCATTAATTTGAAATATATAGGTAGGTTTCTTTCACTATAAGTTTTATCGTTTACATTTTCTAGATTTTTTCCTAGACTAAAAATGCATTAAAATTTGACTAGATTATATGCCTGGACAGATCCAACTTATATGATCCGTGCTATTCCAAGCAATGCGTCTGACAACGTCTACTGCACGCTCCTAGCTCAAAGTGCAGTTCATGGAGCAATGGCAGGGTTTGCAGGCTTCACTGTTGGCCCTGTGAATGGAAGACATGCATACATTCCTTTCAATGTAAGAATTTGTTTGCCATTAATCGGTAAATTAGGTATTAATGCTTTTGGATTTCTTATCACATTAAAAATAATTACAAAGGAAGAAAAGGGTAGATTGGTTAAGTGGTGTCTCTGCAGATTTAAACATTCTCACACAACACACAAGTACCTAATACTAAGGAAACGCTAATAGTGATAATTCAAGTTCTCTAATTTTTCTCCTTACTATCTCAAGGTTCCATACGTAAACTATTAAAATTGAAACTCTGTTTGAGGTTGTGTGCAGACACTGAATGAAAATTGCTTTCAAGAGGACATTTTTTGTTATTTTTACATATCATTCTTCAAGCTTTATGTTTCCACAGATTTAACGACTTGATATCGCTTGTGTAATGATTTTTGCTAAAACACCCTTGTATTATTATTTTACAGCGTATAATTGAGAGGCAGAACAAGGTTATTATTACTGATAGGATGTGGGCTAGACTTTTATCTTCAACTAACCAACCTAGCTTCTTAAAACCTAAAGACCTGTCTGAAGCTAAGAAAGAGGAAGAACCACCCACCAAGACGCAGTTGCTGGATGGGGAAAATTGTAATAACAGACGGTCAGCAACTAAAGACACTTCTAGCATGACAAATAGAGAGTAGTGCACATTTTTCTGGTCAACACTTTTCTCTCTTTTTCCGGATGCGCACTTTTTGCTGTTGCACTGCCAAGGTGATTGATAACTTCATTGATTGTGACTTCAAAAGTAGTTACACAACATTTGCATAACATTTATGCCTGTTGTATCGCTATTTTTTATCAAAACAAGTTCTGACACATTTTTTAGGAAGCAGAGCGGTTGAGGTTTATTAGATTAGACAAGTAGTTTTATTCAATTTGCTCATAGCATGTGTTTTTTTTGGTTACTTTGTTTTTTCAAAAGCTGCCAAAAGATGAGGATAATATTACTATTAAAGTAATATTTTAATATTTTAATATTAATTTTAATAGCATTATTTTTGCCATTTTTTTTATTTTCTCCGAAGCAAATAATGAGCAACCTGAATATATCTATTTTTCTTAAATATTTTCATTACAAGTTAGTCCAATCAAACCACCTTATTTTAAAATAATAATATTTTTTTTATTTAATATATTAAAAAAATAATTTGTCATTCATTAGTAATTTTTATAAAATGAAGGATATTAAACAACATTAATTACTAACAGAAGAATCTAGTGGTCTATTCTAAGCAATAAATGATACTTTTATTTATTTATTATGAGAAAAATGCTTTTTTTTTTTAAAATTAATTATATATATATATATATAATGATCACTTTTTGTTATATTTAATGAAAATGTATTTTAATTTTTTAATTAGGTGGGATAGAATATATGTTTTTTTTTAAGTTATAGAATTTTATTTTACGAAGTTAATAAATTTATGTTTTCTTAATTTTGCAAACATTAAAGTATTATTTTTAAGAATGAATATGGGACGGAAAATGACGGTTATGTTAATAATCATAATTACTCGGTACTAATTTGGAACCGTCATTATAAGACAAAAGTAGTTTTTTTATAATTTAATTAAATTTTATATTTTTTAATATTTATTTAAAAATATATTTATTTTTATAAAAATAAACGTTAAAATATTCTTTGTATTATTATATCATGTAAAATATTAGACATTAATTTATATTTTTAACTATTTAATGTATGTTTATAAATAAAATAAAAATATATAAAAGTAAAAATAACTAAAATTAATTCTAATTATTTTAAATATTATGTATTTTATTATTAAAGTTATATTTTTATGTAATTATATACATATAAAAGAATAATATTAGTATATGTTTAATTTTGATTTATTACAGTTTTGGTAGTATAATAATTATTTTTGTTTTACACCTTATAATAATTTTAGAAAAATAAATTAATTTTTTATAAATGATTATAATTTTAATTATACACAAATAAAATGCACACCCTTAATTGTTTTTCTTAAAAATAATAAATTTGGAGGAAGCATGACAGAGTACAGAAACAGTAACATAATAAAAATGTTGTACGCACTAAACAACTAATGGACCATAAGAAACCACAGATCTAAACTTTCCACCCATTTAGGTTCAATCAGGACCTCCCCATATTGCTCACAAGAAACCACAATAATGGTTTAGGATCTTCAGTTTTAAAAATGTCTTAAATTTTATTAACAAGATTGCGATACCTCATTTAAAAAAGTTATCCAAAAATTCTTAAGTATTATTTGAAATAATGTATCATGATGATTATGTTAAAAACACATAAATTAAAACAGATTTAAGAGAATATCTTAAGCACACAACAACATATCTTTGTTTCTTCGAAAAAGTTTGTGTCTCAATATGTCGTTGTCAATAGGGGTGTCCATAAACCGGATCGGACCGGACCAAACCGTAAAACCGGACCGGATCGGACCAAATCGAACGGTTTTACTAATCAAACGATCTGGTCCGGTTTGTATTAATTTTAAACCGTTCGAACCGGACCGGATCGTTTTAATAATATATTAAAAATTTTACATTATTTTTCATTAAATTATAAAAAAATCGGACCAAATCGGGAACTAAATCGGACCAAACCGTTTTATAAATCAAACGGTCCGATCTGGTTTTTATTTCTTAAAACCGTTTCAAACGATCAGATCCGATCCGGTCCGAATAATATGAACAATCCGATTTGATTAATTTTTTTTAGGAAAAACCGGACCGGACCGGACCATGGACACCTAGTTGCCGATGCCTTTGTGAATTATAATTACTCTCTATTAAGTGTGAAAAAATTTGAATATAAATATATCTTTTGTTTAAAAAAATAGTCCAAAGATTTCGTGTTAACTAATATTTAAAAATTAAAATGAAACAAGAAAATTATTCATACTCTTCGAATTTTGCCCTTTTTTAAAGTATCTTTAATATTTAAAAAGTATCTCTAATAACAATAAGATTAAATATATTATCACAATAGTCTTATTAAATTAGTAACTTTTTCATCCATCATTACTCACATTTATTTTTGTGTTAAATTATTAAAATGTCTTTTAAAAATAATAACAGAGTAAAATATATATTTACTTATTTATTATGTCTATTATGAATAAAAAAAATAAAAATCTACCTAAAGTAAAAAAATACATAAAAATATAAAAATTATTTAAATTTAAATTAAAAATAATCCTGAAGTAAATTTAAATTTCTTGATTTTTTTATCATTCATGTCTCTTCCTATCTCTCACCTTTAGTTTTTTAAAAATATTTTTATTTTTTTTACATTATTCAAATTTTTCTCTCACGAAAAAATTAATTAACTAATTTGTTAACTTTAAGAAAAAAATAAAAATATGTTTACAATATATTATCAAAATTTAATTTTTAGTATACTTAACATAATTATAAATGAGTTATCACATTCCAAAAATAAAATATGTGTACAATAATTGGATAATTTATTTTAAAAAATGAGTTAATTATAATTTAATCCAAATGAATAATTCATAAATATTAATTTTTTAAAAATTTCTCTCAATTTTATATTTTTATAAATTAATATAATTTATTAATACTAATATTAACATCACTTTAAATATTAAAATTAAAAATATTATGTTATTTTAATTATTACGGATGATATATCAATTTAATTAAAATTATGGCAAAAGAAAAAAGGTAACCACTTTACTAGGTGTGATTTGGGATAAATAAATAAAAAACTCATTCATTTTATATTATTTTATTTTATTTTCTTAATTAGTAAATCACATGTTATTTTTTAAATTAAGTAAATTTATTTATTCTATGAGTTTTTATGCTTTATCATATTTGAAAAATATCAATTTGAGATAAATTAATAAAATGATATATCAATTTAACTAAAATTAGGACCTAAATGAAAAAGAAAAAAAGGGAATCACTTTACTAAGTGTAATTTGGGATAAATAAATAAAAAACTCATTCATTTTATATTATTTTATTTTTTTAATTAATAAATCGCATGTTATTTTTTAAATTCCGTAATTTTATTTATTCTATGAGTTTTTATGCTTTATCATATTTGAAAAAAATAAAAATGTAAAATTACATTTTTATTTTTTTAGTTTAATATTATTATTGTTTAATATTTTAACTTAAAATTAAAGATATCTTTCAATTTTAAAGATATTATAAAATAACAGTTATATTTAACTTCAATTAAAATCAAAATTCATCTTTAATATTTTTGAAATGTTAAAAGTATTAGTAAAGAAAATTAATATATTAACCATATTTTTCCAATAAAATCCAAGAAAATAGTCCAGTTCATGAGCCTGGATAATAGAATCAGGACCAAGTATACAATGAAATTTAGTCCGCCATGGGCAATGTCTAACATTGCGACGAGAACACAGGTATTGCTAAAGAAAATTAAAATATTAACCATAATATTGATATTTTTCCAATAAAATTCAAGAAAATTGACATTGCGACGAGAACAGAGCTGATTTTTACTATGAGGAACTAAACTGAAATAGCAACAATACCAAGCTGTAAATCAGCAACATACTTCTTCCACAACCTCAATCCAGAAAGAATGATTATCCAATCCAATATAGTATGACACTAACGATGACTTAAAATTGTTCAGATCCTAATTTAGGTAATACAATTTTTTTAGTTTAATGTAGTGTGATTGTTAACAACCTAAGCTTCTGAAATAATTCATCTCCAATCATAATGTAGTATAATAAATAATTGATTGTTTGAAAGTACCATGTTCTCAACAGTGTCATTTTTCAATTAGTCGCCTGTATTTTGCATGAGAAAAATTGCTCATATATGTTCAAAAGCCTGTACTTTGCATGAGAAAAATTGCTCATATATGTGATATAGCATATTACCGAAACTTGTTCTTAAAATTTCATACAATGAACTATCTATTGTAAACAAGCAGTCTTGACAACACTCAGTTACAAATTACAATACAAGGAATTGTTGTATCACCAATTTAACAAGAATGCATCCCAATGGGCATGCTACATATAATTCGCTTGAAATTCAAAAGTGCTATTGTCTCCAAACAGAAATGAATATGTATCGCTTACTAAAACTTGTACATGCCAGAGGGCTCAGCATTTTGAACAATCCATGGATGTTCAAGAACCTTATGAAGGGGAAGGCGCTCTAGAGAATCTTTGACAAGCATCTAGAGTACAAAACATCAAAAGAGAGTAATGAGGATATTAATCTTGACAATAAGAAATCTAGGTGAAATTCCATCTCTTTAAAAGGTTCATTTTCGAAGCAAAAGAATCCAAACCTGACTGATCATGTCCTTTGCTGTAGAAGAGACAATTGGCTTAACAGGGAACTTCAAATCCACTTGCACTATCCTAAAACAGGAGACGAGCATCAAATGCAATATATGGCTTTGAAAGGAGGAATACTTGTTTTATAAAAGTTATTGTGTTCAAGTTCATTTTATTGCTGATTCTTCCTTACCTTCTATACGTGTCTGAATGTTCCTTAGCCTCAAAAGGAGGAACACCATAGAGAAACTCATAGCACAGGACTCCAAGGCTCCAAATATCCACACTAGCATCATGCTCAACACTTTCCACTATTAACAACCATAAAATACAAATGAGGATGACAATTATAGAAATTTAAACTATATATAATCTGAAAAGCTAAGCAGACTAATAATTTCAATGACAAAAACAACACAAGCTTTCAAACCAGATATCAAGTCAGAACTCAAAGAAAATCAAGGTTCAATGATTAATTTTTTTTTTTTTTAATTTACCCATCTCAGGAGGAAGATAGTCTAGTGTGCCACACATGGTTCGACGACGACTAAATGTGTGCACTGACCACCCAAAATCTGCTATCTTGAGTTCACCCTGAAAAAGGATGCCATAATCGACATGATAAGCAACAAATTGTTAAGAGATGCTAGGAAACAGCAGCAATAATGACAGCAAGTACCTGGGCACCAATCAACAGGTTTTCTGGTTTGATATCTCTGTGAATTACATGTTTTCCATGACAATAAATGAGTGCACGGGCCAATGATGCAACATACTGTTCCAAACACAGCACACAAACAAATCAGGACTACAAGTCAGATTTTGGCTAAAAGCACGTTGTGAAATGAAAGCAATGGCATCCTCACAACATCCCACACCACAATCCTAAAATCCCCCATACTTTTTCTAAATGCATTCCCACAGGTTAAAGTTAAACCGGTATTGAATCATCTAGTTCTTTTATTTCCAGAACTTTTCTATTTGCACAGGGTGATTAAAGTTTGAGCTAAGAATAATACTCCCGAAAAGCCAAACTTGTGTAAATCGATGGTTATAGGAGTAAAACAACTCACAGTAGCTGCACGTCTTTCACTGAAGTATTTACATTTCTGTAATTCTTTGTAAAGTTCACCTTTTGGTGCATATTCCAATATTAGATATACTCGTTTCTGCAGGAAACAAAAGAGAAAGACAAGTATGAGTCTACTTAAAACACTTGGCTATTCACTCATATATTTAAATTCTACAAAAGTTGAAGAAGCTAATTTGCTGTATACCTGATCATAAAAGTATCCATAAAGGCGTAAAATGTTGGGATGTCGGAGATGACTCTGTATTTCAACTTCACGACGAAGTTGATGCTCAACCTGCGATTGCTGTAGCTGGCTCTTAAACAAGACTTTCAGTGCCACAATATGATTGCTCTGTATGAGACATATTGATGAAGCAAAATTATTAAGTTGATTACTTTCAGACTAAATAGAAGATAAAGTACCAAAAACACTTTTTTTGTCTTTCATTTTCATAAATTCTAAGAGCCAAACAAGGCATCATTCCTAATGCAACCTGGCTCCTACACAAAATTCATTGGCCAGCCAAACTCATTTGGATTCTGAACCAGAGTCCATAACCCTAAAGCACCAGAAAGGCCATTCCCTGAAGGAAAATAGAGCAGGAGCTGGGAAGAGCCAAAACATAGAAATGCAAGCAAATTAAGGAAAAAGAAAGGGAAAGAAAACACACCCTTTTCTCTCTAGCCAAATAGACGTGACCGAACTTTCCTCGCCCTAGAGGTTTCCCGATATCAAAGTCACTGAGGGTCCATCTTCTTTTCTCTGCAGCAGAAACCTCCATAGAAGCCTGAGGAAAATGAAGCGAAGTTACAGAACCCAAAACTATGTCACCAATAATTCAATCCTACATTTATCGGGGAAACTCAAGACCTTAGGACATGAAATTCCATGCTAAAAAAATCCAAGAACCAATTACCTCCCCTATCCCTCCAAATTATGTACATTTTTCCGTGAACGAAAAGCTAATATATGATCGTCGATAAATTCAAATTAAAGAAACTCTTACATATCTTCTCAGAAATAAAAATAAAAAACAAACAAACAAACGGGTCAAAAAGCCCTAGATGATTTGGGCATTCTGAAAAAAGGACCAGCCATAAATTATCAAAGAAAAAGTTATTTTGGTGGGTTTCTTGTTTACTTACCTTCTCTTGCTGTTGATTTTCCGCAGAAATCGCCATGGGAGAGGATTATAGGAGAATGGTGGGGGGAAAAAAGAGAGCGAGCAATATTGAGAAAAATGACTGAAGCGAAAGGGCAGAGAAATGGAATTGGGGTTGTGGGTTTGGAGCTCCAACAAAGAAAGTATTGAATAAAAGCACTTTGCAACGGTCGAATCCGCAATGGTCGCCATGTCGTATCTTGTGAAGTCCCGCTCCTACAATATTTTCAAAATATTTAGGTTGTACTCTGCTGTACTCTGACTTACAGTAAATCATGTGTGAACTTTTTTCAATACAACTTTTTTTAATACAATTTAAATACATGCACTTTTAAGTGAAACCGGAGCCTCAATTTTTTTATTTATATAAGTGAATTTTATTCAGTTGAGACAGCCATAATTTAGACTTAAGTATTTACTAAGGGCTTACAATTAACAAGTGCTTATGTCAGCGATGAATTTGCATAAGAACTTCTTTCTATTTAAAAAAATCTCAGATCTCATCGAAGTGTAATACTAAAATTGAAGAGGATAACTTATATTTAATCCTTCTTTTTGAAATTATTGTTGATTATCAATTTAATTCTTTATGTTGGCTTGTATTTGGGTATAAATTTAAGTTGATTGATTAGTTTTTACTAATTTATATTAATCTTTTAAATTGATTCAATCTTAATTAAATTTAATTTATCTTATAAATAATCAATCTTAAATAATTCATCCTCAATTAATTTAAATTAATCTAAATCTTTATTTATATGTATAATTTATCATTTTATCTTATTTAATCTTATATTGATTTAAATTATTATAATTTTTAATATAATTAAAATAATAAAATATTTGATCTAAATTTAATGCATTATAACAACGTTAAACAAATAAATAAAAAATTTGCTACAAAACTAAAAGATAAAAAAGTTTTAAAGCATATTACAAAAAAATTCAAAGAATCAAACCTAAATTTAAAATAAATAAATATTTTATATTTAAACTTCATATAATTATGATAAATGATAACTTTATATATTTATAAAAGTAGTTAACAATAATAAAATTATAATCCAATTTAAAAGACACATAAATAAATTCATAAATTCATCATAAGTATTTTATATGAAATAATTTATGGATTAAAAAAACTATAATAAATCTTATTTTTAAATAAAATTTAAAAATACTCATATAATTAATCATGTTCGTTGTTTATAAGATATTATATAATTATTGTTAATAAGTGAAAACTCAATATATAAAGAGAAAAAAAATTACAATAAAAATAAGAAGAGAAATACAACAAATATTTCATGAAATGAATTAGAAGACTTAACATATAGAAAAAAATTATAATTATTTTTATTTTAGTATTATCGGACTTATCTTAATTTATTCTTAATTTTTTCATGTTATTTGAACTAGCTTAAGTTTTACCTAAATTTAATTCAATTTAAATTCAATTAATCAAATTGTAGTACAAATTATCACTCCTTACTTCCCTACCCTCTTGGTCTTCGGTTATAGTTTTGTAAATATGTTATTTTTGATTGTAATAGTCTAATCTCAACTTGCACTTTGTAAATTAAATAAATAATTATTTTGATTTATGATAATATATTTATATTAATATTTTAAATAAATTATAAAAATAATTATTAATTTTATAAACATATACCATAAACTTATTTTTAAAAGTGATATTTTATTATTTAATTTAAATATCTGAAAGTAATATTATAAAAATTTAAATATAAATAAATAAATATTTTTCTTGATTAATACTTTAAAAATAGACATAAAAGATATGTAACTTATATATGAAGAAAATTAAGAAGATATTCATAAGTTTTAAAAATATAAATTTATATAGGCTAAATAATTAGGAGAGTTATTATGAAAATTATGAAATAAATAAAAACTTAACCTCATTTAATAACTTTCTTACCATGTGCATTTCAAGATGAATAAAAAAAATATAATATAAAAATTGGGCTCTAACGTATCTATATTACTTTTTTATAATTTCTTGTATATTTATATCATTAAATAAACTCTCTTTTCATATTTCAAGTCTCTTATTTAAATCATATCAAATATTATTTGGTATAAAAAATCATCAAATATTTTCACAATAATAGAGTATTTTAAAATTATAATTTTTAACTCCAAATTAAACTATAATGTATTTTATTTATTATCCAAAGTAATTAATTTCAATTAAAAACATTAAAAGAAAATTAAGAATGAGTGATTAAATAATTCTAAATGAAGTATTTTAAAATTTTAGTTTTTAATTCTTAATCAACTCACTACATCCATTATTTATTAGCCTAAAGTCTTAAATTTAATTAAAAAATCAAAAAATAAATATATAAATGGGTGATTAAATATTCTAAAATAAAACATTTTATAATTCTAATTTTTAGTTTATAACTAAATCATATTGCTTATTACTTATTATTTTAAAGGGATTTAATTTTAATTAAAAAAATTAAAGGTTAGAGAAATATGATCAAAATAATTATATGTAATATATAACCGAAATTTTTTACAATTCTAATTAAGTCATTATCATTGTTATTTATTATTTTAAAAATAATAAATTTTAATTAAAAATATTAAAATTAAAAAAAATGTAAAAATATATGATATATTTAATATACAAGTATTTGAATTAAATTATATTTGAAAATACATTAATATTTATAATAATTATCATCAATTAAAATGTGACATATTATTTTTGGGATTATGATGGTCATTTCACATGAAAGTGTAAATACATTGATTCATATATTATTCAAAAAATAATTATTTTAATTAAAAATATTAAAATTACGAATAATGTCAAAATATATTATATATTTAATATATAAATAATTGTATTAAATTATATGTAAATATATTATATTTATAGTAGACACACTATTTAAATATGATATATTATTTTTATTTTTATGATTATTATTTTTATATAAAAGTATAAATTTATTTATTTATAATAATTATAAGATATAAAAAAATTGGAACGGATTAGACTCTATTTCTTCTTTGTAGAATGTCTACCTAACTGTGTATATAATTACTATAACGTAAGTTTAGAAGAAAAAAATAAAAAAATTCCTAGAAAGTAGTTGTACGTTGCGCACTCTCAACACTCAGCAGAGCATGAGAAAGCCCATATTAGCCCATGGCCCATCTTTAAAAACAAAAAAGAAGAAGAAGATATTGGACCATATATGCTGCGCATGCAAGAGTCCCAACTCACAAGCGCAATGCGTCCAGCCTTCAGAAACTGAACTACATGCAAACACGCCACGTACAATAGGAAGCCAGAGATTGTAACCACGACACATAGCCTAAGTAAGCCACGTATCATACGTATCATGTCAACTCCTCTTCTTAAATATCAAGCTTCACCGAGCCACATTCTCCCTCAGTCTTGGTTTGCTTTAGTCTCAAAAAATTATCAATCCCAATTCGCAAAAGTGTAAACATGGCTGATCGATCAAGAGATACAAGACCACTGAGCCAGGTTCTATATGAATCGGCTCCGTCCACACACCAAACAGTTAAGTTTATAACAGCAGCTACAATTGGCACCGTTCTGTTAATCCTATCTGGGTTGACTTTAACAGGGACTGTGATAGCTTTGATACTGGCCACACCACTGCTAGTCATCTTCAGTCCAATACTAGTCCCAGCTGCGATAGTCTTATTCCTCGCAGCTACTGGGTTTGTTTTCTCAGGTGGTTGTGGCGTGGCGGCGTTAGCGACATTGGCTTGGATATACAACTATGTAGCTGGTAAGCACCCAGTGGGTGCGGACCAGCTGGATTATGCTAGGATGAAAATAGCAGATACGTCAAGGGATGTGAAGGAAAGAGCCAAGGAGTATGGGCAATATGCACAACATATTACCCAGGATGCTACTCAAGTGGCATAAATAAAAGACCTGATCAGATATATTTTATTGTGCCCTTTTCTTGTTTTTACTTCTCAAGTGTTGCTGCTGTTGTATTGAACTATAACTGGTTTCTAGTCGTGTTCTTCAGCTCGAGATTTCTTGTTAATAAAACCTCTATTGTAGCTAAGTATTTTATTTTCATGAACTTTTTATTTCTGTTTTAGTAGACTAAAAACTTTTGTTCTATGCTTAAACGTGCAATTATATATATATATATAAATGTTGAACTTTTCGTTATATATATATATTTATTACACGACCTCTTTTGTAATGGAAGTTGAGAAGAATGATATCAAAGACTCTGCAAAAGAATCCAAAATTATGGTCCTGTAAATGTAAATCTTTCCTAGTTAAGTGCGAATAATTTAGATCATTTTCATTTCTTTTTGATTGAGTTGAAGCTGTTATACATTAACAGAAGCTTATTTCCGTGACTAACTTAACCAAACATATTAATGTGAACTGAGAAAATTCTTGATGAAAAGAGAGGATCAAACTGAGAATTCTTAAATTTCATTGATACTATTTTCACAATCACAAAAATACGAAGAACTGTACTTGACTATTTATACATCCGAGAGTAACTAAAAATATAAACTGTTTCTAACTAATTTGCCAGCTCATACAAGCTCTAACAAACTATAGAAGCACACTTGTTTTTCTTTTCTTTTTGTTTGAGAAATATAGAAGCCACAAATCTTGCCACCACAGCACTTCAATACGATTGTCACACACTTCACAAAGATTGCTACATCAATACGATTGTCACACACTTCACAAAGATTGCTACATCAATACGATTGTCACACACTTCATTGCTACATCAGTTTGCCTCAACTTCCCACATGTATACTTTCTCAATATTCAGTCACTACCATCAACAATGACTTTACTACCTGATAATCAATTACCTATGGAAAGTTTGTTGCAATATGGGAAGCCCGTATCGAATATATGATATTACTCCGAGAGGGTCTTATTTGATCGAACATGACGGCATAAAGGAAGAGCTGAGTTGGAACAGAGAATACCTCAAGAAATATTATGTATGAAATCTTATGATCAATATATTGAAAAATTATAATGTATTTTGAGCTCATCCTTGTGTTGTATTATAACGCAAAAATTCATCTAGTGGCCCCAAGTTGGTAGAAGGAGTACAATGAACCCCCACTTGAGATACAAGATATGTCCTAAGAAAAAGTTTTGTGTTCACTAATGTGAACCTCTCTTTTCGGATTTCATCTTTACATGTCTATTGTTCCTTGAAAAGTAAACACGGTGACCCCCATGATTAGAGGAAGGAGTTAACTAACCCCCCACTTGAGATGCAGGATATGTCTCATGCCTCATGATTGGAGGAAGGAGTCCACTGACCTCCTCTTTATGAATGCAAGTAGGCATTAGATTCTATTTCACCCTTACAATTCTCATACCTCGTGAAAAATAAACATTGTAACCCCATGTTTAGCAGTAGGAATTAAATGACTCATCCACTTGTGACGTGGGATACGTCCCAAGAACATCAAAAAGACATTGACAAAACATTTGCTCCAATAATATGAAATCGATAAAAAGTAAATGAAATGTCTAAACGTTATTACATTATAAGACAAATTACAATCTTTAAAGACAACAAATAGAGTAATTACAAACATATTATCCAAACTCATGAGGTTCGTCATTTATTTGTGGGATGTGCTTCAAGTTCTCTGACACGTGAGCCTTACGAGTATTTTTCTCAAGTGCCCTATGTTTCTAGTACTCTACCAATTTGCGCAATTCATCCTGCTCCTCCTTATATCTATCACGTTCGTGACATGTAGTCTTCAATTCCTTACGCATATCTGTCAACTCCTGATCCATGACTCCGCAACGGGTCTTCAAGATACACAACTCTTGATCCACAAATTTGACCACTTCTCGACACATATTGGCCTACTTTTCTAAATCTTTAGCAAGAGTTATGACCTGTGTTAAAATAATATGAAAAGTAATGCAAGAGAATTAATAATTGTACCTCCTAAGCAATATATCAAAATAACAAAATAATAAGGTTGCTTACATCAAGCACATATCTGGCCATCATATGCCAGATAGTTCATTTCTCTTATTTACAAGTTGCATAAACAGAAGGTCAATCTTCGGGCATAATTTTCATCTTGAGCATCAGGATTATTAAACATTCCCCTTTTTAAATAGATTATTTATACCACTACCTTCACCCCAATCTCTTTTCACATGGTATATGCTTTGTAGTAGACTAACATCATCCTTTAACGAAGATAAGCCTTTACCAAGTTCTAACTCCTCAAATCGATGCCTACTCAGAGGTGGGGTGTACTTACACTACCATTCTTCTTGGCAAGAAGACTGACTTGACCTAGCTTCACAAATGACCCCTTATCTAGAGATCGAGGTGAGATATGGATCACCTTTGATATTTTGATTTTTCCACCCACTTGGATATCGAGGAGGATTTGATTTACCTCTTCGCTAAGGGTAGGAAAGGTAGCTCATTTTCTTATAAGGGGGAGAACCTTTGGGGCTCACAAGGTCATTTGATTCACCTCATCGCTAATAAAGGGTAAAGTAGGTCATTTTCCCCCTAACGGGGAGTTCTCTAGTAATTAGCGACGATACCTTTGGGTTACAAGACAAACATGACCTCGTTTCAATCAGATCGTCTAAATTCACTTGGCTATAATCCATTATTTATAAACACTCATGGCCTCAAACAAAATTCTAGTTTTCCTCATATCGTGCGTAACTTTATAATTGAACTTAATTCTAGGACATGGCCTCAAAAACTCAGGAAAAATCAACTTTTGTGGTTAGATAAATCACACAAATGACATGAATAAAACAATGCATTTAATGGCCATAAAAGGTTCAAATTCATAAATATTCCTTACATAAAATTTATATTTAAAATTACAACCACTAGGTGAAGGTTGTGGAGTATTAGCTAGGGGCGACTTAGACCTACTATTTTGAAAGGACCGTATCAAAGTAAAATAGAGTAGAGTTAGCTCCAACTTCTCGGTTTGAGTCTTGAAGCTGCTAACTATGAAACTCATACCGCTTTTATAAACTTTAATGCACTTCGCTTTCAAAGTGTCTATCAAGGTTGAAAGCAAGCTCACTTCATCTAACATCGCACACATATGACTTTGCATTGTGTGAGCCTTTTTATCAACCTCTATAACAGCCTACTAAATCTCCTTAGCCATTTACTCGAAGTGTTTATCCAGTTTTCCTTGTTCAAAATAGTAGCTATTCACTTTCCTTAATTTCTCAATTTTATCTAGAAATTCTTCCTCCATCTTTAAAAGTTTGGCCTCGTACTCAGCCAAAAGGATACCATTTTCCTTCACCACCTTTTCATATTTCACTATCTGTAGGCGACTAGCTTGCATCTTGCGTTTATAACCTCTGAGGGATAGCTCGCCCTCTCTGGCTAAGCACGTGACCTACATATATTAACAAATTGGTGATGCATAATAGAGATAAGTATTAACAGTGGGAATAAATGATGTAAAAACTCACCTCAATCATGCAATCTTTCATCAACTCAGCATTTGAACCACCCTCTTTTCTACGGGCTACCCTAACTTGAGACCTGTCAGCATCAGTACCAAAATGATGAAAGGGATCCCTCTTTAGGTCACTTTTTCCAAATATTCCTTCATTGAAATAAGTAACTAAGGTTTCTAACACCACAACGCTCTTCAAGATGACTTCATCAAACTTGAAGTCATCCAAATCCATGGCCTCCATGCCCGAGGTGTATTCTTCCCCAACCTTCATCTTCTTGGTGGCTTTATGTCTAGAGGGTAGGGCAGAACTTGGCTAACTAAACATCAAAAGGGGTGCAAAATCTACTTACTAATTCTATAAGGGAACTTGTTCTCTGGATAGTGAAGGCAACATGGGTTCCAAAAGTGGGTAAGTGGGAACCAGGTCGTGGGCACCAAAAGTGTCTATCGAGTCTTCAAGATCAATATGCAAATAATCCATACCTTTACAAGATAAAATTAAAAATTTAATAAAATAATACGAACCATGAACTAAAGTAGTTACCTCGTAAACAAAATGATGACATGAATAATCATCTATACGTTCTCAACACACCCCGAACTTTTTCAAGCGAGCCACAACCAATATTTCTCGATAGCTTTCAAATAAGGTTTTATGTAGCTCAGTCATCCTAATCTTTTCTTTGCCACTTGGATCTAATTTGCTCATCATTTCACTTGCATGATGTAAGGTAGTGTTAAAATGATGATTCAAAGTGTGACAGACAAGTAGGCCTATCCTGCTATCCCAAATATCCCCAGTAATATAAAAATATTTATCTTTCCAGCCTAAACTACTATAAGGGAATTTGAGATGAAGCCTGTGCCCAACACCATAGGATATATATATGTTATTCTTTTGTTTAGGCCGTTCTTCTTCAAACAATACAGGCTTCTAAGCTCGTCACCTGTAAGGTTTAACCCTCGTGATCACCAATAACAACAAAAATACACAAGAGAGTTTGTCACCCATTGGGATTTACTTGGACGAGATTGATATCGAAAGTGTGAAGGGCACGAGTTATCACCCTAGGGAAGGGACATATGGAGGATTATCGACATCATATAGATGAGGAGTTACTAGCATTAAACCTACACAGGGAGGGATGTAGTATTTGTGCCTAATTTCAACCAAGCAGTTTGCTACTAGAACACTAGGCATCTTTTCCAATTTGATGTTTATCTTTGGTCTTATGAGTGGGTTCATCTCGACTCTCACACATTTTCTTGGGATGGGGAACTTTGGTAGTCCCTGACACAGAACAATGATGCTCTTCTTGAATGAAGCCCTTGAAATGGGCCTCTTGTCACGACTCCCAAAGATCTCAAAAGGTCGTTTGGTTTGTTTCAATCTAGTGAATAAATGGCCTAAATCCTATAACCTTTTTTTGGAAGGATCCCCCTTTAAATGAATAATCTTAGTAGGGGTTTTCTCAAGAAGAGAGTGAACCATCTCATTTCCTTTATGAGACATGGTATGTAAAAAATAAGAGAAAAAATTACCTAAATTATATGATGCATGTCGTTTGAATCTCGTCCTAAGGATAGAAAATGGGTTGATTTCCCATTGATGTCATTAATTAAACGAGCTAAAATTCAGACCAAGTGTTTTTCTATTGAATTGACAAAAAGAAGAGTAATATAAAGATAATTAACAGGTTGACATTTTTTGAAAATAAATTTAACTAAGTAAAAATAGATAAGATAAAAGTGAATTTGCTTACTATTTATAAAGGAGATAGGGAAGTTGAAGAGTTTACCCATTACAAATAAAATTAATTAGAGGAATATGCTTTGTAATGATCTGATAACCTAATAGCTAGGGGAGTTCGTATCAGATAGTCTACCCAAATGACTATATATAGATGAGCTTTTTAGTCAAACTTTCTATTTATAACGCCTTCAACTATGTAAGGATCAGATAACGAAGTAGTATTCCCTTGACTTCTCAAAATCAAGGAAATAAGAGAGTTAATGTTTGGTATTATACATGTATCAAGTACGCAACCTAGTAATCTAAGATACCTTGCTACCATATAGCTACCTAATGAGCCCGAAGATCAAGGCTTGGTGAAGATTAAGAACTGATGTCTAAAGATCATTACCGTATAGTGACTTCGCCATCATACATCTTCCTAACGACCTAGGTGACCAATTTAAAGGCCTCAAGCTATATGTATCTAACGACCTATTTATGTAATGCTTATAGCGACCTAATTTAACATGAATTATATTGTATGTATTCTAGCTACTTGTATGAGAGCTACAACCCATGTAACCCTTACACCTATCTAATAGGTGTTATATATACTTTTTTTAATGAGGAGAATACAAGATCTGTTCATTTATCAATATTTTTTACTTTTCACTAAAAATTACTAGAATCTCTAAAACATTAAATTCTCTCCAAACACTCATGAAGTGGTGGATATTGAGAATTTTACTATCATACCTTCACAATGACAAAATCCACCTTTAGGTACTTACAAGTTTAACTTTGATGTCACTTGGCATTATGGGTTGTCAATTTTGTTTCAATAGTTTGATCATTATAAGAGATCATGTTATGTTTGGATAAATTCTTTAATAGGTCATTCAATGGTCTTGAAGCACTACTTTTAATAACCTCTCTAACGAGGACTTTCTTTAAAATTTATAAATATAATTTGATTTACCCAATTGTTGCTCTATCACTTCTCAATAATCTCCATAAGATGGATTCCACGTCAAAACGATAAAGTAACTCACAACTTAGTGTATTGGTTTCATACACATCAATTTACAAGAGAAATCAAACTGTATGAGTTATCCATCAAAATTCGAAATGGCTACCAAATAGAAGATTGAAACTTTTTTCTTAGTTTATGACAAGAAAAAACTCTTATACATGTCACAACGAAAAGAATATAGGTGTAAATTTATGTATTTTTAACCTTCTTCTTTCTTTCATAATTTTTTATTTGTTCTTTATATTTTAAATTAGTCTTGTTTTTATTTTAAGGATAAACTAAACAAATAATCCATATATTTTTATATAGAGAAAAAACCACAGAGGTCCCTTATAGATTAATTCATTTATTCTGTTTAATTTCTTAAGTTAAAAATGGTATCATTTGATCATTTATCTTTATAAAATTCCTTGACAATCATATTACTTTATTAAATTTTATTAAATTATTATTATTTTTCTGTAAAGTAATTAAACGTAATTAAAACATGAGTATTTAACATTGATAAAGTGACAATTAATATAAAAAAATTCTCAAAATATTTTTTTAATATTTTTTAATTATCATTATTTATTTTAATATTTTATTAATTTCTAATTTTTATCAAAAATTAAAAAATATATTTAATTATTTTTTTCTTTAAATTTTATTATTGTTTATTTTTCTTAAAATATTTCATATTAAATTTTACTTTTATCATTGTTAAAAACTTGTATTTTAATCGAGTTTTAATTACTTAACAAAAAATAATATAATTTGTTTTTCATTGACTTTTTGAAAAAACTAAGAGTCTAAATGACATTGTTTCTAATCTGATAGATTAAATAATATAAATGACATAATTTAATGGACATCTATGATATCCTACCCTTTTGTATATTATATAGGGATAATATTAGTAATACCTTCAAGTTTTAAAGTAATATCACAATTACCTTCCGAATTTAACGGAAGTTATAGTTAACGAAAAAATAATAATCTTTTATATATAATACAAAAATGATAGAAATAATATAAAATTAAAAAATAAGAAATCAAGAAATGATAGAATACACAAAACAAGATTAAATCTTAAAAAAGAGGGATGAATTTAGTGATTCATCATTCTCAAGAATAAGGAAAATATTTTCAATAAAAGATATAGTTTATTATGGAATAAGTAATAAAAAAATGAGTATTAATATTACAGACACAAAATGAAGGTATAATATACTATTAATTGACAAATAAATCATTATGGATAAAGAAAAAATTAGATACATCTATTTAGGAGTAATTTAAATATTAATAAAATTAAATTTTAGAGAATGAATTGATACTCTAATTAAACTAACACTGTTAAATAATAGAATAATAAATAAGAAATATGTTTTATTAGAAATGATCCATGAAAATCTAAGATACCAAAATTTAAAATTCACATCATATCCTAGGTTTACCATTACTATTAATGATAAGAACTAAAATTAAATGTTAAGTTTAGCTTGTGAATTTGAAAAAAGAAGATTTAATGAAAGAATAAAATCACTCATTTTTAGTGCATTACATAGTAGGATATTCATCAACAAACGGTTATAATAGTTCAATATATAGATAAAATGAATTCATAAAAATAGATAAACTTTTCAAAAAATTGAACAAGTAATAAAACTAAAAATAATAACAGACTTTGAAATACCAGAAGTAAAAGCAGAAGTATAACACTTAGATGTTAAAGAAAAATCTTTAATACCAAAAAGAAAAAGTAATGAGAAGCAGATCATAGGTTCGAAGCTGGGTAAGAGCGAAAGGAACACGTGTAACCTGGTGAGTATTGGACAAGATCTCCCGCACCAGGGGCCCTACATGGATATCTTGCGATAGTGAGAACTTTCGTTCAAACAGTATTGATACCTAAAAATGAGAAAAGAAAGAATAAGAAAAGACCTAAAGAACATTTTATGGACCCAAGAATATAAACATAAAAAAATTAGTTAGTTTATTAGTCATAACAAATGAAGAATTAGGAAGATATTATAATGAAAATTCATACAAACAAAGATGGATTATGTGACAATAATATGTGAAATTGATTTTAAATTAGAAAATACAATCTATGAGTACTTGAAAAATATTAATATTACGTGATTTATTTACACTTTAATATCAAAAATAGATTTATATTTGTAAAATTCTATCATTATTTATTAAATCTATATTTTCAAAATCACGAGTTTATTTTGTTATTTTTTAGATATTTTTGGCTTCAAATGATTCAAATAATAAACACTTGCATATTTGTACTTGAAAGCACTCAATTGTAACTTAGTAGAATAAAAGAATATTCATGTAAACCTTACATGTAAGTCCAACCAAATATAAGGGGGTGAAATAAAAAGAAATTGGAGAAATGTAGTTTAACACGGGCCATATCGGTGATTAATGTGTGTCATGAAGTGACATTCTCAGATTATGATTTCATGCGTACTAGAATAAACGCGTGCTGCGGCGTGGATAAAAGTGGGTTATGGCATGCGATCTCATGATTCATATTTTTCTTCTTTTGTTAGTGTTTCTTCAACTATATAAATCCCCTATTTCAATATTAAAAAACAAAAAATATGTACTTTTTTTGATTTTTTTAGATAGTTTTTAGTTTAAATGTTTGTAGCTAAGGAATTTAGTTAGTTGTAATTTTATGCAGTAATTTTGATTCAATAAATATAGGCATATTTGTTTTAAGGTTTTTCAGATAACATATTACTACTAAAGTTATACATATAAGAATACAATTGAGATATTAATTTTGATTATGTTATATTATTTACAAGATTAATTTTATATATTATTTTAAATACTATTTTTAATTTATTGATTATTTATTAAATCTAAGCATGTTTGGTTGAATATTACTATGAGATATTAATTATGTTGTTATTTTTGTGAAATATTAATTTACGTAAATATTTTTATAAAATAATTGATTTTTATTTCTTCATTTAGGATTTTTACAAAGTTTATTACAAAAAAATATATTTACGACATATTTTTCATAATATATTTAAATTTTAAAAGTTAAATTTTAGGATCTCATTATCTAGATCAAATTTAAAATCTTGATTATATTTCAAATATTTTTACAAATTTATTATTGAAAAATATATTGAGAATATATTTTTTGTAATAGATTTAAAATATGTAAGTTAGGTTTTAGATACATCAATTTAAAATCTAATTTAAACACCTTATATGAGAGCCTAAGTTATGTATTCTGCCTTATAAGCAATGATTTAGATAGTTTGTTATTTCTTTAAAAATAAATCATAATTTAACTCAAATCAATTAGTAATTCCAATCTTAGTATACTAATTGGTTAATCCCTAACTTAGGATATTTTCACACAAAAAAATCAATAATATTAATTTGTATATTTAATAACCTAATTTATTTTAAGTATACGTGATTAACTAACTAATATTATGTCAAAAATCTTCATTGAGTGTTAAATGTTTATCTATCTAATACTTATTGAATGAATTCTATATCTATCTTTAAATTCATGTTATTAGTTTGGATTTTTCAAAACCAAATAATTGTAACAGAATATTTAGGTTTATTAAGAGTTTTGTTGAATTATTTAAAACCACGTAGTTTTTTTTAAACCAATATTAAAAGTATACTTATTGTTTTTCCAAAGTGATTCGTGCACCTGCGAGCTATTATAAATTTTATAAAATTTGACTACCAAGTTTTTGTGCAACAATGATCCAAAAAAAATATAAAATCAATTTCATTACTATTTTCTCATCAAGAAGGAACATCTTACCCACATAGAGAATAAATAAATAAGCAAAGGTCAGAAGAATATGAAATTCCTTATGAAAGAAAACAACAACCCAAAATGAAAGAAAAATTACATTGAAAAACTAGAGATAGTATCATACCAGAATTCAAACTTCATGAAAATTATACATTTAATCTTTTAGATTTAGATTGTATAAGAGATAAGGAAAAAAGCCTCAGATGAATGATCTAGTGGTATGAATGTAATAATACAATTTTTTTCAACCACACAATCAAACCCTTCAATTTGTTTAGTAGTTGACAAAATGACAAAAAATGTCAAAACTTGGTTTATAAATTTAACAAAACAATAGCATTTACAAATGTAAGAGAACACTCCCACAAGTAGGGAATGCAATAGGAAAATGAGGAAAAAAACTTATGATAAGTAGTTATTTGAGTCGATCATTTTCAAGATCTAATTCAAGTTTTTTTCTTATGTATTGGAAATGCCTTACAATCTAAAGTTTTATGCTTAAGGGAAGAAATGTTCTTGGTGGATGCAAGACCTGGGTACAAGAAATTTATTGAAGAAGATAAAAGTAGACATATCACTAAATCTAATAAAAATGAAATTAAGGAAGCCAAATAACATTTAATAAATATAAAAAAATATGCGACATGTGTTATATAGATTCTTTTATTTATAAATATCAAATGTATTATTATAAGTTATCATCTCCATGCAAGATATATATAAGGAATTACTTTTCCAAAAATTACCTGAAATGTTATATAAAACTATAACAAAAAGATGAAATAAAAAAACTATACCAAACATCTTAAGAGGAATAATAAAAAGTCTTAAAAATTAGATAATCCTTAAATATCAATAAATATGGATATAACATAAAATATTACAAAAAAATGATAAAAAATATAAATATTTAAAAGGTATAAATTTAGAAAACATGATTTTCAAAAATATAAAAGAAGGTATAACAAAAAACTTTATAGAAAAAAATATTTTAGGGAAAAAATGTATAAGATATCAGAAAACAAAAATTAGTGTCCATGAGAGGAAAAAAATGCAAATATTGGATCTGCAATAAGAAAGGACATTACGCTAATGAATGCCCAAACCTACTTTAACATAAAAAAGAATTTAAAAAGGAATTTTCATAAAAAGAACAAATCTTAGAAGAAACTTTTAGGATGAAATTAGAACCAATAGATGAATCAGATATAGATGATACTTGTAGTATTTATCTATTAGAAGAAATTAAGAAAAAAAAACTCACAATATGAATACTCTTCGTCAAAAGATGAATGATTTGTATAGTAATACAAATTCAAATAATACTTATATTAAGGTAGGATTGAAATTTAAAAGGTTGCTGTATATGTATATGTAGATAAAAGAGTTTGTATGTATGTAGTTATTAAATATGTATTTCTAAAGAAAATCTAAAAATTAGCACCAAAAGATTTAATTATAAGAATTAAAAATAATACTACAATAAATCTTAATAAGGTCTTAAAAAATACAGATATAATGATAAGAAGAGAAAATTTTCATAATTCTACTATATATCAACAAAAATATGAGTTGATTTATTAATAGAAAATAATTTTTTAAATTTATAACAATTTTGTACACAATATTTAAACAAAATAAGTCTAAAAATACTAGATTGTGAAACCATTTATAGTAAAAAATGATAAATGTTTTGACTGTATTAAACCGAACTTTTATGCAATAACATAAAAAGCTAAAGTGTGGTGAGATAGACACAAAATAGCAACAATAGTAATCTTATTTATAAAACGTTTCATTAGATATAAAAGAGAATTAAAATTATTTTCTTAATGAAATATATGAAAATAAAACCTTAACAAGTATCAAAAAATTATTAAAAATAATAAGCTTATAAAACCCTTTAGATCCAAAAGTAAATAGATCTAAAATGATTACTAATATAAAACTAAGAGACCTTAACAAAGTTATTAGAGTAAAATATATTATTTATACTTTAAAAGACATGATTGAATTTGAAAAACAAATTGAAGAATTTTTGAAACTAAAAGTCATAATACCAAGTAATTCACCTCATTTTAGTCCAGCATTCTTAGTAAAAAAAATAAGCTTAAAATGAATAAAAAAGAGAATGATAATAAACTTCAAAGTATTGATTAAAGAAACTATTGATAATGGATACTTTATTACAAAGAAAGAACAATTATTATCTTTAATAAGATGAAAGAAAAACTTCTGAAGTGCTTATTGTAAAAATGGATTTTGGAAAATAAGGAGGGGTGAAGAATCTAAAAAACTAATGACATTTAGTTGCCTCTAAGGATAATTCTAATTGACCATTGTACCATTAGGATTAAAACAAATTGCAGGTATCTTTCAAATGTATATGGACAACATCTTTAAGAAATTACAAAATATTTGTTGTGTTTATATAGATGATATTTTGGTTTTTAATAATAAATTAAATAAATATTATTTGGATATTATTAATATTCTACAAGATGCAAGAAACATGTATTGTACTTTATGAGAAGAAAATAGTAATTGCTCAGTAAAAGATAAAGTACTTAGGATTAGAAATAAAAGATGAAAAACATAATCTATAGTCCCATTTACTAAATAACGTTCAAGGATTTCCTAGTGAATTAAAAGACAAAAATTAATTACAAATATTCTTAGGATGTTTAATGTATGTTGAAGCATACATCAAAAAACTTTCATAAATGTGAAAACCTTTACAAACAAAATTGAAAAAAGATCATGTTTCGAAATGAACATAATAAGATATTTTATACATAGATAATGTGAAAGCAAAGATAAAAATTTATCAACTTTATACCATCTAAGTCCAGATGATAAAATGATAATTGAAATAGATGTTTTACATGAACATTGGGACGCAATTTTAAAAACAAAGGTAGATGATAAAGATAAGTATCTTTGTAAATATACATAAGGATCTTTTAATGGTCTAAAATTAAATTATCATGTTAATGAAAAGGAATACATTACTATCAAAAAAACTATTAAGAGATTTATAATATATTTAATAAGTTTCAAATTCATTATCAAAATTGATAGCAAGAGTTTTGGTTATTTTTTAAGAACTAATATTACAAGTGACTATAAACAAAGAAGATTAGTCAGATGACAACTGTGGTTTAACTACTCCAATTTTAGTGTTAATCATCTTCCAAGAAATAAGAATAGTTTAGCAGATCTTCTTATAAGAGAATTAATACCTTTAACTATTTTTGTTTTTGTAGGAATGAGACATCTTGATATCAAGATAAAAATAAAAGAAAAAGAGAAAAGAATCATTTAGGAACAACTCGAGATTTTATACCTAAAGAAGTCTCTTTTGGAGACATGAATTAAACAGTCAAAACTAACATTGGAGTCAAAAAAACTTTAAAGAGGAATCCATCTTAGAGATTCATTCTAAAAAAAGTAAAACTTATAAACAAAAAATTCAAAATGAGAAGTAAGGACCTAGTAGTTCAAAAGAAAGTAACACCTCTAAAATGAAAAAAAAAAGCTTAATTAGGCTGAAGAAGTAGAAAAAGAAAACCAAAAAATACATATGTGTTCTATAATGGTCAAAAACCAAAAATTTACAATAACTGGCTTAAAGAAAGCAAATCTATTATTGAATTTTGTGGAATAACTCACAGAGTTTTTACTAATAAAATAGAAACTGAAAGTAATTATGTGATTTATAGAGTACCAAAACTAACAACTCCAGAGGATATAATTAAAAATTACTCTACAACATCACAACAACAACAATCACTTCATAGAAAGTTAAAAATCCTTGGAAAGATAGTATGAATACTGGTACTATTTAAAGAAATGCCTCTCATAGAGACAATAAACATAATATGATCATCACTACTATTTTGGGAAAAATTCCTAACGAATACATTGGTCATTGAAGAAGAAAAATACCAATATAGGAATCTAGGTAAACCATAATGGTTGAGTATTTACAATTTAACCAAAAAATATATCAGGAATATATTAAAGATATGAAATGTTACACTACAAAAAATGAATTTCTTACGGGTAATAAATTTAATATTCTTAAAGGATCTGATCTAACTTTTTTTTAGAAAGCTTTCTATGCAGGTTCAATTGAGAATTTACATCTAGGAACTAATTTAAATAAATTGAATTATTTTCCTAAAAATTTCAAGAAAACTATCAAGAATTTTTGGAAGAAGATCAGAACAACTGACTAGCCTGTTTATCTTAGATTTTTTCAGTTTACTTATGAACTAGAATGAATAAGGTTGTGTTAGTTTCTACCATTTTATCAAATTAGGAATTTCTAACACTAAGAGGAAAGCTACAAAACTAATGACACTTCTAAAAAATGAATTCAATATAGATGAACTATGTATTTTGATAGGACATATGTCAAGTCAAATTTATCATGAACTCATGAAAAAATTATAATTCTTCTTAAGTCAAAGTAAATTACTCGACAAATAAGGTTATAATCACTTCCCATAACAATGACCCTTATTGAAGAAGATGGTGAAAAAATCAATAAGTTTGAATCAAATTTTAAAATAATAACGTGAAAATTTGTTAAAAAACAAGAAATGTGTTTTTTTACATCAAGAAAACCACTAAGAATCATAGATGCATTTATTACATTAGAGATTGAGAAGATAAAGATGTGTCATTGTCTACGTCATTAAAAGAATTGACAGTAGAAAATGATAAAGAGGAATAAAAAAGTAAAACCTACATCTTCAATCGACAAATCATGCCAAGAAAATAAAAAAAGGTTTAAATTTGAAAGCAAAAGTAGAAAGTTAAGTAAATTATTAAAATAAGGGTAAAATAATGGTTTTATTATTGTAAAGTGGGATTCTTTATCCTCTAAAAGAAACCCTTATTTCTATTAGTTGGACATAACTTCAACAATAACAAACTCTATATCCTAAAAATTATTCATCTAGCAACTATGTATCTAGAAATTATGAACGATTAAGAATATTTTCAAAGTTCTTAGTTAATTTTTAGAATTTGAATAGTTAATAATATTATGAATAAAAATAGAGTACAAGTACTCTTTTTCTATTCTCTATTCAGTCTAATTTGGACACTATACCATGTATGGATGTAAGGGCTTTGCAAATAACAAAAATGTATGAAGGCTTGAGAAAGTTGATGTATATCAGGTGTAACAAAAGAAGATGAACAATTAAAGGGAAGACCATGATGAATCTATTAAATTTAGGTATGATAATTATAATTCTAAATTAATTGAGGATTTTAAATGATTAAATATTTGTTTATAACATATATGAAATAAACATAAAGAAATAATAAAATTAAAATAATGTTTCAATAAGAAACTAAAATGGTTGTCTTTAAATAATAATGTACAAAAAGTAACAACTAGTATTGTAAAAAAGCTAGCCACAATTTGGTATCAGAGTCATAGAAAAGAAAAATACATCATTAGATGAAAAGTTAACACTATTAACCATTCGAAGACATTAGTGATATTAGTTATACATGTCAGAGACAATAGAGCTCTTTTTATAACTCTCAAGGATATATATATATTATTAGATGAAAAGTTAACATCATTAACCATTCAAAAATATTAATGATATTAGTTATAAACTTTAAAGAAAATAGAACTCTTTTTATAACTCTCAATATTTATATATATATATATATATATATATATATATGTTAAAATTCAAGTAAATAAGTGATAATTTTCCTTTTATATACTATGATCTCTTTCTTAGTTTTTTATTTTATCCATTTACTTTTTATTTTTTAAACTTTAATTTTCTTATTTTTTTATAATTTAATCTCTTTATTTTTATTTTTTACATTTTGATCTCTTATTTTTTTTTTGTTATATTTTTGAAATTTAATTTTAAGTTAGTCATATATTTTGAATTAACTATGTAAAAATTAATGTACATATAAAAATAAAAGTAAGATAAGAAATAATAAGGAAACATTAAGTAGCATATAGAAAAAAAATATATGGATTATTTTTGTTGTTAAATTTTAAAAAATAAAAAATAAAGAGATTAAAATGTAAAAAAAAATTAAAAAAAAATGGACTTATTTGTGAAGAAAAAAAGTAAAAGAATTAAAGTTTGAAAATTAAAAAGTAAAAATATTAAATCATAAGAAAAATAGTAACGTGATTCAAGTGTAAAATATTTAAAAATATTATTTTAATATACAAAGCAAGTATGGTTACCTTAGGGATTAGTATCCTATAGGTATCTATTTAACGTACTAGTAATATTTATGTTAAATGTTGAGAAAAGATTTCGTTTTAGTAACTTAGTTCAAGTATTGACAGTGTTTTTATTATTTTTAGATATTAATCAAAAAATTTATCTAATTTTTTTTTTATATTTTAATGAAGAATTTTTCCGAGATTAAATGGTGTTGAAAAATGATTTTTTTTTCTGAAAGATAGATTCCACATTTCTTACTAAAAGTTACTAAAAAAAGTTATTAACTTTTTTTATATTTTACTTATTAATTTTTATTTTATAAAATTTTTATAAGATTTATTAATTTCTTAATAAAGAGTAAAAATTCAGTCAAGAAAAATGTCAAAATCTAATTAGATATAAATAAATTTTAAATGCACCATATTTATAATGTATACTTTTAATTGATAATTTTTTTTTATTATTTTTTTAATATTTGAAAATTAACAATATTTTTCACCATTTTTAATTGTAGTTAATTTTTAAAAATAAAAAAATAAAAATCCGATCAAAATTATATTTTTTAAAAATAATTATTATTCAAAAATGATAAAAAAATATCAATCATTAAATCAAGCATTAAAATCAAATTTTTTAAAATACTTTTTTCTTTTAAATGAGTAGTACCCTTCAGTCTCTATGAGCTCGATTTTGACGACAGGTCGTTTCTGGCAAGACCAAATAAGTAGTATGAAAAAGAGGAAAACACTGCGTTTGGACATAAAAACTCTTCTTCTTTGAATTGGACACGATCATCCACTGTCTCCGTCTCCGTCTCCGGCACAAACAGTTTAAAGGAAACCTTCCTCGCCTAGTAGCAGAATCTTGATTTTCTTTTCCTTTATTTCTCAATTAAATCCCTAATCCTTGAAAAGGCGGTAGTGGAAGTTATTTTAGCTAAAACCCACAACCCAACGACTTGTCTTAAATCTCTCTGAAGATAAGCAGAAGAGCCTTAATACAAGAGCACATTCCATTTTTCGAGAATGGTAAGCTGATTTTCAGAATTTTAGCAATTTATTTTCGTTGCATTTTGCATTGCTCTTCTTTTGAATCAAAAAGTTTTGTGCATCAGTTTTCAATTGCAGCTATTAATGATACGGACTCCAAAGAACAATGGGAACCCTTAGCTCCCACAAAAGAAGCTCAGGTATGAATACGTTCTCTATCCCCTTTTTTTAAAGAGGTGCTTTACGATTGCTTTGAGTCTAATAAATTTTGCCCAATTTTAGTGTCTTTGTTGCTCAACTGGGCACAAATTCTGATTGAATTGGGTACCATCCGAGTAGTGATGAGTGAGAGTAAAGGAAAGTTATTTTTTCAGCAAATAAGGAATTTAAGTTGGTTTTTCTTGTTATTTTCCAACATTAAATGGAGAATGAAATTATGATATTGAGTGGTATGTCTAGTATTCGGTCATTAGCTTTTCCCATTTTAAAATATTTAGTTTTGTGTCAGTATCAATTTAAAGTTTATTTTGGTCATGTCAGGAATTTCATCTTTCACAAGCTTATCATGAAGGACTTCTTAAACTACAAGCAAAAGAATATGAGAAGGCCCGCAAACTGCTAGAATCTGTCCTCAGAGATCCTCTCATAGCAAATTCTAAGGTATTTTACTATATAATTGAAACATTTTTAGTGTGCTTATTGTATTAGAAAAATATATATTCATGACTTTTTTCTTGTGATACAGGTCGAAAGCGCCAGTGATAATCATCTTCTACAGCTTAGGTTCAGATACATGCATAACCTTACTCCCTGTACCGTATAATTTTTGTTGTTCAATTAATAAAATAATCCTCAGTTCCCTGTATGTCCATTTTTTCCCAAACTTCTCAAATTAAGCTTTGTAATTAAATACCATCATCTGAACATATGCTTTGGATATAATACTTTTTCTTCCCGAAGGACATAGAACAAATGATCAGTAGTACAGGGTAAAGGTCTGCACACCTTGGCATTTGCTTTTTATAGTATCAGTATCCCTACTGCTAATTGTGTCAAATGCCCTAGAAAAGGAATTATAGATGCATGAAAAGTAACCAAAATAGTTCTTGTAAATATGCTTTTCTAATTTATTACCTTTATTAATGCAGATTTTTGGTACTGAAAAATCTTGCCAGTGTTTTTCTTCAACAAGGCTCGTCACATTATGAGAATGCCCTACATTGTTATCTTCAAGCTGTAGAAATTGATGCCAAAGATTCTGTTGTCTGGAACCAGCTGGGATCATTATCTTGCTCGATGGGCTTACTAAGTATTTCACGTTGGGCATTTGAGCAGGGGCTCTTGTGCAGTCCGAATAATTGTGGGCATTTCTCTCTCTAAACGTGCTTTGAAAATATGTCTCTCACATCATATATTTATTACATGCTAACTTTTAGTTTCCCATAAACACTAAAAAAATTGTCTCTCCTGATTGTGCATGCAGGGAATTGCATGGAGAAATTACTGGAAGTCCTTATTGCTATTGGTGATGAGGTCACATGTCTTTCTGTTGCAGAGCTGGTTTTGAGGCATTGGCCATCACATTCTCGTGCCTTACATGTCAAGAAAACCATTGAACAGTCAGAACCAGTTCCTTTTGCTCCTAGAGGTATAGATAAGCTGGAACCAAAACATGTCCGGCTTAAATTCCTTGACAAAAGAAAAGCAAGTGATGAAAATCTGCATGAGGGCAATCAATGTAAAAAATTGAAGCAGAACATAGAACTGCACCTGGCTGAAGCTTCCTGGGCATGTCTTACTGATGCACTACTAGAAATCTTACTTCAAGTACATGGCTGTACTGCTGTAAATGGCGCAGAAAAATCATTCGGATCAGGGGATATTAGATTAGTTGTTCATTTACCTTCTGGTTTAGAAAATACTGGACAATCTGAGGAAAGGAAAGGACTTAACTTTCCATCAATGGATAGCAACTCCTCATATGGTGATCACAATGGTGAAATGGCAAATGTTGTCAAAGAAAAGGAAACAACTACTATAGAGGAACAACCACAAGAGAGGCGGAGTAGTCGCCTTGAAAGGCTTAGGAGTCGTAAACCAGGGAATGAATATCAAGAATTTGCTGATGGTAAGGATCAGAATGAAATTGTAAATAAACATATACGGCCATTTATTTCCTGTGAAGCAGGAACAGAAGATATTGTCCACTCTTCAAATTTTTCTTCTTCGTGTCAAAATCAAATGTTCTCATATGATACCGAATTTAGTGATGTTTCCACATTTGTTAAGGAAACTTCAAATAATTATGGTGCTTATCATATGGGTCACTTGCTCTTAGAAGAAGCTGCTAGGAGAGGCCTTATGCATCAGGATGCATTCTCCAAATTCCTGGAGATGGAGAAATTGACAAGACACTGGGGGAAGGATAGGAGCCTTGAGTGTAATCTGTTTCTAGCTGAGCTTTATTATGACTTTGGGTATTCTTTTTCTGAGACATCTAGAGCATCAGAATTCATGTCAGAGGCATCTTATCATATTTGCAAGATCATTGAATCTGTAGCTTTGGCTTATCCTTTCCCCTTAAATTCTGCATTTAGGGGTGGAAGTAGCTTTGGCATTTCAAGATTTCAGGAGACTGAAGGAATATCAGCCAACAATTCTGCTTGCCAGGATACCACATTGGGCAATTTTTCTATAGCAAAAAACAATTCAATCTGGATCCGTTTTTTCTGGTTAAGTGGACGTTTGTCCATTTTGGATGGTAACAAAGCAAAAGCCCATGATGAATTATGTGTTTCACTGTCACTTTTGTCAAAAAAGGAAGACAACGTTGACTCTGAACTTCTGGTCCGCCTTCCACACTGCAGGCATGTCAAAGAGATAACCTTTGATAGAGTTCTCCATCTGATAAGTATTTTAAAGATTTATTTCTTGATGGAGAAGACTTTGGGTGAGATGGTTGAGAAAGATATGCACATGGAGTGCACTGACTTGCTTTCTCCACTGTTATTTTCTACAAAAGATGTCCACCTTGACACGTTACCCTTAAAGTTTGGGAACATAGAAAGTAAAGGAGTTACGTTTATTGAGCTGTCAGCTCTAGACATTTTAATCAAATCATGTGAGAAAATGAAACCTGTGGACATTGAGGTGTGTTTGAATTGCCACCGACGGAAGCTGCAAATACTCATGGCAATAGCTGGAATTGATGGATGTCTTGCTTCTTTTAAATTCTTTGATCTGAAATCAGGATCAAGGACAAATATTGCTTATGATACTGAACTAGGAGAAAGTTCAACAAAGCATTGGAATATATTAGTCTTGGAGGAAGTTAAGGCAATATCTCAATGTATTTCTCAAATGAAGAACTCTATTGATACATCTGCAGATTCAGTAAGTCTTTAGTTTCCAGAACAGCCGTTTTCATCATTATGGTTATCTTGAATTACAATATTACTATTGCTTCAAAGATCATATGAATGCTCAAATGAACAATGTGATGGTACTGTTAGTTGTACTTGGCCATATCTGTAAGTCATAGTGTTTCTACCTCTTAGTGTCACCTACCATTCTATCAAAATCCACAAATTGCTTGGTCATAAGGAAAAAAAATAACGGTGATGGTAGTTTGTTGTGCTTGGCATTCTGTTTCTTGGTCAATAAGGTAGTTAAGTGGAGGTCAGTATAGAACTACATGAACAGTCCAGATATTCTTTCAATTCTTGGTTCTTTTGTTTGTTGACTTATGTCACTTCAATTTTTATATCATTGTGAATTATTTGGGTTTTACGCTTGCAGAATAGCAGTACCATTCCAGTGAGCAGCATCAATGATATCCAATCTTTGATGTTCTCAGTCATGTGCCAGGTTGCTAGCGTATTCTTCTGCAAGAAGTCTTCTGGGCTTGTAGTTGCAGATCAAGCTGAAACATCCTGTTTTATTGAAGCAGCTATTTCTTTCTGCAAGCTTCAACATCTTAACCCTGCAGTGTCTATTGGAACTCAAGTGAGTCATGTTACTGCTAATGAAGAATTAAAATTCTTGCATAATATTTCATCAAATGATTCTTTTTTCTTTTCTATATCTTAGGTTGACTTAATTGTGGCGATGCACGACTTGCTTGCCGAGTATGGGATCTGCTGTGTGGGTGAGGGTGGTGAGGGGGAAGAAGGAATATTTCTTAAATTTGCAATTAAGCATCTACTAGCATTAGATATGAAGCTTAAAGCTAACATGAATGCATCAAACAAGGATACAACTGAACTGAATGGCCAGATTTGTGCTAGCGATGCTAAGATGCCCCAAAATGACACCAAATCTGATACATCGATTGTAAGAATCGATCAGATAGGAAAAGCCAATATCATTGCTTTGGAGAAGGATATTTCTATTGGGGTGCCTTCTAGAAGTAGTTTGCCTGATAAAACCCTAGATAAAGATGGCATGGGAGCATGTGTCAAACAAGGTGGTGATAGTTGTAGTGAGAAGTTCGAAAAAAAGGAACAAACAAGTGATCACTTGAGTGGGAGTGATAATAAACTCAGTGTAGATGAAAGGGAGGAACTCGAATTAAAAATTGACTATGCTTTAGACCAGTGCTTTTTATGCTTATATGGCTTGAATATTAGATCTGATTCATCATATGAAGATGATCTAGCCACACACAGAAACACCAGCCGTGGAAATTATCAGACCAAGGAACAGTGCGCTGATGTTTTTCAGTACATACTCCCTTGTGCAAAGGCTTCTTCTGTAAGTCCCCCATCTCTCCCTCTCACTCTTTCTCAAACAACACACATGCCGTTGTGTGTACGTGTTTATTTTTAGACGCTTTTCTGTACCAATGTGCATACATTTTTTTCACACTTCTGAATTTTGCTTGCTCATAGAAGTCACAACATGGATTCAAGCTGTGATGTTACAGCATTATCAGTGCTCTAAAATCCTTTTTAAATATATTATTCTCTAAAAATCTGCATTTATGTGCACTGGCAGAAAACTGGATTGGTCAAACTTCGAAGAGTGCTGAGAGCCATACGCAAACATTTTCCCCAACCACCGGAAGAAGTCTTGGTTGGAAATGCAATAGACAAGTTCTTAGATGATCCTGATTTATGTGAAGATAAACTTTCAGAGGAAGCTGGGTCCAATGGTTTTCTTGAAACCTTAACAGAGATGGTGCTTCCCCTTGTAGAAAGCTTCAAACAGCGTAAAATGTCATCAGTTGGGAGGTAACCACGATACAGTGTTACTTCAAATTTAAGTTGTTTTCATTTCCTCTAAATAGTTGTTAAATTCAAACCTTTAATTATCTTTTGAGTAAGGCACCCGCATGTGGATTTGCAGCTCCAATCCATATCTGGAGGTCTACTGTAACTTGTATTATTTCCTTGCCCTATCCGAGGAAATGAGCGCTACAGATAAGTGGCCTGGCTTTGTATTGACCAAGGAAGGGGAAGAATTTGTACAATATAATGCAAACCTCTTTAAATATGATCTACTGTACAACCCCCTACGATTTGAAAGCTGGCAACGGCTTGCAAATATATACGACGAGGTAAAGTTCATTGTTGTTACTCTTGTTCAGTTTGAGAATGCTGTAAAATCTATCAATAGTGCTTCTTATGGTGTTTGCAAAAAGTTAATGGCTAAGTTTCACATGACAACAGGAGGTAGACTTGATGCTAAATGATGGCAGTAAGCACATCAATGTAGCAGGATGGAGGAAGAATGCTTCTCTACCTCTGAGAGTTGAGACAAGTAGGAGGAGGAGCAAGCGCTGTCTGTTCATGAGTCTGGCTTTGGCAAAGACATCAGATCAGCGGGTTAGTATTTTGTACCTTGGTTATTGTACATGTCACTTGCATTGAAAGAAAGAATGGATGATGTAGCTCCCAACATGATAATCTGTGTGATACATGATTGGACCATTAAGAAAATATGAAAAGATTTTCCTTAGTTGCCAATGTCAGATATATTCTTTATATAAACAGTATTGAAATCTTTTCTGTATCACTGGGTCTTTTATTTTCCATTGTGTTGTGTAGTGACCTTTTATTATTATTATTGTTGTTATTATTATTATTATTGTTATTATTATTATTATTATTATTATTATCATTATTATTTTCTTTAATGCTCAGTGTGAGATACATGAGTTATTGGCATTGGTGTACTATGATAGCCTTCAGAATGTGGTGCCGATCTATGATCAAAGATCTGTTGTACCCTTGAAGGATGCAGCATGGACAACTTTCTGTGAGAATTCAATGAGACATTTTAAGAAAGCTTTTGATCACAAGTACATCTTTTTCCCCTTTATTTCGTTAGTTACGATACATAATTTTTTTTATTGGGAAACCTATTATCTAGCTTACTTAAGTAAAACTTGTACTTCCTGTCTGTTTTCAACCACAGGCAAGAATGGTCCCATGCATACTATATTGGGAAGCTTAGTGAAAAGCTTGGATGTTCACATGAGACGTCATTATCATATTATGATAAAGCTATGTGTTTGAATCCAACAGCTGTGGATCCTCTATACAGGATGCATGCTTCGCGCTTGAAGTTTCTCTATAGATGTGAAAAACAGAATCTTGACCTTTTAAAGGTTTTCCATTTGCTTCCAAATCCTTTCCTGTGGCTCTCACTCAATTTTCATTTTCCCAATAATTGTTCTTTAGCATGTAGATACTAAAGCCTTTACTTGGTCATTTTGTCTCTTCATTGCATGCATGCTTGTGTTATTGCTAATGGTGATGTATTTACCCTTATAATTTCTAGAGTCGACAATATCTGTTTCTTGTTTGGCTATTCCAGGTTCTTTCAGGATATGCCTTTAGTCAATCAAAGAGAGAGACTGCGATGACTATTATAAATGAAATAGATGCTAAAAGTTCCCTCTGTGATGTTAATTCAAAGAATACAAGCACACAAGAAAATAGCGAGGAATTAAAGCACAAGGAATCACTGAAATTGGAGGTGTGGAGCATTCTTTACAGCGATTGTCTTTCAGCTCTACAAACCTGTGTTGAAGGGGAGCTCAAACATTTTCACAAAGCTAGATATATGCTTGCTCAAGGTCTGTATAAAAGGGGTGGTAATGGAGAATTAGAGAGGGCAAAAGATGAACTTTCTTTTTGCTTCAAATCATCTCGCTCATCTTTTACGATAAACATGTGGGAGATTGATAGCATGGTCAAAAAAGGAAGGTATAACTTGATTCCAGTTGAATTTAAAGAAGAAAATTATGCTATTTCGTTTTCTCCTTCCTTTTGTCTGTTCATTTTCCATTCATGCTGTCAAGTTGCACTTATCTCGGTCCTGTATTTTTTAGTATGTCCCCAACTAATTGTTTGTGTTTTATCAGGCGCAAAACCCTTGGTTTGTCAGGAAGCAAAAAGTCCCTTGAAGTTAACTTACCAGAAAGTTCGCGAAAGTTTATTACTTGTATCCGGAAGTATCTTTTGTTCTACTTGAATCTTTTGGAGGAAACTGGAGACATTGGCACTCTTGACCGTGCATATATATCTCTACGAGCAGATAAAAGGGTAAGAATTTATCTCCAGTTCATCCCTGAATTGTGCCATTTTGTTAATTTAACTGCTGCCGTAGAGCAGCTCGTCAATTATTTTGAATATGAATAGTCGTTTCTTTTATTAGTTTGTTTTTTCTTTTTTGGGTAGAGAGGAGCAAAGTAATGATAATTTTTATTTGTATCTGTTCTTTTTTTTTTGCTGACCTGATTTTATTTCAATTTAATTTTGCATCAAAGTTCTCTCATGCATGCAGTTCTCATTGTGCATTGAAGATATTGTCCCGGTAGCCCTCGGAAGGTACATAAAGTCCCTTATTTCATCCATGACCCAAGCTGGGACTTTCTCTTGTGCTGAAAAAAGTTCTGAGCATATATCAGAGAAAATATTTTCTTTATTCATAGAACAGGGAAATTTATGGCCAGAGATATGTGGCTTGCCTGAGATTAAAGGGCCAGATACATCAGAGAGCAGCTTATATGGGTAAATCACAGTGTTCTGATTATTTTGATTCGAGACTAGTACTGAACTTTTGGCACGATCGACACTTAATGTAGAATTGGTGATTTGCGTGAGAATAATCCCCTCTAAAATTATTGCAGATATCTCCATGAATATATCACATCACTGGAGAGAAATGGGAAACTTGAAACTCTTGAAGCAATAAATGAGAAGATACGAAAGCGTTTCAAAAATCCAAAATTATCAAATAGTAACTGTGCAAGAATTTGTAGGCATGCTTCAGTTGCTTGGTGTCGATCTCTAATAATTGGTTTGGCTCAGATCACACTGACGAAGCGCAAAATGTGTAGCGAGACTAAGGTCCTTAATCAATCAGACAGTGGTTTGGAAAGTATCCAGCAACTTTTTGTTGATTTACAAACGGATGAATTTTGGAGCTCCACATTTGAAGATTTAGACCATTTGAAAGATCTTGAAATCAAATGGAGCCCAATATTATCAGAAATAAAAAATATAATGATTAGTAGAGCTACAGATGAAAATTTGGAGACAGCCAACTCTTTGCTTAGATCTTCTTATAACTTTTATCGTGAGAGTTCCTGTGTGATGCCTCCATCTGGTCTCAAACTTTATATGGTTCCATCTCGGTCGGCAATAGAAACACAATTTCAGCCAAGCACAGAAGGGGTTGAGATGATTGATCTTAGCATTCCAAGGAAACTTATCATGTGGGCCTACACACTATTGCATGGACGTTGTGCAAACGTCTCAACTGTTGTGAAATACTGTGAGGAAAATGCCAAGGTATGGTGAACATCATGCTTTACTAGTTGTTTCTGTAAAGCAACTATTTGGAAAACTATTCTCTTTCAGAAGTTCTTTAGTGCCGTTACTTGCTACCCTTGTTTAGGGCAATACTTAAAAGCAGCATTACTCCCCATCTGTTAAAATCTAGGGCTAATTGATGTCATAAAGCATGCCTTCCCCCCCTTTAATTATTTTCGGTTAACAAGAAGAATTATCTGCAAACAAGGATTAGCGGGCTATGGAAATCAAACAAACTAATTCATCAGTGGATTTGGCTTTTCATTTACAGTCAAAAATTAAAAAAGGAGTTGGAACTTCCTCACTTGCCTCAAATATGAGCACACACAATGCCTCTGCTACTCAGACAGGTTATTCAACTTCATCTCTCTGTATTTAAGTTCAGGAACCGGATATAGAATCCAATTAAGTGTAGGAGTAATATCAAGTTTCTCTCTGGAACGTCTCTTTATTGCTGATGTTTGGTTGTAGGTGTTGGGAAAGATGGGATTGGCAGTGTGGTAGGTAGCGATGTGGAGGCTGCTTGTCCAGCTGTAGCTGCTGAAAAAGATGGAACTGGCAATGCAACTTATTGCACAAATCCACAAGAGTCATTGACTGCACCTCGAAAGGATTTATTTGCTGCTCCACAGTTGCAACATTGTAACACCACCACCATGGCAGAGAGGAGCAACAGCACAGCAGGTGAAAGAGATCCAGACAAATCTTGAATCAAACATAGAAAAAAGCTTTCAAGCGATTGTTGTACATAGTACTGGTGTTGACTTGTATACTATTGTTTAAAAATTGTCACAAAAGATGCCATGCAAAATGCCAAAACAGTAAAGTGCTTGTAAAGATCACTTGCTACGGTTAGTAGGGACAAAATTTATGCATATCAATCCCAACCCAAACTTCATTCCGAGTCGGAGTTAAACAAGAGTTGAAACCACCAGAGAAAATATTTGATAGTCTCAATTGGAGGACTCTGTACAATTTTTTCCCCAGCGATTAGAAGTCTCGTGTTCCTTTGAATTGGAGGACTATATATATAATTTTATTGTTTGTTTTTTACTCTCTATACGCTCCACACTACCATTGTTAAGTATGGTTACAAAATTGCCTTAAAAAAAATTTGGATTTGAAATCTTTGGCTTTTACGTGCGTAATTCGGAGAAAGTTTTACATTAGGCATATCTATTGGTGACATGTAGAATCTTTTCAATTAATATTTGACCTATTTGTATGTGAAATGTCTATTTTTATTTAATTAAAAATAATATTATTTTAAAAACATCAAAATATACTATCTAGCAATGCGCATACTTAATATAAATTCTTTTCATTTAATATTCTTTGGTGAAGAAAACTGTTTTTCTCTTTCTTCTATGTTTTGAGACTACCCTTTTCCGTTAATAATAATAAATGAAACTAAAATGATACGTATAATTCAAGAAGGTAATATAATGCATGAAATAATGTTATTAGTAAAGGAAAATAAGGATTTTATATATCATAATTATATAATAATATTTTGTAAATCTGATTATACCTATCAATAATATTGTATTATATTAATTATGATCTATCATAAATTTATAATGAATAAAAAAAATGCATTCAAATTATTATAAAAATTGTCACTTAGAATCTTATAAATAGAAAAAGTAATAAAAATCTTAAGATTATAAAGTTGGTGTTTTTTAAGTCTATTAGATTTTAAAATATATATTTTATTATATTTGAGAAAATAAACTAATTAAAGATAAATAATAATATTTTAATAATTTTATTATTAAAATATTTTTTTTACTATCAAGTGATTAAAACACGATAAAATATCAATAATTAATAAGGAGAATAGTAAAATCTAATATGAAAATTATTTAAGAAAAATCAACAATAATAAATATTCTAATATAAAATTATTTAAAAATATATTTTTATTTTAAAAAATAAAAAATAAAAATTAATAAAATAAAATATTGATAAGAATATATTAAAACAAATATTAAGCGGAAAAAAATTCATATTAATTTTCATTTTACTATTATTTAAAATTATTTAAAGATTAAATTTTAATCACATTTTAATTAATTGATTAAAAAAATAATATTTTAATAAAAAAATATTAAAATAATTTTATTTATCTTTAACTAATCATATTTTTCTCAAATTTTTCAAAAAGATTAGAAAATATATTTTTGAATTTAAGAAAATAAAGGTATATTAAAACTTAATCTATAAGATAGTTAAATGGAATGATGAGTTCCTTTAAAAAAAATGACAATTAAGTATTTTGGGTCTTAATTTTTTTTTTGGGCTGCATTAATCATTGATGTTTTAAATTGAATTACTACAATTAAAAATGAAAAAGTAAACAAATAACGATAAGATTAAACTCAAAATTTTACAAAGTATCATATGCAACAAAATAAAAATGTCATGTATGTCGCATACACGGATGATGTGTTATAATACTATTAATAAATATAATTAATTTATTAAATTATATATATTAAATAAAAAATTATTATATTGACCATATATTTTTATATATATATTTTTAAAAAAGTATGGTACACCAAGTAACAAACCGGTTTATGCTCGGTTTAACGTTTAGTCACTACCTAGAACTCACGAATAGGCTATTAACTTACCCCATGTTTGGTTGGAGGGAATGAAATAGAATGGAATCAGAATTGATTCTTTTCATTTTGTGTGTTTGATTGGACGGAATGAAGGGCGGAATGAAATTACATTACTAAAAGAGAAGGAACCACAATTCCTTCTCCCCTTCTTGGTAATCATAATTCTATTCTCATCTAATTTTTTTTTTCAATTTTACCCTTACCTAAAATATAACCTTAAACTCAAATCCCAAATTCTCAAACCCAAAATTTCAAAACCCTAAACCCTAAACCCAAAATTTCAAAACCCTAAACCCTAAATCCCTAAACCCCAAATCCCTAAACCCTAAACCTTAAACCCTAAAACCCTAAACACCAAATCCCCAAATCCCTAAACCCAAAATTCCTAAACCCTAAACCTTAAAACATAAATCCCAAAACCCAAAACCCTAAAACATAAATCCCAAAACCCTAAACCCCAAATTCCAAATCCTAAAACCCTAAACCCTAAACCTAAAACCCTAAACCCTAAACCCTAAAACCCTAAACCACAAATCCCTAAACCCTAAAGCCTAAACCTTAAAACATAAATCCCAAAACCCAAAACCCTAAAACATAAATCCCAAAACCCTAAACCCCAAATTCTAAATCCTAAAACCCTAAACCTTAAATCCAAATTTCTAAAACCCTAAACCATTTTTAGAAAAATAATAATTTTAACCCTAAATCTTAACCTACAAATATAACCCCAAATCCTAAATCCCACATCCCAAACCTCAAAACCCTAAACCCTATTTAGAAAAATAATAATTTTAATAATATATTTCTTTTTAATTAAATAATAATTATTTAGAAAAATAATGATTTCAATAATGTATTTTGTCTGACGAAAAAATAGTAATTAAATAACATTATTTGAACTTTACAGCATGTAGGGGTATTAAGGTCATTTACAGTTTTTTCGTTCCATTACAGTGGCAAACCAAACACTGTAATCCTGATTCCGAGCTTGATTCCAGTGGCCAAACCAAACAAAATTATTTCCATTCCATTCCATTCCATTCCATTTCGATTCTGATTTCATTCTACGAACCAAACGACACGTTAGTGTTGAAAGAAGTAATCTGTATTACATTGCCAAAACACTTTAATTGCAAAAGCAGCTTCTCAAAATTGCTTAGTACTCGTGGCAACAACTTGGTGAGTAAAAATTGCTCCACTTCTTCGACAACACCATCAAAAGTTCAGTCTTCTCTTCAACCTTCAGATGTTCCTCTTCTGGTTGAGACTGCTCGAATCACCCTCACCCCTAACGAGGTTTCATATTGTCTGTTTTGGGTTTCTTTTACTTCACATTGTTTTGCTTAAATTTGAAGTATTCTTCTGCATTCTATTTGAATTTTATATTTCCCATGTCTTGGTCTCTAAAATTGATGCAAGCATTCATATCAGATTGAAGATTTTGCTCCTAAAATTCGTCAAGTGATCGATTGGTATGACTTTCTATTTAGCACAAATATTTTAGGGGTGGGCGATGCCAAGGTCCTTTGTTCATAAAAAATCAATTTGTTTTTTAAATGGTATGTCATGTGTCCCTTTTTTTATGAAAAATGTACATCATAAGTTCAATTTTTTATGCATGCTTATCACATGTTTAATGAATGGATAGTAGCGGAGAAGTTTTCATTTAATAAAATGAGAAATGTTAAATGCACACAAATTTTCATACTTTGTACCCACACCACGTATAATTCTTTCACATGTCACCATATTAGTGGTGTAAGTAAATAGTGGGTACAAATTTGTAGGAGGTATATGAATCTTTTTTAATAGGTAAGAAAAATGATTATTTGATCCCTCTTAATTTATCACATATGCATTTTTTTTATGAAGTAATATTGAACTTATATGAACTTTTTAAATAAATTGGGAACTAATGTTGTATTACCATAAAAAAAAGAGAATTAATATGTACCTTTTTAGTGAAGTAGAGGACTTCTCAAACGTTTTCCACAATATTTTAGGGGTTTTGGTATTTTAAAATTGTCAAAAAATAATTGGTATCTGGCATCTTTTGAATAGATTGGTTGGTGGCAGGTTTGGACAACTTCAAAACGTCGATATTCATAGTGTTGATCCCTCAATTAGAGCAGGTACCTTACAGAAATCTCCATAATCAGCTCATTTAGTTAATAAGCTGTGTTTTTATTCCTTGATCTTTTCAACTTTGGTTATTCAGAAATGAACATACTGTTCTATTCAGCTACCGCATACCCCATCCCAATGTGGTTTTTTGAATCAGTCTTAAATTGTATGCAAATTAGTTCAATTATGAGAAAGAGAAAAAACAAAATTAGATTTAGGGGATCATATTGAATTAATATGATGAAAAGTTGGTTAGAAAATGAACTCTAGCATAAGGATTTTGCTCCCATTCATACCTCAGACAAAGATTTAAGGCATCAAGATTGCAGAATTTCCCCACATTCACAATTTTTAGTGCAAAAGTTTCAAACTCTTCCATTATTCTCGTCTTTTCTGGCTGCAGAAGTATATTGTTCATTTGATTGGCATGTCTGTTAGCCAAAATCCATCTTACAATAAGTTCCCGTTTTCAATCCTCCATGGCATGTATAGATACTAAAGGTGCAAATATTCGTGGTGATATTACAGATGTATTTGAGAACAGGTGAGATGTCCATGTAAAATGCTTGCAATTCAAAATTTGGTTTAAATTTTGTTTTTTTTTTCCAATTTGTGAACCATTTCCTTTGTAGGGATGCCATGATCGATGCAGTTCCAAACCATGAGGAGTCATATACTTAAGTTCCCAAAGTCTTGAACAAGAAGTGACTTTTTTGGTTTATTGGTTTCTTTTCTCCTGGTGTCATCTAATTTTGTAGGTTTCAGCTTCTAATGAAGTAAATTCATTATAGTAGCTAGGTAATATTTTTGGTCAAAAAACAGTAATAATTGATGCATTGATTACTATAAATCAATTTATTTGTACAATAATATAAGATATGTTTGTTTATGCCAGATATCTTGTATCATCTAGAAATTAGCATGGGTCTGAAAACAATATGACATAGTATTCCAAGCCTTATATCATATTTAATTTTTAGAAAGAAGTACCCTAGATGTCCTCCAGTTTTTAATAAAAGTGTACAAAAATCCTATGGTTATTAAGTGGTGTATAAAAGTTTTATAGCCCTCCAAAAAGGTTTATATTGATCTTAAATTGATAATTTATCAATTTTTTTTCTAAAGTAGAATCACAGAGACATTTTTGGAATTATAAATTAACAAAAAAAAAAATCAACTAATTTTTAATCTTAATAAAGTTCAAAAATTAATGATCAATTTATAACTAACTTGTACTTTTTAAAAAAACCTGTAAGATTTTTTTACACTTGAAAATTATAGAAACTTTAGTGTCCTTCATTGTGTAATGATAGGGATGGAAAAAAAGGAGTCTTCCATATTATTTGTATAGTTACTGAGAAAGCAGTTCTTTAATGGGTTTTTCATTAACTTTTTCTCCAACAGTATCGAGGTAGGTAACTTTGTAACGCAGGATTTGACCACTTTTATATATAACCTAAGGAGTTGAAGTATTCATAAACTTACTGGTTCTCTAATGTCTCTGGTCTGATTCTAATTCTCTAATTTGTGTCCTAAAACCATTGAATGGTACCTTGAAAAGGGTCGGACATGTCAAATTGTTTGTTTTTTTTTTTTCAGCATGGGTTGACCATGAGTCTGAGTTGATACTAAATAATCAGAAATAAAAAATAAAAGACTATATTTATATATAACAGTAAAAAGTATAAAAATAGTAATTAAAAGGCATAGTTTTAATATATTTAATATTCATTTATATCATCATCAAATCTGCATCGAGCAATAAAAGATAAAGATAGGTTAGTAAGTTAATATTTTTATTTTTGTTTAAAATGTATCTTCTAATTACTTATTATTTATTTTTGTTTATTTTATTTTTATCTATAAATAATACCTATATCAATTCTAAAATAAAGATATTATATTTTAATACTTATATATATATCTATATATATATATATATATATATATATATATATATATATATATATATATATATAAAATAATTCTTTTAAAAAAACTTAATAAATTCACAAGGTTAGAATATTCAAAAATTGAGGTACAACTCTGATAAATTAAAATCGTTACCTACGATATATTAGTGGCAATATATGGTTATAAATGACCAAAAATACGACTTTTATAGCATAAAAGGTAGGCTTTTTATGTCACTATTGGCGGCAAGAGAAATTTTAATTGGTATACAAATCTACTCATATCATACATGGGGTTTTGAAAAGGACAAGTTATTTATTTTTTAAAAAAATTGATAAAATATCTTACACATTATAATTAATGAATGTAAATTAATGTATACTTAGAATTTTTATTAGTTAAGATTATTTTTAAGATGTGATTTAGACATACGAAAAATCATATATATGTAAGTGTGAATTGAAATCATTCATCAAATAAAATAAATAACAACAAATCTTAATTGGATAATCGATTCAATTGTCTTTAGTATGATCGAGATGAATCTATATTATTGAGAAAGGTATCGAAAAATCTGAGTACATGAATATGTTGTGTTAACACGATTCTAAAATGACATGGCAGCCTTCGTTAGTTATTAACTAATCTAATGCATAAATACTACGATTCAACCATCAATTTTAGAAAATACTCCTTGGGGTGGCAATTGCAAAGAGGCTTCTCATGTGTTGCTACCTCAGAGAGCTAAGAGCTCAGTCCTCGGACGTAATATGCTCTAATTGCGGACATTTTTGTAATTTCTGTAACGCAGGAATTCAAAAGAGAACATGTTAATGTGGAATATCTCATATAAATAAGCATTATCAAGACTGCCAAAACAGCTCAACGTCATTGCTATACAACGAACGGTCCTGGATCTCCAGATTTGCGACATGCCAGTTGACAAGCTGGGATTGAAAACTCTTACATATCACCAGTCCAGCTGGGAAGTTCCACCATTCACTTTCATCCCTGCACCCACAAGTACAAGCATGGTTTATTAACTGGATGTGTTAGTGTTCTAGCTATCTAATTGCAAATCAAACTATTATTTCAAGAATATATCCTCACATGCTGATGTTCCAGAGCGGAAAACTTGGACCTTTTTTGCCAGATGATTGAGTTTTATAATGAACACATCCACAAATAAATGCAACCACCTGGTACAATACGAGAAGTCTGTTGCATCAAATTTATTGCTTGCAATTGAAGCAGTGCACACGGATAGGAAAATTGTACAAACAACAATTTCATCCTACCAGTTGCTGATAACAGCAAAATTAAATTAAAGAAACAATCTGCCATAATAAGTAACATTTACAAGCACTTGTTTCAGCATGTTTTCTCAACAATCAAAAAGGAAAACCCTACCAAAGCAGTTCATAGGTAAACCTGGCCATATTTATTTATCATCATTCTTGCATTCATTTTAAAAGGGACAAAGATGACAACTTACAACGTTAACCAATGATGTAATGTTCCACAAAGCATACAGACGTGCAAGGCCTGCAGGTCTCCTGGGTCCATGACTGAATAGAGCATTGATCCCGGCAGGAAAAGGAAGAAAAATTCCAAAGGGTAAAATGAATAAAACCAGAAAGACATCCACCAGTGAAAATGAATACAGCTGGAGCAAAGTAAGCAGCACTAAACTAAAATCTCCTAGAAGCAACACCAAGACAACTAAGCCCACAAGATCCTGCAGTTGGACAAAATATATTTTGAGACACATCCCAGCACATCCGAGAGCACAGGCAGTACGGAAAGATATTGGTTTATAAATTGTAAGCATACCTGATGTTCAACAGGTTTAGTATTATGAAGTATAAAAGAGAGAACAAAAAATATGTCTCTCTTCTCTTCAAGCATCTTTAGATTATTATCATCTATCAGTCCATGATATGTTCTTTTCTGTTTCATAAAACTTTTCCTATTTCTGTGAGAGAGGTTAATCTGTATCTCTTCTCTAAAATTTCCAGATGGATGTTCATTGTAAATGCTCTTCACACTGTATACAAGAGATGGGGAGGGGAAAATAGAATTATAAAAAAAAATAAAAGAAAAGATTAGCTACAAGCACCCAACTACTTCATGTTTCACTTTTACATATTAATATGCACACAAGTTAACAATAATACTACATGATTGCCTAGATCTACCTGTACCTCAATTCTAAAAATATAGCCTTTTATCACATTTCACAGGCACGGGCCAGGTTGGATTGAAAAAGCTCCAACCTATGGGGTTTGGGTTGATGAAAACCTCATACCTAAACACCATATAAGTATTCAACCCAACCCATTGAACGTGGGTTGATCCAGCCAAGAGGGATAACAACAAAAATCACAAGTTGAGTAGCAAATGATAAACTAGAACTAACTCAGTTAGACCGCCTAGAAATTAAATCTTTTGAGATAAAATTGAAAAAATACAATCAACAAATATTCAAGTAGACTTGAGAATTGAAAATAACACAAATAAATAAATTGTTTTGTAAAACCTTTCTTATGGCAACCATGGAAGTTCTGCAGTGGAGGAGATGAAAGCTTTAAAAAGATGGATAAAAAGGAGTTATTTTCATTTGATTGTGAGAAAAATAGAAGATTGAGGGGATGATTTCTCGATTGAAGAATGGATAGTGCTGATAAAGAATGTTAGGTTTTCAAATGGTTATAGTATTAAGTGTTTTCTTAGTAGTTTTTGTCATTGTGAGAATCTCTAAAACTAAAATAAATTAATTAGCTATCAATTTATATACAAAAATTGGTTTATCAGAGATGGTAAGACTATCATTGGACAATCAAAGTACATTTTTTAATTCTATGAGCGTCATGACCAGGTTCGGTTTTATCGAACTATAATACCTCTAACCTGGTTCCAGGCAACACTCCATGGCAGGGTTGGTTATAGTCCAAATTCAGATATTTCACTTCCCAATGAGGCCAACCCAATGCAGGTTGGGTTGGGTTCATTAAGCAATTTTGTCCACCCATAATACATAGCATGTTAGCAACTCAAAAAGATGCAAAATAAGATATGATTATTGAGCTAAAATTAGGATCTATATTGGTATTGACCCTTAGAATATTATTTTCTTAAATTTTGAATGTTAATTTTTATCTTTTAGATTTGAACATTCATGTTATCTTGTTTAGAAAAGTCCAAAAGGACATAGCATTGTACTTGTTTTTCAAACTTGAATATTACCAAATTTCTCCCCAATTATCTGCCTATTTCCTCCACAATTTATTCATCTCAATCCCTAACCCTTATTCATCTATTTATTTTCTACTTTATCTATTTCTTTCTCCTACATCATAAATGTATAAATGAACATAGAGATATATTTCCATAGCAAGTGAAAGCTTTATAAACTATTACCTTGCATGTTGTTCAGTTCCTCTTGTTCCATCAACATTACTTAAAGCTGCAGGATTAATACCTTCAAGAGCATACACCAAAAGACCATAATGACAGTAACCACAGGCTGTAGCTTGGAACCAGGCAAGATCAACACATATACCATGATTTTTCAGAGAAGGATTTGCGCAACTCTTGAGCCACTTAAGGACTGGTTGAAAAGTTGCTCTCAGCCTTCCACGGCGAACTAATCGCAATTGTGCATTAAGACCAGCCACGAGCCGATACCAAGTGGTGGATGGAACTGCCTGCAAGAGAGATATAGTTATAACTTTTTATGGGAGCAGCAAGATTTGTTGGAAAAGAGGGGGCCTGGGGCCCATTCATTTCTCTTGGCCTCACATAAGCATACATGCAGTAACAAAATGTGTAAGGTTTAGATAGAAAATGTGTGATATCAACAATATTCGATATTTGGTCTGGCAAAAACTCAACAGACCTGACTAATAAGGCTTGTGATGATATTATCACTTTGAAGAGAAAAAGGAGTCATGTAACTTCCATCACCACCAAAAGGTAATGACATTGGAAATCTTTGATATAAACGAGGAGGAAGATCGTTTCTCTTTTCATCTCCACCAAGGAAGAAGTCAATATAGCCCAGCATCAAATCAGAAGTTGCAGCTACCTACATTAAAGCAAAAATCTAGTCTTGTCAATTGTAAAAGAGTTACAAATTCTACAAGCACTCTAACAGGAATGACAATTTTCAACCTAGAAATGGAAATACCTAGATAAAGATATCCCATGTTGTTAGCTTAATGCGGAATATTTGTGTGTGTGTGTATGTCATGTGTTTTTTTGGTGGTTGTGGATTTTGGGGGTGGGGTGACAAACTGTCACAAGAACATTGGGATGACAATTCATGGTCCATATCAACTATTATTTATTTTTGTTCATTTATATAATAGAAATTTGGCAACTTCCGAAGAGCTTTTTTTTTTAAACCACCACAGAACTTAGTAGCCCAAGTAAAGCTATTTTTTTTTTCCTTTTGTGGAAACAGAAATTTCTTCAGTGAAAAAGAGCCATAATGCAACCAATGGACCAATAATCCACTCAAACTCAATGAAGTTTTCAAACTCCACCCCTAAAACAATGAAATATTGAAGCAACCAATATCCCCTCAACAGTAAATCAAAATACACAGAGACAAAAAGAAGAAAGGTAGAAAGACACATAGATTTCATTCACTTGGGTGCCTTTGTACTTGCATATTAATATAACGTGATGTTTCTTATTATAAAAAATCACTCACATTGAATAAAAGTACAATGATATTTATATAGTGCTATAAGTCAATGAGTCTATGACACAAAAACCAAATGGCTCAACGAACATTATTAAGCAGCTAAACTAAACTAATAAGGAAACTAAATACCGAAAGTTTATTTTCTCACACATAATAAAATAAGACCTTCCCAATTACAGAAAATAGAAAGCTGAGAAGGAGCATACTTTTGAAATTCTTCATTGATATCGCACATAAATAAAGGAAGATGACATTCTCTATGTAAAGACAGTTGAAATCTGGGCAACCCTAACTTTCCCTTCAAAACGCGCTTATCAGGGGAGAGACTGTCTAGACTAATAACCAGTACTCTGCTAGCATCCCTGGTCGATGTGGGACTCAACACCCCACCTCACATCGGACGGGAACACCGCAAGACCGATTGAGGGACAAGTGGGCGAGAGGGGACTCATCATTTGACCCCAGGAACCTGTTTTGATACCAAATTGAAAGCTGGGTAGCCCCGACTTTCCCTTCAAAACGCACTTATCAGGGGAGAGATTGCTCAGACTAATAACCAACACTCTGCTGGCATCCCTGGTCGATGTGGGACTCAACAAAGACCATACAATTCTACTCTTTTGTCTTCAAAAATCCTTTCGATTCTTTCCATCCAAATTACCCAAATCACAGCCCCATCCAGAAAAGGTAGAAATAGTTTAGAAAATTAAAGATCTGGTCTTTGAAAATAATTCACAAGAGAGAAATTTTAATTTCATTGGAATAGCAAAATTTCCAATTTACCCTCAATTTATTTTTGTAATTTCTACTATTTTCAACATTGCTGCAGCTCTCTTCAACACTGAAACTTGCTATAATTAGCACCTTATAAAAAAAGTGCTGAGAAATTCAATGTTCTTTTTGGTAACATTGATATAAATAGCACCTTTAGTATGAAATCAAATCCAATGTATCATCAAGTCATCTTAATAGCACTTTCAGCCACAATAACAAAACTGCTAATATGTTCTTCCTCTTTTTCAAAAGATTTACTAGAGTCAAAATATAGAAAACCTTAAAGCTACAGTTATCGTTTTAATTACAGCTTTACAATACAAACCTTAATCCCTTCATACAGTGCACGTGAGCGGCAAGACCGTAAGCAAGCATGATCGTATTCTGAAAGGACAAACTCACGTAAACGTTGCAATCTCAGTTGCCGCCGCCTCTGCTGCCAAGACCATGCAAGGGGATATGCAAAAACAGCAAGAATGATGTATATAGATCCCTCCCACCACTGGTATGCAGATAAAGCATTAACCTCATCAACAAATGTATTGAATGCACCCTCATATCTGTAAGATCCAAACAATAAGGAAAGAAAATATCAAAATCCAAAAACAATCAAGGAGTAACAAACTATTAAAGAGGAAAATAATAATTGAAGTCCACTATGGAGTTAAATAAAAAAAATTCCCCTATTAAAATACCAAGCCGTTTAAGCAATTAAGAAAATTCAACTCACACAATCTCCTTGATTTGCTCTGGAGGAGAATGGGGTAGATGCCAAGGCTCACTAAAGGTATTAGGACCCATAAAATACATCCTATAGACATGGCTCTGGGACTCCTCCACTCTGTTAGTTTCCAAAACCTAAAAAGTAAAAGACCATTTTATGAATTTCAGAAGCAGGGACAAGAATGGTGAGAGGGTCAGAGACAAACAAACACATAGAGTAGATGCCATAATAGCTTATGAGGAAGCTTTCTGTAAAAAAAAACGTACATGAAACCTTCTCACTTTCAATAATACAAAACTCTGCAAAAAGGGAAAATTTGGAAGGGGGAAAGAACCTCATTCAATGATTCCAAGAATGGGAAAGAATGATCTATTTGAGACCCATGTTGAGTGGGAGCTGGCCTGGATAAATCATCAACCCCAAAAAATTTCATACGTGCAACACTAAGAACCAAAGCTAAAAGAACGAGTAGAGCAATAAGCAAAAGACCAAATAGCCAAGGACCACCAAATGTGTGAATCAACTCCTCTAGAGCCGTATAACAGTGTGGCATGTGGTATCTGTCTGAAATGCATTTGTAAGGACAAGGAGTCTCAGCAACACCTCCTGTAATAAAGGACAAATGGAGGATTGGATGCAATTTGCTTCTAGGAAACAACAAAGATAGAGAACATGCTAGACTGAAAGCTAGAAATGAAACGTATAGCATAACCAAGTAATGAAATTCATGTAGAACTCGACAATCAGTATCCTTCAAGTTTGTAACAAGTTATCACCAAATGTTTAGGTATTACCTCGAATTGGAATATGAATGGCACGATTGGGAAGCTCATGTACTGGGCAGTGATGACAAAGAGTCCTATCAGATCCACTAACATTCTTATAAGTGCCAACTGGACATTCCTGACAATAACCCCAAAAAATGTATATGATGTTTATCCAGGAAAACGAGTAAGAAAATTTCAATAATCTAGAGCCTTATTGTTAGAAAATTAAGCAAACTGAGTAATGATGTCTTGGAACAAATTGCAACTTCGAAAGCATAACCCATATTCATAAATATATTACAAAGATACTCATTAAAACTTGTCAAATGATTGAAATAGCTAAGAATCAAAATATCAATAAAAAAATAGATAATAATGACAACCTACCTCACAAAATATCCCATAGAGCCCTTTTGGACAAGCTTTCCCAGTCACAGTTCCATTATCCCCAGCACCGCCCTGGTTTCTACCCATTCCTCCCCTACAGTATCAAATTACAAAGATCAAACCTAAAAGAAAACCCAATCAAAGTTCAAAAACTTTCCCACTTCCATGGGCATAAAAAGCTTTCATTATTGCAAAAATAAAATTAATATGTAGAACAAGTACCAATTATAGAATCGAAGTGTATCATATCATGCTACCACTCCACATTGCTTAACTTCAATGTCAAAATATACAATGATACCATGAGAAAAGTACCCTAATTTTCTAAGGTGTCTCATAACAATACCTTTGTAGTTAGATTCATAGAGAGAGAAAACAAACTATTAAACACTACATAGCTACTTTCCCAATAAAAGATTATGGCATCAGAAACCAGAACCTCGGCAAGTAAAGATGAGATATTCATGATACATCAGAATCACATGAGTGATCATAACAAAACATGAAAATAAGAAATAAATATCATTCAAAATCATGTGCATTGCAAAATATATTAGTTTCATCTAAGGTCCTAGATAAATAGTCAGCATACAAGTAAATTATGCAAGATACAAACCCCGCATTGATGCTTCCCTTCATGCTGGCAATGGGCTGGTACACGTCTCCAGCAGGTATATCTGACCAATGAAAATGAATTCTTCCACCACCACCTCCACCACCCCCATGAGGACTTCCATATCCCCCAATACTGGAAAGAATGGCAGAATCACCAAGCGCTAGTTCATTCAAGAATAAAAGTATGGTTCCACCAGAGCCTCCCCCAGGACCTTCACTTGAACTCCCAATATGAGAATGTTTCCTTCTACTGGTTGTTTCAAAACTTTCTCCATCAGCTCTGAGTGAGCCTTCAACCGACAAAGTTAATAAGGGATGCTCCACTGAACCCATCACTGGTTGGAAAGACACAAATGAATAAAATGGCACAAAGGCAATGAAAATTTGCAACTCTCATCTTGAGCCATCAGTAAATTAGGGAAAGTAGAAATATTACATAACAGTGGTCCAGTTAAAAAAAAAGCTAAAAAACAACTGGATGACTATTTATCTTTGTCTATCAAATGACGACAAGAAGAGAAATGATATTTTTGTCTACTAAAAAGAGTAATAAAAAGTTAACACTAGATGATACAAAAATAGCCAACCCAAATGGCTGATATCCTAAGCTTACCGATAATACCACCACCAACAGTAGCACCAAATAAAGTGTTGTTTCCACTTCCACTACCAAGTTCACAAGGCAAATCTGCATTGCCATATGGCATACCACCATCAATACAAGTACCATTTCGACAAGCAGCCCCACCTCTACCACCATGGCCACCACCACTACTAACACGATTGCTTAAAACATCTCCTTGGCCAGTACCACCTGTGCAGCCTGTAAAAAAAAACATATAATTCCCAAAGAGAGATGAATGGTTAAAAGGGCTCAAAGCTCTATTTTATTTTTGTTAAAAAAAAATGCAGAATTTAAAATGCTTGTTTACAAACTTGCCCAAAGAGCAGAAAGAAGAATACCCATTCCAGTTGCACTTATTGCTCCAGAAGAATGAACATCGATTGTTCTGGCCCTGTGGAAATGAATAACAGATCCTTCTACAAGGCCTTCAATAGTAATATCCTCAACTTGACATATCTGAAATACATGTATAGAAAATTAAAAATAAAATAAAATAAAATAAACTAAAATGAATTTCAAGAGAACTGCATGATTTTTGATAATTGCCTGAAGAGTAAAAGTTAATGATGAGTTCACATTGCAATCTTCTGGTGGGTGAAGTAGCTCAAGGGGGCAATCTTGGTTTTCACAGTATAGCTTCGGTGTCCTAGAAACATAAAAAATGATAGAAGCTGACTTAAGAACAAAACAACAACGTGAGTTAGCAAAATAATACGGCAAACAACCCATAGACAATCTTACACAGAATCAGTAGAGGGGTTCACAAGGGGGCCACGTAAAACAGATCCAGGTCCAAGCTGCATGCAAAAACGGAAATGAGCTTTATCCAACTTGCGTTTGATACACCACATCCAAACAGGGGAAAAAAGGCCGAATAATCACAAAATTAACATGGTGAAAAAATTGAGAGCTGCTTAGCAAGTAAGTGGCACACATTTAAGAGCACGTAACTAAACATCATTTTCAAATAGCTTGTTGATAAAATATATAAGTTTTATAAACACGAATGAAATATGACATCAGAAAGGAGTGAAGCCTTAAAAATAAGGCAAGTAAAACTTAAACATAAGAACATCAAAAGAAGCATGAAAAAAATGCACTAGACGGCAGATAGTAAGAGTTTTAACTTTAATGTAATAACTTCAAAGTTGGACTCCAGGTCCACGTATGCACTTGAACCACGGTTTTAAAAAAAGACATCTCAGCAATGACAATCGTTTTTTTACTCACATGAATACTGTAAAATAGAGACAGAACCAGCCTTTGTGCTTTGATAAAATTCCCGGGTCCTGATAAATTTAATAAACCTTGGCCATGAACTCCCAAATTTGCGTTTGATTGAATTGCAGATGATTCCTATTAGAAACATCAGTAGCAAGTCATTGAAGAAACATCAAGGTAGTATAAAAAACCCTAAGGAAAAACAATAAATAAAAAAAGAGGACGGAGAAGAAAAAGATAAGTAAAAACCTTAAGAACTACTAAATTACTAGCCTCTAGCAGTGATGTTGCAACATTCACATCTCCACCACCATCTATGACCATTTTGGAATTCCACATTAAAAACATTTTTACAGACATACGCAAGGCCCCATATACCTGTAACGGCAAAAGGACAGGTGTTCTTAAAGTTCCTTGAAACAGATGGAGTGCATTTCAATTATGAAAGTCCTCACATTGAGAAATTCTAAAACCAGGGAACTACAGGAAAATAAACAAAAATAACAGTAACCTTGATTAGGGAATCGCTCATCAACAGTTCTTCTGCCAATAGCTCAAATTCTGATGAAGCATAATGACGAAACCCAAACCTCAAAATTCCATTGCACAAGAGACTGATCTGTCCTTGCACCTACATGGTGAATACAAAGTGAATGTTTAAGTCTAATTTGCATCTATACATATATGGTAGATGCACTCCAAAAACCCAAAAAATGATATCCTTCTTCTGGTTGTTATCATATTAACCCAAGAAAATTGACATGCCAATTATGCCACTACCTTAAGAAAGATAAAGATGGAGTACTATCTTATCATATAGTGTCAGAATTTCTCATTTCTCAAACAGGAATCATAATTTTTAAATCTATAAAAAGGAAAATATAGATTTTTATACATAAAGGCCCATATTCCAATAAGCCGGAATATTATGTAGACAAACTAACCAAAAGAATTTGTAGCAATGGCGAACATAAGTCTTAGAGGTAAACAGAAGCAAAACTCACCTGGACACGACTCCAAAGCAATGGAACAGTTGCCCTAGCCTTGTTTCGGATGTAAACATTAGTCAAAGGAGGCTGATTAGGAAAATCCAAAAGAAGTGTATCTGTATCCGTTGACTTGTTGTAGTTGTTAACAATAAGGCTCCTTGGAACAGCATCATATAAAGTCCCAGCAGCGCCAGCATTTCCTGGACAGCCATAACTACTTCCTCCTGCAAATGAAATATTATAGCTCACACTATTCGAACAAATTGGTATGTCTATGAGACAGAGAGAGAACAACAAATACTCCTACAACCACAAAGAGAATACATAAACCACGCTAAGACAACCTAAACTGATAAACATGACTTCCAACTTAGGCCAGACCTTTTATCAATCATCCTAATCATTATGTAGCACTTCCATATTTGAGATTACCATAAATCCTAAAGAAACAAATACCGCTCTTATAAGAAAGCAAGACAATCCAAAAAAAAAACCATAGATCGTGGCAACAGGTGCCAGTAGCTTTTAAGATAATAACTCATCTAAAAATCGAGTAAAAATAAAAAGAAGTCTCACCATGAACATATATCTTGGGGCCATCATGCCTGCTGAATACATCAACAGATACTCTTCCACCGCCACCACCAGCATAACCATCACCACCACAAGCACTTATCTGGCCACCATCAATCCTGCGCTTCACAAAAATACTCTAATATTATTTTCATTGGTAGGCATAATGAAAATTTTAGACAAAACACAATTCCACATGAATAAAAGTAGTTTGTCATATGCAATAATACAAAGAAAGCGGTTAAGTAGTTACATTTTATGAGCTTTAATGTATATGCTCCCACCAGAGCCACCTCCACCTTTGCTACCACCATCACCCCCATCAGCTAAAAGACTCCCATCCACAACAAGAAGCTCCAAGATTGTAATCTTCAATCTCCCACCTCCATACCCACCATAATCCACCTCCTTACTCGTCGACCCACCTTTACTCCCATAACTAATTGGGAGTTGCAAAGACGACCACGAATATGCATCGCCACCCCACACGTCCTCCGGAAACTTGAAATTGTCCACTAAACACGACGCACCTCGCCCTCCGTGTCCCCCACCCGCCCCGTTCGTCCCTTGCGGGGTTCCACTCGTCTGTGCTGGTGGATCACCAGCAAAACCAGTTGTGTTCACTGCAGACCCATTTAGAAAGCTTGCATTATAGGCTACGAGCTCAAACCCACCGGTCACAATTGACGACGAATTGCCTAAACTAAAGTTACCAGTAATATTAACAGTTAAGTAACAACCAGGAATGGCACAACGAAACCTCACATTGGGTAGGATATAAAAATTTCCCTTCCCTTGTATGTACATGTCGTCGGTAAAGTTCAAATCGGCGACAATTTGACACGTAGTGTCCAGGGAGCCGACTCCACCAAGGTCATCAACACACGAAACCAGTGGTGAGTGCAGCGGATGTGGCGGTGACCAATCCTGTTGAAAGAGAGTATTTAAATTCGAATCTATTATGTAAAACTCTTCATCGGTAGTTGTGAAGACAAGGCTAGGTCTCGTGAAGAGGATTGTGAGAGCGTAGAGAATGTAGAAATAGAAGTGAAACCGAGCCATTCACTGGCAGCCTCAGTCATTAGATTGGTAGGTTGAAGGGTGATTATGAGGTTAATTGAATTAGAAGGCCTAGCTAATTGAGCACCATGGAATGAACAGGCAGGTAGGTAATCAGAATTGCAGCATTCAATTGTTAAGTATTGCTCATTGATTTCGTGAACAACATGAATGCCACTGAAAATCCTAGAAATGGCTCCACACGGACAAAGGAGGGAAGAAGAGAACACCGAGCTTTATAATTTTGCAAGGTTTGGTGAAGAGATGGGTGAGTTATCTCATAGTATCGTTTTCACATGAACCTGGGTTCTAACTGGTTTGTTTTACCATTCAAGTCCGAGATCATACCACGTCGGTTAGAGTATGTTGGAATGACCATAGACGATCATTTATTTATGTAAGATCACACTCTTTCACATAGGGCGTTTGAAGTACACTCCTAATTAGTGAAGAGACATAAGGGACAAAATGTAATAAAACTATATAAAGCTTAGGAAACGACACACTTCGATGAAATGAGCCGTATGTCGTTTTTGAAAATTTTCTTTGCCGTAAGATTAAGCAAAATAGTGAACTATTCCACGCACTGTGGTGGAGCGTGGAAGTAGTTCCAATCGAGTGAATTACCCGTGTGGGAGCTAATTTGTGTCACTGCACGAATCAAGTTCTGCCAGCAAACCATTGAGCGTTACTGTGAAGTTTGATTTCTTAGTCTATTCACCAGTGACACTTTGATGTCTCAATGGTGAGTGACAGGCGGACGGAACGAGTTGTCTTGGTAATAGAATTGGTTATGGTTATGCGAAAAGAAGTATAAACTATAACTGACACGTGTCGAAATTTAGGTTAAATTTGTAAAACGAAAAGCTTAGTCACCTGAGCACTTGGAGGAACAAGAAAGGTGGGCTCTTTTACTTTTTGGTTCTTGGCTGTGAAGCTATGAATGGTTTCTTGGAAACTATTTTCCTCTGGCTTTCAGCCAACGCAAAAATTAAAACTTTGAAAAACTTTCATATTAACACCTGCATGATAATATGAAATTATATACACACATTACGTCTCATCTTTATTCAGTTCTATTGGTGCAACGTCCAAAAGCTTCCTTTAAAACTTAAAAGTATTTATTTAGGATTAAAGTGATTAGAAAAACGGGTAGCATTACGCTTTACGCTTTATATATGTATATATATATTAGTCCCTTTTAGTGTCTTTAGTATTCACAATGACACTTTAATTTATTCATTTTATTTAGAATAAATTGATTTAAGCTTAGTAATAGGTTTATGGTGGATATTTAATTTCTTTGATAAAAAATAGATCATTATTTATTGAAGTTAAGAGCCATAATATCTCAAAATGACCAAAAATAATAATAATAACAAATGATTAAAGTATCTAACTTATTAGTAGTAAAGACGTATTAAAGTATGTATAAAGTATATGAAATAAATTGTTAAAAATATGAAAGTAAGGTAGCAATATTACTGAAATTATGTTTTTAACGGTTTTTTATTATTATTATTATTAGAGCAGTTAGATCTTAATTATTTATTAATTTTAATTTTCTTGTTTTAAACTATAAGCATTTATTATTTATTTATGGTATATGGAATAATTAGTAACCAAGAGTTGTACCTTTAACATATTAAGATTAAAATGTAAAAAATATGTTATCAAATATTGTAGTATTTTCTCTGTCTAAAAAAAATCCCCTATATATTTTTTTAAAGGTTGAGTTAAGTAATTTTTATTCTTTTTATTATAAGGTGATATGCGTGCATAAAAAAAAGGTTAAAATACATTGTTGTTCTCAAAACTTTGATTAAAATATAATATTAATTTTTAAATTTTAATTAAATTTATATATTGATATCCAAACTTCTAAAACTAACTACTTAATCATAAATTTTTATTATTTTACAGATAAATTTTTAAATTTTTAAATTCTACAATTTAATCCACAAAATTTTAAAATTTTATATATAAGTCACCATTTGATTACTAAAATAAATATTTATGAATTAAAAATTTAAGATTTATATAGAGTTTTAAAATTTTGAAACTAAATTATATGATTTAAAAATTCAAATACACATGTGTAAAATTTTAAAAATTTATGAATCAATCATATATTTTAAAAATTTATAGAATTATATATAAATGTAATTAAAATAGGTATCAATAGTATATTTTAATCTAAAAAAATATAAGTTGATGTTTATAATAGACTAAAATTAGTAGGAGACTTAAGCTAGTTATTTTTTTTTATGCTTTTAGAACTAACAAATTAAATTGATAAGATAGTTCTTTTACAACTAAAAATTGAGTATTTCATTTTTACAATTGAAGTAGAACTCTTGTATATTTTTATTTATAATACCCCTTTAAATTAGTTTGTAGTTTAGACTTTGGTCCAAATACATTATGTAATTTTTTTATATATATATTTTTGGTAAGCTAAGGCTCACAAGCTTTTTTTAAGCCCAAAAATCATTTACAATATTGAAATTTATAGAGTAAATATCATGACTTATTATTCTAAAATGTTAAGTTTGTAGTTTAGACTTTGGTCCAAATACATTATGTAATTTTTTTATATATATTTTTTTGGTAAGCTAAGGCTCACAAGCTTTTTTTAAGCCCAAAAATCATTTACAATATTGAAATTTATAGAGTAAGTATCATGACTTATTATTCTAAAATGTTAAGTTTTATTATATAGGAAAAGTATAATACTTATATATACTAATTTAGAAAGGTAATTTTTTATTTTTTTACGTCAAACAATAAATATAAATAAACATAAATGTATTTGGAGCATGGAGTCAGGAAACCCAATTTAGAAAGAACGTCTTAGCATGTATGTTCAAATTCAAAGCCTACCGATATCTAATTAAGTTAAATGCGTCGATACAACCTAGGAATGTATAAGATAAAAAGAAATAATTATGACAACAAATGTATTAAATATTACGCACCACCTCTATAGGCATTCAACATGTACAAGATAACAATTAATATCATAATGCATTTTATGGGTAGAAAATTTAGTGTTAAAAATTCTAGTAATTTTAGAGAGAAATAAAAAATATTGATAATAATCAGATCATGTATTATCCTCATTAAAGAGTATATATAGCACCTCTTAGATAGATGTCGAGGTTATATAGTTTGAAGTTCTCATACAAACAGTCGGAATACATATAAAATAGTTCGTATTAAATCAGGTCGTTATGTATATGTTGTCTGAGGCCTTACATTCAAACGTGATCTAGGTTGTTAAGACGGTTTACCAAGTCTTAATGTTCAAGCTAGGTCTTGAATCTCAGGTTCATCAGGCCAGGTCTTGAATCTCAGGTTCATTAGGTCAGGTCTTGATGTTCAAGCCAGGTCTTGACTCTAAGCTTCATTAGATTGTTGTGTGCTAGCATCTATACAAGAGCTACCCATGCTATGGACGAGGTATCTCAACTCACTAAGGTCGTATACCTATTACCTATTTAATACCAAATATTAACTCTCATATTTCTTTGTTCGAGAAATCAAGGGAATAATACTTCATTACCTAATCCTTGTATAGTTTAGGTCGTTATGAATAGGAAGTTTGATTCAACAAGCTCGTTAATAGATAGTGACCTATTCATATGAGATGTCAGATACGAACTCCCTTAGTTACAAAGTTAATAGGTCGTTAAAAAGTTTATTCCCATAATTAATCTAGGTTTCACTCAATAATCCTTTCAACTTCCCCTCTTCAAATAGTAAGAAAATTCACTTTTATCCTGTCTAATTTAACTTAGTCAAATTTATTTTCAGAGAATCTCAGCTTGTTAATTATCTTCATATTACCCTTTTTCTTCGTCATTTCGTTTAAAAAAACACTAGGTTTGGTTTTCAATCCGTTTGATTAATGACATCTGTTGAGAACTAACCTATTTTCTACCACTAGGTCGAGATTCAAACGACCTACATCATACAATTTAGGTAAGTTCTTCCTCTTATTCTTATTAACCATGTCTCATAAAGGAAAAGGATGTGGTTCACTTCCTCCTAGAAGAAACTCCTCTAGGTCATACTAAAAGTATTCTTTTAAGGGTGGATCCTCCCATAGAAGGATCGAGGGATTTAGATCGTTTAGTTACGAGCTCGTCACAAGCTAAACAACCTTCTGAGATTTCTAAGAGTCTTGAAAAGAGGCCAATTTTAGGTGCACTAATCAAGGAAAGTGTCTTTACTCTCCCCAACTCATCTAGATCCCGTGTAGTCTCCTTATCGTCTTCTTCACGGGGTCCAATGCCTGTTATTATGATCCTCATATCAACAACTGCTAAGGTACCCTATCCCAAGAAAAGGCATGATAATCGCGATGAACCTACCTATAGGACCAAGGATAAACACCAAATAGAAAAAATGCCTAGCATTCTAGCTACGAACGACCTGATTGAGATTAGACACAAATATGGCATCCCTCTCTATATAGGTTTGATGCATGTACCTCATCATTTATGTGATGCCAATGATCCTCCACCAGTGGTGGGTGATACCTTTGGCGGCATTCAAAATTAGACTCCGATGTCCATTCCCTAGAGTGATAGCTCGTGCCCTTCACACTTTTGATATCAACCCTGTCCAAGTAAATCCCAATGAGTGGTGGACTCTCATGTGTCTCTCTATTGCTGCTAATGAACATACGATAGACCTAACAAATGATGAACTTTAAAGCATGTACTACTCGAAGAAGAACGACCTGGATAAAGGGAGGGCATATATATCTTATGTTGTTATGCATGGACTACATCTTAAACTCCCTGACAGCACCTCGGGCTAGAAGGATAAGTATTTTTATATTACTAGGGATATTTGGGGTAGCGGGGTAGACTTACCAGTCCATCATACTTGAAATTATCACTTCAACACCACCAAACCTCGTGAAAGTGAGTTGATGCACAAGTTAAGTCTAGGTGGTAAGAATAATATTAAAAGAATCAAGCTATAGAATACCTCAGGTGAAAGCTATAGAGAAATATTGATCATAGCACACCTGAAAAAATCCAGGGTGTGGAGAGAATATATAGATGATTATTTAGGTCATCATTTTGTTTACGAGGTAACTACTTTAGTTTATAGCTCGTACTATTTTACTAACCTCTTAACTAACCTTATACAGACATGGACTACTTGCAGGGTATTGCTATATTAAGATCCGTAAAATCAACACACATTTTGTATTCTCCCTCGGTTTATTTGCCAATACCACATTCGATAACCAAGTTGGGTAGGCAACCTCATGAACCTAACCCACACTCTTTAAATAATTGACTTTTCTCTTGATAATATCGCTTTTATCCTGAGCGAACCTTCACTTTCATTATTGAATTGATTTTTTGGTGTGATTGACACATAATTCATGGGAAATTATGCCAGGATCAATTACAAGTATGTCTTTTAGTTTCCACACAAAAAGGTAAACATTATCTAAAAGGAAATCAATTATTAAAGCTCTTAATATAGAGGTTAATTTGGAGTTGATTTTCACTAATTTATCATCCCATATATCTCTTATGTGAATTATTTCATAATCATGGGGGTTTATTGCCATGGTCTATCCCCCCGTTAGTGGTTTCCTCCCCTATGCAAATGGTTTCTATTCTTTGACTGTTACTTTGACGCTGAAGGTAATGCATTTTTTACAGTCGTATTGTAACAACTTCTCGCTTTGTCTTATTCTCTCAGGATCTCTTTAATCCCAACAACAATGGGATATTTGATAAGTTGATGCTATGTAGAAGGCACTTCTTTCATGTTATGGATCCATGGTTGAACTAAAATTGTGTTGTAAGACGTGAGAATATTTAACACCGCAAAAATCGTAAGGATTATTGCTCCTTCCATAGAGATTAATTAACGTATGATCCCTACTGACATGGTTACATTTCCATTGAAACCCACCAATGGAATTTGTTGTTGTGTGATCTTTTTAGGATCTATCCCCATATCCAATAAGGAAAATAAATACAACATATCTGAGGAGCTACCATTGTATATCAAGATCATGCACATTCCACAATGTGCAATTTTGACCATTATGACTTGGGGGTTATCATGAGGTGGGAGGACCTCCCGTCCTTCAAAGGTGATAGGGTAAACCAACCCTTTTAACTTCAAACTTTAGATCAATCAATTTGTGTCTATGGATTCCTGAGCATATCTTTTTCTTGAGTTATTGGAATGACCCGATATAGTAGGTGCACCATGTGTGGTTTGGATTATACAAACATCTCCTTGCGGGGGCTGATTGGTTCTATTTGTGTCCTTAGTAGAAAAATTTGGGGATGTTTTGCCTTGATGAGTGGGGTTGTGGCCTATTTGGTTTCCTTGTCGTAGATCCCCTATCATGTCGAAAATATCCCCCAGATATTCTTCCGAGAATAGATGTTCAATCTCTCATTTAAGTTGCATGCAATCTTTGGTCCAATGACCTGTGTCTTTATGGAACAAAATATTTATTGGGGTTTCTTAGTGGAGTTGTCATGGGTAGTGGCCAATTGACATTATTAAAACACTCAATTCGTTACACTAACTTAGTCAACGAAATTCATAGTGGTGGATCTCTGAAAGGGGATAAAGCCCTACCCTAAGTCCCTAAACTTCCCCTAGGAGTGATCATAGGTTTAAAATGAGGAGGGTCAGGGCGCTTATCCCTGATAGGCCTTCTATCCTCTTCTCTTTTAATCGAGGTGGGCTTAGTCACATTTTTGTTGGTCACTCCCTTAATGTATTTCATCTCCCTTTCCATATTTATGAATTTTTGGGTTTCTTTACAAACCACTTCCAGAGATCGATAGGTGGTTTTTGTCAGCTCGATAAAGAGGCCAGTCTCTCACTTAATAAGTTTCAATTTCTATGGAATAAAGACACTGTGAGATTTCCATTTTTTTCTATCTTAAACCTCCTTATATAAGCTTCAATTATCTCCTTGTCCTTTTGGACGATCGAGAGCAAATGGTGAGATTCTTTTCTTATGGGTTTGTTGTATGCATAATTGGTAATAAATGCCTTCACCATAGCATCAAAATTTTTTACGCTTTTAGGGGTCAATTCAAAAACCATTGTTGTGCTGTCTCTTGGAAGGTAGTAGCCAACAATTTGTAATACATTGCTTCTGTTTTGTTCTTTGGAAGGCTAATGACAGTCATGGCTATCTTAAATTGGAGAACATGCACCACAGGATCCTTTGTACCCTTATAAGTAAGACATTTGAGAGCATTGAATTTTGAGGGTGGTGATGTTAACTCTAGGGCATCCGAAAAAGGTGAAGTTGACAACTGATCACACACAATTTCAATATCACCCTAAGATCTTAACTTTTTCCTACCCTTTGAATCGATAGTCCATTTTAGCCCACATTTTCTCTTCTATGTCTTTCAATTTTTTATCAAAGGCATCATTTGGGTCATATGGTGGCATTGCAAATCCCGTAGTGGAAGCATTTCCCAAACCTGAATGTGTTGGAAACATATGGGGTAGATGTTGCATTCAGTGCTCCCAAGTCGATGGATTTATCTATGAGGGTCCTGGAATAAGGTTAGGAGTTGGACTGTAGGTGGGTGTTGTGGTATGACTCCCTCAAGTCATTGTGAATAGGGAATATGTGATGTATGCCTTCTCCGTGGAGGGAGATTGTCCAAAATAAGTGGGCTAGAAGTACGGAATGAACTCTCAGCCTTCGAATATTCCTCATGTTCTAATCCAGACCTAAGTTTATTATTCTTTTTTCGAGATTCAGGAAACACTTGTTGTAGCTCAGTTATTTGTCTTTGAAGACTCTTCATCATAGAATCCCTTTCAAGTGAAGTACTTTCAGAACTCTATCTGAAAGAACTTGTGGGTTGTTGAGTTGTCCTGATGGATCTGGCCGTATTGTGACGGAATGGGATCTGGACGTCTTTACTGACTAGAAGTCATGCACTACCCAATTCATGATCATGTGATGCCCTGGTTGGAGATGTGCGATGCATTTGATAATTAAGATCAAATTCTAGAGTTGAGTGTGTGAGACTATTAGCTTGTTTGTTATGTGATGGAAGATTGGCCATTTTGTACGAAATAAATGTCCTTGAGATACAATTTGATTCTCCTGGAAATAAAATACAAGGTCTCAAATGCTAACTATGGAGTAGAAATATTTAAGGCCTCACGATAGACGCCAATTGTTTGGAGAAAATTTAGTGTTATGGATTTTAATGATTTTATAGAGAAGTAAAAAATGTTGGTAATAATGAGATCATGTATTCTCCTAATTAAAGAGATATATATAGCACATATTAGACATGTGTTGAGGTTATATAGATTAGAGCTCTCATACAAGTAGCGAAAATACATATAAAACAACTTATATTAAATCAGGTCACCATAAGCATTACCTAAAAAGGTCGTCATGTATATGGTACATAAGGCCCTACATTTAAACATGACCCACGTCATTATGACGGTGTACTAGGTCCTAATGTTTAGGCCAAATCTTAACTCCCACCTTCATCAGATCGTTATGTACTAGCGGCTATGCAGGAGCTACCTATACTATAGATGAGATATCTCATCTCGCTAGGGTCGTGCACATGTTACCTATTTAATACCAAACACATTTCATTCTCAATAGTGTCATCATTTTTTATAATTAAAGCATACACTAGAGGTATCTTAGATTATATCATTTATATTATTTAATTTTTTAGATTATAAATAACATACTTTAGTCATTAACTTTAAAAAAATATATCAGAATAAAATACATTAAAAAAATATTTTAATATAAAAATTAAAATAATATATTTTATCTTTAATTGATATGTTTTTTCTAAAATTAAATGATTAAATGATATCAATTTTAATCTAAATAATTAAATGATATAAATAATTTAATTTAAAGAACCTTTATGAAAATTTTTAATTTTCTTTAAAAATTAATAATTTAGTTATGAAATTTTTAAGTCAAGCAAATTATGCTTCATAATTTATAAAAATTAGTTAATTTAATATAATTTATTTTAATCTTCACCACTTAACATATTCATTCACTTTTTGCATCATTTAATTCTTACAATAAATGTACAAAAATATCGATATCTCAATTAAATGTTACAAATTAGGTGACATTTGTATGTTAATTTTATTAATTTTAATATCTAATTATAATATCTTAATAATAATTAAATTAATTAATTAATTTTTTAAAATTATATAATATAATATATATGATCAATAATTATAAAATGATATAATTAGGTAATTGAAAGAATCATGTAGCCACACAAATTTCTTTTACATTTTTTCCTCCTTATTCTTTTTCCCTTTAACCAAGTGTGTCGATGTAGTAGGTGACAAGAAAAGGATCTCACCATGCATGTTTTGCTTATTTTTATACATTTCAGAGTAGATATTATATGTTATATGCTATATGCTAATTATAATGCTATCAAATGAATAACATAGAACATTTTGTTATTGATTTTGAAGAAATAGTGGAGGATTTAAGATTAAAAATTAGGAGGGGTATTATGAAGCATTAACAAATATTTATCATTTATTTTTTTAATAAATATTATATATATATCTCATTTATATAAATATATTTAAATTATTAAATTTATAATAAATTTTTAAGTAATAAAAAATTAAAATTTAAAATATAGTGAAACACATTTCTATTTTATATATAAATTTGTATATAATTATATAGATATTACACTTATATTTTTCTTTATCAAAAATTAAACATCCCCCTCCTAATTCATGAACAGATCCATCCCTAGAAAGAAATACATTTATACTCCTTTAGTTAATTTAATTAATACAGTTTAATAAATTTATTATTTTTAATAATAATTTAATTATTTTATTATAAAAAATTGATAGCATAATTTATTTTTATTTTATTTTTATCAATTATATAATCATTATTATATATAAATAAAATAATCATACTTTAATAATAATTAAAAAAATAAAAAAAATTATTTATTTATCATTATCTATCAATTTTTTAAATAAAAAATCATTTATGTTCTCATGTTATGATTAAATTTTTTTAAATACCAATAATTAAGATATAAGACTGTAAAAACATATGTAATAAATAGGAGTAATTCATGCTATCTTTTAAACTAATAATTTTAATTTTTTTAATAAAAATAAATATTCCATGACAATAGTTATTACTTATTATAGTTTAAAATTCAAATAAAATATGGGTGATGTGATGTCTGTCAAAATTTGTTAACATATATAGAATTCATAGGATTAAAAATCTGTCCTCTTAAAATGCCGGTCATGTCAACCCCACCCCACCCACCCCCCCCGGATAAACCATATTAATAATTATATTTATTTTACCTATAATAATATTAAATTATTTTTATCTATTATTATCTAATAATAAATAATAAAGTATTAAATTTATAATAATTTAAATAATTAAATGATATATTTAAAACAAATTGTTAGTATAAACATATAACTTAATTAAATTTAAATTTAAATTTATTATTAATAAATGATATTGTTAAATTAAAATTAATGAAATAATATAAATAATAAAAATAAAAAGGTAACATGAAAGGAATAAATAGAATAGTAATTTTGTAGGTTAAAAAAAAGAGTGATTCGATTCAAAAAGCGAGCCTTCCACTTTCTCTCCACATGTCCAATTCTCTCCCTTACAAGTCACATCACCGACTCTGCGCATTAGGATTTTTTTTCAAAATATACAGGGAGGAGTATGAAAAGTGAATATCTATGATGAGAGGTGTAGTATAGATTAATAATTCTGATCATTTATTTATCCACCATCTTCTTACATGTATCGATTTTTTTTAACCATTTATAGATCTATCTAAGAGAATATAAACTTCCTAATTATGAAAAAAAAAAATCTCTAAAGCAAGAAACCCTGTTCCATAATTAACTCAAAAATCCAAGGGTTGTTACTTAATCATTATTATTTAATGTCATAATTTATATATTAATTAGATTGATGAATTAAAATTTGAAGTATTAAAATTGATTTAAATTTAAGTTATATTTAAAATAATTTAAATGATTCAAAAAAATAAAGTTGTGTTTAAAGTGATTTAACCAACCAATTAACCCCGAAATAAAATAAAAAAATTTAATTTAAAAGGAAAAATTATATTAAACTAAAATTATATTTATTTTTCTTCCACTCCTTGTTGATTTATTAAAGATTCAAATTCACTCTCAAATTGTTAAGTTTTATTTTAATGGGTTGAAACTATTTTAATTAAATATAATTATTAAAAATACAATAATAAACTATGTTAATTATTAGTGTTATTTGTGTAAAAATGATTGAAAAATATATATCTTATCTTTGTTATGCATATCACCACAGGATTGTTATTTTCAACCCTCTCAATGCATTACAAGATAATTAGTTAAATTAAATAATATTTACTATTAAAGATTTATTTTTTTATTTAAATTTTTACTATAATATATCCACATATTTTATCATGAATATTGATATATCTAAAGATATCACATTTTATTATTATAATATGTAATTATTATTTATTTTAAAAGATGTAAATAATAATATAAAAACTTAAATCTTGATCATATGTAATATTTACGTAAGATCAAAATTCGATCCAAAAATATTCATAATAACATATAAACATGAATGTAAATACAATGAAAGCAAAAGGGGATTGAAAACATATTTTCAACCATTGACCAAGTTTCACCATTTTATGGGAATTATAATAAGTTTTTGGTTTGATGTTTTTAAACATTTTTCTGTTATCACGATGGTACAGATAACAATTCACTGAAATTTGATTCTGAATTGTTGAAATTTCTTTCTCTTCTCTTTCTTATCACAAAACAAGTTTAGGGACCAAACCAATATACAAACACATATTAAGTTCTCTATTCATCAAAAAACAAAAGCTTATGTGTTTTAAGGCTTGTAGAACGTGAGTGGAATGATGGAGGTTGGATCACGTTATGACCAATTGTGGCCAACTGCTCAACTATTCGTTGATTGTCGACCAATTTGGAGAGAAAAAACCAATATTCTCCCACTTGGTCTATATATTTCATCATTCGACTTTGTGAGAAACAAAACATATGAATCATGACGATATTTCTTCTAATAATGTGTATTATCTTTTATATATCACAATGCATTATATCTCTCAAGCCTATACAACTTAATGAACAAACCATATATTTATTCGAGGTCCATGACTTAAATATGTTTTCTCAAAATATATGAATAAATAAAATATGCACATAAAATTAATGAGAAAACATCCTTTTTTTCCCTCAATCCTCTTTTGTATCACCAATGATAGTTGACCAAGAACTCCTACTACCACTAGCACTGGTTATTGGAACAACAAATGATTTCACTCTGACAACATATATGGCTAAAGCAACTGTAAGACCAAGAGCGGAAATGAAGACAATTTCTATGCCCATTGAGGAGATCTGGGTCTTCTACCCGGTGGTATAGGACTGGAAATTGAATTACTAACTGAATAAAAGTTTCATTAATATTTACAGATGTAGGTATAATGAATATTTACATTATTGGACCAAGTCCCATTTTGACTACATAATCCTTGAAGTTCTTTAGTGGCATGCCTTTAGTCAAAGGATCGTCAATCATCAACTCAGTTCTAATGTGCTCAATGACCACTTTCTTTTCCTTAACACATTCTCTTATGGTCAAGTATTTGATGTCGATGTGCTTACTATGACTACCAGTTTTGTTATTCTTGGCAATAAACACACCCGCTGAGTTGTCATAGTACAATCTCAATGACTTAAAAATATAGTTAATTACTCTAAGCCCGAAAATGAAACTCTTCAACTCTACACCATGTGATGTAGCCTCATAGCATGACACGAACTCGGCCTCCATAGTGGAACTAGCGGTCAAGGTCTGCTTCGTACTCCTCCAAGACACGGCTCCACCAGAAAGCATAAAAATGTAACGAGATGTTGATTTGCGTTAATCAACACAATCAGCGAAGTCCACATCGGAGTAGCCAATCACTTCCAGATTGTCGATTCGTCTATACATGAGCATGTAATCCTTTGTCCCTTGAAGGTACCTCATTACTTTCTTTACAGCTCTCTAGTGGTCAATACATGGGTTACTCTAATATTTCCCTAGCATCCCAGTAACAAATGCAATGTCAAGTCTAGTGCAGACCTAAACATACATCAGACTTCCAACGGTTGAAACATATGGAATAGTTTTCATATGTCCCTTCTCGAGCTCATTTTTAGGACATTGGTTTAGGATGAATCTGTCACCCTTCACAATGGGTGCAACACTCGATGAAAAATCCTTCATTTGAAATCTCTTTAAAACTTTATTGATATAGGTCTCTTGAGAAAAACCTAAAATGCCTCGAGATCTATCCCTATGGATCTTAATGCCAATGACAGAAGATGCCTCACCCATATCCTTCATATCAAAGTTCTTTGAGAGGAATTGTTTCACTTCATATCATTGGTTACAAGCAAAATATCATCCACATATAGCACCAAATAACAAATCTTGCTCCCATTGACCTTTTGGTATATACATTGATTCATGATTTTCTCTTTAAAACCAAATAAAGTGATGATGTTATGGAATTTCAAATACCATTGATAGGAGGTTTGTTTTAATCCATATATGGATTTATTAAGCTTACAGACCAAGTGCTCATCATCACTAGAGGATAATCTTCCAGTTTGTTTCGTGTAAACCTCTTCCTCTAGGTTACCATTAAGGAAAGTTGTTTTCACATCCATTTGATGCAAATCCAAATCAAAATGGACAACCAATGCCATGATTACACGAAGTGAATTTTTCTAAGATACAAGAGAGAATGTCTTCGTGTAGTCGATTCCATTCCTTTGAGTGAATCCTTTGATAACGAGTCTTGCTTTATGTCTCTCAATGTTGCCTTGTGAGTCTTTCTTTGTCTTGAAGACCCATTTATATCTAATGACTTTTACACCATCAAGCCACTTGACGAGATCCCAAACTCGATTAAACGCCATATAATTCATCTTTCTTATCACATTCATGGAAGCATATATACATGAATGTAAACACGGTGGAAGCAAAAAGGGATTGAAAACATACCTCTAACCATTGTTAAAGTTTCACCACTTTCACAGGAATTCTAATGGGTTTTTTGTTTGATACTTCTAAATCTTTTTATGTTATCATGATGGTGCAAATAACAATTCATTGAAGTTTGATTCTGAATTATTGAACTTTCTTTCTCTCCTCTTTCTTATCACAGAGTAGGTTTAGGGATCAAACCAATATATAAGCACATTTTAAGTTCTCTATTCATCAAAAAGCAAAAGGGCATACGCTTAAAGGACTGTAGAACATGAGTGGAATGATAGAGGTTGAACCACGTTCTGACCAATTGTGATCAATTGCTCAACTATTTGATTGGTTGTCGAGCAATTCGAAGAGAAAAAACTCACAATTTATTGATTAAATTTTAATGATATTAATCAAAAAAATTTGATATATATAAAAATATCAATTAATTAAAAAAATATGACAAACAACTCAAGTTAATTTAACCAATTTCATGTTTAATTTATATTTACGTTTATTTTCATTGGTTTGGAGTAAATTTAATTCTTTAATCAAATAAAATAAAATAATTTAAATTAATATAACACGGACGAACTATTATCCAATCTAAGTAATAAAAAATATTGACTTTTCAATGTTTGTTTCTGAAGACTTCGAAGAACAATACACTTGTAGTCCTAGTTGACTAGTCGTAGCAGGCACTCGTAGAATGTTTGAAATTTTGAATTTGGTAATTTAAACCCAAAGGCCAAACCATGAGAATGACTACTTAAACTGTTCATCAAGGACCTTACGTACCAAAAACCTAAAATCAAAGCAATATCTCTTTGTAAACAATCTCCATCTACTATGGTCTCGCTTGTAAAAGATGGTTCTGGAAATCTGGTTATGGAGGTTGTGCAAGAGTGTCGAAGGACTCCAACGCACTTGATTATAATGGTCAATGGACTTAATGGCAGGCAAGTTTGTTTTTTTTTTCTTTCTATTTTTCTATTATTATTATTTGAGTAATTTTGATTGATTTTGTGTAAGTACATTAAAGAGACAATAAAGCTTTTTACTAAAATAAATTGATGAATATTTCATGCTATATTTGGCATGATATTAAGAAAAATAAAAAATAAAAAATAAAAATATATTGTTTTAATTTCTATTTTACTTTATATATATATATATTATTAAAATTTATTTAAATTACATTCTTTTTCTTAATTAATAATATTATTTAGTTTTTTCTTATAAATAAAAATTAAATATATAATAATAAATTAGTAAAAAATTATAGTACAATCACTAATATTTAAACATTAAAATCTCCATATTAGTAAAATTAAAAATATATTATAAAGTTACAAAAGAAAGAGAATATAAAATTAAAAGTACAAAATATAATATAGAGCTGAAAAATTATATATATTAAAACAATAATTTAATAATTTTCATATTTTTTCAATTAATGTAATGCTAGTTTAGTTAATTGAATTTGATATTTTTGTATGCTAAAAGTATATTTTGTATTTTTTATGGATATATTATTTTTCTGAAAGAATATATATTTTAATATGATATTTAGTGTGGTAGATTGGAGATAAAAATAATAATAAGTGTAATTTTTGCAATAAAACAGAAATTTGTTTCGAAGATGCTCACAACATTCTGAAATTTTCCATTTCCCTTTTTTTGGTTCCAGTGCTCAGAATTGGAAGTTTTCCGCAGAGCAATTTTTGAGGAAATATCCGGACGATATTATAGTTCACTGTGAGCTCTATATGATTATCGCAGTTTGTTTATTTAGTTCTGTGCTTCTCGTAGTGGATAGTGTTGTATTTTGGAAATTGTTATAGTTGGGTTGGATTTCATGATATATGTTTATGGCTTAGCTCAAAAAGAATCGTTGATGGATTCACAATTTTATTTTTAAATTTTAAATTTTATATAGTTAAAAAATGAAAAGACCAATATAAAAGCATTAATTCATGCAAAAATGATAACGTTTAAAAAAATAAAAAAATATACAATTAAAAATAAATAAAAATATCAAAAAAATCAAGTAACATTAATTAATACTTTTAAACATTTAACAGAAGAAATATATTTAATCAAAGAATCAAACACAAAATAACTATAAGATATAATTGAAACACAAAAAAAATTATTAAAAAAAATAAATGAATATAGTTATAATAAACTACAACAAGAAATATGTATGAAATTTACATAAGTATGAAAAGATGTATATAACATACATAAAAATAGTGATATTATAGGTCATATATACAAACACTTAGAAGGATTAAAAGTAAAAACAACTAAGAGATCAGATATTCTGATTCTTAGAAATGAGAGAAGAAAAATGAAAAACAATATAACGAGAAATATATAATTTAATAGAATATAGAAAAGAATTAGAAGAACAATTCATAAACTCTAAAAATAGAGATATAAAAATATTAGTTAGTTTGGTAACATTAACTAATGAAAAATTAGAAGAACATTATAATTAAAAAATTTGTACAAACAAAGAGGAAGATAATATGACAATAATCAATGAGATTGATATTGAATCAGAAATTATGACCCCAAAAGATCATATGAAACCAATTTCAATACCAGATTTTTACCAATAAAGAATATCTTACCCATATAGTGAAGAAAAAAATATGCAAAGGTCAGAAGAACATGACACTACCAATAGAAGAAAACAAACATCCAAAATGGAAGAAGGGTTACATTAGGATACTAGAGGTAGTATCCCACAAGAATTCAAGCTGCATAATAATTATAAGTTTGATATCTTAAATCTAGATTGTATAAGAGATAAGAAAAAAAGTCTTAGATGAATAGGCTAGTAGTATGAGTATACTCATACAAACCTCTCAAACTACACAAACAAACCATTTAATCTGTAAATTATTAGTAGCTCATAAAACAACAGAAAATGTTAAAGTTTGGTTTTCAAATTTAATAGATTAACAACATTTGTTAATGTAAGGGAATGCTCCCCTAGGAAGAAAATATTTAGATATAGTAATAAATGAAATATATAAAAAATTTATTAGAGAAGATAAAAGAAAAACTATCATTGAATCTAGTGAAAATGAAACCAATGAAACCAAATGACATATAACAAATATGGAAACATGTAACATGTGTTACATAGATTCTTTTATTTGTGAATATGAAATGTATTATCATAAATTACCATCTTTCATGTAAACAACTTATAAGGAAATGTTTTTCCAAAAATTACTTGGAACATTATATAAGACCTTAACAGAAAATTGGAATAAGAGAAATATGGAAATTATACCATATATTCTAAGAGAAAGAATAATAAGCCTTAAAAGCTAGATAATTATTAAATGCCAAAAAAGAAACAAATATAAACAAATTAGAGGAAATGATAAAATCAGTTGTAATACAAGAGATTTTAAAATACCAGAAAAACATGGATGTAACATAAAACCCTACAAAACAATGCAAAAAATATAAAAAATACAATAGATTTAAAAAATATAAATTTTAAAACAAGATTTTCAAAAATATAAAAGATGATTTAATAGGAAAACCTATAGAAAAAAAATATTTTAGAAGGAAGAGGTATAAACCTCCTGAAAATAAGAATTATTGCCTTTATGGGAATAAAAAATGTAGATGTTAGATTTATAATGAAGAATGAGATTATACCAAGGAATGTCCGAGCATGCTTCAACATATGAAAGAATTTAAAAAAGAATTTTCATAGAAAAAAAAATCTTAGAAGAAGTTTTTAAGATGGAATTGGAACTAATAGAGGAATCAAATATAGATTATATTTATAATATTTATCTATTAGAGAAAATTAAGAAGGAAATAACTGACTCAGAATATAAATATTTAGAATATAGGTACTATTCATCAAAAGATGAATGATTTGTATAATATTACAAATCCAAATAGTACTTACATAAAGGTAGGACTTAAATTTAAAGGCCAACTATCATTTACATACATATATATAGATACATAAACTAGTATGTGTGTAACAAGTAAATAAGTGTTTTTAGAAGAATATTGGAAACAGGCACCAAAAGATTTAATTGTGAGAATTACTAATAATACTATAATAAATCTTAATAAGATTTAAAAGATATAAATATAATGATAGGAGGAGAAAAGTTTCATATTCCTATCATATATCAACAAGAAACAAGAGTTGATTTATTAAGAGGAAATAATTTTTTAAACTTATATTTATCTTTTACCTAATATTTAGAAAGTCTAACAATATTAGATTGTGATATCATTAATGTATAAAAAATAAGAAAATGTGTGACTGTATCAAACCCAACGTTTATGCAACAATATAAAAAGCGAAAATGTGGTGAGATAAAGTAACAAAAATCTTATTCGGAAAATATTTCATTAGATATCGAAGAGAAACGAAACTCTTTTCTTAATGAAATACAAAAAGATAAAGCCCTAGTAGGTATCGTAGGTATCATAAAATTATTAAAATTAGTAAGTTTAGAATATCCTTTGGATCAAAAAATTAAGAAATCTAAGATAATTGTCAATATAAAATTAAGGGACCATAATAAGGTTATTAGAGTAAAATCAATGATTTATACTCCAAAAGATAGAATTGAATTTGAAAAATAAATTCAAGAACTTTTGGAACTAAAAGTCATAACACTAATTAATTCACGTTACTCTAGTTCAGTATTATTAGTCGAAAAAAAGCTGAAAAAAAGAGGAAAAAAGAGAATGGTAATAAACTTCAAAACATTGAATAAAGAAACCATTGATGATGAACTTTTTATTTCAAAGAAAGAAGAATTATTATCTTTAATAAAAGAAAATAAATAATTCTCAAGTTTTGATTGCAAAAATGGATTTTGGAAAATAAGAATGGATGAAAAATCTCAAAAATTAACGATATTCAGTTGCACCCAAGGACAATTCCAATGGATTGTAGTACCATTTGGATTAAAACATGCTATAGGTATCTTTGAGAGATATATGGATAACATCTTTAAAAAATTACAAAATATTTGTTATATCTATATAGATGATATTTTGGTTTGTAGTAATGAATTAAATAAATATTAATCAGATATTATTAATATTCTACAAGAATTCAGGAAAGAAGATATTGTATTCTCGAAAAAGAAAGTAGTACTTGCTCAACAAAAGGTCAAGTATTTATGGTTGAAAATTGAAAATGAAAAACATAATCTACAACCTCATATATTAAATAACATTTAAGGTTTTTTTAGTGAATTAAAAGATAGAAACCGATTACAAAGATTTCTAGGATGTCTGACGTATATTGAAGCATATATCAAGAAACTTGCAGAAATATGAAAACCTTTACAAACAAAATTGAAAAAAAAACTATATCTGAAAATGGACTGAACAAGATAATCTATATATGGAGAAAATAGATGCAAAGGTAAAAATTTTATCAACTTTATACCATCCAGGGTCAGATGAAAAAATGATAATTAAAACATATGTTTCAGAAGAATATTGGGGATCAGTTCTGAAAGTAAAAGTAGACGATAAAGATGAATATATTTGTAGATATATATCAGGATCTTTCCAAGTTCTAGAGTTAAATTATTACAGTAATGAAAAAGAATATCTAGATGTTAAAAGAGTTATTAAGCAATTTGTAATATATGTCATAAGTTCTAGATTCATTGTTAGAATTGATAACAAAATTTTTAGTTATATCTTAAGAACTAATATTGTAGGTGATTACAAACAAGAAAGATTAGTCAGATGACAACAGTGGTTCAACCACTACAATTTTGATGTTAAACATCTGCCAAGAAATAAGAATAGCTTAGCATATGTTTTTATTAGAGAATTAACACCTCTAACTATTTTTATACTTTTAAGAATTAAACATCTTGATATCAAGATCAAGATAAAAGAAAAGGAGATAAAAATTCTACAAGAACAACTCGAGTTGTTATACTTCGAGAAGTCTCTTATGGAGACAGGAAATAAATAGGAAGAACTTGATTGTTTAAAACAACTCTTAGAATCCAAAAAACTCAAAAAAGGAATCTTCATTAGAAATTTAATCTAAAGAAGATTCTAAAGAAAGAATTCAAGATGAAAAGGAAGAACCTAACAATTCAAAAGAGAGTGACATCTCTGAAACAAGAAAGCTCAATTGGGCTGATGAAACGAAAAAAGAGGAACAAAAAAATACTCATGTGATCACACTATTTATCAAAAACATGTAGTTGTATGAATTTACAATTATAAGATCAAGCATATTTAAGGCATGAATAGGCTTATTTAGAGTATACATCTAGGTGCAATCTTCTAGAAGAAGGTCAGATTGGTTAAAATTTCACCATTGGGTCAATTGGCTATCTGAAACCACAAATTGGTATTAGAGCTATAAGAATATTAATAAAATATGGATGGAAAAGTTAACGTCATTAGTTTTAAGAACATCAATGGTATTAACCATAAAGTTTAGGGGTATTCTAACATTTTCTGGAAACCTTAAAAGCATAAGTGAAAATATGCTAATCCCCTAAGACATTTTAGGTATATATCCTTAATTAGTAGAATTACAAATAAATGTCTCATTTCTCGAACGAAAACCTCAAGATTTTAGGGCAATAACTGTTGTGATTGATTAAAAATAATATTAGATTTGTTAGTCAAAATAGGAGGTGCCTAATTTAGAAGAAAATTCATGGAAGGTGGCTTACTATATTGTCAAAGATGGAGGTGCCTAACCTTGTTTGAATAAAAAATAGTAAAATTAGGTAGCCTAATTTTGTTGAATGAAGAAATGTTTGGCATATGAAATGAGAACTTGAAGGCTATAAATATGGCTTCATTTTTTCATTGTTAATCATCCCAAAAATAGAGAAAAACTTATATGAGAAGTTTTTAAGTAAGAGAATTTTGTGGGAAAATTCTCTTAGGCTTGTAATTACTCTTGTCTTTTAGGTGTATGAGAAAATCATTGAGAGTGTGGTTGTAACAATTTTTCACATAGTAAATTTTTCTCTGGTTGTCTTTTGATAACAAAAGTGATTTTTCTCCAATTTGGAGTTTCTACTATAATTCTTGTGTTGTGTATTCTCTATTTCTCTGTTATTTGATATTCTGCTAAAAAGGATCTTGGGAGGAGGAATTTGTGATTATACCATTTGATCCAAATTTCCTAACAATAACACAAGCAATAAGAGGTTTCTCAAGTCTTAGAATAATTGTGAAATCAATATTATGCTATAACCGTTGGTCTGTTTGCTTATAAGCATTGTTACCTGTAGAATTGTACCGTAGGAGTCCAAATTTGTTCATGTCATAAAGAAGAATTTTTTTGTCTCCTTATAGGCTCTTGATAGAAATTGAAACTAGGTTTTATTTTCAGCCTAATTTTTGAGATTAAAATATACTGATTCCTAAATATTTAAATTCTTGGTTTGTGTATGGGATGGCAGGATTTGATTATTAGAGGACGGATTCGTATAGGACTGTAATCAAGTTATTAAACTTACTTACCAGTTAGATATAATCTTAACAAACTTAATCTTTGTTGTCAAATAGGCAAACATTCCAACAAGGCACTCAAATGCATCGTCCTCAGGCCATTCTCTTGTTAGAGATTGTTATAAAGCTCCTTAATTTAAGGAGCAAATTAAGGAGTAAAACATGGAGCAAAACAAGGAGTAAAACATGGAGCAAAACATGGAACAAAACATGGAACAAAACATGTAGCTTAATTCAAGGAGTAATTCAAGGAACCATTAATTTAAGGAGTGTTTCAAGGAGTGAATTTTTCTATAAATAGATGGTAATTGTAATGAATTAATCATCTAAAGTGTTCATTCCAATTGAGAGAAAAGCTTTTGTGAGAGAAAATTGAGAGTAATTTTCTTGGGTATAATTGAGTTGTGAGTTGTGAGTGTTGTAAACACCTTGTGTAATTTCTCCCCTTTCAGTAAAAAGATCTGCAGTAGGTCCGAAGACATAAGCAAGATTGGATGAACTCCGTTATCAAATTTGTGTGTTATTTTTATTCTTGCATTTTCATAAATCTGGCTTATTGGGAATTTGCATAATTTCCCAACAACTGGTATCAGAGCTATTGGTGGTGATTCTTGTCAATTTTCTGCAAGAAATAGTCAGAAACGATTCGGAAGAAGTCAGATTTGAGTGGGAGCAATGGCCGTAGATGAAGGAAATGTGAAACTTGAGAAATTTGATGGCACAGATTTCGGATTTTGGAAAATGCAGATAGAGGATTATATGTATCAAAGAAATCTGTATCAACCTCTCTCAGGGAAGAAGCCAGAGGCTATGAAAGAAGAAGATTGGAATCTTCTAGACAGACAAGCCCTCGGAGTTATTCGATTGACGCTATCCCGTAATGTTGCTTTCAACATAGCAAAGGAAAATACCACAGCGGGTCTTATGGTAGCTCTCTCCAATATGTATGAGAAGCCATCAGCCTCAAACAAAGTGCACTTGATGAGGTGTTTGTTCAACTTGTGGATGACGGAAGGCGCATCAGTAGCTCAACATCTCAATGAACTCAACATAGTCACAACCCAGTTGAGTTCATTGGAAATTGAATTCGATGAAGAAGTACGAGCATTGATACTTTTGTCTTCTCTACCAGAAAGCTGGAATGCTACTGTCACGGCTGTGAGTAGCTCATCAGGAAGCAATAAGTTGAAATTTGACGATGTTCGTGATTTGGTTCTCAGTGAAGAGATCCGACGTAGAGAATCAGGTGAATCGTCAACTTCTTCGGTTTTGCATACATAGTCAAGAGGAAGAAATTCAACCAAAGGGAATGGACGTGGCAGAACAGACTACCGAGGTAGATCAAAGGACAGGAGATCCAAATCCAGGAATCCTAATAATTTCCATAGCTCGAAGACTATCGAATGTTGGAATTGTGAAAGAACCGGGCACTACAAAAATCAGTGCAAGAGTGCACCGAAGGACAAACAAGTGAAGGCAGAGGCAAATGTTACTTCCACCTCAGGAGGGGATGATGCATTGATATGCTCTTTGGAGAGCAAGGAAGAATCTTGGTTGTTAGACTCTAGAGCATCGTTCCATGCTACTTCACATAAATAATTCTTCGAGAAATATGTCCCTAGAAACCTTAGAAAGGTATATCTTGGTGATGATCAACCATGTGCTATTATTGGCAAAGGTGTAGTGAAGATTAAGTTGAACGGGTCTGTTTGGGAGCTGAAGGATGTCAGGCATATTCCCGACCTTAGAAGGAACTTAATCTCAGTAGGGCAGTTGATGAGTGAAGGCTACACTACGATCTTCCATGGTGATGATTGGAAGATTTCAAAAGGTGCAATGACAGTTGCTCGAGGCAAGAAAAGTGGCACTCTTTACATGACAGTAGAGGCACGTTGTTCAATCATAGTTGTAGCAAGCAATGAAACACCAAATCTATGGCACCAGATACTAGACCACATGAGTGAGAAAAAGATGAAGATTATGCACTCAAAAGGAAAACTTCCAAGTCTACAGTCTGTAGAGATGGACATGTGCGAAGATTGCATACTTGGAAAGCAAAAGAGAGTAAGCTTTCAGACAAGTGGCAGAACCCTAAAGAAGGAAAGACTGGAGCTTATTCACTCTGATGTTTGGGGACCAAAAACCGTCTCATCCATTGGTGGGAAACAATACTTCGTGACTTTCATCGATGATCACTCTCAGAAGGTATGAGTTTACTTTCTAAAGCATAAGTCTGAAGTATTTGAGGCTTTCAGAAGATGGAAAACTATGGTAGAAAATGAGACGGTTTTGAAGATCAAAAAGCTCAGAACCGATAATGGTGGTGAATATAAAGACACCAGATTCAAAAATTTCTACTATGAGCACATGATCAGAATGGAAAGAACTGTGCCAGGCATGCCTCAACACAATGGTGTAGCTGAGCGTATGAACCGAACGTTGACAGAAAGAGCCAGAAGCATTCGTATACAGTCAAGTCTACCGAAGCAGTTCTAGGTAGAAGCAGTCAACACATCAGCTTACTTGATCAACCGAGGCCCATCTGTTCCATTAGAGCATAGAATACCAGAGGAGATATGAAGCGAAAAAGAGGTGAAACTATCACATCTAAAAGTTTTCGGCTGTGTAGCATTTGTGCATATCAGTGATCAAGGCAGGAATAAGCTTGATCCCAAATCCAAAAAATGAACATTCATCGGCTATGGTGAGGATGAGTTTGGCTACCGCATTTGGGATTACGAAAACAAGAAAGTTATCCGTAGTAGAGATGTGATTTTCAACGAAAGGGTGATGTATAAGGACATGCATAAAATAGACGCCAATGACTCGGAGCAGAATGAGTCAGTATTTGCAGATGCAGATGATGTCCCAGATAGTTCCGCAACAGCACCAATTGTAATAAGTCCTCAGCCAGAGGAACTTGTTGGACAGAGCAGTACACAGCATTCTGAAACACCACAACCTCTTACTCCAGCTCTTGTATTGAGAAGGTTTTCTCGACCTCATGTGCCTAACAGGAGATACATGAACTATATGTTGTTGACTGATGGAGGGGAGCCTGAATGCTATGATGAAGCTTATCAGACTCAAGATTCCAACAAGTGGGAGCTTGCTATGAAAGAAGAAATGAAATCTCTCATTTCCAACCAGACATGGGAACTAGCTGAGTTACCTATGGGAAAGAAGGCACTTCACAACAAATGGGTGTACCGGGTGAAAGAGGAGCATGATGGTTCCAAGAGATACAAAGCCCGCCTAGTTGTTAAAGGGTTTCAACAGAAGGAAGGAGTTGACTACACTGACATTTTCGCTCCCGTTGTGAAGCTCAATACTATCAGATCAGTATTGAGTATTGTAGCCATTGAAGATCTTCATCTTGAACAGTTGGATGTGAAGACTGCATTCCTTCACGGAGATTTAGATGAAGAGATATACATGTACCAACTAGAAGGTTTCTTAGAAAGAGGGAAGAAGAACATGGTGTGCAGACTTAAGAAGAGTTTGTATGGCCTAAAACAAGTCCCGAGACAATGGTACAGAAAGTTTGACAGCTTTATGCACAAGGAAGGTTTCCAAAAGTGCAATGCTGACCATTGTTGCTACTTCAAAAGATATAGGTCCAGTTATATCATTTTACTACTTTATGTTAATGATATGTTAGTAGTAGGTTCAGATATGGATGATATCAGAAGGTTGAAGCATCAATTGTCAAAGGAGTCTAACATGAAAGACTTGGGTCCAACAAAAAAGATTCTTGGAATGAAAATCACAAGAAATAAGAAGAAAGGATCCTTGCAGTTATCTCAGGCAAAGTACATCAATCGTGTTTTGCAAAGATTTAACATGGGCGACGCCAAACCAGTTAGCACACCCTTGGCCAGTCATTTTTGTCTATCCAAGGATCAATCCCCTCAGACAGAGGAAGAGAGAGAATTCATGGCTAAGGTTCCTTATGCCTCAGCCATTGGAAGTTTGATGTACGCAATGGTCTATACGAGACCAGATATTGGCCATGCAGTGGGAGTTGTTAGCAGATTTATGTCAAATCTAGGAAAAACTCATTGGGAAGCAGTCAAGTGGATTTTAAGGTATCTGCGAGGCACCACAAAAAAGTGCTTGTACTTTAGTAAAAGAGAGTTAAAAGTACAAGGGTACGTAGACGCAGACTTTGGAGGTGAAGTTGATCACCGAAGAAGCACCACCGGTTATATATTTACTGTTGGAACTACAATTGTTAGTTGGATGTCACAAATACAGAAAATTATCACTCTATCTACTACAGAGGCTGAGTATGTAGCAGTAACTGAAGCTAGTAAAGAGATGATATGGCTTCAAGGTTTGTTAATTGAGCTGAGATTCAAACAGGAGAAGAATGTTTTGCATAATGATAGTCAAAGTGCAATACACTTGGCGAAAAATTCAGCATTTCATTCTAAAACCAAGAATATTGGACTTCGTTATCACTTCATCAGATCTATATTGAAAGATAATGTGTTAATACCGGAGAAGATTCAAGGAAGCAAAAATCCAGCATATATGTTAACAAAGGTGGTGACTATTGACAAACTGAAGTTGTGCTCAACTTCAGTTGGTCTGTTAGAGTAACAAAGACTAAAAAAACTGCTACATTAATCGAGATGTGAAGACAGATTGAAATCAGTCTTCAAGTGGAAGATTGTTATAAAACTCTTTAATTTAAGGAGCAAATTAAGGAGAAAAACAAGGAGTAAAACATGGAACAAAACTTGAAGCTTAATTCAAAGAACCATTAATTTAAGGAGTAATTCAAGGAGTAAATTTTCCTATAAATAGATGTGTAATTGTAATGAATTAATCATCCAAAGTGTTCATTCCAATTGAGAGAAAAGCTTAGAGAGAAAAGTTTTTGTGAGAAAAAATTGAGAGTAATTTTCTTGGGTGTAATTGAGTTGTGAGTTGTGAGTATTGTAAACATATTGTGTAATTTCTCCCCTTTCAGTAAAAAAATCTGCAGCAGGTCCGGAGACGTAAGTAAGATTAGCCGAATTCCGTTATCAAATTTGTGTGTTATTTTTATTCGTGCATTCTCATAAATCTGACTTATCGGAAATTTACGTAATTTCCCTGCATCTCTAACTGCATACTTTGAAATAGAAATTTTTCATATCTCCCGTAGAAATAATTTTTTTGTGATTAACGTGAAAACAGGCAGTGAATGTAATTCTGCAAAGTTGACATTTGATGGGGTTGATGTGATGGGAGAGAGATTGGCGGAAGAGGTGTGATATAGTTCTGCAATTTGCTGATCATTTTCTTCCTCTGATGCAAAAAAGTTTTACTATCAATATCAAAATATGTCTCATTGAGCTGTTTGTAATCTTCATTTGACATTTTTGCTTCAATATATTACAACTGATTAGGAATTATTTCTTGAAATTGAAATTACCATTTCTAGTTACAACTTATGTCATATATGCTATTTCAGGTCGTATCTGTTGTAAGACATCATCCAAGCGTTGAGAAGATTTCATTTATTGGTCATTCATTAGGCGGTCTGGTGGCAAGATACGCGATTGCTAGGCTGTACGAACAAGAAGCATCACATGGAAATGAAGTTTGTGAGAATGATGGTTCAGAAGAGTCATACCTAGAAAATGGAGTTAAAGGCAAAATTGCTGGTTTAGAGCCCATTAACTTTATAACCTCAGCAACCCCACACCTTGGTTCCAAGGGACACAGACAGGTGGGCGGTTTATGCTTTTATATCCCCATTTCTGATATATTACAAGTTTCCAACAAAGTCTTATGTAGATACAATACTATGATATCATCTTTGTATAGTTCTAACAATAAATGTTGGAAGTTAAATGGAGCATTTACTTTTATTTTATAATACTATCTTCTTCACTTCTTTTTCTTTCATGGTTCTTTATGCACTCACTTCTTGCATGGATTTTACATCTCAGGTTCCGGTTTTTTGTGGCGTTTACATTATGGAGAAAGTAGTACCTTATGTATCATCATTTTTTGGTAGAACTGTAGAACATCTGTTTTCAACTGACAATGATAATGGAAAACCTCCCCTACTTCTTCGTATGACACGTGACACTGAAGATCTAAAATTTATGTGAGCCCTTGTTACCAATAACATTTTTATCAATGTTTTCCATTTTATTGCATTAATGGAGTCATTTTTTTCTTGCAGCTCTGCATTACAATGTTTCAAGCGTCGTGTTGCCTATGCAAATGTGCACTTCGACCGTATCCTTTGTGTTCTTTTGTCATCCTTTACTGCGAACTCTTCGTCAAATAGAATATGTTTGAGGGATGAAATTTTATAAAATCGGATTGTTCTTCCAAGGCTTTTTTTGTCAGTAAATAAAATTGTGTCAGTGTGTTAATTGACAATTTTGGCACCTTGTTACTGCTTTGTTACGGTTCTATTTTGGATTGAAAAACTTGACTCCTTTCATAGACCTTGTGGGATGGAGTACATCATCTCTACGACATCGGAATGAACTTCCAAAGGTAATCTTATAGCATCTCGTGGGGGCCATATATAATATATCCTTTTTACTTTGGGTTAATCTTACTTTGTTTTCCTTATCAGCTGAAAAAGCTGTCAAGACATGACAAGTACAAACACATTGTTGATGTGAAGACGATAAAAATTGCCAGTACTCTAGAAGAAGTACCTACGGAGGGGAAAGTCAAAAACCGCGAGAACGTTCATGAGATGGAAGGTTGTTAAACTTCTCTGACTAATTACTAAAAATCTTTCACTACAAGTTTGAGATCCATTCTTTTGCTTTATTCATATTGGGCCGTAAGGCATGCCAAAAACTATAATGCTAGACTGTGATTTGTTGAAGGAAAACCCAATAAAGCTATGTCATGGCTTTCATGTTAATTATCACCATGCGTTAGTGATACTGAGAAAAAGTTGATGGTCTAGCAAGTTAATGGTTCTGAGTTAGCTCATATCTAGACAATATGTACAAAATTAACAGAATTACGAGTTTTCATCTGACTATTCTTTTTTTTTTTTCCATGGTTTCATTATACATTGATTGCCTAGTTACCATTGGTTGCAATAATATTCGTTCATTGGCATCATTGTTTACCATTCTTTGGCAAAGCTGCAGATGAAATGTTGAGAGGCCTAACAAAATTGAGCTGGGAACGAGTTGATGTGAGCTTTAGTGGAAGTAGACTAAGATATCTCGCGCACAGTACCATTCTGGTAATTCAATTCTATGAATTAAGTCATCCAGTAATTTATATACCCTTTTGAGTGTCATTTGTATTCTGCAATTAACACTAGATATGAAGCATCAAGCATCATTCCTTAATGCTTGTTCGTTGTTTTCAGGTGAAAAATTATTTTATCAATTCTGATGGGGCTGATGTGATCCAGCACATGATTGACAACTTTGTTCTGTGAAAGATGTGAATATGTTATAACCAAACTCTCAGTGGAATTGTCACTAATTTGGGTTCTGTATACAAGCTGTGAAGTCTTGAGGAAGCATTTTCAAAGCTCCACTAAGTATACTGCTGTCCTTCAAATTAAGATCCAAGGACTCTCCACAGACGAAACATTTTTTGAATACTGAACAAGAATCATTGTGTTCTCCCTAAAGTAGCTGCAGCACAAGTGTAATATTTACGGATCGATAAATCCTACATTTTTTAATATTTCCAAAAGGGTAGAGTTAAATCCACGGCTTATCTTTCCAGAACTAAAACATTAGTGCTTTCATAATCGTCCATAGATGTTTCAACTTTATTGTTCTTCTATTTCTTTTAATCATCAATAACAAAAATGCACAAAATCAAAATATGAAAAAAAAAAGAATGAAATAAGTTTAAGGTTTAATTGTACAGTACAATTCATTCATAAATGAATTCTCATTTTTGACTTTTTATATTACATATATATATTTTTTATATAACATAAAAAAATATATGTGTTTTTGTAGGTTCAAAAATACATTTTACAAATAATTCTTTTCTCATAACAAAAAAAAGTGTTTTTTAGGGTGTTAAAAGCAAAATCATGTAAGTAATTTGATAAATAATTTAAGGTTTAATAGAGTAGTGGACATGATATGATAAATATATAAACTGATTGTTGATCTTTTCAATAGTTTAAGCCAATTGATGTTTCGTGTGTAATTGGCTTGTGTGATGCATCCAAATAATCACTAGTCCAATATTATACATTAACTATTTAAATTTTCAAGAAAACAATAATATGTATGGATTGGCTTGACTGTGTGAGCACAAATTTAAGTGCCATTAGTATTTCTCTATATTTATTTGGAGAGCTCATGGTTGATTTGTATTTCATCTGCAACTTGTCTAGCGAGCCTGAAGGTCTGCCTTTAATGGCTTTACAGTCATTTTAGGCTTTAATTTCCTATAAATTCCTTCATATATTTACTGCTGACTTTACGACTATGCTTCATGCTTTTCTATTTTGCTCGATATCTCAACTGGGGTGAATACTCTAACAAAATCCGGTTGTGTAAATTTGCGAACTGCTCGATTGAAATCCAAGCATTATTTGGTTGGATTTGCAATTTGGTCAGGTGGATATTTTCATTGTGTTGAACTACCGATGTTAAGAATACTTAAATTAGTACATTTTTTTTAGGTTTCCTACGCATCTAAGAGGAAGAAAATAAAAAAAAGTTTGTTTTGATAATTTGATAAAATAAAATTAGGTGAAATTATATTTTATAAATGAATTAAATATTTTTGTGGTTAAAATTTAACTATTTATATGATCAATTTCTATCTACACGAGAGATATAAAATTTTACTTATAAATAGACAATATTTTTTCTTTAAAGAGATTGTTAAAAAAAAAAAATGAACAATTTCATTTGATGAAAAATAATAGTGTATGAGAGAGGGAGAAAATATTTTAGAAAAATATCTCAATATTTTAGAAAAATATCTCAATATTTAGGATATTTTTCTAAATGAAGAGTAACAAAATAATAAATTTGAGAAATATTTATGTGTCATTATTTTAAATTTATCTCAATTTATTGTATAATTTTTCACTTTATATCCATTAATTTTATTTTTATTAGTGAAAGAATGTTTTTCGGAGTTTGTTACGTTTACTTGAACCAAATTAAAAAGTGAAATTTTAAAAAGTGAAAAAATAATTATAAATAATGAAAAATTACAAAAATATGTAAAAAAAATTATATTTTTAATTAGTGGCTTAATGTGATGTATTCTTTCTATTTTCGAGGAAAACGTTATCAACAAATTGGTTTTTGCTCTTTATTATGTATTCATTAATAAGCGGTTTCACTTGTTTGCGCTGAAGTAGTAATCCAAAAACCAGATGAGTAAATAATCTGATAACTGCACAATCAAATAGAAGCAAAATGCTAAGCTGCAACTTTCTTTCCCAAGATTATGGCGTCAAACTGCAGATAAAACTCAACTCCCAAGTCCCACCTACCACATTCACCAATTGCTTCCCCAACAAGAGCGTCAGAGTCCCATAACTTATTCTCCAAACGGACATATCTACTAAAAAAAGTACATTTTTTTTTACTTGTATAGAATGAAAGAGAGAGTTTTAGCATGTAAACTTGGAATTTGCCCAGATTTCAACAAACAAAAACAGACGTGATGAGACAAAATCAATAGGTAGAGAAACAAGAGAGAAATGTATACCACCAAGCCATCCTCCAAATCCCCAAATCGCATATCATGATTTTTTTTTTTTTTGCTTTCATTTTTAATCCATTTTACGTGAGGATAATTTTATATAGCGGCACCAAAACAAGTTATAGGATTAACTTCGTAATTATTGATTAAATTTTATTAAAATTAAAAAAATTATTAAATTTATGATACTTATAATAATATAAAAAAATGTAGTGATACTCTAAAATATTTTCCTACGTAAGTTGAATATGTGATTGAAGTTTTATGACATTACATATTACACATTTTTTATTTATATAATATTTTAAAAATATATTGGTCTATGTTTATTTTACAATATAAACATTTTTTTATCTTCATATTTATGTAGACATGATATAAAAATAAATTTAAAATTATGAGTTTCAACATATAATATTAAATATATATTTATTATCTGTGATGTTAAAAATAAAAGCATTAAACTTGAGTTATATAAAAAAGAAAAGGTTTTTGGGAAATGATTTAGAAGTAATATTTTTTAAAGTTATAATAAATAACACTTTAATAATATTTAATATGTTTTAATTAGATGATATTTTATATTAAATGAACATATTTCATCGTAATTTAATTTAAATAATGTTTAAAATTAAATTATATGTCAAGTATTTTTTAATAAAAAAAAATATAAAATAAATATAAAGATATTATTTTTATGATTATAAATTTTAAGAATATTATTTGTATTACTAAACATTTTAAATTTTGATAGATAATTTCCTATTTGTTGGTATAATGCCCCACTCTTTTACGGCAATATTAGTTGTACATTTTCACATCTTTTATTTTTACAATTCTATCGAATATGAATTGTGTGCAATGAATACGCAAATATACGTATCGTAACAAGTGATAAGAAGATATCGTTCCCATGGAGATTATGTTATTAGAAACTAATTTTTAAAATTAAAAAAATAAAAATCAAATTTTTTTTGTATTTTTATATTAAGTAAGCAAAATTAAAAGAACTAAAAATAAATGATAATAATTAATTAAATAAGATTTGACAACTAAAAATATATATGAGAAAATATCAAAAAATATTTAATCTCTCCATTTTTTAAATATGTGAATCACTAAAATCCTTCCAATATAATTATCAACTAATTACATGATTAATTGAATCAAATCTAACACGTATTTCTTTCTTAAGTAAACTACACATTATATAGTAATTAACATATTTACACTCTCATGTCAATTAAATTGTATATTACTCATTAAGTTCATCAATTGTGGATCACATATATAAGAATCATAAATCACTATCCAAAAATTATACACGTTATTTAATCAAGACAAACAATTAAATAATTTTCTCAAATTTTCCTATAGATCAATTATTGACCAAATAATTAATAATATAAAAATCAGATTAAATAATATAATTAAATTGAAATCATAATTGGGATAAAACATTAGATCATCACACATAGAAAATTGGGTTCATAAGAACCTTATATTAATAAATTAGTAAGACATAATTTTGTTTATAAAACTTATATTTTTTTATAAAAAATACGTAAAAATTGATAAAGAAAACAATCAATATCTTGAATTATAGCATCAATCTCTTCTTGAATCTCCACCAAAATTGTATATCATTTTTAATTTTTCTGTATTTTTCTCTCTTTTTAGCTCCAAAAACTGATAAAAAAATATGTTAATTCTAACTTGATACGGTAAAATTTGGATGTCAAATCAACTTCGAATCAATGGTTGAGATGAAAAAAGGAAAAATTAACAATGTTGGCCAATACGGTGATGACATATGGCACATGAGATTCTTTTGGCGAATCAAAGCTTGATGTGTTAGGGCACGCTGAGTCAGCACCACGTGGTGCGTGTGATTCATGGTTATGGATTTCATGACGCCCGGGTGAAATGAATGGACGAATCAAATGACGATATGTGGCACGCTTGTTGACTGTACTTTGAAACTTGAAATGAACATCGTGTTGACACGTGGTATGGCACTATGTCACACATTACACATGGCATTGTGCAATTGGCCTTCTCTGCTTGTGTGGTAGCCATGTGGCTTGCCTAGTCAGCTCTCTTACTTACGTGGCATTCATGTGCCAACTTCTAATTGGTCCTACATTACAAAATCCAAAAAAAAAAATTTAAAAATTCCAAAAAAAATTCAAAAATAATATTTTCACCCTTTTTTAATATAATGTTTATATTTTAATATTTTAACCCTAAAAATAATACTCATTAAATAAAATAAGTAAATATTAAGTAAAAAAATGCACTAATGACTTTACTTTCATAGTTATCACATCCTCAAACTTAACTCTTTTCTTAGTCTTAAGTAAAACCAAGTCTAACTAGATAAAATGATAGGGATAATATATTCATATATATATATTAATACATGCATATTTAACGAAAATTATCCCTCTCAAAATTCATACAATTTTTATAATAAGAAGGTTCATATATTCATCAATCAATTTTCCATCAATATAATGATATGTAAGATTTTTGACGAATTTATTCGTGTGTGTGTGTGTTGTACATGATATCATCCAATGTACTCATGAAATGAACGATGAACATACTAATCAATTCAATCTTAGAACAAGTCTCATAAGTCTGTTTTTTACATTCCTCTCCACTAATACTTAGCAAAAGATCAATAAGGACTTTATATGCTTGTAATGTGAGGCCAAGATGAGGGTCGATAATTGAATACATTTAGGTTATTTCCACACCTTAACTTTATTTTTATTCATCATGCACTTTTTAACTACAATTGAGCTTTTACTTGACATTTTTATGCATCTTATCTTATCATTCTTTTCATATTCTTTTATTTCATATTTTTTTGTAACTTTACAATACACTCAAACTTATTTTCAATTTTATTTTCTTTTTCTTTAGAGAGATAATTGTGTTGTGAATTTTTTTTTTCTTTATAGGATGTATTACATTTCACCTCACTCTATAACATATCACATGATTGCATTTATTTTCTTTTCATACAAGCTAAAGGTGCAAGGATAAAGGTAATGCTTATTGGTTAGATATAAAATGTGGCTTAAATGTATGAAAGGTTCTTAATTAGGCTCAAATGGGTGACTAAAGATATTAGTAATGGTTAGCTTAAAAGGCTCAATTGATCCAAATAAGGCATAAATAATTTCTCTTGCTAAATACTATTTAGGATTTTGCCTCAAGGGATAATCAAATAGATTCTAAATCCTGGTAGATCTCATTAACGCATAACTCATTACAATTTTTCTCTCAATAAGAACACCAAAATCAATCATGAACATGTGCATAAAAATTTGAATAAATCCAATCAAAACTAGCAAGCATATCATATAATTAATATAAGATCTTAACGAGTATGTTACATTCATTATCCTAGTCATGATAACCAATTTTTATATTTGAATTCATATGTTTCATATAAAATATGCATGCATTTAGTTTCTATATAGTTATCAATTTCTACCAAAATCATAATTGAAAACATCCTATGAATTAAAAAAAATTCCTAAAAATTGAAAATGCGTACTAAATACTAAAGTAAAGAATGAATTTTCCTCTCCTAAACTTGAATTATACATAGTCCTCAATGGGTACATATAAACCTAAAAAAGTGGAAGGAAAGAAAACTCCAACACTACATCTATCATTGAAACTATTCAATCTTGTTGTGCCACTACTCTTCAAATTTATTTACCTACAAAACATTAAAACAATAAAAGTATAAATAATATAACGTTGGTTGCCTCCCAACTGGCTCATATTTAACGTCATTGACTAGATGATCATATCAAGTCTAAAGGTGCATCCACCAAGGTTATCACATATGTTTATTTGATAATTGATCTTCATGATAGTGCTTTACTCTATGTCCATTAACCATAAACTACTCTTTATTTTTGTTTTCCAATTTTATAGCTCTATGGATGGTTACCTTAGTGATGATGAATGGACTTGATCATCTATTCTTTAATTTATCCAGAAACAATTTGAGTCTTAAGCTATATAGTAACACTTTTTGCCCCGTTTCAAAGATACAACACACAATTTTCTTGTCATGCCATCCTTTGTCTTTTCTTTGTAAAGCTTGGCATTTTCATAAGCATTCCACTGTAGTTCATCCAATTCATTTATTTGTAGCATTCTTTTCTCACCAGATGCATCTATAGACATATTCAATTGTTTCAGTGCCCAATATGCTTTATGTTCCAATTCTAGTGATAAGTGACATGTCTTTCCATAAACTAGCTTATACGGGGTGGTACTAATTGGTGTTTTGAATGCAGCTATATACACCCATAAAACATCATCCAACTTAGATGACCAATCATTTATGCAGATGTTCACAGTTTTCTCCAAAATTCATTTAACTTCTCTATTAGATACCTTTGCTTGCCTACTTGTTTGGGGATGGTATAGGGTAGGCAATTTATGCTTAATCCTATACTTAGACAATAAGTAATTAAATGCTTTATTGTAAAACTGACTATCTCCATTACTAATAATGATCCTAGGAGTTCCAAACCTCGTGAAAATTTTTTCCTTTAAAAATTTCATGACAATTTTGGCATCACATTTGTTGTTGGAATTGACTTCTACCCCATTTGACACGTAATCCACTTCTAGAAGTATATATTGGTTACCAAAGGATGAAGGAAATGGTCTTATAAAATTGATGACCCGAACAAAAAATAGTTTCACTTGAAGTATACTATTTAAAGGCATTTCATCTCCTTTTGAAATATTACCTATCCTTTGGCATCTATCACATGTATTTAGATAAATGAAAGCATATTTAAACAGTGTGGGCCAAAATTAACCAGTTTGAAGTATCTTTGCTGCTACTTTTATACCCCTAAAGTGACCTTCATAGTCTAAGTTGTGGCAATGGTAAAGAATACTTCCAACTTCATCAAAAGGAAACACCTTCTCAGAGTACCATCACCACATTTTTTACAGGGGTAACAGTCATCCCAAAAATACTGTTAATATTATGGAATAATTTCTTCTTTTGCTTCCATGTGAGGTCTGATGAAAGAATGTTGGCAGCTAGGAAATTTACAATGTCTACATACCATGCGATTTCTTTTTGAGCTACATAAAATAGTTGCTCATCTGGAAAGGATTCCCTAATCAACATATTGTCATCCATTTTTACTTCCTTTTCTTGTCTACAAAATTGCTTGGTACCTTATTTTTTGTTCCTTTTTTATCACGAATTTTCAAGTCAAATTCTTGTAAAAGGAAAACCCATCTTATCAATCTTGGTTTGACATTCTTTTTTTCATGAGGTACTTTATTGTAGAATGATCCCTGTAGATAGTCACTTTGGTTCCAACCAAATAAGATATGAATTTCTCAAAGGTATATAAAATGGAAAAAAGCTCTTTCTCTGTAGTAGCATAATTCATTTAAGCCTTATTTAGTGTCTTGCTTGCATAATATATGGCATAAAACATTTTGTCTCTTCGTTGTCCAAGAACATCTCTAATAGCAAAAGCGCTTACATTATACACTAGTACAATACATACATATAGAGTTTTGGCCTCGGTTATTGAAAAATCAAGGTCATAGACATACCTTATTAATTTTCTCTCTTTTACACCAAATTAACACCAAAAGTTTTAATCAATTTTTTTTATTTTTTATTTTTTTTTCTTTTTTCCCCTTATCTTTTTCCCTTAGGGTTTTCATATGTGTAGCGTACTAGCATATATATAAATGCTTTTTGGAGATGAGAGTAATTGACCCTTTCTACCGCTCTACATCTCACTGTTTCCATCCTCGCCATCAGGTTAGATTATGTCTATGTTTTTCGCTCTATTCTTGTTGTATTATCCTTTAAGAACAAACTCATAAGTTAGATATGAGTAAAGCTTCAGTCTTTGGTTTAGTTTTGGTTTGTTTTTGGACTATATGACGTCTTCTACATACCAATATACAATCAAAATCTCTCCATTGTCTCGTTTCTCTAAGCTTGAGCCTTGACTTATCATGCCTAAAATGACACTTCTTCACCCAAATGGAAGGAGCTTAGCTTCTAAGACTAGCTCTTTCGTCAATGCTCTACCTAATGCTGGTGAAAAATCAATCCCACCTGTGACATCTTTCAATAAGGTTTGAGTTTATCCTTTACCCTTTTTGAATATTTGGTTTTCTTGGAAATTCATTATGTATTTGTTATTTTTCTATGTGGGTTTTTGCATCTGATCGAACTTTGTAGTACTATATTTAGGATTTTTGGATATACTGTTTATTTTATGCTCTATTTTAACTATCAAGAACTTACCCTCTTGAGAATTTGATTTGCCTATGTTTCTGTTAGTAGTTTGTTTGATTAAATGTAATCTGTATTTCCTAATAGGTTATGCCTTCTAATAATGATGAAATCTAAACCAATTGCTCTAAAAACTCCATCAACCCCATTTCCTCAATACAATGAGCAGCAACAACAACCTCAGGGTGGAGAGGCCAATGCTAATTCCAATGTTGCTAGTAGTAATGAAAACGTTGGGGTGGGCTCTTTAAAGAGAAACTAGATTTTTGGAAAAACATTTTAGTGTATATGTTTACGAACATATACTCTTTATCTCTTGTTGGTATTTAATCAGTTTATGATATTAATTCAAATCCTTTTAGATTTTTAGCTACTTTGATTTAGTCATCTATGAATGTAAAATGGAAGGGGACTATATGGTTGGGCTTGAGTTTCTTATTAGTTTTTTGATACTCGAGTTAGTCTTAATTGACTTTTAGTGCAGACAATTGCTTTGGTTTTTTGTTAAAATACTGCAGCTCTACCAGCACATAGTAATGGATATATATGAGTGGATTGTTATGCTGGTCTCAATTAGATGAGAAGAGATTTTAGAATGACTCCACAAATTGATTATAAGATCCAGATGCTCTGTAAGTGTTAGATTCTTTTCTGATCATGTTTTCTCTTTTATGATGAATGTAGTTGTGCGATGGTCTTAGTATTGCCCATCTCTTGAATGCAACCCTTGTTTTGCCAAAGTTTGAATAGGCTGTATATTGGAATGAATCAAGGTAATTGATGATATTTCTATCATTTGTCTTGACTTAGGAGATTGTAGATAGCGATATATCATATGCACTATTATAGCATGTTATGTGTTATCTCCTAATTTGATTGCTTAATGTAGAATCTTTCCCAACTTCATTTTTTCCTTAGTCTTCTTCTGATGACCATTATTAATTTTTTAGTTTGTTGCTCAGTTACTCCTTGGTTATTTAATTTTTATATTTTCTTTCAAGCTCTTTAGTGATTGGAATTTATGTTTTTCATGACATTTGAGTGCCATGGTTCAGATATAGGTTTCTGTACATCAATTATCAAACCATTTTTTTTGCTGGTTGTTTGTATTATGGTTTATTATGCTTCTCAAAATATATGCATAATTGCATGAAATCAAATTATTTAATAACAATGCAAACCAAATATTTTATTTAATCTGATAATTAGTGGATACGGTGTTATTTTCTTGAGTGGGATTGTTTGAAGAGCTAATGATAGGGTTGTTTGGAATGCGTGTATTTTACTCAATTCTTTGTACTGGGATTTGGTAGTTATTTTGCTCTCACCGAAGTTTCTTTTATAAAAGTTTCAGGTTGAAAAGGGTTCTCTGCTTAGGTGTAATTGCGGGTGCATACATCCTCAAGCAGTAAGAGTTAGGCCTATTCAAAGTGTACATATAACTTTAATTTTCTAGTTATAATAATTAGGCCTAAAGAATCAATTAATTTGATGTGAATCTAACATGGGGAGTATTTAAATATATATGTAAGGCATGTGTTTTATTTTTCAATTTTTTGGCATGTGATGTGACTAGGTGGGAGTAGCAGTAGAGGTTCAAGGCAGAGAAGGGGAGAAGATGTTACCCATCCTCTCAAGGTCTCATTGGAAGATTTGTACAATGGCATATCTAAAAAGCTTTCACTTTCTCGTAATGTTATATGGTTGATCTTCATTTGCAAAAATTTCTATATGGCACCGACACAGAAGATATTGTTTTTGTCTTACAACAAAAAGAGCATCCCAAGTTTAAGAGAAATGGTGGTGATTTATTTTATGAGCATACTCTATCTTGTCTCAAGCTTCTAGAATGATTTTTGGGATGACTAAAATGAATGCTCTTCTTTCACTGAGTATTGTTCTTGAATTGTATACTGAAATTTTTTGAATTGATTACTACTGCTTTGTTAATTGTTTCTATTATTTTGATCATTGATATTGTAATGTAGAAACTAGCCCAAGTTTGGATTAAACTATTCTGATACTTATCTTGTAGGTTTTCCACGTCCCCTACCAAGCCACTGGCTAATTCACATGTTATTAATAATTTAGATAAAACACATTAATTTTTTATAATTACACTTGTAAATGATTATAATAGTAAAAAGTCATTTTGTAATATTAAGTCTATTATTCATACTCACTGTAGATATTAGAATTAGCTAGTTAAGTTTTATTATGTTTTAGTTATATAAACTCTTAAATGTAATTGCACTTTTAATTTTAATATAATATGATTTTTAATATTGTAATTAATAATTGTATTTTTATTTAAATTTATGGCCATAAGGTATATCTATGGCCTCGATTATGTAAAAAACGAGACCATAGACATATCCTACGACCTTGGTTTTTTACATAACCGAGGCTATAGGTAATAGTCTATAATCTCTCTCACTTAGGCCTTGATTCTTATAATTGTGGCCACAGACCTACGGTAATAGTGATATACATCAACTCAAGAAGCTTACTTTAATCTGGTATGACTATAACTAGTGCTAACACTAGTTTCTCTTTAAGCACTTGGAATGCTATTAAACATTTATCATCAAATTTGAAAGGCATGTCTTTTTCCAAAGGTTTAGGGATTTGGGAGAAATCTTTTATGAATCTATGGTAAAAGATCGCATGCCCAAGAGAAACCTTTACTCCTCGTACATTGGTAGGTGGTGATAGTTTCTCAATCACTTCTTTCTTAGTTCTATCCACCTCAATAAAATTAGTTGAGATTTTTTGGCCCAGGATTATACCTTTATATACCATGAAATGATACTTCTCTAGGTTTGAAACCATATTCATTTCTTCACATCTTTGTAGCACTAGGGAGAGATAGTGTAGACATTCATAAAATGAGTTTCCAAAGATCAAAAAATTATCCATGAAGATTTCTAGATGCTTTCCACCATGTCTGAGAAAATAGTTATCATGCATCGTTGAAATGTCGTTGGTGCATTGCATAATCCAAAAATTATTCTCCTAAAAGAAAAAGTTTCATAAGGACATGTGAAGGTCATATTTTCTTGGTCTTTAGGTACCATGGAAATTTAGTTATAACCATAGTATCCATCTAGATGGAAAAAGAAATAAATGGTCTTTCCTTTTAGCTTATTTACATTGTGAAAATCTATACACTCTCTATCCCGTGATAGTTCTAGCAGGTATTAACTCATTCGACTTATTTTTCACCACAATGATTCCTCATTTCTTTGGTACACATTGAATTGGACTTACCTATTCATTATCTAATATTGGGTAAATGATGCCCATGTCTAGCCATTTAAAAATTTCCTTCTTCACCACCTCAATTATAATGGGATTTAAGTGGTGTTGTGTATCCCTGGTAAGTTTAGCTATATCCTCTAGCAAGATTTTTGTTCATGCATATAGAAGAGTTTATGCCTTTGATGTCGGCAATAGACCAACCTATAGCTCTTTTGAAATTCCTTAGCACCTTTAGTAGTGCTTCTACTTGTTCCATACTTAGATTAGCAAAGATTATGATTAGAAGTGTCTTGTTATCACCCAAAAATGCTAAACAAAGATAAGATGATAAAAGTTTAAGCTCTAATTTTGGTGGCTTTTCAATGGATGGTTTCAACCTTAAGCTTGTCTCGAGACATTCCACAAACACATTTGATACACATATAGAGGCATACTTTCAAAGTTAAAATAGGTTGAGTTATTTTCTGGTAATTTTATTTCCTTGTTCATAGCATTATGTATTAAATTTTTAAGTAGGGGTGGTTCAACAAGTTTTGCTAAGCTACTGACATGAATTTGTGTGCCTATATAAGTGTTATAGAATTCATTAACATATGTGTTCATAGAATTAACAAGCACATACTCTAAAATATCACCAGGGAACATGTCATAAAGCACATCAATGGTTAGCTCATCAATACCATCTATTCCAAAGCAATTACTAGCATTATTAGTATTAGAAAATTTAATTTCTTTGAATATTAAATGTTACTTGTTAATATTGTACTCTTATTGTGAGCTCACATTTTTGTACATCAACGAGTACTCTTCTAATTTCTAAGAATGGATGGACAAGTATGATAAGAATGTTACGGTCCTCCACCACGTCTAGCATAGTGAAATCTATTGAAAAGATGAATTTGTCTACTTTTATAAGCACATCTTCTACCATTCCTTGTAGTCTTTTAATTGACCTATTTACCATTTGCAATGTTATTGAAATGAGTTTGGCATTACCAACCCCTAATATTTTGAAAATTGATAATGACATGAGGTTAATGTTGGAACCTAAGTCACACAATGCCTTGCCAAAATGAATGTTCCTAATAGTGCAAGGGATGTCAAAGCTACCTAGATCTTTTAGTTTTTGTGGTAGTTTTCTATCAAGGATGACACTACAATATTTAATCAAGGTTATTGTTACATGATCTCTAAGCCTCCTTTTTTTGTCAGTATATCCTTTATGAATTTGGCATAAAATGGTGTTTGTTCAAGTACATCTACAAATGGTATGTTTATGTGCAACTTCTTGAAGGTTTTTAGGAATTTTGAAAACTACGAGTCTAACTTTTTCTTTTGCAGTCTTTGTGTGAAAGGAATAGTAGGTTTTAAAGGTTCTTTTTCTTTGGCTGAATTATGTTCCTACTTATCCTTGTTAATTTCCTATTTTGCCTCATCCTTTTGAGTCTTATGTTCTTTCTTTGAAGTTTTACCGCTTCTCAAGGCTATGGATTTACAATGATCATTACCTTCTCTTCTTGGGTTTATAAGTGTGTCACTTGGAAGGTTACCTTGAGACCTTTGACTTATGGATTGGGAAAGTTACCCTATTTGGATTTCTAAATTTCGATTTAAAACCTCTTAAGTGGACACTTTTATATTTACTAATTGGATGAAGTTTTTTATCATCTCTATTAAAACGTTTGTATTGTCTTCAGTAGGTAGCTTCTTCAATTGGACTTGAGATTGTTATGGTTGTTAGAAATCAAGTGGTAGAGATGATTGATGATTAAATTAATTACCATCTTGATTATTGTAATTACTCCAGGAGAAATTTGGATGTTGTCTCCATCCTGGGTTATATTTGTTCGAGTATGGATTGTTGTTTTGGTTTACATTACCCATATAGAATGCTGATTCATGATTATTTGGACAATTATTAAACAAATGAGCTCCCTTACAAAAGACACAAGACACCCCCGAATCCCAGACTTGGTTTATACTCGCTAACTAGTTTTGAGCCTTTAAAATATTTATCAAAGAAGACACTTGAGTTGTATGGGTCGTGATATCATTTACCTTATGCACTCTAACTATTCTTCCGGTGGTTGCCATTCTCTTCATTTTCTCCATTGGCCATTGATGATTATTGCTAGCCATTTTCTCAAGTAACTCATAAATTTGATTGTAAGATTTGGCTAGTAAAGCTTCATTAGCAGAAGCATCAACAATGGTTCTTGTTTGAGCATTGAAACCATTGTAGAAAGTCTCAATTTAAATTCAATGAGGGATACAATTATGATGACACTTCCTTAGCAATTCTTTGAATCGTTCTCATGCTTTGTATTAAGATTCCCTTTCATAATGTTGATAGGAGGTAATGTCATTCCTAAGCTTGGCATTCTTTGTTGGTGGGAAGTATTTCATCAAAAATTTCTCTGCCAAATCATTCAAGTTGTAATGGAATCAGGTGGTAAAGAGTTTAGCCAAGCTCAAACATAGTCTCGCAAAGTGTAAGGGAATAATCTAAGCCTAAATGCCTCTTCGATCACATCACTAAATTTAAATGAATCAATAACTTCAATAAATAATGTGAGATGTAGATGAGGATCTTATGTTGGTAATTCGCTGAATTCACTAACTATTTGTAATATTTGAAATATCACTGATTTTAATTCAAACTTATTAGCTTGAATATTTGGTCTTATAATACTTGGATTCAAACCTTCCAACATAGGTAATACATATTCATTCATAGCTTTGTTCCTATCATCCATCAAAGATATCTAGTTGTTCAAATTTAGCTAATTTTTATTTATTTATAATGAATTAGTCATTTCTTACACTTATGTGACAACTTGTTTTCTTATTTATCTCAAAGTACACTCGATTCTAGAATCTAAAGGTAAAATTTTACCCTTACAAAGTTTGCTCATATAATAGACTCAATTATATTTCTAATAGCATTAAGAAAGATATCTAAATTAAAAATAAACAAAAAATAACTAAATAAATAAATTAAAATTAAGAAAAATAAAATAAAATAAAAAATTAATTTTTAATATTTATAATCCCGACAACATTACTACAACTTTGATCGAGCACGAATTGTGTGTAATGAATACACAAATATATGTATCACAACAAGTAATATAATGATAAAAAGAGATCATTCACACAAAAATTATGTTATTAGAAACTAATTTTTAAATTTAAAAGAATAAAAATTAATTTTTTTATATTTTTATATATTAAGTAAGCAAATTAAAAGAACTAAAAAATAAATATTAATAATTAATTAAATTAGATTTGATATCAAAAAAGATATATGAGAAAATATATAGGAAATGTTTAATCTCTCAATTTTTTAAACAATTAAATCACTAAAATCTTTGTAATACAATTATTAACCAATTACATGATCAATTGAATCAAATTTAACATGTATTCTTCTCTTAAATAAATTACACCGTATAGTAATTAACTTAATCATTCTTATGTTAATTAAATCGACATTACTCAATAAGTTTATATATTATAGATCACATATATAAGAATCGTACATCTATCAAATATATTTAATTGTATCTATAGATTAATTGTTAGCCAAATAATTAATAACATAAAAATCATATTAAATAATATAATTAAATTGAAATCATAATTGGAGTAAAATATTATATTATCGCATGTAAAAAATTAGGTTCATAAGAACCGTAGATTAATAAATTAACTAGACATAATTTTATTTATAAAGCTCATATTGTTCATAAAGAAATGAGAAGAATAATAAATACAATTAATCTCTTCAATTATAACACTAACCTCTTTTTTAATCTCCACTAAAATTGTATATTATTTTTAATAAATATAGTCAATCACACTTTAAAACTCGAAATGAACATCGTGTTAACACATGATATGACACTGCATCACACACAAGGCATGTGACATTGTGCGATTAACCCCTCTGTTTGCATGACATTTACGTGACTTGTTTAGTTAACTCTTCTGATTCTAAGTTAAAAAATAAAAAAAATTATAAATTTTTTAAAAGTTATTTTTTCAACTATTTTTATTATAAAATTTATATTTTAATATTTTCAACCTAAAATATATTATTTATTAAATAAAATGAAAAATTATTAAGTAAAAAATTTTACTATCACTCTTCTCGATTATTTGAAAGCTCATCAAACGAGGTTGAGGTCCATCTTACTTTTTTTTCCCTGGCTGACATCACGGTACTACTCTTTTTGTCTTTCACGTTCCATCTCTTTCGTTCTTAAATGTGCTGGGTAATTAAAATACTTATTTAAAATTTTTAAAAGGATGTATTTGTGTAGATAAAAATTAAGATATTTGAGAAATAATTTTATAATAAAATAATAATTAAAGGAAAATATTTACTTATTTTATAAAATGAAGAGATGTTTTTATTATTTTTATTTATATTATTTACTTAAAAGGATTCTGTAATTATTTTATTTTACTTATATTATTTATATTTTTATTATATTATATATACATATAAATTTTTTTATTAAATATAATTATATAGAATTAATTATATTATTTAATTTAGGTGAAAATATCCTAATATAATTAATATTATATTCCTGATAATATTAGGGATATAAAATATATTTTTTATGAGATTATAATATATTTATTTTGTTTTCTAATTAAAGAATCATAATATTATTAAAATTTAATAATTAATATAAGGATTTTAATCAAAGTAATATATTTTGTGGTCATGTAATGGTTCTTATTAAAGTAATATATTTGTTATATATTGTCATTCTCTCTAACTTATAGATCATCACCATAAATTGAGAAGTCATGATATTGAATTCATATTCATTAATTAATCCATTTTTTATTCATTTTTGTTTTTTTTTTTCTATAATCTACTATTGATATACAATTTTTATATTTTCTTTTCAAGATTTGTTGTCTTATTTTTACTTTGTATTGATACATTTGTTGAGAGAGTTTTAAGTGTATTTGGGGTTTGTTTTTGAGTGATTTTTTGGATATTGCTATTTATAATCTCTATTTGATTAGTAGATTTTTTGGTATGTTGTTGCCAATAAAGTAAGCTTTTTGCATTAAAAGATTAAACTATTTAAATTTTTGTGTATTATTTATTTTCTTGTTAATTATTTTGTTATAACTCATTATTATTTATTTGTGTAATTCAAATTGACTTCTAACTTTCGCTTCCACATTTGTCAATTTATAACAAACTGGTATCAGAGATTCAGTTAATATATTATTCTTTTAAGACTAATCAAGTTAGTTATTTTTTTTGAGTTTTTGATTATTTAATTTGTTTTCAAATTTTGGAATTGTGTTTTTCTTAATTTAACTTGGGTTTTTCATCACTATGGAAAAATATGAAATTGAGAAATTCAATTGTAGGAATGATTTTAATTTTTGACATTTAAATATGAGAGTTCTATTAGTTAAAGAAGGGCTTGTTAAGGTACTTCAAAAAAAGGATAAATTATCAAAAAAATTAACTAATGAAGAAAAACATGCATTGGTGAAAAATGCTATCAGTTCAATTCAGTTGTCATTGTTTGATAAAGTTTTACGTGAGGTTGGTAATGAGAATCCAATGCTAGTTTGTGGCTTAAGTTGAAGAGTTTTATATGATCAACTTTTTGATCAATCGATTATATTTGAAACAGCGCTTGTATACATGCAAAATGTCAGAAGGTATTTCTTTGCACGATTATCTTGATGAATTTACTAAAATTATCTGTTATCTAAGAAACGTTGGTGTTAAAATTGATGATGATGATCAGCCCTTGATTCTTTTATGTTCTTTACCTCTTTCTTTTAAACATTTTGTTGATACCATGTTATATGTAGGGGATACTATTTTTTTTTGGATGATGTTAAAGTAGTTTTGAATTCCATAGAGTTGAAAAAGAAGGTATCTACAAGTAACAATGATAATAGTAATGATTTGTTTATTAGAGATAGACCCAAGAAAAAGGCCTAAGCAATGATAGAGGTAGATTTAGATAAAAGAGAAATTATAAATGCAATTATTGTCGACGGGAAGGATATTGGAAATCAAATTGTCCTAAACTCAGATAAAGATAAGTCTGTTACAACGTCTTTTGCTCCAAATGATATTGTTAGTGTTGCAAATAGTTCTGGTTTTAATGATGATATTATTATATCAATATCTATCAATTTTTTTGGAGATATTTTGGATTTTTGATTCGAGTTACACTTATCATATTGTTCTAATAGGGATTGGTTTTCTACTTATCAATTTGCAATGTGTCTTGTACGATTATTAATATTTGTAAAATTCAAATTAAAATTCATGATGGTATTGTTAGAACTTTGAAATATGTTCATCACGTGCTAGATTTGAGGGTGGAGTACTAAAAGTTTGTAAAGATATTCATATTATTATAAAAGAATAATTGTTTCGTGACCTTTACGAGCTTTAAGGTAACACATTTGTTAATTGTGTTTTAATTTCGTCCTTATCTTATTCGGTCTTAGATATGGTTCATTTTTGTATTATGAGTGAGGTATGAATGCTTACTTTGAAAATACAAAATTTGTTTGATGGTCAAAAATTCAAACATTTTAGAACTTATAATGATTTGGTATTTTAAAAAATCAGTTTGTTGATTTTAATAAAAGAAATTATAAATGTAATACATCACATCAACGTGAAGTTGCAGATGTTTATATTCCGACTCTTTTGGAAAGGCGTGTTGCATACTCTTTCAAACTATTTTGGGCAAATCCTTATAGGCCGAAGCTTATAATGTCTTGTCATTTGGTTAATAGGTGCCCTTTCTTTTTTTCCATAATATTTTTTATTCTTTGGAACTAATTCGATCAACATAAAATATCGGTAAAAATTTGGAAATCGTCATGCTCAAAGTCTTTGTTACAGAGGCCAGTCTAACATAGGTTTCTACTGCCAATTGCAGTAATTCATACATCAGGAGATTGGTGACAATTAGAATGTGATCTCGTTATCAAAAAATAAAGAAAAATGTGTTCCTAGTTGCTTCTTGTTGACCAACACCCCTTTCGGAGGGTAAAATAGTAATAAAGAATACTTCTACACTTCACCTGAACAAGAATAATAAGCCAGGAAAACATTGGAAGATCAATAAGAAAAATATATGATAGTTCAACTTCAGGCGGCATAGTTAAGCAGACGGATTACAAAACCAAGAAAAAAAACTGTTCAGATTACATAAAGCACCAATGATTAATAAGCCAAATACATTTCCTGGTAGGAAACACAACAGAAACAAGGCAAGTGAACTGTCAAATAGATCAAAAAAACTAATTCTAGAATAAATAAATAACAGTAACCACCACATATCTAATCTCAGTCAACCATCATACTAAGCTAGCTTCAATACAAGTTGCATATTCAACGAGGTGCAGGAGCTGGTGCAGAAGTGGGTGTGTGAGCAGGTGCGGCATACATCTGGGTTGAATCATACTGAGGATAAACAGGCTGAGGCGACACTGTTTTCCCATAACCAACTGAAGAGTTAGTTGGTGCCCCATAAGTACCTGACTGTTGAACCGACTGATCATAATTTTGAGTTGTTGTTTGAGCATAACCAGGCTGCCCAGTTGGAGCTGCTGTATAAGCTGATGCAGAGGCACCACTATAACTAGGATCCTGTGGTGCTTGGTATCCATAGGCTGCTGCATTTGCAGCAGATTGGTCAGGATAACCTTGTTGTGTAGATGGATAGTGAGCATAACCAGCAGTAGCAGTTGCTTGTGCATAGCCCGGTGCCTGCTGTAAGCCAGACTGGCTGTAACTAGCAACAGGTTGGCCTCCTTGCTGCACATAACCTGAGACAGATGATGGTGGTGGCTGGTTATACCCTTCGGCAGTTGGAGTGGACCCATATGGAGGATATGTCTGCTGGGTAGATGCACTAGATGTGTATGGGTATGGCTGTTGAGGTGGAACATTCTGACCATATGATTGGGCCGCAGCAAAACCTTGGTAAGGCACATCTCCTGGTTGACTAGTCGTCCTAGGAGGACCATAGGATTGCGGAGAAGGCCCCTGTGAAGGCATGCCATAAGATGGTGGTCTCCCATATTGCGATTGTGGACCATAACCTGACTGAGCAGCAGAATGCGAGTATACTGGCTGAGAACCCCCATGTCCTCCATAGGGAGGATGCTGCAACGTAGCATGACTGTCATACTTTGGTTCATCATATCCATGGCCATAGTTCTGTTGAGGGTGTGCATACTGTGAATAGGGTGCAACAGGGTGCCCATAGTCTGATCCCTGTGGGTGTCCGTAATTGTAATTTACTTGAGATTGGGGTGGGCCCACTGCAGGTGCATTAGGAGAAGGGCCAGGAACGTGTCCTGGGGGAGGAGCTGAATGTTGGGAAGATACTGGACCTTCTGGTAAATGGCCTCCATGTCCGTTATAGTAGTCATAACCACTGCCATGTGGAGGCAAGCCCTGCATGCTACTGGGTGGCCTTTGTTCCCAACCAGAACCAAAGCCACTTCTTGGACCAATCTGTTGATGATAGCCCCCATAACGGGAATGCTGTGGGCTGTGAGATGGATATGGCCCCCGTTGATGATAATCATATGAGGTCGGCTGGGACATATGAGGACCACGAGAACCTCGGGAACTCCACTGAGGTTGACCAGGAGGCCCACGGGACCGATAGTTAGGCTGATACGGCCTCAGAGTCTATTCAAATTCAAAACACAAAGTGGTAATAGTTAGTAAATAAAATGAATATTTTGCCTCATTACAAGAGAAATGCAACAACGAAAATTAATTAAAAGTTGCTTAAACTGAGTATCTAATCTCATATTCAAAACAATGGAGGCTCTTGGATATCATCATTTGACTAAATTAGATGAATAATACACAATAAACAATACAGAACAAAAGAACCAATCATTTTAAGTCATTTTTATTTTTAAAGAACATAAGGAATATAATTTCATAACAAATTGGAAGATGAGTTTCCAATGAAAACTCCAAAGACATAATTCACAATAATAAAATATAGAAGGTACATGCAAGAAGTTACCAAAATGGCAACATAAATGTATCATCAACAAACAACGTACTTAATAGCTTACATCTCAATACTCTTTTAGTTTATATTTTTCAATATGTGGGATGGGAACTAAATCTAGCCATACCATGTTGAGAGCTATATGCCAGTGCTTTTACTGCTAGTAACAGATCCACCAATCACAGCACTTTATGACATTTATATTATGATCTCATCCCATCATTCCATTCAAAGATCACTTGGGGAGAAAGATAAATTAGAAGTACCATCAATCAAGGTTCAGTCAACAAATTTCTATATAATTGGTTGCTGGGAACAAAAACATGAACTTTTTGGTGTAAAATTAACATCCCAGTGAATCACACAAGATTTATAGAGAAAACAAGTAGGTCAGAATGAAGGAAACTTCAGCTCGAGATAAAACTGCCAATAACACAAAGCAGTATGAATTCTAAGCAATTCTAAGAGACATCAGATAAGTGATTCTGCTACTACTAAGAATTATGAGCCCGTATCTATGTCTTGATCCGGCTAACATTGAAAGATATGTGAATTATAACAGAAGAATAAGCAATTCAGGAACTTCATAGTTCAACGATTCTCAGCAAAGCAGCATCTCTATCTCATGCAAATAAACCAGCATTCCATTCAGCATCATCTCTATCTCACACAACAACAGCATCAGATACAATTCCCAGGCATAAAACCCATGCAAATTTTCTATTTCTTATGTCATTACTTCACTAGAATTGCACACACATCTCAGGAATATATCATGGGGAGAACTCTTGAGCACTAAGGCTAATGCAATACAGTCTTGCTGAACTACGATTTTCAACTGTCAGGTCTCAAAGCAGTCTTACCAACTATTAGAATCCTGCAATGGTGAGATCAAAGTCCCGATACCTTTCTTCAGTTGAGAGGGAATATAAGTTGCTTATTGCTACACCAAGAGAGTAATGCTGACCCCATTGAAAAGACAATAGCCCAATCTGCATTTTTAAAGCCAACTAATTCGAATTGGCACCTTCAACATAAATAAATCATGGCAACCGATAGGTTGGATTCAATTTAAGATCTTCCTAAAAAATTCAAGTGACCTTGACAAGGACGATTCATCAATATTGCAAGCTCTAATCAGGGTTAAAGGAATCAGCTCGTATTCCCACATCAAAATTTCAAAACAACTCTTCTAGACATACAAATGCAATTGAATTCAATGTTACATGTTCTGCTCATTGAAAGCAATTGTTATAAATGTGGATAAAATTACAAAAAATGGGATGCATTTGACTAAATAAACAGCACCAATAGCTAAACCCATATTCTAAAAGCAATTGATAGTAATCAAAACATGATCCCCCCTTCCCATTTGGTCTTCACAACATGGTTCATAACTTCATCTAAACACGTTGGTAGATTATAGAGCATCCAACCATATAACCATTCAACATACATTCACACTTACAACCTAAATGCTAAACAACTTAAAGAGAGGTAACCCCAAAAAAGAAAATTTATGATAACAAGTAATCCCTAAGCCAATATCAAAGGGATCATCAACATTTTACACTTCGTATCTATATAGTGCCATTATGAGAAATTGGGGTGTTGTAATGCAGAAAAAATGACAAAATACACAATAAACAAATTAAAATTTAGCATCTAAGCATAAAGTCATTAAAAATACATAAAAGGCAACATAATAGCAAGACTTGAAATTTAAGTACCAAGGCAATTCTTATTATTGTATGTATTAACAAGCCTCTAATTCAGCAACTTCTACAATCCTTCCCCGTATAAAAACATACCAAAAACAACTTACAAGATCATAATCAAAAATTAGTCTATAGGACTAAAACAATACAACAAATAGCATTCTAATAATTCAATATATAAGATATCAGTAAAATGCCCAAATAAAACCAGTATTTGATAACTAACTACATCTTCTACAAGAAAAGTAGTAAAGCAGATAACTAACCTGATTCATAACATCTTTTATCATTTCTCTTGCAATTTCAATTTGCTTTCTATCACCAGTCACCCGGACAGTTCTTTCTTTGGATTCATCCCCTTCAGGAGGATGTTGAGGAATCAACTAAACAGGTATAGGAATCGGTTAATCTTCAAAACAGGGTAAAAATATTAATGCTAAAGCCATTAAAAAGTAGAAAACTGTCCAATGTGTAAAACCATAATGTATCCACTACCTGTATGCGGGCTCCAGACCTCGTCTGCAGAGCTTTAATTGTCTCACCTCCTCTACCTATGATAAAGCCAACCTATACAAGTAAAAGGAAGGTCACACAAATCTGCATTTCAGATCTTACATACGGAAACAGAACAACACATATTAATCCCCGTACCTTCTCATTTGGAACTTGTATCTGAATTTGTTCTCCAACAGAAGTAGCCTGTGCAGAAGTGATTCCCCTAGCAATAAGTGAAGGAGAACCCCCTGCATCAGCCTGCAGAAATATTCATCAAATTGAACTACGTAATAACCCAATACAGCTCCAGAAGCAAAAACTTTAGAGCGTTCCAAAATAGGATAAGAAAGAATAAAATCCACCTCCTCAATTACAGCATTCATAAGCTTCTCAGCCTTATTTATGCTATCCAAAGTTCCAATTATCTCCACGAGCCTTGTTGCTGAATGGGGATCCGCATCAGCATCCTTTGTAATTTGAATCTTGGCCCCTGAGTTATACTGCAGGTACCGTATGGTTTCCCCAGCCTTGCCAATAAGAACCCCAACCTGCAGCGAATGCAAAATTCCTGATGCATTGATTAAAATTCATGTTGCCAAAAAAGGTAATCAAACATGGAAATAAAAGCTGATGCTTGTAAATATTAGGCTATTAAAGAAAAAGAACTCACTTTTTGCAAGTCTTAAATACTATTTAATACCCACCAAAAATATCATAAACTACAGGCACATAGTCAGAAATAGACTTCCAGCAAAAATAAAGACAATAATATGCTTTCATCTATACCTAGTTTATTGAGGCACTTCATAGAAAGCTAAATCTTGGGGGGAAAAGATGGACAAACTGACCTTGTTATTAGGGACTTCCACTTTCCGAGATGATGTCAGATTTGCAGATATAGATTGTTGATCCTTATCTGAAGAATCATCACCTTCCTGAGCACAATTCAGGGATGATTGCTGAGGAGCCTCATCTGAAGGTGGCCATGCATCCTCTTTAGTATCTTCTGCAGGTTTATCCAACATAGAATTCTTGACAGGCAGTTCTTGGGAGTCAGATTTCTCGTGATTATCAGTAGACAGTGGCTGCTCATTATTCACTTTGCTAGTACCTACATCTGCTTGATTTGGGGCTTCATCCAAGTGGTTAGTCTTCACAGTTTCCTGTGCATCATTCTCTTCTTTCACATGTCCATCTACCACTTCTTGATGTCCATTTTCATTGGCTGTTGGAGAAAATTTTCAAACCATTCATGCATAGCAAAAAAATTATCACAAATTTTAGGCATGAACAAGGAATGCAAACGAGTTTCTTTAGTAATAAATAATAAATAAAAATAAACATCCTACTAAGTCGACCTTTGTATGAAAAATGCATTCATTCAAGGGATCATAATTTAAAACCAAATAAAACCTGGCAAATCACAAAGAGCCAAATTAACTAAAGATGCTGAGCATGAGAGCCAATATTATTGATTAAAAAAAAAATAAGTCATAATCCCCCATTTCTTTAAAAGGTACATATAAGTCCAAGTCCTTGCCTACCCCAAAAAAAAAAATCCTCAAACCTGCTACAAATTTGCACCTACACCACTTACATGTCCAAGTCCTTGACATTTGTTACGTTATAAGTGGTATAATTGCAAAAGTATGTACAAATTTTTGTGTTCTTTGCATTTCTCATTTTATTAAATGACTAAAACATACCCTTCGTTAAACACTCACATGAATATCATGTGCAAGAAATTAAATATATATGTAACTCTACATAAAACAAGGGACCTATGACATACAAACTAAAAACAAAGGGACTAAAGGGTACTTTTTTAATGAAGGAAAAGACAACTTATTTTCCTTCCAACGTCATAGCACCAATTTATTTTTATCCTAAAGAAATCCCAGAAAAGCTCTCTCCAAATCATCAAATGTTATCAACATTATGAGAAAACAGCCCAAAAAGACTTATTTATTACTCCTTTGAGCCAAGTTTTTCTAACTTACAAATATAGTTTTTATTTTATTTTATAGGGCTTTACAAATTTTTATTAAGTTTTATAAAGTTTACAAAATTAGAATGGTGTGGGCATTTTCTAATCCAAATAATTTCTTTGATTTAGGAATTTCAGATAAAGTAAACATATTAATTTTATGACTCTGATATCAAATAAGGTCAAGATTCTTTTTATTCTCGTTTACTAAGTTTAATACAATATTTTTCTGGATTAATTTCATTGTCTAACCAACAACTTAATTCTAGTATTTCATTATTTTGTTCTAGATTTAATATAATTATGTCTAAGCTAGCTTCTAAATTCATGAAATCTTTATCAAGATTCTTCAAAGTATATAATTTTAACTAACCCAATAAATATGGATTCACCTTGATCTTTCGCTTAATGATGTCCTCTTTTTCCTTAAGGTATAAGCCTCAATCAGAACCAAACCTATGTCAATAGAAATTTCTTCTTAAAAAAAAATTTTATTTATCAAAATAGTTATTACAACTGAAATACTAGGAACTTTGAAGAAGGTTTTAATTACTCATTACTAAATAAGATATTTCAAAGGGTAAAAATACTAAGAGCTAAGTGAATAAATCTCTAAGAGAACATGAGAGATGTGCTTTCTAATTGAAATAAGAGTTCCCTTTTATTAACACAAGGGTTCTCTTTTACAAGAGTGAGAATTCACTATTTCACCTAACTTATTAATAACTTGTTCCAATTTCTTAATGTGGACCCTACATTATTATTAATCTTCAGAGTCAGATTGTTGACACTGATTCTTGTGAAGCTGAAATCTTCATATCATCATCCTCATCTCTAATACAATAGATGCATTTGTGGTCCCTAACTTGATGTTTGACGTGTTGGCAGAATACCTTCTTGCTTTCTTCACCTACTTTCAATTCATTGTAATTGAAAGCAACTTCATATTTGATGATCTTTTCACCACCTTTCTCGGTGAGATGCAGATTAATTTGTGAGATGATAATTACTTTACTGATAGAATAATTAACAGTATCAAGTATTGATAGAATAATTAACAGTATCAAGTATTCTTTACCCGTGGCTGCATCTCCTTGAATTTCAAATATTGTTGTTCTGATAAATTTATAAACCAAATTTTAACATTTCATGTCATTTTATAGGCTATTAATACTGTACAAATTGAAGGATTTGATTGTGTGATCGAATACGTTTTTATGACTACACGCATTCCACTATATCATTCATCTAAAGTTTTTTTTCTTCCCCCGTACAATCTAAATCTAAAAGATCAAATTCAAAGTTTCATAAAGTATGAATTATGGAGGAATACTACCTCTACTTTTCCAATGAAACCTTCTTCCATTTTTGGTTGCTATTTTCTTCTATAAGGGAATATAGACTCCCCTGGTCTTTGCCTATTTTTTATTACCTACTTGGATCAAATGTTCCTTCTTGATAAAGGATTTGTAATGCAATAGGTTTTATATAGTTTTTTTATGTATTATATTTTTTGATTCAGAGTCAGATTTACTAACTATTTTCATATAATCTTCTTTAATAGTGAAAAGTTTTTCCTTATAATGTTTTACTAATTCTTTATATGTTAGCGTTAATAGGCAAACTAATTTTTCTATGTCCTTATTTTCAAAGTTTTTAAATTGTTTTAATTCTTTCATATGTTCCATTAAACATAAATTATAGCTTTTTCTTTATTTTTTTCGATATTTCCTCATTCTTTCTTTCTCATTATTGGTATTAATGCATCAGATCTCCTAGGAGATTCTTCCTTTAATCTTGTTAATAGATCAAACTTGTAACAAGTAACTTCATTGTATCTAGGTTAATAACATCCCTTATTTCTGTAAATTTTTTATGCATATCTAATTGTAATTTCTTAATACAACCATATTCTCGTATTTCTTTAAGAAGCTCTTTTTGAATGTCTAGTAAGCATTTGGTATTTGATTTATGTATTGTATCTACTTTTTCTGCTAAAAAAATTAAAACTTTTATCATAGCTATTTGGTTTCATGATACGCTTATTAAACTACCATTATCTTCCAATTCTATTTCTTCGAGTTTATTTTTTAACATTATTGGAATATCTATAATATTATTATCCTTTTCTTTTATTCTCCTATTACTTCAAGGACTACATCTTTTATTTCTTTAATTTCCTGTTTTAGTTCTATTACCCCCTCTCTTTTAGAGATTTCTGCTTGAGAGTTTATAAACATAATCCTTGATAAAATTACTTTCCCTTGCTGGTATAAAAAGTTTTTTTCTTTAATATATAAGTTCTATTCTTCAGGTACTTCAAAACTTGTTAATATTTATACTTTTATTTTTTATCCAATTTATTAGAATGTCCTATCAATTTCTATGAATTCATTTTTCCGTATATTAAATTATTATGATTGTTTATTAATAAATATTCTACCACGTAGTATATCAAAAAGTGATGATTTCCTCCTTTCATTAAATATTTTCGTTCAAACTTATAAATTAATCTTAATACTTGATTTAAATTTTTATTATTAACATTAATGATAAACCTAGGATATACTATGAATTTTTAATTTTGGTATCTCGGATTTTCATGGATCACTCCAAATAAAACATCTTTTTGATTTATTATTTTATTGTCTAATAGTGCTAGTTTTATTGGTGAATCAATCATTTCTCATAAATATGCTTTAATTAATATTTAGATTCTTTCTAAATAAATGTATCCAATTTTTCTTTTATCCTACTAACACATTTTTTATAATTTTTTCATACTAGTTTCTTTTTCAATTAATGATATGCAAGTTTCCAAAAGGCGAAAACAGTTGTCCCAGATGAGGCAAAGCTGAGCCTCAAGGCAGTGGGAGACATAAGACTCACTTAAAATTGAAAAAATACATAAAATTATTAATAACTTATTATATAGAATAAAAATATACTAAAAATTAAGACACAAATTATTAAATGTAAGAATAACATAAATAGTTTAAATATAAAGTCACAAACCGTATAAATAAACATCTAAAACACAAGTTAAATTCAAATAAAGTCATAAAACAAGTTTTAAAATGAACAACATATAACACACAAAACATGTTTTAATATATTGATCATTGTTAGTTTCTTCCTCTTCATCTCTTGAACGTACTAATTCAAACCTTAACTCATCACAATTGGCATCATCATTCATTAAATCGTCATAATATCTAATTATAATGTCTTATTCATCTTCATCATCTTTACTTACCTTTACCCTAAGTATTTTTGGTAGATTTTTCTTTAGATTCTAAAAGATCATTCACTTTTTAGTGTGATGTTCTTTCTTTTCCTTCAACCAAAGGCTTATCAAGTTCATTTGTATCACTTAATAGTATTTCTTTTAGGACTTTATCACCAACACACCATTCATTATTCAATGATACATCAACAAGTACCAAAAAATCCTCATCTTCTTTGAGTGCTTTGAGTTTTATGTGCCCATGTTTAAGTTTCTTATTATACATAATATAAACCAAAAAATTCACAAGTGTAACTAATCGATTTTATTTAGAGTCCTTTCATTCATTATTTTTATTTCATTTTTTCATTTACAACTATTGGGCTTTTATAAAAAAAATATAGGCTTAAAAAAAAACTTGGCCCTATATTGTTTAATGAAAGAGGCTTAAGCCTCATAATGCCTCGAGGCGTAAGCCTCAATATAAAAGGTGCAAGCCTCAAATTACAAAGATGAATCGCTAGCCTTAATGCCCACATCAGCTATCTTGCCTCAAGGCGCAGCCTCATTGCATTTTTTGAAGCTAAGATGGTATGTTATATCTTTATTTTACATCTGTAATAGTAATACTCACTTATTTATTACTTATCCCATAATAAATTATATATTTCCTTGAAAATATTTTCTTTTTTAAAAATAACGATTCTCTAAATCCATTTCCCTCATTAAGATTTAATTTTGTTATATGAATTTCTTCAAAAAAAATTTGCTAAATACTGTTTCTTATGAGAAGTATCATGAGATATCTTATGTTTCTATTTCCATTGTTTCATGATTTTTTATTATTTCTATCGGGTTAAGAATAATGTGAAAAGTGCAATGGTTTTATTATCTGTGTATAATATACACTTAAAATAGTTTACTCATAAGGCTTAAAAACTTTTTGTCATATTTTATAAGACTTACATAAAAAATAGCATGAAGGGTAACAAAGTACACTAATCATGACATAAATATATAAAAAATCATTAACTATTTAATAGAGCACAATAAGTCTACTAACTATTAAAAAGTATACCAAAAGTCCAAAACCATAAAAAATATCAAAAATGAAGTACATGAACACACATGCATTGTTGTCAAAGGCTAATTTAAGGCTCGCCTCGAGACAAGGCTTAAAAAAAATTATGAGGCTATAGCCTCAGGGGGTAAAATAAGGCTTAAGCCTTTTTGGTTTGAGACTTACGCCTTAAAGTTTTTACGCCTCAAGGTGATTGAGGCTTTTGACTAAAATGGTTCATTTTTTAAGTTAGTTCATGGATTACCCAAAAACAAATCCTAACCCTATGTCACAAAATTGAAAAAAAAATAGAAAGTCATAGATAAAAAAGGAAAATATCATAATCACATGAACAATTACGATTAAGATTGTTTCCTCAACATTCTTCGATCTTCTTCATCTATCACCTTTCTTTTCCTTTAACTCCACCAACTCTAGATTTTTTCAATCACAAAGTTGTAACATTGCAAGTCACAACCTATATTTATATTTTTTTCTTCTGCTTTAAATTGATATATAAGCAATAGAGCCACAACTTATATAATTTAGTTTGCGTTTTTATTGTTATTTTTATGATTAATTGCTTATGTTAATATTTTAATGTCATTTAAAGTTAAAATTTGAGTTATTTTTCATGTTTTATTGAAATTTACTGCTTAATGGATTAGAAATAGCTTTTATCAATATTTTTAAGGTTTGTTAACGTTAAAATATGAGACTTATACCTAGACCGTATTGAGACTTAAGCCTTGCCTCACTTAGAAAAAACTCTCGCAACATTTAAAAAAGTCTTTTATAACATTGCACACATGTAAATATTTTAAGTTGCTATAAACTTGAAAAGGTTTGAACACATATAAGTTGATTAATGAACATATAACTCAAAAAAATATGCATATATGTATCCACATGCTCTATTTCTAAAAAAAAATTAATTTTAGACTTCTGCTATGATCTTTTTATAATTAATGTATTTGTTATGCACCACTACAAAGTTAATAAACTTTTATATACTCTTTATGATAATTAATGTAATTCTACTACCTTATCTTAAAAAATATAGGCTAGATTTGTTGTTTTGTAAAACCCTAGCTTAAATTGATAATTGATCTTATTTCTTAGCCCAAATTTTCATAAAACACCGCAATAAACCGGAAAAAGAAAAAGAAGAAAAACGGAGGAAAAAAACCCAAAATCCAGCACAACCATCAAACTTCAAGAGCCATAAACGCAACATATAAATATAAGTTATAGCACCAATATACATAAGCTCGTAATAATACCTAAACCATCAGGTATTTCATCGAGTCGAGGTCGTTTCGCGTCTGATTGATCAGAGGTAACCAAACTGTCAGTCATGGCCGTATCGAGCTCCACATTGGAGTGTACCGGCTCTTCAGATCTGGGATTAACTGATTCAGGGGCTTCTGGCTCCAAATCTTCAAGCCTGCGCTTGAGATCTGAAGGCACATGAGTTTCCGCGGCTGCGACAACTTCCTCCTCCACCATGGTTCTCTTCCAATAAATTAAACTATCGGTACGAGCAGAAAATTCCCTGAAGTAGTTAAATGGGAACGAATCTAGGGCTCCAAAAAGCAGATAAAAGTGATGCGAGTAACGAAAGCCTGTGTGTTTGAGTCAGTAAGCGAGAGGGACCGAAACGATATTAGGGAGAGAGAGAGAGAGAACGAATCACGATCGTGGCAATTACAGGAGGGCTTTAAGGCTCTGCTACACAGTTAAAAAGGGACCCCTTTATATATTTTGATCTTTCGGATCCAGTGTTTTTAGGGACAAGCCAATTAGGGTTGGACTTTTTTTGGGCTCTAAAGAGGATAGGCCCACTACAGCTCTTTTCTTTTGTTACTCTAATTATAATTATAACTATTTAATATTATTCATTAAATTTATCAATTATGTATCACGTACATAAGAATCATATATCTCTACCTAAAAATTATGAATATTATTTAATTATGACAAACAATTAAATAATTTTCTCAAATCTATTTAATTATCTCTATAGATCAAAGGTCAAACAACTAATAACATAAAAATCATATTAAATAATATAATTAAACTAAAATCATAATTAGATTAAAATATTATATCATCACATGGTGAAATTATGTTCATAAGACCCCTAGATTAATAAATTAACTAGAAATAATTTTGTTCATAAAACTCATATTTTTCATAAAGATAGAAATAAAAATTGATAAAGAAAAGAGAATAAGAAGAAATATAATCAATATCTTGAATTGTAGTACCAATCTTATCTTGAATCTCCACAAAAATTATATCTCCTTTTTAATTTTTTGTGTTTTTTTTTCTCTTCTTAGCTTCAAAAACTGACAAAAATTATGTTAACTTCGATTCCTTAGGATTTATGAGAAAATTAGAGGGTTAAATATAGCTCAAGTAAAATCTAGACTATCAAATCAGTTTCAGATCAAGGGTTGAGATGAAAAAGAGAAAAATTAATAGTGCTATCCGATAGGAGAGTGACATGTGGCATGTGGGAATTAATGAGCTAATCAACGTGCGACGTGTGGTGGGGAAGATTGGTCTCGGTCAACACTAGTTGAGTCGTCACAACGTGGCATGACATGATTCATGGTTACAGCTTGCTTGGTGCAACGTTGGAAGGAATGGATAAATCGTTTGGAGACACGTGCCACAACCTATGATCTTGCGATGAACTCAAACTAAACATCATGCCAACACATGGCGTGACATTGCATCACGCGATACACACGGCATTATGTGATAGGTCCTATTCGATTACGTGTTGTCCATGTGGCTTGTTATGTTAGCTCCCCTACTTGTGTAGCGTTCATGTGGCAGCTTCTGATTGATCATGCGTTAAAAATTCATGAAAATCTCAAAAAAATTGAAAAATTATATTTTTACTTCTTTTCACTAAAAAGTTTACATTTTAATATTTTTAATACTCAATAATACTACTTATTAAATAAAAAAGTAAATATTAAGTAAAAAAGTACACTGATAACTCTACTTTTATAGAGACATAAGATATACACGATTTTTAATGTTGTATGCAATGTTTATAGCTTTAGGCTAAAACCTTTTGGAGACTCCTTGGAATACAACATTACTCTAGCCATCTTTTGGAGTATCCTGTTTTTACTTTTAATTACTCCATTTTGTTGAGATGTGATAGGAGCAAATAATGCATGAAATATACCATGTTATTTGTAGGAGTTAGAATACTTGGTATTTTCAAACTCTTTTCCATGGTCTGTTCTCAGTCTCATAATGGTTACTATTTTGTCACTTGTTTCAACCTACACTCTTGTACAATATGAGATGAAGAATTCAAAAGCATTTGAATTATCTTTATAAAAGTCTACCTAATTGTAGTGAGAAAAGTCATCTATTGTAACTATGATATTTTTCTTACCTTTGATACTTTCAGTTCTCATAGGACCTATGAGGTCAACATGTATCAATTCTAATACTTTGTTTGTATTGATACTTTTGATTTTCTTATGAGCAATCTGAATTTGTTTACCTCATTGATATGGTCCATATACATGTATTTCAACTTTTGGAAGAATAACTAGACTATGCACAATCTTACTTTTTCTTAATTTAATTAGATCTTTAAAATGTATATGACCTAACTTTACGTGCTACAAGGTACTTGAATCATTATTAGCTAGGTTATATGTTACTATGAGTGATGTGTCAATGCAATAACAATTATCATATGATTTAATTTCTTTAATCATACATTCACCCTTTCGATCTATTACAATGTAGTGATTGTTCATAAATTTCACATTGAAATCATTATCACATATTTGATTTATGCTAATAAAGTTTGCCTTAAGTCCTTCCACATATAAAACTTTGTCAAGTTTAGGGATACCCTTTATATGAATGGAGCATTTCTAACAATTTTAGATGTTTTATCATCATTAAAGGTAATTGTCCCTTCATTATATTCTTTAAAGGTTTTAAACAAAGAATGATTTAGCTTCATATATTTAGAGCATCCATTATCTAAATACCATGCGGTATTTGATTTAGCTTTAAATTTTATGTGGGTTACAAAGTAGTGCAACTTAGACTTCTTAAGCTATCCTCTTTTAATTTTGGAAGTTTGAGCTACTAGTTTCTTAGGTTTCTCTTTTTGTGTAGTTGTTACAGTAAAAACTTTACGTTTGAAATTTTTTTGAGATGTTTTAGAAACATTCAAATTCATGATAGAATTATAGGTACAAAGAAATCTACACTAGGTATAATGTGTCATTTCCTACCACAATGATGACAGTTGGGAACAAATTGAATTTTCTCAAAGTGATAGGGTGCAGAAATTACTTTTATTTCCTGAGCAACTGTAGGTTTTACAAATTTAGTTTTAAATGATGAAGGTATTGATTGTTCATTTATGTATCCAAGACCTCTCTTATCTCTATGTGGCTTTCCATAGTCTAGGACTTTGGTCAATTTTTCAGCACCTATGGTCAAATTTCTCACTATTTCTTTAGTGATACTAAGTTCTTGTCTAAGCTTTCTACTTTCCTAAATGGTTTATGCAAGATTCAGATTCAGGACATTAATACATTCAAACAATTCCTTTTTATCTTTTTCTAGGTTAGAGAAATTTATTTTGTGAATATTGATAATATCATTAAGTTTAGTTACTTCAGCAAGTAGCTTATGTCTCTCTTTCCTAATACCTAGACAATTCATGAATATTTCATCGTAATTCAATACATTAAACTTTGATAGTAAGAGAGAAGAGTTGACTCCTTTGTTTTCTTCATTGAAGTTAGAGTCAAAGTCATTGTGGTGTGTTTTGGTTGTTGTAGTAAAGACATGATAGTTAGTGTCATCATCCTCTAAATTATTAGTATTATCTTACTCACTTTTCTATGTCATTGAGTGTAACATTAAAGACTTTTTCAATTTTTTTTATTGTTAGCATATTTTGTAGAATGTTTGAATTGTCTCTAAATTACTAGGAGTTTTGAATTCCCTTGACTTTTGATCCCTCGAACGACTGGATTGTTCCTCTATTTTCAAAATTTCTAAGATTAGCGTGAGCAACTAGTCCACCAAACCACCTAACTTTTCATTATGAAAACCAAATGTTTAAGTACAAATTTGATCTTATGCTACCCTCCTTAAGATACTGCCCTAATATACCTTACTTACGAGCCTTACTATGTTTTCAAAATTTCCAAGATTAGCATGAGCAATCAATTCATCGGACTATCTAACTTTCCACTATGAAAACTAAATGTTCAAGTATAAAATTAGTCTTATGTTAATCTCTCTAGGAAACTGCCTTAATGTATCTTACTTACGAGCCTTTACTCTGTTTTCAAAATTTTCAAGATTAGCATGAGCAGTATCCATACTAACGTTCTAATAAGTTCTTTCAATTATATATGTTCACGAAACAACTATAACCAGGATTAGCATAAAAAAATACAAGTATTTGTGCGTGTTTTAGAACAGATTTAATAATGAATGATCCTAATTAGATTATTCAAAATATATGTAAATTAAATCAAATCAACTAGTAAATCTTAGAGTAAGAAATCTAAGTACAAATTTAATAAAAATAATTTTTTTAAAATTTAATAATCGTGATCATTCATACAATTAAATCTAAATAATTAAATTTAAATAATCATGATTATTTGTGCATTTATTTGATTTAAATATACAAGTAATTAATTATAAAAAAGCTTTAAAATAAAAATGTGACACATTTTGGTCATAAATCATGAAAGTAAAGAGAATCAAATACCACAGATCAATTTCTTTACCCTTGCGAACTGCACCAAATATCTCTATTGTGTGCCTTAATTAATTCCTTATGCTTTGTACATATGTGCCATTCTCATGCACCGAACAGTAAAAACAAATTAATCATTTAATCTTGATAAGTTACTAGCATATATGTATTAAACTCTCCTGTAGGTGTCAGTTATTTATGTATATTCTCTAATCGCCTGTCGATTAAATAAAGCTTAATTGTCCAAAGTCAAATAAAACTTTAATAATATAAAATTTTATTTTTAAGGATATATTCTAAAAATATTAAAACGTATCTAAAAAAAACTAATAGATAATTTTATAAATTGATTTGAATTTAAATAAATATTTTAGTAACAAAAATAATTCCAGATGTTATTAAATGTGCTAATGAATACATGTATGTAATTTTATGTATAGTAGTTATAAAAAATATACTTAAAATATAATTATCTGACTCTAACGTTTCGATTTTACTTGATAGAATTGAGAGTTAGATTAAAAACAAGTTTATATATAAATATTTTATATCTAAAAATAACTAATACTTATAATTTTTATAAGTATAGACCGATAAGATGTACGTAAGAGTTATGTCCCTTTAATCAAATGTACAAAACTTGAATTCAAAGCTTGAAAGAACGTAATACATTCTCATATTTTCTGTTTTAAGTTTTCCCCCTCTTTGTTAAGTCTCCTTATTTACGAGATATATAAGGGCATTTAATCTTTAATTGCCTCGAAAATCAATAACAACAATAAAAATAGTCAAAATTGTAGCTATGCATGTCTTATTTTGTAAAAAAGGATATGTGTTTCATTTCAGTGTAGCAGATTTCATTACTGGACTTACGCTGGACTATTAAAAAGTAAAGATCAAAGTTGAAGTTGAGGGGGGCTAAGTCTATGTCGTGCATGTTAATTTTTAAATAACTTCATAGATATTATATGTAAAAATCTGTTTTCCAAGAGGTTGGGTCACTGTTTCTTTATGGCCCCAAATAATTCCCCATTTCCTATAGGCTTTTTTAATCATTATATCTAATAAAGAATTGAATGCAAATTTTATATTCTATATGTGTAAGTTGTGATATTTACAAACTGAACTTCAAAAATCTTATATTTCAGGTTGATACATTCTTTGCAGTAGGTTCGCCACTCGGAATCTTCCTTGCTCTTCGTAATGTCCGTAAAGGGATTGGTTATAGCTTTGTATATCATACTTTCCGTTATAACACGTACTGTGGCGTTTGTGATCCTGAAGAAGTAATTTTGAATACTGGTAGCCCAAATTTAGTTCTACTTTACAATCGGTGGATGTTATCTTCTTGCTTTCATTTGGCTGCAATTGTTATGCAATATTACCTCGATAGAAGTTCAATACATGGCTTGTGTTGTTGAATCTCTCTTGTTGAAAATTTAACACTTTTATTTTCCTTTATCCAGGCAAGGGCCAAGATTATTGGGAAGAAAAAACTATTAACGAGGAGATGACAGCTTGTCGGCAAATGTTTAATTATATTTCATCCTTTCGATCTTGTAGCATATAGGCTTGCTTGATCCCATTTTCTTGATGCGAATGTTTAGCTTCAACTACTACTTTCCAATGGGAACAATTAAGAAGAGGAAGTTACTTTAGCGGTATGTTTGTTTGTGTTAAGTATAAAAGTCTTTAAATTTATAATATCTATACACCGTTTTTTATTAAATACAAGTTGTATGGGTTTGTAAAATTTCGACTCATTGGGTTTAAACCACCGTAATAGATACTTCCTTCGTTTCAAGATAATTTTTTTAAATGTAATAGAAATATATAAAATAAATTAAATATATTTTATTAAATATAACGAAATTATTTTTTTGATAATTAAAAAACCAAATATAAATTATTTTACTGACACATTTATTAATAGTTAATCTGATTACATTATTCAATACAATTCGATTGTATCCTATGCGAATGTACATTTTATGTTCAATACAGACTAGAAGACACATGTCATATTTGTCCTGCACTATTTGTCCGTGTATTTTCACTAGTTTATTGAAAGCAGACCCTTGTCATATGGTGGGGGGACACTTTTGACATGGTAATTCCAATTATAACATGTGATAGTTATATTGATTGGTCGATAAAAATAAAATAATAATATTAATAATTTAAAATGATTTATATTTTAATTTAGTTTATGTACACGAGATAAAGTTAAAAAATATTTCTTTTACTAATAAAATTAAATGGTACAAAGTGATAGACAATACAATAAAATGAGATAAATCCAAAATAATGATACACAAGTATTTTTCAAATTTGTTATTTTTTCACTCAATTTTTAGAAAAATATCTCAAGTATTTTTTTGAAATATTCTCTCACACACACAACACTATTTTTCATAAAAAAAAATTGTTCATTTAGCTTTGTTTTACTTCTATTCTTTTAGTGTATCTTTCTAAGACAAAAACATTGTCTATTCCTTATGTGACCAGAAATTGACCTCGTAACTAGCTAAATTTTAGTCACAAATATTTTTTTTGAAATTTTTAAATGTGGTTGAACATAAAAATTTTATTTTCTTCCCCTTCCATGTGGGTGAGACCTACAAATCTCTCCCTCCCGACTACATAGAAGGCTCCATCAATCTAGTAACTAAATGACAGTATTTAAAATTCTATCTTGGAAGAATTTTTGTCAATATGTCTAATCTATTTTCCTCCGTATGGATCTTCTCAAGCTGTAATAGCTTCTTTTCCATTACATCCATAATCTAGTAATATCTCACATCAATATGTTTTAATCTTGAATGAAATAAGACATTCTTTCCAAGGTAGATAGCACTTTAACTATCACAAAATAATTGGTAACTATCTTGCAGTAACCCAAGTTATTTCAAGAACTTTTTCATGCATAGCAACTCTTTACATTCTTCCGTTATTGCTATAAATTTTGCTTCTGTAGTGGGCAATGTAACACATTTTTATAACTTTGACTACTATGACATAGCTCTCCCTATAAATGTAATCGAGTAACTTGAAGTAGATTTTTTGGAATCCACATCGTCATCCATATCTGTATCTATGTATCAAACTAACACAAGTTTGTCATTTCTAAAACATAGTCATATTTAGAAGAACCTCGAAGATACCTGAAATTTTATTTCACTGCAGCCTAAAGTTCCTTTCCATGATTTGAAAGGAATCTACTCACAGTTTCAACTGCATAAGCGATATTTGGTCGTGTACAAACCATGACATACATCAGACTTCCAATTACTGAAGTATATGAAACATTTTTCATCTTTTCCTTCTCTTTGTCTATAGAAGGGCTCTACTTAGAACTTAACTTAAAGTGATTATCAAAAGGATAACTAATCGATTTAGCCTTGTCCATATGAAATATCTGAAGTACTTTCTCAATGTACTTCTCCTATGACCACCATAATTTCTTGGCATCTCTGCCTCTAATAATACTCATGTCCAGAATTAGTTTTGTTTGCCTTAATTCTTTCATGACAAAAGACTTAATCAATTGTTTTTTCAAGTTACTGGTTCTGGAAATATTCCGACCATTAATCAACATATCATCTATACAGAGCAAAAGAATAATAAAATCATTATTAGAGAATTTTAGCAAAATAAACACAATAGTCTGAAGTAATCATTTTGTAGCCTTGCTTACTCATAACACACTCAAACTTCTTATACCATTTTCTTTGTGCATGTTTTAAGTCGTACAGGCTTTTCATCAATTTACAAACATAATCCTATTTTCCATTTTGCTTGAAACCCTCTGCTACTCCATGCATTTCTCTTCTTCCGAGTCACCATGTAGGAGGGTAGTTTTGGCATTCATTTGTTCAATCTCCAGGTCAAGACTTGTTGCTAACCCCAACACAGTATAGATATATTTCATTTTCAGAATTGGTGAGAAAATATCATCAAAATCAACTCATTTTATTTGGCTTTAATCCATTGTTGTTTGGACTTGTCATCTATGGTTGCTTTATAACTCTTAGGTTCTTCCTCAGCAGTGAAAGTTACATACTCATCTAGAGGATATGTAGTAGAAGATCGTCTCAATCTATCATTTCTTCTCAGTGGAACAAGAGAAGCCGCAGGTGTTGGTGCGGGATAATGATCATCATCATCTCCTTCGTCTTCAAAACCAACTTCTATGGGAGCATAATCTTTACTAGGTGGATAAACCTAGTCTTCATCTCCAACTTATCTTGGCACTGATGTTGGAGGAATTAATTAAAAATTTGATGAGTCATCATTGGAATTAAGAACACCATTTTGACAATATCTTCAATGGTCTCATCTTCAACAAATATAGCATTACGACTCTTGATAAGTCTATTTGCAACTGGATCATAAAATCTATAGTCCAATTGATTTTGACCATATCTAATAAAAATACACTATTTTGTCTTGGCATAAAATTTGGATCTCTCATCCTTAGGAATATGAACAAATGCTTTGCTACCAAACACTCATAGATGATCATAAGAAACATCATTTCTTGACCATACCTAACTCGTCTATGGTATTTGTTCACTCTTCATCACTATTGTCGTCTTTCTTCACTACTTTGCATTGGTTCATTTCCTAATCCTTCTTGAACACCCTCCAAAATTTCTTGATATGACCTTTCCTCTTACAGTAATGGCATTCAACATTGGCATATTTGTTTGATTTTCCTGTGCTCTTGCCCCAGGGTTTCTATTCTCTGTATTATCTCCTTCCTTTCGACTTTGTAATAATAGCTTGTGCTTTTGAATCTCTTTCCCTATTTTGTTTCTCATATGACATCAGGGCTTCTACAACAACTTCAAACTTCATCTTGTCTTTCGCATAAGTCAGAGTTGTTGTGAGATGATTATATGATGAGGGTAGTGATGCCAACAACATCACAATTTTTTCTTCATTACCGAAGCTCACATTGAATCTTGCTAAGTAAGAAAGCTTGTTGTTGAAATTGCTAAGCATCATGCTCACATTATCTTCCTTCCTCATCTAATATAGCTCCTTTAACAAATAAAATTTATTGGCAAGGTTTTTTGACATGTATATGTTTTCTAAAGTTTCCCATGTTTCTTTTACAATCTTGTAATTTTTTGATTCAATATTTTGCAAGACACTGTCTAAGAGATTTAGATGGATTGTACTAGTTGTAATCTCATCTATCTCTTTCCATTGTTCCTCAATGACGGTTACTATCTTTTTTTTCTTTACTTAACAACGCTTTATGAACCTTTTGTTGAATAAAAATATCACTTATCATCATTTTCCATAAAGAGAAATTATTATTTTCATTAAATTTCTCAATATCTACGTTCTGACTTGACATTTTTTTTCGCTATGTTTCTTTTTCTGTAAATAAATACGCCTTTTACCTAATAAAATATTTTTTGATATGGCAGATCAGTACATGCTGCAACCACAAAACATACTAAGAATTTTATTAGACCAGCTCTAATACTAGTTGTTGCGGTACAACGGGTAAAAATAAAATAAATTCAATAGAGTAAAATAATGACACTGATAATTTAACGTGATTCATCCTTTAATTTGGGCTACGTCTATGAGACAAACTCTAAAAAATATTTCTTCCACTAATAAAATTAATTGGTACAAAGTGAAAGACAATATAACAAATTAAGATAAACTCAAAATTTTGACATACAAGTGTTTCTCAAACTCACTATTTTGTCACTCCATTTTTAGAAAAATATTATCTCTCACTCTCTCGCACACATAACACTATTTTTCATCAAAGGAAATTATTCATTTGCCTTTGTTTTGCTTCTCTTCTTTTGGTGTGTCTCTTTAAGACAAAAACATTATCTATCCCTTATGTGGACATAAATTGGCTACGTAACTCGCCAAATTTTAGCCACAAAAATATTTTTTATTTTTTGAATTTGTCAAATATGATTGTACCTAAAATTTTTATTTCCTTCCCCTCCACATGAGTAGTATCTACAAGTTTATGTTGAACAAATGATGGAAAATGTGTTGTCTTTTCTTATAGGATAGAATCTCTTGTATACAAGGAGTACGTCAGCAAAAGTCTTGTTATTGTACCTTACCATAAAGGTGGAAAGTGGTTATGTATTGGATTTAAGGTGGTGCTCCTTAACATATATAGAGTCTAGTAACATCAATCTTTGTACACTACTGTTCACCTTCTATCATGCTCACTTTCAAGCTATTATGCACTATTTAAGGGTGGGTTCATTTTGATTTGAATATTAATAAATTTCTAGGGGTATTCTAATGCAACGAAATTGGACAATTACAGTGACAGAATATGGTGTGCCAAGGATAATTGAATGTTCTTTCCTTTCACTTTTTCATATTCATATGTGCATGTTGGGGACAATGTGCAACTTAAGTGTGGTGGAGGGAATTTTATTCTCTACTTTAGTGTTTAGTACTTATTTTCTTTTTTTAATCATGATTTGGATAAAAAATTGATGAATACATGGAAACTAAATGCATGCATACTTAATATGAAACATATGAACCATATGATAGAATTAGTTATCATGATAATGATAAAAAATGTAACATACTTATTAAAATACTTATGTTAATTATGTTATATGCTTATTAGTTTTGATTGAATTGATTCAATTTTTTGTGTACATATTAATGATTGATTTTAGTGTTCTTATTGGGAGAAAATTTAGGGTGAGTTTGTCAATGAGGTCAACCATATTTTTGAATCTATTTGATTATTCATTGAAGTAAAATCCTTGATAGTATTTAGCATGATAAATGATTTAGGCTTTAATTGGATCAATAGAGCCTTTCATACTAACCATTGGTTATATCTTTAGTCATCCATTTGAGTCTAACTAATAATTATTCATATCTTTAAGTCACATTTAATCCTAGCCAATGAACATTACTTTTACCCTTACACTTTTAACTTGTATGAAAAATAAAATCATGTATTATACTATAAAGTGAGGTAAAATGTAAAGAATCTTATTTCTTAAAAAAAAACTCACAATACAATTATTCTTATGACCAAACACAAAACAAAAAAAGATAAGCTTAAAGGTGTTGTGAAGTTGTAAAAAGCATGTGGAATAAAAGAATGAAAAATGATAAGATATGGTACATTGGGACATCAAGTGAAAACTTATGTGAAATTAAGTATTACATGATGAATTAAAAGAAAGTTAAGGTGTAAAAAAATCCTAAATGTATCCATCTATCTACCCTCACCTAAGCCTTAGATTACAAGCATACAAAGTGATGTGAATCCTAAAAGAACTAGCCTTGAAAACCCACGAGGAACAAAGCAATGTGAACCTAAAAGGTCGTAACCTTGAAACCTAACAACAAATTGAGTAAAAAATTTCCAAGAAGCTAGAATGAAGATTATGGGATAGGAAGTGGCATAATTTTTCCCAAGACTTGATAAGCTAATGAATGCCACAAGGTTTCCTAAGTCTTAAAAAGTTCTTAAAATGTTCAATTAAGAACCAAGAGGGAAAACTCTTATAATTTTATTCATAATATCTTATTTGTATTCTCATTATATAGGTTTAGCCTCATAATAAAAATAAACTAACTAATAAGGTAATTATAAAATCCTAAGTACTGTTTGAAAATAACATAATTCCTAAGATATCTAAACTCTAAAACAATAGTTATTTTTTGGTCTCCAAAGCATAAAATCCTAAAGAAAAAAAGTTACACAAGCGGTACTTTTCAAGAAGGATTCATTTTACACACATTCTACTCAAATTTTTTACCACATTTTGTTAGCCCATTTTAGTAAAAGTCTGAATTGAAAAATTTGTATCTCTATAAATATAGTAGCTTATGCTGTAAGATTTCTAAAAAAAAATTATTCACCTCAATTGGTTACTGGATGAAAAGATATGGAAAAAATACTTACAATTAGATATAAATTTTTTTTCAAATGAGATTTTATTGAATAACTTTTGCTCCATAGCTCAAAATTGACCCAATATGCTTGCTACATGATCCAAAGGATAAACAATCCATTAAGTGACTCATTTATTAATAGGCTAGAGCAATAATATTCCTTTATCCTCATCATTCTCTATTTCTTCAAAAAGATTCATCCTATAATCTTCGATGTAACATTGGGGATTGCCATAGTCACGAAGGATTATCCTTTTGATTTTTAACTAAATGCATAATTTATATTAGTAGAGAGGAGTGTAAAAAATAAACTTATGAAACATGTTCTAAAACTTAGTTGATTAGTATGCTTATATAAGTTAATTTTATGAGTGTATTGGATAATATAATGTGCAACACACACATGAATCAATTCGTCAAAAACCTTACATAACCTTATATTAATAAAATGTTGATTGATGAATATGTGAACTTCCTTGTTATAAAATCATACAATCTTTGATAGATAATTTTTTTACTAAACATGCAGGTATTAATATATATGTGTTTGTGAATGTACTACCCATATTATTTTAGCTAGTTAGATTTTGTTTTGTTTGAGGACAAATATAAAGTTAAATTTTGGAGTGTGATAACTCTACAAAAATAATTTAACTACTTCTAAATCAATTATTTATCTTGTTTCATACTAAATATCATGAAAAAACTAATTTATATTTAATTATTATAATGTAGGTGAAACAATGATAAACATAGTGAAAACGAGATAAAAAAAGTGAAAAAAATAAATCTTTGTTGCGACGCACACTTTTCTATTCCTCGATGCACATTGTTAGTATGCATTCAAAGAACACCGTGCGACGACGAGTAAAAATCTGTGCCCTAACTTGCCTTTTTTCACTAGCAATCAAAAAGATCCATATCATGACGTGCACTTTTCTATGTCCTAATATACATTGTTTTTTCACATTATATTACTCGTATGATCCGTATATTTGTAGTTAGTGTGTCATTGATGTTTTGAGAAATTAATGTGCATGGCATTATCAATGGAAAATACAAGAGTTCGTTGCATAGGACAATTGTAAACAATTGCACGAAGAGAAAATAACCGGCATTCTTAGCATGTCACTATGTCCTAAGGAAGACACGGTGGTGATGCCACTAGATGAACTTGTATTAATGGCTAAAGGAGAGAGAAAGTACTCGGATTTTATTTTGTTTGATTTGCTTTAATTCACCCAAAAACATTATAGAGCTGATTATTTCTACCCTCAAAAACTTCACCAAGTGGATATTATTTTCCTAAGAAAATTAATATTAATTATAATTTAAAATTCTGATAATATTAATAACATAAATTTAAACTTATTTTATACATATGTATAATTGTACCTTGCAAATATATAAAACAAATTAACAACTTTTTTATTTGTCATGATATAAATGATTTGAGAGTAAAAATTTACATAAAAATAAACATGCATTTGTCTCTTATTGAGACTCAAGAGAACACCTAATAGTAAAGGAGCTAAGCAAGTGAGAATCAACATTCACGCAGTGGACAAATTATTTAAAAATACATGGACTTATGTTGCTAAGCAAGTTGCATGTGATGCTTTTATTTCAGTTTAATTTGAAAAGTTATATATTCAACGTATCTAATTGATACAATTATAAATAAAGGTAATTATGTTGACTAATTGAAAATATATGCCTTAAATTGTGAAAGTTTGTAAAATATGGACCTGATTAACCTAGAGGGGGTGAATAGGTTATTTTTAATTTTTTATTAATTTACAATTTAATAACCTAAACAAAGCGGCCAGACATGCAATCGTGTGTAAGAGTAAAGTGCGGAAATAATAACACACGATATTTTTAGGTGGAAACAACCCTAGGTCACAACCGCTGACTTAAGGAAAACCAGGTCCCACCGGACCACCTAACTTTCCACTATGAAAATCAAATGTTCAAGTACAAACTCGGTCTTATGCTACCCTCCCTGAGGATGCGCCCCGATGTACTTTACTTACGAGCCCTACTGCTGTTTCACGATTTCCAATATTAACGTGGCGGTTTCCGGACCAACGTTCCAATAAGCTCCCATAAAATCAGATACGTTCCTAAATACGCAAAATAGTTAGCACAAAAACACAAGTGCCGTGTGTGTTCTAAAGCGGATTTAACAATGAATAATCCTAACTAGATGATTCAAAACATATGTCACTTAAATCAAATCAACTAGTAAATTCTAGAGTAAAAAGATTGACCTGAGTTCCATAAAAATGGCTTCTTTAAAGATTAATAATCAAATCAAATAATTATGATATGACAAAAACAATTATTTGATCTAACAATTTAATAACAAAATTAAAGAAGAAAACCATAAAAACATATTATCAAAATATCAAACTCTTTTATCACCAACTTATAAATTAATATATATTAATTACTTAAACATATTACTTATATATTAATCATCTTTACTGCGTGATGGTATTGTTCAACTTCCTTTATATATTATATATATATATATATATATATATATATATATATATATATATATATATATATATATATATATATATATATATATTACTTACCTATATCTCGCAGCGTGAAGACAATTAAACTCCTTTCCTCTGAATTTTTTGTTTATCGTTTTAAACCTTGACATATCGAGTTTTAACTTCTATTCGGCCTCCGTGTATTCACTTTCTATTTTTCCCCCTTCCACTCTAACCCTAATGTATCTATATATAGATAATAGTAATACTTAATGATATTAGGGTTAGGATTAAATGTGTTTTGGTCTTCACTTTTCAAAGTCCATTAAAAACAAAAAAACTTAATATTATCTTAAGATATATTATAAAAATATTTAATTAATAATTTCATAAATTAATTAAAGTTTGAATAAATATTTTAACATAAAATATAATTTTAGATTTATAAAAATGTGTTATTAAATGCATGAATGCAATCCTATGTGTCGTAGTTATAAAAAACATACCTGAAGTACGAATATCTGAAACTTGAATATTTGTTCGGTTTTCTTGATAAACTTGATATGCAAGCCTAAAAAACAAACTTACAAGTAAATATTTTGTCCACGAAAATAGCCAACACTCATAGTCCTTACAAACTCCCCCCTTTGGCATTTTTATTGTGGCAAACCTCTCACTACTACATGACACTTATAAAAATTAGATAAAAATACAATGAGGTCCCAGGACTCCATGAGTGGAACTATCCTGTAATGGTAAGTGAATCCATCTTATTTGCAACTTGATAAACTGTAAGTAATCGAAATGACATTGACAAAGCATAGGACAACTTGGCATGAAAGCCTCGTTGTACATTAGTTCAGTTACATAAAAATAAGGAAAGTGTAAAGAATAATCATGTAGTATGCATTCATATCAATCAAGCTTAATTAAATATGTTCTCCCTTATATGTATAACAAAATAAAAACATGGAAGTAAAAAATCTCTCCCCCTTTTTGACATACGAGAAGGACAAAGCATTAGACAAAGAATTGAAGTTAAACTTCTCCTAAAGATATATGATGTAAAATCAGAGTAATGTAAAAGTGCAATGTGCTTTAAACTCCCCCTAAGTTCTATGACACTCTAACTTAGAAACCAATTAAAAAAGTAATAAATGAAAATATTTTTTTTTGTTTTTTTTTTAATTTGCATACATAGCCACATAATATATTAAACTCATGTAATTACAAACAAGTACACATCCAATTGAGAACTCATCATTTTTTGTTTTAAACTCCAATTTTGATTATTTATCATATAAATAAATAAGTAGAATAGAAGAGGTCTGTAGCACACTTATGCAATATAATGACATGTTGACATTTACTTAAAATAGTATACATGTTTAAACTCCATAAATATGTCAATTAATTCATTTATGGTCTATCAAGAAAGACTAAAAAGAAAAAATATCACCTATCATATAAAAATATAATCGAGTCTTCAATCTTACAAAATAAAATATATTTACCAAAAGAGGACTTAATTTTTTTTTTATAAATGAGGTAAATGATACATATATATTTTTTAACCTCTATTAGCTCTTTCTTTTTGTGCATTCCAAGTACAAGATTTATAAACAATCACTTTTTGCATAATCTTTCCCTTTTTTTTGTTTTGTGTTTTGTGTTTTGTTTTTTTTTTTTTTGCACGAGCCATAAACCTAGCACGATGACTTTCACACTAGTTGTGAGGTAGCCCTCTCCGTTCATTGCGGTAGCTTCACACATCACAGTAGGTAGCCCTCTCAATACTAGGTGTCTCCATACGGTAAAATTTTAGTAAGCAAAAGTAGAACTCAACACAATTTTACAATCAAGATTAATGAAAGTCCTAGAGTCTTTCAAGAAAATTCATAAACTTCAAGCATAACATATATGTGTGTTCGTGAGTGTGTGAAGAAGTTTATGTCAACATCGATCATTATATGTATAAGAATATATGTGTATGCATAAGCCAAAATTGTAGCATAATTTATACAATAAATATCAAAATGAGTTGAGTCACTAAAAATGAGATTATGTGTATGGAAGTATTAAATAAGTTGAATACTGTGTTGGCCAAACAAGAATGCTATTTTTTCGTAAGTTTAACTAATAAATAAAATAAAGACAATAAAGATTGCTCACCTAAGTTCATTTAAGCACTCTAACAAAAATACCTAGATGAAGGAATAAAAGATGGTCAGGTGACCAAGAAAAAACCACCTTTCTAACCCAGCGTTTTCTTGCATTTTGATTTCTCTATATCATTGGGTTGGGACTCAACTAACTTAGGTTTCATAGGCGTATTTTTGAACTTAGCTGTTCTTTTCTCATTCATCCCAAATGAAGATGCAGTATGCATAATAGGATGATAATAATGAGTCATAGCATTAAAAGTACTAAATTTTGCTTGCCTATTTGAACCTAAGTCTTCATGCTTCCTAGTAGGATTTTTGAACAAGTTATTATAATTTCCATTCATCCTTGAGTATGATGTAGCATGCATAGATGAATAATGCTTATGGGTCCTACTATGTGAAGAATGATTAAGTTTAGGAGCATTCATCAAATATCTACATTTTGGTCTTATATGACCTTTCCTACCACAATGATGACAGATAGGCACAAACTTAACATTTTTTTCTACCATAGGTACGATAGTTCTTTGTGCATAAGTAGTAACAGTAGGAGTAGAGTTTAAGGACCTTACAAATGTGATTTTTGATGTTGAAGGTGTTGAATGTTCATCTATGTATCCAAGACCTCTCTTATTTCCATGTAGCTTTCCATAGTCTAGGACTTTGGTCAATTTTAAAAGCTTTTATGGTCAAATTCTTCACCGTATCTTTAGCAATACTAAGTTCTTGCCTAAGCTTTTTGTTTTCCTCAGTGGTTTCTACAAGTCTCAAATTCATTGCATTAATATTTTCAGACAATTCCTTTTTATCTTTCTCTAGGCGAGAGGAATTTATTTTGTGAATATTAATGATATCATTAAGTTTAGTTACTTCCACAAGTAGTTTATCTCTCTCTTCTCTAGAACCTAAAAAATCCATGAATAGTTCCTCATAACTTGATACATTAAACTTAGACAATAAGAAAGAGGAGTTTACTTCCTCATTTTCTTCATCTGAGCTAGAGTTAGAATCATTGTGGTGTGCTTTGGTAGTTGCGGTGAAGGCACGATAGTTTGTGTCATCATCTTCTGAGTTACTAGCATTATCCTGCTCACTTTCCGTGTCACTGAGTGTAGCATTAAATGTTTTTCCAAATTTATTTTTATTGTTTGCACAATCTATAGAAATATGACCAAAACCCCCACAAGTATAGCATCGAGGACTAGTGAGCTTAGTTTTCTTACCATCAGAGCTATGAGGCTTGATTTCCCTTGACTTTCGGTCCTTCGAACAACTAGATTGTCCCTTATTAGATTGATTATTTTGTTGACCCTTCATTTTCATAAACTTCTTCAATTTTCGTGCTAGCGAGACTAATGACTCATCATTTATATCCTCATCACTCTCAGAGATGTCCAGTTTGGAGCTTTTGAATGCCACATCCTTGATTTTCTTGGGACGATCAAGAGAAAGCTCATAGGTTTGGATTGACCCGACAAGTTTATCAATATTTAGTGTGTCCACATTCTTGCTTTCCTCATCATTTGTTACTTTCATCTTATAGTCATTTGTTAAGGAGCTTAGGAGTTTGCGCACTTGTATGGGTTGTGGAATTTTTCTCGCAAGGTTAGAGCAAGCATTAGTGATATCACGAAGCGGCATAGAATTGACCAAAAGTTTCGTTGTTGCTCATTTTAATAGAATCAAACTCGGATGTTAGCAATCTCAATTTTGTTTGTTTACTTGGGGAGTTCCTTCATGAGCAAGAAAGCGAAGTGCATTCCATGCATCTTTAGCGATCTCACATCGGAGATGCGTGAAAACTCATCCATCGACACTGCAGCGAATATTGAGCTTAGACCTTTTTGGTTTGCCCCAGGGTGCGTTATCTTGGTGGTCCAATCTCTTCTTGGCTTTATGATTGTTACACCATCTTTCGTTCTGAGGAAGGTGGTTCCCAACCATCGAGAATAGCATCGGACTTTTTCATCTTGTTTGAGAAAGGCTTGCGTACGAGCCTTCGATGGGGTAATTAAACCCATCGAAAGAGTGGGGGTGCAACGGATGACCCACCTTCTTTCATTTGGTCCATAAGTAAGTGTGTGTGTCCCTAAAGATCAATCTCACTAAGTGTGTCTAGTGTCGGCTCGATACGATTGAAAGTTTGTAAAATATGGACTGATTAACCTAGAGGGGTGAATAGGTTATTTTTAATTTTTTATTAATTTACAATTTAATAACCTAAACAAAGCGGCCGGACATGCAATCGTGTGTAAGAGTAAAGTGCGGAAATAATAACACACGATATTTTTAGGTGGAAAACTTGACCTAGGTCCACCAATGACTTAAGAGGAAAACCCAGGTCCACTAGGACCACCTAACTTTCCACTATGAAAATCAAATGTTCAAGTACAAACTCGGTCTTATGCTACCTCCCTGAGGATCTTTGCCCCGATGTACTTTACTTACGAGCCCCTCACTCTGTTTCCACGGTTTCCAATATTAACGTGGCGGTTTCGGACCAACGTTCCAATAAGCTCATGAAATCGTCAGAATCGTTTCGAGTAAGCGCAAAATAGTTAGCACAAAAAAAACACAAGTGCCGTGTGTGTTCTAGAAGCGGATTTAACAATGAATAATCCTAACTAGATGATTCAAAACATATGTCACTTAAATCAAATCAACTAGTAAATTCTAGAGTAAAAAAGATTGACCTGAAGTTCCATAAAAATGGCTTCTTTAAAGATTAATAATCAAATCAAATAATTATGATATGACAAAAACAATTATTTGATCTAACAATTTAATAACAAAATTAAAGAAGAAACCATAAAAACATATTATCAAAATATCAAAATCTTTTATAAATAACTTATAAATTAATATATATTAATTACTTAAACATATTACTTATATATTAATCATCTTTACTGCGTGATGGTATTGTTCAACTTCCTTTATATATTAAATATATATATATATATATATATATATATATATATATATATATATTACTTACCTATATCTCGCAGCGTGAAGACAATTAAACTCCTTTCCTCTGAATTTTTTGTTTATCGTTTTAAACAACGTACATATCGGTTTAACTTCTATTCGGCCTCCGTGTATTCACTTTCTATTTTTCCCCTTCCACTCTAACCCTAATGTATCTATATATAGATAATAGTAATACTTAATGATATTAGGGTTAGGATTAAATGTGTTTTGGTCTTCACTTTTTAAAGCCCATTAAAAACAAAAAAAACTTAATATTATCTTAAGATATATTATAAAAATATTTAATTAATAATTTCATAAATTAATTAAAGTTTGAATAAATATTTTAACATAAAATATAATTTTAGATTTATAAAAATGTGTTATTAAATGCATGAATGCAATCCTATGTGTCGTAGTTATAAAAAACATACCTGAAGTACGAATATCTGAAACTTGAATATTTGTTCGGCTTTTCTTGATAAACTTGATAGCAAACCTAAAAACAAACTTACAAATAAATATTTTGTCCACGAAAATAGCCAACACTCATAGTCCTTATAAATTGTTACATATTTACTAATTAAGAAACATGAACAAGAACACTCCTTTCGATATGCTTTGTATATTTTAAATAATATTAATATTTTATAGTATCAAACTTTTGTTTTAAGTGAAAAAAATATTTTTAGCAGGTGTGTACAAAAACCAAGAACTAACTAAACTAAATAATAATAAAAAAGATAATAAAATTCATACCAATTTAATCTAATTTTATTGATTATGAATTATTAATATATATATATAATTTTTAATTTCAATTAAGGTTAAAGTTTAACTTTCAAATGTCAAACTTATATACATTATCGTATTTAGCTCTAATTAAAAATTAAAATAAAATAAATTCAATTTTATAAATATGTAATTTTTTGAAAAAATATAATTATATTTATCAATTTTTTTAAATCAAATTATAATTTTTATGTTTTAAATATGTGATTTGTGAATAATAAAAGTAATATATTTATGATTTAATGGTTTTGAACTAATAGAAATAACCGACAGATTCCGACTCCATCTACTCAAAAGTCATATTATCATTAAGGCCATAATAATATAGAATTATTTTTCTTTTAATACTTCCAAACAACTTTTTGCTATATGAAAGTTCACTTTTGTGAAAATCTTTGGACTTCTAACTCTAAATATAAACGAAAAGATAAATTACAATATAAGGTTCTCTCTCTCTCTCTCTCTCCTCCTGAAATTGGATTGAAATTTAGCTGATTTGGGTGATTATAAATTAAGTAATTCATTAATTTTAGATAATGGAGGTTCCCATTATGATATGAAAAAAAATTATATTTCAGAACAATTTAAAAAATATATAAATTAAAATGAACATAATTTAATCTAAAAATATTTAATTAGATTTGATATAATTAAAATATATAAATTAAACATAAAATTATTATTTTTATAAAATTTTAATAATGTTATTATTGTTATTTTTATAAACAATTTTTGAGTGTTAAATTCTTAATTTTAATTCTCGAATTTTACAATTACTCTGAATTTACTTTAGCAAAAGAAATCCCCATGATTTAGTGTATAATTTAAAAGATTGAGTAGTGAATTCCATATAAAGATGCCGCTTCTCATAATTTAGGAAGCATTAATCCACCAAGATTCTTCCAAAGCAAAGTCTTGGCTTTTCCCAGCTCACTTCTATTTATGTTATTTAAAATTGCTTACCATATCTTTTCTTGGCACACGTGTGCAGAGTCTGCAGACTCACTATTCTCTTTTTCATACATATATCTCTTCAGGATGGTAGACGAAGTGCGATGGGGTTGAACACTCTTTATTCTGTCCACGATGTAAAATTTACCTTTTTTCTTTATTCAAAATTCATATGAGACCCCGAATGAAAATATATATAATATTTTAAATTTTATTTTTATTTTTATTACAAAGAAAATTATAATAAAAATAAATCAATAATAAATATTTTATAATAAAAATAAAATTTAGAGTTAATAAAAATATAAAATAAATAATATTTATGTGAAAGTGATAAAAATAAAAATATATAACAATAAATATATAATCATTTTATATTAAATAATATTGATAAAAACTTTTTATAAACTAGTTTAAAATAATAATAATAAATTATAAAATAATTAAAATAATTTTTATATAAAAAAGTTATTAATGTTTTAATAAAATAAAAATATAATTTAAAGATAAAATATATAATATATAATTCATTACTTATGATTAATTTGAGTTTAAATGTGATTAAATCTATAAAAAAATTAAAATGTTAAAAAAATTAATATTTATTAAGATAAAATATATAATATCTTGTCCTTTTATAAAACACTTATCACCATTTCCTATTTTTCATTTTCTATTTTATTATCTGTGTTCTTATCTCAAATCAAATAATTCTTACAAAAATTTACCTATATAAAAAATTTGCATCCCTATTCTCTTCCTAATGAGATTTTATTGTTATAATTAAGTAATAATATCAATACAATTATTTTTTTTTAATATTATAACATATGAAATTATTTTTTAATTTTATAATATTGTATTTTAATATCACTATGGTTAAATAACTTTATCATTAATGAAAAATAATTATGACATTAATAATTTAAGTTGTATCAACATGTATAATTCTTTTAGTTTTGTCACTTTATATTTCATGAATTTTGATATATATTAAATGTACACTAATGTTAGCATGCCACCTAGCATAATTTTCTCTAAAAATGAAAAAAAACACTATTGAATAACTATGTGTCATAAATCTAATAATAGCATTGTATATTTTAATAAAATTTAATTAATGATTTGTTAACATGTATTGCTACACTACTAATATAATATAAAATCACTCTTCAAATGAATAATTTTTTTTTATTTTTAAAATATTTTGACGCACAACATAACATAATTCATGTGAGTAATTTGTGTGGATTTACCATTCATATTTATGGAAAACTTACAATGATCGTAACATTATGGAAAGGAAAACTTTTATCATCCCGAATTAGTTGGAAAATGATGTTTACCATAATAGTGTGTGCATTTAACATTCATATATTTGAGAAAAACTAGTGATGATTGGGTGGCATTATGGAAAGGAAAAAAAATTTCATCCCAATTTAGTAGGAATATATGATGTTTATGATTAGTAAATAGGAATTATGATTATTTTCTTATTTTTTTTTATCTTATCTAATCTCATGTTATATATATATTTCATATGTTATTTAAATTACCATAGTCTCGTTTAAATAATATACTTTATCAATAATATATTTTATCAATAACTTCAAATTAATTAAGTGTATTAGATATAAAATACAATATCTAGATGAAAAATCAAGCAAAAACAAAGAAAGAAAAAAATATCTATAATCAAAGTTCAATAAATAGAGTAGTAACTTTGACTATGAGAATTAGATATTGGTTATTTTAGTTTTTGCCAGTTTATCAAACAATTGGTTAAAAATAATATTTTTGTAGTTCATTATAAAATTATCTTTGTTGTTTGCATTCTTTTCACAAACAAATTAATATTCATGATCATTTTCTCATTAATAATATTTCAACACACATGTATATATACTTCATTATAATTGTTACATTCAAAAACTTGTTAGTCAATGCATCAACATACCACAACTTTCAAATAAGTATATGAAGGTATCTCAAATTATACTACATAGAACTATCTTTAGTTTATAGTTGGAGGTTACCAATTCCCTTCCTTCCATGAAGGCAGGCTCGCCATTTACCAGCTAATTACGTTGATTTCTTTTTTTAATTTAATTTTGTTTCATATATACATAATGGAATCTATACTACTATTCTCATACCCACCCTTAATCTTCATAATCATCAACGTAACAAATTAGATTCTAATAAAACCTATAACCTTTTTGTTCATCATCATGATCTTCAAGAGAAACAATCATGAGTTGTATCCAATAATTTCATATGGTCAAAAGAGAACTTAGTGAAGTCTAATGAAAAACTAAAAGAAGCATTAGTGGATCTTGAAGGTTTCTTTAAGGGTGATGAATTGGAAACACAAAATGATGTCAATCTCATAAGATCTTTATGCTTAAGCCATGGTTTCTTTCAAGTCATCAATCATAATGCTCATTATATCTCATTAAATGTTATTTGAGTTAAATTAAAATTATTTAAACTCATTTAATATTGAAATCCGTTTAATATAATTGGATGATGTTTTTATTGTTTTAAGTTTAATTTACTTTATGTAATTTTTGATAGCTTAAAATATGTTTCGAGATCATGTCTATATTAATATCGATTATTGTACTTACAAATTATATGTGCACACGTGTGGTTGTATTTGTTCTAGAGTGGTGTATCAAAGACATTGTAAAGCAATGAAGAAGCTTGATATGGCAATAATGGAGTTCTTAACAATTAGTTTAGGAGTTGATCGACTTCATTATAAGAAGTTCTTTGAAGATGGTTGCTCTATTATGAGATTGAATTACTATCCATCTTGTCAAGAATCAAATTCAACACTTGGTATTGGTCTTCACTGTAATCCAACCTCCTTAGCTATTCTTCACCAAGACCAAGTTGGTGGTCTTGAAGTTTTTGTCAATAACCTATGGCATTTCATTCGCCCTCTTCAAAATGCCATTGTCATTAATATTTGTGATATTTTCACAGTAAATTTTCTTCTTATTCTTCTATTTTACTTAAATAAGATGAGATAGTGTACGCCCATAATGAATATTGCATTAGAAGATAATCGACGTGTACCTAAGAAATGTACGTGCACGAGCATTATCTAATGGGAAATACAAGAGTTCGTTGCATAGGGCAATTCTGAACAGTTAGTTACACGAAGAGAAAATCGCTGGTATTATTTGTACGTCCTAAGGAAGACAATGTGGTGAACTTGTATTAATGGCTAAAGGAGAGAGAGAGAGAGAGAGAATACTTATATTTCATTTGGTTTGATTTGCTCCAATTCAGCTAAAAACATTATAGAGTTAATGATTCTGCTCTCAAAAACTTCACTATGTGGTTATTATTTTCTCGAGAAAATAAATCTTGATTGTAATTTAAATTTTTCATAATATTTAAAAATATTAATAACATAATTTTGTACCAATTTTTACATTTTTACATCTAGATCGCATATATCTTACAAATACACAGAAAAGTTAACAATTTTATTTATTTATTAAGATATAAATAAATTTGAGTTAAAAATTATACAAATTTTGTGTTGTTAAGGTATGATTATCACATTATTTTGCAATGGTACGCAGTTGAGTATACGTCAAATTTATTCGCATTTTGATTATTTTTCATTATTAATAAAAATGTATTAGTAGTCCTACTAAATTAATCATAACTCATGAGTACACTTACACGTAATCAAATAGATTTTCAAGTTTTTGATTTTGATTATAAGGAAATCTAATATTATTTTACACCGTTGAGATATTTTACAAACGGACAAACCCAAAAAGTTAAAAATAAGAACATGAGATCTGATGGTTCAGACATGAATAGTATGCCTTTTCATTAAATTAGATTTAATTAATATATCATATAAATAAATTAAATTTAAAAAAATAATATTTTAAAAAATTATAATAATAAAAATAATATTTTGATAATATTAAAACTTGTTAAATTAAACACCAAATTTAATATTGATTGTTTTTAGACCCAATAATCTTTAATTTAATAATTATAATAATAATAATTAATAATAAAAAATTTATATAATTATAAATATGTTCTTTATTTTTAATTTAATAAAAAAAGATGTTACATCTACTCTAGATATAAACATGTTGATAATTGTTAATTCTGTAAGAATTTATTGAGTATTAAAAGATTAAAAATTAAAATTAAAAAAATATGATTATATTTTATACACGTAATTTATCAGTAATTCTATAGTTATTGTTCCTAAAATTTTCTTTGTCAATAATTGAGGGAGTTAGTACCTCATTTGGCCACCAAATAGATATGTAACTAATTGAAATGAATTTAATAATTAACAAATTTAAATATTTATAATTTAATTTGAATAGTAAATGATATTTAATGTGAAATAAATATTATATTTTTTAGTAATAAAAATATATGAATTGTACATAAAAATATTATTTTTGTTAATACAAATTTTAATTTTTTTGTTCTTTTTTAAAAAATTTGTCATGATTGATTTGGCACTAAAACTTCACTAGCATAAATGGTTCAATTTAGAAAAATAAAAATAGCATTCATAAAACTTATAAGTATCAAAATAACATTTATTTATATCCAATTAATATATTTTTAATATTAAATAAAAATTCAACTTATCATTTCATATTTAACAACATTCAAATGGATAATATTTTAATTGAATTATAATTATTTAGACATGTTTAATGTTAAATACTATCTAATTGAATCTCATTTAATATTATTAGGATGAAATTTTATTGTTATAAATTTTAGTTCAATTTATGTGATTTTTTTAAAAAAAGTTAATATAACAATTACTACAACTTAATTTTTATAATAATCAATTAAAGAAAACAGAGATGCAACTTAATTTAGTCAATAATTAATCAATTAGTCCTTTGGTTCCAAAAATATAATTAATAAGTTCCAATATCCTTCCGCGTTCAATTTAAGTGCATTAGTTGTTAAGAGAGCAAAGCACTTTCTTGATGCAAAAAATAATAAATTTGCAATCAAAAAGTTAAATCAACAACCAATATAATAATAACAAAAAAAAAAAAACAAAACAATAGTGTTACTTTCGAAAAAACAAAAATATAGCATATTAATGAGAGTGAGTTATCAACATATTGCCCTTATAATAATTTATACCACCCTATCTTACATATTTATATGAGTCGAATATTTGTTATTTATTATTGAGTCACATAATTATAATAATATTAATTTGACATGTTTGCAGAATTATAATATAAATTAATTTTAAAAGATAATATAAATGATTGTAGAGATGACAAAAATAACTAAATATATATATATATTATATAATAAGTACTACACGACATATTCTACTTCTATAGTGTTTAGAACGATTAGTTCATAAATCATACTTAATTGGGCGAATAATACAAAAGCGTGGGTCGAATAATTTTGATTTTTTTTTTTTGCAACATTTCGATCATCCTAAAAAGAAATTAAGCTAGAAAAATGCTTTTAAATAAGCTTTGTACATGTTCTGGCCAGCAGAACCGATGGCCAATTGAAGTTAAACGAATAACTTGTGACCTTGCTTAAGCTCTCCACTTGTCTAATAATAATCTCCCTTTCTTGTTATATATACTTTTAAGGCAAAAGAGTAATGTTACAAATTTGTAATGACTTTAGCACATACTTCTTATATTATAACATTATTTAAAAAATTTAAAACTAATTTATTTTTCTAAACTATAATGTACATATACTTATTTTCTCAAAACATAATTTTTTTTTTAAAAAAGAAGTTAAAAAGTGAAACAATATGACTAATTAGATCATATAAAAACTTGAGAAACTCTTTTATTTCTCATTTCAAATTACAAATTATTATGTTTGTTTTGATCTTAACACAAGACTCATATTTCTCTTATTTCAGATCACAATTTTAAAATACATTAAATATGATTAAAAAATATTTTAAAAATTAATTTAATTAATAGAGTTAAAAATCGGTAGTAAGTTGTACTAATTACATATGCCAGTTTTGATCAATGATCGTATATTTTGGTTATTATGTATATATATATAATTACATTTCTTATAATTTTGTGATTTATGATAATAGTTATAGTCGGATTCGTATCCAATAAATAAATTATTGCATCAATATTGATTGTAATATAATTATAATATATAAAATTATTTTACTAACATAATATCAAAATTAGTTCTGGTTTGATCGATGATTTGTGTTTTATCCTTAACAGTTTCATCATGACTTTGTAAGATTAAGAGTTGATAAATTTTACTTGGTCCAACATTGATTAGGAGTGAATTAGTCTAAATTTTTAACATAATTCAAGTTTTATCACAAATGTTCGCGTTTGTACAAGTGTATAAATATCTATTTTCATTGTTCGGTTTTTTCTTTGTTTAGCAAAACGATAATTTACCATGATTTGAAACAGGATATTCTCTAAAGAAAAATAATTGATCAATTCATATTAAAGAGAAAGCCTGATCATATACGGACGATTTTTTTTAGGAGTTTCCAAAGTGTGTATACAAACCATATCAACCTGAGTACAAAATGTATGTGAGCGTATTTATGTTTTTACAAATTTTATTAAAATAATTACTACAAAATTCATTGAGATTTTTCAAACCTTATAAAAATATCATCTAAGTTTGTAATATAAGTTTCTCTTTATCGTTTTATTGCAATAACTTTCTATAAATTTCTTTAGATTTATTGATATTTTTAAGAATATTTTCACAAAAATTTCCTTTAAAAGTGAAGAAATAAATAATATAAATGAGTGTAATTATTAATTTTTAAACATTTTATGTTGTTTTAAGTATGTATATTTTTATATATTACATAAATAATCAAAGATAAATATTAATATATTTTAAGAATAGGGATCATCATTCTCCCTTTTATTTGAATGATATTTAATTAAAAAATGTTTAATATTAATTATATGTATTATATATTTTTTAATAATAAAAATATATATAATTTGAAAATAAAATATGTTGTTTTTATGATTATAAAATAAGTATTATAAATACTATTTAAAAAAAATTATTGATGATAGAAATAGGTGGCGTTGAAATGCAAATGACTAGCTATATCGTATATGTAGCACTTTATATACATGTACGTAGGGGTTCATGAAGGTTCACCGTTTGATAATTGAACATTTGGAGTTATGTGAGTAATCCAGGCAAAATGACAACGCTTCACGCCAAACAAAATCCATAAAAAGAAAATAATAGCAGCTGTACGTGTCAAATCCTACTTATATTAGTCTTTTTCAACTTATACGGACAATCTCATTGCTTGTCACGTGCTTATGGACTCAAGTACCCAGAAGCCAATTCATCAGTATTCTTTCACCCAAACACGACAATTACCATGCTGTCTATATATGCTAACGATATTTATGATGGCAATAAACGATCAAAATAAAATAATGATATTTATAATTTAACAGATTTTATTCTTTAATTTAGTTTAAGTTTATGGGATGAATTTTTAAAAAATATTTATTACACTAATAAAATTAATATGTATATAAAATAAAAAAAATACAAAAAAAATGAAATTAATTTAAAATAATGGTACATAAATATTTTTCAAACTCACTCTTTTATCACTAATTTTTTAGAAAAATATCCTAATTTTTTTCCTAAAATATTATCTCTCACTCTCACACATACACAATATTATTTTTCATCAAAGTAAATTGTTCCTTTAGTTTTGTTTTGTTTCTCATCTTTGGTGTATCTTTTTAAGACAAAATCATTGTTTATTTATAGGTAAAATTGCAGTCACTAAAGTCAAATATAATTAATAAGATTATACTTAATTTTTTATTTTCTTCGAATGTAAATAATGGGATTGCAACTACATTTTTTTATTTTCCTCCCCTTCCATGTTGACGGTACCTATAAATCTCTCCCTCCTGACTACATGAAAGTTTCACTAATCCAACAGTTAAATGATATTATTAAAATTTTTGTAGCTTCTTCTTCATTACATTCCTAATCCAATGATATATTTCATCAATATGTTTTGATCTTGAATTAAATGAGACATTATTTCCAAGGTGGTTAACACTGACTATCACAAAATAACTGGTAATTGTCTTACTGTAACTCAAGTTTTTCAAATATACGTATCATAACAAGTAATATAATGATAAATAAAAATCGTTCCCATTGAGATTATTTTATTAGAAACTGATTTTTAAAACTAAAAATAATAAAAATCAAATTTTTTTGATGTTTTTATATTTTAAGGAAGAAAAATTAAAATAACTAAAAGTAAATAGCAATAATTAATTAAATCAGATTTTGTGACTAAAAAGATATATAAGAAAATATCTAGGAATATTTAACCCCCCAATTTTCTAAACATATGAATCGCTAAAATCTCTTCAATATAATATCAATTAATTACATAATCAATTTAATTTAGCCTAGTATGTATTCCTCTCTCAAGTAAACTATACATCATATAGTAATTAATTTATTCACACTCTCATGTCAATTAAATTGCATACTACTCATTAAGTTCATCAATTATGGATCACATACATAAGAATCATACATCTCTACCTAGAAACTATGCATGTTATTTAATCAAGATAAATAATTAAATAATTCTCTAAAATCTATTTAATTACCTCTATAGATAAATTATTGGTCAAATAATTAATAGGATGAAATCAAATTAAATAATATAATTAAATTAAAATTATAATTGAGGTAAAATTTTATATCATCACATGGTGAAAATTGGGTTCAAGATCCCTAGATTAATAAATTAATTACACATAATTGTGTTAATAAAGCTCATATTTTTCATAAAGAAAGACAATTAATAAAGACAATTAATAAAGACTCATATCTTCTTGAATCTCTATCAAAATTGTGCCATCTCTTGAATTGTTTTGTATTTTTATCTCTTTTTTAGCTCTAAAAACTGATCAAAATTATGTTAATGGAGGCTAATTAGGTTTTATAGAGTGATTAGGGGCTTAAATAAAACTCAGGTGCAATCTGGACCGTCTGATCAGCTTCAAATCAAGGGATACGATCAAAATAAGCAAAATTGATAGTTTCATCCAATCAAAGTGTGACACGTGGCAGTAGAAATTCATGGGGAGAATCAAGGAGCGACATGTGGTAGGGGAGACCAATCATAGTCAACATTCACTGAGTCAGCGACACGTGGCGCGAAGTGATTCACGAAAACAGATAGCGTGGCGCACGGGTGGAACGCACGGAGCAATGGCGTCTTGATCGATTTTCGAACTCAAATTGAACGTCGTGTTGACACGGGGTGCATGTTTCGTTCTCCTCACACGCGGTGCGATGTGATTCACTCTTCGTGCTTGTGTGGCGTCTACGTGGCTTGCCGAGTCAACTCCTCTGCTTGCGTGGCATGCCACATGGTAGTTTTTGATTGGTCATGCATTAAAAATTCATAAAAAAATCCATAAAAAATTCCAAATATTATATTTTCACACATTTTCACTAAAAAGTTTATTTTTAGTATTTTTAACTCAAAATACTATTTATTTAATAAAACAAGTAAATATTAAGTAAAAAAGTGTGCTAATGACTCTATTTTCATATAGTGATCATAGTGCAACACATTTTTGTAATTTTACTGTCATGACACAACGCCCCCTGGAAATGTAATCAAGTAACCTGAAGTGAATTTTCTAAAATCCACATCGCCAGCCATATCTGCATCTGTGTATCCAACTAACACAGGTTTTTATTTCTAAAACATAAGCATATTTTGGAAGAACCTTAAAGATACCTGAAAATTCATTTCATTGTAGCTCAATATTTCTTTCTAGGATTTGAAAGTAATCTACTCCCAACTCTAACTGCATGAGCAATATCTATTCGTGTACAAACCATGACATACCTTAGATTTCCAACTACTAAAGCATATGGAACATTTTCCATATTTTTCTTCTCTTTGTCTAAGGAAGAGCTATGCTTAGAACTTTGCTTAAAGTAATTAGCAAGAGGATAACTAATCACTTTAACCTTGTGCACATGAAATCTCTGAATTACTTTCTCAATGTACTTCTCTTGTGACAACCATAATTTCTTGGCACCTCTGTCTCTAATAAAACTCATGCCAAGAATCTACTTTACTGGCCTCAATTCTTTCATGACAAAAGACTTACTCAACTACTTTTTTAAATTATTGATTCTGAAATTATTTTGGCCAACAATAAACATATCATCCATATAGAACAAATGAATAATGAAATCATCATCAAATCATTTCTACACAAAACAAAATGGCCTGAAGTAGTCTTTTTTTAGCCTTGCTCCCCTATAACAGACTCAAACTTCTTGTACCATTGTCTCGATACCTGTTTTAAGCCGTAGAGGCTTTTCTTCAATTTGATAACATAATTTTTTCCCTTTTGCTTGAAACCCTTTGGTTGCTCCATATATATCTCTTCTTCCAAGTCACCATGTAGGAAGATAGTTTTGACATCTATTTGCTCAACCTTCAGGTTAAGACTTATTGCTAACCGTAACATAGTATAGATGGATGCCATTTTATAACTGGTGAGAAAATATCGTCAAAGTCAACTCTTTTTTCTTTGGCTAAATCCATTGACAATCAATCTGGCTTTGTATTGCGGAATGAAACTGTGTTCTTCTTGCCTCACCCTAAACAACCATTTATTTTCCAAAGCCTTTTTCTCGTTGTTCAGCTTCATCAGCTCAAAAGTTTTGTTCTCATGCAAGGAATTTATCTCATCTTGCATGGCTTAAATCCATTTTTTGTTTGGATTTGTCACCCATGGCTTTTTTATAACTTTTAGGTTCTCCTCTATCAATGAAAGTTACATATTAATCTGAAAGATATATGATAGAAGGTCGTCTCTGTCTATCACTTCTTCTCAGTGGAACAAGAGACGTCATAGATGTTGGTACTGGATAATGAACATCATCATCTCTCTCGTCTTCAGAACCAACATCTATGAGAGCATCATCTTCATAAGGTGGATAAACTTGGTCTTCATCTCCAACTTGTCTTGGCACTGATGTTGGAGGAATTAATTTCAAAATTGATGAGTCACCATTGGACTTAGGAATATCCTTCTTCATTTTGTCAACATCTTCAATGGTCTTATCTTAAACAAATACAACATCACGGCTTCTGATAAGTCCTTTTGCAATCGAATCATAAAATCTATTGTCAAATTTATCTTGACCATAGTCAATAAAAATAAATTCAACTGAGTAAAATAATGACACCGATAATTTAACGTCATCTTTTAATTTAGACTATGTTCACGGTTTTCGAAAATATTTTTTTCACTAATAAAATTAATTGATACAAAGTAAGAATCAATATAACAAATTGATATAAACCCAAAATAACAACACAAAAATGTTTTCCAAACTCACTATTTTGTCACTTACCTTTTAAAAAAATATCACAAATATTTTTCTTAAATATTCTTCTCACTCTCTCACACACATAATACTATTTTTCATCAAATGAAATTGTTTCGACTTTGCTTTGTTTCTATTCTTTGATATGTGTCTTTAAAGCAAAAACATTACATATTTATAAGTAAAACTATAGTCATCAAAGTCAAATATGATTAATAGAGCTACACCTAATTTTTTTTCCAAACGTAATTAATGGGAATACAACCAATATTTTTATTTTCTTTATCTTACATGTGTCACCTACACTTTACATTATTATATATCACTGGTGAAAAAGGGTGAATATGTAACATCGGATCATACAATATATTTCTAAGTATACTGAAGGTATCTCAAATTATTGTACTAAATATAATTATTTTTAGTTTTTAGCAAGAGATTATCAACTTCCTTTCCTTATAAATAAAGACCAGTTATATACCAGTTGATTACTTTGATATCTCCTTTTAATTTATTTCTGTTTTATATATACATAATGGAATCTACACTACTATTCTCGCACCCATCTTTAAATCTTCATGATCATCAACGTAACAAATTAGATTCTAATAAAACCCAAAACCCTTTTGTTCATCATCATGATCTTCAAGAGAAACAATCTAGTGTTGTGCCCAAGAATTTCATATGGCCAAAAGAGGATTTAGTGAATTCTAATGAAGAATTAAAAGAAGCATTAGTAGATCTTGAAGGTTTCTTTAAGGGTGATGAGTTGGAAACACAAAATGCTGCCAATCTCATAAGATCTTCATGCTTAAGTCATGGCTTCTTCCAAGTCATCAATCATGGTATTGATATTTCTATCATTCAATCTGCTCATGATGTTATGGGTTCTTTTTTTAAACTTCCTCCCACCAAAAAGCTCAAGGTTAAAAAGATGCCTGGAAGTTTATGGGGTTATTCTGGTGCTCACGCTGAACGTTTTCAATCTAAACTTCCATGGAAGGAGACTCTTTCTTTTGGTTTTGATCATCATCTAAATTGCTCCCAACCACTTGTGAAAAATTACTTCCTTTCCAATTTAGGAGAAGAATTTGAACAAACAGGGTAAGTATATATATTTCATATATATGATCCTTAATTGTTCTGATACTTTTTTAGTTATCAATCTATTTAAAAACTTAAAAGAGAAAACAATAAAAATAAAATTCTTAAAACTTGTACCCTTAAAAATATATAATGAATTTATATTTATGTTAACATATTGAAATATATAAATTTATTGTTTCATATTGAAATATATTCAAATTAAATTACTTTTCTTTAAATTCATGTTAAATATTATTTTATAAAATTTTATGGATGAACACTTGTCAACTTTGCCTTTATATTAATATCAATTATTATACTTAAAAACTTGTATGCACAACCATGTTTGTTGTAGAGTGGTATATCAGAGATATTGTGAAGCAATGAAGGAACTTGCTATGGCAATAATGGAGTTATTAGCGATTAGCTTAAAGGTTGATCGATTACATTATAAGAATTTTTTTGAAGATGGTTGCTCTATTATGAGATTGAATTACTATCCACCTTGTCAAGAACCAAATTCAACACTTGGTACTGGTCCTCACTGTGATCCAACCTCCTTAACTATTCTTCACCAAGACCAAGTTGGTGGTCTTGAAGTTTTTGTCAATAACAAATGGCATTCCATTCGCCCTCTTCAAAATGCCATTGTCATTAATATTGGTGACACTTTCACGGTAAGTTTTCTTCTTATTCTTCATTTTTATTTAAATAAAATTAGATAGTGTCTGTATTGCATCACAAGACAATTGATTTTTGAGAAATGTACGTACACAGGCATTATCAAACGGGAAATACAAGAGTTCGTTGCATAGAGCAGTTGTGAACAATTACATAGAGAGAAAATCACTGGCATTCTTTGTATGTCCTAAGGAAGACAAGGTGGTGATGCCACCAGATGAACTAGTATTAATGGCTAAAGGAGAGAGAAAATACCAGGATTTCACTTGGTTTGATTTGCTCCAATTCACCCAAAAACATTATAGAGCTGACGATTCTACTCTCAAAAACTTCACCAAGTGGCTATTATTTTCCCAAGAAAATAAATCTTCATTGTGATTTAAAATTTCAAATAATACTAAGGAATGTTAAGAGTATAAATTTGTATTTATCTTGTAAATATATATAAAAAATTAACATTTTTTCTATTTGTCACTAAATAAACGATGTGAGTGTAAAAAATATTTAAATATATGTGATATTAACGTATTAATATTATGATATTATTAATGGTTCACACTATTACAAATAACACATCTTAAATCAGTTAGGTGAATCAACTTAAAATAAAGAGTCTTAAAAGAGATTTTAAGTTGATTTACAAGTATAATCGTGAACTCATTTTAAATTTTATATTCTTTTTAACATATTTTGATCATTTTTTGCTATCCTAACTACCTATTTACGATCACATTTTAAAAAAATGTTTAAAAGAATTTTTAAATATTACAAGTAATTAAAAAATTAATTAATTACTTAAAAATTAAATTTATAAAAAAATATATATACAATATAAATATATATATATATATAATTTAACTTAAATTACAACCAACGATTCTTTTATTATAGATGTTATCATAGATTTTATGATATTCTTACTTTATTTTAATGCTACGAAGCTTGATTTGTTGTTTAAAATTACGTCTCATTCATAATGTTCAAGGAACTATTTATTTAGATGAGATGGAGTTTGAGTAAATGATATGTTTATTTATCAATATTTTTTATTTATCACTAAAAATTATTAAATTTATTAAGATACTAAATTCTCTCCGAACATATTCTATTTTTTTTCTTTCCTTGTTTCTGCTTGATTTTTCAACACGATGTTGTATTTTTTATCTTATACATTCATTAACTTTGTTGTTATTAATAAATTATATTTTTAAATGAGTCTATGGTGATCTGAATAACCTATAAAATATATAACAAAATCATAATTCCTATTTACTAATCATAAACATCATATATTCCTACTATATCAGGATGAATTTATTTTTTCCTTTCCATAATACCACCCTATCATCGCTAGTTTTTCTGGAATATATAAATGTTAAATGCACACACTATTATGTGTATTTAATATATATCTAACATTCATTAAATATAAAGTCACAAAAATTAAATATAAAGTCACAAAAAGAAAAAAATGATGGTATTGATACAATTCAAATTATTATTATCATAATTATTTTTTATTAATAATAAAATTATTTAAATATAATGATATTAAAATATAATATTAAAAAATTAAAAAATAATTTTATACGTTATAATATTAAGAAAAATATTGTATTGAAATCATTACTCAATTATAACAATAAAATCTGATTTGGAAGATATTAGGGATAAAATTGTTCAAATATGTTAAATTTTTATAGAGTTTATCCAATTTGAGGTAATAATAGGGATAATAAAATGAAGAATGAAAAATAAGAAACGGTTACCTATTTTTTATAATGTGACTTATGATAAAGACAAAAATTGTATTCTCTATCGGGGTAGAATGATATATCATATTTTAATAAATATATAAAAATTTAATATTTTAATATTTTAATAGATTTAATTACATTTAACCTTAAATTAATTATAAATAATGTATTATAATATTTTATATTTTATCCTTAAGATATATTTTTATTTATCCCAAATATCAATAACTTTTTTTTATAAAAATTATTTATATAAATTTTAAAAATATAAAATTTTATAATTATTTTATAATTTATTGTTATTATTTCAAACTTGTTTGTAAAAATGTTCTATTAGTATTATATGATATAAAATTATTATGTATTTATTGTTATATATATTTTATTTTTATTTCTTTTACACAAATATTATTTATTTTTTATTGTTTATAAACTAAAAAGTTTATTTTTTATTATAAAATATTTATTATTAATTTACTTCTGTCATAATTTTCTTTCTAATAAAAATAAAAAAATAATATTTAAAATATTACATGTATTTTTGTTTTCTTTTTAATAAAAATTAAAAAATAATATTTAAAATATTAAATGTATTTTTGTTTTCTATTTGAGATCCCGTTCATATTTAGGTATTTGTTTTACTAAAAATTCTTGATATATTTACATCCCATTTCAAATCACTATTATATATATATAATTAATTACTTTATATATATTTTAAACAATCATTAAAATAAATTTTATTTTTAAGTCTCAACACTTAAATCTTAACAAATCATTTTTAAATAAGTTTAATTTTATATAACAATATATAACACATAATTATGTATATATAAAACCAAGGAAGAATTAAAGATTCAACAAATTCACATATTCACTACTAAACCTATTAAATTAAACATTAAATCACATGAATTTTTATTATTAAAGTAAATTTATAGTAATTATAAAATTTGAGAATTAAAATTAAGAATTTTATATTCTAAATTGATTGAAAAAAAAACAATACTAAAATTATTAAAATTTGTAACATAAAAATAATATTATTTATGTTTAACTTGTATATTTATAACTATTATAAAAAAATAACATCTCATTTTACATCCATTTAATTTAATTGAAATTTTTTAAAATTATTTTGATTAATTTAATTTCAAAAATCATCAGATTAAATTATGTTTAATATTATTAGAGTATTATTGTTTTTACAAGTTGTGTTTTTTTAATTATTTTGGAGTAAACAATTTTTTCATCTCATAATGGGACCATCCATTATCCAAAATCAATGAATTAATTAATTTATAATCACAATAAGTAGCTAAATGTCAATTCAATTTCATGAAGGAAAAAAAATGTCGAAAACCTTATATTGTAATTTATCTTTTCGTTTATATTTTGAGCTTGGAAATCCTAAGATGCTTATAAGAGTAAACTTTCATATCTCAAAAAGTTGTTTGGAAGTATTAGAAGAAAAATAATTTTATATTATTATGGCCTTTAGGATAAAATGACTTTTCACCAGCTCGCGCGAGTCGGAATCTGTTGGTTATTTCTATTAATACAAAACCATTAAATCATAAATATATTTATTTTTATTAATCATATATTTAAATCATAAAAATTATAAATTAATTTTTTAAAAATTGACATATATAATCGTATTTTTTTAAAAATTGCATATTAGCGAAGTTGAATTTATTTTACGACGAAGTATCATAAATGTTTTTTAGATTGGATTATTTGTTTTGTTTAGTCTTTTAAATAATAAATAATATCAATTAATTCCTAAATTTTGTAAAAAATACCAATTAAGTATGAATTATATTATTTTAATTTTTTTTATTTAAAATATTATATTTTCTATCAAATAATTAAAATTTTATTAAAATACAAATCTTTAATAAGGATAAAAATAAAATTAATTATGATATAATTTAAGAAAAAAAAAAGAATAACAAAATTTAAACAAAAAGTTACGTAACTATATTTTAAAAATTAATAACAAATCAAAATAAGATGGTGGCAATTAAAAAAAATATTTTGCAAATTTTTCATATTAATTATAACTTTATCATTATTAAATACTCGTAATTTAGTTACATTTAATCATTTGAAAGAAAAATGTTATATTTTAATAGAAAAATTATTAAAATATTATAATTTATTTTTAATTAATCTTTTTATAAAATTAAAATACTAAATGATGTCATTTTAAATCTAATGGATTGTATGATACAAATAGCGTTATCTAAATGATTTTTATAATATTTTTTTCTTTATTTTATTTTGAACCTTAAATAGAACTAAATATGGTAATGTATATAAGTTTGTTGGTTTTAATTGGTATTAATTTGTACATTTGAAAGTTAAAGTGAAACATACAATCATACTTTATATGTTTTTCAATTTTTGAAACCAAAAAACAAATATATAGATATAATCGTTAAAATTAAATATAGCCATAATCTATTAAATCTTGTTGGACCCAACAAATGATCTCGCTTTACACTTCGAATGAGTTCAACTATCTCATAATAATTATGTAACTCATAAATATTTTAACATCTAACTTTCTTAATTATTTAATTTCATTTGATACATGCAGAAGATATTTATATATTTGATTTATAATAAAATGAAACAAAAACCCAAAAAAGCAAGCCACACCCAACAAAAACAACACTCAAATGAAGAAGACGAACGCAAAATACAACATGAATAAACAAAGGAAGGAGGACAAGTATGTGTGTGTCAGCAGCTGCCACAACAATTAACTGAGTAATTAAGAAGCATACATTTTGACCGACAATATAGTTGCACCTTACACGTATTGTTTTGGATTCGTATGTGTTTTCAAATAATTCAATTACGTGAATGTTAGCAGCTCCTTTACTATTGGTTGTGGTCCTGAGTTCTGAATAAGAGACACATGCATGCATTTTTATTTTCTTTTGTAAAATTTTATGTATATTTTTAAACTACTCAAATATCTTATATCGTGATAAATAGAAAAATTGTTAATTTTTCTATTTATTTGCAAGATAAAAGTGATTCAGATGTAAAGATGAGTACAAATTTATGTTATTAACATTACTCAATATTATGAGAAATTTAAATCACAATCAAGATTTATAATGTTTTTGGATGAATTGGAGCAAATCAAACCAAGCGAAATCTGAGTATTTTCTCTCTCATTTAGCCATTAATAGAAGTTCATCTGGTGGCATCATCACCTTGTCTTCCTTATGATATACAAAGAATGCCAGCAATTTTCTCTCTGTGTAACTGTTCACAACTGCCTTATGCTACAAAATCTTGTATTTTTCATTCGATAATGCCTGTGCACATATCTCTCAAAACGTTAATTGTCTTCTAATGCAATATTAATTATGTATAGATACTATTGTAAGTATTGCTAGTATGGAAGTAAAGAAAATAAGAATTTTAGTTGTAATCACATTTGATAAATTTAATAAATAAAAAATATTTTTTTTAATTAAAATTTGATCAGTTACGTGATTAATTTTTGATTATATAAATGATAGGTAATGTTTTTACCTTAAAGAGACACATCAAAAGAAGATGATCAAAGCAAAATCAAAAAAATAATTTCTTTTAATGAAAAATAATATTGTGTGTGAGAGAGAATAGAGGAGAATATTTTAGAAAAATATTTGGAATATTTTTCTAAATGTAGAGTGACAAAATAGTGAATTTGATAAACATTTAGGTTTATGTCAATTTATTGTATTTTTTCTCACTTTATACTCATTAATTTTATCAATAAAAGAAATATTTTTTGTAGTTTATCCTGCATATGTAACCCAAATTAAAGAATAAATCAGGTTACATTGTCAATATCATTATTTTATTCTATTGAATAAATTTTATTTTTATTCGATATGACCCAATAAGTACTATCTCATCTTATTTAAATAAAATAGTAGAATAAAAGTAAAAATGAACATAAAAGTATCACCAATAAAATGACATTTTAATGAGGATGAATGGAATGTCTTTTGTTATTGACAAAAACTTCAAGACCAACTTGGTCCTGTCGAAGAATAGTTAAGGAAGTTGGATCACAATGAGGACCGGTACCAAGTGTTGAACTTGGTTCTTGACAAAATGGATAGTGATTCAATCTCATAATAGAGCAACCATCTTCAAATAATTTCTTACAATGCAATCGAGCAACGCCTAACTTAATTACTGGCAGTTCCATTATTGCCTAGCTAGTTTCTTCATTGCTTCGCAATATCTTTGATATACCACTCTACAACAAACACAACCACACGTGTGCACATATAGTTTGTAAGTAGAATAATTGATATTAATATAAACTTGATGTTGACAAATATTCCGAGCTTTGAAAAATTAGTAAATTAAACTTAAAATAATATAAATAATATCGTTCATATTTAATGAAATTTAATTTTAAATAAACTTAAATTATCGTAATTCAATTTGAACAATATTTAATATAGAATAATAAGATTGATTTTTTTAATAATAAAAATATATAAATATAAATGTATTATATATTTTTGGGTTTTAAGAATTTTATTTTTATTGTTTTCCCTGTTTGTTCAAATTCTTCTCCTAAAGTAAAAAGGAAGTAATTTTTCACAAAGGGTTGGGAGAAATTTAAATGATGATCAAAACCGAAAGAGAGAGCCTCCTTCCATGGAAGTTTAGATTAAAAATGATCACCAGAATAACCCCATAAGTTTCCAAGCATTTTTTTAGCCTTGAGCTTTTTGGTGGGAGTAAGATAAGAAAGCACCCATGATATCATAAGCTGATTGAATGAGAGTAAGATCAACACCATGATTGTTGACTTGAAAGAAGTCATGACTTAAGCATGAGGACCTTATGAGAGTGGCAGCATTTTGTGTTTCCACTTCATCACCCTTAAAGAAACCTTCAAGAACCACTAATGCTTCTTTTAGTTCTTCATTAGAATTCACTAAGTCCTCTTTTGACCATATGAAATTCTTGGGCACAACACAGATTGTTTCTCTTGAAGATCATGATGATGAAAAAAAGGGTTTATTAGAACATAATTTGTTATGTTGATGATCATGAAAATTCAAGGGTAGGTAAGAGAATAGTAATGTAGATTCCATTATGTATATATGAAACAAAATTAAATTAAAAAGAGGTATCAAAGTGATCAGCTGGTATATATAACCAGTCTTTATTTATTTATAGAGGGAAAGGAATTGGCATCTTCCAACTAAAAACTCAAAATAACTTATTGGAAAGTTGTGATATGTTGATGCATTAACTTACATGTTTTTGAATGGAACAACTTCCCAATTATAACGAAGCTAGCATACATGTAAGCTGGAATATTATTAATGGAAAAATGGTCATGTATGTCCTTTTATTTGTGAAAAGAGTATCAATAATAAAGCTAATTTTTTATCTAATTTTTTGTTAAAATAACATAATACCATTTGCAACATACATATTTATATATTTTGATAAATATATATTTAATAAAGTAATTTTTAATTAAAAAATTACTTAAATTTATAATAAATCTTTCGACAAATCTTAAATTAAATTTTCATTATTTAATATATAATTTTGTATATTAGATAATGAAAATTTTGTTTAAGATTTATTGAATATTTTTTTTAATTTTGAAAAACAAATTGTTGAAAAGATTGACTAATTTTTTAAGGTATAGTTTTATTTTAAGGTATTTTTTGGTTGAGAAAAAAAAATCATTCATTGAATTTGAAGATAAGTAGGTGCATAAAAAGAAAATTCAATCACATAACTAATTATAATATATAGATAGACATATTACTACACAAGTACCCTTTTCGATTGCTATGATATTAGCATTGATAATATTTTCCTTATTTAATGATTTTTTGTTTATCTAGATTATTATAAAAAAATTATCAACATTTTCAATCAACTTTATTAATTTTATGAATTTGATCTCTAAAGTATGATCATGACAAACTAATAAAATATTAAATCTACATCTAAGATTAGATCAAAAGACAAAAATATGCATAAACAAAAACAAAAAAATGTAAAAAATTATAATGGATAAAATTTATGCGGAAAATTACTACCTTAGAACTATAAAATCTAAATGATGAAAATAAACAAAATGATGAAAATAAGCAAAGAGAAAGGAACAACTATAATTTAAAAATAAATATGAAAGAAAGCGGCAGGCTATGCATGGTTAAAAAATGCAAGTTAACATTTAAAAAAAATAGTTTCAAAATAATAATAAAATCTATGGTAATATATCCATATTGGTTATAAATATAGCAAATATAGTCTAAAGAATTTATTTGAATTATTTACTATTCTTAGTAAATCCATATTGGCCAAATAATTTAAAAATTATTTTTTATACTTAAAAACAAAAAATTATTTTTAAAACAGTTTATAAATTTTGACCATTATTTTTAAGTTGTTATTTTTTGAAATAATATGTTTCCAAGAATAATGCATTCTATATCTACTTGTTGACTCTGTTTATATTTATAATTATTTTTATTGATTATGATATTATTTAATAATAATGTTATTAAATAATTATTAATTGTACGTATATGATATATAATTTATACATATTTATTATAATAATAACAAAATTGATTGCGTTAATATTATTATTTTTTACTTGTTTTTAGTATATAATTTTTATAATTTACGTATTTAATAATTCAATCCTATATAATTAGTAATCTATGAAATAATACAACAACATGACTATGAACAGATATAATATTGATGTAATTGGTATAATGACATAATTTTTTATATATAAATTAAACACAATATAATATAACAACCAGAATTATTCATATTTTTACTTTTGAAATGTGGATAATTAATTGAAATTGTATTTCTCATTGATTTGACTGGATTATGTTTATGGAAGTATACAATTGTTTTTAAAATTAAACATTTTAATTTAAATAATTTAAATTTAATTATAAAGTTAAAATTTGTAAAAATACTAAATTTCATATTAAAAAAGTAATATATAATGAAAACAAGTTTTAAAATAATTTGTACAAATAAAAACATAATCATGTTTTTTTAAGTAATTTTTTAAAATACAACTTAACACCTCATTATTTTAAAACTTAGAAAAAAAAATTGAGTTAGAATTTGAAAATCATTTTTAAATTAATCGATCAAATAAACTTTTATATTTTGCTGTTTTATAATTGAAAAATACATTGAAAAATGTATTCGACATTGAAAAATACCAAATAAAAGATGTTTATAAACGCTTGGTTTTTAAATAACTTGCGTTCTTAATAGGATAACTCCTTTAACATCATATTATTACTATTTTAGAATATATTTTTAAATAATATTTTTGGATCGTAAATAAAAAAAAGAAGGTCTGTCGAGGAAACCACAGACCTTTTTTCTTCACTGTACCACGGAGAACTATAAGAGGCAATCATTTGCAATTAATACAATGGTAGAAAAATATATGAACTATGAAAATAAATCTATGATTAACGCTTTTATAATTGAGAATTGATTGAAAGATGCAAATCATTAAAATGAATAAATTTTTGGTGTCTCCCAAGTTCCAACGGTACAAAAGTACTCACATTTTAAACTTCTGATCGGAAATGCTATAAAAAAAAACCCTCGTTGTATATGTATAAAAGCTACTAGTTTCAAAATGATGGCAGCGCTGCACCACCGTGGATTCTAGAGTTCTAATTTAAGTTGTTTAAGATAATTTTATGAAAATAGAATCATTGATATATATTTTTATTTTATTTGATAAATAGTATATTTTAATATTTTAAATATTAAAATATGAATTTTTTTAATGAAAATGGTAGAAAATATAATTTTTAATTTTTTTTATAATTTTCCTAAAATTTTTATAATTTTTTTAAGAATTTTTAACGTAAAATCAATTTAAAACTATCACTTAATCAAGGGAGCTGACGAAGCAAATAAAATGGACGCCACACAATTGGAATGCCAAATCATGCAAAGTCGTATGTATAGAGTGACACAACTATTTGACACATGTTAACACCGTGTTCCTTCTAAATTCGTCACACATTGACACCATGTGTGATCATGTTACTCATTCATTCCTTCCAACTATGCGTCACTCTATCTACAACAAAGAATCATAGATCACTGCGTGTTGTTAACTCAACGAGCGTTGATCGATACCAATCTTTCCTACCACTCGTTGCACTTTGATTCACCTATTGAATTATGTGTACCACACGTCTCCTTTCTATTCATCAACGCTGTTAATTTTGCATAGTTTGATCTCAACTTTTGATCTGACGGTCTAAAATCTACCTAAGTTATATTTAACCCCCTAATTATCCCATAAATCTTAAGGAGCTTAAATTAACATATTTTTTATCAGTTTTTGGAGCCAAGAAGAGAGAAAATTACAGAAAAATTTAAAAGAAGATACAATTTTGGTGAAGATTCAAGAGTATATTAGTACTACAATTTAAGAGATTGATTTTATTTCTTTTTTTTCTCATTTTTTTTATCAATTTTTATGTTCTTTATGAAAATATGAGTTTATGAACAAAATTACATCTAGTTAATTTATTAATCTAAGAGTCTTATGAACCAATTTTCATCATGTAATAATATAATATTTTATCCAAATTATGATTTGAATTAAATTATATTATTTGATTTTTATGCATTTACTTGTTTAGTCAACAATTGATCAATATAGGCAATTAAATAAATTTGAGAGAATTATTTTTTTTTATCTTAATTAAATAACATGCATAGCTTCTAGACAGAGATGTATAATTCTTATGTATGTAATCCATAATTGATAAATTTAATTAATAATATTCAATTTAATTAACATAAGAGTGTGATTAAGTTAATTACTATATGATGTATAATTTACTTGAGAGATGAATACATGTTAAATTAGATGCAATTGATCATGTAATTGATTGATAATTATATTGAGGGAATTTTGGTGATTCACATGTTTAAAAAATTAGAAAATTAAATATTCCTAGATATTTTTACATATATTTTCTTAAATGCCAAATTTGATTTAATTAATTATTTTTATTTATCTTTAGTTATTTTAATTTACTTTCTTAATATATAAAAATACAAATAAAAATTAATTTTTTTTAAAATTAATTTCTAATAACATAGTTTTCATAGACGCAATATTTTTGTATTACTATATTACTTATTATTATATTTATACTTGTGTATTCATTAAATACAATTCGTATGTCAATCAATTTTCAACTAAACCGAGCACAATATAATATATCATAAACATATTATAATCACATTATTTAATATTATTTAAATTCATTTCAAATTTTAATTTATATTATAATCACGTTATCTAATATTATTTAAATTCATCAAATTTTAAATGTAGCACTTTTCTAACTAAACCAAAGTTTGAACTTGTGCTGATAACAAAGAGATTAAAAAAATGTAACATTATTTTTAGTATTAATTTTAAAGAATAATATCGCGAAGATCACTTATTTATTACAAAAATAATATTTAGGTCTTATATTTATTTTTTGTACCAGTCTAGTATTATTATTATGAAAAAGTAATCGCACAAGAATAAAGATATTTTTTTATATTATTTATGTTATACCATTATAACTTAAATAAAATATAATCAAAAAAATTGAAAAAATAATATAAAAAAATTTGTTTGTCTTTATACAATCGTTTTTTTATAACAATATTATTAAACTGTTATAAAACTTAAATATCGCTTTTAAAATAAATATAAAAACTTTATAATTACCTAAATTTTAATGTTTATTATTTTTGTCGGGGCATATTTAGTCGAATAGTTCAAGTTAGAGTGTATCGGTGCAAAACTTTTTTTCCTTTTTTTCTTTTCAAAACTATAAATGTATATTTACAAACGACATGGGAAGACTCCAACCTTGCTTGCTTATGAAATGGAAAACTCAATCATCTCTATTAAAGAAGAATTACACACAACAGCATCACGAATACATAATATATCTAAATTATCTTAACTCTTTGTCTTTAATTAAAAAAATTGTATTAAAATTACAAAAAAAATCAACGATTAATATTAATAAATTATATGTAAGATTTTTTCCTAGTTGAAGGCGTGTGTGGTGCTGTTAACCCATTCAAGTTGCTCCTCCAGCGCCTAACCTTTTTTTTCTTCTTCATATATTTAGATTTTCCACTTTCATTATTTGGTTAGGCTAATTAAGAACCTGAATAGCCTCAGCGCAAGGCAGTGACACCTAAAAGTCTCCTACTCTCGGTAATTTGCCTACAGAAAAGGAACGGGGTTTGTCAAATGTGATATCATTAACGTCCCATCTTTTCATTTCTTTTAATACTTTATTACATATAAATCTGAATGAAACGGGTGAAAATAAAACCCTTGCCCATAATAGGGGAAGGGGATTTTGGTGGTAGGAAAACCACTGAAATCTGATTCCTAACGTACAGTCCCCTTATTAGAAGGCAAGAAACACAACTCTTTCCTAAATGCAATTTCATTTTACAGACAATGGGGAAGTTCATGATGAACTTTTTATAAAAAAATAATCAAAAATTAGTCAGTATTTCCCCCTCCATGAATGCCACTTCAGCTTTAGTTGGAACCACAATGGAGATATGCCCAGAATACCTCGTGCTAACCTTGGATCAAACACATCAAAATGTACCTTGCGGAGGGAATCCAACAAAACTTGGGCAGGCACAGCTGTCAGAAGCACTGGACGAGCATCAGCAGGTATAGTCCGAGCTAATTCTCGAGCTTTCTGCAAGTGAATGTTAGCTATCGATGCCAGGTCGAAAACTGCATCACAAAGGCCTTCTCGAGACTCTAAACTTATCTCTTGTTGACCACCTCGCTTAACTAACAATCCATGCTTGCCAGCCACCTCAGTTGGTATGTAAGAACTATGGTGATTACGACTAGCATGAAATGGTAGTGACTTCAGTAGCAAAAGAAGACCGCTTGCCTTACCAATATGAGACGCTGCATGATCTGCAGCAGTGGACCTGGTACCACCAGCTTGGAGTGTCATGTAAAGAATAGTTGATGCAGTATCCTCAGCATATTTCTCCAACTCTTCAATTTTTTCTGGGATGTCAGTATTCTCTCTTCTTGCATCATTGATTCGAGCTTCTACAGACCGTTTCAGCCAGCCCTTGGTAATTTTATTCTCATGTATAACCGATGAAAGGGCTTGTGCAGCTGGGTGCTCTACCAGCTTCTTGGCATAAATCTTGTCTATAGCTTCTTGCCACCAGACTAGGCGAATAAGACCAATTCTGGGATCAGAAGCAACATCCATGGCTTTGGATGTTTCGATGTTAAAGGCACGAAGTGCAAATGCAGCTTTCCGCAAATGTGGAGGAAGTTCAAGGAGGCAAAGGTAGTGATGGTAATCATAACTGCGAACTTGTTGTACACAGTATGATAAAGCTGCCCGCAAACTGGTGGATGCAGAACTGCTATTCATTTTAATAAACTGTAATTATCCCTGTAAAAATATGAAGTAGAGCTACTAGATGAAACAAGGTACTAAGGGCCTGTGCCTGCAACAAGAACCAGGCATCTTTCATTAGCTATAAATTAAGATAATGAAATTTATTTGGGAAAAAAAAAGATCCCTCAACTTAGCAATGAATAACACTGTAAACAACTAAAGTGGTGAATAGCATTGATGGTCATTGATTGCATTTGGCTTTCCCCAAAAAAGAATTGTGAACATATCACATGTTTTCACCACACAATTTCAGCTAGCACAATCAAAAGCTTTAAAAGATCAGATATTCTATAATATTTCTACACAGAAAAAGGCCTTAAATTCTTCAATACCAGAAACATCAAAAGTAAGTTGTAACTTCTAAAAACATTTCAATCTAGTATGCACAACTTGACAATTGACATTACTAGTTACCTGCTTCACACAACATAGAATCAAACTTATCCAGGTTCTTATGGTAAGTTAAATCTGTTTTACTTGGGAACAAATGGGAAGCATGCCGTTTCAAATCGTCTTCTAAGCTATTCTTAAGATTCCCCAACACGCTGAGGCACTAGTACCTTTCCTTGAATGTTGTACCTTCATCCTGAACACTCCACTATTGCTCCCAATCATCACATCATGTTATCATTTCAGCATGTTTATATTGTCTAGTAGTTTTCTGTAATGTATTTTAATTCACATCTATAATCAAATTATTATTAAGTTAATTCCGTTTTATGCTCACAAGGTCTGGATAATTTGTAAAAATATCCAAAACGTTTACTCTGTTTCAATAATATCCATAACGTATGGATAACGACAAAAACATGAATAACTTTGGGCATAATGGCATCATTATCCATCGTTGTGAGCATAATTGTAACTTAAAATATGCACGTTGTTGGACATGCTTTTATCGTTACTCATATTATTAGCATAATTATAATAAAGTAAATATTTTGGATATTTTTGCAAATTGTACCATACATTGTGGGCATAAAGCATAATTAACCCTATTGTTATTTAATAAAATTACAGGGTTCTTAATGGAACAATACTAATAATTCATTTTGGTAATATCTTGCAAAACAAGTTGCATTTTCATACTGCATTTTGATCACGAAGCTTCTGAATATCAAATAATTAAAATTAAAAGCCAAACTAGAAAACACCAGCTACGATATTGAGAGGTGGTAAAGAAGAAAGAAAAAAGAAAAAAGAAATAATAAAATATATTATAACATCATATTCGAGTTAACTGCACAAAAGAGATTGGGTGGGTCAAGTTTTCAAACATTCATGAAGTAACATTTGAAGAATTCAACAAATACAGAAAGGGAAAAAAATAATACTGAAAGGTTCATAGTAACAGTTTTTTATGATTCAAAAGCTGCATACATAAAGCATCATATTAAATCACTAAATTAGCTAATATCACAGTATCATACAAGGTCGGAAAATCTGAGCATAAAGAGTAAAAATAAAACCATTAAATCAAAAATTTGAAGATACGATCGAGCCCAGTTATATAGATTACCTAATACTAAAAGAATAAAAGACAACCAAGCAGAATACCGAAAATGAAAAACCGATGATCCAAATGAAACCTTATTCTGAATGAAACTTAGAGAGGTTTTTCTTCGATTAGCAAGAATTATGAAACAGAACGAAGAAATCATTTCTAATGACCTGCTAATAACAAAAATTCGATAATAAAAAATTGAGTGTGAGATAAGTATCTTACATATTACAAAGAAGAGGAAGATGGACTGATGGGAACGGGAAACGGAGAGAGTCGACTGTGAACACTATTGGCTTAGATAATGGCGCCAATGGAGCTTAGCCAACTACAATAGGGCAATACTGGAGGATTCATGACCGGCAGCTTTGGTGCTGGGAAGGAGAGAATGGAATAGGTCATGGCGGTATGCCATATGAAGATTCGATTGAATTGGGGCTTCGGGATTTATTTAAATTTTTGCTACACTTAAAAAACATAAATTGATTTTGGTACTATTAAAGATTTCTTTTTAATTTGAAATTTTATCTAACAATTAACACCGAAGATTACGACAATTTTTATAAACTTTCAAAAAATAAATTTTTTATATTTAAGATTAATTTTTTATTTAATATATATTTTTAAATATTTAAAATATTTATATTAAATAATTGATTAAAATATTATATAATATATATATATATATATATTTAGTTAAATATTATATAAGAAGTAGTTAAATGTTTTAAATAATTAAATATATTATTTAATTTAATTTATTATTATAAATAAATAAATTTTGATAGTATAAAAATAAATTTTATTAATTATTTATTTTTAAAGTAGAGAATAAATATATTATAAACAATAAAAATATAATATAATATATTTTATAAAAGATAGAAAAAATTGAATTAAAATATTTACTTAGAAATAAAAAAAATTAAGAATTGATTTTTTAATGTTTTGTTCAAAATTTTATAGATATTTTTACGATAATATTTATACAAATTTAATATTTTAGTAAAAAAATATTTAAGTAATATTTTAAATATATAAATTATAATTATAATTAAAATTTTATTTTATTAATTTAATAATTATTATAATAATAATTGTTTTATGTATTATAATAACAAATTTTTATAATTAAAATATAATTTATTGATAAAAAAATTATTTTTAATTATATTTAATTTAATTTTATAAATTATAATTAATTAAAATATGTTTATAAGAAGACGAATATTGAAGAATGTGTAAGAGCAAATAGTAAACCCAACTCATCCTATTTCCCGTCGAATACTTCTTATCGACGTCAAAATTAAAATATTTTTCTCACGTGCCACACTTCTTACTTCGTTTATAATTTTAAAAAAATATATGTTTTTTTTAATTATAAGCGATCTAATATAATAAATATTTATATTTAATAATAAAATAAAAATTAATATATTTAGTAACTAAAATATACCATGTTAAAAAATAAATTTATATATTAAAAAATTAAAATAATACTAAAATTTATTGGTTTAAAATTTTGAATTTATTATTTAACATTTAATATTTGTAATTTATAATCTAAGTTTTAAAGTTTAGGATACAATATTTATAGTTTAGAATGTTAAAGGACAGGTGTTAACTCGTGCGTGGTGAGCTAGTTGGTTAAAATTAATTTAGTTTTTATTTGTACAATTTTAACTCAAATACAAGTTAATTTGTTTCATTGAAAACTTTAACACGAATTGACTCAAAATTTTATTATATGTATTTTTTTTATCTTATTTAATTTGATATTAATTTGAAATATTATAAATTTTTTTATAATTTTAAATCTAATTAAAATAATAAATTTTTTGAATCAAATTCAATGTATTCTAATAAAGTTAAACATACAAATAAAAATTTTGTTACAAAATTTTATAAAACTAAAATGTAAAAAGTTTTAAAGTCATTAATATATTATAAAATAACACAAAGAATCTATACTTAAAATTAAAATAAATTTATATTTTAGACTTAAATTTCATGTAGTTATGATTATTAATAACAAAATATATTTACAAAAATAGTTAAAAATAATAAAATTATAAGTTAATTTGATAAACCCACGAACAAATTAATAAATTTATCGTAACTATTTTATATGAAATAATTTATGAATTAAAAAAATTTATAATAAATTTCATTTTTATGTAAAATTGTGAACTATTAATATATCTAGTTAGTTATGTTGATTAGATATTAGTATAATTATTATTAATAATTGAATAATTAATATATAAAAAGAAATACATTACAATAAAAATAACAAAAGAAATACATCAAATTTTTCATAGTAATAATTATAATTATTATTTTATTCGTCTTATCAAACTAATCCTAACCGAATCTTAAATTTTTGTATCATTCAAATTGTTTGAAATTGGATCCAAATTTAAATATATTCGTATTCATTTCAGACAATCAAAAAGTACAATAAATGCCCACCCTAAAGATATTATTAGTGAATCAATATTTATCTTTTTTAAAATATGTTTTCCAATCAAATTTATCTTATATTTTTTTGTCAATTTTATTCTTGATTATAAATAACATATATATCAATCCAAATTTTATTTCTTGGGGTGTTAATTGAAGAGTTTTTTTTTCATTTTAATATTAATATATATTAATGGGTATTTGAAAAAAAAAGTTATGTATTCTATATGTAAAATTTCAAATATAATTAAAATTACCACCAAATTATAGTTAAAGTTATAACATATTATTTAATTTTATTAAATAATAAAAATAAAATTTAAATATTATTAGTGATATAAATTTATCATTATTATAAACCGTTTTTTTTTATTGATATAAATCTATCACAAACTTTTTACAAATTTATTATCAAATTTTTTATTAATTATATAAATTTAAAATTAAAATATAACATATATTTGTATGTTATAATTAGTGATACAATTATAATAAATGGTACACGTATATTATTAATTATAATTAAATATTTTTTTTATTGTTCAATATAATTAGATAATAGTTTATAACTTTTAAAATAATTCAATAATATATTTGTTAATTTATTCAAATATTTTAATTACTTTCATGTTTTAAATAATATGGGAAATATATTATTTGTATTTTTGTCTTTAAAATTATCAAGTTTTCTAGTGGTTTTTTATTATTATTTTATTTCATAGAAACTACCTTACTTTGAGATAATGGTACTATTGATAGTGTAATTTCATGATAAGAGTGTTTTAGTTCATTTTTTTAAAAGTACATAATTTTAATCTAATAATTATTAAATAATATCATTTAAAAATAAAATATTAAAAAATATAATTTTTCTTTTAGTTTTACTAACAAGTTTCTTGATCAGATTATAGATAAAACTCAACTCCAAAGATTTCTTGGAAGCCTAAATTATGAACTTTTATCCTAATATCACCTGTCTTATAAAACCTCTTCATAATTGGCTCAAAATCAACCCTAAACTTTGGATAAATACACATATCAAAACATCAAAATTGACGATAGATAAAACAAAGAGTTCTGGATATCCCCTGGTTACATTTAGTAGATCCCAATTTGCCTAAAATTATTGAAACTATGATATTGGCTATAGGGGTATTTTAAAGCAAACTTAGGGGAAGGAATTGTTTATACAATTTACCTCTCGTCACTGAAATAATTATCAAAAAAAAATTCACAATTAAAAAAAATTTATCAATTTTTTTATATTTTAAAATTTCAATCTAATTTATTAAATAACTTTTTTATTAAAGATTGATTTTAAATATGCAAAAAAAATTTGTAAAAAGATCCAAAACATTATCTCTAAACAATTTTTTGCTAAATGCCAAGCAATATATTAAGCATCTTAGAGTTTGACAGTAAATTTATTAAAGGAGATTCAAATTCATTACTAGATTTTCTAACTAAGGAATTCCTACAAAGCAAGTTATCTCAAAGCCTTTCTTAAAACTCTTATCTTTTGTGAAATCTATTATCACTTAGTTTAAAGCATTACAATCAAAACCCCAAAAGGATTCATAGTCCAATGATAAAATCAAACAAGTTTCAAAATAGGTCATGTGTCTCGTAGAATTACTAGAGCTCCTCCCAGCTCTCCAAAATACTCTCTAATATATTGGAGTACCAAAATAGCTAGAGATCCTACTCATTACATGTAAAACCTCTAAATCCATTAAAAAGGGAATAACCTCTTCCAAACTTATAAAAATAGAGAAAGATTTCTCTTTTGATATAATTTCTCAAAAGGAGCTTCCTAATCCACTATAACCTCTAGACCAGGGAAAATAGAGGTAGTATGTCAAAAAAAAATTCAAAATCATCCAAGTATATTTCAAAACTTGAAGCTCATATTATTACAATAGTTGAACAAAGATTTCACTCCTTAGTAATCATAATTCATTCCTATCAAAAATGTTCATCATAAAATATGATTTTATATACTCATGGGATATCCTAAATTCTCAAACCCAAAACATTATCAAAACCCTAAATCCACTAAATGTGTAGAATTTAAGCACTTCTTCCATCCAAACAACAAAACAAACCCTTCATATTCCACTTACAAAATCCTAAAAATTTTGTCTCCATCAAAATAGGACAATAAGCTATCTACATTAAAACGATTCCCAGTCGACTTTAAAACTTCCCAATACCATTGTAAAGTTTTCTATTATTGAGATTATCAACGGGTTTGGTATAATGTCTTCCTCATTCAAAACCATAATTATTCCCATTCATGGTTATTCTTCTTTAATCTCAAAACTATTAACCTTTCAAAATTCTCTAAACCATAAAACATTGGTAGAAACTCCAAAACCCAAAACCCAAAACCCTAATACTCAAATTCCAAATCCTAAACCTCTTCAAAACTCATTATCAATCTTCAAATCTAAAGAATGACCTTATGTATATTTTTTACAAAATTATACCTTCCGTACATATACCAATGGTTCTTAGAAAAAGTACTCTAAGTAATAGTCATACAAAGAAGGTGTAAGGTAAAATGGTGAACAACATTTAACGTCCTCAAAATTATCTTAAAACTAACCATGGAACATTGACTAACAAAACAAGGTTATGGAGAAGGAAGATTGAAGAAATTCAAGAACATATACTATTTTTAGCACAAAATGCCAATATATATATATATAAAATAAAATAAAATTTAATAGTGAAATGTAAATTATTTTTATATAAAATAGATGAGTCTTGTATGCAATAACTTAGGATTTTTAAGAATACTCAGAATGAGTTGATTTTTTATAGAATATATTCGAAAAAATGCAAATTGTGTGGATGTGATTTGATGCCCTTACGTTAAGTGCAATAATTTGAAAATAATTTCTACGAAGGACATAAATGACCATCATTTGTAAGAGTATTTTAACAAGTTACGATAATTAGTTTTTTCAAGGAAAATAGATGAAATTGGATAATGATAATGAAATGCTCCATCGATCATAAATTAATAATGTGTAAAATAAGTTGGTGACAAATTGTGCGGGTAGGGGGGGTTTATGTCATGAAGTTCATAAATAAAATCATACACAATTTATCAATGCTTATTACAGATTTATATGTAAGGTTTTAATTTACATATATTTATTTTAATAATAATTTTACAAATAACATAAATTGATCATTGACTCTTTCTTATTTGTAATTGAACAATGTAGATACTCTTTACAAATCAACATCTTTGGATAAATTACAAGAAACGTGTTCATGGTTGACAACGAAAATAAAGATATTAAATGTATATGTATTTTTTTATTGTATTTAGTTTTGTAAATATATATTGTGAATTATTTTTATATTTAAAACATTGTAACTTAGTAATAAAATATATCTTAGTTTTTAAAATTCACATGTATTATATAAATCTGTATATATATAGAATGTTGAATTATTTGTATGAATGCAAAAAAGAAATATAATACAAATAATATTTTTTAAAATTGAAAATGCAAATTTTGTGTAAAAAACAACTTAAATTTGGGTTGATTTTTAGCCAATATTTACATAGAATTACGTATATTTGCGTTGATTTTTACACAGAATCCAAACAAATTTTTCATTGGTTTTACAAACCAACGCAAAATTTGCTAAGCCATAATTTGCTTTTAGTGTTAAAAAGCCGACACAAATATCTAATTTTGGTATAATAAATCTAATTTCAAACAAACAAACTCTCACAAGTAAAATATACAAATAATATATACTCTCTTTTTTTCTTTCAACCATTTTCAAGTTACATAAATTTTCATACAGTAGTCTAATTAATTAAGCAAGTAAATAATAAAGCTACAACCGAATCATTTAATAGTTTAGTTGATGAGTTTATGTATTTTAAAGTAAAAATAATGTCATAGAATCACACCAATTTTATTTTGTTTCCCGTTATATGTAGTTATCGATTAAAAAGAAAAGGTATTTTAAGAAAGCATGCAATTTCTCTGGGCAGCTCCTACAAATTCAAAGTGGCTTAACAAAAATTGCTTATAAATACACATTTCAATTCGTATTCCTTACCATCAACCATCTTTCAAGTTAATTGATCCATCTGCTTAATTATTTCCAAATTACATTAATTTATTTCAAAAGAATTAACTAAGATGGCTTTGAGCTATGCTACCAAAGGGACGTTCATTCTCTTCCTGACTGCCTCTCTATCGGCAGTGTGTCAAGCAAGAACTGCCGTCGTTGGAGGCTCTGAGGGTTGGCGTTTCGGCTATAACTACACTGATTGGGCTATCAACAATAGTCCCTTTTATATAAATGACAAACTGAGTAAGCATAATTAATCACATATATACACGATCTTCTTCTTCTGAACAAAAAATTCTTTTAAATTGTAATACTAGTTATAAAATGTTGTAACTGATATTATAAATAATTATTGATTAAAATAATAGGATTAATTATTTTAATTTAAGAAATACACAACTTGTAATAAATAAACTTTTTATTTTATATATGATATATTTTTGTAAAAAATGAATTTCAGTATTAAGTATAATCTAACAAGCGAGTACAATGTTTATTTGCTGCCTAATCTGTGGAGTTACATAGCATGCGACTTTAGAAAAGCAAAGTTGTTGGAAAATCCAAATGAAGGAGGTGGGAAGGGATATGAGGTGGTTTTGAATCAATGGAGGCCTTATTACTTTGCTAGCAGCAATGGAAAAATTGTAACCACTGCAAATCTGGGCTTATGAAATTCTTTGCTGTGCCTTGGCCTCGTTACGACTAATCAATTCACTACTGGTTCGTATGATTACAATGATATAAAATTAGTTTAATGGTGTTTAAGTGGATAATAAAATTCAATTTATCAAATTTCCTTCATTTGATATAAATGTTGGGAATAAATGTGTAAAAACAGACAACAACTTTGTTTCTTTGATTTCTCATGTATATAGTGGAACTGATGTTTTCATGTTAGCTTTTGCTATTTACAAAATAAAATAAATAAATTAATATACATCGAAGAGGAAAAAAACATAAATGATAGTTACAATCACAAATGTTAAGTGCAATTACAAATAATAGGTGTAATCATATTTGACAAATACATTTAACATTAATAGACAATTTTACCTATAAATAGATAATGTTTTTATCTTAGAGATAAATCAACACACCAAACAAGAAGAGAAGCAAAACAAAGTTAGATAAACAATTTTCTTTTAAGAAAAATAGTATTGTGCGTAAGAAAGTATGAGAAAATATCTTGGAAAAATATTGAGATATTTTTCTAAAAAGGGAGTGACAAAATAGCGAGTTTGGTAAACACTTTTATGACACTATTTTGAGTTTATCTCAATTTATTATATTACCTCTCACTTTGTACTCATTATTTTTATAAGTGGAAAAAATATTTTTCAAAGTTTATCCCGTGTATTTAATCCAAATTAAATGGTGAACCACGTTAAATTTACAGTGTTATTATTTTACTTTTTTGATTTTATTTTATTTTTACCCGCTATGTCTAACATATAATTGATTTAATATTATGTAAATTTTATGGAGTTTATAGGAAAATTGCTTAAGATTTTTATAAGTTATGTAATTTTTAAATATATATATATTATTTTTTTATCTTTTAAGATATATATTTAAAGTCTTATAATTTATTAAAATGAACATTTTATTTTCTATCTTTTAAGGTATGTCTTTATGATATTTTAATTATTTAAAAGTTTCAATTAAGTCTAAATAGAATTCTTTTTGAAGGATAAATTAGAAATTTTGAAAAATAATACCTATAAAGAAAAAAAAATCACAAATCAAAAATTTTAAAATTAATTAAAAAATCAATTTTTTTTTACAAAAAAAAAAACATGCTTACAAAAATAATACCTATAAAGAAAAAAAAATCAAAAATCAAAAATTTTAAAATTAATTAAAAAATCGATTTTTTAACAAAAATGAAAAAAAAAACATGCTTACAAAATTTTAATTTTTTTTCAATTTTTTTAAAACTTATGCATTTTAAAAAATATATGAATTTTTTCATTTCAAATCTAAGTTTTTTTAATATTTTTTTGTATTTTAAAAATCAAATTTTTAATAAAAAATTTTAAAATATTATTTTTTGTATTGTAATTTTCAAAATTTAAAATTTAACTTTAAAAAAAGATTGTTTGGAATTTATTAATTAAAATATTTATATTAAAAAATTATAAAAATCGTAAATACCTCCATTTAAGAAAATTGTGTTGCTCAACCTCGAAAGCTTAACTTAAATATAGTAAGACTCATGGTAAAATATAAATCTCACACTTAAAGTAACGCTTTCCTTTTACACTCTATATAGCCCCTAGCCAACTTTATTTTCATGTTTAACCCCCACAACCTCTTTTCTAGTTTTTCTCTTCTTTAATTTTGACATTACATGAGGTATGTTTTACCTAATAAATAATACTACTTTATTTCAAATCGTTACAAATTTATGATTATATATATTTTTCAATTAAGATATATACTAATTACATCTACTCCCATCATCAGGCCTGGGTTTCATCTCCACAAGGCAATAACGATTATGGGGCATACAAGATTTCGACCTATTGATCACAGCTCAAATATCGTTTTGTTTTTTGAATTTATTGCTGAGTACCCATACATGAGAACTTTTTTTTGGTAAATTAAAAAAAAATACTTCTAAAATTTATAATAATAAAAATAAAATTTTAATAATATTGAAAGATATTTAATTTAAAAACGTTTAATATTGAATCGATCGAAATAATTATAATTTAATTTTAACGACATTTAATTGTATAACGTTTAATATGAAATAATATACCATATTTTTTAGTAGTAACAACATATGAGTTAATCATAAAAAGATATTATTTTTATAGTTACAAAATTTTAAATATATTTTTTATTATTTTTTTAATTTTTATGTAGATTAAATAGAATGTTTTGTTATTTGAATTATTAACTAAAAGTAGTAGAGAATTTCAACATGCAACAAAGTTGTTTACTATAAAAGTTATTGTTTTGATTTCTATTTTTATTTTCTAATCAATTTATATTAAAATTGAATGTATGTTGAAGTTAATTTGAGCGTACATATATTCAAGAGCTTGGAGATGTAACATGGTTTGTTAGAGCTTTGACTGTCATCCACTTGAGATACTAGTGTTTTGAAAACTTTTGTATTTTTGAATATGTGTTAAAAAATAACTAGAAACTCAAAATTGAAAACATCTTCAAAAATGTGCTCTCAAATATATGTTGATCATAAGCTATGTGTATGATCCAAAACTCTACTTGAATGTTAGTATTGTATGCTACAGTTTCGGCTGCTGTTAATTTGTTGTCATTACTCTAATAACCTATGTGATTTTAAACACATATTAAAAAAACAAAAAAGAACATGTTTTAAAAATTTAATGAGGAAATCAAAAATAAAAACACCCAATCACAAACAAATTTTCCTAAATTAAATGTTTCATTTACACTTTTGCTAACATTATAAAAATTTAAAAGAAAATAAAATAAGTTTAACATACTTTGGCCACGTCATGTCGTGGTAATAAGCCATGGTAAAAAAATAATGAAAGTGATATTTTTAGAAGAAAAATCACACGCAGAATCGGTAAAATGTTAGATTAGATTAGGCACATTTATAACATAAGATACATAATTATAATGCATGCATGAACCGCCCGTAAAATCGAAAGAGTGTTGGTGTAAAGAGAGACACGTACGTACCTTTGAGTAGATTGCGTTCCAACTTTGCTAGAGCTGCCAAAAACCAGCTCACTCATTTGATTTCCCCTGATTTAATGGTACCAACGCTCCCAGTACCCTCTCATTACGAGAGGTGCTTAATTCACTATGATTATATATTTATTTATTTATTTGGCTGAGTTAATTAATGATTTTATTTTGTACTTGTTTCTTTGTTGTTGTTTTAAACAGATAAAAAAAATAGTTACCGTATGTGTGATAATTGATGATTTTATTTAATGTTAAAATCATTTATTTAATTTAATGTTATATTTTGTTAATGGATGAAGTAGAAAACATAGAAAATATTTAATTAAAGATATTATTAGAGCATTAATTTCTTATGCATTTAATATGAAACAATAATTTTTTATCCATTCAAAGTTTAGATGAATATAGAGTTTTTGTTACCACAATTTCTTCAAGCATGTTTGCATATAAATAGCTTGTTTTATTTGTTAGAGTTATCTTATAAGTTACGATTTAGAAAATAAAATTTATTATTTTTTTGTAAGTAATATTTTTCCTATTTTGTAAGAGAGTTATTTCTCCTATTATTATAGAGATTAGAATTGTTATATCATTATAACTAGAGAGAAAATGTTGTAATCCTTCTCTTATAATAATAAAATCATCTTATACTTATTCGTGATTTTTACTCTAATTTATTTGGGGGGTTTTACACATATAATATTTGTATCAATCTTATTTTTATTATTCTTAATTTCATTTTAATTGTGTATTAGTTTCGATCCCGTAATTTTTTCTAACAGTACAAAATCTCATTATATATATAATTCTATTTTTAATCTTAACTTATATTTGTTTTTCTATTACACAAATGAATATATATTTTTTAATGTTATAAAAAAATTAACTTAACAAATTTTATAGCTTTTATGATAAAATTAAACGCAACAATTTTTTTTTATCAAAGTTATTTGTGTGGTTTAACTTTACATGGTCTCTTTATATCAGTCAGGTATATTGGATTGGCAAGTTTGAGATACCTCTTATAAATTCAAGATTTGTGGAACCTCAAATATTTCTTCAAAGTTTGTATTAATAAAAAAAGCAGAAACAGAAATAGAAGGTTCCCCAATTGTTCTGTTTTTATATGCCAACACAATCCCAATTCTTTTAAGATTTGTCAAAACTATGATTCAACAAAGCACAAGCATTCCAAAATTTAAAAGAAGAAGCAAATTAATGTTTTCTAAAACTATTTTGTAATCTCTCATATATATATATCAATTAAAAAAATATATTTATTAATTTTAGATCAAATTAAAATGTTAGTTCAGATTAATTAAAATGGAAAATAATCATAAAAAAGGAGGGAAAAAAAATGTATGTTCTCTATTGTCTTACCTCTCATATGTGAATTGACGAACTAACATGTCAACTTGATTAAGTTAGACTACCAATAATTTCTTATCAATTAATTGATCTGTTTTAAACGGTCCCAAAGTGCATGCCCGCTTCGCATTTGCATTGTTTTAAAACTTTCCTAAATTAGACAAAAGGCCAAAAATCATGCTGCAAAACTTTTAACAAAATAATTAATATATATGTTTATACGTACTATATATATAGTATCAATTTAATAACGTGTGAGATTAAAAGTGCATATTTTTATAGATAATAATAATTTAATTATATATTTATGATTTTAAACTTGATACTCTTACTGATATTATTTTTGTTAATAGTATTATAATTGAGTATTAATATTGGATAAATTTATTATAAATAATATTTTATTGTTGCTTGACAGGCTGGAAAGAGAATACCGATGGAATTAAATTATGTTTTTCATGAATACTCATCTCTCCTTTAAATAATATTTTTCCCATTAAAAAATACGTTTTGAGGACAGGTAAAATAAATAAAATAATATTCTTTGATCAAATCTTTCAAAAATAATAATAATTTTTTTTTTTACTCTCAAGGATTTCATCGGAAAAAAAAAAACCTTAATTCGAACACCATGATGAAGAGAAGAATAAACACTTAATTCAATTAGAAATTAAATACGCCATTGATTCTCTGATTTATAATAAAACATTAAACACTATCGAAACCCCGAAGTTTCAGAAAAAGTCGAACTAACGTAATCTTTCACTTCCCTCGCAATCACATTTCTCATCGCATCCCAAAATCCAGCCGGCAAACTTTCTGCCCGGTGATTCTCAACCATTGGTCCACCACCGTTAACACCAATCCCCGGCGGCGCCAAAGTCAACGCGGTCAACGGGTCATCCTCCAACGACTGTAAGGATCTAATCAACTCACCATTACCACCAGAAGTACTCCGTTCGTTTTGACGAGAAGTACTAGTACCTTCTGTTATTATTTTCAGTTCTCTAGCCCTTCGCTTCAACGTCGAATTCCAATGATTCTTAACGGCGTTATCAGTCCGTCCAGGAAGCAACCTAGCAATGGTAGCCCATCTGTTACCGTAACGAGCATGAGCAGCCAAGATTGCGTCGTCCTCTTCAGGAGAGAATGGACGGTGTTCAACATTTGGGCTAAGTTGGTTACACCACCTGAGACGGCAAGATTTACCGGAGCGCCCATTTATATAACGGCTAATTAAAGACCAGTTTCTAGGGCCGTAACGGTCAACGAGTCGGGTCAAAATACGATCCTCTTCGGCACTCCATGGACCTTTGATTCTATCAGGCTTGTTAATGCCGTTGTTGTTTCTTGGTGTTGAATCTGAAGAAGAAGAGTCTTCTGAGGAAGAAGTAGTAGAAGAACACCTATTCGTAGCTTCCATGAATTAAGCTGTTCTTGGGGTTTCTTAGTAAATTATTAGTCTAGTGATTTGAGGCGACTAATGGTTTTCAAGATAATAGAAGAGAGTCATGAATTGAGTTTTTATATATAGAGGTTGGAGGTACATGAACATTGTGGTGATTGTTGAAAGAGGTATAGCCGTATAGAGAAGGTCGAAACTCTAAAGAAGCATAGAGGGTATTTCCAGGAAACTAACTTATGTAAAGTAGGTGGGGTACTAACTAACCGGTGTGCAGCTGCGCATCCCTAGCTAATTAAAATTTGTAAAATATTTTATTTTTAAAAATTATAAATATATTATTTTTGTTTAAAATTCAATTAGATTATGTTTAAATAACATATAATAACTTAATTATTAAAAAATACAATATTAATTTTATTTAATAGCTATAAAATATTAAATACAAATGGACTTATACGTAATATTTGTCTTAAAAAAACTTACTTGTAATTTTTTCAAACCATTTGTCACTTCTTCTTTTTTCTGTTGCCAACAACTATTTGTCACTTTCAATTGAACAATGTGTTCTAAAGCTATGTGCCTTCAACAAGACTCTTCTCTTAGATGGAGAGTAAACCTTAGGTTGAGAAAATTCTATTTTTTTCTTAAATTTTCTTTTCCTTTCCCACCTTTCTTCATCTTTTTTATTGTGCTTTCATTTTTGGTAATTACATGTACGTTAGACCATTCACGATCTCATCTTTAAATTTTTTATAGCAACTTGTTCCAATTTTTCTCTTCTATAATCTGTGCACTGTTCTATATCTTTATATTTCAGTTAAAGGTATCTCTTATATAAACTTGAGTTCTTTTAGTAAATAATCTCATTTTGATTTAAACTTTCAAGGAAGAGTTGATAGAAGAATAAGAAAATGATGCTAATGATAGAGATAATGAAATCTTTTGCTAATAGAAACTGTCAAAGTCTAAGACAATCCTTTTTTAGTACGGATTATAGTGATTAAGATGAACATAGTAAAGAAATGTATTTCGCCATAAATAATTGATAGAATGTGAAAGATTTCTTGTGTTTTATAACTATAATTATAATTAGATGTTTTTGTTTAATATTTTATAGAGAATCATGTTATCAATTGGTTCAAACAAATACTAAAATAAATAGAATTTAAAGCTTAGAAAAAAGAGTATTACCTCGTAGATGATATAATACATTCGAAACTTAGTCTTAATTTTTTAATTGTAACTTAAATGTATCTAAAAAATTGGATTTATATCTTATTTTACTTTTAACTCACAATTAAATTAAATGAAATCTTTTTAGCTATTTATTATAAAAAAAATAACTTATATGCCTTCGGTTGGAATGCGCATGTGTAAGTTAAATATTCCTCCTATGTGAAATTGTTTTTGTGGAAGATTGTGGACAATTATGTATATATCCACTAAGAAAAATTGATATAAGACAAATGTTGTGCAAGATGCTTGTTGTCTGGGGTGAAAACATGGTAACATTTGATGTTGCATTGCTCATGGAGTGAAAAGGTTTGTTTTTTTTTTCTTTTTATATAACTCATTCTCAATGAAGCAAGTGACGAATTTAGGCTCTTGAGTACAAGATAGATTTTTTTATTATTATTTGAAAGGGTATCCTGATGGAGATGATAATACTATAGCGAGCTTTTGTTTTATGCTATAGGAAACATGATTAAGTAGGAACCAGTCTTCTTTTGGAGGAAAAATGCTAACCCTATGCTGCTTTGTGCTAGAAGACTAGCGATGCAGCATGTTGATGTCAATGTTAAAATGCGTTGTGCTAGTCAGGTAATTAGGGAACCAATGATTGATTTTGCTTCCGCATGCATCCACTATAGTATGTTAAGATTAATTTTGAGAGGAGGAATTAGTGTTGTTGCTCAGAATGATTGTGGCGGTTATTTGGAAATAGTGGGGGATTGTGTTGAAGCATTATATGTTACTCAGCTAGAGTTACTGGCCATCTTAAGGGCTGTAATTGATAAGGGATGGTATGTGTAATTTTTGAGATAAATTCATATTAGGTTACTCGTTAGGTAGCTAGGAAAATATTTATAGTGGATTTGAGATTAATACCCTATTAATTATTCAGGATATTAAGCATATGTTGGATCTCTTGTTTATGTATGAGCTGCAGTGGGTCAGAAATGGAGAGTAACAAGATTGCTGATTCTGTAGCTAGATTATGTAAAAAAAAAAAAATAGTGTAGAGCTATTGCATGTATTGTGTTCTTAGTATAGTAGTCAAAGATGTAACTGATGAAATAAATTTCTGTAAAACAAATAAATAAAAATTTATTTGCCTTCAACCTTCCTTTAAAGTTCTAAAAAAATAAAATTAAAAAAAAATCTATTTAAATGTCTTCATATTAATTTATGAGGTTTTTTTTTTAATTTCTACTTTATAATTTTGTCTCAATTTGATTCATCCTAATCTTTATCGGCTCTCGAATGAAAAACACATAACTATAAGCGTAAGATAAATAAAAAAATTTAATTTGTTTAATAAAAGAATTACGATAAAGTTTATTTTTTATTAAATAAATTAAATATTATATCGATAAAATTTGAAATTTGATCCATGATAGAATCATACCAACTAAATTATAAATAAATTATAAACTACCCATGATGTTACACTTGAAATCAACTAAAAAGGTTAAAATTGATATATATTAAGAAAAGAAAATATAATTCTACTAAAAAGGTATGTATATAAGTCAATAACAGGGGGGGAAATATTTGCTCTAAACATAACTATTAATCAATGGTAGTCTGGTAGGGAATACATGCACTATACGAGGGAGGTATTATTTGTAAGAAAATATGTTTTGTTTGTTACTTCCAAGCTAACATTTTGTTTTACCAATTACACTAGAGTAATGAAGTAACTAACTATAATAAATAACGAAAAGATCAAACATTCTAATTAATGATTGCTATATTTCAAATTAAAATAATAAATATTTAGTCCGATAATATTTCATACTTACAAGTATTAATTTACATTAAAACACACTATAAAACATAAAGCGTATAATTAGTTTGATACTAATCTTATATTATTTTTTACAATTATATAATATTTTATGTAATTTAAATATAAAATTGATCATCATAATTATAATCATATATCCACAAGAAAGTCGAATAAATGGTTTGATTATTTTTGAAATGAAATATATCCATAATATTATTAAATTATGGAATATAGAATTAAATAATAAAACGAGGAGACAAAAAAAATGTTAGATACTTAATGTTTATATATATATATATATATCACTTTTTATAAATAATAATAATAATAATGTATATATATGGCACAACTGGGTTATATAAATAATAATAATAATAATGTATATATACGGCACAACTGGGTTATATGTGAAGTGGTATCATAATCTTTTGGATATATGAGTTATGTAGTTCGAATTTTAACGAATACATTTATTTTTATATGAGACTGAAACATAACCCACTTATTAATGTTCGATTAATAAGTTTAAAAATTAATCGGTGATCTTGAACACCAAGAGCTTTAACAAAAGATGAATCAGGGACAGAGAATGTAGTTGTTTTTAGTAGTAGTCAGATATGCAAGTTGCATTTCTGATACATAAATAATACATTAGATACCAAGGTCTGATGCTAAGGAGAGGAAGAGACTGAATAAGGACAAAATAGGAAAGTAATCTAAACTAAGCAATCTATATATGGATACAATAAAAATAAAAATAAAACCATAAAAATTGTGTAAATGTATTTTTCTTCAAAACAATACATTTACCAGAGTACGTAAGTTATTTCTTTTCTTCCGATATTAATAAATTGAGTGATTATTTTCTAATATTGATCAACTATTTTCTAATTAACAGTTAGATAAAATACAGTTTATCATGTTAAAATTAAATTGATTTAAATGGTTTAAGTTTTGATAAAGTCGACTTTATTATTATTATTATCGTTTTAAATGTTAATTTTAAGTTTTGGTACTTTAAGAAAAGTCCCGAATAAAAATCATTCTCGTACTTAGACATTTACACAAACAAGGGAAGTGAATATAAAAATTGGAATGGGAGCGTTTAAAACATGACAGAGAAAGTCGAGCTGTTTAACACAAAAACGTTTTAAAACGGCAAGTGGGACCTGAGTCGTTTCTTTGACTACTACCTTTTAAGGGCCCCACCTAAGTCTTACAGCTGTAAGTGGACTAATCATGCCGTGAGTCTTAAAATCAATGGCTTTAAGACAACCTCGCAAAAGCAAAACACTCGTTAAAAGAGCAAACAACTGGTTAAAAGGAGCCGAAATGGTCATTGCATTTAAGAAAACGTATTAAAAATAAAAAGCAGAATGAATCTTCCACGTATGATGGCTCCACACCCAGCCTGTAAGAATCTCACGTGATTCTAGCTAAATCCTTTGACTTGTGACTCGAACTCGAACGCAAAGAGTAATTATTTATTATTTTTAAAATATTTTTTTTATTAATTAAATTTGTTTTTACCTTTTTTTAAATTTTATTAAGTTAAAATACTATTACATCATACACAACAAAAATAATAAATATTTTCTACTAACCCAAGAGCCAAGAATTGCTTCCTACTTTCTTTCCCATATATTCTTATTTAGAGATTATTTAAAAAAAAAACACATAAATTTGAATTTATTTTCAACCAGTAGTTTTTATATTATTTCAAATAGAATAATTATTTATTAAAGTGAATTATTTTTAAATTTTTTAAAATAATTTTAATAAATTACAAGATACGTACAATGAGTGTGAGTATTAAAGTAAATATTAAGTATGAGATGAACTTTTTAGATTTATAACGATATCATTTAATCTTTTATATTAGAAACAATATTATTTAATTTAATAATTTTATAAAAAAATTATATTATTTAATAAACTTTTATTTAAAAATTTTTTATCAAATAATTATAACACCAATAAAATATGAGTTTTTAATATATGTTTAAATTTTGAAACTCCATATGGCTAGCTTCTTATAGTGCCGTGCGTAGGTAGCATTTTATTTTCTTACCAATTTGATTCAGTAATGATGGAGTATGAATGTGTGAAAATATTATGTATAAGAATTATTAATTTAGTGGAACAACAATTCAATAACATGCTATAATCATTAAAAGAAATTAAAAAATTACAAACTTAAATTTATTTATTTAAATTATTATTTATCTGGAATATGAAAACCCGATGTATATGATTTTTCATTATGTATAGTGGCTTCCCACGTGGCAAAATTTATGGTTTTTGATTTGCTTCGTGGTCTTGAAGTTCAAAAAAAAAAAATGGTATTTATCCTAAATACATTATTTAATAGTCAATATATTTGTTAGAGATCGAGTCTTATTAAAAAGTTCCAATACATGTAGGGTCCAAAATAACATCCTTAGTTTATCAATTTATAAAATATGGTTACATTTTATTAGAGAATTACAAAAATAAAAATTACCATGGAGCTTTGTTAAGATTTGAAGGGTACGTAATTGGTGCGTGATTGATGACAATCATCGTCACAAGTTGATGATGTAATTTTAATACACGACCTGTTTTAAGAGTTAATAATTGATACATGCATCAAGCTAATATGCATGATTGGATTAAACACACGATGAACGGCTAAGCTCGGACTGAACGCATGATGAACAGGTCGTACGTGTTTAGGTTGAATACATGATGAATGGGCTATGTTCAGTCTGATTGGGTTGGTTTTAGAGTGATGCACATGAGCTTAATAAAATTATGTATCACAGTACTACTCGCCTACTCGGAGTGTAAAGATGGATATATATATATATGAGTATTGTAGTTTTATAAAGTTTTTGTGAGAAGCAGTTAGGCAGTTGGTATTTGACACTACTAGTCTTACAGCTGCCATCAAATGTAATTCCACCGAGTTGATTTAGAGTTATTTCATACACCCACATATGATTTGATCGACAGCAACATCTCTCCCACAATTAATAATTCTGTACAGGCGGTTTCCACTGTGGGGTCTTAGCATTGAACTTTTGATACTTTATAATCACTGTCAGAGCCACTTGATCTTTACGTACCTGTCAGTGGGTTCCTATATTGTCCTTCTCTAACCCCTTTGCCGTTGTGTGTTTCTTTTTTTTTTTTTTTGGTTCTGAAAGGACCAAAACCGCGTGAGAGCTGGTACATTGTCTTTCTCTTAGAGTGGTCAACAATGTTGGGTCTTAATGGTTTTTATGGTTGTTGTTTTCTGCTGAATGTTTTGATTAATTTGCATGTTTTTTTTATTTGTTTGTTGATGGTTTGTGTTTGATGGGTATGTTTTCAGCTTGTTTGTTTGTTTTGATTTTTTTTTAAATTAATTAATGTTAGAGTATTTTTTTTTATTGTGTTTTATAAGTTAATTGTACTCATACGATGATTGCTTCTACGTCCAAATTTATTGTATGATTGTATTACGTTGAATGTGTCTATTACGAATTGTACGTTTTTTTTCTCTCTCTCTCTCTCTCTTGGATTATAAGCTTTTCTACAAATTAATTGATGCTTTTTTATGTGGACAAATAGTTGTAATAATTTTTTTTATGTATGAATTAAAATATCTGTAAAATTTTAGTATATTCATTTACGATAAGTTATTGATATAAAAAAAGGGAATATAACAATAATAGTCATGCACCCAATTCTTTTAATGAATTGGACTGATAGAGATAATGATTTTATTCAATGAGTTAAAGGTGTTAAATTTGTTGGTTTTGCTATAAAAAAATATATTATTTTACTTTTTTTAATTTATTTTTTTTACAATGTTAATAAAACTTATAAAAATTGTGTCTATTGTTATATATAATAAATTTTAGTCATTTTTATACCATTTTGTTCATTCTTTTTAAATACTTATTTTTTCGTTTATATTAATTATGGTACGATGAATTAGTGTAAATGAGTCTTTTTGAATTGTTCATTCTAATCATTCATTTTTATAATAAAATAAAAATATAATCGAAAGTTTTAAAACAGACCTAATATTTAAAGAAGATGAATCAGTTATTTTAAAAACTTTAAGAAATCTAAATCAATAAACTAATCCAAAGGACTAGATATACAATCACATATTAATAATAAATACAAAAATAAATAAAGGTACACGATTTAGGTGAAAACAATAAACAGGACTTAAGAGAAAACACACTTATCTATTAGGATCACCTAGCTTATCAATAATGAAAAAATAATGTTCAAGTACAATAGTGATAATGCTTATGTGTACTTTACTTACAGCTTTCACATTTTTCTTCATAATATCACTAAAGTAAATGAGCGAATATAGATTGTCGTTTTGACTATCCTTACAATGATAATGCTTGTGTATACTTTACTTACATCTTTCATATTTTTCTTCACAACATCACTAAGGTAAGTGAGCGAATATAGACTGTTGTTTTGATTAACTCGTCTCAAGGTATCAAACCCATGTACGGAATAACCTAAAAGGTTAGCACCAACAACACAAGTGTTATGCATGTTTTGGCCTAATACAATGAATAATCTTATCATATTCTCCCACCAAATAAGAAGATGCAAACAAGAAGCATAATGAAACCCAAGAACATGAATAATTTTAGAAACATTACCCTGGAGGTCATTAAAAATGTGTTCTTTGGACATTTTGATCATGTATTTTTTGCAAATGACATATAAGTCACTCATTTTTTAAAATTTGTACACTTTAGTGACATAACTTCATAATTACGTGACTAAGGTATCTATTTTTCATAGTTATGTGATTAAATTGTTCCAATTTTAAAAATAGAATCACTTATGTATTCTTTATAAAAGTTAAATGACCAAATTTGTCCTAATGACACAAACAAGACTTGAAGAATTGGTCACCTAATGATTTTAAGCATAATTCATAAATCAAAGATCCACATTTAATTAATAAAAAATGCTTAATTTATTGCCTCTCTGTTTGATATTATATAGGAAAAGAGTGATAAATATGTTTTTGTGTAAGTCTTAAGGGTTGAGTTTTTTTTTGTTTAAAAAATTTGTTTTAAGTCAATTTATTCGTGAAAATAGTGTTAGTTAAAGAAAAAAAATTAAATTTTTATCTAATTTTTCGTTAAAAATAATTAAATAACACATGTGATATATATATGTTTTTATATTTCGATAAATATATATCTAATGAAATAATTTTTTAATTAAAAATTAATCAAATTTTTTAATAAATATTTCGATCATACTTAAATTAAATTTTCATTGTTTGACTTTAGATATTGACCAATAACAATTTTGTTTAACATTTATTTAAAAACTTGTTTAATTTTAAAAGAAATTATTTTTTAAAAAATGATTGAATAATTTTTTAAATTAAATATTTTTTTTATATAAACTTATCAAAATATATATACATATATATGATCAATGTGTTTTCATTTATATTTAATGAAAAATAAGATAAAAAAGTTAACTTTATCGTTACTACACATATTTCACAAATAAAGAAATTTTAATAACATATTTTTCATACTTTTTTCAAACAAATAAAATAAATAATACATTTGATTTTAATAAAATAATCATTTAGATAATTTACCTTATATATATATATATATATGCATGCGTTAAGGATTACATTTTTTGAAGACCTGAGAAAATGGTCTCAGGACTCGTAGCTTTGGGATTAGTTCATGCTATTTTATTATTTGTTGGTTCGTGTTCTTTTTGCCAGCCCCAGGCCAACATTAATATGAACCCCAGACGGACTTTAAGCCCAACTAGAAGGAAATTCCATACATGAGTCGCAAAGTCCATATATTCAGCTGAGTAATGCCAGTTAAAATGATTTTCAACCGTTGATCTTATAAGATTAACCATGAAGCTTCTTCTAGATGCAATTGGGGTTGTCAATGGGACGGGGGTAGTAGGATGGGTGGACTCCCTATTTGTTTCCCTTTCCATGTAGAAATCTTTCTTCAATTCTCACTTAATTTTTTTTAGGAACATAATAGGGATTGCATGAATCTATGTAATATTTTGAGATAATTTTTTTAAAATTTTCTTAATTTTAATTTTAATAATAAGATAAAATTTAAGTCAATAACAAATATTTTTGCAAACAAAGTTTATAATCATTATTAATAAATTACAAAATAATAAGATTATTTTATATTATTAAATTTTAGTTATCAATTTAAATAATTTTAATAGTTAAGAAAATTACTTTGAAACCAATAAATAACATAATCTAATTAGTATTGAATTTATAATGTGGTGTATTTAAGAATTTATTTGTTTTTATAAAATTATATATTTTGATTTTTAAATTTTTTTGTATATATTTGATTTTATAAATTATAATAAAATGTATAAAGTTTTGAGAAATGTGACGTGTAATATAATTTTCGTTCTTATCTTATCTCGTATCATTAAAATGAGAATTATGGATCCCCAAATTGACAACTCTAATCGTAATAATAATTTATTTTTGTTATATGGTGTAAGAATTATATTTTTTTATTTTTGAAATAAGAAATTCCTTTGGAAATGAGTACCTAGATGCAAAAGGAGAACTTAGATGGAATGCTCCTCTTGAACGCACATTACGTGATGTTGTAGAACTACTTGTCTACTTATCTAATATCTAAAAAAAAAACCCTATGATTGACGTATTTAAAATTAACAATAGAGAAAAAGAACTAAAAAAAAACCCCACCAATATATAAGGTAATTATCGATAAACACTCATGAATTTTACTCCAAGATCAACCACACCTCTAACAAATTTTACTTGGAAATAGATAAATAAAATAAAATTTAATCATTAAAAGAATTTCAAATTCAAATAAAATCTTAAAGTATAATAAAAAAGTAATCTAAATAAAAAAAAAGACATTATACATTCTAGGATTTAGAAATATAGAATATTTGATATTTGATTATTCATTGTGAGTATATGAGTATTTGTGATTTTTTAAAATAAATTTTCAATTTTGAGCTTCCAAATTTGAATTATGATGTTAGCATAATAGTATTAAAGATGATATCCCATATTTTGTCTTATATTTTATGGTTTAATGTTATGTAATTAATTTTAATTCTTATTATTAATTTGTAAACAATATAATTATTAAAAAACTTTATTATAATTTTATTTTTTTACCATTTTATATAAATTCTTATATATTTATTTAAGAAAGTAAAATAATATAATTGAAAATATATATTATTTTTATTTTTTAACTACCATCAAAATAAATAATTTAACTATGTTTATAATTTATACATTATATCTAATATCTATTAAACATAATTTTAAATTATTTTATTTTTTAAATATAAGTTTTATTAATTTATAACATTAATATATGATTAATTATATATTATTTGTTTGTAAAAAATATTTGATCTCTACAAATTCTTTAAAATTTTGAAGAAAAATATCCATCTTATCCCGGCAAATGATTAACGTAGTATAAGAATGTCAAAAGAAAAATTACTGAAAACTCTTAATATCTTAATTTTATAATATATTTTCCCACAAATATCTCCTTAAAAAGGTTAAAATCATCGCTTCATGAAATGCAACTATCATTTTCTAAAGCATAAATAGTTTTATTTTTAATAAAAGTATAAAGACGTATTTGTAATTGAACATAACTATAATAATATATATATATATGATAATAATTGAATAATATTAATATAGATGTCGTAATAGTAATGACTAAGAGAATGGTATTATACTTAGTATGATAGTAGCACTAGGAATAATAGTGTCCACGTACAATAATTCACAATCTCTTTTTCGGTTAGTCTCTGGAACACACCAAATACTATAGTGGCAACAACAATATTTCAAAGGGTCAGCTCTTCTTCTTATATGCTACTTACTATACATGAGCAAAACTAAGGTACAACAAATATATATATATATTTTTTTGACTAACCAACAAAACATAGATTTTACTATAACAACATATACAACAAACAATATAGCTTGTCAGTATTCCAAATGATATAAGCAGTCTTATAATAATATGAAGATATAGCAAGTTCAAATCTTTCCAGAGAATAAAAAAAAAAGCATATAATTAACTTGTATAAAATACTGCATAAAGGCTACTAAGCTAGAATTGCATCACAACCATTCACCTAAATAGTATAAAGCAAGAAATATATAATACATAAAGCTTAAAACTTTAGATTTTCATTGAGATCTTACAAAGAAAATACTTAGTTCTGGCCCAATAGCACCATCTGGATTGATCATATACAAAGCCTCAGAGTCTTTTGATCCAATGACTCTTTCAAATCTTGCCCTTATGTAAGTTAATTCTCCATCTGATGCTAATTCTTTATCAGATGGACAAGGAAGAACACCAGCACCCATTGAAACACCTCTCAATGTTTGCATAACATGAAGTTCATCTTCAGACGTTTGTTTTCTTCTAATACAATACCCAATTTTTCTTCCATTACAATACACAGCCCAAACAAATTCCTCTAACAATTTCTTCTTATGTGTTTTGGTCTCACTCTCTAGTGCTATTCTTATTATATCTGATTGCATTTCCTTGTGAAAAGCACTTGTATGCATAGGAAGCTCTATTACAAATATAGGCATACAATGAGGATCTTCTTGTATAGCTAGGCTTACTCTGCCTTTTCTATAACCAAAAATTGTACCTGTTGTTGCATTGTCCTTTAGCATAGGTTTTCGCGGTCGACCGAGCAAAGCAACCATTTTGCAGCCTGATGTTAACATAGGAAAGAGCTTGAATATGCGAAGAAATCCTCCGGTTGAAGATTTGCGACTAGAGCGCTTAGGTTGATCTCTTTGACCTTGATCATTAGTATTATGCCTAAGCAATGATATTATTGCTGATGAATTTTCCATTTGGTAAAAGGGGCTAGAGTGAACGGATGATGGCATTATGATTAATTTATGTTGAATGGATTAAATTTGAAGAAATATGAAAAAAAGGTTGTTAGATATAGATGTGAGAAGTGAAAGAGGGACTAGATAGAGATCATATAGAGAATGAAAAAGGGATAGTTAGGAAGTTCGCTTGGTCACTTAGGTTTGTTGTCTACGAGAATCTTTCTCTTTTAAATTACAAAAAAATAATAAATTTAAAATTTATAACAATAAAAATAACACTTAATAATATTGATCGATATTTAATTGAATAATGTTCAACATTAAACGGATTTAAACGATGTTAATTTAATTTAAACAATATTTAATTATACAAAGTTTAAAATAAAATAATATGATATATATTTTTAAAATAAAATATAAAATATATTATTTATAAGGTTACAAGTTTTATTTGTATTTTTTTTAAGTGATAAAGTTCATAATTAAAGAGACCCGGCCTTTTAAGTTGATTTTAGGGGGAAAAATTGGTACTAATTAACATAAAGGTTGATGTGACCAAGTTATAGTGATAAAGGGGAGGAGGTCGAATGTGATAAGATAAGGAAGGTCGGACCACATATTGTATCGTGGACAATGAAAAAAATGAACAAGGAAAATAGTGGTTTAGCATGTGCCTTTCTGATCATAATTTAAGGCATCAACGTCACTTGCTTTATGCTCTTTTCTTCAAAACCAATCCTAATATCCCAAAGTCTTAACAATTATTGAGGTGTAACTCAACACTTACTGTTTTAATTAACCTTTTTTTTTTAATTAAGTTAGTCATATTTGCTCTAAAGGGTTATTTTAATGTAAAAATATCACCAAAATTTGAACCCATCAAGCGCTAAACCATTATACTATATTAAAGTTCTGAACAGTACAACATCATATATTGGGGTAGATATAGTATTATTTTAATATATTTTGATATTTAATGTATTGAGTTTGAGATAATAAAAAAAATAGTGTGAAAATTATAATATTTTAATGTAAAAAGTAACACTATTTTTTAGTTTTTTTTTTTTTTTGGGTTGGAGTTGGCAAAAATCTTGTATTGCTTAGTCTTTTCAGCCATAAAGACGTGTTATTACTACCATTTTGGACTAATAATGATAGCAGTAATTAAAGATACTTATTATGGTGGTGATAAATTGATTAGGCAGTTATCTTGTGCTGACATTTCGACAAGAAAGTCCGAGCAAAGAAGCAAAAGGCGATTGACAAAATGAGGGACTTTTTCAATGACAAATAAAAGAGAGGCCCCGACACTAAGTCGACCTGGTAATAAGGATGAACTAGATTGTGGTTCGAATATCATGGAAGATAACTATAATAGCAAAAAATAAAATAAAAATAAAAAAACAGTATTAGGATCGATAAAATTTTATATATAAAATGTTATATGTTTTATATATATATTTTTTATAAAAATAAAAAGTTAATATGATTCTGTTATAAGTTATATTTTCTAGTCGGCATCCCATGGTGACTGATCTTTTAACAATGGTGCGTAGCATCTTTAATGTTAGGCACCTTTCCTTTTATCTAATCTCATCATAAAACTAGTTCTATTATTAAGCTTGATATTTTCTAACATTATTTGTTTTGCTTTTATTCTTATTCACGCAACATAAGTGAAAAAAACGTTATTATATATATATAGCTACTAGCCAAAAGATTGTCATAATTATATTTTATATTTTGTAACGTGTATTCTTTAGTTTTCTTAAAAGTATTCGTGTCAATTAGAAGAGATATCATGCATATCATTGTCATATACGATACTCCAAATTAGTTTAAATTAAAAAAAAAAACTTAAATAAGCTACACACAAATACAAGAATTGTTATCTTTTAACTACCATATTATTATTTTAGTATTTTTTTAATCATTATTTTTAATTAAAACACATTAAATATTTTTATTTAAATTACTAATATATATTTTAAATATATAAAATAAATTAATTAAATTATGTATCTGTAATTTAAATAAATTACATAGGATTATACCGTATATCTCAATTAAAAATAGTGGTAAAAAAGAAACTCTAAATATACTAATTCTTTAAATACATATTAAAAACTTACAACTCTTTTCACCAGCTCTAAAAGAATATGTGTAACACGACAATTAATGTAATTCAACTGTAAAACCAAGTACAGTTTCTTGGCAATTCACTTTTTGAACTACATTAGAATGTATTTCCTATGTAGAAAAGAAGCATATTCGCTTGATAGATGTATATATAGCAATAACAAAATTAAGGAAAAATAAGTAAATAACCGAGTGGTACTAAAAAAAAAAAAAAAGATTTTGATCCTGGTGCCCATATTCCACTTTAGGTGAATGACCCACTGAGAGGACAATCTGAATAACAAGCACATGCAGTGATGGGAAAAAAAAAGTAAGTTCTGTTCACATATGAAATGAGCGACGAAAGATATGAGTTGCTTATATAAAGGTGGGTTCTATATATATAATTGTATGTTTTGAGTTTGACCAAATAGTTCAGTTAACTTGAAACTGAGAGAAAAAAAGGCTCTTGCTAACTAGCTTAATTTCATTGGTTGGGGTTGGATTATATGAGTAAAAATTTGGTAGAAAAAGGCTCTTGCTAAGTAGCTTAATTTCATTGGTTGGGGTTGTATTATTTGAATAAAAGTTTGATAATTGTGATATTGTGATGTAAATTTATGAGGATGATTGAGAACCAATTCAAGCATCAAATGTTAAATTATGAACATTGTATGGAGAATGAAGAATGACTATTGGTAACTATCTATCCATCAAAGGTATATGCCAATCAATTGAAAATCTAACGTGCATCGATCGAGAAGTTTTTGCTCAATTTTGGGTTATGGGTTCAATCGATCGAGTAAGTAAAGAAAAATATAAAAAAATGACAAATTGAGACACAATTTTTAGAATAAGAAGCTAGGGTTTGATGGACATTATTATAATTGCCTATTTTGGGCGTGTATAAGCATTTGATTGTGCCCTAGAAGCTATTAAGAGAGCATTTAAACGAAAGAGAAGAAAGAGCTAGAAAAGAGAGATTGGGGTTTCTCCATTGATATGTGAGGAAATTTTGTGAGGTCTTTTTTAGTGCTATTTCTCTTCAAGATATCTCATAGTAACTTATAATCTCAATATTGAACTTAGTGAAAATAATCTTCATTTGAAGAGGCGAAGAAGTGGAGTGAACTCACCATATTGGTTGGATTGAACCATTATAAATATGGTGTGTTCATTCTTCATACTTTTCCTTGCTTATTTTCCATTATGTTTAATATTCTATTATAGGGTTTATGGTGTTTTGTTGAATAATCTTCATTTGGTGTTTTGTATGCTTTGTATATTTCTATTCTTGCATGGATAAGTAGATATTAGCAATATCCTAGAGGTTTAGATTTTCATAACAAGTGGTATCAGAGCCTTGTTCAACTTGGTGTATTTCATGGATATTTTGTGTGTGAATTTTTGGTGGTTGATATTGTAGATTTGTAGTTGTGTTTAAAAACAACTCTTGTATGTTGAATATCAGTAGAATGTAAATAAAAAAAGTGGGATTTCATCGGAGACTTCCCTATTTAGAAGAGTAAGATGAAGGGTTTGTTGGTTCAACAAAAGGTAGCTCAAGCTCTAGATAAAACTCTAGAGTATCTGGATGACTTTACAAAATTTCAAAATAAGGAATTATCATTGACGACTTACGTCTCAATTTTCTTGCATTTGCATGATAATGTGATTTATGAGGTACAAAGTGCAAAGATTGCAAAGGCATTGTGGAAGAAGTTGGATGATATTTACATGCAAATGATTATGTATCGGAGGTTCCATTTGAAAGAATGGTTGTTTGGTTTTCGAATGGATATGTCAAGGGGTTTGGTAAAGTTTCAAAGAATCTTTAATGATTTGTTAAACATTGGAGAGAGTTTTAGCAATGAGAATAATGAAAATCTTGCTCATTTTTTGTTACACAACATACCTAATTCCTACATAAAAGTGAAGATAGGTCTTTAGTATGGAAGAGATGATATCTCTTTAAAACTAGTCATCTCTCATTTAAGAATGAGAGATTAAGGAGGTAAGAATGGAGAGTCTTCACATTGGTAAAAGTGATGGTGGTGATGCCATGTATTTGCTAAGAAGAGGTGGAAAAAGAAGTCAAAGTAGGGATAAAGGAAAATATAGATCAAAATCTCATAGTCCGAAGGACAAAGTGAGATGCTACCTATGTAATAAGAAGATGCATTTCATGTCTTAAGAAAGGAAAAATAACCAAGGGAGAGACTAGTAGAGGAAATGCATTCGTCCAACAAATGGGATGGGTTATGATGGTGTTGAGATATTGGTGGTTTCTTCAAGCTATTGTGATAGTGCTTGGGTCTTGGACTCGGGGTGCACTTTTCACATGACACCTTACAAGGAGTGGTTTTTTTATTTGAAGGATGTGAATGGTGGTGTAGTTCACATAGGAAATAACCATCCATGTAATGTGATTGGAATTGGGTTGATAAGGCTTCGCCTCAATGATAGTTCAATATTTATGATGAATAATGTGAGGCATGTGTCAGCATTAAAGAAGAACTTGATCTCATTGGGCATATTAGACAATATGTGTTATAGCTTCAAGGGAGAGCATGATCAATTTAAAGTATGTAGAGGTTCTTTGGAATATGTTGGAATTGGTCCGATTTACAGAGAAAAAAACTAGAGAGAAGTGAGCAATTGATGGAATGTGTGAATCTATTAAAGATTCCATGTATATATAGAGTTTTACATGTATAGATGTCAGTTACATAAGACATATATATATAAGCGTGTCAGGATGGACATGAAATTAAAAGCAAGCATATTTATAGACTAAGGTCGACCACCTCATAGCTTGAAATGGTGGTCAATCCTTTAAATGTCAAAGCTTCATAAGATAGGTATCTCCCACAAGTGTATTCGTGGGAGCGGAAAAAGGCAACTCTTTAGGGTTGATTCATCTTATGACTTGGGCTATTCTTTGGGCTCGGGTCAAATTCTAGGTCAATCCATATGTCCAAATATCCAGTCCTCTTACTCTTTTAGCTCGAGTTCTGAATTGAGGTGGAAGAGTAATGCTCAGGCAATGGATTTGAAATGTTTAACTCCCTTAATAAATGTGTGTTAGTTTATTGGAGAGAGAAATTCAAATCTTTATATAAAGAGGTGCCTGAGTTGAGCTTCATCTTATAATTTCCTACATACCATACAAAAATTAAGAGAAAAAATGCTATATTGCCTCAACTCGAGCTATAAAAAGTTTTCAGTTTGGTGGAAAGAAACCAACTCGACACATAAATTACTTGCTTGACTTTTTAAAAGTAAATTTTTTCCAAGTCTAACATCATTCTACTTTCTTTGCAAGTCAGTTTTAAAAAATCATTCTCCTTTTTATTTCAAACTCGCCCCTACATAATTTCTTCTTTTCATGCCTTTCCCTTTTTATGTTTTTTTAATATTTTTATAGAAATCATGCATATAGAAGAGACCTCAGGCTCGGCCTCATAAGAGAGCCCAAAATACCTCACATTCTCAGGTCAAGCAAAGAGTGATAATCAAACTTCCAACTACCTCCACTAATCAGGTTCAAATCGAGTTTACCTAAGTTTTCTAGCCAAAAAAGAACCAAAAAACTAAAAATGACAAAAAAATGACTAAAGTATCTAAAAATGCAATAGTAAGGTGACTATGCACCATTTTTAAAGTAATATGACTAAAGTATCCAAAAAACGAAAGTAAAATGGTCAGATTGTCACGTACCCAATATTATATGATAGGTATGTTTAATATATTTTATTTATTTTGCAGATCGTACTCTAGAACAAGCTCGAAAAATACACGAAAAATACACCAATCCCTGAAGGTAAAATGGTTTACATTTTGCTCTAGTAGAGTATGAAGGAGAAAAGCATGGTTTTAGCAAGGTGTTCTCTAGTTTTACTCATTAATTTTGTTACCAATATATGTGTTATTGTACCAAAAGACTTAGTTCTCATGCATCTAGCATCATACACAGGCTAAAAACATAATATTCACTCTGAAACAAGAAATGGTTTCCTTTGCACGATAAGTTAGACACTTCAAGATTACATATCATGAGATTACAAAAATCAAAATTGGTAATGTTAATTAAGCAATTGGCATACAGTTATCTTATTATTTATTTGAATAAGGTCATAAATTTGCGTTTTCAGCTTCTAATACCATTGATAAGAGCAATGATTTCGCTTGTTTTCAAGGATAATTCATGGTGAGCTTAAAATGTTGATTTAGTGGTGTGAGTCCTAGATTTGAAAAGAACCTCCTAACTGGCTGCATTGTTAAGCATCAAGTCTCAATTGTCATAGTTCGACATATCTAACAAGTACCTTACTTTCTTAAGCTGACACTTATTTTTTCAGGACTTTCTTTGGTCCTAATTTTGTCAAAAAATATATTTTTCTTTTTCACAGTCCAAGTTTTCATTGACAAAATGGATATCTATCTCATCGTATTGCATGTAAATACGCTATAAGATTTCTTGACCTCTATAATCTTTTCTTCTTCTTTTTCTTGTATTGTGTGTGTCTAGGGCCTGCAAGTATTAACTCTGATATATTTAACACAAAAAAACATGTGGATAACACAATATGTTAAAGAACTCGAAATCTAGCTGGTGGCAACCAAAAAACCAACTGAAAACAACCAACAACAGATTGGTGGGGAGTAACAGACTCTTCAAGAACATACCTTCTCATAATTATGTTTATTTTAATTATTACAATTTTGCTTTTATTTTGTATAAATTAGATTGTAAACATTCGTTTATTCAATCAATAAAACCATTTCTTACATGGTATCAAAGCTTAGGAAGTAATTTTCAAAAAAATCAACTCACATAGAAGCTTTTTCTTCCTTTCAAAATTTGTTTCTTTTCAAAACCAATTTCGATTCACAAAAACAATTTCAATTTCATCATATTATAATATCCAGAAAATTCTGAGCAATCTACAAATTTTTTCCAATCCAAAACAATACCCCATGCGCTCACACACACCTTGTTTGAGTTCGCCAGAGTGACACACGTTCACACGTGCTCGCGTTGTGGAAGACGACTCAAACGACATGTCATTCAGCTTGCCCTCTGAAGCAAACGATGCGTCGTTCGTTATTTGGTCTGGTTTGGTCTTTAGCCGGTTCAATCTTCCATCCGGTTCGGTCTTCATTAGGTTCAGTTCTCGAGCCGATTCAGTGTTCCAATCGTCGTTTCAGCCACTCCAAATGCCGGTTCACCAACTTTCCTACCGGTTCTTTGGCTAAAGTTTCCGGTTATGAAATCCTTGATACATTTTCTATAAAATACAACCCATTTCAGTTCATTAGTAGTTTTATAAATAGTCATTATTGTCTAAAACATACTAAATCTTATCCCATTTTTGAAGTTTTCACTCAAAAATCATGTCTGAAACTACCAATGACATTGTACACAATATCCTTACAAGAATTACCCATAAATGAACTCACATCTCAAGTGCAATCGATGCAACAATATCAGAAACAATTTTAAAAGCTACTGAAATCACCTCAATGTGATTTTTGTGGTCTCAATGGACACAACTATGAAAACTGTTAAAAATGCCTCAAATGTGATTTTTGTGGTTTGAATGGACATTACATCAACATGTGTTGGAAGAAAAGGGAAATTTAAGATAAGAGAGATGCAAATTATGACTCCCCTTCCAAAGCTCACCATACTAATCTTCAGGAAAGCAGCTCCAACACAAGGACACCATTCCACAACCTTACATACGCCCAATATCATGAGCTTCTTATACTTCTCAATCAATCCAAATCAGGTAGCATGGTAAGACAAATGACTACTTATTCAGGTAACATATCATGTACGAATGTTTTTCATTCAGAAACCCGTTGGATTCTTGATACAGGAGCAACTGATCACATGATTTGTTCCCAAAATCTTATGAGTTCCAACATTCTAGTCACTAATCGGCATGTGCATTTACCTGATCATTCACTTGCCCGTGTCACACATATCAGCACCGTATATTTCTTCAATAACTTCATACTCCATAATGTCTTATGTGTTCCATCCTTCAAATTAAACTTAGTTTCAATAGTCAAACTAACTCAAACTACACTTTGTCATGTCACCTTCACTAATAATATGTGCTTTGTTCAGGACAAATGCTCGGGGAAGCCGATTGAGATAAGAATTGAGAAAGTAGGACTATACTACCTAACTATTTCGAAGAAGGCTGGATGTTTCTCTGTTTCAAATACTACTCCAACCAACCCTCATCTATGACATCAACGACTTGGTCATCTCTCTAATAACAGTTTACGTGAACTTTCTCTTTCCATCAACATACCCTTTTGTTCTATTAGTGATTGTTCTATTTGTTCACTAGCTACGCAAACTCGTAATCCATTTCCTTTAAGTTCTATCAGTACAAAAGCACCTTTTGAACTGATTCATGTTGATATTTGGGGTGGCTATCTCATTCCAGCACTTAATGAAACACGTTATTTTCTCACTATTGTTGATGACTACTCAAGATGCACATGAGTCTATCTCTTAAACACTAAATCTGATACACACACATTTCTCACCACCTTCAAAAATATTGTTGAAACACAATTTGCATCGAGAGTTAAAATCATTCGTAACGATAATGGACCAGAATTCTCTATGACCTAGTTGTTTTATAACAAAGGAATCCTGTATCATACCAGTTGTGTCTCTACCCCTCAACAAAATAGTGTTACTGAACGCAAACATTGTCACCTTCTCAATGTGGCTCGTGCATTGCTCTTCCAAGCCAACCTCCCTAAACAATTATGGGGAGATGTCATTCTTACAGTCACATACCTCATAAATCATACTCCAATACCATTTCAAATCATTTTTCACAAAGTTCCTAGGTATGAACATCTTCGTGTCTTGGGTTCTCTTTGCTTTGCATCTGTACATCATGATCGACCCACCAAGTTTGATGCTAGATCACATCAATGCATATTCGTTGGGTATCCATCTGGGATAAAAGTTTATCGAGTCTATAATCTAGAAACATGCAAAACTTTTGTGTCTCGTGATGTTATCTTTCATGAACATGTGTTTCCTTATTCCACTTCCGCTGTCAACACTCCAACTCTATTCACTCCATCAGAAAATACTATTTATGATGACATACTTAACATTCGTCAATCAACCATTCCAAATACATCACTTCATCATACACCATCTGTTCTTTCAACAATCGACTCATACATTCTTCATCTTCAAGATTCATCTCCTGAAACATCATCATCAACTTCTGCACTACACGTGACTCCTCCAACACTAGTCACACATAGGCTAAGCCTATCCACCAATGTTCCTAGCTACCTTTACAAGTATTATGTAGAAGCTTCCTTACCTTCTCGATCCTTCCTTTCATCTAACTCAACATCATCTAATAACAAATGTACTTCTCATTCTCTATCTCATGTACTTACTTATGACCGATTATCACCTGCACATCGTGCCTTTGCTACTTATATTTCCATTCTTAGGGAACCAACCACCTTTGTTGACACTTTCAACGATCTAAAATGGTAGCTTTCCATGAAACAAGAACTGGATGCACTCGAAACTAATGGCACTTAGATGCTTCAACTGCTTCCTCCAAACAAGAAACCAATTGGTTGTAAGGTCTATAAAATCAAGTATAATCCTGATGGCTCTATGGAACGATACAAGGCTCGGTTAGTGGCCAAAGGATACAGTCAGATTGAAGATTTTGACTACCAAAAAACTTTTGCACCAGTAGCCAAACTTGTCACTATTCATCTCCTTCTTACCGTTGCTGCTATTCAAAATTGGCATCTTTGCCAACTCGATGTCAACAATATTTTTCTCTATGGTGATCTTCATGAAGATGTCTACATGTCTCTTCCATCTGGATTCGAACAAAGGGGAAAACACGAGTATGTAAACTACACAAATCTTTGTATGGACTTAAACAAGCCTCACGACAATGGTTCATTAAGCTATCAACAACACTTAAGCTAGCTGGTTTTAACCAATCCAAGTATGATCACTCACTATTCGTCCGAACTCGTGGTAATTTCTTCTCTACTCTTCTTGTTTATGTAGACGATATAATCATAACAGGAAACAATCTACAAGATATTGAAGAAACAAAGAATCATCTCATGCGACCATTCAAGCTAAAAGATCTCGATGAATTAAAGTATTTTTTGGGCATAGAAGTTTAACGTTCGAAGAAGAGAATTGTTCTGTCACAACGCAAGTACGCACTTGAAATATTGGAGGACATGTGTTATCTTGGTGCCAAATCTGCCAATTCACCTATGAAACTGAATTTATCCCTCAACAAGGTTGAAGGGGAATTCATGAGTGACACTACATCCTATCGAAGACTTGTTGGGATATTAATATACTTGACCATCACACGACCCGACTTAGTGTATGCTGTGCACATTCTCAGTCAATATATAGATAAACTATGTCAACCACATTTAGAATTAGCTCAACGAGTGCTACGATATGTCAGGAACACACCAGTGCTAGGTTTCTTTTTCTCAGCAACTAGTTCATTACAACTAAATTCTTTCTGTGATGTAGATTGGGCTAGATGCACAGACACACGACGATCAACCACATGATATTGTATGTTTCTTGGGAACTCGCTAATTTCTTAGAAGACTAAGAAACAAAATACGGTTTCACGATAAAGTGTAGAAGCAGAATACCACTCTATGGCAACAACCTGTTGTGAAGTAACATACTTACGATACATTTTGGATGATTTGGGTACCAAACACTCCCAACCGACCAAGTTATATTGTGACAATTAAACAACCCTTCACATTGCATCAAATCCAGTGTTTCATGAACGAACCAAACACATAGAGATCGATTGTCATCTAGTGAGAGAAAATATTTAAGCTGGAATGATAAAGACTTATCATATCTTTACATTAGAGCAACCAACAGATATATTTACAAAATCTCTAAGTTTTTTACAGTTCTAGAGCTTACTTAACAAGTTGAGAATAATTAACATATATTTCAACTTGAATGAGAATGTTAAAAAACTCGAGATCTAGCTGATGACAATCAACACATTAACTGGAAACAACTAACAACAGATTGGTAGGGAGTAACAGACTCTTCGAGAACATTTCTTATAATTATATTTATTTTAATTATTATAATTTTGTTTTTCTTTTGTATAAATTATATTGTAAATATTTTGTTATTCGATCAAAATATATGATATCCTTATCTTATAATTTCATAAACATCCGTTTTTTTTTTCTTTTTCATGAATAAAAAGATTACGTGATCTCCATATTGTTAAAAAGACAAGAAAATATCCATCTTATCCATCTTGAGGTTGAGTAGATGACAACGTGGCAAGCAATCTATTCACAAAGGGAAGGCTACGATGAACTCTAAAGTTTACATAAAAAATGTAATTATTTCGATTCTCCTTGGCTTTCGGCAAATAAACAAAGCATGTTTTTGATGGTGTTGAAATTGTGTAAGTACATATATATAATTATAGGTTTAGTATGTAGAAATTCACTGCTTTTGATAAAAGTTAACTTGAAGTTTGTTAGTTATCTAGTGAAGTTATTTCTTTTAAAAAGTGTCAAAGTTCAAATAAAAGATTTAAACTTAGACTAAATTCATCCCGATAAAATTCATATTTTAAAAAATATTTATTTTTTATCATAAAAAATAATGGTAAAATATTTGAATAATTAATTTTTAAATAATTATTGTTTTTATTTTTGAAAAATAATTTTTTTAAAAATGTTAATTTTATTCTTGAAAATTTGGTATAAATTTTACAAATAAATTTCAATAATAATTTCAAAAGAGATAATAAATTTATATTATTACGTTCAATAACCGACTAAATTGCATATGAAAAGTAGCAAACTTTTCTCCTTTATCCCATTTATAAAGTAGTTTTAAGTTTTGTAAAATATAAAATCTATGTTGGGTAAAGTTTGTAGACTTTAGTGTGACATATATGAGAAATAAAAAATATATGATAGATGTTGAGTGTCCCACATCGATTAGGAAAGTCGGTTAAGTACTTGTTATAAAATTATGATAAACTTTCCTCTTTGAAAGCTCTTTTGAAAGGAGTTAGACCATGACTTTTTACATGGAATCAAAATGAGTCACTGGGTTCAACTGATGGTCCCCTCACGGTTCAATCGGTCTTTACAGTGTCCTCGTCTGGTGTGAACAGTCGGGCTTTGCGGTGTTCTCGTCCGATGTGAACAATCGATCTTTGCGGTGTTTTCGTCCGGTATGAACAATCGATCTCTACGATGTCCCCGTCCGATGTGAAGGGAGGTGTTAAGTGTTCTATATTGACCAAAGAAACCAGTTAAGTACTTGTTATAAAGTTATGATAACACTTCCTCTTTTAGAACTCTTTTGGAGGGAATTGCACCATGACTTTCTACGATAGAAAATTTACATAGATACCAATCTTTTTTTCATTATATGCAGAAAATCTACACCAAAAATTTTCGAGGAAAAAAATTTCATGTTTGTAACATTTACTTTTTAATACCATGTTTAATGTTAGCTTTATAAAGAAAATAATCAAAATGATAGGAATATTAATGAAAATAAATATTAAAACATTATTACTGTCTATTCAAAACTTAAGTGGAATAAAATATATGTATAAAGTATATAAATAATATCTTTCAAACTTATAAAAATAAAAATAATAATTTAATATATTTAAATAATATTTGAATAATGTTTAATATTAAATATATTTAAATAATTATAATTTAATTTAAATAATATTAAAATAAAATAACGTAAAGATTTGTTTATAATAATAAGAATATATAAAATTAACATAAAATATACTACTATTCTGGGTACGAATTTCATAAGTGTGAAATTTTTGGTTGTTTTTCAAACATATTTAAGCAATTGTGTACTTTAGATAAGTTTAATATTATTGTGAAATGCGCTTATTTTTACTTTCCGTTCCCGCTCTAAAACACTTTGCCTCCACCGCTCTCGTCCTCTATGAACCCTAGCTCTTTTCTGTCTCAGTCTCTTGCAACTCTCTCTGTTGGTCTTTTTCTATAACTCTCTGCGCAGAAACTTCTTCCCGAATCCGGATTTCTTTCTTCGCTTGTTCTCTGCTGGTCTATATGTAAAATTGATTACAAGACAATTAGCCGCAACTCATCGTAAGTTTTCCCCCCCCATCACTTGGAATGTTTTGCAAACAGAGAGAGATGAAGATGTTTGGTCTTATTTTGATAGACTTTGACGGAGTAAGGATTTCTTTATATTTGGTACAAACCTTAGTGCATCTGTTTAATAGAAAGTGAACAATTTGAGACAGCTATGTTATAAAGGTAAATCCTAGAGTGTTTGTGATAATACGTGGTTCATTTGACTGTTTTGTACCTTTAACACCTAAAGGACGATTGCAGGTGGAGAAAGTGGATTTTGGCCGATGAGAAATATTTTTGGCGCCTATAACAATGAAAGGGCACTACTTGTGATTTGTGGCTCATTTCTGCATGTTGCTGATGGTATTTAATAATTAATACTTTATAGGTTTCTTGGTGGAGCTTCTTTAAATTTAAAATTAAGTTGTTACAGTGTTGCCAATTGTATGATGCTTGAAGCTTTCTGTTTTTGCAATCATTCTTAGTATTTATTTGGTATGATTATAACAATTTGATGATAGTTGAAGTGACTATAACAAATTTTTATTCTTTTCAAAGGATGAGTGATTGAGAAAGAGAATGGAGAGGTATTGTCGATTTATTTGGTATGATTACTATCTTCAATGCAAGATGCTGCTTGGAAATTTTCTGGTGCAAGAAAGATTTTTATTTTAGCGAACTATGATTTTGCTTTAGGTTTACAATAGGACTGAAAAAATTTGTCTTGCCATTTTTCCTTTAATATTTTAATTTTTTGCTTGAAAGATTCCCCTTTTCAGTAGTATTTTCTTCAGTTAATATAACAAGTAACCTCATTTTTAATCTTTCTTATCCTTTATTTTTATTTGCCTTTTTTATTATTATTTTGGGGTAAGTTTGAAAATGTTTACTGATTGTATTTCTGGAGATGTAAAATAGCCACGTTGAAGAAGCATCAGAAAAGAATACCTATTGAATCTGAAGTACTTCTTTTCAAAACTTCAGAGCAAAAGTGTGGAGCCATCGAAAAGATTTTAGGTAAAGCAAACCCAAGTTTATTGGTTCTAAAGTTAAAGATTATTAGTGTTTGTTCTTGTTGATAGACATGAATATTTGGTTCAAGCACCATACCCTCTCAAAGCACTTTTTTCTCACAAAGTTCTGTTATGGTGTCTGAGTAGGCAATACATGTGTTTCCTGAAAGTTCTTTAGCCACCAAAAGAGGATCTTACAAGTCTTTTGCTATTATATCTGAAGGAAACCAGTACTGTTCATTATGAGTTGTTTGTACCAGCAACTGTTTACTACTGGCAAGATGAATGTTAATTGCTATTCCAGAAAACAGAGGAGATTCCTTGCACTTTGGAAGAGGCATCTCGGTGAGTATTTTCAGAGTAATGTGCTATCTAGCAACTTAACTTTTGATCATAAATGTGATAGCCATTTCTATGCATTAAGAGATGCAATCAAAAGTTTGCATATGCCCAACCAAATGAAAAGAATCTCAAAGCTGATAGTGCTAGAATGTGCTTTAACTTCTATGATCAAGACTGGTGCTAATCAAGACTCGTTTTTGATGAATCAATTTATCACTGCATGTTCCACATTATCTTGTATAGATTATGCAATTTCAGCCTTTACCCAGATGGAAAATCCCAATGTTTTTGTCTACAATGCACTGATCAGAGGGTTTATTCAGAATGGTTTTCATATTCAAGCTTTTGAATGTTACATTAATATGTTGAGAGCTAAGGTTTTGCCAACAAGCTATACATATTCATCCTTGATTAAGGCTTGCACTTTAGTCTCTGCATTGGAATTGGGAGAAGTTGTTCATGGCCATGTTTGGAAAGATGGTTTCAACTCACATCTGTTTGTTCAGACTGCAATGGTTGATTTTTATTCAAACATATGCAGAATTAGTGAATCAAGAAAGGTGTTTGATGAAATGACACAGAGAGATGCTTTTTCATGGACAACGATGATTTCGGCATATGCCCAGTCTGGTGATATGAGTTCTGCAAGTTTATTGTTCGAAAATATGCCTGAAAGGATCACTGCTACTTGGAATACTATGATTGATGGATATGCTAGAGTAGGGGATATGAAGGCTGCACAGGCCTTATTTGCTCAGATGCCCACCAGGGATTTAATTTCATGGACAACCATGATCAGTTGCTATGCACAAAACAGGCAACATGAAGAAGCTCTAGGATTATTTAAAGAGATGACAATAAATGGGGTCAGTCCTGATGAAGTGACCATGTCTACTATTATTTCAGCTTGTGCACATCTCGGAGCTCTTGATTTGGGAAAGGAAATACATTTTGTTGTTATGCAGAAGAATTTTGATCTTGATGTATATATTGGATCTGCATTGATTGATATGTATGCCAAGTGTGGGAAACTGGACAGGTCTCTATTGGTTTTCTTCAAATTGCACAATAAGAACCTGTTCTGTTGGAATGCAGTAATTGAAGGTCTTGCAATGCATGGGTTTGCAGAAGAGGCGCTGGCAATGTTTGGTAGGATGGAAGGGGAGAATATTAAGCCAAATGGGATTACTTTTATTAGTGTTCTCGGTGCCTGCACACATGCAGGACTTGTTGAGGAAGGCCGTAGGAGGTTTTTGAGCATGAAAAATGATTACTTTATTACTCCTGAAGTTGAGCACTATGGGTGTATGGTGGATCTGCTAAGCAAAGCTGGCTTGCTTGAAGAAGCGCTAAAGTTGATTAGAAGCATGAACTTAAAACCTAACTCAGTCATTTGGGGGGCATTGTTGGGTGGATGTAAGCTTCATAGGAACTTAGAGATTGGACAAGTTGCTGTCACCGAGTTGATGTTACTGGAGCCAAATAACAGTGGTTACTACAACCTTTTAGTTAACATGTATGCTGAGGTTAACAGATGGGATGAGGTTGCAAATGTACGAACGACCATGAAACAACTTGGGGTAGAGAAAACCTGTCCCGGCTCTAGTTGGATTGAATTGGATAGGGAAATTCACAAGTTTGCAGTGTCTGACAAATCTCACTCAGCTTCTGGAAAAATTTACATGTTACTAGCCGAATTATATGGCCAGCTGAAGCTTGCAGGTTATGTGCCAGAGTTTGGCTCCATGTAATTTGTTTCTGCTTCAAAAAATTAAATATGGAAAAGGATGAACCGCTGGAGAGAAAGTAAATAATATGCATGCATTTTTAAAGCAGGAATCTTAACAATAGAGCACTACAGATGGAAATATAATACAGCCAGATCTGCCTAGAGGAGGTATTTAAGTTGAAGCCTTGAATTCTATTTAGCAAGAAGGGTAACCCAAATGTCTGGTCCCTCCAACTTCTTCCTTCTTGGTCAGACAAATGACCTTCATGTATTGGTTGGTTTAAATTAGTGACTTTCATTGATGTTGCGAAACTGAAAAGGATTACTTAGTAAGATCTCCAAAAAGCTGTGAATAAATTTTCATACCCCATAATTCTATTTCAAGGATGGAAGGACAAAGGAAAACAAATTTGCTTCTCCCATTCCCTCTACAAGTTGAGTACATAGTTTTGTCATTGCTATTGTGATACCTAATTTGTTGCAACTGCCGGAGTGCTCTCAGTTTGAGTGACAACCCCACTTATTATAGCCTTACCAGCATATATAAGTGAGGTGCTATTATATACGCCATATGCCAACTTTGAAGCAAAGCTTATGCAATTGAAGACCCATGCTGATAAATATATAACTGATGCATGACCAAGGTTTTTACCTAGTGAAAGCTTGAGTCTTGTCAAACATTCTTTCTCAAGGTAAGCAAGTTTACTTTCTATCCCCCTTTTCTGTTGATTCTTGACGGAAATTGGGTGTTGCTAGTTATGTCATGGTAATTGTTAGATAAGGTTGGAGTTGACAATATCTTCTTGTTCTGCAGGTTGTACACCCTGATCAAGCTTGGAAAGTATATCGAGCCTAGAAAGAAAAGGGGTTTACTTGTTGCTCTTGTCGGATATGAAGGAGAACAACATGGTTTGAGGAAGGTATATTTCATTCTTTATTTTCTAAGGGGTAAACTACGGAAATGGTCCTTATATTTCTATATATTCTACACTTTGACCCTCTTATATTTTTTAATGATTTGGTCCCTCTTATATTTTTTAATGATTTGGTCCCTTTAATTTTTACACTTTGGTTCTCTTATTGAAATTTAATTTCAAGTTGGTCTCAAATTTTGAACTAAATGTGTGCAAATTAAAAAGCAAATGATCAAATTATAAAAAATAAAGGGGATTAAAAGTGTGAAAATTAAAAAATAAAAGGGCTAAATAAAAAATATAATAATAAATGGATTAGACTGTAGATGTTGAAAAATATATGGATCATTTGTATAGTTAAGCCTTCTCTAAATAAAAACTATGCGTACATTAGGGGGCAAAGTTAGTAGTATGATGTTGAAACCAAACACAGGTTGAAAACATAAAATTCACACTGGACAACAAATGGTTTCTTTGCACGGTTAGTTGGAAACTTCAAGGATGCAAATGAATTATTCCAATCAAAATTGATTTTGACTAAGCAATTGCCGTGAAGTTATCTCATCTGGCTTTACTTCTTTATATTTAGTTGGAAGTTATCAGTGCTTGGTTTAGAGTTTCATATGTAGAGAGGGCTATGAATTTGCTGGTTTTGCATATATTTTAGGATGATCTTAGTCACTCATCTCATTGGTACTCATACCGTGCTTCAGATTCCCTTTTATTGTGAAATCTTTAGGAAAAATTTGTTTTGGGTGATGCAACATGAAATAAGATGCCATCTTTTTCATGATCATATGCATCTCTCAATTCTAGGGTCAACCACACGAAAACTTCCATTATGATTCTTGATTTTTAGTGACTTCAGTGAGTATATAACAATAGTAAATAAATAAAAATAAATGTTCTGTACATGTACAGAATGACCCATGAGCTAACTGCTAACTGCAAGACTTCATGACCTTCCCATCGTGATTCTTTGAATGTAGCCACTTCCAGAAATTGTTTGGTTTATTCTCTTCAATTGAAATACGTTTCTAGGACCCAAACTGAATATTTTAGTGCCACAATGAAATAAAATAGTAGAATTGCATAATCATTTTTTTTATTTTGTTTTGATACCCTGATCTCTCCCTTCTTAACAAATGAATAAACCAATATAAAGTTATGTTACATCGCCACACTAACAAATTTTTACTGGTTAGAATAAGCAGGTAAAAGATGAACGGATTAATAATTAATCATAACCAGAAATTGTAGTTAAATAAAAAATTTAAAGGTTAGCAACCGTGGCAAGCTTGTATGACACCAACCTTGTATACACTTTATATACTAGTTAACTTTTGCTTTTAGTCTAGCTCGAATTAAGAGGGGGCAAGTTGAGGAGGAGGGGGAGAACGTAATGAGAAGAATAATACAACCTCCACCTATTATGAGTTGATGTAATTGAAAATGAATTGATAGGAAAGCAGAGATCCTGGAGAGAGCTTTTAAATTAAATTTTAAAAAAATAAGAAATAAAGAGTATCCTCCTTGGGAGAGGATCTTTTGGTGAAGAGAAAAAATAGTTTCATGTGAGGATTATTATTATTATTCGTTTGGAGAATTATAAGTGTTATAGGAATTTTAGAGAGAATGTTAGAGAGATAAGTAGATCATTTACCATGAGTAAAAAGGTCTGTATTTAGATCTACATGTGTCGATATCTCAGTGGTCGATCACCTCTAACTTATAAGAACAGGCTTGTTGAAGAGAGCTTTTAAAATAAATAACAAAAAAATTAAGAAATAAAGAGTATCTCCTTGCTAGATTCCTTCAGGATCCCTTGGTGAAGGGGGAAAAAATAGTTTCACGAATGAATTATTATTATTATTAATTAATTACTAGTGAAAATTGCTCTATTATTAATTAAAAAATTAGCTCTCTCCCCCCCTCTCCTCTCTTCTCCCTCCCCCTTTGGTGCTAAACAGTTGCGTACGTTTCTTTTGATTATAGATTTTATCAAATGACTAACAAGAATGAAATGATTAGTTTATATGCCACAGTTTTTTTCCCCTCTCTCTCTTTCTGAACAAGAATGATTTCAGAACACCTGGGAGACTAATTTCACCATGACGTGAGATACGAGGCAACAAATTTTAAAATCATTTATAAAAATAATCAAAAAGTAAAAATAGAGTCTGATCGGTTTCTTTGAAATTGGATTGCCATTGACACGTAGGCTCTTGTTAGCTTAACTTTCCTCATCTTCTTAGGTAAAAATAAGTAGTTTATTGTCTGCAAAATTATGGTCATTGTTTTTTTTATAAATATATTGTTTAAATAAATATTTACACAACATATGCGTGTACTTTTAATAACATTTAAGCTGCAAATGTTCAGTCTTAAAGAAAAAAACAAAACTTGCTCAAATTGCAAATATATATACAGAAAAAAAACAATTATATAACTTTCGATGTGTTTGTATGAATTACAAGATATGACCCACACACAAAAATAGAAAAGAAAAAAAGTTGAACCTCATTTGAAGCATACCATTACTTCCATTAAGCTAACTCGTCCAAAGGTGATTATACTATATGGAACTGCACTTTGAAATGAAAGCAACTTAACAAGAAACAAAATTAAAAAAATTAAAATAAATAGTGTCCACAATACATTCATGAACGTGTGAAAGACCCAAAACCATTAGCAAGTGCACTAACGGCGGGATTGAAAGCCAGTCGTCCAAGAATCCCCTGTTTGTAAGGCAAGAAAGTTTTTTTCTTCATTTCTTGGGAGATTGCTTTGTTTATTGTGTAATGCAACTCATGTGCCGATACTTGCCCTTTTCTTCTCGGTGATCCCGTCACTTGATCTTCCTGTTTCTTCAAGGAGCTAATTGAGTACTTCCTCAATAGGTCTTTCTCATATGCTCTTCCATCTGATGAACTTCTAAATAGCAGAAAGTCCTTCAATCTCCATTTTTTTGTTGATCCTTTATTCTGCTGCTTGAAACTTTGATCCTTTTGTTGTTGTTGTTGTTCTTCCCATGGATACTGTGAAACCCTTAAAGGAGAGAGTGATCTCGTGGCTTTTCGGCCGGAGTTCGAGTTTGAAAGACTTGTTCTTCTTCCTCTTCCTATGTCATTATCACAATTTCTCTGTTTTGAACTACTCTGAGATGGGTCTGAACTAGTACTACTAACAATACCTTCTAATTTCCTTCTGGGTGAAGGGACAATATCTGTAATCATCTTATTGCCTTGTGATATTTTCGGTGTTGATGATTTGATACCAAATGATGACAAGTTACATGGGCTTGTTGGATTAATCCTTGAATTAAAAGAAGAGAACAAAGTTGGATGAGGAAGAAGATTAAGAGACTTAATTAAGCCACCATCAAATAGTTCTTCAGCTGAAAGAGATGCTCTGTTTGACTCCTCACTAATATCAAAAGCAAAGTCCTCTTCAACTTTTTTTATTGTAGAGAACTCATTGTCATCATGAAACTGATTTCTGTAAAATTCAGACATGTGGATTGGACTCGTCGGTGCGCTAAAGAAGTAATCGCCGACTACAAAATGTCTAGGAGTTGAAGGAGGGCTTGGATATGGTGAATTTCTTGCACTGTTGAAATCGAATTCCATATTGGCTTGGAAGGGTATAACTAACTCCATGATTTTGGGTTCTTCAAATAAGTTTTTATTTTTGGCTAAGCTTCTTCAAGTAAGTTATGGATTAAAAAAGGGTATTCTGAAAATGTATATAAATGGGAGAGAAATGTTGGGTGATAGTGAGAGGTGGCAGAGTTTTTTGGGATTTTATCTATATTAAAATTTAGAGGATGTTATTTTCGTTCTAATATTTTAAAAATGTTTTTTTCCTTAATTTAAGACTTATTTTAAATTCTTAATTTATTATTATCGGTTTTTTTCATCTATATATATATATATATATATATATATATATATATATATATATAAGCTAAAAGATTAACTAAAACAAATTAATAATGATTGATAACTTGTAAAAGGTATTAAATTAAGAAAGTATTTTGAGGATTTAAAAATGAAAATAACACCGTCCGAAAATTCTACATAATTAAATCTCGAATTTGTTGGTTTTTGGCGTCAAGATATTAGATAAGCCGCCTTCTAATACTTCAAAGTTTTGTTTTTTTTTTGGAAATAAAATATTTTGAAGGGTAATTAACTTTTGTCTCTTTATATTCTTATTTCTTATTATTTTTTTTAATAATTATCACATGCCAAAGACGTAATGATTTTGTTTTATTTGGTTTACTAGTTATTTAGGAGTAAAACTCATTTTTCTCAAGTTACGAATCACATTAAATATTAAATATGGTTTGATATAAAAAGATTTTGTTTTATTTGTTGGATGATTTTTTTCATTAATTATCGTTTAGGAATTTTGTGCAGGTTGGAGAGACATGGACATATTTGGGAGAAATTATTTAATTATTATTTGAACAAATGATGAAATAGTAATCTAGTTTAATAAAAAGTAATATTAATAATACTATTTTTTTTAAAAGAAACACGACTATTAAATAAAAAGTAAGTAATATATTAAGTTAATGAATAACCCTTTTAAATTTGATGGAAAAATGTAGATATAATAATAGTCTTGATGTAAAATTGATCAATTTAAATTTATTATTTTAAGATAAAAATATTATAAATCTTTTTATTATTAAAAGTGATTATATTTAGTTTAATAATTATGATAAATGAATATTTTAATCTTATAATTATTAAAAATTATGTAATATTATAAAATATATTGTTTTCATATTTTATTTTGTTATTTTCATCACATATGTATTATTATATTTAAAAATTAGTAAAAATATCATTTTAATTTTAATATTTTATTTTATGTTAATTAAAATTTATTAAATATATTTTTGATATAATAATATAAAATGAAACAATAACCTTACTTTATTATATAATAATAGTATCCATACAACCTTTATCTCGAAGAATGCTAAAGATGGATAAATATTTCCCATTTTTAATGCAGATCACTTAGAATAATTCTTTATGTCAAGGCCGAGAATGATTTTGATATTGTTTCTGACCAGTAATGTCTTTTTTTTTCTTTTTTTTTCTTTTTATGATTTCTAGATAAATTAATGCTTGTAGACCGAATCGGTAACAGCCGGGTCATAAATAACTCGGGCTAAATAGGATGATTCGACCACTTATGGCATGTTAGTGATGGAATAATTTTAAAAATAAAAAAAAGTGATTTATTTTTATAGTTAATTTTGTCATGTGTTTATGTTATATCAAAAAATAATTTATACGAAAAAATTTATATATTTTTAATTTATTTTCTTTTCAAAATAAGACATGAAAAAAATAAAATGACATAATCAATAATGTAATAAGCTTTGTTGTGCCTTCAGCACCAAGCTAATTAATTGATTTGAAAAAGAAAGCATGCAGTCAAAAGACTGAAAGTGGTGATTTACATTTGAATCACCTGAGCCAATTGCATGCGGTCAAAGAGAGTCATTATCTCTTGAGTTTGGATGTGGACATAAAGCCAACCATGAATTATAACTTAAACATATTACAAAATCAAATTATTTTATTACATATTTATTTTAAAAAAAAAATATATTAATTTTAAATTTTATTAATTTATTAAAATATCATATTATCTTATATTTTAAAGTTTGCTACGAGGTTGTGGGCTGCTTCGATCTTTATATCACACCCCATCAGTAGATATATAGTAAATTATTAATATTTTGATCTTTATTTTAGTGCATGAAAAATTATTTATTAGTCTTATAACATTTATAACATGTGATGATATCGTATGTTAGGTTAATAAAATTTAAAATTATTATAATTTTTTTTAAATATTTAATAAAAAATAAAGAAATAACGTAATTTAATTTATTAAAAGTATATTTAAATAACAATGAATAACGTATATTTGTTGCATATGAAAATGGAATTCAAAGTTAAGTATTATATATATATATATATATATATATATATATATATATATAGCTTTTTACACCATACTTTTACTATCCAAACCTTAGGTACGTGGATAAATCAATCATTCATCTTAAAGCATAATGATAGTTGGGTGGGATAATATTATCATAATTATTATTTTATTTAATAATAATATATTAAAATATAATTAATTATAATAAATAAAACAAATAATTATATATGATTTTGTTATAATAAAAAACTTGTGTAACAATAGATAAGAATTTCTTAACATTGAATTATGCGTACAGATAAGGATGTCAAATTTACCCGTTGGTTCAAATAATTGTAGGTATTAATCGAATGAGTTTGTATATATATAGAAAATTTTAAGTCTATTTTTGAGATCAGTTATTATTTTGTTTAAAATTTTGAATTTGGGTTAAGTTAGAGGAATCTGATCTTAATAAATGAAATTATAAATTTATATTTTATTAAATATTATATTTTTAATATATTTAGGGATAAAAACAATTATAATTTAATATTTATATAAAAAATAAAATCAAATATATTAAGTAACATAACACATTATTATTTTTAGTTTATAATTTTTTTTGTTTTATTAAATTTAATGTTTTTTAAATTATTTTAAAATAAAAGGATTTAAAATTTAATTTTTAGAACTCTTAAGGATAATCATTATTGGATAATGATTTCTTAAATATATATCCACCGATTTTAGTGTCGATTTTGAATATAACATAATATTTTGATTTTAACTTTGAATAAACAATCTCTGTTTTTGTTTTACTCCATTGATATTCGGAGAATGTTAATCTTAAAAATGTTAAAATTAGATAAGAGTTTACTTTCACCTCCATCGTTTTTTGGACTTACATCCTTACAAAATTGGAGTTTTATCATATATAAAATAATTAAAATATAGTTATTGAATATTTTGTATAAGAAAATATTTTAATTGACATTTGATCGAGTGTCTATGCATTAGAAAAAGCATAGATTATGAAAAATTAGGTTTGTTTTTTTAATAATTATTGACAGTATGACATCTCTAGTACTTATTTTATTAATTTTTTAAATTAAGTGTAGATATGTGTAGAGAAGATGGTATCAATTCATTTCATTCATTATGAAATAAGTTAAAACTTTTTTAACGTAATATTTTTTTTAATTAATTAATAAAAATACTTCAATTTCATTTAAAAAAATTAATTAAATTTCATTTAATTAAGTGTTTTGTGCTTATCGTTTATACACAAACAAAATATTAGAACGGATAAGTGCTAGGCTAGCTATCTATTTTTGTATATTTACACGTACTTCTATAAAAATTGAGAGTCTACTATTTTCATTCATTACTGTGATTATTTTCTAATAAAAAGAAAATTATTAATTTTAGATCAAATAACATACAAGTAGTATGTTGTTTTCTTAGGCTTTAAAGTGGGCAAATTTTTTATAAACATATTTTAATTTTTTCATGTTTTCTATGATGTTTATGTTTTGGACCGCGAATTATATTAAAATATGCCATGTTACTGTTATTTTATCCCCCGTTAATATTTATTATATATATATATTTCATATCATTTTAAAAAGACAAAATTATAAATAATACCGATATTGATATTTTAAAAAATAATACTTATTACTATTTTTTAATATATTAATCGATTAATTAACTATTTTAATTTTTACCAATCAACTACTCATGTAATAAAATCGTGTCACCTGCATGGCGTGCGAAATTTTAATAATATTTTGATGTTCTTTGATATTAAAAAAATCCAAAACAATCATATGATCGATTTTCTTAGTTTTTATTTTTTAACTATCATTATTGAATAAAATATCTTATTAATTTATGATATAATTTATTAATTTTATGAGTTTATTTTATCTTTTTCATCTACTTTTTAGTGGATTAAATAATAATTAGATGAAATATCTTATTTTTTTAATAGATTTAAATGATAAAGTGAAATTAATAAAATAATAAAAATAAAAATATATTTTAATAATAATTATGATTATTTATAATAATTATGAGTTTATTAAAAATAATAGATAAAATGTAAAAAATATTTTAATTGATAAATCTATAAAAAAAATACATGTATGATATAATGGGACAATCCATTCGAGATAATCACCGTATATCTGTCTCCAAGAAAATGGCAGGATCTAATTAACCCTAATTCTTCTCCAATCAAATCTTTATGAACTGGGCCAAGGGCACACCTATGCTATGAGCTGGCTTGGACCATTTCTTCTTCAAGTAACCAATCACTATCTAGGTATTGCCTCGAGAATATCTATAAATATAGATTTTTTTTTTAATTTTTGTGATAAATTTTTTAACTAACAAAAAAATATGATAAAATTATAAAGATAAAAATATCTTTACATTATAATTTAATATAATAAAAATAATATACGTAAAATATTACATTCATATGTATATTTATATGTAACATGTTACATTTATCACAGTTTTGATCTACATGATATAACATGTATTTTTATAAGTAAACTGTTACATCGGTCATAATTCTTGTGACTAATTAAATGTAATAAATTACATTTACATGTATCTTTATATATAATATATTATATACATCAGTGCTTTAATAGATCACCAATGATAGTTGCAACAGAGCTTCGATGAGATTTTCGGTTGTGGTTACCAAAAATGTGATAGGTGTAACATTGATATCACTTTATTAAAATTATGAAACTAGTGTATTTTTTATTATATAATTTGATTTAAAAATATGAGTTTTTTTTTTCTTGTAGTCCTTTGAAGATTGTGAGGGTAAGAAATTCAACGACGAGAATCAAGGATTGTAAATGTAATTTGAAGAACGTCGTCTTAGGAGTAGATAAAGGTTAACATCAATGACATCGCTTTTGGATCACTTGGTCTAGCAAGTTGTATAGGAATATTTCAGACATTAAGATTCTATGTCAATTTTTTTTATAGTCGACATAGGGTTGTATTTGCTTTCGAGGTAGAGCGTGTGACACCTATTTATGCAGTATTGTATGCCGTTACTTTTAGGCGACGAAGGCTTTGATTGTAGTCGAATTCTATTTATGTGATGACTATTTTTCATACTAGATTGTTGTCAGTGCCATAGAGATGATACTCTACCTGGGTTGATTGTTAACGTCACCGTCAGTATTTAAAATTCTTGTCGAATCAGCTCCACCCTTTGGACAATTTCTTCTAAGATGCCCAGATTGTCTACATCCTCAACACACTATCTTCTTTTTCATGAAATTCTTTTTCTTCCGACTATCAACTACCAATGTTGAGTTTTTGGGTGAAATATTATTTCCACCACTCGGCCTTTTTTTTTCTTTCAGAAAACAGCTTACTGGTAAACTTTTGAAAAAATTATTTTCTCCTTTCCATGAATCAAGATAGATATCATGTGTTCGTAAGAAGATGGAAGAGACCAGATGAGCCTTAAAACTATATCTTCATCATCAAGTTTAACTCTAATGATTTTCAGTTCAGAGACAATACCATTAAGAATACTAAGATGGTCAGACATAATAGTTCATTCATTCATACGAAGTATGAAACTGTTCCTTTAGATACACCTGATTTGAGACGTCTTTTTCCTGATACAATTCTTCAAGTTTTTCTCAAAGTTCTTTGGCTATAGATATTCCATGCACATTTGCAAGAATATTTTTGGCCAAACAAAGCCGAATTGCACTTGCAGTTCTTATATCAAGATCTTTCCAATCTCCATCACTTATGTCAATTTTTCTAGACTCGATACCAGTAACATGGGCTGCTTTCCTCTTTAATGCCTTATATAACCCGTATTGTATCAACAAATCTTTGATTTGTACTTACCACGAGCCAAAATTGATTCTCCCATCAAATTTATCAATGTCAATCTTGACTCCTGATATTTCTGCTTCTTTTTTTGAAATTGGCTCTGATACCAGTTGTTAGAAAATTTGGATCAAATAGTATAATCACAAATTTCCTTTCCCAAGATTCTTTTGCATAATATCAAAAAACAGAGAAATAGAAAATACACAACACAAGAATTAGTGAAAACTTCAAATTGGAGAAAAACCACTTTCGTTGTCAAAAAACAACCAAAGAAAAATTCACTATGTAGAAAATTGTTACAACTACACTCTCAGAAATTTTCTCACACACCTAAAAGACAAAAACAATTACAAACTCAAGAGAAAATTCTCTAACTTAAAAACTTCTCATACAATTTTTTCTCTATTTTTGGGATGATTAACAATGAAGAAATGAAGTCATATTTATATCCTTTAAATTCTCATTTCATATATCAAACATCTCTTCATTCACTAAAAATAAACTACCTAATTTTCACATTTTTCGTTAAAACAATGTTAGATACCTTTATCTTTGACAATATGAGAATCAACCTTCTATGAATTTTCTTCTAAATTAAACGCCTTCTATTTTGACTAACAAACACTATTATTTTTAATCAATCACAACACTAATTACATTTTTTTTAATTTAAAAAATTACCCGTGAATTGAGTAAACAAATAACTTGAATTGATGTAAGGTATACTTTACAAGCAAAGAATGTACCTAAAACTGAACTCATATGGCATAATCTGCACAAATTTACAAGGATCTTCAATTTTCGCTTTTTCGATACAGCTAAAAGCTTCTTTTCTCAGCTCACTTGGTAGCTGAAGACAGGTACAATCTAGCAATGACTCAATGTCTTTTGCAAAGTCAAGTAAATACCAATCCAATAACTTGGGAATTGCAAACTTGTTTGATGAAATTCCAATTGCAGCCTGTAAGTAGTCTCTTTTCGCTATTTCCAGTTCATTCTCAACTTGACTTGCTGTGTACACTCTCACCTTCATTTGCCAGAGTCAGGACAACAAATAAGTATCTAAGATATCTTATGACTATATTTAAAAAAAAAAAAAAAGATCTCTTATAACTAAAGCCAACAAGCTGTAACTAAACTGCACAAAGTTTATCTGGACATAAGGTCTCGTTCGAATCCCATGAGTGTGTAAGTTTGTGTTATATATATATATATATATTATTACTATATATTTCATAAATTTACATTCATAACAATTATAATATCCTAAGTGTAGAATTTTTTTGAAAAATGAATAACTTTATCATTCTAATAGTAGTTTTACATGTTACACACTACAACTTGTGTAAGTGTAAATTTATGCACGCTTAGCATTCTTTCTATATATTATTAGTGAAAAGATATATAAAATTTGGAATCACTTGAAAAAGTTGAAATAATGGAGAGTCATAATGAAATTACTGCAGGAGAGGACCAGCTTCCACAAGATAGTGCAAATGTAGCCAACGGTTCAGATAATTCCAATCCAAAAATACTTCTTACTACCTTCTCTTCATGTTTTGCACCCTTTGAAAATCTCTGTGGAGACTCAAGAGTAAGGAAACTTGTGATCATTCCAATTCCTCTGTTTTAAAACTAAGAACAAAAATAAATTAAAGTTGAGTGAATAAATGAAATGGAGACCACTTACATCTTTAGAGTGATAAGGCAATCTTAAGATAGAATGTTGAATAGTTATTGCATTCAGCAACTGTCCCCCCACCTTTATTGTTGCCTGGTTGAAGAGAAATACAACTTCATACAGTTAAACTCCACCATATCTAATTTTACAAGTGGGTTTCAAGCAATTGAACTTTAGAAGACACAAATTATCTAAACAGTATGGACCTTTTGCATCATAGCTACAACCATTTCAGAGCTCTCTGGTATCCCATGTTCCAGAAAAGCCTACAATTTTACGAACCCGTGATTTTTAGTTTTTCTTAGAACAAGTAGGTATGTATATAGAAACAGGAAAAGAAGGTTTAATTGTATAGCGGGAGTTTTATTTTTTATTTTTAACGTAAAAAAACATATTTTTTTAGAGGGGTATGTAAATAACTGAATTATATAAAAAGCTGAGTAAAAGAAAGCTCACATTCATCATACAGGAATTGTAGATATTGATCCAGAATGCAAGCTTTTCTTGATGAGTAAGGTTTTTCAAATTTACTGAAACAAGTTTCCCAAGTAGTATTCTGAAAGTAGAGAAAGAACAATGAGATTCTCAAATCATCATAATGATCAGAAAGATGAGTCAAAAGTAAACAATTCATTTACATAGCATAGCTTACTTTAATCTGCTAAGTAGAAAAAACGAACTTGCTGTGCGATTTAAATTAATTGAGCCAACATCAATTGCAACAAATTGCTTATATGGACCAATATCTCTCTGTCCAAATTCTGCGCATATATCGTATGGATCTCGAAGTTCTTGTGTTTCATTAGCAGCATGACTCCCTAGTTTCTGAAATGTAAGTAAGCTCTCTATACTTCCTCGATTCTTCATTGAGCTCATTCTAAACAAAATGCTGGATAAGCACATAACTACATTCTCAGAAATTCTGTTTGGACTGTTATCTTCGGAAATCTTATTATCTGGAACAATAGAAGCTCTTATATCTGCATTTTCGTGGTCTGTTATTCTACTTTGTAACTTGACAATGAAAAAGAAACTTCAAATTACTCAAGACAGTTAGACAAACCAATGGAAAAGTAGGACATGAACATTATTAGTAATTGTAGTAAGTAAACCTGCTTTTTGTCAGCATGATATTGCTTTTCTGCTGACTTGTGATCTGTTGGAGGTCTCTTATCCAATACGGTAATTGCTTGGCCTTTATGATTCGAGACCCCTTTTTCGTTTTTCAAAGAATTGATACAAGAATGGTTCTCTTTTTCCTGTATATCATCTGAGAAAGTAATCAATTGTGAATGGTTATACTCGACACGGTCTTAAAATTGTATTATATGTCACAAGAATGGATACATGATGCTATCTTCCATAGCTTACCAGAATAACATTGCATATGCTTCGACTTGTTTTTAGCTGAATTGCATAAATTTGGAGCTGAAAGCTTGAATTTCTCCGGTTGGGGACTTAAGGAAAGGTCATGTAAGTGAGCTGAGTTGTTCTCCATGTTCCTCTTGGGGAATGATATGTACACAGCTTCTTGATAGAGGTCCTTCCTTAAGTGCACTACCTGCGTTTCAAGTTGAATGACCTCCTCTTCCAAAACAGCCACTTCAGCTAGAAGCTCCAATGTCTATAAAACATAAATTATCACCTTCAAACTATCAATTGAGTTATTTGATTTTCTCATTGTTTACTTGAACTACAATTTCCAGTTGTTTAAGTTTAGATTCATGCTATTAGGGCATTGAATTCTTTCAAATATAAAACATAAAAAAGGTACTAACATAAGGAGGGAGATAAGGAGGTAAACGTGGAAGAACACCCAAGGGCCTAGTGAAAGCTCTTTTGAAAGCTCTGTGAACATTTTGTTCATGTCTAAGCTTCTTCTTCAGTTTACCAACCTGTAAATTATAATTTAGAACTCAATAAAAGTGAATAAAGTGAAAATTTGGGTTATCTGAGAAACCAGAATTTCTTACATCTTGCTGCAAAGTCGATTTTCTTTCTATGATTGAGGCTCGTCCATTGGTAATTGCTTTTGTGGTATCTTTCAACTTACTCTCCTGGAAATCTCCATTGTTCTTCAAGCCAACAGAACAATGAGAATACAAATATTAGAATCCACAAGAAAAGAATAATATTTCAGGATAGAAGAAATTGAAGTCCAAAACCCACTTTAGAAATGCATCAAAAGAAGTTCATAGTTCGTGTCTTGTTACTCAAATAAATACAATTTTGGAAGAAAACAAATTAAGAATATTTCAATTAACATTGGATTCCTGTAGAACGTGTTAGCAATTTGAGCATTTGTGGGTGCCCTATATTTTCCAGTGACCGCTAAAGAACATTTGATAAAAAGTCAAAAACAACGCAACTTCCGAGAACAGAGTTCTACAGTAAAAACCGTTTTTCAAACAAAAAAGGGAGGGGGGAGAAATAGTTTAAATTTAGATTAAGATTACTTCTCCATGTTTAATCGGAGCAATCTTAGACTGAAGCTTAGACTTACTTTGTTATTCATCTTTCAAATTTGTGTGTATTGAAATCTGCAAGATCATGAAAACTAAGTTATAATTAAATTGCTCGAAAAAGAAACAATTATAATAAATATTACTATAAATGAAGAGATGAGATTCATGCCTTTATAGAAACAAGTTAACATTCCATGAAAACCAAGAAAAACTTGAATCCCAAAACACTATCACATTATCAAGCTAACATTCCATGAAAACCAAGAAAAACTTAAATCCCAAAACACTATCACAGTATCAAGCTCCAAACCTTTGAATTCCTCGTTTATTTAACAGGAACTGCTTCTGGGTTTTCTTTAAAAAGAATCACAAAGCTAAGAAAAAATGAAATGAAAGTTGATAGTTAATGGCAAAATAGAAACTGGGTCTCTAGCTCTTCAACCGCTTCGCTTCGTTAAAGGATCTTATGTATATCAAATAAATAAAAAAGTGAGTGATGGTAAGTTAATTGACTAAGAACGTGAAATATGATAAAAATAAAAGGAGGTAATATTGTTAAGCGTTATTAGAATCTGTACACAATTCCAGACAATGCATTGTTTGTCTACATCATCATTGGATCTGATACACCTCACGTAACAAGAAATTTTTCATTTTGGTTCATAAATATAATTTCAACAAGTTTAACACAATCATTTAACAGTTTAACGAATTCTACGTAAATATAATTTCAACAAGTTTACCACAAGCATTTAACAGTTTAACGAAATCTACATTTTACTTGTAAGAAGAAACATAAAACACGTCATATTATTTAAAAAATATTCATCTTTTGTAAACACATCACGTATAACTTGTTGTAATTTATATCATTAACATAATAAAATAATTTTAAAAAATTTTAAAAACAAATTATATATAATCGGAAAAATTTATAAAATAATTAATAACAAATATCATCCTCTCATTATCATGCACGTGTTTGTCAGGTCTTGTCAAGTTCGTCTTACCATTAGTTTGTAACTTTGTAAAAATTCCCTTCAAAATGTTGATATATATTTATATATAAATGAAATGAAGAATTAAAAAGGGAGAAAAATTCAAAATGTTTAGTTATTTGTGTTCATATTCTTATATTATAATGTTTGTTTGACTTTAAAAATGAATTATGAAATTTTAGAGTTAATTCTTAATTTTTGGTCTAGGAGGTGATTGGTGGCATTAAATAACGTTATCAAAGTGTGGTACAAGTCACATGTAACTTTGTCAGCTATAATGTTTCGATTTATGGGAAATAGAATAATTTAAAGTACTCCGAAGCTTGCATAATATATTATATTAAACTTTATATTAATTTATATTATAATTAATCTATATAATATTTAAAAAAATTATTATAAATATTATAATAAAAATTTATTTAAATTAATATTTAATTTATTTTATATTTTAAAATAAAAATATTATTTTTAATTTAAAATGAAAAAAAATAAATACATAATTTTATAATTAAAAATTTAGATATATCAAAGTAAATGTCCATTACAATTTAGACCTTCCATGTCAACTTAAATTTTTACATAAATATGTTATTTATATATTGTTAAATAAATATGTTATTTATATATTGTTAAATACGATTTAATTTCACAAACAAATATGTACATGTAAAAAAATTATAAAATTAAATTTTTTATTATTAAATAACAAATATACAATTAATGTCTAGATTTATTTATTTTAACCTATCTACTCGTAAATTTATACTATTTTGATGTATTATGTTATTTTTGTGAAGGATATTAAGAGTAGTGTACAACTTAAAAATGATTCTAACTCACCTCGAGACAAGTAGAATGAAAGTACTCAAGAATATGCCCAAAGTTTGCTACGCATGTGCTAGCTTCGTGAATTTGTTATTGTCATGTGCCGTTCTATGAGCTACACGAGTCTTGCTGTGAAACACAACAGCCAGTGCATGTACTAGCTTATATAAAGCAATGTAATTGCACGAAATACTTGGTATTCATTATGTTTAGCTTTCACTCATTCTTTCCTTCTTATTTGATTTATCTTTCATTTTTCTATTGAATCAAACACTTTCTTCTAAGAAATTTTTTAATTTTATTCCCAAGATATAAGATGTAATTTCTTCCCAAATAAAAATTCGAGTAAACTCAGGAAAGACTAGCAGTGAGACAAAGCCCCAATTGCAAAAAGAAAAAAAATATTTGTTAAGACACAAATCACACTATAATTGATGTAATAAATAGTTATTGTTCAAGATAATATGATATTTTTTTAATTTATAATTAGTTATTATTTCTGTTATGATAATATTACTGTTAGATATATTTAATAATTGTATTTTATTCTGTACATTAATTAATATACATGTTGCCTTTTATATAAGATGTACAAGTAAACTAGTTGGGCTTAAAATACATAACATAATATACATTAACAACCCTCCTCAAACTTAAGGTGGATGTGAGACCAGCTTAAAATTGTCAACCAAATTACGAGTACGTCCGTTAAGAAATACCTTGATAAAGATATCTACAAGTTGATATTTGGAGGAGATAGAGAAAAACTTGAGAGCACCATGGATAAGATGATAACGACTAAAGTGACAATTAATCTCGATGTGTTTAGTCCGTTCATGGAAGACATCATTATGAGCAATATGAATGACATTCTGATTATCACAATAAAGAAGAGTAGCAAAGGACGTGGACACAACCAAATCCTTAAGAAGCCATTATAGCCAAAGGAGCTCAGATGGGTATCAGTAAGAACACGATATTCTACTTCAGTACTGGAGCGGGAGAATAAAGTTTGTTTCTTACTTTGCCAAGAAATCAAAGAAGAACCAAGGAGAAAGTAATAACCTGTAGTAGACCTGCGATTAGTGGAATATCTTGCCCAATTAGCATCAGAGAATGCACAGAGTACAAGAGGAAAATGAGTTGAGTAGAAAAGGCCATAGAAGAGAATGTCCTTCAAGTATCTTAGAATATGTAGAACAATAACATAGTGAGTCGATCGTGAAGCAAACAGATACTGGCTCACCTAATGAACAACATAAGAAATGTCTGGACGAGTAACTATGAGATAAACTAGGCTGCCAACCAATTGTCTGTAAAAAGAGGGATTAGCAATGGTTTTCCCCTCGAGGGTGTCAGATGTGCATTAAGTTCAACTAGAGTGTCAACAGTCTTGCTATCAGTGAGTCCAGCTCGAGATAAAATGTCAGATGCATACTTGGCTTGAGTAATATAAAGACTATCCGTGGAACAAATGATCTCAAGACCCAAGAAATAATTGAGATGTCCAAGGTCTTTCATCTTAAACTACTGACTAAGAAAATCCTTGAGGTCATCACTAGTTATGATCATATCATCCGCATATAGGAGAAGCAAAATACTACCATTATCATTGCGACGAAGAAATAAGGCAGAATTATAAGGATTGACAGTATAACCCAAGCGAAAGATGGTGGAGCTAAACTTGACAAACCAAGCTTGTAGAGCTTGTTTAAGGCCATAAAGTGCACGTTAAAGGCGACAAACCTTGTTTGTTTCAACAGAAAGACTAGGAGGAGGTTGCATATAGACTTCTTCATGTATATCCCTATTAAGGAAGGCATTTTTAACATCCATTTGAAAAATGTCCCATTTACTAGCACCGACAACAACTAAGAGGGCACAAATAGAGGAGATACGAGTAACTTGAGCAAAAGTCTCTTCATAATCAATCTCATACTCTTGTGTAAAACTTTTTGCAACTAAACGAACCTTGTAGCACTCGATGGATCCATCAAAACGAGTCTTAATCTTATAGATCCACTTATAACCAACCACATACTGACTAGGAGGGAAAGTAACTAGATCCCAAGTGTATTTTTTGGTTAATGCATCAAATTTCTCTTTAATTGCAATCTTCCATAAAGGGTCAGTAGAGGCCTCACGATAGGTGTGAGGCTCATGGAGTATAGCAAGGACAGTGTAATAATGATAGTCAAGTAAATGTGCAGGAATGGTTCTTACCCGAATTGAGTGATGAGGTGGAGTGTCTTGTGGAGGATCTTCAGGCGGAGTAGGAGTAGGGGACCTAGGCTCAAGGTGGGTAGCTCGTCATCAACCTGTGCATCTATAACTTATTTAGGAGAATCATCAAAAATATCTGAAGATTGAATAGAGAAGTTCAAAGGAGGATCAAGAGTATCTGTAGAAGGAATAAAAGACTCATCTGGAAATATTTCTAAAACAGAAGAGTTAGTTAGGGAATAATGAAAGTGAGAGAGTTCAACAAATAAGTGGTGTTCCCAAAAGACAACATTATAGAAAACATGAAGACAATGAGAGAGAAGATCATAACACCAATACCCTTTTTGAGTTTCACCATAACCAAGAAAACAACAAATTCTAGATCGAGGCTCAAGTTTATTGTGCTTATGAGGTTGAAAAAGAACGAAACAGAACGAAACAGGAAGATCCAAAGAAGCGAAGGTAATGATAGTCAGGGAATGACCCAAAAAGGCACTTATACGGAGTCTGATTATGAATGACAACACTTAGAATACGATTAATGGCATGAATAGCAACTTCACCCTAAAATGGGGCAGGAACTTTGGAAGAAAGAAGAAGAGCACAGATAGTGTCAAGAATATGATGAAGTTTTCTATTGGCTCGACCATTATGTTGAGAGGTCTCTGTACAGGTTAGATGATGTACAATGCCATAGGAATGTAACAGAGCTTGGAAAGCATATTGAGTATATTCAAGAGCATTATCATATTGAAAAGTTTTGATATGTTTGAAGAATTATGTTTCAACCATTTTTGCAAAGTTATTGTATATTGGTAAGATTTCAGAATGAGATTTCATAAGAAAGATCCAACTATAACGAGAATAATCATCAATAAAAACAACAAGATAACGAGATCCACCAATACTAGTAACAAGATAAGGTCTCCAAACATCAGAATGAATTAACTCAAAAATACTGTTAGAGATAGATTCACTATTATTGGAAGGTACATGTGGCTATTTTCCTAACTGGCATGAAGTACAATCAAAATTGTCTTTGAACACAGAACCCAACAAAACTTTAGAAGATAACTGTTGTACACGAGTAGATGGGGCATGACCAAGACAAGAATGCCAAAGTGCAAGAGAAGGTAAGGAAGAAACTACAACAGCTACAATAGCAACAAAGACAAGAGCAACGTGTAGAAGATGAATATTATCCATGGGAAATATACGCCCAACCCTAGGACCGGTCCCAAGCTTTTGCTCCATCATCAAATCCTACACAATACACCTAGAATAGTAAAAAATAAGGTGATATCCTAGTTCAACTAATTGTCTAACAGAGCACAAATTACAGGATAGGTTAGGTACATAGAGGACCCTAAGAACAAAGAGATTAGAGGTCAAAACAAAACCTAGACTATTTTCATGCATGGTGAAACCATCTGTTATATGAATATTAAGAGGATGTGATGTAGGGTCAAGTTTGGAGAATAAAGATGAGTGAGGTGTCATGTGATTACAACAGGAAGAATCAAAAGGCCAAGTTTAAGACTTACAGGCAAAACTGAAAGAATAGTGGAAAGAGATGCATTACCAGCCATACGAATAGCCCGAGTTATGATATTTTGTAGTTCAGTTGATAGTGGATCCATAAGATTGGGACTCAGCTAAAATGGAAGACATCAACAGAGTAGGCTTAGTATTAGCAACAATAGTAGTAGATTTGTTGCGACAATAACAAGTCTCAATGGTGTGGTCAGGATGCTTGCAATAATTGCAGAACTTCTTATTGTCTGCTTGCGACGATTACTAGAGCTAGAGGAATCACCTAAATTTTAAGGTTGCTCAATGACAGAAGTAGAAAGAGTAATAGCTAAAACATTGAACTTATTCTAGGCTTGAAGGGTTGCAAGCCGAGCTTCTTCTCTAACCAACTCATTTACAGTAGTATCAAGAAAGGGAGAATGACTGCGATTGAAAAGCTGACCTCAAATGGGCTCAAATTCCTTGTGAAGTAACATCAAGAACTCATATAGATGAAATTCATCTATAATTGTAGCATATGTCTGAGCATCCTTTGAGCATGCCTAAATTGAATTAGAAAGGTCAATTTGTTCCCAAAGAAAGCAAAGTTAATCATAATAGTCATTGATGGATAGCCCCGGTTCTTGTCGAAGTTAATGCAACTCAACTATTAACTAATATTTCATAGATCTGTGAGTAGTGGAGTATCTTTTGGACAACATATCTCATACTGATTTTACATCATCAAAGTTGCGCAATATATTGTAGATGGAGGGAATAGAAGTATTTCGAATCCATGTGAGGATCATGTGGTTGTGGCTATCCCATTCAATCATGCAACCAAGAAAAGAAACATTTTCTTCACTTGCTCCTTTGACAGGAATGGTAATTGCACCAGTACAATAATGTCAGAGCATGCAACCCTTAAGAAAACTACGCATAGCTTGAGACCAAGATAAGTAATTCTTGGTCCCCTCCAATACAATATTGATAGGACGAGGAAGAAAAATATCATTTTTATCCATTTAGAAACACAATACGCAAAAATGAGGTCTATGTGAAAAACTGGATAGGGAGAACCTGATATGCAAAAGTCAACCTTATAAAAATTCAACTATCAAAGTCAACCCTTGGTCAACGATTGTCACTGATCAATGATGATGTCAGCTGCACATGGTGATGATGTCAGCCTTAGGTGACGTGGTAGTATATCGCGCTGATGACGTCAGTAGGACCTGAGGGTGGCGTGTGAAGGCGTGTGCTAACGTCAATAGTTGCGAGACTTCCACGGTTGTATAGATCAGGGTGAGCCAATCATTGTGGTACTTGTAAAAAGGTTATCGGAGCAAGATGCACGACGGAGCACGATTTCTGTGGGCAACGCATGAGGGTGTGGGCAACGCGTGAGGGCACATGCTGACGCTGATGCTTGCGAGACTTTCATGATTATGTAGATCAAGGCGAGCCGATCACTGTGGTACATGTAAAAATGTTATAGGAGCAAGATGCTCGACAGAGACAATGACTACAGTGGTTTGTGTGGTATGAGACTCCTCAACGACGGCGACTGTAGGCCCAGAATCTAAGGACAACGACTGAGAGACGTCAGAGGTTCAATGGTGAGTGGCTACAACGACTGTTGTGACGATGGAAGCGATAAGAGTGGAGTAACACCAGAAGATACCAGACTACTAAAAGAAAGATCAGAACAATGACTCTGATATCATGTTAGATATACTTAATAATTATATTATATTTTATACATTAAAGAATATACATAGTGTATTTATATAAGAGGTACAAATAAACTAATTAGAACTAAAACTCATAACATAATATACATTAACAATTATAATTTAATAGACAAACTTAAAAAAAATGGAAATTATCCAAATAACATACAAAAAATTATACCAATATAAAAAACATTTTTCTTAAATTGAAAATGAGTTAGAATTAAAGATTGATATCTTTGTCGCATTTTAGGGATATTATATTTGTGTTTTTTTTTTCCTCTAAATCAAGAAAAAGCTTGACATCTTCGGCTGTACGTGCAAAGATCAGTCATTGTCTTTGTTAGCCCAAGTCCAAAATAATACGATTTTTTTAGCTACTGAAAATGAAACCACGTAGCTACGCTTTGATTGCTTTGTTTTGTGACTTGTCGAACAGTCCCACCTCATTAGCAAATAAGACCTGTCTAAAAATTCATTGGAGATAAATTGTCTATTTTTTTTAATAAATACTAAATTGTCTACTTTAAATTTCATTCTCATTTTGGTTGTATGATGTATAGAGTCATAGGAGAAATGCTTATATCATCTAAACTTATGTACAGTTCACATTTATATATTATTTATTTCATTTCATATATTATTTATTTTTTTATTAAATTTATATTAAAATATTATACAATTAAGTGTCCACGGTTGATTAACAAAAGGTCATTGTCTTATGTTAAAATATTATCCAATTAAGCGTCCTCGGTCCATGGACAAAAGGTCATTGTCTTGCTGTATACTCCATGAGTAGAGAGATCATCTGTTTAAATCGGAAGTCTGGCCCTTATCCACCCAGCAGCAGTTAGCTTTCCTACTTAATAGTTCTAATTTAATTTTAATCATATATAATATTATTTTTTATTATACTTAAATGATAAATTATTTATTTATATTTTTATTTATCTTATTTAAATTTTAGGTCTATTATATACAAATAAGATATCTTAATTAATATTATTTTATTATTATCTCATTTCATTAAAAATTAAATTAAATAAAATGAAATATGTTATAATTATTTTATAAATTAAAAAAAATTATTTAATATTTTAATAATATTAACATGTATTAAAATTTAAATAATACAAATATAAATTTATATATTACTCACTTTCCTTTCGTATAAGAAGGAGAACATAACTTTAGGGAGCACGGCTGGCCTAAGGTAATCTAGAAGCGGCAGTATAGTGTTCTGGTTTAAGGATGATTCAGAGTCCAATAATGTTTTTATATTTTTTTTCCGTTGATCCTAAAATTTTTATATTTATTTTAAAAATAATATTAAAATTATACATTTATTTTTTTTAATAATTTAATTTTATTATTTTTATTAAAAAATGATTGCATGTTTTTATTTTTATTTAATATTTTATTTAATTATTTTAGTTGTAACTTATTTAAATTAAAATAATATTTATTTAAAAATAAAAATAAAAAATGAAATAAAAAATTAATGTCAGTTATTTTTTAGTAATATTATTATTAGATTATCATAAAAAATGTATAGAAAGTAAGTATCATTTTTATAATAAGTAAAAGATTAATAATTTTTTCTATTTTTTACTTTTTTAAATATAAAAATTTAATAATTTTAGTTAATTATCTTGAAATTTTTCATTACAAGAACTCAAATGATGTGAGTTGGAGATTTATAACAGGACAATTGTGTGCGCAAGCTTATAATTTGGTTATAAGGCAAGGAGAGTTGAAATAGAATCATCTGTGTCACTTTTGTTATTCCAATGCATGTATGATTAATAACGTGATATCATGTTAGTAATTAAAGATCGTTGAAATCACAAACTCTTCACTTTTTTAAGATTCTTTTATTGTCTCCTTTAAAATAATATACATAATACTAGGTGATTGATAACACATGCAATTAAATACCAAATAAGTACACGAAACTTTGTTCCATTTCTAGGTAACATGTATCAGTAATACTTCAATATGAATGAACCCTTACTTGATCCTTTACTTTTCTAAGTCGATCCATCCCTTACTCGATCAATCAAATCCTTATTTGATCAATCGATCTATTAAAATTAGAAATCAAAAATTATACATAAACTAATAGATCGATGCACGATCAATTCTCAATCGATTAAGCATGATTAATCGATGGACTCCTATCTCGACCAATCGAATAAACCAAAATCCATTCAAAATTTCATATGCAATACTCCTAGTTCAACCTTTAATACTTGATCATCCACAATGATAATCAAGCATCCCGTGGATTTACAACATTATAATTATCCACCTTGATGTTAATCCTTAAAAACAATCATTGCTTGGGTCACCTAGTACCTTTCAACTACTATGAATAGGTGATTATATCTAACAAGTAACACTACTAAACCAAGATAACAAGTTCAATATCCGTTGAGTTTTCACCTATGTTATTTATCACCAATTTCATCTCAAAATATTCCTCAATAGCCTCATAAATCAACCATATCAACTATGAAACTTTATTTACATCCACGAACCCAATAACCTATCTTACCACAATAGAATATCAAGCCTCGATCGATTGTACCATGATCTCATAGCTCATTGAATTAAATATAACCATGAAGTTCAAAATCACACAACCCAATATATCAAACTCCACACAAACAAGTTGATCACACATATGACCAACTCCGATCATACCTTTAAGGTATATCAACACTATACTCATTGCATATCCTAAGTTTCTCACATCAAGTGAATTCAGAAACTTTACCATCTTCACATCAAGTGAATTCAGAAACTTTACCATCTTCACATCCACATAATCGTAATAAGAGAATGCAATAAAAAAGTTAAAGTGTTAAATCATGATAACTTTTTGTTGTACAAAGTCAGTTACATTGACACTGACCTTGTATCCTACCAAATCAAGCTTAGATATACCATCATCCAACGTGTTTTCCAAATAGTATTCACTATTGCTCGCATATCTAAGAACAAATAGTTGTGCTTTGTTATCATACAGAGAAATATATTGGTCATCTATGACATTATGCCATGTGTGGGTATCCTTCCTACTCATAACATCTTTAGAAATCATCGACTCTACACATCATATATAAGCAAAATCTAACCTTCTAAAAGCCATTTTGTTGCGATAAACTCAATTTCTTGCTATAAAACAATCACCAACTAGCATACAATTAACTCTACTTAGAAGAGTCATTGTTAACCTTCATACTAACCTAAATTGTTGAGGAATCATAGGAACAATCTTGTGCCTGATAATTCTATACTCAAACAAGCCTTCACAAAAAAAAAAAAACTCCAAACCATATTCTATCATAAGGCTTATTCACCTTCATCCCAGTTTGGTTCTCAACAAGAAACCTTCACTCTTCAATCATCTCTAAAGCTTCATCTCTACTTTTCAGTAAATACACCTAAAGCTTCTTAGAATGGCCATCAATAATAGAAAGAATATACCCGACACCACCCATTGATAGTATCTCATTTAGCCCATGCAAGTCTCTATACACATACTCCAATAAGCTATCCCTTTACACCTTTCCAAAGAGAATGACACTTTCTTATCTTTGCTAATTTTACAATGATCATAGAAAGTCATCCCATTAACTAATCTATCAAGGAGAGATTTTCACTTGTCTAGTTTCTTCAATCCTTGAGCACTAATGTGGCCTAACCTCTTATGCCACCAATTCACATCCATTTCAGTGTGGGTATCCATAGCACCTTCAATATTTGCAACACCATTAAGAATATATAACCTATTTCACTACTTACCACTAAAAAGCACCAATGAGCCTTTGCATACTTTAATTTGACCACTTTTGCATTTGAAACTAAAACTCAAACTATCCAACATACCCTAGAAGATAAAGTTATTCTTCAACTTTGAAACATGTAACATATTCCTAAGAATGAACATCAAACCATCATCTAGTCGAAGATGTACTATACCAATACCCACAGTTTCACATTAATGATTATCTAACAAATTTGCAATACCATTATATAAAATTTGTACTTAACAAACCAACTCATATGTGTTGTAAAATGGTGTGTGCATCATGATATCAAAACTTATGCGCCATCATTTTCACCATTTATTGAAATTTTTCTTCAACTTTGGAACATGTAACACTTTCTTAAGAATGAACATCGAACCATCATCCAATCGAAAATACACTACGTTAAAGCCCACGATTTTACATTGATGATTATCCAATAAATTTATAACACCACCCTTTAGTGATTTGTACTAAACAAATTAACTCCTATGAGATGTAAAATGGTATATGCATCCCGAGTCCAAAATCCAATTGCCACAATTTCCACTATTTATAGAAACTTTTAATGAGATTGGTTAATGGGATGACTTTCTGAGATCATTGTAAAATTTACAACGACAAGAAAGTTCCATTCTCTTTGGCAAGGCATAAGTGGATAGTATATTGGAGCATGTGCATATAGACTTGCATGGGCCAAAAAAGATCTCCTCATCCACCACTAAAGTTTTTCTACTGTTTGACGCTTCTCTCTTATTACCTAGCCTTTTCGGACAATCTCTTCTAATGTGATCATGTTTTTGACAATGATAACACCTTACATTCTTCTTTGCTTCTTGCAACTTAGAGTGAGAGTGAATCTTATCATTCAACTCTTCGCTTTTATCACCTACCCAACCACTAATAAATAGTACATCACTTTTATAGCCGTCATCGAGATGTAGACCTTCGATCTTCAACTCTAAATCACGTGCTCTCAAGAGAGAGACCACTTACTTCAAAGAGATTTTATCTCTTCCAAACTTAAGCCACGTCTTCAAAGAGATTATGCAACAAGAGATGTGCAAGTCCTTTGACATATCAATTTTGAAATCGAACAATTGTTCTTTCATATACCCTTTGTAATCACCTCACCTTGCACCTCGCAAATCACATAATCATTCAGGTGTAAATAAATAGAGGTAAAAAGCAATCGTTTCTAGTTCCTTTGAAAATTGGTGAACCCATCCAGAAATTCAGATTACTTACTAAGGCTTATACTATCTTTTTATGAACCAAGATGCTCTTCATCTTTGCCTTGCATATGTGAAAATCACTGAAACCATCACATTTCTCTATCTCAATTTTACTCATAATTGATTACTCCGAAACTTTCTTCAAACAAATTTCCAACAACCTTCACAAGAAAACTCCTACCAATAAGACTCCACAACAAAGTACGAATTTTTTAACAGTACACAAAACAACAATCCCAACAATCACAAACGCAACCACACTAATATATCGACATGGAATAATAACAAGCCAAGAAAATAATAAATCAACACATTAGATTTAATGTGATAATTTTCCAAAATAATAGAGCTTACATCTACAACCCAAGCATACAAATAATATTCTACTATGAATCAAAAAAGAATACAACCTATGCTACTCATTAACATTACAATCATTTATTCTATTCTTCATACAAGCATCACCCAAACCCATTTAAGCCCTAAAAATACTTCTAAATCTCACACTTCTCTAATGAAAATATACTTAGATTTTAATTCTTACAATGGATGGAGAATGAGAGAACAATACCATAGAAAAGCTTAAACACAAAGAGTTGTTCATAAATACCAAACCTTCTTCCTCACCTTTAATAAAGAAAATCACTATTCTCATTTGCCTGTATTTTCTCTCTAAGCTTTCCAATTCTTCTTTTTGTTTTCCTAAATGATTTTGTATTTTCTCTCTAAGCTTTCCAATTCTTCTTTTTGTTTTCCTAAATGATTTTAGGACACAAAGGGATGCTTATACATACCCCATGACATTTACTAAAATACCCACTTAGTTGTAAGTCTCTATGTACATATTCTCATCTTTTTTGAGAAAAAATTTATACTCGATCGATCCATCCATTAAAACTGAAAATCATTAAAACTGAAAATCAAAAACTCAACGAAAACTAATAAACTCTTGTCTCGATCCATCAAGTAACTCAAAATTTATTCAAAAATTCATACACAATATTCCTAATTCAACTTTTGATGTTTGATCACCCACAATTATAATCAAGCATCCCAATGAATTTATACCACATTACACAAACAATAAATTAGTAATCTTATCAATTTTATTTTTTTTGTTAGTTAATCTTAACAAGTATGTTGTCAGTATAGAATTATAAATCAAGTGAAAGATTAATTCATCTGGTGAACTGAATAAAAATGGATATATATTAAAAGGAGTCCTTGAGGACAAATATGATTATTCAATAACTTTGTCGACCTTGTGAGAAGTAATTCTTAAGCTTCAGCGCTTTCAAGCTAACTTTCCTTACAACAAAGAAGTAATTAATTTAAACTACTCTTGTATAATCGTACAAATATATAATAATAGGAGCAGAGATATGATTTTCTTTTTGATCGTCATAAACAAATAACGCCTAACTTAAAGATTAGTATCTTGTTTTTCCACTACTCTTGTCCAATCATACAAATATATAATAACAAGAGTAGAGATCTGATTTTCGTTCGATCGTCATAAACAAGTAACGCCAAACTTAAAGATTAGTATCTTGTTTTTATTTAACTTTGTTAACTCATAATGAAGACATTAATAATAAATCCCTATCATCTTAAGCATATTAATTTTTACTACTAGTTAAATTGATATGAGAATTTTTTGTTGAAATAATATTAAACGTAAATTTAAGGCAAACGTCGGATTTAATATTGTTGGAATAAATACTATTACTATGCATGCATTCTTGTATTTTTTTTTAACTTTTTTTTTTCTTTTTGGCATTTCTTTAACTTGAAATAGTTAGGCCTACCACAGTCGGAAGTCAACGACGAAGAAACTATGTTACATCAATTCTTAATTTTTCATGAAGCATATCTCTAACCGACACAATAAGCATATGATAAGAGTATGACTATTCTACCCTCTAAATTAATAAAAATTTACAAGAAAAATGAGAAAATGAATACGTTTGACACCAAACACCTCAAAAAAATTACAACAATTGATGTTCTAAGAATATGTGTAACATACCATACAGAACTAGCGTATGGGAAAGGGAATATGGCCACTCCTACCCTTGCTAGAAATCATATTTTTCAACAGTTCTAATATAATATAATATAAATAAAATAAGAAACAGGGGCAAATCCACATTTGGTATCCCTAAAGTCAAATTTTCAGTTCTGTCCTAATACTATGATTTGTCAACCAAAATGGCTGCTCTATGTAAATGTCACAATAATATACTTCACAATATTAGGACAGAAGTGGAAATTTGACTAATTGATATTATATACTATATCAACTGGCACTAACACTATTACATAATAAAATCGCAACTAGCAAGTGTGGATGAACATTAATTGATATAGAATATATATTAAACGGTAATGTACAAAAAGAAAAAGTCTAATTTACACATCATCATTCAGACCGACTCTTCGCTACCCCCTACAGAAAATCAGACAACTGGATGTGATCCTTATAAAGCTGTAAAATCCCTCACTTTTCTGTTTCAGTGCTTTGCTAATACTTTATACCCAAAAAAAAAAAAGCTTTGCTAATACTCTATACCCATAAAAAAAAGAGTTTTTTTTACATACTTGTGCTGTCACTATTCTACTCCTCTTCCTTGCCAGCCTGCCTGATTGAGAAGAAAATAACTTTATCCTTAAATAACTAGAAGAAAATGCTGTTTTGCAAGGGGCTTTTTTATATATAGATTAGGGAAGATTACAACCCCTGAAGAGTTTTATGGTGACACATTCACCATCACTGATGCCAATGGTGATCTATCCCTGCTTAGCACTCTCCATTTAATGAGGAAAGAAAATAAAAATGCAAGGAAAGGAAGAAGCTACCTGGAAAACTGTCCTTCCACTATGCCCATGTGATCTCAATGCTTCAAGAATTTTATCTACCCATCTGTCACCCAAGTAGGTAGTAGATCAAGAATACTAATAAATAATATTAAAACAATATAAATATAATTTTAAAAAAAAAAGGAAAAAAAAAAGGTCAAGGTGAACACCCTAGGGGGACCTTCATAACACTTCCGAATCAGTAGTTTAAGGAATGTGATGAATTTGGGCAAGTTAAGAATGACATATGAGAATAACTCCCTCCCTTCAGAAAATCATGATGCAAAATAATACATGAGTACCCATACAATAGAAACATTAACCACTAGAGTATAGACTTTAACCAGAACAGACCACGTAGGAGAGAGTATATATAATGATGATTACCCTTCAAGACCTGGTTGTTTTGGGTAGTAAACATTTTTCAAGCCTAATCTTTTTGCAGCACAAGCTGTGGTTTCCCCAATACAAGCAACTGAATTGCTCCACTGTTCAAAGCTTGGAATGAGATTGACCCAGGCTCTGGTGGAAAGAGAATGTAAGGGTTTAAAAACTCAGAAATTGAGAATATGGAAAAACAAAACACATTTATGTGATTCTATTCCCCTAAAAAGGAACGAAACTGTGCAATTACGAGGAGAAAATTGTCTCCACATAGTTTTAGCATATATCTATAGAATTGTCAAAACAGGCTGACAACACACAAGGAAAAAAATATTCAGTGAAATGTTTTTTGTTTTTAATTAAAAAAAAAGGTACGTGATAAAATCTGGAGTTGCTGAGAGGTAGAATGGAATTACAACCACAAACCTAACAGATGAAGGTGAAGCAACTGTGACAACAGGGGCAGAAAGTGCCTGCTTTAAAAGCAATTGGTTGACATCTTGAACAGGTGCCTGTACAAAGGGTTAGTGGAAACCATAACTTTGAGTGAAACAAATTGAAAATATCCTGCCAATCAAACCGAAAATAATTCAATATACTCTCATGAGATCCAAACTATATCCTCTAACAGGAAGCTACGAGATAATGTTTATGTAACTTCCAGTATATGGAGAAAAAAACATGAGGGCAAAAATTATCATTAAAGATCTCTATTTATCAGTATGATGAATAGGCAAGCAAGCAATGCTTTGCCAAAGCCTAACATTTGCATGTGATATGTTGAAATTATTAAGACAGATTTAAAATTATTCAAGGATTAACAGTTTTATAGTACAACTTTTAATTGTTGAATACTACAGCAGAAAGTCAATAATAAGATAGGTCATGACAGATATAGATCGATGTCAACAAGGACATCAATGAATGAGTAATGAAAAAGGGAAGGGGAAAAAATGTTTATAATAAAAACCAAAAAGGAATAACACATATAACACCAGTCAATGAGCAACAATTTCATCAATTCCAAGCTAGGAAGCCTTGTAATCTCAAATATGCCAATTTTACCACCAAAAGTAAACCATACCGTTGTGTATGTATCAAGCCTTATAACTTCAAATCCACGATTAGAAAGGCCTTCCTCTGAAAAAAAAGGCCAGATTAAACATGCAATCACGCACCCTTCTCAAAGTACAACTACAAAAGAATATTATAATTTAATAAATAAAATATTTAACGTTTGGTTAGTCCTAAACGGATGAAAATATATCAGCCATTCATTCAAAGGAAAATAAACACAAACCAATGTCATTGCTGGCCTTCAAGGAAGCAGGATATAAGACACTGCATTTAGTGTTTCCAACTTTTGGAAGCTCTGAAGCCAAAACCTTTCCAACTGCTGTAAAAGTGAATGTTCACCAAAAATCTTAGTAACCCAACAAACTATGAATCCAAATAGACATCTAAAATAGGGAATTATGATATCGAACAATAAGAGCACTGATTAGTGATAAAATGATAATAAATCCTATGATTGTGTGGATACGTTAGGATGTCAATAAATTCAAACACAAGTAAAATACGTGTCATCCAAGTGAAGATTGTACCTGGCATAATCTACTGAAAGTCTTACAAAATACTTTATCATTTTTTTTAATAAACTCAGCCCAGTAAGGGATCTAAAGAATTTTAGTACTCCCAGTAAAACTATACACAGTAATAAGTAGTAGATATAATGTAATAAGTAATCACAAATAGATAAACATTAGGCATGCATGCCAGCTAAACATACTGGATAAATACCTCTGGATGGCACAAATGCAATACTCAGGGACTGCTCAGGCGACTGCATAACTTCATGAAATATACTTGCAGTACCAGCCCCTACAACAGCTACCTTTACATTTGGGCTTCCAGCAGTCCTAGAGTGGAAAAGTTCAAAGTAACCTCTATCATTTGGTGAATAGAGAAATGAAAATGCCAAAGCTTTAAAATTAAACTTTAACTCTTGATCTCTTTATGCACCCTACTTCCCATAGAAACAAATTTCTAGTTCAAACTCTCACGTCCAAAATTCCATGAAAGCATAATATAGGTCAAAATTATTATCTTAGTGAAGATCCCAAAGTATCAACATGCTCCCATACACAAAACTATATCATAATTGTTAATATAGAACAGTATCTGAAAGGAAACCAAAGAAGATTATATGCATCCTAGAACAGAAAAAGAAAATACATACTGCCCTGAGATGAGGCATCGAGAGAGAAGATAAATTTGATGCAAAGCATGCATAAATCACATTTATGCATTGCAGAACACACAAACTAAGGTACACCCTGAAGCGACATCTTTCAAACAGAACAACAGGAACTAGACTTAAGATGAAAAAGGACACGGCGCCTAGTTAGCAAATTCTAACCCTTACTTCCATGCATCTAAAAAGACCGAGCCAGCTTCAGGCGAAGTTATTACAATCCAGTCAAATGCAGTACCTGGATCATAAAGAAAATCATGAGCAAGTAATGTTTTTTTGCAATTGCTTGGAGTTTCATCATCTGCTGGTCAATCATGAACACAGAGCAATACATAAAGAATTATATCATGTATTATTATATTCAAACAAAAACTACAGCATAAATGTCAACTTTTACAGGAACTCTTAATGGATCTTGAATAAGTCCAGCATTCACAACCTTTAAATTTTATCCGTTATATCTTTTGCTGATATAAAGAGTTCAAGGGAAAATTCTTCATTAAAGTCCATTATCAGACCAAGAATTGTTCTACTCAGGCCTAACTTTGGTGGCATCACCAGCATAAGAAGAAATCTCTAGTTCTACATATTATTATCCAGTCCACAAAGAAAGTTCAATTGGGCGTCTGATAAGAATAAAGCTTGAGATAAGAAGAAAGCTTGAGATGTTACCAGTCAGTAGAGAAGGAAGCCTATCTAAATCAGGTCCTCGTGAGTGCTGAATAAGGGGTAGCTCCAAACAGCTAACTCCATATTTGGCCTGCAATCAGCAGATACAATTCTGATCATATCTTCAGAGTTTATTTGAAGACCAACTATGCGATATGAGACTCCAAAAATATAATAGGAAAACTTTATGTCTGTTAGAAGTCAAATACTGAATAAATTCAAGGAAATAACAATAAATTTTAGCGGTAAAGATAAATACTGGTAATGCACAATAAGCTCCAGATTGTAGTAAGCAGGGAAGATACTTTGGTTAAATAAAAGCGCAATAGATGAATGTTTCTCGCGAAACAGGCTTCAATAGATGAATTTAGCAAGAAATAGTTAGGCATATTTCTCACTTAACTTAAAACAAAATTATGACCAGCAGGATGATTTTATATGGTGACATCTTAGAAGGAGAAAAAAAAATCACAATGCAGTACCAAAAAGCTTATCTACTGCTTGAACATATCTATGCGTTATAACCTTCGCAAATTAGAACATATTTGCTTTAGTAGATTGAATATCCCACTCTAAAGATAGTGGATCCTGAATAGTCAACTAACGCCATAGAAAATCAGTGTCTTGTCACTCAATTGTAATTTTGCAACCCCATGGAAATACCAAAAGAATATAAATGATAATCCTGAATCCAATTACACATTTTCACAAATACCTAGTGTGAAAATGCAATCATCAATTCACATGCACGAGACGAACAGAACATGCTTGAACACTTCGAATAGGCAAGGGAAAATTATGGATGCAAAAGATACTCAAGATCGAGCACGAAAGCGAAGAAAGAAAATAAAACATACGATAGTAAAATCCCAAGTGGAACAAAAAAATAAAATTAATCTCAAAAAACCGAATTCCAAATGAAATTTCCATGTAAATGATGTAATGTAGATAGTGAGCTGGAAAAGCGAGGAAAAAAATCAAGAGAAATTGAGTTTACCAGAGCGTTGATGAGCTTCCCATTCTTGCCACGCTCTCTGGTCACTACAACTTGTGGCTTCGAATCTGAAGAAGAAGAAGCAGCTCGGATTCGAAAAGGAGAAGGAAAGATTCTCCGGTGACAGTGAACTAGCGGACAGGAAGGAACAGAGGAAACAGAAGATGTTAATGGATGGAAGAGAGAGGAAAGAGAAAGTTGTGCCATTGGAAACGTGTTGAACAGAGAAGATTGTCATCAGGGCCAGCTATTTCCCAATTAAGTAATGGGCCTCCTTTTTTTATTAGCTTAATTATTGCAGCCCAAGCTTAACATAACAGTCATTAGGTATACCTGTAGAAGCCATTCGTGCCACGCGGCTTTGGCCGACACCGTTGCCTATTTCCTATCTACCGCCCAAGTTGACCCTATCATGTGCGCTTTTTTTTCTACAATCATTTCGCGGCACGTAAGTGAACAATAGATTCTCCTTTTAATCAGACGGATCATATAAAATAAGTTTAACTACTTTTTTTCTACTCCACTGGTTCTTCTTGATCAATCTGCGTCCCGACTGCCCTACCCAAAGCCGTATGGAACTGTGTGCCCTCAAACCCAACACTAAACACTTGCCTTGTACGGAACCTTTTACCATACGACGAGAAATAGATTCAATTTTTTTAATAACAAATCTAATACGTCATTAAAACATATATATAATACTTAAAATTATAAAAATAAAAATAAAATATATTACACTAATACATGTGCCTTTTATTCAAGAAAATATTACATGTGCCTTTTATTCAAGAAAATATTACATGTGCCTTTTATTCAAGAAAATATTTTTTAATGATACTAATTTTAGAATGTTATTTATACTAATTTTAGAATGTTATTTTAAATATATTTTTTAAATAAAACAATTTCTTTTTAATTATATGTATTTTATTTTAGAAAAAAAACTTAATGCAAACAAATGAGATTTATAGTGTATACACTTACAAATTATGAGTGTGATTTTGGTATTTTTTGTGACAATTCTAGATATAAAATGAAAGAAAAAGTAAGTTGATATAAAATTTGATTTTTATATGATTTTAAGATATTTGTGATACTTCTTATTATAATTAATATATTATCCGATAAAAAAATAATTAATTAACACTAATTGTATGATGTCAAAATGTAGGAAGTATGAATCAATCTAATTGATTCCTTCTCGTACGAAAATAATTATCATTTGAGTACTGCATATCAAGGTACCTCATGTCTACGGAGTATACTCATAAGAGATTTTATGAGATATATATGAACGCGATTATATTTACATGAGATGGTTTGAATATACGAGGTGTGTCACACATAAGATATACCAATACATGAGAAGCTTTAAGTGTATGATCTCAATGGAACACTTAGGTATAAGAACTAATAAGAGGACAAAAAGACATGAATTGCAGATATACATAGACATGATCTCATTACGTGGTAGTGATATGTTTGCAAGTTAAATATGTTCATTCTAGTGGAATGTCAAACACCTAAGGTGATGATGTCTATATATATATGCACTTATGTGACCCATTATAGATATTTGACTCTCTCTAATCTCTCTTTAAACATTGTAGTACTTTGAAATTTCCTCCAAACAATTAGCATCACTATATGGCCTTAAATTTTTAATCCATGGGGATTTAAGACCTTTCATTTAGAAAATCGGGATAATCACATTGTGTAGTAGGAAAATTCAAATCAGTCAACATGACCAACCACAACACTATCTCTAGTTCAAAAAGAAACAAGAACCAAAACGACCCCAAGCACCCCATGCATCAAGTTTCTAGAAGTGATCCTAATGAACATGTAATTTACCATGCAACTCTTTTCACACCATATGATGGATTAGGGTACAATTCCATTCAGTTATAAGACTTGAAAGTTCAAAGGTTAAAAAGATGATCTCACGTACTGCTAGTTTAATAAGCGTTATTTTTGAGGATGCATCCTTAGAAAGAGATGCCATGAAAAAATCCAACAAGTTGGGGAGTTACAACAAGCTTTCATCAAATCAAAAAATAAAAATTAAGGAATACACGTGTTTACTACAAGAGAAATATTTAGAATGATATACCTCTCACCAACAAGGTACCTCTTATCAACAAGCATCCTATCTTAGTGAGGTACCTCTTATCAATGTAGTACCTTATGCTAATAAGGTACCTCTTCACAACGAGATACCTCATATCAACAAGACACATCTTATTAATGAGGTACATCCTCCTAGTGAGTAACTTTTATCAGCAAGGTATCTCCTACCAATGAGGCACCTCTTTTTAACAAAATAAACCAATGAGGTACCTCTTACCAACAAAGTATCTCCTCACAACGAAGTACCTTGACCTCCTCTCAATGAGATACATTTTATTAACAAAGTACCTCCTACCAACGATGTACCTCTTACCAACAAAGTATCCCCTTCCAATGAGGTACCTCTTTTTAGCAAATTACCTCCTACCAGATGAGGTACCTCTTATCAACAAAGTATCCCCTTCCATTGAGGTACCTCTTATCAACAAAGTATCTCCTACCAATGCAGTACCTAATATCAACAAGCTACTGCCTCTCAATGGGGTACATCTTATCAATAAAGTACCTTTTACAAATGAGGGACCACTTATCAACAAGGTACATCTTCCCAACTTTGTAGGAGAAGATCCAAGAGTAAAGTAATGTCTTCAACCTGCCTTTCCACCCTTTTATTTTTGCCACCTATAAGGTTGTGAAAGTTGAAGAATTTGCACTAAAAAAGGTATGATATATTGACTTTAGTAATGCTTTTTCTTGTATTTTTTATCCAACAAAAATAGGCAGGTTACCCATACTTATGACTACTTGAGGAATTATGTGTTCCTCATTTGGAGTGAGGAGGCCAAATGCTCCTCGTCCACACGGGATGCAAACGTAAATAGTATGTCTGCATATGGAAGATGAGGCCAAACAAACCCTTTCACTAAAAATGTAGGTATAAGAGGCGTATGGCCTATCCTAAGAAAGGATCGTGAGTTTACAAATGTGAACTTCCTATTTGGGTCAAAAAGGATAAGTGAAGAATTGATTTTTCCACTTATCCTTATTACCTATCTTGGGAATAAAATAACGTGATAACCCCTAGTATAGAGGAGGAGACCAACGGGTACAAGAGACATATGGCCCATCCTAAGAAATGGTCATGATTTTATAAATATAAACCTCCTCTTTGGGTCAAAAGGATAAGTAAATAATTGATTTTCCTACTTATCCATATCACCCATCTCGTGAATAAAAATAACACGATAACTTCATAGTATAAAGAAGGAGCTCATATGAATCCCTTACTAGGAATGCATGTATAAGAGGCATATGGTACATCTTAAGAAATGATTATGATTTTACAAATGTGAACCTCATCTTTGGGTCAAAAAAGATAAGTGAAGAATTAATTTTCCCACTTATCCCTATCACCTGTCTCGTGAATAACATAATACAATAACCCCGTAGTATGAAAAAAGGAGGCCAAATGGACCACTCACTAGAGATGCAGGTATAAGAAGCATATAGTCCATCCTAAGAAATGATTACGAGTTTATAAATGTGAACCTCCTATTTAGATCAAAAAGAATAAGTGAATAATTGATTTTTCCACTTATCCTTATCATTTGTCTCATGAATAAAATAATGTGATAACCCTCTAGTATGAAGAAGAAGGTCAAAAGGATCCCTCATTAGGGATATGAGTATAAAAAGTGTGTTGTTCATCATAGGTAAGAGTCTTGAGTTCATATGAACCTCTTCTTAAAAGAAACTTGATGACCTTAAGTATAAAGAAGGAAACCAAATAGTCTCTCAACTTGATATGTGAGTGTGTGTGGCATGAGTCAGCCTAAGTAAAGCATGACCTGAATTTTTGCTAAATATGGGCTAAAATTTCTCAAACTCGTTTTGAACTTCCTCAAACACGAGTTGAAAATTCCTCAAACACAGACAAATTTCCTTAAATATGGGTTGAAATTATTCAAATAGGTAAAACTTTTTTGCAAAGATTTAGAAGTTAAACTCTCTTGTTAGAAATGAATTGAATGGGGGGCCAAGACTCCTAATATACTAGGTGGGGAATCTAAATCACCTAGAGGAAGCTAAAAGGTTTATAATACAAGAATTTAAAAGACTGCATCCCCAAAGTATTGTAACTATATACTTAAATGACACATCTCATTAAGAATAGGATTCTTTCATATTGCTTCAAGATAAAAGAATGGGGATTTAGTGTTTAGGTGTCATAAACTGAGGTACCTTGTGATGATAGGGTACCTACACACGGGATAATTCAAGATACCTATATAAGAAATTCAAGAGTGGATGCAATGTACGTAAGGTGCATTAGGTACCTACTAATATATCCCAAGAAGATTGATTCTTTCATCTTGTTTCGAGATAAAAGAATAAGGGACACCATGTTTAGGTGATGCGTACCAGGGTGTCCTATGTCCACAGGGTACACTCACACGTGGTGTTATGATGTGTATGTGAATTTGAGAAAATTTATATGGGTGGTTTGAGTACACTAAGTGTATGATGTAAACAAGATGTGTCACACACGGAATGTACTGGTACACGAGGAGCTTTAAGTGTATGATTCCAACGGGATACACGAGGTACAAGAACATGTAAAGGGACAAGAAAACATGAATTACAAAGATATATGGACATAACCTCATTATGTTGTAGTGATCTGATTGCAAGTTAGATATGGTCGTTTCAGTAGGGTGCTGACACCTAAGAGTAATAGTGTCTATATAAATTGACCTATGTGACCTATTATAAGAATCTAACTCTCTCTAATATCTTTAAACACTGTAGCACTTTGTAATTATCTCTAAACAAGTATGATATGATTTTGAAAAAAAAATACAACCATGGTTAAAAGAAAAATCACAGCCAAGAAGTCATGTTGTGAACAAATTAGCAAAAAACATAACCACAAATGTAGAATAGACTGCATTACAAGGAACATGGAGAAAACGCATACAAGCAACGGTTGTTCTATGAGACAAGAAAGGACACGGTTGTTCTCTTGCTAACAAGACACCACTGCATTATGGTATGCATTAAAATCAAAAGAAAAAGGTATAAAATAAAATAAATAATAAGATCAAAATATAATGGTACAAAACCTTGAAGCATTTTCCATAAGCTTGTGAAGCTTATTCATACTTCACACTAACCAAATGTACGGCGAGTCAATATTGAAACTAGCACATTAATGATATGTTATGTTACAAGAACTCTTCATTTTACATAAAGTACTGGTGTCCAATATATACGACATAGATATAAATTTAGGTGCTCGACACTCTTGGTGGAAACATAAAGAAATTTTTTTTTATATAAAAAGAGACATATTCAAGACTCAATACGTATCTAAAAATTTAAAATCTTCAATATCCTAAAAAAGTAAATGTAACATAGATGCTACAAAAAATTAGTAGGCTAATAAAAAGACTATCTTCCATTTTTGACTCCTAGTCAATTTATACTCAAAATTGAACATGTGTTTAAAAATAAAACTAATTTGAACACATATTCAAAAGTATAAACACATTATGAACATGTGTTTGAAAATAAAATTAATTTGAACACATGTTCAAAAGTAATATACACCGTCTAAAATTTTTCTAAAGACTTTAACTGATTTTTAGTGCTCCCATAATCGTAAGTCATTAAAGTTGTTGGAGTTCCGACAACATGTGTTTTGAACGCATTTAAAAAATAATTCTGAACATATGTTCAAAAGTAGCATGAAAAGGTCGAAATGAAAGCATTTCTTGAAAGAAGTCGTCTGGTACAATATTCTCCTAATAAAAATGCACTTTCAAGTCATAAAATGCGCGACCAACTTCCCATGCAGTAAATTTTCAAGGGCCAAGGCCAGACATTCTAATAATATTATGTTTCTGTTGAAATCCTGTGATTAATTCTAGATATAGATTATTAAAACCAATCCTTAGAAATCTACCTTACTTCTACAAAATTCAGTTCCACTCCATAATCAGAGGGATTCATCAGAATTTTACAGCACCAACCAAATTACAGAGAACTGATCGATGATTCATGATGCCTAACTTCTAGAATTTGTGCAGCCCAGCTCGGCTTACTTGCTGCTGCAGGTGGTTGCCGTGTTTGGGTGGTGCTTCATTAGCTTACTTGTTGTTGGTGGTTACCAGCCACCGGATAAGTTCCATATGCTGTAGCTGCTGTGCCATACATGCCATGAGGTGGTGGTAGAGCATATCCATAGCCATCATACATATGCCCTCCATAGTATGCCCCATTCCATTGATTGCCATAATCTGCTCTAAACTGTAGAAACACCATAACAAAATCAACAGAGAGAGAGTATATATTGTTGATATGATGTCAATTATTTCATTAAAGAGGGAAGGAAAATAAAGGAAAAATGAAGTTTAAATAATAATGAATAAACTAAAACATAAGAAAAGAAATTGTTTCAAGTGGAAGAGACGAGAGAGGATAAGCAAGAGATGGAAATTTATTTTGAAACGACAACTCCAGTCGCAGAAAAAATAGTCTTAATAACATTCTAGAAGAGAACCAATAAGCATACCTATAGGACTGTAAGTTGTAACATTTGTAATCAAAATTGGGGGGAAGTTGCAATATTTCATACAACAACTAGTAAAAAAAGGATCCAAGCAGAACCAAATTCTAAATTGAAAAGTTCTTATCAGTTAATTCATTATGCTTAAATCTAAGCATATAACTTACTAAAATAAAATAAAAACTAAGCATATAACCAAATCTGAACTAAATAATAATTATGTATGCGCATAAGGGACGGGGAGGGGAGGGGAGGGGAGGGGAGGGGACAGGTGGAGGGAGAGAATACCTGTTTATTTGCTGGATTGCGGCCCCATGAGAGTCGCACTGTTTGCTTTCCAATTACTGTCCCATTCAATTTTTGCAATGCCTCCTCTGCATTGTTTCTGTGATAAGTCGTAAAAGGATCATGACATTAACTTGGTACCAAAGAAACAATAGATGCTAAAGTTTAGATCAAATCACCATTTGAATGGTTTAATAAATGATGAAATGAATATTACCTGTTGGCAAATTGTACAAACCCACATCCTTTTCCAACTGGTATTTTGACAGAAAATATTTCGCCATGCTGAGAAAAAGGCTGCCTGAGATCTTCATCAGTAACATTAGGGTCAAGCCCCCCAACAAATATCTACAATCACACATGAATTAGCTTAATGGCCAGATTAAAGGAGGGTTGGTTATACTTAATGTCATAACAGGGTAACAAAACAAACTCACTGTTGTGTTTGAAGAGTCCCCTTCAGATTGTAACCCTGGTGATGACACACCATTTGGTGCATATCCTCCTGCCCAAAAGCGAACCAAATTAAAGCATATGCTATGGGATGACATTCAAGAAATGGATGTTTATAGAGAAAAATATTAGCCTTAACAATTTTAAAAACATTTCAAAGACATGAATCTAACAATTACGAAGAGAAGAAATGACAAGATATTAAAAAAATAAAAAATAAAAGAATCCTGTGCAACACGTGGACTAAAATGGTCCGTGTTAAATAGCATGATTATTGTTACTAGTCCATGTTAAAAGAAGCTGCTGTCATTATTGCAGTATGCAAAGTCCTACCAGTTTACTCAAACTGCTGAATTCTAAAACAACTGTGGCTCTAAATTCCAGAAAAGAAAGCAATTAACATTAAAATATTTAGCAGTGAGAAAAAAGAATAATGAAATAAATTCAAATAGAGGAAGGAATTGGAAGAATATGTAATTAAGTACCTTGTGATGAAGATTGTTGTTGATATCCAGATGACTTCCTAGGAGTTGCAGCAGCAATACGCATAGGCCTGCTCGAACAATAAATACCATTCATTTCAGTCATAGACTTTGACTTTTCATTATCATCTCCAAATCTTACAAAACCATAACCCTTTGAACGACCAGTATTGGCATCAATAACAACTTTTGCAGCTTTAACAGAAGGATATTTAGTCACAAAAGTTTCAAGCAATAAACTATCCGTAACATCTGCAGCTAAATCTCCTACGAAAATAGAAAGATCAGGAGCATTATCTGAACGCTTGTCACCAGTACTAAATGTTGCCCAATTAAGATGGAATGGCTGGTCTGTGTTTGGCATTGAAAGTCCTGCATAGCTCTGTAAAACTTTCTCAGCTGTCCCATGCGAATAGAATTCCACAAATCCATACCCCTCAGACATTCCAGTCTGCTTATTCCGAATAACCTTGATGCCAGAAATCTGCATTATACAACAGAATAAACCCTCCATTTAATTTTTCTAGTACTTTTTTCAAAATCATTTTATTCAAAAACTGTTTTCAAATAATCTGAAAAAAGATCCAAGATTAAACACCTTCCAGTGGTTTTAAAAGAGAGTTGTTACCACCTAATTTTATCTCAATAAATCCATCTTATTCATCGCCTTACTTGCTCTGTAAGTCTAACACATGCATTAGGCAACTATAAAGAAAAATGTACCACAATTGCAGAACTACGTCCAAAATTAAATTAATGCACAAATATATAAAAACCAAACGGTCTTCTTTACCCCATCATAGCCACTGACCCAATAGCTCAAAAGATCAACATTCAAAGATTAACGATTTCCCTTATTAATCTATCCTTCTATAATTCTCACATATTGCACTTATCCAATTAACATATAAAAACAGAAACCCGCAAACAAATTGGAACTAAAAACAAAGAAGAGAAATTGAACTAACATAATTACAGAACCTATAGCTAAAGTCAAATCACAAACAAAAAAATTTAACGAAGATTCAGAGTTCATTGATTTAATGTCATATATAGTAAGACTGTAAAGTACAACAAAGTGTGTAACTATGCATGAATGTAAACAAAAATACGCAAAAAATATTTATAATCAAGAGATTAAGACCTCGCCAGTGGAAGCAAAGCAGGTACGAAGGTAATTTTCATCCATCCAATGATGCAAATCACCAACCCAAATGGTCTTATTATCACCACCGCCATTAGATCCTTGCTGCTGATGATGTTGAACGTGTTGGCCGTGAGGAGGATGATGATGCTGATGGTGGTGATGGTGAGCTGGATAGGGATGATACTGGTGGTGATAGGCCATATAGTGCTGAGGTGGCGGTGGCGGCGTAGGTGGAGGTACATAATGCTGATGTGGCATTATCTGATGCTGCATTACCATAGCCGCCGTTGGATATTGCATTACCATCCACGGTTGTGAATGATGATGCGACGTAGTTTGGGTTTGTTGTTGTTGCGGTTGCCTTTGATTGTTCTGTTGCTCTTGTTGTTCAGGCTGTGGTTCTGGTTTTGACGAATCAGAACCGTTGGATTGCATCTTCTCTTCTTCTTCTTCTTTTCTGTTTTTCTCTCTAATCTTATCTCTCAAAGTAGAAGACGGAGATTCAAACACCGTAGAAAAAGAATGAATCGAATTCTATGAGAGAGAAATAAGGAGGAGGGTTTTGCTTTTTTTTGTTTTGTTTGAAGAAGGTATTGAGTGGAGTTTGGGGACTGAAAAGGAGGAAGAACACGGTTAGGGCCTAACGCAGAGATTTATCAAGATGACGAATTCATGGGTTGGTTTCGTAAAACGCGGTTGTTGTTTCCACCCTTGGATTAGTCGGTCGAGCTTTATCTTGACCGTTTATGTGGTTAAAAGGGTAGGGATATACAATGAGGTTTTGAGGTTGTGTTGTTGTTTGTGGGGTTTTGGCTATCTTGTTTCTGGATCCGCCGCCAGCTTCTTTGGTATTTTTTAAAGTTGAGCTGTAATCTTTGGGTTTGGAAGATATTTTTGCTTTAATTTTTTTAAAAAATAACTTTAAATAAAATATTTTATTTATCCGGGCAGCTGAAAGAGTAACTTTTTTAGAAAGTAAAAAGTGAAAATTGAAATATTATGGTGGTGAGTGAAGTGAGATGTGAAGTGTGAAATTCCTATGACAAGTACTATAAATGGAGAAACGTGCAAGTCCGCTGTGAAGTGCTGATGTGTTCAGATTTACTGTTATTTAAAAAAAATATCTATCTATGATTATAGTAATAACTTATAATATTAACATATGTATTACTTAATTATAAATTAAAAAATTATTTTTTATTATTTTAATCAATATTATGTATCAAATTACTTATAATTAACTTATAATACAAAAATTGTTTTTTCTTACTTAATTATTGATTGATTTTTCTTCATTTTTCAATGTGTATATACAAATCGAATGTTAATATATATAAATTTAAATAACATTAATTATTAATTATAATGTAAATATTTGTTATTATCCATATATCAAGTATGCAATTCTAATGATTTGAGTTACCTCGCTCATGTGATAAAGGTGACAATCGTTTAGCATCCCAGTTCAATCAATCAATGTTTTGGAAGCAATCAATCCAATTCCGACAAACAAGATTTGACTCAACGATCTACCAATGGTTAAGTAGAATACTCTAATGACTTGGATCACCTTTGTATATAATAACTCAAGTAGTTCATATATGACAACCTGAGGACAACAACTTGGTTTTAGGTTGATCTATTTTTTGTAATGTACTATAATAACTCAAATAGACTATTGTCAAATGTAATATCGACATTTGTCTAATAACTGGTATATATACCTTCTTAGTGATATGAATATTAACATTTCATACTTCTCTCTAAAACCCTAACAAACTAGAATCTCTTCAAACAATTGGCGCCCACCTTAGGGTCTTAAATCTTTATAATCTTTAGTTAGCATTTGAGATCTTATATTTTTCACTCTTGAGAACACAACTCGTGTCTTAGGGACATTTACTCTGCTCAATATGGCCAGCCTATCATCTCATATAGAGTAGACTAATAGCATCACTCGCCCAACTCTAAAATTCAATCTCAATGACTAGATACATCGTTCCTCGCCAATCAGAACGTTGCATGGTGATCAAGAACTGGGTCATGCACAACCCTTAGTTAGTGAATATGGTCGACCCTCACCCCACAATAACACAACTAGACCAACTAGGAAAATTCCATGGACCACAAGTTCGGTGAGTTATAACTCTGAAAGTACATCTTTTGAAAATGATGTCATGTTAAAGAGTCTTCAAAGATAGATAACTGAGCTACAACAAGAATTCACTAAATCTCAAAGAGATAATAAGGAACTTAGGTTTAGGTTAGTGCATGAGGATTATTTGGAGGCAGAAAGTTCGTTCCATACTCCCAGCCTCCTGTATTGGACAATCACCTGCCTAGGATAGAGCATGCATCATATAATCCTTACCAACAACGACTTGATGAAATTGAAGAATAACTCCTACCTACAGGTCCAACCCTCAACCTCGCTCTAAGACCTACATGTATGAACTCATTGACTCATGAACATCTGGCACAACACGTGCCCCACTCGTTGCCAGCATGTTCAGGTTTGGGGAATGTTGCTACCGCGTGATTCCTGACACTATCCAATTGTTTAAGCGGTGCCTTTAAGGAAAAATTTAGAAATATAAAGGAGAAAATGTAGGCAAAAATGGATGATTAGTTTAAAGGATAGAAGAAGTTAAGACCTTATAGCGACATCAAAACTATGTGTGATCAACTATCAATATCACCCTTCTCGGATGCCCTGGAGTTGATAACATTGCCACTAAAATTTACTACCCCAAGTGTCCCATCTACAAGAAGATGAAAGACCCAATGGCTCATGTTCTTCACTTTAAGATGGCCATGGCCACTGTGAGCCTCCCTGAGGATAAAAGAGAAGCCATGTATTGTAAATTATTCATAGTTACCTTCTAAGAAATGGCACAACAATGGTTCATTAAGTTGCCACCTAAGAGTATAAAAATCTTTTATGCATTGGTAAAGGCATTTGTTACCAATTACACATGTAATAAGCTAACAAGGAAGGAATTATACCATTTGTTTTCAGTCATTCAAGAGGATAAGGAGACCATTTAAGCTTATATGAGAGTTTTAAGATGGAAAAGATAGAAATTCCACAATGTCCTGATGGAAGTAGAAAAAAGCCTCTTCTCTTTCGCTTGTGGCATGGAAGCGGTTATCCTATCGAAGGTACAAGAGCCTACCCTTCACTCGGACATCACAGAAGAAGATAATGATTAGCTCAAAAGAGATAACTTCTTTCTAGTGGAAGAAAAAAATAGAAAATTTCCTGATATGTATTGAATTACAAAAAAGAACAATCCAAAGGTCAAACAACATATATGTTAAACATAAGAACTTCAGCGTAAGTGATTGGGTATTATGAAAATCATTGGGGAGTAAAGATGAAGCTACCCATGGAAAATTTTCCGTAACATGGGAAGGTCCATACCAAATATATGATATCATGCCAGGAGGGTCTTATCGGATAGAACACAATTGTGTAAGGGAGGAATTATGCTGGAATGGGGAACATTTAAAGAAATATTATATATGCAATAAAGTTCATTTCTAGATCATTCGAGTATATTATCTTCTCGTGAAAAATTAACGCGATAACCCCCATGTACAGAGTGGGGTGGCCAAATGGACCCTTCCACTTAGGATGCGGGATAAGAGATATGTCACCCATCCTAAGAAAGGTCTTGAGTTCACTAAAGTGAACCTTTTTTTAGAAAGCACATGTAGAGGTTGGATTCAATTTCACCCTTACGTGTCTCCTATCTTACAAAAAGTTAACGCGATAACCCCTAAGTACGGATTGAGGTGGCCAAAGAGACCCCCACTTGGGATACAAGATAAAAGACGTGTCTCTCATCCTAAGAAAGAGTATTGAGTTCACCAAAGTAAACCCCTTCTTTGAGAAGCACACACTACTACAAAAGGGGTATTTAAGTCGATATGTAAAATCAGTTTTTGGAAAAAACTGACTTATAATGAATTTAAAGTCAGTTCGGTATAAAACCGACACTATCCACGTAGGATGTAGCGTCGATTGACATGTCAAACTGACATTACACATAGATGTAGCATCGGTTGACGTGATGAACCTACGCTACGTTACGTGGATAGCGTCGGTTCCACGTGTCAACCGATGCTACACACATGGATAATTTCTTTTCTTTTCTTTATTTCCTAGATAGAAACTATTCCAAGCGTTGCATAACTCTCAAAAACCCAAAACCTTTTCACTTCTCCTCCACTCTTTCTCATTTTCTAGCCACCTACGACTACCAATTCTAACGCCAGTTAGTAGGTTTTCTTCCTCTCTAACTAATCTTTTAGATCCCCTATTTTTTTGAGCAAAATACTCAAATTTTTTATACTCATTTCTCAATTACAAAACACCATTTTTTCTTCATTTCCTTCATTTTGTCACTTCATTTACTCTTGTAAGTATTTCTATTAATTCTACGTACTTATTATTCATATTTTTTTCTGTTATTATGTGTTATTATTTATGTGTATAAATTTTTGTATTATATATGTAGGTTTGTATTATAACATTAGGAGAAAAATATGATGATCTTGAATAACATAGAACAACACTATAGTAATTTTTCAGCTATTAATTAATATTTTATTTTTCAATTATTTGTATTATTTAAACTATTTGTTAAACAGATTTTTTTCCTGCTATTATTTAGTGATCGAATACAGATTTTAATTTAAGTATAATAGAAAATGAGTAAATTTTGTAAAAAAAAATTAAAGTCGGTTCAATGAACTGACTTTAATACCCGTTTTTGTAGTAGTGGCATGTAGAGGTTGGATTCAATTTCACCCTTACATGTCTCCTATCTCGTAAAAAAATAACGTGATATCCCCAAGTTAAGAGTGAGGTGGCCAAAGGGATCCCCCATTTGGGATGCAGAATAAGAAGAATATCACCCATCCTAAGAAAGGATATTGAGTCCACCAAATGAAGGCTTTCCCTTTACTAAAAAAAAGGTATAAACGAAATGCATGAACACCTTGCTTTCTTATTTCAATTCCAGGTGCAAAGAAAACATTACAAACTTAAACTAGCTCTTAATTAAGTAGGTCTTTATTTATTCACAGGTTATGATATGGTACTTTCCAACACAGAAGCCTTACGAGTATTCTTCTCTGACGTCTTATGTTTCCAATATTCAACCAATTTGTGAGTTCATCCCTTTCCTCCTTGTATTTATCCCATTGATTGCATGCCTTGATCAATTCATTACGCATGTCTTCTAACTCTTGATCCATGGCTTCATATCGAGTCTTTAAGCTGCACAGTTCTTGGTCCACAAATTTGATAGTTTCTCGACACGTATCTACTTCATGCTCTAAATCCTCAACTATAGATATTGTCGGTACCAAGTAGAAATGGATGTTAAAATTACACATTACCAACATTATACAATAATAAATACCCTCATAAGTTGCTCACATCAATCACACATCTGGCCATCAGATACCACATCCTCCTTTTTCTCTTTCTTATGAGTTGTATAAATGGTGGATCGATCTTCAAGCACCCCGAAGTGATGATACAATTCATCTTGAGCAATGGGGTTATCAAACATCCTACTCCTAAAAAGGCTGCTCAAATCGCTACTTTCACCTTGTTTGAGTTTAGTAGGGAAAATGCTTTGCAATGTTCTAGCTTCCCCTAACAGGGACAATTATTTGAAAGGGATAGACTTCGTTGACATATCCTTACCTAAATGGAGGGTAGGTTTAGGTAGCTCTCTACTTAGGGGTAAAGCAGGAAGGTCGATCCTAGTCCCTTTTTTAAGAGGTAGTAACCTGGTCAGGTTTTGAATTAATCTCCTCGCCTATGGTGCGAGGTGATGCACGAAATGCCCTAGACATCCTAGTTTTCTTCCCTAAAGAGGTATTTGACCCACATCGTTACATATGGTATGTGAAGCAAGGTGTTTCTTAGTAGCTCATAAAATTGTGTTGGGTACAAGAAAAACATGACACCGTCTCAATTAGACCGTTCAAATCAACTTGGCTGTAATTCATTCAACCTAAAAACTTAAATCTAATGCCCTATAATGATAAAAAATAAAAGTTATTTCGTTGGAACCATTTGAAATTCAATAATATAACTGGTAATTTCAGACAAATGGCCTCAAACTTTTAGGAAAAAAATTAAATTATTATTTCCAACAATAAGCTCAAAGGCAATAACAGGAAATTGAATAGAAACATAAATGATTTCAATTGGAGCATTTAATTATTAAATGATGAGGTATTGGCATCAGACCTACACGGGATGGGATGCCGTATTTATGCCTAATTTTAATCAAATTGTCAATGATCAAAACACTAGGTGTTCGATATTAAATATATAACGGACATGCGACCTAATATCTATAGGTACCCCGCTAGGACAAAGCGGGGATATAAAAGCTAGTTCTACAAAAGACTTGTGCCCAACGAACTCAGAAAAGCACGTCAACCCAATATACAAAGCATCTCATCCTCAAACAACGAGGTTTAGAATGACAAGACTTGGTACAGTTCTGATGTCCCCAATGTCAAGGTCGTTATCCATGAGCGACTTGTATATAAAAACCTTTTATTTATATGTACTTTGTAACGAAGATCTCGATTTTGTAACTAGTTTATTGTGACCAGGTCACTAATACGGACCTCGCTATGTACTTAAAAAATATATATATATATACATCCCTCAGATGAGAGAGAGAAGGGGGGATTCAAAAAAGACATAATTTCTATCTCACTAAAAATCATTAAAATCAGATACTTAAATTCTCTCCAAACAATTGGCGTCGTCTGTGGGAACGATTTTTTTAAGAGAATTTACTGGTATCACCTCATCTAAATGGATCATCCATTCACTATCCAACCAAACGACCTCGTCCCAAAGGTCCCAGAACCAAACGATCTCATTCCAAAAGCTTTAGAATGTGAAAATAATAGGGCACCTCGCTCCTCACCCATTAGGTCGTTATCAAATCACGCCACAAGGCGCACTTCGACAAGCGAAATACACTCGTCCAAATTGCTTGATAATCCAGCTTATGAAGGGGATGCAATGATACGAGTACTTCAAAAACAAATCATGGAATTACAACAAGCTTTTATTGAATGTCAAAAGGATAATAAAGAATTAAGATCTCGATTAGAATGAGACACATATTCAAAAATAGCAAGTTCCCTCTTTACACCTCGAGATTCTCAGAGGGTACATCAACCCGTCAGAAGAGAGCATGTGACTCATATTTCAAACCCTCATCAGTGTTCGGTAAAAGAACGATCGAATGTGGTTTCTAATCCTGCCCTTGTAGACGGGACATCTCACCCAAGTCTCCCAATATATAGACCGACAATTGAGTCCTTTCCACCGTGCGATCCGAGTGGAGACTTGGAAAAAAGGTTAAAAGATATGGAAAAAAAATGTGGATCAAGGTTAATGATAAATTTGCAAAACAAGAAAAGACAAAACCTTGGGGTGATATAGAAAACGTTTATAATCAATTATCCACATCTCCTTTCTCTAACGCCATTGAATTAACAGTACCCCCTCTCAAATTTAATGCCCCCAAATGCCATGCATACAAGGGGACTAAAGATCCTGTTGCACATGTCCTTCAATTAAAAATGGCTATGGCGGCAGTGAGCCTATCTGAAGATAAAAGAGAGTCCATGCATTACAAATTGTTTGCAACTACTCTTCAAGATTTAGCTCAACAATGGTTTATGGAATTACCCTTCAAGAGTGTTGCCAGCTTTGACGGTCTGATCAGAGTATTTATTAGTAATTATGCTTGTAATAAACCCATCAAGAAGGAGTCACATCACCTATTCTCGATTACCCAAGAGGAGCCCCCTAACCCTCCACTCGAGATGCGAAATACGCTCACAATGTTTCGGGCGTCTTATTTCATGCCCCAAGTAAGGATAAGTCAATATGGCTTTCTCACTTGAGATGCAAGACACCTCATTGCCTCGTGATTGGAGGAGGAGTCTCCTGACCCCCCCACTCGAGATACAGTTTGTCTTAAGCCTCGTGATTGGAGGAGGAGTCCCCTGACCCCCCCACTTGAGATGCAGGACACATCCTATGCCTCGTGATTGGAGAAGGAGTCCCCTGACCCCCCACTCGAGATGCGGAATACGCTCACAATGTTTCGGGCGTCTTATTTCATGCCCCAAGTGAGGATAAGTTAATGTGGCTTTCTCACTTGAGATGCAAGACACCCCATTGCCTCGTGATTGGAGAAGGAGTCTCCTAACCTCCCCACTTGAGATGCGGTTTGTCTTAAGCCTCGTGATTATAGGAGGAGTCCCGTGACCCCCCACTCAAGATGCAGGATGCATACTATGCCTCGTGATTGGAGGAGGAGTCCCTTGACCCCCCCACTCAAGATGTGAAGTACAATAGCAAAGACGCCATCTTGAGACTAACATGCTTACCATATTTTATTTGCATCACATTGTTTATTATTACAATCATCTCGCTCTTAGATGGCTAAAACATTACTAATCGTACAAACATGACATTTTATGTCTGTTCATTATCACATGCCCTCTTTTTCCAATATTCCACTAATTGATGCAGTATGTCCGCCTCATTCTTATATTTTTGTTGTTCAAAAAGCGCTAACTTCAAATCTTCTCGTGCATTTGTTAAATCCTTCTTCAGAACCTTACATCGTGCTTTCCATACATGTAACTCTTTCTCTGTACATCCATTGGTTTCTTCGCATATCTTTGCTTCTATTTCTACATCCTTCGCCACAGCTATGGCTTAAAAAATATAAAAAATAAAAAATAAAAATAAAATTTATGTTACAATATCAATTCACTGAAGAAAAAAATTTTACTTACGTCAAACATACGCCTCGCTATCATATGCCACACAGAACCACCCTCTCTCTTGCGAGCTGCGTAAATAGATGGACGGTCCTCAAGTACCCCAAAGTGATGATATAATTCTTCTTGCATGCGAGGTGTGTTAAACATACCTTCTTTGAAAAGCTTCTCCATCCCGCTTGAATCACCTTTCTCTTTCAAGGGAGGGTATATACTCTGTAAAGGCTTAATATCCTTTAAAATCAATACCTCACCAAGCGGCGAATTTTCAATACACACCTCTTTCATAATAGAAACCGACGGCCTAACAAGAGTATGGCGTATTTCCTTCATTTTACCCTTCGCAACCTTTCGAGGAATTTGATTAACCTCCTCGCTATGATTAGGGAACACAACCCGCTTTCTTACATCAGGTGATGTAGGTATTGTAACTAAGGTTGAACTCATTTTTCCACATTGAGCAGACATAGCCTGCTCTTCCGCTACAGGAAGTACCTTTTTAATTGGTAATGACCCCGTCATTTCAAATAGATCATCCAAATTTACTTTACTATAATCCATTACATTAAATGCGCTACGGTTACTTCTTAGTAGTTTTTTTTTTCAACACGACCTTAAAACCTCCCAAATATACATACCACACAACACAGTATAAATATATAAAATTTCAAACCGAACAAATATATATATAAATAAATACAAACATAAATTCAAGTTCCAAAATGTCTAAAAAAATAAAAATAAATAAATATATAAATATATAATAACAATTTTTTTACGGAGTAGCATCTTCCACTACTACTCCATCAGGTTGATGATTGGAGGTGACCGCGGTATTTCGTGGTGAACCTTGCGGTGTGGCAACCCCAGGTGTTTTTGGCCTGTTGCTCTGAAAAGCTTGCATCAATGACACATAAGACGCATTCAAACCTAGCTTTTCGGCATGCAGTTTGAGGTTATTAATCACAAAGCTCGCACTACTACGGTAAGCCTTGGTACATTCCGCCTTTAATGTATCTACTAATGTGGATAGCGAACTAACTTGAGACGACATAGCATAAACTTGTTCTTGAAGCGCAAAATTCTTTTCATCGGCCTCTTTCGCTAGATTTTCAAAATGTTTAGCGGCCTCACCCTTCTCAAAACAATATGTGTCCGCTTTTCTCAATTTCTCCACTTTATCAACTACTTCGTTCTCTAAGTTTAAAATTTTTGTGTCTTTATCTTTTACCAATTTCTCGTACTTGGCTATTTGTAACCGATTGGCTTGTACTTTGCGTTTATAACCCCGCAATGATAGCTCAGCCTCTCTTGCTAAACACACTGCTTGTAAACGACAAATCAAAACAATATAGTGTTATCATAGAGAAAATTAAATGGCTTTTATACCTCCAATAAACGATCTGCAATTGGCTCCCCATGCGTCCCCCCTTCGCTCTTACGAGCTGCTCTCACCTACGCCCTCTCAACCTCCGTTCCAAAATGATGATACAGATCTCGTTTTAGCTCTGTTCGTTCAAAAATCCCCTCGTTAAAATAAGTAACAAGAGTCTCCAAAACAACGACGTCTTTCAAAACGACCTGATCGAACTCAAAGTCATCCATGTCCATCGCCTCTATTCCAAGGGTATATTCCCCAACCTTCCTTTTTAGACGTTACTGGTTCACAAGGCGATGTTGAGCTAGGGTTGTCCAAATTAGTTGAAGGAATTGCATTCTTTGGAATAGTTTCAACCTCTAAGTTAGCGAACAGATCCTCTTGTGTAGGCGACGGGGTCATACGTGCAAGACGTGAATAACTAGGAGCTAACTCTTGAACACCCGAAGTGTCAATAAGATCCCCCAGATCAACGTGCGAATAGTTCATCCCTGTAAGATACATAATACATTAGTTAATTACCAACTATGCACATAAACAAAAACAAAATACATACTAAAATAACGACCTTGATATTCATTTGTATAACCTCGCCACACCTCGGACTTCTTTAAGCGAGCTATAGATAGGATATCACGATAACCTTCATTCGAGGTATTTTGTAGCTTAACCCGCCTTATTTTTTCTTTTCCACTAATATCCAGCTTAATCATAAACTTGCTAGCCCAAGGTTATGAAGCGTTAAAATTAGGGTTCCAAGTATGTCGAATTGGGATATTCACCCCGTCATCCCAAATATCTCCAGTAATATAAAAATATTTATCTTTCCACCCCGATGTGCTATTAGGCAATTTGAGATGCAACCCATGACCTATAACACAAGATATATACGCCCTCCCCTATCTAACCCATTCCTTTTTAAACAATATAAACATCTTAGTTCATCATTTTCCAGGTCTATTCCATGTTCCCCCACTACTACAGAAAGACATAAAAGAGTTCGCCACCCATTCGGATTTATCTACGCAAAATTAATATTGAATGTGCTCAAAGCACGGGCCACTAATTTAGGAAAGGGGCAATATAACCCTATCTTAAAGGCCGCTAAATGTATCACCCATCACCACGGTGGTGGATCATCAGCATCACATAAATGCGGAGGTACTGGCATTAACCCTACCCGTGTTGGTATGTCGTATGTTTGCCTAATTTTTTCCAAATCTTTAATTGATAAAACACTAGGCATCTTTTCAATTTTATGATTTTCTTTGGTTCTATTGGTAGGCTCACCCTTATTTTCCCTTTTCTTTTTTGGGCGAGGTACCTTGGTAGATGTAGGTACTGGAATCCTGATTTTAGGAACGGAACCCCGGGAGGATGAGGTAGACACCGCTTTAGACCCCGAGGGAACAGGAAGAGCAAGAACCCCTTCCTTAACAAATTACGGGGAAGCCCTATCACCACCACCCTCTGTCATTCTAGGTCGTTTAGTTGATAACGATCTCGTGGGAATATGACGGGATGAAATATTTTTTGAAATATTTTCAGAAAGATCTCCCTTTAAAGATATCACTGTTTTTCCCTTATGCGACATTTAAGAAAAAGGATGAATAAATACCTAGAAAGAAGAATCAAGGATTTAATGATGTAACGACAACTTGAATCCCTGCAGACGACGAAGATAAATACACGAACTAAAACAAAAAGTTTTTGAGCGGCCTCTTGAAAATTTAAAACGACCTAAATAATCCACGACCTAAAAACCTCTGAGTGATAAACTTAGTAAAAAATAGGCTAAAAGTAGATATATTCTCGTACTATTTATAAAGGGAAAATAAGAAGCTGAAAGGTCTCATTAAAAGAGAAATAATAAAAATAAACATTGTAACAGTACAAATTCTTGCATAGTGATCGTTATTTATACGAGGGATATGTGACCCGTTTATTCTCTTAATTTCTCAATTTAAGAGAATGGGGGAGTTAATGTTTGATATTAAATATATAACAGACATGCGACTTGATATCTATAGGTATCCCACTAGGACGAAGCGGGGATATAAAAGCTAGCTCTACAAAAGACATGTGCCCAACGAACTTAGAAAAACACGTCAACCCAATCTACAAAGCATCTCATCCTCAAACAGCGAGGTTTGGAATGACAAGACTTGGTATAGTTCTGATGTCCCTAATGTCGAGGTCGTTATCCATGAGCGACCTGTATATAAAAACCTTTTTATTTGTATGTATTTTGTAACGAAGATCTCGATTCTGTAACTAGTTTATTGTGACTAGGTCGCTACTACGGACCTCGCTATGTACTTAAAGATATATATATATATACATCCCTTAGATGAGAGAGAGAAATGGGGATTCAAAAAAGACATAATTTCTATCTCACTAAAAATTATTAAAATCAGATACTTAAATTCTCTCTAAACACTAGGCATCTTTTCTATCTAATGATTATCTTTACTATTATGGTAGGTTCACCCAGGTTATCACATTTCTTCTTAGGACATGGTACTTTAATTGTCGTGAATATAGAAAAACAAATAACAGGCATTGGACCCTACAAAGGGGAAGAGGAAGCAAAATGGGATATAAATGAAGCGGAAAGATTTAGGATGCCTTTCTTAGTAGATGCCCTGCCCCTACTAGTAGGCCTAGATTATGGCAAGCTCATTGGAAAACGACTTGAGTCCCGAGATCCTTCTTGAGGTGTACCTATCCTCAAAGGGACACTTTTGGTACGACCTGAATGGACATCTCTAAAAAATGAGTGAGATATATCTTTTCCTTCATTAGAAGACATGGTTAATAATAAGCAAGAGGAAAAAATTACCTAATGATTAAATGATGTAGATTTGATGAAGAATGACTTGATGGTAAAAAATAGACTGATTTTCAAGAGAAATTGTTAGCTATATAGACTAAAAATGAAGCCAAGTATTTTTCAAAAGGGCTAATGGAGAAAAAAGAGCGATATAGAAAGATATACTTCACTGAGATCCTCTAAAAAATAAATTGGCTAAGTTATTTGAATAGGTAAAAAGTAAAAAAAATTATTATATAGAAGGGGTGAAATTTGAAAGGTTTACCCCATTAAAACCAAGATTAATAATGTGAATATTCACTAGACTCCTTGGAAACCTTGCGAGTAGAGGAGTTTGTGTCAAGTATAGTACACGTGAACAGTTTGTTATCAAAATGACCTTAATGACCTCACCTATTAAGAGTCTGTTGTGTTAGATTTTTTGTTTATAGTGACCTAATCATACAGATGCAGGGATTAAACTTCTCAAAATCAAGGGAATATGAGAGTTAATGTTTGGTATTATCTAGGTAGTAGGTATGTGATTCTAGTAACATGAGGTACCTCACAGATATGATGATGGTGACAATCGTTTAGCACCTCACTTTAAGCGACCTGGGCTTTGGAAGCAATCGATCCAGTTCTGATAAACAAGACCTGGCCCAACGACCTACTAATGGTTAAGTAGAATGTCTTAACAACTTGGATCACCTTTGCATACAAAACCTCAAGAAGTTTGTATATGGTGGCCTAAGGATAATGACCTAATTTTTTGTTGATTTTCTTTTTATAATGTACTCTGGCAACTCAAATAAAACTTTTGTCAAATATAACATCGATACCTATCTAATAAGTGTTATATATATTTTATTAGATTTAAGGAATAAATGATCTAATCATTATTAACATTTCTTATTTTCTTCTAAAACTAACACATTAGAATATCTCCAAACAATATGTATAAATTATTTTTAAAATAACTTATAATTTATATTTTAAAAAATTTAAGAACCAAGTATAAATTTATTTATATTTAATATTTTTTCATTTTTAAAACTTGAATTGTTTTCTTTTTTCAGGTGCAAAATTTACTGTGGATGTTATTTTTTTCAAGTCATTTACAGCTTGTAAGGATATGCTATTTATGTAAGTGATTTTAAAAAAAATGATTTTACAATAAGTCCTTTTAGTTAGTAATGATTTAAAAAAAATAGTTTTGCATGCTTTTAGCACAAAATATACAAAATGCTCTTGTTATTATTTGGCAACAAGCAGCTATTGAAAATTCTTTAATTTTTGTAATTATTATAACACACATAATTAATAAATTTTTACATTTATTTAAAATTATCAAAAATAATTAATAAATCTAAATTTGGACAAAATTAATTATTAATGGTAGCTCCTAAATTTTTTTTAAAAAAGTATTTTAAAAGTAAGTGATTTAGTGTTAATACCTAAAATATAAGAGATAACAGCTAACAAATTTGGAGGATTAATGACAACTTATAACATTATAACTTGAAACCCATGTACGATTAGAAGGATTGTAAATATAAATTAGCAAAGATCTTTTGCCAAATTTTACATAAACAAAAATGTTGAGAGGTAATTAAAAGATAATTAATGAAAATTACGAGGTCCCCAAGCTTTATAGAAGTGTTTTATTTTTAATTTTTTTTTTGTACACAGTGACAAAGGCCAAATTCTGACCACTATATAATGATGAGCTAGAATTAGACTTAAAGCCCCTTGAAAATATTTCATATTGAAAGTGAGAAAGTATATATATTACTTTAATTCATCAATACCATTTGGGGTTGATACACAAGGAAACAGTAGAAATTATATAACAATTCCAACCTCATACTACATTAATACAAGACAAGTAGACCCAAATTATTAACATTGAAAATTATCATTTAATTTTCTTTTTATTGTCCTCATCCTAAATGTATGATTAGAATACTCAATTAGTTTGGATCTGCGCTTAAAGGTTCAGTTCTATGGCCAGCACCGGGACTGTAGCCTGGTGTTGTGGGGCGGAAATCGTCAACTGCAGCTGGCATGGACTCTGCTTTATTTTCCAAAATGTAGCGATGCGAGTTGAGATTGTTGACACCTTCAGTACTAATGATTCCATAAGAAAAAACCAAAACAAGTAGAAAAACACAAGTAGTACACATTTGCTTGAGATTGGCCATGAGTGTTACAAGCGCGCGCTAAGAGTTGAATAAGGAAAGAAAAAAAATAAAAAATGAGAAAGGTAGCAAGAGGAACAATAGACTAAGAAATTATTAATGGTTTTCTGAAAGGTGTGTGTAAAAGAAGGGATGAAATATGAGGTATTTATAGAGTTTAGCTAGACAGACTTAGCACAAGGAAGCTAATATAATCTTAATTAACAAAAATGGTATTTATCATGAATTGATCAACACATCAATTCACTGTATGCAATGTCATTAGGCCCTGTTAATAATTTATTCTACCATTATTTTATTAACATACATTTCAAATTTACATCTATTCAATAACATATAATTTTTTTTAACACTATTATTTAATTAATTCTTGAATTGCCTCTGTTTTGCATGTGCCATACCTAGCTAGTTAATATCCATTTCCATGAATTGAAAGTTAAATTGCATAAAAAAAAATACTAAATTGTATAAAAAAATAAGATGTTAAAGTAATTACGAGATCAATTATAAGTATAAATTATATTGTTATACGTGAACTATTACATGCATCATAAAAAAAACATTTTCATTCAAAATAATAGTGCCCAACATTTAAGTCCACTTTGTAGGATTCATGATGATATATGAGACGTTTCTGGTACGAATCCAATATTTGACTTAAGTGTTTGGTTCCTGGATCTTTGCTACCAAAAAGTGTTACTAGGATTACTGTATAAATTAATCGTTTTCATGAACCAACTTGTCCCAGTAGCTGTGTGTAATGTGTTTCGATCGTTTATTTTTAATTAATATCATTTCTTTTCTGAAAGTGATCGTTCCATTATTAATTATCACCAAAAACAATTTATCATTTTATTAGTTTCTTTGACAAGTAATTAAACAGGATTAAATTTCAAAATATTCATGTATGATATATATGTTTAATTGGCTAAATTAAGTTTGCAACATATGAGCTTACTAGAAATAAACTACAATACCAACTCATATATAGTAAACTAATGTGTTAATGTTTTAATGGCCGTCTCTTGCAATTTCATATCTCTCTCTATACCCTCTATACCACTAAAAAGATAAAAAAGGTCATTGAAATTGAGGGAAGATGGTGACCATACATGGTTGGTTCCTGAAGTTAGGGAAGTTTCCCTCTCAGTCTCTCACTGATCAGTGTCGTTGGACCCTAGAAGTTGGAGGAACTGGTCTGTAAAGTGCAAAGTCAGTACAATGTCAAATTGTTTCAAATGTGGTGGGAAATCAAAAAATTAGATTTGTTATCTTATCAGTAACACAATTTTACTTTTAATACTTTTTTATCGGTACTTTAAAGTTATTTTTATTTTTAAAAAATATCAATCTAATATAATTTATTATTTAATTAAAAAATTTTACAAATAATATATTTACGATATTCAAATATCATTTTTAAATTATCAATTAATTAAACAATATTTTTTAATTAAATTTTTAAATTTTATCAAAATAATATATTTTTTAAATATTATTCTATTAAAATAATATCTAAAAAATATGAGTTAAAAAAATAAAATCATAATACTACTACCGTATCGAATTCAAAAAAAGATTATTTTCATTATATATATAAATAATTTATTTACAGGTTTTTATTTAAAAAAGATCATATATTTAACTCTTAATAAATACATAAAAAAAATTTAGAAGATAGCAGGGCCATTAATTGAGTGAGGAGCCGCCAATTTGTAACCGTTGAAAGCATAAATAAAATAAAATAACATCTTTTAATATTTTTAACTATAAAAATATTATTTTTTATGTAAGTTAATATATTTTAAGTATTTAAATTTTTATATTAAACATTATTGAATTATATATTAATTACGTTGAATTATCAATATTTAAAACGGTTAAATAATAAAATTTATCTAATTTATTACTAAGATGTGATTTTTATTATAATAAATTTTAAACTTATTATTTTATATAATTTTCTAACAAAAGAAAATTCGAACCCCTTTGGCCAAACCATCCACAACATCACCATATCACTGAGACGTGAGACGGGGCCTTACTTGTCAAGAGCAGAGCGAGAGGAAGGCCAGGACTTTCTATGTTTTCCTTTGTGTAGGATTTTATAGAAAGAGAAAGAAAAATGTAGTGTCATCTATGTCAAATTATAACACATGCATATTGTTAATATTATCAAGAAGACTACTTAATGCTATAAATGTACTTAACTTAAGCATCATTTCAATTTTCAGCTATATTCCATAAAATTTTATTGACTGCTAATTGGAAGTTCTTACTTGATTTGAGCATGAAACAATATTAATACTTGAAAATCAGTTGGGCAGCAAAGTTGTTTTCTTGTTTTTTTTTTTTACGTGGTTAATCATTAGAAGAGAGGATTTTGAGTTTTTTCAGCATGATGTTATTATCACATCTTTTTCTTGATATATGTAAATTTTGAAAATAGACAAAACACACACATTTAGATGTAATTTCAATCGGCAAAAGGATGTATTAAAAACAAAATAGTGTTTTTGTTAATCTATAAAATTTGCATGAGATATTCTTTGAAAATAACAAAAAAAGATTGTTACAATTAATAACCTACTCACCCTATTTTGTAATATATTGCTTGTGGGGGATTTGAACTAAGAAAGTCCTTGAATAAATACCAAAATTTTACCGATTGTAATAGAAAGTTGATGCGAACTATGTCAAACTAAAAAGTGGTAGATTATTAATACGCTACATTCAATTTTTTAATTTTTTTGAGCTCCCTATGAACAATTTTTTTTTAAGTATAGCCGGAGTGAGCAAATGTTAAGATAGACAACTTACATAAATGAGGAGTAGAGTAAGATATTAGTAATTCTTAATTCTTGATATATAAAATTTATAAAATTAAATATTATATAGATAAAATATTATTATATTTCAATTAATTTTAAATTTTAGACTTATAATAATCGATAACTCACTACAAATTTAAGAATTTGTTTATATTTTTATTAAAATAAGATATATAAAATATCTTTTTATAATTAAAAAACAATTAATAAATTAAAAATTGTTAATTAATACCATGTTTTACTGCACATGGTGTCACATTTAAATACAAATCATAAATCAATTATTGCTAATATTGAGGCTTAATAAGCATAAGAAGCAATATGACATCCGCATAGCAATGTTATTTAAGGATCACTTGAAAATTAAATGAATACCTTATAAAAAATATATATTAAGTGGCATGATATGATTATGTATGACTCATAAAAATAATTAGCCTTTTTGAATAACATACTTCATTATTGAATAATTTGTGTAAATAAGAATAAATAAGTTTTGGACAAATACTCAATGTAAATATTGTTGGGTTAATTTTTTAAACTTTTTTTTTAGATGTTGGGTAAGTTTTTTAAACTCTTTTCTTGTTCATCTCAATTTTAAAGATTGAATTCACATATATTTTAAAAATTAAGAATAATTTTTTTACTGTTATTTTCAATTTCTTATTACATTAATTTATAAGAAACAAACTATTAAAATTTTAATAATTTTATCAAATTTTAGGAGCGAAAAATACTATTTTCTAAAATTAAGAACTCATGCTTACACCATTCATAAAAATATAAATTAATTGCTGAAAACAATCCTAAAATTAAGTAACTGTAACTACTTTCAACAAATATATCATAAAAAGATAATATTTGTTAACCTTGTTCATGAATTTTCTTCCTTTATTTTTGCTGTTGTAACGAAGATCAAGTACTCCTCTGCTGCAAATATGGTACCTTGCTCAGAAAATGTAAAAGTTGTATTAAAAGTGATATTCATAAAATAAAAATTAGTATGCCTAAACAGATAAATATATAGTCCAATTTTCTATCTTATTTTGGTGTAAATTGACAAACATGTGTAAAAAAAAAATTTCAAATGGAGAAAAAAAGGATAAAAAAATAGTTAAATTTCCTTATCTACCATATTTTGATTCGTGATATATAGGTGAATTGAGTTTATAATTATATATATATATATATATTATTTGTAATTTGTAAAAGTTAATTTAGGACAAAAATTACCACAAAACTTTAATGCTCCCAAGGCTAATAAAATCAAAATTATTCGACAATAAAATTAAAAAAACTTCATATTATGATAGTTAATTATCTAATTATTTGAGTTAATTATTAAATGATAATTTTAAACATAAATAATATAATTATTACTTAATTAGTGATTACTGATTAATGAAATTACAAATTGATTGAAAAAAAAATTAATTTATGCGAACCTAAAAATCAACAAACTATTTCATATTATGCATGAGTTTATTAAAATTTGTTTTAATATTGAAATGTGAGATTAAGAATATTGGGACCGATTAAAATTTTTTCTTCATATTATTCAAAACTACAATTAAAATTATAGCCAATGAGAGCATGACGAAATCATCTTCTTTGAAGCTAATATTGTCTTTTATGAAAGTTCAAGGTCAATATTGTAATTTCCTCTTTAATAATAACGTTATAATGAAATTTTTATCCATATAAACATTTTTTTTTATCAATTTGACAATTTTTATCATTGTTGTAATTTAATTAAGGAATAAATTGCCTGATAAGCCTCAATAAACTAGATTGGTTCAAATTAAATAAATAAATACGGTTCTTCCTTCCTTTCTCGTGTTATATTTAATTATTGAATTGTATAATATGTAAGATTTAATGTTTTTTTTTTAAGATTGAGCATGAATATTTGATTTCATTACTCAAGCGTGAGTTATGGGGGCGGTTGGGAAAAAGGTGGGCAGACTTAGAAAACAATTTTGAATTTGAAAATTACGAAGTTAAATATAAGTGGGCTAACTTGTAAGCTTACTCTAATAAATGGGCCGAAACCCGGCCCTTGCCCATATAAACGCCCAATCCATAAAACAAGAGTCCAGAACCAACGGTCATCACTGAGCAACTGAATAATAAACTACATACAAATTTTGTTCCGAAACCAGAGATTTATGAAAATCCAAAGCTGGAAAGACAAGCAATCTTGGAAGCTTAGCTGCGATTGTAAAGGTGAAGCCCAAAATGTCATAACACGCGGTCACAATTCACAAAACAAATACATGACAACCCGCACACGCAAGTGAGTCAAACTTGTATTCCATTTTCATTTTAATCTATATATTTTAAATTGTTGGTGATTTTAAATAATATTTTTCAATAATATTTTTTTAAATAATATATATATATAGGTAATATTTGAAGTATAATATCCATAACAAACATATATTATTATATTATAAATCAATTAATTATTACATTAATATTGATAATTATAATAAAATTTATATAATTATGATATATTTATAATATATATTAAGATATAATTATTATTTAATTTCATTTTGTTGTTTTAATATATTTAATACCAATTTTAATTTTTTTTCAAAACACACTTAACAAATTGTACACATTAAATATATTAAATATAAAAATAATATTTTTTAAAATTAATAGTAAATTTTTAAAAATAACAAAAAATATGCAACAATAATCTCACTCTATATATTATTAAAATTTCCTTAAGTTATCATATTATTGTAATAAAATTATTATTAATATAATAATAAATTATTAATGATAATTTTATCTAATAATAATGATGTTAATATATAACTAATATTAAAGATAAAATAAATATTTAATATATTTTATTATGTTAATAAAAAATTGATTGCGAAAACATTATTAACTTTTTTAATTTTGAAGGCAAAGAATAGTGTTGTACGATACATTGGCATTGATATTCATTTATATCCATAGCATTAAAAACTTTGTTTTAATAACTCTTTTAAATATTTTAAATAGTAAAAGTTAACAATATATTACATATCAAATTGAAAAATGGTATTTATAGAAATTTAATAAAAATAAAATGCTAATAGTAAAAGAATAATAACTCAATGATTAAAATTTATACTAATAATCAAATTTTGATATTAGAACAAAATATTTTAATAAAAAATATTAATACATTAGCTATATATTAAATCTTAGATAATAATAATTAAAAGAGTTAAAATTTATTTTTATTTTTTAAATATATTTTTATTATCATTGATAATTTAAGTTTAAAAATTTTACACGAAGTAAAATATTTAAAATAAAAAAATTATATCATTAATTTTATTTTTTAAGAAATATAATTATAATACTTTTTCCATTATTTTTTTTTATAAATATTTTTTAATATAATATGTAAGATAATTTTAAGAAAAAAAAAATACTTTTTAAAAGGAGTAAAACGTAACTTTTAATAATCTAACAGATAAATAACAAGGATACATTAATTAGTTAAGGAGGTACCAATCCGAATATGCCATTGATATCTTAATGTTCCTCCCAAACATTCGCAGATGCCAAGTCGGCCTGAGCCTGAGTCTCAGACTACCTTCCTTCTTTTTTCTATATTTTTATATTTGGGCTTTCTTGTGTGCGCTTTCCTTTTCTTCCTTCGCTCGTAATCATCTTTTCTTCTCAAAGGTACGTTTATTTTTTCTTTTTCTTTGTGATTTGCGTTTGAATTCCTCAATATCGATGATTGAATTTCTGTTTGATTTGGCTTTCGAATTTCGTTTCTGGTTAGACTTTGTTAATTTTTGCAATTTTCTTTTTGGGCTACAGCTTTTGCTTGGTGGCGGTTATGCTCTCCAACTCTTGACTTTGCTCAATTTATTTTATTCTTTTTTTATTGAATTATATTATGTATAAAATATTATTTTAATTTTTATACATATCATGTCAAAACTACTTTCTACTTTTGCTATTTTGTAATTTTAGAATTAAACCCTAGTTCTTCATTTCATTGAAGGTTTTAAAGGATTGGACGATTTTATTAAATTGGGGTTTGGAGGTTACTATTTCTTGGCTTGCTCTTTTGATCTTTTTCCTACATTTTAATAATTTGTGTTTATTTTGAGAGGGTTAATGATCCGTTTCTGGGTTGTGTACTATGTTTCAAAGCTCCATGTAGTAGTAGAGGGAAAGGGGAAAAAATAAAGGACGGAAGAATAAAGGTCTTACTGTTTTGACTCAATTATTTTTTGTTCAAATAACTTGATTTACTTTATTCCATTATAGGATTTAAGAAGAATGGTCATTTACTGTTATCACTTAAAATTATGCATTACTCCACTATTTTGTGAACTGTATTATTTTGAATGGAAATTTATTTTTGGTTGATCTGCATGCATGTCTTCAATTTCTCTTTTCAAGAATAGGATTGACGATAATATTTTTTTTTCTCAAATCCTGTAATGGAATGGAAAATGCCTCGGGATTTTATTTTAGTTTATGGTTAGAATGGAAGTTTGGGTCACAATGCTTAATGGGTGATGGATAATGCGTGTAACTTGTTCTTTAAATAGAAACTGCATGAGCTAAATTGCTCTGGGGTTCAGAATTTTATTTTCTACGTTATCTTCCTTGCCAAGTTTTTACTGTGCTTGTTACTAGCATTCCCTTTTTCCTTACTTTGTCAATCAAAAAGCAATTGTACTTGCAAAATTTGTCTTCATGTATTGCATTGGCATTTTTCTAATCTGAATTTGCTCCCAGGACTTTGGATTTGGTCAAATTGGTGGTTTTCCTGGCGTCAGTTCATTTACCTGGGAGAACGTGAAAAAGAAAAATTAAGTTGAACAAGTGTACGGCATTCAGATGGGCTCCATTGGGTTACTAGATACACTAAACATGGATAGGGTTAGGACAATTTTTACTCATACATACCCGTACCCCCACGAGCACTCTCGACATGCCATCATTGCGGTTTTTGTGGGTTGCCTTTTTTTCATCTCATCCGATAATATTCAATCTCTTGTTGAAAAGTTGGACAACAACATCAAATGGTGGTCTATGTATGCCTGCTTATTTGGTTTCTTCTATTTCTTTTCTTCTCCATTTATAGGGAAGACTATCAAGCCTAGTTACTCAAATTTTAGTCGTTGGTGAGTATATTTCATTGAATACATTTCTGTTTCTGTTGTAATTTTTAAATAGGTTTTAGCACATATTTGTTTCTTTTAGAATAGTCTAGGAAACTTGAGAGAGAAAAGTGTTTCTAATTTTGAGAAACTTTTTCAGGTATATAGCTTGGATTTTAGTAGCAGCTGTATATCACCTACCTAGTTTTCTGTCAATGGGAGTGGACTTGAGAATGAATCTTTCTTTGTTTCTTACCATATATGTTTCTTCTGTTCTATTTCTCCTTGTCTTTCACATTATATTTCTGGGTCTTTGGTACATTGGTCTTGTTTCACGCGTGGCTGGAAAGAGACCAGAAATCTTGACCATTCTTCAAAATTGTACTGTGAGTAAGGAACTTTTATTATATTCTATTTTTTGCATTTGCAGTTAAAGTCAGACTAATAATATTTGTTGACTTCTTCCTTAATGCAGGTCCTTAGTATAGCTTGCTGTATATTTTATAGTCATTGTGGCAACCGTGCTATTTTGAGAAAGAAGCCGCTTGAAAGAAAAATCTCCAATTGGTTCGCCTTCTTAAATAAAAAAGAGAGGAATACGTGGCTTGCAAGACTTATCAGAATGAATGAATTGAAAGACCAAGTCTGCTCATCCTGGTTTGCTCCAGTTGGATCTGCAAGTGATTATCCACTATTATCCAAGTGGGTTATCTATGGCGAGGTATTATTTGCTTGTTTTTTTGCTCCACGATTTTGTTTATATTTGGTATACATTGCAGTTTTAATCTGTTGAATATTTTTATTTATTATATATCAGTTGGCTTGCAATGGCTCATGTGCTGGTTCCTCTGATGAAATTTCTCCAATATATTCATTATGGGCCACATTCATCGGCCTTTACATTGCAAATTATGTCGTGGAAAGGTCAACTGGGTGAGTAGTCTCTGGCTTGATTCTTCATGTTAAATATTAATGATTTTTGCATTGACATGGATTGAATATAAAGTTACCTTTGGATTTACACTGACTTTTTTCATATACCTTTTTTTGTAATTCTAGTAAACCTATTTCCTTCTTACTGATGGTTTGGATTTTTGAATATTCTTCTGCTTTCTTTCTTAACCACATGTTTTGATTTATGTTTGCTTTTTGTCTCTGGAAATCAACAGGTGGGCTCTTACTCACCCCTTGTCAGTTAAAGAATATGAAAAGTTGAAGAAGAAGCAGATGAAGCCTAATTTTCTAGACATGGTTCCTTGGTATTCAGGGTAATATCGTATAGATATGTTTTGTGTTTCTTTTAGTAAGAAAATTCCTCTCCTTTTCAGGAGGTTAAGAAGGAGATCCTTATTAAGTTTTCCCCTTCTCATTTCGCTGATGTTATGTATGGTGCAGAACATCAGCTGATTTGTTCAAGACTGTATTTGATCTCCTTGTATCTGTTACTGTCTTTGTCGGTCGCTTTGATATGAGAATGATGCAGGTATGGTGTAGCATTTTATGTGCTTTTCTTGTCTATTTAAGGGAAAATAAGATAACTAACCCTCCCAATGCTTATTAACAATAAAAATAATACCCCCTAAAAACACAATCTTAGATTGACCAAAACCCCTTTCTTTGTCTAACAACTCAAATACAATTTTAGTTATACTTTTTGGAGCTTAGATGAACATCCATGATTGGACACCCATTCTACTGATGTCCGGCAGGTTGGAAGCCCGTCCAACCTTGGTATGACCTATAATGGGTAATTTACAGGGTTTATAATACTGTAATAGCAGCTTTAGTTTTGTCTAGTTTTTAAAATAATTGGCCTTCCCTTCTAAGTTTGTAAATTATATGTTTGTGCTGAAACAAGATTACTCGTGCTCTTTGGAGATGCTTATCCTATCAAGTTTTTTTGTTATATTTATGTAAAAGGAAAGCTTTAAGGCGTTCAACTAATTATGCAATACTTCCTTTTCTCTTTCCATTCCTTAGGCTGCAATGAACAAGATTCATAATGGAGCTCAAGAAGGAGATCTCTTATACACTCATTTTGGTGAGAAGGACGACCTATGGTTTGACTTCATGGCTGATACTGGAGATGGTGGTAACTCATCATATACAGTGGCTAAGCTTCTAGCTCAACCTTCCATTTGTCTCAATAGTGGTGACACTGTGCTGACTCTACCACGTGGAAACTTACTTCTTATTGGAGGGGATCTTGCGTAAGTTGACGATTGTATTACTAATGATGTGGAATTTTGGGAACTATCATTTTGTTAATCATACTGATTATTTCTAAATTGACATTGTTTCTTTTGATTCAATTAGGGTTGGAATGAATTTAGCCCCAAAGTATTTGGCAAGGGTCTTAAGATGTATAAAACTAAGTCATAAATGAGGGTAGTTTTCATTCCTAAAAGTAGTTCTGTTTGGGTATCTTAAGGGAATTGTTCAAATCAAGGGAAGCAACCATTACAAAATTTATTTTACTCGCTTTCAGCAAAGATAGTTGATACTTGAAGGCATGAATCTGGTAATTTGCTTCACTGCAGACCTCCTAAGTTAATAAATTCACTTGAGAAAAAAACACTCAAGCATTTTCCCTTGGATGACATGAAATCTTGGAGGAATTTTTGTATAGCATGAGATGGACCATTAAATTTGAAAGTTCTCTTGATACATTATGTAATTTCATTCCTTGTATCCCTATTGGCTTTGAATACAATTGATTGTTATTCAGCATGCGTTGTCCCAGTCCTCAGATCACTTAAACATCTAATTGTATCTAAATTTCAGTCTTAGATGTTGGGAGCCTATACCTAATTTCAATTGCTAAACCTCAGAAGCACTGATGAATAACACATCTTAATGATTTATTTTTGGTTTTCATAGTATGCTCCCTTGGGTATCATGTGACACCTTGATGTTATTACAGGTATCCTAACCCATCAGCATTCACATACGAGAGGCGTCTGTTTTGTCCCTTTGAGTATGCTCTCCAGCCTCCTCCATGGTATAAAGAAGGGCAAATAGCTACCAATAAGCCGGAGTTACCTTTTGGTGTATCTGAACTGAAACAATATGATGGGCCCCAGTGTTTTGTCATTCCAGGAAACCATGGTTTGTTTTGTTTGTCGCTTTTCATCTTGAACCTCTTTTAATTAATTTTATTTCCTCAAAACGAAAAACTTCTTTTAGGCTATAAATATTAATATATTACATTTCTTTTGGACATTACAGATTGGTTTGATGGACTTCATACTTTTATGAGGTATATATGTCATAAAAGCTGGTTGGGTGGATGGTTTATGCCTCAGAGGAAGAGTTATTTTGCTTTACAGTTGCCAAAGAGATGGTGGGTATTTGGTTTTGATCTAGCACTGCACGGTGATATTGATGTCTACCAATTCAAATTCTTCATTGAGCTATTAAAGGAAAAGGTACTTTCGTGTTTAGTGCTTTAGGTTTTTGTTTTGCACATACCATTAGTTGCCATTAATGAAATTCCCTTCTACTTTATGTTTGCTAATTTGTAGTTGCTTAGTTGTTAGAGATGATTGGTAGGTGATACTGGTGCAGTGGTGTTCTCTGGACCTATCAACAACTACTTAGAGACAGTACTTGGATCCTGTTCTTGTTTCTCTTCTTTCCTTATTTAACCTTTTTGTTTTGAAAATATATTATTTATTTTTATCTAATGCATTGCATTAATCCACCTCATTAATGACTCTTAAAGTCGAGCTTGTGACTTATGTTTATGTATAATAGCCACTGGTTTTAATTTGTTTTATACTTACACGCCTCTGGTTTAGAATGACTGACTAAAATTAGAATTAACAAGGAGTGAGAAACATGGAATTGAATCCTGTTATGTTGACTATAACTATATATGATGCAAATATGTGGCACATGTGCTCTCTTTACTGATTTTGGTGTGTTCATTCAAGGTTGGAGATGATGACTCAGTGATCATTATGACACATGAACCAAGCTGGCTTCTTGATTGGTACTGGAATGCGGCTTCTGGCAAGAATGTCACTCATTTGATTTGTGATTATTTGAAAGGAAGGTGTAAGCTTCGGATTGCTGGTGACTTGCATCATTATATGCGTCATTCAGCTGTTAATTCAGATGGACCAGTGCATGTGCCACATTTACTTGTAAATGGTTGTGGTGGAGCTTTTTTACATCCCACTCATGTCTTTAGTAATTTTAACAAGTTATATGGAGCTTCTTATGGGAGCAAGGCTGCTTATCCTTCTTTTGAAGATTCAAGCAGGGTACTATGAATCTTTAGTTTCCCTAATCTGTAGCTCCCAAGTTCACACATTTAAGTTCGTGGCCCTTCTCTTCCCAAATACTTGCTGCTAAATCTCTCTCTCTCTGGTTCCTTACAGATTGCTCTAGGAAATATTTTGAAGTTTCGAAAGAAAAACTGGCAATTTGATTTCATTGGTGGCATTATATATTTTATATTGGTATTTTCTATGTTCCCACAGGTCAGTTACTTGATTGAGATTTTAATTTTCTGAGTTGTAGGTTCTGTTAAGATTTGGAAGACAAAGTCGATCTCATTACCTCTCTCCCCCCCCAACCCACAAAAAAACAAAAATACAACCCACAATTTTTTTTTTTTTTAAAAAAGCCTCTTATTTTCCTTCTTAAAAGCAATCTTTGATTTGTTGTTTTTTTATTTGGATTTAGAAAGTTGTTGGTATGTTTACCATGCAATTGATTCATGTATTACTGAAGATTGATCTGATCTTTCCTCTTTTTAGTGTAAACTTGATCATATCTTGCAAGATGATTCATTGTCTGGTCGCATGAGGAGTTTCTTTAGCACAGTGTGGAGTTGTTTCCTAGACATGTTGGAGCACTCTTATGTATCTCTAGCGGGTGCTATTCTATTGCTAATTACGGCCATTACTTTTGTCCCATCCAAAGTTTCAAGGAAGAAACAGGCCATAATTGGAATTCTTCATGTTTCTTCACACCTGGCTGCAGCTCTGATTCTTATGTTGCTTTTAGAACTTGGTGTTGAGATGTGTATTAGACACAACCTACTTGCAACTTCAGGTGCGTTGCTATCCTGTTATGATCTACTTCCTTAATGTTCTTTGTTTCCATCTGTTCATTCTTGCTTCTATAAATGGTCTACAAAAACCAGTTTATACTCTAATCAGTTTACAAAACAAATTGGGCACATTAGTTTTTGTTGCATTTTTGCACAGTATTAATTTTTAATCAATTTTGGTTCTTTTGGATAATTTTTTTTGAGGGGGCGTTGGTTGGTTTGTAGATGTTTAGAGAGAGAAAAATGTCTCAAAAAGTTGAGAAAGAGTGAGGAAAAAGGTGACTAAAATGACCAAAATTGATGTAAAATGATTAAAGTGTTCATAAATGTAACAATAAAGTGACTAAAATGCACCAATTTAAAGTAAAGTGACATGTACTTTTTTCTTTTCAAAATTTCTAAAAGTAGGAAGTTTTACAAAATTTCTAAAAATAGAAGGTTTTGCAATTTTCCAGAAATAGAAAGTTTTCAAAAATTCTAAAGGTATAAAGTTTTCCAAAAGTTCAAAAAATAGGTTTTATAAATTCCTAACAATAGAAAGCTGTCAAAATTTCAAAAATGAAAAATTATGCAAAATTCTAAAAATGGGAAATTGTCAACTTTAAAAATTAAAATTATGAAAATCTAAAGATTAACTTAATTAAAATTTCTAAATAAACGATTCAAAATTATAAAGTTTCACAAAATTTTAAAAAATAGAAGTTTTCCAAAATTATAAAGTTTTTCAAAATTTGAAGTAGAAAGTTTTCCAAAATTTCTAAAAATAGAAAAAATTCGAAAAATTGAAAGTTATTCAAATTTTAATTTTTTTTCGGAAGTTTTTATAATTTACCAAAAAATGTAAGTTCTCCAAAATTTTCAAAAATATAACGTTTTCCAAAATTTTAAAAATTTAAAAATTGAATGTTGTCAAAAGTTCAAAAATTTATAAAGATATAATTTCTAAAATTTCTAAAAATATGAACTTTGCAAAATGTTTAACATATAAATTTTTTGTATAATTTTAAAATTATTAATTATTTAAAATTTATAATAAGAAAATATTGCCAAAAATTGAAAAATATAATTTTTTCCCCAAATTTCCAAAATAGGAAGTTTTCCAAAATGTCTAGAAAAGGTAAAAAAAACTCAAAATTTCCAAAAATAAAAAGGTTTCCAAAATTAGGAAAACAACAAAAATATCACAAAAATAGCATGCTTTGTGTCCACCTTATACATTTTTATTAATATAAAAAAGTCTTAACATATCATTTTATTTTAAACTATCTATTTGGACGCTGTTTAAATTGAATTACGATTATTAAAATCCATTCAATGTTGAATGTCGTCCAATTGGATTATCTTCAATATTAATGTGGTGTTATTTTTGTTATAAGTTTTAAGGTGGTTACTTTTTGTAATTTCCCTAAAATATTTTCCAAAACTTCTAAAAATAGAAAGTTTTGAAAAAAATAAAGTTTTACAAAATTTTCAAAAATAAATAGTTCTCCAAAATTTTTAAAAATATATATATCTGCTTAAAAGCATATGTGGTACTGGCGAAATAGGTTCATAACGACAAGCACACAGGTAGATGAGGACCATATAAAATTGATTTTGAGTAATTGGTTCTATTTCATTTTTGTAAGATTTTATTTCTTTCTTTTCATTATATGTTTCTAAGTACATTAGGTGAGGTAATCTTGATTTGTATTTTTCTATTATGGATTTCATTATTGCAGCAATGGTGACTCTTTGCTAATTCATGAATCCTGACTCACAAGGACTAAAATTTTATTCCAGGCTATCACACTTTATATCAGTGGTACCGTTCTGTAGAGAGCGAGCACTTTCCTGATCCAACTGGCCTTCGAGCTCGCATAGAACAATGGACTTTTGGTCTTTACCCAGCGTGTATCAAATACCTCATGTCTGCATTTGATGTTCCAGAGGTATGAAGAGGTTCTCCCTGCTTCCCTTGCCTTTTTCTTTCTTTGGATTAGATTCCATACATAAGGATTCATTCTTCAGGTAATGGCCGTCACAAGGAGCAATATTTGCAAAAAGGGGATGGAGTCTCTCTCTCGTGGAGGTGCCGCCATATATTATGCTTCTGTCTTCCTTTATTTTTGGGTCTTCTCAACACCAGTGGTTTCATTGGTATTTGGAAGTTATTTATACATCTGTATCAACTGGCTTCACATCCACTTTGATGAAGCCTTTTCTTCTCTCCGAATAGCGAATTACAAGGCATTCACACGATTCCACATAAAGAGTGACGGGGATCTTGAAGTTTACACACTTGCAGTTGACAAAGTAAGATTTCTAGAGTTTTACATTGTTTTGGTAAATAATTATAAGATAGTTACTGAAATACTCTCTCATATATGTATGCTCGAACCTTTCAACGTGCAGGTGCCAAGGGAATGGAAGCTGGATCCAGAGTGGGATGGTGAGCTAAAACAACCACAGCCATTGAGTCACCTTAGGAAGTTTCCTAGCAAATGGAGTGCAGCTATTCCTCAGCAGGACCCTATACATACTGTTAAGATTGTTGACCACTTTGTTATCCGACAAACTGAAAAAACTGATAGTGGAGCAAGTAATGGGTCGACTATTCAATGATCTGAATGCTCATATTTGTAACGTGATTTAATTTCCTTCATTTGGAAAGCAATTAAATAAAATGAAAATTTTAATGTATGCTTGTACTTAAGCTTGTTACTTACACCTTCGTTTTGCTTGAAAATTTTCTTCAATCCTTCGTTTTGTTAAACCCTAGCCTGTATGAGAGAGCAGGTGGCTCAATGTAGTTTCAGAGTACGAAAAACATGTGATTGGTTTATCCACTCTACCTTGAGAAATATTTTGTCTTTTGTTTTTACAATTAATTAATGAAGAAAACAAAAAAAATTCACTTGATTGATAAAATGATTGTTATATAGACTTCAATTTTCAAGTTTTAGTTTTGATCGATAGATTAGGAGAAATTATTCACTGTTCAGTATTATTTAGTTAGTGCATATGTTTTCTTAGAAACTATTATTTTACATACAAAAAATCAAATAAATAAAGAATTTGATCGGTTGAGGCGTGAGAGTATATAAGTTTAAAGACAAAATGAAAGCATGACATTATAATCAAATTTCAATTTTTTTATCATGGTCACCCGTATGACAATATACATATATATATATATATATATCCTTTTGTTTGTTACAACATTTTTAATATTTACAAGGAAAAAAGACAATACAACATTTATTTATAAGTTGTCAGCTAGAAGAACTGGCCAAAATCACACTAGAAAAACTTCACTAACACATTATTAGAAGTGCTTTTAATAACACTTAAAAGGTATACATTTATTAAAGATCATCATCGACCATTCATCATTATAGTTTGTCAGTAACTCTTCAAGACACTATATGACCTGCAATACAAAGAATCAACGGTTGGAAAGCAATCATGCAAACACATGAAAATCAATGGAGCACGGAATTCAAACCCATCTTACATAAAAGTGTGTAATTGTTTATTTTAAAAAAATCAAATCCCAAGAAATATGTAATTATAAAAAAAATAAAATAGAAAATGGGATGAGAAATGAAGAGATATGTACCTCCACACTTGTAGCCCACAGAACGATTAGCAATTTTGCAACGTTTATAAATAGTGCCAGCAACAGAAGGCCTAAATCCAAGTACATAAGCCAGCTGAGAATGTACAACTGTAGAATAGCACCCTATTTTCGACTTTTTCACTTGATTACAACACATGCGAGAAACACCCACTTTCATGCTTTGTGCTGCTGCGGTACAGGGAGTTATCTTCTTCAAAGTTGCTGTTACGAAATCATTGAGAAATTACGCAAATTTTCGATAAGTCAGATTTATGAGATAACAAGAATAGAAAAATAACACATAAATTTGATAACAGAGTTCGACCAATTTTGCTTACGTCTCCGGATCTGCTGCAGATCTTTTTACTGAAATGAGAGAAATTACACAAGGTATTTACAACACTTATAACTCATAACCCAATTACACCCAAGAAAATTACTCTCAATTAGAATGAACATTTTGGATGATTAATTCATTACAATTAGGAATGGGCACGGGGACGGGCGGGGACGGTTTTTGATATAACCATCCCCGAACAGAATTTTAAAACCTATAACCGAAACTGCCCGAAAACCGTTACGTTTCGGGACGGTTATAAAAAAAACGCCGAAAAAAAACCGAAATATATATATAATTTAATTTATTAAATATATATAATTAATTTTTTATTTATAATTTAATATATAATTTAATTAATTAAATATAATTAATTTCGGGTACGGGCGGGTACGATTTTTAGTATAACCGTAACCGAACCGTAACCGTTGTTTCATATTCGGTTTTTACCCGAAACCGTCATCATCCCCGAAATTTACCGGTTAAAAACCGAACCGCCGGTTCAGATAACCGCGGATAATCGAACCCGCGGTTTTTTTGCCCATCCCTAATTACAATTACACATCTATTTATAAGAAAATTCACTTCTTGAATTACTCCTTAAATTAATGGTTCCTTGAATTACTCCTTAAATTAAGCTCTTTGTTTTGCTCATTAAATTAAGGAGCTTTATAACAATCTCCCACTTGAAGACTGATTTCAATCTGTCTTCACACCTCGACCAATGCAGTAGTTTTTCTAGTCTTGGTTTCTCTAGCAGACCAACTGAAGTTGACACAACTTCAGTTTGTCAATAGTCACCACATTTGTTAACATATCTGCTGGATTTTTGCTTCCTTAAATCTCCTCCAGTATTAACACATTATCTTCCAATAGGGATCTGATGAAGTGGTAACGAAATCCAATATGCTTGGTTCTAGAATGAAATCTTGAATTCTTTGCCAAGTGTATTGCACTTTGACTATCACTGTGCAGAACATTCTTATCCTGTTTGAATCCCAGCTCAGTTAACAAACCTTGAAGCCAAATCATCTCTTTACTAGCTTCAGTTACTGCTACATACTCAGCCTCTGTAGTGGATAAAGTGACAATTTTTTGTATTTGTGACAACCAACTAACAGTTGTAATTCCAACAATAAATATATAATCGGTGGTGCTTCTTCGGTGATCAACTTCACCTCCAAAGTCTGCGTCTACGTATCCTTGTACTTTTAACTCTCATTTACTAAAGTACAAGTACTTTTCTGTGGTGCCTCACAGATACCTCAAAATCCACTTGATTGCTTCCCAATGAGTTTTCCCTGGGTTTGACATAAATATGCTAACAACTCCCACTGCATGGCCAATGTATGGTCTCGTACAGACCATTGCATACATCAAAATTCCAATGGCTGAGGCATAAGGAACCTTAGCCATGAATTCTCTTTCTTCCTCTGTCTGAGGGGACTGATCCTTGGATAGGCGAAAATGACTGGCCAAGGGTATGCTAATTGGCTTGGCGTCGCCCATGTTAAATCTCTGCAAAACACGATTGATGTACTCTACCTAAGATAACTGCAAGGATCATTTCTTCTTATTTCTTATGATTCGCATTCCAAGAATCTTCTTTGCTGGAGCCAAGTATTTCATGTTAAACTCCTTTGACAATTGCTGCTTTAACCTTTTAATATCATCCATATCTTAACCTGCTACTAATATATCATCAACATAAAGTAGTAAAATGATATAACTGGACCTATATCTCTTGAAGTAGCAACAATGGTCAGCATTGCACTTCTGGAAACCTTTCTTGTGTATGAAGCTATCAAATTTTCTGTACCATTGTCTCGGGGCTTGTTTTAGGCCATACAAACTCTTCTTAAGTCTGCACACCATGTTCTTCTTCCCTCTTTCTGAGAAACCTTCTGGCTGATACATGTATATCTCTTCATCTAAATCTCCATGAAGGAATGCAGTCTTCACATCCAACTATTCAAGATGAAGATATTCAATGGCTACAATACTCAACACTGATATGATAGTATTGAGCTTCACAACGAGAGCAAAAATGTCAGTGTAGTCAACTCCTTCCTTCTGTTAAAACCCTTTGACACTAGGCAGGCTTTGTATCTCTTGGAACCATCATGCTCCTCTTTCACCAGGTACACCCATTTGTTGTGAAGTGCCTTCTTTCCCATAAGTAACTCAGCTAGTTCCTATGTCTAGTTGGAGATGAGAGATTTCATTTCTTCTTTCATAGCAAGCTCCCACTTGTTGGAATCTTGAGTCTAACATGCTTCATCATAGCATTTAGGCTCCCCTCCATCAGTCAGCAACATATAGTTCATGTATCTCATGTTATGCACATGAGGTCGAGAAGACCTCAATACAAGAGCTGGAGTAAGAGGTTGTGGTGTGTCGGAATGTTGTGTATTGCTTCGTCTAATTTCATGTTCAGTTTTTACCCGAAACCATCCATGTCCACAAAATTTACTGGTTAAAAAACAAACCACCAGTTCGGATAACCGCGGATAATCAAACCCATGGTTTTTTTGCCCATCCCTAATTATAGATAATACTTTAATTGCTCAAGAAATTACTTTGACTATCTCCAAGAAAACAAGAGGTAAAGGTGGACTAATGATGATTAAATTTGATATGAGAAAAGCTTATGGTATGATTAAATGGAATTTTGATAATGAATATCCTAAATTGTATGGGTTTCTCAAATCAGGTATGCAACCTTATCTACCAATGTATTTATGTAGTACCTTTTTTATTCTTGATTAATGGATCTCCTTTTGATAATTTCTGTCCACAATGAGGATTAAGATAAAGTGATCATCTATCTTCTTTTCTCTTCTTAATAGTTTCTAAATGTCTTTTAAGACTTATTTCCAAAGCAAAAAATTCCAATCATATACGTGGAGTCAAAGTGGCTAGAGATGCCCCTTATATATCTCATCTCTTATATACGAATAACATTGTCCTTTTTCTTAGGGCTAACATTCAAGAATTAATTGCTATCGAAGGTATTCTGGATAAGTATTGTGCTTGGTCTGGTAAGTGTATAAATATTTTTAAATCTGTAATATTATTCTTAAAAATACCTCTTTTGAATTACATATGTACAAATAAATAGTTCATTAACTGCTATTGAATACTTAGGTCATTCTTTACCCATTGGTAGAAGGAAAAAATTAGAGGGCAACCATCTTCCTGAAAAGATTAAAGCTAGTTTAGTCAGCTAAAAATCCAAATTGTTATTGGCTACTAGCAGACGTATAATGATCAATTATGTTTTAAAAAATATGTCAATTTACTCTATGAGCACTTGAAGCTACCTTCCAATTTTTGTGATGTAGCATACTCATTGATGAAAAAATTATGGTGGAAAGGTAGTACAAACTCCCTAAACTCTCAAAACTTTCTACTCTTATGAATTAGGGTTCTATCTGTAAATCCAAAGTTGTATAGGATTTAGGCTTTCATAAAACTGAAGATTTCAACAAAGCAAAGTTATCCAAAGTTGTTTAAGAGTTGATCATTCAATATAATAAACTTTAGGTCAAAGTTTCAGTTAAAAATATCTATACCATAATTCCTTCCTTAATGTTATCAAGAAGTCAAACAATTCAAGCATTTTGAAAGGTCTATTTTGGACATAATATCTGATTCAAAAAGGTAGTTTCTAGAAAATAGGTATAGAAAATATAAATTTATAGCATGGTCCTTGGGTGCATGATATCCCATAACAAAAACTTCCCCGATGTCTAATTGAAAGAAGAACCTCTAACATCACCTTACAACAAATACATTCTATATTCGATCTTTGCTTTTGGAATAATCATTGATTTTGGGATTATCAAAAAATGGTATCACTTTTGGGAATGGCATTACATCTTATATTATGAAACTTAAACCTCTTGACCATTTCACTACTAACCAAATTCACTGGTATGGTAAAGGAAAACAATAATTATTTATCAAATATGCTTACGAAGTTCTTATTCAAAATAAAATCCAAAATATTCGTATTAGTCTCTGGAGAAAATTTTAGAAAGATTTTATTCATGAAAGACATAAAATTCTACTATGAAAAATTACTAATAACTATTTAAGCACAAAAAATAAACTAAGTGTCTACATGACTTTTAAAGATCTAAATTACACTCTATATGAAAAAGAAGTAAAAGATGTGGAATATCTTTTTATAAGATGTGAAATATTTTCTTATAAGATGTGAAATTCTCACACTTTAATGGTTCAATTACAAATGGAATATTTTTTAAAATTTATCTGTGAAATATTTTTTATTCCAAGTCCCCACACTTAATGGTTAACTATAGAGATAAATAAAGAAATATTCGTTCTTATTACATTTATCATGATATAACAGATATAGTGGTTACATAATGAAGTAGTTTACAATAACAAGACTTTTGATCACCAAAATCAAGTTAATAGAATTTTTAAGAAAATTAAAGAATTTTCTCAATTATTTCGTGGAAAAAAACAATAGAAAGAAACTTTTTGACTGAAGATTCCTATATCATTCCAAAGCCATGGAAAACTACTACCTAAAATGCTATTAAAATAAATTTTGATGTTGCATGGACATACAAATAAGTTTTGGGATTCATAGTCAAGGATCATTATTGAAGAGTTATATACTCTTAGATCGGATATATTACTATTCTATCGAGTGAAGAAATAAAAGTAGTTGTTTTCTACAATACACTTCAGTACGTATTAAACTGAAAAATTACTACAATTTATATCGAGAGAAATATAAAAATAGTTATCGATGCTTTTAATACATAAAATTGGACTTTGTTGGATTTGAACCCAACATATCTTATAAGAGTTAATTAAGTTGCTCAATGATTTTTTAAGAACTCAACGTGTAGGTTCAGAACTTAATTACTTCGGCGATACATACAGGATTGATGATAATATTCCTATTCACAATTTGTAAAAGCTTAATATATGAGCTCCACAAAAGAGAAAAAAAATTAAAATAGATTTTTCTATTTTTTATTGTAGCAAACAAAAAAATTATTTTATTTAATACTATTATAATGTGAAAAAATACCTTTGACATTTATTTTTGAAAAAAAAATGGCAATAGATTCGGTAAAAAACTATCAAACTATTTCATCAAAGTTCTTTAGGTAATTTTTTTTTTATTTTTTTTCCCCAAGAATCACGTTAAATTCATTAAAGAAATATAGAACATGTTCATTGAAGTTCAGTAGAACCACGAAGAGGTTCGTTGTACTTCTACAGAACAAGAGTTAACAAAGTGGATGGCCTTTTTGGCATTTTAAAAATATAAAATAAAAATGGACGTGTAAGTTAACAATAATAGATTTCATAAAAATAATAATAATAATAATAATAATAATGGATTTACTTAGAATTTCCTTAAAAAAACTAAAATTTACAAGCAAGAATCCAAATGCTTAAAACACAGTGTTGTGGTTTTGCTTGAAGTTTCTAGGTGAGCATTTTTCATGCATTGAAAGTGCTACTACGTACTTACTTGCACAAAAGGACCCAAGTTTCCAAAGACAATATGATTTTCTTCTCATGATTGAACATCTCCAAAGTTTGAAATGACAGTTAGTCAGATTTCTAATTCCTCAATCAACATATCAATTGCCGCACAACTGTCCAGTTTGTAATTCATTCTTTACCTACCTTTTACGTTATTCCAAAGATCCTTCTCATGGATCGAATTCCCAAACTAGCTAGAATTGTTACAATAAGAAACCAAAGTGTATCAAAAATGCATATATTATCTACTTTCGTTGAACTTTAATAATTAATTTCATAATCACTTTATTATTTCACATTTAAAAATTAATATGTTAATTAATACGTATAATAATAACGAATATAACACTACTCAATGTTTATTGAAAGACGATCCTTACATGTTTGCAAAGATACTCATCCTAGAAAAGCGCTACCGTCGATTCCCATCAGCTGCAGGGAACAAGTGACTGATTGGAGTACTATTGAATAGATGATATTTTCTGTTTTGTAACGAAAGGTATTGCCTGCAAAGCTGAATAGTAAATAACTATTTTTGTTACAAGGAGTAGGGGTTGAGAATTTAACATTCGATTTTTATTCAATGATACTATAATCTTATCAACTGAAATAAGATATAATAATAAAATTGAAATGAATTATGAACATATAATATTAAAGTGTTAAAGAATATTATAATAAATATTAAGCATTCTTAAAATTTAAGTAGAAGTTGATGGATATTTACCATCATATATTATGCTTCATTTTGAAATTAATTATTTAGGTCACCTATTTGATAATAGTTTTGATTTTTGATTTTTTTTATTTCTAATTCTTTTGTAAAAATAATCACCTTTCATAGGAAAAAATTACTTTAATTTTAAAGAAAAAAAATCAATATTCACCTCAAGTTGTATGGTTAGGCTTTTAATTTTTAATTTTTAAAAAAACTTAAAATATTAAGGAATTTTTGGTTATTATTTACACTAATAATATTTTTTAATCATTTTGTTCCAATTTAATTTTGCACGTAAAAATGTTATAAGACTTTATTAACTTTCTAAAAAAAAATCAGAAATCAAAATTTTGATTTAAAAATCTTATTTTAAAGATTTATAAATCACTCCAATATTTCAGTAGCGATTTCTTAAAAATGTGAAAATTAAAATTAAAAACTGTTATTAAACATGATTGAAATTACATTTGAAAAAAAATCAAAAAACAATAATCAAAATTGTTATAAAAGGTACCCTTACACAAAAGCTGCAAGTAGTATACATGATACTCATTCATATCATGCATTAACCTTATAATGTCAACAATTTATAGTCCCAACTCCTCAAATAATATTGTAATAGGAAAATGATATAAACCTGGTTTTCCTCTCTATTTAATTTTCATTATATTATTAATTAATTAAGATTTGAATTACCTGAGATTTCTTAAACAAGATGACGAAGATTTACTGCTAGATTGTTTTCTAAGAAACGGAAATTAAAGGATAAATATTGACTAAATAATATGATTGCTAAGATATATATGCACAGTTCCTTCATTTACAAAAGATCATGTTGAAGATACAGGCAGGCACAATTAAAAAGGTAATAGTTTTGAGTTCTTGCAACTACCTAACAGTTGCTACTTAGCAATTAGCTTCATATTCTCAAAGTTATCGTTTGTACATCTCTCAATTTGACCAATAATTGCATCTTTTTTATATTATCATCATCATTTGGAAAAAATTCTTCATGTGCCGCCTTTCGCAATTCAAACTAATGTATTCAACACGATCAAATAATATGATTTGTTTTATTTCGTATTACGTCTTCGTCGTCTTTTAAATATAAATTAAATTAATTAAGAGTTGAACCAAGATCCTATCTCTATCAATGTAAATATGCATCCAAAAAAGGATCTAAGATGATGGTTATTGATTAAAAGTTATAATAAAATATATAATTTTGATACAGTGGAACAACTAGGGCTGCCAACATCAAAAGCATAATGCAATGCTTTCCAATAACCCTAGCACGTTGTCTTAAGTATATATTCACCTACTTAATCTCACCTACAATTCTTCTTCCATCGTTCACCTACAATTCTCACTTGTATACATATCTTGTCAATGCCCTAGATAGGGCCGGCGAAGTTAATCATAAAGAAGAAGACGGGTATGATTAGAATCGTGGTGAAAAGTACTTTTCAATTTTTTGTTCAAAACCAATCTATTAGAATTTCTTCCTACAAGTTGAAGCTGGTCAAAAATATTTGGTCAAAATATTAATGTTGGTCCAAATTGAGAAGAATCGAAGAAATTCAAAGTATTCTACATGCCTACATTATTTATGATATCTTATCATGTAATAACATGCACGCATGATCAAATTTAGAAAGTATATTGGCTATAAGAGAAGCCTATAAATACGTGATTAACTTGATGAAAGAATAACACAAATTAGCACAAACAACTTCATTTCTAAAGAGATTGTTTCTTAAAAGTATTCATACATAAGTTTATAAAATCACTTTCAAAAAATATATATATATTCACTTCAAATTTATTATTGCCTTGATCATTCTGTCAATTGATTTTCCTTTTCTAGATATATTAACTAGAATTTATCAATCTCTCATATTATGGAAAGGATCAGTAGTAGCATTCGCTTACAGCCTCCCACTTTTGGAAATCTGATTACCATTCTTAGCATTGATGGTGGTGGAATAAGAGGAGTTATTCCAGGAACTATCCTTAATTTTCTAGAGGATGAGCTTCAGGTACAATAATCGATTTGCATTTATTTATAAGCATAAAACAGACAGTTAGCTAGGTTTTAAGTAATGATTTTTTTTATACTTTTATAAAAATGATAATTTTTTTTTCTGATATATATATATTTATAAAACATATATTCACTTTAGTAATGAGTTCTATTTTTTGTTTTCTAAAATATGAACATTCAACACAAAATTAAAGCTTGTTTGGTAAAATTGTATTCGTTTTTTTTTTCTTCTATTTAATACTCATTCTGCCTTTTGTATTGTAAATTTTAATTATTGTGTCTTGGAGAACAACAATAAAAAATAGTTAATCGTGGAAGTATTGATATATGAAACAGAAAATAAATTTTGAAATATTCTTTTTTTTTCAAGTTCTAAAATTAGGCTATAAATTAATACACACTTTTTATTAAAATAAAAACTGAAAACACATAACTATTTGCCAAACAATATTAAATTCAACAACTTAAGTTTGAATATAAGAAACATAAAACATAACACAACATCAAATATGTTAAAAATTATTGAGAAATCAATTTATATAAAGCTTAAGCTAATTGAAAAATAATTAACTATATTTTTCGTACTTCTATCACTCTACTACAAGTGTTATCTTTATGTATTATGCAAGTCAAAATATTTTGCAATTTAATTATCTCTCATAAATGTTATTTGTATGTATCATATATGTCAAAACACTTACAATTTAATAATTAGAGTTTATGACTTTTGAAAATATTATGTTAGAAGTAGTTGGAAAATCAATTCTTTCAAAAGTTTAAGTTATTGAAAAAATAATTAACTATATTTTTATACATCTATATTGCTATATTTTTTCTTAATTTGTTTTGAGAAATAATTAAGCAATGAAGTATGAAACACATGCCAATCAAATTTTAAGTCTAATTATATCAATCCTTGAACATGTTACCTGGTGCTGGTGCTTGTAAACAAGCAGCAGCTGAAGGGAACTGGTATATACCAATCAAAATCAAAAGTCACTTTTGCCATGATTTTTTCTGCTTATATTTAAATTGTGTGCATTATTCAGTCCAATTCATGCTACAATATTTCCAAGTCATTGACTTTTCCCCCCCTCAAATCCAAGCTTAGAAGTTGGCAATCCTTAATTTGCAACATGGTGTCTTATATTTAAAATATATGTTTCATGTATTAACATTCCAAAAATTGAATTTGTCCTCATTGTTGCAGAAGCTGGACGGTGAAGAAGCAAGAATTGCAGACTACTTTGATGTAATTGCAGGGACAAGCACAGGTGGTCTTGTCACCGCTATGCTAGCTGCCCCAAATGAAAATAATCGTCCTGTATTTGCTGCTAAAGATATTAAAGATTTTTATCTCACACATTGTCCTAAAATCTTCCCTCAAAACAGGTAATTTTAATATCAATTTATTTGGATATTTATATCTATATCTATATTATAATAAAAATCTAAATTATACCTAAAATAATGACATATTTTGCTTTTTATATTTTAAATTTTAGAAAAATTATACTTTCATACTTCTATAATATTAATGAGTTTGCTTCCCTAATAATTTTTTTCCAATATTCAAAGAGTTTATTTAACAATATATATCATATTTTTATTTTCGATATGTAATTATAGTTAATTCTTTTTATTTATTTATCATTATATCGTATAAGTTTCAATCATACATATATTATTGAATTAAATGAAGATAACAATAACTTAAAAAATATATATATAATAATTCAAGTGCAAGTCACAGGTGTCCCCTCTCTCTCTCTCTATCTCTATCTCTATCTCTCTTATATCAATCATGCAATTTTTTTATGGTGTTAACTAAATAATAACTTTTTTTTCCTAACAACAGCTATGCAGTATTTCCTCATCTTGCTAAGATCATAAAGGCTTTAGCAGGACCAAAATATGATGGAAAGTATCTACATAACCTACTTGAAGAAAAACTAGGTAACACCAAATTGCACCAGACTTTGACTAATGTTGTTATTCCAACATTTGACATCAAACATCTCCAACCAACCATCTTCTCTACCTATGAGGTTCTTCTTTTGCCCTTCTCTTCAACACATTGATCATTTTTAACTTACATTAACAACACATTGATTATTCATTATGGTAAAATATTATTCATTTTTTTAATAATAATAGTCATTTTATATGCACGCTCACTCACCATCGTAATTGATGAGTTCAAATCAATCACACGTTTCTAAAGCATCCATTTATAAACAACTTGCCTCATTGCTGTAAAAGATAATTAATTTGCACCATCTTGTTGATGTTAAAAATAATATATAGATCAAAATTAAATAAAAATAGTAATTAAGAAAGTTATATTTTATATAATAACTTTGATTAATAAAAATAAAAATACATTTGATTATGATTGATACAGGTTAAACAACAACCATCCTTAAATGCTTCACTCAGAGACATATGCATCGCAACATCAGCAGCACCAACTTATTTACCAGCGCATTATTTTAAAACAAAAGATCCCTCATCAGACCATGTTCGAGTATTCAACCTCGTCGATGGTGGTGTTGCTGCGAATAATCCGGTATTTATAAATCTAGAATATTATCTACATGATTTTAATCTTAAACTTTTTATATAAAAATTAGCTTTAATTGTGTTACAACGTAAATGTACTTTTTCGTACAACGTAAATGTACTTTTTTTAACGTTGTAAAAAGATAAACATATATTTTTTACTAGAGTTTACTTGAATAATTTGAAGTCTAAAAATTAATATATAGAAAATATTGAATAACTAAGTATATTAATTTAACTAATTTTATATGACAGACTCTGGTTGCATTAGGTGAAGTGACCAAAGAGATACTTAAAGGAAGTCCAGACTTTTTCCCAATATCACCCTCAGACTATACAAGATTCTTAGTCATATCATTAGGAACTGGCACTTCAAAATCTGAAATGAAATATAACGCAGATGAGGCTGCTAAGTGGGGCTTGCTCGATTGGTTAACTAGTAAAAGTTCCACCCCAATTATCAATATATTTTCTCATGCTAGTTCAGATATGGTTGATTTGCATCTTTCTGTAGCTTTTCAAGCCCTTAAGTCTGAGAAAAATTATCTACGAATTCAGGTAATTATTGGTAATTACTATTAATTAATTTTGTTATCATTAACAAATACAATTATATATATATTTTATTGAAATACACTTTTATCTTTTTAACATTTAAATTGAAAAAACAATATTAATAGAAAAATTATAATTTTCAGGACGACACACTTAGTGGTAAAGTAGCTTCTGTTGATGTAGCCACAAAGAAGAATTTGGATGCACTTGTGAAAGTGGGTGAAAAGCTATTGAAAAAGCCAGTTTCTAGGGTTAATTTGGAAACTGGACGCCACGAGGCTGTTAATAAAGAGACCAATGAAGAGGCTCTTATAAGGTATAGTACCAAATTAATTGCAATTTTTTTTCCTTTTTTAATTCATATTGGTCATAAATAAAGTGAAATATTAATTAATAGATATGAATATTGTGTTGTGGTTTTTTTTTTTAGGTTTGCGAAAATGCTTTCAGATGAGAAGCGGCTTCGTGATGCAAGATCACCTCATACCCATAAAAGTGCTATTTCTGTCAATTCCTATTGATCAATATTAATTTGCGATTGAATTTGTTTGTTAGATTTGAGATTCTTTTCACTGTAAAATTGAAGTTAATTGTTTCATTTTTTTATTACGGATGGAACAAATTGTTCCATCATTTAATTATTTATTGTTTAATTTGTTTGCACATGATAATAAATTCCCAAAGGATGATCATGATTCATGATATGACACAATTAAGAAGTGTAGTTAAATTTACCTTTCTTTGTCATTAATAATTAAGATCTGTAAATTATTCATCTTTTATATCAATAAAAATAATTCATATTTTTTCATAATTTTTTTTTTCAAGTTATATATTAACGAGTCGTTTGATGAAACATAAAATTCCTAATTTTTAATTTTAATTAAAAAAAATCAATTTTAAAATTTACTTTTTATTTTTTATTTTTTGACACTAAAAATTAATAACCAAGCAATACTCAAAATAATTAGAAAACTAAATTTTAATAAAAAATTATTCAAAATGAATTTTAGATATCAAAAATTTGAAATTTACAAATTATTTATTAAACAAGTAATATTCAAATTTCAATATCTCTATTTTTTAAAATTGAAACTAAAAATTATTCATCAAACTACTTTTATTTTTTCCCAAAAAATTTTAATTGAAAATTTAATTACAAATCTAAGAAATTAAAAATTAAAATAGATATCAAACACTACAAAAAAAAAATATTGGAGTATTTTTTGTTAAGATAAAACTATATTTGTTAATATATGGTCGAAGGAAGAGAGTGAGTCGGACAAACTGACCACTTGGACTAGTTTCACATGTTGCATGTCTTTGTTGATAATAATGGTTGATCTAGTTTCACTTCTTATATTTTTTTCATTTTCTTCTTTATAAAATGAAGTATTATAATTAAATAATCATATTTTTCTCTCTAGCCCACGTTATATGCAAAATCTACAAGCCTCATTCTATATAAATGTAAATACAAAAAATCTACTAGTAAAATAATATTCATTTATTGGATAACTATTGCATAATACTTTGAAGTTTTCACAAATTACAATAATACATAAACAATATTTAACTTAGCAAATAATTAATGATATTCTATATCAATATAAATACAAATAAACATATACTTAGCAAAATAATTCAATACATTATTCAAAAATCTCAAGAAGGAAACTTTTACAAATTTCTATACAACACACCTACCTTAATTGCCCCTTACTTGCATTCATATAAACATAAGAAATTTTATTTGTCATAAGTTTGTGATAAATCATAAATGAAGTGATACATTATTATTGATAAATACAATTAAATTCATATAATTATATCCAATAAAAAACTATCATATTAGTTATGATTGTGATTCTATAAAAATTATTAAACGTACTTATTAATGGTAATTAATATAAGGGATAATTCTTTGAAGTTTTTTCACAAACTTCAATTAATACTAAGTATAAATAATTAATTAAACTTTTTTATCATTGTTTTATCAAAATATTATATCTTAAATTTCATAACTTTTATTAATTTTCTTGTAAATAAATTCATCGAAGAATTAAGTAACAATGATAAAAAGGAAGATAATTGTAATTATTTTTTAAATATTGAATTTTTTTATGTTCCAAAAAAAATAAAAGAATATATTCACAATCCATCCAATTAACAATAATAGCATAGGGAATGAGTCAAATTTGAAAGGCATACAAAATTCAAATACCGTCAAATATATATAACTGTGTGGATAATGGGAAAGAATACGCAAACGATGCAGTAATACATTCACAGTCGCCCTAAATCCCAAAATAGGTAAAAAAAACAAAGGCTAAGTCATAATTCTCTCTTCTTCTTCTTTTTTTTTTTTTGGTGTTAATTCTAACTTTTAAAACAGTGCACCTAAACTCAATAACACTTAATGAGAAGTAGGAGACTTATGAGGCATGCATGCCTTTATATCTACTCGTCAAATTAAAGACGGTACTCATTGCGATTATTACCAACAAGTCCACGTACATGGTGTCTTGAATTGTTCTCTTGTACTGAATGTCACATTATCAAGGCCACATCAGTGCTGCTTACGTGTACGATAGTTTGTAAGGAGAGAAATACTTTCCATTTGTGGTAATCTCAAATGATGTACGTGTCTATTTGTGATTGATTTTTCAATTATTCAATATTGATAAATGGAAAAAATTATATAGGTTATCTATGTAACATATATATCATTTGTAATTATCATAAGTTTTAGAAATATAGAGGTGTTTTTGCAAAAAACATTAAAAATATCCTATAAAATTAATCAATAAATTTAACCATAAGGTTTAAAGTTTGAATGACTTGAATTAATTCAATTCAACTCAAAACTTGATTAAATCTCTAAAAATCTGGTCCAATCTTACCTAAATAGTTTTAAGACCGAACTTAATACAAAATATTTATATTATTACCTCACCTCAAACCATGCTCACGAATTTACCTTCCATTAATCAATAATTTTTAATTCAATAGAAACTCAGGTTTAATTCAACCTAATAAGATCTCATTAAATTAAAAATTGTTCTTACTTATAAGTAGTTTTGTTGTCTTGTTCCTACTTTAATGTAAGACAATGATACTTAACAGACTCCCTCTACACGGCAGACAAAGGTAGACATAAGCGTCACGGTAAGACTGTGGTAAAGCTTAGGGTTCAAACACATAGAGATTAGGAACAAAGCTCTGATACTATGTTATAAACTCAAACCTAAATCAACCCAATAAGATCTCATTAAGTTAAAGATTTCTCAAGTTTATAAACATTTTTGCTATATTACTCCTGACCGATATAAGACAAATATATTTAACAAAACATAACAAAAAAAAATATAATTCTACGTATGAAATGAAATACATGAGAAAAAAATAGAGATCAACTTAATAATTTTATAGATGATTATCAAAGACAGATGATGGTTTTATTTAAATTAAAATGAAATGATCAATACTTTATTATTTCAATACTAATAAATTTTTACAGGTTTCTAAGAAATCTTTACTGTTTATGTTGTTGTTGTTGTTGTATTTTTATTATTATTATTATTATTTTTCTTCAACAACTTTCCTTCATAACGTCTGTTAACTTCATTTTTCATTCATTGTTGATTAATGTTAATATTTATGTATTTGTTTTTAACGTTTTTTACTTATAATTGTGTTGCTTTCATATTTCTTTTTCCAGCAAGATATGATTATTTTGTGGTTTTAATACAACTGTTGAATTTCTCAGTTCCTAAATTTCTTTGCAGGAATTACTTCATAAATCTTCTAATCTCAGTTCTTTGCAAATTTTTGGGTTGCATTTTATTTCATTAATTGTTTCTATTAACCCTTTTTCCTGTATACAGGTTCTGGATACTGTATAGATAATATATTACTGTTTTTTTTAATCATTTTTTTTGCATGTCTATTTCATATGCAGTTTCAATATTTCCTCCACTTTTGATTATTGCCTTTTTTATTTACTTTAATGTTTTCTTTTTACTGCTTATATTAACTGTAATTACTCCTTTTCATTTTGGTTTATACTATTGCTTTAATGTTTAATTAAATTTCTAGAAGTTTGTTGCCTTGTTATTACGTTTTCGCACCTTTATATGGAAGTTTGCTACCGAGTTAATGCGTTTTCAAAGTTTTGATTATTATTATTATTATTGATATTTATTTGATTAATGACTAGTTTAATTAACAAAATATCATTTATTTGTAAAATAGCTGGGCCTTTGCAGCTTATAAATTGATTTTTTTATAATTTGCAAATTATAGTCTTTGTTGTGATTATATTTTCTTCAGAGTTAATTAGTGTTCAAGGGATGAATCCTTAATAAATTGGTATCTGCTATTTACCATATTTGTGGGTTCAAATCATTATGTTTATATACTCTTTCTTAAGTTTACAGGTTGCCTAGCTTCCGAATTTCAAGATTCTATTGGATGATGAATTTCTAATTTGACTCTTTAATATATATATATATATATTAACTGATATTTTATTATCTGAAGTTAATTTTTCTTTGCACGAGTGAAGTGTATTGTTAAGAGATTTATCAAAATTGTAAATAATGAGTTTATTTTATAATTTAATCATGTTTATTAAATTCAAATTGTGATTATTAATATATATCAACTAATAATAATATATATAAATATATATATGTAAGTATTTACTTTACATGATTCTAATTTTTTTCTAATTTTTTTTTAGAAATTTGATTTATTAACTATTAGTAGTTAATTTTCTGATTACTTCTAAATCTCAAGAATTTAAGGTTTTGCTTGGAGAGAGGTTTGCTTATTTTCTTATCTTATGTCTTGAGATTCTGAACATTCCATGCTTAATGCATGATAATTAAATACATGTTCATTTTGTTTGTATTCAATATGTTTCAGTGCAAAGATTTTTATTTTATTTTCTTAGAATTTGAATAGGCATAATCGATTTTTTTAGATACATTTTTTGGGTTCTATATGTGTTTAATATGCTCGTTTGGTTATTGTTATTATTATTATCTCTTTATGGTACTAGATATACAACATTTATGGAGTTTGATTGCTCTTTAGTTGATATCTAATTGCATATGCTAATATTCTCTTGTTAGTATGATGATTTTAATACGTAGTTAAAATTTTAGTTTTGTACATTATATTATTATTGCATCTTAAATGATTATCTCATTCTTGTAGCTATAATATTTGTTTTGTAATTTATATTGATTAATATTTGTTTTTAATAACATATTCACTACTACAAAAATGAGTATTTAAGTCGATACGTAAAGTCGATTTTTTTCAAAAATCGATTTTAAATTGGTTTAAAGTCGGTTCGATGGCGAACCGACGCTATCCACGTAGGACGTAGCGTCGGTTGATGTGTCGAACCGACGCTATGCGTGGACGTAGCGTCGGTTCCAGGTGTCAACCGACGCTACACACGTGGATAAATCTTTTATCTTCTTTCTTTCCAGACAGAAACTATTTTCAGCGTTGTAGAACTCTAAAAAACCGAAAACCTCCTCCTTCACTTCTCCTCCACTCTTTCTCATTTTCCTGCCACCTACGACTACTATTTTCAACATCGGTTAGTGAGTTTTCTTTCTCTCTAATTAATCTTTTAGATCCTCTATTATTCATATTTTTTTCTGTTATTATTTATGTGTATAGATTTTTGTATTATATATGTAGGTTTGTATTATAACATAAGGAGAAGAATATGACGATCTTGAATAAAATAGAACAAAACCATGGTAATTTTTCTGTTATTAATTAATATTTTATTTTTCAAATATTTGTATTATTTGAACTATATGCTAAACTGATTTTGGTTTTTTTTCTGCTCGAATACAGGTTGAAAATAAATAAATTAAAAAAAAAAATTAAAGTCGGTTCACCGCGTGAACCGACTTTAAACGTAAAGTCGGTTCATCCCATGAACCGACTTTAAACGTAAAGTCGGTTCACACCTTGAACCGACTTTAATGCCCCTTTTTGTAGTAGTGATTCTTACTTCTCTTAATTTTGATTTATGAAGTTAGCGTTTAATAGAGACATTATGCATGAATACTATTATAATTTAATTTTATTTAATTATTAATCTTTTAGTTTAAAATATAATTTTTGAAAAATTATAAATTAAATTCTGGTATTACAGTTACGGTTATTGACATTAAAATTTAGGTAATAACTATTTGTAAATAAAAATTGTGGATGAAGATTTACCCATATTGGTATTGAGATATCAAAATTTTCATAAATTTATTTTCTGAAAGAATTTATAATTGATGGATTATATGAATTCAAAATTAACGATTTGTGGTACTTCACAAGTGATGTATTATTTGATTTTATTTTACAAAATAAGTGAATTTATATTTGTAAAATGATAAAATTTTACAAATAACAAATTAATTGATTTGTAGTTTCAAAATAACCAATTTTTTATATTTGTGGAACTAGTGAATTTTGTATTCATTAAAGTTGAGTATTATGTATATTAAAGTTGAGTATTCTGTATTTCAAAATAGCAAAAAATAATTGCTAGTTTTATAGTTTATAAAATAAATTTTACAATGTTAAAAGAATTGATGTTATAAATTGAAAAAAAAATAGTAAAATCTATATTCACAAAGTAGTGAATTTAGTTTCTATATAAATAAAAAATTTGTAATTGCGAAACAAAGAATTTTGAAGTTCTTAATTTTGTAATATATGAATTACTGGTATGCTTTATTTGTTGAATACAAATTAAAACTTAGTTATAGAAAAATTAATTTAAAATATTATTATTAGTTTTTAATATTTTCAATTTATTTCTTAATTTTAAATTAATCTTGGTTCTTTTATAAAGTTGTTTCATGATTTGTGTTCTCAATGTAATCAAGTTTAATAACATGTAAAGTTCATAATAGAGATTTAACAAATTTAAGGCATATGGATAAACTATGGAGTTATGACATAATTGGTTACGATTCATGTGTGAATAGTAATAAAAAACCTAAGGGTTGATTTTCAAGAGGTGACATCTAAATATGCTCTTTCCTATTACTTTAAATATTGTGAGATTTTAGATCAATTAATGATCAAATTTAAGTGAATATTGAATTTAAAGTATCATTCTATATGCTATTATATTGACAAAATATTTGAAAAATTCAATAATGGTGATTATGAAATTGTCAAAAATATATGTAAATATTAATGTATGCCTACCCAATGATATATGTTAGAGTATGTCTCAACTAAAATATTGAAGGATGATAAGAAGTCTTTTATGTACTTAATGAGTTGTATAAGACTAAAAATAAGTTTATGTTTTAAGTAAATTAAGTAGATATACTAATAATCCATAATCTGATTACTGAAAAGGTATAAGAAGATTACTTAGACACTTAAGATACACACTTAGCTTTGGACTGTACTACACAAGATATTTAGTTGTATTAGAAGAATATAATTATGTAAATTAGATATCTAATATGAAAGACTCAAGGTTTATCAATAAATATGTGTTTACACTAGATGGTGCAGCTGTATCGTGAAAGTCTTCCAAATTGACTTACATTGCTAGATCCATGATAGAATTATAATTCATTGTTTTGGATAAATGTAACAAAGATGTTGAAATAGTTATGCAATTTCGTGAAGGATATTCCAAAGTAGGTGAAACATGTGTCTGTTATTTACATCCATTGTGATAGTCAATCAACTATTGGTAGGTACAGAGATATATGTATAATGATAAGTCTCAAAATATACTTCGTAAATATAATATTATTAGATAATTACTCTCAATTGTAGTTATATTTATTGATTATGTGAAATCAAAAGATAATATAGCGAATCCATTAATTAAAGGATTAAGTAAAGAGTTAGTTGAGATGTCATCGAAAGGAATGAGACTAAAGCCCATAAATAATTAAATAAGGATTTGCAAAGAAAACCTAACCAATTTGATTAGAGATCCCAAGATCTAAGTGCAAATGGACAAACTAATTGTAAAGACTTAGTGACAACACTATGGAGAGTTTACCCTCGAATCCATTCATGTGATAAAAATAATAATACCAGTAGAAAAAGGTTAAGATAAAGGTTTTAATTATTTTTATGGAGAAATATCTAGCAAAATATTGTTAATTACTCTTTGTGGATTACTTTTCATAATAAGAAATCATCTATGTGAGAAAGAAGTAGGGTTGCTTTGAAATAGAATTGTACTAGGTTCAATTCTATAAAAACTTACACATAATCAGATGTATGTTTATGATCAAAATGAACATAATAGTGAGAATTAGATTGTATCAGGAATGATTTTTGTATGAAGTATGTCATCGTTTATACAAATGGTAAAATAGTTCAAGTACATCGTGTTTATTATCAGTCAATAAAGTAAACATATTTTCACAAGAAAAAGTTCAAAGGGTAACACCTACACATCATATGCAGGTCTTGAACCGTTGAACTAAATCACTGTGTGTCAACTTGATTTGAGTTTGTTTCTTTTGAAAAAAAAACTCTATCAATGTTCATTCATGTAGGAGATTGTTAGAAAATGGGGTTTTTAATTAATGATTAAATGTTATTTTGAGATATCATTTTAAGTGTGACCCATTTGATATAAGTGTGACTGGGATAGATTTGGGTTCTTCTCCATTATATCTTCAAAATTATATATTAAATGCTCAAATTGATATTAGGTTGAATGAAAAATTGAGTCTAAAAGTTCACTCATTGGAAAGTAAAATTGTGGTTATTTATGTCTCTCTCAATGGAAAAACTAACATGAAATGCTTTATATAGAATTTTTTTTTATAAGAGGTAAGCTAGTATACCAAGAAGGCTTTTCATACTCGCACATCTTGTGGATATGGTTGTCATCCAATTTTGATGGGCCTTACACGGTCTAATTTTTGCTACACATAAAATTTATTTTCTTTCTTAGAATAACTCTGGAATTTTCTTATGACTATTAAGGAGTTGTTTCAACAATTTCATGGAAATTATTACAGTAGTTTTATGGCATTTATTGCAGTAGGTTCATGACATTTACTGCAATAATTTAAATGGCATTTATTTCAACAATTTGAGTAGCCATTAAATGTAGAATTTACATTGTCCTCAATATATCAAATATGAATTAAAGATAAAGAAAAAGAAAAATTATCAATTTACTTTGGTTCAAGGTGATCAAGTAGTGATGTGATAAGCCAAGGTGCATCTATCCTTTCAAACATTTTTATCACATAGACAAAACATTATATACTTTTTATAAATTACATCTTAACAAAAAATTCTAAATTTAATAATTCTAAATAAAATAAATTGAATTCACATTAACATGAAATAAAACAAAACAAAACAAAACACATTAAATGTAAAATAACATCCAAAAATAAAAAACAACTAAGCTAAAATTTCATAAAAATAAATAAATAAAAATTATAAAATTTTGGATTAATCCTTTATGTCGTCTGGTCCTTGATCCTCACCTTGGGGGTGCTCGGGTGGAGTAAAAACAAAATCATATCCTTGATGCTCGAGTTCTCTCAAATGGCTAGTATCGACTCCAAGATAAAAAAAGTTGACTGTTGCATTTTATAGATTTTACAGTTATATTCACTCTTAACACGATGTTGTTGACTTATATACTCAACATGTTAGGTAGTGTAGTCTTGGACATATTTCTTCATGTAAGTCATCTCTTCTATTAAATGATGAATTTCATCTTTCATCAACATTTTGAAGAATAAGATACACTTTTATCCCTTTAGATGCCTTTAGTACCCAAGATGAGTTCACCCATATACGTTAGAGTCATTAACTCACTTAGTTGTAATAAAACTTCATTCTTTGAATAATTCATTTTTGTTTTAGCACACATAGCGGTAATAAATTAAAGAAAAAAATAACTCAAATAGTGATTATTTGCATATAATATTATCAGTAGATAAATTACTCTCATATCCATGGTCATTATAGATGCTATAACAAAGAGTAATATAACCTTTTTTCTGTCCATAGAGTTGTAATGTATAGTGGGCATTAGTTTATAATAGAAAAATATTTCCATACGTGGGAAACCTTTCTTAAATGTTTGGCGTCAAAAACTTCTAGAATTTCCACTAAAATATTCCTATTCAATCCTCTTTACAAGTAGTATTTCTATAACTTTTATATAGTTCATATTGTTTAAATATTTTTGTACTCATCCTTAACCATATCCATCAAACCATAATAAGTATTTATATATGATGGACCAAATGGGACCAAAAAACCTAGAATCTTTACCCTATTATCAACATCAATAGTGTTAGTAGCATTAATATAAAATTCTTAAATGATGAACTCAATAAGTGCTTTTGGGTTCTTGACAAATTGTCTCCATCCAAGTGTCACTATTAGTTTTATTATTCCCTTAAAATTATAAGTTGAAATTCTAATTCCTTTTCTACAATAAAGTTATTGTTAATTTTTGTGACCTTATTGAACTTAAATTTAACTATTGTAATAGCAAACTTGGCTTATTATATTCCATAGGAACCTTTTTTATTTTTCTTTTTTCACTTCTATTTTTTTTAGGGACCACTGAATTAATTTTTTAAAAAAATTAGGTTTTTAAAAATTATTGAAATCTCAACAACACAAAACTATAAATTAATCTAAAAAAAATTATATATTCTCTCTTAAACCAATTAAAGTTTGGTGTTCTTTTAATCCAAAACTTTTAAAAATAATTCACACAAATCAAAAAAATTAATCCAATAATTATTTTAATTTTTTTGATTCACTTATGTGTTGTTACTAAGAGGATAAAGATTTAACTTGAAGATCTTTGATAGACTTGAGAAAGTTTCTCAATGAATGGCTAGAAAATAAATTGGAATATGAATATTGTGAAAAAGTTGTAAGGATTGAAGAAAAAAAAAGTGATTTTTGGAAGATTTAATGTGTTTGGGGACTGAAACGAGGGTTTTGGTGGAGAAGAAAATAAAATTTAAGAAAAAATGGGTTGGAATGTATAGGACTTGGCATTTTAAAGAAAGAGTTGAACACGGACTACGGCGAGGTTCATTCATGCAGCGGCACGAATAAGGAATTATCTAGACCAAAAGTTCTCTGACACCATGAGGTCGTAGTGCACTCAAATTCATGGTACGGTGTGATAAGTTTTTCTTTACTTCCATTTTCAACAACAGCCTCATATCGCAACTCAATTTTTTTTAATAAAAGAGTAAAACCATAACTAATAAACTAAGTAATAAATATTATAATAAAATAAATAATTATAACAAAAACGATTAAAATAAGATTAAAATAAAATAAATAAAATAAACAAATTAAAAATAAAAATAATAAATAAGAAAGAAAAATAATTAAAACAAATAAAAAGTAATTTACTGGATCATATAAATAACAAAAATGAAAATAAAAGTAAATAAATAAATAAATAATAAAAATAAAATAGAAAGATACAAGTAAAATAAATAAAATAATTAAAAATAAATAAACAACTACAAACAAGATAATAAAAAATATATAAGAAATAAAAGTTAGTACACAAAATTACTAAACAAAAAGGAAATAAAAGTAAAGTAAAGTAAAAATAATGAAAGTAATTAACAAAAAAAATAAAGTTAGTAAAAATACATAAAATAAAATAAACTAAAACCAAAAATACTACGGTGAAAAAAATTAATTTAGTTAGTAAATAGATAACTAAAAATAAATTAATAAAAAAAGAAGTTAAAATAAAAAAAATAAAAAAATTGAATTTTTAATTATTTATTATTTATTTTTAAATTAAACAACTCATGAATATTTACAAATTATTTTAAGAATTTTGATAATAAAATTTAAAACGTTATTTCTCTCCGATAATGATTTCAAAAACTTAATAATGTTAAGACAATTCACGACAATAGTGTCAAAAATATAGAGTATAAAAATTTGATAGCCAAATTTTGTATATTTATAAAAAAGTTGTAAATGTTGAGATCACTTATAATAAACTATAAATATATTCACAATATCAGTCTTAGGAAAAACTACATGGTTTTATATAATTAAACAAATTTATCAAAAAACTACGAAAAATAAATTTAAATATTCTGTAACAACATCTAGTTTTTTTAAAAAAATGAACCTAATAATAAATAATTAAAGATAAAAATATGGTTAATCAAACAATTCTGGAGCTATAAGCAATTAAAATCAATGAAGAATTAACGAGAACAATTAGTTAGTTAAACATGTTTGTTAAAAATTAATTAGGTTATTAAAGATATAAGTTAAGGTTAAATATTTTTTTAGTATGAAAAAGTCTTTTTAACATGAATCATTTTATTTATTAGTCAAATTTTAAAAATCAATTAAAGTATTTTGACAATAATTAAGAACTGATTAGATTAATTAAATTTTATTTTTAAAGAAATAACAAACTATTTAAATTTATGCTTTTGATAGAGTGTCAATGTAAACTATTATTTAAAGTGTCAAAATCATATGTAGATGACAATTTTAAAAACTAACTTTAAGATTATAAATCTATTCTGAAATATATGTCGTCAATATATTAATCAATCGTAAATTTTATAAAAAATTTGAATAAAGAAATTATCTCATTTTATTTTATAAAAATATTCACTTAGATTAATATTTACAAATATGATAATAAAATTAATTTTTTATAATAATAATTAGTCAGATATATTCAAATTTAATAAATAATCAATAAATTAAAAATAACTTACTAATAAAATACAAAGATTAATGTATTATTTAATATATGGATATCTTTTATATTTTTTGTGATCCGGAAGAAAAATAATTGAATAGGCAATATTATGCAATCAAATTACAGAAGGCATATCTCTGTGGAAGAAAGAGGCCAAATGTTGTATCAAATCCTTAGCCTTCTGACCCTCCAAATCATTTAAATGAAACACATGATCTTCCCCTTCACTCTCATGAAACTCAGCCATCCCAAGCCACCCACTCTTACTCAGTGCCTCGTAATAAACTCTACCTCTATCTCTCAACACATCTTTCTCAGCCACACACACCACCACTCTCCTACAATTCAGCCCCACCAAACTCGGTGCACCTTCCGCCACCGGATTAAGCCACGGGACATCTGCTTCAGAAGCCGACGGGCAAACAATCACCAACAGTCTATCTAAAAAACCCTTCCTCTCCGGTTGCGTAGACTCAGACCCAGTCGAAACACGACCCCCAAAATACGGATGAATCATAGCAATACCCATAATTCCAAATTTCAATCCCAAATCATATTCTCCAGCCAACATAGCCAAATTATGAGCGATGTTGGCTCCGGCACTATCTCCGGCCAAAAACACTCTTTCAAAATCAGCATTGTTTTTCAACCATTCCTCATCAGAACCGCGATTAGGATCAGAGTGGGAAACTACCCACTGTAAAGCAGCCCAAGAGTCTTTGTAAGCTGTGGGAAGTGGATATTCTGGTGCTTTTCTGTAATCTACAGCGATTGCAACGATTTTGGATTCGGCAACAAGGGCGTTGAGGTAACTATGGGGCTTGGAAGAGCAAGGGGTGACAACACAGAAGCCACCTCCATGGAAATAGATGACGAGAGGAAGTTTTTGATTTGGGTTGGTGAGAGTAGGGAGGTAGATGCGAGCAGAGACGTCAGTTTCTGGGTTGTTGATGATGATGTCTTTGGATGTAACGCCGGTTCTGGAATCGGTGCATGCTGGGAGAGTGTCTGTGCCGTGAAGGCGCTCAACGTGTCCGTCTTTGTAGACTCGGATTAAGGGTAGTAATTCGTAGGCAATTTCTGGATTGCTTGAGTCGTTCATTGGAATATGATGATTGAGGTGTGGAGATTTGGTGAATGGAAATTGGGAATAAATGAGGTGGCTCTTAGAACAGCTCTTCCACTTCTTGTCTTTCTTTATAGGTGATTTTTAGTTAGAGAAATTCTTAATAAATATCGAAATTTAATAAGAGACATCCCTTCGTTATCAAATATTTTAAATCAATCTAAAATTATAATAAAATAGTTATTTTGATTTAGTTAATCAAAATAATTAATAATTTCTTTTTAAAATATTCTCTCTCCTTTATAAAAATTTCTTTTAATAAAATATATCCCCCTTTATTTTTCATTATAAACTCAACATTTTTTCCATCATTTTACTATTTATTAACACAAATTTTAATATTTTGAACATAGAAAAATTATAATATTACAAATAAAAAAAGTGAACATCAAAGATATAAAAAAAATTCTTAAGCAAGTTAAGTGTTTTACAATTTTTTTTAATAGATTCAAAAGATCTTACAAAACCTAGTTGAAAAGATTTGATACATATTATCAATCTTTCGTATAAATAAAATATTGATAGGTATTTTAAAAATATATGGATAAATTTTTTAATTTTTTTTTTAAAAATAAATTTCTTTTAAATTAATAGAATGTTTTAACTAAAATATGTAATAACTCTATATTTTTTTTGAGTTTTTGGACTTTTTTTTTCTTTCCATAACCGTGATGTACACAATTAATTAATTAAACAGTTTTGCAAATTTTGTCACTATTTATGTAAAAGTTTTTATAATGTAATAGAAATTTTTATTTATTCAAAAATAATAATACCAATATATAGTTAATATTAAAAATAAAATAAAAATTTATTATTTTTTTATTATGATAATAATAAAAATTATTGTGGGTAGATTATTATCCTAAATTCCACCTACCTTCTTATACTTAACAATTTTGGATGCATAGAAGCCACAAATTATAAAATTAAGTATAAAGAAGAAGTTAGGGAATCATATTGTAAAATTAATAAAAATCAAAGATTCATAGTATTAAATTAGTAAAAGTTATAGGCTGTAAGTATTATTTAGCTATAAATATATGTAATGAAAATTTGTAATAAATAATTATTGTTGATGATATTAGTTTATATAAATTTTAATTTTATAGAAAAATGTAAGTTTAAAAATAATTGTGAAGGAGAAAAGGAGTAGAAAATGTCCAAAGAAAAAAGAAAAAAGAAAAAAAAATTCAAATAAAAGCCACTCTTTTAAACGAAAAAATATTAAATAGTTAATTATATATATATATATACGTTTATTAAATAATAATATGAAAAATATGCTTAAGTTTTGAAATATCTTTAAAAATATTTCAAAGGTTTCAAAAAATTCAAAAATATCTCTGAAACATAACAGAAGTTAAATATAACGGAAGTTAATAGTAACATTTCATAAATAAATAAATAATAAGAAATTAAGGAATAATAGAATTAGAAATAAAAGATATTTCAAAATATTTTTCATATGAAATGATAATAAGTAAAAAAAATCAAAAAATAAAATTAAATCTTAAAGAAAGAGATAGATAGATTTAGAGATTCATCATTAAAGAAATTATTTTCAAAAAAATACATAATTTATTATGAAATAAGTAATAAATAAATGAGCATTAATTGATAAATAAATTATAATGAATAAATTATCAAAAATCCTCCAAAATGATAAAAGAAAAATTAGATACATACATTTAAGAATAATCTAAATATTAATACAAACTCATTTTAGAGAATGAAAATATACACTAATAAAAATAGCATTTTTAGATAATAAAATAAGAAATAAGAAATATGTTTTATTATGAATGATCAATGCTAATTTGAAATATTATTAACTAAAATTCACAACACACCCTAGATTTGTTATTAATATTTATGATAAAAACTTAAACTAAATGTTAAGTTTAGCTTATAAAATTAAAAAATGAGATTTAAAAACAAAAAGAAATCATTCATATTAAATACACTACATAGTAGAGTATTTCTTAACAAATAATTATAATAGTTCAATAAATAAACAAAATGAATTTATAAAAATAGATAAAACCTTTCAAGAATTTGGACAAATAATAAAACTAAAAATAATAATGAATTTTGAAATACCAAGAGGAATGATACTCAGATATCAAGGAAAAACTTATGATATTAGAAGGAAAAAATAATGTAGTTAAAAATAATAATATACCAAGATTTACTTTTATAGATAATAAAGAAGAAACTTCTAAGGAAGAAGTTAAAAAAACTAAAAAAAGAAGTTCAAGAAATGAAAGTATTAATTCATGATGTCATATTAGAAAGATAATAATGTTTAAAGATAAATTTAAAAATATACTATTAGAAATAAATTGAGGCCTAGTAGGCATAGCAAAAAATCAAATAACATTAATAAAGACTTTAAGATTTTTAGTAGAAGAAATAGACTTAATTAAATAATCAAACACAGAGTATCCACAAGGTATAACATAAGCACAAAAATAATTATTAAAAGAAATAAATAAATGTAGTTATAACAAATTAAAACAAGATATGCATATAGAATTTACAGAACTAAGAAAAGAGGTATATAACACACATAGAAACAATGATATTATAAATCATAAATACAATCCCTTCGAAGGATTAAAAGTAGAAATACTTAGAAAATTAGACGCCTTGATACCTAGAAATGAGAGAAGAAAAAATGATGAAAAATCCAAAGAAAAATATATAATTCCAATTTAATGGAATATAGAAAAGAATTAGAAGGACAATTCATGAATCCTCAAAATAGGGATACAGAAAAATTAATTATTTTGTTAACACTAACTAATGAATAAGTAGAAAAACATTATGATGAAAAGTTTTATACAACCAAAGAGGAATGTGATATGACAATAATCAGCGAGAATGATTCTAAAGGAGAATAAGATACTTTTAATAGAAGAAGAGAATCAAATATTTTCAATAGAAGAAGCGAATCAGATACTTTCAATAGAAGAAGACAATCACTCAAAATGGAATAAAGGTTACATTAGGGAACTAGAAGTAGTATCCCACTAGAATTCAAGCTTTATAAAAATTATAAATTTAATCTCTTATATCTAGACTATATAAGAGATAGAAAAAATACTTCGATAAATGGGTTAATGGTATGAGTGTACATATGCAAATCTCTCAAACTACATAAACAAAACATTCAATCTGTAGAGTATTAATAGCTCATAAAATAACATGAAATGTCATTTATTAATAAATCAACAACATTTATTAATTAATGTAAGGAAACACTCTCATATGAAGAAAAATATTTAGATATAGTAGTAAATGAAATATACAAGGAATTTACTTGAGAAGATAAAGGAATAATTATCACTAAATCTAGTGAAGATAAAATTAATGAAGCCAAATGTCATTTAACAAATATGAAAATTTGTAACTGTGTTACATAGATTCTTTTATTTATGAATATGAAATATATTATCATGAGTTACTACCCTCTATGCAAACAACTTATAAAGAAATATTTTTTCAAAAATTACTTGGAACGTTACATAAGACCTTAATAGAATGTTAGAATAAGAGAAATAGTTAAACTATGCCTAACATCTTAGGAGGAAGAATGAGAAGCCTTAAAAGCTGGATAATTATTAAATGTCAAGAAAGAAAGGAATACAAACAAATAAGAGAAAATGATAAAATCTTTTGTAATATAAGAGATTTGAAAATATCATAAAAATATAGATGTAATATAAAATCCTACAAATAGAAACATAAAAAATATAAGAAATTTAAAAGATATTAATTCAAGAAACAATATTTTCAAATATAAAAGAAGGTTTAATAGAAAAACTTATAAAAAGAGATATTTTAGAAGAAAAAGGTATGAACCTCCTAAAAACAAGAATTATTGTCTTTCGAGAAAAAAATACAAATATAAAATTTGTAATAAAAAAGTACATTATGCCAATGATTGCTCTAGCAGGTTACAACTTAAGAAAGAATTTAAAAAAGAATTTTCACAGAAAGCAAAAAACTTAGTAGAAGCTTTTAAGATAGAATTAGAACCAATTGAAGAATCAAATATAAATGATACTTACAGTATTTATCTATTAGAGAAAACTAAGGAGAAAATAACTGACTCAGAATATAAACACTCAAAATATGTGTACTCTTCATCACAATATGAATGATTTATATAGTATTACAAATCCAAATAATACTTATATTAAGGTAGGACTAAAATTTAAAGGTTATGTCAACTATCATTTACATGATATGTATTCCCAGAAGAACATTGAAAACACACACCAAAAGATTTAATTGCAATAATTGTTAATAATACTACGATAAATCTTAATAGGAGGAGAAGTTCATATTCCTTCTATATACCAACAAAAAGTAGAAGTTGATTTATTAATAAGAAATAATTTTCTAAACTTATATAAATTTTTTACACAATATTTATACAAAATAAGTCTAACAATATTAGACAGTGAAATCATTTATATATCAAAAATAAGAAAATTTTGACTGTATCAAACCTAACTTTTATGCAACAAAATAAAAAGAAAAAATGTGATGAGATAGACACAAGAAAATAAAATCTTATTTAGAAAATGTTTCATTTGATATAGAAGAGAAACAAAACTTTTTTCTTAATTAAATGCAGAAGATAAAGTACTAGCAGATATCAAAAAATTATTAAAAATAGTAAGCTCATAAAATCCTTTAGATACAAAAATTAATAAATCTAAAACGATTACCAACATAAAATTAAGAAATCCTAACAAGATCATTAGAGTAAAACCAAAGATTTATATTCCAAAAGACAGAATTGAATTTGAAAAACAAATTCAAGAACTTTTGAAAATAAAAGTCATAGTACCAAGTAATTCACTTCACTCTAGTCTAGCATTCTTTGTCAAAAAAAGAATCTGAACAAAAGAGGAAAAAAGAGAATGGTAATAAACTTCAAAGTATTGAATAAAGAAACCATTGATGATGAATACTTTATTCTAACGAAAAAAACTATTATCATTAATAAAAGGAATGAAATACTTCTCAAATTTTCATTACAAAAGTGAATTTTAGCTAGTAATACAAGATGAAAAATCTTAAAAATTAACAACATTTATGCTATGTTTGGTTGAAGGGAATAGAAAGGAATCAATTCCCATTTCCCTATTTGGTTGGGGTGAAAAATGAGTCAGGAATGGAATCGATTACTAAAAGAGAAGGAATCATAATTCTTTCTCCCCCCTTTAGGAATCATGATTTCATTCTCATCTCAATTTTTTTTCAAATTTTACCGCCACCCCAAATATAACCCTAAACTCAAATCCCAAATCCCAAAACCTTAAACCCTAAACCTCAAAACCTAAATCCCAAACCCCAAAACCCTAAACCTTAAACCCCTAAATCCAAAAACCTAAAACCCCAAAACTCAAAACCCTAAAACCCAAAACCCAAAACCCTAAAACCTAAATCCCAAATCCCAAATCTCAAAACCCTAAACCCTAAACCCCAAATCCCTAATCCCTAATCCCTAAACCCTAAATCTAAATCTATAAACACTAAACCCTAAACCCTAAACCCTAAATCCCAAATCTTAAATCTTAAACCCTAAAACCCTAAACCCTATTTAGAAAAATAATGATTTTAACCCTAAACTCTAAATCCCAAATCCTAAATCCTTAAACCCTAAATCCCTAAATCCCAAATCCCAAACCTCAAAACCCTAAACCCTATTTAAAAAAATAATAATTTTAATAATATATTTTCTTTTTAAGTAATAATAATTTAGAAAAATAATAATATCAATAATGTATTTTGTTTGACAAAAAAATAATAATTAAGTGATATTATTTAAACTTTACTGAATATAGGGGTATTAAGGTAATTTATAGTTTTTCCATTTCATTCCAGTGGCATATCAAACACTGTAATACTGATTCTTTTTTTAATTCTAGTGGTCAAACCAAACAACATTGTTTCCTTTCCATTCTCATTCCGATTTTGATTCTGATTTCATTCTATGAACCAAACGTCACCTTAGTTTCCTCAAGGATAGTTCCAATGGATTGTTGCATAATTTGGATTAAAACAAGTTTCATGTATCTTTCAAAGATATATGGATAACATCTTTAAAAAATTATAAAATATTTGTTATGTCTATATAAATGATATTTTGGTTTTCAATAGTGAATTAAATAAACACTATTTTGATATTATTAATATTCTACGAAAATATAGGAAAGAAGACATTGTACTCTCTAAAATAAAAACACTAATTGCTTAGCAGAAAATTAAGTATTTAGGATTGAAAATTGAAGATAGAAAACATAATCTACAATCGCATATACTAAATAACATTGAAAGTTTTTCTAGTGAATTAAAGAACCAAACCCAATTACAAAGATTTCTAGGATGTTTGACATATACTTAAACATATATCAAGAAATTCAAAATAAATTACTCAATTAATAAAATTATTATTACTTCTCATAGTAACATGACTCTCACCAAAGAGTATGGTGAAAAATCACCAAATTTGAGATAAATATTAACAACAACAACAACAACTTGAAAATTGATCAAGAAACAAAAAAGATATTTTGCTTCTATGCCAGAAAAGCCACTAAAGATCACAGATGTATTTATTGCATCAAAGATCGAGAAGAAAAAAATGTGTCATCATCAACGTCATCTAAAGAACTATCGACAGAAAATGACAAGGGAGAATAATGAGAAAGAACTCTCAATATAAGACAACAAAGAAAAATAAAGATGTATTACCCACATTTTTAGTCGACAACATGTGCTAAGAAAAAACAATGATTGAAATTGATATGCCAAAAAGCAATAAAGTAAATAAATTATTAAAGTAAGAATAAAATAGTAATTCACATCTTGTAAACACAGAGATTCCTTATGTTATTGGAACCTTTATTTTCATTTGAAGGATACAAAAAAATGAAGCACACAACTCAAAAAATACACAATTTCTAGCATAACAATCCTCTATCTAGAAATTCAAACCAATAATTATGTATATAATAATTATGAGTTACTAAGAATCTCTTCAAGGTTCTTAGTTGACCTTAGAATTGTAGTAATTATTATACTATGAATAGTATGGAATGTAGTCACTCTTTTTTAATAAGTCTAAATTAGACATAATTTATGTACGGATGCAAAAGGTTTACCATTATTAGGAAGGTATTAAGGTTAAAGCAAAGCTAAGGCATAACTGGTATGACAAGAGAAGATGAGCGGAAGGAAAAATCATAATGAACCCATTAAATTCATATATAATAATGATAACTTTTAAACCAATTAATGATATTGAATATTTAAATATTTGTTTATATCAATTTATAATACGATAAACAAAAAAGATGAAGATAAAAATAACACAATGTTATAATAAAGAAATTAAGAAATTATCTTCAATTAATAATATATAAGAATTTCGGGCATTAATAACTAGCATTAAACAGCTAGCCCTAAATATGGTATGAGAGCCATTGGAATGTTAACACCATTAAATTTAAGAACATTAATGATATTAATCATAAAATTTAGGAGTATTATAGTATTTTTTTTGCATACCTTAAAGACATAAGTAAATATATGTTCAAACCCATGAACATTTTAGATAAATTTCTATTAAAAAATAAACTTTTATATGTATAGAAAAGATAAAAAAAAACATGTAAAATAGGATAAAAATATTAAAGAATTAAACAAATGTATTTATGATTTTTTTAGTTGTGTTGCTTAAATGTGTTTAATTTTTTTATTATTTTTGTAGTAATTTAATACTTTTGTAATCAATAAATTTTAAAGATTTATAAATGATTATATTTTAATTTTTTATCAATTATATAATCATTGTTGTCTATACTAAACAATATATACAATTAGTTTGCCACCAATAGTGAAAAAAAAAATTAAAAAATTTGTGATTTGTCATTATCTTGTAAATTTTAGAAACAAAATTAACAAACTAATGTAAAAATATTAAAATTACTAAATTATTATTATTAATATAATTAAAAGACTTGTGTTTTGATTCATCCTTCAAAAAAATCTTATAGTAAAACCTTTTAGATAAATTATAAAGAGATAAAATTAAAAAAAAATAACTTATTTTTTAAAAAAATACATAAATTATCAAACAAATTTAAATATTAAATAAATCTACACTCACTTCCTATTTATACATACTAATATATTATTATTTTTAAAAATAATCTTCTCTCCAAAAAAAAGACATTAATGATTTACAGATATATGATTATGAAAACTTGAATAAGCCAATAATTTTTATAATATCTCAAAAAAAATTTAACATTGACATGACAATTTGTGAAAAAAAAAGAACTCAGGTGAAAATGATAAATATATAGTTCAAAGTAGAGCATCAAAGTAAGAGAGCTTAAAAAAGTGAAGAAATATTATTTATAAAATATAATAAAAATACATCATAAATGTGGGTGGACAAGCATACCCATTTAAGATGAGTTAATTACTAATTTTTTTTGCAAAAATAACAATTAATTAAAAACTACTATTTATTTTTACTCAAAATATTTTGATAAATTAAAATGTACATTAACGGAAAAAAAAACTCATTAAAACTAATGATTTGATTATATGTTTATCACATGATAATTATTTTATAATGTATTATTAATCATTTAAATAATGGAAAAAGAGTTCACGAGTTCCATAATTTTTAATAAAAATATACAAAAAAGTTTATAATTATTAAATGGTATATAAATTTTTTCATTAAAATTAATCACGTTGTTAAATAAATGATCATATTTTAATAAATATTTTTAAAATAAAATAAAAATCAACCCTATCTTCGAATCATTAAATTAATAACTAAATCCCAATTTCTTACCTTCATGATCCCCCAACCCAAACTTGTAAAAAACATTTTTTTTCTTTTTTCATTTCTTTTGTGTTTGTATACAGAATCTTGATACCTCATTTTAACTTCTGATTTCATTTTTTTCCTTTCTATTTTGGGTACTTTATTTTTTAATTTTTTTTCATTTATGTTTTTAGTTTCATTTTATTTATTTCTCGTATCATTTTTATTTTATTTGTTCTGTTTGATTTATTTGGGTACAAGTTTTATGTGTAAGGATACAATTTTGTTATAATTTTTGTTCAATGATTAACTTAATACCAATTCACAACTTCAATAAAAATAATAAAAATTTATATTTTATTTGAAAGTTATAAAAAAAATTATACATTTTTATTAAAAATGATAAGATTATAATTATTCACCCTTTAAACAATTGCTACCTTAATATGATCCTATTATCTCCAATTTACAAAGCACGTGCAACTTTTGCAACAAAATAATTGATAAATATTAGAATTTTTAAATTTTTATTGTCATAACTACTATTTATAATAACAAAATTATATGAATAAAACATAAATATCATCTGAGTTGTCCAAATAGTGTATGATTGAGAGAAAGTAAGGTTCGTAATTAGAGTTACTCATAGAACAAACAAACAAGCCAAATCCAGCTACGATTCAGGGCTGGGAAACAGATGATAGAATAGGCCCAGTCCATATCAAAGCGTATGTGCTTGATTTTTTTTTATATAATTATATAAAATTTAATATAAATTTAAATTATATTGAATATTTTATTTAATATAAAAATTTTAATTATAAAATTATACTGTTTTTATTGGTATAATTAATTTTTTTATTTATTTTTTAAAATATAAAAGTATAATAAATTTTATAATAAAAATATATAAAATATAAATTATTTTATTAAAATATTTAGATTTCATATATTTTTCTACCAATAAATTTTTGATATTACTATAAAAATATTATTACTTACGTACTATCATTATTATAAAAATTTCATCGAATATTTTTATTACTTTTCTGTCATTAAAGTTTGAAAAATATTACAAAATATCATTAATATCAATCAATTAACGATGTAACGAAAAATTATTATATATATCGATATTTTTTATATTTATAAAATTTAATGATATAAAGGTAACAAAAAAAATTTGATAATATTTTTGTAATATTTATAAAGTTTAATGATATAAAAATAATAATTTAAAATTTAATGATATTTTTTTAACAATTATTTATTTAAAATATTTATTATTAATTTTATCTAAAAATGTTGTATAATTTTTTGTAATATAATTTATACTTTAAATTATTTAAACATGATAAGTGTTAAAGGGAGGGACAATACCCAAACTCCTTGCGCTCTTGAAAACAAAGAGTGACTAGAATTTGAGATTTGAAGAAGATGACCTATTGGCTATTTATGGTAAAACATATTATCTTGTATGGGCACTATAATTTTGTAAAAACTATAAGTGTTGGTTATTTTCGTGAACAAAATATTTACCTATAAATTTATTTTTAGGCATGATATCAAGTCTATCAAGAAAAATCGAACAAATGCTCAAGTTTTAGATAGTCATACTTCATGTATATCTTTTATAACTACGACACATAGGATTACATTCAAGCATTTAATAACATATGTTTATAAATTTGAAATTATTTTTGGTGCTAAAATATTTATTTAAACTCGAATCAATTTATGAAATTATCAATTAATTATCTCTTAAATAGATGTGCTTAAATATTTTTTAGATGTGTCTTAATATTTTTAAAATGTGTTTTAAAAATAATAATAATAATTTTTTATAATATAAAGTTTTAATGGATTTTGAAAAATTAAACCCATAATATATTTAACCCTCCTATTATTATATCATGATAATCATTTATATATATATATATATAGACACATTAGGGTTGAATAAGTGGTTGTGAAAAAATAAAAGTTCAAATTGTTGAAGCTTCTGTGTTGAAACGGCTGGAAAACTACTGTGAAAAAAAAGGAATTGAAAAGATTTTCATCACCATCGGCATCAGAGGAGCGGCTCCTACACTCAATCATTATTTGAAGGTGATATGCTTAATTGAAAAAAAGTAAAATATATGTATATACATCAACGACAATCATACATATATATGAGAAAAGGATTATAGACAAAAGACGATGAATGATTTTGGGAATCAATATCATTTAAGGCGAGTATTTGATTTGAAAATTAATTCACAATTATATATATTTTTTTAAATTTTTATAGTTTTTATATCTATTTATTTCATATTTTTTATATTCATATAGTTTATTTTGTAATTAATATTTTGGATATTTAAATCTAATAATTGTATGAACAATTATGGTTATTTGATTTAATTATTAAATTTCAAAGAAGTTATTTTTATGAAACCTATGCTTAATTTTCTTACTCTAGAATTTATTATTTGATTTGATTTAAGTAATATATATTTTGAATCATCTAATTAGGATTATTCATTGTTAAATCCGTTCTAGAATACAAACACAGACACTTGTGTTTCTTTTTGTTCTAACCTTTTTTTTTGAGTTGATTTGTGAACGATCTGATTGGCGGAGAGTTTATTGAAACGTTGGTCTAGAAACCGCTCACGCTAATTTTAAAAACTGTGAAAACAGAACAGGGGCTCGTAAGTAAAGTACATTGAGACAGTATCTTAGGGAGGGTAGTATAAGACCGAATTTGTACTTGAACATTTGATTTTCATAGTGGAAAATTAGTTGGTCCGATAGATCAGTGGTTTTCCTCTTAGGTCATTGTTATGACCGAAGTTATTTTCACCTAAAAATATCATGTGTTATTATTTTATTTCTGCACTTTATTCTTACACACGATTGTATGCCTGATTGACTTGTTTAAATTATTGAGTTATAAATTAATAAAAAATTAAAAATAACTCATTTATTTTAGGTTAATCCAGTCCATATCTTATAAACTTTCGATTTTAACATGCTATTTTGTCTTCTCAGAATTCCTTTTAGGGGAATTGGAAGTGGAGTTGCCATTAAATGGAAATATCAACCTCATTTTGAATTTCTGCATGGCTGATTACTTAATTGTTAATATTGTTTGAAATTCTAAATGCAGGTGACAGTTCTAGGGACTTCCGGGCTTTCTGGGTCATATGTTGAACACAGAGCTTAGTTCTATGGCTTTGAAGATTTACAATTTATTATTGAGCTTCCTCTTGGTACTGAGTTCAAGTTTTGAAGACATGCTGGTATGTTCTTTCCTCTAAGTTCGAATGCTCAGTGATTGGTCATAGTTGGAATAAGAACCTATCCATGTGAATTATGATAAGCAAAAAGTGTAAAATGATTCTGTTTCCATTTGTTTATCTTTTTTGGCTTTTAATGATTGATTGAAGTGACTTTATGTTTCTCTGCAGAATTGGAGTTTAATTTATTTTGTTGTGCTTAAGTTTTCAACACTAGTATGGAGCAAATCTGCTTTAATTTGCATAAGCTAGCATAATGATAGAACTCAAAGAAATTTCTAAATAATATTTATTTAATACAACCATGCATAATACACTACCAGATTGATATAAGAAAAGAAACAGCTCTTAATTTTTAATCATTCTGACCAATTTAGTGTCTTTATTCCATGACCATGACTCAGAAGGAGACTTGGGAAGTGGTGGGAGTAAAACAGCTTTACGGCAAAGTCCAAAAGGCCACCCTTCACAATGACAAAACTCTTGTATTATAGAACGCCTCTGAAAAGCTTTGAAGTCAATTGCTTTAAAGCTAGAACAGCGTGAAAGGCTTGTCTTCACTGAAACAAACACATCCTTACTTTCGATGCTTGAGCAACATGAGAAATCACTTTTGACTGATAAGAACTCTTCTCTTTCTTGTTCCTCTTCTTTCTCTATTTCACTCTCTGTAATGTACAATTCTCTAGTCACAGGAGAGTTCAATTCTCTAGTCACAGGAGAATAGACCAAAGAAAAGCTATTTGTCAAACTGTTGGACTTCTTTCTTAACTTCTCCATCGCTCGGCCTCGAATGACTGAAACAAGCACCTGAGACAAGTTTAAGAGATTAAGAGAAACATTATTAACAGCAATTTAGGAAAAGAAAACAAACCCAATTGACAAGAGAATGAAAATATTAAATTTTTATATCCAAGTGGGAAAGTTGAGTACTTCATGTTCATAATCAAAGTCACTTGATTGATAATCCTCCTCAGGGCTTGAAGTTGGAAGCTGTCCACCAAAAATATGGCAATTTGAAAATGCGTCCTTCAAACATGTAACCAAATATTTGCATTTCTTGTGAGGATTTGGAGGTTCTTCATGATAAAATACACTCATATTGAAGGAGTTTGGTGATAGAGAGATTAATGCTATTGATTTTCTAAGGCACAATATACATATATACAAAACAACTCTAGATAATTCCTACACCTTTTGATGTTAAAACTGACTTTCTTTTTTGTGACAATGGCTTTTTAACTTATTTGAAAACGTTGTTTTTATTATTTGGGGTAAAGACGAAGTTAAATGGCTTATCAGTTCTTCCATGTATTTCTATTGAAAACTTGGTTTATCTGACTTACTATGTTTAGTCCTTATGTCTGTGGCTTTCAGAGGTTAGCGTTAAGTTAAAGTAATGGGAACCTAAGACATATTACCAAACAATGACTATTTTGGTATCAAAATTTGACAAATTTGCAATACATAGTTCCCCTTTCTCTTAAAATTATCCCAATGGAAGATAAATATTACAGAAAACACCAGCATTCACTGTTTGGACCACAAATCTTCTTTATAAAAATGAAACCAAATTTTATTAGAACTCCAATTTTCTTGTATCTATGTTACTACCAATAAATCAAGCATTTAGATAAAAATTGTTAAAAGTATGAATTATTATTATGTATAATGTGAATTTTTTTATCAAGTGTTTATCAAACACTAATGGCACACAAAATGAAAGTGAGATAGATGAATTGAATAGAGCTATATAATACTAATAAAGATAGTTCTACACTTAAGTATACGGTTAAGATGTAAAGTAAGTTTAATAGAATAAAAAGAGAGTTTATGAGATTTTTTAATAAAATAAAAAGAAAATTTATAAGATTTTGACACGTAAGTAATATTAAATAGTGTAATTAAGATAAATCATATTCTTACATTTTGTTAACCATTTTAAGGAAAATTAAGATTACAAGCCAGTAACGAGTTCAATAACTTTATACCCATTTTAGGAATGAAGCAACAATTTTTATTTTCAAAAATAATTTCTTTTAAACGAAATTAATGCATGATATTTTTAGCCTTTAATTAGTTTTTACTCCATCTCTACAGGTAACTTTGTGTGTGTTTAGATCTTTTGGACCTGGAGGTTCATTTATATAAAATAGATTTCGTTCGACTCAGAAGTGATTTGTACATTTAAAGCTTTTTGAAGAACACATCTCTTGACATTTTCTTAACTCAACTATCTATTTTGACTGGTTTTTAAGTATTTAAGAAAATGGACCAAATCATGACCTTTGTCACTTGAGGTTTGAACCTTGCCAACATAATATTAAAGAACGGAAAAGGCAAAATGTGATTTGAGTGAATCATGAACTATCACCAACTGAAAGTCGGAAACACAAACATCCGAGTTAAACGAAAGGCAGAATTTAAGGAAAAAGACCCACAAGGAAGAAGAATGAGAGAGAGAGAGAGAGAGAATGTATTGATGTTGTTATTAAAAATAATGATTAAAATGATAATTTTAACCCTTACTATCAAAACCATGTATTAATCATATAACAAGTATAATTAAAAAATTATCAAAAATTAATTTTTTCATCTCTTATCCTTTTTCATAAAAACAATCGGATAAAAAAAGTTATTTCTAAAATACATGACTGAAAGATACAAATAAACTAATTTAATTACCATTGCGGCTCTTTTATATGTATAGAGTAACTGTATAAGCTCAGACACTGAAAACTCATAATTTTCAAGGGCACATTCATTATGGACGGCCAAGTATGCGTCTGCGGACTGCGGCATGCAATGAGAGGATTTATAACAGTTTGTTTAACCATCATTTAAGAAGTAATGTCCTTTGATTGATGCGGTGCATCTACACTGTTTTCATTGAAAGCCAATCCAGCTAATAATTCTATAATTCCAATTATTTAACTTGTTTTACAACCCTTAAAAAAAATATTTTTTTTAAATTATATAAAAAAATATGTATAGCATTTTTAAAATGCATAAAACATATGTTTCTAAAATTATAAGAAAAAACAAATGTACATCGCATAAAAAGATTCAAAATAAAACTTCATATCATCATAAATCAAAACTACTATACTTGGTCCGATAAAACACAACTCTAGGGCAAAGCACATTGCTTTCATCCAAGCTTGGTCAAATTAGGATTCTTGTTAAGGCCAAGGATAAGAAGACTAAGCACATCTCTTGATTGCATTAATGGTGTTGTGATGCTGTCGCAGCAGGCCTTCCATACCATATTGCAAAGCTTTTGCAACAAAATCTAGACATAGAACTTCATTCTTGGCATCAAATTCACATTCACTCATTCATGGAGACATTTCAGATTGCTCAAGTGTTTGCATTACATGCCCTTCCATTAAAATAAATAGATTTACCATATATCAGTAATCCACATTTTTCACAATTACAGTCACAGTGACTCATATTACCATATACAAAAAGGACTTAGCCTGTAAACAAACATGACGCATACCCCTATACTTTCCTTCTCCCTCCATCCCACCCAAAACGTGCAGATCCCTGTTTCTTCTTTTTTCCAAAACAAAGAAAAAGGAAAGAAGTATACAGACCTACAGAAAGCACAATACAAATAGCAATGGAGCTAGCTTCATGTTTGTTTCTTGTATTAGTTCTGTATCAATAATGAGTCTGCCGCAGATTACTACAACAACAGGTTTTGCATTTTGTTGGCCAAGCCCAAACATCAGCTTGTGACACCAGAGACCCATGGCACAACCAATGGTGCAGAAGGGTGGGAGTTTCTGTACCATTCAGGGTACTTATCCTTAAAATTAAGTTTAGGTTTTTCTGCCTGCATTTTCACATTTTGGATGCAGATATTAGACTCAACTGACACTGCCCAGAATTGGTTCATAGTTTAAGAAGGGTATGTAAGGTAACAAAATGAACAATTAGGTTGCTTCTTACATATTTTAGCCAGCACTCTCCAAGTTTGTGTTGATAGATGTCTGGAGAATGACATCCTGACTCCAATGGACAATAAACCCATATATTACATTTCTTTCCACCCAACTTGGCATTTCTAGCATGATCTAAACAAGCTTGACAACAGTCAGCTGCACTTTCTTTGTGGTGGGTTAGTCCCCATCTCACAGCAGCACCAGCATAATCTGTATGAAGTTCAGTACGGCATTCTGGTGGAAGTGGTCTACCGGTCAAAATTTCTTCCTCTGAAAAAAAAGCATTGAATATAAATATGTATCCTTCAATAAGATGGAGTAAGATCATGACAGTAAACTGTGTCTACACATACTCAGTTCTAGCAGACAATATGACTATGATTTTAAATATCCAAATAGAATGGATACAGGAAAAAGGTATAGGAGATACTAAAATGGCGGGGATTCAAAGTGTCAACAGTAGTTCACAAATTACCTACTTCCTCTTCACCCTCAATTTTATCATGATGTTCCTTGTGAATAATTACAGAGGGTATCCACAGGCCTATCTCTTCTGATATCACAGCCCAATCGGACTCCAAAGCTTTAACAAGCATCACTGACAATATAAGGAATTCAGAAGACTGAACAACGTGGCACATCATAAGTGGGAAAAATAGAAAAATGATGTATTCAGAGAAATGATTTTCCTCATTCCCTCTTCTATCACAGCATTCAAGACAAATTAGATTTAGGTGCAAGGAAACATAAAAGCATAGGGGCTCATACCTGCCTCCTCATGAGAAATAGTGGAATTCCGAGTCCCATTGTTAAGGGTCCACCACTTAGTTTCTTCTAGTTTTTTCTGGCGCCAACTTTCCACAACTTCTGTTATAAAAGAAAAGAAAGTTGGCATGATAATTAGCAAGAATGAGAAAATAATAAAAGAGGCATCATACAAATAACGGGACAATCATTTACCAGACATTGCAATTACACTACATGATGGCCTAACTCTTTAATTAACTTAGCATAATAAATCCCACAACATTTATTGGAAATTCTCCATGAGGGATATCTCCCCATCCATCAATGGTTTCTGGATAACCACACGACCTTGCCATTACTGAAACACAGGTATAGAGTCTTGTATTTCCAATTAAAATATCTAATTCTTTATCACAACTAACCACACTGTCAGCATGGGTTGCAAATTTTTTTCATGCTAGTCTATCAAGGCCAATTTCAAGAAACAAACTTTCCATCCATCTCATCATATTGGGGTTAAAGTGGAACCAATTGGATGGCATTATTGATTGTATAACTGCAGTTAGAGCCAATTAAGGACATGATAATTAAGAATGGTAATAGAAGCAAAATCATAGTGGAAACAGTCCAAACCAGTTCCAGTCATAACAATATCATAACTCCATCAACAAGGGGGTAAAGGGAAATGCATTACAATGAAGCTAGCTATGCTGGCCGACTTAACACTTCATGGACAACTAAAGTGGCCACATTCATGAAGGTCCAGCCAGGCAGACAAAACTGAGTGAAATGAAAATGTTGCATGCAAAGTGCAATAGGGGATAGAAGGAAAAAGGAATCATCAACCAGGCCCCACATAGGCATCACAAGCAGAACTAAAAAGATATCTTGACTGTCCAATTCATGCCTCTGCATCTATCCACTAAACCCTCAAGTTTCATTCTCTCTTCCTTCATCAACCCTTAGGTTCAGTTTCAGAAAAACATGACATTACTGTAGCTTAGAGCTTCAGAACAACAAATAAAATGGGATTCACAAGCTGGATAAGGATAATGTAACTAGAGGGTGAGATAATGGGATAATCTCGACACATAAAGGTGTACTTTTCATTTAATAGAATAAATGAACCTTAAATGATGGCTTATAAAGACGTTTACAACAAAGATTTTCCTTTCAAAGTTTTAAACTGAGTTACAATAGTTTGAATTTGGACAGAAGAAAACTTAAGTGATAGATAATGCAAAAACAAAGGGTGCTATAAATGACATGAAATCATTAGGTTTATGATACGAGCAAAAAATGATTGAGCTGCTTGGCATAACACACACTGCGTGCAAGGCTCAGAAGAGGATCGCAATGGTTGGGTGCACATGGTTATAGAACTGAGCACAGAGGAGGGACCACGGATGGCGTGAGAAGGCAAGCAAGGAATGAAGGACCACAGATTCAGTTAGGATGTCAGAATTAGTTAGAATATTGTCATGCAATTTCATCCATGTATGGCTCTATATAAAGCCACAGGAATTCAGCAAGAAAATAAGAAGAATTATATATCAATTACCTCTCTTCCTCTGCTATTTTTCTTTCCCCAAACCCCTCTGAAATTCAGTTCATAACAGTTTACCCACTGTAGAAGCTCTTAGAAAGCTTAGGGTAAAAATTCCATTACATTCCCCAACAAAATTAACGTTGGGAAAATGCAGGGTTTTCCATCAGTACATGAAAATGTTCGTAGAAACTCCTCCTCAAGCCATAGATTCTTCCTATATTATATTTTAGCGCCTACAACTAAAAGAAAATAAACTTCACCATATAAACTTCCTAATATTGCATTACGATTTACAGACAACTACCCAGAGGAGCTAGAAGGTTGCAACTTGTAACATAAAGTATGGAGGAGAACACCACTTCATTAAAAAATCCATGGAAGAAAGATTACAGATTGCCATTACACAGAAAGAAGTTGAGTCATGCTCACCTCTCTGCTCACTTATATTACCATTCGGACTCAAGGTTCTCAACCTCTTTATGATCTCATCAGTTAAACCCGTTTTCAAATATGGCGGTAACTCAACAGCCACTGCTTCTCCAGAAAGCTCCTTTCTATATTTCTTTACCTTTTGCACACAAAAGACAGAGTTATTCGTTAAGTTAAATTAAATTAAACCAAATCACAAAAGAAGATATCGAGTCATACAGGACCACCACTCCTGAATGGAACTTACCAATTTAATGAGCTCTAATGGTTCAGCTGCTCTCCTTATAAGAACTGATTCTTCCATTTTCTTAAGCTGATCAGGAGTGTACTTAAGCACTGAAAACAAACAGGTAAAGTAATTATTAGCAAATATCTTCATCTACAAGCAAATGACGTTGGAGAGGCACCATAACTGTGTTTAGCTAAAAACGAGAAGTGGGTAATTGCAATTTTGATAAAATTTCCGAATAAAAGGATAATACTAACTGGTAGTAGATGATATAGAGGCGTTACAATCTAAAAAAATTCAAAAAAAACCCAAAAAAGAAAACTAATAATTGAAACGTATGACAAGATTATCAGCTAAAGCAGAAGAAAAAACTTACTGGCACGGGAATAGTTATCTGAGTAAATGAAGAGAGAGGAATAAAGGGAGCGAAGAACATAGAGAGCAACAACAATGTTGATGGAACAAACAATGAGAGTGGTCTTCTTGTAAGAACAAACCCATTTGGTTCTTGCTTGATTGCCCCACTCTCCCCTTGCCATTTCCACCTCTTTTCTTCCTCACCCTCATCCCACCACCATATCCACAATTAAAAAACACTTGCTTTTATCTCTCTTTATATTTCTGACTCAACTCAACAAACGAAACCCTATAAAACCCGATCGATCAGATAGATCAAACAGTTTAGCCGTCAGCTTGTTACAAAATCGAGGCAGCTCCTACCGAGTTTCGCGACCTTTGTTGCTTTCCCAAAACGGCCGTGGACAAAAGACACTGCTTCATTTTCCCCTTTCCAATTTCTATACGGGAAAAAATTAATGGATTAGTATAAATTATGATTTAAAATGTAATTAAGTTTTGAAATTATTATATTAAATATTATAAGTGATTTAAAATGTAAGATAATTAAAAAATTTAATATCGATTAACTGATAAATTGAATAGTAATATATATATATATAGTGTGATAGATAAATTATATTTTTTTTACATTTAAAATTTATGATCAAATTACTTTTAAAATTAACTAAATTTATTTTAATTTTTAGAATATATTATAAAAAAATTGTTAGGGAAATATTAAAATAAATTTTTTTAATTTCAAATGCATAATTATCTCATATTTTTTAATATTAATTTTTAATAAAATATTAAATATACGGTTAACTTTATATTTTTTATAAATTATACTATTTAAAATATTAAAATCACAAATTTAAAAACTATAATTTTTTTTAAATAATTATAGGCTCTCATACCACCATTTTTATTATTTGTCTTTATGATTAGACTATGGTAATAATAAATAATAAAAAAGATGTTAATTAAGTTAGTATAAAATAATAATTAATGTCATCATTTATTAAAATTAAATTATTTTAATTAATAATAAATTGTAGTATAAATTATTATCTCACAATAACTTAAATAAATATAAAAATACTTAAATAATAATAATGTTTAAAAATTAATTAATTAATCGAAAATTTAAGGAGATATAGTATATAGTATCATTGTTATTGGAATGAAAAAGTTAAGCAAATATTATCATGATATAACAAACAAACGAGATTAAATTTGAATTAGAGATTTCTCGATCATGTGATTGTTATTAGTAAGAGTTGTGGATCTCTCTTATCCTTTAGAGAGATAATTTTATATATATTTGAATTAAATTTATCTTGATTTTTTATTTTTATAAAAAAAATATAAAAAATGAAAATGAAATTAGTTAATAAAACTTATATCATATTACATGTAAGATTTTTTTACTTTTGTGCGGCTCATCTTTAGCTAACATGTACAAAGAGTTTATGTATTCACTTTATTTATTTATTTAGTTTCGGATGAATTACATAAATATTTTCAATATTTTTATACATTTTAATATCTTATTTTTTTATAATTTTATAATTTTTTTTTTAATTTTTATACTTTGATCACTTATTTATTTTTTATAAATTAGATAGTTTATTTTTTTAATTTCATATTTTATTTAAAGAAGAATTCAAAATGTTGATTACTACCCTATTAATACTATCTGAGATATATATTATATCTTTTTCGTTACAACTAAAGAAATCTTCTCTAAAATAATATCTTATAAACTCAATTGAAATATAACTTGACATTAATTATAATTTTTTTATAAAGAAACAATAAACATAAATATCTACAATAATATTACTAAAATTACAAGATATAATTCTATTATAATAGAGAGAATCTTTTACAAAGATATACTTATCTTTTTAGTTTAAAGAACTATTACAAAGGATTTTTTTCTTATTACTTATGTCTCAATCTCTGTTAAAAATTCTTATTTATAGACTTAAAATTTTGGATTTTTATGAGTTTTAAATTCATCTAAATTCTCTAATTCTCACAGATTTTTTGCATGTATTGGATAAATATACAGTCATACAAAAATTATTTGTCATGTTTTGTCATGGTTCACTATGCTTCCATAACATTTATTATTGTAAGGACTATGAGTGTTGGTTATTTTCGTAGATAAAATATTTATCTGTAAATTTGTTTTTAGGTCTGCTATCAAGTTTATCAAGAAAAGCCAAACAAATGTTCGAGTTCAAGATAATTGTACTTTAGGTATATCTTTGATAACTACGACACATAAGATTGCATTTATGTATTTAATAATGCATGCTTATAAATCTAAAATTATTTTTAGTGCTAAAATATAAAATAAGATATGCTAAAATATTAGATAAGATATACTCCAAATTATAGGTGGAATCTTTAGCATAAAATCTATTTTAAAAGATATTAGATAAGATAAACTCTAAATTATAACTGAAATCTTTAGCATTTCTTTACCATAAAAGATAACATAAAATATATTTTAAATAGGAGTCTTCTTAATTAGTGAGTATTACTAATCATATTTGTAATAGAAAATATATTTATCAATTATATAAGAGTTATCTTAATTAATGAGTATTACTAATATTATTTGTAATAGAAAAGATATTTATCAATTACATAGGATTAAAAGTTTTAATTTTTCCTATAAATAAACTCATTACTGATTGTTTCAATTAACCACACAAGAGCATTATTCTAATTTTCTTAATTTCTCTATCTTGTTTTACAAATATAAGATCATAATTTTTTAGGTTTCTATATTTAGTTAATCTATCAAATATTGGTGTTTATGTTTGATTGATTAATAAGCCTAATTATTTTATAATATTTTGATAATATGTTCTTATGGCTTCTTCTTTATTTTTGTTCTTAAATTGTTAGATCAAATAATTGTTTTTGTCATATCATAGTTATTTGATTTGATTATTAATCTTTAAAGAAACTATTTTTATTGAACTTGTGTTTGATCTTTTTGCTCTAGGATTTACTAGTTGATTTGATTTAAGTGACATGTTTTGAATCATCTACTTAGGATTATTCATTATTAAATATGTTCTAGAACACACATGGGCATCTGTGTTTTTTGTGATAATTATTTTGTAGTTAATTCGGAAACGTATCTGATTGGCAGGAAGCTTATTGAAATGTTTGTCTGAAAACCATTCACGCTAATATTAGAAACTGTGAAAATAGAGCATAAGCTCATAAGTAAAGTACATTGGGGCAGTATCCTCAGAAAGGTAGTATAAGACCGAGTTTGTACTTGAACATTTGATTTTCATAGTGGAAAGTTAGATAGATCAATGGTTTTTCTCTTGGGTTATGGTTGTAGCCTAGGTTGTAGCCTAGGTTGTTTCCACCTAAAAATATCGTGTGTTATTCTTTTATTTTCGCACTTTATTTTTACACGTGGTTACATGTCTGGTCACTTTGTTTAGGTTATCAAGTTATAAATTGATAAAATTAACTAGGTTAATCAAGTCCATAATTTATAAACTCTCAATTATGTTATGGAGTTCTTCGCACTTAGTAAACTTTGAGCATCTTGACAAAAAAATTCTATATCTTTTGCATAAAGTGACAACTCGAATAGAATATCTAAATTATTTCTTCTGTCAAGATTCGTTAATATATTTTCTAACTCCCTTATATGTTTGTCAAATAAATCATAATTGATGGGAACTCTATAACAAATAATCTTTTGTCATGTGTTATCATGAATAATATCTTATCCTCTACTTTAGATTAGATGTCTCTAGGAGTTTGAGATATATTGGTAAAATTTTGCATCCAATATTCTTTTATATTCATTGTTTGAATTAAATCCTCAAAATTATTGAGGAGTTTTGCTTCAAATTCTTTTTCTTCGGTTGTTGTTAACCATTATATTTAATAAGGTTAGAAAACATTTATATTTCATGCCATCCAATTATGTTGGTAATCAAAGATGTTAAATATTTAAATCATTTATCATTTTTTACATAATGATAGATCATGAATTTGATCATCGTTGAAAATATATATTAATTTTACCATACTAAGACTTTGAAAAATTATGATTAGTAATTTTCGATTCAATATCTTCAATATGCTATAGATCATGATTAAAAAGTATAGTTAATTGAGCAAAGTTATCTATAAAATTAATTGATGAATTATTTCTTTATAACATTTCTTTTATTTTGAGTTTATGATCTTTAATCTTATTTTTTATATTTTAAAATATTTATTTGCATCTAGATTCTAATAATATTCTAGTTTTTTCAAATAAAATGATCCTTTTGATTTTTTTCAAAAATGTGCATCAAAAAATTCATTTTTAAGTATATTAAATAATTAAAAATTATTATTATTTTTTCAAAATTACAATCATTATTTCAATTCATTTGTTTGATGATTTGAAAACATCGTTCTTTAAAATTTAATAATTTAGCTGTTTATTCAGCTATCTTTTTTACTAACTGAGTCATATGTTTTAAATTATTTCATGCATGATTTACCTAGAATATGAGTTTTTCATACTCCATTAAAATATTCATAGATTTTATTAATGACATTGAAATTATAAAAAAAATTGATGTGTGAAAAGCTTGCTTAGCTTCTTCAAGAGATTTATATGCTTGATAATAAAGATTTTTTGATTTATTAACTTGATAATAACATACATTCCAATTAGTATAGATTCCTTAATGATGTCATATGAAAACAACATAGTAGTTTTTTTTTTTTTTGAGCATTCATTTGTTCCATCATTTTTACCTTATTAGTAATAATAATCTAATTTTTTAGATGGTTTTTTTATCTCCTAAACTAAATTCCCATTTTGTTAATAATATTCATAAGCATTTTTACTTAAATAGTCTACAATAACTTGTTACTCCCTTTTAAATGTTCTATTTCGAAATTATATATAGTAATTTGATTATATTATTTTAATCTCATTCATTCAAGATTATTTATTTTGATTATATCAGTTATAATAACAAAATTCGATGAAACTAAATACATATGAAAACGTTTAATTGTAAGTTTTATTATTAATAATTATTTTTTAAATATAATATAATTAATTTCATTTGGTCTAAACTTATCAAAATTATATCTATAAATTGGTTTTTCTTTCTAAAGTTTTTTAGGTACGGGAGTTTTTCTAGCCTTGATACCATTTATAGAACTTGGCGGATCTTTTTTTCATTTACTAAATTTGATGGATCTTTTTTCTTCCCATTTCTCTACTATGCTTTTAACACACAATCCTAACAAAAATGCTAAAATATTTGTTTGTAAGATTAATTTATCGTTTGATTTAAAAAAAAACTTTAAAAGAATTTTTTATTTCTTTTAAAACTTGTTTGTCCTTTTCATCCTATATAAATTTGTGATCTTTCTTTATTTTATTTATAAGAAGATTTTTTTAGATAAATTGTTTATAAAATTTATTTCATAATTAATAATTCCTAATAACCCTTATAATTGTTTTTTGTCATGGATCTTTTTTAAATTCTTTTACTTTTAATATAATATGTTATTGAAGTTTTGTTTCCGATTCATTTAAAATTATTCATAAGAATGCAATGGATGTGTTTTTTTTTCCTATTTTTATCTTCTTTGAAGATAAAATTATTCCATTAATTTGGAATTATTCACGTGATATTTTTAATTGTTTCTTATGTTCTTATATAGTTTTAGGAAAAAAAACAAGAATATCATTAATATCATCTCGATGTATTAAAAGATGTCAATGATTTTAATTCAACTGTTAATTTAATTTATCAAAATCAATATTTACAATAAAATTATTATAGGTTTTGGCTCCTTTAGTCTGAATAACTAATACATATTTTCTAAGAATATTCGTCAAACTCTAAATGCTCATTTAATCTTTTGTAATTAATGATTATTCAGACGTTATTACCTTTTATTTTATTATGGTTTCTTGTCATGAAAATTGAACTAGAATATGGACTTTTAGTTTGATCAATTAATTTTGTATTTAATAATTTATTTATTTTAATATCAAATTCATATAATGATTTATCAATATCCATATTTACAGTAAAGTTTACTTCAGGTTTTGACTTCTTTAGTCTGAATAACTAATACATCTTTTCTAAGAATATCCATCAAACCTTAAATACTCATTAAATCTTTTGTAATTAATGATTATTCGACGTTTTACCTTTTATTTCATTATAGTTTATTGTTATGAAAATTAGACTAGAATATGGATTTTTAGTTTGCTCAATTAATTTTGTATTTAATAATTCATTTATTTGAAAATCAAATTCATATATATATATATATATATATATGTATGTATGTATATATGTTGTATGATATATATCATTGGTTTAACTTGAATAATAACACTAAGTTTATGTAATTTAAAATTACAATATCTAGAATTTTTAGACCATAATTTAAGTGGATATTTAAATTTTTTTCTCTAAAATTTTGTATAACTAATGAGTTTCTTCTAATTTATTGATATGTGGCATGTAGTCACAATGCTTAATTGGCGTGAATTTTTTATGGTAATTATACTTATGTTGTTATAAAAATAAAATTTCTATAAATTCTTTATCTAAAGTAAAATATATAGAATTATGATTTATTTTCATTAGATAATAGTTTTTCATAAAATTATTTCTTATGACAAACATATTAGGAAAATATAATATTTTAAGAATAATGAATTTTTTATCATTAAACCAAATAGCTATTTCTTTAACTTTATATTTAACGATAGTTTCTTTTCCATCTATTCCTTTAACTAAAATAAGATTTTTTTATAAGTATCTATTTTTCTAAAAGAATTGCAATGAGTTTACGAGAACACATGTTTACTCCTGTATCAATCAAAGTACATAAGATGAATGATTTATAGCCTCTAAAATTAAAATATGGTAACACATAAGTACAACGTTTTTGTCATAATTTAGTGAAAAGATTATTTCTTCTTTACCTATTTAGATATGATAAATTTGTATTTGAATCATTTTTTTAAATGATTACGAGTAATAATGAAACTTGAATATTTTTAAGAGCGATAATTTTACTAGGATTATCTTCAAGTTTAGAACATGATTAACTAATTTTTGCTTTTTGTTTAAAGTTTTTTCAATCTTGTTACATAAATTTTATTTCTAAAATATAATTGATTTTATAAGACTTATATTTCTACTATTGAAAGGTTTTTATGTATATGATTATCTATAAGATTTTTAAATGACCATTGTTTTTGTATTTTTAAATCTCTTCGATTAATATTTTCATACAATCTTAGTTTAAACAATTCCATAAAAAAATATCAACTTTTTCTGTTGAAGTTTTAGGAAATTACTTATGGATGTTTTTCATTGAATAGTTAAACTTTGAGATTAATAATTCATACTTAAATTTTTGAGTTGAATATTCATCTTTACTAAATTATTTATATTATGATCTATTATAAATATAAAGAAATTTTATGTTATGTTCAATCAAATAATTTTATTTACTAAATTTGACTAAACATTTCTTATTATTGATTGTAACATATCTTTTATTCTTTCATCTATAATTATTAAAAGTAAAAGAATATCTATTATTTGTATAAATAAGAGATCTGCATTAGGCCTATATAAATATATTTAATTTTTAGATATTTTTCTTCTATATTGTTACTTCTTTTTTGTCAAACGTATTTCAACTGTATCGTTTCTATACATTTAACATTAGATTTTTCAACTAATTGTTTAAAAACTCTTGATGAGAAAATTTTAAATTTGGACATTTTATAAATGTCTTCTTTTTAATCTTTTGATTTGTTGGTTATATTTTTTAAAGTTGTTATTGAGTATAAGTTATATTATGTAATTCTTCAATAGGAGTTAGATTTATTTTTATTGTTTAATTTAATTGTTCTTATATCATAAATATTATCTTGGTTTCTTCTTTAAATGATTCTTCTTTATTTTTTATTTCATATATTATTTCTTCTATATTAGAGATTTATTCTCCATATAGAATTTTTAATTCATTTGTTTTTAAAATATGAATAATATTTTTTTTATTTTTTCCTTAAAGTGCATAAACTCATTCTTTATTATGGATATAACATCTATATTTTTTCTTGAAGTAGTTTTTTATTTAAGTTTTTGTTTTTTAATATTTTTTTTAGAAAAGTAGGTTTTTTTCTTTCAAAGTTTTCACTTAAATTTTTTTATAGAATTTTCAATTTGGAACATCCTATTTTTCAATTTTCTTTTAATATTTTATTGTAAAATTATTGACTATATTTTGTACTATTAATTTTTTGACTTTTTTTTTCTTTGCTTTAACTAATAAGCATTGTTTAATTCTCAATTTAAGGACATAATTTATCTTAAAATCTATATTAATTATTTTGTTTAACTTTTTTAGTTAATTTAGATATCTTTAAATAGTTAATTAATCTTAAGAATTTGATCATGTATGAAAAAATTAATCTAACTAATATATATCTTGAGGAGATTTCATGAAAAAATAATATTTTTTAAATAATTTTACATAATATTTAAATTGATAGATATTATATAATTATAGTTTTCATATAGCAAAGTTATTATCTTCTTGAAAGTTTGGTTCTCCTACTTCTCATATTAATTTTTTAAAATTATTTTAATAAATTTTCTTAACATATCATCATGTTTAGAAAAATTTGACAATAAATATAATTTGTGTTCTCCACCTCTTTGAGTTTTTCTATTGTTTCAACTATTGCATAGTATCACATTGTAAGGTATCTACAATATAATCCAAAAAAATTTCTTTTATCAAGTATTTCTATAATTAAGTAGAATAAATTATATAAATTGTGTCCATTTTTCTATAAATTTTTCTAAATCTTTAAAATGTACATTAAAAAGTTTTAAATAAATACCTTATTTACTTAAATCATTTCTCTTAGTATAAGAAAGATTTGTTTTTTATTTTTATTTTGTTCCACTAGATAAAATTTCATTCATATCAATAAAGTCTTTATTTTGAGTTCCTTTTAAGTATTTTTCAAATTTTTTTTTGTTCAAGAACTTTATTAATGGTTCTTCAACTTTTCTTTTTTATGAGTATATGAAGATTTTTCAAATTCAATTTTTCAATCACTCATCACATTAATTGCATATGGAGTGTCAAATTCTGACATGAATTCATACGTGGATTCATTATTAAAGAATAATAAGTTTATTTTATAATTAAAATGTGATAATAAGGATTCATATTCAAAATTGGTTTTTTAAATTTGTTTTATTAATTGTTGTCTTTCTTCTATTCCTAATATTACATCTTTATAAATGTGTCTCAAATAATTAAAAATTTCAACAACATTATTATGTTCTATTTTATGAGATTGAAAAGTTTTAATATCTTTAGTTTCATAAAATAATCTTAAAAGGATGTATTATTTCAAAGATTATTCATACAATATTGATAATATCTATTCTTATTTATTTTTTTCTAATAAGAATTCGATCTTATTTTTAGTTTCTAATTTAAGATCAAGATTATTAATTAATTAATTTTTAATTTTGTTCATATTATATTCTAAAGCATCTAATTTATTTTTTTAATTGATATTGATTAATCAATTGATATTTTTAAATCTTTTTAACCAACTTTCTAGATATGTATTATGGAGTTTACACTTCCACTAATAATACTTAGATTGGTTTCTAACTTTTTATCTATATGAAATACATGCTTAAATTTAGATTTTTTTTTTGTATCCATGAACTAATACATTTTATAATAAATTGATATTTATTATCCATAAAATTTTAATGGTATCTAAGACCTCCTATCATTTAATTTTTTTATGCCGAAAACCAAAAACTTTCCATTGTAGCAACCTTGTTAAACGAAAGAGGTTCTAAAAAGAGAAATTATAGGTTTTTAAATAGTAATGGATATATAGATTTTTTAATAACTTTAAAATAAGAATAATAATGATAATATATAATTTATTAGTTCAATTATAATATAACCAATTAGACTTGATATCAATATAGGATTACTCAGTAAGATATAATTTATAATTTTTAGTAAAATATGAAGATAATAAACATATATATCTAAAATATATCATGATAGTAAATTCAATAAAAGAAAACATTATATGATTTACTTTAATTGTCAAAATATGGATTATCACTTGATGCATCACAAGGTTAAGGACTAGTTATAGGGTAACATCACATTTCGAAATATTCTATATATGCACTATGTCAATGCAGTTTTTATTGTAAATGAATTATTATTTATTTTTAACAATTTGATTGTTAGCTATGATTTATTGTAAGGATTGATGACAAGTATAGTCATCTGATAACTTAGGTTAGGTCTAAAATTTGTTTCTATACCTTATATATTTGTACATAGGTTCGTTTGTTTTTTAAATAATAAATACTAAAACTAATTATAGTAAAGAATAATTTTTCTTTAAAAACAATGACTGATTGTTTGTTTTATTTGTTCACGAATCCTTTCAACAATGTTAAGTTTTGATTTTCTTAAATGTTAATCATAAGTTCATAATTAGCATTACAATTGATCTTGAAAAATTGCAAAGGAAGAGATTGTCATAAAGGGAATTATATTTGAAGAGATACCAACCAGGTCACCTTGAATGCAAATGATTATCATTGTAAAATCCAAAAAATGAGAGCTATTAAGGTCCTTTCGTCCACGTACCTGATCATTCATAGGTTTTCACAATGTCCATAAGATACATATGAAAATTGAAACATCATCATTAGTAATAAAATGCATGTGTAAAGAAATTTATTCAGTCAAAGACATTAACAAACATATAGTTGCATGTGCAAAGAAATTCATTCAGTCAAAGGCATTAATAAACATATAGTTTGATAATAAGGCTACTAAGATGTAATTCATCCAAAACATATATTTTTAACTCAAAATCCTTAGTACATTTGTTACCAATCCTTAAAATTAGATTTTTGTTGTTGTTCTAATTGGAATGTATCAGTAACATAATATGTATCACATTTTAAGTAAATATCAAATAATATCTAAAAAAGTAACATTTAAGTTAAAATATAACTCTAAAAATGAATAACTTTCACAACCATAAATTTACATGCACTTTTTAAAAAAAAACTCATTATTTTAAAAAGAATAAAATAAATTATTAACTACATTCTAGACACTTTAAAATATTTTGTCACTCATGTTATAATACAATTTATATAGTACAATACATTTAAAGTGGAGTCTAAACTAATTGGATTATGTTTTTAAAAGTATAATTATTATATTTCAATACAATGAGTTAATAAGATAAATTTAAGATTAAATATTAAATTTAAATTAATTAAATTTTAATATTATTTTAAAATAAAATTTCAATATTTATAAGTACTTCTTGTGAACTAAAGATATCAAGAAATCAATAATCAATCACCATTGATTTTCAAATAAATTATTTAAATATTTTTATTTAAAAAAATATTCATAACTAATAATACAATCGTAAATAATACTTAAAGTCCATAACTTTAATTGCATGAACTTGAGTATTCAGAAATAATAATAAAATAATTTCTACATTGATTCATAAATATAAGAGTTTTTTTTTTTTGGAAAAATTAAGAGTAAAAAAATAATAAGAATAAAATAAAGTTAAAGTTTATTAATAAAATAATGTAAATTCTATATATTTGAGATACAAATATTATATAATATAACTTGCATTTTATATTTTATGTCTATATAATTAAATTTAAAAAATAAAATATTGCAATATAACCTTAATTATTTATTGTAAAATAATAATTATTCAATAATGTAAATTTTGAAAAATAAATTTGGGTTTTTTTATTGCAATTACTATAATATTCATTATTATAAAAATAATAATTTATAAAAAAAATAGTTTTAACATAATATACATAAGATGGAACAGTTAAATAAAAATTTAAAATTTTAAAAAAATAACAAAAAAAAATTATTAAAATTTATAATTATAAAAATAATATTTTTTATAATTAGTTTGAATATTTTTACTATATAAAAAATTTAATACATTATTATATATTGAAATCTATTTAATTAAACATAATTTAAATTAAATTATATAATTTTATATATTCAAATGTAAACGTCGATTAATTAAATTATTAAATATTATTAGATGTTATTTTATTTTTAATAATATTCAAAAAAAGGGAGAGGGGGGGAAGAAATATTGGATTCCACTTACCCTAATTTCACTCTAACCCTTTTACAGACCATCGCAGGCGGTCAAGTATCCTCCAACTCTATTGCCGCCGGCCCAATCCCGTGAAGTATTCTGCTTGGTTGGCTTTTAGTAATAGGTAATCTCTCTGACGGCCTTGTATATATGATACTGTGATATTAGCTAGTTTAGTGATCTGATATGATGATTCATGACCTTTTCAAACATTTAAATGTGTTATTTGTACTCTTCAATACATTTCAAGGGCCTAATTTTTAATTGCGGTCTAGGGCCTCACAAACTCTCGAGCCGCCCCTCGTGGAAATGTTGATCTTTGCAATTGTAGTATGCTAGATAAGAGTTACAAGGCTGAGGCTTTTGATATTTAAATTGGTTATTGGTTTTGGGGGAATGCACATCTGAGAATTGAAAGATTGTGTAATCATTTGGCGTACTGTGCTAGTTGTTGAAGATGATAACAGAAAAAGAGGCCCTTTTATTTAATTTTTCTGTGTGATGCAAATTCAATGGAGGGCACCCGAGCAGCCATGGAGGCATTGGGTGCCAAAGGTTGGATTGGGGCGAGTGCTGAGCGAGGAGAGCTGGAAGAATTTTGGGGACCAAAATTTGACAGTGAGTTATGAAAGGGAGTAGGAACTTAGAGAATGAAATTATAAATGTGGGAATAAGAAGCTTTATCTTAGTTCTTTAGATAGATATATGCGCAGCACTGAATCATTTTATTAATTCAATATTTTACTATATAATCTTTCAATTTTTGAGAAACTGAAAGCATTTTTGCAGTTCAAATCTTGTCTTTAGTATATATATATTTATCTCGAATGCTTCATTTCTACAATTGGTTTTTATTTTTTGGAATTTGTGTGCATGTAGATGGATGAAGTTGAAGAAGAGTTTGGCTTCTCAAGAAATTATTTTCTTTCAAAGGAGTCTGGTGGCTCCAGAAAGAAATCTGCATCTAAACTCTCTGACATTAATCTTGTCGATGAACAGGTGCTGCTTAGTGCTATCTTAAATCTTTAAAAACCTCCGATTGCCTCTAGGATTCTAGCTATAACACACTTTGTGATTTTTTATTTTTCTTTTCAAATTTAACTGTGCAGGAACTGAGAGTAGCAGCATCTAATATTGAGCCCAAACATGAGAAAGAGATTGCAGATGTAGTGGGTAGTTACAAGAGTTTATATCCCACCTGGCTTTTTGAGTTGAGGTATGTCATTGCTAATCTATAAGCAGCAGCTTTTGGACATCCTTTTTGCAATTTTGAGTTATGATCTTGGGGATACATCCCACATTGAGTTCTACACTAAGTTGATTATAATTTTTTTTGGCAATTTCTCCATTTGATTCTAATCATTCTTTCTAGTGTACCAGGTGTGGATTTGGCCTTCTCATGTATGGATTTGGATCTAAAAAGACATTGATTGAAGATTTTGCCGCATCCACACTGACTGAGTATTCTGTTGCAGTGATCAATGGCTATCTTCAATCAGTGAATATAAAACAGGTAAATTTACTTTAAATCAAATTCTTTGGATACTTATTTATTGGAAAATATGAATGTCATGGCATTTCATTTAAGCATCAGCCTTCTTCCACAATTGAGCAATAGATGAAGAAACAGAGTCTGTCCACCTTTCTCTTCTGCAAAATTCTGTAAGAATACGACTAGGCTCTGAATGATTCCTAACTAAAGGGAGTGAGTTCTAAATAATGCTCACCTCTTTGAAATTTTTTATTCTGGAATAAAAGACGGGACTGAGGCATCTCCTTAGGCAAGCATGATAAATATACATAATAGATGGGTACAACTACAGGACAATTACAAGGAGAGGTTCACAGAATAAAGTTTGAAAGGACATAATGCTATCCTGTTAGAATTTATATTATTGGCCTATCTTTTAACTTTTAAGTGTAGGTATTGATAGCAGTAGCTGAAATTCTATGGGATCAACTGAGGAACAAACAAAGGACTTCAGAGAACTTGCCAAAAAACCAGCAACCATTTAGTTCAAGATCCATGGATGAGGTTCTTACATTTTTGAATGCTCCACATACTGAGGAAAGCGACTGTTTTATTTGCATTATCGTTCACAATATTGATGGTCCTGGGTTAAGAGACCCCGAAACTCAACAGTATCTTGCTCGATTAGCTTCTTGTTCCCATATCCGTATGATTGCCTCTATTGACCATGTAAATGCACCTCTTTGTAAGTCTGCTCTCTAATATTATTCAGTAGAAAAATACTTGAGCTATATTTGATAATAATATTACGTCTCTTATCTGCATTTTGGAGCCGCCATCAATTGCGAGGTATTCATTTTTAATATGTACAACAGGAACAATATTAATTATTAGCTCACTTATAGGATCATTATCTTATTAATGAATCTCCTCTTGCTTATAGTTATTTAAGAAAAACCATAGAAGACATTTTACTTTCATGCTATTATCCTAATTTCTGATCTTATGAAGAGAAAGAAGATCTATAGCAGGGAAGTTGCTTGTATGAATGACAAAACATGTTGATGTCAGCAAAGACATTGATGAAGATAGACCTTTTGCTTTTAATATACAACAATGATGTTGCAAATTAGCCAATTCCTCTGTCTGATTATAGAGGTGTAAATTGAAATGAGATATTAATGAGATTCATGGTATAATTCATTAATTATTAAAGCCCATCTCATCTTATCGTACTTAATTTTTAATGAGATGAGTAAGAATATAAAAAACAAAAAAAAGTAAGAATACAAAAAACAAAAGAAATTATAATATATGATTATTTATAATATAAGTTTAATAAGAAAAATGATATAATATATGTTTAAAATTAGATTTATTATGACTACAATATAAATGAGAAGAAATGAGAAGGGATGGCATTTAAATGAAATAAGATAATATTATGCCATGAACTCATTAGAGATACTAAATGACACATGAGATGAGATGATGCAACCCACTTTGTATTTTTGTCTGATTATACCATCTTTGGTTTGTTGATAGTGTGGGACAAGAAGATGGTTCATACACAGTTCAACTGGTGCTGGTATCATGTTCCAACCTTTGCACCATACAAGGTTGAAGGAATGTTCTTTCCTTTGATTCTAGCTCATGGCAATACTGCCCAGAGTGCAAGAACTGCTGCAATTGTTTTACAGAGTCTGACACCCAATGCTCAAAGTGTGTTCAAAGTTCTTGCAGAATATCAACTTTCTCATGCAGAGGAAGAAGGTAAGAGTAATGTTTATACTGGAGCAGGTGTTCAGATGCTAATATCTCTAAAAATATACTGGTGTATTGACATTTTAATTAAACTTCAGGGATGCCAGTCAATAGCTTGTATACAATCTGTCGAGAACACTTCCTGGTCAGTAGCCAGGTTACTCTTAATTCCCATTTGACGGAATTCAAGGATCATGAGCTGGTGAAGACCAGAAGGCATTCGGATGGGCAGGACTGCCTGTACATCCCTCTGACTGCGGAGGCTCTTCAAAAACTGTTACCTGAAATAGGTCAGTAGTATTTAGGTGATCTTACTGATTGATTTGATTGAGAAGGCAGAGCAGAGAAGCGAAGTTTTCTGTAGATGTATCAATTATCTGAGCAATGGTATCTACACAATTAGAAAGAAATGAAATCCAAGATGCTCATGATGCATGAAGTCTTGTCTTCTAGTTGTTCTAAAAGTTCCAAGGATGAAGTAAATTTCATTTGATCAACTTTTTGGAACTGATTCACTGAAACTCTCTCGATAGCACGCATATCAAATGATCTTCAATACTAGACTAATGAGGATCATCTTGGTGGACATAATCCACATGCTTTCCAAACTCATGGAAATTTTGATTAAGGCCAAAATGACGGGTTCGTTTTCTCATTGTCTTTTTCTTCTTTTTTAATCAAATGAGAAGATCGTTATATCATTTTTTGCATCACTCTGATATATGTAATATGTTACCGTAGAGATGTCTAGATGACAGACTAATTTTCATTTATCTTCTGTTGTCCAGCATTTTCTTTTTGCTTCTATTCTGCTTTTAGCACTCCTGCCCTCTCGGCAAAGGAAAAAAAATAAAAAAATTCGACAATTTAGAGTGATTGCCTGTGCAATTGATCTTTTCTAATTATTATTTTGCCTAGTTTTTATTGTTTCTAAAGCATATACGTAGCGTGAAAGATATGTTTTTGTTTTGCTAATAATAGCTTGAAAGATACGTTTGTTTTTGTGATTAATGCTATGAAACTTGCATTGAAAGTCCTAATCCCAACATCAAACTTTCGCAATCGTACGTTGTCAAAGACAATTTATTATTTTCTTCGTAGGGCCCACAGGGATGGGCTCTTCTATGCTACAAGATAGCTACCATGACAATACTTAATGACACTGTCAACTTATAAAATATAATTTACCTACTTTTTGCGTGTAAAATTGTAAAATTTTGTGTTTTTAGTAATTTTTCTAATGATAAATATTTCATACACCATTACACTGTTAATACAGAGCCGCATCACGTTAACAGTAATAGACTATATAACACTTCAACGGGAGTTTTACTCCAACCCTTCTCGTGTATTTGACGGAGGTAAATGAACGAGTAATGCTCTGCATTCTAATTGAGATATGCATCTCAATCTATTTGTATTTTTTTTAGAAAATAACAAAAATAATATTTTTAAAATTTATAACTATAAAAATATTATATTTTTATATCTATTTTATATATTTTTATTATTAAAAAATTTTCATATTATTTTATATTGAAGGTAATTGGATTGGATATTATTTAAATTATATTTAAATTGAATTACGATATTTTAGATAAATTTAATATTAAATATGTTTAATATTATTAAATGTTATTTTTATTATTATAAATTTTAATTATTAATTCAATAAAAAAAAATTAATTATACGAGTTTGTATCTCAATTCTAATTAAAAGTATTTTGGTAGGTAAAAAAGTCGTAAAACAATGAAAAACATGTTCACATCCGACAAAGGCCATAAAGTTGTATCCAATTGGCTTGTTAATTTCATGATTCACAAATCACATGTGAATCACATCCCTACAGTGTAATTTAATAGATTATAAAATTTATTAATATAAATTCGATTTAAATTTTAACATATTATATAATTTTAAACACATTAAACTAATTCGATTTGAATAAAAACGAATTAGATTTTTTAATTTAAATGAATTAAAGAAATTATTTAATCGAAAAAAGAAAGAAAGAAAAAGACTTAAGCTAACAAGAATTGCTGCGAAAATCATTGCTAAGCGACAAAAGGAGATGTGGGGATTTGGTGGTAAAAAGTGCGTGCGTGGCAAAGAAGATAGTAATTAGTTTTTAAATCCTATATCTCTGTCGTACTGGCTTCTCTCTTTCATTCACGGTTGATCATATTGACCTTAATTCTAATTTTGGATAACTTTGAGGAATTTATCATGTCAAGAAAGTCTGCGCTTTTTCGATTTCCGATTCTGAATCATAATTGACGAATAGTTTTGACAACTTTGAATTCAAAGAGGGGAAGAAGAGCTAAAGAAAGAGATGTGGGGATTTGGTGGTAGGTATTACTGGGGCAGAAAGGAGCGAGCCGAGAATGTTGAAGGGATAGTAGTGGTGTTCGCTTGGATGTCTAGCCAGGAAAGCCATGTCAACAGCTATGTGCAGCTCTATTCATCTCTGGGTTGGAATTCACTCGTCTGCCACTCCCAATTCCTCAATATGTGAGTAAGGTTTTTATCTATTTATTTATTTATTTTAGTCTTCCCCTTAAAGATTTTGTTTCGCTTTCACTTGGATTCTGGAATTATGTGTTTCAATTTTTTTTTAATTATTATTATTATCTTCTTTTTTTTTTTGGCTTCTGGGTGTTGTCGGGTTTGACTCATTTTCAAAACTAGATAATTTCTTTTGCTTGTTTGAAATCATACTAAATTTAGATCATTCACGGAGCTTAGTTGCTTATCTTTACCGAGAAAGCTGTTGCATTGAGATGGTTTTGAATTAGTGTTAGTCTCTCAGCTAGGTCATGGTTTAACTGGGTTTGTTGGAGTTGGCTGTGGTTTCGTAGGTCTGAATCGGTTAGCCCTAATATTATTACATGGTTGCCACGAAGCGCTGTGTTTGGTTCTGTTCTTGTACATTTATGGATTGTGCTTGAAAAAAAAAATTGATCCGCTTTACTTTGATTCAGTAGACACCTTTTGGCCAAAGTCAAGGTTGCTTATTGATTACCTTGATTATGTTCCCTTTTTCATCGAAAATGTCTTTAGTTAACTTAATGGCTAGAGATTTAATCCTGCACTCAAGTTCTTCTCTGGTGTTTTTCTTTTTGCTAGCAAGTTTTTCTTGGACTGCTTAAAAAGAACTATGCTGAAAATACCTTCTTATGTGTCTACATGCTTGCTCTAAAGGTTTTATAATGAGACGGAAGGGTGTTATAGGAGTAGAATCACTTGGATCTGAACCATATGACATAGCTCTAGGGGTCCAAGACACATATATTGTGGTGAAGATTCTTGGAAAATCTCAATAACGGGACTTATTGTTGTCCAAAAATTTATGCTTTAGTCTGATACATTCATCTTGATCCTGGCTGGTATAACCTTTTTTGCCCCTTTAGATTGAGCTATTTTTAGAGTTACCTATGTATAACTGAATCAACATAGCAAATGGTTGTCCACATCTGTAATATAAATGTAAATCACAGTACATGTGCAATACTTCCCCATTATTGTATGACTTTTTAGTCAATGAGTGTTGAATAAATCTATTTCACTGTTTACATGATTTGTGTTCAAAATTTTTATTTTTAAATATCGAAGTCTGCAAAACTAAATGAGGAGTTATGAGGTGCAAAATTTATAGTGTATTCATTTGTTATGATGTAGCTGTCCTAATTACTATTGCTACCTTTGGGATAAAAGAGGCAATTTACAGCAGTTCCTTCCATCTCTCATGTATGTCACTTTGATATTAAACCTGAGTTAAATGAACATTACGTGCAGGTTCTTCCCTGATAAGGCCACAACTTTAGCAGCTGATATTCTTAATGAACTTGTTGAGGTCAGCATGAACATTTTCCCATTTTATCCAAGTTTACTTATATAATTATATAGAGAACATTTGTCTGGTCTATGATCTGTGGAACCTTTCATCATATTGTCAATGCATATTGAACAAATGCAGTATATAAACTAACATATCAATCAATCCCACTTGCTCGCCTTTCCTTTATTTAGGTCTTAGGTTTGAGAAGGAGACTGCATTCCATTTTAAGGAAATTACTGTCTAAAGCAGTTGGAATAGATCTCTTAAGACCTAATTTTAAGGCTGATGAATAACTTTCTCCTTATTGATTTGTTTTTTAAACATAGGATTTAAAAATCAAGCCATGCCCGGTGGTATTTGTATCTTTTTCTGGTGGTCCTAAAGCTTGTATGTACAAGCTGCTTCAGGTAAACTTATCCAACTATTTATGTGATTAGTTCCATGCTAGAGGAACTCTCGTCTATACAAAATCGGTGTTAGAAAAACATTAATGTAAATTATGTTGTGGGAATGCCAGATAATTGAGGGAAACTATGAAGCACAAAGGAATCCGGTATGTCTTGCAGTTTCCTCTATTTCTTGCCTTTTCTTTGCTTTCTTTTTCCATGAAAAGTTATGTAACTCAATGGTCAAAATTTTGAGCAACTTTTGTCTAAATTTCCTTGTTATGGATTCTGAATAAATTAAGTACTGTGTACAACAATGGGATAGCAAGAAGGTAATCCACTCTAATTTAAGTTGTTCTTTCTGTTCGTCCATGTTAAGGATGACTATCAACTAGTCAGAGACTGTATTTCTGGTCACATCTATGATTCCTGTCCGGTGGATTTTACTAGTGATCTTGGTACCAAATTTGTTCTTCACCCAACAGTCTTAAAAATATCCCATCCACCAAGAATAGTATCATGGGTAGCTCATGGAATTGCCTCCAGTCTTGATGCCATCTTCCTCAGTAAGTTTGAACAACAGCGTGCTGAATATTGGCAGACTCTATATTCCACTATTGTAAGTGATCAAGCATATTCACTTTCCCTTAAAAAAATTCACTCCTCTTTTCTCTTCTGTTAGTTGCTATTATTCTTATGCAGAGGATGAAGGCACCGTATCTAATTTTATGCTCAGAAAATGACGATCTTGCTCCTTTTCAAGTTATCTGCAATTTTGCTCAACGACTACAGGAACTTGGGGGTGATGTAAAATTAGTAAAATGGAATGGCTCTCCTCATGTAGGTATATATGCCTTGGTTATCTTTTAATGACACGGTTATCTTTTAATGACACAGTTGTAAGCATCAAGCTCAAAGGTACCTGATTATATTTATTAGCTGAGTATGATTGCCTGTTATAACCTTTTTTCGTACTGTGAAGTACAGTACTACTGTACTACTACTGCCTTGGATTGGAAAAATATAGTAAATTCTTCTCTTCTAATTTGACAGTTTATTTCCCATGAACACGTATGCTTGTTACTGTACTTTTTCTCCTGATGTTAACTTCTTTCATCCTGGATTTGTTAGAAAAAAAAATTTGTACTTCAAACAAACGTACAAGTTTGCTAGAGACTGTCAGATATGGTTGCTTAGGTTTTTATACATATTTACTCTTTCATTTTTCACACCACAACTATATTCAGTGAGTTGAAGTTTCAAAATGAAACTTTTGGAGCATAACATGAATGTGCTAAAATTCTTAATGATTCTTTTGAATATTTTCACAGGCCACTATAGGAATTATCCAGTTGACTACAAGGCTGCTGTGACTGAGCTCCTTGGTAAAGCGGCCGGGCTATATTCTCAAAGAATTCAACAACTTGAAGGAGAAAGACTGGGTGTACCTGCAAGTAGTGATGAGATAATTGAACCAATCAATAATAACATAAGAAAATCAGCTATGGGCTCAAATGGATTTATGGGTTTTTCTGTTGCACCTAGTGACCCTTTCAGTTCAATGGAGTGTGATGATGGTAGAGAGACTAGGTCTGTCCAAGATGAGCGCAAAGAAGGTACAGTCTATCTTCCTGACTTACCAAGTATAGCTGCTCATGGGGTTTTAGGACAACTACTGTTTGACGTTTGTGTTCCCAAGAATGTTGAAGATTGGGATATCAGGTCATCGGATTCGTTGAAAAGCCGCCGAAATAGTTCCACAAGAAGGCATACTCATTTCAATCCAATCAAATGCATTCTTCGCTCTAGATTATAGAACTATACAACTGACAGAGTTTAGAGTGAAAGATTATAATATCATGAATTTATTGAGATTAATGTTCGGTCCAAAGAACTGGTTTTTGGGAAGGCTTAAACAATAGGGGAAAATGAATGGATAAGGTCAATGTAATCTGGCATGATGGTCGATGGTCTTTTTCTCTGACATGCAATAAAAAGTAATTCAAACAAGAGAAAGTTGTAAATGTAATAAACTGTAAGAATCACTTGTACGTCTATCTACATATGAATTAAACAAACCTTATAGTCCATTGTAATAAAAGCTTGACTTTAATTATTGAAATACTTTCCTGAGCTAGAGAATTCTTGAAATACTTGCTATCGTATATGAATTGAAGGAAGGACATTAGGTCAATGCTGAAAAAATAACTTCTCTTCGTTATTTTCACCATGGTGCAGGATTTTTACCGGCATATATGTGGAGTGCTCCATGCCCAATCTAACCTGCAGTTTTTAGCAAACTATTCATTTGGTACTAAAATTATTGATTCAATTTCACATCATTATCTCAAGTATTTTCATTTTAACTTACGAGATTAGCATGTGAGTAAATTTGTAATGACATTTTTGAAATTCCATCATTTATGCGATGGGAGGAGCGTAAATAAATAAATTAAAAAAACTAGAAGAAATTGTCTCTCTATTTAACAAGTTATGCATTGAACTTAGTACTCAATTGAGAGGTTTTTTTTTAAATTTAGATACTTTACGTACACAAATAAATTAAGTAATATCTTATTAACAGTTTGAAGAGAATTTAGAGTGTTAAAAGTTAAACCTCGTGTTTGGTGAAAAGAAAAAAGAAAAAAACTCATAAATCTAATTTAATGAACTTTATTTTTTATTAGCTAGTAATGAACAATAGTCTGATTTGATTACAGTGTACTACTGACTGCTGTGAAAGAGTTGGGTATCCAAGAGGAGTGCATTTACCCGATTTAGTGGGAACCTAACGGTCGAAAAATACGAATTTTAAAAACTGGGACTTTTAACTCAGTCCTCATCTCAGACTCAGAGTAAAAAACCGAAAACTGTCCAGCTCAATTTCGAAAATATTTAGAAAAAAGTCTGCGTTTGATTCTTGAGAAGAAAAGAAAAGAAAAGAAGAAGGTAAGAAACAGAGAGAAAAAATGGTGATTGCTAAGCCAAAAGTATCATACGAGGAATGTCGACGCAAGACAATAGAAGAAAACATGAAAGTAATGGAAGCCCTCAGTCTCTCCAAGCTTGCTCAATCACTTCGAAGCTCCTCCCTCTCGCCCAAGCCTTCTCCTGTAACAAATCATCTAATATTTGTGTGTGTGACTCCATTATATAATTCTCATTCTGTTTTTTAATAATTTTTTTTTTTACTAATCCAAAGATGAAGAGCGTGAAGAAGCCCCGTACGACTGAGAAACAGGCGGTTCGTGTCAGGAGGTCTGGTCGTATTGCCAACAAGCCCGCACCCTTTTACAAAGAAGTAAGTCATTTTTGCTACTTGTAATTGAAGATTTCAAATCTTTATAAGCCCCCCCCCCCCCTTTTGTTCTGATTGATTACTTATGGCAGATTGTTTTTGATCGAGTGGTGATACCCAGAAGGTAAATTTTTGATATTTTTTTTTTCTTTCCTGGGCTTTAATTAGATGTTAAGTTCTTGCTTTTGAACTGTCAACTTCCTTGCGAATATATGATATGCAGTGTCTCTAAGCACAGAGATTTTTCAAATCGGGTTTATGCTTCATATGAAGCCAGAACTGAGGCCATGGAGAAGGCAGATAAAGTGCTTTCTGATTTGGAACCTGAGTACCCAGCCTTTACAAAAACAATGCTTCCTTCACATGTCTCCGGTGGTTTTTGGCTGGTAGATGATAAATCCAATTTTAACACATTCATATTTCAAAGTTCTGTTTGATCCTTTTGCTTATATGCTTAACGATTATGAAATTGTAACATTACAGGGTCTTCCTGCACATTTCTGCAAGACCAATCTTCCAAAGGGCGATGATGTAATGACATTGATAGATGAAGATGGAAATGAACATCCAACTATATATTTGGCTCGCAAAACTGGACTAAGTGGTGGTTGGAAAGGATTTTCAGTTGCTCATGATTTGGTTGACGGGGACGCTTTAGTTTTTCAACTAATCCGGCCTTCTGCGTTCAAGGTAATTTCCATGACTATTTCCACATTCTAATTCAGGTTTTTATTTTCTTTTTTACTAATAACCTTTGTTCTCTATTGAAGGTATACATTCTTAGGGTGAATGAAGAGTTGGATGTTATGGAGGGTAAAATCAATTAATTTAGGTAATGTTTTTGAAGACTTTTTTTCTTTATTTGAGTTACATGGCCTATCATATTAAGAACATTAAAGTGCATTATATATATTTATTGTAAACATAAATTAATCAATTCAAATGAAGAATAAACAAAATAAAGGGATTGAAAATAAGTAAAATAAAATAAGGATCTTACTTTCAGTCATTGAAATTGTTCTTAAAACTCCAAACTGATCAAAAGTGTTTTTCTCTTTGTGTTAGGAACTACCAAGTTTTAACATGACTCAAATAGATGGTATATTGTATTGAAATTATGTGTTGAGTTTAAACCATAACAACATAGTCGTGTTTTCCATCAAAGCATTGGTACCGTTATCAGCTCCAATCATAACCAATGAGCTCTTCAATGACAGAAATGTTTTGAACCAGTAAATAATCATCGTCAATAATACACCTTTTAGTACTAGCTTGAACATGCATGGCTTTATGAGTGTCATTATTTTGTAAATTAATAACAGATCGGTTCCATTATCAATCCAAATGTCCATAATGTAGAAGAATCCTTGTCAATTATTATACACATTTTAGTACTAGCTTGAACATGCATAGCTTTATGAGTGTCATTATTTTGTAAATTAATAACGGATCGGTTACATTATCAATCCAAATGTTCATAATGTAGAAGAATCCTCGTCAATAATACACCTTTTAGTGTTAGCTTGAACATACATAGTTTTATGATTTCATTATTTTGTAAATTAATGCAGTAAAGATCATCAAACAAAATATCATTTCTAACACAATCAGATTTATTAAATAAATTGAAAGATATTTCTAAAAAGTGAAATGAGTAACTAAAAGATACACCACTACTTAAACATACCACGTAAGGAGTTTCATACATTCTTTTTTCATGTGTCTCTTCTTTTTACAGAAGAAATACTTGGCTCTCTTTTCTTAATATCAACCTGATAAACAGAACCACGAATACCAGTAGAGATCTTAGTCTTAATAAACATTATGTTAAGGTGATTAGATTGCTTCCATTGTTCATAAAGCATGATATTCACTGGAGGGTTGTTTTCAATAATTTTAGGTAGTTTGTTTTTCTTAATAACATAGTCAATATCCATCTACCCTGGATGAAGGAGGAATCATGAAAAATATGATTCTCGTGACATAAAACTTGTTTTTGGGTTAAAGTTTTAATTTAATTAAATTCATCTTAATTTTACAATAAAATTATCAAATTATGTTTATTTTCTTAATCTCTGTGGGTAAATTAGAAAAATATAATTTGATATTTTTTCCTAATTAATCATACTAAATATAATAAAAATTTATGTGAGATAAGATTTATTATATCACATATGATTAATTACAATTAATATTTATTTTTATAAATATGATCCTAAATAAACCTCTTTATAATTTTAATTAATTAAAGATATTATGATTACTTTTTAATTAATTAAACTATATGAATCACTTAAACATTAATTAAATCTTTAGGCTCATTATTACATATATAAATCAATATTAATTTAATTCTATACGTAACAAACCCAAGTTAAATAAATTAATCACATTAAAATTATACTTTTTTAATTAAATATATTCTAAATATATATATATATATATATAAATACTTTAGTATATATATAATAAATGTAGAAATTGCGGTAGTTTAGTGGCCAAGGTGTTTGGTTCTTTCCCAAGAGAGGGTTCGAGTCCCAAAAATAATTTAAAAAAATTCTTGACTTTATCTTCAACATTCAGTCGGGTTAATCCGACTTGGTTACCACCCGAACGGATACCCGATCATATCTCAAGATTTCGACCAAGAAAATTGGCATTTTTTTATCAAAATTTTCACAATTGAATTTTTAAGTGATTCATGGTCATTTTGAATCAAAAACATCATTTTAAATAAAAAGTTAATTAATACATTTTAATGAACACAATGACAAATTGAAATGATTTTTTTTCATGGTTTTTCATGTTTTAATTTACAGGATCATTGAAAAATCAATAATAAAATCATTTTATAATTTTCATATGCATCAAAATCGAGCCTTTCAAAAAATTCAATTTCAAGGTGCTTGATGAAAACATCAAGACAAAGGTAATATGCTCTGATACTTAATCTAAACATAAATTAATCGACCAAAATACGGAATAAACAAATTAAAGGGATCGAAAACAAGTAAAGTAAGTATCTTACCTCAAATCATTGAAATTGTTCTTAAAACTCCAAACTAATCAAAACTGTTTTTCTCTCTGTGTTAGGCATTCTAAGCTCTAACAGTACTCAAATAGATGGTATTGTACTGAAATTATATGTTGAGTTTAGTGAACATGATATCCCTTTTAAAGTCATGCTTCTTATCAAAACATCGATCATAACTAACGAACTCTTCAATGACAAAAATATTTAGATCATTAAATGATCTGTTAAAGAAAAATGAAAAATGGAAATTGAAATTTGAGTATAACGGATTGGTTACATTTATTCTCTGTATACTATTTCTCAACCTCCATTTTTTTTCCCTTATTACCATGTTGCAGGTAAAAGGAAGTAGGAACACGCAGGCGATCCATTTTGGCTTGGACCGGAGTGTGTAGATTTAAAGCAAAAAGGTGTTCATTCTTTTGTCGGTTGGTCTGATAGAAGAAACGTCGAGTCCCAACTCAATGTCCTCTTGTAAAATTTGTAGTTTCAGCTAATTTGGTGAGCATTTTCTAACTACTATGAACTTTAAAGGATCCTAAGCTCTTTTTTGAATTGAATGCCTTCGTTAGTCTTTTTGAAAGGTAAAGCAAAAGGCAAGTATAATTAGAAGGAGGTGACTCTTTAGTGTTTCAGAAAAAGAAACATTAAAGGGAGAATCCATCTTAATTATATTGATAACATTCTTGCACAAACTTTTGCATATTTGGTTTGGCATGCAACAATAGTATTAGTAATCCTAATAGATATGGTATGATGTTAGCATATTTGGTTTGGCATGCAACATAAAGAAACCTTTTTTTTTAGAGTACATGGTATCAGTGGGATGATGTTAACACAATAAGTAAAGGGAGCTGATGATAAACTTTAATATCAAGTGATATTGGTTAGTGAATTAGAATAAAAGATATTTTACTTTTTTTTATAAACAAATGAATTTTTTTTTCAAACTATTCAAAATATTATAATACTTTTAGAGGTAAAGTTTTTATACACTCAATCAAATGAGTTCAACTTCATCTCATCTAGCCTCAATACAAATAAAATTGATAATTTATATTTCAACTATAATCCACTGATCTTGTTGTGGTTAACGTTCGGTCTATTCTTACCATTTTTGTAATTAAACTTCATATGCCATCTTCTTGTAGTTTCTTTTTTAAAAAAAAATTAAACCTTTTAATATTAAAATAAATGTATTGCTTTTCGAAAAGTAAAGAAAAATACATATATGGTTCATTAAATGTGCCTTTCTAAGACGTTAGAAGCAAAATTTTGTTGCTTACAAATGTTAGTAAAATAGGGGTAAAATGTTTATTATGTTCCATATGAAGAAAAATGACAGCTAAAATAATAATCTTTCAAACATATGGTTTTTAAGAATTTTTAATAATAGTTAATATTTTTAATTTATTAATTTAATTATTTTCGTAATCTTAATTAACTTCAGTCTACACGTTAATAAAAAAAATATATAATAATTATGGTTCATATTGTTGCTTACAAATGTTAGTAAAATAGGGATCAAATGTTTATTATGTTCCATATGAAGAAAAATGACAGCTAAAAAAATAATCTTTCAAACATATGGTTTTTAAGAATTTTTAATAATAGTTAGTATTTTGAATTTATTAATTTAATTATTTTCGTAATCTTAATTAACTTCAGTCTATATATACGTTAATAAAAAATATATATAATAATTATGGTTCATATTAGATATTTATAAAAAAAAAAAAAAGAAGGAAACGATGAGGATGAATAAGTTTAATTACAAGCTTTAACATGCAATTAATTTCTTTAAATTAAATGAAATTGTGCAATCTTTATGCTTAGTTATTATGTTGTTTTAATTTATTAAACTGGATTTAATTTCATCTTAGATTGATTAACTTAGAGTCTCCTGTCAGGTCTTGCTTTACTTTATATTGGTTTTTTATTAATAAAATTGCTTGACTTTTGGTGACAAAAGAGGCGATAAAACAAATCATCTATATTAGATTTTTTTAATAGTATAATATTAGATATTTGTAGTTAACAACTCAGTGAAACTTTGCCTATATATATACTAAGGGTTTAAGTACCCTTCACATAGTTCAAAGCAATTAAGTAATGTTTGATATATAATATATCAAATATATTATAATAATAGAAAAGAATTTAAGAAAATGATAAAAATAATATTATTAAAATTTATAATCATAAAAAATAATATTTTTATATTTAATTTATATATTTTTACTATTAAAAGAATATTTATTACGTAATTTTATTTTAAATATTTAATTAAATATGATTTAATATTAAATTTTATCAAATTATTTAATATTTAATATTATTAACATATCATTTTTATTGTTATTATAAATGTTATTTTTTTCTTTTTTAAGCTTAAAGTAATCTCTATATTATTGAGTATTGATATGTTTGTTCGGTGGTTATCATAAATATAACTTTTATATTTTAAATATAATCTATAAATTGCTTTATTTTAAAAAATGTTTATGCTCCCAGAAGAGAGAGAGAGAGAGAATATATCTTACCTGTATGCAAATTAGAATTATCTGAAAAACAAATATTCAATAAGTGAGTAATTTCGGGTGGTTTTATTCGTTTTATTAACTTGTAAAAATCTTAAAACAAAGGAAAGTACGTATGATAATATCATTATTGTGTCATTATGTTTAATTTGTTTGATAAATTATAGTAATTAATTAAAAAATATGAAAATTTATTCGTTGGACTAAATGGGCAACAAGTTGTTTTGATGATAGGAACACATCTTTGGTCTTAGCTGGATCTTTTCCAGCTTGCAAATAAAGAGAACATGCTTCTGGTTCTGGAATTACCATCGAACATGGATGATCTCTCATCACTTTCTTTGACTTTAAAAGTAAAATTAAAATATGAGTCTATCTATGATTCTTATGGTGGAACCCTAGGTGTCAAAGCCGACAAGCCAGCCGTCGAGCCATTTTTCATAGTTTATCAAATTGACTTCTTTAGCACGAGTTGGCCAATATTCGTTATTAAACTTATGCTAATATCACATTTTTTGGAATCATTTTTGCATAACACTTTTTATGTAAAAAATATTATAATTTTTTTATATATAATATTAAGATATATTACAATATAAAATATATCGATGATATTAATAAAAAATAGGAACCTTCAAATACAAAAGATGATTAAGCAATATTTTAAATATTATTTTTTATTTTTATTTTCATTATAAAGTCAAAATTATTAAGATTATAAATAATAATAAAAATGAAAAGATAAACAATATTTATAGAAAAAACAAAAAATATATAACAATTACATAATTTTTTATACCAGCAATTCTGACGAAATAATACAAAAAAATTATAATATTTTAAAATTTAAATACATATTTTAAATAATGTTTATAAAATAAAAATTACTTGATTAAATTTATTAAAAAATTAAAAATATAAATAAATTTATATTTAATAAATTTTTGTCATGATATCACTTCATATAATAAATATAGATTTTTTTTCTCAAATTTTTATTTATATTGTCTTTACTTTTGTTAAATATGAATTTTTCCATTAAAAAAAATTTGAGAACCATTATATTCGAAATCAAGCTCTAGCACGCCTCAGTAGTTTCTGATATTTAACCTGCACCTTACAGATTCACAATGAATGACTCGATCACTCAATGATGCTTCGTTCTCTCAGCTCTTCCTTGAGCGCCTACTAGGGTGTGATTGAATTCTTAACACTAAATTTACAGTTTTTCTGATCAATTAAAAGTTACAAGGTTAGATTTTGAAAAAATATATAATTATACTATTATTAATTAAAAAAAACTAATTAATAGATTTTTATGTCCCAAAAAATATATTTTTATATTCAATCTAATTCGATCGATATATTTAAATTAAAAAATTTGATCTAATCCATTAAATTCGAATCGGATTGAAAATACAATCTATTTTAATTCGTATCGAATTGATAAATTTTATAATCTATTATATTTAATCATGATCAAATTCTTATTAAATTTTAAATAAATACATATTTTATTTTATAATATATTTTATTTAAATATTATGCGTAATATAATTTTATTATTTTAACTTAAAAAATAAATATAAATATTTATAATAATTTAATAATTATACGTACATATTTTTTTATTTTTTAGTTCTAAATATAAATAATAATAAATATTAATTTAAATTTTAAATTTATTTATGTTATGTTTTATATATGATAATATTAATAAATAAATTTTAATATTAATATAAAATTATTCAATTCTAAAAATCTTATCTATATGTATTTAAATTTGTTAGTGTAGATTATATCATCTATATTATTATTTATTTTAATTTTTTTATTGAAGTTATAGCTTACTCATGTACGGCTTTGTTAGAGAAATTGGCGCCGAGAATTTCGCGGTACTCGAAGTTGTTTTTTTTTTATATATTTTGATAAGATCAAGGGATTAGGTTGGACGAAAATGTTTTTTCTCGCTTGCCCACGGTAATGTGGGCCCAACCATGGACCTTAACCTTATTTAATCACATAGCTTCCAACTACGTGACACTAACGAATGACTCGGACTAGATCTGTTCTGTCCCATTCTCACACCCTTCGTATAAATCCCAATAATATTATATTTAATATTTATAAATTCCTATCTCTATGCGTACCGAATAAGAAAATAATGACAAAAACTGGTTAAATCTTTGATTAGTTAATACAATTGATTGTATAATAATATATACGGAGCTGTTCTCATAAACATCTTTGAAAGATTCATTACATCTCTAATCTCTCCCCTTCAAAAATTATTTATTTTTTTTAAATATGAAAAAATATATTTTAATTTCATACTTCAACATCACTTTTGTGTTTTAAAAAACCAACATTAACATTTTTAAGATACATAAATTATAATTATATTAATTAATATAAATTTGTATGTGTATATGTAGGAGTGAGAATCTAAAATTACTTATTTTTGGTGGATATAAATATGATTTAAATTTAAGATTTTTAATACAAATTCGATACAATAATAAAATCAATCCAAGTGAAGTTAAATTCGTATAAATAAGATTTTTTTTAATCGGATAAAATCATATTGATATTAAAATTTATGTATGAATTATTTTTATATATAAAACATAAAATACACAAATTTAAATTTTAAATTGATATTTTGTAATAAATATTATTATTTGTAGTCATAAATTAAAAAAAAATAAATATGATTTTACAATTATTAAATTATTATAAATATTTATATTTATTTTTTAAGCTAAAATAATAATATAATATAATTATAGTATATATAATATTTAAATATAACACATTATAAATTAAAATATGTATTTATTTATAATTCAATAATAATTTGGTTCAGATCGGATACAATGGATTATAAAATCTATTAATTTGAATCCGATCCGAATCCAAACAAATTATATAATTTTTTATTCCGAATTGGTTTCGATTATAAAATTTATCAATCCAATCTGATCTAAATCTGATAGATTAGATCAAATTTCTCAATTTAAACATATTTATCGAAGTATCTATTCACCTCTATATTTTGGTTGTATGTATAAAGAATAGTTTATTTATTTAAAAATATATTTATTTGATGTTTTGATGTTATTTTATTTAAATATTTTACTTTTTCAATTATACATCTTTATAGATTGAGTAGTGTTACATGCATCAAGTTATATGTTAATTATTAATTAAATATAAAATTATGAAGTGAATGTAAGATGTTTTATTAAGATGGATTAATTAAATTTCATCGTGTGAATTTATATATATATTAGTTAGTTGTGATAAAAAAAATTATAGCAGTTTTTTTTTTCTAGAACCCATGGATTTATGTTAGATAAGTTTTGACTTGTATTTTAAACAAAAATATATTTTATCTTTATTTCTTTTAAATTTTAAAAGATATTATTTACAATTATAATCCCAACGTTTCTTTATGTTTGTTTTTTTATTTATGCATAAATTATATAAATGGAACAACATTTATTGTTTGATATTTAAAAAATTAATAATTTATTATATTTATTTTTATTAAAAATTATATTTATTAAATATTTTGTTTATATTCGTTATATTTCTATAAAAATTATATACTCGTACTTTATTTAAATTAAATTAAATTATATATATATATATATATATTAAATTTAATTCTACCATATTAATCACACTATTTTTCTTTATTTATAATTGATTGAATTCTTTTTTTAATTTTACTAATAATTATGTTCTTAATTTATTAAAAATTATTTTAATAATTTTATAAATAATTATTTTAATAATTTTTATAAATAATTATTTTAATATTTTTTATAGATAATTATTTTATAATAAGTATGTTATTTTAAAAAAAGAATAAATATGTTGATATATTAAATATTTAAGAATTAAAATTAATTGATATTTTTATTTTTTATCTCTATATTGGATTTTTGTTGTTATTTTTGTGAAAATTATGAATTAAAATATTTTGTTTACTAATTTATTCAAAGTTTAAATAATGCACTTACATTATATTTGATTTAAAAAAAAATCATAAGAAGAGATAATTTTGAAGCTCATAATGTTTAATAAAATTATTGATATTTATTATATACACGATACTAATGAACCGAATCAATGACATAAAATTTATTTAAATATATTAAAAATTTAAAAATTGAGTGTTAATTACACAACACGTACATATAACTCTAATTTGTGCCTTGTACATGTCTAAAACTAATGTTATTTCACCATAAAAATAAAAATAGGTGCGTCAATATTATATATCTTAATTTCTCCTTTTATATTTCATATGAATTCATGTATTGTGTATATTAAAAGAATTATCCTCCCTGTATTTACAAACTGATTTAAAAAAAAATCTAGAAAGGATTCTATTTTGCTTTATTTTTGTAATATTTTTTTATGTTAAGAAATTTTTAAGTTATAATTTATTTTTATATATGTTATTCAAGTCTCTCATAAAATATAATAAATTAAGGCAAAAAATAAACTCTCTCAAGCTAGGACTTTTTTTCATTTATTTTCAACTTCCTTATTAAAAATTTACATATCTATACACATATCAAGAAATAACAAAAAATTTACAAGTTAATTTTTAATAGATCTTAAACAAAATAATAATACTTGTAATGAAACAATAAATTAATTAAACATTATTAATTCAATAATTTTACTTGTAATGAAACAATAAATTAATTAAACATTATTAATTCAATAATTTAAGAAAAACCTCGTTAACGATGAAAAAAATACAATTATAAGTTAATCAAAATTTTAAAATTAAACGTTGATACAACAAAAGTAAAATTAAGAATCAAGGAAATCTTTTTCATGATCTTGGAACAAAGAAAAGTCATAAAATAAAGTATATAACAATAAAATATTCTATATATATATATATTTGAAATAGAGATAAGAGAGAATACTTACATTCATTAGTCGAATAAGTTATTAATTTATCTATATTCTTGTACATGTGTAACTCTTATGTGCAATTTATTTACAAATGTCACATTTTCTTATATTTTTCACAATCTTAAATTTTGATGAATCATGCATTATAGAATTTGTTTTTTTTCCTTTTTTTCGATATAATGAGACGACCCTTATAAGGTTTAACATTTGACTCTAAGAAGAAATGTTATGATTAATGGACTGGTTAAGAAATGATATCACAAGCATTTTCTTGTTCTATTAAAAGCCATGTTCTATTCTTTAATTGAAGATCAATGATGTTACTCTAAATTCATCTATTTCACTAATAAAATTACAATAAGATGAAGTAAATGTATACATGTCAATCTTCCATCGTGAGTATATAAGATCAAGAGGTATTGACTCTTCTTCCAATTCCAACATCTTATGGGCACATAAAAGACCCATTGTTGCTACAAATTGGACACTATACAATATGTATGTTCGTAGATATAAATTTAACTATTTTAAATTGTCTCACCAATTCTTTTAATATAAAACAAGAAACATGATGAACAAGATCTTTAAGAAGCTAACATTATAACTGTGAGGGATTTGAACCCTTTTAGTAGATAACTAGTTTTGATATCTTGAAAATCATTATATATGATAAGATAATTTTTTTCTTTCACTTGATGAAAGTCACCAGTCAAAAGTTATAAATACTTTTTAAGTTTGGTATGTGTATTTTCTGCCATTGAAAAAACATGATTTTTAATGTGCAAGTATTTTTCAATCTATGTAAAGACAAGCTTCTCTTTCAAAGGAAGTCAGATTTTTTCAAGGTAGTTCAATATATCTTTTCTTCTTTTGTATAATATCTCAAAAATTCTCTTTCCTTTCTTATATGTTGTTTCACTTAAAGAGTATACAACTTCATTCAATTTTGATAGAAATGAATTTCAATCATTTTTTTTCCTTCAAATAAAAGCTTAGAATATGATAAGACATTCTTTTCAATGTGTCATATACAAAGAAGGACAATACTTAGCGTTCATCAAAGCTAATTCTTTGTCGAACACAATTACATAAGATTGACTAAAGCCTAGTATATTTTTGAAATAATTCAAAACCCATATATAATCATCTCTTTTTTTGCTAGGAAAGCAAGACATGAATAAATTGTCTTGATAAAACTTGAGATTTTAACAACTTGTTAATTTTGTTATATAATACATCACAAAAATAGTTGAATAACTCACGGTAAGTATAACTGAGATCGAATGTACAAAAAATAAATACATTATGTAACCAAATTGATCATACTTATCATTGTAAACGAAATCCCCTTAATTATATTCATCAAATAGTCTTAGATGTTAATTGAAGCATTGAATTCTTTTAATAAAGAGAGGAAAGCATTTGACATGATGGTATATCAGATTTCGTCAAATTTTCAATATCGATGATTACTTATTTAAACAAGCAACAACATGAGGGTTGACCAAACATGTCACTTAAAGGTTAATTATTATGTGACCCGTTTCTTAACTCAATAGCCCAAAAATGAAATCGTTAACACATTTCTTTCTTTGAATTTGAAAGGATAATTTATAAGACGAGATGAAGTATTTCGTTATTGATAATCAATAGGAATATTTTATATATTTATATAATAACCATCTCTATCATAACAAATAGTAACATAATGGTTTTTATTTAAGTCTTTTATAGAGGTTGCATATCCTTACTTTGAGAAAAAATCGAGAACACACTCAAAAATATTTTTTTGATTTTTAAATTTATCACCAAAAATGTTATTCATAATATATTTTTTATCAATACTATCAACAATATTTATTACCGTATAAATTAAAATATTACATTCACAAACCTTAATTAATATACTAAAATAAATTAATCACGAATTATTAATGTCATTTATTGGTAACTAACAAATATAAATGAAAAAAATTATAAATAAAAATAAAAATATATATATTTATCATGTTATTTTATTAAAATATAACAAGTAGTTTGAAAATTATTAAGATTATTAAGATGCTTATTGATATGAGATAATATAAACACTAAATAAATAAATTCATGCAAAAATTAATAGTCACAAGTGAATAAAAATATGAAAGAGAAAATCAAACCAACCATTTATATAAAAAGATATTATGATGAGGTTGTATCTATCTTGTACTCATCAAACAATATTATTGATCTTTTTATTTATTTTAAGAAAAATGATAAGTCATTTTTTTGAATGGAGTGACGAAACATAAAGATTAATATAACTCATTAAGCTTAATTTTGATGAAGAAATTACAAAGAAATAACTCATTTTGGTATTAATTAAAAAAAATGTAGCCTGATTGATCGAACGGTTCTTAAAACTTCCCAAGCACAATAGACATAGTGAGTAGCTGAAGCCAAAGCTGAGGGAAAAACGGCTCCAAGCGCCGAATAAAAGAAACTGTAAGTTTCTGCCGCGTCAGCACAGAATAGAAGTTCCAATTCTTTAATTTTTTCGTTGAAAGAAAGGAACTTTTAAGAGAGAGAAAAAAAAAGAAAAAAAAAAGCAAGAGAACAGCTAGAAATACTGTTTTTTTTTTTAAATAATTATTTAGGAGCCTTACCCTTATTTATTATTAGTTGGTTTTATTGTTATTGTTTGTGCATTTAGAGAAGAGGAAAAAAAAAGGGAGAAGAGGAGAATGTAATTTTTGCAGGTCGGTGGTTCTTGTATCCGCGTTTCTAGATCACAACGTTTAATCCATTTCCTCATTTCTTCTCGCGCCTAAATCTCCTTATTCCTACCACCATTCTCTCTTTTCCTGTAATTTTCATTCTCTTTTCTTTTTCTTACGTTTCTTCTGATTCTAGTTTCTTCTTCTTTCGAAAATTTAGATTGTTTCTACCTTTGATTGAATTCCACATTGACGTTGATTTTTGTGATTTTTCCCTATTTGAATGGATTATCTACAGTACGTTTTCGATTAATAGCGTTTCATCGATTTTTTCTAACGTTTTCTTTTTAAAAACTCACTGTTTATAATTTGTATAATACGTGTTTTTAGCAATCTCAATCCTTAGAAGATCTCGGCAATTTTGTTCGATTCATCGTTGGCTCCGTTATTATATTGGATGATTTTCCACTTATAATTTGGTTGATGAATGCTGTTTGGTTTATGCAGGAAATCTGGTTGATTGTAACGGATGGAGGATTGAAGGTGGTTATATTCTTTTTTTTATTGACTTTTATTTTAAAATTTCTGGATTCCTTGCGTACGAACAATGTCCACGAGGAATGAACATCAAACTGTCCCGTTATCGGTGCTTTTGAAGCGTGAATTGGCCAATGAGAAGGTTGAGGGACCAGAGATTGTACACGGTCAGGCAAACCACAGCAAGAAAGGGGAAGATTTCACTTTCCTCAAGACAGAATGTGAAAGAGTGATCGGGGATGGTGTGTCAACATTTTCGGTTTTTGGGGTATGTTTTGTGTTTGCGAATTCCTGATCAGTATGAAAAAAATGTGGATTTTGTTTAGTTGTTATTTGTTTGAAGATCGGTAACTGAGACATTTAATGAGTGTAGACATCTGTCTATAAGGTATTATAAGAGGTCAGCTATATCTTATTTTCAAACATCTGGATTTATTGGCCTCTGTATGTACCTAGGTAATTCGTGATCGAGTATGCATGCTAGGTGTTTAGCTACAAGTGAATTTTTAATGCTGCTGCTTGTATACAATTAGAGTTCTACACCGGAGTTAAATGAACTAATAGATATATTTTCCATGTGCTCATCAGAAAGAAAATGCCATCAACTAGCATGCTTGATGCTGTGATTTATGGTTGTCAAGTTTTCTTTAGGAGTTGTCCATTGTTTGAATTAGTGTAAAGCTCACAGCTTAGTGTTGCTATGTCATTTTCAGCTATTTGATGGACATAATGGACCGGCAGCTGCTATCTACACAAAGGAGAATCTCTTAAATAATGTTTTAAGCGCTATTCCTTCAGATCTTAGTAGAGATGAATGGGTAGCAGCACTCCCACGGGCTTTGGTTGCAGGCTTCGTCAAAACAGACAAAGATTTTCAAGATAGAGGTATGGATAAAAGATACTTTCCTTGTATCTGTATTGTATTGTAATGTGTGCTCTTGCTGTTTGGTAAATGTTCTGTGAAACAAGGGTATCTCTCTCATTTATTATTTGATCTTATAACTTAAAAATATTTCATTTTTTAATGTCTAGTAATTGGTCATGGTAGTTAGATATCAAGTTGAGTTCGTGTTTTACATAAACCCAAAACTTAACCTGGGTTAATAATTTTAAGATACATTAGTCACTCTGGTAAAAAGTCTTGGCTAGCTTACCTTTTCAGATGTCGGTTTCTCCCACACATATGCGTCCTATAGTTTTTGCCTTTTTGTTGGTGATTCTTCTGTTACTCCCTGTAAATGAGATGACTTAGCTGGTTCTTTATACTTATGCGAAAATGTATGCCTGTATTGATGTAAAGAATGATGCCTTTGAGATACCAATTTTGACACTTGTATTTATGTTTTACAGACTCAGTTTACTAGCTCTTTTTTTCCGAGTTTCTCTCTATTCATGTGATTAATATATGTTGTTAAATTCTCAGCACAAAAGTCAGGAACAACTGTCACCTTCTTAATTATTGAAGGGTGGGTCTTAACTGTTGCTTCTGTTGGTGATTCTCGCTGCATACTTGAGGCTGCTGAAGGTGGTATCTATTACTTGTCTGCAGATCATAGGCTTGAATGCAACGAAGAGGAGTAACTTACTAATCTAATGTGCTTGCAATTCAATTAAAAATAACTTTTCTGTTGACTCTGCTTGTATTTGTGTATTTTGGTAGGAGGTTGCGTATCACAGCAAGTGGGGGTGAAGTGGGTCGTCTGAATACTGGTGGTGGTGCGCAGGTATTTTTTCGTTGCAGTTCTATTTGTTTCTTTGTTTCGATAGCTTGCTGAGTGCTTTCCCTCATCTTTTTGGGTTGCATGGGTTGCATAGCTTCTCTTTTACCTTGTTTTTCTTTGAAAGAAATGGTGAAACAATCACATACACACTTGTAATGGATGGGGCTCAAACCCGTGTCCCTAAATATCAACAAAAAGCATATGTTATTGCACAACAAGGCAATTGGCTTCTCATTTATCTTTCTTTGGACATCACATGTAGACATGTTTTTCTGAATGGATGATTTGCTTGCTGGAACAGTGGAATATTTTATCTCCATACTAGGAATTTGATATAAAACAAGCCGACTTGCTGGATGTTGGAATTTAATTGCACTCCACTAGAGGGATGGAGCCTCTTAACAGTTATGATATTACAGACCCATTTTTTTGAAAAACGATCAACAACTACATTGAATCCCCCCTTTCTTGTCAGCCTGCCTGTTAATGATAATAACTTGGTTTTATTCTGATACAGCTTTTGGAATTTCCATGTTTAAAAAGAATTCATATATCCAATCCTGTTAATAGCAAACTTGTCTAACAAATTTCCTTCATTTTTAGGTTGGTCCCTTGAGGTGTTGGCCTGGTGGCTTGTGTCTCTCACGATCCATCGGAGATGTTGATGTGGGAGAGTTCATTGTGCCTGTTCCTTATGTAAAGCAAGTGAAGGTTTTGTTTGTCGTGTTCTTATCTCATTTACTTGTTTATCTTCCTTTTATCAGTCGCCCTTTGTTGCTTTCAAACTAAGATTGATTTAATGGTGCATCTTTTTGTGTGTCCTTTGTTTACTACCAACTCCTTTATCCTATTTTTCATGTTTGCGTTATATCTACAGCTATCTACAGCTGGTGGTAGGCTAATCATTTCAAGTGATGGTGTGTGGGATGCTCTAAGTGCTGAAGCTGCTCTAGATTGTTGTCGTGGGATGCTACCTGATGCTGCAGCTGCACAAATTGTTAAGGTACACTGACAGATAAACATTCTGTTTCATGTAAAAAACTGTGTGAAAGTTCATATATAGACATCTGCATGTGTATATAGATCATAATATTTTCACCTGACCAATACATCTTTGATATGCGTGGCCCTCCTATAGCATGATTTCTTTCTGATTTAGTGTATTATATATATATATTTTTTACTCTTTCTTACCTTTTTTATTGCATTTCTAGGAAGCAGTGCAGGCAAAGGGGCTTCGAGATGACACAACCTGCATTATTATTGATATTTTACCACAGGAGAAGCCAGCTGCTCCTTTCCCCCCTCCAAAAAAGCCAGGGAAAGGAGTTTTTAAGTCAATGTTCCGCAAAAAGCCAAATGAATCAACTTCTAATATCGATAAGGAGTACATGGAGCCAGATGTTGTGGAGGAATTATACGAGGAAGGATCTGCCATGCTTTCAGAAAGGTTTGGTCTGCTAAATCAAATTTAATCTTCTGATTATGTGGCAAGTTTTGACTCGAATGCTTTCTTTTCTCTTTTCCTCTCTCTCTCTCTCTCTCTCCCCCGCATTTTTATTTTGCTTCCCTTTCTCCTTTATGGGTTTGACGTGAAAAGTAATCAGGTTTGATGTCTTTTGATACGATTAATGGTTGTGTGGAATGCAGATTAGACACAAAATACCCACTTTGCAACATGTTCAAGCTGTTCATCTGTGCTGTTTGTCAATTAGAAATTAAACCAGGCCATGGTATTTCGATACATGCTGATTCATCTAACCCTAGAAAACTGCGTCCCTGGGATGGCCCTTTCCTCTGTGTAAGTTGCCAAGAGAAGAAAGAGGCCATGGAAGGGAAAAGACTGTTAGGAGGTATGACCTCTCTTTCTTTTTCTACGTGCAAATAGTTATTAAGGATTGTGTCTCATCCTTGAATTAATAGTCATTGCTTTGGTTTCAGATAGATATAGTAGTGGAAGTGACTAGTGAAACTTTGTCAGCTATTTTTGCTTTTTGAGAGCACTAATAAACCTTTCGAAGTTGATCATAATCGGAAAGAGCTAAAGCATTCTGGCGATATTCATTCATTCAGTTTCTTGCAAATGATTTTCAACCCATAGATTGATTTAACTATGGCCGTCCACTTTCGGGTTTGATTTAGATCTCTATTTTGTCTTTCCACAATCTAAGTCAGAAGTTATCCCACTTACTGCTGCTGGTATATTGGATATTTTTCTTTCCCGACTCGGAGCAAATTAGCTAATTGCCAGACTCCCCTCACAAGTGTTGTGGAAGGATTGTATAATATAACTATGCATTAGAGGTAATTTACTTTTCTTTCTGGATCCACAGAGTTCCAAATCGTAGACCTAACATTCAGTGGAAGCGAGCTCGATATATAGTACTATTATATTGAAAGTTTGGTGTGGCCTAATACACACTTATTTAAAAGTAGGAAAGTCGTCTGATTAGCTTTCTGAATGGATTTGTTTAATCAGCCCTTGTATGTAATCCTTCCGCAACAAGAAGGAAGGAAAACCTTCAAATTGAACAGGCAATTGTTATTTGTTCTTTTCCAGGAAAATTTTTCATTAGGAGTTAGTACCCTATGTGCCGAATGCTGATGGTGTAGTAATCAGTCCACGGGTCTTCCCATTCTCATCGCTGTAAATGCTCTTACATTTGCAATGCATTTTGCTTCCGTACTTCATTAACTGACAAAAATGATGGCCCTTCATGGAAAATCTTTGGTACCGTCCAATTGGTTGTCTTTAAGAATGAGACTGAGCTCGAGTCTATTTTTTTCTTCCCCTTATTAAATTGTATAAATTATAGTGAGCATTGTTTGTAAAGTTTCTTATCAAGAACATTGAAAGAGAATGGTTAATCTGTCATATACTCATATCAAGGATCCAGTATCTGACATTGGACCATCACCAGCTTTACATCATTTTTATTTTGGGAAAATAAGTTTTTTTAAAACTTATAATAACAAAAGTATGATCATTTATGTTTAATTTATATATTTTTATTATTAAAAAAAGTTTCACATAATTTTATTTTAAATATTGTCTAATTAGATATCGTTTAAATTGAATTACAATTATTTAAATTTAGTTAATGTTGAATGTCATTTAAATGTAACTATTTCAAGATTATTGAGGTGTTATTTTTTTATAAATTTTAAAAATTATATTTTTTTAATTTTCCTTTTTTTATTTTTGTCGCTAAGCATGATTCTCGATTTCTTCAATAATCTTTTCGATTACAATTAAGGCATGTTTCATGTTTAGATCAAAGCCAAACAAGCTTAGTTTTCTGCAATTAAATCGCTTTGTAATTTTAGTGTATATTAGAAAGGACGGATAAGCTTGGTTTTTTTTTTGTCTTTTTCCTTCGAGGTAAAAGAGAGGGTCTTAGAGCTTTTGAAGAGGGAATACCGTCATAAACCCAATAAATATCGACTACTTTGATCATTATTTTTGTATGGATTTGATTCAGGAAACTCTAAAAAAAATGCCAAATTTTTAGTGAGTCAGTTAAAAAGAAGTATAATAAGAGAGGTTCAAAAATTGATGAATATTGTTTATTTAATAAAGCACTATTAACACTCACATTAAAAATAATGGACCACATATGATGTCCGCAAATGCAAACATATAAAATAATTAATCTTTAGAATTTATAGTCATTACATAAACAAGTTTCTGATAGAAGTTGGTGAAGAAGTTGACATGCATGGACTCAGAATTCAAACGTCTTTTTCTCTTTTTTCAAGTCATGTTACCAACATACCATTCGTCCCGGTTAATTGTGTGGGGGTGCACAATCCAAAGACCAAGTCCAAACACGTGCTCAAAGCAAGGGCTTTGAAAGCCAGCTTTGATGAAATTATGTTTTCGCCTTTCTCATTAATAAACCTCCCAATGACCTGATAAATAAATTAATAAGGAGAATATGAGTAAGGAGATATAAACAGATAGAACATCAAATACCAATGTTGAGAGATACAGTTATACAACGTAAATTAAAAAACACTTATATATATTACAACTATAGTATAATAATAATTGTTTGTATGATACATTATTTAATATTTATTAAATATTTTTTTTAAAATTAAAAGAGTTTGCGTCTTGTCACGTGTGTTAAAAAGAGAATATGAATATGGTGTTAGTATTAATAATGCTAGTGGCAAGAAGTAGACAATGAAAAAAAGAAGGAAAAGCAACCCCACCATAGGAATTTCGGTTTGGCAGGAAGACTAGGAGCGAAATCTTTGTTTTAAGCAGTGTTTGCTTCCTTTTCTTTTCTTATCTTTTATCCTTTTTTTTTTTGTGAAATTTGAATAATGATTTAGTTTTTGAGTGGCTTTAGTGGTGTGTATGCCTCAGTCCACCGTAATAATGCCTCCATGATTGAGATGTTGACCTTTACTATATATTCTCGCTAAATCCTCTTAAGTCACTCTTTGCTGGACTGGACCATTATGTACACGTGTGTGTGGGCTCTGTTAAGGTACTGGAAGTTAAGGTTCATACACTAATCCCAAGTCTAAAACGAGTTCTTATTATATGAATAAAAAAAAAAATTATTCTTTCTTACTATTGACCACCGTCTTTTCAAAACATGGAACATCTCAGATTTATAGCTTAATTTTGGCACATAATTATCTTCTATAATTTTGATTTATATGAATATAAATATATTCTTTGTCAAAAGTTATTAATGAATCTCAACATTCTATAATTTATTCTTTTTTCATTTGTGACAATAATATTATCATGGATCATCCTTATCTCACTCTTATCTCACTATAACATGAATAATTTATATTTTATATTTTAATTATTAAATTAAATTCATTAAATAATTTTTGGATATTACTCTAACCTATAATAAAATATTCAAAATCAATTATTAAAGAAAATTTCATTTTCTTAAAAAAGAAATATACATACAACTCACACATTTATAATTTGAACTTAAAAAATCCAAATATTTCACATATCTAAATAGATTACATGTTTTTAGTTACAAATTCATTACCAAAAATGAGTTAAAAAATATAATTAGTCCATTCTGATATCTTTTATACTACCAAGGTAACAAATCTTTACACATAATACTCATTTTCTAGTTCGAGCTTCTCAACACATGAAAGTTTAATAAATAAATAAATAAAATGCACAACTATCTTAACAATAAAGGTAAAATTTAGGGTTTTGATATCTCTATCAAATTCTTCATTATCTGAGCCAATTTTACTTTCATTTTTCTTCATTTTATTCTATTGAATGTTCAAATCGTTCGTCGTCTTTGGGTTTTTAGCCCTTTGATCTTATTAGTTCAATTTTCTTTTTAGGAGCTAGCCACTTTACTCACTAGACTTTGTTATCTAGTTTTGTTATTTTAGATCAATGTTTACTTGGATTTTATTCTTGTTTGTGGTTTTCCTTTATACAATAAGAAATTTCATTAAGTTACGTAGGTCTATAATGGTCAAACATTAAGGAGCTTATCATTGAAGTACTAATGGATCAATATATTAATTCTAAAGATCTATTAAAGGTATTTCTATGTATTTGGACAAATAAAGGTGTTACTAAACTTAAGTTTTTAAATAGTGCTACTTTTTTGTTATATTTGAATAAATTGATTATCTCACCTAGTTTTGCAAAAAATTCTATGGAATTTTAACGGTATCTTACTAATTATGAAGAAGGTAAAGTTAGGTAAGTGTCCGTCCCACATAAGGTTTGATTTCTTGTTGTTCTGGATTCATATACACGACTTTCATCAAATTAGAGAAATTTTTTTATTTTAATGAAAATTGTTGAGAAAATGGATGAAATGTTGAAGGTTAATTCATACTCTATCAATGATCTAGTTAGGTCTGTCAGGGTCAAAATCAGTTTTCATTTTGGATGAGCATTTATTTCTAGTGTATATATTCTATTGACTAACATAATGTATGCTTCAAATTAAAGATGGTACAGATTGACTTGAGTTATGAACGTCTGTCACAATTATATTTTCATTATAGATATCTAACTTATGATACTAAAATGTGCATGAATATTAATGGTTTAAATATTTGTTTTGAGGAGAAGCATTAGAATTTTGGTGAGTGATTGCATGTATACTTGAATATGAGAACTCCTAATCATATCAACGGTATAATTAGTAATACTTTTGGCTCTAATGGTTCTGGTACTTCTAGCTCGTTGGGTCTTAGTCATGCACAAAGATCATGTAGTGTTTTTCCTGTGTATATGATCGTCGCACATAAATTGTATCCAATGAATACGCAAATATATGTATTGTAATAAGTAATATAATGATAAGAAAATATCGTTTCTAAGGAAAATATGTTATTAGAAACTAATTTTTTAAAACTAAAAAAACTATAAATCAATTTTTTTTGTATTTTTATATTTTAAGAAAGCAAAATTAAAAGAACTAAAAGTAAATAACAATAATTAATTAAATCATATTTGGTAACTAAGAAGATATATGAAAAAATATCTAAGAATACTTAATCTCTCAATTTTCTAAACATGTAAATCACTGAAATCTACATAATACAATTATCAATTAATTACATGATCAATTGAATCTAATTTAGCATGTATTACTCTCTCAAGTAAACTGCTCACCATAAAGTAATTAACTTAATCACTCTCATGTCAATTAAATTGCATACTACTCATTAAATTCATCAATTATGATTCACATATATAAGAATCATACATCTATGCCTAAAAACTATGCATATTATTTAATCAAGACAAATAATTAAATAATTCTCTCAAATCTATTCAATTGTCTCTATAAATAAATTATTGGTCAAATAATTAATAGCATAAAAATTAAATTAAAATAATAATTGGGGTAAAATATTAGATCATTACATAGTAAAAATTGGGTTCATAAGATCCCTAGATTAATAAATTAATTACACATAATTGTATTCATAAAGCTCATATTTTTCATAAAGAAAGACATAAAAATTGATAAAGAAAAGAGTAGAAGAAGAAAGACAATCAATCTCTTAATTTTTAATGTTAACATCCTTTTGAATTTTTATCTCTTCTTAGCACTAAAAAATGATTAAAATTATGTTAATGACGACTCCTTAGGATTTACACCATCATATCAACTCAGATCAAAGGATGAGATCAAAACAAGTAGATTTAACAACACTAGCTAATCAAAATGAGACACGTGGCATGTAGGATTTGGTGAGAAAATAAGAGAGCGACGCATCGTAGGGGAGATCGGTCTGGGTCAACGATTGCCGAGTTAGCATCAGTTGGTGTAAAGTGATTCACGCAAATAGTTGGCATGGAGCATGGGTGGAACACAATGATGAATAACGTGTTGGCATGTGGTGAGAAGGTTTGACGACGATGTGAACTAGAAATGAATGTTGTGTTGACACGTTGCAAGGCGATGCATCACTCCTCACACGTGGCGTTCTACGATTCATCGTCTCAGATTGTGTGGCATTTGTATGGCTTATCCAATTAGCTCTTTTGCTTGAGTGACTTCATGTGGTAGATTCTGATTGGTCTTGCATTAAAAATCTATACAAATTCAAAAAAATTATAAATTATTGTTTTACCCCTTTTGACTAAAAAAATTATATTTTAATAATTTTAATCCTAAAAATAATATTAATTTAATAAAACAAGAAAATATTAAGTAAAAAATTACAGTAATGACTCTACCTTCATATAATAATTAGTATGTTGGGAATGATGATTCCTATGTTATATATCATAGGTTGGTTATTGAAGATCATGTAGTTTTTGATAATGGTAATGAGGACATCGATATTATCGTGGAAGACCTAGTTCAAGTTAAAATGGGTAGTGCTCGAGGTTTGTGGAAAGATAAAGGCTTGGATAATATGGGTGGCAAGTTGATTGAATTATGAGGAATTAAAGGATGTGTCTAATGTGAGAATATGTGTGACTCTTAGTAGTGAGTAAGAATGGAACTTATTTGGTGTCCTATTTGACTTACTTTTGTATTAACTTGTGGTTAGTTTAATTGTTTTGGCTTATTTTTATTGTGTTCTATCTCGATTGAGTATGTTAGGTCTTTTTTTGTTTGGTGTTTCATGTATTATGCTTGTGTTTTTCATGTGTGTGTTAGTGTGGTTATTTTTGGGTATTGGTGTTTTATGGCATAGGACTTAAATGTACATTAGTTGATTCTATTTGCACCGCAAAGAAAATGTTTGTCATATAATTAGTGATTTGAGGTTTATCTAAGGCATTTGGTTTGAATGCACTCATTTTAGTAATTATATTATTTCACGTGTACTTAATATTGTAAACTAATGTTATTTATTAGTTATTAATATTTAAATAATAGTCTTTCATTTATTAAAAAATAAGAATTACATGGTTAAATTTAGTATTTTTTTAACAAATACACCTTCAAAATTCCCATTATTTAAAAATATATTATTGGGTGCATGAATCAATTTAGTGAACTTTTAAATAGAAAAACAAAGTATTTATTAATTGTAGTAAAAAAAAATAAAAAGATTCACAAATAATATAATAATTATTTATTATTATATTATTAAAATAAAAACTTAAATTTTTATAAATATATGTTAAATTAATATACTTAAAACAAATTATACAATAAATATCAATGTATTTTCTCATATAATATAACCCAACTATAACTTATTTTCTAAATTATATTTAGTGTATATATAATTAATTATGCGTATTAATTATATTTTAATAAGAAATTAAAAGACTCATAAAATAATTTATTCTATGTGAATAAATTTTAAATTTTAAATTCATATATCCCCTTTTAGTGAAACTTTACAAAGAAAAAAAATCAAAAGATTCATGATTCTTATAATAATTATCTATCATTAAAAAAATCAAAAATTTGTTAGTTATGTGATAGATTCTAATTTTTAAATTATATTTATTGTAAAAATAATTGATTATATGTATTAATAATTATCTTTTATTAGAATAATAAAAGAAAAAATTAGAAAACTTAGAAAATATTTAATTATATGAGAAAAAATTAATGAAATTGACAATTAAAAATAAAATAAAAAGACCCATGAACATTATAATAATTACCTATTATAATGAAATTAAAATAAAACATTAAATTTATACTAAATATTTGCTAAATTAATATACTTAAAAAAAATCTATTGTAAGTATCAATGTATTTACTCATATAACATAATCTTATTATAATTAAATTTTTTAGATAATTTATTTTTAAATTATATTTAATGTAACAAAATTGATTGTATGTATTATTTCTAAAATAATTGATTATATGTGAATAATTTAAAATTTGTACATTCTCATATTGAAAATTTAAAAAAATAAATCAAAAGACTCATGATTATTATAATAAATTTTATTATTATAAAATCAAAATACAAAATCAAAAGTCACCTAAATATGTGTTAAATTTTTATTTATTTTCAAGACTATATTTAATGTAAAAATAATTGACTATATGTATTAATAATTATCTTTTAGTGAAAGAATTAAAAGAAAAACTCAAAATATTGATAAAATATTTGATTCAATGTAAAAGATTTAAGAGATTGGACAATAAAAAAACTCATGAATATTATAATAATACTAATTATTATAAAATTAAAACAAAATATCAATTTTTTTTCTAATTATATGTTAAATTAGTATACTTAAAAAAATTACAATTCATAAAATGTGAACACTCTTTTCTTACTTACTTTTATAAGTTATAATGCATTTAATATTAATACTTTTACATATTCTTCTTCTAATTATAAATGTAATGCATGGATACATTATTACATATATTCATTATTACATATATTGCAGACAAATAAAAATGATATCAAGTTAATTTTACTTTTATGTTATAATTTGAAACATATTGTGTAGTTATGCATCAAGTATATATATTCATTCTAATAAATGTAAAATTTAAGTATTTTAAGCGATAAATAAAATTTAATTTAATTAATAAATTTTAAAGTTACAAAAATCGTTAAATATCAGTGTTATTGTTTATTATTCTATATGTTGAGATTAATCAATATATGTATTTTTCTTACTTTGCCTTATTTTTAACTCATCATTTTGATTTTAATTTTAGATTTTTTTTAATTTATATATTTTTGATCTTGAATTAAATTCTATGCATTTTAAATTAATTGTATTATATTATGACTAATTGTAATATTTTAAGTTAATTTTTAGATATAATACATTTTTTATTGATTAGTATAAGCAAAGATCAATGTTCATGTATAACTGTTAAAAAATGGGAGAGAGAATAAACTAAATGCAAGAAATAATAGATAAATTGATGTTCGAGATTTAAACGTATAAGAAAAAAGAAAAAAATAGATAATTGGGAGAAAATTATAAATTATAATTCAATTCATTATGATTTGCTTTAGAAGTACAATGATATGTTTTATTTATATGATTTAAATAACAAATTTGATAATAAAAAAATAATTAATAATAATCATCAATTACTAAATGACAAATCTAAATCTAAATACAAAATTTAATGATAATCAAATAGTATTCTAATTACGAGATAATAATTTTAATTTATATAAATCTTAAATTTAAATTATTATTATCTCTTTAGTTTGGATCAATCTTTTTCGTTGACAAAAATTCGACCCTTGATGAATTATAGAGCCATAAATTAATAATTAAAACTTAATATATAAGTGTATGATGTCTTTGAGATTTATGATTAATAGATTACTCAAATTTCTGAGCAAACATTTTACCTTTATAACATTTAATAATCCAAGAATTGATTGAAAATTATCATTAGAAAATGAGCACAAATGAAAAGTTGAACACTTAATTATTTTCAATTTATGTCCCTTAAAAGTGACGTGTATAGAGTAACTTTCTTCTAAATAGAAGGCATTATATTTGCTCTATCTGATCATATTTCTCCCTTAATTGATTATAACTGATATTTGTTAGAAATTATCATATTTTTCCCTTAATTGATTATAACTGATATTTGTTAGAGATTAAAACTAATATGGATTATGAGATTTAGTTAAGATTTTTAGCCATACATGATTTATTATCTACCTTATATTTTTGTTTATTTATTGATGACAATAAGCAAAGAAAATGAGTAAATTCGATTGAAACATTTTTCTTTTTTTAAATTCAATTATATGATTAATGTTTTTTCTTAAGAGATTAAACGATCGAGTTAATTTTTTTATTTGTAATTTAAAGGTAAAGTATTCTTGTTCAAACAAATAATTGTAGGAGAAACTAACGAAGTGTAATTATATTTGATCTAGTTAATTTGATTTAGAAGTATAGATATGTTATATTTATATGATTAAAATAAAAAAAATAGATAATCATAAAATAAATAATGATAATTATAAGTAACAAATCTAAATATAAATATAAATTTTAAATTAAATAATTATCATATAAAGTGTTTTAAAAACATAAAATAAAATATTAATTATTAATTAAATATAGGTATTAGGTATCAAGTGGGACGAGCGGAGGTCGATTAAATTATAACATGTTACTACTTGTTATGGGCATAAAAAGATCAATCAAAAGGGAAAATCATGCCTCTTATTCGTGACGTAATGCTTATGGAAGGTGCAGATCATCCCTCTGTTTTGTTTTTTTTTTTTTTTTTGAGTAAATCAGGAGGCTGCTTAAATCGATAATATATATTGCGTTGAAAAAAAAAATATTGAATTTGTCTCCTCGGCGTAACTTTTTCTATCCCTAAACTTGACTTAGAGTACTTGAAATAAGATAGTGCGCAATGGTGTCAATTTAAAACAATACTGATACTTTACCAAACGTGAATTGTGTAAAGCTTATAAATAATTGACATTTGATAATGACAATAAATATCATTTCAACACATTCAATTTAGAAAATTAAAACGAATATCTCTATTTTTTTTTATCTTTCATCACGTATATTTTTAATATTTTTAAAATATTATAAATATCTTTAACACTAATATCATTATATTTGACATAATATTTAAAAATAAAATTACAATTTAATTTTTAAATATGAAAAATTATAATTCATATTCTACTAATCATATTCTTTAATGCAAAACCAATCTCTTCTTTTAACACAAAACTCACTACTTGGTGAGTTATTGATAATTAAAATCTTAAATTCTCTAAGTTATAAAAATAATCACAATAATAAGTATTGATATATGTTATCTTCTCATATTTGTCAAAAAAGTAAGAGTAATAATGTGAGAAAAATAAGATAATATCCAGAATTAGTAAATAAATCATTGTATTTGACACTAACATTATCTCTAATTTATATTATTGGTAAAATATTAAAGTTTGATAAAAATAATGATTTTTTATTTAAGGTTTTTTTTTAATCCAAACAATGTGAATTTTTTTTTACTAAATCAAATTAAATACTTATTTTAAATCATTTAAGATAATTAATTTTATCTAAAGTATTAATAACAACTCATTAATAAAATTCTTATATAAAATCATTGAAAACTCAACTATAAACGATAGGATATAATAATCTATGAAAACTCACAAATATTTTTAATAATTTTGCATAAAAAATTAAAAAATTAATAATAAATATTAAAAATATTAATAATTTAAAGGTATCAATATATCATCCATCCAAAATGTTTGAGATATTTGTTATTAAATTATAAAGGTTGGATTACATCTTCCAAACATACATAATATTTATAGTTTTGAACTATACATACCAACAACAATATATATACTTAATGCGAATAGATACTGTGGGAATTGTATATAATGATTAAAAACAATTTGATAAGTATTTTTTTATATATATTTTTAGATGAATTTTCCGGCAAATTGAAAGTATATTTTTATATAATTATATCTTTCGAATAATTATATAGTTTCTTAAAGAATTGTTGTTAAATGACATCAACGTCTCGTGCGCTTCCAATTTCAAAACTCGTTTACTAACATGGGCTATACGAAATTACAACACCTTCTCCAATGAAATTTCGTGCATAGGAGAATATAGTAACATAATGAAAATCCTCCATTAATAAATTCAAAGATTCCTCTTTCGACCTTTAAGTTTCATCTTTCTATTCAGTCTGCAAGTGAAGACGACCTTTCTACTTGTGATACTATCAACCTTTATCTTCTTAGCCCCAAACCCAAAATAAATAGAAAAGAAAAGAAAAAGGTATCTGCTTCTTCCATCCCACCTGCCTTTTACGAGCAAATTTGGATGTTTGTGAATCCCATTTCCCAAATCTGTTGTCTTCAATGGCTGTGTAAGAATTGACAAGGACCCACATTACTCTACTCTACTAGAGATTATACGTCGCACTTAGCCAATAAAATATAACAATAATGCATTTATTAATAATAATAAAAAAAACATCTAATATTTAATTAAGAAGATATGATCGGTAAGTCACATACTTCGATGACAATAAAGAATCATTAATTATAAAATTTATTAACCATAAATATTATATCCATATAATTTAATAATAAATATTTTATCTACAACTTAAAACGCACTATTTCCATTCCATTCATTTATTGCCCACCACAACCTTTTCCCTTATTCGATCACAAGTTATAATAATGCATGAAAATAGGGATTTGTATTTAGCTGCTTAAGCAATAATTTTAATACTACAGACATTCCAAAACCCAGCTGCTACTGATTGATAAGACTCTGTTTTGTTGTATTCCTCTGTTCCTTCTCAAACTCCTTATCTCTTTATCAGAGAGGTTTCAAAAAAAAAAAAAAAAGATAGTTCAGATTCAGATCCTTCCTTACAAATTTTCAGCAACATCTTTTCAGTTATGGAAGCTCTTCATATTCATCAAAAACAAAAGACTTGTGTAGAAAACAAAGAAGACAAGTTAAAACAACAAGGCAAAAAAACCCAATCTTCTTCTACATCAGAGAAAAAACAGAGTACACCACCAATAATCTCTCCTGCCTCACCACCTTCAAATTCTTCATCTCCATCTCATGAGTTTTCCTTCACAATCTCTCTTCACTCTTCATCTACACAAATCTCAGATAAAACCAAAACTAATAACCCACCTTCTTTTGCCATCGATTTAACTCCAGCAGATGACATTTTCTTCCATGGACATTTGCTTCCTCTGCATCTTCTCTCTCACCTTTCTGTATCTCCACGCTCTTCTACAAATTCTTTGGATAGTTTTACTCTACCCGTTAAAGAGTTATTAAACGATCATCAAACACCCAACAAAGAAACCAGCATTTGTAGCTCCACTAGCAGTTCTGAAAGCGTAAGCAAGATCAGCAACAATGGTGAGGAAACAAGAGAAAGAAGCAAGTCCAAATCTTTTTCATTATTTGGGTTAAGAAAATGGAGAAAAGGGTTTATTTTTAGAGAAAGAGAAGATGACGAGGACGATAAGAAGAAAGGGAGGTTGAGATTTGATATGAGTCATGTAATAAAGAGGTACATGAGAATGGTTAAGCCTATTTTGTTGTTCAGAAGAAGAAGGAGGGAAAATATGGAATTACATAGACAAGCTTATACTTCATTTTCTGGTAATATAGCTGTGAGGAATAAACAAGATTCGAGAGGAAGAAGAGGAGAATATTCAGCACCAGCTTCAATTAGAACATCTCCAACAAATAGTGGTCTTCTTGTGGAAACCTCATCTTATCCTTCTTCTAATAATTCCAGTGATAGCACTATGGAGGAATTACAGGCGGCAATTCAAGCTGCTATTGCTCATTGTAAGAATTCAATTTCCAAAGAAGATAAGCTCAACTAATGGAATTGCAAGTCTTTTTCCTTCTTTTTTTTAATGTTCTATTTATCTTCTTATTAATTAAATGAATTATATTGTGTTTTCAGTGTATAGAATGAACTGCAAGGTATTTAATATAATATAAAAATTTAATCAACATTTTGGGTTCAAGGTACGTCATTTAAAAATCATAATTTATATTCGGAGAATTGTTAATATGTTAACATTTATAGAGAGAGATTAAAAAGAGCTTAACATACTAACATGATGTCGTTATGTTAACATGTGCAATGTTTTCAAGCTGTGCCCATCCTTCAATTAACTCACCTTCCACCCATTTATAGGTAATTTGTCTATTCATTATTATAAAAAAGAGTATTTAAGTTAATATGTAAAATCTTTTTTTAAAATTGACTTATAATAAATTTAAAGTCGGTTCGGTGTAAAATCAACGTTATCTAAGTAGGATGTAGCATCGATTTTAGGTGTCAACCGACGCTATACTACGTAGATAGCGTCGATTTCAAGTGTCAACCGACGCTACGCTACTTGGATAACGTCGATTCACCACGTCAACCGATGTTACGTCTATGTATAGCGTCGATTCGACACGTCAACCGACTCTACACACGTGGATAAATTTTTTTCTCTTCTTTCTTCCTAGATAGAAACTATTCTAAATCTTGCATAATTCTCAAAAATTTAAAACCTCTTCCACTATTTCTCATTTTTCGGCCAGCTACTACCACCATCTCTCTAACTAATCTTTATAAGATCCCCTATTTTTTTGAGCAAAATACTCAAATTTTTTATAAGATCCCCTATTTTTTTGAGCAAAATACTCAAATTTTTTATACCTATCTCTTACTTACAAAACACCATTTTTTCATTTAAAGTCGATTTTTAACCGATTTTAATACCTCTTTTTGTAGTAGTGATTCTCCACTTATTTTAGTTTTTAGTATGTCTTCATATAAGGGAAAAAATATAATCCATCAAATGACCTCCATAAACCCTTTTTAAAAGTGTTCCCATTAGGATTGGGATACCCCAGAACATCCTAGAGATTATATTAGTTCACAGTCATGTCATGACCAAAATAAATAACCTCTAGACACCACAACAGGTTATGACAAGGAAACTTGCAGTACCTTTGGGAGAGAGAATGTCCTAGCTCTTTCCGCTTCATCTGATTCACTTCCAACTTCCATCCTATCATGCCAAGGTTCTGTGTCTATAATAAGAATTCTAGTGACTACTACGAGTGTATAACGAAAAAAAGGCTCCAAATGTGAGCTCACGCATATGACTAAAGACAAGCATCAAATTGAGAAGATGCCTAGTGAACTAGACGCAGACTAACAGGTCCAAACATGGAGAGAATACAACATCCTATCATAGGTTAGGATAATGCATGTCCATGCCTTTTCTATGATGCAGATGATCCTCTTATGAGTTGGTGAGTTATCCACTCTATAGCATTCAAACTAGGACTTAGATGTCCATTTCCAAGAACAGTAGCTCGTGTCTTGAACACTTTTGATATCAACTTGGCTCAGGTAAATCCCTATGCATGGAAAACTCTTTTATGCCTCTACGTTGTTACTGAAAATAAGAGATGGATTTCACAAACATGAAGAAGAATGGTCTTGACAAAGGAAGTGCATACATTTCAACCCTGCTTGGCGATAAATTTCACTTAAAACTCCCCGAGAGTGTAGTGGGTTGGAAGAACAAGTATTTCTACATCACAGGTGATGTTTAGGGTGATGTGGCTAAGTTCCTAGTCTACAATTCATGGAATCACAACTTCAACACAACCAAACCTCATGCCAACGAACTCATCAAAAGTTTTGATCCTGATGGTAAAGATAAAATCAGAAGGATCAAGCTCTAAAATACCAATAACGAGATCTATAAAGACATCTTGACAACATGTCACTTTAAGAACCCTAGTTTATGGAGGGATTACACCAACGAACACACAGATCATTATATAGGATGGGGTACAAATTTTTTTAACAATCTAATTTAGAGACTAAGTGAGTTTATTTTTAACAAGCATGGATTATCTAGTGCTTACTACCTAGAGCTCCATAGTGAAAAAGAATGTCTAAACCTTGCCTCTGTAGACTAAAGATTCTATCCATCAAGACAATGAACCTATTGTGGTTCCTCTTTCAGCCCCAATCGACTTGTCGATTATTCCCAACTTGTTTGCTCTACTACCCTTTACTGAGGCCTCTAAGAAGAGGAAACAAATTGAACTCTTAACTTCTCCCATCCAAGCCATGGACTTGGATGATTTTGAATTTGAAGAAGTCATTCTGAAGGACACCGTGGTATTAAACACCCATAATACCTATTTTGATGAGGGTTTTTTTGGGTAGCCTGACTTGATGAGAGACTTCTACAGTCACTTTGGTAGTGATGATGAGTGAGTTAGGGTCCGAGAAGCAGACAAGAAGGAATATTTCTATAATAGGGAGATGATGATTGATCATCATGTGAAGGTAAACTTGCACATATTGCTTTATATCCTATTATTTTTTCACTTCATGTTTATACTTTACACTTATAAATAGCAAGGTACCATAAAGTTATAGAGGACAAGGATGCCCTCTTGCTCGAGAACGAGGCCAAGGTTTGAAAACTTGAAAGAAATGTCTTAACAAATCTAAAAAATTAAAGAAAGTTGATAGTTTTGCTTATGACTAAGGCATAAGAGCAAGCTATTGTGAAAAGGAGGCTGGAGGCTAATTTCCTAACGGGCTCCCTTAAATTCCAAATGAGTTAGTTGAATGAGTAAATGAGCTCACTATATGACTAGGTTGAGACTCTCAAAGTGAAATGCACTAAAGCTTACCATAGCGAGATAAGCTTCTTGATTAGAAACATGAAGACATAGGTTAAGAAGCTGGACTTGAGTGTGCTCTATTACACATTGATACGAACCTTTCAAAGTAGTAGGAGCCTCGCTTCCCTCACCTTATTCAGAGGAAACGACCTAGGGAAGCTGCACTAAAGTATAGGTCGAGGATGCCAACCCCATAATATATATTTTCTTTATAATTCATACTTTAAAACTTTAATTTTCTATGTAATTGATTGCTCTTTTCTAAATGCACTTTGTACACTTACCATTTATTTTGAAGTGTGTACAAGTGGCATTTATTGTTGTGCTTGAACACTATCTATGTATATAATCTATCTTGTAGTTGACATGCTTCATTAATGCATTTATGATTTTTCTACTTATTCATATGTTTGATTTTGTCATTTGATTTTTTGATTCTCAAGTTTCCTCAACATCAAAATTTGATTTTGAGTCTATAGTTAGAATTTGAGCCCATTAGTTAGAAAACAGTTTGTATAGTTATAAATAATGGACTATTCAAAGGCTACGCTAGATGATTTAATATAAATGGGGTCATCTTTTTCCTACACCCTGAATAGCCTTTCAAAAAATAAAAGAGCCTACCAAGTGTCACCATTCTTAAGTGACTAGGTGAACCAAATACCTTTATTGCTTACCTAGTTGGTAGGACAAATTGCAAACTGTCATGTCCATTCCACACTTTTTACACCAGTATCCCAAGCAGGGGGAATTATTTGGCCTCATTACTCCTTACTTAGGGTTATCGTGTTATATTCATGAGCTAAGAGATAGACAAAGGAAAAATTAAATCCAACCCTTATATGTATGTCTCAAAGAGAGGGTTTACTTTTGTGAACTCAAGATCCTTTCTTAAGATGAGCGTCATGCCTCTTATACCCGCATTATTTTATTCGTAAGACATGACACATACAATGGAGAAATTGAATCCAACCCTTGTATGTACATCCTAAAGAGGGTATTCACTTTTGTGAAATCAAGATCCTTTCTTAGGATGGGCATCATGCCTCTTATACCAGCATCCTAAGTGAGAAGGGACCATTTGGCCCCCTCCCTTCTTACTTGGGGATTATCATGTTATTTTATTCACGAGATAGAAGACATGGAAGGGAGAAATTGAATCCAATCCTTGTATGTACATTTCAAAGAGGGGGTTCATTTTTGTGAACTCAAGACCCTTTTTGAAGATAGGTGCCACGTCTCTTATACCCGCATCCCAAGTGGGGGGACATTTGGTCTTTTCACTCCTTACTTAAGGGTATCACATTATTTTTTCACGAGATAAGAAAGTGTATATATGCGAAATATGGCTCAAAATTCTTTTGTTCACAATATAGCATCGTTCATAAGTAATATTTCTTTAAATGCTCACCATTCTAGCTTAGTTCTTCCTTTCTTCCTTGACTTTCTATTTGGTACAAACCACCGCTTGTGATTTCATATACTTGGTAAGGACTTTCCAATGTTGTTGCAAAATTTTTGCAGGTGGCTTCAACCTTGTTGTCCAACGCTTTAAGTAGGACTCAATCCCCTACATTGAATTTTTTGTGTTTTAAGGATCTGTTATATAATTTTTGGATTGTTTTCTTTTACGATCCCATCCATATCAAATTATTCTTTTTTTTAGATTGTTATTATCCTCTTGTGCTATCTCTGAGCAGAGGATAAGTTCTTGTATTTCAAAAGGTATAACTACTTTAGTACTATAGTTAAGAGAGAATGAACCTTCCCAGTAGTGGTTTTGGGAGTCATTCATGTGGTCTACCAAACGTTGAGTAATTCATCAACCCATTTGTCTTTTGCCCCCTCTAGTCATTTGCGTAATATATTTATAAGAGTTTTGTTCGAAGATTTCACTTGGCTATTGACTTGTGGTTTGTAAGTTCCCACCTCTTGGTAAAAAAAAGCCCTAACTTGTGAACTATCAGTCATTATCTGTTACCAATTCATGAGGTAAGCCAAACCTATATATTTTGTTAACCTAAATAAACTTCTGGACATCACTTTCTTGTATCCTTACTGATGGCTTAACTTTTATTTTTTTGAGAAATAATATGGTGCCATAATTAAAAAATTCCTTGGGCTTAGAATGAGAGGTAATGACCCCATGATGTCCAAACCCCACTTCTGAAATGGCCAGTGGCTTACTATGGATTTTAATCATTGGATAATTGGTGTGGGATATTAGCATGCCTTTAGAACTTATCACACTTCTTTGCATGGTCGATACAATCCTTTTGAAGATTATGCCAATAGTAACTCTATTGTATGGTTCTTTGAGAAAGTGTCCTTCCTCCCGAATAGGTACCATATTGTCCTTCATGTACCTTTTCCAAAACCATTTGCACCTCTTAACCGTGTATACATTTTAACCATGGTATGCCATAAATTTTTTCATAAAGGACTCCTTGCATAATGGTGTAGTTCTTTGATTTCATCATTATTTTGCTTGCATGTTCTCTACTAAAACATATCATCCCTTGGATGAGGTATTCCAAGTAAGGAGTTAGCCATGAAGAGCACGTTGTGGTGTTGATGATTTTTTGTTCATTTCTCTTATCCTCCGATGATACTAGGGTTGGTAAGTATGAAATGGGGATCACCATTTTAACTATGCATTTACTACTACTACTACTACTGCTAAAGTGGCCAGGGAGTTAATGTCCATGTTTCCCCTATGTATTTTTTGATCTCAAACTATTTAGATGACAAGTTTGCTCTCTTTACTTGTTGCATGTATTTTTTTCATCCGCTCTTCCTTTGCCTTAAATGCATTGTTTACTTGATTCACTACTAGGCACGAGTCACTATGGGCTAAAACTTTCTTTACTTCTAATAGTTGTAATCGTCACAATGCTGATAGGAGTGTCTTGTACTCCACCACATTGTTAGTAGCTTGAAAAGCAAGACAAACACATTGTTCTATCAACCACGTAGTTGGAATAAGTATAACAATTCCTACTCCAAATACTCTTGAGTTGCTAGATCCATTGACATATACTTTCCATAAATTTGAAGTTGGTGCGTTCGTGATTAGAACCTCTGATTCATTTGGGGCTCCTAAGTCTACTCGATAATGAAATCAGTCAACACATGTTCTTTAATAGTCGACTGGGGTTTGTATTGCATTTCAAACTCGCTCAATTCTATGGCTATTTGACAAAGCTGGTCAGATTAGTCTGGTTTATCCAAAATATTCTTCAATGGGTAGGATGTTAAGAAAATCACCTTATGAGCCCTAAAATAATGTTTTAGCTATCCCGAGGCCATTCTTACTGTAAATGATGTCTTGTTTAAATATGGATACCTTTTCACCAATTGTAGCATTCAAACAAGGTGTTTTCCCCATGTATTATTTATTGGAATGAAAAGCCTGCTCACATTCTTCACTCTATAAGTGGTCCTTTCTTTTTCTTTAATAGTTGAAAAAAGAGGGAACATTTTTCTGTGCATTTTGAAATGAAATGACTTAATGTAGATATCCATTCGTTTAGTTGTTGGAATTCTTTAACATACCTTGGTGACCTCATATACACTAGGGCTGCAATCTTGTCGAATTTAGCCTCGATCCATAAGAAGATACCAAATAACTTAAGAACTTTCCTGATGTCACTTAAAAAATACACTTCTTTAGATTAAGACACATTTTGTAGCCTCTTATTATAGCAAAGAAGTCTTCTTGGTTAGAGACATGATCTATGAATATTTTGGTCTTGACCATCATGTCATCAACATAAACATTGATATTTCTCCTAATCTAGTATTCAAACATTTTGTTTACCAAACTTTGATAAATAGCTTCAGCATTTTTAAGATCAAAAGGCATCCTAATGTAACAATATGTTCCTTTTTCAATGATAAACAACATTTTCTCTTCATCTTTAGGATGCATTTGGATATGGTGATATCTTGAGTATGCGTCCATAAACTTGTTGTTGTGAAATTGACAATGACATCACCTAGCTGATTGATGTTGGGCAAGGAAAAACAACCATTTAGAGTAGTTGTGTTAACATTCACGAAGTCAATGCACATTCTATGGTTTTTTCCTACCTTATTTTTAAAATAACATTGGACAACCACGTTGGGTAGTTGATTCTCGAACCCAACCCACACTCTTTAACAGGATGACTTTGTTTTTATAATGTCAGTCTTTTCTTATGTGAATATCCTTTTTCTTTGTTAAATCGACTTATTGGTGTGCTTAATATTCAATTCGTGTGAAATGATAGCAGGATCAATACCTGGCCTGTGTTTTAGTTTTCATGCAAAAAGATCAATATTTTTCTTTAAGAACTCTATCAATGACTCCCTCACCTCAACTGAAAGATTTGAACTGATTTTCAAAGACTTCCCCTATTTCAAACCTCATACAATAATTGTTTCACAGTCTTCGTGTGCCACTGTCATTACTTGACTTTTCACCAAGGGCATAATACTTGGACTCAAACGGCACCCATCCTTTGGTACTATTTTGACCCAAAAGAAATGCATTTTTATAGAAATATTGTAATAACTCCTAGCTTTTCTTGTTCTTCTCTTACGTCTTTTACCTTATCCCCTATAGGGTACTTGATAAGTTATAGGTAGGTTAAGGGTACAACTCTTATTTTATGGATTCATGGTCTGTCCACGATTGCATTATAGAAATTGGGAGTACTTAACACCATAAAATTGTTAAGTACAATGGGGGATTCTACGAAAATTAATAATTGTATTATGCCAACCGATATGGTTATACTACCATTGATGCTCACTAGTGGAATTTTTTGTTGTTGTGTAATCTCTTTAAGGTCTATCCTCATATCTAACAATGTTGATAAGTACAACAAACCCAAAGAGCTACCATCATCTACCAATATCCTACACACCTCACTATGTGCGATTTTAACTGTGATAACAAATGGATCATTGTGATGTGGTAAGACCTCTTTACCTTTAAAAATAATAAGAAACATATGTCCCTTCTACCTCAAAGAGTAAGCAAGTTGGTATGTATCTCTAGCTTCCTGAGCATACTTTTTTCTCAAATTATAAGTGTGGCTTGACATTGTTGGACTATCATGTATGGTATGGATTACACACGTATCTCTCTAAAAGGGTTGATTGGGCCTATTTTCCTCCATTTGAAGGGGTTGTGAGGTATGAATTCCTATTAAGCATCTCAGTTTTATCTTTGTGAACTTCTATTTCCTTCAACCAAGTCCCTCAAATGTCCGTCAGATAAAAGTTGCTCAACTTTCCACTTAAAGTGCTTGTAATCCTTTGTCTGATGACCTATGTCTTTATGGAAGGCACAATACTTGTTAGATGTCTTTGAATATGGCTCTCATAGGTTGTGTCCACCTTACTTGATCCATTATTTTCATCCATTTTACCCTATCAACCAATGATGCATGCAATGGTGGGCTTCTAAAAGAAGATAAAGCTCTCCCTCACGTCCTAAGTCTTCCCCTTGGTACAACTACTGGTTTAAAATGGGATGGGTTCTAATGTCTATTAAAAACAGGCTTATTTTGTCCTTTTTTCTTACTAGAAGGCTTATCTGAAGGTCTAGTTAATGAGCTTCTTAATGACTTCATCTCTCTTTCCATGTTAATAAATTTTTGGGCCTCTTCATAGATCGTATCTAGGGAACATGGGGTAGTCTTACTTAACTCCATGATTTCCTTTCAAAAAGCTTCAATAACAATGGAGTCGAGGTATTGAGAGATCTTAATTTTTTCTTCTTGAATCTTCTCATGTAGATTTATATTGTTTCATCATTTTCTTGGACAATGGAGAACAAATGGTGTGATTCCTTCCTGATAGGCTTTTACATGTGTAATTGGTGACGAAAATATTGACCAACGCATTGAAAACCTTTAAACTCTTTGGAGGTAATTCGATGGACCATTTTTGTACAATTTATTGGAAGGTGACAACAAATAACTTACAAAACATGACATCTCTTTTTTCTCTAGTATGGATACGACGATTATGGTCGTTTTGAAATGTGTAACATAAGGCATGTGATCTTTCATTCCCTTGTAAGGATGATACTTCAGAGCGAAAAACTTAGAGATGACACTACTAGTTTAGTATCATAAAAAAAGGTGGACATTGATAATTGGTCACACACTGTCTCAATATAATTTAGAAGACATAGCTTTCCTTGACATTTCAATCGATCGATCATTTTTGCTTCCATTTTTTTCATCTCTTTTAAACTTCTTATCCTAATCATTATTGGAAGGTTTAGGTTGTACTTGTTGTGCCTTTGGAACAAAGGTTTCCAAATCAGGTGGTCCTGGTAAGTGTCAAGATGTGGTTTGATTGAGGTGTTGATAAGTTGGGTATATAGGTTCTTGAATTGGAGGAATGGATTAATTATAAGTTGAATTAAGTTACAGTTTTGAGATATCTTACGAATTCGTGATAGCTCTGTTTCGATCTCCTTTGACGGCGTGGTCTCACGAGAAGAGTTGCCATTTGAAATGAACTTTTAGCCTCATCTAAATAATTGTCTTACACCAAATGAGACCTGAGCCCCTTGTTATTGTTTTATGCCCTGATAAAGGCATGTTGTAATTTTGCCACAAATTTGAATATTTTTCATTCTCGCATCTCTTTTAAGAAATGTACTAGCTAATTGAACTAACTATATGAGGGATCGATATGGTCACCTCAGGTCCACTTTCATGTACTCCAGGTCAAGAAATGCACTAACTAATTGAGTTAACTGTACGAGGGATCATTCTGATCACCTCAAGTCCACTTTCATGCATTACAAGTCGTGCGGGGTCATACCCCAACCCATGATGTGAGGTGATTATATGTGAGACATGAGGTATGTAATTATTGAGATCGAACTCAGGGGTTGGTTGGATTAGACTATTTCTTGATTCGGGGTGTGTAATGTCTAGTCATGATAACATGAGTGAATTTTTCTACGATACAAATTGATTTTCTTTCAATATCAAATGAAAGGTCTCAAATTCTTACTAAAGATTAGAAATTTTTAAGGCATCATATTGAGCACCAATTGTTTGAAAATTTACTAATATGTTAAAGTTTTTAAAGAAATGTTAGAAAAAGGTTAAATACATATCCTCTCTTATTGATATTGAGGGAGTATATATAGATATATAAGATTACTTTCTTTTCGAGATTAATTAAAACAGACCCTAAATAACAAGATTATAAATAATCATGAGTTTGATATATAAAGATTATTTTTTCATGCTGTTTACGATTATTTTTTCATGCTGTTTACGATGGAAGTTGGGTAACAATAATAGGTCGTACCCATGGGGTAGCTTTCAACAGCTTATATCTAGCTGCACTCACAAACAATCTTTTCCAATAGAGCTATATCAATTCCCAAGAATTAGGTAAGATACCTTTACTTTATAATCAGAATGAATATACTAAGTTTAATGTTATAAATTTATTGGACCTAGATAACTAATAAATTAGGATAATGTGGTGCTGCTTTGTAATTAAAAATAAAAAAAATAAAATCTTTGTTCAGATGTTCAGGAGCTGCTTAAGCCCTCTTCTGAAAGGAGGAGATGAAGAAAGTACACCTTCCATGTGTATATTTTTCAAAAGGTTGTGCATTTAATTAAATTCAGTGGACGTGGGTATTAATGGCCGCGGAATTCGGGAAAGTACCAAGTACAACATTTATAATCAAACATGATATAACAATAATGCAGAATGCGGGTACTTGAGATCTAGTCACATGGTTTCGAGTTTTGAACATTTCAACTATATATATATATAATAAAAAAAACTTAGAAAATGTTAATTTACATTCTTTGTTGTCTTAAGTTTGTATTTTATAAGGAAAAAAAAAGATAATTATTAATTTTTCTATATTATATATAAAATGTTTAGATAAATTCTATATAAAGTTGATTTTTTAAATTTTAAATATGTGATATTTTTATATGGTATCGAAACATTAAAATTTTGAGATTAAATTTGTAAGTTAATTCTCAAAATCAATTAAATTTTTTAATTTTAATAAATCTTATAAAAAAAACCCATACTTAAAAGAATTAATTAAAACACCTTAATAAAATATTAAATACACCTCCAACGAAATTAAAAATTTGAGATAATTAATAGTACGAAACTTATACATAATTCTTAAGCTTTCTATACCAAAAATCATGATAATGATGAGCGTCGGTACGTACGAGGATGTGGGAAAATGACTAGAGTCTAAAACGGGTTTGGTTCTTTTTTCTATTTTTCGGACAATTTTTATGGTCATTATAAGTAATACTAAATTTTATTTGCTGTCTTTCGTGTTCTGTTGTTAGATCTTGTAATATCAGGGCAAACTAACACAATTTTGTGCATAGAATTTTGTGCAGTATAGATTAGCCATATTTTGGAACAGTAATTATTATAATATGTTATATTAAAGTTTATATTTTTAAAAATAAATATTTTTGAAAGTATATAATTTACTATGAAAATATCAATTTCTTTTCAAATATTAAAGAGTATTTATAGAGATAAGAGATTTTGGTACTTGTGATTATCTATATAAGTATAAAATGAAGCAGATAAATATCTTATTGAAAGGGATTGTTTTTATGTTGAATGTATTTTTATTTTATTTTATATATTCTTAATTAAATTGTATAAATCTAATGAAGATATTGTGTTAATGTTGAATGATTCAATTGACTAACTAGTTAAATTGTAACGTACGTGACATGTCTTATCACACATATTTGGTGAAAATATAGCATAAAAGTGATAATCACCCACCACTCATTGAGAACCCCACCCCACATGAAATTGCTCTGTGTTTTGGTTTAATCATGAAAAGCAAAAAGAAAAGAAGCCCACTCCTCCAATAATTTAATTAACGTTCAAATGGGAAGTTTATAGGGTGTGATGAAGACATGATATTTTGTAGATTTGGCATTGGCCAATTAATAATTTCAGATGTTGTTTTTCTCAATCATCTGGGAAATGGAAAGACTAGATAAAGAAAACCTGGCTGTTGGGCTCAATAAGTAGACCATATCTCAATCTCATGATTAAAGTTCCTTTTTTTTTACTTTAGAGATAATGTGATCATTTATTTGGCTCTATAAAACTGCAGATTTTGCCTTTTTTTTCTTCTTCTTCTTCTTCTTCTATTCTTTTCATGTGTTAATTTCGATCTTTTGAGTTGCTTATGCGCTTTTCGCATGAAATAGACTCTCTCATTGTTTGGAGAATTTTATAATCTTTGTCATTAATGTATGCCTTTTTTTATTTTCTCTTTCCATTAATGTATGCTAAATATTTTTGTTCAGAAAGGAGTCATGCTTATGAATTTTTTTTTTGGATTATATATTCTGCCGTTATTATTATAGTAGAGCGATTAAATTCGAATCACATCTGTATAATATATTTTTTATTTAACAAAAAAAATGAGAAATTTTTTTTGTTTAAAAGGAAAAAAAAAATTTACTTAATTATACCCATTAGTTTAGCAGTAAAGATGATATTTCATGATTTTAAAGTTTTGGTTTTACTAGACAGTCACCTTTGTAGCTAAGACTAATATAACATTTATTTTTTACTTACACATTCAAAACAAGTATTGTAAAAAAATATAAAAATTCAAAGTATGCAAAATACCTTTTGATTTGCTTCTCAGTGGTAACTTGTAAGTGATACCCACAACTGTGAGGTTGAATTCAAACCTCTTACTTGAGGTATTCTTTGTAATTTAACGTACTAATATTAGTGACTGTTTAAAATCTCTTAGGAGTAACTTTGATCCAAAAAAGATACTGTTTGATGAAAAAAGTAGTAAGGAAAAGGAAGCATGTAAATTTTTTTTTGGGACATATTCTGCTAATTGCAGCTTATAAATGTTCCAATGCTAATTGTATGTGTTCCTTAGCCTTGTCTCCTCCTAAAGTTAAGCTGTTTTGAGATTGGGCTCGTATCCAAAACCTATCAACACTGGTTTGAGGCTCCAAATAAAAAGCCCATCGAGTCGAAGGTCTAGGCTGATATTCTACGTGGGCATCTCTAGCAGAATGAATTTGTCATAGATGGAAGAGCACCTTTCTTTTTTCTTTTATAAGTTTTTTATATAACCTATTCTATATTTTCTACTTGGTTGATCATAGTAGACGCAATTCAAATAATTTATGTAGCTTCAACATAACCATTCTCAACGAGTCTATAAAAAGTGATCTATTTTTTTTCATAGAGTTCAGATAGAGACGAAAGATTTTGAGCGACCGATCTATCAAAACAACTTAAGAGATAAAGAAATATTGTTAATTTCTTTATACTCATTCCAAGTTTAAAGTATTATTTGTACAAATAAGAATTTCTTTTGCAACAAACACAAAAAAGAAAAAAAATGATGAATTTGTTGTTAGGAATTATGAAATCTTAGAAATGATTGTTATGATGTATTATGTAAATTTTGTAAAATGTAAAAATAAAATAATTATCCACAATGGAACAAAATATCTCTCATTTCTCACTCAAAGAAATAATTTTTTTGGGTTTCAAAAGGAGTGTTATTATATTATCTTGGACGATGTATTAATCCTTTGAATTGGGTACCAATAGGTACCATTGATCTTGATTCACGCAGAAATTTAGGAGCTAAGGTCCTAGTTGAACCAAAGAATCCTAAATTCAATGGATTGTGAATCCACCATGTGCGGGTTCAATTCTCATTGTTTCTCCATTGAAAAATAGATAACAACGATTCGAGGTTAGAGCATAGTTGATGTTGAATCTAAATGATTTACTGTTGGATAGATACCTTTGGTAGTAATCCTCTTGATAGTATAGTAGCAACATCTAAATGTGTAAATATCGTGGCTGGATCAAGATCACTCAAATCATCCGTGGGTACACAAACTGTTTGAATTGAAGTTATGAACCCTTTGTTACATCCATTTTATTAAGAATTGATGATTTTTTGTATCAAAACATATAAAATGTTGACTAATTTGATTAATATCGAACTTAATAAAATAAAATGGTTGAATAATTAAAAAATAAGATTATTCAAAAATACATGTTGATTAATAATTAATATAAAATTATCTATATTTACATAAATCTCATATCCTAAGTCTATCATTTAAAGAAAATTCAAAAAAATTTGATATATAGATCCTATTTTTACATGGTATAATATATTCAATAAAATTAGATAAATGAGAAATGAATCATAAAAAAATGAGAAAGAATTTTTTTTTTTGAGTTTTAAATTATCTTTTTTTTTTTTGAGTTTTAAAGTTACTATAACTATAATATACCTTGTTACTTTGAATTATTATATTTATTCGAGTAATCCACAAACGATGAAAATATTTTTTTTTTGTCTACTTCGATCCCGATGAAACAAGACTAAAGCTCTTATTTTTTTACGAGGAATAATTCAAGTAAGTCTTAAATGGACCCTTAATTATTTTGCTTATAACAGGAGCTCATTGGCCCTAAATAAGGATAGATTGTACTATTAAGGTAATATTTTAAGTAAATGTTTTAATATTTGAATATGATTATTTTTGTCTTTTTTTTATTCCCTCTTTAGCAAATGAACGCCATTCTGAATGACTGTTTTTTGTTTTAAAAAATATGTTCATTCTAATTTTACTCTCCATCAAATCACGTTATTTTAAAATAATAATATATTTTTTATTTAATATATTATAATAATAATTTATCTTTAATTAATATTTTTTATGAAATTAAAGGGACTAAAAACACCATTTACAAATAAAGGGATTAAATGATACTACTAACATATTCTTAAAAATCCCAATGAAGTTTTTATATTTTAAGATGTGGTGTTAAATAAATTCTTTAAATTATATTATTTATATCATTTAGTTCCTCAAATTATAAATCGTTTCATCTAGTTTCTTAACTCTGTAAAAATGTTAAATTGATAATAAATTATATTATTTTAATAATTATTTATTTAAAATATTATTACTTCATGTTAAACAATTAAAACATGAGTACTTAACAATAATAAAAATAAAATTTAATATAAAATAATTTAAGAAAAATAAATAATAATAAAATTTTATTTAAATATATAAATATATATTTTTGATTTTTAATAAAAATTAAAACTTAATAAAACATTAAAATAAAAGTGACAATTAATAAATATTAAAAATTTAATATTTTGTTATATTTTTATATTAATGGTGACTCTATCGTCTTTAAAAATTTGTGTTTTAATTACGTCTGATCACTTGACAAAAAATATTTTAATAACAAAATCATTAAAATAATATAACTTATTTTTAATTAGTTTTTTTTATAAAATTAAGAGACTAAATAATACAAATTATTTAATCTAAATTTTTTTTTGTGATATTTTTAAATTTTGAATTGTTTGGTTCATGTGTCTCAAAAAGATATTTTGATATTACTTTACAACAATACAATAACAGATTATATGCCACAATTGGGAGAAAAACTTATCTTAACTAAAAAAAGTAATAAATAAAACCATGTTACGACTTATGAGAACCGTTGATCATATTATAATTTTTTAAAAATAGAAGATTCTTTTTATGATAAAAACATAAATAAGTCAATGTAACGAATAAAGATTCTTTTTAATATAAAAACATAAATAAGTCCATGTATTGAATTTTGGTGACATGTGGACAATGAATTTAAACGGTGAATTATGTGTTAACACTACTTCTTTATCTTATTTAAAAAATAATGTTATTTAATATTAATTATAAATATGATCATTAATTAAAATTTTAAAAAATTATATAAAATTATTAAATATTTATCACAGATAATATTAAATATTTGAACGATATCACCAATCATTTTCCTTACTTAAATCCAATTCAACTTCTTATTACTCGTTAGTTGTATCTACCAAAATCCATAGCCACCCTAAGAAAAATACATTTACCTTTCACTTGAAACATGTTTGTTTAGGAGACAATATGGCTTTCAAAAAGACGTGGTGCTCTAGCAGCACATTTGATGCTTAATTTAGATATAAAAGAAAGAGGCTGGCTATCAAGAAAAGATTTCAAATCAATATAACATAAGAAGCATCATAACTTTCTTTTGGTTAGTGCAATAATTATGATTCCATTTAAACATATGAATCATGTAACTAATAAGTAAACATGTTCGATTTTAAAACCAACCCATGAAAATGCTAATCTAGAGATTTTTGTTTAGTTTAGCATCCAACTACTAGTCTTCGCACTCGCATGCTATAAAAATGGAGAATTATCGATAAGAGATTGATTTAATTTAAAAAAAGAAAAAAAGTCAATAAGATATATCCATTAATTTATAATATTTAATAATTTAATTATATCATATTAATAGATAGGTTTACAATTATATGGTTATATTATATTTTAATTTTATATTTAATTAATAATTAATATATGATTGTTGAAAAAGAAAAAAATATATTTTTATTAATGAAATTTAAGATTAATATTATTTTTAATAAAATAAATGACAACAGTGCCTTAAACTTTTTTGACGACACTTGGCCGTTGGTCTTCACTGCAGTGGACGTGTCTATTTCATATTCATTTGCTTGCGTATCGTGGTTCGCTTCCCATCTGCTTCTCTGTCTCCCCTTCGACACTTCGACATTTCCGAAAACCAATAACCTACTCTGTTTGCTCTCTCCCTATACATTGCCATAAACTGTTGTCTCTTGGAAGTTTCTGTTAAACATGCTCGTCTTCTCATCTCCAGGTATACTTTCATTCTTCCAATTACGTATGTTCTTAACTTAGGGAAATTTTGGGTTTTTCTTTATTATATGTCCTAATCAGAAAATAGGGTCGGTGTTATCTGTTTTTTTTTTTTTGGATGATTGATCTTGGCACCATCGAATATAAAATCGAATATTCTTTTGATTGCCCCAACTAATTTCTGCTTGCCTGATGACTCAGTGTTGTTTTATTGAGTCTGCCTCATCCAAAAAATTATCTTTAATGTTTTTTTTTAATTAAGTTAGAAACTTAACCTCTCAGCTCAATTTTGGTATTTGATTTGTCTTTCTGTTTATTCCTTCTTTTAGCTGTTGGGTTCCGTTAATCAATGAGTTTTGTTTGCCCTATTATTATTCCGGATTACTGAACTGGAATTTGTCGGTCTTCATTTCAATTTAGGAATTTTTTGACCTTTTTTTTATTTGATCGGCAGGTAATTGAATTAAACTGTAAATTAAGGATTAGGCGATCTGGGTTGTTTCTGAATTGAGTTTTCTCGCAACTCGGGTACCTGATCTGCGGGTTTGTTGTATTGGGCTAGGAGCTCAAGCCTCAGGTTTTGTTGGGTGCAATCCGACTAGTTATGATAAAATAGTCGGATTTTGAGAGTTTTGTGAAGCTGGCTGGTTTGTGAAATCCAGGTATTGGAGGATGTATTCGGTTGGGAGGTTCATCTCCCGAGGCGTGTACACCGTCGCTGGTCCCTTTCATCCTTTTGGTGGTGCTGTTGATATTATTGTAGTTAAACAGCAAGATGGGAGCTTTAAATCGTCCCCATGGTATGTTCGATTTGGAAAGTTTCAAGGAGTTTTGAAGACAAAAGAAAAAGTGGTCAACATTTGTGTAAATGGAAAGGATGCTGATTTTCACATGTACCTTGATCACAAAGGAGAGACTTACTTTCTTAAGGAGGTAGAAGTGGAGGAAGGTGATTCTTTATTATCTTCTTCTAGTGATGAGAAGGATGGAATATTCCAGGATAATCAGAGGTCATTGGAGTCCAAAAGTTTCAACTTTGGTGATGGCACTTTGTCTACCGTTGATCAAAGTGTTTTGAGCAATGGGAAGATGATGACCAGGAGTACTTCACGTAAGTTGCGGCTATTTGGGCTTGTTTTTGGAAGGAAGTCAATGAAGGAGAGTCAATATGACAGAGAGGATGATAGCACGCAAAGAAGGATTGATTCACTTGAACGGGCAGAGTATGCTGCCGAGCTTTTGGAAGTGAAGTGGTCTACAAATCTTGCCTCCAATAAATCTAGGAAAGACAATGTGCCTGCATGTTGTGGTCCTAACATGTTGAATTCTGAAGCTCATAACGTAACACAGATTGATGCAGAAAGAAGCCAGCAGAGCTCAACTTTTTATGATGACTCAAAAAATAGTATGGATCAGGATAGCTCATCTGGCAATGTGCAAGAGGGCAATCAAGGCTTTGAGAATTATGGTCAGAAAACTACTTTGGAAGTTTCACGTTCAAGCACCCCAGATAATCATGTTGTGAGTTCCACTGAAGGTGAATGTGTTTCAGAAATGGTAGGGTCTGAAATATGTGATGAATCTATGTTGTTGGTTGCTGAAGATGAGAAGAATCCAGAGAGAGTACTCTCTGGGATAAGTGTTTCGGGTTTTCATGTTTTACATCCAATGGAACTTGAAGAATATACTGACCAGCATTTTGATAAAGAGTATTCTTCTCACAACAAGAATGCTGTATTACCAAGTTGCAGCATTTGCCTAGAGGAGAATAGGATTGATAAAGTTGGATCTTTTCTTTATTCTGAACCATCAGAGACTTCGATGGTACGAAAGGAGGGTGCTTCCAACAAACAAACTTATGAAGCACCATACAATGATGGAGAATGTGGAAAAGTTCATTTTCAGACTGAAATTTTGCAATCAAGAACACAACTGCCTTCCAAGGTAGTCTCTCAACTCTCAAGTCTCAATCTTGGTCTGGCAAATAGTAATGAACCTTTTCTGTAATCTAGAATTTTTAGGATATTAGGATTGTAGAAGCCAGTTAGAAATAAGAATGTTCCTTAATTTGTTCTCTTAAAGTTTATTGAGACTGATTTTGACAGAATTCTTCGTCAGGATGACACTATGGAGCAATACGCAGAGAATGTTGGATTTACAGGACTAGAAGAGGTGAATGAGAGGTTCATTCACCCAATGAATCCTTCCCTTTCTTTTGCATGTAATGATGATGTGCTCCACAAAAAGGCACCCATATCTCTAAGTAGGAACCCAATGTTGGGTTTAGTTGAATTAATTGATTCAGATAGCATCTGTGCCTTTTCCAATATCCGTGATTCAGGTTGTCTAGTTCAGGATGATAAAATTATGAAGGATGGAAGCTCTACAACCAACTCAGAACTCTCTTCAAAGTCCATTAGTGAACATGTCGCAACCGAGGATCCAACTTTACATGGAACCCATTGTCTTGGGGAAGAACAATTCCTTTTCAGTGACATTGATGATTCCAATATCCATGAGATTCATAAAATGGAGTTAAATTTTTCCTTAAATGTGGATGGAGAAAATTGTTGCTTGCATAGTCAGGAGGGCATTGCAGTGTTGAATGGGCCAGGGAATAAAAGCAATGAACCACACTCATCTCCTGTGATGTCTGCTCATGAAAGTCCATTGATTGATTTGGAGATTTCAATTGGAAGTTTGAGGGAATCATCAAAACCAATGGATATTCCTCGAAATCTCACAGATACTGGAAACGAAGTACGGCTGGCAGAGTCAATGCCCATGAGACTTTGTGATGAAAGTTTTGGTGTACATGATGTTCTTCATTTATGCCACTCACTGGATTCAAATTCTAGAAAGTTAGATGGGGACAAAGTTCAACAGCTATCATCAAGGGTTCCAGGTATAAAGGATGCTCACTTGCCAGCGGAGCTCGAAAGTGTCCCTGCTGATGCTGCTCTTGGTAAGAAAACTTCCTTTCACACTTCTATAATAATTTTAAGTTACTAACCTTTGTTACTTTAGAGGTATTCATCCAAGTTGATATTCTTCTACTTTATAATAGCTTATGTTTTTTCAATTGAATTAAATTGATTATCATTTTCTTTGAAATTTAGATATCAGCCACTAATTATTTTTGTCTTTGCAACATAAACAGAAAGGTAGTTTAATGTCTTGGCCAATTTTTTACTCTTTACATATTTAAAGGCTTATTATGCTTTCATTTAGAGGGAGATTGGGGCCATGGTCCTTCTCAGGCCTTGTGGTCGTTCCATCCCTGATGACAATTACTTAACAAAATTATAAATTTGATACAGGAATTTCATCACAACCAAGTCTCTCCCCTTCCGGAAGATGGAGACTCTGGCCTTTCAGTTTCCGCAGATCAACATCCTCTTTGGAGGCTATTCCACTAGCTTCTGACAATTCTAACGCTGATAATGCTATAGTAAACAAAACTGGAAACAATCAAATCAACACTAGCAATTCTAGTGTTGATGATGTTTCAGATAACAAAATCAGCAAGAATGGAAACAATATCGGTGGTTCTATTGCTGATAGTGCTTCAGAGAGAAAAATTGACATGAGTGGAAACGATGATGAGCTTAAACCTAGGGTGGTGAAGAAAATGGTAAGGATTACCAGTCCAACATCGGAGCAGCTTGCATCCCTCAATTTAAAGGAAGGGAGGAACACAGTGACATTCACTTTCTCCACTGCAATGTTGGGGAATCAACAGGTATCTTGTTTTATCCTTTTGTTGGGAGTTGTATCTTAATTTTCTTTTACTTAATGCTTTTTTTCTCATCATTTTTTCTTATTCTTTTATTGTTATTCTTTGCTTTTCTCTATTTTTTAAATTTTAATTATGTTTCTCGACAGATTGAGGCCAGAATTTATCTGTGGAAATGGAATACTCGTATAGTAATATCAGATGTGGACGGAACAATAACGAGGTAACCCTAATCCAGCTCCGTAACTCTAAACAGAATGCTCTATGTCACAATATTTTAAAATTAGAATGTTTAATCTGCATTTTGCTTTCAACTTTTCAAGAGAGAGTTAGGGAGGAAAAAAACCTTTAAATAGTTTTTGTTTATTTTCATCTTGCTTTTAGTCTCTGTTCCTTTTACTCCACAAAGGGGACCCGTGAACATTAGGCTTCATCTATGATCCAATTCTCCTTATGGCAATCACTTTGCTAATTTCCATGTTTTCAATACTTGTCTGATCCGCTTTTATTTTGATGTTATCATAGATCTGATGTTCTTGGTCAGTTCATGCCCTTGGTTGGAGTAGATTGGTCTCAAACAGGAGTTACAAATTTGTTTTCGGCTATTAAGGTTTGTTGCATTTTATAATTTGTATTTAATATGCATCACGTAACTGCTCCCATATCATGTTTGTCACATTATACCGCATTGCATGGAAACTGTGCTAGCTTTGCTCCATTACCATACTAAATAAATCATGGATCCTTCTCTAGCTGACACATAGGTGGCCCAAATAATTTAATTGGTTGGCCTTATCCTTTGCCCCCTTATTTTGTCATATGATGTCACTACCATGTGAATGCAAGTACAATGTTCTCACGAAAACTAACTAGGTCTAATAAAAAATATTCTCAAAAAGTAAACTAGGACATTACTAATGCTTAGACCTTTTTTATCAACATTTTAAGCCTTTTTTGCATAGACCATAACTTGATAGTAGCAAGCAACATTTTATCTCTTTAGAGCTAACAAATAAGAATAAAAAAATAGCAACATTCTATCTCTGAAGCATCAAAGCTTTCATTGTGTTTCAGGAAAATGGATACCAAATACTTTTTTTGAGTGCACGTGCAATTTCACAGGCATATTACACTAGACAGTTTCTTTTTAACCTCAAGCAGGTCAGGTTTAAAGAATTAATGATTTATTATTCAGTATGTTTAATTAAATGAAATCTAGAAACCAGGGATATTTATAAAAAAAAGAAGGGATATTATTGGTTTTGTCAATTTGCAGGATGGGAAGGCTTTACCAGACGGACCTATGGTTATTTCACCAGATGGACTCTTTCCTTCACTTTATCGAGAAGGTAACTGGTTATATGTGTTTTCTTTTAATTTTTACTGTTGGAAGTCCCACATCGCCCAGGTAAACCAGCTAAGTGCTGGTTTTAAGTTTGCGACAGCCCTTCCCTGACAAGCGCGTTTTGAGGGGAAAATCATGACTGCGTAGACTTCAACATGGTATCAGAGCAGGTACCTGAGGGTCACGATGTGCCCAACCAGTCAACCTCCAATCATCCACACGGTCACCCCCGGTAGAGGGTACTCCGGCCGATGTGAGGAGGAGTGTTGAAAGTCCCACATCGCCCAGGTAAACCAGCTAAGTGTTGGTTATAAGTCTGCGACAGCCCTTCCCTGACAAGCGCGTTTTGAGGGGAAAATCATGGTTGCGTAGACTTCAACATTTACCAAGTTATTTTCTTCATCATTTAAATCTCATATTGTTTGTTTCATAGACTAAGGTGATTAGGGAGCTTTCTTTTCACTAGTCACCTCTGTCTTTTGGTTCCTTTCTGTGCATAATTTATTTAAAATTCTTTTAGCTGCTATTAATCTCTGCCAATTGGTCATATGAATTAGTACGGATGAAGAGAACTATTCAATTATGAAAAGCTTTCTGAAGCAGAAGTCTCTAGCTTGCGTTTATTGCATCAAAATGAGTAGTGATAGTAGCAATTCATAGGCCTCTTCTATTAGGTTCATAAATTGTCTGGTCATTCAGCTATTGCTCTTGTGCTTAAAAAGGAAACAGATGCCATTTTATCAATGCCACTGTCCGCAGAAGCATTTCAGAGTAGTTAAAAAAATGATTTTGTTATGAAGTGCATACATGCCCTTTGAGTTGATGGTTTAGAATCACTTTAAGCATATAATTTCTAAAATTAAAAGCCACAATTATTTTTGCCCCTCATTCTTTATCCAATATAAAATTCTGTTTACATATTTATTTGCAGTGGTATTAAATGAGAAAATAATTACTATAGTGCCAATACGGAAAAACACACTTAAAAGATAACACTTCTATTTATTTATTTTTATTTCACAAAATATAATCAAGTTAATATTTATACCAACATTTGTTGTTAAAATAAAATTATAAATATTTTTTTTATTTTTTCAAATTATAAATGAGCCATCTCGAGAGTTGCGTAACCTAATTCATTTAAATGTGATTTGAGTCGAACTCTTAACTTAAATGAGTTAGAGTTGAACTTAAGCTAGCTGGGCATTTGATGCCTCTATTTATTTGTAACTTAATGCCTTCACTGAGGCATCCTCTTTTTTGCCCCCCTTCTCAGTTATTAGAAGAGCGCCTCACGAATTCAAGATTGGATGCTTAGAGGTCAGTATTCCTTTGTTTTCATTTATCTTGATATATTATATTGATATGTATGATCTCATTGTTCTGTGATCTTTTATTTTTATATATGACTTGTATTTTTTCCAGATGTTTGGTTGTTTCAATGTATTTAGTTTATTTGGGTTCTAATCAGATCTGAATTGAATAGGAGGGGGAAAAAATATTTGAGCTGTCTAACTTTTACTCGTGTTTCTCAAAATGAGGAGATTCTTTCTTGGCATTCGATGGCAGGCAATATCACTATATCTTTCTTGTTTTGGTCAGAATATTACTAACTATATCTTGTAAATGAATGGTGGTATGAAATGAAATGATGATTGTTTTCATGGAGTGTCCAAGTGCTCGACTTATTATCATTTTAAACAGCCTTATGGTTGAAGAATGAATAACATTATCATAGGTTCAAGAAATCATGATGATAAATTGACAATGAGAGCCCCAAAAAAGAAAAAAACAAAACCCATTATGACAAAATTGTGTCTCAAAATGTCCACTTTGCATTGCTGAACAGTAATGATGTGTTGTGGATGATAGTACAGATAAATTAATTTCTATTTCAAATTATTACAAGAAATCCTTGTGATAGTAGTTCTGCTGTTCGATATTATGTACTATAGTTTTGAATCACTTCTACATAAAATCAGAGAAAGAGAAAATGTAATTAGATATTAGTTAATCCCTCCTTTGATGAGCGTACGTAATATAATATTTATCCTGTTTTTCCAGGAAATTAGGTCATTGTTTCCTCCTGATTGCAATCCATTCTACGCTGGTTTTGGAAACAGAGATACCGATGAATTTAGCTACCTCAAGGTTGGAATTCCAAAAGGGAAAATATTCACCATTAATTCAAAGGTAAGAAGGGCATTGGAACAAAGTATCAGAAATTATGTCTCTACTTTAGGTATCATAATTATCTCTGATATTTATGAGCATGTAGGGTGAGGTAGCTGTAAATCATCGTCATGACACAAGATCATACACATCTCTCCATGGTCTTGTGAACGGCATGTTTCCATCAACTTCTGTGTCTGAGAAGGTCTGTTTTAACTTCTTTTTTTATTTTTTTTATTATCTTGAAATCATCATTAGTATGAGCTGGTAAGCCTATATAAAATAAAGTTAGTAATCATTACCATGTGCATAATACTCCATTTTTGCCGCAGCCCCATATTTTGAACGTTAGCATGTTTGGTTGTAGAAACTCGATCATACTATTGCTGTGTATCTTTCTTAAGAATTGGTTTTTCTTTTTTTCCTCAACCGCTAATCATCTACCTACCATCATGTGAGAAGCGGTCTAAAAGGTTTGCTCTATTTAGCCAGCTGATTAATGAATCAAATTTCATGATGTTTTCCCATTTTTCCCTATCAACATATGAACCCTATGTTGTTTTTTGCTTGGAGAATGACTCGTTCGTTCATTAGTTCATCCATTCATTTTTTTGGAAGAAGAACTTGATACTTTTGTTATTTATTATTTAAAATCCATTTTCACCAACTGCTAATTTTCTACATTTATGTGAGGAATGGTCATAAAAGATTGAAAGGTCTGATCATGTTAGCCTGCTGATCCATCACATTTTCACTCCTTTGATTCCCGTCTCAAAAATAATTTTTTTTTTTACTTTTCTTTTATTTTTTCACCCTAAGTTGTATTTTTCCTCTTAAATCTTCATTCATTGCAGGAGGACTTCAACTCTTGGAATTTCTGGAAAATTCCACCGCCTGCTATAAATGTTTGAATGTGTCACAAAAGGAGGGAAATGGCTGTTATCATTCTTGTTTTCAAATCAATCAGGTAAGTCCATATCTTAACATTGCGTTAGTTGATGAATTATGAGGAAGCCGAACGATGTACAAAAGCTTGCGGCATTTTAACACAAGTTGTTTGTAATTCAAAATTGATATATCTCAGATAAAATGTCCTCAGTATCAGATTTTTTAAAAAAAAAATCTAATAAATTCAGGTAAGATCACAATTTGTTGTGCTTAAAGGTGGGATTGACCGATTTCTTTGGCAACATGAAAGTAACGTGTTGAAAATATGCAAGGAAGAGTAAAGATCCATCTTGACGACAAATTTTCCAGTGCTTCAGAGTTGGGTCAATTTTTAAATTTTTGTATAGCCTGCATTTATTTGTGTACCTTGTCATGTACTATGAAATTTTGAAAATATTATTTGAAGTCTCACAGAGTACTCATAGTAGGCATGCCTAATAAAATAGATGTACATATATTCAAGTATATAATGACTTAAATAAATCAATATAGTGTATATTTATTTACTTATTAAGGGTTTGTTTGATAACGGTTTTGATTTTGAATTTTGAATTTATATTTTTTCAGATGATTTTTCAAATAAGGTATTTTTGGTAACGATTTTTGATCTTGATTTTGATTTGTTTAAGAAATCATTACCAAAAAAAGAAGAAGATGATAACAAAAAGAAGAAGATGATAATAGGTTTAGGTAAGTTTAGAAATCTATAATTCTGATACTGAATTGGTTCTTAACAAACTCAATAAGCTGAGATATATCCTTATCATCAATAAAACCATTGTGATTGGTATCAACAGAACGTAAACAACGCCTGCTCTTCCAATTGGCAAAGTGACCATCTCAGAATCTAATAGCCTCACTCAAGTTCTGACCTCCTTATACGCCCATCTTTGTCTTGTTCGATATATAAACATATATTAATTAATTTTTTTATTTTATAAATAATTTAGTTATTTAATTGATTTTATTTTTAGTTTTTATGAATAAAAATATATGTTTATTGAAATAAATATATATATATTTTTAAGAAGGTTAAAAATAAAAAAAAGAGGATTATTCTATACGATCGTATGTTTTATCTGCTAGCATCTTTGATAAAGTCGTGAAAAACATCTAGTATTTAGTTTCTTTTTGTATATGCTTATTTATCCACTTGCATACTTGCCTGATTATTTTAACCTGTCCAAGGGACTTTAATCATTTTTGAAATGATCTTTGACTCTTTTCACTCTTATTGCCGGTTGCTCCTTTATTCTATTTTATTTTAATTTTGCCCCTTTCTTTTGCTCATATTTTGTTATAGATGCATTTTAGTTTAATTAATTAATAAATAAATCTTCATTTAAAATAAGAGCAACGTTAAACGTCGCAAATTGTGATAATTATCTTAACTAATTAGTAATTATCATTTTGTGATTTAATTTATGGTATTTAATTGTTGAAAATGGAGTTCACTTAAAATAAAAAGTTCAATAAATTTTGGAGAAATAAATTGTATTTTATCTCAACTTGAGATATAAAACATTGTTCATAAATATAATATAAATTTTAACATATATTAAATCACCGTTTATTAGCTAGAAGGTAATTCTTAAGTGGGCTAACAAATCATTATCTAAAAAAGTGCACCTACTTGATAAAAAAAAATTTAGTAGTAAAATTAAAAATTATATACAAAATAATTCATGAATATTATAATTCTTACTTTAAAATAATACAAGTATTCTATACATGTTTTATAGCATAAAATTTATGTATTATGAAAAAATATTAATAAATTTATATATCAATCAATTGAATGATTTATTTAATAGTAAGAACTCATAATATGAGGAAAAAATTGTAACAAAACAAGGAGAATGAGTGTGATTTTTTTAAAAAATTAAATAGATTAAAAATAAGAATAATTAAAAAATTAAAAAATATTTTATATATTTTATATATTTTTTAATTTATTTTAATATTTGATTTAATAGTTTCTTAATTTTTTTTACTTTAAATAATGATTTTTTAATGTTATGATATCAATTGAACAGAAAGGAAAATTTAATAAATCTAACATAAATTACATATATTATTGTCTCATTATTGACACAATACTTTATCAATTATTGATTAAAAAAGTTAACCATTAGAAATTGAGATTTAAATCAATCCAATAAGATCTCATTAAATTAAAGATTGTTCAAATTTATAAGCAACACTGCTCCCGATCACTTAGCATATGTTAGACTTCCTTTAATACCTTCTCATGTTGGGGGTTCATCGTTGGACATGGGTGTGTTTATAGTCTTGTGTCATGGGTGAGTTTTAGGATAGTGGTGCCACACTGTTAGGATCTAATTTTGATACTATGTTAGAAACTCAGATCTAATTCAACCCAATATAATTTTATTAAGTTAAAGATTATGTAGATTTATAAACAATACTATTACCGATCATTTAAATGTTATGTGACTTCCTTTAACATAAGCCATTTAAGTAGGGAGTAAAAAAATATTTAGTTAGAAAGAAAAGATACACACTTTATTATAAACAATTTTAAAATAAAAACTAACGGAGCAATAATTTCTATAAATATTAGAGCTTTTAATTTAAATATTGCTAGTTTGCAAAAATTATTTGATTGGAATTTTTTGTATTTGTTAATTTTTTTGTATTTATGATTACACTTTGTCATTTAAAGTACTTGATGAACACATGTAGTACTTGCTCACTTACATCATTTTATTAAGAAACATATTTCTTAATTTGCTTTTATGTACAAATAAATTAATTTTTTTTAAAACTTTGATATTTCATAAATATAAGAATCTAAAAAGTATAATTTTGGATTCAAGGGTTGTTAAGTGCGACACAAGTATAGTCTTGCAGCTATCCTGTGAAGATCAAGATATCTTTATTCTAGTTCTGCCTCCTCCGTATTCTTTTTAGTTCTGAACACATTTCTTTATTGAAATATGAACTCTGATACTATGAGTTTAGTATTTAAGATATTATGTATTTATGTATAACATTAGAATAATTTATATCTTAAAATTTGGGCGCCTTTTCAAGATTTTGTGTGTTGTACGTAATGTTAAATAAATTATAGGATTAACTATGCTAAAAAATTAATTATTTTTTATTTTAACATTTAAAATAAGACATAATTAAGTTTAAAATAATTTATTTCAAATATAAACATATATCCATATATTAAACACATACTTACTTTAAATATATCTCCATTAAGCAAAGAGGTTAAGAAACCTTACCTCCTCCAAATACATATACAGAGGGAGAGTTTATTCATATAACATTACTATATATTAATTAGAAATAATATACACTATCGATACTTAATCGATATAGAGATATATATATTATAAAATTAGGTATAAATCAAGGATTAGAAGAGATCATTAAAAATGATCAATCTAACAAACTTTATATCCAATTTTGAGAGCATAGTTGATCAAGTGATCAAACTCATCACCATTAAGGTTGATGCTATCGTCATTGTTATCATCGGCACCTCTTAAAGCATGCCATGCCCTAAATTGACTCCAACGTGACCCGAGATTCTTGAAAGCCTCCCTGAGCTCATCCTTTGATAGCACTCCATTATTATCCTTGTCATATTTCTTGAAAAAGTTTTTGACATTTTTTACCGAATCATCTTCGATTCGTTCCAGTGATGCCTTATGATGAAAAAATACAGGCATATCTTCACACACTAATTATGGAGGAGCTTAATTAATTTACTGCACTGTGGTTAATTATGAAAGATCCAACACTGCTATGTTGATGTATTTATAGTGCTCTATCTTGGCCTATTGTTTTTGGTCCTCGAAATAATCGCTACGTGTCACAGTTTTAGTAGTAGCCCCAATTTAGATTCCATGTAATCTTATATATCTATGTATCTCCACTTGCTATATTTTTAGGGATTAAGGTAAAATATTTAAGTATATTGTTATTTATAAAAGTGGCATGCATTCACGTGTGGTTTCATTTAATTATTAATTTTTTAAAATAAAAAAATTATAAAAATTACGAACAAAATCAATTATTCTTATTAATAAAAATATATATACAGAGATTTTATTGCTAATAAATACCATATAAGTATGTGTATGTATAAATGATAGAAAATATATACAAAATGGCACGTGTATGACTGTACATATATATAAATATATATAAGACATTTAATTATTTCCCAAATTAAGTAACAAATTGTCTGTAACTCAAGTTGATTTCGGACATAGAAAAAGAATTAAACAGTTAGATACCCCTATAGCCAACTTCTAGGAAAGAAAAGGAATATTTAAATAAATTAATATACACAAAGACGTACAGGTTAAGTAAATTAAGTAAGTAAATGTGAAATTTAAAGCAATATTATCTGACCACCATTTTAGCTAGAGATTTTCGAGTGATGGTCTATTAAAGAATAAGTATGAAATGAGTGGATATGGATGTAGGCTAAGAGATATTTTTGAAGGAATAACTTCTAACTTGCAGGTATTAGCCAATAGTACTACCAAATTCGAGAAAAGATACACCTTCATGTTAGTACGTCTCATTAAGAAAAATTACTAATTAAATGAATCTAGATCAAAAATCAATATATAGTGTTTATTCCTAAATTTGGATATGATCGATACATGCATTTTTAAAGTTAATTGGAGCCATGGATTAAGAATCTCGGAATTCAAAAAATACATTTATTATGAATTCGACAATGGATTTACAAGGAAAGTGATTTATAACTTTTAAAATAATGTATTTATAATACTTAAATATTAAATTTATTTAAACATTTTAAATTTAATAGTTTTGATTCTTACTATGTACTTAAAATAAATGATTTAAAATTTAAAATCGTTTCACTCGTAAAATTAACTTAAAATATTATAACCTTTTTTAAACATAATTTTGTTGTTTTTTTGAAGTCTCATTGCATGTTTTCGTTCACATAATAGGAGAAAAAATTAAAATATATTTAAAAGAGTTTTTAAATACACTATTAATTAAAAAATTAAATATTAATTAATTATTTAATAATTATATTTATAACCAAAAATAATTTATATACAATATATATATATATATATATATTTAACTAAATTATAATATCAATAAATATTATAAGATACATATGATATTTAATATCATCAAATTCTTCTCCTTATTCTTCTTGTAATGTTATAATTTGTAGCATGTGTTCAATTTATTCTTATCGTAAATCCTCAAAAATTTGCATATCATAGCCAGATTTGTTCCAACCAAAGAACTACTTGTACTTAAATTCAAAATAAGAATATAATATCATAATTTCACAAAAAATAACTTATATATGTTAAAAGAGTATATTAGTTAAAGAGATTAGCACATCTTTAATTGACATATTGATATTTGAGATGATTTTGCTCATAAGTTTCATGACAAAGTAACCACATATGACTCTATCATTTTTTTAGAACCTACAAAAAATAATTGTATATGATTTATCAATTTGAATATTTTTATTATTCAATAAGTAAAATTCATTAAATTATTAATATTCGTTTATACATACCATAATTTTGTCCTATATAAGCTTATATGATTTTTTAAGGATAATGCCCTTACTCTTATTCCATAAATTTCATGTTCTATCAAAGTTTACGATAGTTAATTCTTTATTAAATATTACAAAGAATAATAGAAGAAAAATAACTAGTTATAATTCTTACATTTCAATAACTGTTTTGTGTCTTTATTCAATTCTATAAAAGTTGAGTCATAGTACCAAATATTATTATCATATAGACAAAAGATTACCAATATTCAATGATCTTGGCCTTATTCAAAATTTAATGGCCAATGGATTATCAACTTCTAATTTCTCTCAAGTGTTAATGCCCTATCACATAATTGTTTAGCTTTGTTACTAACATCATATTCTTGATATTGATTGACAAATGATGAATCATAAAATATTGTTAAGTGTGATAGATGATTAGTTTGAAGTCGATAATAACATACCCTATATAAAATAAATAAATAAATATAAATAATTAGATAATATAAATATAATTATATGCTCTATATAAATGAAAGTTATTTATTAATTAAGGACTCACCTTGTCCACACCTAAATTATATTTAAATCGATAATTTGAAATTCAAATAATTTCAATATGCATTCGATCGATATATATGATTATTCAATGTCTACGCAAGATATTTCTCTAGGAAGTGGCACAGTCCATCCATCATTTATATTATTTTTGCTTACAATAATAGTCATTAAAGAATCAAGATTTCTGTTGAAATTTATAGCATATTCATAATTATATTTTTTCATGGCTTTTTCTTGAATGACTTGGTACGTGATGATTGTCTACTAGACATAGATTATCCATGAGATACTTGCTTTGCATCTCTTAAATGTGTCGTACTTACCAATTTTGGTATAATAGACAAAACAAGAAGTATTATATATGTTTGTAACAATAAAAGAATAATAATATAATATAAGAAATAAAAAAAGTTTTATCTTAAGTAAAAATAAATAATACCAAGTCAAAATTTAGTACAACTTGATTTGACGACCAAGACACATATTATCCAACAGCTTCTTGGACTATGGTAGCATGAGAAGGCACCAGTAGTGGACAATGATAGAACAATAATTAATCAATTACTATTATCCAATAATTTAACAAATATTGATTGTGAATATTTCAATCATTGATTAATTGTTGTACCGTTTTAATAACAACATAGTTTGTAAATTATGGATCTTTCAACAATCATTTCATATTCTGTAAAAAAATTAAGTATTATATATAATAAATAAAATATATAATAAAAAATAAAATAATATAATATCTACATAAGCTTTAAATCCTACCACAAATGATTCATTAAAAGAAGGAGGACTCTCATTTAGGGTAGCTATTAGAAGGACATTCTCATCAAAGTATTCATGTGATAGATGGCAAGAATGCACAAATTGTATTAGAGACATTGAAATATTACTTGATTGTATCGATATTCTTGATATAAATAGGGGACCAATAAGATGAATATATCTCATAGAGGATATAAGTTGACCATGAAAATGCATGAGTGGTATGCTTTTCATAGATGGTGGCCTACCTAACATATATGGTGGCATGCTTGACCAATAGGGTATACTTTGATTGAAGTATGGTGGCATGCTTGACATGTGTAATGCTTGAGCTTGGAAAATCTGAAATTGCTTTAAATTGACAATCTCACTTAACATTATGGCCTTAAATAAGGGAAATTAATCTTCCACTTTATTCAAGTTCTCCTTATTGACTATCTTATGCCTTTGTTTTGGAATACTGAAAAACTTCATATAACCATCATATTGACTTCCTCTCCTAACACGACTAGGATAATCGGATCCAAATACATAATATATCACATTTTTTTCCTCGTTGTTCGATTATCTCACCTCTATTAATTTGTTCTTAAACTTTGCTTTGCAAAATAATAAAGCAATAAAGTATATCATATATTATTATATCAATATGAAAAAATCATAACAAGAACTTTATATAAAGTTAAATTACTAACCAATTTATTGATTTGTTATTCTCCTTGTTTATTCATTGGTTTAACCTTCTTTGTTTTGTGGGTCTTTGTTTTTATATTCAATTCAACTCGAGTAATCAGTCTATCTAGTTCAACTTCCTACATAAATTAAATAAATTTATTAACTAATTTATTAACTTAAATTATAGGAAAATAAATATAAAAATAGTTATAAATTAACAACTTAATATTACCATTCTTTGTCTAACTTTAGGATTTAGTGACCTCTCAATACAGTTAGGAAGAATATTTTTCATTTGAATATTTTGATGTTTTTCTTTAATGATTTTAAATTCATCCATATGTCTATAATCTAAGAAGTCTTTCCATACTTGGGGTTTAATCTAGGGGTGATCTTCAAGGATTTTGTACAATTAATCTTCATTAAGTGGTTTCAAGTATAAAAAAATACATAATTTCTGATCAATTGAGAAGTTTTGTATTTCTTCCATGCTTTATTTGCAATCTTGTAGCACTTTTAATCTAATTATCGAGAACTTTAAAATGATTATGTAAAAAATATATTTTAAAGGAGATATAATATGTAATTAATTATAAAACAAAAGAGAATTATATAAATAGTTTTCCATATTTTTTACTTTTTAGCATCTTTAACCTTAATTTAATCATTTATATTGATTGGTATACTTGACTTTATAAGTCTACCAATAGAAGATTTCAATTGTTATTCATTTTCTCCGTATGGATTACCAGTTGCATCGAATTGAACAGATATTCTATCATATGGATTAAGTGGAGCATCATGTATATTAGTCCAACCTATTCTTTTGAAATTTCCCAATGGATTGTTAGGATATACAATCTCTGACACCTTGGGATCTATGAAATATCTACAAACAATGATGAAATAGAAATTAATTGACAATTTTAAGTCCAAATATATAAACAAGAGTTATTAGAATAATATAGAATATATTTTATATTTAATTAGGTTATTGATCGTATATATATTCCTTCACAATCACTTTGAGTCTATGACGAAGAATCATCGTTGTCAACTAAATGATCACATAGGCAATTGGTTTGAGAAATGACTGATATTAGATAATGTATCAAGCATGTCATCATCTTTTAAATCACCACAATGGTAGAACTCTTTTTGTGGAGGTGTTAACACAACATACCATCTTGTGTTAATTTCATTGCTCACGTAAAATACTTTTTTGCATGAAGTGCTAACATAAAAGGATCATTAGTGTGACTTATTTTGGATAAGTTTACAAGGGTAAATCTAAAATTATCTATTTTATATCTAACATTGACAACATCTTCGACCCAATCACACAATAATATTGTTTCATGGAAGACCTCATAATCGAGTTCCCAAATTTCTTGAATTATATCATAATATGTTCTATCAGAAAGTACACGATTACTATCTTTTAAACTAGCAAATTTCCTAGTTTGTGCAACCATCTTTACACCACTATTCTGATTTACTTGAACTTTGTCTCTAACTTATGTCGTAAACCTTGAACCATTAATCGTGAAACTAGATTATGATTTGACATCAAATTTTAGACCATGTGTAAGTCATTCTAAATTTTTTGTTATTTAATGAATGAGTTTGTTGAGTTTTACTCAAATCTATGCATATAAAAATAAGAAATGTGTTTTAAACATTATTTAGAAGTACTAATGAATTATTTTATGTAACACGTACATGTTTTACAAACCATTTAATAAGCTCTCAATTATGCTCATCATAACCATTTTTCTCTTCTATTTTTTATAACGAAGATTGGTCTTTAGTAAGTTTAAATGTATTTTGCGATATTATGTAAGATATATCAAATATTCATAATTAATAGTTAAATAAATAATAATTTTATTTTATATGAAAAGGGTGAACCTGTAATTACTTACTCTATGTACAATTATGCCTTATTATTATTTATCAAAATGATTTGGTGTGTTTTTTCCCATCGAGTGCGATCAATGAACAATTTCTTATTTTCACTGAGCATAAGGTTACCTATTTGGATTTTGTCACGTTCTAAGAATAACTTGTGTGTGAAATTCCCAATTTCAGTGCAACCATTAAAGTATTTAGAACAAAAATCAATGGCCTCTTCAACAATTTAACATTCCAATATACATCCTTCAGGACGATTTCTATTATTTACACATCCTTTAAGGACTTGCATGTATCTCTTCAAAGGATACATCCACTTTAAGGAAGTAGGACCACAAAATTGACCCTCTTGAACTAAATAAACACACAAATGAATCATTATATCAAAAATATGAGAAAAATATTTCTCAAGTAGACACGAATTCTCTACAACATTTTTATGTAAAGAGTTTAACTCGCTAATTGATAAGATTTCTTGCATATAGTTTTGAAGAATGAACAAAAATGAATTACTGATAATCGAACATGTTTTGAAAGAATTGATCTAATAGCAGTTAGCAATAACTGTTGCATTATGATATGACAATTATGTGATTTCAATCCATAAAGTTTCTTATCGATCACAAACACAAAATTTCTTAAGTTGGATGCGTAACCATCAGAAACTTTCATACCTGCTAAACATTTACAAAATACATCATTCTCTTTTGTTGACGTTGTATATGATGCCAGTGGCAAGTATGTTCGATTCTTATCATTTTCGACCCTTGGTACCAATTCAAGTCATATGTCCAGTTTCTTTAAATCCACTATTGCTTTAATTTCATCCTTCGTTTTTTCAAGTATATTAAGTAATATACCAATCAAGCTCTTACTTACATTTTTCTTAATATGCATTACATCTAAGATGTGACAAATGTATAGGTCTTTCCAATTAGATAATTCTCAAAATATTAATTTTATATTCCAACGATTATGATGTACAGATTGAATAACATTTTCATTTTCACTTATTTTATTAGTTGACCTCTTTCGTTTCCCTCAATCGGTGAGTATTCTTTTTTTATCTTTTCATATCATTTGAATATCATACCATTCAATTGTCCTAATATCTCAACACCTCCCAAAGGTCTTGGTGTAAGATCTTGATCTTCTTCACCATCGAAAGGTTTCTTTTCGTATTTAAACTTGTTTTTAGATGGTAAAAATATTTTATATTTTCTATAAAACATCTTTCTTCTGTGAATAAGATAAATTGTAGAAGTGTCATTACTACAAATAGGGCATCCCATGTATTCTTTTGTTACATGTCCTGATAAATTCTCATAGGTAAGAAAATCATTAATTATCCATAAAATGACCCCTATCAAGTTAAAATATTCTTCTTTATGGGCATCCTAAATATTTATACCATCATTTCACAACGTATTTAAATCATCTATCAGAGGTTGTAAATACACATTAATATCAAATCTGAGTTATTTCAGTCCTAAAATTAATAATATTAACATCATGAATTTTCTTTTCATAACTATAAGAATCTAAAAAGTATAATTTTGCACAATATTGGATTTAAGGGGTTTTTTAAGTGCGACACATGTATAGTCTTAGTAGCTATCACGTGAAGATCAAGATATCTTCATTCATCTCCATTCTAGTTCTGCCTCCTCTGTATTCTTTTTGGTTCTCAACACGTTTCCTTATTAAAATATGACCTCTGCTATTGTGAGTTTAATATTTAAGATATTATGTATTTATGTATAACATCAGACTAATTTATATCTTAAATAAATTATAGGATTAATTATGCTAAAAAAAATAATTATTTTCTATTTTGACATTTAAAATAAGACATGAGTTTAAAATAATTTATTTCAATTATAAACATATATCCATATATCAAACACATGCTTACTTTAAATATATCTCCATTATGTAAAGAGGTTAAAAAGCCTCACCTCTTCCAAATACACGTACGCATACATAAGGAGAGTTTATTACACGATACATAATACTATTATAGATTAATTAGAGATAATATACTATCGATACTAAATCGATATATATATATATATATAATATATTATAAAACTAGGTATAAAACTAGCTAACGAAGTTTATATCCAATTTCGAGAGCATAGTCGATCAAGTGATCAAACTCACCCCCGTTAAGGTTGATGCTATCGTCATCGTTATCATCGGCATGTTGTAAAGCACGTTGTGCCCTAAATTGACTACAACGTGACCCGAGATTCTTGAAAGCCTCCCGGAGCTCATCCTTTGATAGCACTCCATTATTATCCTTGTCATATTTCTTGAAAGTTTTTATCAGCTCATCTTTTCTCCAAGGTATTACTCCCGGTTTAGCAACATGAGGAAATACAATAGGCATCTTCACACACTAATTATGGAGGAGCTTAACTAATTTACTGCACTGTGGTTAATAATGAAAGATCCAACGCTGCTATGTTGATGTATTTATAGTGCTCTTGGCCTATTGTTTTTGGCCCTCGACATAATCGCTACGTGTCACAGTTTTAGCACTAGCCCCAATTTATATTCCATGTAATCTTATATATCTATATATCCCCACTTGCAATATTTTTAGAGATTAAGGTAAAATATTTTCAAGTATATTGTTATTTATAAAAGTAGCATACACGTGTGGTTTCATTTAATTATAATTTTTTATAAAATAAAAAATACTAACAAAATCAATTATAACTATTAATAAATTATGAATTTTTTCTTTCTTTTCTTTCAATTTTCATGCATTCTTAAGCTCTTTCCTACTGAGCCGCTCGTCACAATTTTCATCATGACGTTTCAGTATGTCTTTCAGATAAAATTTATATTTATTAAATAATTAAAATTTATACGAATAAGACTCGAATTTCGGTTTAAGATAACGGAGGTAGAATCATCATGTCTTGAACCTAAGGTCTTCTACAGTAACAATAGATGCAAAGCCACTAAGCTACGTTCATTTTAATTGTTATACTAGGTTACTTTATTACTATTTGCATATTAAAATTAAAATTAACATTGTTTTATAAGAAAATGGATATTTAAATAGTAATAAAGATTAATTTCAAAACTATTTAATTTTTTTTTATAATTTAATGCTCAAGTGTTTCTAAAAATAAAAAAATTATTCTAATAATAATATAAATAGTTCTAAAAATAGTACCCTTTTATAAAACGTGCACTTTTTTTAAAAAAATAAAAGCTAAATACGAGTACGTATACATACATATATCTAAAAATAATAAAAATAATTCTAATAATAGTATACTTTTATAAAACATACCTTACTTTTAAAAAAAATTGAACACACTTATGTATACACACTTATAATTTAAATCATTTTTAATTATTATATCAATTATATATTATTATATTACATAATAATTGATATTTGTTATAATCACTTTTGAACTCTTTATTTTTTTTTTACGGAAGTTTTTTTTTCTTCCTAATATTCTTTGGAGGCTTTCATTATTTTAGGTTTGTTGCTTGTGTTTTAGAAAGTGGTCCCATTTCACGTAAAAAAGTTAAATTATCCTTATCTTGGAAATCTGTTTCAAACTTAGTAAAATCTATGATCCATGACCAAGATTAGCCAAATATATATTCTGCTACTTTTCCAAGATCTTTGATAAGTCTAATCCTTTTAAATTTTTCCAAGGTATATACTCTTTTGGGACGTAAAGAAATCCATGGGATATTTAATAAATCACCAAAATTATATATATATATATTATTGGTCATGAAATTATCATAATTAGTATAAAAATTAATTATAAATCAAAAATAAGTAATTAATTATCTTTCCTATTAATCTAACATACAAAATAGTAGTGGTAGTAGAAGACTGTCCAAATAATATTTGAGTAAAAGACATAACAAGTATTATAACTCTTTAAAGACTTTAAAGAATTACAGATTAATATCAAAATTATATAAGAATATATCATTAATACATTATTTTATAAAAAGATAATGTTAATCTTTTTTTGAAAAAAAAAAGTTTAAAAAATATTAAATAAAATATACATTAAAATTGATAATGATAAAATAGTAAATTTATAATTAAAAAAAACTTATTCACCAATATTTTATTTTAATCAAATTTGATTAAACTTATCTATTTATGATAATTTTGAATTAAATTATAACAGTTTAAAAACACGTTTGATATACCTTTAAAAAATATAATATATATATATATATATATATATATATATATATATATATTAAAACTATAATATCACCGGATAACATCCTCAATAATCTTTAAAGCTTTTAAAATTCCCCATTGCTCGTGACCAGGAAGCTTATTGCTTTATTTGTAGATATCATATTCCCCCATTACGAAAATTCCTCTTTTACTCCTATATAGATACTTAATTCTATTAAGAGATAGAATACGTTGTTTTTTACATAAATAATTCAATAATTTAATTGATTTTATTTTTAATTAATTCAATAAAAAAATATTTATTTATAATATAAGATAAATATATATTTTTTTAAATAGATTAAAAATAAAAATTTATATATAAAATAACATTATACCTTATAATTAATTCTATAGAATCTCATTAGTCTATTAATCATTTGTCTGTTTGTTTTTATTGGAAATAAATTTTAGAGTCTCTACAAGAAGGTAGGTCATGACTCATACCCACAAAGAGAAAATTACAAAAAACTCTTCCCTCTTATATATATATATATGAATTAATTATTGAATTGCCTGATTTTATTTTAAAAAAAAATTAATATATATATAAATCACGTAAATATCAATTAAAAATAAAATCTTATTTATTAAAGGAAATTACTATTAAATCAAAACTCCTTAATACATTATTATTATTACCATAAAATTCTTTAAGCCAATAGTGATTGTGACGTGTATTGCTAATGTCACGGTGTATTAAGTCATGTTCCATACAATAACTCAAATTGCAACCAAAATTGTCCCAAAAAAAATCTTTACCAGCAAAAAAATAATAATAATGACAACCATCTTTTAAAATCCCTTACGTAGGATTGTAATATTTAAGATAAAAGTTATACACTTCGTATAAAATTTTAGTACTGTAAATTTAAATTATATTCAATATTTTATTTAATTTATCTGAATTTTAATTATAAAGTTACGTCTCTTAATTTTTTATCTTAAATTAAAAAAAATTATTTTTAAAATAAAATATATAAAAATAGATTATATATTTATTTAAATAAATTTTTATAATAAAATTATTTTTGATAAGTAATAAAATTATAAAAACTATATTAAATATTATTCTACATATAAATTATTTTATTAAAATATTTAACATTAATTATATCCGATTATATTATACAAATTGTCACAAAAATTATAAGAATAATTATAATACAATATAATATAATTCAATTTTTTAATACATACACTAAATATACCCTAATTATTGTTTAAAAATACTACTTATAGGTGAGAAAATTTAAAAAGGATGGGATAGAAGTATAAATACAAAACTAACTTTTTAATCTATATTTTTTAAATAATATTACACAATTCACGTACCTTAAAATAAAATTCTTAATCTTACGTATTTTTTTAATAAAAAAAAGCTTTATTTAATCTATAACCACTCAAGTTTTTTATTTATATCTCAAAGCTATTTATAATGCATCCAAACTTTCAAAGGCTTCAAACAGCAATATTAGTATTCATAACAATTTTATTAAAATCACAACTAACATCATAATTTATTATTAAATATAATTATGTAATTGTTTTTGAAGCACTAAAATCTCATTTTTATTAAATAAAAAAATATTATAAGATAAAATTTAAATTTTAGTCTATAATAATAAAGTATAATATCGTCAATTACAAACCAATATTTTTTCCTTTATTATCTGTTAATATTGATGATATATAGTATGACATACATAACAAACTTATAATAATAATTTTTAATTTGCTAAATAGACCGCACTTTTTCAAAGCCAAAAAGAAATTGTATTTAGCATTGTTGCTTCATTTTACCTTATTATATATTCCCATAAAAATAGGCCACGGGTGGTGATTCAAATGAAATTATTATTTCACAATGGGTTCAAACTTTAGTATTCAAGAGATTATCAACTTTTAATTTCTCTTAAATGTTAATATCCTATTATAAAATTGTTTAGTTATGATACTAACATCATATTTTTTATATTGATTGACAAATGATGAATCATATAATATTACTAAATGTGATAGGTGATTAACTTAAAATCAATAATAATATACTATATATAAATAATTAGATAATATAAATATAATTATATATTCTATATAAATATAATTTATTTATTGATCGAGGACTCAACTTGTCTACACTTGAATTATAATTAAATTGATCATTTAAAATTCAAACAGTTGTAATATAGACTCGATAGATATATATGTTTGTCCATTGTTTACGCCAGAAATTTATCTAAGAAGTGTCACAATTCATCCATCATTTATGCTAGTCTTACTCGTAGCAATAGTTATCAAAAAGTCAAGATTTTTCTTCAATTTTAAAGCATATTAATAACTATACTTTTTCCATACTTCTTCTTAAATGACTTAGTGTGTGATGATTGTCCACTAGACATAGATTTTCTATGAGATACTTTCTTTATATCTCATAAATGTATCGCACTTACTACTTATGGTATAATAGACTAAATAGCACTACTATAAAAATGGGTAAGTCGATATGTAAAGTCGGTTGACGTATCGAACCGATGCTATGTGTAGAATGTAGCGTCGGTTCCAGGTGTCAACCGAGTTGACGTATCCAACCGACGCTACACGTGGATGTAGCATCGGTTGACGTGGTGAACCGACGCTATACACGTAGGATAGCGTCGGTTGACACCTAGAACCGACACTATGCTACGTGGATAACGTCAGTTAACACCTAGAATCGACGCTACACACGTGGATAAATTATTTTCTCTTCTTTCTTCCCTAGACAGAAACTATTCCAAGCATTGCATAACTCTCAAAAACCCAAAACTTCATCCACTTCTCCTCCACTTTTTCTCATTTTCCTGCCACCTATGACTACCAATTCCAACACCGGTTAGTAGGTTTTCTTCCTCTCTAACTAATCTTTTAGATCCCCTATTTTTTTAAGCAAAATACTCAAATTTTTTATACTTATTTCTCACTTACAAAACACCATTTTTTTCTTCATTTCTTTCATTTTGTCACTTCATTTACTTTTGTAAATATTTCTATTAATTTTACGCACTTATTATTCATATTTTGTTTTCTGTTATTATGTGTTATTATTTATGTGTATAAATTTTTGTATTATATATGTAGGTTTGTATTATAATATCAGGAGAAGAATATGATAGTCTTGAATAAAATAGAACAAAACTATGGTAATTTTTCTGCAATTAATTAATATTTTATTTTTCAAATATTTGTATTATTTGAACTATTTGCTAAACTTATTTTGATTTTTTTTCCTGCTCAAATGTAGGTTTTTATTTGAGTATAATAAAAAATGAGTAAATATTTAAAAAAAAATTAAAGTCGATTCATCACGTGAACCGACTTTACATTTTAATTCATTTCATTTAAAGTTGGTTCAACGAACCGACTTTAAATTGGTTTAATCATCCTATTGATCCTTCATTATATATGTTAGTAACAATGAAATAATAATAATATAATAATATTAAAAAAATTAATCTTAAGTAACAAAAATAATATCATATCAAAATTTATCACAACTTGATTCGACGATTAAACCATATATTGTTCAACAACTTGTTGGACTGTGGTAGCATTAGAAGGCACATGTAGTGGATGATGATGGAGCAATGATTGATCAACTACTATTTGTCAATAATTTGACAAGTATTGATTATTAATTATGAATCATTTGATCATTACTCAATTGTTGTTCCGTTCCAATATCAAAATAGTTCGTAAATGATGGATGTTTTAAAAAATATTTCATATTATGTAAAACATTTAAGCATTATATATAAAATAATAGACTATTTACATAAACTTTAAATCTTATCATAAATTATTCATTAAATGGAGGAGGACTCCCATATGGGGTAACTATTTGAAGGACATTCTCATCAAAACATTCATCATATGATGGATTGTAAGAATACATAGATTTTATTGGAGATATTAAACCACTACCTGATTGCATATGCATTCTTGGCATAAATGAAGGATCAATAGGATGATTATATCTCATATAGGATATAGGTTGAGCGCCATGAGATTGCATGTGTGGCATGTCTAGCTAATGGGACATGTCTTGATTGTAGTATAGTGTTGTGTATGACATGTTTTATGATTGATATTACTTTAAAGTGGTAATCTCACTTAACACTGAGGCTTTATAAGAGTTCAATTCTTTTCAATTTTACAATACTTCTCTAAACTGGTCATATAAGGCCTTTGTTTTGGAATATTAAAAAACTTCATATAACCATCATATTGGCTTTCTCCCTTCATGTCTAAATGCATAATATATCACATCTTTCTCTTGCTATTTGACTAATTCACCCCTGACTATTTGTTCTAAAACAGTTCTCTACAAATAATAAAGCAAAAAAACATATTATATATACATTATTACATCAATATGTAAAACCATAAGGACTTTGTATCAAGTTAAATTACTAACCAACTTATTGAGTTGTTCTTCTCCTTATTCATTCATTGGTCTTGAATTTTTTGTTTTTGGGTTCTTTGTTTCTATATACAATTCAGATTAGGAAACCAGTGTACCCAATTCAGTTTTCCACATAAATTAAATAAATTTATTAACCATGACATCAACTTAAATTTGAATAAAATAAATATAAAAATAATTATAAATTAATAACTTAATAATATCATTTTTGGTCTAACTTTAGGATTTGATGACCTCCCAGTATAATTAGGAAAAATATTTTACATTTGTATATTTTAATGTTCTTCCTTAATGATATGAAGTTCATCGGTTGACACCTGGAACTGATGTTATCCACATAGCATAGTGTCGGTTGACACCTAGAATCGATGCTACCCACATAGTGTAGCGTCAGCTAACACTTTGAACCGACGTTGCGTCCACATATAGCGTCAGTTTATCATGTCAACTGATGCTACACACGTGGATAAATTCTTTTTTCTTTTTTCTTCCCCAGACATAAACTATTTCAAGCGCTACATAACTCTCAAAAACCCAAACCCTCTTCCATTTCTCCTCCACTCTTTCTCATTTTTTGGCCACCTATGACCACCAATTCCAACGCCGATTAGTGGGTTTTCTTCCTCTCTAACTAATCTTTTAGATCCCTTATTTTTTTGAGAAAAATACTCAAATTTTTTATACTTATTTCTCACTTATAAAACACTATTTTTTTTCTTCATTTCCTTCATTTTGTCACTTCATTTACTCTTGTAAGTATTTCTATTATTCCTACGCACTTATTATTCATATTTTTTCTGTTATTATGTGTTATTATTTATGTGTATAAATTTTTGTGTTTTTGTTATTATGTGTTATTATTTATATGTATAAATTTTTATATTTCTGTTATTATGTGTTATTATTTATGTGTATAAATTTTTGTATTATATATGTATATTTGTATTATAACATTATGAGAAGAATATGATAATCTTGACTAATATACAACAATACCATGGTAATTTTTCTACTATTAATTAATATTTTATTTTTTAATTATTTGTATTATTTAAACTATTTGTTAAACATATTTTATTCTTTTTCTGCTATTATTTAGTAATCGAATACAAGTTTTAATTTGAATATAATAGAAAATGAGTAAATTTTGTAAAAAAAAATATTTAAAGTCGGTTTACATGTTGGACTGACTTTAAATTTTAAGTAATTTCATTTAAAGTCAGTTTTTAACCGACTTTAATACCCCTTTTTGTAGCAGTTTCGAATGCTCCAATGGATCATTTTGATCTACAATCCCTGACACCTTAGGATCCATGAAACATCTGTAAACAACGATGAAATTGAAATTGATTGATAATTTTAAGTCCAAACATATAAACAAGAGTTATTAGAATAATATAGAACATACATTATATTTAATTAGGTTGTTGATCGTGTATATATATATTCCTTCACAATAACTTTGAGTCTATGACAAAGAATCATCGTTATTAACTAGATCATCACATACATTAGGCAATTTGTATGAGAAATGACTAATATTTGATAATGTATCAAGAATGTCATCATGTTCTAAAGTATCACAATGGTAGAACTCTTTTTGTGGAGACGTTAATACAACAGACCATTTTGTGTCAATTTGATCGTTCACGTAAAATACTTGTTTTGCATAAAGTGCTAACGTGAAAGGATCATCAGTGTGACTTATCTTGGGTAAGTTTATAAGGATAAATCCAAAATCATCTATTTCATATCCAACATTGATAAAAAATTTGACCCAATCACACAAGAATATTGTTTTATAGAAGTCCTCATAATCGAGTTCCCAAATCTCTTGAATTATATTATAATATGTTCTATCAAAAAGTACAGGATTACCATCTTTTGAACTAGAAAATTGCCTAATTTGTGCAACAATCTTCACATCACTATTCTAATTTACTCGAACTTTGTCCCTTACTTGAGTCATAAACCTTCAATAATTAATTGTGAAACTAGAATATGATTTGACATCAAATTTTGGACCATGTTCAAGTCATTTTAAAGTTTTTGTTATTTTATGATTGATTTTGTTGAGTTCAGCTCAAATCTATGCATATAAAAACATGAAATGTGTTTAAAACAAAATTTTAAAATATTATATACTAGTATTAATGAATTCTTGTATGTGACACTTACATAGTTGCAAAACAAATTAATAACCTCTCACTTATGTTCATCATACAACAATTTTACTCTTTTTTTTATCATGAGGTTCGATATTCGGTAAGTTTAAATGCATTCTATAATGTTATTCAAGATATATTAATTAGGTATCATTAATAGTTAAATAAATAATAATTTTATTTTATATGAAAAGATTGAATCTATCATTTCTTACTCTATGTATAGTTGTTCCTCATTATTATTTACCAAAATGATTCGATGTGTTTTTTCTCATCGGGTACGATCAATAAACAATTTCTTATTTTCACCGGGCATAGGATTACCTACTTAGATCATGTCACATTCTAAGAATAATTTGTGTGTAGGATTCTCAATTTCAATGCAATCATTAAATTATTCAGAACAAAACTTAGTGGCCTCTTCAACAATATAACGTTCCATCATGCATCCTTCAGGATGATTTCTATTATTTACATATCATTTAAGGACTTGCATGTATCTCTCAAAAGGATACATCTATTTTAAGTAAGTAGAACCACACAATTGAATCTCTCGAACTAAATGAACGCACAAGTGAATTATTATATCGAAAAAGGAGAAAAATATTTTTCTAGTATACACAAATTCTCTACAACATCGTTCTATAAAAGGTTTAACTAGCCAATTGATATAGATTTCTTACATATTGTATTAAAGAATGAACAAAAATGTATTATTGATAATCGAATTATGTTTTGGAAGAATTTACCTAATAGCAACTGACAATAACTATTGGATTAAGATATGACAATTATGTGATTTCAATTCATAAAGTTTCTCATCGATCATAGATACAAAATTTCTTAAATTAGATGAGTAACCATCGAGAATTTTTACACCTACTAAACATTTACAAAACACATATTTCTCTTTTATTGACATTATATATGATGTTGGTGACAAGTATATTAAATTCTTACTATTTTTTACCCTTGGTACCAATTCAGATATTATGTTAAGTTTCTTTAAATCTATTCTTGCTTTATTTTCATCATTTATTTTTTCAAATATATTAAGTAATGTATTAATCAAACTCTCATGTATATTTTTCTCAATGTTCTAAGATATGACAAATACATAAGTCTTTCCAATTGGATAATTCATAAAATATTAATTTTCTGGTTTGTTACAAAAGGTCGTATATGTTATAAAATGTCTCTTATTGCAAGTCTTGTTATAGTAGGTTATTTAAAAAATAAAAGGGGATAAAGTTCTCTTTTTTAGTAAATAATTGAAATTTATAAGAGTGAGGCTAGAATTTGGGTTTAAGGTGAAAAGTCATTTACAAGGATAACAAAAAAGTCAATCCCAATTAAAATCAGGATGCCTCGAACCTAACGTCTTCCACACTATCGATAGATGCTAAGCCACTGTGCTACATTCATTTTAATCGTTATACTAGGTTACTTTATTATTATTGCGTATTAAAATTAAAATTAACATTATTTTATAAGAAAGTGGATAATAAAGATTAATTTCAAAACGATTTAATTTTTTTTAATAATTTCATGCTCAAGTATTTTTAAAAATAAAAAATTTATTTAGTATAAATAACTCTAAAAATAATACTCTTTTATAAAATATGTATTTAAAAGAAAGAAGTTAAACACACGTAAATATAGATACATGTATCTAAAATTAATAAAAATAAGTTTAACAATAGTACTTTTTTATAAAACGTATAATACTTCAAAAAAAATTGAACACACCTACGTAGATATACATATATAACAACGATGTAATTCAAATCATTTTTAATTATTATATGAATCATATATTATTATACTACAAAATAATTCATATTTTTTATTGTAACTTATGAGCTCTTTAATTTTCTTCATGGCAGTTGCTTTTTGTCCTAATATTCTTTAGAGGCTTTCATTATTTTAGGTTTGTAGCTAGTTTTTAGAAAGTGGTCTCATTTCACGTAAAAAAAGTTAAATTATTCTTATCTTGGAAATCTGTTGCAAACCTAATAAGCAATGATCCATGACCAAGATTGGCCAACTATATATTCTCCTACTTTTCCTAGATCTTAGATAAGTCTAATCCTTTTTAAAATTTTTTGAAGGTATATAATCTATTGTATAAAGAAATCCATGGGATTTATAAATCAGCAAAATTATATATATATATATATATATATATATATATATATATATTGATTATAATATTATCGTTAAAAAATAAATTATAATTATCTTACATATTAATAATATCACTATTTATAGCATAAAAAATAGTAGTGATACTAATACACTATCCTAATAATATTTGAGTAAAAACCATAACAAGTATCATAACTCTTTTAAAAATTACATATTAATATCAAAATTGTATAATAGTATACTATTAATACATTATTTTATAAAGATACACACTCTTAATCTTCTTTTGAATTTTTTTTAAATACAAAATAAAATATACATGAGAATTGATAATAATAAAATAATAAGTTTATCATTTAAAAAAAACTTATTCACCAATATTTTACATTAATTAAATTTGATCAAATTTATATTTTTATAATTATTTTGAATTAAATTATATCTACTTAAAAACAACAAATCTTTTGATATACCTTTATTAAAACTATAATATCACCGGATACCAATCTCAATGATCTTTAAAGCTTTTAAAATTCCCCATTGTTCGTGGCCACGAAGCTTATTGCTTTATTTGTAGATATCATATTCCCCCATTATGAAAATTCCTCTTTTACTATTATATAGATACTTCATTCGATTAAGAGATAGAATATGTTGTCTTGTACATAAATAGTTTAATTATTTAAACCATTTTATTTTTAACTTATTTAATAAAAAATATTTATTTATAATATAAGATAATATATATATATATATATTTTAAAAATAGATTATATAAAATAATATTATACCTTATAATTAATTCTATAGAAAACTACAAAAAAACTCTTCCCTCTTTTTATATATATACATTTTAAATATATAAAAATATATTTTTATATTATATAAAAAATATATATATAAATCACGTAAATATCAATTAAAAATAAAATCTTATTTATTAAAGGAAATTACTATTAAATCAAAACTCCTTATTTGTACCATAAAATTCTTTAAGCCAACAGTGATTGTGACGTGTATTGCTAATGTCATGGTGTATTAAGTCATGTTTCATAGAATAGCTCAAATTGCAACCAAAATTGACCAAAAAAAAAAATCTTCACCGGCAAAAAAAAAAGAATAATAATAACAACCATCTTTTAAAATCCCTCAGGTAGGATTGTATTGTTTAAAATAAAAGTTATATATTTATATAAAAATTTACTACAAGCGTAAATTTAAATTGTATCAAATATTTTATTTTATTTATTTAAATTTTAATTATAAAATTACGTGTTTTAATTTTTTTCATCTTAAATTAAAAATATATTTTATTTTTAAAATAAAATATATAAAAATAAATTATATATTTATTTAAATAAATTTTTATAATAAAATTATTTTTTGATAAATAATAAAACTACAAAAACTAAATTAAATATTATTTTAAATATAAATTATTTTATTAAAATATTAAACATTAATATATTATACAAATAACATTTTTTTAATAAAGCAAAAGCTTTATTTAAACTATAATCACTCAAGCTTTTTATTTATATCTCAAAGCTATTTATAATGCATCGATCCAAACTTTGAAAGGCTTTAAAGAGCAATATTATTTATACACAACGATTTTACTAAAATCACAAAATTTTGAATTTTGGTGTATAAAGATAGATTGCAATATCATACCACCTAAATTATAAACACATATTTTTTTCCTTCAATTATCTGTTAATATCTATGATATATAGTACCACATACATAGCAAACTTATAATAAGAATTTTTCATTTGCTAAATAGACCGCACTTTTTCAAAACCAAAAAGAAATAATGTATTTAGCATTGTTGCTTCATTTTACCTTATTATATATATATTTATATGAAAATGGGCCACGGGTGGTGACTCAACTGAAATTATTATTTCAGAATGGGTTCATTGTTTTTTACCCACGTTTTTCTCTCTTTTTTTTTTAATTGAAAAGGTCTAAATATTGTAAATTTTTGTGATAATGTGATTAAATAGTACATTAGATTCATATAATTGTATGAATTAAATTGACAGTTGTCTGTGATATATATATACATTGCTCTTTTTTATTAGGGTTTTAATTTCTTAGAATGGGTTGGACATATATATGGCCTGCTGTGTTGGACTTACTGGCTCAGAGGAATCAAGTAAAATAGCCCATATTCATTATCCATCCACATTAGCTTACCAGGACCGACTTCAAGTTGGTCATATCAAGATGTTGACGAAGAGTAGTAATATGTGACTTTTTACCACATACTCTATGATCACGTCGTGAAACCATGTCCACTAAAAGGAATGGAAACTTGAAGTTTTGATGTCCAACCTAAAAAAAAGAAAAGAAAAAAAAATGTTCATACAAAGAATGAAGTATTACTATTATAATAAAAAGTAGGGTATTATTATAAAATGGAAATTGGTTGCATTGTATGTAAGAAGTCGACTCCCCAACTAATTGCTGTTGAAGTGTCTTATTTGCTTCCCTCTTTCGAGATTTCCTTGCTGATTACCTAATTTTGCATAGAAACTGCAGATATTACCCTTCTATCCCTAATGTCATTGAATTTCGATTTATATTACTCTTTTTTTTTTAAATAATTATGCGTTCATAATTGTGACTCGATCGTAAATATTTAACATGTTTGTATGAACTCTATGTCGTTAATTCATATTTCAATGGTTACTTAACTCATAAATCGAGTATATTTTAATTTTTACGAACAAAGATTGCAAAAAAATAAAAAAATTTATAAACGAAGACATTTCCCTTTTTATTTGAAGAAAGTTGGAAATTATTTAGATTAAATTTAAAATGGATAGGAAATAAATTAATAAAGGGTATATGTGGAAATGGATGATTTGCCAAGAAGTAATATCGCGAACAATATAAGAAAAGAAGCAAGCCTCTTTGTCTCCAAGAAAATCCACAATAAGGAACCTTAGAAATTAATAGTCCTACCTTTTATTGAGTTTTACTCTAATTTCACTCTCTAATCTGATCTCTAACAACTGCAGCTAAATCCTTGTTCAAATATTCTAATAATTATCATACACATTAGTAGTTACAGCTATTAATTATTATAACTTGAGAAATTGATTAGATATAATTACCGAGGAGTATTGTTGAAAAGCAGAGCTCCTAGCTAGCTAGCTTATATAGGTAGAGATCATGATTGAAGGGCTTGGTATTTTTATTAAAAAAATGTGGAAGGCAACTTCATCTAGAGCATTGGTGATCAGAATCAATTTGGCATTCCTTGGTTTTTCCCTTCTTATCTATGCATTTCTTCTTCTCCGCCCATCTTTATCACTCTACAATGACAACACAGCTTCTCTTGTTAGGTGCTCTTTGCCCGAATGTCATCACAAGGTAAGGTGAGCTTACCTTGGTCCGTTTGTTTGTGCTTATGTTAATAGCGTTTTCTGAATATAGTGTTCTTACTTGGGAAGAATAAGCATATATATATATAATATGTTTGGTTCAGATGAGATTTTATCTTCAATTTTAGTAGAAGCATGTTTATAAAATTTCGAAAGCAGAAGCAATCAAATGATCCTAAAACTAAAGGCATATATTTATGTAAATGAAAGTTTGTTTATTCTATTGTTTTTTATTGGACTATATATGTAATAGGTGGAAAATGGAATGCTTAAAATGAAGGCTGTATTGGAAGAGACTACCAGTTTGCCAAAGCCTGAGAGAAATAATGGAACTAAATTAGAAATGCCAAGGTTTTTACATGATCAAATCATGATGAATAAAGGGAAGAAGAAAAAGAAGAAGATTGGTATAGTCAACATGGAAGAAGATGATTTGAGTGAATGGAACACACAATTAAGAGAAACTAAAACTAAAGTTATAACTATCGAATTTGAACAAGTGTCACAAATGTTCAAATGGGATGATTTGTTTCCTGAATGGATTGACGAAGAAGAAGAAAGTGATGTGCCGACTTGTCCAGAGATACCAATGCCGGATTTCAAAAGATATGAGAAAATGGACATAATAGTTGCTAAATTGCCATGTAATTATCCAGACCAAGGGTGGGGTAGAGATGTGTTTAAGCTACAAATGCATCTAATTGTGGCTAATTTGGCAGTGAAGAAAGGGAAGAGGGATCCTAAAGGGAAGACAAAGCTAGTATTTTGGAGCAAGTGTAGGCCAATGTTGGAGCTATTTAGGTGTACTGATTTGGTTAGACGAGAAGATCAGTGGTGGTTTTTTGAACCAGAAATGACAAAACTTGAACAGAAAATGTCATTGCCTGTTGGGTCTTGCAAATTGGCTCTGCCTCTTTGGGGTCAAGGTATGTAGTTTTATTCCCTTAATCCACTTTCATTTTTCTTTTCTAGTGTCATGCATGTAAGAAGGTAAGTTTGGAGTGACAAGGTGTAACATTATAAACAGATAAACCCAAAACAATTTGCCAAATAAGGCAAAATTAAAACTCTACTGTATAGTTTTGAAATAATGTTAACATTTTAGAAATAAGACATTGAATGCACAAAGGACTTGTGAACAAGTTTTTGGTACATAAATAATTGATGAAACAAAATCTTTCTTTTTTATTTTCACATAATTTAATACATATATAAATCTAATTAAACCTTCTTACTAAGTAATTTTATAATCTTTCATTTTAGGCTATAAATTTTATATTCAATAAATAGTTAATATATTACTTTACGTATATAATAATTTAATATATATATATATATAACATTACTAAATACTTATCTTAATTAACAAACTATTGGTTACGGTGTATATTTATGCTTTACTTTGAAGGCCTAAAGTTGGAAAATACTCCGAATCTCAACATTTAACTAAATGTAATTAATATAAGAGTCCAAAATCATAATTTATCTACTTTCCTACCTACCCGATGCATCTCAGTAGTTATTTAATTTTAGTGAAAGCTTTTATATGCTCTCAAACAAACGAAATTGTTTTAAATGCTACTTGGAGTACTTTGAGGTGACTACTCGTGAGAAAATATATAAATATATAATCTCAAGCTCATCCTTGCAAATTTTTAATTTCTCTCTTTAAAAAAAAGTGAAGGTATAGTAAGAATATTAATTAATATAAAAATATTTATTAATTTCTATGTCGAGAATTATAAATTAATTAAGTATAAAAATATATATCATAAATTTAAAAATAAAAAAATATTATAAATAAAACATGTAAACATATATGTAAATTTTATTAAATTTAAATTAAGAGTGTCTATAAACCAGATAAAATTAGACTAAATTAAATTAGATTAAATAGTTTTATAAATTAAACGATATAATCTTATTTGTATTAATTAAAATTAATTCAAATGATTTGATATGATCCGATCTGAATAATACAAACGGTTCAGTCTGATTAAATTTATTTTTTTCAAAATCGAACCAATAAACATCCCTAATTTAAACACATTAATTTATTTAAAAACACAAAATAATCCTAATTTAAACACATTAATTTATTTAAAAACACAAAATAATCCTAATTTAAATACATTAATTTATTTAAAAATACAAAATAACTTATATATATATTCACATTATCCGTTTATAATAGTTTTATTATTATTTTTAAATATTTGGTATAATGTTTTAGATTTATAATATCTGGTCCAAAAATTAATGAAATTTTGTAATAATCTTTTTTTTTTCCTTTAAAAAAATGTAATTTAAAATTAAATTGCATTTATATTAACTTTTTTTACCAAATCAACTTCAAAGTTCAAACTATAGATCATGACTTTGAATTCATAACGTACATGCAGGAATTGACGAAGTATATGATCTTACAAAGATCCAAAGCAATACAAAAAGCGTTAAACGAGAAGCCTACGCCACAGTACTACACTCTTCCGAATCCTACGTATGTGGGGCAATAACACTGGCTCAAAGTCTCCTCCAAACAGGCACAAAGCGCGACCTTATTCTTCTCATTGACAACTCTATCTCTACTCCCAAACGCGACGCCCTAGCCGCCTCCGGATGGCAGCTCCGACTCATTAACAGGATCCGAAATCCAAAAGCAGAGAAAGACTCCTACAACGAATACAATTACAGCAAATTCAGACTTTGGCAACTAACAGAATATAACAAAGTCATCTTCATTGACTCCGACATCATAGTTTTACGCAACCTCGACCTTCTATTCCACTTTCCTCAAATGTCCGCCACCGGAAACGACGTTTCAATCTTCAATTCAGGAATTATGGTTATTGAACCCTCAAATTGTACATTCCATATATTAATGGACCATAGAAACGACATCGTCTCTTACAACGGTGGTGACCAAGGGTTTCTCAATGAGATTTTTGTATGGTGGCATAGGTTGCCTAGAAGAGTTAATTTCTTGAAGAATTTTTGGGCTAATAGCACCAATGAAGCTAGTGTTAAAAATGGGCTTTTTGGGGCTGACCCACCAAAGCTTTACGGTATACATTATTTGGGTTTGAAGCCATGGCTTTGCTACAGAGATTATGATTGTAATTGGGATGTGGTGGAACAACTTGTGTATGCGAGTGACGTGGCACATCAAAAATGGTGGAAGGTACATGATGATATGGATGAGAAGTTGCAGAATTTTTGTGCGTTGACGAAACAGAGGAACACTGAGCTCAAGTGGGAGAGAAGAAGAGCTATGAAAATGGCATTGCCTAATGGGCACTGGAAGATCAATATTACAGATCCCAGGAGGAAACATTTGGTTCATGTATAGAAATTACTCGTTGATTTTTTTTTCGTTTTATTATATATTTTTCATTTGCTTCGATTTCTTTGTTAGAAATAATAGCTATTACGGTATTCAGAATCTTGTTTTGTCAGAAAATTTTCTTAGTTTTTGCATCACATAATGGGATACTCCAATAGAGATGGGAATAATCTAAGTTATATTTTACATATAATTTTTTTTAAAAAAAAGTAATTTTATATTTTTATTATAAAGATAAAATTATATATAAAAAATTAATCAAATATAAATATTTAATAATAAAAATAAAATTTAGAGTAAATGAAAAACCAAAAAAATAAATAATATTTTTATATGATAAGTAGAAAAATAAAATATATAATCTTTTATACTAAATAATGTTTTATAGAATCTTGTTATAAATTAATTTAAAATAATAATATGATTTTATAGTTTTATAATTTAAATAATTTTTATAAAATAAAAGAAGGATAAAATTATATAAATTACCAATGCTTCATTCAATTGACAGTGAAATTATATATCATCTAGACATAAAAAGAAGGATAATCTATTGCGATAAGCCATTAACAATATACATTACGGATCAATCAACAAAAGGTTTGTTTAGAAATTTTTAATAAAAATTAACTTTGTTTAAAGAAAGGATTAACACAAATATTGACTAATTAACATTGAGTGCATTTTTTAATAAGTTAAATTTTATAGGCACTATTGTTATCTATCTAAAAGGGTAGAGACACATAGAGCATAATTAAACCAATAGCAACGAAAAACACTAAATATCCCGTTCAAGAGAAGAGAGGTACGTAATCCATCCAAATTATTTCTTTTAATTTTATTTTAATATTTTAATGGCATTAATTTCAATTCAACCAACCGTGTAACTCGGGATTGAAAAATATCCGAACATATAGCATAACCCAATAATAAATAACGATAATAGTATGATTATGAACACAACTCGCTATTTTTTTACTTTTTTTTTAACTGGTTACTCTTAGATTTTTTTAAAATTTGTAATATTAAGGTAGTTGATGTTTATAAACGTAATAATTTCATTATTATTTTAGTAAAAAATTATTTTATTTATATTAATTATATCTAAATTTTTTATAGTAAAAACAATTTTAGAAAGATGAATTGTTCTTCCAATCTAATTAGATATTTGGGATCTAGATGATAGTTAAAAATGATAACCCATAAAATATTTTTTTAGTTTTATATCAATTCGACTAAACAGACATCACAATGTGAATTAAAGAAATAACATAATGAAAGAACAAAACAACATAATTAATTCAACAAATAATTAAAACGATTAGCATATACGAAAACAACAATCTTTAATAAATACTCTATTGATGATATGTCTCACAAGTTAATGATCGACTAACAACATGCTTAAACATTAAAAATAACAAACAACATGTAAATCATGTATACATACTGAAAAAGTTATAAATAATTTTTAATTATTTCAAGATTTCATGTATGAGAACGTATTTGGTAAATAATGATTGTATTTTCACAACATATCATCAAACAAAACAAAGACTGAACACCTATTTAGACATATTAAAGTAAATCAACATAAGCAATAAATAAAAAAATATATGCATGCTATTAGGAAAGAAAAAAAAGCATACAACTATATAAATAAAAAAACTTTATAAACAGATATCTAATATGTTAGTACATACACGATAATAACTCTAACACGTAACATCTCTAAGTAACACATTTGAATGATACCAATAAAATTATAAAATAATAATCACAATCAATCAAATATTAAGCAATAGATATAATATTTGATATTCAAAAAACATGCGATAATATTAAAAGCTTTTTAATTAGAGTTTAAATTTCATTCATTATGGTTATTTGGTATCTTTTTTTTCGTACAATTTTATTTATTATACTCACTACTGTATCATTATAAACATGATTGTTACTTTTGCTTCTATTAAGATAAATTTAACCCATTTTTCTATTTTTACCTAAATATATGAGATATTTTGAGAAGTGAACATCTTTTTTAACCTCAGGGTTCGAACCAAACCACTTGTCTAATTATTTTTCTCTTGTTTTGTTCCTTAAAATTCATAGAATAAGACATCAATTTCTCAATAAGATCAAATCTTCTGATTACATGATCGACTTATCTAAAAAATATTAATGTGTATGTAAATGAGGTGTTTTACCTGACTGAGCTATAGTCCTTATTTTATTGCATATTTTATCATATGGATAATTTCTTATCAAGATAAATATTTCATGAACAACTATTCTATCTCTTTAATCTGTTTAATTGGTATTCCCTATAAGTTCTATCTTCATTTATGATCCATCGATGTGATAAACCAAATTTGTTTCTCTTTATGATGATAAATGACATACTTAACTCATTAGTTAAAGTAATTTTTCAAGTAAAATTCAAACCTACGACCAATCAATTAACAACCGACTGCTTTATCACTAAGTTAACAAAAAAAAATATGATCATGATATTTTTCAATAATCAAAATTCTTGATCAATCGAGGAAACAATATCACCATTTTTGTTCAATAAGATACAAAGTAGATCACTATTTAAATTGAAGATATTTTACATAACATAGATATTCTACCTCAAAGTTTTATTTTAGTTCAAAATGATCGGTATGTAGAATCAAAGCAAGTAATTATTGAGATTCGTGGGGGAACATCTCTTTTAGTTTTAAAGAAAAAGTGTAAAAGTATATTTATTATGATGCCAATGGAGTGTCGATATATACCATGCACATGAATTTACATAGATTAATGTTCATCTCTTATTAAGAATAAGTCATTTATGGATATGATTAAGAGGTTTATGTAGATCCAATGTAGTCCTCTTTTTACTCCACAAATATCAAGATCAAACGAATGCATCTAAATGTGCAAATGTTATGGTTGGAACAAGGTCTATCAAATCATCCACAGGTACATAAACTACTTGAATCGAAGTTATGAACCCTTCTATAGATATATAAGATGTTGTAACACTTTCTTTGGGTTGGAAGGTAGAGTCAAACACACAGTAAACAATATGTTACACACACACACATATATATAAATATACATATATCCATATGTACATACATACATACATACATATATATATATATATATATCCATATGTACATTCATACATGTATATAAATATGCATACATACATATATGTATATATGTATATGTATACATATGTACATATATAAATGTTCAATCATATAAGATGTATATATATGTTGAAACATATACTATTTAAACTCAGATTGTATAAGCTAATCACTAGATCATGCATAATATTAGATATAACGAGGTAAACACACGTAACCTTTACTTATTTGATAGAATTTTTTAGTTACTTATAGAAGCTACTCAACAACGAACAAATTCACCAAGTAACAAAATATATGACATTGTGAGAAATAAAAATCGTTAATATCTTTATCAGTTAGAGGCCACACTTTCCTAATTGCTTATTACTGTTGTCGCTTGTTGCCTCCGTATTGATTTGGTTCAACATATGAACTCAACTTTTCTTCAAAAATAACACCATTCAATATAATATGATCAGTAATCGACGATCAATGATGTGAAGTAGGATATGAACAATCAAACGTGAGAACTACCCTTAACCATAAACCATCAACGACCAACATGAAAAACACACTCAACCACGTATTGTACACAACCAAAGTGGGAAACATATTCAATCACTTATCATGAAAAACATTTAGTCAATACACGGCTTACCACCACGTAGTCTCCTCACATATGAAAATGTTGCATTTTAGCAACTATCAACCAACACATAGTTTAACGTCACACAAGCTCCATACCTAAAATTCACTTATAAACACCAATTTGAATACTCACCACTCAATAGTACAGTTTTGTACACTCAATCATGAATCACTAATAATGAATACTACTCAAGGTAATAATGATCCAAAAATAGAGAACAAGATGTTAATTTGACAAAACTTCGCTAAAAGTTTTCTAGATAAGAAACAAGAAAATGAGTATTTATAGAACTCAACTAAGATCACGACCAACCTTGTTAAGGGTTCATTAATGGCCTTATCAAGGTGTCAAAAAAATTCAAATTTTTGTTTTTAAAATTGTCGAGTAATTTTCATAAATACATGTACTTGAAACAAACAAAAACACAAATGACAACGTCGATTTGTTTGCAAACTCATTCATCAAAAACCACAACACTCAACCTAACATATATATTATGAAAATCAATCCGATAATATGTATAAATATGCTCACATACAAAGTGTATCTCACTATATGAGTGTGAGTATAAATGTGTACATTACTTATCGTTAATAATTAACCTTATATATAAGAAAACAAAAAACACTATAGAATATCAAGATGTCAAAATAATTCAAATTTTTGTTTTTAAAATTGTCCAATTTTTTTTATGAATACCTATACCTAAAACAAATAAAAACACCAACAACAACGTCGATTTGTTTGCAAACTCATTCATTAAAAACCACAATGTTCAACCTAACATACATATTATGAAAATCAATACAATAATGTGTGTAAATATATTCACATACAAAGTATATATAATAATGTAAAAATATGTATTATTTATCCCCTGTAATTAACCTTATATATAAAAAAACAAAAAACACTAAGTAAATAAAAATTCTGTATTTTATAAGTGGAAAATCAACATAAAGAATCACAGAAATTATAATATTTTAATATTATTATTAATAAATTATCTCATAATTTATATTATAATAATATATATTTTTTAATAAACTTAAATTTACATTGTAAAACCTTTTCTATCAAAATATAAAACTTAATTTTCAAATTAAATTATTTTAAAATTAAAAATATTAATTATTTTTACAGTAAAGATAGTAAAATAATTATTTTTATTCAAATTTAAAAGGAACATATAAGCAAAAATTATAAATAAAAACAATTTAATTATATTTCTTCTTATTTTTAGTTCAATCTGTTACTAATTCATTGTTTTTTCAGTTCTTTCAAATTCTATTACAAATTACATATGTAAAATTTCAAGACCTTTATGAAATATTCAGAAATTGTTTTTTAAAATAATACTAACACCTTAAAGGAGATTGAAACAATACTTATAGAAATTTCATCAAGATGGACGTTGACTTAATTAACTGTTATATTCTAAACCTTAATTGCTTTAATAAAAAAAGTGCGACTTTAATTTAAGACTTAGCTTTAATTACTGTATAATGCAATATTATTAATTCTCACTAACGATTATAATAGATATATATTTTCTGTCAAGCAATTGTACTCAAATGTCTTGTAATATATATATAGACGCTCTAAATGGATAATAATATGTTTCAATCCAGTAATAGTAATATTCAATACAAAATGTATACGTGTGTAATAGTTTATTTTTAAAAGATAAAATCCAACAATACAAAGTCAACTTTCTATTTTTTTTAAAGAAAATTTTAAATTATTTAATTCAATATTGTTTTCACTACTAATTTTTAACTATAAGAGCTAATTAGTTAATTTATTCTAAATAAACAACAAATCAATATTATCGTCCTTTCAATAATCACTTATTTGAAAAATTAAATTTTTCATTAAACGTTGGGTTCTTTAAAAAAATATTCATTCGATTTTAATCATAATTCCACCTAATTTAATTTTTAAATATGAATCTTAAAAATTTATATAGTTAATTTTAATTAATTTTTTCTTATGTTTTCTTAAAATTTAATAATAGTGAGGTTCAAGATAAATACTAAATTGGCTTTAGTTATTTGACTTAGTTTTTTTTTCTTATAAAATAAAAAATTTGCATCAAGTCATTAAAATCGAAATATCCAATTATGAAATTAGTATCAACTAAAATTGTGAGACACTTAGATTTAATAGCAAAAATATATATATTCTAATTGGATTTTGGATTGAAATAGTACTGTAACTCTAGATCGATGAAAGTGTGCTAATTTAATAATTTATTTTAAAAAAATACTCAATCAAATCTAAATTTTAAAAAGGTAAGATTTGTTTAGATATTTTCATTATCCCTCTATTTTTAATTTTTAATTATCTAATTTTTTATTTCAATTCTATAAATAAAATATATTATTTTACTTATTTCACTTATCATAATAAATTAAATATAATATTAATTTATATGTTATTTTTTAATTTTTTAGTAATATAATTAACTTTAATTTTTTTTATCATTTTTTTCTTCTTATTTATTTTTCTCTCATATTCTAAATCAATTTGTTATCAGAAGTAATCAGATTTTATTTTATTAACTAAAATTTTCTATGTAACATTTTTCAAATAAAAAAATCCCACTTATAGTAAAATGAGTGATGGAAGGAATATATAAATTTTTTAAATTTTTTTAATTAATTAATTTTTAATTTTTAATGATTTATTATTTTATCCTTAAAAGAACTTTTAACTTTTTAAAATTTGTTTTTTTATAATATAAATAAAATATTATGATTTAATATTTTCTTCAAAAATAATAATTTTTATTTTTAAAATTATTTTAAATGTATTACTTAACTTTGTATTAATTAATATAAATGTAAATTATAATTAACTTCGTAAACTTACTATTCCATCTAAAAATAATGTTGTTTTTAAAATTACGGAGAGATAAATTATTTTTATTAAGATCATAATAAAAATTTTATTAACAATTTATGTTAATTGTTTTGAAAAATAATTATAATAATAAAAATAGTTATAAAAAAAGTTTTATGAACAATTTATTCAAATTATTTTATAACTATAAAAGAATAATAAATTAATATCTTTTTTTTAAGAAAAATAATATATATTTTTACATATGAACATAAGTTACTAACACAATATGAACTGAACTCAGTATATAAATCATTATATATATTAATCAATAATCCGATTAAATGATTTATTATATAACATTCAATTCTTAATATAAATAAAGATAACCACTTCTATCAATTTAAATTTATGTGATCATTTTAATTTTAACATTATTTTTATTTATTGATTATTTAAATAAATTTTATTTTTATTATATAAGTAATACAATCTAAAAAGATTATATTTACTATTTTAATAATCTTTTTTGGGATTTAAGTCTCACTTTCTAAGAAACTCACGTGTTCATCTTATAAAATATATTTTTATATTTTTTATCTATTAAAATATAGATTAAATAATACCTATATCTACGGTGTGATAATAAAATTAATATAAATAAAAAAACTTGAGTTTTAAGATAGAAAACAAGGTTGTAATAGACTCAATGTCTTCCTGTTTGGTCTTCAAACAATAGAATCATTGAAAAAAAATCTCAAATTTTAGTAGATTAGATAAGTTAAATATTTAAATAGTATATAAGTTTAAAAAATAAGATATTAAAAATTTATAAATATTTTTAATTACTTACTTTTTAAAGTTAATGAACATTTGGCATTTTATTTTTTAAACTATTGATATTTATAATATATTAAAAATTTATTAGATTTAAAAATAAAACATTATACCAATTTTTAAAGTCAATGTAAGACTGTGCATTTATGTCCTCTTTCTATTATCCAAAGTGCAGATCGAAAAAGAAAAAAAAAAAAAAAAGATTAAAGAAAGAGACGAAGAGAGAGGGACGCATAGAAAAGATGGATCTAGTATCTCTGTCTGTGTGTGTGCTTGAGGTGAGGTAGGCTCCACTAACCTGTACTCTCCCTACGTTATTTTCGCTTCCTATTCTTAGCACCAGTTTTTCTCACCTTAATTTTGTAATTTTTTGGTTACATAATTAATTCTCTTCGTATTTCTTAATTCTTTTTACGATTCCTTTTTTCAGAAATCATTAGTTTACCATTCCTACCAATTCCTCTCCTTTTGTTATTGGTTCAACCTGGGTCCTGGGTAAGCTCTCTCTTTCTTGATTATCTTTAATTACGTTCGTTTTACATAATTTAGCTTCTACTAATCGTTTTTAAAATCTTTGAATACTTTATTAGAGCACTTATGCTCAGCGATCTATTTAGATTCGTTCGTTTATTTTGTATTTTGTACTCTCTGTGATATAAATAAACGAGTTTCTAAGCATTTGAATATCCTGAGTCTATATATATATATAAGTATATTTAAGTGAATTTGTGTTATCTTTGGAATTCGTTGCAATGATTTTTTGTTTTAATTATTTTTCTGGTTTGTTGTTATTGGATTCGTTCTTCTTTCTTTTCCATTTTACTTTTCCCAAATTTTCACGATCAAGCAACCTAATTTCTTAGCTGGAGGCTATAATTTTATTTTATTTTATTTTTCGTTCAAGACCAAAGACTTTGACATTAGTTTAGCTTTGTTTTTGATTAGGCGTGCAAATGTGAGTGGATTTTTTTTGCTGGAAAAGGACATGGACATTAATATAATTGAATGTGGATAAGAAATTCATGGTTGTGTTTATTTCCAGATGGGCAATTATACCTTGTTCATTTCTTTGTGAAATTTCATTTGCCTCTTTAATGTTATGATAAATGGTGATGTGTGATTCTGGACATGATTCTCAATGACTTCTGTCGAATTGCTGGGTCTATTTGGTATAGAATTTGAAAAAAAAAGTTTATTTATTTTCCAAAAACAAAGAACTAGAAAACATATAATATGTGTCTAGTAAAAGTATATCTGAATACAAGTTTTTGATAATTCTTGAAAATACTTTTTTAGAAAATGATTAAATATTGTTTTCCATGTTATTTAATTGTACTATCCAAATATAAACTAAATAGTATCCAAAAATAATTTTTGAATTTAATAACAAAATTTAACTCAAATATGAAAATAATTTTCATATCATATCCCATATTTAAAAAATTATTTTTGAATCATAAAATAGAATTTATGATTCAAGTTCGAATTTGAAAACAATTTTTTGTTCTTTCAGAATGAAGTAGGGTTCATTTGAAGTCCTATTAAGGGCAATGAATGATCAGCACAGAAGATATCATGTATAGGAATTTGCTCTGCATGTTAATCCGTTGTTGGTATGGTGATAAGTTTAACTACTCCCAGAGATCATGTCCAGCCTTCTGAGATGCTTACATATAGTTTGTAAATTTCGCATGGACAAACAATGTTGCTTTCCCTAAGTTAATAGAGAAGTGTTTTATGTGGAGAAATACTGAATTTGGTTTAAGGTTACATGATGCTATGGTTAATTTATGTTCTCTAAGAAAAAGTAAAATACACCCTATAAGCTCTTATTTTTCTTTAAATTAAGAATAGCACTGCTGGTTAACAATAGATAATTTCCCCCTAAGACTAATAATTAAATTGATTATTTAAATGAGTTTGACATAATTCAAGTATTAAGGATATGTATAGAGGAGCTGTAGGCACACTATTATTATTCACTTTTTACTTGCTATAGTATGGGTATTCATCTAACTTGCTTCTCTTCCCTAGCAACTGATCATATATTTTCAAGTTAATATTTGAATTTTCTAGAAAAGCAATACATCTTCTATGATTTTTCATTTCATTTTTAATTGATCCTGTTTCCCTTTATTGTATTATAGATACTTTTTAAGCACATCTTATTATATTCGTATTATGGAGGATGCAAAAATTGTTGATGTGGTGCCTCCAGAGTCATCTTCATCCTCCAACCGTATTGATCATTCAACTAACAAAGCTTCAGAGGTCCCACTTGTGGATGAACAGGTTGACACCAACAGGGAGTTATTTAAAGAAAATTATCAAATATCTACTTCACAAGATGCTGCTAGTGGTAATTCTCTTGAACAAAATCAACTTCTTCAACATAATTCAGAGGCCAGCTCAACAAACATATCTGCTAGCCCACCTCTAGAAGAGAGCAACGTTCTTCCATCTGATGTGCCAGCTTCAACCGCAGGAATGGGAATGAATAACAACGAGGATCAGTATACTTTGACAGAAGATCCTAAAAGTGGAGTTGTACTTGTTCCATCTGATGCTTCAGCTTTGAGCTCTGTGACAGCAGTTGATAAACCAGAGATAGATAATTCGGTTTCTTTGGTGGAAGATTTGAAAAATGTGGCTGTACTGACTATTTCTAGCAGGCAGAAATCTTCAGAAGCTAGTTCTATTGAGAGTGTTTCTTCCCTTGTTGATGAGGTGGCTTCACCCTCTGTTTTCTCTCCCGGAATAGAAGAATATAAAAGTAATGATTCTCATGGAATAGAAGAACATAATAGTAATGATTCTCCTGGAGTAGAAGAACATAAGAGTAATGATTCTCCTGGGGTAGAAGAACAGAAAAGTAATGATTCTCTTGGAACAGAACAATATAAAGGTAATGATTCTGTGCCGCAACAGAATGAGCTTGTTCTTCCCATCACAAATGTTGCCAGAATTGCAGTTTGCAAACAGGAAGCTAATGATTCTCCAAAAAGTGGGAAGCACTTGGATCCAAACAGAATCTTGATTGATACCGCTTCACCTATTGAATCTGTTAAGGATGCTGTTTCTAAGTTCGGCGGAATTATGGATTGGAAAGCTCATAAAATCCAAACGGAGGAGGTATGTATATGTTGCCATTTTGCTTTTTTGGAATTCCCTTTTAATTTTACCTGCTACTTTGTTGGCATTATCTTGGGTGTTTTTGGATTTGGCCATTCTACTTTACGTACTGTGTAAGGTACACCCAACTCATATAAACTCTTCAATTGTTTTCATCAATCTCACCCATTAAAATTATTTAAAAAAAGGAATTTTATTTTGATAGCTACTTCACAATACATTGAGTAGGAGTGGGTGTAACTTATATAAGATGTAAGTTAAAATTTTCCTTTTGGATTTTCTTTTATGTATTTTTTTTGGCCAAAAAAGAGAATATTTCATTAGACATGGCTGTTTATACAATACACCCCCTCCAATCTCAATTCTTTTTGCCGGAAACAATGTAGACGGCCGCAGAAGAACCAAAACCTAATAGATAGATCCCCTCAAACACTCTTGCTGTCCAGTAAGCCACATAAGGAAATAACATCAAACTTGACTTATCATCTAACCCAAAAGACAAACAAAATAAAAGTAAAAATCATCACACACACACAACAAACACCACCAACCACCCAATATAGAACAAAATCAAATAAGGATACAAAAAACTGAAAATAAAACAAAAACCTAATGAGACTAAACACACAAGGAGCTGCCATCCCTTTCAAGAATTGAAGACCAAGAACTTCGGGTCATCATCTTCATCTTCCTCTATTGCTGAAAATAACAATCTAAAAACCAACCAAAAAACCAGAATAGATCTGGCCTCACAAAGGAGTAGATAGGGTTCGAGAAAGTCAAGCTTTTGAAACATTATTTAGAAAGAACATAAAATCAAAACACTAGATCTGATTATTTAAACTCAGATCTAACATAACTGTAAATCCGGCGACGAAAATAGATGATGGTGGCAGCATCGGAACAGCAAGAAAACTGGGCGACAGGCGAATTGAACCAACCGGTGACAAACGATGGTGGAACAGCAAGCGGAAGGCACAGTGAGACGGCAATAGGCGATGGTGGAGACAGTGAGAGTGACAACTAGGGATAGAAGGTTGAAGATGATGAAAGGTGAAGTGACTAAATGAATTTTTGATTTAGGATTTCTAGAGAGAAGTTAGAGAATTTTCTCTCTCTAAACTATGTATCCCACATGGATTTCCTTTTGTATTGACAGTTAAAAATTTGAAGCTATTATTTTGCTTCCTACCTTCGTGTCCATTTCTGCCACATGGACAAGAGTCTGCTGGTCTGATTTTTAAGCTTCTATGTTACAGAAAAACAAAATATTCATTTAATTGGTCAAGCGTGCAATTGCAGAGATTTAGTACCATGTTTTTTTGGCCATTAAGTTCCTAAATGACCTATATTTTCTCTTGCTATCCAGAGGCACAAGCTAGTGGAGCAAGAACTTGAAAAGGCACAGGAGGAGATACCTGAATATAAGAGACAGGCAGAGGCAGCTGAACAAACTAAAATACAAGTACTGAAAGAGTTGGACAGTACTAAGAGACTCGTTGAAGAATTAAAGCTCAGCCTGGAGAGGACACAAACAGAGGAGCATCAAGCAAGACAAGACTCAGAACTTGCCAAACTCAGGGTTGAAGAGATGGAGCAAGGCATTGCTGAGGAATCCAGTGTTGCAGCCAAGGCTCAACTTGAGGTTGCTAAGGCAAGGCATACAGCTGCTGTTGCAGAGCTGAAATCTGTTAATGAGGAGTTGGAATCATTGCGCGAGGAATTCGCTTACTTAATGGCTGATAAAGTGGAGGCTGCAAAGAAAGCTGTAGTGGCTGTTGCTGCTTCCAGAGAGAGAGAGAAAACCATAGAAGATCTTACCATCGAGCTGATTGCTACAAAGGAGGCACTGGAGTCTACACATGCTTCTCATTTGGAGGCAGAGGAACAAAGAATAGGAGCATCCATGGCCAGAGAGCAAGATTCTCTTAACTGGGAGAAGGAATTAAAACAGCCAGAAGAGGAGCTCCAGCGATTATACCAGCAAATGTTGTCAGCTAAGGATCTAAAATCAAAACTCGAATCAGCCTCAGCCTTGGTAATTGATCTGAAAGCTGAACTAGCTGCTTACATGGACTCAACATTGAAGGATGGAAGTGATTCACCCTCAAAAGAGGAGCTAGGTAAACCTGGAAAGGGAACTCATTCTGATATACAAGTAGCAACTGCTTCAGCGAAGAAGGAACTTGATGAAGTGAAGCTCGATATAGAGAAAGCTACTGCTGAAGTTAACTGCTTGAGAGTGGCTGCCACAACATTAAAATCAGAACTTGACAGTGAGAAGTCAGCTCTTCTTACTATTAGTCAGAGGGAGGGAATGGCATCAGTAGCTGTGGCATCTCTTGAAGCTGAATTGGAAAAAACTAGGTCAGAAATAGCTTTAGTACAGATGAAAGAGAAAGAAGCCAGAGAGAAGATGGTGGAGCTACCAAAGCAATTACAGCAAGCTGCCCAGGAGACTGATCAGGCGAAGTCACTTGCTCAAGCAGCTACTGAAGATCTGTGCAAGGTAAAGGAAGAAGCAGAGCAAGCTAATGCTGCAGCAAGTACAATGGAGAGTAGATTACTTGCTGCACAAAAGGAACTAGAAGCTGCAAAGGCTTCTGAAAAGTTGGCACTACAGGCTATTAAGGCTTTGGAAGAGAGTGAATCAACTACAAGCACCGATGGTGTGGATTCAGGTACTAGTGTAGCACTTACTGTGGAAGAGTACTATGAGCTCAGCAAACGTGCCCATGAGGCTGAGCAGCAGGCCAATGCAAGGGTTGCATCTGCGATTTCCCAAATTGAGTTAGCAAAGCAGACTGAGTTGAAAAGCTTGGAGAAATTGGAAGAAGTTAATCGACAGATGGCTGGAAGAAAAGAAGCACTAAGAATTGCAAAGGAAAACGCCGAGAAAGCCAATGAAGGGAAATTGGGTGTAGAACAGGAATTGAGAAAGTGGAGGGCAGAACACGTGCAACGACGTAAGGCCTGTGAATCTGGTCAGGGAGTGGTTGATCCCACAAGAAGCCCAAGGGCTAGTTTTGAGGAGAGGAAAGAATCTGATGCTTGTATTTCTGCCAATGATGTTTCAAAGGGTTATGTGCATCTAAATGAAAGTGATTCATCTACAGAAACAAAGCCTGTAAAGAAAAAGAAGAAATCATTCTTTCCACGATTTTTCATGTTCTTGGGAAGAAGAAATGCACATTCTGCCAAGTCTACGTAAACCCTCAATAGAACAAATACATGTTTTCTTTATTTTCAAATTAAGTTTATTCTGTTAGTTTTCCCGATCATGTATTATAAATTTGGCCTTATGTTGTTTTACTATTATGTATATGTCAGGAAATCATAGTGTACATTTAGTTAAATGATTTTGCTGTAGCTCACTAAGAGGATCATATTGTGCATGGAAGTTGGATCAATAAGTTGTTCTTTAGAGGAATGAATACGAATTGTTCTCTAATGTAACATCCTATTCAAGTTTGCTGAAATGAAAAGTTCGGAATTTTGTTTCATGTGGACCATAATTTTTGTTTTTTCATTTTTTATCCACATTGTTGAATATCAAGAGAAAAAGGTTCTATTGTTGACGTGAAAGTCTTCTTTATTATTTGATTGCTATATAAGCTTTTATAATAACAACAGATGTTTTTAGAACCTGAATGTGAGTCTGTTGTATTGCACAAAATACGTTGCGGATCTTGCGCTAGGATACGTGCTATGTCTTTTGGAAGAAAAGAAGCACTATGATAAAATAAATTTGGTCTTTGATAAATAAATAAAACTTGTTCAAATGGAAGAAAGGGTAAAGAAATTTGCTCTTTGTAAATCCTGTAATCTATTGTGAAAAACGAGACCAAAAATTATCCAATTTTGTCATTAAAAAATATTTAATTATATGATATAATTCTTTTTATTTATTGAGTTTTATTTTTAATTTTTAGAAGAAAATATATGTTCATTTTCTTACTGCATAAATGATACATATTTTTAAATGTCACGAAAAAAATTAACATATGATTTTCTAGGTTTAAAGGTAAAACTAGTTAAACAATTTAATAATTATGTTTAATACATTTTTATAGGAATACGTAATCAAATCCGGCTTTAGCTCAGTTGGCAGAGCGGAGGACTGTAGTCTGTAAAAGCAGATATCCTTAGGTCGCTGGTTCGAATCCGGCAAGCCGGAGTTTTTTAATATTTTTATTGGATGAGATTTTCAGATTTTTAACTATTTTAATTTTTAAGCATATCTTTGAGACTTGTACTACAACATACGTGGCTCTACGATTTTTTGCGTTTTATGTATGATTTGATTCTTGCCATTAAGCCTAGTGTAATGTAGTGCAGATTAGCAAAACTAAATTAATAAATAACACTATAACATATGTTATTTATTTATTTTAGTTCAAACATAAGGGTCATTTTGAATGTATTAAGAATTGAATCTTGGAACTTTAGTGGAAAGCCGTATAACCTTACCAAATTAGACTATTAAAATATATAAATTTCATAGATATAAATTTCATAAGATCATTATGGAATAATATTAGTTATTTTACTTATAAAAAAATATTTATTAATCATTTTATTTATAAAAATTAATTTTTAGTAATATTAATAAAAATTATTAAAAAAAATTTACAATAAAACGGTTAGAATATCTTTAATAATTTTTTTTTTAAAATAAAAATGAACATACTTTTTAATTCAAGAGATTAAATGATATATTTTGTGTAAATAATGGTACCAAATTCACCTTTCAACCAATTACTTATTATTGAATTTGTTGAGCTTGATAGCCGAGAGCTTTGAGTTCGCCCTATAGAACGATAATAGTATCGAATCCTCCCTTGCATTCCATTATCCCAATAAAATTATGAAAAATATTCATTCTAAGACGAAAACCAAATTGAGCAGCGACCAATAATAAATAATATTCACGAATAAACTGAAGGTGCTTCTTCACCACAGAACTTCAAACAGTGCTTGAACCCTTGCCTCAGTAACTTTCAACTTTTTGCTATGAACCAAACTAAACAACTTTATCCTAAAAAAATAAAAAAGACCAAATATATTTTGGGAGGTGTTTTTGTAGTAAAGAAGCAATAAATAATAAACTACAGCAAAGAGGATATTTTGAATTTAATTGGAAGAAGTTGAGTTGGCCAAGGTCTGAACAATAGTTATGTGCCATGGATCAGAGAGATGTTCCACAAGGTTATCAACTGGTCCAACGTGTGTCACAGAAGCTTGCACAAAGATGCCTAGCATTGCTATCATTGCAAGACGCCCTGTAATAATAATAACATCATGAAAAACAGTTCACAAATTTGAAGAAACTGAGAAAGATAAATTATATAAGATCAGAAATACTTAAGAATACCATTCTTAATCTCTTTAAGCTTCCAATCATGAGCGTTCTTGATGTCTTTTGCTAGCCCTAGAGGATTTAGCAAAGGTCCACCAGGGTATCTATTTATCATATAAGATCTGTTAACGTCTAGGCCTTTTAATTTTCTGGGAAATTAAGATAACAAATGGCAAAAATTAATTACCCTGGTTCTAAACCTTCAAGGGCAGATTCCATTCCCAAAAAGGAACCTTTTTGGCCTTGAGATCCTGGACTTACAAAATCCATGTATCTTTTGGTTTCAACAAATCTACTTAGGTAAAGAAGAACATCAACATTAAAAGATTACAACTTAATTTTGATGCAAATGATTGATGCTATAGTTAAGTAAAATACCCAAATGGAGAAGAAAATGGAGAACATCAACTTTTGTTTTGCAAGAACTAGCTCAAACATATGGAGAAGAAAATCAAGTATTGGGTAGACAGTTTACCCCATTAAGATGAGTTGCACAAAGAAGAGAGCGTTAGTATTGGCAAATTCATATTTAACTGCACCTGCTTCATACCAAACAGGCAGATTTCTGATTCCTGTTACTCGCAGCAACTGCAATAAGTACGGAATAATCTATCAGAAAAACAGATTTAAAAAACATGACGTCATTGAAGATCAAATGCCTAGATATTATATCAGTACCACTTTCTTTGTTGTTATTTACGAGTTTCATGTCTTGCAGACAACCCTTTTATGCTTTATCTAAAACGTGTGGTCGGACTTTAACACAATTTGAACAAATTATCCTATGTGCTTGTGACAAAGAAATCAACAAAATGGACTATTTTGATCTTATATACTCAAAATCACAGAGAAAGAGTACTGACATCTGTAAGAAGAATTCCTGCAACTCCAAGCATTGCAAAGCGAGAATGAACAAGTTCTGCCTGCACATACCACCTTAAGCTTTCTGGATCTTCACCAAGTCCAAGTGGGTCAAATCCATAATCTCCAACCAAGCTATTTAGAATATTACAACATGATTCAGCCTAAGTTAAGGAAACCCAATAAAAAAATGTGATTGAATTTATACATAATATAGTGGAGTGGCAGGAAGAACCTTCCATTAAGATGGGGAGGAGGATCAAGGCCAGGCAGCCATGTAGGACGTAGCTGAGCTTGAGCCACAAGAAGAGTACGACCTTGAGTTCTTCCAGGTTTGGTAGGCCAGACAGTGTTATTTGCTCCAAATAATGGCTTCAATAATTTGTCCGAATTGAAGGTTAAAGAGCATGGTTGAATGAGGAAGACTTTACCCAACCCTATGGACATTCTCTCTCTATCAACAACTCCCAACTCAAAGGCATGCACACCACAAAGCCCATAAATTTGACATATATAATAAAAATTCTATTCATTCAAGCAAAACGACATAAGAACATAGGACCACTTTCTTAAGTCTTACTAGGAAGAAATATTGCAGAGTTTATTATTAATATCTTTATTTATTTATTTTTTGTTACAGGAGATTATCATAAGATACTTGAGTTATAATATATGTAACGGTTCTAAAAGGCTGAAGCACGTGATATTGCAGTCTAACAATAAAAATGTGATCTTCAGCAATCTAAGTCTCACTAGCCAGTGATAATGGGAAAATAATTTACTGCTGAAAAAAATTGATTTCATTGAAAATTAGAACTACAATAATTGTAGGTAGTCATTAGACGACGCCAAACGTTTTTTCCAATATACACGGCACCTACCAAGTAGCTGTAAACCATGTAATTCAATCATGTTGATTGTTAAAATAGTAATTGATATTTGTCTATATAAACAAATGTACATATCCGATACAAATTAAGAAAATATACTAAGGAAAACATTGATTTACTCTTCTGATTATTTCTTCAAATATTGATTTCTTCAAATATTGATTTCTTCATGGTATCAGAGCCAAGTCGTTACTTTATACAAATTTAAAACTCTTGTTCTCTAAAATAGAGATTTCTTTCTCTGAAAATATTTGTTGACGTGAAAAAAATCTCATTCAAACGCCCGTACAAATATTAATTATAAACATCATTTTTGAAGCAGTATTTATCCCACCTAATTTTACCAGATTACTCTAAACACAATTCTAAACATTTTGGTAAAAATAGGTTAGCAGAAAAGTTCCACACGCGCCGCCACGCGCCACCGAAAGAAAAGAAAATAGTTTCAAGCGCCCTACGCTCCATCACGCGCCATCTGGAGGTTGAAGACGGTGACGTGTCATTCGGCTCGGCTTGTTAGGCATGGTGCGACTCGTTTTTTCGGCTCAATGCGGCTCGGCTTGTTCGGCTAGAGGCGTAGGCACGGTTGGATTCGGCTCAGGTTTGGTTCGGTTCAAACCAGCGGTTCGATCTGAACCCGATTTGCTCGGTTTCTCATAGTTTTTTCATTTTTGACCGGTTCGGTCCATTTTAAAGGTTTGAACCCAGTTTTTTCCCGATTCTAGATTTCTAAAACCGATTTGGTCAATTTTTTCAAATTTTAAAACCAATATTTTACCCAGTTTGGTGGTTTTTTTATCCAGTTTAGTCCATTTAAAAAAAAAGGATTAAAAAAAATCAGTTTTAAAATTATTACACCATTTTCTAGTTTGTTTATCATAATATCATAACAGAGGATATAATTTCATTACCTATGGAGCAATCAACTCTTATTGTTGTACAATCTGTTCAGTCTGAAGGTGTTTTTCATGTTGGAATTGTTCTTACTGAGACTAATTATGATATTTGGTCTCAATAATAGAAATGCATATTGCAGAGAGAGAAAAACTCTCTTATATTCATGAAAAAAATTTGCAACCAAAAAAAACATCAAACAATTATAACAAGTGGTATGCAGAAAATCAAAAAGTGAAGAGATGGATACTTATGTCAATGAGTCCAGAAATCATGAAGCGATATTTACACATACCTACTGCTCTTGAAATTTGGAGTGCTTTGGCAAAAGCATTCTATGATGGAAGTGACGAATTACAAGTATTTGTCTTAAACCAAAAGGCCTTTATTTTCAGACAAAATGGAAAATCACTTTCAGAGTATTATGGAGAGTTGACTGAAATTTTCCAAGAGTTAGACCATCGTGATAAGGTGGTCATGAAAGACCCTGATGATCTAACATCATATCAAGAGTCTGTTGAAAGACTAAGGATACATATTTTCCTTGCTGTATTAGATGATGAATTTGATCAGGTTCGTGGAGAAATTTTGCAAAAAGAAACTATCCCAGATTTAGAAGGTTGTTATTCCTTGATTCGACGGGAGGTAGTACATCGAATCTCATTGAAGGAAAAATCTAGAGATGTTGACACTTCCGCCATGATATCTAAAAATCATTCTTTTTTTCAATCAGTAAGAACAAAGGGTGACTGATAAATCATCATTTAAATGTACCCATTGTCATCAAAAGGGTCATACAAAAGACCGATGTTTTGAACTTGTGGGATATCCTGACTGGTGGGATCACAACCGTGACTCTCGGAAGAAAAATCCACGATAAATGTCTACTGCCACCATTGCTGAAACAACAAAGGATCATGTTGCAAACTCTTCAGCAAATGTTGGTAAGATGCTTAAAGTGTTTTCTCTTGTTTTTAATAATACATGGATAATTGATTCAAGTGCAACTAATCATATGACATTCGATTATAGACAAATCTCAAAACCATCCTTACATAAATCTGTTTGCGCTGCCAATGGTAACACAACCCCAGTCATTGGGGAAAGATCTTTGTCTCTCACTAGTACTTTGAATTTAGACTCAGTACTAGTTGTTCCCTCTTTAGAGTATAACCTTATATCTATTTCTCAAATAACCACTACTTTATCTTGTTTTGTTATTTTTTGGCCTGACTTTTGTGCGTTCAAGGACATTCAAACAAAGCTAACGATTGGTCGTGGTGTTAGGCAAGGAAACATGTATTATTTGGACTTGGATTCAACAAATCATGCATTGGTAGCAACTGGATCTAACAAGGATGAATCAAATATATGGCTATGGCATAGGAGATTGGGTCATGCTTCTTTTGGATATTTAAAGAAATTATCCCCAAGTTTATTTTTGAGCTTAGATCTTTCTACTTTAAAGTGTGATGTCTGTGAACTAGCAAAAAGTCATCGTTCCTCATTTCCTGTAACCTTAAATAAAAGTCCATTTCCGTTTATGGTTATACATTCTGATGTATGGGGTCCTTCCAAAGTCTCTACTTTGGGAAGATCACGTTGGTTTGTTACATTTATTGATGATTTCAGTAGAATGACTTGGATTTGTTTAATGAAATCTAAAAGTGTGGTAAACGTATTATTTAAAAAATTTCATAAAATAGTTCGTACTCAATATAAAACACAGATTCAAGTTCTAGAAAGTGACAATGGAGGAGAATATAAAAGTTCTGAGCTTCAAGAATATCTTAAATCAGAAGGGATTATTCATCAAACTACTTGTGTTGATACACCTCAACAAAATGGAGTTGCAGAAAGAAAAAAATCGACACTTGTTGGAAGTTGTCTATGCCTCATTGATCGAAGCTAATATGTCATTATCTTATTGGGGAGAAGCAATTACTTCTGCTGCATATTTGATCAATCAGGTACCTTCCAGTCCCATTAACTTCCAAACACCACTACAAGTCATCACTGAAGCAATTATTACACCAAGTGTTCCCAATTTACCTCCTCATGTCTTTGGTTGTGTGACATTTGTACACCTACATAAACAACAACGTAGCAAGTTAGATCCATGAGCAATACGTTGTGTTTTTATGGGATATGTCATGCAACAAAAAGGGTATCGTTGTTATCATCCTCCTACAAAACAAATGATTACTATCATGGATGTTATTTTTCATGAAGATACAATGTATTTTTCTTCTACACCTGAATTTCAGGGGGAGTACAACCATGCTGAAATTCAGACCTTTACATATAAATTGTTTCCTTATGAAGAAAGACAAATTATATGTGAAGAAATACAAATAACTTGAATTCAGATGGTAATAACTCTCAATATAGAAAAGACTCAAGGGAAATGGAATCAAGTATCCATCAACTTCAAGATCATCAAGCAAGTTCCTTACTACCACTAAGTGAGTACGAGTTTCCTTCTCCACAAGCTGCTGATATACCTAACCAATCGTTTGTAGAGGATGTTCCAACTATTGAACCAGCCAGAAAAATACTTTCATCACGTCCTAATAGAGGTATTCCTAAAGCCATGTATGAACCTGAGATTTCTAGTAAAGTCAAATATCTCATGAGTAACTATATGTCTAAACATCGTTTGTCAAAATCAAACGTATCATTTGTGAATCAATTATCTGCTGTATCTATTCCTAACAGTGTGCAGGAAGCTTTAGCTGACCAAAAATGGAAAGATGTTATGAATGAAGAACTAAGATCCTTAGAAATAAATAGAACTTGGGAACTTGTCGATTGTCCACTAACAAAGAAAATTGTTAGATGTCAATGGATTTTTTCAATAAAGTATCAAGCAGATGGTATGATTGAACCCTATAAAGCAATATTGGTGGCAAAAGGATACACTCAAACATATGAGATCGACTATACAGAAACATTTGCACATGTAGCCAAAATTAACACTGTTCGGGTCTTGGTATCTCTAGCTACAAATTTAGATTGGTCATTATATCAGTTTGATGTAAAAAATACCTTTCTACATGAAGATTTAATTGAAGAAGTCTACATGGATTTACCACCAAGAATCAAGAAAACCAAAATCCATGATGAAAAGGTGTGCAAATTAAAAAAATCACTGTATGGATTGAAACAATCCCCAAAAGCATGGTTTGGCAGGTTCGCAAGGTCAATGAAGGCATTTGGCTACAAGCAAAGCAATTCAGACCATACTTTATTTCTAAAAAAAGAGTATGGTAAGATCACTGCACTTATTGTATATGTTGATGATATGATAGTAACAAGAAATGATCTTGAAGAAAGGAAAGCGCTACAAACTTATTTGTCCAAAGAATTTGAAATGAAAGACCTTGGTTTCTTAAAATATTTTCTTGGGATTGAGGTTTCTCAATCAACAGAAGAAATCTTCTTATCTCAAAGAAAGTATGTCTTAGATTTATTAAAAGAAACCGATATGTCGGCATGTCAACCAGCTAATACACCAATAGAGGAAGGATTAAAGTTATGTATCAAGGTTGATCAAGTTCCAACAAATAAAGAAAGATACTAAAGGCTTGTTGGAAGGTTGATGTATTTGGCACACACAAGACCAGACATTGCCTATGCTTTAAGTATTGTCAGCCAATTTATGCATAATCTTGGAGAACAACATATGAACGCAGTTATTCGTATTTTGAGGTATTTAAAATCTGCTCCTGGAAAAGGAGTATTGTTCACTAAAAACTCAGAGTTTTCTAGAATTGAAGTATATACTGATGCTGATTGGGCTGGATCAATAAATGATAGACGATCTACATCAGGCTACTTCACTTTTGTAGGAGGAAACCTTGTAACATGGAGAAATAAAAAACAACATATTGTTGCCCGTTCAAGCGTAGAGGCTGAATACAAAGGCATGACACTTGGGCTTTGTGAGGCCTTATGGTTACAATCTCTCTTAAAAGATTTGGGATATCCTGCTAAAGAATCAATTAAGTTATTTTGTGACAATAAAGCAACATGTGATATTGCTCATAATCCAGTTGAACACGATCGTACAAAACATGTTGAAATTGACAAATTTTTTATTAAGGAAAAGTTAGAAGAAAATTCATTAGAATTATCAAAAATTAAGTCAGAAGATCAATTAGCTGACATCCTCACTAAAGCAGTCTCATATCGAGTATTCACAAAAGTTTCAATCAAGTTGGGCATGAAAGACATCTATGCACCAACTTGAAGGGGAGTGTTGAATTCAACAAACACTGCAACACATTTCAACAAATACTGCACCGACGCCAAATGTTTTTTCCAATATACACGACGCCTACCAAGCAACTGTAAACCATGTAATTCAATCATTGTGGTTGTTGAAATAGTAATTGATATTTGTCTATATAAACAAATGTAAATATCTGATACAAATTAAGAAAATATACTAAGGAAAACATTGATTTATTCTTCTGATTATTTCTTCAAATATTGATTTCTTCAAATATAACATTTGAAGATCTCTCAGGCAAATGAAATGAGTACAACTAAAAGTCATTGATTTACTAAAATCACTTTGGACATACGTAATGGAACATCAGCATAAAATACAAATAAGAAGTTCTAAACAAAGAATTTAAAACTTCATGGAGCAAAGCCAGTTAGCAAGCCATAAACAGCCACATCTTCAAGGTCATCGTCTGCTTGATATGCTAAAAGAGCTGACTTTCATGGGTGTTGCAATAACAAGCGGGGCCTCAGGTGAGTCAGTGACTGCAAACTTATCATGCATGAACCGACTATCCACAATGGAATCATCCCTCGGGACTATCTTGTAGCAATAACAGCTCTTAAGGCCCTCCTGATTCCGGTAGCACTCATGCGAGCTATCCTTCACCTGTTGGAAGTTCCAGATTACACTAAACTTGCCCACAGTTGCAACCAAATGGCGCTCCTTTTTCCCGTTCTCTGTGACCTAGGTAAATTTCAAAAGTACTTTCATATTTATAAACTCAAAACTAATATATAAGTAGCTCATCCATAACAGAAAACACAGAGGCTACCTTCCCCCTCCCCGTTTAAAACCAAATAGAGAAGGTCACCATGTGATTCAAATCCAAATAACAGATTAACAAACAGATACTAAATGCTAGTTTCTTTAGTATCAAGAAAGTTAAATAAAAAAAAATTTTAAAAAAAGAAACCTATATGTTAGAAAATCCAGCAATAGCAGAAGACACATGATGTCTTACGAAATTTGCAAGTAGGAAGCAGAAGATAGATGTACCTACCCAAGAAAACTGAGCATTATGGAACTTATTGTTAACTCCAGCTAAATGTGAATCCAAAGGATTAAGTTTCAACAGTCTTGGAGCTGAGATCCTGTTCCCCATCCTACCAGAAAAACCAGTCTTTGTATTTCCATCTTTATCAACAAAAAGGGTGCAGATAAGAATCAAATAGGTATCAGTCGTGCCCAAAATCCACTTCCCATCATAAGTAACATCCACATGAGTAATAGGTGAACCAAGGCCTGGAAAGGCTGTCTTTGCTTGTCTCATTGAATTGATTGAATACAACCTTATCTTTCCATCAAGTGACCCAACAACAATTGAGCCATCACCAGCTGTAGCAAAGCACTGAAAATTGGTTCCTCTCGAGAACTGATGTCCCTGAGTCCAACTGAGAACAGAGGCATCACTAGAATTAGCAAGATTCTGAACCAACCCTTTCTTGTCACGCATATCCCACCTACAAAGTCTGTTATCATCCAATCCTAAGAATGTTGAACCCGAAGGATCCAATTGAGCTCCCTTATTGTCATTAGTAATATCCCTCATTGTAATATCAACCCCATCCTTCCCAAACTTCCACTCTGTAACAATCTTCCCAGTTTCAATATCAAGTTGATGGAGGCCCATGGAATGAAGCTTCCCTTCTTGGGTTGGACTCATAAGCAGCATATTAGTCTCAGCTCTCATAAGCAGAGCCTTTTTGGGTGTCGAGTGTACCATACTTGAACCACTCCTGTAATTAGCATGATTGAAATTGACACAAACACCTTTACCGTGTACTCCATGACTAAAATTTTTCACAACTTGAATGCCAGAACCACCGACCAAGAAACTATTATCTAATGCACCTAACGCTAAGCTCTGTATGCCTCCGTTGGCTGCCTCCTCAAACTCTTCCCTCAAATTTGGATTCACTTTCAATGGTGTTGCTGCTGATTCAGGACTTTTCACGAAACTATCCTCCGCATCTTCCCACATTGAATCATCTGCCTCTTCTGGCTTAGCCCATCCAATAAAATCTTTCCCATAAACCTTAAGCTTGTTAGCTTCATTTGCCTCAAACCCATAAGTATTTTCAAACAAACAGTTCTGGTAATTGGCAACGAAACTATTATAATCCTCATCGTTAATAAATTTCATCGCCCAAACACCTTTGACAACAAAATCAACACGACGCTGGTCGGCGAAAGTCTTCAATTGGACCTCTGCAGAGACCTTCAATCGAATCTTTGAGCTAACTCGTAAAACCCACCATGAGTCTTCCCCTTCCTCATTATCTTCTTCATCTTCATTACCATCAACATCTTCAATCCGTGAGGTCTTAATAAAGGAGTAACAAGTGAGTTTTTCAGAAATTACCCATTTGGCCTTGGGAGTATTTCCGCCGATGTGAAGATAAAGTTTAACTGCATTTTTAAGATTCGGGTTCTGGGTTGACGAAGAGTACTTAAGTTTAAGGGCTTTGAGCTTGGCCTCCACTTCGTCTATCGAAGATGGGGTTTTGGGCTGACGCTCGGAAGACCTTTGGCGTTTCTCATCATCCTCTTTGACATCCTGATAATCCTCTTCCTCTTCGCTTTGCTCATCGTATTCCTCTTCCTCCGTATCTGAAATTTCGAGATTCTCGCGACTGTGAGAACCACCCATCTTTCGTCTTTTTTTTTTTGCAGAACTATCAACAGACAACTATAACTTTGATTGGAACAGAAACTGGGATTCCAGAATCAGGGAGATGGGAAATTGAGGAATGGGAGGAGCGAAGAGCGCCAGGTTTCGAATTTTGAAAATGAGTTGTTGGGTTTGAAATCTCACCTCACGTGCTTGTAAGAGAAATTATCCAGGCTCTTTGATCATGTAGTAACACAATAAAATTTAATATTAATATATTTTTTAAAAAAGTAAATATAAAACAATCTAATCAATAATAAATATATTTTAATAACGATAAATAAAATTTTTAAGATTTCTAATAGGGATATATTTAAGTTGGATTTTTGTAGACTCTAACAGATTTTAACAAATTCTAAAAATTTAGTTGTATTTATTGTATTCAATTAAATTTTTTTTAAAATTTTTAAAAATTGATAAAAATCTATATAAATATTCACTTACTAGTTTTTAAAAATTTATAAAAATATTAAGATATTCAAAATATCAATAATTTTAAAGAATATTTTTAACTTTTTTTTTATATATTTTGTTTGTTTTTACTTTCTTTTTCTACCAACTCTCCCTCTTCTTCTTCTTTTATCTTTTTTATATGATAAAACCATCGATTCAAAGCGGAGCTTTTTTCAATAACACATATTATAAAATTATCAAAAAATATAATATCTATTAAACATAAATTAATTTAGAATTAATTAATCTTTTTTATAATTTTCATATACTAACTTTAAAGAAATAATTTTCCTTTAATAACTATTACGGACCAAATATCACATAATAATAATTTATACCATAAATTAAGTTAGATATCGTATCTATTTTCAATAAGTATAAACCCGCTTTGTTTTTTTATAAAATTTTTAAATATTTTTATAATTTAAAGAAAAGTATAAATTTTATTAAAATTTTAAATAAAATACATAATAACATATTGAGTATTTTCAATAATTAAAAAATATTTATTAAAAAATTACAAAATAAATAAAATATAGTGAAAATGATAAAAATTTAAAATATATTAAATTTTATAAAACTCTCTAAAAGAGATACTCCACTGTTAAAGTAAGTTTAGTAAAGTAATCTTTAAGTCTTTAAAAATCTATCAATTTTTCCATAAATTCTAATTGAATTTTTAAAAATTTAATAAAATATATATAAAAGTTTTTAAAAATCTATTAAAATTTATAAAAAAAATTCTAAATCTTAATTGAATAGAACCTCTTAAAACAATGGATTGTTTCATCCAAAATATGAAAGGGTATCCAAAAAATAAAAATACATAAAATAATATCATGGTACTGTTAATTCCATCCAAAATATAAAAGGGTATCTAAAAATTAAAATTACATAAAATAATATCATGACACTATTAATAAATAATGTCATGACACTATCAATAAAAAAAACAATTAGCAATAAATATTTTATCCATATTATCAATTTTAAAAAAAATACATTGATAAATTGTTATCTATTTTGTGTATTTATAAAAGTAAATAAAATCCTACTAATCTTTTTAACATATTTCATGTTTCCGGTCTAAATTTGGTTATCTTATATGAAATATGATAATAGTATTATTTTGTGTATTTTTTTATTATACTAAAATTAATTTTTTAATATTTAGTTTTAAATTTATTTCATATTAAGAGACAATAAATTTGTGAATTTTATTTTCAAATATATTGCTTATCGTTTGGACAAAAATATTAAATCCTAATTTTGCTCCATTAGCTCCTTAAAATTAAAATCCTAATCGGTAGGAATTTTATTATATAAGAATCTATATATATTAGGTTTATTTTGCATATATTTATATTTTTTTTATTAATTATTTTGAATAAAAATATAAATTTGTGATATTTTTTTATCTAAATTTAACTTTAATATGATTTTTTCATCTAAGTATTTATTTATGATAGTCCATGTCATATTTTGTTCATAAATTTTGTATTTTATTATTAATCTAAATTTTTATCTAAATTTATAGTGTTAAATATTATAAAAATTATAATATAATATTAAGATTTTTTTTAAAAAATACTATCAATATATTAATTAAAATAATTAAAAAATCGATTAAATAACTTTTTAATAAAGCAAAACAAAATTTTAAGTTTTTTTGTGTGTTCAAAAGGATTTTTAATTTTAACTTAATAATTTTAATTATTAATATATTTAGATGCATGATTTTTTTTAAATTATTTTTTTAATAAAATTTAATTTAAAAAAATTGTAGTTATTAAAAAGAAGAAGTCATAATAGATTATAAAATGCTGATACACATGTAAAATAATAATAATAATAATAATAATAATAACAATAATGTGGATCTTCACTTCTACAATTGTTACGTAGCAATCAACTTTCTTTGATAGTATCAAGGAAATTAAAAATGATAATCAGCCTTTATATATTTTTAAGATACTCCTAATATTGACATCACCGGTGGGATACCGAGTATTGATGTGTTATTTATTATTTTAGTATAGTTTTAATTGATTAAATTATTTATTTCTTTAGTTTTATTAAATATTTTTTAAAATTTTATTAAAAAAAATAATATTAATAAGTAATTGCTCATCAAAAATTGATAAAATACCAAAACTTAATCTGCTATTGGACAAGTTGGACTAATGAAATTTGTGTGTCAACAAGTCATTTGTGGTGAAAACTGAAAAGTCGTTTTGGTCTATAAAGAGGATATTCAGTAGATGTTTGTGGTGAAAAGTAGTTTTGGTATACTAAGAGACGAGACTACTCTTTGAAAGGGTTCCTCATCCTTTCATAAACTTATTTTTATTAAATTATATATAATTATTTTTAACACATCTTTAAATTTTTAATATTTTTAATTAAGATTAATTTTTTTAAATAATAATTAAAACATAATAAATTAAAAATTAAAATTTTAAATACTTTAATTATAATTATTTAAGTATCATTTTATAATTTTATTTTTCATAAAATTAAAAAAATTATTTTCGTCAAAACTTTTAAAATTTATATATTTTTAATTAAAATTATTTATTTACAAAATAATAAATAACATACCATATGATTTAATTAAAAGTTATAATCCCAAAATATTTTAATTTTAATTATTTAATAACTTTCTTTTATATATAAATTAAAATTGTTACATGCTATATATAATTATTTCGACTAATTTTTTTTTAAACTTTAATATTTTTAATTAAAGTTAATTATTTATAAAATAATAAATAATAAACATAAAGACTTTTTAAAAATAAAAACTTATAATTTTAAAAATATTATATTTTAATTATTTAATCACTTTTTCTTTACTTTCTTGCAAAATTTAAAACATTTAAAGATTACTTATAACTATTTTGATACATCTTTATTGTTCTCAAACAAACACTAATTATTATTATACATGTAACTTACTAGATAATATGATCATAATTTTTTATTTTATTTTCTATTATAACATAATAAGCATGCCAAAAAGAACATGGATGCACACATGGTGGCTATTAGGTTGTGGGTAGCAAGTGGTACTTAATGCACATGAGAATCGATTGAGTCGTGTGTGTGTGAATGTGTGAGGCTTTGCGCACATGTAAACGGTTAGGCTCGATATCTATAAAACTTGTACAGGACCACTATTAGGATTCACTCTTGTTTTTGCTAATTTCATTGTCTTCTTCACATAGCCTTTTTGTGAGTTTAAAGTTCCAACCCTAGAGTTGTTCTCTATAATTCAATATTACTACCATTTTTGTTCTTGTTCTAATTTCTTCTTGCATTAGTATTTGGTATCAGACCTTGGTTTGATCTGCAATTTAGATGGCGACGTCCGACAACCAAACCTTAAGCAATGATAATGATGACGTAAAGAACCTATGGGCTGCAATGGTTAGCCTTGAAAGTAGATTCGAGTAGAGGATTGAGGAAGTGTCATGAAACCTTCAACAATTACTCTTACATACCACCATATAAATCCAAGCCCAGTTGAGCGAGATTCAAAGTCAATTGAGACCTCGAGGAAAAGAGGTTCTTTGTGATGCTTCATCCATCCATGTTCACTACTACAAAAAAAGGTATTTAATTCGATATGTAAAGTTGGTTTTTGGAAAAAAACTGACTTAGAATGAATTTAAAGTATTCGGTGTAAAACAAATGCTATCCACGTAGGACGTAGCGTCAGTTGATGTGTCGAATCGATGCTACACGTGGACGTAGCGTCGATTGACGTAGTGAACCAACGCTACAAACATGGATAAATTCTTTTCTCTTCTTTCCTTCCTAGACAGAAACTATTCCAAACACTGCATAACTCTCAAAAACCCAAAACCTCTTCCATTTCTCCTCCACTTTTTCTCATTTTTCGACCACCTATAACCATTAATTCCAACGTTGGTTAGTAGATTTTCTTCCTCTCTAACTAATCTTTTAGATCCCTTATTTTTTTGAGCAAAATACTCAAAAAAATTATACCCATTTCTCACTTACAAAATACCATTTTTTTCTTCATTTCTTTCATTTTGTCACTTCATTTACTCTTGTAAGTATTTCTATTAATCATACGCACTTATTATTCATATTTTTTCTGTTATTATGTGTTATTATTTATGTGTATAAATTTTTGTATTATATATATAGGTTTGTATTATAACATTAGGAGAAGAATATGATGATCTTGGATAACATAAGATAACACCATGAAAAAATTTCTGCTATTAATTAATATTTTATTTTTTAATTATTTGTATTATTTAAACTATTGGTTAAACAAATTTTGTTTTTTTTCCTGCTATTACTTAATGATCAAATATAGGTTTTAATTTGAGTATAACAGAAAATGAGTAAATTTTGTAAAAAATAAATTTAAAATTTAAAGTTGGTTCACGCGTTGAACCGACTTTAAATTGGTTTAAAGTCGATTTTTAACTGACTTAATTACCCCTTTTGTAGTAGTGGTTGAACATTCATCACACTTACTACCTTGACCTCATCGCACACCTACATTTCATCGCAACCACTTCAATTTTGATACTCGTGTCCACCGAGACTCTGATGATGGCCTCGTGACTCCACCAAGATCGAACCACAAAAACTTTGGGTTCAATGGAGGCACATTGAGCTAGACCAGTAACAGGTTTGCCAACAAGAAAGGTAACTCTGTTACCCGACAGTATAAGAGGTAATCACATGAGAAGTAGGACTATCGACTTAATGTGGACCTACCCATCATTACTAGTCACTCTTATATGGAAGAATTTCTCGATTGGATGGATACTGTCAAGAATTTCTTCGATTACATGAAGATACAAAAAGAGAGAAAAGTCAAACTAATAGCTTATAAGCTCAATAATGGTCCTCTGCTTAGTGGAAACACATAAATAATAAAAAGAGGTTGAGAGGTAAGGCATTAATCACCTATTAGGAAAGAATGAAGAAACTAATGGTACAATAGTTTCTATCAACTGATTACGAATAGCTCCTTTACTAGTAGTGTCACCAATGTTAACAGGAAAGAAAGATTGCCATTGAATATACTAAGGATTTCATGATGCTTAGCTTGCGAACCAACATGTGAGAGTGAGAACCTCAAAAGGGTGCTAGATATGTATAGGGTTTGAATTCTCCTATTAGAGAAAGACTAGAGTTGAGCCAAACCTTGTGATATGTCAACTAAGCCAACACCATGCTACTAAAGGTGGAAAACCAACTAGCTAGATGCACAAAATCCATACCATTTGGGTTTCATTTTAGTGACTCCTCTACCAGTAAAAACCCGAGTATTTTCACCCTAAAATTCACCTTACTAGTCATCACAGAAACCACATCAGTTCCAAAAACTTTCATCCCTAAACCACCAAACAACCCATATGCCCACTAAAAGTGATGATGGTGATAGAGATTTAAACTGTATAGTATAGAAGGTGTTGCTATCACCAAAATAGCCAGCACCATCACAAAGGCATGTCATTTTCATAACAAGGTACACAGTTCAATAGAAGGTATGCGACGTTATTGTTGATAGTGGTAGTACTGAAAATATTGTCTCACACACACTAGTAAAGTCCTTAGGACTGAACACTTATCCCCACCCTTATCCTTACAAAGTAAGATGGATTAAGAAAAGGAATGAGGTTAAAGTGCAAGAAGTGTGTAGAGTACCATTTTCTATTGGAAAATTTTACAAAGATGAGGTGCATTGTGATGTGGTAGAAATGGATGCTTGTCAAATTATTTTGGGAAGGCCCTAGTAGTATAACATGGATGAAATACATAAGGGCAGGCCAAACATTATCATTTTCACTTGGAAAAGTACCAAGATATTCCTACCCCCTACAAAGGAAAGCTTCTCCAAGCCTAACAAACCAAAAATGCTTCTTAACTGCAAACCCAACAAGTTTGACAATGAACTTAGAAAAGGCTAAGGCGGTGTTAGCATTAGTAGCTAAAGAACAATAACACATCACTCATACCATCCCTGATGTTGTTAAAGAGTTAATATTTGCCTACAATAACTTTAAACCAATTGACTTACCTAACAACGTACCTCCATTAAGAGACATTCAGTACCAGATAGATTTCATAACAGGTAGCAATATGCCTAATTTACCCCACTATAAAATGAATCCCAAATACCATGAGCTCCTACAAGAGATAATGGAAGACCTCTTGGATAAGAACCTTATTAAGGAAAGCAAGAGTATATATGATGTACCTATATTGCTTGTACTCAAGAAGGATGGCACGATGAGAATGTGTATTAACAGTAGCGCTATCAATAAGATCACAATCAAGTACAGGTTCCCTATTCCTAGGTTAGAGGACATGCTTGAAAATTTACAAGGTTCCACTATCTTCTCTAAGCTTGATCTTCATAGTGGATATCACTAAATTCAAATTAGAAAATGAGATGAATGAAATGAAGGCCTGTATGAATGACTTGTCATGCTATTCAGGTTGTGCAATGCTCCCAGTACCTTTATGAGGTTGATGCATCATTTTTAAATCCTCTCAATGGTATTTGTGTGGTAGTATATTTCGATGACATCATAATCTACAGCAAGAATCCTGACGAGCATTTAGAGAATTTACAAGGTGTCTTAGAGTTATTGAGAAAACACAAGCTTTTTCTTAACCTCAAAAAGTGTGAGTTCATGACCACTAGACTCCAATTCTTAGAGTATGTTATCAACATTGAGGGCATCTCATTGGACACTAAGAAGATTGATGCCATCCATTCATGGCCTAACCTTATATCAATACATGAAGTCAAGAGCTTTCCTAGCCTGGCAACATTTTACAAAAGATTCATAAGGGATTTCAATTCAATTATAGCACCCATAACAAACAACCTCAAGAAAAGGACAGTTCATTTGGGGTAAGGAGTAGGAAGACAACTTACAAATCATCAAGGAAAACTGTGCACAGCCCCAATACTATCTTTGCTAGTAACATAGCAACTATCTTCTTTCGAGACATTGTCAAATTGCATGACATCCTTAAAACAACCATCTCTGATCGTGATATTAAGTTCATGAGTCATTTTTGGAAAGAGTTGTGGCGTAGGTTTGATACCACATTTAACTTTAGCATTGCTTATCACCCTAGACTAATTGGAAAACATAAGTGCTCAACAAAACCATAGGCAACATGCTTAGATACTTAACTCATGAAATACCTTGAGAGTGGGATATATCTCTCAATAGTATCACAAACTACACCACAAATCACTCACCTTTCTCGATTTTTTACACCAAAGTGCCCAACTTTAGTGTCGATTTGCAAGTCATACCTAACCCAGAGAGTAAAGCTGCTAGCATATAGACTACTGATTATACTTAATTCCACCAAAAAATTCGAGAGCACATAAAAAATGAATGCAAACTACAAAACACAAACATATCAACATTGTAGGCTTACACATTTTCAAGTTGATGAGCTAGTCATGGTGCACATCAATAAACACCGGCTATCACAAGGCACATGCCCAAAGCTTCAACTCAAGAACTTTCCCTTTTAGAATTCTTAAAAAAATCAACAACAACGCTTATATCATTGATCTTCCTGAAGACTGAAACATTTCCAATACATTCAATTTAACATATCTTTGTAAATATTACCCCATAGATGTAGCTGATGTGATCAACTTGAATTCGAGGATGAATTCTACTGAAGATGAGGACTATGATGCAAATAGAAAGAATGCAGATAGCAACTGATTTTTCTTTTATTTTCGGTTGTAACCAAATAAGCAATCTTGGTGCCAAAATGCACATGGTGGCTGTTAGGTTGTAGGTAGAAAGTGGTGCTTAATGCATATGGGAATTGGTAGGGTTGTGTATGTGTATGTGAATGTGAATGCGTGAGGCTCTACACACATGGAAATAGTTAGGTTCGATGCCTATAAAACCTATGCATGGCTACTGCTAAGATTCACTCTTGTTTTTGCTAATTTCATAATCTTATTCAAAGAGCCTATTCTGTAAGTTTAGAGTTCCAACCCTAGAATTGTTCTTTACAATTCAATACTACCACCATTTTTGTTCTTGTTTTGATTTCTTGATGCATTAGAGATTATATGATCATTTTTTTGAATCAATCAATTCTTGATGTAATTTAAATATGTAACTTTAAATGAATGAGTGATAAGTTATGTATTAATTTGAGGATACAAGAAGTGTAAAAAAACATAGACATGTTTGAGTAAAACTTTTTTTATTTGTTTTAAAATGTATAATTTTCAATGATATAAAAAGCAAAAAAGTTATCAAATCTATTATAAACAGGTCTCCAACTAGCTTTCACTTTCTTCCTTTCCAAAGGTAGAAAGCTTGAAGTTAGAAGCTATGTTACAGACTCTTTTAAAACACCAAGAATCTTAAATTTTGAATATATATTCGAGTATCAAATACGTTAATTTTTTTGATAAATTTACACCAAATTGGGATATCCAAATACCCACACCAATGTTCATATCATATCACTTAGACACGATACTTCACAAAATATAAAGAAATCAAAGTTTACAAGACCCTCCTTAGGTCCTATCTTCGTAATAACATTGTCATCAATTTTGGCTACATAGATTATGGATGATTATAAATTTCTAAAATTTCCGATCTGTTTTTCTAATTAATCCCATTTCTCTTCCTAATTGCGTTCACTTTCCTTATTTACAACTTTAGGTTCCATTTAAAGAAGAGATCGTAGAACGGCAAGATCATCACCGTTAGTTTTGGTATTGTCAATGAAAGGTGTGAAGTGTGATGCCAATGTTTGGAGGGCACTCGATCGGCCTATGAGGTGATCGGGCACCACATGTTGAACTGATCAAGCGTGGAGCAAGGACATATCCAGTGATACTGTGCAAATTCTGGAAACGAGGCTTTGATCTGGCACTCAGGTGGACTAAAGGCGCTCGGGTGCCTGGTTAATTGGTTCTGGATAAAGAGAATTCTGGTTCTTGATTACTTTGTTATGGCTCCAAAAAATTTGAAGTTAAATGAGCTTTACTCCATAAATTTTCATACATGTGTGCTGAATAACCCACTTCAATAACACTAATACCTGAACAACCAACACCTCCAATTTCTCTCATCATCTCCCTCACCCTTGCTACATCACTCCACCTCCCTTTAATTGCATAAAGATTTGACATCAAAATGTAAAACCCACCACCACAATTATCCAGGAAAAATAACTTCTTGGCCAAACATTCCCCCAGTTTGACCTCTTGGTGGATACAACAAGCATTTAGTAAAGCTCCCCATACGGCAAAATCAGGTTCTAACTCCATACTTTTTATGAATAACAATGCCTCCTCGAAGAAACCTGCACGACCAAGTAGACCAACCATGCAAGCACAGAGCTGCAAATCTGGTAGAATGTTGAACTCTTCTGTCATGATCTTGAAGTACTTTCTACCCTCCTGAACAAGGCCTCCATGGGTACAAGCAGCTAAGACTCCCAAAAAACTGATTTTATCAGGCTTTAGTCCTAGTTTCAGTATTTCAAAGAAGCAAGCAAAAGCTTTCTGCTCTAATCCGTAAAGACTATAACCTGAAATCATTGAGTTCCGCGTTGCCAAGCATGGCTCTTTGATTCTTTTAAAAACCCCTTCTGCTCGTTCTATGCTTCCACATTTGATGTACATGTCAACCAGTGCGGTTCCTACAAAGTCTTCCACCTCTAGATTGTTTCTTAGGACATAGTTATGAAGTTTCTCCCCAAATTGCAAGTTTCCAAATTGGCAACACCCAGAAAGTAAACTAGCAATGGTGAAGGCATCAGGACAATGACCAATCATCTTCATATCACAAAACAAGCCAAAGGCATCGCCTGATCTTCCAGCTTGAATACATCCAGAAATCAACGAATTCCAGGTAATCAATGGCTTTTCACACATCTCAAAAAACAAAGAAAAAGCAGCTTCAAAGTCAATTAACCTTGAGTACATGCTTATTAACCCATTTGCAATCAAAATGTGATTGCTTAACCCAGTTTTCAATCCATAACCATGAAAAGCAAGTCCTATGCCAATGTATACAGGGTTTCTAATCCCTTGAAGGATGCTAACCAGAGCAACTGAATCTAGCTTCATCTCTAACTGCTGCATTTCAGCAAAATGTTTCATCACAGAAGCCAAGTCACCTTTCTCAGCATGGTTTGATATAAGTGCAGTCACAGAAACCAAGTTCTTCTCAGGCAATAAACTATAAAGCAGCTCTGCTGATACCGAGTTCCCCTGCCTTGCATATTCACAAACTAGTGATGTACTCACAGGAAAATTACTTACAAGACCAACTTTAATGGCATAACAGTGGGTTGATCCAGGATTGGAGTTTGCAGAGAGAACGCTAACAATAGTCACTGTGTTCACTTCTAAACTTTGTTCCCTCATTCTGTTAAAAACGAGAATTGCCTCATTAAAGAAACCACTTTGGCCGTATGCAGCAATCATTGTATTCCAAGAAACCACAGTCTTATCAACTACCTCTTCAAATAGGCACTCAGCTGCTTCCAAATCTGCACATTTGGCATACATAGAGGTGAGTGCATTCTTAACTTGAGAATCCAAGTCAAGGCCAGCCTTAAGTCCAAACGCATGAACAGATTTTCCTCGAAAAATTAATTCACGTCTCCCACATGATGGTATCAAGCTAACCAAACTAGTCTGATTGGGAGCGAACCCCTCTCTAAGCATTTGAACAAAGTGTTGTAACGCATAGAAATCATTCCCATTTCGTGAAAAGCCATAAATCATTGCATTCCAAGAGACAACATCCTTGTCATGCATATCATCGAACAGCTGACGCGCCACTTCCAAGCATCCTAATCTCGAATAAAAATCAAGAAGAGCAGTACTTACATATACAAATTGATAAACGCCAGATTTTATCAAGTGGGTATGAACCTGATGCGCCTCAGTTTTTGCTTTCTCTGAGTTAGAGATTATGGAAGAGGAAGAGGAAGTCCAAGCTTTGACGAGTAGAGAGAAAGTGAAATCGTTTGGTTTCACATCCGACTCTAACAATTGGCGGAAAAGAAGTAGAGGTCGATCAAAATTTTGGCTTTCAGCGCAAGATTTAAGAAGAGAGTGGAAATTAGTGATTTTAGACTTTGTCCAGAAACGAACTGAAGAAGCCAAGTTCATACTCAGTCGAACGTTTTACTTGTCTTAGTGACTAACAACAGTCGTTACTTTGTAATTTGAGAAATGGTGTATATTACATTTTTTTTTTGTCAATTTGAATTTTAACTTTTTTTCCTAGAAACCTAAGCCATTTTGTCTTCATCTGTTGTTTTTTTTTTCTAAGAATTTTCTAAGAAATTAATTTGATTTCTATATATTTTCTACAAAAATTTATATTTTCTTGTTATTAGTTATTTTAAATAAATATATATATTTGCTATTATTTCTTCACTTAAATTTGATTTTTTTCTAATCTAAGTATTTATCTATGATGATTTATATTATATTTACACATGTAAAGTTTGTATTTTCTTGTTAATTTAGATATTTATCTAAATTTATAATATCAAAAATCATGAAAATTATAATACAATATCAATTTCTTTCGGTTTAAAATAATGATGGAATAAATTTACAATAGAACAAAAAATAAAAACATAATTTTTTTTATGTATTTTAAAAAATATATTTTTAATTTAATAATTTAGATTAATTATTTTTTATCTAGTTTTTACTTCTTAATCTTTAATGAAATTATTTTTTCTATAAAAAAATAATGTGACAATTTGTGATTGATTTGTAAATTATTTAATAATAATCACTAAAATTAAGTGAACATGGTAAATAAAATCTTATCATATTATTTATAATTATAAAAAATTTATGATATAAATCAGTGTTTATATAAAAAAAATTTCCCCGTTAAATTACCTTTTTATGCTAAAAACGAGCAAGGAGTTACAAATTTTTTGAACATAGCCAAGTATTTGAATGAACATGAATAATGGAAACAAGTGGGGATGAAGTTGGTTTTTTTTTTTAATGGAATTGCAATTGATGTGCTTTTCTAGCTCCAAAAAAAAAAACTCTTAATTATTTTTTATTTTATTTTTTTCCTAGCATTTGCTACGGCAAGAATGAGGAAACAGGCTAAAAGGAAACAATGATTTGAAGAAGACCTTAACAGCAAAAGCATTTCTATAATCTCTAGATAGATGGTCACTACTACTTCTTCTCCCACACAGCGTAATTGTTCCCAGATGAAGCAAGTTTGTAAGAGTTCCATGGAATTAGATTTCCCATATCCATCTTTGGTCCAATCTTCACCATTATTTTTCCCTCGTCTATTGAAGCCACATATATATCACCATCTGCTGCTAATACATTCACATTACTTCTCTCATTTATCCCATTTCTTGTTCTAACTGCCACCAATTTTGCTATCTCTTCCTTCAGCCCCCAGTTGAAGAAGTGGTCGTAAAACTGCCAAAATTTATTAACAATAGTAATAAATACCATTCAATCAAAAGTAACACAATATAATGAGTGTTTGAGACCAACAATTGTAGAGTTTTTCATTAATATTAAGTGTGCCTCTCGTACCCGTATAAATCATGTAAATATATAGCATTGTTGAATAAAGAAAATAAAGGGTGAAAATTGATCATACTATTGATGGGGTCCCAGGATGAGTGAGAATGTAAGCATAACCCTGCATGACTTTATCCGAAGGAAAAGGCCAAAGATTTTGAGTAGAACCAGTGTCATGGTTATCTATAAAAGTGACAGCATTTTCAGGCTTAATCCCAATAAATCCTGAAGGCTTTCCATTTGAATCTTTCAACCTCCACAACTCTCCTTGCACAGCAGCTTGAAGAATCCCTTTTGTTGTAAAATCAAATGCTTTAACAAAACCACCGGCAGATTGAACCCAATTAGCTAAAGCACCACGAGCACTATCCTGATTATAATTAGGCTTACCATCTCCACCATAAGAAAGAGAGTTCCAATACTCTCCAACTGCAAAATCAGGAGATGTTTGCTCCATATAAATCTTACTAACACTTGGAGAATACCCCTTTACAAAATCGAATCTCCAACCATCGAACCCAATTTCTATTTTCAACCAATTCATCCAATCTGATAACTCCTTTTGTACTTGTGGATTGAGGTGATCAATATCAGGTGCACCTCCAAAGTCCTCACCGCTATCTGGATTGCCCATGCCATTAGAATAAGCAGTGTCATCTCTACAAATGAAGGAAGGTCCCCAATCAAGCCTAGCATCTGGGGTTCCTCCTTCAAAAATGCACCATATTCCTCTACCATCCTTATGCTCAGCTGTCCTATGGTTTATCACAATGTCAGCTATGCTTTTTATTCCTTTTTCATGTAAAGCTGCTATTAGTGACTTTAGTTCATTCTTTGATCCAAATTTTGATGTGTCTAGATCATATAGCCTTCCTGGCATGTAACCTACAGAAAAGAACACATGGATTTTGTCAAAGTTCGTAGGGCGTTATAATTCCAAATTTATAGGATCTACCTTAACATTGAGACATTACATCTATCAGGTTTATGTAAGTTGGAAAATGAATAAAAGACGAAACATCTTTGACACCGTACTCTAGTGGATAAGACTATATCTCTTGTTTCAACTTATTATTCGAATCACATGTTTATTCTAAAAAAAAAAAGGAAACAAATAAGTAGAGAGTTGTTGAATTCGTACCTTGAGGAGCAACAGACTGAGAAGGAGGAGGAAGCCAAACATGGGTTATTCCAGCACTAGCAAGATCAGGAATGGAGTTCTTTAGTGAATTATACCATCCTCCTTTGCTACTTGATTCCCAATTGAAACCCTAAGAAACACATGTTCATAAAAATCTTAAATTAAGATAGATACATACTCCTAACTGTATGGCATGCCATTTAAATTAGAAAAATATGTGATAGCAGAAGAGAAAGGAAAAGTAATGAGCTAGCTATTTCTTACCTGAAATAAAAAGGTAGAAGAAGCAAAGAGAGGAAGAGAAAACGAACAGAGGCATAAGAAACAGAGTGAAGCAAGAAAGTCCATTTTTTTTTAACTTGAGTTATAGAAACGGGGGTGCTTCTGTGTATATCTTAACTTGCCTTTATATAGTTGAAGACTCAAGTATGAAAGGGAAAGTATACAATATTCAATTCATTATTGAGTTTAATATCAACTTCTCAATCAATTGCACAAATTACTCTAATAGACTCTTTATAATATCGTATGCGTAATTAAAGTATTAGAAAATTCTTATTTATAATAAATCAATAAATTACGAAACTAATTAATTATTTTTAATTTTTACTAATTTATAATTTAATAACTTAAACAAATCGATCAGTCATGCAATCGTGTGTAGAAATAAAATAATAACACATAATATTTTTTTAGGTGAAAACAACCTAAGTCACAACCATAACTTAACTCAAGTATGAAAGAGAAAGTATACGATAGTCGATTCATTATTGAGTTTAATATCAACTTCTCAATCAATTGTACAAATTACTCTAATAGACTCTTTATAATATCGTATGCGTAATTAAAGTATTAGAAAATTATTATTTATAATAAATCAATAAATTACGAAACTAATTAATTATTTTTAATTTTTACTAATTTATAATTTGATAACCTAAATAAATCGATTAGTCATGCAATCGTGTGTGGAAATAAAATAATAACACATAATATTTTTTTAGGTGGAAACAACCTAGGTCACAACCATAACTTAAGAGGAAAACCACCGGTCCACCAGATCACCTAACTTTTCACTATGAAAATCAAATGTTCAAGTACAAAGTTGGTTTTATGTTACCCTTTTCTAAGATACTGTCACAATGTATTTTACTTACGAGTCTCTGCTCTGTTTTCACAATATCCAATATTAACGTTAACGGTCTCCAGACCAACGTTTCAATAAGCTTCCATCCAATCAAATACATTCTGAATTAATTACAAAATAGCTAGTACAAAAAACACAAGTACTCATGTGTGTTCTAGAACAGATTTAATAATGAATAATCATAACTAGATGATTTAAAATATGTCACTTAAATCAATTCAACTAGTAAATCTTAGAGAAAAAAATCAAACATAAGTTCAACAAAAATAGTTTTTTTAAAGATTAATAATCAAATCAAATAACTATGATATGACAAAAATAATTATTTTATCTAATAATTTAAACAAAAATAAAGAAGAAGTCATAAGAACATATTATCAAAATATCATAAAATAATTAGGCTTATTAATCAATCAAACATAATCAACAATATTTGATAGATTAACTAAATAAAAAAACTTAAATAATTATGATCTTATATTTGTAAAATAAGAGATAAAAATTAAGAAGATTAGAATAATGCTCTCGTTTGTTTGATTGAAACAATGAACAATGAATTTTATTTATAAGAAAAATTAAAACTCTTAATCCTATGTAATTGATAAATATTTTTTATAATACAAATAGGATTAGTAATACTCATTAATTAAGAAAACTTTTTTCTATTTTAAATAGGATAAGTAATACTCACTAATTAAGAAGACTCCTATTTAAAATATATTTATTTTAAAATAGATTTTATGCTATCTTTTATGCTAAAGATTTCAACTATAATTTAAAGTATATCTTATCTAATATCTTTTAGCATATCTTATTTTAAAGTATATCTTATCTAATATCTTTTAGCATATCTTATTCTATATTTTAACACTAAAAATAATTTTAGATTTATAAGCATGTGTTATTAAATGCATAAATGTAATCTTATGTGTCATAGTTATTAAAGATATATCTGCATAAATGTAATCTTATGTGTCATAGTTATTAAAGATATATCTGAAGTACAATTATCTAGAACTTGAACATTTATTTGACTTTTCTTGATAGACTTGATAGCAGTCCTAAAAATAAATTTACAAATAAATATTTTATCCATAAAAATAATCAACACTCATAATCCTTACAATATCTTTTTAAATGCTTGTTATCAAGGATTTCCAATAATAATAATAATAATAATAAGTCAATTGCTCATCAAAAATTGATCAAAGCACCAAAACTTATTCTGCTCATGGACCAGTTGGACTAATGCCATTTATTTTTTTCAAACATAAGAAGATGCACCCATTATTAAAAAAAGGTTAAAATATAAATATAATTTACAAATAATACATATAAATGTATTTTTATAGTAAGAGAAGTGAGTTAGGAATGAGAGTTCGAATTCAATTAACATAATGTTTGAGAAATAAACAATTCAATATGTCACGTTAAATTGATACCGGGTTTATCATGTATTTATATACCTAAAAAATCTTACTTTTTTTTAAATTAAGAATTAAGATTGTACAATTCTCGAGTACTCATGTTAAAAAAATAAAATTTAAATAATAATAATAATAAAGACAATATTATGTCTTAATAGATGAGACAGTTAAGTCTTAAGGAATAATACAATTATATCTCAATGAGTAAGAAAGTTATTGGTAAAGATAATATGAATTTGAAAGTTTTTGTAGGGTGAATATGTAAAATAAAGTAAAAAAAATTAGGTGATTTTAAAAAATAAAAAATAAAGCAGTTTTGATGATTTTTTTTAATAAGAATATTATGCAATTATGCTTGGTTTTTTATTCCTAAGAATGTAATTATGGGTAGTTAATGTGAAAAATGATGGTTTGCATAAAAAAAATGTAAAAAAGATGAATGAATGAGACATAGAAACAAAATTGAATAAAGAATTAGAAGAATGCACGTATAATTTAAATGAATTAAAAATAAAACATGGAGATATATCAATAAAAAAACTAAGAAAATAGTATGATTATCCAAAAAAAATTAAGAAAATAATATTAAAAATTGAAAAATTTTGCAATCAAAAAGAGACTATTTAAGGGAAAAAAAATTAGTTTTGATGTTGCAAAACAAACTTTTTGCATGCTAGAAAATACATTCATATTTACTAAAATTGATAATTATGAACATTAGAAAAAATATTAAATAAATATTATTAATAAATATCTAACTTTTAGAAGATATATAAGTCATAAAAAATAAACCAGAAAATAGAAAGTAAAAAAAAAATAATAATAAAATGTTATTTTTGCGTTTATGGTGGATCATTGTAATTTAAAAAAAAAGACATACAAAGAATGACATGTAAATTGGGAAAATGAAAGAAAAAAAGAAGAAAATAATTATAAGTAACCAATTAAAATGTCCTTTATTAATAATATTAATGATAAAAAACTTTACAAGTTGCTGAGAAGCGACGCAATCCAAGAGGTTTGTTCATATTGATAGGTATGTAAGGCTTGAACTTTATATAACAATTTTCATTATCATGTTATAGCCACTACTAACAAACGAGATGTGTTTGCTAACAAACAGTGGTACTTGATGGATGTGACCCACGCAAATTAAGCAATACGTATTAGCTTATTCCTTTTTCTACATATTTATAATATATAACATTTTTTTTTTCTTCTTGTCTCAAATGTGAGTGGCATGAACTTTAACTTGTAAACTGGGGGGGAGAATATTTCCTTGTTTAAGGGGAGGTAATTTTATACTAATAACACAACATGATCGACTCTGCATAATAGTCCTTATTCTTCTTCTTCTTTTTTAAGTTTTTCAAATATTGTTAAATTTGATTCTGGAAAGGTTATATTTTCTGTTTTTCTTAACACGTGGGGCAATTTGGTATTTAGTTAAAGTTCAGGGAGGTTTTGGGATATTTTCTCAACATAATTACTTAAAAGAGGTTGAACAATTTGAGTACATGATTAACTACTCTTAACCAGCTTATTGTCTTGTATTTTTATTTTATTTTTGTAGCTAGAATGTTTGTCTTCGTATTTCCAACCATTGTTGATCGATAATAATATCATAATCTCCCCAAAACCCAGTTTCAATACAGCAGTTGGAGAATGAAGGCCTCATGGCTGGCCATTGGACAAGACTAGAGATACAATATAAGGCAGTAGAGTAGAGTAAAATATAATCAGGTAAAGTACTTTAAGCATGTGCAGAGGAGGCAATGCTATTGATATCTCATTAGTCGATCTGCAATTGCATGAAGTATCCATAAATACCACTTAGTGTGCATTTGTAATGTGAGGCAACTGACACTGAACGCAAAACATTCGGCTACATAAGAAACTTCCCTGTTCCAGCTACCAACATCAAATTTCAACACATAAACTTCCAAATTTCTACGGAAAATATACGAGTAATAAGTCTGCCACTATTTACATGACAAATAGTGATGGTATGTATGTTACTGAAATCTGTGCTGGTATATGACTCACATAGATTGACAAATCACAATAGTGCATTACTCATTCATTACTCGCCAATAGAATAAAAAAACAAAATTGGTGACAATAATGAAGCAAACAAGCAAGCAGAACAAAGTCATCCGACTAAATAGGCTTTCTCAGTAGGTATGCCCTGGAGATTGGAATTGAATATCATATAAATTAGCAAACATAATATTTAACTGTGGTACATCAACATATCAATGATAAAAGGGATCTAATTCATTACTACTTTCTCATAATAAATTTTTATTTTCAGCTCAAGATACTAGATCAAATGCAACTGATTCTCCATGTTTATAATCATAGCTTTTTCTACATTAAGGTGGCTCAAAACAAGCTCAGAGTTTTGAAACTGGAGGCTTGGGGAAAATGTCTGGGGTAAATTTCTGTGCTGCACTCAGACTACCCTTGATCTTTAGTATCCCCCTACATTCATCAAAAAGTCAGAATTTCAAGCAATAAGCATAAACAAAGATGATGATGAAAGTAAGTTATATTAAGACAAGGGAAGAGAACAATGTGAACAAGGAAAAACAAAATGAAGACTTGAATGCATCCTAGAGCAAACCTAATGAAAGCAATCTGTGGGTTCATCTTCCCCAGTGCAACCTTCACGAAATCCTCATCCTTGAAGGAAAAGGTGGCATCGGGTTTTCCTCCTTCGTAGGGACCTGAAATTGAATATACTTGAATATGGGTGACTCAAAATTGAACAATAAAAACACATAAGTTGTTTGAATCTTAGGACCTTCCTTTGAGTCTCCAATGTTCATATAATCTGAACAAAGGCAAAAACCATTCCAAAGAATTGCAAGTGATAAAACTGAATCAGGAGGATAAAAACATGGAATAGACATTACCCGACAAAGATAATGGAGCAAAATGAATACTCAATAGTGCATTCAAATGCTTAATCAAGGTTACCTATAGGCAGGTAAAAGATGATGGATGAGCTAACAGTTGAAAAAATCAAGGAGAACACTAATTATTATTTACATGCCAGAATGTTCGAGCAAAAACATTCAAAAAGCAGTAGGAAATATTACATATTGAGATGATATCAAATCCCATATATAAAGGAGTTATTACCCATTAATATCAATAACTGTAAGATTTTAGAATCACGAACTACGGCAGAGAGAGAAAGTCAGCATCAATAATTTATGTTTCATTAATAGTAGAAGATCAGGTATTATTAATAAGAAAACCGTCGAGTTCAACAGAACTATAACTGACCAAATGCCATTGCCCATTTCACAAAAATGTTCTTTCTCACCATTTTATTTCGTCCACTTCAAAATAACAATCTAATATATAAGTAATGAAATATCTATTTCACTCGTAGCATCATTAATTACACATTAGTGACATTATTATTAGATAAAATTATCATTAATGAGATATTCTCATGTCAATAACAATTTGCATCGTGATAATATGGCTAACAATTCAGTATATTTTAACATTCATTTTACATCATTGAGTAAATGTATTTCGCGAACAATAACTATTTTATATCATTGAGTAAATTATACAATTAAGAAATTCAAACCAAAATTCCGAAATCGACTAGATCGAAACGTAAAAATCAGGAACCCTAACCTTTGATGACCTCCCCTTTCTTGAGGTCGATGGTATAAATCGTCTCATTAACTCCAATTTTCTGCAATTACGGCATTCAACAAAAGGAAGAAAAAAATCAATAAATAAAAAAAAATGTGAAGAATTGGGGAAAAACATAAAATATAAAAAAGTGAAAACCTTGGGGGCAATATTGATCTGATAAACGAGGCCGATCTTCTTACAAAGTTCTTTGCCATCTTCAGTTTCTAAGTGTTGTTTCATGAGGTCCAACAACGCCTCGGACTTGAGCTGAGTAGTCGCCATTATTTCACTACCCTTTCTTGCTTTGCTCTGTATATTCGAACGATCAAAATATCATTTTATATTCAACCCAATCTACCAGCTTTACAGTTAGTTACTCCATCGGTTAAGGTGAAATAGTTTATGGGTGTCTATTACTCTCAACTGGCGAATTTACGCCTGAGAACAAGCCAACTTGTGATATATCCTTCAGATTAGGAATAACACGCAACTGGATAGTCCATATTTGTTGTGAAAAAAAAAAGTCCATATATACTCTCTCTTTTTTTAAGTTAAAAGATTAAAAAATATATTTTTTAAATTTTATAATAGATATAATCTAATAATATTTAATTTAATTTAATCAAATATAACTAAATATTAAATAAATTTAAATTATTATAATTTAATTTAAATAATATTTAATTAGATAGTGTTAAATGTAAATTTATGATTCAAATCTTTTTAATAATAAATTATATATAAGAGAGTTATTTTTACAATTATAAATTTTAAAAATAAATTATTAATATTTTTTAAAATAATTAAATAAAATATTACTGTAATAATTTCTTTTAAATACAAACATTTAATATATAATAAAAATGTAAAGTAACATGATTAACGGTAAAGCAATGGAGTGTCGTAAGCATCTTATTTTTAAAAATATTATTAATTATGTAAAAATTAAAAAAAGTTATGAAATTAATATATTTAAAATTTATAATAATAAAAATAATATCTTTAACATTAATTTATATTTTTTAAAAATTTAAAATATAATATTATTTTTATTAATTATATATTATTTTTAATTTAAAATATAATATTATTTTTATTATTATTCATTCTATGAGTTGATTTAAATTTATTCCATACAATAATAAAAAAATTAGACATGCATTATGGAATGTCATTTATAACTTGAAAGAAGATCAATGATGACGTACGAGTCTAGGTGAGTCTAGGTGACTATGACAGGGTTAAGGAAAATATTTTAATTATATATAATTAAAATTATGATTATTTATAAAAAATTTAATATTATGTAAAAATTATTATTGTAATATAATTAATGAAATCAAACATATATAATTATTATTATTTTATATATATAATTATATATATGAAATATAATTTTAATAATAAAACATATAATATTTTATATAATTAGATTAAGTTATTTATTCTTACTTTATATTTTTTATCTTACTTTAAAAACATTTTTTATCTTACTTTAAAAATATGTGGTAAATAATTTAAAAAATAAAAATTAATTTAATATTTTAAATAATATAATAAAATAAGAATTAAATTAATATTTAAATTTATTAAATTAAATATATTTTTAAATAAATCTTAAAAAAATATGATTAAACCGTACGAAAATTAATACTGATTCATAATGATTATGAATCAAATTATCCAAAACTAATAAATTGTGATTATAATCATTAGTATAATCGTTGATACCTATCACAAACTAATTCATAGTTATGACCTACTATCTTCCAAAACAAGTGGCACCATACTCACCATAAACCACTAAAAAAAATTATGTCATTTAAATAAGGTGATTTGTTTCATTCGTTTACTTAAATAAAAAATAACACTAGTTGTTTTTTTAATAATAAAAATGAATAATTTAAAAATAAATTATATTATCAAAATATTATTAATTTTATTTAAAATAATTAAAATATAAATATTTAGTAAAGATAAAAATAAAATTTAGTATAAATTTTTTAAGAAATATAAAATAATAATATTTAAATATATATTTTAATGTTTAATAAAATTTAAAATTTTATAAAATATTATAAAATAACGACAATTAATAAGTATTAAAATAAATATTTTGTAAATTTTTTACATTAATTATTACTTTATTATTATTAAATACTCATATTTTAATCATGTTCGATTACTTGATAGAAAATATTAATAATTTAATATAAAATTATTAAATAATGTATTTTTTTAATTGACATTTTTTCTATAACTAAGAAATTAGAAAACATTATTTTTAATCTAATGAGCTAAATTATACCAATAACATAATTTTAAAGATTAATGTGATTTTTTTCTAAAATAAAAAAGACCTTGAAAAATTATATGGTGAGCACTCAATTATGAAGGTATTATAAAAATATTATTATTATTATTATTTGATATTGGTTAAGTTTATGTTATACTAATACAAAAATGATGAGAGGAAAAAAAGAAAGAAAATATTTAATTTTATGCTTTTAATTATTTTTGATATTAATTGACCATGATTTAGTACTATTTTCCACTCAAATTATCAAATAATTACAAACATGCATTTAATGCTAACTTGCATGAGTACTTTAACTTTAACTCCTACAATATATAAGTGTTTATACCTTTTTTCAATGTGAAATACAAGGAAATGTTTTGAAAAAAATTAAGAATATTATAATTAATGTAATATATTCTATTTGTGCACAATAAAAAAATCAATTATCATAGATGGTAGATTATATAATTGTTGATAAAGAATTAGGATTGATTGTAGTATTGTATTAATATGTAGCTTGTATCCCTGTGAATATTATCAAATATTCAAACCAATATTGAGTAATTTACTATTTTTTTCTATATCTTTTTAAGTTAGTATCATGGATCCATACTGCATTCATTCTTTATATCACCATCCTATGTACTTGTTCTTGAAAAGCTAAATGACACAAATTACTCGTCATGAAGTAAAACTATAATTCATGCTCTATGAGCCAAGAACAAAATTGGTTTTATCAACAAATCTTTTAAACCTCTTTTGAAGATTGAAAAAGCAACTAAATATATTCAATGTAGCCAATGCAATAGCATGATTTTATCATGGATTTCATATTTAGTGAAACACATCTTGGTAAATGTGTTGTCTATGCCAATACTGTATATCAAGTATGCGAGGATTTTAAACATCAATTTTTATAACAAAATGCACCAATGATATATAAACTTCATAATAAAATTGCCTCTTTGTCATAAGACACCAAGACTATTTCAATATATTTTATAAAGCTCAAGGACCTTTGGACTCAACTCAATACATATTAAGACTTTTTCGCCTGTAACCAAGTCAAGAAGCATAATGATCAACAAGAAAATATCGCATGTTGCAATTTATTATAAGCATCGATGATATCCATGATACCATTCACATGAGTATCCTTATGATGACAACATTATCCAACATTCATCAGACATATTCTTTTGTCAATAACAATGAATAATAACACCAATTGACATTAGAACATCCACAATAATTACCATAAAAAGTTTATCTTATCATTATCACTCAAAATCAACCATATAAATTCTCATATATCCCAACAAATATTGTAATCATTGTAAAAGAGGCGAGCATAGCATCAAAAAATTTCAAACTTTGAAATATTATTGCAATTTTTGTAATAAATGAGACCATATTGTAGAAAGATGTAAAATAAAAAATGGCACATGGATTCCTGATCAAAATGGAACCCTCTGTAACAAAAAAATCCAAAGAGACCTACCACAATGTGCCTTTACATTCCCAATCAATTGCAAACACAACATAGACAAATTCTCAACCAACAAACTTATATGAATTGGCTTCATATGTTCAACGAATCATTAAAATGCACTTTCTGTAGAATAAATTCAACAATTGACTCATGCTCTTTTCATGATTCCTTTTAATAATGGGAACACCTATGCAAATGTTGTAGGTTTGAATATCTTTTTTGATGCTTCAATTCATTATGTATATATTAAGCCATGGATTTTGGATAGAAGAGCCACCTATCACATCTCATCTGACTTCATTTCCTTTACTCAAACTAAACAATCAATTTATACCCATAGTTAAATTTCCCACTAGTTCCTACCCAAGATCACTTGCATTGACACCATCCCCTTAATTCTAATATTAACTTAGAAGATGTTTTATGTGTCTCATCTTTTCATCTAAACCTTATGTAAGCTAATAAAGTTACTAATTTTCTTAATTATTGTTCTATTTTGTGTTTTGCAAGACTTGGCCTCAAGAAAGAGAGTTTGGATAAACATTATGGTGGACTTTACTACATGTGGCCTTTGCAACAGACAATTATCTCTCATCAAGTTTCTCAATTTTCCACCTTGTAGCATTTACGACTTGGACATTTCACGCCTTAAATTAGCATCTTCATTATTATCTTCTAATGATCTTTCTTTTAATAGTCATTATAATGTCTCTTCCATAGCTAAATAAACAAGACTCTCATTTTCTTTAAGCTCTATCTCCCCTCACACACTTTTTGATCTATTACATTGTGATATTTAAGGACCTTACAAAATTTTCACACATTTTGGGGCACATTTATTTTTTACTATTGTAGATGGTCTTACTATATGCACATGGGTGTTTTTCATGTGTCATAAAAACACATTTTGGGATACGTTTCTTTCTTACTATCGTAGATGACTTTGCTAGATGCACATGTGTGTTTTTAATGTGATATAAATCTGAAACTCAAAATCTTTTAAAGTCTTTTATCACCTTTACTCATACTAAATTTCATGCCATTATCAAAACCATTAAAGTAAACAATAGGTCTAAATTTCTATCCATGAGGGATTTCTTGCAATCTAATGGTATTGAACTTCAACGTATTTGTATTTTCACTTCACATCAAAATGGAGTCATTGTACACAAACATCGTTATATTCTTTTAATAGCATGTGCCTTACGCTTTCATTTCAATATACATTTCTTTCTGAGGTGATTATGTCTTAACCGTTGTTTACCTAGTCAGTTGTTTACCTTTACCATTGCATTCTAACAAAACCCATTTTGAATTATTGTACAAACGTCCACCATCCCTTGAACATTTAAGAGTTTTTGATTGTCTCAATTATGCCACTATTGTTCATCATATACATAAATTTGAACCTAGAGCTCACCAATGTGTATTTATTAATTAACCCACAAGTTAAAAAGGATAAAAACATTACAATTTAGAGGCTAAATTTTGTTTAGTCAATCGTGATGTCAAGTTCCATGAAACCATTTTTCCTATCCCTCCACCCACTACCCACTACTGATGACATCACATCTCGACTAAACTCTCCATCCCAAATAATGGATCCCAATACTTTCTCATCTATCTCATAATCTCTCACTTGTGATGATTCCACACTTTCTATCTTACCACCCACTCCACTAACCACCCTTATTTTCCATTCACCCATCCAACCTTCATCCCACACAAAAACCCCACATTCCATTTCTCTTTTTCATATTGAACCTGACATTAACTCCATATGTCTACATCTTGTATGTTAGCTAAATAAATCTCTTTATGGACTTAAACATGTATCTAAAATTTGGTTTTCTACATTTTTAGACACATTCAAAAAGCTGGCTACCACTAATTCAAAGTTGACTATTCTTTATGTACTAAGGTCCAAGGTACTTTATTCACCATTGTTCTTAACTATGTTGATCACGTAATTCTCACATGAAATGATATTCAAGCGATGGAACGTCTTAAAGCATTCCTCCTCAAACACTTTGGCATCAAAGAACTTGAAAATTTAAAATATTTTATGGGAATTGAGTTTGCACGCTCAAAGAAAGAGATCTTCATGTCACAAAGAAAGTATACACTCGATATTCTATAAGATTTAGGGTTTTTTGGAGCATGACCAGAAACTTTTCTAATGGAAAAAACTTGACACTTACACCTACAATGGAGCATTATTGAAATATCTAACTAAATACAAGAGGTTAGTTAGTAGATTGGTTTATCTCATCGTCACTATACCATATATTATTTATCTTATTCATACTCTAATTCAATTTATACTTGAATTCTTAAACCATATTGGGATACTGTTATATGAATTCTTAAATACATTAAAGGTACTCCATGTCAAGATTTATTATTCACTACCAATAATAATCTTAACTTAAGAAACTCTTGTGATTCAAATTAGGATAGATGTCATACCACAAGAAAATTAGTTACAAGATACTATATTTTCTTGAAAATTCGTTAGTATCGTGGAATAATAGGAAACAACCTATTGTATCCATCTCATTAGTTGAAGGGAAGTACCTTACTATGTCACATGCTTACTTACATACTACAAGATTTATGAGTTTCTCAAAAAACTCTTGCTTCATTATTTCAAATCTTGTTTTCCACGAACATACCAAGCTTATTGAAATAAATTTTCATATAATTCGAGACAAATTACAGGTCAATATGATTCATCTTTCTTATGTGTTTATAGATTTTCAACTATCAAGTATTTTCACGAAAACTTTGAGAAAGGAGCAATTTGAAAAGTTATGAGACAAATTGAACGTTCATAATATTCATTCTTTGACTTGAGAAGGAGTATTAAAAATATTAAAATTAATGTAATATATTTTGTTTGTATATAACATGAAAGTAAATTATCACATATTGTGTATCACGTAATTGTAAGAATAAGAATTAAGATTGATTGTAATATTTTATCAAATATTTAAACCAATATTAAGTTATTTATTATTATTTTCGTATATTTTTAAATAAAATCAAAATCAATATTAAAATAAAACGAATGTATAGGTAATAAGAATAGGATAATTATGGATACATCTAGAAAAATCCCAAAGCAAATATCTTCGAGACAGATACCCTTAATAATTTTACATATTGTCTAGGTTTTTCGAGGCTTTTTGGGATATATGTAGAAATGGTCTAACATTGTATTTTTTTTTGAATTCCTTAGTATCCACTTTTTCCTCCTTTTCCATGTTGGGCTTAAGAATTGGACCTGGCCTATATACAACAGTGAAATTAATACTGCTGCTACAGTAAAATAAGAAAAGACCTTGTGATTACGAGTGATTGGTAAGATACTAGTTTAGTAGTGGGACTAAGCAATAAGCTAGACGATATGGTAATGGATTCGTGTTCTTTTATCATTCGCGGAATTTTGAGTATTGAGATAATGCGACGAACGTTCTTCTCTAACAGGCAACGACCACTCTGCTGTGAGTTCTCATTACAACTTCCATTTCACGATTCTGTTCGCCGAATTTCATTGCTGGTCGTCAAATTCATTCACCCATTCATTTCATTCATCTTTTGTTTGTTTCTTCCTATGCTATTACTACGATGCATATGATATAAGCACTTTTTGCATCAACATTGAGTAAATGTTAAATGGTGGGGATTTTGCAAGTTGTTAATGACGTAATAATTGGGATTAGATTAGATATTCTAGGGTTTAGGCCTTTAGTTTTTTTTTTTTTTTTTGGTGATTCCATAATGTCGTTTGTTGGTAAAAGATAGCATGTGATTTTCTATTACTAATTCGCTTGTCATTATTGTTTTATCTAAATTGTTTCTTTTTGGATCATGATGGCTCCTAAGTCCTAATTGGTTGTAATTCATCACACTGTTTTTAATTCAGGGTTTTATGATTCTTATTTTAATGAATTAATCCCTTGAATAAGGATTATGCTTTTGATTATTACAAATCCTATGACTATTTATCTACAAATGCAGTATAGATCTTCTAACTAGGAAGCTGTTCAAGAAAACATGTGTTCTCATGCATATGCTAAATTTTGGGTAATCAACGAGCAGATTTCAGGGTCAGTACTCCTTAGCTTCATTTTTAGCTGAGAGCGTCTTCACTTTGAGTTGTGCTGGACTATATATATATATACATAGTGGGAGTTTCTATTTGTGGTCATGCAAAGGCACAATATTCTTCAATCCAAGGCTCTTTTCAATATTGGAACAAAACCAAAGAGGCAACATAGTTCAAGAATTCCTTCTGTGGTTCCTATCTCTTTTACTGGTAGAATTTGTGTCAGGTTAAGACTTACCAGGGGAAACTTTGACAACACAATCCGACAACGTTTGAGGATTAGAGTGGATGGTCAAAGTCAAGGTGAATTGTTTGATGAAGACGAAGAAGATCTATGTCCTGTTGAGTGCGTTAGAGAATTTAAGACGGATGACGAGTTCATGAGAATTCTTGAGACGGCTAAAGAAACTGGTTCTTTAGTTGTGGTGGATTTCTATCGCACTTCTTGTGGAAGTTGCAAATACATAGAGCAGGGATTTTCAAAGTTATGCAAGGGAGCAGGTGACCGGGATGCTGCAGTTATCTTCTTGAAGCATAATGTAAGTATTCAATGCCTTCAACCAGTCTGTTTTCTGCTTCCTAGAAAGTAGATTCAGAAATAAAGGCCTATATAGGTCCTTTCTTATAATTGTAGACATCTCATATTTCAACCAGTCTGTTTTCTAAAGGGTATCTTTCATTACGAGCACACAACTATGTGCTTTCTGTAATGTTGGGAACCAATCCGCTTCACAGGCTCACAGTTACATAATCTTGTCATCCAATTGAAGGGCAGACTAGAATTTTGCTGCTATAAACTCAACATTTTTCAAGATGTTAACCAAATACCAACCACTTCGCTCCTTTCTCTTGCATGGCCAATTTATTATGCATTGAGAGTTTGTTTCTGTAACAACTTTTGGTTCTAAGGCAGGATAGGTTCTGGTTTGTTTTCCATGTTTACTTGTGCTCACAGATTGAGCGTCATTTTATTATTGAGCTTTGAGTAGGTCTTTCTGCTTTACTAGTTGAGTGGTTGGCTCATGGTTACAATTTTTCTTTTTTTCCCTTTTCATTTTGAATCAAGCACATAGCTTATGCCGACTCCAAAGTTTTAGTAGCAAAAACAGAAAACCTTCTGATCTTTACAATGTACTTTTTGCTGAGACTAGTCTTTCAACTGGTGGTTGTCAAAAGAATCATACCTATTTGTTACAGAAGTGTACAAAATAAAGACGTTGCTCATTGCTGCAGGTAATTGATGAGTATGATGAGCAATCTGAGTCTGCAGAACGTCTTAGAATTAAGGTATTTCTCTTCGAGACTGCCACCCGCGTTTTTTCTTCTTTCTTAATAAGAGATTATGGAGGAAGACACTAATATAAACAGTTTAGGACCAACAATAAGTAATACTCTCCCTTCACTCACTTATTTAATTAGTTGGTTGAGATAACTTATTGATTAAGAAGGAAGCTTGAGCTTCAAGCTAATTTATTTCATTTCGTTATGACTAAATTTAATACAAAGGTGACTTGTTGCAGACAGTGCCTCTTTTTCATTTCTATAAAAATGGAGACTTGTTGGAAGCATTCCCAACCAGAGACAAAGAGAGAATTGTTGCAGCAATTCGTAAATACACATCTCAAGATCTATAGCCTGCTCAGATCTGGCTTTCAAACTTATGTTGGATTGGAGGCTGCTATGAGCTGATCTGATTAATTTATACATCTTCACATAAATGAGAAAAGAGGTTTATGTGTATATCAATAAAGGTTTTGTCGAACATCTTAAAATGTCACATGCCATTGAGAATCAATTCCTATATGAAAACTTGTAGCTGAATGGCTTGTGAACTACTTTTTTAAATATATTGTGGGTGGGTAGTCGAACTAGTCCTTGAAAGAAATGTAAGCATTTACTAATTATATTAGGAGATAGGGTGTTCATAAATCGGATTGAATCAGACTAAATAGAACCAAATCGAACGGTTTTATAAATCAAACGGTTCAGTCCGATTTGTATTAATTAAAATTGTTTTTCAAACGGTTTGGTCCGGTTATATTAATTTTTAAACCAGTCAAATCGGACTGGATCAGTTTAATAATATATTAAAATGTTTATATTATTTTTCATTAAAAGTGTCCAAAAATTGTACCAAACTGAAAAATTAGTCCTGAATAAACCAGATCAAACGGTTTTATAAATCAAACAGTTCGATCCGGTTAATTTTTTTTCCCAAAATTAAATCGGACTGAACCGACGGACACCCTTAGTCCACCCCTATTAGGAGGTGGTTAAGGAGCTTCTGAACTCCTTTGATCTTAAATAGACTATCATAGTTTGTTATTTCAATTAGGAATAGGTTTACATAAATCTTATTTTGTAACTAGTTTTGTTTCCAAGTTGTGTTTTTTTTTTATTTAAAATTAGTTTTCTATTTTATAATTCATTTAGAAAGGAAAAAAAAGCTTTTATTATTACCTAAGTAACAACAAAGAAGTAAAATTAACTAATAAAATAAAAAATAAATTTAGAAAATGGTTTTAATTTTTTTGAAGTTTTATTTAAAGATAGAATTGAGTTCTAATATGATTTTGAACTTGAAAAATGAAATTATTTATCAAACAATGCAAATTTTGAAAACTTGAGTTCAAGAACTATAATTTAAAAACAAAATTGGTTAGAAAATAAGCCCTTCATTATTGCTTAAATTTTTGGATGAAACAAAAGTCATTTACCTCAAGGAGAATGCAATGTTTATGTATCAAGGAGAATGCAATGTTTATGTATATCATGTAGCTATAGCCCAAAATACAATTTGAACTGAAATTTTAGAGTGCAATATTGACGTATATGGCTAGAGATTAATGTGGTAAGAACTAGGCTAGACAATTTGAAAGGGGAGGTTCAGATGAAGTCTGTGGTTGAGTGACATTGAGTATCTAAGTTCTCTTTCCGGTTAGTCTACTTACGATATTTCATAAGGGGAATAGATATGATTAACATTTTAACATCGTATAATAAAAAATGTATCAAAACATAAGTAATATTATTATTTTATATAAATATAGTTACATAAAAAAATACACCTTAATACTAAAAACACAATAATTTAAATAATTAGATTAAATTTTATTTATTATTACATTTATATTCTTTATTTTATTTAAAAACATGTGCAAAATAACTAAAAGGTAAAAATTATTGTGAATATTTTAAATAATATAATAGAGTAAATATTGTATTAAAATTTTAATTTTTTTAAACTAAATATATTTATGAATAAATATTAAAAAATTATATGCATGATTAAACTGTACGAAAACTGTTATGAGCTCGTAATATCTTGAATATATCCAAAATCTATGCAAACGGTTCTAATTGTCAACATAATCGGTACGAATAAATCTATGCCATTCCTACGAAAGAATATGAATGAGGATTAAAGTTTGCAAAGAATAAATCTTTTTTTTTTTTGTGATGAAGCTGAAGGTTTAAGACTCAAGCCACACGGGCATGGGGTCTACAGATAGATATGAACCTATTCTGAATCAACAGCTTGTTTTCTTGCTGATAAGAATCAGCAACTTGTTATTTTCTTTAATTGAAAGTTTCATCAATGACTCCAAAAAGGAAAGGGAACAAAAGAGAGTTCAAAATTACAAACGTGAGGTTGTTATAAAAGAACATGTAGGAAGAATCATCCTTTTATGTTTAGATAAGGAAATCAAATTAAATAAATAATTTTGTGATTTTTAATTTTTTCATAATAATATATAATCATAAATGTGTTTAATAACAATCTTTATTTTATTGATTTAAAAGAAAAAAATATAAAAAATTACTTACAATTTATTTAATAATTCTTTATGTTTTCTGTTTTTTTTTTCAAAATTTTTAATCATTTTTTCAAATATTTAAACATATAAAATTCATAAAACTTCATTTATTTAAAAAAAAAATTTCCGTAAACATAAAAAAATTAAAAATCAGATTTAAAAATCATCCTTTTAAATTTTTTGACTCTACATTTTAGTAGTAATTTCTTAAAAATATAAAAAACAAAACCATAAATCATCATGTCTCATTAAAAATAAGTTGAAAAAAAAAATAAAAAAAAAATTATTAAACATCCCCTAAAATACTCAAAGGTCTCTCTGGTGAAGGTACTTGGCCATAGAAAATTAAATATGTCTTAGCGAAATAGATAAAAGAAGTGAGCTACCAGGCTCTGGTAGCCACATAAGGTCATTAAAAAAAAAAAAAATAGCCATAACAACTTAGAAACGAAAACGACAACTTTTGCCAACTTTGTTATTTTACTTGTTTAACCAAAATTGCCGATACAGAGAGAGCCAGTACTCCTGACTCCACCTCATGTTGGCTATCTATTAAGCTCTGATGCAAATCATCACAAGAAGACATAAAGCCATAAGGGCACTCATGGTTTTGCAAAAGGACATTGAATTACAATGGCTAACTCGTCCTTGTCTGTCACTTGAATTGTGCGAGTGAAATTTCTTTCTTGTTTTGGTAATCAAGCTATAAAGAAACTGTGCAGTGGTTCGAGACTACGAGATATATGGGTCTTTTTAATGTTTGGTTATGAACTATTACAAACGCATTATCAAGTATTTGCTAACATTAATTTCAGGAATGTATCTGGATAAATTGCGAGGAGAGACCTAATAAGTAGTTAGGAAAACTAGAAAGATAAGTTTAGAGAGAGAAAAAATTAGAGAGTATAAAATTTGCTAAGTAAGTTTGGTTTCTTCGAGATTCTATGCGTTGCATAAATTATATGATATCTTATTTATCTTATTTAATTTAAATATTATTTTATATTATTTTGATTATAATCGAGTATAATTTTAAATATATGTTACATAATTTTTTTATTATTATATTTATATTATAAATTATTATTTATTATATTTTTTATTATTTTTATATTTTTACGTATCTTATTTAAGTTTATTAATAACAAATGAACTATTTCAATTAATATCATTTCATTAAAAATTAAATAAGATAAATTTTAAAAAATTAATAAATTATTTTATGATTATTATTAATATCTTATCTTAATTTATATGTTTATTTTACCTAAAAAATTTAGCTAAAATTCATCATTAAAATTTTTACTTTTTAAATTCTTCGTCAATTTCTGTTTATTAATCTACTTTTAATTTGTTCATACATTTCCATGGCAAAAAACTTATCCTTTAAGTTCGGTGAGTTTGAGTTTTACTATAGAAACAATGATTAAAAATAGTGATCATGAGGATGATAATTGTTAAGTCTCACATTGGTTAAGAGTAAGACAGTAGTGTTGCTTATAAGTTTTGACAACCCTCTAACTCACAAGTTGGTTTTTGGGTTAAGAGTTAGGCCTGAGTTTCTAAGTTGGTATTAGAGCTAGGCTCTTGGCTTCTTCGTACTCCCATCGGCCCTCGTGTCGTAAATTCGAACCGTGCCGTAAATCTTGACTCTAGCCGATGTGGAGGGGGGATGTTAAGTCCCACATTGGCTAAGAGTAAGGCATCAATACTGCTTATAAGTTTGGACAACCCTCTAACTCACAAGCTAACTTTTGGGTTAAGAGTTAGGCCTGTGTTTCTAAGAACTTTGAGCAGTTCATAAGATGGAGAAGTACTATAGAGACGCTTATAAGGGGATTGACTGTGAATAATAGGCATGAGAACACGATTGATGGTATAAACAACCGTAAGAGCTGCTTCACCCCAAAAGCGTTCAAGACAAGAACTAGAAATGAGGAGAGTGCAAACAGTATTAAGAATATGTCTGTGTTTTCGCTCAACTCTTCCATTTTGTTGAGATGTGCCAGGATAAGAATATTGAGAAAGAGTCCCATTTTGTCGAAGAAAATTTAAAAAATTTGTTTCTTTATATTCCATAGCATTATCAGCTCTAAGTACTTTGATATTTTGAGAAAATTGGGTTTTAACCATTTGGGCAAAATCATAATAAATTTTGGGTAATTCAAATCTATGTTTCATGAGAAAAATCCATGTGAAACTTGAATAATCATCAATAAAAATGACAAAGTAAACACATCCTTCCATAGTAGGATGTGGAGATGGACCTCAAACATCAGAATGAATTAAGTCAAAAGGGGACGAACAACAGAAGTAGAATCACTTTTATTAAAACATAAAGCAGATTGTTTTCCCAATTGACAAGGCAAACAATTTACATTATCAGAAATAGAAACAGATCCTAATTTACCAGAAGATGCTAAGGGACGAAGACGTCCTATAGACGTATGGCCTAGACGAGCATGAAATAGGTTGATAGGAGTAGTAGAAGCAGCAACGGAAGTATGAGGAGAATTGGGTAGATGAAGATTGATAAGTTCAAATAATCGTCCAACCTTACGGCCTATCCCAAGGATCTGTCCTGTCTGTGGATCCTGCACATGACAACCAGAAGAGGAAAAAGTAATAGTAAGACCAAGTTCACATAATTGACCAACAGAGATAAGATTTAGAGTAAGGTTGGGAATATGAAAGGTGTCAGAAAGTGATATAGAAGATGTGGAAACTTGTCCTACAGTATTAACATGCATACGTGAACCATTGCCAGTTTGAATTAAAGGTATGGAGATGGAAGATTGTGTGGGAGAGAAGATGTGAGTATCATGAGTCATATGATTACAACAAGCAGAATCAAAATACCATAAAGATTTACCTGATGTGAGAGACAAGGCAGTAAGAGGATGATTACTAGATTGTGAGAGAACATGTTTAAGAAGACCTTCAAGTTCTTGAGTAGAGAAAGTAAATTTGTCATCATTATCCTCAGAAACAGCAGTAGTGATGGATGAGTTACTATTTTTACCTGAAGCATGTTGAGAAGGATTCCAGGAGGAATGCCGAGAGGGATTCCAAAAGCAATCTTTGTTAAAGTGTCCTGGACCTTTCTTGTGACAATATATACATACCCGAATGGGACATGTAAGAAGCTCGTGATTGGAGTTGTGATAGTAGGTGCAGTCTTGATGTTTGAAGTCCTTTTTAGAACCTTCTTTAGGGCGATAAGAGGGGGTGGCAAGAACAGAATCTGTATGATGAACTTTGAAAACCCCCATCCGAGTTTCTTCAGAGTGAAGCTCGGTCATAGCAGTATCTAAGGATGGAAAAGGACTCCGATAGAGTAAGGAAGCCCGAACAGGTTCAAATCGATCATGGAGAGCCATGAGAAAAATAACAAGACGTTGGTGATTACGGTAAGTTGCAAACATCTCAGCATCAATCTTGTTCGTCCAAGTTGGTTAATGGTTTGATCAGCCCTTTGGCGTTTGGTATGAAGAGTTGTTAGAAGTTGATATTGGTTGGCCAAATCTGTTGTAATGAAGCGAGCCTCAAGAAATTCCCAAACTTCTTTGGTAGTGTCAAAACACCCAAATTCACCATGGATGGAGGGTAAGGTGGTGTTACGGAACCAGGTAATAATTTGATGATGTTTACTCTCCCAGTCTTCAAGGAGGTCAGCAAATAAGGAGTTGTTTTCAATGGTTTCTTGGATGGGTATAGAGATATCATCAATTATGAAACGTCATAGTTTGCGTCCTTTCAAGAAACTTTTCATTGCTTGTGCCCAGGCTAGGTAGTTAGTATCATCAAGGGTGGTAGAGATTGGTTTCGGGACATCATTTCGGTCCATTTTAACGAAATAATGGAGGAAATATAAAGCAAATATATAGAAACAGTATAAAGGAGATATCCTTAAAAATGAAAAAAAAAAGTTGAAAACAAGCCTGGAACCGGGTTGAGGTGAGCTGGGTTGGAGTGAGTCGGGTTGGAGTGAGCCGAGTTGAGGTGAGCCAAGTTTGGAGTGAGTCGGGTTGAGGTGGGCCGGGTTTGGAGTGAGCCGGATTGAGGTGAGTCGGGTTTGGAGTGAGCCAAGTTGAGGTGAATCGGGTTGAGAGTGAACCGAGTTAGGGTAAACCGGATTGGCTGTGATGAAGAGAGGCGAAATTTTGATAGAAATTTTAGAGGTATATAAGAAGCTTTGATACCATGTGAAGAGTATATAGAGATAAGAAGAATAAATAATTTAATGTTGTATTGGTGTATTTTAGAATGTACATAGAGAACCTTATTTATAGGGTTGTAACAAGTGTAATACAAGTAAAATAATAAAAATGTAGTACAAATGAATTATAATATCAAATATAACTTAACAATAATTACGTATTAATATGAATATATTATATGTATGTAATAAAACTTTAAATATATTAAAAAATATATTATTACATATTTAGATGTTCTCTTCTCGTGTTTTGAGATGTTATGATTTACCTAGTTTTATATTTAGTATCATTTTTTGCTTATAAGTTACCTTTCAAACTGTTGTAATTAATTTTTTCTATTTTGTTGGCAAGAACCTATCGTATGATCATTCTTTTTTTTTTTTTTTTGCATATAGTTACTTTTTACTTGCATTTTCTTAAATATTTGTTAGAGTTTTGAATAAAAAGGATGAATAGGCTATTAAGTGTAAAAACAAGTGGTATGAGTTTCAATAAATAAAATTAAGATGATTATATGGAAAAAGAGCTTAGGGGTTCCAGTTTTCAAATAACATTAAATACCGTTTTGAACTTTAAAACTAAAACACTTAGTTTTAATTATTATTAAGATGTAAATGCATGTAATCAACAAAAAAAGGGAAGAAAAACCTTCATTGCACTAACGTTCATTAGAGATTTTACATATCTCATTCTTGAAATACGAAGATTACATCTCAAAATCAGAAGGTGAAGATAGGCTTATAAATTGGTACCACCCCGGGATAATATTAAGGGAGAGGACAGATTAAGTAAATAAAATTAAAATTAAAAAACTGCCCACTGAAAATTAGCCATTAAAATTTATAATAAAAATAAAGAAAGAAAGAGAAACAATTGGGCAGAAGTGGGGTATATCACAAAGGCTTATAGCCTAACAAAGTAGATTCTCTCCAAAATCTGGCCGGGAGTCCATCTTGAGGTACTGGAAATGGGCCATACTGTATACCATTTTGAGATCCTACTATTTCCCACCTGAAAATAAAACCAAAATAGACATTCCTATCAATATCAATTATGCCCTTTAGATTTCATCTCTCTTATCGTTTTCTTTTGCTTCTCATCTATCTCTTTCTAGAATCTTTCTTATACTTAACAATAAAATCTAAATTTCATATATAATTAAAATTATTAACAAACATAATATTATTAAAAAGTATAATAAATATTAAGTAATTATATTTAATAAAAATTAATTGATAATTATAATATAATTATGATTATGGTATATAAAAATTATTAGATAAATAACATAGAATATATTTAGTGAGTATTAATTAAGTGGCTATTCGTACCTGAAGTTGGTGACTAAATGATGGATCATGATAAGCATTTCTAGCTTGGCCAGCTCATTCCCTGGACAGGCATGAACTCCACTGCCAAATGGCATAAATGTATTGGGTTTTGGGGAAACCTATATAAATTTTCATAATTATTTCAGCTTTCTTTCTTCAGAACTCAAAATTTATTCTTAAAACAAAGTTTAATTAAATTTATCACCCAAACCTCGAATCTTGATGGATCAAATTTCTGAGGATCTACGAAATATTCGGGATTGTGATGAATGTTTCTGAATAAAGGCATCACTTTCCAGCCCTTGGGAATTAGGTACCCTGTCACAAAGATTCAACCTCTGTTATTTCTCAAATAAAGGCAGGCATTTTTTTTTTCCCTTATCCCTTTCCATCTAAAAACTAATTAAACTAAAACATTTTGTACTTCTTAATTTAAACCATGGGATTTTCTGAAAATGTACTAATAATTTATCACTCTACTAGCAGATTATGTAAAAATATTTTGTTTAACATCAAAGTAGGAAGTGTTTTAAGTTTTTAATATTTATTTACCTTTGTACTCCACATCAGCAACTGCCTCCCTAAAAGTGAAGGAAATAATGGTAGCCATTCTCAAACATTCTAATACAACCTTGTAACTGAGAGGCATGTGTCTAGTTTGTTCCCAACTCAATGGTTGCTTATTTTCTTCATTCATTTTACCAATTTCCATCTGTTCAACCTACCAATTAAAAATTGACAAATTACCATTGTCTGTCTGTCATACAAAGCTTTTCAATTTCTCTTGATAAAGACTAATAAGAGAACTGTGCTAGTTTATTCTGCAACTTTGATGATTATATATATGAACAATTACTACAAAATTTGAAATTTGAAAAAATACCTTTATAGCCTCAACAATTTTTGGGTTTTCATGAAGGTACTTGACAATCCAAGTCAAGACACTAGCTGTGGTATCTTGAGCTGCAAACAGAACTCCAATTATGTTATCAGCAATCTGGTCATCACTTAAGACGAAACCCTTTTCATCTTTTGAGTTCAACAAAAAACCCAACAAATCTTTATCAACTATTCTCTTTTCTTTCCTCTCTGCAATTACTTCACTCAGTATATTACTTAATTTTTTTCTTGCCTGCACATATATGTTCAAACGTAAACTTAATTATTATTAGTATTGAATTAAATTTTAAAACAGTATAAATTAAACACTTTAAAAATGAATCAATTAATTAATTATCAAAGATACCATGAGAGCTTTTTTGTATGATGTTCCTGGAATGTTTGTGGGAAAAGAATTGTAGCCTTTATCGACTATGCTATAATTCTTCTTGAGCTCTTCTACATAACGAGCCTCCAAATGACCAAAAATTGCCAGTATTCCAACTTCAAAAGAATACTGCGTTAATAATTAAAAAATCAGTCAGACACCAAAAAAGAAAGAGTTTGAATTAGTGTTAATATAAATTGAACACAACCTTTTTCATTTGACAAAAGGTGTTAATGACATGCCCACTAAGCCAAGAGTCGGTAGTAGAGATAGCTAAGTTGTGTATATCAGGCACCAAATTACGAATGGCTTCAAGAGAAAGAGAAGCTTGAACCAATTTCCTCAATCGAATATGATAGTCTCCTTGGTGAAAAAACAGAGCAAATGGTCCAATCAAACCTTCTTTACTTTTTGGGTAAGTGGGTTTGAACAAGTGAGCTTGTGTTACCAATACAAACTTTGAAGCCTCTGGACTTGCTAACATAACACATGGGCACCCAAGAATGTGCGTTTTGAATATTTCTCCGTACCTAAATTGCCATTTCCACCACATTTAGTCCCAACCTAAAATAACAGTCAATTGCGCACACACACACACACACAGAGAGAGAGAGAGAGAGATTAAAAGAACAATTAACCTTTTCTGTTTGGCAAAAAAAAAAGTATTGGGGTCTTGAGAATAGAACTGAAGAGTTTCCCCAATGTAAGGCCAACCCAATGAACCAGGAGGGAGCTTAGCTCTCTTCTGTGATTTTTTATTGTTTGTTTTATTTATAAATACAATATAAGAAAACAGAGAAACAAGAAACAAGAAAACATAAACAACTGTTGCAATCATCTCCTTTACTGGTTTGCTACAATCTCTTAACCGAAGAAAAGTGTGTTAGGTAGATCTTTCGTTTAGTATCTGGTTTTGAGTTGCGAAGAGAAAGGGAAGCCAAAGCCTTTTATATATAGGAGCAAAATTTTGTATTCGGCAACATTTATGTGCGTTATCTCTGCAAAACGATTACTTGGTAATAGTGCTATGCATTTACTGATAATACTATTAAAAATTATAATTTTAAAATAATATTATTTATATCCTTTTTATAATTATTACTTTTTAAAAAATTCAATTATTCATTTTTTATTTAAATAAAATTATGATGATTAAAATAATTTAATATTAAAATTTATTTAATTAAATATCATTTTATATTTGTTAGTATTATTTTTATTATTATAAAATTTAAAACTATTATTTTATGTTTTTTTTTCAGTTTTTTACCAACTGCTACCACACCCGTATATGTATGTAACTAAAGTTTTCTAATGTAAAAAAAAATTAAAATCGGTAATTTTATAATTAAAATTATTAATTTAATAAAACAATTTATTAATTATTAATTTATCTAACATATTAACACTTAAGTATATTTTTCAAAATAAAATAAATAATTTATACATTTTTATTATAATAATATCATTAACATAATTCATTTATAGATGTAAAATTATGACAATTTTTTTTAATATATATTGACAACGTATTTGGGAAACATATATGTGCGCTATCTACTGCTTGCAATACATGTAATAGTGTTGTGTATTTTATTTTTAGCTGTACAACATAATTAATTTTATGTGTTGTATATATTTTTTTTGTATGATAAAAAATATTTTACTTATGTTTTTTTATAACTTAAAAAATATATTTTTTAGAATGAAGTTAAATATAACTGAGTAAAATATAAATATGTGATTTTTTTTAGTTTGTACCGTATAAAAAAGTAACTGCTTACCATAGTGGGGATCAATATTTTAATAATATCTTAAATTTATTTTTGTTATTTTTATTTTTTAAGTGATATCTTAATAGTACTTATATTTAAAAAAAAATATGATACATTCTCATATATGATTAGTACATGCATGCACTTTAAATAAAAAATATTTATGATATTTTCATCTCTTTCTAGAATTTCTAAGACCTTTTTTTACCCTTAAATTTCACATGCCTTTTGAAAAAAATTCTCCCATTTTGAATCTTTAAATAGAGATTTTAATATTTTTAACTCATTTTACCTTATTTTTATCATATCTTATTTTTCTTAGTTATTTTACACTCTTTTTTGATTCTCACTTCTTCACTTTATTTCTTTTTAAAATGGAAACAAACCCTATTATGGTTCTTGTCCAAAGTATTGGTGTGGGATATAATCTACAAATTATTGAGTTATTTTATTATTAAGAAAAATTATCATTATTATAGAATTTAATGTTTTAACTTTTTAAGAAAGTTGTACTACTCAATAGACATATCCATGTGGTCAAAAAAATTATTTACTCATGGATATATCTATTTGTATTTTTATTTAGACTCATTTGTATTTTTTTGAAGGTAATTTTTTTTTATATGTAAACTTTCATAAATAATTGTTGCTTAAAAGAGAGTACATAATGACTAAAAATAAAAAATAATGTAAATGATGTAAAATTGGCCAATAAGCATTAAAAATCTATATTGAAAGACCTAAAAATGAAAGAAGAAATTATTTATGTTGCAAAGGTAGAAAAAGATAAAAAATTTAGAATATCTTTCATTTAAAATACATGTATTAGTCACACGTGAAAATTATATTAAATTGATATATTTTTTAGTGTGAATATTACGAAAATATTATTGAAAATATAAGAATAAAAAATATTAAAAATATAATTATGATACTACTAAGATACCTAATTTCATATTTATATGGATGAAATATTTTTCTTTTATAAAAAACACTAAAATCATTAATTTAATGGTCACATATTTTAGAACTTGTAACGTAAATAATTAGTAACGATAATTAATAAAAATAATTAAAACAATATCATCCTTAAAATAAATATAAAATTATAACTAGAGGGTAGATTTTTCCAGCGTACCAAACACTGCGCAGTGGCACACCTCCTCTTACAATCTCAAATGAGACAACCCACTCTATTTAAAGTGATGTGATTAAGTGGTGGTTTTATAATGCTCGGCTCTCCCAGTTCACTAGAATAAGCTTAACTACGAATGAATTAAAAAATTAATATCTGAAATTAATTCCCAATCAGAATCTAATAACTAAGGATATAAATGTAAAATGTATAATCTCATCTCATATTATTCTATGTAATATTCTTAATGTATTTATTGATTAAAATTATCTCATTTTTAATAGACTTATGATTATTATAAATAATTATCATTATTAAAAATAATAATGTTTATTTTTTCATTATTTTTAATTTTATTCATTGTTTAGATCAATTTAAAATAAATGAAATATACTATTATAATATTCTATTATTAAAAATAATTATGTTTCTTTTTTATTGTTTTTAATTTTACTTATTATTTAAATTAATTTAAAATAAATGAGATATATTATTATAATATTTTAATTTATTAAAAGATAAATTTTAAAAGAAAAGATGAACTCATAAAATTTATGAATTATATTATATATTAACAGATATCACGTCATATATATTTGACATGGTGGCATATAATTATACAAAGTAACACATTTTGCTTCAAAATTTTCTAAAACAGTTCAAATAGTTCTAGGAGGAGTTAGCTACACTATTAGATAAAGGATTATATTGAATGGATATATGGTTTCAAGGAGAAAAATATATTCTCGATCGTTTTGAAGGTTATTGATATAACGAAATAATACTATGATATTGAGTATTATATCATTTACCTTTTATTTACTTATTTATTTTTTAAAAGTTAATAAGATAATATATTTTGACATTTCAATAAAATAGAAGTGTGATAATTTCATTAATATTAATATTATAATCCTTGTGTTTAACCTAGCTTTATGTCTCACCCTTAAGTTATAGACTTTTTTTCTAATGCATATAGAATATTTTAGATACATACAGACAGGTACTCTTTCTTTCTTTCTTTCTTTTTTTCACATTTAGGACGCATATGTCTATTTCTAGAAGAAACCAATTGCTTCCAATTCAAGGGAGAAAACATAAATTCAAAAGAAAAACTTAAAAGATCAAATAATTTGAGAAAACAACTAAAATAACACACATAAAATTTATAACTATAAAAATAATATTCTTTCTATTCATCTTATATATTTTTTATTTTTTTAAAAAAATTCAATACATAATTTCATTTTAAATGTCATCAAATTAAATGATCTTTTAAATTTATTGAATTTTGAATATCATCTAATTAAATATTATTTAATATTATTAAATATTCATGTTCATCATCATCGTTATCATCGATACTCATAAAAAAAAATAAAAAATAAAATGTTTTATACAACAATTTTTGTAAATTTTAAATGAGTAGTAAGAATGGGTGAATTCAAATCCCATCAAATATAAACTGATTTATAAAATATGTATGTAAATTATTATTTAAAATATCAGCCTTTGTATTTTTCACTTTTTTTTTTACTAATTTCATTTTAAGTGCAAAATCAAGGGTTAACACGGAACTTATCATTATTTTTCCAAATTGGTATACTTTGTTTTATTATATTATTTTTTATTGAAAGTAAAAATTCCATACATATAATTAAAACTATAAAAACATAACTTTAATTAAACATATCTCTGAGAACAAAGATCAAGATTTAATTTGTACAATCAAAACTGAAAATAAAAAATTAGGACCCAATGAAATGTGCTGGAGAGTATTGAATTTTTTTAATTTTGTTCTTATGTTCTCTCCGCCTGACAGATAAATATTGTTGCAACATATACAATGAATATTCTTTGAAAAATATATTAAATCAATGTGTGCTTGCAGTGTTTGTCATTTGAGTCCAAAAATCCAAATCTTCAACTAACAAGTTGCAGAAAACACAAATTAAAATTCATACCAACGGATTAAAACTAGAAAAAAATGAAATATTGATAGATTAAAAACAAATCAACAGATAAGAAATTATAAAAATTCTACAATATTTGGACATAAAATAATAAGAAATTTAATAGACCTAAAACATAAACTTATAGATATAGTTGACTTTTTTTATTCTTACCTTAGTAATAGAAATTGAAACATATAAAATAAAGACAATAGGCTTATTACAAAACACAAATAAATTCAAGTTAAAATAAGAGTCGAATTGAACATTATTTTACACCATGAGAATTATATAATTAAAACGATGATTAAAAAAATCTTAACAATAAAAGATGTAATCTTTATGGAAATCCAATAAATCATCCAGCAAAGAGAATGAAGCTCATATACTTCTAATAATATTAATCAAACTATACTCAAAAGCAAGCAGATGATTGTTAGCTAATTAATAGCAATAGTATACTCCTCCATCATTCCATATTTGTTATTAATTAGAATAATCAAGGGTTAAGATAAAATTTAATATTCCCATTAAACATTTAATTAGCATATATAATGTAGCTATCATAATTGGGATGGGAAAAATGTGTAATTCATGTAACATATATATGCATGCTTAAGCTTTAGTTTTTATAGAAATACAACTTCTTGATTACACTAGAAGTGTGGACAATTGAAGAAGACAAATCAAATTAAGGCTATTTGTCTGCCCTGTGTGATTTGTATTTGAAAAATTGAACTTTTCTAGGATAATATTATTTTTTTAATATCACAATTAAGAATAACACAATTATATAAAATTTCAATAATTTTTTAATTGAGATATAATAAGTTTACTAATTATAAAAAAAAATTAGTATATACTATCAAATGCTCCGAGGTTCACATTTAGTAATTATCTCCACTTTTCTGACTCACATTTGAAATTAATTTTTATCAATCTCTCATTGAAATGTAGATATTACAGTGTTATTGAAATTATTCTCCACTTATATTTGTGAGATTATTTTGTTTAGTTTCCAATATTTTGTACGTCACAAAGAAGAGTGGAGAATCAAATCTTTCAAGTGGGGCTCAGGCTTAGCTACAATTGCATCCAACTTAGCTAGGCCCTCACGTCCTTGGGATTTTCTCTTTGATTCTTTTGGGCCCCATATCACCATGCTGGAAACTGTACGGATCAAATAAAATTCAGTGTTGATTTGGAACTTTCCCGACTCTCAGAACTTGTTTCAATAAATAATTAAATGAAAGAAAAAGGATTATATTTATTATGGATGTAAATTTGTGTTCTAATTCCATTCATTCAATCGAATTAAATTTAACATAAATTAAATCATATTTAAATTAACTTAAATAATTTAAAAAATTACACTAAGTTCAAATAAACCTCTTAATATAAAACAAAAAGAAAAAAAAACTATAATATGTTATAAGTTACACGTTATATTAAAATAAAATAAACATATTTTTCTCATATTGTGTTACAATTCTTACAAAAAAAATCTTTTCTTTTAAAATAAAATAAAAAATTATTATCACAAAATTCATAAAGATTTTAAATAAATCAAAATTTGTTCATATTTTTATGTTCATATTAACAAACTTAACCACAAAAAAAATTTCAGAGCGAAAAAAATAATGTAAATACAACAGGTAGATTATGGCTTGAAATGAATTATATTAATGTAAAAACTATCAGTGTTGGTTATTTTTGTAGACACAATATTTATCTGTAAATTTTATTTTAGGTTTGTTATCAAGTCTATCAAGAAAAACCGAATAAATGCTCGAGTTTTAGATAATTATATTTCAAATATATCTTTGATAATTATAACACATAGGATTACATTTATACATTTAATAACACATGATTATAAATCTGAAATTATTTTTAATACTAAAATATGGAATAAGATATGTTAAAATATTATATAAAATATACTCTATATTATAGCTAGAATATTTAGCATAAAATCTATTTTAAAATATATTAGATAAGATATACTCTAAATTATAACTGAAATCTTTAGCATAAAATCTATTTTAAATAAGAGTCTTCTTAATTAGTAAGTATTACTAATCTTATTTGTAATAGAAAATATATTTATCAATTATATAAGAGTTATTTTAATTAATGAGTATTACTAATCCTATTTGTAATAAAAAAATATTTATCAATTACATAGGATTAAGGGTTTTAATTTTTCATATAAATAAAATTCATTACTCGTTGTTTCAATCAACCACACAAGATCATTATTCTATTCTTCTTAATTTTTCTTTCTTATTTTACAAATATAATATCATAATTCATTAGGCTTCTTTGTTTAGTTAATCTATCAAATATTGGTGATTATGTTTGATTGATTAATAAGCCTAATTATTTTATGATATTTTGATAATATGTTTTTATGACTTCTTCTTTATTTTTGTTCTTAAATTGTTAGATCAAATAATTATTTTTGTTATATCATAGTTATTTGATCTAATTATTAATCGTTAAAGAAACTATTTTTATTGAATTTGGGTTTAATCTTTTTTATCTAAAATATGCTAGTTCATTTAATTTAAGTGACATATGTTTTGAATAATCTAGTTAGGAATATTCATTTTTAAATTTGTTCGAAAACACACACGTACTTGTGTTTTTGTGCTAACTCTTTTTGTAGTTGATTTGTGAACGATCTGATTGGCGGGAAGCTTATTGGAATATTGGTCTAGAACCTGCTCATGCTAATATTGGAAACTATTAAAATAGAGTAGGGGCTCATAAGTAAAGTACATTGAGACAGTGTCTTAGGGAGGGTAGCATAAGACCAAGTTTGTACTTGAATATTTGATTTTATAGTGAAAAATTAAGTTGTTCGGTGGACCAGTGGTTTTCCTCTTAGGTCATGGTTGTGGCCTAGGTTGTTTACACCTAAAAATATCGTATGTTATTATTTTATTTTCGTACTTTATTTTTGCACACGATTGCATGTCTGACCGCTTTATTTAGGTTATTAAATTATAAATTGATAAAAATTATAAATAACCTATTCACCCCCTCTAGGTTAATTAGGTCCATAATTTATAAACTTTCAATTGGTAATTATTATATTATATTTATAACTTGTGAGCTGATATCGATAAATTTGTATTCCATAAGAGAGTGTTAATTGTTGTGTACCTAGAAAAAAATGTCTTATTTTATATGATAAATCTATATTATGTGTTTTAACTTACTTGTAAATTTTAATTTTAATAATAAAAAACAATATTTAGGTTGATGAATATGACATGGTTAATGTAATAAAAAACACAATAAAGAGAGATGAAACAACTATTAACGTTCTACGAAGCGAAAGACAATGTCAAAAATATCATAGATATAAGCATACTTTGAAACTATTTCTTTGACTTTTGATAATATTCTATGAGATAAATACAAATATTTTAGTCAATTTTATCAAAATAGATCTGGGAATAGAAGAGCTATTTTTACACATCATTATGATAAGTATGTATGAGAGACACACACAATTATAAGAGACACACACAATGTGGGTAAGATGCTTATTAACTAGTTATTGTAAAATAACAGGTGTATGAGAAGTTGTATTATTTTCATAAATTTTATTATATGCATGAGTTGTTAATTCAGTGTTAGTTTATCATTTGTTCAAAAAATTAATAGTTGTAATATCATTTCTCTTATTTTTTGTATTTCATATAATATTAACTGAGCAAATAAATTTTAATAATTAAATATATTTTTGATTTTAAAAAAATTTAATTAACTATAAAAACATACTATTAATAATTTGGTTTAGTTTGAATAAATTTGTTTATTTTTGGTTAGGTTTGAATTTTATTATTTATTTGAATTAAATTTAAATTAAATTAAAAATTATATCGATTTAAATTTAAATTTAAATCGATGTAATTTTTAATTTAATTAGTTCAAATTAGCTCGTAATATTTATTTTAATTTTTAACATTAATAATATTATAATTTAATTTTATTAAATAATAATAACATATTATTAATAATAAAATTAAAATAAACATGTTATATAATTTTGTGGTGATAATTATAAATATATCAATATTATTATCTTTAATTTCTATCTTCTTTGAAATTATCATTGATTAGCTATCAATATTATATATTTTATTTAATTAATTTAAATTTAATATAATGAGACGATGAGTTAAAAAAATTCAAGTCCTCTGATTCATTGGCTTAAATAAACTAACTTATCTAGATTAAACGAACTGGTTTATATAAATCATAAATTATTCATGAATTCATTTAATAAAATATATAAATTTATCAAAATATAATGATTATAATCTCACCTTTAAAAAAAATTACTTTTCTTTATTTTACTACATATATTTAAAATATAACGTATTTATATAAAATTAAAATTATATATATTTTTAAAATTTAAATTAATCAAATCACGAACCGACCAAAATATTTGAAAGTGATCTAGGTGAGAGCTAGACAACTAAGCTCATATACAGAGAAGGCTAGCTAGGAGCCTTTGAGAGTAGGATACTCACAGGTCACAACCTAAAAGAGGTTGTCACCTTTTATGCTTAGCTGGATTGGCCATGCGTCAATCGAAACTATATTTCCAGAGTCTTCTATTAAAAGAAATAGTTACCTTCCCCGTGAGATGACTAACCCCAATTGGTGTTAATGGTTGAAACTTTAACCATACAAATCTTCAAGTAGTATATAGTGGAAAATTATTGTCCTAATTATTTTATATTTAATTACTTACACGTAAGGTACAATTTTTGCCAAGTATATATATATAAAATAAAATAAAAAATATTCTTTTTAAAGATTTATAAATAACTTTTATTTTGAGATTATCTACTATACCTCATTAAAATATCATTTTAAAAAATCAAAAATCAAAAATTAAAATTATAAACAAACATATTTGGAGTTGAAGTATTTTAATTTATAAAAAACCTACTAAAGAAGGTGCGGATGCGTTAAAAATAACCACTTATTTTTCATTTAATTAAAAGTATAATTTTATATTTAAATTATTAAATTTTATGAAAACTATATCATATGTAAGATATATTATCTCATCTGAATTTAAATTTTAAATTCGTATTTTAAGTATAAAATATGTTAAAATTGTAATAATCTCATGGTTAATTCTTAATAAAACTATTGTTAAGTTTTTAACAACAGTTAATATATTTTTAATTTTGTAATTTTTTTATACAAATTTTATATTATTAATTGTTATTGAATGTCTCATCTAAGTTTAGGATATTTTATAATTTAATTGTATTTAAAAATTGTAAAATCCTATCCAATCTATAATAATCGATTATAAAATCACTTACATTTTAATATAAATTAATAATTATCTCTTGCAAATATATTGTCTTTTTATTTATTTTTTTACATGTAAATTTTGTTAACATATAAATATGCAAACTTGTAGTCAAATAAAAGAGAAGGGGTTGTTGAATTTTAGTCAAATATGAGTTTTTTTTTAACATTTGTTTTAAATCTTTTGGCACTGATAGAAATAAAGAAATGGTTTGATATTTTATATATACAAATATTGTAAGTAATTTAATCGAATATTTTTGTTTTTTCATGCTTTCTGCCTTATTAATTGGTATTAAGGACATCATCCAATGATATCGATTGATATTAAAGACAAATGATACATGTTTGGATTATATAAATTGATATCAAAACCATACCATCTTTTAAACTATATATATCAAGGTTGGTCCTTCTCCATCTGAGTATCATTTCCAACTACTACTTCCCACTCCTCATAATAGGCAGAAAGTAAATATCAAAGATCATTGCAAAGGAAAGAAGTTAACACAAAGCATAAGGTGTGTTGGAGCTATAAATACTATAATTAAATATCTTATTTAATTTTAATAATTATTAATTAATTTAAATTTTTATATTTATTATTATTTACACTTTTAAATAATTTTATCTAAAGATATTAATAATTTATTAATATTATTTATTTAAATTATTTATAATTATAACATGCCAAAATATGTGTGTGTGGGGGTGGGGGGCCTCTGTCATACTGGTAGTACCGTGGTAGCAAATTTCAGAGCTACGTGTTAGCTTCTGAGCTTTTTACACTGTGGGACAGATGGTTAAAATTAAAATTTTAATAAAATTTGATTATTCGTTATTTTATAATAATATGAGTATAACTTGAAACAGGGAAGTTAATGCGGATAATTAAGAAAGAAAATATATCTTAATATTTTAAAATTTACATTGTATATTAATTATTTGTATTTTTTGATTAGTTAAATTTACGGTAAATGAACTTAGATATTATTATATATAATGATGCTATAAACTTTCTACAAAATACAAAAAAAACATACAATTTTATTTCTCTGTTCTATAATTTATCATGATATTAGAACATTGAGAAAACTTTTTACATTTTAGTTTACATTTTTTTGAAAATTTTTGTTTCTTCATTCTTTGTGACTATTCTTTAAAAGATATGCTATAACTTGAATTATTGTGATCATGCATCATGAATACAAACAAATCCAAAACGATATCTATCAAATTCAATGACAAAATTTTTGCACTTTGAGAGTTCTATTTTCGTATTTTTGTTGAAAGAAAATGTTTATCTGAAATTCTGATGGCTCTGAAAAAGAAGAAGATGATGAAAAGTCAAAGAGCAATTAGAAAACAAAGAATGCATAGATTATCGCTTGGATACTTAACTTGGTTGAACCTAACATTGTTCTAAGTCTTTGATCTTTCAAAATCGTTACTAGTAAAACCTTGTTCCTTAAATCAATTTATCAATGCTACAAATGGTAAAAAATTATCAATTCAAGGAATTGGAACTTAACTGATTCTCCAAAATTCATTTTTCTTCCTAATACCTTTTATATTCTTTTATTGATAGCCAATTTGATTTATGTTAGCCAATTGATCAATCATAATTGTTAAGTCAATTTTTCACCTAGTGGTTGTGATGTGAAGGACCTTCAAACGAGATAAGTGATCATAAAGAGGTATAAACATGGGTATTTATTTCACCTTGATCTTGATCCAAAAAAAGAATTCTTCATTTAGTTTTACCGTCATCTCGTATTCTTCATTTGAGAAAAACACTTGAAATTTATGGCATCGTTATTTGGGTTACCCATATATAAGTAGATTAGAATATATGTTCACATCTCAGATTCTCTCAAATAGGGAGAATGATAAGAATCATATTTTTAGACGTTGTCAAAGTTGTATTGTTAGCAAATTTACTAAATTACTTTTTGTTTCTAGTATTACTAAAGTTGATGCATCCTTTGATTTTATTTATTGTGATTTATGGGACCTTTACCTATTTTATCTAGACTTAGTTATAAATATTTTTTCTATTTATTGATCATTTTACACGTTATATTTAGGTGTATTTCTTGCATATTAATTATGAATTAACCAATGTTGCTAAAATATTTGTCATTATGATAGAAACACAATTTGGGAAAACAACAAAAAAAATTGTTATGATCATAGTGGAGAGTTTTGTGTGTTTGAACTTGTTCAATTATTCACTAAAAAAGGTATTTTAGCTCAATAATCTTGCTCTGGGATTCCTCAACAAAATGGAGTGGTGGAGTGTAAAAATTGTCATGTTATGGAAATTGCTAAAACTCTTTTTCTAGAGTCTTGTGTTCCATCTCATTTTTGGGTAGAGGTTATACATACCGTTGTTCATCTTATAAACAATCGGACTACTCCTATATTTAGTAATCAATCTCTATTCGTGTTTTTGGTTGTGTTTGTTTTGTTTTGCTTCCATCCCATGAACGATATAAATTATCTACTAAGACTACTAAATGTATTTTTATTGGGTATAGTGATAAACAAAAAGGTTACATTTGTTATGATCCTTAGCATTATCGTCTACGGGTATCTCGTAATGTCTTTTTTTTTTTTGAGAAATTGTATTTTTATGCCTCACCTTCAAGTGCATTGCTTCCAAATTCTACCATTTACATATTGTACAATTTTTTGGATCCTTCATTTTTTGGTTCATCTAGTGTTGGTTCTGACACACTCGATGTGTTTCTTCATAATCACGAGCTTGAAGGTCCTTCTACTACTATCCCAAGTATTGCACTACCATCAAATTTGCCTCCTTTAAAATGATACGTTCATGTCAATTTTGGTAAACCTCCTGATCATTTAACTCTTTTTACTAACCTTAATTCTATCTAGATTCCTTCTACTTATAAACAAGTTATGGAGCAAACATGTTGGAAAAAGGTTATGGATGAGGAACTTGAGGCATTGACAGTGTATCATACTTGGGATTTAGTCGCACAACCATCTAATACTTCTGTCATAGGGATAAAATGGGTCTATGTTATTAAAACTAAGCTTGATGGTACTCTAGACTACTGTAAAGCTCGATTGGTAGCTCAAGGCTACAAGTAAGAATATGAGATTGATTACGAAGAAATGTTTGCTCCAGTTGCAAAAATGACTATTATCGTAACTCTTCTTGCAATAACATTTTGTGAACATTGGCCATTGTATTAAGTGGATGTCAAAAATGCTTTTCTTCATGGTCATTTGAAGAAAACTGTTTATATGGAATGTCCCCATGGTTATTCTCTTGGTGATTCTAATGTGGTTTGTAAACTTAATTGATCTCTTTACGGTCTTAAACAGGCACCTCGAGCATGGTTTGAAAAGTTTCATTCTACTATTTGTTCAGTTGGTCTTCAGCAAAGTTCTAATGATCCATCTCTATTCACCCATTGCTCTTATATTTTTCTTCTTTATGTGGACAATATGGTCATCGCGGGTTATGATCATCAAGGAATTATTCAGTTTAAAATTTTTCTTCATGATTCCTTTCATATGAATAATCTTGGGACTTTCACTTATTTTCTAGGTTTGGAGGTGTTATCCTCATCTAATGGCTTCTTACTTACACAATGTAAGTACATTAAGGATCTTCTCAAGTTAGCCAACTTAATTGATAATAAAGTTTGTTCAACTCTGATGGAATAAAATTTGAAATTAAAACGTGATGATGGTGCACTTCTTTCTGATCCTACGTTATATCGATGCTTGGTGGGTAGCCTTATTTATCTCACCATCACACGTCCTGATATCTCTTTTGCTCTTCAGGTTGTCAGTCAATTGGTTTCTTAGCATCCTCATCTTTCAACCCTTTATCGAATCATTTGCTATATTAAGGGAACTCGTGATCATGTTCTTCTCTTTCCTTCTAACTTACTCTTAAAGCATATTATGATGCTAACTATGCAATGTGTGTTGACATAAGTTGTTCCATAATAAGATTTACCCATTTCATGGAAATGTAAGAAGGAAAAAAAGGTATCCAAATCTTCTACTAAGATTGAGTATCGATATATGTCTTCTATGAGTTTTGAACTTATCTGACTTTAGCGTCTTCTTCTTGACTTTGGTGTTACTGATGATCATACATATATTTCTCTATTCGGTGATAATATTAGCACTATTAGCTTTGCAACCAAACTAGTTCTTCAATAGTAGACCAAATACATTGAAGTTGATTGTCATTACATTCATGAATTAGTTCAAGAAAAAGTTTTATATCTTATTCATGTCTCTTTTCATGATAAAATTGCAGACTTGTTTATTAAATTTATGTTTTTTGTTCACCATGAGTATCTTGTGAGCAAATTGAAGCTTGTTGATAATTACTATCAATTTTAAAAAGATGTGAAATAGAGATAATCTTAATGATAATTAAAGAAGAAAATTTTTCTTAATATTTTTGGATTTACATTGTATATTATTTATTTATATTATTTGATTAGTTAGATTTATTATATATAAAATTAAATATTATTATATATAATGGTGATGTAATTTTTGTACAAAATACAAAAAAAAAAACAGGCAACCTTATTTTTCTGTTATATAGTTTGTCATATAAATTATCTTTAAGGGCTAAAATGATTTCGGTAGAGAAAGTTAAATTCTATTACACAACATTTATTAATCTTATAGTGGTTATCTTTGTGATTGTAGAAGTGATGCATAAAAAAATTATATTATAATATTAATGATTTAAGATAACATCAATCACGAATGTATAGGAATGTGTATGATATGTATTATGTACATTCGATTAATAATTAGTTTTTTTATGATTTAATTATATTTATGATTTTTTTAATATTTATTAAAATAAATTTAAATAAAAATATTAATATTAATATCAATTTTTATTTTAAATTATTTATCACATATTTAAGTAAAATAAAAAATATATAATTTTTTTGTATTTTATTATTAAAAATATATTTTTATAATTATAAGTACATGAAAAATAATATTAATATATTTTTCATTTTAATTAATTATATTTTCGATACCTTAACGATCATGTTCATTTCATCTTTGTTAATTATGATTATTTAAAAAAAATTATTAAATTTATATAAATAATCATAATTTAAACTATATATATTTACGATACTATTTTTAAATTTACAGGTACTTACTCAAAATAAATAAAAATATATATATTAATTGAAAATAAAAAAATTGTTAATTATTTAATTTAAATATTTTAATATTATAAATATTAGATTAATTATGGGAGCTGATATAATTTTTTAAAATTAATAATTTAATTTCATAAATTTTAAATATTATAATTTTTATTTTTATATTTTTGATGAATTAAAATGTTTATTTTAATAAATTATAAGATTAAATATATTTATTTTTTATAATAATATAATTAATAGTATTTAATTTATAAATTATATTATTAAAATATTTAATTCAATAAAATGAATATATTTATTTTATATATACAAAACACTAATATATGACGTATACTGAGCAAAAAATTATTGGAAATATGTACCTCTGTTGCCTAAAAAGTAACCATTTTGGGATATGTAAAGTGATACAGATGTTTTTGGTACATATGATTTGTACTGCATGGCATGATATATCTAGTGAAAAAGATTTGTTCAGATATAACATAAATATATAATTGAAGAGTTTTTTTTAATTTATATAATTTAATAAATTTAATTATATTTATTGGTAATAATATAACATATTATTTTTATTATATTTTTATTGAAGATATATGTTATTTTTTTTAAAATAAGTGAGATGATAATTTCATTAATTATGTTAATTTTTTAATCAGTTAAATATTTATATTTTAAAAAAATAATTATATTAATATTATATTTCATTATAATAGTATAATATATCATCACTTATAAAAATAAATAATCTTTATAGTGAATAGACCTCTGCAGACCTATGACAAGGGGAGCTGTTCGATTCCAGTAATTAAGAAAAGAATGGTATTATATGATTTAAATATAAATTTTAATTATAAGATAAAAATAGTTATAAAATTATTTATTAACATGTCAATTAGTTATTACATGTGAATTATTTAGGATGAATGTGAATAAAAAAACATTATTATTATTAAGAAAATACAATTGGATTCAAAGTTTCTATGAGTTATATATGGAGATTAAACGGATAAATTGGGGATATAAATGAGAGAGCAAAAGCAAATAAATATTTTGCTATGAAATTACTCTCTTTTTCCACCTTTTCACAATGTGTATTGGTACAATAAAATATATAAATTATTTATTTTATTTTTATAATAAATTATAATTGAGTATAAATAAAATAAAATAAAATTATTATTAATAATATAATAATAATAATTTAAATTATAATTATATTTTATTTAAATTTTGTACGTGGAAGTAGCCATCGTTATTAACCTATGGAGGAATATTATACACATAATTTTATGTAAATATTTATACTTAGTTTAATTGTAGTATGTCAAAAAAATTTGAAAAGCAAAATTTTTTTATAGAAAATTGACATTTAAAAAAACGACACATCAATTTAAATTATTATTTAATAAATTATTATTTTAAGATTTATAAAAATAAAAATATTATTACGATATTGACAAAAAATTTTCTTAAAATAAAAATATTTACAATGAATTGAAATTATTAGTTTTTAATTAATTTAAATTTAATTCATTTTGAATCAAATTTAAAGATTTTTAATTTAAAATTAATCTGATCAAGTAATCCATTTGAATAAATTTGAATTAAAACGGATCAAATTTTTTTGAGTTAGATAATGTTGAATTTAACTTAAAATTTATATATGAATTATTTCATATATAAAACATAATATATACGTCATTTTAATTTTAAATTTGTTATATTTAGAGTAAAATATATTATTTATAATCAATATTAAAATAATCATAAAAATAAGAAATATGTTTGAAGATTTATTAAATTATTATAAAAATTTTATTTATTTTAAAATTAAAATAAAAATTTAATGTAATATGATATGTATAATATTTAAATATAATATATAATAAAATAAATATGTATTTATTTAAAATTTTAATATTAATCCGCTTTGAAATTTCAAAAATAATAAAATCAAATAATTCAAATATAAATTAAATTTAAATGAATTGTATATTTTTTATGTAATTAGTATTTTGTATAAAAGTTGAGAAATCAAATCAAATATGATAAGTTATATATATTTTTACTTTCATATTGTTGAGTAAAAATCATTTATAATTTAAAAGTATAATTAATTATGTAAAAAAATTTAAAAATAAGATTTTTTATAATTAATATAAAATTTATATATTTTATTAATAAAAAAAGTTGTATATTCTCTTTCTCATTCTCACTTTTTTTATTCTTTTTCTATTTCTCTCTTTATCTTAGTTCTCTCATTCATTCACTCTCTCAATTATTTTTATTTTTTATTTTTTTAATAGGATATTGAAGAGGGAGGAAGGATAGTGAGAATGGAAAAGAGATAAGAGGAGAGGGAAAAAAATGGAAAGAGAGAATAAGATAGATATTGACTTATTTTCCTATTTTTTTAATGCTCTCGTATTAATAAAATATATAGATTTTATTTTATTTTAAAAAAAATTATCTTTAATGTTTTAATTATATAATTAAATTAATTTAATTTAAATAATTATAAAATAAAAATGTACAAAAATTATACATACAAAATCTGAATACGTGTGCACTAAAAAATTGGAACATTATTGCTTTCGTATTGGGTCCTGCAGTCTAACCACATGTCTGTCTTCTTCGGGACATTATCATCAAGTTTTTAGCTAGGCATCTATGGTTTTTATAGGCAGACGATCAAAACGTAAAACGTACCTACGTACGAGCCATAAAACGAAAAAAAATAAAAAAAAATTTGTACGAGCACAATCATCTTTAACCTAAAATTTTATTTTAGTACAATTTTTACACTTTTATAGTGTGAAAATTACAATCTCTTTTTTATCTTACTGTCACGCTAAAATATATATATTATTTTATAAAAATAAAATATATTTTTATTTTTATTATTTAATTTTTAATGCTTATTATATTATATTAAATTAATTAATTAATTAATAAATTTAATAATTGTAATTTTAGTTAGAAAATAACAAATTTACTAACTAAAATATTATATATATCATGTGAATTAAACATTATATTTAATAAAAAAAATCATAACTATTTAAACTAATCTTTCAACGTTAGCATTAGGTAAATGTTAACAGTAACACCGGTAAATATACCTTGTCTACACACATAGCTAATATACAATCCACACATTTGTAAGGTACAAATTAACAGTACATATGGTAAATTAGTTTCGATGTAACTTGTCTTAATTTGGGATCTCAATTTACCGTAGCTATTATTATTTAGAGTAAATGTTCGTCATAGCACTCTAGTTAAATTTATGGTGAGACATTAATATCTAGATTAAGTACAAGGAGTAGTTTATAGTGTTACAGATGATAATTTCGATAACATGGTATTATTGTCATGATAATATTATTATTTTAAATATTTTAAAATCAAAATATGATATACAAATATTTTGTTTAAATTATAATTAAATCATAAAAAATATCGATAAATTATCTTTTAAATATCATTATTTTTAAATTTTTATTTTTAACTAAAATTATTATAGATATTGTATTTAAAATATTGTTAAAATATCGATAAAATTTGACAAAAGAATAAAATATCAATGAAATTTTTTTCATACTATCGTAATTTATCTATTTATTATAATTAATATAATTAGATATTTACTTAATTATTTCAAATATTTTAAATACTTATTATAAAAATATTTTATTATATAATATTTAATTGATTAATCAACTTAATAATTAATATAAATATTATAAGTATTTAAAAATATATGTATTAAATAAACTATTAGTCTAGAATATAAGCAATTAATTATTTTAATATTTTATAAAGTTTATAATAAAATTTTATATTTTTGAAAGAGTTTTCATAATTTTTGTTATTTTTTTTTAATTTTTATTATATTTTATTTTCATAAAATTTATATATAGATATTTTGAGCAATATCTAGATTTAAAACCTTGTCACAAGTCACATTGTTAAAAAATAATGAAAAAAATTATAGTATTCAAGTTTTTTAATGATCTTGTACCCTTTTTTAGGAAAGAGTTTTTCATTATCTTTCTTCTCAATTTTATGAAAAACCTTTCTCCAAAAACAATAGAAGTAAAACCGATTTCTTTTTTATACATCATAACAATTTTTTAAAGGGGAAAAATATGAGAATAGTAGTTTTGATTATTGTTAAAAATATCATTTAATCATTTTATTAAAAAGGTGTTTATAAAAGATAAATTTAAATATTTTATTATTAAAAGTTTAGACTATGAAAGAAATATGAATTTCTTAAAGATTAAAAGTGAAAATTTAAATTTAATTAAAAGAACGATAAAATAGAGAGTGTTGAGTTTGTTTTGTTTAGTATAAAAAACATAAAATAATCAAAATATCTCTTTAATAAATAAAAAATCTACTTAATTATTAAAAGTATTAAAATATGAATATTTAAGTAATTTTTGTTATTCTATTTCTCCTTTTTTTCATAACCAAAAATACTAAAATGACATATCAACTTATTTAAAAGATAAGAAGACTAAAATATAAATTATTATAAATTACAAAAAATATGTCTTTAAAAATTTGTAACAATAAAAATAATATTCAATAATATTAAACGAGATTCAATTAGACGACGTTTAATATTAAATAAATTTAAATATCTTTAATTCAATTGGATGATGTTTAAAAACAAATGATGTGATAAGATTTTTTTAATAATAAAAATATATGAGATAGATATATAATATACTATTTTTACTATTATAAAATTTAAAAATAATATATATTTTAAAAAATATAGGATTAAAATATACGCTATAAGCCAAAATTAAAAGAAATTATTGTGACACCATGAATCGTTATTACTCTCTATCCTATTATTCATTTTTTAAATTATATAAATTAATTTTTTTAAAATTTATAATAATAATAATAATAATATGATTAATAATATTTAATTAGATCAGTATATATAAGCAAGGATGAAAATGTCAATGATAACATCGATATTGTCGTAACAATATTTTTTTATATATCCAGATATTTAAATGTGATATTCATATTTTTTTGGTCAAATTATTATGAAATTATCGTTAAATATCGTTTAAAAGTTATTTTTTTTTGTTAAAATGTCTTAAATATTGTGGATATTATCGCTAAAATATCATCAAAATTTTGTTAATTTTTTAAAAAATATATCAATTCTTGATTTATTTTTCTCTTTTTTTGTTCTTCTAAGTAATTATTTCAATTTAATTTTTTTCTCACTTTTGTAGAAGAGAATATATTATATATTTTTTATTATTTGTAACATATTTGTTATACATATGAATATTTTTAAAAATAAATAATGAATAAAATTTTGTATATTGTTGATATTTATCTATTTATAATAGTTACAATTAGATAATTGATTTAATTATTTTTAATTTTTAATTACTTATTTTATAATATTTTAGAAAAAGAAATATATATTTTATTATACAATATTTTAATTAATTGATAAACTTATTTATTAATATAAATATTTTTTATATTTAAAAATATATTTATTAAATTAGTTTTAAATATAAGTTATTGATTGTTTTGATATTTTATAAATTTTTATAATTTTTTCATATTTTTAATAATTTTTTTATAATTTCGGAAGGTTTTTTTTTTTAATTTTCATCAATATTAACAATATTTTTAATATTTTTGTAAAAGTTATATTTCAATATATTTATTGATATCGCTATTTCAAATATCATATATAAGAGGCTTCGACAATAAAAAAAGTTTAAAAATAAACCATCAAGAATTTGAAAGAAGATAATTACAGGTTTCGTTGTGTATATATTAAAAAGAGTGTTTTTCAATTAAGCAGTTTTGAAAGAAAACTTAAATCAGTTGATAACATTTATTTTTTATGTTTGACCTTAATGTAATTTTGAAGTGTGGATAGGAGGATTTGAAGGATCGAAACCCAAGGTCTGAATCTGCTACGTCACAAAAGTCCAGCTGTCAGAGAATCTCCTAAAGTTTGTGAATTATTGATTGTAAATTTGCAATGCTTTGTAATTTTTATCGGAAAATAGGGACGATAAATATGCTCCATAATCTTCATATTTTAATCGAATAAAATTTAAAATTAATAAATTTTTTAAAATAATTTAATTAAAAATAGATAATATCTTAATATTTAATATATAAAACGAGCACTTATTTAGTTATAAATTTTTTGTATAATTATAATCGATACATAACGATGCAAATTATATAGAATTTTTAATATATAACAGAGTCAAAACTGATGTTCATGTAAGAACCAAGACAACCATCTCTTATTGTCCGCATTTCACTCACTCTTTAGTCTTAATTAGGATTCAACTACAGATCCTTTCTATTGTTTGGTCAAAAGTGGTCTAATTATCACCAAATCATTCTTCCTCTTTTTTACTTTTTCTTGTATTTTAATTTGTTTTTCTAGAGGTTGATAACGATTTGACCATTGTCGGTCACATGGTTTTAAAAGTCAGGTTTAGTAGTGATACCTTCCAAACAAAAAAAATCATTTTAATAGTACAATTCAATATTTATTTTAATCCTTTTAAATATTATTTTATTTTTTTCAAAATACATATCAAATAGATATATATTATGGTATACTCATGAGATCTGTAATTAAAGATGTTATAATTGAGTTGTAATATTGAGCGTCATAATTGAGACACCTACAAGGTCTATTGTGTGGGTTGTATCTACGAGATATATTGTTAAAGGTATTATTTTGGAATACACACGAGATACTCATGGATGATAAAGCGTGAAGATTTTATTAATGAGGTATCCCCTTGTAAGGTAATGTAGCTCCAATGTGTATACAATGATTAGAAATGACCTCATTTTAGGATAATGGGTCTATCTGTGTCGATCAAATTCAAAAATGATTGCTTCATAAAGATGTCAACACTTGGTGGATACATTGCCTATATATGGACCCATTTTTACCATTATAGAACCTCTTTTAAAAATCTCTATAGAACCTTGTAACAATTGCAATTCTACAAACAATTGGCGATCACTATGAGACTTTACATTTTTTCAGTTCATTGTAAGAACTTGAAACCTTGCATCTAGAAAATCATAAGAATTACCCTATGCCATAGGGAAATCTACTCTAGTCAACATGGCTAGTTATCATACCAATTCTGAATCACAAAAAAACCATCCCAAAAACAACCACACGCCACATGTCCTTAAGTTTGATCTTAACGAACACTTACCCCATCATGCGAATCATACCACACTTTATCGAAGATTGAGGTATGATCCTACTTGGCCATCTATTCAAATAAATAAGAAATATGAAGTTGTAAGAATGTAACCCCTACAATTAGCTCAATAAGTTTTAGCTCTCAGGACGCGTCTCTAGAGAGAGTCACAAAGATGAAAAAGCTCTAACAACAAGTTGCAAAGTTAAAACAAGCTTTTATTAAATCACAGAATGACAATAAGGAAAACATATTTCTCCAAGAAAGCTATTCAAAAGAAGCTGAAAGCTTCTTCTGAACTATAACGACTATATCACTCCTAAGTGATCACACTCTGAGAGGGATCATCAAGCTTCTTCTTTTAAACCAAGAAATTATCTCCATTAAGAACCCATGCCCACATATAAACAACCAATACTTGCAAATCCATCACAAGACCCCTTATATGAACCCTACTACTCCAATCAAACCACCTTCTATTATCGATATGAGCTACATGACCTAAACACTTTCCTACCTATCAAAGTTCAAGCATATTATCTCGATAACAAGTGGGATAAAAAATTTCAAGATAATGGAGGAAAAAATTAAAGAAAAAATGGCCTTTTAGCTAAAAAAGCAATGTAAGGGACACCTTTAAAATGACATTGAAGAAATATGTGATCTATTATCAACGTTGCCTTTCTAAGATTATCAAGAGTTGATGGATCCACTACTCAAGTTTCACGTTCCAAAATGTAAACCCTATAAAGGATTGAAGGATATTGTAGCTCATGTTATACACTTTAAAATAGCCATGGCACGAGTATGTGTATCCAAAGAAAAAAAGGATGTCATCTTTTACAATATTTTTGCCTTTACATTCTAAGATACAATGCATAAATGGTTTATAGAGCTTTCTTCCATAAGCATTAATAGTTTTAATCAACAGGTTAAAAAATTTATCACCAATTATGCCTCTAACAATTCTATCTGCAAGGAATCACACCACTTGTTCTCCATTGTCTAAGAAAATGATAAGACTATGGAAAGTTATATTAAGAGGTTTAAATGAAAAAAAGTAGAAACCTTTCAATGTCTCGACTCCATAACTATTGAAGCCATTAGGAAAGGGATCAAGAGGGATGCAAGTCTATTTGTGGAACTAACCAAGACTATCCCACATTCTCTTCATCACGTGGTTTATGAGGAGGCCCAAAATTTTGTCAATGTAGAGAGGGAATTGAAACCTTTAAGAATCCAAGTGTCAAAACCATCGAAAAAAATACACAATTAGTAACAAAGATAGTGGAGCAAGAAAACTATTTGTGGATAAACAACCTAACCCATCTTGTTTCAAGCGAACAATAGTGCCCAAGGTGATACCAAGGACCTGTGGGAGACTTTTGTCCCCTTTTTAAGGACCACCATTATGAGTGTCTTTGATTGATATAGTACAAAAAACAGAAGGGATGGACCAAGTGAGATAACCAAAACACATGAGAGCCCCATAGAGGAACCCTAATAAGTATTGTGCCTTCCATAAAGACACAAGTCATTCGATCAAGGATTGTAGACACATCAAGTGAAAGATAGAACAACTTTTATCTAACAGACACCTAGGGAACCTAGTAGAAGGAAACAAGGGTCAAAGATAAGAGAATGAAGGGGTAATCCTTGAAGGGAAATGGCTCTTCGCAACCCCTTTCGAGGGGAAGACAAAAGGCTTGGCTAGTCATCTCATGTAAAATTTTTGTGATCCATAATATTCATAATGGTCCAACCATGTTAGGATCCTACTACAATTCTTAGAATAGGTATGCTAATGAAGCGAGAGAAATGTACCTGCCATTTTACACATTGAGACGCGAAGGACCAGTCTTTCCCATTGTTTTTGAAACCTTATGATGACCCTTTGGTGGTCATAGTTAAAATCGCACATTGTAAGATGCATAAAGTATTGGTGAACAATAGGAATTCCTAATATTTTCAATATTTTTCGGTGCTTCTAAATAAGGGAATGCATCCTAAGAAAATAACACAATAACAAATGCCATTGGTAGGTTTTAATGGCAACATTACTATATCTGTAGGGACGATAACAACATTACCATATTTGTAGGAATGATACGACTTTCTATCTGTATAAAGGGAGCTATTGTACTTATAAATTTTGTTGTTTTGAGTACCCATATCTCTTATAATGCAATCTTAGGAAGATCGTGAATACATAAGATGAGGGAATTTCCTTCAACCTATCTCCAACTAGTTAAATATCCAATAGTGGATGTGATAAAGAAGATTAAAGGTGATAAATAAAAGGCAAAGAGTTAGTATAATTTTTCCATAAAGAATGCAAAACCTTCTTCCAACTCCAAATAGAAGTCAAAGAGTAGATAATCGAGGGGACCTACAGGTGCACACCTCATGCATGGATGGATATTAACGATGAATTTTAAAGACTACGAGGTCATCTCTATTGGCACATTGGAGGAAGAATTTTTTTTAAAGATCAGTTCTAAACTTCCTGTAAACATTGGGGAATGGCTATTAGAATTCCTGAAGAAGAGTGTAGACCATTTCTCATGGAAGCCAGAAGATATGTCTAGTATTAACCCTGATATAATCGCATATGAACTAAACATGGATCATATGAAAAAACCAATCCAATAGAAAAAAAGAAGGTTCGCAAGGGAAAAGGATGACATTTTCAAAAACCAAGTTAATTATCTCACAAAAGTAGGGTGGGTATGAGAAGTGGACTACCTAACATGGCTCTCAAATGTTGTATTGGCTAATAAAGTAGGGGGTGAACATTTCATGTTTGTCGATTTCAACGTTGTCAACATTGCAACCCCAAAGGATTGTTTCCCTCTACCAAGCATTGATCTGCTAGTAGATGCCACTATGGGATTTAAAGTGATGAGATTTATCGATGCATACTTAGGTTATCACCAAATTCGAATGCACCTGAGACATTAGGAAAAGACAACATTCATCACAGAGGACAAGATTTATTGTTATACAAGAATTCCCTTTGGACTAAAGAATGCAAGGGTAACTTATCAAAGGCTCGAAAACAAAATGTTCAAGAATCAAATTGGAAAAAAAGAGAGGGGTATATGGATAACATGATGCTCAAGACCAAACCTGCCAAGGATCATGTCTCTGATCGTAAAGAAGTTATGTGGATAACTATAGAATGCGTCTTAACCCTAAAAAGTTCATCTTTGTGGTAACATCAGAAATATTCTTAAGGTATCTATTATCTTCCGGAGGAATTGACAAAAATCTAGATAAAATCATAGACCTTCTCAATATGAAATTGCCAAAGTGCATAAAAGAGGTACAATAGTTAAATGGACTAATAGCTATATTAAGTCATTTTAATTCCAGATGTACATAAAAGTATCTCCCATTTTTTTAACTGTTAAAGAAAAATAAAGAGTATATGTAGAGTAAAGATTATGAGAATGCTTTTCAATCCCTTAAAGAATACATGGGTAAAGCATTATTCTTAACAAATCCACATGTGGGTAAATTATTATACTTATACTTGGCCTTTAGTGAAAGAGCAACTAGTGTTGTCCTAATGGTGGATAGAGAGGGAAGACAATAACTAGTATACCATGTGAGTCACTCTTTAAATGAAGCATAACAAAGGTATCCTTTTGTTGATAAGGAAGTATTCACTATAAGGATGGCCTCTATAAAATTGAGACATTATTTTGGCACTCTCAAGGTAGTAGTCCTAACATCTCATCCTCTTAAAAACATTTTGGGTAAGTTGGACCAATTAGGTCATTTTTCCTAAATGGCTATTGAATTGAGCAAATTTGAGATACAATGCAAACCACAATTAGCCATGAAAGGAAAATTTCTAGCTGAATTTGTTCCATAGTGGATAGAAGAGGAACCCACCAATACACCCTTAGAGGTGATGTCATTAAAAGTACCCACTTTGGACTAATGGACAATATATGTAGATAGGGATTGTAACTCGAAAGGATTAGAAGTGGGGATAACCATATCCATGCCAACAGGGAGATTGATAAAACAATATATTTGTGTCATTTTCCTATCAATAAACAATGTAGCGGAGTATGAAGCACTTTTACTAGTGGTCCATCAATTGCGATTATTTGAGGCAAAAAGGTTTTGATACATAGCGACTTACGCTTGATGGTAAATAATATTAAAGATACCTTTGAAGAAAAGGAGGAAAGAATGAAAAAATACTTGGAAGGAACAAATTTTTTTTCAATTTTTGAAGAATTTGAGATCAAACAAGTACCAAAATGAGGAAAATACACACGCTGATTTGCTCACTTGTTTGACATCAATAGTGAATATTGAATTGAAAAGAGTAATACCTATATAAAGTTTGTCAAGCTCTAGCATCTCACCAAAAATAAAAGACTTTGGTTATGCCCATGCTTACCAATACCACAACCAATTCTTTATAGATGATCTTATACTTGGAGTACCTTGTTCAAGGAATCCTCCCCATAAATAAAGAAGAAGCATAAAAAGTTACAACTAAGTCCAAGAACTATATTTAATTTTAATGAACCATTTATTGAAAAAACTACGCTAGACTATGCCTAAAATATTTACTTGAATATGAAGTCCATCACCTATCATAGGAAAGAATTGTGAGTGCACAAACGTGAAACTTCCTTTCGAAATAAACAAAAAAAGTGAAAAATTTTATTTTTGACCTGTATGAATCTCCAATCTCATGAATAAAATAACATGATAATCCTAAGTAAGGAGTGGGGAGATCAAATGATCCCTCCCTCTTGGGATGTAGGTATAAGAGATGCATCTTTCAATCTGAGAAAATATCATGAGTTCACAAACGGGAACCTCCCCTTTCAAATAAACAACACAAGTGAAGAATTTCATTTTTGACTTGTCTTTATCTCTTATGTCACGACTAAACTAATGCGATAACCCTTAAGTATGAAGTGAGGAGGCTAGATGGTCCAGGCACTTGGGATGCAAGTATAAGAAGCACATTTTCCATCCTAAAAAGGAATCGTGAGTTCATAAACATGAAACTCCCCTTTGGAATAAAACTGAACAGATTGAAGACAATAATAAGAAGGAAACAACTTATTTATTAAAAGATATCCATAATACAAATACATCAAATGGTAGATTGCTCATCTCTCTCGACATCCATCGAAGACTTTTGTTCCTTGAAAAACATTTCTCCCAGTGATCAATATCTTGGTAAAATGCGAGATGTTCTTCTGTGTCCTCACTAATCTTACACTTCAAAGTGGTGACTTTGTGGTATAATTCATCTCTTTCAATAGTTAAATTTGTATTCTTTTGAAGGATTATATTGCATTCCTCAGAAAATGTGTAGACCTTGAAGTTCACGTGATGCCTTAGTGTAGGTGATATGTTTTGCTTCAAGATCTTTTTTGACACGACTAATCACTTATTATAGTTGTCAAGTTGATCGCTCAAAGTCATGAACAATTAATATCAATTGAAAAAATTATATATTAAAATAAATATATGGAGAATAAGTGAATAGTACTTACATCAAGCAAGCTCTATTCCACCACGTGCCAAAGTGAATCCTCCTTCTTCACTCAAGAAATAGCTAAACGATCTTCGAGAGTTCCAAAATGATGATGTAGGTCATCTTGAGCCCTTTTGTCACCAAAAATACCATTCTCGAATAACAAAGGAAGGCTTTTATTACGTCACACCATACAAGGCACGTCTTTAGTGTCATCACCAACTTATGGACAAGAACTTTGGAGGGACGATGTTTGGAACCCCATGGTGGCTTGATACGATGAGGATTCTCACTAGGTAACTTGATTGCTTTGGGCTACACTGAATCAATATGAGGACACAACCCTATACCTTTGGTCTCATTCTTATCATCTATGGGGTGCTCAGTGGATACCCCCATAACATAGTTATTATTCTCATCAATTAACAATGTATCGATCATTATAGGCATTACATCCTTTTTAAGTATCGTGGAGTCAATTGAGGGTGTAATAAAAGGATCACCAATTTGCAAATTGTAATCACCCCATTTAGAGAGACATTTTTCAAGATAATTAGCCACACACAAGGTATCCACAATAAAGTTCGACACGAGATTATCCAAATAGACTTTAGAAAACTCTATATCAAATTAACAACTATTACCCAGGTAAAAAATTTCAAATTGGCTTGAAAAATAGATGCATTGGGCTAAATTCCTATCAATAAGTATCAAGAAAACATGCAAATATGAATAAAATGAACTTTCTATTTATACTTGAACTACCCACAATATTAATTACAAGTTTCAAAAATTAAATCATAAGGTGATCCCAAAAAAGCTACATTAAAATTCAAAGTCTCAAAATTTTATAGGGATTACATCCAAAAGTGAGCTACAAAAGAAAACCAAAATACAAAGATAGAGGGACTTCATCTTTTTTCCTGGGGAATCACCTCTTTATTTAGGTTATCTTTTCTTTTCCATCAGTAGGGGAACACGAGAAACATCTTCAAAGGGCTTGGTATGAAAATTTTAAAGACCTTGGGTATAACCAAGGAAGGTACCTAACGAGTTCATCTAGATTGCTTGAGCTCGTAAGTTGGTTATGGCCCATGTAATCCCTCTATGGTACCTTCTCACATAATCTTCCTTGAAGTGCCTCACTAGGTCTGAGAGCAAGCCCACCTCTTTCTTGAGGGACTCAGCTAGTTCCTCGAAATTTTTAGCTCGTTTAATTTCCTCTTGTGCCAAGGTATCTTGTTCCAAAGCATAGGTAGAAGCTACCTTAAACTTTTGGGTATGATTTACCAAGCCATCCCTATGTCCAAAATTTTGGCCTTTTGCACTTGAAGACGTTCATCACATTCCTTGAGTGCCTTGTTTAAATCTTTCAAAGCCTTCTATAATTTGGAAAGTTAGACCTCAAATTCACGAGCCTTAGAATGATATGCATTATTGGCAATTTTTCATTCCCTCATCAGCATAATGGCCTACAAATACTTATAATATATATATAACAGAAGGAGCATTTTATAAGTATACATACCTTGTGTATACATGTTGAAGTCATTTCTCTGTGTGTTAAACCCTCCTTTTTTAGGGTTGTTTAGATACGACATTTATCCATTTTGTTCTCAAAGTATAGATAGAGGTCCAAAAGCACCTCAATCTTTCCAAAAATGTCTTGGTCAAACAAAGTCACCTAGGTTATCTCCACATGAGCATTTTTCAAGTGCACATCGCTTGTAAGATATGTTTTAGTGTCTAATACTTGAATTAGAAAAGGTATCCTTGAGAGGATTTGAGTTCCCTCTTCTTCAATGAAGGTTCTCCTTGTGGTCTTGGAAAAGTAGTAGCATCTTCGATACGAGGTGTTGAATGTTCACCTAATTCTGGTTGGGGACCTCTAAATACCTTTACCTTATTGGACACATCTATAAGGTGTTGGTAGATTCAGAAGGTACTAGCTCGTCCAAACCCAAGCTAGCCTTTAGGTCGTGCACATCAATAAATAAAAAACCATCTTTGATAAAATCAAGGTAAACAATTGGTAAAAAATCAACGTAAATATTAAAGTACTTCGTGACTTCATCCCATCACAACTTGGTGCTCCTAGGGGTAATCCTTCCAAACCTTAGATGCCAAGAAAAAGGGTGTTGTGAGTATCCTCTTATAAGATTGGTGTTTAGTGTTTTCGAGCTTAAGATGACATATTTTTTCCTTCACATCGAGCGCTCATTGTGTACTCAACCCTCCCCCTAAATATCACCCCTAAATAAAAATACTTGTTCTTTCATATACTTTGACTATCAAGTAATCCAAGAATGTGACCTTGGGTAGATATGTATACCTGACCTGCATCCAACTTGTTCCTTTTGTTATAATACATGGCCATTCTTTCATATTACTCTAATTCAAAGCCAAGTTCACCAGATGCCACGACCAAGCTAAGGAAGGTCTTCCACCCACACTACTACAAAAAGAGGTATTTAAGTCACTGTGTAAAGTCGGTGTATGGAAAAAACCGACTTATAATGAATTTAAAGTCGGTTCGTTGTTAAACCGACGCTATCCACATCGGATGTAGCGTCGGTTTGCCGCGTCAACCGACGCTACATCCGACGTGGATAGCGTCGGTTTACGTGGAGAACCGACGCTATCCACGTCAACCGACACTAGCCACGTAATATAATCAGGTTTCGGGCAAATTTTACGCAGAAACCATTTTTCTTCCTCTCTCCTCCAATTTCTTCCTCTCTCTTTCCTCCATTTTCCTACACCGCGCGCCACCTTCTCTCTAAATTTCCGGCCACCTCCGACCACCATTCGTAGCGTCATTTTGTAAGTTATATTTCTCTTCTCATTATCTTTCAGATCTACTATTTTTTTGAGCGAAATATTACAATTTTTTTATACCCATTTTCTGTATAAATTTTTGATGTAGATATGTATTTTATTTTGTTTGACTTATTTTATGTGGAAATAATATCTGAAATGTTGTGGTTTTGATGGATTGTATATAATTATTTTGCGTGGATAATAAATAATTATAGTAGAATTTTGGAGTTTTTTTCTGTATAAATTTTTGATTTAGGTATGTTTTTTATTTTGTTTGACTTATTTTATGTGGAAATAATATCTGAAATGTTATGCTTTTGATGGATTGTATATAATTATTTTGCGTGGATAATAAATAATTATAGTAGAATTTTACAGTTTTTTTCTGTATAAATTTTTGATTTAGGTATGTTTTTTATTTTATTTGATTTATTTTATGTGCAAATAATATCTGAAATGTCAGGTTTTGATGGATTATATATAATTATTTTATGTGGATAATAAATAATTATAATAGAATTTTGCGCTTTTTTCTCAGATAAATTTTTGATTTAGGTATGTTTTTTATTTTGTTTGATTTATTTTATGTGGAAATAATATCTGAAATGTTGTGGTGTTGATGGATTATATATATTTACTGTGCGTGGATAATAAATAATTATCAAGTAGAATTTTGTAGTTTTTCTGTATAAATTTTTGACCCAGATATGTTTTTTATTTTGTTTGACTTATTTTATGTGAAAATAATATCTGAAATGTTGTGGTTTTGATGGATTATATATATTTACTGTGCGTGGATAATAAATAATTATCAAGTAGAATTTTGCTGTTTTTCTGTATAAATTTTTGACCTAGATATGTTTTTATTTTGTTTGACTTATTTTATGTGGAAATAATATCTGAAATGTTGTGGTTTTGATGGATTATATATATTTACTGTGCGTGGATAATAAATAATTATCAAGTAGAATTATTTTGCATTATGTATAGAAATAATTTTGTAAAATGATTAAAATGACAATTGTTTTGCATTATGTATGTTTTGATATATATTCTAATAATTAGGAAATTTATATATAATAATACTTCAAATATATTCATTGTATACATAATTAAGTAATATGTTTATCTGATGTCATTAATAGAAAATGGACAAATCTTGGATGTCAAAGTGTAGAATTGAGCAAGACTATATTTCTGGAGTTGAAAGTTTCATGGAATTTGCTTGTAGAAATAGTAATACTGGAACTAATATGATTCGCTGCCCATGCGTTAAATGTAAAAATGAGCGATTTCATGAATTTGATGAGGTTAAGTATCACCTTATCCGTAATGGTATTCTATTAAGCTATAAATGTTGGTATTATCATGGAGAAAATATTGATAATATTCATGTAAAAAAGGTAAATAAGAATGTGAGTGGATTACATACATCTTATCAAAATGTACAGACAGAAAATATGTTTCATGATGTTGAAGATGAATTACGATATGATGATCCTGAAACCTTTAATAAACTTATAGAAGATGCCGAAAAACCGTTGTATCCAAAATGCAAAAAATACACTAAAATGTCGGGATTGGTTCATTTGTACAATGTGAAGGCAAAACATGGTTTTTCTGATAAGGGATTCACAGAATTACTAAATCTACTAGTTGTTATGTTTCGTGAGGGTATTGAATTGCCATCTTCAATGTATGAAGTGAAGAAATCTCTTAGTCGATTTGGCATGGAATATCATAAGATTCACGCTTGTCCTAATGATTGCATTCTTTATAGAAAAGAATATGAGACATTACATGATTGTCCTATGTGTAAAGAATCGAGATGGAAACATGGTACAAATGAGAGTACAACACATAAGAAAGGAGTGCCTGCAAAGGTTCTTTGGTACTTTCCTCCGATTCCTCGCTTTCAATGGTTGTTCAATAGTAAATATACATCAAAGATGTTGACTTGGCATTCAGATAATCGATCTGATGATGGGGTGCTACGTCATCCTTGTGATTCTCCAAATTGGAAAGTAGTAGATAATTTATCTCCTCAATTTTCATCTGATCCGCGCAATCTTCGTCTTGCTATCATTTCAGATGAAATTAATCCACATAGTTCCTCGATAGTTGATATAGTCGTTGGCGATAATTATGGTAACATACAACCTTCCTCCCTGGTTGTGTATGAAAAGAAAATTCATGATGTTAACATTATTGATCTCAGGTCCGAAACAACCCGGTGTTGATATTGATGTATATTTGCAGCCTCTGATAGATGATTTAAAGACGTTGTGGAATGATGGTGTAAATGTTTACGATGCATATAAAGAAGAATACTTTAACTTGAAGGGGGTCCTTTTATGGACAATTAATGATTTTCCTGCCTATGGAAACTTATCAGGACATGCAACAAAAGGTTACAAGGGATGTCCTATATGTAGTGATGGAACTTCTGCAACTTATCTTGTTCACGGACGAAAGATGTCTTATAGAAGACATAGAAGATTTTTGCCATCTGGACACAAGTTTAGATACCAAAAGAAACCGTTCGATGGTGAAGAAGATCATGATCAAGCAACTCGACCTTTGCGAGGTATTGAGATATTAAGGCAATTGAATGGGATGACATTCAAACGATATGGAAAGATGAAAAAAAAAATCACTAAGGTAGGGAAACGAAAGAGGTCAACTAATGAAATGGGTGAAAATGAAAAAGAGTTTGAACCGACTTACCATGGTTGTTGGAAAAAAAATCAATATTTTGGGAATTACCTTATTGGAAAGACCTACACATTCGTCACATCTTAGATGTCATTCACATTGAGAAGAATGTATGTGAGAGCTTGATTGGTACTTTACTTAATATACCTGGAAAAACAAAGGATGGAATTAAAGCAAGATTGGATTTAAAAAAACTAGGCATACGACTTGAATTGGAACCAAGAGTGGAAAATGATAAGAATCGAACATACTTACCACCAAAGATCATATACAATGTCAACAAAAGAGAAGGATGTGTTTTGTAAATGTTTGGAGGGTGTGAAAGTTCCCGATGGTTACTCATCCAACTTAAGAAATTTTGTGTCTATCACCGATAAGAGATCAGATGGATTGAAATCACATGACTGCCATATCTTAATGCAACAGTTATTACCAGTTGCTAATAGATCAATTCTTCCAAAACATGTTCGATTATCAATAATTCGGCTTTGTTCATTCTTCAATACAATATGCAAGAAATCTATATCAATTGGCGAGTTAAATTCTTTACAGAAAGAAATTGTAGAGACTTTGTGTCTAATTGAAAAATATTTTCCTCCTTCTTTCTTCGATATAATGATTCACTTATGTGTTCATTTAGTTCGAGAGGTTCAATTGTGTGGTCCTACTTACTTAAGGTGGATGTATCCTTTTGAGAGATATATGCAAGTCCTTAAAGGATATGTAAATAATAGAAATCGACCTGAAGGACCTATTTTTGGACCTATTTTTGGCCCAAACTACATCTCATATCTCTTTCCTACTTTCCTTACGAACTCATATTAGCACTTTATTAATTATTTGTTTATAAATATGAATTTATCTGGAATCTCTGCTAGTATTTTTAATGATATATATAATGAACTCTAAATATGAAATCAAGTGTAACTCTGATTTCTTACTTGGCTTGTGTGAGTTTTAGTGCCCATGAACGTGTTCCGTTTAAGGGCCCCAAAACTCGTACAAGCCAAGTAAGAAATCGGAGCTACACTTGATTTCATATTTAGAGTTCATTATATATATCATTTAAAAATACTAGCAGAGATTCCAGATAACTTCATATATATAGACAAATGATTAATAAAATGCTAATATGAGTTCGTCGAATGTCGCTGTATGTGGTAATCTCTTTTTGATGGTAATATTTATAATGATTTAATTTCTTTATTCGTATGTCTGAAGTTTAGACTGTTTGTTTGATGGATGTTTTACGTGCTCATGTGTATGTAGGAAAATATGAATTGTTATATGAATCAGCTGTTTTTTTGTCATAATGCTTGTGAAGGCCAATCAAGATTCTCAACCAAGCTTATACTCGATCGCATAATTACACTTTGATGACATTATTTTATTTGTAATTTAAGTTAATTATATGTATTATATATACATTATTTGTTTTTGTAATAAATTTAATTATCAAGTAATTAAATATATTTAAAATTTTAATTATTTGTATTATTATTTAAATTTTAGTTTTTTTATGCTATATATATTGAATAATACGAAAAATGAGAATAAAAATAAAAAAAATACGGTATGTAAAGTCGGTTCACGCGATGAACCGACTTTACCTTTAAGTCACTAAATTTAAAGTCGGTTCAGCGAACCGACTTTAAATTTGTTTAAAGTCGGTTTTTAACCGACTTTAATGCCTATTTTTGTAGTAGTGCCATTTGGGTTAATCAATGCAAAATTGAGGTGTATGTGGGCTGGAAATAAGCTACAACCTAAGGAATAGGGAACCTTAGACCAATACTAACGGATGCCTTGTGTAGAACATACAAACCTTATGGGGGATCGATGTTGTCTAAAAGGTGTAGGGCTATGAGTACTAAACCTACACCATGAGGAATGAAATGGTCCTCCTAATTCCATACATGTCATTAACACCCAATTATCTTGGCATTTTTTGAATTTGGTGTTTATCCTTGGTGTTATCTATAGGTTCCTCGGTTCCCTCAAAGTATACTTTATTTTTCCTGTGGACCTTTACCTTGAGTATGTAAACCATAGTTGCTTTCTTTATTACATCGGATGCACGACTAGAACTAGAAACATTTAGTGCTAAGACTTGAGCTTATACAGGAGCATTATGTTTGGCTTGGAGATATAATGAAATCGATGTTTGAGGTATTAACAGTACGACCTCCAAGTTGTGAAGCAAGCTCTTTGTCCCCATCATAATCCCAGGTCGTGAAGAATACTCATTTTCAACCATTGAACAAAATTAAAGAAAATTGAAAAAAGTGAACTATATGTGTGGAACAAACTTGAAATACAGACCGAGTAAAATAAAAATCCAAAAAAGAGAATTGAAATGTTAATGTTACGACCTGATTTTCTCTTTAAAATATATTGCTTCCTTCTAAATCGGAATGATTTTCTTCTTATGTTGTCTTGATTGCTTTGTAAAGAAGAGGGGAAAAGATTTGAGAAAATGAGAAGTGAACTTATAGAATGTATTTGAGGCCTTAATATACTGGATCTACAATCCCATAAAATCACAAGAAGTTGAAAGGTTTTGTATCTAAGAAGTTGAAAAGTTTTTGTATCTCATAAGTTGAAGGGTTTGTACCCTAGATATCATTGTCCTTCCTAGGGGGATTCTTTTACTTTGCTTAAAAATAAAAGAATAGGGAATTTAATATTTGCATATGGTGTATACACGAGGTCCATTGTATAGGATGCCATAATTAAGCCATAGTACAAGGTGTCATAGTTAAGGTACCCATGAGGTTCATTGTGTAGGATACATCTACAAGGTATATTGTCAAAGGTGTTGTTCGTACACATGAGGTACTTATGAATGGTAAAGCATAAGGATTTCTTTAATGACGTATCCCCTTGCAAGGTAATGTAGCTTCGTGGTACCTACAATGACTAGAAATGACTTCATCTTAGGATAATAGGTTTGTTTGTATCAGTCAAAGTCAAAGGTGGTTACTCTATAAAGATTTCAACATTTGGTGGATGAATTGTCTATATATATGAACTCATGTTTCCCATTAAATGGATTTATAATCTCTCTTTAAAATTTTGTTAAAATCGTATAACATTTGTAATTCTCCGAATAAATCTTATGTAAAAATTTTATAAGTACGTTAAGAAATTTAGGATTAAAAACAAAATACCCAAAATGAATTGACTCTAATAATTATCTAACAAAATTTCTCTAGCAAAAGACTCATACATAAAATTAAATTCTTACTAAAAAAAATTAACTTTACGAAAAGAATTAACCTTTAAACAATGAAATTAGTTTAGATGTTATAAACTTAAGAAAAACGGATCAAATTTACATTTTTTATTTTGACCAAATATATGAGATTGGTCTCAAAGTTCATGAATTTTTTTGACAATTAACAACCCAAATATGGGCGAAGATGTAATTTTTAGGCAACGTAATTCGTGATAAAAAATGCTATAATGTTAATTTTTTTCTTTCTTAAATTCTCATAATGTCTTTATAAAATATTTCAAGTAGATTCCATTAGGTATATTTTGATTAAAAAACAAAAAAAATCAAGTTTTAAAATATTTAAAAAATATATTAATGATTAAATTAAAGTTTTAAGGTAATTTTTTTTAATAATATATAATATAAAAAAATTAATGTATTAATATGAGTAACTCTACCAATCACTCAGATTTCAATACAACGTACATTCATATATATATTCTTTTTATACCATTTTGCGGCTTCCATTAGCTTTTATTATAATAAAGATGACAATGACTGGTTTCTTTTCACCTTGTTTTGCTTAGGCATTTCCCTAAGCTATCATTTAATTTAATTGTTTTGCTTTCGTTGTTGATAAATCCTTTAAACTAATTTAGAGTTAGAGTAGACCAGTAGGCGTGGCACCGGAAAATAAATTTGTATCGATTGAAAATATATTATGTAAATTATTTACTTATTTTTAATTTTATTTTTGATTTAATATTATAGAATAAAATAATAAAATAATTGCCGTGGTGGTGACGGATATATAAAAAATAAAAATTTATTTATAATAAATTATAATTAATATAATACATAATTATTGATAACATACACCATAACATAAAGATGAAACACATTATTAAAAATAATAATATTATCATAAAAATATTTTATTATTAATAATTTTATTTAATAATAAATATATTAAAATGTAATTACTATTAAGAATAAAATATTTAATTTTATGTATTTTTATTATAACAATAACAAATTATATTGATCACGTCATTATCTTAATATTGGGTAGTTTAGATATCTTATCTGCGAAAAAAAATTGATGTTTTTTAAAGAATCATAAGTTACAAGACATAAGATAATAATGATTATTAAAATAATAAAATTATACTTAATTAAAATTAAATATATATTATTATTTTTTATATACATTTAATTAAATTAAAGAATATCTTTTAATAACAAAAAATGTAATATTTAAAATAATTTTATTTTATTTTATTTAAAAATATATGATAAATAATCAAAATTTGAAAATTTATGAAAATATTTTAAATAAGATAATAAAGTAAAAGTTATGTATATAAAGGAATTATAAATGTAAACATAAAAACTAATCATAATCAATAATTATTATCTAAATCTAAAATCAATATAATGTAATTATAATTATTAACCTAACCAATCCCTAGCATCCACAAAATTCCTACGTGTGAGACTTGCCGGATATTATGTATAATGGAAGTACAAGTGTTCTCTCGAAGACAACGGTAAGTCGGTTTTGTAGATGTAGAGCATCACATGAGACGATTCTAACCCTGACCATGAGATGAGATATGAAGTTGCTTTAGGTCGCTGTTAGTTTTATAAATTATTTAGCATCCCAAGGTCTCTCATTACTCTCTCCACCGTCACCATCCTCGTCCCTTTTGTTTGATGCTATATTTTTCATTTTTCTGCATTTTTTCTACGCCTGTCTTCCATCCCCCCATTATTTGGCTCCTAGCAACATTTTTGGACCGCTATATAATTTGATGAATAGCAGAAACGCATATTGTTGTGTACTTAACTCTTCTTTAACAATGTGGCCAAACATAATGACGTTTACATGATTTATAACTAAAGTGACATTTCAGGTATTATATTACGAAGAAGATATTATTAAAGTAATTATAAATGCACTCACTATCAATTATATTATATTATGATATAAAAATTAATAAGTTAACATGACCTTTTTTACAAACTTTTTTTTTCTTATACAGACACCCTATTTGTATTTTTTTATACAATAAATATACAAGTAAGATTAACTTAGAATAAGGATAAGGGGTTAAATTAGCCTATTTTCTTTGTTTTTTTTAGCATCACAAAAGGACATCAGATACTACCATGGTCATCTTTATGGGGACGATATCGTAATACATCAGACTGTCTAATCCATTGAACATTTCAAAAATAGTCAGAGCAATGACTATAGCTATAAGCCTATAACGAACCCCTGAATAATCAAGCATTTGCAAAAAATGGACAATAAAAACAAATGTTATATAATAGTGGGCTTCAGCTGTACTATCCCAAAATTGAAGTCCAAACAAGCAAGCCTGATTTAAAAATTTAGTAGCACTGGTAACAAACTACATCAAATTTTAGCATTCCTCCAGCCTAATAGAAGTCAAACAACTGGATGTCAGTTATTAAACTAGAACAAGACCAGAAAAGTGGGGATCAATATAGGTGGCTCCTCCAATGACGACTTCTAAAACGACATCATTTCGAATTTCTGATCATATATATATATATATATATATATATATATAATATCACATGCAACGTAAATCAAAAATATGAAAGTCTTACAAATTATCAGTTGAATCATAAGAATAAGATTCCAATGTAGCAGAAATCAGAACAGTGAACGATAAGATCAATGGATACCGAGCAACATGCCAAACAAAACTTACCCAGCATGGTGTGACTATTAATTAGTTTTCAATTGTACTTTGGTGCATTGCACAGACGTTCTTTGCCATCACTTCCTTCAACCGCAACTGACTAATTTTCATGCTCTCTGTCCACACGAGTTATCAAAGACTTTAACCCAGGACCATATATCAATTGGTACACTTAAGTTCTACTAGGTAGTAGTAAGGTATTGTTCATGAATAAAGTTCTCTTAATATCATGAAAATATAAAGTTGATATCCAAAACTATAGCATGATTTAAAGAATATAAATAAAAGTAATCATTACCTGCCGATAAAGTGGTGAATTGAACTTAAAATCAACCAAGAAATAGAGATTGCATGTTCCTGGAGTTGGTCCTGGGTTGAACTCCCAGATGTTTATTAAGTGGTCAAAGAGGGTGCTATCCGACACAGTGGTCTGCATGTCAAAAGAAAGAGATTATGATCAGAAGAACAGTGGGGAAAAATAATAATAGAACGGATCAGAAAAACAAAGTAACTGGTAGTAAAGCCTATTGGAATGAACTGAAATATTCAAATGAATTAGATAAACCCAACCCATAATCTACCAGTGAACCCCAAAACAAAGGCTAATGAAACTTTAAAAAACATTTAACCATGATGTGAATATGTCATTATACAATTACAATCCCAAACATACAAGAGAACCAATGGGTATGCAATATGCAAGGAGAAAGCAGATTAGTGATAACTAAAATTTTTTGAGTAGCAGATGAGCTATAAACTTCTGCTCGAGCACATCCATTACATGTTAAGTTTGTGTCAAGTGTCAACTCGTTGCATCTTTGAAATCAAAACTACACATAATAAAAGCGTATACAATGCCAAGCCTCCCTCAATACATACAATTCTTAGTCTTCAGGTGTTACTTTCATGTTTAATCTAAATCATTTTAAAACATTATAAAGAGAGCTGAAATTTCCACAAACCAATCTACATTATTGATTCATTTAATACAGTACTCAGAAGACATGCAATATGGAACGCACTGATAAGCACTAATGAACTAGTCGCATTAACCAGGTAACTTTAAACCGCTGACATCAGGGAACAAAACCATGATACAAATCTACAGCAGCAACTACGTCAAACAACTGCTCTGGGGAATACCTAAAAGAAATATCATATCAAATCATGGAGCTTTTACAGGAACAACAATAGAGCAGGATAGCATCGTCAATGCAACCAAGGATATGACTGCTCATAGATTGTTGCAATCACAAAACTTCCAACGTGACACAAAAATTGACCACATTCGTAGCATTCCAGACAAACCCAAAATCAAGGAGGGTTCTGTGGCTATTAATCAAAATGCCTTCGTAAAAATCCAATGCAAAAAAAAAAAAAAACGAACATGAACAAAATAAACAAGATAGGCATGTAAGCTCAAAAGAGAAGAGAGGCTAGCCAAAAACAAATGAAGCAAAAAACAGAACGAGGTTCAACCATTGAGGATATACAATAGGTCGTGGAACATAAGACGGCAGCCACCAATTACATCAAAACAAGCATTTAAAATTTGGATGATTAATGCAACAAAAATATCAATAAAACAAAATGGATTAAATAGATACAGGAAAATTCTTCGAATCGAAAAATACCCTATGACGCACCTCTCTTCACAGACTTTGCAAAGAACACTAACCTCTTCACCGTACCCACAGCCAAGGAGCCAACGTTTCTTTTAAAGGCTATTATTTATATCCCAAAATATTCCCGACGAATAAAATCCCACATCCTGTTGCATACCGCTTCCGATCAACTTACGTATCGATGGGGTTTCAATGCCAGCAATGCCATTAAAGCACCGAAACCTTGGCAACAATTTTCGCGACGGCGCACCATTGGCAACGTAGCTGAACAGATGGTTACTGATATTGCTTCTACGGGATATTAAGGAACCTACCACCTTTGATGTCGACGAAAATGGCGGCATTTTTCAAGTAACCGAAGAATATCAGCTGATTAGAAAACCCTAATGAATTTGTAAAATGAACAATTAGAACCTGTTTTGATAATGTCATTTTTATTTATGAGTTTTCTTTTGTCCAAGTAAGAGGAGTTTGTTGCTTAGTGACTTAGTGATAACCTAAGTGTCTTAGTTGAAAGCATGTTCTCTTGCTTTTTAGGATAATTTGTTTTGCTGCAGTGGTTAGTTTGGTGACTTTATAATTCTATGTATAAAAATCACTCATTAATGAATAAAGTAATTAATTTAACAGTTTCTCTTTGTTTGTCTTTTTGTGTCTCAGTTACTTTCGGTTTTAAATAGATGTTTTTTTATTATTAGTGGTATCGGAGCAGGATTAAGAAAATAACAATGAAAGGCTATGGTATCCGACAGTTTTGTACAACTTAGAATCCCACGCTTTTATGATTATTATGATCATTGTAACTTGTTGATAGAGAACTTCCTTAAGTCTAAAGAGCTTTGATGATTACTATGATGATTGGAACTTGTTGATAGAAAATTTCCTTAAATCTAAAGAGTAAGTATCTGAAGGCATAACAAAACCAACAGCTGGTGCAATAATAACGGATGCATAGAAAACAAAAATTGAAGTACATAGATTAAAAGATTTAAAACAAAAAATTATTTGTTACCAAAATATTTTTTGCCTTTCACGATTCTATATAATTTCGGATCCACTTTTTCAAGATTTTTATTCATCCACTTATTGAAAATCGGTTTGGTGCCTGGTTCAACAAGCGTCGAGGCAGTGTATTCGGGGAGTGGTGACCTCGTTCGCATGGGCTGCTGAAAATCCGAAGCTAGAATTGAGATCTCATTCAAAGAGAAAGATATCAAATATCTGGAGTTTCTTTTTGTATATTATATGGATGATCCGAGCCGCAAGGACCCCGATTGGGAATTGTTTGTTCCTGGACAAGGTCCTATCCTAGGCTTAGAGCTGAGGTCTCTGGTTCAAGTCCAGGATGGCCCAGCTGCGCCAAGGAAAAGAATAGAAGAAGCATTTGACTCCTTCATACATGCCTCCACTTGGCTCGGGGGGATATAGCTCGGAGCGTTTCCGCGGTCGAATCCATTTTGAATTTGTTCTCCCCGAAAAAAATTTTCATTTTTTGAACCTATTTTTAAAGAATTAAAAAAAAAAATTATAAAATGCCGAATCTTCTCAAAGAAGAAACGGTCGTCCTCCAAAATTCGTGGGGGCTGCTTTTGAAGTAAGTGATTGATCCCTCAATCTTGGATATCATCATTTGCAAATATACCTTCAAGATGATATGCGATTTGAAGAAGAAAAAATATTAAAGGTCAATAAGAACTAAGAGGCAATAGCTTCAAGCACTTTGTACGGAGTTTGAATTTCTTCGTATGGAGTCAATAGAGATAATCACAAAGTATTTTTCATGAGCGATCGCAATCGTAAACAAGATGCAAATTCATGACAAAAAGATGACAAATGTTATAATAATTGAGAAAATTCTACTATCAATGATTCTAAAATTTAATTATGTTGTTTATTCTATTAAAGAATGAAAAGATCTTATGAATTTTCAATTGATGAGTTATAGGGATCTTTGTTGGTTCATAAGTAGAAATTCATCCACGAAGTTAAGGAGGAGCAAGCTTTGAAGGCCTCAACTAACAACAATATTTTGGAACCAAATAGATCGACAAATCAGGGCAGAGGTAGAGGAAGAGGAGATCGACGAACCAGAGATGGAGGCAAAGGAAGAGGTGGATGAGGCAATTTTAGAGATGAAGAAGATTAGTCAGATTTCCAAAATAGAAGTAAAGGTCGAAATCAATTTGATAAATCAAAGATATAGTGCTTTAGATGTCATAAATTCGATCACTATTGTTTTGAATGCTATACTAAATTGCCCAACGACAAAGAAAAAGGAGTGAAATTAATCAAATTTTACAAAAAAGAAGGAAGAAGAAACTTAAACTTTGTTGATAGCTATTCAAGTCAATAAGGAGCTTGAGTTAGATGTATGGTATGTGGACATATGCTACACCAACCATATATGTGAAAGTAAGTCTTCTTTTTCTTCCTTAAATAAAGACTTTATTTCTACAATGAGGTTTAGTGATTGTTCACTATGAAAATAATGAAAAAGAGTGACATTCATATTAGAATTAAGAATGGTTTTGTAGAAACAATTTTTAATGTTTTATATGTTCCTTAATTGAAAAGTAATTTGTTAAATACTCACCAATTGTAGAAAAAGAGTTATATAATAACTATTCAAAAGAATTCTTTTGAAATATATGACTTTTTTAGAGGAGCTATTGTAATTGTTCGAATGAATTCAAATAAGTTGTTTCCTTTAAAGATCGAAAGTGCACAACCATGCTTAATGACTGAAGTGAAAGATCCTTTATGACTTTGATGCTTAATGACTGAAGTGAAAGATCCTTTATGGCTTTGGCATTTTCACTATGACCACTTGAATTTTAGTGGATTAAAAATTCTTTAACAAAAGAATATGGTTATAAGATTTCCTTAAATTACTATTTTTTCTAAAGTTTGTGAAGAATATGTTGTTAGCAAACAACATCGTTCTCAATTCCATCAAACATCGCCAAGAATAGCATAAGCTATTGATGTAATAGCTGAATCACGACTTCGTCGTGTTCGAAAGAGACCCATATGAATGCAAGATTATGAGGTTAGTGGTACTTAATCTGATATTGTTGATACAATTTCCCATTATGCTTTCTTATCAGATTGTGACCCTAACGCTACATTCAAAGAAGTTATTATCGATTCAAAGTGGAAAAAGGCCATGGATGAAGAGATATGTTCCATAAAGAGAAACAAAAGTTGGGAATTGGTTAAACTTTCAAAAGGAAAAAAAATCATTGGTGTTAAATGGGTTTATAAAACAAAATTGAAGAAGGATGGTGGAGTATAAAGTCGATCTCATTGCTAAAGGGTACAAGCATGAGCATGGTGTTGATTATCAAGAGATGTTTGCTCTAGTTATAAGACTTGATACTATTTGTTTGGTGTTATCCATTACTGCATAGAATTTATGGCCTAACTATCAATTGGATGTGAAGTTAGCATTTTTGCAAGGTGAATTGCACAAAGAGGTGTATGTTGATCAATCTCCTGGATATGTGAAGAAAGGTCACAAGAATCATGTATACAAGCTAAAGAAAGCATTATACAAATTGAAACAAGCATCGAGAGCTTGGTACAATTGTAAGGAAGGTTTTTGTAGATGACTTTATAAGAACATACTATATACTAACTGTGAAGATGATATAGAGATTTTAATTGTGTGTTTATATGTTTATGATCTCATTTGAATTTAAGGTTATATTTAAGGTGAAGGTAAAATTGGAAAAAAAAAATTAAGATAAAAATAAAATCATGATTTTTAAGGGGAAAATGAATTATGATTTTTTCTCCTTTAAGAATCGATTCTATTTCTGATTCATTTTTCAATCTAATCAAACACAATATAAGACAAAGATTTGAAGATTCGGAGACGTGAGAGCTCCTGTTTTTGTTGATAAGAGCAATGTTATGATGTTTTTTACAAATCATAACAAGTTTACAACAATTGACAATACTAAATTGATATGGTAAGAAGAATCATTATTTGAAAAATTGAATGTATTAAAATAAAACCTGAGATGTGAAAATTAAGACGGGAGCAAGACTGGAGCTTACGTTATGGTTGTTAACTGGTGGGCAAAGTTTATTACGTAAAAGAACAAAATTAACGATGTGAGCATATGTGAAAATTGAAATTGAAAAAGGAACTCATAATTCTCCTATAATCCAGTCAATTGTGCATCTATAATAAAAGAAAAGCAGCAGCAAACCCAGAAGGTGGAATTTTCATTCGGACCATATATTTTCAAAAATTAATCGGTATTTTTTAAATATTTTAAAATTAATATAATTTTTTATTAAAAATTAAATACCTAATATAATACTTCAAAAATAATTAATAATATCTCTAATATTTTAAAATGTATTATTTATTATTTTTGAAATATCCTGGATTGCTTCGTCTCTCCCCCTTTTTTTTAAGAAAAAAATTACCCTAATATTAAATTTTATTTATCTAAAATATTATATCACATATTAAAATAACAATAAGTTAACTTTTTTTAAAGATATCAATTAAAAGTGTAAAATAGAAAAAAACTTAGAAACTTAGTTACATACATAACTGTTTCAAACAATACTTATATCAACACATAACTTCATCAACACGCAATTAATTCTACCACTTGTCATACCAAGATAGGATTAAAGGTTAACGTTTCTAAATGTCAACTAATACCTTTGTTCTTTTTAAATAAATTACAAGATCAACTAATCCAATAAAATAATTAAAAATACAATACAACAAAAGAAGAAAAAAAACTTAAATCCGTATGCACACATACAATCAATATAAGACATTATCCACGCCAATACAACATCAACTCAATACGTAAATATTGCATTTAAAAGTCACATACATATTACAAATATATGGTAATCATAAACATTATATTTTTTTATTAAATAACCCAATTATACTTTATATTTATTAATAATATTAAATTCATCTCAAATCTCAAATCAGATATATACATAGCTCTCCATAGAAAAAGGGAAATCCATCAACAAGACAGTACGTAGAAGGAAAATCCTACATTCAAGTACAGGTCCATGTGCTCTTTTATCTTTTTTTTATCCAACTTCTTAGTAGATAAGCAAAATGAATGAATGAAATTAAAAACAAAAAAAACTAAATAAGATAATATTTAGTTTTCATTGGAATTAGAGTATTATTTATGCCAATTAAATAGTAAATAGATTAGAACTTAAATGAAAAATAACTAGCAAATATATCATAAGGAAAATAATTTCCTCAATCCTCTCCTCTACTTGACAATTCTAACCTCTGCAAAACCCCTAATTGATATTTACCATAATTTTCCCATCAGAAACAGAAATAAAGGGATAGTCTACGTAGGCTCCACCTTTTGATTCCCATAACAGAAATCAAACAAACCATAATAATATTTGAAATGTGGTCTTTTTATCTGACGGAAGAACTAGAGTTTTTGCTAACATCATCATTGTATGGAGGAGACTGTTGAAGTGGAACAACCTAATCAGCAAAAGAAATGCAAAAGATTAAGACTCCATTATCCTTGTATTGATATAAAAAATAAATAAATAAATAAAATTATATTTATAACAATAAGCTTAAATCTTACCTGATCGGTATTTGAAGAATCAGATGAAAGAGTTTTCAACCTTTTCACATTATTATGTTGGCCTTTTGTCTTTCCCCCATCAATATCTTCATCAATGAAATTCTGGTCTGAGACCTCTGCACAAATCAACATAGAGAAAAACTTTGTCATTTAAAAGATTTGAGCTTCTCAGATTCTCAGCAGCTGCAGCATTGTCTATAGAATCATGCTGAAACAACATATTCATAGTATCAACCAAATTTTGCATGACACTAACAAATAAAAACATTTAGTCTGAAATGAAAAGTTCCACACCTTTATTTCAAACATATAAGAGAAGAATCAAAACAACAGTACCTCTAAACTAAACTGGCTTCAAATCAAAGCCTTGAAAGTATTGATAGTACTATACATACGAAGTCTTCTACTTAACTAACTTAAGCATGACATACTTTGAACACATTCCTAAATATTCCCCATAACAAAAGAAATAAAAATAAAAAACGCCAAAATGGTAGCCAGGCAAGAAAAATCTTCCTGCAATAAACACATCCAAAGCAAAGCTGGGAACTACCTGCTTTACTGTCAAGCCAACTCTGATGGCACAAAGTAGAGCGGCCATTGGAAATAGAAGAACTCTTCTTCCCTTCTGAATCAATTGCTTCACTTATGTTTACATCATACTCCAAGAAACTGCAATCCAAGCCTTGCTTCTTGGAAGTAGGTCTAAAGTGGCGGATCCATGGATTAGAAAGAATATCAGTAGAACTTTCATTTTCCTCAAGTAGTTGAGGTTTAGTCCTTTTAAAATTGATCTTCTGCCAGCAGCCACTCTGAAGAACCTTAAACTTGAAAAACACAGTGAAAACAACAACAAAATACAATTAAAACACAAATTTTTGAAAGAAAGAAAAAAATGTTCAACATATATTGCATACAAGAAATAACTGCAGGGAGGCTAATCATTGAAGAAAGAGATTAGAATGAGACCTGGCCAGAAGGGGTATGGGAGTTTAAATGGGTTTGCCTTGATGGATTTTCTAGTGACAAGTTGTTTTGTACAAGATCCATGGAATCATATAGCTGGCTAACAAATGACGCTTCCATAGATTTGAGATACAAGCTATGCTTCTCATTCGTCCATTCCGTACAAAGAGATTCATTCCTCTCCTGATCATTACTCTGATAGACAAATACCCCCATTGAGCATTAACCCTTCATTATCTTGAATGTTGTTTAATTAAAAGGACCGGACTATCCTCTAAGAAAAATTCTAATGAAATTAAAATAGAATTACATTTATGACATAAATAGTCTAAACTTGACAATCTCAGCCCTAAACAAAGCCACTCTAGAAATCAAATATACAGAACACTATAACAGTGCAATCCCTTCAATAAACCAAAAAACAATCATCAAGAAAAGCTACAAAATACGGTATTTACGATTTTTTTTCAAAAATAAAAAAAGAAAAATCACACAGATGCTAATAATGTTTCTGATGTACAAACCAATTTCGAATTGGAAAAAAAAAAGGGGTATGGTAAACAAGTTACCATGGTTAATGAATGGAGAGCCGATCGTGGTTTAAATTCTGATCGAGGAACCCAAAAATCTGTAAATCGCTTCTGAATTAACCGCAAAATCGAAAGAGAGAAAGATAATGAATTATTTGTAAAAGTTAAATGGACAGAGAAGATATATGATGTGGAAGAAAAATAGAGAAATTAGAATGAAATTGAATCGGAAGCGATTTGGAGGCGGTGCTTCCTGGGGACAAAAGCTCATCATAGTTGTCACAGCTTTTACACGTGTCATGAATATCGTGGCATGCCATATCATCGATGGAGATGTTGATTAGTTCAAGCGAAGCAGATATTTATTGGAGGATGTGAAAATATCTGTTTCAGTTGAACCAAAAATAAAAATCTGTTTTCTCTCTACATCACAAACAAAAATAAATATCTTCCACTGCTTATCTTTTGGTTTTTACTCAAAAACTCTCGAAGGCTCGAGGCCTTTTAACTTCTTTCTGGGACAATATTGTCTTTACAACAAAGTCAAAGCCGACTAGTTGAGTAATTTTCTTTCTTCAACTTATTTCTAATTGCCGAAAGCAGCTACGCATGAAAATATAATATTGGTGAAAATATTCACTTTTTTTTTTTTTTTACCAATATGTTATTATACTATCGATATAAAAAAAATAAAAATTATATAGTTTTAAAATATTAAAATAAATAATAATGTATTAATTTAATTGATATTTATTTAAACATTGTATCTATGACTCAAATGGAACATATAATATACACTAACATATTATAATTTTAAAAAACTATATAAAGAAATATATTTTTTAGTTTTATAATATTTATATAAATTAAATTAAAATTAAAGAAAACGTAAACAATATAATTATAAAATTATTTTTAAAAAACTAAGAATTGCTATTATTAGGAATATAAAATAACATAAGAGAGAATGAGTGAGATATATTGAAAAAAAAATTCATCCGATTAATCATCTTCAATAAATTTTAATCAAACATAAACTATTAATGTAAATGTGAAAAATTTGAGAAAAACCTAAAAGTAATGTACATATAATACAACTAATAAGTTATGTATGTATATTTTAATTTAAAAATATTTAAAAATATTTTGTAATATATTCATATTAATATTTTCAATTTTTTCAAAAATAAAATAAAATTCAAAACATTAAATTATTATAAAATAATTTACGAAAATATCAGAAAATTTCGATATGTTTCGAAATTATACTGAAAGTCAAACTAATTTTTAAAGAAATGAAAAGTTAATTAATGACAAGCTTATTTTACTTTACTCTGAATTTTAAATAATGCACCTAACTATTTACTTTCTCCAATTTCATCATTTTAAACTTTTCATGAAAAATGAGCATTTATATCGGATTCTTATTGAACTGTCATTGTAAGGGGTTTGTTGTATGATGCGCTTGCTTTCTTCTTTTGCTCATCCATACTTTGTTTGATTAATGAAATTTCACTCTTATAGAAAAGAAAAAAGAAAAAAAAAATCAAAGTTTTAATCCCCAAAAAATGTTAGTTATGTTATAAAAAGATATGATGTATTAATATATGTTTTTTAAAAAATTAAAAATAAAATATTATATCTAAAAAAGTTGTGTATGTAATTAAAGAAAAAAAAAGTAAAGTAGTGAAATATAATTAAAAATTTGACTTAAATCATGAGAAACAACTACTCACTTGTCACTCCTACCAATACTATTAACGAGAGTTAACGCTCTCTCTTATAAAGCCACGTCCACCAATTTCAAGCCATATATCTGATGGGTCAGTTTTTACAGAAAAAGAATATGTGGGTCAGGCCATTATGTATACGATGGATCTTGATAAGTTTAAAAAAACATATGATTGATAATTACAGTTCTACACTCTATTCATCAACAAAATTCAAGGCTGAATATGAGAAATAAGAGAACGAACAACAAGAAGAGACATTACCATCAAGGTCTGAAGAAGTAATATAATTGAAACAAAGGCTTACGTTCTTTATTTTTTTCTTTTCTTTTCCCTTACTAATTAAACTAGAACACTTGTTACAAACCAAAAAAAGAAAGATAAAAAATTGAAATCAGGTTAATAAAAAGGAAGACATATATTATCTACATTTCTTATTAAATATTATAATTTAAGTGGTATAGCAGATAATAAAATTCGAAGGATATAACAAAATATCCCTATTTGATTATTGAACATAAAATATATGTAAAATAGGGATGAAAAATAAATGATATCACAAAAATTTAATTGTTCGTAATATTTGTTTATGGAATAATAGATGAAATGAGATATCTCGTAAATATTCATGTTATATCATCTAAAATAAAAAAATAAATATACAAAAACGCACCCAAATTCATAAATATTAATTAATTATATAGATGAGTGATTCATTTTCTAGATCTATATATTTTCTTTAGAGAATCTTTTAATTTTCTCTCTACTTTCTTTGAGATGAGATATTATATAAGATTGAAATAATACGTGTGATCTACCAACCATAAATATTATATATATGTGTAGAGACATAAGCTTTATGTGTTAAAAAGTTTATAAATTATAGACAAAATTAACTTACAGGGGATAAATAAGTTATTTTTAATTTTTATCAATTTTTAATTTAATAACCTAAATAAAACGGCCAAACATACAATCATGTATAAGAATAAAGTGCGAAAAATATATATAATATACGATATTTTTAGGTATAAACAACCTAGGCTTAAACCATGACCTAAGAGGAAAATCATCGGTTCACCGAACCACCTAACTTTTCACTATGAAAACCAAATGTTCAAGTACAAACTCGATTTTATGCTACCCTCCCTATGATACTATCCTAATGTACCTTACTTATGAGTCACTGATATGTTTTCACAATTTTTAATATTAACATAAGCGGTTTTTAGACCAACATTTCAATAAATTCACTGACAATCAAATACGTTCACAAATCAACTGCAAAAGGTTAGTACAAAAATATAAGTGCTCATGTGTGTTCTATAATAGATTTAATAATAAATAATCATAACTAGATGATTCAAAACTTATGTTACTTCAATCAAATCAACTAGAAAATCTTAGAGCAAAAATATTAAACACAAGTTCAATATAAATAATATTTTTAAAGATTAATAATAAAATAAAATAATTATGATATAACAAACATAATTATTTGATCTAACAATTCAAGAACGAAAATAAAGAATAAACTATAAGAACATATGATCAAAATATTATAAATTAATTAGACTTATTAATCAATCAAATATAATCACCAATATTTGATAAATTAATTAAATAAAGAAACATAAAAAATTAAGATTTTATATTTACAAAACAAGATAGAAAAATTAAAAAGAAGAGAATAATACTCTTATGTAGTTGATTGAAACAACGATCATTGCGTTTTATTTATAGAAAAAATTAAAACTCTTAATCTTCTATAATTGATAAATATATTTTCTATAACGAATAAGATTAATAATACTCACTAATTAAGAAGATTTATATTAAAAAAAATTATTTTAAAATAAATTCATTAATCACGAAGATTTCTATTTAAATAATTTTTTTTTTAAAATAAACTCATTAATCATGAATATTCTTATTTAAATAAGAGTTCTTAAAAATATATTTTATGTTATTTTTTAATTTAAAGTTTAGTTTATAATTTAAAGTATATCTTATATTATATTAAAAGAATCTGTCGCTGATGCACCGAATGTAAGCAAGTGCCGAAAAAAAATTAATAAATAACAAGACATGATACGCAGTTACCAGAGGAAAGGTGAACATAGATTAATTAAAGTATTAATTGATTTTCTTGGGTTTTTATAACTGAATGCAGCGTGAATACACGCTGCTGCTTCCTTTTTAAAATTTTTATTTTTTAAATTCAAAAAAAGCTGAATCTGAATACATGCCACGTTACTGTTTCTTTTTTCAAAAAAAAAAAAAATCAAAAAGTTAAATATGATTTTAAAATCAAAAATAACTTTTTTAAAGTTTCTTTAATGCCAAAAAAAACTAGTATATTAAATTTAAAATCAAATAGTTATAATAATAAAATATTTTTTTAATTGAATTTTAAAAGAAAATAACAATTGTTATTAAATATAATAATAATAAAACCATTAGATTTAAAAACATCAAAATTATCATAAATCGAAAATAAATTTAATTCATAATAATTTAACATAAAGAATATATGATATCAATTGTTATAGCAAATAATCTTTGGTGAAAATCATTACCTAAAATAATTTAATAATATTCATATTGTATCACCAAGTATCAAAAACAAATATTTAAAAATATATTTTAATTCGTAACCATGAATTAATTTTGTAGCTTAGTAGTGGTTGATATTCTAGATCTATACATTTTCTTTAAAAGATTGTCTAGTTTTTTTTTTCTTCTCTCTAATAACATAATATTAGATAAGATTAGAATAATACTTGTAATCTAAGAATCATAACAACTATATATATATATATAATAGTATTATTTCTATTTTATCTCATCATTAACATAAATATAAAATTTAAATCTTTATACATTAAATATCCATACCTTATTAGATATATTAAAACCTAAATTACTTTAAATATTATCAAATCACTTTCCTTTGTTTTACTGTCTAAAGCATGTAATTGTTCCCCAATAAATCCAACGTTTGAATAAGTATCCAACAAGTACATCCGCCCAATATTTCTTTCTAAAACAACAAAGATGTCTAGTTAAGTTCCGAACACATTCTGTGATAAAAAAGTTTTATCTCTCTAGTTAAGGATTGGTGTTTGAATAGTGAGTCAAATTTCTGTAAGAAAAGCTAAAATACATGAAATGAACAAAATCCTTTTATGAAAACCATTTCATAAAAAGCTCTGCTAAGTAAGAGAGGTTATTGGTCATTTTAAAACTCTAAATAACTATTTTTCCCTTTTGTCACAGAGAGATTGAAGATATAAATCACCTTTTCATACAATGTTAAATTTTTTCATTATTTTAGTTTAATTAAAAATATAATTTAATATGATAATTCTTATTTAAACTCACTACTACAATATATATCTCGATTTTTAACTATGATTTTTAGATCTATGGTAACGGTTATAAGAACCGATGATTAAGCGAGAAAAAACATAGATTGTTACTTATGATTTTGATCTTATAAAAACATTAGACTATAAATATATTATTTATTTTTATTTTTTAATATAAATTAAAAAAATTAAAAATGTTATATTATAATTAAGAGTAAAATTTAAGAGTTTTTATATTCATTAAAATATAATAAAATTTTATTATAATTATCTAATTAAAATATTTTAAAATATGAAATACATCTAAAAAATTTACTAATATTAATACTAATAAAATTATCCACGTTAGTAGAGTTTTGTCATAGTCTCGTGTACCTAGTAGTGCACCAGTAAACTGTCTAAGGAATTCATTGCCAGTGAGACAGTAGTGGGCAAATGGCTTTCGGCCTGTTGATCTAATCCATAATAACTAAATTGTACGTTGAAGAAGTTGCAGCTCATACAAGAGACCTATAGCAGCTGCAGCCATACATGTTCGATCCCATGATGGTTGGGGCCTGCCATTATTGTACCAGAAAAGAGTTGGAAATTGGAAATGTCGCTAGTAATAACTTATTGAAAATTCATAGAAAACAAAGGGACAAGAATGAGGAAATGCCTTATTGTATTTTTAAATTCATAGAAAACAAAGAAAATATTAGTACGTGATGATAATAAGAAAAGAAAATATTAGTGCAACAAAAAGCCTAAAAATAAATCATATGTGACTTGCTTATGAGTAAGTTTATTTCCCATCAGAGGGGAAAGTAGTTTTTTTTTTTTTTGTACAAACTGAAAATACCAAAAATATGCAATCAAGTTCTCATGAGTCTAAGTTTAGGAATCAAGGGTGAGATAATTACGTCTTTCAACTCAAGATCAAATCTAATATCCGGCTTGTCCGAGCCATATCGGTTCATTACCTCTGTGCATAGGTAAGCCTTGGGAAAGGATTTGATAGATCTACACCTTTAATCTCCATAAAAACCTATATCACATTAAATAACTTTTAAGATAACACTCAAAGTAAACAGTATTTGAGATATCAAGCATATCTGTATTTTCATCACCAACCAAAAATGTGCTTTATGCTTAAAAAACCTTTTGAACATAGAAAATCATGGTATAAAGACAAGGAGAGTGGAGTACTCACACCATAGATATAGGTACTTCACAAAAAATAAAAATAAAAGTCTTAGTAACATAGCAGTTTAGATAATATGCCGTTAATTAAACAGAAATATGATGGAAAGAAATATCAAATGGTAAAAAGTAATTAGATAAATCATGTTAATTTTATAATCTTGAAAACAAATACCAACCTTCTTGATCAACTCCTCATTAAGCCTCAACATTTCCTCCAAAGGAGTGAAGGCAAGTTCCGTATCGAGCTGTGTGAATTCAGGTTGTCTATCTGCTCTTAGATCTTCATCCCCAAAGCATCTGCAAGAAAAAGTAACATAAAATTGGACATGATTCACAATTGTGGTAAACACAAAGAAAAGCAAATTATCTCTTTCTTTTGTCATTGACAGCAAGCTGGAGAAGCTTAACATTACCAATATCAGCAAAGACTTAAGAGGTAAAAAAGAAAAAGAAAAAAATACAAGGAAAGAATGAAAAGCAAAACACATTATAGCAACAGTTATTGAAAAGAAATAATAGCTCATAGAGATCTTTAATGATCAAACCAGAAAAATCCTAGAATGTGAGTGTAGTTTACCTTTACTATTTAGTAGTATTTATCAAATCCAGGCACCATTAGCATTTTCTTGAACAGTTGTGGACTTTGAGGCAGTACATAAAATGTTCCTGGCTTTAAATTAAACATGAGACCAAATCAGATTTGCAGGTAACTTGACCAAATAAATTCTCAGGTAACTTGACCAAATAAATTCTCAAACCAAGAGTTATAATCATTTAGAAGAAAAAAAATTCACATAATTTAATAATACCAAAAATGAAGAGCCTAGCATCAAAGTTAAGAACATAACTATGGATATAAGAAATAGTGTAAATATTTTATGGAATGATCTCAAGCAGTTTGGTTAGGAGTTATGCTAAGTAGAGAATCTTAAAGAATGACACGAGGAGTAAACTACAAATGCATAAACATAAAGCACCTTAACCCTCGAGGGAACCAAATAATCTCTGGCCTCTTCTGTAGTAGATGTAGAGAGTATTGGAGTCTCGATATACCTTATATATCCATGAGGAAAAATTGGGGTCAAAACACTAAAAAAAAGTTTATTAAGGGACTTAGAAACCCAGGCCTAACTCTGAACCCAAAAGTCAGCTTGTGAGTTAGAGGATTACCTAGACTTATAAGGAACATTGTTGTCTTACTCTTAGCCAATGTGGGACTTAACATCCCCCCTCCACATCGGCTAGAGTCTGGATTTACGACACGGTCCGGATTTACAGTACGAGGACCAATGAGAGTGCGAGGAAGCTAAGAGCCTAGCTCTGATAACAACTTAGAAACCGAGGCCTTACTCTGAACCCAAAAACCAGCTTGTAAGTTAGAGGATTACCTAGATTTATAAGGAGCATTGTTGTCTTACTCTTAACCAATGTGGGACTTAACAAAATGTAATCGAATTGATAGTAAATGATTTAAACAGAAGTTCAAAATTCACAACAAAGTATCAGCAATGAAAGAATTTACAAGATGCATGGTACCTCCACGAAACCATGTATGTCCTCTAAATATCTCAAAACAATGTTTCCTAGTGGGATAGTAGAGAATAGGAAGGGAAGAGAAGAGAGGGAACTGTGGGAAAGAAGAGAAACAAAGCTCGAAGCATAGAGCTTTAAGGAGTCAAATAATGGCTTATGGAAAGAGATGATTTTGGCTGAAGATGAAGAAGAAGATGAAACAGAGTAGACTGACCACAGAGAGAGTGCAGTTTCCATTGTCGCCATTGATACACGCAGAGATGAAGACTGCGACACACACAAAGAGGCAGAGAGTGAGGGTGAATTCGATGAAAACCCTACAATGATACAGCGTAAGCGCTAGAAGGGAAGGAAAAAAAGAGAGAGAAAAAGAAAAAAAAAGAAAAAAATTGATAGAAAAATTTGATATTTGGTATAAATAATAGAAAATTTATAGGATATATTTATGTTCTCGGTTTATAAACAATTGAGGTCATAAAATATATTTATAATTTCGATTTTTATTAAATTATCACCGATATTTTAAAAATCAAGATTAAATTTTTGAGATTATATATATGTATTATAACAGTGATTCGATACCAAGATTTACATTTTACATTTATTTTATTATTTTGCCTCCTCGTTAAATTTTCAAGACCACGTGTATATATCGTACCAGTGGCTCCATATCAAGACTTTTACATTTATATTATTATCTCCCCTCCTTTGCACTTATTGCCCACGGATGTTACAGCTGTAGGATTCACACTAATAGCAGTTGTGATACTCGAGACTATATGGTGGCTTAAGAATTGTGTTGTCTTTCAAAATGGAGAAGTAAATGCAGAAAGAATTCTCACAAAGATCTCCAATAGAATCAAGGAATTCTACCGTATATTGGTTGATACAAATGCATGTCCTAAAACTGGTGAGCATGAGGGACAACTTTATATCCCACTCAATTGGAAACCTCCCCCTTATTAAGCTTATAAGTTAAATTTTGATGCGTCGTGGATTAATGGCAAAGCTATATAGGGATCATAATGGGACTTTCTGTTATGGTTGATCCAAGCTAATGAGAGTCCAATCACTGAAAGTAGCAGAGACGTTTGCTTTCTTCTTTGCCTTTCAGGAAGCTCTAAATATGTAGAAGGAGATGCGAAAGTGATTATTAATGCATTGCATAGTCAACTGGCACACACTTTACATCCTATATTTGTAGACATTATTCATTCAATGTTTCAAGAGCTTTGTAGTTTTTCCGTGTTTTTGGCAAGATGCATGGGTTTCTACAAAACGTAGTAGTTTAGCTCGTAATGTTATTAATTGAGTTTTCTGCAATCATTTTGATTGTAAAATTCTTATGTCTATATTGCTATCAGAACTTATAGTCTTTGTAAACTCTTTCTCAAGAATCTAACGGCAATAGCACTGCCTATCTTATTAGAAAGAAAAAAAGTAATGATGGAATTTACCATATCACCCCATACTAGCTAATTTAATGAAGAAAGGTGGAATGTCACCCAAGACCCTCTCAACCGACTTCGTTATTCACCTTTTAGGTAAGTACTAGATATCATGTTAATCTGGTTTTGTATATATAACAGCTTCTACTTGCTTTAATGGAGCAAGAAGAATATAAGAATACATACTCCACTTAATTAATACTCAAGTGTCTTGCCTAGATTCGCTCTCTGATATTACATCTTCTTGTTAGAAAAAAGAAAGATAAAAGATAGTGAACCACAATATTGCTTAACAAAGATACTGTATAGGTATCATCACATTGCTTATTAGAGTTTCTAAGAATCGTATCTACTCGTTGATTTAAAATTGTGTGGGCTCACGTTAGCATGTTATACTAATTAAAAAATATATTAATATATTGTTTTATAAATATTACGATACTTATCTTACTTTGAGATTAATTTTTTAAGATTTGATAACTTATATTGTTTATATATTATACAAAATTTACATGATATTCGAACTTTAATTGAAAAACCAACGAGACTCTTATATAATATATATACACACACATATGAGTCTTATAAAAAAAATGATCAATAAGTGCTTGAAAAGTATTAATATTTTATCATTTTATTGTGCTTAATCATGATAAATAGATTTGATTATGATATATTTTTATTATTATTTATGAAAATATGTATGCTCAGAATCACGTATATGTATTATTATATTTCAGTTATTTTTAGTTTCAAAATGTATAAATTTATCAGTACATGAAGAACAATACTTGAAATACTTAATTTGCATCATAAGAACCTTAAAAAGTAAGATATGTAAATCTTACATGAATAATCAATAAGTTTTTAAGGTGTATAATGTACAATTGAAGAAAAGTGAAAGCATATTGTGGCAAGGATTATATCATGCTACATCGCATTCTTTTCGACAATTTATTGGGCACATTAATTATCATATGCAAGCGTAAATCAAGTGGTGTTGTGACGTGACATGTTTGGGATGATTTTAAGAAAGCATTATGTATCTTATGTCGTGGCGTGAAAAAACATGTGTTGCAACGCATTTTCATTTAAAACACTCAAAACTTTCTATATTCACATATTTTCTTATAAATTGGCACTTAGCCTCTAGATTTTAAATAGTTTTCATATTTTACATTAGGAGCACCCGTATTTAGTTTTATTTTTAGATATAATTTTATAGTTGTTCCACCATCATATATGGATATAGAGAGAAAATTTCTCAATTGTAAAGATGATTCAAGAATTTGAATAAGGTAATGACAATCTATTAAGAGATCCAAAACTATTTTTGTCAAAAGGGATAATTTTATTATTATATCTTTTATTTTTCTTTCTAATTTGTTATCTTTCGTAATTGAATTAACTTTTATTAATTTAATTATGATTGATTAAATCCATATATGAGATTTTAATATTTCTTACTTCCAATGAATGTAAGAATATTTTTATGATTTAAATAAATACGAGTTTTATTTATTTCTTGTTCATATTCTTAAAATTTTTAATTATACATTAATGATGGACCAAATCTTTATTTATAACTAAATAAAATATTTTAGAATTAAGCATTAGTAACATAATCTGTCCTTAATTATGAAAAAGTGAACAAGAGTTTAATTTAATTTCATTTATCAATTTCAAACCCAATCTATAAAGTTATTGATTAAATGAGATTAAATTTAATGGTTAAAAACATCTTTAATTATAAATCAATAATGAATCAAATCTTGATTTATAATTAAAGAATATATTTAATTTATGTTTACTAATTAATTAATTTCAACCACAACTAAGAAAATTAAAATTAATTAAGGACCGTGATTTATATAATTTCTTCAATTTTTTAATTAATTAAATTTAACTATGACATAAAAATTTATTAATTAATTGAACTTGATTTATATAATTTCTTCGGTTTATCAATTATTTAATTTCAAAGTTAATAAAAGAAGTTATTGATTAATTGAGAATTATATAGAATTATCATAACCATAGAAATTTGCTTATTTAAATAAAAAGAAAAAAATTAATAAATATAACTTATTATTTGAATCATTTAATTCGTTAAAAATTATGCTCATTAAAATCTCATATTCATCTATCATCTTAGTTTCAACTGTAATTTAGTAAACTATCTTTCATTTATCTACTTCCCTTTATTTACTTTCTTTAAATATAATTTAATTTATAATTTATTGTTATTTTTTATCGATAAAATAAATTATTAGATTGTTTAGGATATATTTTTTCTTAATTAAATTTAAAAATAAAATATTTTTTTTAAAACCACCGAAATTATTTGATAGACGATATCAAAAGTATACTTATAACTTATTACAAGTGATTCGTACACTTATAACTTATTACAAGTGATTCGTACACTTATAAACTTTTTTTATAAATATAAAATTAGAATGTCAAATTTTTGTACATTAATGATCCAAATAAAATTAAAATATAACAAAAGAAGGTTAAAAATTCAAAATTTGAAGTCAAACGATCCATAATTTGAATGAAATGTTAGTATAAAAAATGAGTGTTTTATATTAATTAAAAAAATATTAATATAATATTTATAGATATTATAAGACTTACTTTCATTTGAAGTTAAACTTTTAAGATTAGATGTTTCGTACTCTTTATACATAATATAAAATTTATATATAATATAGAATATATAAAATAGACATTGATAAGACTAAGTATTTATAACATTACATTAATGATATTTATCAATAACCCATTAATATAATTTTTAAATAATCTAAAATAATATCTATTTTATTCTAACATCTTCAATTATTTATAAATTTAATCTATTTTATTGAGTTATTTATGTTATTCTTTTTTTTAAGTTCACGTGCTTTTTTTTAAGAAATCCCATTAAATTATAATTATGTATTTTTTTAATAATTTTTTGAATGATACAAGTCTTAAAATTAAAATTTAAAAATGCATAATTCCATTTAATTCATTCATTCGTATAAAATAAAATTTATTTAACTCTTATAATTTTTCTTTATTCACAAATATTACATATATAAATTTTTTATATTATGAGTTGGATATAGTCTATAGATCGAAAACACAATCACTTAAAATTATTTGGTTTTAAATAATATTTTATTTTTTATAAAAATTATTTAAAAATAAAGTCTATTATAATAGTGATAAGTAATAATAAAAATAAAATTTGAGATTAATTATTAATCTGATATAAAAAAACATTTACTCAATATGAAAATTATTACTTTAATATTCATCGTAATAAAATTTAATACGATAAAAAAAATGCCTTTCAACAACAAAAATAAAGTTTATCTTAGAATAATGTTGATAAAAATAAAATTCCTAAAAAACCAATAGTCAGATATGGAATGTCATTTGTCCGGTATGGAGCTTTGAGTTGAAGAATTGAGAGCCAATAAACAGTGGAACTTTAAGCTACAGAAAGTCATGGCTTCCCTTTCTAAACTTCCACCATTTGTTAGCCTTCATAGTCATTCTCCTTACCTGTGCCCTCCCGTGACTTTATCCTTTACCTTCTGCTTAACAACGCCGTTTGACTCCCGCTTATGTGCCATTAAGACTGGACCGGATGGTTGTAGTAGGATTCAGAACCCGGAAGGAGTTAGGTCGGGTTTTCTTAGAAAGCCGGTCGTGGTCTCGCCGGAGAAGGAATTGGGTGGAATTTCGGAGAGTTTTGGGAAGAGGGATTACGAGGATGCTGAAGAAGAAGAGGTAGATGAATGGGTGGATTGGGAGGATAAGATTTTGGAGGTCACTGTGCCTCTAGTTGGTTTTGTAAGGATGATTCTTCATTCTGGAAAGTAAGTGTTCAAATTTTATTCCCATTAGATTTTTTTTTGTTGCATAAAGGTTGATTTTTGTATGTGCATATACATCTCGTTTGAATTATTCAAGTTTCCAATGACTGTTAAAGCTAGTTGGATGAGCTTCATAAGTGGTTTTAATGACAAGATTTTGGTAACATTTGCCAGAAATACACAAATTACTGTATCTTTCGTAGAAACACATTAAAAAACAAACTACTAGTCTTAAGCACATATTACTTCAATTTCATAAATATGATGGCAGAGGTGCCTCAAACTTATGCATAAGGTGAAATGTTAAAAATGATAATAAAAATCCTCTCAATTAAGCGAAGAATAGTAAACTAGATCATCAAGCTGTTTAAAAGTTTTGTTGGTTCACTTGCATTGGAGAGTTGGTTTTCCAACAATTTTTAACATAATCAAACAAATCAGAATAGAGTCCATTAGGGATAAATGAAATAGAAAAAAAATCCAGAAACAGATAAATCACAAGAATAGGCTATAGCATCAAAATATTTAGATTTTTGAAAAAAATTTATTAAAATTGATTTTGGGTGAAAATTTAGTAATTATTGTAGATAGGAGCATACATTTGAACTATTTCTTTTAAAAGTAAGTATTATTCTACTAAACACCCCACTACCATGAATCTAAATTCGGATCCCACCGTGTTTCTTTTATTTAATAAATAAAGATTACTTTAATGTTTTTTTTTTTAAATGAAGGTACTACTTTGCCAAACACCCTTGGAATTCTTTTATACATTTGATATCATTTTCAAGTTTCAACCAAAAGTAGAAGTGCATCCAAATGGGCCCTGAGTTACTTATTGCTAGTCTAAATATGGCGGAAGGAGTATGTTTTGACTTGGTTATTGGAAGTTTATATGTTCACCTTTACCCTGAGTGGAAATAAATTCATACTTATGGCTTGGTGTTGTCTCTTAGGACAGAAGTCAATATGTGACTCTAACTGGTGGTATCTTTGTGCGCTTTTAGTTCTCATTTAAACTCAAGTCAAGAGTTTTAGCACCCTATATCGTTGGTAGCTTTATGTTGCTGTATATGGTGAATTAAGCAATAATAATGTTATATACAATAGAAGTCATTGTTTCTTACCCGTGATATTAATTATTTTTGAGAAGAAAAAATATGAAGTAATAAAATCTAGGTTTTGTGCCAGGTTCGTCATATTTATGCTTAATTTTGTTTAGTTTCATTGGTGCGACAATTTTAGCTGTTCCTGAAATTATGTTGCAGATATGGAAGTGGAGATAGATTGAGTCCCGAGCACGAGAAAACCATTCTTGAGAGGTTACTTCCTTTTCATCCAGAGTTTGAAAAGAAGATTGGATGTGGAATTGATTATATCATGGTATGTATACCTCATTTTCCTTGTTATTTTTTATGTGCCTAGAATGATGTTTTATGATTTATGTGTACTGTTGAAGTTGATTTTTTCCTATTTAATACGGAACAAGATTAGAAAAGAGAAAGTAGTTTAATTTGTTTAGGGTTTTTGTTTAGATTTATACTAAAGTAGTAGCTTCTTTTATTTAGAGTTCTTTTTTTGTCCCACATGGAAATTTTATGAACCATTAAAAGATTTTTCAACTTTAAATAATTAGGTCCTATGTTTTTATAAGTCATCCTAGAAAATAAACAATTTAGCTATATTAAAGAAGTTTTCTTCTTTCCCTTTTTCCCTTATTCTTAATTTTTAAGAATAACTCTTATTTCTTTCGTTTGGAAGTTGAAGTCCTCTTATTCGTAAGATAGAGAAATATCTTTAGGCTAATCCTACTCTAGAATTGCTAAAGTATTCGTCTAAAGATAGATAACATAATTAAACTTATCTTATTTTAAATTTGCTAGAGTGCTTGTCTACATACTAGTTTCCTTGTGTTTGTTTTATAACACAAATATAAGAACCTCTTGCCAGAGAGTGAGTCTGGTTAGTATAAACTTTGTTCCTATCTTTCTTATTTCCTAAGTGCCTTCATATTATTGGCGCATTCGCTCTTCTGTCTTGCGTCAGGTGGTATCAGAGCGAGATTCAACTTAGAAGAATGGAACATAATTTGGTGATGCGAGAAGAATATCAACAATTTCGTGAGGAGAATTGACACCAAATAAAGGAGCTTACTGCAACTGTTGCTCAACTGACTAATAATGAAAATAGACCTCAAGTCCAAGCCTAAGAAGTAAGAGGTGCACATGGAGATAAAATCGAGCCAATATCACCCAGAATACAAGGTGAAGGATTACCTCTAAGGAGATTTGTTGATCCAATACCCCCAAGAAGATATGCTGCCTTCACTGATTGTTCTAGTGATGAAGAATTAGAAGAATATTTCAGAGGTCGAGCCAGAGGAGGACATTGTCAAAGAGACCAATAACCACAAGACTATCGTCTCAAAATTGATCTTCCTGTTTTTTATGGAAATATGAATATGAAAGATTTTCTTGATTGGATTTGAGAAGTGGAACAGTTCTTTGATGTTATTGGTCTTCCAGAGAAAAAACAAGTCAAGTTGGTAGCCTAGCGACTTAAAGGAGGAACTTCAACATGGTGGGACCAACTCCAAAAATACAGATTAAGACAAAGGAAAGCTTCGATCAAAACATGGCCTCGGATGAAGCGATACCTAATGCGTATGTTTCTTTCCTCTGATTATGAGCAAATATTATTTCAACAATATCAAAATTGCAAAGGGAATCATTCAGTTCAAGAGTATACTACAGAATTTCATCGTTTATTTGCTCGAAATAATTTGACGAAATCCAAAGCACAACAAGTTGCACGCTATATTGGTGGATTCCGTCTACCAATACAAGAACAAGTATCCTTGCATCCAGTATAGACAGTCACTGATGCCTACAACATGGCCCTCAAAGTGGAGATACAGTTGGACAAGACAAATTCAAGTACAAGATCACAAGGTCCGCTAAGGCCATCAGTTGAAACAACTAGGCCAATATATAACAAAGAAAAAGCACACGAGGATGGCACATCAAAAACAAAGCAAATTCAATTAGAGGAAAACGTTGTTCGTAATCCTCCACGGAACCCTTATGGATGCCCAGCACTAGAAAAATGTTATAGATGTGAACAAGTGGATCATCGTTCTAACCAATGCCCAAAGAGAGGAGCAATCAACCTGGTTGAGAAAGATTATGAAGATCATGAGGAAGAACTAGAGTCTGATGACTGTGAAGGAGCCGAGTTTTCTAAAATGGATGAAGGAAAATGTATTAATTATGTTGTTCGTCGACTCCTTTTATCACCAAAACAAGACACACAAAGGTATAATATCTTTCTCTCTCGCTGTTTAATCAATAATAAACTATGTGATGTAATTATCTATAGCGGAAGTAGCGAAAATATTGTTTCTAAAGATCTTGTAGAGGCACTTAAATTAAAAACTAAACAACACTCATCACCATTTCGAATTGGGTGGATCAAAAGAGTGCATTGGCTCCTTTACTGGAAAAAGAAGATGTCAAAGCTTCTAAAGTGGAGGGAAAATCATTCCTTGCAATATCTCGAGCATTATTCTTTGCAAAAGTGAAACAGAGTAAAAAGATATTTGTCTTGGTAGTCAAAGAAGAAGTCATGTCAACTTCAATCATTCCTATCCATGTCTAAACAATCCTTGATGAATTTGAAGAAATCATGCCAGAAGAATTGCCAACTGGGCTACCACCAATGAGAAATATCCAATATCATATCGATCTCATTCTAGGAGCAAGCCTTCCCAACCTTCCTCATTATTGTCTAAGTCCAAAAGAGAGTGAAATTCTCCAACAAAAGGTTAAGGAGTTAATTAGCAAATGGATGATTCAAAAAAGCATGAGTCTATGTGCAGTACCAACCCTACTAGTTCCAAAGAAGAATGGAGATTGGCGTATGTGTGTGGACAGTTGAGCTATCAACAAGATAACAATAAAATACAGGTTTTCAATACCACATCTTGATGACATGCTTAATATGCCTTCTGGAGCAGCCATAATCTCAAAAATTGACCTACGTAGCAAATATTACCAAATTTAAATCAGACTTGGAGATGAGTGGAAGACTACGCTCAAAACAAAAGAAGGATTATATGAGTGATTAGTGATGCCTTTTGGATTATCAAATGCACCCAACACATTCATACGACTTATGAACCACGTCTTGAAGTCATACATTGGTAAGTTTGTACTTGTTTACTTTGATGACATCTTAATTTATAGTCGAACACAAGAACATTTGGAGCACTTGAAGAAGGTACTCATCGTTTTAAAGAAAAATAAGTTGTACCTTAATTTGAAGAAATGTAGCTTCTTGACCAATAAATTGGTATTTTTGGGTTTTGTCATCACTGCCAATGAAATTGAAGCTGATAGGAGAAAGTAAGTATGTGCAATTCAAGATTGGTCAACTCCTAAAACCATAATCAAAGTTTGAAGCTTCCATGGATTAACAACCTTCTATCGAAGGTTTATTTAGAACTTCAGCATTATTGCTACCCTAATAACTGAATGCCTAAAGAAAGGAAAGTTTAACTGGGGAGAGGAAGTTGAAAAAGGTTTCTAATTATTAAAAGAGAAGTTGACTTCTATACCAGCGTTTGCATTGCTAGACTGTGATAAAATCTTTCAAGTGAAGTGTGATGCCTTGACAGTAAGAATTAGAGTTGTTCTATCTCAAGAAAGGCGACCAATGACTTACTTTAATGAAAAGCTCAACGAATCACGATAAAAGTGGATTACATATGAACTTGAGTTCTATGCAGTATTTCATTCTTTGAAATACTGGGAACATTATCTCATCCAAAGGGAGTTTGTATTGTTCATTGATCATGAGGCATTGAAGTTTATCATTTGTCAAACTAAGCCCAGCAAGACACATGTCAGGTGGATTTTTTGTCTGCAAAAATTTCCATTTGTTCTAAAACATAAGTTTGGTCAACATAACAAGGTGATTGATGTATTGAGTTGTAAGGCAACCCTATTGCTCGCTTTAAGCACTGAAGTTATAGGGTTTGAATATCTTAGGGATATATATGCTGAAGATGAAGATTTTAAGAACCTTTGGGAAAAGTGTCATCTGAAACAAGATGCAGGAGACATACATATACACGAGGAATTCTTGTTTCGAGACACCCAACTTTGTATCCCTAGGACTTCATTAAGGGAGAAAATCATTCGAGATTTACATGTTAGAGGATTAAGTGGACATCTTGGAAGAGACAAAACCATTGCACTTGTTGAAGAAAGGTACTTTTGGCCTCAGTTAAAAAGAGATGTTAGCAGGTTTGTTCAAATGTGTTATGTGTGCCAAACGTCTAAAGGGCAAGCTCAAAATATTGAATTATATACACCTTTACCCGTCCCTAAAACCATTTGGGAAGACTTATCCATGGATTTTGTGCTAGGACTTCTAAGAACCTAATGGGGAGTAGATTTAATTTTTGTTGTTGTTGATAGGTTTTCCAAAATGACGCATTTTATCCCATGTCGCAAAACTATAAATACGTCGAATATTGCAAGACTCTTTTTCAAAGAGATTGTTCGTCTACATGGAGTTCCACGATCAATTATTTCAGATCGAAACAGTTTCTTTCCCATTTTTGGAGGACATTATGGACACGCTTTGATACGTCACTCAACTTCAGTAACACTGTACATCCTCAAACAGATGGTCAAATAGAAGTAATGAGCTGAACATTTGGTAACATGATTAGTTTTCTTTGTAGCAACAAACCAAAGTAGTGGGACTTCACTCTTGCACAAGCTGAGTGTGCCTTTAATAGTACTATGCATAGTTCAATTGGTAAGACCACATTCGAGATAGTATATGTGAAAGCCCCAAAGCATACATTGGACTTGGTTAGTCATCTAAGGATTCATGGGAGAAGCAAGGTTGCCGATGAAATAGAAAATAAAAACTATTCATTCAAAAGTAAAACAAAAGTTTGTAGAGTCCAATGGCAAGTATAAAGCAACAACCGACAAGCATAGAAGGAAGAAAATTTATCAAATAGGAGACATAGTGGTGGTATTTTTTCGAAAAGAATGCTTTCCTATTGGCACCTATAGCAAGCTAAAGGATAAGAAATATGGACCATGTCAAAATATTGAAAAAGATTAATGATAATGCATACATAATGGATTTATCCAAAGATATGGTCATTTCAACAATGTTCAATGTATCAGATATTTAATACTACCATTCACCAGAACCACTCTATCGAGAAGAAAACTCGAGGACGAGTTTTAAATACGTGGATGGGATTAATATGGAACAAGATTAAAAAAGATAAAGTAGTTTAATTTGTTTAAGGTTTTTGTTTAGATTTATACTAAAGTAATAGTTTCTTTTATTTAGAGTTCTTTTTTTTGTTCCACATGGAAACTTTATGAACTATTTTATGGACTTTTCAACAATAAATAACTAGGTTCTATGCTTGTATATCCTAGAAAATAAATAATTTAGTTATATTAAAGAAGTTCTGTTCTTTTTCTTTTTTACTTTATTCTTAATTTTTAGAAATAGCTTTTCTTTCTTCTGTTTGAAAATTGAAGTCATTTTATTCGTAAGATAGAGGAATATCTTTAGACTAGTCTTACTCTAGAGTTGTTAGAGTATTCGTCTAAATATAGATAACATAAGTAGATTTGTCTTATTCTAGATTTGTTAGAGTATTTACCTAGATAATAATTTTCTTGTGTTTGTTTCATAACACAAATATGATGACCTCTTGTCAAGTCTGATTAGTGTAAATTATGCTCGTATCTTTCTTATCTCCTAAGTACCTTTATATTATTGACGCATTCACACTTTCATCCTGCATCACTATTGGTCTAGTTGAATTAATCCTCCATTAAAAAGCAAACCAGGCTTCAAGTGATTGCAAATTTTGTACGAAATAAAATTGGAATTTTAAACTGGACATATTTGTATCCTTTTGTGTTTACAGGTTGACTATCATCCTGACTTTGAAAGCTCCCGATGTTTGTTCATAGTTCAAAAGGATGGGAAGTGGGTTGATTTTTCATATTGGAAATGTATAAAAGGCCTGATCAGGAAGAACTATCCTCTTTATGCTGAAAGCTTCATTTTCAGACATTTCAGGCAACATGGACGTAGATTGTGAAATTCAAATTATTCTATGTTGTTATTTCATTAGAGTAAGCAATATTTTTCCTGTTCCTTTGGTGCTTGTAATAATTCTTCATATTTAAAGTACTGAATCGTAATACAATGAAGGATCATAAAATCTTTAAAGATTCAACTTTTTTTTCAGGTAGAAGACCAGGAAATTATATTAGAACTTTGGTTTAGGGATGGCAGGGGTGTCAGTATCTGAATACGATACAAAAAATCATAATTTATTGTTAATAATAGTTCTATTATAACTAGCAAATTTGCTATATTTTGAAACACTTTAGTGATAAATTGTTGGGTAAACAGTAAATTATTGAATTGTTATGAAAATAGCAACTCCCTGTAAGAACATATCTATACGCTTAGTTGATATTCATTACTTTAGAAATTGGGAGTGGGTGAGGTGGTATTTGCTCTTTTAACAAGTGAACCAACAATACTTTTAAGCGAAGAATAGTAAACTAGATCATCAAAGCTGTTTTAAAAGTATTGTTGGTTCACTTGTGTCAAAATATTACATGTTATAAGTCATTAGAGTAAGCAATATTTATCCTGTTCCTTTGGTGCTTTGTACTAATATAATTTTTTAAGTTATGTCATTTTTAATGGTTTAATTTTATATTTTAGAAATAACGTTTTTTATCTAGTTGATTTTAAAAAGGGGATTGAATGTTGATAAAATTAATTTTTAAATATTTTTTAATTAAATTTATTACATAATTTATACATGATTTTATTAATAGTAGTTAGAATTGTCATTTTAATCATTATTTTTGTCATTAAATAATAATTTTAATAATTTAATATATCATTTTTTTATTTTTTTTAGTTTTAATCTTTATTTTATCCTTATTTAAATAATATTTTAATCATATTTATTAAATAATAATATTATATTATAAATTTTATTTAAAATTTAATTTTTTATTATTTTATAGTCCCTTTTAAGATAAAAACTAGGCAAATAAACTAATTTTCTAGTCTATAAAAAAATGTTCAGTTGAGACGTAGCTTATAGAACTTTTTAAATCTAACTTATAGAACTTTTTAAATCTATCTTATAGAACTTTATGACTATTTTTCCCTTCTTCGCATTTGAAGATTCAATTTTTTTCAGGTAAAAAAGCACGAAATTATTATGTCAGAACTTTGTTTTGGGATGGAAGGGGTGTCAGTATGTGACATAAAAGATTCATAATTTATTGTTAATTGTATTTTTATTTTTAAAATAATAAAGATTATTACAAGAATAATTAAAAAACTAATTCTTTACTGATAAATTGTTGGGTATATCAATTTTTTTTAAAATGTATCGAGATAGGAAAATAATATTTATTATTTTTAGAGTATATAAATTAATATTTTTACATGTTTATAAAATTACAAGTGTTATAAATTTTAAAAAAAAATTAAAGAAATAAGTAATTGATTTAATGAGTTATTGAGTTCAAGTTAAATCGTCACTTGTTCTTCAATCAATAATACCTTGAGAAGTGGTTGCCTTGTGAAGAGATGTATCTGGCATTATTAATATCTCATGAATTGAGGTATTTTGTTATAAGGAGATATATAGTTGCTAGAAGGTACCTCGTTGGATGATGGATGATTAGAGTTTATAAAATATAAATTTAATTAACCTAGAAGAGATGAATATATTATTTTTAATTTTTTTTATTAATTTATAATTTAATAAATTAAACAAAACGATTATGCATGCAATCGTGTGAAAATAAAAAAATAACATATAATATTTTTAAGTGGAAACAACCTAAACCGCAACCATAACCTAAAAAGAAAATTACCGATCCATTAGATCATCTAACTTTCCAATATGAAAAAAAAATGTTCAACTATAAACTCGTTCTTATGCTACACTATTTAGTATACTGTCACAATGTACCTTACTTACGAGTCATTGCTCTATTTTCACAGTTTCCAATATTAGTGTGAGCGATTTCTAGGCCAACGTTTCAATAAGCTCCCCGCTAATCAAATACATTCATGAATCAACTGCAAAAAGGTTAGTACAAAAAACACAAGTACCCGTGTGTATTTTAGAACGAATTTAATAATGAATAATCTGAACTAGATGATTCAAAACATATGTTACTTAAATCAAATCAACTAGTAAATCCTAAAGTAGAAATATTAAGCACAAGTTCAGTATAAATAGCTTGATGAAATATTAATAATCAAATAAAATAATTATGATGTGACAAACATAATTATTTGATCTAACAACTCAAGAACAAAAATAAAGAAGAAGCTATAAGAACATATGATCAAAATATCATAAACTAATTAGGGTTATTAATCAATCAAACACAACCACTAATATTTGATAGATTAACTAAATAAAGAAACCTAAATAATTATGATATTATATTTGCAAAACAAGATATAGCTTAAGAAGAAGAGAATAATGTTCTTGTATGGTTGATTGAAACAATGAGTAATGCGTTTTATTTATAGGAAAAATTAAAACTCTTAATCCTATGTAATTAATAAATATCTTTTATATTACAAGTAAGATTAATGATACTCACTAATTAAGAAGATTCTTATATAATTGATAAATATATTTTCTATTACAAATAAAATTAGTAATATTCACTAATTAAGAAGACTTATATTTAAAGAAGAATTCTTTTAAAGTGACTCATTAATCATGAAAACTCTTATTTAAAAAAGATATTTTTAAAGTATATTTTATGCTATTTTTAAGTTAAAGTTTAGCCATAATTTAGGGTATATTTTATATAATATTTTAGCATATATCTTATTATAATTTAGGGTACATCTTATATAATATTTTAGCATATATCTTATTATATATTTTAGCATAAATATTTTAACAGCAAAATAATTCCAGATTTATATGCTATTAAATGTGTGAGTGCAATCTTATTTGTTATAGTTATAACAGATATACCTGAAGTACGATTATTTAAAATTCTGACATTCTTTCGACTTTGCTTGATAAACTTGATATCGAGCTTAAAAATAAATTTACATGCAAATATTTTATACACTAAAATAACCAACATTTATAATCCTTAAAGAAGAAAATATCTCATTGGGAGGGAATACCTCTTTAATAGGAGTTACCTTTGGTCTAATACCCATTTCATGAGTGTACCTCAGAGTTTTTGCTATCTAAATTCATAACATCTAAATATTACTAATTTTCTTGGTTGATCTTCTAACAAGTTGGTTGGAAATTGTGTTTAAAAAAATGCACCTTGCATGCCATTATAGTAAAATATCACATTAATAATATTAAAATAACAACGAATAATTTGTTCGATATTCTATGCTATTATCAATAAATATATAAAACTATCAAAAGTGATATGAATCTATGTAAGAACAAAACATAATGAACATGTATTGTGCCAAAATAATTATAGGATGCAAATACGGTTGTCATGATATGATTGCCAAAGATGGTACCTTGAATGAAATCTTGTTTGAATAGTGTTATGAAATAGCTTATAAGATTGAAAAGTTGTTCCAGTTCGAGGTCATTAGGCAGAGTTGTGATATTGTTTTTATTTTTTGCAAGTTGGAGTTGATCATCCCTTTTCACATAGTCCGATAGGCATTCAGTCTCACAAGAACCAATAACATGCTAGAGATAAATGCCCTCTCATATGGTTAAAGTTAAAAAAGTTATACATACACACATACACTACTCATTTCAAAATCATAGAATATTTTGGTATTTTTCCTCTCGGGGATATTTCCTGACGCACTACTACTAGCTAGTTTAAGAAAATACTGCTTTAAAACATAGCATACATTTATGATTTTCTTATCCATAAACAACATTCACTAACTATTTTAAATTATTTTAAGGGAATTCGAACTTACCTCACCTTTACACTACTAGAGTTACGTACATATCACCCATTTTGTAGAAGTTAATGCTCTTTTTATACAAATATTAACTATTAAAAAAACCAACTTCTAAATCCAAACTTGCTTTGTATGAGTAAGTAGTATTTTAATTAGCAATGAATATGGCGAAAACTTTGAATGAGATACGAAGTAGTCATGACTCATATGGGGTTTTCTACTATTAAGAGATAGGAATAATCTACCAATAACCTCATACCACGAAGCAAGATAACAACAATATGTTAGGAAATATAGCAATGTAATACAAAAATGAAGTGCAATGTAGTACAAGTGTAGTACATAAAGTTTGTTAGAAGGTTATGATATAAGTGTATTGAACCTATGTGATTTAGTTAGTATTTGTAGCTAACAAATCAAGGCAAGTAGACATGTGTTTTCTTACTATAAATAGAGCAAGTGTTTAATAATATAGTATATTTCTTTTTCATAACAATCTACTAGTGTTTTCTTCTTTTTCCTACTGCTATTAATTCATTTTCCTTGCTATGTCCATAGCTCAAACCTCAAGTTTGATGAATTCTATTAGAGATTCAAGCTTATACAACAATATCAATTAGTCCAAATTTCTCTGTAATTATCTGATCTAAAAAGAACATGTTGCCATTATATATGACTTGCTAGGATTCTTAAATAGATTAAAAATTCCACCAAAACTTATCAAAAAACATGCATTAGAAACAAATCCTAATCTAGTACTCACTAAGATTCAAGAACAACTGGTGATGAATTCTGAGTTTGAAGCTTGGGAGAGGAAAGACAAAATAGTTATGAACTAGATTTATAATTCAGTGTTTCAAGGCTATCTTAGATACATATTTGGCAAAGTTTCAACTAGTGGATACTTGAGTGTATTGGAGAGGAAATTTGTTGATTCATCAAAGATAAATCTCATGTAGTTGTGCTGGCAATTACCATCAATAAGAAAAGTTCAACTACCTATAAATGATTACATCAGTAAAGTTAAAGACATTTCAACAATTTATCTTCCATTGGTGACTCCATCACCATTAGAGAATAGATTCTCTATCTGTTAGGTTGACTGATCTTTGAGTATAACTCTCTAATGACTCAATTGATGTATAAAAAGAAGATGCCATCGCTTGAAGTGGATTTCACAATGATGAGAGTTCATGAACAACAGTTTCATTGCATGCATAGTATAGATCCATAGATAATATAAGCTAATTACATGAGAATAGCAATGATTGAGGGCAATTTTCTTGGTAATCAACAATTACCTTCTAATTTTGCTCCAATAGTTAATACAAATGTACAGTTGTCATCGTCAAGTACACCTGGTAGATAGGTGAACTCTTAACCTTCACAAGGAAGTAATACTGGCAACTTACAAGTGTCTTAGAAAAATTATGACAATCATCAAGAGAATTCTTCACAAGATGATATATCCAAATCATATAATATAGGAAATCAAAGCAAGTACTAAGGTACTTGTCAAATCTATAAAAAAAGTTGGTCATAGTGTTACAAGATGTTATTTTCATTATATGCAATCCAACAATAATGCCTTTAATACTCGTCCACCTAGACCAAATACATCTTCTTCTCACAACAATCCAAACATCAACACTCAACCATATCAAAATTAGCAAACACCTCAAATGTATCTCTCACAGATGTATTCCACAATTCCTCATCAACATCTTAGGCCTAAGACACCTACTTTACCATTTCTTACTCATTTTCCTCAATTCTCACCATCACCAATGACAACTCCATATCTTATGACACCTACACCACCTGTTTTTCCAACCAATCCTATAACACTATTTTCTAGCATAATGAGTTCTCCTATTACTGGTCTGAGTGTTTCTCATAATCAATCTTAGGCTCTTTTACCTAGAGTCTTAATTGATCCAACCTAGTATATGGATAGTGGATCTAACCATTATCTTACAAGTGAGAAAAGTAATATTTCTAATGCAGCACCTTATTCAGGCAATGAGAGAGTTATGCTAGGTAATGGTAAAATCTTACCTATTACTCATTTTGGAAGTAGTATGATTACATTTGGTTGTTCACCTTTAAAGTTGAATAACTTCCTTTATGTTTTATGCCTAGTAAAGAACCTAATTTTTTTTCACAAACTATGCACAAATAATCATATAATAATTGAATTTTATCCTTCACACCTTTACGTTAAGGACTTGTATAAAAGGCATGTTAAGGACTTGTATAAAAGGCATCTTAAGGACTTGTATAAAAGGCATCTTAATGATATGAGGACTTGAACAAGGTTTGTACAAACTTCCTTTAAAAAAATGCTTTCAATCACTCCAAGATAGGTTGTGATTGCCTCAGATTGAAATGAATAATAGTTTCATTGTAATGCTTCTATTATAGTTGATGGTCATCCATGGCATGAAAGGTTAGGTCACTTTCATTTCTTCATTGTTCAAAAGGTTATTATTGATTATGAATTGTCATTAACTTAGGATTCCTTTAATGATATTTGTGCAAGTCTCATAGGCTACCTTTTGTTCGTTTGTATACTAGGACTTCTAGTTCTTTTGATATTGTGCACGTAGATGTATGAAGACCTTATCCTATGACAAATATTAATGAAATGAGATAGTTTTTTTATGGATGATTGCACATGCTTTCAATGGTTATATCTCATACATTCTAAGACTCAAGTAGCTAAAATCTTTCAACATTTTGAAAAAAAAATGATAGAAAGATAGCTCACCACTAGTGTAAAATGATTGCATAGTGTTGGAGACCCAGAGTTTAGAAGCTTGGAACCTTTATTATTTCAAGGAGGTTTTCTAAGAAGAATTTCTTGCCTTTATACCCCATAACAAAATGAGGTAGGGGAGAAGAAAAATAAGCATATGGTAGAATCAGGGATTTCTATGATGGTTAAAGTAGTGTGCCACTTTAGTATGAAAAAATGGCTTTAAAATTACAGCTTTTCTCATTAACGGACTACCATCAAAAACCTCAAATAATAAGAGTCCATATGAGCTGTTGTTTAAGATTAAGCTAGATTACTCATTATTGAAAGTTTTTGGTTCTTTATGTTATCCATACTTAAGACCATATTCTTAGAATAAGCTTGAGATGAAGTCTCAATCTTGTGTGTTTATTGGTTACGATAGTCATTACAAGGGTTACAATTGCCTAGAACCTGTAACTAGGAAAAATTTTATCACTCCCCATATTGTGTTTGATGAAACATAGTTTCCTATTACACAAAACCCACACCTAGTCATAATATCCAATCTCAGTTTGCTCTTGATATAGTTCATATTCCCACCATTTCAAATGTTCCTAAGACCATTTTGAATGTTTTCTCTACTCATACAAATCAAAATTTACAGGTACTTGTGTAGCCTGTTATGACTCATGTGCCTAGTGTTAACACATTGTCTCCTATTTTTGGCTAATAGTTCTTTTCATCTACCCAAGCTATGTAACACTCTGAATAGGTGGATGCTATTTACAAAGAATATAAATCTTTACTAGTTAATAATACATGGGAACTTATTCTACTTTTCAAGGGTAAGAAAGTCATTGGAACAAATGGGTGTTTGTAGTTAAGCTCAAACCATATAGGTCACTTGAGAGGTATAAATCTCGACTTGTAGCAAATGGTTATGACTAAGTGGAAGGGCTGGATTACACTAAGACTTTTAATCCAATGGTTAAGCAAACTACAATCAGAATTGTACTCACTTTGGCCTTGATTGAGAAGTGGATGGCGAGACAACTTGATGTCAGTAATGCATTCCTTAATGAGGATATAGAAGAGAAAGTTTTCGTAACACAACCATAGGGTTTTGTACATCCATAGTTCCCTAATCATATTTTCCGATTGAAGAAGACCTTATATGACATTAAATAGACTCTAGGGGTCTGGTTTAAAAATCTCAGTACATGTTTAATGAAATGGGGATTTAAATGCTCACAGGCTGATTTCTGTATGATGGTGTGTGTTACTTCAATTACTATTCTAATGTTACTCATTTATGTAGATGATATTGTTGTGACAGGAAACAATCCTCTTCTCATTCAAAAGACCATCGCGAAACTTAACTCGACTTTTTCCTTAAGAGATTTGGTGGATTTGAGTTATTTCCTTGATATGGAAGTGGTAAGAACTAGTGATTCCTTTTATCTGTCACAACAGAAATATGTTTAAGTGTTAAGGCCATTTAATGAGCTCTCTAAGGTCTTGTCTCTTAAAGATGGTCAGCCATTTAATGATCTAGTTATGTACATATCAGTGATAAGAGCTCTACAATATTATACAATAATTAGACCTGACATAGCTTACTCAATGAACACGCTATGTCAATTCTCATGCACCAATTGATGTTCATTGGAGCTCAATCAAGCAACTACTCCAATATTTGAAAAGAATTATGGCACATGCACTTTTGTTTTTAGATATTAAACAACTTGACTTTAACTACATACATAAATGTAGATTGGGCTGCATGCATTGATGATCAAATGAGTACCATGGGTGATGCATTTATCTTGATCTTACACTAATACCTCATAAATCCGCCAAACATGAAGTGGTTTTCAGGTCATCAATAGAGGTTCAATTCAGATTACTCGTACAAGCTGTTACATAAATTGCTTGGATGAAACATATTTTGTCTGGTTTAAACATTGTTCTTCTTGCTATTCTCATTGTGTACTGTGATAATATTAGTGTATGTTATTTAGCAAGGAATCTAATGTTACATTCGAGAGTTAAACATGTATATATTGATTTTTTTTCATTAAAGAGAATGTGTTGAACAAATAATTGACAATGGAGTATACTCCAGTTGAAGAACAAATTGCAGATAGTATGACCAAGCTATTGTGCACCCAAAAGCTCCAACAAGTCAAGATTAAACTCACTGTTGTACTTCGAGAATGAGCTTATGGAAAGGTGTTAGACAATATAATAATGTAATACAAGCGTGTAGTGTAATGTAATACAAATATGGTGTCAATGTAAAACATAAAGTTTGTTAGAAGGTTATGATGTTAGTGTATTGAACTGATGTGATTCATATAATATTTGTAACCATATAATATTTGTAACCAACTGATCAAAGCAAGAAGGCGTGTGTTCTCTTACTATTTAGAGCAAGTGCTCAATAATATAATTGACTTTTTCATAATAATTCACTAATATTATCTTCTCCTTCCTACTGCTATTAGTTCATTTTTTTCTTGTATTTTACAGCATGCTAAACAAAAGAAAACAATTAGTATGAACGGACTAAGTGTCATCGTCTTCTTGGTCATCAAGTTTTAATGCTTCAACTCTCAGCATTTTTTTGTTGTGCGGTGGATCAGACAGATTGAAGTTTTATAATTATTAAGTTAAATATTAAAAATTTGTAATTTTTTTAAATAAATATTTTTCTTATATAATTTATGAATTTAACATTATTAATTTTGTTATTATAAAAGGTAATTACTATAATCTTATAATTTATTAAAATAGATATTTTTATTTTATTAAAAATAAATACTTATAATGTATTAGTTTAATAAATAACGAGATTATAATTATTTAATTTAAAAATTATGATAATAAAATTTTATTTATAAATAATATAAAAACACTGTAATATTTTTTCAAAAAATTGTGAAATTTTTAACGTTATAAATAATAATTATAAAATTAAATAGTTATAATAGTGACAGTGAATCAATGACGAAGTATCAATTATGGTGGTTGTGGCGCACAATATCGTTATCTCTGTTTTCGACGTGTCTTGTGTCTATTACCGGCAGTTATGGCAATTAAAGCACTACTACCTGTTCCTAACTAGTTTTTTGTTGTGTTTCCTGGGCCTAGCTTTACGTGTGTATGCCCTTCGAGTCTCTTGTCAAGCTTTGTCTATTAAAGTAAATGATACCATTATTTACATGTATATAACTATGAAAGACTAGTTTGCATCTAGGAATGGACCTATATAATTAATAAATATTTTTGATCCAAAAGAGAGATATATAATTATTAATTTGATGTTTTTATAAATTTTAAAATACATGAGTTAGTAGACAATTTTGTTGTAAATTAGGGTTTACTCCTCTTTAAAAGTAATTAATTACAAAACTTTGATAACGAAGTTTATTTATTTGATAATGTATGATAAAGGTTTGATTACAAAACTTTATACTTTTATAATTTTAAAGTTGTAACTTGTTATCATATCTCTAGAAATCTTACTAATATATTCATTCAATTTTGGAATTATATGCTTTGATAACTTTATATTAATTAAAAAATTAGATATAATTTTCTATTTTACATAAAGTAACAAAAATATTCTTATTTTTTTGATTAATTATAATTCAATTTTAATAGATATTTGTTCAATATGAATTATCATAATTACGATTGTGCAATTGATCGGATATTAATCGACCATTGAGTCTATCCATTGGGGTCAAGTTAGACATATATCCAACTGAACTGGATAGTTATCCAACTGATAGCGTACTTGTTGGAATCGAGTTGGACATGAATTATTTATTTATCCAATTAGTAAGATTTCAATTAAATAGTGATCTTTTATCGAAATGAATTGAACACATGTTAAATTAAATGAATAATAATTCAATTGATCAGAATTTGGTTAATCGGTGATCATATTTGTGGAAACCAAGTTGAATACATTTCTAACTAAATTAAACAGTTTAACATTAATAATTGGAGTAAGAATTAAACACATGTACAATTTATATAAAATGAAAACTTGTTATTCCAAAAAAAAAAAAAAAAAGAAGGTAAAGAAGGTAAAGAAAACATAAGGTGTTTATCAATACTAGGCTATCGTATACTATATGACTTCCTTATTCTCTTTTGGTTGAATGTTAATTATGTCATTGAAAACTATGTATATGCACTTATTTGCCGTCACAATTGTTGATTGCCTTTTCGTTGATGCTCCACTTTATAGTGGCATACTATTGAGAACATTTAAGGACAATCACGAACAGTGAAGCATTTCATCGAACAACTCAGGTGCACTATAAAAGCACAGTTACTTTCAGATGGGAAAGTGAGATCTGAGAATGGTGAAGACCATAATACAGACCCATCGCTATTTGACATCAATGGTGATGAGGAGTTGTTCTCTATACCTTGCAAATAATCTCTGAACTAACCTCGGAACCAACTACTACCTCAAGTTGTTGAACCTTATGGGTAATTGTTGAAGTAGTTTGGGATTTAGAATGAGACTTTGGAGACAAACAAGAGAGAGGAAGAGAAACTCGATCGGGTCGTGATTCTTCTCGACATCGTCTCTGTAGCCATCCCAGTCGTTGGCCAACCACGAGCTCAACTTTGATTTGGAGAGAGATCGTCGGAGGATTCGTTATTGCCATAAAAAGAATAAATGTTAGATTGAGAGAAAAGGAGATGTATGGAGAATGGGAGATGAAGGAGATTTGGAGAGAGATCGTCGGAGGATTCGTTGGTTCAATCTAGCTTATTTTCCAAATTTTTAATTATTTTATTTAGTTTTCAAATCTAGGATTATTAAATTATGATTCTTAAAGACTATTAAATTTAAGTTTATTCAGTATAATTATATTAAAGTTGTATTCAAAATGTTATTAATTATAAAAGATCTAAAAAACGGAAGAATTTTTAAAGACTCTAGATTTTGAGTTAAAAATACACCAATTATGGTCTCACTCCAAATATTCCATAAATTTCTAATGATTTTTGTTTTTTTCATCTTCAACATTCTATTAATCTTTTTTCTAACACTTCTCGATATGTCAGAAATTAGGTTACATGAATTAGGTGGTGTTTGGTTCATGAAATAGAATCAAAATTAAAATTGTAACGACAATTGAACGAAAAAAAAAACAATTTTATTTGGTTTAATTATTGAAATCAAATAAAAAATTAGTATTATTTAATTTATAATTGGAATAGAATAAAAAATATTATATATTATTTTAATATTTTTATATTCAATAAAATTTAAAAAATATTATTTAATTATTATTTTTCGTCAAACAAATTACATTATTAAAATCATTATTTTTCTAAATAATTATTACTTAAAATAAAATATATTATTAAAATTATTATTTTTCTAAATATGATTTAGGGTTTTGAGATTTGAGATTTGAGAATTAGGGATTAGGATTTAAGGTTAAAATTATTATTTTTCTAAATAGGATTTAAAGTTTTGAGATTTATGATTTGAGGTATAGAGTTTAGGGTTTATGATTATATTTATGAGTTAAGATTTATGGTTAAAATTATTATTTTTATAAATAAACTTTAGGATTTAGGGTTTAGGATTTAGGATTTACGGTTATGAGATTTTGGGTTTAAGATTTAGGATTATATTTAGGGTTGGGAACTTGGGATAAAATTGAAAAAAAAAATTAAAATGAGAATGAAATCATGATTCCTTAATGAGAGAGAAGAATTTATGATTCATCTCTTTTAGAAATAGAATATAATGAGAGAGAAGAATTTATGATTCATCTATTTTAGGAATTGATTACATTTCATTCTTACTCTTCAGCATAACCAAGCATAAAATTGAAAGGAATTAATTCTGATTTTATTTCATCTTATTCCAGTAAATCAAACATCGAGTTAAAATTAATCCACTAGATTTTGTCAAAATTTATGTAAATTTTAAAAATCTATAAAAATACAAATATACTTTTTTTAAAGATACATAGTATCTCACTTTGCAACATTTTTGATTATTTGAAAGATACTAATTAAAAATATAAAGTAAAATTTGTTGCATAAATCATCTATCTACATCAATTTGATTAAATTCTGATCTTAGATTGTCGGGCAAATAAACAGTAAATTTGCTTAGAGCTTTTTTTTTACTTTTTTTTATTTTGACTATTTTATAAACTATTTTTTTTTGTTTTTATTTTTTTAAAAAAAATCTAAAATTTGTTAATTATTGGTCTTCAAATCAAATCTACAAAGTTCAAAAGAAAATTTTATTTATGCATTAGTCTTAGAAGCATACTCAACATAAAAAATTTCAAAAATATTTTCAAAATTATATTTTGGCTTAAAAATGGTGGAGATTGTGGGAATGTTTTTTTAAAAAATAGTTATAATATTTGACAAAGTTACAATGATTTAGTATGTATTTTTTAGTAAAAGATATGTTAAAGAATTACAATTTTTAGAAATAAAATACTATAATTTATTTTAAAAGATTGTGACATTTTATAAAGAGACATAATTTTTAGATGAATTATAATAATTTATGAATAATTATATTAGTTTCAAAAAGATATAATTTTTTAAAAAATCAAAGAGTTATAATTCAACTTAATTAGGTGCATAACATTTTATAAATAAATTTCTCTTTCATCATTTGTAAAAAAATAATAAGTATGTAAATAACAATAATGAGAAAGATTAATAAATATTCTATAAACTTTAATTATCTTAAATATTTTTCAAAATAAAATATATTTTTGGGTTATCTTTGTGAATGTACACTACAAATAAAATATTCTATAAATTTTAAAAAATAGTTATAATATTTGAAAAAGTTACAATGATTTAGTATGTATATAAGATGTTTCATTATATCTTAGAAACATATTTATTGAATCATATTATATCACTAAATTAATAAGGATAAATAGTATTTTAAGGATAGTAATTTAAATTCGTACTAAAAATCAAAAACTATATTATTTAATATGATTTTATAATATTATAATTAAAAAATTTAAAGATTTGATTTAAAAATTATGAATATCAACTATGGTAATAAATATAAGAATTTTCCTAACATTTTTTACCTTTAATTTTTTTCTTTTAAGATATAATATAATTTGTTTGTATTATAACAATCGTTAAAAATTTTCAATCATATTAATTTTTATACTATGATTTTGGATATACATATAAAAAAATATTTTTAAATATATAATTAAAAATAAAAGATAAGTCATCCCATGCAACATTCTTAATTATTTTTTTCATAATAAATTAACAATGATATTTGTCGGTCAATTTTGTGAAATAATAGTAAGACTTACAGAGATTGGATATATATGTACATTGCCCTAATCCATCTTTTTAAATGGCAAATGATAATACTACGCACGATCTGTTTATATTTAAAAGCATCAATGATTAAACGGTATATAATTCTCGTAACATGGGGATAGTAAGGTTTTGTCGTTTGCATTGATGATCTTAATCCACAAGCAAGAACATCATGTCCACATCTTTATTTTAAAAGTCCAAGTTTTACATGTGAAGATTAAAAAAATCTCTCCACTTTTAGCAGAGAAAAAAATAAATTATAAAATTAATATTTTTAAAATTTATAATAATAAAAATATTATGTTCATACATCTTTTAATTTATAATAAGATTTTGTTTTTATTATTATGAATTTTAAAATAAAAAATTCCACATTTTTTCGCTTTAGGAGGTCCCGATGAAAATGACTAGCTCAACCTCCAAGAGATATACATAAGAATATTTTTCGCTTTGGTCATCTTCTTCATGTCTTGGTATAGATAGTGAAAGAGGAAAATTTTTGGATAAAATATTTGATAGAAATGTAAGATATCTTTTGTTAGATAGGATTATATGCAATAAGTTTTAAGGATACAATGTAATCAAACTTTTTGTGATAATCTAATAATATTTATAAGTATTATAATTTTTTTAAACTTTACAATAAAATTAAGAACAAAGATGTCAGATAATGACTTAAAAAAAATTGTTGTGTTGAAATGTTCTTAGTATGTATTTTTTGCCATAAAATCAACTATTATTTATAAAGTTTCAATGGGTATGAATTTTACCATTTTATTTGTGTTTTTATTTTATTTTTAAGAGATGTTCAAATGTATGTAAATGTTATTTCAATAAAATATATTTTTTATTTTTATCTTCAAAGCTAAAAGACACTTATTAAAAAAAAAGGAACTTTTGATTGAAGAGTCATATCTTAATCAAATGTTATGTTTTCTTATAAAAACATATTTCTATTTACATGTAGAAAGCCAAAAGACACATATACTTATAACATTGTATATTTACTAAAAAAATATATTTTAAATAAACACATTTATTGGTCAAACAAAACAATTTTTATGAAAACCATTATAAATAAAATAAATAATTCTAATTTATTTTGAATGTATAAAAATAAATATTTTTTTCTAACAAAAATTGCATAAAATACTAAAAAATTATAAAAATGATACTCTAAAATTTATAATAATAAAAATAATACTTAATAATATTGAATAATTTTTAATTGAACGATATTTAATATTGAACAACTCTCAATAACCGTAACTCAATTTAAATGATGTATAATTAAACGACGTTTAAAATAAAAATGTTATTTCTATTAATTTCTCTAAAATATTTGAACATTTTGTAGTGCGTATAAAATAACTCTTTCATATGCTTAAGAGCATCTCTAACCTAATACACATTTTGGATTGCACTATATTTTTTTCTCTCTCTAATCTACGATACCAAATATTACACTAAAGGATATATTTTTATATAAAATATAATATTTTTTTATTTTTTTAATTATTTCTTTAATAATTATTATATTAAATTAATGAATTAATTATTTATCATCAATATTTAATTTATAATAATAAATTTAAAAGTTATATTCTCAAGGAAAAAAATTAAACTTACGCTAGCTAAAAATATTAATTTATTATATGAATTAAAAATTACATTTAATTTTTTTTAAAAATAAAAGTATATACTTATATTGTATTTAGTAATTTTTTTTACTAATTTTGTATTATATATTTAATTTTAATTTGTTATATATAACAAAAGTAAATAATTTATTAAATAAAAAATATAATCACAACAAATTTTAGTTAAAAATATATAATTAGAGAGAAATATAAATTAAAACAATATTTTTAAATTTTATTATTTAAAAAATAAGCATAAATAGTATCGCATCAAATAAAATATAACTTATTAAATTTGACACAATGTGATATAATTAGTGTAATATTTGATGTTAGCTTAAAATATTTTTTACACCAAAAATTACACTATTTTAATGCAATGATATTAGTCAAAGAAACCATAACTAGCTTCATTTTTTTTCACTTGTGATAAAAGAGAAATTTTCAACCCTAATTACTTTTAACCTAAGTACTTTTAATGTTTTATTTTATGCTACCCATCACCAATAAAGATGCAAGGAAACAACGATATATTTAGTTTTTTTTTTAAAATATTTTATTCATATATTATTAGTTTTGTTACTATAAATATCACGCGTGTTCATAAATTGAATCAGATCGGACCAAATCGTAAAATCGAACCAAATCGTAAAATCGGATCGAATCAGATCGGATCGAAAGGTTTTACAAATCAAACAGTCCGGTCCGATTTGTACTAATTTTAAACCGTTCGAACCGGACCAGATCAATTTAATAATATATTAAAAATTTCACATTATTCTTCATTAAATGTATAAAAAATCGAATCAAAATTGTTTTATAAATAAAACGATATGATCCAGTTTTTATTACTTAAAACCGTTTCAAACGATCCGATCCAATCCGGTCCGAGTAATATAAATGGTCTGATTCGGTTAAAGTTTTTTGACCAAAATCAGACCGGATCAAACCGTTGGACATCCATAATGAACGAAATTAGTATATTAAATTATTAAACATAATATTTTAATCCTATAAAATTACTTATTTTTACATTATAAATTTATTAATTATTAAAAAGTAGATAAAAATTCCAAATTTCTGAATATCATATAAAAAATGTGAGTACATATATGTTTTTTTGGTTCTTATATAGTTCTTAAATTATTTTATATATATTTAAATTTATATAATTCACGTGATGTATTTTTAATATTTTTTAATATTTAAATTTTTAATCTATTTTTTAATTATTAATAATGGATTCAAAAATTAGAAAAAATTGTATAATTTAATGATAATTAATATGAGATATTATTTGTTATTTTTAGAATATAATTCTTATAAATTAGATTATTTTTTCTCAATTTTTTATTAAATAATTATTTTAAAAAAATAACATTAATATTAATTTTTATTAATTTAAAATAAAACATTACTATATATTTTAATAATAATAAATTATGTAACTAATGAATAGATCAAATTAGATCATTTATATTGCATAAACTAGATCGAATCAAACCGTTTGATTATTAAAAAAAAATATTATAAGTGAACAATTTTGTCCAATGTTCAACGTTTTGGTCATGTTAATAATATATATAAATATGATATATTTTTAGTTAAAATATGATAAATTTAATTAATAATTTATAAGAAGTAAAATAAAAAGTTTAATATATTATTAAAATAAATTTGATTTGATTGATAGATTTAAAAATTAATATTATTTAAAAAATAATTTTAATTAATATAAATTGATATAATGTCGTTCGATGCTTATCCTAACTTGTCGGCACAATATTTTCACGCGCCTAAGCCCAAATCTTGCAGAAAACATGTCGGCTATAGGACAAAAATTTCCTTCACTTTTTTTTATTGTGGGAGCAATGCGTGCTATACATACCTTATCCAACTACTCTATGCCACCAAAATTCAGCGGTCAGCAACCTCATTAGCAAAAAAAAAAAAAAAAAACACTCTTTTAATCCCAGCTCTTCTTTTTCAAGTTACGTGTAGGTCTAAGATACCGCCAGATTTCAGAACTCCGTTGGCAAAACATTAATCATAGCCACCATAGCATTCCAATTGGACCACGTTTCGAATACCAACCCGTTCACATAAAATTAAATTAATATTTTTGATTTTAATAATTTTGTAGGTTGGCTTCTTTGCGATCCACCCACTAGCCCTCTCTTTCATTTCCAAGTGTCTTCAAAGCTAAAATTTGGAAAATAATTGAGAAAATAACAACAATACGTAGAAAATTATTTAAAATTATTAACAGTAAAATTAATATTTTTATTTTAAAAATTAAAAAAATTAATACTAAATAAATCTAAATTTTCATAATTTAATTTAAATAATACTTAATTATACGATGTTTAAAGTAAAATAATGTATCACATTTTTTTAATATTAAAAATTAAAAAGTGAAAATAATAATTGTTATTTTATGATTTCAAGTTTTAATAGTATAATTTTTATTATTTTTTTTTCTTATTTTAAATTAAAAATATATCAGTTAGTATTCGTATATTATTTTTATTATTATAAGTTTTAAAAATATTATTGTTATAAATTTTACCCACAAAATATCATATTTTATATTTAATTTATATATTTTTAATATAAATTTTTTAATTTTTTATATTAAATATTATTTAAATTAAATTATGATAATTTAAATATATTTAATATTAAATTTTATTTAATTTAATTTTAATTATTATAAATATTATTTTACTTAATTTTATAAAATAATTTTGATATAATTACAGTAAAACTATCTTTAAGAGAGGTATAAAGTAGATCTAAGTAAGGGTAAAAAAGTTAAGGAAATAAAAAACAATGTAAAAAAGTTAAGGAAAATAAAAAACAATGTAAAACCATGTCTTAAGATGTATACGTACTTTACTACAGAAAAAAATTTCAAAAATAGAAAGCGAAAAACAGAACTAATAAAAAAATTGTCATTTTTGAAACGTAAAAGACAAATACTTGAGAAATTTAATACTTTACTTAATAATTTAATAATCAAATATATATTAAAAAATAAAAATTTTATTACGAAACAAATAAAAATTACTCTTATTACATGATATTGAAACAATAATTTTATAATTATTCAATAAAAATTATGAATTTATAATTTATTATACTTTAATATCATTATTATTATCAATTATAACATTTAATAAATTAGAGAAAAAAATCTATTTTATAACAATAATTTATATGACATAAAAGGATAAATAAAAAAATTTAATTATATTAATTAATAGATAGTTGATATATTAATTTACCTACTTGAAAAGGTTTTTTATAATAAAAATGTTATATAAATTAAGATAAAATATTAATAAAATTATAAAATAACTTTTTAATTTTTAAAATATATATCATTTTATTTTATTTTATTTTTATATAATAAAAAAATAATAAAAAATAATTTATAATATAAATTTAATAAAAAAATAATATAATATATATTTAAAATTAAATTTATTTCAGATATAATTTAAATAAAATAAAATAATATTATATTATTAATTTAGTAAGGATTAAATAAAACTTGTAATAATAACAATTATACATCGAAAGGGTGAAAGAACAGCCGACACATGTCGCTTATAGAGGGAGCTGCTACTTCGAATAAAAGGATCGCAGTCAAATAAAACCCACCAGATCAGTATGAGAAATGATCTGAAAATCACCAAAATATCCCATTTATAGAAACTCCGCCCCCCAATTTATAGGAAAAAGGTAAAACAGCGTCTTTCACTCCTCTTCGTCTGTCTGATATTTGATTTTTTTTTTTCTTTCTGTTTTTTTCTTTTCATGAGTAGTTGTTTTTTCTCTTGATTCCCAAAAAAAAAAAAAAAAAAACCTATTTTTCTTCTACTATTGACACCTGTTCTATGTTTATAATCGTTTGTGTCTCCGATCTGGACTACTTTTAGCCTTTGGGTCTTTTTCTAATCTGTAATTAAGGTCAGGTAGCTTTCGGTTTCTGATAATACTTGAGCTGTGCTGGTCTGGATTTTAATTGGGCCTCAAGATTTTTGAAATTTCCATATGGTTGGTGATTTGAGCTTTCTCTTTTGTACAGACCAGTGATTCTCTTTAGTCGAAGATAACTGATGAACATTGTCAATTTCTTTTAACTGAGAGGGTATTGTTACTTTTGTTTATAAGCACAATAATATTCTTAGCTTGCATAGGGTTTTGATTCTGTTCTACTCAGATTTCAACAAAAAATGGGGTCAAATTTTAACTTCAAGAGTTTCGGAAACGATCCACCGGCCGACGGTAGTGGTAATAGGCTTCCAGGAAACGATCAACTAGCAAGACAACTCTCGATCTACTCTCTGACTTTCGATGAGTTGCAGAGCACCATAGGTAGCTTAGGTAAGGACTATGGGTCTATGAACATGGATGAGCTTCTGAAGAATATTTGGAGCGCTGAAGAGAATCAGAGCATGGCTATGCCAAGTGGGACAGCTGGTACTGGACGCGATGTTGATGGTGTACCGCTGCAGAAGCAAGGCTCGTTGACTCTGCCAAGGACCCTTAGTCAGAAGACTGTAGATGAAGTTTGGAAAGATATATCGAAAGATGAAAGTGGCTCTGGTAGGTCTAATATGCCTCAAACTCAAAGGCAACAGACTTTGGGTGAGATGACTTTGGAGGAGTTCTTGTTTAAAGCTGGCGTTGTTAGGGAAGATGCCCAATTGAATGTAAAGCCACCTAACGCTGGTGGTATTTTTGGAGGTATGTTTATGAATGAATCATCGCGTTCTAATAATCCTAATGGATTAGGACTGGGATTTCAGCAGATGGATATGAGTACTGGTTTGATGGGAAATCAGAGAAACGATCAAATTCCTATTCAACCTGCGAAATTACCGCTGAATGTTAATGTAATTCGATCAAATCAGCCACAGTTGTCCCAGCAACAGCAACAGAAACAGTTACAGCCACAGCAACAGCAACAACATCAGCAGAAAATTTTTCCCAAGCAACCAGCTGTGAGTTATGGATATCAGTTGCCTCTTCCAACGAGTACTCAACTGGTTGGTGCTGGATTGAAAGGTGGAATTATGGGAATTTCAACGGAACATGGCTTGAATAATAATGGTTTGGTTCAAGGTGGAGGGATGGGAATGCTTGGATTAGGAGCTGGGGGTGTTACTGTGGCAACTGGGTCACCTGCTAACTTTTCTTCTGATGGGATGAAGAGTAATGGTGATACCTTATCTGTTTCACCAGTTCCTTATCTCTTTAATGGTGGTTTGAGAGGAAGGAAACGTAGTGGTGCTGTAGAGAAGGTTGTTGAGAGGAGACAAAGAAGAATGATCAAAAATAGGGAGTCAGCTGCTCGGTCTCGAGCTCGCAAACAGGTGAATATTTTGTTTCTATAGCTTCAAAGTTTAGTGAATCAACTTCCTTTGAGTTAAGGTTTGGTGCATGTGTAGATAGGTGGATCCTTTGTTTGTTTAAAGCTTGTGCTTAAATTGAATTGGGAATGCATCATCACTCACTTCGATGTAGTTTGATCAAATTGTGCAGTGATGTCAAGTGGGAGAAAAATATTGTGGTGGTCAAGTTTAACTTTTTAACACAGCTACCTTCAGGGATTTGCAAAATTCCAAAACTGTAGATGCTTGTTTTATACGATTAGAACACTTTATCTCCCAAACTCTTGACAAAATTTCTTGAAAGAATTAAAGCCTCATGAGTCATGACAGCATATATAGTATATTAAATAGATAATGAGTTTCATCTTGTTGTGTCTTTATAAGTTTTACTGGTCATTGACCTTCTGCTTTATTTGATGTGCCCTAAATCTTCATGGAAGATTCTGTGGCGGGATGGTTATCTAATAGAAACATATCATGAGAGGAGATGAAAGATTTGAGAACTACAATGATGACATGTTATAAGGATCCAGTTTATTACAAGGTAATGGGATGTTGTTTTGGTGAAAATAGCATCAGGTTAAGTTGTATATATCCATCTTAAGAAACAAAGACGTTGAAGATTATCACAGTTCTGTAACTGTGACCTTAAATCTATTCCATTCAACTTTTAGTTTGGGATGGAGCTAGGTTGTCTTTACTATTAAGATTATCATCTACAGTTCTACCCACTAGTTTAACTTTTCCTTCTATATCCTCTTTTGGGTTTTTCTAGGCTTACACTACGGAGTTAGAAGCAGAGGTGCAGAAGTTGAAGGAGGAGAACCAAGATTTGCAGAAAAAACAGGTAAATATGTTGGGTTATACACAGTTCATTTTTACGTAGTGATTCCAGTGTGCCCAATCAACCCTACGTTTAACTATTTTGAAATTGTCCTTTGGTTGCTGCAGGCACAAATGATGGAAATGCAGAAAACTCAGGTACTTTGAAATCGATTTCCACATTCTTTATACCATTTCTCTTATTATTTACAACTAATCAACCTACAACCTCTATATATTTAAGGTCATTGCGTCTTACTTTTGATCATCCGAATCATATTATTTGCATGACATATATGTGAATGAAATAGGTAAGATTCTAAAAACTTGCATAACTATCCCACCATCCCCTACCTCCTCCTTTTTGCATGATCAAAGATACTAGTGACGGCAAGTTTTAGTTTACAAGAAATGATAGATACCAAGAAACTGTCTTCATTTGTTTTTAGTGATTATAGTACTCCTGTCACCTGTATAGTTTGAGTTCTATCCATACTCAGTTTGATGCTGATGTAAAAATAGTGATGCACCATTCTCTCTCCTTTTTTTTTTAATGATATCGGTGGATAACTAAGTCGAAACTTTGCTAGCGATGTTATTTGGGATTTCATGCTGAATACAAGTCTTTTGATGTACTTTAAATATAGAGTAAATACTAAATAAATAGGCCTTTGGACATGTAGAAGGTCTGGGCTTGAGTCTTAGCTATGTGTGAGCGTAGTATAGTAATTTTTAAAAAAATGACTTTCATAATCTGAGTGGTAGGATATTATTGAAGCCGTAATTGTATTCATCATTAAGAACATAAATTTGCACTAATGTAATGCATGTAATATACTATTTAATGATGCCTTAAAATTACATGACCACATACCCAAAATAATTTTTGTGACCTTTAGTCTTCTTTAGTATATTGGAATATATTATCATGTCTCATCTATAAGGGCTTATGCCTGGCCTTCTAAATTCTGTGTTGTGATTCACAAACCCTATTCCTTGGTATTTTTATTCTGGGTCATTGCACAAACACTTATTCTGACCAATAATACCATATCAAAGGTGATGGAGATGATGGATCGGAAAGGGGGAGCTAAAAGACGGTGCTTAAGGCGGACGCAGACAGGACCATGGTAAGTTGCTGGAGGAGAGATTGAGATTTTGAGGATGAAAGATATGGAGGCTAGGTTATATTGTACATAGAAATAGCGAATGTGTCTTCGGTTGTAGTTAGGGGAGAGGTTAGTATTGTGCTGTAGATTAATACTTTATAATATTTGTGATGCTCATTCGCTTCTCTTTGGAATATTATCAGTAGAGGTAGGGAAAGGAGAGGCAGACTACAATTCGTGACATATCATATGTTTCAGAGCATCTTTACTTTGAAAGCAGCGTGCACACAACACTTTGCAACATTTACGTTTTGTGGTGGCTTCATTTAATTTATTTATTTTTTATGTGTTGGCATTTTACTTCTCACATCTCTTTAAAAGAAGGAAGGAAGGGGCCCAAAAAATAAACAGAGATTTTGGCGAAACTTGAAATCTTTTGAGTGTCCGAAACAAAAATTATGGAGTGGTCGATTTTTCCATAAATTTTGTTTTTTTAATAATTTATAATGATATAAAACAAATACTTAATTTACAATAGATTGTTACAAACTTAATTTATTACAAATAATTTTATAAGATAAATATGACAAATCCGACTTGGTCGGAGAGTAATCACTTTTAGGTAGAGTTTATTCATATATAATTATGTTATCTTGGGAAAGATGTTTAAGTAGCTATTAACTTACCAATTCATTTATACAAGTAACGTGGGATTCAATTGTGTAATTATATTTTACTAATATTTTAGGATCGACATCCACGTCGGTTTATAAGGATTAGGTGATTTCGCAGACCTAATAATAGCAGCCTTTCTTACGCTTGGATAACTTTATGGATCTATTGTTAGCAGTTCTCCATAGTCTCTCTCCGTCTTTGTTCTGTTGTCAGCAGTTCTCCATAGTCTCTCCGTCTTTGATAGGTCATCTTGAAGGATGCTTACTCTGGCACCAATTATAACTATTATTTTGGATAAAATTCATTCAAGATCTAGGAGTGATTAAATAAACCGATCAATTTCTTTAAAGTGAGAAATTCGATTAGATTTGTTGGATTCGATTCAAATTAAATTGAAATTTTTTATAATCGGATTCGGATTAAAAAGTATATAATCCTTTTAGATTCGGATTGATAGCTTTTATAATCCATTGTATATTATCTGGATTGAATTACTATTAAATTATAAATAAATATATGTTTTATTTTATAACGTATTATATTTAAATATTATACATATCATAATTATTTAACTTAAAAAAATAAATATGAATATTTATAATAATTTAATAATTATATTCGCATATTTCTTATACATTTGATTTTCTTAGTTATAATTATAAATAATAAATTTTACTACAAATACATAAATTTAAAATTGAAATATTATGTATGTTATGTTTTATATATGATAAAATTTTATAAATAAATTTCAATATCAATTTAATCTTATCCAATTTAAAAAAAATTAATCTGTTTGGATTCGGATTGATTATATTATCGAATTGGATTTCGCTTGTAAATCTTCAAATCTACTTCGGATAGACCAAAAACGGGTAGTTTTGATCTGTTGTTCATTGCTACGAGGAGTTCTCTAGAACTATCTGAAATTGCCTTCCATCATTTGGTTAGTGTAGCCCCTTTTGGTTTGAATTGCGATCTATTCTTCTCTCCATATATTTCCTATCCTACCTTATTAAGATTGGGATGAAAAAGTTAAGAAAAAATAATGATAAAAAAATAAGGATAGAATCCAAGTTCTTGTTTTTGACGGATTATCAAAATGGAAAATTTGATGAATCGTATTAGTAACATTGATCTCACTTTAGGGGTTCGATTATCTTATTGGTCATAATTGCTTGTGCTGCTTGGTTCATTTTTAAGAAGTCTGAATTTTGATGCACTTTTGGGAGATTATCAAAAATCTGGACCAAAAATGAAGGTTTGAATATGCAAGTTGTTGGCGAGTATATTTATATTTTCCAATTGGAGAAAAATGTTGAAATGAAATCAGTTTTGAAGCGTGCTTTTGTTAAGCTTTGATAATTGTCATTCATTTCTCTTTCTAACCTAATATTCAATTATACTCTAATTTGAATCCAAATTCATGATATACCCATGGATTAGCGTAGTGAGGTTATTATGACTTGAATTGCCAAAACATCCGGTGTAGTAAATGAAATTGAAAAGTTCTCCTTGGTTAGTGGTAAAAGGAGATCCGGGAAAGTGAGATTTATGCTGTCTTTGAATGCATGCCTTATTCATGTTTCTACTGTGGGAAGCATTGTCAAATATCTCGATTTTATAGTGAGTCTAAGGACAAGTATGTTGGTTTTGGAAGAAAGTATGGCTTTGGTGATTGATTGCGTGTTGGTACGAACTTGAAGGTAGGGGCCTGATCACATAAATTGGGTGTCCTTTAAAAGGATAACAAATGATGATGCTGGTACTCGGCTCCTCTTAATGATGGCTTTCAGTTCAATGTTGAAGATGATGGTGTAAGGACTATGAGTGTTGGCTATTTTCGTGGACAAAATATTTACTTGTAAATTTATTTTTAGACCTGCTATCAAGTTTATCAAGAACAACCAAACAAATGTTCAAGTTCCAAATATCCGTACTTCAGGTATGTATTTTATAATTACGACACATAGAATTTCATTTATACATTTAATAATACATGTTCACAAATCTAAAATTATTTTTGGTGCTTAAATATTTTTTATGTGTCTTAATATTTTTTAAGATGTGATTTAAAAATATAAATATTTTTTATTAAGGCTTTGAATGGGCTTTGAAAAAATTAAGCCCAAAATGCATTTAAACCTAATATTATTAGGTATTATTATTATCTATAAATATAGAGACATTAGGGTTGCTTTAGGGTGTGCTGAGAAAAAAAAAGGGCTACCGCATTGAAACAAAGAAAAAGAAAAACATTCAAAATCTGGTGAAAAGCTAATTGATATTTGCAATAGTGAAGATAAGAAGTTAATTAACGTTTGCAGCAGTGAAGGTGAAAAGCTAATTGATATTTGCAATAGTGAAGATAAGAAGCTAATTAACGTTTCCAGCAGTGAAGGTGAGAAGCTAATTAATATTTGCAATAGCAAAGGTGAGATCAAAGTTAATTCATATTTGCATCAGCATACAAAATAATTAAAGTACAAAAAATTAGAGAAATTGATTAATATCAAATTGATATCATATTAGAAGTATTTATTAATAAATTATTTGATATGTTTTATTTTTATGTGACTTCTTTTTACTAGATTTATACATGTTCAGATCAAATAATTTTATGTGATTATAATTATTTGATTAGATTATTAAATTTCAAAGAAGCTATTTTTTATTAAATTTATGCTTAATCTTTTTGCCCTAGAATATTCTAGTTGATTTGATTTAAGTGATATATGTTTTGAATCATCTAGTTAGGATTATTCATTGTTAAATCCGTTCTAGAACACACACGGGCACTTGTGTTTTTGTGCTAACCTTTTTGCAGTTTATTTGTGAACGATCTGATTGGCGGGGAGCTTATTGGAACGTTGGTCTGGAAATCGCTCACGCTAATATTGGAAACTGTGAAAACAGAGCAGGGGCTCGTAAGTAAAGTACATTGGGGCAGTATCCTAGGGAGGGTAGCATAAGACCGAGTTTGTACTTGAACATTTGATTTTCATAGTGGAAAGTTAGGTGGTTCGGTGGACCGGTGGTTTTCCTCTTAGGTCATGTTTGTGGCCTAGGTTGTTTCCACCTAAAAATATCGTGTGTTATTATTTCCGCACTTTACTCTTACACACGATTGCATGTCTGGCCGCTTTGTTTAGGTTATTAAATTATAAATTGATAAAAATTAAAAATAACCTATTCACCCCCCTCTAGGTTAATCAGGTCCATATCTTATAAACTTTCAATTGGTATCAAAGCGAACACTAGACACACTTAGTGAAATTGATCTTTAGGGACACACACACTTACTTATGGACCAAATGAAAGAAGGTGGGTCATCTGTTAGACCCCCACTCTTTGATGGGTTTAATTACCCTTACTGGAAGGCTCGCATGCAAGCCTTTCTCAGACAAGATGAAAAAGTCTGGGATGCTATTCTTGATGGTTGGGAACCACCTTCTGTAATGAAAGATGGTGTAACAATCATAAAGCCAAGAAAAGACTGGACCACTTAAGAACGCACCCTTAGTGGGGCAAACCAAAAAGGTCTAAGCTCAATATTCGCTGCAGTGTCGATGGATGAGTTTCGTCGCATCTCCGACTGTGAGACTGCTAAAGATGCATGGAATGCACTTGCTCTTGCTCATGAAGGAACTTCCCAAGTAAAACAAACAAAATTGATATTGCTAACATCTGAGTTTGATTCTATTAAAATGAGCAACAATGAAACGTTTGGTCAATTCTATGCTCGCTTCTGTGATATCACTAATGCTTGTTCTAACCTTGGTGAGAAAATTCCACAACCTATACAAGTGCGCAAACTCCTAAGCTCTTTAACAGCTGACTATAAGATGAAATTTACAATGATAGAGGAAAGCAAGAATGTAGACACACTAAAAATTGATGAACTTGTCGGGTCAATCCAAACCTATGAGCTTTCTCTTGATCCACCCAAGAAAAATAAGGATGTGGCATTCAAAAGCTCCAAAAAGGACATCTCTGATAGTGATGATGATATGAATGATGAGTCACTAGTCTTGTTAGCACGAAAATTTAAGAAGTTCATGAAGAAGAAGGGTCAACAGAATAATCATTTCAACAAGGGACAATCCAGTCGTTCGAATGACCGAAAGTCAAGGGAAATCAAGTCTCCTAGCCTTGATGGTAAGAAAAGTAAGCCCACTAATCCTCAATGCTTTACTTGTGGGGGATTTGGTCATATTTCTACAGATTGTGCTAACAATAAAAAGAAATTTGGAAAAGCCTTTAATGCTACACTCAGTGACACAGAAAGTGAGCAGGACAATGCTAGTAACTCAGAGGATGACACTAATTATTGTGCCTTCACTGCAACTTCCAATGCACATCACAATGACTCCGACCTTAGCTCGGATGAAGAAAATGAGGAAGTAAACTCTTCTCTCTTACTGTCTAAGTTTAATGTATCGAATTATGAGGAACTATTCATGGATTGTCTAGGTGCCAGGGAAGAGAGAGATAAATTGCGTGTGGAAGTAACTAAACTTAATGATATCATCAATGTTCACAAAACAAATTCCTCTAACCTAGAGAAAGATAAAAAGGAATTGTCTGATCATATTAATGCTTTGAATTTGAGACTTGCAGAAACCATCGAGGAAAACAAAAATCTCAAGCAAGAACTTAGTATTGCTAAGGAAACGATGAAGAATTTGACCATTGGTGCTGAAAAATTAACCAAAGTCCTAGACTATGGAAAGCCATATGGAGATAAGAGAGGTCTTGGATACATAGATGAACAATCAACCCCTTCATCATCCAAAACTCAATTTGTAAAACCCATTATTGCTCAGGCAGGGAAGGTAGTTTTTGCACCTTATCATTCTAAGAAAATTCAGTTTGTTCCCATCTGTCATCATTGTGGTAGGAAAGGACATATAAGACCTAAGTGTAGATTTCTTTATGCTTATGATTCTATCACGAATACAAATGTTTCTAAAATACCTCAAAAAATTTCAAAATGTAAAGTTTTTACTACAAGAACTACACAAAAAGAGGAATATAAGAAACCAGTAACTCAAATGTCCAAAATTAAAAAAAGGATGGGTTAAGAAATCTGAGTTGCACTGTTTTGTGGCCCATATAGCATTTAAAGTTAAATCAAATACCACTTGGCATTTTGATAGTGGATGCTCTAGACACATGACAGGGAATCGTTCTTTGTTTAAAACCTTTAAGGAATACAATGAAGGGACAGTTACCTTTGGTGATGGTAAAACATCTAGAATTATTGGAAAAGGCTCTGTTCAAATGTAGGTATCCCTAAACTTGATGAAGTTTTATATGTGGAAGGACTTAAGGCAAACTTGATTAGCATAAGTCAAATATGTGATAGTGATTTTAATGTGCAATTTACAAACAATCACTGTATTGTAACAGATCAAAATGGTGAATGTGTGATTAAGGGAATCAGATCACATGATAATTGTTATTGTATTGATACATCACCCACAGTAACATGTAACCTAGCTAGCAATGACTCAACTATCTTGTGGCACGGAAAGCTAGGTCATATGAATTTTAAAGATCTGGTTAGATTAAGCAAAATTGAGACTGTGCGTGGTTTACCTATTCTTTCAAAAATTGAAACACCTGTATGTGGACCATGTCAATTGGGTAAACAAACTAGGATTGCTCATAAGAAGATCAAGAGTATAAATACAAATAGAGTATTGGAATTGATACATATTGACCTTATGGGTTCTATGAGAACAGAAAGTATTGGAGGTAAGAAATATATCATAGTTATAGTAGATGACTTTTCTCGCTACACGTGGGTAGACTTTCTCAGAGACAAGTCAAATGCTTTTGAGTTCTTCATCTCATATTGTACAAGAGTGCAGGTTGAAGCAGGTGACAAAATAGTAACCATCAAGAGACTGAGAACAGACCATGGAAAAGAGTTTGAAAATACCAAGTATGCTGACTTCTGTAAAGAACATGGTATCTTTCATGAATTCTCTGCTCCTATCACACCTCAACAAAATGGAGTAGTTTAACGGAAGAATAGGATACTTCAAGAGATGGCAAGAGTAATGATGCATGCCAAGGGAGTCTCCAAAAGGTTTTGGGCTGAAGCTATAAACACTGCATGTCATATTATAAATCGTGTATATCTTCGCCCAGGTACAAACCAAACTCCCTATGAGATATGGAGAGGTAAAAAACCCAATCTGAAATTTATGCATGTTTTTGGAAGTAAGTGCTACATACTTAGAGACCGAGAACAGTTGGGTAAGTTTGATTCAAGAAGTGATGAAAGTATATTTCTTGGTTATTCCCTAAATAGTAGAGCTTATAGAGTCTTCAACTGTAGAACCAATGTAGTTATGGAATCCATAAATGTCGTTATAGATGATGGGGGTAAGAAGATTATAAGTGAAGAAGCTGGAAATGAAGAAAATTTCACAACACCTCAATTAACAATGACCAGTGACACAATTGGAATAAAAGAAGAAGAGTTGAAGGAAGGTGAACAAAAGAAGGAAGCAGCATCAACCTCATCAATGATAAATCCAACTCGAACTTCAAAAAATCATCCTATTAAGAATATAATTGGAGATCCTGATGCTAGCATGGTAACAAGAAGAAGACAAATAAGTGAGGTAACCCATTTATGCTATATTTCTCAATTTGAACCAAAAAATGTGAATGAAGCCCTTAGGGATGAATTTTGGATAAATGCCATGCAGGATGAGTTAGCTCAATTTGAGAGAAATCATGTGTGGGTATTAGTACCTAAGCCTAAAAACAAAAATGTTATTGGAACAAAATGGGTGTTCAAAAATAAATCTGATGAGCATGACATTGTTGTTAGAAATAAGGCTAGGTTAGTAGCTCAAGGCTACACACAAGTAGAAGGAGTTGACTTTGATGAAACATTTGCACCCGTAGCTAGACTAGAGTCAATTAGGATTTTACTTGCCATTTCCTGTCATATGAAGTTCAAATTATATCAAATGGATGTTAAGTCTGCCTTTTTGAATGGTTTTTTGAATAAGGAGGTGTACGTGGAACAACCAAAAGGATTTGTTGATCCAAAATTTCCAAATCATGTTTACAAACTCAAAAAGGCTCTTTATGGTTTAAAACAAGCTCCATGAGCATGGTATGAGAGACTTACCAACTATCTTTTGAACAAGGGATTTATTCGAAGGGGAGTTGATAAGACTTTATTCATTAAAAGGAGTAGTGACGAGATCTTTATTGCTCAAATTTATGTGGATGACATAGTTTTTGGATCCACATCTAGTACACTAGTGGATGATTTTGTGCATGTTATGACAAATGAATTTGAAATGTCTATGGTAGGTGAAATGTCTTTCTTCCTTGGTTTGCAAATCAAACAATCTCGTGATAATATATTTATTTCTCAAACCAAGTACGCATGTAACCTTGTTAAAAGGTTTGGTCTTGAAACTAGCAAGCCATTACGGACTCCTTTAGGTACCAGCACAAAAATTACAAAGGACACTCAAGGTAAAAGTGTTGATCAAACCCTTTATAGGAGTATGATAGGTAGTTTACTTTACCTCACTGCAAGTAGACCTGACATATGTTTTAGTGTTGGTGTGTGTGCTCGTTATCAAGCTGACCCAAAGGAATCACACTTAGAGAATGTAAAGAGAATCATCAGGTATATCTCAGGAACAAGTAATTATGGTTTATATTTTACTACTGACACTACTTGTGAAGTAAGTGGTTTTACAGATGCCGACTGGGCAGGCAACCAGGATGATAGGAAGAGCACATCAGGTGGTTGTTTCTACATTGGAAACAACTTAGTATCATGGCACAGTAAAAAGCAGAACTCTATCTCACTCTCTACGGCCGAAGCGGAATACATTGCTGCAGGAAGCTCTTGCACACAAATGCTTTGGATGAAAAACATGCTCAAGGACTACGGTCAACCACAAGGTATGATGCCCTTATATTGTGATAACTCTAGTGCTATATGTATTTCTAAGAACCCAGTTCAACATTCTAGAACTAAGCACATTGACATAAGGCATCACTTTATTCGAGAACTAGTTGAAGAGAAAATAGTAACACTTGAGTTTGTACCTACTGAGAGACAACTAGCTGATATATTCACTAAAGCCATAGACACTCAAAGATTTGAGTATCTCAGAAGTGCCTTGGGAATTTCTCCCTCAAATTGAATTTCAAATTTTATTACCAAAAAAAAAAAAAAAAAAATCCTTGTTTGGCCAAAAGAGTATTCAACTTATTTAATACTTCCATACACATAATCTCATTTTTAGTAACTCAACTCATTTTGATATTTATTGTATAAATTATTCTACAATTGTGGCTTGTGCATACATATATATTCTTATACATGTGATGATCGATGTTGACATAAACTTCTTCACACACTCACAAACACACATATATGTTACGCTTGAAGTTTATGAATTTTCTTGAAAGACTCTAGGACTTTAACTAATCTTGATTGTAAAACTATGTTGAGTTCTACTTTTGCTTACTAAAATTTTACCGTATGGAGGCACCGAGTATTGAGAGGGCTACCTACTGTGATGTGTGAAGCTACCGCAATGAACGGAGAGGGCTACCTCACAACTAGTGTGAAAGTCATCATGCTAGGTTTATGGCTCGTGCAAAAAAAAAAGGGAAAGGTTATGCAAAAACTGATTGCTTATAAATCTTGTACTTGGAATGCACAAAAAGAAAGAGCTAATAGAGGTTAAAAAAATATATATATCATTTACCTCATTTATAAAAAAAATAAAAAAATTTAAGTCCTCTTTTAGTAAATATATTTTATTTTGTAAGATTGAAGACTCGATTATATTTTTATATGATAGGTGATATTTTTTCTTTTGAGTCTTTCTTGATAGATCATAAATGAATTAATTGACATATTTATGAAGTTTAAACATGTATACTATTTTAAGTAAATGTCAATATGTCATTATATGTGCGAAGTGTGCGTGTGCACCTATTCTATTCTACTTATTTATTTTTATGATAAATAATCAAAATTGGAGTTCAGTAATGATGAGTTCTCAATTGCTTGTGTGCTTGTCTGAAATTAAATGAGATTAATACTTTATGTGGCTAGTTATAAAAAAATTAAAAAAAAATCATTTATTACTTTTTGAATTAGTTTCTAAGTTAGAGAGTCATAGAACTTAGGGGGAGTTTAAAGCACATTGCACTTTTGCATTACTCTGATTTTACACTGTTATATCTTTAGGAGGAGTTTAGCTTCAATTCTTTGTCTAATGCTTTGTCCTTCTCGTATGTCAAAAAGGGGGAGAAATTTTTTACTTCCATGTTTTTATTTTGTTATACATATAAGGGGAGAACATATTTAATTAAGCTTGATTGATATGAATGCATACTACATGATTATTCTTTACACTTCGCTTATTTTTATGTAAACTGAACTAATGTACAATGAGACTTTCATGCCAAGTTGTCCTATGCTTTGTCAATGTCATTTCAGTTACTTACAGGCTTATCAAGTTGCAGCGAAGATGGATTCACCGGACCATAGGATAGTTCCACTATGGTGTCTGGGACCTCATTGTATTTTTATATTATTTTTATAAGTGTCATGTAGTAAGTGAGAGGTTTTGCCACACGAAAATGCCAAAGGGGGAGTTTGTAAGGACTATGAGTGTTGGCTATTTTCGTGGACAAAATATTTACTTGTAAATTTATTTTTAGACCTGCTATCAAGTTTATCAAGAACAACCGAACAAATGTTCAAGTTCCAAATATCCGTACTTCAGGTATGTATTTTATAATTACGACACATAGAATTTCATTTATACATTTAATAATACATGTTCATAAATCTAAAATTATTTTTGGTGCTTAAATATTTTTTATGTGTCTTAATATTTTTTAAGATGTGATTTAAAAATATAAATATTTTTTATTAAGGCTTTGAATGGGCTTTGAAAAAATTAAGCCCAAAATGCATTTAAACCTAATATTATTAGGTATTATTATTATCTATAAATATAGAGACATTAGGGTTGCTTTAGGGTGTGTTGAGAAAAAAAAAGGGCTACCGCATTGAAACAAAGAAAAAGAAAAACATTCAAAATCTAGTGAAAATCTAATTGATATTTGCAATAGTGAAGATAAGAAGTTAATTAACGTTTGAAGCAGTGAAGGTGAAAAGCTAATTGATATTTGCAATAGTGAAGATAAGAAGCTAATTAACGTTTCCAGCAGTGAAGGTGAGAAGCTAATTAATATTTGCAATAGCAAAGGTGAGATCAAAGTTAATTCATATTTGCATCAGCATACAAAATAATTAAAGTACAAAAAAATAGAGAAATTGATTAATATCAAATTGATATCATATTAGAAGTATTTATTAATAAATTATTTGATATATTTTATTTTTATGTGACTTCTTTTTACTAGATTTATACATGTTCAGATCAAATAATTTTATGTGATTATAATTATTTGATTAGATTATTAAATTTCAAAGAAGCTATTTTTTATTAAATTTATGCTTAATCTTTTTGCCCTAGAATATTCTAGTTGATTTGATTTAAGTGATATATGTTTTGAATCATCTAGTTAGGATTATTCATTGTTAAATCCGTTCTAGAACACACACGGGCACTTGTGTTTTTGTGCTAACCTTTTTGCAGTTTATTTGTGAACGATCTGATTGGCGGGGAGCTTATTGGAACGTTGGTCTGGAAACCGCTCACGCTAATATTGGAAACTGTGAAAACAGAGCAGGGGCTCGTAAGTAAAGTACATTGGGGCAGTATCCTAGGGAGGGTAGCATAAGACCGAGTTTGTACTTGAACATTTGATTTTCATAGTGAAAAGTTAGGTAGTCCGGTGGACCGGTGGTTTTCCTCTTAGGTCATGTTTGTGGCCTAGGTTGTTTCCACCTAAAAATATCGTGTGTTATTATTTCCGTACTTTACTCTTACACACGATTGCATGTCTGGCCGCTTTGTTTAGGTTATTAAATTATAAATTGATAAAAATTAAAAATAACCTATTCACCTCCTCTAGGTTAATCAGGTCCATATCTTATAAACTTTCAGATGCTACCAAAAAGTAGGTTTGTGTGGAAGCTAGGAAGAACAAAACTGGTACTTCTTTCTTATGTATATGCTAAGAGTACGGAAATTCTAATGTTGGTGAAAAAAGGAACGTTGCTCAGGGTGTTGAGTTTGGGAAGCGTCGTAGGAACTCTCACGTCAAATTCGCCACCCTACATCTGTGTTTGTGTAATTGAAATGTAGGCTATCCTACGTCAAATTACCGGGCTAATATTTGTTCTTGCAATTTGATTGTTTAAGTAAGAATTTTTTTTGAAAATAATAACTATAAAAAATAACATTTTATATTTACCTAATATATTTTCATCATTTAACACATTATCTTATTTTTATCATTTAACACATATCTTATTTTTATCATTTAACACATTATCTTATTTTAAATACCGTCCGATTAAACGCCTATTAAATTAAACTACAACAGTTGAAAATTCGGGTTCAAATTCACAGGCACATCTATCTTATTACGGGGCAAGTAATTAACCGCCATCTTAAAAAGAGAAAAAGAAAAGGGTCAGGAACACCTTAGTATGGTAAAGAGTAACTGTAAAAATTGATATGACTAAAATAGCAAGTTGACCTTAGAATTGTGCTTGAGATTTCATACTAAGCAAGGGCAGACTAGTCCAAATCACGAATCGTGATTGATCAATTGATCTAATTAAACGATTCCAAGTAAAATCTGCAACCAGATGATCATGATTAAACTGAAAGATACTAAACCACAGAACTTGATCACCAAAAAAGTATAGTAAATTCAATTATTCCTTTAAAACTTTTAGGTTAAAAGGTTTTGCAACTGGAAATTCAACGCAAATTAAAACGAAATGCAATGGAACTAATCGTATGAAAGATAACAAAATTTAGAAAATCATGAAGTAATAATGACAACAAAGAACCAAGGCCCCTTCAACGCAACCTCCTTGCTTCTCTTTCTGACTCAAGCAGGGTAAGAATATCCCCTTCCCTCACTGGTCCTTTCACATTCCTCATGATGTGCCGGTTCTGGTCATCAATAAACTTGACTCTCACTTGAGTCACCTGCCCTCTTGAGCCTGTCCTTCCCATAACTTTCACCACCACAGCGTGCTTGATCTGGGATTCCATTCTTCATAAAGAGGCCAATAACTTCAGGAAGATGATCCTCAAAAAGCATAAAAAATAAAGCTATTGAAGCTCACTTCTAAAGCTTAAATCTTCATGATATAAATTGCATGAGGTAACTAACATAAGAATTGTAAAAAATGAAGCCTAAAAATCTTAAATACATATCACTATGCTGCCTGTCGTTAGGCAATAGGGGCTGAAAATAAATAAGCCAAAATCAAAACAAAGGACCTATCAAAATATGGATAATTAGCTATAATTGGCAAGAATTTTCAGAAAAGATCTATCTATAAATTGGATATAATATTGTAAATTCTCTATGCCTAAATACTTTAATTTACATATGGAGGAATGGGCAATCTATTTGACTAGTATGGCCACAATGAATGAGCTATTGAAAGTACGCTTAAGCCTTTCGCATACAAAAAAACAAACATTCAAAACAAAATTCAATATTTTCATGTTTTCTACAAGAATCAAACTTCCTTTTTGGTTATTTCCTCGTACGAAGTTCATCAATTGGTGCTCAATTAAACCAAACACTAAACAACTGAATTCCACATATAAATTATAACTTTGTACCAAAAATTATTAAAAGATGATATCTTTCTAGGGGATCATCGCTATCGTTATGTCTTCGTTACCTAAGTTGGCAAATAACTATGAAATTACAAATTTTAGACGAAGGAACAGAAAAGAAGCAAGAACAATAAGGGGACCGAACCTGATCTAAACAAATAGAAGGAGCGAAACGGCAACTGCACCGTAATTGAACGTTAAACAAGGGTCGGCGGCGATGAGACATGAGACCATAAACCCTAGCTATTTATATTCTTTAAGTAGCTTGAAAGGATAATGACGATTTTATCCTGTGTTTTGTTGGGCTTATACCATCTCCAAACTAAAATTGTGAATTTTTTGCATTAAAAATTATTTAAAAGGGATATTAAATATTACATTAAATATGATATTAAGTTAAATTTAATACAATATTATTAATATATTATTTTTTAATAAAAATAAATAATTTAAAAATATTATTTTAATTAATATTACTTAATTATTTTTATTTTTTAAATTGTACGTTCTATGGAATACTTAAGCCTATAAAAAATGCAAAATGGGATACAATTAGTTCAATTTACAAAATAAGTTGATACTCATAAGCAATGTATACATTAAAACTAGTTACTTCTCTTAACACTTGATTTTAATTAAGAAATGTTTGGTTATTTTACTAAAAAAATATGTTTAAATTATTGAGTTAAAACCAAATATTTAAAATCTATGTAAAATACAATTTTATTTTAGCCACAGTGACTCTATTGGCTGCAATTGGTTCTATTTTCTAAGTTGCCCTTGAATCACATTACCTCAAGCGTTGCTTATCTTGGTTTCGAGTTTGCACTCGGCCCGGTTCAACAAGCCATTACCAATATGGCTCCCTGCATTCACTCTTTAGAGAGAGAGAAGATACAGCGGAAACAAGTCAACTTTCCATCTAGCTTTCAGAGAATGAATTCTCGTTCTTGTATCACATTGCTACATCTTGTTTTAATTTAACAAAAATAGAAGAATAAATTAGATTCCAATGGAGTTCCTAAATATGACCAGTCTTTGTTCATTCCACAGATATATATGAATAGCTTCCAAGTTGCTCAACAGTCTATTGTTGGTCTCATATCGTATTCTGTCTCAAGAATTTCAGTATCACATTTAAGAGAATGAAGCTACACCAAAAGGCTACTGTCATCTCTTGTTTAAACTTAATTGCAAGTAATATCAGAGTAAAATGCAATGGTTCTCCTTTGACAGTTTTGAATGCTGACAAGTTCTACGTCAAAAACTTCAAACTGTTTTGCGCTGAAAAAAGTGGAAGGTCCCACCTGTAGAAAAAAATATAGTAGTCCCTTAGCTATCAATCTAATTCAACATTGTAAGAACAGAAATATAACAGCATAGGATGATCATCAAAAAAGGCTTCTGGTGTTAGTTCTGATGATAGAATTCAATACAACCTACATGTGGCTTTACAACTGCCAAAGGGGTTAAGAACAAAATAAATCTTGTAGAATGTGTGCTCATGTTGTTAATAATAATTTAATAATTAGAAAACATGGTGAGTTCGAGAACTGAATCCTCCCAATTCTAAAGCTCTGAAAAGATGAGTAGTAGAAGATAAATCACTCAAGCTGATCCACTTGAATGATTATAGCACGTTAGCTGCATCCAGATTTTTGATTTCAGATTCTTCATCCTTCAACATCGTACGAGACGGATAAGAATTTAACATGATTTTTACTTGAAAGTCAAGGCAGCCACAATTTCTACAAATGTAATTTCTTCCTAAGCCTACATCAAATTCATTTAAAGTGGGTTGTTTTACCTAGGTAGAAGCATGTAGAAATGTTCTATGTGAATTTGGCAGCCAATTATGTTTGAGCAGGAGGACATGTCTAGCTAATCAAGATGACACTATTGCCCTTATGTTAGATACTGTAGTATGATTGCACACTCCACACTATGTCCTACCATTCTAGAAATTAAATCAAACCATCACATTAAGAAAAGTGCAAAGAAATAAACAAATAACACTAAGAAAAATGAGAAATTTAAAGATAAATAAAGTAAAAATGAGAATCTGACTGGTGGTCCAAGTTCAGGTGGAATGATTATTCTTCTTTTTCCCCCAGGTCTCATGTCTTGAATACCTTCCTCAAATCCTGCATTACTTTTCCATTTAGTGACTTTTAGTACCAAAAATTTTTTTTTTCTTTTCTTTTAAAAACATCTATAACACAGTTATAGGCAACCTATCAAGAACTCCAAATTACTCTCATTACCTGGTACCAACGAATTGGTGCCCATGCGAATTCTGGCAGGAGAACCCTGCAAATATGTGCTGTCTATGCGACGGCCTGACTCATTGTAGCCAACATAATGGAAAGTCACCTATAAAAGCCATTAAATCATTGTCAGATCGTGGCTGGAGGAAAGATTTATTTAATCTGTCCTCTTAATTAAGGTGACCAGCATATTTATTGGTGCAATAATATTCACCCAGAAAATGAAGTAATTTGGATAAAAACACAAGTTCTTTTCTTCATAAATAATTCATAGTTAACATCAAGAGAATGTCACATATTACTTCTTTAAATTCTATGTAGTTTTAATTTTAAAGTTAATTTTCTAAAGTCCTAGTATACACTCATGCCAAGATGTCACATACATTACAGATTTAAGGAAAGGGAATAGTAGCTTTTATAGGAAATAAAAGAAAACCTGCTGACCAGCCTTTGGGCAATCACCGTTACCAACTTCAAAATCTCGGTATATAAGTCCCGAGTCAGCTTTGGTGTAATTTTCGGATGTTACTACCTTAACCTCAAAACCTGACAGATTTCTTTAACATCATTTTTGATTCAACATAATTAATTTGTTCAAGAAGAAGAAGCCGTGGCTGTTAGGTGAGAAAGATGAGGAAAGGATTACAAATTGCAGTTCAAAATAGGGCATTGATGGGTGTTTGAAAAATGAAATAAACCTACCTTCTCTTATAAAATTGGGGAATTCATCAGGCACATTATTCTCTTTCTGTCTTCGCTTATTTTGTTCCAGCAAGCGTCTCTCATCATATGGATTTTTACTTTTTGTCTTTCCAAATGAAGCTGAAGCAGGCAGCATGCCAATCGTGATTGAAGTCATAATAATGATGTTTCGTCTCGAGTTCTCGTCATAAAGGAACTTATGACCACTCTCTGAGCTGGAAAAGAAAAACAGAGTCTGTCACATCCTAGGAGCAATCAACTTAGCTAATAGAAAACCATTTGAAACCTTTCAAACCGTTTATGACTTTATACCTGTGATCTTTCAACTTGTTTCTTAAGCAGCAACATATTATTTGGCTACTCTGAGCAGAGCAAAGTCCAAGCATTGGAGATGCCAAAGAAGTGCAATCTGCCACGGAGTATAGAACAATATCGATAAAGGAAAGAATAACACAACCGCAGTCATGCTTTTGCTGATTAAAAAGAAGTGAAACCAAGACATGTAAATTTACTGCAGGAGATAGAAAAAGTCTGTTAACATTTTAATTGCCTTCATTTGTCTTGAACCATCATAAAACATATCATCATGGTAACTTGGAGACCGTGACAACTTGTAGTCTATTTTAATTTACACAAGCTAGGAAGAATTCCAAATCAAATTAAGCAAAGCGACTTCCATTCTTAACAATGTTGAAAAAGGCATTTTTGAGGCGAGCCTTAAAGGCAAGGCTCACAAAAGAAGTATCAAGGCTATAGCCTCTGATGATATTTGGGGCTTATGCTTTTTTCTTATGATGCGCAAGCCTTAAGATGGTTGAGGCTTAAGCCTAAAAAATTTCAAATTTTTAAGTTGATCATGGATAACCCATTATAATCTCACTCAACTTTATTAAATAAATAAAAAAAATCAAAAAATTATTTAGGAAAAAAACTAAAAAAAATCAAATACTCTAGCCATACAAACCTTCTTTTTTATTCTTCTAACATTATTCATGTTAATTTCAATGCATGCTCAATTTCTTGTGAATTAATATGCTCAAAATATGAAATACTTGTATCATAATTAGAATTATTAATTAATTTTTAGATATCTACTTATATCTTTTCTTTACATAGTTGTCAAATTTCATAGTGTAATTTTTTTTTCAAGGAATAAATGTTTCCTATTTTAAGAACAAAAAAAAAAAAAAATTCCCTAATTAGATTTTTTGTTCTTATTTATATATAAAAATATTATATATTATTTAATTAGAGCATATTATGTCTCGAACTCCATGCTTCTCGCATATATAGCAAGTGCTCTATCATTTGAGTTACACCTCCACATAGAAAACGATCTAATTCCCTTGATTAATTCTTATTTTAAAACTTATTGGATTGATAATTGTCATTTGAGTTACACCTCCACATGTGTTTTGTATACTCATACACCATTTACAATTTCTTCTATACCAAGTACTAATTTTACTACACAAGTGCTCAGACTCTAGAGACCCTTAAAGGTGTAAATGGTTACTGTTGTTCCTATTAAGACTAACTAAAGAGTAAAATAGTATGCAGAGGTTGGATGTTGCATTTAAAAAGTATTGATCCAAGGATGAATATTAGACTATAAAGGTTTATACATGCTTATAATAAATTGGAGGAGTTTCTGAATTGTTACAGGTGTGAATTTGAGGGAGCATGTTAGAGAATGTGTAGTATTCTTAGTGTGCATCCACATGTAGCCTAGTATCTCCTAGTTTTCTATTATTATATCGAAGTCTTTGTATTTCTATTATTTTAGTACTAGTTTATAAAAGTATCTTAATGTACTGAGTGATGTAACTTTACTATTCAATACTCAATACACAGTTTTTCTTCTTCAATTTCCATGCTCTCTTTCTGGTTTTATCAGTATTGTTGATCTTTTTCCCAATATTTTAAGTTTTGGGAAGAGTTGGTGACCAACTTCTAAGAAGAGTGATTAGTGAAAAATCATGGGTTCTAGTTCAAAACTTAGCCTTTAAGCTTACAAAAGAAAATAAATAAGAAAATGATTGTCAAAATAGGGGCTTCATAAGACTAATATGATAATTGGAAACAGTGCAAGGTTACCATATAAATTATGCCAGCACAAAGCCACAAACAAACTCGGCATTTTTTACAATAGATATAATATGCGTTTGACGTTGTGTTCACCAATTAAAACATCCTATTGCATAGAGCAGGGGAAAAAATTCATTTCCAGCTCTGAACTAGCAGAGAAAAAGGAGTCAAGCTGAAATTAGAGATACCCAGAACATGAATACCAAAATTGGTAACTAATTCCGGGCAAACCAAGGTAATTATAGAGCACAATACATAAATAACATAGATAGATCCAAACAAACTGAAAGGGAGACAGATAGTTACCGGGCAAAGATGGCTTAGCGCTGTAATGGAGAGTTGGAGGAATCATAAACATGGCTTTAATTTATGGGGTTGAACCTTCCACAATAGACGTAGAGAATCCAAGTACAGAGACACACTGACAAATTCGAGCCACCACAGATGGTCGCTCAAGTCATATTTCCAGCGTGCTGGAAATAGCAAAGTGTGTGTGTGTGTGTGTGAGAGAGAGAGAGAGAGAGACAGAAAGGAGCTGTAGAGGACGAGAAGAGATGGAGGGAGAGAATGAAGAGCAAGAGATACCTGATAAGGTCCTGATTTTTAATTTTTTGTAAATAAGCATAGTTACGCTTACACCTTCGGGTGGAATTTTAGAAGAATAACGTTTTAATTTTATAATTTCTAAATAAAATATTTTAATTTAAATATCGCTTAAATTTTAAACACCTAAATTTAAGAGTTAAACATTTTTTTTAATATTAGGATTTCATTAATAACAAAAAATATATAATTTAAAAAAAATTACGAAAACTCAAACTCATTACAATTACCTAAAACCGATAAATCACTATTTTCAACTTCATTGCCAAAAAATTGAAGAAATTATAAAAAATTCTATTTAAAAGTTAAAAATTTGATAATCTTAACTTTGTCTTTTTTCTCAATTAATCAATTTTTATTAATACGTGGATCATGATGTGAGAATATCTATTTTCCAGTTTTTTGTTTCTTGAACTAAAGGTTTAATAAGTCTTAAAATATTTGAAAATGTGAAATAAAAAGGAAGATGATGTAATGTTTTTTTTAATAATGTTCTATGAAATCCAACATGCCTTGTTCTTTCTTTATTTAATAATAAAATTAACCTCTTAAAATTATTAATGGCCATATATGTTATAATTTTGTATTATGTTTTAGCTTTGAGGGTGGAAGAAGAAGATGAAGTAGAGCCATTTTAAATATGTTGTTGTTGATAATGAAATCTAAGAAATATCTCAACATTGTAATTCTTACAAAATTAATGTGTTAATGTAGTCGGTGGACGCAAGACGGTGAAATATGGTAGTGATAGTAGTAGTTGTTGGTGGCTGCGAGTTGTCATGGTGGCTTTACATATTTTTTTTTTCAACTTTGATTTGTTTAAACCTCTTTTTGCTAGGGTGAAATGCCAATTTTATCCTAATAAATATGATCAAAACCCACAAATTCAAATCAATAATAAACTTAAATCAACTTAGCAGTTAAGTGATATTTAAATTAAAACTACATAATTAAAATATTATATTTAAAATTTATAAAATTAAAATATTCATCTTATCTACAACACAAGGAAAATACACCATCATGTGAACAAAAGTTAATAATCCGCAAACAAGAGTATTTTGGACTTTTAGTGATAAAACTTAAAAAAATAATACTTTAATTTTAAAAATATCTTAAAAATTGTATATATAAGTCAGTTTTTAGGATTAAAACATATATTTTTTTAAGTTATAAGTTTAAAAATATTTTAGTTAAAAATAATAAAACTAAAATATTCATTTTATAAAAATTATATATCTTTGAGCCATTTACCATATTAAAAGCATAAAAAATTAATAGGAATTAGAAATAATTTCTTCAATTTTACCGAAAGGTTTTAATTAATTTTTAAACGATTAAAGTTTACTCGTATATATATTAATTAAATATATATATTTTATATATTGTTTTTTAAAAATATTATATATATATATATAATTTTATAATAATTTCAAAATGATGTGAAAAATGATAAATATAAAAAAGTAAAAATTACTTCAAGATTTATATTCAATTATAAATTTAATATTATAAAATATTTTTAATAAATATAAACAACAAAATATAACATTATAATATTTTATTTAAAATTAATTTTTTAGCACATAAATAACTTAATTCTTAAATTGATTTTATATTTAATAATAATAAAAATATATTTATTTATATTTTTTATAATAATCAAAAATAAATTATTATAAGCCTCATTTAAACTTTTACACGTCAACACCAAACGCAACATTTGTAGCCCAGGAAAGCTGAGAAGTTAGAACTACTCGAACCACCCTGCCGAACGAGTTGTTAGCTAGTCACTACCGAGCCTACTTGTCTCAGCTTCAAGATGGTGGAACCTGAACACCAAGGCCCTGCTATCGAAGCTCTCGGTTCTCTCTTTAAGCTCACCCAAGTCTTTCTCTGGTTTGTTTTCTTTTACTCCTCAAATTTTAAGTTTAATTATTATCCAACAATTTGAAAGTCCCCTCTGTCAATCATTTGCCAATTTTAGGTTAATATTGCTACTATTTTTGAAATTATTATGCTGTTAGATTTTTTTTCATTTATTTCGATGTTCTTTTGTAATTGTAATTGTATGCTCGGCAGGGACGATGGGTTAACGCAGGAATCACGAAAAAGGTCATCTTTCAGGGATGTCACTGTAAGTCTTGGGTTTTGCTTTCTTTCTTTTTTCAGTTGAGTTCCATCATTACTTGATGTTTAGATTTGTATTGGGCATTTTCGTCTCTCTACATGCCTTCAATAATACTCCTTTTGCAGAAAGTATCTCATGATGGGGACGCTGAAAATGATGGTAAGAGCTTGCTTTGTTAGTGCTTTTGCTACTTTTGTTTGGTTTCTTCTTAGGCTACCCATTGTTTGAAATTTGGTAACTATTTAGAATGATTACACATGAGATGGGTCTAGTTTATAGAGTGTTCTGAACATTGTAATGGGTTCTTCTCTTGGTTGTTCAGAGTACATTGCATTGCCAGAAGATGTGGAACTTGCTAGGAAGATGGATGCCCTAGGATTGCCTGTCTCGTTTCACACTAACAAAGAGGTAGAGTCTGCTTGATAATACATTTGCTTGTGTCCTAGTTTATGCAGAGTAAAGGTATACCTTTTCATGATGCCAAAAGATTTGTTCTTCTAGTTCAATGATAGTATTCTCTTGAACTGGTCGAATTTACATGATTATAGAAATGAAAAGTAGCTGATAGTTTTTATTTTTTCGTCTGTTGATATTGTCTTAAAGATGCAATGTAGAGATGGAATGACTAAAAGCGAAAGAAAAGGTACCCAACGGAAGCCAAACTACCCAAGTCAAAACTATGTGGGCGAAGCACTGGAATTCTCCCAAGTGAGTGTGGAGGAGAATGTTTCTCCTACTACATTTCATGGTAATATCAGTGTTTCTTTGTGCTCTATGTTGATGGTGGGCCAATGTGAATCACTTTCTGATATTTTTGCAGTTGATGACAACTGTTATCAATATTCCTTCCTTGAAAGAGACAACCCAGAAAGTTTCACTGCTATTTCTTGCAGTCCTGTTGAAGAAGAAAATGATGCTGGGATATTGAGTGTTGCCTGTGATGATGGCGAGGATTGTGACTCTCACACCAAGTTTGGCTTAGGAATTTCCCGAGGAAGTTGCCTCACAGATGCTGCTGTTGATGATTATCCTATAGAAGACGACGGACGACGAATGGATTCTAATTCCTTAGAAGGATCATCTTTAGCTTACAGTGAAGCAGAGCATGGAAATATTGGTGAAGATAGCAGAGAGGAGAAGACATGTAATTCTGAAACAATTGATGAATATGACATGTTTTCTGAAGTGCTTGGCTGTTATGAAACTAACAATAATGAACATGGAGGTGATTTTGAAGATTGGATGGTGTATTGGGATTCTTACTACTCTAGAAAGTACTTCTATAATATCAAGACACATACTTCTACTTGGTATGCACCCCCTGGAATGGAACATTCAGCAATATCTGACATCACTGATAAGTTGAATGAAATGGTTGCTGAGACAACTCAGATGGATGTTAGTTCTACGTTAGATGTGACAGATCTATTGAGATCCAAACACAAAAATGACTCATTTGAGAAGTCTCTGAATAATAATACATTAGAGAGTCAACCTTATAAGGAGCACTTTGATGGAATTGGATTCACCGATTGCAATTCAGTGTCTTCTGTAACCGCACCATGTATTACTGAAAGCAAAGTTGAAGATCCTAGTGAACTTGATCAAACCAACAATAGCTGTGAATATGAAACAGAACAGTGCTTTTTGTCAAATAGCCTGGAGCATATTGCAAGGTTTTTATTTTATTTTAAATTCTTCATTTTTCTTTTTCTATTAAAATTTCAATTTTATATTATCATGCTTGTTTTATTTTTTAATGACCTCAATAATTGAACTTAGATCATGTTGTGCTTGTGTTGTCAGAGATGAAACAGGACAATTGGCTGCTGATGTATATGGAAATAGTGGTTTTCAGCTTACATTTGAAAATATTTATGAAGGGAAAGTTGCTGATGATATCCCTGAAGAAACTAATAGGAACAGATTTTCTGGAGAGTCTCTCGTAAATTGTGAAGATGACATAGCTTTCCCAACTTTAGATAACAGCAGGTAACTCTGGCCTTGACATGGACTGTTTGAGTATGCATTGCACGCTCTATTGACATATGAAAAGTTTATTTGGCCATGGTGTTTTCAGGGTTTCTAGCTATTATAATGCAGTTTCTGGGAATACTGGTATCTTTTCATGCAGTAACATTCATTCCTCAATGAAGGCTGACACTCTAAGCAACCTTGTAAGAAAGAAACATAAAAAGAAAACAAAAAGAACAAAGAACAAGAGAAAACTATTTAATGGAAATGAAGGTTTGTGATTATTTTGGTGGTTCTTGATGGAAATTTTTGCTTGTTGCTACCAATGAATTTATTAAGCCTCAATAAATTATTTTGTGTCTTTATTTCTTCATATTATTATGGGGAATTAGTATGAGCTTTCATATCTAAGTCTCGAATTTGCCTACCTTTTCCTTCCTCTCTTGTTCTATTTGGTCTATAGCTTTTTCCCTATATCATGCGAACACGTACAGTTTTTATTTAAGATTTAAGGTACCAATATAAATGGTTTTAAGGCCCAAAAATCATTTTTAACCACAATCAGACCTAATGCTCAAGTCTGATTTGAACATACAATCATTTGTTGTAGGGGGGCTATTCTGATAGCAAAATAAAAATCGAATACATAATCATAATTGATAAAAACCTAACAATGTCTATGCTTTCATAATTGATAAAATCCCAATTATATCTAAACTATTATAAGTATCCTAGTTTATTTATTCTTTATTCCCATTATAATATTTCGTAAGTGAAGATTTAACTTTATGTTGATTCTTATTATACTCGAGGTAAATTTTACTGAAGGATGATTACTTCAGAACTTGGGCTCTTGGGGCATCTAGCTTTTTGTTAAATCTAGCAACATTGCCAACCGAGATAAAATTTCTAAATTTAATATATATTTTTGATACTCATTTGGAATTTCCTAACATCCACGTCAATTTCAGACACATTTATCTGAATTTTATCTCTTAATAAGTCATGGATGTAAGCCCTTCTACCTAATTGCATGCGTCTCTTAAATTTCCAAATTACTCAGTTTGGATTAGGCACCATTTCTTTTGGTTTTACAAATTTAAGATATAGGATGTGAAAAAGGTATTCTTTGTTGTGTTTATGTATCTCTTGTTTTTCAGATGACTTGGAGTTCTTTTTTCTCTACAGGAGTTTTGGTAACATTGCAAAACATTTTAAAGGTGGTTTTGATTCCCTTTCAATTATGTGCATATTTGCAGAGCATAAACTTAAAGAACTGGTAGAGTTTTCTGCTGATATTGGCAAATATTGGTGTCAAAGGTACTTGTTGTTTTCTAGATATGACGATGGTATAAAAATGGATGAGGAGGGTTGGTTTTCTGTGACACCAGAATCTATAGCCAGGCATCATGCATGTCGGTGTGGCAGTGGCATTATTCTTGACTGTTTTACAGGCGTGGGTGGAAATGCCATCCAATTTGCACAGAGGTCGGTGGTGTCATGTGTTTTTTAAATTGTAAAGTTAAAATTCTCCTTAGTTAATGTGGTCAAAGGGTGTGCCCATATCCTCTTATATGTGGGTTTGAATCCCCTTTCAATAGTGTTTAATGTAGTCACTGTGGTCAGGGTCATACTTGAAGGAAAAAAGTAGTAATTTGTAATGAGATTCTAAATGCTGGTCAGAATTTATACTGAGTGATGAAGAAGCTTTGAGGTGCCTATTGGTTTTCTTAAATGATATATAAGCTTATGTAACGTTTAAATTTCATTTACTTTTGGAGAAGATACTAGTCCACACTATGCTTTAATTTCATTTTATGTTTTGCGTGTAGAAGTCTCCATGTTCTAACTTCTACCTTCTAATAAAGTGATATTTGGATCCTTTTATTTTAAATTTTGATTTTTTTTCCATGATATTTTAGGAGCAAACGTGTAATTGCTTTAGATATTGACCCCAAGAAGATTCATTATGCACGTCATAATGCTGCCATTTATGGGGTAGATGAAAGAATAGATTTTGTGAAGGGGGACTTTTTCGTTTTGGCTGCAAAGCTTAAGGTACTAAATGTTATCAGTTATTCTCCATCTTATTTTCAGAACATATTCAGGTATATATGGAATATAGAAATGAATAATGATGATGCCTTTCTACTTTTGAAAGCATTTCTATTTTCTTGTCCACAGGCAGACACTGTGTTCTTGTCTCCTCCGTGGGGGGGACCTGATTACGCTAAAGTGGATACATATGACATAATGACAATGCTGAAGCCATATGATGGGTATTTCATGCTTATAGTCTCTCTAACCTGGCATGAATATATTCTTCTCCTCTTCTCAATTTTACCCTATTTGTGTTTTTCTACCTGCTTGCACAGATATTTTCTCTTTAATACTGCAAGGAAAATTGCTTCCAAGATAGTCATGTTTCTCCCAAGAAATGTTGATCTCAACCAATTGGCAGAGTTGTCGCTAGCGGCCAATCCTCCATGGTCACTAGAGGTATTTTCTTTTTTAGTTAGAAGATTGGGATTTTATTTTTTGGCCTTGTTTTCTTATTCTGATTTAGTACCATATGCAGCTTCCATGCCTCTGTTACTTGCAGTCTCTTATCCTATTCTCACTGACAGCTTGTAAAATAACCTTGCAAATAACTTGGTTCTTTTTTGTTGTTGATCTCTTGTCAATGATTTCTTGATTTTTCATGGTTATATCATATTATGATTTTTCCCTAACCACCGGATATATGTTATACTTGATTGCTGAGGATAAGACCCGTCATTGCAGGTTGAGAAGAACTATTTAAATGGAAGGTTAAAGGCAATAACAGCTTATTTTAGCGAAACAAAGTCAACATAATAATCAAACACTGACTGACATGACACGCATTGCATCAAGTGCAAAGGATGGACGTTCCTTTCACTTTTTATTTTGGATATTTAGCAGCTATCAAGGTGAGAAAAATATGAAATATAGATATGTTTGATTGGCTTCTATGAACCCGCATGTTGAATTGCTGTTTATATGCATCAATTGCATGCTTCTTGTTGATGTTGTTTACCATGTGTGGTTATAAAGTTATGGGTTTTTGATTCTTGTTATTAAAATAGATCACAAAAGGGTGGTTGTGACTTGTGATTAGGGACATTGTATGACCAGTACAAAAATTGAAAATAGTGCAAGATGACTGGTGTTAAATAAGTTGAGTTAACCTAGTTTGTTTAGGTTCAACTCACCTCAGGTCAACTGTAGCTAAACTCTGTTTACCTAAAATCATGAGTTAAGTTCATCTCTCACCTTTAAATGAGTTCGGTTGTGTATTTTATGAACAAACTTATTTACATTTTTGAAAAATAAAATATAAAATATTTATAATTTTTTTTAAAAACCCAAAAATGTTAGTATGAATATTATATTTTGATTATATTTTTATAAAACAAGAAAAAAATAAAAATACTCTTTAAATGTATGTTCCATGGTTGCACCATAGTAATTTTTTTTTTTTTGACAAAAGAGTATTTTTATATAAACTCGCGAGCTTCTTATAAATTAAGTGAGCTAATTCATGAGTTAGGAAATTGGGTCTTTTTCAATTTATAATTTTTTGGATGAACGTTAAATGGATTGAGTTGTACATTTGACATAACAAATAAAATTGTAAAGGAAACTTTCAAAACTTTCTCAGTTTTTAGAACATCAGTATCATTATTAGCTAATACAACTGTAATTGTATTGTATTGCTGTTTGTAATTGGAGTCTCTTCAAATCTCTTTTGGATTCTTGTGTTTGTAGAAACTGCTAGCTCATGAGTCAAGTGAGTTAGGTTTTTTTAGTTTATGATTCTTTGGATGAACATAGGTTGAATGGCACATTTGACACAACTAATAAAATTGTGAAGGAAACTTACAAAACTTTCTCCATTTTTAGAATGTCAAGACAATATTAGCTAATACAACTGTAATTGTATTGTATTGCTGTTTGTAATTGGAGTCTCTTTACAATTCCCGTGTTTGCAGAAACTGCAGAACCATAAACAAATTCAAGACCCCTTCTTATACACCATATTCTTAGTTTTCATTGAAGTAATTCTTTCAGTAAATAATTTAGGTATATTTATGTTCCCTCCTCATTTCATAAATCAAGATACATACTAACTTGGCCCATCTCAGAGAACATAAGGAATCAATACTACTTCCATAGATGAGCTCTGAGCTCCGAGAGAGAGTTGAGGTTGTCAACGGAAACATGCGATTCCGACAATAGCTTGTATATAACGATAACCTTGCCAGGGTTTGTTACCTAGTTATTGGATTGTTACACATTATCTCTCATGTTATTAAAAGATGTTAACTCAGTATCATAATTTAAGTATTGATAATCTTTTTGTTTAAATTGAAATTTTGATGTGAAACTTTGGTAATATGCCTAATATGACATAAGATAGAAAGTAATTTTTCTTTATATTTTTGAGATTTTTTTATTTTATTTCATCTTCTCTTTTTCTTTCCCTTTCCACTGCTTCCTCACCAAACAATAATTTTTCTCCCTTATTTTTTGAAAATATTCCTAAAAATTCGTGTTAAAGGATTGGTGGTGACCATGGCCAATATTGCTTTTAAGGATTTTAAGTTTAAAGATGATTTAGGTAGTATATGTCAATTATACAAAGAATAATTATCATGTTATCATATCAAATCGATTGAGCCTAAATAATCTAAAGTTGTGTAAGGTGGCTTGTGCCATTTTTATATATTATATCCTAGGTTTACTTTAAAAGGTTTGAAACAGTTTCATTAAAAAAAATGATTTTTTTTGCAAAAAATTCTAAATAATGAAGAGATGATTGTTTGGTGAGGAAAGAGTTCAGGGAGGAAAAAAAAAAAGAAATAGGAAATAAAATATATAAAAAATATCAAATTATCCTTTATTTTATGTCACTCTATTTTGTCAGGTGAACACATTATCAAAATTTTAAATTAAATTTTCAATTTAGATAAAAAGGTACAAAATTTTGAATTAGGATACTAAAATGGCATATTTTAGTAATATACCAAACCCATCTGGCCCTGTCTGTACCACTTCTTGGGAAACCTTACATTCAACTTTTTCTTTATGAAATCTGATTAAACCACACCCAAATTTGAACATGAATTTTTGCCAAGAAGACATATTAGCTACTAAAAATGATGTGGATGTGGATGTCATAAAAACACTTGTAGTCACTGTGAATGGATGACTCTCCAAATAAGCATGGCTTAGTTTATAAAAATAAAGTTTAAGAATGCACATATTATTTTAAGGGTCTATGACTCCACAAGTTTCTTAATTGTATAAATTATAACAATTCAGTCAATTGGTTATCTTTTGTGGCAATTTTCCTTTCATTTTCATTTTAGTCTTATGTTTTTCATCTGCTATTGACATTTTGGTTGTCTAAACTGTTATACAAAAATTAATAAAAAAAAAATTTTAAAATTGATTAATGGTTATTGTGGGTTACTTTTTCATAATAAACAGACTAATCTTCTTAAAAAAAATAACAAATGAATTATTATTCTAACTACATAATGCAAGTGCCTTAAGAGAATTTTTCTCACTTCAACTGTTTACGGATGCATTCTTTTGCAATTGAACTGTAAAGAGGAAAATTAAGGAATAATAATTATTGGGTTTACTTTTTTAATCAAAAGATAATTATATGCATTTATATATTCTCAAAGTATTAGAGACAGTGATCTCTCTATTCACTTTAAGGTATTTATATGTTTTTTTAATAAAATAGCCAAAATTTTATTATGCATCTATATATTCTCAAAGTATTACCATAGTGATTTCTCTATTCATTTTAAGGTATTTATATGTTTTTTTAATAAAATAGTTAAAATTTTATTAATAATGAAACAGTTAAAATTGTATCATTTAAAAAAATTGATACATTAACACCTCTATTTAACAAAAGTTATTTAAGTAGATTTATATTTTCATATTAATATATTAGTAATTTTTACATTTAGTTTTAAATACATCATTGGTTTAAAATTAAGATTTAAATAAAAATTCCATCATGTATTACATATGGGAAAAATATTAAGGGTAAATTTATTTTTAAAATAATTAAAAAAATAAAAAAATTTTATTAAAACATTATTACTAAAAAAAAGATTAATTTAAAAAAATCACGAAAATTTAAAATAAAATCTTGAAAAAGTATTATTTGAAATTATTGATTATTAATGCTTTTTATATATTATCATTTCTATGGACAAAATGTTATAAAATTGATCTTATAGTTATTTATTAATTAAGATAATTATGTTTTTTTATTAACTTATTATAAAAATAGACTTTTTGTTTATACATTTTATCACTATTTTTTATAAAAAAAAATTCTAGGTATGAAGAAAAAGAAGTTGGCGTCCTGATGCGGGTTGTCTTCGATTTCGGTGGGGAACAAGTAAGAACCAAACAGACTGTTTAATGACCAAGTGGTTGGCTGGTGAGTGGTTAGTGTACATGAAATTATGGATGTCCTTTCGAAAAATCCTACATTTTCTATTCAAACAAGGTAAAATTACTTTTGCATATTACAAACAAATTTGTCTATTAACGGCTTATTTCACATTTGTCTTTTCATTAGCGCTTAAAAAAGTCATTCATTAATCACGTTAAATATTAGATTAAAATTAAAAATAAATTAATATAATTGATAAAAAGTATACTATATAACTAATGAATAAGAGTGATAATTATCTTGGATTTTACACGAACTTAGTGTGATACAAGGGTTCCGGTTCAAAATCAAAGTCTTAGGCCCCTCTCATTCGTATTTTGTTAAATATTAGATTAAAACAAACTTTTGAAAAAGAAAAGAAGAAAAGAAAATGTTAAACATTATTTTCACTCCATTATATAACAACAAGTACGTGTTAAAATCTCATTGTCCTGTCCTTGTTCTCATTTTCTAATCAAACTCGTATCAGTACCCAAGAAGAAAGGGGATTTAAAAAAAAATTAAAAAAATAAAAAAGAAATTTTTTTTAAGAATTATATATAGAATAGTTTTCAACAATTATTGGGTGTACAAGAATACAAAAACCATATCCGCACCTTTAGATCTTGTCACAGATTAGAGCAGGCTACATTCATTGTTTTTTAATCTTTTTTTTATTTTACATAGTGTTATTCAATGTTTATGAAATATACTAATTAAATTAGAGTTGTTTTTATAATTAATTATTGATTATTTGGTTTTTTTAATATCACATTAATATTATATTATATTAATTTAAAATATAATATATTTTAAAAATAATGAATAAATTATATATTACTATTTGAATACTATTCATTTGAGATACAAATTTGAAAATAATTAAGTAATGTGATGGACATAATTTTGTCTGGTCGTTGTTAACACCAATAGATAGATATACCAAGAAAAATTAATTTGCGTAGGATGCGACGGTTTTCTTGTTATTTTATCTCTAATTAGTCAAAATCTACAGTCAAGCTAATAAACACTCGCTGAATATGAAAAGACCCATTAATCAATCACTATAATCACCTCATTCTTTTAACTAGCTATATAATACAAAAAGATTTACTCAAAAGTAAACCAAATTAAAAAATTACTGTTTTCTTTTCTAACTACAGGTCTCTTCCCATTTCGGCCAACTAACTATATATATATGAATATAAGTTTGTATAATTATGTACAAATATTCTATTAATAATAATAATAATAAAAATTATTTTATAAATACCATTACCTTAAATTTATTAACTTATAAACAAGGTATTAAAAGGTCACAATTCGACACTAATTTTAAGATAATATATTAAAGTACATAGCTTATTAAAATTATAAGTGAAGATAAGCGTGGGTTAATATTATTAAATTTGTTGTTAATTTTTATAATTATGTTGTTTATTTATGTTCCTAATAATTATAATTTTTGAAATAAATGATGATTTGATATTTAAGTATAATATCACAATAATTATTTTTTAAAAAATATAGATATTTAATTTTTAATAAAAATAATAATTAATGAAAAATATATTATAAAAACAAAGAATTACCCCTCCACAAAGAAGCCCATTAATCCCGCCATTTTACAGAGAAGATTCTTCTTAAAACAAAATAAACTAATCCCAAGTTCACTTTCTGCTCTTCTTCGGAGGTTTTTCTTTTCCTTTTTTGTGGGTCATGCCAGGACGCTATTAACGGAGAACAATGCCTGAGTTAGGGCTCCGGAAGGGCACCTTGCCGTCGACGAGGTCCGGCTTCAGAGCTGCTCGCGATGCTAGCCCTGACTCCGTGATTTTCACACTCGAGTCCAATATCAGCCTCTTCTCTTCCGCTTCTGCTAGTGCTGATCGTTGCTCCTTCGCTTCGGATGCTCACGAGCACGATTCTCTCTCCTCTGAGATCTCTTTGGTAATATCAGACCTCTTCTACTACATGCATTTGTGTCTAACTCTTTAATCGTTTACCGGAGTCAATTCTTTTCTCTAGAATGCTTAAATGAGCTTTAGGAGCTGGTGTTTTCTTTCTAAAGAAAGTTCAAAATATGAAAGTGTTGTTGTGATAGTGTTTACATATATGCATAGTGTTTTATTTTGTATTTTTCTTCTTCTTTAGTGTCTTAATATCACTATTTGAGGTTTTGTTTTTGGGGGAAAACAAAATCCAGTTGATGAAATGAGACTGAATGACATGGTAATTTGAATTGTACAGCATTTGGCAGGACATGATGGAGAACCAATTGAGATTTCGGGTGGTTCAGATCCAGATCCAAATAAACCAACTTTATACCGCTTCAACAAGCACAGAAAAGGAGATAAAGCCAAAGGTACAGCTTCGTTTTTTAGCTTGATACCAAAAAGTAAAAGAGAATGTGACATTTTCTGCTAATTTTTTCAAATTAAAGTCCCGTACTCCCTCATTTCCATGCTTTATCTTCTCCTGTCCTCATTTCTCTGCTCTATCTTCACCTTTATATTCGATGTTTTGCAGTACAAAAGGAAGACATCACTGATGACGATATAGCTCTTGATTCCGCCAGAAGTTCTTTTTCTCTGGCCCTCAAAGGTACCCACAGATATAACTCAAACCTTTTAGATTAAATTTCATCCCCAACCAACTAGTTTGACTTTTTTCTCTCCAGAGTGTCAGGACAGGAGATCTAGATCGGAGGCTTTAAAGAATCTTGAAAGGAGGCGACCTGCTTCCTTAGACTTAAACAATGCTACTGTCTCGCCTAGATTAGCATCCATCAAAAAATCTTCTTTAACTTCTCGCAACAGTGGTACTTTTCCTAGCCCTGGAACTCCAAATTATAGACACGCAAGTTTAGGAATGCAGAAGGGTTGGAGCTCAGAGCGAGTACCATTGCATACCAATGCTGGCCGAAAAAATCCGGGTGCTTCATTGTTTCCTGTCAACAGTGGAAGGACGTTGCCTTCAAAATGGGAGGATGCTGAGAGGTGGATTTGCAGTCCTGTTTCTGGCGATGGTATGATGAGGCATTCAATTCAGCATCCCCACCGGAAGCCCAAGTCAAAGAGTGGTCCTCTTGGGCCACCTGGAGTTGCTTATTATTCATTGTACTCGCCTGTGATGCCAATGTTTGAAGGGGGCAAATATGGCAATTTCATGGCTGCTTCTCCATTCTCATCTGATGTTATAGCAGCTGATAGATTGGACATCCGACACGGTGGACATGCTGGTACCTTAATTGGGCAGGGAGAACCTAGCATTGTTCGATCAGCCAGTGTACATGGTTGCTCCGATGCTCTAAATCAGGAATCATCGCCTGCCCCTGAAGGTATTTGCTTATCTCTAGATTTCCCTTCATTCTTTCTTATGCATTAAATTCCCACGTCACTCCATAAATGAAATTCAACTACCTCATCATCTTGTGTTGCAAGTGATGTAAAAAAAATAATTAAATATTTAGGTGAATTGGTTATTTATGTGGGCATAATTCCAACAAGTTGTGGTTGTTGGGGTATGTTTGCACCACATTTCTCTTCATCCAACTCATGTTGACAAAAGTACTAGTTTAATTGACTTTATTGTTGTGGAAGCTCATAGTATATGGACTGAGTTTTGTGAAAAATTTACATTGTATTTTGAGTTAGACCTATTTTGCAATGAAGATTTCCCAAATTATTTACACAATTTTGTAACCAAGTTATACATATGTGTAATGTAGTTATACGGGTGTGTAATATATATATAAAATCTTTATTGCTAAATTGGTCTAACTCAAATTACCTTATGAATTTTTGCAAAACTCGATACTACATTAGATGAATACCGTTGATTTAACTTCCCGCTACTTGGATTTTTAAGTATATGGCTTCCTGCAAATTTTACTTTTTTGTTGGTAAGTTCATTATTGATGCTCTTTTTCTTGAAGATGGGTTCTCATTATATTTATATTAATTCTCATAACCAATAAATGTTCAGAGGATAAATAAAACATTATCAGAGGATGCTGAAATGTGATTAAGCTTAAATTAGTTTCACTCTATGTTTTCCATAGTGTTGAGTGTTAAATCTAATATACTCGATATCGGACCTTTTCCACTTGTGCGAACTTATAGATGAAAAGCGTGAGGAGCTCAAGGATGCAGCGACCAGTGTATCAGATGCAGTTTCAAGAAGGGACATGGCAACCCAGATGAATCCAGATGATAGCAGCCATTCATCTCCAAAAACAGGACCTTCTTTCGCTGCCTTGACTCCAATTCTACCTATTGTGGAGTTGCAGACTGCCCCGTCTTCTAAACTGGAAGTGAGGGATGTGCAGGTAGATGAACGGGTCACTGTGACAAGATGGTCCAAAAAGCATAGAGCCCTAATCTCTGGGAAGAGGTCTGAAACTGTTGATAGCTGGAAAAAGAAGGATGCATCAGTTCAGTCTCCAGCGTGGGATCTCTCTGATACAACAAAGAGTATAGCAGAGTAAGTATTGTTACTATTTCAGTTTTTTACTTTGACCTTTATAATTAGCTAAAAACATTTCCTCGACATAATGCTAAATAAATTGATTATTTTCTCTGTTTTCTGAGTAAGTTAGAGAATTGCACGATAGAACTATGGAAACAATCAGGGTCGTTAAAATTTAAGACTCTGCTAGTTAAAGGCAAACCATCCCCAGAGGCTTTTGTTCTTCTCCAACCTGATACTATTTCTTCCAAAGGGAAGAAAAATGCATAATTACAATCTAATTAAACATTGGCGTATGTTACATAACACCTAAAAAGGATGTTCTACACGTCATTTTGCATCATTTGGCTCTGTAAAATGTATTAACTACTATTTGAAAGACACTTAAAAATAGGAGGATTTTTTTTTTGTGGGCATTCTCAAAAAATTGTGGATACCTCAGATCCCTTACCAGTTACCATTTCCTTATGGTTCCGGGTCTACTGGTTCCACTAAGCATGTTTTATATGCTAGTCATTATAGCATCCATTTATGTAGTAATGCCCTTCATGGCATTTGAAAATAGTGTTAGCCAAAAAAAGTATTTGAAAACAGTTTAACCTAAAATTGCATGCTCTATTCCTTTTTTTACTTTCAGGGTTACAAGAGAAGAAGCCAGAATCACCGCTTGGGAGAACCTGCAGAAGGCAAAAGCTGAGGCAGCTATAAGGAAACTGGAGGTATGTATGAGATTATCTATCTACGAAGGGGTGAAAATGAAAATAGCTCCTAGAAGTGGATTCACAATTTCTTGGTACGATGCTCTTTGTCGTCGTGTGTTAATGCTTAATAGCCTTCTTTCTTCATGATTTTGGAATCTTTTTCCTTAGGAATTTTTATTCATCAAATAGAAATTGAATATTTTCACAAGCTAAATTGAGGATGTTCTTGTAAAGGGAAGTGACTGCTAAAATGCAGATTCTGCTGTTTTATTCAAAATAGCTAGTTGTGTTGAATATTGTGCCAACCCTGCTTATAATATGTTCACCTCTCTGCCTCAGATGAAGCTGGAAAAGAAGAGGTCATCATCAATGGATAAGATAATGAATAAGTTGAGAACTGCTCAGAAGACAGCTCAAGGTATGAGGAGTTCAATGTTAGCCAACCAGGGCCAAGTTGCCAGGACTTCTCACAAAGCTGTTTCACTTCGTAGAATTCCCCAGATGGGTTATCTAAGTGGTTGCTTTACCTGCCATGCATTCTAATGCCTCGTACAGATATCAGTTGCTTAACTTGATCTACAATGAAAGGTCACCTTCTCTTTAAAATTATCACACTTGCCCCAAACTATATAACTATAATTTGACCATTTTGTTCAATAGTGTAAATTAACTGGATACTTATCTCCAGATCCTTGAAACCCTTTTTTTGATTCTCAGTCTCGTGCTTTTTAAAAAAAAAAAATCTGATGGAAAGTTAGCTACATAATTTTTTTCAGGTCAGATGAAAAGAATTACCCGTAATTAGCACTGGAATGATGGGTGTATAGCAGGAAGTAGCTAGGTTTTCGACACTATATCGGTGTCTACACAGTTTTGTGATGGCATGAAGAGCAGTAAGTCTAGTAGACTTCATTAAAGATGTATGACCTTGGTAGGGGCTTCATTGAAAAATGAATATATGTACGTAAATCAAGAACTTAAGATTCTACAAGTTTGTTTATTTTTTCAGCATTGTAACAGTTTCTTGCTTGTACGTAGCTTGATACTCTCTTTTTCCTGTTGAGCTTTGTTCATCGTAGAGACTAGAAGTAGCAAATTCTCACCAACAAAATTTCAACGAGAAAAATAAGTAGCACCATTTATGGCATTACCATTGATTATTGAAACTTCTAGTTATAGAATTATCACAAGCAATTATAAAGTTTAACAAATACAACTTTTTATGCTCAATAAATCGGGTAAACATTCATTCAAATTGAAATTTGATACTTTTATTATTTATGGTTACAATTTATTATTTGAATTGTTGTAAAATGTTGTAGTCTAACTATTTTGGTTAGAAAACTGGTCAAATTTATCTTGCACGTGAAATTGTAAGGGTATTTTAGGGAATTATACAATTTCAGATTAATTTAGTCAGTTTTATGATTAGAATAATTGATTGAAATCTTTTACAACAATTTATGTAGTAAATTGCAACATAAAATAATAAAAGTAGCAAATTGAAGATTTTAACTTTAATTCAGAAGAATGCTTGCCCCCAATAAGACTGATTTCTTGGTAGAGTACTGAAGTGTAGTACCCTTTGTACATGTTAAACACGTAATCATTATAAAACTTGTAAAAGGTAATGTAATGTTCCATAAAAGTAACTTAACTATTTCATTTGACTTTAGAATCTGTTTCACTTTGAATTGGGTTTGAGGGTGTCAACAACGTTCCTAATCTGGTGAGATTGACATAATCCTGTGGACCATGAGCTGCTAATCCCGGAATCACCAATCCAACCATCCTAAACATCTTCAAAAACCATCCTTCTTTATATTCCTTACCTTTTACATAAGGAATTATGAAGCCCCTAAACAACTCCCAAAATGCATTCAAATACTTTGGTATTAACCACATCAAAGAGGAATAGTTCTTGTTTGGTTCTTCCCCTAAAACCATACCTTTATACAAGCTATTGTAGTAAAGGCAAGGACCAAAGTGCTTAAACAAGAGAGTTTTATCATCATGAGGAATCCTAGGCACTAGATCATTACAATAAACATACCTCAAATACCTTACATTAAACTTATCAAACTTGTGTTTCATGAAATTCCCAAACCTCTCATCTCCAACCCTGGGCTGTCCAAAAGTGTAAATTCCCTCCAACTTGTCCATCAAAGATGACTCTTCATGAATTGCTAGACCTGCCACAAATAACACTGCCAATGCCCCTCCCAAGCTGTGCCCCGTTACTATAAACTTGGCCTTATCGTTTTCTTGTAATTTGAGCTTCAGGGCTTCTTTGATTGAGAAGTAAGCATATTTTTTTGAGGGATTTTGTTGTATTTGGTTCGGCCAAGTGTTGTTGGGCTGGAGACCAAGGGCCTTGACAAACCCACTATGAATTTTACCAACGTTGGGAAGCTCGAACCATGAGATGTCAAGGTCAGTCCTCCAAGCGTCGGCATCAAATGGATCGGTGCCTCTGAAAGCCACCACTACCAGTTCAGGGTCTGACCATGTGTCTATGAACATGAATGCTTGTGTTGAAGGTGTTTCTTGGTAGCCTGTTCATCATTATTCATATTCTCGACATTATTCTAAAGTCTACACTTACAATTATTTGGAATATATTTTACTTTAGTTTTATTATTTTCAATCAAAACGTTTTAATCTCATAAATTAAAAAAAAATGTATACTTTAATGTTAAAAGTTTAAAATCATAAGAGTTAATGTAGATTTTTTTAAAAAAATTATAAAGAATTTGGGATAAAAAATAAAGGATGTAAAAGCGGAAGGCAAAACAACATTTTACGTCTTCACATAAAAAAATTACTAGAAATTTTCTGTTTTCGGACAAAATCAAATTATCTTATTTTGTGAAAACCTTTTTTTTTTCCTTCTAAAAAATCTTGTAAAAAACACAAGAAAATGGCCCTATATTCCTATATCTCACTTTACATCGATTTAAATAAATTTCTAAAATAAATAATAAATAAAAATCGATTAAATTCATCACGGCTTTCCTTCGATTCTTCGTGCTTAAGGCATGACCAATGATTAAAAAAATGAGTCCTCATGCTTCCACTAAAATTAATTATTTCATACTCAACGTGCTCAGAGAGATTCCTGAATAACAACATAAAAGCCTTTAAGAAATCACTTTTATGTTGAAACTTAAAATATGCTCTACTAAATCATGGGTGTTTTAAGTTCATGTTTTATTATTTAATCTATTAATTAGCTTAAAAAATTGGAAAACTAGCTGGTTGATTTAAATATGAGATTTAGTTGATCTCATCCATTAATTTATCTTTGTAAAATAAAGAGAGCATGTGATCCAGATTTTCTTTTTCTATTACCATTCCAAAAGTTGTCAAACTCCAAGAATTGCATCTGCAAGCAGTAAAGTCAAATACTTTAAAATTTTAATCATCCATATCATCACCGTGTCATTTATATATGAAATTAAATTTTCAAAATTAACGCATCTATATTATTATCATCATCATAATAATAACAACCATATTTAAATTAATTAATAATAAAGATAAAATAAATATTTAATAATATATTAAAAAAATTAATAGTAAAAATATGAATTAAATCTAAATATATTATTTTACTATTGTTAATTTAATATTTTATAATAAATTAAAGGTGGTAATATTAGTATAATTATAATTATTATTTTATGCTAATAATTAAATTTATTGTTATGCTAATAATTAAATTTATTGTTGGTATGTCATTACCTAATAAATGAATGCAAAGTTCAGCCTATATAAAATAACTAATAACTAATGTCGTAATTAATGCGTACCTTCCAATGGTTAAGGACAACGTTTTTAACGAAGGCTTGGTTCTCATACGACAGTTTAGCGGCCATAACAGCAAGTGAGCTCTTGTATCTTTTGTCATCATCATCTGGTTTAATGTTGTTATCTAATTCTATTCTCGTATCAATATTCCCAATTAATGATGCAAACTCTGAACATCTTCGATCTGGCTTCACCACCTTTCCTGCACATTATATTTATTCAATAAACAAAATTTTACCCTTTTCTTTTTTAAATAAGGACACTAGTTAAAATCTTTTTTCTTAATTAAATAAATAAAAAATTAAATTTTAATTTATAGTGATAGGATCGGAAGTGATATCAAACCGATTCCGTTAGAAAACACTTTATTAAATTTATAATATTATTATAAAACTTTAATTTTTAACATAATCATAGATCTATGATTAAAGTTATAAAAATTGAGATCCGAATGATTATTATTTATAAGTTGAATTTTTTAAAGAAATAAATAGTTTTGTTTTGAAGGGATGAACATAACTAAGAGAAGAGGATTTAGGAGCAAGAAAACTAAGTATATAAATTAAGTACCTGAGAAAAGTTTGATGAAGATGAAATTGAATAAGCCACCATTGTAAGAGACAAGATTAAGCCACCAAAGAAGTAGTTGACCAATTAAAGCCATGGGTTTTTTCAGATGTAGAAGTGACATTTGCGACAAAACAGAAAAGAAGATTAACCATCTACGCTGAAAATCCAAGGCTTTACCCACATGTTTTTCAGAGCAATCAATGAAGCTCCTATTTTCCAAGTCAGAGCTACATAAGAGACGTATCAGCTCTATCAAACTAGCTTCTTTTGGGTCTATCTCCAAATAATTCATCATATATTTTTTTCTTCAAATTAAGCAACTAATTATTTGAATTAATTCATCCTAACTTGCTTTTAAGTAATTATAGCTACCTTATATATAACAGCAAGTTAGGATCCAGAACAAAGGTATATATATATATATATATATATAGGAGAGAGATCGATAATGAACTTATGTACTGTTCTTTGTCATGAATGTTCGAGGCTTCGAGCAAATATATATATATATATATATATATATATATATATATATATTTATCAAATGAATAAATGGTTTGTCATCCCTTTGAAAACTAATCGACTTGACAGGTAAGAAAGAGAGATCATACAAGTTAGGTAAATAAATTAATTATAGTCTTAGTACATATATGCTTATTTTGTGAGTTTTTATTATTTTAGAGATCATACAAGTAGGGCCGTAGAGTTACTTTATATTGGTTTAGATTTAATTCTTTAAATTGGAAGTAATATCACCTAGTTATATTGTTTTAAAAAAAAACAGTGAATTAAAAAATATATATATCATTTTTTTATTAAAATATTATTTTTAAAAATAATATAATTTATTTTTAATTAATCTATATTTTTTAAAACTAAAATACTAAATAACATAAAGGATGAAATAGCATAATTATAATGTTTAGTAAATCCAATATTCTCTCTAACGTAATCATTCAGTAACGACAACTGTTCTTCTTTACTGTATTTGAACTAATGAATTTTATAAAGATAAAATCTCAAAAATTAACAATCACTTAATTAGGAAAATATTTATTATTAAGTATTACTTTACCAAACTAATATTTCGCAAATGGGGAAAACGAGAAAGTACTCATAGAAATTGATTCCCTACAGATAATTCAAATTGCTTGCGTGGTCAAATTAGAAAAAAAATATATATATAAGAAAGACATGGGATCTTCTTCTTGAGTATTAGACTTATTTTACCCTATTTTCATATAATATAAGTTATAATATCTTTATATTTTATCATTTCAAAACTTATTATTTTAATTTGTATAATGTGAAAAGAGATTTCAAACTTTTTCAACTTTTTTTATCAAAATTTTTTAATCATTAAATTAATCAAGTATTTAATAATTTTTTTATATAAAACATCTGATTTCAATTATATTATGTTAATTAAATCAATTTAATTTTTTTATTAAATTAAATGAATTAATCAATTCAACTCAATAATTACATATTAAATTACTTAATTGATATTTTTACCAATTCAAATGTGAAACAAATTAGAGATAATTTTAGGAAAAATTATATCTTGCATCTATAAGATATATCCACTTTTTTATGTATTGTTTGGGGATAATATTTTTAGAATTTAAATTATTATTATTAATCTTATTTAATAATAATAATGTTAGAAATATAGTTAATAATATAGATAAAAAGGGATAATAATAAAAATAATTGTGATTATATTTTCCTAGTTTTAATATGTAATAAAGGTATAAAATTAATTTTCTGGATGGATCTGTACTGAAATTGATTGGATTAAAGTAAAAGAAAATCAAACCATGCTTATACACAATGTCAGTAAAAGAAATTTAAAAATATACATCTCTATATACTACAATAGTTTTGAAAAATTACTTCACTATTCATTTCATATATTTGCAATAATCTGAAATTTAGGTTAAAATAAAATTAAAAAAGAGCGTCGTATATATTAATGTATAGCCATTTGGTAGGGTATTTTAGTAAATTAGATGCTGTGTGCTCTCAGTAAGCAAAAACCTTCAAAATAGTAGCAACAAGCAAATACCTTTTGAAGTTTATTTACTCTTCATCATCTTCAGCGGCATTGCCAACAATACTGGTTATAGAACGTTCGTCAGATTTATTTCTTTTAATTAATTGACCAAGTTTCATTTATTAATTATAAATCGTTATCAACTCAATTAGATGGCTTCTGCCTATTCGTCAACTTTTATGTGTGTATTTCACGAAAAAAAAGTATATAAAAAAATTCAAACAAAAGTTTCGTATTAAAACAAACATAAAAATCCAAATAAATTTACAACACTTGATCATTTAAATAATATTATTTAAGTTATCTTTTTATTAAATAAAGGAAAAAAATTAGACAACAAGAGTTTCTTATTAAAACAAACATAAAAATCCAAGGAAAAAAATTAGACGGTAATATTCGAATTTAAGTTTAGTGTGGTAGGAATAGGACGTAAAAGTTTTTTATAATAAATCATTGGTATCATTTGATTCAATAGATTAAAAATAGTAATGATTATTGGTTATTTAGATTAAAAGTGTTGTCATTTGTTCTCATTATTTTAAAAAATATATCACTTTAAGATAAAATTACATTATTTTAATAATTTTTTGATTAAAATATATATTTTAAATATTATTTTAATATAAAATATTTTATAATTTTTTCTTAATTAATTATTTTTTTCAAAAATAAAAAAATAAATATCTATGACAAATGAAAATAATTACATATAATTTTATTTTAAATTAATTATGACAACTTATCTACCATTTGAATATGTAAAAACATCATTGGTAAATTTTTCACAAATGAAAATAATTAAGGGTTTTTTTTGAAAAAAATAAATATCTTTATATTGGTAAATTTATTTCTTATTTATAGTGTTACATGATTTTTAAATATTTAAATAATAATCAAATTAAAATAATTATTTCAAAATAAACTTATATTTTCGTACATTTAAAAACAAATAAATGTCAAACTTACACCTACCGTAACTTTTTAAAAGGTAAAGAACTCCATCATCGTTTTTTTTCCTTCCACAAATTAGCATCTAACCTAATGGTTTGAAGGGATCGAGAGTGGGTTCCGGATTGTGACAGGTAAGTATTTGGATCCCATATGCAAAACAAGGATAATTTAATTTTTTTGTGTCAAATACGTGAGTTATAGATGATGCATCTTAATATTTTTAAACCACAATTATTTTTCCTTCGATGAAAATAAGTCCATATATAAATAAGTCGATGATGAATGGAGATGTTTTTCCTTTCAGTTATGAAAATGTCTCACGTATAATGAAAATGTACTTTAAATATCTAATTTCAAAATAATTAATTATAAACAAAAGTGGTATATGTTAGTTTATAATTTCGATCCAAAAACATTCAAGAAACTATATGATTATGAATGTAAACACAACGTAAGTAAAAAAAAAATTAAAAACTTACCTTCATTCATTGATCATGATTCACCTACTTACACACCATCCATGGAATTTTTTTTAATGATTTTATCAATTTGATGTTTGTAAACCTTTCTTTATTAATCAAGATAGTGTAGAGATTAAATTTTTGAAATTGATTGATTCAATTGAGATTAAGCTTATGGACCAAACATATATATAAGCATGTTTGAATGGCCTGTCCATCAAAGAGAAAAACAAAACTTGCACTTAAGGAGCTAAAAACGTGAATGAAATGATGGAAGTTGTTGGCCCATATTCAACCAACTTACTCGATTTGTTATCAAAATTAGTCAAAAAAATAAAAAAATTAAATTTTGGATTTTTTTTTGCTACCCAAACGACAAGTTGCTTGGCTTATCTTCAACCTCCAACCAGATCGAGTGATTCGATTGAGACCCGAACAGAAGTCTGACTATTTCTTATAATTTCGACGATAAAAAACGGTGTTTTTATATCAAAATTCTCAGAATTAGATTTCTTAGTGATTCGTAGTCTTAGTTTGAATAAAAAACATCAAAAATAAAAAAAACTTGAATTTTAAAACTCTAATAGGAGGTGAATTCAAAGAGCAATGATGTTATACATGATTTTTTACATTTTAATTCACAAAATCATTCAAATAATAATACTGAAATAATTGATAATCTTCATACGCATCAAAACCGAGTCAAAGAAAAAACCAAATTTTACAGTGCATGAATGGTGAAATATAGCAAAATAAAGATTTTTCAAAATGGCTCTGATACCAAATGTTAGTTCAAAATTTTGATCCAAAAACATTCAAGAAACTATATACATAGATGTAAACATAGTGGAAGCAAAAGGAATTGAAAACTTACCTCTAGTCATTGATCATGTTGTTACTGTCCGAAGAAGAAAGCATCAATATTGAAAAAATTTCAAAATCTAGAATACCACTATGTCAAATTCTTCTATCTTTTCGTCAAAAGAATCCAATACTCCAAATAGTATCCAAGATTATTTACAACATAAAGTAGAAGATTGATAAAGAAAATTTGGATGATCGTATTGTTATTCAAGCTCTGTTTGATGAATTTAGTCGAATGGAATTCATCTACAATATTATGCATCATCAAAGTGGCTACCTAGCACACTTATTTTTTGCACATCTAGTCTCAATTATACTTACTAAGAGTTATTAAACTATTTTTGTGATTAATTGTACTTAAAAAAACTAATAAATATAAAATGACATTACTTGATAGGATGAAATATCAAGTTTTAATGAGACATTTTATTCATGTTTTGTTTTCGTAGCAAAAAGAGAGAATGATTATAAATAGGATTTGAATTGTTTCTACCAGAATTAGGTTTGATGAGAGAGTTAAATAATATATATATTAAAATAAATTATAATTTATAAAGTTCTTAATGGTATAAAAATAAAACGAAATAGAGATTATTTATTTAGTAAGATACACTCTAGAATTTAACTATTTTTTATTAAAAAATATTAATAATTTGTATTTAATATAACAATTATATTTTTTTCCTGAATTTTGACATAGTAGTTGAAAATTAACAATTATGGATGAAAAACAATTTTAAAAAAATATTTATAGATTAATTATTTTGACAATATGATATTTTTATTCGTAAAAAGAATAAAAAGATATGGAAAATTTTTGAAATGAAAAATGAATTAATTGTAAAATCTAAAAAAAATGCTATAAGTTTGAGAAAATTTATATTTCAAGTTAATAGCATCCATATTTTGTCAGCGAACAAAAAATCCAAAAAATCATATTTGATTTTTTTTTCAACTATGAGTGAACTTTATGTTTAATAAAATTGAAGTAGTAACAATTTTACATTTAATTGAGATTGTCGTGGATTTAAAATATTTAGTATTTTCCAATTAACGGTTATTTTCCCAACTTCTTTCTCCCTTCCCCCTTTGGAAACAACGGGGAAGAAAAAAATAAGGATTATTTTACCGTTTAACTTAAAAAAAGAGTCTATAATTCTTAAAGATAATGAAATATTTGGCCTATATTTAAAAAAATCTATTTCTAACAATAAAATAAAAAAAAAACAAAAAATGACTATATTGTTTAAACACGGTTATATTAAATATAATATTTTAAATATTATAAATTAATTTAGATTTTTTAAACTTTACATATAGTTAATATAATAAAAAAAAAAGAAACATAGTTTAATAATAGATATCAAATTTTATATACAATCATTTAAACAATTATCGATCATATTTTGGTTATATTAGAACAAGAGTTTCAAATATATCAATCATTAATAAATATGGTTACGGACGAAGACGAATTTTGATATAATTGTTCTTGAATTAAATTATAAAATTTGTATTTAAAATTATCAAAAAATAATTACAATTCGAAAAATGTGTTTATTCATCGATAACTATTCGAGACGGTTATTAAAAAATATATGAAAAAACTGTTTTCTCTAAACATATTAATTTAAACCCTAATTAATCTTAAATATATTAATTAATTAAATAAATAAAATTAATATTAGATATGGACAGATACATTATCAATATAAATATATATGAATTGTATTCGTTATTTCATGTTCGATTAATACTTAAAATTATATTTTTCTTCAAAATTTATCGGATAAAAATCGAACCGATAATGTGAATAATTGAACCCGTAGTATTTTTTTCATTCCTAATTATTAAAGTTATATGTTAAAAGCAATTTAAAAAATAATTTATTATATGTAATATTTTTAGGATAACAATGATTATTATTCATCGACAAATAAGAATATATATTTATTAAATTTAAATGATTGGTCGATGAATTAACAAGTGTATAAAACTAGCAATATAGCTAAAGATAAGATGAAGAAAAAAGGAAAACACAAGTGAAGACAATTTATCATAAAGAAAAAAACAGAAGAAAAGAAGAAAAAGGCTGCATAAGTGCAGATGATTGAGATTTTGAAAAACAATTGCGCAAGTTATGCTCCGTGTTCACCGTGTTTCCGCATTTATCTAAAAACAATAAAAACACATCCAACCTGTCCTCAATTTTTTGGTTTTTAAGATTCATATTATTCTATTTTTTGTAAAAATAATTTTTTTTTCATTTTTAAATATAAAATATAACTCTTAAATTATTTCGTTCAAACATATCCAAATTATTTTATTTTACAATTAATAATACTAATATTAATATATATGCAAATAAAATAGAAATGGTCTTATGATCTGTGTGTTTGTTTGTTTCGTATGAATTTCATTACTTTCTAAGTTGGATCCTTTTCTGATTTTTTTCCAACTGCACAAATCAGACAAAGTATCATTTGGGTATTGTTTGATTCAGCCTTTGGTCCGTCCATTTTCAATTGATGGAAAGAAAAGAAAAAGAGAGAGGTTTGGGGATGGAGAGGTAGGTAACCTTTTGCCCTCATAGCCAGCACAGCATTGAATGCGTGATCATCTATAAGATATTAAACTATAACCCACCTAATTTTGTTTTAATTTGACTAATATTTTAACATGTAAAAATCACTTACCATATAAATTCTATCCGAAAAATCAATACCCACAAACATAACTCTTACACACTAATTCTTATAATTTATTTAATCAAACCAAAAAAAAATATGTAGAAAAATAAAACTCACAATTTAAAAATAAAAACACAAGAACTAATAGTAAAAACCTTACATTAAGTAACTTGCCTCATTTTGGTCCAACTCAAGCTACTTGTAGCTTGCAAGTGTATAAACACATTAAAAATTCAGTGTTTCTCAACAAGCTCACATAAGCCCGTATTAAACATATTTAACAACTTGTAAGCTGACCTAAACATATTGAGGGCTAATTTAGTAGCGCTCTCAAAAAAATTTGTATCATAGTTAGTTGAAATTTATGACCGATATAAGTATTATTTATCGTTAATAACAAAAAAACATTAAAATTAGAATCAATAATTAAAAAATAAATTTAAACAATAAGAATAATATTTACATATTAATAATATATCTTTATTAATGGGTAAATCTTAAATCTTATATCTTGTTTTATTAGCAACTAAACTTTATTTGAATTAGAATTAATGCTATTTTAATCTTTCTATCATATTATTATTATTATTATTAATAATAATATTATTATTAATATTAATACATTCTAATTATTAAATATTTTATTTTTGTTATTTTTTCTATTATCCGTAAAGGGCCCAAAGAAGAAACAAAATAACACAAGAGAGTATGAATATCATTAGGCCGCTTCACAGATTAAATAAAAAAAAGGCCCAAGCCCACCTATTTTACGCTAGAGGGAGAGAGAGAGTTTTTTGAGTTGAAAGGACAAAAAAAGTTACAAATTACTTTAATAGTTGCTTCTAAACATGGGCAAAAACAATCCTGAAATTATTTTTCTCTAAAAAGTAGTTTTTCATTGAAACTTCATCTTAAACTGGTTTGTTTTTGAAGTTTTCAATTTCACTTTGATAAATATATAAGAATGATTTATTTCTCATAAAAGTATATTCTAAAAATTACACCTTTAAAAAATTATCAAACACCATTAAAAAGATTTTGGCCCACTTAAAATACTTTCAACACAAGTTGTAAGAATGAGATTCAAACATGTCATGCACACTCACGTGCATTTTATTATAACACTCTTTATTGGTTTTGCTTTCCATGGGAAGTTTTAAAGTAGCTATTTTCTTTTTACGCGTGATCGATTCACCATTTTAACTTAAAATTTCTATTAAAAAATAAAAAAAACAAACATTTGACTCAAAAATCGTCCTTAATTTGGCAATAACAATAATATTGAAAAAAAATATATATTTATTTGACCATATATATCCAAGTTACAGTTAATACGAGATTCTAAATCACAATCCAAAATCAAAAGGTTATCATCACCCTTCCCTTATCATTAGAGTGGTAAGTAATGGATTATTTCCAATACAAATACGCATGATCAAACGAAGTATGATTTTTAGAATTAGTATTTAGGTTATGAAAAAAGTGTGACAAAAAATAAAAAATGGGAGTGATTGTCAATAAAGTAAGTAAAGAAGACTTAAAAGGAAGAACATTGTCTTTTGTGGGAAACCCAATATTTTTCATCTTTCCTTTCTTTTAAAGCTTCCAAGAAACACTTTTTTGGGTCCAAAACGGCTTTAAGCAACAACACAAAGACGTAGATATGGGCACTCTTAAAGCATCTTTTCCACGATGATCCGTAATCAACTTTTGAAGCCCATTTTCACGCACTATTCGTTCATTGATCACCTTCTTTCAAGAACGAAGAATCTCATTGAACCAACCAAAAGAAAAGCAAAATAGCAAAGCAATAGTCTCCCAAAACAAAAAAAAAAGGGTTCTATACAAGACACGTGCAAAGGCCAAAAAGAAAGTGACAAAAAATGAATAGTGCAATTTTTAGTTAGAGGAATGTACTCTAAAGTTACTATATTTATCTTTCAAAAATAAATAATATAATTAAGTTTTTCGTATTACATATTTACTAGAATAGTTAGATAGGTTATAATTTCTTTTTTTTATAACATAAATACAAACATATTTTTTGAGAAAATAAGTATGAGTAAATTAAATTTTACTAATATTTTTCTTATTATTTAAATATTTTTATATTATTGTTGCATTTTTACTATATTAGTTCGTCATACGTAGATCAGATATAATTAAAGTGGGAAAAGTCAGAGGTTTTCTGGTCTTGATCAGTAGGAGAAGTATAGAAGCCTTTGATAGGAACGTTTCAAACCAAACATTTTCAGTCAGTTTCTCTTACATTTCGCTTTCATCGAAAAACCCGTGCTCTTTTGAACTTGAGCCATACAAATTTTAATATCATACAAATAATTTATAAAATAAAATAAAATAATTATGTTATTAATATAAATATTTATTTTGAATGAAAAAAATTATGCGTGATGATATCATATATTAAGTTATTATTAATCAAAATAGATAAATAATAAAATAATCGTAAACAAAATGTTAGATAATAGTAAATTGAATTCTGACATGAATATGTAAACGTACATAACATATAAAACAGCGTTATTTTTAACTTTTTTCTCTAAAATTTTAAAAAATAATGTTTCCTTTTTACATATGTATTTGTTTTTTACTTGCGTGACTGACAATTCATAGAAACCAGAAATATAGATTAGAACCTTGATCTGAACTCTGATATAGCAAACTTTTTTCACAACAATAATAATAATAATAATAATAATAATAATAATAATAATAATAATAATAATGATGATGATGATTCCATAAATAATTTTATTTTTATTTTATTTTTTGAAACAAACGAAGTTGTCATTTTGGTGTCAGTGGTCTTTTTTTTTTTTTTTCTATTTTCATTGATTTGAATTCATATCAAGTAATTTTCCTTTCTCATTTAGTCATACACTTGACTTCTGCGTATATCGATTTAAAAGCCATTAATGACTCTAATCAGAGAAAGCCTTTATATATATTTTAAAGAGCCTGGCTACCATGGTGTACGTAAACTAATATTAAATTTATGAAATATAAATAATACGAGTGTTGTAATAACATTGTAAAGTGTTCCTATTAAATTTATAACATGTAAACTTCTTTGTAATAATAGCTTTTAATTTCTTCTCTCTATTTATTTTTGTTTTTATTATTTCGTTTTCATTTCTCCATCGATCTTTAGCATTAACGCAACTGGGGAAAAAAATCAATCAAAAACTGAGGAAGAAAAATATAATTAATTAATTATAAAAATATAATAAGATTTCATACCTTCTTAATATTTTGACAATAAGAGAATTTATTTTGCAACATATTCATTACCCTTTTAAAATTTATCAAAGCGAAAAACAGCTCCTTTATCTGAAAATCCAGCGGCTATATCCACGAAGGCTTTAGAACAAACATGATTAAATAAGAAGAAAAAAATTATAAACTCTCTATAAATATTAATGATTAACCTCATCCTTATTTTTTAAAACTTTTTTCATAAAAAGAAAAAAAAATCAAAATGATCCTACTCTAACACGTGTTTATATTCCCCAGATTATTTGCTAAATAAGGTATATTACACAGAGTCTGAATTTACATATCAGACTCAAATCACAAGCACCCATACACGCACCTACTCATCAAATACATATTTCTTCATGACCAACAATTAATATATATCAGCATCTAGCTTACTCATCTCCCTGTCTCTTGGACTCAATTAAAGTAACTAAAAAAACCCAAAAAAGATTTAAGAAGTTTTGATAAAATTCTAACCAAAATGAGGAAATGATATTAAACTAATAAGTAGAAGGAGGCATGAGATTGAGTCCAAGATCATCGTTGTCAAGAACCAAACGAGCCTTGTTCGTTTCACTACTTATCTTATTAATACCATTCTCAGGATGCAATCTTTTCTTGGAAAGAAGAGACACACCAAATAGCTTAATTTTACACCCATTATTGTTAATGTTACTGGGTCGTCCAATCTCTTCAACAATAGTCACTGAGCTCTTGGAAGTAGTAGAAGGCGAGTGCAACGACCCATGAGTCTCAACATTTTGCTTAGTGTTTGCTGTTGATGAATAATTATTATACCCTATAAGCTGCTTCATAGGATTTTGACTTTCTGCCCCTGTCCAAGTATTCATATTATTATTACTCACAGCTGGCAGTAAACAAGAGGGGTAAGAATCACTGGGAGTCACAGGCTTCACATGGTTTTGAACAAAATAAATAATATCGTTGTAGAGTTTTCTCATATGAGCTAGCTCAGATATTAACATGGAGTTACTTCGCCGTAGTCTTTGGTTATCTTCGGAAAGGGCTGTGACGGAGTTGTGGAATAAGTTATTGTTACCGACTACCGAAACCGCAGGTTGTTCTATTGGCGGTGAGTCGGACCAATTATGTTGCTCGTCCGAGTTAGTAGGCGAGATACTGAGTAGATTTGGAGAGGGAAAGAAACTCGGACTGTTCATTCCACTCGGACTGTTCATTCCGAGAGAAGATTGTTGATGGTAAGCATTTTGATTGTGATGGTTGAAAGAGAGTTGAGGCTGAGAAGTTTTTCTTCGGTGGATTTCACAGAGCAAGTGTTTTTCACCTCTTTTGAAGAACTCGTTTGCGAACTCCCATCTGTCTGGTACAATCTTTCTAAAACCCTAGTTACGAAGAAAATCAAGAAAAGCGTAATAAGAAGAAGATCAAATTTATAAAACTACTTGAAGTAAGGAATAGTCTGAGAGAGAGAAAGTTACATAGGTGTTGAGTTGGCGAACAAAGCTAGAGAAATTGTTGTGCTTGAAATAGTTAGGGAGAAGATCACGAGAGAACTCAGGAGGTCTCCAAACGACGAAAGTGGTGTCGTCTTCTCCCCAAGATACAATATGGTCGGTGTTGTAATCGTCTACGAGCTGGTATGTTTTGGTGAGAAATGGTGCTGGTACTGATTTGTGTGAATCTAGTGAAAGAATTATGCCTTCGTAATTATCAAGCATTAATGCCATGGAAGAAGAAATATCCCAAGTCTCTGAGTTCTTGGTAAAAAGAGATCTAGAAGAAGAAGAAGAAGAAGAAGAAGAAGAGAGTAGGGAAGGTAGTGATTACTGAGTTATGATTGATGAGTAAGAGTGTGAATGTTTATTGGTGAATTCAAATATTTCTCCACAAAAAAAAAAAAAACAATTCCAAAATTTTTTATAGTAAATTTATAATATCTTTAAAATTTTATAAAAATTGAAGTATTTAAGTATGAAATTTTAAATTTTAAAGAACTAATTTTTATATATAAATTTAATTAAATTTTAAATTAGTTTAACTTAAAATTATTAATTTGTTTTTATTAAGTATTATTTTTATTTTACTTACTTTTTTTTATAATGGTTGAAAAATGAGTAAAACATATAAAATTATCGTACAGCATTAATTACAATGAAAAAAATCTTACATGAGGTAGGTCATACACATATATTAAGTATTTATCATTTTAATAAAATATAATTTATAATAACATTAAAATAAATAGATATCTTGCACCCTACATAAATTATATCTATCTAAAACTTGCTAAATTCTACTTACTTACTTTGGATTAAAATTAAGAATAAAAATATTATTATAATTATTTTTATAGTAATAATAATAAAAAAAATTCATTATTAATTTATATTATTAAATAAAATTATTATTACGATAATAAAATGAATATAAAATTAAGATAAGATAATGAATGTAGGTTTGCGACCTCGATTATGTAGTGAGAGAGAGAATATGTGTCTGTCTGTCTAGGACTGTGAAATAAGGGCCTTTCAAGACAAACCCGTGACCTTTTTGGCTCTCTCTCTCTCTCTCTCTCTCTTTCTACTGACAAATGACAATTGATTTTTGATCCCCCGCACTCTCACTTAAAAATCTCGCTTGGCTTCTAATTGTCCAAATTCAATTTTTTCCTTTTATCTTTGTTTCTTTTCTTTTATCTTTCCGACAACTTTTATTAATAAATATTTTTATTTAAATAACTTTTAACATAACCAAACATACGAAACATTGTCCATTTAGGGGAAAATCAATGGTAAGTTATTTTTTTCTTTTAATAAAAGATAAAAATTTTAAAAATTTATTGTAAGTCATATTTCAACTTAATAATATTATTTTAATATTATAGTTTTTATTTTTGATTATCAATTTTAGTTATTTAAAATGAATATACTATTTACCATTATTTAAATAAAATGAATAATAATATATCATTATTTATTTATAAAGTTGTAATTATTTAAAATATATAATAAATGATATCTATAATGTCAGTTTTAATTTATTATATAAATTGTGACAAATAATTATTTATTTATTTTTATAAATTTTGATTTTTATTTTTCCGATGAGCCTCCAACTTTGGCTTCTTCGTAGCGACTCGGCTCTCTCTCTATCTGATGACGTGTACCAGGTGATTGAATTATTGGCCTTAAAAGTTTCTATGAATATCTGAAAAGTGGATACAAAGTAAACAGTGGGGTTACAGCTTTCCTATTCTCTTCTTTGTAAAAGCCCAAGAAATATTCCTCTTTTTCGATCTCTTAAAAGATGGCTTCAATTTTTCAAATAATCGATTTTCTTTACTTTTCATTTACATAAAATAATTAAGTGTGACTGATATATGATGTTATAATTCGTTAGAAAAATATTTTCTTGTTTAATTATTTTATTAAATATTATTTGTTGTTAAGTAATAATTTAACATTAAAAAAATAAAAAATATATTATTAATACCTTATTTTAATCAAGAATACACCGGTGATTTTAAAAAATTCTTAATATCATCAATATTTTAAAAATAACACAAATAGATAATAGATTAAATTTTAAGAAATGAGATAAATTTAAAGATTTTAAGAAAAATATTTTCAAGAAAAATATAACTTATTATTGAAAAATAATAAATAAATAAATATTAATATTACAAATGCAAAAAGAACGTATAAAATATTATTAATTTGTAAAGAAATCATTATAGATAAATTGTCTAAAATTCTCAAAAATGATAAAAGGAGGATTGATACATCCATTTATAAGGAATCTAAATATTAATAAAAACACATTTTAGAGAATGAATAAATACATAATTAAAATTAACACTGATAGATAATAGAATAATAAATATGAAATATATTTTATTATGAATTATCCATGAAAACTAGGATATCATAAATTAAAATTCATTACATACTTTAGGTTTGTCATTAATATTAATAATAAAAATTTGAAACAAGTATTAAGTTAATTTATGAATTTAAATAAGAGATGTAAAATAAACATATAACACACCATTAATTGTCAAAGAAATCATTATAGATAAACTATCTAAAATTTTCAAAAAGAATAAAAGGAGGATTGGATACATCAATTTATAATAAATCTGAATATTAATAAAAACACATTTTAGAGAATGAATAAATACATAATCAAAATTAACACTCATATATAATAGAATAATAAATATGAAATATACTTTATTATGAATTATTTATGAAAACTATGATATCATAAATTAAAATTCATTACATGCTCTAGATTTGTCATTAATATTAATAATTAAAACTTAAACCAAGTATTAAGTTAGTTTATGAATTAAAAAAAAGATTTAATAAAAAAAGGGAAATCATACATTTTGTACACTACATAGTAAAATATTCATTAACAAATAATCATAATAGTTCAATATATGTATAAAATGAATTTATAAAAATAGATAAAACTTTTCAAGAAATTAAACAAATAATAAAACCAAGAATATTAATATATTTTGAAATACTAGATGAATGGAAATTAGATGTTAAAGAAAAATCTCAGATATAAAAAGAAATACTAATGTATTAAGATTTACGTTCATAGATCATAAAGAAGAAACCTTTTAACAAAGAAAAATATTACAAATCTAAAACAATAAATTAAAATAATGAAATCTTTAGTCTATGACATAATATTATGAAAAAAAATTATATCATTATTATCCCGATAAATTTAAAAATAAATTACAAAACATAGAATTACATTGATATTTAAGAATAAGAAAAGAAAAAAGGAAGAAAACCCCAAAGACAAAGAATAATCAATAATCACAATTTGATGAAATATAGAAAAGAATTAAAAAAATAGTTTATAGACCATGAAAATAGGAACATTGAAAAGATAGTATGTTTGCTAGCCCTAACAAATGAAGAATTAATAAGACAATATGATAAAAACTTTGTACAAACAAAGAGAAAGATAATATGATAATAATTAATGAAACTGATTCTCAACTAGAAAATATGATCTTAAAAAATCATATGAAATCAAGAGGAAACATCTAACCCATATAGAGAAGAAAAAATAAGCAAAGGTCAAAATAATCTGACATTTCTTATGGAAGAAAACTACCGAAAATGGAAGAAGAATTATATTAGGGAACTAGAAGTAATATCACACTCGAATTCAAAATTCATGAAAATTATGGATATGATCTTTTAGATCTAGACTGTATAAGAGATCGATAATTTTTTTTAGATAAATAGTCTAGTGGTTTGAGCGTAATCATCTAATCTCTCCAACCATACAATCAAACCCTTCAACTTAGAAAGTTTTATTAGCTTACAAAATGACAATAATTGTTAAAATTTGATTTACAAAGTTAACATAACAACAACATTTATAAATGTAGTGGAATGATTTCATAGGTATAAAGTATTTAGATACTGTAGTAAATAAAATATACAAGTAATTATCGAACACGATAAAGGAAGACATATAACTGAATCTAGTAAAAATCAAATCGAGAAAGAAAAATGACATTTAATAGATATGAAAATATGCAACGTGTGCATATAGATTAATTTATTTGTGAAAATGAAATGTATTATCATAGGGGTCTTATGAACCCAATATTTTTTCATGTAATTAATGATCTAATATTTTATCCTAATTATGATTTTAATTTAAATTATTAATCTATTTTTATGCTATTAATTGTTTGGTCAACAATTGATCTATAAAGACAATTAAATAGATTTGAGATAATTATTTAATTGTCTGTCTTGATTAAATAACATGCATAATTTCTAGGCAAAGATGTATGATTCTTATGTATGTGATCCATAATTGATGAACTTAATGAGTAGCATGTAATTTAATTGATATGAGAGTATGATTAAGTTAATTACTATACGGTGTGTAGTTTACTTGAGAGAAGAATATATATTAGATTAGATTCAATTAATCATGTAATTAATGAATAATTATTATTTGGAGAATTTCTAGTGTGTTAAGGTTTCTAATGATTATATAGAGAAGTATGAAATGATAATAACGAGCAGATCCTTTATTCTATCTACTAAGGATGTATATGTAATACTTACTAGACAGAGGTAGAAGTTACATAGGTTAGATGTTTCTTCTTGGTAAGGATTTGGTAATGAAATTAGTTCCATATGATTTTTTGGGATCATATTTTCCAATTTAGAATTAGTTTCACTAATTATTATCATATTATTTTCCTCTCTGTTTGTAAAATAATGTTTTCCTAGTTCTTCATATGTAACGTTAACAAACTAACTAATTTTTCTACATCTTTATTTTCAGGATTCATAAACTGTTATTTTAATTCTTTTATATATTCTATTAGACTAAGAGTATAACTTCTTCTTTTATCTTGGTGTTTTTCCTCATTTTTCTTTTCTCATTCCTTGGTATAAATGCATCTAATCTCTTAAGTGGTTTTTCATTTAATCATATAAATGGATCAAACTTATAATCTATAATTTCATTATTTTTAAGTATGTTATTTACATTCATTATTAATTATGTAATTTCTTTATGTATGTCTTGTTGCAGTTTTTAATTATAATTATGTTTTTTTTATCGCTTTTAGGAGTTTTTTTGTGTCTTATAAGAACTTAATATTTGACTTTTATGCTATATCTTTTTTTTCTATTAAAATAACATTGTTATTTGTTTTTTTGATTTGACTATTAGGCTTCCATCAAAATCTAATTATATATTTTGTAGTTTATTTTTGAATATTATTGGGTAAAATAATATTATTTTCTTCATAATATTACATCATGAACTAATGTTATTGTTATTTTAACTTTTTGTTTTATATCTATAACATCTCTTTCTTTGTTAGATGTTTCTCCTTTAATATATATAAATATAATCTTGATACATTATTATTTCTTAATACATTACTTCTTCTTCATAGTATTAGAGGTTTTTCCTTGACATCTAAGCTTCATTCTTTGGGATTTTAAAATCAATTAATATTTTTGGTTTTGATATTTTTTCAATTTTTTGTAAAGTTTTATTTAATTCCAAAAAATTATTTTATTCATATATTAAATTATCATAACTGATTGTTAACGAATATCCTACTATATAGTATACTAAAAATAAATAATTTACTTATTTTATTAAATCTTATCTTTTAAATTCATATGCTTTTAACACTTAATTTAAGTTCTTATCATTAATATTAATAGCAAACTTGGGATATGATGTTAACTTTAATTTTTGGTATCCATGGTTTTTATGAATTATTCCTAATAAATCATATTTTTTATTTTTTATTTTATTGTTCAACAATGTTAATTTTATTGGTGTATCAATTTATTCTCTAAAATGTAATTTTACTAATATTTAAATTCCTTTTTAATGGATGTATCCAAATTTTCTTTTGTCATTTTAAGGGATTTTTGATAGTTTATTCATAATAATTTTTTTTCAATTAAGAGTATATTATACATTCATTTTACATTTATAATATTAATGCTCATTTCATTATTACTTATTATATAACAAATTATATATTTTCTTAGCAATATTTTTTTATTCTTGAGAATGATGAATCTTTTAATCTATCTTTTTTAAGATTTAATTTTACTTTTTGTATATCTTTAAATTTTTTTACTAATTATTATTTCCTGTGACAAACACCGTGAGATGTCTTATGTTTTCATTTTCAATATTTCTTGGTTTCTTATTGTTTTTAGATTTTCAATTATTTCTATAAATTTTTTTAAATTTACTTCTTAATTTCATAAATTTTAATTTTCGTTAAATCGAAAGATATTTGTGATGTTTTTGAAACTTTAGGAATATTTAAGATATTAAGTTTTTTATAAAAAAAATCATTAATTTACCTATTAAAAATATTTTTGTATTTAATTTTAATATTAATCTATATTTTTATATAAAATTATATAGTTATATGTAACTTTTTTCAATCTATTGGACTCTCAATTTATATTAATATTTTTAATACGTTATTGTACGTATCATCATTTAAGATAAAAAAAATTTACACTTATTTCTCCATATTTTATTGTCATGTGCTCAATTTTCTTAATACGTGTCTGATAATCATAGTTGTAATAATACACATTAATGAAGCATACAAATTGATTGAAATAGATAATTTATTTATGTGATTAGTAAATTAAGGAAATGATAATTATATAGTATGGATGAGTGTGGAACACAGAGATACAAAATGGTCCCAAAGTGGGAAGAATGTGAAAATGATGAGTAATTATTTGAGTTTGATAAGCTCACGTGTTTATTTTGATCATTACTATGGTTATCATTGTTAGGAAAAGAAAAAAAATTCAACTGTCACCCAGTTCACTAAGCTTCTCTTCCCACTTATATGATTCGTTACTTGTTTCAACTCGAATCTGTAATATATCTTTAAATTTAATATAATATTTGTTGCAAAATTATTATAATTTTATACAAAATCTTATATTTAATTTGATGCGATGACATTACATTAATTATAATTTTATGTTATTTATTCTCTATTAATGTTCACAATGAATTATATTTTAAATTTTTTTTAAAAAATATTATATTAAATATAAAATAATTCACTATGTAACATAATATATATGAAAAATCTTAATTAATAATATCACTCACAATTGAACCCAATCAACTTTCAATCAATAGATAAACTTCAACGTAAATTAAATATCTAATACAAAAATAATTAATATTTAAACTATTAATTATTTAACAATAAGATATTTAAACCCTTAATTAAAAAGATAAAGTTACAACATTTGAATATAAATCTATTTTTACCGGTAAGAATCATTAATAAATATATTATTTTTCTATAAATATTTACCACCACTTATCATTAAGCAGCCAATCACTTCTATAGACATAACTTCTTCTATCAATTATATATAGTGAGATTTAATCTATTTTTTCCTAAATATCTATATGCATATCTTTATATCACAAGAATAGACATTAGTATCTTTTTTCTCCTCATTACTCGAACTTAATTAAGCATCGAAAGACCAAAAACTACCACATCCCATGATGGTCTAAGATCATAACGGTGTGTTCTCTGTTTTCAAGTACATAGAAAGTGAAAAGTATATCAATCATTGACATTGATAAAAAAACATTAATATATTATTAATTTTTTTATTACATATAATAAATTAAATATATGATATAAAATAACTAAAAAACTTAATAATACAACATAGTGCAAAAAATTTAATATAAACTAAAATAATGATTTAAAAAAATTGAAAAATATTATTATATTTTTTATTACATATAATAAATTAAAATTAAGTACATGGTACAAAATAATAAAAAATATTACTAATATAAAATTGAGCTAAAAATATAATACAAACTAAAACAATGATTTATTAATCGGGTAAATCATTTTCGGATTCTCCTATATTATTAATTTATTGATCAAAATATTTGTGTAATTTTAAATTGCATTAATTAAAAATTTTAAGTTGAGTATAGTAATTTTTTGAATTAATATATATCCATATGTATTTTTAATTTTGTTTTTTTATTTAAATGTATTTCTAATTCATATAATAAATATAATATCTTATTTAAAAAAATTAATTTTTTTATTAATATATTTTTTAATTAGTTATTATTAATTAATTCATTGTAATATATAATTGTTGAATTTGTTGAATATAATAATTAGTAAAATAAAAATAAAAAAAATTGTATTTTTCAAAAGAATATACCTATTAGTGTATTATTTGGTATTGTGAGTTAGATAATAGTAAAAATTTAATGTAATTTTTAGTATAAAATAATACAAAATGTAAGGGTGCATGATTTAAATTGAATAGGTATATAATAGTATTAATCAATTTATAATAATAATAATTATTCTAAAATTCTTTATATTAGAGAATAAAAGAGAAGAAAAGTATTTAACTATTGATAAGATAAAAAATTTATGTTACAATAATTATTTTATTAAAAAAATTTAATTAATTTATTATTTAGTAAAAAATATATACAAAATAATAATTAATTTATGGGTAATAGATATAACACTTTGTGATAATATACGATCTAAATACTTTATTTTAAGAATAAATCAAATATAATATGACAATATATATAAACTTAACACGCGGTTAATCATGAGTAATTTAAAATATAATAAGATAATACATATGATTATCGATTTAATGATTAATGATTACTTAGTAAAAATGTCATAATTAATTTTATGAATTATTATCTTAATATAATAATAAAAAATTATTATAAAAAATATATTTATTATATAGATATTTTGATATTTATTGATATTAAAAAAGATAGTATTATATAAAATAACTATTAAAAAAATGTATTTATTATATAAATATTTTGATATTTATTAATGTAAAAAATTAATAATAAATATAAATATGTATTTATTATATAGATATTTTAATATTTATTAATATAATAAAAAATTAAAAAAGAGTTAAAATAAATTTAAAAAAGGTCGGATATTCAGCATCGAAAAGCCATCATTTAGATTTGAAAAAAAAAAAAGAGTTCTCCGATAATGTTATTTCATCATTTAGATTATTAAGTTGTATAAAATTATCAAATTTTAATTTAATAGAAAGTGTGATTGAGTTGATTAAAAATGATAACTTATCTAATTTCAATTCAATGATCTTGGGGAGTAATTTTTCTCTATTACATTGAATAACCTTAAAAGTAATTAATACAGTACACAAAACCAAAAGAATATTAATTATATGAAATTAATGTAATTGTTTTTTATTTGAATTCATGATTGGGAACTATATACTAAATTTTACTGTTAAACTGCAATTTAAACCATCAAACCAAACTAAATAATTCCATTAATAATTTTGTTTGATCGAACTTTCAATTAACTGAATTAGCTTATATCATTTTAGTAAGTAGAGATGTTAGTTATATACAAATTTGCGTTAAATCAAACACTAATACATTTCACTAGCATTATTTTATTAAAATTTGAAACTTAAGTACACTATAGCATATATAGTGCTTGTTATAAGTAGAAGTTTGAGTGATTATAATAATATTACTCTTTTATTGAGTCGTGATGAAGATAACTAATCACAGTTAAATAATTAAGGCTTGTTTGACTGTATAATTCAAAAAATATTTTCTCTATTTAAAAATAAAAAATTATTTTTTAAAAACAATTTAATAATTTAAGGTGTTTGGTCATATTTTTAAGTTATTATTTTTTAACACATATTGTTTTACAAAATAAAAAAAAATAAAAATAACTAACATCTGTTTCCATTGTTTTCCAAATCAAGTATTAAAAAAAAAAGAAAAAAAGAAGCGACTTCTTCAAGTTTTTTCGTAAAAGCTGATATTAAGTATTAATCTCCTTTTTCTTTTTGTCTTTGTTTCAAGTTATTTAATATTAAATATTATAGGCAAATTAATGGCACTTAACGACATAGATATATTATGTTAGCAAAGAATATTTAACTACACGGTAATATTGCTTACAAAAGTTAAAAAAAATTTATTAAATATTTAGCTATTTTTTTAACAAAATATTCTTATTAAAAGTTAAATATTTTAACAAAAATTATGGTGATAATATTATTACTTTAAATTTAATATTAAAAACTATCAAAACTTTTTAAAAATAACTTGACCAAATGATATATTACACTTTTTTTTAAATATATTTTAAAAATACTTACCGAACTCTTATTTATTTTTAAAAGTGATTGAAAATTATTTTTAAATTATGATTTCATAATAACTTTTGAGAACCATTTTATAGTTACGGGAAGAAATAATATCTTAGTTTTCTTGTGTAAAAGAATTAAATAATTACTCGGTTAGCTAATAGTATAAAGTTCGAATAACAAGTGGAATAAGAAGATGAAAGTGGTACCTATCTTTCACAAATAACACGTTGCTTGCAAAATTATTTTTGTAAATTATGGTATATGGAAAAATAAGATATAAACAATATTAATAATATATTCAAAAATATTATTTAAATTGAATAGCAGATTAAATGTAACTCTTTTTAAATTTATGCATTATAATATTATATACTTACTAGGCTTAAAACTACCTTTTAGTGTTAATAAATTTTGCAAGTTTCAATTAGCTGCTACGGAGCAACATTGACTAGCCTTAAAACATCAATTTATATGCTTGATAGGCAACATCTCTCATGGCTTATGCTTTACTCAATCCACCAATATCACTTTAACAATATATTGAGATGTAATTACTTGGGCTTCCTCCGTTGATGATTGACATTCTACTGAAACATATTGCATTTTTCTTGGAGACAATCTTGTTTCGTGACATACATCTAAGCATAAAATTGTTGCTCGATCAAGCATAAAATTTGAATATAGGGTTATGGTGTCACCAGCTTTACAATTTCTCTTGTTGAGATCCTTGTTTTCTGAATTTTACCTGCCTATTTCTTTTTCTCCCTTGCTTCTTTGTGATAGTTAAAGTGCTCAAAACCTTGCTCAAAATCCTATCCAACATGTGCAAACCAAGCATATCTAGCTTGTTCAACACTTTATTTGAGACTTAATTAGTTCTTCAAAATCAGGTTGTTATTCAACATATATCATCTCAAGAACAGCTTGTCGATGTGCTCACAAAATCTCTTGCATCCCCTAAGTTTCATTCCCTAAAAATCGAGCTTTTGGTCTTACCATGCCTTTTAGCTTGATAGGGGATTGTTTGACTATGGTAGGATATGATCACATATGAAGCCAAACATCTATGATTGTATGTGCAGCTTGGGTTGTTATCTTATGATCATATGTAGCTATGATTATATGTGTGTGTCTATGATTCTATATGTGGGGGTAGCTTGTGTTTGCAGCTCATCAGCCATGATCAGATGTGCAATTGATCAGCTGATCAGCTGGCATAGGCGCTGTAATAAGGATTTCTCACGACAGTAAGCTTAGCAAACAGCTGTGATCAAATGCAGTTACTTTGTTAGCTATAAATGTAATCCTCTAACAATCATTTTCAATATATCTTTGCACTATTCAGTTTTACATGATTTTCAGTATTCCGTCTTTCTACTTGTTCCATCCTGCTTTTTCTTTGATTTATTGCATATTATGTGTTAAATATTTTCTTTATCTTGGCTAGTTGTCTGTTTGTTAAAAAGAATAAAAACAACTGTGCACTTACCTTCTCTCATTTATTAAACGAACTAATATTATCCCATCTCTCAAAAATACAGTGTACATATATTTTTGTAAAGTAAAAAACTTATTTTTTTAAACCAAAAAAATTTAAACTAGGTTAATAAATGAAGCATAAAATCAGAACAAAAAAAATATAACAATTAATAGTGATGTTAAAGTAATTAAATTAAACTTTTACCTAATATTCAAGTGCTTTTAAAAATGAAAAATTTACTCTTCCAATTTGTACGTAGTACTGTTAGGTAAAATTTACTACTCAATTTACACATCTATCTCATGGAGTGTAAATGAGTGACTCATAGGTTTTGCAACTAAACTCATTTAAAAATAAGTAAAGATAAATTGAATTAAACTATAACATCACTATTATCTTTACTTATACCAAGTTATTAGTATTAATGAGATAGATTTTATTGATGAAGTATTTGGTTTATTTTCATTCCAAATTTAGTTTATTTATTCCTTGAAAAATGACTTATAAAGCATGAATACCATGTAGGCTTTCATGGTCTCTTTATTTCTTATCAACAAATAAGGTAGAGGTTAATTTTAGTTCACTTTAGAATATTACATTAAAAGTAGAGATATCACAACAAGAGTTGTCTTTTCTCTCCTTTCCATTCCATTGTGCTTTATTCTCTTTTATTCCATCTAATTTCCCTACTTTTCTTTTCCCTCTTTGATAAAGTCATGAATTCAAACGTTAAAAAGATCTATATATCTTTCCATAATAAACATAAGAATATATAGACTTTATCAGATACACTAAAAGAACACAAATAGAAGTATTAATTAGTATAGATATTCTACGCCACCTTACTCACTTCTGCCTTTAAATTTTTTGATTTTATCCCAAAACTTATATAAAGAGAAGTTGAGATAATCAATATGATGTGATACATATAGGGCCTAACAATTCCACTAATAACCTGCTTTTGATCAGTGCAATTATCATGAGGCCATATAGGTAGCTAGTTAAATGGGAGGAGCATTTTCACGGCAGATTCATGATTTTAAGTTAAGAGTTACTATATATATAAATAGTACGTCAACATATATATCCAAGTTGATTTATTTATTGGGTTTGAGAAATTTTTGGTTGGATTAGAAGAAGAGAAGAGAGGATGTAAAGGAAATTGTAACACATGCATATCACATTAATCTTTTCTTTTCTACTCTTCTTGCGATAAAATTGAGGTCGATTTAAATTTAAAGTGGATTCAGACTTAAAATATAAAATTGGTTGATGGTATGAATCGATTTTATATTTTAAGTCATTTAATTTAAATTTGTGTAGCGTCGATTCACTTCGTCAATTATTATTTTATTTTAACTCTTTAAAATTTAATTTGAATATATATATAATATAAAAAAAGAAAAGAAAATTTAAAATAATATCCAAACAAATAAAGATATACTATACGTATATAAACAAATTTAAATATCCAAACAAATACATAAAATTATATAATTTTAAAACCAATTGTCTCAAAAAAAAATTATATATTATATATATATTCAACTTAAATTTTAAAGAGTCAAATAAAATAATAATTGACCTAAAAAAATATTATATCTAAATTTTTTTTCAATTATAAATTGTAATTTTTAATTAAAAAAATACATGTAAAATGTAGTGTCGGTTTACCACGTAAATTGACGTTACGTCCTATGTGAATAGAGTCGATTCTACATTAAATCGACTTTAAATTTATTATGAATCAATTTTTTTCAAAAATAAAATTTACATATCAATTTAAATACTTTTTTTAAGTAATAAACTTACGTTTAAAAGAAAAAGGGTATCCCATTTGTGTTCAAAGACAAATACTCGAATATATATATATTTTACAAATCATTCTATTAAAATAATATATATATATAATATAATATGTTAAAAGTTGTTTTACGATAATTCTATTAATAAATGTTAATTAAAATAATAAATTTTTATTTTAATTAATTTGGATCCCGCTTACTATTTCTCATTGTCATTTATTCCCTATCATTTCATGCATAATATATAACAAGACCCATCTCTCACGTCCATACATACAAAACTATCGTTTTTACTTTAGTTACCTTCCGAATTTCCTATTTTATAACTTTTAATTAATACCGTTTGATGCTATTTAATAAAATTAGATAACTTACACTTAATAGAATTAAATTCCAATAACATTAAGTTTTGGTGCCACAAAAGGAGGCTTTAGTGCCATCTCCTTGCAACACGGCAATAGAATTGTAAATATCTTATAATTTGAATCCTCCACCACTTGTTATCATACGTTGGAAAATAATAATAATAATAAAACTGCCCTCGATAATAGAAATCGAATTCCATTTTTTTTTTGGAATGAATTGTGGCCATTCTTAGTTAGTAATCACAAAAGCATTTGCCCTTCCATATTATATATTTCTTTTTTATCAATTAGATATATATTTTGGTAAAATAATAATAAATTTAATGTCTTTACAATTTATAATAATTAAAATAATATTTTTATGCATACATATTATACTAAAAAAATGTAATATTATTAAAACAATAATTTTACCTATTATCATAATAAAAATATATAAAATATTTATTATATTATGTTAAATGTTGGCACAAAATGCCTAAATTTATTCTTTTAAACCCTCTGTTCTTATATATATATATGTTGTTTTGTGAGGAACATAGAAGAGAAAAGCTCCCGCTAGAATAGAGAAAATAGAGAGCCACAAAGTTGAGAGAATCTAGGGTCAGAGAAGAAGAAGAGGAGGAAGCTACCGGTATCTCTGTTCATTTCCCTCCATCCGCATTCATTTGCCTTTATCAGTCGTTCGTCTACCTATCTTGTAGTCTTCGAGCTGCCTTGTTGTCGCCCTTAATCTTCCTCTTGTAATTTGAAGTAGAAGTTATTGATGTAATTTATACAATAATATTTGATTAAATAACAAATTTATTAATTTATCTTACTGATTTATATTGTTATATATTATCAGTAAATTAGAAGAATTTATTTTGATGCATTTGAATTTTTAATATATTTTGAAAAACTATGTTATTGTTTGTATTTTCATTTGATTATTAGTTAATTTTTTTTTGTATATCGTCATAAATAAAGTAGACTTTTAAAATTAAAAAATTAAAATACTTAAATTATTATGTATTATTTATTTTTTTCACCGTTAATTATTTCACTATTACCTTGTTAATCATTATGTAGATAAAAAAATCACATTTTTATAATAAAAATTTATATTTTTAATTACTTTTATTTATATATTTATCGTATATTAATAATATATATTACGATATATTAAAAAAAATACTTTAGAATTTGACTTTTAGAGGGCACACGTTTCTTAAATTAAATAAGCCCAATCCATGAAAAATTATACAATTGGTTAATTTTAGATACATCCACTAGAGCATTCAACGACATGCCCTTAAGTACATACAACTCAAAAGTATTTGGATATAACTAGAATTAGCCTACCCAATTTCATATATTGGTAGAATAACGGGGTTTGGTAATTTTTTTTTTTTTTGAATATTCATGTTTTATTAAAAGTTTTATTTATAGATAATTTTTGAAAAAAATTCCTTTTGATATCCATAATATGAAAAATACTCATATATAATTAATACTTATGTTTTTAGAAAAGTTTTACTTTAATCTTTTTAAACAGTAACTGAAAAAATAACTAATGTGAAGTAATTTAGGCAGGGTAAAATCAGTGTTTCCCTATCATTTAGCTCCATAAGAGCTCCAGTGGCGCCATATTAATTGTCATTGTTTCTCTAAACTCTTTCTCTTCTTCTACTTTATATTCTCTTGTTTGTAGATCTAGCCTTACTCTTATGCAAATTTAACAAAAAAGTTAAAAAATTTAACATCACAAACTCTAATATAAAATCAATGATTTTAAGTCCTATAAGGAAATATCAAACTCGAATAGAAAGGGAAAATAGCAAAAATTAAGGACTCAAAGATTCAAACTTACTTGAAAAACTAAAGTCTGAAATGCTTGATTTGATCTATATCTACAAATTTTGAAGCGCCTTGCAAAATTTTCCAGAATCTAAATATGTGAAAGAATAATTCAAAATAGAACTAAAATAAAAAAAAATAGAAAAAGATTGGTACCAGAAAAATGGAACATTTCTTATTGGATTTTAGGTTGGATAGAGTGAAAACAAAAGAAATAACATTACATAATATATTAAATAAGTGTATTACTAAATTTTAATTGAAATCTCAATTTTATTCCTAACTAAATAATTAAAATGTAATTTATTTTACATTTAAGAAGACAAAAGTAAAACTTTTGTAAAAATATAGGCATCATATATATGAGTCTTTTTCATATCATACATATTAAAATAAATAATTTTTAAAACATGATAAATAAGTAAATTTTTTGACGAAACACGAATATAAAAAAAATACCAAACATGAAATTATAACAAATAAGGATCATTTCTTACGGGAGGAAACATAGAATCAAGATGAAAGGAAATATATAATTACGTCATTCATACTATAATTAACATTTTTAATCCAATTATTATCAAAAATAAAAAGGAAAATGCCTTAGAACTTATTTATGTGACACGAGTAGCTCAATAACACTAAATCCTCACGGAAGGTTAAGGGTTCAATCCTCGTATGTGTAAACATTATTTGGCATAACAGTAAATACAGTGTATAAAAGTGAGAAAAAGTAGAAGAGTACTTGCAATAAAAGAAATAATTGCCCAAGGTGTGTTGAGATATTTCTGCTTCAAATCTGCCTTCCATTCCTGCCAAGAACTTTTGAAATACTTATCCGCTACAAATATTGAGTTTATTTAGTATCTTTTCTGTTCTTCATTTTTGTACAAGTGATTGTATTTGTATATTAAGAAATAAAAAAAAACTTAGTCTAGCAGTGCTGCACACTAGGGGTGTCCATAAATCGGATCGGATCGGACCAAACCGTAAAACTGAACCGGATCAAACCGAATGGTTTTACTAATCAAACGGTCCGGTCCGGTTTGTATTAATTTTAAACCGTTCGAACCAGACCGGATCGGTTTAATAATATATTAAAAATTTCACATTATTCTTCATTAAATTATAAAAAAAATCGAACCAAACCGTTTTATAAGTCAAACGGTCCGATCCGGTTTTTATTTCTTAAAACCGTTTCAAACGGTCCGGCCCGGTGCGGTCCGAGTAATATGAACGGTCCAGTCTGGTTAAATTTTTTTTAGACAAAACCGGACCAGACCGGACCATGGACACCCCTACTGCACACATAAGTGTTGCTACACACCCATCCTTTCCTGCTCCACTACCCATTATTGTTTACCCTTTTCCTGCTCCACTACACACGATGATGACATAACTAAATTTGTCTCTCCTTGTTACTAACCCTGTGTTACATGTGATTGGCTCTTCCTGAACTGAGGTCATCTACATAATATAAACCTCCTCTCTTAGTACCACGCCCAATGATCTCCTTGGTGAGAATATCCTGTAGAAGACAAAAGGTAGAATACATTAATACTACACAGTTAAGATCTGAAGTGACTTAACTTACAGACATTAGTCTGTGTGAAAGAGAAGGTACAAGTAATGTATTAGATAATGATAATGAAGGAGATAAAGTCATTGTTTTAGCCCCTATAATTAGATAAGTGACCCTATTGGCATTGGCAACACGGCTCCTCCTCGACTGGGTTGTATTAGAAAGATCTTTTGGGTTAAATGTCATATGATCTGTAGCTCCAGAGTCGAGAATCCAATCCACATTATCACTGCCAATAGAGATGTGAAATGCTTTACTTGAAGTACCTAGATCCTGGGAAGATTCGACTTGAGGAATAAAGGATAATGATGCATTATTGGTAGCCACAACAATTTTCCCAATGGTTTCTCGTTTTTTCCGTGCTTGAAGATCATTCCACCAATTTGGATACCCATGAAGTTTGAAGGAGTTTTCACTGGTGTGTTTAGAGTTTCCGCAAGGGGTACATTGTATGTCAACAAAAGGTGGATTTCCCGTGGATTTCTTGTTACCCAAAGAAAGAGTTCCTGGTTTTGGTGGCATCAAATTATGGTGTCCCTTGATCCCTTTGAAATCCATAACTGCTCTGGGGGTCGTATCTGCACCCGTGATCATCACTGTCTGTCTGACCTTTTCCCTATGGACGAATCCATAGGCCTGTTCCACCATAGGGAATGATTTGATTTGAAGCACATCACTTTGAGTCTTATCTAGTATGTCATCAAGTCCATCGAGGAAGGTATAAACTCGATCTTCCTGTAAGATGGAGTTGTATTTTTGTATGTCAGTCGCACACTCCATTGGGTTAGGACGACAGAAATCAATTTCTCGTCATAACCCTTGAAGGTCATTGTAGTATTTTTCAATGGATCCACCCACCTGCTTCATACAAGTAACTTAACGACGGAGATCATACACTTGAGACGTGTCTGTCCCATCAAAGTAGGTTGTAGTAGTAGAATCCTAAACATGTTTTACAGTTAGGAATCAGATAAAATTTGCAATAAAGGAAGGGTCTATCGAATTGATCAACCATCCCTTGACAATGAAATTTTTAGTACACCATCTCCTGAATGAGGGGTTAGTTTCATCAGGTTGAGGAAAATTCTCATTAATATATCCCAGTTTGTCCTTGCCAAAGATATACATCTCCACCATCTGGGACCATAAGGCATAGTTGGATCCTCCCAACTTGATACTAATGGGAGTAGTCAACACTTCAGTTAGCGAAGGTTGTGAGGCAATCTGAGCTCTAGTTAGAATCTCAATCATTTTTGTAGTCAAATCATTTAATATGAAGTTGGTGGTTAAATCTCTAGATTCTGCCATGAGCATTCGTACACCAGCCAAATAAACACAGATAAACAATTTGTGACCTAACATGCAGATTAAAAAAAAAACAAGCCGCAACCTCACAAAGTCTCTCGTCTAAAGGATTTTTACTTCAGGTTTGTGAGAGCTGTGGCACGATGTTGTTCATCGCTGTGTTTCAAGTTTCTCTGAGAACAGAGAACGGTACGACTGCCCACAACGATAGCTAGAATGATACGGCTCTAACGAGCGAGCGGCGTTGGAACTGGAAGGCAGAGAGACTACGATGACCCATCCGAGCAGCTAGAATGAAGAAGCAGCTAGGACGGTGCGGCTCTAACGAGTAAACCAGATTTCCCACCTCAAATCCCAGCAAAACCTATATCAGCCAAACCAAATTAGCCAAATCAACACACCAAATCAAACCAGTTTAGAGAGGAACAGAAATCAGCGTAGCACACCAGATCAACCAAACCAGATCGGCCAAACCAACACACCAGATCAAACCAGTGTCGAGAAGAACATAAATCAGCGTAGCATGTAGCTATTTTATTTCATTAGGCCAACAATAACTATGCTCTAATACCATGACAAATATTGTGTTTATTTCATATTTTTTTTATTCTTCATTTTTATAAAAGTGATTGTATTTGTATACTAAGAAACGAAAAAAAAAACTAAGTCTAGCAGTGCTGCACACATGGGTGTTGTTGCACACCCATGCTTCCCTGTGCCAACATTGGTGTTGCTGTACACCCATACCTCCATACTCTACTACTCATTGTTGTCTGTCCTTTTCCTGCTCCACTACTTAGCAAAATAGTTAACATTATCAATCGTAAGACCTTAACAAAGTTTGTTAATCAATAAATCCACATCCATTACCATTCTCAACCAACAAATTCACATCCTCTTGAGTACTAGCAAGGTAGTCTATAAACCCTAGATAATTACTTAATAATTTTTATTCACAATTACATTGCTTATAAGTAATTAGGTTTCTCAATATCATATTTGTGTTGTCATCTATTCTAAATCTCGGCATTTGAAAAACACCTTTCTTCTCTTCAAATTTTATGTCAAATAAGTTTTTGGAGTCCTTTTTCTCCTTGAATCTGACTCCACAATGATATAATTGTGTAGTGCTCGGAATATTTTCAATTTTTTCTTCCTCATTTTGTTTATCTTTACTCTCAACTTGGGAAAGTAATTGTTTTTGGTCTGGTACTATAGCATTTGAAATACTCAAATTCCGTACAAAAACAAGTAAATGTTTATCATGATCATCTTCCACTTTAGTATTTTTCATACCCTATAGAGAAAATTTCAAAAAACCATGAACTAGTGTTTGGACTGAAATAACCCTCTGCGTGGTGATTGTGGGGGTTATGGTATATTTAATTAGATAATGGAGATTCTTAAGGATAAAAAAGGGAATTTGATTCTCAAGTAACAACATGTCAGATAGAAGATCTGGTAATAACCATGATAAGGTTGAGGAGTTGAATATGTAATCAATGTGATGGGTAGTAGGGAATAAGCATAGATAACAATATCTCGACAAGAACTCAATAACAAAATTAGCATTAACTAAAATGATCTTCAACAACTCCTCACTGTTTAAACCTAGTAGTGTTTCTGAATCTGAATAACAACTACACAATTTCTCTTCCCTATCTTTCATCTTATTAGCATAATATGTCAGGGTTAGGTGTTTAGTTCTTTTAAGAAACCCCTTGAAGTAAATCAATTTCTACTCTTCCATTTTTGATTAGACACCTTTACTTGTTCCATATTGAATTGGACCAATAGAGATTACTTTAGGAGTATATGCCTTAGCTGCTTCTTTGGAACTTCTAAGACGTTCAGGAAATCTTTAGATACTGTGTTTAAATTTTGAGCTTGGCAAGCTGTTCAACTATTTATTTATCAAAGTTACAAATGGGTTGCTTACATCCTCCTCAATTTGGATTATGTAATTACCTTCTTCCATATCTTCCTTTAAAGTTGTTTTGAAAATAATTATAATTGCTGTTATAATCAAGATAATAGAATTTATCTTCTTATAAATAGATATTTATCATAAATATATAAAAATACCATTGATTTTTTTTCCAAATAACTTAAGTTTTTTGAATAATTGGTTTCTAACTGACAATTTTTCAAGAACACGTGCATAAATATGGATCACTGAAGCTTGTAAAGATTAACTAGTTTTCAGTGCTATTATCAATTTACATAACAATTACACTAAAAACTTGATATGTCAAAATTAGGCGTACAAATTTTATATAATTTATAAAATAATTCGCAAGTGCACAATTTACTTATAAAAATGACAAGTTTATTTTCAAGATCGATCTAAAGATGAATCATGTGGTTTTTAAATCATTCAATAAATTTTTTAAAAACAAAATTAAATAACCTAAACATTCTGTTACGATACTTTGGGTTAAGTTTCTAAATTAATAACATAAAAATATAGATAGATTCAACAAATATTTAAACAAACAATTAAACATTTATCATACAATGGAGAATTTATAGGATAGATTAGTTAGTTAATAACTTGCTTCTACATTCTACTAGTATATTAATTGGCTTACAACCCTCAATCTTAAACCTCTTAAGGATCTTCTATACGTAGCTTTCTTGTGAGACAAAAATTCCATCTTCTTGTTATTTAACTTGAATGTGAGGATAATAAGCCATAAGCCCAATGTCAGTCATCTCGAACTCTCTTATCATTGAACTCTTCAAACTTGTTTGGATTATTTCCTGTGAATATTAAGTCATTGACATACAAGCACACGATCAAGACATATCTTTTTTTGATCTTGACATAAAGTGCATGCTTATATGAGAATTTCATGAATTTTTTCTCTTGGAAGTACTTTTGATCTTGTTATTTCATGCCCTTGATGCTTGCTTGAACACATACAGAGCCTTTTTCAGCCTTAAGAATTTTTCTTCTTGTCCCTTGTTCTTATAATCCATTAGTTGTTTAATGTAAACTTATTCTTCAAGAACTCTATTTAGGAATGCAAACTTTTCATCCATTTAATGTATTCTCCACTTGTTCTGGGATACCAAAGAAATAATAAGTCTAATAGTTTTCAATCGAGTAATGGAAGCACATACTTTATCATATTAGATACTAGCTCTTTGACTGTAGCTTTTTGCAACTAGTCTTTCCTTATATCTTTCGAATTCTCCATTAGTATTCTTTTTTATTTTGTACACATACTAGACACATGTAACTTATGACATTATAGAAGTGAAATAAGCTCCTATGTATCATTCTTCCTGATTGCTTTCATCTCCTCATCCATAGCATCTCTCCATAATTTCATAGTAGGCAAATAGACAGAAGTCTGTGGGTTCTTGTATCCTTTCAGTGTCCTCATAATTATTTTCAAGATACTTTATGCGTGGGATGAATCTTTCATTTAGAAATGATGGTAGTGAGTCCCTAACTAATATTGTTGGTGATGTAGGTGGAGTGGTTGGCTCTCATTAGACTTCTTTTTCTTGCTTTACTATTCTATGTTCATTTTGTTCTTTGAAATGAGAAAAGAAGTTGAAATTGTCAAAATAAGAACCAAAATCTCATTCTTCTTCTTCGTTAAACTCTACATCTCAACTTATCATGGTCTTCTTAATATTTGGATTGTATAACATATAGCCTTTATAGATTGAGTCATATTTGATTAAGATGAACTCCTTACCTTTGTCATCAAGCTTGCTCCTTTTCTCATCCGGTACATGAGCATAGACTAAGTTTCCAATTACACTAAGATGGGAGATGCCTGGCTTTCTTTCACTCCATTCCTCTTGTGGTATCTTTTCCCAGCTATTTCTTGTTGGAGATCGATTGCATAATAGATTTCACATTCCACTACTTCAACCCAAAACTCCTTTGGCAATTTCTTGCTCTTGAGCATGCTTTGTGCCATGTCAAGGATTGTTCTATTCTTTTTTTTCTGTCATTCCATTTATTTGGGGGGATCTTGGAATAGTAAAAGGATGTATAATTCCATTTGCTTCACAAAATTCATGAAAATTCATGAAAATTCTTGGAAGTAAATTCTCTTCCTCGGTCTAATCTTATGGCCTTAATCTCTCGTCCACTTTCTTTCTCCACTGTAGCTTTGAACTTCTTGAATACTCCAATTACTTTGGATTTTTTTCTTTAAAACTCATATGTGAAGAAAATGAAGTAATTACTATGATCAAGAGAGCTTGGCTTGATCGGGCCATACATATTGGTATGAAGGAGTTCCAATGGATTTTGAGCTCTTGAGTTTGACTATTTCAGAAAGTTTTTTTTGAACTTCTTCACAAGAAAACATTATTCACAAAGTTGGTTTGGATGATTGATTCATAGTAACCCTCTCACCATTTCCTTTTTATATAATAGCTCTATTCCATCAAAATTGAGATGTTTAAATCGAATATGTTATAGTCACCGTGTATTTTGTAGCAAGTTTTAAGACACTTTGTTACAACGTTTTGAATGTTCAATAAGAACATCTTATTTCTTGATATTAGTACCTTGGTGATCAAATTATTTCTATCATATCGTATTGAAATACTATCATCTTTCATATGAATATCATAGTCTTTTTCTAAGAGTTTACGCAAAATCAAAACATTATTTTTCATATTGGGAACATAATAGACATTCGAAATAAGTTGATATCTACCATTCTTCAACCATATTAGGATTTAACTTTTACCTTTCATCGGTATATTAGACTCATTACCATAGAAAACATTACCAATCCTTGATTCCTTTAGCTCTTCAAACATGCTTCTTTTACACACATATGGTTTCTTGTACAAGTGTTAAGATAACAAGTGTTATCTTGTCTTTCATCCTCACCTTTTTATGCTAGTAATAAAGTTTACTCGTATTGGCTTTTATCTTCTATATAATTGATTGTGATTCCCACATTCTGAAGAGTAGTGTCCAAATATTTGATAGTTATAATATTAAACTTGAGATTTAACACACCTTGAGTTTGAATTTCCTCATCCACGATCTTGTGTTGAGATTTCTCCTTTATCAAAGTTATTTTTAGAATTGCTAGTGTTGTAATTCCAACCTTGTCCATGATGGTGACCTATACCTCTTCCTCGGCCTTGGCCTTTTCCACGACCATGATTGTATCTATCATAGCCTTGAATTTCTTCTTTCTCCTTGACTTGCATCTTGAAGTGAGGAGTTGTTCGATGATCCCTTATTTCTTCTTATGCTTTTCTTCATAAACATACAATGACCCCAATAATTGGTCGATGACCATCTCTTTCAAATATCTTGTTTCCTCAATCATCACCACAATTTTCTCAAACTTTGAATCTAGTGAGAGGTGTATCTTCCCTATAATCCTCATGTATTCTAGTTTATCATTTTTCCTTTCATTTGATTAGAAATATTCAAAACTCTAGAGAAGTAATCGAAAATGGGTTCAGACTTTTTCATAAATAAAGCTTCAAACTCACTTCTTATTGTTTGGAGACACACCTTCTTGACTAGCTCGGCTCCTTTAGATGACGTTTCAAGCTTCCCCCATGCTTCCTTAGAGAAAATTACACTTGAAATATTTTCAAAATCATCATCATTTAAAGCTTGATAAATAGAGAGCTTTCTTGTTTCTCTTTCTTGAGTCTTTTAAATATCATTTTGAACTTGAGATAATTTATCCTTCCTTTATAATCTCCCAAACATAATGTGCACCTAATACAACCTTCATCTTGATAATATAACTATCAAAACTGTTTTTGTTGGGCACAAGGACTTGAAATGATATCATATTGTTAGTTATATCTCTTAATACAGTTAGAATTCTAAAACTTCTAATCATATAGATGGATTCAAAACATCGGAAGACTTTTGGGGGATGTCTAACTTGGTTCAAAATTTGACTTGCTCAGCTCAAGTCGGTTCTAACTTGGTTTCAATTATGTCTAATTCGATTCAACTCGATTTAACTTGGTGGTTTCTAGTAGCAAGCTTCTGGCATCCCAATTGGGATTTGGATGCCTAGTGGTGCATCCAAACTTCGATTGGGATGATTTTTATGGTGTTGTGTTCTTCTTATTGAGAGATTTGATTTGATATATTATAGTGATATGTTGGAAAGATAATAAAAAATATATATATATTTTAGTGAAAGAAAATACTTATTATTAAATCTTAGATTTTAGCTTGATACAAAATAATAAAAAAGCATCTCTATTTATACTAAGAGTTCTGGCTAATATCATATCAACAGAGTTTTAATCTAATGATCATAATTAATCCATTAGAAATATCAATCAAAATATCTTTCTTCTTGAATTTTTTATTATTCTTTCTTCTTAAAATCTTTTTTTAATGACACATTAAATAATTTTATATAATCTCTTTCATCTTAAATATATATATATATATATATATATATAATTATGCCTTATACGAAATATTTTTTAATTATTATTATATATATATATATTGAATGTAACTATTTTGGCGATGGTTGTACTAAGTACTATGTATGCATATATCATTATCTTTTTAAATATTAGAAAGGAATTTGATTAGATGAAAGAGAAGGTACGTGTGAATTCCAGCTACATTTCACTTTCTTCAATGGAGCAAATTAATGCGAAGGGCGAGGGCAAAAAGATATCTGGATAACGGACAATATAATAGATATTGCAATCATTTTTGTAAGGTATCACAAAATTTCAAAAAATGTATGTATGACCTTATAAGTGGTAAATCAATTCTGGAAATTTCCTAATAGCTTATTAAAGTAACGTTAATTCCATCAAAACGACAACGATATAATTAGTAATATCGATCCAATAAATTTATTGTCAAAACATGGTAATATATATATATATATATATATATAATTAAATCTTATCCGAGTATTAGCAAAAATAAAAAGACAAAAAACATTATCTATAAATAAATTATTTATTAATATCAATAAAACTTATACAATAAATACAAACAACCTTATTCACATATAAATATCAAATACCCCTTAAACAATATTTAAAAAAAATGATTGAATAAAAATAAAAAGAATCAGAACTTATTGATGCGCTTCCATAATAGCATAAACAGTTTGCAAAACTGTGAGAAAAAGTAGAAAAGTACTTGCAATAAAAGCAATAATTGCCCAAGGTGTGTTGAAATAATTCTTCTTCAAGTTTGCCTTAGCTTTATGCCAATAACTTCTGTAATATGTATTCAATTGGGCCCCAATTTTAGTAAAATAGCTAACATCATCAGTTGTAACACCGGTACATAGTTTGTTAATCAATGAAGCCACATCACTGTCATCACCAAGCCAATTCTCAAAAATACCTTTCTTAACCAACAAATGCACATCATCTGGAGTATTGACAAGGTAGTCTACAAACCCTAGATAATTACTCAATAATTTTTTTTCACAATTACATTGCTCGTAAGCAATTAGATTCCTAAATATCACGTCTGTATAATCATCTATTCTCAATCTTGGCATGTACAAAATACCTTTCTTCTCTTCAAATGTTATATCAAACAAGTTCTTCTTATTCTCCACGAAGACCACTCCACAATCATGTAATTCCATAATGCTAGGGATATTTTCGAAATTTTCTTTCTTATTTTCTTGGTGTTTACTCTGATTTTCATGATTATCAGCTGAAATGTATGACTTCCATACAAAATCAAGTAAATGTTGAATGTCATGAATATCTTCCAATTTAGTGTTTTCTATTCCCCAAAGAGTAGGTTTCCAAAAATCATGAACGAGTTTTTTGATTGAAATAACCTTCTCCTCGGTGTTTAGGAATATGGTATATTTGATTAGATCATAGAGATCATCAAGTATAAAAAAGGGAATTTGATTCTCAAGCAACAACAAATCAGATTTAAGATCTGGTAATAACCATGTTGAGATTAAGTGGTTAAATATGTAATCAAAGGGAGTATTTGTTGTGGATGAGCCATATTTAAAATATCTCAACAAGAACTCAATAATGAAAGTAGCATCAATTAAAATGATCTTCAAAAACTTTTCACTGTTTAAATGTTGTAGCGTTTCTGAATAAAAGCTACGCAATTTCACTTCCTTCTCTTTCATAATCTCATCATAATATGTTAGTGAGTGACTTGTTCTTTTTAAAAACTCATTGAAGAAGAACAATTTGTAGTCTTCCATTTTTGATAAGACATCTTTATTTGTTCCATAGTGAATTGGACCAATGGAGACTACTTTAGGAGTATATGCTTTAGTTTCTTCTTTGGAACTTCTAAGACGTTCAGGAACTCTATAAATACTGTGTTTTGATTTTGGAAGGCCTGATAATCTGTTCAAGTCCTCTTGTATCAAACTTACAAATGGATTGTTTTGAGTTTGATCCTCCTCTATTTGGATTAGGAACTTACTTTCTTCCATATTTTCCATTAATTCACACTTAATCTGCTCTCTCTTTTTGATAATAATTATAATAATTGCTGTTACCACCAAAATTAAGAAGAAAATAGGAGTTAAAATCACGAATAAATAGTATTTTTCTTTAAGATCAAACTGTGAAATATTATCCCTATATATGCAAGTACCTATAATTATATTTTTAAGATTTATAAAAGACATTTTAGTATATAAATGAAGACCAAGAAACATTATTAAGATCAACAAGGTGAGCACATGTTGTACAACTCACGTTCAAAAATTAAGGAGAAAATTAAACAATACATAAAATAAAAATATTAATGAAACCATCGTTACCAAATTAATATAATAATAACAATAGTAATAATAGTACTTGAGAGTAAGTTAACGTATTAAGTGAAGCGTACCTGCAAAATATGCTTCAACGTCAGCTAGCTCTGTGTTCTTAATTACTTTGTTTCAGAGTTTAAGTTCCATTGTCAATAATTTCGCTATTTTTATAAGAAGCCAGCACATACCACAAAATATTCTTTAACCTTGTTTCAAGCGTACTATCAAGTAATAGTAAAACAAAAGCTGATTTTCTATTGCTTGTTAACTCAATAAAGGTAACATATATTCCAATTGTGAGCCTTATGAGGTACTGTAATACTCTCTCTCAGTGCCAGGTGCTAAAATGAGTGTGCCTTTCTATTCAGCTGCTTGAAACACGAGTGAAAGCATGTAATTCCCACCCCACCCCATTTCGTGTAAAATACCTTATTTCAGCTTCTTTTTTTTAAAAATAAATTCATGAGGCTATACTACGTGAATCATGCCAAGTCCTTTAGACAAATATAATATGTAACTAATAAATAATAGAGATGTGAGAACAAGTTCGTTTAGATTAAGTTTTAGTATACTGTTATTCTTTTATATTTAAAAAGATATTTTATAGAATCTGATAAATAAATTAATTAAGGATACATAATACTCTTTTAATAATTTTTTTATTAAAATATTATTATTTCATTTCACTAATAAATAATAGAGAGAAATATTAATCAAGTTTTTTAGATTAAATTTTAATATGCATTTAGTCTCTAATATTCAAAATAACACTTTATAGTTTCTCTATTTTTAATTAAGAACAAATAATATTCGTTTTTTTCTTTCTATTTTTGTTTTCTTCTCGTGTCAGTAAGGTTTAGTTGGTGCCTTTACTGATGCCTTCTTAGTATGATCGAAGCTTCTCGGCTCTGTGGGTTGTATTGGTTTTGTTGCTTTTAACACTCGTGTTTTTAATAATGGTTTTCGCTGTGATGTGGGGTAGGTTCAGTGATAGAGAGTTTCTAGCTGGATGGGTGGTGTTTTCAGCTTAATTGGTGGTGGTTTCACCTCAGTTGGGTAATGGTTTCGGCTCAACTGGGCGGTGTTTTGTGTGTTTATTATCCTGCAATTTTTGATTTATTTAAAAACTTATAGATATTTTGGTTTTTCATGGTTAAAAATAAGTTATTTGTTTTTCGTTTGTTGTTAAGATGTTTGTTAAACACTACTACAAATAACACATTTTAAGAATGTAATATCATTAATTTATAAAAAATAACTCATATATATTAAAAGAGTATATTCGTAAAAGAAATTACCATATTTTTAATTAACATGTTAATATTTAAGATTATTTTACTCATAAATTTTATGACAAAGTAACCACTTAATCATTTTGTTATGAAACCTACAAAAAAACAATTATACATGGCTTATCAATTCGAACTTTTTTATTATTTAATAGTAAAATTTATTAAATTATTAATATAAGTTTGTCTCATATAAGTTTATGTGTTTTTTTTAAGGACAAGACCTTTACTCTTGTTCCATAGCTTTCTTACCCTATCAAAGTTTAAAATAATTAGTTCTTTATTAAATATTATAAAGAAAAATAGCTAGCTATAACTCTTACATTTCAAAAAATATTTTTGTGTCTTTACTCAATTTTATGGAAGTTGAATCACAGTATCAAACATGATTGCCATGTAAATCAAGAATTATAAACATCTAATGATCTTGGCCTTGATTAAACTTTAGTGGCCAAGGGATTATCAACTTCTAATTTCTATAAAGTTTTAAGACCTTATCACATAATTGTTTGACTCTAATGCTAACATTATGCTCTTGATATTAATTGACAAATAAGGAATCATAAAACATTGCTAAATGTGATAGGTAATTAGCTTGAATTCGATAATAATATATCCTATATAAAATAAATATATATAAATAATTAGATAATATAAATATAATTATATGTTCTACATAAATGAAAGTTATTTAATGATTGAGGACTCATCTTGTCCACATTTGAATTATACTTAAATCGATCATTTGAAATTCAAACAATTGCAATATGCACTCGATCGATATATATATATATATTTACCCAATATCTACCCCAAAAATTTCTCTAGGACCAAAACTTTCTCTAGGATGTGGCACAGTTCATCCATCATTTATGCTAGTCTTGCTCACAATAATAATCATCTTATATTTTTCAACATCTTTAACATTAGTCCAATCATTTATATCGATTGGTATACTTGACCTCACAAGTATACCAATAGAAGATTTCAATTGTTGGTCATTTTTTCCTAATGGATTACCAGTTGCATCAAATTGAACAAGTATACTATAATTTTATTAAGTAGAGCATCAAGTATATTAGCCCAACCTCTTCTTTTCAAATGCTCTAATGGATCATTTGGATTTAAAATCTTTAGCACCCAAGAATCCATGAAATATCTGCAAAACAATGATGAAATAGAAATTAATTGACAATTTTAAGTCCAAACATATAAACAAGAGTTATTAGAATAATATAGAAGATACATTATATTTAATTAGATTGTTGATCGTATATATATATATTCTTTCACAATCACTTTGAGTCCATGACGAAGAATCATCGTCATCAACTAGATCATCACATGCATTAGGCAATTTGTTTGTAAAATGACTAGTATTGGATAATGTATCAAGCATATCATCATCTTTTAAAACATTACAATGGTAGAACTCTTTTTGTGAAGGCGTTAACACAACATACCATCTTGTGTCAATTTGATCGCTCACGTAAAATACTTGTTTTGCATGAAGTGCTAACATGAAAGGATCATCGGTGTGACTTATCTTAGATAAGTTTACAAGGGTAAATCTAAAATCATCTATTTTATATCTAACATTGATAACACATTTGACCCAATCACACAAGAAAAATGTTTTATGGAAGATATCATAATCGAGTTCCCATATTTCTTGAATTATACCATAATATGTTATATCAGAAAGTACAGGATTACCATATTTTGAACTGACAAATTGCCTAGTTTGTGCAACCATCTTCACACCACTATTATGATTTACTCGAGCTTTGTCCCTTGCTTGAGTCATAAACCTCGAACCCTTAATTGTGAAACTAGAATATGATTTGACATTGAATTTTGGACCATGTGCAAGGTATTCTAAAGTTTATGTTATTTTATGATTGAGTTTGTTAAGTTCCACTCGAATCTATGCATATAAAAACATGAAATGTGTTTAAAACAAAGTTTTAAAACATTATATAGAAGTACTAATGAATTCTTGTATGTGACACTTACATGGTTACAAAACCAATTAATAAGCCCTCACTTGTGTTCATCATACAACCATTTTTTTTTTTGTACAATGAGGATCGATCTTCAATAAGTTTAAATGCATTATGTAATGTTATTGAAGATATATCAATTAGGTATCATTAATAGTTAAATAAATAATAATTTCATTTTAAATGAAAAAGTTGAACATGTCATCACTTACTCTATGTACGGTTATGTCTCACTATTATTTAACAAAATGATTTGGTGTGCTTTTTCCCATAAAGTGTGATCAATAAACAATTTCTTACTTCCACTGAGCATAGGGTTACCTACTTGGAACATGTCTTATTTTAAGAAAAACTTGTGCATAGAATTCCCAATTTCATTGCAACCATTACAGTATTCAGAACAAAACTCAATGGTTTTTTCAATAATGTAATTGGGAATCCTACGCAAAAGTTATTCCACTATGCATCCTTCAGGATAATTTCTATTATTTACATATCCTTTAAGGAATTGCATGTATCTCTCAAAAGGATACATCCACCTTAAGTAAGTAGGACCACACAATTGAACCTCTTGAACTAAATGAACACACAAGCGAATCATTATATCAAAAAAATGAGAAAAATATTTTACAAGTAGACACAAATTCTTCACGACATCTTTCTGTAAAGAGTTTAACTCACCAGTTGATATATATTTCTTGCATATTATATTGAAGAATGAACAAAGATGAATTTTGATAATCAAACATGTTTTGGAAGAATTGACCTAATAAGAATTGGTAATAACTATTGCATTAAGATAAGAAAGTTACGTGATTTTAATCCATAAAATTTCTTATCGGTGATATACACAAAATTTCTTAAGCTAGATGAGTAATCATTGGGAAATTTCACACCCACCAAACATTTACAAAACACATCCTTCTCTTTTGTTGACATTGTATATGATGCTAGTGGAAAGTATGTTTGATTCTTATCATTTTTCACCCTTTGGTGCCAAATCAGGTAATACGCCTAGTTTCTTTAAATCCAATCTTACTTTAATTTCATCCTTCATTTGTCCAAGTAAATTAAGTAATGTAGCAATCAAGCTCTCATATACATTTTTCTCGATGTGCATGACATCTAAGATGTGATAAATGTGTAGGTCTTTCCAATAAGATAATTTCCAAAATATTGATTTTTTATTCCAATAATCATGATTTATTGATTTAATAACATTTTCGTTTTCATCCTTTTTATTAGTTGACCTCATTCATTTCCCTCCATTAGTGAGTATTTTTTTTCATCTTTTTATATCATTTGAATGTCATACCATTCAATTGTCTTCATATCTCAACACCTCGCAAAGGTCTTGGTGTAAGATCATGATCTTATTCACCATCGAAAGTTTTCTTTTGGTATTTAAACTTGTGTCCAGAGGGTAAAAATCTTCTATGTCTTCTATAAGACATTTTTCGCCCGTGAACAAGATAAGTTATAGAAATCCCATCACTACAAATAGGGCATCTCATATAATTTTTTGTTGCATGTCCTAGTAAGTTCCCATAGACATAAAAATCATTACTTGTTCATAAAATGACCATTCACAAGTTAAAGTATTCTTCTTTATATTAATATTATGTTAAAATTTTCAATTTTTTATTTTTAATTTATCTGTTTTAATTAATTACTTATATTATTAAAATTTTAATCACATGTACGAATTAAAGTTATAATTTCATTATCTTATTCGTGACACTTCATCATCAGAACTACTAAGGGTATAATAATAAGGATGAAAGGTAACTCAAATCAATTACCTTTAATAAAAGTGTACTTTAAAATAATACATATTAGGTGAAACATCATAACCACACTAACTTTACAAAAAAAGGTCATCAAAGTCAATTTTTGAAAGAAAAAAAAGTCAATCACATGTGACGCTTGTCAAATGCTTGAATGACACGTAATGCCTATTAAATGTGTGATTGACATGTTTTTCAAAAATATAATTTTATGATCATTTTTATAAAAATAGTAAATTTATGTTGACTCACTTAATAAATACAAGTCTAAAATAATTTTTTAAAGACTCTAACTTATAGTATATTTTTTTCTAACCCTAATTACCTTTTAAAAATACAAACTCTCATCGTTTAATAAATAAAATAAAATCTATCAATGTACATAATCTACGATGTTATTACACTATAAGTTTAAAAGTTGATTCTCTTTTTTTATTAAGTCTAAAAGTTAAATTCTATCCTCTTTCTTTTTTTCTTTCTAAATTAGCATTTTAAGACATTTATTCCAATGTTCTTAATCATTTTGAACAATTATTACTATATTATTGTCCATACTTGTAAATTTCACTCATTAAATATCAAAATAAATCACAATATAGAATGAATTATTTAAAATGATAAAGAATAATCCTAAAAATAGTAAAAATATGATTAACACGTGAATCGATTTAACAAAAAAATAACTTTTGATTGAAGCCTACTTTTTTCAATAAAAAAGAACTAATATATATATTATACTCTATTTGCAATATATATATATGTATGACTCTATTTGCAATCAAACAATAATTATAGAATCACCTGTCCTAATTTAATACATTGGACTTAGTTTTGTTGGAACAAACTATATCATAATCTACATCTTATTAAAAGATATTCAATAATAATAATATATAATTAGTTAAGGAAGTCATTATATATATATATACGCAAAAGAGTTCTACATTAAAAAAATATGAGAATAAATTAAGTATATAATTGAGATGATTTATTCCTCCTCATAAGGTAACATTTTGGTTGAAACTTGAAGTACAATATGTAGTATCAATGTCAAGTCCAATTTACATTGTGTGATGCATATGATGTGATTCCCAAGTTAAAAGTGGACTCTTGTAAAGGATAATGTGATTGAATTCCGAACATTTGATAGGCTCCATATTGAATGACGGTAAAAATTACGTGATATTATTATAAAATTATTGAACTCTCATGATGTAATTAAGTTGGCATTGATTATTTAACTCTTTCTTATATATGTTGTGCATGTTGAATTTAGAGAGCAACATAAGAGCTCAAATATAATTAATTATATTTTAACAAGAATATATACAAACTATAATAACTCTCAACTTACCTTCTCCTAAACACTCTCACTACACTTGGCTTGGATACACACAACTCATATCACACACTTATATGTATTTCACTTCATTACACACATATATAACTTAAGTAAGTTGGTTGCTCACCAATTTTCTAAAAACTTTTTAGTAACACGACCTTCTAATAATGTCTATACACCAATTTTTTAGAACATTTTAATAATATATATACATATATTAGATTACAAAAGTTAATTAAAAAATTTCTAAAAATATTATCTAGGAGCTTCCTAATTAAGAAAACATCTAAGGTAGTTTAAAAGGAAGATTATAGAGTAATGAAGAGATATAGTGATGATATTTTTAACCTTCTCCCTTATCATCATCTTTTATTCTTCATTCTTGTTGCTTCTTTGACTCTATCATATTAGCATATTTTAGATTTGGTTTTGATTGCCTAGTTAACCTTTTGAGTGATAAAGGCCCGACTTCCTCATCGATATCAAGTTGCCTTGGTATTTCATATTCAATCACTATTGATCATCTTTTATCTTATTGATGACTTAATGTCGCTTGTGTTAGATCTTTTTCTTCAACTTCATTTTCACTATCAACTTCGAATATTGACTTATGTGGTATTATTTTAATTTGTTCTTGTATTTTGTCTCTATCTTCTTGTGATTTTGGTAACTCCTTTTCATTTAATGACTCATAATGAAGTTTCATTATTAAGAATCATATTTCCAATTCTATTAAAGGTGATGGATTGGAGTAATATATGGATCATACTTAGAATTCAATCCATTAATTATGATTCTTCTCATTCTATCCTTATCAATTTTTACTTTAGGATCCAACTCTACTATCTCTCGACAAGGAGTGCGTACCTTGAGAAAGTATGCGCTCATAGACAAGTCTTCTTATGACATGATCATTAATTCTCTCTCTAATAATTGGAGTCGGATCTCGTTCCTTCTTGTAAAGTGTTTTGCAAAGGGATTCTCATGTCGTCAATGTGTGGATTCAACTCCGACGTAATTGATGAGGTGAAGTCGGATCTCTTACCTTTTTGCATACGCATCGAAAGTTTCTTATCGGGTCTCTATTCCACCTATTACCTCTCATAAGTCTTGCCCTTGAAAGTAGGCTTTCATCAAGGCGCACCATTCTCTATAATTATAATTGTTGGGCTTCTCAATTCCTTGTAGGTCTCCCATGATTATGACTTGGTACCCTATGTTTAGCGAAGCACGCTTGAACAAGCTTCACAATCCTTTGTGATTGTGCACAACGACAACAAATTATGGCAAAGATTTGACACCTTGATCGACCCGTTCTAATACCACTTGTTGAATTTAGAGAGCAATAATGAGAGTTAAAATATAGTTAACTATATTTTAACAATATTAGATATAAGTATAATATCTCTTAACTTGTGTTCTCCTAACACAATCTCACTACACTTGTCTTAGATGTACACAACTCATATCACACAATCATATGTGTTTCACTTCCTCACCCCACGTACACACATATTTTAGTAACATGATCTTCTAGTAATGTCTACACACTAATTTCTTAGAATCTTTTAGTAATATCTACACATATTTTAGATTACATATTCATTAAGATATTAGTAAAGAATTTTTTTAAAATATTATCTATGAGCTTCCTAATTAAGAAAACATCGAGAGTAGTCTAAAAAGAAGATTTTAGAGTGATGAAGAGATATAGTGATAATATTTTTAACAGGTGTACTTGATGAAATATGGATGTCTGATTCATGATTGCGACTTAATGTTTGATACTTAATATAGGGGTATGATTCAAATCAAAGGGAGCTATGTGTTCTTATTTAAAGAGGATTATTGGATGTGCAAACAAATCCTACATTAAAAATATATAAAAAGTAAAAGGATGGAATCTTGTTTATGATATGTTAACATTTTTGGGTTGAAACCCAAGTTATAACAATTAAGATGGAACTAATTAGAGTTAAGCATATCTCGTATGAAGGTTAACTTAGAATAATTTATAAGTTGTGCAATTCGCATTTATATTTGAACGTTCGTTTCCATTTCATAAACTTTGGATACTAAGCTTTACACTTGAAATGTCTAGACATTATGAGATGGTATCTTCTTGAACTAGAATAAGTCGTTTCTCTATGGTTAATTAGTTGATTATTTCTGTTTTACTGATTAATTTGTTCAATACTTTTCATGAAAGCAAGCATTTAATTTACGTGGTTGTAGAGTACTTCGAACATTATGATAAGATTTTTATACTGTTCATTGAATACTACAAATCAATTGAAGATAAGTAACCTGCTATAATTGGCTCTTCAATTGAAATGATTTTGCAGCCACTGTTTTCTACTTTTTATAAACGACCCACCTCTTCAACTAATTGAAAGCACCAAAAGATTATTAGAGTTTGATTTACCTTGAAGCCATTCTGAGTTTGCTTGAAAGAAGTTGGATAAAATGTTTTCAGATTGCGCCTTTCATCTGCTGCTACTACTATTACTGGGAATATCAAATTATGCAGCATCTGAAGTTGAAGAAACTCAGGCATACATCATTCGTTTAGATCATAACCACAAAATAAACCAACTCCTTTCAAAAATTATGAATCGTGGCACCAGTCCATATTAAATTCCTTGCCTTCATCTCCTGCAGACGACCACGACGACAACAACAAAAACAACAAAAAAAAGCTACTATCTTCATACAGCCATGCCATGCATGGTTTTAGTGCAAGACTCACACCTTCTCAGCTTTCTCACTTAGAAAATCATCCTGCTCATCTTACGACCTATCCTGAGTCCTTTGGCGAGCTACTAACTACTAGTTGCCCCAAGTTTCTTGGATTTAACCGTCGCTCTGGCATATGACCAGCTGGTTCATTCGGCAAAGATGTAATCATATGCATTTTAGATACAGGAATATGGCCGGAGAGCAAAAGCTTTAGTGATAAGGGCATGTCAGAAGTGCCAAAAAGGTGGAAGGAAAAGTGCCAGAATGGAATAGGATTCAACTCTTCTGCCTGCAATAAAAAGCTCATACGAGCTCGAACCTTCAGCACTGGCATCCGAGCTGCTGGTTTCAAAATCCCAAAAGATGATTACGACTCGCCAAGATACTTAAATGATCATGGGACACATGTTGCATCCATAGCTGCAGGTAACCATGTAAACGGTGTAAGTTACTTTGGCTATGCAAAAGGAACAGCGAGAGGGATAGTACCGGGTGCATTCATAGTCATGTACAAGTTTGGATCGTTATCATCACCTGAAATTTCAGATAGTGATATTCTCTGTGGCATGGACCAAGCAATTGCTGATGGAGTTGATATCATATCATTGTCTATTATACTTCCGCGATCACCTTATTTTAATGATCTCATTGCCATTGCCTCTCTTTCTGCAATCGAAAAGGGAATTATTGTCATTGCTGGTGCAGGAAATAACAGCACTCGCAACACCATATACAACGGAGCACCATGGATCACAACAGTTGGATCAGGCACACTTGACCATAGTTTTCCCGCAATTCTGACTTTAAACAATGAGACAAGAATTGAAGGAATATCATATTTTCTAGAGACCATTTACATCACTGATGTACCTTTGTACTATGAAAAGGGAAGTATGAGCAAAAGAATATGTAATATCTCATCTTTAGATCCAAAAGAAGAGGTTGGAAAAGTAGTCCTATGCGACCATAGCACTCATGTTAACATTTCAACAAAAAAAAATAGAGAGGGCGGGTGCTTATGCAAGAATTTTTATAACAGACAAGCCATTCCTATATCCAATACACAATATTCCCAGCGTACTTATTTCCACTTCTAGGGGGATATTTTGGTCAAAGACTAAGCCGAGAGGATTAGTACCCAAACAAAAGTCAGAAACATGAGAATATAGTTGACAAGTTTAGGAACAAAACCAGCTCCTCAAGTATCCTTTAAATCGTCAAGAGATCCAGACTCTATATAAATCCATGTATTCTTAAACCAGATATTATTGCTCCTGAGGTTGAAGTGATTGCAGCATATGTACCCAGCAGGCCTGTCTATAAAATAAATGGCCCCAATTTACTGACAGAGTATGCAATATTATCTGGTACATCAATGGCAACACCGCATGTCACTGGAGTGGCAGCTCTGCTTAAGGTTGCAAATCCAAATTGGAGTCCTGCAGCCATCCGATCAGCTATCATGACCACAGCATACATCATTAACAACACCGGGACAACCTTGAAAGATCAACCGACAGGTCTTCCTGCTAACCATTAGAGTTTGGGGCAGGTCACATTAACCCAAACAAAGCTATGGAACCGGGATTGGTTTATGACGTAGAATTCCAAGACTATATTCAATTTTTATGTGATCTTGGGTATAATGACAAGGAAATGAAAGTTGTTACAAGGCGAAGTAAATGGAGTTGTAAGCAAGAAGCTAAAGATCTAAATTACCCTTCATTTAATGCCATCTTTAACACTACAACAGACTCTTCAAAAGTCAAGAACTTCAGGGTTATCACGAATATGGATAATGGTACCGCAATTCATCATGCTGTTTTGGAAGCACCTGCAGGAATGAAAATTGTAGTTGAACCTAGTACTCTAACATTTAAACACAAGTATGAAAAACACGGTATCATGTTGTTTCAAGTCCTGTTGTAGCTATTAATGGTTAAGTTTATTTTTGTTTAAATATGTCGTTGCTTTATTATGTATCTAAATAACAAATGTATTACAAATCTCTCTCAGAACAATAATAAATAAAAAGTACATGAAGAAACTTATTACGAATTTATGATAGTTCAAAAATCTTTACTTCAATTTTTATACCACATAGACTATTCTAAAGTAAGAGCCAACCCATCCATACAAACCAAAAACCATCAAAAACAATTACAAGTAGTGCTTGATATTTGACGCAGCAAAACGACATGGATATGTAACCAAACACTTATTAAGTTGTAGCCACTCTCACACTTCTAAGTCAATATATGGGTTACCTTTTTTTTATTCATAAAGCAGACAAAACTGCAAAAGCATCGTACAGAAAGATTTTCGGTTGAAAAACGAAACAATGTTCACAAATAAAAACAACAATCAACAGAACTGCAAATAGTGATCCAAAGATTGAAGCTTGTGTAAATTTCATACTGTTAATGTTTTTAACGTCATAAACAAGCCTCTACACTTTCAAAGAAAGCTCAAGAACTAAACAGGCCCAAAAGAAAGGTTTAAATTATAGAAAGAGTCTAAGTAGGGTACTGGCCTTCAAAAAAAAAAAAAAAGAGCAGAGTACTACCACCAATCTCGGTGGTGAATCCCAAATTAGCGTATGGTTTTATTTGAGATGAATAAACAATCCAGTCTATTACTTTATTATAAAGATTGTGTGATTGCGGTTTTACTCACGATAGTTATTCTATTTACCACAAGCATGCTTTTATATCTTTATCTTTATTGAAGATCAATTTTGTAATTTCATTTATCCAAAATATATCATTTACTAACTTTATTTATAAAAATAATATTAAAAGGAGAAAGTTAATAATTTTAATTTTTTTTAAAATAAAATTATTAAAGATATTTCAATTATTATCAAAATACCCCTGATCTAGTGTGTTTATAATTTCTTTTGTTTTAATAAGATAAGAATAAATGATGAAAATATACTCCTTAAAAAATTTTATCAAGAAAAAACTTTATGTGGTGACAATTCATATTATTTATATTTACACATTTAATGAATGAGTTGGGTGTAATTAATTCATTTATAAATAAATATTATTTGTATTAAACTTATCATTTTTTATATCAATAACTAAAAAATTAATTAACTAATATATATACAGTAGCCAAAACAAACAAAAGTGATTAACACAATATTATTATTTTTATTTATTGTATACTAACTTTTTTTGTTTATATTTTCAAAAATAAGTTAAAATCTCACTTTTTCATGTTACATATTTGGATTTATCAATTGAGAAACATATATGTTAATATTATCAAATATATTTTAATTTATGTAAAAGTTGAGTATTTTTTTTAAGTCTCCGGACCACCAATAATATTGTTACAAATGCATGTAAATAAATTAAAATATATTAAAACCTTAAACATATTTTTTATACATAAATATATAGTTTAAATAAAAAAATTAATTTTTTTAATTTATAAAACTAAATATATAAATACTAATTAGCATAAAATACAATTATAATATATACGCACGGTTATGCATGTTAAATTGTTAGAATTCTAACAATTCATCTTTTGTAACTTATTCACGATATAAAATACTAATTTTTATTTTTACTTCAATTTTTTAAATGTAATATTTAAAACATAAATAATAAGAAAAATATATAGATAAATGGTTTAATTTTGTTAGAATTGTTTCATTTATATTTTTTATTTTTTTAACAACTAAACATTTATACATTTGCAAACACAATTTATATATATATATATATATATATATATATATATATATATATATATATAATTCTAACCAAAATAAACGAGTTCTATTTAAAATAATTTATAATGTTATTTGAAATTTTATAATTATATAATTGTATTATTTTTATTAAATAATTATCTAAATATATATAATTTTAGTAAGTTGTACTATGTTACTTTAAATAAGCTTACAGACTCTATTAAGTTGGGTTTTTTGCTCAGATTTTAAGAATTGTATCCTTAAGTAAGTTTGATTATTTTCTTTTTTCTTATGGAATGATTTTGAGATAATTTTAATTTTTTTCTTTTAACTAAATTATTATTTGTAAACAATTGTAACCCTTCAATAATACTCAATAAATTATTTGTTTATAATTTTAATCAAAGTTTAAAAATAATACTACAAGTATGCTTAAAATACAAATTGCAACCATATTATAAAAACTAGATGTCTTCATGTTTTCATGTCCATCAAAATATAGATCCAACTATACAAAGCTAGGAGAATGCATTGCATCTGCCAACAAAACTATTTTATTACAAATCTAAGTATCACAAATACTTTCTTTTCTTCTTTTTTCCCTAAAGCACTCAATTGGCTGATATGATCTAACAAAATTTACAAATGAAAATGGCAAACTTGAACCACGCTCACGCTCACTCACTGGTGACATGGGACAAAGTCGATGTATCAAGTAATCATATCAAATTTCATATTACCAGCAACCCTTTGGATGATAGTAAGCACAAATAAAAATGAAATAATTTATTTCCTGGTGGTATCAAGTTTATAGATGTAAGAGAAAACATTACTACCATATATCAGCTGCTAACACAAAGAAAAAATGAAACAAATGTAGCAGAATCTACAAAAGCACCAATACAATATCAGCATATTTTACATGTATCACATTTACACAACCAAATAGTATACCCATAACATCTCTGCATAGAAGCAAAAAGGCAAAACTAAATGCATTGGTTCACCTCATTCTCTAATTGGCATTTCTTCCATTTCTCTTCCTTAGCTCGTTATTTTCTCTACCAAAGATGCATTAGTTTGAGCACTGCTTTCATTCCCACTACTATCATCCGATTCACCTACTTGCCTCTCTGATCTCAGACGCCCATCTTCCCGTCCAATTCTGCGGTCCTGAAATTTTTGCAACAAGACAATGCTGATGAGAAAGGCAGATAGAAACAGGCTTATCACATATAACTAACATGCTACACAATATACAACCATGCTCTTTCTATATTCTCATAGTGGAACTTAAACTTTTATGGTATCAGATTTCCTTTGAAAAATGTCTTTTTTTTCTTCTTTTTACTTGTGAAGTACTGAGAGTGAGATGTAGAGCTTTTTCATTTTTCACTGTTCTATCACAACTTTTTGAAGGAATATAAGTTTCTATGAATGCATTTCTTGCTTAAAACACAATAGATTGAGCAAACAATTTATCAATCAGAATCAACTAAGCACTCTCTTATAACCAGACATTTGATCAAATTAGCAAGATGAAATAAGACACGGTTCAGATATGAAGTATCTTGGCACTTTCCAACCATGAAGAAATGTTTGCATTGAATTTGGATTTTTCAAAGAACTGATACACCTAATTAGTTGTTGCGATATGCAATGCCAAAAACAAAATTCAAAAGCGGCAAAAAAAAAAACAAAACTAAGAAGGTCCAGTTTCAGCAACATGGCCACTGCACAGCTGGTAAGAAATTAGGTGTAAAATAATATTGATATATACCTCCCGGAAGGGAAACTCATCAGCTTCAAGCATATGTATTACATGACCCATTTTTGGTCTATTCTGGGCATTAGGATCCACACAGCGCAAAGCTACTAGAAGAGCACGCTTCAATGCCCTTGAAGAAGGCTTCGCCTTCAACCTTGGATCAAACATTCCCTCTGCATTACGATTTGTGACCATTCTTTTTAGCCACTCAACTAGGTTGACCTGAAACTTTTGAGTCGCCAATCAGTATTAAGAAAAACCACAATGAACTATTCGTAGGAACTGGCATGCAACTGATTGAAGTTAATGAAAACAAACCTCCCCTGGTGGGCGGCTGTAGTCCACTGGGCTTCTCCCAGATATTATCTCCATCAGGAGAATCCCAAAACTATAAACATCGCTTCTTTCGTTCAACATGCCAGTACTTGCATATTCTGGAGCTACATATCTACAAAAGTAAAAACAAATACACAATTTCATTTTTGTTTAGAAACAATGACAAAAGGTCAATATAAGAAAAGAGTAATTTGCATTAGTAATGGTTTGACATTGACAGCAAACTAACCCAAAGGTTCCCATCACACGAGTCGTCACATAACTCCTCTCTGATCCCAGGAGCTTTGCAAGGCCAAAGTCTGAAACTTTCGGGTTCCATTGCTTATCAAGTAAGATATTGCTAGACTTAATATCACGATGAACAACCTTAGGCTCAAGCCCCTCATGCAAGTATGTCAACCTAGAATTTCAGCCAAGTTTAGTTATGGTGAAAATCAAACAAAACTAAGATACATAATGTATTTAAACAAAACATGTAAAAATACCCTTTTGCCATTCCCAGTACTATATTCATACGAATATCCCATGTAAGAGGACTGTAAGGTCCAACATCTCCATGCAGCCACTGTTCTAAGTTTCCATTGTCCACATACTCATACACAAGCATCCTATAACAACAAAAGCATATCACTTCAGATTAAAAAACATATTCTGAGCAAATAAGAAAAACACCAGCAAATTCTCTTTCGTAAACAATGCATTAAAAACATAAAAATAAATGACCAATGCAATAAAAATACGTATATAAAGAAAAGCTAATAAGTAATAACCTATGAGCTCCTTCAACACAGTAGCCCAGCAACCTCACAAGATTCTTATGCCGAACTCGGCCAATTGCTTCAACTTCAACCTTAAACTCCTTTTCAGCTTGTCCCCTAAAGAGGAAGGGGAAAAAACAGATTAACATTCTTTGTTCTAATTCCAAGCAAAAAAAAAAAAAAAAGTACATCCGACACAATATGCTCTAGAGAACTTCTTGCTTCACACAATCAGGCTATCCCATCAAATTGGAAAATTTAACAATTTAATTTGTCAAAGACCCACCTGGGTTCACAACGAAGAAGACCATGGTCTCAAATCACAAAAGGACAAACCCAAGTACATATCAAATGAGGATAGGGGACTTCTCAACTTTTTAGAAAGCTTAAAACTCCTCATTTACCTGTTATTAAGTAAATTCTTGACAGCAACCACAGTGTTATCTTCCATAACACCACGGTATACGATTCCATACCCACCTTCACCGATCACATTCTCATCCGCAAAACCATTAGTAGACACTTCAAGCTCCCGAAGAGTATACCAATGTCCCCAGCCCAAATGCGAAACCTCCGGTCCAACTGTCAGAGCCTGGTCACAAGACCGAGCCTCGCCACTGGTATGTGAAACCCCACCACCCCTTTCCGGGTACGTAATCCTATGGTCCTTCCCAATTTCAATGTGAATCCTATGGCGGCCATCAGCTGGGCTCTCCTCTTCTGGTCGACAAAGCACAGGTTGAACTCTATCTAACTGCTCCGATTCAAGAAACGGGTCTGGGTTCTGAATATGGCGAAATTTTGTGTCGGGTTGAGAATGGTTCGGATTTCGAGAAGGGTCGGTACAGATTTCCTGAATCTCCTTGGAGACATTTGGGATAGTGGGATTCTGAGAATAAGATTTGGCTTTCGAAGACCTATTGCGCCTGGAAGTGAACCAGAGTGAAACGAGAAACAGAACCAGAACAATGGCTGCTCCAACACAAATCCCAAGCACAACCCACAACCTCAAACCAAAAATTGAGGTCCGCTTAGAGAGTTGATTGTTCAAAAACGCATAGTCGGACATTGCTGTCCTCTTCTCTGCTTCTCTTGCTTCTTATTAGTCGATTACGTGATTGTGAAACCCAACTGGAAGAAACACACGGAAAACAAAACTGAAGAAGAAGAAGAAAAGAGAAAAAGAGACATTTGGGGGTGGCAGTATGATAATAAATGAGAAGAAGCGAAAACAACTCAGTGGTGTGTATAGCATAAATGAGTGTAAGAAATAGGAGTTATTTATTGATAATAATTCATGCCAATTAAATTATTAAATATTTATATTTTTTTATAATGATGATGCAATAATATCTAAATTTAATATTTATCTTTTTGTCTATAATTCATGTTTAATATTATTTAAAAAAAATTATTTTTTTAATTTTTAAAATAATTATAATATACGGTAGAAAATAAAAGATATAAATTTAAATAATATTATCATTTCTTTCGTTTGAAAAAATTATAAAATTAATCTTTTATTTTATTTATATAAAATATCACATTAAATAACAAATAATTTATAGAGAGAGGTGGCATGATGCGACTCGTAGAACAGAGCATCCTTTTTCTCTACACTTCTCCTCACGTTTCTTTGTATTCACGATAAAATGTGATGATATAGGTGATATTTGTTTACAGCCTCAGCCTATATACTCTCTTCTTTTATTCTCTTTCTTCTTCTCAAAAATAAAAAAGTGTATCTAGTCTTCTCTTGTGTACACTTCGAAATATCGTATCTTACCAAAGTGTTACCGTATATTTAATAAATAAAATAGTGAGGTGCGGCATAAATGCTTAAGATTAATTTCTTTATATCATTTAATTCATAAATTTTATAAAAAATAATTAAAAATAAATTACTTTTTTATTATGTAATTAAAATATAAATATTTAATAACTATAAAAATATAGTATAATATAAAATAATTTTCAAAAATAAAAAAAATTATAAAAAAAGTTAGCTATATATATTTTAATTTTTAAAAAATATTAAAATAAAATATATATCAATTAATAAATATTAAAAATAATTATTTTATGAATTTATAATTGTTAAATATTCATATTTTAATCGATTAATAAAAAAATAATAATATTTTAATAAAAAAATTATTAAAATAATATATTTTTAAAAAGATACGATAATAAACGACATTATTTTCGATGTAAAAATTAAATAATATAAATAATTTAATCTCATTATATTTTTGTATAAATAAAAATAAGAGATTAATAATATCTTCTTCATAAAAAATTATTTTTTATTTTTAAAGTATGTAATAATGTCAATATAATAAAATTTAAAATTAATATAAAAAAATTTAAAACATAAATACTTAATATTTGATAAAAAAAAGCATAAATGTATGGATAAAATATATAATGTAATAATAATTAACAACCTATCTTGTTTAGGTGGGTAATGTTGTCAACAGGATTTATTGAGGCAAGTTTACATCTCATTCGTGCATTTAATGTTTGTGAAAATAGAATATCGGAATTCTCTATTAGAGTTATCGAAAATTTCTAGTTATTATATATTCTTTACAAATGAAAAATGTACGTTGCTATGTATTTTATGTTTTATATTAACAAAATACATGTTAAAAATAAAGATAAAGATATTTTATAATGATATTTAATTGATATTAAAATTAATTAAATAATCATAAATATAATTAATTTATTTATTTTGATGATCTGTAAATAATAAAAATAAAATATATTTTTAACTATATAATATTATTTTTTAATAAAAAATATTTATTTTTAATTCAACATGATTGAGTTAATGAGTAATGTATAATAAATTCATTTAAAAATATAAAAAAACTAGGTTCAGTATTTAAATGGTTGGAGCGGAATTTTTGGGCCGAAGTAAAAATTTAAGTTAGATTCGAATTAATAAATTTTATAATATATATTATTTGATTTTTTTTAAATTATTATTAAATTATAAATAAATATATTAAATCATATAATCATCGGTTATAAAAATATTTAATATTTAATATAAAAAAACATGATAATCTAAAAATGTTAGATAAATGTAATAAAATTGCTATTAATTTACAACTGATGATTATTAATCGAATATATCTAAAAAAATTTATCGTTAATTATTAACCGAATATATTTAAAATTGAAATCATTAACCTAATAAAATATGATGTTCTATTTGTACCAGGATCATTCATAATTGTATCGTAATAGTGTTGCGTTGGCATTATTTTACAAAGTATTTAAGTTTGTGTTTTGTTTTATTTCAGAGAGTTTATGTTTGTTTGACCCTGAATTTTGGCTGCTTCAATTTTAATCAAAAGAAGATACAAGTTAAAGAAAGAGAAGATGTGTTATTTTAGGTCTGTAATAGAGTGAAGTTTTGGTTTTGATTTGGAGTCCTTTTATTTTATGGAAGACACCAGTTTTAGACAAAGAGGGGTTAACGACATTATTTATGGGCTGTCTAGATTTGAAGTACTAAGCAACTTGTCCTCCACAGTTTACACACTAAAAATAAAAGGTCCCACGGCCTGCAATAGTCGGTACTCGGTATGACAGCCCATCGCCACTTTAACTGTGCATCGAGCCTCTGTGTGCTACTACGCAGCACTTATATTCGAGGATACTCAAAAATAAAAAATATAGAAAAGTGTGATAGAATTTTACTGATTATGTTATTTTTATCATTTAATATTTTAAATTATTATTTTTTAATTATTTAATTTAAAAAAATAAATTATATTATTTTTAAATTTTTATAATAAAATAATTATTTTAATAAAAAATATTAAAATAATATATTTTATTATTAATACACATTTCTAAAAATAAAAAGATTAATTTACATCACTTTTAATTTAATTGACAATGATAATAACTTAATAAAAAAACTTTTAATTTTCTAAAAATTAAAAAATTATCATATTTTTTTTATTTAACTAAATTTTTCAAACAATATAACTTTTAAAATTATATATAATGTAATATAATATAACATAACATAACATAAACGTAATATGAATTAAAATTTTATTTATCAAAATTATTCTATATAATTGAGTAAAGAATTTATTTATCTTAAAATCTAAAATTTTAAATAACATGACTTAATATTTTCAATTGAAATCACATAGTTGATCTATTTAGATACGAAGAGAGATATGTATCTTAATTTAATATAGATAAAAAAATTAAATATTATTAAAAATTTATATTTAATTGAATTTAATAAAATCATTGAGTTAAACGATACACGAGTTTATAAGCTGTATTGTTACCGAATTCCTGGTCCATATGGGATTGAAGAAAACTTAAAAGCTCTTCTCCACATGAACAGTGATCTCACAAAGTCATGATAAAACTGTTAAGAACAAAGCTCAAATCACCAATCAAGTTATACTTAACTCTGATATCATCTTAAAAACTCAAGTCTAATTTAACACAATAAGATCTTATTAAAATTAAGAATTATCAAAACTTATAAGCAATATTGTTGCCAAAATTTTGATCAATGTGAAACCTAACGAAATTTAACAGATGTAATATTTATAAAAATAGATAAATTATATGAATAAAATATAATTGTCCCATGTGAATTTTAAATTTTAAACTTTTAATACTTAATTCTCATAAAAATTTAATAATTTAAATGTATTTTTATTAAAATAAATATATATAACATATTTTTTAATTAAAATAAATAATAAAAAAATAATTAATATTATTTTTTATTACATATAATGTTACGGTGGGTATAAATCTAATCCGCTACCGAAGTCACATACTATGTTAATTAAAAATTATGGATGGCTATATTTTACAATCTCACTTGTTATTGTTATAATTTAATTTTAATTATTAGTGTCACAGTTAGTTTTTATTATACAATTTTATCTTACTGTACTGCTACTGAGTTTTAATTATCTATGAAGTTAAAAAGATTATTTTATATGGTAGATGTACTTTGTACAATATTATTATTGAAAATTACCATGACAATTCAAATCATTAAAATAGACATTATTATCTTCTTTTTTATGTTAATTTAGGTTTTTATGCTTATTTTTAATCATTTTTATAATCATTCTTGCACCTACACTTATTATTATTAAAATTATTATCATTACCAAATTATTATAATCATCACTATTATTTACTAATTAATAGTATTGTTATCAGTATTATTTTCTGTTATTGATAATTTTATCTGCTCCGATTAATATCTTTATTCTTATTAGTATTATTCTAGCTATTATTACTATTATATATCTTATAATTATTATCACTTTTAATATATCTTACCTACTATTTAAAAAAACTATTTACAACAACAACTTATATATATATATATATATATATAGATAAATTATGTGAGATATAATAATATATTAAGAAATAATTTACTGTTCATTTATAACTAACTACTTTAATAATTTCGATGAAAAACATGTTATCAATACTTAATGGGATAATGTCCCTCCCTCCAGTTTTTTTTTTATTAAAAAAAATCATGGACACAAAGTATTCACGTAATATATATATAACAAAATTTTCTCTTTTCTGTAATTTTTATTCTCATATTTGTTGCGGATTAGTGTGAATTACCCATATTAATGTGGCTATAAATTACACAACTAGTTTTCCGTTTTTATTTTTAAATTGCATTATCTTTTTTAAAACATTAATTAAAGTGATCTTAGCTATTGTCAGGGCAACCTGAGAGCAAATCTTTCTACCAAGGTTTTTTGGGTATATATATAATATTAAAGATTTTTCACTTGCATGCATATACTATATGCAGCAATTACAGTAGTTCAACTTCAACATGAGAGCCACAAGTTCACTTCACCTGCAGCTAATTTGAATATATCTTCCACCGATAATGCTTCTGTGATAAACTCCTCATCATCTGTAACTCCACGAGCCTGATTTATCAAGAATAAAATTTAAACCAAAATTAATTTATCATATATTGTACATAATCTATAAAGTTAATAAAGAAAAATCATTAATTAACTTACAAAAGAAAAAGGAAAAAGTCAATAGTTAGTGAGTTACCGATGGAATTAATATATTAGGAAGTAACGGGACACAGTCTAATCAATGAGACACCTAAACTAGGCTCCAAATTATATATTAAGTCCAAATATTTAAAAAGAAATGTGCTTACCTACTGATTTCAGAATAAAACTCACATTTTCTCGATTACAAGTAACATATATTGAATCACACCAATTAACGTTAATTTGCTCAAAAAAATATTTTAAACATAACCACAAGTCAAAATGTTAATAATAGAATAATAACTATCGGAATTTTAGATTGACTTCATAAATTTGAATAATTCAAGCAAATTAGAAGGTTGAGAAATTTTTTTTGATAAGACTACATACAAGATACGTAGGCCATGTGTGTGGATATATTCAGAATGGGAGGGATGTTGTGTGTTCTATAATTTTGTATCGGAAATGATGAGTATATATTGGATCGGCATATACCACTGTGAATCGACACATATACAAATTTTAACGATTTTTGATATAATTATTTCTAAATTAAATTATAAAAACTTTATTTAAAAATCGTTACGATTTGTGGACGATTTTTGACGATAGATAACAGTTTAAAATAGTTATTAAAAAATATTGAAAAAAATCATTTTTTTAATTTTTTTTAAAATACTTAATAAATCATAATTATTAATTAATATATAATTAAATTTAATAAATATATAAATTAATTAATTAAATATAATTATTTTTGGGTATGCATAGACACAATTATACTAATAATCGTGTTTGTTGTTTCATATTCAATTTTTAATTGTATCGATCTCCAAAATTTATCAAATAAAAATTTAAATAATTGTACAAATAATCGATGTTTCAATCATTTTTTATATAGCACACACCTAGAGTACTATAAGACTTTCAAGGTATGATGGCCCATCTCTCGTAATAAAAAGAAACAATTAAATTTAAATAAAATAAAATAAAATATTTTAAAATTTATAAAAAAAAATATCATTTTAAAAATATTAGGTGAGAGTTAACTAAATAGTATTTAATATTAAATTAATTTATATTATCATAGTTTAATTTAATGTAAAGATAAAAATATAAAAAATTAATTAAGTTATTCTTATAGTTATAAGTTTTTAAAGTATATTTTTTGTTATTTTTAGAAAGAAAAATAAGAGAGGCATTAGACTTACACGAACATGGATCATGTACATGGCACGGAAATTTTCGGAGGAAATGTGAGCAGAAAGAACATCAAGCTTGTGCTTTTGAAGGATGTAGAATATGGTAGCTGAGAGACCAACCCTTTTTTGTGAACAAATACTTATTTGAGCCTCATCCCCACACACATTGATCACTACGTTTGGTGATAACCATGTCTGGAAGTTGGCCGCTGGTGTACTAAACGACAGTGGTAGCTTTGAATTATTAGTTGTCGTTTCAGGTCCTATCTGGTGCTGATGATCAGCCAAAAATGCTTCCCTTGTAATTGGTTCTTGCTCGGTTAATATTTCTCTAGTATTCGAGGATGTTACCATTTTGCCACCTTGAGCGAGCTTTCCTGGCTTTTGCAATGTCTGAAGATTGTCTTCAAGGGTCTTTATGTATTTTATCGCTTCATCGACTATGGTGGACTTATCTGCCTGCACATATAAACAAGGAGCCATAATTAGTGACGTACATTTCCTAGTTACCGCATTATTTAAAATCAATTAATTACTCAGCTCTACCGAGAAGCAACACGTTGGGGAAATTATCCGTATAATTAAGCTAGGCGCATATCAATGAGACATAATAATAAGAGACTAATCAATTCCTAGAACAAGAGACATCAAGTTTATATATACATATGTATTGGTAAATAGAAATCAAGTTTATATATATGCACCAAATAGACACCAAATTAGTATGTATTATAAGTTCGCGTCTCATGTATTGTAAAAAAAATGTATGAGTCTATCTATTGGTTCTTAATTATTATTATTTGTTAAGACTAATCATTTATTCTTGTTTTGGTAATAAAGCCGCTTGTTCAATGTACTAAATCATTTTATTATAAGAGAAAATAGTTAATGATACTGTTATTTTAGACAGATGAACATTTTATTTTCTTAGCTTTAAATTGTAACCTTTTAGTTTCATAACTTGTAAAATTATATATTTTATTTTTGAAAATATGCACACAAGTCATGTAATTTTTTACTTTTAAAATTAAAATACACATTTTGGTTTCAAATTAATGAGAACAAATCGTTTCACTTGTATTATAAAATATTATTGTAATTAATGTAATATATTTACTTTTCTTACTTGCCTAAGACAAATCCCACCAAAGTTGGATCTCGTCTTCCAAGCCTTAGAAACATACATAATTGAATATTGTACGTACATATATATATATATATATATATATTGGTCCATTAAAGTTGGAAGATATAAAAAATTATTTCCAACAAATTTTCTATTCTTTGTTCTCTAATTTAACCTATTTTTGATTTCTTAAGATGGTATTAGAGCATGTTCTATCAATTCTTTCATTTTTGAAGGAGGCTAAATAGTTCCATTGATAGAGCCAATTTTGTTCTTAGTTATGAGAGCATGAATCATGGATTTACTCCAAGATGCATAATTAGCATCATTCAATTTTGTTGGAATAAGTGTGTGTCTAGGGCTTTCTAGCTAACATTATAGGTCACATCGAGCACACATCCTATGCTCAATCTATCTTTGATCCAAATTCAAAACTAACCATGAATGTAGATTAAAAGCATTGCAACAAAATAACATTTGGAATATGGTTCCTCTACTTGTTGGTCATATATTGATTAGATGCAAATGGGTCTATAAAATCAAATGCAAGTAAGATGACACCAATGAATGCTACAAAGTTTGCCTTGTTGTTAAAGGCTACACTTTTTCCTACAACCAAACTCATTACCCTACGGTGGCTTCTTACTATTGTTATCGTCCACAATTGGTTCATCTATAGTTGAATGTTCAGAATGCTTTCCTTTATGATGATTTTTCATGAAGTGATTAACATGACCCCACCTCCCGGCCTTCACCAACAAAGGGAAAACATTGTATGTTGGCTCAATAAGTTCGTATATGGGATTACACAAGCATTTATTAATTGGTTTCTCACATTTTTAGATACTATTTAAAAAGCTGCTTATCAACAATCAAAAGTTGGTTATTCTCTTTTCATTAAGGGCCAAGGTACTTCATTTATTATAATCCTTATCTACATTGATGACATACTTCTCATAGGTAAATAATCTTTAAGAAATAGAACTTCTAAAAAAATTCCTCCTCAATTGCTTCTGCGTCAAAGATCTCAAAAATTTGAAGTATTTTTTGGGCATTGATTTCTATTATTCTAGGAAAGATATTTCTATGTCCCAGATAAAATAAGCACTAGATATTTTGTAAGACTTGGCCTTCTAAGAGCATGCCCAAACAATTTTCCAATGTAACAAAATTTGAAACTCACTTCCTATAGATAATGCATTGCTAAATGATCCACTAAAGTATAGAAAACTTGTTGATAGATTGATTTATCTTATTATCATTAAACCTGACATAGCCTATTTTATTTGAAGATTGAGCCAGTTTATCCATCAACCTTGAAAACCTTATCGATTTACTACCATAAGAATTTTCAAGTACATCAAAGGTACTCCTAGTCAAGGTTTGTTGTTTCTAACTTATAATAATGTTGACTTGAAAGCGTTTTTGGATTCAAATCGGGGAGATTGTGATGCCATTAAAAGATTGCTTACAAAATTTTGTGTTTTTCTTGAGAATTCTCTCATCTTATGAAAATCTAAGAAACAAACCAATGTTTTAAGATCATCAGCATACGTCAAATATCGAGTTATAGTTTTCTCTCGTGTTTAGAGTTACCATGATTTCATTATATATTACAAGATTTAAAAGTCTCATAGATTGCTCTTGTATTATTGTATTATGATAATCAAGCAGCAAAGAATCTTATTTTTTACAAATACACAAAGCACATTAAAATAGACTGTCACATAATTTAGGAGAAACTTCAAGCTAAAATGATTAGTTCTTAATATATACCTACATACTTCCAGTTAGCAAGCAGATGTGCTTACAAAAGCCTTGGGGAAAGATCAGGTTGTGACACTACGCGATAAGTTGAGATTTCATGATATTCGCTATCTAATTTGAAATGGATTATTACAAAATATTATTGTAAATACTGTATTTTATTTACTTTCGTTACTTATATAAAAAAAATCCTACATTAGGTGGATCATGGCTTCCAAGCCTTAGAAAGAGGCATAATTGAATATTGTACACGTGTATATGTTTTGGTCTATTAAAGTTGGAAGATATAAGAAATCATTCCCAAAAAAATGTATATTCTTTATTCTCTGATCTTGAACCTATTTTGATTTCTTAAGAACTTGAAAGCCTCAGAACTAAAACTCTCATTCTATAAAAGCAATATGATCTTCTGCGCGCCCCTCTCCCTCTACTTATCAAGTATGTTTTATGACTGTCAAATTTTAATTTCCCTTGCTGAGGATAAATTATTGATTCTTATTGTATACTATATATGGATTTACTCCAATTAGGACAAAAGAATATTTGCATATACTCTCCGGCCTGTTAAAAAAATACAATTATATTATTAAATCTCATTTAGATGTTATTAATTCAATTATTCTTTGTGTTTTAATTAAATTAAATCAATGTTTAAAAACCTATCCACATAAGTAGTTTTGTTATCCCTACCTCCTAATAACATCTTAATTAATTGTCATATGTGCATTCCCTGTATATATTAAATTAATAATAAATGCATGCAACTGTAATTGATGCTATTAGAACATATACGTCACTTTAAGAATTAAATCAGACCACAACTTCAATATTATCTAGGTTAGGTTGTTACAAAACCTTAATTGCATGTGTTGCTAATTTAACAATTAAATCTTGTTAGCCAGATCAGATTCATTAAATGTATACATAAAACACACAGATAATTAAAAGGAAGGACATTAATTACAATATAAAGCTATACACGTTGAATGAAATCTCTAACAGCATTGATTATTAAAAAACAAAATCCCTAACAACATTGTTTGAAATTGACCCAAAAAATAATAATAATACCATCAATATTAGCCATCCGTTGGGGTGAATATATGTAATTCCTTTTAATACAACAAAACTAATACATTCTTAACTGCAATCGAATCCAGTACCTTCAATATATATGTTCAATTGAACTTGATGTCTTTTAAGTAATAATTTAAAAAAAAAATCTCTGAACTGGCAATTATTTTGCAGTATAATATATAGAGTGCATTTTTTATTGCGTAAGCGTTAATTTAAAAATAATATTCATTACTTTTAGTTTGGAAACCCATAGAATTGATCAGAAAGAACGAATTCATTTCTCTAGCAGCAAATCAAATTAATCACATGCGATGAAAAATGATATACATGAAAAAGAAATTAAATTAAAAAAGAAGAAGAAGAAGAAGTGAAATTAATAAAGAAGATCACTAGCTATTACCTTAGGGGGAAGCTGAGGAAGCAAAGAGTGAAGAGTAGAGAACATATTTCTCATCTTCTTCCTTCTTTCTCTCTCAGTCCAAATGTGTATCTCATGCTCTGATTCATCTTGTTCCTTTTCATTACTTGAGAGTACTACATCCTTCTTTCTTCTTGCAGTACTACTGCTTTTATTATTTGATCTCTTTTGACCTTCAACTGGATTTATCGACACCGCCTCTTTCTCCATTGTGGTAGTTACAGTCGGGCTATTAGAGCTTGATTTATTATTATTATTAATATCATCATTAATATTAAATTCGTTATTAACAAGTAAAATATCAGAAAAACAAGGGTTTTTGACGCCCATGGTATCTAAAAGACAACTTGTATCAGAATCAGAAAAGGCCCAGAAAGAGCTTATATCATCTAAGCAAGACATTAGATTTTTGGATTTCGACATCTCTATTGATGACTTAATGTTCATATGTATATATGCATAGCTTTTAGATGAAGAGTAGTACTGGAAATAATAAAGAGAGGCTTTGGGTTTTATATAAATGTGTGGGATCAAGAAGAGTTGTATATTGATTAGAGAGAGAGAGAGAGAGAGAAAGGGAAGAAGATATGATTCGTAATTGGAAGAAGACGCCAAATTGTAATCATGAGACAATGCCGTTATCTGCCTTGCAAAACTAAAACGGACGCCTAACCGCGTCTTCTTACCAAAATTTCCCTATACTTTTTTTGTTCTTTTGCCCTTTTTCTACATCCTTGATATTACCATTCTTACCATATATATTCCTGAAATTTAAAAATTAAAATTTACATATCATAATACAATTATTTTAAAATTATATCTTATCAATTTAATATTCAATTCAAAACTAATAATGCATATAACAAATACAAATTAAATTAATATTATAACATTTGTTTGTGTAACAAAGGTTTTAATAACGAGTAAAGGGAGGAATTGCATGTGGATGGAATAAAAAGGCAGGCAAAGTAAGAAAGTAGGTAACTAATGATGAAGTGACAGAGCAAATTGAAATGGCGGTTATTTCATTACAAAATACAAACCTGGCAATGCTGGCACTGAAACAGCGGCCTAAGGCCTGAGCTGAACTTCCCACTCCGTCCTTTTCATGTCACTTTGGCTTTCCTGCCAGAAGAAGCTCTATATATGAGCTTTAATTTCACCTTTAATCCCTTGCGTTTGCGTGCCTTTCTAGTTCTAATCTGCCTTTTATTATTTCTTCATTTCAAAAACCAAATTGTACGTAATATGAGAATGAGGTATTCTCTATTGACCTTAGATATATAGGTTAGCCTAGGTGCGATTATTATGTCTTCATTTTAAAATAAATGCATTAAATTTACATTTCATTTCACTAATTACTTATTCTAAAAACATTCATTAATTTCTCTATGAAAATGCAGTATATTTTGATAATTTTAATATATAATATATTATTGATAATTACTGTATATATAAACAAATATATTTATTTTAACATAAAAATCTCATGTAAAAGTCCCTCCTTTTTTTCATGGAAAAAGTTTTTTTTTCTTTTTCGTATAATTCTCTCTCTTAAAACCAAAAGTTGCGGTTTTTGGAATATTATATAGAGTGCTATCACAATCTTGATCTTTTCTGTGTATTATTATCATTGCACAAGTTAAAGCAGTCATAAAATAAATATTTAAAAAAAATCAAAATATAAAGTTAAAAATATAAAATTTTTACCTTCAATTTATTATTTTTATAATATGTGATGATTTAATTTTAGTATAATAAAATTATAAAATAATAAATTATTATTATCTTTGCATGCATAAGGAAAATCATTTTACTTAATACTCAACTTATTTAAATATAAAAGGTTAATTTTGATTAAAATACATATACTTAATCACTTAATATAAAATATTATATAATTTATTATATTTTTATATATTAATAACTATAAATTAAAAAAAAATTATTTAATAAAAAATTATTAATTAAAATAATTGAGGTTATTATTCCCTCGCAAAACATAAATAATACTATCTCAGCAAGATACACTCAGTTGACTTATATATATATTATTATTATTATTTTTCTTATACAATTTCAATGTAAAAACAATTTTTAAGTTTTTATTGATGCTTTGGGCGTGAAAAATTATAAATAATGATTTAGGTGATGTTTGAACTAACAATCTTAAAATAAAGAGCATCACTTAAATTTCACTTGTCCTTATTTACAATTTTTCTTATTAGTTTCACAAATGCACTACATTTTCTTTAAACAAGAGTAAGGATAATTGATCACATATGGATACTTAAAGTTTGTAATAATTATATCTTATAGTTTTAAATGGAAAGATTAGTAACATAGTTATTTAAAAAATAAAAATAATTTTTATCTTAAATGAAAAAAAAACTAATACCATTAAATTTTAAATCAAATGAAATAATTTCTAACACAAAATCATAAATTTGATTTAAACAAGTGTGCACAATCTTTATCCTATGGATGGTATAAACAATGGTTCATAATTGTAACGATTGTTTAAGTGTTTTATACTGTCACTATAGATGGTATTAATATTTGCGTGTTTTGCGAACACTAGTGGTTTTAGAAACAAGATTCTAACTGTGATTCTATTTATTCAAATAGTATTTTGTTTATAGCATAAATTAGCATACAATCGTAATTTATTATATGAATAAGAGTCGTATAAGATTTAATGTAAAAAAAACAAGAAAAATTATAAAAAATAACAATCTTAAAATATATAATAATAACATTAAACAGTATTTAATTTAATAATATTTAATATTTAATATGTCTAAATAATTGTAGTTTAATTAGATGTCATTCAAAATGAAATGATATGTCATACTTTATTCTAAAAGTGAAGATTCATATATGTAAGAATAATTACACGAAGGTTAATTGTTCATTTTATTCAAGCAGGTAATCGGGACTTAAACGAGGTATGAAAACATCAACCCATGAAATCTTTTTCACGAGTTATACATCAATTCAGCCAAGAAGGCCACACAAAGTGAATTAAACAACTAATACAAATATAAAACAAAATACTCAATTCAACACACAATAAAAATAACTAGTAGATATAACAATAACGATATACATAATACACTAATAAGGATGTGCCTGACGAACTCTTATCCAGACTAACAACATGCATATATGTCAAACAATATACAACTTATGATATAGTTATACGTACTGAAAAATTAAGAGGATTTTTAATCACTTGATCAAAACCTCGTATGTAAAAACATATTATATAAATTATGATTTTACTTTTACAACATGCAATCAAACACACATAACAAACCCTAATAAAGAGTATGACATTTGGTACACTTTCATGTTAAGGAGATACAAATTCATTTAGAGACTCACACCAAGCTTGTATGTATATAAAAAACATATTATATTAACACACACTCTAAACATGCATATACACTAAGAAGGAGTACAAGAAACGATACATAATTAGGTTAAGAAGATGTTGACTCCTTAAAGACTCAACCTAACCATGCAAACAACGAAAATAAAAAACCTGATAGAAAACCATAGTTGCAATATAAATAAACACAGAAAGATAATATAATAAAGTAGTTGGTATAGAATTCAGTAAACATAAAGCAGGTAATAAATATCAAAATCTTTCTAATCAATCTTTAAATTTCAGTATATAGAGATATACACCATTTAAATTCTGATTGTACCAATCATATATTTAATCATGCACAACACTAAGTATAACAAGGTAAATCCACATAAAAACTCTATCTATGTGGTAACATCCTATAGTTGTTTAAGGAAACCCCTCAGCAACAAACAATCCACTAATCAATTATAAAACAATTACAAATTTGAAAGAAAAAAAAACATTCAATACCTCTATCAGTTAAGATCTCTATCCGAACTGCCTATTACTGCTCTTTCTTACAGCTTTTGAAACGACCAAGTTCGATACACGAACCCAACTCGCCTCTAAAGCCAACACCACCTAATATGGTGTGATCAGAAACCAAGAATCAGTAATGAGTAACATGCACAATCAATAGAACCATCCTTGAACATGAACATTTAATAAACAATCAAGGACACATAGTTTACCACAAACCACCAAGGAACACACAGTCCAAGATGTGAGGACTCAAAAAATCTAACGTTGTCCACTCTCACAAAAAGATTCTTATATATAAAGATTTGCACGAAGGAAACTACCAATCGACACTCAATTCACCTCACATAAACTACTTCCAAACACCGCCTCAAGTACTCATCACTCATAAACATGGTTTTCGTCACACAATCACAAATCACTAATATCGAACAACGCATAATATATTAGTAATCTAGAAACAAAAAGAACGATATATCAATTTGACAAAGTTTAGCTACATTTTTTTGGATACAAAATAAGAAAAATGAGGGTATTTATAGAGCCTAAAACGGCCATCTCGTCAGCCACCTCGTAAAGCACCTCACCAATGGTGGTGGCGATGTGCTAAAAAAATATTTTATTTTCACAAATACCTATACCCAAAACAAAATTAAACAAAAACACTAGCGACAACGTCGACTAACGAGCATGCAACACTCCACATAACATGAACATTAAAAATCAACCTCATGGTGTGTATAAACATGCTCACATTCAAAGTGTGTATAACTATATACGTGTATGAATTACTTATTCGCAATAACAAATCTTACATAAAGGGAGATAGATACACTAGGTAAAATAAACAGACATCATTTTTGTACACTAAAAGATAACACATAGATACGAGTATAATGAGACTTAGAAAAAATAAAAATGTATGAGATTGATATAAGAAGTGTTATTGTTAAGTTATAAATTTAATGGTGTTATTTTTGTTGTTCTAAATAAATGCTAGAAGTCGATTCCAATATTTTGAAATAAGATATTTTTTTAAAAATAAAAATATATTTAATTTATTAGTTATTTGATGTAATAATACAAGTTCGTTATCTTTTTTAAAAGGCTCAATGAAGTCCATCTAGAAAATTAAGATCAATTTTTCATGCTTAAATTGTACCTAAATTATACTACCACAAAAATAATGTTAAAAATTTATTTTTTTATTCTCAATTACACCATAGTCTATCTTCTTATAATGAATAGCTTCAATGATATTTTTTTAATAATTAATTTTTTATTTATTTATAATTTTAAACCATTAATTATTTATAAAATAAAATAAAAATTTCGTCAAAATATTTTAAATGAATTTAAATGACATTTTTTAAAAAGATAACAAATTTTTACTACTTCATTTAACTAACAAATTAAAATGTTTTTTTTATTAAAGGTAATAAATTTATGATATCCTTTATCCTAAAAGTAAAAAAAATAATTTCAAAAGAGATAAAAAAAATTTAATATCTTACTTAATAACTAAGGAATTAAAATATACTTTTATCAAATATATTAAACTTGTGATATTTTTATCTTAAAACCAAAAATTATTCATACACTACATTTTATTGAAATTCACAATTAATAATTCTTATGAGATGTGTATAGTATAAACATAAAAAACACTTCATATTTTATTAAAAAAAATTATAATCACATTTTTCCTCGTCATTGAGAAAAAAAAATTCAATAAAACTCAAAAAATATGAGGAATGATTCTATAATAAAATAATTATTAAGAGAATATGATTAATTATTTTTTAAAATTAATAAATGTTTTTGTTATTTTTAAAAATATAAGAGAACTCTCTAATAATTTTCCGTAGAACCATCAAGATTCAAAATACAATCATTACATGTACCATACAAAATACCTTGTATTGATATAGCTCACCATTCTATAATACATAATATATATACTCACTGGCGGGGAAAGTTTTACATTATAATAACATATAGATGACATATTTACGTGTTAAATCTCACATTTATAATTTCCTTGCATATAACGGTTCATTGTCAATATATTATAAAGATGCAGACGCATTTGGTTCAAAAACTAATACTATTTTATATTAAATAACAAATTTTACTTACCATAAATTCATGATTCGTTGACAAGTTTTGTTTGATATTTATATATATAACTTAAAATATATTAATTTAAAAGAAAAATTAAAAATACTTTTAAAAAATATAATCCTCAATAATCACATGTTAATTTCAAATTAATTTTAGTAATAATTTCATTATATAATAATTTTTTATTTAATAAAAAAATTAATTTTTTTTAAAGTGTATACGTCCATTTTTAATCATCATGATTTATGAATCTAAAAATAACAATATTGAGTATAAATAGTAGATTTAAGATTATACATATTTAAAAAATTATATATTTTTTATTTTAGTAAAAATATGTTCAAATTAATTAATTGTATTAATATATTAAGTATTAAACATTTAACATTTAAAATTCAAAAGATACACTTATATTTTATATATTATTTATTTATAATTTTATTAATATGAACGCTAAAAATTTATTTATTGAAATTGAAACTTCTCGTCGGCACATATGTCTGCACCCGTCGAGTATCTTTTAAGAGTGAACACAAAACTAATCACTTCTCTCTAAATTTCTCACCATTTTATATTTTGGTTACTAATTTTTTTTCCTTATAATTTAATTCATTTAGTTTTTAATTCTTATGTTTTAACTTTTTTTTTCTATAATTTGAAATTTAATTTCAATTTAGTCTAAATATTTAAACTAAATGTATGAAAATTAAAAAAAATAAAAAGATCAAGTTAAAAGAAAAAAATAAGAAAACAAAAATGTAAAAATTAAAAGGACCAAATCTTAAGAAAAATAATGAATGAACCAAAATGTAAAACTTAAAAAAATTTAGAAACCATTTACATAATTTACCTTTTTTTAATAAAAACAAAGCTTCGTTCTTCACTACGGAACTATTCCCAGTACATAACACACAGGATAAGATCTAAAATGATCATAAATCCAACCTATTAAATCACTTCAAAATGGAAGACACCACAGGCTTTTATAGCATTTTTGCAATGTACAAGATTACTCTCAAATAGAGAATTTCATTTAAACACAGCAATGTCCATGCATGCATCGATCTCTACAAATCAATCTTAGTTGACACATTACCAGTTTATTTGACATATTTTATAAAAGAGCCATCAACCGTCTGAAATCATATTCCTAACCTTTTCGGATTTCCAAACAACCTGATTGGGCGTACTTGTAACTTCACATCTTTCATTAAAACGACAAAAACTAAAAAAATGGTTTTTCAAGAAAACTATGGTTTCTAGTCACTAACCCTTTCAACTAGTATTCCAAAAATATAATTCATTTTTTGATGACCAACATTGCTTAAATATTAAAAAAACAGATATTGAGATATTTACTCATAAATTATCTCTTAAATATTATCTTAAATAATCATTTAACATAAAATAAAATAAAATAAAAGATAATAATTATAATTATAAGATATTTTTCACTTAAATTTAAACTTGACATTGAAATATAAAATAATAATTTGATATCGTAATAGTAACATGTCAGTAACTATGCGTATAACACAGATCATCTACGGTGTTTGAGCAAAAAAACAACTTTTTAACACTGGGGTAAGTACTACTGTACGTCCGGACTCTTTGAAGATAAGATATTAACAGCTGATGATGAACATTTTTTAGTCTGAGTGGCATCTGATATCAGTTGTAATCTTCCATCATTGTGAAGATCCTTCCCGTATCAAAAACATATGGCTGAAATAAGTCCCAGAAGTTAAGGCAATTAAATTACTTCAGAAATTCATGAGAGTGAGTTACCTTAGAAGAAGTTGCAAGATTCAATGACCTGTAGTGAGGCCAAACCAATTGTTCGAAACCAATTGAATCTTCTAAATTTGTGGTATTTGCATCTGAAGGTATGACAATTGGCAGTTTTAAGTTGGTGCATGGGTTGGAAGCATGGTATGTAGATAATATTGAGCTCTCTTCTCCCATTGGAAACTTGCATATTCCGCTATTGGCATTCTGAAATTCATGACCATCCTCGTTCTTGCCGAATAATGTCTCTGGCAAAGGCAATTGCATGGGCGGCACTACTTCAGGTAAGCTCATTGGATGCACACTTAATCCATTTCTCAACGCTAACATCTGAGAATAAAGTTGCAAGAAGAACACACAATTATTCTTTCCTACTCTATGTTGTGGAAACAGAAGGAAAAGTCCATAGAATAACACTCTTAGTAAAACCAAACGGCTATTGATTATATAAGATTACACCAATAAGTAACAGGAACTACTTCAAACAACAGCATAAATATTTGAACTACAATATTGTTTCAATATCAATACCAAACTTCATAAATAAGCATGATTTAAATGCTCGATAATACTCCAATCAAATTCAAACACATAATGAATTTTAGCAAACTCGCACTCTAATAATTTCGAACTGTGTAAGCTACTTGTCAATAGGACTTGAGTTTTTCTGCAAGTAACTACAATACATAAGATCTGAAACCATTCAATAACCACTGCCAAAATATTTCATATTCAATATATATGTGATTTCTGAGCCTGCAATGGATTTCCCTTTCAAATTTAATCATTCCTAACCAATTTTTTCATAATCAAACCGTCAAAGCTTCAAAATTCGACAATCTATATCATTTTCTGTCTCAAAAGTTCACTAAAATTTTAAGACTTTGTTTGCCTTATCACCTCAAATTAAACCCGAGGCAAGAGAGCTTTGATGACGTTTAAAAATCACAGGAATTATGTCTGCAGTAAATATTTGGGCAAGCAAAGCAATTAGGTATCAGAATGCTTAAAGGACGAACTAAAATTTACTAATGCAAAAGTTATAGATGACTTTTATGGGTAAGAAAATGTGGACTGCATGCGTAGGTTCAATTCTAGAATCCCATGCAATTGTAGAAAAAGACCCCCACATGCTAATAGAGGTTGTATTCACAACGCCAGTGGATCAGCACTTTGATTAGCAATGACACACTTGATTTTGATGATAAAAGTAGAAGGAATTAGCAGAGGCAACAAAAAGGCAAAACATTGCCCGGAAGATTTTCGATTTAAAACTAATCATTTGGTTTTAGCCAAGCAGACAATTGATGCATTTATGGGATGGTAGATCCATTGTACTTTTAGTAGTCACTAGATTTGAGAAATCCAAATAGGTTATACACTTAGTGGTTTTCATGTTTCCTTCATTTATTTTTAATGGCCAACCCATAAAAGTTCACTAAGATCACGTTATGAAAGTTGTTAGAAAACTAACTCTTCAAAAACATAAGTTACTGAGAAAAGAGTCAACAATATTTTTATATATTTATCACTTTCTTACAAGTGTTGATTCTAGGTATCATGCGAACCAAACACTTACAATTCAACAATTGAAGTTATTGGGTCTTTATGTATTTATCACTTTACTAAAAACTTAAACTTTTGGGATAGTTGGTTTCCCAATAATTTTTAATAAAAATATTTGTCGTTTTTAGTGATTAATTTCTAGCAAGTTTAACCAGTAGTGAACTTTAACGAGATGATATTGTAAATTTTATATAATATATAAACAACATAAGTCATCAAATCTTAAAAGATTAATCTCAAAGGAAGGTAAGTTTCATATTATTTATAAACATTATATTAATATATTTCTTGATCAATGTGAGACACTCTTTTTATACACTAACTCCCCCTCAAATTGTGGATCATTGACTCAACGCTTTATATTTTTGATATATCTTTATTATATTATCATTCTATTTAAACGAATTGTCTTTCTTTCTTTTCACAAAGCCAATGTATTTTTTTTCTGGAAGGCCTATAAGTTTTTATTTTCTTGGTCTATTGATCGACTGAAACTCTAATATTATATAAATTTTGTATAATGTACTCATCTAATCCTAAAATGTTAACCCTAAAAGAAGATAAATCTCATACTATTTATAAATACTACACTATTATCAATATAAGATACTATTTTTACACACTAATAGTATGATCTACTTCAACCTCAAGTCCACCGGTCAAACTTAAATAACACCGTAACTATTTCTCTTGAAAAGCAAGACTACGTATTTTTATTATGACATGCTATTAACATAGCAAGTAATGCAGTAGTTAAAAGAACCTAATTTTAGGAATGAAACGAAAGCAAAGTACAAGCTGAGTACCTAAGTTTTCAAATTATAAGGATATGTTTCCTCTTTTTCCTCGGATCTAATTATTAACATGGTTTTATTTTTAACCTCCAACCAAAAACATATGTTTTTTTAACCCTATAAGGAAAAAAATATGTGCACTATATTTTCAAACAAACTAAAAACATATATTTTTTAAGTTATATAAACAAAACATGTGTGCAACGAGTGAAGTACCCTGAAAAGGATTATGCTTTCCAATTAAACATTTTTTTAATTCTCTCTACATTATAGCCAAGAATCTCTCTCTTCAGAGTATAGTTGAGTAACTAGCATTGACAAGAAGTAAAATCATACCTGAACTTGAAGCTGAAGCTGCTGCAGATATTCAATTACTTCATCCAGCATTGACGCTTTGTCCGTCTAAAATACAATAAACATATTCAAAAGAGCGTTAAACAAATAGCATAATAATTAAAATGAATGTGAAAAATTTAAGTTCATTACCGTACAATATACATTATACCTTGTTAGAGTTTGGAATCAAACTCTGCAACGCTTTCATTTTCTCATTAATTCTGCTCCTCCTTCTCTGTTTACCAATTGTTAACCACATTAAAAGGCTCAAACCACAACTCTAAACACAAACGCAAACACACATCCTCGAAATCCAACCTTTTCAGATAAGTTATGAACTTCTGCAGCTCTGCTCCTCTTGGACGAACTCCTAGACCGGATTGGGTTGGATGGAAGCTCTGATCCTTCCTTCTAGTCTCAACAAAATTTTACACAAACATTAAACACCCACGTAATAAAACACCTCCGTTTGATCACGTCAGCAATTGGTAACCAGAAAATAAAATAAAGCCTCCATGATCAGACTGAGTGAAACAATCTCTTTCTAAAAACCAAAGAGCAACAATAGACGAAGAAATTCAAAAAAAATAAAATCAAAGTCTTCACTTTCCCAACTAAATTTATCAAAAACCCAAAAATAATTATACTAGGGGAAAGAAAAACATAAAAAGAACTAATACCTCACTATCGCAACTAAAATCGCCGAGATCATCAAAGTGAGATGAAATATAACTGCCCTTAACTAAGGGGTTATGAGCATCAGAATCCGCAATATCAAGATCAACACCACTTGAAGAGAAGGTGTTATCGTCACCATCTTTGATCTCAGGCCCAAAACAAGAACCAGGATCTGAAAGAACCGGGAATTTCGAGTCGGACCGGTTTTCCACAGGCCGAGAGAAGGGGAGACAATCGGGATGCCCCAGCCGGGAAGGAAATAGAGCCGATGCTAACAAAGAATCAGAAAACGACGTCGTAGGCTGCGTTGGTGGAGAAGAAAGAGAATGCAAGGGGTTGGTGGTTGTGGGGAAGGGCATGCAAGAAGAAGAAGAGGAGTTGTGAAGAAGTTGATTGAGAATGTGTGAGATTTCTTCGGAATGAGAAGGAGCCAAACCACCACTACCACGAGTGTTAACAGAAGATGGGGATGTGGTTCCGTACAGATCCGCCATACAAATTAGAAAAAGATGGAATTTTGAATTTTGATGAAAAGGGCGAAGTAGAATCATTGAATTTTGATGAAAAAGATTTTATATCTTTAGATATTTACATTTTTCTTCTCTTGCTTGTGAGTTTTTCTTCATTTGGTAAATTGATTTGTAGTTAAAACATAAAGAGATGCTTTTTGAAGTTTTATAGACAGACATGTTGGACTCCTTCTATAGAGTGTGTGAAGGTAGTTTTCCCGTGCTAATCATAAAATCAAATTCCCCTCCCGCGCTAATTAATAATTATCCTCTGACGCAATAATAATTATAATTTAATTTTTCAGATTTTTTTTTTTTGTGATTTATGTTTCACCAATATACATAAAATTTATAATAAAAAAAGTAATTACTTGTTGCATGTAAAATATAAACAATTATAGACTGGTATTAGATTATTAATGATTTTATCCTTGAAATCAATGAAAACAAGTATAATTATAATTTATAATTATAAAATATCATATTATATACTCATTTAATATTAAAATTTATTCAATTAAATCTGTTTTAATATTATTAAGTATTATTTTTGTTTGATTTATGTTTTACTAATATACATAAAAATTATAATAAAAAATAATTAAAAATATATCACTTATTTCATGTAAAATATAAAAAATTATATACTGTTATTGGATTATTAATGATTTGATTTTTAAAATCAATGAAACCAAGTATTATTATAATTTATAATTGTAAAATAGCATACTATATATCCATTAATATATCTAAACATATTTAATATTAAAAATTAAAAATTATATCTCTTTTAATATTATTAAGTATTATTTTTATTATTATAAGTTTTAAAAATATAATTTTTTATAATTTCTTAAATATTTTTGAAGAACACAATTATCTATTACTTTTTAAAACAAATGATAAAATTAATATGAAACACTATATTACTTACTCTTATAATAATGAATAATTTTTCAATAATATGTACCTTATATAAGTATATTATACAAATATTTTGCAATACATAAAATGATACATTAAAAATAAAATATGTGAAGTACTTTCTAATAATTATTATTAATTATTTTTAAATTTTAAGTATTAATTTTAAGCTATTAATAAAAAATAATGTTTTAACTAATTATATATTTTTTTAAAATTTAACAATTAAAAACAAATGTATTATATTACCATAATATTTTTTCTTTTACCAAGTATTAAATGCTTATATTTATAAAATAAATAATTATATTAATATTATATTTTATTAAATTAAAATATAATATTATCATGAATTAATGGTACCTATTTTTCTCTCTAAAGTTTCTATATTACACGATTTTGTGCATCCACGTCAATTAAAAAAGAAAAAAAAAGAAAATTAAAAATAAATAATAACATAATTAGACAGCCTAAGAACCGGAGATGAAAATCATTATTGAAAATCCTGGTGTATAGGATTTTTCACTTTTCTCTCCGGTAAGATTATTATGAAAATAATTAATATGTCTCATTTTTACGTTAAAAAGAATGTGAGACACGCAAAATGAAGACACACCCAACTATTTGTATTACAATATAATGTAAGATTGACGAATTTATTTTAATATAAATGCTTGGTATATTTAATAGAGACTTTTATATTCATTAATAAGTTATAGCTAGAAAAGTTTTTTTTTTTAACTAAAACTTCAAGAATACTTCATCCCTGTGTTCATCTTACCCTTTTAAGTCAAATGTTATAACTAAAATATAAAAAAAAATTATATATCATGATAAATTATAAATAATATACATGATTCATTATTATAAATAAATATAATTTAATTTAATTTAATTTATATCAATATATTCGATAAAAAATTAAGTTAATTAAATATAGAAATAATATAGAAATGCTACCAAAAAAATCATCTCAATCATCCAACCAACGTCACCTTTGTCCTTTGTCTAACAAATGTGCATATATATATATATATTTCAAAAGCACCAAATTTGCAATTCCCGAGGTGACTTCTTTGTTTATAGTGGAGTGTTTCCAACAGCTAGCAAAAGTATTATGTACTTAGAAATTAACCCATCCAATAAGAATAGGTTTTATTTATTACATATACCCTTAAATAAGATTTGAAACTTTCAACGTTGCTAAATATATTAAGACATAATTCTATAAAAATAACAAGATATTATTATTATTGAATTTTTTAAAAAAAGAATTATAAAATTTTATTAAAAATATAAAAAAATTTATAAAACAACAAAATAATTAATTTTTTATATTTTATTTATTTAATACATGTATTTTTAAATATTTATATTAATCAATTAATTAAAATATTTTATAAAAAATATTTTTTACTAAATTTTATAAAATAAAAAATTAAAAGATTTAAAATAATAAAATATAATATCTAATTGTATTAACTATTATAATATTAAAATACATTTCATTAATTATTCATTTTTAAAATAATTTAGAATTAGGGGATACAATAAATCTATTTCACTGCGATAAACATATTATAACGTTAATAGAAAATAATAGAAAATAAAACATTCATACTTACTTTATATTTAAAAATTTGCTTTGATGTTACTATTTTACTTAAGTGTTCATTAACTAGAATAATATATTATATAATTTTTTCTTTCTTTTCTTACCTTACATTTCATAAGTTTTGGACCTTTAATTGAATGATAAGATTAGTTTTGATATTTTTTAAACTTATTTAAATCAATTAACTTACAAAAAAATATAGATTCAGTTTAAATTTGAACTCATATTACTCGATCAATTTTTTTAAAAAAATGTTATTATATATGTTATTATTATACTATTTTAAAATTTTATTAATTTAAATTAATATGTTATTATATATTTTAAAATTAATAAGATGTGATAGTCTATTAAAAAAATTAATAACCTCTTAATATAGGTGAATAAAATATAAAATCAATTATATAAGTTTTTTTAATAAATATTTTAAATTAATATGATTACATATTTTAAAATTAATAAATATTTTTTTTAAATATACCATGATGTAATAGTTTATTAAAAAAATTAGTAACATGGATGAATAAAATATAAAATTTATCCTAGTTTTTTTAATACATATTTTATAATTATTAATAAAAATAAATAATTTATTTAATATAAAATATACTTTAAAACTAATAGATAGCTAATTATATATAATAATAAAAACTACGAAAATATGGTTTATTAGTATTTTATATTGTATTACCTTTTTAGAATTACACGTACTGGAATGAGTTTGAGATAGGTGTATTTATATTAATAATCACAATCATTATATATTAATTTTAAATTTATTTTAATAATAATAATTAATTATAAATAGATAATATATTCTTCACGATTTTATAAAGTATTTTATTTTTAATATCTATTTTAAAATATGTTTAATTTTAAAAAATTAAATTTTAACACAATTTTTAATCAAATATATTATTTAAAATATTAATATTTATTTTTATTATTTAATTATTTAACGTAAATAAAATAAAATAAATAAAATTCAATCTAATTAAAATATTAAATATTTTATTATTAAAAATATATTTTTTAATACAATTATATACCTATAAAAAAATAATATTAATATATATTCAATTTTAATATTTTAATAACCATCTATATCTTACAATTTATCGCTTATAATTATTTTTAGTTAAAATCATAAAATTTTATCATTAATCACAATTTTAATTGCACACAATTAAAACTCATCCATATTTATTACTTTGTATTTAAAAAATTATACTATTTTATAAAAACTCGAAAGAGAATCTTTATTGATTAAATTGAACAGCCCTTCACCATCCCCTTAAATCTATAAATTTAGATAAAATATTAATAAAATTTATAATATAATCTATTAATTTTTATATCATATCCTACTTATTTTTTAATAAAATAAAATAATAATAAAACAATACAAATTAAAATATTTTATTCACCTTTAATGAACGTAAGTTTAAAAAATATACAACATAAAATTAAGATTAATCTAAATAAAATAATATAATATAATATAATATAACATAATAAACCCATAAAAAACATTAAATAAAATATAAAATGAGATAAAATAACCATCTTACAACTCTACTTCACCTCATCAGCCATTAGAAAAAGGCAGGGTGCCCAGTGGATGGTGCTTGTCCTAATATATGTTTCGACTCACAGCAACATCGAATCTAAGACACATCAGACCGATTATCTTTTTATTTAAAAAATAAATAAAAAATCAATCAAACATCAGAAACTACAACTTCAATTAAAAACTAAAAATAACCTGTAATATTACTTACCAAAATCTCAAACATTACTTGTATCAAAAACCAATCCATTAAATAAAAATTAAATTTTCGATACCAATGTTTCCTTCCTCAATTGTGATTTTACCTCCAGCTAGATTTTACTCAATAAAAAAATAAAAATAACTCTTCTTTCACTGGGCCACATAGAGGCTATTGAGTTTGTTCAACAAGAAGAATATGATGAATCAAAGGCACTAGGTAACATAAATAATAAAAAAATAAAATAAAAGAGTTCACAATCTTTGTAGCCTATATATCCTTTTTATCCGATACAAGGAAAAAACTGGCTGAAAAAGCCTATCACGTTGCTAGGCCAGTTGTTTTACAAATGGGGCACAAATTCTTGTGCATCAACCATTGTTTAATACATTTTCCATGAAAATCATGCCCACATTGAAGCGTTCCAAGAACTTCTCCTTCGTTATATTCCTCCTACGCAAATTGGCAGAAAAACAATTCAAGCTATGAAAAAATAAAGGTACAATTAACGTGCAATACAGATATCTTCAGAGGGTTGTTACCTGACATATACAGCATGGTTCTGCCTCGCATTGTAAACCTACCGGAACCAAGAACTTCTTGTGTTTCAAACCACTTGATATAGTTTCTTCACTCAGTCCTGTGCTCACATTTCCAATACGCTCTTCTAAAGCCAACAACTCCTACAATTTCAGATAGAGGTTTTGATCTTACAGAAGCTTGTGAGCACTAAAGAGGAAATAACATCGTTAAGTTACTCATTTTTTACCTCATAAGACATATTATCAACATCTAGTCGCATATCCCTATGTCGATCATGCATATCAGCGACCCCGAAAAACACCGACTGGTTTAGAATCATAACATCCTGAAAGGAAAAAATTTAAATAACAAATAAAATATCTGACCATAAAAAATAATTGATATTTGATACTAATGAAATGTTCTCGATGAACCATTTTCTGATGGCAGTGAAATAAGAAAGAAAAAGATGTGACAAAGATCAATGAGTTTGAATAAGACAAGTGTAGTAGTTGTCATAAAATGAGGAATGCAGATCTATCCCAAAAACAGAGACGGGGTCCAGGTTACCTTGGAGAATCCAAGGGAACTACTCATCTTATTATGGGAGCTACTTTTATAAAGTCTAGGGTTTTGAAAAGGGCCACCTATATTAGCCCCTCATATAGGTATATAACTACGTGTTCAAATACATAAAGTGAACCATTAAAGTCACAAATTACTACTAAGAATTACATGAACATGACCCGAGAAATATTAGCAGCTTGCTACATACATAAAATGGAAAATAATATATTGACACGAGAATAACAAATTGAGAAATAGTATCTAAATTAATTTGTAAAGAAAATAAAAATTATATTTCAAAATAAACAAATATATTCTCAGTTCTTAACTCCTGTTATGTACCATGTTTAAACAACAGCAATTCCTAAAGCCCCTTCCTGACACATTCAATCAATAGCTTCAGGAATCAAAGATATCTAAACTCATGTTTTATGATAAGTAGGAATCAAAGATATCTAAACTCATGTTTTATGATAAGTAGGAATCAAAGATATCTAAACTCATGTTTTATGATAAGTGGGTATCAAATTTTAACTCGTTTTTTTTTCTAAAAGCACAACAAAATCCCAATGCACCCATAATCATAATCAATAATCATAGCTTAGATGATAAATAAACCTAACATTATGTCACATCCTAGTTCCCAACTATGGCCCAGGACCAAATATAGAAAATCTAAGCCATTACATTGAAAAAAAAAGTGTTTCCATTCCAGTTCTTCATCATTAAGAAGGTGTGCACAGAAATCTAACCTCAAATCTCAAGTTTTCACCTCTACGCATGAGTCCCAAGACATTGCGAATCTGCATATGGTTAACAAAAATTGCTAGTAAAAGCTCTATCAAGATGCTTCTTTGATATATCATAAACATTGCAAAATAAAGCACAATGAGATGACAGAACCTTTAAGCACAAAATAATTATAAATAAACCAACAAAAACACAGCTAAATTTTGAAAGCTATAAATAAAAATATTGCACATTAAAAGTGAAGACGAAATGGCTAAATTTTCAAAGTTTTTTTATGGACTTTATTATCAGAAGTTCAACCATGATATTATATAAAATGAATGTATGATATTGATAGCACATATAATCAAGAATGAAAATGTGGACGACATCATCGCAATAATGTAACTTCTCTTTATTACACATTCGGACATCGAAACGTTATATTTATATCTTTTGGCCAAATTGTTTCAAAACTGTCAACGATGCCGTTAAAATGTCGTTTAAATATCTTTTTTTGGCTAAAATATCATGAATATTGTAAATATTATAGCTAAAATGTCGCTAAAATATCCAACAAAATATCAATTATTAATTCATTTTTCTCTTTTTTTCTTCTTTCTGAGCAATCATTTCAATTTAATTTTTTTCTTATTTTTGAAGAAGACAATATATTTTTTTTTTGTTTGTAGCATATTTGCTATACATATGAGTATTTTTAAAAACAAATAATCAATGAAATTTATTTTCATACTATCAAAATTTATCTATTTATAATAATTAATACACTTGATAAACTACTTAATTATTTCAAACCTTTAACTACTTATTCTACAATATTTAACAAAAATATATATATTTATTATACAATTTTTTAATCAAATTGATCAACTTATTGATTTATAAATATTTTAAGTATTTAAAAATACATGTATTAAATAAAAAATTAGTTTAAAATAGAAATAATTGATTGTTTTTATGTTTTATAAAAAAGAGTTTCCATATTTTTGATTGAGTTCCAATAACTTTCGAAATTTCTTTCGAAATTTTGGCTGACAATGATAATAACTTCGACATTTCCGTAAAAATCATATCTCGACATCTTCACCAACATCAACATTTCAAACCTTACATATAATAACTTGATAATTAATCATCATTATTTGAAATAAAGTAGACAAAAATTAGGGGTCAGAATACATGAGGATGCTGTTTGACAATCATCAAGGATTTATGCATGACTTTCATGAGAAAAAGGACTTAGCAAAAGAAGAGAGTTCAAAAACATACCTCAGAAACAAGTCTGTTATTTCCTTCACTGGCTGCAGCCAATCCACGAATTGAATAGCGCCCGACATCATTCTGTCTTTCCAACCAAGATGCTGACCTTGGATGAGACCGATGATGACCTTGGTTACCAGCTCCAGATGCAAAAGCCATTTCCTGTGAGGAAGGATGACCAACACGCAGTGGCAGATAATTACTGCTTGGACCACCAGAATCGGTTCCAGTAGAAGAGAGCAATGATCGACGAACAATTTCTGATAACCTCCGCTGATGCTGTTGAGGAGAATTGTGATGAGAAAGCCAGGTTGGAGCAGTAGGTGGATGGACAGCGGAACCTGATCCAGTTTGAGATGTAGAAGCAACATTTCCAGCAACATTATAGTTTCTACCATTTGAGCTTCTACTCGGTGGATGTGCAACTGCATTTCCAATTTCAGTTGCAGGTATAAATATGGGATGATCTAACGTGTTCCTTGCCAGACCTCTCGAGCCTAACTCCTCACTCAGGGCATCTCTATCTCCATAAACTCCAGAGGTTGATGAACTACCTGCTCTTGAGATAGAACCTCCACTCCACCTCAGTGATTGCACATTTTGAGGCAAGTTCGGAGCATGAATCACAACAGGCTGGCTTTGAAAATTCATATTATTGACTACTGTTGTTGGTCTTAAATCAAAAGCAGGATCAACTGGAAGAGGCGACAATTGGGAAGACAAAACACTAGTATCTCTAACAGTTCTCACTGATGGGAATGCAGGAGGGGGAATAGAATTATGTTGATTTAAGGTATTTATCCTCACACGGAAGTTTCTGTGAGAGCGTTGAGAGCTTCCTGCAACACTTGAATCCAGAAGGCAGTCAGAAATTACTTCCCTCCCACCTAGTCCCAGTCTAGGGTTTGCCTCTTCTGATGAAGCAGATGTACCCACGCTGCTACCTGCATTGCAGCGAGAAGAAAATCCAGGCCTTGCACTGCTTACAGCGTGCCGAGGATAGCTGGAACTTCCACCTGCAGAAGACTGTCCAGCATTTCCCTCTGTACCCTTTCTTTTACGAGATAACCTATGACCCTCCAATGAACCAGGTCTACCATCATTTTCACCCACTGAAGGTCCAGTACTTCCTTCTGGGAGTAGAAAAGAATCAGAAGCAGTAGCAGGGCGAATCTGCTCATTGCCAATGACCTTATAAGTACTAGGATATTCCATTGCTTGACTAGTGTTACCACTATGGCCCACAATACCAGCATCTAAATTGAGATTCTGTGGAATAGCGTCAGAATTGGAATCATGTGTAAACATGGGACTCACATTATTGTCCACTGAAAGGTTATTATTAAGTTCATAATGCCTATCTTCAAACCTTGGACCAGGCATAGCACAAGTACTTACTGAAGATGACCAACCAAATTCTGCTTTTCGCTCATCACCACAAACTTCGCCTTGTGTGTTGCTAGAGCTAGGTTCACCTAAGCACCATCTATTCAAATTTGGCAGTTCATGGCTTGTAGAATTCATAACTGCAATATTCATATCACTCTGTGATAGCATATAGTCTGGCATCCGATTCTCTGCAGGATTCCGCATATGATTCCAGTAGCTGTGTTGATCTACAGCAGCGTTGTTTGACGTAGTTCCATGGTCAAAATCAAGGGTTTCGGCAAATGAACCCATAGCACCCCTTTTCCCTTGCATTAGGGCTAATATAACTTTCCTTAGCAAAATATAGCTATAAAGGCTTGAAGTTATCTTCAGCACAAGCAGCAATTAGGCAAAAATTCAATGCATCTAGAAAAAAAAAGGCAACATAGAATATGATTAAATATAGCAACCAAAAGTCAAAATGATTAGGGGTAACACTTAATATTTGACAAAAATAAGTACTAAAAAGTTTACATGGTTTCCTTAATAATAAAAGTAAACATGGCATAGGGCATAGGGCATAGCAGAAGGAGAAGGTTAGTAGAAATGCTTTAACACAAGTTAATTTGTGATAGATCTCAAATGACTTGGTAGATTTTGACCGGATAGTCCAGCTGAGCCAAAAAATGTATCAAATAAGATTGTGCCAAATCAGCTGTGTTTGTGATATTTTTGTAATATATAATAATGCTATATTAATTTTGGTTCATAATTTCCAGTCACGTCCTATTGTTCAGTAAATGAGTTTGGTATTTACAACCGCAAAAAGCTCACTTAAGCTAACTAAAAGGAACAAACGCTGTGATGGAGTGATGGATAAGAAAGTTGCTACATGGACCACATTTCAGCATCATAGAAGAAGTAGTGTCCTAAATGTGCAACTAGAAATTAGGTGAAACAAAAATCTTCATCTTCAATTACAAATACGAATCAACATATTTCAGAGCAAACTCAACCACCTCCAGAAAAATGCAAGGGAGAACCACAAGCAGCTAAACAACAACAATAAAGAACGACGAATAGAACTTTGAACCCTAGTATTCAAAAGTTGTAGAAATTAAATTGATACAATGTATAAGGCATCAAACGCAGACCATGTTAAACAGCTGGAAAAAAATGAAAGCGTCCAAACAGATAACAGCACTAATAAAAAGGAAGCAACATAAAGAAAAGGAAGGAAACTAAGAAAACAAGAGGTGGGTTTCAGCAGAATAGAACCATTATTTAAAAGTTAGTCAAGTAATAAATATATATTTTTTCCATTATTTTCAATCCTATATCAAAATCATTTCACCTCCTGCAAGGTCAAAAATGGCAGACAAATGCCACCATCCAAAAATCTCATATGGAAATCTAAAATCTGACCATACCGAAAACTGTTTCAGCGAATCAAAAGCACAAAGTACGACCGATCAACAAAAGGCATAATTTTTAAGACAAAAACTAAGAAGCCGTAAAACATTAGATGTTTCAAACAGATTTATCCATAGAATACGCGTAAAAAAAAGCAGAATAAAAATATTTCAGTACTCAAATCAAAGAATACATCTCAAAACAACAACCGATCAACCAAAAAATATTAATAATAGAATAAATCTAAGAAACTGACATACCCAGATGAAGGTACCGACCTATCTACAAAATATGAAGCATAAAACAAGGAACTGGCCGGAGATTCCAGTAAAATTAGGAGTAAAAAGTAAAAAATAAGCCTCTCTTTTCTCAGAAGAGATGATTTATACAAAAAATTAATTTTCAAACTTCTTTCACCTTAGAGAAAAGAAAGAGGTTAGGAAACAGAACCCAGTGTGAGGCATCAAGGAGGGAGAGAAAAGGAGAGACTTTGGGCTTATGGGTGGACGATATGAGAAGGAAAATGCAAATGTGGAGAGAAAGGGAAAGAGAGAGAGAGGTTAAAGAGCTGTAATAATCTGTATTTTTTACAAAATAAAATACAAAATAATATATTCAAAAGTAATACTAATATAAATAAAACAATTAAAGAAAACAGAAACAATCAATCAAATACCTTGTTTGAGTTTTGGAGGTTAGGCCGCTTACCAATTTTTCAAATTGGCAGTCCCCCCCTCTCACTGCAGGAATACTCTCCTTTTTTGCTGCTGATTTTTTGCATTTATATTTCTGTTTCTAATAAATATTTTTTTGGTTCTGAATTATATTGTATTATAGAAAGAAAATAAAGAAAGTCCCACAAAGTTTTAATGTTCACGCCAAGCAGACCAACCGCTGTCTCAGCCCCTTGCCATCTCTCCTCAATTCACATGACTCTACCCTCTTTAGTGGTATTATGGCTTAACGTTTATTTATTTTAAATGTTTTCATTTTAATTTTATTTTAAAATTATAATATGTTATTTAAAATAATATGATAAATATAAAGTTCTTAAAAATTTATTTTATTTTTTAAATAATATGTTAGGAACATATTAATAAAATAAAAAATAAAAAAATTCTTAGAAAAATTAACTTTTCTCTTTTTGTTTTTAATTAGGGCCTATGATGATGATTTGGTACCCAAATAATGACGGATCTTTTATGTCTATGAAAATCTTGAATTAGAGTAGGATGTTTTTTTATTAATACATTTATAATTGGAAGGAGTATTTATTAGATATCTATAAGTAGAATTTGACAAAATCAAAATCTCCCAAACAGTAAGCATAAATAATAACCCAAAAGAATGAAATATCTAATCTACAGCTTACTTTAATTGTCTTGCCGGTATATTTTTAGTGTCAAAATCTTTTTTTTTTATATATATTTAGCATCAAAATCTTAGAGTTGGATTTAGTGGGTTTTCTTTTGTTATTGATTTTTATTATATTTTATGTGACATATCAAAATGATATTTGAAAACGGAGAGATTTTAATTATGATTTTTATGTGGAAATTTTATTTTTAATTTTTTAAAAATATTATCTCTTTTTAACTTTTTTAATTTTTTAAATTATAAAAAAATAATACTTTTAAAATTTATAATATCAAAATAACATTTTAATTACATTAAATATAATATGATATTTGTAAATTATCGGTAAAAGAAAAGGTTTTTTAATCACAAATCATAAATAATATGCTACATTATTATATTTATTAATATATATATTTATAAATATTTAAATATTTTTATTACATATATATCTATTATCTAATTTAATTATTTATTTATATTAGTATGTTAGATATTATTATCTTATATTAGTTTATTGTATAATTTTATTTAAATATATTAATATTAATATATTATTTGGATATTTAAAAATAATATATTTGAATAATTTGAATAATATAATAATATATTAAGAAATAATATAATAATATACATATATTCAAATTAATTACAAAATTTTAATAAAAATGAAATAATATTTGAAAAAATATAAAAATTTAAAGTAAAGAATATTAAATAAAACTAATAATAAAATAGAGAAACTAAATGAAAAATCGGATACTCTAACATCTTAAATAAATAAAGAATATTGGATATTTTAATACTATACAATAATACAACATAGAAAAAAATTAATAAATTAAAGAAATAAATAATGGTTAATCTAGCAAATAATAGAATTAAATAATCAATTTTTTAGTTTTTTTTCAAATTAAAAGGTACATTTTAAAAAAGGATAAGAAAAAAATAAAATGAGAAAGAAAATACAATTTATAGAAATGCAATCCAGATCATAATTAAACACCTTTATGTTTTCATTCAAAAAAGTGAAAACTAAAATGAAAAGAAAAAAAAGAAGAATTTATCGTTCAAGTATTCAAAACAACAAATTAAACATAATAGAAAAATAATACATATAAAATAAGGGGTATGTATAACAATATCTATATATATATATAGATGAATTTTATTCATATTTCATATATATAATATATTAATTAATATAGATTAATATATCTCCATCTATATTGAATTTAAGATACAAAAATGATAAAATCTTTTTTGATTTGATAAAATAAGTGTTTTCGATAAAATAAAAAAAAAGGTAAACAGGAAATTAAAATAGTAAAGAACATTTTTGGTTAAGGAACCACTATTTAATGAACTAATAATTGGTCGTTTTTAATAAAACATAAATATATATAATAAGAAGCAAAGAAAAATGAGACTGTCATTATAACATAATACTAATCACAAAAAAATGGAGATATGGCGTAATTGGTACATGTTACGGAATTAATTGGATTGAACTTTGGTATGGAAACCTATCAAGTGAGAACTTTCATATTCAAAAAAACCCTCGAATTAAAAATATGCAATCTTAGCAAAATCCAATTTTTTGATTTTGAAAACAAACAAGAGTTTAGAAAGCGATACAAAAGATATGTACAAAGGATATGATACATCATAGGCACATTAGAATGTAAATAATTGTAACCGTATACATATAAAACGATAGCAATGAAATGTCAATCCTCTAACTTTATTTGTAAAGTCTCTAATCCTTAGTAATTGAAGCCCAAAGATCTATGAACTAACCCATGTTTGACTAACCATGCAAACAAACGACCTGGCCTATATTTTTTTATATCTCTCATATTTTGATTTGTATAAGCGTTCAAAGTATTTCACATTTATAATAAAATTTATGAAGATTGACTCAACATTTGTTATTATGTACCTATACAACCAAAGGATTTAGCCTAATTTACCAGTTCATAGGAAAATACTAAATTTTTGTATTTGAAAAATGTTTTAGGAGGGATTTATTAAGTAGATGGTGATTAAGAAGGTAATACTTGATCAAAATATATAGTATAAATATTGTGTGCAAGGCGAAACTTGTGGCTGGTAGTAAAACATTGATTCTCGTGTTGAGATATAATTCGATCTTCGTAGATTTCTCAAGATATTTTTTTACTAAGTTTTGTTATAGCATTTATAACTGACTCCGATTTAGGTGGATAGCTTGGCAAATGAACATCTACAGGAATTAGTTTATCCACCCCCGAACAGTACTATAACAATTAGTACTAAACATACCCATTGTTATTGTACATACTCCCATAACAATAACATATTTTGGTTCAAGCAGTTGTTCATATAATCTGAATAAGAAGAGGGTAGTTTTCATTATTACTATACCTACGGTTAAAATAAGGTCTGTCTACTTAAGACTAGATCTTAACACTAGTCTATAATGATCAAAATCGAATTGTGAGCCTATTAATAAAGCAAATTCAATAAAGTAACAAGTGGTACCATAGAGAAATGCCTATAAATGGGAGAGTTTTTACCAATTTAAAAGATCATTTGATGTAGTTGAAATAACTGAATTTTTGGTTGTTCGATCAAGTAAGGGAAACTCAATAATGGAATACGTAACTATCTCAATGTTATTTTTTGATTTATTTATTGTGTGATGAATATTCAAGAACTAACACCATTCCACTACTCCCTTTCAACATGCATAAATTAAACCAACAGTTAGGATAAGCACGAACATGAAAGCTTCTATAAATACAGATATCCTAAATAAATCAAAACTCATTGCCCATGGATAAAGAAAAATTGTTTCAACATCAAAAACAATGAAAACTAAAGCAACCATATAATAACATATTCGAAATTGTAACCAAGCATCCCCGATTAGTTATATTCTTGATTCATAAGTAGAAAGTTTTTCAGGTCCTTTTTTCTAATTAGGGCTAAAATTTTAGAAATTAAAAATGTCAAAATTGGAATAACACTTGATATTATTATAAATGTTCAAAAATATCATATTCATAAAGTAGAAATATAGAGTACTCCTGTTAATGTGGAAAATATACCACATTGATATTAGTATATTAGAATTGTAATTAATTGTCAAGTCATCTATAACATAATCATTTAGTCAAAACATTTGTCTTGATCGAATCGTCCAATTTTGTTTGTTTGATGTTGTATATGTCTTGATTCAAGATTATCCACTATAATTCTTTTTTTTCTATTATATTATTACATTGAATTCTATTGTATTTCATAATAGATATAATATTGATTAGTCTATACTATTCTTATACAAATAAGACTCTTATTTCGTACTTTGAAGTTTCTATAAAGAATTAAAGAAAAGGAATTGTAAATAGAATTCAATTTTTTTGTTTAGTTTAGAATTATATATTCTTTTTCTCTCTAAATTATTTTGAATTTTAGATAAAAAATTTTAATAAAAATAAAAAAAGAATAAGAATATAGAATCTATATTCTATATATATTTATAATATATATAGAAATAGAATTCTAAAATATATTTTTTTCTTTTTTATTTAGGGTTATTAGGACTAAACCATAGACCTTCTCAGTAAAACAGATTAAACTTATTATTATCAAAATGATTTGAACTATTTCAAAGATCCAACATGTATTTTTTTGCATTGGGATATTTTGTTAATCAATAGAAATATCTATTAGTCTACCATCTTTTTTCTTGACAAAAAAAAAGATGGTTCCATATGCTCTCATTCATTATATGAATTTGAATCCAGTAGCACTATCAATGTTTTTCAAAGAAGGATTATATCAACTTAAGTTAAATGAAATCTTCATGGTTTCGATTAAATCAAATATGAAACTTCATACATCTTAAAGCTCATAAGATAGAACAAAAAAATAAATTTTTTGAGGTCCTTATACTCATTATGCTTGGCATTGAATACACAGAGTACTCACCTTATCAATATCTCATATTAATGGTGGGTTCTATATTCGTTTCTAAATAGGCACCTGAATCAAACCAAATCGCTTGTCAGGCTTTTTTTTCTATAGTTTTGTTCCCCAAAATTCATAAAGTAAGACATCAATTTATCAATAAATTCAAATCTCTTGATTACATGATCGACTCCTCTGAAAAATATTGGTGAGCATGTTAACGAGGTGCTCTATCTAATTGAATCCCTTACTTTGATACATACTTTATTATGTAGCTAATTTCTTATCAAGATGAATATTCCATGACCAAATATTATCTCTTTAATCCGTTTGATTGGTATTTCTTACAAGCAATATTTCATTTATAATCCATGGATGTGATAGGCCACATTTGTTTCTCTTTGTGATGGTAAATGACTACTTAACTCAGTGGTTAGACTATTGCTTTCATACGGCGGGAGTCATTGGTTCAAATCCAGTAGTAGGTAGAAATTATTAGATATCATCTTCAATAATATCTAATAAGTTTTTCTACTTGCCCTCTTTTATTGATTTTGTATCTTTTTATCTTCATCTTACTTTATTTCATTTTAGAATGCAATTTTTTATGTTGCATCAGAATTGGTGGAAGCAAAATAAGGCATATAAATAAAAATTATGTTTATACACCTAATTTTGCTTTGCTTATTCAACACACCAACTAATTACGATATTGCATTGATAGCCTCTACTCACGTGATAGCTCGTTTGAGAGCTAGATTTGCCTCAATTTTTTGTCTCTTGTTTTCAACTTCACTCAAGTTAACTTCCACTATTTCAAGAGTTTGTTGAAATTTTTGTGGATCAATGTCATTACCCTTCTTCACATCATTTACTAATACAATGATCTCATTATTTCCTATTCTAGCATAACCGCCCATCAAAACCATCGTCAACCATTAGTTATTAAGGCATATTCTCAAAATATCGATATTTATAGATGTAGCAATAGGAGCATGATTGGGTAAAACACTAATTTGTCCATTAATAATAGATAAAATGATTTCTTTCACTTTTGAATCCCAAACAATTCAATTTGGAGTCAATACATAAAGATTTAAGGTTATTTCTTCAATTTACTCTCCATTTTTAGGTTGGTAGCCTTCGCAGTAGTTTCATCGATATTCCCTACCAAATAAAAATCCTGTTTAGGAAGACCATCTAATTCTCCAGAAAGGATCGGTTCAAAACCTCCAATTGTTTCTACTAAACCAACATATTTTTCGTGGGAACCGGTAAATACTTTTGCTACAAAAATTCTTCCTATGAATAGGAAAGAACGATTATTCCTTTTTCAATGTGAATTTGACACAACATAAGGGTCCATTATTAAAACCAAGTTTTTATACTCAAATTTCTAATTGAAAAATGATTGAAAAAGAGGTTTCATCCTATTTTAGAATATATAACGAGGTGATACTCGATTTTCTCAAAAGATAATTGTTTTGCTTTCAACACCTACTTGTTCTTAATTAATAACCTTAGCAATTGGATTTGGATTTATATGCTTATTCTGATTTTAATCAGAATATTCAAATGATTGTTATCAAATGACTATTCATCTATTATTTTTTCATGTAAATAGGGGTAAAAAAGCTCAATGAAAAAATGGCGGCTCGATTTGATGTTGTTTAAGGGGAGGTACATATATTGGCTAAGTAAATCGATGGATAGTCTTGGTGGTCCTATTGATGAAAATGATAATGTAAATTCTAATTCAATTAGAAATGAAAAGGGTCATTCCTAATAGGATTGAGAATAACCATTTTCGTTATAGTAATGTTGATCATTTATTTGGTGCTAAGGACATTCATAATTTTATATATGATGACACTATTTTAGTTAGGGATAGTAATAGGGACAATTATTCTATCTATTTTGATATTAAAAATCAAATTTTTGAGATTGATAACGATCATTTTTTTAAGTGAACGAGAGAGTTCTTTTTATAATTATCGAAATTATAGTAATCTCAATAATGTATCTAAGAATAATAGCCCTCACTATAATGGTTACGTGTAGGATACTAAATCTAGTTGGAATAATCACATTAATAGTTATATTGACGATTATCTTCGCTTCTAAATCTGTATTGATAGTTACATTTTTTTTGTAGTGGTGACAATTACAATGACAATGAAAGCAAGAGTTATAGTATAAAAACTAGTACGAATGATAGTGATTTAACTATAAGAGAAAGTTCTATTAAGTTATATGTAACTCAAAAATACAAGTATTTTTGGATTCAATGCGAAAATTATTATGAATTAAATTATAAGAAACTTTTTCAATTAAAAAAATACTAAAGTTGTGTTTGGTTGGGTTAAAAAAAGAGTGAGGAATGGAATCGATTCATAAAAGAGAAGGAATCACAAATCTTTTTCCCCCTTTAGGAATCATCATTATATTTTCATCTCAAATTTTTTTCCAGTTTTATCCCACCTCAAATATAACCCTAAACTCAAATCTCAAATCCCAAATCCCAAAAACCAAAAACCAAATCCCAAAACCCTAAAACCTAAACCTCAAAACCTAAACCCTAAATCCTAAATCCCAAAACCCAAATCCCAAAACCCTAAACCCTAAACCCAAATCCCTAAATCCTAAATCTTAAATCTTAAAACCCTAAATCCTATTTAGAAAAATAATAATTTTAACCCTAAACCTTAACCCACAAATATAGCCCTAAACCCTAAACCTCAAATCTCAAATCCCTAAACCTTAAATCTTTAAATCCCTAAATCTCAAACCTTAAAACCATAAACCTTATTTATAAAAATAATAATTTTAATAATATATTTTCTTTTTAAGTAATAATTATTTAGAAAAATAATGATTTCAATAATGTATTTTATTTGATGAAAAAATAATAATTAAATGATATTATTTAAACTTTACTGAATATAAGTATATTAAGGTAATTTACAATTTTTTTCATTCCAGTGACAAACCAAATACTGTAATAATGATGATTTCTTCTTTGATTTCAATGGTCAAACCAAATAATATTGTTTCATTTCTATTTCATTCACATTCACATTTCGATTCTGATTTCGATTCTATTCTGTGAAACAAACCTTACCTAAGTTAATTATAAATATAACATAATTATGTTATATGAGACTATTTTTGCTCAAATTAAACAAACCATAATACCCTAAAAAAGGGTATTGTTTAAATATAACCGTTTAAAAAATTAATATATAAGTATTAAAATTAGTATTGTTTTTAAATACATATTTAAATTTAAAATTGAATTAACTCGAACATTTAAAATAAAATTTAATGTATAAATAATATAATTATTTAATTAATTTTATTTTTAATAGTCTGATATAAAATTATGAAATACAATTAAAAAATAATAATTTTTGTAAAACAAACGGGCCATATTTATTCTTTCAACTTAGGACAATAGAAAGAAGCAAGTGGCATAAAACGTAAAGAAGTCGGTTTAGATTCCAAAACATTGCTTAAAAGAAGTGTGAATGCCCAAGCAGCCAAGTTCAAAGGTCTTGAAAATTCCCCATTAAACCGTACAAAAGACGTCCCTCTACGGTGCACATCTAAATCGTGTCCCAAATGGCCCTTTTACTCATTATTAACGTTTTTGGTCCAATTTGTACATCTCCCTATCTTTCCTTTCAAAAGTTGATCACTTCATTTTATTTTTATTTTATTTCATTCCAATATACTTCTACTTTGTATATGTAACCAACTTCAAAACGTCCATTATGAGATGGTTGCTTACATAACCATCTCTCTAAAGAACCCATCAGCAATTATATTATATTATACAAATAATATGAGAGTGACGATTCCCCCACCGATGACAATATAGACATTCAATAAATCCTTCTTTTTGACCATGGAGAAAGCTTTGACAAACATATATAACAAAAATATATCCTCTTGCTAGGAGACAAATTAAACAGAGAAGCTTTGTTACTTGTTTGCACATGATTCTCTATTCACTGCAACAAAAGTCGCAATTTGGGACAGTTCACCGTCTCAAAAAATCTTTTAAAACTGTTGTTTTTGAATCATAATTACCCCTTATATATGTATTTATATATTTTTTGTTATTAACTTAACCAAAAGGGTATATAATAATTGTATCTAAAAATAAACAACTGTAAAAAAAAAACTCTTAGAGTTGTTTACAAACTTACTTTTGCCTCCATATATTAATAAAAATTCGTCCCTAAGAACTTTTCAAAATAATTGTTGAAATGTTTTCTATTTCAAAAGGTAAAATAACAACCGTTTCAAAAAAAATTTAAAAACGATTGTAAACTTATTTTTTTAGGATCTTAAAAGACATTTCAATAATCATCTTGAAAAAATTTTAAGAACTATTTTTTTCTAATATTTTAGAACAATAAAACAAAAAAAAAATTAAATCTTATAATTATAATTATAATATATATAGAATATACATATAAAATATATTACATTATATTATTATTTAAGTAATATTAATAATTATATTTGAATAGAATTAGATGTAACTAACCAATATAAAATTAGTCTTCAAATATAGTCTAATTAAGAGCTTATGTTTGAGCTGAAATACTCACATCATACTGATAAAATGAAGATCAATAAGAATGGAAAGAGCAATGAAATAATTAGGTTATTCACATAGCATCAAATTTTACAATAAGAAAGTACATATTTAAAGTTCAAAGTGAGTTTTATAAATAGTGAATTTCATTTATATTACCAACCTTTTAGCTTTTAAATGAAAAGTTAATTATTATAGGATAAGTTATAAAGAGGTTTAAAATATTTATTTTGTTAAAATTATATAAAATGTTTAATTTTAAATATAATCGTATTATTATTCATATTGTAGACATGATTATAATTTTAAAAATATACGTTATTAAATATATTTTTATTATTATTCGATCATAATTATAATAAAATAAATAATTTAAATAATTTTATAAATTATATCATTCTTAATTCAATTAATCCTTAAAAGAATAAATACTCAACCTATCAGATTAAAGGTACCAAGCTTGCGTTTTATCATAAAAAGAATTAAAGCACCAATAGTTTTAAAAAGGGTGATAGACATCTACCATTTTGAGCCGATATTGCCTTAGAAAGTAAAGGAAGACTGTTAGGTGCAGGTCAATTAAATGGACGAAAAAGTCAAAACAGAACCACCTTAAAAATTGAGGGATGTACAGCAGACAAAACATAACACAAAGCATAATTAAATATATAACACTTAGTAAAATCACTTACTTTTATTACAGCATGGTAACTTTATATCTATTATACTCTCCAGCATGGTAATATTTCTTATGAACCATTTTGATGTAAGATTTGAAAGTACATTTTTCCCTTTCTCTAGATGGAAGCACAATTTATAAAAAAATGAATTGTTTGCTAAAATTCTAATCTAACTTTTTCATTCTCGGCTAAACTTTGAATCAAATTATCATATTGCCTTTTAGAACCATTTCTTCTCAGATATATGTTGTGTTAGCTGTCAAACATGAGTATCTAACTTACGAATTACTATCAACTTCTTCATGGGCTTTCATGATTCATTATGATGATCTGTATACTCATACAAGAAACAATCAAGTACTAATTTATATGAGTAAACAAATTTGTCAAGATTCTGGTTTTAACAAATAGTATTAAACAAATTAGGGTGTTTCCCAACACCTAAGTCATAGAAAAAATTGAAACAGGGTGCTACTAACCCCATAGCGAGAAAAGGAAAAATAACTAGAGTATGTATTCGTACAGGTGGCGTCGGTGCCATCGTTGGAGGCTAGTAGCGTCCAAGTCAGTTCGCGCAAACAGATTTCGCGCTAAGAATAGGCAAACACATAATAATTCGATTATTTGCACTGTTGATTCAGTTTTTATTTAATAAATTTCAAAAAGATTTCATATAAAAACCAAATATGAAATAATATTTACGATTCGGATACAATTATATTAATAATCGTGTTTTATGATTTATTGATTTTTCGTATACGTACATAAAAAAATTTGAAAAAATAAAATTTTCAGATATTTTTTAATAATTATCCAAAATCGTTATTCGTGAAGAAAAAAAATCATTTTCGAATCGTTACAATTTTCGTATACATATTTTATAATTCAATTAAAAAACTATTATAGATATAATCGTCCCCGTTCGTATATGTGTCTATCTCTAGTTCGCACGAAGCTAGACTGATGACATTGTGGGTGATATTGTGTCAGCAATGGTGGTTAAGAGAGTCAGCTGCTAGAAAATTATGCGTGTGTAAAAAAGAGAGTTATGTGTTTAAATATGGGAAAGTGTTAGTTACTATTTTTAATTATCCCAAAAGAGTTCACGAAAAATTGTTAGGTATGGTTAATAGTTGTCTCAAAAAGTGACCTTTTAATTAATAGTTACTAAATTTTTTTCATGAATTTTCGTCTACAACCATCCTTAAATAAACTTTTTATGGATGGTTTAGCCTTTTTTTTATATTTATAATAGTTTAAAAATCTATTTATTATTATAGCAATTTAAATAATAATAATAATAATGATAAAACTATATGTATAAATGTAAATGGGTTTTGGCACTACCACTTTGACAATTTGCAATAAAGAAAAGAGGGAGGCTGTGGTTAGTAGATGCAAAGAGGTGTGACATATAGGAGAAGGAGGTTTTGACAAGCACTCTATTAAATCTTTTTTCGTGAAAGGTAGGAGGTGGTGTAGTTACTGTGTCAACTTATTTCAAGGGAATAAAACTCATTATCTCTCTCTTATTTATTATGAAATACTAAATGCAATTAATTTATGTTAGTTGTATTACCAGAATTATTTTTACTAATGTTACAGATTAAATTATCAAAAAACAAAATATTTAAATTATTTTAACATTAGTTTTATCATTATAGAAATATAGATTTCTTAAATTTATATTCTGTTATATCATTTTGTAGACTTTTTTTTTTAAAAAAATTAAATAACTTTTTTCATATTTAAATGTATTTCGTCACGTGATGTAATATAAATTTATGTAAGATTGATGTTTATTTTATTACCAAAATACCAATATGGACTGGGGAGGAAACCAGCTGGTAATACACTACACATGCATGAGTTATATTTGTAAAGAGTGGATTGTTTCTCAATTTGATTAATTAAGCATAACCCACGTGAAAGAGAAACAAACCCACATATAAAGACAAAAATTTTGTTGATGTGACCAAGTCTTGGTCTCCAAAGGAAGCAAAAGATTGCCTTGCAGCTACTACCATTATATTGGGGAAATTAATTCACAACTTTTGTTATTATCATCAAATTAGCTAGGGCTTTTTTGTAAATCATGACATCAAAGAAAATGACCTTCAGTTTTTCCAGAGCTTAAGGCAAAACTGACGGATCTCAAAATTGTTTACACATTAAAGGAATTCTACGTAGGGAACCTCAACCTAGGGCAGTCCACTTGGAGGGCAAGCACTTATTTTTCCTTTTGGCCCCTTTTAATTGCGATATTAAATATCTGTAGCCAAAAATGAATGACCGACTCTTCAGTACCATGCGTATATGTGTCAGCCTTAATAGCGATGACTTATGCTTCAATGACTATTTAAAACGAAGCTAGTTCATACTTATCACCACATGCTATAAGTCTTGTTGCACCATATCATCAAGCTTGTTACTCTCCTAAATGTAAAATTAAATATTTAATTGTTTGTGTATGTAAATTGTATAAAATCATTTTTAAAAAAATTTATCAAGGTTATATTTGTAATTGTATTAATTATATTATATCATATATTATTAAAAAAAATCACCCATTTTAAAAATATAAAAATTATTTCTTTTAATAAAATTTTAAAACATAATATATTATAATTAATATGTGCTCAAATAAATTTGTACCGTATTTAATGTTTTTATTTAAATATAAATTCAATTAGAATTAGTATTATTATTTGAATCTTTAAAATTAAAATATATAAATAAAAATTAGATAAAATAACTAAATCAAATGTGATAGTATTTAATATAATAATGATATAAAACACTTCTTTAACAAGTTAATAACGTGAGGTGATTAACAAACTTAAGAATAATAGTTAATTATTTTTAACAAAAGTTTAAACTGTCATGAACCACGTAATTTAAGGGATGTGTCGTAGTCAAACAAGTGACACATCACTCCCTCTCTCGTAAGAGAAATTCATCCTTGAACTTCCGTTTTTTGAAACTCGAATCTAACACCAGGTTTTGATACCAAACTTAGGAATAGTAGTTAACAATTCCTACCAAAAATTTAAGTTTAACTTTTTGTTAAAAATGGTTAGTTATTATTCTTAAGTTTTTAAAAATATAAAAACTATTTTTTTAATAAAATTTTAAAACATAATATATATTATAATTAATATGGGATCAAATAAATTTGTACATATTTAAAGTTTTTATTTAAATATAAATTCAATTAGAATTAGTATTATTATCTGAATCTTTAAAATTAAAATATATAAATAAAAATTAGATAAAATAACTAAATCAAATGTGATAGTATTTTTTTTTTCTATTCTATGTCTTATAATATAATAATGATATAAAACACTGTTTTAAAAGTTGTTTACAATTAACTACACTACAGCTAGCATGTCACGAGTTAATAACGTGATGTGATATTGAATATTCATTATATTATTTCTTCTTTTAATCAAGTATTATTCACTTATATTTTTAAATAAAATAATTATTAATATTATTATTATTATTATAATAAAGACTTGTTTTCTACCGTAACAAATTAAGACTTGTTTTCTTATTTATTTATTTTTTAATCGAAGACTTTTGTTTAAAACTTCGCTGTTAATTGTTATTTCGCAAAATATAAAATTCAAAAATACACTTATTCTATTATCTTCACATGGATCACCAGCAGACACCACAAATAAGGTGATAGTTTTGTTGATAATTTGTGACATGTTCTTGTCAAAGTCGTACCATCTTATTAATTTGATGATGATAGCCTATTTGGCTATTTCAAAATTTAAAATAAAAAATGTTATAAATAAATATAACAAACAAAATCATTAAAATAACTTGTGAATAAAATAAAAAATAATAATGAAAACACACGAAGTAAAGCAATTAAACAGCGTCGGATGTAAATGATATGTTCCGGTTGTCAATTTACAAGGGTTGGGTTAGTTTCTTTCAAGATAATATTACAAATTGATATAATTTAAATTTAAATTTAATTTAATTTATGTACTCAGTTACAATTAGGGATGGACACGGGGACGGGTGGGGACGGATTTGTATATAATCGTCCCCGAACCGAATTATAAAATCTGTCCCCGAAACTGCCTAAAAACCGTTGCAGTTCGGGAACAGTTATTTACCCACGGTTAACAGTTCGAGACAGTTATTATAAAAAAATCGAAAAAAAACCATTTTTTAAAATCCTATTACTCTTTTTAGCAATACAATCCAAATAAAACAAATTGTTGATATTAAATTTATTATCTGAATTTAAATGTGTTATTTTGAGTTTATAATAAAAAAATCAACATTTAATAATATATATTTCTATGAATTTAGATAAGATTAAATACATATAAACAAGAAATACAAGATATAAATAAAATATTATAAACTAATACAAATATTGAAATCTAATTAAATAAATTTAAGAAAATTTCGATTACAATAAATCAAAACTTCTTTCTTCTAATTATTCATCAAATGGACGCGTTTCCTGAAAAAATCAAACATATAAAATCACTTTTATAAACCAAAAGAATAAATTGGTTAATAAATAATGTAAATTTTTTACCTCGACATCATCTTCTGCAATATTAATAGTGGAAGCGGATGAACCAGGAGATAACATATCTGAATAAATTATAAAACATTTGAATACATAATTAAATAATTAATATAAAATACATAAAACAAGTGTTAATAAAATATAATATGTACAAGTATTAAAAATATAAACTTATACCTTGTTTATGAATATTAGCCCATAACTAATCTTGAGTACACATCAAAGCTTCCAATGTGTTTTCTTTGAGTCTACTACGATGTTTGCTCACTATTCTACCACTTGTACTAAATGCAGATTCTGAAGCAATCGTGGTGGCCTAATAGCCAAGATATCTCTAGCCATATCATGCATTATTGGATACTTGTGTTTATTACACTTCCACCAAGACAATATATCAAACTCTTCATCTGAAATTTCTACATCAGCCTCCTCTAAATAAGAGTCTAACTCAGATTTCAAAGATCCAGCTTTATTTTGCATTAATTTCCATTGTTTATACTCATTTATACCACTAGGATTAAGAACACTAGTACCTTTTGAACTTTGAGATGTAATGGAACGTCTTGAAAATTCCATATGTCGACTCTCTTCTAAAATTCGTTTAGTTCGATACATATTTATCAAATCATAATATTTTGTTCTCACCTTTTCAATTTCAAAAATGGCATTCTCTCCATATATTCTTGGAAAATAGAATTCAAGATAATTCATCTTAAATCTAGGATCCAAAACAACTCCTATAGTCATTACAATATTAACTTCCTGTCAATACTTATCAAATTTTACAAGCATGTTTGACGCCATTCCCTTCACCAAATCATCTTCATCATTAATCCAATTATATAATGACAATTTGATGTCACAAATACGAGGAAATAACATATTTATGGTGGGATAGTTGGAACCAGAAATCAATTCAGTAACCTTGTAAAATACTTCTAACTTATCACAAATTGTACTTGCCATTTTCCAATCCAATGCATCAGGAAGACTATTATAATTCTTATCCAATTGTTTTAAACGAGGAAACACTTTCTCATAAAACAATGCATTTTTAAGCATTAAAAAAGTATAGTTCCAACGAGTTTGACAATCAAGAGATAAATTCTTACAAGAAGACTTCATCTCTTGAGATGCAATCTTTTTAAATTTTTCCTCTCTTTTGTGTTCTCATTCAATATGCAACACTATCTCTAACTTTGATAATGCATTGAGAAATTAGATTTAATCCATCTTTCACTACCAAATTTAATATGTGAGCAGCACAACGCATATGAAAAATATCTCCATACAATAACATTGAAGTTCTATCTAATGAATCTAACAGATCAGGTAGCATTGAATCATTAGTAGAACAATTATCTAAAGTTAAGGTTGAAATCTTACGATCGATGTTCCAATCCAAAAAGCAACTCATTAATTCTTGACCAATAACTGCAGCATTGTGTGGAGCAGGAACATATATAAACCTACAAAAAATTATTTAATAACAATAAAATTGTTATATACAATCATTTAATATATCAAATCTCTAAAAAAATATTTAATAAATGTATAAATTTCAACAATAAACTTAAAAATTACCTTATTATTTTACTATGCAAATACCAATTGTCATCGATGAAATGACAAGTTACAGCCATGAACCCTTTGTTCTGATTCCCAGACTTCCACATATCACTCGTGATTGCAACACGACTTTTGTTGTTCTCCAACATATCCATCATTTTTTTTCTCAACATCATAAATCTTTATAATGTCTCTCTTAATTGTTGCCCGAGAAATAGGCTTCCATATTGGTTGTAATGAATGTGAATACTCCCTAAATCCATGATGCTCAACAATACTAAGAGGATACTCGTGTAGAATTATCATCTTTGCACATTTATCACGAGAAACTTGAGAATCAAAATTCCAATGTCCTAATTCCATTCTATCCCTTTTCTTGTTAGGATTTAATAATGATTGACCGATACCCCTTTCATGACGTTTGAATGGACAACCTTTTGTATGTGCTTTCAAATGAGATGTCTCATTCCTTGTATCACCTCCTAACCGTTTTCCGCAATAATTACATATTGCCTTCCATATCCCATTAATTCTCTTCCTATCAAAATGAACCCATGCTTCAGACTTTAATTTAGCTTTCCCATCTTCTTCCTCACTACATTCATTTGATGGTTGGCTTTGTGTATTTTCAGGGGAAGAGCTTGATGCAAGGAGAGGAAAATTTGTATGTTGATTGGCACTTGAAGTTCCACCACTTGTTACCTCCACATTAAGTTCAATGTCATTTACTCCTTGAGATGATTGTGGTGAAACATTCTGAAAAAATAATTTTCAAAATTTAAATTCATGTATAAAAAATATATACATATATTTTCTATTATCTCACATTACCTTTTCAACATATTCAGTTGTCATGATATTTAAAGTCTCTGTCTTCTTCACAAATCTCTAACTCTACAAGACATGAAAAGTTAAGTAGTTAACCATATTTCAACATCTCCAAACATATATTCAGGTTTCAGAAACAATACTGAAATGAAAAAAACATAGCTTCTCAAGGTTCTGCAAAGCTTTTCACCATAATACAGAAATATCAATAATTATTTCTGCAATCAGATATAAATTAACCATATTTCAGGAGAAAGCCTACAAGAAAAGTGAGAACGCACTCATATTATGACTATAAAATGCTTGTTGTAATAGGTATGCAAGAAAAGGGGCAAAAAAAGGTAAATAGCGGAAACAAAAATACAGCAAATGACTATATATAATGCCAGAAAACAGGAACATGGTAAAATGGATTGAATTCCTTATAACAGCAATGACTGACCCATTCATTTCTTTTTACCACTTTTGGCAGATGAATGTAACTCCCAAAATTCATAGCATTGGTTTAATTAGAACAAATAAGGTATTATAGGAATTTAAATCAAAGAATTGATTGGTATAAACATGTAGTATCAAGTACAAAATAATATGCCTTTCTAATGTCTAGCCAAAAATAATGGCTTCATTACGTTTCTCCTTTGCAATAGGGTGGCTCAACTATAATTCATAACCCAAGAAGGTTCGCATCTGTTGGTAATAATTAAAAAAACAACTTCTCCTTATTAAGTAAACAATAAGCAAATATTGAGCAACATTATTTAAAAACAAATCTTCATACCTCGGAGGCCTATTCTCAAGGAATTCCTGGACTTGGGACAACGAAGGACTAAACAAGGCTAGTCTGGCAGCCAAGGCATCCTCAAAAGGCACTGTACCACTCATTGCCCTTTAATATACCAAATCCAAGATCAGTTATGACAGGTAGAAAATCAACACCAAAAAATGAAAGTATTTCAAAAAATCTGACCTTGCCGTACATTCTGCAATGACCTTTTCATCACAAAATTCTCGACTTTGAGAGTCTCTAAGCCTCTGGAGAATGGAGATTAAGAAAAAATAAGAGGCGCCGAGTGGAGAATTAGGGTTTGGGCGTAAATAGGTTTATATATTAGGTTTAAAATAAATAAATTTTAATTAATATATAATTTATTTAAATAAATAAATTTTAATTAATTTCGGGTACGGACGGGTACGGTTTTGAGTATAACCGTACCCGCTCCTTTATGTTCGATTTTTACCCAAAACCGAACCCGTCCCCGAAATTACTCGGTTAAAATCCGAATCGCCGGTTCGGTTAACCGCGGATAACCGAACCCGCGATTTTTTTGCCCATTCGTAGTTACAATCTTAATACAAATTAAAAAATCCGGATAGACCCAAACTATTTTAAATTGATTCAAATTTCTATTTATATATATCAATCCATCATTTTTATCTTATTTAACCTAATATAAATTTAAAATATTTTTAAAAAATTATAATTTTTAATCTAATTAAAATAATAAAAGCTTTTAACTAAATTCAATGCATTTTAATAAAATTAAATATACAATTAAAATTTTTGTTATAAATTTTTATTAGACTTAAATTTTATGTAATTATAATTAATAATAACATAATATATTTATAAAAATAACTGATACTAATGAAATTATAAGTCAATTTAATAAACCTACAAATAAATTAATAAACTTATCATATATATAACTGAAATTATTTTTAAATGAAATCCAAAAATATTCATATAATTAATCACATTTATTGTTAATTAAATATTGTATAATTATTGTTAATAAGAGAATAATCAATATATGAAGATAGAATTACAAAAAAAAATAAGAAAAATAAACATTTTTTCAAACTAACAAACTCAACATATAAACTATTCACTTATTAGTAATAATTATAATTATTTTTTATTTTTGTTTTATTGTCCAATCCTAAGACAACTTTGATATTTTGTATTATTCAAATTTTTCTAAATTTAATTAACTTATATATAATTCATATTTGATTTAAATAACATAATTATAACATAAATTATCATTCCTAATTACATATCAAACAAAAACCAAACATAGATCTTGCTTTTATCCTACTGAAGTGAATAGAAGAATGACTTATAAATGTAAATGCATACATAAATTATGTAAGTATATTTAGGAAGTAACACTTAATTAATAAATTTAATTTTTTTTTAATTATAATACCCATATTAACTTATAAAATTATATTAATATTAATTTTAATAAATATGACTTATTTTTATTTTTATTCTGATATTAAACATCAAAATATTTCTTATTTTAACCGATGTTTTATATTTATAATATATTTTATTATATTCTAATTCTATTAGATTATTAATAAAAAAATGATAATTATTTTAAAATGATATTAATATAATATTTATAGTAACGTAATTTATTTTAAAATTAATCTTTTGATATTAGTGATTTTAGTATTTATGAAATTATTTAATTCATACCACAACTCTCAATAATATATATATATATAATAACATATTTTAAAAAAATTCAATATAATATAATATAATACTATAAAAATAAAAAAAACGTTAAACATAAAATTTCATCTTGAGTAGATATTACTAGGCTAAAAAATAAATTCCTGCACATAATTAAAAATGATAATAGTGCATCGTTTATAAATATAAATATTATTATTTTAAGATTGAATGATTGATATTACTTAAAAATTCTATTAAAATAAATGATAAAAGTGTTCATTGTTTAAAAATGAATGATTTAATCTAATTTAACAATCAAATCTAACTAACTTAAATTATAAGATTTTATCATTATGAATAAGTTACTTTGAAAATTGTATAAATGGTACATCGTAGATTAGACAGTTCTTGAAACTAAATTTTTTATAATAACCTATTCAATCCATATTTATATTATATTATATTATATTGTATATATTTTTATTTTAATATAATAATTTATTCAATAAAAAGTCAAAAACAAAAAACTAATAATTTTTTCTCTATCCACTTTACATTTAATATATAACAAAATTAATATTATAACACATTTATTCTTTTCAAATTTTAATTAATCTTTTTTTCCATACTTCCTTGCTCTAATTTAATAACTCTACTTAATTTATAAGTCCAAAGTTCCCATCGTATAAGAGAATAGGAGACCACAAGCATAGTATATCCTCAAGTTTCTACATTTTTATCGTTTAAAGTAGACAATTGTTTACGTATGCAATTAATATATTTAAATTAATAAAAAATAATAATAAATACTTGTGTTATTTAAAATATAAAATTGAATATATGATATTTATTTATTAATTAATTGAAAAAAATTAAAATAATTTAAAGTTTAAATTTTAATAAATTAGTAAAACACAAAAGTTAATGCAATAATTGATAAATATTTTTTTAAAAATTAGTGATTACAAGTAGTTATGCAAACCGGCCTATGTTATGCAATTAACCTAACGTAGTGGCTGGCTGGTGATAGAAAGAAGTGAAACGGCTGATGAAGGACGCTTTGAGATTCGACTGGTTTTACCCTATTAACAGATTGTGAAACGGTTGGTGAGAAGGTGAATACACATTAGAAATTATATGATTTGTAGAACCATGGCTATTGAGGGAAAGTTATAAAGGTATATGAACGCGTCGATTACGACGACATGAATCGATTTCTGTCCACTTAACTCCCACTCCTCAAATGCCTCCATTTCGAGGTATTTTTTTCTTCCAAAAAGGACAATAGTATTGTTTTACCCACGAGGTCTAATGAAATTTGGTATAACCATTGGGCTGAAAACTTGTTTGAATTAGAGGTTAGGGCATACATAGTTACGTACCGCTTAAAATTATTAGTTAAATTTTAATTACATCCCCAAAAGCTTATAAATAAATACCCTAATAAGAATGTGTGCTTTGAAGTTTGAAGGTACCTACTTGCAGAGTTTTGTTTTGTAAAATATAAACAGAATTTCTTAAATTATTAATATTTGAAGATTTTAATAAATGTACTTAGAATTGACAGATCCAGAAAAAAAATATGAATTATGGGCCTGATTCTAACCCTGTAAACCATATGGGTCAACCGAAAACGAGGCCCAATAGTCAGCTACGCCTTTATCCTAATATTTGGAGCAATTTGAGCATCTCTGTGTCTCTTTAAATGAGCATTATATATACGATCCTAGTTTATCTTCAATCCTTTTTCCTTTTTTATTTATTCTGGCCTGGGAGCTACAATTTTTTCTTTGCTGATGCTTAATTCATCTCTTCAGTTCATGCCCATGGCTAAATTTATATTCGACATACACTGTGTGCAAAGGAATTGCAGTAATGTGTGGATAAAGCAAGTTACACAAGTAGTTATTTTAAAAAATAACATATAATATTAATTTAATTTAATTACATGTAAATAAAATTTTATTATTAACATTCTTTCATGCTATAAATGTGTATTATTTTTCATATAATGTAAAATATATATATGTTTTCATATTAAAAAGTGCAAAGCACATATGATTTCATATATAATGCAGTAAAAATATGTTTTCTTAGAGTGGATCGGAAAAAGTGCAAAGCACGTATTAAAATATGTTTTCATATTAAAAAGTGCAAAGCACATATGATTTCATATTATTGTCACATCTTTTAGAATTTTTTTAAGCAAACATAATTGAAGCTCCAGACGATCAAACTATACCAAGGGTGAAAAAAAATAAAAGAAAATACCAAAGCATTTACACTATTCATAAGAGAAAACTTAATTGGTACATGTTTTAGAAGTTAACGAGTGTTAGTTATAGGGGTGACTATCGGTTCGAAACCGTAAATTTTAGGTCAATTCGAATCCGATCCGCTCCGAAGCAAATTATAAATTATTCAATCCAAATCCGATCCGTTGTACATGCCAATTCGAACAAATCTGAAACCGTCAATTTTAAGTCAATTCGAATCCGATCCGATCTGATCCGAAAATTATTTAAACAAAAAATTATTCAATCCGAAACCAATCTGTTGTACATGCCAATCCGAACAAATCTAAATTTGCTAATTTTAAGTCAATCTGAATCCGATCCAATTCGAAAATTATTAAATCCAAAATTTTAATTTAAATCTATTAAAAAATTACATAAATAAAAAAATTATGAAATATCAATCCGATTAGAACCGCTATAAATGTCAATCCGAACAAATCCAAATCTAATTTAATTTCAACATATAAAATGAAAAATTACATATAATAAAAAAAATTTAAAATAAAAATATTTTTCATACAAATTAAAAAAGTAAGTGACAACATGATTAAAAATAATTCAACAAAAATAATCAAAAAGAAAAAATTAAACATTAATTACATAATTTAACTCCAAATATACATAATAATAATTTAACTCCAAAAAATTAAATAGCAATTACATAAATTAACTTCATTCTACGAACATTAATAACAACAACTCTTTTTGATAATCATTCAAGGTTTAAGTCACCAATACCATCAAGAATATCTGCACAATGAAAAATTAAAAAGTTAAAAATATACATAAATAATGAGCTAATAAACACAATAATATATATTTGATAACAAATAAAACTATATATATTTGAAATATATATTTGAAAGTTTTATGAAATATACCTGATTCTAGAGCTTAAATTTCATCAAGTGACTTTTGGATATTAATGATTGGAGATGAACGAATCCAATTTTGAGTACAAATCAAAGATTGTACAGTTTTAGAAGATAAGGAACTCCTGTATGGACTAATTGTACGACCACTAGTAGAGAATGCAGATTCAGATGCTACGGTAGATACCGGAATGGCCAATACATCTCGAGCTATCAAAGACAAAATCTTAAATCTTGAGGAATGAACATTCCACCAACTTAAAAGATCAAATTTCTCATCATCCATATCAACTAATGCTTCTTGTAAGTATTTTTCCATTTCAGATTTGTTTCCCATAGTATAAGCTTCTTTTAAATGCTTTCTCTTACGAGAAGCATAAAGTTGGAATGCATCTGCTTCTAAACCAAAACCTTCTGTACCCATTTCTAAAGGTTGAGAAGATTCTTCTATGTTTGAGGGAAAATACGCTTTGTGATACTCCTTGTACATATCTTCCAAAGTTTTTTTACCCTTTTAGAACTCATTGAAGCCTCAATCTCATCCCCATTACACAATTGTAACAAACTTAGATGTAAAGAACACTCTTTATGCCTAGGATCAAGTAAAACAGACACAAATAACATCATATTCATTTTAGATATTCCTCCCCAATATTTGTCAACAACTCTTTTAATTTTACTCTTTCAGTAACGTACAAATTCAAGCAATCTCTTGCAATAGTCCACCGAGAAGGGATTTTAAACAAAGGTTGTAACTCTTCAATAAACTTCTTAAATCCTTCACCTTCTACGATAATAAATGAAAATTCATCTTTTATTATCATCCTTACCAATTTTTCTCTACATCTTTCAACGTTAAAACTATGAGGTACAAGACTTCCTTCCTTATGGAAAGCTAAAGTTTTTTGTTTCTTAAGAACTCTACCGGGAAACTTATCACATCCAATGGAAATGTGTGCAAGCAAATTTGACGTGCCAGATTTGCTTGACACATACTTATATTGTTTCTTACAATATTTGCATATAGCTTTGCGATGTTGCCCTACCCCTTCTATAGTAAAATGAGCCCATGCTTCACTACTAGATCTAGAGGAAACTTTTTTACATTCTTCTTTAGAAGCAATGCATAGGTCAGGAATTGGAGTACTTACAGAATCTTCTTCTTGAGTTGGTTGTGTTGCACTTTCATCTTTATTTACTTCTTCAATCACATAAAGTGTATCATTATCTTTATCTAAAACCATCTGTATAATTGTAGAAAAAAATATTAGACATTTGCAATAAATAATTGTAAAAATGTGCACATAGACGTGGGATGATGTTGGACATGTTTAATTTCATGTGATTTAAAATATGTATTGAACATTTATATATAATATAACTAAAACTTTAATAATACGAATGAAATGTTCAATTAACATGCATCATTTATAAAACAATGTTTTATGATATTGATTTTTATAATTATGTAAATAACCATGATGTACTACAATGGTGAAATTTGTTCCACCAAGCCACGATAGATCTCAATATCTTAAAAGTATTTTAAAAATTGTTATAGCTCAAGTAAAGCATGAAAAACAGCATTTATGGGAAAAATAGCGTTTTTGGGAAAAACAACATTTTTGGAGAAAACAACGTTTTTGGGGAAAAACTCTGGAAAAACCGCCTTTAATAGTTTGGTGTGCCTAGATATCGAAAAGTTATATGGAATCATAAAAAAATTCGTCCAAAACAGACATCACAACACAAAGTTATGACCGTTCAAAGTTTTCTTATAATGTCATCAAAAAATATAACCTTCTTGTTAAGGATGATGAAGAACAACGAATAGTGAGCAGCAGTAACCTTCTTGTTAAGGATGATGAAGAACAACGAATAGTGGCAAGAAGAAGAATAGTAGTAGCGGCGGCAATGAAAGCGGCCAGCGGCGGCGATAGCTGGCGGCAGCGAAGCAGAGAAGCACAAGCAGCAGCGAAGTAGAGAAGCACCTGCGAAGTAGAGAAGCAGAAGCACCTGCGAAATAGAGAAGTAGAAGCACCTGCGAAGCAGAGGAACAAAAACAGAGAAGCAGAAGCAGAGAAGCACGATCAGCAGAGAAGCAGCAGAGAAGCACTTAACAATGGAGGCAGGTAGGCATGGAGAGAGATGGAGGCACCAGAAAAATATATTAGGTTTTGGGTTAAGATTTAGATATACGGCAGCTCTTTAGGTTAGGTTAAATAATTATATATATATAAATATATTTTTAAATAATATATTAAATATATCGGATCAGATCGGATTTGAATATTTCGAATCCGAATCCGCATCTGAATCAGAGCGGATTGATAAAATTCAATCTGAATCCGAATCCGATCCGACTTCAGATAGAAACCACTTAATTTTATCAGATTTGATCGGATTTTTCGAATTGATCGGATATTTTGCTCACCCCTACTTAGTTAATAGAATAGGCCGGTTTATGGTTCACCGAACTTGATGCATGTTTTTCTCCGTAGCTGAATTAATTAATTATTTTAGACTTCATAGTGTCAATAAGGAAATGCATCAAACTAATAAAGACAGAAAATGAACCAACCCATCAGGCAATCACTTGACCAATTAAACCAACCCAATAACAAAATGTCCTTGTGCGTCGATTGCTTGAGACCTTTGGAATTGGAGGTGACAGTTGTTAGGAACGGACCTTTGCAGGCGCTTTAAATTGATTATAGGTATTTGATGGTAATTATACATAAATTTATAATTATTTTTACTATTAAAATTGTATGGCATTAATGGAAAAGTAATAGTATCTAAATTTAACTAATAATTAAATTCTCAAAAATTATACAAAATATTTAAATATATGACACATACATGACATTAAATACGTAATTAAATAGTATTCTTAAATATTTTTTTTACTCGTACCACTTAAATTTTATTATATATCAATATTATTTAAAAAACTTAAATATTTTTTTTCAAATTTTAAAACAATTAACAAATGTCAATAGAGAAAGAATATGGATATAAAATTGCATGGTCTGTGGTGAGCTGTGTATCAAAATCTGGATTAATAATGAATATAAAAAAAATTCAGAAATGGTGCAAATAAAAAATAAATATATAAACATGATTAATTTTGTAGTAAGGTTTCATTCTATACATCCTCTCCACTCTTATTTATTTCCACCATTTGTATTATATTTTTCATATAACCGTTAGAGTACCAGCGTGTATCTAAAAACAATTAAGGATTTGTAATTCTTGTAATTACATTTTTTTAGTACAATGTAGCTAATTAACACCCCTATTAATGCGATTTGAATCATTGTAATTACAATATTAAGTTTTATGTTGACGTAATTAAGTAATTTCGAACATTCTTTTGTAATTCTTAAATTCATCAAAATTTGATTAATAACTTAAAAATCTTATATAGTTTTTAATTTGGATAAAAGGATGTAATTATTTTAGATTTTAATAGGCTTTTATGGAGTTAAAGATGTTTTATGGAATATTACTTTTCATAGATTTTTAGAGACTTCACGTACAATTATAAATTTAAATGTATTTTAAAAATTGTGATTTATAAAAACTTTTAAAGGGTTATAAGATTATTTTTCTAAAATAAAAAAAAAATTGCTTTATTTGAATTTTTAAAGACTTATATTTTTTAAGATGTAGTCGAAAGTAATGTTGTACAATACAAATATCTTGTTGAATATCATCGTAAGAGGGTAAGAGCAAAAAATATGTTGGATGTACAAAGCAATCGATGATCAAGACCAAACATACATATTTCAATTTAAAATGAATCATTTTGGCTAAAAAAATAGGGTCTTTGTTCTTCAAATATATATATATATATAGTTTTTTTATGAAAGAAAAAAAAATGGATAAGGGGAGAGAAAAAAATAACTGGGTTATTTCCTTTAATTTTCTATACAAATAACAAAACCTCTACTTGTAAATTAGAAGTTTCCCTATATTTAAATTTAAATTGATAATTAATTTTTATGGGGAAAATTTCATATTATTTACTTCAAAATTATAAGATTTTCATATGTAAGGGATGATACAATTGACCAAAATTGAAAGAAAAAAAATCACGAGTAAAATAGCAGAGGGTTAATAAAATAAGAGAGTGGGAGAGTAACAGAGAGAGGGAAAACAATGCCCACGTGCTTAGCAAAATAGTGTAAAAGAACAAAAATATATAAAAAATATTACTAGTTATTTTATATTTTAATAGTATTTTTATTAAATAAAATATATATATTTGAGTTTATATTATCAAATTAATATATAAATAATTATTTTATTTAATAAAAAATATAATAATAATAATTTAAATTTGAAAAAAATTATTTATTATTTTAGGTATATAATCTCATATTTTAATATGAAAATAATTAAATTCATCCTAATAATTATGTCCACCTTTATCATTCTTTTAGTAGTATCATTACATATTTTATCCTTTTGTCTATCAATTATTCTTTATTATTTACTTTAAAATAATTTAAAAATATAATTTTTATTGAAATTAAATTTAGATAACTATTAATATTTATTTGAAGTATCATCTTTGTCAATAATCATAAATATTATCACTTTATTTAATTTAATATTCTTGATTTTTTATTCTTTTCTAATCAATTTATATTTAATCAAAATTATTTTTACCTTAAATTTTATTGAATATAAAGTGATTAAAAATAATAAAAACCAGTGAGATAATAAAAAATAAGTTGATGATAGTGACAATTAAAAACAGAGACTACAAATAAGTTGGTGATGACCCCGTTACAAATTTGTTAAAAAAATATAATTTTAAATTATTTTATAACATATAGTAAAAGTTAATTGTTCGATAAATAAAAAAAGTAATAACAAGAAAAGGAAAGAAAGAATTATAGAAATTAATAGTAATTAATAGGATAATATAAGAAATTTTTGTATTAAAATTAAGAAAATGAGAAAATATATAAAAATAATAAATATTTTGATAAAAATAATATTACTTATCTATGAATTAGATTTTTTTAATAATCAGTATTTTTTATAAAATAAAAGAATTGTTAATATGAAGTTTCATCATTGATAGTTGAGTATGAAAAAGCTTATACAGATGTGTTGAAGGTTTAAGTAATATTTCTTGAAGAAAAAAAAAACTTTTCCAACCGTATTTAGTATTTCCTATTCGAACCGTTTTATAAATAAAAATGTTTGAACGTAAAATTATATATAAATGAAGCGTAAATTCATATTTTAAGTTTTGGATATCCATGTTGAGATAATGTATTTTATTATTGTTATAAGAATAATTTATTAACATAATTTTATTTAATAATAATAATAATAAATAATAAGCTATAACTAATCCTACGAGTAAAATGAACATTTTATAATAATATTATCTTAAATTTTGAAAAAGAAACACGTCATAATTATCCAACATAAAATGATGTATGTCTATTTACATCAAATTGTTGTCTCATAATAACTCACCTGAATATCATTTATTTATTATTTAATTAAAAATATAATTTTATACATTAAATTTTATAAATTTTAAAATTAAATCATATTTAACATATAATGTCCCATCTCAATAAAAATTTTAAGATCCTATTCTAAAGGTAAATTATTTTAAGTTTAAATTTTATTATTTTTTAATAAAAATCCAATACAATTATAACAAATCTCTAATAGTTGATTTATTCTTTCATTTATAAGTTTTTTGTGAAACTTTTTTATCATCAATATTTCTTTTGAATTGAAATCCTAGATGCAGTATTAGATATAAATAGACTTTTTTTTTCAAAATAATTGATAAATTAAAATTTCATATTTCTTGTATGAATTATTCTTTGAAAGATATCCCTTTAATATATTTGCTAAGCAATTAATATTACGTTATTTACAACTCATTTGTTAATGTACACTTCTGAAAACAATTATTTCAGAAGTTAGTTTTGAGTAGAAATAATTTAAAATGTGTATTTTCTCTTGCAATATCTACATACATAATCTGTTTGTGTAGATATCCGTGGATAGTTTAGTTATTGTTTATCTACTTTTAAATTTGTGGTAGATATTTGTAGATAGTTCATTTATTATTTATCTACTTTTAAATTTGTGGTTATTTGAGGTAAATAGTGTACTTTTTTTTTTTTTGTAGTCTTTAGTCTTTAATAACGTTTATCTACTTTTACATATATAATCATTATATAAATTATCTAACTACTTTTAATATAATTAAAATAATTATATTATATAAAATAAATATTTATAAAAAAATATATTTATTATATATATAGACATTCAACAAAAACATAATACTTAAAAGTTAATTGATCGAACACTCGTTAAATATATAATTATTAAATGTAAATGAATTTTCACATTTAATGTAATAAAAATAATTATTTATAAAAAGATATCTATTATATATACGAACATTCAACAAAAATATGATACACTCATTATCAAATTGGTTGAATACTCATTAAATATATAATCATGAATTTTCAACCTTAATCTAATAAAAATATTTACATTATACAAAATAATTATTCATAAAAAATATATTTATTATATATGTAGACATTTAACAAAAATATGACATGTTCATAAGTGAATTGATCGAACACTCATTAAAATATATAATTGTTAATTATACAATAATTGTCATCCCTTAATACAATAAAAATAATTATATTATATAAAATAATTATTCATATAAAATATATTTATTGTATAAACATTCAACAAAAATATGATATATTCATAATGGAATTGATCAAACATTTATTAAATAGATAATTATTAAGTATACATAAATTATCAATGTTAATATAATAAAAATAATTATATTATACAAAATAATTATTCATAAATATATATTTATTAGATGACTATTTTAATACTTATCGATATAAAAAAATAATAAATAAAAATATATATTTATTATACAAATATTTACATATTTATTATTAGAAAAAATAATAATAGAAAAGCACTAATCATCAACCAAATATTTACTATTTATATAGATAACGAAGTAGGATAATCATCAAAATATAAGTTTTTTTTTTAAAAAAATTATACAGCTGATTAAGAACACAGTAGAAATGATGGTAGGGTCATATATATATATATTATAAAATAAAATATTTTTTATTTTTAATTAATTCTTGAATAATTATTATATTGATATTGAAATAATTTATTAATTATATATTATTATTAGTTAATTAATAATAATAAATTTAAAAATTATATTTTTAAGAAAAAATTAAAATTATACCAAGTAAAATATTACATTTATTAGAGTGAGGTATGATAGAAGTCCATTAATTGATATCATTTAATATATTAAGCTTTGTAAAAGGATCAATTAAAGACAATTATGTTATTTTAATAATTTTTTATTTAAAATATTATTATTATTATCAAGTAATTAAAATATAATTAAAATATGAGTCTTTAACATTAAAAGTAAAATTTAATATGAAACAATTTTTTTAAAAATAAATAAAAATAAAAATTAAATAAAAATTATTTAAATATATTTTAATTTTTAATAAAAATAAAAATAGAGTATCACCGATATCGTTTCAAATTTAATAAGATATTATTAATAATCTTATATTTAATGAAATATTTGGTGTTAAATTAGAGTAATTTTTATATCAAAAGTTACATCATTTTAACTAAATGATGTTGGGTTGAAGAGTTTCTTAGTAATTTCGAACTTTATGAGCTTTGACTGCAAATCCAATGGTTTATTATATATGAAAAAGAATATGAAAAAATAAGTATAAGAAGAAGTCAATAATGTATATACCAACTTTTTGACAAATGCGTACGATCTCTATTTAAAAACACGCGTGACAATTGGCAAATAGAAAATATATACATATAAAATAAAATAAAATAAACATTTTCACATTCTCAAACCTCACCAAACTAATTATAATTAATTTGAAGATTAGGGGAGCTTGCTTGCTTACTTTGACTATAATATATTTTGCACTCGTCGATCACTCACTCACTCACTCACTCCTTCAAAGATTAAGCCAGCCACTTGAGACTCTCTCTGCAGTCTACATTCCCTATTCCTTAACAACCATTCTAAAAATAGCTTTATTGATCACTACGTACTCTCAAACTATTCATTCCATACTACTAAACACTAAAAACATGGAGCATTTCTATCTCTCTCTCCTCCTCCTCTTTGTCTCCTTCGTAACCCTATCTCTCTTCATTCTCTTCTACCGTCACCGTTCTCACTTCACTGCCCAAAATCTCCCGCCTGGCAAAATCGGTTACCCTATTATCGGCGAAACCATCGAGTTCTTATCCACCGGATGGAAAGGTCACCCTCAAAAGTTCATATTTGATCGTATGATCAAATTCAACAATGATATCTTCAAAACCTCCCTCCTTGGAGAACCCGCCGCAGTTTTCTGTGGCGCTGCTTGTAATAAGTTTCTTTTCTCCAACGAAAACAAACTTGTTCTTTCTTGGTGGCCTAGCTCTGTTAACAAAGTGTTCCCTACGTCTCAACAAACTTCTTCTCAACATGAAGCTAAGAAGATGAGAAAACTCCTCCCTAATTTCACGAAACCTGAAGCTCTTCAACGTTATATTGGTACTATGGATACTGTTTGTCAAAAACACTTTGAAACTTATTGGGATAACAACAAAGAGATCGTTACTTTCCCTCTTGCCCAACGGTAGTTAATTATTTTAATTAATTAAAAATTAGTTATTTTAATTAATTTTTAATGATTGTTAATTAATTGTACGTATATTGTATTAATTTTCAGATACACGTTCGCATTAGCAGCAAGATTGTTTGTTAGTCTTGAAGATCCAGAGGAATTAAGGAAATTTGAGGAGCCATTTCAGCGTTTGGCATCTGGAATAATTTCACTGCCAATTGATTTACCAGGAACACCATTTCACAAAGCGATTAAGGCTTCAAAATTTATTAGAATGGAATTATTGAAGATAATTAAGCAAAGGAAGATAGACTTAGCTGAGGGTAAAGCTCAACCTACACAGGATATTTTATCACACATGCTTTTAACTTGCGACGAGAGTGGACAATACATGGCTGAGTTGGATATCGCCGATAAGATTCTTGGACTCTTAATCGGTGGTCACGATACGGCTAGTGCTGCTTGCACTTTCATTGTCAAATATCTCGCTGAGCTTCCTCATGTTTACCAAGGTGTATACAACGGTACGCTTTTTTTTTTTAATTCTTTCATTGACTTGTTCTGTTCAAGTATTATCAATCACATGGTGGCTTTGTAAAATTTAAAAAATTATTATTTAACATAAATAGTATGGATCTGTTTTAATTCTTGACGACTTAATGTCAAGTTTTAATATATGTTTAATGCTAAATTAATGCAATCAATTTACATGCACATGCATTATTAAAATAATAATAATAATAATAATAATAATAATAATAATAATAATGTAAAATAAGTGGTCATTTAAAAAATATTTGGTGCAATCATACAATTCATGATATATGGCTTTTTCCATAGCCGGCAAATAAGAATACATGTTTAGCCAAACGAAAATTAGGTAATAAAAACACTAATTTTTTTTTATATAATAATTGTTGCTTTTGGACCTAACAGAACAAATAGAGATTGCAAAGTCAAAAGCCTCGGGAGAGTTGTTGAACTGGGATGATCTTCAAAAGATGAAGTTCTCATGGAACGTTGCTTGTGAAGTATTGAGACTCGCACCTCCTCTCCAAGGAGCTTTCAGAGAAGCCATCACTGACTTTGTGTTCAATGGCTTTACCATTCCAAAGGGCTGGAAGGTAATTTTACATTTTATAATTTTTTATTTAGATTATATAAGTTTGAATAGGTAACTTTTGAAATAATAAAATTTAAGTCTTATTAAATATTGACATGACTAAATATTAATATAATAACTTGTTTAATGGTTGCAGTTGTACTGGAGTGCACACTCTACCCACAGAAACGAGGCTTACTTCCCCGAGCCTGAGAAATTTGATCCGAGTAGATTCGAAGGAAAGGGACCAGCTCCATACACATTTGTCCCTTTTGGTGGAGGACCAAGAATGTGCCCAGGCAAAGAGTATGCCCGATTGGAAATATTAGTATTCATGTACCACTTGGTCAAGAGGTACAAATGGGAGAAAATACTTCCTCATGAGAATATTATAGTTGATCCAATGCCCATTCCAGCTAAAGGACTCCCTATTCGCCTATATCCTCACCAGGCTTAAATGGTTTGTAGAGTTACTACAGATCTTCATCTAGCATATACAGTAGTTATTCATAAAGAAAATCAGCCAAATCTTAATTTGTTCTTTTACTTACGTTCTATTTTAATCTGGGATCTTTTTTCTGTATGTTAATTTGATGCGGTCAAGTCTTTGCCTATATTTCTTGTTATGCTTGATGTCTCAAAGCCATTTAAAATATATGTTAGAAATTAATAATTAATCATATTATTGTCGACTTGTCCAACTCAATTGCGTTAAACCACTTATTTTACTAATTGATAGTTATTGGCCAGTGACTTTAGCCACACTTTCAGTTTTGTTTCCTGATTGTGATTGATAATAATTAAAAGCAGTTCATAAATCACTTTGATGGTCTATATATATTGGCTCAAAGTCTGAAATGGATATTGGGTTTATACCGGTCCATTCATCAGTTTTCTTTTTCCAACAGTGTACCGTGTATAGGTGGGAAACTACTGCAGGTAAAATAGTCTTTTATGTCCCTATCCCTCTGTTAAAAAAAAGGTTAGGGCATACATAGTTACGTATCGCTTAAAATTATTAGTTAAATTTTAATTACATCCCCAAAAGCTTATAAATAAATACCCTAATAAGAATGTGTGCTTTGAAGTTTGAAGGTACCTACTTGCAGAGTTTTGTTTTGTAAAATATAAACAGAATTTCTTAAATTATTAATATTTGAAGATTTTAATAAATGTACTTAGAATTGACAGATCCAGAAAAAAAATATGAATTATGGGCCTGATTCTAACCCTGTAAACCATATGGGTCAACCGAAAACGAGGCCCAATAGTCAGCTACGCCTTTATCCTAATATTTGGAGCAATTTGAGCATCTCTCTGTCTCTTTAAATGAGCATTATATATACGATCCTAGTTTATCTTCAATCCTTTTTCCTTTTTTATTTATTCTGGCCTGGGAGCTACAATTTTTTCTTTGCTGATGCTTAATTCATCTCTTCAGTTCATGCCCATGGCTAAATTTATATTCGACATACACTACAAACGGTGTGCAAAGGAGTTGCAGTAATGTGTGCATAAAGCAAGTTACATAAGTAGGTTATTTTAAAAAATAACATATAATATTAATTTAATTTAATTACACGTAAATAAAATTTTATTATTAACATTCTTTCATGCTATAAATGTGTATTATTTTTCATATAATGTAAAATATATATATGTTTTCATATTAAAAAGTGCAAAACGCATGATTTCATATATAATGCAGTAAAAATATGTTTTCTTAGAGTGGATCGGAAAAAATAAATCACATCAATAATTAAGTTATATAAAAATTAAAGGTATTAATTTTTTATTTTCTTTTGTGATCCATGTTTTTCAAAGCTTTCGTTCCAAGTAAAGTTGTTAATTTTTCTTAATGCAATAAATTCAATTTTTGTAGAAATTATCAGATTAGAAACAATGGTGAAAATGTTGAAAGTAGAATAATGTTGAAAGGGAGAATGAAAAACAGGGAATAATAATTCATATTTTACGATACAAAACAGGATAAGGACGAGGCATGCATTCCAAAACTATATATCTTATTTCAATAAATATAAAAAAAATTAATTTTTTTTATAGATTTAGATATATTGAAGGTCAAACTAATCTCAAGTATATCACATATTTTCTATTTCATCTTTAAATTATTTTTTTATTTTTTAAAATATAAATAATTTTTCTTTTATAAGAATTATTTAAATTATTTACTTAAGTTATAAAAATATAAAGTATTATAATTATTTTATAAAAATATTCTATTAAATTTGTTTAATACAAAAATAAATATTTCTTCTTATCATATAAATATTATTTATTGGTTCAAAATTTTATTATTATTCTTATTATAAAATATTTATCAATGTCTTAGTTTTTAATAATAAAAATAAAAAAATTACTAAAACATATATTAAAAAATTAATATTTAAAATATTATATCCCCGTTCTTAATTAAAAATCTAGATATATCACATAATTTTTTTTAATGAGAGTGTAGCCTAAATTTTAAATCAAAGATATGGAACAAGGGAGGGATCCTGCACGTACCACCCGTGCCGTTAACAACCTAATATCCGGATAATTTTACAAGTATTGTATTACTTGTTTTAACTAATTATCACTACTTTCTTTCTTTAATTCATGTTCGAGAATTTTACGTGTTATCCTGTGGGAGTAGAGTTTTCATAAGTTTGAATTATGGTAACTTTCAAAGTTTTAAGGGATTGGGTTACGGTATTTAGGTTAGACTAAAATTGATTCTCTTTTTCGTTAAAAGTAATTTTAAATAACTTAAAGGAATTTTAAAATTGTTTTATAATTTTCACGATAAGTGTTTTAAAATTTTGAAAAATATTATATGTGTTTTTAAGAAAAGTAATCCTCACAAAATAATTTAGGAAGCATGATGCACTCCAATATTAATTATCGGAGTATCACTTTAAATTATTTTTAGTAACTTTATGTCAAACATATTAATGATTCCCTTTAAATTGCTTTTGACAAAATCACTTCTAATATGATAAGAAAATTACTTTTAACAAAACAAGTTCATTTCAAACAAATTCTCTTCAAATCATCACTTTTAAAAAAACTATACCAAAATGAATAATTAATATTAAATACCTTATGAAAGCAATTTGAAGTCCTTATAAGTGGTATTAAACCCTTCTCACAAACCTAGCAGTTGTATGCATCAATGTGAATATTTCAAAGTATGTTCATCTTGAACTTCAGACTCTGAACACGAGACTCAATATGCATTTTGTATGTGTTAACTAAATACTCAATGTCATTAGCACGAACATGAAGATGAAATTTCTTTATCTAAGATTCAAGTTGAATAGCAATGTGAACACGAAAATAATATATTTTCATTTGGGATGGAGTTTAGTTAAGCACAAACATAATGTATAAGAACTATGAGTATTAGTTATTTTTTCGGATAAACTATTTATATATAATCTTATCTTTGAACTCGTTATCAAGTTTTTCAATAAAAATAAAAAAAAACGTTCAAATTTTAGATAATCGTAATTTAGGTATATCTTTCATAACTATCACACACATAATTGTATATATATTTAAGTGCATTTCATATGGACTCTTGATTTGATCAATTATAATATTGCATGATAAAGATATTATATTTTTTAGATAGAAGGATTCACTACTACAAAAGGGGTATTTAAGTCGATATATAAAGTGAGTTTTTTTTTCTAAAAACCGACTTATAATGAATTTAAAATCGGTTTAGTGTAGAACCGACACTATCCACGTAGGACGTAGCGTCAGTTGACGTGTCAAATCGACATTACACGTGGATGTAGCGTCGGTTCCAGGTGTCAACCGAAGCTACGCTACATGGATAGTGTTGGTTGACACGTAGAATCGACACTACACACGTGGATAAATTCTTTTCTTTTCTTTCTTCCCCAGACAGAAACTATTCCAAGCATTGTATAACTCTCAACAACCCAAAACCTCATCCACTTATTCTTCACTTTTTCTCATTTTCTGGCCACCTATGACCACCAATTCCAGCACCGGTTGGTGAGTTTTCTTCCTCTCTAACTAATCTTTTAGATCCATATTTTTTTGAGCAAAATACTCAAAAAATTTACACTCATTTCTCACTTACAAAACAACATTTTTCTTCATTTCCTTCATTTTGTCACTTCATTTACTCTTGTAAGTATTTCTATTAATTATACATACTTATTATTCATATTTTTTTCTATTATTATGTGTTATTATTTATGTGTATAAATTTTTGTATTATATATATAGGTTTGTATTATAACACTAAGAGAATAATAAATAACAACATCATGATAATTTTTCTACTATTAATTAATATTTTATTTTTCAATTATTTGTATTATTTAAACTATTTGTTAAATAGATTTTTTCTGGTATTATTTAGTGATCAAATATAGGTTTTTATTTGAGTATAATAGAAAATGAGTAAATTTTAAGTCATTTAATTTAAAGTCAATTTTTAACCGACTTTAATACCGCTTTTGTAGTAGTGATTGATCTCACTATAGATTGATTTGTAATTGATCACACTTCGATCACCATATTCTTCATAAAAAACTGAGCACACCATTATATCAATCCTTCTTATAGAAAAATTGATCCCGTGTTACGTAGACATAACTTATTTTTAGGAAGGATCAATTATCTCAATATCGATCCCCTGTGTTACATGGGCTTAATTTATTTTTGAGAGGGATCGATTCATCTCTTTAATATGGTTGGGCTTCACCTCTTTATATATTTATATATGATTATATTAATATAAATTTGAATCTATTTGTTTCATATTTTTCATGTCCATATAACTTATTCTTGATTAGGGTCTTTCATATTTAAATTAAATAATTTTATGAGAAATCATGATTATTTGAGTTTAATTATTAAATTTAAAAGAAGTTATTTTTATTGAATTTGTGATTAATCTTTTTATTCTAGGATTTGCTACTTGATTTGATTTAATTGATATATACTTTAAATTATCTAGTTAGAATTATTTATTATTAAATATATTCTAAAATATACACGAACATTTGTGTTTTTTTGTGTTAATCCTAGTTGTATTTGTTCATTAAATATGTATGATTGAAAAAGATGTGATTAAAATATTGATCTGAATATCGCTCGTACTAATCTTAAAAACTGTGAAAAAAGAGAAGTGTTCTTAAATTAAGTACATTGGAATAATATCATAAATTAAAATTATAATTAAAATTATTAAATTATAAATTAATAAAATTAAAAATAATTTATTTATCTCTTCTATATTAATTAGGTTTGTATTATAAACTTTGATATTCTTTTTATACATATTCATTTAAGATTAAGTTGAAATATGAACACAAAATAATATATACGTAAGAGTTAAACCATATAATATAGCTAAAGGTGATAGATCATGTGCAGCCAAAATCACACGTTAATTAATTAAAAACTATAATTAATATTTGCGTTCTATTTAGGTTGTAATTAAATAGCATTCTTAGCATTAATTAATGGTATTATTGTCACATCTTTTAGAATTTTTTTAAGCAAACATAATTGAAGCTCCAGAGGATCAAACTATCCCAAGGGTGAAAAAAAATAAAAGAAAATACCAAAGCATTTACACTACTATTCATAAGAGAAAACTTAATTAGTACATGTTTTAGAAGTTAACGAGTGTTAGTTAATAGAATAGGCCGGTTTATGGTTCACCGAACTTGATGCATGTTTTTTCTCCGTAGCTGAATTAATTAATTATTTTAGACTTCATAGTGTCAATAAGGAAAAGCATCAAACGAATAAAGACAGAAAATGAACCAACCCATCAGGCCCGCAATCACTTGACCAATTAAACCAACCCAATAACAAAATATCCTGGTGTGTCGAGTGTTGAGACCTTCGGAATTGGAGGTTATAGTTGTTAGGAACCGACCTTTGCAGGCGCTTTAAATTGGTTGTAGGGTTATAAGATTATTTTTCTAAAATAAAAAAAAATTGCTTTATTTGAATTTTTAAAGAATTATATTTTTTAAGATGTAGTCGAAAGTAATGTTGCACAATACAAATATCTTGTTCAATATCATCTTAAGAGGGTAAGAGCAAAAAATATGTTGGATGTACAAAGCAATCGATGATCAAGACCAAACATACATATTTCAATTTAAAATGAATCATTTTGGCTAAAAAAATAGGGTCTTTGTTCTTCAAATATAAATAGTTTTTTATGAAAGGAAAAAAAAAATTGGATAAGGGGAGAGAAAAAAATAACTGGGTTATTTCCTTTAATTTTCTATACAAATAACAAAACCTCTACTTGTAAATTAGAAGTTTCCCTATATTTAAATTTAAATTGATAATTAATTTTTATGGGGAAAATTTCATATTATTTACTTCAAAATTATAAGATTTTCATATGTAAGGGATGATACAATTGACCAAAATGGAAAAAAAAAAATCATGAGTAAAATAGCATAGGGTTAGTAAAATAAGAGAGTGGGAGCATCAGAGAGAGGGAAAACAATGCCCACGTGCTTAGCAAAATAGTGTAGAAGAACAAAAATATATAAAAAATGTTACTAGTTAATTTTAAGTTTTATATTTTAATAATATTTTTATTAAATAAAATATGTATATTTGAGTTTATATTATCAAACTAATATACAAATAATTATCTTATTTAATAAAAAATATAATAATAATTTAATTTAAAAAAATTATTTTTATAAAAATATTTATTATTTTATATATATACTTTTATATTTTAATATAAAAATAATTAAATTCATCCTAATAATTATGTCTGTCTCCACCATTCTTTTAGTCATACCATTACAACACCTTATCCTTTTATCTATCAATTATTCTTCGTTATTTACCGTAAAATAATCTAAATATATAATTTTTATTGAAATTAAATTTAAAGAACTACTAATATTTATTTGAAGTATTATCTAAGACAATAAACATAAATATTATCACTTTATTTAATTTGGTATTATTCATTTCCTTGTCCTTTTTTAATCACCTTAACCTTTTCTAATCAACTTATATTCAATAAAAAATATTTTTATCTTAAATTTGATTGAATATAAGGTGGTTGAAAATGATAAAAAACCAATAAAATCAGAAAAAAATAAGTTGATGATAGTGATAATTAAGAAAAAAGATTACAAATAAGTTGTGGTGATCCCATTGCAAATTTGGTAAAAAATATAATTTTAAATTATTTTATAACATACCGTAAAATTTAATTGATCAATAAATAAATAAAATAATAAACAAAAAAAGGAAAGAAATAATTATAGAAGTTGATAGTAACTAATAGGGTAATATAAAAAAATTTGTATTAAAATTAAAAAAATGAGAAAATATATAAAAATAATAAATATTTTCATAAAAATAATATCATTTATCTATTAATTAGATTTTTTTAATAATTAGATGTATTTTTTTTATAAAATAAAAGAATTGTTAATATATTAATTTAATAATATATATATATATATATAGTACGATAAGAGTGAGTAGATCTCATAATTATCAATAGTATTGAGAAAGGTTAAGAAAATCGTATGTTGATAGAGCTTGAAGTCAGACATTTGTTCAAAATGTGAAGATATCGTTAGAAGAGACTATAGAGTACCTAAATGAGTTGAAGTTTCATCATTGATAGTTGAGTATGAAAAAACTTCTACATATGTGTTGAAGGTTTAAGTAATATTTCTTGAAGAGATTATGGAGCACCTAAATGTTTGCACAAAAAATAATATATAAATGAAGGATAAATTCATATTTTAAGTGTTAGATATCTATATTATTATAAGAATATTTTATTAATTATAATTTTATTTAATAATAATAACAATAAATTATAATTAATTATATAAGTAAAATGAAAATTTTATATAATCATATTTTAATAATAACATCATCTTAAATTTTTCAAAAGAAACACGCTATAATTATATGTCTATTTACATCAAATCGTTGTCTTATAGTAACTTATTTGACTATCATTTATTGATTTGAGTACCATCTTTCTTGATCAATAAATAATTGTTATAGTAAATTTATATGAATCGGTGCATTAAAGCACCTATATTTTATGCTTGATCAAAAATATAATTTTATATATTAAATTTTATAAATTTTAAAATTAAATCATATTTAACATATAATATCCCATTTCAATTAAAATTTTAAGATACTATTTTAAACGTAAATTATTTATTTTAAGTTTAAATTTTATGTATAAATTCAATTATTTTTTAATAAAAATTCAATAAAATTGTAACAAACTTTTAATAGTTGATTTATTCTTTCATTTATAAATTTTCTGTGAAACTATTTTTCATTAATTATTCATCAATATCTCTTTTGAATTGAAATCCTAGATGCAGTATTAAGATACAAATACTTTTTTTTTCAAAATAATTGATAAATTAAAATTTCATATTTCTTGTATGAATTATTCTTTGAAAAATATCCCTTTAATATATTTGTTAAGCAATTAATATTACATTATTTACAACTCATTTGTTAATGTACACTTCTGAAAACAACTAGTTAAGAAGGATTATGTATATTGTTTGATTACGAACTGTCGTTTTAAGAGTCATTTGATAGTTATCGTTAGGATTTCACCATTTTTCCTTATCCTCGTTTCTAATTCTACCGTACGTCCTCTTTCTCTTTCTCTTTCTTCTATTTCATTTCCTCAAGCCTTCTCCAAAACCCCTGTTTTCAACCCTCTTCAGTTTTTGTATTTCGATAATAAGACTTTAGTCGGTTTGCACTCATTGGTTCGTCATTTGTCTCGCGCCATCACTCAGTGGTTCAAGTTGGAGAATTGGGTTGGTTGTTTGGTTTGTCCTCGACGCTAATTTTACTCTAATTGCTCTGATTTGTCTCCTCAACGATGCTCAAATGTTGTTTTTGCCTCCGATGCTGGTGAGGTTGACTGTTTTCGACTGAAGGATGGTGTTTTCAGTCTCTTTGGGTGTCTTTAACCTATTTGCATGGTGTTCTCTTTCGATTTGTTTCCTGTTTTGTATTTAACTTGTTTGTTTGTCTACGAATTAGTTTGTAGGTGTGTATTTTATCTTCCAATATATATATATATATAATCTGTTTTCGACTGAAGGATGGTGTTTATCTACTTTTAAATTTGTGGTAGATATTTGTGATAGTGATTTAATGTTTATCTACTTTTAAATTTGTGATTATTTGAGGTGGATAGTAAACTTTTTTTTGTAGTCGGAGTCTTTAATAATGTTTATATACTTTTAAATATATAATTATATAAATTATCAATTTTAATATAATTAAGATAATATAATTAAGTAAAATAAATATTCATAAAAAATATATTTATTATATATATAGATATTCAAAGAAAATTTAATACTTACACGTTAATTAGTTGAAAACTCATTAAATATATATAAATTTTTACCTTTAATGTAATAAAAATAATTATATTATATAAAATAATTATTCATAAAAATATATCTATTATATATATGGATATTCAATAAAAATATGATATGTTCAGGAACGAATTGGTTGAATACTCATTAAATATATAATTATGAATTTTTAACCTTAATATAATAAAAATAATTACATTATATAAAATAATTATTCATAAAAAATGTATCTATTATATATATATATATATATGAATATTTAACAAAAATATGATTTGTTCGTAAGTCAAACTGATTGAATACTTATTAAATATATAATCGATAATTATATAAGAATTATCATCCTTTAATGCAATAGAAATAATTATATTATACAAAATAACTATGCATAAAAAATGTATTTATTATATGAATATTCAACAAAATAGGATATATTCACAATTAAATTGATCAAACATTTATTAAATAGATAATCATTAAGTGTACATAAATTATCACTGTTAATATAATAAAAATAATTATGTTATATAAAATAATTGTTCATAAAAATATATTTATTACATGATTATTTTAATATTTTTTGTTATAAAAAAATATAAAAAATATATTTATTATACAAATATTTACATATTTATTATTATAAAAAAATAATAATAGAAAAGCACTAATCATCAACCAAATATTTACGATTTATATTGATAAAGATGTAGGATAATCATCAAAATATAAGTTTCTTTTTTAAAAAAAAATTATACAGTTGATATTAATCAATGACTAAGAAATGTTATACGTATGTTAAGAACACAGTAGAAATGATGGTAGGGTTAGAGCCAATATATATATATATTATTTTATAAAAAAAATATTTTTATTTTTAATTAATTCTTGAATAATTATTATAGTGATATTGAAATAATTTATTAATTATATATTACTATTAGTTAATTAATAATAATAAATTTAAAAATTATATTCTTAAAAAAATTAAAATTATACTAACTAAAATATTATATTTATTAAGATGAGGCATGATAAAATTCCATTAAATTATATCATTTATATTGTTTAATCCCTTACATCAAGTAATATTATTTAATCCATTTAGTTTTGTAAATTGACCAATTAAAGATAATTATATCATTTTAATGATTTTTTATTTAAAATATTATTATTATTATTATCAAGTAATTAAAAGGTAATTAAAATACAAGTATTTAACATTATAAGTGAAATTTAATATGAAATAAATTTTTTTTTAAAATAAATAATAATAAAATTTAAAAAAATAGTTAAATATATTTTAATTTTTAATTTTTAATAAAAATAAAATATGAATAATATCGTTTCAAATTTAATACGATATTCTTACTCGATTATATTTGGTGCTAAATTAGAGTATATCAAAAATTACATGATGTTGGGTTGAACAGTTTCTTAGTAATTTCGAACTTTAGGAGCTTTGACTGTAAATCCAATGGCTTATATTTATTTTGAAATAAATATGAAAAAGAATATGATAAAATAAGTACAAGAAGATGTCAATAATGTATATAACAACTTTTTGACAAATGCATAAGATCTCTTTTTAAAAGCACGCATGAAAATTGGCAAATAGGAAATATATACATATAAAATAAAATAAAATAAAATAAAACATTTTCACATTCTCAAACCTCACCAAACTAATTATAATTATTTTGAAGATGGAGCTTGCTTGCTTACTTTGACTATAATATTTTGCACTCGTTGATCACTCACTCACTCCTTCAAAGATTAAGCCAGCCACTTGAGACTCTCTCTGCAGTCTACATTCCCTATTCCTTAACAACCATTCTATAAATAGCTTTATTGATCACTATACGTACTCTCAAACCATTCATTCTACACTACTAAACACTAAAAGCATGGAGCATTTCTATCTCTCTCTCCTCCTCCTCTTTGTCTTCTTCGTAACCCTATCTCTCTTCATTCTCTTCTACCGTCACCGTTCTCACTTCACCGCCCAAAATCTCCCGCCTGGCAAAATCGGTTACCCTATAATCGGCGAAACCATCGAGTTCCTATCCACCGGATGGAAAGGTCACCCTCAAAAGTTCATATTTGATCGTATGATCAAATTCAACAATGATATCTTCAAGACCTCCCTCCTTGGAGAACCCGCCGCAGTTTTCTGCGGTGCGGCTTGTAACAAGTTTCTTTTCTCCAATGAAAACAAACTTGTTAGTGCTTGGTGGCCTAGCTCTGTTAACAAAGTGTTCCCTACGTCTCAACAAACTTCTTCTCAACATGAAGCTAAGAAGATGAGAAAACTCCTCCCTAATTTCATGAAACCTGAAGCCCTTCAACGTTATATTGGTATTATGGATACTGTTTGTCAAAAACACTTTGAAACTGATTGGGATAACAACAAAGAGATCGTTACTTTCCCTCTTGCCAAACGGTAGTTAATTATTTTAATTAAATTAAAAATTAGTTATTTTAATTAATTTTTAATGATTGTTAATTAATTGTACGTATATTGTATTAATTTTCAGATACACGTTCGCATTAGCAGCAAGATTGTTTGTTAGTCTTGAAGATCCAGAGGAATTAAGGAAATTTGAGGAGCCATTTCAGTGTTTGGCATCTGGAATAATTTCAATGCCAATTGATTTACCAGGAACACCATTTCACAAAGCGATTAAGGCTTCAAAATTTATTAGAATGGAATTATTGAAGATAATTAAGCAGAGGAAGATAGACTTAGCTGAGGGTAAAGCTCAACCTACACAGGATATTTTATCACACATGCTTTTAACCTGCGACGAGAATGGACAATACATGGCTGAGTTGGATATCGCCGATAAGATTCTTGGACTCTTGATCGGTGGTCACGATACGGCTAGTGCTGCTTGCACTTTCATTGTCAAATATCTCGCTGAGCTTCCCCATGTTTACCAAGGTGTATACAACGGTACGCTTTTTTTTTAATTAATCTTTCATTGACTTGTTCTGTTCAAGTATTATCAATCACATGGTGGCTTTTTTAAGTTTAAAAAATTATTATTTAATTTATAGTATGGATCTGTTTAATTCTTGACGACTTAATGTCAAGTTTTAATATATCTTTAATGTTAAATTAATGAAAGCAATTTACATATATGGACATAATATATTATTAAAATAATAATAATAATAATAATAATAATAATAATAATAATAATAATAATAATGTAAAATAAGTGGTCATTTAAAAAATATTTGGTGCAATCATACAATTCATGATATATGGCTTTTTCCATAGCCGGCAAATAAGAATACATGTTTAGCCAAACGAAAATTAGGTAATAAAAACACTAATTTTTTTTTATATAATAATTGTTGCTTTTGGACCTAACAGAACAAATAGAGATTGCAAAGTCAAAAGCCTCGGGAGAGTTGTTGAACTGGGATGATCTTCAAAAGATGAAGTTCTCATGGAACGTTGCTTGTGAAGTATTGAGACTCGCACCTCCTCTCCAAGGAGCTTTCAGAGAAGCCATCACTGACTTTGTGTTCAATGGCTTTACCATTCCAAAGGGCTGGAAGGTAATTTTACATTTTATAATTTTTTATTTAGATTATATAAGTTTGAACACGTAACTTTTGAAATAATAAAATTTAAGTCTTATTAAATATTGACATGACTAAATATTAATATAATAACTTGTTTAATGGTTCCAGTTGTACTGGAGTGCACACTCTACCCACAGAAACGAGGCTTACTTCCCCGAGCCTGAGAAATTTGATCCGAGTAGATTCGAAGGAAATGGACCAGCTCCATACACATTTGTCCCTTTTGGTGGAGGACCAAGAATGTGCCCAGGCAAAGAGTATGCCCGATTGGAAATATTAGTATTCATGTACCACTTGGTCAAGAGGTACAAATGGGAGAAAATACTTCCTCATGAGAATATTATAGTTGATCCAATGCCCATTCCAGCTAAAGGACTCCCTATTCGCCTATATCCTCACCAGGCTTAAATGGTTTGTAGAGTTACTACAGATCTTCATCTAGCATATACAGTAGTTATTCATAAAGAAAATCAGCCAAATCTTAATTTGTTCTTTTACTTACGTTCTATTTTAATCTGGGATCTTTTTTCTGTATGTTAATTTGATGCGGTCAAGTCTTTGCCTATATTTCTTGTTATGCTTGATGTCTCAAAGCCATTTAAAATATATGTTAGAAATTAATAATTAATCATATTATTGTCGACTTGTCCAACTCAATTGCGTTAAACCACTTATTTTACTAATTGATAGTTATTGGCCAGTGACTTTAGCCACACTTTCACTTTTGTTTCCTGATTGTGATTGATAATAATTAAAAGCAGTTCATAAATCACTTTGATGGTCTATATATATTGGCTCAAAGTCTGAAATGGATATTGGGTTTATACCGGTCCATTCATCAGTTTTCTTTTTCCAACAGTGTACCGTGTATAGGTGGGAAACTACTGCAGGTAAAATAGTCTTTTATGTCCCTATCCCTCTGTTAAAAAAAAGGTTTGTAATGGTAATGTCCCTCCATTGTATTTATAAAAATACCAACAAAATTCTCATTGGGGGTGAGCATAAACCGTAAATTTTAGGTCAATCTAAATCCGATTCGATCCGAAGCAAATTATGAATTATTCAATCCGAATCCGATCTGCTGTACATACCAATCCGAACAAATCCGAAACCGTCAATTTTAAGTCAATCCGAATCCGATCCGATCCGAAAATTATTTAAACCAAAAATTATTCAATCTGAAACTAATCCGTTGTACATGCCAATCCGAACAAATCTGAATTTGTTAATTTTAAGTCAATCCGAATCCGATCCAATTCGAAAATTATTAAATCCGAAATTTTAATTTAAATCTATTAAAAAAATTACATAAATAAAAAAATTATGAAATATCAATCCGATTGGAACCGCTATAAATGTCAATCCGAACAAATCCAAATCTGATTTAATTTCAACATATAAAATGAAAAATTACATATAATAAAAAAATCTAAAATAAAAATATTTTTCATACAAATTAAAAAAGTAAGTGACAACATGATTAAAAATAATTCAACAAAAATAATCAAAAAGAAAAAATTAAACATTAATTACATAATTTAACTCCAAATATACATAGTAACAATTTAACTCCAAAAATTAAATAGCAGTTACATAAATTAACTTCACTCTACGAACATTAATAACAACAACTTTTTTTGATAATCATTCAAGGTTTAAGTCACCAATACCATCAAGAATATCTGCACAATGAAAAATTAAAAAGTTAAAAATATACATAAATAATGAGCTAATAAACATAATAATATATATTTGATAACAAATAAATCTATATATATTTGAAATATATATTTGAAACTTTTATGAAATATACCTGATTCTAAAGCTTCAATTTCATCAAGTGACTCTTGGATATTAATGATTGGAGATGAACGAATCCAATTTTGAGTGCAAATCAAAGATTGTACAGTTTTAGAAGATAAGGAACTCCTGTATGGACTAATTGTACGACCACCAGTAGAGAATGCAGATTCATATGCTACAGTAGATACCGATATGGCCAATACATCTCGAGCTATCAAAGACAAAATCTTAAATCTTGAGGAATGAACATTCCACCAACTTAAAAGATAAAATTTCTCATCATCCATATCAACCAATGCTTCTTGTAAGTATTTTTCCACTTCAGATTTGTTTTCCATAGTATGAACTTCTTTTAAATGTTTTCTCTTACGAGAAGCATAAAGTTGGAATGCATCTGCTTCTAAACCAAAACCTTCTGTACCCATTTCTAAAGGTTGAAAAGATTCTTCTATGTTTGAGGGAAAATATGCTTTATGATACTCCTCGTACATATCTTCCAAAGTTTTTTTTACCCTTTTAGAACTCATTGAAGCCTCAATCTCATCCCCATTACACAATTCTAACAAACTTAGATGTAAAGAACACTCTTTATGCCTAGGATCAAGTAAAACAAACACAAATAACATCATATTCATTTTAAATATTCCTCCCCAATATTTGTCAAACTTTACCTTCATATCACTAGCCATCTTCATCATAATATAATCCTCGCATTTACTCCACATATCAAGTTGATCATGAATAAAACAAATACGATCCAAGAAGAAATTAGAAGTCATATATAAAGATCCAGAAAACATTAATGTAGCTTCATAAAAAACTTTCAAAAATTGGACAAAATGTCTAGCATTATCCCAATCCATTATAGTCGGAGCTTGTTTAATTTCACCTCGACAAAACTCTTGATAGTATCCCAAATCAGTGATCTCTAACCTTTTAAATGCTTTTTGAAAATAAGTTGCAGAATCCAACATCAAATAAGTTGAATTCCACCTTGTCGTAACATCTAAACAAACGAGTTTTTGAGTAGAGAGTTTTTCCATTTCAGCAGCACTCTTAAATTTTTGTAGTCTAATTGGTGATTCTCTCACGTATCTTACAACAGCATGAATCCTATTTATTGATATGATATACTCTTTCAAACCCTGCTCAACAATTAAATTCAGAATATGTGCACCACATCGCATGTGCAAATGTTTTGATTCTAAAATTGCATTACCCCAACCATTAACGCATTTTTTCAAATAAGTAAGTGCAGTATCATTAGAACTTGCATTATCAACTGTAATACATAATATCCTATCAATGCCCCAATCTAACAAACATGCTTCAATCGCTCTACCAAGTGTATCACCTTTATGATTTGGAACTTGACAAAAGTTCAAGATTTTCTTTTGTAAATTCCAACCATTATCAACAAAATGAGCAGTTAAACACATATAACATAAATTCTGACAAAATGTCCATGTATCAGTGGTAAGACATATTCTTTTACTAGTTTTATTCAACAACTCTTTTAATTTTACTCTTTCAGTAACGTACAAATTCAAGCAATCTCTTGCAATAGTCCACCGAGAAGGGATTTTAAACAAAGGTTGTAACTCTTCAATAAACTCCTTAAATCCTTCACCTTCTACGATAATAAATGGCAATTCATCTTTTATTATCATCCTTACCAATTTTTCTCTACATCTTTCAACATTAAAACTATGAGGTACAAGACTTCCTTCCTTATGGAAAGCTAAAGTTTTTTGTTTCTTAAGAACTCTACCGGGAAACTTATCACATCCAATGGAAATGTGTGCAAGCAAATTTGACGTGGCAGATTTGCTTGACACATACTTATATTGTTTCTTACAATATTTGCATATAGCTTTGCGATGTTGCCCTACCCCTCCTATAGTAAAATGAGCCCATACTTCACTACTAGATCTAGAGGAAACTTTTTTACATTCTTCTTTAGAAGCAATGCATAGGTCAGGAATTGGAGTACTTACAAAATCTTCTTCTTGAGTTGGTTGTGTTGCACTTTCATCTTTATTTACTTCTTCAATCACATAAAGTGTATCATTATCTTTATCTAAAACCATATGTATAGTTGTAGAAAAAAATATTAGACATTTGCAATAAATAATTGTAAAAATGTGCACATAGACGTGGGGTGATGTTGGACATGTTTAATTTCATGTGATTTAAAATATGTATTGAACATTTATATATAATATAACTAAAACTTTAATAATACGAATGGAATGTTCAATTAACATGCACCATTTATAAAACAATGTTTTATGATATTGATTTTTATAATTATGTAAATAACCATGATGTACTACAATGGTGAAATTTGTTCCACCAAGCCACGATAGATCTCAATATTTTAAAAGTATTTTAAAAATTGTTATAGCTTAATTAAAGCATGAAAAACAGTATTTTTGGGGAAAATAGCGTTTTTAGGGAAAAACTCTGGAAAAACCGCCTTTAACAGTTTGGTGTGCCTAGATATCGAAAAGTTATATGGAATCATAAAAAAATTCGTCCAAAACAGACCTCACAACACAAAGTTATGACCGTTCAAAGTTTTCTTATAATGTCATCAAAAAATATAACCTTCTTGTTAAGGATGATGAAGAACAATGAACAGCGAGCAGCAGTAACAACGGCGAGCAGCAGCAGTAGCAACAACGGCGGCAAGCAGAGAAGCACAAGCAGCAGCCAAGCAGAGAAGCACAAGCAGCTGCGAAGTAGAGAAGCAGAAGCACCTGTGAAACAGAGAAATGTATACAGAGAAGCAAAAACAGAGAAACGTATGCATAGAAGCAAGCAGCGCAGTTGTAATACAAGCATGCAAAGGTAGGCTACCATGCGAAGCGTAAAAATAGAAGCGAAGCAACTGCGAAGCAGAGAAGCAGAAGCAGTGGTGAAGCAAAAAAGCAGCAGTAGAGAAGCACTTAACAATGGAGGCAGGTAGGCAGGGAGAGAGATGGAGGCCGCAGAAAAATATATTAGGTTTTGTGTTAAAATTTAGATATACGACAACTCTTTAGGTTAGGTTAAATAATTATATATATATAAATATATTTTTAAATAATATATTAAATATATCGGATCGGATTAGATTATACGGATTTGAATATTTCTAATCCGAATCCGAATCCAAATCCGAGCGGATTGATAAAATCCAATCTGAATCCGATCCGACTTCGGATAGAAACCACTTAATTTTATCGGATTGATTGGATATTTTGCTCACCTCTAATTCTCATATATACACGCGACATATCCATTTATGGAATGTAGTTATATAAAATAAAACTATAAATTTATGTTTTCAAAAATTTTTAAAAGTTTAAAAAGGTTCAATGATATCATAATTTTTTTTTATACATCTTGGATATTTTCGATATTAAAATTTCCATTAATAAATATAGAAATTTTTATCTTTATAGCACTGTGAATAAATATCCTTAAGATTTAAATATGTTATATGTTCACGATGGTTTGTACCAATAGTAAAATGTTCTTAATTTTTAATTTACTGTAAAAATGCTCTCAAAATTTATTTTATTTTTTAAAAATACATCAAATATTTTATGTTTTTTTTAAAACTAACTATTAAACATGGTATTTTAAAAGCTAATTATATTAATGAAAATTACTAAAATAACATAAATTTTAATGAAACTAAAAATTTGAAGTATTTTTACAATAACTTGAATGCTTTGATATTTTTCTTATCCAAAAATATTAGTTACATTATACATAATCAAACATATCTATAATCTAACTAATCATCATCATTGATGAGTAATTACATGTTTTTATTATAAAAATATGACCTATTCTGTTTCTAGTCATAGTTGGATCTAAGAAAATAATGTTGGATTGTAATTCGAATAAGAAATGTTCATGAAATCATATGAACATAAATATAAACATAATGAAAAGAAAAGGGATTAAAAACATACCTATATTCATTGATCAAGTTTCACCACTTATACGTGAATTCTATTGGATTTTTAGTTTGATGTTTTTAAACTTTTCTCTACTATCACGATGATATGAAGAACAATTCACTGAAGATTAATTAAATTTTCTCTAAGTTTTCAACATAGAGTAGGTTTAGGGACCAAATCATGTATTTATAGGCAAGTCTCAAATGTTTTGTCCATCAAAGAACAATCAGACGTGCATTGAGGGATTGCAAAACATGAGTGATGAAGTGAAGGAAGTTATGCACTAATTTCTACCAACTGCTCAATTGATTGAAGAACAGTTTGAAGACAAAAAAAACCAACAAATAGAACATGAATTACAAAGAGGCCATATTTGAATTCGTGCAGATAATGAGATTGGCATAGTAATCCAATTAGAACATGGATCACATTGGAAACTAAACACAAACGTTCATGGATAAGCACATAGGTCATGTAAGACCCTATGAGGTTTCCTTACAACCCACGAAATTTGGCAAAGCTTGTTGATCTCAAAACTAGGAGTGTCTACCAGTTTGGTTTTGAAAAAAAATTTAACCTGATTAAACCGTTTATATTACTCGAATTGGATCGTTTGAAACATTTTTAATTAATACAAATCAGATCAGACCGTTTGATTTATAAAATCGTTTAGTCCTGTCTAGTCTGGTTTGGTTTTTGGACACCTTTAATGAGAAATAGTATGAAAATTTTAATATATTATTAAATCAGTTTAAAAATTAATACAAATCGGACCGTTTGATTTGTAAAACCGTTCAGTCCGATTTTTCGATTTGGTCCGGTCTAAACCGGTTTATGGACACCTCTACGCAAAACCATAACCGAGAAACTTGGCAAAAGAAAAAAAAATGCTTTTTGATTCACAATATTTTCACGATTTGGATATATTTATCTATCGCTTTAAATAATCACTAATTTTCCTAACAATTTATTACTCGAGAACGAATAATGTTGTCTATAATAGTGTTAGTTATAGAAGTTATGCTTAATTGTCTTAACTAAATCTTGCGTTCGAAATCAAAGATCTCATCAAAGAAAAACATTAATATCTAGAGTGGGTGTTGAACATTGATCATATCTCTATTGCTAATGGTCTGGTGAGATTGGTTAGGGTTAAAATCAATTTGGTTTGAAGAAAACATTTGTGTCTGGATAAGATTTCCTTTTACTGATGAATTCTTTCTTAAAAAGTAGTTTTAATTATATGAGGTATGAGATATTACCTAAGTTTTACTATTATTGTGGCTTGATAAAACATGAATATAAGATGTCTAGAGATCCATGTGAAATAAGCTTTGATTTTGGAAATGTTTTTCAAAATGTGCTAAAGCCTACGGGTAGTGGTGGTCCTTGTTAACCTGGAGTGAATTCCTTCCTAAAACCATGGTGTATCAATGTGGAAGGGTTTGTGGGGGACAAAGAGTAGCTCCGTACATCAAATTTTGACTCTAGTTTATGTTGGTTTTGCTATGGCCAATATGAAAGAGTTGAATGTGAACATAGAAGAGCTTGTTCAATCTAAAATAGCTACTTCATGTGAGGGTAAGAAGGGTATAGGGTAGGAAGTTATGTTTACCAAGCAACACTTTATTTGTGGTGGTAAAAGGGTGCGTAGGGAGTATGTGTTCAACCTCTACCTTCACACTTGTTGAAACAAGTACGTTAAAACAGTGTTGGAATAATATTATCAATAATTTGAAATGAACTGTTTGGGTTGAGACGCGGACCAGGTCACTCTTTTTAAGACGTTTCACGACTCTGCACAAATTTGTGCAAGCAAACACAGTCCCGTCGTCCCCAGGATAAAACCTCTCAGAATCTTTTTTTCTGTCTCAAAACTTCACCGTATTGATGAAGACCGGAATGCTACACCTGAAAAATTTATTGCTCGAAAAACTCAAAAAGTAATTTAGGATTGTTGGGAGAATTTTTTCTTAGTGAGACGAGTTTGTAGATTACTGTGTAGAAATTGAGAATTGAGGCCCTATATTTATAAGTTTCAGAAACCGTGTGACCATTATGATAACAACGATAATGTTTGGGAATGAAGAAAATAACAGTCATTCTGAGTAATGAAAAATAACGACCATTTTCTAAGTAAAGAAGAGTTACAGTCATTTTCTGAGTAAAGAATAATAACGACTATTTAACGGTCATATTTTGAGTAAAAGAAAACAACCACCATATTCCGAGTAAAAAAAATAACGGCCATATTTTGAGTAAAAGAAAATAACGACCATATTCTGAGTAAAAGAAAATAACGATCATATTCTGAGTAAAAGAAAATAACGGCTATTTTTTCTAAGTAAAAATGTAATAACCATTTTTGAGTGGAAAAATATTTTGATAAAAAAAATTTCTAAAAAATAAAATGCCACCTCACACACACACACTCGGACTGGTCAATCGGACAGACATAGGCAGCACGTACGTGTGTAGTATCACATTTACCTAGGTTCTCTCCCCTTCCACAAAAGTGGAGACCCCTTGGGGCACAATCCCAATAGTCAACTCTTTACTATTTATACATTTTTTAAGTAATGTAAAAAAGTAATATGGGATAAGACTTTACTAGTTTTTTATAAACATTCATCTTTTCCAACAACATTATCACTAATGATGTGGCTATTCTAAATAGATCAAGGTATGAGAGTAATGTGTTACCTCTGGTCTCTGCTTGGATTGAAGTGCTAATGATTCAATATTTAGATTTTTTTTATTGGTTTTGTATTGTTGGTTTTTTCACTTCAAATTACTTGACAACCAAACGAGCAGTTGGTAAAAGTTGTTCCATAACTTTCATCACTGTATTACCCATGTTTGTTGTTCCTTAAACACATGTTCATTTACTCTTTGTCGAACAGAACATTCAAGACGTGCATTTATATAGATTTAAATTTGGTACCTAAACATGTCATGAGTATTGAAAACTTAAAGAGAATTTAATTAATTTTCAATGAATTATTCTTTGCACTATCGTAATATCAGAGAAAGATTTAAAAGCATTAAACCAAACATCCTATTAAAATTTTCGTATAAATAATGAAATTTGATCGATGAGAAAAGATATGTTTTAAATCAATTTTTACTTTTGTAGTGTTTAAATCCAACATTTATATGATTGTCATTTTGGTTAGTCTAATTTTTGTGTTTTTGTTTTTAGTCTTAATATAGTCCTTGTTAGGTGGTTTGAATTGGATTTATACTGCAGCTAGTATGATCCTATGCTATTTTGTTAAAAGGATGTTGCTGAACAATAACTTTCTAAGAAATAACAGTTAGGATTGCTGGCTAAAAGCTCTACTAATTGTGTTTGCTCGGCCTAGGTGAAGTATTTAGGTTGCTTTTGTTGGTCTCAACAAAAAAGATCGAGGTACGTTTTCAATTTGCAAAGATAATCTCTCAAAAACAAATGTGAACAGATGGATTAAAAATTAAATGCAATTAAACCAATGCTACCCGTTCTCTTTATTCTTCAGTTCGGTATACGGAATTGGGAATCAGAAGAGAGAACAGAAAAATAATCTTTAATATCTTCTTCTCTTGCTATGATTTGAGTTTTCAATTCAATTTATTTCATTTTGTTGTTAAAAATTGATTTAATGTAACTGTGTGAAATGTTGAGACATGATTCATCGGGAATGACGCTCATGGATCTGATCACGGCGGACCCGGCAGCTACCTCATCCACTACATCGTCTTATACTCCGGCTGCTTCAACTCCAGCGCCATCATCATCTTCTACTTCTCCGGTGGCTACTATTCCGACGGCACTGGGGGAACCGGCCAGAGAGAAGAAGTCGAAGCGGGCGACATTGATGCAGATCCAGAACGATACAATTTCTGCTGCTAAAGCCGCATTGAATCCCGTTCGTACCAATATCATGCCTTCCTCTCAAAGACAGAAAAAGAAGGTGAAGTTTTTCACTTTTGCATCTCCAGTTTCTGTTTTAGCTTTGGCAAATGCCTTTGCATTTTTTTTTTTGTATAATTACTATTTATTTTGCTTTGCTTTGCAGCCTGTTTCGTATTCGCAGCTTGCCAGAAGCATTCATGAATTAGCTGCTACGTAGGATAAAGTAATCAATTCAGTGCTGTCTTCTCTATCTTGTCTTAGATTACTGACTAGATGAATATTGATTTTTTTTTCTTATTCTTTTATGATTGATTATGAATATAAAAGTTCGCGGACGCAGTTACTGAATCATGTGTTCCCCAAACTTGCTGTATACAATTCGGTTGACCCTTCATTGGCTCCATCTCTACTCACGGTATGTTCCAGTGCATTTCTATTCTCTTCTCTCATTCTCTCTTTTGTATTAACTTTTACTTTACACCGATTAGAAGTTTCTTTTAGCATACTAAGGCCGAATCTGTCTCTCGAATCTTGATGAGGTAAACTTTAATACTGAATTGCCGATATAGTCTATTTTATGTAAAGGATAAAAATTAAAGCGTATTGACATCCTTTATTTTTATTATTTTTGCTGCTACCATCTGTCCCAGAACTTGTACCCAGTGCTCGTGATCGAAAACCACAAGCAGCAACTGGGATGGAGTGGTGTTTAATTTGTTGGAGTATGTCACATTCTTAGTATTTTTGGTAATATTTGTTGTCTAGGCGGTAGGCAAAGGATATTCATTAAGTATAGGAAAAAATTGAATTCTAGGAATAATAAGCGGCTACATGGTAAAGAAATGCATCAAGTTTATGCATATTTTTGGAATAAAATATGTAACAGCATCTATGCTTCCAAAACTTATTATTTTCAATTATATTGACAATTCGAACCTGATACCTCTCTGATGAAGATTGCATTCTGTAAATAGGAGAATTCATACTGATGCAACTGAGAGATGGAAACTCTGACATACTTAACTAAAGATTTGAAGTCAGCTATTCATCAGTGGGTCATGTTGAAGTTCAAGTAGATGTTTTACTATTGCTGTAAAGGAAGATGTACTCTAATATGTTGCACATAAAAAGGAAAGATATTGAACGTGGCTTTATAAAATGACATAGAATGCATAAACAATATTAGTAAGGGTAAATTTCGTAGATACCTCTCAAGGTTTACCTTAATGTCACACACCTAGTTTCAATAATTGACATACAGTCCCCTGCTTTTCACAAGACTGTTCCATACCACCTCTACTTTTCCCAATGCTGCTTATATATCCCAAATGTAAAGGTAACTTTAATGTGGCAGTTTATGCAAAAAAAAAAAAAAAAGTTAAATAAAAGTACAAAAAGAAAAAATAGTTCCAAAACCTGTATCATTCTTCAATTTTTTGGAATTGGGAGCTAGCCTTCTTTGATGAGTTGCTCTTGAGTTTGCTGCGTCTAGCTTTTTTTCTTGTTATGGTTTTGAATTTTGTACTAGGGTTTGAAGTTTTTTTGTTGTTTGAGTGGATTGCTAATCTACCTTTTTTTGTTCATGTTTTCCCGTTTTAATAAAATTTGTTTTCATGTTTAAAAAAAGTACAAAAAGTTTCAATTGATTGACAAAATAGAAAATTTTATATTAAGATATGAAACCAAAGTAGTCATTTCCTAATAGGATATTTCATTGTATTAAACAAAGTTTATGCATTGCTGTGATATGTTGTATTAAATTAGGAAACTAATCTAAGTTATGAATTGTTAATTGCCCTTAATATAGTTATATGGTTGAGTGGTCTGCTTGTGCATCCGTTTTGGGCATTGAGACGCAAGTTTGATGAAAGGGCTCATTTTTCGTGCCTTATTTTAAATGTTTGCTCTGCAGTATTTTTTTTATATGATCAAGTGCTCATTAAACTCTGCATGGATAGACATCATAATCTGTATTCTAGTTCATAATACTGCGTATTGACTTGTTGCAAATACTATCCACATAATTTTATACGTATTATGTTAAGTTTAGTAGCGGCCATCACTTTTTGAGCAAAAGGCTTATATCACCTTTTCTTCTGTATTAGGTATCTTCTTTTCCACTTGAAGAGGGGTGCTGGGTTAAATCAGTAATTTGTTTATTGCTCCCTATTCAAGACACATAATTATGTATATGTGCTGGGTTTTTATGCTATTAGAGTTACGTTCATTTTCTAACTGGATGCCTTTGGTTTAGTTAGTTGCATATAGATTGAGTTAGCACTTGAAACCAGTTTGCATTCTAGAAGAAGTTTACTGAAGCCAATTTTCCTGTGAAGGACTCTCTGCATGTTATAATAAGATGAAGAATTTCATTTCCTCTCGCTGGCTATGAATCACAAGATGAGGAACGTGGTTCTTCTGCTAATCCACAACATGGAAAAGCACTTTATGACTTTACTGCAGGCGGAGATGATGAGGTAATTTAACTCAGATGCTGAAATCCTCTGATACTATGTATGATGATATTTTATCATGTTCTTCTATATTGAACTTGCAGACATGAACTAGGATGGGTTTGTGTAATTTTTCATGACTAAGCGTTTGATTTATCTCATCTATTATGTTATGCTGGTCAATTTATGTTTGAGGATGGGAAGGACTATGTGTTCCTTTACTGCAGCTAAATTAAACCGCAGGACAAGAGGTTGACGTTGAGTATGAAGTAGATGGTTTGTACTATGTACGTATACTTGTGGCAGGGCCCCCCTTTTCCTTTCCTTTGCTAGTTTCCTCTTTCTTTTTGGTGTTTTCTTTTTCTTCGTTTCTCCCTCCTTGAGATCAAGTATACGGTGGCATAAAAAGGGGGTGACATCTTTTTTGTGTGGTCCTTATCTAGATAACAGCTGCCAATTTTTAAAATGCTTGGCTATTATATATTTGTTTATTAATTCTCATAGGGTTTTCAACTTGGGGCCAAGACCAGGAGTGTTTGATTCGTGATGCTAGTATGTATTGCAAAGTTTTGTACTTATCATCTATTCAGATTTCTAATCGCTAACCTACCAGTATTAGTAATAGTCTAATAGATGTCGAGGATTTTTGTGCTCTTACAAATTTCTGTTTTTTTCCCTTTCATTTGTTGTTTTCTGCTCTGATCTTAAAAGAGATGCTGCTGTGGAAAGGCAACATTTTTTCTCTCTCGTCAGCATCATCTGTGTAGCAAACTATCACCAGCTTTTAAAATCCGTTCCTTTATACATTTGTTTATGTTTTGGTTATCTATTTCCAAAGATAAGAGGGTGTTGAATTTGGGACCAACACCAATAATGGGAGCAATTCAGCTACAACACCCAGCCGGACACTAATTATGTTTTAGTTATAAGTAACTATTAATTATTTTGTGTTTATAATGATATTGATTTTTCTTATCATTATAAATAAATAAATTCTTTAAAAATAATTTAATTTTTATAATATTAAAAAATATGTGAATTTGGGTTGGAATACAGGAACACGAATACACACAACATGACATGATTGACATTCTTTTTTTTTTCTTTTTTCTTTTCTTTTTTCCTCCTTTCTTTTCTTTTTCCCTCCTGATGATACTAGTATGTTGTACAAATTTTCTTCAGATCATCTGCTTTGATGTTCACTTTCCTTGCCTACTTGCCCTAACCCTTGAAGTAATCTTATTTCGGTGCAATGCAGCAATTGATGTTATGTTAATAATTAATACACCACTTATTACTCTATTCTTGCAGGTGAAGAAGAAATGCCCGGTAAGAGATGGCAAGATGGCTGGGCTAGTTCCAGTTCTCTATGTTAATCAATCTTGAGAAAAGAACGATTTTTTAAACTTTAAGCTATGATAAGGTCTGTTTCACCATTGTTATACTGCACTGTCTTCTGTTGCCGATTCATAACAGAAAAGTGCATCTTAAAGGTTTCCTTTAGCTGTTTAGCTTGAGTTTTGATTTTTGAAATCATTTCTGAAATTACTCTTCTAGTAGGGGCCTGCCTCATCCACATGTTGTAAGTGCAGTGAAAGCTACATGACGAATGAATCAATACCTTTTTTTCTTTTGTTTATAATTCTTCTTTGTAATATAATGTTTTCCAATGTCATTTTTTGGGCCTAGTTTTGTGGTTTAGTAAATTAGAGGCTGTAGTAATGATCATGTATAGAAGAATCCTGATTTCTTAAGAGGGATACAGCTTTAGAACATTCGGGTGAAATTAATGGCTTTATTAGTCTGCTTGGCCATTTCATTGTGAACGGTTTGAAAACGAAACGTACAGTGATTATTTTTTATGGTGGGGATTAAATCTGAAGCTTATCTCCTTTTAAGAAAAATTAAAAACCCACACACCATACCAAGTAATCCACTGTATGGCCGGTTTTGAGAAAAAAAAAATGATCAAATTGGACCGTTCATATTGTTCAAACTAGACCGGATTGGATCATTTGACTATTAAAAATATCGTAACCGAACGATTTAGTCTGATTTAGTTAACAATTTTCAATAATCTAATTAATCACATAGTTGTAATTTAAATTTTTTTATATATCATAATGTAGTTATTATTGTTAAATATTTGTATGAGCAAACAATCAAAATGCACTCTAGTAGACCCCAAATATCATCTGATTCAAGCCTCCATTGGCATTAATAAGAAGGTAATAATTGGTCTTTGCATCTAGCTATGCCAAGGGAAAAAAAGAATGTAGGAATTCAATATAAATAAAAAAAATAAGAAAGATAGGGATTGCATTGCATATGTCGCATACTTCTCTAATTCTTTGAATGAATAATGCATTGAGTGAAATTCTCACTTTGGACTAGATGCCATAGTACTGAACCACAATAAGCATAAGGTTAAACAAAAAAGGATACTTCAAAACAACATCACATCCTCTGTTGGGTTCTCAAAATATGCTAATATTAGCATTTTTATTCTATTTTGAGATGCAAAGGAAAGATTTAGATGAGTGGTGGAGTTGAAGGATACCTAATCAAAGAGCAATAGAGATTCATAGATAAAAAAAACTAGAAAACCTATGTATTAAGCAGTTGTTTATTTTATTTTTAAAAATTAAATTGTATTTGGTGTGATACACACTAATTATGAGAATTAAATGATACACACATGACACGTAACATTACACATATAAGTTGAAGAATGAAAAATAAGCTTAATATATTAGGACATCTTCTCGTATACAAAATTTCACACAAAATCCAATTGCTAGTAATCAAAAATTCGTTGAATACATTGATTACGAATTTTGTATTTTAAATCATAATCTTTATAAATCATATTTTATTCATAGTTGTCTCTAAAACATCCCATGTAGTAAATTTGTAATTCATCGAACTCCCATTTTAAAATTGATTAATCTTAAATCTAAATCCCCAATAGTCAAATTTAAAGGTACATATACTATGAATAATTTATTTTTAAGAACAGATTTTTTTAACTCGTACTAATATAATACAATAAATGTGATAAATGTAAGCATACTCATGGAAGCAATCATAAGTGCTACATACATAATTTTCTTACCTGATTAAACCCAACTCCTTCAATGATAGATCCAGACGACTCAATCACACAAATTTTAAAGACACCAAAAAATAAGAAAACTCCACATGACATCAAAAACATCTAATGCCTAAGTCTTTTCCTTTCTTTTAACTTGAAACCAACAACCACGGATCCAAAGGGATTATGCAAAAATCTCTTCACAAGACTCCCATGAACTCTCAAGGTAAGATCGTGGGTTTGCTTCCTATGTGAAACCGACATAAACCCATCAATTGGGACCGAGTTACTGGCAATATCTTATCTAGGTAAATTGAGTTGAAGATCGATCTCATGGTGACCCTTTCGATCAATGTCAGTGGTGTGTGCACGCGAAGTGATATGCAGGGTTGGTGCCAAGTAGTGTGTCATTGGTTGGACAAAATAAGAAGGATGACGAAATAAGAAGTGTGTCATTATTGGTTGTGTGTCATTGGTCTCTCGTTGGGTCTAGGAATATTAGGGTTGAAATAACTGAAATAAGAGGAGGAGAAAATAAACAAAAATGCATAGTTTGTACATTTAGACTTTGTAGAGTAAAAGATGGTATATAACCTCCCTCTGTTAATTTTTTAAATATATTATTAAGTTAGTTTGGTCCAGTCCGATTACTTCGACCAGTTTTAAAATTAGTATAATTAGATCAGGCCATTTGAAAAAATATTTTAGTTAATACAAACCAGACTAGACGATGTGATTTATAAAATTGTTTGACCTAATCTGATCCGTTCTGATTTTTGATTTAAATCGATTTGGTTCAATTTTTGGACACCCATGATACTAATGAATATCATGAATGTGTTATTTTGATCTATTAATTTAATAAAGATAGTTAAATTAGTTAAATTACTAAATCATTATTAAAATTAGGCATTAAAAAAATAAACATTTGATAATTATATGTTTAATTAATTAATTTTTTTCTACGGTACGAAGAAAATTTTCGACATGAAAATGACATAATTCAAATATATTATAATTTTATTTGATAATAAAATAAATAAATTTAATTTAATAAAAATAATAACACGTGTCTTGCATGGATTTTTTTATATTGTTCACTTTTAAAAATAATGAAGCTAATTTCACACGATATAGAATTGAGAAATGTGGACGTAAGGTAAATCTAATAGATCTTCGGTTATATATGACAATTTATATACTTGAATTTATATAAATTAGGTAAAATAAAGCTTCTAATACTAATAACAATAAAAATCTTAAAAAATTACAAATAATAATGCCAACAAATTTTATTAACAATATATAGTATTTTAATAATATTGAATGATGTTTAATTATAAAGTGTTTAAAATTGAAATAGTCTAAATGATTATAATTCAATGTGAAATGATGTAATAAATTTTTTTAATATATTAAAATATATAGATTGAACGTAAATATATTATTTTTGTGGTTGTTATTTTTATTATTTTTTCTAAAAATAACACCACATAATATTAAATGAAGTTTAAATGGATTAAGTTTAATATTTAATTGATTAAAATAATCGAAGTTTAATTTAAAATGTTAAATTATAATTTTTTTAATAATAAAATTTTATAAATTAAACGGAATAGATATTATGTTTATTATTATAAATTTTAAAGATACTAATTTTATTATTTTCTCTTCAATTTTCTTACACCAACTAATTTTTTGTTATGAATGGTAAATAGTATAGTATGAGGTATACATTACTATGGGACAACTATTGATAAATTTTTTTTATTATTGAAGAATGTTTTAAGTTATTATAATAACAACATTTTCAAATACTTTATAAAAAAATATAATCTAAACAAATGTATGATATGCTAATACACTAATACTTAGAGTTTAAGCAACTTAATTCATTTAAATTAAGTTTATTTTAAGTAGGTAACTTAGCTTATTTAGGTTAAGTTTATTTTAAGTAAATTATATTTAATTCAACTAATATGAATTTTGTTAGTTATGATAATCTCATATTATTTTTAAATTAGTTAGATTGAGCATAATTAGAGATGTCAAAATCTTTCATGGATCTAATAATCATCAATCAAGTGAATTTATGGTCAAAAGAAAATTTTTGGATTGATTTTTGAATTTGATTATTCTTCTCTTTACAATTCCAAGATTGAGTGATTCAATCTCAATACAAAAAATTATAAATTTATATTTTATTGAAGATTATATTTTGCACATAAAGAGATAAAAATATTTTTTAAATATGAAAAAAAAATAACAAATATATTAAATTATATGTTCTTTTTGTTAAATTTAACGTACTTTGAAGCATTTCAAATTAGATGACATTCATATCATTAGATAATTTATAATTCCAAAAAATTAAACAAAAAAATATTTATATGTATTTAAAAACAAAAATGTTAATATAAATATCTTATTAATGTATAAATAACTTAATTATTTAATATGATTTTACTTTTAATATTTTTCGGTAAAAAAATACGTTGTAAGAAAAATAAATATATATATTTTTATTGAATACGAAGAATAGTTATGCTATGTTATTAAATTAAATTAAATTTTATTATATTTTTATAAAACAAGAAAAAATAAAAATAATATTTTAAGTGTTTTTTTACGTAATGAAATATATTATAGTAATTATCTTTTGATAAAGATATTTTCTAGATAAACTCGTAAGCTGTTTAAACTAGGTAAGTTCACTTTATTTTTTTGATATATATTAACTCATTCAATTAAGAATTAACAAGAAAGGTGTGGCACTTTAGGGTTAAAGTGGGCTTAAACCTGATTTATATTTTTGACAATTATTTTATATTATATATATAAACTTAATATTTTTTAAATATATTAAAAATTAAGAATATTAACCTAATTAATAATTTTTGAAAAATTATATGAATTAACATTATTAAAATTTATAATAATAAAAATAATATTAAATAATACTAAATAGAGTTAAATTGGACGAGATCAACAATAAATTTATGTAAATGATATCTTCAATTAAATTACGTTTAATATAAAATGATGAATTAAATTATACATTTATTTGATATAAAAGATACTATTTTTATGATTTTAAGTCTTAAAAAATATGTTATTTTTAATATTTTTTCATATTTTTTTGATTCAATTAATACAATCTATTTTAAGATATATATTCACTTATTATCGATTCTAAATTAACAAAAAACTTAAAATAATATAAAAAAAATTATAAGATATTAACTTTATTGTCAAGTTATTACAGTGATATAGTAGCTAGATAATTATTTAAAATATTTAAACCATATCTCATATTATATATTTTCTCGATGTCATCTTTTATATTTTTTATTCTTTATTTAATTAATTATTTTTATTCTTAATATATTTAAGTAAAAAATAAAATAAAAAATTACTCTCGTTCTCCTTATTTTATTACTATTCTAATATTCAAAGTTTTTACTATTATACGTAACATTTATATTTACAATTGATTGATACTTAATTCTTATTAATATTATTTCATAATAAAAAAATTTATATTTTAAATAATATATAAAGTATTTTTATAATATTTTATTGAACTGAAACTATTCTTATAATTTTAATAAACATATTATATTTTGTATAAATTTTTAAATTTAATACTAAATTTTTTACGCGTGCAATCGCATCTTTACACAAAATGATAGTTCAACCTATCAAGGAGCCTCCCTACACCACTACTAATACTAAAGGCTGAGACTTGCAGACGCAGAGTAAGAGACAAAGCAAAACATATAAGGGTATTTACGGAATTTATATAAAGAATCGAATTTTCTATTTGGGGTTTATCTGTTAGGCGCGAGTCCAAAAACTGTTATCCATTCCTTTTATTATTCCATCACAATGCTCGGACAGAACGCAAGAAAGTAAAGCAGAGATTTTTTCTATTTTTTATTTTCATTTACAGAGAGACGAACTTCAAGAAGATTTATTTCCCTCAGGTATCATCCTTTTCGACTATCTCTCCACATCATTCTTAGCTATTTTATAGAAGCTTCCATTTGCAGCATCAATCTTCATTGTAAGAAGACCTAGTAAAAGTAGTTTTTTTTTCAATACGTTTTTGGGAATACATATTTTGGGTGTTAAAATTTTTGTAATTTGATTGTATTTTTTGTTGACGACGTCGGTTAAGTTGGTTGCTTCTGCCTTATAAGACATTTCGAAGATAAATCGGTTCTGGGTTTGATTGAATTACGGCAAATGATCCGTTTTCTTGGTTTTCTTGAGCAGAATTTGGGCTGTTATATTGCACTGAGAAGTTGAAGATGTGGATTTACATTCATGTTATTAATGAGCTCTTCATTGGTCTTATGCGACAACTTTAGCTTTATTAGCTGCCAAGCCTGTTGGAAGCCATTTTCTTTGCATAATTCATCAAGTTTTAAGCTTCAATTTGGTAGTTCCAGAAGGAGGCTTCGTGGATTCATTCCTAATGCAAAAAAGAAGAGTCATTCAAGAAAAAGGAGTTGGTGGCAAAAGTTCTTTTTCGACGAGGATGGGAATTGGCTTGGTTTGAAGGATGATGACATGTTTGAGAATGAATTGGCCACCTCAGAGGATGAGGAATTGTCTGAAGCGGAAAAGTTTGAGGCATGGAAGAGGAGGGCTGAAGCAATTGTAGAACTGAGGGAAGCACAAGAAGATATGAGGAACGAGGATACTCGAAGGTGGGAGGATTGGCTTGCTGATGGTAACAATTCTGCCAATAATTCTACTTGGGGTCAAGATTGGGACAATGGGACTCATGAATCTACTGAAAGTGTGAGGTCAGATCCTGGTGAGCTGGTTCCTGAAAAGGGATTTGTTGAATCCGTGAGAAATCTGGTTCTTGGGACAGAAGATGATGATTTGCTGTACGAAGATCGTGTTTTTCGCTATGCCTCGATCAATTCGGTGAGTACTAGTCTGGTGTGCATTTTTGTTTCACAATTACTTTAACACAAACACAGGGTCTGGCTTGTATTACTGAAACTCTGAAAGATATATCTATTGGTGCCAGACATCACACTAGAAATTTGAAGGTCATGTTTGAAAACGGAAACAGTAGTGGCGTTTGGCCATTTTGCATTAGTGTTTTTCTCGTGGCCCTGGATTTTTAATTGAAGGCAATTTATTGGGAAGGGAATTGCAACCTATCCAGAATTCTTATCTGGCAGTTGTATTATAAGTTCTAATGTTAATCTCATGTTGTGTTGGAATTCTTTCTTTAACTTTCCTACAATATGCAAAACTTGAGACAAGAATTTTGTTTAGTGATTTTATAACTTGTACGTGCTCGGTTCCTTAAGCCAAATTCCACCTTGTTACAGGCTTCATTTTTGGCTGTATTAATAATTGTGCCATGGGCCTTGGATTTCGTGGTTCATGACTATGTTCTCGTGCCTTTTTTAGACAGGTATGATGCTTTCTCTTTAAGGATTATGATTGAGGTAGTTCCTGCTTTTTTCCTGAATAAAATGCTTCTATCCATAAATACCATAATCATTCCTTGGAATTGGGTGGCATCTGTGGTGATAAGAGAGAGATGGGAAGTGAAAGAGTCAATGTATGGTATTGATTAATCACATAAATACCATCCTGTAATGAATGAAAATTATTTGGTTACTGTCTCCTTTGGTCCTTTGTGACTGTAAAGACAAAATTGGAGTGCCATGTTTTTGTACAAAGAAATTTACTTCAAAAATATTAATGTTTTAGGAAAAAAATCATCTACTTAGAAATGAAAATGGGAAGGGGTGGTTGCATTACTAAGGTCTATCCATGCTACCCCAAACTTTGAAATGACTTAATTTTGTTATTTGCATGTGCAACTCCCGGATTCCAACTGTTTTATCAACTAACCATTATGCTTGAACAGATATGTGAAGAAAGTGCCTCTTGCAGCACAGTTGCTTGATGTTAGAAGAAATCAAAAGCTTGAAATGGTTAAGGAAATAAATAACGAGAGAGCAAAATTTCGGCTTGAGGTGGAGATTGGTAAATCTCCACCTCTGACTGATGAAGAAGTTTGGTGGGAGTTGCACAGTAAAGCGTAAGATTTTTATTGTGACTCTTTCTTATAATATTTAGTTTGCCTTCTTTTTGGAGTCTTGAGCTATGAAGTTGCAAATAAGATGAGTGAAGTTGTGTATTCTCTCTTGGTGTTTGTGAAAGTGAAACATAGATGGTTAGAAGCTAAACACATTTGTTGAAATCAAATAAATAGAGTGGAAAATGAGAAAATTAAAGAGATTGATTTCATCGATTTGAATAGAAAAGTACTTATATTTATGGATAAACTACAACACCAGACCCTAATAGACTAGTTAGGAAACTAAAAATAATGCTTATTTCCCAGCAACATTGTTAGTTCTAAATTCTAATAGCATTTTTATCAGAAGATAATACCAATCTTTTTCTTCCAAAAATATCGATTAGAAATTTATGAAACTTAGATTCTCATCTTCTTCTTTTTTTTCTTTCCATAATACTATTGCATAGGTTAAAATCTCTTCTTCTGGAAGGAAGATGTCTAAAAGTAAAATTGATGTACACTGCATTATATTAAGGAAGGTTGTTAGGAGTGATGCCAATATATTTCCTGCTAGGTACATGGGCTATGTTAATGACCAAAAAAACTGTGTTAAGCGTAAAAAGTTTAAATGGAATAAAAACTGACAATTTTTTCTAGATTAACTTCTTATTATTACATGTTCTCACGAGTCATATTTTGTGATTTTTTATATGATATAGTCATTGCTTTCACCTTAAACAAAAAAATAATCATTACCCTCACTTTTGTTTGTTATGTATAAATCATAGTTTCATCTTTTTCCTGTACCTTACTCAAACTTGCTTTCATTAGAAAATTCGGTACGAATCCTATATAAATTTGCTTTACAAGTTCTGAATACAGCTGTTAAGATCCTAAAGCTCCTCTGATTTAGTGGAGCTATAATTGCTGTTTCTTGTTCTCATTCGTTGGTATAACGAGTTAATCAGGTTAATGCAGTCCTTTATGAGCCTGGACTTAGCCATGCTACTTTGTCATTCTTACAATGTTTTGCCTCTTCAGTCATTCTAACTGGAATGATAAATCTGTACGTGGATGCAAAAGTAGTTAGGACTCAACTTTCAAAGATCTAGAGAATTGAATCAATGCCCTACACTTCGTGTGATATTTTCACGAATGCATTGGCTCTATGCAATCACTACTTTTATATGTTGTCGAATAAAATCTAAACAAGTAACAAGAAAAATAAAAGGTAGATTTTTATTTTTATTCTGTGTTTTATAATCCACAGGAAATGAAAAACCACATTCCTGGTCAAAAATTTCGTGTAGTTGATGCTAGGATATAATGTTATGACAAGATATCCTTTCAATGTAATCCTTGAAAATAGTAACACACCTAGACATGTGAAACTTCTAAAGTTTATATGATATTGACCTAGAATTTCTATCAATTTAAGTTTCTCGTGCGACATATTAAAAGTTTAATTACAAATCTAATTAAACTAGAGAGGGTGAATAGTTAATAAATCGAATTATGTCAAATTAAAATTTCACAAGCAATCAGACATATAATCGTGTGTAAATAAAATAATACGGAAATGAATAAATAAACAACTTGTCAACCGGATCACCTAACTGTCCACTATGAAAATAATGTTTAATTACAAGACTAGAACTTAAAGTACCCTACAAGATAATATCCCTAAGTAATCTACTTGTAAGTAGTTGCTTCTTTCATAGTCTCCACAAAAAAGGTGTGCGGATCTGAATCAACGTTCTGTTAAACTCGAGTCACACGAGTAATTGAACCTGTTCAGTCAACACTTGAAAAGTTAGCACAATAATATAGGTGCAAAATAAGTCATAAATCAGATTTAATAATGAAAATCCTATCTAGATGATTTAAGAATATATAGTTAATTTTAAATTATCTAGCAGCCTTAAAACAAGTAAATTAAGTATAAACTTAAAAAAGATAACTTTTTTAAAGTTAAACAATCAAATCAAATAACTATGATCACATACATAATTATTTGATGTAACTCTTCAAGAACATAATCAATAAGAAGTTATATGAACAAGTAATCAATATATCATAAATTAAATAAGCTTAATCAATCAAACACAACCATACAATGTCTGATAGGTTAATTAAAGAAAAAAACCTAAATAAATATGATCTTGTTTTTGCAAAACGTTTTGAGAGAGAAAGAGCACAAAAGCAATTAGAAAATTATAATGAATGTGATTAAAAAAAAGAAGAGGCATTAGTTTCTTTAAATAGAAAATATTAAAGTCTTAATGTTAGGTAAAGTCAAATTACAAATCTATCCATTAAACAATTCATTGACCAGTAAATAACAGAAACACTATGATAATTGAAATATTTGGCTTGAGTAAATAATTAGATTAAAATTAAAGTTCTTGTTGCTCGATCGATTTAAACCAAGCTCGATTGATCGATCGATCTAGTCCCGCAATCGATCCCAACTTTGATCAATCTACCCTAGTTTTAAATTCAACCCAAGAGGACTTAGATTGTACATGATCAATACTCGATCGATCTACCTCCCCAATCGATTAATCGATCTAGTCATTACTCGATCGATTGAGCAATATATATACTAAATGTTCTTATGTGTCTAATATGAAATCTAATGTGTTTAAGAACAAATATATACCTGAAACATATGGACTTGAAGCTCAGTAGTTTCTTCGACTTGAATAGTAATATTGAAAAAGCGGCTAGGAACTAATCTACATTTAAAGTTTTTGTTCATGAATATCGCTAACACTCATAAATCTTTTAATCTCCTTCTTTGGCATATCTGTGTGACAAAATCTCTCATTATATCATGCTCATAGAAAAAATAATTTTACACAGTAGAAATATTCTATGATCTAGTGGAATCATCTTCACTTGAGTCTTGAACGCTCATATGTATGCTAAAAAACAAAAAAAAACACAAATAAGCACACAACTTTTTTTAGAAAGACTCATTATTTATTAGTTCAGTGTATATAATCAAGGATGAAAATATTGACGACACCATCGACATTGTTGCGACAATGTCTCTTATTTTTACACATCCCAACAAAAAAACGTGATATCTATATATTTTGGTTAAATTGTCGTAAAATTGTTGAGAATGTAGTTAAAATGTTGCTTAAATGTCTTTCTTGGCCAAAATGTCTTAGATATTGTCGCTAAAATGTCGAAAATATCAATTCTTGATTTGTTTTTTTTTTCTTCTTCTTTTTGAGCAATCATTTCAATTCAATTTTTCTTATTTTTATAGAAAATATATTATCGTTTTTCTTGTTTGTAGTATGTTTGTTATACATATGAAATGAATAGGTAAAAATAAAAAGAGAAAATTATATCATATATTACTATGTTTATTGAGCAGTCGAGTGAAACAGTAGCATCCAATCCAATTCTCAAGTATAAAGTCAGCAAGTATGTTTTATTTTCTATTGTTTTATATTAATGCTATAACATGTAGATTGCATTGAAGAGTAAAACTCATTATGTCTCCCTTGATTATGAGTACTTTTAAAAATAAATAATCAATGAAATTTATTTTCATACTGTCGAAAATTTTCTATTTATAATAGTTAATACAATTAGATAGTCTACTTAATTATTTTAATTTTTTTAACTATTTATTCTACAATATTTTGGAAAAAAGGATATATATTTTATTATACAATATTTTAATTAATTTTTCAATTTATTGATTAATATAAATATTTTGAGTATTTAAAAATATACGTATTAAATAAAAAATTAGTTTAAAATATAAGGAATGAATTGTTTTTATGTTTTATAAAGGTTTATAAAAAAATTCTATATTTTTGATAGAGTTTTCATAGTTTTCTTATTTTTTTTAAAATTTTGGTCGACAACAATAATATTTTTGACATTTTCGTAAAATTATATCCCGACATCTTTACCAACATCGACATTTTAAACTTTATATATAATAACAAAAAAGTGAAGAAACAAACATAAGCAGTAAGTAACAATAGATAGATCATTTAAATATGAAGATTATTCCCCTTACGTGACATAATGAATAGAACACTTAATGTGTTTTCTCTCTATGTGCAATCTCTCACATTCTCTCCTATTTTAAATATTTTTTCCATAAACTCTCCATTTTTGTCATACGAATAAGGTTAAAGTTGAAGCTTTTGCCGCTCGATCAATGTAGATGAAGCTCGATCGATCGAAAAGGGTTTTGAACTATCCAGGCAACGATTAATAAAAACCCAAGATTAAGTAGATTGAATACAATCGATTCTTGATCGATCGAACCCAACTTCAATTGATCTATCCCAGTTTTAAATTCAATCGAGAGGACTTTGATCGTACATGATCGATACTCGATCGATTAAGTAACATATATACTATATGTTTTTATATATCTAATATGAAATCTAACGTAATTAAGAACAAGCATATACCTAAAACATATGGACTTGAAGCTTTGTAGTTTCTTCGATTTGAATAGTGATCTTGAAAACGTTCCTAGAAACTAGAAACTAATCTACATTTAAATGTTTTATTCACAAATATCAACAATACTTATAAACCTTACACACTTATGAAGAATGTACTTCTATTGTGGGAATTTATGAACGACAGGTTCATTCATGATAATACATAACTGCAATTTAATGTTATTAGAACTTAGAAGTGTCGGGCTTGTTTGCAGCATCCTTGGTCTTCACGAAGTATGTTCTGTTTCTGGCTTTTTGCAAACCTGAATTTCTATACTTTGATTTTGATGACGAGTTCTGTTTACCAGCTTCATTATTGCTCCCACAGATTAGAGTTAAGAGATGAGTGGAGGCTAGAGAATCGTAGAGCATTTGCCAACATATGGTCGGATATGGTGTTTGGAATATCATTGTTCATTCTTTTGTATTGCAATCAGAATAAAGTGAGTTATCATTATCTTTTACTGTCTCACAACAAGATGTTTTTCAGAACTTTATTATCAATAATTCATTAATTTGAGAACATCATCTATCAAATTTGGTGAGTTTATGTTGCTATTTACATACATGGTCATCATTATTGTCATCCCGTTGCCCAAATTATTTATACGTGCATTAATTGCAGCATTGAATATTGTTGTTTATGTTATTAAATTAAATTCTTCTGTTTTCAATTTCACACCTTTTACCGGTTCTAATCGCCTTGTTTATATGTGCTAAAAACTGTATGGCAAAAGCTATTTGAAATCTTCTTCCAAATATCATAGTACTAACCATACTTTCATTTTATGCAGGTAGCTTTGCTGAAATTTACAGGCTATAAAATAATAAATGATATTTCAGATACTGGGAAGGCATTTTTAATCATTCTTCTTACAGATATTTTTCTAGGGTAATCATTTTCTCTTTTGCTAAAGAGTACTCTTTAGTTCTTTCTTGTTAACATTATTTATTGCATCATTTTAATTAAAAACAAATTTGCTTACAACGTAAAGTACACTAGTGAAACCCACCATCCATTAGTCAGACGCAGCCACCATGTTGGGTTCTTTTTTTCTTTCTATTTTTGGGAAGGGTTACTTATTTTCCTCAAGAGTCAACTTCGTCCATTTTCTACCGGATATGTTTTGTTGTAATTCATGTAGCCTTGAGGCTTGAGGTACAATTATGGGACAAACTGGTTTAGATACTATCTATTATTACCCACCTGCTGCTGTCTTTTCGCGGTACCTCTTCATTTATCCTCTGTTATTAAATGATTATCAGATTGGGATTGAGCATGAGTCTTGAACTGTTTATTCATATTTTATGTGACTGAAATTTGTGCTTGTCAAATCCTTTTAACATCCAACATTGAACATCTTCAGGTATCACTCTGAATCTGGTTGGCAGACATTGTTAGAGATTTTTGTTGACCATTATGGCTTTGAAGTCGATCAGTCTTCAATAACCATTTTTGTCTGCTTGGTCCCTGTCATCATTGATGCATGCGTGAAACTTTGGGTAAGCTATGCATGTTAATGACCTCCTCTGTAGTCTATTGTTTGACAAAACATTAAAATTTTGCTTTTTAGATCCCCATTGAACAGTTCTTTGATATCTCTATTTCTGTGAAAACTATTAAATGGGAATATGGAGGCAAATCAATTTCTTCTGCTTAAGCTGTTCGTGCAATAAGAAATGGAGTGAGTCCATTACAATACTGAATGAACTGTATTCTTAAGATGAAAGATATATGCTGTATTTGTCTTTCATGTCAAGATTATGTCCATGGTTAAATCATTTCAAATGCTTGATGCACAAATATCATACAAAATTCTTCGTTATTTCAGACATAAGGTTATCTCACTTCCTGTTCTTCAAAAAAAAAAAAAAATTGCTTCTTTCTTATAATTATGAGTAAACCAATGCATTAATTGGTTGCTGTTAACTTGTTATCAAAGGTGTAATTTATGTTATGAGATATGGGAGGGTAAACTAAGCATGAACTTGAAAACATGATTGAATAATACGGAGATATCTCTATTATCTGTTGACATATGCCATTATAACACTCGTTTTGTTAATCTATATTTTGCTCTACAGATGTTCAAATTTTTTCCAAGATTATCTCCCAAGGTGACAAACATATTCCGGGAAATGAAGCGTCATTAGGAAAATTCTTTTCTGAAATTTTCCTTTTGAATCTTCGAAGATATCAACCAAGCAAGGTTGCATGTATGATGTACCCATCAATACTACATTTTTCTACCATGGTTCTTTCTTTGATTTTTCAAAGACAAACGCCACTGTAGCTGCCAAGTTTTATAGAATTATTATTGTTTTTAAGCAAGTATATAACAGGAATGGATTGCATAGGCTTCATTTGGAATTACTCAATTGGATAATTGTTTTTCGCTTGACCGAGTTAGTTACTCGAATTTTAAATAAATTTATTGTCTACTTTTCAAAGAAGTACCAATTATGTCTCAATTTTCTCTCTTTTAAATGATTGAAAATCTAAAGTTTATAGTTTTGTACGAAGAATAACTCAATCCAATAAAGAAAATGGAACAAATTAGTAATTTGCCTTTTATTGATAATCCCCAAAGTCAAAGCTTGGAATTTTCCATTTTCAGCCACAATTAATAAGGATGAAATGGAAGAAAAAAGGAAAAAAGAAAAATCAATAGAAGACAATAGGGAAGGAAAAAAATACACATAAAAAGAAATTTGTGAGTACTTATATTAAAATATTATTTTAATATCAATCTAATTATAAATAAATTAATTATTATATAGTTATAAATCTTTTCGGATGTGAAGATTTAAAACATATATATATTTTTTAATAAACATTAACACAAGACAAACAAAAGAATAAGGTAATAGTAAAAGTTAGGCAATTACACCGTACATTTCAAAAACTCCAAAAACAATCTACACTATAAGATTAGGAGGAGTGGTGCGCTGTTCGTTTGATCAATTATTAATTTATTTTAAAAATTATTGAGAACTTTTGGGTAGATTTATAAATTTTCAAAAAATCAACCTTCAAATTGATTTTATCTACTATTTCGGTTTGAATTCGCTTTGAGATCAGTTAATTTAGTAATTTTAGACCTACTTTTTTTTATATTTTTTACAAAAATATAATTTAAAATTAATAATAATTATTAACATCTTTTTTTAGAAATGTTTCTTTATTAAAAATTAAAATTACTTAATAAAAATTTAAAATATATAATACATCCCAATTTAATATGAAGTAAAATATGAAAATAAAAATTATCAAATTGATTGAAGTTGAAAAGCAAATAAGAAATAAAGCTAATACACTATTATCAAGAAAATTTTGTTAAAATATATTTACCTCTACCAAATTTATTTTATAAATTTATAAAAAATGATAAATATAAATTAATTAACATATAATATTATAAATATGATGAAATAAAAATATCTAACTATTAGGTTTTTAAAATTTTAAAATTTATATAAAAAATAAATCAATATCTACAAAATGTGGATTTAATTCAATCTTAAATTAGATTATAATTTACTTGTTTTATTTTCAATATTTATTATATATGTAATTAATATATAATAAATATGTAAATAAAAATAATTAATTTTATATAAATGATTATTATTTATAAACCACGTTCGTTCACGTAATTTTTAAAAAGAAAAAAAATATTTATTATAAGTTGTATAATTAAAATTAATATAAAAATTAATTATATTATTTTAATTAATAATTATCAATTATATTAACAATATCATAATTTAAATTAAAAAAGTTACTATTTTAAAAATATATGTAAATACGTCATATTAAAAATCATGATTACCAGCCTACTTGTTAAAATGCCAATCAAGTGCTATAATGAAAATAATTTCTTTTCTCATAAAAAAATCTTACCCGCTTTTATTAGGTCGGAACTTTTACTTTCGTTTCAGTTATATTCATTATTTTTACTCTCTTTTTCTTTTTTAACTACCAGTGAAAGAGAAAAAAAAAAATTTATATAGCAGACCATTGAATCTAAAACCCCCTTTTCATTTTCTCTCTTTCTTTCAAAGCCAAAAACCCTCGATTCAAGAATTCTCCATTTTTTTTTATTTCGATTCAACTACTGCTTCTGGATTCCGTAATTATTTTCCTGTGTTGTATCTAGTACTTTCAGATCGTTGAATTATGGAGAAGGTTCAGAACGAGCGAGATCGAATCGGCAGCACTGGTAAAAAATATATATATATATATTTAATTCTTCATTTTATATTGAGTAATGGAACTTATAATATTTAAGTTATAATTTTGTTATTAATATGAATTCGTTGTTTAGGCTGCTTAAAAAAAAAAATTCCTTTGTAGTACTCCTAGATAGTTTTCCTTTAGATTTGATAGCAGTGCTTTATTCGTTCACTGTCAAACGGTGAATGTATAGATTTTAGCTTGTAAGTTTCCGAATGCTCTATGCTTTTGCTGATAATTTTTGTAAAACCCAACGGAAAATATAGGGGGAAAATATTGGTTTCTAGGGTTTCCGTCAGTGTTGAAGTTATTTTTTTACTCACCTTCTGATTTCCAATTGGGCTTTGAGTATTTGGCATTTTTGTTTTGATCCCAAGAGAAGATTGCAAAATACATGGAAAATTGGGTTATTTTCGTTCATTGTTTGAATCAATGACTTGGTCTTTTCCTAGGTTTAATCTATAATTGTTTCAATAATGTATTTTGCCTACATTATTCACTTGAGTGAATGATGACATTGTTTCAAGATTGCATAACACTGATCCCCCCTCTTCTCTATCTATCTCTCACACACACGGTCTTACGAATTTGCGGAGATTACATGTGATTTTGGTGAACAGTCTATCCGCCCCTTCTCCTGTAAAGTTACAAGGTTATTTTGCCAAGTTCCTTAGAGAGAGTTATCTCATTGTTGAAAGTTGTTTGAGTATTTCCTGGGAGAATGCATTTGCTTGATTAACTTCGTAGTGAAAAAAAGATTCAATTGATTTGTAAGTTTTTATTAGGAACATCAGAATTTTAATGAACAATTTTCTTTTAGGCTGTGTTTTGATTTGTTGGGCCTTGGTGCTTGATTCATATATGATGACAAACTGATTTCTTACTTTCTTTTTTCTATTGTATTTTTCTTTAATTAATTTGTTATTTTCTTCTGGAAATTTGTTTTCCTGTGTATAGTCTTAGTCCCTTTTCTTTGTGCACGTGAAGGAAAAACCCCAGAGCTTGCTTTAGATATGATAAATCATTTTACATCTGTTTGCTGGGGAATTAAAATCCCTTCTATTTATCTCATGCATTCATCTTTGTTCTCTAAATTACTTAGCACCAAAATTACCATTTTCTGATGCAGGAGAGAGGCCTATTAGAGCAGATATCTTGAACGAGCAGGTACTGAATGTGAACTCCCTTAAAAGTACTTTTACACTTTTTCTTGAATTTATTTGTTGGCATGGGTAGTTTGTCACAATAGCCATTTTATTTTTCAAATATATTATCAGCCTGTTTCGCCCAACGATGAAGGGATTGTTTCAGTGAATCCTTCATCAGATGCAGTCATCATAGGGCCTTCAAGTAATGTCACAGAACAAACAAAGTCTTCAGATACTGGCCAGGGCCCTGGTTCTGGCCCTCCTATTGCTGATTTTGCATTGCAAGAGCAGAGTGCTACACAGACTGGTAATATTATTTATTCTCTGTTGCCCTTATTAAATCGAAAGGATTTTAAGCATTTCCACTCCTACTCTCCCATTACCCTTATTCTAGACTGCTGAATTTTTTCGTGTTATTATTTATTACACCTTTTGGTGGGGCCATTAATCTAAAACTTTTGCATGACTTTAGCGTATGGCAGTTTCACTGGTACTTGGGATGGATATCCTCGATATCTTAATATTGATGGTTCACATGTTATATCACCGGTGAGGAATCAAGTCTTTCATTTACAAAAAATATGAGATCTATATTCAGGTTTAGATTAAACTTTCTCCAACATTTTTTCTCAATTTTCTTTCCTTTCCCATTTTTGACGTCTGAACAGGTCATGTATGATGATCGGTCACTTGTGTTTCATTCTGGTTATGGCTTCAATCCTGAATTTGCATATGGACAGTATTCTCCGGTTGCTACACCTATGCCTTCTGTAATGGTAGATGGCCAACTATACTCTCCTCAGCAGGTTCCATTCTCTCCATCTTATTATCCTCAGCCAGCTCCTCCAAATTTGTCTCAAAGATCTTCAGCAGTTCCAGTCCAACCAACTGAGTTCATACGGCCAGAAATTGGTAATACTGAGAACATGCTTTTTGGGCCAGGATCGGGTTACTTGGTAAACTATGGGTCATTAAGTGGAGCAAATTTTTCTGGAAATATGAACTCTAGTCCTGTAACATCTCATGCACTGTATCCACAACCGATTGGTATACTTGGGTCGTATGAGCACAGTGCTGGCCAGGTTTGTTTGTATTCGGTTTTGTGTCTGCTGTCCATGATGCTCTACAGTGTAATAAAAAATTGTTTATACAATTATAACCACAAAGCACAATGGTTTTGCACTAGCTTGATGCCTTGCTCTGAATTGTTTTATATACCTTCTGTATATTTAAATGTTGTTCTGCTAAATATTGAATGAGCTTTTTTCTTCGTCAAAAAATCCGCATTTACCTAAAAAGGAGTAGTTTGATTTACAACTTAAGGGAATTGTGTTTTTCTTTATTTTTGGCAATGTTACCCTTTAGATAACAGTCTTTTCTGTTAGGAGTATTTTAGATATTTCTTTCTTTTTTTAATTTTTTGGGCCCCATTAGTTGCCTTTTATCTTCCTAAGCATTAAGGTTGCTTTCTCTGGGTGATTATGAAATTCGGCATAACATGTTGATTAAATCTGAAGCAATAAATGATTCATTCGAACAGTCATTTCTTATTGAACACAGGATAATGAGCCCTGAAATTTGGAGTCTAAAACATACCATTGTGCACTAAATAAGTGGTTAGTTGTCCTTTTGCTACCTAGGTATGTAATGGATGCAGCGACTTATAAATAACAATAATAATAGTAAATGGTTGCATTAGAAATTTTTTGTAGGTAGTGGTTAATTCCCCAGGTAGCGGCTGTTTTACATATTTATCATTTTTGTACTGTTTCTCTGCTGTTAGAAATTTTTTGTAGCTTGTCATTGATCTCTTGTCACTTTTCAGATATCTCAACAGCAAAGAGAATCACATGGATATGGATTGGTGCCAAATTCTCACTATCCTTCTGGTACTTCTTATCAGAGATTTAGTTCCAGAGGTGCTTCAATTCCTTATCCAGTTGCTAATAGTCAAAATCAATTCACTCTTGACAAAGGCAGAAGAAGAGACAGAGACAGGGACTCCAATAGTATGTCTAATGATGTGCGCGATGTTATGAGTGAACATAATCGAGGACCACGAGCTTCTAGACTGAAGCAAAAGAGTGCATCTGAGCAGGGCCATTCATCTAGCTCTAGCAAAAATGGTTCATTTATTGAAATTTCTCTTGATTTGTACAACCGGCCAGATTTTGTGACAGATTATGAGTGTGCAAAGTTCTTTGTTATTAAGTCCTTTAGTGAAGACAACATTCACAGAAGTATTAAGTATAATGTGTGGGCTAGCACACCACATGGAAACAAGAAACTTGATGCTGCTTATCACGAGGCAAAGGGGACAAAAGAGAGCTGCCCAGTTTTTCTATTTTTTTCAGTATGTTAACTTTCCTTTGTTTCATAATTCATCCTTAAGTTTATGTTATTTTGATTCGTGTGAGGTCTCAAGTGTCACTTGGAGGCTTCTTGATGTTTACGCCTAAGAACCTGCACCAGTTGCTCACATCCTGGAGGGATTTTCTATTTTCATTCATTTAGTGTACTTTTATTTGTGTTAAATTAGATGAATAATATATTTGGATTTGACTTTAGGTAACTTTGTTAAAAATGCATGAATTACTGTTCACATTAGTCAGTGAATCTGCATTGCGTAATTTAAACTGTTGGCTATTCAAGTAAGAAATATGTTGCACTGTATTACTTGTCAGTCTTATATCTTGACATATTTATAGGTTAATGGAAGTGGACAGTTTTGTGGCATAGCTGAAATGGTTGGACCTGTAGACTTTGAAAAGGATGCAGAGTACTGGCAGCAAGATAGATGGAGCGGACAGTTCCCAGTTCGGTGGCATATTATTAAAGATGTTCCTAATATTCGTCTCCGTCACATTCTACTTGGGAATAACGATAACAAGCCTGTTACTCACAGCAGAGATTCCCAAGAGGTTGCATTCCTTTTTTTCTTTAGTTTACTCAAATTAAACCATGCTTTGTTATTGTCTTGCTTTGACCTAGGTTGGACTCAGAAAATTTTTTATTTGATAAACTCATAAATGTTCTTTTAGTTGGCCTGAGGCTATGACTCAAAGATGAACTCATGTCTTAGTTCCAGCATGATGATTCATGTGACCCACATATTTACTTGGCTAAGAGACTCCAGGTCTAAATTTACAGGATATGGCTTAAGGATATGTAACCCAGGTCAGGCACAATAAACAAGAAAATGGTAATAGTAGTCTCATAATTATGTGAAAGTGAGCACTTTAGTGCTGTCATTTTCATTCAATGCACTTCTAGTCCCTTAATTATTGAAAATGAGGCATTTCTAATCTTGTAATTATGAAATGGGTACCTAAGTTCTTATTCGTCCTATCCAAAAAGCAGGAGTAAAGTTTCATTTCCATAATTATGCGACCCAAATGCCCTAGATAACAATAGCTGGACCAAAGGGCTCATTTTTCAATAATTACGGACTTGTACTGCTCATCACCCGCTAGATAACGTACTCAACGTCAGGTGTTAAGATCTGGAATATATATATATATGTGTGTGTCTCCTTCGTGTCCTAAACACCGGAAAAGTCTATAAGAGATCAAAATATGCTGATTTCCATAGGTGTCCTAATCTCCATCAGGCGGTTAAGCATACAAATGTATTCTCATTAATACAAGTCTTATTTGGAACTTTTTATTTTGTTATATCTTTGTACTTCTCTATAGCATTAGCAAAAAACAATTACTTATTTGTGCTTTTGGCTCATTGCTAATGATAGCATGGTGTCTGTCTTTTTTTGCTCAAATGTAAACAGGTAAGCTTGAAACAGGGTATTGAGGTGTTGAGAATCTTTAAGGACTATGATGCTAGCACATCTCTTCTAGATGATTTTGACTTCTATAACGAGCGGGAAAAAACATGGAAGGAAAGGAAAGCCAAACAGCAAGCTTCCTCAACTGCAGGTGTTACTCATTCACTTGCTGATGATTCCATTCATGAAGTGTCTAACAGTTTTGCTCAAGGACTCAAGTTGGCAGAGAGTCGGGACTTGGAATAAGTTAATTGTGAGTGTTGTTCCTTTTTCTTATGACAACTCACCCCACCAGTTGGGCAACTTGTCGAGGCTTGAGATTTGTTAGAGAGGAGGTATTATTAACAAAAACATGTGGTTAACACCGGAACGAACCTACTGACAAGAATGTAACAATTTTATCAGCTGCAAGTTGCGTTTAAACACTTGAGTGTAATTGGTAAGACATTGCGGACAACACCACCCTATTATTTCGTTCTTCTTTTCTTTTCTCTCTTCTCAAAATTTCAGAATTCTACACTCGCCAACAATCGAGTGGTACTTTGGCCTCTCGGGCAGTGAAGGCTGCACCTGTCTTGTTCTTCTTCCCTTCATTTAACATTTCAGAGCAGTTATGGTATTCCAGATTCATGCTGAGCAGGTAGAAAGGCTGTTTGATATTTCATACTGATTTATTTTGTGACCTATTTTGAGTTTTCTTAAAGTCAGATGATTTTTAGGCGTAAGTACATGAATGCACTGCAATGTTGTAGAGGAAATTCTATTTACCATGTCAGATTAGATATTGCCAGTTTCTTTTCTACCTTTCCTGTGGGCTTGAAGAATTTGTAAAGCCTGCCCTTTCCTGGAGTCAAATTAATAATAAATTTATTTTTTTGTTGAAGTTGCATTAATACAAAACTGAACTACCTCTATTTCTGTAACTTGCAAGAGCTGTTCGTTTATATTTGAAGTATTTTGGCCTTTTAACCTATCAAAGTTGTTTACATTGTTTCACGCTTTTACTGTTATTGCACTACAATTTTACCGAGACTTCAAATTAGTAGAGCAAATGGTAACCATAGTGGTTAAAATGCTTCGCAGTTCTGCTAGTGCTCACAGTAGTGTAGTAAACCTTAATTCAATACTTGGAAACAAAGAGGGTATCTTTTTTTTTTTCCCTTTTCAAAGAGACAATTTCATTAAAATGTTGTAGGAAAATGATTAAAAAATTGAAGTCAATATACCACCACTATTCTGAAACCCAAAAAACTAGAAATTAAGCGCTTACGGACTTTTCCTTGGAAGACTCCTAATTTTTCACATCAAGATGTTTTGTGGGATGATCACCAAGTCCAAACTCTGTTTTGTGGGATAATCACTAAATCAAAGCTCTTCCTTTTGGTCATTCATCTGTTTACGTGATAAAAGAATAATAACTTTGACATAAAGCATGGGTCATTGATCACCCATCTACTATTATACGGGTTTAAGAAAAACAAAACATAATGATTTCATCAATCACATCATTACAATATGGAGGTGAAATCAAAACAAAGGGAGTTCTTGATTGTTGGCAATTGTTGTATAGTTTTTCCTGGTATCTTTAAAACTTGTAACCATAAAAGTAGTATCTATTAATCTATTTCATATATTTTATTTATTAAATACAAATCTAGCACATCATTTTATTTTAAACGTCATTCAATTAGATTATATTTAAATTAAACTGCAGTTATTTAAATTCATTCAATGTTAAATATCATTCAATTAAAACTCGTTTAATATTATTGAGTATTATTTTTGTTATTATAAGTTTTATAGGTGTTACTTTTTAAATTCCATCCAATTACGAGGATAAGGCCTACATTTTTGCTATTACTCTTCGAGGTCTCATCTTGAACCTACCCAATAGCCAACCTAAATGGAAAGACAAATACTTTTAGGTGGGTGGCGATATATGGGGTAGAGATCCTATAGCCCCGGTACATGTTATATGGAAACATAATTTTGACACCTTAATGCCATGAGGTCAAGAGATGCTACTCTATCTTGAGCATGATGACAAGGAAAAAGTATGTCGTCTTGAGTTGCAAAACTCCTTGCGTATGACCTATAAGGAGATTCTAATCAAACCCCATTTCGAGCCCGTTATGGGGTGGAGAAACTACCTTACTAGACCTTAAGGTTTATACATGTAGTACTTATATTTTTTGTTCTTTTATTCATTTCAATTCTCATTACTCGTTTCTATCATGCATGTATGGATTTCACTAACATTGGAATCGATGACTTGGTGGTAAATTTGGGGGTCGATGAGTTGATTGAGATAGACTTCCTTGAGTAGCTCAAAAAAGAAACCTGTGAAGTGGAGACCTCAATCGACCAGGAAGGAACCTCATCTGATGCGACCTTCCTCCTTAAAAAATTCACATGGGACCACACCTTGTACCTCCAAGAAAAGAAAAATGGATTCTCCTCCTCATGAAGTGGATACTTTCCCTATTCATGTATTTCAACCAGATACATGTCGGGTGGACAATATACATGTCAAAAATATTTGAGTGGAGAGTACCTCAATAGCCATCTTTGAATAGGAGGTTTTTTGGAAGCTTGAGGTACTCTTGGATTACACAGGATAACACATGGGGAGATGTCTTCTAGTCGTATATTAGAGGTATATATTTGCATACTTCTATTTATTTTCTCATAACTGTATAATTCTAACATTGTTTTCTTTGCAGACTGTGTCCCTCATAAAGGAGGGAAAATTGCCAATATTACATGTTATGTCCGTGCACAAGAGGTTGAAGCCATGGTTGTCCAATTCTAAGATGTTTTCAATGAAAAAGAAAGGCTTGGAAGATAAGTAAGAGTGCCTTAGAATTTATGAGGCCAAAATCATAGATATAGGAAATGACCTAGTGGATTGTATCCAGAAGTTGAAGGTCGCTTCCAACTTCACCTTAGAGAGGGATACTTTGGTCGAAGAGATCGAAAAATGGGTTAAGCTAATCGAGAAATGAGTTGGTTGGTTGAGAAACGTGCTAAATTGGTCGAGGACATCACGGGGTCTATCAAGAATGAGGTTTCTACCTTAACAAAAGAATTGACCTCGTTAAACGACCTGGTGACTAGGTTCAAAGAAGATTTTACCCGTGTGTATCGTGAGGGAGTATCTTGGGTGAAAAACTTTCGAGCTCAACTTGTGAAGTTCAACTCTCTCCCCCCTTTCTTAGCCATTTAACTCCCAAAAATTGTATTACGCTTATTTATTTACTTAAGAGAAATCCAGCTCTTGAATTTGTAATTTTTTCAACTTTTTAATTCATTTTTTGTTCTATCTTTCATCTATTAATAAATTCATTCCAAACATCTCGTGTCATGGAATTCACAAATATTATCCTTATTGATTTCATTACAAACTTTATTGTGGACAAAACCAACATGATAGAGTCATATATGCATATGGTTGAACAAGGTTGCATATTCTCACCACATGGGGTGGAATGCAAACCTTGAATGAAAACAATGGGGTTGATTTGAAACAAAACGTGATATCCATTGTGATCGATCCCTTGTTAAGTGATATGGATACAGGTTTTGTGAGATATGGAAAAAATGCCTTGTTCAATATGTTCATAAGGTAAAAATTTCACCTATTCATGACAGGTGAGGCTTGATGAATGATGTTATAAGATTATCCAATGAAATCCCACCTCAAGTTGCACCGAAAAAATCCAAACGACGCTCACATAAAACCCTAATGACTCTTGTAGATGAGAATGATGTACCTTGTGTGGTATGTCTTGATAAGCACCTTCTTTCACTTTTTGAGAATGAAATTTTTGACGATAAAGCGTCGCAAGATGACCTATATCATCCCTATGGCACCCCAGAAGATCGTTCATCTATCTCTCGAGTAAGAAAAAATAAAAGTTCAATTTGGAACATGGCTAAGCATCGTTTGCTCGAGGTATTTGTCAATAAATTCCTCTCTTTATGGCTACTTGATTTTTAACACTTTTGTTTCGTAATTGGTGTCTATTGTTCATGATTTTGAGAGGACTACTCGACAACTATATGGAGTAGGTCTTCGTGTCAAGAAATACATTGAAGCTTGCATGTAAGAACTTTAGGGTCTTCAAGATAATGTTTGTCTAATTACAAAGGATGTGATGCAATGCTTTTCAAGAATCAAAACTTGACTCTCAAATGAGACGAATTGCGCCAAGATGTTGACACCTTGAGATGTAAACTAAGCAAAGCAACTAAAGAACATTCCTTGTGCTCTAAGAGGTTGATCATTATAAGATAAGTTATTTTGAGACGCAAAGATTTTCGCGTGTCGTTAGAGATGAGAATTAATTGATGTATTTGTATTGTTGATGTAATCTTTTAATGAAATAAGACTTTATTTCTCAATTTGTTTTGCTTTATTGTTAAGAGGAGGTCTAGAATTGTTAACTCAAGATTCTTACTCATAATGAATCATACATCTCCTCCTACATATTTAGGGGTTATCACTTTATATTATTCATGAAATAAGTGATAGAAATAAGTCAAAAAGTACATTCTTCATTTATTCTATTCAACTCAAAAATGAGGTTCATTTTTGTGAACTCACGTCTCTTTCTTAAGATAGATCATATGCCTATTATATTCACATCTTAAGTAGGAGAGATCGTTTGACCTCCTCCTGTATACTTGAGAATTATCGTGTTATTTTATTCACAAGACAGGTGATTGGAATAAGTTAGAAAATACATTCATCACTTACCTTGTAAAATCTAACTTGGTACTCTTTCGCGAATTATTATTATGATGCTTCATATAATAATATTTTATGCTGTAGTTTGCTCATATCTCTTGGTGATTAATTATTTTACGTGAATGAAGAGATAACTCAATAACAAATAAAATAAAACTAAAAAGATAGAAATTAAAACATTGAATTTTAAGTAAAAACATACTTATAGTACAACTGATCCTTTATTCATTAAGGTGAAAAGCATAAAGGCAATAATAGCTTTAGAAACTCTCTCATTTTTGTTTTTTCTCTCGTACTAACCTGAATATAAAACTTATGCTTAGATAAAAAAAAATTCTATTATTTTATAAGTTGTGGCATTATCATAATTGATATGACAATTAATTATACGTTAAAAATTATAAATTTTACTGTTTTAATTAATAATTATCTATCATATTAGTAAGTTCTACCGTTTTAATTAATGATTATCTGTTAATTAGTTATAATTATACTTAATAATTATCTGTTAATTAGTTATAATTATACTTAATAATTATCTGTCACATCAATTGTAGTCCACTCACATCAATTTTGGTTGTAACACAGCTTGTGACATAAATAAGAAAGAGATATTAAAATGTACTACTATCAAACTACATGATAGATTATTTCATGACCAATCAAGGCTCCAATGTAGTTATTATTTGCTTTTGATCTAATAATAAGACTACCTCTTTTATGTTTCAATTCACAAATTTGAATCACCTTAAATATTATTTATTCTAAAAAAATTAGCTAATATTTCATCTTTTTGATCTTTAGGTAACGATTCTATTTTAACTTTAATTCCAAACCTATCCTTCTTCTCATAAGAAATGAAACCTTTTAACTCTATTTGACACAGCAAAATCTAATGTGCTGTTTGGAATTAATGCCAATCGAACATGTCTGCACAAAAGAGAGGATCGACAAAGAGCAGCCGTACTATTGACCTTTCTAGGGAGACATCCATCCAATGCACTACACACAATAATGAGCTATTAGGCACAACTCCCCTCTCCCCGTTGTAGCGTCCAAAAAATGCCAGTCGGGTTCTAAGGTCCAGGGATGGTTCGGATAGGACCGACCAAAACAGCTGCCTAATTGGAATCTTCTTCTCCCCATTACTTCTCTAATATATCAGTGGCTACAAGATAGATTTCCTAAGTCATGGTATAATTTTCTCTTCTAATCAAGCAAGCTGCAATGAAGCATGTTACATCCCTTGTCGAGGAGATAATGATAAAAGTCATAATACTGTACGTACAAAAAAAACTTGTCAAATGATAACGAAGCAACATCCCAATACCCATTAGGCACTTTACCACAGTAGCTCCCAAAAATTACTAGACTTAGTGACATTTTCTGTTATCTTTAACTTGGCTCTAAAAGGACCGTGCCTAATAGATTCTGTTATCAGTAGCACATGATATGTAAAATTTCAAGAAAAGTGAAAAAAACATTCGAGTTGTGTTTTCTACAAAAAGCCCCGTACAAGTTGTACATTCTTCTTGTGTACACAGTTGCTGTCAAATACTGACTTTCAACGTTTGGCGGATTAAAGCAACAAAAAGCTTGACCATTTGTTATGTCCCACCCATTTGAGGGAAAAATGAAGTGAGACTTGTAAAGTAAATAGAACAGATCTAAAAACAGGAAGGTAAGGGATTTTGTATAGATACAAATACAAAGGAAGTCTCTGTCTTCCATCCAGAATCTATTAAAATAGAAACCAAAACCAAATTATCTTATCACAACTTTTCCTTTTTCTATCTTAAGAAAGAAAATTAACCTGATAAATACACGAGGCTACAACATAATCACCTTCTCTTACCTCTTTTTTCCTTTTTAGTCTTCTTTTCTTGCAACTTTCTTTTTCAACTTTTCAGGGGATCAATCTTTTGTCATTGGTTGGGCCATGCAGCACCTAAAACGAGCCTTACGAACAGTTGTCATGATCTCTGTTTCTGCATCCTCAAGCAATCTCACAACTTCAGGGAAGGTTGGCCTGACGTCGGGGTTGGGATCCCAGCAGCAGGTCATTATCCCACCAAGAACAGGTAAGCAATCATGGGGGATGGTTGGACGGACACTCTTATTGACAACTGCAAATGCTGCTTGCACTGCTGTCATGTTCTGAAAGGGAAGCATTCCTGTTATGAGCTCCCAAAGAACAATACCAAAGCTGTAAACATCCACTTTATGTGTGTAAGGCCTGTGCTGGATCATCTCCCTGCAAAGTCAGATATAAAAAATACAATCAATACCATCACGGAAAAAGGGGAGGTTTCGAGCAAAAAGTAATCAACTTTGTCCTTCTTGTGTGCATAACCACGGAAAACGTTCATAGGCAATATCAACATGATAAAACAAGTTCTCACAAGCAAGTTGATAGATCTGTGTATCATAAAAGATCTAATTTAGATATAAATACTGATTCATACAGGCCTAATTTAGAAAATAGATGCCTAAAAAATTTATTTATGAGAAAAATTTGCATTAAATGCCCTTGAGATTAAGTTTAAGAGGATAAATGCCACACGTAACCCGATGTGCATGAACTTTCAAAGTTATTACAGCCTAAACAAAATACCTACTTTACCAATATATTGTGCAAGATGATTACTTATAATACATCACATTCTTGACAAAGTACAAAAAATGATGATAACATACAAAGAAGCAAGAAAAATGTAAAGCCATGTCTCCGTGATAATTGTAATATCCTGTCTGCAAAAATGCATCATCAAATTTTGTCTCATGAACCGCATTAAATACCAACATATAGCACAGATTATATTTTTTAGCAACTTGCAAGAGAACAGACATGGAAACAAAATACCACCACTAGAAAGTAAAAAGTAGAGGAGTTATAAAAGAATGTGAAAATAGGTTAAGACCTTAGGAACATAATTTATGCATTTAATACTTGATTTTCAAGTTACAAGACAAACAAATTGAATAAAGAGCAATATAATCCGGTGTTAGTTATACAGGACCAAGAAATAAATAGCCCAAGTCAACCTAGAAATTTAACCAGATTAAATGCAAAACTTTGTATTGCTACAATTTTGTAAATTATGTTATGGATAATGTGTATTAATGAAACTTTCCCACCAGATAAGTCTTGAAAGTGTGTTTAACTCATTCTCGAAATTGACAACTTTATGAAGGTATAAGTTCTATGAATTATTCAGTTGATTGAACAAATTAATCTTTGTAGTAGTTTTTCATCAATTTTTATTTTTTGATCTCACTAAGAAAGAAGAGAAGGTGCATACAAATCAAGGAAACTAATAATTTGAACGAGTTTATCGTGTTTAAAGGCTGAAATTTTATGTTGTTATATCTTCTTATTGAACTTATTCTGACATCCATTTCACAACCAACCCACATACTTAGCAGTTAGCACAAGCTCTGGCCTCCTCCTTCGTCCCCTTAATCTATATAATCTGAATAGGATTTCAACAATGTTTTACCCCAAGTGTACTAATCTTGACTTTGATTTTAAATTAAGATACTAATGATTGAAGATTTCTCCAAAAGTCTTAAAAATGACTCCGTCTTAAAAATAACCTATTAAAAAACCATCTTCCTCTATTTTATAATTGATGTGTATTTATAGATATTATTAGAGATTAACCTTTCTTACAACTGATGAATTATTCTTTTGTTAATGTAAGTGATCCATTCTTAAACTCTAATCAATATCCCGTGAAAAGAAGTAAAATTATGTTCATTGACAATAAAAATAGAAATAATCTTTTTATGATGAAATATTAATAAATAAAGAATTTAATATATTTCACCAACTGACATCTATAAACATACAAGGTATATCTATGTAGAGTAGTATCTGAAACGGTTGGCTCTAGTATCATTTAATAAATCACCTCAAATTACATTCAAACTGTTACAAGATGGATCCAAAACCCAATCTCCAATACATCCTAAGAACCAAGTTCCTCGCTTAGAACCTAAAACTGAGAAGTAATGGTTAATTGACACTACTGGTTGCCATCAAGTCCTATCTCTTTGTGCACATCCACAACAAAACCACATCACCATACAATGAAGAGAGAATAAAAGAAGACAAGAACTTTACAAGTTTTCTCATCACTCCTATTCACCACGCAGCAAACATACGCAAGAAGAAACCTACAGCCTCAAATATCATGGATTTACAAAGAGCAGTGAAGAAATAATATCTCCTCCTAGGTGAAGCATTCTTGGTAATTTTATAGCGTACAGAGGTATAAATTTAACAGTTTTTTGCAACAAAAACAGACTAAGGAGCTAGTACTGACTGTTTTTATTAAGTTTATAACACACATCATGAACCAAAATGCATACCATACAGGGAAAAATAAAGAACTTCCTTGAGAGGGAAGAAGAGCTATCTGCTCCATACCGGCACCATCTGAAGAATCTTAGGGTACCACTAGAAACACATCAACATTATTTCCAGAAAACACAACTTTCGACCAATAGAACTCACCAAGTAGCAAGAGTATATATATACATATATATGTATGAATGTATATGTATACACTTCAAACATGTTAAAATCATCTAAGTGCTTCAGGACACCATTATTGACAGGGTGAAAGAGATACCTAGTACATGTTTGACTTTCTAGTTATGAGTGAAGATCTTTGTCACATTTATTTACAGTTTACATTTAATGCATTATTTGTGATTATGTTTCGGATATTACAATGGAGTTTTACATAATTAAAACAGGAAACTAACAAAAAGGATAAGCTAAACTTAATAAATACTAGATGATTGAAAAGTTTAACTCCAAAAAAATGATAAGAACTAACGTAATAAATACTAGCACCCTACCTCAAAAGCAAAATAAAGACAAGTGAAATAAGACAAGTTTCTCTGCCAACCCATGGAGAAAAACCCACATGTTTACCTTTTCTTCAGATATGAAATGGGATATTCATAAAAAGGAGGGGGGACTATATAGAATATGTGAACAAATGGTCCAGTTAAAGCAAAAGCTATAAATATGAAATAAAAATGGAGAGAAACACGTTATGCCAATGAAAGGATTCTTCTATAAATTCCATCAAACAAAGCGTAAATTAGATCACCAATGAAGCATTGCAGGTTGCCCTTCTCCACAATTCCTCGAACTCCTCATAATTAAACATTCTTTAAATCCTCTTCCTCCACATAATCAAAATTAAAGAAAAAGTAAATATTCTCCAAGACCCTTTCTTTATTCTTCCAAATACAATAAAATTCAACATGACAGCAGTTTCCAAGATGAAGAAATCGATCATCAAGTTTTTAGAAGAAAAATGAAGGAACATTTTCACTCTGATGAATCAAATATATTTAAATTCCATGGTAAAAAGCAAGTGCCACTAAGAAAACTGGAAAATATGCCACCAATCTAAGCAAACAGCTCATATGTAATGATAATCAAGAATCAACACCACAAAATCTCAACAAAAATCAGAAACATAAATCCAGCAGCAAGATACAAATATCTTAGCAAGAAAGACTACAGATCTAGAGGAGAATATCTATAATTTTTTTAGTTTCAAAAGGTAGCATGCACTTCTGCCTGCAAATGAAACAAGAATGTATCTATACAAAATTTAAATGATTAAAATAAACTGAAATCGATGTGCAAAGATTAAAACGTGGTAACTGAGTGCTGCATATAGAAAAATATATCTAAATACAATGCATCAAAAGCCAAAGCCTTACGGAGCCATCCAGCGATATGTCCCAGTTTCTGGTGTCATTCCCTCAGTCTGCACCTCAATCCGAGCAACCCCAAAATCGGCAATTTTTATTGATTTGTCTGCAAAAATCAAGAGATTGTCAGATTTTAGGTCCCGATGAATCAACCCTAGCCCGTGGACATATGCCATTCCTCTCGCAACATCCAAAGCTTGTTTGACTGCCAATTTCAAAGGAACTGAACGATTTTGGCGCTTTGTCAAGAATTGTCGAACTGAACCTCCCTTAGCATACTCAGTTACTATGCACCAGACCATGGGCTTACGGCAGGCCCCTATAAAACGAACTATGTTAGGATGCTTTAGTGCAGCCAGCATCTTGACCTCCTGTTGGAACTGTTGTTCCATCAGTTGAGCTCTTTCTGGGTCGTTTTCTGGCCTTTCCAAGAGCTTGATAGCAACATCCTCACTATTGTAAGTACCTCTGTAGAGCTTTCCAAAAGCACCTTGGGCAAAAGCTTCCCCCATATTCAGCTTGTTTAAGTCGATTGTCCATCTCTCATGATTCTCAAGCCCTTCTGTCGCGGTATTGCTGTCCATAAGAGCTCGAGCAAGTGCATCATCACTCAGAGCATGTGTGACCCTTCCTCGGCGGTTGACACTTTGTTGCATAGAGTAGTTGTCATTGGCATGTCGTCGCAGTCCTTGATGGTTCAAGATGCGAGTGTGTGAATCATTGGTATTTGAACCAACACTGCTGTTATCAACAGACATCGCAACAGACCCTCCATCGATAAGTGTTTGCAAGCTAGCATAACTATCAATAGACATGTTGGTACCTTCCCCAAGCTTATGGTAGAAGCCTTGAGACAAATCATAGTAGTTGTTATCATGGTTATTCAGGCCTATAATTCCAGTGAATTTTGCACCACCCTCCAACATTTTCTTCACTGACCAAAAAGTAAGGCTCGTCAAGATTCCTTACTTCTTCAGCATCACAAACTTCAAAGTCAGACGAACCCCCTCAAAAAATTCTGTAAGAAAATCAAACCAGGAAAAGTTTTAATTTTTAAACATGAATTGAGAAAAGAAAAAAAAAATCTAACAAAGAACATAAGTTCCAAGAAAACCCTCAGTTTTGCCTGTTCAACTAAAGAATATGATATCCAGTCCAGTGAACCAAAAACAAGGCTAGAATCAAGCATAATTATATAAACCCAATGAGCAATATTGCGTGCGAAATCAACCGGCAAATTTTTTTTTTTTTTTTGGAAAATAAATAAATCCTCTACCTTTGAAGTTTCGAAATGAATCAAAATCGGATGTCTTGAAGTTATTTTCTCCAGCTAATCACTTGCTTTATTACCATCAAAGAAAGAACACCAATTTCAGAAACATCATGATCAAATTCCAGATTTGACCCAAAAGAGAACCCGAACTAATATCAACAATAAACAAACACGGGATGAAATATTGACTAGAAAATCATTAAAACAACACTTAAGAAAAAGAATAAAACTATACGATTTATCTGTAAAGTTTACCGTATCATATAAATTTGGGGCACATGGATTTCAATTAGGACTAAGCAACGAAGAAAACGACAAGAAAATCGAGCAGATGAAAAGCAAAACGCACCTCGATGAAGATGTCTTGACCGCGTGATTCCGATTGCAAAGGCCTTCAACCTATCGAAGAGAGAAATGAGAGATCGAACTCGAAACAAATCGAAACTGATGCGGAAAATTAATGACACAATATCTTCTTTTTCCTCCTAAAGCTAGAAGTCGTCTAGTCTAGTCTTCTTTACTAATTTTTCATCGTCTTTATTTCCAATTTTTTATTTTATTTTTTTTTTATTACATTTTTCCCCACTTTAAGTATTTTTTTTTTCATAATACACTTAAATATTGAATGGTATTTTCTTATAAGTGATATTAGTCTACATAATTTTTCAGTTTTTCTATATTTAATTTAGAGAGAAAATAAAAGTATTCGGTGGTTGCCACTTGACAACTAACTTCAGACATGTCCATTGTGAAACATCCACGTGACCCAAAATCCTTTGAATAAAAAGAAATAAAACCGCGTGTGAAGACCAATGATTTTTATATCCAATAAAATCGGGACACGTATGCTTTTGATAAAGCACGAAACTGTTGCACACTTGCACCTTGCCTTGCATCACCATGACAACAAGAATAGGAAGTACGAACACTCTTCAGCAGACTCGGACTTCTCTAAGTCGGGCAATGACTGGGACAACGGTATTCCAGGCTTCGGCGTTAACAGATGTGTGAAAAAAATAATTGATAACTCCTGGTTTATATTAATTAGTGTATTGGTGTTAGATTAGGTATTAAATAAAAAAATTAAGATATTAAAGTAACTATGTATTAATAAGGCTAATTATATTGTAAAATATAAATTAATATATTTATTAAATAAATTATAATAAAAATAATATATTTAAGTTCATAATCATGAAAATATACCTTATTTTATATTCATATTTTTTTCATTATTATAAAAAATTTAATATATTATTTTATGTTAAATGTCATTTATTTGATACGTTTAAATTAAAATTAATTAAATTAAGTTATTTGACTTAAAATTTCATATCAAATTAGCATATGTTTTTTAGTATAATAATTAATTAAAATATTTTGTAACAATATTATAAATAGTAAATTGAAAACAGAGAAAAATATATCCATATTTATAAAAGAAATTAAGTATATTAACATAATATTAGTAATCGGATGAATGTTTGGCCTTTTTGTTACATGTTAACCTAGTATGTTTAATTTTGATTAATTATTGGATATATAAATTTGTGCAAATTGGATTAACCCAAATCAAAATATTATGTTCAATTTTGTCCAGGCTAATTTACAGTTCAAATATTATAGGATAATGTATATTTTAAAGTTTGAGCGGATTGGGTTTTTAAATTAATGCAATTCCGACTCTAAAACATAGGCATAACTTTTTGAACTTTAAGTTGGCTAAGTCAGTGTCGGAATATATATATATATATATATAATCTAAATTCAATTTCGGGTTGAATTTGGGAAAATCTAATATTAAATATGCTTGTTATTAAAATTATTCAATTGAAATGGATTTAATTAAACTTTTAATTAGATCATATCAAGTTAGATTATTATCTAACTAGTCAAAATTTAGGAGCTTATAAATTATCATATTTTTTAAATAAATACAATTTAAATTATTCACCTATAAAATCTATATTTTAAATATAAAAAAATTTCAAAGTAAAAGAGGGCATATTACTATATTTCACCTTCTATTATTATTACTTAAGGTGGATGATCCAGCGTTTATTAAAATATTTTTTTTATTAATTAAATTATAAAAAACTAATGACTTTTTTAAGATATTATAACTTATATTAGCTAATAATTTTATTAAAAAATAATATTGATAAATTATAGTGATTTTTGAAAAAAATTATTTAAATATATAGATGTTAATAAATATAAAAATTTAAATTATTGAATTATTTTTAAAATTAAAAAAAATATATAGTTAGATTATGTTTATTTAAATATAAAATTATATATCTATATTATTTATATTTAAAACGGTGACAACTAATATTATTGGGACCGGTTGCCCAAGACAATTTCATGCCATAAAAGATTAAAGGTCGAAAATGAATTAATGTTTTTTAGCTTAACTATTTTTTTTGTCCAAGGTACTAGATTGTGCAATAATAATCATAAAATTAAAGAAAATTAATTTAAAATTTAAAATAATAAATATTTTTATTTTTTAATACTGATTTTTTTAAAAAATAATATTATATAATTTTTATATATTGAGAATCAAACTCCAAAAATTTTGTACCTTGAGATTTGATATTACTATGTTACAACAACGTATGAGTAATAAAATTACATAGAAATTAATTTGTGTACATCCTTTAAGAAATATGTAGTAGAATCATCTTTTAAAATCAAAACTTCAAGCTTAAATTAAAAAAATTAATTGGAGCCACTACACATAATATAAATATTTATAGTTTATCAAAATCTTCTGTTATAGCATAATAATTTAAAACTTGTGTATGAAAATACCTGAGTTGAAAGTATATGTAAATCAAGTAACACTAATATGTGAATAGGAATTATTTATATTATGTACATATAAATACAAAATTAATAAAAGAAAAAAGCACATCTTATTAAATAAATGAAATCATAATTAAAATTAACAAGAAAAAATTGGAATAAGTAGGGATAAATTGATATGGTATTTTATATAATCCATTTATATAATTTTTTGGACCAAAATATATTTTTAAAGTCAACTAAAAAACTATCAAAAAATTAGAAGATAAAAACAAAACCAAACAAATGATGAACATAAAATAAATAAATAAATAAAATAAGAAAGAATTTTTATTTTCCACTTATGAATTATGATTAGGAGATTGATATTTTTGTAATATACATATTTTGATAAAAAAAATTAAAATTGATCATATTTTAAAATTGTTACAATACAATAAATGTAATGTTTATAAAGTTATGAGTTTAGTCTTTTTAAACGTTATTATAAAAAAATCATTTTTAATAATAAATAATAAAATGATAGTAAATTTGATAATATTAATACTAAAAGGAAATTAAACTTTTAAAAGTAAAATTTTTAAAGTTCTAAAATATGATTAATTTTTAAAATTTGTACGAAAATATAAACAGTACAAAAATCAAAGTACCAAAAAAAAAAAAAAAAGGTAAGACCTTTTCCTTTATTTATGCTCTCTCAACTCTCAAGTTCTCAACCCTATGTAGGACATGCTTAACGCATTTTTTATTCTGTATATTGTTTTTTTTGTTATAATTGTAGAAAAATAAAAGAAACAATCCAACAAAATTATTATCAATGTGGATAAGAAAATAGTATCACAGAGGTACTAGAACTCTTTAATGAGAATATTTTATTTTAAAAAAAAAATTAGATCGGTTGAATTCAATAATTTTTTAGATAAAGTGCATACATTCTTATTTTTTAAATGCTAAAATCAATTTATTCTTAAAATTAATATTTTTTATATTATTCTTAAAAATAATATTAAAAACTTAAAAAATATCGACTTATGTTTTTCTCAAATAAAAATAAGTTATTTTCCATTTGAATTTCTATTGTCTCTCTATTATATTTCACTTTATTTATTTTCATTAAAAGTATTATTTTTTATCTTAATTTATGAATTAAAATAATTTTACGATTAAAAATAAATTTTATAATACTTATATAAATAAAATAAAAATACATAAATATAATAAGATGAAATAAAATAAAATATTATAAATAGATTAAAAGAACATAGAGATATTAAAATATTAAAGAGATTATAAGAAAAAAGACTAAAATATATTAAGATGAGATAAAAAAATTATATTTTTTAAAAAAAGAGTTGGAATTTTTTTGTTTTTATTTTTAATTTTATTAAAAATTTAATTATATCTTTCTAAAATTATTTTTAAAAAAATTATTTAATTTTCTCCATTTTAAAGTTAATGGACTAACCATGCCCAACATAAATAAATGGATATAAAATACCCATATAAATCACCATTGATCTAAAAAATCACTGGTTCATGGATCTAGTGTCTGTTTTAATTCAATTTACATATAAAAAATAGTAGAATTTGCCACCTCCATCTTGTGTGCACTTTAACTCCACTTTTAAGTATGTTTTTATTTGATAGAGCATTATCTGTTTGTTATTTTTTAAAAAAGTTATTGAAATCTATTTAATGAATTTAAGTTAAATTTAAATATATTTATTTAAAAAATAATAATGACAATAAATATTTAAATAATTATTTTTTATTGTAATTATAGTGTAGTTCATTTTCATACAACTAATATTAATAGTAAATTTTTAATATTTATTTACTTATTTTATTAAATTATAAACTATTTATGATTAATTTTTAAATCTATTGTGATTATTTTGTTCGACGATTTCTTTATCAATACTGAATATGATTTTTTAATGTTTAATTTGATGAATAATTTTAATTTTACTTCCCTTTTTTTTGTTTTTTATACCTTCAATGATAGTTTACGGTGAATTTGATTTCAATTATAAATATAGTATAATTTTTTTTCATTTAATATTTAAAAGAGTTATCATCCATTTTCAATTGATACTTAGTAAAATATATTGTATAATTTATTCCTATTGTCAATACACTACGTGGTGTTCATAATTATTTGTTATATATTTTAATTATATTGTTGATTGGTATATTTAATTTGATTTTATGTGATATTTTCTATGGAAGTTTAATTGAAAAAATAAATAACGAATATGATGATATAATTCATCATGTAAATAAAATAATAATTTATAATTATATTATTTTATGTATTTTTTTATCATAATATAATAAAAATATTGAATATTTTTATCAAAATTAAATAATTTATAAATAAGAAGTTAATATTAGATATTTATTAAGAGCCTTGAGATAAAATATTACAATATAAACGTAAATAAAAATAATTATTTAAATATTATTGTATTATTTTTAATAAAAATAATAAATTTATATCATTTTATCAAATAAAAATGGATTTAAAACTTGTGTTCTTTTTATCCTTAATTTAATTACTATTTAAAGTTTGCCGATCTACCAGAACCTTCTCGAGGCGCCCAAAGGAAAGAAAACGGAGGGAGGGAGGGAGGGTAGAAAACAATATTAGGGATTGAGAAGTTTATCCATTTTTTGGGGTCGCTTGCCTGGTACTAGCGGATTGGTAATAATCTTAATAGAAGAGAAGAGGAAAGCTTAAGCTTGAAGATCAATGGAGGGAGATGCGGCGTCGTCTGTGAACAATACGTTGCAAGAGCCAGCGACGGCGTCGTATACGTATTGGGTTAGGGAAACAACGTCCGATGCGGCTCCTTTACCTCTTCCTAAGAAGCTCTCTCAGGATGATATTAACAAATCCCATTCTCAGCCACCAACCTTGGGCTCTGCTTGGAATAAGGTACGATTTTTTTTAAATGAATTTCTCATTGACATTATCCCACCTTTTCTTTTCTTTTCTTTTTTTGATTTGATTTTTTTTTTAAAAATTAAATCAATTTCGAATGATATTAATTGCATTGTTGTTATTTGATGGTAGGCGGGGACTTGGGAGGAGAAGAACCTTAACAAATGGGCAACATATAGGATAAAGGTGAGTACTTCATATTTCTGTTAATTCAAATGATGTTTCCTCCTTCTGTTTGTTTGATTTATTTATCATTCTCTGCAAATTATTGTTAAGTTTCAAGGAGGAACATAGAAAATGATGAGAATGACCAGATGATCGTTGTTATGTTGTTGATGGCTATTTATTTCAACTACAACTTAAACAAAAGCTATTTCTTATAGACCAATCAATGGATTGCACATGTCTATTTATATTCTAATCGTGTAACTAACTCAGCTCATTGTATAACAAACTTATACGACTCGTCTAGTGGTTAACTATTCTCAATAATAACGGTTTTGCTAAAAAAATTAATATCGTAATGCAGGAGTTGCTGAAATCTGTTGGTTCGTTGGAGTTTTCGGGTGGCAAAGCAGAGATATCTGAAGTATCAAATTGTACAGGCGATGTGAGTTTCCTTTAGCCGATACAGATGGCTGTGAGACTAACCCCATCCCCTTTTATGATGCACACTTCATGTTTTTTATATCATGTGTGTTTCTGTCATCTAAACTTACTCTCTTTGTTTGTGTATGTGTAGAAAGCCCCTTGCTGTATACTACCTAATATGTGAAATAGTTGAAAGATTGAGTAATGGTTATAATAGTCTTAAATTTATGCATTTTCTCAGAGAATAGCTCTGATATTCAGCAAAACTTCTTAGTCATTCATGGTATTATTCAATGTTTTAGCCTTTTTGGACCTGACGTTTCATACTCCATACGATAGAAACTTAAAATGTCATTTTGGGGGATCCTTAGTTTATTACGACTGCTGAACTTTGGTAATGTTTAGAGGTGCATGATTGATTCTCAATTTGCCAGTATTTTTATTGCTGTTATTATGTTTCTCCTTTTATTTTCTTTGTCTGGGTTTACTTGCATATTGATTACTATTATGTTTCATGCTTAGTCTGACTTTGTTAATCTTGCGTGGCCAGGCATTTTTAGTTACAGTTCGAAACAAGAAACGTTTTGGCTATAACTATGAGCTGACATTAAGTGTCAAAGGTAAGTTGCTGCAATTGAAAAATGATTTTTGCATCATACATTGATTGTTCCATCAAGTTCTGTTTAACTGAAGTGAAATTTCATGTGAATGGAATCAGGGGAGTGGATGATCAAAGATGAGAAAAAGAATGTCAATGGCCATATAGATATTCCTGAGTTTTCATATGGTGAACTAGATGACTTGCAGGTACGTTCTACATTTGCATATGTAGTTCATGGGTGCGGAGGAGAGAAAAGCTATACAATACATCATTGTGATTGTAATTTTAAGGAGCTTAAGATTTGCCATTAAGAACTTTGGCATATAATGGATGTATAATTTTTTTTGTGTTATCCTATAAAGCTGCACCATCAAACATGAAAATGTATGTGGGTGTAAGATGGATCTAAGGTATAAAGCCTCAAACATTAGCTTGGCTGAGTTGTATGACCAGGTTGTGGGGTTGGGCATATTTATATTAAACCTGGATTAGTTTAAAGTTTAGCGACTGTCAAACAACCAAAGCTTTTTGGTAGTTCTTTTTATTGCACTTGTCCTCTCTGGTTGGAACCTTTCATTCCATTTAGAGTATGTCGCCTTCTTTGTTCGATTACAAAAGAAGGTCTTCTTTAGTTCTAATCAAAACAATGGGAAACTTAAGGCGAACAATAGAAGTTCTAAAACTTCGCCTTCAGATTCCTGGATCATGTTTCTAGAGACTTAAAGGGTCATATCATCATTTTATGGCTGTCTAGAATATCTTGTAGGCTTGACTCCCATTCGTTTAGAAAGAATTATGATAGATCTTACCTTACACGATTGGAATGACATTATTTCCACATTTCATCTATACCTAACAATATACTTATTCTCAACCCCACCTTATTAATATTATCTTTTTGATTAAAATTTGTAGATGAAGGTCAGGTTGAGTGAAGATAAGGATCTTCTGCATCAAGATAAGTTGCAAATCAGTGAAGATCTAAAGCAATTTCTGCAACCTGTTCGTGAGAAACTGCATCAATTTGAGCAGGAACTAAAAGATAGGTGAAAGGGAGCTGCATCATTTACTTTTTTCCAGGTTGATTATTGGCTACTTGCGATTAATGGACTGTAATTGTAATTCTGTTTTCAATTAGCATCTAGTCTTTCAATTCTTGCAATGAAAATTAAGACTGGTTGGCAACAGAGGTTCAAAACTTAGTAACTTACTGTGTTCCAACTGAGACTAATGTTACAACGTTAGTCATGCTTTTCAAGTTCTGCATGTCCATGGATTGCACTATGATGATTGTGCTGTATTTTATTTTTTTTCCCTGTCACTGGATTACGTCGTTTTCATCGTCAATTTGAAGGCACTTTTCTTGCAAAAACTTGTCTGCCCTGTTAGCTTTCATTTTCTTCGTACATTTTTCTTTCATCAGTTCGATGGTTATTTATTATTTTTGGAATGTATTATTCATTAATCACATTGTTTTTTTCTTTATCAAGCATTGAACCTACACGTGTTTTTTTAAAAATTAGTTGTGCTAGTTTTGTCTTTTATTGATCTAGATTATTATATCATCACTTTGTGAAATTGGGTGCTTCTGTGAACTATGAGTCCATGACATGACGTTGAAACGATCTGTTTACGAACTTAAAGCATGCTATTTTTAGTTATGGTTCTAGATACCAAACTAAGCACATGCAGAATGATGTACATGATTAAAAAGCATAAAAAAGATTCATGTTCATGAACTTAATAATATAACATTATTGGCTACTGGACCTGTATATGCAAGACAAATGTAGATTGAAAATACGTTAATAATTTATTCTTTTTAAGCACATGTTTGTCTTTTTAACTTAATGGAAAAAAAATAGTAGTCTTTTTGACCATATTTACTTTTATTATTTAATATCCATAAAAGTATAAGTTATCCATTTTATTTTCTAATTTTTTAGTTCAATTAATAAACACTCCGTAGTGTCACCGTGTGGGAAGGTTCAGATGTTGCCACCATTAAGTATTCTAGCTTGAGGCTATTCGCCATGGAGGAAATCCCTAACTTAATGTTATATGTCGGGTGGAAAAAAACATTTCTAACTCGGTGATTTTTTTTAATAAAAATTCGGGCTTGGTAGTTTTTTTCCCCCTTCTTTTCTTCTTGTTTGTCAAACTAACTTGGTAGTTGGTACAAAGGATTGTTAACGTTATTAAAGTAAATTGATACGAACATATGAATCATGTCTCAAGAAAAAACGAACAAATGAACAATTTTTTTCTAGTTTTATAAAAATTGAACAATTTTTAATATTTTTTAAAGTTCTAACAAGTTTTTATTTTTAAAAAGTGGAAACAATTTTCTATTTTTAGAAAGTTAACACATCTTTAAATTTTAGAAAGTTCAAACAATTTTTTATTTTTTAAAATTTTGAATAATTTTTTATTTTTAAGAAGTACAATAATTTTTTGGATAAAAGTTTAACAATTTGCGTATGAAACCAAATAATGTTATGTTTTGTGGTTGTCTGGTTGAGAATATCTATTAAATAGAAAATAAAACTTTTCTTTTCGACACCATTTTTTCCATTATGTTCTTTTTAACTATTTTTTAATATAATTCATGAATCGTTAATAGGTGAATGTCGTGTAGTATGTAGTGCACTGTAATCACTTTAACAATCATTAGACATCAAATAATTACAAAACCTACACCCAATGTGAAACACTAAAGCCAAATAAAAATCACCCTTGGATAACTTGAATGCTTTTATTCAAATTAGTCATGACAATTATTTTATGAATAATCAAAGGTTGAGTCCCATAAAAGCTTCAATTAAAAGAATTGAAGTTAAAGTTGGATAACTAGCTGAACAAATGCAAAGACAAGAATCGAAAAAGTTGCTCAGTCAATCCGAACAAGTGAAGGATGTAAGAACCCTTCGAAATGGTAAAATAGTTAATACTAGTTTACCTGAAATCTCTAAAGATCTACCTTGTAGTTCAGGTAATAAAGAAAGTGAAATTCTAATCTCGCAAAAAGGAGAGGCAAGTGCTAAACTTGACAAACCTTTAGAAAAACTCATTGGGGGAGTGAAATGACATCCCCAAAATTCAAAAAGACAACAAAAGCACACCAAATGGAAGTACCTTTTTCACATCGATTGAAAGAATCCAAACAAGATAAGCAATCCTATGATCTTTTTAATATGCTTTCTAAAATAAATATCAATTTATCATTAGTATAAGTGATCATGAATGTGCCATCCTATGTTAATTTTTTGAAAGAGTTAAACACTAAAAAAAGAATGTATGAATTTAATGCTCGAGTAGTAGTATCAGGAAATTCTAGTGTTGTACTTCAACACCAAATTCCCTCTAAGTTGAAAGACCCTCGAAGTTTTATCATAAATATAACTATGAGGGATAGGAAGGTCGCTAAAGCAATGTTTGATTTAGGTGTTAGTATAAACTTAATGCCTTACTCTATATTCTCATAGCTCGATTTAGGATATTTAAAACCCACAACTATGTTCCTTCAACTTGCAGATAGATCTCTTAAGTATCTAAAGAGAATAGTTGAGGATGTGCTAGTATAGGTAGGCAAACTAATAATACCTGTTAACTTTGTGGTTCTAGATATGCAAGAAAATCCAACCTTGCACGAAGAACACATAATACTACTTAGTAGACCCTACCAAGATTATTATTGATGTCCAAGATGAAAATTTGACAATGATAATCTCAGGAAAGATTGCTCATTTTAAAGTTTTTGATTATTCATTTTTTCCTTCTATTTTTGCCATTGATGAAATATTCGATATTGACCATTTGGATAATCTTGTCGAAAACACCTTTTCTCGAACTAGAATTGAAGACAAGCTTGAAACTGTTCTTACATTTGAAGAAATCGAAGAAGATTTAGATGAGGAAACTAAGGGGTACCTTGAACAACTAGATAGTGACGAACTAATGACAAAGTCTATTACACTTTTAAATCTACCCAGTTTCTCGTCTAGAAAAGAGGTCAATCCACCTAAACATGAACTCAAAAGCTTACCTAAGCACTTAAAATATGTATTTCTAGGATAAAGAGAAACTTATCTATTGATAATTTCTTCAACCTTGACCCAAGAAAAGAAACTTATAAAAGTCCTTAAAAAGTTTAAGAAAGTTATAGGTTGGAGTATCGGAGATATAAGAGGCATTAGTCCTACCACGTGTATGCATAAGATCAACTTGAAGGATGATATTAAACCCGTACGAGAGGCCCAAAGAAGACTAAATTCAAACATGCAAAAGGTAGTTAAAAAAATTCTTAAACTATTAGAAGAAGGAATTATCTACCATATTGCCAATAGTAAATGGATTAGTCCACTGCATGTGGTACCTAAGAAATCTGGGATAACACTTGTTAAAAATAACATAAGTGAATTAGTGCCCACTAGAATGATTACTGGATGAAGAATGTGTATAAAACCTTATTTTCATAATGCATAGTTGAGTGGTCTGGTGAATTGGTGATTTTTTTCTTAAGTCATTAATGTGGCCTAAGTTGTTTCCATCTCAAATATCGTGTATCAAGTTTCATGTATTTTTGTTTTATTTTATTTATACACGATTACATGTTTGACCGCTTGTGATGTTTTAATCAGTCATAATTTGATTAATTACCTATTTACCTATCTAGTTAATTAAATTTGTAACTACAAACTTTCATATTGAAATGTTGATGTTAATCAAGATATCGAAATATAATTTTTACGAAATTATCAAAAATATTGTTGTTGTCATTGGAAATTTTGAAAAAAATCATGAAAACTATGTAAACTTTATCAAAAATACCAAAACAATTATGAAACTTTATAACAACCAATTACTTATATTTTAAAGTAATTTTATATTTAATATATGTATTTTTAAATATTTATAATATTTATATTAATCAATAAGTTGATCAATTAATTAAATTATACATTATTTTTTGTAAAATATTATAAATAAGTAATTAAAATGTTTAAAATAATTAAATATCTTATCTAATTGTATTAACTATTATAAATATATAAATTTTGAAAGTATAAAAAGAAATTTCATTGATTATTTTTTATTTTTTTCGATATTTTAAGGATATTTTAGTAATATTATCCACAATATCTAGGATATTTTAACCAAAAAGAATATAAATGATAATTTAACGAAAATGATATTTAATTAATAATTTAATAAAAAATTATGGATATCATGTTTTGATATCTTGATGAACAAAATAACGATATTGTTGCAATTCGTAACAATATCGACAATGTTATTGGTATTTTCATCCTTGATTGTTTATATTATTACTCTAATCAATTAGTTTCGATACATGTTGAATAAGTAGGCTTATATGCCAAGCTAGCTATCTCACTAGTATCACAACTTTATTTTTGATATTTCTTTTACTCATATTTTTTAGATGATATCATAATAATATTTTATTTAAAAAATTATATCAATTCTATATAATTTTTACATGTGACTAGCATATGTGCTTCTAATGATGGACATTTTTTTAAATATTTGCCTTTTCTAGCCCATGGAATGCTAATAACTATTTTTTTTTGTCCATTTTAGTATCCTCAAATGCACACGGGAGAGATTGTTTACTCAATTTTTATATTATTTAATATTATACAAGTTATTACTTATTATAAAACAAACTCGTTTTTAATTTCTTTTATATTATATAATTTATGCTTAAACCGTTAAATTTAAAAAATTGTTAAACTTAAAAAACTGCTTTAAAAAAACTAATTAAATTATTTGAAAAATAGAAATTACATATTTTTAAAATTAGTGCATATTAATTTATGCTTAAACCGTTTAAATTTAAGAGACCATTTAAATTGTTTAAAAAATAAAAAATACATATTAAAGTATAAAACAAAATATAAAAAAATCAAAACATAACCATTTAAATATTCGCATGTTTACTATTAAATATGTAAAAAAAATCTAATTAAATAATAAATTATATTAAATTGGTATATTTTTTTTAAATAAAAGTATAAAAATTATTAAAAATAAAATCATATTACTATTTAGATAACTAATTCTTATAAGCTCATGTTTCGTGTACAAATTAAAAGTGGTTTTTAATTTAATTAAAAAAGGTTAAAAGTAATTTGGTACTTAATTATTTATGCACGGGAGATAAGTTAGCAGTTAATTATTTATTCCAAGGAGTTAAGTTGGTAGTTCCTCGGATATCTTTATTGCCTACGATAAAAGCATATATATATAATGAATGTCTAACAACTCAACTCAGTAAATAATATTTTGATTCAGTTCTTTACCTTAGCGACAGAAAATGATTTGTCAAATTCTATCGAGTCTAACTCACAATGATCATTTATTAAAAAATGAATCTCTTGACAAATGTTGATACTTAATCTAAGTTTAATCAATGCGATAATGTTAATTTTAAAACACAAAATATTATTTATTAAAAAAATAAATTGAGCGATGTTCAGTTATCGCATTGGAGATACTACTCATCAACCAATTCACACCTATGCAGATACTTAACAAAACTTTACGAACTAATCATGCATGTTTATTTTGCTTGAGAACTAAAATCTTCTTGAAATTAGAAATTTCATTATTACAAATTAATGGGAAAGTATGTTTTATGTCAAAACTGTTCAGTGGTTGCAAATTTGCCCTCACCATATGGTTTGTTAAATTCATAAACTTTTATCCATTTTGCCGAAAATTCTAATAGAAACGATACATAACATTCAATTTTCACGTGACACATCACTTTCTGTTATTAAACAAAAATTAGAAGGAAACTGATGTTTAATTCACACAATAAAATAAAAAAATGAGTAATATAGTGTGTAGTTTACAGTTGAAATGGAATAAGAAACATTATATACTACATTAATATTTTTATATTCAGTAAAGTTTAAATAATATCATTTAATTGTTATTTTTTTGTCAGATAAAATAAATTATAAAAATCATTATTTTTCTAAATAACTATTACTTAAAAATAAAATATCTTATTAAAATTATTATTTTTCTAATAACGTTTAAGTTTTGGGATTAAAGTTTAGGATTTAGGTTTGGAGTTTTGAGGTTTAAGGTTAAGATTTAGAATTTAAGGTTTAAAGTTTAGAATTTAGGATTCAAAGTTTTGGGTTTTAAGTACAGGGTTTATGATTTAAGATTTAGGTTTATATTTTTAAGTTAGGGTAAAATTAGAAAAAATTTGTATAAAAATGAAATCATGATTCATCAAGGGAGGATAAAATCCTTATTCCTTATCTTTTAGGAATTGATTTCATTCTATTCATAATTTATAACATAATCAAATAAAATTAGGAATTGATTTCATTCTATTCATAATTTAAGTTAGGTATAGGACTTTAAGTTTTATTTGTGGATTAAAATTCAAAGTTAAAATTATTATTTTTCTAAATAAAATTTAAGATTTTAGGGTTTAAAATTTTAGATTTAAAATTTAGAATTCAAGACTTAGAGTTGATGGTTATATTTGGATCGGTGTAAAATTGAAATAAAAAATTAAGATAAAAATAAAATCATGATTCTTTAAAAAGAAAATGAATCCTCGTTACTTTTCTTTTATGAATAAATTTCATTCTATTCTTACTTTTTAACTTAATTAAACATAAAATTAAAAAAAAATCAATTCTAATTTCATTATATTCTAATCAACCAAATACCACCTAAGATTATTAGATTAAAGACATTTTTTTAACAAATCAAAAATTATAAACAAATTTACAACCAGTCAAATAAATTGTGTACATAAAACATAATTTACCCTAAATTAATATATAAAAAATAAAACTTAATTTCATCGTACTAGCGGATAATTAATTTTTATTACTGATCCGTTTCAATAAAAATGCTACAGAAATCGACATTTTACTAATAATTGCAAAAAAGGCCTCTAGGAAAAAAGTACCTCGTTAGTAAAAGATACTAACAATCAAATATTATTAAAAACGTATTAGGTTTGAGGTTTGAACCATCAAATATTATTGGCCGAACAATTACATCAACTCTAAAACAAATTTAAAAGAATAACAATTATAACATGTTATTTCTCCTTTTTTTTACCGAATGTGACAATCTCAAGAATAAAATCATTACAGAGCTATGCTTAGTACCGCAAATGCTCCAACACCACCTCGCTGGTTATCATTTCAAGCTCCGATTCTGTATCGAATAAACGCACACTTCCACAATTAAAAGACAGCAATCCACTTCAGTAGGCGTGTAATGAATATTGACTCCTAGTCATGTGCACAATATTAAATTAATGCCCAATTGAATAGACATTTTGATACATCCAAAAACAACAATGTAAGAGGCTCCCAATCCTGTCCTAGCTTTGATACTACCAACTTATTTTCAAAGGAGTTGCCAGTCATCTTCATTTGAGCAATCTCCTGTGTCACTTTTCAGCGCTACAATTGATGAATCGTCGTCTATAATCTCACTATCATCAACTGGAACATCATTATGGCCAGCTGGCTTTGGCAAATCCTGTGTCACAGTAAACAATGGAGCACCTTTTGCCTCATCTGCCAGTTTTGATGCCCGAGAACAAAAGTCATCAAAATCATCTGCAAGCCGCAAAAGTAAATGAGAAGAGATAGAACTTGTTTGGAGCTATGATTCAATACATGAGATCCCACCACTTGAAAAGAGCATACCTCTGTCTCGACAATAAAATCCAATTGCCAAGGATGGATCAATAGAGTCTAAGGGAATGTGACGCACAAGACTGTTAAAGCAAAACAAAATTAAAAACAAAGCTAAGTGAAAATTTTGTTAACGACAAAATTTTAAAGCAATCGTCTAAGAAGTTTACCTGCAGTGGTAAGATGAAGTATCAGCATCTAAATCATTCCTACCAACCACCTAGAATTACAACATCGAGCACTTTTTCAGTGAGGAACATGAGGCAAATTTCAAAGCGCAGTCTCATCCATTACCATATATATCAAGAATAAGTAAGAAAGCTTTAATAGAAAACACATTCAGGAATAATTGTTAGTTATTATGTGATCCTAACTTGATAGTTAGTTTCTAATAAGCACATTTCGCAGCTCTAGCAAAACAATTAAGAAAAGGAAATTTTCCAAGTTCCAGGACAAACATCATATTCAGGTTTGACAACGATATTCAAATAGATAGTAGTCAAATTTGAAAAGATAGGGAGACAGAATATACCGGCTGAACCTCGTGTGGATCAAGGTAGAAAGCTTTTTCATCTTGCGCACCAACAATGTAAGTAGATGCACCAGGCTTCCCACCCATTATGCCAAGGCTTTGAGGAAAAGTAAACGTTGCCCATAATGATGGGATATACCTGATAAAATTAGGTAGGAATAAAGTAATTAAAGAACATGAAATACAAGTATCAGATTAGTAATTGTTCATTGACTAAAAACATAAACTACATTGCTTATTCCCACTGCAATTAGCTTTCAGGCAGCAAAAGGAACACTGGAAAGATTTCAATGGAATATGGTATTAACACAGATATGCCGAAGTGTTAAATAGCAGTTAATTCCAACCTTAAATTAATTAAAGAACATGAAATACAAGTATCAGATTACTAATTGTTCATTGACTAACAACATAAACTACATTGCTTATCCAAACTCCAAGTTGCTTTCAGGCAGCAAAAGGAACACTAGAAAGATTTCCATGGAATATGGTTAGATATGCGGAAGTGTTAAATAGCAGTTAATTTCAACCTTAAAAGGGTTGAAATTTTACAGTTTAGTAGAAGTTCAAAGAAGTAAATAAAGAACTCAAAGGCAAAGAATAACCAAGAGAAAAACGATGCTATGTACAGTAATCTTGATGCAATTGTGGAACCTTAGCATCTTGCCTACTAAATATTCTCAGCAAAAACAAAAACGTCATTACCAGAAAATAATATACCCAACTATAATTTTAGCCCAAAATATAAGACATAACTATATCTAGTCTAGATAAATGTCAATTTACAAACCTGGGATTGACTTTATCCAGTCCAAGAACCAAAGGAACCAATAAAAGAAGAGGTGTCCATGGAGCTTGGCCTCCAGAAAGCTCAAGACAATGTCTAGAGGCCTCTTCCACACATACAACTGGAGCTCCGCCTCGCTCCCCATCTTCATCTCCAGAAACGATGTAAACAGCCATGGGAAGTGGCTGGCTCTCAAAGTCTCCGGCCTCCCTCATTGACCGGATTAGAGTTTCCCATGTGCGACACATAGCATATGGGCCTACCCATGATCCTACAGTGAGGTCATAAGCCTTTCCAGCCTTAAGAAGATTGTGGAGAGAAAACACCGATGCTTCAGAATCACCGAAAAGTTGCAATATCTCGACATATGATTGATCCAGAGGCTGCACACATATAAAGCATTTTATGCACCAACACAATTACCAGCTTATGGCTGCTAAAATTGGATAAAAGCTTTCAAGGTCAGGGCATTTATGGGATCAAAAATGCTTTCTGAACCAGATAGTAGAAATTTTAGATTTACAGATCTCAGCAGATAGTTACACATCCAAAGCTCCAAATAACATGACATGAATGAGTGAAGTAAGAGAGATATAGCTTCTATTAACAAATCAGGAGCTGAAATTGCCCTTTTTTTCTTCTTTTGGTGTAAGGAGCCATTACACTGAGCCGGTCACTACTCATTCCAGAACTAATTGAAAAGTGACAACTCAATCCAAATGTCGATTAGGAATATGATATGTCTGCATTTGAGTTGATCTTCAGTCATTCCAAAACTATACTTTGAAACCAAGATAACAAAGGTTAAAAAACCAGATAGAGGACAGGATTGTTGGAACATTTTCAAAAATAAATGGTTATAGCATTTAGATCAAAAGTTGCAATGGTTTTATATGTGTCTTTTAGTAAAACACCCGTTAAAGAGTTGTACCTTTTGAAAGTTAAATGTTATGATTTATGTTGAAAGGTTATAACTTTTTTTAAAGAGCCATGTCTTTTAGATGGGTTGTTATTGTTTGAGAACAATTGCATTGGTTCTAAAGAGACGTCACTTTTGGAAAAGCCACAAATTATGAAAGTGTTGTAACCTTTCATGAATGATTACATAACAATATATAAATAGGCCTTTCATTTAAGCCATTTGTAAGTGAGGGTGGAGAGCACAACAATGCAATATTGAAGAAAGAACAATGAATTATTCTCTAACACTTCCCACCACCATTTATATATAAATAAAATGAGTGTTCTAAATACTACAGATTTAGAATATTAATTATCTCAAGTGTTCTTCCAAGTAAAAGGTGTTCATTGGCTGTTTTCGTGAAAGCACACCGCAAACAACAAGAGGTTCTATTGTATCTTAGAGGCGTATTTGCTAAACCTCAGTGCATCTCCAAATTGATGGAAGCAAATAATGTCTTAAGGGCAACAACATGAAGTCGTGACTTGAAGTCAAAATCAAAAACTATATTATTTAATATGATTTTGTAGTATCACAATTGAAGACTTTGAAGACTTGACTTGACTTCAAGATCATGTAGATCAACAATCAATAACAATTCAAGAATTTTCACTTACAATCTTAAGACGCTAATCTATCAAGTAAATTTGTTATAGGTTTCACGAATAGTAAAAAACTTCTAAATCATATGAAAATTAATCAAAATTATAAAGTAATTAATTTATATTACAAATGGTGCATTGTATACATGTAACATATATGTAGTAAATTGTCATGACTATTATGAAGAAGTTATAATCCATAGTAAAATATCGTGAAAATTAATAAAATATGTTAAAGAGTCTTGACCTTTGATGAAAAGTCATGACTTGGTAAAATGTTGTGACTTTTTATGAAGACTCATGATGTTTGGTGTAAAGTTGTGACTTTTGGTGAAAGGTCGTGCCTGTTAGTAAATGGTCATGACTCGGTGAATAATTGTGACTCTTGGAAAGTTGTTCACTATTGATGAGAGCATTGACTATTGATGAAAAGATTGTGACTCTTTTAAAGGACTGTGACTCTTGGTGAAAATTCATGACTGTTGGTGAAGGGTCGTAACACCTGCTGGAAGGTAACGACTCTTGGTGAAAAATAATAACTCTTGGTAAAAGGTTGACTTTGGGTAAAAGTATTTATATGAAAGTGAATTCCAATGACTTGATATAATATAGAGGAAGTATATGAAGTTCTTGTATAATTGTACGTGTATACTAACAAGAGAAGTTCTTCTAAATAATGTATGTATCTGGATGTAAAGTGATGAATCAATACATAGACTTATGATACAATCATTTATGATTGATGCTCATAGTAAGATCATTGTTTTATGTCATGTAATAGAAAAACTTAACAAGTCCCTGATGATAAAAAGACTTGCAAGGCACATAATTAATAATCATGAAAAGGGATGGGACAAAAGCCAACCTCATACAAATCACCAATGATGAAAACTCAATCCAACACTTGAAACATCAAAATCTTGGGTTCAATAATCCGAAGTACATCATATGTTTGTGATTGCAAGCACAATAATTAACATACAGATGTTCTAAAGGAATATGTACTTGGTACATGTAATGGAACGAGAAGGATAAACTACTTAGCTTTTAATGAACTTATAACACAATTATATGTGAGATACTTTAGCTAAGCAAATATCCTTGATAAGTTCACCTGCATTGGTGTAAGAGATGGTGTTGTCTCTTATGTAACTTGGTAGGCCACTAGAGCACTCATGAAAAGCCAATATATAAAACACAAGATCAATCCACATGTCAACGAATAAAAGAGCACGAGAGATAAAAAAGGTTTATGTGTGAGACATATCAAGTTAACTGAATAAGGTCGCTGGTTCAAAGGCTTGCTTACCATACCACCGTGGTTAACTTTGATGTGTTTTCATTAAGTAAAGGTTCAAGTCCAAAAGACACATTTATTTATGCATAAGTCTTTGAAGCATATTCAAGATAAAAGTTTTCAAAATTGTATTTCGTTTTGAAAATGGTGAGAGATTGTTGGAACATTTAAAAAAATGGTTATAGCATTTAAATCAAAAGTTACAATAGTTTAGTATGTGTCGTTTGATAAAAGACATGCTAAAGAGTTATAACTTTTGGAATTTAAATTATATGATTTTGTTAAAAGGTTGTGACCTTTTATAAAGGGACATATCTTTTGGATTGATTGAAATTGTTTGCAAACAATTGCATTGGTTCTAAAGAGACATGACTTTTGAGAGAGTCACAACTTATTAAAGTGTTGTAACCCTTTGTGAATCTATAAATAGGCTTTTCATTTAAGTCATTTGTAAATAGAGTTGGAGAGAAAAACAATGAATTGTTCTCTAACATTTCGCACCACCATTTATATATAAATAAAATTAGTGTTCTAAATATTACAAATTTAGAACATTAATTATCTTGAGTGCTCTTTAAAGTAAAAGGTGTTCTTGGGTTATCTTCATGAATGCACACTGTAGAGAAAAAGAGGCTTCATTGTATCCTAGAGGTATATTTGTTGAACCCTAGTGCATTTCCAAATTAGTGGAGGCAAATAGCGTCTCAAGAACGATGAATTAAAGTTGTGCCTTGAAACCAAAACCAAAAACTATATTATTTAATATGATTTTGAAGCATCATAACTGAAGACTTTAAAGATTTGAATTGAAGATCATAGAAATCAATAATCAACAAGTTCAAGAATTTTCATTAACAAGGATGACAAAGATATAGATAAATAGATCGATAGAGCAGGGGTCTACATGCAATTTTATAACCATTATAGAACACTAGAGTGGCCAATTTCTCCCCTTTAGCCACATCTCACAAGGCAACATAAAGGACAAGGTGACAAACATAAGACAAGATTGTTACACAAAGTTTATTGTATTGTCCCTTTAATCTTTATAACATTTTTCCCGAGAATAATAGCAGAGACTAATCCATTTACTACAACAAAAAAAACACTCACCTGCTATTATTATACTGAAGTACTGATCCAATTAAAAAAATTTAAAAATTCAAATCCAAACAAGTAAAGGTGTAAATTGGAATGGAATGTCCCAATTAACCCATGTTACAACCCTTAATTTTAAAAAACCATCCCATCTTGTCCCACTTATTTTTTGATAGGATGAGATGGTACTAATTGAGATATATCATTTATGTCAAATGGATCTATATGAGACAAGTAAAAATACATAGACAATGAAAAATATGAAACATAATTATTTATAATATGAAGGTTTTAAAAGAAAAATGGTGGAACATTATATTTAAAATGATGCACATTAGGACTACAATCTCAATGAGATGGAATGAAATGATATTTAAATGAAATGGGACAAATTTAAACCATGAGCCCATTAAGAACACTAAATGGAACATAAGATGAGATAGTATAGCCCACTTTACATATCTTCAGACAAGCATGGGAGCTTGAGCAATTTCAATCCCTCAATCCAAAATATAGACTCCCGTGTATATCAAAACACAAGATATAAACTCTGTTTAGAGATTTGAAAATGAATAATTAAAAATTAATAAGCTATCAGATCCTACAAAATCCACCTCACCTTGCTCTTTGGTCTTCTCCAAGATCTTCCTAATTTATGAAAAAGCAATGCCTACAAAAGATGAAATCACAAAATAATGCATCAAAGCATATCTTTCACTAACTAAATAAGAGTCAAGGAGAAGAGCTCCATACCTGAGCAACAAGCATTTGACTACTCCGAAGCATGCAGCCCCAATTTACATCACTAGTGCACTTTGAATCTCCAATTGCATTGAAGCCTGAAGATATAGATGCAGGTTTAATTCCACCAACACATGTTAAGAGTACGCTATAAGGATCCAGCAAGAAAAATAATAGTATATCATATGTTACGAACCTTTACGGTATGTTGTTAGAATTCTTGATGAGAAGTCCTCTTCAAATGCAGCTAATCCATTGTTAGTAGTGCATTCTACGGAAGAGTCATCCAGTGATATCTGATAACAAACACCTAGAAGCCAAATGTCACTCGTTGAGCCAGAGATGCCAGTCCTACTAGATCCTAGTATACGTTCTTGAAATCTCCTCATAGAGCCACCACTTAAAGCCTTCCTCACAGCTGCTTTCCAACCATTGTGTCTATGACTAATGGCTTTCTTTTCACAAGTCGATGACTCACTATGTGATTCAAAGATTGAAAAGGCAGATGAAAAAAGGTTGACCATATGGAAGGCTGAGAGTACTTACTGTCTCCAGATCCAGACCCCACAGAAAACAAGATGACAAGATTATATCTGCAGCATTGATCTAGAAGAATGAAGGTCCTGGCTCCACCTCAAAGCAATTGGTTTTTTCTAACTAACAGCAAACAGTTGTACAACAGTCAAACAAAAAAAATGTACAATTATGCCCCCATAATTAGAGAGAATCTTGCATACAACAGGGGAATGGACACTTGGTGAAACAAAATTATCTTAACCTTCATTTTTATAAAAAAAAGAAAAGGATAAGTAAGGACGAGATCAAAGACTAATATTAACAACAGACATACAACATGTTGTATCTATGATTTTCTCCAATATTTAAGTACATAAATGAAAACAAATCAAAATTCAATTAATAATAAAATATTATCATGTTATGTACGTCCATTAGTCTAAGCTTGTAACAAACTCGAGCTATCTATAAACCCAGGATAAAAATAATGAAACTATGATCATTGACTTTGGACATAGCAAAGCCTTGTCTATTTAAGGGCAAATCTGGAGGGATTTTGATGCCAGGCATCAAAATATATCATTACGGTCTTATAGGAACCAAGACATTATATTAACATTAATATGACATAGTTCAAAATGCTAAACTTAGATCAACTGTCACCTTCCTGTAGTCTGTAGATTAGATTAATTATAGAAACAGGTCTCCAGCCTATGGCCTTTCCAGACTAAATAATACGATCCAAAATGTTCCAATAAGGGCTACTTGTGCTAATGAAGGCACCAGGGATCCTTATCATATAATTTCAACACCCTGAACAAATATGCATGTCAACGAAATTAAGCATCATAAAAAGAACTATTTATTTCTATCAATTGATCACATCCATTAACCTTCGTATAGAATTTGTTGAGAAATCAACTCTCCCAAAAACTAAAGCTACTAAAAAGCTAACCTTCATGGCAGAATAGTAAACAATACTTTTATACATCTATCAATCTATCTCTTATGTGGAGGCTATATGCACCATGCTGACTAAACTCAGCAATTGTGGTTTCTGGTTTGTACTCAAACTCTAATAAAAATGTTAGAAGTGGATGAAAACTAATGCTCTCAAAAGCCTTTGAGATATTGGGATAAAATACTTTTATACATATATCACTTCAATAAAAATCAAAATTAATATAATATGATAACAAACCATAAGGGAAGCTAAACATTTGACACCATTTCATAAGCTATCTATAATCTCTCTGTAGATATATATATATATAAAAAGAGCTAACCGTATGAATATGGAGCTTCGACCTTTAACGGCAAATTTACCATTCGATCCAACTCCCATATGGCTCACCGAGAATACAACTGGGTCTCGTAATCAGCAAGTTCAGCGAACGATTACCCAAATGTCATTATCCTTCGAACAAAGTGAATCTGACCAAAGGAAAAATTGAATGGACAAGGATGTAAGTGATTGCTCGATTTTTAAACATATTGAGACGTATTACCGATTCAAATATTTGTACCTGAAGAATTCAATGTAGATGAGCAGTTCAATAAGAAAAACCTCAAGTGAGTATGTTGAATCAAATTGACAGAATCATGGAATTCTTCATTCTCGTAAAACCAACAAAGAAATTTTAAGGAGGAGATGAGAAAATCTGCAATTTGCTAATTTTAAGAGTTGATCGCCAATTAGTTTCTACGAATTATGCGGAATAATGGACGATTTTAGGGGACGGCTAGACGAACCAGCTAGGTAATCGAATTTACTTTTTTGCTTTTATTTTCAATTATTATTTTATGGGCCGAAAGCCGAACAATGGTAACAGTTGAGACACGGGATGTAATACGGCCAATTCTACGTGCATAACTTAAAACCTTTAAGTATATAATTTTTTTTTTAATATTTAGTAACATATTAAATAAATTAAATATAATTATATTAAATTATTTTATATATTATTTAACTATAATTTGTATGATATAGTAAAAAAAATTAATAATAAAATAATTTATATTTAAAATAATATCTAATTTATTTTAAGTAATTTTTTTATCTATTAAAATAATTTTATTATAAAAATTTATTTAAATAAATATTTACTTTTTTATATTTTAAAATAAAAATAATAATATTTTTAATTAAAATAAAAGAAAAAATAAAGACATAATTTTATGATTTAAGTTTAAGATAAATTAAGTAAAATATATAATACGATTTAAACCAAATCTCAATTTTGATATTAAATTTTATAATTTTTTATAATTTTTTTCTATATAATATGAATTTATTTTATAATTAAATATATAATTATATAATCAATATTTTTGTTCCGTATAATCAAATAAATCTTTAATGTGCAATTATAAGGAATATGTGTGATGAGGATATATATTTATAGATTTTTATAAATGTATTTAGAATCTCAAACAATGTTGGAATATGTTATGTAGATAAAAATAAATTCTCTTAACTATCATTGCTAATTGGTTATGGGGAATTTGGCGTGTTCGGAATGTTCGTGTTCTAACGTATTCTATTTTATGTGAAGTGATGTTACTCGATTAACCTACAAAAGATGAAAAAAAAATAGCATGAATCCTAAATAACTTATTGAATTAATTTTAAAATAAAATCTAAGATGCATTAATATTTTATATATATATTAAATATAAATATATATATAAATATTATATATAACTAATATGTTATTTTATTTTAATTTAATTACTTAGAATGTTTCCTAATTATTTTTTAGCTCCCGATCAATTCTTACGTGTTAGTGGCTATGCTACTTCATTTGTGTTAATTCGTTTTGTTTAGTTGATATTTTATATATTTATTAAATAAAAAGAAATATCTTATTATATCCTTTGAGCTAAAATATTTCTTTTTTATGAACTTGTTGTGTTTATTTAGGATGAAAGATAATTTTGTCTCATTTATTTATTAAAAATGTGTTATTTAATCTACTAAATTAAAGAATATATTATTTAATAATTTTTATTTTAAAAAATATACTAAAAAAATATTTAATAAATTTAAAATTATTTTATAAAAAAAAATTATCATTGATATCTTCATTATTTCATTATTCATTATATAAAATTTTGTTAAAAATTTTTACCAATAAAATATTATTAATACTACTAAAAGCCTCTATATCCCTATTTTTTATAAATAAAATGATTAATAAACATTTGTTATAAGTAAAATAACTAATAAATATATTTATTAATTTAAATGTGTTATTTAGTTTATTAAATTAAATAATGTGTCATTTAATAATTTTTATTTCAAAAAAGTATTAAAAAGATATTTAATAATTTTAATATTATTTTATAAAGAAAAAATTATCATTGATATCTTCGTTATTTCATTATGTATTATGCAAAATTTTGTTAAAAAAATTTACCGATAAAATATTATTAATACCATTAAAAGTCTTTATAATCTTATTTTTACAATTAAAATAATTAATAAACATATTTTTATAAATAAAAGAATTAATGAATATATTTATTAATTTAAATAATTAAATAACACTTTTAATAAAAAAAAATCTCAAAACATTTATCCATTTTTATTATGTGATGTCATTTAAGATTTTATAGCAATTAAAAACATGTAATTGGTATTATTATATTACATGTGAAAGACATGCATCTCACATCTTTTATAAGAGAGATACTTTAACCCTAATAAGTTTCAACTAAATTATTCAGTCACAAATTTATAAAATATGCATTTTAATATTATACATTTTGTGTGAAAAGTGCAATTTAGTTCAATTTTTTTTTATTTTTTTTTTAACTAAAATATACTTTCAACGAAAAATATTTTGCATCATGCATTCAATTACTTCCACCTTATGTTTGATAATTATTATCAAATTTAAATTTTGTTTCTTAAATAAAATATAATAATAAGGTTGATATAAAAATATATTTATTTTATCTATAATTTTGTTAAAATTATCCCATTTTAAAGAGAAAAATAACTAAAGATATAATAAATATTATACATTATATGTGATTCAAGATCATTATGATATATATATATAAGTCATTTATAATAATACGTGTCAATTATATATAAAATACATAATAATAAATGTCAAAAGGAGACTTGTAAAAAACTATAGGTAAATTAGGCACACCATGAAGTTTGCATTAACTTGTGGTAGTAATAAGGGAGACATTGACTTAGAGGTCCTAACATGAGCAATGATCATGGTCAATGAATAACACCCGATCAATGTGGTTAACACTCAAACATAACAATTAATCAACTCCTATAACAGTTATCAATATTAATTAATAACCATTAACATGTTAGGTTGAAAGATTTTAAAGAACTTGATATACCTTTTTGTCCTAAGAATTAGAACTTTAAAACCATTAAAATATATTTTAAAAAAAAAAGATTATTTCATACAATTTTTAGATATTAAATATATATTAGTTGTATAAAAATCACAATATTTTAGCAACATTTAGCATAAGAAAGAAGAATTTTGCAGCGCCATATTATTTAGTAAAGAAAATCAATCAAGAAAACGATTCAGAGTTCAGACCAAGAAACAAGACATATGACTAACAACTAGTAGCCAATAAATACACTACCAACGAGAAAACCAGTTGAAATATTCAATAGTCAATATCATCATCTCAGTGACAACATCACGCCAGAAGACTAAAACAGAAAACCGTTTAACTCCAATCAGTGGACTGGAAGTCTCAACATCTATTGTATCAGTTAAACAAATAGGTAAAAATCACCGGACTGCAATATCTATTAATTATAATGACTTCATACACCAATAAATATATATATATATATATATATATGCTAACTCATCTCTTAGATTGCCATCTAGTACCACGGGCAACAGGAATCGGTATGATTGCAATGCATTGCGCCCTTTATTCCTGCACACGCAATTATAAAGAAAACAAAAGTAGCATCACAGTCCCTATATGCGTGGGAGGTTGATATGTTAGAAACTAATATAACTTAAGCAATCGAACAAATGTGTGCACCAAATGCAAATATTAAAGGTAAATGAAACTTAAGAGAAACGTGTTCATTATATGTATATAAGATGGGTGACAATATAGTCCTTAATTACATCAAGAAGAATAATTGTCCATTTTTTTTTTATAACAGTTTAGTTCTTTTGTTTTAAAAAATAACAATACAAAAATAAATGACCGATTTTTTATTTTATTTTTACTTTTCTTATATTTTTTAACTGTTATTGAGATACTAATTTCATAAATCGTCTTTAACAATAAACAACAATGACTACAAAATTGATTAAAAAAAAAAGTTATAAAATTTGATCATTTGTCTTTGTTATCACTTTTGTATAACACAAAGATTAAACTGCTACAAAAATAACAAAAATACTAATGTTTTAACGAACATAACTAAAGAACCTTGGATGCATTTGTCTCATATTATATTATTGAGGTCTTTAGTCTTTTAAGCCAAAAAGAAAACATAAAAGTTGTCATTTCACTATTATGCATGAAAAGCAACGTAATTGTTCCTGCCATGAAAGCAAAGAAAAGAAGAAATGCATTTTAAATTGATGAATTAGTATTCTTATAAAAATAAAAATAAAACAGTAAAGATATGCAGACGTGAATTATAAGAAAGCTAGGAATGCATGGAGATCCTCTCCCATGAGATAGAGCAGGAAAAAAAGATTGAACAAAAAAATATGGCCAGAGAAGACAGCAGAATTCACATACCTCCTTGTCGTCGTCGTCATCGTCACCACCATCTTCTTTATTCTTCTTAAGACGAGTGGTACCACCCTCTTTGCTGATGGGCAACTTCATTGCTCCAAAGGGTGTGTCAACATTAATATGTCCTTTCATGGAGTAACCAGTACCCTTTCCTCTAATCATGTCCCAAAGTGCGGAGCCAAAGTCCTTCGGTCTAAATGTGATAGGAACATCAATATAACTGATACCATTTTTTTCAAGTTTTGTAGACTTGGAAAGTTCTGCACCTCCAATGCTCACTTCAGATAACCAAACCTCATAGTCTAGTCCATTGAGGCCCAAGTCAAAGTCGTTTTTGTTTTCCAATTTCAAATGGAGAATTGCAACAGTTTCTTCAAAGGAGAATCTCTCAAAGTTTATTTTGTCAATATCAATATCAGGCTTGTAAGGTATGGGGATCTCTCCAGTTTTCTCAAGTGGCAATGTCAGTCTCCCAAAAACTGGGACATCCACAATGAGGTCCACCTTGATCCTGTAAGGAATAATGCTTCCAGGTTTAATATCACTGTATGTGTTCTTTATGTCATCATAGATTAACGTGATGGGAATTTTGACAGTCTCCTCGCCACGTGCATGGACTGTACCAGCATCTGGGATCAATCCTGAAACTAGTTTCCTTCCATCACTCTCAATCAGGTAGTTGATGTCGCACAAAGGGATCGGAACAGGATTAGGGTTTTTAATCAGCACATCAACAATGATATCTGCCTTCTCTAGATTAATTGAAGGAATGTGAATCCCAGAAACATCTGCTGTTGGCTTCCCAAACCCAACAGCCTCCTCAATCTTTTCACCAATTTCATGAATGAAATCTTTCACCTTATCCATAAATCCACCCTCCCCATCATCCTTCTTATCTTCCTTTTTGTCTTTTTCCTTAACATCCCTATCAACTGATTCTGGCTTGTCAGAAGATGCCATATCTACACAACAAATTCCGGAAGTTGTAAATTAAAACTTTAGAAACATACAAGAATAAGAAAACATTAAAATGCTCCATTCATACCAAGTAAGGATGCATGATACTGCTCACAGTAAGGAGATAAAAACTACTACTGTTCTGATTCGACCATGTGCAAGATTTCATGCACATTCCAAGGAATAAGTAAAATAATTGTCAACAGAATATAAAGGGCTATTTTCTACTACTTACATAGCTAGATAAGGCCAGAATCTTGCAGATGTAGCTGTCCAGAAATGTATCTCGATTTTTCCCATAATTATTTTAAACGTCACTCTTAGAAATATATGATCAACAAACATATAGTGTTGTACAGTATCAATGAGCCATGCATATTAATGTGCTATGCACAAGTGGTTGGCTATTAGATGTTTGTGCACTTGAGTTAGTCACCCAACATAACATAAACTGAATCACTATTTTGATTACTTACAACTTGTTTTGTAACCAATTATGATTTTAAGTTCCAGTTTTTGAACCCAAGTTTTCAAAATGTTGTTGTTTGGTAATTAATTCTATTTTTAAGTTCAAAATTTATTTAGACTTCAGTTTCATTTTTACGAATTTTTTATTGTTTTTGAAACTTAAAAAAAAAAATTAAAATACACATTTTAAGTTCACTTTTTCTTTCATTAGTTAACTTTACATTTATTTAAAAGGGAATGAAACAAGAAAACAAAACTTTTTACCAAACAAGTTTTTATTTTTATTTTTCTAAATAAATTATGAAGCATAAAACTAGTTTCAAATACAAAAAAATAAAACTTAAAAACAGAACTGTTATAAAGCGAGCCCTTTAATTTACGAATCTGTAATGAAGGATCAATTTTACCTTATGTAGTCTAATATGCCCAAAGCAAAGCATGTAAGGGAAATAGAGAACAAGAAAAAGAAATAATAAAGCACAAACCATCCATTGAAGACCAAGGTTTAAAATAATATCGATGTCAATAAAGATCTCAAGATATAACTTTTACGAAAATGTCGAAGATATTATCATTGTAGACAAAAAATTTGAAAAAAATCATGAAAACTCTAGAAAGTCTATCAAAAATATAAAAAAATTATAAAGTTTTATAAAACATCTAAACAATCAATTACTTATATTTTAAATTAATTTTTTATTTAATAATACATATATTTTTAAACACATAAAATATTTATATTAATCAATAAGTTTATCAATTAATTAAAATATTATAATAAAATAGATATTATTTTTTGTTGAATATTATAGAATAAATAGTTTAAAAGTTTGAAATAATTAAGTAAACTACCTAATTGTAACTATTATAAATAGATAATTCTCAATAGTATGAAAAATAAATTTCACTAATTATTAGTTTTTAAAAGTACTCATATGTATAATAAAAATATTACAAATAAGAAAAAAGAAAACATATTATCTTTGGCAAAAGTAAGAAAGAATTGAATTAAAATGATTGCTTATAAAGAAAAAAAAATCAAGAATTAATATTATTGACATTTTTCTTGACATTTTATTAAAATTTTAACGATATTTTAGCAACAATATCCATAATTTTAGGATATTTTAGCTAAAAAAAAGACATTTAAACTATATTTAAACGACAATGACACTTAAGTGATATTTTAATGATATTCTCGACAATTTCGTAACAATTTGACTAAAAGATATGGATATCACATTTCGATATCGGAAAGAGCATGACAATCTCAACGATATCGTTGACATTTTCATCCTTGTTGAAGACCAACATAAACAATTTGCACTCTTACGTTTTAACTCACCAAATTCTTAGTTACACAAGCAATACAAAAGCTAATGATATCATATCGACTATAATGCATTTGACTGTTCTATTGTATATAAAGGAGATGTAAGCCACATAATACAATTTTAGAAAAATATCTGCCAAAATTTTCAGATTAAGTCATAGTGTGCATTTAGTCCATCAAATTCAAAAAAAATGTTTTCTAATCCCTCACCTTTGAAAAAATAGTGACTAAAACACAATAAAAACTCAATCTTTTAATAAGGGTAAAATAATAGTTAATACGAAATTTGTTTTAATATTTGATCATTATCACTATTTTCTATTTAATATTTCATTGGTTTTTTAAATAAAAAATATGCATTTAAATAATTTTATATTAGAATATTATTATTATTCTTGATTTTTTTCTTAAATAATTTCATATTAAATTTCAATTTTATCCTCTTTAATTGCTCATGTTTCATCACATTTTAATCACTTGATAGTAAAAAGTATTATTTCAATATAGAAATCATTAAAATAGTATTATTTGTTCTTAATTTATCTCTCTCCCTCAAAATTGGTGGACTATAAAACACTTTTTAAAATCTTAGGAACTAAACCACACCAATTTCATAATATGGTAGACTTCTACGACTCCTCCACCGACTTTTTTTTAGATTTGTTTCATATTTGTCACATTGATTCAGATATTAATGAGTTGTATGACGTCACCAAATCAGGTTAATCCACCAACTAGTTACAAGGGCTATTATTCTCTACCCATGCATTTCATTCCCCATCCCGTTGCCTGACGACTTGTGTAACAGGTAAAAGAATCAACAATATGAAGAAGAAACAAAAAGTAAAAATTAGGGGGCTTTAATATCCAAAAATGGCCTTCATCCAATTGCAAGCACTCCTAATCCTAACAAATAAGCCTAAAGATATCAGCTATGATTTACAAGATTTTAGATCTAATTCACGTTGCTCTAGAGATGTAAATTGAAATGAGATTTCCCATTAACTCATATTACAACCCATTAATTTTAAGAACCTATCCTATATTGTCATTTTTATTTTTTGTAATAGGTCCATTAATTTTAAGAACCTATCCTATATTGTCATTTTTATTTTTTGTAATAGGTTGGTATAGTATCAGTTGAAATATCTCATTTATTACAAATGAGTTTAAATAGATAAATAAAATACAAAAATGATATAGAAAATATAACATGATTATTCATAATATAAAAATTTATAAAAAAAACAAAAATGATAATACATTATGAGCAAAGTAAGACATATTAGATCTACAAATCTAGAATATATATGAGATGCAATGACATTTTAATGAGATATGACAACTTTGCCTAATAGATATCAAATGGGTTCAAATCTCTGCAGAGCCCCCAATAAATGTTGCTATGTACTTGATAAAAGTAACTTTAGTATAAAGAGAACAAAATCAAATTACAATATAGAAGTACTCAATGAATAGCAGCAACAGCAATGCTAACTACTTATAAATTTAAACTCACTCTACTCGTATCTTTTATCATATACCACGTATTAATAAAATTTAGAAAAATAAATCATTTATTATATTTTCAAAATAATTTTAACACGAAACACAATATAAGATGCGTGAGTACAAAATTGACTGCTGTAAATTTGTATAATATTAGCATTGTGTTATAGCTGCAAAAGAATTTCAATTCTAAATTTTTACAGTACTCAACGTTGAGGGATCATATCATAGGAATCCGAAGTTTGCAATATAGAAAAATACTTGGGTAAATTATATATGACAGCTGGCTCCAGGATCAAACAATTAGTGATTTATATAAAAAGATCGAAAAATTGACTAAAGAAAAACAGATCAGAAAACAAAAATAAATAACGATCGAAAGCAATATGATTTCGATCCGGAAAAGGCACAAGTAATTGTGATGTATGGATGATAGCACAAAATACGCCCGATAAAGATTCATATTTAACCCAGTAATAGAGAATGTGAACCAAATTTAGATGATGAATCAAATAAAATGGAGAGAATTACACGTAACTAGATCGTATACACACCTGTGCTGTGAATTGAAACGAGATGCAAAGAAAGACAGGCTAATAGAAGCACAGAAGAAAATACCTGGAGCACGCTTGTTTGTGGAGTGAGATCGATTTCAGTGGCAAGTACAGCCCCAGTGATTTCAACCTCTATTTATATTTATCGAGCGCGTTTTGGTGAATAACTGCTAATTTTGACTTATTTTACATTTTAAAATGATAATATTAAATAATTTTGATATTTTAATATAATTAAAAATATTCCCTAAGAAATATTATTTTTCTCGTATCTTTTAAAAATATATTAAAAATTAAAATATTTATATTAATAACATATTTATATTATCATTATTATTTTTAATTATTTTAAAAAAAATTAAAAAAATTTTAACTTCTTTTCATTTTATTTTTATTATTATTTGTACTTTTACCCTAAGCAGGTCTTTGCCTTCCTTCGAGATCTAATGTCTTTATTTTTTTTCTTCGGACCTTAGAAGCTTTACAAGGTCTGTAAGATGGTATTTGATTCACATAATAGAATCGAAATCGAAATCAGAATATGAATAGAATGAAAAGAGAACGATATTGTTTGATTTAACTATTAAAATCAAAGAAAAAATCAATATTATAATTTTTGATTTGACACTGGAATAAAATGAAAAAATTATAAATTATCTTAATATCTTTATATTTAATAAAATTTAAATAATATTATTTAATTATTATTTTTTCATCAGATAAAATACATTATTGAAATCACTATTTTTTTTAATAATTATTACTTAAAAAGAAAATATATTATTAAAATTATTTTTTTTAAATAAAATTTAGGATTTTGAGATTTGAAATTTAGTATATTAAGGTTTAAGATTTGAGATTTTTAAGTTTAGGATTTCAAACTCTCATCGTAACAATTATTTATTTCTTTTTTTTTTTAAACAAAATCAAGTCTAAGAGAAAATTAATAAGTTAATGCAACCAACCAAAAGTTTTTTTTAAAACAAAACTTCGCCAAGAATTCCTCGAGTCATGTTTCGTCAACCAAAGGGTTCCCTGGCGGAAAACGTTATGCAGCCACTTAATTTCAGGACGATGTATGACTGCCCCTGCAAAATAAATAAGAAACTTTCATAAACCTATGTGAAATAGACGTTTAGGACGCAGGGTCTCTTAAATACTTTGATTGATATCCTTCCTAGTCGAACATGACTATTTCTCTCAATTCTCAATAAATTTTGACCAATTTAGGACGTCCATCACCCAAAATCATACCCATATAGTATATTTTAGAACCAGATAATTTATTAATAATGAACAATCTATGTAACAAAGCATACAACTGTCAATGAAATGCTGCTTCATCTTCACTACTTCAAATAATCTTCTGTTCCAGTATCTACGAGGTGCTAACAATTACAATTCTCTCATGGTTAAGCAAAACAAATATGTGATCATCATTGCTCTTCAGGATACCTCAACAGTCAACATCAACATATTGAGGAGATGACAAATTTGGAGAACACAACAAAAAAAGTGCACGAGTCACAATCCACACAAGGGAATAGCAGGCACATTTGAGGCTCGATCTCTGCCTCTCCCGAAGTACCATGATTACTTGAGATGATTCTCAAACAATGATGCCATCTCGATCTGCAGTAGTCACAATTTCAAACTTGAAGTTAACCCTCAAAGGATAAATGAGCACATGAGAAAAAAATAGGCCTAGATAAAATCCACATTTTACATGTTTCATTTTCATATACTTGCTATAATATTCTACCTTCAGACATTTTTGCGCATGAACATTCCTATACAGTTCACAGGTAAAATGCTATTTATACCCAAAAAATATGCACTTTTTCATAAGTTAATCAGAATATCATAGTATTATAATTGGTTCATTAACTCACAGTAAAACAAAACATCAAGGAGGTGCCTGTCAAAAAGCAACCCTCAATATTAAAGAGAGTCATAAAATTTGTCGGGATCAAGAACTGCATCCAAAACTTATGATGCATGCTATTGAAATAAGCATACTGATTTATAATATGAAAAAACAAGGTATGTCTCTAAACAATCACAAACAGACTCATTGCATCGAACCAGCATGAGCATTACTAATGTTCTAACAACGATGATTGTCTTTAGTATCTCCATTATTAGATTATTATTCTTATCATAAAAGTGAACCCAAGATGGTGAGAGGAGCAAAAAGACCGCCCACAATTCAGAGAAAATTTCTCTTTAGAGCAAAAGAAGTGAAATGCACAGTGAAGTTTCCTGGTTATCATTGCTATTCTTATCACAGACAGCCAGACAGGTCAGCTTTCATTTAATATAAAATGCTCAACTGCTAGTCAAGAGTGATATGACCATTAAGTAGGGAAAATCCAAGAGAAGAAAAGCCATTTTGAAGGAGAATTCACAATTAATTTGGTCCCATTATTAACTATTAGGAATAATGACTAGTACTTATGAGGTTTACAGATAAGTTGACTAATTTTAAATGTAAAAGATGAAATATAATCTAAGTGAAAGGTTAAGGACCTGTAAGGGGTCCACCCAAATATAAAATTCTGAACTAGAACCCCTTTTAAAAGTTGGGATGCCTCTTTGTTATTGATAATATATTAGGTAGTATGATCACTTCCATCTGCTTATAGTACAGAGGATAAAGTCATTTAGGTGAATAGCTGAGTTAACTTAATCGTAGATCAGCACATTTAGTCATTTGGATGAGGACTGTATTGGTAACTTATAATGGAGCTATCTTACAAGACATTTGTAAAGTTCCTTTGCAGATGTATTGATAGTTTGATACAATTGTGAAATATATCACCCAAAAAACGACAAAGCTGAAACTGAAGCTAAAAAACAAGCATAAGAATCTTTGGACAAACAATATGATAAATTGTCTACGCTCGCAAAGAACAAGGTCCAGAATTTCCACCAACAATAATTTGACAACAAGGTAAACAACTGAAACCACCAACACCACACCCTTTTGGGCCCCCACACATTGATTCAATATTGATCTACATCTACTGTTATACTGAATCATATTGATTTATTATAGATTACATCTACTGTTATATTGAACCATATTTATTCATTATTGATCTCCATACTATTATAATCTAGTTAGATGATAAACAGTCCTTAAAGCAGTCAAATCTAAAAATGGTTTAGCTGGATGATAAATTTTCCATTTTACCTGCTAGAAAGGAAAATGAATTGATTCCCTATTAATCTGCATCGACTATTATAGTTTAGTTAGATGATAAAAAGTCGGCTTACAGCAGTCAATGCAGTCTCAGCACCCTTATTTCCAGATTTACCACCAGCTCGATTCAAAGCCTGCAGTAATTAAGACAACAGCATCACATCAGATTTTTATTGATAAGAAGTACCATGCATGATATCAAGTGCATTCAATCATAAACTAACCTGCTCCATGTTGTCACAAGTCAGAACGCCAAATATGCATGGAACTTCTGCGTACATACGTATGATGGGAATGTGTCTTGGTCTCACTAGAAACTTACTTTAAAGAACCAAATACAATAAAGAGAAAGAAAAGTGTCATAAAAATACCCTAAATTAGGTCATTTGTGTTATTTGATCCTTTAGATTATAAGTGATATAATTTAGTCTTTTAGCTTTGGAAAAATGAGTCAATTAAAGACAAATTACATTATTTTCATTTTTTTACATTAAAATATTACTTTAAAAATTAATATTTTAATAAAAATATTAAAATAATGTGTTTTGTCCTTAATTGACCCTTTTTTTCTAAAGCAATGGGACTAAGTGACACCACTTTTACTCTAATAGATCAAACGACACCAATAGTCTAATATAAGGGATTCCTACGGCCCGCTTCCTACAATAAAATAAAAGCAATAATGAACTGAGTAAAACTTCAGTAGATGTTTCTCAAAACAAATTCAAGTTGTTGTTCATGCATTAAATACTTGTCTTCATTCAATTGAGCAGGATCATGAATTAAAGTCAAGATTAATTATGTTGGTTTGCATATCTCTTGGATCCGTATTCTATATCCTAGAATACCTATGTATATCATGGGAATGGACCAAAGTAGAAGAACAGATCATAATTTTCTTCAATGAGTTCCTTGTTTTCTAACTGTTTGATGCAAATCAACCCTAGTGATGATCGCTAAGATTTCTAAGAGTTATTTCTCACTACAGAATAGTATGCACAAAGTAGACACAAACCTGAATTCAAACCAGCTGAAAGCAATCCAGATGTAGCAGAGTTAACAACAGCATCATAGTGAGATGTGTCCCCTCGAATCTATTAATAGAAATGTGATGCAAGACTAGGATGAGAAAAAAACATAAAAAAGTTTCACAGATTCTAGCCTCTAAACAAATTCTTAAATGGAGAAATAACATATTAAAAATTATTTCATTAGAAAACGAGGGTAAACAAAAGATACCACAGCCCCAATACATAAAACTGCATGATATTTTCCTGTTTTCCCCAACTGTTTTGCAGTAACGCCAATTTCAAAACTACCTGGAACCCAGACAACCTGATATCGGAGAAGGGAGAACAATAAGTTTAGCTTGAAGTTTACTGATGCAAAAGAAGAAAACGATTGAGTCACGAGTAAGTTATATTTTATACAAAATAGTATATTTGTGGTGATAATCAAAAACCAAGGACACTAAGAATGGAGGAAGAATGTGAGAAACAAATGAAAATCTGCTGAAAACTTTGCACCTTTTTTAAACCAATGAATGTCTAACAATTAACCAACAGCTATGATCATAAGTTAATACGGCAGACTTTAGCAAGTGCCACATTTAGAAATGAAGGGGATCTTTAAAGAGGTCTACTTCATAACTAGTGTGAAATTCATCGTATTAGGTTTATGACTCGTGCAAAAAACAACTGCTTATAAAACTTGTATTAGGAATGCACAAAAAGAAAGAGTCACTAAAGGTTAAAAAAATCATATACCTCATTTATAAAATAAAAAAGTTAAGTCCTCTTTTGATAGATATATTTTATTTTGTGAGATTAAAGACTCAATTATAATTTTATATAATATGTGATATTTTTTCTTTTGAGTATTTTTTGTTTGGTCATAAATTAATTAATTAGTATATTTATGGAGTTTAAATATATACATTACTTTTAAGTAAATGTCAATATATCAATATATGTGTTTGTGACATATATGCTATGTTTAAAGTTTATGCATTATCTTGAAAGATTTTAGGACTTTAACTAATATTGACTATAAAAATGTGTTGAGTTCTATTTATTGCTTTCTAAAATTTTACCGTATAGAGGTACCTTGTATTGAAAGGGCTACCTGTTATGATTTGTGAAACTACGGTACCGAGCAGAGATGACTACCTCACAATTAGTGTGAAAGTCATTGTGCTAGGTTTATGGCTTGTGCAAAAAAAAAAGGAAAAATTGTGCAAAAAACAACTTCTTATAAAACTTGTACTTGGAATGAACAAAAAGAAAGAGCCAATAGATGTTAAAAATTAAGTCTTCTTTTGATATATATATTTTATTTTGTTAGATTAAAGACTCAATTATAATTTTATATAATATGTGATATTATTTCTTTTGAGTATTTCTTGATTGGTCATAAATAAATTAATTGGTATATTTATGGAGTTTAAATATATACACTACTTTTAGGTAAATGTCAATATATCAATATATGTGTTTGTGTGTTTGTGTGCCTTTTCTACTCTACTTACTTATTTATATAATAAATAATCAAAATATGAGTTAAAAATTATGAGTTCTCAATTGGTTATGTACTCATTTGTGATTAAATGAGTTTAATACCTTATGTGATTATTTATGAAAAAAATCATATTTTTATTCATTACATATTCTTTTTATTTATTACCTTTTTAATTTGTTTTTAAGTTCGAGAGTCATAGAACTTAGGGAGAGTTTAAACCACATTTCAATTATGCATCAATCTTCTTTTACATTATTCTATCTTTAAGAGAAGTTTAGCTCCATTGCTTTGTCCAATACTTTGTCCTTCTCGTACGTCAAAAAGAGGGAGAAAATAGTGTGTTTTACTTTCATGTTTTATTTTGTTATACATATAGGGGGAGAACATATTTAGTTAAGCTATAAGTTAAGCTTTATTGGTATGAATGCATCCTACATGATTATTCTTTACACTTTGTTTATTTATATGTAAATTAAATTAATGTACAATGAGATTTTGAAGCCAAATTTTAGTATACCTTATTTATGTCATTTCATTTATTTACAAGCTTGTCAAGTTACAGTGAAGATGAATTCACTGGACCATAGGATAATTTCACTATAGAGTATTGTATTTTTATCTTATTTGTATAAATGTTATGTATTGAATGAGAGATTTTGTCACACGAAAATACCAAAATGAAAGTTTATAAGAACTATGAGTATTGGTTATTTTTGTGAATAAAATATTTACCCATAAATATGATTTTAGGCCTATTATCAAGTCTATCAATAAAAATCGAATAAATGTTCGAGTTCTAGATAATCGTACTTCAGATATAATTTTTATAATTACAACACATATAATTACATTTATGCATTTAATATGAATGACTACATGGAAAAGAAGATATACACATGCTCGTTTATAGAGAATATACATATAATTGAAAAGTAATATATATAGGTTGATGCTATAGATAGTAAATCAGTTGCTAAACAGTTTCACTTGTCAAATATAAGGTAATATATGTTGATACAAATAGCTATAACCAACAAAAAAAATTAGTTAATATATTATAATAGATTCTAATTGATTTTTTTATTTTAATTCTATATTTTTCAATCTATTTGTTTTATATATATTTTTATGTTCGAGTAGTTTACTTTTAATTAAAATCTTGCATAATTAAATTCAATAATTATATGAATGATTATGATTATTTGGATTTAATTATTAAATTTTAAATAAGTTATTTTTATTGAAATATTATTTAATCTTTTTGCTCTTAGATTTGGTAGTTGGTTTTATTTAAGTGGTATATATATTGAATCATTTAGTTATGATTATTCATTGTTAAATCTGTTATAGAACATACACGAACACTTGTGTTTTTGTGTTAACTATTTTACAGTTAATTTATGAACGCATCTGATTGACGAGAAACTTATGGAACGTTGGTTTGAAAACTGTTCATGCTAATATTAGAAGCTGTTAAAACAAAACATGGGTTCGTAAGTAAAGTATATTGAGATAGTATCCTAAAGAGGGTAGTATAAGACCGAGTTGTACTTGAATATTTGGTTTTCTAGTATCCTAAAGAGGGTAGTATAAGACCGAGTTGTACTTGAATATTTGGTTTTCTAGTATCCTAAAGAGGGTAGTATAAGACCGAGTTGTACTTGAATATTTGGTTTTCATAATGAAACGTTAAGTTGATCGATGGTTTTCCTCTTAGGTCATAGTTGTAGTCTAGATTGTTTCCACCTAAAAATATCATATGTTATTTTTTGTTTTCACAATTTATTTTTACACGCGATTATATATATAACAATTTTGTTTAAGTTATTATATTATAAATTGATAAAAATTGAAAATAATTTATTCACCCTCTCTAAGTTAATTATGTTTGTAATTTATAAACTTTTATAGGGTATTATGTGAATTTTAATTTTTGGTATCTTAAATTTATATTATACTATTTATTATTTTATTATCTAAAAGTGTTAATTTTATTAGTGTGTCTGTTTCTTCTCTTAAATGTATTTTTATTAATATTTGAATTCATTTTAAATTGATGTAGCCAATTTTTCTTTTATCGTTTTTGGATATGTTAGTTAATTTATTCATAATATTTTTTTTGTTAATTAATGATATGTTATATCTTCATTTTGATTTTGTAATATTAATGTTTATTTCTTTATTACTCATTTCATAATAAATTGTATATTTACTCGAAAATATTTTTTTTTATTTTTAAAATAATGAATATTTGAACTCATCTCTTTTCATAAGATTCAATCTTATTTTTATATTTATTTAAATTTCTTTTTACTAATTATCATTTATTATGAGAAATATTTGGAGATGTCTTGTATTTTTATTTATATTATTTATATCATTTTCATTAAAAATTACTGTTTATTTTTGTTATTTGTAATTTTCTTTAAATTTGAAGGTGTTTGTAATATTTTTAAAATATTTATGATATTATTTAAAAAAATTATTGATATTATCCCACTCAATTTTATTAAATATGTGCATAAAATTGAAAAGATAATTTTTTAAAATATATTAAAAGATATGTTAATTATATCATTTTAAATTTGTATTTTGCATTGGTGGGTTAAAAGGGAGGAATTGGTTTTCTTTAATTGAAAAGGATTTAGAAAAACAGAAAACCTTATCTCGTTATAGTTTTTGGGAAGCCGAAAACCCCTACTCTCTTTTCTCTCTTCCACTGTATCCTTCTGATTAAAAATGTTGGAGACCCACTGCCTGAGTCTCCATTTCGTTATTACATGAGAAGTCAGATACCCAGGCCAGAAGTCCCCTTCTCTGTGCGTAGGCCATCGCTAAAAAAACAGTTTTAATCTCATTGGGCATCCTTCCTTTGGGTTGATTATACTTGACATGTTTTAAGCAGAGGTGACTGATATAAATCTCCCCGCTTTTTTTCGTCTATTATTTTGTTGTCATCTAGAAATTGGAATTGTGTATAATCATATGTGAGTATTGCTTGATGGTTAAATGAAAAAATTCCATCTAAAATGCGGTTACTTAATAAAACTAACAGTGCCATTAATATTTGACAAATTGTCTTTATCCCTTTACTCTAAAATTCAATTTTTGTTATACTATTTGTGTATTTTACTGTATTTATCTTAAAAGATTGATATTTTTTGTGATAGTTTGAATTCTTTAGAAGCTTTTACATATTAATACTTAGTCTCTAGCTTAAGAACTGCACAAGTGTCACACATTAATTTTTCCAAATTTTTTCCCAAAAGATCAAACTTGTGGGAGGTGAACCTAACAATCAATTGCACTCTTTTAAGATTCTTCTCAAGTATGGCAATTTTATCTTTGTAAATGCCAATCACTTATACTTTTCTAAATATGAGTTGCTTGTGTTTTTACAATGCCTATCAACTTGGAAATTTTAATTGATTTCGGGGTTGTTATAGGGATTCGATCCCATAATCTTACTTCTTTGATACCACATAGAAATGTCAGATATCAATTCTCTTAAAAGATCAAGTTTGGGAGGTGAAATTATTTATACTCTCTAACAGGAACTATAAATATTATCTTTTCCTTGCATAAAGTTGAGAACTTTAAGGTACAAGTACAAAATTTATTTACATTCACTGATGTACTATTTCTTATTCTTTAGAAATTTGGGTGCATATAGAAATGGCTCTGCGGCATACAATAAGGTTGCCTCGTTCGTTTCCACCGGTTAAGAGGAACAAGCACATGATAGCAAATTTATTTGTACGTGGAAATCTATTACCTGAAAAATATGTGTACGATGAAATTAGGAGGAGGATTGGTCGTGTCTGTTTAAAGGATGGTAGCTTTGGGAGATGCAGATTAAATGCCTGTAGTAGAGTGGATGATGTCAGGTCTGATGAAGGAAAGAGCAAGCGAGTTGAAGGGCCCAATGACTCTTATGAGGAGGAAAAGGATGATCCATACACGATGGACGGTGAAGAGAGAAGTGAGTGGAGGAGGAAGATTAGAGAAGTGATGGATATGAACCCTAGTGTTGAGGAGGACGAGGAGGTTGACCCCGATGAAAAGAGGAAGAAGATGCAACAGCTTCTGGCTGAATACCCTCTTGTTGTGGAGGAGGAGGATCCCGATTGGCCTGAAGATGCTGACGGCAGGGGATTTAACTTGGGTCAGTTCTTTGACAAGATTACCATCAAGAACACCCCAAAGAAGGACGATGATGAAGATAACTATGACAGTGACAAAGAAATTGTGTGGCAAGATGATAATTATATCCAGCCTATCAAAGACATTACCACAAAGGAGTGGGAAGAGACTGTTTTTAAAGATATCAGCCCTCTTATTATTCTTGTACATAATCGCTACAAAAGGTTAGTTTATAAATTTTATTTTCTCAGCTACTTTGTTCATGTCTCTGTGCTGGTCACTATAAATTGTAGTATAACTACTTTGTCCAAGTTTTACGTTTCTGAGCCCCAGCCTTGATAGACATGATTGAAGCGGAATATTAAGTCTCAATGAATAAACATAGCAATGAATTGGCTAAAGAACAAATCTTTGTTGTTAAGAAGGAATATATTGTTTGGTTAACATATCATAACCCCATTGTTTTGTTATTTATAATTATATCTGACGCTTGTGCACACTGTTATGATGAATTTTAGTTTTATGAGTATTCTTGATTATCTTTAGGCCAAAGGAAAATGAAAAGATAAGAGAAGAGCTTGAGAAGGCTGTGCAAATCATATGGAGCTGTGGGCTTCCTTCACCAAGAGTGAGTGAAACTAACATTCCACATCTTTTCTGATATCTTCCACCTCTGTGAACTGCAAATTGATTATTACCTTCAACAACTATTGTTATGCCAAACAGTGTGTCGCAATTGATGCTGTTGTTGAACTTGAATTGACCTCTGCTCTTCAAGTTTCTGTCTTCCCCGAGATCATCTTCACCAAGGCTGGGAAGATATTATATCGCCAAAAAGGTGGGTTTTACATTTTTATCTTTATTCTAGGTTTTATGGTAGTGTATAATATTGATTGTTTTTTTTTTACCATCAGCAATTCGATCCGCTGATGAGTTTTCAAAGATAATGGCTTTCTTCTACTATGGAGCAGCAAAACCACCTTGTTTGAAAATCAGTGGAGAGAGTCAAGAGGCAATTCCATCTGTTCCTTTATGACATAAATAGTTACACTTCTAATTCATTGTCTTTGATATCATATTTACTGATAATGTCCAAAATTGAATTACATCAACCTATTTCTTATCTTTGTGTTTGTTGGCCAAAAGTCCAAATTGATTGAATATGTGTAGCTCTGTAAATAGTCTAAAACAACGTAAATTTCAATAGTATATGATAAACTACTATCAATATAACCGCATAAACATGAACTTGCCATAATAAAATACTAGAACAGTATACAAGCACGATGATCACGAAAGAATACTCAATCCATATGAAAGACTTCTTATGCTGCATTTCTATAATGCACAATTATGTTCATAATTGTCGACATTTGAAATCCTGAGTCGTATATTGGTTTGATCTTTAACCGTTGAGAAAATAAGTTGAGTTGTTTTCAACTGTATTATTATACCAAACTGAGTAACATTGAAGCTCACATGGTGCCATCTGTACAAGCTCTAATAGCGGTGGTTCAGGATTTTTATTTTTATTTTTTTGGAGTAACACCATTTATATAGTATAAAATAGTATTAAATGCTTCTTAGTTACTACTTGTTTTTATTAAAAAATATTCTACTTGTTTTTATTAAAAAATATTATCTTATATATATATATATATATATAATCGTAGTGTAAATATGTTTAAATTATTTTTTATAATGAGTTATCAAATGGCAAAAACTAAATTAAATGCAAGAAGACATAACTTCGTTTGTAATTTATTTATTATTTTATAAATATTGCACCCAAGTTTTGTTTGTCAATTGATGATAAAAGGGATTCCTTCTGGCTCATATGTAGATCCACATATTAAATTTGTATTATATGTCAATTTTTTTATTTTTGTAAAATCCAACTGATTGTTTAGCTTCAAGTCGTTATGACTTGGGTTAACAGAGCAGAGGAAAGGATATTAAATTTATGGAGATATTATTATAATATAAATTATTATCCTTACAAGAATATTTAACTAATGATAATTTTATTAAATAATAATAATATTAAATTATAATTAATATTAAAGATAAAATAGACATTTCATGCGTTATTTTATCGTGATAATAACAAAAGTTATTATAAGAATATCATTAACCCAAATTAATGGGGAGCAAATTGAATTTTCTTAAATCACTTTTACCTTGGAGTTCCAGCAAGTAAGTGGAATTTCATGAAACGAGAGCTGTATGGATGTAGTTAGAATTAGCATGTAGAAGCAAAGAAAAAATAAGGCGCAATAATTTAAAGAAGCCCAAAGACACAAATGATCAGAACGGCCCAGGAAAGCGTCAAGTCCAAGCCATGGTTCCTGAAAACAGTGTTTTTTTTTTAAAGGAAAATAGAATAATTCAAGCAAACAGGAAAGAGAGAAACATCGAGACTAAAAAGCCGAAGCAAAAAAGTAAAGGGTGGTGTTTTCGTGAGATATGGCGGAGAACAAAGGAAGTATACCACCTCAATACGACGTGAACGCCAAATGGGACGCCTGTATTGATCTCACCCTCCGCCGTTTTGTCTACTCCTCCTTGGCTGGTGCCTTTGGCGGTCTCCTTTTTTTCAGTCAGTAGCTTCTTTTTTCAAATCATAAGATTTTTTTTATATACATATAAAATAGTCTAAGCCATTGTTATTGTTCATAATTGCGTTTTGGTCGCTGTTTGAGTTTCAAAAGTCAATGATTATAGTTTATCCCCCTTGTTGGAAAATGGGATTCAACAGTTTTAGGGATGATGGTTGACATTGTATGACTCAGTTATGGTTCTATTTCTAACACCTGGGCTAAGAGTATTTTAGTCTATTTCAAATTATTGCTTTTTGGGTTGGTGACCTTGATTAAATTGAATTCCTAGAAAAGTAATTTCATGTATCGGTCAATAATGTTCTGCATCCTGTTTTGTCACAACTTGATATCCCCAATTTGCTTGGTTTTTTTTTTCATTTTGGTAGGGACGTTATTTAGGGATCAAAATGGTGCTTGAAGGGTTGTGTTTTTTAGTGGTTGCTACTAAAAGTTGCTCGAGTTGATATTTCCTTCTTCTTCCCACTAAACGAATCCCCATGCTTGAGTAGAAGTAGCTTTCTACCACTTCTACTCAAGCACTCAATCTCCACTTTCATTTTCGCGGGATTTTAGGCTGCAAGTCCATTTCCGCTCGTAAATGGGATCTCAAATCGGCCTTCTTGCGTTTTACCTGGAAAATTGCCTGTTTTCGGATTTCTTTTCCTAAGGCAGCATCTCAATGTGATAAAAATCCCCAACCCCTGTGTTTTGGGCTTGTTTTTGATCGGACTGCTTGCCTTCAGAAACAATTAGCAAACCTTTTCTAATTAAATTTTTTAGATAATACCGACCCACGTACATTTTTTAGGTGAATTATTTAGGTTCTGTAAATATCCTTATAATCACCATAATGCTGCATCTCCAATTCATCTATGGATGCAGGAAGCTTGAGATGATTTCCAGTAATCTGGCCAGGCAGTATTGGACTTTAGATTCTAGTATCATCAAAGTCCCAACACAGCTGTAGTTTTAGCAAGAGGGCTGGTAAATTATGGAGTTCAATGCACATTTTCATTTAGGGCCCTAGGGTTCACTGTATGTTATTATGTATGGTTACTTTAGGTGGTTGGGTTAAGGGGCAGTGGGTTTGAGGTACGACTGGCTGGAGAAAAGAATGAATGTTGAGATAAGATGGTGAAACTAGGATTAAAAGGCTACTGGAGGAAAGAAGAAGAATCAGGGTTAGAATGAGTGAAGAAGAGAAGAGGGGGTGGGATAACTGAGTACGTAGAGGAAGATGTTACTCAATTAATAATTCATTAATTAATTTTGAAAGCGATAGTTATAGGAGACCTTTACATGTAGGGTTATAGGCACTCAAAGATAAACCTGAAGCAATCTGGAAAACCAAATGTGAAACTAAATAATTAAACCCCATTGTGAGAAAGAAACTCTAAACCTTCTTAAAAAGTTGTAATTTGATTATTATTTTGTTTTGCATCATTCTCAATACCTGGTAAGTTAAATTCCTTAAGTTTAGTTGCTTGGTAGAACAACAGTGAATATCTGAAAAACAAAACCTGTCCCATCCATTGGCGCGTGGTGAAGTGTTAGGCAACAAGTCCTAGGATGGAACGAGGATAGAAATTTTTACCAGCTTAGTTGCAGTATGACATTTATCACCCAAAGATAATTAACCTTGCATGGATAATAAATTCGAGCATAGCCAGACTTGGTAATTTTCATTAGGTGTTAATCAATTTGTCATTTATGTATCTGAATAAAGTGATTGAAGTAGAGATTTGCTGTTCCAAAAATTTGGGCAATGCTAATGTGACAAGATGTGTTCAGGCGGGCCTTTTTGTTTCCTTTCTATTTTCGGTTGCGAGGCCCCTAAGAGGTATGGGAATGCTTTGCCTATTGCTGCTTGGTGCTTTCCGTGTGTCGCTATGTGTCATTTTCCTCTTGTTTTTTTCTATTACTTTTGTCTTCTTGAGATTGAACTTGGAAGACTTCTATTCAATGAGTAAATGACAAACTTCTCATTTTCAATTACTAGCACTTTTGTTATCGTTGAAGTCAGATATATGCTCTTGCACTTTGTGAATTTTACCCCCATAATCTTTTTGTCATAATAGGGAGTCCTGTGACTCGCTGGGCATCTGTGGCTTTTGGTGCTGGAGTGGGCATAGGGTCTGCATACACAGATTGCTCTCGGTTATTTGATGGATCTCTTGCTAAGTTCACTGCACCTAAGATTACCGAGACTCCTGCGCCACAGCCTCAGGTACGTCTATATTCTTTTGTTATGGATGGGGAAAAATTGGACTTATGTTGATACATACTCTTCTTCATAATGGAAATATAAGATTTTCCTTCGAAAAAGAAAAAAAAGGTTTTCGAAGTTGTCTAATGTAATGTTCACTATAATCCCAGGATGGCCAGGAGTGAGAGTATGATGATATTCAAGTTAACCTGAAATTTTGGGTTCCAAATATAGCTTTCTTGAAATTGTTAGTCGCTGTTTTCACTTCATTGCCTTCGAGTGTGTATGAAAAATATTGTTCTCGATGGCTAAACATTTGGATCAAATACTATGTTCTTGATATGAATTTTATTACCTCTTGCTCTGTAAGCTTACTGTTGGGTTTTGAGTATGGAGCAAGTAAAGGAAAGAATAATCCCTTGTGTTGCATCTTTGGATTTGCTTTTTAAATTGGATTTAAAGCTTAAAAAAAGTATATAACAATGAGCTGTTTCTGGGTAGGCTTTGGTTCAAAAACACAAAATCAAAAGTCGTTTACAGTTGCTCCTCGAGTACTAGATGACGTGATACTTACTAATGAAATCCAAGATTAATGCATTTTTTTAAACAACAAATTTCCAATATTTGATAAAGAGATAAAAGCAATATGATTGATAAAGAGTAATGAATTTACACCTCCTTACTCAGTATCTTATTCTTTCAAGAATTTTAAATAATCATAAGAATTATCGACGGGAAACACATAAATGGTTCTACTTACAGCTGGGTTGTTTAACGCCTTAATCACGATTCTTGTTTGTCCATCTATAAACCATTTGTACGCTAGCTCCTACACCTACGCAGTTCTGGATGGTATTTGTTTAAGCATGTGGTATATACCCACTACCCAATTGCGGAGAGCCTCATTAGCTGCGTGACTATAGTTGTTATTTTATTGTTGTGGTAAAACAATAAAATGAAGGAAGCAGGGCTGCCGTATAGATATTGTAAAAATAAATAAATAATAATTATATTAAATCTAAAATTATTCAAATATATATTTGAAATTTTTAGAAAAACCTAAAAAAATAAAACAAAATGGTAACATTTATTAAATACTAAAATAAATATTTTGTGAAAAGTATTTATTTGTCACGTTGTTATTATTAAAGATTTGTGATTTGATTAAAAATAAAATAAAAAAATTATAATATTATTAAAATAATGTAATTCGTTTTTACTAAGCTATTTTTATTAAAATTTAATAATTAAATGATATAATCTATAATCTAAAAAAACAAAATAATACTAGTAGATTAATCTAAAGATGTCTATAACATTTTTCTCTAAAATAAAATAAAAATCACATCCATGATAAATTCAATACATTAAGAAATAAAAGGCACAAATTTCATGTCTTTTAATTTTTTTTTCCTGAGGCACCTATTCCATTCCATGTCTTTATATTTTATATTTTAGTAATGTATTAATTTAATCAATGGACAATTGACCAAATCATGCCCTGATTCAGGGCTTTTCTCCTCCTGTTCACGCAAGGATTTCCCTTTCCCTTTATTAATTGGTAAAGAGAACTGCAAGATCTTAGGCTTTGATATCTCACATTATTATTGCTTAAAAAAAAAAGCAAAAGTTTCAATTTTTTATTAAATGAAAGAAATACTACAAGTTTGTATTTAAACTTGATTCATAGCTATGGATATGAAATTGTACATCACTTATATTTCACATTATGATTTCAAAGAAAATAAATAATTTTTTCAAAATAAAATATAAACTAATTTGCATATTCATCATTTTTTTTCTTTCAAATTAACATGTGAATATACAAAGTTAATTTTATTTGGTTCTAGATGAAGCAAACTTCTTCACGAGCCATATGGACCGAGCTTCCTTGTATGGAGTTAAATATCACTTGAAATATATTAAAAATGAAACAAACTTCATCCACTGTTCATCTAGCAGTCATCAACCTGATGAAAATTGATGAAGATGCTTGGTTTTTTGCGTGGCTAATTTACATATCATGATAATCTGTCTTGTTTTGATAAAAAAAAATGCAATTTTTATAAAACCACGTTATTATTTTTAAAACAATGAAAATATAAACTATTTATGTATTACTAAAATCTAATATAAGTGCGGTATGACATTTATAATATGTGAAACAGCATATCATAATTATTGATTAGATAAGAAATTAAAATTTTAAATGATAAAATAATTGTATTATGATTAATATAATAAAGTTAAATTTAATTGTAAAATACATATTGTTTTATACATATATTTTTCATTTATAACCACGTAATGCATACATCTGAGGGATTTTTAATCTAAAAGAATAAGAGTTATTTGATTATAATTTATATATTGACTTTTATATGCAATGGACGTTGTATTGTACGTGGAATTATCTTCCATCACGTATCATGTCCATTCAGTTCAAATCAGCATGCTTGAGTGAGAATGTCTTTGTCTTATCACAATTTGAGTTTTATAATACAAATTATTAGCATTAATTGGAGACTAGGCTTTATCAAAATAAATAAATAAAAGGTTAAAAGTAGTACCGTAGTAGTATTAGTCATAATTATAATATTTAAAAAACGTGAGGCCACATGATAAGAGCACTCACATCCCAAATGTAAATTTTTTCATTATTTATTGATTATATCAATAAATTAAAGAATGTTTGAAATTGGTCATTTAAAAAAAATGCTAAAATATTATAATTTTTTATTAATTAGTTGTCAGCGAGCAATTAACCCTGTATGTGTGAGGTCCTCAGAATAACAATAGCACGAAAAAAGAGAATTAATTAATATTATTTACTTGTTATATATCTAACGATTTTGTGTAATTTATTTTAATCTAATTAATAGTTATAACTAAGCCATATTAACCCATATGTCAATAACCCCCAATGTCTTGCCACATAGAAGTCTCAACTCATATACATAGCATAGTTTTACTGATTTGTTTCGTTTCATATTTAATTTGTATGACTAATAAATTAATTTGTTAATGTTTATAGTTTAATTTAATTTGGATTTTATCTTTTTTAATTTTTCTTTGAAAAATTGATAGGTACTGAGAAATATTGGACGCAAGGGTATTCCTATAAGACCTATACAGTTTATTTTTTAATTATGATTTTTAAATTTTTTATAAAGTTAAGTGTATTTAATTAAAATTTTATAAAAATCTTTAAAAATTTAAGTGTATTTAAAAATCATTGATCCAAAAAGATTTTAAATATTACGAATTTTGATAGATTTTTAATTAAAATTATAAGTATAAAAATTTCAATGAATTCTTTTCCATTTCCAAAAATTTATAAGTATTTATAAGAATTTTTATTTTATTTTTCTCTGGCATTAATTCACTGTTATTAATTCCACTATTTTGGGGCGTGTCCCTACAGTGCAATGACATCAAATCTTTTTTTTTTAAAGTAGACACCAAAACGATGCATAAAAACTAGAGGTTAAATATTCGATCTGCAGTGTGTGAGAGTTATATAATATATTTTCAAAAAAAAAAATTCAACTATTTTCAATACAAATCCATAAAATTGAGTGAAATAAAATCAATTAATTACAAAACTTTAACAAAATCTACAATGTTCGGTTCATAAAAATATTTAAAATTTATGAAAATTATAATGAAATACACACCTCGAGAATCCTAACAAATGCAATAACTATCGAAACATAATCGAGATATTTTTTGTATTAAAAAAAAATTAAAGAACTTGTATACTGTATAAGGAAGTCTTATTAGCATTTCTCAAATAATAATAATTAGTTGAGGCAATGGCGGACCAAACCAGAATATTATTGAAAAAGTTGCAAGTTTTTAATGGAGTAATTCTAAATACATCTATTAAAAGCTTTAAATATATATCCTCAAGACACGTAGCTTTTACGTATAAAATGGGAGTAGAATTGGCCTTTTAATGGCGACTGATTAAAAAATGAATAGATATAGATATATTGATCGCAACTCGCAAGCCGATAAATGAAAAGGAAAGCTGGCGTTAGGCTTTAGGTCCGTAGAATATGCAATATCAGATCAGACACAGACACTACTTCAGAAACTATGTCGTTTTCCCAAGAAATCGATCTTGGTCGTGTCTTTTCAGCGGCTGCTCTGGTTAACTCAATGCAATTGGCTGGGCTCTCCAGCTCACAGTGATAATTTTCCTTTTTTTGATTTTTGGCTAACCAAACCCTTTTTTTTTTTACTTAAAAGCTTTTTGCTCAATTTTTAGTATATAATTTAAGATTTATAGTAATAATTAAATGTTAACTTATTATTTATTTTTTAATTATAAAAAATTACGATATATATTTTATTTTAATAAATATATGTACAAATTATTAAATTTTTAGTGATTCATCGAGTATTAAAAACCTAAAATTTAAAATTACGTTAAATATATTATATTTTATGTATATAATTTTATAAATATTATACTTAAAAAATTTATTTGTAATAAATCACATAATAATTGTATATGTATGGATATAAAAAAAATATATAAAAATTTATTAATTTTTTGACGTAATCATACAAATATATTAATTATTAAAAAGTATACAAAAAGTTCAAAAAATGTAAAATATTTAATGTATGAATACACATGAGTATTTTGAGTTGTTAATTGTTCCTAAACCAATTTATATGTATTCAAATCTATTCAAATTTATATTTTTTGAGTTATAATTTATTTAAAGAATATATAACTTAAAAAAACATATAAATATATATATTTACATGTTTTATTTTTAATTTTAAATTTTTGATATATTTTTTAATAATTAATAGATTTATATTTTTCATCCAAATTCAATAAATTTTTATATATTTTGTTCATAACAGATGTTTTACTTAATAATGTTTTATAAATATGCACCCAGATACAAAATTTAATATAAATATTCATATTAGATCTTTTATATTTTATATCAATTTAAAATTTAATTATTATTATATATATATATTAAATTTTATATATGTCAATAATTTATAAATAAATTTTAATATCAAGAAATTATTTTATCTTAAAATTTTGATTTGTTATGATTCAAATTAGTTTAAATTAATTATATTATTATATTAGATTTAAATTTAAAATTTTATTTAAATTGAATATGGTTTATATTAATTAAAAATAAATAATTTTGATTGGATATACACCTCGCTGTAAAGATATCAACGAGAGAGAGAGAGAGAGAGAGAGATTTGCAGGTTGATAATTTGTATTGTTGACTGATGTGTAATAGTTAGCTGGTGGCAGGTAACATTACTTAAAGGAGTTTAACATGGACGATTTTACTAACGTAAAAATCTATAATTAGCTAAAATATGTGTATTAATTGCAATAAATTAGGAAAAAAATACAAATTTTTATTCATTATTCACCATGCATTGTTAGGTGATTATTAAATTTAAATATTTTTCTCCAAATTTTGATTTTTACTTAGAAAAAAATAAGTTTATAAAAAATATATCTTACATTTAAATGGCAAATCCAATTATTTTTATTTTTTCACGTATAAGTTCTAACAAAATTACTATTATCAGGTTTAGTACTTTAACGGTGAATTATTTTTATTAGTATTTAAAAAGGATAATATTTATTTTTTTATTTTTTTAAATTAATATCTAAAAAGATATTTTATATTTATAAAAATATTTACTATTTACTATTTTTTATATTTTTGTATCCATTTGATTATGCATATAAGTCATCTCATATTAACAGGCGTGTTTACTTCTAGTACCATCTTTGTTATATTTTTGATACAATCTAGTTATTTTGTACACCAAATATCTTTTAATATTTAATACAAAATAATTTAAAAATATAATTTTATTGAAATTAAATCAAGATTATCGTTAACTTATATAAAACATCATATATGTCATATCTATTATTATCGTCAACTCATTATCTTCCATTTTTTTTAATTACGTTGTGATCAATCAAAATTATTTTTACTTAAAATTTGTTCAAATATTAAATGGTTAAACATGATGAAGTAATCAATTAAATAAAAAAAATGAGTTAGTAGTAACAATGATCATTAATATAGATAGATGCTTTAAATAAATTAGTAGTGAACTAATTATATTTAAAGTAAACAATGTAGCTTGAATTGTTATAAAATAAATAGTAGTTGGTTGACAGTAAAATATACTGATATTAGAGGAAAGAATGAAGATGTCGTTAGAGATTGGCGACAATTGTTAAGATGGTTAAGATGTTTTTGGAATGAAACGGATAAAAAAATACGAAAGTACATAAATAATAATATTTTTATAAATATAAAATTATCTTTTTATAAATTATTTTTTTAAAATTTGAATCATTGTTATTAAACAAAAAGACTAATAATTTATTAATTTGATAATGAAAATACTGTAACTTTTGTTTAATAAAAATATTATACTTAACCTGTTCTTTATTTCTATGATAACATAATTTTATTTTATATTTTTTTTATTTATACTTTTTTGATATTACTTTAATGATACATATATTTAATAAAAATATATCAATTTGATACAATTTTTTATTTTATTATGGATTTTCTACGCATGTACACTACATATGCATTTAATGGAGAGCATTTATTGTATTTTTATTATTTACTCTAACATAAATTAATACCTTATTTTTTTTGTCATTTTGAGTCCTTATATACATTTTTTAGTATTTTTGATTCATTTTATACTCTCTTCAAGATATAACGTAAGAATTTCATGCATAAGAACAATAACATGAAGATTAATTGTTCTTCCAACTCAAATAAATAAGTGGGGCTTAGATGAAGGCTAGAGACGTCAACACATGAAATCTTTTTACGAGTTTTATATCGATTCGATAAAACCAGTCTCACAAACATGAATTAAGAAAATAACAAATCAAAAGTACAAAACAACATGCTTAATTCAATACATAGCAAAAATCATCAACAATAAGGAAAAACAAATTTCGGTAAACACACTAGTAATGATGTGTCTCACAGACTCTTGTCTAGGCTAACAGTATGTATAAACATAGAAAACATCACACATTATACAAAAACAGACATATATGCTAAAAAACTATAAAGGATTTTCAATTACTTGAAGACTTCATACGTGAGAATATATTCGCTAAATGACGAGTACACTCTCATAATATGCAATCAAACAAAATACAGCTTATTAAGAGAAAGAGTCTGACATCTAGTACATAATCAGATTAAGGAGATATTGATTTTTTAAAGACTCACATGCAAATAAAAGACAAAGGTATTATAAATTAATCAAGAAACACACAGATTATTTTAATATAGTAAAAGTAATTAATAGAAAGCTATAAACATACAACACAAAAAGGATAGAAAGCATGTGATAACATATAACAAATAAGCTTCCAATCATAATCTACATCTAATATGTTAGTACATACACGATAAAAATTCAGATTATACTAATACATAATCTGATCAAGCATAATTACAATGAAAGAGTCCAAGACTCAATATACAATCAGGTTAAAGAGATATTGACTCCTTAATAAATTATCCCAAACACTCAAACAAAAAGAAAAAGAAAAACTCTTAATAGAAAACAATGAATGCATTAATCAGAAACAATCATAAATAAGTAGCATACAAATTATATGGGATGTAGAAAGCAAGCAATAAACAATAAAAACTTTATAATCATAATTTAAACTTCACTATGTAGAGATATACACAATTTATATTTTGATTATACGAACCAAACATTACAACGTGCATAACACCAAATATAACAAGATAAATCCATATAAAATCTCTACCAAAGTGGAACATCCTTATGTTACTTATGATAACTATTCGGCAGTAACTAAATCCACTGAGCAATAAAACAAATACAACTTCTATAGAAATAAAACTACAAATATCTCTATTATTCGAAATCTCTGTCTAAAATGCCTAATATTGCTCTTAATTACTACCCATGCAATAACTTGGTCTAAAACACGAAATGACTAACCTTTAAAGTTAATACCACTCAATATAGTTTGATCAGTAACCTTAGATCAGTAATGTAAAGTGAACAATTAAACATGATGACTACCCTTAATCACAAATACCTAACAACCATTGTGGAAACCACTTTCATTCACAAATCACAAATCATCTACATGGGGCCCACAATCAACCATGTACCACATACATCCAAAAATTTGAGAACACTGATATTAGAACTCAATCAATTCAACTCAACTTACTCTCACAATGTAGTTCTCACACATAAAAAAGTTTCATCCTAACAAATGTCATCTCATATACGACTCATAGCCACATAGACTCCTCATTTAAGAAAAAGTTGCTCCAAGTCAACTACTAGTCGATACACGGCTTAAAGCCACATAGGTTCCTCACATAAGGAAAAGTTGCACGAAGGTAACGACCGATCGACACACGGCTCACAGTTATACAAGCTACACATATAAAATCATTTGCAAACATTGCCACGAGTACTCACCACTCAAGAGCACAGTTTTTCCCACATAGTCACAAATCACTAGTACCGAACAACACTTAAGGTAATAGTGATCTGAAAATAAAAGATGAGATGTCCACTACATTTGAAAGAGTTTTGCTACATTTTTCTAGATGAAAAAACACAAATAAAAGGGGGATTTATAGACATCACACAATCTCAATGGCTAACCTCACTATGGCCTTGGCGACCTCCTCATTGGGGGTCTGACGAGGCCCTTGTCAAGGTGACAAAACTTTCATTTTTCAATTCAAAAATTACCAAGTATTTTCATAAATACCCTTACCAGAAATGAAACAAAAACACTAATGATAACGTCAGTGAGCGAGCGTGACATTCATACTATAAAAATAAACCTCGTGGTATATGTAAAACATGATTTCAATCATAATGTACCTAACTATATACATATGTGCATTACTGATCTACAGTAACCAACCTTACACAGAGAAAGATAAAACACTAAGTAAAATAGACAAACTCATTGTTTTACACACGAAAAATCAACACACAAACACAAAATACAACAAGAGTTACTTAATGTTTTTCTCTTATTGTTCAAAATATTTTTTCCCTATTGTTTTTTTTTTCTTTAAGACATCTTTGATGCATAAGAATGGTAAAAGATTGAGGCTTATTAGAGTTTCAAACAAGACACTCACTTAATAGTATTTATGATATTAATATTGTTTGTATTAGTGAGGCTACATGTATGATATGTATAAATAACACGAAGAGTCATCTTAATGCGTTATCTTTAATGAAAGTACACTTTAAACCCGTGCCTATTAAGTAAGGTAGTACAAGTTCGATACCTTTATAGAAAGATTGCAGAAATTCATTTTTGTAAAAATATCAAACTTATGATGCCCCACTCAATAGGTAGGAGACTAAAATGTACTTTCGTTAAAGAAAGTATGTTTGGACTACCCTTTTCTTGTATGAATATATATCGAGTTGTAAATACAAACTTTTTTTTATTAGCTCAATCTATATTTTTCATATACATTACATATTATTTTTCTATTTTTTTATACAAAATTCAAAAATTATATATTATACTCATTAAAACAAAACATGCATAAATTACATAAATTTCATAAAATTTGAATAAACCTTAGTAAAAAGTATGCACTTATAAGTGATTTTGTTAAGATCATAGAAGAAATATGAAGAAGAGATATTGAAGAGAGTGTAAAGAAATAATTAATGTTTTAGTAGCAAAAATAGTAAAAAAGATATCACAAATGTCATTCACTAAATACGCATATGTTAAAAATCTGAAAAAACTTTAATAAAAAATAAAATTTCATTAAATTGACACTTGTATTAAGATTGTCAAATTTTCTAGACGTGGTAAATCATTTCATGGATTATTCACTTGGAAATAAAGATGATGTCAAAATGAATAATATGGATCGATATTTTATAATATAAGGCGGGAAAATATAGGTTATATTCTTTAAAATTATATTCTATATTTTAATAAATATATAAATTTTTTAATTTTTAATTTTATTATAAATTTAATTATATTTAAACTCAAATTAATCCTATGTAATATATATATATATTTATTTTATTTTATCTTTAATTTATATTTTAGTTCTATTAAAAAGTTAATATTTTTTTATTAATTATTTAAATATTAAAAATCTAAAATCTTATAATTTTTTATTATTTCAAACTAGTTTATAACAAAATTCTATTGATATTATTTAATATAAATAATTATGTATTTATTTTTATATATATTTTATTTTCTTCGTTTTATAAAAATATTATTTATTTTTCTATTATTTGTTAAAAAAATTATGTTATAAAATATTTATTATTAATTTAATTTTTTATAATAAAAATAACAAATAATAGTTTAAATATAGAGATTTCCAATACATCTACCTAATATATAATTTCAAATGAAATTATGAATAATTTTTAAACTAAAAATGGGAAATGAGGTGGGATTTTGGTTGCGCGCCGTCCCATTTACAATCTTAATTTTTATTAAATATGTGTATTACCTTGTATGAATTGTAAAATAAAAAAATATATTTATAATTAAATTATGGTAGCAACCCATACGTCATACCTACCCTTGTTATCTGTTTTCCAAAACTCTCTCCTCTATAAATACAAGCTGTTGTCGTAACGTTCTCTTTTTTTCCCTTCCCTCTTCATTTTTCTCAACGGCACATAGACGACTTTTTCCCTGCAAAGCTACCGGCAACTGTTGGATTCAACCACCGGAGTACCTACCTCCCTTCTTCATTTTCTCTCTCTGCGAAGCATCAACACTTCGTGGTTTCTTTCTTTCTCGTGGTTTTTATTAATCTGATCTTTCGTTTTTGTTTATTGTCAGATGTCATTTTAGATCTTGTTTCTACCGATTTAACCTTGACTTAGTTCTTGGAGTTTTAGCTAATCTTGATCTACTAACGAGTACTGCTTAATTATTTCTGCATTTTATGGAGAGTGATTATCTTCTCTTTAGATCAATGTCTTTCTGTTTCATAATGCATTGATTTTGTCAGAAAAGTTATATATATATATTTTGGATTTTCTTTGTTTATTAGTTTTCAACAAAACTGGTCAGTTAATTAATAAAAACTTTAATCAGTTTTTCTCAGTAATATTTAATCATACACTTTCTTCAACTATTCTTTTTCTTATTGCTAAATTAATGTTTTTTTTCCTATTTATTTTATATCCCAACATTATTGTAATGCAATAGTTTGATGATTGACTTCGCAATTACTCAAAAATGTCATGAAGATTTATTTATAGATAATTAGGAAATTGTTTATTACGTTTGGAGAGAGAAAAAAAGAGCTCGTGCTTGTAAATGAATCTCTGTAAAATTATTTTAAAATTAAAATAGTAACTTACTGAAATGTCAATTTTTTTTTAATAGAAGAAGCCGTGAGAGTTTGATATAAACTACTGTTACTCTTTGGAGTAAACGTAAGCTCCCGGTTTGATACAACTATTGCAGTCTCTGAATTGAGGAAGTGATAGAATGGATGGGACTAAAGTGATGGGTCTTAGAAATGTGAGCTCGCATTGTTCAATCTCCGACATGGATGACAATAATCTGTTAAAGCTTCTCGACAAACCCAAGCTCAATATTGAGAGGCAGAGATCTTTCGACGAGAGGTCTTTGAGCGAGGTCTCTATTGGTATCACCAGAGGCTTGGACAATTATGATAGCACTTACTCGCCTGATGGAAGGTCTGGTTTGGACACTCCAGCTTCGTCTGCTCGCAACTCATTTGAACCTCACCCAATGGTTGCTGAAGCATGGGAAGCTCTCCGCCGTTCTTTGGTACATTTCCGGAGCCAACCTGTAGGTACTATTGCTGCGTATGATCACGCATCGGAGGAAGTCTTAAACTATGATCAGGTAAAGATTTCATCCTGGCCTTTTCATATTTCAACTTAGTGAAAAATATTACGATTTGCTTTTGCCATTGCTTTTATACATATTGTGGTCGTTTCATCAGTATTTGAGATGGAGGATCTGAAAACACAGAGGAACACGTAAAAGAAACCCATTCAAATCTGTGACAGGCTAATGCTTGAGATTTTGATTTTTAGGCCGATCTTTATTTCCAGTTGAACTTGATTTTTGCATTGGCTTCATAATGTTTTGCCTTTTGCTCGAAGGATACATAAGTTTTCAGTGTGATGACTAAGAAATTTCTAATATGCAATTGTTTTACTCTAAAATATGAGTGAAGGTGATGTCTGTACTTTGTACAATAAATGATGTCTGTATTTATTCTTTCAGGTCTTTGTGCGTGATTTTGTACCAAGTGCTATGGCTTTTCTGATGAATGGTGAACCTGATATAGTGAAGAACTTTCTGTTGAAGACACTGCAGCTCCAAGGGTGGGAAAAAAGAATAGACCGATTTAAGCTTGGAGAAGGTGCAATGCCAGCTAGCTTTAAAGTTCTTCATGATCCTATTAGGAAATCAGATACCATAGTTGCAGATTTTGGTGAGAGTGCAATTGGAAGAGTTGCTCCTGTGGACTCTGGTTTCTGGTGGATTATTCTTCTCCGTGCATATACAAAGTCTACAGGAGATTTATCTTTGGCAGAGACTCCAGAATGCCAGAAGGGAATGAGGCTTATATTGTCTCTTTGTTTGTCGGAGGGTTTCGACACATTCCCAACTTTGCTTTGTGCTGATGGATGCTCTATGATTGATCGAAGAATGGTGAGTAATTCTAACAATATGACTGTTCTATGGTTACTCTCTATTAACCTACACATACACTTTTCATGACATGTTGCCGATTTGTCATGGTGGTTAAATGACTAATTTTACAGAGCTTGTATTTACTTAACCTCTGAAGAGCCATTTTTATTGTAATAGTACTCTGGTTTAATTTGATACATACGAAAACATGAGTTGCTCTAAGTTCATGAAGCTCCCATTTGCACGTTCCTTGGCTTGAGTGGATGTAAACTTTATGCTGAAGTTTGCACATAGGCATTTTTTTTTACAACCGATAATGTTGTGATTCAAAACTAAGAAATATTCTCCAAGAAATTATATGAGCAACAATCAGTCTTGTCCATCACTCACTAGACTAGTGGTAAAGGTGGTACCCTATATCCTTGAAGTTGTGGGTTCAAGCCTCACTTGAGGCATTGTTTGTGATTTGCTCCACTAGTAGTGGTAGCTTTAAAAGTCCCCTTCCATTCCCCTTGGGATAGATTAGGTGTAGCTTTGATGGGGGGGAAGTGAAAATCTTTGGATGTGATATTTTCTCTGACATATCTAATAGTTCACCTTTTTCTGCACTTTTATTGCAAATTACTTCATTATACATATGTGGAGTGTTGTAAAAAAATGCACTGTGGAAAAAAAAGAAGGAACTCTAGTTGTATTTAATTTTGTTGATTTTATGCAATTTAATTGTAGACATAAATTGAGCAAAATAATTCATCAACAATGGGATTTCCATCTGCTACCTTCAGTATACAGTCTCGATGCTGAGATGGTAAATGGAAAGGGAAACTACTGTCAAGTTTGTTTTGGAATTCCATGTTTTGTCCCTACATAGTATTGCTGTGACTTACTCATCTTCAGTTTCATTTTGTGAATACTGCTACCTTAATAATTTCTCCTGCAATTATATTCAATGGTTTTTCTGTGCATTTTTTCACACTATTGTGAGCTATTCGTATGGAAAACTTTGAATTTCTACCATCTGTATGAGTGTTTCTGTTGACAAACCTTTGAACTTTATAGGAGCTAAGTTAGGCTATCCCAGTTTCTTCACTGGTTAAAACTTTCCACTTTTGGTTTTACTTTAAGATATAGGCAAGATCAAGATGGTACGAAAATGTTGTATATGGTCTTTGCCCTCTCCTGTCCGCGTTTCTCCTCTTAATAAATAGGTTGAGGAAAAGTGGCAAACAAAAGAGCCATTTTCCCTATAGCTAAGGCTGTTATTCTGTGTGTAAAGTTTTGAGTAAGTTTGTTACATTCTGTGATCTTCATTAATTTGTTAAATGGTAGCATCTATATTCTGGTTCTTAGTTTATTATGAGCTCAGAGATTTGATGATCATTATCTTCCAGTTATTGTGATGACATGAACTCTTCTCATTCTTCAGGGTATTTATGGTTATCCTATAGAGATTCAAGCCCTATTTTTTATGGCATTGAGATGTGCTTCAGCAATGTTAAAACATGACGAAGAAGGAAAAGAATTTATTGAACGAATTATGAAGCGTTTGCATGCATTGAGCTATCATATGAGAAGTTACTTCTGGCTTGACTTTCAACAACTAAACGATATATACCGATACAAGACAGAGGAGTACTCACACACAGCAGTAAATAAGTTTAATGTAATTCCTGACTCAATCCCTGAATGGGTATTTGATTTCATGCCAACTCGTGGTGGCTACTTTATTGGTAATGTAAGTCCTGCAAGGATGGATTTCCGGTGGTTTGCCATAGGTAATTGTATTGCTATTCTATCTTCTCTTGCTACTCCAGAGCAATCAATGGCCATCATGGATCTTATTGAATCTCGCTGGGAAGAGTTGGTTGGAGAAATGCCCTTAAAAATATGCTATCCAGCCATAGAAAGTCATGAGTGGAGAATTACAACTGGTTGTGATCCCAAGAATACCAGATGGAGTTACCATAATGGAGGGTCTTGGCCAGGTCTCTTTCTCTCTTACCAAGTTTTACTCCATTTAACAGTCTCTTACTGATATGAACCTTAACCACTGATTGAATTTCACAAAGTACATCTCATGGTTTTCATCCTAGTAACATCTGAGTCTCTTATTCTAGCTAATGGAGAATCATGTTAGAAGTACTCTAGTTTGCTAAAAATCTTAACGAAGATTAAATCACTCAACTTTGACTCAGTTACTAAAACCCACATTTCAACCTTGATAGAAAATAATAAATTTACAAGTTAAATTAGGTGACATAAACAACTTCGGAAAGAAACTATGAGAAGGGTTTTATAAATTGGTGGAAGATTCCTCCTTATTTCATTCATAACCATAAGAATGATGATCATCTTGTTTTCTTAAATGAAATGCAGTGCTGTTGTGGCTTTTAACTGGAGCTTGCATTAAAACGGGACGACCCCAAATTGCAAGACGAGCAATTGAGCTTGCAGAGAGTCGTCTGCTCAAAGACAGTTGGCCAGAATATTATGATGGTAAACTAGGAAGATATATTGGGAAACAGGCAAGAAAATATCAGACGTGGTCCATTGCAGGATATTTGGTCGCAAAGATGATGCTAGAGGATCCTTCACATTTGGGAATGATTTCCTTAGAAGAGGACAAGCAGAAGAAGCCAGTCCTTAGAAGATCATCATCTTGGACTTGCTGACAAACTTGAGCAAGTCAAAATAGCAGGTAAAAATTAGAAAAAGAAATAAAAAAATAGAAAGGTGAGAGAGCTTTTGTTACGCAAAATACTACACTATTCTTTGGCAATTTGACTTTTTAGGTTTGAGAGAGAGGCATACCATATGCTTGAGACTATTTTGCTTCTTAAATAAATAAATAAAAGCACTTTTATTGGATAGAGTTACGTGGACTTGATTGTACTTCTTAATAATAATACATCATTTATAAAAAAAATTATATATTGTTTATTGTAGCTCTTGACAAGAGGAAAATTTGAAGAGAGTTTTTTGATAAAGAATAGATTGCTTCTATATAATAACGGACACTTTGGCTAAATAAGTGCCTCTTTGAGTATTTAAGAGTTTATTCTTGTTCTTTTTTCTTTTTTTTTAATTGTTGTTTAGTCGCTCTAACTTGACTACTACATTTTATTTTTTTGATTGAAGCTTGACTACTACATAAGTTTATTAATCGTTTATAGTGTAGCACTTCCATAAATTGATTGAAGATATCATGAAAGGGAAACATATAGTACATATAAATTTGTACAATAGCTTCATAAATCAGTTAAAGTAAAATCAATACAAATTTGTACAATACAATGTATAATTTCTTAATATATTGTCACAATTTTTTATTACTTAATGGATGATTCATTAAGTGACATCCCTAATTTTAAAATTACATGAAAAAACTCTAATTCACCTATTTTAAGTTCGGAAAAGTCTATCTATATAAATATATAATAGATTACAAATGAATTAATAGTGTTTAATTTGTAAATGCACTTGGGCCTACGAAATGATGTATGAAATTATTTATTTCAAATTTGTTGTTTATAACAATGCTATTTTAAGTTTACACCCTTTATCAAAGAGCCCCTCGTAATTCATTTCATGAAAGTTTTCTTAGCAAAAGAAATAGAACTTGAGACATTTTACAACTAAGGCTTCATTAACAATGGCCAAAAATCACACAAATCAATGTTAATAAAGTATAAAGTTGAAAGCCCTTCCAGTTAAACATTTTTTTTCGTCCTCCTTCTCAATTATGGGCTTGTATAGGAAAAATTGCTGGAAGAATTATCAGGATGAGAGACCCAAATGTATTTATTTTTTTACAATGAAATGATGAAGGGTATGAATAGTTTACTAATTATATTCAAAGGGTATAAAAATCACTAATTTTTGGAAATAATACTAGAATTCTACTAACTATTAAAAACTCTATCAAAAGTCAAAAACATAAAAAAATTATCATAAATTAAATACGTGAATACATATGTGCATACTTTTTGAGTTGTTACGTGTTCAATCATACCACATTTTTTATTTTTTGAGTTGTAATTTATTTAGAGAACATATAATTATATAACAATTCAAAAAAATATACATATATGTGTTTACGATTTCATGTGTTCTATTTCTAACATTTTTTGAAATTTTTAACTTCTAATCTAGTAGACTTTAGTTATATACTTAATAATTTGTATAATTTAATATAATTTATCACTTTTTAACTTAAATTGTAATATAATTTTATTTAATTTTTATTGATTTTAAACTTCATTATTATTATTTAAATTTTATTACAGATTTGAAAAAAATAAATATTTAAAATTTTAAAAACATATCGTTTAAAGAATATCAAATTTAAATAAAGATTCATTGATATTAAATTTAAATTAAAATAATTAAAAAAAAACAAATTGTATGTATATATATCACATTAGAACGCTTAAGGTTTATATATATATATGTATAATAATAATAGACAGACGAAGCTGGGGATAGGGTTTGAAAAAAGAAAAAGGCAGAAAGAAAACAAAAAGAGAAACTGACAGAAGGTGAGAACAAAAAAGAAATAAAAAAGGGCCGCCAATAAGAAAACTGTGAAACAAAATAAAATGAATACACGAACACAGAAAAAATCTAGAACAATCAATCGCGAAAGCACGTTATTTTTGCTATTTAATTTTCTTTCAACTCTTCTCGTAAAATTATGTTCAATTTGTTTACGTTAAATTTAATGAACAATATTATTTTTCCACGAAAGGAACATAGTTTAATTTGAAAGTATCAGAGTGCAAATTGCAATGCAATATAGTTGTCCCAAGTGAAGTGAATGGGATTTGCATGAACCTAATTCTTAGACGGGGACCATCCAGGGTAGCACTTTCTCTCGTCCATTAGCCAAAGAATCAAACAGCTGTATGTTCACAGACGACAAATAAAAGCAATTTTTTGGCCGTCAAGTATTATGGAAGTTTCTTAGTTCAAATCCCACCCAAAATGCATTAAAAAATGTTCTGTATCACTCAACTCAATGCCTGTGAAATTTGGTTCCAAACTTTTGCATGTGAATCATAAAAGGATAAAAATGTAATTAATAATAAGCAGCCGAGAAAATACAAAAGTTGTCTATATATAACCCCAAAACATACCTTTTAATTCTCTCATCCCTGCAACCAAGAATTCACAAACCATAAGAAGATGAAGTTCTTTTTCTTTTTAGCTTTGACTATTCTTATGCTGCAGGTATATTTCAGTCTACTGCACAAAAAGAAAAAAGAAAAAAAATTATTTGAATTAATGTTTATTTTTAATTTGTTTGCTGACATATATCTCTTGAATGTATATAGGTGTTTGCCAAGGCTTCATCAATCAGCAATGTCGATGTTTCATCTACCCCTTCAGATAGTACTACTGTAAGTCTCATGTCAAATGACAAAATAAAAACCCAGTTTAGTTAAAGATCTACTTCAAACGTTAAATAGTTGAAATCCAAAATACATAGTTCCTCATTTTTTTATGTTTCCACAGGTCGCTCTTAGTGAGATGAAGCACCTTCCAAAAATCAGTAAGTTTTGCTCACAACTGTTCTAGAAAATTCATTGTTTTATCATTGGCAAATACAGGTCTCCTTTAAATTAGTACAAATCACATGTGTCATTTTTAGTGTATCAATATATGTCACTAAAATGCAGCATACATGTGGGCAAATATGGTCGAAAATGTAAAACTTTGTTGAATAAAAACAAAAAGGAAAATATTTATTAATCCATGATCAATGGTTCCAACTAATAACATGCCATTATCATAGAGTGAAGAACTAAAAGTCACCACCATTTTTTTTACCATTGAACTGATTTTTAAACTACCACATCAGATTAGTCCAGACCAATGAATAATTTCTTTGAAAACATATCATTTTTATCCACGTGTTGATTGCAAACCTTAAGTAGCGGATGTGATTTGAAATCCCTTTCAAATTACGCAACCCATTCCAAGTTAGGGTAAATTTAACATAAAATTTACTAGTTATAATTGGAAAAAATAAAGCAAATTATTGTTACAGATTGCGATCATGCATGTTCAAGAAGATGCAGTAAGGCATTAAAAAGGAAGAGATGCAATAGAGCTTGCAAAGCATGTTGTTTTAGATGCCATTGTGTTCCCCCAGGTACCTATGGTAACAAACAAGCATGCCCCTGCTATGCTAGCCTTAAAACTCATTGCAATAGACTCAAATGCCCTTGAGTTGAGACTCTTGATCTTGAGCACCTTTGCAGGAATTTAAATATTTAATAAGGGTGTATCTTATAATATTATTGGTTGTTATGTGATGAGAGGAATAAAGTATGATGATATACAATGACTACTATTCAATAATCTTTGGTGAACTTAACCAAGAGTTTCAAATTAGTATTATGGAATATTACTTTCGTTCTTTTATTTGGTTGCAAATAGAATATTCTTTTAATAATCCAAGTGACAATTCAGTATTTTTAATAATATATGGTGAGAGAACAAGCAAAACAAAAGAAACACTTTTCGGTTCACGATATTGCACAAACCAAACAACACATATTAGATGGTATAACCGTATATGTATTCTTTGCCCAACCATATTTAGAACGAGTTTTGTCCAAAATGATCATATCCCATGTGATACTTAAAAGAAAAAAGAGTATTTATGTTATAGTTTAAAAAGAGTCAAAACTTAACTTATTATTTGAGAATTAATTTTGTGTAAGTTTTTTAATTTTTAATATTTTTAAATTTATTTACCAATTTGAATAATATAGTTCCATATCTATATAAATTGATAAAATAATTTAAAAATTAAACAATATAAATTAATAAATACATAAAAAATAGATTATAACAATATTAAATATATAGTATGTATAATAATGAATATTTATATATTTATACATGGTATAATAAAGAATAACTAAATTACATAAAAGATAAAAACTAAATTTTTTTTAATAAACTATAACTTACATAACTATTTTGTAAAATTTTATAAACATTAATTTTTTATCTTATTATAATAAAAATAACCTAAAAATTTATATTTAAATATTTATAATTTTATTCACATGTAATATCGGTTTTATTTGAGAATATACAAGTAACATGATATATTTTAGTAAATAAAGAATATAATATTTATTATATCATCATATAACAATGTTTACAAAAAGGGGACCAACAAAAAAAAAGAATATCTTGCATATATCTCAATAATATTTAAGGGTGAAAAGACAGAGAAGGTTCTACAATCATTTAAAGGAACTGACTACAAATTCTTGTGTTATGATCACCCTTTCCACACCTACTGCACAATATGATTTTCTTAATTACCTCCCCACGTGAATGTATGCGTCACTTTTGTGGTCTTCCATACTTCCTCTTAGTATTAGGAGTAAGTTCAATTAGGTCCATTATCTCTAGTGGAATGGTACATTCACCATTATCAGTTGTCGGAAAAATGAACTCAGCATATGTTGTAATATAACAATTTACGGTGTACTTATTATCAACGAAAGAATGCACATCAATATCTTGAAACTGGGCAGCTGTAATGGCATGACAACATGAGATCTTGTGAACATCAAACTCCCTACAACTACAAATTTTATTAAGCAGATCAACATCGTTACTATTGTTACCGTGTATAACCTAAGAGGGTTCAATGTGTCAACGTTATCCTGAATCGATCTGATCCAATGATCTTATTACATCTAATCATCCAAGTACAATTAACTTGAATGCATTTTATCACTACACGGTCTTTCTTGCTTGTCAGTGTCCTCGTCTCAAATTTATTTCTTTTGGCATGAAGCCCGACATGTGTAGTGAAATCTATCTTATTGTCAAATACTTGATCAACCTTCAAATCAAGCTCTACATGTGGCACTGAAGAACCAACATCACCATTTGAAAAAATATATGTGGGTGTACATGATCGATTAGACAGTACTTTATTACAACACCGAACTAAAGTTGTTCCTTGAGATTGAGATAAATCATTTTTAGAATCAACTCCTATAATAAGCCTAGAAGTGACTGATGAAATAACATTGTTACAAGGTTGCACTAATGTAGTTGTACAATTCTCGTTTACATCACTCTTGTTCCTAAGAGCATTACCAATAAATTCATTAGGATTTGAAGAATGATCAACACTTCGTGCATCACCTATACTCTCAAAAATATTATCGCAACTTACATGACCATTTCCAAAATTAACAAGTTCTTCACAACAAATAGAATGATGTGTATCTACAAATCTTATCTCATTTTTTGTAACATATACAACAGCCTTGCTTTGATTATCTTGAACATGAAGGTTAAAAAACTCATCGAGATCTTCGTCATCGCCTATTAAAATAGTAAGTAGTATTAGATCATTCTTATAGAAGTATTTCACTGAAATTTCATACTTGTGCTTATCGATCTTCAACTTTTAAAACAATTTATCTTTAAGGTCATTATACATAAATTCCTTTTTGATCCTTATCATCGAACCTTCACCTCCTCGATATACTTTCTTATCATCTTTCTCCGATCACTTACCACTGTGAATTATTAGAATACTAAGACCATCCATTCTCTAGAAGGTATAAGAAAAATTATCAAATAATAATACATCAATACTTAAAATTAAATTAGTTTATTAAATAACACTTTGTAAAATATTAAGGCCTAATACATGGAGAAAATTTTTATAATAATATTTTTATTGTTAAATTTATAAACTGTCTAATTTTGATAATTTAATAATAAGATATACAAATACAAAAATGTGTATAATCTATACTACATGGAATGAACGAAAGAAAAAAATAACTATTAACTCTTTTTCTTCTCACAAGTCACAACTAGTATATTTCTCAATTTCTTCCTTTGAACCCAAAACGTAGAATCTAGTACTTTATTATTATCATATTAACCTTTAAGTCCCTGTCTAAAACATGTTTATAGATAATATAATTTTTTAATTATATTTTTGATTAATTAGGATAATAGATAATATAATTTTTTAATTAAAAATTTCATTAAATAACCCCAAATCAGTTTTGGAGAAAAACAATCATCTAAATAATTGAAAAAAATTCAAAAATTTCTCAACCTAACAACTCCCCAAAGGTTTATAAATCTAGAAAAAAAAAATTCAATATTTACATGCTAATAAAACTAATTATAATTTACACAACTCATATAATTAATACCATTAATATTATTTTGAAAATATTCTGCTTATAATGAAAAAATAGATAAAAAATCAAAGAACATAAATGGAAAGAGTATAGAGAAAATGAGAAAATAGAAGAGAAAAATGAGTTTTTGAGCGTAAAGAAAGAGAAAGAAAAAGAAAATGAAAAAAAAAAGAAAGGTGAAAGGGTGAAGAAAGAGAGAAAAAAAGTAGAAAAAAAGAAAAGGAAGAAAATAGGAAAAGAGAAGAGAAAAAAAGTTTTTGCACGTGGGAAGGAAAGAGAAAAAGAAAATAAAAAAAGAAGAAGAAAAGAATAAAAGTGGGAGCGTAAAGAAGAAAAGAGAAAAACTGACATAATTATTAGATATCGATAACATAAGTTTATTTGTCTTTTTTTAAATTAAATTATAAATACAACTCTTTTTAAACTATTATAATTAATACAATTATTTTAGACAAAAACCCTATTTAAAACTTGGATCTCAAATCCTTCTACATGCCCACATGGCACATGGGTTTTATATAATTGAGTCGTGACACATTTAGCGCATATTATTTGGAGTCAATTTTAAGATATTGAATTAAGGCTATATTGGTATCATATTATTGTTCTCAATCTTGTAACCTTTTTGTAGATAGTAGGGTTAAACTTACGTTGCTCAATTCAATGTGCCTATATAAAATCCGTGCATACTCAATTATAAAACAAATTCATCAAGCCCAAATTGCACTTAATATGATCATTGACAAGCAACTAAACATGGAGAGACGAACAAAACCTGTGCAAAGTTTACACGACTATTGAGCCAGTTATAAATTTGTTTTGATAATTTAATACCATTCTGTATGTCCAACAATTCTACAGCACTAAACACAAAACAAATCAAACAAATCACGGTTTAACAAAGAAAGAGTGAATAAAGATATCACACTTGCATATTCATGCTTTCTATACATAGAGAAAATCCCCAACTAGAATAATAATGCTGAAGACAAACCCAACAAGAACGTGAGAATAATAAGGTTCAACACACTTGATGCAGAGTAATTACTCGACCTCAACCTCAGTCAAGAGGATCTCCACTGTGGAAGCATCCTGCAACAGATTAAGAGTTAAGAAACTGTCAACAGAAACCCAGAAGCATGGACCAATTTTGGTATCAAAGAGAATGCGACAAAAAGATATCTACTTGTACCATATTTTCTTTGTTCTCTTGAAGTGCCTTCTCTGCATTTGAGGAGCTAACTGGGCCTGTCATGACCACAAATTATAAGTAATCACATATACGCTGCTAGTATGTAAATTAAAATTGATGAACGAGCTGGATTATGCAAAACTTGCCTTGTTCACCGGGAGATTTCTTTCCCTGTCTCTTTACCATATCCTTTCCCTTGTTAGATTCTTGCTTAACTGGATTCTGGGGTTTGTTAAGAGACTTGCTAGTTCTAGCTTCAGAAAAAGATCTAGAATTTGCATAACTCTTTGTCAAAGATCCTTTAGTCCTGGATGGAGGGTTAGGTCCGTGAGTAGTATTAACCTTCTTGGTTGAACCACTGACCCTAGAAACTTGAGGAGTGTCATTGTACAATGGGTTAGGTTTTGGTTTCCTTTCAGAATTTGTTGAAGAAAAGCTTTGAACATCATCATCAGAAGATCGAGTTCCCCCTTCAGGTGCCTGAGAAAAGGATTCAGAGACTTGCAACTGCTCTGTGTTCTCTGAAATATTGTAGCTCTCAAATAATTCTTTCACAAGTTCTCCAAATTCCCCAAGGTCATAACGGCGTGTATAGGATTTAAGCTCATCACGCATTCGCTGAAGGGACTGGATTTGAGATGTGTTTGATGCAACCAAGGAAAATAAAAGGATCAAGATATAACCATTTAAAACAAAATGAAGCTGGAAATGAAGATGTTATATATGTCAATTTTGTAGAGTATAGTATAGTATATAATAACGATGCACAAAAAATTAACCAAAATAACATAAGGCTCGTGTTAGTTATAAATAATACACTAGTATCAGTTTTATACAACCTGAACTCTTTCTTTCATACACTAACAATATATTCAAGGAAAAAAAATGCGTGCATAAAACATTTAACTAAGAGGAAAGAGATTTTGGAACAACGAAATAAAATTGTTGCAAAAAATAGAAAAAAGACATACAATCATGTAGGGATATTAAATAGAGGGATCTATCAAATAATTAAATCAACAAAGTGATAGATAATAGTGTCATGTATAAAACTGGAGAAATGTATAAACATTTATATACCGTAGACCCAGCTTCTAAGGCCAGCTTGAAAAACCCAAGTGAAATTGAGTGCTTATTAACAGCTTCAGAGAGCTTAATCTGTGATAACCAGTATGATGCAGATGACAGAGCACTGAATTTCTTTCGGTTTGCTGATCTAGTAACATCTGGAATGGGTGTGTCACTTCTCCCTGGACTGCTTCCGGACCTCTTCATTCTAGCCTCAGAAATTGGAGCTATGTAGCCCACCAATCTTGGAACTGGACTTGCTGCTGATTTGGATGGAATAGAAAGCCTTCTGGGTGGCTTAGCAGACTTGTCCTTGGCAGAGAGATCAAGTACATTAACACTTTTACTGACACTCGATGTAATTCTCCCCCTAAATTTTACGCATATATTGAACATTTTTATACTTTCTCCCAAAGAATTAACAAGAAATAATATTCCACAAGAATACTTTTATGTCCAAATCAAAGATGTGCTAGATTAACAAAGATACAACACAAGGTACTCTTGAGTATCATGTGGAGTTGCACATTGACTCATATTAGTTAGACTAGTACATTGATGAATTATTATGAACAGCGGCAAACACAAAACATTAGTAAATTTTTTTAAGAAGAAGGTACATGATATATGGTGCATGATCTTAATAATTTTAAGAAGGCACCAATAGTCCGAGCAATGCTATTTGTCTCAACTTATGTGTCACTTTATTATTTATTGAATTATATGAGTCATAACTTCTACACTGTCCCCAATTTTTCAACCAATGATTTGATTTTCTGACACATGCATACATCAAGTTTGTGACCTTCCACCGACAATTTCAACATTCATTTACAGATGTTCGTAGAACTAAACATGCACGAAGAACATACATAGGTTATGATTGTGTTCTGACGTGAAGTTACAAATTCTCTTCGTACTTCTATACAAAATTCTTTGTAATTGCATTTTTTTCGTTACCAGGTTCGGAAAGTTGCGACATAAACCTTACATAGAATTATACAAATTTAACTTTATTTCCTGCAACTTGACGAAATCCAATTATAGTAACGACTGAAGAGAAACGCTTCTAGAAGAGAAATCTAAACTTAAAAGACTTTTTTTTTCCTTTCAATTTTTAACTCCATACGATAGCCAAAAACAAAATCAGGGGCAGTCAAATTATCATCAAAAACAAAGTTCACAGAAAAAGAAAATTTCTCCCGATTTAGAAAACCATAGAATCATCATCCGATACATAATAATAATAATAAAGACAACGTTGATTAACATATTAGAAAAGTAAGTAATAAAGACCTCCTTGACGAAGAGGAGTTGGAAAGGTCTGGAACCGGAGGCTTCTCTTTAGTGGCCGATCGAAGCGCGTACTTTAGCAGTGCTGATTTCCCTGGTTTGCCTGCTGCGTCAAACACAACCCAAAACAGAAACGGTAAAGGAAAAATAAAATAAAACAAAAATTACCAAAGCAAAAAACACAAGTAGTGAGAGAAATTGAAAAAGAGTTCCAACTAGATTGAGCAGACTGAGGCTCCTCCATGGTTGAGTCTTCTTCTTCCGCAAAAATTCTCAATGGAAATGGAATCGGTTGTGTGCTTTGAATAAAACTGAATGTGTGAACTGTGAAGAGTTAAGTCAGAGAGAGAGAGAGAGCGGCATTTATAGAAAGGCCGTTTGAAATATGGAATTTCTGCCTTTTTCTTTTTTCCTTTTTTTATTTTGAAATCATTTTGACAGAAAATTGCGACTTGAGCGGGAAGTTTGAATGTGTCTATCCCACAACAACAATATTTGTCTCATCAATTTTAAAAATATGAGGAAAAAAAACTCCTGCCCACAAGAACCTCAACCTCCACAATATATTTGTCTCACGCTTTCTCTTCTTGAATTAATTTAGAGTTTTTAATGGGGTAGGGTCAGATATCTAACTCGTTTTATGGCCCACCATGTAGAGTTTATTCTTCATTCTATTTAAAGTCTATGTGATAACATTATCAAGATTTTTAGTGAAAAATATTAAAAATATATATAAGTAATATTTTAATTATTTTTTTTAATAATTTATATTTTTTTTGAATAAAATAATAAATAATAAATAATATTTGCATGAAATAAATAATGATAAAATATATTTAATAATAAATGCATTATTTTTTTATATTAAAGAATATCAATTAATGTTATCCTATCCTTACTTACAACTAGACAATACATTAAAGAATTTGTGTAGTAAAAAAAAATTGACAATTTTATTAAGTACTCTGTTATGTTCATCGTTAATTACTTATAATTTAACACACATTTTTACATTAAAATTATTTATATTATTTCACATGCTATAATTATTTAATTCTTTTTCAAAATAATCATAATGCATAGCATCATAAGTGATTTTGCTACAAAAATATGTATAACAAGATTATGGTGCAATATTGTCTCACTTTATTTATATTGTAACTTTAATAAACTTAACTTTAAACATATGTTGTATTATTTTACTTATTAAATTTATATTTTAATTATCATTTATCATATCTTTTATTATGTTTATATTATTACTTATCTTATTTAGGCTCATTAGAGACAAAAGAAATATTTCAATTAATATTATTTCATTATCATCTCATCTTATTAAAAATTAAGTGAAAGAAGATGAGATGTTTTTTAAAAATTAATAAATTATCTCATGAATCTCGTTAATATCTAATCTTAATTTACACAAATTCTTGATTGATGTAGATATTATTTACAATTAAGGACAAATAGATAAAAATAAGGAGATTAATAATTAAAAATCACTTTTTAAGCAAGATGAAAAATATTAACTTAATATTAATATCCCTTTATTAGTCACTAAACCTTAAATCTTAAACTTTAAATTTTAAATCATAAACTCTTAACCATAAGCTATAAATCATAAATTCTACACCTAAATTCTAAATTTGAAACCCTAAATCGATTAGACTTAGAATTATTTTGCTATTCTTAACATATATATTTTTATTTTTTTAAAAGAAATAACAATTTAATTATTAAATATGTTATTTTATCATTATTATTTATCAAATATGTTACTTTTGTTTTTTTATTCATTATATTGGATCTTATATTCCAATTGACACTAGGCAGTTCACACTTCAAAAGACAAATTCAATCAAATAGAATAGTAGAAGAAGACGGGATCTCAAGCTCTCATATGTTCCCTTATTAAAGCTAAAAAAGGATTTCCATTCTCCAACATAACTCGATATAAACATACCTTAAAAGTGAAAATACGAAGAATTGTCTCCTACAAACATACTACCGAAAAAAAGCCCAACAAAATACCATATAAACAAGGAAAATGCAGTGTCTCAAGTTGTGTCACATTTTGATTGGCCCTCTATTACAAGAGCTCCCATCTTCTACGAGGTGAAACCCATAATGTAATACTTTATCATTCATAAAATGACGGATAAATTGAAATGATACCACAAATAGACCAACATATTATACTCTAAACAAACTAAAATTATTCCAAACATACTATTGTCTACCCATAATTAATTTTCAAAGATTGCGAATAAAATCTTTCTTTCTGTTCGTAGGCATGAGCAGGAAAAGTTTTCTCCATGTAGCATCAGTTCGCATCAACTTCAATGCGTTTGAATATGTCGCACCATCAATGTCATGCATACTGTTCAAAATTTCAAAACACCTCATCAAATCTTCATCAATTGTTTGAGCTCCATCTTTTCCATTTGATGATGCAGATGCAGAACCAATAACTTTTTGTCTCAATATCTTATTTTTTTCTTTTCCATTTGTACCATTCACAATCAAAGATGATATACTGTCACTCTTTCTCTTTTTAGGAGTTTTCCTTGAAGAACTGGAGTGACTTTGGCTTTCATCTTTGTCGTCATCAGGATCGTCATTGCTTAATTTTGTATTGCTCTCTTGATCATTATCATCCTTACAGAATGATGGAAGCATTGCCAATGGAGAGGCATGATCTGCTGTTGTCACTGCATCCCCATAAAGTCTCTTCAATTTTTCATAATGTGGAAAACCTTTCTTTTTGAACCTTTTGACACTTTTGTCTGCCTACAATGATTGGACATTTCAAAGTAACTACAAGACCTTTGATTAAAATAAGAAGTAATCAGAAAATCAAAACAATTTAAGGTTAAACTGTATACCTTGATCAGAGCATCCCATACATTGTTTTGTAGGGTGATTGTCCCAGAAACTGGATCCCAGCCAGCACCATTAGTATAATTTAATAATTTTCTAAGCTTCCTATAACTTTGTCTGAGACTATTGTATTTGTTTTTCAGTTGACTATGATTATAAATCAATCCAGTCCTAGCATGAAGTTTCTCCTTGATATAATCCCAACTACCCTTGGTAAATGTTGTTGTTGGTCGATTTCCCTTTGCATCCTCGGATATCATCAAGTCTAAAAATATACCTTCATTCTTCTCAGGCCATGGTCCATCAACTGTTATAACATTAATCTCAGCATCATCATCGTCACAACCCTTCTCGGATTGTCGTCGGGACATCTAGAAAACCAATGATACATAGCACGTTATTTTGCATATATGATATATCCTTTTACACCAAATATTGATAATGGCAGAACAAACTATACGAATTAGAACAAATAGATAATTTACAAGTAAAAAAAATTCTTTTCCAGTAAGGGTAAAAAGTAGAACTAATTGTCCTATAAGATGTGTAGATAAAAATAGTCTACCTGTGCCACCATGACTTGCACTCAAATCTTGTATTATGTATAAGCTAAAATGAGATGATACTGACATAGAATAAGAAAGATATCTTATGCACTCTAAAGTGCAAGTAGTAGGCTTAGGAAAACACCCTATACCCTGAGGCTCATGATTTACGAGAATGGTTTAAATACAAAATTCAACGCTAATGCAGCACGCTACTCAAAACATTAAGGATATATGTGGCTGATTAAACCTAATTATTATCTAGAGTACAGAAGACAATTCCCCATTAAGTTGGACTGATGTAAGTTGGTTCATGTCTATAAGATATAAAAGGTTTTCTGATGAGCTCTTGAAAAACCTCTTCTCACATATAGGTCCGGCACATTGGGATATTTAAGATGGGGTACTATGAAAAAGAACCACAAAGTAAGAAGTCGTATCATAATAGAGTATGCATTAGTTGCCAATGCCACATGAGAACCCCACAAATTGTCAAAATAAGATGGATAGCGCAAAACATTAGGAAGTTGAGGACACGGCTAATTATTTGTACTAGGAATGATGGCAAGTTGGCCTAGAGTATAGATCCATTAAACTTGATTAATGATCAACACAAATGAACAAATACTTTTCTTTGACCTATCATTGTTTGCTTTGTTAACACAGCAGACTTTGGCTTGGGAAAACAACAGTGCAAAAGCCATATGACACGGCAGCACCGAATTGGTGCATATCATTATCATGTGGGTCACATGGTGGTGTCAGTAACAATCAAGTGTTGCCACGTGTCTAAGGAACGAGAGTTTTAGATGGGAATTTTAAGAAAAGGGCAAAATAGACTCCAGATATTAGTATAGAACCCAGACGGTTGTTCTGGAGATAATAGACGAAAGCTCAAGATGTGTTTTCCACAAAGTTTCTAAATACATTTAAAGTGGACTATATCTTAAGTCTTAACATGATATAATGCGTTCGTCCAATGTCGATAACAAAGCTAACTCATCTGAGAAACTGACAATAATCTAGGGTTTTGTGTTTCTTTTTCATGATTTTTTTTCTCTTTTATTTGGCCCCCAATGGAAATGTAGGTTGAATTAATGTCATGAAAAGTCAGATTCCGTATTTCGCAGGGAAAAAAAAGTACAGCTATAACAACCAAAGAAATCAAAGAAGAATCAACATATTGTAACCAAATGATTCAAAATCTTCTCTTAACTACAAGAAGAGAAATACCTTGCAGCAAATATGAAGAACTCTGGAGAAGAAGATGCGAAAAGAGAGCACTTGAAAATGAAACTTTGAGCTTCCAGTAATCGATTCCGTCTGAAAACCTGGGTCTTGGATTTCCTGAAAACGGAATCTAATATCGAAAATTCGAAATAAACTGAAAACCGCGTAACTAGAAAATAACTCCTGGTCGTTTTTGAAATCGGAATAAAATTAAAATATTTTGAATAAACCGAAAAATAAAAACAGATTATAGCTATCACGCTACGCCGTCTCGGTCAGTGGAAGGTTGGGATATGTGCGGTTCGGATTTGGTCTTCTTCTTCTTTTTTAATGTCAACCAAAAGTTTGTTAGAATAAAAATTGAAATTGATATATAAAATGTTAGGTTTTAGAATATTAAAATAATATATCATATCTACCTAATATGATTATTATGTGATTTAGATTAATTTATTTTTATATATATTTAAATTATTTTAATGTTAAATTTATAGATAATATTTATTATATAATTAATAATTTAATATAAAAATTATATATTAATATTTAAATTATATCGTAAAAGAATAACTATTTAAATTGAATAGAGTATTAAGAATTTAAAAATAAAAAATTAATTTATATTTTTTATTAATGATGGTAATTTTTTTTAAATAAATATAAGATAATAAAAATATAAGTTGTTTCTTTTTTCAATTGATATAAAAATTAATTAAAATTAAATTATTATAAATATATAGATGAATCCTAATTATTCAGATACCAACGTATCTTTACTTCCAAAACATAAAATTCAATACACCATAGTCAATTTTAATAAATAAAGTTAATTTATTGATTATTATAATAAAACATGCATGAAAATAGGCAAGATCGGTTCTTCCGACTGTAATTTAGACAAACCTATTTTTTTAAGAAAATTAGGATTGATTTAGATAGATTAAATTATGAAAAAAAGTTGGATGGATTGACTTTTTAATCATATTTTTACCTTTTTCTTTTTATATATGTAATATAAATTTTTGGAATAAGAATAATGCAAGTCATCAAGTATTATAAAATATATAAAATTCTATTAATTTTGGTGTTATATATTACAAATTTATTAATTATAAAAATATAAATTTAAAATTTAAAAATAAAGTATGTAAATATGTATACGCATATATATTTTTATGTTATTATGTATTTTTAAATCAATTATTATGTATTTAAATGTATCAAAAATTTATATTTTTTTAATTATAATTAATCTATGAAACATATAATATTTTAAAAAATAAACACATTTATATCCATATGTCTAATTTTTGATGTTTTTTTATAATTAATATATTTGTAATGTTGCGTCTAAAAATTAATAAATTTTTATATGTTTTTATTATAATTAATATCCTTTTGTTATTCTTTATCTTAATTTTTTTTATTAAAATAAATTTAATTAAAAATTTATAAATTCTACGATTGAATATCCAACAATAGTAAACTCTTAAAGTATAATAGTGTGTGAATATTTGTACATATATCTATATTGTATATAAAAAATTAAATTATATTTAAAAGTTTTTGACAAAAATGTTATAATAACAATTCGTTGTCATTTTTAAGAATCAAATAACACTTTATATATTTTTGATAAAATATCTTTAATTTTTTTAAGATAAATAAAATATATTTGTTTGCTTTTTAGGATTAATTATAAGAATATTAAACAATCCACTTAAAATAATAAATAATTTATGATTTTTTGTCAAACTTAACCTTACATCATTTTAATAAAATTCTATTAACAATATTATTTCAGGTGAAATTCTTAACGGTATTATTTTATATTGTTTTATATATTCTAATACATAACAAATATATTTTACACTGTAATAATAAATCAGTTAGAATTTTAAAAAATAGTTTTCGTATTATTTTTATTTCTTAACTACTAAATTTAGTAAGATGAATTATAAATTACAATGGGCTGTATATAAAATGTGCTTTTTCACATGGTGAAAGGAAAAAGATACACACTATGTTAAAATATATAAAAGTTAATTAATTTTAAATAAAATATTATAAATATAATCGTTATTAAAAAATAAATAAGAAATCTCGACCTTAAAAAAATTAAAAATAAAATACGTGAATATACACTTAAATATATATTTTTTAAATTAATTATAACTTAAAAATATAAACTTAGATATAATTAAATAAATATCAATTGGTTTAGGAATAAATAGTAATTCAAAAAATATTTTTATATGTGTTTATATGTTTTATTTATGGTTTTTTTAAGTTATTTATGATTTATTTCTCAATAACCAAATAGATTTATAATATATTACTTAAAATTTAATAAATTTTTATAGACTTTAATCATAATTAATTAATATCAATTTTTTTGAGTGAGCAAATCACGATGAATTATCTAATTGAAATTAAAAATGAGGACAATAAAATAAATAATAAAAAACGAGAAATAAAGATTCATATTTTAGAATATGAGACATGGTAAAGATGAAGATTGTATTATTTGTTATACTTTTTGAAAAAATATATATATATATATAATATTTTAATTTTTTTAAAAATTTAATTACATTTAAAAAAAATCATAAATAATGGTTGTATATTTTATATTTTATCTTTAAGTTATATTTTTATTTTATTAAAATATCAATTATTATTTTTATAAAAATTATTTTAATTATTCATTTAAATTTTCAAAGTCTAAAATCTTATAATTATTTTATATTTTATTGCTATTATTTTAACTAGTTTTATAACAAGATTTTATCAATATTATTTAATATAAAATGATTATGTATTTATTATTAAGTACATTTTATTTTTCTCTCTTTCACATAAATCTTATTTATTTATTTATTCTTTATTGGCTTAACTTTTTTATTTTTTCGACTATAAAATATTTATTATATATTTATTTTTTTTATAATTTTTCTTGTATAATGATAAATATAAAAAATTATTAAAAAACAAAAAATATATATTTAAAACATTACTTTGATTCTAGTTCTCTGTCTCATTTTTCATTGAAAACACCCTATATATCTTTGCAATAGTTTTAAATAAAAATAATAAATAAATTGTAAATCGTGAAAGAAAAAAATAATAAATAAGTTATAAATCGTGAACCAACGAGAGGAAAGCGTACTACTACATCCCACGACAATCTTAGAAAATCTTATAACTAGTGGATCATTACCATCCTTAATCCATCTTCATAACTAATACATACGAGGAAAAAGAAAAAAAGTAAATATCGTAGATGAGTGATTTTGTTTTTTAAATAAAAGTAAGGCGTGAATAACGAAACCCACGAATATATATAATTTTGATTTAATATTGATTAATTTTTAATATTTTATAATTAAATCAATTCAAAATAATAACCATGTATTATTAACAAATTGAATTGAGTTAATTATTAATTATTAGTTTAAATTGATTTAAATAAATAATGTAAATTTTAAAAATATTTAATTATATAGTATACTTTTTTATATAAGAAATTTTATTTTAAATCATAAAAAATATGTTTATATGTAAATTTATGTATATTTTTGTTATTCAGAATATTAAAATATAAATTTAATTAAATAATAAAGTCATTTGTACATTAGAAGAAAAAAATTAATGATTTTTAAATGAAATTGACATACTAAAAATCCTATAATTATTTAATCTTAATAGTTTATCTTGTAATTATTGGATTTAGTACTATAAGTTGTATAATTTTTGAAAAAATCTCACAATAATCTTGGCATTAAGTATAAATGAACATTTTAATTATATAATTTTATTGTTTATAAAATTCAAACACTATAATATAAAAAGTTATGAGATTATAAGTGATTTGATGGATTAAGAGTATTTATTTTGATAATTAAATAATTAAAAATTATTATTTTTTATAATAATAAAATTAATAATAATTAATCCATAAATTACAAGAATAAAATATTTATTTAAAAAAATCTATGTAACTTAATATACTTAATTGAGACTAATATATTTATTTTAATAAAAGTTATAAAATTTTGTAATTTCTTGCCCATTTTTAAATTTGACGCTTTTTATTAAATGCTAAGGATATGCAAGATTTTTTGCACGAAATCAAATTAGGAGAGAAAAATAACTTACTTGAGAGAGAGAAAATAATATAAATAGTACAAAATATATTATAAAAATAATAAATAACACCTGGATATGAGAGATAAATATTCTATTTGGATTTGCCTTCAAATAAATGTTCGTAATAATTATTTTATATAATATTTCATTTATTTATTATTTATATAACATAATTCAATTATTTAATATAATTTTATTTTTAATCATAATCATTCAAAAAATTCATTTTCATACAATATTTGTAAAAAAATAAACATATATATTTTTATTTAAAAAATATTAAAAAATAAATTTTTTTATATGAATTAAAATAATACCGTATAATCAAACCTTAATCATTTTATACTAAACACTCTTACTAATCGTTGTATATAGCTTTACACCTGAATAATGTATTGTTTTAATGTTATTAAATAATATCATTGACAAAAGAAATACTTGTTCGTATAATGTAGATAGACACGACAATACAAGTAAAGGAAATACATTGACATGAAAATACTTTTCTTTAACTTTGATGTGTTGGAAAAAGATGAAATTTATTAAAAAAAATTGTTTGTTGGAAAATGTGCCTTATCCCACATTATTTTTTTACATTATTTTAAAGAGGTATAAATAGAGAAGAGTTGGTTATTGGGATTAGGCCCCAAGAGACACCTACTTTTGTGGAAGGGGAGAGAACCTAGGCAAATGTGATACCACGCTTGTACCGCCATGGCCGTCGTCTTGATGTCGAAGTCAGGTGTGAGGTGGTATTTTATTTTTTGGTAAAATATTCTTTGAAGGAAAACTTTTTCACTTACAAAAAATGGTTGTTATATATATATATATATTTTTTTGTTCAGAAAAGAATGACCGTTATTTTCTTTTATTAAGAATATGGCCGTTAAATGGCCGTTTGTTTTCTTTATTCAGAAAAAAGAGTCGTTGCTCGTATTTACTCACAAAAAAAATATTCGTTATCCGTTACTCGTCTTTAATCTGAAAATGACCATTACTCTTCATTAATTAGAATGGTCGTTACGCTCTTAATTCCCAGACATTACCATTTTATTCATAATTGCCACACGGTTTCTAAAACCTATAAAAGGAGGACTTCAGCTCTCATTTGATACACAACAATCTACAATCTTATCTCCCTACGAAAAACAATTCTCTCTACAATTTCTAATTTTTCTTTTTAGTTTTCCGAGCAACAAATTTTCAAGGGTAGCATTCCAGTCTTCATCAGTGCAGTGAAGTTCTGAGACAGAGATTAAGATTCTGGGCTGTTTTATCATGGGGACGACGAGGCTGTGTTTGCTTGCACAAATTGGGCAGAGCCGCGAAACGTCTTAAAGAGAGCGACCTAGTCTGCGACTCAACCCAAGCACTTACTTTCAAGTTATCGGTAATATTGTTCCTACACTGTTTTTATAAACTTGCATCAACATGATGTAATTGTACCCACATTTTTCAAGGATAAAATACTTTATTTATTAGTATATGTGTATTAATCTTTCCATACATTTAAATTTTTAAGTGTTTTTTTTAAATAATTATTAATATTTTTTTAATTTCAATTATTTAAAGATACTTATTAAATTTTTTTATCAAATAATACTTTTATATAATTCAATACTATAATTAAAAATAAAAAAATGATAGATTTTATAAAATTACTTGCTGATTCACAAAGTTAACTATTAATCCAAAAATAAATATCTAAAAGTTGTATTTTATTCCTATAAAATTATTATTATTATTATTATCATCATTATCATCGTCTTCTTTTTTTCTTTTTCATTCTTTTCGCTTAGATTTAGTATTTAATGTTTAAAACTTAAGATTTAATAAAAAATAAAGGAAATTTTTTTATATAAATAAATAAAGATGTGCAAAAAAAAAATAGATAAAATGAAAAAAGAAAGAACAATGTGAGAAAAAAGGAAGAAAATAATAATAAAATTAAAATGATTAAATTGTCTAAAAAAATAATAAAAATTAAAATGACTACATTGGCTTTCACTTTTTTTTTGTGTATAAATCTTTTTCACTATTATTCACAAATGATACAATTATTCAACATAATTTCATTTTAACATCATTATTAAAAAAAAATCATTTTCGTATAATATTAAAAAATATATGTTTATTTTCGTAAAACATTAAAAAACATATATTTATTTACGTTGTAATAAAAACGAATATATATATTTTTCCTCGACGTGGGTTAAAAATAAAATTTTATATATAAAAAACTTATATCATGTAATTAAATTATATCTTTAATTAAATTTATACTTTTTAATGATATGAATAATTTTATTAAAAAAATTAATAATAATAATTAACAAACAAAAAATAAGAAGATTGACTTATTTTATTCTAATTGAATATAAAATTATAAGACAATTCATTAAAAAAATAATATTATTGTATCCTCTGGTAAAATGCCCACCCGTAACCCAACAGATAAAGTACATTACATAGTCCGTTTTAGGAATTGGCGACTTACCCATTCAGTGACTTTGGCGCTGGACGTTTCCAAAATGGGTACTATCGGATCTGCCGATTATGTTATGGCCGGAGCCCCACTCATGGCGACTTGGTTGAATTGGGAGAAGCTGTAGGTATTATTGCGGGTCAATCTATTGGGGAGCCTGTTACTCAACTAACATTAAGAACTTTTCATATAGTTGTTAATTAAGAATAAAAATATTAACGATATTATTAATATTGTCACAATAAAATCATAATTTTATATATTTTGATATTTATACATGATATTCATATATTTTAATTAAGTTATTATTGTAAAATTGTAGTTTAAATATATTTCTTAGGTTAAAATATTATAGATAATATAGATTATGTAGTTAAAATGTTGAGAAAAATAGACAAAATATCAATGAAATTTATTTTCATATTGTTATGATTTGTTTATTTATAATAATCAATATAATTAAATAATATATTTAATTATTTTAAATATTTATATTTTAAAATATTTTTCTACAAATAATATATATTTTATTATACAATAGTTTAACTACTAGGTTAACTTATTAATTAAAATAAATATTTTAAATATTTAAAAATATATATATTAAATAAAAAAAAATTCATATTTTTTACTCAGTTAACTTATTAATTAAAATAAATATTTTAAATATTTAAAAATATATATATTAAATAAAAAAAAATTCATATTTTTTTTATAGATTTTTGCTTAACTTACTTGATTTTATTTAAAAAATTTGTTAACAACGATAATATATTCAATATTTTCATAAAAATTATATCTGAATATTACGTTTTTGTAAAATTTATATTTCAACGTTTAAAACCTTTTTGATAGGTAATAAATAATATATTTTTTTAGAATAAGAAAATAACAAGTTTGTTTAACACGCATTTAATTTGCTTTTGTACATTTTTTTTATTTATCGCAGTGAACTCACATTACATGTTTATATAAAATCGAACCTTAGGTGAGGAAGAATATATTATGACAATGCTATGTTTCAAAGGAGCGGTGCTAAATAGCATGGTTCAGTTTTAATAAGTAATATTATTCGGCATGGTTCAAGTAAAAGTACATTCAAGTTTGAAGTAATTTTTCTGCCGACCAAAAAAGAAATTTTTTTATTAGTTAGATTTGTTGTTTTCTATTTTTTCTTTTTTTATAAGAATGTTGGGGAAATTTAAATTTACACGCAACCAATATTAATTATTATGTATTAGATTAGATAATAATTTTAAAAAATAAAAATTATTACATAATAAATATAATTTAAATATAAATTTTTATACATTTAATATTTTTTTTCAAATATATTTAGTTATAATTAGAAGAAAAAACTTTAATGAATACAGTTTGTATTAGCATCATCTCAAAAAATATTGTGTTCACTACTTATTTCAATATACAATTTTTGAATCTTAAGTGACATACTTAATAATTAATAATTTAATATTTTCAAATACTCATATAAATTCACATTTTCGCACTACTACAAACTTGTAAGTTAAAAATTTTAAAATTTAATTATTATCATTATTTATTAAATAAAGTGATACTAGATTTGACGATAATATTGTTAAGATAGCTCAACGCTACAAATATGATCTAACTTTAATATGAGCTGCACCTGTTAAATACATTAAATATTGTCGGTGATTTCCGAAGAAATAAAGAAGCCATTTTGTTGGTTTGTGTCGAACCACCCTCTCCATTCGATATCATAGTTCCCAAGTACTTGTGCTCTCAACAACAGTCAACAGGGAAACCCCAAGCTCAGGTAGAACCCAACCATGGCTTACTCGAGCTTCCCTGCTATAGCTTCTCTGCGAACTATGGGTAATTCTGTAATAGGCTATTTCTTCCATTCTCTCACTTCTTGACCAGACCTTTGCTCATCAGACTTCATTCTGTATTCAATTTTTTTTCTCATTGTTTTTGTTTTTAATGCTGTCTTGTTTTCATATATATATATATATATATATGAAAAATAGGAATTTGAATGGACTGTGAAAACTGCCATCTTCGAAACGGATCGAATCGCCTGGTTTATGTGTATGTTTGTATGTATGCGTAAGTTTGTGTCAATGCTTTTAGGCTTGGTTTGCTACTTGATTGAGTGAGAGAATTTATTCGGGGCGATTTTTGGGAGTAGAAGAATTGAATATGCTTGGCCAAGTTTGTTTAATAGGTTTTTCGATGTTTCTATGAGCGAGTTTTCGCGATCATTTTATGTTCAATTTCATTTTTAGATAGCAGTTATTTCCTATAGCGTGAATGAGCAGATCGAATTGTGTTTCTAGTGTCCTTTATCTTTCTATGAGTATGTTTTCATTTTTTGGGTGGTATTAGCGAGTAATGATTGGGGTTTTCTATTCGGTATTTAATGGCTTCTCGGCTTTTTTTTTAACAAAAGCTTTTCAATGTGCTTGTTATTGAGTTTTATACTAATATATGTTGTGTTCCAAGGCACGTGAAGGGGTGGACACCATCTAGAGTAGCTCAATTTTGATCATCATGGAGTCTTGTGACTGCGTTGAGCCACAATGGCCTGCTGATGAATTGTTGATGAAGTATCAGTATATCTCAGATTTCTTTATAGCAGTTGCATATTTCTCTATCCCTTTAGAGCTCATATACTTTGTCAAGAAGTCTGCCGTGTTTCCATATAGATGGGTCCTTGTTCAGTTTGGTGCTTTCATAATATTATGTGGAGCAACCCATCTTATTAATTTATGGACTTTTAGTATGCACTCAAGAACCGTTGCAATTGTAATGACCACTTCAAAGGTTTTGACTGCTGCGGTATCTTGTGCAACTGCCCTTATGCTTGTACATATCATTCCTGATTTGTTGAGTGTTAAAACTAGAGAACTTTTCTTGAAAAACAAGGCTGCAGAACTTGATAGAGAAATGGGATTGATTCGTACACAAGAGGAAACGGGCCGTCATGTTAGGATGTTAACCCATGAGATTCGGAGTACTCTTGATAGACATACTATACTCCAAACTACACTTATTGAACTGGGTAGAACTTTGGCACTTGAAGAATGTGCCTTGTGGATGCCAACCCGGACTGGTTTGGAGCTTCAACTCTCATACACACTTCATCAGCAGAACCCAGTAGGATATACTGTGCCTATTAATCTTCCCGTGATCAGTCAAATCTTTAGTACTAAACGTGCAGTGAAAATATCGCCGAATACCCCAGTGGCTAGACTTCGGCCTCTTGCAGGGAAGTACATGCCTGGGGATGTTGTTGCTGTTCGTGTTCCTCTTTTACATATCTCTAACTTCCAAATCAATGACTGGCCAGACTTTTCAACAAAACGCTATGCTTTGATGGTATTGATGCTACCCTCCAATAGTGCAAGGCAATGGCATGCTCATGAGTTAGAGCTAGTTGAAGTGGTTGCTGATCAGGTAATAATTGTTTTAACTAATATACTCTAGAAAGTTTATTTATCCAAGGTCAGGTATTTTCTTGGTCCTCCTCTGGTACTTGTGGATTCAAGGGTACATATAAAAAAACTTAATATACTCTAGAATGCTGTAATAGTTTACATATTGTTATTTTCATTAAAGTTGCCCTACAGTTCCTCAAACATGCATCGAGTTGGTAATATAGTCCTGGATTCATTAATCTAAATACTTAGCCTTCGGTCTCTAACCTTTGTAGATATGAATAATTTGTTCCAAATTCCAAGTTGATGACAATTGCTAAATCTCTAACTGAAAATCCTAAAAATGACCTGTAGGTTTGCATGGCACTATTAATTAAGGAGTTTAATTTTCTACCTTTTTTTGTTTGAAAACTTTATTCCCACAACAAATGGTACCTCATACAAAAATTGCCAAGTTCTTAAGTTCCTGACCTGTTATGTTAGAAATCTAACGGCCTTTCAACTTTGTACTATTTTGTCCATATTTGTAAAGGTTGAGAGTTGGGACCTAAGTTTTCAAAAGATTAAATTTGGAAATAAAGTGTAATTATTTATACTTGCTTTAGAAGACTAATTTTTTAGGGATTTGAGCTTTAAACCCCAAAGAAGTTCTTTATTTATGAAAAACTTTATTCCTATGTAGTTACTTGAGATTTTATGAATAATGCATTTAGATGGATAGCATAGCTCTTGTCTCCTCCCCCATGGTGTTAGGGTCTTTGAAATTTAAAGTTCCATTGACACAGAAGTTGGCTTGATGTGTCAGTTGTTAATAGTTGATTATTATAATAAATCTTTATAAACCATAAAACGAACTTTAGGAAATTACACTACAAAGATTGGGGTGACTGTACGACATTAAAATAAAACCTGAAAATAATGAATAGCGATACTAAGTGACCAATCTAACTTTAATGTTGACTCATGAACTAAATTATAAAAGTTAGTCGGCTCGTGTGCTAGTATCATAGTTAGGTTTTGGATAGTTGTTTTGGATGGGGATTATAGATATTATTTGGTATAATTTGGTCTCTTTTTGTAACTGGATTATCGATCTACTTTACACCTTTGTAATTATTACTTAATTAATATAAAATATTATTTCTTATAAAAAAATTGATTTGCTGAATAGGTAATAAGATGAACAAACGAGTTCTAGGGCAAGCATGCTAAATAAGGTGACAAACAAACATGCTTCAACGTGAAATTTATCTAAATTATAAATTAAATCAAACTATTTGCTGAAACCTAACTTGAAGAAAAATCATAAAATAAACTTCAGAAAAGTGAGCTACAAAGCTTGGAGTGACAAAGCTAGACATTAAAATATAACCTGAAAGTAGTGAATAGTGATACCAAGTGAACTCCAAGTGGAAGTGAACAGTCTAAATTTATTGTTGTAATGCTGTTTCACGAATTAAATGAGAAAAGAAATCAACTTGTGTGTGATAATCTGGAAATAAATCAATACGAACCTAATCAAACTTTAGTGGAATTTCTTTGTATTGCTTTGTCGAATAGGTAATAATCGGAGCTGAATCAATGAATTCTAGTGCAAGCTTGCTAAATAAGATAACAAGCTAACCTGCTTGAGCAAGAAATTTAGCTAAATTAAATCATACTATTTCCCGAAAGCTAAACTAAGTAAAACTGAGTCAGGAAATAATTTTGAATTGGAATTGTGGAAGCTTTCTTGTAAAGTCAAAATTGGGTCCTCTATCAATTTGGGTTGTATTTTTGGTGCCACTATCAAGTGGCTAAGAGGAGACCATCTCTAACTGGCTTCTTCGTTTGATAAGGTTCCGTTTCCTTGACCTAATCTGTTGGAGCCCAGTACATTTCTGCCCATTGAGCAAGAACTCTTTTATCTGGAAAAGTCTTTTTGCCCCTAACATGCAAAGTTGGAACATTGTTTTGCCCTATCAGTAACTTTAAATACCTATTTTCTTTTATTCTTTCAAAAGTAATTAATATTTTAATAAAAACTAAAAGAGGCCGATTAATCCGTGCTGGAAAAGCAGTCGGGTTAAATAGTAGCACTCTTTTTGTCTAAAGGCATGGTTAGCTTTTTATTTCTCTCTTTTTAAATGATAAAACTCCCAGATTCATTTTTACATTTTTGGGATTGAGATACACATGAAGAGTCTCCTGCATGTGGACTTCTACATAGTCATTGGGCTCCAAGCTTCCTGCATTCCATGGGCTTTGCTTGAACCTGTGAGCTCTTTCCTGAAAACAGGGTTCTTGGCTCTCCATTATTATCTTTTACCTATTAGCTTTCCATGTATGGTAAATGGGCTTGGCTTTTATGACTGGTGACCTGTGAATCATGCTCTTCCTGTGCATTTATTTTCTTAATTACTCAAAATAGCTCGTTTCCTTGATCTTCACGGTGATATTTGATGGCCTACTACTCCAGAGTTATGACTTTAGATAACCTTGGGTTTTTTGGACATTCCTTTGTAAGTTGTGGTTTTCCCTTGGTGCGGTACATAATTAAAATCATGTTTGATTTTATTAGTTTATTGGGAAAGTGCAAACTTTCAAATTACACGATTTTTTTTGTCCCCCCTCACCCCCAAAAAGATAAGCAACAGCTTCTAGTACAAGTAGAAAACATGCAGGGGTTGTTTAGAAAGAAGATGGAGCAGGAAAGAAAGAGGGAGGTGGGGGAAAAAAGAGAGGGAAAGAGGAGCAGGTGGTAGAGAAAAAGTATAAATTTGACTAATAGATGAAATGTACGGGGGATGTTCCTTTGTGAAATCTAATAAAATTGGGATTAGGGGAGGATTATCATAGTCCTTGGCAAGGATGGCCCACACAAATTAAGTTTAATGAAAGAGGGATGAGACTGGAAATCAAAATGATTGATGATAATCAATAATCAGTCCCGAAATATAGATCTTTAGTTAAAAAAATGACAATCTCACGGCATTTGGAAAATTCCAGTTTCCTACAAATGCCAATGTGTAACAAAACAGGGATTTTGTTTCTTAGTATACCATGAAGCAATGTGTAATTCACCAAAGGAATCATGGATTCTGACGTCTATACTCTATAGTTAGCAACCTTCATCAGTAAGCTGTACAACATGCATTTATAATTTATAGGAGGAAGTTGTGACCATTCTGTTCAAGCTTCATGCTGTATCTGTGAAACGGAGGTTCTTGAATGTGTAAATAAATGTAAATTTTGTGAACTACAAAACTATTAAGAGGTCTGTAATATGGGCATCACATAGATGAGCAGTTTCACACGGAAATCTATGACTTTTTCCGTCCTTTTGTGAGGAAACTTATGCAACTTCATATTTGATATGGAATTTAGATATGTATATTGACAACATCAGAGGACTATTTTCTGAAGGTTACAACAGTTGTACCGAAGTTCTTTTTCTTTACTAGAAGGATGCATAATCCTACTCGGGTAGTTCTGTGATTCAGAGTTTTACTAAGGGAGAAATCATTGGCCACTACCTTTTCTTCTACAAATTATTTTGTTATATTTTAGGAACGGTGATTACTCATAAAATGATGACTTTTTAAGAATTTGGAAAGTCACTACAAATGTACAACAGCTTAGTATATGAAAACAGAAAAGAAAGGAACAAAGTGGATTGAAAAGAAAAAAAGAGATGAGGAAATAGCAACAACAACAACAATAATAAAACAGATGGCTATCCAAAGGATGTGTTTATCCTAGCTATAGCTATTTCTATTGTTCACGCAATTCGACATAATATATATTTTTATCTTGGATTCAGGTGGCAGTGGCTCTTTCACATGCTGCTATATTAGAAGAATCAATGAGGGCAAGAGATCTTCTAATGGAGCAGAATGTTGCTCTTGATCTTGCCAGGAGGGAGGCAGAAACAGCAATTTGTGCTCGCAATGATTTCCTTGCTGTAATGAACCATGAGATGAGAACCCCCATGCATGCTATTATTGCGCTGTCTTCCTTGCTGCAGGAAACTCAGCTGACTCCTGAGCAGCGCCTGATGGTTGAAACAATATTGAAGAGTTGTAATCTTTTGGCTACTCTTGTAAATGATGTATTAGATCTTTCAAGGCTAGAAGATGGAAGCCTTCAACTTGACATACAAACTTTTAACCTTCACTCTGTATTCAAAGAGGTAGGATTGCATGCTGCCTGTTCATATTGCACTTGGCTTGATGAATTGGTTTAAACACACTGTTTCTAATCACAGGTCCTTAACTCAATCAAACCTGTTGCATCTGTCAAAAAATTGTCAGTCTCATTAAATTTAGCTCCAGATTTGCCAGCATATGCCACTGGAGATGAAAAACGCCTCCTGCAAACTGTTCTAAATCTTATCGGCAATGCTGTAAAGTTCTCAAAAGAGGGCACCATTTCTGTAACTGTGTTCGTCGCAAAAGCAGATACTTTGAGAGATATTCGGGTTCCTAATTTTTATCCTGTGCTAAGTGATAATCATTTTTATTTGCATGTACAGGTTTGTTTCATCAAATCTAACGGTACTTTCCTTTTGATATGTTTGTCTTTTGTGGTTGAATTTTTTGTTGAACTTTTCAGTAACATTTCCTTTTCCGAGGTTAGGTAAAAGATTCAGGATCAGGAATCAACCCTCAGGATATCCCTAAGCTGTTCACCAAATTCACACAAACTCAACCATTAGCAACTGGAAATGCTGGCGGCAGTGGACTTGGTCTTGCAATTTGTAAGAGGTACTTTACAACTGTTCTATAATGATTTTAGTAAGAGTGACAAATGTTTAATGAGTCATTCTCTCATCTACTGGCACCGTAATTTATATTTTGTTAAGTGTTAAATTTTCTAAGCTCATTCCATGAGATACAGAATTGATGTATTTTTCATGTAATCTGACCAGGTTTGTAAATCTCATGGAGGGACATATATGGATAGAAAGTGAAGGTCTTGACAAGGGGTGCACTGCCAGTTTCATTGTGAAACTGGGTTTGCCAGAGCAATCAATTGAATCTAAGCTAGCTTTTGTGCCTAGGGTACAAGCCAATCTTCAAACAAACTTTATGGGGCTCAAAGTTCTTGTTATGGATGAAAACGGGTAAGCAATCATCTCTTTGTATATAGAAATGTATTTTACTTTAATTAACCATATACCTCTTTTGTACTCCTTTCACTTGACGTGGCATATAACAATTCCATGGTTCAATTTTTATCTGGGGAAAAGGTTACATTAGAAGTATTCTAGTATGACTGTGAAGTGAAAGCCTAGAAAGTAAGCTTGACAACTTTGGAGCATGCTTTGTCCATATTTGCATAGTTTCTCGAGACAACTGAAATTCTTTGCAATGAAGTTTTATTAGTTTCATGCCCTTTATGATTAGAGACGCAAAGTGGGTTGTCCCATCCCATTTCATCTCATGTCCTATTTAATGTCCCTAATGGACTCATGATAAAGTTTCATCTTATCCTATTCCATTCTACTCAAAATTGCCCTTAATGGGCTTATGATTATTATAGATAATCATGTTTAATTTTTCATTGTTTTTGTATTTTTACTTGTCTAATTTAGGTCCCGACATTTGGGATAAATGAGATATCTTAACATGTATCATCCCTATTACCATCCCAACATGTATCATCCCAAGCATCTAAAAATTAAATGAGACAGATTTATAAAATTAATAGGTTGTAGCATGGGTTCAAGTCCCATTAACCCATGCTTCTTTCACCAATCGTACATTTTAATTGGGGAATAGGGACAAAGGCCCAAAATCCCCTTATTTTCTGGTAAGGGCCTCATCAATATTTGTGCTGGGAAGGACCCATGCTTCTTTCACCAATCGTACATTTTAATTGTGCTGGGAAGGAGCCCAATTTAAAGTTTTGGAATGATTTCTGTGGTAAATATCTTTCAAACTGGTCACTCCCTTTCCTTTTCTTTAGAGCAAGGAGGTCAGTTTGTGTGGATTAGATACTGATGGTGTCAGGAGACAGATTATCCCCTTTTCTAAAATTGAAGACTTCACTTCCTCCCTCAAAAAATACTAGGCCATAAGATTGCTAAAATTTGAATCCAGGGTCTGAGTTGCCCCTTTCAGTCTTCAATCATTGGCCAAGTTCAGTGAAATTTTAACTTAAGAACTATATGCCATTGAAAAGTGATGTAACAATGAAATAGCAAAAGCTTATAAAACTTCAGAATGTCTGTTCAACATAGGGCTAACCGGATAATCCTGATTCAAATTTTTTTTTTGGCTAAAACCCCGATTCATTTGCTAAACGAATTGTTTGGAATAACTGTCTAATAGCAACTCAGCAGGAAAACAACAAAATTCCTATAATAAACTTGGAATAAAAATAATCCATAATAAATATGGAAAACAGTGCCTAATAGATTGAAATGACAAATCAATTCTTGTTAATATGCTCCTGCGACTTGTTGCGGTGAAATCTTTTTTCAAACTTAAAAGAAGGTTTGTTTAACTACTAAAGAGTACACATTTTCCCTCATTTGTGTACATCATAAGTTGATAACCACAATATCAAATTACATGAAACTATATCGTACTTATAGTTGTTTCACGTAGAATAATTTTTTTCATCTGACACAGGATTAGCAGGACAGCAACGAAAGAACTTCTTATGCACCTGGGATGTGATGTAACAGCTGTAAGCTCAAGCGCTGAATGCTTACATGTTGTTTCTCAGGAGCACAAGGTAGTGATTTTAGATAGCATGAATGGTTATGAAATTGCAGTCCGTATACATGAGAAATTTTCAAAACGTCATGAAAGACCACTCTTAGTGGCGCTTACAGCATGTACAGACAAGATGACTAAGGATAGTTGCATGAGGGTTGGCATGGATGGAGTTATACTCAAACCTGTTTCTGTTGATAAAATGATGAGCATTTTGTCACAATTATTGGAGCATCTGGGTCCATACGAAGCTGTGTAGGCCTGTAGAAATTTAAACACACCATGGAAAAATGAAGTCTTCAAGAGAAGTGATCGAAGCCACAGGTAATAATCCTTAATGTACATAGTATATGCCATTGGCATTAAAGCATTGCTTTGAAGATGGATCGATCCTTGTGCAAATAAATTGGGTATTGAGCAACCAAGTTGTGTAATCCTTGTGCATCTCCTCAGAGAGTACGGGTAAAACATAACAGTGAGATTTGTAGCAAGTGCAAATTCTCTTAAAGAAATAGTTTTTTTTTTTTCCGTAAAAACTGTAAAACTAATCCAAAAAGTGGTCTCTTTCAATGAGATGCAAGTCAAGTGAAGCTGTCTAGAAAGTTTGTTTCTCTTTGACAATTTATCCTGATATTGCTTGTTAGTTTTTCCGACAAGAACTTAATGCAGGACTAAGACGTTATGTTACAATTCATAATAGGCTCTGCATGTGAGTATTTACCATAGTAGGTTTGAAAATGTCAATAACAACATGCAATATGCTGTAGGAAAATGAGGTGGAAGGGACAATATTTTGGTAAATTAGTCGATTGTCGGAAAAACATTTTTGTTTTACCCTTTGCATTTGTATTGTATATTTTTGCATGGGAGAGAATTTGGGGATTAGAATAGAATTTGGAAAAGTTTGGACATCTTCATGATTTAAATTTAAGAATGGGCAAATATCTTCGTCCTCATTTTAATATTCTGGTCCTGTTTTATCACATAATACACTATACTCTTATGGGACATGTAGGGTATGATGTGTGCAGAAATGAATTGTATCTTAAAAACAATCATACGTGGTGAAATTTACTCATCTCAGCCGAGATTCTGAATGAGTTTTCTGTTTTATTTGTCTATTACTCATAACCTTGTGATAGAAGAGACTCTTTATATTGCATTATATCATTTTTGATTTATTACAAACTTAATGGTAAAATGACATTTTTCTGCCATACCTACATATCAATCGGTAACATGCAGGAATGGGCAGCCTTGATCAACCACGTGCTACTTCTTAATTACTATTTCAATTCTGGATGTACAGAGACACCATACTATAAGAATAAATTTCTAGAAAAATGCTTTGAGGAAATCAATGGTTGAAAAGCTGGAGCCTGCAGTGTGCTTATGATAACATCGGCACGATAAAACTCAATGGGATTATAAAGCAATATAGAAGTTATATAAGATAAATATTTATTTGAACGAGGGACTCACTTGTAAGATTTATTATTATTTGTTTTAAATTACATTATATATAGTTTGATAAAAAAGAAGAAAAAATATATAAAATAAAACAACTAAAATTCACATTTCACAAGCTTTAGATAAAGTTAACATTGAACGAGTTTTAATAATCATAATTTATTTTGAACAACATATAAATAGTAGTTGTTAAATATGAAATAATAGATTGAATATATTTTAAATCATAAAAAATATGAAACGGATATCAAAGATAGAAAAAAGAATAATAATAATCCATTAACTATTATCGAAATGTATAAGATTTTATTAAGTCGTAGGCATCTTACTACAATTCATTGATTATATAAAAATTCAAAAGTCCAAAACTTCAAAAATATCATAAATGAAATATAAAGTTAAAGATCATTATATTCTTTAAATTAATTATAACTCAAAAAATATGAATTTAGTTAAATTCAAATACATAAAATTTGATCTAGGAACACATATTAGTTAAAAATATATGTAATTGTAAGTTCAAGTGTTTCATTTATGATATTTTTTTAAAGTTTTAGACTTCTATGTATTTTCAATAGTTAGTGTACTTATAATGCTCTACTTAAGAGTTAATGAATTTTTTTATACATTGATATTAATTAATGTACTATTATTATCCCTCTTCCTTAAATATATTATCTAGTTACAAGTTTTAAATAATTTTTTATTGTTTAAAAAGTATTAATATTTTGATTTGATAAAGATCTCTTTTTTTATTTCTACCGTACCAAGTGGGTAGCTAAATTCCAAAGGATGCCGATCTAACAGCTCTCCCACATTGTTAAATTATGAATGAATTATTCCTTGCGCCTCACTCACACCATGAAAAAAAAACATTTAATCCTTAAAAACAGCAGCAAACAGTGAAGAGTGTAAAATTCAAAAGAAAAGTCCCATTACTTTAAGCACTTATTAACTCATCACGACTCACTTCCTACCTTTTTCTGTGACTCAAATAACGCATCATCGTTCGAATAATATAATATTAGTATTATCATTCTATTTTGTCATTTTTTTGCTCATGTTGCTATCATCGACTTGATAAATTTCAAAGCTCTTTCTTTTTTCTTTCTTTCTAGAATTATCTGTTATTTTTTGGGTTTGGCACAGAGATATTTTCTGGCCTTTTGATCTCTGTAATAATTGGCTGAATCTTTCATTTGGACACATGTGGATGTGGTTCTTACAAGTAACTTTCACATAAACATACAAAACTTGAACATTGAGCCAAAAGCAGCCAAGATATGAAGTAAAGGTTCTTTCTCGTGAACTCAAAACGGTTTCTGCTTCCATTTCATGGTATTTTCCTATTTTTTCATTAATGGGTAATCTTTTAGCTTCTAATTAAAGGTTTTCTTCATGTTCCATTTGGGTTATTTGCTTAGTTTCAAGGCTTGGCTTATCTTTTTTGCGAATATTTTTAATGGCATATTGCTGTTTTGTTTGAGTAATTAGCTTGTTCGCATGGAAAGTGTATCAAGTTCAACTTCAGATAGTCATCCCAACTAGTTTCAGTTTTCAGGTACGGATTAAAATAACTTGATCATTAAATTTCTCAGTACTTTGTTTCCTTTTGTTTGAGGTCTTACTTTATTTGATCTTTTTGATTATTTTGTGGTTAAGATCATTGAAGAAAAGATAAGTTCAAATCTGGGTTTGAATTTTCCAAAACATTCCTCTTCTCAAAAGCTACTTTTGCTGGAAGTACTTTGGTGTTTTTTTTTCTTTCAAATTTTGGGTTTCTCTTATTTTTGTTTTTCTTAATGATCAAACTAATCCCAAATGCAAAAGAAGATACTATGAGTGACTTGAAAGGCTTATCTACTTTGTTTACTGTAATAACAATAACATTACTATTACCACTGCAATAATAACAATCATAATAGTAACAATCTGAAGCTACAAACAAAATTGACATTTCAACTTTCTATCTCTGTTTCTCTTGTTTTCTTTTACTATTCTAAAATATACTTTATTATAAAACTTATTTAATAATATTTGTGACCGAAAGAAGCCCAACAGTTTGTAAATGTTCTCTCCTCTTCTGTTTTCAGAATGGTAAACAAGGGGCACATATTGGCATTGTTAATACTACCCTTTTAACCCTGCTCGTTTTTTTTCCCCTCCCTTCCCTTTTTCTCAATGGCTAAAATCCGAACTCTGACCAGTTTTTGTCTTTTTTACCTCTCAACCTGGTTTTTGATCTTCCCTCCATGTTTGACTCTAACGGTTGAAACTCGGGCACTTCTTGAATTCAAAAACCAGTTGAAAGACCCTTTTAGTTACCCCATGTGATTTCTCAGGCATTAGATGTGACCCAATTACCAGAAAAGTCGTTGAAATCTCTCTTGAAAACAAGTCTCTATCTGGTGAAATATCACCATCTATTTCTGTTCTTGAGAGCTTGACAAAGCTTTCACTATCTTCAAACCACATTTCAGAAAAGCTCCCTACCCAACTCACAAATTGTAGCAATCTTAGAGTGTTGAATGTCACTGAAAATGTTATGGTTGGGACAATTCCTGACCTTTCAATGCTTAAATATTTGGAGGTTCTTGATCTTTCCATAAACTATTTATCTGGAAGTTTTCCAACTTGGGTTGGAAATTTAACTCGTTTGGTTGGTTTGGGACTCGGCAAAAATGAGTTCGATGCAGGAGAAATTCCTCGGAGTCTTGGAAACTTGAAGAGATTGACTTGGCTATATCTAGCAGATTCCCATTTAATAGGGGATATACCTGAAGCTATTTTTGAGCTTGAGGCATTGGAAACATTGGATATTTCAACAAACAAGATCTCTGGACAATTACCCAAATTGATTTCTAAGTTGAGAAGCCTAAAAAGGATTGAGCTTTATGCAAATAACTTGGCTGGAGAAATCCCACCAGAGCTTGCCAACCTCACCCTTTTGCAGGAGTTTGATATATCTGTCAACAAGATGTTTGGGAAATTGCCTCAACAGATTGGAAATCTGAAAAACTTGTCTGTTTTTCAGTTACACAAGAACAAGTTTTCAGGGGAGCTTCCTGCAGGTTTTGGAGATATGCAACATCTTACTGGTTTCTCAATCTATGGAAATAGTTTCTCTGGTAATTTTCCAGCAAACTTTGGCCGGTTTTCGCCATTGGACAGCATTGACATATCAGAAAATCAGTTTTCTGGTCCTTTCCCCAAGTTTTTGTGTGACAAGAAAAGGTTAAAGTTTTTGCTTGCTTTGGAAAACAAATTTTCTGCAGAGTTGCCTGATTCTTATGCTAATTGTAAATCTCTGGAGAGGTTTAGAATTAGTAAGAATCAGTTGTCTGGGAAGATTCCAGATGGGTTTTGGGAGCTTCCACATGCAAAAATGATTGATTTGGCTGATAATAAATTCAGTGGAAATATATCTCCCAAAATAGGATATTCTACCCGCTTGAATCAGTTGTTATTGTTGAACAATAGCTTTTCAGGTAATCTACCATCAGAACTTGGCAAGCTAGTGAATTTAGAGAGACTCTACTTGAATCAAAACAATTTTTCCGGTACAATACCTTCAGAAATTGGTACTCTAAAGCAGCTTTCATCAATGCATATCGAAGAGAATTCATTAATAGGATCAATTCCACCTGGTCTATGTAATTGTGAGAGGATGGTGGACTTAAATCTTGCTTGGAATTCTTTGACAGGTGCTATCCCGAACACATTTTCCATTATGGGTTCGTTGAACTCTCTCAATCTTTCGCAAAATACACTTTCAGGTTTAATTCCACAAGGTCTAGAAAAATTGAAATTAAGTTCTATTGACTTGTCTAACAATCAGTTGTCTGGCAGAGTCCCTTTTAGTATTCTGGAAATGGGTGGAGAGAAATCTTTTATTGAAAATAAGGAACTATGCATTGATAAGAGTTCGAGATCTCGTGCAAATCCTGAGATGACACTGTTCTACTGAGCCTATTAGGAAAAGGGTGTTTCAAGATATACTCATATTATTCAGCTTAATAGCATTTGCAATGGTTGCTGTTTTAGCAGGGTTACTATTAGTGAATTACAAGAACTTCAAAGTTGGTCAAGCTGAAATAAACAAGGACTTGAAAGAGGGAAAGGAAACAGGACCAAAATGGAAACTAGCATCTTTCTACCACATGCAACTTGATGCAGATGATATAGGCAACTTGGAAGAAGATAATGTCATTGGAAGTGGAAGTACCGGGAAAGTTTACCGCTTAGAGTTAAAGAAAACTGGCAATACTGTGGCTGTGAAGAAACTTTGGAAAGGCAAAAGTGCAAAAGTTTTGGCTGCAGAAATGGAGATTTTGGAAAAGATCAGGCATAGAAATATACTGAAACTCTATGCGTGTTTAACGAAAGGCAGGTCTAGTTTTTTGGTGTTTGAGTATATGGCAAAAGGTAATCTCTTTCAAGCACTTCACAGAGAGATCAAAGGTGGGAAGACAGAACTGGACTGGTTTCTAAGATATAGGATTGCTCTAGGGGCAGCAAGAGGAATTTCTTATTTGCATCATGATTGTTCACCACCTATTATTCATAGAGACATAAAATCGACTAACATTCTTCTCAATGAGGATTATGAGCCAAAAGTTGCTGATTTTGGTGTTGCAAAGATAATAGAAAGATGTCAAAAAGATTCCTATTATAGCCCTATTGCTGGGACTCATGGTTATATTGCTCCTGGTGAGTTTCAAAACTTGTTTTAATTCTAATGTCTCCTTAATCATATTTATATTCCTTGTTTTCCTAGAAGTTGCTTTCTTTTCTTAGATGTTCATGTACTACTTGAAACTACTCCTAACCTCTAAATAAACCTCTCTTTGTAGAATTGGCATATACAGTCAAAGTCACTGACAAATGTGACGTGTATAGTTTTGGTGTGGTGCTGCTTGAATTAGTAACCGGAAGAAGACCGATTGGAAATGAGTATGAAGAAGGTAAAGACATTGTTTACTGGGTTTCAACTCATCTCGGTGATTGCGAAAAAGTATTTAATGTTCTGGATGACAAAGTAGCATCCGAATCAGTTCAAGAGAATGATTAAGGTCTTGAAAATTGCTATTCTATGCACTACCAAGCTTCCATCTATACGCCCTTCTATGAGAGAAGTTGTCAAGATGCTCACTGATGCTGAACCTTTCAGTTTCAAGCCTGCAGATGGCAACACTTCAGAGAAAAAATTCAAGATCATTTTCTAGTCATTTTTTGACGTTAGCAATAGTAAATCTCTGTCATGTTTTGAATTTCATTGAGTGTGATAAATTTCATAGACTATAAATGAAAGTTTCATTCAGAAGTTTTAAGCATTCCTTCTGAGGGTACAAGAGTTGTACCTTGTATATAAATCTTGTAGAAAACTCTTTACTCTGTTTAGTACATTAGCTTTTTTGGGCATATAAACATAGTTGTGGATACAAACTAATCCATCTATTTTTCATTTTCTTGGCGGGTGTGAATACATAAATAGGTGTTATCTGTTTGTTTATTTGCAATTTTTCTGTACTACAGTAAATCCACTTGCCTAATCTGCAGTTTTGAGAGAGAATTTATTGTCACAATTTTGAATTGTTTTTTAACGTCATAATTATTTATTTAATAATATCTTTATTCCATAATGACACTAAAAGTTTATGATATTATAATGTAAAATAAACTATTCACACAATGTTACTATAGAAGCAACTATTAAGGGTGCCTAAAACCCCTTTAGCATATCTTTAACTCCATTCATAGTTTCTAAAGTGGTAGATACTCTTTGACTTAGTGAACAGTATAACGTGGACTAAACTCTACATACTATTCAGTTCTTGACCAATCTTCTTCTCAAAATATTAAACCATTAAAAAAAGAGACTTGGTCTTGGTCCTCACAAATCACAACTCTCTCAACCGCGTTTTGCTCTATTTGGTCCCTAGTTCTTACTCGCTGCCTTTTAACAGTTTGTGAAATTTTCCAACACACATCATAAAACAAATAACAAAGCTTTCTCACCTGTTCTAGTTTTCCTCAAGGAATTCAAATACCCATTAATCCAAATGCTTTATTGGTTTATGCTACAGTTGCTGGAAATGGGTTTCTTTGTGCCTTATGGTACCCATATTTCTCACCAATCTCTGTTCTTATTCGTTGGAGATTTTCCACAAATGGTACTAATATGTACTATAAGAGAATCTATCAAGGCCCAACTATCAATGACCTTGTGGCAGGAAATTCCCATATATGTGGTCCAGTGGTGAAAGTAATAGTCTTGAATGTTGGCAATGGAGTAGAATCAATCCAAAATTGGATCAAAACTTATCAAGTGTTACAGTTGCCGATAATTTCTTATGTGGATTGGTTTCAAAAAGTCTGAAAATCGCTTGTGTAGGAGATAACTCTAGAGTTGTTGGGTTTGAGCCTAGTGGTATGTACAGAGTAGTTGCTTCTGGACTCTCTTATGCTTGTGCAATCTCTAGGAACAATAGCTTGGAGTGTTGGGGAGATATGAAGGGTAAGAAACCACAAGTTCACATCTTTAGCACTGGGAGAGAATCGTAGTTGCGGTTTAAGACTCAACAGTTGTGTGTTGGGGAGAAAATAACTTCAATTTGCCAGAAAGTTTGAAAGAAACTACCTTTATTGGTATTGAAGCAAAAAGAAGTATATTTTGTGGAGTTCAGTCATCAAAATTTTCTTTTTATTGTTGGGGTAATGAAATTTTTGATTCAAATTTCATGGTTTTTAAAGATAGTGTTCAGCCTAGCCCTTGTCAAAGTGAATGCCCATGTAAACCAATGCCTGGGTTTCAGAGATTTTGTGAACAAGGATTCGTATGTCAACCTTGTGAAGAAGAAACCCATTTAGTTTCTCCCTCACCTGAGTCATTTTTTCCTTCACCACAACCTTACCAAAAAGCTGAAACCAGTTTTTGGAGTAAATATTGCCTTTCTAGTAGTTGGTTGCTTGGGATTTTTGTCTTTTATATCAGTATTTGTTGGAAAAAGATGAAATTTATTAAAAAATTGATTGTTGGAAAATGTGTCTTGTCCCACATTGCTTTTTTACATTATTTTAAAGAGGTATATATAGTGAAGAGTTGGCTATTAGGATTGTGCCCAAAGGGGTACTCACTTTTGTGGAAGGGGAGAGAACCTAGGCAAATGTGATACCACACACGCGCGTGCGCGCCGCCGTTCGACCGACCGGCCGAGCCGAGCCGAGCCCGTGATATTTTATTTTTTGGTAAAATATTCTTTTTAAGGAAAATTTTTCCACTTACAAAAATGGTTGTTATATATATATATTTTTCAGAAAAATGACCGTTATTTTCTTTTATTAAGAATATGGCCGTTAAATGGCTGTTTGTCTTCTTTATTCAGAAAAAAGAACCGTTGCTCGTATTTACTCACAAAAATATCCGTTATCCGTTACTCGTCTTTAATCTGAAAATGACCGTTACTCTTCGTTACTCAGAATGGTCGTTACGCTCTTAATTCCCAGACATTATCGTTTTATTCATAATTGCCACACGGTTTCTAAAACCTATAAAAGGAAGGCTTCAACTCTCATTTGATACACAACAATCTACAATCTCATCTCCCTATGAAAAACAATTCTCTCAACAATTTCTAAGTTTTCTTTTTAGTTTTCCGAGCAATAAATTTTCAGGTGTAGCATTCCAGTCTTCATCAGTGCAGTGAAGTTCTGAGACAGAGATTAAGATTTTGGGCTGTTTTATCCTGGGGACGACGAGACTGTGTTTGCTTGCACAAATTGGACAGAGTCGCGAAACGTCTTAAAGAGAGCGACCTAGTCCGCGACTCAACCCAAGCAGTTACTTTCAAGTTATCGGTATTATTGTTCCTACATTGTTTTTATAAACTTGCCTTAACAGTATTTGTTTTCTTTCTATACAAAGCTTGTCAAGTTCACGACTCTGATCCTTAGGACCAAATTGAAACTCCAAATGAACAAAACCAAGCTGCAAAAACAAACCCACCAATCTTAGAGAGAAGGCTAAGCCATTTGATCAGTTTGGGAGATAGAAATCATTTAGAGGAATTCACTTGGGAAGTTTTAATTGAAGCTACTGAAAATTTCTCAGAAACTCACAAAATTGGCACAGGTAGCTTTGGGTCAGTTTACAAAGGAAAACTAGAAGATGGTATAGAAGTAGCAATAAAAAGAGCTGAAATATCGACCTCTGCTTCATATGCTGCTATACATATTGCTGGTGATTACAAAGACAGTGCCTTTCTTAATGAACTTAAATCTTTCTCACGTCTCAATCACAAAAACTTAGTTCGTCTTTATGGGTTTTTTGAAGACAAGGGCAGAAATTTAGTCTATGAATATATGAAAAATGGTACACTTCATGACCATTTACACAAGCTTCAAAACTCTCCTTTAATTTCATGGACAGAGAGAATAAGAGTGGCTTTAGATTCAGCAAGAGGTATTGAGTATCTTCACACATATGCTGTTCCATCAATAATACATAGAGATATAAAGTCCTCTAATATATTGTTGGGTGAGAATTGGACAGCTGAAGTTTCTAACTTTGGACTATCTTTAATGGGTCCTGAAGATAAGGACTCACATCTTTCTCTTTTAGCAGCCGGTACATTTGGTTATATAGATCCTGAGTACTACAGACTTCAACAGTTGACAACTAAAAGTGATGTGTATAGTTTCGGAGTTGTATTGCTTGAATTGCTTTAAACCCAGAAAGCAATTCATAGAAATGAAAATGGGATGCCAAGAAATGTGGTTGATTTTGTAGTGCCATATATTGTTCATGATGAGAGTTTTGGACCCAAAATTGCCTCCTCCTACTTGATTTCAAGGAGAGGCTGTGGCTTACGTTGGGTATTTGGCAGTGGACTGTGTTGCTTTGGAAGGTCGTGATAGGCCTTCTATGACCGAAGAAGTGAGTAGGTTGGAAAGAGCTTTGGCTGCTTGTTTGGCTCGGCCAGTCCTCTCTAGAGCAAACATTGACTCGTCTCTGTAGCTGTGTTAACTCAGCACATTGTACATGTGTTATATGGCATGGCCATATGCGTCATGACATGGTCAAATGGAAAGATTCATTTTCCTTTTTTAATATCTTATTCTTTTTATCACTCTCCCAGTACACATGTAACATGTGTAAATTTTCCTTTAATTTTTTCTCCTTTTTTTATTTTTTTAATGGGAAAAGTGGACTTCGGTAACTTTCACGTAGAAATTGATATTTGGAATTTATATTTATTTTTTTAATAATTAAATTTTATTGTAATAAAAAAGTGATAACAGTGATAATCTTTTTAATTTTTTAATTATATTAAATTAAAAATGTTATAATTAAAATAAAATGTAACAAAAAGAATAATATATATATATATAATAGTTATTTATTCTTATATAGTATTTTTTTCATATTAATATAATTAAATTATTATAAAAAATAAATATAAGATATGTTTAAAATAAATATAAATTTTTTATAAAATTTTCTCTTTATTTTCCTTTATTTAAAACCTTATGTTACTTTAATTTACAATTTAGATACTTCAACTACTAATATTTAATAAACACTGAATTGGTTCCGACCTAATTCACTTCGGACTTGAACATGCGTAGAAAAATTCACTTAATCACTTTAACCACTACTATTTCATACTTCAATATTTTATTCTGTTTATAACTCTGATAGTAAACATGTAACATGTGTTAATTTTCCTCTAATTTTTTTCTCTCTCCTTTTTTTGTTTTTTCAATGGGAAAAGTGGACTTCCGTAACTTTCACATACCTCAGTATTTTATTTAATACCTCATATGACCTTAATTTCCAATTGAGATACTTTACCTACTGTTATTTAATAAACACTTAATTAGGGCCACTTAATTAACTTTATAACAAGGTATTTAAAATACATTAATTTAAAAAAATTACTAATATATTTAATTTATAAAAATAAAATAACTAAAATATTATAATATTTTAAATTAAATATGTACGGCTGAAATGTCTTCTACGAAAATTACCATACAAGTAGGTATCTAAAAGGTGCCGAATAAAAAAATTAAAAAATACCGCTGACCTTTCTTTTCTTTAATTTAGTTATAAATTCTATCATCTAATGGGAATTGGTTGAATTTTTGTTTGTATTTATTACAAGTGTTCATTTATTTATTATTTGTTTAACATCATATTACTAGTCTTCAATGACAACGTCAAATTAGTGAAAATTGTTTCCAAGTACTATTCTATCATTAGAATGGTAAAATAAGTACTTAGTAAATGTGAAACATAAAGATATCAAGAAATATTTTACTTTTGGCCTTGTTATGACTTTGAGACTTTGCTATGTGGATGTACAAAACCCTGACCTAACGATATAATAAAGTACTAGTTAAAGTTTAGTTAAAATACAACTAAAACTGATTAAATTAGGCCCTGTCTTTTTGAACCGAATATTACAAATGAAGATTTGTAACAAGACTCAAAACAACTCCATTTGCCAATTTAAAATGAATGAAAATGTATATATCACTATCAAATGAACAATATTGCTTGATGATATTTTGTTTTTTAATTGTTCTAAATAAGACTTAAAATAAGAGTTTTGAGACTATAATATCATGTGATAAATTAAGATTTATGCCATTTTAGTTTGAGGCTTACTGTTGAAGGCTCTTATATACTGACGGAACCAATTGGGGGTCAAGAGAGGCAATAATCCCCTCTCATTTTCTGGCAGTGTAAATTTTAAATAAAAAATTTATAAAATAATATACAAATTATATGTATAAAATGAGTTTGCTCTCTCTAAATCTTTACTTTTAAATTTTTATTACTCAAAAGTACACTATAAATTCAATAATTTGAACATAATTTATAATTAAATGAAATATGTTGGAAATTGTTGTTATAAAGCTCCTTAATTTAAGGAGAAAATTAAGGAGCAAAACATGGAGCAAAACATGGAGCTTAATTTAAAGAGCAATTCAAGGAACCATTAATTTAAGGAGTAATTCAATGAGTGAATTTTCCTATAAATAGATGTGTAATTGTAATGAATTAACCATCCAAAGTGTTCATTCTAATTGAGAGAAAAGCTTAGAGAGAAAAGCTTTTGTGAAAGAAAATTGAGTAATTTTCTTGGGTGAAATTGGGTTGTGGGTTTTGAGTGTTGTAAACACCTTGTGTGATTTCTCCTCTTTCAGTAAAAAGATCTGCAGTAGGTCCGAAGACGTAAGCAAGATTGGCCGAACTCCGTTATCAATTTTGTGTGTTATTTTTCTATTCTTGCTTTCTCATAAGTTTGGCTTATTGGGAATTTGCGTTATTTCCCAACAACTGGTATCAGAGCTTTTGTTGACGATATTTGTTCGTTGATGGAGGTGTTCTAATACACGGTGGTTTGCAGAAATAGTCAGAAACGATCCGGAGAAAGTCAGATTTGAGTGGGAGCAATGACCGTAGATGAAGGAATGGTGAAACTCGAGAAATTCGATGGCACAGACTTCGGGTTTTGGAAAATGCAGATAGAAGATTATATGTATCAAATAAATCTATATCAACCTCTCTCAGGGAAGAAGCCAGAGGCTATGAAGGAAGAAGATTGGAATCTTCTAGATAGACAAGCCCTCGGAGTTATTCGATTGACGTTATCCCGTAATGTTGCTTTCAACGTAGCAAAGAAAAAGACCATGACGGGTCTTATGGCAGCTCTCTCCAATATGTATGAGAAGCCATCAGCCTCAAACAAAGTGCACTTGATGAGGCGTTTGTTCAATTTACAGATGACGGAAGGCGCATCGGTAGCTCAACATCTCAATGAACTCAACACAGTCACAACCCAGTTGAGTTCAGTGGAAATTGAATTCGATGAAGAAGTACGAGCATTGATACTTTTGTCTTCTACCGTAAAGTCGGAATGCTACTGTCACGGCTGTGAGTAGCTCGTCGGGAAGCAATAAGTTGAAATTTGATGATGTTCGTGATTTGGTTCTCAATGAAGAGATCCGACGTAAAGAGTCAGGTAAATCGTCAACCTCTTCAGTTTTGCATACAGAGTCAAGAGGAAGAAATTCAACCAAAGGGAATGGATGTGGTAGAACAGACTACCGAGGTAGATCAAAGGATAGGAGGTCCAAATCCAGGAATCCTAATAATTCCCATAGCTCGAAGACTATCGAGTGTTGGAATTGTGGAAGAACCGGGCACTACAAAAATCAGTGCAAGAAAGTGCAATCAAGGACAAACAAGTGAAGGCAGAGGCAAATGTTACTTCCACCTCGGGAGGGGACGATGCATTGATATGCTCTTTGGAGAGTAAGGATGAATCTTGGGTGCTAGACTCTGGAGCATCGTTCCATGCTACTTCATAGAAAGAATTCTTCGAGAAATATGTCCCCAGAAACCTTGGAAAGGTATATCTTGGTGATGATCAACCATGTGCTATTATTGGCAAAAGTGTAGTGAAGATTAAGTTAAACGAGTCTATTTGGGAGCTGAAGGATGTCAGGCATATTCTCGACCTTAGAAGGAACTTAATCTCAGTGGGGCAGTTGGCCAGTGAAGGCTACACTACGATCTTCCATGGTGATGATTGGAAGATTTCAAAGGGTGCAATGACAGTTGCTCGAGGCAAGAAAAGTGACACTCTTTACATGACAACAAAAGCACGTTGTTCAATCACAATTGCAGCAGACAATGAAACACCAAACCTGTGGCACCAGAGACTAGGCTACATGAGTGAGAAGGGAATGAAGATTATGCATTCAAAAGGAAAACTTCCAGGTCTACAGTCTGTAGAGATGGACATGTGCGAAGATTGCATACTTGGAAAGCAAAAGAGAGTCAGCTTTCAGACAAGTGGCAGACCCCCAAAGAAGGAAAGGCTAGAGCTTATTCACTCTGATGTTTGGGGACCAACAACCGTCTCATCCATTGGTGGGAAACAATACTTCGTGACTTTCATCGATAATCACTCTCGGAAGGTATGGGTTTACTTTCTAAAACATAAGTCTGAAGTATTTGAGGCTTTCAGAAAATGGAAAGCTATGGTGGAAAATGAGACGGGTTTGAAGATCAAAAAGCTCAGATCCGATAATGGTGGTGAATATGAAGACACCAAATTCAAAAATTTCTGCTATAAGCACGGGATCAGAATGGAAAGAACTGTGCCAGGCACACCTCAACACAATGGTGTAGCTGAACGTATGAACCGAACGTTGACAGAAAGAGCCAGAAGCATTCGTATACAGTCAGGTCTACCGAAGCAGTTCTGGGCAAAAGCAGTCAACACGGCAACTTACTTGATCAACCGAGGCCCATCTGTTCCATTGGAGCATAGAATACCAGAGGAGGTATGGAGCGAAAAAGAGGTGAAACTATCACATCTAAAAGTTTTTGGCTGTGTAGCATTTGTGCATATCAGTGATCAAGGCAGGAATAAGCTTGATCCCAAATCCAAGAAATGCACATTCATTGGCTATGGTGAGGATAAGTTTGGCTACCGCATTTGGGATGACGAAAAAAAAAAGTTATCCAAAGCAGAGATGTGATTTTCAACGAAAGGGTGATGTATAAGGATATGCATAAAATAGACGCCAATGACTCAAAGCAGAATGAGTCAGTATTTGCAAATACAAATGATGTCCCAGATAGTTCCGTAACAGAACCAATTGTAACAAGTCCTCAACCAAAGGAACTTGTTGGACAGAGTAGTACACAGCATGCTGACACACCACAACCTCTTACTCTAGCTCCTATATTGAGAAGGTCTTCTCGACCTCATGTGCCTAACAAGAGATACATGAACTATATGTTACTGACTGATGGAGGGGAGCCTGAATACTATGATGAAGCTTGTCAGACTCGAGATTCCAGCAAATGGGAGCTTGTTATGAAAGAAGAAATGAAATCTCTCATCTCCAACCAGACATGGGAACTAGCTGAGTTACCTATGGGAAAGAAGGCACTTCACAACAAATGGGTGTATCGGGTGAAAGAGGAGCATGATGGTTCCAAGAGATACAAAGCATGCCTAGTTGTTAAAGGGTTTCAACAGAAGGAAGGAGTTGACTACACTGACATTTTCGCTCCCGTTGTGAAGCTCAATACTATCAGATCAGTGTTGAGTATTGTAGCCATTGAAGATCTTCATCTGGAACAGTTAGATGTGAAGACTGCATTCCTTCATGGAGATTTAGATGAAGAGATATACATGTACCAGCCAGAAGGTTTCTCAGAAAGAGAAAAGACGAATATGGTGTGCAGACTTAAGAAGAGTTTGTATGGCCTAAAACAAGCCCCGAGACAATGGTACAAAAAGTTTGACAACTTTATGCACAAGGAAGGTTTCCAGAAGTGCAATGCTGACCATTGTTGCTACTTCAAGAGATATAGGTCCAGTTATATCATTTTACTACTTTATGTTGATGATATATTAGTAGCAAGTTCAGATATGGATGATATTAAAAGGTTGAAGCAGCAATTGTCAAAGGAGTTTGACATGAAAGACTTGGGTCCAACAAAGAAGATTCTTGGAATGCAAATCACAAGAAATAAGAAGAAAAGATCCTTGCAGTTATCTCAGGCAGAGTACATCAATCGTGTTTTGCAGAGATTCAACATGGGCGATGCCAAGCCAGTTAGCACACCCTTGGCCAGTCATTTTCGCCTATCCAAGGATCAGTCCCCTCAGACAGAGGAAGAGAGAGAATTCATGGCTAAGGTTCCTTATGCCTCAGCCATTGGAAGTTTGATGTACGCAATGGTCTGTACGAGACCAGACATTAGCCATGTAGTGGGAGTTGTTAGCAGATTTATGTCAAATCCAGGAAAAACTCATTGGGAAGCAATCAAGTGAATTTTGAGGTATCTGCGAGGCACCATAGAAAAGTGCTTGTACTTTAGTAAAGGAGAATTAAAAGTACAAGGGTACGTAGACGCAGAATTTGGAGGTGAAGTTGATCACCGAAGAAGCACCACCGGTTATATATTTACTGTTGAAACTACAGCTGTTAGTTGGATGTCACAAATACAAAAAATTGTCACTCTATCCACTACAGAGGCTGAGTATGTAGCAGTAACTGAAGCTAGTAAAGAGATGATATGACTTCAAGGTTTGTTAACTGAGCTGGGATTCAAACAGGAGAAGAATGTTCTGCATAGTGATAGCCAAAGCAATACAACTTGGCAAAGAATTCAGCATTTCATTCTAGAACCAAGCATATTGGACTTCGTTATCACTTCATCAGATCTCTATTGGAAGATGATGTGTTAATACTGGAGAAGATTCAAGGAAGCAAAAATCCAGCAGATATGTTAACAAAGGTGGTGACTATTGACCAACTGAAGTTGAGCACAACTTCAGTTGGTTTGCTAGAGTAACAAAAACTAGAAAAGCTGCTGCATTGATCGAGGTGTGAAGATAGATTGAAATCAGTCTTCAAGTGGGAGAATGTTAGAGATTGTTGTTATAAAGCTCCTTAATTTAAAGAGCAAATTAAGGAGCAAAACATGGAGTAAAACATGGAGCAAAACAAGGAGTAAAACATAGAGCTTAATTCAAGGAGCAATTCAAGGAACCATTAATTTAAGGAGTAATTCAAGGAGTGAATTTTTCTATAAATAGATGTGTAATTGTAATGAATTAACCATCCAAAGTGTTCATTCCAATTGAGAGAAAAGCTTTTGTGAGAGAAAATTAAGAGTAATTTTCTTGGGTGAAATTGGGTTGTGGGTTTTGAGTGTTGTAAACACCTTGTGTAATTTCTCCTCTTTCAGTAAAAAGATCTGCAACAGATCCGGAGACGTAAGCAAGATTGACCGAACTCCGTTATCAAATTTGTGTGTTATTTTTCTATTCTTGCTTTCTCATAAGTTTGACTTATTGGGAATTTGCGTTATTTTCCAACAAAATACACATGAGATGTTTTTATAATAAATTAATAGTTAAGTATTTAGATGAAATGAAGAATTACGATTACTTGGATCCATCACCAGTTCAGACTCACTTAATGCATTAAATGTGAATTTCCTCACGCCTCTTATGTCTAAATTTTCTCTTGTAGATGGCACATTAGATTGATGCGATGGTGTACCAAGCTCAGGGGTAGTGTTTGGGCTAGTAGTTTTAGGAAAGAAAAGGTCTACAGGAACAAATCGATCTTCATCAGGTTCTGTCTCCGAAGAGAAGGTTGATTATAAAATGATATATTTTCAAAGAATGTGACATTAACGTTGGTAAAAACTTTTCTTATATATGAATTATAATATTTGTATCCTTTTTGGGTAGAAAAATAACCAAGAAAGATATATTTGAGTGTTCGGGATCAAGTTTACTCTGATTTGGGGAATGATTATGAACAAACACTGTACAACCAAATATTTTGAGAGAGATGTTAGAGATGAGGCGAGAGCTATGAAAGTATGTTTTCAGTTTATTTAGGGGTCTTTTTAAAGAATCGATGCAACCAATCATTCGATTTATAAGATAAGTAAATGTCAATACATCTCCCTAAATGGATCATTTGTGTACTCAATGTCATTATCATACCTCAGATGCTTGATCTTTTTACCAGTCTGAGTCTCGATCATCTTCTTCCACTTGAGGAAAATTCCCAACATTTCATTTTTCTTCTTCATGAGATACACCCAAACTCTCCTGGAGAAGTCATCAACGAAAATGACATAATAATGTTTGCCACTCATGGATAGAGTTCTTATTGGCTCTCATACATCAGTATGGATGTAATCCAAAATGCTCTTTGTATTATGGAGAACAGTGCCAAAACTTACTCTTTTCTGCTTCCCCAATACACAATGCTCACAGAATTTCAACTTACCGGTTCTCGCACCTTTTAACAGGCCTTGTTTTACTAGAATCTACAAAACTTTTTCACCAGCATGTCCCAAACGCATATGCCACAGTTTGGTAGTTTTTAAATTTCTTTCTTCCTCTGAAACTGTTATTGATGTTGTCCCAATAAGTGCTCCAGAAGTAACCTTCAATGTCCTATTTTGTATGGTCACAATGAAACCTTTTGATTCTAAGACTCTCACAGCAATGAGATTCTTCTTCATATCTGAAACATAATGAACATCTATCAAGACCCTGGTTGAACCATTTTGATTCTTCAAACGAATTGTACCGATCCCCAAAACTTTGCATTGATAATCATTACCCATGAAAACAACTCCACCGTCTAGTTCTTCAAAGTTAAAGAACCACTTCTTGTTAGGAGACATATGGAAGGTACACGTTGAATCAAAAATCCAATCACCAGGATAGGATGCTATTGACTAACCAACCAATGCAAAATCTGAATTTGAATTGCTTTCAGCTACACATGCATCAGATTGCACATCTTTTTCTTTCTTTTGCAACTTCGAACAATTTTTCTTCCAATGGTCTTTCTTATGACAAAAAACACAATCATCTTTACCAAGCCTTCCTTTTGACAGAGATCTACCTCTCCTTCCTTTCTGTTGTGTTTGCGGACGTCCTCTTACAGACAGTGCCTATGCTGCTTCATTCCTGCTTTTTTTTTATCTTTTTTTCTAATTTCATAACTATACAAAACAGTACAAACTTCCTCAAAAGACACTTTATCCTTCCCAATGAGTAAGCTTGTAATAAGATGATCAATCTCATCAGGAAAAGAAGCTAACAACATCAAGGCTAAATCTTCATCTTTAAAAGTTTCATCCATATTTAACAAATCTACTACTAATCGATTAAAAACAGTAATGTGGTCGTTTATTGTAGTACCTAGAAGGTATTCAAAATGGAACAACTTCTTCAAATAGATCCGATTCTATCCACTATTCTTCACAAACTTGTTTTCCAACGCCTTCCACAACTTACTTGCAGATGTTTCCTTCGTGAACGTATACTTTTGTTCTCTTGAGAGACACGAACGGATTGTACCACATGCCAATCAGTTGCTATTTTTCTACTCTACTTCATCTACTCCATCTAGTTTTTTTTTCTTCAATGGCAATGTCTAGACCTTGTTGAAACAGAGCATCTAGAACTTTGCCTTGCCACATGTTGAAATGACTGGTTCCATCAAACTTCTCCACCTCGAATCTTGCATTCATTACCATAGTTCTGCCTGATGTGGATGATTGGCCTTTGTTCGAAAGAAACTTTTCTTCCGCCATTTCTTCAAATTACAACAACTAGCAACTATATTCCAATAGCAAACAAACGGAATACAAACAAATGCCTAGGTAGAAACTTTCGGCTCTGATACCAATTGTTGGGAAAATCGGGTATATTTTTCCTATTCTAAGTAGTTACTATTCACTTATAATTTAAATGAATAGAACTCAAACTAACTCGACAAAATAATACTATTAGAAATATAATGCTAAAATAAACTAAAGCATATATTGAAACAAAAATATTAAAGCAAAAAAAATAATAATACCAAAAATTTAATAAGGTTCAGTATAAATGTTACCTAAATCCTCGGGTGTCGTTGACCACTTCCACTATCTCTAAACGGATGAACTCAAAATTATAACTAATTGGACAAAATTGAGCTAATCAATTACCCTTACAAAAGAGAGAAAAATTTACAAATTTTTGGGATGTTTTACAAATGGTGAATGAGGGTTTTATTTATAGCCCCAAATCCAACACCTATCTTTATTCCTAACCAATGTGAGACTTTTCTAATTTACTCACTAATGAGTTATATAACAATCTGGGAATGGGTTTCAACGTTTGAGTATGTCTCACGAACGGTTATCCACACATCTCTCTCATCGAATGCACAAGCTAAGAAACGATCATGGAGTTCTTGGACTTTCATTTCCTAAGATTGGCTGAGTTATTAGTCGACGGCTTCTCAATATCACCGATAAGGTAGCTAAGCTTCCGTTTTCCATCAATTATCAGCTTTATTGCTTGTACCAATTCTAGGTAGTTCTTCCTGTTGAGTCTTTCAATGGTGAGTTGTATCGATGAGTTGTCTCCTCCTCCAGGACTGCTATTCGTCTCCTTTGAGTCCTTATTGGTTTGATCCAAGAGACTAGATTATGTACTTATTGTTTCGACCATAGTTACAATTATCAGGCTCTGATATCATGTAATGAATAATTAAATTGTAATTAAATGATTAAAATGTTATATAGTTTGTTTATTTTTATAATACATGAAAACAAAATAAAAAATTAAATCTAAATATCCTAATTAAAAGAATATTTACGGTTAGTTGTTTTGAATTTCAAACTAATCCCAAGGATTTCTACATTATACTAGTCTGAAACTAAAACATGAGTCCCACGTTATTCATACCTATCTTTAAATGAGTATCAATTCCATTTATAGGGTTCCTCATATTTGAAAAGCTGATTTACATATTATTATTGGAAAATTCTAGGACTAAACAAAATACATGGTTTTCTAATCCATGCCTCTTTTTCCCCTTATATTTTTCAGATTTCTAAAAAAACATATCAGAATTTATAGAAGCACAGTTCTCTAAATTGAAATCATTTACTAAGATGCAGCAAAATCAACATATTGAAAAAATTGCTCACCCATGCCTTTCTTTGTAAATGGGGGATCCAATCATTCTATCTTCATGTATACTCTACACAGCCAAAAGGTCCTGAAGTTGCTTTTTTTTTTTGCTCAAGAAGTTTCTTAAGTGCAACATCAATTTGCACAAATACCTCTTCCTTGGAGACATTTCCCTTAACCTATAAGCACAAATGACTTTCCAAGTTAGATTCATGACTTATATTGAACCAAAGTAATGAAATGAAAAGACAAGTTAACTGACAGAAGTACAATAAAACCCCAACCTACGCAAATTATAGGCGTACCACCAAGGCTATAGTTAGTCTATCTTAGAAACGATAGGCCCTTCTTTATTTTTATTACAAGATGAGAATCGTGCTAAAAGTCACATTTATAATCAAACGTGCAATGCAAATTCATTGTTAGAGCAATTACAGGGGGGGAAATGCAAACTTATGAGCTTCTTTATAATTTTTCTATATTCAAAACTCAGGGTCTAAGTTTAATTACATATTGTTATTACATATCTTCTTACATTATGAAAAATATTTCTAACAATAGAGCAAAAATACCTGTACAGTCTTAATAACAATAATAAAAAGAAGTCCGATTGGCCATTCAAGAGGAACAACATCAAATTGTATGCTTCCTTATAATTAGAACTCACAAATCTAAACAAAGCTTATCTGACTTGTTCCTATGCTAATGTTCCCGTAAATTAATGCATGCATGTTCATATGTTAAGAATGTGCATGTGATTGGGTTATAAATAGAAGGGTCTGGTGTACCTTAACTGTAATGTCTTTGTACATGGAAAGTACAGCCTCCACATTTTGATTATGTGTGAGCAACCTCAACTTCACCTGAACCGAACAAACAATAGACTATGAACATTGCTGTAAAATGTTCTTAACTTGACTGGATGCCTACAAAAAATAACTGCAATAACACTTTCGAAAAATGAAAAAGAAGAGGAAGCTATATAGAGGTGTCAGAAACAGAATTGTTATCCCATCTCCCATCAGCTTAATTTTTTGAGAGAGAGTTGGTGACCAACACACTCTAACACAAAGATAACAGGTTATTCTACAGATTCGTTTCTATCTTTTGTGATAGAGAATGACCAAACAAAATGATTAAAGAAAGACAACAAGGAGGACCCAAAATCCTTTCAAAAATACAATAGGATTATTCTATGGAATCCCAAGTCTAAACCATTTATTTAAAATTGAATGGAGTATACCTTCTCTTCGGTATCATCAAAACGTTGAGTGAGCCTCGAAGCAATTTCTTCAGTCTCAGGAGGAGAATATGTTAAGTGGTATATTTTTCCAGTAACTGGATCTAACCTTCGCCCCACAACTCTCTCAACAAGAATGTCTTCAGGAACCTGAAAAAGAAACTCTAAATGATCAATAAAGTTATGAGAAAATAGACCCAATTACATTATTCAACTGTAAAATAAGAGAAAAAAAGTATTAATTAATATTTTAGATGTTTGGCACTACAAGCAACATACGCAGTAATAATGCCATGTATGAAACTAGCTACCTTAACATATCCAAAACTCAGGAAAAACTGGCTACTAAAGTTCAAGGTCACCATCTAGTTCCAGAATAACATAAACAATGGGACGCAACAGAAGCAAATAAATCCTTACTTCTAAAAGAATAAAAAGATCAGGCGCAAATCCAAATTCCTTGAGAGCAATGGCTTGCGATGAACTCCTGGGGTATCCATCCAAAAGCCAACCTTTTTCAAGAGAATCTTGCTGAGAAAGGCGATCCTTCACCATCTACAGAAAGAAACCAAGGTATTCAACAATAACTTCATACTATGTTAAGTTGACATGTTTTCCTCACCATAACCACTATTTCATCAGGAACCAGTTGTCCTTTGTCCATGTATTCTCTTGCCCGCTTCCCATTTTCAGTTCCAGATGCAACTTCTGCCCTAAGTAAGTCTCCAGCAGCAATATGCACCAAATCATACTGCATGTAGTCATGGGCAATTATGAAATAAGAATCAAGATCTAAATCAGTAAAGTTCTACTCTAGATGATGCAATACAATAATTTCAATATAAAAAGTAAATCAAAACCAAAGTCTCTAGACTCAGGACAAATTAAGAGAACTTGCAAAAACTGCAAACACATGAATTTTCACAATAGTTACAATCAGTACATTGAATCTTTTGAGAACAACAATCTCGATTGTATAAGGGTGTTGTTGGAAAATGAATGAAAAAACAAAAATGTTTAATATGTTTTAAACGTTTTAAATGTTTCTTTCAATTTGTTTTAAGAGCTTTCAATTTGTTTTGAAAAGTCATTTCTTTACTCATCTCTTTATTTAAAATAGATGAGAAGTCCGAAAAGTGAGGATGAAAAAGGGAAAAAGAAAGAAAACAGAGGAAAAATTATTATCAATTTTTTTATTTTAAATCTAGAGTTAAGTCCCTTCTTATAGAGTTTAGACACCTAAAAGTTCGTCGGATTTATATTTGTTATTAGTTGATCGTTATTTTTCGGGAGAAAAATTTCCAGAGTTCATAAGTACCCACAGTAAGCAAAAAAAAATTATTTTAAAGACAGTATGATATATGGACCTCAATCATTTCTATACTCTACTTCTATTTTATATTATTTAAATTTTGTATTTATAATTTATATATATTTATATTTATACAATTTTAATTTAAAACGATTCAATATGATTTTTTTAACTAGTTTCAATAAATTTGCATTTAGTAGTACATGATAGACCTAACTTATATCATAATTTTAATTTAGAAAAATAAACAAACGTAATCATCTGGAAAAATTAATTTTTTTTTTAAATAATAGTAATCGATTAGGTGTGAGATCATCTAGAAAAATTAGATTTTTTTTTTCGAAAATAATCGTAATCGATTAGGTGTGAGACGGTGATGATTATATATATATATATATATATATATTATTTTACTTAAAAATATGTACTATATAATTAAAAAATGAAAGTTAATATCAATATTTTAAATATGAAATTAGTACATTTATAATCCATATTTTTGTTTTGGTATCTTTTTTAATTCTATTTTAAGATATGATATATGAAATATTTATATTTAAATTATTAATATATTTTTTATCAAAATTCAATAATAATTCCCATAATTAAGAAATACTAATTATTATGTTGAAATTTTAATTTTTTTAAATTAAATATATTTTAAAAATAAGAAATGTGATTAAATCGTGTAAAAATTGTTACCCGCTCCTAACCTGACGGATATTACCTGCATATACCCAAATTCAGTGCAGGGGCAGTTATGATAATCCGAAGACCATTAAAACAACCATTAGAAATTCTGAGAGCACGAAGCAGTATCATACTCAAAACAGAAAGAGGGTCGAAAAGTAAATACACCTAAATGTAAACAGGAAAGCAAAGAATAAAACAGCATACTTTGTGAGTGATGAGCTGACATTGTGTTCCCTTACCAGAAGCTGGAGCCCCTGATATCATTATCCTCGGTGGCTCAACCTTGGCACTACCCACAGTCTGTTCGTTCATTTGTCAATAAAACAATTCCCCCAAAAAAAAAATCAAACCCTATAAAGTAGTCAATGATTATTCAAAATTAGGGGGAAAAATGAGGCTAATGCTCACCTGAAATTTAGAAGCATTTCGCGGTAGTAATATGCTGGAAGGATGCAAGAGAAGGGATTCACCGAGACAAAGAAAGGTAGAATTGAATGAAGATTGTGAGGAGAGAATCAGTTTAGGGCACTTTGTTTTAGAATTGGAATTGAGATTGGAACTAAAGAGCAATGAAGATGAGCATGGTTGGGGATTTGGCTCAAGAGAAGATCCCAAAGCTAGGTTAATCGAATTCACATTGCAAGCCATTTTTGGTGGCTCGCTTGCTATTTCAGCTGCTCTCTCGCTCTGCTTTTCACCGAAAAGTGAAAATCACTCACCCAAGCAAAGGAGATAGATAACGAAAGAAATAGATCTCTCAAGTCTGTAACTCTGTTTTTTGAATATTCTTATTTGCCTTTGGAAAATGAAAAACTAACTCTAGATATTTGCAACTTACAAACTTCCAATCAGCACCAATCACATGTAGTCCCGCATATTAATGTGGAAAGCTAATTCAAACTTAGGTAGAGGCAAATATTTTTTTTAAAATATATATTTGTCCGATCCTAATTAAAGATGCAGCGGCTTGAATTTAAATAAAATATACTTTTATTTTTTTTTAAAATATATTTTCTTTTTGGTGTGAAATGTTTTAAGTAAATATTTTTTCTGTTTTGCGTTATTTTTCATGAAAGCTCTAACTCATCACATTATTGGAATCTAAAAGAAAAAAAGTTTTTTTTTTAATCTCGTTTTCAGTTTTTCATAAGAAAAGATAATGTAACTCTAATCCACACACGACAAGATTAATATTCAGAGAGAGCCGTATGACTAAGTTCATTTTCGTTAAAAATTATGAATTTTTTAATCGAATTATTATAAAATAACAAAAAATATCATAATTGATGTTTCAAAAATTTATAAATTTTAATATTTTTGAATATTACATTACAAATGTTATATATTAAATGTGTATTTTTATCTGATTAAAATAAAAAAATTAAAATTATATAAATTAATTTATAACTAGACTAAATATCATAACATAATATTAATACAAACAAAACAATTAAACAACATAAATTATAATAAATATATAAAAAAATTCAAGTACTTGAAAGAAAAATATATAAAATTAATATTATGAATAAAAATAAATCTTTATATAATTATATATAATGTAATTAAAATGTACGAGAAATAAAATACATTATTTTTTTAAGAAAATATAAAGAAAATTAAACTAATAAAAACTTTTTTAAAAAAATTATTATTTCAAAACTTGTAACCACGAAATAAAACCTCTTATATTTAGTTTTTATTTTTATCATTAAAAAAATTTGATCTATTCTTTTACATTGAACATCTTTCAACTTGACACGTTAAATCTTTAAACTTTTTAATATTAAATTTTATTCAACTAAATCAGTTCAATATTATTAAGATATTATTTTTATTATTATGTATAAGTTTTAGGTATTACTTGATGTAATTTTCTTAAAATTTATCATTTTATTAGAGTTTAATTAGTAAAAATTATATAATAATAGAATAAAAATAAAAAATATACAAAAAATGTAAATAAATGTGTAGTATAACAAAAGAAAAGAAAAAATAATATTTAAATAATAAACTTTAAAGGTAGCGTGGTAATTTTTGTAAAATAAAAAAAATTATAAATACAATAAAGTAAAAAAATTAAAAGAGATACGTAATTCCTCTCACTTAAGTGTGACTTTCTCCCTGCTATAGCCAACTTATTATTAAAATGAAGGATTTATAAGACGGGTTAATTTTTCTTTTGGGCTAATTAATTGGGTTAATTTAGTAGAGTTAAATAATGATATTTTTATGTTATATTTATTAATATAAGTAGGGTATGTGATGAGAAAAAAAATGCATGTAATTAACACTACTAAAAATCAAAATAGCTGGACTTCGTGAATGGTGAATCCTTCATAAACCATGAAACCTTTGAGCATATAAAGTGAGTTTATGCTTCATATATATTAAAAATAAAAAAAGGAAAAAAACAAGTTGAGTTGGAGTTTAAAATTTCAGAGCACGTAAGGAAGATTTGGTCTGCCCCTGTAAATCCCCGTAAAAACTAATAATTGAAAACACGTTTTAATTTGAATGGTAAGATATGCAACGCAAGGGTGGTAAGGAATAAAGAAAGTTGAACTATAAATTACTTTTAAGATTTTTCAGTGCGGTTGATATGAGTGAAAATCATCCTAATTAAATCAATTAAATCGATTTAAATTAATTTAATTTTATCAATTTTAAACGATTTTTGAATTGATTTTGTTTTAAATTTTAAAAAATTTATCAAATATAACTCAATTTTATTATCAAATTTTAAAAATCAATCAAAATTAAACCAATTCATATATATATATATATATATATATATATATTCATTTTATCATATTTAATTTATTTTTTTATTTTTTTTATCGTTAATCTTTTATTCAATTTAAAAATTCAAAATCTTATTAATATATCTTCATGTGTTATATTAAAATTTTAAAACTATCTAATTTATACATTAACAATTACATATTAGATATAATATATATATATATATATTATAACGTTTAAAATTTGTGTAATCAAATTTATTTTTAATGAATAAAAATTTACAAATAAAAATAAAAATTTTAAAAACCAACCCAAATTTTTTGTTTTGCTTTGTATTGATTTTACACATTTAATTTATGTAGTTGAGTTTCTAATTTTTAAGAACCACTTAGATCAGGTTGGTTGGAATTTTAGCTTTTGTATACTCCTAGTGGTTGATGCGTGGAAGACATGGGTGGCAATTATATTATATTTGTATTTTATTAGTATTGTGTAGTATTTGTGTTTACATGTTAACATAATAAGAATTTTTTTCGTATAGATTCAGTTATTTAATATAATTTTAATTTTAATGTTTAGTTAAAAATATATATATTTTAAATTTTTTTTATTGAGGAATATAAATTGAATGATTTATGCATGTAAATTTTAAAGGATACTTTTTGTCCCCAGTGGGAAAAGAACACGGCCTGATGTAGTTGATTTTCAGTGGTTGGAATTTTAACTCTCTTCATTAATGAGTTGTTGGTAATTGTGTGTAAAATAATCGGTTGATTTAAAAGTAGTCGGGATAAATAGTTGTACTTATAAATTTTGAATACAAGCATTTTTGGAGGTACCATGCTATTTTATACAGACTGTTTTTGCATATTTGGAAGAACCATGCTTTTTATCCCGATTAAATACAGTACCGAATGTACCAGCTCTTTCTAATTTTATTGGACATGGTCGGTACAACAAGTATCTTTATATTGGGAAAAAAATTTAAAAATAAACATCAAATGATAAATGGGGAGGTGACCTGATTGGTGCCTGACCGTTCACGATCGAGACTCGGGACAAGTATTATTGTTGAACTTTGCTATTCCTCCCGATTGCTTTACATACATGGTGTTCCTGTTATACTCACACAATTACAAAATCCAACAAATAATATAATGACATAATATCGGGACTATTCCCGGTCAGTGTAATTAGAAATTTTCATTATTGTTTATCAAAAGAATGAAAACAGCCCCCTGTTGTGTGATTACTTCTTTCATGTGTCTCAGGGGCATGTCGCTATTAGAAAGAGGGATTTTGAAAGTTACAATGAACATGTCTGAGTGAAAACATTATTAGGAGAAACCCAAATAAACAAAAACAAAAATTCCATGCGTAATTCAAAACCAAAATCCATTTTCTTTCAGAAGATGCATGTAAGCAAAACTGATTACATAACAGCTGCATACAAATCGATACGTTAAAGCAGCTTATTGCATCACAAATGAATGATTTTGCTGCATTATTCAGTTCACAAACTCTAACCCTGTCAAAGTAGTGCCTTTATGAATTTGAATTGCTACATCCCCAACAACCTGAAATTATTAAATTAACATACACCATTACAATCTGGCGAAAAGAGCAGATCAAATGACATTCAACCAAGATGTAAAGTGTTGTTATTATGACTTGTAACTAGAAAAATTCTTAATTTTGATTTTGATTTTGATTTTTTCAAGGGCAAAAGTCTTCATTGTATAGATATCCACAGTTTTAAGAAATGAAAGAGTGCTAATGGTAGGTAGTTTCTTGAAAATAATTTAAGTCCATTATCAGTCATAACATACAGATTTCATATAAACAAAATCAGCATTGTTTAAAAGCGTAACACAATCTGATATGCTCAACTTATACCTTAGCCATAGACCTGTATGACTGTTCTGTGACTCCTGCCACATGAGGTGTGATTATAACATTATCGTACGATAGAATTGGATCATCAGGATCAAATGGTTCAGTCCAAGCAACATCAATGCCCAAACCTCCTAAGTGGCCAGATTCGAGGTTATAAGCAACAGCCTCATAGTCAAGTAGTCCTCCCCGGGCAATGTTTACCAAAAGGGCACCCTGAGATATTAAATTAGAAGATATACGAGTATAAAGGAAAATAACCAAATAAATACTTGGCTATCATTTTCCCCTGGCAGTAGCAACCATTGCAAAAGTTGTAATCAATATTTTCATAACATGTCTTGATATTTTCATAAGTTCAAATCATTTCAGCAAACTCTAGCAAAAATCACTAAGTTCTAATATTGACATGCTGATTGGCTCACTAGCACATGCATGTCAATGGCTTGAAAATGATTCAGAGGCTAAAAATCAATATCAGGGAGAAGGTGAGGGGTTCTTATTGAAAATTTCATTGATTTCCTTCATGAAATGAGTTCAATAATTATGTTGCATCTTCAAAGAGAAATAATCTATCCTCACAGTTTATTATGGCTTTTTTTATGCCTTTCATAGAAATAGTAGCATAACATCATTCATAAATCTTTAATGCCCGCGAAATTTCTAGTCAAGAAACCAAACCTTTGTCATTGTGGAGATAAATGACTTGTCTACGATGCCAACCTGAAAGATTTATGAGTAGTATAAGTATCAAAGAATTTAAATAAATAGGAATCAGAAACAGAACATGCTTTTGAAAAGAACCTATGCTTAAGAAAGGAAAATAAAAATTATATTGCACTGGAAGAAAGTTCATCTTGATTTCTAATTATGAAACAAAATCGCCTCACATTCTGTAATTTGATTACATCATCAGATTGGTAAAATAGTTCATGGTATTGACCATTATAGCACAAGATTTGAATAGCACGGGCAAAGAGGAAATGACATGACCCTTCTTTCTCTCTAACCAGTTGAAAGAATCATATAAAAGAACACAGCCAAGTACATGATAAGAAGATTTATACCCAGCTAGGATTTGATCAACATAAATGATGACTGTTGTTTTTAAGGAATAATATAGAAGTATAGGAATAAAACAGCATATCCCTTGTTATATAGTTTTGTTCAATGTTCTATTTTTTCTACCCTTTTTCCCATTATATATGTCTGTTGCTGAAGCAAGTAAAACTCCAAGTTACATTCACTTCAGAAGAATCACAGATAATGTTTTTAAAAGGTCTTACTGTTTCTTTATTTAATGATAAGCAACAGACAACAACGTCTGCCTTGCTTCCGAACTTGTAAATATCTTCAAGAGTACCTTTTTCATCAACCAAATCATTGTTAGCACCATTTGGACCTGGAAATAAACACAAGTAAAAATGATTAAGGCCTCGTTAGCATAAAAATCTACAGAATAGCTCATGTATCATTGCATACCATTTGGTTGGCATTCATATTCTGAATGTGAGGTCCATCTCCTTTTAGTAGCAATAATTTTCACGCCGAATGGTCTCAAGCGCTTAGCCAAGTCAATTCCAATATTTCCAAATCCCAAAATAAAGACCTACACTAGCAAAGAAATCTCAAGATCTTCAAAGTTCATTTTGCAATCAAGAAATATAATTATAATCATCAGGGTAGTTTAATATGATTATGATTTGGGCGGATAGATTGTGGTAAAAGCCATGGTTGGGGTGATGGGATAAAGACACCTAATTAGTCTAAAACAGTGTTGAATATTTATACAGTTTGTGAGAATAGAATAATAGAAGTTGTAACAAACACAGACTATATCTCAAATAAAGTAGCTGAGTTACCATAAATGTATCATAAGGTGAAAAACACGTTTTTGACAAAAAAGGTTTGAGAAAGTACGAGTGGTTTTATATAAAAAGCATGTTTGACACAAGACAAGAAAAAAATATAACTCCAATGCTGCACTTGTTGAATATCTTTAAAAAGTATTACTCACTGTCTTCCCAAGTAGTGTTTCTCCTATTGGGTCTCCTAGCTTCCTCTGCTTTATTGACTTTTGCATTTGATTCTGCAAAAAGTGACAATTTCAAAGAAAGAATGAGTAAACAAACGATACACCAAGTGGAAAGATACGTGTTTAATCTAAGGCTTTTAAGATGACTCAAACCCTGTAAGAGAGCAAATTTTTACTAGCTGGAAGCCAGGAAATTAATGAGGTCCTATAAACCTTAAGCTATAAACAGGAATCTAGTAAATTAAACATAAAATTTCATTACATAACAATATATTTTCATATAAAATTTCTAACAATTTATATCGTTATCCTCAAGATATCTATAAACCTAAAGACAATAAAATCTTTCCCTTTCTTAATTATTATCATTCCCAGTTCCTCTTGTCAAGTTCTTCCTTCCCCTTTCTAGCACCAAACATGAAAATTGCAAGATTATTTCTATATTTTGTTTTAGCCTTATTTTAATTTCCAATAGATGGATGAAACAACATATGTAAATTTTAACTAAAAAATTAGAAAGATAAAACATTGGAGGAAAAAGGATAACCCAAGTCCGCTATCTTTAACAAAAGTGTATTTAGTTATGTACCTATTAGGTGGGGCATTAGAAGTCCAAAAAGACTAACAGAAATCCATTGCCTTTATAAAAAATGGGGACAACAAAAGTCTATTATTTTATAAAATAAATTTCAGCAACCTTTCTTGTAAAAGTAATGAACATATGTTACCTCACTTAATAGGTATAGATCTAAAATACACTATCGTTAAAGGTAACGAACTTGGATGACCCTTCGTTCAAACATTGGATGTATAAATCCATATCTAATGCATCTCAAGAATCCATTTTTACAGTAAACAAAATTCACTAGTGTCTCGAAAATAAGGGTAGTACAAGCTTTAAAAAAATTAGTAAAAAGGAAAGGATGATTTTTAGGAAATTGAATTACTTGTTTCCGAAGAAGACCTAACATCAAATAAATAGCCATTTCGGCACATGAAGCTGCATTTCCAGTTACATCACCTGGAATTCTTGCTACTTTGATCCCATTCTCAGTTGCAGCATCAATATCAATTCCTTCAAGACAAAACCAATAACGAAAACATAAGCACATATAAAATACTTGAAAGAAACTGAGCTATAACAAAATCAGATTCATTTCAAGACAAAACCAATAACGAAAACATAAGCACATATAAAATACTCGAAAGAAACTGGGCTATAACAAAATCAGATTCATAAGTGAAAGAAAGAGATTGACCTTCCACACCAACCCCAAATTGCATGAGTAGCTTCATCTGTTTTGCACGAGAGATGAGATCGGAATCAAACTTCTTGTTTTTCACAACACATACATGATAATTCCCTATTACCCCAGCTATCTCTTCAAGGGATACATCATCCACCTACAATAGATGATTGGAAAATCTCATGAAAAGTTTCATATTAAAGAAAACACCCAACATTAACAAGAGAAAATTATTAAATTTTTGGTACTTAGTTGAACTGTTAAAGTAAATTAGGGAATAAATTATGGTGATTATATCACTCAATCATCCCCTTTTGGTGATTCTGTTTGTGTTCTGTTGATAAGACTCCTCTCCCTGACTTAAGGGTTCAAACCACACCACAATATTATGATCTAAGGAAAGAAAAAAAAATCCCCTTTTTAATTTTTCCTTGGTGGGCTCTTTGTAAACTCCATATATCATATATACTCCTCTCTAAATTTTGTTATTTCTTTTAATATTTAACATAAATACAAATAAAGAACCCAACTGAAACCAAGAAGCAAATGATAAACATTGATTCATTGCCCCGATAAAGTTCAAATTCTTGCAAGCAACGCACCAATGCAATAATAAACCAAATATGACCCCAAATTTTTTATCACGGTCATTTTAGCCTTATAACTCTTTAATAAGAGTATTTAAGTCCAATTTTTTTAATTTGTGCATGTTTAGTCCATAATTATTAAATATAGTCATTTGAATCTAATTTTTTAAAATGATAGCTTTTGAAGGATAAAATTAGATTTTTCTTTAAAATTAAAATCAAAATCAAAATCAAAAAATTCATCTCTTAAAAAAAATACAATTTTTATCTCTCATCTCAAACTTTATCTTCTTAATCTCTCTCTGCTGTTGTCTCAGTTTGTTTCATCTAATTCTTTCCATTCTAATTTATTTATATAAATTTTATTTTTAACAATGAAGTTGTTTAAATGTATAAATTAGTAGAAAATATAGTATTCTTTTAATTAAAAGTAGAGACATTTATAAGAGAGGGATCGAGATATGAGAAAAATTATTTTTATTCTTAAAAAAAATGTCTAAGGATATATTTTTTTATAAAAAACGAAATGTTGCTGTTATTAAGAAAAATCTTATTTTAGAGAGTAAATAACATCAATCTATTTAAATTAAGAAATCCAATCGGATCCGTCGGATTCGAATCGGATTATATTGATAAATTTTATGATCGGATCGGATTCGAATTAAAAATTATAAAATTCGTTCGTATTCGAATTAAAAGATTTTATAATAAGTTATATTCAAATTACTATTAATTTATAAATAAATAAATATTTTATTTTATATTATGTTATTATTTTAATCTTAAAAGATATTATTTTTCTAAAAACTATAACTAAATTGATTCGAGCTAAAAATTATTGAAGTAGAACTTATGCCTTTGTACTTGAATTAAGATATGGGTATCCAAATATTGAATTGGAATAGTATTGATATATGTCGATACCTGGATAAAGGGATAATCTTTGACATACTCTCTGGTGTAAAGGTGAGAAGCAGGAAAATGAGGGCCACAGAAAAGAACTCTGGTAATTTGGTCCTCGCCGTCATTTTCAGCCATTTGTCGAAGTTAAGCGAATGGAAGCTTAAGCTGATTGAAGCAGGTTCTCGATCTCGATAGCTTCCAACTTCCGATGCTCCTCACACCCGCCAACAGCACAAAGTAGCGAAGCCGCTAACTACTGAATGTTTGAATGAACTGAGTAGCTTAGTTTTGGGCTATACGAGACTCTGCTGACGTCAGACACGAACTTCTTATAGGCAAAATATCGGTGGTTGTGGGAAGGACATATCGTGCCATCGATAAATTCATCAATTTTAATAAAAAAAAATTAATTAACGGATGCTTCAAATAAAATACTAAATATTTCTAAAATTTCTCAAATCAAAATTGATGATTTTAGCTATAAAAAAAAGGACCAAAAACGTCAAATCTGTATTTATAAAACGGGAAAAGATTTTAGTGTTCATAGTTTTAGTTTTGAGTTTTATTAAAAAAAATAAAGATAATAATGAGTGATAATTTATATATATATATATATATATATATATTATTAATTATTAAATTTTAGTTTATTTTATAATTTTGACTTGTTATAAATGATTTATTCTATATTTTATGAAAAAATATAAAAAAATTGTATATTTATATTTTTTTAACGTATATATATTTTAATTATTAATTTATACATGTTTATGTTTATTTTATTATTTTCATGTGTTATAAATGATTTAATCTATATTTTATGAAAAAATATAAATCTTTTATATGTTTTAATTTTTAAAATTTTTTTTATTAATTTTAATTGATATGAAGGTGTATTTCGAACTAAAAGTGAATATACACAGAAACGTGGATGTCCTTAGCAAAGAAGCCCTCAAAATGGTGCCGTTTTGAAGCAATGCTAGCCGCATGATGCTAGCCAGTGCGTTGTTTCCTTTCGAAGCATTCCTAATACGGTGTCGCTTTAAAATAACACTAGCCATATGATGCCAGCTAATGCTTCCTTTCCTTGTGTGGCGTTCAAAAAGACATGTTGTTTGGACCAATTCTCGATCCCAATGAAATAACACATCATTTGGCCATCAATTCTCTTCATCCAACCTCACGTTATTAATATTCAAATGATATTCGACACACATATATATTAATTTTATAACTATTTAAATAATTCAACGTGATTATAGGATTTTTCTTGATACTTTATTACATTCAAATTTATTATATTATGATACTTCATTTTTCAAATCCTAAATTTATTATATAATTTTAAGATATCTTTTAATTTTTCTCAATTTTAATTTTAAAAATTTAAATTCGCCTAAAATTTCCTACTCATTCTCGTTAACTAACAACTTAATAATAAATTAATTTAACTCATAAACAATTACAATAATTAAATTTAATTATAATCTAAAAAAATAATAACTAAATTAAATAAAATTAATATCATTAACAATTTGTAACTTAATCATTTAATTTCAATCGTAACAAAAATTATAACTTATTATTTCAATTACAAAAATTAACATTTTTCTATTAACTTCATAACCTAATAAAAAAATTAAATATTATACACATAATTCAAGAATTAGTATATTTTGACATTCAAATATAAAATTAAATACATCAAAAAATTTATAATTGAAATTTTATTAAAATCATAACATAATTCATATTAAATTATAAGTTAGGACTTGAAATTATCAATAATTATAATGAATTATTTAGTGATCTTTGTGTATGTATTAAATTTTATGATTATTTAAATATTTTAATTTAATTTTTTTTAATCATGAAAATAATAATTTCTTTGAAAGAAGGCATTAGTACATACATAGCATATAAAAGGCGAATCCATTACAAAGTATTTATAGATGTTGAATCTCTATTGATGGGGTTGCAATTTTATCCAATGAGATAGATCATGGGAACAATATCCGTCAATTTATAGATGTTGAATCTCTATTGATGTAGATATTGCCAATCGGAGTCAAAAGTGGAGGGATCAATTTGAGGATCGAAGGCTCCCCATTTAATTTGACGGATCTATCATGGGAACAATATTGTTAATCCACACCCCGTTTCGTAGAACATATATTCATTAAATTAAATATTATTTAATTATATATGTATTTATTTTAAAAAATATATTATGTGTAATATTTGAGATTTGAACCCATAACTCTAATTTAAATTAAAACCCACGTATCATCATGTTATTGTGTATTTTGTATTATTTTTATCTTAGTTTTCATTTGTAATTATTAAAACATAACTTTTATTAAAGTAAATTTTAAAAAATAATAATGATACAATTAATTAATTAGATGAAACTCCAAAATCTTTTTATTTGATCGTATTCTTTCTATAAATACGAAGTCAGAAAGCCCAAAAGTTTTTTTTTTCTTTTTATCTATTTTGAAAAATTCTCTACTCATATTTTCATTTTCATTCTTAATTGTTTAAGGTTTGCCCATTTTAGCTTTTCTCTTCCTTTTCCATTTGAACCAAAAGAACTCTATTACCATCTAGTTGTTACCGTCGCAGTTCTTCACCAATCTATATCTTTCTTTTAATAAGTTTTAATAAGTAAGATATTATTAATCTCAGTTTATAATTGTAAAAATTTCATTATTTGAAGTTATATATCAAATCAACTGCAGGAGAGACGTGACTTAAATTTACATAACACAAAACAGTATCAAATCACAGACCAGTTATAAAGAAAATCAAGGCTGACACACGAGCATTACAGAACATATAAAAGCTAGAGGAAGTCTATGCTTACATTGCCAACTCCTGCCTACGAGAAAATAGAAGAATTATTCATTGGTCCTGGACGGTCCAAACCAATAACACGAGGAGAGAGAATATGTTAAGAGGTAAAAATATACCATTGTTCTCTCTCTTAAACAATTATTATTTATTTTAACTAATCTGAAGCAACACTACAACTTATAGTTCAGGATTAATGGATAAAATACTATTCAGTTCCTTCCTCGCCACACAATGAGGTGAGACCATTAACATGAGGCAGAAACGAATAACTTAATGGAAAACATTTGGTTACCATCTCAATCTTGTTCATCTGTAGAAGCTGGAAGTTGTAAACATACAAAGAACCATCTTCTTCCCTCATAAAAATCATGTCACCTTTGATTCTCAAAGTGAGAAGTGGAACCATGTCTAGTATGCAACCAATAGTTATACTATGATGCTTCGTCCAAACTTTCCCAAATAAATCCCTCAAAATCCACACATCTATTTGATTGAACTCCTCATGAACTACAAATCCCAAAAAGCCACCAACGTCAAGTACTCTATCATGAGTTCTACAACTCCTTGGCAGAGGTATTTGATGGAACTTCTCGTTGCCAACCTCCATGGACACAATGTAATCGCTGCGATCAATTTCGGGAATCCAATGTAAAGCATCAATTGAAAATACAGGATTGTACCCAAACCAATGAATAAGTCCAGAAGAAGGACCATCTATCTCTCTCCATATTCTTGTCCTAAAGTTCAGAATCTCACAGTTGACATAGCTTAAGGCATCTTGAAACAAGTGTACTAGCTTATATTCACAAGTAACACTGCTTATTGCAAAACCATAAGATTCGCAGTGATCAGAACACATAGTTCCAACTGGAAGGGAAATTAACTTCCTCGTCACAGGATTCATGACTACTAGTCCTCCTTTTTTAATTTTGTTGTCAAGTAAAATTAGACCATTGCAGCTAGCTCTGAGATTGCCTAAGCAGCTTATGTTGTAGTCTCTTATTTCCACTATGTTGTCTTTATTTTCTAAGAATTTAATAGAGATCTTTGAAGAACGTTTACTGATTGGATAGTCAAAAACATTAAGTGGTTTTGATTGAAGAAGTTTTCCTTCTACTGAGAACGTATTTGGTTTCTCAAGAAAGGGTTTATACCTTCTTTCTAGAAATATCAGAACAGATTCACTGCGACTGAGATAAGCATCAATAAATTTGGAATTGTTTATCATGTTACACCAAAGCTTACAAACAAGCCTTGATCTTTGAAGGGCATCAAGAGGAAGTCGTATGAGGATGTTTGAGACACAATCACTGGGGAGATAAGGAATTGGTGTCTCTTCTTGCTTTCTCTTCTCTTCATCCATCTTCTTCTTCAAAGCTTTCTTTTCTATTAATCGCAATAAGCTTGTAATCTTGCTCTCTTTTGAATTCATCATCATGCCTTCTTATAATATGTTTTTTAAAACAAATAGACAAAATGATGATGTTCAGAACATTCTAGATTTGAATGTAGTTTTACCACAAGCAAAGAAATATAAGGTGGTCAACTTAAACATTAACAAGCCAATTCATGGAACCTAGATTATATGTTAAGAAGTTACATATTATCCTATATAAATTTCAATACATATTTTCATGAAAAAAAAACTAAAATAGCAAGACCAATTCCACCTCACTCAGGCAGCTAATAAGTCCATATGATGCCATAAGAACACTGTGTTTCCCTCTTGATCATAACAGGTGAGAAAGTTATACTTGTATAATTATTCTTCTGATACAGTACATATCATCACCAAAAAAAAAAATTTCACATAATTCTCACTCAAAGTTAATTAACGAAAAATCTATAGCAAAGGCCTATGTTAGATGAACTCTTCAATTTTCATGAAAGATCAATGTCCAAGCAACATATGGATATGGATGTGGATACTCGATACTTGATACTCTAATTTGGTTTCATATTTACAGAAAATTGAGAAAAAATGGGTGTATCAAACACCAGATAAGTATACAAATATTTAAGAAATAGGTGAAGACCCACAAGAGGAAGCCATTCCCAGAGAAGCTTGAAGCTTGCTCTAGTGCTAGTTTTTGCATTATATGGACATCAGTGAGTAGATCAATTCAGGTGGTACTTACACAACATTCTTCTAATTTCAAAAACTTCAAAACTCCATAATCTCATGATCATACAATCAGTTCATTGTACTAATGAAATTCCAAAAAGAAATATCTGAAAATATGGACTCAATTAATTTTCGACTAAGCTCCTAATGCCCAAACAAAATTTGTTTTCTTGAGCAACTTTAGATATTTATATTTGTTTCCTCTTCTCTCTCTCTCTATATGTACATAATATACAAATGGTTTTTCTTTGTTCTCATATCTTTTCTACTACAACAAATTTTGGCCTCAGGAGACTCAATATTGATAATCTAACTATAACAAACCAAATAAACCGCAAGCAAAAGAAAGATCAATAAGATCATACCCAGGAACGAATTCGTCATGCTAATCACAGAACAGTGCTGCTTTTGCGATTAAAAGAAAAAAAAAAGTGGAAAAAATTAAAGGATTAAACAAAAATAAATGAGTCTTCAAAGGATTGGAGAGGAAGTTGTACCTGATCACAAAGACTATAGAATGTTGAAGGAAAAACAAGTCAAGGCTTCCAAGAGTTGGAAATGGAATACGATAATATACCCAATTGCCTACTGAATGTTCGATGAAATTCCCCCTTTGTTTTCTCCAAAGTGGATGAGTTTATTAGAGTTGACTTCTATTTCGCCGTTTACTAAGAAGTAAGAGAAACTTCAATCAATAGTGTATATATGTATGACCTACTTATTTAAATTATTTTATTTTTAATTTTTTTAAAATAAAAAATATATTTTTATAACATAAAAATAAATACATCTTTTAAGAAACATATTTTACTTTTTTTATAATATAAAATAAAATATATTTTTTCAAAGAATTAAAAATAAAATTTTATATATAAAAAATAATTATATCATACCATCAAATCTAAATTAATCATTACCTATATATATGACAAGAAATATGCTGTCTTTTTTTAGAGGAGTTTTATATGCGATTTACACTTATATATTTATTTTTTATTAATTATTATAAATAAAATTTATTATTAAATTAAATAATATTTATATTAATTAATAAAAAATTAATTTACTTTTTAGTATAAATGAAGCAATAATTAAGGTATTTAAAAATTATCTTTTTTTTAATTTAAGAAAACTTGTTAAGTGCATCAAATATTTTTATTAAAACAATTTAGGTTATACATATGAAATTAAATATATTATATTAATTTTATTTTTATGAAAATTTTGGAGATTTAATTGAATAGCAAAAGGTTTTATTTTTATTCACAGTCTATATGTGGTATTTTTCTTTTGGTTTGGGATAGAGCTAATTCGGTAACTATAGATTTAATATACTTTGATATTGGATTTATTGAAGTAAATTTTATTAATCTTATAATTAAAAAAATGGTTTAAAAAAGAAAATTTTACATCAAATTTTGAATGTGAAGAAGTAAATGCTAAATGATATATAGCTGTAACATTAATTGAAAAATAAATAGAAAAGCAAATCCTAAGAACAATAATTGTGTTTCCATTCCAATATCTCCTTTTCTTAAACCCCTAATTTTGTTCCTATTCTAATTTTTTCTTAACCATAAAATTGGCTAGAACATCATATACTTGTGTTAATTTTTCGTATTTTATTAAGATTTCTCGATTTGGAAGGAGATTTCCATCTTCCATTTTTTCTGTCCTATAAACTATGATTTTTGGTTTTATTCGGTCTATGAAATGAACACATTGATGTGTGTGTAGGATAGAAGCAATAGAGAAAACAACCTATAAAGAAAGAGTAGATTTAGCAATCAAGCTTAAAATCTCAAAGAATAACAAAATTAAATTCTACATTACTTGTAACTAAAGGTAGAGAGTAGTATAACACAACCTATAAAGGAGTAGATGTTGAGGTATCAACTAATAAATGATCGAATATGAATTGTGTTTAATAAATACGCAAATATATGTATCGTAATAAGTAATATAAAGATAAAAAAAATATCGTTCTTACAGAGATATGTTATTAAAAAAAACTAATTTTTTTAAACTAAAAAAATAAATTAGATTTGATAGTAAAAAATATATATGAGAAAATATTTAAGAATGTTTAATCTCCCAAATTTCTAAACATGTGAATCACTAAAATCCTCACATTATAATTATTAATTAATTATATGATCAATTGAATCTAAACTAACATGTATTCTTTTCTCAAGTAAATTACAAATCATTTAGTAATTAATCAATCACGCTCTCATATAAATTAAATTGCATACTAATCATTAAGTTAATCAATTATGTATCATATACATAAAAATCATATATATCAGTCTAGAAACTATGCATGTTATTTAATCAAGATAAATAATTAAATAATTCTCTCAAATCTATTTAATTGTATCTATCGATTAATTGAGAGCCAAACAATTAATAATATAACAATAAGATTATTTAGAATTAATTCCCTAAAATCTTTTGCTAAATATTATTTAGAATTTTGCTTCAAAGGATGCTAAAAAAGATTCTAAAACATGGTAGATATCACTAACTTACATAACTCATTACAAATTTTCTATCAATAAGAACACCAAAATCAAACATGAACATTTACAAAAAAATTAAATCAATCTAATCAAAAATAACAAACATATCATTTTATTAATGTATGCATTTAACGATCATGTTACATTCCTTATACTAGTCATTACAATCAATTTTTATAATTGAGTTCATATGTTTGATATCAAGAATACATACATTTAGTTTCTATATATTTATCAATTTATACCCAAATCATAATTAAAAACATCTTAAAAATAAAAAAAATTCCTAAAAATTTAAAATGCATATATACTAAATACTAAAGTAGAGGATGAATTTTTTTTCACCAAACTTAAATTACACATTGTCCCCAATGTGCACATATAAATATGAAAAAATAAAATGAAAGAAAACTCTCTTAATCTTAATACACCACATTTAAAATGTTGGGGTTATACATGATGACCAAGTGGGAGATTTTTGGATCCTTAATTCAACCTTGGACTTATATGTGAATAATTATGTGTTGTAGACTGTTATATAAGGTGAAGTCCATTTAAAAATGATATTCTAAAGTTTAAATAATTTAAGTTTTAATGTATTTAATAGAATTTGAATTTTTAATTTATAGAGACCTAAAATGAATGTTTATTTTAATAATGAGTTAATATAAAGATAATATTATTAATTATATATATAGTGTTTATGGTCTCATATCACACTTATTATTCTATTCTTATCTGATATCTCATATTCAAAGAAAGTAGAGAAAAAACAAAAAAAAATCTTTAAAAAAATGTAGATTTAGTTCGTTTTTACATATATTTTTTAATTTTTAATGACACATCATAAATATTCTTAATGTTATTTTAAATAATTTTTTCATTAAAGATTATTTTATTCTAACGTTAACTATTTTTATAATCGATCAATAAAGATAAATATCATAAATAATATAAATAAAAAATTATACTTTATTTGCAAAGCTCAAATTTCGATCCGAATTTAATAAAAGGATTTAAGTTTTAATTATAAAGGAAAATAAAACTTTAAAGATAATAAACACCGGAAGATTAAGCAACAATAAAAAAATGGTATGAAATCAAACAAGAAAGATATTTTATTTTTTGAAAATAAAAAATATAATTTGATAAAACAATAAAAAATTAAGCATAACACCAAAATACAGTCAATCGGATCCTCAAATTTGAACTTGATTTTGGACCAGGATGACATCAGGCCCAGGCATGGTCCGTAAAACATTACAGTATGACCTTTTTTTTTCCCATTGATCCTAAAGAAAATATTAAGTCAGGGATAAATCTGTCAATTTAAACTTTTAATTTTATGTTGAATTTGATCCAGTAATATTTTGGACATAAATATGCTTGTAGGGTGGTAATTCGGGATATAACTCACGACACAATAAGCATTATTTTTTATTTAGAATTATTTGTAATTATTTCTTTTGTATTTATAAAGATATTATATTTTTTATCATTAAAAATAAATATATTTACTATAAAAAATTAAATTTTTTTATAATATTAAAAAATATGTTAATCTAAACTGAAAAATAAGAACACATACAAATTTTCACTCCTTACTTTCATTTCTGCTAAACATATGAAAACAAGTATATTTAAAATCCTTTTATTGACTTATATGCTTAAATGTTAGCAATATTACAAATTTTTTCACATACTTCAATTTGTAAATCTTTACAACTGGTAATCAAAATAATATGATGTTATATCCTGAATTTTTTTGATCAAAAATTGCTACATGTATTATTTTTTAGGTCAAAGAATTTGTTTTTTTATCCACGTGAACTTGTTATACATTTTTCTTAATCTCGAGCATCTATTAATTATATTGAAAAAATATATGAAAATGTTGAGTTGATGGATATGAACATCTAGATTTATATTTTTTATATAATTTTTTTTTTGTTTTAATTAATAAATATTTAAGGTTAAGACAGGATGTAATGGATTGATGAAGTATTTGACATAAAAAAAACTATGCATGTGATAATATTTTATTGAAGAAAAAAAGTTGTGACATACAATTTGAGACAAAATATATTACCTCTAATTTAAAAGGGTAAAAGTGGGCATATAAGAATTAACAAGAGGAGGTGACATAATCATTTAGTTTAGATAATTTAGATTATTTAATCTTATAACTTATAAATAATATTTTTTTAATCCTTTTGCTTTTAAAGGGGATAAAGCAATAACAAATTACTTTTGACCAATTTTTTTAATTAAAAAATATATATTGTATTTGTTTTGAGTATAAGGTATAACATGTTATTTGATCTTTATAATGTCCGAGTTATGAGACACATTACACGAATCTTGAGCCATGCTTATGTCTTAGAGTTGGATATTTCAAACAACCTCATAAGTTTAAAGCATCAAAGATTCGACCACCAACTTATTGTTACAATGTAATCATGTTAGTTTATGTCTTTTTTATTGTACTTCTTTCATGCACGGTAAAAACGTATTCTTTATGTAATTAATACGTATACATATAATAATATATATATATATATAGTATCAAATTAGACAGAATTTGTCATCAAATCAAACATGTTTGTTCTTATTTTATCTCTTTGGTTTCTCTCTCTAAATAAATAATTATAATACTATTTATTAATATAACAAAAAATAATTTTACATTAAAGAGCTATCACTCAACAGCATGTAACTCATATAGCTAGAAACAGCATGTAACTCATATAGCTAGAAAGTTTGGAATATGAATCTAGTTATAAGTAAGTGAAAAAATGGTGTAGTTATTTAAAAAAAAAATTAAATTGGTGACTAAAACTAAAACATTGTCGGAACTCTTTTAATTTCTATAAGAAAAATATGGACTATTACTTAAAAAGTAGTCAAGTATGGTTTTAATTAAGAAATATCACTTCCTTGTTTGTTTGTTTTTCCCCCCTAATTGTAGATTACTTCTTTGTTTTATTTATCTATATTTGTTTCTTATTTTATTAGATGAAAGATGGTAACATACACGTTACAAAAATAGATCAAGAGTCCCATATATTTCAGGAAAAAAAAGGAGAAAGTTTGTCCCTAGCTAGCAGGTTATAATATCAACTTAAAATATATGAAATACAACAAGAACAGACAAATTTAATTTAGCCTACAAAAGTAAACATCAAGACTAGTATGTCCCACATAATATAACACATACATGTATTCCATTCCATAAAGAACTTAAAAGCAAAATTATTGAGCCGTGTGAGGAGACATGTCATTATCAATCATTCTTCTACAAGCCTACACAAAAACCTTCCCTTCTCTATCTTTTTTTTTGTTTTTTGAAGTCACTTTTAAGGTTTGGTTAACCCTTCTCTTTCTATGCCTTGTTTTTGCATTATTGCATCTAGAAGGGTTTGTTGCATAGTACATATAATAGATATATATGGATTAATGAAATAAAAAATATAGAGTTATATATATATATATATATATATATATTAGAACGTGTCAATGTAATGTTATTACATCTCCAAAACAATTTAACTTTTTTAGCAGCTTTAATTTTAGTTATATGTACATAATTTAACTTCACACACTTTTTTTTTTACCTCTTTTTAGTTATATATGTAACCCCATCAGTTTCAATGGTTGAGTTTAAAATATTAGACCTATAAAATACATATAATGTTCACCCTTGAATTGAAGGAAGATTTAGAATCTATTAATATAAAGTTGATTAATTTTCGAAGAAGAATTGGTGACTATCATGCTTTAATAAAACATTAATGTATGCATGTGGGACAATTGACAAAGGAGTCCACAAACCGCCCCAGAGAGTATATATAAACTCTTCTACTCAACTTGCTTAGGTCGTACTATTTGTTATTGTAATATGCTGAAGCAACCCCACCACCCAATTTTAAAAGGCCATTGCTTTTGCACCTCCGACTCCACCTCACTCTCATTTCAAATACCCAATTTTATTAGCTTTCTTTTTTAAAAAAAAAAATTATTAGGTTTAATTATGATGTACGTGTATATTACTATTATATAAAACAAGATGTGTATATTATTATTATTAGTTTTGTTATTATCAAAATGAGAAATGAAGAAGAAAATGTAAACGTAGGTTTTTTTTAATAAAATTAAAAGAAAAAAATGTATTTGTATAAAAATTTGTATAAAATGTGCTCTCTTGAGCCAGACCTCTAGCCAAATAGTTTTAATTTAAAAAAAATTGAAGACAAAAGACTTTAACATGACATCATCATAACTAATATTTGTATGTGAGTTTTAGTTTTTCATTATTTTTATTAGATAAGATAAAATATAATTTAATCTTTTTAGATGATATCTTTTAAAGTTTTAATATATTATTTTTTAAAATTAAAAAAATAATAATATTTGTATGGACCTTTACATATCAAATATATGAAAGTAAAACATGTATAGAGCTACACTACGTGAGAGTATTACACAATTTTATAAAAAAAAAAAATTCACTCAATTTTTTGAAGGTAATTAAAAATATTAAAACAAAATCGTTGATTTTGCTACAAATTCATTCGTTAGAATCAATATATTAAGAAATATATTTAAGTTGTAATAAGAGTTGGTATGCAAATCATCCATTTTCATGAGGTAATGAAAACAAAAAAAACTTGTTTTATAACAAGTTGTTACAAGATAAAAATCTAAATGATAAGTTATAATTGAATGTTTAATAAATCATTCATAAATATTAATTTTATATATGATATAGATTAAATATTTATAAATAATTAATATTATTAAATATTTAATATAAAATCTTTAATTTTATTAAAATTTATTAAAAAATTAACTCTCTTACTAACTTAAATTATTAGAAGAAAAAAAATAATTATATTTTTACATATTTATTACATTTTTTTATTTTATCAAAATATTTTATTTTTCTTGTATTTTCTAGGAATTTGTTTTATAATTACCAAAAAATATTTCTTCTTTACGAAAGAAGAGAAAAAAGGTCGCTTTCAGATTGTCAGTTAAAGATCAGAATCTAGCACGAAATCCTATGTTTAACACGCCACCCCATCATAAAGACTATCTTTATTTACCAACTTTCAAAACACCATTTTGTTAACTAGGAAAAAAAAAACAACACACACACAATTAAACAATTTGTTTTCATTCTCTTAATGGTCATAATTACTTCTTGTTCTGTTTCATGTAAATTGCCTAAACCTTTATTCAAATAATTAATGAATTAATTAGCCATTTGTTATTTTGTTAATAAAAAGTAATAATTCTATCATCACGAATTATATATGAATTTTTTTAATTAAATATATCTCATTAAAATTCATATTATATCATATTATTACTTATTTAATTAATGATATATAACATTACATTTTTGCTAATGTTATAATCAAGACTGAAAGATACATTTAACCAATAAGATAGAATAGGGTAATCATAATAAAAATCACTACTATGTATATAATTAATTTGCAGTAAAATATATATAATAAGGGAAAGTCGGTAGATCAAATCGAATTGTGATGATTTCATCATGAGATTAGGTTCATGATCTATCTTTGTATTGATTAAATTGGGACCCATGTGATTAGAAGACCTAGCTTGTTAATTAATTTCATTTATATATATGTTAGTAATTAATTTGGATTACAGAGCCTTACTTTGATTATTTGCATGCTAGTATAGAATTTCATTTATGATCCTATGGATTAATAATGGATCACAAATGATAGATTAAAAAAAATTTTGAAACCCATGATAGTTTAATTGATTAAACTCAATTACACTTGTTAAAATAGAAAAATTATGAACGAATATCATCAATTTCATTCTCTTTAATCCTCACAAAGGAAAAGGAGAAGAGTTGACTTCAAAATATTTGCATATATATATATATATATAGTTTGTGGTATTAATTAATTGAACCCAAATTGAGCAATTTTACTGGGCATTAATTATATCCACCGGCCTGCCACAAAGGCATTTTGAAATTTAAATGCGAAAAGTTAAGTTGAAAATGCCATGAGCTCACTGTGTAGTGATAGTGATGGTAGTACAGTAGACACCCCAGTAATAACGAAAAGTCTTTTTATATCAAACACAAGAATTAGTAAGTATAATAACTATAGGTTATGATTAAATGTTTCAAATATATAATATTTTATGATAATTTGATGTGTTTTGTTATCTTGTAACAACTTTTGAAGAACTATTTTTAGCAATTTTCCCAAATAAACATTAAATATAATTTTATTTTTCCAAAAATATGCAGAAATATTACATTAAAAACATTAAAACTTTGATCATTTTATTTGATCGAAATGGTAATTAAAAAAAAAACTACATAAAAGAAATACTATTGAGAGAGAGAAACCTTATAAATTATATAGTAATAAAACGTTTTTTTAGAGGGTATTAAATTTCCCTTTTTATTAAATAAAATAAAAATTACATAAATGAAATTTAAATTTACATTAATTAAATTAATGATAGTAGATACCAAAAATCATACCACAACTACAAGTAAAACCCCAAAAATGTTATATATTAATCAAGAAACAGAACTTCCATCTTGTAATGTTATTTTAAAATAAAAAATTAAAAGCAGAAAGTGAAGGTAGAGAAAAGATTAACGGCTAATTAGACTTTACTAACGCAAGGCTGATATTTACACGCCCATATAAATTAAACTGCATTTTTATAATTTTGAACTTCAAATATATATTATTGCATTATAAGATACAATAAGATTTTCGTATATCAACATTAATGATAAACAAAAACTTAATACTGATATAAAATTAGAAAAAATAAATCAAGTGTTTTAGGAATATAAAATAAGATGACGCACTTCCAATATTTAATTAATTTTGATGCTTAACTATGAGCCTATGACATCAGCGAACAATATCATGAATACAAATATATGTATAAAATATATTCTAGGCACACTTGAAACAACTACAGCCGCTATCATCAGTTGATTGTCTCATGTTATATAGTCGACGGCAAGCAAACCTATTCAAATAATACAGCAGAATCTGCAACCCTAGAAGAGTACACCTACAATTTAGCAACTAATTAATTATTATAAACTCATAGCGCATAGAATTCACTATTAAAAGGATGTATTATTTGTTGTGAATAAAAAGGATGTGTTATTCATTATTCACAAAATATATTCTATATAAATCATATTGTTTTTTTTTTAAAAACACTTAGATGAAATGAATATAGTGACAAATATTATATTTTTCTGATAATTGACATATATATTTCATTATTATTTCTGTTATGTATTCTATACAAGAGTTGAGATATATGTATACAAAGAAAAACGAAAATTAAACAATAACCATAATTCCTGCACATCCATGTTTTATGGCTCTACTACTATTATTGTATGCTCCATGTTTTACTCCACTGAGCATTGGTGTCTGCCACTGTTGCAGCATGCACCACAACACACACCAACACTCCTCCTCAAGTTGGTGCATATATGTCTCTTATACCCAACTTGTCAAGTGAGTTGTAGAAGTTCCTTGCAGACACAGATTTTGTGAGTATATCAACCAATTGATCTTCTGATTTAACAAATGGAAGCTTAATAATCTTTTCTTCAAGATTCTGTTTGATGAAGTTCCGATCCACTTCAACGTGCTTCGTGCGATCATGTTGAACTGGATTGTGAGAGATGGCAATGGCTGCTTTGTTATCACAAAATAAGTTCATTTCAGAGTTAGAAACATCACCAATCTCAGTTAGAAGTTTTTTCAACCAAAGGAGCTCACATATTCCCTTGACCATTCCTCGAAATTCAAACAAAGACGGATAAGGCAACTACATTTTGCTTCTTGCTCCTCTATGTAACAAGATTGCCCCCCACGAAAGTAAAGTACCCAACAGTAGATTTCCTATCCTTCATATTCCCTGCCCAGTCTAAATCTGTATATCCAAGGACTTCCAATTGACCATTCTTTGAAAACATAAGTCCTTTCCCATGGGAGGATTTTAAGTAACGAAGTATTCGCATGACCGCATCCATATGGTCTTCACTTGGGCAGTGCATGAACTGACTCACGACACTCACAAAGATAAGCAATATCAGGTCGAGTATGAGATAAATATATGAGTTTACCTACTAACCGTTGATATCTCTGTTTATCTGCTGGTACTTGGTCCACATATTCTCCGAGTTTATGATTTTGAACCATTGGAATATCGATAGGTTTATAATCTAGTAGTCCTGCCTCTGCTAGTAGGTCCAGAGTATATTTCCTTTGGGAAAGACATATGCCTTGTTTTGATCTTGTTACCTCAATACCTAAGAAGTATTTGAGCCCTCCCAAGTTCTTCATTTCAAACTCATTTGACAGTTGTTCTTGAAGCTTAGAGATTTTTTCTTTATCATCCCCTGTAATGATCATGTCGTCTACATAGACTATAAGGGCTGTTATCTTACCTAATCGATGTTTTAGGAAAAGAGTATGATCAGAGTTGCTTTGTTGGAACCCATATTTCTTCATTGCTGAACTCAACCTACCAAACCACGCTCGAGGTGATTGCTTTAGTCCATACAATGCTCATTGTAATCTACATGCAGTTTCTTTTCCTGATGTAACAGTATATCTTGGTGGGATATCCATGTAAATATCTTCTTCAAGGTCACCATGAAGGAAGGCATTCTTCACGTCAAGATGGTGCAATGGCAATCTAAATTTGCTGCAAGAGATAACAAAACTCTCACAGTTTTTAGTTTAGCCACAGGTGAGAAGGTTTCTTGATAATCTATCCCATGTTTCTATGTATATCCTTTTGCTACAAGCCTCGCCTTGTAACGATCAACTAACCCATCTGCTTTATACTTAATGGAGAAAATCCACTTGCATCCTACCATCTTCCTCCCTTGAGGTAACTCGCTTAACACCCATGTGTTATTCTTCTACAATGCCTCAAATAAGGCTTCTTCAATGCTACTCGGAATTTGACGAGGAGAGTGTTTGTGCAAATGCCCTGATAGGTTCTGATAACCTTTGAGTAGATACATAATTTGCTATTGGATACTTGGGTTGTCGTTCTTCTCTTTCTCGGGAGTATCGATTTGGAGGTTTACCTCGATTGTGTCTGAAAGGTAAAACATAACCAACAGATGTATCTATAGCATTAGTTTGTAAAGGTGTGATAGGATAGCTTACCTCAGGAGTGTTCTCAGCAGGAGGATCATTGGGTACTAGAGAATGGAGGGGTACATCTACCACTTCATCTTCTGGAGATTCAATTACTACTTCAGCTTCAGTTCTTGGAAGTTCAAGCTCGGGTCTAGATACGGGCTCCTCCATATTATTGGCACGATCCGAGTATGTTGGACTCGTGTCTAATATTTCAACATCAAGCCAATTTCGTTCTTCACCATAACTCTCCTCCTGAAGAGTGTAATTGGATACCGATGATGGGAAAAAACATTCTGATTCGAGGAAAGTGACATCCATGGTAGTATAGTTTCTTTTAGTAATTGGATCATAACATCGGTACCCCTTTTTTTGTACACCATACCCCAAGAATACACATCGGACAACACATGGATCCAACTTAGTTCGTTGATTTTTATGGAGGTGGACAAAAGCAACACATCCAAAAATTCGGGGCGGAAGCATCAAAATAGTAGGCAAGGGAAGATGATCATATAACACCTTTAATGGAGTCTGAAATTGTAAGGTCTTTGTGGGCATTCGATTCAGTAGATACACAGCTGTAGTAACAGCATCCCTCCAGTATTTATTAGGCATATGTGCACCGATTAGTAAGGCACGAGCCGTTTCTAAAATATGTCGATTCTTCCTCTCCGCAATCCCATTCTGTTGTGGGGTTTGTGAACATGAGGTTTCATGGAGAATACCATGGTTGTCAAAGTATGTTCGGAATTGTTGATTAACATACTCCCCTCCATTATCAGACCTAAGTATCTTAATTTTTTCAGAAAATTGTGTCTGAACCATGGTGTGAAACATGTGAAATGTAGCAAATATTTCATCTTTATGTTTGAGAAGGTAAAGCCATGTCATTCGTGTACAATCATCAATAAAAATAACAAACCAACGATGACGTAATGACCGGAGAAGGTCCCCAAACATCAGAATGTACCAAAGCAAAAGGAGTCACACTTTTATTCATGCTCATAGGATAAGATGCCTTATGACTTTTTGCTAGGATACAAGTATCACATTTGAAATCTAAATGTGTGATATTTGAAAATAAACTGGGGAGTAGGTGCTTTAAATACCCGAATGATGGATGCCCAAATCTACGTTGACATAGCCAAATCTGTCGTTCCTTGTTACCAACAGTATGTTGCATATGATTGGCTCTTCCTGAACTGAGGTCATCCACATAATATAGCCCTCCTCTCCTAGTACCACGCCCAATGATCTCCTTTGTGAGAATATCCTGTAGAAGGCAAAAAGTAGAATACATCAATACTACACAGTTAAGGTCTGAAGTGACCTGACTTACAGACATTAGTCGGTTTGATAGAGAGGGTACAAGCAAAGTATTAGATAATGATAATGAAGGAGATAAGGTCACTGTTCCAACTCCTGTAACTGGATAAGTGACCCCATTTGCATTGGCAACACGACTCCGTCTTGGCTGGGTTGTATTGGAGAGATCGTTTTGGTCAAATGTCATGTGATCTGTAGCTCCAGAGTCCAGAATCCACTCATCTTTCTCACTACGAGTAGAGATGTGAAATACTTTACTTGAAGTACCTGGATCTTGGGAAGATTCGGCCTGAGAAGTAAGGGATAATGAGGCATTATTGGTAGCCACAGCTGCTCGCCCAGTGGTGTCCCGTTTCTTCCGTGCTTGAAGCTCATTCCACCATTCTGGATACCCATGTAGTTTGAAGCAGTTTTCACGGGTGTGTTTGGAGTTTCCGCAATGGCCACATTTCATGTCAAGAGATGGTGGATTTCCCGTGGATTTCTTGCTACCTAAGAAAGGTCCTGTTTTTGGTGGCATTAGATTATGGTGTCCCTTGACCCCTTTAAAAGCCATAACTGCTCTGGGTGTCGTATCTACACCTGTGATCATCACGGTCTGCCTGACCTCTTCCCTACGGATGAATCCATAGGCTTGTTCCGCGGTAGGAAATGGTTTGATCTGAAGCACATCACTTCAAGTTTTATCCAATCTATCATCAAGTCCATCGAGGAAGGTATACACTCGATCTTCCTGTACGATGGAGTTGTATTTTTGTATATCAATCGCACACTCCATTGGATTAGGACGACGGAAATAAATTTCCCGCCACAGCCCTTGAAGGTCATTGTAGTATTTTTCAATGGATCCTCCCGCTTGCTTCGTACGAGTAACTTGACGACGAAGATCATACACTTGAGACGTGTCTGTCCCATCATAGTAAGTGGTAGCAACCGAATCCCAAACCTGTTTCGTAGTTGGGAATCGGATAAAGTTTGCAATCAAGGAGGGGTCCATCGAATTGATCAACCATCCTTTGACAATGGCATTTTCAGTACGCCATCTCCTAAATGAGGGCCTGCTTCAACGGTTGAGGAAAATCCCCATTAATATATCCCAGTTTATCTTTGCTAGAGATATACATCTCCACCACCTGGGACCACAAGGCATAGTTGGATCCTCCCAACTTGATACTAATGGGAGCAGTCGACGCTTCAGTTGGCGGAGGTTGTGAGCTGATCTGAGCTCTAGTTAGAACTTTCGTCATTTTCGTCGTCAAATCTTCCAACATGAAATTGGTAGTTAAATCTCTAGATTCTGCCATGAAATCTAAATTCGTACACTATATATAGAAAAATTCTGTAACCCTAAAAAAAATTTCCAAGTGAGCGCAGCTTCTGCTAACCCTAATTCAAAAAAAAAATTTCCCCCTCCGTGCGCAGCCCTTCCTTCACGCAGCCTCTTCTTCACACAGCCTCTTCTTCACGTAGCCTCTGTTGCGTTTTCTTCCCTCAGCTGCAGATAAACCTACAGCTCCAACCAGCCACGTTTTCTTCCCTCAGCTGCAGATAAACCTACAACTCCAACCAGCCACGTTTTCTTCCCTCAACTGCAGATAAACCTACAGCTCTAACCAGCCACACGCACAGAGACAACATAAAACTGTAACCCGAGAACAGATTCTCATCCGCACAGCCCTCCTAAAGTGGCACTCTTTGTCTGCTGCTTTCTTCTTTTTCTCGTCTGCTGCTTTTATAATGAACCAGCGCCTTCCATTTTCGTCTGTAATTAATTTTTTTATTTTCGTAAAGCAGAGTCAGCCCTCCACCTAGTCCTCTGTGAAGCGGTGTTCTTCTTCGCTGCTTTGGCTAGACGGTTGCGAATTCGGTCAGCCAACATCTACAACTGACGTTGAGCAGAAATGGTCATCTTGATACTAGATGGTCGCAGCACTGGTGAGTGGTATTATTTTTTTTCCAGTATTGTAACTGATCAGTTTCAACAAGTAAAACAGAAATCAGGAGAATACAGAAATTAGGAGAAATCAAAAATCAGGAGAAATCAGAAATCAGAAAGCAGGGAAAAACAGAAATTAGGAATCAAATGGTCTGAGAACAGAGATCAGCGTAGCAGGTAATTCCATAAGCAAAAACTTGCTCTGATACCATGACAAATATTGTATTTCTCTGATAATTGACATGTATATTTCATTATTATTTCTGTTCTGTATTCTATACAAGAGTTGAGATATATGTATATAAAGAAAACGAAAATTAAACAATAACCATAATTCCTACACATCCATGTTTTATGGCTCCACTACTATTATTGTATGCTCCATGTTTTACTCCACTGAGCATTGGTGTCTGCCACTGTTGCAGCATGCACCACAACACACACCAACATATAGCACCTAATTAACCTCCTTGACAGAAATACTTGACGCATGAGTTTGTCTTTTACACATCAAATCTCAAGGTAAAACTCCAAATATGTAGAATTGTCTTTAGTGTACTAGGAGACACTAAGGAGATTTTTAACAATTTTTGATACATGTAAAATATTCTTTAACATAAATTTTCTATCGTGTGTTAAAAACGTTCATAACAAGATTTGCTATATGCAATGTATCACCACTTCCCACAATCACCTATTGATTTCCATCAAAATTCTATTTAATAACAAGGTTGGCTGGGTCTAAGTTTACATGGAGTAAAGCACTAGAATCTCTAAATCAAGTAGAGGAGGGAATTGTTAGGTTACTAAAATGATGGATGGCTAAAATTATTATAATCACAGAGAAATTAAGCATTGAATTGAGGATGATTATTTTGAGAATACGAGTGTTGATTATATTGATTTTGGTTGATAGGTTGAAACTGAGATAGGATTGATTAAACTTGAACTAACAAGATCATACAAAATGTTATAGTTTACCACAAATTTGACACTAAGATTTTATTTTATTGTTGAAATTGAAAATTTATAAATTACGGACTTAATTAACCTAGATAAGGTGAATAAATTATTTTTATTTTTTATTAATTTATAATTTAATAACCTAAACAAAGCAGCCAGACATGCAATTGTATATAAAAATAAGTACGAAAATAAAATAATAACACACAACATTTTTAGGTGAAAATAACCTAGGGCACAATCATGACCTAAGAGGAAAACCATCGGTCCACCGGATCACCTAACTTTCCACTATAAAAATCAAATGTTTAAATATAAACTCGGTCTTATGCTACCCTTCCTAGGATACTGCCCCAATGTACTTTACTTACGAGTTTATGCTCTGTTTTCACAGTTTTTAATGTTAAAATGAGCGGTTTCTAAAACAATGTTCCAATAAGCTTCCCAGCAATCAGATACGTTCCCGAAGTAACTAAAAAATAGTTAGCACAAAAATACAAGGACTCATGTGTGTTCTATAACAGATTTAATAATGAATAATCCTAACTAGATGATTTAAAACATATGTCATTTAAATTAAATCAACTAGCAAATCCTAGAGCAAAAAGATCAAGAACAAGTTCAATAAAAATAGCTTCTCTAAAGATTAATAATCAAATCAAATAATTATAATATAACAAAAATAATTATTTGATCTAACACTTTAAGAATAAAAATAAAGAAGAAGACATAAGAACATATTATCAAAATATCATAAAATAATTAGGCTTATTAATCAATCAAACATAACCACCAATATTTGATAGATTAACTAAATAAAAAGCCTAAAGAATTATGATATTATATTTGTAAAATAAGAGAAAGAAATTAAGAAGAATAGAATAATGCTCTTGTATGATTGATTGATAAATATATTTTCTATTATAAATAGGATTAGTAATACTTACTAATTAACAAGACTCTTATTTAAAATAGATTTATTTTAAAATAGATTTTATGTTATCTTTTATGCTATAAATTTTAGTTATAATTTAGAATATATCTTATCTAATATCTTTTAAAAATAGATTTTATGTTATCTTTTATGATAAAAATTTCAACTATAATTTAGAGTATATATTATATAATATCTTTTAGCATATCTTATTTTAGAGTATATATTATCTAATATCTTTTAGCATACCTTATTCCATATTTTAGCACTAAAAATAATTTCAGATTTATAAGCATGTGTTATTAAATGCATAAATGTAATACTATGTGTCGTAGTTATCAAAGATATACCTCAAGTACAATTGTCTGAAACTCGAGCATTTGTTTGGCTTTTATTGATAGACTTGATAGTAAGCCTAAAAATAAATTTACAGATAAACATAATCCTTACAGAAATCATGACCTATATTATTATTTTTATATGGGTCATAGAATTAGTTTGATGGAAAAGATGGGTTAAAAGATTGTTTGGATGGTATAGATTGACTAAATTGTTAGTTAGGGCTAGAGTTAGTCATAAAAAGTATTGCGTTATCTTATTGGTTCAATGACTGATTCCCATTTTGGTTAGGCATCAAGAAACTTCTAGTATTTATTTGTGTAAGATTCAAGCTATTGTTTTCAAGATTTAGGTCTGTTGATGGCACATTAGTTAAAGGTAACAATGCTAAAGTAAAAGCCCTTCATTCTTGCGCTAACAATCTATGAGTTAGTTCACACATTAGTAACTACTGAATCATAATTGCATAAAGCAAAGACTTGATCCTTCTCACCTATTGCACAACCAACCGATGTTAGCAAAGATGCTAGTATTTGTAATTTCTTAACAAATTCAGATATTGATAAGCCATCTCTCTTGATAGAATTGAACTCAGCCTCATACTGCATTATTTTTACTCTAGAGTGTGATACGAATAGACCTTCTAGAATAGATTATATCTAAAAGTTTATCTCACAATCATCCACTTTCTTTATGTATTATTGATTCATGGAGCTAATGAGCCATGATGAATGGTTTCATTTGCATTAGTGTTTCTTGAACATTCAATTGCTCCACTCATGAATCCATTTAATTTGAAACTCTTGAGAACCCTTAACATTTGTTTCATCTAATCATTGTAATCATCTTTATCGAGTTTGATTGTTATGATTTGATTATGAAAAGATATTATTTATATTTATTGTTGGAACATTATATTTCTTGATCGTCTTTCTTATTCATTCATATGATTGTTCTTCATTTGTTTATCTTCCTTATTAATGCTTTTGTTAGACTTGAAGAAGCCCGGTAACTAACTCTGATATCATGTTAGATTTGGACCTAACTCCATCTTAAAACTCAGATTGTGATATGAAAGATTGCTCAAATTTATATGTATATCGGAAGATTAGTACTTAATTGATGTGGGACTTAACACATTATATCCGATATTGAAACAAATTCTTTTTTAACAAGAAAGAAGAGGAGGAAGATGAATTGTATATTTTGCGTGTGAATTACATCTCTCATTATATATCTAATCGAGCTTTTACACATTTATCATGATTAGGTACTTAAATCGAATACAAAATAATAGAAAATGAGATTAGAATTCTATGTATTACAGTTGTACCATAGAATTCCTACACATGCAGTTTCAATAGCCACTATCTTGTTTCTCTATGCACCCTTGCATTATCCTTTTCCAAGCTGGAAAGCCTTATTTATGTTGACAAAATGCCTTGTATCAGCTAGCACCATCAGCTGGCTTCTCTTTGTTCACCACGCATATCAAGTTTTTCTTGTTCATCAATCACTTCTACATCCATATCAACATCTAAAACATTAGTAAGGTTTTTTCTTCCTCATAAATTTATAATATAAGTTTATAAATTTAGATATTTATATTATAAATTTAGATAATGAATAGTGCTAAAAGGCATATTTATAATATAAGTTTTTTTTTCTTCATAAATTTAGCGCTTTTAATGTTTGCGAGCCACATCTAAAACATTAGTAAGGTTTCTTTTTCATAAGTCCGTCCACCTTACTTTTTAAGAAAGCAATATTTTTGAACTATTTTTTATCAACAACGTATATATATAACCCATTCTCTGTGATATATGTAGCTAGCAAAGGGAATGGATATAGGATATATAAATTGGATCTAGCTAGTTTCTAAATCAATACAATAGCTATCATTGAATTAAGTGGTCCCGAGTTATAATTAAAGACATTATTTTATCTTATACTTTGAATATGTATACAACAATACTGAACTTTCTGGAAATATATATATATAACACTCTACTAACACATATATAATATACGTATGTCTAGGTAGGTTCTCATTTAAATTAAAAAAATGGAAAAAGATAAGATATAAAAAATTTTTGGTATTAATTTAAAGTACTATATATACCTTCCGTTACACGGTTTGGTACCTGTATAAATATATTAAAAAACATATAAATTAAATTAACGTAAACCCAGGAAAAGAATGTAATATTATTTAAATTTTATATGAATCAGTTATATTATTTTTAAATGAGTTGTGTTTAGTAAGATAATGAGTTATCTTATTTATATTTTTAAATATTATTTTTAATTATGTTTTTGTAAAAAAAAAATGTTATTTTTTATATCATGTTATTTTTATAATGATATTATAGTAATTATATTTTGATAAAAATATTTTACTAAATGAACTCATGGGTTATTCATTTTCTAGTTCATTTGAGTATGTGTTATTTTTTATTCTTGGATTATATTTTGCATTAATTATATATTACTTTTTCTTTGTATCAAATATTAAGTATTTATTTTTAAAAAAAATTAAAATAATCTTAAATTTTATTAACCCGTACTATAAGATAATCACATGCTTCAAGTAATGAATAATTTTTTTATCTTTTTACGTTAGTAACTATATATAATAATATTGGTAGTAAAAAACATAATATAGAATTCAATCAATCCAATGTTTATTATGTTAAATTATCTTATTCTTCGTTCTTTTCTTTAACTGGTTTTTATGCTAAGTTATCATTACCTTTGCACTACTGACCCTGCAGGCATGTACAGAGACGAAAATTCTTAGGGCCTGCACCGTGTGGTAGTCCTTGTTAAAATTTATATAAAAATTAATTATTTATATATTTTTTAGTGTTAAATAAATATATTGTATTTCCTTGTGTCTGATTTTCTATCTATCTTTCACGTGACATTAATGTTTAAAAAACATGTTAGTAAAAATTGTAACAATTGTGAGTAATGTTACTATGAGTATTTTTGTAGTTGTTTTAGTGACATATATATTATATAAAAATATTTTTTAAATCTTAATTTAAAATATCGTATAATTTAAAAATATTTTTAAATATTTAACTTTAATTGAATTAATGAAAATAAAATTTCATTAAAAAACTAAAAATATGAGAATAATTTATTGAAAATCTTCAAACTTGAGATTTTGTAATTCAAATTATGAAATATTATAATATTTTATTTTATTTTAAGTTCTAACTTATATAATATTATATTATTTGATATTTTTATTTTAAATTCTAACTTATCTAATATTATATTATTTGATATTTTTATTTTAGTAATATTTATAATTTATTCAAAGTTTTATTTAATTTTTTTAATCTTATATTGTTTATAAGATGTGTTTTAAATATTATCCAAAATTTAAAATCTTAAATCATATTTTATTTTTTAGATTTTAATTTTAGTTTTAATACTTATAAACTTGATGCTTGATGTGTTTGATTGAACTTTTCATTTTTTACATTAACTTCTAGTTTCTTAATTTAAATAATACATGTATGATCTTTTTATACTCCATTAATTTAGTATTATTTTGTTCTTTTATTTATATTATATGATTTTGTTATAGATTATAATATATTAAATCAAAACTTTAGGTTTATGTTCTAATATGACATAAAAAAAAATTGTGCTTAAATTGAAAAGAATTCATTGTAATTCTTATTAATTCTACATCAAGATAATGGGTTTTAATCTCTTTATATTTTAATAAAATCATTTACTTTTTATTAAAAATAATTAAATTTTACCTCCTTAAAAACATTTCTCACTTCGTCCTTTGTCATATATGTATTTGCAATGAGAGTACGACAAGCATAAATGTATGTAGCTTATTATAATGACACATATATAATAATCTCATTATAGCTAGCTGAAAGAAATTAAATTAAAGTAGCTAGTTATATTTATTAATATAGTATTATACTATATAAGGATGGTACAATAACGGAGTTGGAATAATTAAGCATATATATAAGTAAAATTAGGTGGTGGAACTTGGAAGTGATATTGGTTATATGAATTAATAATGGATGTTTGGTGGAATTGATCCTAACATAATATAAGGAAAACATTGGAGATAGATCGAGGTGAGAGATAAGCATATATGAATTGCCAAAAGAGAAACGTTGGAGATTAAATCTATAAAGTAAGAATGAAATAAGTATGGGATTAGTTTCTAATATGACATCAATTGGTTTGCGATATATTTGTTATTATATACATAATTGATATGTATTAAATTGTGTTAAAAGCATATGCTTTCTTAAAAAAATCATTATCATATGTCATAAGTTTGCAGTCCTATCTTATCTAATAACTTCTTATTAAAACATATCTATTAATAAAAAAAAATATAAATATATTATTTTAATTAATTTGATAATTTTTTATTTGATGAAATATAATATACACAATTCGTGCAAGTTAGATTTAGATTGAACTACCTCAATTTTAATTGACTTATCTTAATTTAATTTAAATTTTATTTAAACCAATAAAGATAATCCTAAACCCAAATCAAAAACAAACGAGTTGGTTCAAATTAGTGTGAAAGTATCTATTCTATTTTAAGATCTATTTTGATAGATTTGACTATAATATTTTTCACTTCTATGGTAAAATCTTATGATAAATCAAAGAAAGAATCTCAAAATGTATTCATATTTATGATCTTTTTGACATCATTTTTTGTTTATTTGAATTCAATGGTTGATTTATCTCCATATATTATGATTTTCATTACATTAACTATATTATCTCCATTTATCACTATATTGTTTATTTGATTAAAATTGAACAATATTTATAAGTTAATAACCAAAAATTAAAACAATAAACAAATTAATTAACCAAAAATTAAAATACAATATAAATTTAACATGTATAATAAGAAGTTTTGTTTTAATTGCATCTCTTTTTGAAAAAGCAGATTTAATAACATCATATCATAAATTATAAATATAATATAATAATTATTAATATACTCACTTTTAAACCATAATCTACTTATTTTTTATTATTTTTTTTAAAAATTTATTTATAATTGAGTTTACTAATATAAATATGAAAAAATAAATGAGTTATGTCTTATTCAAGATAAATTTTGAGATAATAATTTTTTGTTTTATTTTAAAAAATATATACTTATGATAACAGTTGTAATATTATATGAAAATAAATATATTTATTTATTTTTAAAATTTTAATATAAGTTATAAATTATAATGTGTTATAATTTTTTTTTAATTTCATAATTAAACTTGAATTAAATTCAATTTTTTTTTAAATTATTTAATTTAATTTAATATAAATTTTATAATTTAGATTTAATTCAATCAATAACTATATCATAAACTAGTTTATAAAATATGTTAAATTTAATATACATATCATTAACAAAAAGTAAAACCAAAACCAAAATGATTAGCCAGTGATACAGACAGATTGGAGGCCGTGACATGGAAAACAAGTGTCATAAAATAATTGGATCTAAATGTTAAAGGACGGCGCACCAAGCAGACAAACAAGAGCTGGATTGTGGGAAGGGAGAATGTGATGTGATGTTTAAGTTTTGTTAGAGAGAAGTTATAAGTTGTTCTGTAATGTTACGTGAAATAATTGGATAGTAAATTTAAATTTTTTAAAATATATACAATCATAAATTTAATATCCTTTTACTTTCATTTAAATATTTTTTTTATTAAAATACCAACTCAACTCAACCCAACTATATATTGCTTATTAAAAGTCGACTAGTTATATATCCTTTGGAATTAACTCCAACGTATTACTCAAATCATGTGTATTTTTTCAAAGTAATTTTACAATAAATATATTTAAATAATAATATAAATTTAAAAAAAATGGAAGATACTCTTAAATATTAAATTTATAAAAATCATATTTTTTTCAATGATAATTTAATCAAATAAATAAAGACGAGTATAATTTTTATAAATTTTTTTGTTTTTTTAAAGGTTATGTAATTTTTTTTAAAGAGTAAGCCTAAAGTTAATTTGACGAATGAAACTTTAATATAAAGTTAAATTAGTTAATAAAAATAATTGATAATTGATAATTGAATTTAAACATGTTAATTTAATGAATAAAAAGTACAATTATAAACTCTAATGATAGATAACTAATTAACAGTGGAAAGATTGAAAAAGAGGTGGTGTGATGCCGTCCAAACAAACAAACAAAAAAAGCTTTAAAACATAACATCCAATCTCTGCCACCCCACGCGCAATCAATATCATCATCCACTTCTCTTCGTAAGTCTCTATATATAAATATATTTCTTCTCTCCCTCTTTCTCAATCTGTAATTCGCATAATATTTAAAGCTGTATATATATATAGAGATAGAACCTCCATCTTTATATAAATTAAGCTCATTCTAGCTCATTAACAGTACTATTCTCAAATCCCATCTCTTCTGATCCCAGCAGCTTACTATTAATTTACTCTTTTTTCTCTCATTGGCTGCAGCATTTTTCCTGTGAGTATTATTATTTTGGATCGTCATATTTATGATAAATTGTTACATATATGTTATATATATATGGATCAAATATATATATATATATATGGCAATTTGTTTTAGCAGATTCTTGATCATGCATGTTTTAATTACTTATGAGATTATTAATTTAATTATCATGTGTGTTTTTTTAGTTAATATATATACCTTATTAATTATTTATATATTTTAGCCCTGTTTCACTCATTGTTATTCATATGAATTCATATACATATATATATATATATATATATATATATATATATATATATATATATATATATATATATATGTATGAACTAGGAAGATATATCTGTATAGAAATAAAGACAAAGTATAATTAATGTTGGGTGTGAAAGCATTTTCGAGATGCTACAGCAAGAGAGGAACAGGGAGTAAAATGCACTCAAAGTAATTATAATGAAACATGCTTGTCACACAGCAATGAAAGTCAAGCTTTTCGGCTAGTTAGATAGCTAGCTACCTAGCTCTTCTACTTTATTTTTCTGGTCTTCTTCATCTTTATTTATTTTTATTTACTTTAATTATTAACATAGTATACATTTTTGAATAAGCATATTCCAATCCATAGAATAACATCTAATAAAAAAAAATTATATTAATTATAATTTTCGGTGTAGATTGAAAAGTAAATTTCTACTATTTTTTTTTAAGTTAACAAATTTATAATATTAAAGTAATATCTCGATAACAGATTTAAAATATTCTATTTTCAACTTTAAATATTAGCTATAGCTTCAATATATGTCTTATAAGATTTTATGATGAATTTCATGTATTAATAACCTGTTGAGTTTCTTTTTTCTTTTTAATTATTAAGGCTATAATTAATTACCTTCAGAAAATATTGAAAAGATGAAGAGGTCAAAAATAAAATGATGATCTTCTTGAAATAAAATCTCCTATAAATATATATATATAACTCTCTCTACTACTCTTTAATTCTTTTACCAATATATATATATATTAATTTAGTTTTGTCCAATATTGAATTATGACCAGGGAAAAGATTGAATAAAATGGAAATGGAATCGAGTGTACCACCAGGATTTAGGTTTCATCCCACTGAAGAAGAGCTTGTGGGTTACTACCTTCAGAGAAAGATCAACTCCTTGAAAATTGATCTAGATGTCATTATTGACATTGATCTCTACAAAATCGAGCCCTGGGACATCCAAGGTACCTATTTAATTACTTTAATTAATTTCTATAAATCATTAGTTATTAACTATTACTATCCAAATAAAATTAACATAATTTTAAATAATTAAATTTGATGTATATAATTAACTGCACTAAATAATAGAGTTTCATTTTCAAACTCATAATATATATTCAAATTTTGATAACTTAACCAACACATATTCATAAACTTGTTAAATACATATTCAGTTAATTTCTATATCATTTTGAATATGTTATTGATGCATGTTTTCAATATTTATTTTATAATATGAATATTTTTATATTTAAATTTATAAAACCAAATCTCTATTGTAATATATATTTTAAAAAATGTATGTAAAAAAATTAATAGGTGTTTTTTTTTGTGCAAAATATATATATATATATATATATATATATATATATATATGTGTTATATATAATTTATTAACGAATTTATTATTTGATTTCTGGCCAAAAATATATATATTATGTTTCTAATTACTTGCATGATAAAAGTATGTAAAACAAATATGATGTTTCACACAAATGTAGATTTAATTAATTCAAAATTTATAATAAACTTTAATGAGAATTTTTTCTCATGAGAATTATTGGTACAAATAATTAATTAAAATTAAAATATGTGTATATATTAAACTGCAGGAAGATGCAACCTAGGGTATGATGAACAAAAAGAATGGTATTTTTTTAGTCATAAAGATAAGAAGTATCCAACTGGAACTCGGACCAATAGAGCCACAATTGCTGGGTTTTGGAAAGCAACAGGACGAGACAAAGCTGTGCTTGCAAAAAATGGAATTATTGGTATGAGAAAGACCCTTGTTTTCTACCAGGGACGTGCCCCCAATGGTCGTAAAACTGATTGGATTATGCATGAATATCGTCTTCAAACTTCTGAACTTGCACCACCACATGTATGTTTTCTTTCTTATTCTTATTCTTCTGAACTCATGTAAGATACAGGATCATGCATGTCACCTTTAATTACCAATTTTATTTTTGGTTGCTTATATTTAAATTTGAAGTACTGATGATATATATGCAGGAAGAAGGATGGGTTGTATGTAGAGCATTCAAGAAGCCGACTCCAAATCAAAGGCAAGGTTTTGAAGCTAATTGGAATTATCAATACCAACCTAAGTATAGTTATAATACTACATTAGATAACACCAAAATTAACATTAGGCCTCCACCTGCAAATAATTTTCAACAACAGTATTTTGGTTCAATGCAAGACCTTCTCTCTAATAATCACATCATGTTTTCCGATATTCAATCTACTGATGATGATCAGCTTCCACAGCTGGTCAGTCCTAATTCTATTTCCACAAATTTGGCTGATAATACTACCGTTGAAGCTAATTTTCAGCACAACATGACTATTACTTCATTAGTTTCTGAAGATTTTGAGGATCATGATGATGAATTAAGAAGCAGCAATAACAGAAATAGTCGATGCAGTATTGACTGGAAAAATTTCGACAATTTATTTGTTCCTCCTCAGATTGCTGATACGACATCGTTTATGCACTCGAGCTTATCAACTGTACAGCTTCCACAAAATTACGATCAGGATAATCGTAGCAACCTTCTTGGATGTACTTTTCCTGATTTGTAACAAAACAGGACAAATTAAGTTTTTTTTTTTTGGGTCAACAATTTGTACGGAAGATGATGAATAGTACGTAAGTATGAAAAAGGAAAAAAAAGAATTAATTAGTAATATTTTATTATGAAAGCTAGTTAGCTAACGAAATTTTTCAAAATAATAATAATAATTAAAAATGTATTAATGTCAATTTTTTTGGTAACAAAATGTATTAGTGTCTGTTGCCCACAGTATTTGGTCGTGGGTGTTTAATTGTTTATTTTCTTCTTATTTTCTTCTTATAAAGTGACAATATAATAGTGGGTGGTTTATTTTTTGCATAAGATTTCTCTCATTTTAAGTCTCCACATCAATGATAATTTTATTTAAAAAAATAAATTATTATAGTATGATGTGATCATAGTCCATACCAACCATAATTGTTACACGATCTGAATGGAAGGTTCATTATTTAAAAGAATCTAATATTCGATACACAACCAATATAAGATAATATTAATTCTATAATCACTAACTCATAAATAATAAACAATAATTACGAGCAGCCAAATAACTCTAATCAACATATTTATTATTTAAATACAAAAAGAAGATAATAAATATAAAAAAAATTAATTAAAATTTAAATTTTAATATATTAAAACATAGATAATTAAAACTTAGATTGTACTAACCAACTAATTTAATATACACAATACAATATATAATGAATCAAACTCATGTAAAACCCTTATCTATGTGAAAAACTTCCAGGTTGTTTACGACAAATACCAGGTAGTAAACAAATTCATTAAATAATAAGATACAAGTTAATAAAAATAAAAATACAAATATCTCTATTAATTAATACTTTTGTTCTAACTACCTATTATTGTTCTCGTTTTTTTCCTCCGTAACAATTTGATTCGACACACAAACTAGGCTTTTTTTCAAAACCAACACCACCTAATGTAGTACAATCAGTAACCATAGATTAGTAGAGTGAACAAAAAGTCAATAACTAACCTTGAAAATTGCACTTAACCATGAACCACCAATACCCGTTGAATTGGGATAACAATTAATACTACCCAACCTAATCTCATAATGTTATTCTCACAATATTTATAAAATAGTCAAAAACTCTCAACATTATAATACACAATTTTACTCACAATATTGTAGCATAAATACTAAAATACACACAAAATAATGTGTGATGCATAAGCAATTTCAGATAAATTTTGATATAGAGTCAAAAGATTGGTATTTATAGAACAACAAGGCACCACCAACCACACTCGTCGTCGCCTCTTCAAAGTGCCAAAAACTTCAATTTTTTCATTTTCAAAACACCTGAAATAAAACAAAAACTATCCCTCACAACTTAGCATGCATATTAAGAAACCATCACTGTGATGTGTGTATAACATGTTTTCAATCATAGTATATCTAAATATATGCGTATATGCATTACTAGTTAACAGTAATCAATCTTACACAAAGAAAAACAAAAACACTAAGTAAAATTTATACACAAAAAACAAACAGAGACACAAATGGCAATAATACTTACATTATTTGTTGTCAAAAACTCTAATAGAGTAATGCTATATATATATCACAATCATAATTGACATGATAGTTTTTCATTAGATATAATTACATGGATTCAATTATACTTATCGATAATATTATTCTACATCAGTTATGATTTATCACAAACTTGTGATAAAAAGACTTTTCTATTTTAATATTACAAATTTATCAAATAATCTTATATTAAAATATAATATTCTTTCTTGATAGTTGATATATGTGCAAAGATTGAAATGTCAATGATATATATCGTTAACATTGTCGCGATATTATAATTTTTTTTATACATCTTGATATCGAAATATGATATTCATATTTTTGCTAAAATAATGAAAAAATGTTGAGAATATCATGAAATTATCAACAAAATTTAGTTGTAAAAAAAATATTATTTTCTGTCAAAATATCGTAGATATTATAGATATTGTCACAAAAACATCAACAAATAATATTGATTAAATATCGTTTCATATTAATTTTTTATTTTTAAATAATTTACCTTTAGATTTATTTATTTAACATAATATTTTATACTTCTTTTCATATATATATATATATTTATACCTCATTTTTCATTTAATTTACTAGTTTTGTTTATATAATTTTTTTTTCATAATTTAAATTTTATTATATACGACCGAGGTTTATTCATTTATAATAATATTAAAAATTATAATATCTAAATAATTATTTTAGATTTTAATTAGTTATTTTATAATATTCTAATTAATTAGTTGACTTATTAATCAAATTAAATACCACAAATCTTATAAATATATGTATTAAATAAAAACTAGATTACAAATATAAAATAATTGATTGTTTTGATATTTTATAAAATTTATAAATAAAATTCATTATTTTGATAAAGTTTCTATAGTTTTTTAAGAATTTTTAAAATTTTCATCAACAATAATAATATCTTTCATGTTTTTGTAAATTTTAAGTGTTAATATTAAGATTCTTAGCGACATTTTATACCTTATATGTGTATACTATTTTCATATTGGCAATGTATTGATGAAAGAAAATTTTGTCATTAATTTTAATAATAGTTTAAATTGTTAGAATATTGTACATTCTGTTGATATTTTTATAAAATTAAATTATTGATATTTTAAAACTTTTTAATCATTGGATATAATTTATATAATGTAATAGAGTGCGATTAAATAAAACTTTTTCGTTATGTTTTTTTTGTGTTGTGATATATATCAAATTAATCAAGGTAATATTTATTCTCATCCATTCAAACTTATATACGCTATATGTTTAATATATAATAATTAATCTAATTTAATAATCGATATTACAGTAATAAATAATATTAATAAGAGAAAAAGATAAATTTTATTTGATAAGTTGATTTAAATACATGATTTAAAATTAAAAAAATAAATTTTAATCTCAAAAAATAAACTCTTAAAAAATAATGAAATGAGTAAATTTCAGGGTTAAGATTCGTTATTTTAATAATATTATAATTTTTTTTAATATAATTTTTTATTTATGTTTTTAAGGTGATATTTTAATGATATCTCTATCTACAAAAATATATCAATTTAGTACAATTTTTCATTTAATTGAGAATTTTTCACATATATAGTCATAAATTTGTGATATTTAAAAGATATTTTTAAATAATTAATTAATTTATTATCACAAAATACATTTTTAATATCGTTTAATTAATTTATTATCCCAAAATATCCTATAAATATTACACATATATTAACGTACATGTAAAAAATCTTTAATTAAATGATAAATTGTATTAAATTGATACATTTTTTTAATAGGAGTACCACTAAGATACTATCTCAAAAATCTAGTTAAAAAATATAACAAAAATAAAATCATGATATTACAAAGGTAATAAATCCCTAATATTGCATCCTTTTTCAACTGTAACAAAGAGAAAAAATTACAAAAATAAAATAAAATAAACTTTGGTTTATAAGCTTTAATATATCTTCACATATATATATATGAATTTTATGATAATAGCTTCTATGTCTTCGATCTTTAGAGTTAATGTCACTAATTTTTTTAAATAGTTAACGATATTAATTTTTCTTTCATATAACTTTGATATCAAATTGTCATTAGATGTTTTACAATGTTAGATTATTATTTAAAGTTAAATATTTAAGTTTTTTATTAAAATATTTTCTTAACTTTATAATTTTTTTATGTTTATTTTCATATAGATTTGTGGCTAATTTATTGTCTTTATTTTCTTATTTATTAATTTTATAAATGTTATAAATAAATATTTAATTATTTAATATCTTTAATTGACTTAAAATTATAATTATGATACCTAAATTTAATAAGTTTATCATGTTCTTATCTTTCATTATTCATCTTTTTTTATTACACTTGATATATTTAGCTTATTCAAGTCTTAATATCCTCGTGAAAATAATGAAACTCTTGTATCTGTATATGATGTAGTATCAAAATTAGATTTATTAGAGAATAAAAAAAATAATTATTTTTTATTTTATTTATAATATTAATAATTATTACAATTTTAAAAATAAATAAGAATAGTGGAGATTGTCTTTAAAATATCTTAATTTTTAAACAAACAAACAAACAAAAACTAATCTTCATTTTGATCTGGAACTCCCTTCTTTCATCTGCTACCATAAAAAAATTATTTTCTAAAAAAAATGCAGAGAAGAAGCTAAAATAAAAAAATATTTTTCTCAAAAAAAAATTATTTTTTCATCTAGTACTACTCCCTATTTTCTTTTTCTTTTTTTCTTCTATGATTCTAATTCTGATTGCGTATGAATCATTTAGGAGTTATAGCAATGTCGAACCTCAAGTTAGATCCTCAGGGGCTAACAAGAATGCCGTCACGAAGCACCGCCAAGGAGGTCATCCCGTCCTCTATCGCCTCCATCCTTCGCGTCACCAAGGAGATCGAGCATGAGCCTCCTCGGGTTACTTTTTTTTCTAATTTGAATTTTTAAAAATAACCCGCAAAAAGTTATTTAGGTTTAAATTTATATTATTTAAATATAAAATATTTATATCATTTATATATTTAAAATAATTAAATAATAATTTTTAAAAATAAATAGATTGGATGACACTTAAATAATAAGTAAAGGGACTGTTTTTGCCCCTTTTTTTTAACAATATTGTTAACCAGAATGTAATCAACAAAAAAATATTGTGCAACTAGAAGTAGAAAGTAGAAGCAACAGAATTACGCAGAAACAAAATTGGAATTAGGAAGTTTATACCTTTGTAGTAGAAATAGAGAGCTACCCCATATTTGTCATTCAAGTGGGTGATTTAACAAACGGGGACGCATGTCATTCTTAGGAATGAACACGGTACAATACATGAATAATTTTTTATAAAACTGTTTTCGAATCGAATCATAATATTTAAAATCGTCTAAAAATCATTACAAATTTGAGATGTTTTTTAGTTGCAATAAAGATTCGAGAAGATTATTAAAAAATATTCGAAAAAAATTATTTTTACAAAATTTTTAAAATTTTTCTTAATAAATCATAATTATTAATTAATATATAATTTAATTTAATAAATATATAAATTAAATAAATAAATATTATTAATTTTAAATATGAGTGTGTACGGTTATCAATATAACTGTACTCGTTGTTTCTTATTTAATTTTTATCCAAAATTGTATTTATTTTTAAAATTTATCGAATAAAAATTTAACAAACGATATAGATTAGATAACTGAAGATATTTAAATATTTAAAAGTAACTTAATTTTCAAAAAGTTAAAAATATTATTTTGCTAAAGAAACATGTTGCACTGCAATTTATGATTTATTATTAGCATTAAGCTTAAAAAAACTTCATATGTAATAAAGTTATAAAACAAAATAATATAGACAATTCATAAATTTTATTCTTTCAAACGTAATAAAAATGCTTCTCTGTAGAGAAATAGGTTCGAGTACTTCAATTCTATTTCATTACATGTTGTTCTCGGTGGTTGAGTACACACTCATCTACAAATAAAGATTATTTTGTTTTTTTCTTCATTTTTTATATATTTTAATATTTTAATTTTATCTTAAAAATACTCAATTTTAAAAAATTAAACTTAATAAATGATCTTATTAAATTATATAACTAATAAAAGTCGCATAAATCTTTACTGTTACAGTTACCAAAATGTACTACTAACAATTTTCGGTATTGGTTAATAATAGAAAATATAAAAAAACATAAATAAATAAGACAAATATATTTCTCTTGAATCTCAGTTTCATATTAATTTCACCGCCGATCCACAAATTTTCTTTCGCCAGATCGATTTGATGTGTTCGTTCCCATACCTTCACAAGTCTTCTCATTCCCGCTGTTAGCATTGAGCTCCATAAGCAAAAAAGCAAACCCTAATGATCATTGACTAAGTCTTCTTCTTCTTCTCATTGTTGTTGAAGAAGCTTCGTGTGGTTGGGGTGGGTCGTTGAATCGGTGGTGGTGGGGTATTCCCATGGCGGCTCCGAGGAATCTGACGGTCGAAGTTGGTGTTAGGGTGATAGGGGACGAAGAGAATGGGATGGAAGACGATCCAACAAGCAAGAAGCCTAAAATCGATGGGTTTTATCTGAGCCGGTGGGAATCTGCTGGTGCTTTGACCGTGTTTTTGGTGTTCTCTACGGGTCTCTTCTACATCTACTTGACTATGCCTCCTGCTGAGTATGGTAAAATCAAGCTGCCTCGTACCCTCTCCGATCTTCGAATGCTCAAGTGGGTATTACCTTCTTCTTTTTCCCTTTTTTTTTCCCTCTCATTCTTTGTTTGATAAACTGATAAGTTGCAGCTCGGAATTTTGTAAAACTACTCTTGTTTGCTTTTATGCTATTTTTTATTGCAGAGTGTTTTCATGTTTCATGTTAAAATCTTAGTAGAATTATGCAAGACTTGTGGGATTTTTTGTGGGTGCTTCTTGTTTGATCAGTATTATAACAAGTATGCTTGTTTTTTCCTTCGACAGTTGAAGTTAAGTTTTGTTGGAATTGGGAATGGTTATAGAATATTTTGTTGATTTTGATGGCACACGATGTTACATGGCTGGTCTTTACACTAGTGGTTATGATGAAAAACAGGATTACAACGTTTTACTGCAAGTCTTACTTTTCGCTACACACTACTACACTAGGTCCACTATTCTTGGATTTTTTTTTTAATATAATAGTCTACAGATATCGGATGAAAATGTGCATTAGTATAATTATTTCAGTGTATATAAATAATAAAACTTGATGTGAAAAGTTGTGTTAATTAACTACAGGAGTTGTCATTAGTTGTCAGTGAGCAGTATTACCATATAGGCATATACTATGTGCTGTCATTGTACTACTAGCATATTGGTGTGTTTCTTCTTGAGTATTTCCATACAATTCTGATATATATAGAGGAAACTTCATATGTAATTTGAATCTTCATTACACTATTTTTGGTTGTTTTGTGGGTCCCCCCCCAAAAAAAAGAAGATAAAAGAGTATATTTGTCCGCTGTGGAAAGTAAGTTTTTTCCACCGTGCTTCATAGAGCATATTTGCATTTAAGCATCTTGATGGTAGAACTTTTTATTACCCATGATGAATAGATATGGTAATATTATGGGGTAGCCCGTGAATTTTACGTAGGAAACCAACATGTCTTAAGTACCTTGTTCTTTCATTATTTTCACTTACTAAGTGGAGAAAGTCTGTACTCTGGCTAGAGATGTCTAATTTTAATTTCCCTTTAGTTCTAGGTTCATATTATTGTTCTAATTCAATACTCTGCGATTAATTCTTCAAGTTTGGTGTTGTCTTGTATTTCCTCTTAAAAGTTTGGTGCTTCTTGTTTACCTATTTGGTGTTTTGTCCCTTTCATATTCCAACCCAGAGATCATGTCGTGAGTTACTCAAAAGATTACCCAGCGAAATTCATTCTCGGTTACTGCTCCACGTACATCTTCATGCAGACATTTATGATTCCTGGGACACTTTTTATGTCCTTACTAGCTGGATCTCTATTTGGTGTTATCAGAGGTCTTATCCTTGTTATCTTCAATGCTACTGCTGGAGCGTGCTCCTGCTTTTTTTTGTCCAAGTTAATTGGCAGGCCTTTAGTCACTCGGTTCTGGCCAGAAAAATTGAGTTTTTTCCAGGCAGAGGTATTTGTTTTCTTATCATTTTGTCCAGAGCAGTTATTCTGACCTATTTATTGAGGCTTAACCATATTTTGTGTGTATTCAGATAGCAAAGCGTAGGGATAAGCTGCTGAACTATATGCTCTTCCTGAGAATAACTCCAACATTACCAAACCTTTTCATTAATTTGGCATCCCCCATTGTTGATGTACCCTTCCATATTTTCTTTATGGCAACTTTTACTGGTCTTATTCCAGCATCTTATATCACAGTGAGGGTAAGATTTTCTATCAGCACTAGCATTGTGTTTATTAGGTTTCCGTTAAATTTATCGTTTCTAGACATGGGTGTATGTTGTTATTTATTTTATTAAAACGAATGGCACTTTATTATCTTCCAGAATGATATAGTCACTATTGACTAGTAGTCTCTTGCTCCTTTACGTTGCTTCCTCTTCTTTAAGGCCTATTATCACTTTGTGTCAAAATAGGAATGCTTGAGAAAAGTGACTGCTCCATTTCTTAGTTATCATCTTGTATATTGGTTGAGGTTCCAGTTAATATAAATCATTATATTTTGAGGTTACAGGACTTGAGCCCTAGTGTAGTTGACTGAGGGAGAAAACAGAATTAAGATGTGCAGGGTGTTTATATCATAATATGACTAGTATCTACCATTTAAGGCCCGGATGCAAATATGGAATGCAATAAAATATTGGATGCAGTGTCTCTGTTGTCATTTTCACACTTGTTACTTAAAATATCTAGAACCTTTTTTTAGAGCAAGAAGTAGTTGAAGGGGGTAACATGCATGGTATTATTTCAAGCAGGGCAAGAGTCATCACTTCATTTTTTAAAACTTGGCTCTAGAACTACTCGTTTTTAAATCCTGTTTTGTTAGGCCATGCTACTTCTCCATGGTTATGAGCTGATATCAGTGACAGCTCGATAATTAGTCAAATACCTTCCTAGTTTCTGTGTAGCATGTTCTCTTCCACTTGTTGCTATTGAATGTTGCTTTTTTACATGTGAATTATAAAGCTTGGTAACCAAAATCAACTTGCTTAACAAAGATACCATCTGATATTCCTTTCTTTTTTTTGTAATACATATTCTCATGCTCTCCTCTGACAAAGAAATTTCTTATTTTCTTCGACTCACTATTAAGTACTAATCTTTTCCATTTGTCTGATTTTTAATTTAACTGTACTTGCAATAGAAAGATTACTTGTTTATTTTTCTGTATATATTTTGAGGTCCTTGTATGATAGATTGATATGATAGATGCTGTTTTCTTTTGACTCAGGCTGGTCTTGCTCTTGGGGATCTCAAATCAGTGAAGGATCTGTATGATTATAAAACGCTATTTGTTCTTTTCCTTATTGGTTCTCTCATCATACTTCCCACTCTATTGAAAAGGAAGCGGATGTATGATTGAACACTCTTGTGGTCGCGGTCTGAAGAGACCCTTTATTTAGGGTGGCTTATATGGATTTGGATTATACTCACAACAAATTAAAGAGAAATGCTAAATGCATACATTTACACTCAGTACCAATATTGGGGTGCCATGTGCCCGATTTTTTTTAAAAAGTGAATAATTTCTCCATTTTCAAAGTTATTTTTGCCAGCACGCTATAATTGGTATGAATGTAAATGTCTGCAATTTGTGTGCCCTTACCATTCCTCTTAGACAGATTAATTTTGTTGGACACAGGAAAGAAAATTTTGAAGTATATATTAATTGCGCTCCTCAAAGTCAGTTCTTAAATAGAAATACTTGTTCTTGGGACAACAATGTTTAGTAAGAGGTTTTACAAAATGTTTATGAATTTGTAATGCTTTGCTCTCTGTAACATATCATGGTTTTACAACGAAATATCTGGCTATAAGTTGAACAGGAACAGCTCGGAGTTGATTGCTAGGATGAACTTTAATTCGTAAAATATTGCTGACTATTTATTATTTATTCTTTTAATGTTTTTCTTTTACTTTGACGTACTGAATACATAATTTAGAATCTCTTTTGAAACTCTCCAATTCCAATTAGAGAACATGTATATAGGCTACACAAGCCTGGACGAGTTTATTTATAATTTAGAATTGTATTTCGTTGTCACTTGTCTGTTATTTTTATTTCAATCGATAAGTACTCATTGAGTGTGGGTGATGTGATGAGATTTGTTGGGATTCGATCCCGCTCACCGACTAAACTACTAGTGATTCCCCCTTTCACTCTTGTCAATGTGTACATGCAATTTTGCCAAGTTACTTCGAGTTCAGAAACTTGATTGGTTTAAGACTTAATTGATGAGAAACCACATGTTAAGAGAGAATGACGAAAACGCAAAGAAATATTGGCTTCTTCAAAAATCGTCAACTGAATTATTAATTTTGCCAGCTTAATATCCGCATTCATTCTATGAATTTTCTTGACAGATCATGCTATTTTACATACAGAAAATCGAAAAAAAAATTTGCTACACAAGATATTCAAATTTAAATCTTCAACACATAGATCTCCTTAATTAAGCCTATGATTCAAGTGTCGTCGCTGGATAATCTTGATAGTTTCTAATGCCAGTGATCTTTATCCTGGTACGTGGCTGCATGATTGAATCATAACCAAACCAAATCAAAAAAAGCAGGATTAGACAGCATATGTCGAGATGTTTAAAGCTAAAACCTCAAACCTCCGTTATTATAAATCACAATTTTTCATGTTTTATGTGAGAGGTTATAAGTTCTGTTTTATAAAATATGCATTTTGTAAAATAAGTACTCCATGAAAAAAAAATGAACCAAGTTTTTATCCTCTTTTTAGTCAATTTTTTGAATGACAAGACGAAAGGGAGGCATGCTCCGCATCTTAACTTAGGGCTTACCGTTTAAAGAAACTATGAAGCAACTAATGGTGGTAAAAGGAAAATGCCCTTCTTGCGAGACATCATATTATGCATATGACTAGATACTATTTCTTAAGCTCCTTTCCAATTGGTGAAGCATTTGAAAGCTCAAGTATAAATTGATACTTGAGCTATATCAGAAATCAGGGGTTTAGGGTATGTCAAATTTTATAAGAATAATGAAATTTTCAATATCAAAAAATTAACTTAATGAACAGTGACACCCTTATCAATATAAAACTTTCATTTTCTCAACATATTTCCTCAAATTATGAATAGTTTGACCCAATATTTTATATTTTTAATCACTTATTTTTTTCTTTTTACAATGCCCCATACATTTTTTTATGAGGAGGTCCATTTGTTTTTTTCTTCACCCATTGATTAATAGAAGTTATGATATTATGTCCAAAACAATAAGTATGAGATAAGACACCCTTATTTCTTATAAACTCCATCATAATATTATTTTTTATCAACGTGATTTTCATTTTTTTCTAACATAGGGCACAAATGGATTAAATTGTATAATTTCAATACCTGTCTGTGGCCAATATTTCTCCTATAGTTTTTCTTCTTCTTGTACTTGAAGACAACAACCTTTTGATCTAATCCCTACAGGAAAGCACAAAGGTAACAAAGAAATAAATAAAGATGACAGACTATGCAGACACATATCTTTTATGAATTACAAGGTGATGAATTACTTGCTCTTCAACTATGGCATCCACAACAGCGTTTGTCACCACTGGTTTGCCAATATATGTACTATTTCTTGTTCCAACTAACAAAACCTTGTTCAAAGTAATCTGCACAAGATTCCAATCTTAAAATCATAGATAAAAGTAGCAAAAATTAATGAACCAAAATAAGGTTAACAACATAGTTACTGAGAAGCGTCAACCACAATACCAAATAACGTGACACCGTTTTTGCAAACTATAAAAATGGCAACGAAATTATAACTCAATACTATTTTCAAGTACCTTCTATTGCTAGCCAATAAGCTAACCCACCCCACAGATAGTAAAAGATCATGCAGGAAACTACATATTGTCAAGACTTGAAAACCTATTACTCATGAAGACTTTATTACACTAGTTTTCACTTTTCAGCATGTTTAACAAATGATAGAATTACAAGGATTTCCTTTCCAAGTAGTTCGTTTTCCAATAAGATGGATGCACATAATAATGGTTCAATAAATAAAGCACCATAATTACAATGATCAAGGTTTCATAAATGAAGTAGCCCAATATAAAGGCAAAAGAAATATAAAGGCTTGCATACTCAATTACTCATGCACAAAACATGCATGAAATATTAAGAAAGAATTGTAATATTTGTGCAAGTTATGACAGGCTTAGAGTATTGAATAACAAAAAAATTAGGCTGAAGAAAAGTATCATACTTTATCGTTGACATTGGCATCTTTGAGCCTTTGAGTATAAATAAATCGTCCTGGAAAGACAATGTACTGACGCGATCCAACCTATGCAAATTATACACAGACCCAAATTAACTCTAAAAAATATTGACTTGGCTGTTTAAAAAAGGATGAACCTTAATGATAGTTTCATTATTTTTAAAAATTAACAGTTTAGTTGCAAAAAATTTAAGTCAGATATATTAAATACTATAATTTATAAAAGTTAATCAATTTAATCTAATTTATATTAATATTTCAAAACTTAACAAATTTATTAACATACTTATCACCTAATTTATACAATAAATGTATGAAAATGTTATTGTCTCAATTGCTTACTACAAGTCATGACACAGCCACGTGCTAATTTCTAACGTCTAATTTCAAAGCTTTAATAATAATTAAGCTAAATTGAATTTCTTAAATTAAATTACCTAATATAACCTAATAATTATAAGAGTAACTTGTATTTTGTAAGGATTTGTAGCACATATTTTCTGTTTAAAAACAATACAAATACAGTCATGTAAAAAAAAAAAAAACTGGAAAAAGGTTTAAAATATAAAAAAGAGAAAGCAAAAAAAAAAAAAACAATTACAATTGCCATTTACTAGGAAACCAATATTATAGGTAAATAATAAGTTCAAAAACACGAGAAAAGATTCCAATTGGGTAGCTACAAAATAACTCCAAGAACTCACCATAACCACAGCAAACACTTCTTCACGTTTGCGTGCTGGTTCGGCAGAGGCTTCGACAACGGCCGTCGTGACTTGAAGCTCGGGAGCATCAGTTGTAGATTCAGGTTCTGGAGCATCAATCTCGGTCTCGACCACTGCGGCCTCAGACACGGAGGATTTGAGAAGGAGAGGGAACGTGGGTCTCGCAGCAAAAGACAAATGGGGCTTGTGGGAAGTAACAGAAAGAAAGCTGATATTAGGATTAAAGAGTCCTGGGTTTTGCGATTTTAATGAAATTCTGCACTGGGAAGTGAGAGAAGAGCAGAGAGAAGGTGAAATGGAAGCCATTGATTGATAAGAGTGGAGCTATGAGCTCCCACTAATTTGTAGTCGATGTTCCTTTGGAGTTGGGGCGACTGCGTTAGCAGTCTGCTTAACTAGTGAACTTATCCTATATTCCTATCCGTTTTCTAACCGAATAAAAAATTAAAATCTTACGAAAACAAACAAAATAGCAACTTAAAAGTCTTGTAACCGTAAAAAAGTATACTTTTTATGTTAATTTTAAAGATTTTTATTATTAAAAATATATATAATATATTATTTTATTTTAAAATTAAACGATTATTTAAATACGCTAAATGTTTAAATATTTTAATTAAAATGTTATTAAATGTTGTTAATGCAACATCGTGCATCCTATGTATTTAAAAATAAAGAATACAACGTTAATAGTAACCTTTATTTGGTGTAATAAGAATAAAGATATTAATATCTCTTCTTATAATACATTTAAATATTTAAAAAGAAAAAATATAAATCTCAATTTCTATAATTATAAGAATAAGTTGTATCTCAAGTTAAGAAATTTAGTTGTATTTAACTGTATATATTTATAAGAAAAAATATGTTTCTTTTATTATCACTAATGTTGTAACTTTATATGTTTTATTGTCATTTTGTATAAAAATTAAGAGTTTGAATAAATTATGTTAGATATTTAATTAATATTTATGATTATTTGGTGACTCATTTTTTATTGGAACAATAATTACTTATTGGTTATAATTTTTTATATTACGTTACATGCGTAAATTATTTTACATCTAATAAATATTATTTTTGTTATTATAAATTTTTAAAATATTATTTTTTATAATTTTTTAATTTTTTTTATATAAATAAGGTGTAGATAGTATGTAATATACTTGATAATTTTTTTTAAAAAATGTTATTAATATATATACACACATAATGTAATCTTTGCAAGTAAATTCGTAACCACCATAAACATATACCTTTCCTTCGTAAACGGTTAATTTGTTGAAAATTAAAAGACAATTAAAAAACAAATTGTAAATAAAATAAAATAAAAAATTATCAAGTAATGAAATTTTAACTTATTATTTAAAAGTTTTTTTTTTAAACCATACTAAAAGTTTAAGAACTTGAAATAAAAAATGTGACAAATGTAGAGTTCATTTCTTAATTTGTTAAATCTTTTCCTGTGGTGCTTCGTCTTAATACACTACAACAAAGTTAGATTCCTCCTGTGAAAATCAAGAAAATCGATCAATATATATATTAAAAACTAATTTTCAAAAATTAATAACAAATAGTTGCCAAAAAAGTTACCGTAAAGGCTATCTTATCCATAACAAATAACAAACTTACAATCGTTTCAAATAAAAGAAGAAAAATCATAGCTATGGAACATATAAGAGATGTTGCCACAAAGACAATATAGCTAGATGGATTTGCCACTAAGTCACAATAATCTATTTAAACTTAACAGGATCTTATAAACTTCTTTCTGAACAAAAATAACAGAATATCATGAGAATCTTTAGGAGTATAGTTAACCTTTCAAATTCAGACTGTAAATTAAATTATAACTGTACAAAAGAATGCTTCTTAGTTTAACTTAATATTTTTTTAGCTTTAATTAGATTATGATTCTTTCACTCCAAAAGCATCAGCAATGTTGAAGTTCAAATTGCTTCTCATGGTTCTGCTCCTTCCAACGCCTCCATCACCCTTCCTCATCATTGCTGCAAACTCCTCATAATCTATACGTCCATCCTTAAAAAAAAAAAAATCTTGTTAGATCACAAAGTTTAATCTAGTATACAGATCAATTTATCACAGTAAAAACAAAAGATGACCACAATAAGCTAGGGCATGCATAAAGCAAAAAATGTCATATGGTGCATTCGTCTTTGTTTTACTAACGGAGTGCTAGCATATCTTGGGGCATTTTCATTTTGACTTTTGGGGCGTGTTATCTACACAACATGTGTGGATGATAGAGGGATGTTAGATACAGTATTATAGAAAATTCCTGACTTTAGAGGATGGAACAAACTATATAATTATGAAGGTTTAAAAATGGAATGAATACCAAGTTTTGTCCAAGATAATTTTACTTTACCAAGTTTTGTCTAAGATAATTTTACTTTACACCTGAAATATCATCCTTTCATGACTACATTATGAAGTGTGAAAAACGTTGGTAACAATAATGAACAAAGGAAAATCACAATGCGAATTATGACAGAGTAACTTAATTGAAAGAAAACTAAGGGAAATCTAAAGTGTATAACCAGAGACACTTACATTGTCTTGATCAATTTCTGTGATCACATCGTGAAGATGTACATCACCTAGGCCAAACTCTTTGCAAGCCTGTTGGAGCTCATCGATGGTGATATAACCACTACCATCTTTGTCAAAATACGAAAAGGCTGCAACCAAATTCTCCTCTTTCTCCATCTTATTTAAGTGCATAGTTGCAGCAAGAAATTCACCATAATCTATTGTTCCGCTGTTGTCTATATCAGCCTGTGAAATTTCACCATGAAAGATTTTGTGATCGAAAGTTGTATTTCAACCATTTTGTACAAAAATACACAAATAAAAACTAACTTGACTAAAAAGATAATGAAATCACATCACATTTAATTTTTTCAGCTTATGATTACGATCTATTTACCGACTCCAAAAGAGACTTGATTTCAGATTCCATGAGTTCAGAACCAACTCTCTTCAGACCCGCTTTAAGTTCCTCAAATGTAATTGTCCCACTACAATCCGTGTCAATCATTTTGAACAACTCCCTCAAGCCACCAATTTCTTCCTCTGAAAGTCTTTCGGCAATAACCTGCAAATCAATTCTTAAGAATAAGATTAGTACAGAATAAACTGAAACAAAAAAGGAAAGAGATATTAACTGCTTTTCACATTTACATCATCGGAAATAGCAGAACAAGTTATTCACAAATATACCATCACCAGTTTTCTGTTAGAATAGGAATGACACCAAGGTGAAGGATCAATGTGGATAAGGTTTTATCCATCACCTATGAGGCCCTTGACATCCTATACTTCCTTGGAAACAGACGGAGCCTCTCCACTTTACAAAATCCGTGGCATTATCGATATTTCTTCATTCATCCAAAATCCGGTTATTTTTTTATCCAATTAGCATAAATTCAAGTTAGATTTTAAAAGTTTAAAGACGACCTCCTAAAACAATCCAATTTGATTACAGTGAAAGTCTATCTAGAAAGTTGCACAAATGGGAAAATATCAATATAACATACACGCAATGCCATCTTTTTAAGTTTATTCATTGCAGAGAACTGCTTGAGTCGAGACAAAACCGCAGAATCCAGAGGTTTGTCTGGTGCAATTCTGTCATCTACAATCCAAGGGTGGCCTAAAACAAAAAAATAGTCAACAAGTTTAGAGCAGCTAAAACATACATATAACCTAGCACATTAGAATTATTCCATAATAATAATAATAGGTTTTAAATAACCTACATAGGACTTCATGAGCAGAGATTCTCCTCCTTGGATCCCTATCCAGCATCTTCTGTATCAAATCTTTTGCACTTTCTGAGATACTAGGCCATGGATCTGATTCAAAATCAATTCTGGACTTTAAAATCTGTCTGAAGATTCCTGATTCAGTTTCTGTAAAAAATTAAAAAGTTATTTTTTAGACTTCATAATATATTTAAAAAAAGAAGAAAAAAGAAGGGCAACACAAGTATAAATATGGTGATCCAGATGGCAAAACTTGAGAGATTTTGAATTTTGGAGAGAGTTACCTGCCCAAAAGGGAGGAACCCCACTTAATAGGATGTAGAGTATCACACCAGCACTCCATACATCTACTTCAGGTCCGTAGTTCTTGTACAAAACTTCAGGTGCAACATAATAAGGACTTCCAACTACATCGTAAAACTTTTGTCCTGAACAAAGAAAAAAATGCACACATTATCTTATCAGTCACTGCCTCATTGTCATTTTGCTTTTTATCATATTGAAGGAAGTCATTCGTAAAAGTTAGAATGCTCATGGGTATGCTCCTATTGAGAATATACAATTCAAGAACCAAGGAAACAGAAAAACATTAAACAAAGTAAAGAACTAGCAAAAACATATGCCATCAAACAATAGCAAAAGAAAGCTGTATCTCTTCCCAAAGGAAATGCATTTCGACATTCTAAACCAAAACTAGGCTGCATTAGTTTTGAAATCAAACAGAAAACCATTACAAAACTGTTCCCAATTTCAAGCATGCAGCTTAGTTTTGAAATAGAAGCTGTACATGTCAAGCATGCAGCTCCAAAAGACTAAGCACTAACCAACTACTTCCTAAACAAATCAAAATCTGAAGATGGGCATTACCTCATTTATAACCAAATAAAAAAAGGAAAGAAAACAAACTACCCCATTAATCAATAGCAAAAAAAGAGAAGAAAGTTATATTATAGAAAACGCAAAATAGTTATAAAGGCCATGCATATCAAACCAGCATTTCCAAATATCAAAAATCAGTTCAAGCATTTCAAAAGAAAATTCCAACCAAAATAAAACAGAACACACCTATTCATGGATATTAGAGAAAATATCAGAAATTGATTACATACCATCCAATATCGTTAAATAAAACCAATAAAGAAAGAAGATAGCTAGAAACCCATAAACTAACCAGGCTTGTAGAAAACAGACAGACCAAAATCGGTCGCTTTAAGCTTAGCATCCTCATCAGTGGTATCAAACAAGAAATTTTCAGGCTTGAGATCTCTATGCATAACACCAAGAGAATGACAAGCCTCAACTACCGCAACAATCGTCTTGATGACCTTCGCAGCCTCTTTCTCACTATAGTGCCTTTTTTGTAAAATCCTATCAAACAATTCACCACCAGCACAAAGCTCCATAACCAAATGCACAAACACGTTGTCTTCATAAGTAGCCTCGATCCGTACCACATTGGGTTGTTCGGATAAATGGTGCATTATCTGAATCTCTCTCCAAACATCTTCATAATCTTCCCTACAAACCAGTTTTCTCTTGGGAATTGATTTACAGGCGTAAGGGTTATTACTTGATTTCTGGGTACAGAGATATGTAGTACCAAATTGGCCTTGCCCAAGTTTCTTCCCCATTAGGTAATGGTCTCTTAATTTTGGCGTTTGATATGGCAAAACCATTTTGCCTGAAGATGATTGTGAGGATGTGCTATGTTTCTTCATGGTTGTTCTCTCTTTTCTTTTCTTTCTCTGAATTCTCGGCGAAATTCTAAGGGATATTTCTAACCCCTGTTCTTGCTCTGATCTCGTTTTATTTGTCGCTGTAGAAATGATTCAATGAATGAGGTTATTACTTTGTTATTTATTTTTCTGTTCGGGTTTTCTGTTGGGGAGTTTTTATTTTATTTTATTTTTTCAGTTTATTTATTATTAGGATATAAACTTTTGTATGAACATGATATGTACTGTAATTTATTAGTTTTTTTATGTACAAATAATAATGAATCTTCATCGGTATCATATAAGGGGAAATTTTTTTTACAGTATTTTAATAACTATAAGAAAATATTATTAATATATACATATATATTATAAATTTGAACGTGTTTTAAATTTATATTTTCTTATAAATTATAAATTTGATAAAATCAATATGTTATATATATATAAGAAAATATTATTAAATAATTTTTTTATCATATAAGTTATTTATGAATAAAAAATAACATTTCTTTTAAATTTATAAAATAAATTACGTATAAACGTTAATAATTTTTTAGTTCCCACTAATAAGTCCAGGAATAGGCATATTCCGCATGTCGAAGCTTTTCATCATCAAACATGATAAGAGTGTCGATCTCTTCCACACGTTTTCCTTAACACCCTCATGTTGCACATCTTACACCATTTCAAATTAAGATAACATTGTTCTACCACATGTCCATGCTCTTCCGTTATATGTAAAAAAATTTCATAATTGATACATCAAAAATTTAACCTTAATTGATAAATGAATATTTATTATTAATTGATATGATTATTTTAAATAAAATTTTTAAATTATAACATTTTATTAATTTATTTTTCACAAAAATACTTTAAGTAAATTTCAAAAGACAAAAAAGTTACTTAAATGTAATCACATATTTGATCAAAAACTTTAACACATATGTTAATGTTCCTTTACATTTAATTTATTATGAAAAATAAGAATAATGGTAACCTTTCTAATTAATAAAAATTTGGATCAATGTCCTTAATCTTTTACAGAATGCCAGTGGTCCTGATTGCTTATCATACCAATTCTTAAAAATAAATATTTTTAATAGCTTTACATAAAAATAACAAAAATAATAATAAAAAAAACTTTCAATTATAAAAATATCATCATTTATACATGCTTCATACAATTTTATTAATAAAAAAAACTAAAACATCGTTTTATTTTAAATTTCATCCAATTAACACTATTTAAACACGTTCAACGTTGTTAGAGTGTTACTTTTTCAATTTCTCAATGAATTTCTATAACAAATTATGGATTTGCTTTGTTCTAACATGCTTTGGCACGGACCACATTAGAAACGTACCTAGATTAACTTTCTTGGAGGCAGATGCACCATTATCTAAACACGGCATATTTACACATAACATGTTTGAACTATATTGACATTGAGGCCGATATATCAATTCATATTTTCTTTAAGCTCCAACCATCATCGCCAAGTTATGCATACATGCCAGCAAGATAAAAATTTGTCACATGATTTAGTTTGAAAGCATTATTTTATTAAAAGCAGGCCAAGCTAAATGGTAAAGCATGTCAGGAAGAGTTTGTACACAGGGAAACAATCTTCTAGCAAAAGATCTCGATAGAGCACTAGTTCATTTCCCCTAGAGTAACTTTGCTTGTCCTGAATGCAGTTCAAGCGTCCTGCTTGGGACAACTTGCAAAACACCTGCTTGTTCTGCAAAAGAAAAATTAACAAATAAATCATTTTCGTCAATGGCAGTATGCGAATTATATAACTACATGATTTTATTTTTCATTGTTGTCCTTGGAAAGATACTTTTGTTAAAACATAATAGAACAAAATTGTCATAATTTGAAATGGGGGAAATAGCAATGAACAGCATTAGAAAGAACCACCGTAACCTTATAATACAATAATACCTAGGCTGAATAATGTGCTTCAAAAGCAGGAATAAAGCCCTGCTTATTACTTCTCCAATCCCAAGTAGCAAGATGATGGACAAACAAATGTAAAAAAACAAAGTCCCATCTTTTCTAGTTTTGAGCAAACAAATTGAGGAGGAAAAAAAAAGAACTAAAACAAAAATCATGAGTAGACTATGATTTCTACAGATGAGCTGCATGGAGATATAAACTTAGTGGAATTTAAGAAGAGAAAACCTAGATATACTGTACATATGAACATTCAACATTCAAGTGAAGGTAGTTCCATTGGATCATAAGATAGTTCTACCGTGTAAAATTTACTTTTCTATGAACGTGATGTAGTGAGAGAGTGCTTTTATCACACGAATATACCAAAATGAGAAATTATAAGGTTTTTTGAGTGTTAGTGATATTCATGAACAAAACATGTAAATTTGTTTTTAGGTACGTTTTCAATATCACTATTCAAGCTAAAGAAACTCATAAGTTTTCAGTGAACATTTTCAGGTATATTCTTGTTTTTAAGCACATTATAATACATTTTATGCACTTAAGAACATTTATTATATATGTTGCTCAATTGATCGAGTTGTGTCCCCTTTCTACAAACCTTTCTATAATATAAGGGAAGCTCGAAGAGCTTTCTACGCATGCTTGAGCGCATTAATAGAATACATATATCAAAAGGTAGTTGACTTGCTTACTTGTTAGAGTCAGGCGAAACTTGAGTTCCTTTATGACTTTTAGAATATAATAGGGGTAAGGGTGCGCTAACGAGCAAGAAAAGGCCCCTTACTATAAATAGGCTAAGGCGCCTTTACTAATATTCGAATCTAAGGCGTTTCTTTCTCAAAGTCGCTTGTTGCTTTAGAAAGATTACAGGGGGCTTCCAAAGCTCCTTCTTTCAGCTGGCTCCGCCCTATCTATTCATCTCTTTTTTCAAATGAATATTTAGGGATTTCTTGTTCATAGATCTTGAAACCATATCCATATCCATTTCTCAATATATCTATCTATTAATCCATCTTTTTCAGGTTTGTTGGTTTTGTAATGAAAGGTGTAGGGTTTTGTCACCTCTCCAATTATCTCTTCATTAGGTAGGATTTTTTTGGCCCAAGCAGTTATTTGTTGAGGAGAAACTGATCCAATTCGAAGTTGTTGATGTTTATACCGATCAATCATAGAAGAAAAATTCGAATTCATTCCAATTAAGCGTCCTTCCTATGAATCTGGAAGTTCTTCTCAAGCTTGCTTCCAATACTCGACAGCTTGATCGAACCAAGCCTCCGCAATTTCATAATCTCCTTGATTGGGTGGAATAAGGGCAAAAGCCACTCATCAATTGCTTGTGAAATACGGATGGAGTAGCGGATCAAAATCCAGAAGCAGGGGTGGGAGGATCATCTTACCCTAACATGATCCTCTATCAGACCAAGCTGATAGAGAAGGTTGGACCAATCGAGGGAGGGAGTGAGGCTTTCAACTGGACTAGGGGGGTCAGGTAGAGCTTTCTTTTCCGAGGCAAGGTTGAACCGGAATCAACAGATATTGGTGCTGCAAAGGCGAAGCGAAAATCTCAGCTACTAATCCGTTTAGTTCCTATTCCAACACAGAATGAGAATGAAAAGGACAATATACAGGATGGATAGAAGAAATTGTTATACTCGACTCAATCCATGTTCCGAAGCTTTTGACCACTCGGCCACTCTCTCCTTCCCGGGCCGAGGCCCCCCTCAATGGGTTCTAAGAAGGAGGGCGGCTCCCTGAATCAATCAAAAATATTATTGATTTGATTGAAGGGAACTAAGACTATTTATTAGCTTAGCTAGCGTTCCAGGAGAATCTAGTCATTTAGTCAGGAATGGATCAATTCTTACCTGATCACCCAGTAAGAATCTAGTCATTCACACACATATGCATGTTCTATAAAGATGAATAATTTAATCAACCTAACAGTCTTATAAAAAAACTTGGTCTAACAAATAGATTATAAACTCTTAATGATCCTTCTAAATGGGAGCATGAAATACAGTAATATGAAACAACTTTTTGATAAATGACATAACATCAACCTTTTTTCCTTTTGTTTTGTTGTTGTGTTCATAAGAAACATCTAAGGTCAATTAAAAACCAGTTAAAACAAGGTGGATAAGCAGTCCACTAAACAATATAAATCCATTACCCTTTAAAACCCAACACCAAACATTTGATGAGGTGTTACAAGTTTCTGAGCTAAAATATAAGAGATATAGATCAATATCCTGCTTATAAGATGTGGGGCTAGGGAAAAAGGTTGACACTTTATGGAAATGGGGTAAAGGGGCTGCGCTTTGTGTGTGAATTTGTATGGACACCATTTCCAAACATAAACTTCCTTTCAATTCTCTTCTATAAAGCAGCCAAAACAAAGGGTAATCAGGAGAAACTAAAAGCGAAATGCATTAATCATGGCCAGAGAAAAATATTCATCAACTGATATATCAAAACGTCTGAAAACGTGAAAAAAAAGGAAATAAGAACTGAAAGCGGTCTTACTCGACATCTGTTCCACCTGCTCAGGAGTAAGCTTAGCGGAGAATCCACTGGCAGCCGTTTTGTAGCTGTAAACCAGAGCCTCTTTCGCCGCATCCTCACTACACACAAAGTTGACAGTGCAAAATTCGACTTTTACATTAATTGAAAGAAAACCCCAATTAAGAAACAAAGAGATCTAATAATCTTGACAAAAAAGAAAAAGAAAAGATAGATCAAACAAGAGAAAACCTTCCAACAACAGAAGCTAGGGTTCGCATGTGAAAGGCCTCGGCTTCCTCGTTATCTTTAGGCTGTTCGGTATAGACAATATGAACCGTGGCTTTATCAGCGGATGAATCGCCGGGTTTGGGAGAAGAGGTATCCGCCATTGTTGTGAAGTAAAATACAGAAATCAAAAGCAAAAGAGATGACAACAAGTAAAATACAGGGTTCGTCGTGAATGAAGCAAGTGTACCCTTTTTGGCATTTTTGTTTGATTACTGTTAACTGTGACTGGTCCAAAAAGGACCAAACCGAATAAAATAAAAAAATTGGATTGTAACGGGGTCTAATAGTTTTATAAATGACATTTTCCGATGCATTTTGTATTAAATGAAATCATTTTTAAAAAAATTTGATTAAGTTATATTAATTTTTAAATCATTCTAGATCATTTTTAATAATATATTAAAAAATTATTTTAAAATATATATTATATAATATAATTTTGTTATGTCCAAAAATTTAGAAATCTTATTTGCATTTTCGTTGCCGACCATCATTGTCTCGTCTCCAACACTAGTCAACCTCGCTTCCACGGTATCTTTTTTTCAACTATCACGCTTTCAAGGAAACCAATCTGACCCTTCATAAATAATTAAAGCGAAAATTGTTATACTTATCGTCTATCATCAAAGGCCTAATTTTAGTAAGCTATTATTATTGTTATATTCATTTGTTACTCAATTCGATGAGTTTTGATTTTGTGATTCTGTTTGGAACTATTGCTACTTGTGAGTCTAATATGTGATTAAACTCTTACTTTTTGGGGTTTTGGAATTTTGCTCGATCTTCAAAGGTTTGATTAAAGTTTTGGGGTTTGGAGTTTTATTTTTAGGGCTTGGGTTTTAAAAAATAAAGTCTTTAGCATGAACTTAGTTTTAAGAGAAGAGAAAATATTGTTTTTTTCTGGTTAGATTACGAGTGATTTGAGACTTCAATGTTATATAGTAGTTGTTATTCAATTAAGTAGAAAATTATGGTTGTATTGAATCATTAAATTGTTTGCTTAAATGCTGAAATTTTTGTCTTTCGTATTAATTTAGTAATCTTGTTAAAAATAAATGTTGGATCTTGAAAGGGAGAATAGAATAGCTACAATGCTAATGAAAGAAGCAATAAAATTACAACGATAAGATGAAAAAGAATGAGTACATTACTATGTTTGGAAACCTAATGTGAGAATTCACCCAACTTCATGGTTTCTTATTGTTGCTATTCTTAGTGTGCAAAAAGGTTATTTTTTCTATTGTAATTCCCTTGCTACTTGTTATATTGTCTTCTATCAAGAACAAAACCGAATCAATTTTAAAAATCGATCAACAAAAAGATGTCATCCATGGACGAAAAATGTTTCAACATTAATAACCAGATCGTTGAAAGCTGTTAACCAAACCAAATTGGATTGTTCAGTTACAACATTTTTATTAGTTAAATGATCCAATCCAATTTGATTAAAGTAATATGAATGGTCTAATTTGGTTTTAAAAAACTACTAAAAATCATACCTGATCGGACTACGAACATCCCTAATTGCTATGAGATGACCGTTGTTGATTTTTTTTTTAGTTTTACTTTTCTTCGATTGTGAAACATCATAATTAAGAAATGAGTTAGATATATGTTATATATGATGTGTATATTTTCTTGTCATAAATAGATTATATAAATAATAATTAATATAATATTTAATTTATTTTTAAATAAAAAATATATATTTTGATTATTCTTTATCAATATATAAAATATTTTGTTCAATTTTTAACAAAATTATCACATAATTTGAATATATTAACTTAAATAATAAATAATTTGTGATAGAAGTATAAAAGTAATATCAATAATTCTTTTAATAACTTCAAGTTTTAAAAGAGTGACCAATAACTTATAATATAATATTAGAGTTATAAGTTGTGTATTAGTAATCTAAATTATTAAATTACAATTGTTTTATTAATATGATATATAAAGTTAATACTTGTGAACAATTGATAAATATATAAAAATAATGTTCAACTTTCTCCCAATAAATTAAATTATTTGAATAATTAGTTTTCCAACAACTTATAATAATTTGTATATTGAGAAATTCTGAGAACACATATTTTTGCATCTAAATTTGAACCCAAATCATTTAATTGTGACACATAACAAGATTATTTTGGGACAACAAGAAGTTATTTATTTTCTTAGATAATTTTACAACTTGGTATAATATAAATGATACGGTATTAAAGTAAGTTTAAACTTATTTTAATATGGCATCACTCTTTGTAAAAACCTACCAAAAAAACCATTTCAATTACTTTTCTTATGATACGAAAACTTTATTGTTTAACGTAGTGCCAAACCTTATATTTTCCCGACCCATAAGCACATGTATAAGTCTCCTCTTTCTATATTGTCTTCCTCTATCACTTCAAAATCAATTTTCATTCACACGTACCATTCCATTTTTCATGATTGTTGCAAGGCTTTTCCTTTTTCAAGTTCAAAAGCTCAAGTCTCTTCCACACATCAACTTTGTCACTCCAAACAAGTTCATCGCTTGTAAACCACGCGATCATTAGAGTTTCTAGGCTTGAAAACCACATTATTAATAGAGCCTTTCTTATGTCAATTTACTAAATTAAAAAAAATAATTTTGATAAATTTAGAGAAATTACTTATTAATTAAGTTATCATTTACAAATTATATGTTATTTATATATATATATATATATATGATAAAATGCTTAAATGATAATTTTATTTAGGTTAAATATGTTGTTTAATACTTTTGTTTTTAAATCTATTATTTGAGATAAATGTGTCATTGAAATATCTTTATTTGTGAAAAAATGTATCAAAAAAGGATAAAAATCACTTTATCTCATTTTTATTAAATATAACAGAATAACATGTGTTACATGTATATTTATATTTTTTAATAAATATATATGTAAAAAATTAATATTTAATTAAAAAATTAGTCAAGTTTTTTAATAAAAAAATTTCTTTCAAAATTAATTTTTTTCAATAAATCTTAAACAACATTTACATGGTTTAATTTCAAAGTCACGCATTAGACAATAAAATTTAACTTAAATTTGATCAAAATATTTATTAAAAAATTTGGATAATTTTTAATTAAAAATTTCTTCGATAGATATTTGACTAATAAAAATATGTATATAACTCTATTATATTTAACAAATTATATTTAACAAAAAAAATTAGATGTAGTTTTTTTTTCTTTGTCTATTTCCTTTTCAATAAATAAATATATTTAAAAAAAATTAAATTTTTACTAAACAAATGGATGTTTATAACTCTTTCTCCTTCTATATAATATCAAATAGTTATGCCAAAAAGTGGACCAAAGTATTTATATTTTCTTAAATGGAGACTTAAATATAAAAAAAAAATCAAAATGTACCTTTTTGGTTAAAAATGAAAAAAAAATTCTATTTTATAAAAATTTATATGGAAAACAAATAATCTCTCAAAACTTATAACTAAGGGTGGTTACGTTAAAAAAAATAATCAAATTAACTAATTTTAAGATTAAATTGAATATACATTTTAGTTTATCTTTATTATAAGTAATAGAATTAAAAAAATCAGCATAATCAAATCGTTTATAAGTTTTTATTTTATAAAATTGATAAAAATTAAATTAACTTACTTATATTATAAATGCATTTAAATTTTATTATATATATATTAATATATTTATTATTTATTATAAAATTTAATTTCTAAACCTATTTTTTTTCATTTTAAGATGGGGAGATAAATATATTTTAACAAACATTTTTCGGTAGTTCTTATATTTACTTTTTATATGATTTTAAAATTTTAACAACTTTAATAATTTTTTATTATTGTGATTTATCCATATTAACTTAGAATATGATGTGTATTTTAAAATCTTTATTAGATAACTTTAACTTTTAATAAAATTAAATATTTTTAAATTCATATAAGAAATAAATAGCATGCTAAAATTTTATTTTATATTTAGGTTATTATTTTATAAATAAATATTTGATACAAAATAGAAAAAACATCGCACATATCTATTATATTAAGTCAAAAGGATCATTTAGTAGTTAAAAAAAATAGGTTATCATTTGCTACTTTATTTTGATAAAATAGGTTGAAGAAAAGACAAAAATTATTTTTTTATTCATATATTAAATAAAATAATAATATATTTTTTAATATTTTATTTTATTAACATATATGAATTTTTTTTATGATATTTTGTGTAAAACTATTAAAATATTTGAACGAATAATAAAAAATTATAATAAAAATATTAAAATATTAAGTGAATAGATAACATATTTTATAATATGTGAGATTAATTACCACAAATCTCCTATAGTAAAAAACATTTACAGTACTTCACTTTCTCAACTAATCACATTTTGTAGTGCGACTTAAACGTCAATTTTGGGAGTTTATAAGTATGTGATCGACCACACACGATATATGTGTAATGAATATATAAGTATACGTATCACAATAAGTAATATAATGATAAGAAAAGATTATTCTCACAGATATTATTTTATTATAAACTAATTTTTAAACTAAAAAACTAAAAATTAATTTTTTTAGATCTTAAGGAAACAAAATTAAAATAACTAAAAGTAAATAATAATAATAATTAATTAAATCAAATTTAATAACTAGGAAGATATATGAAAAAATACATAAGAATACTTAATCTCTAAAATTTCTAAACATGTGAATCACTAAAATCTCTCTAATATAATTATGAATGAATTATATGATCAATTGAATCTAACCTAACATGTATTTATCTCTCAAGTAAACTACACATTATATAGTAATTAATTTATTCATACTCTCATGCTAATTAAATTACATATTACTCATTAAGTTCATCAATTATAGATTACATACATCTCTGGCTAAAAATTATGCATGTTATTTAGTCAAGACAAATACTTAAATAATTCTCTTGAATCTATTTAATTGCCTATATGGATAAATTGTTGGTCAAACAATTAATAGCATAAAAATCAGATTAAATAATATAATTAAATTAAATTCATAATTGAAGTAAAATATTATATCATCATGTGGTGAAATTGAGTTCATAAGATCCCTAGATTAACAAATTAAACAAACATACTTTTTTCCATAAAACTTATATTTTTCATAAAGAAATACATAAAATTAATAAAGAAAATAATAAAAGAAGAAATACAATCAATCTTTTTAATTGTAATACTAATTTTCTCTTGAATATCCACTAAAATTGTATTTACTTTTGATTTTTCTATATTTTTAGCTCCAAAAATTGAACAAAATTATGTTAATAGTAGCTCATTAGAGTTTATGGGGGTGATTAGAGTCTTAAATATAGTTCAGGTAGAATATAAATCGTCAAATCAACTTCAGATCAAAAACTGATATCAAAATAAGCAAAATCAACAACGCCAACCAGTCACAACGTGACACGTGGAACACATAATTCATTGGGTGAATTAGAGCGTAATGCGTTACAAGGGAGATCGATCCGAGTCAACGCATGATGAGTTAGTGCCACACGACACAATGTTATTCATGGATGTAGATGACATGGTGCATTGGTGGATCGTGAGGAGAAATTGTGTGACGACACGTAGTTGTGTTGTTTGACCGCGCTTTGAACTCGAATTGAACATTATGTTAACACGTGTCATGCACTGCATTACTTTTCACAAGCAACGATTTACAATTTATTGTCATTGCTTGCATGACGTTCGCGTGGTAAGTTCTCATTGATATTGAGTTAAAAATAAATAAAAATTTAAAAAATTATATTTTCATTCATTTTCACTAATAAGTTTATATTTTAATATTTTTAGTTCTAAAATACTATTTATTAAATAAAAAAATATTAAGTAAAAAAATGTGCTAATGACTTTACTTTTATAAAGTCACGTTGTTCACAATTGTTAAGGTAAATTTAAATTGTAAAATAAGTAAATAATCGACAAAAGTAACCATATCCACCCCTACTTTTAACTGCACAAAAAATAGTATCCCTAATTCACATATTTTTATTTTAAAAAAAGAAAATTTTAACTCAAAATTTTATTTTAAATGTTGAATATTATTCCAATTAAACTTAAAATAATTTATAACCTTTAATATTAAACTCCAACTACTATGAATTGTTATTAAAATATTATTTGATTGTTGTAAGTTTTAAAAAATATTATTTTATATAATTTTTAATTATGAGAAAAGTTTAGTCCTTTTGGTCCATTAATAAGGAGTAATGTCATTTAATATATTTATTTTAAAAAATTGGTCAATAAAATGATAATTTTATTAAATTTTTATTTTTTAATTAAATAATTAAAATATAATTTTTATTTTTTTTAAATGTTATTCTTAACAATAATAAAATAATAATTAATTTGATATATTTTTACACTATTTATTTAAATATCTATTAATTATCATTATATTATTTTATTTATTAATTTTTTTAGAACGTAAAGTATATATTTAAACTATTTTTTATTAAAAAATATTTTTTTTTCTATTAATTTTTATTGCATCCAACAGCCTTAATATACATATCCCGTTCTAGGAACAATTTGTAACTATAACGAATGGCCTTTTCTTTGACACAAGGGGTACCATAAGTTACAAACTTAATTTGACTGGAACAGTGGCATTATTCATAATAAATAATTGATAAAAAGAATATAGAACATATATTTCTATATTTAAATTATACTTACATATTTCATTATGAGAATATTGTACACATTTCATTATGAGAATATTGGGTGGAAAAATACGAAGTTAGGGAAACAATAGTTAAATATTCCTACGGCATTACATTTTCTTGAAACTTCCTCTACAATTTTTAAACAATTATGTTAATCAGAGATTCCATGGACGAGAGCTTGCGATCTACTTCAGATGTTATGTTTACTAACTTTAAATTTGCGTCATGTGGTACAAAGTAATGTTATGGAATCACGTTAGAAGTTATTCTAATAATATTTTTATATATTTATCACTTACATGCAAATAAAGATATAAAAACATATAGAGAGAAAGTTTACTAAAAGTATTAAACTTATGTTTTATTCAAAAGTATGAGAGCAAAAATGAAAGAGTGAAATGTTTTATATATATATATATATGTAAGAATTAGAATTGAAATGAATAAAAACACAACGAGTTTTAGTCTCGTAATTTCCAATTTTTGAATGCATAAGTTGATTTTTGGTTCACAAAATAGAACTGAAATCATAATCAGAATGAGAATTAAAATGAAATGGAAAAGAAATAATGTTGTTTGGTTTGATTATTGAAATAAAAAAAGAAATTAGTATTATAGTGTTTGATTTGTTACTGGAATGTAACGAAAAAAACTATAAATTACCTTAATATTCTTATATTCAATAAAGTTTAAATAATAATATTTAATTATTATTTTTTCGTCAAACAAAATACATCATTGAAATCATTATTTTTCTAAATAATTATTACTTAAAAAGAAAATATATTATTAAAATTATTATTTTTCTAAATAGGATTTAGAGTTTTGATGTTTGGGATTTGCGATTTAGGTTTTAGGGATTTAAGATTCGGGGTTTAGAGTTTAAGGTTTAGAGTTATATTTGTGGGTTAAGATTTAATGTTAAAATTATTATATTTTCTAAATAAGGTTTAGTGTTTAGGGTTTTAGGATTTAGAATTTAAGGTTTAGAGATTTGGGATTTGAAGTTTAGGGTTTTGGGGTTTAGGGTTTAGGGTTTTGAGATTTAGGTTTTAAGATTTAAGGTTTTGGGATTTAGGGTTTAAGGTTTTGGATTTTGGGATTTTAGGTTTAGGGTTTATGGATTTTGGATTTAAGATTTTAAGTTTTGAGATTTGTGATTTGAGTTTAGGATTATATTTGGGATGAGAATAAAATTGTAAAAAAAAATTAAGATGAGAATAAAATCGTGATTCTTAAAGAGGGGAGACGAAATTGTAATTTATTCTTTTTTAGAAATCGATTACATTCCTGACTATTTTTTCAATCCAACCAAACACACAAATGAAAGGAATCAATTCTGATATTTTTCCATTTCCTCCAATAAAATACATCATAAAGCTCATGAGTGCCCTTTGATGATTTCTCCGTTGATTTTCTCTTATTTTGTCCCTCTAATTACTTTCTCTGATATATTACTTTTCTCATAAATATTGACCCAAATGAAAATAATGAGAAGAATTCGATGTTCTATTATGAATATTATGAAATTTCGACATAGACAGATTCACTTGAATCGGAAACAACCACAAGATAAAAGGTTTAGCATATTATTGTTTTTGTTCTTCGTTTTTTTATTATTTGATAAAAAATAAAATTTAAATTAATTAATTAAAAAAATATTATTTATATTATTTAAAATAAATAAAATTATATAAATAAAAAATAAAAAAATTATATATATCAATATTATATGTACTAATAATTCGATTATTTAATCAATAAATACAAGATTTAAGATAATTAACAAGAAAATGATAATTATTTATGATATTTAATATAAATAAACTTGTATAAAATATAAATAATTATAATTTATATAATTTTTAATATTTTATATAATAATAATTTATTATTTAATTCATAAAAAACAAATTTTTTAAATAAATTATACCATAATTAAAGATAATAATAATATAGGTGAACAGTTTTATTTAAAAAAATTATATGATATAACTTAAACTTTTATATTTAATTAATATAGATTATAATGGTTGTAAGTATTTTTGAAACTTTAAATCGTTAAAAATATTTGTCGTTAACAAAATTAGGAAAATATGTGAAGTTTAATTAAATTTTGTTAAAATTTAAAATGTTAATATTTGCTAAATATTTTAAATTATCAAAATGTTGGTATAATGTATGTATTTTTTAATTACTTATAATAATTCAAGTTTTTTAATCATATTAAGAAGATTAATTTAATATATTTATTATTTTGTAGCTATTTATTATGTTTATTTTAAAAAATACAATATATGATTATAAATATAAATAATTAAAATTTATTTTATTTTTAATTTTTTGATTTTTTAATTATTATTGAGATATTATTTTTATAAATTATCTTTAACAATAAATAATAATAAATATAAAAATAAAAATAAAAAATGTTAAAAATTAATTTTTTGTCATGGTGTTATAAATTTTTCATGAGAAAAATAATAAAACCATTAAACTACTTTATATGATATAATTAAAAATTAAGGTTAAACTTTTCTTTAAAAATAAAATAAAAAACTCTATCTAGTATAAAAAAAATGCATCATCTGAACGTGTTGTTCATGTAATCTCATCGTAGTGAAGAATTTTTCTAAGGAATAAAATTGATAATGGGATTAGCGAAATTAATCATGGGGTTAGTTTATTATCAAAGTGATATGAATCTTTATTTTATTATTTTGTATCTAAATTCAAATTCAATTGTTTTAATAAAAAATAAGTATTTTAGTTTTTTTAAATAAAATAAAATTAAAATGAAACTATTTGATTAAATACATTATATAAAAATTAGAGGATATTAATGCTTTAATTTTTATATGAACGGAGAAAAAAAGGAACCAAAGGTGCAAAGGGAAATTTAGTAAGTGAGAAAAAAGAAAAAGCAAGTAAAAATTATTATTTTATAAATAAATTTATATTTTTATAATATTTATTAATAATATTTTTATTTAAAAATAATGAAATTAAATTATAATTAATACTAAAAGATAAAATAAATATTTTATTTATTTTTATGCCAAGTACATAAACCGCCTTATTGGGTAGAAGTATATTTTGGCCGGTAGCTACATCCGATTTTACACACCTTCAAAGTGTCTAGCGAACATAGAAATTGATTATCAGATCAAACAAGGCATGTCGGGATCTGTAGCCATGGGCGATGCGAGCTCGTGGGCACGAGCGCTTGTGAGGATCTCTCCCTACACCTTCTCAGCCGTCGGAATTGCCATATCCATTGGCGTTTCTGTTCTTGGCGCTGCCTGGTGCCCCACTCAATCATTTATCTTTGATATTATTTAAATTTTCTGATTTAAATTTACAATCCTGAAAAGAATTTGTCTGCTTGTGTGCATTTCACAGGGGAATTTACATCACTGGAAGCAGCTTGATTGGGGCTGCAGTTAAAGCTCCTCGGATTACGTCCAAAAATCTGATTAGGTAATCCATCCCCTAATTTATTTATAAGTTTTGACGAGGATAATGGCTTTGATCTGAATTGATTTAATTGGAGTTTCTTTTGCTAATGTTTGCGCCATTTGACTTTGATAGTATTAGGAGTGAAAATTTACTAAATTGTCGTGGAGTTCATTGTGTGACAGCTTTGTTTATATATTTATTTTGTGATTGGAAGGAATCTTCTTGTGATTTTTTTTTACCATTGCATACCTTTTAGTCCTTTAACGATATTATAAGAATTTTACCTAATAGATGGATTGATACTTCAGTTAAGTTGTATATCGTTGAGACTAAGGGTGGGTGGTCCGGTAGGGACCGGAATGTGTTGCAATGAATAGTGTTCTTTGTTCAGGGTATTGCAGATGTGCATAATGTAGCCAAATAGAGATACTGGTGTGTTCAATGAGATTGAACCTGCGCACCAAACAGGAATCTGGTTGGTTTTAAACTCAAATAATAGTCAGCTTTCCATATGATATCAGCACAAGTTTCATGATTTATTCTTTTACTTGAAATCCTTTAAACTGAAATGGTATTAGGTTCCTTCTTTGTTGTCTTCTTTAACCCTATGTAAAGTAGCCTTGAATTGAGATTTACTTTTGCCCTTGATTCGATCAACATAACTAAATAGACTTGTCATAAGGAATGTGGTTTCATTAAAATTTTAGTCAGAATGAACTTAAACGGGAAAAAAAGTTGAAGTTGATCAAAACTTGTGCTTTTGCAGTGTAATATTCTGTGAAGCTGTTGCTATATACGGAGTCATTGTAGCAATTATCCTACAAACAAAATTAGAAAACGTTCCAGCATCACAGATCTATGCTCCGGAATCTCTCAGAGCAGGATATTCAATCTTTGCCTCTGGAATAATTGTTGGTTTTGCAAACCTGGTCTGTGGGTGCGTTACTTCCCTTATATATTTTCTTAGATTTATGTTGAATACTCTTTAAACACAATGTATAACTTGTTTATGTCAACAGGTTATGCGTTGGTGTAATTGGAAGTAGTTGTGCTTTGTCTGATGCCCAAAATTCCTCACTTTTTGTGAAGATTCTTGTGATTGAGATTTTCGGAAGTGCACTGGGGTTGTTTGGAGTGATTGTCGGAATAATCATGTCAGCCCAAGCAACATGGCCTGCAAAGACAGCTTAATTTACCATCTTATGATCTTTGGTACATCTACCTCGTATTCGTTGCTTATTTATATATTATGTACTCCATTTGTACTTTTGTATCTTGCTTCTTAGGATTACTTGAGTAAGTCATATCATAAATATGCTGCCTATAAATGAAGTTGTTAATGTGGCGCTTTTTGCAACAGTGGTGCGTTTTCAGTCTATGACATAACCTGTTTACTGAATATATAATGTGTAATGTAAACCTTCTCCAATTTCTAGTTTTGATTAATATGGTAGAGTAACGTTAGAGTCAAATAAATTTATACTTGTATTAATTATAACGCCACACTTTACTAAATAACCTTAGAAATAAAAAAAAGATTCATTTTTTTAAAAATTAACCACGTGTCATGTCATGTCACATCATGATATGGTAAATTGACCTTTTTCTCATTTATAGTTTTGGAAATTAGTTAACTTTATGAATATGTTGGTAACATTGAAAGATAATTCTCCTTCTTGATGCATAAGATCAAACCACAATATTTTCTATTTTGGAAGGGTATTGACTAAGCAAATTTTTTTACATATTTTGTTAAATGTAAGCTTAGTCAATATTTATATCATAACTATTTTTAATTTTCATTTTTGCAAAATTTATCATGCTATTGTAAATATCTTTTGTTCATATTTTAATAAACTTGCAGTTTCAATATTTTTATAAGAGATAAATACTAGATAGGTTCATTAGTTATTATAGTTAAAGTATTTATATCCGTTAATTTTTAGTGATAATTTAAAACTATTTTTTAAAAAGTGATAGTTTGATCCACTAGTTTTAAAAAGTAATAGTTTGGTATACTAATTTTAAAAAGTGACAGTTTAGTTTACATTGACAAATTTTAAGCTTAAAAAAAATTAAGAAAATTTTAATATGAATATTTATTGAAATGTTTTTTTAAATAAAAAAAATTGAAGAAAAACACAAAATTAGTCTTCAATAAGGGTGGACATCTTTGATAAAAAAACTTATCAAATCGATTATTTTGAACCGAATCGAACCTCATTCAAAAAGAATTTTTTTGGTCATATATGATTTTAAAAAATTATAAATCAGCTTGTTTTGGTTTCATTATAAAAAAATCATTTATAATTAAATACTGACTTGTTAATTATTAAATTAATATAAATTTAAAATTATATATTATATTTAAATTTTTGTTGTTATTTATGCAAATTTTTTATTCAAGACTCCTGTTATTTAAAGATTTAGAATTTAGATAATATGTATATAGATTATTTAAAATTTGATAATGATGTATAATTTATGTTTATGTTTTTACTAAACATGATGGATGATGCATGACTTATTGTTTGATTAAAGAGTTTTATACGAATACATACATTTATAATTTTTTTGTGTAATACTAATAACTAGTAAAAAATGTTTATTATTTTTTTATAAATAAAACATACCAATTGAACCGATTTCTTAGTAGGTTGGCAATTTGGTTAATTTAATAACTTTGGTTGGTTTTGGTTTAATATTTTAAAAATACGTCAATATTAATTCGATTTTTATTTTGTGATAAAATTGATCGTTTTTTTTCGATGTTAATAATTTTTAAAACTAGTGAATTAAGTTATTATAAAAAATTATTTGATTTAAGCTATCTATTTTAATAAAATTGATAGATCTATCAAACTATTTATGTTTTTTTGTAAATAACACTTTGATCAATGATTTTTAATCGTCAACATCTATTTATTTATGATCTTCTAATTGAGAGAGATAATACAAGCTTATATATATTTATATATGAAAATTTAAATTAATAAATAATTTTTAAAATACATAGATTATATTCATATAATGGTTGAAATTATTTAATAATAATTTTCAACGGAGAAAGATATAATTATTATAACGTTATTGCTTGCCATGAGAGGGAAAATAATAAAAAGTTAGTCAATGTTAGAGTGTCTATTGAAGAAGGCGGCATTATTATGGGCAACAAAGCATGTAACTTGTATTGCAAATGAATCTATGCTTTGCAAATAAGACGCATTGAGACAAAGATGATAAGGTGGTTACTTCCGCAAGGAATGTTTATGTTATGGCTGACATATTTGTTCATTCCTAAATTAAAGTAGCCTAAGTTAATTATTTTACAAAATAAAATTTTATGAATTTTTATAAATGTAACGGATTTGTAATTTCATGTTTAATAAGTTAGAAATTAAAATATATTTTTATAATAATTAATTGACTTAAGAACAAGAGAAAATGGATAAAAACTATAAATGCTATCATAAATTGAGGAAAATATCACAAAACTAGAGAAAGGTAAAAAGGGTGCAAAACTTTGCTAAGGGAAGTAGCTCTATGGATGAGTTTCTATTTCCGGTGAAATTATTGTTTTGTTTTTATCTTCTTAATAACAACAATTTTTAAAGGAGGACATAATAACAATTTCATATATTTTATAAATTATTTTTATTTCATTTCATATCTATATAATACAATATATGAAAATAATTTTGTTCCTAACCACGTTCATTTCAAACAAATATGAACTCAAACAAATGTCAACTCCATGTAAAGTGTGATGGGTAAATTTTATTAAAAAAAAAAACCTAAGAAAATGGGTTGGACCTGGCTCAGTTTTGAGCCTTTTGGTATCTGTCATTTGTTCACTGTCCACCCGTAGTTCCGACTTTTCCAGCCCACTTCGTTATTCGAAAGCGCGTCGTCTTTCACTTCCATCCTGACTATTCACCGTTTTCCCCCTAACACAAACAGAAATTTTCCGATTAAATGATAATCAAATCAACCCAATTATTAGTAGATGGTCGCTCATCAAATTGCCTCTTCCTACTCGATCTATTAAATTTTTTTGACCAGTAACATACATCAAATTAAATCAGCCAAAAAGGAAAGAAAATGTCGAGCGATAGTGATTTTGATGAGGACGAGCTTCTTCAAATGGCTCTCAAGGAGCAATCTGGTCGAGATGTTAATTACCAGAAGCCATCTTCTAATAAATCGAGAAAACCCGTAGAGAATTATGTTCAACCTCCGTCTCAAAACCAGCCGAAGAAATCCGCCAATAACAACAAAGGGGCTCGGGGGCGAAGAGACCAAGACGATGATTCGGACGTTGAAATGCTCAGCATTTCTAGTGGTGATGACGAGCCAACCGGTCGAGATCAACACCGTGCTGCCGGTTCCAGAGGCCGTGCTGGACGAGCTAGTGCTGGTGGTAGGGATGATGATGATGCTTGGGATGGTGGTGAACCTGATTGCTGGAAACGCGTTGATGAAGCCGAGGTACAATGCCTTTCACAATTTCCTATTTTTGTCTTTTTAGTTTAGGTATTATGCGTTGTGGATTTTCCTGGAAAATAATTGTGGAATTCCTGATTCTCCTGTCATGTGCTGAGGATGGGATTATTATTGTTTTTGGCTTGCTTGAAACGGGGGTTGAGATAGTATTGTGGTACTCAGCACTGGCAGCAGTGAGTTGGGAGAAGACTTAAGCTGTTTGAAGAAGTGTGGGGTTTTGAGATTCAGTGAGGGAACAATTGGGTTTACCAGTTATTGTAAGCTATTGTTCCCTTCAATGGCTACTCATGTTTCTCAATTAAAGTAGAAACGGGTTAAAGATCAAGAAGAAGTCAATTACTGACATAAGCAATGTAGGACTAAAAGAGAGAAACGTTTTGGTTTGAGTTTTATGTTAGAGACCAAATCGATTGATCAATTTTACTCATGCTATTCCAATGGTTGGAAGAAGTCTCCTTCTCGAAGCATATGATTAAGCAAAATCATCTATCCAGCAACTAATTTTTGTTTATATTTTCTTGGGAACATAGGTTCATGGGGTTGTGGTTCTAGGTTACAGAAGGGAGGAAGACCCAATTGGGGAGGGTCTACTTACCACTAGACTGCAGAGAAAATCCCATATATCCAACATTTTTTGCTATTTTATTGAAAAAGAGTTAAGAAATAGAACTCAGGGGTTATTATGTTCAAGATGAAGGATGTCTCTGGTTGGTGTTGCGAGCATATGGAGAGAATCTGTACTGTGTTTTGTGGAGTACTAGTAAAGGACTTTGTGAGGTTTAATGTTGGCATACTCATGGATCACTCCGTTGCTTTTCTTTATTCTTCACTCTTGTCTTTGCCATAACTGAACTTATCAAAGCTAGGGAGGAATGGGGCAAGATAATTTGATGTTATGTTGCACTTTGCAATCAGTGGATGAAGTTTCCGTCTGTTTGTTCTAGCTTTTTATGTATTGATTCTCATTTCACAAGGGCAGACTGTGCGGAAGTTTCGTATCTTATCTTATTGATTGCTTTCAAAAAGAGAAATATTATATGCATTGTTATGAATCTTCTACCACTCACTCCTCACAGTATTAACCGTCCCTTTCTCATATTTTTAAGTTTCGGATTATATTTGGGCAAATAAGCTATCAATATGCATTTATGTTTCTCTATCAGCTTGCTCGTAGAGTTCGTGAAATGCGGGAGACAAGAACTGCACCAGCGGCACAAAAGTATGAGAAGAAAGTGTCGGTTATTGGAAGAAAAGGACTTAACAATTTATTATCTATCCCTCGTGGAATGGAATGTATTGACCCTCTTGGTTTGGGGTAAATTTTTTTTTATTGCTTTTTATTTCTAAAAAGGGTATTTTCAGATTGCTGAGTAGCTGCTTGTGAATCTATGTTTAAAAGAAGTTTTTCATTCTTGAAATTTCCTATTTTTTGTTTTACTTCAAAGATAAAGGAATTCACGATTAGATGCTTTAGCAATGATTTAAATTAATTGTTAATATTTGATCTATTATGCCTTAATAGCAAGGTCAGTATATTCCCGAATAGTATCCCCATGCATTCTTCTGAACCGCCTTTCTGCTGTGCTGACAGGATAATAGACAACAAAACACTGAGGTTGATAACTGAGGCATCGGTAAGCTCTCCATCAAAGCATGACAGAGAGCAACTGGATAACAATCTCCGTGGTAATGTGATGTGCTTGGTGTTCATTATGGAACTTCTACTTTTTTGGTATGACTATGAGTACATTATGGAACCTAATGTTGAGTTCTTTAGTTAAATTTAAATTTAATTAATGAACTTTTCTTTGTTTGGCCTTGCATTTTTTCAGTTATGTAGTAAACCAGAACGATCGGTCCTTTTTAGACCCATTCGGTTAGCTACCTCATCTACACGAGAATATAGTTTGAGTCCATCTAAGTGGGTGCAATGCTTTATTACCTGTCACCATCCATCGCATGGGTGGGCATGCAACCCCTTTGTGGTTAAAAAGCAATTTTTTTAAAATGTCATAGAATTCCAAACTAGTACTTTTGATACTGTTTTCATTGCATAATTGGGTTGATCATTTGATTAATATTGTTTCGGAAGGGCCTGGGAGTTTTTGGAGAGCCATAGAGATATATATTTTTCCTACATTCCAGTTCTTGTTGGTTTTCTTGAGTTGATGGTTGTCTAAAAGGCCATAATGGTATCCTCAATTTTTTTACATCACACTTTTTTGGAGATAATAAGGTTCACGTACTCTTGAGAAGGATTTGTGCCTTTCTGATATTTTTCACTTTAATTGTCATATACACTAGCAGTCTAGCATGTTACAAGAATCATGTGTTGTGAGAAAGTGGGTTTCCCAAAGCAAAATGAGTCCTTTAGCGGTAGACCATCTACAGTAGATGGGAGATGATTAAATCATGACAGCATCACAAAATATACATGCTACTCAAATTAAATCTATAAAACCAACTTTTCAATATGGCTTGTAGATTGTGGTAATACGATGTCTGTCACAGCTCATTCTTCTAGTTACTTATGCATCAGCTGCTTAATGTTTGCCTGTGATTCAAAGATATTCTCATGAGATGTGTAGCATTATGAAGGCTTGTTTTGGGCTTTAGCAACAAATAAATTTCACCATAGAGGGACTATATTCTGCAGAACTAATCTGAAGTTGTCATTATGAGATCTCATTGTCGATCATGTACACCTTTGAAGATTAAGCACTAGCTGACATTTTTTTGTGAATTCTTACAGAAAAGTTATTGTATTTCTCTGATAAGTTTGATGCAAAGCTGTTTCTGGCCCGGATACACCAGCGTACTAGTGCAGCGGATTTGGAGGGGGGTGCTCTTGCTTTAAAAAGTGATCTGAAAGGACGAACTCAACAGAGAAAGCAATTGGTCAAAGACAACTTTGACTGTTTTGTCTCTTGCAAAACTACAATTGATGGTATGTAACCATGTCATGTCATGTCAAGGCTTCTTGTGCTCTTCGTAATTAGGGGAGCCTTGGAGCACTATGATTTTCATATTTCTTAACAAGCTGTTCAAGTTAAGAGTCTAAGAAGCTTTTTCATCAGTTAGAGCCATAATTTTTGTACATTTGAACAAAAACTTGAGCTATATGCGATGTAATTTTCAGAAGACTAAGTTATCTTTCTAGAAAATAATGTGTTTGGGAAGTCAAGCATTTATGGAGGAAAATACTTTGGACTGCCATTAACATGTTTGGATCAATTGTTAAATTGCTACTCCTTTTGTTCTTCTTCGCGCTGTTTCCTATGTCCATCATATTTTTTTCTCATGGTCATCATTGAACTCTTTTGGAATACTCATTTACCAAAATCATCCAGCAAGAACCTAGCATCTTTTGAGATCTTTATCATTAATTTATGATTCTTGTTTGCATGTACCAAAACCAGATGCTTCACCACCATAACAGTGCTGCATTTCTGTTTACTGATAAGCCGATCAAACTTTTGCTAACTTCCTCTTATTCTGTTTAGTAACTTGTGCATTCTCAACCTTTGATTAATACTTATTTGTTTGGTCTAATGGTCTGGAAAAGGTGGTGTCTTGTTACTTGTGATAATTTCTCTAGTTGATTAGGAATTTTGACTGATCCAACTTAAACGCTGTAATTTCTATTTTGATGAAGTTTATTTATTATTAAAAGAGAATTTGTCACTCCTTTTTCCTTAAGCTCATGATTAAATTTTCTTTCTCTAAGATAGTGCTGTAGCTTGTGATAATTTTCTTTTTCCTGTCAACAATCTGTGAGAACCATGTTGTGCTTCTGAGTTCTGACCTTCATTTTTGGGAGCTAATGGATACAATATTGGTTATTGAATAGACATTGAGTCAAAGTTACGTCGGATCGAAGACGACCCTGAAGGTTCAGGGACTTTACATTTGTCTAAATGCATTCAAGGAGTAAATTCATTAGCCAATCGTGCTTTTCAGTCTTTATTTGAGAGGCAGGTTTGTACTTCACATTTGGACTGGTTTGGAGTTTTATTTTTATCTGCAACTTTAACATTGAGCACAATATTATAGGCTCAAGCGGAGAAGATCAGGTCAGTCCAGGGAATGCTACAAAGGTTCCGTACTCTTTTCAACTTGCCTAGTACCATCCGTGGCAGCATTAGTAAGGGGGAGTTTGACTTGGCAGTGAGGGAGTACAAGAAGGCTAAATCCATCAATTTGCCCGCTCATGTAAGCATATTACTCTTATTTGATTGGTTAAGACTTTAAGACAAATAACGTTTAGTGCCATGTTTGAGCATTACTTAATCATATATGCTTGGCTGTTGGTATACTAATAAAGAAGAATGAATTTGAATGCTCTACTAATTCACTGAAAAGCATGACCGGAGACAACCACTTCTTTTGCACGTTTGGTCCCATAACTAAGTTGCAGGGCCCATTTCCGCAACACTCCTATTGCAGTTTTAAGAAGTCCCCTTCTCTTAAAACCAGTGGGACCCTGATGATATTTTGTGATAGCAAAGATCACCCTCATATTTTCTATAAAAAAATACAAGCCCTGCTTCTTTTATCAAACTCATGTTCACAACTTAAGAGTCCTTTAGAAATTGGATTATTAAAAATTACTTCTTCAGATCTTCTATTCCTTAATAAAATTGACCATTTCGTGGGGAGAACAAGTGACAACTCTAAAGTTGTTCCAACTGTTAAAAGTGCTTCTGGGACTCCAAAATCACTTTCCATATTATTTTCCAAACTTGTAATTATTTCTCCATTCTTATTGAAAACACTTTTAATTAGTCCACCTTTACTAAGACCACCTCCTGATAGAGGGGATTCATAGAGGCATAAAATACATTATTTTGATGGTTCCTGGTTACTTTTTGATAGTGTGAATTATTTGCAAGTTTGAGTTAGGAAATGTATCATTAGCGAAAGCTGGCCAAATAATGTGAATTGTTGAGATTGATTTACAATGCTTAGTGCATATGACCTATGTTTTATTGATATGGAAGTTTGATGTCTGTATAACTTACTAAATGGCTAGCAACTTTTGTTTTAGAAGAAATGCCGCATTGAAGGAAAACACATGCACATATGATGTATTTGTGTATATATATATATATGTTTTTTTGCAATTTGTGTTAGTTGTATTGATCATTAAAATTCAATTCATTAAAGATTAATTACAAAGTGGGGAAAAAAACCAAATCAACTATCAAGCCAAAAAAATGCTATTTCAATCAATTTTATTGCTCCATGCAATATGTTAGTTTATAAGCTTTCTAATGTTTTTGCTTAAATTTGTTTATTATCATCATTGAAGGATCTGCTTTGAAGCTCCTGATTCTGCCCTAGCATAATAAGTTCATTTCTGGTTATTGTTGATTTACAGGTGGGAATACTAAAACGTGTTCTGGAAGAGGTTGAAAAACAGATGCATGAGTTCAAAGGCACGCTTTACAAGTCTATGGAAAATCCACACATAGACTTGACAACTGTAAGTTTACTATGCAACTTTTGAAGGATCTTACATGGATTTTTTTAAAAAATAATATTGGGTTTAATGTTCCCACTTGTCCTTAAGTTCTTTCTTGTGGACTCTAATACTTCTCCCAATTTTCTTCTGCTTCATCAGTTTTAATGCAGACCTGAATGAAGTGGGGAGATAGATTTACTTTTATAAAATAAATATACCAAAATACCACAAAAATTGTATAAAAGGTCTTTTTCTAAAAATCACACATTTTAATAGTTTTTTAGTTTCATTTTCCCATAAGTATTACAAAATGGTAGATGAAGTTTATTTCTTCTCTTCTAACCTTAATGTGTTAGTGGTCATTGACTAATGTTGACTAGCTTTGACCGGAGTTGATTATACATTGACTGGCATTGACTAGCTTTGACCGGAGTTGATTATACATTGACTGGCATTGACTGTCCACTGATGACTGATTTGCCATTGACAGTCTTTTGTTGGGGTTAGTCAACCATTTACCCCCATTCACCACTAGCTGAAGGTAAGATGAAGTGAACTTTATCTAATTGAAATATAGATGAAGTGAGCTTTATCTAGTTGAAATAGACGAAGTGGACTTCATCTAGTTTAAGTCCAGATGAGATCGACTTCATCTGTGTTGATTCCAGATGGGGTCAACTTCATTATGTTGATTCCCTTCATCTGTTGAGTCCAGATGAAGCCTTCATCAAAGTCCAGATGAAAGCAACTTCATCTTTGTTGAGATTCCCATGAAGTCAACTTCCATTTGGAAGTTGCATTCATCCGAATGAAGTGCGGTATTTTGGGAAAAAGGATGATTTTGTCAATTTTGGTGGTAGTTTTGGAGAAGTCTCTACTTTTATTCACCTTCTCCCTCTAGAGTCCTTTGTATTCATCTACTCTCTAGAAAAGCTCTAGGTTCTTGGAAGAATCTGAGAGTCTCAGTTTCTGTGACCTCTATTTACAATAGTATTTAAATCTACAGCCATTAGTAACAACTCTTACATAACTACTAGCTATAAATATTGAAGATACAACTAAAGTAACCTAAAATAAAATAGGCTGTATGAATACCTGTGGACTGAACCTGCATAAATTTTGCCTGTACAAATAGCACTCCTAAGAAAGTAATTTTTTCAGTATCATGTTTCTTCCAAAAATGAAGATACTTTGGAGGGAAGTAACCCTGAGTTATAATTGTCTTTGTCTTTCTTAAATATTGCACCGAGTTATAACTTATAACTATGTGAACCTTTCAACAAGATAGTGCTTTTTCAAATTGCAATTCTTCACCTAAATGATGTAGAGTGGTTTATGAATGCCATCGCTGAACAATAGACCTGCATGGGATCCATATTTTTTTCTTTTTTCAATTTTTATCCTTTTCATGCTCCTTAATCCTATCTTTTGGTTATGTTTATCAATTTAGCTTGAAAACAATGTGAGGCTGTTGCTGGAGTTGGATTCTGAGTCAGACCCTGTATGGCACTACTTAAACATACAGGTCAGCACAATCTATTTCTTACTAAAGTCTGATTAATGTGACTCGATAGTTGCAGCTATATATATATATATATTTTAAATCAAGTTTAATGGGTTTGAAATGGTTGTGTTTGAGTTTTACTAACCAATAGGTGAGCCAAAAGGTCATCTAACTAAATTATTTAGGTTTGTTTCTTTGGCAGAACCAAAGGATTCGAGGTTTGCTGGAGAAGTGCACTAATGATCATGAAAATAGGATGGAAACTTTGCATTATGAGATGCGCGAAAGAGCTTTATCTGATGCAAGTTGGAGGCAGATTCAGCAGGATTTAAATCAATCTGTAAAACCATCAATCAAACTTGTCATCTGACATTTGTATAGGAGAAACTTAAAACAGATGGGTTAACAATGATTTTTGCTTTTTGTTCTTTTTTATCAGTCAGACCTTAGTCTTGGGAACAACCAGCTTCCAGTAGATTCTCAGCCAATAAATTTAATGGGTGAAGAAGTTGATGCCCTTAGAGGGAGGTATATTAGAAGATTAACATCTGTACTTGGCCATCATATACCGGCCTTCTGGAAAGTAGCACTTTCTGTTTTCAGTGGGAAATTTGCAAAGGTATTCTACATAATTTCTTTATCTTGAAGCTTTGGCTCGTAAGTAGATTTTAAAAGGCATCTAACTGTTAAAAGTGGAAGTGAGATTTGATAGTTTTTTGGATTCATCTCTTTATTATGTATCTTAACTCCACTTTTTGATTGTATGTATACGCAATACCTATATCTTTTCCATTGCATTGGATGCTATTGGAAGCACAATTTCTTGAGTTTTTCTTATATTAGGAGTATTTACAATGGTTTCTGTATTCTTATAGTTTGCCTCTATACAGCTGAAAGTCTACATATCACTCATGCACCCTATGTATTGGTTCTTGTTTTAATGCATATCCAAATCATGAAGACAACTAATCATTTTTCCATGACCAGAAAGTGCATGTTATTGTCAAATTGAATTTGAAGCTTGGAGTAAAAGCACAGGGATTGAAAGTATTTGAATTCTTACCTGGAATGCTAAAAAGTTATGGAGCTTAGAATTTTATGATTAAACCTTCTTATAGTTACCCGAAGTTCCTGAGATCATATTTTATGTAAAATGTGAACTACACATTAAGAAGGGGAGCTGCAAAAACCAAACATCATTTCACCCAATTTTGAGGTAGACTAGGTTAATTTTAGTATGTTGTTATCATACCCTTTAAAGCATTTTGTCTTTTGTAATTAAAAGGTAAAAATGTCATATAAATTGGTGCCATGTAGATAGGGTGTGAAAATTGAATTTTAATATCAGCCAGATGAAAGCAATTGGCAGCATGGTTTTCACTATTAAAGGGTCGAACTTATAAATACGAGGAGTAAAATTTGAAGTGGATTGTATCTTATCTTGGGTTATCATCTAATCATGCACTTGCACTGTTGATAATTGTTTATATGCAACATTTGGTTTGTATAATCCTTTAACATATTAGCATTTGTGTTGGGTTTTCAAAATGTCTCAAATAAAACATTTTGCTGTTTGAGCTTTAAAAAATGCTATCAGAAGCTTGTTCTCATGTTCTTTCATGGAATAAGCTCAATCGATTCTAAGTTGTTTTACCAACATTTTCATGAATTTTTTTTCTTTCGGTATATAAAGCAAAGATCTGACTATTTTTTGTTCATGGGATGGTTTTTGCCTTCATTTTGTTTGTGGATCTTTCTACCAGTCATCTCAAATTTCTACTGAAACCAATGCTCACACTTCAGCAAATAAAGTTGGTGAGACGAGGTACTCATCTCATTCTCTTGAGGAAGTTGCTTTAATGATACGCAATACCATATCTGTGTATGAAGTCAAGGTGAGTCTGCCGACTGAGCTTTATTTCCATCACACAATTGTAAAGTATTTGTTGAATCAGCTACTTTGATGGTTGTGTTTTTTGTAAAATAACTTGAGATGGTTGTTCTTTGATGAAAATTACTGATTTTTATTGTCATTTTAGTTGTAAGCTGAAACTTGATTCTTGCTTTGCCATGGTAGTGTAAAACCAGTGAATTATTTCTGTGTTAATTTTTTCACCCACATGTATTATTTATTCCATTGGAATTCTTAGCATTACATTTTATTAGGCCTATTTTATGACAAGCGAAGAGAAAACCAGAAATATGTTTGTCATTATTTTGGTTCTCGACTATCTATGGGTCAGATGATCGACCAAGAATATAACCTAGCATGTGAAGTTGTATTTTACCATTTGATGCAATTAAGCTAAAGGAGTGTGGAGATAAAAATTAAAGTGTTTGTTTTGACGAGTGACATGAGATCTATCCTTAATTTGAATGTGGTAGTTTGTGTAGATGGAGCTTCACACGTTGCAGATGACATTTCTCTTTTCATCAATAACTTTGTAAACAAAATATATTGTTTTTTTCCTTCAATTTTTATGTACCAATCTAATCAATTATGTTTAGGGTATAAAATTTGCATCAATTAATGTGATCTTATAATTTATTGCTCGAACTATGCCTGATATGCAACCCTAGGCTCTTAGCAGATGGTTAAATATGAGTTTATGTGGATGTAGGTTCACAGTACATTTCGTGATTTTGAAGAATCAAGCATTCTCAGTTCATATATGAATGATGCCATAAAGGATATAGCTAAAGCATGCCAAGCCTTCGAAGTCAAAGAATCGGCTCCTCCTATTGCCGGTTTGTAAGCTTCCTTTAGAGCTCCAATTTGTTGTATCCAGCTATTCTGAACTGTTTGGCTTCTTCATGGAACAGCTACTGCACTCCGTGCCCTTGAATTGGAATTGACAAAGATATACATCCTAAGAATTTGCTCGTGGATGCGTGTAGCAACTGAAGAGATCTCTAAAGATGAAACATGGGTTCCAGTCTCAATTATCGAAAGGAGTAAATCTCCATACACAATCTCATTCTTGCCTTTGGCATTTCGCTCCATTATGGTCTCTGCAATGAATCAGATCACTGTGTAAGTTTCTTAAGCTTATTGTCATGCAAATATAAGTTTTTATAGTAAATAAGTTTATAATTTTAAATTTGTTTCCGATCCTCTAGTTGCAAAATTTACAGGCATCATATGTTGTTTTTTCATGTAAAGCAGAGCAGGTTTTGGACTTATATGAATGGGGTAAAGTGGAGAGCTGAGCTCTTTCAAAAATCGAGTTTAGGGCCTTCTGAATTTTGTTGTTTTACCACTTTCTTATGAGTTTTGAGCTTGTAGGAGGTCTGCCAATATTAGTTTTAATACTGATTTTGAGAATTTATATAGCATTTCCTTCATTTACGATTAGACAAGAGTACAATGGCCCAAGAAGGAATGTTATCATAATGGGGAAGAAAGAAAATTGCAGGAGTTGAACTAAGGTTCTCCTCCTCAAAAACCACTTTAAATTTTGTTAGGTGATACTTTACCTAAAAGTTGTGGACTGCTTGTCCTTGTTATTAAGTAAAATTTTATGTTCCTTGTACTGTGTACAAAACAGGGGAAAAAATAAAAAAATAAAAAGCAAGAAAGAAAAAGAGCTCGTAGAAGTTGCACAACATTGACTTTCACATTGATCTAATAACATAAAGAAGAATACGTATAAACAAAATGAACTCTGAAGCAACTGTTAGTAATACATGTATGTGTTTGCAGTATCAACAAGTTCAAACAACATTCAAAATGCAAGGATATCCAAGACCACATTACTGAACTAGAATTACTCAAAACATTGTGTTTGGTGAAAACACATTGATCTTTTCTTTTTGTTTTTGTAGTTTGAAGGATTTGGTATTGGAATTATTTGATTATAAAATCTTAGGGTTAGCTTAGATTCAAATGCATTTTAGAAATGTTGAGTGAATTGTTTTTCTGGTTTTGCTGTGCCTCAACCATGAAATTTATGTGATTTTCAGGCTGATTCATTCTCTTAAAAGTGAGGCTCCAAAGTCAGAAGATATGTTGGGACTGCTCCAAGAGACTCAAGAGGCTGTGAGACTCGCAGTTTTAAACTGTTACTTGGACTTTGCTGGTATATTTGATTGATAAGTTGCCAACTTAAAGCTTATGTGAAGCTTCACAAAATTTCCAGCTATGTTCATGTTTCTTTGTCCCTACTTATCAGGTCATCTGGAGCGTATTGGTAGTGAACTTGTTCAAAACAAATCAACTACAAGTTTGGATTTTCAAAATGGATATTCCCATGATGAAGATGAAAATTCATTGGCCAGTCTTCCTGGAAGCATTGTGGATCCACACCAACAGTTGTTGATGGTCTTAAGTAATGTTGGCTATTGCAAAGATGAACTTTCTTATGAGCTGTATAACAAATACAAACACGTCTGGCTGCTGCAGTCAGGGTATGTAGTTATCTAGCTAGTTCTTTTTCTCATGTAATGTTCAGAGTGTAGTTAATACATTTTGAATCCGCCTTTCATTTCTGTGACAAGTGGGTAATACACGCACTGTGGTTTTTTTAAGTGACTGCAAAATGTTCTTGGTTCTGGTCTGTTATGCATCCATTGAAACCATTGTACAATAATTTTTGCTTGCTCAATCAGTCTGTTGATAATTTAATAACACATGTTGGATTGTTGTTACTTTAAACAAGGTTATCTGGTGGTAGGTCTTACTAAACGTATGGATAGTTTAGTTTGAATCATGTATCAAAATGTGTTTTCAACTGATTATGTTCAATGCGTCTTGGATTTCCCGTGTAATTATATATGCTTAAACAATATACTGGTTTTTATTTTCTGGTACACACTCTAATAACATTGATCCGTTTGTTTTAATTTATTTTGATGGAAAGGGATGAAGAGAACAGTGACATACAAGATCTAATCATGTCTTTCTCTGGGCTTGAAGAAAAGATCCTTGAACAGTATACTTTTGCTAAGGTATAACTGAAAGGCTTTAAAAAATTTCTATTTTGATTTGCTTTTTGCACAGGTGTGTACTTTATTGTTATATTAAATAGAAAGGTTTCACAATATGAGCCATTTAATTAAATTCACATGTTTTTTTCCTTTTGTTGTTTGAGTAGTACACATCCTTTATACTATTGCCTGCTACAGTTCTTAGGAAAATTGTAAAGGCAAAGAGGGTGTTCATGTTCTTAACTTAAACAATCTTTGTGGAGCGAAAAAGTTTGGGTCATAATGGTGACTGAAATTCCAAAAGCTGATGAAATAATAATAATAATAGTAATGGACTAATGGTGATGTTAAATTGATAAATCATCAGCACTTCTAGTGTTTCTTGTAGTGCTTCACATATTGATGATAACATTGATAGAACAGAATGCCCAAATGATTTACACAACACCCTAGAAGATACAAGCTGATTACTGCTTATATCTCTTTACAGAAAACTAGTTTTTTTAGTTCTTTTTTTCCCCTAATCGGCGGAGGGAAACTGATATTTTACATGTATCCTTGTGAACTTATTTCCAATAAACATTTTTTATTCCACCAGGCAAATCTAATCAGAACTGCTGCTGCAAACTATATGCTGGATGCCAGTGTTCGATGGGGATCTGCACCTGCAATAAAAGTGAGATAATAATTAAATTGGTATTAGGAACAGTAGTTCTTTCCTTTTTTTTTCCTCCCTAAACTTCAAAGCTGTACTTCTGCAGGGCGTGCGTGATGCTGCTGTGGAGTTGCTACATACTTTGGTAGCAGTGCATGCAGAGGTACTAATGTGCATGCCTTTCTTTCATGAACGCTATTGTGCATGCCTTTTGTTCACTATATTTAATCTTTAAACATGTCTTTTAACTGGAATAGCAACTCCGGTTTTCAAGCAGAAAACACCTTTCTTTCTGGAAATTCATTACCCTCAAAGAACCATGAGATTGTGATCAAGCTTGAATGAAGCTTACTAAGTTGTCTCGCTTGATTTTCAATTGAATCTATAGCTTCTGTGTGCAATGACATTTCCCCTATATGTGTGTTATAAAATACTTTGACTTAGAAGAGAGATCTCAGGTTTTTGCTGGAGCTAAGCCCCTCTTGGATAAGACACTTGGCATTCTCGTAGAAGGCCTGATTGATACTTTTCTCAGCCTTTTTCATGAAAGCAAGACTAAAGAACTAAGGTTGCTCGATGCAAATGGTTTTTGTCAGCTAATGCTTGAGGTACTTTGCTTGGATGTCAGAATTCTCGTCATGATAAAAAAGTGTTATTGACTTTTATATTAACTTGTCTTTTTTTCCCTTCCATGTATTCCTACTTTATACTCAATTGTACAACTTTACAATTAGTTGTACAATTGTATGGTTAGGCAAAAAGTGCATAAGGAAAAAATGGAGGTCATACAGGGTAATTTTCGAAAAAGAAAAAAAAATAAAAAAATAAATATATATATATATATATATGAATTCTCATATGGTTGTTTGCAAGGCACATAGTGAGTGAAAATTGCTTCAGTATTCCGTGGGTCATAACTTCAGAATTGTCAACATTGAAATTAGATAATAACTTCGTAACCATAATATTTTGGAGATGTATGTATGTAGATGAACGGTTGGACCCTACCCCTTCTGCTTCTTTGTAAAAGAAATTGGGCGGGAAGGGAAAAGGTTATTGATGGAGACGTGAAGGGACCATTAAGATTTACATAGTTGAAAGCAAAAGATACATATATGATGCTGAAGATTCTTGTTTAAGTGATAACTGCATGATTGAGATGTCAAATGGTATTCTAGGATCATGCCAATAATTATAGAAACCTTCTACATGACTACAAGTATGGGAGGAGTAATAAGGCTTTGAAGGCATGGGAGTCGTGGAATTGTGGGACTGGAGCAATTTTTTAATTCTTGTAAATGGGGAGGATGATAGTGAGAATGATGGCAATTTTTGATGGAGAAAGTTTACTTTTTGGGTATCATGGTTATTAATTTTAAAGAATTAATTATTTTCACATTTTCATAAGTTATTGATGGATAGCTTGTATATTCAAGTGTTGGAGTTATGTAAGGGATAGGGTATATATAGCTTGATACTTCCTTTTGTTAGTGGATTACACTTTGTGCATTTGTAATCATTATTTATAATAATAATAATATGATGTTTCTTATAAAAAAATGTCTAATACTGATTTTGGTTTGCAAAATCTGCAGCTTGAATATTTTGAGACCATATTGAATCCGTATTTTACACCTGATGCAAGGGAGTCTTTGAAGTCCTTACAAGGAGTGCTTTTGGAAAAAGCAACAGAGAGCATGACTGAAGCTGTAGACAATTCTGGTCATCAACGACGTTCAACTCGTGGAAGTGAAGATGCAGATGATAGACAGACAGGGATGGCTGTGTCACCGGATGACTTGATTGTAAGAACAGTTTTCCTCTGGTTGATCTCTGCTTGAACAATTTCGGAGAATTGGAAGAAAAAAAAAGAATTAAGTAGTTTGTTATTGCTCTTTAATACTGCTTTGCTCATTACAACATGTTGAAAGTAGTTGTTTTCCAAGAATTGCTACAGTTCTCTTACTATATGTTACCTCTTTCATAACATAGGCTCTTGCTCAGAATTATAGCTCGGAGTTGCTTCAAGGAGAGCTTGAACGGACTCGCATCAACACAGCATGCTTTGTTGAGTCAATTCCATTAGATTCAGTGCCTGAACCGGCTAAGAAAGCCTATTCTTCTTTCAGGGGTTCCATAGATTCTCCCAGCATAAACTACAGAGGAGCACCAGGATCTGGATCCTTGAGCTTCTCTCGTAACAGGCGGTTATAAAATTCATTTGTATCTTATATTCCTCTTTATATCACTTTTATTTGATCTCTGTTGTGCTGCAGTAATTTGAGTCGTTCTTATTCTTATCCTTTGACATTTGTTTGTATGTTTTGAATGCGCGTAGTTCTGTCATTTTAGCTAATGTTCATAGAAGTGTACGAAGTATTTCTCTTCTTTGTTTTTATCTAGTACCCTCTTGGTTTCATTTTAGCATATGATTTGTAAAAATTAAGTTACTGCCATGTTTATCTTGCAACTAAGATTAGCTTACCATCTGTGGTTATGGGTTAATAGTCTGTCCAGATATTGTAGTTACGCATGCTTATATAATTCGATTGAGGCTTCCAGATAAATTAGTACATAATATTGAACAATTTGATTAAGCAAGAATGTCTTGTGTGTGAGCAATTGAGGATTCTTGCCTCGGTTTATTTATTGGTTCAACAGATAGCCATGTTGGGGGACCTTACCTGATGAAAAATTACTATGGTCAAAGTCTGATGCACCAGATCAAATTCCTATTCTAAAGGGTGAGGCCACTGATTTGTATGTCAATTGACATTGTTGTCTCTTAGGTCAATTGTAGTTACATCTCTTCAAACCCCAAAGTAAACTCATTATAGTATGTGACACGCTTGAGGTATGTACGATGTTTTTAGAATTACACTATCCCTTAGTGGTTAATGGGCCCCCAAGAATAGCACACTGAGTCATATCATAGTTGTTCATTAGTGGGCTTTGACTCGCAGTTCAGTGTCAAGTCTCCCTCTCTTCGGTTGGTTGAATTTGGAGGGAAAAACGATGAGCTTTTGACTTAAATAGCCACGTATTTGTTTTTATTTTACTTATCAAATTTTCGGCAAAAATAAATCCCAAAACTCAGGCTTTATACACAATGATTAAATATTAAGATCAAAATATCCTCCTTATATAATTTCAATAAATTGAGAATAGGATTAAACATAGCCACCATTAGCAACTGTCACTCTCAGAGTTACGATGTTTGACATTGACGAATAAGTGTTTTCCCTTGGGAAGATTTTGGTTTTATAAAATAAAAATTAAATATAACAATTAAAAATTAATAAAATATAAATATAATAATAAAAATTTGAATAAAAGAACGTTGTTAAATCATTCTCTATCATTAGTATTTACCGTAAGTCAATAAAAATATATCTTATTTTCCTATTATTTGATTTTATTAATTTAGAGAAATTCACAAATGTAAAACTTTTTACATCTTTTTATCTATTTGTTGAATTAAATATGTTTTTAATCCAATTTCCTTTTAATAGATAATTTAGAATAAGTTTTTAAAATTTAATCTATCAAAAACATTAAATTTTATAAAAGCAAAATGAATCAAGATTAAACATACAAGTTTGATTTAATTATTATGAGTATTAATTCTCATTGCAAGTAATTTGTTACTAATTATTTAAATTAATTAAATGATTATGTATGTAATCAATTAAAATTAATTTAATTATTTAATTATACACTTAAATAATCTAATCAAATAAATTCATACAAAAATTAAAACTAAAAATTAATACATAATCAAAAAGAATAAATGAATAAAATATTTTTTATTTTATTAAATATTACAATCCATATCTAGTGTTTTGAAATCACATACAATCAATTATAAAATTAACTATTCATGAAAAACAATAAATTTAGAAAATTATTCATGAATACAATAAAAAAAGAGAAAAAATCTTAGAATTTTTGTTCTTGAATCCTCTTCTTCTTTTAATTTTTGTGTAATTTTGATACTCTTTTTTTATTTTGTAGGATATTGTTTTGTATTTATATTGAAAAAAACTAATCTATTTTAGAGTTAAATATGATTGTTATGACGAAAATCATAGGTTCAGATCAATTTAGATGGCCAAAATTCACGTGGGTAAAGCGTGTAAAAAGGTGAGATAGTTGGTAAAATATTTAATTGACACATGATTATATTTGAGATATATATCATAGTCGTAGGGATGTGTGGAATTTTTGGATTTTCTTGCTAACTAAATTCATTTATCTGTAAAATAAAAATCATAAAAAATTTATAAAAATATTTGAAAAGAAATTCAAAAAATTTAAAAGATCAATATTTTTTCAATAAATATAAGATAAATAAGTTTAATTTGTCGTAATAACAAAATATATAAAAATATAAAGTAATTGATATATGAGTAAAATAAAACTTATCACTTTATATTATTAACATATTTTTTTATTTTTATAAAACCTTAACTTTATATCTAAGCAATACATTAACAACCACCATTTTTATAGGCATATAAGCAAACCTTTTATCATTTATTATTTTCTTTTACTCTATAACATAACACATAAAAGGAAAATGTTACAAGTGATTAGTTATTTAAAGGATAAAACCACATAAGTCAAAGTATAATCACCACAAACTTTTATCATCAAAATTTGGGCATAGATAAGGATGACAATTGGGTCGTACAAAGGAAACCCTGGATGGTGGTATTTCTTTTGTACAATTTGTAACCGATGATCCATTTAAACTCTCCAATTTCTATTTTCATTTTTTCTTTAGTAAATCATTTAATGATCCAAATGTTTATGTCATTGAAGAGCTCGTCGATTATGACTGAAAGTTAATAACAATGTCGATACTTTGATCGAAAGCATGACTATAAAAAGGGTGTTGTGGTCGTTAATCTCAACACACAATTCAAGTATAATACATCATCTATTTAAGTGTTGTTAAGAGTTTAGAAGTTCCTAATAGAGAGAGCAAATCAGTTTTGATCAATTTGAAGTTTTAAGAATAATTTCAATGATAAGAGGTAAAATTATTACGTTACTTATTTTCGATCCCTTTAGTTTTTTTATTTCACATTTGGGTTGATTAATTTATGCTTACATATGGTATCAGAGTACATATTAACTCTGTTTTGATTAGTTTAGAATAATTGATATTTTACTCGGTTTCACCAACACCTTGAAATTGAGTTTTTTGAAAGGATCAATTTTGATGCATAAGAAAATCATAAATGATTTTATTATTGATTTTTTAATGATTCTATGAATTGAAACATGAAAAATCATGAAGAAAATCATTCTAATTTGACGTTCGCATTCATTGGAATGTATTAATTAACTTTTTATTTAAAATAACGTTTTTGATTTAAACTGAGACTATGAATCACTTAAAAATTCAATTTTGAGAAAAATAATGTTGATTTTTGTCATCATAATTGCGAGATATGGTTGGGTATCCATTTGGGTTGGATTGACCCAACTGAAAGTTGAAGATGAAATCAAGAGAAAAAAATAATTATACTATTTGTGTGACTCAAAATTGGATATCCTAAAAGAATTAAGGTACCCAGTCCACTCGACCACAACACATTTTATATTATTATGCGGACATGGCTTATTATTATATGTATTCAAAATTTAATTTTTATAAAAAATTTGTTTTTTTCAAGAATCGATTTATTTATTATACATATGAAATTTGACCACTAGATTGCAACACATTTCTGTGTACAAGATTTATTATTTTATATATTTGGTATTTAATTGTTAATAAAAAAATTTGAATATAATTTAATGTGATTAATTATTTAATTTAGGTTGATTTTATTATATATGTGACATCTATTTAAATAATTTTTGGCACAGTAAAATTTATATTTAAATTCATTATGTTTAAATTATTCATTTTGATATTTGTATGTATAAATTTTGTAATTTATTATACATATGAAATTTGGTTAAATAATTTATGCATAATAAAATTAATTGTTAATTTATATTATTTATTTTTCTTGTATAATTTATTGTTATTTATTTATACATGCAATCTTAAGATAGATAATATTTATACATTTGAAATTAAATTAATATTACTTATGATTTTATGTAATAATTAAATCTAAGGATTTAATTAATGTTTAAAAGATTCATATATTTTAATTAATTAGAGAGTAATCACAAAAAATTTAATTAATTAAAATTATAATAAAATTTATTTAAGATTATATTTAGAAAATAAATATTCATTGAGATAAATCATATATGATATAATAAATTTTATCCCACACAAATTTTTATTATATTTTTGTGTGATTAATTAAGATAAAATATTAAATTATATTTTTTAATTTATTTATAGAGACTAAAAAAATGAACATATTTTGATAATTTAAATGATGATTTAGTTTTGCTTTCTAACCCACAATTTTTCTTTTCTTGGTTGAAACAGAGACTATAAGTCTCAATAGCATCAATGCTTAGTATTAATGCTTGAAAAAAGGCTTAAGCCTCAAAGGTAAAATGTGTATGAAATTTTCAGAACTCAATAAGTTATCCTCGAGGTTGCCCAGGTGAAAAAAACGCACTGATGTTAGCCTCAGTAATTTTTTTGAAACCATGAATTTTGTTGAACTTTCTGAACATTTAATTGATTAATTTTCTTTTCTGTACCTAGAAAAAGAAGAACTTGAAAAATGGGAAGCTTGTCTCTATGGTTTATGGTTTTATAGAGTTTGATTCTGTGGAGACAGCCGCAACTACTAGTACAGATTTACAGGTAACTGAGTTTAATGTACCAAAAAAATTGTTGGATTAAGCATCTATTACTCATGATCCATTATCTTGTTGAGTTCTAACCAGATATATGTGCTTTGCCTTTTCCAATCTAATGTTGATGGCAATGTAACATAATTAATAAATATTTAACCAAGTTAAATATAATACACAATAAAGTGAGGATTTGGGACCCTGGTAAATTTCTATTGCTCTTCATGTGTATAACTTTCAAATTAAATCATTATTTTTTTTGGATGGGGTAAAGATTCCTTTGACTACTTAAACTCCAATTTTGATTCAATGTATTCCAACTTTAAGATTTGTTTCAATTTACTTAACCTTTTACAATTCAATTTGTGCAAAAATATAAATAGAATAAAATCACCTTTTACAATTCAATTTGTGCAAAAATATAAATAGAATAAAATCATAAAATTTGAGTGTCAAATTGAATAAAAAAACCATTAATAAATTGAGTCTTACATGAAAGTTTGGATAGAAAACAGAATATTTTTCGAGTTTGGATAAATCGTTTTTGACAATAATATTAACGTAAAAAAGTCACATAATTAAGTATCATATAGTTAAAAGTTATTAATGATACTTATATAATAAGTACTAAAATTCAGTAATAATTTTGTAATAGTTTAAAGGTTAATAATATTTTTTTATTTTCCAAACAATCATTATAATTTGATGATATAAAATTATATATTTATTATAAAGATAAGGTAGAATTCTGAGAGGGAAGTTGAAAATTAATTAAGACCCTTCGTCTATTTTTTGACAAAAAAATATTGCAAGAAATACTTTGATTATTACAAAGAACTGAATTATTACACAAGCACTTAAAATTTAAGAAAAATATATTTATCATTAAATTATGATAAATTATACATGATTTAATATAGTATTATTAGTAAATATAAACAAATCTATATAACGATAATTAATAAAAATTATCACATTAATTATAATTATGATATATGAAAATACCGTAAAATTTATATTAATAATATCTACATCATAATTTTTATATTCATAAGAAACGCTATACAGATAGATAATATATTTTGTGACTACTTTCAAGTAAAATAACTAAGTGAATACAATAAAAATAATAATCTAAGAGTTTGTTCGATAACGATTGATTTTTCAATTAGATATGTTTGATTATAGCTTTTGGTTTTCCTTTTTTTAAGAATTATTAACAAAAAAAATGATATGATTCCTAAATAAAGTAAAAGACTTTTGAATTAGATTTTTGATATCTGATTTTTTTTTCTTTTCATTTTCACCAAATATTTTTTTAGATAGTAAATTAAGTCTTATCGTTTTTATATTTATAAATAAGGATAATATCAATAATACACCTCAAGTTTTGAAAAAATATTACAAAATACCATTAAGATTTCAAAAGTATCAGAAATATTCACTCAACTTAACGAAAATTAAAGTTGATAGAAATGAATGATAATTTTTATACATAAAAATGAAAGAAAAAATAGAAATAAAAACACAAGACATCTTAAAATGTTTTTTACAAAAAATAATAATTAGAATTTTTTTTTAAATAAATACAAAATGTAAGATTAAATCTTAAAGAATAAGATGGATTTAAAAATTCACCATTTTAAAAAATAAGAAAATATAACCAATGAAAGATATAATTTATTATGAAATAAATGATAAAAAATAAGTATTAATATTACAGTACAGAAGAAAGATATGATGTATAACATAACGTTAATTGAAAAATTAATTATTATGGATAAACTATTTAAATTTTTTTAAAATAATAAAATAAAAATTAGATACATTTATTTTGGATGAATCCAAATATAAATAAAAATATATTTTAGAGAAGGAATAGATACATTAATAAAAAAATAATAAATAAATGGAATAAATTGAAAGAAAAAAAGTAAGTAGAAACAAAGTGTGAAATAAATAAAATTTAGGGACTATTTGTATAGTTTATCTTTTTTTTAAAAGAAGTTAAGGATTTGACAATTTAAATTATTTTTACTATTTATTATTAACTCTTAATTCTTTGTTCGGTCTCATAAAAATATCATTAAATTTTAAATTGTGATAAAAACATGACCACGCTCTACAATTGTTCTACAACTATATTATATTTGTAATAAAAATAATATATAATGTTAAATTTTTTGATTTAAGTCTGATAGGATTTATTAAACGAATTACTAGTTTTTACTGACAACTGATTAGTGACCATGTCTCGTATCTCTCCTCTAATGGCCGAGAAAGCAGCTCTTCCTCTGCTCCTCCCGAACCCTCCACCCTCAAGACCCATCTTTCCAAACCACCACGACCACAAGAAGCCCACCATACCCACCAAATCTCCGAGTCCCATAACACCTCTTCTCCATGACGTTATCCTCCGTCAAAGCTCCAATCCCGACACCAACAAATCTCACTCCCCACTTGAACCTCATCTGCCCAAAAAGCCTATTCGCATCGGCAAGTCCCACGACCCCAACCGTGGTAGACCTTGGTCTAATAACCGTATCACTCCTCAAGGTCAGCTTATCCTCCAATCTTTAATCGACCCAGATTTTGATTCCTCTAATTTAAATCAACTTTTGCTTGAGTTAGTTGAATCACATAAGTTTGATGTTGGTTTTAATACAGAGTCCTTGTCTTTTGATATACTGGGTATTGTCAAATGTTTAAGCTTTCATAAGAAATTTGAGCTGGCTTTGAGTGTTTTTGATTGGGTGAGAAATTCTGAAGGTTTTCAATGTGTTATCAGTAGTTCTGTTATTGCTGTTGTTATCAGTATGCTTGGTAAAGCTGGCCAGGTTTCAGCTGCGACTTCTTTGCTTCAAAATCTTCATAAAGCTGGGGTTGAGCTTGATGTTTATGCTTATACTTCTTTGATAACTACTTGTGCTAGTAATGGAAGGTATAGAGAGGCTGTCATGGTTTTTAACAAAATGGAAGAAGAGGGTTGTAAGCCTATTTTGATAACTTACAACGTGATGTTGAATGTGTATAGGAAAATGGGCATGCCTTGGAATAAAATTTTAGGGCTTGTTGAGGGTTTGAAGAGTGCTGGGATTGCTCCTAGTTCTTATATATATTCTATGCTTATAAGTTGTTGTAAGTGCGGTTCTCTGCATGAAGAAGCTACCGTGATTTTTGAGGAGATGAAATCAGCAGGGTTTGCACCTGATGAAGTCACTTATAATGCATTATTGGATGTCTATAGTAAGTCTAGGAGGCCCAAGGAAGTTATGGAGGTATTAAAAGAGATGGAGGTTAATGGGATATCACCTAGCATTGTGACTTATAATTCTTTAATATCTGCTTGTGCTAGAGACGGTTTATTGGATAAAGCAATGGTTCTCAAAACACAAATGGTGGGAAAAGGGATTAAACCCGATGTTTTTACCTTCACTACCCTTTTGTCTGGATTTGTGAAAGCTCAAAAAGATGAGTCAGCAATGAAGCTTATTGAGGAGATGAGAAGTGCAGGCTGCAAACCAAACATATGTACTTTTACTGTTCTAATTAAGATGTATGGTGATAGGGGGAAATTTTCAGAAATGATGAAAGTGTTTGAAGAGATCAATGCATGTCATTGTCTACCAAATATTGTTACGTGGAACACACTTTTGAATGTGTTTGGTCAAAATGGGATGGAGTCTGAAGTCTCAAGAGTTTTCAAGGAAATGAAACGGGTAGGATTTGTACCAGAGAAAGATACTTTCAACACCCTAATCAGTGCATACAGTCGGTGTGGTTCTTTTGATCAAGCCATATCAATTTACAGGAGGATGCTGGAAGCTGGAATTACACCTGATCTTTCTACCTATAATGTTGTTTTGACAGCACTAGCACGGGGAAGACTGTGGGAACAGTCTGAGAAAATACTTATTGAAATGAAAGATGGTTGTTGCAAACCTAATGAACTTACATATAGTTCTCTTCTTCATGCTTATGCAAATGGAAAGCAAATCGAGCGGATGTTGGCTCTTGCTGAACAAATATACTCTGGTGTAATTGAATCTCATGCTGTGCTCTTGAAGACACTTATTCTAGTTTGTAGTAAATGTGACCTTCTTATGGAAACAGAACGCGCTTTCTTAGAGTTGAAGAAAAAGGGGTTTTCACCTGACATAGTTGCTCTAAACTCCATGCTTTCAATATATGGAAGGAGACAACTAGTTTCAAAAACTAATGAGATTTTGAACTTCATGATTGTTAGTGGATTCACTCCTAACTTCTTTACTTACAATATTTTGATGTATATAGTCAGTCGTTCTAAAAATTTTGAGAGATCAGAAAGAATTTTAAGGGATATTATAGAAGAAGGGATGAAACCTGATATCATTTCGTATAGTACTGTTATATTTGCCTATTGTCGAAATGGTCGGATGAAAGATGCTTTACGGATATTCTCAAAAATGAGGCATTCTGGGATTGTTCCCGACGTAATAACTTATAATATCTTTGTTGCAAGTTATGCTGCTTGTTCAATGTTCGTTGAAGCTGTATGTGTAATTCAGTATATGATCAAGAATGGATGTAGACCAGATCAATGTACATACAACTTGATTGTGGATTGGTATTGTAAGCTCAATCGGTGGGATGAAGCAAAAATGTTTGTTGAAAACCTTAACAATCTTGATCCACATGTTTCTAGGGATGAAGCAAGCAGACTATTGGAACGAATAACAAAGAAATGATAGTAGTCACCTCTATATCAAACTGGCAAATTCATACATTAGCTTATAATAGTTTATTATTGGTACAATACCTCTTTAGTATTAAAAGATAAACATGACGTTTGCATGACTGTGCTTGAGTATATTTTCTTCCTTTAGATCATGCTCGTGTCATGTTCTCATGTTGAGTTCTTGTTCACGTGTTAACCAACACGATAACAAATTAAGATAACTTTTTATCAAGTAAATTATTTACAATAGTAATTTAGTAAAAATAATAATTTATAATAGTAAATAATAATGGTATTTTTAAATTTGTAAAACAATTAATGATAAAGTTTTAATCAATCGTGCTTGGTGTTGTCATTTATCATATTTGTGTTGCTATTTTATTAGCTTGTCTTGTGAGGATTGTCACCCTTGGATGTACTCATGTATCGATTTTTGGTCTATTATTCTATTACATCGGCATAAGTTCTTAGGAATATCAACTATCAATTTCAACATAAAATTCCCTATTTGTTATACTGTTTTAGTTTGTGGGTATGTTTCTATTAGTTGCATGCATTAATTCTTAGCTTATTTTAACACACAACTCATGACCTTTGTTTACTACTATAAACCATGTTTTGGGCTTCCATTACTGTGATAGCATTAAAGTATACAATCGTAGTTGGTTGAGTTGCTTCGAAGATTTCCTTCTAGAAACTGTATCAAGATTTTATGCCATGGATTTTAAACGCAAAAATGTAAGTTGACTTTTATCAAAAGTGATTTTTAGTTCTTAACGCTGCCTATTTTTGTCACTTAGAACGTGTAAAATATCTCTCTTTTTACAAATCTACAAATATGTTTTTTCAACTTGTAAATACAAATTTTTACCACTAATATATGTTTTAGGGTAACTTTGTAATAAATGAAATATCAATGGTATTTTTATTAGGCACAACATAAGTTAAGGACATCAAATTAGTTTTTAATCATAAGTTCAAATTTCTTAACGAATTCATCCATTGGACCAATCCTTTATCATATTAGTCTTGAGAGAAATAACTTGTGTTAAGAACTAAGTTGTTGATCTGATGATACAAATGCTTCTAAAAGATAATCCCATTTATTAGAAACTTCTTATGTGAACGAATAAAATTCATCAATAGTTTTGCTCTATCTTGTTTATAGGTTGAGGAAAAAAAACAAAAAATAAAATAATGGTTACTAGTAGCAATTAGGTTATATCTGTTCTTATTGTGTCAAAAATTGCCACTTTATCACAATTATTTCCTCTTATGTCAAAGAGTTTACTATGATCGATTCTCACCACAAGATGGAACGCCACTCTTGACCTCAAAAATTATATTACCTAAAATTGTGAAAATAATATAAATTTTGTTAAATTCCTTTTAACTATTTCTCTTAACCAAAAGCTTTGTAGGGTATGGATATGGTGATTGTGACTTAGGAAGCATCAAATGATCCCTCAGTGGGCACTTATGGGTTTAAGTAGTCAATCATTTTTTCTAACAAATCCATATCTCCTGCTTTAGATAGCATGTGTAAGTGTAATTTGTCTATATCATCAATGAAAATTAGAGAACAATAAAACGTTAGTAGTTTGGCAATAGACCTTTGATAGTGATGCTTTTGAGCAAAATGTCTATGTTAATTCACCCAATGGTAGTGAGAAATTTTTTAACATATGCATTGCCCATATTGCAAGCACTTTCAACTCATTTTATTAAATTCTTACATGCATGTGTAACCTACTTGTGATTTAGCCTTATTGGTGTAGAGCCCTTTTGTTTGACTCTTTTTTATTAAACTTATGGTGGAAAGTTTCTCTTGTAATTGTTAAGTAATTTCAAAATGTCATAGTATAGGTATTTTTATACGGGTGCTTGTATCTGTCTAGCTTTTAAAGATCCACATGTCTCTTTATTTCAAATGAGAAAAGTTTTTGCAATAATAGCCCCAATCATGGGCCTATTTATTGATTTAACAGTTGGTCAATCTTCAATAGCTAATGAGATTTCTACTTTAATAAAAAAACTATAGAATTTGATATGTTGAATTGTATTTTATTGATTTATTCAAAAGAATTTATATGCAATTTTTAGATAAACTAAAAAACTAGAATAAAAAATAAAATCCCCTAATTAAGCCAGAATAATACACAAAAAAAAAATCAATCAATTAATTTCAAATAATTACAAAATATTTTCTGGCCTAGTTCATTTTCTATCCCAGCCGTGAATCCCTATGATTTTGAAATTTTAACACGCCTCCTCAAGTTAGAACATAAATGTTGATCATTTTCAACTTGGAAGCGAAATTATCGAAGTCCTATCGGAGAGCTCTCTTAGTAAATATATCTACAACTTGATCTTTTGTTGGAACATAAATCATACAAATAGTTTCACTCTCAATTTTTCCTTTAATGAAATGTCTATCAATTTTCACATGTTTTGTCCTATCATGTTGTACAGGATTAAGGGAGATATTGATGGTTGCTTTTTTATCATAGTAGAGTTTCATCGGTACTCTTATTGATATCTGAAATTACATCATTAGTTTTCTTAGCCACAACGCTTCATATTCCCTATGCAATTGCCCTAAACTTGGCTTTAGCACTACTTCTAACGACCACATTTTGTATTTTTACTTATTCACATCACTAAGTTGCCAAAGATAGTGGTCGGAGGTGGATCTCCTATCCTCGACCGAATCAACCCAATCTGCATTATTAAAAACTTATTCATCCTTTAATTCATTTTTTTTAAGAATAAGCCTATGCTTGGTGACCCTTCGAGATATCTAAGGATTTTGTATGCTATCTCAAGGTAAGGTTCTCTTGGGAGATGCATGTGTTGGCTTACCACACTGATTGTAAAAGCAATGTCAAGCTTGGTATGAGATAAATATATCAGTTTGCCTACTAGTCTCTAGTACATTTCTTTGTCAACTAGTTTTCCCAAATCTTTTGATTTCTTTCCCACTTCTATTGGAGTATCAGTTGGTTTACATCCCAACATATCAATTTTAGTAAGGAGATCTAGGACATACTTACGTTGAGAAACCCTAATTCCTTTGTTTGATTTTGCAACTTCAATTTCTAAGAAATATCTTATTGGTCCTAAATCTTCAATTTCAAACTCCATGGCCAAGTTTATTTTAAGTTTTTCAATTTCTTCCTAGTAATCAGAATCGTATTCTTTCCATCTTTCTCTTGTTTGAAAAACAATGTGTGATATGACTATGCCTGTTGATACCCTATTTTTTGTATTATTTTTACAAACCTATCGAACCATGCTCTTGATAATTGTTTGAGATCATATAGTGATTTTTTTAGTTCACACTATGTTTGGATTGCCTTTGTCTAATCCAGGTGGTATGGTCATAAAGACTTCTTATTCTTCTAGTACTCCATTTAGAAAGGTATTTTTGATATCCATTAGTTGGAAGGACCAATCAAGATTTGCTACTAATGACAAAAGTACCCTTACAATGTTTAGTTTTGCAATAGGTGCAAAGCTTTCTATATAATTAATACTATAAGTTTGAGTAAATCCTTTTGCAACTAACCATGCTTTGTACCTCTCCAGTGTTCCATTTGCCTTGTATTTAATGGTAAATAACCATTTATAGTCATTTGGTATCTTACTTTTTGGTAACTCGGTTACATCAAGTGTCATTTTTAGGGCTTTTATTTCTTCCATAATAAGATCTTTCCACTTTTGAGATTTTAAGAGTTTTATGGATATTTTTGGAATTTTTGTCATATCAAGTACAAATGTAATAATATGCAATCTAATGGATAAAGAATTATAAATAGTGAATTTGGAGATTGGATGAAGTGTACAAAATCAAGTTGGTTTTTTTAAGGCAATGGATAAATCACAAGTCATAGGAGAATTAGAATTACCTAGTCTTAACTTTTTTTTCTGGATATTTGGATCTACCATCGATTTTGATTCTCTTAGTGCCTTAAGTGCGAGTTGTTTTTCTTTTAAATTTAACCTACATTCATAAATAATCACTTTTTGTTTTTTGTGTTCTCTGCGTTTCTTTCTTGATTTAAGTTACCTTGTTGTTGTGGTATAGTAGGAGGGATATAGGTTGGTTCACTGTTTGTGGTGAAAGGTTGGTGAGGCTATGGTCTCCAGCGCCTATATGTAAGAAGGTACTTTTGGGATTTATTCAATTACCATGGACATGTGTGAGTTGCATGTGAAATTGTTACTATAGACTAACCGTATTTTTAAACCACATATTACTTGCTAAATTTAGTCAAATGTTCTGCATAAATCATTTTCTTTTAACTGCCCCTGTATGGGTCTATACAGATGTTTATTTCTTGAACATAAGTTTGAGCCAAGTGACTCTGTAAATGTATTTGTGCATACTACATATACATAATAAAAAAACTTGTTTTAGTTTTAGATTCTTCTCTTTTTTTGTTTTCTTAGTTTTTCTTGTTATGTTGATTATAAAGTACATAAGTTGTCCAGAATTGGAGGGAAAAAATAGAAAAATATAATGTGAGAATATGCATTGCCCTAAAACATTAAAAAGATTTTGGAAAGGAGAGATCAAAGTACTTGTTTCCTCTTATGCAATGTCTCGTGGAATGGATGTTGAAGGGATCAATTTTTTTATTAACTATGACATGCCTGTGTATATAAAGACATATATTCATGGAACATGTCAAAATGTAAGAGCAGGACAGGCTGGAAGATGTTTCACTTTGTTACATCGATAAGAAGTATTTTTCTTTTGTATTGGCTCATGTTTGTAAGGAGAAATTGTAAGCTAGGTGTTATTAGAAATTTCAACAGCATATTGCTTTCTTACTGCTTGAAAGGGGTTGGAAATGTTTTAGGGTCAACTTCTTCTTGAGTTCATCTATTTGAAAAGATTTTATTTAATTAAAAAGAGTTATCAGGCAAATCTTGGACTAGAGAAGATTCTTATTTTAGAGACTAGAACATGCTCTTAATATAAAACTCTCGTTTCAATCCATTATTCTGCCCAATCTATTATGGAGCCTTCAAACCAATACGTCTCTATAATATTTTTCTATACTTTTTTGTGTTCCCTAAAAATTCTGTTTATTATGATACTCATCTTAGTTTTGACTTAATTTTGTTATTGAAAAAGTCCACGATCTGATTTACCACTAAGGTAAGGAGATACATACTTCTTAATAATTCATCCCTAACTCACAACAAACATAAAAAAACATAAAACAAACGTTAAAACACCAGATATATTATTTAAAGTGCAAAAGTAAGTAATAATTAAAAAGTTTTCTAATTAGTTTAAACACAAGTACTTTGTAACATATACGACTTAAACTCAAATTATACTAGATTAACGTGTGAGCACACACAACAAATCATATAATGAGATAAATTTACATAAAATTTCTATCTATGTGGTAACATCTTTGGGTTGTTTGTGACAATCACTCCACAACAAATAATTCACTAAGCAATAAAACAATTACAACCTTGACAAAAATAAAACCAACAATATCTTTTTCAATCGAAACTTCTGTTCGAACTGCTTATTTCTATTGTTGCTTTCCGCCCTATAACAACCTGTTCGATACATGAACCCAATTCTCCTCCAAAGCTAATACCATCTAATGCGGTGTGACTAGAAACTGTAGATTAATAGTGTGAAGTGAAAATAACAATAATCCTTGGAGGCCATCCTCAAACACAAACCTCCAATGATCACCGTGGGGACACATAGTCAATTCATGTATAACACAAAGCTAACAATTGGAGATCTTATCACAATGACCTAATCAATCTCACAAGTTCAACACATATGCACTCTATTTTACCCACAAGACTATAGTATAAATATGTAAGCTCTTCAAAAGAAATATGAGAATCAAATGTGATTATCAATGCAAATTTTGTTAGAGTCTTAGCACATTAAGTATCAATGAGGAAGAGATAAATAAAGGGGTATTTATAGAAGGAATTCTAACGGCCTGGACACCTCGTTGCACCCTTGTTGAGGGTTCGTCGACGTGCCAAAAATCATGTTTTTTTTATCCAAAAAATGTAGAATAATTTCCATAAATATCCTTATGAAGAGTATGAAATTGAGCTTTTGTTTGATTTGCTATGGCTAAAGATACATGGTATATGATAGAGGGTTAAAGTCTTTCATTGTCATACCGGAATGCACACATTCTCACATGAATACAAGTAGATCTTTTCAGCTTGAATTAAAAAGTACTTTCCTTGGGCTTCAAGTGTTTTGCTCTTTTTATTTATTTTTTGTTGTTGTTGTTGTTGTTGTTGTTGTTGTTGTTGTTGTTGTTGTGGGGATGGTGGTGCTAAGGAATGATCTTTGTTTTGTTTATCAAACTGTTTTTTCCATCTTGCTTTAAAGCAAACATGCTTGTTTGTGCATTCCAGACATATTCACTCGTAACATATTCTCTTAGAAAAATAATACAATAAAACGACATTAACTTACATTCAGTTACAAATGTAAGACTAAATCTGAACCACTTTCAGATTGCTTGTAAAGTTGGGGATCCAAGTATTCCTCGTCCTTGGAGTAATTATTCTTTAATAAGAGAAAATGAAACTGCTGAAGATGGTGGGAATGTTGCTGGAAATAAAAATTCAAGTTTTTTGGGGTCTCAGAGAGAGAAAGAGAGACTTATTCTAATGAGGCTGAGAATGATGACTCTCAGCTCCAGGAATTTCTAGAAGTCATGCAGCCATGGGTTAAGTCAAAATTGTGGCCAAATGACAGATCAATAGCCCCTGTGGCTAACAAAACTGGAAAAACTACAGTGAAGCACTCTTTAACAAACAAGGGAAACAAGAATGAATTATTTTCATTGCATGTGGAGGATAATGAGATGGAAAATGAGTTGTGGAATGAGCTGGATGCTCACAAATCTGAAAATCTAGCTCAGAGTGATGTAATGTCGGATATGAATTACTTTAAGAGCAGAATGAAAAAGGATTGGTCTGATTCAGACAATGAGGAAGGTCCTGAAAATCCCAATGGTGAAATGCTTGACGAAGGGAACCCCTTAACAAATCTAAAAGAAGAGAACGACGATGTTCTTAAGACTGGTGACCTTTTTGTTCGTAATCTGCCATATACAACTACGTACACATCTTTCTCCTTTAATGCAGGCTCTTTGTTAAATTGTGTACATATATATAAAGTATTATCTTTTATGTATGGTTGTAACTAGTGGAGTCCATAAACCGGTCGGAGAATCATAATTTTAATACGAACTTAATCAAGTTCTAATATCGAAATTAAACTTATTCTCCTTCTTTGTGTGAATCTTTTAGAAAACAAATAAATAGAACTCAAAATAAAAACATGCACAAAATCAACACAAGTAATTTACGTGGAAAAACCTTCACGGTGTAAGATAGAAACAACCACGATACTTTTCTCCAAAACTTCCACTATCAAGAAACAATTGCACAACAGTTCTCTCTAGGTAAAACTAGAGGCAAACAATCAACAATATCATCAAGAATACACTTTTTGGAAACTAACAATTATTTCAAGAAAAATGGAGAGATCTAACCCAATTCGTAGTCACTGTGTACTGCTCATAATTTCCCAAACCGATGAGCCAAATCCAAATCCCACCATACAGATTAAAGAGTCTTGAGTCTTGAACCTGCCTGCAAAATTTCAGCTTAGTCGAACCACAAACGACCTTTAATCGGATCACTTGATGAAGACTTGCTGGAGAAGGAGAAACTGAAAAACTGCTCAATTTTTCTGCTGCAGTTGCTACTTTTCTGCACACGTTTTTCTCTGTTGATTTTTTCACTTACACCAAACCCTAAATGTGTTTATTAATGAAGCAATGTAATGACATAATTGCCCCCTTCTTACTCCATGGGCTTTTAAGCCATATAAGCTTTCCTTGGGTTCCTCCAAATCAAGAGAAAAACCCAACAGTCCAGATCGGACCAAATTGAAAAACCAAACCGAATCGGACCAAATGATTTTATAAATCAAACGGTTCGGTCCGATTTGTATTAATTTTTAAACCTATCGATCCGGACCGGATCGAACCGATTTATTAATATATTAAAATTTTTATATTATTTTTCATTGGAGGGGTCCAAAATCAAACTAAATAGGAAATCGGTCCGATCTGATCTGATTAAATTTTTTTTCTACAAAATTGAACCGAATTAGACCGATGATCACCCCTAGTTATAACTATGTGTTGAAACAACTGTAACAATTGGTTTTTGTTAATAATTATACGTTTGCATAATAATATAATTAATGGTTTAATTATTTTATTAGTATTCGAACTTTTATAACTTCACGCATATCTTATATGATTTAATTTTCAAATTTTTATATAAATAATTACTGTTTGATAATTAATAAATTTATGATATAAAATTTTGGAAACGATACATGAAATTTTAAAAATTTAAAAACTAAATCACGTGTTTTAAAAATTTGACACTTATTCGTCAAATTTTAAAAAATTGTGAAATAAATCTTACCATTTAAAATTTTTGGTAACTAGTGTAATTCTTAAATTCTATTTCTTTCACCAGGGAAGAGGAGTTGGAGATGTTGTTTAGCAAGTTTGGAACAGTCGCACAGGTCCATCTTGTCCTTGATAGAGATACAAAACGGTCCAAGGGTATTGCTTACATTCTCTACACTATTCCAGAATGTGCAGTTAGGTACATGGTTTGGCTTTAAAATTGCGAATTTGTTTCTTTCAATATTTTTTTGAGCCATAATTTTTCTGTTTTAAAGATCTTGGTCAATTAAAGAACAAATGTTCTTTTTCTTAAATGTTCAAAGCTTCCCTATCTACCCATTTATCTTTATATATGATTTGGACATGATGAATCAGTAACTTGGTCCTTCACATTTCCAATTTTTAAACTCAAAATAATGGGTTTGTATGACCTTTACATCAGTTTCTTGGTATTCATTCTGGTGATTAAAGCAGTGCCTTTCTCTTCTATAGCCTTTCATTAATTCATTTACCTTTGTAGCTGATGCATTATTGTTTATTTATTAGTTGAAGTACTGTTTCTTTTCAGTTTCTAATTTATCATGTTCTAGGTTTTGAAGGGTCTTGTTTAGTAAATGAGTAAAGAGAAATAGCAAAGAAAAAATTAATTTTTGAATCCATAGCATATAGGTTATTTGTAGATATAATATTATATATATTATTGAGATAATCGTAAGTAATTAAATGTTTGCATGATATCAAACTTAATTAACACTTAATTATTTTTTTAATTAGTTTATATTGAACTTGTTTTTTTTTTGTAATTGTTTATGGCCTTGTCAGGTTGAAGTATTTTTTTCCGGTAACTGCGTCCGATTTTACGCACTTTCAAAGCGCCTAGCGAACGCAGAAATTGATTATCAGTTCAAGGCATGTCGGGATCTGTAGCCATGGGCGATGCGAGTTCGTGGGCACGAGCGCTTGTGAGGATTTCTCCCTACACCTTCTCTGCTGTCGGAATTGCCATATCCATTGGCGTTTCTGTTCTTGGCGCTGCCTGGTGCCCCACTCAATCATTTATCTTTTAAATTTTCTGATTTAAATTTACAATCCTGAAAAGAATTTGTCTGCTTGTGTGAATTTCACAGGGGAATTTACATCACTGGAAGCAGCTTGATTGGTGCTGCAGTCAAAGCTCCTCGGATTACGTCCAAAAATCTGATTAGGTAATCAATCCCCTAATTTCTTTATAAGTTTTGACGCGGATAATGGCTTTGATCTGAATAGGTTTAATTGGGGTTTCTTTTGCTAATGTTGGGACATTTGACTTTGATAGGATTAGGAGTGAAAATTTATTAAAATGTCGTGTTGGTTTGTTCATTGTACGACAGCTTTGTTTATATATTTATTTTGTGATTGGAAGAATTACCATTGCATACCTTTTAGTCCTTTAACGATGTTATAAGCATTTTACCTAATAGATGGATTGATACTTAAAGTTTAGTTGTATATTGTTGAGATCTCTAAGGGTGGGTGGTCCAGTAGGGACCGGAATGTGTTGCGATGAATAGTATTCTTTGTTCAGGGTATTGCAGATATGCATAATGTAGCCAAATAGAGCTACTGGTGTGTTAAATGAGGTTGAACCTGCGCACCAAACAGGAATCTGGTTGGTTTTAAACTCAAATAATAGTCGGTTTTACATATGATATCAGCACAAGTTTCATGATTTATTCTTTTAGTTGAAATCCTTTAAACTGAAATGGCATTAGGCTCCTTCTTTGTTGTCTTTTTTAACCCTATGTAAAGCAGTCTTGAATTGAGATTTACTTTTTCCCTTGATTCGATGACCATAACTAAAGTAGATTTGTCAAAAGGAAATCTGGTTTCATTAAAATTTTTAGTCAGAATGAACTTAAACGGGAAAAACAGTTGAAGTTGATCAAAACTTGTGTTTTTGCAGTGTAATATTCTGTGAAGCTGTTGCTATATACGGAGTCATTGTAGCAATTATCCTACAAACAAAATTAGAAAGCGTTCCAGCATCACAGATCTATGCTCCGGAATCTCTCAGAGCAGGATATTCAATCTTTGCCTCTGGAATAATTGTTGGTTTTGCAAACCTCGTCTGTGGGTGCGTCACTTCCCTTGTAAATTTTCTTAGATTTATGTTGAATACTCTTTAAAACACATTGTATAACTTGTGTATGTCAACAGGTTATGTGTTGGTGTAATTGGAAGTAGTTGTGCTTTGTCTGATGCCCAAAATTCCTCACTTTTTGTGAAGATCCTTGTGATTGAGATTTTTGGAAGTGCACTGGGGTTGTTTGGAGTGATTGTTGGAATAATCATGTCAGCCCAAGCAACATGGCCTGCAAAGACAGCTTAATTTACCATCTTATGATCTTTGGTACGTCTAGCTCGTAGTCATTGCTTATTTATATATTATGTACTCCATTTGTACTTTTGTATCTTGCTTCTTAGGATTACTTATTTAATTAAACATAGCTCAATTCATATTTAATTTGAGTCAATAAAGACAAACTCAAATCAAATACAAATTAGTTGATCCAAATTATTCATTGTATGTTTTTTTTAGTTAATTGAACTTTTTTTAAAAATTGAAAAAATATGTTTAAATATTAAAGATATTTGCCCAAACAACGTTACATGAAATACCAAATGATATTACAATAATTTATATGTACGTTTATGGAGATAATATAATTCATTATACACAACAACTAGTCTTTTGAACAAAAGATAAATTAAAACTACTGAACAACTTATGTATACAACAAAATTTACGGAGATAATATAACTCTTCACACACAACCTGCTATGTTACAATAACTAGTTAATAAGTATTTGACCCACATCGCGTGTTTCCTTTATAGCATACTTATTATAATAACTTGTTAAAGTGACTATTTCATTCCCATATCTATTTTGATAGATTTGATTGCTATATTTGTACTTCTCTTGTTGAATATTATGAGATGTCAAATAAAGAGTCTCAAAGTGTGTTTATATTCATAATCTTTTTGACATCACCTAATACTTTTTTCAATTTGAAAAAACGTTAATGATTATTTCATCTCTTTTTATTGTGTTTTTTATTACATTAATTATGTCATCTTTATCAATCTCTATATTATTTCTTTGATTGAAATTGAACCATATTTGTAAGTTAATAGCTAAAAGCTAAAACAATAAACAAATTAATTAACCAAAAGCTATAAAACACAATACAGATTTATCATACATAATTGGACACTTTTACTCTAAGTGCACATTAACTAAATCTTTCTTAGAGAATACAGATTTATAACACTAACTCATAATTTATGAACAAAATATAGTAATATTAATATATCCACTTTTCAAACTGTAATTTGTATATTGCTTTTACATTATTTCTTTTCTTTTTGAGATTTTATTTGTGATTGAATTTGTAACGTATTATAGTTTTTTTTCGTTAACAAATTAGTTTGAATCTAATTCGATTTTTTTCGAGTTATTTATACTTGTTTGAATTTGATCCAAATTTAATTCGATTCATGTTCGATTCAAGTTCGACTTGATTAATCGAGTTATGCCACAAATTATCACCCCTAATAGATATCAAACATCTATATTTCAAACCTCCGTTATCCAATATAGAGAGATATAATGTTACCTAACGACTTCTAAGCTATTTACAAAGAAAACGTAAATGTTAAATGAATAATGAATCCATACTCACAAAAACTTTAATGTCAAAAAAGTACACTAAACTTCCAAATAACACAAGGATTCTCGAATGTTGCACAAAACATATAACAAGAAAGATATCTCTTATAAGAGAGATCTGTAATGATACATAAAAAAGACAAGAAGATAAAAATAGAAAAATATATAAGAACCTCTGTAAATACAAAATGAAAAATAAGATTAAACAAAAATAGATAAATATATATATATATATATAAATGTTATGATAAACAGATAAAAATATCCCAAAACTAGAGAAAGGGAAGAAGAGTGAAAAACTTTACTCTTTGGATGAGTTTAAGCTATCTTTACACCACTAGGTAAGTAGTTCTTTGGATAAGTTTGTATTTTCGTTGTTATTTTTGTTTTTATCTTCCTCTTTTTTAATAGAATTAGACATAAAATTAAAGCTAATTATCTTAAATTATGATATTATATGCTTTAGGTGGATAATAAAAATAAATGCGTTAGATTTCCAATTAAATTGTATATGTGTAACACTTTATTAAAGAAAAAAAACTAATAAAATGGGTTGGATTGTTCAGTTTAAAGCATTTTTGTATCTATTGTATTGTCTATAATCCACCCGTAATTTCGATAAAAAATGTAACGTCTTTTACTTTCAACCTAATCGAACCTTGAAACATTCGACCCTCAAAACACGTCTCTAATTATTTATCGTTTTTTTAGATTATAGTTTAAAAGATTTTATAACTTTTATTTTAATTTTCTTTTTTTTTTATTTTAAGAGTTTTAATTCTGTAATTTTTAAATAAAATTAATTTAATCTAATTTTTTTAAGAAAAAAAATTAGATTTCTATTAATGTTATTTATAAAAAACATATTATATCATAGTTCATAGAAAAATTTGATCGTGCACTTGGTTGAAACATTGATTTTTAAAATTGAATTATAGTATAGTTTTATTTATTTTCCTATTTATCCAAACGAGGAGTTATCACTTATTCACTTATAATTAATCAAATCAAAATATATAAAATATGAAATGAAAGATTGTTTAAAAATAAATTGAAAAAATGGATAACCCTATAAATCTTCATTTCCAAGAAAAACCCTGTTACTCTGATAGCTTTAATCCGCCGCTTCCACCTAAAACCCCAACAAACCCTAAGGCGCATATAACACCTCAAGTTGCAATGCCGGAGGTCGACATTTCCCGCTCGGAGAAGAAGAAAAAGAAGAACAAAGCAGCTAAGGATGAAGAACCACTCAACGGTTTGCCTCCCGATTCAACTCAGAAAGACGCCGATTTCATGATCAAGCCTCAAACTTTCACTCCTCCAGTTGATACTTCTGAGTGGCCAATCCTCCTCAAGAACTACGACCGCCTCAACGTACGCACCGGACACTACACTCCACTTCCCTCCGGTTACTCCCCACTGAAGCGTCCTCTTGAAGAGTATATCAAGTACGGTGTTATTAATCTTGATAAACCATCAAATCCATCTTCACATGAGGTCGTTGCTTGGATTAAACGAATCCTGCGGGTCCAGAAAACGGGTCACAGTGGTACGTTAGATCCCAAAGTCACTGGTAATCTTATTGTTTGTATTGATAGAGCCACAAGGCTCGTAAAGTCCCAGCAAGGTGCTGGGAAAGAGTATGTTTGTGTTGCTCGGCTGCATTCGGCCGTGCCTGATGTAGCTAAGGTGGCTCGGGCTCTGGAAACGCTCACTGGGGCTGTTTTTCAGAGGCCACCATTGATTTCTGCTGTGAAGAGGCAGCTTAGGATTAGAACTGTGTATGAAAGTAAGCTTCTTGAGTATGATGTAGACAGGCATTTGGTTGTTTTCTGGATTTCATGTGAGGCTGGAACTTATGTTAGGACACTTTGTGTTCATTTGGGTTTGATTCTGGGTGTGGGTGGACATATGCAAGAGCTTAGGAGGGTGAGGTCTGGGATTATGGGTGAGAAAGATAACATGGTTACTATGCATGATGTGATGGATGCTCAGTGGCTTTATGATAATTTTAGGGACGAGAAATATTTGAGAAGGGCGATTATGCCTCTTGAAGTACTTTTGACTAGTTATAGGAGATTAGTCGTGAAGGATTCTGCAGTAAATGCTATTTGTTATGGTGCAAAGTTGATGATTCCGGGTTTGTTAAGATTTGAGAATGATATTGAGGTTGGTGATGAAGTTGTTCTTATGACTACGAAAGGAGAAGCCATAGCTTTGGGCATTGCAGAGATGACAACGGCTGTGATGGCAACTTGTGATCATGGTGTGGTGGCAAAGATTAAGAGAGTGGTAATGGATCGAGATACTTACCCCAGGAAGTGGGGTTTGGGTCCGAGAGCATCAATGAAGAAGAAATTGATTGCGGAAGGGAAATTGGACAAGCATGGGAAACCTACAGAGAATACTCCTCAAGAATGGTCGAGGAATGTGGTGTTACCTAGTGGTGGGGATTCTATGGTTGCTAGTCTTGCAGCTGCAGTGGAACCTACAGTGGAGAAGGAGGAGAAGAAGAAGAAGAAGGACAAAAAGAAGGATGAGGGGCTCAAGCGCAAATTAGATGAAAGCATAGAAAGCCATGTTCCTGTTTCTTCTAAGAAAAGGAAATGCGAAGAAGTTGAGGCTGAGAAAGAAGTGAAGGAGGTTGAAACTGAGAAAAAAGAAAAGAAGAAAAAGAAGGATGAAGAGGATGCTACTAATGGGGAGAAGTCTGAAAAGAAAAAGAAGCACAAAGATAAAATTGAAGCTGGTTCACCTGAAACAGAGAAGTCAGAGAAGAAGAAAAAGAAGAAGAACAAGGAAGCTGAGGATGATGGTGCTGATCCTGCCAAAGTCATTGGAGAAAGCAAAGACACTGTTGAGGCTGATAAGAGTGAGAAGAAGAAGAAGAAAAAGAAGAACAAAGATTCCGATGAAGATTGAGTGACAGGTTCAGGACTTCGTTCTTTAAATGTATCAACTTTTAATGTTAAGTCAGGGTGGTTTTATTTGCAATGGGTACATGCTATAGTATCTGTAGCAATTTGATTGAAACCCCCACAAGAACTAGTTTTCACAGTTTTGCTCTGTGCGGCAGGCTATGTTCTCTTTTAATTTATGTTTATTTTTATTATTAAATATGTTCCTGTTATTTTTTATGCATTAATTCCATGTTTTCCCTACTTTCCCTGTAATTTTTTTTTCATGCTATGTTTTTTGTTAGAATAATCATTGGTATTGATCATAGATGTGATATGTGTTTGTTTCTTCTAAATGTAACTAAGAAGCAAAATCCTATATATTCATGAAGTGTATGAGGTTAGTCAATTAGTTGCGAGTTTTTTTCTTGTTTTGATCCAAAGCGATAATTGATTAGAGTAATTATTCATTGTTCTATAAGTTCATCAATTATATTCTTTTATTTTTCTATTAAGTATAGGGTATTTGTTTTTTTCCCAAAAAAAAAAAAAGAGTTTTACTAATTTTGAATTTCATTGACTTGAATAATCAAGTCATTACATAATCTTGGACCAATGAATAATTTTTTTAATTGATAGATGGATTTTCATGCATCTAAATAAACAGCATTAATTTATATTTTAATTGTATGGTATGCATCTTCTATAATGGGTCAAGTTTGCATCTCCTACATATCTTCTATGTATATAATATGTACATGATTTGATTTCATGCTCAAAGTGTGGCATGTTATTAAGTGGCCACCTGTGTAAATTTTGGACATGTTTAATCCCACCATGAAATTCGATTTGTATTATTTAACACCTTGGTTATCAATATTATTTGTTCCCCTCTCATTGTCACTGAAATATTATTATCATTATGACAGGTTCTCTGTTCTCTTCGGAAATCAAACCCCTGTTTTGGTAGAGTTGAAACTGAAGCATTCCTTGCCCTAAATGTAGCACAGGAGTTGTATTGGAAAGGTAAAGGAAATGTCTAAACTCTGTTTTCTGCTTGTCGTCAGATTTTTCTGCCCTTTTGCCCTTTTCATTGAATTTTTATTATTATTAAAATAGAGCTGAAATGATTCTTGGCGCATATTTATATTTTGACATTGAAGCAAAAAAGTTCCTTTGAAATTGTGAAATATGATTAACTGATAAAATCTACTAAACTATTGTAGTTTGTCAAAATTGAGAGATAAGGGTCTTTTAAAAAATAAAATAAAATAAAAAAACACTACGTGGTGAGCATCAAGTGAACCCTTTCAAAATGCCGTATCATAATTATTTTAGTAATCAAATCAAATTCATACGATAATTAATTGTAGTTCAATGCTATGTAGTCCATTAGGTATATAGAAGGTTTAGGATTCAGGTTTCAATTTAAAATGTGTGAATAGTTTAGTTATTAAAAAAAAAGTATAGTATTCACAAATTTCAGGGCAAAAAATGGTCATGAATTTAATGCTTCAGTTACAGTTAATAGTACAATTAAGCTGCGCTGCATCAACAACATTGTTGAAGTTGATGAGATCTATGATCAGCTTGTACAAGCATGACAACATTAAATCACTTTTTATTCATCCTTTATTTCTCACATTTTTTTGAAGGAAAATTATAGTTACAATATTCTTTCCTTGAAACCTATACATAATACTGAATTATTATTAGGCTTTAATGCGCCTTAAGGCAAGGTAAGCCAAAATTCTATATCCAAAAAACATAAACAACATGACACAAATGCTGAACATAGGGCTAATTTGTCCAACAACATCATCTTCTATAAACTTGCAACTAGCAGCCCTAACACTTGCATGGTGATGCGAACAACCTAACAAAGAGGAAATTTTTTCCCCATCTCCATATTGAACATTGATGAGAAGCCTATAAGAGTAATATGTAGTAGAAATATACTTGATCCAAGACAAACAAGAGGGGATCTTATGCACGTAATAACCCCCGGTTAACACAAAAGCTAACATGGTCACAGTTACTAGGGTTGAAGCTTGTTTAGCATCCATAATTGCAGCACCTAAAGCAAGGCCAAGCCCTTGAGAAACGAGCACATAACCAAGCAAAACCAACAATGTAAGAAGAAAAGACTCCAATTCAGGTTTTAATCCTGCCATCCAATATGTGGTAGAGATAAAAATCGTAGGGAGAATGAGTTCCATTGGGAGGTCTCCAACAATCCGTGACATGAAATATGAAGAGAGAGTGTACATACCGGATGTCCTTTCTTTCATGAAAATAGCACGTTCTTGAGGAAAGGCAAAAACTGCATTAAAAGAAGGAAGAACTCCCCAAAATATGGAAATGAAGAAGAGAAGACCTAAACGGTCTCGAATATCCATGAAATCTGAATGCCACCACATTAAACCAGCTAATAACGCCGCAATGATTACTTGAAAAACTCTAAGAGTGTTGAAAGATTCGTGCTTTCGTTCTTTGAGACTTCTTTGTAACAAAATGCTGAAATGATTGCACCAAGTTGAGAGACTCATATTGCAATAGGAGGCTGCTCTGCTTTCTTTTGAAGAATTGGTATCCGATCTGTAAGGTTGATATTTATTTGCAACATAATTAGTAGTAGCATCCAAACAAGCAGCATTCACCTTTGGAGCTAATATTGTATTGTATGAGGAAACTAAGTTTTGCTTCACATTCGGCTTATCTCTTTCATTTTGACCATTATGATGGAAAAAACCTACATAATTCAAACCAATTGTGTCAGAATATAATTTAAATTAAACAAGCTAGTAAAAACCAGCAAGACAGAAGCATAAGAATAGAAAGGCAACAAAAGAATGAAGAAAGATAAAACAGGAAGGAATAAGAACTTTCTAGACAAGTGAACTTTTAACATGAATCTCATTTTGGAGTTAATAAAAGAGAGCCAAAAGTATTAAAACAATTGTAAAATTAAATCCAGAAATGCCTAGCCAGTTTTGATTGTAGGCAAACTTGTGTTTTCACAAAGAAGTCATCTAATCAGGAAATACAAAGAATAGGACAAATAAAAGAGAATTAATTTCTACAAATAATATACTAATATTCTAATGAATAAACATAGAATGTATAAGAAATAATATTTGAGAAATAAAAGCAGTTAAATAGGGGAATAAGTTCCCATAACTTTGTGATATATATAGAAATAAAGAATTTTAGAAAAATAATAATAAAGGGAAGACCTGTTCATTATCAAACAGAGTACTTTTTTAATCAATATCATAATTATAGAACTTAGAAGCTGTACGTAGCATTCTTCTTCTGCTACTTTTTTTTCCTTTTAATTAATTTGCAAGGCAACATAAAACTATAAAAAAGAGGCCGATAAATTGATCATAGAGGCTCCTTGAAATAGGAAAATAAATAGCACATAACTAGATCTTTGAAAAATAAACAAATCGAAAAGAAAAAGGGTGAAAAAAGCACCATGAACAAAGAATAATTGTTTAATTAATAAAGTATAATATAAATCAAATAGTGAGAGGCATAAATAAAATGAAGAGGCAAATAATAATAACAACTATAAGTAGCACGTATTAAACAGCTGAATAATAATAATATATAATAAAAGGCTGACAACTATTGTTGGGTGGTAAGTTTCCATTCGTATTCAAAAGGTAGCTCGGTGTATATTTGGTTGAATGTATTAAAATATAATTAGAATTAATTCTTTTTAATTTTATGTTTTGTTGTGTTGAAAAGTAAAAATGAAATGAAATCGATTCTTAAAAGATAAAGAATCACAATTCCTCTTCTCTTTAAGAAATCATAATTTCATTGCTATCTCAATTTTTTTTTACCCCAATTTTGTATATAATCCTAAATTCTAGATCTCAAATCTAAAAACCCTAAACCAAAAATCCTATTTAAAAAAATAATTTTAACCTTAAATCTTAATCCACAAATATAATCCTAAATCTTAATCCACAAATATAACCCTAAATCTTAATCCCCAAATATAACATTAAACCCTAAACCTTAAACCTCAAATCCCGAAACCCTATTTAGAAAAATAATAATTTTAACCTTAAACTTTAATCCACAAATATAACCCAAAACTCAAAACCCTAAATCTCAAATCCTAAGACCCAAAATCCTATTTAAAAAAATAATAATTTTAACCCTAAATCTTAACCCACGAATATAACCCTAAACTCTAAACCTCGAATCCCAAAACCCTAAATCCTAAATCTCAAAACCCTAAACCCTATTTATAAAAATTATAGTTTTAACCTTAAACCTTAACACACAAATATAACCCTAAACTCTAACCCACAAATATAACCCTAAATCTCAATTCTCTCAAAACCCTAAATCCTATTTAAAAAAATAATAATTTTAATAATATATTTTATTTTTAAATAATTATTATTTTAAAAAATAATTATTTCAAGAATGTATTTTATCAAACAAAAAATAATAATTAAATAATATTATTTAAATTTTATTAAATATAGAGGTATTAAAATAATATATAGTGTTTTATCTCATTCTAACTATAAACCAAACACTATAATTTAAATTTTTTTAATTTTTTTTATTTCAATAATTAAATCAAACAAAACTATTTCATTTTCGTTCTATTTTCTGTTAATTAAAACAAACCACACCTTTAACGTCTATGGGTACCTCCCTAACACAATATCTCTATTTCTTAGAAAAGTGTTTCCTCTTTTGATTTTTCTGAATAATTATTAATCAATAAAATCACAATTTCGTGGCTTGAATTTAGATAATGGTGAGCAGGCAGCTCAACACGTGTTGCTATTTAACATGTCCTATGCTCTTTGATTGAGCCTAAATTATTTGGATAGAAAATTGCACGAGCCATTATATTATTATTTTAATATTTATTATTGTCAAGTTTTTTAACGCTATTTTAAAAATATTTATTTAATCAAAATTAAATTTTATTTTATACCTCAAAAAATAAATAAAGAACAATCTTGTTTTATCTTTTTTTCTTCCATTCTCTCTTTCTTATTTACATAAAATTCTCTTTAATTTTTTTTCTTTTAAAACTCACCCTAAATTCTATATCCTAAATAGTCGATCTTAAATTTTAAAAACTAAATCTTAAATCCTAAATTTTAAATCTAACAAATAATGAGAAAGAGATAAAAAAAAAAGAAAAAGATTAAAAATTATAATAAAAATTTTAAAGTACTAAAATACCCTTTTTACTTTTTATATACATATTTTTTAAAATACTTTTAAGATAACATTTAAGAACTTAACAATAATAAATATCAAAATATCAAAACTATTACTAATAAATTACTATGCCCAAATTATTATTTAGGAAAAGAAAGTGATGAACAACACTTTTGAGAGTCTATTAGTCAGATCCAATTCCACGTTAGTTTTAAAGGTCAAATATTTGTTTAGAAACTTACAATAAGCAAATAATGAACAATCACACTTAAATGGTTAGTATTTTTTTTTAAGAAAAAAAGAATGTTATTTTATTGTTATAGAAATATATAAACACTAATACAACTAACGTAACATAATTTTATTCACGAGTCCAATCAGAATCAATTATATTCCAAAGTATAAGCAAACAAAATATAGACATATTTTATGGATAAATACTATAACTAGTTGATGACTTCTCACGCAATCGATTCCGTCACTAGCTTCTCCACTACAATCAAACTTTATATAATAGCTTTTATGGTGTCAAAGAATAGACTAAAAGTTAAAGAGAAAAAGAAAAAGAAAAAGAAAAGGAAATTTTTTTTTTTTTGTTTGTTTAATTTACCTATTAAAGTTGTCAATGTTTTTGCCAAAATGAGACTCCTTAGCCATAAAAGGTCCAAGTCAAAGAACACTTCTCCCTTAACACTTCTTTATACTTTGCTACGTGACATGTCTGTCCCAACATATACCCTCCATTATTGTTCTATTATTCTTTGTCTTTAATAATTACCGACATTGAATATTGCTTAAAGCCTCTCATCATCCAATCAATCTCATACTTGAATACGTACCCATTCTAAGTTTCTAGACATTCTTCTTTCTATTCAAAAAAACAAAAGAACAGTTCAAGGGAGTTGAAAAATGAATTAATCATACATCGTATATAACTTGTGACAAGGTCAATATATCTATTAGTATTGATTTCACAATTAGTGGCCGGCTTAAGTACTTCTTAATTAATTAATAGAACTTATAAACCATTTTGAAGGGAAAAAAAAGTTATATTAAAACCTTTAAACATATTTTTCTTCAAATTACTAGTCAAGTAAAGCAAAGAAACAAATTAAAGCTAAATATATGTATTTGATGATAATCTTTCAGGTGCGAGCTGGGAAAAACTATAACCTAAAGTACTATATTTGCTTCCATAAACCTCTTGTTTGCTAAGAGTGTATAAGTATGAATTATATTACTATACATTGATTTTTTTAAATGAAGAAACATAAAAAAATTTAAATTATTTTACTTTATGTGTATCACTAATATTATTATTTTGTAATTGATATGTGTACCAGTTCTCAAAGCAAGCTCACTGAAAGGACACATTAGTTTGAGGCGATTATGTTAAAAATTAAATATATATTAATCCCACCTCTTACAATTACGAACTTTTGAAAAGAAAAAAAAAAGAAGATATTTGACACTTTTTTATTGTATCAAAACAACAAGTAAAAATAGTAGGTAAAAATAGGAGAATATATTTCACTCTTGAAAAAAATATAAATGATAAATATTTGTAAAAAAATATATTTCACAGTTAAAAAAGTGTTAAAAAATATAAATAAAATGTTAACTTCATCTTCAACAAACTTTAGATTTTAAAAGCATCTATAGATTTCTTTAATCTAAACAAGTAAAAATAGTAGGTACAAATTTATTGAATATTCTTAATGAAATCACCAAAACTTACAATTTTTTTTAGTACAAACCTGTGTGTCAGGGGCACATTTTAAAAAAAAACTATTTATAAATTTTTATTAAATTAAAATATTCAAATACTCATAATTATATTTTTATCATGCAATGCAACTTGTACCTGATCGAAAAAAGAAAAGTAAATTATATGATCATAAGGGAGATCTATTACCCATATCTAAGCATGATGAATTATACACATTTGTCTATAACGTAGTGTGTGGTTTACATGGTCTAAACTCACTTCTCCTTCGTACAATTTTTTTATTAAATAAATAAATAATAGCTAGATATTGGTGTTCATGGCACTGATGATCACCACCAAGCCAATTACATAATAAATCATAAGAATCGATTATAAAAATGTTCTATTAGTTATTATTAAAGTATATAAAAATCTATTAATTTTTACGTGGGATAAAAAAAGTTTAATAAATATTAAAAAATATTATATTGTATATTTTAAGTCTTAAACTTTAAACATTTTTGGAGTTTAAATATTATTTTTTAATAATTATTGGATATCTAACACCCTGTTTAAAAATGAATGAATTTTTGTACATTATTATCGTAATTAATAGACAACTGCTACTCTTATTCCTAATATCCTGTGAAATTCTTTACATGAAAACCAAAAAAACAAACAAGATAACTGTTAATTTGTTTAATTAATATTTTTTAAAAATTAATCATTACACGTTTGAGTTTTAAACAAGATAATTTAAATATATCAATAAAGATATATAACATAATTTTTTTAAACTATCGAATGTAAACCGTTAGATTTATAAGAAATACATATTATTTTTTTAATACATTATTAAATATATAGAAAAGAATTCGTTAACTTTATAGAATAATATTGTCATTTTAATAAAATTAATATTAAATGAATTGTGATATTAACAAAAAAGGATTGTTACAATATCACCTTAATTTTTAACTAATATCGTGTTAAAATATAATTAATTATAGAATTCAATTTTTTTTGTTAATTAATGATGCTTAGAACTCTTTTTTTCACAAAAATAAAAAATCGAAAAAAGAAGAAGAATGCAAAGTGATGAAATTAATTAATTAATATGATGCATACGTACCATTAGCTAGATCAAGCAGAAAATCAGCAGGGTTCATGGGAAAGGAAGGCGAGAAACCAACCGACTCCAAATAGCTCATTGCCTCATTTGCTTTACCAAAATACAAACAACTTCCTTCACTCAATACCAATACCGAATCAAACATTTGATATACCCGACTTGACGGTTGATGTATCGACGTTATTATAGTCTTCCCCTTCTCAGCCAACGAACTTAACGTCGTCATCAACCTATGAGCCGCCGTCGAATCCAAACCCGATGTCGGTTCATCCAAAATCAACAAACTAGGGTTTAACATCATCTCATGACCGATACTTATTCTCTTCCTCTCCCCACCTGATACTCCTCTGATGATACTGTTCCCTATAATCGTGTTCTTACATTTCTCCAAACCTAATTCCGAAATCACCGACTCGGCCACCGATATTTTCTCTTTTCGGGTTAGGCTTTTCGGTAGGCGAAGAAGGGCACAGAAAATCAAGGTCTCTCTAACTGTCAAGTGTGGATAGAGAACGTCGTCTTGCGTCACAAATCCGGTTCGTCTCAGTACGGATCTGTTTAGTCTCTCCCCGTTTGCGAGAACTGTTCCACTAAAACCGTGTCCTTGAAGTCTCCCAGCGAGCGCATTTAGTAGCGTTGATTTTCCGCTACCAGATGGACCAAGAACGGCTAGGATTTCTCCTGGTGATGCCATTCCGGTAATCCCATTTAAGATTGTCTTTTCTGCAATCGTGGTCGTTGGTCCTTGATGATCGGATTTTGTGGGCCCGCATTCAAATATTTGTTTGATACAACTTTCTTCGGTTATTTTGCTCTGAATCTTCAGTCGATAATACACGTCTATGAACTGCATGATGCACATAAAACTTAAAATGATTAATTAAAAATTTGAGTCCAGTCCAGTCCAGTCCAGTCCAGTCGAGTCATTATTATTATTATTATTATTATAACATTGGTTTCATTATTATATATAAAAAGAATTTAACTGATGCTATTTATCTGATTTACTGATAAATAAACTAGAGAAAAGTTAATTTTACTATCTAAATTCTCTTTAGTTTCTCTCTACTCATTCGCACAGAAACTATAAAAAATTTCAAATTTTCTCTAGTTTATTTATCTGACTTTTCTCTGGTTTTTTTTTTAATTTCTATCTTGTTAACTTTAAATGAATCTCAACATTAATCAATAAATATACTTATATATTTAGTTGATTTTTGATTGATTTAAAAAATTAATAGTTATAATATGATTGGTTTAGGATATTATTCTCTTATAAAAAATTACTAATAATACATAAATTTATATTCGTTTTTAAACTCATAAATTTATACTGTAATAGATATTATATTATCTAAAAATATAAAAAATATGAATAATTTCTCTTTAGTTTTTAAAATAATTTTAATAAGTGATATAATAGACATACAATATGAAAAATATTAATTACCTTGAGAGTAACGGGAGGGCAAATGGACATTAAAGAAGAAGGGAAGGCACGCAAATCTCGAGGGACATCTTTGGAGGTAAGTGAGCCATTTGATGAATGATTGTCTGGGTTTTCAAACGGTGATGGCATTATGTGTGTTGTATGTTTTTTTTTCTTCCTTTTCAGGAGCTAGAAATGAGATAGAGAGGGTACAAAGAGAGCAATGAAATGAAAATATGAAGGAGAGAGAGAGTGTGTGTGTTTTCGTTTCGATGGGAAATAATGAAAAAAGAGAGAGCAAAGAGGTGTGAGAAGAATGGCGGGTATTTATGTAGAGAAAAGGAAGGAGGGAAGAGTGCATGCCACGTCAAAGTAAAATGCCCAAAGAGGAAGTGAAACGTGGCAAATTAGAAGCACCGGTTGTCAGTTTGTAAAGATGGGTTAATGGAAAGTGAATGTGCAATGTCGCCTTATAAGCGCCGTTATCATTTCAAATATATATCCAATAATTCAATCAATTACTTTTTTCTTTTTTAAGTGCATGAATATTTCTTATGGGAGAGTCAGAGAGAGGATAGATAGTTAAAGTGGGTGTTTTTGGGATGAGGAGAGAGAGAGAGTAATTATGAAAGTAATTATGAGAGAGAGAGAGATAGAAAAGGTGTAATTACTAATTACATAGATCATGGGGAAGACAGAGGGAAGCATTAAGTAGAGGACATGGTTTTTGATTAATTAAAAAATAATAGTGGACAAGAAGAGGGGAGTAGGGATGTTGGAGTTGAACAGCCTTATCTTTCAAGAAAAACTTAAGTATATATTGATATTTTCATACTAAAAAAATAAATATCAGAAAAAAATTTAATTATTTACGTTCGTAATTTAAGGATTAAATGTTTTTAAAATTAAAAAGCATTATTTTGGTAATAGTAAAAACATCCTATTACCCATTAATTATACACAATAATTTTAAAATTATATTATTAATATTTTATAAAAATAAATAAATAAATAAAAATGAAGAGATCATCCATCCAAAATTTGTTTTATGTAGAAGGAACTAATCTTTATATATAAAAAGGTTTATTAGGAAATTATTCATTAATATTAGAATATTATTCATTAATTGAAATGTTGTTTTTTTCAATTCATTTAAATTTATGTAAAGTTTAATTCAATTTATTTTTAAATAAATTCTTAAGCAACTCAATTCATTTACAATTCTAAAAAATAAAATAAAAATATATTATATTTTATTTATAATTTTTTTTAATATAAATATGATATTTTTATTATATTTTATATAAAAAATAAAAATAATATCTTATAATATTCTATAATGTTATTGATAAAAATATAAAATTATTAGCATTAATAAAATATTTTATTAAATGACGAATTACTTATTAGTTAAGTTTAATAAGTTAGAAAATATGTGTTTATTTATATTGATTTATATGCTTAAAATATAAATCACCGTGGATTTAACTTGGTGTTGCTTAACAAAAATTAAATAAAATAATTGTTTTTAAAATAATATTGAACAAACTAATACTCTAATAATATCTCTAAACTCTATGTTTTAAATTTTAATCCATGAATTCTAATCGATAATATTTAAGATTATTCTAATTTTTTTAATAAATTTATATATTTTAATTATTAAACATATTATTTTTATCTTTTTTATTGTTAAATATCAATAACCACTACATTGGTTCTTTTCTTCAAAATTGATAAATAAATTATTTATTGTTTATGGTACTCTAGGTTAATAAAATTTAAAATTAATACAACTTTATTTTTGAAAAAAAAATACTATATATTTGATAGAGAAAGATAATAAAATAATTAGTGTAAAATATATTTCAAAAATAATTAGTAATAATTAAATTAAGTGATATCATTAGTGACCGCAAATTTAGGTTGATGGATGCAAAACACAATTAGCAGTAACAACTAATTTATTTAGCTTGGGTTAAACTCAAACTTTGGACCTCTTGGGCCCTTTGTAGTTAGCGCTTTGCACATTTCTAGTTGCCCCCAAGCCTATTTTGAACAATATGCCAGATTGGGCCAAGTTCCCAAATTAGGATAATGGACTATAACATAGATAGGATATAGAACATTGAATATTTATAGACATTTTTGGTGCTACAAATCTACCAAAAATTGTGAAAACAGTTTAAACATGCATCATAGGGCGCACTAGTTTCTTGGCATCGACTACTAGAGCTCATTTTGGGTTGTTCTAAGGTTATTTTGGGTATTAAAGATAACATTTACAATATAGGAAATACTTAAAAAAAAAAAGATGAGTGTTTTAAAGAGAGAAACTATACTAACAACCTTCTATTATTTGTTTAGGAACTTTCTCTTGCATTCATTTATTAATAATGCATGTATATACGTTTCACCGTTATTAATTGATTTATATAGTATTTTCTTTCATACTTAACCATTTAATTATTATATGATATGATATGAAGGGTACCTGCTGCTAATAATTGAATTAAATACTAAATAGCAAATTGAGATACTGAATCTTTTTTTTTTCATTGTTGGTAGACGTTGTGATTTGCTAATTTCTTTTTTGTTGTGAAAATTATAACTAAACTTGCTTATAGTTTATGAGAGAGTTAACTACGAAGTAATTGAGTTTGTAAAATGATATCATTTTTTATCCATGTTATTAAAAAGTATTAAAAAGTTTTAATTTAATATCTAATTAATTAAATGGTTTCAATATTACAATTATGAGTAAAAAAATAAATATTAAATTTATGAATTATGATAATATATTGGAAATTCTTTATGAAGTAGGATACTAATTGAAAACTTCTTATAGTTTAGGATATTAAATTAGAACCATTTAAGTAACATGTTTATTAAATTGAAATTTTTAAAAAAAGTAGTGATGCCTGAACCCTAGTTTCTACCCTATTGCTCATTTTATTAATCTACCCAACGTAGTTTAGTTTGTAAGTCCATCCTCTTAAAGTAAAAATATTGAAATTTAATTAACTGTGTCACCCCTTCCTCCAAATGAGGATTATCGATTCAATTAAAAAAAAAAATAACAAAATGTGTACAAGTATTACGATTGTTAGGTACAGCGTCATATTGTTACTTAAAATGTCAGTCCTTTGAAGTTGAAAATAGTACAACTTTGACGTTTAAATACGATGAAAAAGTATATTTCTAATAAATTATAATATTAATAAAAAACATAAACTTTAATATTTTAATTAATAGTATAAAAAATTATTCAAAAATTATTGAATTTTATGTATCTAAGAACTGAAAATTAATTAATTATACTAACTTAATTAATATGCATGTAATATTTAAGTATAGTATAAAAAAATTATCCAAAATTTAAGTATAAATTTATTTTAAATTAAACAATATTAATGTGAATTAATGATAAAATTTTAAACTAATCAAACTTTAATAATATTACTTATTACTGATAGTAAAATCCCAAACTGAATCTCTAATATAACACAAGAATTTTAATTAAAGATATTTATCTATCATTAATTCAATAAGTATTTTAATCTAATGTTGTTAAGGAGATCATGTCTTATATTGATCAGGAAACTAACCAAAGAACTGGTTATAATTTTAGGTAATCTTTATCTTTATTTTTATAAGCGCGTTTTCGAGTGATGAGTTAGGTTTAGAAAAACTAACATGGTATCAGAACGAAACTCTAGGTTCGAGTGGTGCAACCTTTCATTGCCCAATCACCTCACCATTCATCGGTAATAGGGTACGCCCTTATCGATGTGAGGGGGTGTTAAGAAGATCATGTCCCACATCAACCATGAAACCAACCGAAAAACTAGTTATAATCTTGAACAATCTTCATCTTTATAAGGACGTTTTCGAGTGATGAGTTAGACTCAAGAAAACTAACAGATGTGAACTTAGTTCAATAAAAGCATTGCATAGCTTAATGTAATGCTCCCCATGCAACCATTTTTCAACAACACCCTTCACAAGATATGGTATTATCACCATTAAAACCATTATTAAATTTCAAATTCTATCTATATTCAATCATTTTCTTTCTCCTTATCTTTGTCATCATTTTTTTCTTTGTCTCCCAAACCATCAACGTTATACAATGTTGATGATTATCCTCTAAGCCTATATTTTCTTGAGAATAATTACTTTCTTGGGAACAATTTGTTAGGAGTTCCTAAGAAACAAGTTCCCAACAATAAAATGGAATCATCTACAATAATAAAGAAGAAAAATAAGCTTCCCTCGTGGCCTACTACAACCACAGCTCCAAGAAGCACAAAGAATATCAACTTTGATGACAGTGGGATTAAGACCAAGAAGTGTACCTTAAAGCAAAGCTATCAAAGGGATCATGACCTTTTCTTTGTTGCACTTGTTGTGTGTTCCAAACATAACGATGATAAGTAGTTAATACAAGCATTTGGAATGGAGCAAAAGCTTCAAGGAGCCTAAGTGATCGGTTTGGATTTGTCAATCTTTATACATCTTGCAAGAGAATTTGTGCTGTTTCTGAATCAATCATATACCTTCCAAGATCAACTAGAAACTCTTATGATCTTATTAACAGAAGTGCTTAAGTCATTTTAAATAAAAGTGATTCTCTTGTGTTATGTTTTTTTTACTTTTATAAACATCTTAGGGGCATGTGAGAACAATTATTAATTAATTTCTCAAAATATTCCTGTAATTTAAATAAAAGTGATTCCTCTTGGAGTGTTTGATAATTTCTAGGGATTATGTATTAACAAATCCTTTATGTATTATATGATATTAATTTGTTGTTATATTCATGCGATGTCTGAGTGAAATTTACAAAATCCCATGTGAACAATATATCTAGAAAAACGACAGCTGATAATTACAATTATTTTCTTATTCTTTGTTTTTCTGTATTAATAATATTATTAATTACTATTATTACTATTTTTAATATATTTTATTCTCTCTTTTTTTTCAAATTTAATAAGAGACAATAATTAATAAGATGATCAGATAAAGTATATTATTGGATGAGACGAAGGAGGTTGATGAGCTACAAATGCTTTCTATCTTTAACTTTTCTTCTTGCATATTTCTGAGCTAACAATGATTACGATTTTAGAGGAGTATTATAAAATAATCCATACAAATTTTATCAAAGAAATTTTTAAATAAATCTAATTGAACTAATTTTTAAATTTTATCAATGATTATGAATTTTTTAAATAAAAAAATAAAAAAATTGAATATGAAAAATATTATTTTTGTGATTATAAATTTTAATTAAAGTTATTTTCCTTGTTTTTTAAAATATATATATATATATTTTAAATATATTTTTATATAAATAATGAAGGGCACTTAAATTAGTTATTTTTCAGGGGAAAAAAATATTGACAAGGATGTCATCAAACTTATCTTTTTTTTCTTTTTTTGTCTTTATTAAACTTCTCTTTACGTTATGTTTTTTTTTTGACACATTGATGAATGTAATATTTAAGAGCTGTTATTTCGAAAAGAAAGTCTAATATAAACTTAAAAATGACGTTTCAAATTCTTAATTTTGAAATTGATTTATCATTTGTCAAAATGATAAAATTATAAACGATCAAATTATATATATATATATAATTAAATATTTCAAAAATTATCTTTAAATAATTTCGATCATTTAAATAAGATTAATTTAAAAAAGTGGCTCACTAGATAAGACTCATCATAACTGATTACAAGTTAATAATCATCCACTTTTAATGTCGATCAGTGTTGGTCAATAATAAATTAATTTCGATGAATGGGCAGTCGAATGACAATAACAATAAAATTTCGTTTACTGGGATAATCTTCTAATTAAATCGGTTAAAAATAAGACTAATGTAGGTGGTATTTTAATAGATTTTGTGTTATTTTTACAAAAAGAGTGAAAAACAGAGTTTTGGTTATATGATCTAATCTAATATGGAGATCTAGTAAAAGATGATAGTAGAACCTGGAAAAAATAGACAAAGAGAGGAACATCGAAACATGGGGTTTGGTTGTACTTGTGTCATCAGTATATCAAAGTTATTGTTTGCGGTGCTGTCGTTAGTTCAAATCTATAAATCGTCATCGGCAGAGCAGAAGTGGGCGGTAGATGGACAGGTTTTGGAGTTGGACGATTCCAACTTTGAATCGGCTATTTCAACATTCGACTATATCCTCGTTGATTTCTATGCCCCTTGGTGTGGCCACTGCAAGCGTCTCTCTCCTGAGGTTCTTCTCTCTACTCGTCTGAGATTTATTCTTTTCAAAACCCATATCCTCAAATTGCTTATTGGAATCCGAAACTCGCAGTAATGAGTTTTTTGGGGGTGTGGAGGTCCTGTACTGTGATTTTTGACTATAAAAAATCTACATTTGGTGTTGATTAGCTTTTATATGTGTACAGACATACAGTATGTATATTGATTTCAAAATTAATGACTAAATGCTTGAAAATTTGCATTTTATTACTTGATGAGTAACCTATCCTTTTTTTCTTTTTGTTTTTCCCCTTTTTTAGTGTCTGGTTACATAAATCATGTTGTATACCACTATTCATTTATAACATATTTTCTTTTTTTATAAAAATAGAGTCAAGATAATTTCATATTGTATTCAAGATTCTCTCAAAGTTCATGTGCAATTTAATTGTTTTGACATTCAAGTAATTGACTTATTTATAGATTTTCCAACACGGTTTGTTGAACTTTCTTTTGGAATTTAGCCATCAATTTATTGAACCCTGCATCGGTTGAAGCTCGTTTTAGACTGAGAGTAACATAAACTCTACTTTTTTTTTCTTTTTTATCAGTTAGATGCTGCTGCTCCTGCTCTTTCTGCTTTGAAGGAGCCCATAGCAATAGCTAAATTGAATGCTGACAAGTTTAGAAGTGTAGCTCGTAAGCATGATATTGAGTATGTCCTTTTCCTTTTCTCTTGGAATTTAGTTGCACTTATCTTTTCGTTTATTGGATTTTACCTTACCTTTGACGTAAAGTTGAGTACTGATAGAACTTTGGGACAAACATTCATGCGGGATTACACAAATATTGTCAATGTTGAATACCTATAAATGTATTTTTCATTACAGTTGTTTAGTTGCGAAACCTGTCTGTTTGATAACTCTAATCTAACACTGAACCATGAATATTTAATAGTGGTTATCCAACCCTCAAGATCTTTATGCATGGGGTTCCCATAGAATATCGTGGACCAAGGAAAGCAGAATTACTTGTTCGATATCTGAAGAAGTTTGTGGCTCCGAATGTTTCCCTGCTTGATTCGGACTCTTCAATTGCTAACTTTGTTGAGGCAGCTGGTTCTTACTTTCCTATATATATTGGTTTTGGCTTGAACGAGTCAGTGATATCAAATTCAGCTATAAAATACAAGAAAAAAGCGTGGTTTTCAGTAGCTAAGGATTTCTCTGAAGACATCATGGTCCGATATGATTTTGACAAGGTTCCTGCTTTTGTATCGCTTCATCCAAGTTATGGTCAACAGAGCATTTTCTATGGGCCTTTTGAAGGTTAGTATTGAACCTTTTATTGGAATTTAAGATTGTTGTCCCCTTCTGATAATCCATATTCAATTCCTCAGCAAAATGTCACGGTACTAGAGATGTAAAGTGAGTCTCTAATGTACTCATGATACAATATTGTCTCATTTCATTTAAATATCATCTCATCTTATTTTATCTTATTTGAATTGTAGTCCTAATGAATCTAACTATAAATATATATTTTATCATTTTTTTTTATTAAACTTACATTATAAATTATCATTTATCATATTTTCTATTGTTTTGGCATTCTTACTTGTCTTATTTAAATTCATTAGAGACAAATAAGATATCTTAGTTAGTATTGTTTTATTATCATCTCATCTTATTAAAGATTAAGTAAGATAAGATGAGATAGGTTTTGAAAATTAATGGATTATCTCATGAATCTCATCTCAATTTATACATCTACATGGTAATTGATATTTACATTGCAGAAAACACTAATACTAGAGCAATGAAATAATTTATCTTATAATTTAATGCTCAAGGGTTTCTAAAAATGAAAATATTGTTATGGTATCAATAAAATCTGTTCTGACAATAGGACTATCCATGAATATATACATATTTTAAAATCATCTGCCTAGAAATATGTTTATTTACATTTTTTCTAATATGCAGAAGAGTTTCTGGATGACTTTATAAAGCAGAATCTGCTTCCTCTAGTTTTGCCCATAAACTTTGATTCCTTAAAGACAATGGAAGATGATGATGAAAGAAAAATTGTTCTAACATTCGTGGAGGATGAGAATGAAGAAAAATCTAAGAAACTGATCAAGATATTTAAGTCAGCTGCATCTGCAAATCGTGACCTCATTTTTGGTTATGTTGGTGTCAAACAGTGGGAAGATTTTGCCAACACATTTGGTGCCAATAAGAAGTCAAAGCTTCCAAAAGTGCTCATCTGGGACCGAACTGAGGAATTCGTTACAGTAAGTTATTATTTTTCAAATCTGAAAAAAATAATCAAATTATTACCCTTCTAATTTTTCTGCCACTTTATGTTATTTTTCAGTCTCGAGCTAATGATTAGCTTATTATGGGGTCTCATTTTTTTAAGCCATTCTTGTTACCTATATTGCAATATATCTTTCTACCTTTATTTTGATTGCCTTATTCATCTTGTTTATGATGTAAAACATTTATTCAAATATGAAAAAATCTTCTTTTTTTTCTGAGGAAGTATGAAAATGATAGTTGACAAGTATTTTCTTTTTGAATCCGTGATGAGTCACTGATTGTTATCAATTGTCATATAGGTCATGTTTGGTTGACAGTGATATGAATAATAATGAAAATTATTCAGGATATGGTGTTTAGTTTGACTGATAATTAGAATAAAATGTAAATTATTCTAATAGTAGTCGGAATATGTGTTCCTCTTACAATCTTCAAGATTACGTTGCTGGAATTTTTTATTTTCTTTACACATTTATATAATCATTTAGTATTTTTATCATTTTAGTTCATTTAAAAATTTTAAAAAAATTATTTTTTAATTTTACTTCATTTATAATTTTATAAATTTCTTTATCATTATTTTGATTCTATTGCTTAAATAAACATAACAATAATAATATTGTTTTCATAGAATTTAATTCATATTATCATTTTTATTCTCAATAGGTTTCATATCTATAAACCAAGCATAATCATAGCATTAATGCAGATAAAATTGATCCGTTACATTTTTTTCTTCTTTCTGAAATAGGTCATAGATTCAGAAAGCCTAGACGAGGAAGACCAGGCATCAGCAGTATCACGATTCCTTGAAGATTACAGAAAAGGAAAAACGGAGCGGCATAGACTCAGCAGTCCATCATTGCTTGGTTATATAAATTCATTAATGGGCATCAGAACTGTATACATTATTGTTTTTGTGATTGCAATACTGATGCTCATACAGACTATGAGTAAAGGAGATGAAGGACCACACAGAGTTGGTATCCGGGACCAGGTTGATCATGTTCATGCCAGTAGCTCTGTCTCTGATGCTGATAACAATGAGCATAGATCTGGAGAAAAGGAAGACTAGGTATCAACCTTTGACATAGTTCTTAGTAGATGAGACTAACTTAAAAATAACTATTTGCTAAAGAAAATTAGTAGCAGACTCGAAAAACTTACCAAGAGTTTTAACTTATCTTGCGTAGCTGCCTTTGTAGCGAATGTCTAGTTCCTTTGCATTTTGACGTTTGGACATGTTGTAATTGTTTCTTTCTGACCAACTTTACAGTTATTCAGTACCATACAACAATTCTATCATGTTTAGCTCCTTTAACGAGAAAGAGACAAAGAAAACACTTATCGTGCTTGATCTATTTGAATTTACACAGGAAAGTAATGGAATGTTCATGAGGCCTTCCGCATTTATTCTCTATTTGGTTGGTGTTTTTGGGAATGGCTTCTACCATCTTCATTATTTATCTAAAGAAATCAAATTTTTACTAGTCATATTTCGTTTAATGAGCTAGCGAATGCTGCGGAGTTAGACAACATAGATTTTTTAAGCATATAATCTTGTTGAATCAATTTTAAATTAATTGCATAGCTTTTTTGACGGAAGGCCATGAAGATGATCACATAGGAGTAAAATAGTGCTTATTAACATTTAATAGAAGCAAAAACAGGGGAAAATCTTTTCAAACGGCTCACTTCACAACCCAATCATCTCTTAGTGGTTAACGCTCAACAGACTACATCACTACGAAGTTTGATTTACATGGGACTCTTACTTGCAAACAACTAAAGAAAATTAATGGCGGAAATGTACAAGTGAGTTGGCGAACTGGACGGACAAGATGAAATTCCAGCACAAGCAGACAAATCATAGAGGGATGTGATTGGTTAAACATTTCAGTTACTTTTAACTAACGTCATCAAAATATCTCAACCATGTTTTTGAATCAGCTATCTGGAAGAGAGTAAGTCGAAGCAAACGGAGAACAACTTACATCAGAATCACTAAAACGCAGTGAATGCTGTTGATGACTAGAACTGAGAAAGCTTGGTGAAGCATTGCTAGGGCTTGGAATATGGGGAGACAAGTATCTTGAGGTGTAAGATGATAAAGAAGGGTTAACTAAGGAGTGAGCTGATAACAAATAGGAAGCACGAGATCTTTGGGAATATGCATTCTGGAGATCCATTGAGCTTCTGCTAATGCTCAAGGGAGGGGTTCGGCCATAGGACCTAAAAGAATGCTGAGGATGAGGAGTACTAGCAACTGAATGAAGTCGAGTAACTGAAGCAGACCGTGATGACAAGCGGGGTATATGTATGGAAGATGATGCCAGCGATGATCTCACTGATGATAACACTGAAGATGAACCCACAGAGGCTGGGCTGGATGAAAGCAATGGTGTTGATGCAGAAGCTGGTGGAATACCGATACAGGTTCTTGCATCGCGCTTGCAAACTGGGCAAAAGGTCCTCCATGTTGTGAGCCAAGAATCAACACAAAAGGCATGAAATTCTGTCAAAGTCCCACAATGACTACTGTTAGATATGTACTGGCAATATCGTTTGCGAGTAGACAACTAATGAGATAACAAAGTGTTACGTGCCATCTCACGTAACACAAAGTAACAATTCCTAAGCCAAGGAAAAAAAATTACATGACTTTTTAACCAAAGAAACATGGAAAGCTCATGACAGAGATAGACAACACAGAGAGAATGTCGCAATAGCCAATAATTATTTTAAGGAGAGCAAAACTTTTGTGTGCTGTCAAGAGCACCAATTAACAGGATATAAACTTGTCTTTTGCTTTATATTCATATCCCTACTAAGAGAACCAACTTGTATTTTCAAATGCCCCCACCCTCTCTTTTCGAAGCAAGTGTAAATAACCTCACTAATTCCACCTTCCTAAGAAGCAGAGCATGGAAAGTCTCATGTAGCTATTACGACCAATTTGGTAGGTAGTTAGAAACAATTAGAAACTTTTGAGAAATGCTCCTATCCAAATCAAAGGACATTTAGGGAAGAAAAAAATTACACAACCAATGCTAACCAGATTGATTTTTTTTTCTTTCACAACTATGAAACAATAGCAGAGCTAAACATCGGAAACAAACAATGACCATCTTTCATATGGTTAGAAAAACTTACTATGACAACATGGCAGAATTCTTAGCTTTTCTCCAACGTTGTAGTCTTCAAGGCATATGGCACATGTTCCTGAAGTTGAATTATCTTCTAAAACAGCCGTAAATATCAAACTTGGCATTGCTTTCACTAGGTGACTACTCATTCCATGAAATTCTTGAACACGAGAAGCTCGAGGGTGTTCCCGTCTTATTCTCTGTCTTCGAACAAAAAAACAAGTAGCCAGCACTACAGACATGGCAAGTAGGGAGATGAAAGAAATTGCCATAATTGACCATGCTGAGTTTTCAAAGCTTGGAGTTAGCCACAGTTCCATGTCTTTACGCCCAACGTGCTTCATGAGTTCTTCACCAATAGCTTTGGCGACAAAAACAGCATATATTTTTATACCAGCTGAATCTCCCGCCACTGGAATTCAATTACGATTAGAAGTTAGAATCTCAATAATGACAACCTATTTCCTTGTCATTGTTAGAGTAAAGAACATAAATTTTGAACTCTATATAGAGCAGGACACAAGTACACTAAAATAAATAGAGAGTAGACAACACAAACATCAACAAAAATCAATGCCACACACAAACTCACACATACATCTTATCGTACATTTCATGGACAAAACATACAGGTGTTTGATTCCTAACACACCAGGGGAGTCAATGAAGCAACTATACCAAGAAGGATGCCGTAAGGACTACCCTGATTGTATCACAGTTGTATTTCTAATTAATCCCTAAAGACGAGAAATAAAATAAGCAAAGCACCAAGAATTCTACCCAAGATTATGAATGATGCATATTTCCTAGATTATAACTAATCTAACGATAAAGTTACAAACATATGTTCTTAATACCTGCATTTTTAGCTTAATGGTGAAAAATGTCACTGATGAGAAGATTTTTCATCTTTCAGTGTATGGCTTAACAATAACACCATAGTATATTGCATTATGAATCTAGAAGAGCTAATAAGGAACATCTCAAGACAACCAGGAAAGATTGATTTACTTATAAAATTAGAAAGCTTATGCAAAAGTTATTACTTGCTACCAGAGCGCCTCCATCTTCATTGTCATAGACAATTGCAGCTTTGAACCCAGCAGTTTGTGCTCTTTTAACCTTCTCCTCAAAGCTACACCCTCCTCTAATAATCAGAAGCATTGGAGAGCTAGCATTTGTGGCTTGCTCAGCTTTTTTGGTCAATATTGAACATGCATCAAGAGGCTCTGCCACATACAATACTCCACAAAACCCAGAACCCTTTATTGAAGGAGCTGAAACGGACAACAAACAACCAAAACCAAGAATGCATCAAAATCATGTCACTACACACAATCAAACATACCGACTATTTATACGAAACAATAGTCTACAAAAAGTTTCAGGCTTTAGCACAGTTTGTTTGACGATGGGAAAAAATATCAAGGTTTTTCAGTCTCCCAAATCCTGCTACTTTAATTCAACAAGTGCAAACATCAAATTTCCGAAAACACCAAATCCCAATGAAATTAAAAGTCAAATAATACTAATAATAAAAATAAGGTAACTAACCGAAATTGGCTTCGATATCATCAAAAGAGAGAGTGATATTGCTCTCAATGAGCACTACATTAGCCGCCACCCTAGAAAATCCACTTAACAATAAAAACACCATCAACAAACACACCATCATCGAATTCCTGGCCCTTCAATTCGTGAGATCTCCAAACCCTAATGACAATTGAAGATTATTAAGATTCTGAGATGGAGACTTAACGTTTTTAGGATTTTGAAAATATGATAGAAACATCAGCTTCCATCTCAGAAGAATTGGATTTTATGATTCCTTCATATGATAATTGATTCGAATTGTGATCTACAATTTTTAAAAATAAATATATATATATGAGAGAAGGAATACAAATTGATATGAAAAATATTAGGAGTGTGAAGTTCATTTCCCACAGAAATTCAACGGTTTATTCTATTTATGAATAAAAAGAAATACAACTTGAATTATACGATTTTTATTTGGTAATATTAAATATAGGAATAATTAGTAGTTATCCATTTGTAATCGTCAGATTTAGAGAACATTAACCCAATCCTCACCGACGAGTGAAGATGATCAATTTTAATGATATTTATGGCACATATATGAAAGATAATAATAGAAAAATAATTAATGATAGTCATGCATGTGAGGACAAGTTGGCCACTTTTGTTGCTATTATCCATTTGAATAGCGGCATATACTCTTAGGAAAATTCTACTTAATCCTAGATAACAAGGATAATTACACAAATCATTTTAAAAAAATAGATTGATGTGATTTATTTGAAATTAATTATATGCATGTTTTAATTTTAATAGTTTTACTTAATCCTAAGTGACAAGATAATTACACAAATTATTTTTAAAAAGTAGGTTGATGTTACTTATTTGAAATTACATGTATATTTTAATTTGAATTGATAAGAGTTATTTAAAATTATATGTTTGTTTTAATGTTAATATTATTGTACTTTATTTTAAAAAAAATATGCAAAAATATTATATATTTTAGGAGATATATTAGAAATTATTTTTAAAAAGAATGATACAATTTAATTCAAAATGATTATAAAAAAATTTGATAAAATTTAAATAATATAAAATATTAATAAATAAATTTTTTATTTTTTAAAATTAGTTTAGTCAATTTTAAGAAACAAGTATTTTCCGGGAAGAAATTGAATTTATTCCTATATAATTTTAATCTATAATTTTATAAAAAAAAATAAAAATATCACTAGTTATTATAAAATATAACCTCATTTTTTACACTATTATACTTAACTATTGATGTTTTGATTAGATTATTTTTTCTCTCCTCCTTTTTATAAATCTTAATTATTAATATTAAAATTTATATAATATTTTATAACTAATAATACAATTTTTTTTATAGATAAAAGAAATATTATTATCATATAAATTTATTTATATTTGAAGTATTTATATTATGATGTATTTAAATTATTTATTAAAATAATAACTTTTCTATTTTTTCGAATAATTTGAAGTAAATGTAGATGAAAATGTATCAATAAATTCCACCTTACTATCGACAAAAGTGACATAAACGGCGTTACCGCGCATAATTTCCCTATAAACCCCTTCGAAAAGGCCACCACCACTTCTCCGAGTTGCGGATTCCATGCTGATCTGATTTTATTGTTGTGACTCACTCTTCTTCTTATCTGCGACTGCGACTGCGACCTTTTTCCAGCTAAATAAGATCAAATAAATAATTATTTAATTCCTAAGAAACATAAGAATCCTTCACAATCTGTTGGGCCCCATCTTAAAGTCGAATGAACCAACTTAATATTTTCTTGGAACACTTTAAAGAAATCCACATTTTAAGCCTTATATATCCATTCTAATTTTTAACTATCATAAAAGAAAAAAATACGTTAACTTCACGAATTAAACGTATCATTTTATTTTAATTTGATATAGTTTAATTATTTTATCTTTTTATTTTTACATGTATATATTTTAGACATTTTAAATCAATTTTAATATGATAATCTCTTTATTTTTTAATTTTTTTTCAAAGATACTTTATTTTTCAAACATTTACTAAGGTTCAAATTAAATAAACTTAAATTTTTCTATCAAAACATTATTCCAAAAATAAAATTGATAAAAAGTAATTAATGTATAAAAAAACAATTATAAAATGACTAAAATTCACTAATTTTAAAAATATCAAAACATTATTCCAAAAATAAAATTGATAAAAAGTAATTAATGTATAAAAAACAATTATAAAATGACTAAAATTTACTAATTTTAAAAATATAAATGATGTATTTAATATGTAAAATTAAAATGATTAAGGTTCATGTTATACATATAAAGATATTCAAAAACTCGCATTTAAGGTGTTAGAAAAATATTTTTAGAATTTTAAGTTTCACATATTTATCTTGATTTTTATGATAGATAAACTAAAAAAAATTAATTTTAAATTATTATATTAATTAAAATTGATTAATAAAAATTAAATATTTTGGTAATAATATTAAAAAAAATCAAATGGGAGATAAATATCATATTTGATTAATATAAACACATAAACCCAAAAAAAAAGAAAAAGAAAATATAAAATATGTTCCATCTATTTGGAAGCTCTTTATCGAAACCCATCCATCCTCCAACTGAATCATAAAATTATAAATTTCGTTTAACCCCCTTTAGTTGAAACGTCATAAGGAAATAACGATTCGAACCTAGCCATCACCCCCAATTTGTTGAACTGCATATATACACTACTTTTTAAACCACAATTCCAACTCAGCACCTCCTTCACATAACAAGCGCAAAATCTCAAGCCGAGTCTTCAATATATATATATTCACAAAAATTCCAAAAAATTACCGTCATGCCATCCAATCATATTAGAACTAACCTAAGATAATCTAACGGTTTAACTTTGTTCATGGTCAATGAGAACCAAATACGTATAGTAACTTTCAATTGGCCTCTTCTAGATTTAAAGCCTCCCTATAAAGATTCAATATTTGTAGAAATTATACTTTTATCATCTAATATTATCTAGGTAGTGTTCTAATTCAATAAAATATAAATTTTTTTTATTAAAATACATTATAAATATATATCGATTATCATTGATTATTAATAACGTGGTAACGATAAATATAAAAATGATAATTTTTTTAAATAAATTACAACGATTTAATATTATTTTTATAGATCAACCACCAATAATATTTGTATTAAAAGGTAGTATCACAACAGTTACTAACACTTAACTAATGAATAATTTATGATAGCCCTTGACTAATGAAACACACTTATATGCTTGCTCTTCCACATGTGTTGGACTTTCCCATAAAATTAACCTATACCTACTACTTGTGTTGTGTGTGTTCTTTTTCACTTTACTCCATCTATTATGCAAAAATTTAAACCTTTAACGCACCCAACGACTTAAAAATGTAACGTTAGCTAGTTAACAATATATATAACTAAAAAGTCCTGCAATTTCTTAGAATCCAAACACCTTTTCATTGGCTTTAAATAGTCCTCCATTATTTCCAATCTGATTTATTAATTTCTTCAGTAAATTTAATTAAATAGCTGTATTATTAGTTTTTAAAAAATGTCTGGGGCTGTGAGGGAAGGAAAGAATAAAAAGAAGGCAAAGTTGGAGCCAAATATTGTTTCTTGGCAAGACAAGAAATCCCTTGCTGATAAAGAGGAAGATGGCCTCATAAAAGAAATAGATGATCTTAGAACTTGGGTATATATTTAATTATTTATTAGTCTTTTTCTTTTTCATTTTCTTTTGTTTTCCAATACAATATTGGACATTTTTCCAAGAGACACCAAATATATAAGTTTTATATGATAAAGATCTGCATGCAGAGTTAATTAGCAGGGTGAGGTGACGTAAAATTTTTTATTTGAGTAAATTAATTTCTTATATTATAAAAGATAGTCATTTTATTCATTATCTAGATAAATTAAACTATTTAGTAAATTAATATTTAATAAATTTATAATAAATTTTTTAATTATTTATTTAATAATTTAATAATTTTTATGATAAAATGTCATAACATAAAATAATTTTTACCATTTTTTTTTATTTCCAATGAAATAAAGTATTAAAAATAATATTATTTTATTTAAAATATTAATAAAAACAGTTTTTGTTATATTTTTTAAAAAAGTAAAATATCTAATTATATATTTTATCCTCCATGACTAAATAACTTATTTACTTAATGAAGTTACTTGCATTTTTTTTTCTAATTAATAATCCCTCTCTAATTGAGTCCACGCCAGCATAACTAGTAATAAAAAAATAATTACCATCCTATATTAAAGTTAAAAGTAATTTTATTTATAATAATTTTTTATAATTTCATATGTTATTTATTTATTATTTAAAATAATTAAATTTATTTTTCTTAATAAACAAATAACTATCACATCCATTGTAACATTATAATAAAATACAAATAATATTTTTATAAAATTTATGTATTCATGGATTAGATAATATTAAGTTAATATAAATATCTTTATTTATTAGGTTAAATTTTTGATATTAAAAGTTATGATTATTATAATATTTTTTTGTACGTTATTATTTTTATTATTATAAATAAGATTTTATTTTTACTTACTTTTCTTAAAATTTTAATAAAACATGGATAAAAATCTTTAAATAAAGAATGCTATTGGTCCCTTTCCCTTTCGATCAGCACATTTATTTATAATAAATTACAGTAATATAATTAATATATCATATATATATAATTAGCACGTAACTTATTTTTATACGATGAAATTTTTTTATTCCTATATGACCAGTATAGTCTCTTGTTAAAGGTGGCAGCACGGATCCATTTGTTCCTTCCCTTCTTTTACATTTAAAATACTTTGTTTATTTATTTTTTAAAGAGCACATAAATTTAATATTAATTAAAAAAAGAAGAAGAAGAAGAGCTTTCATACCAGCTTTTAGCATGAAGAATCCAATTTTACGATAAAAAATAAGGATTTTTTAGGTAAATAAATTCAAACTTATGACTTATAAATTATATATATTTATGAAATTCTGACTTTCATTTTTGTCCCCGATATGGCTTTATGTTTCTTGACAGACCAATATGATAGATTCCATGAATGATCAACAATTGAAGAAATACTTGGATGACAAACCTGAGGGGTTAAAGACCGTAAAGATTCAGAAGAGAAATTCCAACCAGAAAGTAAAAAATTCCTATGCAAATAATCAACAAATTAATCTTTTTATTTGATTTTTCAATTAACAGAGTGAATAATGCAGATGCAGATGGCGGGGAAGCCTAAATTTTCAACTTGTAATGGAATTATGGCTTCAGTTTGGAAGTTCCACAGAGAAGAGGATGATCATGAGTTAAACATTTAATCTACTGTATATAAATGATATTACATTTATTTACCATACAGCCTAAGTTGACTGAAATACTAATTAGATTAATGTTTTATTTACTGTGCTAATTAATGAAGACAAATATTCAAATCATTAGACATTGTTTTATTAAGGTTATGTGAAGTATATTGTAATAAACTATTAGTGATGTATTATAATGCAATGATATATAATAAATTTAGATAAGATGTTAATAAAATTTATGAGTCAATTTATTAATTTTTAAAACTTATCTCACTTAATTTTTAGTGAAGTAAAAATGACAATAAAAATGATATTAATTAAAATATCTTATTTATTTTTAACGAAGATAAATAAGAATATAATAATAATAAAAAATATAATAGATAATAATTATAATGTAAATTTAATAAATAAAAATAAACAAGATATTTTTAAATTTAAACTCATCTAAATAAAATAAGATGAGATAAAATGATATTTAAATTAAAATGAGACAATATATTACCGTGAATCTATTAAAGACACATAAATATGAAATGAGATATCTTACTTACATCTCTATATTCATTACGGGCACTGTAAGAGCTTAAGCTCTAACCTTACCTATGCATATGTGTTTATTTGGGACCTTTAGGTGTATGTCTATAAATATAATTTAAAAAATATAAAAAAAAATCATCTTATTAAGATATATGCAGAAAGATGAATTAGTAGCAAGTTTAGGGAAGAAAAAAGTAGGGGAGGAGGGGGACATTTTTCAACACTATGATCCCGTCTATTTTTTCATCTCCATCTTCTAGACTGTTCTTTCATGTATAGGCCTAAAGTCTTACATATAATCCATCAAAACAGGATGCTAGAGGCTAAATCCTAAATCTAACAAAGGGGATCCACACATAACAACCATAATGTCAACCAATATGTCACTAGGCTACTGCATTTTTCCCACCCTTTTTGCTAACTGCATTGCATAACCGACACGGCAATGTGTCAAGGCTGACAGCACGAGTATGTTTATAGTTACCCAATACACCACATCTTCTCCATGCATGGTACTCTGCATAGGCAACCGGATCGTTAGCAAGAGCTTTCACATAAGAAGCCAATTCCTCCAAGGAGCTATATTTAGTCCCATCGATGATTGAATGTGGAGGAACCAAGTCCCATACATTGGGGGCACCAAAATAAATAGGAACTGCACCAGAGTCTAATGCATAGAATAGTTTCTCTGTCACGTAACTTTCTGTCATCGTATTCTCAATTGCAAGAACAAACTTGTAGTGAGACATGGCACAATGTAAATGGTCCCACCATTTTGGAATAACACTAGCATCATTAGCACACTCAGGGTAGAAGGAAAGAGCCATGTCTAAGCCGCCAACATTGTTCAAGCACTTGCCAAATGAATGTTGGGGCAGTAATCTCAGAAGCTTTTTGGCAAGTTGATTTCTTTTAGGAAGACAACGCGATGATGACCAATAAACAAGGGTATCCTTCAAAATTATTAAGAGATAAGTGACAATAACTGGAATTCATTACTCTAATTTGTTAGCTTATGAAAAGATAAAGACTGGTATCTGAAAGGCAGCAGACAAAGCAAGAAGAGGAGACCCAGATACTTACATTGTTCTTAGAAGATGATATATGATAGTTTCGACCATTATGAAAGAGAACCCCAGCATAGGTAGACTGTACATCATCTTTGGCATGGTAACTAATAAACAGTTCCTCAAGACCAGACCGCTTTCTGCCGGCCTCAAGATCCATGTAAACACGAAGAGGATCTCCTCTGTGTCTCTGCAATCATAAGAGAAAAGTCATAATAATGCAGGTCAGTGATAACGTGAAAAGTAAAGATGGGTCGAAGTTGGTATACAATTTGAAGTAAAAAAGAGCATAGCAAGGGAACTGAAAACAAAGGTGAAATGAACATATCTACACTACGCAGCTAAATAAGAAGGGATTTGTTTTATAGTTTGTTAAACACATGTTTATTACTATGCTTCTAAAAGTGTCACTGTTCACCGGCTTTCCTGGGTTCTTTTTCTATGCATATCTCAAGCCAAAACAAAAGAGTAGGAGGGGACCAAGAAGAAGAAAAATATTTCACAGAGTTAAGTATTTAGTTAATCAAGAAAGATAAATTAACAGAATAGAAGTACCAACTAGAGATCTGGTACCTTCTTTGAAAAATATTAGTTTAAGTACAAATATATCAATCAAGATCCAAAAGCAAGACAGACATTATGATACCTAAAACGCTTATAGAAACCACCAAATCCCTTCATGTCAGACAAAATTATTTCTGAATGATTTACTAATTCTGAAAGAACAAGAGTTAGCACACCACGAGAGAATAGAGAAATGAATGTGATTAATCAAAAATTTAGTCCAGTTTTTTCTCCATCCATTTAGGTACTCTGATTTGTTAGCTTCTTCTTCTATTCTTCTATACATACGCAGTTGAGCAGAGCTCCGCTCCCTTTAACTTGGTGGCATTACAAAACAATTACCATTTTGGTATGATGATATCATTGCTTAAATGATCTTGACAGTCGGTTCTGCCAATCAAATTCCAATCAAATTTTGACTATATGGCATGACAAACATGGTGAAGACAAAATAAAAAAAAAATTCCCAAGGAAATACTAATTTTCCAACCATGACAATGAAGCCTCATTGTAACAAGGTCATTCTTGTTGCAATCACCATAAGTATATAATTTTAACATTTTTGAAGATAAAACAAGACATTTGACCCATCTTATTACAATAAAATTATTATTATTATTATTATTATATATGAATAAACAAAAATAAAACAACTATTATAATTTTTTCATTTTGAAGAACATCTTACATTTATTTATCATATAAAATATAACTTTATTTACCACCAAGTAGTTTATAACACAAAGTTTGATTAGTTCCGATCCTCCTATGAAATAAATTCTAGCTCCGGACCTATTTGGCCCCTTGGGAATTTTATCTTGGCTACGCCCCTGATCACCGCTACAACTTAGAACATTATTACAAGATGGACATGACCATTTTGACAGGGCAAAGCATAAGAATAAAAAAGGCAGCTTCACTAACATACCATAAAAAAATGAATGGGACGAACATGTGCAGTTTATGCCAAAGAAACTCAATTGGGTAATGAAAACCATAGTTGCTAAGAAACATAAATAGCAACTTAAACACAAGACTCGTCATCATTTTATTTTGGGATGAATCCAAGTGAGTAAACCATGATTTGCAAAAATTGAAACAGTAATTTTGAAGCCTCATTCCTTATATTTCGAGATGGATAAATTACTACTAGACTCTTTCGAGTTATGATGTGTAATAATAAAATGCAACAGCCTCCGATTTCCAACTCAATCTTCCTATTTGCAGCAAAATTAAAAGACAACTTTACAATTGTGGGAAATACAATAATACCTGAATCGGAGGTGTGGTGGTCTCAAACAACAAAGCGTCGGGCTTATCAGCAAGAACAGGAGATTTGGTCCACAAACAGGTCAAGCCACACGAGCACGAATACAAATTATCCAAAGTATCAGGAATCCAAGTCCATCCTTTAACTAAGACACTAACATGATCAATTTTCAGCTCTCCACACTCGGAATCGTTATCTGCTACTTGCAAAGAAGCTGATCGATTTGACGATTTACGGATCAGATCCTTGTGCTTCTCTCTGAATCGAGCACAACCCACTTGGGAATCCCATTTCTTGAAAGCACTATACAAATCAGTAAATGGTTCAGGTATGGATTTGCTTATAGAAATTCTGGGATCATGGATGGGTTTGATGGAGGCCGATATAGAAGGAAATTCAAGGAAACCAAAGAAGAAGAGGATCAGGAATGCGAAACCAAACATCAGGGTTGAGATGGTGAAGGAGTTGAGAGATTTCAATAACATGGTGTGCTCAATTTAGCAATTGGGTGATCTTTCTCTCTCCTTATCAAGAGAGAAAGAGAGGTCAATGAATCTAATTGCATGAGAATAAAGAAAGGATTAAAGAGAACTAAAAGGACTCGCAGCAATAAACTAGGTGAATTTCCAAGTACGTAATAGATCGGCTCAGCATTTCGCCATTGAAGAATTCTATCCAACTCTGCTCGGTTAAAACGAATTGAAAACAGAAGGAGAAGAGATAGACTTGTGGTAGAGGGACTATTCTTAAGCTTTTATTTAAATCGCACAAGAATTACTCGATGCAGGTGTCATGTGACTCACACGTGATCGTTTTAGACAGCCGGTGAGATATTGATTTTTCCGTCTTATCTTAATTTTTTCAGCAGAAAATTCTAGAAACATCTCTTAGTTTACTTGAAAATTCCCTATTTATTGTATCAAAATTCTATTGAAGTTGTACATATATATATATATATATATATATATATATATGATTTTATTAAATACATTAAATTTATTGAATTAAAATACTTTGTTATAATTTAATCCCATCATAAAATGTTAATTTTTTATTTTCATTTTACAATATATTATATATTCATATTGTTGGGATTGCTCTTACTTATTCAGAAAAAAATTATATAAAAATCATGATTTTTTGTAAAATGTTTAGATTTCATATAAGATCTATGTATATATAAAGAAGTACATATATACGTGTCGATTATATAGGGAGTATACGTTAGAGGGGTATAAAAATAAAAAAAAAAACACATTCAAAACTTGAGGTCGATCACACCATGGTTCGGTTCAGAGGTCAGCCTTCTAACACCAAAGGTCTTGTGTGTAAGACTATTGGTGTTGTTGTGGGCGTGAACACAGGTAGGTTCTTCTAGGATAACTCGCTTGATCTGTTAGATGGATCGAGTTTCGGGTTGATCCATATGTTCAAACATTAGTCATCATACTCTTTCAACTCAAGTCTTCAACAGGTATGAAAGAGTAATACTCGGACACTAGATCTGAATTATTTGATTCTCTTAATAAATGTTTGTCGAATGATTGAAGAGAAAATTATGAACCTCTATATAAAGAGGAGCCTGGGCTTTTCATCATTTCATCATTTCATACACATTAGACAAAAATTAAAAAAAAATGTTTTGTCACCTCAGTTCAAGCCATATAAATTCTCAAGTCGATGGTAAGAAAATCAGTTTGGTACATAGTTTTAAGTGAAAAATTCATTGAGTCTAATAGTTTTCTACTTTATTTCCAGGCCAGTTAAAAGAATTATTCCTCATTTTACTTTCAAACTCAACCTAGATAATTTCTACTTCTCATGTCTTACATTTTTTATGTTTCGTGATATTTTGTAGAGACTATGCATAGAAAAAGCACTTCAGACTCATCCTCTTAGGAAAGGCCTAGATAGTTGCTCCCTCACCTCTGTTGTCAAGTCTGTGGTCAACTTTAAAGAGTGGTCATCCTTCTTATCCCCAATTGGTAGATCTCACACATCATTTGAGTGCCTGAAATCGTACCTCCCATCTTTCTTGCTCTTGTAGTAAATGCTCGTTATTGAGCCCTATCAAGCTAGGGAGAGGGTCGCCCTCAGCTGCGTTCTCACCTTAGGTAGGCCTAAGCAAAACATGATCTGGCCCAATTCTACCAACAAAGTTAGCAGCTCAACCTTCAGGGGTGACCAAGTCTAACTGTGATCGAAGTGTCCTGTTTTCTCACCTAGTTTTCTCGAGCTCTCTTCTTAATTCCAGAAATTGATATGCCAGTTCTTTGTGAGGATCGACCTCCACTCTGGCCTTTTTACAAAGGATGGCAAATTGTGGTCCTGTGTCGATGTTGCCTCATCATTCGTTAGTCTCAATCATTCCTCAACTCGTGTTCCTACCATGATGACTTATGATTCTAAAAAACTACGTTCACTTATTAAAATTCTCTCTTAAAATTAGAGATAAATTCTTGAAAATATAAAATCAAAAATCAAAACTCGACCTTTGAATCTGAGCCTCATAATTTATGAGTTAAACATTATTAATCTTGTTATTATGAAAAATAAGTACTATTTATCATATAATTTATTAAAATGAGTATTTTTAGTTTATCAAAAGTATAAAAATTATTAGTGCTTAGCTTTTATAACTAATAAGATTATAGAAATTCAACTAAAAAATTATCAAATTAAAGTATTTATGTTAAAAAATATACAATTTTAATACCTAATCCAATAATTACAAGATTAAACTATTTAAGTTAAATAATTATAATACGTTAGAGATCCATTATTATTTTTAAGTAAACTATTATTTTAAGTAAGTTTTTAAATATTTTCAAAACTTTTTTTTTAACCTCCTAATTATTAATTCTTTCAATTTAATTATAAAATTATAAAATTTCATGCATTTTGATTCTTATGCTAATAGTTTAAATTATATCAAAATTCATTTTTATACACCATAAAACAGGTATTTAGTAGTTAATTAGATATTTAGAATTTAACTAATCTATTTATATTGTGTTATGTTTTTAATATGAATCTTATTATTAAATTATATGAGATGTATAAAGTTTATGAAACACTAACTTATTATTAAATAGAAATGGAGTAAGAATGATTTTTGTTTTTTTTTTTTGCTTTGGAGTACGATTAAAACCAAGGGTCAGTTTCGTCAATTAGGAATCTCGATCACCGCGTAGTAGATACCGACTTGGGCACGCGGAACGACTATCTTTGAGCTTACGGCAAGAGAGATAATCGGATATGTTAAGAAAAGCAAATAGCGAAAGGGTAGAGAAGAGAAACCGAGTTGGAAATGGAGGGTCCTCCCGAGAACGATTGTTGTTCGGTTTGCCATGGCAGCTTCAACATTCCCTGTCAGGCCAATTGCTCTCACTGGTTTTGTGGTGCCCTTTCCCCTTATTTTTTTTTAATTTCTTAGGGCATCCACTCCGCTGAAACTGCACCTTTCTTCCCCTTTATTCTATGCATTTATTTTTGTTCAAATTCCTAATCTCTTTTCGTATCGTAAACTGTTTTTTATTAGATATTTTCTTTTATTTTAACAGTTGCTCTGATTTCTGAGGTGTTTTTGATTTTGATTATTTGATCTAGCTAGCGTATTGATTGATGGATTATGACTTTGGTCTGGTTTGGCCACCTTTCGTTCGTTTTATGTTTTTCCATATTAATAAGTTACAAACTGCTTGGCTAACGTGAGTTTTTGAATTGAATTGGATTCCCTAAATCTTGAATAATGAGCTGTTAAGCCCATTAATTCTGCAGCTTTTGAAAAATTTAATGTGCATTATGTGCAAGTTTAATGTGTCTACTGCATGTGCAATTCTTGCTGCTAATAGTTTTGTGCTTGTCTAAAACTGGCTTTAGATTGTGAAATTCTTTTTCATGCTGAGAAATCATTTTCTAACCTAAGAAAATACTTGCAATGATGTGATCATGAATTTTGTAATTTCAGACTGTTGGCTTGTTTGAATTCATTTTTCCACCTTTTTTATGAGAATAAAAGTAGACAGAAACTTCAATTTTCTGCTAGAGATTTAAAAGAAGAAAATTAAAGAAAAAACATTTCATTTAATTTTTAAATAACTCTGAAATTTTTTGGGAACGTTGGAATATTAGGAAATTTTTCTATTTTTATGGCTAAACAATCAATCGATCTAATTTACTGGCATGCTGTTATATAGGATCAACTGTCTTGAGCTGTAAACTGAGTTATATCTGATCTTTAACTTATGATTGAGTAATATAAAATGTGATCATAACACCTTTTCATTCCCTCTGTGATGCTTTAGATAAGACTTAGGATAAGCATAGATGTGAACTTTGATCAATATAGGCCTGAATTTTGTTTTTGTTTAATATCCTAAAAACTTTGATCCAAATGTAAAGCATGTGTTATTTCTTTTGTACAGGAAACTGTATCATGCTTGTGTGGCATCATGAATCTGCAATGCATCCATGTAAATGTCCCTTGTGTCGTCGGCAAATTACTTTGTTAGTTCCAAGTCAAGCTTCACTAAGACAGCGTCACAGCCGCGATGCTGCTGAGGTTCTAGGAAAAATTGAAATGTACAACCGTTATTTTGCTGGACGACCCCGAGGCCTTATGCAGGTGACTGTATTTGTTTTACAAAAAGAAAAATAATAATAACCTTTGCGAACACTTTAGCAAGTAACTTCTTACTAGTAATCTATTGTCTTGAGATTGCGATTTGTTTACTTAACTGTTGTCTTTACTTTCATTGTGTGTGATTGTTAAGCATTTTAAACATCTTGCATGTGTCAATGTAGTCCTCTTTCTTTCAATATAATTTCCTTTGACCGCACGAATGGGTTACTTAGAAGTTGTCGTATTTGTTGGATGTTTGAGCCCTTTCTCACCTTACATTGAGTTCCTTTGTTACTATGTTATGATAATTAAAGAAAAAGGATTAACTTGGTACTTTTATTTGGATTTGGCACTGTGTTGGATGGAGAGAGGGCAGAGAAAGGTTCAACTTTGGTCACAGATGTTCATTCCTTTCGATTACTCATTTATTTCCTCTCTTCCTTGGGACAACAATCTGTTGGAGTATCTTAAAAACAACAAACTTGGTCACTTCATGTATGTACCTATTCTGTTTATTATGTTGGACAGGGTCTGTTCTTTGCAATTCATTGAGCAAATTGCTGTGCAACTTTCTGTTCACAGATATCCAGCATGTTGAGTCACGATCTGGAATCCACTTGAGGATACTAGTCTTTCACTTCCTACTAGATTTTGTGGCATCTTTAAGGCTGGTGATACGATAGCTAGTTGGCAAACACAGATCTCTTGTTAAAATCTTTCAAGCTTATTAGACCTCAATATTAAGCTTGTGTATGTATGAAAAAGCATGACACTTTAGTAAGATTTTCTGTTTCAAAAGTTATTGAGATGCATTCCTTAACCCAAAGAAGGAAACCATGCTAAATATAAGATTTTGATTGATGTCAATGATTGAAAAGATGAAGGTTTTTGTCATGATTTTGATTGCAATTGTGACACACACCAGCATTTTTTGGCCAAATGTCACTGGCATGCTATAGAGAGACACTTTAAGAAAAGTAGGAAGAACTAGATCTGATTGACTGATATTTTACTTTGTCCGGTACCTAAATATGATGCCTCAGGCCTTCAGCAAGAAATGAAACCTGACTAGTGTTGAAACGGCCATAATGGAACAAATGTTTCCTCTTCTCCCTGCCCCCTTCTCTCCCCCTCTTTTTCACCTTTTACCTCTGTTTTCCCCCCTTGCTGTGTAAAGATTAATTTGATGGTTGATTGAGATTTGAAGCTTCAATTCTTTAGGTTTTGAGTATTTTCTTTACTGTTTCTTGACTCTGACCAAATTTACCATTAGCACCCTGCAGTAAACTATTTTCTAGTGACTTTTTGAGAAATTTCTAGTTTTATGAGATGGTTGAAACGATTGATCATTAATAGTGAACAATTATGTTTTCCACAATTTAATCACTAAGATGTCTATATGTCATTTATCTCGAAGCACTGTGCAAACTAACTTCAGAAATATGGTTAATTTAATCACTTTGATGTGTACATGGCATTTATCTTCAAGCAGACAAGCACCATGCTAACTAACTTCATAAAAATGGTACTCTTTTTTCACAGAGAATGCTAGACCTTCCTTTTTTGCTGAGGAGGCTTTTACGAGAACTGTTGGATCCTCAGAGATCTCTTCCCCTTGTTATCAGAGCTCGTGTGTATATTGCAGTTAAGTTGATGAAAACTTTCTTTGAGCATGGTGTGTCATATATTTAAGTTTTCAAGTCAAAATTGATACATTTATTCTTTCCGAAATCATTATTATAGTGCTTGTCATATCGGTGCTATTATTACACTATCTTGGGACCATTTTTTTAAGAATCTTGGGATTAAGATTTGTTTCATTGTTCTAAAGCATTGTCCAATTGTTAAGTGATAAGCTGACAATTCACAGATTTAATTAGACAAAGGTGGGTTAGTTTTGGATATCATGCCGTTAAAAAGTGGATCATCTGTTTTGTTCGTTGCAGTTCCTAATATCTCCTCTTTTTAGGATTTCAAAATTTTATCTCTCTTGACATGGTTAATGTTGTTCACAGATTTGTTTATTTTTATTTTTGCATTGTTGCATTTGCACTATGTTTCGATAGACATGTAGCCTTATGTTGTCCATCTTTTTTATTAATGAAGTTTATGTTCCCACATGTATGCACACAAAAATGTCTTCTAGGTTTTTGATGGCAGTGTTCTCAATAATGTGTCATTGGCACAATCAAACATAAATAATTAGCCATGCATTTTTTAGAAAAAAGATCAAAAGCTTTTAATGAACTTTTGGTTCTTTATTAAGTTTCTTTTATTTGTAATGCACAGATGATATTGAGTGCTGCATATGTGCTCAGTCCAGTCGACTTTATTCCAGAAGGTATTTGTGCTCCATTCTTTGAACTTTGAATTGATTTGGTATGGATTTTTTTGTTAACCAGCATTCATTTAATGCATTTATCTTTGTTTGGCTATTCACAGGAATACTGGGTATAGTTGGTCTCTTAGATGATCTTATTATACTGCTTGTCTTCTTCTTTCATGTTGCTGCTGTGTACCGTCAATTACTTTATTCCCGCCACGGAGGCTCTCGAAGTGTCTAGACTTCTGTAAAATTTGAAACTACCTACCGTAGAGATATATGTGAAATTGGAGGATATAATAGAATGGGTTCCATACTTCAGTGGAATCTTTATTAAATAAAAGGTATATATTTAAATGCATATTTTTAAACTAATAGTGGTCTCCTAATTTAATAAAAGTTACAAGTTTGAAAAAAAAAACACTTAATTTATAGGTGTTTAATTTTATCTTTATGAAAATATTTATTATTTTGTGTCTTTTCTCGTATATTTTTGTTTATTTCATTGTCAAAATAATACTCTAATAATTATGTTTACCTTCATCATCTTTGTCATACATTTGATACCATCTCAATTTTTTTTTTGGCATATTAGCCACCCTTCAAAACTTTGCTGTAAAATATTTCAAAAAAACTAAAGTTATATAATCACTAACTCATTTTCAGTATTATCTTTTTCAATAACATCAGTTTATTTTCTCTTATCTTGTTCATCCTTTATCTTTTTTTAACTTTGTGCTTGATCAATCATTTTCATTTTAGGTTTGATCAAATATAAGGCGGTCTGAAAGAATGAATGGATCACTAAGATCAAAGATAATGAATTGGTGATAGGGGTAGTAAGGGACATAGAAAAATACTTCAAATAAGTTGGTGGTGATTTAATTATAAATTCTGTAAAAAAAAATACAACTTTAGATAGTTCTATATCAAATAATGAAAATTGGTTGATCGATAAAAGAATAAAACAATATTAAAGATAACATGAACATGGTGGTGGAGATTGGCTGTAATTGTTGGAATGGTAAGGAATATTTTCATTTTAAAATGAACAATAACAAATGAGAGAATACATAAAATAATAAATATTTTTATAAAGATAAAATTATTTTTTTATAATTTTTTTTTTGAAATTAAACTTTTGGTATGAGTTTAAATATATATTTTTTTTTGTAAGGTTTTTTTTATTTTAAATGACAATAGAAAAAAGTTTGTAACTCCACGCGTGAAACATATGTTATAAACTGTCAATTTTCATTAAAAAAGGTTAACTGAAAATCAATTTCTGATCAAGTATATTCTGCATTTTTCTAGTATCTCAGTCATCTTAATCTTACCATTTGTAAGAAGTTTGTATTAATATCTCTCTTGTATGTTCCTATCAAAATGAAATCAGAAGAGTAATGAGATTTATGGAGAATAGGGTTGTAAATTTATCTTGGGGGGACAAGTTATTGCAAGGATTATTTAATTAAAGGTAAATATGAAGATAACAAAATAAGATTTATTTTACAATACAAGGTAAGATGCATCACTCTCTTATAAACTTCATATACTCTTTTACTTCTTTCAGTAACATATGTTAACGAGAGTTATGATAAATTATAATTTTTTGAAGAATAGATATATATATATATAACCTAAGCTTGAGTCATTCTTAGAATAGAAGAAGCATCATGTAATCAAGGCGTGCTCATTTCCTCAACAAAACACTCAAATTGGCTCAGTTCACTAACAGCCTTTTAGGTTAACACAGCAGCAAATGTACTAGGATTCCTTGTTTATGATTTTTTTTTAATTTTAAACCTTCATTTTTATATCCAATAAATATCTTGCTCCATATTACATAGGATGCTGTTGGCAAGCAATGCCAAAAAATAGCTGGCTTTCTTTGATAAGGTGTTTTATCCGTTACAATTACTTTAATCAAAATTACTCCTAAATGTCTGACAAAAAGAAAAAAATTGCTTAACTCTATTTAAAAAAAAACGTAGTTTAGAAACAAAAAAAAGGAAAAAAAATAGAGGAAGAAACAAAAAAAAAAGTTACAATTTACAAATAAAAATGCAGTGGATTACGGCAACCAAACAATCAACTCCACGTATCAAAAAACTATCTACTCTAAGTCTAACTTTCATTAACAGTTTGAAATTGGAAAAAGAATTACAATTAAGAAAATCACAAGAAGATAGCGTTTATGGTTGCTTTTTTTTTCTTTCCCAAACCTGATAGTGTTTTATGACGAAGAAAATATTTTTTCGTGAATATTCAATACAACAGGCAGGACTAAGTTACTAACAAGTAACAAACCCAACGGATAATGCTTAAATGGGTACAATAAGGTAGTAGAAAAATTGAATTTAATAGGAACAAAAATTTAAAACATGATGGTACACAATTGCTAAGGTCAGCTCAATTTGTAATTTACATAACTCATAACTTCTTATAGAAATAACTCTTGAATGATTGGATAAGAATGCATCGAACTAAATTAATCCTCCTTACTTTGAGCGAGCCTTGCCTTATGTCTAAGCTCGGCCCTTTTCCACCTAACCATCAGTTGACATAAGGAGAATAAAGTGTTTATCTGCAAAAGAACATTTTCTTTTCATTTAATTGATAAGGGAAAAATCCAATACGCCCAATTGAAAGAAAATGTCAACAAAGAGAGCAGATAGTTGACTAACCATAATTATGATTGCAATGATGAGAAGTGGCCCAGACCAGAGTGTCGAGAGAAAAAGTCCATTTGGATCAAAATAATTCTGGCCAGCAAAGCTTTTCCAATTCTCACCAAGGAATCTATTGAGCCCTGGAGCAAAATACACACCACCCACTGCAAAACATAATCCATGTGTAAGAAACCCTTATTACTACAATCAAGAGTATTTAAGTTGAGATTTAAAATCAATTTTAAGAAAAAACCAACTTATAATTCACTATAAATCAGTATGTATATAAACCGACTTAAAATCTCAAGTTGACTCAAGTAAAAAACTGACTTCAAATAGACTTAATTAAAAAATACATAAAATAGACTTAAAATTAAAAAATATAGCGTCGGTTGACGTGCACAACCAACGCTATACATGGCACGTAATGTCGATTGTACACGTCAACCGACGTTAGGCCACGTGTAGCGTTGGTTATCACATCTGATTTGATTTAGAGGTTTAGTCACCCCAGATAAGTTTTATTGCATTGATTTTTATTTGGTGATTTAGATACCGATTGTGTAAGTGTGGTGTCATGAAGTGAAGTGGGTAAAGTTTAGTGATGATCTTGTTGCTTGTGGCTATCAGATTACAGCTACCTAACTTAGAAAGGGATCCTTTGCTGATTAAGCAATGGGGTCACCCTTATCAAAAAATTAATGCAAGCAGGGTGTGATCAATTTTGACACATAATGTTTACTAATGTTAAGTAATTTAATAGCTACATTTAAGCTAAAGCAAGAAATTTTTAGTTATCAGCTTAAACTTGAGAAACATAATAAGTAAAAGCTAAAAACAGGGATTTTGTTAGTTAAGAGTTAAGAGAATAAACTATTGAACAAACATTAAAGCATTGAGATGCTGCCACCTACACTTTGAACAATGAATGAAAAAAAAAAACTCTTCTCTCTTCATTCTTAGTAACCATAATCAAAAGTGAAGGAGGTACTCTTTTAGTTTGATTTATCTTTCCCTTATTTGCACTCAATTAAGACGAAGTTGAAGAATCATTTTATTTTCTGCACGTTCCATGGGTTTCGATGATAGAGAACATGGAGTGTCTTGTATCTGGTTTTTTTAACAAGCATATAGGTTTTTGTTAATTAATGTCTGTTTATTTGATTTTATCTATCTCTATTTTTCCTAATGAGGGTGTCGATCATGTGTGTAGCTTCTTTGTGTGCTTTGCAAGTAATATGTTCTCCATTGCTTAGTAAATATTTCCCAAACAAAATCTTACTATAGAGTCCAGATCCCTAATATTGCACCGGTCAGTATCCCTTTTAAGCATCAAACAAAGAGAGAGAGAGAGAGGCAATTATTTTGATCAGATGTACAGCACGTTCATGCACATTGCATAATGTGCAGCTTCAGCAGTCATTGATTCAATAAGACATGTTTCTCATCCAAAATGCCATAAGGTTATGAAGTTATTCATGTAATTTCATTAGAACCAGGAATATGCTAAAGCACTAATCTAATGTCTTTTTTTTTTTTTTTGGATAAATTGATAAGCACCCATTTTGGGTGTGGGGAAGGGGAGGGGATCCGGGATTCGATCGGACTCAAGGAAATGAGCTGCCAAGATTCCAATCTAAGGTCTAAATTAAGCTGATACAAAACTAAAATTAAGCCCCTTCAGGGTAGGGCCTTCACAAAACTGAACCCATTTACGAGCAATAAAGATAACTAAAAAAAGGAAGAATAAATAACAAAAATGAGAGTGCAGATAACGCGAAAGCTATAGATGAACTTACATGCCAGAAGGAAGAAACACATCTGAAAGTTGGTATTTTTCCGGGAAATAATAGCCATCAGAAACAATACAAAATGAAACCCTAACAATCCCATTAACCAAGGCTCCTGTCCAAACAAGTGCAAAGTTCCCATTAGGAACTCAGCAACGTAGAAAGCACATACAAAATTAAGGATCTTGAGTCAACCTTTTCTCCCCTAATTCCGTTCAATTCATATAGAAGCAAATAGAAAATACATACACACACACACACAGACAGAGAGAGAGAGAGAGAGAGGAGCATACTTTCCAGTCGATGGCATGGAAGAAACCAATGAAATTATCAATAGCAGGTCGAAAACCAGTGCGAAGTTCGGCGGAATTTTTTTGGAAAAGATCTAACATTTGGCCGACTTGTTGCTCAATAGCTGATCTCACCTCCTCCATTTTTTCCATATTCAAATATCAGACCCAAAGCTCACAACGCCAAAAAGGTGGACTGTAGAACGTGGATTCATCTCTATTCTATTGGACTCCTCGAGACTTCAAGAGAGTGTGCTCTGCTCATACTCTTTTTTCTTTTTTTCTTTTTTTCTTTTTTTTTCCCAGTTGTTTTTATATGATATAGCTGTTAATTTTCATTATAATATATATATATATATATATTTTTTTTGTCGCTAAGACTAATGCCTATTCGGAATTTCCCTTTTTTAAGTCTGCGATATTAAAATGCATTAGATTAATAATAATGTCTCCTACCCAAACCCCTTTTGCTAGCTCGTTGAATTAGCTTGTGTTCTATAATTTTGTATCATTTTATTGAGATCATGTTAAATTTACGTAGCTTCTTATTTTTTAAAAAAATTTATTCGGTTTTTCAAAGATTACATGTCAATTTTCTTCAAGAAAAACACCTATTATTACTTTATTTTCTCCTTCTAGATACACCGCTTGATTGTTGTATAGTATGATTCTTGCTTTTTTTTTTGTGTGTGTAGTAGTGTATTTAAGTTTTTAATAACATAAGAAATATATATTTAAAAATATGATGTATATTTATTTTTTTATAATGTAAAAATTAAATATTTTTTAAATAATTAAAAATAAAATTAGTTGAATGATTGCATCATATAAAAATTAAAATAAAAAATATATAGTTTAATTTCATAATATAACTCTCTTTTATGAATATATTTTTATTTTACTCTCATCATGCACAATGTGTTATTTTTTATAAAAATATTTTTTTACATGTTCAAAAATATAATATGTATGTGTTTTTAATAAAATAAAAAATATTTTTTAAGGATAAAGATTAAAATAAAATAATATGAATAACAAGATTATTTGTGATTTAAAATGATGTATTTATTTGAGATTTTTATTAATTTTATAAATTTTTTAGATATATTCTTATTCAATTAAGATTTTTATAAAATTTATAAAAAAAATAGGTTATTCAGTTTTTATTTTATAGAAGATTTTAAAAATTTATATGTATTTTAAGGATAATAATATCCTTAGCGTTATTTTTGTTATTATCATTAAATTTTATTTTATTTTTATTATTAATTATATTTTAATATAATTATTATTTAATAAATTAATTTCTATTATATCAACATTACCATCCTATTTAAAAATATTATTGATTTTAAATTATTTTAAAATTTTAAAATTTTCATGCACTTTTAAAAGATTTTTAATTACAATTGCATGTATAAAATATCATTTTCTTTTAACCAAAAATTTTGTAACGATTTGAAAAAAAAATTATTTTTATATTTTTCTCTCCAATCTTATCTGGTCAATATTGCTATAGTAAAATCTGCAAGAATTTTTATTCATTATCTTTGTGTTATCTATTTTTATAATAAAAAGGACTCAATTGCTATAAAAATAACAAATGATTAAATATTCTAATTATCTCAACTAAAAAAAGATGGGATACATTTGTCTCATATTTATTATCAATATATCAAGTATCATCACTAGCTAATCACACGTCACCTTTATTATGTTTGAGGTAAAAAAAATTAAATTCTTACGTTAATTAATTATAATTATGATAGATTTTTAGTCAATATTTTAATATGATTAACTATATTATACATTGTTTTCAAAAAGTTTTATAATTAGGTTAATTCCGTGTTATCCTATTTATTGCTATTATATATTAATTTAGATGGCAATGATTATACTCATTTTCAATTTTGAAAAGTTTAGTTTATGTGCATTGCATGTGAAATGGGTTTTTTATTATCCAAATATTACTTATTAAGAAATTTTTTGAATCGATAAATTTATTAAATTAATAATATATTTAGGTTAAATTTAAATTTTTACTAAAATAATTTTAAGTAAAAATTATTACTCTTAAGATAAGATTATCTTATTTTCGTAAATCTTATTCTGTTATTAAATATAAGTGATAAACTTTCTTATACTAAATCAACGTTTTCTTATATTGAATTAATATTTTTTTTTACCAAAATAATATCTTATCAAAAAATTTATTTTTTTATTAAAATCATTTAAAGGTAAAATTTATTATTGTTGTGATATGTTATTATCTTATCGTAATAAGAATTACCACAACATTAGATGTTAGTGATAAATCTTGTTACACTAACAAACGTTTCTCTTATTATGCTGATCTATTATCATGAATTTCATTTTGTACTCAAATCCCTTGAGATGACTATTGTGATAAAAACTTTAATTTGTAGTAATTTTGGTTTAAAAAAAATCACATATGTTATTCCTATAATATGTTTCAATATAACTTTGCAGGGCAAAGTGGTGAAGAAAATTTGAAAGGTAAAAACGAAAAAAAAATGCAATGTATTATTTATTAATTACGAGTGTATAATTTTTAAAAAATTATACAGTAATTAAAATTCAAACTGCATGCTTCCTATCCACAAGCCATGCTACCCTGCTGTCAAATTGATGTACTGTGCTCAGCCGGTGGGTTAATTAGCTATAAAACTAAAAGAAAGTATGAGAGAAATCAATTGTTTGGTCTTTTCGTTTTTTTTTTATATATATTTGGCATAAATTGTTTGGCTTCTTGAAAGGGAGAATGAGCGAACAAAACAAATAATAAAACGAACAAAGAATAACAGTAGAGTACGAAATTGATATAGTTGTTATTTATAATAAAAAAAATAGATAAAAATAAAATATCAATAATTAGAAGATATATTTTAAATAAAAAAATATTAATTTATTAATAATATTTTTTATTAATCGTTAGAACTAAATTCTAAATTAATTAGATTTAAAATTATTTTAATCTTTTTAATATATTTGTTTTTATTTTTTAAAAACTTGTTTTTAATTATTTAGCATGTTCTTTTTTTTATTTTTTTATTGTTAAACATAAATAAATACTATATTGGATATTTTATTTACGGGTAGTCGCTAACTCATGTTCAAGTAACTGCTCATATTTTAGGATTGATTTGTAGTTCAAATAGAAGCAAATTAGGACAAATTTTTCAAGAGGTTTAAGTTAATTTGGAACTAAAATTTATTTCATATGAATGGGCTAATAAACTTTATTTCATAAAATATTTGATGGTAAATAAAGTTATATTTTTATAATAGATAAATGTAAGATATTTTTTAAAATACAAAATATTATATTAGTTGTTTTATTTTTATTTACTTATATATAATAATAATAATAATAATAATAATAATAATAATAATAATAATAATTTTATTACAGGAGAGACCAAATTTCTTATTCTATTTTTAAAAATGTTAAAAATTATATATTAGTTCGAAAAATTTATCGAGCTAAAGTCTATAACTCACTCCAATCTCCCTAGCTGCAACCCTGATTACAGGTGGTATAACTTACTATAGAATTAAGTTAGAATATGTTTCCTTATTTAATAAGAAATTATAATTTAGTATTTTTTTTTTAAAGTTACATGCCTAGATCTATCAAATGACCAAATAATTTTTTAAAAAAAATAAATTCTTGGAAGAGAAAAAACACATTCAGTAAGAGATTGACAGAAAGAGAATATTCGAAGCCAATACAACAACACTTTTAGCTTCTAGTATTTAAATTTTTTCTCTACAATCCATTACTTGGTCTATTTGATCCATATCCAGTTCATTGTTAGTCTTGGGCAATAAGGGAATTACAGTAGCGTGTTCTTTTGACCATTAATAACAGTACATTAATTTACCCAAATATTAATATTACCCTTAAAAAATCTGAATAAAACATACTCTAAGACAATATAGCAAAATTTCATGCTCTTAAGAAGACAACGGCAATTACAACAATGCATAAAATTAAGGAGACTTGAAATCTCTAAATACAATGGAGAAGATAAAAGAACTAGATAAGATCCAATGGACATATAATTAATCACAACTTGAACCGTAGACTCGGAGGTAAAATAAATTAGATCTGGTTGTAATTCTGTTTCTGCTGGGAAGCTTAACCATAATAATTTCATTCATTAGCATTTTAACATTATTGTATTTCCATTATTAAGACACAAATTAGTTCGAATTTGTGATCCATCGGTTTGTACATATATATCATGTTTCTACGAGTACAAATCACATAACAATTTAAAAGTATTATTATCTTCCGATCAAACCAGGAAGTAATAAATTCTTACGCTTCTTTCTAAAGTATTGAAAGATAGAGCCCAACAATGGCCAGCTTGTGACTAGAGCAACATAGGCAAGCAACCACATCGAAAATCTATTTTGCCGACGAAGCAAGTCCAAGCATCTCCTAACAGGAAGAGTAGCTTCAAAAGGCTTGCAATCCTCAACACTAGTAATATGTCTGGAGATTTCTACAGTGTTAGATGCTAAACAATTGTCAGACTCCTGTTTTGGCCTCTGCACATTCTGATCTGCATCAGGAACAATTACAGCTTTTCCTTCACAAGTCTTCTCGGCGTCAGATGTCTCCTCTACATTATCATCTCTTGTTTGGTCGGTGCTCATTGCAGCCACCATTCCATTTGTCACATTTACAAATGGACCCTGGTCGATTGAAGAGTCCAATGATGACTGTAGACCACAGCTCACAACCTGAAATAGAAACGAAGTTTTGAGTTATAAACATAGCCAACTCAATTGCATGATTTGGAAGAAAGTTGACATTTTGACGAATCTACAATGACAACATCTCGGACCATTTGGCAGTATCCATATGGTACTATAACTCCAACAATAAGCAAACTAATTATGGAAAAAGATGCAGCTTTTTTATTGGGCAGAAATAGAACCTTCTTTTGGACATGCATATATTCACTAGAATGAAGAACCTTTAAATATTCAATCACAGCCCTTACCCACCTGCAAGTGGGAAAGAAAGCGAGCATCCTTGTCAGAATAACAGATACAAGCTTTTATCTGACAAGTTTTAATCAGCTTCCGCAGAAATATGAGAAAACATAGGCTGCAAAATGTGTGCTCCCAAATTTGAACTAATCTAACATGGAAAACTTCGTCCTAGAAATTTCAGGTAATTTAAAAAAGTAACTTCGACAAAGTGTATGACCCACCAACCTAGATAAGCAGTAAATGAAATTGTTGAAAAGTCGCCAAAAATAATTTCAGTTGAGAAAGGCCTTTGATACCTTTTTAAAAACAAATATATGAATTCATTTTGATCATCACATCTATCTTTTGCAGCATTTGATGAGTGATGCAAAATAAAATTGTAAAAGAAAAATATAGTACCATAAGCTACTTGCACTTATCCCTTCAAAGAAGGCAAGATGTCCACCATGCTTTGCGGTAGCCAAGACGATATTTTTATTTGCCCTATTAAAGACATCATTATCAGAACGGAGTTTGAACCATATGAAATTCATTCATAAAAATTTAGTAGCAGCTCCACCTGCATTCATCCCAAGGAATGGCTTCCCTAGTACAGACTGGATCATCTAAAGCACTGATACAAAGAAGCGGGATAGACACATTTGCTACGTAACTAGCACTGCTACAGCGCCTGTAGTATGTATCCACAGTCTGAGAAAACAAGATACTTTGGGTAACTAAAGAAAGAAATGAAAAAAAAAAGTTTGCATAAGAAATAAGTACTATGATACCTCATATTTCCCAACAAGGCGGGTGGCATGATTGTCAAAATCTCTAATGGAGCGGGACTGTTGAAGCGAAAAAGAGATCAGATGAAAAAATATTAGCAGGACACAGCAAGAGAAGTGCTATTGAACAGAAACGTCCCTTTTCAACGTATATCAGACATCGATCCATATAATTTCCTTGGAGAAACCATTTCCAATCAGCATAAAATCTTAGAAGCAATCATGGAACGCATTAATTGAGGTTGGAAATTTTTCAATGTGCTAATTATTTCCGAACATTATCAAAGATTAATATTAACCACTGTAACAATAATAAATAAATAAATAATCTACTGTACTGATCAACCAACCTTTTCTATTCCTTCCCAATTAGCAAGTCGAGAAAAGAGAGGCTGGTGTCTGCATTGAACGTACACAATTATATATTAGCAAACCCAGATAAAATATATATGTAAGGAAATATTCATGGAATCCCTTTTCTTTGAGTCAAAGTATTGTTTAATTCTCTAACTTTAAAAATGTGTTAATTAATCCTTTTACTTATAAAAAGGAACCACAAAAAGACTTTTATTGATAAAAAAATTTAAAATAGATATTAATGAAGGTATTTTCATAATTTAACTCCACCTTATCAAACAAAAAAATTACACCATAGCTGGTGAGGGTACTTTCGTCTTTTACTCCCACCTAATGAGTGGAATACTTCTAATAATTTTATTTTTTAAATAAATTCAAAATTACTAAATGTCTTTTTTGGCACATAAATAAAAGAACTAAATTTCACATTTTCAAAATTAAAAGTCTAAATAATACCTTTTGTAAAAGTAAAAGGACTAATGTGATCTTTCAATATATATATAAAATATGCGTCTTTACATACAGACCCATTAAACCAAAACCATCATTTCCTTGGTAATTCAATTCTTATTTGTTTTTTATTTCCATCTTTCATTTTTGGACCTTATCACTTTGCCCTCAGACTCAATGGAAAAGAAGCACATACAATTGGGCATAGCCTTGAAGACCAATTGCCAGTGCACGGTCATAAAACTTCTGCACGAGCTTGCGACTAATAAATCTATCACCAATCTGCAAAAGAAAGTTAAAATGATGGAAACTTCAATTAGTTAAACGCAACTACAGGCAATTTATTAAAGTCTTTAGTTCATTGAAGCATATTTGAATAGTGTTATAAAAATTGGGTTATGGAGAAGATAAGGTTCTTGAGCATCAACACGACATATATGTCATACTATCAACCATCCAACGTACCTACATCATTAAAGTCAATGGTTTTAAAAATTTAAGATCAAGTAAATGATTAGTGCTTTTGGAAATTTTTACATCTGACATTTAAAAATGACAGAAAACCACTAAAAGAAGCACTACACCCCAAAAAACTAAATGAGATTCCAAAACATTAACAAAGAACCAGGACAATACGTAGTAATAGTAAATATCTTGAGCTGCCAGTTGCTAGAATTTCAAACAACCAGATTTAGGTTACCTACCGGCTGCTTAACCCCTGGCAAAGCTTTTCTCCTAAGACTAACGTAGAACAAAGTGATAGTGAGAAAATAACCAAAAGCAATCTAACAGAGGCTAGCAATAAATGATGAACATTCACTTATCTAAATAATGATACTAAATGTGCTGCATATGCACCCGTCTTGTTAAGCTAATGTACTAACCAAAAGGTCCCAAGGAGAACAAATAGCAACAGCTCCAGCAATAGGGACATCATCTCCATCCTCCCCAAGATATTTCACCTGACAGCATTAATTTCAACGAGAGCAGACTATGAATATCAACACAACCAAGAAAAATGAATATGAATATCAAGATGATGTCAAGAAGCCAGTCTACAATAAAAGCATGACCATTTTCGTCCACTTGTTCATGTGCTTGTATATTCTAACAAAATTGAAATAAGAAACTAGTAGGTCATATCAAATATAGATATTGTAAGAAAGAGAATCAAATATGAATATCGGTAAAATTCAAGTGTGATGCGTGGAATGTTCCACAGACACGTGGGTTCAACACAATAATATAATAAAAGATTTTTAAGATTTCAGGATTACTATAGAATACAATTACATACTAATTACAGGACATTCTAGTGTCTGTGCTGGTAACGACTGCTGCCAGTTTGTTTCCTTTGTCCATTACTAGTATGAGCAATCATTAATTGTCAGGATACAAATAATTAGATCAAAATTATAACTGCCATGCTGCTTGGTTTTATTGTCTTCCCTTGGCTAAGGTTGTGCGAAATTCTATTTCCGTCTTTCAGTTAAAAGATTTGCATAACAATCTCTATAATCCAGAAGCATCAGAAGTGTTATGTTAGTGATATTATTGTATTATTGTGTTATTGTAAATATGATGGAAATAATCAAATTTTATTTTTCTCTATCCATTGTCTTCAACTCAAGTCTATCCAAAAATATGAGTTAAAGTTATCGAGTGGCGTTAATAAAAGAAGCCAACAAATATAACCAAAAATAAAATGAAAGTGATTTAAGAGTATGGAACAAAGGAGGTGTTTGGTTCACTGGATTGAAATTAGAATTGATTCATTATAATTTTATGTTTGGCTGTGTTAAAAAGTGGATATAGAATAGAATAAATTCCTAAAAGAAAAAGAATGAGAATTCCTTCTCTTCCCCTTAAGAATCATGATTCCATTCTCATTTTAATTATTTTTTTTAATTTTACCCCAATCCCAAATATAACCCTAAACATTAAACTCTATCTCTAAATTCTAAATCCTATATCCTAAACCTTATTTAGAAAAATAATAATTTTAATCCTAAACCTTAACCCACAAACATAACCCAAAACCCTAAATCCTAAGCCACATACCCTAAATCCTACACCCCAAACCTTAAATCTTAAACCCCAAAACCCAAAACCTTAACCCACAAATAAATCCTAAACCCTAAACATTATACCCTAAACCCCTAAATCTCAAACCCTAAACTCTATTTAAAAAATAATAATTTTAATAATATATCTTATTTTTAAGTAATAATTATTTAGAAAAATAATTATTTCAATAATTTACTTTGTCTGACGAAAAAATAACAATTAAACAATATTATTTAAATTTTACTAAATATAGAGGTATTAAGATAATATACAATGTTTTTCATTACATTCTAGTTGTAAGTCAAACACTATACTACTGATTTTTTCTTTGATTCCAATGGTCAAACCAAACAATACTGTTGTTTCCTTTAAATTGCATTTCTATTTGGTATTAAATATGTAACGAACATACGACCTAATAAGTATAGGTACCCCGTTAGGGTATAGCGAGGATATAGGACTGGCTTAACAAATGGTCTGAGCCCAACGAGCCTGGTAAAGCGTACAACCCAATAGACAAAAGTACTTCGTTATCAAACTACGAGGTCTTGGATGTCAAGACCTGGTAAAACTATGATATCCCGACGTGATCGGGATCCTCCCTCTCCGTGAGCGAACTGCATATAACGACCTCCCTTTATTTGTGTGCAACACTTGTAACAATCTAATTTCTATTTAAACTAGTTCGTGTACAATTTTACTACATATGTAACCATGTATACAGGTCGCGTATACATATCTTGTCACGTGCGTAGGGTATCATACATATATATACCCCTTAAATGAGGAGAATACATGATCTATTCATTTGTCCATATTTTCTACTTCTCTCTAAAAATCACTAGAATCCCTAACCAGAAAATTCTCTCCAAACAATTTCTATTCTCATTTCAATTCCATTTTGTAAACCAAACGCCGCCAAAATGAAAGTGATTTAAGAGTATGAAATGAAATGAAAGTGATTTAGGAGTATGCAATGAAATTAAAGTGATTTAAGATATCATTATGCAACTTTTCCTAAAATTTCAAAGCATGTAGGATATAGAACAATGACCGTTTTCTTCTAAACTGATTTGATAGTTGATAGTGTCAACTAAGACATGCACATCACAGCTGAACATAATTTAAAGACCAATAGCAAAGGTTGAGCATATGGAACAGAACAGTTAGCAAAAGGAAGTTGAACTCAGGACATGCGACTTCGAACTTCAGTTCCATCTTAAATGTTGATTTAACATGAGGCAAAATCTAGTTGTATTAGCTAAACGTTAAATGTTGATTTAACATGAGGCAAAATCTAGTTGTATTAGCTAAACGTTAAATGTATTTGAAAAGAAAAGGCATACAAGGAGTTTTAAATAAATAAGAATAACAGAGTAAATTGACGAGAAACATTAAAGATGTTATTAAGAGAAACAGACCAGGACATTAGCACCAATACTAGTTCCAACAACAAACAAAGGAGCCTTAGGGTATTCACTATGTAGATGTCTAACTACTGCCCGTACATCCTCTGTCCACCCAGCATTGTAGAAGCAATCAGACTGCAAAATTATCATTTTTATAATTTGTTAACCACATCAAATGGGGAAAAAGGGAAAAAACAGTGCTATTAGAGAATGTTGTCATTTGTCAATCATCACTAGAACGATAAGACGTATGCAGAAATGATGATTTATAAAGTATGTCATCAATCAGAGAACTCACTGTAATAGAGACACCACCTAAACCTCTGTGGTTACTAATGACAACATGCCATCCACTTTTCGCCATATTAAAGGCAAAGTGCTTTAAGTACTGCATGAAATACCAAGAAATAAGATGAATATGATATTACAAATATTTAAAAACAAACAAACTCACCTCCGAACATAAATATGTAACATTGGATTTTATGCTCAAATACAAAATAAAATAATTGTTTATGTACGTTTAGCCAGAGAAGCTTCACATTAGGAAATTTTAGATAGCATAAAAGCTTCACTATTAGGGCATTGCACACCAAGCTTTGAAAGTAGACATTTAACAACCACGTTATATAAGAGGTCATTTGGTTTAAATTACAAATAACAATAAGAGGCATTTGTAAACCAAATCAAAAGAACAGGTAAAAACAAAGAGAAACTTACTGCAGATGCTGAATCACTGGTTAAACCAGGAACGACCACCACAATAGGAGTTGTATCATCTTTAGATATGAAACTATTCATAAGAAAAGCATCTTCTAAAGCTGTAAAAAAATATCAATTATATCAGCTAGACATGAATGGGTTCAAAATAAACATCCTATCAATTCTATGGTAAATTTTAAAGACGTAAATAAAGACAAATATCAGAATCTAAAGATGAATATAAGAGAAACAAAACAAAAGTTCATAAAAAAATAAAAATTAAAGACCAATATGATAACATTTTTCCAAAAGAATAGGAGCAAATGCCTCAGAGGAAACAGTAATGTAATGCAAGCTGCGGCAGAGACGGGTAATGAGTGCAAGATATCCATGCTAATATCATGTAAAGTATCTAAAAAATGTCAAAATAGACAAGATGCAGTAAAGTTGATGAAACAAAATAAAAAATTATGAAAAATAATCTAAATGATGAAGACAGTATATGAAATGAAAATTTAAATGATAAAGGAATTACAAAGTGCATGGTCACATGCATTCCATACATTAATCTGAACGTGTAAACTTCTTTTAAACTATCATAATTTAGGGCTGAAGCATGTTAGTTAGATAGATTTGAACACTATAGTTACCATCAGAATTTGATAGCCAATCCAAGGCAATAGTTCCACCATCAGAACATTGGAAGATTTCTCTGAGAGAAAAATGGTAACTATCTGTTAGGCAATGGGTACTGTTGAAATTTAATATATATAATATATTAGTCAGTCATACACACGTGCATTGCACAATTAAAATGTTAAAAATGATTACTATTAAATTTCATTTTAATTAAAGTTATAGTAACTATCTGTTAGGCAATGGGTACTATTAATTTTAATATATATACATATATATATATAGAGAGAGAGAGAGAGAGAACTCTACATCGTTAATCAGCAGCAGGTATAAACTGATGCTGGAGAGTATGATGGAAAATATACTACCATGAACTCATGATGATAATGCAAATTAGAGAAGTCAATCTTAAGCAAAATACATGGTGCTTGATTGAAACTCCTATTAGCAGTATTTCTTTTTATTTTTGTTAGCACCATTTGTATTGATTGTAATTTGAATTAAGTCTTAATTACACACATGCTGACAGCAGAGGTCCATCCTCCAAGGAAATGCTCTGTTGACCGTTAACATTACTATAGGTTATGATAGAATACCAATTTGCAATGATTTAACAATTACTTCTTTTGGTTTAATTTAGAATTATTTTTTTTAGAAGTGGTTCGTCAAAAACCAGAAGTTGTCTGCTTGAGACAGCCACAATTTCTTGTCAAGTGAAAAGATGGAGATGCAGCCTTGCTATCCTCTCTACTCTTAGAAACAACTGACCTATGTATTCATTTTCATTTTCACAGCCAAGAAAATCAATGACTAAGTCATTAAGCCAGGCCATCAGGTCCAAAAACCCTTTGCTGGTGAACAATATAACTTTGATAAAGTACTTAAACCCATGTAGCCGAATATCAAGATAGAAGAATAAACAAAGGAAAAAGTTCATAGTATGGCTTGGAGATATTATGACTATTTGACAAACCCACTCTGCTCTTAAGAAAAGTTTCCCGCATAACCTTCCTAATAACAGAAACTAAGTTGGTACTTCAGCCTGCGGGTGAGGACTTTGAGTATTGTAAAATTTTTTTTTTTTTTGTGCTAATGTTTGAGTATTGTGCTATGGCTCATGAGTCAATTGCACCACATGGCTTAACAAATAAAAGATAGCATGACACAGCAGTACCAATTAGATGGCCAAGCATTCATCATCAATCCCCAGCTCAAGTATTTTATAATAAATCAATAGTATGAATATTCTCTCACCACTCAGTAGAAGCCTAAGCTGCTACATTTTTTCTGGTCTTACACTCCTTCTATTTACACATATACCTTCCCTTCTACAATGCTTAAAATATGGAACCTAGGAGATACTTCATCTGTGTGATATCACAATTAACGACTCACAGAGTTCCAAACATCGAGTTACAAAAACATATCCAAAGAAGCTACTAATACTCGATAATGCAATTCAAATTAGTCCTTTACAATCGTCTCTAAACAAATAATGCAAAAGGAAAAACCTCAGAAGTTGAGAACTATAATACACCTTCGGTAGCTGAAGACAGGAGGTCTCCCGAAGAAACCGAGGAAAACAGTCTGCACATGAGGACTTGAAAGCCACGGCGTCGCCAAATACCTGCTCGACGATCGAAAAGAGAAAATGAAAACAGATCCTACAAACAATTTATGCCGGGAAATATGAAATCTAAGAAATTCTAGACGAAAAATGCAGAGAAAAACCTGGCATGAAGAATCGAACACTTGGAAACGACGGCGTCGTAGATGTGAGAACGAGGATTGAAGGTTAACGAAACGGGAGATCCGCGAAAGCCAGTGAGAAGATCTTCGAAGAAATGGAACTCGATAAAGTTGTAAAGGAATAATAGGATGAAAATGAGAGAAGCAATAAGATAGTGCCAAAGAGGAATGAGAGAGATCCCTTGGAATAAAAGGCAATAGGGATTAAGTGAAGATTCATAAATGGTTGAGGTTGAAAAACAATCCATGACGATGAGTTTTTCGATTTAGGGATTTAGATGGTAATGTTAGTTTGGGAATCGAAGGTTGGTAGAGACTAGGGAAATTTGAAGAGAGGAAGACGAGCCAGTTCTGTCTGCTTCTGGGTTAGCTGAATTCTGATAAACGAATTTGGACAAGAGATTCTAATATGTTTACTCGTATTTTTTGTCCATTGAAAAATTATTTAATTTTTAAATAATATTATCATGTGATAAATGTTATAACTTAAAAAATTATTTATTTTTTAATTTAATATTATCACTCATAAAATTTAAATAATATCTATGATCCACGTCGCTATTTGAGAAACTTGAATCACATCAAAAATAAAAATATTTTTGCATTTGTATTATAATACATCGTTATTCGAGTATGAATTTTGTCTCAAATGATTTATAACTATTAAAAAATAATTTAATTATTTAATAATTAACTTAATTTAAATCAATACATTTTTATATTAAAATTCCTAACAAGTAAAATAAATTTAAAATAACATAATTTGCTCAATCACGTAATTTATTAGAGGATAAAATTAAAACATTAAAAAAATAAAAATAAAATTTATCATTTCATTTCAATTCTATCTTACATATTTGAATCCTAATCTCGCCAATGCCCTTTCTCGAAGAAAACCCTTTCTCCTAGCTTAATATTCCTACATTGCCCGATCATGTGCTAATATTATAATAAACTTATCAAAGTATGAAATTTTATTTTATTTTAAACTTATTTGAATTTTTTATTAAATTATTGTTATTATATTATTTAACCAAAAAAATTATTATACTAAATTATATATTTTATTTTTTAAAATTTGAGGACATATTTTGTATCATGTTGTCTTTTACTTTAAAGGTGATTAAAACTTATAAATAGACAGTAAAACTTCCATTCTCTAAGATATTTTTGAGAAAATTACACACATATCTATTGGAAAATTATGTTCCAATCTAACTATATATATTATACGTAAAAGCCTAAAAAAAAATATTTAGTAGTTTTATAGATAAATATAAATATGCTAAAATATTTCTCGGAAAACTCACGTGTTCAAAAAATTTGGAGGCAAAAAATTACTTTTGAGACCACATTTTCAAAAAATAATTTTAGATTTAGTTTTTATAATTATAAATTTGTTTTTTTATTTAATAAAAAAATTATAATTTAATTATCAACTTTTAGATTAACTTCAATAAGTATAATTGTTGTCTTCTCTCCTTATTTTTATTGTATATCAATAAATATTAAAATACTCATAAAATAAATATAATTTTTATAAATAATTATTTTAATAATTTTATTGATTATTAACTTTACATTATTATTATTTGATAATTGTTTTTATTCTTAAAAATAACAATTCATGTAATTCATGTTTATCATTTTAATAAACAGATAAATTCATGCTCAAATATAAATGTGTTAAAAAATAAAAATAAAAGTGATACATTCTACTATCCATGTTGTTACTTGTAAGGATGAAAATATTTAAGACATTGTTCACATTGTCACAAAAATATCTCTATTTTATACATTTAAATATTAAAATGTAATATCTATATTTTTTGAATGAATTATCACGAAATTATCAATAATATTTGTTAAAAAATATTTAAATATTATTTAAATATCTTTTTTAATTAAAAATATCAATTTTGATTTATTTTTATCTTTTTTTTTTTTGAGTTATCATTTCGGTTCAATTTTTTTTTTCTTTTATAGAAGATAATATATTAACTTTTTTCTTGTTTATAACATATTTGATGTACCTATGAAATAAATAGATAAAAATACTAATTATTATAGTTGATTGTGAATTAGATTTACAAATTTTTTCAATATATATATATAAATAAGATATTAACCGAAAATGCATTAGGTAAGAAATTTTTAATTTACTAAGATATTAACTGCAAAAACCATTTTATATATATAAGGCATGCATTAGGTACAACTTTCCTTGGAACACGTGCATTAGGAAACACTTTCCTTGGAGGACATGCCTAACGTCAAGAATGTTGCGTATTTGAGAATGGTTGACTGGCATATAAAATCTCATTTTATGTTAAAAAACATTACAAAGTTCTCATTTTGTATTGGGAATTGTTCCATTATACTCTCTTTTTTGTCGAATAAAGATCTATTAACGTTTTTTATTGCAAAAATTATAGTTATTATAAAGAGTAAATGATTTCTATTATCCTTAATTTTAAGGACGGGTTCAACAAATTAGCAATGAAAACAAGAAGGCTTAGTCCTTTTGTTGTCATTTCTAGATGCTTTTTTGCCTTAAGTAGTCACACTTGTCAACAAATGGGCATTTCAAAAGCTTGAGAAAAAATTATTCATTCAATCAAAGCGGTGATCCCTTACATATAGAAAAATGCATATTTGTAAAGTAGCAAACAGAAAAATTTCCCACCTCATTTACGTAAAAGCTTGTGATTTGATGGGAGAAAATGTTCTTATTCATTCATTTGCATGAATAGATTGATTTCAAATTTTCACCGAATATAAAGACTTATAGATATAGAAACATTAACCACATTTACCCAAATGCATAAAAGTCCACCATGCCTACGAGTTTGAGAACCAACATTCTCATGAAACATGCATGTTGAAGCACCCCACACAATCTACTGGAACAGAAGCTAATCATCATTCATCGTCATCTGTGAATTAATAATGCAAAATCATCATCAACATACGCGTTATAATAAAGCAAAAATCATAATCTTCTGAGCATTATTAAGCAATAACATCAAGGGTGACCAAAGGTGTTGTTTAATACCCTAACTTATAAAATGTGTTTTTAAGTCCTTTTATTTGTAGCAATGACAAAATTAACTTTCCATCTAATTTTACATTAAATATAATGGAATAGCACAATATCACATGCATATTTATATTTATATTTTTCAATAAGTATATACATGAAAAAAATTAATATTTAATTAAAAAAAATTACTCAAACTATTTAAATTTTTTTCAATAAAATATAAACAATTTTTTTATTATCTAATAATATCTAAAGTCACACATTAAACAATGAAAATTTTATTAAATTGCTAGAAATAATTTGTTAAAAAAATTGATTCATTTTTTTAATTAAAATTTACTTCATTAGAAATATATCTATCAAAAAATACAAATATGCATGTGTCACATATGTTATTCCGTTATATATAACGAAAAATTAGATGAAAAGTTAACTTTTTCCTTACCCATAATTTCTTTCACAAACAAATAGACTTAAAAACACATTTTCTAAACAATCCCTGAGACATAAGCAAAGGGATTTGCACGACCCTGTTTCCCATAAAAAATTGCTCCAATGAATAGAAACCGAAAACAGAAACATGGATATATCATGTTTATATGGCCAAAATATCATTAGAGAAAAAGACTACTGATCAGCCAAAAAAGAAGAAGAGAGAGACTCTAATAAGAGCAAAAGCTGTAAGGACAAGCAGCAGTACTATCTTACATATGCAATGCATATTGGAAAAGAGAGAGAGAGAGAGAACACAACAACAATACTACAGTGAAGGAATCCCCTCTTATCCAACAGAAACTCAAACAAATGTACAACCCCCCACCCAACACCAAGCCCACCTAGCAACATAAATTATTTAAAATAAATAGTAAACAATAATCTTCCACCTTCCGAAATCAAATTCTTCAAACTTGTAAAAAAATATGAAGAGATTGAAGCCTATAGAGTTGCGGAAAACTTCATAGGTCATTCACAATCTTCCACATTCCTTTTTTAGCTAAAAATTATCATTTTATTTTCATTATACACCACTTGAAGCAGCAGCACTAGCTGCACTTGTTTGTGCAGCACACTCTATGCTGGCACTCACATGAAAAAACCCCATTATCTTTTAGAGGAAAACAATTAAGAACAGACGTGTATCTGTAACACTTGACATAAAAGAAAAAGAAAGGACCATGCACCAAGTATAACTCACAGTAAGTGAAAAAGGAGAACAAAAAGCACTCAGCGAGTATAAGCTAAACTGAGCACCAAGCACATTTTCAACATTTAAAGCAGTCTATGGAGTATTTCCATGCTTAGCCAAATCATTGTCAAAAGAATAAATATACAAATAATTGAATAACAAGCCAATTGTGCAAATTTTGCTTCCTGTATCGCTCTTCACAACAGCAACTTGTGTAATACTCACTCATATACATAGATGACCAAATCACCTCAAACAACTTTCCTATGTTAGATCTAATTGGACCATATAAACAAAATCATCATAGTGTTGATTCTTAAAAAATAAAATAAAAAATGAAAAATCGAAAATAATAGAGAGAAGAAATAAAGGGTGAAATTGATACCAAAGTATCGGCGCTCGTTTGCAGCCTTGGCCTTCTCAAGCATCTTATCGAGGTCTTCCTGGAGTTGGACATCCCATTTGACGAGCTGCTTCACAAATACAACCCCAAGTCCCATCCCAAGCACGTGCTCCCAAGGATCTGCAATCAAAAATTACAGAATTATAGAGGGATGCTGCTTTTGAATTGAAATTAGGGTTAGAAAATATGGAAATGAAAAAGAATAGAAGGAGATCAGTCATACGGCGCATATAAGGAAGCTTGCGGAGGGCATTGGAATACATCTGCGTCCCCACTCCCAGCAGAGCTCCAATCATAGTCGCACTCCACGCCATTCTGCGTCACTCCCGGTTGGATTGAACTTTTTTCACTCCCGGTTGCAGCGAATTGAAATTTGTGTGAGCAAAAAGTTGTGATTTTCGAAGAAAGGAAAAGGTTGTACACAGTACTTGAGCAGAAAATTTAGATTGGGCCTGACTTAGCCCAATTCATTGCTTCTTAATCGATGTGATTTCCTGGCTTAAAAAGGGGAAATGGGGTAATAAGTTACGTTTATTCACCTAATTATTATAAAATAAATAATTTAATCTTTTAATTATTAAATTTATTTAATTAAATCTGATGATTTAATAAAAATAATTAAATTAATATAATATAATTAAATAGTTAAAATTAATGAGACAAATTCGACCCCTTTTGCCACTTATATGAATGCAATTGTTAGACGAAACAAAGTCTTCGTAATCCCAAACATGCATGCCAAAGTTTGAAATCGATAACGGGGATTTGGGTGGTGGGAGGCCTGAGCTTCTCAAAACCTGTAAAGTGAAAAGTATAAGAATTTTCACAATTTAATATTTATTTGGTAAAATAATTCAAAAATTATTTTTATATTTAAAAATAATTAATATATTCCATCATAATTTTTAAGTTATAAATTTTAAAAATTATATAAATTTAAAAATAAAAAATATCTAATATATATTTTCACTTTTTTGAAAAACATAATAAATTTTTTATTTTTCAAAATAACTAATACGTGAAATTTGAGAGGAAGAAGAAGTAGAAAACATAAAAAAAGAAATGATTGATTTGATAAATTATGATATATCTTTTATTTTTCTCATTGAGATTATAGTCTTACAAAGAAAAGAGAAAAAAGAAACGTTAACAAACTTTGATTCCCTAAATACTTACGTGATCCCCATAGTACATACCAGGTCAAGCCTGTCTTGTTACATACTGTGCCTAACCAACTATGTGTCAATATGTATGTGTTTCAACCAACGCCTAACTAACTATGCGTCACAAGTAATCATATATGCGCACATAAGTAGCCTCAAAGCACATGCACATGGCTGGCATGTATCAGTTCTCTTCCACTTGAGGATCCATGTCCACAAGGATAAAATTAGGATAGGTCTTGGTGAAACGCCACTTATTCTCCCAAGTGGCCTCATCCGTCGCTGCACCAGTCCATTTCACAAGGATTTCAAGTTTGGGCCAATACTTCCCTTTCTAGATCACACGCCAAGCCAAAATGGCTTCTGGTTAAGGAAGCACAGTAGAGTTATCTGAGACTGGGAGGAACTGGGATAAGGTTGGAGTGAAAGGCCATTGTACCAATTCAGGCCACTACTTTTTATAGACCATAGAAATGTGGAGCGAGCTTCATGGAAGAACGAAAAGCCATTAAAGTTTGTCTATAGAGTTGGAGTTTCACGTACACATAATCCCCCTTCACAAATAAGACCTCGCATCGATATTGATCAGCTTGACATTTGATTTCATTTTGAGCTTGTAGAAGGTTATGATGCAGGTCACGTATAATAGTGTCTCGATCACGCAAGTACTCATCCATTTCTTGGACGTGGGAAGTCCCTTGGACATAGGTTAATAAATGTGGACATGGAATGCCATAAACTGCTTCAAATGGTGTCATCTTGATAAAGGAGTGAGTTGAGTTGTTGAAGTTGAATTCAGCCCAAGAAATCCATTCAACCCATTTGTCGCGGTTGATCACTAGTGAAACAACATAAATATTATTCCCGAGTGCAATTGACAACCTCTATCTAGCCATCTGTTTGAGGGTGGTAGCTTGAGCTCATGCACAATTTGGTCATTTACAGTTGGAATAAGGCTCATACAAATGAACTGATAAATACCTTATCACGATCACTAACTATAAATGTTGGAATGTCGTGTAAACGAACTACATTAGCCACAATCGTTGCAGTAAAGAGGGTGCTTCATGGCAATAAAATAGGCATATTTTGTCAAGCAATCCACGACTACTATGATCATGGTATTCCCTTTAGATGATGGTAACCCCTCAATGAAGTCCATTGAGATTTCAGTCTGTATTGAGTAGGAACTGGTAATGGTTGAAACAATCTTGCTAGTTTCATAGAATCAGTTTTGAACCGGTGGCATACATCACATAGGTGTAGGAATTCCTTCACCCTTTTTGTGCATATTAGACTAATAGAAGTTATGTTTAATGCGAGAGAGGGTTTTGTGAAACATAAAGTACCCCTTAATAGGTGATGAGTGGCAATCAACCAATATATGTGGAATTAAAGATGAATGAGAGTTCAATTACACCTTGTCCCCCTTGAACCATACCCCATCACGTTGACATAACTTGTGGGCAGCTGAAGAGGAGATGTTGGCTAACATTCTTTCATAAAAGAAGTCTTGTTAGACTTTCTTTTGAAGCACGGGCCACCAATCTACTCAAGGTTAAGAAATAGATAAAAATTGGAACTCAACTACACATGATAAGGAATCTATACCCTGATTTTCTAGTCCACATTTGTACTCAACTTCATAGTCATAACCAAGAAGTTTTGGCAGCCAACGCGCCTACATTGGTGTTGTGATCTGTTGCTCTAGTAGGTACTTGAGACTTCTTTGATCAATATGGACTATGAATGGTCTTCCCAGTAAGTATGGAAGCTATATCTTGATGGATTTGGCAATGGCTAGCATTTCTTTCTCATAGGTGGATAATACTAAGGTTGATCTCTTTAATGCTACACTAAAATAGGCCATGCCTTTATTTTCTCAGGTAAGGATAGCCTCAAGGTCGATTTCATTGGCATCAGATTCGATCATGAATTGTTGAGTGAAATTTGGAAGACGTAATATATGAGGGTAGGTTAAGGCTTCTTTTAATTGTTTGAACGACATCTTTACAGCCTCATTCCATTAAAATTCGTCCTTACTCAATAGACAAGTTAAAAGGGGTTGTTATTCCACCGAATTGATGAATAAATTTTTTGTAATAGCCTGCTAACTTGAGGAACCCTCTAACTCCTTTGACTATGGTTGGTATTTGCTACTCAATGACAACATAATTTTTTGTTGGATCAATCAAGACTCATTGTTGTGAAATAATATGGCCCAAGTACTCCATCTGTAACACACCAAATTGACTTTTGGTTCTTCTGTAAACAAACTATGAGCTGCTAGTATTTGGAGAATAGTTTGTAGATGCACGCTATGGTCTTCCCATGATTTGAAGTATATTAGAATATCATCAAATAAAACCAAGATTAATTTACTAAGGTAGGGCCAAAAGAGATCATTCACGAGACTTTGGAAGGTGGCTGGAGCGTTAGTGAGACCAAATGGAACCAATAGGAACTCATAATGGCCCTCATACATTCAGAATGTTGTCTTAGGAGTGTCATCGTCGTGAACCCGTATTTGGTGATACCTTGATCGTAGATCCAATTTGGAATAGACCTTGGCCCCATGAAGTTCATCTAATAATTCATCAATAACATGTATGGGATACTTATCCTTGACAGTGAACTCATTAAGAGCCCTATAGTCCACACAAAATTAACAGGCTCTATCTGCCTTCTTAACCAACAAGACTGGTGATGAAAATTGACTGTTACTAGGCCTTATCAAGCTAGATTGTAAGAGCTCCTGCACCATCTTTTCTATTTCAACTTTTTGATAATAAAGGTAATGATATGGTCGTACATTCACCGGTCTTGAGCCAAGTTGCAATGGAATTTGATGATCATGCAATTACTTTGGTCATTGCTTTTGTTGGAAGGGATTATTTGAAGAAATAACCCCATGCCTTGTAGCCTATTGAATTCCTTGTTAGTTAGAGTTACAATGTTTGTTCATCCTAATCCTTGGAACATATGAGAGGTCCCTTCTACCGTGAAGCTTATGGTGAGCTTCTTATAATCCATCTCAATGGGCTCAAAAGTTTCAAGCCATTATACCTCTAAGACTAATGGGTATGCTGTAACCGGAAGAACGTAGTAATATATAGTGATTGGATACCCTTGAATGGTGAGAGTGAGGTTGCAACATTGTCCAACACATTCTATTTTCTCACGATTAGCCACTATGACCTCGAGTTTCTTATCCTTTACTATGAATAATTCAAACTGAGAGGTTAAGGCTTGATAAATGACATTATGGGTACTATCCCCATCTATCAGCACTAACACCTTCTTATTTTTTAGCTTACCCATGACGCGTATGGTTTGTGGATGTTTTTGTGTTTGCTATGGCATGGAAGGAAATTTCAAATATCACTTCGTGATGCTTTTGCTCAGGAAAAGGTTCTTCAATGTCATATGTGTGATCCCGAGGTGAATCCTCAATCATAAATAGCGTTCACGTGCTTCTTCGTTTGTAATTCGGCGGAAGGGCTCTAGTTAAGCCGTTGAACTTGGGTTCAGATGTTGGTTGGGTAGAGGTCACAACATACCAACTATGGAGCTAGATGAGGCCCTTTGTGTCATTGATGTTGGTTGGAAACGAGGGAATTGAGTTGGCATTCTCTATAGTTTATTTCTTTCTTCGATCAGCCTTGCCATTCCAATGGTATATGTCAATGTCTGGGGTTACTTGTTCTTGACATCAATGCAAATTTCATCTCTAAGTCCAGTAATAAAGCAGCTGATCAAGAATTTTTCTAGAAAGCCATCAACTATGTGGGAAAGCTTCTTAAAAGTTTCCTAATAAGTTGATATGCTTGTGGTCTATTTAAGGCGAGTTAGGGCCTCGGAAGGATCCTCGTAGTCCGTTGGACCAAACCGTAATTGTGTAGCCATGGTGAACTCATCCTAAGTGAATGGTCCACAAATTTGGTAAGCCATCGGTGCCATTGCAGGTCAATACCTTCTAGATGGAAGAAAGCCAATTGTACTTGTTGATCAGGTGCAATGTTGGTGAATTTAAAGTATTGCTCTACCTTATAAATCCAATCGATTGGGTCTTTGCCAGTAAATTTTGGAAAAGATAGATTATGGTATAGGTGAGAATAGTCATGGTTGGGGCGAGAAGTATGTGAATGTGGATGTGAGAATCCATCCCTTTCAAAAGGATTGATCTTAGGTGGGGCTTCGAGAGGTGCGTAGGGCCTATAGCTTAATGAGCACGGCCTATAAGGTGGCAATTACTTGATCAAAGCCATACTCGTGTCGTGCGAGAGTTTTTAGGACCTCATTGTGAAACTTGACGTTGGACTTGCCATAGGTATCCATGGCTCTTATACCACTAATATGTGGAATTTGAGAGGAAGAAGAAGAGAAAAATAGAGAGAATGAGAGAGTTGATTTCATAACTTATGTTATATCTTTTATTGGTCTTATTGAGGCTATAGATAGCCTTACAAAGGAAAGAAAAAATAGAAAGGAATGCTAACAAATTTTGATTCCCTAATTACCTACGTAATCCCCCTAGTACACGCCCATAAAGTCAGCCTTAATGCACACTACACCTAACCAATTCTGTGCCAACGTGCATGCGTTCCAACTTACTCCTAACCAACTCTACGCCAATGTGTACACGCTCCAATTTACACCTAACCAACTCTGCACCACAAGTAACCACGCTTGCGCACATAAACAGTCTTAAGGCGCATGCTCATGGCTAACATGTATCATAGGCGAAGGCTCTAAGTCTTTAATGCCTATGTACTTTTGTTGCTTATATACATTTATACTCTTGTTTTTTTTTCGCTTTGTTAGTTTACTTAATTTTTGAACTTATTTTTAACTTAAAAGATTTACACAATGTTCGATTTCATGACTCAAGAAAAGTGTATTTTGAATTTTTTTAATTTTATTTTAAAAATATATGCATATTTTTGATCCCATGATTTTAAAGTCACATATTTAGTGGCAAATATTATGATATTATCATCTTAATTTATTTTTATTTTAATGGATAATTATATTTATTATAACGTAGATTCTTATTATCATAAAAATAATTCATTAATAATAATTTTATTCAATATTAATAACATTTAAGTATAACCAATACTAATAATAAAATAAATATTTCTTTCATTTTTGTCTAACTTTTATTATTTTATTATTTTTTAATAATTACACAAATTCTTCTATATAACTCACACCTTTGTATTAAAATATTAATCTAACAATTTTAATTATCATATTGTATTATATTTTACCCATTTAACAAAATCATCAAATACTATAAATATAATAAACTAAATTCCATAACCAATTATCATCATATATATAATCATATGTTATATTAATTTTAAATATTATTAATTTGTATAATTTTTTAATTCATTGATAAATACATAATTATCATTAGAGAAAATGATATAATGTAATATTTTAAATAAAAATATTTCACACTAAAAATAATTTTTAAGAACAATTTTGCCAAACACAATAAAAAAATGTTATTATATATGTTTTTTATTTATAACAGTTTTTAAAATAATGACCAAACAACCCATTGTTATTTAAAATTATATAATTTTTTTTGTAATAATTTGAAAATTATTTTTAAAAATTATTTTCAAGTTAATCAGTCAAACAATCCTTAATGTTGCACTGTTTTTGTACTTAATACAATATTTTGAAAGAAGTTTAATTACTTGAATGGAAAAAACTTTCAAATCGACCTTTGAACTTGTTTGATTGTGCAATTATGGTAATAGTGATGACTACTTTTGATTTCACATAGTGAACAGGCATGTAGAGAATGAAAATTATATGTTATGCTTAATTAGTAAATTTTTACACACTTATCAGTATAGGGAGAAAAATGATATAATTCATCAATTTGATTCCCTTAAACCAATAAATAAGATCCATATAAATAAGATTTAATGATAATGCAATCCACTACTAAGGATTCAAATAATTTTTTGAAACATTTTCAGTGCCTTGAAAGATTTCATTTAATTTAATAAATAGTACCCTGTTACCACGTATGTGGTTACTGCACTTTGTGTCCAAGAATGAAATTTCTTCTCTGCTTGCTCCAATGTATTCAATATAGGCCATTAACAACATCTCCTATTGCTCGTCTTGTTCAACATAGTTTTCTTGTTTATCCTATGTGAGACATTCGTATTGAAAGTGTCTGAGTTTGTGACAATGATAACACTCCATTGTACCCTTGTTAAATCATTATTGCCTTTTTCTTTTACCTCTAAAACTGTCTCACTTTTGACCTCTTTTGTTTCTTTCATCGATAGTCACCTTGAGGGTATGCTTCTCTCCACTGCTTCACTGCTATTTTTGTTGAACTTTTGCTCATGCATAACCAATGAACTTTGTAACTCATCGATTGTGAGTGAGTCGATATCCTTAGACTCTTCAATTGAGACGACCATATAATTGTATTTCTCAGTGAGAGTCATGAGAATCTTTTCCACAATAATAACATCCTTCATGTATTCTCCATTGCTTCTCATCTTGTTTGACAGATTCATAACTCGAGCAAAATACTCAGTGATGGTCTCATCGATCTTTATCTCCATAATCTCCCAATTTCTTCTCAACGATTGAAGGGCTACACGCTTCACCCTAGCTCTGCTTGCATACTTCTTTATCATCAAGTCCCATATATCCTTTAAGGTGTGTTTCTCCAAAATTATCCTATCAATAGCTTAGAACATGTAATTCTTTATTTTTTGGTCTTTCTACTCCACATCCTCCAATTGTCTTTGCTGTTACTTTGTTAGCTTTGCTTTTGATTATGTCTTAACATAACACGTCTGAACCAACTTCTAAAATCCCTTAGACTTCAATAGATTTTCCATGAGCATTACCCAATAGTGATAGTGACCATTGAAGCGTGGTATGACAAACTGTGTGAAATCCTTTTCTTCACTCATCTCTCTCTTTTCAAGTCACTCACGAAGACACCAACTCTTCTTTCTCAAGCTCCAACGGAAAGGGTTTTGATACTAGATTGTTAAGAACTTTGAACACAAGAAGAATGTGAGCAAGAACACAACAAGAACTGGACTTGAGTGACTTAGTTTATTGATAAATAACCTCAGTTATTAACCACCATTACAAAATAGAAAAGAGAAAAAATTTACCGCCTACGATAGTTACCAATGTGGTAATCTAACTGAGAAAAATTCAAACACTAACAACACTATCTTAGTGAATATGCAACTTATTAATATAAAACAAAAGCTACCTAAGCTTAAGGAAACAACACTACCTTAGAGAATATGCAACTTATTAATAGAAAAATAAAAACTTTCAAAACTTAAGGACTTCTAATTCTATCATATAATACATTATCGCACCTTTTATAATTTTGTGGTAGACTGGATATATATTTTTTAATTTTAAAATATCTTTTATACAATTGTTTATAAACCTAACAAGTTCTTAAAAATAAAAATAAAAAATTGAATCTTTTTGATTTTGTAACAAAATTGTGGTTAATAGATTTTAGATCTTGTTTAACTAGATTTTTTCTTTTAGCAAAAATTTATACTTATGTCTTATTCGATCCATATTTTTATTTGTAGTAAAAATTTAAACTAATCCAATCAAAAAGTAACTATTTTAAATAAAAAATTTCTCATAAAAATATTAGATAATTAAAACTTGTTAGACTGATTTTTCTCTCCTTTCTTTCAATCTAGGTGTGGGATTTAAATTGATGAAAAGTTAATCTAAAATGAAACGTATGCGCTAGTTCTTTGATTTAATTTTTTTTAGAAAACAAAATTTTAAAATTTATAATTTTAAAAATAATATTATTTGTATATATCTCATATATTTTTATTATTATAAAATTAATTTTTTTTTTAATTTCTCAAATTTTATAGCTTGACCACTGAGTTTTCATTTTTATATAACCAATGGCAATTTTGTAAATATTAAAAAATTGTAAGGTATATTTTAACTAAAAAATGTGAGAAATTATAAGAACACGTGTCTTTCATTCAATCTAGAAAGTTGAAAAGAGAAAAGGATATTAAAGTATGCGTAGCATTGTTCTTTTATAATAGAATAATTTAATCACATTCTTCTAATTAAACTATTAAATATTTATTCTTTTGGAGATTGTTTTTTAGTTGAAGCTATAAGATAGGGATGGTGGACAAATTATTTTCCAATTTATTAAAACTATTCAAATTAGATTCGATTAGATTTTATATTATCATAAATTAAATGAAAAAGAAATAAAAAAACAGTAAAAAAAATAGTAAAACCAAATAAGAAGGTTACATAAAAAAAAAAATACTTATTTGATACCCGATAATTTATATTTTTTCACTTATATATTACTTGAAAAAGTTAAAAATAAAATTTAATAGTTAAATTAAGATATTTTCATCCTTGATAAGCAGAAAAGAATGGATGGTACGAGGAAAGTTCATAATAGAAGAGAAACGCGATATGAGCTTGTTATGGTTTTTTGATTTAACGGTTTAAAAGTCATCGAGAAAGTCGTCTCTCTCATCTCTCTGCAATTTCATTACAAATTCATAAACTAAATCATCTCTGTGATTTTTTTAAAAAATGTTTATCTATTCATCTTCATTTTAATTTTTTAGTTTTTGATTTTCCGTAACACTTTAATTTTTAGTATCCAATAGGTAGAGATTGTTTGCTACTTGCTAGTCAAAAGCTTTGAGTATTTGATTTTCATTTCCACTAGCTGAAAAGGAGACGGTTATCACTGTAGTGGTTCAGGTATTTCAATCTCCTGATTTCTTGGGGTTTTAGTTGTAACGAGCAAGAGAGAGAGAAAGATGGGTGGGATTCGTGATAAAGTGAGAGGGCAGAGTCTAAACAATATCAATTTTATGGAAAACCCATCTCATGTTGATGGTCATTTAAGTCATGAGTCAACTGAATTGCCTCCCAAATCAGAAAGCAATTCAAGTACATGCCCAAAACTTGGAATCATGAGCAACCAATTATGCCAACCATTTCAATCTCCGATGAGGAATTTGTCTAATTGTGGGTTCTCAACTGTTGAAATCAATAATGGGATTGATCGTTTGTCCAAGCAAGTTGCAAAGGTAACAACAACTAACGACTTTGACTTCACTTTCTTGTGTTTGGAAGTAAGTAATAAAACCCTTTTTCTGCATATTCTAGGTATCAGAAATGAGCTCACTTTTGGGCAGAGCTGGTAGTTTTGGACTTGAAAAGGCTATAGGAGTTCTGGACAGGCTTGGTACTAGCATGACAAATATGAACAACACGAGTGATTTTACCTCTGGCGTGACACGTAGAGGGAACAAAATTTCTATTTTGGCTTTTGAAGTTGCCAACACTATTGTCAAGGGTGTTAATCTTATTGTTTCACTTTCTGAGAAGGAGATTAGACATTTAAAAGAGGTTGTGTTTCAATCAGAAGGTGTGAATAGATTAATATCTGAAGATATGGATGAACTCCTGAAACTTGCTGCGGCTGACAAGAGGTGAAGAAGTAATTAGATTTAACAAATATTTATTTACATAGTTTCTCTGACGTGTTCGTTCGTATTTACCAGATGATTATCCCATTGAACAATTAATGATACCTTTTTTTTTTCTTCACAATTCTTACAGAGAAGAGTGGGAAAAATTTACGGCGGAGGTAGTACGTTTTGGAAATTATTGTTATGATCCTCAGTGGCATAGTTTGGAACGCTATTTTGTGAAGTAAATCTTGATACATTGCTTCACCCTTATGTTTCTCTTGTCTGTTTGCTGTGTGTTACTGGTGTTATTTTGGTGAGATTCTCATGTTGTTATGTTCTATGATAGATTGGGCTCAATAGTCCCTGCTCGAAAGTGCTCATTGGAAGAGGTAGAATTGAGAATTGTACAACTGATGACTTTGGTTCCGGACACGGCTGTGAGTGTATATATATATATATATATTTTTTTTTACATAAATAAAAGTTCTCATTAATTAGACAAAAATATCACACTATTGAAGTCGAGAGAAAAATTTATAGACAAACAACCAACATGAACCCTAACAATAAACAACCAACATCATCATACACACCTAGGAAGAGATTACAACACAAATACTACAAACATATTACAAGTTACACAAAGTTTTTAACATCTCAAAATGAATAATACAAAAAAGAAACACAAAAGACCGTCAATCTCAAGTTAAACAATGAAGATTTGAGGAACAAGAAAAAACTTAGTTAAAAACTACTTGAGAGATGAACCAATCCTGCTCTTCCTGAAAAAATCATAGAGAAATTGAAGCCCATAACAGTGAAATGTTGATGAAGTGAATTTCTATTGAAGACTTTGGTTGAACACTTGACAATGCAGATCACCCAAACACTTTACACCATAATGGTGCTCAACAAACCCTACTAAGAAGGCACAACAAAGGTAGCAAAAATGAAAAATATTATAACAAAAAAGGGACTATTGGATAGAGAACTCTTCCTCTGAGGAACTCTCCCTCCAATAGTAAGGAGGGATTGGTGGGGTGTGTGTTGTGTGTTGAGGTGCTAAGGAGGAGAAGAAAGGTAGAAGGAAATGGAAAAGTGGGAAACGGTGCTTTTGGGCTTGTTAGCTAGGGTTTGTTCTTTTTGTAGAGAGAAGTCGCGCTTTCAAAGGGTTTAAGGCTCTGTAGTGTAGAAAATTTGTGTTAGTACAAGGATGAATGCTTTTATATGTTCATGTGATTGATTTTATTTTTCTTCTTATTGAATATTTTTTTACTTGGGTTACCTGGTGTTGTGATTGATTAAAAATAATATTAGGTTTGTTAGTCAAAATAGGAGGTGCCTAATTTAGAAAAAAATTCATGGAAGATGACTTACCATATTGTCAAAGATGGAAGTGCCTAACCTTGTTTGAATAAATAATAGGAAAATTAGGTAGCCTAATTTTGTTGAATGAAGAAATGTTTGGCGCATGAAATGGGAACTTGAAGGCTATAAATATGGTTTCATTTCTTCATTGTTCATCGTCCCAAAAATAGAGAAAAACTTATATGAGAAGCTTTTGAGTGAGAGAATTTTGTGAGAAAATTCCCTTGGGCTTGTAATTGCTCGTCTTTTGGGTGTGTGAGAAAATTATTGATAATGTGGTTGTAACAATTTTCCACATAGTGAATTTTTTTCTCTGGTTGTCTTTTGACAACGAAAATGGTTTTTCTCCAATTTGGAGTTTCTACTATAATTCTTGTGTTGTGTATTCTTTATTTCTCTGTTATTTGATATTCTGTTAAGGAGGATCTTGGGAGAGGGAATTTGTGATTATACCATCTGATCCAAATTTCCTAGCACTTGGTTCTTTCTTTTTGACATCCTTGTTATAATTTGCTTGCTTCTTGGATAGTGGCATAATGTGACATACATCAAACAATAACAATTATAATCTATAAGTCAAACCTCAGTTTCCCTATCCTGTTTCTCTCTTTAATTTTAATATGGTGTTAAGGTAGAGATCGGTGAAAAGATTTTATTTTATATTAAATACAAGAAAGTGATTTGCTTCAACCTAAGGAAAGATACGTTCATTTGGTCTTAGGAATTGTATCATGAGCTCCGCACACTTGACAAGATGAATCTAGAGTATCAAGAGAAGTTGTACGAAGAAAACTCAAATGTTGCTCAAAAAGGTAACTTGGACATGGCTTTTCTTATGTGAATATCATTTTATTTTATGCTCTGGTATAGTTAAATAGCTTGTATTTGTTTTCCCATCGTTTATAAGTAGCTTCCCCTATTAACTTGTAAGATAGCTTTTTGTAAAACAGTCTTGTATTGTTTACTCTCCCAAGGACGTGAGATATTTGGGTGCTCACTTTGAAAAAGAAATGCACACGATTTGATCAAGACTGAAATCAATTTTGTCTAGGAACTTGTGCACAGCTATTATTTTCTTATTTTGATGCTAATATGCTATAATGTTTCTCAATTACAAATGCGTTTATACATCAAAAATGTTTTCTATCATAACTTGATGTTTACATCAATTCACATGACACAATTTAATTGACCCCTTATTAGTAAGTAGTCCCACAATCATTTTATCAACTCATATCCAAACTTTACATTCAATCAGGCACATCACTTTATATATATAATACTACTCTTTGTACATATAGAGCTCGAGGACTAAGGCAATGTTTTACCCCCCTCCCCAAAAAAAAGGAAAAAAAGTAAACAAATTTTTTTTCAGTTTTTCTTTGTTTTTCTTGACATTTAGGTGAGTTGGCAATCTTAAAAGCAGACCTGAAGAGTCAAAGAAGGCTTATAAGAAGTTTGCAGAAAAAATCACTCTGGTCCAAGATGTTGGAAGAGGTAGGTTGTAAGCTCTAGTTTTTTCTGCTTCTAGCTCTATGTAATTACGGAAGTAACCTATCTTATAAGAGTCAACTGCATTGGACAATCAATAGATCACATGTTTATATTAAAAAAAAAAAAAAAAGAGATCACATTTTAGTATGTTTCAAATGGAGCCCCTTGTGTGTGCATTTGATATATATCATATTGTGTCTATGGCTATGCATGCTCTATTCCTCTTATGTGAGAGTTGAATCAAATGATTAAACTTCTGCAACTTGATTGTTCTGAGATACGGTTCTGAAAATCCAATCTAAAGTCTTGTGTTCTACAGGTGATTGAGAACCTGATCGATATCGTGCATTTCTCACACCTGAAGATTCATGAGACCTTTGGCAGATCTGGTATATGTTCTAGTATGCTTTGGAAGCTTCAATAATATTGGACGATTTAGTTGTTTTCATATCCTACTTCATCCTTAAACTGACTGATGCACTTTCTTCAACTCTCGAAGAAATTATGGTTTCATGTATTTCAGTATTTGTTTTTAAGGATCCTTGTGTAAATATTATATATTAAAACCTAATCTTGGACGAACACTTGGAGTATTTTAATACAGAACAAAACATAATTACCCCTTCTCTCTCTCGATCAATTTTTTATCCTTCCTCTCTTGTCTTCTCCCCTCTCTCTGCCTCCATCTTTGTTCCACACTACTTGGCATCAGATAGTAATGAATTCAACGATGGCTAGAGACTGCAAATCCTCTTTTCACTGCAGAATCAATAAACCTTTACTCCTTTTTAATAAATATAACTTGCCTAATTTTTTTTTCCATCAGAAGTAAGCGGAAGAACAGGACTCTTGATATCTGCTTGATTCTAAGCATTCGTGGTTCACAGCATACTCTGTTGTTGATCCTCCAAGTGACCATTGATGGTCACAGTCAATGTTAGAGCTTTTCTGTTAGTAAGAGCTGCCATACCCAGACACCACTATACATGTTTCGTTATCTTGAAATTGTATATGGTGATTCTTATACATTCATATTTTCATATGAAGAACTTAAATCCGCCTATTTTGATTGTAGAGAAGCTATTATGTCCAAACATCAGGCTTACTGCATGTCCTGTTTGAATCATGTTTGTAATTGAATGAACCAAAGAACAAAACAAACCAATATATATTATTTGTAAGATGAATAGAAAAGAGAAATTTGAATGCCATGAGATGATGTATGCATAAGTAGAATTAAATAAAGGGAGATCTAATTTTCCATGCTATGTTGGAGCAAAAATATTAAGTATTGTAATTTCTCCCCGTTTCTCACTTGGAGGATATATGAGCTGATATTTGAACATCATAAAGGAGCTCCTCTAACTATTTTTTAATGGAACCTAGTTTACATTACTATTTCTTCTGAAAGGAGGCTACTAAATAACATTTCTACTCATTCATTCACTGCTTTGCTAAAATTACTGCAATTTTCTGTTTCTATTATTGCGTAAAGACAATAGCTTAGAATTCTTTACTAAATTTTTTTCATTGGTTTACTTAGAGTTCTTACATTTCTTTAAGGTTTTTCTTCTTTCTGTGATATTTCAGAAGGTGATAGAACTGCTGATGGTTCCCACAGCTATAACAAAAGGTTGGGGCCAGCCGGTATGGCAATGCATTATGCAAGTATTATCACACAAATCGACACTCTTGTGAGTATTATGCATTATATATTTCCTTGCCTTTTGTACAGTATATTCTGTATATACTTGTTATTTGAGGTTGCTAGCTTTCAAGTTATTCTGGTGTAATTAGTCAGGCTTCTGCATAACTTCATAGTATTTTATGACTTCAAACCTTGATGTATTATGGTGTAATGAGCCTAAAGGAGTTTCAAAGTCTTTTTGATTCCTTTTTGTTGGGGTTTTGTTTCTGAAGCTTTTTATTTTCAAATAAAATATAATTGTGAGTTAGAAGACTCATCTGAACAATAAACTCAAACGAATGCATATCTCAATGTAACCAGGCATCCCAGTTAAGTTCTGCGCCTTCAAATACGAGGGATGCTTTATATCAAGGGCTACCTAAAGGAGTAAAGTCAGCTTTGCGCATAGAATTGCAGCCATTTCAAGTTGAAGAAGAGGTAATTTATCTAGAATATATTCTTTGAAGAAACTTGCCTAGGACTCTAAGGGTCATGCAACTCATAAAATTCCCTTCAATGGTCATCCTGTAGCTTCTCTCTCAAATCAGAGCTGAAATGGAGAAACATTTGCAGTGGCTTGTTCCAATTTCGCGTAACACAATCAGGTAAAGGTTCTTACACTGGCATAAAGAAAATATAATGACTTGAGTGTTAAACTAAAGATTGAAGAATATGAAATTGTATGATGGCATTGTAGTTTTGCAATCTTTATACACTCAATCCTTCTGTTTTTATTTCCACGTTAAAGCTTACTGTTGTTTTGTCTTATTGTTTTTTTCTAGAGGTCTTCATGGATTTGGCTGGGTTGGAGATTGGGCAAATTCAGGGTCAGTATTAGAGAGGCACTTGTTTGCTTGTACCACATATTTTTGCTTGCTTTTCTTATTGAGCCTTTGTAGGTTTGAGAAAAGTCAGAACCTCTGTGGCCAGAGACCTGTTATGAAGATTGAGACCTTGCATTATGCACGTGAAGATAAAATTGAAAATTATGTTTTTCAACTGGTGTTGTGGCTTCACCATCTTTTCAAGTCTCATTCTACATCAACAATTTGCTCCTCAAGTCAGGAAACTTGCAAGACTGACTCTGCGCCTTCTAGATTGTTATTTAGAGACCAGGAGATGCTTCAGGACATTACAAGAAACAAATATACTCCGGGGATTAGTAAAAGTCAGAGATTTAACACCCCAAAAACTAGTTTAAGGAAACACCACAGGTTGAGTAAGAGCAGTAGGGAGTCCAGACCGATTGAAACCAAGAAGGACAATTTTGCCATCAGTTGGCCTCCATGTGTTACTAACATTGATTTTGATATTGATCGGATCAAAGCTTTGGATATCATAGATGGTCTGGCGACAGCCTGAAAATTTGAATTATATTGGATGTAAAGAGCAGTATAATTAGTCCTGTTTTGTCACATTTAGAAGATTAGCAATATAAGTTATTGTATTTTTAATTGAGGGAAGAACAGTTGTAGAGATAAACTGATGCTAGGGTAATAATTTTTACCTATATAAGATTGCTGGTATACAAACATATGCAAAATAAATTCCAAAGAAATAAAATGTGCACAAAAAATAAAAGTAATAGTTTAAAAGTTTATTTCCTCATCTTCACTTGTTTTCTAAATTTGCCCTTATGTGTTGTTCAATTCTTATATCAATAGCTACTTAAAAAGCCGAGTTGTTTTGCAGCAGGTAAAAATCTTGAAATCCTACAATAACCAGATTGGCTGAAAGATGTATCCTCTATATGTCTTTTTAACTATTATGCATGACACACCTCTTTTTATACATAGTTTCCATGTCTAGTCAGAAATAAGAACTTCCATAAATATGAGACTTTGGGGCTAGTAGACAAACTGTAATAGTATGTGTTGGGCGTAATTTACACCATTATTGACTCACATCACCAGGTAACCTAGAGCTTATAAATACTATTAGATACTTTCATTTTTCGTATACTCAAACTCTGCTTAATTTTTCTCTCAATTACAGATATTCGATTTAAGCATTTTTGGGTGCCATTTTCCATAGTTTTGCAGGATCAGAGTGAAGAAAGCGAAGAAAAATATCTAGGATGGCAACCCGCAAGAACAAACATAAAAGTGAAGGTCTGCAACAATGTTATGGTGAGGCAGTTAGTTTGTGTGGCAAGAGGCGGCTTCAGAAGCTGTCGAAGATAACAGCAAGTATGGAAGATGGTTCATCTTCAAGAAAACATGTTTTGACTTCATTGCAGGTATGGGGAACTTGGTTTTGTCATTTTTCCCTAATAAGAGATGAGAGTCTTGCAGAGGGTAGTTACTGAAATCGACGCCCTCATCATTTGGCAAACTGGCCAAAATATGATTCGCCACTCTGATTGTTTCTCTACTGAACCACTTGATATTATTAAAAACAAAAGCAATTAGTAGCCTAGTGGGTGTTTGACCATCTCATTTTGGACTTTACAAGGAAAGTGGCTCTGTGAAGCTTAGTTGATCTGGTTTTCTTATGTGATTAATTTATGAAGATAAACTGATTTAGCAAAACAAATTAATAAACTAAATATCCCTATGTTCATATATCTTGATAAATGATAGTAAACAAAGTTTATTAGCTGTACTTATATAGTAATTCTAAAATTGATCAACTAATCTTATTCTCAATTGTGATCATATTGTAGCTCAATTGGTTTACTCTATCTTAAAGAATGAGTACGATCGAATGTCATCAATCACATTTAAAAGAATCCACAACCCGGTATACGACAAGATAAGAAGATATAAACTCCTAAAAAACTCATCTTTTTAAACAACGGAGAAACAATTATTAAAACAGACTAAACAAGTTTAAGTAATAAGTAGAAAATTTTCAAATAGAATAACTAATCACATGTAGAGTAGAAGTAAAGCATGCAAAATAATAATAAACTGTTTTCCAATCAAAGTCTCAATCTTTTATGTGTTATCATACAATATCAAGACTCAAATTGTACTCACAATATAGACGATCATCCAAACAAAATCAAGTAATGAGATAAATTCACATAGACCTTCTATTTATGTGGTAACACACTCGGGTTGCTTATAGAAAGAACTCGATAGCAAACAATTCACTAAGCAATAAAATAATTACAACGTTGACAGAAATAAAAATACAAATACCTTTGTTAGTTGGGATCTCTATCCGAACTACATATTGCTACCCTCCTTGCTACCTCCGCAATAACCTAACTTCATTCACGAACTCGGTTCTCCTCCAAAACCAACACCACTTAATGTGATGTGATCAAAAACTGTAAATTAGTGATGTGTAGAGTATTGTACCACAACACTTGATAACCACTCTCACAAAGATGTAATCATAAACTTCGTAAAAATAATCACTCATTCTATTTTACGCTTACATAGATGTATCATAATTACTGAAATACTTTCAAGATAATTAATAAACACGAAATTCAAAATGAGATAAATTTTGACATAGTAGATTTTTTGAATAAAATGAAGCAATTAATAAAGGGTATTTATAGAAAATTTTCAACGCTCAACCAACCTCGCCACACTCTTGCCAACCATCTCGTCAACCACCTTACCACTACCATGTCGAAGGGTATGGCGAGGCCCTTGGTGAGCTACCTTGTCGGGGGTGCCAAAAATTAGTTTTTTTGTTCCAAAAATTGTGAAGTACTTTCCATAAGTACTCACACTTGAAAAGAATTAAAATTCGCCACTCACGGTCTGACAAACATACTAAACAACCAACCTCATAGTGTGTGAAAAACATATATTCAATCACAGTGTTCTTAAGTGTATGTGTGCATTATTAATCACAGTAACTAACTTTACACAGATGAAGATAAAACATTGAATAAAATAGATAGACTCCATGTTTTGCACATGCGAAACCAACACAGACATATAATACAATAAAACTTACAACATTTATTCTCCTTTCACTCAAAGGGTACTTATTGATTGAACTAAAAAAAACATTCTCAAGTTGTTCTAACCATCTATAGTAAAGAAAAATGTGAAAAAGTAAAAAGGTAAAATGATTACTGAAAAACTCTCTTAATAGCCTTATTTTCAAAAGATACACAAGTCTTATAGATCATGTTTGGTTGATAAAAATAAGAATAGTAATGAAAATTATTTAAGGTATTCCTGTAAAGCATTCCACCAGTAGTAAGAATTTTCATTTCTTCTGCACCGTCAATAATATGCTAGAATACTTTATTTTTATTACATATTTGTATAATTGTTATTATTTTTATCTTTTATCATTTTATCTCATTTAAAAATTTTAAAAAATATTTCTAATTTTATAAATTTTATTTTAATATTTATTATTATTTTAACTACGTTACTCAAACCATTCATATTCCCATTATATTTTCATTCTACAAACTAAACACGACAATGAATGAGCACCGGGACGGGCATGGACATTTATTCAACAATGTATTTAGATTAAAAAAACGTAAATGTTAACTTAATACTTACTTTATTATATTACTTAAAATATTGACATTATTTTTTTTTATTTTTTAACTATTTAGCAAATGTTTTTAAGTAAAATAAAAATATATAAAGTAATAATAAATGGAATTTAATGTAATTATACAAAATATTGTGTGTTTTATTATTAAAATTATATTTTTTTATATAATTATATGTAGAAAGCATAATAATATTAATATATGATCGGTGTTAGTTAATTATAGTTTCGATATTACAATAACCATTTTCGTCTCACGTTTTTTCGATTACGGTTATTTTTGAAAACAAAACTGTCATATTTTTACAAATAACTATAGTTTCAGTTATCTAGGGTTAAAATGTCCATCCCTAAACACTACTATTATTAGTTCTTGAAATGATGCACATAAGTTCAATTTGGATGACATCATCACAAAATTTTGACTAATCAATGCACATGATCAAATTGTGAAATGAATAGAAAAGTACGTATGTATTTTTCATCCTTAGACTTACAATACCAAATAGAAAAATAAGCTAATATAATCCTTTTTTAATAATCTTATAATAGATACTCTATTTGTATTATTTTTATACATGTGAAGGTTATTTAAGAATAAGAATAATAAAAAGGGGTTATATTAGTATATTTTCCTAGATAATATAAAGATAAAAATGTTTAAAAAAATGTCATAGATAATATAAAGATAAAAATGTTTTAAAAAATGTCAATTTTTTGTTTAACTCATTCATATTTCTTCAAGAACTAAAAACCTCCTAGTTTGCATTTAAAAAAACGACTATATAACTAAGAATTAGTTTCCAAAACAAAGGAATTCACCATGCACTAATTCATAATGAATAAATTGTTAACTTTACCTCATATTAATGTGTTCATCATGTCCTTAAATGTTTGAATATATTATATATCTTCATCTTCTTGTTTAATAATATTAAATTAGGAATAATTATTTAAAGCTAGTTGTTGATTCTTATATATTATTGATTTAAGATAATTCTTTAATTTTATTACCATAACATTATGTTATTTTTATCTTCATCTTTTTGTTTATCGATATTATAAATTAATATAAGCAAATACTTAAACATTCAAGATCCTTAATTGGCTTAAGAGTTACAATTATTATACCTAAATTTATTAGGAACATCACATGCTTTTCTTCTATTCGTCTTCTTTTGCTACATCGGTTATGCCTCAACTTTGCTCAACGCTTAATACTCGTAGCCTTTTACATCTAAACATAGATAGTGTCTAATTTAAACTTACTAAAAAAGAATGAATGTGCTCTATTTTATTCATAATATAATAATTATTACAATTCTAAGACCAACTAAAAACCTTGAAGGGATTCTTAGCCACTCATAATTACTTGATACATAATTAATGGATGTGATTAATGGATATAAGTGTTGTTATGCTAGAAGTTGTGTTTTATGAGCTATGTGTTCTCAAATATAAATAATGGTTCATTTTATAGCACAAGAAATCCCTGCTTATAAGATAAGAATTTCGAATTACAATTTTATCCTTATTTTAATAATTCATCTGTTTTACTATTTTTTGGCTTTATAAATTTCCACCATTGCTTTTTCTTGGTACATAATGCTAATTAAAAATGTTCGTACTACATCTTTATTTTTGTTGTTGTCTTTTACCTATAATGCTTTCCTCTTTATTCTTCCTTGTCATTTTATGATGATAGTCTTTGAATGACGTTATTGATGAGGCATCTTCGTCTTCTTAATTCTTGATCCAGTAAATGTATCCGTGATATTTGGGGCTTTTCTATCATAGAAGCAAAATACCTTAAAGTCATAAAGGAGATCAACATTCTCTATGTCTCCCTTTCCAACGTCATTATCCTCTTAAACACCACTACGATAAGAATGTTTGGTACCAAAAGGGGTAGTAGGAGGTGGTGCAGTTGTGTGCGAATTGAGAACGTTATTAGCAAACTGTTCAAAGAAATGGTCGATCTTAAAAATAACATTGAACTCATCTCCACCATACATAGTAAACATATTGAACATAGACCCAAGGGAAGAAACACTAGAGTAAGGAGGTCTGACAAGGGCAAGACGAGATTTGATTTAGGCAGAAGAAATGGGTGAATCATGAAAAGAAGGTACAACATAACGATAAGAAGCCGTAACACCCTGAGCAAAGGCATGATAACGATGCAAATCCATGACATTTCGATTCTAAGTTTTTAACTCCTAAAAAACATTAGTCAAAATTCAAGTATACTCTTCATTTAGAGAGGCCAAAGGGAATGAGTAGAAAAAATAGGAATGAAATCACAACAAGTGGATTAAGCTTCGTTTATGGAAGATGAAGAAGAAGGGGTACTAGATGAATGTCGAGACCCACGATTGTTAGAAACCACAATGCAAGATAGAATAGACTTGCTCAAATAGTCAAAAGAAGTGTTATGAAAAATAGTTAAACCCTACTTGGAAATCAAAGAAGGATATTTGAGTATAGAAGCAGGTGAAGCAATAGTACAAAAAATTATAGTTTTATAGATCATAACGGCAAGATCTATTTCATCGTCGTTCAAAATTGCACAAAGGAAGTGTCATTGGCATGGAGAGACACTATGAAGATGGGAGTGGGGATGAAAAACAACACTAACAACAATATTAAATGAATGATTAGGGGTAGAAGGGTTAATAACAAGGGCATTACCAACATATGTATGGTTTGGCCCAACCAATTGATTCACCATCTCAATAGTGTTGCAAGCATTCACAATATCAAATTCAAAACAGGAAAAGGTGGAAACTAAACAAAAGGAAGAGATAATAAATTATGAATATCATCTCGAGATAAGGTAACTTTACGTTCTTTAAGAACAAAAGAGGTAGAGAAATCAATAGTATAAGCACGAGCAAGGGCAACATAAAAATCTCTAACAAACTCATCATTATAAGAATAATTCAGAGAGTAAAATGAAAGCTAAGAAAAGTATTGGGAAGTCACGGATATTGACAGGACGCTTTGTAAGAATGGACGCATTACTAGAGGGATTAACAGGCTCAGGTTGCTTTGAATTCTTTCCGCTTTTGATACTCTTTGGGGCCATATTTGGTAGAAATTAGAATGCAAAATATAGTGGTAAAGAGAGAAGAGAAGAAAACTATTCTAAGGTGTGTAGAAAGTAGGTACTAAGGGGTTCTATATATAAAAATAGAGGTACCTTGTTGCATACCTATGATTTTGCCCCAAGTTTATCACAGTGGTGACAAGTAAGAATGACAATAATTAGAGATAATAGACCACTATTGGAATGACAGAAAGTGCTAGCTTTAGATAAAGGATTCACCTTACTAGATGAATCTGGATGAGAAAACACAATAAACTTACTTCTCGGGTCAATGGTAGTAGAATTTCATCTTAGAATATCCATCAAAAGCTTTAAACAATTTAGTAGAGCCTACTTTAGAAGTAGAAACCTATTCATTGTAACCAATACCATGCTTATCCCCAAATGTATTTGTGTTGTTGAGAATTTCATTTAAGTTCTTAGATCCAGTCATCATTTTGTTCAAGCTAGAGGTAGAGTGAGCTAGTTCCTTCTCATTAATTTTGAGTTTATCTTTTGAAGCATTAATAAAATCTTCTTTTTCTTTAGGAAATAATTTAAGATATGTTGTTGAATTATTAAGAATCCTAACTTTTTTATTTAGTCGTTCCATCTCAGCTTCCTTTTTAGTAAGAAAGTAAGCCACATATTCCTTTGCACTCTTAAGGACTATAATATGCATCTTCAATCCTTTAATCTTTGCATTCTAACTAGGAGAGGGATCAAGGCTAAAAAAAAGTTATGTAACTTTACCAGAGATGATAACCTTCATTTGTTTCTAAAGTTTCTTCACCTTTTCATGATTTACAATGAATTTCTTAAGCAAACTTGAATAACCTCACATTTTTTTGTGAGATCAAGTTGTTAACCATAAATAAAGGACTTTTTTTCCTCTATATTTTTCTTTAATGCACATATCTCATGCACCTTCTTATTCAGGTTTTTCAAAGAATTTTTCTTTGCTCTTTTAGACTTAATATGCTCTAAAAATGGCGCATTATAGGAGTCAAGAAATTCATCTTGTTCATCATCATCATTAGCTTTAACTGTCACCTCTTGAACATCTAAGGTAGTAGTCAAAGGATCAACAACACTAATAGAGGTGATAAAGACCAAAAAATTAGTGTCATCCTCATTATCATTATTGGTACTATTCGAAATAATAACCTTAGTTTTCATAGTATGCTTGTTCATGTGATTTTATTTCTTAAAACACTTTGTTTAAGTGGCCTTTACTCAGCTTCTCAAATTCATTTTCTTAGTCTTCATGAACTTTCATAGATTTTGAAGGTTTGGAACTTCAATTTATCCCATACGAGGGTTATTTATTTTTAAAGAATATAATGAATCTCTAGGAAAGAAAATCTAGTTTCTCCTCATCAGTATTAGTCATCATTACCACCAACTGTGGCACAAATATCTTTACTCGGTTCACTTCCTTTGGTTTTCTTAAGGGCTAAGCTCTTTTCCTTTTCAGAAAGCAATTTGTTCCTATTTAGGCAACATATGATGCAATTCGAAGACTTGCAGATCACAAACTAGCTCATTTATAGTTAGCTCACTTGGTTTATACATTAACTCAAGTATTATAGCTATAGCATGAAACTTATAAGGTAGACTCACAATTATCTTTTCAATTTGTTTTTCTTCACTAATGGACTTACCTAGGTTGTATGAATAATTGACAATGTTAGAGAACCATGTATAACACTTATCAAAAGTCTCATATTCTTGCATAATGCACAGTTTGAAATCTCTATTCAAATTCAACATTCTAGACCTATTAACAGTTGATGTACCTTTATGAGTTGTCTCTAGAATATCCCAAGCTTGTTTTAAAGTATTACAACTCTAAATTTTTCTATACTCATAAGGCATCACAACCCTGATGGTAGCATATAAACCCTTATTGTTCCATTCGTGACTCCTTGGATTCTTCCTTAGTCCATTCAATCATTGGTTTTGGAATAACAATATTATCTAGTAGGGTTTTAGTTGGGTATGTCTAGCCATTCTCAAAAGGAACCATATACGGTTTCCTTGTGACTACAAGAAGGCTCTTATTTGGAATTTCCAATAGGTATAGTTTAACTTATAGAAAAGTGGAGGTCTACCTATATTACCTTTTTTTCTACTCCATCAAAGAGAATATGTGTGTGCAAAAAGTGAGTTAATAAAATCAATACTAGAATAGTTAAGCCCAAAAGGTGCACTCATTCTAATACCAATTGAAAGAATCTACACCTAGGTATAATATTAGGGTAAGGAGATATAAACTCATTAACAACTCAACCTTAACTCGCACAAACATAAAAAATACACTTAAGTAGATAATGCAGTAGAAGTACAGATAATATAATATTAGATAAGCATATAACTTTTCACAACATATATTATATAATCAATAGAAAGTAAGAAAATAGTTAACACTTTCTAATAAGATTTTAAGTTATAGTATATTGTAACATACATACCTTAAACTATAATTGTACTAACACAAAAAGGGATCATGCATGACAATCAATGTAATGAGATAAACTCATATAGAGATCATATCAATGTGGTAATATCTTCAGGTTACTTATAGGCAATTACTAAGTAGAAAATAATTCACCAATCAATAAAATAGTTACAACTATAAAAGGAATAAAATCACTATTATCTCTATTAGTTGAGATCTTTGTATGAACTACCTATTGTTACTCTTGCTTGTTGCTTTAATAATGACCTAGTTCAACACACAAACTTGGCTCTCCTTCCCAACCAACACCACCCAATGTGGTGTGATTAGTAGACATAGAACAATAACATGAGATATTTATAGAATGAGAAACCTTGAGGATCATTCTCAATCTCAAGGTGCCAAAGGACTTCTGTCCTCCACACATCTCAAATCGTGTACGGAAGACACATAGTCAAGCCACGTATGCATATAGACTATGATTTGATAACTAAACTCACAAAATAACTCAAACTCAAATATAAACTCTCCAAAATGATTTCGAAAACAGATATAAATCTTAGTGTAAATTTTGACATAATTTTGATACTAAAAATATAGGTAAATAGTTGAGAAAAGTGGGGAGTATGTATAGAACTTGATCAACCACCTCGCTAGAAAAAAATGGTGGCGAGGGCAGTGGTGAGGTCGGTGGCAAGGGTGGTGGCAAGGTGCTAAAAGTATTTTTTTGTTTCCAAAAATGTAGACTAATTCCATAAATACCCACACCCCAAAATGAAACAAGATCCACCACTCTTGACCTAGCATGCATATAAAAACAACTTTAGGGTGTGTGGAAAACATGTTTTCAAATACAGTGCTCCTAACTATGTGTGTCTATTATTGATCTACAGTAACCAACCTTACACAGAAGAAGACAGAACACTAAGTAAAAATATACATATACCATGTTTTATACACCAAAAGTCAACATACAAATACAAAGTATAGTAGGACTTGTAGAACTTCACTTTCTTTATCTTGCCAAAGATGCAATGATCACAAAAATAAATTTTTTCAAGCTTACTATCACAAAGAATATTCCTCTTGGAAAGTTCCTCCAAACCTCTCTTACTTATGTGACCCAAAGTTTTGTGCCAAAGGTTGACATTCTCCTTATCGTGGTTCACCATGGTAACATTTGTTTCCATAATAGCATCGAGGTAATAGAGCTCATTCATTAGTACACCTTTGAAGTATACGAAATAACCTCTACACACCTTCTATTAATCGTGCTTTCCCTTATAGCTATAACCTATATTGTCCAATGCACCTAACGAGATCAAGTTTTTCTTTTATGCAGGCACATGTATCACATTATTCATCACAAATGTTGAATCATCATTGAGGCAAAGCCTTAGTAACCCCACTCCAATTACATTACATGAATGGTCATTTTTCATGTGAATAATACCACTATTCACTTCCATATAATCAATAAACTACTCATTGTAAGGTGTCATTTGAAAAGTAAACCCTGAGTCCAAGACCCAAGCATCATCACAATTGCTTGAAGAAATCGCCAATGCCTCAATACTACATAACCCATCTCATTTGTCATCATCAATGCATCTTCTTTACTAGTATCTCTCTTAGTTGTTTTTTCTTTCTCCGGACAATCTTCTTGAAATGTCATTTCTTGTTACATAGGTAACATCTCACTTTGCCTTTCGAACCACGTGATTTTGATCGATGTTTTCCTTTACCTTTGACTTCTTTCTCCACCTCTACCTCGCGAATACAAGGCATCATCACTACCTCCACTCCCACCAATGTGAAGTCTCTCTATTCTTAACTCTAGTTCTCAAAAGAGGTATAACTAGTTCCAAAGAGATATCATCCCTTTCATACTTAGACCCATTTTCACTTCTTTGTAAGGATCTGATAGATTGTGTAATAGAAATTGGATGAGATTCTCATCATTAAAAGCCTCTCCAATGTTTGCCAAGTCATTGGAGATTCTTCGAAACTTTGTCAAATTAGCCTATAATACCTTTGACATATCCATTCGAAATGCAAACAATAGTTTTTTTTCAAATGAAACCTCTGAGACATCGTTCTTTGCATGTATATCTCGTCCAACTTCTTCCATAATTCCTTTATAGTCTTTGCATTTTGAACCTCAAAATCACATTATCGTGCAAATGCAAGAAAATTAAGGTGTAAGTCGTCAACAATAATTCCTTCTTTTGAAATTTCGTAAAATCATCCAGATACTCCGAAACATCATCTAAAGCTTGTGCTACCTTTTGTTATACTAACAAACTTTTCATCTTACTCTTTTAAATATAGAAGTCTTATGTGTCGTCCTACTTTTCTGTTTCCATTCTACTCATTTTTAACACACAAGAGTTGTTTCTAGATACAACTACAAACCACAATATCCACTACCAAAACTCCACACACAAAACAACTATGAGATACTTCCAAATTAAACAAGACTTTGATACCACTTGTTATGAGGATGTAAACCTCTAGGCTATTGTAAATGTCAACAAACCAAGCAAGAATAGAAAATTTCCAAGTAACAACATCCAATGAAAAATATCCAATAACCAAATAACAAATCCTAGAAATAAAATATCAAAAACAATAGAAATAATTGGATAACCCATATTTCATCTCAAAGTCCTAGTCGATAAGTAAGATAAAAATTTAGTAGAAGCAAAATAACTATTAGATTGAAAAGTTGTACTCTATTTATTTGAGTGACACTAATCAACTAGTAGTTTAAGTTAGATTAAATCTTATTAATCTCATATCTCTACCTTATACTTAAATATCGTATCATTTCAAGCAATAAGAGTAATTTTATTGATAATGGATATTTTTTTTTCTTTGTAAAAATACATAAACTCCTAATCTTTTAAGAGAATAAATAATAATTCTTCTTTTTCTATGAATAACACATTCTTTCTAACAAAAGAATTGGTGCTCTTCATTGAAATTCCTGAAATTGGAGTAGAAAAAAAATGGCTAACATTTCATTTGTTTACTACATATTTTAATGTAATTTAAAATTATAAAATTATCATACATAAATTTTCTCAAATATTTAAACTTATAAATGGTGTAATTAATAACTTATTTATAGTTATTAATATGAACAAACTTCACAAATTAAATCAAATTTATAAAATTAAAAACGTGTTACCAATATCAACTCAAGTTATACCAACAAAAAAAAGTAAAATTATTGATTACTCTTAGTATTATTGACTTAATATTTTTAAGTCAATACAATTCTTCTTAGTGTATGTATTTTCCAGATATGTGTTACATCACGAGGACAAATGCTACTTTATTTTTTTTATATATTAATAAAATGCTACTTTAAAATACTGCTTATTAATATTAATTTTTCATAGTAGTGTAAGAAGCCAAGAACAATTAAGTCGCACGTAAATCAATCAAAATGGCCAGAAGAATATAACTTAATTTTTTTTTCAATAAAGCAAGCTTTTCTCAATCTCTTTTAATCAATTTTTAAACTCTCGTAACGAGTCTAAGAGAAATATGAAGCCATTTTGAACTACTTACTCTTTAAATAAGTTTTATAATTTATTATTAATTAATATTAATATAATATTATATAATTTATTATTTAAATTTATTAAATATCCTTACATGATAAGTAGTAACTCAATAAAATTGTATATAAATTTAAATAATCTTAACTTAATAAGATCTTATTAAGTTAAATTAAATTTAAATTTTTAACATAACACCTACTAATTTTTAACAAAAATTAAGCTAAATTACCAAACTAATTTAATGCGAGTATTAATTAGCAAAGATATTAATATCCACCTCTAAAATTCAAACTATCAAAGATAATATTAATCGTCACATTGTAGGAAGAATCAATAACATCTCTAATGATGCATCATCAAAATTTATTAAAAAACAAGAAAAAAATTACACTCTTAAAACATAACAATAAAAATACTATTATAATAATATTGAATTAAATTTAAATATATCATATTAATTATAAAATAATATGTTAATTTTTATTTTAATAATAAAATTATATGAACTAAATATAAAAATTATTATTTTTTAAATAACTAACAAAAAGATCACATGTCGCAAATTAAACAAATAAATATTTATAATTCTTCGTCCAAAAGTGTTACTTGTATAAGCTATTTACAATTATTTATTCAATAGATAATGTGTAATATTTTGAATCCCAAGATCAAATATACAAATAATTTTTAATAAGGGAATAACGGTCAAGGTAGTAAACAAAAGCGTCCTAAAAATAAAATATGATTAATTAAAATGTTAGTATCATATAAATAAATATTTATATTAATTATAAAATAATATACGATAAAAAATTTAAAAGTGATTTTTTATTATTTAAATATATATCAAATCATAATTAATATAAATATAAATTAAATACAAAAATAATTTATATAACATTACTTAATGGTTAAAATGGTGAAATTAGTCAATAAGATAACTACGGTCTATCGAAAAGCTAATCTCACACGGGGGACTCGTGGTCGTAGTCTCGTAGACAGTTGAAATGTTGGTCAACGAAGTCGGTGAGAAATATCGGGTCTCTGTAGGGTCTACTCTCCATTGTTTTCCCACACTCACCGACGAAAAACATCACCGCGTAAGAGTGTCGCCGCCACGTTGCACTAAACTCCCCTTAGAAATATTAGTATAAATTAATTTTTCTAACTTTTACACACATATTTTGTATGTCAGTATGTATTATAATTATTTTTAAAATTAAAAAAATATATATCTATTTTTTAAATAATATTAATAAATATTAAAATTTAAATAATATAAGTATAAATATTGATGTAAATTTATGAGTCTGCTTTTTTCTTTTGTTTTGCCATGAAAAACTATATGTATTCCTATTAAAATTAAATATACACTAAATTATCATTTAAAAATAAATTCCACCATTTATAAATATTTATAAGTCTCACTTAATAAAAAAAATTAACATGTAGGTAAAATTCATGCTTTACTACAAATAAATAAAATTACTCTTTATGCCATTCACTTGTGGAAAGATTATTTATTATCGACAAATCCTACCGACTTTTAACGTTCTTTTTCTCTAAAGATTATTGAGAAATTGTATAAACTAACAATCAATGATTTATAATAATAAAAATAATATTTAATGATATTAAATTTTTTAAATAAATGATGTTTAAAATAAATTTTAAAGATAATAACTTAATTTAAATGATATTTAATTAAAAAATGTTCAATATAAAATAATATTTTTATTATTAAAAATATATATAAATAATCTATAAAAAATTTATTTTACGGCTATAAATTTTAATGATTATTATATTTTTGATTTTCTATAATTATTTATGAGTCACGGAGAAAGTTTACACATGGACGGTATGATTAAAATAGAAAATATTGGTTTAAGATTGAAATAAGAAAAAGTAAAAATGTATATTTTAAATCAAATCATTTCTTCACATTTTATTAACTTTGATTTATTTTCCCTAATTTAAATCTAATACCGTGGATGGTAATATTGTGCTGTCGTTAGTTTAAGAAAATAAAAATCTCTTAACTTTTTTATTGAAAATTTTCAAAAAATAACATCTTAAAATTTATAACAATAAAAATACCGATCTAATAATATTCAACAGGTTTAATTATCTGACATTAATTGAACGGATCAAAATGATCTTTATTTGATTTAAACGGTATTTAATATAAAATAATGTATCGTATTTTTTTTCATAGTGAAAATACACGAACTAAACATAAAAAGTTTTATTTTTTTTTATTTTTCCTAACTTTTTTTTTCTTATTCTAATGCTAATGAGCGGAAATTTTGACATAAATTACAGGAATCATTTTTAAAAAAATAGTTAAGAAATGGAAGGATAAAAATTTGGTTCAATCATATAGCATAACTGTATTCACAAATCAAAATTTATTTTTAATCTCATTTATAAAATACATATATATATATATATATTTTAAGAAGTTTAAAATAAAATCATATAATAATTGAATGATATTAAAAATATGTCAATATTTTAGCTCATACCACATATAACATTATGTATGTTAAACAGTTTATACCGCATTCATGTAAAACTAATTACACGGCTTATGAGTTATAAGATAAAGAAGAAGCACAAGAGTATACAAAACGAATAATGCTTAAATATCTTCGATCGGTTATAAATTGATATCATTTTATATACAATATTTTTAAACATGTAAAAAGATATATATATTTTTTATAATATAATATATATATATATATATAGATAGATATTGTGTGGGGAAAAAAATAAACAGATGCCGATTAAGAGAGCAACTCATAATTGGAATGTTTTTGAGAAGACGTAGTGGAAGTGATGAGAAAGAGGCATATCCTAGTATAAATATCGTCACTACTTCAAAGTTGACACTAGCTTATTTATATATATATATATATTTTCGACTTTATTAAAAAAAAAAAAGCTAGTTTATATATACATGCATGATATATAAATGTAAGGTAGTAGGACTAAGATAAGAATCTAATTCAGTAGTTATTGGAGTAGTGGAACTGAATTAGATTCAATAGGAACTACATTCTCAAAAACATACAAAGAGTGTTGGATCTTCTAGCAAATATATCAATCAGTCACTGAATCAACAAGGACATGGAATACCTAATTTCATTTCTTTCTAATATACATAAAAATGTCCTCATCGCTATATTTTAATTTACTCATCCATAACCATAGAAATACTAGTTTTATATATTAATATATATTCCCACACTAGGCTAACCCTTTTTTTTTTCCTCCATGAATCATACACATAAAGATAAGAAGAAGAAAAAAATCATTATAATTAAAAAACATGTTTTTTAGAGATTTGTAAAATACATAAAAGTAATAACAATTTATAACAAAAAGATATATAGTACATAAATAATATTGAATTATGTTAAATTTTACGGAACTTAATGTTGAACGAATTTAAATAACTTTAAATCAATTTGAACGACATTCACTTGGATTACGTTTAATATGAAATAATAAGTCAAAAAAAATTTTAATAGTAAAAATATATAAAGTAGACATAAGAGTTGTTATTTTTATAAAAACAACAAAAACAATACATTTTAAAACTTATAATATCAAAAATAATACATCACGTGTCTAGTTCATATATTTTTAATATTTGAAAAAAATTCAACCCATGATTTCACATTAAATATTATTTAAATCAATTAAATTTGTTCAATATTATTAAAATATTATTTTATTTTTATAAATTTTATAACTATTATTTTACCTAATTTTTTAATAAAGTATCATGACATAAAAATGATAGAAAAATAACAAAAAGAAAAAAAACCTCCTATAATATAATTATATATGGATTTTAAATAAGAAAAATTAAAAATATATTTAAAGATACCATAATAACAACAATAACACTTTCGTTGTTACCCTTTTAATAAATATGCCATAGTCGTGACTAACCATTTATTAACTCCACCCACGTGTTATGGTATTTTTTATGGTAAAAGGTTAACCAAATATGTGAAACACTCATATTTGTTATATATATATATATATATATATATATATATATAATATCGTTTAATAAAAGTCAAGCAAATACAGCTTACAGTTAGGTACAAGAAAAAGTGGGACTTGACGAGAGGAGTCAAATTCGGCTGTGAGAATTGACATGAAATATATGTATTACCTTTACCTTTACCTTTACCACCTTTACCCCTAGCTGGAATCTCCAAATTCGCATTGGTCACTTGGATTTGGACCGCTCAAATCTCGGCTGATCGGCTCATGGTTATGTTATAACCTTTTTTAGTTATACTCTAAAATCATGTTATAACTTATAACAATAAACATTCTCGTTGTATTCTACTTCTCTAGTCTTAGTATCTCTGACCTCTAACGACCAACTCGTATTTTTTTAAAATATCTTTATTATATTTTTTTATAAAATAAAAATAACATAATTATATAAAAATTTGATATTATTAATAAGTATATATCTAAATCATATTTCATACTTTATTTAGTTGTTTGAAATTTTATACATAAAATTAAGTATCTTTATTTTTTTCTATTTTAAAATAAAAAATATAATATTTTTTTATTTTTAAAATATAAAAAAATATATTATTTTATTAAAATATTTATTATTAATTTTATCCAATTATATTATACATGACGTCACAGACACTATAAAATAATTATAATATAATTTAATAAATTTCAATCTAATATAATTATATTTAATATATCTAATATGTTATGATAAATATATATTTAATGAAATATATTTTTATAAATTTCTTGATATTTTTAAATATCAATATAAAAAATAATATATTAATTGTTATATTACTCAAAAATATTGTGCTAAATTTTTATGTACTCCATGTCATAGGGCTATATAGTGCATAACAATTTTCTTAGTTATTCTAAAATTTTATAAATTTTCATTGATTTTGATAATATATTAGTATTTCTCTAAATTAATGAAGTTTCTCATATACATGAGATAGCATTTGTACCTACAAAATATTTTATCGTTCACTTTTTATCCTCCATGATCTGCAATTTTCTTTATATCATTATATATAAAAAGTGCGAATGTTGGTTGTTCTTCCAACGTTTTAGCTTTTAGTTTTTTCATTAAGTTTTATATTAATAAATATCAAAATATCAATATAATATATATTTTTATTTTTTGTTATTTTTTACATCAATAAATATCAAAATATCTATATAATAAAAGTATTTTTATGAATAATTATTTTGTATAATAAAATTATTTTTATTATATTAAAGATATCAAATTATACAATTAAAGATTAATTATTTAAAGAATATTCGAGCAATTCATTTATGAACATATTATATATTTTTTACTTTTTATTTTTTGTTAATTTTTACACCAATGAATACAAAAATATATATTTAATAAATATATTTTTATACTTTTTTAGTTTTTTAATAAATATATTTTTATGAATATTTATTGTGTATAATATAATTATTTTTATTACATGAAGGATGATAATTCATACAATTAATCATTGACTATTTAATGAGTATTCGATCAATTTATTTATGAATATATCATATTTTTGTTGAATATTCATATAATAAATACATTTTTATGAATAGTTATGTTGTATAATGCAATTACAGGTGACAATTTATATTGTTAATGATTAAATATTTAATGAGTTTTTGATTAATTCACTTATGAATATATCATATTTTGATTGAACTAATAATTTTTATATTTAAATCATATCATAGCTCATATCAATTAAAAAATAATAATCTATCAATAAAAATGCTTATTAAATTCAATCGAGTCACATCTAATATTCATTTATGATTAAATTCTTAAATAATTAAAATATTAATTAAATAAGTTTGTATGTTATTATGTTATATTTGAATTATTTATTAAATAAAATTATATAATTATTTTTAATATCGTGATAAATCAATCATGTTTATATTGTATTTGGATTCTTTTGCCCATAAAATAGTTACTATTATATATTTATTCATCGCTAAATATATTTATTCATCGCTAAAGTAACAAATTAATTAACTATTTATTTTAAGAGTATTTCTACAAACGACCTTATAAAATATTTTAACATTAATTTTTTAAATATAATAAAAATAATTTAAAATTTTATATTCAAAAACTTATATTTTTGATTTTATTTTATGAAATAAAAATTTAAAATAATAATTACTATTATTTAATAATTAATAATATTATATATTTATTAAATTTAAATTATCAATATGTATATAAAAAAACTAACATTTATTCCCTATAGAAAATTGAAAATAAATAAAAGGTTGACGTTGTTGATGTTATACCATTAATATTTTATTTGTGATTCATACTTAAAAAAGTATATTTGGTATGATTTGTATCATAATTTTTTATGAAAATAACATAAAAAATAATTTTTTTTGTAATAAGTTTTTAATCCAAAAGATTAATTTATTATAAGGAATAATTTATCCCAATTTTATATTTAATATATCACTTATATGTTTTTGGTACGAGACTTGTTTAAACATCTAACAATCTCCCTTAAACTATAACAAAGTATCCTTTTAAACTTCAAATATCCTCAGATATTAAAGATCAATCATTTAATCTCTTATTCTAAACAGGCATATCATACTTCATCGAGTTCATACGCGTGATACAAAATAGTCAAAGAACTCACACCAACTTAATTAAATCTTGAGAGTTCAAACGAATCTAAAATAAAATCGTTCAATTCTCATCGATATCCGATAAGAGACCTACAATTTGTTCATACTTAGACCACGTGCGTTATATATATAAGTATACTTTTATCTTAAGAATCCATTTTGTGTGTGTTCATACATTAAAAATTGGGCTCTAGTTTTGATACTATTTGTTAAGTCAACGATTCTAACCCAAAAGATTAACTTAATAAAAAGAGTAGTCCATTCTAACTATATATCAAAATTGTAATTCATATTTTTTGAATGTTAGACTTGTTTGAACACCTAATATCTTTAAAATATTAAATCACAAAAATATAACTTTTTGATGTTCACTTTATATATTTTTATTATTAATAAAATTTGATATATCATTTTATATTAAACGTTATTTAATATTAAAAATTATTAAATTAAAATTCGTTTAATATTAAGAATATATTAATTTTTTAAAAAAAATTCCCATTTTTATTTCTCAAAGTATATACAAAGGTGGTATCGTCAGAATTATTAGTGCTTTTTTTTTTGTTTGAATTATTAGATTGACTCTTCTCTTTGAACATTTGAAGTTCAATTATTTTACATTTACGTATAAGTGTCGTATATGCATATCATCATCTCTCAGTTTGTCTGTATTGTATAATTTTCGTGACTGTAATATATAAGTTGTAAAATATGACCTAACAAACAACAACTGATCTAATCAGAGAAATTTCAACATTTACATATTTGGATTATTATTGGACTATTGGAGGTCTTCTCAAGAACATATTCACACAAAATCAGATTAGATATATGTGATGTGGGGGCATACGCTGATCACTCTTCTTTCTTTTTCTTTTTGGGTATTCTATTAATTTTTCTTTCTTGGAAGAATATAGAATCTAATCACCATATATTTACTCTATTGTTGAAGTGGGACTTTTATACATAATATTCTTTTATCTTTTTTTTCTTTTTCATCCGAATCAGAACTCCAATTTCTCCAACATATTAATTGTTTATAATATTTGTTTACTATTTTAATATGCACATGTTAACCTTTAATCAATCTCTCTCTAAAACGACTTGTATTGTCCTCGTCAACAACAATACATACACTAATATATATGAAACATGGTCACTGATTACAAATTATTAAATAATTTTTTTATATTTTCTTATATCAATAGTTAAAACTTAAATGTATAATTTTATCTTTTACTCCCTAAATATCTAATTATTGAGATATAAAAATAAGAAAATAAGTCATAAATCCCAAACCTAGGAGAGTAAAAACATAACCTTTACCATAATAATCTCATCTCAACTAATAATTATATACTCGTTGATTAAGATAGGTTAAGAATCTATTCAAAGTTCTTAATTATTCTTTAAGTTTATGATAATTATTATATTATGAATAAAATATAATCTATTTATTCTTTTCTAACAATTTTAAATTAGACATCATCTATGTAATAATATAGAAGACTCATCATTATCAAGAAGTTATTAAGATTTAAGCAAAATTAAAACATGATTAGTATAACAAAAGAAAACGAATAGAAAGAAAGACCATGATTGATACATTAAGTTCCGTATAAAACACTTAAATTATTTAGTATTTAAAAACTTGATCTTATAAAAATATAACAAAATTAGGATAATAGTACAACACATGTTGTACTTTGTGAATAAGCTCAACATCAAAATCAAAATTTAAAAAAAAATTACAATGCGGTCAAAATTAAAAATAAAATAATAATACAACATACAATTTATATATATATATATATTAGAAGTTATACGATTATCACGATTAATGTATAAAAAAATAGATTTTATTGTTACTATTATCATAACTTTTAGCATAATATATATATATATATATATATATATTCTTTTCTTTCAGTATACGTAATTCTGAAAAGTACTGTTGTTCAATTTGCATAGTGCACCTACCATTACCATTCTCTTGCACGTTTTTTTGTATTCTATCGACCATATTTCTGGAAGGTTCTGTTCAACATGCAATGCGGTTTAATACATTTTTCTTTATTTTATATGCGGGTTATTGTTATTTTCTATAATCTTAGACAAAATACATATCGGCTCCTATCGCACCGATCTGAGATTTATATATATATATATATATGAATTTAATTATGATCAAAATAATTTAAAAGCTAATATATATATATATTAATGATTAATATTATATCAAATGGTGACCATATGGTTTACCATACGGACACGTGTTTAATTTTGCAGTTTTATTGTTATAAAATATATTTTCTCTGAACAATTTATGCGATAAAATGCCACGGTATAAAAATAAATGTTGATGTAAAAAATTCAAAAATGATATGTATACATGGTTATATACTAAACAAAATATAATTTGACTTGTACACATGAATTCAAATTAATTTTAAAGTTAAAGTGACTTTTAAATACGCATATCATTATCATACTTAGAAAAATAAAATAAAATTCAAAGAACATGGAAATGAGTTTTTTTCTTTTTCTTTTTTTTTGGGATTATACAATGTCAAGGAATAAAAGTAAACATTATATTTTTTTTAAAAAGAAATATTTATATAAAGTGTTAAATGAGTTGTTCAATCCGATTCAATTTTTAAAAAAAATTTCCTAGTTGAAAATATTTAGTTCACGAAGTTAAGTTCACTTAATAATTTTTTTGACTAAATATAATTCTTTTTGAACGAACATTGTTTTTTTAACTCTTTTGGCTGAATTTTTTTCAACATTTTTTTTTTCGCCCAAACAACAAACTTTTTTTTTACTAAATAATCAATTTTTTTATTATCAACAAATCTCAACTATTAATTTTTTATTTAATTAATTATAATATAACCATCACAATATAACATAACAGAGATAGGAGCGATGAATCTGAAGTAGTCTCAAGTGATTTGTTTTTTTAAGGATTAGAGAAGAATTTGAATTTAAATTGAGTTTAAATATTTAATATAAAAAATAATTTTTTCAAGAAAAGTGTAAAAAAAAAAAATTAAATGAACCATTTACGAATAACCTAATTCAATTTAAATAAAAATGACTTCAATTTAACTCGAATAAATTTATTTTAAAGTTAAATGAAATGAGTTAAGTTACAACTCATTGGTGATAAATTAGGTATCCTAATTAAATTAGAAAGGATGAGATAATGTAATATTATTCTTTTTTATGTCAACTTTTGAGAAATTTTGGTTTTTAAGGTGCATGATAAAAAATCATCATATACAAAAATATTTAATTTACCTAAGTTGCTGTCAAATTTTTTAACGTCTTTTATTCTATGTTTTGCAAGAATAATTAAAAGACTGATCGACATTAAAAATGTAATAATAAATTGTCTATTATTTGTGAAATTGTCAAATATAAAATATTTTTAGATGCTGCCAAAAAGCTACATCCTCGTAGAATAATAATATATGTAAAAAATGTAAGCAAACCTCTTTAGGGTTAAGAATAAACATATTATATAGAAAGTGTACACAATAAATATGATAAAATAAAATTAGTGCAGAAGTGAAGAAGAAACACTTTTTTTTTTCAAAAAATTTAACCAAAAAAAAAAAGTAACGTTGATCCAATAAGTGCTAGTAAATAGGTAGCAAGAGGTAGTCAGTGTCATCTAGCTAGATAGCTAGCTCTTACATTAAACTCTCCAGTCAACGCACGAGATCTCTGCCAATATGTTCTTCAGTTTTAATTGCTTTTTGGTTTGTATTTTAAATTAATATGAACGTTAATTATATATTAAAAAAATTACAAAAAAATGCTTTAATTATCTTTTAATTTCATCATTTTAGGGCAACAGAAATGATATGGTAATATAACTTAGATGTTTTTATTTTTAATTTTTCAAAATGAATAAACAGGTTATTTTATTTTTAAAAATAAATAAATTACCTTTAATTTATATTATCAATAATAATCGAAATTTTTAGAAATTAATTATTCACTTTCTTTTTCTGTCAGCCTTTTTAAATTTTTTTACACCGATATATATTGCTTTATGAAATTTATTTTTGTTAAAAAACTAACATATAATATAAGATATTTATGAACATAACATTTTTGTGTTAAAAATAACTTAAAAAATGATATGCATAATAAAATGATATTAATTCTTATAGATATATTTTTCTCTAAATTAAATATAAAAATGAGATAACTACTTAAAAAAAAGTGATTAAAGTGATTCATTTATAAAATAAATTGATTTATAATGTATTTTATTCTATATAAATTACATTCATATTTGTAATGATAAAAATTATTAGATATGATTAAATAATTTTATAAATAAATAAAAAAGTTATTTAATTTTTTAAAAATCTTAAACATATATCAAATCATAATTTACGAAAGTGTAAATATGAATATAAATTTATATGATATTAATAATTTTCATTAGTTCAATTGTATCAAAATCTTTGCACAAATAAAAAATTAGGTGTTATATAATATTATTTTTAAAAAAATTATTATTATTTTTGGATAATGTCCAAGGATTTTCCTCCTTATGAGTATTGACCACCATGTTACTCTCCTCCTTGATTTCTCCTTTAAATCTCTAAAGAAGTTTTTGTATCATGTGAAAAATGAACCATATATATACACTAATCTTATTCAATTTAATGGACACTAACTTTTATATATATATATATATATATACGAATTTTATTCAATTTAATGGACACTGACTTCATTGAATGATAATTATGAAGAGGAAGCGACTGGTTAATATGGTTACATGCTACTGTACAATTTAATTAGGAATTGTTATTTTTTGGACAGGAAAAAAATTAATATTAGAACAATTAAATATTCCATACCCAAGTCTTTCTAAATTAAGATTAAAAAAATTACTTTAACATTAATAAAAAAATATATGATAATAGTGCTACCTTTAAAGTTATATATTCTCTAGCTTTAAACAAGTTGTAAACAATTTCAGAAGAAAAACATTATATTATATTTGTTGTGTATTAATTGGTTAAAAGTTTTTTTTTCATTTTATTATTGTTAAAGTATGTCATGTAATAAAAGATAAAAAGGACAAGTATCGGCCATCTCATGATGTTACTGGTTTTAAACCTTCTACATTATATAGGAGTTTCCCACAATTTATTAATTTATAATTTTATTTTTTCTAATTTATATAGATTATGAATTTTATTTATTTTTGCATATTACATTTATTCAAATGTATCTACTATATATATTATACATAGATTAGATTTAGATAAATTCATGTAATTTATTAAATGATATTTTTATAATTATATAAAAAATTTAATAAAAATTCGTACATATTATAAGTTTACAACTCAAAATTTATGTAATAAATGTTAAATTTTGATTGAATATAGTAAAATTATTTTATACTGATAAAAAAAGATTTACAGCATCTATAGATAAATATAACAATTATTATATTTTTAAAATATTAACCCTTAACCCAATCTATTACAAGTTATTAATTTTAATTTTTTTTATCCAATCCTATCCCATCTAACCTAATTATTTATAGGTATCTTCTTACTTCTATAATGGCTTTTAGAATAGAAAATGAAATGAATATATATCTATTTATCATTTAGTTGATAGGAATATGATAGTTCAACCGAAAGAGGAGAATTCCTCTCTAATTATTGATTTTGTATGTTGCTTGTCATCGTATTCGCATATTTGATGATTGTTATAGTAGTTGTTATATTTTATACAATATATTTAAAAATTAACAATAATCAACTTTTGGACCTATAATATTCATTCACTAATAAAATGATTAATTTGATATGAAAAATGCTTAATAATCTAACTTACTTTGTTTTGCAAAATATCCCTTTAATTAATAATATTGGACCTCTTTTATTTTGATGAAACATTATATTTTAACTTATGACAATTTAATTTAATTTAAATTATATTTAATTAATTGAACGATATTTAATGTAAACTGATATGATGATTTTTTTTAATAAATATATGAGATGAACATAATTTATTATTTATAATTACAGGTTTTAAAATGTTTTATTTTTAATTTTCAATTGTTTTAACATGAAAAATATAAAAAAAATCTCAAGTTTTGAAGTATCTTCAAAAATACTCCAATAGTTTTAAAAAATTCAAAAATATTTCTCAATATAACAAAAATAAATGTAAAATTTTTAAAAATAAAAGAAGAAATAATAGAAAATCAAGAAATAATAAATCAAAGAATAATATAATTAGAAATAGAAGGCATCTTAAGATATTTTTCATAGTAAATGGTAATAAGTAAAAAAAAATTTAAAAAATTAAACTAAATCTTAAAGAAAGAAATGGATTTAAAGACCTATTACTTTCATCTTTAAGAAAATTATTCCCAAAAAAAGACATAATATATTATGAAATAAGTAATAAAAAATAAGTATTAATATTACAAATGCAAAAGTAAGGTATAATATAACATTAATTGACAAAGAAACTATATTTAATAAACTATTCAAAATTCTCCAAAGAGATAAAGAAAAAATTAGATGCATTCATTTAAGAGAAATCCAAATACTAATACAAGCTCATTTCAGGGAAAGAATAGACACATCCATAAAAATAACATTGCTAAATAATACAATAATATTTAGAAAAGATGTCCTACTACAAATAATTTATTGTAATTAAGAATATCGATAACTAAAATTTATAACATATCTTAGATTTGCTATTAATATTCATGATAATAACTTAAATCAAGTATTAAGTTTAGCTTATGAATTTGAAAGATGAAATTTAATGAAAGAAGGAAATCATATATTTTCAATACACTACATAATAGTTCAATACGTGGACAAAATGAATGTATATAAATACATAAAACCTTCCAAGAACTTAGACAAATAATAAAATCAGAAATCCTAACAGACTTTAAAATACAAGAGGAATGATATTCAAATATCAATAAAAAACCTCTGATACTAGGAAGAAAAAATAATGTGGTTAAAAACAATAATATACTAAAATTTACTTTTATAGAACATGAAGGAGAAACCTCTAAAGAAGAAGTTAAAAAACTAAAATATGAAGTTTAAGTAATGAAAGCATTGGTTCATAATGTCATATTAGAAATAAATGGAAGCCTAATAGGAGTAACAAAAAATCAAGCAATATTAATAAAAACTTTGAGACTTTTAATAGATAAAATGAATTTAGTCAAAGAATCAAACACGAAATAAATACAAGATATAATCGAAACACAAAAAGAATTATTAAAAAAAATAAAAGAATGTAGTTATAATAAACTACAATAAGATATACATATGGGATTTGCATAACTAAGAAAATATGTATATATCATACATAGAAACAATGATATTATAAGTCATAAATACGATCCCTTAGGAGGATTAAAAGTAAAACCACTTATGAGATCAGATACTCTGATTCTTAGAAATGAGAGAAGAAAAATGAATAAAAATCTAACAAAAAAATATAATTTCAATTTATTGGAATATAGAAAAGAATTAGAAAAATAATTCATGAACCCTGAAAATAGGGATATCAAATGAAGAATTATAAGAATTATAATGAAGAATTATAAGAATATTATAATGAAAAACTTTGCACAAACACAAAGGAAGATGATATGATAATAATTAGTGAGATTGATATTGAACTAGAAATTATGACCTCAAAAGGTCATATGAAACTAATTTCATTACCAATTCCTTACCAAGAAGAAACATCTGACCCATATAGGAAAAAAAGATATAGGAAAAGGTTAAAAGGGCCTGACATTATCAATAGAAGAAGACAACCACCCAAAATGAAATAAGAGTTGCATTGGGAAACTAGAGGTAGTATCCCACTAGAATTCAAGCTCTATGATAATATTAAGTCTAATATCTTAGATCTAGATTGTTTAAGAGATAGGAAAATAGCCTTAAATGAATGGGCTAGTGGTATGAGTGTGCTCATACAAACTTCTCAAACTACATGAACAAACCTTTCAATCTGTAGGGTATTAGTAGCTCATAAAATGACAAGAAATATTAAAGTTTGGTTTTCAAATTTAACATACCAATAACATTTATTAATGTAAAGGAATTATCCCACAGAAAGAGAATATTTAGATATACTAATAAATGAAAAATATAAGGAATTTATTGGAGAAGATAAAGGAAGAACTATCACTGAATCTAGAGAAAATAAAATCGATGAAGCCAAATGACATCTAATAAATATGAAAATATATAATATGTGTTAAATATATTCTTTTATTTATGAGTATGAAATGTATTACCATAAATTATTACCCTCTATGTAAACAACTTATAAAAAAATATTTCTCTAAAAATTACCTGAAACATTAAATAAGACTTTAAAAGAAAGTTGGAATCAGAGAAATAGGAAAACTATACCAGCACCTTAGGAAGAAGAATAAGATTCTTTTAAAGGTGGATAATTATTAAATTCTACTAAAGAAAAGAATATAAATAAATAAAAGAAAATGATAAAATCTGTTGTGATACAATATATTTTAAAATAGTAGGAAAATATTGATGTAACATAAAACTTTACAAATAGAAATACAAAAATATAAAAAAATACAGGAGATTTAAATATAAATTCAAAAAACAAGATTTTAAAAAAATATAAAAGAATATTTAATATGGAAACTTATAGAAAAATATATTTTAGAAGAAAGAGTTATAAACCTCCTGAAAATAAGAATTATTGCCCTTCAAAAAAGAAAAAATATAAATGTTAGACCTGTAATAAAAATGACATTATACCAATAAGTACCCGATTAGGCTTTAAACAAAGGAAAGAATTCAAAAAGGAATTCCTATAAAAATAAAAAATCTCAGAAGAAGCTTTTAAGATGGAATTAGAACAAATCGAAAAATCAGATATAGATGATGCTTATAGTATTTATCCATTAGAGAAAACTGAGAAAGAGATAACTAATTCATAATATGAACACTCAAAATGTAAGTAATTTTTATTATAAGATGAATGATTTGTATAGTATTATAAATCAAAATAGTACCTATATAAAGATATGACTTAAATTTAAAGGCTACAGATACAGGAGTTAGTATGTATGTAGCAAGTAAATATGTGTTTTTAAAAGAACACTACAAACAGATACCAAAAGATTTAATTGTAAGAATTACTAATAATACCACAATGAATCTTAAAAAAGTTTTTAAGGATATAGATATAATGATAGGAAGAGAAAGGTTGCATATTCCTACCATATATCAACAGGAAACAAGAGTTGATTTATTAATAGAAAATATTTTTTTAAACTTATATCAACCTTTTACACAATATTTAGAAAAAATAAGTCTAACAACAATAGATGGTGATATCATTTATGTATTCAAAATAAGAAAAGTTTTGATTTTATCAAACCCACCTTCTATGCAACAACATAAAAATGAAAACATGGTGAGATAGAGCAGCAAAAACCTTATTTAGAAAATATTTCATTAGATATAGAAAGAAACAAAACTTTTTTCTTAATAAAATATAGGAAGATAAAATCCTAGTAGGTATCAGAAAATTATTAAAAACAGTAAGTTTAGAAAATTCTTTGGATCCTAAAATAAGTAAATCTAAGATAATTATCAACATAAAATTAAAAGATCTTAACAAGGTTATAAAAGTAAAACTAATTATTTATACTCCAGAAGACGTGATTGAATTTGAAAAAATAAATTCTAGAACTTTTGGAGTTAAAAGTCATAATATCAAGTAATTCACCCCACTCTAATATGTCATTCTTAGTTCAAAAAGAAGCTGAAAAAAGAAGAAGATAAAAGAGAATGATAATAAACTTCAAATCATTGAATAAAAAAACTATTAATGATGAACACTTCATTCCAAAGAAAGAAGAATATTATCATTAAGAAAAGGAAAGAAATATTTCTCAAGTTTTGATTGTAAAAATGGATTTTGAAAAATAAGACTAGATGAATAATCTCAAAAATTAATGATATTTAATTACCCCCAAGGACAATTTAAATGGATTGTTGTACCATTTGGGTTAAAACAAGCTCTAGATATCTTTCAAAAATATATAAATAACATCTTTAAAAAATTACAAAATATTTGTCGTATCTATATAGATAATATTTTGATTTTTAGTAATAAATTAAATAAACATTATTTTGATATTATTAATACTATGCAAGAATTTAGAAAAAGAAGACAATGTACTCTCTGAAAGAAAAGCAATACTTGCTCAACAAAAAATTAAGTATTTAGGGTAAGAAATTGAAAATGAAAAACATAATATGCAACTCTGTATATTAAATAACATTCAATATTTTCCTAATGAGTTAAAAGATAAAAATCAATTACAAAGATTTCTAGGATGTGTGACATATGCGGAAGCATATATCAAGAAACTTGTATAAATGCAAAAATCTATACAAGTAAAATTAAAAAAAATATCATATATAGAAATGGACAAAACAAGACACTCTGTATATGGATAAAGTAAAAGCAAATTTATAAATTTTACCAACTTTATACCATCCAAGGCTAGATAATGAAATAATAATTGAAATAGATGCTTCATAAGAATATTAAGGAGCAGTACTGAAAACAAAAGTAGATGATAAAAATGAATATCTTTGTGGATATATCTTTGTGGATATACATCGTGATTTTTCCAATGACTAGAGTTAAATTATCACAGTAATGAAAAAGAATATCTAGTTGTTTAAAAAGCTATTAAAAATTTACAATATATGTCATAAGTTCTAGATTCATTGTTAGAATCGATAATAAAAAAATTAGTTATTTCTTAAGAACTAATATTGTGGGTGATTACAAACAATGATGATTAGTCAGATGGCAACAGTGGTTTAACCACTACAATTTTGATATTGAATATATTTCAGGAAATAAGAATAGCTTAGCTGATGCTCTTACTAAATAATTAGCACCTCTAACTATTTTTATGCTTACAAGAATGGAACATCTTGATATCAAGATCAAGAAAAAGAAATAGGAGATAAAAATCCTACAAAAAAGACTTAAGTTGTTATACCCCTCTAAAAGTCTCTTATAGAGATAGAAAATAAACAGGAATAACTTGATTGTTCAAAACAACTCTTAAAGTCCAAAAACTCAAAAGATAAATCTTCATCAAAAATTCAATCTAAAAAAGATAAAACTTCTAAAGAAAAAATTCAAAATGAAAAGGAAGAACCTAACAGTTCAAAACAGAATAACATCTCTAAAACAAGAAAACTTAATTGGGCTGATGAAGTAGAAAAAAACTTATGTGATCTATAATGGCCCAAAATCATGAATTTATAATAACTTGATAGAAGCCAATAAATCTATTTTAGGTTTTAATGGAGTAACTCATAGAGCCTTCATCAATAGAATAGAGGCTAAAAGTAGTTATAGCAATTATAAAATACCAAAACTAATAACTCTAGTGGAGAAAATAAGAAATTACTCTGGAGTATTACAATAACAACCAGCAACACCAAGTAGATTGACAACTCTAAGGAAAATAGTAAGGCCTCCAATACTATTTAGAGAAGCATCTCTTCTAGAGACATCAAAGATAGTAAGACATTCAGTGTTATTCAAGGAAACATCCCTAGAAGTTCATGAGTCATTGAAGATGAAAAGAACCAATATAAAAACCTCAACAAATTACAATAGTTGAGTCTATACAACTTGGCTATGAAATATATCTAAGAACACCTTGAAGATGTGAAGTTTTACACTATAGAAAATGAATTTTATACGGGACTAATAGAAAACATATATCATGGAATTAATTTACTTTAGGAAGAAGATTAAAGTAAGTGACAAACATGTTTATCTTAAATTTTTCAGTTCACTAATGAACTAGAATGAGGAAGGATGTATCAGTCCCTACCACTTCATCAAGATAAAGATTTCCAATACAAACAGAGAAGTTCCTAAACCAAGGGAACTTCTAGAAAATGAGTTCAACATAGAAAAACTTTGTGTATTAAGAGGTCATTTGTTAGGACAAATTTACTATGAACTCATGAAAATTGATAATTCTACTGAGATCAAAGTAAATTATTCAACCAGTAAATTCTTCATCATTTCTCATAGTAGCATGACTCTTTCAACAAGGTGGTGAAAAAATTACCAAATATGAAACAAATTTTAACAACAACTTGAAAATTGGTCAAAAAATAAGGAAGGTATTCTACTTCCATGCCATAAAAGCCACCAAATATCACAGATGCATTTACTGGATCATAGATCGAGAAGACAAAAATGTGTCATTATCAACGTCATCAAAAGGACTGTCGGTAGAAAACAAGAAAGAAGAATAAAGAGGAGGATCTGTAGATAGAAGACGACAAGAAAAAATAAAGATGTAGACCCACATCTTTAGTCGACAACATGTGCCAAGAAAAAAATAATGACTAATATTTAACACAAAAAAGTAGATGAATTATTAAAGGAAGAATAAAATAGTAATTCTCATCTTATAAATAGAGATTCGTTATGTTATAAAAGGAACCCTTATTTCATTTGAAGGACACAGAAAAATTGGAGAGCACATACGTCTGAAAAACACACAATCTTTAGCTTAGAAATATCCTCTATCTAAAAATCTCAATCAATAATTTTATACCCGGTAATTATGAGCGGCTAAGAATCCGTTCAAGGTTCTTAGTTGATCTTAAGTTTATAATAATCATTATATTATGAATAAAATGGACTTCAATTACTCTTTTCTAGTAAGTAAAAATTGGACAACATTTATGTACGGATGCAGAAGGCTCACCGTTACCAAAAGTGTGTCAAGATTTGAGCAAAGTTGAGGCACAACCGATGTAACAAGAGGAGACAAATAGAAGGAAAGACAGTGGTGGACCCATTAAGTTCACGTATAATAATTATAATTTTAAAGCCAATTAATGATCTTAAATATTTGCGTATATCAAGTTATAATAGTAATAAATAAAAAAGATGAAGATAAAAATAACACAATATTATTAGAAAAATAAAAATCTAGTCTTACAAGAAAAATTTGATAAAGGTTATCTCTTAACCTTATATAATTATTTTAAAAATAAGGATTATGAAACTTGTCTTGAAAATTTTAGAATATTCAATACTTTATTGGACATCTTCACAAATTATATTAGAGCTATTACAAGCATAATAGATTATCTTGTATCAAAGGTATTAAAAGATTATTTTAGTTAAAAGTATATTTTCTTAGAAGAAAATGAATAAGGAAAAAGAGAATTCAATAGCCTTATATTTAATTATTATCTCTTTAAAGATTATAAATACACTATATGTACATAAACATGTAATTGTATAAATTTACAATTATAACACCAAATTTATTTAAAGCATGTAAATTGGTGCGATCTTCTAAAAGAATGAAAAATTGACTAAATTTTCACCATAGAGTCGGCTTAACAAACAAGAACTCCAATTTAATAATTACAATAAAATTATCTTTAAAAATTATAGAAATTAACAATTAATGTTAAATAATTATCCCACTAAGTTGATATTAGTACCATAAGAAGATTAACATAATATGAATATAAAAATTGATTCTATTAATTTTAATAACAATAATAATATTAATCATAAAATCTAAGGATATTTTATGATTTTCCTTATGCATATATGGAAAGTATGTTAAGTGACATTTTAAATAATTATCCTTCTTGACATTAATCTTCTACTCTTAAAATAACAATCTCCAAATTAAAATATTCATTCAGTTGTCCAAAAAAAGAAATCCATATCATTAGAAACAAAACAAGAATATAGACATGCGCACAAATGAAATGCATACCTGTGATTTTTTTTATTGAAAAACAATACAAACCCATGATTTGAACAACAAGTTTATGGTACATTATTATAGAAATAGGCGTTAAAGTCGGTTAAAAACCGATTTTAAATTTAGTGACTTAAAATGTAAAGTCGGTTCACAGGATGAACCGACTTTACATACCGTATTTTTTTTATTTTTATTCTCATTTTTCGTATTATTTAATATATATAGCATAAAAAAACTAAAATTTAAATAATAATACAAATAATTAAAAATTTAAATATATTTAATTACTTGATAATTAAATTTATTACAAAAACAAATAATATATATATAATACATATAGGTAACTTAAATTACAAATAAAATAATGTCGTCAAAGTGTAATTATGCGATCGAGTAAGCTTGGTTGGCTTAGAATCTTGATTGGCCTTCACAAGCATTATGACAAAAAAACAGTTGATCCATATAACAATTCATATTCCCCTACATACACATGAGCACGTAAAACATCCATCAAACAAGCAGTCTAAACTTCAGACATACGAATAAAGAAATTAAATCATTATAAATATTACCATAAAAAAGAGATTACCACGTACAGTGACATTCGACGAACTCATATTAGTACTTTATTAATCATTTGTCTATATATATGAAGTTATCTGAAATCTCTGCTAGTATTTTTAAATGATATATATAATGAACTCTAAATATGAAATCAAGTGTAACTCCGATTTCTTACTTGGCTTGTGTGAGTTTTGGTGCCCTTAAACATATGGAACACGTTCATGGGCACTAAAACTCACACAAGCCAAGTAAAAAATCGAAGTTACACTTGATTTCATATTTAGAGTTTATTATATATATCATTAAAAATACTAGCAGAGATTCCAGATAAATTCATATTTATAAACAAATGATTAATAAAGTACTAATATGAGTTCGTAAGGAAAGTAGGAAAGAGATATGAGATGTAGTTTGGGTCAAAAATAGGTCCATAAAACAATGCATCCTCCTAAATACATGAGCATATAATCATCAATCAAACAAGTGATTTCAAACACAGGAATAGATAGAGAAATTAAATCATTAAAAAATTTACTGTCATGTTGTCATATGCTATTCAAGATCATCAGAATCTTCTCCTGATTCTTCTTGTGATGATATAATTTGAAGCATGTGTTCTGCCCATTCTTTTCGTAAATCATCAAAAATTTGCTGATCGTAGCCCGTCTTGTTCCAACCAAAGAACTACATGTATTTAAAATCAAAATAAGAATATAATTTCATTTATTTACAAAAACAAACTCAAATATGTTAAAAAAAATTATGTATATGGATAAAAGATATTACCACATTATCAATTGGAATTTTGATATTTGTGATGATTTCGCTCATAAACTTCATGACATAATAACCATGTTTTGCCTTCATATTGTACAAATGAACCAATCCCGACATTTTAGTGTATTTTTTGCATTTTAGATACAACGGTTTTTCGGCATCTTCTATAAATTTATTAAAGGTTTCGGGATCATCCTCTCGTAATTCATCTTTAACATCATGAAACGTATTTTCTGTCTGTACATTATGATAAGATGTATGTAATCCACTCACATTCTTATTTATCTTTTTTACATGAATATTATCAATATTTTTTTCATGATAATACCAACATTTATAGCTCAATAGAATACCATTACGAATAAAGTGATACTTAAACTCATCAAATTCATGAAATCGCTTATTTTTACATTGTTACGTAACACAACCTATATAATTGCCTTGGAAGATCATGCACTAATCACTAATAGGATTAAAGAATGTTGGAATATCAATTATTGAAGAATATAGCCGAATAGCCTTAGAAATTTGAAGTGAATATACATATCCCATATATACAATTGTTCTACTTTCGTAACAATGACTTTATCCCTATATACGTATATGTCTATCTAATATATGTAGATATGACTTATCGGAATCAACTAGCTATATCATTTATTGGTACTATTATCTGTTTCAATCAATACCATTTTATAATTTAAAATAAGGGCGGCAAATAATAAATATTATATTAAATCTTTAACATAATTCAGCTTTTATACAAGCATATGCTTCTGCCATATTGAAAAAAAAAAAATAATAATTGTGAAAACACACTCCCCCTCAATAAACGCTCCTAAGAATCAAATAGTCTTTCGGATGTACTACTTAGATAAGTGTTCTTGTAAGTATTGGTTTTATTAATAGCGATTATGAAGAAAAGTACTTTCATGTTCTTGTAAGTATTGCTATTATTTGGTAAAAAAAATATATTTTTTGAATTATTTTAATTACTAAATAAGCATGTACGATTAATGAGTTTTGTTATTTTCATAATGATAAAATAAAGATAAATTGTTGAAAATTTGAAAATAATTAATAGTGTTTCATTGAAAAGTAAATAGGCTTAAAAAAATTAAGACTTTTTAAATATTTTATTCTACGATCAATAAAAACGCTTTTTTATTTTTATTTTTTCACGTTTAAAAAGTGGTTTAGTCAATAAAAAACATTTTCTTAATTTGCATTCAAATGCCCACTAAAATTAAAATGGAATAGAATCATATGTTTTTTTTCTCTACTTATTTATATATATTTTTTAAAAATCTTAGTTATTTATTTTACATCCAAAATATGTTGTAATTTGAGTTATTAATAAAAAATAATATTTTGATCTTTACATTAAGAATGTATAGTTTAAATTTAATAAGTAAAATCAGAATAAGTAGAGAATACTATTCCAATCAAAATAAGGTTGAACATAAAAACCTAATAATAGAATTGAATTAGAAAATGAAACTGTATCGAATAATTCAATTAAGCTTGATACATAATACAGTTCGATATGATTTGTACAAAGTTTAAATTATTAAAGCCTAATTAAACTACTTATATTTTTATATAAATAATTTTATAATTTAAGAATATAATGGTACGTGATTTAATGATTAAACATAAGTATAATATTATTTATTTTTTCTCTTCCAAGAATAAAAACATGAAAAGTAGTTTTTAATTGTTTCACAGCAGTAAACAAACAATAAAAATAATATTAAGCAAATAAAAACTCAAATTAGGATTAAATTATTGGTAATAAATAACTAAACTAATAAATAACATATTCAATTTATATATATAAATCATTTAATTATATATTTAAATTTTATAAATTTAAATGGTCTTAATTGGATCAAATTAGATCACATTAATTTTTAACAATTAGATCCTATTTGATTTAATACCTATAAATAATTTTATCTCTTTTATTTAAAATATACAAAATTCAGAATGGATTAGGCGTTGTCCACCTCAACTCTAAAATACCAACAAAGAAATGAAGAGAAATAAAGAAAGAAAAAGAAAACACCTTAGAAAGAACATTAGTGCATCATTAAACTTCTAAAGCCATGTATCGAATTTAACTATATTTAGTTATATTATAATTATTTTATATTATATTTTCATGACAATGTATAATATAGTTATTTAAATTAATGATAAATATTTAATTTACTTTGTGTAATTTTGATACCTATAAAAATATTTTTATCATAAAAAATTATTTAAATCGATATTTATTTTATTTTATATTTTCTTACATTTTAAAATAAAAAATTATTTTTAATTTTAGATAAAAGAAAAAAGTTAAAATACATAATTTTAGAAATTTAATTTTAAATTTATTAAGTAAAATATTTAATACAATTTATACTCACATTTACTTATAATATTAAATTTATATATAATCATATAATTTTTATTATGCAAAATACGATCTTACTTTACAACCAAATACATGACTGTATAAAACTTATATAGTTAAAATCTTTCATATTTTATAACAAATATATACTAATTGTATTGTATTTGATGTATATATAATCAAATATTTATATATAAATGTCTTTTACAATTAACAATATAAGGTATGTTTGTTACATATCATTAATGATTCTTATAATATATATTTTTTTATATTTATATGTTTTCTATGAAGTGATACGTTAGTATGCATAATAATATTTTTACGATTATATATAAATTTAATACTAGTAATAGTGTAGATTTAAACTGTATTTGATATTTTATTTAACTTATTTGTAATTTTAATTTTAAAATTATGTGTTTTTATTTCATTTAAAATTAAAAATTATTTTTTATAAAAATTATTTTTATAGGTAAAAAATAAAATAAAATAAATATCATTAATTTTATTCAATTTAATTATATAAATTATCACTAAATATTATATTAAATAATTATAATATAATTTAATATGATTATATTTAAATTATTTAATATAATAGATATTTTTCGAAAATAAGATACTCAGAGAATCTTTACGATGATAAGTGGTCTCCACTAAAAAAGTTTAATATTCTATATATTTTCGTAGAACATCGAATCATATACGAATTCGTTGTCAACTTCTCCTCTATAAAATAAGTTTCGAATTATCGAAATTCATAATTCTTTAAAAAAAATATTAAAACTCATAAAAATATCTTGGTTTATACTACCCCTTCTTGATGTCAAACAATAGGAAACATATCATTTATATAATACTAATTTTGGATTAATAAAAATAAACGAATGGTTTAAATTTAATAAATATATAATAATAATAATTGATTAATAATAATTATTAATGTTAAAAAATAAAATAAAATAAAAGTATTTAATTATCAATGAAAAATTAATTTTTAAATTTTATATAAATGTTTGAAAAATATTTTTAAAATAAATAGTTAATTAATTTGTTATTTTAATAAAAAATATATATAACAATAATTATTTTATTAGTTAAAAAATAATTAATTTATTATTTTAGTAAAAACATATACATAATAATTATTATTTTATGAGAAATAGGTATGGTATTTTACTAAAGTAACACACAATCTAAATATACATCATATTTTATTTAATAAATAATTAAAATATAATAAGATAACACATATGAACTCAACATGTGATTACTGGTGATTGATCTTAAATATAATAAGACTACACATATGGTTATTCATTTAATGATTACTCATTAAATGAGTAATATTAATGTTATAAATTGTCATCTTTAGTGTAATAAAAATAATTACATTATATAAAAAAATTATTTATTATTTGGACATTTTGTATTTATTAGTGAAAATAAATTAAAAAAAATGATTATCAACCAAACATTATAGTTTTATATATATATATAGATATCATAAGTAAATTGATTAAACACTCATTAAATATGTAATTATTAATTATATAAATTATCACTCTTAATATAATAAAAATAATTATATTATAAAAAATAACTATTCAAAAAATGTACTTATTATATAGATATTCTGATATTTATTGATAAAAAAATAAAAAAAGTGTCTACGAATGACCAAAACTAAACCGTCGTTGAGGCTTTTTATATATTAGTTTTGGATCCATACAATACATAAAATATAAATGTATTAATAAATATTTTAAAAAATTATTTAAATTAATATGTAATTTATAAATGAGTTGTTAAGTAATACTTTTACTTTTTATCTCAAACAAAAACAAAAAACAAAGGAGATATAAGTGTATGATTATATTTATTTATTTAATAAAAAATTGAAAGAAACTAAAAAGTGAAAAATAATAAAAACAATACACAATAAAATTAATAAAAAATTATTTATAAAAAATTATTTATTTTAGAGATTTTTTTGGTATTTATTTATGTATATATATGAAAAATGTATTTATTTTAGATAAAATTTGGGATTTATTTGTAGGTATAAATAAAATATGTTTATATATTGTAGGGACATTTTGGTATTTATTTATGTGTAAAAAAACAACATGATAAAAAAATGTATAGAAGAATCAAAGAACAATAAAAAAACTAACAAAAATAAAAAATAAAGGATATATAAGTACATGTTTTTATTTGTGTATTAAAATTAATTAAAAACTAAAAAAATAAAAACTAATCAAAATGGTCACGATAAAATTAACAAAACAATTATTTATAAAAAAATATATTTATTTTAAATATATTTCTATATTTTTTGTATATAAATAAAAAATTCATTTATTTTAGGGATATTTTAGTATTTATTTAAATATATAAATATATTTATTTTAGAAACATTTTAATATTTATTTTTGTGTGTAAATAAAAAATATATTTATTTTTGAAATATTTTATTATTTATTTGTATAAAAAAATAGGAAAATAATGGAGTTAAAGAATAAGTAAATAACTAAGATATTTTCGTATTTACTATAGAGTCGAAGAATAATCAACTTAGATACTTAAAGAAAAAAAGGTAAAATTAAAGTGAAAAAAAGGTAAAATTAAAGTTAAAAAATAAGAAAAAAAAATTATTGAAGAAAAAAAATAGAAAAGAAAGGAAAAGAAGAGGAGGATGAATTATTTAGAGTGTTTTTATATATAATGATAAGATAATATTTCACGTGTAGGTAATTTTTATTTTACATTTCATCGGATTTACTTATTTATAATTTAATTTTAATAATATTTAAAATATAATTTTTATAAAGATAATAATTTTATAATAAAATATTTAAGTTGAATATAAGATTATTAGGCATGTGATTATAAATTTTAAACAATATTATAAATATTATTTTTTAAAGATAAAATTAATTATATCTTATAATTTAAAAGTATTGATATTTTCATAAATAAATTTATTATTATTATAATAATTTTACATAAAATTAATAATATAAAAATATAATAATAAAAGCTGTGATAACAACGTCATTATTCTAACACTTTGGTAATGACACTCTTTTCGGTTACGCATTAAATATATTGTATACTTCTGCGATAAAATTATACCATAATAACAACATAATTAATAATTATTAATAAAAACTTGAATTTTATTTTAAAAAATAATAAGTACTATAAATAAATTATTTATTTAAATTAAAAAAATTTAATTTAATATATTAGATTTATATCTAATAAAATTAGATTGAATTAAGTTAATATATTTTATGGTTGATTGAATTTGAGTTAAAAAATATGCCTTATATTAAAATAAATATAGAAAATATATATAAAAAAAAGTTAAAAATACATAATAACGAATACAAGAAAACATGGAAATTAAGTAAGAGTAAGTAAATAAATCAATTCATTTAAATTAAAAAATTTGATTAAATTTATCGGATTCAGATCATATTAGATTGATAAATTTTATAATTATATAATATTTGAACTAAAAATTATACAATCTAGATTTGGATCGATAGATTTTATAATCTAGTATAACGGATCGAACTACTACTAAATTATAAATAAATATATATTTTTATTTTATAATATATTATTTTATTATTTTATCTTAAAAAAATATAGATGTTTATAATAATTTAATAATTGTATGTACGTACTTCTTATTCTTTTAATTTTTTTAGTTGTGAATATAAATAATATTTGTTATAAAAATATTAATTTATAATTTAAATTTATGTATATTTTGTTTTATATATAACAATAATTTATAAATAAATTTAAATATTAATCTCACCTTATTCGATCCGATAGAATCCGATCTTTTTAGATATCTAATTAATTCAAATTTATTATATCATCGTATCATATTCGGATCGAAATTTTTTAAATCTATTCAGATCAAATTAAATTCAAATTAATCAAAAATAATGAATTTTGATTCAATTTCTACGTTTAGTAGAAGGTGTTAGTATTGTTCTAGTATGAGAAATTCTTTTGTTCTGTATAATTATACTATGGAGCCCAACAAAATTTTAGAACCATTAAAATCTAGAGTTATAACACTAATTTTAAAATCTTAAAATCTAAAACTCTATTTAGAAAAATAATAATTTTAACCTTAAATCTTATTTTAAAAAATAATAATTTTAATCCTAAACTTAAACCAATAAATATAACCTTAAATCTAAAATCACAAATCATAAAACTCAATCAGTATAATATTAATTCTTTATTTGATTCTAGTAGTTAAACCAAACAAAATTGTTTTCATTTCAATTCATTCACATTTCGATTTCATTCTATGAACAAAATATCACTTTAATAGTAAGTAATTAATACTTTTTTAATATGGGAAAAAGAGATAAATAGCACTTTTCTTGTGTTATGTATAACTGTATTGTAGAGCCCAAAAAAATTATAGAGGAGCCATTAAAATCCAGGGTTATATAACCCATAAAGTGTGTATTATTATTCTCTTAATTTTTAATTATATAACTTTAATTCTATTATTTTAAAAATTTACATTCAAATTCTAAAAGTTTATATTTTAATCTTAAAAAGATACATATAAATTCTATAATTTTAAGCTTTTAAAATTAAAATACATATTTTTTAAAATTATACTATTAAAGTGTTATAATTAAAAGTAACAAAATTAAAATATTTTTTCATGTAAAAGCTATAAGACCCGTCGTGTCCTTAGCCCCTATAATAAAAGAGTAATTTTTTCATAATAATAATATTTATTATATTATCAGAAGAAAATATATAAAATATCTATTTATAATTATAATAAATAATATTATTTATATTAAAAATATATAAAAATAATATGATAACTTTTATATGAATAAAGTTATATAAATTTGATAATACCCACCAAAAATATTGTATAACATAAATTAGATTTGCCTTAAATTTAAAGTAGAATAATTATATTCACACAATTAATTTTGTTTTTATCATATTAAAGATATATAAAATAATAATTTTATTATTAATAATAATTATATTTTAATGTATTTATTATATATAAAATTATTATTAGTAAATTATTATAATAATAATAATAAGAATTTAAATTAGGATAATACGGTGAATCTTAAATTATATTAACTTTTCTTAAACACATAATAAATGCACTACAAGTTAGAGAGTTTTTTAAATACGTATTCTTTTAGAAATAAATAGGAATAAAGCAAAAATAAAAAGTAACAATACATGTATAGATAGTAACAATTTTTACATACTAAAGTATTTAAAAAAAATTCTACAAACCGTGACAATAAACTTCATTATTACTCCCAAATAAAGGAAAAGAAGTATTTAATTGCAAGATACTACACATGTCATCAACCCTCCCCTTAAGAGAGAGAGAGAGAGAGAGAGAGAATTTACTCTTAACGGATAAGGCATCACAATAACCAAACCAACATGCAAAATCCAAACCTCCCTCTTCCTTATAAATTCACATGCAAACCTCCTCAATTTCCTCAATACATTTCTTCAATACCTCCAAGCCATTCTTATTTAAAATATAATATAAATATATTATTGAGTGAAAAAGAAAGTGCTTTTAGTTAAAATAGCTAGCCATGGATGTTCAAACAAGAAACAAACATGATCAACCACCACCTATATCTATCGAACCAGAAGCAAGTCCTTTAAGAAGAATCATATTTGTAGCTTCAATAGCTGCAGGTATTCAATTCGGTTGGGCTCTGCAGCTTTCTCTGTTAACACCGTACGTACAACTTTTGGGTATTTCACACACTTGGGCTGCCTTTATTTGGCTATGTGGACCTGTTTCTGGTATGTTGGTACAACCCATAGTGGGTTACCACAGTGACCGATGCACTTCTCGATTCGGTCGTCGCCGGCCATTTATAGTGGCCGGTGCTGCTCTTGTAGCAACTGCTGTTTGCCTCATTGGCTTTGCAGCCGATATGGGTTATGCTTTTGGTGACTCTTTAGAGAAAAAAATCAAGCCTAGAGCCGTGGCTGTTTTTGTGGTCGGTTTTTGGATCCTTGATGTTGCTAACAATATGTTACAAGGCCCATGTAGAGCACTTTTGGCTGATCTTTCGGCTAATAATCAGAAAAAAATGAGAAGAGCAAATGCTTTCTTCTCATTTTTTATGGCAATTGGTAATGTTTTGGGTTATGCTGCTGGGTCTTATAAACATCTTTATAAAACGTTTCCATTTACTAAAACCAAAGCTTGTGATATCTATTGTGCTAATCTAAAGAGTTGTTTCTTTCTCTCCATTACTCTGTTACTGTCACTCACAATTTTAGCCTTAACCTCTGTAAAAGAAAAAACCCAAGCGGAATTAGCCAAAGAAAATGGAGAAAGTGAAGACGTTGGTTCAGAAAAAGTGCCATTTTTTGGAGAGATTTTTGGTGCTTTTAAAGAACTACAAAGACCCATGTGGATTTTGTTATTGGTTACTTGTTTAAATTGGATTGCTTGGTTTCCGTTCTTGTTATTTGACACAGATTGGATGGGAAAAGAAGTTTATGGAGGCAAAGTTGGAAATGGTCCTTTGTATGATATGGGGGTTCGTGCTGGTGCACTTGGGTTGATGTTAAACTCTGTCGTTTTGGGATTTTGTTCACTGGGTATTGCTTTCTTGGCTCGGAGACTTGGTGGGGTTAAACGTCTTTGGGGTATTGGCAATATTGTGTTGGCAATTTGTATGGGTTTCACTGTTTTGATTACTAAGATGGCTCAGTCTTCTCGTCACGATCCCCACGCTCTTAACGCGCCTCCCCCGGCCGGTGTTAAGGCTGGTGCTCTGGCTCTCTTTTCAGTTTTGGGTATTCCTCTTGCGGTAAGTTGTTTTCTTTTTTATTTAATTTATTTAATTACTGGTTGATGATAGTCAATTACTGATTTTTGGGACCATGATTCTTATTTCTTAGCCTTGTTTTAAATTTATTATTTTCTTAAAAAAATATAATTAAAATTAAATTTTTTTTTAAATGACGCTAAAGCTTTTAATGACAGAATAATATTTGTATTTTAAATTTTAAATTAATTATTTTTTAATAATGGCGGTAAGGAATAATAGGCGTGATTTATTTTGAAATAAAGATTATGCAATCTCTTATTAACGAAGAGATATAAAGTAAGACAGTTATTTCCTTTTTTCTTTTCATCTTTGAAAAAAGGTTGCAGTATTTTACCTTTTTACTGCTTTGGTAATTATTTTTAGTTAATGGTATTTAGATCATTTTCAAAATAAAACTTTGTTTGGTTAAATATTTAATTACTTTCTATCTTACAAGTTATTTTAAAAATAATAAAAATATTATACAAAATAATATTAGATAAATTACCTTAAGTAACTCATATAGATTTGTCTATAATATCATTTTAATGTAAAAATTATTTAATATTATTAATTATTATTTTTATCCTTATTATTATTTTATAACAATAATAAATTAACATTCTTAAAATTAATAACCATTTAAATTATACATTTTTACTGCTAAATATTAGAAAAAAAAAATCTGCCCATATATTGCATCCTGTCAAAGAAAAAAAAATTCTTCAGATTTTTAGTTTGATTCTTATAATAAACTTTAACAACTCAGATAAAATAATTTATTTACTTTAAAAAGTAAAACGTATTTTAAATACTATTTAAATTAAATTATAAATATTTAAATTTATTTAATTAGATTTTTTAATATCATTATAAATTTTAATAATATTATTTATTATAATTTTTTTTAATAATCTAACGTCTCCTAACGTTACCAGCTTTAACAAGGATCCACGTTTTTATACGTCTCACACCATTTATTTTAAAATTTAAGCTTCAGAACACCAGGACCTACCTGACCATCTTGTCAATGGAGACATGTTAAAAGTTTCTAACAATTTCCACAACTGTCTTATTATCTATATATGGTGTTCCTTCTCTTTCTTATTCATGTTGATTAAAAATACATCCTTGTTGAAATTCTAAAGTACAATCCACAAGGGAAAAATACATCCTTCTCCCTAATAAGGTTAATTATTTTAAGATAAACAGATTATTATTAGATATAAGTTCATGCATATCTGTTTAATATTCTTTTTTATTATTTGATCTCATAACAAATATATGTTTAATTGGTATGGAGAGAATATATTAGTTCTGAGAAAATAATAATTTAAAAAGAGTTTTTTTTTTTTTTTTTTTTTGCAGGTGACATACAGTATTCCATTTGCTTTAGCATCCATATTTTCTAGCACTTCTGGTGCAGGCCAAGGTACCAATTTCAACCATTTTTGAACTAATTTTTGGTTATTATAAATCACTTATTTCAATTTAAGTTAATAATTAATTAAATTCCTTTTATACGTTTAAATCCTTATTACAGGTCTTTCTTTGGGTGTTTTGAACATCTCAATTTGTATTCCACAGGTATAACTCTACACTTTTGCTATTTAGATTTACATGTACAAAAGCTTGATTAATATTTTAACTTATAATTAAGTTTAAAAAAATAAATACCATAATTTTATCTAATTATGAACTATGACTCGAGTTCGAGGCTAATAAGTTACACGAAAAATATAGATTTATAGATCTATTCAGATACTCTTTAATGTATGAATTTCAATAATATTCAAATAGCTATACTATTCGTACACATGTTAAGATTTAAAACTTAAATCTTTCACAATTTTATTATTCAATATGTATCATTCAGTTACAAGTTTGGAAAATTAAATCAAAATTTTTTATTTATTTTTTTTTGTTTTGTTATATAAAACTATTTTTTATTAAATAATAATTTGAGAGTTGGATATTAAAATATTCATTCCAATTTTTTTTTCATTTAATGAGTTTGTCCATGACATAATTTTCATTTCAAATAAACACAAACTACGTACCTACACAATTTCTTTGCATTAAATGTGTAATGCCCCATCTTTTAGAGTATATGATTTTTTTAAAAATCATCTTGTACTATAAAATAATATATAATTTAATTTTGAATTGACATTTGGGAATTAATAAAATAAAAAATGCAGATGATAGTATCAGTACTAAGTGGACCATGGGATGCATTATTTGGAGGAGGAAATTTACCAGCATTTGTAGTAGGAGGAGTTGCAGCTGCAATAAGTGGAATATTAGCACTCACTATTTTACCATCTCCACCTCCTGAGCTTGCCAATGCCAAAGATATTCCAGTTGGCTTCCATTGATTTGCCTAATTAACTATATATATTTAGTATTTACCTTTTTATCCTCGCTCTCTAATTCTTCAGCTTCTTCATAATCAACCACACTGAGAGATCGATCTGCCTCTTTCTTTTTCTTACATTTAGTTTCCTTTCCAATTATGTGGTTGCTTAGTATGTATTAATTACTACTACTGCTTTTAATAGGTTTTTGTCACTATATAAAAGCTTCAGATGCTGTAGATCATAATGCCATTTTATATTAATGGCTTCATTATGTCATTTAAACATGCGTAAGCATGTTAGTCTGTCTTTTTTTTTTTAAGTGGGTGAGATTTGAATGTATAGTGATGGGTTCTTTATACCCATGTCAAAGACCTTGTAAGGTACATGATGTATTTTCTTTTATGTTAATGTTGATAAGACTGTGGGAGTGAAGTTTTTCGCTAATTCTGTTTTATCTCAGTTTTATTTTGGGAAATTTAAAAATTATCAACTCTAATAATATGATCGATGGTAATTAAATTTTAACAACATTTAATTAAATAATTATTATTATTATGATTATAAATTTTTAAATTTCTTTTTTACTGAACCATGACATAATATATTTATAATAATATCTAAGAATAATAAAATTATAAGTTAATTGGATAAATTCATAAATAAATCAATGAATTTATTGTAAATATTTTATATGAAATTATTTATAAATTTAAAATAAATTATGATATATCTTCCTTTTAAATAAAAATTCATATAATTAATTATATTTATTGTTAATAAAATATTATATAATTTTTATTAATAAATAAATAATTCATATATCAAAACCGAAAAAGTTACTAAAACATAGTAAGAAAAATGACTTCTAATGATATGAATTAAAAGACTCAAACATATGAGAATAATAATAATATATAAAAATAATTATAATTATTTTTTATTTTTATGTTTTTAGGTGAACTTAACCCAATTCTATTTTTTTTATTATTTATATCAAAACAAATTAAACCTAAATTTAATTAGAGGCATATTTTATTTAGATAATTGTGTTATAATACAAATTTTTATCCCTAACATATATTGAACGATTCAATTAAGATAATAAATTAAAAAAATTGTTATTATTATAATAAAAATATATAAGATATTTATTTATATATAATATTAATCATACTTTATTATTATTATAATAACGTTACCATTAATAAAATATTTTTAGGACAAACTTTTTTTGTTGTGTTCATTGAATATTTGGCATAAGCATCAAAGTGTGTTTAGCAGAAAACACGCCGCTGTCATTTTCATTGTCGATAGAAAATTATGCCTGCCTGCCAAGTTTCAAGATGTTTGCTTTTCAAAAGGGAAAAATACACTTAGTAAAAAATAATTATTTAAGGTTTTTGATTATGAATTTTTATTTTTTTAAATAATTTTTCAACCATATATTTTGTAATAATTTTTTATTTTAATTTGTTATAAATATTTAAAAATAAGATTTTTTAATTAAATATCTTATTTTTACTAAACTTTTTTTTAGAGAATAAACCAATTCTAATGACTTTTGTATTTATAAATATTCGAAAAAAAATATTAAAAATAAATAAAAATTTAAATAATAATCAAAAAAATCTTTATTTTTAAAATTTTTGAAAAAAATAAAAAAAATATTATCAAACAACTTGTAAGGTTTTTATTTTTTTGCTTGAAATCATCGAGGAAAGATTATTGTCAAATATATTAGTAATTATTTTTAAAAAATATATAAATTATAATTGTTATAAAAAAATCCTTTAATTAATTCAAAATATCATGTTTTATTCTCATATTTGGAAGTTTTTAATTAAAAATTATTGAAAATGTATTATGAATACCATTTAATTAAGAAATATATTTTATTATATTCTTCAACAATATTTTCATATTGGATAGAATATAAAATTCTTATCTCAAAAGAATTTTTATTTTAAGAAATTGTAAATTTTCTCATTAAATAACTTAGAAATTCAAGTCTAACTCTGAACTCAAAAACCAATTTGTGAGTTAAAGGGTTGCTTAGATTTATAAGCAACACTACTACCTTACTCTGGTCAATGTGGGACTTAACATCCCCCTTACATATCGGTTAGAATCCAGATTTACAACACAAGAACCGATAGAGGGTGAAAAAGCCAAGAGCCTAGCTCTAATACCAATTTAGAAATTTATGCCTAATTTTGAACCCAAAAGTCAGCTTGTGAGTTAGAGGGTTGCCCAGACTTATAAGCAGTATTGTTGCCTTACTCTTAGCTAATATGGGACTTAACATCCCCAAAAACTGATGGGGAGTGAACCCAAGAGCCTAGCTCTGATACCAACTTAGAAACACAAGCCTAACTTTGAACCCAAAAGCCAGTTTGTGAGTTAGAGAGTTGTCTAGACTTATAAGCAGCATTGCTGCCTTATTCTTGGCCAATGTGGGACTTAAGTTTTGAGGTGGAGTTAAGCTCTAGTCTAATAAAATATACAAAAAAAAGTACCATTCAAAAGAATAAACTAAACATACCATTTTCTTGAAAAAGAAATTACATAAAATAATCATTCTAAAATTTATAACAATAAAAATAACACCCTAATAATATTGAATAAAAATATTATTAATCAAAGTTTAATATTAAATAGATCAAATCAGTTTTAACTTGAATGATATTTAATTAGATACCTTTAATATAAAATTTTGGATTAAGATTTTTTTTATAAGAAAAACATAAAAACTTGACATAAATGAATATTATTTTTATCGTTATAAATTTTAAAAATATTAAAAATATTATTTAAAAGTAAAAATAAAATAAACATTCATCTTGATTATGAATTGATATTTAACTATTTATTCATAGGTGAAAAAAAAATAGAGCAAATAATTAATTTGAGTATCATAATCAAACCCTAAAAATCATAAGTCTTAATATTTGAAGATCTCTCGATACTTACATAGTTGTTCTATTTATCTTATTCTATGGCTAGCTAGAGACTAAAATGGAAAATTATTCGCAACAACTTGGCATTTTCCTAACTTCTAAACTTAAAATCTAAATAATGAAAGCTTGTCGGTTGAACTTAATTTCAAAGAAAGAGAAGACCAGTAGTAGGAATATTCAATGTACAACGATAATGTAATGTAATAATAATACTCTGTTTTCCACTTTAATATTTTTTTTAGATACCATATATGAATTATTATTATTATTATTATTATTTTTGGGTTCCTTTAAGCATATTGGTAAAAGATAAACGGTATAAAACATAAGCCCACTTCACAAGAAATTCTGATACTGAATAGGATGAAGAAGAAAAAAAACTAGCATATAAATCCGACAACATATGAAAATTAATGCTTATTAAGCATATTAGGTAATAGGTAAGGGTTGATAGTGGGGCAATGTCATATTTATTAAACTTGTTTCTAGAAATTGAAAGTAGAAGTGTAGTGTTTTTAAAGCAAAAGTTATCAAAATCTCACAACCTTTGACTAAATTCAATCACTTTTATTAATCTCTCCATCTCAATATTTGATAGTTCAATATTAATTCTTTTAATAGAGTTTGACGTTTTAACTATTTTGGAGTTTATCTAACCCATTGTTTTTCCAAGCCAACTAAGTTTGAATTCAAGCCATTTGGGCTCGAGACATGTTTAGTAAAAAACATTAAAAAAAACAAAATTAAGAGACCAGGTGGGCTGAAGACATAAACAAAACAAAAACTCTTGTCTTTTATATTAGAAGCTAGGTGGGCTGAAGACAATGAGTGGACCTAACTGCCATTTGGTACCTTTCTCTAAATTGAACCACATGGGCCGAGCTTGTCTTTTAGGTTCTGTTCCGGCTAAAATGATCCTGCATCGGGTTAAAGGGATAATTGCGTCATATTCGTATATTATAGTTATTTTTTGTGTTTGTTAAAAAAAAAACATATACGTAAATAACATATGTATTTCATCTATCAAAAAATTATGTTATTAACACAAGCTTAACTCTTAACCTAAAAGACAGTTTATGAGTTAGAGGGTACACATGCTTATAATCAATATTACTATTGATACTCTGGTTGATGTAAGACTTACTTTTTTTAATACTCTCTCTCACATTGACAAGGGTCAATGTCCTCTACCGTGGGGTTTTTGGGTAGTACTAAGTGGCTCATCCACCACCTAGGGCCCTAGTTTTGATACCAAGCTATTAACCTAGGTTTAACTCTTAACCCAAAAATCAACTTGTGAGTTAAAGGGTTTTCTAACTTTATAAATAGTATTATTGTTAATACTCTGATTGATATGAGATTTACTTTCCTTGACAATTTATACTTATTTCATCGGAATCCAAATACAAAGAAGTTGGAAAGGAATTAGGACATATTTATCACTAACTCTAGATGTTACCGCATGAAAAAAATTGTAATCACCTTGACTCAATACATTTCTTGAAACACTCTCTAGGCATTGTAAGCTTCCACCTAATCACTTTTGAAAGATCATATAAACTCATGTATGAGATCAACACAAACTAAAAATATAGAGAATAATGACTATCTCAATCTACCTAAGAGAGAGTGCTTCCAATAAAGAATGTATCTCTTCGAAAACAACAACACAAACCCTAGAATAAAAAAACTCACAATAGCAACCGAAAGAGATGGAGTATAAACTTTGAACATACAAAAATATTTAGCTATTAAATATTTTTTTAATATTTTTTTTATCGTGTCATGATCTGACCAAATTAACACCCTTGTATTAGGTACAAAAATATAGATGCTTTTAAGTCAGATTTGTTACACGATATTAAAGATCTTAATCGTATAATTTTTATAGTAATATATTTGAATGTAAAGTAAAATCATATTATACAAAATAAAAATTATATGATTATATAGAAATTTAATACTAATAATGGGTATGAATCTATATAGTATTGAACATTTTATTAAACTTGTTTGAAATATTTATTATAAAATTATATTTCGTAACTTTTTCTTTTATCTCAAATTAAAAGTAATTTATTTTTATTTTTAAAATATAAGTAAAATTAAAAACTATTAATTTAAATAAATTTTATAATAAAATTATATTGATAATTATAAATTAAATATAAATTATTTTATTAAAATATTTATCATTAATTTTATTCGATTATATTATACAAGTTCACCAAACATAATTCAATACAGTTTATTCTAATAAAATTATACTTAATTTATCTATATAATGCAACAAGCATGTTCTTACGAAAAAAAAAGTCATTACTGTTGTGTAAAGTGTAAAAAACTATGAGAAGCTGACTTCATCTCATGGAGATGAAGCTTTAGAGTAGTTTTACTTGGGGCAAGTGACGATTTTTTATTTTAGGCCCCATGATATTTAGGAAGCAGACTTACATATGGGTAAAACTAAACCTACAAATTAAGTTGAAAAATGAAGAGAAATCTAGAGACATTCGTGTTTTTTCTTCTCTCGTTACGTTTGACCGACCAGATGCATATAAATATTGCGATCAGGCTTGCCAAACATACAAGTCCAATAGTGCTTGCCGGATATATGCAAAATGTTCATGTGTTTGTCAAACATAAGTAAAATATTCATAGAGAAATGTCTAACAAATGTAAAATATTCATAGAGAAATGTCTAACAAATGTAAAATATTCATAGAGAAATGTCAAACAAGTACGTTTGTGAATGTTCATGCCTTGAAAAAGTTGAAAACAATTACAGAGAATAGGTTTCAAAGAGAAGTCGATGGGTGGCAAAGAAAAGAAATTTCTGGTGCGGGATGATCAATGGGGCAACAGTGGAAGCAATTGACAACGGCACCAGCAACAATGACAATGTGAACTCAGCGTGAGTGTGAATGAGGAATCAGCATGTGTTGGGTGTATTAGGTTTTTTATAATTGGAGTATGTATTTAGTAAGGTATGATGGATGGAATCAGCCAAATTTAATTATTAAATCACATACTCTGTACATAATAGTTCTACGACAAAACATCCATTTCCATTTCTACAACATTGAGATTTCCCCAAACACATACAATACCCACCCTAAAGTTCCTACAACTTCCGCATTCAAAAAACCAAACGACTTCCATAGCTAACCAGTCTCCGAGAAAGCACCAAAACCTTAATCCTATGACAACCAGCAGAGAACTGTAGCATATGATCAAGTTCAAACTATGCTCTGGTGCAAACTTAATGTAAAGCTTAAATGCCTCGTATTGTGTCTACTCGATCAATGACATCCAATGCTTTCATTCGGTCAATGTTGAAATCAATGACAGGGAAAGAGGATGGTCTTCTGATGGAAAATATTTCTCTCGTAATTTCATTTTTCGGGGAATGGTTACTGCTCTTGCTCAGCCTATGATACTTGCTTAACCTGGTCTTGGCAGTGTCAAATTCTTGACTCTTGCTTATTCCAGGTGTTGGTTTTCTTTTACTCACACAACTAAGCATCTCTTGATCTTCAACTGTCAATATTGGTGATGCACAATTGGGTTTGCCAGTAGAAAACTGAATTGATATCTGGTTGGGAGATCGAATAGGAGACTTAACAGGAGACCTAATGCCGCCACTGACAGCTCTTGCTTGGCTAACTAGATGGTGAAGCCAAACTACTAAATCTAGAATATAAGATTCAGTTTTCTCTTTATCAGCATGGTGTAGTGTCTCAATTCTTAACAAGTCAGAATGCCCAGTATGTTTTCGGTTGACTTCAGACCTGAAAGTGTTTTTGCATCGGAAAATTTTGGTGAATATTGCAAGAACAAAAAGTGGGATTGAAAGCACCAGTAGTTTATAACATACCCAGTATTAGCCCACTCTCCAACCCAACCAAATCCATGATGAGCTCTAATGGAATTAAGGTTCAAAGTGGAAAACAAAAGAGAATAAACAAAAGTTAATTATTGTAGTAAACTGAAGGCATAGAGGCCTAGAAGATTTAGATAACACCAGAACCAACAAAAAATATCATTCCACAGAAAGGGGTAGAAGCTTTACCGGGTTGTATTAGCAGCAATTAGAACAAGCCACTGCAACGTTTTCTCCATTTCTGATTTAATTTGAGGAACAGTGAACTGCAAGAACAGAGTTTAGGGAGAACCATCACAGTGAGTAAACAGATGGGAAAGATGACAAAGATATGTCTGTTTTTTTCTCTTTCTTTTTATCTTGTTATAGGAATCATGAGCCCGTTTTGTGCTAATAGGAATCTTGGAGGGGATTCAAACTTTCAACAAATTACAATAATGGCAAGCAATATATAAGTAATACCTCTTCCTTGAGTTGGAATGCTTGTAACTTTGAGCGCAGAGCTGACTTTATACTCGGTGGAAGCCCCTGATACAAAGCATCTCTAGTATTCGGAGGCATAGAACTTGACCGTGACACCTAATTAATATAATGTAATGTTAAAAAATATTTGGATAAAAAGCATCACTTCTATTTTGCTCAGACATGCCTTAGGATGTAAAAGTTTTATTTTTCTTTTTTCTGATAAAAAAATTTCAAACGCTACCCTCATGGCCTGATTTTCTGGATTGAAATTAGGGCCTGGAACTACAGCCAAAAAATCTTTATATAAAAGTAAATTATGCAATATACACACATAGATATTGACACTCGGAGCAACAGATCAAATTCTGAACATCAAATACAAATATTGAAGGATGTAATAGTCCAGTTTTTACTACTTAATACGAGTGTGCTTCAGGGTCAGCAGTAAGATTAACTTCTAAAAATGCAATTCGACAAATGTTCTGTATGTGCCAAAATATTGTTGGTTATGCACTTAAAGTGGAAAAGTGTTTCTTCCTTGCCCTTCCCTCCCTGGCACAATGATATGCTTACATGAGACTGAAGTATAATCTTAAAGGTGTGATTTCAGAAGGGAAAAGTACATGAACTTACAAGAGTATCAATTTGTGTAATAATATTAGCATAATGCAAAGCCAGACCAGCAGAACCCAACTTTTTGTGGTTGCTTTGAGAACCTTTAATGGGTTTGTCATCATCTACAAGTAACAGAGAAAGGAAAGTCAGATAAAGTCCAAATAATTGAACCCCAGGAAAAAGTATGCACAGACTTCTTACCCTTACTACATATTTCTTGAAATAAGACAACATTTTCGAAGAGAGAACTATTGCATAGCATCCCAATAGATAAAAAATTAAGAAAATATACTAGTATTATATTTAAAAAAAATTGTGGTGAATAGAATGGATAAGGAGGGTCCAAGGGTTTTAATCTCCTCAAAGGCTCAAACACCAGGAAATTAATCTATTCTCAAATGAATACTACAAATGACGTGACAATTTCTCATTAAATACAGTGATGTGGGTCCAGTTATACTTATCAATAACATTGCACCACGACATCATTTGAGATTCATCTCAAATTTGAGATAAATAGACTTTTCCTTCTCAAATATATGCTAAAGTTTAATAACTTAATATTTCTATCTATTTTCCTATTGGTTCAAATCATTTGAGATTCATCTCAAATTTGAGATAAATAGAATTTTCCTTCTCAAATATATGCCAAAGGTTAATAACTTAATATTTCTATCTATTTTCCAATTGGTTCAATATGGTACTTCCATTTTATTTTCTGAACATAGTTTATCAAAAATCTAACTTCAGGTGAAAAAGTAGAGTCAAATATTAACATATGACAATTAATGACCAAATATGATGTAGACGTTCAATAAAAATGGCTAATAATACTTCTAGCTAGTAAGTAATAGTTTTTCCTTTTTCCAATTAAGGCTTTTTTTCTTCTTTTGCTTGTATTCATATTCACATCTTTGTTCTATACTTCTATGAAAATTATGAGTAAATTTTATGTGCTTTGAATATAGGGTTAACTGAATTTTTGGGATAGGGATATAGTAATCCAAGTGGTGGTTTATATCTTACCATGAAGCATATCAAAGTGACAGATAATTTATGACCAAGTTTAACAAGGACACTAAACCTCCTACACACATTCTTTGAGGTAGATAATATTAAGAAATAATGGACCGTATCACGAAAAACCATCAGACAACATGGATGGTAGTATGCAACCAAAAAATAAGTCTGTCTTTCTTCTTCCGAGCAAGAGAGTGAAGGGGTAAAGGAGCAAAACTGAAATATCTTTTGAACAATACACACCTGCACTACCAAAGGCTTCATGGATCTCCAAATGTAAGAAATGCACAATGTCTACTAGCTTCTCCATTACCTGTAAATAAAATATATATAAGGCTGGCTCAAAGAGAAATGAAAAATCAAGAATGGGAAATGAGTTTTATGTGTCTGCTATATTAAAAATATCTGCCCTTTTTCTGGGTATGATAAAATAAACAAATTTAAGCACCGTGTTCCATTATAGAGGGAAAAAAGAATCACTAATATGCACTTCGAAAAGCCGCAACAAAAGCAAGTTTAATTAACTACCTCTTCCAAGATCCTCGACCATAGTGATTTCTTCTTCAAGCTACGCACATGCTTTCTTTGACTCTTTAACTCAGCTCTTAAAATTGCAAGGCTGTCTCCTAAATGCCAAAAATATATAGAAAGACAAATCAAATGATAGTTACTTGACAACACCTATAATAAGACACCAGTAGACAAACAGAAAGAACATAAGCCATAAGGTTTCAACCATAAACATCAGTAATTTACGGAATGAAATTAGAACTTCAAACCAGGGAGGATGTCATGCTAGACAATGTGTAATATATGGTTCTAAATATCACATTAAGAAAGAAATTACATGAATGCTGCCTACAATAACCAAGTCAAACAAGACAAGGATACAAACAAAGATAACTTTAAAGAAAATGTAAATATATTACATTTCTCAATATCAACAAACTGTTTCATATTACAAAATCTTGAAACACTAAGGCATCATTATCCAGTAGCCATATAAATAATTATGTTCTTATAGAAATAGGAGCATAGATGCACTCAGTCATTGATTGCTGCTTTATTCCAGATTGTCACCTGAAAAACCAGATTACATGAAGATGTGTTGTAACACCTTCTGTACATTGTTAAGGCATAAATAGGACACTATGATGTAACACTGAAATTTACAAAATAATATAAAATGCAGCCACCTCTTTGAGGAACATTTGAGTTATCCTCTTCCTGCTGCTTACGCTGGTAATCTTGTTCAAATCTGTCCAAAGCATGCAGCTCATGATATAACTCCTGAAACCGGGGGAAAAAATATTAAAAAAATTAGTTTTCGTACATTAGTAATGTTTACAGAGACCAATATATTTCAGTTAACAACATGAGTAGGTTATGGATTTAGCCAATCACCAACTGTCGTTGATAGTAAAAAATATACTTTAAGAGGAAAAATCTTAGCAACCTATGATACATATTACATTAACTAAAAGAATGATGCTGTATCATGCATGTTTGATAGTAGTAAGGCACTGGCATGGGTTTTTCAATTGTAACTTGTCAGGGAATTCTTGTACTTAGTCCATAATATTTATGAAATTAAACAGGTAATGATGATTAAGACAGACAGGGAAATTTCCTTGGGCCCCCTACCCCTGAGACCCAAAAATCCATCAGTGATGTATGGTGCTTATTGTGGAAAAGAAAAGGACCTTTCAAGATGATAGGAATTTGATGATGGGATTCAAGTACAACTCAAGAATAAAAACAAAGAAAAAGAAAAATGAAGAGACAAACTACAGAGAGGACATTGGGAAAAGGACCAGTACAAGATTTTAGTATCAAAAATTAAAAAACTACCATGGATCCGTAATATGCATGCGCACATGTTGATACTGAATAATACTTTGAGAATCTCACCAAAAAGACTTGATTTCAAGAGGCTAAGCAACCATGGTTAGTCTTTTCAATTTTCGGATAAGAAACAACTAAGTTTTATTACTTGGTAACATGACACAAATTACAACTAGCATACAAACTGTCCACCAGATAAATTCTAGAGCAATAGTAATCTCAAAGCCAAATTACATATTGAAGAAAGTTAAGAAGTAACAACTAAAAAAATTAATAAAGGCTTTCCTCAAAATAAAATTTCCAACATACAAAGAATGAAGTACATCCTTTCTATATGTTGCTTGCCACTTGCATGACATTCTGCTAAGCGAAAATACCCACAATAACCACACTGCATCTTAAGATGATACTTAGAAACTCACAGCTGTATATTGAACCAAAATCATCAGCTGCTGCATTACAGTCTGTGCATCTTCCTTTAACTGCTTTAGTGGTGTGAGTTCTGAACCCAGCCTACATCATAAGAAATAATGTGAAATTAAAAACCTTATTTAAGAATACAGATTAGGTTAACAAAAAAGATTCAATAAGTATTACTTCTCAAAATAGCGCTCCAAGTTGTGCCACTGAGGGTCTTTGCAACGATTTCCAAATCTGACCACTTCTCCAGAAAAAACTCCCAATTCTTCTCTGCCATAATTGTATAATACATTACTACCATCTCAAAACTTACGGTCATTTAGAGAGATTAGGAACAAGCCAAACCTTAAAAAAAAAAAAAAGATGAGAATCTAATAAAAGATAATGCAAAGTAATTACTAAAAAAAGCTATTCCCAAAGTAATGTACCACACTCCAGATATACAGAAATACAAAGGCGAATGTATATGATTATCAACCTCTTGTCAGATGCAGCGATTCTCAGAAGTTCATCCATGTCTCGCGATATCAAGTTTTGAACCCCTTCTGATGGAAGAACCTCCTCCTTTAAGTGACAGATACTATCCTTTGAAAGGGATTGCATTAGATTGGCGCCCTTCACAATGGTATTTGCTACTTCAAAAGCCAATATTGTAATTTTATTCCCTTTTATTGCAACCCCTGATGTGAAACCACTATTAAGGTTTAAATTTGTCATGCTACTACCAAGTGTGTCCAGAACTTCTACTGCCTTCCCAAGGCCAGCAGTACCAGCTCTACCTATAAGTGAGCTCACTTCTGATACCTGTAAGAAAAAGTATTAAGTCAAATTAATTGTTAAGTCTATCCCAATCTTGTATTGCAACAACATTTCCATTTCCAATTAAAAGTAAGGTGCATAATATAATTGCAGAAACCACCAGAAGATTGTACTATGTAACTATGATACATAAGCAAATTATGCTTGCAATTCAGAATAAGACACAGTATTGCAGGTAAAGGTCCTCTAGTATAGCATCAATGGGAATATTAGATATTAGATAAAGTTTTCTTATTAGTTTAGAAGTCTTACTTCGAGTCCTATTAAGATTAATGTTTTAATCTTATTATTCCTATAAATACACATGTAATCTTTAAATACTATTATGAATGAGAATTAAAATGCTTTTATTTGATTTTCTGGTTCTCCTCTCTACCTATTTCGATTCTTTAATATTTGCTTCCGCATAAACCTATTTGTATTTATGTTGTGTATTAATTTAATTGTAAGATCTATGTAAGTGTTAGCAATATTCGTTAACAAAACATACAAATGTAGTCTTAGTTTTTAGGAGTATAATATTTTCAAGTCGAAAAAACTATCGGGTTCCAATAATCACAATTCGGATATATCTCTGTTTTTATGCACATTAGATTTCATATTAAATACGTAGGAACATTTTGAGACATGTCTAGATTGATCGAGCTATGTAGATCGATCGAGAATCGATCTACTCAGCTTTAAAAAAATCCTAAATTAATTATTTAATTAACTAGATCAATCAAGTAATTAATGATCGATCGATTGATTTATTAGTTAGATCAATCGACCTAATTCAGAATTAATTATTACACTGGACCGATCGAACATGTTTTGATTGCTCGATTGGATTTATCGATAAGGGGATCAAGAATATATTAGATCGATCGAGCGATCAGGGCTTTGATTTTAAAACTTATTTCTAACTCGAATTAAATTAGCTTTTTACTATATTATCATTTTTTCTTTAAAACTCTTTTAACTGATTTTATAGACAACATAATAATTTTACTTTGACTCAATGCTTCAAAATATTCTATATATATAAATCTAAGCACACAACTTTAATCAACTATACAAGAGCATTATTCTCTTCATCTTGACCTCTCTCATATTGTTTTGCATAAACTATTTAAGTAGGTTTTTTCATTGAGTTAATCCATCAAACATTTATAGTTGTATTTGATGGATTAACAAACCTATAATATATATGATATTATGCTTTAAATTGACTGTTATAGAATTACTAGTTAATTTCGATTTATCTAATATATTTATTAAATCATCTATTTAGGATTATTCATTATTGAATCTGTTCCAGGACACATATTTATACTTGTGCTAACATTTCATATACTGGTAGACTGAATTCGATTGCTTATGTAACTGAAGTTGTTGGAATATTAGCTTGGATCTGAACATCTTTTTTGTAGAGAGTATGATGAAAGCAGCAGTAGATCACTTGGGAGCTTTATCTTGGTAGGTAATATAAGACCTAGTCTTGTATTTGAACCTTATTTTTCATAGTGAATAGTTAGGTAGTCTAGTGGACCGGTGATTTTACTCTTAAGTCATTAGTGTGACCTAGGTTGTTTTCACCTAAAAATCTCATATGTTGATTTATATTTTCGTATTATTTTATTTACACGTGATTGTATGCTTGATCGTCAATAAAAAATTTAATTTATCATAATTTCACTTATTATCTATTCATTATCCTCTAGTTAATTAAGTCTGTAACTTTGTGCTTTATAGTGGGGAACCACTTACGGTTATCAAAGATAATATAGTCACTTTTTAACCTAGAAAAAATCAGGTCATTGAAGATAAAACTAGTAGTAACTGGAATCAAATTAATGCTATTTTTAGTGCTGTGTCTACTGATAAGTTTTGTCGTATTTCTCATGTTAATACTGCTAAGCATGCTTGAGATATTATAAATGTTGCTCATGAGGGAACCATATAAGTTAAAAGAATTAAACTTCGTATGCTTGGACTCAATTTAAAAATCTTAGCATGAAAGCGAATGAAATTTTTTTTGAATTTTATTCTAAATTAAGTGATATTACCATAAGGAAAGTGGCTCTGAATTCTTACTTAAATATTTTAATATTATTAATATTAATTAAGTGTTCAGAGAGTTTTTAATATTCAAAAGAGATAAAGATAAGTTGCTTGTAGAAGTAACTAAACTCAATAAAAAACTGAAATGTTATGAAATAAATTCATCAATATTAGAAAAATATGATCTGTCGAGCGTTTTAATGTTTTTAATTCAATTCTTGCAGGTTTAGAACAAGAGTAACGAAATCTGGTACAAAGACTTGAACAATCTAAAGAAGCTATAGAAAGGCTAACAATTGGAGTTGAAAAGTTGAACAAAGTTCTTGATTATGGAAAGTCAGTTGGAAATAAGAGAGGGTTAGGATATGTAGATAAACACACTACGTTATCTTCTTCAAAATCAATTGAATTTGTAAAGCCTTCAGACGTGTCTTTCACACATGTTACACCTTCAACATCAAGAGCCGAATTGGTATGATCTTCTAATCCTATTTCTACTATTACTCGTTATATTCAAAAAAACAATTGTACCTGTGATTGAAAAACATGTTAAATTGTGCTTGTTTATCATAACTGTGGTAGAAAATGTCATATTAGATCACATTGTAGATTTCTTGTGAAATATCTTTATTTTAACAATGCATTTCATACTAGATCTTCTGGAATTAATTTTCATCGTCCATATATGTATGGTAAATCTCCACCAATGATGAAAAAGAAAAATAATAAAGTCAAAAATAAGGATAAACCCAAGATCAATTCAAAAATAATTAAATCAATTGAATCCAAACCCAAAACTATTACGAAAACAAAATTCAAGAAGATTTGAATTAAGAAAGATTGCATTTTTCCAGCTAATTGACTGTATCTCTCCTTCACTTAGGAACTTTTATTGTATGCTTGTTTGATCCTAGGTGAACATGTTAGTTTGATTAGTTTAATTATTTTTAATTTTTAATTTAGTAATTTGATTCTTGATTTTGTTTTAGTTTATTTAAATAAAATAAAAAAAACTCAAAAATAATAAAGGGAGTAGAATTGCTCTTAACAATTAAATAAACTTCGAATATAAGTTTAGATAAAAAAAACTTTATAAAATGATTTATTTTAATTAATTATTCATTGTGTAATTAAGTATCTTATTCTGTGCATTTATATTTTTTCCCACGTATAGTGATTAATGTTAACAAGGACTCACTCACACACTCACTGAATACATAATTATGATATACTAGAAGTTTATAATTAGTTATGTGAGATTTTAGGGTATAAAATAACCTTGATTGTGAAAATTATGATTGAATTGTCTTTCATTGTATAAAATGTTGCAATAAAAAGACACCTAATTTTGAGAGAGTTACCTACTGTGATGTGTGAAAGTTATCGCATCGAGTGGAGAGGACTACCTAACAAATAGTGTGAAAATCATCATACTAGATATATTGACTTGTGCATATTTTCTTTGCAAAAGAAAAATAATTTGATAAAAGAAATAACTACAAAGAATAAAAAATAATTGAATGCACATAAAGAAAGAGTTACAAATGGTTATACAAAAAGAAAATTCCCTCGTACAAAATAAAAAATAATATTATAAATATTGAGAGAGAATACAAGAAAAATTTAATTAAAGTTATCTCTTAGTAAGAAAAATTTTATTATGTGTAAGTATGAATTCAACTAAATTTTTTGAATAATTGGTGATGCTCTTACTTTAAATTTTCCATAACTAGTCATAAATGGACAAATTAACATACTGTTGTAGCTCAATATTTATTTCACTTTGAGTAATTGTTAATAGGTTACCATGTGTGTTGAGAAATATATGTACTTTATCAGAATACTTATGCATACTGTGAATAATCCAATTTTGTTTAAGAATGATTTTTATTCTACAAATGATTATTTGAGTGATGTTCATGTTTAAATAAATCTACTATCTTTATTCAAAAAAAATTATAAAAAAATTAAAATTAAAATAATTTCTTTTAATATTTGTATGTTTATCTTTATATGAGTGCTTATTTAAAAATTTTGGATAAATATAGAACCTAGGCAGAGTTTCTACAATTTTTAGAAATTAAGAATGTTGATCGATTGAGGTATGAATGTCGATCGATCGAACATTAATGTTCAATCGATAGAGTGAATTCATTTTATATACTCGTCTTCTTTTTCCTCCCCTGCTCACGAACCCTAATCCCCCTACGTGACCCTTTTCCATTTTTCACTCAAAAATCGATCAAAATCACTTGTTTTTGTCCCTAATTCACTTAAAATTGATTGCTAATTTCTTTTCTCGCATCAATCCTTACAAAAAATATCATATTTGAGCATAAATCAATAAAACCCAAATTTCTCACTTTTCCTCACTTCCTCACCAAAAAAATAACTTTTTGACGTTGTTTCTATAATTTCTTCCCAACATTGTTCCATTAATCTTGATTCTACTATTTTTTGGAAAATTTTTGATCAATTTGGTTAAATTTCAGTTAAGGTTCATCTTTTTGGGATTTGTGCTCGGTTTTCGACATGGTTGCAACACGACGTGAACTTCCTCCCAGTGATCTTGCTCCATTTTCATCCCAATGGAGGGAAGACGAATCCGAATTGAGGTATCAAAACACTTTATCTAAATGCCCTATTTTACTTGATCATGGAATTACTTGGACTAAATTTTACAAAATTGGAATAATCAGAGCTATTAGGGCTCTTGATACCCTGGTCCGTGAATTTTATGCAAATATAGATTTAGATATTCATAACCATGGACCAATGAGTTAGAAAGTTTTTATCCAAAAGAAAACTATTGATATCTCAACCCAGAGAATAAACAATTTTCTATCTATCTAGAAAATTAGAGATGCCTTTTTTTTACCCAGACCAGTATGTCATTCCCAATATGGACCTATTGATCGAACTTTTTGGTTCACCCAACCTTGATTGCAATGCCAAACAATTATACATATCGGATGATTTTATTCCCTTTTACCGAGTTTTAAATAAAATTGTGTGTGCTAACCTACTACCATCCAAGTATTCATCTGAGATTGGTTACCTACCTACTAAGATTTTATATTTTATTAGAAAAGGAATAGCATTCAATTTAGGTATAATAATACAGGATGAAATAATAAACAAATCTCATATGATAAACCCAAGGATCGGGCAAAGTCACCCAAATGATTCTTGCTATGGTGCCTCCAACAAGGGATTCAGATTCGGTTCGGCTAATGGGTGACAATAGAAAGTTAACCATCTCAAAATCATCTGCCTAAACATTTAAGAGACAAAGAACCATTGATGTTGGTACCAATGGAAGAGGAGCCGTCGGTACAAGTGGTAGAGGTGCTACAGATGATATTTTTAGAGATGAAGATATGAAGAATATACCTATTCTTGAATATTCTCATATGAATTTATTTGAAAATAAGATGCAGACGAGAATTGAAACCTTGGAACAAAAAATGGATGGTATGGAACAAAGAATGATAAGCATGGATGAACATCAAGAAGCAATGTTCTCCATAGTTAGTGACATCCGCTCACATTACGGGTTTTTTCCTTCAAAATATTAGTTTATTTTTATATTATTTTATTTAGCTTTATGTTTGGAAGTTCTTGTTTTTGACTTTTTATATTTTATAGTGTATTTGATCTTTGCTTGGGATGTATTTGGATAATATTAATCAATATACTATATTTACTGTATCTAATAGTTTATGTTTCCTCTACATGTTGCTTACATGTTGCTTATTTCCTTGAATTTGTTGACATTTCACATTTATATTATATGAAAATGTAACATTTTTTTGGTTTATTCGTATGACAAAAAAGAGGAGAAAAACTACCTTGATAATTAACTTTGAAAAATATTCTTTTTGGAAATATTACACAAAAAGAGATTAATGTCATTTAATTTCTATTTTTTAATTACTCCCTTATGAATATTCTTCACGTTTTATATTGTTATATACACTGAACTAATAAACACTGAGTCTTTCAAAACAAATTAATGGATTTATGTTTTTGACTTTCAATGTAAACATGAGTTTTCAAAATTCAAGCAATGGTTTCACCGGATCATAGGATAGTACACTGTAAAAATATATTTTTCCTATAAGTGTTGTGTAGTGAAAGAAAGGTTTTGTCACACGAATATATCAAAGGAAGAGATTGTAAAGTCTGTGTAAGTGTTGGCGATATTCGTAAACAAAACATACAAATGTAATTTTAGTTTCTAGGTGTATCATTCAAGAATATTTTCAAGCAAAAGAAACTATCGAGCTCCAACGATCACAATTCAAGTATATCTCTATTCTATGCATGTTAGATTTCATATTAGACATGTAAGAACATTTTAAGATTAGGATACTCATGTCTCAATCGATAGAGCTATGTAGAGTTTAAAAAAAGTTCTGAATTTATTATTTAATTGACTAAATTGATCGAGTAATTAATAATCGATCGATTTATTAGTTAGATCGATCGACCCTAGTTCAAAATTAATTATTACACTAGATTGATAGAAAATTGACTTGATCGATCGAACATATGTTGATCACTGTATTGGATTGATGGATAAAGGTATTTGATCGGTCGAACTATATATTCGATCGATCGAGAATATGTTAGATCGATCAAGTGGTCAAGACTTCGATCATAAAAATTATTACTAACTCAAATTGAATTAGCTTTTTACTATATTGTTTTTTTTTCTTTAAAACTCTTTTAACTGATTTCGTAGACAACATAGTAATTTTACTTTGACCTAATGCTTTAAAATATTTTATAGATACAAACCTAAGAACACAACTTTAATCAACCACAAAAGAGTATTCTTCTCTTCATCTTAATCTCTCCAATATTATTTTGCAAAAAAAATTTCAAGTAGGCTTTTTCATTGAGTTAATTTATCAAACATTTATGGTTGTGTTTGATGGATTAACAAGCATACAATATTTGTCACATTATGCTTTAAACTGATTGTTATAGGGTTACTAGTTAATTTTGACTTATTTGATATATTTATTAAATCATCTAATTAAGGTTATTCATTATTAAATCTGCTTTAGGATACACATTAGCACTTGTGCTAACGTTTCTGGTACTAGTAGAACAGGTTTGATTGCTTATGTGACTCAAGTTGTTGAAATGTTTGTCTTGATCCGAACACCTTTCTTATAGAGACTATGATAAAAGCAACAGCTTGTAACTAGATTACTTAGGAACTTTATCTTAGTGAGTAGTATAAGACCTGACTTTATAATTAGACCTTATTTTTCATAATAGATAATTAGGTGGTCCAGTAGACCAATGGTTTTCCTCTTAAATATTTAATGTGACCTAAATTATTTCCATCCAAAAATTTCATGTGTTGATTTATATTTTCACATTATTTTATTTACATGTGATTACATGCTTGATCATTTACGAAAATTTTAATTTGTCATAATTTCAATGATTATCTATTCACCCCCTTCTAATTAATTGGCTCCGTAACTAAAAAATAAACTTTCACTTGGCATCAGAGTCGTCACTAGATACACTTAGTGTGCCTAGGACCTTATTATGGATCATTTGAGTGAAGGTTCGTCTACAACCCATGCTCCTTACTTTGCATCTAGTGACGACTTTGATACGAAGTGAAAGTTTTCTTTTTAGTTACGGACCTAACGAAATTATGACAAATTAAGTTTTCATAGACAACTAAGCATGTAAATAAAATAATGCGAAAATATAAATCAACACACTTAAATGATCACATGTAAATAACCTAAGTCATACCAATGACCTTATAGGAAAGTAATGACTCTCAAGAATCCTCCAATTAGACATCTTTAAAAATGAACTAATAGTTCAAGAGGTAACCAGGCAAGCCTCAGAGGATTAACACCTTAAATGATCATAGGAGGTATACTGCAATAAATTGAGAAGAGAGGGAGGAGGAAGACCGGGTTACTTCTGAGCTCTAACCAATTCTTTTTCTCCCAGTTCCCATAGAACTAACTTCATAAACCAGTTACACTTACCCCTACTCATTGTTTTGTCCATTTAAATTACTTCATGTCTCTTGTCTTTTGTAACTTCTCTAGTTGCATCAAATAATCCCAATACAATAAGAAAAAACAGGAGTGCAAACAAAGTCTTCATTCTCCATGATAAAGATCCAAGGCAGCAATAGCCAATATTTTGAAGTTTTGCATACCAAGATAAGGCATCCACCAATGGAAAAACATGTTGGAAACCAAACAATATACCTACCATCCTCAAGTTTAATGCTCAATTACATTGTAATATCAAACTAACTTCCAAGGGAAGGATCCATAGCACTGAATACATAGAAAATTGCACTCTCTCACCTTTTTCTCTAGGAACTAAAAAGTACCAAATGCATAAAAATACAGAAGATGCATAGGAATGCAGACATACCTTTGTAACAGCAGCCTGCTTTGACTTCGTAGATCTAGACTTCTGTAATAAGGCTCTTGGCAAGCCAGGAATCCCATCATTGATATCATCTGAGCTTACCCCATTTGGAGCAGTATTCACCTCTTGAAATGAAAATGGATCTTGCAACCGCTTATCCATGCTTTCACTTACTGAGGATGGAGTAGAATTGCTTACTTTTGTTGGCAGTTGTTCAGACCCATTAATAACATTACCATTGGTATGAGAATGACAGTTGTTTCCACTAGGAGCATTATTTACAGTGACATTAGCTACAGGTAACCTCTTCGTTCTGGAGCATATTCCACCCATCTTCACAATCACTAGAGTCGATATTTCAATTGCTCCTCCCAATTTCCAGAGAAAATTTAAAACCTAGAAGTTTTAAGTATCTTCCATATTTTATAGGTATACGCAACTCTTTTCCTATCAGAGAGAAGCTCTCACCAAGGTGAAAAAATCAGATGCTTCTTAATAGGTTTATCACAAGGTTGATCCACTCTAAAGCTATGAATTAATAAATACATAAATCCATGTTCTCCTAGATATACCCCGATACCAATTATGATCACTACTAAATCTCCACTCCATCAATTTTGGGGTCAATAATCTGGAGTCAAAATAACAACAAACCAATGAATCAGAAACCGAAATCCAACATATGCAAAAAACAAAAATCAAATTTTTGGTAAGAAAACAACAAAACCCAGTTCACGGAAAAAGCAAATGCAAACTTAGAAAGTTCCCATTTTTTTAGCGCACAAAGGTTAAGGTAGAAAGATAAAAAAAAATACGAGCGAGAAGTGATTAGTACAGAGAAAACAAAACACACAGTGTAGCTCATATTGAGGAAGCTTACCAGCTACAGCAGAGAACATGACTGTGGATCTATAAGCAGATAGAAAATATTTTGGTCAGCAATTTTTTTTTCCCTCCCAACAACGAATATAGAATGATGATGATGCTAAGGTGATTATTATAGAAAGGGATAGAAGAAGATATTTAGATGGCTAAAGATCGAAGAGAGAGTTACATAGAATGAAAAGGTATGAATAGCAGAGAATCTAAGACAGCAATGACTTCAAACCCGTCCATGAGAGAGTCAGTAAATCAGCAATAGAGAGTAAAACGCAGCCTCATAGTCTCTCTCAATCTTGCCATTAGGGGTAATTCGGGTACAACACATAACCCTACCCGATACAAAGTTACCAACACAAACAATTTATTTTTTATAAATTTAAAAAAAATCATATATATATATATATATAAACACGTAGTCACGTGCAAATGATTTTAATAAATTATTTTAAATATTAATTGAGGTTATTTAATTATTTAATTTATTTTTTTATATTAATTATTATTTAATTAATTTAAATTTTGAAATATCATCACTAATTTAGATTATGTTAAAGTTAAGTTGATTTATTAATATTATTTTTTATATATATTTATCTGAAACGTACTATATATATGCACACCATAAATAAACACATACGATTTCTTTCTTGCATTATTCAGGGTGTGATGTACGGAGAATAGTAATGATATAAATACATATATTTACTCATTTATATATATATATATTATTTAAATTTTAACAAGTTTTAATACTATTTAAAAAAAATTATTATTTTTTTAAATTTTTAAAATAATCATTATATATTATAAATTATAAAAAATAGGAGCGTAAAATTTTGATTTGAATTATTTTTATATTCTTGCTTAAAATTTTTGTACTCACGTATTAAAAAATTTCAATAAAAAAGAACATAACTCAATGAATAACAATAATTTAAGTAATATTTTAAATGTAATATTTTACTTTTATTATACAAAAAAAATTAAGTCAATAATAAAAATATTATATAATGAAAAAAAAATTTAGAGCAATAAAAAATAAAAAAAAATAATATTTATGTAAAATAAAAAAAAATAAAATATATAATTATTTTATACTAAATAATATTTATAAAATTTGGTTGCAAATTAGTTTGAAATAATAAGAATAAATTATAAAATAATTATAAGATTTTAAATTTTTAAAATTTAAATAAATAGTTAAAAAAATTTTAAAAAAATTATTGATATTTTAATAGAATAAAAATATAACTTAACAACGAAATATAAAATATATATTATTTATTATTAATTTAAATTTAAATAAAAATTATATATTTATTAAAATAAAATATATAATTTTAAAGAGGAATAATACATTTTATATCTTTATTCATTTTATATAATAACATATGAATATTAATTTTTAATTTTTTATATTTTATTTTATTGTTTTCATTATTACTTCAATGTCGATAATGCTAAGATAGATTTTAAGTAAAATTTTACAACCCTACTACTCTCTCTCTCTCTCTCTCTCTCTCGTTTTCATTAATCATGGTCAACCTAACACCCTTTCATTGTCATAGTCCCTCCTTTTTAATATTTTAGTTCCTTTTTTTTTCCTTTCCTTTTCATTTTAACGTTTTAGTAGGGCAAAACACTTAATATCTTAGCGTAATTCAAATCAGATGTAATTTTCCGAACAAAAAAAGAGGTGTAATTTATATTCTTCTTCTTACACAGTATCACAATATAACTTGACCTTATTTGAATAAGGTAATTAAATACCAAAATGACTTGATAATTAAATTAGTTGAAACCATTACTCTGAAAATAAAGGGAATTATCAAATCTCACCTACCTGCCTTCAAATAATACCATCTTCTTTAAAAAGAAAAAAGAAAAAAGGAACTAGCAGTACTCACGGTCAACTTATAAGTTTGACTTGTATTAATAAGTGGTTTGTTTATTTTCTTCTGAGGTTTTATTGTTGTATCATGCATTGTACATAAGAAATGACCCCACTCTTATGTGTTCCATGTGCTAGATCTGGCTAAGCATCACTTAACATAAATTCTACTAATAGTTTATTTGTATACTAAGAGTGTTAGATTAAATTTTGAGATTATACATACTAATAGGATTAGAACCCGGATAAGATTTACTTTATTCTAAGTAAAAAATTCGAACCACACATCAAGCATATTTAATCTTGAAAAACAAAAATCAACCCATAGTTGTTGTTAAAACACCTTCTTCTTCTTCTTTTTATTGGCTAGAAAAGTTGTATAGACTTGTTAGTTCTGAATTCATGGTACTAAACAATAATCAATTAGGCCTTAATCATAATAAAGTATTAAATTTAATATCTTGACTTTCATAAGATGGCGCAAGATTGAGTTTTCCTTGAAGACCTTGACGCTTAAGTTGTAGAGCAACAATGTTTTATTATTGTAAGCAACATCATGCATTGTCTTTCATCTCATAACGTACTCTTACCGGTCATCCATCAAGGCAACAACTATTGGATTGTTTTTAAAAGCTCCTCTTTCAACCATTCATTTGTAACTTTTGACATTAAAAAAAAAAGAGAGAGGGTTGATATCTTTGTATTATTTTATTTTTATTTTGATATTTTTTATCTTTATTTTTAATTACGACATATAAAATATTCTTCCTTAAATTATGGGTATATTAAATTATTAATTTAAGCAATAATAATACTTTTAAACTATTAATTTGAATAAAAAATATACTACTAATTTAAATATAGATATTTCATATATTTTAGTTAAAAATAAGAACCAAAATGGTACTAAAATAGAAATATTGATAATACAAGAATACTAATTTCCTAAAAAATATATAAATGAATAACTTCATATTAGCAAGGGAATCCATTTCATATTAAGGTTTTTTTTCCTTGCATTAATATGATCCTTCGCAATAAATCATTTTGTTACCTTCCATCGATCATTTATTTAGTAGTATTATATCGCACAATTATTTTAAAAAAATTAACATTTTATAAAACTCAATCAAAAATAGAGCAATCTTTTTACCATTCAAAGATAGGTGTGTTATATTTACAAATTTTAATAAAATGTCTAGCTATGCTAATTTGAAATATAGGACACTAATTTTTTATATTGTAAAGTGGGGGAAGTGAGGTGTTAAGGATTGGATGTGGAATCTGTACTTACCTTGACAGAATGAGGAAACCATCTATGACACTACTTTTCGTATAAAATTACATACATAGTCATTTCTAAATCACAAAATAACAACACATTTTATTTACATTACATTTGAATAGAGAGGGATATCAACTATTGTGATATTTTATTGTTAATATTAATATATATGTGCATTGTAAGTGTGTATTTACACATATAATCATAAATATTATTTATATTATAAAAAATAAAAAATTCTTAAAAATAATAAAAGTATAAAAAGATAACTAAATGAAAATTCTAACCTAGAAACAATAAATATACTTAATCTAATTCAACTATACAAGAGTATTAGAATTTAAAGAGATTTTATAACTTAAAAAAATTAATTATGTTAATGAAATGTATAGTTAAAAATCACCTTATATGTGACTGTCTTTAAAATTTATTAAGAAATGTTTATGTAACTCAAATATATTTTAAAAATACAAGTATATGGGTATATGGTATGAGTGTCTTATCCGAAAAAAATGAAAGATAAGTTAGTTTAAGTATACACTTCCATATGGATAATTCAAAAACTTTTTTACAAACTTATAAACCACTTACTTTATTAATTCTCAATAAACTTAAGGTTTATGCTTAAAAATAACTTTCAGACAATCCTATTTAGATAGAATTCTAAAAACTCTTAAAAGATGACTACTTTCTAACACTTATTTTGAGCACTACTCTACTAACTCCATTTATTTTTATTAAATTATAAAAATCTCTTAAAATTTCACAATTCTCTCTAATCAATAATATTAAATTTGAAATATTAAATTATTAATTATAATTATCATAGTTACTTACTTTTTAAAAATTATTTTATATTTACGAAATAAAAATAATTAAAAATAAATAATTTACTAGATAGTTTTATATGGTTAATTCTTGTTAAATTTGGGCCTAATTCCATCTCAAAACCCAGGTTGTGAGATGAAGGATTGCCCTTGTTTATATGCGCAGCGTGGACGCGATCCCTAGTCGATGTGGGACTTTAACACTCTCCCTCACATCGGCAAGGGTCTGTCCCCTTGAGACCGACGGAGATGTTGAGCTTATGGAACCCAAGTGGCGGAATGCATCACTCACCAATGGCGAAACAACTGCACCGACCGGTAACCTTGTTCTGATACCATGTTAAATTTGGGCCTAACTCCATCTCAAAACCCAGGTTATGAGATGGAGGATTGTCCTTGTTTATATGCGCAGCGTGGGCGCGATCCCTAGTCGATGTGGGACTTTAACACTCCCCCTCACATCGACAAGGGTCTGTCCCCTTGAGACCAACAGGGATGTTGAGTTTATGGAACCCAAGTGGCAGAATGCATCACTTACCAGTGGCGAAACAACTGCACCGACCGGGTAACCTTGCTTTGATACCATGTTAAATTTGGGCCTAACTCCATCTCAAAACCCAGGTAAGGATTGCTCTTGTTTATATGCGCACCGTGGACGCGATCCCTAGTCGACGTGGAACTTTAACAATTCTTCACTTAGATTTTAATAATAATCTGAATTTATTATTTTAAAAATAATAAATATAATGATTATATTTAAATATTAAAAAAATTGTTAAATTAATTGATAGTTAATACTTCAAACATTTTATATTGAAATCTTTATAAATTAAAAGTAACAAAGATCAAATATCTTCTACATTCATTTAATAAATACTCAACTATAAACACATGCAGATCTATATATAAATAAGGAGGGACACATGTCATACCTAACTCTAGATAAATAAAAAATTTAAGTAAATTTTTTATAAAATTATAAATAAATTATATGCACAAAATACACTATACTCCACATGAATTTTAAAATTTAGACTTTTAATATTCTATAATTCATTAGATTTTTAATAATTTAAATATATTTTTATTAAAATGAAAAGTACCTAATATTTTTTTACCGTTTATATGATGTCTCACCTGTATATAAATCATAAATCCACCACTGATCACAAGATTCACGTTGTAAAATGCAAAAAAGTTGTATTATATTTAATGGATAAATAGTTAAATTATATTGTATGAATAATTAAACTATACATCTTCAATTAGTTTTAAATTTGTCATTTATGAAATTAGAATAATCTTTTAAGAACATTTTTTTCTATTTTAATTTTGTAACAATAGATAACTATTATAATATTTATGAGTCTTGCTTTTTTGAATTAAAATTTTCACTAACCCTATTTTTAGTTGATTCAAAATATAATGAAATCAGAATTAATTCCTTCAAATTTTATGTTTGATTGGACTGAAAAGTATTAATGAAATGAAATCAATTCCTAAAAGAGAATGAATAAGAATTCATCCTTTCTCTTAAGGAATTATGATTTTATTCACATCTTAATTTTTTTTCCAATTTTACCCGAATTCCAAATATAACCTTAAACTCTAAACCTTAAGTCTCAAATCTCAAATCCTAAACCCTATTTAAAAAATAATAATTTTAACCATAAATCTCAACCCACGAATATAATCATAATCCCAAAACCTAAAATCCTATTTAGAAAAATAATAATGTTAATCCTAAACCCTAAATCTCAAATTTTAAACCTCAAAACCCTAAATCATATTTAGAAAAATAATAATTTTAATAATATATTTTATTTTTACGTAATAATTATTCAAAAAAAATAATGATTTCAATAATATATTTTGTATAAAAAAATAATTAAATAATATTATTGAAACTTTACTGAATATAAAGACATTAACATAATATACAATGTTTTTCATTTCATTCCATTTGTAAACCAAACACTGTAATACTAATTTCTTCTTTGATTCCAGTGATCAAATCAAACAATTTTTTTTATTTCCATTCTATTTCATTCACATTTCTATTCTAATTTCATTCTGTTAACAAAACAACACCTAAGGGTAAATTTATAAATTTTAAAACTATTCATATGTTAAAAAATAATTACTAATTTTATTAATTCTATCGCATAAAATCACTTGTTTTAAGAGTTTTGGTTTTTCATTTTATTCTCCCATTAATAAAAAATTAATATATATAATTAATTATTTTTATACTAAATATTATTTAAAAAATAAATAAATAAAAATTAATTTATAATGAAATTAAACTACATTAAAAATTACACTTATATTTAGAGTACACCTCACTAAGTAATTTTTGTCATGTTTTGGAGCTAAGATGGTATTTCTATAAGAGAACGTAAACTCCACCTTCTATAATAGTTATAAGATAAGGTTTTTGAAGCGTTTGTGGTTTTCCAAAAATAAAAAATTATTACTATCGAGAAGTAGCTAACGCCGAGATTGAACCTCTTTTGCATTTTGCAGGAGGCCAACTACCATTGAGGTAGCCTACAAGTTCTGTTCTCATCAAACTTGGGCAGCAAATTCTAAACAAGTTTTCTCGCTATTAAACAAAATCAGATAAAAGTTCTATATATCTTAATTTTTTGTAAAATTACATATTAATACCAAAATTATAAAGAGATATACCATTAGTTCCTTACTTTACAAATGGGTACACTATTAGTCTTTTTTTTTTTTTGAAAAAAAATATTTAAAAAATGTGAAATGAAATGCACGTGAAAATTAAAAATGACAAAATAGTAATTTTACTAGTTAAAAAAAATTATTCATTAATATTTTACATTGATCAAACTTGGACAAACTTGTCTTTTTATAATCATTTTAAACTAAATTGTATGGATTCATGGTATACCCCTAAAAAATATATTAATTTTTTATACCTCTCTTAAAGGTAAGGGAACACTTGGTACCCAACCCACTATCAAATCATCAAATCCATGTCCATCAGTTAGTATGGTATAAGACTGAAACATTAACTGAAGTTCATGAAGACAAGAGACTAACGAGCAAGCAGCCACCAAATAGAATGCAGGCATAAGAATGACCCAATAAAATGAAGAATCAAGTTAAAATGTACAACCTTAACATACAAGGGTTTTCACCATAACTTCTCTACAGCTGCAGAGAATTAGCCTATTATAAATTTATTATCTAGCTACCTGGATCGTTAATATTCAAAGATTAAGGAGCATAATAATTTGGTTGGAAAAATGCTCCATCCCATCCATTATCTTGAACCATATAAATGCATGATTCGTCTAGTAAAAGCCCATTTAAAGCTTCGATGCCACGAGTCTGCCACCATAATAAGCAAGAGAACAGGAGTAGGGGGAGACACTGCATTAGTACATGTATGACTAACTACAACTAGTAGATATATTAACAATTGCTGTTTATGTGGAGGAAAATTTCTTACATCATAGGAAATTCAATAGCATTAGAGAACATACCAAGTTAGAGCTCTTTTATTGTTGAATTCAGAGACAAGGTCTTCCAACTCATCAATGATGGCCTTATAACAAAAATAGTATTGATCCTAATGAATAGAACAGAGGAAAGAAAAAAATGCCATAATAAGTATTCGAGTAGAGCGAACTTAAGATTGGTTGGTCTCAGAGCAAGGAGAAAGAACACAATGATATCCGGAAGTCATCTTTAACAACAGTTGAGCTTTTTCCCTCTACAACTAATGGATAAGATTAAGTTTTCTTATTTCTTAATCTATTCTTTCAATTTCTTAATATATTTTAACACGGTAATAGTGTCGGTCAAAAAACTAGTAAAATCATTAGATGTACTCCCGTTTTCCATGTAATTTTGTAAAAGTTTTGATGCAAGGTAAGTGGCATTTTAAAGTTCAGAGGGGAATATGCAGCTTTTATCTGTATTTCACTTGTTTACTTCTTTTCCATTACATTCCTAAAGCTAGAGAATCAAGCATGTCACTAATATAAATCAGGTTGAACCTGAATTGACAGCTATACTTTGAAGCAAAAGAATAAAAACAAAAGAGGAAACTTTAGGCAAAGAAGAAACAACCTACCGCTGTTTGAACCATTCCTATTCGTTGTGACCTAAATATGGTTATAGTTTTGGCAAGATCTAAAGCAGACATGTCCCCAACTAGAATTCTTTGGATTGTATTGTGAATTGTGCAGTATGTTCCAGTTCTTCCAATCCCTGCACTGAAGAGAGTGAAAGAGTGTGTCAGGCAATTGTATTAAACATGACAGAGGCACATGCAAATGCAATTCACAAAAATGAGCACAACCTGCAGTGTACTACAATTGGACCAACATTTGGGGGTACTTGCTGTACTCTTCTAAATATTTCACGAACTGCAACTGTATCCTCAGGAACCCCATGGTCAGGCCATTCAGGATATTGAATATGCAAAACTGACAAGGCTGGCTCTTCAGACTGCAATAACATAAACATGATTATGTACAGATCAAACACAACCTGAAAACTAAGAGAGAGAGAGAGGTGCTGATAAGCAGTAGAGATAATTAGTAGCTAAACTCAAAACTAAGACGAGGCTAGTAACTTAAGAACTATCATTCACTGGCACCAACTTAATAACCATACACATATAACCAAGGGATGCTGCACTTTACCACTTCAGTAATCCTAGCCAATAGAGATGTTTTCTGTACTTCTCATTTTAATGCGTTAAAGACAAGCTCACATTTGACCACTGTGTTCCCTATATACATTATATAGCATTAATGAATGACCAACATTATTATTGTATTCATACAATGCAGACCTACACCAACAGAGCCCATATATGTAATTGATCAATGCAAAAACTGACAAACATAATGCCACCTTATATATTACGTATATGAAAAGGATAGATTTACCTCCTTATGGTGTGCCTCCAAATGGCGCAATTCCAGTAAAGTATCAGTAGTTTTTGTCCATTTGGTGTTAATAAATATATTTCCAAATTCTCTTGGACCATCTTCTGCCCGAAAATAATCTCCACATTTGTCCATCTGCACTTTCAATTTAATCATAACATTAGAAAAGAATTGAAAGTCATCTCTAGCAAAGTAAGGGGGGATAGAAGCATGGGACATGGAGCAAAATAATACATCATGAAGAATGCTAAACAAAAGGTATCAAAGTTCAAATAGTGAGATTAGCCAGTTTAGAATTACAAAAAAGTACATATTTGTTGATGAAATCATGTAGAACACAGTTATAGAATTTCCTACAAACCATTGTACATATACATGAACATATATGCACAGTTGCTGAAAGCCTGAAACATAAGTACCAATGCAACAAGAGTAACAGAACTCTGCAAACCCCATCAAAAACTTGGAAGCCAGAAAAATTGTTCAACCAGAAGAAGTGTAGTGATATGCTGTACATATACTCTAGTCCAAACGAAAGGATAGTGAATATGAAACCACATTTCTAGAAAAATGAGAGTAAGACACGTATCTCTCTGTCTACATACACACATGATCAATAATTCAAACTTTATTCCAAATGAAGTCATAAATCTTACAATATGGCCACCTTCAAGCGTTATCTGATAGATAAACTGTTACAGTATCAAAGACTTCAACGATGAGAGTATGGCATGCAAAATTAAACTGAACTGAGCACAGTTAAGTACCTTGTAATGGTCAACTAATCGAGTGAGCATGATGACCACAGGGCAGTGACACTGGATCACCATTTCCCAGAAATCCTCGTAAGTGTGCGGAAGTGGACCTTGTGTAGCAATAAACCGAGAAATATTCTCATTCTCAGACGTAGAGGTCTACAATCCAGAGACACTTCTCCAGGGTCAAACGGAAACCAAATAATAATACAGATACAGATAAAATATGAGCATTTAAAAACAAAAAACAGACCGTAAGGAAACTGGCATTGATGTAGCCCTTAGCAGAAGGCCTATAATCTTTGCAAGAATTGAGCACAACCCTATTTTTGTCAACTGAGTGTAGTAGAAAGAAATAAAACAATATCAATATATAAGCCTCAGGACAACGACTAAGAAACAATTCAGTACTAAATCGTGACCAAGCAAACAAAAAGAAAAACAACATTAAAATCTTTCAACAACACTTACAAGGTACCACATTAGTGTAGCGATTTTTGCTTAAATTAACAGTATCAAGAGCTACAATAGAATTCCTCTTCATCTCAGACTGCGTAATCCTATTATTCTGTAAACATCTCAAAAAAAAAGAGCAAAAATAGCATTGCAAGTAAGCACCATGCGAAAAGCAATACAACAACAAAAAAAAGGAGGAAATGAGAAAGAAATAACCTGCAAAGAAGCGAACTCCTGGTCGATCTGGAGAGAACGGAGTTTCTCCTTGAGGACATGTAGAGCTTGAGAGCAGTAGTTGAGCTGATCGGGAGTAAGAGCCAAAATCGGAGGAGAATCGAGAGAGAAACTCGCAAAGGAATGAGGTTTCGGAGGTGCAGAAGTCGCCATCGCCGCGGCCGATTTCCGGTGGCTACGGGGGCGTCTTGAAATGGCGTTCCCCAGTTGATCGTTGCTTGTATTCAAGAAGGAATGTATCTTTGATCGCATGAAGCGAATCTTAATGGTGGCTAAGAAGGGAGAGGGTTTGCGTTTGGATTTTCTGGAACTTAAATAGTTTGGTAGTGGAAGTAAATTGTGTCGTTGCTAACAATAAGAGAGAACAAGGGGAAATGGAGTCACTCTTCTTTATGTCGATTGATTTTTCTAAATTTACAAATTATATTTATAAAATTATTTATTATTTTTCACTTATTTTTATTATTATTTTTAAAATGATATTTAAATAAATTAATTTTTATTTCCATTCCTTACTGATATTTTTAAAATATAAATAAAATAAATAAATTTCACACTTTCTTCACTCTCCATTCCAACTTATATTTAGTCTTATTTCTATTTATTCCACACGTTAGTAAATAAGTTATAGGTTATAAGGAATTATTCTATTTCATTTGTTTAATCAGAGTTACACACAAATATAAGAAATTAAGTTTATTTATTTTTCAGCAATTTGATTTTCATGGTATAGTTATTTATTAAATTTTTGAAAAAATTAATTTTTGAAATAACTATGTTATATATATCTATAATTGATATTACAACTTCAAATCTTCAAATTAAACTCTTTAAAAAATTAATTCTTATATTTCAAAATCAATATGTTTAAAAATAATTAATTTTACGTGAAAGAGATTAGAGTAAAATAATCATTTTTAATTAATTCTCATATTTCAAAATTAATATGTTTAAAAATAATTAATATTTGGTGCGGTTAATCAATTATAGAGAAATTTAGTTATATATTTGATTTTTTATATTTTCATAATTTATAATTAGGTTGTTATATATTTATATTAAAAAAATTAGGATTAAATACTTATATGTTTAAATTAAATAATTTTATATAATTAAAATTATTTAATTTAATTATTAAATTTTGAAAAATTTATTTTTTAAATTTTTGATTAATCTATTTACTCTGAGATTTATTAATTATTATAATTTATTTGATATATATTTTGAATCATTTAATTAAAATTACTTATTTTAGATCAGTTATAGATCACACGATACTTATATGTTTTATGTTAACCCATTATAATTGTTTTGTGACGTATGTTTGATTGGTAAGGAGTTGTTAGAACGTTGGTTTGGATACGATTCCTCTTGATTTTGAAAACTATAAAAATATAAAATATAAAATAAATTCATAAGTTAAATATATTATGATAATACCTTAAAAAGAAAAACATATGATAAAATTTATACTTAAATGTTTTGTTTTTATAATAGAAAGTTGAATAGTAGAATAGATCATTGGTTTTTCTCTTACGTTAAGATGTGGTTTAAATTGTTTTCACGTAAAAATATCACATATTATTTTAAATTTTTAAATTTTATTTTTTGTACGATCGATTCATTTAAATTATTAAATAATAAATTACTAAAATTTAAAAATAATTTATTTATCATTTTTAGATTATTTATATCTATATTATAAATTTTCAATCTTATTCCCAAATTTTTATGTTTTCAATTTCTTTAAGATTTTATTATGTATAGTAAATATGCCCCATGCTCGTTATGACTTAATATGAGTGTAAAATACACCAGCCCAAAGACAAATATAAATTGATGTAATAAGTAAAATCGACAAATCATGTTCATAATAATTTAAATCAATATGATATATATAATAAAATTTAATTACACAATATAATTTTTTATAAATAAAATTTTATTTTTAAATTTGAGGTGCATATATATTTTTATGATGTGAAATGATTAATGCATAATAAAAAATATAGAGGATAAATTTTTTATAAATGGTAAAAAAATATATGTATTTTTTAAATTAAAAATAAAACTAGTTGAATAATTATATTATATAAAATTAGAGTGATAAATTTTTTTAAATTTTAGGTTAATTAATAATTCATAAAATAAAAAAATCAAATAATATAATAACACATAAAATATAAGTGATTGAAAATATTTTATTTAATTCATTGTATTATATATATATATATATATATATATATATAGATATAGATAGATAGTTACACATATATCCTTCAATTCTATACAATCCTTAGATTCTTTAAAAATATGATAACAAATAATGCTATCAAAATTTGAATATTAATTTATTAAACAAAATTTGAATTTACATGAGAGAAGGTTAGATGTTTCAAATTATTAGTTAAAAGTACAAGTTTTAAATAAATTAGGATGAAGCGTTTTATAAATCATTTTTTATAAATTAACTACTTTAGTTATTTTTTTAGTAATTCATCTTAAGTTTTTTTAAATAAATAAATTTATTCTAATTTATATTATTATATTTAAATTAGATAAAATATAAAAGTAATATAAGACATTGTTAGAAATTAACTAATTCTTTTAATTCTATACTATTTTTAAAATTTTTATTTTATGTATATTCATTTAGTTTTATAAAATTTGTTTTTTGTTAAAAGAAAAAACTTATATATAATATGAGATATTTATGACAATGAGATTGTTGTATTAAAAATAATATTTAAAAACTAACAAAAAATGAAATAAATTAGTTTATTTTCAATGCCATCACTTCTTAAGTATTTTTTTTATAATTTGAATATATTAATATAATTGAAGTAAATTTAATTATTTTTAAAAATAAAGTAATTAGAAATAAACTACTTAAAAATATTGTTAAAAGGATTTATTTATTAAAAAATGACTTATATTTCATTTCATTTAATAAATCATATAAAAGCTACAACAAGTATAATTGTGTCATACGTATGGTTGATGTAGCTCAGCTTTTTAGTTTATTTTTAGTATAATTGTGTCATACGTATGCTAATTTTTTTGTTTGTAATTTCATATTATAACGTGAAAAATTTATTATTGTTGTAGATATTTACAAAATAAGCTATTTACATGTCATATCATTTTTATACCGTTTCAAATAAGAATAATATTAATCAAGTATATTTATATTAATTATGATAGAATATGTGATTAGTAATTTTATAAATAAAAAATTAAATAAAATTTAAACACATATCTATACTTTTGTTAAGTTAGTATTTATATTTTAAAATAAATGTCCAGGTTTACATAGTAAGAATTAAGAGTGTTTATAAACCGAATCGGATCAGACCAAACCGTAAAATATTGGACCAGATTGAACGGTTTTACAAATCAAACGATCTGATATGGTTTGTACTAATTTTAAACCGTTCGAATCGGATCAGACCGGTTTAATAATATATTAAAAATTTCATATTATTCTTCATTAAATGTATAAAAAATTGAACCAAACCAAAAACTAAATCGAACCGAACCGTTTTATAAATCAAACAGTTCGGTCTGATTTTTATTACTTAAAATTGTTTCAAACGGTTCGATCCGATCCGAGTAATATAAACGGTCCAATCCAATTAATTTTTTTTAACCAAAATCAGACCAATCGAACCGTTGGACACCCCTAATAAGCATACACATATACTTCTCAATATTAATAGCATTTGAGCTCAGGCTCAAATATTTATAAATAATAATTATCATTATATTATAATATAATTAATAATTTTATTATATTTAATAAAATAAATAAAAATTCTAAATATAATATTTAACTTACTAAATTACGATACAAAGATATCATCATATTATTTATTTATCTAGGATTATATTATATATAATTAATAAAGAGTTTGATTAAAAAATTGATATTAAATTAACGTAGATAGTAAAGAATTTGGTGTAGATTTATTACAATAAAGATATATTTATAATTTTTATAATAATTTAATAATACATTTGATAATTTAATATCAATAAACGCTAACAATTTAAATCTTAGTCGCACGTGCTTTCAAACCAATGCATGCAGGTCCTCTAAATATATGAAATTAAATATATGTTGTTTTATCAGAATTTTTAAAAATACGTTAAATAATTAAGTTCTTTTTTAAAAAATAAAAATAAAAAAATCTCACAACATCGAAACCCTCCTAAAACCCTATCGTATTTACATCGCGCTGCGCAGATCGAGCGGAAAAACAGAGTAGAAACGGAATAACACAACTCTGAAAAAACTAAATGTCTCCCCTACGTTTCCTTTTCAGCTCTCTCTTAAAACCACGCAATCATCATCATCATCACGATCTTCATCGAACCTTTTCAGACACTAGTAGTACAACTGTCAAATGTGTCCGAGACCGTGGGCTAGACCATGCCGTCGAGAGGGAGAAGAACCTCGAGCCAATCATCAACATTAAGAATTTCATCAAAGCGGAGCCTTCAAAGTCTCTTCCAATTTCGATCATTGCCGAAAATAGAGACTCCCTCGAGATCCCTACTCGTCCCATTGAGTTCATTCGGAAATACCCTTCTGTTTTCGAAGAATTCCAACCAGGTGGTATTGCAATTCATCCCCACATCCGTCTCACCGCCGAAGTGCTCGACCTCGATTCCGAAGAGCAGTTGATGTATCAGAGCGACAGTTACAAGCAACAAGTTGCTGATCGTCTTTTAAAGCTCTTGATGCTGTGTAGAACAAATAAATTACCTTTGGATGTCATTAATCGATTGAAATGGGATTTGGGTCTTCCCCAAGATTATTTACAAAGCATAGTTCCTGAGTTTCCTGACTATTTCCGGGTTGTAGGTGAGAAAGATTCAACATTTGGGTCAGAGGATGCTCGGGTTTTGGAGCTAGTTTGTTGGAGTAGAGATTTGGCGACTTCGATTTTGGAGAAAAAGGCTACGAGAAGGGATATGGGTTGTACTAAGGAAATGCCCATCGCATTTTCTATGCAATTTTCCAGAGGTTTTGAAATGGATGAGAAGTGGAAGAAGTGGGTGGATGTGTGGCAGAAGTTGCCTTATGTATCTCCTTACGAAAATGCAGCTCATTTAACAGTAAAGAGTGACGAGTCGGATAAGTGGGCAGTTGCCGTTTTGCACGAATTTCTGCATATTCTGGTTCCTAAGAAGACGGAGAAGAAGAATGTGCTATGTTTTGGAGATTATTTGGGTCTTAGGTCGAGGTTTAAGAGAGCATTGCTTCATCATCCAGGTATATTCTATTTATCTAGTAAAATTGGTACCTATACTGTGGTTTTACGGGATGGCTATAAGAGGGGTTCGCTAATTGAGAATCATCCATTAATGGACCTTAGAAGTCAGTATATTCATCTCATGAACACTGAAAAAGAAGGTAGCAAAAAGATAAGTGGAAGTTTTCAGAAAAAGCAAACAAGTAGTGATTCAAGGAGCAAAGGGGAAGAAGAGGAAGAAGATGAAAACGAGGAACAAAATGCAGGGGAACTCTTTAATTCATCTGATGATGAGGTTGAGGATGACGAAAAGAGCAAAGATGTCAAGCGGACACTTATTGGAGAGGATGCTGGAAAAAATAGGGGACGAACTAGGACAACAAAATTTGATAAGGAGGGGCATATCAAATTTGCTGAAAGAAGAAGATTGGCGGGAAAGCCGGATAGCAAGACTAGAGGAAAGTTTTCATCAAAAATTTCACTAAGAACAGAAAAGCATGATGGTCACATTGCCCGTACGAATTATAAAGAAAAATCAGGTAACGGAAGAAGCAGAAGGAGGCCAATGCCAGGCAAAACTTCTACATAGTGGAGTGGCAGCTACTTTGCTCTAAGATGTAGAGGTTTGGTTCAAGTTATAATCTCCTATATTTTGATTTTACTTGATTGAATTTATATGCTTTTCATCTTTTCTGATTTAGAGGTGGAATATTATAACCTAAGGCACAAAAATTATTATGTAACCAAAAATGGCTTAGCAAGAAAACCTAGAAAGAAAGAGTCGATAGGTGCAAGAAGTTTCCTTTCCTTTTCTAGAACACATAATTTGTCTTACTTTTATGATTCTATCAAAGAGCTTCATCTAAATGCTATTAGCCAATTTGTTGTTAGGTATAGGCATTGATGCTTTTGCTTTGAAGATCATTGCAATCTTTCATGTGATTATGTCACAAAGATTATTTCAAAATTTTGACCCCTTTGTGCTTGATGATTTGGGAGTACAAATCATTTGCTGATCTTGTTCCTTGATTCTTCATCAAACTCTAAGCTTGTTGTAAGGGAGGGGGCTTGTGCTTGTCGTTAGTGTTTCGTGGAGTATACCTCAATCTCATGTGGAGGGAAGGAATAATGAATACTGAGGACAACTGATTTCTAATATCGAACTTAGCCTATGGCTAACAAGATTTTATGTTTTCCCTTATTTTTGAAGATTCTTCCATTTTTTCCAAGCCAAGCAACCTGATGCATAACAACATTACATAAATAAAGGTTTAGATAAGCTTGGTATCCCTCTCTTTCTGCTGAGTTATAACCTTGACAGTCTTAAGACTAAACTAATCAATTAAGTAGCCAGGAACAGTTTGTCAACATGGGTGCTTCTTGTGCCTATCCTTTTTTGTTTGGTTGCTTTACTATTTTTTTTCTTTAATTTACTTGTCATTGTCTTTTTCTGTAATTTTTGGCTTGAATTAACATCTTGGTTTCTAAAGGTGGTAAGAATAGCGACAAAGGATTCCACCCTTCTTGAGGAAAGGAATATGATGAAATCTCAATACATTGATTGGTAATAAAAATGGGATGAAAACCTAGGGCACTGAAATGATTAAGTAAACAAATAAGTAAAACAAGTGATACCAGGGAAATCAAGAAACAAGTAGAATTAGAAAGTTACCTAGGTAAACTTTATTCTCAAAATGCCAACAGTTTCTGAAGTTTTTTAAATTTCATTTTATTTCTTTACGACATATATTTCTACTCTTTTTTTTTGTTGGATGACTAAAGTCACGTGTTTAATGCAGAAATGAAAGAAGGTTGGATCGGTCTGGCATAATTATTAGTCTCTGGATGAAGACAGGGAGTTGATTCTCACAAGAGTCACTTTTTATGATGTTTAATTTAGCAGACTGTACTGCTTGGTTCGCTACCTAGAGATGGTGAAGATTATTCAAGTAACTAATGACCAAAGTAAACGCAATGGGCCCTTTTAGTCAAAAGCATTCAACTGTAACAATGTTCTTTAAATTAGAACGATTTGTACAAGCTTGGTGGCATCAAGTAAGCATCTTCTGGCTCTTCACTATTTTATATATTATTATTTTATTTTATTTTTTGAGAAAAACGGTCCTCCACTATTTGTGTTCTCTTGTTATCAATCAATGTTTCATAAGAATTATTCGTGGAGTGAAGACATTCAGTTGATTCCTATGAAATTAACTGCTAATATCTGTAAATTAGAGAACTCATGCTGTCTTAGAAGCTGTTTATTGATAGAAACCCTTCAATACAATGTGCTGGCTATTAAGATAGGTATTGACCCCTAAATTTCTCGTGTTATCTTTACTTGTTTCTTTTTCTCTGAGATTATGTGAAGTCACTATTACTACTATTTTTGGTTGCTGTATAACATTGTAAGCAAGCACCATGCAATCATTCCCCTAAGTGGGATAAAGTCGATTCATTTGCACAATAGCATCTCCATGCAAGACAATGACGTTCTTTTAGAGTGCATAATGAGGCTCGAACTCTACCCTCCTATGAGCAAGAGAGGCGCTGTCTCCCGTCTAATCTGCTCATCTCTTCGTGTGATTGTTATTGATTTTAACTTTCATACATGTGAAATCACTCTAAAGATACAACGTACTACACCCAGTTTGAGTTGTACATGTATATATCATTCGTCCCAAAATAAACATTTACATAAACCACGAACTACTATGCAAGTGTATAAATAATAGAAACTCAGCTATCAATCTTGTTGTGGAGAAATGATGGATTTTTGTGTAGTATGCTAAACTCCTTGGAAGATATTAGATTAGTACTGTACGCATCAAGCAAAGTAGGAAACTAACAATGATGTGAATTGTTTTCTGACATTAGTATTTTGATTTCGTCCGTCGTGTACAATCTGTCACAATCTAGCTGCATAAAACATCTTTATATATTTATTGTTAGTAAAATATATCTATTTATATATTTAGGGGTAACTATGTTCACAATGTATATTGTGAGTTATTGAAAATGTTTAAATAGTTATAATTATACCTGTCACGTTTTGCATAACGATGAAAATATATTCAATTGATAACTGTTTAATATTTTAATAGAATTATATAACTTGTATTTTATATGTTTTTTCTTATGTGTATATTGTAAGTATTTAGACATTTTGGATATTTTCAATTCATTTTATAAGTTGTAGATATAAAACATAATTAATTAACTCAAGATTTTACCATAATATCTTAAAAAAAAAATACATATGACATAATTATGTTTTATGTTAAAAAATTAAACGTAAGTTATTTATTAAATATTTTTTTTCTTAGTTATATATAATATTGTGTATATAATTATAATTATTTAAATATTTTGCACCATTTATAACTCAACTGATACGTTAAACGTTAATGCATTTCCTCTTTTCCCTCGAAGTAAATCAAATGGTGACGAGAGAGAAAATCTCCCCCTTTCTTTTCAACCTTTCGACTCAAGTGGTGCCGAATAGCTACGGAGGGATTTGTCCAATCACTACATAAAAAAATGACTTGGTTTGCCATGTGATGTTCATTTTCTTCTTGGACTAATAAAACGTTTCTATCCAGACAAAGAAATCAATGGGAGCTAAAAAGTGAAATCACAATGAGTTTAGTCAAAATCGTAATATTTTAAATAGTTTAACTATATATCTATATTCTTAATTATATATATATATATATTAAATAAGAAAATTAATTTAAAGCATAAATGAGATGGTTGTGATATTTTTCTAAGATTTATTAAAATACTTTAATTTTCATGATTTGTTTTTAAAGTTTTCGTCATAACAATAATATTCTCAATATATATTGTAAAATTTAAATCATCATATTTTAAACCTTCATCACTAATTGGATTTCTGCCAAAGGAATCAAAAACCACAAAGCAAGAATCCAAACAGGACCTGTTGTTATATCTTTATAAGCCACAACCCACAAGGCATGTGGATTACAAAAGGTATGAATAATACCCATAATATATAATGTGCACCTTAAAGGCTTAAAGCAACCGAGCATTTCTCAGTATATATATGAAAAGCAACTAAGGAAGGTACAATATTTCATCCCAAAAAAAAGAGAGTACGATATCGATTGATTTTTAGTAATCGAGATTGATATAATTATCATTTAGAGTTAAGAATAAATTTACATTTTAAACAAGAATAATAACAATCACTTATCAATAATATTTCTTATTAGTAACTAAATTCTAAATATAAAATCTTAAATTTATTAAATTTTAAGGTTATTTTAATATTTTTAATATATATATATATATAGGTATGTTTTTTTATTTTTTTAATTCTACATTTTAATTACTAAATATATTCTACTATATTTGATCCTTTATCCATAAAAAGCCATATTATCCATACGCGTGGACTGCTGGGAATGGTTCTCATGGTTTGGATAAAGAATTATCAATGAGCATAGTGTCCCAATCATCTATGGCTTCAGTGCTTCAAATAGTAAAAGGAAAATGTACATATATGGGCTCTAAATGGCACCATTTTCGGACTTTTATACATTTTTCATTTATACCCTTGTAAAATTTATGTTTATTATCCTTTGCTCTTCTTGTTAGCTTTTTGGCCTAAAGGAGTTTTGGCAACTGCATATTCCTTTTTCACTTCAACGTTGTCATTATTGATGTTCATTAAGGCTAAAAAACTAGCTAAAGCTTAAAACATACCACCAATCTTTATCTTTTATATGATAAAAACTTTTACAAATTTACGTAATGATAATTCCAAGATTTGAGCTCACATTATTTGAAATACCACCACAAATTACTGTTAGACTAAGATATTGAGGTGACATTTTTTTATAGAACAAAGTATTGACACAACAACTATTACTAGCAATAGGTATACAACAGATGTATATAAATATATATTTTCTTGAGATTGAGGGTCACATAGCACCAATCTATCATGTTTGATCAAGCTGCTGCTCTCTTCTCTTCTCTTTTTTTTTTTTGCCCCCAATTTTTATAGGTATCGCACTCCACTCGGTTTCTATATTAACTGTCTTATTTATTCAATTTAAATATTTAAATATTGTATAATTATTATTTTTATGTGTTAAATTATATCACATGTTGCAAAAAAAAACTTACAATTTTTGAAATTCAATTTCTTCACGGTAAATAGACAACAATTTATATGGTCAATCTTTCAACAAAAAAATAAATTGAATATGATATTAAATGAGCTGAAATGAATTAAAAAACACATTTAAAGACTCCAAAAAATGATGAAAAAAATTGTTTCTATTATAAGGACAAAAAAAGAGTCAAAAATACCCTTCTTAAATCGCACGTACTTGTCACATGAGAAAATTGCATCAAATTGGATTCTTCTTTTAAATGTTAACATCACTAAAGTACCAACAAATAATAATGATAACAAAGGACATTAACAATAGAATTAGGGTACTACTAAGTAAATCCTAGGCAGGTGGCAAGAGTCTAAAACTGAACTAGGCTAATAAAGTTTTTAAGTCCCTGTGTGTCTTGGGAAACTTACTACTACTTTTTAAGGCAGACTTGGAGTGTTAAGAAAATAAATCAAGGTAAACCTAGTAAATGTTTCAACCAACAAGGAATTTAAAATAGATCCACACAGCATTACGAACGTTTGATGTTGAAAAAGTACTGTGATGCATCTGTAGCACTGATACTATTTCTTTTTTTTACCACCCTTGCTCGATTTAGAAGCTCCACCAGTTGAAGTCGATACAGGCTCTTGCTTCTTTGTCCTTCCAGGATGTCTAGGCACCAACTCAGCCAGCCGAAACATAAGTTGTTTTCCTGAAACATAATTAATACAAACAGACACTACAAATTTACCAAATAGCAATTAAGTAATAAATGATGACGCATAAGGCTGCGCTAGTAAAAGGAGAAAAGACAAATCATACCGGAGCATTAGGCCTAATAGCATGGTAAGTTCCTGTTCTAAAATAATATGCAGAACTAAACAAGTTTAAGATATTTTTTATACCTTCAATACTCATTTGTATATATAATACATGAAACTTGTCGTATTGCAATACTAAAAATCTTATTGGCATTTCTTCTTTAAAGTGACGATGTTAGAAATATTTTACTAAATGGTTACATACTTAAAAGAATGACTGGTGCCCATATGACTATGGTAAAAATAAATTAAAAACAGCAGTAGTGTTCATCATTCAAGGAAACAAATGATAGTTTGGGGTGGGGGAATGAAAATGTAAACCTAGCAAGGAGCAATTATAATGGAGCTCGTAAAATTTCAAGCATGAATAAAAAAAAGCCAGATTTCCGTAGTGTGATTATGACATATCCTCCACAATAAACATCTCATAAATTGACAATGCAATGGAAAAATCAGCAAAAATTATCAAACATAGGAAAACAGGTGAACAATGCTCTTAGTGTGTAACTAATTTGTTAAGTCATAAGTTTGTCAAGCTACACACTTCCAAACAATTACAGACAATGGATGAATACTTTAAGCAGAGATTACATTTACCAAATCAATAGAAAAAAACAAGAATTAAGTAAATTCTAAGAGGGCCTAAACCTCAATTTTAGCATAAAGAAGGAAAAAATAAACGCAAACTTAGAGATATATATTGTGCAACCACAATTTGTCATTAAAGGGAGAGTGTGGAAAGTAAATCATAGCATATAGATGCAAGAAAGTTGTCACCATAAAAGAAAAGAAATAAGCCAAGCATTTACAAATTATATAACTCATAAATGATAAGTGGCCTTACTGGAAGAGATGGTTGGATTACAGAGAGTCCCGTTCTCCTTCTTAAGCAGAATCCTAACTCTCCCTCTTTGCATGAAATCACGTGGATAAGCTTTATCTATCTGCAACAGTTGAAGATATTTCTAATTGTAAAATGTACTCAAAGCAACCAATGGTGAGAATCAATTGGCATACAAGGGTATCATAAGAGACCTCAATAACAAAAGGGAGTTTGAGATGGCTGCAACAATCACCAATTTCAGCACAGGTAGGACTTTCACATGCTTTGCTCAAACAAATTCGCCTTCCTTCAGCCACAGTTTTCCTTGAATTCATATAAACTGGATACATAACAATCCATCTCTTTATATTAAGGAACTCTCCATCCATGCCTCAAAAAAATCCTGCAATTCCAAGATAAAAACGATCCATCAGAAATGTTGATGCCTACCTCGGGCATCAGCATCCAATGATATAATACTATATTTCAATTCAACCAAGTTTACTCCTTTGTTCATTCTTTTCTTTTACCAGGACATGCCTAAAAAAATGGATAGTAACTGAAACAGGTATAACAGGAAAATATATGGGATTGTAACTTGCTACAAATAAATCTAATAAAATGCTAATATTACAAAAGCATAAAACATAAAACGAACCACAGAGCAAAAGGTGATTTCCAAACCAGCAGACTACGTACAAAGATGAATCGTAAACACTCCTATCTTTACTAATACGCAATAGTTGACCACATTTTACCAAATTTTTTATAGGAGACACAATGTAAAACAAGGAATGTCCAAGGGTCATAATTATAAGTAAATACCAAATACAAAACAACAGAAAAAGGAAAATATGAAATTTTAACACAAGAAACGGATTGAAGCCTTCTGCAGTTCTACTTATATGCCTAAGAAGGAAAATAATGGATACATTCGAGTAAAATGCTTCATGAATTGAGGGAAAAAAAAAGATTTTATTTGATATTTTCCTTAAATAAAAATAGCATTTGACCCCTTAACAATTATGTTTAATTTTTTGCTCCCTTCCCGAAAAATAACATGCAAAACACCATACACCCCTGATGTTATACATCACTGATATTTATACATGGAGTTTCAAAATGGTTACAAAAAGGGTGAAAAGGAATCATGCCCTAAATAAAATCAAAATTCATCCATATAACTTACAAGTTGTAACATTGCTTACTTCTGTGCAACAGTTCCAAAAGTTTACCAATATTAAAATATATGGGTTAAATTCATACAAATCTAGGGGAGCACAACTGATTTAGCTAAACGAGCAAAAGACAAGTTCACACAACAGTCGAATCATATCAATCCATCAATGTTCATCCATAAGAAGAGGGAAATATTGGTAAAATTAAATAAAAATAAAAAGGTACACAAATCTCAGAAACCCATAGATTCTAAATTTCAAAACAACTATAACCCAATTGTCTATTCAGCAAAAGAAGGCTTGAAATAACCTGGACGAAAGGATCTCGAAACCAGAGAAATCGTCGCCGAAGTTGACGAAAAGTTGTGAGTCTAATTCGATCTTGGCAACTCGTATAGTGATTTAGATAAACAATAGATTCGGAAGAAAGATGAGCAGGAAAGGAGCTCAATAGTCGGTACGGTAGACCAACAGCGGATCAATTGAGCGGGTTGTGGTGACTCGATTTAGCGAAGAAACGCAAAGGGTTGATAAAAGGTAAAATTAATTTATGCCAAGATCAAAAAAATGGAAAATAATTCATCCAATTTTTAAAATTAATATATTTTAATTACATAATTTTTATATTTTAATTATATAATTATAAAATTATGTAATTAAAATTCTTAATTTTAAAAATTATAATTATTTTTTAATTTTAAAAATTAAATGATTTATATATATAAATAAAATATTTTAATAACATAAATTTATCTTTTTTTTTAAAGACCGGGAAGAGAGAGAAGGGTGCTAAGACTACGTGATAATAATTATCTAAATAAATTGGGAAATTAACCGATTTACCTCCACGAGCAGGTAAATGATATTTAAATTTTATACATTTTTAATAATTTAATTTTTAATTTCTAATTATATTGAATAAAATTTATTATAATTTAAATAAATTATAACTAAAAAATATAATATAATATAAAAATAATTATTTATCTTTATATATTCAATCTTTACGTAACAATATAATTAAATTATTTAAAAATATAAATACAAAATCTAAATATTATTTTTAAAATATGGTTACATTTTTATAAAAAATATAAATAATAGAAGATAATCCATGAATAACAAATTTCTCTAAATAGAAGTAAAAAAAATTCAAAATTTTTAATTTAATCTCTAAAATTATATATAATTTTTTTTTAAAAATTAATATTTATAGAATATAAATTATTAATATTAAAATAATTAAATATCTATAATTTATAAATATAAAAATATTTCTATGATATTAACAAAATTTTCTAAGACAATAAAGCTACTTTTTTTTAACTTAAACATCTTAAAAATTTTAATGTCAATTTTAAATACTTTTTTTTCAAGTTTTCGCATTATTGCAACATTTGATACCAAATCTTCATTGTGAAATGGATAACATAAGTATTTCATTATATAATGTTTCTTAAGTTCTTTGAAAACATAAAAAACATCTATATGTTTGAAAATAAAAATTACATTATTTGTATCATAATTTCATATTTTTAAAAGGTATTTATAACAAAATTTGAATGAAAAATATTGTAATAAAATAATAATATACAAGTGATTATTTCATATTTTACAAACTTTTTATAATTTTTGTTTAAATTTAAAAATAATTATTATATTGGATAAATTGAAAATATTATATATGAAATTGAAGAATTTAAGTATTAAATTTATCAAATTAACTTTCATAACTAAATCATCAAGCCATAGATATTAGGGAATTAAATCATCCTTTTAAAAAATAAATTATTGAAAAGTTCATATTATATATGAATATATCTCCCGTCTAACCTACAGTCCACAGAGACCAATTAGCATGTAAATTTTGCTTCAATTGCTAAGAGATTGTTTGAACACCAAGAAATTCCATTGAAAAAATATCAATAATATATTGAGAAATTTAAAAACAAACTAACAATTTTAAAATTTATAACATTAAAAATTATATCATAATAATATTAAATTTTATCTAATTCAATAATATTTAATATTAAATTGATCTAAATAACTATAATTTAATTTAAACGATATTTAAAATAAAATAATACGTAAAACTTTTTTTCAATAATTTAAATATATGAATTAAACATAAAAAATATTATTTTTATAATTATAAATTTTAATGATATTTATTTTATTATTCCCCGATAGTTTTGAGACTCGTATATTCTTTATAAATATTTTTAAATTTTTCCAAAATATCAAGTATAATATTAGATTTTAATGAAAGTTAATAATAGTTAATTAATGATATTTTTATATTTAAATTTAAGGTTATTTTTAATATTTTAGTTAAAATTTTATAAATATTTTCAAATTTTTCAAAAATATAAGTATAACAATTGATTTGAATGAAAGCTAATAATAGTTGACTAATAATATTTTTATAATACATTCAAATCTAAGGTTATTTTTAATATTTTAGTTAAAATTTAATTTTTTATATTTTAGTATTAAATAATCAATGATATTAAAATAATAAAATAAACAAAAATAAAAATTTATTTTTATATTATCTAATAATATAAAGTATAAAAATAAATAAATAAATCCACGTAAAATTGAAAAACTATACACAACAAATTTTCAATTAAGAAACTAAAATTGAAATACATGGGAATTAATGTATACTTTTATTTTTTTAATAATAACAAATGTAGTAGATAATAATAATAACAAATGTAGTAGATAATAAACATATGTTTTACTTTATTATTATTATTATTATTAATGTGTATTTTATTAATTTAGTAAAAAAAAAGAGATAATAGATAAGTTAATATTGTTATTGATAGAATCTATTTATAATAATACATATAACCTAAATGTCATTAGAAATATAATATTAAGGACATTTATAAAAATAAGATAAATTTTATGTTTATGAAAGATATTTTTTTCAATCTTATTTAAATAAATTTAATATCATACTCGTAACTAAATATTGAGACATTAATTTGATTTGAATCGTGAGTTTAGTTTAATTTTTTAAATGAATAGTTTAACGATTATTTTAATTTTATAAATTAAATATATTATACACATTTTTTTTAATTTTATATACTTTGATCATTTTACTCTTATATTTTTAAATATTTTAGTCATTTTTTATTAATTTTTAATTTTTTTAAATTTTTTATGAAAAATTTAAATTGAATCAAATTTAACCTACTAATAAATATTGATATATATTTGAAGAGAAAAATATATTTAAAAATTAAATAAATATAAAAATAAAATTATTAAAATTTATTTAAAATAATTAAAGTGTTCATAAATATATGAAACTTTATATGCATTTTTTCATTTTAAAATATAGGTAACTTTTTATAATTTTATGTAGTATTTAATTTTGAACGTTAACATAGTCGATTCAAAGTGTATTAAAACAAAAACAAAAAAATCAATATCGACCATATTTACTTTAGAATCAAACTTTAGGCTTCAATTTAATTTTAAAAAATCCAATCTCAAAAATATACATTTGCTATTCGCATATAACATTATTAGTGTATATCAATTATTTTATAAATCAACGTGTTCAACCGTGCGGGTTTAATCCGGTTTGATGTTCATTGCTACTCATCGTGATTAGAACTTGATTACAAAGATTTTTGGTTAATAGATTAGCTATTTTGGCCATAAGGGTGTTAGTAACCTTCTTTAAGTTTATGCTTTTAGGATTTATGTTAGGTTAATTTGTGTTTTCTCTTATCCTTTGTTTAAAAAAAATAGATTCAATATTGTTATTATTATTGGTATAAAAAAATTTAATTATTAAACTAAAAATTGTGCTCTTAAAAATAGACCTACTCTATTAAAATAATAATATTATTGGACAATGTATTTTTATGTCAAAGTAACCTCTTCTCAACGATATCTTTTTAGGTCAAAATAACTCCTAGTAAAATAGATAACATAATATAAAATGAAGTTCATGATGAGATTGTTAAAAGTAAAATGTGTACAAGTAATTCATTTGTTGGGTGACATTTTGTATCATTAATTATTGATAAATATATAGATAAAAATTTATATTTTATGCAACAAAAATCAATATTTAAACTTGTTAAGAAATCTAAATCCTATATCGATTAACGGTTATAATCTTAAATAATTTTTAATTTTATGACCTAAATTTTGAGATAAAGTTAAATTTAGATCAATTAACATGATAACAGAGTTGATTTTTTGGTGATGTTGGGCTCCCTTTGCACTCTCAACTTTGTTCATTGTCACTGTTGAGTTATGTCTTATTCTTACCGATGTGAAGAATGATTGTTTAAGAACTTAAGTCTCACATCGTTAAAATACTGATATTCCGTTGTATTTATAATTCTAAAAAATCTTTCGCTTAATAACACTGATTTTGAAGTAAAGTTAAGTCTAACTAAATAATACAATTTTTGTTCATATATTTGTACAATATGTATAATAATACATTGAAAATGGGAAAAAAACAAAATAAAAAATTGGACTCAAATGTTACTGGGTTAACTTATGGTCTGACAATGTGGGAAGTGGAGTGGAGTGGAGGGGCCTGATTCTACCCTTAACCTTTCTTCATTTTTTCGTCATTTTTTCGAAATTATAATAGGATAGAAGTATATAACATAGTGATAATTAAGAGAAGGATTCGACGTTACATTGAAATAAACGTCAAAATAAAATCTGTGTGTCAATGAATACACATAATATTACACATTAGCTTGACTGGTCGCTCTCAGCTTAGCTCTTTAGCATCAGTGGAGCCGCAAGATTATTGATATTTAGTGGCTCGATATATTATTTTACAAAATGATTTATTGGAAGATTATTTTTGAATGGATAAATATATTATTTATAAAATAAAAAATTATATATAAAATAATTTATAAATATTTGAATTTTTATATTATAATTATAAAGATAATATAAATACTATTAATTACTTATAAAATTATTTATACTATATTTTAAATAATATTTTGAATAATATTGTCAATAAAATGGGGGTTTTGAGGGTTTGATATCCATATCCCAACTCTAATTGTTTGGGAAGAGCTGGCATATATTCTCCTCTAGAGTCCTAGGGAATTTGTGAAAATGGGGTATTCTTTACTAAAAGATGATATGTATTTAATTATACATTAAGTGTTATAAATTAATAAAATTTGTTTAAAAATAAAATAAATTTAAATTATGTTTAATAGATATTAGATATAATTAAGTTATTTATTTTAATATCAAAAAATTAAATTAATATTTTTTTTTATTAAATTGTTACATTTTTTTAAGTAAATATATAATAAATTATTTAAAATTTTAAAAAAATTAGGTTCATAGATTTTATGGAGCGGAGAATATAATCCCTAACCCACCCCAAAAAGACATTTTTTCCATTGAGATTTTCTTAATAGTGAAAAAATTAGATTTTTTCCATAGTTATCCATCATGATGAAAAAAATAAACAACAATACTTTCAAACCATAAAATTCATATATTATGACGGATTACTAACAAATTTATGTACAATCAATTATAAAGATGATGAGTTTATATACTAATAAGAGCTAAAAAATGATAAAAATAATAAGAAAAATAAGTGCCATTTTTTTATATGAAAAAATATAAGAAAAATTAATATAAAGAAAAGAATAAAAGAAATATAAAATACAGAGCATAATAGAAAGAGAGGAGATAAAATTTTGTTTGATGTTTGTTGCTCTTTTAAAGGAAATATTTTTATTTTTACTTTTATATACTTTATTTTAATATTTTAATTTATTATTTATTTTAAATAAATATATTATTGATACATACATAATTGAAACTCAAACTTTAGATATTTTACATGTCTAAATGTGTTATGCCTCAAAAAATGAGTGCACCGTATAGAAGAAAATTTAAAAGTTCTTTTTAATAAAATTTATAATAAATTCAATATATCTTTATTTAAATACAAATTTAACAAAAATATATTTAAAATTCAATAACACATTGATACCTAATTATTAAAACATTAAAAGAAAAATTATTTAAAATCATGTCTCATCATAGTCGTCAAAATACATGATATAATATAAAATAAACAAAATAAAAATAAACTTATAATTTACTTTTAAATACAAACAATTTTATTAAAACTTATTATAGAGTAAAAGAAAAACGGGATGAACTACGAGTAGTTTAATAGGAGTCTAATCCATAATGTTATAATAAATATATATTTATTATGCATGTTCTGTATACTCAAATTCATGAATGAAAATAATCATTATTATCAATACACGTGAGATTTTATTTATAAAATTAAAAATATATTTATACTTCATCGCTTCCAAAACTAAAAGAGTATATATTTTAAATATCTCAATGAATACTCGTACAACCTCATATGTATTTATTCACCAAAATATATAGGCATGTCAACGCCTAAGATGCATAAGAATCTACCTTTGATCACATATACGATCATACTCTGAGATACATATGACACATATATTGGTCAACATCAACGTTATATGGACCCTTGTTCATAGACGGTCCACTTTGAGACACAATAAGGGTGTAATTTCGAAGCTAATACGTGATCAAACTCTAAAACCTAATAGATGGTGCAAAACACAACGGATAATCCAACACCAAGACCCATGTGAATGCAATACATACTTGTAATCTATCAAAAATAGTCTGTTCTAACCTATAACCCATAAGTACCATATTTTACAAGACTCAAATACATGCATATTTTCAACAAAAAAGTACTTTCATGATACATATATAAAAATCTCAAATAACATATTTATTATATCTCACGTAAAAAATTAATACTTATTTTATTTAAATTTTTTATATATACATATTAAAAATGCTCATAATAATTATTTCATTTAAACAATATTTATTACATTTATTATGAAATTATTTTACTTAAACTCTTAGATATTCTATCCCCCAAATGCATTCTAAATTTTATCAAAATTTTGAACAGTTTTAGAGAAAGAAGAGAAATTTTTTGACCGAGATAATGGAAAAAATTAGGCCTCTTTATAAACAAAAGGGCATCAATCACCCTTGACGGTGGCTCATCGGTTGCTTAACGATGCTACAATGATCTATGTAAAAGTTTCAAATTTTTTTACATTCAATTCGCTTTTTCACACGAATTGATTTGAAAAATCCTTACACTAATTTTTTTTTTTAAAATACTTTAATAATTTATAACGAATTTTTATAAGGTGATTCTATAAATTAATTAATTTTTTATTTTTTTATTTTAAAAAATATATTTATATATAATATAAGAAATTTATCTAAAAGTTAAACTTGACTTCAACCAATATATATATATATATTAAAAAATATTAAACTTTTTATTATTATACAGAAAAATGTATTTTAATTTACTAATTCTTAAATTAAATATTATTAATTTTGTTATTATAAAATTAATACTTTAATATAAAAATTGATCTATTATAAAGGAAAAAATCTTATACGTAATACAAACATAAATACGTAAAAAAAAGAAATCATCTTTAACTCTTTATTTTTATAAAATAAAAAAATATGTTAAAAACAAGGTGAGATTGATATTAATAAAAAATATGTGATTTTTTGAATAATTATAAGACTTAAAATACTCATTTAATAATTATAAAATTAAATATATTTTTATATTAATAATAACTCACTCACAGATTAAACAAACAATATTTAAAAAATAATAATTACACCTCCAACGCTATTAATTATATATATATGTGTGGTAGTTCCAAGGCTCTTGAAATGTGATATCCTAGAAAACGAAGCCACTAGTGAACAGACAAGCATCAAAATGTAGGCCATTTTTTTTAAAATATAAATGAAGACCATATTCTGGTCTCAACAATTTACCACTTTATCTAGGTCCAAAAACAGCTCCAAGACAATTTTACATGTAAAACAAGCAACAACCCATTTACCTAAACACAAAATTCTAAGCATGAATGAGCAACTCCTTTTCACAATAGACCGCTACTCAACAAAAATTATAATCTAATAATAAAGCTAAACCTCATTCAAATTGCCCAAAAGCTCTCATCTGATTTACCATTTGGTTCATTTCTATTAAGCAAAAGTCCTTTACTTTCTTCATCTTCCTCACCCTTTTTGTCTATCAGCTCACCACATGAACTCATTTCCAAGCTTGTCAATTTTTTAGCCCTCAAAGCCTCAATATCCCAATGGGTTCTAACCAAAACAACGTAAAGAACAGACACTGCACAAGCTACTTGAGCAGAGAAAAGACCATACCATAACCCACCAAAGCCTAGCTTAAGCCAAAAGGCCAAAACAACAGCAACAGGAGTGCCTATAAAATAGAAAGATCCCAAGTTGACTCTAGCAGCTATAGCAGGCCTAGCTGTTCCTCTTAATACACCACAGCCTGTCGTTTGTGGACAGTTGCCAAGCTCACAAAGCCCTATAATGGGCAAAACTGATGCTACCAAAGCTTTGAGAAGCTCATCCTTTGTAAATAGCCCTGCCCATCTTTCTCTAAGAATTACTGTCCAAGTCACATTGATAAAGCCTATAAAGAATGCACATCCTAATGCAACTAGAGCTGCTAGCTTGGCTTTATGTGGTTTGTCAGCTCCTAGCTCATTTCCCACCTGCACATATAAATTGACATGCACTTTTAACCGCAAGTACTTAGTTGAGCCTTGAAAATTTTCCAAGTGTGAGAAATACACTTTTCATGAATCTAAGGAGTTGGGGACCCCCATCCTTAATAGATAGCTTCAGATGAATTGAATGCTTTGTGAGAAATGCTATTTTTGGTTCACTTGTACTGGTTGGGCAGATGAGTCACAACTCACAAGCCCATGAAATTGCGACTTTCACTTTAAGAACAAAGCAAATAGATGCATGTTTGTCCTACACTTATTTTGTCCCATCACATTACCTGGATGACCAACCTGGGTTATCAAAACCCTTGCAATTTGATTTTTTTCTTCTTCTTCCGGTTTATACGTGTCTCATACAGATTTTTTCTTATGTAAGTGTAAAGGAGATTTGACAAAAAATTTCAACTTTAACCAACAAATAGTTATCATTTTCTAAAATTTTCTTTACTGGAATTGAGTTTTCCGTGCTACAACTATAAAAAAAAATTTCCCGAATATAAACTTTCATTTAAACTTGGAAAAAAATTTATGATTCAACTATTTCTTGTAAATGCACGTCTGAAATTTAAAAAAAAAAAAGCTTTTGGATTAAAGATTTTAATATATATATATATATATACATTAAAAAAATGCTTTAAAAAGTACATTTCGTTCTTCCTCGTAAATACACAAATGCTATGCTTCTTCCAAAAATCACTTATTGAATCACTTCTGGCATAACTACATCTAACAAAAATATAGACAAAACACACCCTAAATATATCATAACATATTGTAGATTCAATCATCCATTGAGAAAATAATTTCTTGTTTTTAATAATTTCTTATCTCACTCAGCTTTTCACACGTTATGAATATTTACAGCAGAAGGCAAACAAATAAAAGTTTAAGAAACAGAATTGATCATTATCTTTATTGCAAAGTAATATGAAAAACAAATGACAGAAAAGATATAAAAGAAAGCAAAATCATTTTGACATAAAGCAAGAAACTTTACCCTGGTAGAGACACAGCCAGAGAGAGCCAAAGGAACAGTGTACATCATGCTAGTGGTCTGAATAAGAATTCCAGTGGCCGCCACAGCCAGAGTTGGATTTGGCAAATAACCAGCCATCACCGTCACAATCTCATACCACCACCACTCCAAACAAATCCCCAAACAGCTGGGGACTGCTAATTTCAGAAGTGGGACCAACCCACCACAAACTTCTCCAATCCCAACCGTCCATTTCATCTCCCCGTTTCTATATCCCCACCAAATGTACCCTGCCATCAACACTACCATGTTAAGGTTGGTAAGCACAGAAGCCATAGCCACACCTGGGACTCCCAAACCCATCACCAACACCAAAATCAAATTCAGAGGCACGTGGAAGGCCACAGCCACCATTGTGCAGTACATCATGGGTTGAGTTACCTTCTGTGACCTCAGAAAAACTCTCAGAGGTTGCAATAATGTGTTCACTAAAAGATCTGGCAATGAATAGAAGCAATATATTGATGCCATCTCTGTAATGCCTTTGTCTTGACCCAACAAGAGCATGATTTTCTCAAGGTTTAGCCATAAAATACTGATGGGTATAACAGCAAGGAAAAGAATTAGGACCATACGGTGAAGGGAGAGAATAAGCAAATCCCAGTTTTTGCTACCATAGGCTTGGCTACAAACTGGTTCGAGCCCAGAAGCAAGACCCATTAGAATGGAATAACCAGTGATGTTAGTAAAACCCAAAGAGAGTGCACCTCCGGCTAGTTCTAGGCTCCCAAGTCTGCCCAGAAATAAGACTGAGACCACTGCTCGAACAAAAACCAGGAAGTTCATGGCTGTTATTGGTAAGGCCATGCCCCATAGTTCTTTTAGCTCCTCTACAATCTGTAAATTCATGTCAATACTGAGAATAAATTAAATGGGCAAAGAAAGAACAGTTATAAAGTTTGTGTTCTTTTCTTTTTTATGGTTTACCTGAGAAATAGATGGAAATTTATAGGAACACAAATCAGGGTCTTTATCTGCCATTCTTTTTTTTTCCCAGAAAATGTTGTCCAAAAGAAGCTTGCTAAAATGACAAGCAACCTGTAAAAGAAAAATACTTAAATAACACACAAGTTCAATCAAACAGTGAATAAAAGTAAAACCCATGAAAGCCTCCTAAATTGGAATGTAACCCACCAATATTTTGATTCATAACAGACAAAAATTAATGAAAACAAAAGCTCATGAGTTATGACTTCTCTCCTTCTCTTTTTTCTGCTTACAGAGAACCCTAAAGTAATTAAGGAAAAAAAACTACAGATTTTGAAATGACCCTTTAGTTATCTTCGAACGATCACATCAAGTATTAAATGAATCAATATATATTATGCACAAAGAAAGCTCACCTTTAACACTTTCTCACTCTGCTTCTGATATTAGGCTCAGGGTAGCAAAAGCAGAGGCTAACAATGCAGAGAATGAAGTTAAAAAAGAGATGCAGAAGATTGAGTAAATACAGAAAAAGGGGCTGACGTGAAAAGAAGAGCTTTGTCTCAGAGAACCATTCCACGTCCAATTTATGATTTATTGGAATTTGGAAGACATGTATATATAAGTGAGAAAAATATTTAAATAAGCTTAAAGGACTGACTAATGTCGGCTACAGCAGTCTGAAAATTCGGCAAGAGAAAAAAAGAAGACAAAGTTTGGATAAAAGCTTGCTAGAGAGTAGAGAGAGCAGAGAAGTAGGAGGGTTTTAAACTTTTCATTGTTAGTGATGCAGTAAAAGAATGTCTCAGGAAGAAGAGGTGAAGCCTGAAGAGAGAGAAGGGTCGGTTTTAATGTCACATGCTTTTACACCATATGTAGCACTAAATCACTAATTATGTTGAAAAAGTACATCTAATGACAGTTAAAAAAGAGAATTAATGGATTGTTATTCTACAAGTATTCAATTATGTAATCATATATATTTTATTATATTAAGAAAAAAAACTGAATAGATTGAATTATCAATATACATTAGTTTTTAAAAAATATAATATAATTTATTAATTTAAAAAAATAATAATTTAGTTTATATGATGAAATTATTATTTTTAAAAAATATATTTTTAATTATTTTTAATATAAATATTTAATAAGGTATTTTTAAAAAAAATAAAAAAAATAAATTAATTATTTAAATATACATTATCAATTTTTTAAAATTAATAAACTAAATTATTATTAAAAAAATATTAAATTTAATTAACCAATTCTAAAAATTTAATATACTTTCCTAATCATCTATCCTTACAAAAATATGACTTTCAATACTAACATAATTGTGCATATTCAAGTGGTAGAGACGAACATTCTTTAATTTTTTTTTATTTAAATGAATAAATATACAATAAAAATATTATTCTTAAAATTTATAATTAAAAATTTAATTATATTATATAATCTTTATTTATATATGGATTTCTTTTAACATCTGAATTTATATATTTTTATTATTATAAAAAAATCTAATATAACCTTTAATATTAAACATTTTTAAATTCATTATCATTTACATTTATCTACTGCAATTTATAAATGGTATATATGCATGCTGAGACACATAACGAATCTGGGTTGCAATCTTGTGGCAGGTTCTAATTTCCAAGGGACTGGGGATGAAATATAATCATTCTTTATTTATCGTAATTATATCTTAATTATAATTCATATAATAATTCTTTTATTAAATAATTATATAAATTTAATATATTTATTAATAATATTATACTTCATTATATATAATTTATCATAAATGTGGAATAAATATATCTTCCAAAAAAGTATTAATGGAGCTCTCTAAACGATGGAGAAACTAGAAGAAACAAGGTACAGCTTATTCACATATAGTATGTAATTAGTATGGATATTTATCAAAAATATCTCAAAATTTTAAAGATAATTTTAAATTAATATCATAATTATTTTAAAAAATTTTAAAAATTTAAAAATATTTTTTGAATTTAATGTAAGTTAAAGTTAATAGAAATTGATAGTTATTTTCTATATATAAAAATGGTTAAAATAAAAAAAACCAAGAAATAAGATAAATAAAACACAATAAATCTCAAGATATTTTTTACAGAAAATTGTAATTGGTAAATAAAATTTAAAAATACAAAAAATAAGATAAAATCTTAAGTAACGAGATGAATTCAAATATTAATAATTTTCATAAATAAGAAAAATATTTCTAAGTAAATATGTAGCTTATTATAAAATAAGTATTAATATTAAAAATGTAAAAAAAATATAATATATTATTAATTAACAAAGAAACCATCATGCAAAAACTATTTAAAATCTCACAAAAGGATAAAAGAAAAATTAGATACATCTATTTATGAGTAATCCAAATATTAATAAAAAAATATTTTAGAGAATGAATAAATACACCAATAAAATTAACATTCTTAAATAATAGAACAATAAATAAAAAATATGCTTTATTAGGAATCATCAATAGAAACTTAATATACTAGAAATTAAAATTCACATTTAGGTTTAGCATTAACATTAATAATAAAAATTTAAAGCAAATATTAAGTTTAACTTATGAATTTAAAAGATGAGATTTAATGAAAAAAATCATTTATTTTCAATATACTACATAATAGGATATTCATTACCAAAGAGTCATAATAATTCAATATATACACAAAATAAATTCAAAGAAATAGATAAAACATTCTAATAAATTAGATAAATAATAAAACTAGAAATATTTATAGACTTTGAAATACATAAAGAATAAAACCTAGATGTTAGAGAAAAACTTTTAATACTAAGAAGAAAAATAATATAGTAAAAAAAGTAACATACAATAAATAGAATTTACAAATGATCAAAAGAAGAAGAAATAACTATAAAGTAAAAATCTCTCAAAGATATAAAATGACATATTACAAGAAATATAATTAGAAAATAATAGTTTTATAATAAGAATAACAAATAATCAAAAAACTATAATGAAAGCTTAAATTATTTTAAAAGAAAAATAAAAATATTTACAAATATAAAATAGTTAGAATAACTATAATGTAAAATAGTTATGACAACATATTATAACTAAACAATCTAAAAAGAGATCCATTAGAATAATTAAAAGAAAAATCACCAAAAAGATGTAATAAAATGATTATTGAAAAAAAAATGAAGAGAAATATATAGTTCTAACCTAATAGAATATAGAAAATAATTAGAATAACAATTTATGAATCCTGAAAATAAAGATGTAGGAATATTAGTAAGTCTGTTAACATTAATAGATGAAGAATTAAGAAAACATTATGAAGAAAAAATATGTTCTAATAAAGAATAAGATGATATGACAATAACAAGGAAAACTTATTCTAAACCAAAAAATTATAAAATTAATGTTAGAAATAAATAGAAATGAAACTTTGATGCTATAATTCAAAGAGAAACTTCTGATCCTCATAGAAATAAAAGAAATAGACAAAGATTAAATGAGCCTAATCTTCCAAATAAGAGAAGACAACAACCAAAGATGAAAGAATAATTATACTAGGGTAATAGATGATCTATACCATTAGAATTCAAACTTCAAAAAAATAATGATAAAACTAACTATTTAGACCTAGATTGCATTAGAAATAGAAAATAACATTAGATGAATGAACTAATGCAATGAGTATACTAACCTAGACATCGAAAACTACTAGTACAAATCCTATTAAATTTTAAAATGATTGGAAATGTTATAGTATGGTTTAGTAATTTATTAGATGACATACATCTTAAGATGTAAGGAGATTTTGCAATAGGAAGACAATATTTAGATAAAATAGTAAATAAAATATATAAAGAGTTCATAGGAGAAGATAAAAGAAAATATATTACTAAAACAAATAAACTAGAAATAAATGAGGCTAAGTACCATTTAACAAATATGAAAATTTGTGATATATGTTACAAATATTCTTTTTTCTATCTCCATTATCATAAGATACTTAACATACAATAACAACTTAAGGAAATGTTTTAACAAAAGTTATCAAAAAATCTATATAAAACTCTCGAAGAAAAATGAAAAATAGGAATATTGTAACAATACCATCTATTTTAGAAAGAATAATAGAATAGCTAAAATATTGGATAATTTTACCATATCAAAAAATAAATGAATATTATTATGTTAAAGAAAATTCTAAAATATATTGTGATAGTTATAATTATTAGATGTCATGAAAGTATAGATGTAGTATAAAACCTTACAAAAAAAATATAAAATGTTCAAGAAATATAAATTCAAAAAATAAGACTTTTTTAAATATAAAAAAATATAAAACCAAGAATCTTAAAAGAAAATATATTTCAAAAGAAAAAATTTAACATGAAAGAAAATTATAGTTTATTAGGCAACCCCAAAAAACTTGTTAGAACAATTAACCTTAATAGGGTTATAAAATAATTGATATTATAATAATAAGAGAAAATTTTCATATCCCTATTATATATAAAGAGGAAATAGAAGTTGATTTCTTGTTAGAAAATAGTTTTTTAAACTTATGTCAACTGTTTATATAATATATAGATAAGATAAGTATAACAATATTAAAAGAAAAAAAATATATTTCAAATGTTAGAAATTTTAAGATTGGGTTATAAGAAAAGTTTATTAAACAATATAAAAAATGAAAACATGATGAGATGTATCAAAAACAAAAATCACATTTAAAAAATATAATAAAATTATAAGATGAAGATGATTTAGAATTTAATAATGTTAAAAATTCATTCTTAAAAGAAATGCAATAATATAAGATATTACTAAAAATAAGGAAATTACTTAGACAATAAGTTCAAAAAATATTTTAAATCTAAATATTAATAAGTTTGAATGCATAACAAGTATAAAACTAAAAGAATATAATTAGGTTATAAGGTAAAACCTATGGTTTATACTCCAAAAGATAAGAAGAATTTGGTAAACAAATTCAAAAAAAATTGAAACTAAGAAAGAGTCCACATTAAAACCCAACATTTTTGATAGAAAAAGAAGTAGAAAAACAATAAGGAAAGAAAAGAATGAGAATAAATTTTAAATCACTAAATAAATAAATAATATATGATAGATATTTTATCCCTAAAATGAAGAGTTATTAGCCTTAATCAAAAGAAATAAATATTTTTCTAGTTTTGATTACAACAACGGATTATGAAAAATTAGATTAAATAAAGAATCTCAACTATATTAATAGTCTTTAGCTACCCAAAATGACAATTTCAATAGATTGTTTAATCATTTGGATTGAAACAAGCACATAGAATATTTCAACAATATATAGACAACATTTTCAAAAAATATCAACTCTATTATTGTATTTATATTGATGATATATTAGTCTTTAATAATAATATCAACTATTATTATCTATACATATTAAAAATCTTAACAAAATGTAAGAAAAAATGAATCATATTCTTCGAGAAAAAGACAATATTAACATAACAAAAGGTCAAATATTTAGGACTTGAAATAGAAGATAAAAAAACATCACCTTCAATCCCATGTGTTAAATAATATATAATGATTTTTCAATGTCATTACTGATAAAAAATTATTACAAAGAATTAAAACAAGAAATTAAAGAAGTCAAAAATCTTACTCATGAAATAATGAGTCAAAAACAAAAACTAATAAAATATAAAGGAAAAATCTCTTAAATATGTCAAATGACATATTACAAGGAATATAATTAGAAAATCATAGTACCATAATAAGCATAACTAATAACTAAAAATCTATAATGAAATCTTTAATTATTATAGAAGAAAAAGTAGAATATTTATAAAATATAAATAAAACCTTAGAAGAAATCTTTAAAGAAGTAATATAAAATAGTTATGACAACATATTACAATTAGACATTCTAAAAAGAGATCTATTGGAATAATTAAAGGAAGAACCACCAAAAATATCTTATTGAATGATTCTCCATAATAAAAAAATGATAAAGAGAAATATATAGTTCCAACATAATGGAATATAAAGAACCAAATGAACATTTTAATAAACTATTTAACCATTTGGATTAAAACAAGCACAAGGAATATTTCAATAATATATGAACAACATTTTTAAAGAATATCAACCCTATTATTGTGTCTATATTGATGATATATTAGTCTTTAGTAATAATATCAACCATCATTATCTATATATATTAAAAATCTTAACAAAATGTGAGAAATAATGAATCGTATTATTCGAAAAAAGAAAGTATTAGCATAATAAAAAATTAACTATTTAAGACTTGAAATAGAAGATGAAAAACATCACCTCCCATATGTTAAATAATATACAATGATTCTTCAATGTCATTATTGACAAAAAATAATTACAAAGATATGTATGATGTTTAACATATGCGGAAGCATAAATAAGAAAATATTTCCAAGCAAAATCTAAGAAAGATTTTGTTTGAAAATAGAAAGATCAAGATATTTGTACATGAAAAAGCTAAAATGATAGGTAAAAAATTTACCAATACTTTACCATCTAGAACTAGATGATAAAATGATAATAGAAAAATATGTTTTACATAAATATTAGAAAGCCATATTAAAAGCAAAAATAGATGAAAAACATGAATATTGGTGTAGATTTACTTTAGGAGTTTTTCAATAAGCTAAAATAAATTATCATAGTAATAAAAATAACATTTAACTAAAAAAAGACAATAAAAAAGTTTGCTATATATATGATATTCTCAAAATTTATTGTTAGAACAGAAAATGAAATTTTTGGATATTTCTTGAGAACTAACAAAACAAAAGATTACAAACAAGGAAAATTAATCAGATGATAATAATGATTTAATCATTAAAAATCTTATTTTAACCATCTACTAGGAAAAAAGAATAGTTTAGTTGATGTTTTAACCAAAAAATTACCCTATTAATAATTTTTATAATTGTAAGAAAGATGAAAAATCTTGACATATAAATCGAGATCAAAGAAAAACAAATAAAAGTCTTAAAAGATCAAGTAAAGATTTTATATCTCAAAAATTACTCTTATGTGAAAAAGGAAGAATTCAATACTCCAATAAAAAAAAGAGATTAAAATCATAAAGGAAGAGGATAAAACCTCATAATTAATCAAAATAGAAAATTGTAGTTCTTTAAAAATTTTATGGTTTGATATAGCAAATGAAAAAGAGCTCATAGAAAAGAGTCTAGAAGAAAAAGAAAAGTATTATGTTGTGTACAACAAACCAACCATAGGAACATATAAGACATAGTCATAAGTAAGCAAAGCAATAATTGAATTCTCTAATGTAATGCATAAAACATTCACTAATAGGATTGAAGTAGAAAAAAGTTTTACAAATTATAAAACCCCTATACTTCTCAAACCTAGTGACGTATAAGCCAACCTAGAAGACTATGCACAAGCACTTAAAAACTAAACAATTACAAAAGGAAAGACGACAATGTTAGAAAAAATATTAAGATTAGTAATATTTAGAAAATAGATGATATATTTTTTATCCCCAAAGAAAAAAAAAAGATAAAAAACATAAACCTAGACTAATGGCTAAATCTTTATAATTTAGCAAAAAAAAAGGGAGAAAAAAATCAACTTAAAACTATGAAATTTTTCACAACAGAAAAAGTTCATACACTAGGAAGAAAACGAATCACATGCAATAGATTCAACATTACTAAAGAAGCAGATCCAAATATTTTTTACCAATTATTTTATTGTGTGAAGATTGAAAATATTTATCAAAGTAATAATTTAATGGAACTAAATTTTTTTTTTAAAAGTTTTAAAAAATCCATTATTTTTTTAATTTTTAGGAAAAGAATAAAAACAAATGATCGTTTAGCCTTTTTAAGATTTTTCGGTTTCATAATAGATTAGCATAAAGGAAAGTCTATAAGTCCTTATTATTTTATTAAAATAGGAATGAAATCCTCGGTAAGAACCGTAGACCAAATCAGGATTCTACTAGAAGAAGAGTTTGATGAAGAAATTCTTAGTTATAAAAGAACGATAATGTTAAGTCAAATATACCATAAAACAAGAGAAATATGAACATCCTTTGAAATCATAGTGCATTACTTTACAAGAGGGTCATAATGATCTCACACAGATCTTGAATATAATTTTAGAAGATATTGAAAAAATTATCAATTATGAAATATCATTCAACTGCAATGAATTTGATGTAGTTGAAGGAACCAAACAAAAATTTTGCCAACTAACAAAAAAAATTGTGGACCACAAGTGCCTTTATTCTATAAAGGAAAGAGAAGGATCCACATCTCCAATATCAAGAGTAGGCATGTTGACAAGTCATTTTTATTAAATAAGTGTCGATATAAATTTTTAAAAGGAATAAAGAGAGAGGATAAAATGTAATCATTATCTTTTTATGTGTTTTTATTTTAGAAAAGGAAGGAAGAGATATATATATAATATAATTCTTATCCTTTCATATGTTTTTAGAATAGGTATGTAAAATAATTGTTGTTGTGTCTATAAAAAAGCTATTGTATAATAAAAGAGGGCATAGTAAGTTCTAACCATATAACCAAAACATCCCTCTCTTCTTAGATAATGTTTATGCAAAATCTTAGGGAGTAAATTAACATAAAACTAGGATTGTAATGATCTTATTTTCTTAATAAATAAAAGTTCTATTTTCACCAAAATTTAATATCCTTCTTATATCTTAAATAAATATACGTATCTTATCTTTGGTTAAAAGTAGTTCATAATTCAGAAAGTGAGACTTCTAATAAGATAACTAAATATCAAATACAAAGTAGCAGACGAAGATGGATCTATATTCATTAAAGCAATCCAAGATTAGATACAATTGTAGGTTTTGTTTGTTAAAAGATAATATTTATTTGTTAAAAATACAAAACTAAAAAATTAATCAATATTTAATTGTTAAAAATATGTTAAATAAAAAAATCAATAAGAGTAAAAAATAATTTTGTATCATAACTATAGAAAAAGAAAAATGCATCATTGGATGAAAACTTAAACCCGCTAAACATTCAAAAACATTTGTGATATTAACTATAAATTTCATAGATATTAGAGCTTTTTTTACAAATCTTAAGGATATAAATGAAGATATACTAAATCAAAGGGATATTAGTGATCTTTGTTTAAGCCTAAAGTGTTGTTCAGTCTACTTGTTAAAAAAATATTTTTTAAGTCTTTTTATTTGTGAAAAAGATGCTAGACAATGATAAAATTAACTTTTAATCCAATTTTTTGTTAAATATAATAAAATAACGCATATGACACATACATATTTTTATTTTTTAATAGACATATATCTAATAAAATAATTTTTAATTTAAAATTAGTCAAATTTTTAAACAAATTTCAATCAAACTTAAATTAAATTTTTATTTTATAATGTGTGACTTTAGATATTAGACAATGAAGATTTCATTTAATATTTTTTAAAAATTTTGTTTGATTTTGAAACAAAATATTTTTAAAAAAAGTTTGAATAAATTTTAAATTAAATATATATTTTTATTTATATGTTTATCGAAAAATATAAACATATATGTGACACATGTATTACTACATTATATTTAACAAAAAAATTAGAATAAAGTTAAATTTTTACTTATCTAATATCTTATTCAAAAAACAAATTAATTTCAATGACATTTTTTTCGCGAGTAAAATAATTCAAAAATATTTTTTCTAGACTAAATAATGCATTTGATTTAAACAAAATGATAATTTAGACACTTAAAAAAATTAGAAAGTAATGATTATGACAATGGATGAAATTGAAGATGACATCCTCTATACATAATATTCACAAAATTTTATATTAATAAGATGTCTACAAAATATCAATGGATAATAGAAAATATCCATAAAATATTCATGATTATTTTTATTTATTTTTTAATAACTTATCATTAATATTAATTTATTTATGTTAAAAAAAATACAAAAAATTGTATTTAGTTTTTTATTTTGTCAATAAAATTTATTTTTGTATATTAAGCCATTTTGTTATGTGATAAATAATCATATTGCTTTGATATTTTTAAAGTTTTATTAAAAAATTTATAATTTTACTGGAGTTTCTATAATTTTTTTGTGAAATTTTCTAAAGTTTAACATGGATAATGAATTTTTTGTGACATTTTTATAAAATTTATAGGGTAAGATTATTGCCCGTTAAAAAAAAAAAAACTGTTCACAATTCAAATATTATTATTTTTAGGTCTAATATAACTATTTTCAAATAAAAGTATAATATTAAATAATAAATTCATTTTTACTTGATAATATTTTTTTGTGTTTGGTAATAGATTTATTCAATTTATATGTTGATGTTTTAATATTTTAAACTTTTTTTATGACTCGTATGATATACTGATTCTAAAATTTTAACTCTATTCATCATGGTTGGCCAAGTAATTACGGTGTCCTATGAGTGACTCATTACAAGAACTCATTTAATACATTTATATTTTAGATTCAAAATATTAATATTTTTTTAAATTATTTTATTTAAAACAATATTATAAAAATAAAGTTTTTCATCCTTTAAATAAAGTATAATAGAAAATCTCATAGTGAATCAATTAATGTAACAATTAATAATTTTAAGATCATTTATAAAATTTACGTTATAAACACCATAAAATGTTGTTTTTTTAAAATTTAAATAACTAAAATATTAAAAATAATTTAAATTATAATTTTTTTTAAAATGAAGTTCAAAATTTCAATTCATTGCTTTGTAAAAATGTTAATCTTTCGATTAATTCTATATATAATTATATTTTTATGATTTAATAATTTCATTTTTCAAAATATACTAGAAAAATAAAATATTTATTAAATACATATCTATTTTCATGTACAAAATAATTCTTACATATACTTAAATATATTTAACATATTATATTTACTTTTTAAAAAGTAATAAATTTATTAAATTTAAATAAACAAATAATTTATCTTATACATGACAATGTGTATACTCTTTGACATTATACATATATAAAATAATAAATAATTATGATTGATGTGATTATTGAAAAATAGTTAATTGAATGTTCATCAACTAAAAATTATTAAAAAATAAAAAATATATAATTAAATAATAAATTCATTTTTACTTGATAATAATTTTTTTTTGTATGTTAATAGATTTATACGATTTATATGTTGATGTTTTTGATTGATTTTGATAAGTTAAATTTTGTTTATGACTCACATTAACCAATACCCTCTTTTTGATATACTCATTCTAAAATTTTGATCCATCCATCATGTTTGGCCAATGACCAAGTAATTGCGGTGCCCTGTGAGTGACTCGCATGAACTCATTTAATTAATACATATAAATTTTAGGTTCAAATATTATAATATTGAATGTGAAAATAAAAACACACATATGTATTAATATTTTTTTAGATTATGTTATTTATAAAAATATTATAAAAACAATTAGTTTTTCATACTTTAAATCAAGTAAATAGAAAATCTCATAGTAAATCCGTTAATGTTTTAAGATCATTTATAAAATTTACTTTATAAACACTATAAAATAGTTTTTTTCAGAATTTAAATAGCTAAAAAATTAAAAATAATTTAAATTGTAATTTTTTTTTCGAAATGAGGTTCAAACTTTGAATTCATTCCCTTTAGAAAAAATATTGGTATTTACTAGTTAGATTAATTTTATATACCTTTAGAGAGTTAATTATATTTTTAATATTTAATGATTTAATTTTTTAAAATATATAAGAAAATAAAGCATTTATTAAGTGTATATCTGTTTTCATGTATAAAATGATTCTTCCATATATTTAACATTTTTTTATGTTTTTCAAAAAGTAATATATTTATTAAATTTAAAACAATGAAAGAATTTATTTTATAAATTACAATGTGTATACTCTTTAAAGCAAATATAATTTTTGAATATTTTGCAGCCAATATAGAAAGTAAATAAATGTAAAAAAAAAATTCTCACAAAGACACCGTACAAAGTTATTAATAATGGTTTGAAAAATAACTTACGGCTGAAAAAATATGTAAAACATAAAACCAAATGATACATACAATTAGGGTTGTGCAAAAAATCCGATCATTCGATCAATCCGATCCGATCCATTAATTTTTCATCCGATTCGATCCAATCCGATGGTCGGATCGGATGGAGATTTTTTCCATCTGTTAAGTGCGAATCGGATGGTGAATTTCACTGCGATTCATCCGATTAGATCCGATCCGAACGAAATTAATTATATATATATATTTATTAAATTAAATATATATATATATATATTTAATTAATATATATTTATTTAATTTTTTAATGTTTTTTTAAGTCAAATAATTTTATGTTATGATTTATGTAAAAATTTAAAAAATTTATTTAAAAATACAAAAAAATAGAGTTAATTAAATTTATTGGTCGGATTGATCGGATTGATCGGATGTCATCCGAATAGTTTACGGATCGGATTGAGCGGATGTAAGAGGTGATCGGATCGGATGTGGATTAAGATGTTTCAATCCGAACAGATGGTCGGATCGGATCAAATAACAGTAAAAAATACGGTTTCGATCCGATGAACAGCCCTACATACAACCCGACAACAAGAGAAAAGAACATTTAAATATGTATTAACATTTTCCTTGGATATCTTTAAAACTTTATTTATTACCTACTTATGCTATAATCATATTTAATATATAATTATCACCATATCCTCGTCATTAGCATCATCTTCACCTTTTGCATTTATAGTTGTCATGGCAAAACTTAAAATCAACAAACTTAAAAAATAGGTTTTTTTTTTCTTGAAACGAGCAAATTAAAAGAGACTGGTATTGAGAAATTCATAACAATTTTTTTTAATGACTAAAAATGGTTAAGGCATTAGTACAAAACATAGAATCTTATATAAAATTTTGAAAATTTTAATAAAATATATATTGAATTCTTTAAAAATTTGTTAAAATTTATAAATTTTTTAAAATTTAAAATATATTAAAATAACTTTAAATTTTAATTAAATAAAGACACCTTAAACATGCAAAAATTTCTATGAAATTTTACTTTCTCTCCCTTTATTTCTCCAACTTTTTCTCACCAACTTTTGTTATAAACATGAGATTACTTACTAATAAAGAGAAATTACATTATAACGTTAATCCTTCCAATTTTTTCCCCTTTGTACTTTTTTTTTAAAGAATGTACACTTAGATTAGCCATTCAAATTAGTGTAAAATATGTTATTTTAAAATTTTAATCTAGTTAAATCAAAATTTGAATAATACAATCTATTTTAACTCGAAATCTAATTAGATTCGAGTAAATCTGGCTTGACACTACCAAAATAATTTTAGGGTCGAGCTTTTAGGACCAAACATTTATATTCTTAATTGCGAGTTAAGTTTAAATTTTATAACATATATGTATATTTGAATATTGTATGTTATTATTTTTATAATTTATTGTATTATTTAAACTCGAGTATTAATTTAAATCAATTCAAAGTTTAAAAAAGTTTATCCTAAATATGTTTGAATGTTTTTTATGACTAGATTTTTACCTTGTATTTAATTTGAAAAATCATATTCGATCTGACTTGAAAATATACAGTCTTATAATACATAGCTCGTATCCTGCTCGAACCCGAAGTTTAAGGCTTGGGCTAGCATGACCCAACCCACCCGTATTTACATCCCTATAAATTAGGTATATTATTTATCTTTTTTAAAAATTAATACATTTTAATCAATTTAATATTATATTTTGAAACATTTTAGTTATTTTTTATTTTTTAAAATAAAAAATTTGATTAAAATCGAACTTAACTTTAATAACACGAAGACGTTAGATGTTTAAAAAGTAATATGCCTAAAAAGAGTTGGAAAATGAAATAAAATTAATATATTTTAATTACTTTAATGTTACATTTTAAGATATTTTAATAATTTCTCCTTAATTTTGATTTTTTGAAATTTTTAGAAAAATTTAAATAGAATTGAAATTAACTTTACTAGATGTTACATATTTGAAAAGTAAAATACCAAAAAAAGTTTAAAAAATTAAAATAAAGTAAGTAAATTAAAATTAAAATATTCACAAATATTAAATATTACTAAAAGATGATTATAGTATATAAATTTAAAATAAAATAACTAATATATTAAATACAAAAAATGCTTAATTGGTTAACTATTATCAAATGAAATTAACAGGCAGTTCATCTATCATGTTTTTCGTATAGGGTATAAAATTTATTTATTTTATATTTAAAAATATAATATATATAGATATATATAAATAAAAAATATTTTTAAAAAATAAAAATAAAATTATATAAATAATCAGTCATATAAAATTGAAGAGTTAAAAGAAAATATAAGTGATCGTCCATACAATTTTTTCTAATTTAATAAAGTGGAGCTTTTTGCTAGAATATTAATAATATATTTTTTTTCTTCCCAAAGTGTCATTCTTTAACGATCTAATCATTTCATATCTAACTTTATGAGTCTATTCGGCTTCAATTATGTACTCTCTTTTTTTCACTTAAAACTTCAGTCGTTAATCATGGAATTACTTTGGCTGCTTTACATTAATGTGTGAATGTGTTGGTATCACCGCTTTTTTAAATATGTTTATTTGAATTTATTTTTAAATTTTAATTATTAAATAAATAATTAAATAGAGTATGTTATTCCAGTCATACTGGTTATTACTAATTAGTATTACTCTATCTTTTAATATATTTAAATTTGGCAACTGAGTTTAAAAAAACGTGAGTTTTTATTTTATTTTATTAGAGTAACATCTGTAATCTCTAGGGAAAAAATAACTGTTATTAGAGTGAGATTATTCTTTTTGGCTTAAATTTTTTTAAAATGTTTGACCTTTTTAATAAAAATGTTAACTTTAATGTAAATTTATCATAAAAAAATCAATTGAAAAATTGAAGATATAATTGGTATTAATATAATATCTGCATTTGAAATGATTAGACATGGTGTAAAGTTTCTTGCTTGGGTGAGTAAAAAATTATGTAAGTGTAACCTCAGAATCTTTAATAAAATTGAAAAAAATATCTAACATGATAGAATTTATAATCAGATTTTCTAATACATGAGTCATAAAGTATAGAGGGTTGACATTGAAGATAATTTTATACTTTGATGTGATAGTTAAAGAGTGATCATAATAATTAAATTATCTTATGTGTTAAGTCTATTAAATATCTAATTATCTATAAGTATGAAATTAATATAATTATCTTAAAATAATAAAGATATAAAGATTATTCTTATTTATTTAAAATGACAATGTAGAAGATAATAAATAATAGATGTATAACTATCTACAATATTATGATAATTTAATCATTATCAGATACAGATAAGTTATTAGATTTATTATTTTCCATATATATAATCATATATGTATAATATAATAAGATCATCTGATATCTTAAATCTTATTGAAAAACTAATAAATCTCTTAAAAGTAAATCACGATTAATTGTTCTCTTTTTATATAATTATTAGAATGAGATTAAGATCTTTTCTACCCTTCATCTTAAAGTTATTTACTTGAGGATCATAGGGTACGAATACTACCCTTAAGATAGTTTAAGGTTCTAATAATTTGTTCATTTTGTAGATTCTATTGAGAATAATCCTACATGGTGTTAAAAAAAATTGATATCAATACTATTTATAAACATTACATTAGTATCTTTCTTAATCATTATAATACATCTATAAGAATCATGAGTTATTTAATTATCCAAAAAATTAACACAAAAAAAATGTAAATCTCGTACTATTTATAAATATTATATTAATATAGTTTTTAATTAATGTATGAAATCCTTTTTATACCCTAATATTTTATACTTAGAAAAAAAATATTTAACTCAAAAATTTATTATATTAACTACGTTCAAGATTTTTAATAAATATATACATATTATTAATTACTAAAATACCTTCATGTAATATATTTATGTTAGTTTAGGGAACGAAAGTTAATAATTATCTATAAGTATAAACACTTTGGGTATATTTTTTATAAATTCAATAAGATATAAGCAAAAAAATGTACCATACATTTTAGATAAGAGATAAATTTATTAAAAATAATCGTACCGATGACACATCACTACTACAAAAAGGGGCATTAAAGTCGGTTCAGTGAACCGACTTTAAATAAAATGACTTAAAGTTTAAAGCCGGTTCACGCGGTGAATCGACTTTAATTTTTTTTAAATTTATTCATTTTTTATTATACTCAAATAAAATTCTGTATTCGAGTAGAAAAAAAAAACCAAAATCAGTTTAGGAAATAGTTCAAATATTTAAAAAATAAAACATTAATTAACAGTAGAAAAATTATCATGGTTTTGTTCTATTTTATTCAAGATTATCATATTCTTCTCCTTATGTTATAATACAAAAATTTATACACATAATAACAGAAAAAAATATGAATAATAGGGGATCTAAAAGATTAGTTAAAAAAGAAGAAAACTCACTAACTGGTGCTGAAAATGGTAGTCGTAGGTGGCCAGAAAATGAGAAAGAGTGGAGGAGAAGTGGAGGAGGTTTTTGGTTTTTTAGAGTTCTACAACGCTGAAAATAGTTTCTGTCTGGAAGAAAAAAGAAAAAAGAAAAAAGAATTTATCCACGTGTGTAGCGTCGGTTCCAGGTGTCAACCGACGCTACGTAGCGTAGCGCAGTAGAGTCAGTTGACATGGCGAACCGACGCTACACATGGACGTAGCGTCAGTTGACGTGGTGAATCGACGCTATCCACGTAGTGTAGCGTCGGTTCGATACGTCAACCGGTGCTACATCTTACGTGGATAGCATCGGTTCTACAACGAATCATCTAAAAACCGACTTTATGTATCGACTTAAATACCCATTTTTGTAATAGTGCATGATTGAATTTGGTATTTTAGTAATATTTTAATTTTATTTTTAGTATCATTTTTTACTCTTAAGGTATTACTTAGTAATATTCATATTTTTAAAAAATGTATTAATTTAATACAATATTTATTTTATTATGGATATTTCACACTCATATTGTACATACACTTTTAGTGAAGTATATTTGTGGTATTGTCATCTTTTCAAACAATTTTTTTAATGATTTTTAATTTATTGTATCTCCTTATATTACACTTTTACTTCCTCATTGAATATATATTAAAGGATTCTTAATATCCTTAGTATACTAAAATTAGAATCATGGCTTATATTTATAAAATTATTTTGATTTAAATTTCAAGAAATTATAACAATTGAAAAAAATATATTTTTAAGAAAATATTATATTTTTTAAAATAATATAATTTTATTGTATTATTTTTATTTTTAATTATATGATAATATAAATATATATTATCTTATATTAAAATTACTTAATATTATTTATTTTTTACAAATATTAGTTCATATTTATAATAAAAATTCCAAACATAGGTAAAGAATATATATTTGACTAATATATATAAAGCAATTTTTTTTATAACAGCAAAATATTTAATTTAGTTATAAATTAATTTTGTAACTACTATGCTAATATTAATGATTAATAATGACCCAACAGTCACGAAGGCCATTATTAATTATTAATATTGAAGTATTATATACTAATTATTATTAATAATCAGTGCATATATATATATATAAAGAATTTTTTTTATAACTGCAAAATATTTAATTTAGTTATAAATTAATTTCGTGGCTACTGGGCCAATACTAATGATTAATAATGGTCAAAAAGTTTGCTAATCATAAAAAAATCTCTACGACTAAGCTGACTAAGGAAGATGGGGGACAACAAATTGCTTTTGGTAAAAAGGTTTTGATCTTCAAATCTATATTTATCGAAGAGAGAGGTGTGAATGTTTTTCGCATGATATAATAGCATGGATAAATGTTTTAATTCATATATTATAATATAATTAATATATTTTAATAAATGTTATTATAATTATTTAATTAATTTAATAAAATGCAAACTCATGTTTTATATTTTAATTTGTCCCTTTAAGTTTCAGCATCTACTTTATGTTGAGAATCCACAAGTGTTTTTATGCTCTCGGAGGGGGCAAAAGTAAAATAAATAAAAAGTATCCAATACTAAAAATGTGAAATTATATAGTTTATGGACTGATACGTAGGGAATTAGATGCTAATTCTAATATTTGGTTTGTGGTATTTATTAGTTTAATGATTTGACGGATCAGATGAATCTATTTTTAGTCGATTGTAAATAGGATTTAATATTGCTAGTGACGATTTCGGCTATGTATTCGAGATAATTATAATATATTTTATAAATATTACAAAATTTTGTTATTTTCGTTAAAAAAATATTTACTTATAATTCTTTCTTAAATTTGTTATCAAGTCTATTAATTAATTTATTTATGAACACATGTTCACAACATGAATTTAGATAACATATGTTACATCGTAATCACAATGTTTAAATGACTCATATATAAGTAATGTTACATACATATTTAAGTTCATTTAATATATGTTGTTGGTTGAATCAATTTTGATATTGTATGATAAAATTATAAGTCTTTTTAGATAGAGAGATTGATCTCCCTAATAGATAGATCAATCTCTAAATGATCTTCAACCGATCATGTCAAACTGCATACCATTAAAAAATGAGGTCTCGAAAGAGGAATCATCCCTTGTTCTGTTGGCATAACTTTTTTTTGAAGAGATTTATTCCCGTCATAGAGGGATATATATCCCTCGATAAAAATTGGTTGATTTTGTCTTATTTTAAGCATTTTTTTAATCTCAATCAGTTACCAACTTTATGTTATATTTTATTGTATCATACGAGTGACATTTTTTCATCTAGGTTCTCTTTAAATATATCACTTGACTTTTATAAATAACACATACAACTACAGAGTAGTTTTCAAGAACACACGATTATTACAGTCAGTCTCTCTTCTTTTTTACTCATCTTTATATGATTATATAAAAATGATTATGCTAGTATAGATCCGAGCCTGTGTTTTATATTTTCATGCTCATATAACTTCTTTTTTATTATGGTATTGCATATTTAAATCAAATAATTTTGTGTTAAACTATAATTATTTTATTTAATTATTAAATATCAAAGAAGTTATTTTTATTGAAATTGTGCTTAATCTTCTTACTTTAGGATTCGTTAGTTGATTTTGATTTAATTGATAAATGTTTTGAATCATCTAGTTAGGATTATTCATTATTAGATTCGTTCTAGAATACACAAAGATACTTATGTTTTTTGTGTTAACCCTAGCTACAGATTGATCCATGAATGTGTTTGATTGACAATGAGCTAATTAGAGCATTGGTCTTGATACCGCTCGCGTTAATCTTAAAAATTATAAAAATAGAGCAAGAGCTCGTAAGTTAGATATATTAGGACACTATCTTATGGAGAGTAGCATAAGATCGTGAAAAATTACGAGGACCTGTGGTTTTCTCTTAGCACATAATTGTGTTATACCTAAAAATATCGTATGTTATTTTTAATTTCGATACTCAACTTTTTACATGCGATTAAATGTCTAGTCGCTTTGTTTAGATTCTTAATTACATATTGATAAAATTTAAAAATAACCTATTCGCCCCTATTAGGCTTATCAGGTTCATTTTAGAACTATTAATTGATATTAGAGCCTATATTTAGTAATTTTGATTCGTATGGACATACATACTCACAAATGGACCTCATGAAAGAAGAATCATCTGCTAGACTCTTACTATTTGATGGTTATAATTACCACTATTGGAAGGCTAGCATGCAAGCCTATCTTATACAAGATGAAAAAGTCTAAGATTCTATTCTTGAAGGTTGGGAACCACCTTCTGTAACTATAGATGGTGTAACAACCATAAAGACTTAAAAAGAGTGGATCACTGAAAAAAGAACCCTTAGTGGATCAAATCAAAAAGGGTTAAGTTTTAACATCGATGGACAAGTTTTGTCGCATCTTCGACTACGCATGAGACTACAAAAGATGCATGAAATGTACTTACTCTTACTAATAAGGGAACTTTTTAAGTGAAACAAACAAAACTATGATTGTTAACATCTTAGTTTGACTATCTTAAAATGAACAATAGTAACACATTTGGTCAATTTTATACTCGTTTTTGTGATATTAGTAATGTTTGCTCTACATTTGGTGAGAGAATTCCTTAACTTATTCTTGTACACAAACTTCTAAGGTCTTTGAAAGAAAATTATAACATAAAGAGCACTACTATAAAAGAGAGCAAGAATGTTGACACCTTGAATATTAATGAACTAGTTGGGTTCATCCAAACATATGAGCTTACTCTTGAGTTACCCAAGAAGAACAAGGTTGTGGCATTCAAAAGCTTCAAAAAGTATCTTAATATAAAGAACCAATAAAATAACTCACTAAATAAGAGACAACACAATCAATTCAAGGACAAAATGTCAAAGGACCTAACCGTAGGGGTTCAATTGGTAAGAAATATAAACCTGTTGATTCTCAATATTTTACATGTAGTAAGTTGAGTCATATATCTATAGAGTATGAAAACAATAAAAAGAAAGCTAAAAGAGCACTCAATATTACTCTTAGTGATACAAAAGAGTTAACATGAGAACAAAAATAATTTAGAAGATGGTGGAGCCAACTATTGTGCCTTCAATGTAAAAGCCACTGTACATTCAAATGAATCCTACACTAACTCAGATGAAGATGATGAAGGAGTTAACTCTTATATTCTTTTAACTAAATATAATGTATTTAGCCTTTAAGAATTATTTAAGGATTGTATAGATGCTAAAGAAGAAATAGACAAACTTTTAATTGAAGTGGCAAAGTTAAATGAAATAATTACTATTCAAAAAACAAATACTTTTGTCTTAGAAAAGAAAATTTAAATATGTGTGAGCATATTAGTACTCTTGATTTAAGTATTGTATGAACAAAACAAGAAAACTAAAAACTTAAAGAAGAACTTGTTGCTATTAAGGAGATAATGAAAAACTTGACATTATGTGCTGAAAAACTGAACAAAGTTTTGAGTTATGGTAAGTCACATGGTGATACACGTGATCTTGGTTATGAGAATAATATATATACACCTTTAATATAAAAAACTGTAGGCCCTCTAACTTTACTTCTATTGTTACTACTTATGCACTAATAACTATTGCACCTATAATAGGAAAAATGTTAAGTCTATGTTTTATCATCATTGTACTAGAAAATGTCATATAAAACTAAATGTAGGTTTTTGATAAATACTTCTAAATTTAATAATTATTTCCATGTTTTTCACACAGTAAGATTCATAACTATCATTCATTTATGCATGTTACATTATATTCTAGGATGAATGAAAATTATAGTAACATATTAAAAAAATTTACTATGAAGCATGAAGTCTTAGGTTTAAAGAGGTAAGTGAAATTCAATACATTTAATTCTAGGACTTATAATCATTATCATACTATGCATATTGTATCTTTATTTGGGATGAATGTGAAAAACATAGCTAAGCCTAAGAACATGCCTATGAAATATAATGTAGTTGAGTCCCAACCCAAATGTATAGATAAACCAAAATTCAAAAATACTTGGGTTAAAAAATATTATTTTTTTGATCACCTGACCGTTTTTTATTGTTTCACCTAGTTATTTTTTGTAGAGCGCTTAAATAACCCTAAGTGAGCAATTTTGTAGAATTACATCTATTTTATTTTTTTTTAATTGTTAAACTTTTTTTTTCAATGATAAGTAGAACACTTTTTTGGCCAACAAGATAATGAACTTATTTAACACTTAAACACGTACAATCTTGTATTTAATGGCTTAACTCTTTTAGATACCTATTATATAAATGATTCTACAATTTTGACGTGTACAAACACATATATTTTTACATATGATGATCAGTGTTGGCATGAACTTTTTCACACACTTACAAACACACATGAATGTTATACTTGAAATTTATGATTTATCTTAAAAGATTTTAAGACTTTAATTAATTTTAACTGTAAAATTATGTTGAGTTTTATTTCTTATTTTCTAAAATTTTATCGTAGAAAGGTACCTATTATTGAGAAGGTTACCTATTGTGATGTGTGAAGATATCGCAGTATGCGAAGAGGGATACCTTACAACTAATGCAAAAATCATCATGCTAGATATATGATTCGTATATGTGAAAAAATTGAAAAGATTGTTCAAAAAGTGACTATACTTATAAAAATGCACTTGATATGCACAAAAAGAAAGAGTTAAAAAATGTTAAAATATAAACAAATAATCATGTATCTCATTTATAAAATAAAAAAAATTAAATTCTATCTTGGTAGATATGTTTTATTTTTTGTGAGATTCAAGACTCAATTGTAGTTTTATATAAGTGATACTTTTTTCTTTGAGTCCTTTTTAATTCATCATAAATGACTTAATTAGTATATTTGTAAAGTTTAAACATGTATACTATTTTAAAGTAAATATCAATATGTCATTATATGTGTTAAGTGTGTTACGTGCATCTTCTTCTATACTTATTTATACAATAAATAATTAAAATTTAAATAAGATGAGTTCTCAATTTGTTACGTGCTTGCTTGTGAGGTTAGTTCTTTATGTTGATATTTATAAAAAAAATAAAAATTCAAATTTTAATTTTTAAATTTTATTTATATATTCTCCTCATTTATTAACTTTTTAATTGATATAAACATTTAGAGAGTCATATAACTTTGGGGGTGTTTGCATTGCTTTGTTTTTACATTGCACTTTTTCCTTTAGGGTGAGTTTAGTCTCGTAATATATTTACATAAATAATTTTCAATTATTTCTTACATGTGTAATTTTTTCTCATTGCTTTGTCCCTTTCGCATGTCAAAAGGGAGAATAATTATCATGTTTCATGATGTTATGCATATAGGGAGACATATTCCTTATAGGGGGAGAATGCTTTGTCTTGCATCAATATATTTTAATTGTGAGCTAGATTAATGTGAATGCAGAGTTACAATAAAGATGATTTCGTCGGATCATAAGATAATTTCACTCTAGATTCTAGGACATCGATATATTTTTACTTTATTTCTACGAGTGTCGTGTAGTGTGTAAGGACCGTAAGTATTGGCTATTTTATTTGACAAAACATTTACATGTAATTTTTTTAAGCTTACTATCAAGTCTATCGAAAAAATTGAATAAAAGATCTGGTTTTGGATAGTTGTAATTGATGTATATCATTTATAACTATCATAAATAGGATTATACTCATTCATATATTAGCATATGTTCACAACATAAATCAAGATAACATGTATCGCATCATAATCATAATGCTCAAATGAATTATATTCAAGTACTATTGCATACATATTTAAGTGTATTTAATATAGATTTTGGGTTGAATCAATTTTGATATTGTATGATTGAATTATAAGTCTTTTTATGTAGAAGGATTGATCCCATTCTGGACCAATCTCTAAACGATCATCGACTGATCGTGTCAAGCTGTGTAACTTTAAAAAAATGAGATCTGAAGAGAGGGATTGATCCCTTGTTACCTTAGCGTAACTTTTTTTTAGAATAATCTATCCTTCTCATACGCAAGACATTTTTTCATCTAGGTTTTCTTTAAATACATCACTTGGTTATTATAATTTACATACACAACTATAAAGCATTTTTTAGAAATACAAGATTTTTACAGTCAATCTCTCTTCACTTTTGTTCTTTTATATTTAGGCTGAGCTTCATCATCTTACATCTTTATACGATTATGCTAGCATATATTTGAGCATATTTGTTTTATATTTTCATGTTTATAGAACTTCTTTTTTATTAGGATCTTACATGTCTATATTAAATAATTTTATGTATAATTATGGTTATTTGATTTAACTATTAAATTTCAAATAATCTATTTTTATTGAATTTGTATTTAATCTTCTTGCTTTAGAATTTGTTAGTTGATTTGATTTAATTGGTATATATTAGAATCATCTAATTAGGATTATTAATTATTAACTTCATTTTAGAACACATACGAACATTGATGTTTTTTGTTAACTCTAGTTGCACGTTGATTTGTAAATGTGTATGATTGACGAATAGATAATTAGAACGTTGGTTTGGATACCGCTCATATTAATCTTGAAAATTGTGAAAACAGGGGAGGGGTTTGTAAGTTAGGTACGTTGGTATAGTATCTTAGAGAGGTTAGCGTAAGATCAAGTTTATACTTAAATGCTTGATTTTCATAATAGAAAATTAAATGATACAATGGACCATTGGCTTTTCTCTCACGTAATAGTTGTAAGTGAGGTTGTTTCACCTAAACATATCATGTATTTTTTTTTTAAATTCTACACTTTATTTTTTTCCACGCAATTAAATATCTGACTATTTTATTTAGATTATAAATCATAAATTGATAAAATTTTAAAATAATCAATTTATTCTTCTATTTTATTAGGTATGTTTTTTAAATTTAAGTAGTTGTTTGTTATTATATTAAAAAACTATTTTCTAGATATTAGTTAGTTCATATTTGGTCATAATTTTTAAAAAAACATGGAAAACAACGTTTAGTTATTTTCTAAAAACATAACTATTTTAAGATTTATCCAAAAATTATATTTAAAAGTACTTTAGCCAAACACATATTCCTTATGTTTTTTATTTTTTTACGATAGAATATTAAGTTCGAATTGAATGATAAATGAAACTTTATGAAATCTGTTCTAATTTAATATAAATAGATTAAAATTAATTTTTATTTTGAAATGTGTACTGTTGATAATATTTAGTCTTGCACCATGCAGTATCCCTTGATTGATCTGTAAGTAAACAATTTGTAGTGCCATTTGTGATATTCAATTTATTGTATACTAAATCAACTGAACTATATAATATAATAATTATGACTTATAATGTACCATTAAATATATAACAAGTTTGACACGTGAATGATATTGGATTATGGAGTAAAAATGTTTAATATTTATCAAATTTTATTATTTATGTTTTCGCGTAAATTAATTTTAAATTTTAAGTTTATTAATTTTAAATTAATTTAACTAATCAATTTTAAATTAATTATTAATCGAATTTTATAATATATTTTTAAGGATGTATTTTCTAAACAAAGTTATCTTCTTATAATTTTTAATTCAAAGCAACTTTGTTGTTGGAGAGAATAACCGTATTAGACCATTTATTTAATTGAATGTCAACCTATAATCTTCTTTGTATTCTCGTTATGTTTCTTTAGCTAATTCTTTCGTATAAGTATGATAAAGTTTGTTTTTAATTGAGAATTTATTAAGTAAGAGAGAAACAAAAATTGTAATTTTTTTAGAAAGAAGATAAAAAGAGAGATTCGTATGAAAGGGTTACTGAGATAAAATAATGGGTTTTCTTTGGAAACAAGAGATTTAGAAAGACGATATAAGAGATTTTTTTTTGTTTTTTATTTTTAAAAAATCCAATTTTGTCTCTAAAAATATATTATTTTTTTAAAAGTTTAATTGATTGATTATATTTATAGACAAAAACCTATCAAAATTTTAAAAAATAGGATTAAAATGTCCCCACAAAGAATTATAACACTACCATTTATCTTGTAGTGTGGTATGCTTATATTGTAGGCATTAACCACATGTTTGGTTGGAGGAAATAAAATAGAATCAGAATTGATTCTTTCTATTTTTTGTGTTTGGTTGGACGGAATGGAGAACAGAATGAAATCAGATTACTAAAATAGAAGGAATCACAATTCTTTCTCCACATCTTGGTAATCATAATTCTATTCCCATCTAAACTTTCTTTTTCCAATTTTACCCTCACTTAAAATATAACCTTAAACTTAAATCCTAAATTTTCAAACCCTAAATTCCAAAACCCTAAACCTAAAATTTCAAAACCCTAAATCCAAATCCTAAAACCCTAAACCTTAAATCCCTAAACCCTAAACCCTAAATTCCAAATCCTAAACCCCAAAACCCTAAACCCTAAACTCCAAATTCCAAATCCTAAAACCCTAAACCCCAAATCCCCAAATTCTCAAACCCAAAATTCCAAAACCCTAAACCCTTAACCCAAAATTTCAAAACCCTAAATCTAAATTCTAAAACCCTAAACCCCAAATCCCAAAACCCTAAACCCCAAATTCCAAATCCTAAAACCCTAAACCCTAAAACCCTAAACCCTAAACCCCAAATCCCTAAATCCCCAAATCCTTAAACCCAAAATTCAAAAACCTAAAACCTTAAAACATAAATCCCAAAACCCTAAATCCTAAAACCCTAAACCCTAAACCCCAAATTCCAAATCCTAAAGCCCTAAACCCTAAACCCCAAATCACAAAACCAAAACCCTAAAACATAAATCCCAAAACCCTAAACCCCAAATCCATATTTCTAAAACCCTAAACCATTTTTAGAAAAATAATAATTTTAACCCTAAACCTTAACCTACAAATATAACCCCAAATCCTAAATCCCACATTCCAAACCTCAAAACCTTAGACCCTATTTAGAAAAATAATAATTTTAATAATATATTTTTTTAATTAAGTAATAATTATTTAGAAAAATAATGATTTCAATAATGCATTTTGTCTGACGAAAAAATAGTAATTAAATAACATTAATTGAACTTTACAGCATGTAGAGTATTAAGGTCATTTACAGCTTTTTTCATTCCATTCCAGTGGCAAACCAAACACTGTAATCCTGATTTCGAGCTTGATTCTAGTGGTAAAACCAAATAAAATTGTTTCCTTTCCATTTCATTCCATTTCATTCCATTCCAATTCCGATTCCATTTCACGAATCAAACGTGACCTAAGTTAGCTCATCTTAAACCTCCTCATATATATATGTGTATATATGTCATCATGTAATTATTTTATTTATATAAAAAAAGTTTTAATACTATTTATACCTCAATTCATAGATTATTTTCATCTTATATATCCCTATTCAAATAAATAAATAAATAATACATAAATTTAATGATTTAATAACAATACTCATATTCAAAAATCAACGCAAAACTTACAGGTATCTTAAATCTTTTTTAAAAAAACTTATATACTATGTATAAATATTATGCTAATATATTTATTAATTAATATAATATAATCTTTTTATACACATAATTATTACGAATAGAATTTTTATAAGTAATTTATAGCTTAATTTTTTTTCCCTTATATTGTAACGCAGTAAAAGTGATTCGATTTGGTGGGAGCATCCTAGTATGTATAGCATAATTACATGCATGCGAGGAGCACTTCCTATTTCTTTAATCAACTACCAACCAGCCGACACGTCCACTATTAATATTGTATAATATTGTTATTAACGACTTATATATACATGGTCAACTAGATAGGTTAACATTTAATTAATTATAATTTTAAATTAAAATTTATATATAAATTATCCACTTAATTTTGGGAAAGATTCTAATCCATCATATTATGCAAAGCGTCTCAAATAAAATTTCATCATTTGGGGAAAAAGGTTAGATTAGTTAGGTATAGAAGGTGACTTGTGCTAAACAACCCAAAAGGGCATCTCAAATAATTATAAAGTAGAGACCTCAAAAAAATTAGTGCGCAAAAAGATTCAAAAGAGGTAGACAAAACCTTTATCCTCTTTGTCTAGATCTTGATTAAAGAAACCCTAAATCTCAATAACAAAGCTTCATCTTCAATAATCACATACATATTCACCAAAATTAATTACGAATATATATATATAAATTAATAATAGTTTGATTCTTCTCGTACTCACTTTAAAATTTTTTAAATTACTTAAATACTTTTATTTAAAAGAAAAAAAATAACTTTTTAACTTTTTAAAGAAATTAATATATTTACCAAATTACCTAATCATTTAATTATATAGATTATATTTTAGGATTTTATTAATTAATTTATATTTATTAAATTTGTTATTTCAATTCAATAAATAAGACATAGTAATTGTAATTTAATTACAGACTAAAATGAATTGAAACATAACTATCTGAAGTGCTCTTAATTATCTATTTGTTCTTTCATTCTTCTATTCATCTAAATTATTCTAAAATTTCCTCACTTCCGTATATATTCTCACCCCTTTCATTTATTTATATGTTCTACATTATTACAATACAAAAAGACTTACATATAATATATAACTAAAGAGTTTTTTTTTATGAGTCCAACATAATTTTTAAAGAGTTTAAACGTCCCATCTAATGCATATATAGTACTTTCTCTAGTTTAATAATTAGATATTATTAATTAATTAATTACAGTATTTATTTTGAGGAAAATTAACAATATTATATACAAATTAGGTAATTGCATTTTAATAATTTCTCTAACATTTTGACAATATATGATACATCTATTTAAAAAGTTTACAATTTATGTAGGTGACGATAAAGAAATCGTAGAAAATCATGATTTAATTCTCTCTAAAAGAGCTCTTAAAGATGAAGAGTTGTCATAACCTTATAACCACCACTATGTTGGTATCCTTGATCGATGTGGGACTCAATACCTCACCTCACATTGAACGGGGACACCGCAAGACCGATTGAGGGACAAGTGGACGAGAGAGGACTCATCAGTTGACCCTAAGGACCTGCTTTGATACCATGTATAAAGTCATGACCTAACTCCCTCCAAAAGAGCTTTCAAAGAAAAAGAGTTATCATAACCTTATAACCAATACTATGCTGACATCACTGGTCGATGTGGGACTCAACAGAAACTACTGACTGTATAAGATAGAAGGGATAGTAAAAAAGAGAAAATAGAACAAAAATAAAGCAAATTACAATAAAAGTTTATGAGATATTGTATTTAATTTTTAATATCATTATTATTGAATAAAATTATTATTAAATAATTTTTTTGGTATAATAAAAAAATATATTGTGATAATATCATATCATTAGGTTTTCATTATGATACCTATACGAGTTTTATTATAGTAAAACATAATTTAAAATTAAACAAAGCATCTTCACTTTTTAATTTTTTGGGTAACCTTTTTTAGATCATATTAAAAAACCGAAAACATTGTGTCCATTCTAGCTAATTATTAATATGTAGACACTATATATATAACACTTTGTTAAAGGGAAAGAAAAAGAAATAATCTTATGTGTTATCGGCACTATAAAGTTCGTGCACGCATGTTTTGTTTGTGTTTTTGCATTTGGAGTTATTATACGTGTTTAGGCTTCAAGTATTAATTAATTAGTTAATTCATTAATTAATTGTTTTTATTGGAACCCAATTCCGTCACTAAACACCCACCTTTTTTAGAAAATGAAAAACTTCAAATACAACTTGCACTCCAAACAAATCCATATATTGTTTTTTTATGTAAGAGAAAAATGCTTTTACATGCAAACATCATTCTTCTCCGTATCTTATCTTATTATGTTATTTTTATTAATAATAACAATATTATTATCCTACCACGGTTAATTAAATCATGATTTTAATATTTTATATTCTTAATTTAATACTGATATATTATTTAATGTATATATAAATATAAAAAAATGCTATTGACCAATTGTTTTAATTCATATCCAAATTTAATTTATTTATTTATGATTTGATATCAAAATTTTATTTATAATGTAAAATGTACATAAATAATAATTTTAGAAAAAAACATAATTTATTTTCATTTAATGTTTTTAGCTAAAATCGTTTTCAAATCGGTGCGTTGTCTCAATGGAAGGACATGAGACTTCCTTTCCCCACTCGACTACCCTTTTTGTTTTTTATTTTTTAAAGCAAATATCTTTCCCAACAACTTTATTACTTCAAAAAATATTATAATATTTATATTTGGCAATATTTTTTTATAATGAAGTAGCTTTATTTTACTTTTTTAAAAGAAAAAGTTAAAATCAATAGATAGAATAAACTTATTGAAATAAGAATAATAGAAAAGAGATTTAAAGCTTTTTTATTTTATTTATCACTAATTTTAAATTTATTTTTATAAATAATCAACAAATTTATAGCTCAATAACATAAATATTTTAGATATATTAATGATTTAAGAGTCAAAACTCATTTAATTTATATTGTATTGTAAAAATTATTAATATCAATAATAGTTAGATTTAATTGGATAACATAATTCAATTTAATAAGTATAGTTTTTTCTTAATTCAATTTAACGTATAAAGAATTATTTAAAAAAAATAGGATATTTGTTATATTTTTTTAATATTTTTAAATTTTTTATTTTAATCTTCTTCCTTGTATCATGTTAAAAATGTAAAAAGTAAAAAAAAAAAAGAATAAAAGTTTGTCAAGAATTACATATGTACTAACGTTTTTAATATTTAATCGCAATTCTTATCTATTAGAGTAACAAAGAGTAAAATACTTAGAGTACGTATTTAAATATTTTAGAATATTAAGATCAATTAATTATTTCTTAAATAATTTTATATAAAATTTTATTTTTATTTTTATTAATGATAATTTTTATCTCATTTTAATTAATAATAAAACTTAATATTATTTAAATTTAATTAACTCATTTTTTTAAACAGAGACTAAAAAAACCCTTTTTAATACGAATACCTTCTACCATCCATCTCCCTAAATTAAATATAATCATATTATATTAAATTATATTATATTTAATTTATTTATTATATTATAATTAATTTATGTATTGTTTAGTGACTAATTGTATAATATAGTTTAATAAAATTAATAATAAATATTTTAATAAAATAATTTATATTTAAAATATTATATAAATTATTTTATGTATCAAAATATTTTTATTATAAAAATTTATTTACACTAATATTTATTTTATTTTATAACTTTTTCTTACATTTCAATAATAAGTTAAGCATTTATTTTTAATTTAAAATGAGAAAAAAACGTAAGTATATAATTTTTGAATTTTAAATCTATATAAAGTTAAATTTATAATATGAGATTTATACCTACATATGGTAGGTTAATATGTATAAATATATATAATTGTATTATCTTTTTATATACAATTAAGTCAAAAGCCAAAAATAAATGTATAAAAATTATATACTGTATATTTTATATAATGCAACAAATATATCATAATTAAGAAAATGATTCAAATTTACATTATATATAATAATTTTTCTATAACTACATTAAATATTAAATTAAATATAATATGAGGTTGCAATTTTTACAATCAAATTATTGGCGTTAAAGCATACGTGTAGTGAGGTTGCTTAACTACACCGAGTCATTTATATACTTTGAATGAAACCCGGTCCATGAGGACCACCTCTGTTTACTTGTATTTTGTGAGGCTTTATTGGTTTGAACTGCCAAAGCCACTTTTCATATGGGCCTGAAGTTGGGCCGTTGGCTCAAGCTTAAGCTAAACTGGGCTTCTTTTTATTTGAGGAGTGTTGGTCGGAGAATCTTGAAATTTTTTTTTATGAAAAACTAAAGCACAATAATAATAATAATCAATTGTATTTTATTTTATTAATTTTGTCATATTATATATTATTAATTAATTTAATAATAATTTAAAAAATATGAGAAATAATAAAAAATTAAAGAATTACGTTAATATAAAAAATAATAAAAAGATTAAATTATATATCTAAATACGTGTGGTGTATTTTTCTTTTTAATATTATTCTCATTGATTTCAGTTGACTAAAAACAAGCACTGTATGCTTTCATTACAGTATCGTTTGGTCACCATCCCAATCCCATTCGGCTTTACTTCTCTTTTGACGCAGCTTAGCTTTGGTAGTTGGTCACTCGCAGTGGCAACTTCGTTATTTATTTCCAAATCCAGTACCAATTTTCAAACTCCTCGCTTCCTCGTTCCCATCGACGAAATCTTTCTTTCATATAGTTAGTTAGAGATAGAGAACAAAAGGCAAAGATCAAGTTTTTTTTTTAAAAAGAAAGAAAAGAAAAGAGAGCCAGAGCGAGAGAGATTAAACACAAGATGTTGAAGCTCCCTTGCAATGTGATCGACCAAATTCAAGTCCTAGCACAATGTCAGTTCCTGGGTCAACCCAAATCCAAGCCCAATCAATCTTTCATCCGCCGGAAAGACGGGACCGCCTTCTGTGTTTCGTCAACTAAAACTCCGGTTTTGGCTATTGTGTCGGATCAGAGTGGCGGCGTTGCATCCGAAGGTGTGTTGAGTAAGGTCCAGACCGGGTTGGGGAGATTGGCTGATCGTTTGAGGCTTGGGAGCTTAACGGAGGACGGTTTGTCGTATAAGGAGAAGTTTATTGTGAGGTGCTATGAAGTTGGGATTAATAAGACTGCTACTGTTGAGACAATTGCTAATCTTTTACAGGTTCTCTTTGTTCTTGTCGATTAAATAGCTTATATTTGATTCTGGGTTGTTTTTAGCAATTTTTTTTTTTTTTTTTTGGGTTTTAGATTTTGTTAAAATTTTACTAATTTTCAATATTTGAGCTTTTATGGTGCAATTATATAATACGTGTAACATGCATTTGTGTTTTTTTTATTAAACAAAAATGCATATTTTTTAAATGGTTCTCTTTGCTAGGTTTTGTTTGTTTGATTTTTCTTCCATTATACGGTTTCAATTTATTTCTGTTTAATAATGGACCCAATCTGCGTTTACTACCGTTGCTATCAGTATTAAAAGCTTTTTGTCGAGTATGTGTGGTGTAATTTATTATTGGATACGTTAAATATAATTCTACGTAATAAAATATATTAAATTGTGCCGTAATTATTTGATAAAGGGTTTGTAATAACTTGTATAATATAATCAGAATTATAATTATTTTAATAAAATAATTTTTATTTAAAATAATATTAAATTTATTTTACTTAATATTCTTAGCTATTAAAATAATTTTATTATAAAAATTTAATTTATTTTATATTTTTCTTACATTTTAAAAATAAAAAAATATTTTTAATTTAAGAAAAAGAAATCAAGACGTATAATTTTAAATAAAAACTTTAGATAAGTTAAATAAAGAATCAAGAACAATTTAACCCCACACCTGTTATTAGTATTAAAATTATACATAATCGTGTAATTTTTATTCTATATTATACGATCTCAATTCGTAACAAAACACGTAAAAAAAATTATACATTAAGGATCTTTACTACTACTTTGTAACAAACATTAGTTGCATGCACTTCTTGGTAGGGGTTTGTCAATTGCGTTGGGTCTTTTAGTCTCCAGTATTTGTTTGCGTGTTAGTTCATGTTGTGATTAAACGCATTCACTATTTTCGAAACAAATTTACATATTTTTAATATTATAATGGCAGTTAATTTTAAATAAAAAATCATTTGTATTCGTATCATGGGTTGGATCCAAATTGCCACTTGTACTTCCAGGCTGTTATTGTGGACATTGCTGACCCTTCCAGTTAAATTCATCTTCTTAAGACAACTGACGGTTTCATATCTCTAATTCATGTTCCATTTTCCAGATGTCGTTCAAGTAATTCATTCTACTAACAAGTTAACGCACAGAAGATAAATTTCAGTTTCCATTTATAAAATCTATTATTTTCCTTAAGACATTAATGTGATGATGGGAAAATTTGTTATGCAGGAGGTTGGGGGCAATCATGCTCAGGGTGTTGGATTTTCAACTGATGGTTTTGCAACGACTCCCACTATGAGGAAGTTGCATCTCATATGGGTTACTGCTCGTATGCACATTGAAATCTATAGATATCCTGCCTGGTGATTTCTCTAATCTTTAAATATACATCCATTTTAATTTCTCAGATTGACTGTTTCTCTAATACATGGGTTTGTGAGACAGGTGTGATGTGGTTGAAATAGAAACATGGTGCCAAGGTGAAGGAAGAATTGGAACTAGACGCGATTGGATAATCAAGGACTATGCTACCGGCGAAGTCATTGGAAGAGCTACAAGGTACATAACACTTGATATTTATCAAATCTTACCCTCCCAATTTGCATAACGTATGGTGTTTAAGTCAAGTAATTTTTGTTTCCTTACTGGTTATGCTACAAAGGATGGTGAAGCATTTGCATATGCTCTTTATGTTTTATGAATTAGAAATGTACCAACGTTGCAAGAACTTTCCTCTCTTTCTAATTTAGAATTATAAATTTTGAAGTTTAGCAACAACAATAAATCAATTTTGAAGAAGCTGCTTGCACATTTTGTGAAATCGGACTGATTAGTAGTCCGATTTTTTAACACGTCACATATTCTCTGATTTTGATATATTCTAAAGGTTGAATTACTGTTCCTTGTTGTTATAGTAAGTGGTTGATGATGAATCAAGACACAAGACGGCTTCAGAAAGTCAATGCTGATGTTCGAGATGAGTACTTAATCTTTTGTCCAAAAGAACCCAGGTTTCCACTTCTTCTAATCACCAGGACTGACATTTTACAGATGGTTTATTTAGCTTTAATGACATGCAATATGCTTTTGTTGTTGTGGAGTATACAGATGGTATGGTTTTGACCCCGTAAGCACCATAATTAACTATTTGTTTGTTTCTCTGATGTGTGTAGCGCTCAAAAAGTAATTGTTTTTTGAATGTTATATAACTTGTGTATGGCATAAAGTCTCAGTTAACCTTGTTTATCCTACACTTAATGGTTTTCTTCTATTTGTTTTTCGCAGGTTGTCGTTCACGGAGAAGAACAACAAGAGCTTAAAGAAGATACAAAAACTAGAAGATCCTGCTGAGTACTCCAGGCTGGGACTTGTGGTAAGATCAGTTTGTTCATCTACTCTTTAAAGTTTTCCTGTTTAATTAAGCATACTTTTGAACCTGGCAGCCCCGAAGAGGTGATCTAGACATGAACCAGCATGTTAATAATGTAACCTATATTGGATGGGTTTTGGAGGTTAGTAATAGATGTCTTTGCTGCCCTTGTCTCGCATACTCTCACTCTTAACTGTTTGGTACCCTACAAAGACTATTATTATCTAACAATTGCTAAAAATACTCCTCCATGGCAGAGCATTCCCCAAGAAATCATTGATAACTATGAACTGCAGACCATTACCTTAGATTACAGACGAGAGTGTCAACAGGATGATGTAGTTGATTCACTTACAAGTGTGGAATCATTTGAAGATAACGGAGCGGTTTCAGAAATTCATGGAACAAATGGGTTGCTTAGCACAACAGATTACAAAAATGACATGCGGCAGTTTCTGCATATACTAAGGTTGTCAGGTGATGGACTTGAAATAAACCGAGGTCGAACTGAGTGGCGAAAGAAACCCACCAGTAGCAGATGAAGCAATAAGGTTTTTTTATTTGTTTTAGCAACTTTATAGATGGTCTTAATTTACGTTATACCTGTGTTCTTGATCACCTTATGGATTTTGTTCCCAACATTCTTAATTTCTTATTGTGTATCATTTATTTCTCTTGTTACAGATCGCTAGGAGTTTGAAGTCTTAGAGTAGATTGAAACAAACAGATACCGATGCCTTTTAAGTGTGATGCTGGTAATTTTTAAGTGTGATGCTTGTAATTTTTAAATGTGATGCTTGATACGCCAATTGCATGTTTATTCAAATATTAATAAATAAATAAATAAAATATATATCAATTGTCTTGTATTGTATATTAACAGTGAAGACATGAGTTTAAACACCACCCACAGATTTATGGTTTCGGAGCAATTTCAGAAAATTATTAAATCTTGTAAGATGTTTGTATGTATTAATATTAGGATACCATACCAGAAACGCCATACCTAATTATTTTTTTCTTCAAAATAATTTCAGAATAATTAAAAAAATTAATTTAAATAAAGTTTATACTCTCAACTGGAGTTTACAACAATTTTGTATTACAAGAACCCAAAATAACCATATACTTAATGATCATAAATAATTCATTCATCTAATAAAAAAAACCACATAAAAATTACATTCAATGCAATTTTAGTATCTATTCTAAACATACAATTACATACATAATTAAATTATAAATATCAAAAGTAAGCTATGAAGCTTTAGTTCTTTATTTTTTAAAATATACACTCTTATAATTCATCAAAATATACATTGTATTTCTCTATCCTAAAAAGTTTCAATACTGTCTTATTTTTTTCAAAGGTAAATTTGAAAAAAAAATTAAAAAATTGAAATTAATACGAAAAATATTTTTTGAGAAAAAGTAATATATATATATATATATATAATCGATTTATTTTTGAAATTAAAAAAATGAAAAAAAAACTATATCAAACACCTTTTTGTGTCGTACTACAATAAGTTCAACAATTAACGGGCTACATGCATAGATTCTTCGAACACCTTTTGTGTGACAAAAGCCACCCAAATGATCATATACCACGATTCGAACACCTGTGAACTGGCCGTTGTACTTCCATGAAACAAGGATATGGAGTTTCAAATGACTCGAGAGGAAGGTTTCCAAACTTGAGAAGATACAGTGACGTACACTCTTATATGGGAATGTACAAATATAATAAGTTCTAAAATTATAAAAGAATTATCGATTAAATTCCACTCGAAACGTTTTTTATGCTGTCATTTATGGTTGGACTTAGATAAGCCATTAAAAAGAGTCTTAGGGGGGGAGGGAACACCCATTGGCATACTCCTTTACGCCTATGAATATGAATATAAATTTATCACCATAAGAGAGGGGAATTTATATTGGAGCGAATTCGTTTAATCCTATATTTTATAAATTTGACTAATAAAATCAAAACTTCCAAAATTTGAGATTTTTTTTATTAATTAAAAACATTATTTTACAAAAAAAAAAAAGCCCTCTCTCTCTCTCCCCTCCGAATTCATTTAATCCTATATTTTATTAAAGTGTTTTTTTGTTGTTTTTTTTATTTTTTTATTAACAAAAAATATATACACATTTTATCCTTTAAAAAAATCCAAATTAAAAAAAATGATTTAATTAACCATACTTTTAAACTACATGACAAAATGAATTCACCTTAATAATCACATGTTGAAAATGTATAAAAACTATAACTACAGGACACAAATGACTAGGTAACCCCGGCAAGAGTGTGGATTCTAATACTTTCACAATTAAGAATCATGATTTTTTTCATAAAATTTAAAAACATAAGAAAAGTACACCAAGATAGTGAAAGAAGTTCTACAATGGACTAAATATAGATGCATGCAACAGCCCAAAAACAAAAACAAAATATAGATGCATTAAATCCATGGGCCATTGAGGTAATCAATCTAGTTACCAATTCTTCTACACAAACACCAACAGATCAACTAATATCACTCACTAAGCAAATTTGAATAAGGGTTCTCATTAACTATCATGTATACCGAGAGATTTCCAAAGGAAAATTTTACAAAGGCCTTAATGATTCTGACAATGTTTTTAGCTGCACTTTTGCAGATCATTGGAGGAGGAAGAGACATGCGCACCAATAATGGCAAGGTCTACAATCCCCAACGTTTTTGGGGTATAGGAGGATTAGGATTAGGCCTCAACTTATATCTCCTACGAACTATGTTTGGATTGCCTGCAGGTGGCTTAGGCTTTCCTTGGATTGGTGGTCAAACCCTCTAGAGGTATTATGCTCAAAGATGCCAAAGACAATGCAAAGATTGGAGACATCCTCAAGATAGTGATGATGCTGCTAAGAACGAGTCTCCATAGTCCCAAAGTTGCATTAAAATAATGAAACTTGAACATACTTTGTTCTGTCACATATGCTTACCCTCCCTCTAGCTCAAGTACCATGAAATAATATGACATTCTATATAAATCTACTTTTGTTGTTATCACTTCTATCGATTTCTCTCTCTTAGAGATACTCCTATATAATTTTATTTTTTACCAATTGAAATGTCTAGCATATTTCTAAAGAAGAATGGGAAAGTGAGTTAAAAAACCACCACAATGTTTTGGGGGAAGATTTGAATGGGAGTTAAACTCAAATACCATCCAATCAATTGTGCAAGAGAGCCTGTGGTACATCTGTGGGGATATTTGGATCCTTATCCTTGGTTAGAGGAACACTTTAGCTCTTGCAAAGGAAATTTTACCCTTGGTAGGTACACTTTTGTCCTCTATCTTACAAGTTAATGGAGAAAAGTATCCTATGGAGTAAAATGTCATTCTAACCAAAGCAAAGGGATTCTATAGGTACATTTTCCTAATATTAACTATAGGTGCCTTGAAGGGACTTGGTTATGTCCCATGCCTCGTGAAACCTGATCTAAAACTAAATATCAACTATCAGATATATAAACATCTGAACAGCTTAAACAAAAGGAAGCGCCATCTATCAGAACTTTCTTTGATTTCAAAGCTAATAGCTATATTAGTTTAAATTATGCAATATCCACACGTCTAAGAACCAAAAATCAATTCTTACAGCATAGCTAATACAGTTCTTCCTTCCCCACACCTCAGCTTTATGTATAAAACCTGTTACAGGAAAAAACAGAATAATCTATCAAAAGGTAATGCTGACTATTTATAAGTTTCTCCAAATATTCAATTGGGTTGAAACTTTTACCAAAAGGAAAATCTTCAATTGGGTTAAAATTTGATACCTTTAACACCATCCAATTCATTCAAGGATTGCATGCTGCCGTATGAATGAACATAAATAGGCCATTCATACTAAAATGGCACTTTTGAGGTTACAATGTGCATTCTTGTAACAAGGCAACAAAACACTCAACAACTTACACTTATAAATTACTTTGGGCATTTAGAGTTGAGTCAGCTGGCTGATGGAAGAAAGACCCTAATTAGTTCTTTCACAGTCACTCTTTTCCTACAAGTAGGGCATTTGCTCTGCACACTAATTGCAGCCTTAATGCATGCCTTACAGAAAATATGACCACACTTTGTTGACATTTCCTCAACTAGTGGTGCCATGCAAATTGGACAGCTAAAGGTTGGTTCTTTTGGCGGAGGAGGAGGTTCCTGCACATTTTTTCTCTGCAAATACAAATATTTCAATTGTGGATAAAAGTTAAAACTCTACCATTTCTTAGTGTACTTTACAAATAAGTAGATATCCGTAATCTCAAAAGCCTCATTGGTGCATTGGCATTTATAGAATATTAAATCTGTGAAGAATATGTGCAAAAGTTCAGGGAGACAGGAAAAAAAAAGGAATTTATAAACTTTCACATCGCTCGGTATCAAGTGGAAATATTATGTAAAGAAGCAAATACAGTAACTCATGCAAATAAGAAGTTAACCGAGCTACAACTATCCATAAAAAGTCTATCCAATACATATGAGCAGATGTATATAATGATGGAAAAACACAATATCGGAATGCAACCATGCTTATCTTTGAAAAAAACAGTTTGATCTACACAAACCAATACCAGAATCAAATCTTTAAGGCACTTGTTCCCAAATAAGAAAATATTGACCATTCAGAAGACCAGCTACTCAAGTAACATGAATCTAAAATAATAGCATAATAACTACTGCAATTACCTGAGAATTGCTACTGCCTTCTAAATTTATGTAAAGATCACAGTTAATAATGGTTTGATTTGGTGGAATTCTCCTGCGTTTGTTATTGTGAGTAGCTGCACTGTGTTCTTCTGCAATGATGAGGAAAAGAGTCAGCTAAACATCAAAGTTGATTTTCTTTTTCTTTTCATTTGGGGTATACGAATAACTAATGCTTGGTACCGGGATTAAATGCCCCAACACGAAAAGAAAAAAATGTCAGTTTTCTTCTTTATAGTTTCTCCAAAATATGCTTGGCAGCATAAATATATACATAGAAAGAAAGCTGAAACTAGCAACTGGAAAGCTCCCCAAACCCCAAAATATGAAATAAATAAATTAGTAAAAACAAAACAACAAACCATTAATAAAAGAAGATAAAAAGGAAGAAAAAAGAAATCAAAAGAACACTTAATCATAAGTCTACCCAACCCAACTAGTACAAAACTATCTAAGGCAACTCTGGAGGCTCAGAAAGTTATAAACCAGTTTTCTTTTCCATCTAAACCAACAAAAAGTAAAGAAAAAAAAGGTGGAATTTACAGAAGCATTATCCAATCTGCACGTTGATCTGAAAGGTTGCACACTTTTCAGTAATAGGCCTTCAACAACAATGCACCAAAATTGATGTGAACAGAAGCCAAAGATAAATCTGTCTTATCCCTTACGCGACAAAATGACCAATAACTAACGAATTGGGTTCATACAATTGAAAGAACAAAAAAAATTATGAAGAGAAGACACATCACGTGTTGCATAAGAAAAATAGAATAGCATGCATGCAAACTTAGTTTCATTCCATATTTGATAGGAACAAATCTACGCAGCTAATATGCTCTTAACATGAATGGAAAGGAAGTGTATCTCCATAGCTTAATCGTATGAAACATAATCCAAGCACATCATGAACAAAGTTACCTAAATCAACATCAACAACAGTCCCTCCTCGATTCCTTCTAGAATTTCTTTTAGCCTGACATAAATATAAAATTCACTAAAACTTTAATTCAGGAGTTAAATCAAGATGAACATTATGAGATAAGTACAAAAAAAATGAGTGCGTAAAACAAAACAAGGCATACTTCAGCAAACGCTCTTGGTGAAGATTCAACAACATCATCATCAATAGCCTCAACATCTATCATAGTGGGTGGTACAGCCTGCCCCTGTTGAATTGTTTGTAGCAGACCTACTTGGCTGGTCGGTGCATCTGAAGCTCTCAACTGACTTGAAGCTCCCCCCTGAACCTGATTGTCACTTGGTGGTGTACGATTGAGGTCTATGTCCAAGATGTTTTTTCTCCGTCTATAGCCTCTTACAACACCGGACCCCCTGACTCCTCGAGTACTCATATTCGTAGAGATTCCTGCTAAAGATGATGAGTGAAAGAGCTAAAATGTTTATTATGTACAGAAGCCAAGCATAGAAATTAAGGGGAAATAAATATGAAGAGTTAATTTTGGAGGCAAAGAAATAAAATTTCCGTCTACGAGAAACTAACAAGCTACACTTGAGACCTTCCAGCAAGACGGCAATATTTTACCGAGAATTCAATATAAAAAGAGTCGTATTTTCACTGAATGTTTAATTTGCAGAAGAATTAAAAAATCTGAGTACACAATTGGAAGTAGAACCGAATCTAATAAAAATTGAAATATGCATTCTGATCAACCTTATATCATACAGATCATATCTTCACTGAAAATTCATACTTTCTCACTTTAACATTCCAAGTCACGCGCTTAAAATATTGCCGAACCATATGATAAAAAGGGATGAAACTTGAAATTCACACAAAAAAGAATCAGAAACGGAATCACCAGAAACAAAATTTTATGAACAAAAAACTCATAAATCATACAGATCATATCTTCACTGAAAATTCATACTTTCTCACTTTAACATTCCAAGTCACGCGCTTAAAATATTGCCGAACCATATGATAAAAAGGGATGAAACTTGAAATTCACACAAAAAATAATCAGAAACGGAATCACCAGAAACAAAATTTTATGAACAAAAAACTCATAAATCATAAATAAAAAATAATGCAAAAAACAAAAAATTCCAAAAACACAAAGCATCTTTAACAAACCCTAAGCACAAACATCGACAGGCACAACCGGTTATTTGCTTGAAAGAAAGAAAAGAAGATGAAAAAAAAATCAGAATCGGAAAAATTTGCACCTTTACAAAGCTTAATCACCCGAAATGAAAATGTAAAATTGGATTCAGTCACAAGAGAATTAACTTTTTAATTTTATTTATTTATAATTCTCTTAGCAGAGCTTCCAAACTGGAGGTTTCAGAGGAGGTCCCTAAAAAAAATTTAAAAAACATAATAAATAAAAAATAGAAAGACTTCCGTGTATGCAACGCACGCCTCTGGAAGGCCTCAAACTGGCCCACGTGCTTCCAAAATATTACATCGTTACCAAACTATTTTTTATTAAAAAACATATTTTCCTTGTAAAAAAATTACTTTTAGTAATAATAGATAAAGTTGGGCTATATCATAAATTATTTATTTTTTACTTTTTTTCTTGTAAAATCTTTATTTTATTCTCTTTTGCAATTAGAGGTAATATATTAAAATTTTATTTGAGTACAGTTTAATTACCATATTAAATCACACTTAATCATATAATTCGAAATATAATATTTAAATTTTTTAAAATTAAAATTTATTATTCAAGCAAAGGCAGTATATCAAATATTTATGAGTAATATTATATATTAAATGAAATATGATATAAATTAAAGATTTAAGATTATTTATTAAAAAAATAATAATTAAATTATAACATATAAATTGATATATGTATTAAATTATGATAAAAATATTTTATATATCTATTTTTTAAATCAAATTATCAAACTAGCTTTTAATAAAAACTTAAAGCTAAATCAAAAATTAATTATTTTTTGAATTAAATTTATCATTTTTTATTATTATATTTACTCTATTTATAAATCGATAATATTTAATTCAAGGTTAAAACTGTTAGATTAAATGTTTTAAAAGTTAAAAGTTAATAATTAAATAATGTAATTTGTTTAAAAATAATACATTAATTTTAACTACTTAAAAAAATTTAGACTATCACGGAAAAAAATTGAAAACTCAAATGTAAAATATAACAAAAATAAAGTAACAATTGTGTAGTTAAAAAAATAAAAATACTTTAGTTCACGTAATTATATCATTTATATATTTTATTATAATAATATTTTAAGTTAATTATATTAGTTACTTAGCATTTTAACAAAATTTTAAATATCTAGATTTTTAAAAAATATAAAATAAAAATTATATTTTTATTAGAAAAAAAATATTTAAAACAAAAGCTTCTCAACCATTCACTTTTTCTATCTTTCTCTCCATCCTCTCTCTCTCCCATTCACTTTTTCTATCTCTCTCTCCATCCTTTACTATTATTCATTCTTTCTCTCCATCCTTTACTATTATTCATTCTTTCTCTTTCAATTTCCTTTATCTCTCATTCCGTCTCTCTCCCATTCACTTTTTTTCTCTCTCTCTCCATCTTCTCTCTCTCCCATTCACTTTTTCTATCTTTCTCTCCATCCTTTACTATTATTCATTCTTTCTCTTTCAATTTTATTTTTTATTTTTCATTATAAAATGATGGTAATAAAAGTGTACATAGAGAAATGTACCGACAAATAATGAAACAGAAAAGAGAACAAAGGAGAGAAGAAGGCAAAGAGAGTTTTTTAAAAAAAAAATTATTAATAAAATATATAATTCTTATTTTATTATTAAAAATTTTAACTTTAAAGTTTTTAATTTAACTAATTACATAATTAAAAATATATTAAATCAAATTAGATATCAACTAAGTGAATGGGATCATCACATCAAGTATGATAGATTGCCATCTCTGCGGAATTTTGGCCTCGAGGGTGTAATAAAATCTTAGAAATAATTCAAAACAATATGACAACCTTGCGGATCAACTTTTACATGGAAACCAAACTATATTTTGTTCATGCTTACCTTCCTTCAACCAGTTAGTTCTTACTATGGCCTTTCAATACCTCTTTCCATTTAAGCAAGTTCTTTAATCACGATACACAAACACACCCATATACTATGATTTACTAAGAGAATATCTCCCAAACGACTATATTCCACTAAAATAAATAAACCTTTCTAGTAGTAGAGGCATAAATATTTTTTTAGGAGATTAAAGATATAAAAAAATTCATAGAACCGATCCTATAAAGTGATTTTTAAAATATTTTTTAATTTTAAATTCATTTATAATTTTTTTTTATTAAAAATTGCTTTAAATTTAAGTCAATTTATAAATATAAAGATTTAAAATTCATTATAAATTAATTTTTATTTATAATAAATTATTCAAATGTTATTTACTTTACTGTAGTAATAAAATTATGTAAAATAATAAAATTCATATATAAACATATTAAATTAACTAATTAATATAATTTTAAAACTAAAAATAAACAAACATATTATAATCTAAAGTATTAATATAATTTAATTATTAAAATTTAAAAAATGTTAACAAAAGATTTGAGGTAAATTAAAAAATTATTAAAATAAGATGTAAAATAATATTATAATATATATATATATAATTAAAATTAAAAGGTAATAGAATATTATAGGTTACATATTATATGTCTATTTTAATAAGCATGTTAATTTAGTATTAGTTATTACATTTTTTTTATTATAAACAAGAATAATTAAAATAAACAATTTTATCATATGACAATATATACATTATTTTAAGAAAGATTCTTTCTTAAAATATATATTTATAATTTATTAAATTAATTTTTTTATTTTAATTTTATTTGTGATTACGTGTATAATAACATAGGTAAAATAAAAAGGATGTATAAATTCAACTTGTAGCGTTGAACTTCCATCCTTAATCTTTTTATTGAAAGATGTTCTAAAGAGACTATATTTTTTTAATAAAATAGTGCATTAAATCATATCATTTTATATTTATCGAATATCTTTTGGTTTTTTTATTTTTTAAATATTAATAGAAAAAATATATAATTTTTTTATTTTAACATAGATAAATCAATGATAAAAAGATTCACATTTTACCTCAAAATCTGTTAATTAAATACTTGTACAATAAATATACTATACTATTTCTACAACAACAAAAACATTAGTAAGATATTTAATGTTGTAAGTTAAAGATTAAAAAATATATTCTAATAGATAGTCTAAAACTCTTATGACATGTTTGTTATATAATATTAAAAACCCTGAGTATATAATTTTTATTAAATTATGTATTTGATTGTTAAATAAGATCATATCGTACAATATAAAAATAATATGATTATATAAAAATTTATTATAAATAAAGTTTTAGGTCTAAATCATATTTTATGTTTAATTAATTTAATTTTTTAATTATAAAATTATGTTTTTATTTTTTCTTTCATTTCATATTAAAAATAAAATTTTAATTTTAAAATGTAATAAAAATAAATTAAATAAATTTTATAATAAAAAATTTATTTTATTAAAACATTTAAAATAAATTTACCCCACTATATTCTCAACAAGTACTGCAAGTTGCAAGGATTCCTTTAGCTGCCATGTCATCGTGAACTCGCCCAAGTTGAATAAATTTCTTCATTTTCTGATTAATCAAAACCTTCTTACTACCGATTCTAGAACAAAACCATGCAACAATTAATCTGGGTTGATATTTTTGTTGAAAGGTGAGATTAAAGCTAGAATAAGAAATTCGCAACCTAATTATACAAAATATTCCCTCTCATATAATCTAATCTAATCTTGAGATAATTTGCTACTTAATCTATTTTTTGTATACTCATGAGATAAAACTCACATAGAATTAACATTACTAATTTTATCAATATTTTGGTGTTATATTTGTAAAAAATTTATACGAATCATTTTATAAAAAATGACAAATATATTCTCAGTGTCGACCTAAATAAAGAATATATGTAATTTTTAATTAATTATTCGAACTTTTAAAAATTAAATTAAATTTTAAACATATTGTTATGATATTTTAATTTTTTTGTGTTTCTTAATCTAATAACATAAAAACAATAAACATAGATATGAATTTAATAAATAATTATGTAAATTTTTATTATTCATAACATGAAATATTTATGGATATAATAATTAAGTTAATTATGTTTGTTCATATTATTTAAGTTATTAAATATATAGATTAATATTCATTGATTTTCTTTTTTTATATAAATAACACTTTCAGTGAAATTAGATATTTTTTGTTACTTAAATAAATCAATTAACACATATAAATGAGATCAATAATGAATTTTATTAATTAAATTAATTTTTTTAAGAGATTGAAAATGAACAGTTTAAATAATACTTTTAGTAGGGTTAGACATTTTAAACTTTATTCAAGGTGTTTAAATTAAATATAAGAATTTAATTATCCGAATACTAACTTTCAAATTTTAAAACAATTACTGAAAAATATGTTGTCAATATATTTTTGAATAATAATTATAAAAATATTTGAAATAAAAATTTACTGTAATTATCAGTAGATTGTACCCACAAATAAAAAAATACTATTGAAGATCTGTCGCACTCGAGACTCAACGTAATGTGAATGTGTAGATCAATAGATGGGTGTTGGCTCTTGGCATGACACATGCGTGGGACTTGGCCCGGGCGTATACTAAGTGGGCAGTTTTGTCTCTTTTTTTTTACTGTTCTTTATTTTTTCTCACTTATTTTGTATAAATAAATGAATATTATACTTTAAATATTATGATGTATTGTTTATAATATTTTTGTTTGAATATTTAAATTAATTTAAACAAAAATATTTAAAAAATAATAAAAATATCCATAATTTTAAAAAGATAAATTTATATACAAATATAAATTTATTTAATTAATTAAAATATATTAAATTATAATAATTTTAATATTTTTTAAATAATCATCAATGCCTACATTTGAGTAAAATTATTAGTCTAATATAATAACTCACTACACTTAAATTGAAACCTTTCCTTTAGCACAAATGATAGAAGTGCAGTTTATGAATTATCACAATCGGAAAAAGTGAGATTAGTATCGATTATCAATTTACTATTATATTTATAAACAGTTTTATTATTTTAAACTAATTTAAATTATTTTAATAATTTTTTATTCAAATTTAATTCAATACAACTTAAATTAAAAAAAATCAAAAATAATAAATAATAATTAAAATATTTAAAAATATAACAATAATATGATTAAATTATATCAAATTTAAAAAAGATAGTTAACGTAATAAAGTGAACAAATTATAATAATAGGCTTGTAAGGAGACATCATGTCTTGGTAACAACGTTAGCAATAAAATAACTAAATCTCTCAACAAGAACATTCAAATCAACCAGGGGCAAATTAGCACATCTATAATCATTAAGCACTTGCACATATTCTGTTTGTCTCGCATTTATAGATTGGTACCAGAAATACTGTAACCCTTTCCTTACATATATATATATATATATATATTACTCTTTCCCCGGTAAGAATGGAAAATAAGAAAAACTGCGATAGTGAGAACAGAGACAATAAAAAAGAAATATCAGAAATTAATTTATTTCAACTTGTACTTTTCTTTTTGGCGTTTCCAATATTTTCCTACTCAACCATTCTTTGCATTTTTCATCAGTTTGTTTGTAGCCTTGAGTTTCTTTTTTCTATTTACAGCAACTGAAACATAGAAAAAACTAAACAGAAGCTGTATGAAACAGAGTAGATCGTGGAATCTACTTATTATTAATATTTGATATAATAGTAAATTTATTAATTTATTTTGTTATATATTATTAATAAATTAGATAAAAATATTTTGTGGGTGTATTTTAGATTTTATATATTTTGTGAAACTTTTTGAAAATTAATGTTTGTATCTCCATTTGATTATTATTGGATTTTTCTTTGTGTGCCGTTGTCAGTGAAATAGACTTTACACATTAAAAAATTAAACCACTTGAATTATTGTTTGTTATTTATTTTTCTCACTGATTATTATTTTGCTGTTACCCATTATTATATATTTGTGTAATCAAAATTGGACACGATCTTCGCTTCCACAAGTACTAATTTATAACAAATTGGTATCAAAGTATTGTGTTATTCTGTTATTTATTAGAACTGATCAAATTTACTCTTTTAAATTTATTTTGAGCTTCTGATTATCTAATTGGTTTCAAATTTTCTGAGTTATGCTTCTATTTGTTTAATATTGAGTTTTATGTCATGGTGATAAAATATAAAATTGAGAAATTCAATGGTAGAAATGATTTTAGTTTATGACGTATGAAGATGCAGGTCGTTTTAGTCAAAGAAGGGCTCGTTAAGACACTTAAAGACAAGAATAAATTGCTAGAAAAATTGACTGATAAAGAAAAGTATGCATTGATGAAAAATGCTCTCAATTCAATTCAGTTATCCTTATCTGATGAGGTATTGAGGTATTACGCGAGATTGGTGATGAGAAATCTTCTGTTGAGTTATAGCTTAAATTGAAGAATTTGTATATGACCAAGTCTTTGACAAGTCGGTTATATTTGAAACAGCGTTTGTATACATTCAGAATGTTAAAAGGTACACCTTTACATGATCACCTTGATGAATTTACTAAAATTATTCGCGATCTAAAAAATGATGGTGTTAAGATTGATGATGAGAATCAGGCCTTAGTTCTATTATATTCTTTACCTCATTCATTTGAACATTTTGTTGATACCATGTTATATAGGCAAGACATTATTTCTTTGGAAGATGTCAAAGTATATTTCAATTCTAGAGAGTTGAAGAAAAAAGTGTCTACAAGTAATAATGATAATAACAGTGGTTTATTTATGAGAGGTAGAAATCAAGAAAAAGGCACAAGTAATAATAGAGACAAGTCTAGATCTAAATCTAGAAAAAGAAAATATAAATGCAACTATTGATGTTAGGAAGGGCACTAGAAAGTAAATTGTCCAAAACTCAAAGGTAAAGGAAAATCTACCACAATGTCTTCTGGTACTAATGATGTTGCTAGTGTTGCAGATAGTTATGGTTCTGATGGTAAAAATGTTCTATCAGTATTTATTGGTTCTCCTAAAGATGTTTAGATTTTTGATTCAAGTTGCACTTACCATATGTGCCCCAGTAGAGATTGGTTTGCTTCTTATCAGTCTATTGATAAGGGTGTTGTCTTAATGGGAAACAATATGTCCTGCAAAGTTGTTGGTATTGGTACTGTTCGAATTAAGATGCACGATAATATTGTTAGGACTTTGAAAGATGTTCGCCATGTTCCAGATTTGAAAAAGAACTTGATATCTTTAGGTACTCTTGATTCACAAGGCTATAAGTATGTAGCTGAAGGTGGAGTTTTAAAAGTTAGTAAAGGTGCTCTCGTTGTTATTAAAGGGCATTTGTCGTATAGTCTCTATATGCTTCAGGGTTGCACTGTTATTGGTAGTGTTTTAGTTTCGTCCTCACCAGATCAAGATTCAGATACTACTTGATTATGGCATATGTGGCTTGGGCATATGAGTGAAGCACGAATGTCTATTTTGAGCAAATGGGATTTGCTTTGTGGTTAGAAAACTAAGAAGCTTGATTTCTATGAGCATTATGTCTATGGAAAGCATCGTAGAGTCAAGTTCAGTACAACCATCCATAAAACGAAAGGTATTGTTGATTATATTCATTCAGATCTTTGGGGTCCTTCTCGTGTTGTGTCTAAGGGTGGTGCTCAGTATATGTTGACTTTTATTGATGACTTCTCTCGTCATGTTTGGGTGTATTTTTTAAAGAATAAGAATAATGTGTTTTCAAAATTTGTTTGATTCAAGACTTGAATCAAACAAGCAAGAAAATCAAGCATTTGAGAACTGATAATGGTTTGGAATTTTGTGACAATCAATTTAATGAGTTATATGAAAGAAATGACATAGTGAGACATCGCAATGTGCATCATACACCATATTAAATGGAGTAGTAGAATGTATGAATAGAACTCTCTTAGAAAGAGCTCATTGTATGCTCTTTCAAGCTGACTTGGATAAATCTTTTTGGGCTAAAGCTTGTAACCATGCCTGCTATTTGGTGAATCAGTATCCATCAATTGCAATTTAGTTGAAGACTCCGTTTAAGGTATTCTTTGGTACTCCTACTAATTATTCTGATTTAAAAGTTTTTGGTTGCCATGCTTATGCTCATGTTAATGATGGTAAACTTGAGCTTAGGGCATTAAAATGCATATTTTTGGGGTATTCTTCGGGGGTGAAGGGTTATAGATTATGATGTGTTAAACCTAAGTCACCTAAATTTTTGATTAGCAAAGATGTTAAGTTTGATGAGTTTTCCATGTTACAAAAGAAAAAAAAAGTCTATTGTTACAGATAAAGACCAGAGTGTTAGTGAGCAGTTGGAGCTTGAGAGTGGAGCTCCTAGTCAAGTGCAAAAGGGCACTTCAGATCGGCCATATGTGGATGTGATAGATGATTCTACTCATGATGTAGCAGAAGAGCAACATGAGTAACCATATAGTATCGCTAAGGGTAAAGGAATAAAAAAGATTCGACGCCTTTAGAGGTACATAGATACAAACTTAGTTTCTTTTGGATTGTCTGTGACAAAGTCTATTGAAGTGCATGAACCTTCTAGTTATCATGAAGCTGTCACTTATGATGAGTATGTTCAGTGGTTGGTTGCTATGAATGAAGAGATTGAATCACTTCATAAGAATCATACTTGGGAATTGGTAAAACTGCCTAAAGGACAGAAGATTATTGGAAACAAATGGGTCTTCAAGAAAAAGGAAGGTATGCTTGAGGTTAAAGCAGCTAGGTTCAAGGCACGTGTTGTTGCAAAGGGTTATTGCCAGAAGAAGGGTATTGAATTCAATGAAGTATTTTCACCTCTTGTGAAACATAGTTTTATTCATGTGTTGCTTGCTATAGTTGCATTGTTTGACATGAAATTAGAACAACTTGATGTCAAGATAGCTTTCTTACATGGTGAGCTTGAAGAACAAATATATATGCATCAACCAGAGGGTTTATTGTTCGAGATAAGGAAGATTATGTTTGTTTATTGAAAAGGTCTTTATATGGGTTGAAGCAATCCCGTAAGCAGTGGTATAAGCGGTTTGATTCTTTTATGATTAATCATGGTTACTCTAAGAGTGATTATGATAGTTGTGTTTATCATAAAAGATTTCATGATGGTTCATCCATTTATTTGTTGGTTTATGTTGATGACATGTTTATTGCTTCCAAGAATAAGTTTGAGATTAAGATATTAAAGTATCAACTTAGTGGTGAGTTTGAGATGAAAGATTTGGGTGCAATGAAAAAAATTTGGGCATGGAAATTTACAGGATTAGACAAGCGAGCAAGCTTTATTTGACTCAAAAAAGTTATATTGAAAAAGTTCTTGAACGCTATGGTATGAAAAAGTCTAAACCTATAAGTATGCTGTTAGCTACGCATTTCAAGTTTTCTTTGGATTTGTCACCACACTCAGAAGAAGAAGAGCAATACATGTTTCAAGTTCCACATACTAGTGTCGTTGGTAGTTTGATGTATGCTATGGTTTGTACTCTGCCACAACATCTTTTGGTACTAATGATGTTGCTAGTGTTGCAGATAGTTCTGGTTCTAATGGTGAAAATGTTCTATCAATATCTACTAGTTCTCCTAAAGATGTTTATATTTTTGATTTGGATTGCACTTACCATATGTGCCCCAATAGGGATTAGTTTGCTTCTTATAAGCCATTCTTTACATTTTTCAGCAATTTGTAACCTTGAATCTATGTTTTCTATTTGCACCAACCGAGACATAAAGAAAACTAAATAGAAGTTACATAAAACTAAGGAGATTGTGAAATCTACTCATTGTTAATATTTGTACAATAATATTTAATTTAATAACAAATTTGTTAATTTATATTACTATATATTACCAATAAATTAAAGGAAGATATTTTGTAAGTGTATTTTGGATTTGATATATTTTGTAAAACTTGAAAATTAGTATTTGTATCTCTATTTAATTATTAATAGATTTTCCTTGATATGTCATCAGTGGAATAAACTTTTCACATTAAAAAATTAATATACTTAAATCATTGTGTCATTTATTTTTCTCACTGATTATTATTTTATTGTACTATTATTATATATTTGTACAACCAAAATTGAAAATGATATTCGCTTACATAAATGTTAATTTATAACAAATACAAACAAACAAAACACTAGTGTGAACAAAATGAAAATAACCAATAACGTAAATTTTAAGAAATAATACAATGTTCAAAACAAGGATGAACTTGGATATACAGCCAATAAACGTAATTATTAGATATTGGATAGTAGAGAGTATAAAAGATAATAAAAAAGAATGAGAATAGGTGTCCAAAACATTTCTGATAGAACATGGTACAACAAAAATTCTAAAGAAAAAAAAGAATTAGAAAAGACTATAGGCCTTTTTCATACATCAGTTGTAGCATATTAGGAATTAACTCATAGTTTAGTTGGTTGAGTATACACTGAGGGTACTTACTGACTGAACTAAAAAACCGTAGCATGTTAATTATTATTCTAAGAGATGATAAAACTTTTTTTTTAAAGAGGAAGCATTACTTCTAAGTGGCTTAACACTTGAGTTAGAGGTAGTTTTCTCAATGTTCAACATCAAAGTTTCTCAGACAACCTTACCATAAAAGAATTAACAGCAGCTGCATCCAAAACAATCCACGAAGCCTCAAACAGCTCATGGAAGAATTCTGCTCCAATCTCTTGAGCAGCATTTATAAATGCAATTCCAAATGCATTGCCTTTAACTGCTCCAATTCGAGGCTTCCCACAAACACCTATTATCAATACCTTGTTAGCCTCTTGAGATAAGCAAGCACAGACCAAAGGCTTCATTCTAGCACCCTTCTCTCTCAAAGCATCCATCAGAAAATAACAAAACTTGGTCAGTGCCTGTGGATACCCTAATAGCTTTGTATCCATGGAATCTTCAAGCTTCACCCACCTGAATTTCCTACCGCTTCTTATACAACCACTTTTAGTTATTGCTGTGCTACCTTGCCTAAGAATTGCTCTTTGTATCTTGATAGCTTGTTGCATCCCTCCTTTCAGCGTATCAAGATTGTTCAAAGACAAAGCATCATAAGCCACACCAAATTTCTTTGAAGCACAAGATCCATCTGATTTCACATAAGATTCAAGCAGAGCAGTAACTCCATGCACAACATCTGCAGCAGATACCTTTGAGCTATACCCATGTAGCCTCATAAAACTCCTATAGTAAAAATCATTAAGGCCATATTCTGGTAAAAACCGCTCAAACTCATCTTTCATCTTTCTTTTCAATTCAATATTCATGTACTGGAACTTCTGTTGGCAATCTGCAAGTGCAAACCCCATCCGAGCCAGAAGCAGCTTGAGCTTCTTCATCCCATTCTCACTCCAAGTCTTCATTTTAGTTGCAATATGAGAAGAACACAACATGGAATCAAACAAATTCCATTCCTGTAACAACATTAGTTTAGGTTCATCCTCATATGATATCCGGGTCGGATTGGGTGCTCTAATCTTTGTCCCATCTTTTAGAGTCACAGAAGATACAGCATCTATATTCCCTGAACTATTAATATACTCCTCAAGCTCAGCTACTCCAGATACGTACCTCTCATCCTTCAATCTCTCATGAACTAACTGATCCGTTAAAGAAACACACGCTAACCAAAGCAACTCATTTGTGTTTTTTCTCAAAGAATGACACAGTTCATAAATCAAACACCCGGAAGGCTTACCGTGATATGTGCCCATAAGGTAGTATTGTTTCTTCAATTTCCGGAAAAGCTGAACTGGGTCCCCCTCGTTGCCTTCGGAAACCCTCCTCCGCTTTCTGGAACCACCGTCGTCTTCTTCTGCATCACTTTCACTATTGCTATCATCATCATCATCTGAATCTTCATCGACTTCGTCATCACTTTGCAATTCGCTAGCATTAGCCAACGCCGAAACATCAAAATCATAGGCCAAATCTGTTTGACGCTCGTCATCTAAAGTATGAAGTACAATCACCTGATCATTCTGTTCGCTTAAATTATGCAAATGAATTGGACGGTGACTATCGACAACGAAAACCCGTGCGGACGGGCCTAAACTCAAGACCTTTCTCAAATCTCGGTGACATCCCCAATTGATTAAAAGGATCGAAATTGGGTTCTTAGACGAAGAACGTATATCAGAACCTGCGTATTTGTGAATTTCTTGAAACGATGAGACGGGATAACACGCGTATCGAACTGAATCTGATTCAAGAATATGGAAAATGATTTTGAGGGCACAAAGTGAATCTACATCTGAAGTAGATGGGAATATTAGCAGAGGAGATTGAGCAGAAGTCGTTGCCGATTGACGAAGCCTTGTATAAAATGAATTAACACTTTTCTCTCTAACCATGATTGCTAATCGAGTATTCTCTTCGACGCTATTTTCTCATAATTGAATACTTGAATACTTTGCATAAACAAATTATAGAAGAAATGTAATCGACTTTGATACACTTTCTCACGTATGGAAAGCGTGAAGAGCTAAAAGGAGATAGAGTTTGAATTGAAGTACCTGAGATATGTAAGAAATTATTGAAGTTCGAATGGAAGAAAACGAGACGTTCCCTGTTCAGGTTCAGCTAAAGCAATTTGGATATGAGAGAGAAAAGAAAAAAGAGATATAGGGTTTTGGAATTTGATATTTTAGTTTGAATTTCCTCAAATTTCAAATTGAAAACTCGAATATTTGAATTTTGTAATGAGCCGCGAAATTTTCGCGCTATAGAGATAGAATAAGGCTGGCGGAGAGAATGATTAGCTACGGACAATCCCTTGGTGGACTTTCAATTATTACTACTAGTCCAAATGAGCGGCCACGATGATTGACTGACGTAAGTTGATGACATAGGATTGAACTTTTCTGACAGTCAATGTTGGAAATGCGACTCAGATTTAGAAATAGGCAAAAAAACCACGGGTTCGGTTATTCGCGGTAACCAAACCGGCAATTCGGTTTTTCTTCGTGTAATTTCGGGGACGGGTTCGATTTCAGACAAAAACCAAACATAAAGGAGCGGGTACGGTTCGGTTACTGTTATACTCAAAATTGTACCTGCCCGTACCCAAAATTAATTAAAATTTATTTATTTTAAACCTAATATATAAACCTATTTAGGCCGACCAAACCCTAATGCACTCAAATTCTCATTTCTCATAGAAACACACTCCACAGTCCACTCGGTGCCTCTCATTTTTTCTTAATCTCCAGAGGATAAGAGTCAGAGGCCAGATCACATCCTGCCATCCCTAATTTTTCTTCCATCTAACAGCGTCGCATCGTCGCCAACCGTAGTCACCAGTTGTTGCGTCTTCGCCAGTCCGTTCACACTTCACAGCGCCATCCAACGCCTCTCACAGCGCAAGTCATCGCCATTCACAGCGCAAGCCATCGCCGTTCACAGCGCCAGCCATCACCGTTCACAGCACAAGCCATCGCCGTTCACAACGCAAGCCATCCCCGTTCACAGCGCAAGCCATCGCCATTCACAGCCCCAACCATCGCCGTTCACAGCCCCAACCATCGACGTTCACATAGCCAACCGTCGCCGTTCATTTCAGTATTGTTTCTGAAACCTGAATATCTGTTTGGAGATGCTAAAATATGGTTAACTTATATCTGATTGCTGAAATAATTATTGATATTTCTGTATTATGGTGGAAAGCTTTGCAGAACCTTGAGAAACTATTCTTTTTCATTCCAATATTTGTTTCTAAAACCTGAATCTGTTTGGAGATGCTGAAATATGGTTAACTTATATCTGATTGTTGAAATAATTATTGATATTTCTGTATTATGGTGGAAACTGGAAAGTTTTGCAGAACCTTGAGAAACTATTTTTTTTCATTCCATTATTGTTTCTGAAACCTGAATCTGTTTGGAGATGCTGAAATATGGTTAACTTATATCTGATTGTTGAAATAATTATTGATATTTCTGTATTATGGTGGAAACTTGAAAGCTTTGCAGAACCTTGAGAAACTATTTTTTTTTATTTCAGTATTGTTTCTGAAACCTGAATATCTGTTTGGAGATGTTGAAATATGGTTAACTAATATCTGATTGCTGAAATAATTATTGATATTTCTGTATTATGGTGGAAACTGGAAAGCTTTGCAGAACCTTGAGAAACTATTTTTTTTCATTCCAGTATTGTTTCTGAAACCTGAATCTGTTTGGAGATGCTGAAATATGGTTAACTTATATCTGATTGCTGAAATAATTATTGATATTTCTGTATTATGGTGGAAACTGGAAAGCTTTGCAGAACCTTGAGAAACTATTTTTTTTCATTCCAGTATTGTTTCTGAAACTTGAATCTGTTTGGAGATGCTGAAATATGGTTAACTTATATCTGATTGCTGAAATAATTATTGTTTTTCTGTATTATGGTGGAAACTTGAAAGCTTTGCAGAACCTTGAGAAACTATTTTTTTTTCATTCCAGTATTATTTCTGAAACCTGAATCTGTTTGGAGATGCTGAAATATGGTTAACTTATATCTGATTGCTGAAATAATTATTGATATTTCTGTATTATGGTGGAAACTGGAAAGCTTTGCAGAACCTTGAGAAACTATTTTTTTTTCATTCCAGTATTGTTTCTGAAACCTAAATCTGTTTGGAGATGCTGAAATATGGTTAACTTATATTTGATTGCTGAAATAATTATTGATATTTCTGTATTATGGTGGAAAGTTTTACAGAACCTTGAGAAACTATTTTTTTTTCATTCTAGTATTGTTTCTAAAACCTGAATCTGTTTGGAGATGCTGAAATATGGTTAACTTATATCTGATTGTTGAAATAATTATTGATATTTCTGTATTATGGTGGAAATTGGAAAGCTTTGCAGAACCTTGAGAAACTATTTTTTTCATTCCAGTATTGTTTCTGAAACCTGAATCTGTTTAGAGATGCTGAAATATGGTTAACTTATATCTGATTGCTGAAATAATTATTGATATTTCTATATTATGGTGGAAATTGGAAAGCTTTGCAGAACCTTGAGAAACTATTTTTTTTCATTCCAGTATTGTTTCTGAAACCTAAATCTGTTTGGAGATGCTGAAATATGGTTAACTTATATCTGATTGCTGAAATAATTATTGATATTTCTGTATTATGGTGGAAACTGGAAAGCTTTGCAGAACCTTGAGAAACTATTTTTTTTCATTCCAGTATTGTTTCTGAAACCTGAATCTGTTTGAAGATGCTGAAATATGGTTAACTTATATCTGATTGCTGAAATAATTATTGATATTTCTGTATTATGGTGGAAAGCTTTGCAGAACCTTGAGAAACTATTTTTTTTCATTCAAGTATTGTTTCTAAAACCTGAATCTGTTTGGAGATGCTGAAATATGGTTAACTTATATCTGATTGTTGAACTAATTATTGATATTTCTGTATTATGGTGGAAACTGGAAAACTTTGCAGAACCTTGAGAAACTATTTTTTTTCATTCCAGTATTGTTTCTGAAACCTGAATTTGTTTAGAGATGTTGAAATATGGTTAACTTATATCTAATTGTTGAAATAATTATTGATATTTCTGTATTATGGTGGAAAGTTTTGGAGAACCTTGAGAAATTATTTTTTTTTTCATTACAGTATTGTTTCTGAAACCTGAATATCTGTTTGGAGATGCTGAAATATGGTTAACTTATATCTTATTGTTGAAATAATTATTGATATTTCTGAAATAATTTTTAATAATTGTACATATTATATTTTATTAACACTTGTTTTATGTATTATATATTAATTATTTAATTATGTATTCAAATGTTTTATAATTTATTCAGATATGTTATCTCCTTGTTCATCCGCTTCTACTATTAATATTGTAGAAGATGATGTTGAAGTAACAAATTTACATTATTTATTAATCAATTTATTCTTTTGGTTTATAAAACTGATTTTATATGTTTGATTTTTTCAAGAAACGCGTACATTTGATGAATAATTAGAAGAAATAAGTTTTGATTTATCGTAATTGAAGTTTTCTTAAATTTATTTAATTAGATTTCAATATTTGTATTAATTTATAATATTTTATTTATATTTTGTGTTTCTTGTTTATATGTATTTAATCTTATCTAGATTCATAGAAATATATATTATTAAATGTTGATTTTTTTTATCATAAACTCAAAATAACACATTTAAATTGAGATAACAAATTTAATATCAACAATTTGTTTAAGTTGGATTGTATTGCTAAAAAGAGTAATAGGATTTTAAAAAACGTTTTTTTTTTTGGTTTTTTTATAATAACTGTCTTGAACTGTTAATCGCGAGTAAAAAACTGTCCCCGAATTGCAACGGTTTTCCGGCAATTTTGGGGACAGATTTTATAATTCGGTTCGGGGACGATTATATTCAAATCTGTCCCCGCCCGTCCCCGTGTCCATCCCTACTCAGATTTATGAGTAACACTAAAATCTAGCAATATCAAATAAAATTAGACCACGTCAACATATACTATGCCTAATACCCAAACTTTTTTTTTTCAACACCTCTATTTACGATAAATTATTATAAAATCACAATTCATGTATTAACCATCTATTAGACCTATATTTTTTAATATGTTATAGCATACTATGTAACATAACTTGTTACAATATTATTTTTTTTATTAGAATTTTTTGTTTTCAATGTGCTAATATAAATGAACTTTTTATTTTTTACTGAATTAATATAACAATTAAAAGATATATAAAATTTAATATATTTAAATAGTCTTAATTTAATTTAAAATTTATTTAATTAGATAACGTCTAATATAAAATAATATATTGGATTTTTTAAAAAATAAAAATGTATGAAATAACCATTACTAATATTATTTTTTTAATAAAAAATATTTTTTTGTGAATTGTGACATAAAATTCAATTAATTTTTTTTATATGTCAATACTTATAATAATATAATAAAAAAATATTATTATTTTTATTTCTAATCACTTATTCAAACCACTTTATATGATTCAACACTTACTATAAACAAAATAAATTGTATTAGAAACTAAGAGGTGAACCAAAATTAATTTTCACTTAATCTAAAAATTATTTGAAAATAAACATGATCAAGTTATGTTTTTGTTAAGATAAAGTTTATTTGGTGTGTAAATGATTCAATTATTCAATTAATTTTACTTTTAATTTTTATAGTAAAAAAATACATTTATTTTCTTATAACATTAAAAAACATACATTTGTTGACGTTGTAAAAAAAATTAATATATGTTATTTGTCTGACGGTTAAAAATGAAACTCCATTTATGAAATGTATTATGTAATATAATTAAACTTTAAACTAATTTAGTAATAATATTTTTTTATATTCATATGTTTTCGATGATATCATTGTCCAACTAATACTAAAAAAACGAAAATAATACCCTTAAAACTTATAATCATAAAATAATATTTTTTATATTCATTTTATATATTTTTATAATTAAAAAAATTTAATATATTATTTTATTTTAAATACTGTATATATATTAAATTTCAATTGATGTAACAGAATGCATTACTTTTTAATGAATATTTTATAACCTAAATAATTATATCCATTAAAAAGTTAAAACATTAGCTGAAATTATAGTAATTTTGTTATATATAAGTTTTCAATAAAATATATATACCATTATAATCATATGAAAAATTACACAAATTTACCTTCCAAACTGAGTGAGCAACATTTGATTTATTTATTTATTGCAAAATGAGTTCATAAGTGGGAATGTTGTGGAAAAATAAAACAATGTAAGCCCCTTAGTTCTTGCTTGTTTGACGTAATTTTTCAACTGAAGCAATAAAATATTATAAGTTTATTTATGCAAAAAGAATTTAACTTATTGCAACTGAGTGTAAGCCCCTTAGTTCTTGCTTGTTTGACGTAAATCGGTAAATAGTATATAGAACATGTGCTATAGCATTACCGAAACATTTTTATTAGTATCTTTTAGGTATACGTACGGATTTCGTGATTAATATTAAATAGATAATAATAATATAATTTAAACGAATTCTAAAACATAACATAAGAGTTGTTAATATTGTAATTATAAATTTTGAAGAGTATTATTTTTTTAATAAGGTTTTTAAAATAATTAATTATCAATTATTAATATTGCATAAATTGAAACTACTATCGGTACTCTATTATTAAAAATACATTAAATAAATTTTATGATATATAAATTACTAATACTCTATTATTAAAAATACATTAAATAAATTTTATGATATATAAATTACTATATGAATTGATATGATAGCCTCTACTCTTTCTAATATTTGTACCATGATTTTACAGTGAGACGCACCACTATTCACTAATATTTTTATTTATTTGGATACTAATAACAAGTTTTATTATAGATTTTATTGAAATGTAATTTATATTTTTTTCTTTATTAATAATACTAGTAGTTGAATAATCCGGACAAATAGGATACTAAGAAAGTACCAATCTAATTGCAATATCTTGTTGCAACTAAATAACATTCATAGTGCAATAGTGAAAAGCTTATTTTAACCTCTTTTTTCAGGTCAGACAAAGAGAAAGCTTTGAGCACCTGTTGATGATCACAAGACCATTAACATACTTGGCTTCTCCATTCAGTGTGCAAAGTGCCAAATAGATCATTCTTAACTTATACAAAAGAGATTCAGAAATAGGGAAATTGAACAATAAAATATAATAAAAGAATATGTATCTGATTTCGACATCCAAATATAAATATCTAACATCAAAATTGAAAAGTGAATACAAGTTGACATCAAAATTAAGCAGCAAAAATTGAAGAAGAAATAACAGGATATGTCTCCATATTTATAAATACAAAAAATAGCACACGTGAAGAAAATGAATGAACTTTAAAGAAGTAACTGGCATGGAGATAGAAAGCCTCCAAAGATATATACACAACAGAACCAACACACCTTTCCAGTACTGGGTACAAACTTTAACAATCATTTCATGCCCCATGGAAAGCAGCAACACTGAAAAGTAATATTTAAGCAAAGCATTAGACAAACAAGAAATCAAAAGCCTAGCTCACTTGGGATTTGGAGGGTCAAAAAGAAAGCATGACTGAGATTAGGAACAAACCTTGGCACTTCCATTGGAAGCTGGTTTGCGCACAGCAGGATAAGATCGTTCAGGAGTTCCTGGTACTTTTCCTGCTCCAATTTGCCTTTCCTCTCTGACTTTGTTAAATATTTGAGTGAATCCATCAGCTGATTCAGGATTATTTTCATCCCATTCTCCGAATTTTGGAACAGCAGCCCCTTGATCAGGCTGTAATATTAGAAACCAACAAGAGTAGCCAATTTTATCATCAAAAGAGTCAAAGAGTGCATGAAACTTGTTTAAACTGCTTTCCTTGTCATTACAACAATCATTGACTCTCAACTATCAGAACTTATGATTGCATAAATGTCAATTGGTGCTTGCTAATTTTAGGAAAAATAAGATAATAGTTAGGATTTGCTACCTTAGTACTACAATTATATTTTTGGTATAATTTTTAACCCATATTTTTTAGATGGTACCTTAATAGTACCACTTTTAAAAAAATGTACTAATTTGATGTAATTTATTATTTAATTGAGTATTTTTCACATGTATAGTAATATATATAAGATATTAAGATCAAATTTTCGAATAATCAATTAATTGATTATCTGAAAATACTTTATAAATATTATTTAATTAATTAATTATTCGAAAATATCATTTGAATATCCAACTTGTGTTATTTTACCCATATAAAAAAAACTCCAATTAAATGAGCATCAAAATAATACTTTTTTAAATGTGTACCACTAAGTTAAAAGTACCACAAAAGATTCCAAAAGTATAAATATAATACTACTAATGTAACGAATCCCCTAGTTGGGTGAACATTTTTACTTTCATGTTCTTAGTATTGTTCTTTGTTCATAGAGTTTGTTAATGGGAAAACTTTTATAGGATCTATTTAGGGATAACTATTTATATTTTCTTTTATTTGCAACTCATTTTTTATTTTCTAATTCATTTTTAAAAAATAAAAACTCTTTTTGTATACAATTTCTTTTTCTTCTTTCATTTCCTATTAAGTCAAATAAAGTTAACTAGTGAAAGAAAAAGTGAAGTTAAAATATGACTTTGAAAACCATTTTTTCAGTTTCAAAAATAATAAAAAGTGAGAATTGGTATCTTTTTTCTTTTATTGTCAACCGATATTCACGAAATATCCTTATTTAAGTTAATAGTAATTATTTTGATCAATTTCAATAATAATATTAATGAATTAGAAAAGTTCATAAATACTATTATCCATAAAATTAATGAAAATGGGTACCACTAATATAAAGAGAGATAGTTTAAAATGTATCAATTGAGAACAAGGGTTTCAATCCCTAAAAAGTGTGTATAAAAATAAAATAAAATTACCTAATACTTTATAGTGTAATGACATATGTTATAAGTGACTACTTAAAAGAAGTGGGTTCGAAATTCGTCCACATAAATGGGTGTGTAAGTGTGTAATATGTTATTTCAAAAACAAACAAAAGAACTATGCTCAAACCTGATTTTAAATTTAAAAATAGAATTAATATAAAAAAAAATACGTGTTTAGAAAACTTGTTCAAAAAAATATATCTTGAAAACATAGTTGCTTACCCATAATTTATCTACTCTTACTTGTTTATGATGTCTATGTATGTACATAGACAATGAAAGTCAGTAATAAGCTATCCATAGTCATAAAATGAAAGTAATGTACAAGATGAAAAAAACTAACAGTTTCATCGCTTCGAGGTCGCAATCTAGATCTTCCAGGAGTACCATGACTACCTTCATAGGAACTCTTTCCTTCCCAAGAAGGTGAATCTCTCCCGGAGACTTTGGCATGTCGATGGAGAGGTGAAGGTTCAACACTATGTTCATAACCGGCACTTGATCTTGCAGGTCTTCGATGGGCTTCAGTAGAACCTAATCCAGCCCTGCGTTGTTGTCCTGATTCATTGGCAGCTTTGTGTCCACCATTATCATTACGAGCAGGAGAGTTTGCAAACTGCCTAAAGTTATCATCATCCTTGCTTCTTCGCCGGTCATGCATTGGTCTTACTGAAGCATACCCTATTGGTTTCTGTTGTTCAACACTAGGTTTGGGAGGAGGAGCATCAGATGAAGAAGAGTAAACAGATAGAATATCTGAATTCTCTTCAGGTTCGTTTGGATTATTCATATTTACTCCACCTCGACCCTTGCGAGCCTTTTCAAAATAGGCTGTATATGGAACATTCTCTTCACTTTCCCAATTTCCAAATTTCGGTACATGTGAGCGATTCTGCAGGATTACACAAAAACTTGTCAAATTTGATGAAGATATTCCATTATCCAGCCATTTGCTAAAGAAACAAACTATTTTTCTTAAATTGGTCAAATTTTTGGTCTAAATAGTTAATTGAAACATACAATTATTAAAAACATTAGTAACTAAATTAACGTTTGTAGATCAAAATATATAGGAACTTAGTCATTCTGATTTGAGTTTTCAGTAACTTTTCTAGACCATCAAAAATGTGCCAATTAAAGTCTCACCTTTTTGTCATGCAAATTAAATACTTCTGAGCAAATATAAGATTTTGTAAATTTTGCTGGTTAGTTATCACTTATATCCTCTCGATGTGTATCTTGCAAGGCAACAAAATCCCCAAAAATCAATAAATAAAATTCAGATCAACAATACAATCAATTTTACCAAATCGTTGGTTAACATTGCACAAAGAGTGTTGAGCATTGCCAATCAAAACATAAACAAGAAAAATATCGATCAAAACATCAATAATACTAAGACCTTGAATATGATGTAATCACAAATTGCAGAAACTCATTTGTATTTGATATCTAACATGAAAAGAAGCTGACGATATCATTAATACACTTCCAATAACGCTTGATCTAAAAAAATTAAACCAATAAGGCAAAACATGAGATTGAAAACTTAAAATTTCTATTCAATTTTCAGTTTTCTCAGCAACCAAACGCAGAAAGTAAGGTAAAGAAAACAAGAACTGATTCAAACAAAGCAAAATAAAAATAAAAATAAAGGACGGAGGTGAAACTTACTGCCATATCTCTTCCACCAAACTTGGAATAAAACCCAAATACAGATTAAAGGTAATATCTAGGACCCAGTTTAGTTTCACGAAACAAAACACACTACCGATTATCAGAATTTAGGAAGTCCCCTCTCTGTATAAGCACCACCAAAAAGCCCTTCGACGACACAGCAAGAAGAGCAAAATAATTTGAGAGAGAGAGAGAGAAGAGGAATGTAGCGTGAGAGAAAGAGGGGTTTTATCAACCATTGATTGGAGCTATCGGTCATGTTTGACTATTCTACAACTCCTCTCAGTAAAAGTCTCTGTTTTTTTGTGCTTGGATTTTTCGAATTTTCTTGTTATATTATTTTTTCTCCATTTTCTTTCTTTACGTAAAAAGATAATTACAGATCCAGTTTTAAAGTCGATTACACTATCAATTCAAATCTTTCTTTCTTTCTTTTTTTTTTTTGTTTTTCTTGTACACCCTTTGATTTAATTTCTCTCGAAGTTTTGATTGTGATGGGATGGTGTGATCGGTGGGTAGTTGGTTGTTGAGCTTGAGTTTTTCAATAACGCCGTTCCTGTTAAAGGCGGCTGGGTCCGACTTACAAAAATTCAACAAATAATAACAAAAACGTTTACTTGGATAGTTTACGTTAGTAAATAAATTTTTTTTTTGATAGATTTTTTTTTCTTTAGTGAATTTTTAATGGACATATTTATAAATTTTAAATTTATAATTTTTATTATATATTATAATGATATTTATCCTTAGGTTACAAGATTATTCACTTATTTTTTTAATACTTTTTTTACATCATATATATATATTTTAATATAATGTAAATTATTTTTGTATATTTAAAAATATAATATACATGTATTATTATATAACATAAAATACATATTTTTTGAAAATGATTAAAATTAAAATAATTTAAATAATTGAGTTAAATAAAATTCAAATACTACTAATAATAAAAAAATAAAAATATTTTTTAGATTAATAATCTAATATTAGGGGAATTTAAATTAATCATTTTAATTTTTGATTTTTATATTTTAGTTTTAAAATTAAAATTTTAATTTAATTTTAAAAAAAATTATTTTATAACTAATTTTTTGAATTAATACTTTTTTTGATTTTTATATTTTAGTTTTAAAATTAAAATTTTAATTTAATTTAAAAAAAAATTATTTTATAACTAATTTTTTGAATTAATACTTTTAGATTAACTATACGTTAGTTTATTATCATTTTTAAATCGAAACATATGATATATTTTTTATTTAAATTTAATAATTTTAATCGAAAAAATTCTTACATATTAATTGGTGTTAAAATTTATAAAATATGTATTAATAATTTAAATAAAAATATTTAATATATTTTATCTAAAAATATAGATAAAATTATATTAAAATAAAAATATAAGTAATTAAAAGTCTTAATTCTATCAATTTTTAATTTTAATTTTAGGAAGTAAAAGATTAAAAATTAGATATATTTATTTAATAATTAACTCTTAATTTTAAAATTTTATTTTTTTAAAGTTTTAAATTTTAATTTTAGAATTATTTTTTAATAAAGTTTTCACTAAATTTTTATTTCATAATTATTTTAAATAAATAAATTATTATTAATTTTTTTTTTTAATTTTTATTTAATATTTTTAAAAAAAATTATATTATTTTAAAATGAATAATTTTTTGATGTGTGATATTTATTGATGTGACATGGAAAAGGACAAAATCATTAATTCATAAAGCTTTTTTGTCGTCTTCTTTGTGTACGGACTCGTTTGTCTGCTTCCGTGGAACCTTTTTGCTAAGAAAAATTTTGTTTACCCATTATTAAAAAAATAATAGTATTTGTTAATGTCTCAGTAAATAAATATTTAACATATTATATATATTATTTATAATTACATTATAACATATAAAATATCAAAAATACATTTTTATTAACTCTAATATGTATTAAAAAATTAAATATTTATTTATTTAGATGTTACGATATTATTCAAATTTAAAAAATAATATTAATTAAAATTGATTTTAAAATATAAATAAATATATTAGTTAGATTTCTTATTAGATGTAGTAAAATTATAATTTTTATTGGATGTGATACTTATTTGATGAATGTGATAATAAGGTTAATAATTTAAAAAATATATATTAAGTATAATTTAAATTTTTATATAAAATATGATGAAATTTTCATTAAAAAATATAATTATATTATAATATTATTTTTAAAAATAATATAATTTATATAATAAAAAATATTTAATATAATATAAATTTATATTTATTCATGTATTTAAAATAGTTTTATTATATATTATAATATAAATAATTTAAATATAAAATTATTACATGATGCTTAAAATATTATTAGAATACATTTACGAGATTCTGCTGCTTAAGAATGGTGCCGTCTATTTTGACGTACATTTTGTATATTTTAACAAAAAGAGAAGAAAACAAGAAAGGTACTAGACACTAGCTGGTAGGCGCAGTTCACACTGCTAATATTTTACAAGTTCTTCCACAGCAAGTCAATGAAAGTGGTGAAATGATTTTAGGGTATCTCCACCCTTATTCTTGATTAAATTTTATATCAAAACATATTAAATTTTTACTTCTTTTAATACATAATATTAAAAATTATATTAATTATTTTTTATTAATTATATATTATTATTAATTAATAATAATAATTAAAAATACATATAATCAATATTTTGATAATATTAAAAGATTTAAAAATAATTTATAATTAATAAATTATTATTTTTTAATTTTTATTATATTGATAATTTTTTAGTCATTTTATATCATAAAATAATGCAACGTAAACAGATAAAAAATGTTACATTAAATTAAATTTAATATAATATTTGATATAGAGTTAGTATAATTTTGCATTAAATTTAATAATATATTGGAGGGTTGGAGTTGATCTGTCATATAGCGAAGAGTACACCTACGGCCTACGGGGCTACGGCCACAAGGGACTTTAGGGGAATATTTCCAATTTATCATCTCATAATCTCTTTAAAAGTCTAAGGTAAATTATATACACAATCTACTTTTTAGATTTTTTAAGAAATTTACGCGTTAGTTTATTATTTGTAGACTACACATTTTATTATTTATATTGGTTATTTTATTTGTACATTGAATATTTATGATTTTTTTAAAAAATAATAACATAAATTAGAGATAGTGGTGATTAAGGGAAACGTAGTGTTTCCAACTTAATTAAAAATTTAATTACATTTAACACCTAATATCTTCTTAATTTTATTTTTAAATTTATATTTTAAGTTTAAATTCTACATATAAATTATATTATTTTTATTTTAAATCTAATAAAATTGTTATAAAAAATTATATTTTGTTAATTATTAAGCTAAAAAATTAATTATCAATTTTTCTACCCTATTATTTATTTTTTATTTGTAACTTTTAGTACAAACTTAATATTATTTATTGTTAATTGGTGATTTTTTTGAATTTGAAGATTAGATTAACTACTTATATTAATCTTATATTTTATTAATTTATAATATTTTATCATATTTTATTATGTTATTACAACTATTTTGTATAAATTTATTTAGCAATTATTTTTTATTCGGACTCAAATATTTCACAAATTTTTTTTAGTACAAAGATATTTCACGAAATATTAGAGATCTAATATTAAAAACTGTTTATAATAGCTTAAATTTTATATAATTATAAGTTATAATCACAAACATATATCAAATTATAATAACTAATTAATTAAATGATTGTAGATATATATTTATATTTTTTTTGTAAATTCTATGATCCCATTTTCATTTTACCACTAACGTACTTCTAATGAGCAAATTTTTAATTTAAACTTATTCCACGAGCGTCTCATACTTAAAGATTTTATATACACCTTTAAGTCAAATAAATATAAAGAATGAGAGAAAAAAATGATATGATAAGAATATTTCCATATTAAATTATTTAAATTTAATCTTAAAGATAGCACAAACTAATCCAAATAACACAAGAAGTTTTTTAGACCATATAAATCATGTAAATATATATTTAATTATTTAAATTTTTACTTTTTTTATTATTATCTAGAAAATTAATTTATCTATTGTTCCGTTCTCATGTTTGAATTTTTAAAAATAATTATAATACATTATAGAATATAAAAAATATATATATAAAGATATATAAAATTATATAATATTAATATTTATTTTTTATATAAAATTATGTGATATAAATATTAATTTAATAAAATGATGACTTTATTAAATTAATTTTCAATTTGTTAATTAAGAATAATATTATTTGATAGACTTTTGTGTGATGGATTAATAAAATGCTCACGTAATTAATCACCTGGTTAATAAAATGGCCTTAATTAATATTGAATCAATTAATTCATGCATGGCGATCATATGGGCTCTGACGCATAAATTGTTTTTTTTTTAATAACTTAAACTCACGTACACATGATTTAAACTTAACTTAAAATCTTTTAAGTGCTTAAATAAATTTTATGTGTATGAACTACCATGTCTTAACTAAAAGAAACTATTTAAAAGGAAATGAAGATGACCTAACTTCTTGTTGTAGTCAAATTTAATGACAAATGAAAGCATACAACGATATGTATAAATTTTATTTTATTGTAGTAATTTTTTTTTACTTTTTTTAAATAAAATTAACGTGTAAAAAAAATAAAATTTATATATATAATTTGAAGAATGATATAAATAAAAATAAAAATATAATTAAGATTACTATTAAAGTTATTTTATAAGCTGCATACTGATAAGATGATTATCCTAAATATACTCTAAACTACAATGTATGTACTAGTATATGAATTTATACTTTGATCCATATTTTCTTTATCACAATTAATGAATAAGTATGATTAGTCTATTGATAATAATTAATAAGTTTGATTTTTTTAATAAATATTAGTAAATATGAATTTGTACCCGTAATTTGTACTTTGGATATGCATAGAGTAAAACTATGTCACAGGAGACTATAAATTATTTTTTAAAAATAAATACTTAATATTTAATAAAAAATAGTATAATCAATAAATAATATATTAAAACAAAAAGATTTTAAAAAAAGATATGATGAATTGAAAAAATAAATTGAATGAAAAAAATGATACTTGAATTTTGGACACAATTAATGAAAGTTAGTTCATGGTAGTATACGACGTGCATGTCATTAAGTTTCATTAATTATTTATTTCAAATCATAAACTTAAACAGATAAATTATTATTTAATATAAAAATAAATAAAATATTATTAAAAATAAAAGTGCACAACATCATATATAATTTTTTAAATGTTTTAATCTTAATATTATTTTATTTGATATTTTTAATCATATTATTATTAAAATATAATTATTTTAATTTTAAATTATATATATATATATAAATATTTTTAATCTCTCAATTATTAAAAAATTTAATAATTTCAATCTAAATAAAGAGACTAATTTTAGAGCATAAAGTTCTTATTATTTATAACTGTGAGAGTACACATTTTCGATTTAACAATATTAAGACAAAATGTATTAAAACAAATTTTTAATATTTATTCTATACTTTTTTTGAAATAATAATAATATTTTAATAAACAAGACTGACATAATTTAATTGCGACTTTTTTAATTATAAATTAAGAAAAATAAGCTAAGTTGGACCCTTTAACCACTAATAATCTATTTCACCCCCTACTTGCTGAATTTTATTAATTTTCATTTTTATCTTTCATATGTTATTAGGATCATAACCATCTTTCCTTAATCTATTTATTTCTCTTCTCTTTTATTTACCATTCTTCGTCAAGGTCTTTGAATGGCCAACGAGGTTCAAGACTTTTGATGGAGAATACACTACACAAGGCCACGTTACAAGCATCTGCGGCGACCGTCTTCTCTTAGCCATATTCTCTCTGTTACACTCAGATATTCGCATTGTACACTCGTCTTCTCTTCTTGTCATCGAGCCTCTGATCGCCGGCGTGTACTTGGTCATAAGGTCAGTGTGACTCATCGTCCTTATCTCAACAACAACATTCATGATTTCAAGGTCTTTCTTCTATTTATTCCCTTCCTTTGTCCCTCGTTTTACATATCAATGAAGTTTGTATGTAATTAAGTTCCTGAGTTTACATAGTTTGATATTTGCATGCTCTGTTGAGTTTGAAATCAAGCTTTAGCTTCATTCGCTTTTTTGAAGAAATAAGTTCATTTTTTTAAGATGAATTGTATACGTGTTCAATTCAACTTCACAAATAATGTCATAATTCAATCAAAATCTTATCAATTAGATATATATATATCTAATTCAATTTCGATAAAAGAGATAATTATTTGATCAAAATCCAACGAGTTTTAAAATTATTCAATTTAATGGGATATGTTTCAACTAAACTCCAACAATAAGATTAACGATTGATTAAGTTCTAATTAATTGTACCAGTCTAATTTAATTTGACTAACATGATTATCAATCGATCAAATTTCAATCAATTAAATAGCCGTCCAAACATTACATGTTAAATTAGATAAATATCTTATCAAAATTAAATCATAATTAACAATAATAATTATTAACATTTTTTTGCACTTTGTATCATAAATCAAGTGAGAGAAAATAACATCAAATTTTTAACAAAATTTTTTATTTCAAGTTATGTGAAAGAACTTGGCCGCAATTACGATCTAATAAATTTAAGTGTACTTAATAATAATATTATGTCACATTATTTATTTTATCTCAAATTTAAAATACATAATATTTTTCTTATTTATTGGGTCCAATTACACTACTAACCCTAGGCTAAATATCCACCGTTTATTAATTAATTACTAGTCTTAATTAATTCATGAGTTGAAAAACTTACATTATATAACTCATGAACTTAAATTAGTTAGCTTACTTAGTTAATTAACAGCTCGTGTAAACTTATTTAATAAAATATATCTGTTAATTATAACATTTTTTATAATTATAATAATTTGATTATAGAAAATTAAAATTAAAAATATTTTAGAAAATAATTAAAATTTAATATTTATAATAATATTTTATTATAAATATTATTTTTATTTTAATTTTTAAAATAGTAAATGAACCAATTCAAATGTCACTCATTTCAATTCATTTAAAAGTGATTTGAGTTGAATTTGATTCATATAAATTTAAATGAATTGAGTTATAATCACCTAAAAGTTAACTCAATTCATTTAACACCTTTATACTTAACTCATTACTACAAATGAGTCATGTAGTTTAAATAAAAAAAATTATCCAAGAAAACCCATTATGAGTTAACCAAGTTAGTGCCACAACTTAATTAATATGTACATAATATGTACAAGGATGCAAGTTTAAGTTCATGCAAGGGTGTATGTTTTACGTAAAGGTACTTGATGATAACTCCTAATTTTATCACAGGGTTAGAACCAAGAGTAGATATGATTTGATTTGGTCTCAATTTTATAAAATTTAAAAGAATTAGATCGAAATATTCATAAATATCAAATTAGATAAAATAAGACTATTAAAATTAGTTTGGTTTGATTTTGTTTAATTAGAGAGATTATAATATAAATACTAAAATAAATATTAAAATAATTTAAGTTATCAACAATAAAGTTGATCAAGTATATCCATCTTTTAATTTTTTAAAATGTATTTCTAATATAAATTTAGATTGATTTTTTATCATATTATCCTTATTTTTAAATATATTTTAACTGATAGTAGGAATAATATAATAATTACACTTTATCTTAATATGGTTCAAAATATTCTATAAATATAAAGTTACACTTTTAAAAATAATCACACAAGACCTATTATACGTATAGTTTGAAATGTTACTACCCAACAATAATAACATTTTTATATGTTTATAACTTTCAAATAAAATAATAAAAAATGTTGTTATTCGTAAGTGTCAAATTTAAGAACATCAAATCGAATAGTAATAGATTTAACCATTAAATTATATACCTTATTACATTTGTAAAGTGTTAATTATAAATATAACAATGTAAATGATCCAGTTTAAACAATTTAATTTTTTTATCAATTAAATTGGATCAAATCAAATAATAAATTAAATTATTTAGAATAATCTAATTTTTTAATCTAATCTTATTTTTAAATTTTTCTCTCCAACCTGGTCGAAACTCAAAAACTTAATTTATCTTTTGTTACAAAAAAAAATATTATCTTCATTCTCAATAAAATTGACAAGTAAATAACTAATTTAATGAATTCAAATATCTTCTTTGGGTCTTTTAATTCACCTCTCTTTTGAATAAAAGTTCAATGACATAACTTTTGGGCCTTTATATCTATTAGACATGCATAAAGAGGTCTAGATATACAAACGTTTGTTTTTTTCCTCTTCCATAAACTCCATTAGAAAAAAGCGAAGACCATTTCAAGCAAAGCAAAAAGATAAACAACATTTATATATATATATATAAAAAGATTAGTACAATTTTATTGTTAGATGCTTTGATCACACGAAAAAGAACAAGAAATGCTATATGAGCTTCACATATTATTGAAAGAGAAGCTCGATTATTTATAGCCATTATAGAAAATTGAAAATAACAATGTAGCCCACATTTGTAGCTACAAATGCGGTAACTGAACAAGAACACTAAAACAACCACTACATTAAGCACTAACAACACTTCCTATAAATTAGGTGATTTATTAGTTGAAAACCAAAAATTTCTACATTTAAAAACCACAAACTCTAACATACCCTCCCTTAAACTAAGTTGCATGACTTAGTTTCCTTTTGATGGTTTACGTAATCCCAATAGACCTCGAAGTCTTTGAAACTGCTCCAACTTTAAGGATTTTGTTAGAATATCAGCAATTTGCTCCTGTGAACCACAATGGGCTAGTTACATCATTCTTTCTTTGGACAAGTCTTTTAATAAGTGGATTCGAACTCCAATATGTTTGCTTCTCCCATGCATTATTGCATTTTTGGATAGTTTGATTGTTGAGCTATTGTCATAGAAAATAGATGTGAAATTGTCTCATTCATAGCCAAGCGTTTTAAGAATCATCTTCATCCATATTGCTTGACATACACATGCTACAATAGTCACAAAGTCAACCTCCGTTGTAGATAAGGTTACGATTGGTTGTTTCTTGGAAGACCAAGCCACTATCGATATATGCATAACCTGAAGCACTCTTCTTTTCCTCTAAACATCCTGCATATTCACTATCGATATATGCAGTCACAACATCACTTGCCTTCTTCTTGTATATAATTCCAAAGTTGACAGTCCTTTTTACATATCTTAATACCCTTTTTGCAGCCATAAGATGAAGTTTTGTAGGTTGAGACATGTATCTAACGATCGAGCTTACTGCATGCATTAAATCTAGACGCATAGAGGTTAGATACATTAAGCTCCCGACAATCTATTTATAGAGGGTGTCATTAACTTTAATCCTGCTCTCATCTTTTCAAATCTTGAACCCTAAAACTATAGGATTTAATACTACATTACTATCTTTCATGCAAAACCTCATAAGTACATTCATTGTATATTTACTTTGGCTGATAAAGATGCCATCATGTAGTTGTTGTACTCCTAATGCCAAAAAGTATCTCAATTTTCCTAAGTTTGTCATGTCAAATTCCCTCATCATAGAGTCTTTGAGCTCTTCAAGCATGTTATTATCATCCCCAGTGTAGATCAAGTTGTCTACATATAAACTTACAATCAACAAGTTACCTTGGTTATTTGTTTTTAGAAAGATTTTCTGCTCACTTGGACATTTCCCAAATCCCTCACTTAGGAAATAGGTCTCAATACGACTAAACCAAGCTTTAGGAGCTTGTTTTAATCCATACAAGGAATTTCTAAGCTTGTAGACTTTGTTGAACTCGTTTTTCTTCTCAAAATCCTTTGGTTGCTCAACATATACATCTTTCATTAAGTCACTGTGTAAAAATGATGATTTGACATCAAGTTGATACACCTTCCAACTCTTGTGAGAAGCAAGAGCAAAAATGATTATGATAATGTCCATCAATGCTATTGGTGCAAAGACTTCTGAATAATAAAATCCTATATTCTTACACATATCCCTTAGTAACCAATCGAGCTTTAAATTTTTGATATAGCACAAAAAGATCAGAATAAGAACACGAACAAAAGGTAATTATATTTGTATTGATTTCAAGAACAACTCATCGATTGTTCTTGAATTACACACACTCACATAATATTGAGAATTGAGTAAATCTAAAATTGAATCCTTAGCTATGGGTTACGTAAGGGTTTTATAGGCTTCGAGCCTAACCGTTTCCATACTCACGCGCACTTACACATCCTAACTAACTCCCATATGCCTCATCACTCACACATGTTGCCACCACATGTATTGTTATTATGTTATAATAGAAAATAGAAGGGAATATAGTTTTAACAATTCTAGAACTTTCTATCTACATCATAGTCCTCCTTTTCAATAGAATTCGTCCTTGAATTCAAATTGATCACATCAATTACGTCTATAAGGTAGTATTTGCGAAGATCTACTACGTTGAATGTGCTGGAGATATTCCAGTCTTCGGGGAGATCAATGACATAAGCGTTATCGTTTATTTTCTTAAGAATTCTAAAAAGGCTATAGTTTCTGAGCTGAAGCTTGGGACAATTGCTTTGTGATAATCTGTGTTTGTTGAGCTGTACCATGACAAGTTCGCCAGCTTGAAAATGCATAGGCCTACGATGCTTATCAGCTTGCATTTTGTACTTTGCATTCGTCTTCTCGATATGCTCTAGGATTTCTTGGTGGAATTGAGTATAATCAGTAGCCCATATGTTAGAAGCTTTGCTCTTTGGGTTGGGTATGGCTTGCAAATCTATACTGACGTTAGATACTTTGGTGTAGATAATCAAGAATGGTGAGTTCTTAGTGGTGCGATTTGTGATACTATTAAGGGTAAACTTAATCTGGGGAAGATGCATATCCCATTCTCGAGTTTTTTCACGAGTCAAACATATGAGTATGTTGCCTATGGTTCTGTTGAGTACTTATGTTTGCCCATCTGTCTGTGAATGATAGGCACTGCTAAAATTAAAGTTGGTATCAAACCTGCACCACAATTCTCTCCAAAAGTGACTCATGAATTTCACGTCACGATTAGAGGTGATGGTTTTAGGAATGCCATGCAGCTTGACAATGTCTCGAAAGAAGATAGTTGCTATGTTGTTGGCAACAAAGACCTTTTTGCATGGGAATAAGTGGGACATCTTTGAAAACCTGTCCACTACCACCAAGATAGAGTCTACTCTTCTTTTACTGATTGGTAACCCAAGGATGAAATCTATGCTAAGATCCTCCCAAATGGTTGTAGGAATTGGTAGAGGAGAATATAGGCCAGTGTTTTGACCACCTCTCATATCTCTTTGGCAGATAGAACATTGTTGCATAAATTTAGCTACATCTCTCCGTATGTGAGGCCAATAGAATCTTTCCTCCATCAATAGTAGGGTTTTGTCCCTTCTAACATGACCACTAAGTTTCCCAACAAGAAGTTCATGTATCAGATATTCCCTTAAGCTAGTTTTTGGGATGCACAATCTGTTGTCTTTAAAGAGATACCCATTTTGCAAATGGAAATCATGTACAGGTTTCTGGTTGTTGCGTTGGGTCCAGACACCTGCAAAATCTTCATCTATCGTATATAGTTCAGGAATGGTGTCAAAATTGGTAATTTTAGTTTGGAGGGTAGTCAGTAAGGTGTGTCTCCGGCTAAATGCATTAATGACTTTGTTTAAATGTCCCTCTTTATGCTTAAATACATAAGTAAACCTTTGTAGGAAGATGACCCACCTAGTATGGGATCTTGAGATGTCCTTCTCGGAGTGGATCGATTTGAGTGCCGAGTGATCATTGTGAAGGATAAATTCTTTTGAAATGAGATAATACTCCCAGTGTTTGATGGCTCAAATGACAGCGTAAAATTCTTGGTCATAAGTGGACCATTTCTGGCATGCTTTACTGAGTTTCTCGCTGAAGAATTCAATAGGCTTGCCACCTTAGGACAGTACTGCTACAATCCCCACCATGGATGCATATGTTTCAACTTTAAATACTTTATCAAAATCTGGCAGAGCTAGGAATGGGGTTGTACACAGATTTTCTTTAATGAGTTGGAAACTATCTTCTTGCTTTTTAACTCAAATAAACTGTTCTTTCTTGAGGTAATTGGTTATAGGTGCTATGATTGAACTGAAATCCTTTATGAACCTTCTGTAGAACGTTGCCAGACCATGAAAACTCCTGACTTCATGTATTGATGTTGAGTTAGGCCATAACCGGATGGCATCAATCTTCATAGTATCTATTGAGATACCTTCACAATTGATAACATATCCCAAGAAAAGGAGTCTGGTGGTCATAAACTCCCACTTTTTGAGGTTGAGAAAAAGCTTATGTTCCCTCAATATATTCCAAAACAACCTGTAAATGTTCTAAGTGCTCGTTAGGGTTCTTGCTATAGATTAGGATATCATCGAAATACACGACTACACAAGTACCATTGAGAGGCTTCAAAACGTGATGCATTAATCTTATGAAAGTGTTGGGAGCATTGCATAACTCGAATGGCATGACAAGCCATTCATACATGCCTTCTTTGGTTTTAAAAGCTATCTTCCACTCATCTCCTTTTCTGATGCAAATCTGGTGATACCTACTGCGAAGATCATGCTTAGAAAAGATAGTGGAACCGTGTAGCTTGTCAAGCATATATTCTAACCTGGGAATAGAGAACATGTATTTAATCGTGATCTTATTAATAGCCCTCCTATCAGTACACATCCTTATCATGCCATCCTTCTTGTGTACAAGTAGTGCATGCACAACACATGAACTTTTGCTTTCCTGGATGAGATGCTTATCCAAGAGATCTTCTACTATATCTTGTAGGAGCTCATGGCCTTTGGGGTTCATTCGGTAGTGGGGTAAACTGGGCAGATTACAGCCTGGTATGAAATCTATGTGGTGTTGAATATCTCTTAATGATGGTAAGGTGTTTGGTAGGTTAGTTGGTGTAAGGTCAGTGTAGGTAGATAGTAATTATGTAACAGCATTAGGAGTGGTACGAGTGACTGACTATTGTTCCATAACCACTAATGTTAGCACTATTTTAGCCCTTCTGATTTCATTGTCAAATTCATTTGGGTTGTAGTTAAGAAGCATTTTTGATTTGGTATGGGTGGGAATGTTTTCCTTTATAGAGTAGGGCTATCTTGGTACCTTTTCAAGTGAAAATGATGATGTTTGGCTTGTCCTTGTGTATTGCATCTACGTCATACTGCCAGCTCGTTGGTTATTCTTGAATTACACACACTCACACAATATTAAGAATTGAGTAAATCTGAAATTGAATCCTTATTTGTGGGTTATACAAGGGTTTTATAGGCCTCAAGCCTAACCATTTCCACACTCACACATCCTAACTAACTCACATGTGCCTCATCACTCACATATATTGCCACTATGTGTATTGTTATTTTGTTATAACAGAAAATAAAAAGGAATATAGTTTCTCTATCTCTCCATGTTCATTCAACTTTTTCTTGTAGAGCCACTTGAATCCAATCCGATTTGCTCCCTTAAGTAAATCAGTGAGAAACCATGTGTTTCATTTTTTTGTTATGGAGTTGATTTCAGACTTTATTATTTTCACCCAATTGTCATTTTTCACAGCCTCTTCAAAAGTTACACGATCTGTATTTGCAAATAAAGAAAAATACATAAGGTTCTCATTAATTTCACTTCCTGAGAGTCCTTATCCACTCATGTAATCCTCCATCCAAAATGGTGGTCTCCTATTTCGTTCTTCTTCAAAATTTGAGTGAGTTAGTACTGCATATTCACCTTCAGTCATCACAATAGCAGTGCCTTCAGTTGTCATAGCAGCATCTTCATAGTCATTTGGAATCTCAATTGTGTCATCCTCAACTTCTCTCCATTCTAAGGTATCTAGTATATGCTGCTCATGATGCATGTACCAATCATATTGTCTATTTTCTTCAAAAATAACATCCCTGTTGGTTAGTATCTTCTTTGTCATAAGATCATATATCCTATATCCTTTTGACTCATCGCTTATCCCCAAGAAAACACCATTTGTGCTCTAATCCTCCAACTTTTTTCTCTTTGCAACAGATACATGCACGTGACACATACATCCAAAGACTCACAGATGTTTGATTGATGGTTTGACACCACTCTAGGCCTCTTTTGGTGTTGTGTCTTTCAAAGCCACTATGGGACATCAGTTCAACATATAGACAGCCCATTTCACTACTTCAGGCCAGAAGGTCTTTGGAGCTCCCTTCTTAGATAGCATGCATATTATTGAAATCATTATTGTGCAATTCTTTCTTTGTACAACTCCATTCTGCTGAGAAGTGTATGTAGTGGTTAATTGTTTTCTGATTCCCATTTCTTTTCAAAAGTTTGTGAATTCTGTGGATGTGAACTCTCCTTCTTGGTCTGTTCACAGACATTTGATGGTAATGTCAATTTCTTTCTCAATGTGTGTTTTGAAGGACTTGAAAGCAACAAGTGTCTCTAACTTCTCATTCAGAAAGTAAGACCAAGCTTTTCTGCTATAGTTATCAATCAAGCATAGTACATACTTCTTTCCACTTTTTGAGTTTAGGGAAATTAGGCCACATATATCAACATAAATGAGTTCTAGTTACTTGGTTGCTCTCTAGGTGTTATTTTTAGGAATATGTTCACGATGTTGTTTTCCCTTTAGGCAGTCAACATACACAGAATTTGAGTTTGAGAGGTGTGGAAACCCATAAACCATATTCTTTTTTTTGTAGAGTTTGCAGTCCTATATTACTGATGTGACCAAATCTGCAATGCCATAGGTGAGTAAGGTCTTGGGCTGTAGTGTTGAAGCAAACTTTCTCATGTAGAATGGGACATGGTTGGCTGAATTCTTACAGTCAATACAAACATCAGATTAGCTATCATCTTGGATTGAATAATAAGACCTTTATGTGGGTGATATATTTTGCACTACTCGGATTGAATAAGGATTGCTAGGCCCTTTTTTCTGAAGTTGTCCTAGGCTCAAGAGATTGTTTTTTGATTTCGGTTACATAAAACACATCACCAATGATACAGTTGACTTCATCTACCCCAACTTGATTTTCCTTTCCTTAATACTTGCATTCTGGTGTTGTTGTCCAATTTCACAAATGTTGAAAAGATTCATTTAGTTCTGCAAACAGAACCTTGTTACCACACATGTGGTTGTTGCATCCGAAATCTAAAAAGCAAAGTTCTTTTCTGCTTACTCCAGTGTCTTCAACATAGGCCATTAATAAAATCTCTTCTTGCTCATCTAGCTCGACATAGTTTGCATGTTTATCCCAAGTGGGACATTCATATTGAAAATGACCAAGTTTGTGACAGCAATAACATTCCACTGTGGACTTGTTAAATCCTTTCCATCCCATTCCTCTACCTCTTCCTCGGCCTTTGAAGCTACCTATCCCTCGACTTCCTTTGTTTATGTCATTTATGCTTGCCTTTAGTACACGCTCCCTTCCACTGCTTCCACTGCTATTCCGTGTGAATTTTTGCTCATGTACAACCAATGAACTTTACAATTCATCAGTTGTGAGTGAGTCAATATCCTTGGATTCTTCAATTGAGACAACCACATAACTATATTTCTCAGTGAAAATCTTGAGAATCTTCTCTACAATAGTGACATCCTTCATGTTTTTACTGTTGTTTTTCATCTTGTTGGACATGTTCATAACTCGAGTGAAATACTGAGTTATAATCTCACCTATCGTCATTTTCATGATCTCCCAATCCCTTCTCGATGATTGAAGAGCTATGCACTTCACTTTAGCATTGTCTACATATTTCTTTTTCATTAAATCTCATATGTCCTTTATATTGGGCACAACGGGTAAAAATAAAATGAATTCAACAGAGTAGAATAATGACACCAGAAATTTAACGTGGTTCACCCTTTAATTTGGGCTAAGTCTACGGGACAAACTCCGAAAAATATTTCTTCCACTAATAAATTAATGGGTACAAAATGAGAGGCAATACAACAAATTGAGATAAACCCAAAATAGTGTCACACAAGTGTTTCCCAAACTCACTATTTTGTCACTCCCCTTTTAGAAAAATATCCCAATATTTTTCATTTTTCTAAGATATTCTTTCTCACTTTCTTACACACAACACTATTTTTCTTCAAAGGAAATTGTTCTTTTGGCTTTGCTTTGCTTCTCTTCTTGTTTTGGTGTGTTGGTGTATCTCTAAGGCAAAGACATTGCCTATTTATAGGCAAAATTGCATGTCAATGTTAGTTGCACCTACCATTGTTAGTTGCACCTACCATTGGTGGTTGCACCTACCATTTATGGTTGCACCTACCATTTATGGTTGCACCTACCATTGGTGGTTGCACTTACCAATTGTGATTGCACCTAACATTTGTGTTTTCTTCCTCTTAAATGTAGGAGGGACTTACAAATCTCCCCCTCCTGACTACATAGAGGGCTCCACCAATCCAGCAGCTAAACGACAGTATTCAAAATTTTGTCTTGGGAGAATTTTTGTCAACATGTCTGATCCATTTTCTTATGTATGGATCTTCTCAAGTTGTAATAGCTTCTTTTCCATTACATCCCTAATCCAGTGATATCTCACATTAATATGCTTTGATCTTGAATGAAAGAAGGCATTCTTTCCAAGATGGATAACACTTTGACTATCACAAAATAACTGATAACTGTCTTGTTGCAACCCAAGTTCTTTCAAGAACTTTTTCATCCATAGCAACTCTTTACATGCTTCCGTTGCTGCTATAAACTCTGCTTCGGTAGTGGACAGTGCAACACATTTTTGTAACTTTGACTGCCATGACACAACTCCCCCTGCAAATGTAATCAGGTAACCTGAAGTGGATTTTCTGGAATCCACATCACCAGCCATATCTGCATCTGTGTATCCAACTAACATAGGTTTGTCATTTTCAAAACATAGGCATATTTTGGAAGAACCTCGAAGATACCTGAAAATCCATTTCACTCCAGCCCAATGTTCCTTTCCAGGATTTGAAAGGAATCTACTCACAATTCCAATTGCATGAGTGATATCTGACCGTGTACAAACCATGGCATACATTAGACTTCCAACTGCTGAAGCATATGAAACCTCTTCCATCTCTTCCTTCTCTTTGTCAGTAGAAGGGCTCTGCTTAGAACTTAGCTTAAAGTGATTAGCAAGAGGACAACTAATCGCTTTAGCCTTATCCATATGAAATCTTTGAAGTACTTTCTCAATGTACTTTTCCTGTGACAACCATAATTTCTTGGTGCCTCTGTCTCTAATAATAGTCATGCCAAGAATCTGCTTTGCTGGCCCCAAGTCTTTCATGGCAAAAGACTTACTCAACTGCGTTTTCAAGTTGTTGATTCTAGAAATATTTCGGCCAACAATCAACATATCATCCACATAAAGCAAAAGAATAATGAAATCATCATCAGAGAATTTCTGCACAAAACACAATGATCTCAAGTAGTCTTTTTGTAGCCTTGCTCCCCATAACACTCAAACTTCTTGTACCATTGTCTTGGTGCCTGTTTTAAGCCGTAGAGACTTTTCTTCAATTTGCAGACATAATCTTCTTTTCCCTTTTGCTGAAAACCCTCTGGTTGTTCCATGTATATCTCTTCTTCCAAGTCACCATGTAAGAAGGCAGTTTTGACATCCATTTGCTCAACTTCCAAGTCAAGAATTGATGCTAACCCTAGCACAGTACGAATGGATGTCATTTTCACAACTGGAGAGAAAATCTCGTCAAAGTCAACACCTTTTCTTTGGCTGAATCCTTTGACAACCAGTCTGGCTTTGTATCGCGGACTAGAATTGTGTCCTTCATGCTTCACCCTGAACACCCATTTATTTTTCAAGGCCTTCTTCCCTTTGGGCAGCTTCATCAGCTAAAAGGTTTTGTTCTCATGCAAGGACTTCATCTCATCTTGCATGGCTTCAATCCATTTTTGTTTGGATTAGTCATCTATGGCCTCTTCATAACTCTCAGGTTCTCCCTCATCAGTGAAAGTTACATACTCATCTGAAGGATATGAGATAGAAGGTCGTCTCACTCTATCACTTCTTCTCAGTGGAATAGGAGAAGCCGCAGGTGTTGGTACTGGATAATGAACATCATTATTTCCCTCATCTTCAGAACCAATTTCTATGGGGGCATCATCTTCACCAGGTGGATAAACCTGGTCTTCATCTCCAACTTGTCTTGGCACTAATGTTGGAGGAATTAATTCCAAATCTGATGAGTCACCATTGGAATTAGGAACATCCTTTTTCATTTTGATAATATCTTCAATGGTCTCATCTTCAACAAATATAGCATCACGGCTCCTGACAAGTCTCTTTGCAACCGGATCATAAAATCTATAGCCAAATTGATCTTGACCATAGCCAATAAAAATACACTGTCTTGTTTTGGCATCTAGTTTGGATCTCTCATCCTTAGGGATATGAACAAATACTTTGCAACCAAACACTCGCAGATGATCATAGGAAACATCTTTTCCTAACCACACTTTATTTGGAACATCCATCTTGAGAGGAATACAGGGTGAAAGATTCAACACATGTGCAACTGTGAGTATAGTTTCACCCCAAAAAATTTTAGACAACTTTGCATGTGAGAGTAGACATCTAACTCTCTCCATCAAAGTTCTGTTCATCCTCTCAGCTAAGCCATTCAACTGCGGTGTCTTTGGAGGTGTCATCTGATGCCTAATACCATGCTTTTTGCAATAAACATGGAAAGGTCCTGTGTATTCTCCACCATTGTCTGTCCGAATGCACTTCAACTTCTTTCCAGTCTGTCTCTCAACTGAGGCATGAAATTCTTTGAAGACATCTAGCACCTGATCCTTTGTCTTTAGAAGATATATCCACGTCTTTCTTGAATGATCATCAATGAAAGTCACAAAGTATTGAGCACCACCAAGTGACTTTGACATTGGTCCATACAAATCTGAATGAATCAGATCTAAAATATTATTCATTCTGGAAGGAGGGAAGCTCTTGAAAGCAACCCTGTTTTGCTTTCCTGCTAGACAATGAACACATTTCTCCAAATGTACTTCATCCATTCCAGGTAGTATCTTCTTTTTGACTAGACTTGTCAAACCTTTTTCACCCATGTGACTGAGCCTCTTATGCCATAATTCAGCTACATTGTCTTTCTCTATGGCATTTACTATGTCGGTAGAGAGCTTCGCTTGCATTATATATAAAGTTGTATGTTTCTAACCTCTAGCCACTACTAAGGAGCCTTTTGTAAGTTTCCATTTGTCATAAATGAAGGAGCTGCAATATCCTTCATTTGCAAGCTTGCACACAGAGATCAAATTCAGGTGCATATCTGGAATATGCCTGACATCCTTCAGAAATAGTCTGGTTCCGTTCTCTATTTCCAAGCAAACGTCTCCTCTGCCTACTACCTTTGACAGGCCTTCATTTCCCATTCTAACAACACCAAAAATTCCAGGTGTATATGATGAAAAAAATTCTCTACGCGATGTAGCGTGAATTGTAGCACCACTATCAATCACCCAACTGGTCTCGTGTGATGCAAGATTGACAAAATCTTCATCATAAACGATATTGAACTCGTCTATGGTATTTGTTTCTTGTTCCTTTTTGAACACCCGACAAAATTTCTTAATGTGACCCTTCCTCTTGTAGTGATGGCATTCAATATTGGAAAATTTGTTTCATTTGCCTCTGCTTTTGCTTCTGGGTTTTTGTTCTTTGTACAGTCTTCTTCCTCTAGATTCTATGATAAGGGCTTGTTCTTCTGAATCTCTTTCCTTGTTTTGTTTCTCATATGAGAACAAGGCTTCTACAACAACTTCAAATTCCATCTTGTCTTTTGCATAAGTCAGAGTTGTTGTGATATGATTATATGATGAGGGTAGTGATGCCAACAACATCACAACTTTCTCTTCATCGCCAAAACTCACATTAAATCTTGCTAAGTGAGAAAGCTTGCTGTTGAAATTGCTAACATGCTGCATCATGCTCACATTATCTTCCTTTCTCATCTGATATAGGTCCTTCCACAAATAAAATTTATTGGCAAGGTTCTTTGACATGTACACGTTTTCTAGAGTCTCCCATGTTTCTTTAGCAGTCTTGCAATTTTTTGATTCAATATTTTGCAAGACACTGTCCGAGAGATTTAGACGGATTGTACTAGCTGCAATCTCATCTATTTCCTCCCATTGTTCCTCGGTGACGGTTGCTACCTTCTTTTCTTTCCGCAGCAACGCCTTATGGACCTTCTGTTGAATGAGAATATCCTTCATCCTCCTTTGCCATAAAGAGAAATTATTATTGTCATTAAATTTCTCAATATCTACCTTCTGGCTTGACATTTTTTTTTTCTCGCTGTGTTTTTTTTTCTGCAAATAAATACGCCCTGGATCTAATAAAAATCTTTTCTGATGTGGCAGGTCAGTCTAGGCTGCAACCACAAAGCATATTAAGAATTTTACTAGACCAGCTCTGATACCAATTGTTGGGCACAACGGGTAAAAATAAAATGAATTCAACAGAGTAGAATAATGACACCGAAAATTTAACGTGGTTCACCCTTTAATTTGGGCTAAGTCCACGGGACAAACTCCGAAAAATATTTCTTCCACTAATAAATTAATGGGTACAAAGTGAGAGGCAATACAACAAATTGAGATAAACCCAAAATAGTGTCACACAAGTGTTTCCCAAACTTACACAACACTATTTTTCTTCAAAGGAAATTGTTTTTTTGGCTTTGCTTTGCTTCTCTTCTTGTTTTGGTGTGTTGGTGTATCTCTAAGGCAAAGACATTGCCTATTTATAGCCAAAATTGCATGTCAATGTTAGTTGCACCTACCATTGGTGGTTGCACCTACCAATTGTGTTTTCTTCCTCTTAAATGTAGAAGAGACTTACACTTTAAGGTCAATTTTATTATAAGCTGCTCAAGAATTATCCTGTTAATAACTTGAAACATGTAATTTTTGATTTTTTTGATATTTTTTCCTCCACATCTTCCAATTGTATTAATTGGTCATTTGTTAATCTGTTTTGAACGATGGTTCATTATAACCTATCTGAACTAACTTCCAAAAACCTTTAGATTTCTTCAGGTTTTTCATGAATATTATCTGATGATTATAATGATCATTAAACCGTGTTATATTAGGTTGCATAAAATCTTTTTCTTCACTGTCTTTCTTTCTTTTTCTCATATCTAAGAAAAACGGGCTCTTATACCAAAATATTAGACACTTTGATCACAAAAAAGAAGAAGCAAGAAATGCTATATGAATGGAAGCTCAGCTATTTATAGCCATTATATTATAGAAAACTGAAAATAACAATCCAGTCTATGTTTAACCGAACAAAAACACTAAAACAGCCATTGAAGGAAGTACTAACAGCAATTCCTATAAACTAGTTGATTTATTAGGTGAAGAGTCGAAGACCATCTGAAACCGGCGTAAAAGATAGAATTTAAGAGGGGAAATAAGGAGTTAAACTCAAAACCACCGCCGTCTGTGGGAATCGAACCCACGACCACATGGTTAAAAGCCATGCGCTCTACCAGCTGAGCTAAGACGGCTAATTTTTGAAGGATGCAAAGTTTATTTTTATTCGATAGTTATATCGAGTGCTTCAAGCAAGTGATCGTTTGTCAACATTTTGTAAGGAGTTCACAGCTAAAAGCCTAAAAACTACTAAAAAAGAAGCAAAGACGGGAAGAGTTTAGAGACGAATTGTGCAGCTTCAACAATGGTGAACGAGGTTGAAGAACTTCTAAAGCCTGGGGGATCCATATCGCAAGAAACAGCACCAATTTTTGATCCCAAAACTATGAGAAAAACCAAGCCTGGACGCAAGCGACTTCTACTCACGCTTTCAGTCTTATTCTCTTTCATTCTAGGTCTATTTTCTCCATTCCTTCGTATATCTATCTCTCTAATCTTTCTAATTACATATTTCTAATTTGGATTTGGATGCAGGTTTTCCATTCCTATGGAACTCTGTCGAAATCTATCGAGCACCTCTCCCATTTCGAGACATCGATTCACTCTCTGTTCAGCTGGATTCGACTCCATTGCTGTTCCCCTGTCACTTTCAAGCAATATTGGTAGGCTTGAACTCCGAAACCTCGATCAACGATTTGGAATCATCCATTCTCAATCAAATGACCAAATTGTCCTCCACCTCTCCACAATGCGGCACATGTAGTTCAGATTACACTGTGTCAGTAGTTGTAGACTCCAATTCTCAGTGTCTTCATTCGAAAAACAGTAAGCCTTCTTGCTCATGGACCTGTGGCGCCTTAAGAACCGTAGATTATGAGAATCGTGATGAAGAGGCTGTCGATGAGCTATTGGAGTCTACGTCGAGAGGTTGTTCGGAAACGCTTTCTGGTGGCGAAATGTATCGGGTATTGGTGGTTAATTCGGATATAGAGGAAGTGAGAGCTGTGGTTGGAAAATATCGGCAAGCTTGGGTTGTTGGTAGGGTTTCTGAAGCGGAAGCTGTGTCGAGAGCAGCGGAGATTTTCGTGCAGGTGTTTGTTAATGGTGGAAGAGAAGAAGGATTTATTTCTGAAGAGTTTATGCCAGTTGGATCTGATGGTAGGATTGTCCTTTCGTTTAATTTGCTCAATGCTGATCCACGAGATTGGATTTATGACTGGTATGGACTAAAGAGCTTTAGATTCTTTTCTTTGTTAATTTCAAACATATTTTGATTGTTATTATGATTATTCACGGTGTTATGTACAAGACCTTACGTTTCTTTGGAGATTTGTACGTCTCATGAAATTGGATGAAAAAACTTTTCTTTCAAATAGAGACTGCTAATTCAAGACATGTTGATAAGGAAACGAAAACTTACACATGCATATAGTATCATAAAATAGTTTTGTTATAGACGTATTGCAAAACGAATTTGGTAAACTCTAGCTGGATAAAGAAGCGACTCATATTTACTTGATATCCGTTCTTATATGCAATAGCCAACTTAACTGGGCTAGCGAACTGTATATCATATGCTCCATATGTTTGGATGTCGTGTTAAATCTTTTTGATGTTATATTAAGATATTTCACTACTAGAAGCCTAGACTGTATTTCAAGCCTTAATTGCATCTGCAGGGATTTTCAAAGAGTGGATGAGGTTTTGTTAGCCCCAGTAATTGAGGCATTGGGACCTGTGGCAAATATAAGTGTGGAAAGCCAGGTGAATCTTCTGTTTTCTTTAGGAGTTATTAGCATAATTGATTATTCCTTTGGATATTAATCTATTCATTGCTATATGGATTTTTGTTAATCTGAAAATACTGTCCCTTGTACTTGTGGTCAGGTTTTATATCATACGCCAAAATCCTCACTTTCTTACTGGGATGACAAATTGGGTAGCTACATCTTTAGTACTAAGGATCTTCCTTTCTTTGTATGTATCATTAAGACAATAATTTTTCATGATTTAATAGTTAAATAAGAATATTACTTGTCACGTTTTCTTTAATTTCAAGAATATTTTGGCTCATACTCTGAAAGGCTTATGTGTATTTGCACGCATTTCTGTTGTTCAAAATGTTAGGAAAAGTGAGTATGTTGTATATGATTTTCTTTTGTAGGTCAACTCAAATGAGTGGCATTTAGATACTTCCGTTGCAGCTGGTGGAAGGTCAAAGATATTGCACTTTGTGGTGTATACTCTTTAACTCAATCTTTCTTATAAGTTTTCATTTTTGTGAACAGAACTTTGGGTATTGTCTTGTAGAAGTATGTTTGCATTTAATGGTAGAGTTATTCGTGAGACAGGCCCACAGGGGAATAAAGCTCCTTGGGAGGAATATACATAGTACATTTTTTGTGTTACATGTGGATTCAAGTGATACATTAGCCTTTATGGCTTCATGAAAACTTTATGTTTTATATGTTATCATCTATGAACCTCTTTCATTCTTTTAGCTCTCATTACAATAATGCTAAAGCTGATTGAAACTAAAATACGTATTCAGAATTCATACATTTGCTTGTCTATCTGTTGTCAGATATATACCATCAGCAAAAGAGTACCCTCTTCTCCTACAGTTACCCAATGGAGAGGTTTCTAAGACAAATGGCTTTATATCTCCGGTAAGTTATCTTGCCTTCATCATCTTTATACCAAATCTTCCATTTATTTCCCCTTCCTTGTCTAATGAAAATATAATTTTGACATTCTTAAGACATGGGGAGGCGTAGTTGTTTGGAACCCTCAAGGATGTGGAAGATTTTCAGAAAGTAAGAATCCTTTCAGGCATAATATTTCACAAAAGGTATGTTGCCCATGTATGGACTGTAAGGGTATCTGTTTACCTTTTTCTGGAAATGGATGTTCGGACAAGGACAAGGAAGTACATACCTTAGCTTTTTGTGTTTCGTTTGGTTTTAGTGTTAATTTTTTTATCGTAATTTTTTAATATTTTTTTTATTCTTTAATTACTTTAAAGATGAGATTGTACTTAATTTTTTACCCATATGTGTGAAACATAATGAAATTTTCAATTAAATTTTAATTTTGGATCATTGATATATTTAAAATTAAATGTAGGGGCTATTAATGTATTGGTATGAAAATATGGATTCACATTGCGTACTTTTTGTCAAATAGGGGTATTATTAAAGTATCAAACCCTCTGAATGACACAATTACTTTTCACTTATATCACATGTGTTAAGCATGTGATGAAATACTTAATTTAAAACATGAAATTGGACTATTTGTGTACCTTAAAGTAAATAAAGATATTATATTGTACTACTTTGAGAATATGGGTTTACATGGATACCTTTTGATTAAAAGGGGTATAACTAACGTACCAAACCCTTTAATACCTGCACACATCATATTTGTCGTCCTCCTTAGGAAACTGTTCATGTGAAGTTACAGGACATTAAACGTTAAAATCAATAACTATCTTGTGAGGCACCTGATTATTAAATTAAGCATAGTAAATAAGGTTACTGAAACTCTTTTCTTTTTGCTAATTGATATAAAGTTCAGAGATGAAATTTAAATTTTTGAAGTGAGAAACTCCAAATTTGCTGGCATTATTTTTATATTACGTTTTTGTCTTGTATTTTCTAGTTCTTTATGGATAACTTAAAAAAATAATAATTTAGGACCTACAACTTGGTAGTAGAAAACAGAATGTGTAATAGATTCTTTATCTACTATTAAGGCTTCTAGCTAGTTATCTCAAGATTGACGCTGTTACAATTCTGAAACAGGAGCTCGTGGAACTTTTTGAGGTTTTCATGGGCCAGTTGCGACAACTGTTCGGTCTTAGGTCTGATGGCCTCTATATTGGTTCCTCAGGCACATACAGCCTTTTAGCAAGTAAAAGAGGCTTCACAGTCTGGTAAGTAAAATGGCTTTGTTTGATTTAAGTCAGCAGCACATTACATGTTCTGTTTTCTTATTGAAGATTTGTTTTAGGGAATTGGATATCCTATCACGGCAGCATACATGTTTTAATCTTAATTCATGTGCTGCTACCCTTGGATCTCTTTCCAAACTGGTATGATCTCTCTCTATTTGGAACCATCATGTCCAGTAATTGTTCCGTTAAGTTTACCATGTAACCATATTTTTGTCTTACAAGAATTAACAGATATTTCTTCATGTAGGTTCAATCACTTCCTAGAATGATAATCATGGATGAGATTGGAAAGCAGGTAACTTATCAAGAGGAGCAATTTATTGTACTGCTACTGTGGAAGATCGTTGTTATATTGCACTTGACTGTTTTATCAGGAATAAATTATATGTAGTATGAAAAAGTTGTCTTTCACTTAAGATGCTTGGATCTGGAGATTATCTGCTTTTTGTCTCAAGTATCATTTATCATTGTCTTTTAGCAACTCCAGTTTTGTTTTTGACATGCTTGGTGGCACTAATCTCATTTTGGCCTGAAAGCAGAACTGGAGACTTATGATTTTCTCCCTTAGCAGGTTAAGTATTCTCTAGAAGCAGCAGAATTGGCTCAAATCAATGTCTCAGTTGGAGTTTACGATGCTTCAGCAGGTATGCTCGCTTTTGAGTCTTTTTGAGTTTTCTGTTCAGTATTTTCCATCATAATGAAACTCTGAGAAACGGTCACTCTTTTTGACAGCATCATCCCGTCAAGCAAGATCACTGGCTGAGGATGCCTTTTTTCATCCATCAATTATGTCTGTGAGCTACTACTCATTCGAGCATTGCTTTGCTGTCTATTCGGTTAGTAATCTACCAGTACCAGTGTTCAAAACTTTAATTTATAACTTTAAGTTTGTTATCATATATTCTTCTTGCTATCTGTGCAGCCTTTCTTTCTGCCTGTTGCCATGCACGTTGTGCTAGCAGCTTTAAGAGAATGGAGAAGATATAAACAAGAAAAAAGGAAATACTTGGCTTGGAAAGACAAGTTAAAGACAGCGTAGGAAAACCTATAAACTTGTTATGACCAGAAGCAACTGTACTATTGACTAGTATTCAGATAAAAGGCCAGAAGATGTTCCCTTTGCGATTCAACAAACACGCAATCAATGTTTTGGTGTCTGCTTTGCATGACAAGGCAAGAAGAGATTGGCCAAGCAGTCTAGAGACCGATGATTCATTTTAATCTGCTCGTGTTTCTGTTTGATGTCTTTTTGTTTGTTACCGATGATGTTGGACTTGTAGCATTTGAATACTTGCGTCTTGCGATGTAATTAAATATTATCTCAAGAGAGCAACTTCTGAGACCTACAAGATTGCGTTGTTAATATGGAACTTTTTTTGTGTGCCGAGAATATCGATGTAATATCTGTTTGTTTTCCATGCGTGCGCCAATGGATTTCTATTCAGCTTTTGCATCTTATTTTGCCAGAAACATTTACCTTTGATGCACATTTGCAAAAGTTTCAAAACCCGAATTATGTTTCAATTGATGTTTGCATGTTTTGGGTGAAATCTTTAGTGTAATGAATAGCATAATATCTGTTCATTTTTTGGTAATAAATCCTCCTCATGGTATCTTTTTTTGTTCTGGTTCTGTTGGTCAATTAGTTATAATCAATATGACACATGAAAATTTATTTATAAAAAGGTATATTTCTTGGTTCTGGAAACAAACGATATAAGTTCATTCTCACTTCAAATATGCGACCATAGATGCTACTTAATCTTCCAGATGCTTCTACAAATGAGGACAATAATCTACGTAGAGAAGAACCTGCTGCCGCCTTTTAGTTTAGTTAGGTATAAACCAGAGTTCTTAGATTCAAATCCCAAACTCCTCCCAAACAGAAGAGCGTTTGCAGGTTGAACAAAATTGAGAAAGAATATGCGATGTATTGCATCAAACAAGTGTTATTTAAAAAAGTTATGGCCTCCTAGTCAAGACTTGGTTGAAAAGAGAGAATTGGCACTATACCATGGTTTTAAAATGCACTGAAATAATAATTTAAAAGTTTATACTCATTACACGCTAATAATTTCACAGGGTTTAATATCAACCAAAAGATCTCTGAAGCCAGTTCCAGTAAGGCAAGTGGTGTTGAAAGCAAGGCTGATGCGCAACAAAGCATAGACATGCAATATTGCAAGTACCTAATACATGAAGGGACCAGACAAGGATATGTCTCTCTCCCAAATTCAGGATCTTGATTCCAGTGCAAGAAGTATCTTCTTTCTTGGGCCCTGTTCCCCAAAAGGAAAATATAACAGTTTTAGTAGGGGTGGTAATTTGTGACACGACACGGGAACACGATGCAAATATGACACAGAAACGAGAGAAGGAATAAAATGGTGAAGCATTTGGATGGAAGAGAGATTGTAGGTCTCAAATTTGAACTACTTTTTATTGGACAAGGAATAACATGAAAGCTATTACATGAAAAGCTATTATTGGACAAGGAATAACATGAAAGCTATTATATGTATCTAGCAAGTAACATGAAAGCTATTACAAGAAGAAGAGCCCATATATATTGAATTAAAGAAGAAATAAAACGTATATGTATGCTATAACATGAAAGCTATTATTGGACAAGGAATAACATGGTGACTTATTGGTCCTCGGGATGAAAGGCTTAAGCCAGACCATTTTCAGTTATATGTATCTAGCAAGTAACATGAAAGCTATTACAAGAAGAAGAGCCCATATATATTGAATTAAAGAAGAAATAAAACTTATGTTGAAGCAAAGATTTCAGTGGGATATACCATTGGTATTCCTATTGCCTTTAGGTCATCATCAGTCATATGTAAAAGAGCTGTCATGTCAATCTGCAAAAGAAGAAAGAAGAAGAAGAAAGGAAAGAAAAAAAAACTTGAGATCACAAAACCAAGGATACACGGGAGAGACGTGACAAGATAAAATAAAGGGTATAGAAATTGACATACTTCCTCAGCTTGAAATGTAATGAAATATTTTTCGAGACCTAACGAATGCAGAAACTCATAAACAGATGTACCAGCCTGCGTTAGAAAAATGCAGGAATTAGAATCTTCATGAACTGCTGCATTTAACGTTGAATGTTTTTATGGCTCAAAAACATGTGACTTTTGCATCAAAATAAACTAATCCATATACTGAAAGGTAGTACATCTGCACAACAGCAATTAAACCACCATCAATTTGCAGAACATAGAAATAAAAAAGACATTATTCGTGCCTTATGTGTAGACTTCTTATTTGCTGGATGAGCAGCTCTTTTAGTCTCTGCTGCAGGGGCTATAACAACACTTTTCCTAGCTAATTTGGCAGATTCAACTTTAGGCTTTGGTGGATCAGCATTAAGTGGTTGTGGGTGCATGATACCAGATAGCTTCTCACGTAGATCCTTTATACCTGAATTCGAACCTCTTCCACTCACTGATGCTTGTTGTAGATTTTTCCTTTGAAGCTTCAGACGAAGATCTTGAGCATCAAATCTCCGATCTTCACAAGCATTAGCATACAGTCAAAACAAAGATGATAGGAAGCATCCTACATCAAAAAATAGAAGATAACTGCCAACTGCAACCAATAATATAACAATCCATACTTGAAACTTGAGGTAGATCATTTTCAAAAAGGTCATGTTCCCACTTGTCATCTTGCCTCTGCCTGCAAAGAGTACAGCTCAATTATACCTTTTAGCTGCAAGAATACCTAATGGCAACGAACCAGTAGCTGTTCGGGATTTTTACTTTCCACATTCTGTTTTGCCTTGGTAAAGAAACAAACTAGCAAGTTTAGGGAATTTATACATATTCAGAAGCTATAGAGTCAATTGAACAACATTTCTAGCATCAACACTTGCCAATGATTGAATCCTAAAAACAAAAATATTTGCCAATGAGCGCATTCATTAAGTTCTAGGTTCAATATCTTCAATTGTTGACCTAACTGATTTGATAAAAACTCATATCAATTCTAGCTAGCCGCTAACATATTGAAGAAGGAAGACATAATCGTATAACAAAGCACATTGAAACCCGGCATAATCTGCATTCCAGAAAACTCAATTTTCTTGTGACACTAGCAGGAGAAAGCAAACCTCTTCCCGGTAAATTGTCGGCGGTGAAAAGAGTCGTCTTTAATGTTTCCATCAAGGCGGTCTTTAATCGATATCCGGCTTTCAGTCTCAACTCGATCAGAATACATCTTCAATAATTAAACAAAAAAGAGAACCGTAACCTAACTAAACCCTAATTCTTGGATTAATTGAGCGTCCGAATGCACAGAGGAAATATCCGACGTCTCGAGGAATATAAGATTTTTTTCGACGGAGCGGGTGATAGGAAAACCCTAACTCCCAAATTCTTAAGACAAAAGTGAACTCTGTGAAATCGAAATCCAAAGAGGTCCAAAGTCTAGGCTTCGCTGTATATTTCGGGCTAAAATTGCAGTTGCAGTAAGGATAGAAAAGACGGTGTTCGGGTATTTTCCTTGGAGTAGCCAAAGTTCAAAAATTTGTTGTCGTGTTAATTTTTTTTTTTTTTTGTGTCACGTGCAATAACATAGGACCGTCTATAACTAATTTAGGGTCAATAAAAAATAAATACTTAAGAATGTTAAAAATGGTGAAAAAAAAGTGATGGTCAGCAACATCTTGATGATCGGTAGTTATTGGTAATATAATTTATTAGGAATTTTTTAATATAAAATCACTTATAAGATATTTTTAGTACATTTGAAACAAATATTATGATGTTTGTGAAAATCAACTTAATAGATTTTTGAATTTAGTAGTAAATGCAGTAGGTAAATCATATCTATATTTACAATTTCACTTTTATTCATCTAAAAAGTTTTATTATTCAAATACATTATAATTGGATAAAAAAAATAAAAAAAAGAAACATTATAATTCATTAATAGTGTATAATTTATTTTTTAAATACCGTAAAAAATGTTTATTATCTTATATTCTTTAATACTAATAACTTCTATCTTTTAGATCTTTCAAATTAAAATTTGATGTTATTTGGAAAAGTAGTTTGTTAAATCTAATTTTATTATTTTTGATTATTATGGGCGAATTTGTTATGTTCAGGCAAAATCATCTATTATTTTGTTGGTAAAAGTTTGATAGGTTTTAATCTTTCAAGTAGTTATTAAATATGTTTTATAATACAATGATAAATCAGGTATGATATGATAATAAGATGATTATTAATGCTTTTAATCATCATGAATTGCAATATCTTTATAAGTCAAAGAGGTAATATTTAATTCAAAAGTTAATACATTGCTTCTCAACATCATTGAGGATACAAAGCAGTAGATTAAGGCTTCTTTGCCTTTTTTTCAGTAGCAGAAAGAGAGAGAGAGGGAGAGAGTAATTTAGTTTGATAAAAAAGCACTTTAAGAAAACGAGCTTTAAATAATCAAATGTATTAGTTAAAAAAATTCATAAACACGTGATTTCTGAAAAGAAATTAAAAAAAAACACATATCATACATTTAGCGGATACAAATTACAATTTTCTTTAACAAAACACAGTTTCATGTAATGGTTTAGCAAATGTTGCTGCTCTGACTTGTGGGGATTACTTAAACTACATGCATAATGCAGATAGAACATTGTTTAGAACTCGAAACCCATTGAGAATAATCCATCCGCATTATGAGTACTCGAAAGCCATAGACACAAACAATATATTTAGTGTGAGAGGCATGAGCGCTACTGGCCCCAAGACTAATCCTGCTGTCTGCAGCCCAAGACCAAAACCACACTATCTATTTGTTTCCAAATACATTGCTATGTCAGTATACCACTATAACATATCACACGTTATACCATAAGTACCACCACATAATTGCCATGTCAATATTTAAAAATTATTAAAATCACCTTCGATTCATTTGTTTTGAACTTTTCTTACTATCGTTACTCTAAATATCATACGTGGCACCACTTGGTGGTACATGCAAAATGCAATGAGATACCAAAAACAGGATATAAAACATTGCTCCATCCGGAAAAAGATGAGCCTCGAGTAGATTTACATAAAATGCATTGATTGTCGGCTTCACGAGGGAACCAGTGAAGGAGCTTAAGAAGGCAGGGGAGTGCCCTGTAGGGGAAAGTGGTTTCAGTGATAACTTGGTGGAAGCTGTAATTGGAACAAGATTTCTCATGGGGAAGAATCAAGTGCTAAATTTCCATTGTAATCAATCCTGGTATTGTGATGTTATCACATGGACCAACAGAAGATGGAGGACTTGGCATTTGCCTATAACTCCCTGAGGATCAAATTGAATTGTTCAGTAGATTGATATTCTTAGGAGATCAGACGACCTCCGAAATTTCAAATTTTCAAGAGAGTTTAGTGGATTGGATAAGACAAGTTTAAGGTGAAATTTATTTACTTGGATATTTAAACAAACATTGTATCGTATACTATTCACACAATACAATTTCAAGAAAACAATTTAAATAAATTTTGTACAATCCTTCGGGTTTAACTTTCCTTCTACCTAATATTAGGCTCGGAGTTCTTAACCTCATATCAATCTGAATCTTCTCTTTCTCTTGACAAAAGTCCAAAGAAAGGGTTTGTAATTGCAGATTTCAATTCAGACCCAGCTGAGTTTAATAATGCCATGTCAACCTTACCACGAGGAAGATACAAAAATTGTTCCCCTTCTGTTCTCTCAAACCCACAAAGCTCAAGAAACTCAATGCCTCCTTTCATCCTAGCAACTCTCTCCTGTTGAAGGAATTAAAACAACACTTATGCTTATTAAAGAAAATAAATTACATTAAATTTAAAAATAAATTTAGCAATGGACATAAAACAGTTTTATCAGCTTATTTGAGCTAGGTGAATAGCTTCGTCTTAACAGCTAATTAGATCAATTTTAAATGAATTGAGTTAAGTTGACCTACTTATTTGACACCACCAATAAAACCCAATTAAAAAAGAGAAATGCTAAGGATACATACTTTTGCATCCATACCATTAACGTTATGCCACATCTCAGTAATATCTAAAAAAAGAATTACTTCTTCAATTTTCAAAATGATTGTGACACATGACATAACATAAGTAGTGTGGGTGCAAAATTGAGGGTAAATTTGTATATTATTAGCATTTCTCTAAAGAACAAAACTAGCAAACTGGATATTGTTTTAACAGCAATGCTCAATAAGTAAGAAAGCAAGCTCAGAGAATATAATAATCAGGCAATCAAGAGGATGAAAGAGCTCTTGGTTCTTGGTTGAAGGGCTACCCTTGACACAGTCATCTTCTAAAGTAAGAAAATTAGATGGTTTAATTTATTCCTGACCTCGTACGCTCACAAACAAAAGAGGGATATATAGACACAAATGAAGAAAGTAGGGATGATCACCTTACCTGGAACAATGGATTACTCAATCTGATCTTCCTAAACTTTTCTACATCAGGATACCTTGCAACATTTCGAACATAAATCACCAAAGTTTGGAAAGCCCTCCTCACTCTAGCATCGTCATCCTATACATGTCAATTAAAAGAAACATATTGAACAATGGACACCATTATAACAAAAATGTGTCATAAAACTCGACAACACTACAAGCCTGAAGCCACTCTAAACAAGGCAAAATTTAACCCCTCAGAAAATCAGGCTATAAACGCATACATCAAGTAGCATTGCATTCCATTTTTGTACGAAAAGGCATACATCAAACTTCAATATTATATGCCCTTTGGAGTTCTTAACCGTGCAAATTTTGGATAGAGATTCCTTGACGAAAATGTAATACAACCACATCCGTAGTGTTGTCAATAAACTACAAGAAGAAACACAAGTTGGAAATTTGAGAAACAAAACAAAATTAATTTACCTTATGGCTTCGCCTTAGATACCTTAAACACTCTCTCAAGAGCTCTGCCTTTGTGACTGACTTGATAAGCAGCGAGTCCTGCAACTCAAAGAAGAGCAAAAGAAAACTAAATGTGATTAAATTCAGCAAGTGGCATTCAGTGAGACATAGGATTCATTGAAGTAACATATATCATTTGAAAAATATCAATACCTTTTGTTCTTGCTCTACAGGGATGGGGTAAGAAAATTTGAACAGCACATGTTTTTTTGGTGGCATTCCAGACACAGTCTTTCTTTCCAACTGTAAAGAATGCAATTCATAGCAAAGATAGACATGTCAAAATCATAACTATTACACAATTTAAATCAAACCATTTCAAAGGAATCAGAATAGCCAATATCTTATTAATGGCAATGACATCAACTTCCTAAAACAATATCCCCTTAATGAAGTGCCCTTCATAATGTTTTCACCTTGCACAAAATTGTTGTACAAGGCTCAGGATACTAGGGAGAGGTTACTCAAACAGTCCATAGCAAAATCTTTGGTGGCCAGCATGCTGCTATATTACTTATCTTCAGCATTTTTTATAAAAAAAGATGATACACAAACAAAGTAACTCAACGCAACATATTATAACAAAATAAGATTTAAAGTAAAAAAGAAAAATGTATAAAGGAGATAAGAATTCAACAAGCACCTTATCTTGTTCTAGTTTCCAGCAAACTTTCTCCCTCGCTCTTTTTTCCTCCTCTTTCTCTGCTTTCTGCATGGCTAAAACACTGAGAGAACTTTTCACTCAGACACAGAATTTCAAAATATTAAGAGGCCGAAATAAATAAAACTCAGCTGCATAAGAAAACATATTGGTATTAACAGACCGCCTTCTTTCATTTTCTTCTGCAATTCGCTTGACTTCAAGAAGTTCCTTGCCTGCACGAATCCTCTCCTGAAAAAGGTGAACAGGGAAGCAGACTAAAAATTTGGGAGAAAGCCGGCTTAGTATTTTGGTTTGGAAACCCAGAGCACTTAACAATAACAACACTATCTCATTGATATCATCTCATGCTTGTAAAAGAGGAGAAAAAAGGAAGATCATGAAGAATACAACTAAAAAGAGAATGAATAAATTATTGCACATACCTTCTCCTTTTTTCTTTCTAGTTTCTTTTCTTTTTCTTCCTTCTTGATTGATCGATCCCTGAAACTTAGTGAAGTCAAAGTTAATGAAGGACATGGAGTTGAATACACTGGAAATGAAAGGATTAACCTTAAATCTAACAAATAACAACACATTTGAAAAATAAATCTAAGAAAATCAAATAAATTAGTTGACAAAGAAACTAATACAGCAGCTGCAAATGATCAAGAAAAAGTGGTTGATATCTATTGTTTTTACTAAAGCTGCATAATTTTAATGAAATAGAAGCTTTAACCTTAATTCTTGTGCCTTAATTTTCATCTTTTCTGTGATTTGGAATGACTCAGAAGATTCAATATTAATATCCACAGCTTCCTGTAAATACTTGAAAAAATCAGGTTAAAGTAAATCCAACGAAATTATGTAAAAGCAATAAGCTTTTTAGTTCATAAGCTAAACAATTTGTTTGAAATACATAAACCACCTTGGTGATCAGTAATACTATGAAAATATACGGGTTATACCAATAACACTTTTTAATAGAGGTGATAAGATATTCCATTAACCCATGATACAATCTATAAATTTTATGAACCCATCTTATCTTGTCATACTTATTTTTTGGTGGGATGGAATGTAATAAGATATTATTATAATGGGATATCTTATTTGTCATAAATCAACCCTGAGTCGAGAGAGAGAGAATCATACCGAGGGCATTTGATCAACGTCAGGGTCATTTTCGTGATCAAAGATCCAAATTACAGCAGCTTCAAGACTATCATTACCTGGTAGAAAGGAAAAACTAAAATATGATAAGCTAAAGAAGCATAATAACATCAGATATGAATATTTTATACTAATGAAGGATCACTAAATTTTTTTTTTCGATAACATGATTACTAAATCGATCAAACTCATTAATTCACCAGAATAATGAAGTGCCCTTGTCGCTTCTGCTGTTGAAAATCCAATTGCTTCAAGTTCTCTAAGAAGATTCTCATTCACTTTAGGAACAGACATTTCTTTACCAGAATCTAGAGAATACTTGCGATAGAAATGTATGAACTCGGAAGAGAGTTGTGGAAGCAACGAAGCTTAAATGTTGAAAAGATTGTCGTCTCTCTTCTTCTCCTTTATTTTCTTCTAGGGCGTCCAGAAAAAACCTAGAATCTAACATTGTATTAACCGAACCACCATTCGAAGATTCTTTAACTGATCGAAGCAACATCATTCTGGTCTTTGCTGATTTGATTCTCCCTCTATCCCACCTTCTCTGCAACGTAATATTCTCTTCTCCTTATTCGTACCTTTCGGCTTCCTAATTTTGAAGAAACGAATACAAAATTGGGCCTGGTCCAATTTAAAATTCAGCCAAACCCAAATTTTAGTAATTAGTAGAAAAACCCAAAATAAAATAGAAAGAAAGGTTTCGACGCTTCCAGAGACCGTTGGAACCAAAAACACGAACACTATGGCTCGAGCTCTTGAAACAGAGCAATGGAGGAAAGTAGAGAGAAAAAATAAAGCTGTCTTGTCCATCACTATCAAAGGTTGTAGAGTGGGCGATATGGGAAGAGCAAAGGCTAGACCTTGGTTCCATAGCAAGAGCTTTTGAGTTGGAATCATAGACTTTAAAGCTCAATGGTCAACTCATTTGTAGAGGATTGGACTTTATCTCTTCCTCTATTTCATGGAAATCGCTTCTTCCCTTCTTCTTTGATAAAGGACTCTCCACTGGTACAGACGAATGCGACGTCCTAATCGTCGATGGAAAGCTCTCCAAACTTGGCATCAAAAGTGAGTTTTAATTGTAATTGCTTGTCTTTTTATTTAGGGAATTTAATTTTCGCTTGATGAAGAATTGAATCGATGGAATTTTGATTTTCAGGAGCACATGATCCTCGGGAAGATTTGAATGAGATTCGTTATCGTTATGTTGATAAAGCAACTCCTAGAAACAGTATTGGTACTGATAGTAGAAGGCCATTTTTGGAAGAAGATACAAATTTGCTCAAATTGTAAAATCATCAAAGAATGCAATTCAGGTGACAATTTATATGTACTTTTTTTTTTTTGGTCAAATTGGAAAACAGAGGTATTTTTTGCTAATACCTCGATATTGTAACAAATATATTTTTCTGTTTTGTGATTACCAAACATCGAACCTATTATCTGTCTATTACCATATGACCATCAGGCCAACAAGAATTTGGTGCAATTTTTTACTTATATATATATATTTATACAAATGAAGTAACTTCAAAGACTATGCTACATTTGCCCCAAACCAATAACCTATAATTAAGATAATTCATAAATCATTTAATTGAAAATTTATAAATTATAAACGTAATTAACTTAAAAGGATAAATAAGTTATTTTTAATTTTTATCAATTTATAATTTAATAACATAAACAAAGTAGTTAGACATATAGTCGTGTGTAAAAATAAAGTACAAAAATAAAATAATAATACACGATATTTTTAAGTGAAAACAACCTAGGTCATAATTATGACCAAAGAGAAAAATCACCGGTTTACCAGTCTATCTAATTTTCTACTATAAAAAATAAATATTCAATTACAAACTCGGTCTATGCTACCCTCTCTATAATATTGTACCAATGTATCTTACTTACAAATATTTTTACATAAAATAGACCAAAGTTTGGGTACCTTAAAAGTTGTTTATCTTAATTTTTTTGTGTATGCTTATGCATAAGTCAAATATCTTAAAAATCTTTATAATTGATTTTTATATTTGATTTAAATAGAAAATCCTTGTATAATACTTAATATTTGAGGTTAGAGATGATGTTTTTTATCTTCTATTTCTAATCGTAAATACTTAATTTTTTGTTGAGTTATTATAACCTTTCTTTCTGATAGAACAAATTCTTATTTCTTGCACTCTTATAACACATTAATAATATTTAACAAATGTTTATTCATGTCATTACTAAATACTAGAATGTCATTGATGAATATACAATAAATATCATGTAACTTTTTAAAGATATTATTTATATCTTTGAAAAATACTCAATGCTTGTTTTAATCCAAAAGATACAATTATCTATTAGAATTGTCTTTGTGGAAAACTAAATGTTGTTAATTCTTGTGATTCTTTATCGAGTCTTATTTTTCAAAATACACTTTTACAATCAAAACTTGAAAAATATTTATTTTCTTTTAGTAATGATAATATTTTTCTTTCTTTACAATAAAATATACATAATCAATAGTTTCTTTATTAAAAGTTTTGAAGTTTATTATTATTCTCTTTTTACCTTTTTTTTCTCAATTTTTTTAAACTAGAAATGATAAACTTGAATAAGGTGAATTATTGGGTGTTATGAACTTTAATTTTTAAAAATCTTGAGTTTGTTTTTCAAATTTATCTCTATCTCTCGAGGGTATAAATTATTGATTTTACTGTTATAATTTTGTTAAAGTATTTTAATTTTATGAACATATTTATTTTAAGATTTAAAGGGTTTTTTAAACTTAATATTTGTAACAATTTTCTTAATCCTATTATCTATATCTAATAAAATATTTTCTATATAAAAGTTAAAATTGCCCCCGATCATATGCAAAATACATTAAGTTCTTACATATATTCCCTCTTATCCACTAAGACAAGTCTTTTTTTTTTTTTTTGTTACTCAACTTAACATTTAAGTTATATGATACCATGGAAAAGAACAGTTTTTATATGGGTACTTTTTTCATACTCGTCCCCACCTGATTGTTAATAACTGTCCTCAAATTGCTCCAATTTTCGGATAATTTTGGAAAAAAATTTATATGTTCAATTTCTGGAACAATTATAGGTTTAACCTAATTTAATAACAATATCCATGTATAACAACCAATAAAAAATAATCATAATATATAATTCAAACATGACTAATTATTATTGAATCAATTTGTTAGGAATGAGGAGTTATTGAATGATTACTAGACTCACCCTCTCCTTCTATTCTATTCGTTTTAAATCATAATATTAAATCATATAAAATTTGATATTAAAAATGAGTTAATGCATGAACATGTTGCTCATTAAAAAATGATAGTATAAGTAATAAGATGCTGTAAATTTTGCAATTAATTCCACGGAGAACAACCAAATGATTATAGTCAATTCTTTACAAATACTCCACCCAAAACAAAATTGTGTCTCTTTAAGCGAGTTCTCTTTCTTATTTTCTTTCAAAGAAGTAATTCAAAACTGTAGAAATTAAATATAGACTACACAAAAGGGGGTTTGCAGCTAATGACTGCTCCAAGGAAACATAATTATGAACTTTTGCAACGTTCAGATTGTATAGCATCAACCTACATCAAAGAACAGTCCGAATATATATATTAGATCGTGAATATAAGAGACAGATCCCAAGTAAAAACCACTTGACAATATTTCTTTATTTTTTCCCGCTCTTAGATCATGTTTGGTCTGTGGAATAAAAAAAGGAGTAACATGAAATTAACAATAATGGAGTTAAAATTGAATGAAAGTATCATACAATCAATATGTTTGGTTTGATGCGTTCCAGATGAAGAAAAATGGAATGATGAATACAAATAAGTAGAGAAAATTTAACAATTCAAGGTATTGCTGGTTGGAGAGAGACAATGGATTCATTTCTTTTTCCTCTTAAAAGCTAAAATGCTTTGCCCTACATTGCTGAGGGCTATTTAATTCTTTCCTAGCAAAACCCAGTAATCTCCGAGAGAGAGAGAGAGAGATTAGTCTTGTACGCATCCATGCTTTTCATTGCTTGGACAATTGGATGACTCTTTCTATTAGCAGATAAGTAAAATTAAACTAATATTGTTTTGTTCTGTTCTGCTGCTTCAGTATAGGTCTCTAAGAATACTGTCTCCTTTTAAGAAATCTGAATCAAGGTCTCATTTATTTTTGGAACCTTTAAGAATATTATATAATTCAATCAGATGATGAGTTCATATCAAGTTACCTTAAGTCGGTTATCGACTTGAGGAACTTTGCAAAAATAACTATTGCTAGGGCTTGGAGCAAGAAGATTAGAGAGTTGCCAAGGTAGGGCTTTGAGGTAGTTGTAGATGCTGCACATCCACCAAAACAAGATAATAGGTTAGTGAAGTCAAAAATCAATCCAATAATTGTACGTAGAAACCGAGCATGATGCTCGATCAAAAGAGCTTAGTTCAGGAAATTTACAAATAATTCCTTGTCTCCTTAGAAGGATCAAAAAATCAAATCATAAATTTGCTTGAGTCAGGCTCGTTTGTTATATCACAAACATGCAAAAACATCATATATGATTCTTCGATAGCCAAACTTCAGCAGCAGAATGCTGTTAGTTTACACCCCTAGACTTCAGTGTACGGCCTAAAACCTACAGCAGAAGTGGTAACTTAATAGGAAAGCCTTTTACAAAAGCTGAAAAGGTCCAAATAGTAGCATGACTTGGAGAAGACACATCTCTCAATCACAACATCAAGCATCCTTCTGTATAATTCAAGTATTCCTTGTTCTAATACGACAATCAAAATGAAAAAAGCACACTCCAAACAAGATAACAGGAATAATAGAGGTCCATGGGATTGTGATATAAGCATCGAGCCAAAATCACCATTATCACGTTCATGCACCAATAAATACAGCGTATTTAAAACTCATTAACAGGTAAAAAGGATTTTAATTAGATTATTTTCTTACCTCAGCCTATGCCTATTGCAGGACACAAAGAATGCAACAAGCACACGAATGATACTTCCAAGTGATCGGAAGACCTGAAAAACAAAAGCAGACCTAATTTGATATAGAAGAAAGGTATAATTAATTAATGAAAAGGTCTCAGAAAATGATGTAAGTATAGAAGAGAAACCTTTGAGAAGAGATCTCTGGAAAGGGAATGCCATAAGGAGATTGGAGGTGAACTACTTTTTACATGAGAAAGATTTTTAAGATGCCTTGTGCTACCAGAAGCAAACAGGAAAGCCCTTGAAAACACCTTACATATACTGAGGAACCAAGAACCCACAAAGTTTGCCATCATAAGACAACCTCGGATGGGAACAAGCAGTAGTTCCAAGACGTAATTGAAAAGAGGGATAATCAAAAAAACTGGAGAGGGGGAAAAAAATTCCAGTGCATTATAAATGAGAGATAACACACATTTAAGTAGCTTCAAGGTAGAGAAACATGGAGAAAAAAAGAGAGAAGCCAAAGAATGAGCATGGAATTTTACTAAGAAAAACTGGGGAGAAAAAAATTGAAGATTTTGAAGGTTATAATTTCTCCATACTAGGAGTATTTAAGAAAGGATTCCAAAACTAAAAAAATGTTTTAAGTGCTCCAAAATTTTATAGCAAATTTGACTCTGTCCTAAGCACGTTTAAAATGGGCTCAAAAAAGGCTTTACATACCCCCAAGAAAAGATGAAGTGCTCCAAACTTTAATAACATAATTGATTCAACTTACGGACCCACATTCATGGTTGGTTCAAAAAAGTCTTTACATGCCCAAAAAAATGGCAAGGTGCTCTAAAATTATATGGCATAAGGTACTCAATGAAACAACCCAGATTCAAGTTGAATTCAATACGTCTAAAGTTATTTCCATCTAGCTCTTTGTAAAACAAAAGGAGCAAGACAATATTGCAGTTTGTATACCCTTAAACTTCACACTACTTGTGGAGAAACTTTTACTTGGACAAAACAATAAGACAATCTGTACCTACAATGATATAATTTATAGCCGATAAAGCAATGACTGAAATTGATCATAATATTGGCACGATATGTTCTATACCATTTTTTGTCGTGAAGTGATATTGAAGGAATAGTGTGTATACCTAAACTCAACGTGTATGAATAGAGAGCCACTAATGGGGAAAATAAGATCTCAAAGCAGTCAAGAACCATGCTGCAAAAGAACACCACTGCCAGTCTTGTAGTTTTGTATAATACTACCACCAAACTAGCAAAAGGGCACCATAGTGGCGCCAAAAAGTCTATCATCTCCTCTACTGAGTACATCAAAGAAGCTGTGAGCGGTGATAATAGCAGTTTTACTGTTCGCATTACCACTAGAAACCACTTCACAGCCTTCTCAGAATTCTGAAGGAATAACATTGTCCCCAGATATCTGATTCTTGAGACCATATCCCATGCTTCTATCCACTCAAAGAGGGGCCCACAAAGATGAGATGCAGTGGCCTTTAAGAGTGGCACATTCTTATAGAGATCATAAAACCCAATAACAACAGTTACCAGTGAGATTAATATATAAAGAGTTCCAAACAGATGTCGCATCCAAGGATGATATAGCTTACAGAATAATGGATAGGACTGAAGAAATATAACCCAAGAAGGAAGCCCAGACTCGAGCAAAGTAAGAAGTTTCAAGTCAGAGGTGATTACCTCCCTTAGTTTAAACGGAAGATCTTTATCATTGAACCTGAATAGCAGAAGAGTGTCTTTGTAACCCATTGGCTTAAAATCGCCATCTACTTCCATATTTTGTTCTTTGGTCTCATGAACTTGTTCTTCAACCCAATTTTCCTCATTGGGTATGGTATTTCCAGCTGAAGGAGACTCAACAACATCAAAAAACGTGTCTTCAGAGAAAAAGTCAGCTTGTGATGTATCAAATAGCAGCAGTTTTTTAGAAGCAACAATAATTCCTCGAGAGGAACGAGACGGAATTTTGTTGTGCAAATAAATTAAATTGCTTTGCAAATTTAGTGTTTCAGATAGAGTGCCCAAGAACCATGATGGAATACAGCTCACAGCTTGGTCAATGCTGCTGAATTCCCATTTTATTAGAGATTTCACTTCTAGAGCAACGGATGCATCTGTCTGCAGGCAACACACACTATTTGAAAGAGATTACATATTTGGAATTTGGTCAAGTCCACATATCTCATATTCTAGCATCAGCAAATTTATTATGATTTATAAATATATGATGGATTTTTCACCATGCAACATCTACCATAAGCTACTTATGTTGTTTCTAGAAAAAGGGAGGATGAAGAAATTATGATGCTTTTATTTTGAATTTTTGATCTGTTGTATAAGGAGATATAGTCATAATCATGCATACCTGAAGTTCATTCAAGTAGTTGATACCGCGAACATCTTTCCATGAAACTTCAAAAACAATAAAACCATGCAACGCCTTGTATAGATTCATCATGGAGAATGGAGCCTTCTCTTGCCAACAAATTGTATTAATGAGGGGTACCCACTTGAATGGACTCTTTTGATTGCTAAATGTTAAGCAGAAACTTGGAGTCTTCAGCAATGCTCTAGTGTTTCTAAATGGTGATGTTCTGCACTGTAGACAATTAATATGTGATATAAGTCAAAATTTAATATGAAGTAGCGATGCTAAAATGAGACAAGAAAGAGGACCCGGGAAGCTAAACAAATTCCTACTTTCATATTCTAACATGGAAAGTTCAACATTCAATTTTAGTTGTGAAGAGAAAGTCATAATTTTTTTTTATAGTTTTAACAAGTCAACACATGATACTAAGAAAGTTGCAAAAATTTCATGTCTAGGTTTTATTATATGTTTAGTTTTTTCTCAGGCCTCTAGAAATGACTGCTCACATAAGTGTGAAAGACAAACCTTTGTCATAACTAGTTCCCTTATCTGTACTGATGTTGAATGGTTGCTTTTCCTCCATGATTGATTGTCAACCAGGATAAGAAATTTATGACTAACGGGGGCAAAGTACAAGAATGCCCGAGAAAGATTTGACTTTACATCTCTACAAGAAACAAAAGAGGTGAGAGATCAAACATTTCTAAGTCTGCAGTTTGTATGAGATAAATTTACACAAACCTAATGAAATTATTCATATTGTTCCTGGCCAATTACATTCATGCTTATTGCTAAAAGATATTATTGTAATGTGTTATGTTTTGCATGAAAAGTTAACCTTCCATTAGTGTAATTAGTTGGGAGAGTATACATGTAACTCAGAAAAAATCGCATTCAAAGAATACCAATAATGAAAGCTATTACATCAGTTGGAGATGATACACAGCCAAATCCTTTTGCCAGAAGACAAATAGAATATAAGGAGAAGGTAAACCAGAAAGGAAATAAAAGGCAAAATGAAGGCATGGGGAAAAACAACATACAGAACTTAAAAAAATAACTTCTACAATGACTCGTATTTTTTTTCTCAAAGACTGAAAGACTATCCAAGTTTTAGGTCCTTTAGGATGTTGTAATTTGTTACATAAATCAAAAGACAAAAAACTCTTCCCAAAGTTCCATAATCCCACATATCATTGCATTATGCCCGAAGCAAATCAAGAATCACCTTTCACAGACAAAACCAAACTCAAGGTTATTGTGATCATGAAATATGATGAAGAAATAGTTTATGTTCTAGGAGTATTCTATATTGCACAAATTACTAAACTCTTGCAATTTTTAAATTATAATCGAATACCCAAAAAATGAAATTGAAATGCATAAAAAGATCAAATAACACTTACCCAATCTGTAAACTTGTCAAAGGGTAAAGATCAGGAAGAGAACCCATGCCTATCTAGCACATAATATCCCAAATCAGGATACACAAATCACAAGAAATCCCCTGAAAACAAAAATAATAAAAGGATGCTACTTTCAAACACATTTAACTCTTCAAACATAAACACGTAAGCAATTTGTTCGAATAATTACCAATATCTTCTCCTTGATCGAAGAAATAAAATTAAAATAGTAAACTCCTTGTTTAACAATCGCTTAGCTCTGCTTTAAGTGTATAAAATGAAACGAAAATAAAAGAGGACATTGGAGCTTCAAAAGTTTTCAAAAAGAGACAAAAAGAAAATGAAATGCCAATGGATTATTATTTGTCTTCCGAAAATAATAGCCTGTATGTTCCGGACTCACGTACTCGGTAGAACATGAATAAATTAATTATAACTTTTATGTACGGATAAAATAAAAAAATTATACAATAAATAACAATAATAAAAATAAATGTGGTCATATTTTATCCTAATTTTATTACATTTTTAATTTTGATTACTTTACAAAAAGAAATAATTTTTTTGAAAAATTATTAAAAAAATACAATGTATAACAACAAAAATAATAATTTATAAACATTAAATAGTATTTAACATTGGACGAGTCTATAAACATTAAATAGTGTTTAATATTGGACGAATATAAATGATCGTAATTTAATTTGAACATAATTCAATTAAACATCGTTAAATATGAAATTATATATTAGATTTTTTTAATTTAAAAATATATGAATTTGACATAATGTATGATATTTTTATTATTACAAGTTTTAATAATATTATTTTTGTGGTTACAAATTTTAATGGTATTATTTTTTTATTTTTTTCAAAAAAAAAATTAAAAATAACAAAAATATAATCCTTAAAATATTTTCAATATTAAAAAAATATAATATGTTATTTTATTTGAATATCGTTTAATTACACACCGTTTAAATTAAATTATAATCATTTAAATTTCTTCGATTTTAAATAACACCTAATTAAATATCACTCAATATTATTAATTGTTATATCTTATTATATTTTTTTAATGATGTTATATTTTATAATTTTTCAATTTTTTTCAATAAAATAATTTCCAAATATATAAAGCAAGATTTTGGATAAATTTACTACTAAATTTTCATATTTTATTAAAAATTATTACTTAAATTTTAATATGTCAATGTGGATTAAATTAAATTTAAAAAAAAATTTAAAAAATTTAAAAAATCATGAAATTATAAAGTTGTCCAACATTTTATTTTTAAATTTTTGATTCTCTCATATTTTTATTAGTCGGAGATATATCCTTTTACCATATTAGTTATATATAGGGGTGTTCAACGGTCTGATCTGGTCCGATTTTGGTCAAAAAAACTTTAATCGGATCAGACCGTTTATATTACAAGGATCAGATATCGGACCGTTTATATTACAAGGATCGAATTGGATTGGACTGTTTATATTACAAGGATCGGATTGGACTGTTTATATTACAAGGATCGGATTGGACCGGACCGTTTGATAGAATTTAAGAAATAAAAATTAATTATGAATTCTATTTATTTATCGGAATCAAATTAAAGTTATTATAATCAAATTAATATCCTTTATATTGTTTATATTTTATATAATTAGAATTTGTTGTCCTTAAAAGCGTCCTTAATTAACACAATTAATTTCAAAACACAGTATTTGGATTATTTTACATATGAGAATTTATATTATAAACAATTTGTTTTAATAGGGATTTGGATTATTTTACATATGGAGAATTTATATTATAAACAATTTGTTTTAATAGGGATTAGTTTATTGTATATTTGATATAAATTTTTATTTTTATTGTTATAAATTCAAGTTTAAATCACATTGTTTTATTTATATGATAAAAAAGAAGGCTTTTAAGTTCTTGGAAAAAAACAATTTCTTTTAATAAATTGAATGTTAATATAATATGTTTTTGGTTAAATTGTGTAGACTTTTCAGAGAATCTGTTTTATCATTGATGAACAGGTTATATTGTTCAGTGTAAAATAAGATGTAATTATTATTGATTCTAGTTGTTATATTTCTAGTTTAGTGGCCACTAATATGTTATTTTTTATTCTTATTTATAGGGTTGTATATACATTAAAGAAAATCATAGAATGAAGTGAATAATACATACTCCAGATTATCTCTCGTAATAAATTCAACATGGTATCAAAGCATCTCTGAAATCCAATTCTGTCCGAGGAAGAAATTTTTTTTTCCATTGTTGAATACGTCTGTTTTTCTGTCATCATCGCCACTATCAGCCACCATCTCAGACCAGCCATCATTTCTGTCATCATCTCAAACCAGTCATTCTGTTTTCTGTCATCATTGCCACCATCAGCCACCATTTCAGACCAGTCATCATCTCAACCATCTCTGGTGTCCAGTCATCATCGTCAGTGGCCATCTCAGCCATCCTTGGTGTCCAGTCATCATCGTCAGTGGCCATCTCAGACCAGCAATCATTCTGGTATCATCTCAGCCATCTCAGATCAGTCATCATCATCGCCAACCATATCTTCATCGTCGTCACCGACCATCATCGTTGTCGCCGATCATCGTCGTCGTCTGCTTCAGTCCCGCAAGTCAGTAAGTCCCTCAGTTGCATTCTATTTTTTCTTTCTCCAATACTCGTAAGCTACCTTTTGTAATATATTTCGACCTGACTTGGGTAGAACCCTACCCGAACCGACCCGGTCCAGCAGATTATCTAAAAAAAACAGCCCATAAATTTTAGTCCACTTATAATCTACAATTGAAATAAATGACCACATGAAAACCTATAATTACTGGTTCTATGAAAAACAGTCTTATGCCCATCACCAGTCACAAATTAAATGGGCACAATTACATTCAGTGATCCCAATCCGTCATGATGTTTATATGCGGTAATATGAAAGATGATTACCTTACTGGCAATGCAGCAGCTCCGAACAAGGATGATCTATAATACAGAACATGGAAATCTGAAAACAATATGGTGATGTCTTGATTGATCAATTCCATGACAAACGAAATTGGAGAGAATTTTCTTCTCTACAAAACTACCAAAGGAATATGGGATGCAGCCAAAGACACTTATTCCAATTCTGATAATATGTCCGAACTATTTGAGATCGAAAGCATCCTCCATGATCTTCGTCAAGGAGAGTTGTCAGTTACACAATACTTTAAATCTTTCACTCGATGTTGGCAGCAATTAAATCTCTTTGAGGTTCACGAATGGACCTGTCCAGCAGACAGCATCTTGTACAAACAAATTATTGAGAGGAAACGGGTTTTCAAATTTTTATTGGGGCTCCATAAAGATCTTGATGATGTGCAAGGCAGAATTCTCGGAACAAAACCCTTACCCAACATTCGTGAAGCCTTCTCTGAAGTCCGTCAAGAGGAGAGTCGAAAGAAAGTAATGATGGGTCATCAATCTACCATATCTGTGACTAGAGAAGGATCTGCACTTGCCATTCGAGGCCACCAGCACTCTCATAATATAGACACACGTCCTCGTCGTGGAAGACCTTGGTGTGATCATTGTCGTAAACCTGGTCATACTAAGGAAACCTGCTGGAAAATTAATGGCAAGTCCACTGATTGGAAACCACCATTCGCACATTACATCAACAAAGATAGTTATGGAAAAATTGCCTCCAAATCTCAAGGCACTGACTCACCTAAATCTGCTCTGTTTAGTAAGGAACAGATTGATCTCCTCCAGAAATTATTTGGACAATCCTTGACCACATCATCTGTCACTATAGCTCAATCAGGTAATACACTCAATGCTCTTAGAGTGAAACAGGTTATGAGACCATGGATTGTTAATTCAGGTGCTTCAGACCACATGACGGGTGATGATTCTCTTCTCATGAATCTTAAAATCTACTAGAATGGACACACGGTCCGAATTGCCGACGGTTCGGTATCCAAAGTAACAGGAATTGGTTCAGCCAAAATTTCAAACTCCTTTATTCTAGATTATGTCCTTCTTATTCCTACACTTGATTGTAATCTTGTCTCAATTACTAAACTCACCCGTGATAAAATTATATGGCTAAATTTGTTCATAACCTATGTGAATTTCAGGACTTGGATTTGGGGAAGATGATTGGCAGTGCTAAAGAATGCTCGGGACTCTATCTCCTCAACATTGAAGAACCTTCGGCAAGACAAGCCCACCAAGTTGTATCCGAAGTTTCTTATCAGAATAAAGCTTTATTAAATCTTAAGTCCAAGGATGGTGAAATCATGTTGAATCACTATCGCTTAAGTCATCCTAATTTCAAGTATTTACAGAAACTTTTTCCTTCATCCTTTAGCAATAAAAATTCAGAAGATTTTCAATGTAAAGTATGTCAATTTTCAAAACATGTTAGAACTTCATATCCTCATCTTCCACATAAAAAATCACATCATTTCTCATTAATTCACACTGATATATCGAGGCCTTCTCGAATCAAAAACATCACAGGGGCACGTTGGTTCATTTCATTTGTGGATAATCATACTCGAATCACTTGATTATTCCTAATGAAAGAAAAATCTGAAGCATGTCAAATTTTTAAAAATTTTAATACCATGATTCAAACCCAATTTCAAACAAAAATCCAAGTATTGAAATCTGACAATGCTAAAGAATACTTCACTTCCACCCTTACTAATTATCTATTAAGTCAAGGGATTGTCCATCTAAGCTCATGTGTTGACACACCTCAACAAAATGGGGTGGTTGAAAGAAAAATAGGCATCTTCTCGAGGTAGCTAGATCCCTCATGTTCACAACTCATGTCCCTCAACATTTTTGAGGGGATGTTGTTCTTATAGCTACCTATCTTATCAATAGGATGTCATCTCGTGTCCTCTTGTTTAAAACACCTATCAATATTCTACTTGACTCATACCCACACACCAAAATCGTGTCCCATGTTCCATTTAAAATTTTCAGATGTTCTGCTTATGTCCATTTACATCATAGTGGAAAACCTGATCCTTCAGCCATCAAATGCATATTCCTAGGGTATTCATCATACCAAAAAGGATACACATGTTTTTCTCCTATCACAAAACGATTCTACAATACAATGGATGTCACATTCTTTGAGCAATATCTGTATTATTCCAAACCTGTCATTCAGGGGGAGAACATAGGCAATGAATACCAGCTTTCAAATATCATAAGCACTCAGTCTCCCACAAATCCTATCCCGTAACTTCCAGAGAGTGAATCAATATCTCAAACAAATACTCTTACTAATCCCAATGAACCATCAACTTCTCTACCAATAGATCCAAACTTCCTTGTCCCGAATAATGATCTTATTGTCTACTCTAGAAGAAAAACAACTCAAGAAAGAGCAAAGAATCGAGCATATCTTGAGCCAATCTAGGAATCCAACCCGAATACAGGCCACTCCGACAATTCACAAGGTAACACCACTAAACCTCATATTATTGAATTACCTTCTAATGATTTGAATTTTCCAATTGCTATAAGGAAAGGTGTAATATCATGCACAAAACACCCCATCTACAATTTTGTTTCTTATAAAAATCTCTCACCAGGGTATAAGGCATTTATCAACAACCTTTATCAAATAGAGGTTCCAAATTCGATTCATGAAGCATTTCAGATACCTGAATGGAAGACAGCTATTCGTGAAGAACTTAGTGCCTTAGAGAAAAACAAGACTTGTGAGATCACAGAACTACTATCAGGAAAACAAATTGTTGGGTGTAAATGGATCTTTACAATCAAACACAAAGCAGACAGTAGTGTAGAAAGACTCAAAGCTCGCCTTGTGGCTAAGGGATTCACTCAGACATATGGGCTTGATTATCAGGAGACTTTTGCACCTGTAGCAAAACTTAACACTATTCGTGTTCTTCTCTCCTTAGCATCTAACTTGGATTGGCCTCTTTACCAATTAGATGTCAAGAATGCATTCCTTAATGGTAATCTCGAAGAAGAAGTCTACGTGGACATCCCTACTGGAATTGAATCTTTTATTCTAACCAATAGAGTCTGCCGACTTAAAAAATCCTTGTATGGATTGAAACAGTCTCCACGTGTCTGGTTTGATAGGTTCTCCAAAGTTTTGAAGAGATATGGGTACACTCAATGTCAATCAGATCACACATTATTCGTCAAACACTTCTCTAATGATAGAATAGTTATCCTAATTGTGTACGTAGATGATATTGTTCTAACAGATAATTCTACAATTGAGATGAATAAACTCAAGGAATTCCTTGCCAAGGAAATTGAGATCAAAGATCTAGGCAATCTCAAATATTTCTTAAGAATGGAAGTAGCACGAACAAAAAGGGGAATATCTATATCTTAAAGAAAATATGTACTTGATCTTCTCAAAGAAACTGGAATGATCGGGTGTAAACCAATAGAAACTCCGATGGACTCTACAGTAAAGCTCGAGATCAAAGAAAATAGTACACTTATGGACAAAGGTCGTTACCAAAGATTAGTGGGAAAACTCATTTACCTATCACACACTAGACCAGATATTGGTTTTTCAATAAGTGTTGTAAGTCAATTTATGAATAGTCCCACTGAAGAACACATGGAAGCAGTCTATCGTATACTCAGGTATCTCAAGATGATACTAAGAAAATGATTATATTTCAGTAAGAATCCCACAAGAAAAATTGAAGTCTTTGCAGATGCTGACTGGGCAGGTTCTATAGTGGATCACAAATCTACCAATGGGTATTGTACATTTGTATAGGGAAATCTTGTAACTTGGCGAAGTAAGAAACAGTCAGTAGTCGCTCGAAGTAATGCAGAAGCTAAATTTAGAGCTATGACTCATGGGATTTACGAAGGAATATGGTTAAGAAGACTACTCAATGAACTGAACTTCACAACTCTTGAACCAATTAACATGCATTGTGACAATCAAGCTGCAATAAGAATTGCAAAAAATCCAGTTCATCATGACCGAACCAAACATGTAGAGATAGATCGTCATTTCATTAAAGAAAAGTTAGATGAAAAAATCGTGGACCTACTATATACATCTACACATCATCAAATTGCAGATATCTTTACCAAAGCATTACCTCAAACAAACTTCGAAGAATTGAGTTACAAGTTAGGAATGATTAATATCTATTACCCAACTTGAGGGGGAATGTAGACTTTTCAGAGAATCTGTTTTATCAATGATGTACAGGCTGTATTGTTCAGTGTAAAACAAGCTGTAATTATTGTTGATTTCAGCTGTTATATTCCTAACTTAGTGACCACTAATCTGTTATTTTTCATTCCTATTTATAAGGTTGTATATACATTAAAGAAAATCAGAGAATGAAGTGAATAATACATACTCCAGATTATCTCTCGTAATAAATTCAACAAATTTAATATTAATTTAATTTTAGTATTAAATATATGTTGAGTTATTCATGATTAATAAATTACAAGCAATTTTGTAAAGTGATTATTTTTTAAATATTATTTATTTTATTTATTAAACTATTATAACTTAATTAAATAATAATTAAAATGGATCTTTAAATACTATTGTTGCATTTGCATGTGTATTTTAATAGTTATATATAATTTGTAATCAAATAAAAAAAATGAAGTGCTCAGATAGTGTATTTATTTATTTCAATGGTATTGTTTATTATTGAATCTTAAAAATTATATATTTTAAATTTATTTATTTGTAAAAAAATATACTAGATAATGAATAGGTTAACTTTACTTATAATTTTTGGTTAAAATAATGAAATAATATATACATGTGTTATATTTTTTTGATAATTATATATGTAAAAAATTAATATTTAATTAAAAATGGTACTCAATTTTTAAAAAAAAAAAATTCCTTTCAAACTTTAACAAAATTTTATTGTCTAAAATATAAGTAACACATTAAACAATGAAAATTTTATTTATTTATCTAAATATATTATTAAAAATTTGAGCAATTTATAATTAAAAATTATTTCATTATATATATATTTATTAAAAATATAATATTCATGCCTTATTATATTATTTTATTATATTTAATAAAAAAAATTAAATATAAATTTAAGTTTATTATTTTTTGAAACGTTTTCTAAGAATAAAGAAATTTTAAAAATCTATTCTAAATAAAAGGAATAAACATCTCTTAAAATCCAAACAAATCGATTTTTACTATAGTCTTTTCCACTGCTAAGCGCTTTAGCATAGCAAATTTTATACCTTAATAAGATAGATTTATTAAAAACTATCAATTTTATCTAAATAACATAAATAAATAAAAAGCACAAAACTAATGTTACTTAACCTATCATATATATTAAATTATCATTAATATCTTACTAACAAATTAAATAAATATGATTATAGTACCAATAACTAACAACCTTTTCAAGCCCCCGACAACCTACCAACAACCTCATCGAATCTTCGGCCTTTTTATTGGTGACCTCGTTAGAAATACAACCAACTTTGCGACGAATGCATAAAGTTTATATTTATTTTAAAAGGATATATATTTTTTATAGATCGTAAATTTTAGATATATATATATATATATATATATATTTGAAAAAATAATGTATATTTTATATGTATATTTTTTAAAAAAATAAGTAAAATTTAAGTATATATTCTTGAAAAAATAATTAAGCGATATATATATATCTATATAATTGTTAATAAGTAATAACCAAATAAGATAAACAGATAATAACAAAACTAACGATATGAGTCCGAGTCCGTTAGATAGACAGGAAGAGAGGGAGAGCATTTAACCTTGTCTTTAATGTCAAGGACTTATGCAGAACCAACTGCATCTTGATGACTCGCAGCGAGAACACATGATGAAAATTAAAGATCTATTCGATGAAACCACGAAATTGGATAGTTTCGTTTGTAGAGTAGGGAAGACATGCATCATTCAACAATTCAGTTTGTATACTTAGATAAATTAAATAAGGGATTTAAAGTAATTCAAAGTAAAAGATTAACAACATAATAGAAGAAAGATGAAACTGATTTTGTTTTCAAACAAAGGAAGAAAAGAGAGACAATTAATGGAGATGTGAGAATCACACACATAGAAATTGAAACTCGCCTAAACTTTTTGACGACGTTGTTGCCGGTGGTAAAGTTGACCCTCACAGAAAGAAATTTTGCACGCGTGAGGAGATGAGAGTGAACCTAAATCTGAGGGTTGTGGTGTCTGATACAAAATTAGATATAAAAATAATTGAAGATAAAAAAACTATAATGATATCTAAGTAAAATATGCGTGATTTTATATCATATCACTATTTTAAATAATTAATACCGGTAAAGTCTACTAAATCGAGCCATATTAGCTTATTTTATACCTTTATCCAACCCAGTATCACTAACCAGCCTATCACTCGATATGAATTTATTTATCATTCTTTTAATATAATCTCTTTCAATTAAATAAATAATTTATGCTAATAATATTATTATAATATAAATTATTATTATTACAAAAACATTTTATGATAAAAACATCTTTAATATTTTTTATTTATTATAAAAATAATAGTCAAATGAGTATTTATTTTATTATAATATTTTAGTTATATTATTTTGAAAAAATGATCTTATAAAGATAAATATAATTTTTATTTTATTTTTTAATTATATTAGATGTAGATTGTTATAACTAAAATAATTGAAAAAAAAAATTATAAATTTTTTCGATGATAATAGCAAAGTTTACTTGGCATTATAATTACACATAATTTATCCACGATAGTAAGAATAGAATATCCAATGAAAACTCTCCTTTTCCCCCTAAAGCAAAATTAAAAGGTAAAATTCTAAGTGTATTTATTTTTACTTAAAAATATATTAATTTTTTATTAATTATTATAGATCATATTTGATTTAATAATAGACTCATTATAATAATCAATAAAAAATAAATAACAATATGGATATATGATAACTCTATAAAAATAAAATCATAAGCGTAATTTTTATTTAATATTTACTCTTTTATTATATAATTAGTATTTTTGAGATAAAAATATTAAAATATAAATATTATAGTGAAAATAATGAAAATATATTTTTTAAAATTTGTATAGATTTTTTATGAATTTTTAATGCATAACCAATCACAAATTACCATATAGACGTCACACAAGCAGTGGAGTTGACCAAACAAGTCACTTGGATGAGACTCAATTGGATAGAGTGAATCACGCAATGTTGCATGTTCCTAATAACCCAGTGCCACATGTTAGTACACGCATTCATTCTGAGTTCGCGGCTTCGTCAACGCATTCGCCATTTGTCATAACCTGATTCGTCCATTCTTTCAACCCTTGAACCACGAATTATAACACGTCACGTGGTGATGACTTATTATGCGTATCCCTAGACCAATCTTCTATGCCACGCATAATGCGCTGATTGGTTCTGTATTTTCTTCATGCCACGTGGCACATTCTTATTGGTTGACATTGTTAATTTTTCATTTTTTCATCTTATCCCTTGATCTGAAGTTGATATGATGGTCCAGATTCTACCGGAGCCTTAACTCCCTAATTTTCCCACAAATCCTAATGAGTCGAAAATAACATAATTTTTATCAAATGTTAGAGCCTCTAGAGAAGAATACATAAAAATTCAAAAGAATATACAATTTTGGTAGAGAACCAATAGGAGATTGATACTACAATTCAATAGATTGATTGTATTTCTTCTTATTCTATTTTCTTTATTATTTTTTATATATTTCTTTATGAAAAATATGAGTTTTATGAACAAAATTATGTCTAGTTAATTTATTAATCTAAGATCTTATGAATCTAATTTCCACTACGCTATCATATAATATTTTACTCAAATTATAATTATAATTTAATTATATTATTTAATATGATTTTTATGTTATTAATTGTTTGGTCATCAATTAATATATACAGAAAATTAAATCGTTTTGAGAGAATTATTTAATTGTTTGTCTTGATTAAATAACATGCATATTTTTTAGGTAGAGATGTATGATTTTTATGTATATTATCCATAATTAACGAACTTAATGAATAATATGTAATTTAATTGATATGAAAGTGTGATTAAATTAATTACTATATAATGTATAGTTTACTTGAGAGATAAATACATGATAGGTTATATTCAATTGATCATGTAATTAATTGATAATTATATTGGGAGAATTTTAATGATTCATATTTTAGAAAATTTGCTGATTAAGTATTCATAAGTATTTTTTCATAGATTTTTTTAGTTATTAAATATGATTTAATCAATTATTGTTATTTATTTTAGTTCTTTTAATTTTGTTTCCTTCAAATATAAAGACATAAAAAATTAATTTTTTTGTTTGTTTTAAAAATTGATTTCTAATAACATATTTATGTGATAACGATTTTTTTGATATATATATACTTGTGTATTAATTGAACACAATCTGTATCCGATAAATATGTAAGTTTAATGTGGACATATGCGAGTAATGAGTTAAAAATGAGCTATCCAATTCATGTCATTACTTAGAGGCGTATCAGGTATGAATATTCAAATGGAACAACATGTGTAAATTTAATAATAAAAATGAATAATTTTTATATCACTTGAGTTACTAGCAAAATTTATAAAAAATTTAATCGAATTATTATAAAATAATATTAAAAAAATTATAATTAATGTTTCAAATTTGTAAATTTCATTTTTTGAATATTATATTACAAATATTGCGTGTTAAATGTATTTTTTTATTCAATTAAAATAAAAAATTAAAATTGTGTAAATTAAGTTATAACGAGGCTAAATAGCACAACTTAATATATATATATATATATATATATATAGTTAAAAAAAGAAAAATTATAACAAACATGTAAAAAAATTCAAATACGTGAAAGAAAAATAGACAAAAATAATATTATATTATATAAATAATAATTAATATTTACATAATTATATGTAGTGTAATACAAAATTGTTAAATTATATGCAAGATAAAATACATTATTTTTTAAGAAAACGCGAGAAAAAGTAAACTAATAAAATTACAAGTTTAGAGTTTATAAAAATAAAAATAATACTCCTTTATATCTAATTTATATATTTTTACTATTAAAAAATTCATAATTTTACCATAAATATCATCAAATTTGATATTATTTAAGTTAAATTATAACTATTTAAACCTGTTTAATCTTAAAATTCATCCAATTAAAACCATTTAACATTATTTAGATATTATTTTTGTTATTATATATAAATCTTAGATATTATTTAATGTAATTTTTTTAAAATTGAATATGTTAAAATACTTTATTATAATATAATTAGTAAAAATTATATAATAGGAAAATAAAATTAATAAATATAAATAAATAGTAAATAGTAAATTTAAAAAGAAGTAATTTGGGAGAAAGTATTATTATTATAAAATAAAACTACTCGTTGTAAATGTGTATAAAACCTGATTATTTGAACTAGGCAGCGTGACTTTGACGCTCTAGAGGCTGATAAATCACACTCTCTATCTATTCCTTTATGATTATTTGAACTACGCAGCGTGACTTTGACGCTTTAGAGGCTGATAAACCACACTCTCTATCTATTCCTTGTGTTCTACAGGCTGAGAAAACCCTAAATACAGAGAACAGACAACCTGAAAATATGTCGGCGACTGGAGGCGGAAGCGGTGGTCAAGAGGAGGATAAGAAGCCAATGGATCAGTCGGCGGCTCATATTAATCTCAAGGTCAAGGGTCAGGTTTGTGTTTTGTTCCTATTCCGTTTGTTATTTACTTAATTTGGTTTTGATTGGTACGAATAGTTTTTCTGGTAATTTTGATTCACCCGTGTTTCTTTTGGTATTTTTGTTGATTTTTTCTGCTTATTGTCTGGCTTTCTATTGCTACATAAGTGTTTAATAACTCGTACGGCGTCTGAGAGATTATCAGTGTCGAATGATATCTGCGGTAGATTAAATTAGGAGCTATGTATTGAATCTTTGTGTTGTAAATTACATGTGGTTAATGCTACATGACATGAGTGTCGAAGATTTATTTTTGTGGTGTAAATTACATGTGCTTAACGTTTGAAGATTGATTCAACTGTTTTTCTTTTGGTATTTTGTTGATTTTTTCAGTTTGTTGTGACTTTTTATTGCTACATGAGTGTAACGATGTTTTAATAACTGGTTTGGCGTCTGAGAGATTATCAGTTTTTAATAATATCTGCGGTAGATTATATTAGGAGCTATGTGTTGAATCTTTGTGTTGTAAATTACATGTGGTTAATGCTACACGACATGAGTGTCGAAGATTTATTTTTGTGGTGTAAATTACATGTGGTTAATGTTTGAAAATTGATTCAATTGTTTTTCTTTTGGTATTTTTTTGATTTTTTCAGTTTGTTGTGACTTTTTATTGCTACATGAGTGTAATGATGTTTTAATAACTGGTTTGGTGTCTGAGAGATTATCAGTTTTTAATAATATTTGTGGTAGATTAAATTAGGAGCTATGGGTTGAATCTTTGTGGTGTAAATTACATGTGGTTAATGCTTACTGAATGGATGATACTTTGAAGTTCATTGATGTGATGCCAGTCGCTAACAGACTTCGGGGCACGAGTTATGGGTTGAATCTTTGTGGTGTAAATTACATGTGGTTAATGCTTACTGAATCGATGATACTTTGAAGTTCGTTGATGTGATGCCAGTCGCTAACAATCTTTGTGGTGTAAATTACATGTGGTTAATGCTTACTGAATCGATGATACTTTGAAGTTCATTGATGTGATGCCAGTCGCTAACAGAGTTCGGGGCATTAGAGCATGCTTATTCTAGAAGGGACAAAGTGGTAGGATGAAAAAGGCTATAAGCATTTAGATGATTGTCTGAAAAAATAGACTTAACTAATTAATGTTTGTCTGAAAAAATAGACTTTAGTAATTACTTTACGAAAATGCATCCCAAACTTCTCATTTACAAGCTTCATTTGAAAGCACATCTGCTTCAAAAAATATTTTTTTTCTCGGAGATTTCCAAACAATGTAATTATTGCATCGGTCTATTGGAAGCACTTTCAACCTGAAATAGAAAGATGCAACTAGATGAGATAATGTTCTTTAAGCTACTAAATCGGTTGGTACAAAATCAGAACTCTTAAACTATCCGAACTTGCAAAATATGTTATTTGATAATTGTATGATTGTGATAATTGAAGAATTTCAATAAATGGCATGAAATATTTGATCTTTTATCTGGATATGGAATTAAATGATACGAAAAATTACATTGGTAAACAACAATTCTGATTGTAGATAATTATTATCGGTGGTTTTATGAAGTGTGCTCTGTCTAGTATAAGTTAAGTTTAACTGAATGGATGTCTAATGCTTCAACTGTGACTGAGTTTGGATCTTCATATCAGTTATCAATCAGGGCTCTTGCGGCTCCCTTTATATGGGCTTTTTAATTTGTTATGTATGTTAAATTACAGGATGGTAATGAGGTGTTTTTCAGAATTAAAAGAAGCACCCAGTTACGCAAGCTCATGACTGCGTATTGTGATCGACAATCTGTTGATCTGAATGCCATTGCATTTTTATTTGATGGTCGTAGACTCCGCCCTGAGCAGACCCCTGATGAGGTAAAATTTCTGATTTTTCAAATTATCAAGTTCGCTTGTGGGTAATATTAGATTTTTTATACTTTTAGTTCCTCAAATATTTTGGATTATGTTTCAGTGATTCATTATAAGCTTTGCAAGTAATAAATATAAATTCCCTATATGTTGAAACTCATACGCTAAAACTATGGACAAAAATAGTTAAATAGATAAGCTTCCACTTTGTCAATGGATAAAGAGATTATGATCTGGATAAATGTGGATAACTGATACAGTTAGAATTCTAGAAATAGAAACAAATAACTCTCCATGGCTAATATGTTTTGCTTGTCAAATTTCATGTAGGCGAATGATGTTTATCTGTGATATTTCCCTGCCATATTTTTAACAAACATTTATTCTTGTGGTAATTGTTGACTTGGAACTGTGTTTGTCAAGTACAATATCAAGTTATCAACCATGTAGCAATGTTTCATTAGATATTCATTTTTGTGGACTTTCAACATCTAAAATTTTAGACATTTTTTGTTTTCTGGGTTTTTAATTCATAAAACTGGTTTTTTGTTTTTTCCAATGTTGGTTCTCTCTTGAATTTATTTTAGATATACGAACTCTGTCTTGAAAGCTGCATTAATTTTGATATGATTCCGTTGACTATGTTTGAATTTGGTTGTATTATGAAATGTTGCTTTAGCTTGAGATGGAGGACGGTGATGAGATTGATGCAATGCTGCACCAAACTGGAGGGAGCCCATAAAATGATTTGGCTAACGATTCGACTCCACAAATACAAAGTGGACATAGATTGGCTACTTTTTATAATTTGCTTTATATATATTGGAGAGTTACTATAAATGTAAACATGGGATATGCCTGGAGATTAAATTTCTGGTTTCAATGATACTAAATATGTATTTGTTGAGATTTTGTCCCTAGTATTGATTTGAATTTTAAAATGGATGCTCCTATCATAGGGTTGAATTACATTCTCTCTATCTGTATTTTGCACCAACACGCTAGCGTTTTTTTTTTACCAGGTTTATACATCAATTATTTTCTGAAAGGCTTAATTATCAACTAGTCTTTTAGAAGTTCAACTGTTGACCCAATATATTAGTGTATATAATACTGTTTGGCCTGGAGGCATTTGAGTCATATAAATTCATATCGTGATTATTGAAACAAATTCATTTATTTTTGTAATTTAAAAATATAATTAATTTAGTTAAAAAAATTAAAAATTTAAATTTTTTTGGGGTAAAAAAAAAATTATATACATTATTAATAAAAACTATTAAAAAAGAAAGAGAAAAAAGGTCATCGTCTCTATTCTCTCTCTCATTACATTCCTATAAATATTTTATTAATAAAATAATTAAAAATAAAAAATTGAGAGAAGAAAGAGAAAGAGAGGATGTAGAGAGAAAAGGAGGGGAAGAAATAGAAAGAAAGTGAAGGTTAGTTTTTTTTAGAATGTTAATTTATTAATAAAATATATAATTTTTATTTTATTCATGAAAAAAAATTACTTTTTTTTTAATTTTTGACTTAATTAATCATATTTTTAAATTACATGCTCATCTTATTAAAATAATTAGATACTTACTAAAATAATATAAGACTGTTTGAAATCTATAATTGCATTACCTAAAGGACTGAATATACGCATCAGGATGCAAAACTCTATATATATCCATACTAATCATTCTTACTCGTCCTCGATCAAAAAACAAAAAATCCAAATGCTCCATAAACAGTTCCAGGATCCACCGTAAAATACCGTTTGAAAACCAATAGAAATTATTAAACATGTTTGCCAGTAGGTACGAATATTATTATTCGGGATTTGATTTGCTCCCTCGTGTAATCAACCAATTGAATAACCAAGTATTCTCACATTATAAAAATTATGGAAGATAGGCTTCACTGTGATGCTTTCGATCACTTTTACATTGGATGGGTTTAAACACTTCTAGTGAAATGCATCTTCAATCTTCGCTTGTCATGTGCAACCAAGTACAATTTACATTCCAGTCGAAAATATATCAACTGAATTTCTGAAAAGAGTAGCTACTTTGAGAAGTCTTGTAAATGCAAAAGGTACACAAAATAACACTCTTACAGATTCAGTCTGACGTAAGACACATCTCAAGCATAGCAAAGAACCTTTCAGTGTAAAATATCCAAAGCCACCAGAAAAAAAAAAACAGGGCTCAGCTCAAGCTGGCAACTGGAGTTTTTTGTTGTTCTTCCAGCTGCAAGAGATAATAAATAAAGAATACCAAGTAAGATAAATTCTCATTAAAACAAATTTTGTGTACATGTTGAGGTAAAGATTAGTCACCTGTCGAAATAGTAATAGAAGAAGTCTCCATAAAGTAACGTCTGAACAAGCCCAGAAATCCATGCTGCAACGATCAAAGAATGAGAGCATCAATACATAGAATACGACCAAAAGTAAGAGGGTATTGAGTCGCACAAGGTCGGTGGAGTAGACCAAGCATAAAGGATTGGTGCTTAATAAGTCACAAGTTAACTACAATGATTTTAGTGCTGCGAAGATCAGTAAGTAAAGTGAGTCAATCCAAAGACCATTGAAGCAAAGTCCAACCAGAGCATAGCCAGATCAAGCTAGACTTAGCAGGTGAAGTGACTTGATTCCACTACCATAAAGACAAGTCCAAGGGGTACTCAAAATTATAGAATTCAGCTAAATGCAGAAACCAAATAGTACATTCTTCAGAAACCATTGATCTAGAGGAAAAGGGTGCTTAGAATCTTAGACTGGAAAAGAAGCTAAATGGAAATGCATATTCCCCCCTTCAAAGTATCTGTTTATTGATAAATGTAACATTAATTGAATAATAACAAGCAAAAAGGTTTGTGTCTCGTGTTCTATGCTGTCTAAAAAAGAGGAAATGATAGCAACTTCTAGATCTGATGTTTCAAAATCATGTCAAAAACAAAAGTACATGAACCAATACACAAATAGAGAGAGACTCATACGGATCCAATGGATAAAGTGTGGCTCAGTGAAGTAACGGTAGATCCAGTTGAGAATGTATAATGCCCGGTATGCTCTGCAATAAGACAGGTAATGAGTATGTGATGCACATTCTTCATAAGCTTTTCAACTTCATAAATGAAGGAAAAAATAAAAATAAAAATATATAGAATATAGATTCTTATTCTATTTTTCTATTTATTAAAAATTTCTATCTAAAATTAGAAATAATTTAGATAGAAAAAGAATATCCAATTCTAAACTAAACAAAAAATTTAAATTCTATTTGTAATTACCTTTACTTTAATTCTTTATAGAAACTTGGAAGTCGACGAGCTAGAGATGTCACATGAGTTGCTCGGTCCAGCACAACCCAACTCAACTCAGCTTATTTAAGGTTGGCCAATCAAGTTCATGAGTTAAAAAAACCAACTCACTTAGCTCACGAACTTAAATAAGTAGCTCGTTTGAGCTCATGTAACAATTTTTTTTAATGTAACATTTTTTTCCTTTTTGTTGAACATTTTTTGGCTAAATATATCTTTTGATTGAACATTTCTTTTACAAATATTTTTTTAAGCCAAACGACATTTTTTATCAACAAACTTAAACTATCTAATTTCATTATTTAACTAAGGAAACTATATACCACATCACTATCCAACATTAAAAAAATTAATATCATAAATCTTTTTTATATCTATAAACATATAAAACATAGTTAAGGTTAGATAAAAATGACTAAATTACATCCATGATAATATTACTATTAATAGGAAATGAGATAAAATTAAGATTTTTGTCAATATAAAACTTCCAAAGTAATCTGTCTGAAAGTTATTATTTTCATTTTTGGAAAGTTTTACTATATAAACTTTGTTGTTTATTTTCCACTTTTCACCATGTATGTGAGCAAATATTAAATTTATTTTTTTATGAAATAAAAATTCATCACAATACACCTTTTATATTTTTTTTTGTACTTTTTGAGGTATCTTGTTATTGACTACAGTAATTAAAGATATTTGGTTGTAAAAACAATATACGTGAAATCTGAAAATAAGATTGTTTTTTATTTGATAATCATTTCAATTTATAGATTATCAATTTCAGTTTTCAAATTTTAGAAATTAAATATTTTTAAGAACTCATTTTCAATTTCTATTTTTTAAATTTTGAAACTCAATTTTGAAATTTGAAAAAAGTCAGTTTTAGAATTCAATTTCTATTTTTATATATATTGACACTAAAATTTAATAACCCAACTGCTCTCAATTATGAGTAGTAAAAGAAAAAAAGAAAATTCTCAATTATACTCAAATTGATTAAAAGAACTAAACTTGAAGAAAATTGATCAAAAATAAGATTAAAATTGAATTTTAAAGTTTAAAAAATCAAAAATTAAAAATTAGAAATTAGTATCAAACATGTAATTCATACTTTTCAAAATTGAAACTAAAAGTTGGTTATCAAACAAATTTTTTTTTTTTTCCAAAATATTTTCAAATTGAGAATTTAATTCTAAAACTAAAGAATTATAAATAAGAAACCGAAATGGTTATCAAACATTACCTAAATATTTAAAATGATTTAAATTAGCTCAATAAAAAAATTTAAATGAACTGTTGTACTCAGTTCACATGTAAATTAGCTGAACTCAACCCAACTAATATAAAAATTAGATGAATTGAGTTGAGTTATACTTCACTTAAGATAAGATGAACTGAGCTTGAGCAAGCTAAGCCAACCTAACTCATTTGACACCTCTAACACGAGCTTGAAAATTTTACATGTTATTTTGATCTAGCAATAGGCTTCTTTTTGGTAAGAAACTTGCAATTATATAACTTTAATGAAACTCTATAAAAATTAATACATGCACTCAAATTTGACATTTGCATCCATAATAGTAACATACAGCTCCTTGTCTACTCTATCCATTACCATTAGTAAAAATAATTCAAGGAAATAAAATAGAATAAATAGTCCGTGGTAGCAAATCAATAGATACAAAAGAAAGATACTGGCTTGTCCATACTGATGTCAGCACAATTCATCTACATGCAACAGTTTTGCCGTACACATAGTATAGAGTCTATAATGTTCGAACTTGAAACCAATAACCAAAACTAATTTCAGGACACTTGTATGTTCTGTAAGTTCTTAAAAGTTCACATTGTCCTCCTAAGAGGATACGACATAAAGAGAAAATTATGTTGAATTTCAAAGTAAAGGAGCAACTGGTATCCAAATGCCAAAAGTCATTAAAAAAAATTGAAAATATTTTCTAGTTTTTTTAGCAACTAAACCATTGAAGTTGGAATGCACCTAAAACACGATTAGATAACAATGTGTGGTATCAATTTCCCTCCAATGTACGAAGGAAAGGCCCTAATATTTGAGTATTCAACCAATAGAATGAACTGGGGTCATAAGTATCCATGGTATGCAATTCAAGGAAACATTTATTTACCAGCAACAATGTCAAAATCAATACATAATATAAACAAATTATGAAGCCAAAAATCTTACAAAGCATGGCAGTCTACATGCATTCTTGTTACTTTTATGACCGTCAACATACCCAAGAAGAAATACATATTGACCAGTCAAGTTGTCAATGTTTCTCGTTCTCTGAAGTAGCAACAGCTGAGGAAGTATAGCAACAGCTTCCAGATACAAGGAAAACGTCCACATGACCTAATATTGTGAAGCACGAAAGAAAAATAAAATAAGAGGGGTAAAAGTAGAACCATGTTCTGATCCAATGTCCAACAAGATAAGCATCTACATCAACCTAAAACCATCCTTACAAATGACATGCAAAAGATATTAAAAGTACTGACAAAAATAATAATAACAGACCTCCTGAAAGGTGAACTTCTCATTGACAATGAGGGCCAGGAATAGGCATGGCAATACTATGAAATAATGACGAAATGTGTCATGCTCTTTATCATAGGACCTGCAGACAATCTTGTGGTGCCTCATGTACCAAACAATTGAAAACGAGCTCCCCAAGAATATTAGTTTCATGGCGGTATTGTAAAGAGATATAAAATCTGTAAAAATGTCCAAGTAGCGAGTGGCAAAAACAAGAGCATAGAGTTCTTGAGTCTTTAAAGAAATACCTGCATCAGAAATGGAAACTATTAGTTTGATGCATGAATTATGTTCTATAATAGAACTAGTGCTTGATCCCAATCTTTGCCAAGTTTGACGTAGGATAGACCAATGCCCTAAAAGGACTAACTTTCTTTTATTAATCCCTAAAAGACTAGATTCCAAAAACATGTGATGTTAAGATTTGAGGCAGTGTTAATTATATAAAAAAGTATTAGAATAAAGATACTAGTTTCAAATATTCAAGGTAGCCTAATATGTGCTTCCAATATCACCAAGTTCGCCACAAAACAGTCCAATTCCCTCAGAGCATTGACTCTGTTAGTGTATTCTCTTTTGTTTTTACTAATTATACATATCCAGAGCCAATGCTGATTTTTGCTATATACACATCCATAAGCTTGTCAATAAGGATCAAGAACCTGACAATCGAAACTCCAGCAATATCGTCTAACATAATCAAATTTACTGTCCCCCTTTCCCAGTCCCCTTAAACCCAAAGCAAAAACTAGTTTCATGACTTAATCAGCTCACCTTAGCCATGCCAGTTTACCTTGTATCTTAGAACCCACAAAGGGTACCATAAACAAGTCTTCACTACGGTGCAAACATATCATTTATTACAAGATTCATAACTATCCAGAAAGACTTTGGCCTCAGTACTATCAGTATTCAACTAGGCTGAAATCTAAGCCAAAATTCAGTACAAACAAGACGTTAATTGAGATTTTACAATGTGTTATTCCAAAATCTACCGTAAGGAATGTGCGTATCTTATTGGTTAGAATCATCCATAATCGCAAATATTAACATTGATACCAAAAGAACAAACAATGAAAACTGTATGCTATAACGAATAAAGCTAATGAAATTGAGAATGAAGGAATACCAGCACAGGACTTGATGGTGTGAATCTTGAGAAGCAAGACCAGAACACTCGCCAGGTGGGTCATGTCACCAGCTAATCTAAATATATTCATCTCTTTCGGATTTGGATCTAACTCACACTACTGCAACCACAAAACCGCTCAGATCCACTCAAGTAATCTCATGGATCTCGTGGTGTTAGCTTATTTAGCCGATTGGTAGCTTTGAATAGTTTGTTTTTGATGTTCAACATTCATCAGATTATTTTCTTTATTGTCTCGTATGATTTAGCTGTTGTCTTCTCATTTCTGTGCCTCCCAAGTCCCAACTCAAGGTTTTTATTTTAGTCTTCCTTTTCTAAAAAAATATAATCGGCTAGTTTTAATTTTAAGAATAAAATAATAAAAAAAATATCATCTTTTATTAATTATAAACATAATACTTAATTTTTATACTTATTTTTTTTAATAATTTAGTTATATTATTAAAAAAAATGACATAATTTTATCAATTATTTTTTATATAAATTATTATAATTTAAATTAACTGTAACTAAAAAAATATAAAAATTAGTTATTTATTTTTATTTATTCATTTTTTAATAAAAAATAACTGTGACAAAAAATAAATACATAATTTAAATATTATTTTAAAAATAAATATAATATCGCTTGTCACATTCTTTAATAAAAATAATATTTAATAATTTTAAAATATAATTAATAATTTAAAATTTAATATTAAATAAATTTAATTAAATTAAATATGATTTAAACAAACTAAATTAAATTTAAAGAAAATATTATATTTATTAATAATATTTAATAATTTTGAAATATAATTAATGATTTAAAATTTAATAATAAATAAATTTAATTAAATTAAATATGGTTTAAACAAACTAAGTTAAATTTAAAGAAAATATTATATTTCTTTGTTAATAAAGTATATTATTTTATGGTGATTAGCTTTAAAATATATTTAAAATTTCTTTAAAAAAAATAAAGCCATACAATCATTTTTAATATTTACGGTTGTAATTTTATAAATTTTAAAAAAATAATCAAACTTTAGTGTCTCTAAGTAAAAGAGTAATATTATTGTAAACAAAATAAAGTTAATATTTGTTAGAAAAAATTCAATGTTAATAATTAAGATAACTAATACCTAGACGTGGGTTACGATTTTTATGATGTTATAGTTATTAAAAAAAGAATATATATATATATATCTTAACCCAAATTAAATAAACTTATTAGCTAATTAAATTTAAAAAAATTCATCCAAATTAATCTAATAATTAATTTATTTAAAATTTATTTATAGTTTTATTATAATTATCTACCTATTTTATTTTATTAACTAAATATATGTATCTTGGGAATAAGTTATTGTATATATATATATAAAGAGAATTAGTAAGGAGAATTGATTTGTTTATTTACTTAGAAAATATTTTATTTTATTTGATATTTTTATGTAATTTAGTTAAATATTTTATTTTTATCAATAATACATCTACATATTTAATAATACTATATATATTAAATTATATATTAATTATTAATTAAATATAAAATTATAAAATCACTAATTAAAATAAATTAATTAAATTTTATCGTGCATATATATATATATTGGTATATAAATACCAATTTAAATTTTTTAAAAACTCATGATAAATTTATGTTAATAATATTTTGACTTATATTTTTAATAAAAATATATTTTATATTTATTTTCTTTTAATTTTTTAAAACAATTATAATCTACACAATTCTTTATTTTTTATGTATAAATTATATAAATGAATCCACGTTCAAAAAATTAATAACTTATTATATTTATTTTTACTAAAAGTTATATTTATTATACAATATGTATATTATATAAGAGAGTTAATGAAAGAATATTTATTTGATGTTTTTATGTTACTTTATTTAAATATTCTACTTTTATCAATATACGTCATTAGAATCTTAATATGAAGTGATTATAGGATCACTTATTAAGATAGATTAATTAAATTGTATCATGAGAATATATATAAAAAAATATTAATTTAAATTTTTTAAAAAATTCAAAATGATTTGATATTAGAAAGATTTTGAATTATATTTTAAATAAAAATATATTTTATATTTATTTCATTTGAATTTATAAAAAATATATTTTTTATAATTATATTTCACACCATTCTTTATGTTTTATTTTTTTTATTTATGTTTGAATTTTATAAATAAAACCATGTTTATTATTTGATATAAAAATTAATAATTTTATATTTTTTATTGAAAGTTATATTTGTTTGGAAGCAAACAACCAAGACCTTAGGGCTAAGACTTGATGATTGAGACGTGACCTAAGTAAACGACCTAGTACACCACTCTAACGACTTAGATAACTTCTTTACATACAAGACCTCAAGTAACACGTATATGGTGACTTGAGAACAGTGACCTAATTCTATGTAAAATTACTTTGTATTTACTTAGGTAGCTCAAATAAGAGCACATATAACCTCGACACTTGTCTAATAGATGTTATATATACATATTTAGTAAGAAGAATATGGAGGCTGGTTATTATTGACATTCTATATTTCTCTCTAGAATCACTAAAATCCTATAACATATGTAATTCTTCAAATAATTGGCGCTCATTGTGGGACTTTAAATTTTTTCATTCAATATGCGAATTTGAGACTTTTCATTCTTTAACTATGAAAATTATTTCATTTTATAGGAAAATCACTTAATACTAATTATAAATAATATGATTGGTCCTTATCCACACTCCATTTTACCCATTTGTTACGTCGTGCTATGATTTTATGATTTCTTTGCTAAGTGAAATTGAAAATTAAATTACCCAAAGGTGGATAGTATTATATTGAAAAAAGGGTCATGATATTGAGAAGAGTTATGACAAACACACGAAGACTATAAGTTGAGAATAACATGAACTAAAGAGGAACAAATTAGGCCTGACTCTACTAGATATGGTGTAAGCTAAAGAGGAATGAGTTGTAGTTATGGGCTTTGGGTTTGATCTATAAGTTGCATAGCCTTATTCGAAAGGCAAACAAGAGTACGTGACATGGTCCCCTTATCATATCCCCAATAGGGTGCCATTTTTCCTTTCCGTAAAAGCTTCAAGGTTGTCACTTATTGAGCTTCGACATCAAATTCCTAAGGTAATATGAAATTTAGGCCATAATCATGAACTAGGTTTAGCTCAACCCAAGTAAACAGATTGCACCAATTAAGAACTGATTGGGTTGTGAGATAAACCAAAGAAAATACAACCAAAATTTTGGAATGAGGTGTTCGCATACGAGCCAACGCCATCTGTAGGATGATCTACGCATCATAAATCTTTGATCAACGGTTGTAAAACCAGTTGCGATCTATTATTATAACATCACAAATTGTGTTCAATAATGCATGTTGTGTATCAACAATTGTAACCCCAATTACAATCTATTATTCAATGAAATACCTAGTGATTTTGGACTAAAGTATATTGAATGAACGCAATATAGAATTGAAATGGATGGAAAGGGTCACGATATATAGAGAGAACTAGATTGGGTTGGTTCAATTAGAGATGTCATGAATTAAAGTTGTTACGAACTGATGAATAGGACTTATTCGATTAGAGCTCTCACAAATTTTTCCTGGCTCAATAGGACCTGGTACAAACTGATGATAAATAGACTAGATTGGTTTGATTGGAATTGCACGTGATTTGAAGAAGAATGGGTTGGGTCTTGTTTGACTAGAGTTGGCACAAACTGTAAAAGAATAGGTGCACGACATATCTTGAATAGGATGTAGTTTGGAGTAAGCATTTTTGGTTACACCATTCTAATTATTAGGGAGTTCTTTATCTAAGATGAAAATATGTCAATAATGACTTGAGAAGTGCCATTGACAAACATAAGTATAATTGAAAAATTTTAATCTCAAGAAAAGCCAAATGGAGATAACGCTTAGTATCAAATTCGCCATCAAAAGGGTATTTCTCATATATAATGAAAATATCATCCTTAGCTCTTTCCTAAATACTTTACTTCTTTGGTGAAGAATGAACTACGTTGGTGAAAAATAGACTATAATGGGTCGGCTTCTATAGATGATGAACGAGCAGCACTGGTGATTTTTGGATTCTTGGTCACGGTCGATTTTGTCATATCTTTCATCATTTCTTTCTAGGAGTTCTTAGATCTTGGTGTGAGTTATTGGGTTGGTATGATTTTGAGCCAATTTGTTATTTGGCACCTCAAATTTGGGTTCTGAAGCAATGTCACAAGGTTATGCTATTGAACTTTACTTCATTCCTACCCTTGAAAATCAAGTCTTGAGGGCTTGGAATTTACTCGTTCAACATCAAATTAGTACCCAACTCATCAAAATTGAATCTCACCCTTATATCACTTTATTTTCCAACCCCTTTCTTGAGCCCACAAAGCTAGAAGTTGTTCTTTGTGTCAAAGTAAGAGCCTATATCGTTATCTTTCATGTCAATTGAAGCTTTCCAAATGATAACAATGTCTCAATCCTAGCTTTAACACTTACAATGTCTCTACTTCAGCTCTATTATCAATTGTATGAAGCCATGAAGAAAGAAAAAGTTAAAATTGGGGAACAATATCGCCTTAATTCTTGCATTCCCCACAGTTTAGTTGCTCAATAGGCTCCAAAGATTGATGCCTTCAGTTGTTCTTGATAAGGCTTTAATATAATGATGATTGATTAAGAGAAACATACTAGGTTAGATCGAATAGAGCTACCATGAGCTGGGCCTAACTTGATCCAAGTGAGTTGTCATAGACAGGGCCTAGATTGATCCAAGTGAAAAGGCAAACTACTCTAGCCACCATTTGTAATCTTGTCTCACTGAAGACCCACTGACAAACTACATTAGATTGGTTTCCATAGATGATGAATGAGCTATGCTGTTGATTTTTGGATTGATTTGCCCTGATAATTTTTGGAATGATTTCTATTACCATTTACCATGACTATAACTGTGCACTCTAAAGTGAAACAGACTGGGTTTTTATCGACTAGACTGGCACAAACTGCATTCAGGTAGAAAGATGTGCACTGGTTCGCGGGCTAATACTCAGGTTTAAGACTAAAACTTGAACATCAGTCAGTGCCCAAACAAGAAGAATTCCTAGTAGAATTGGTATCATGTGCCATGAGTTGAAAGCTGCTTTGACCAATTGTATTAGCATTATTTCCTATCTCTCTCAGAGATCAATTTATACCACGAGGAATCTAAAACAATGAAGAGTCTGATATTAGTGGTTCTAATGGAGATGACACTTCTTAGATTTCATGGTTTTGCAATCTTAGAGGAAATGAATTTTTATTATTATTAGATTTAATGGCTTCTTGATATGTGGACATGCATCTTTTGGCACTTCCATCCCACTTTAGGATTAACAGAACTAGTGATACACTAGCTCATAACCTCTCATAATAAGGAGTCACATATACATGCCAAAACATCAGTAATAGCCTGACGAATATCTGATATACATGGCCTCTATGCATTTCCATCATCCCATGATGTTTTAGATTCATTGCAACCTCCCAAGAAGATCCTTCTTGAATATGATTGACGAGTTCTTATTCTACTATTTGAATAAGCTGCCATAATAGAAGTTGTACTCACATTATCAAAGGAAGCCACGTTCATCCATTTCATTCCTTGAATTATCTATGCCATTGAATTTGGACAGTTTTTGTTACTGATGTATAGCTATCATTTCAGTGAAAAAATATATGGATGTCAAGAACTTATTTGTTAAAACTTTGGACATATTATCTACATGGCATTCATCAATCATTCCCTTAGAAAGATGAGTCTCTTTGGTGTTTATAGTTGCCATAATTTGAGGGTATTGAATAATGAGGTTTAACAATACAAGACACATTTACACGTCTATCTCTTTTTTATATGTTGTATGGACTAATCTTGGTGACTTGGGTAGAATTTAGTGCACCTAAGGGTCTGTGTGATCCAGGCATTCCAAAAAAGAATTCTAAGGGGTTCAACATTTTGATGAAATATGACAATACTTTGGTCTTTAAAGACCATATTTGATGATGCTCATAAACCTTTGAACCGCAAGGGGGTAAAACTCAAACCGGATTAACTTTACAAGGTATTACCTATTAACTTTATTTATGCTTGTAATCATTGTATTTTGTTAAATTCTCACGAAAAATTAATGCAATGACCCCCAAGTATGGAGGAAGGAGGTCAACGACCTCCCCTACTACTTGGGATGCATGATACGTCCTAAGAAACCCTAAGTATGAAGGGAGGAAGTCAATGGACCCCCCATTTGGTATGCCCTAAGTATGGAGGAAAGAGGTCAACTAACCCCCTACATGGGATGCAAGATACGTCCAAAAAAACCACAACCATGGAAGAAGAAGGTTAACTAACCCTTCCATATAGGACGCCTCAAGTATGGAAGAAAGAGGTCAATTGACCCCCTACTTGGGATGCATCAATTATGAAGGAAATAGGTTCGTTGATCCCCCCCATTTGGGATGCCCCAAGTATGGAGGAAGGAGGTCAACTGACCCCCCTCCATTTGGGATGTACCGAGTATGAAGGAATGAGGTCAATTGATCCCCCCAATTGGGATGCACTAAGTATAAAGGAAGGAGGTCAACTAACCTTCCTCCACTTGAAATGTGGGATATGTCCTAAGAAAGACACTTGAGTTCACAAAAGTGGATCTTCTTTTCAATAATAAGTGTTACAATAAGTTACAAGTACAAAAGGAAAACGCCAAGTTAAAGTGAGTAGTCCTAATCAATACATCTCACATTCGTAGGTCTGGATGCAAGCCAATATTCTTAAAAATAGGTACTTTACGAGTACCTTTCTCCAGCGCTATTTGTTCTGGCACTCAATTAATTTATGGAAATCACCCATCTCTTATTTGTGTTCATCTTTTTAATCAGATCGTTGTCCACATCCTTCAAATCTTGTTGAATAGCTTCATAATAGGTCTTGAATCCACAAAGTTCTTGATCCATAAATAACACATATTTATGTTACATCCACATACCTTTATTAGATAAGGTCGTTTATTGGATAAGATCGCATCTATATATGGGTTAATAATTTCCTCTAACAAGTTCTCCCACTTTATTCGAAAATGGACCTTAGATTGAGTTATTTGTAGGGAGTGTTTTACTCCTATTATTTTGAAAATACCATATCAAGGTGTAATAGGGCCCAATTAGGTCCAAGTTATCGACTTACATTTTCAAAACTATAAATCATGAAACTCATCTCGCTTTCATGGTCTTAATTAAATCGGATAACAAGATATGAAAGTTTTACATATCGATAAGGGCTAGAGGAGGAATTTCAATAAGTTTCTTGTCTACATAACTGAAATTTCAGTCCTTAGAGGCAATATATTTCAACTAGTCCTTGGCATTATGGGCTATAGGTCATGAGTATCAAACATCGATCGAATCTTCAAAATTAACTTTTTTATAATCCATACCTATAAAATTAAATGAACTCAAGTCCTAAATTAGTGAGGAGCTTGCTGACACGAGATGCACTATTGGGGAGTTTTAGTATCAACGCATGATTAATAAGGGCTTAGATGTATGCCCTCCAATTACAAGGCCATCCACCTCATTATTCATAAGGAATACTCATTATTCCCCTGCGATAATAAAGAGGTATAGTAGCATTCGCCTAGCAACCTAAGGTACATCGCTCATATGGTAAATGTAAGTAATTTAGCACCCCGTATACATCGACTTGGTGTGTATAGAAGTTGAAAGGCTTATTTGGTTAGTGAATATTCCCTTAATTTCTCAAAATCAAGAGAATAATGTAGTTAATGTTTGGTATTATCCAAGTAGTAGGTACATGATCCTAGCGATATGAGGTACCTCACTCGTATGATAAAGGTAACACTTGTTTAACAACTCGTATATAGCAACTTGATCTTTGGAAGCAATCAACCAAGACCCGAGGATAAAGACCTGAGGGTTAGGACCTGATATTTGATAATTAAAACTCAGCCTAAGTAAACGGTCGATACACCACTCTAACGACCTGGATCACTTCTTTGCATACAAGTCCTTAGACAGGATGTATATGGCTACCTGAGGACAACAATCAGATTCTATGTAAAACATACTTTGTATGTATATTGGCAACTCAAATAAGAGCACTTACTTATATAAACTTAACATTTGTATAATAGGTACTATATATACCTCTTTGATTAAAAGAATAAAAGGTCTAGTCATTATTGATATTCTATACTCAACATCTGTATAACAGGTAGTATATATACTTCTTTGGTAAGAAGAATAAAAGATTTGGTCATTAATGTTGACATTTTATAATTTTCTTTATAATCATTAGAATCTTATATGATATTTCTCAGAATAATATTCATTATACATTTTATCTATATTTATTATACATTTTATCTATACTTATATTTTATTTAAATAAAACTACATATATATTTACTCTAATTCTATCATATTAATCACACTATATTTCTTTGTTTATAATAAATATTGTTGATTAAATTCTTTTTTCAATTTTATGTTCTCAATTAATTAAAAAATATTTTTATATGAATAATTATTTTATATATACATGAATAAGCACATATTTTAAAATAATAATAAATATGTTAATATTAAATATTTAAGAATTAAGAATTTATAAATATTTTTATTTTCTATCTCTATATTGGATTGTGATTGTTATTTTTGTAAAAATTATGATTTACATTATGTTTGATTTTGTTTTGAATTTTATAAGAAAAGATAGCTCTTAATTTCATGATGCTTAATAAAGATGTTACTATTTATTATATACATGACGCTAATAAATTGTGACTCAACGACATTAAGTTTTTTGACATATTAAAATTTAAGAATAAAGTACTAATTATATTATTTGTGCATATAACATAGGTCTAAAAATTATCGATCGAGTACTAATTACATGATGTGTGCATATAACACAGATCCAAAAACTATCGATATTAAAGTAATTTAGTTTTAAAACTATCTTGATCATATGTATAATTTTTCTTAAATATAAAGAATAAAAGATGTGTAATTTAAAATATAATGATATTTTATTTATATTTAAACTATTTTAAAGAGACATATCATTCATTATTTATTGAGAAAATATAATTTCATTAAAGATGAAAATATATAATTTAGATAAAAAAAAATATCAATCTAATGTATCAATAATTAAAATTAAAAACATTCTTAAGCATACGGAGAAATTTTGAGCTTTTATGTTTTGTTCTATTGTAAGGTTCTTCGATCGATTATTTACCTATTTCAATTGATATATTGATCGTTTTCTAAGAAAAATGAAATATTGATACTATATTATAATCTTCATGATTTTCAACACTAAATATATAGATAAAAAGATCTAGACATCAATTTTACTAGTATAAATATAACATAGATTATCACAGATAAATATCTAGATGGAAAAAATTACTCTATAACAACATCTTGGTGAAAAAATAGCACAAATATGTATTTTTATTCAAATAATTAGTGAAAAAATATAAGCAAAATAAATCTATCCAAGAGTGATTTTATATTATAAAATATCTCTTTACGATATAAAGTAAAATAATTTTTTAAATCTTTTTATAAAAAAATAAAATAATAAAAGTAATGTTATCGGTTATTAAATGCATTTTATTTTTATATACCATTAAATACATTATTCTTATATTTATTATTGGATCATCTAAAACACTTAATGAAGAGGTAATCGAGACGCGGACATTCCCCATGCCGGTTATTATATAAATAGAATTTTTATTCTATTTTCATGTTTAAAATCTTTATTAAATGTGATAATATAATATTAAAAAAACCAATTTTAATAGTATAAAATAAAGAAATTCATAACAGAAATTAAAAACAATACAAAAGGTTAATTCAAGATTTGGTTTTATATTTGAGTATCTAATGTTTTCTTCAATTGAGTATGCAAATGAAAAGTTCTAATAATTTTATAATATTTAATACCAATTGTCAGCAATATATTTATTTTAATGTTAATTTGTAAAGGAAAATAAAGACAAATTTAAGATATTTTTATATATGCTGCTTAATTCATATATTTTATATTTATTTTCTTATTGTCCAAGAACTCAAAATTTTCATGTGGTTAATTTGATTGATAATAAACTGTGAAGTATTTTTGATTTACTTTACATGTATATTTAGAGTATTTCACGTACAATGTTAACAATTTTAAAATTAAAAAATTATTATTATTTACTAATTTAAATATTAAAAATATGGATAAATGTAATTAAATGGTGGATTAAAATCAATTCATACTAAAAACTCATGTGAAAAAAAAATGTGCAATAAAAAAGAAAAGTGGTTAAAATAATTAATATTAATCCTCAAATTATTGTCACATGTTATAAAAATTTTAATAGATAAAAAAAATTATTTTGTCATTTGTCTCGTTCATTCATAAACAAAATAAATACACAAACAAAAAAACTTAAAAAGGTATTCTATAAACTACCCCATCAGACACTGAGTGAAAAAAATAAAATTACTTAAAATTTTTAATTATAAAAATAATTTTTTTTATTAAATATAAAAATTATATTATTTATGTATACTTTATATATTTATCCTACAATAAAAACCCAAACTCAAATAGTTTTTTATTAAATAATTGATAAGTTAAATATCATTTAAATTAAATTTTAATTTATTAAATCATATTAAATATCATTAATATATATTTTTATTATTATAAAATTTAAATATATTAGTAAAATAATAAAAAAAAGCAATCCATCCATAATATGTGAGTATCATGCTTGAAGGAGCCAAGTTGAGTGAATAAAAAATCGTAACAACTATTATTATTATAAAAATAAATAAATTATTTATTTATTAATTATTACATTTAATAATATTTAAATATTATTATTATTATAAAAAAATTATAATTAATAATTTAAAATACGGTAATATAGCACATTAAAATAATACAAAAAAGATAAATTCAAATAAAATACACAAAGTAGTGACAAACACTCCGAAAATATATTATCGTGTCGTATAGATAGTGACATTGGGACAATTTAAGTATACGTGGTTTTAAAAAACAATGCGTATATTTTTGTAAATAAAAAATAATAATAGCATTGATTAACGGGCTTTGAAAGTAAAAAGGTGGGCCCAAGACAACTTGAGCGTGCTCTGTAAGAGTGGTCATGATCTCATAAACTTTGCGGTCTGTCTTGTATTCAATTCCCATTTCTAGAGAGATTTGAGATTTTATGGTAAAATATGCAAAATAAGGTTAAAAATATAAAATAAAAAGCACAGAGGGAAAGTGCGTGTTGGTCGGCGCTTTTCTTCTTCTTCTTCTTCCTTCTATTTCGTTCATTGTCATATATAGATGATAATAGCACACATTACAAAAGGGTAGTGAAATGCTATATTAATAGAGTTAATGAGTGAATCGGCTATTCGTAACGGCTAGTTTTGGTGGGTAAAGACTAAATAGGAGTGAATAGGGGAAGAAAACTGCGATTCTGTGAGGACGGTACAGTTGCTGCTTTCGGGATGAATATCAGTAACGACAAGTAAATCCTCCCTTCTCTTTACGTGTTTTTGTTTAATGATCGGTTTCCCTTAATGGGTTTTTGTTTGATAATGCTTGTTTCTCTGGCGAGATTTATTAATTTATTTATATATTTTTGGGTTTGATTGTTTGGACTGTGATTTTAATTTTAATTTTTTGGTTTGTGTTATTTTAATGCAAGTTTCTGTGAGATGGGTTTTTTCTTCTTTTTTTGTCTAATTTATTTTTTTGGGACTGAATGCTGGTTCTGTTAATTGGGTATGATCAAGTATTTTTTGTTTCTTTGTATCTAAGCAATTTTGAGTATCTAGAATGTTTGGTTATAGTAAAAACCATAAGAATGAAAACGAGGATGATTGGATTAAGACGTGGGCTCTCTGGTTTATTTGGTGGGTCATTGGTTTTGGTTCATAATTTTGTGTTAGCTCATCATGGTATCATAAAAGTGGATTACACTGATTTATTATCGCTTTATAAACCATTCAGAATTTCAGATCTACATTACTGCAAGGTTGCCTTTATTCCAGAGGGATGCTTTTCATTTTTCAGGATACTAGAACTGGATAAGAGCTGGATTGAATGTTCTCATTTTACTTTCTAGTTTTCTGTTTTGATATCTGTAATGATGGGTTACTTACTTCCTTCCTTTGGCATTGCCATTTCATCATTTAGGGCGGCAGAAGTGTATTAAAGTTAGAATGGAATATGTATGACTATATTTGGCTAATTCTTAGTTTCTATTTCATAGTTCCTGTTTTACTTTTAATTGTGGAAAACAACTTTTCTTTGTAAACAATACATACCTTCACTAGAGAAATGCTGGTCTTTATGATTCTTTACCTAAATGATAGGATTTTGTATTCTCTTTCTGCATGATTATAATTTATCTATTGCATTCTTCATAAAAGACTACTGCTCGTAGGGGTTTCCTTGACAGGCACTTGGTGAAATTTGGAACAATATTTATTCTGTTTTTTGGTTGATATATTTTACAGACGAACAAAGAAGATTTTGATACATTCTAACAACAAACAAAGAAGATTATGTGATTGTGTCTTCGATGTTCCTCATCTACAACGAACTTTTACAGTTTGTTATGAGCTGAACTACCGGTTGTTTGTTTGCTATGTTTCAGCAACAGGACAAAGAAAAATGAGCCAAATGTTCCCTTTTGGAATTCTCCAGTTGAAAATAAACGCAGAGAAAAATGCATATTAGCAGATTTGATTAAATGTGCTTTATACATGATGACTTGTTGTTTATCCTGTGTCTGTTACTTTTCTGTTATGCTTGCCATGGCCTGAGAAGTGAGAACGAAGTTACCTTATTTTTCATTAATTGTTGTGAGCTCTCATTTCTGACTGGATAGTGTTTTCGCATATTGTGTCCTGAAATGGTAGTAGCATGGAATGGGATTGGCAAAAGGAGGATTACTGTGTCGAGGAGGCTCCCAATTACGGTATGACACTCTGGAGCTTCTCAACTCAATAAATATCAATTTAGTCTAAAGTTAGAGGTATCTGAGTTGGACTTGTTTTAATCAGAAATACCTCAATGCATTTGGAATGGTATGTCTCAAAATGAAGATGTTTCCTTCATGGTGAATGATGAAACAACCCCAGTTAAGGCCTGTGGGGATTTGGCATACCATTGTGGCCATGGAGGTAGGTTTGCTACTTTCTTTTCTTTCCCCTCAAAGAGGGTGGGTTATTTGACATTTCCTTGCATTTCAATTATCTGCTATCCAAAGTAAAGTGTTTCTTTAGTTGTTCTTTTCCAAATATAGAAGATCGGATTTCTGATAATTTGAGCAAGGAGGCTGAAAAATGCAGAGAGTCCTCCTCAATACGGAAGAGGCGCAGGGTGCTACAATTCAATACTCAAGCTGTGGATTCTTCCCTTATCTGTGAAGAAATGTCATCTACATTCCTAAAATCATATGTTTGTGCTAAATACCCTTTACTTGTTTGAATTATTATATTGGTGCCATATATATCATCAGATTTCAATACTAGATCTCTAGATGAAACCAGGGAAGTCATTATGTAGTGAGTTGGTTAGTCAGTCTGCTTATTATTTGTTCTTTTGATTTAATAGTATGAACAGTAAAATACCAATTAAGAAATTATTTTTTCCCACTTCAACGTGTGAATATGTTGCAAAAATTTGCGATTTTTTCACTTTGTTCAATAGATGATTTAATTTGTCACTTAATGCTCAAGCTCTGAATGACTTCCATCACTTTGCTTCTCTAATACTCTAGCTATCACATCCGGCTTGTTCTGTTCTAGTGCCTCTCTATTTAACATGGGAGTTTCTATAATTTTAGTGACTGATACTTTGCATAATTTTTAATTGTTGGAAGGGATTTTATTATTGCCTGTTAAATTCTTTAATATCTGCTATGGTTTTATTGCCTGCATTTATTTATTTTTTGTTCATTGTTTAGGAAACAAATGATTCATTCCAGGACACCTTACCTTCAGTGTCGCATTGGGAACCTGAGTTTCCAGGTCTACATCTTGTAAAACCCTTTACCTGATACGTTTATGTGTTTATTTGATTTAGCTGTTTCTTGATATTATTGTGTAACGTATGCCAGGAACCATTTCTTCCTCTGGTTGTGATATACTGGATCAGTCGTATGATGGATGGATTGCTGATTGCTTTAATGATGCTGATATGCAATGTAGCCCTGATGATCTCCTTTGCAGCACTGAAGATTTGTATGCTACTCTGAAGTCTTTATTTTACTGTTTTGATAATCAATTAAGAAGAATCTCAAGATTTACTGTTTGTATCACAGGAGTATCTCTGGTGCATCTGAAGTTCAAGCTAATGTTAGAGGTAGATGATATCATATTTGTAATTCCATTGGTACTTTTTTTGCTTTTACTTCCCTCTTAGCTATTCTTCATCACTTTTAGTATAATTATAATTATTTTTGTTATATAGAGTTCAGTGGAACTGGGCCTGGGAACGGAAATAATATGGCTCAGAAGCATGTTACCCAAACTCCAGGGAAAATTGTTTTTAAAGGTATTTCCCGGTTCTTGATGTGTTGTGTTCCTTGTGTTCACTGTATTTAAATAACTTACAACTATTCCACTTTGAATTTTATCTCACTGTAATGTGACAAATTCTGATTGAATCCACATGGACACATGAAAGAACCTTTTAAATTAACCAAATCACGAATTGAAGTTGTTAAAATATGTAAATATGAACAGATTTCAACAATTTCAAGTTCCTTTGTTGTGCATAGGTAGGAAATCATACATTCAGGCTCCTGTAAATCTGGCTTCTTCAGTGGTTTATCCTTTTGCTTTCATCAAGCCTTCTGGTGCCCAGGGAGATGTAACTCTAAAGGACATAAATCAGAGAATCCAGACTCCACCACCTTCGAAGTTGAAGCAAACTGCCAGTGGTTCACGTGCTTCTTACCCCACCTCAGCCTTTTCTGGGAAGCCTGTTGTTGGGAAAACTAAAATTCGCACCGATGGTGGTAATGGTAGCATCACAATCATGAGAACCAAAGGATAACTAAATTAAGAGTAATTCTTGGCTCCTCTTTGTGTGGCTCTTCCGTCTCAATCCCCCACCCCCTTTCTCTTTTTTCATCATCCTCCTCTCTGTCTCTAAAGGATAACTAAAATGGTTGATAGAGCTTTTGCTTATGGAAGTGTTTATGTTTCCGAGTTGTGCTCTCAAATAGGTTCTTTTTATACACATGGTGACTGGTCTGTGAACAATGAACATGAGCTAGGAATATCTGTCTATTAGGTGCTATCTTAAGTTATCTGGTTTTTGAGTGCTTTTTTAGCGATCTTTTGTCCCAAAAGTTTCCATGTACACTTTTTAGGACCTGCAATGTATAAAACGGAGCATGTAAAAGCCAACAATTCCTTTTGAAATTACATTTTTTAGTATTTTAAGTAGAGATCTTGCATCAATTGTTCTTGTTAACAAGGTTGCAGCAAGCTGGCTTCTGGCAATCTTTAAGGAAAAGGAAAAGATATGAGGCACACATGCCTTGTTATGTGTGAAGCTTCACGTGCCTTTGCTCTCCATATCTGTGGCTGGAGAAGCTTATGGCTTAATATATTTCCTTCGAGGACGTTCCTTATTTTTCATACCATTCCCTACTTACAGACGAGACTAAAAACTAAAAACTGAAAACTTGACATTGATAACTGTGTTTCTCATAGAACACTCCCTAGTGTTTTCGCTCAAGCTCCAATCCACAAAGATTCAGAACTACAAATAGTTTCAGAATAAATGGAGGAGAGGAACGTGTTGAAACAATTTGTATTCATGTATAAAAATTGGACAAGAGTAGCAACAATTGTTTTCTTTCTTTAGAAGATATCAAGAATCTCCAAGATGAAACTGTTGGAGAGAGGACAATTCCTTCTACTGATCCAAAGCTCTCTAGAACACAACCAGCAAAAAGTATGTCCACAAGGAATAAAAGCTGCACCTTTATGCCTCACCATACACACAAAACAAGTAGGTTCCACTTCATCACCACCAGTCTCTTCCTCTCCCCCCTTCTATACCTTGATCCACTCAAACCCATCTGTCTATCTGTTTCTTATAACAAGTCCATCAATGACATCCTCATCGACTTTCCTTCATTCCCATCTCCACCCTCTTCTTCTTCCTCCTCTTTTACTTCAGTTGTTACCTCATGTGCTACCACAACCTCTCTAGTCGACATTAATTGTTTCTCGCGTAATGTTGTTGACAAACGATGCAAGACACTTCATGACTGGTCGATTGCATCTTCCAATCGACTACACGAATGACGGACCATTAATAGTCATGGTGAATTGTCTCCATGATCATTCGGGTCGTAGAGGAATGAGTTATTGGATTTGAGTGAGGTCGAATCACGTTTTGTGGTGTATTGAATTTGATATTGTTAGAATTGGGATTGAGATTGTGTGGTGTTGTTATTTGGGATATGGAGTAGGACTAATACATTTTAGTTGGAGTCTATCTCAAAAAAAATTCTAAGATTTCTTATCCTTGTTGTCAATCACTCCCTTACAAGAGCCTTCATCTTATAATAATTCTTAACAGGATTCGATTAGTGTAGTGATAGTGAAGATTGAAGAGGAGTTTGAATCTAAAGAATTATCGTTAATTTTTATGTACTTAAAATATTGTCGATTGACAATCCAATAAGTTTCTCCCATTAACAATTGTTGACATCTAAGTTAGAAAAGTCGTTCTTCAACGATCGAGACCACCTTCACCTTCTATTTCAAATCAAACTCTCAATATCTCATAAGAAAAACATGTTTAATTCTAATATATAAACATGTAAAATATTAACAAAAATATTGATTTGAGTTTTTTTGAAAATGCAAGATAAATGATGAGTCAGATCCAAATAAAATTTTTATTCAAAATCTAGAATTGTAATTGAAGAGAACAAATAGGACATGGATGAAAAAGATTAAAAAAGTGATACTAGATTGCCAGTATTGAATGCTCTTTTATTAACCTATAAAAGAAAAAGTTTGTAAAAGTTATAAATATATAATTTTATTTTATTAAATAATAAAAATAATATTTAATTATAATTATTAATATAAATGTATTATTATGTTATTTCTTGATAATAAATTTATATCAATAACAAATAATTTAATGGTAAAATTGTATCATTAATAAGAATTTTGATGGTATATTTGTATCAATAATAATGACAACGTTAAATATATATCATTAATAATATTTAAGTGTTATTTTTTACTAAAAAAAATTAATAATATATTTTTAATTTTTACTATAATTTGATGTTATATTAATTAATTTAAAATAAAGGAAAGAAACAATTAGAAAGATGAAAATAATTTCAATTAGAAAATTAAAGTAGTGGTTTTTAAGACCGTCTCAAATCTGACAAAATGCCAATGGTATGCTTTTATTCATACAGGGATGAAATAAGATTCTGAAATTTAAAAAATGGGTAAAATCATAAAAATAACCAATTATTTATATATTTTTATTATTAATAATAAGTAAGCAAAATGAGAAGAATAATAAGGAGAAAATATCAATCAAATATATCCCTAAAATTTACAATATCTTCCCAAAATCTATGATTTTGTTAAAATGTCAAGGAAATCCTCCATTTAACTGGCGTTAACTGAAACGTTTATTTTAGGGCAAACATGTCAAATGTAATTACACCCTGAAAAGCAACCAATCACTACAGTCTACAGTAACATTTCGTTTCCTTAAACTTCTGCGAGAACCCTATCTACACGAAACCCTCAATTGTCGCCTCTATTGTAGGTGCTTGTTCCTCAGGTTGTTTGTATCAATCTCAAAGGTAATCTTTAAAACAATTCAAATATAACACAAGGAAGAAAATTTTGATTTATTTTGATTTTGACAGTAAATTATCTAAATCAGTGTTTATCTTCTTTTCATAGAACAATGATGATAAGAAAAATATAACTAACTTAATTCAATAAAATCTCGTTAAATTAAAAATTAATCAAATTTATAAACAATATTATTATAGAATTTTTAATAGATGTGAGACGGAATAAAACTTAACAGTCTACTCCACACGGATAGATATATCTTACAAAACCATGGTAAAACTGTTAAAAATAAAATATAAATCAACGATCAAGTCAGATCCAACTTAGATATCATTAAAAATTCAAAACTAACTTAACTCAATAAGATCTCATTGAATTAAGAATTATCTAAAGATATAAATAATACTACTGCCTAATTCCTGACCAATATAAGATGGTCTTTTAATCTTTTATTTCTTTAGCTACCAAGATGAAAAGATAGCAACTTTATTAACATTCTTTATTTTTATAAGCAATTAGTTTTAACTTTTAATAATCCTTATTTGTTAATCAATTTGTTTTTACAAGGTGAAATTGATATCATATATATTTTGACATTCAAACAATCCAAAGAATGAAATTTTTAATCTTGTTCAATGATTCTTTTTTCTCTCGTTTTATTTTTATTTCCGTAAAACTTAAAGATCTATCGTTTCAATATGCTCTCAAATCTAGAACAATTGAAATAATTTTCAAAGTTCAAATTGATAAATACAATAGAAAACAATATCTATTATAACGAATAATTTTGAAAATACCGTTATAAATTATAACAAATATTAATTATTTTTAATTTGGGTTATAGGAAAATTTGTTAGGTGCTGCAATGTTATGAAGGGACATGAAGCTGTGTCGGAGAGTATAACAAGTTTAGTGACATCGATCAATGTGTTAGACAAACATTTTTAGGTATTATTAGAAAGTGAAGAAACCAATGGCATTTAAACTTCTGTATCTACTGATCTTGTATTGGAAAGTGGTATCAAGAAGAGGAAAATCAATAGTTACTGCAACGATCATACGGTTCAGTTTTCTTAAATATGTTGATGATTCTAATATTTCAGCTTATCTATGGTCCATTTTGAGAACAATCTATCTTATTTATGTTAATCTTGTGTGCAGGGTAGGATGGAGATTGTAGCTTTTGTGTGTGTATAATATGCATGCAACGTACAGGGATATTTTTGATATATTTATACTTGATATCAGTATCTTTATCGTTGTGAATAACTTTGTGATTTTGAAAAATGAATTAAAAAATTGATAGGGGAGAGCTATAGGGAAAAAAAGGCAAATGATAACTATGAAAGGGTCAAAACTCAAATTAAAGATAGAGCACGCACCAAAAGCTTAGCAACTATGCATGGGAGAAATAAATGGGTATTTTTTTAATTTTTTTTTTTTTTGCTTCTAGGGTGAGGTTGATCCTCGCTTTCGTGTTTTTTGGTTTGAAAATAGTGTCTTATGTGTCAAATTCTAATGGAAGGTTTGGAAGTTTTTGGCATTTATTTATTTCCATTTTGGTTATCATATGAGAAATTACATCTACATATTTATTTATAATCATATTATACATATCATCATTTTATATATGATATTTTTAATGTAATAGTTTTTTTGATTAAATATAATAAATATATTAATTTTTAAATTTTTTTAAATAAGTTAAAAAAGTAATATTTAGAGGATGTGATTGTTATTTATGATATTTTTATGAGAGTAATTTTAATATTTTTAAAAGTTGAAAAGAAACTAAAAAAACATGTGTGGGTTGAGCTCATCAGTTGGGTTAGGCTCGCGGGTGGAGGTGGGGTCGGGCTCGTAGGTGGGTGTAGGATGGGGGATGGGTTCGCGAGAAGGATGGAATTTGTTGGGTTTTTTGTCTATTTTTTTATAAGATATCAAAATTATCCTTATATTTTTAGATTTATTTAATTTTTTTATAAAATTAATGTCATTATTATGCTAAATTAAAAAATTAATATTCTAAATTGTATCTTATTATAATTAATGTATTAATTTTATTTAAATCAATCAATAACTTGATCGCATATTTTTAAAAGTTACAATACCACATTAATTATATTATTTTGTGTGATTTTTTTTTGAAAAAAGTAACATGTTAATATACAAATTTATTTTACCTGTGTTGAGATTGGTCCGATTTATAGAGAAAAAAAGAAAAGTTAAAGAGTGTTTTTAAAATGTGTGGATCTCTTATAAGATTCATGTATATATAGAATATTGTATGTATACGTATCGTTTACATAGAAAGTATACGTCACAACATGTCAAAAGAATACAAAAGTAAAAAAAAGTATATTTAAAGCTTAAGGTCGACCATACCATGACTCGGCTTAGAGGTCAACCTTCAAACACCAAGGGTCTCGTGTATAGGTAAACTCATACTATTGGTGCCGTTGTAGGTGCAGGCAAAAATAGGTTCTCCTGGGATGATTCGTCTAATGGCTCGAACTGTCAATTAGATCGAACTATTTAAATAGATCGAGCTCCAAATTGATCTATATGTCCAAAGTATATGTTATGCAAATTTACTTGTTAATAACATTCATATTTGACATTTTGTTTTATTTTCAAAAAAGATCTCTCTATTCCAAACCAAAGTTTTTAAGACACTTTGTGTCTTGTGGAATTATTACTCTTATAGAGCGATTCTTACAATTTGCTAATAAATTTCCTGATATGATCACAAATAAGACCCAACTTCAAAGGTTCTTAGGAAGCTTAAATTATGTTCTAGATTTTTATCCCAATATAAATTGCTTACCAAAACCCTGAGCTTTGGACAGATAAACATACCAACATAGTTCAAAAAGATAAAAACACAAGTCTTAGATACTCATTGTCTACACTTAGTAGACCATAACCTGTCCAAAGTCACAGAAAATGATGCTAGTGATATCGGATACGGTGGTATCTTAAAACAAAACCAGGAGGTAAAGATTTAGTTGTCCAATACACCTCTCGCTACTAAATGATTGTTAAAAAAATTATTTCACAATTAAAAAATAAATTTTATCAATCATTTTATATGTAACTAAATTTCAATATGATTTATTAAATCAATTTTTTTATTAAGGATTGATTGTAAATCATCAAAAGAAGTTTTGCAAAAAGATGTACAAAATATTGTCTCGAAATAGATTTTTGTTCAGTGGCAAGTTATATTAAGTATTTTTTATTTTGATATAAAATTTATTAAAGAAGAAGCAAATTCTTTATTAGATTTACTAACGTGAGAATTCTTACAAAACAAATATAATCTAGTTATGTCTCGAAAAAAGATAAAAAAAGAACGACCAACAAAACCCCTTTCTTCCTCAAAACCTATTATCTCTTGGGTCGACGCAGTCAAAGCTGAAACCCAAAAGGACCCCAATCCAAAACAAATCAGGAATGGATCGTGTCCCTCTCTAAATCTATAGAGTTACTTAAAACCCTCCAAAATATTAGAATGTAAAAAAAGTCAAAGGCCTCAACCTTCACAGGTAAAATTTCTACTTATGAAAATAGAAAAGGAAGATTTTTCCTCATCTTTTAAAATGATCTCTAAACAGAGAAATGAGAGTCATCTTTTCCAAAATCTTTTAAAATAATCTCTAAAACATAGAAAAAGAGGCATTCTTTCCAAAATTGTTTGAATACATTTTAAAACAAGTCTTTTAGACTATCATAACAATTGAACACAGATTCTATAACAAGAATCCTTATAATTTGCAAAAAATTGTATGGAAATTTTTGGTTCTATATATCATAAGATCTAACAAAAACCTCATAATACTATCAGAGTATTTTGGAATATACAAGATCGGTTGAGTTCAAACACTTTTATCACCAAAATAACCAAGCAGACCCCTCATACTCTGCTTGTAAAATCATTAGTATCTTGTCTCCATCAAAATGGGATCAAGATTTATCCAAACTTAAAACCTTCACAATTAGTCTCAAAACCACCTTTTATCCTTGTAAAACCTTCAACTATTGAGACTATGAACATGCATGGTTCAATACCTTCCTAATCCAAAACCAGAAATATTCTCATTCCTGATTATTTTATTTCAACTCCAAAACCATTGAACATACCAAAATACCTTCTTGGTTTACCCACTGGTGGAAGTTTTTTGGATCATAACCAAAAATACGTATACTAGAGGTCTGAGAAAGTTATGACCTCTTTAAAACCTTCTACAAACCAACAGATGTTGAGAAAAGACTCTGAACCTTATGCATATTCTCTACAAAATTCTACCTTCTTTGAGTATGCTAATAGTTTCTCAAACCAGCATATGACTCAGGAGTTGAAATTATAAAAAGAAGATATAAAATCAAATGGTGGATATCATTCAATGTCCCCAAGACAATTCTAAAACTCATCGTGGAACAATGGCTTCAAAAACATGACGATAAAATAGTAAAACCTGAAGTTTAACCAATGCAACACCATTTCTTGGTTCAAAAAGCACATAGAAGTGCATTGCTTGCTACAGCAAAAACAAAAGAAGAATATCTAGAAATCATGCAACAACTCTTAAAAGATAGAACCAAATCTTCCAACGTCTCTACCTCAGACAACTCATAACCTATGGTAAACCTTACAGATGACAATGAAGACGATTGTTTCGGGATATTCCCCCCAAATGTAATTTAAAACTCATATGTAATGGTCCATGAACCTTATAATTATATTAAGCACTCAAGGCATGTATGATGTAAAATGTAAAGGCTAAAAGCCCAACTCATATAAGGTAAAAAATATAAAATATAATACTATAGTTTTGGCATAAAAAACAAGGTAGCAACAATACAAGCATCTGCAACAGTAAAAAAGAAACATACAAAGCACTATTCACTAACAGTGTCAATCATCTCCAACAATAAAAAGGTATAGACAGACTGTTCATCAACAATGCAAGCATCTTTCAACAGTAAAAATTTGGCTATAAAATAGAAACTTTTCTTAATTCAAAGACAAGCCTTTCATCAGCTAAAATTCTCATCTTTTCTAAAACTCTCTTAGCTCTATTATAAGTCTTATAACTTTTATAACTCTATAAAATCTTATTATATTATTATCTTGTAAAACTTTGTTATAATCTTGTAATATTATTTGTTATTATATAAATTGGTTGGTTCAACTACCTTGTAAATCTATCTTTATATATATTTATTTCTTTAATTATTTATATCTTTTATTATAAGCTTTAGTCTTGTTTTGTTTATTATTCTTTGTATCTTTGTTAGTTAAAAATATAAGGATCTAGAAAATTAAATAAATGTAACTATAATTAATTAAATTTTTATAATAATTAAAAGATTTGAAAATATCAAAAATAAATTATTTAATGCATAAATTATTGAATTATATAATATGAAAAATATATTGATAGATGAAATAAAATAATTTAATAATTATCTTATAATTAACATATACATTTCATTTATTATTTTACAAATTTAAAAATTTAATTACGTTTTTCTATATTTAGATAACTCAAACGTTATTGTTTGGACGTGTCCTCTATGTTTATGTCAAAGACAAGATCGGATCACTGTGCACATTTTCAAATAGGTGATTGGTTTTGCATTAGTACTGTTTGGGTGAAGATCTAATACATTCAGCAATTTATATCTGTTTAATGTATATTTTATAGCATATCTTTGTAAGTCCATGGGGATTCCACATACAATTAATACATGTATGTATACTGTATATATGTGAAATGGAATACAAACCCCAAGAATCATTAATGATATTACATTTTTTCATTTTCTCTCTATAAATTTGATACATTCTCCAACATTTTGGTGCCTAAAGAGGGGCTCATATTTTAAGAAATATCAATAGAATTTGACGCCTCCTTGGACATATTGATTATTTAGATTTAGCTTACTTACCAACCAAGACATAGAATCATAGTTGAAATTAGAGTCATAGAAAGGGAAAGGTTGCCTGATCCCCAAGTTGGAGTCATAGTGAAAATCTCACTATTCCAAAAGAAAGGGGTTGTGGAAAACACAAACAATGGTGCTACCAAAGTGGCACTTCATAATCAAGAGTTGTTGTCGTAGTTATTGGATATAAGGAAATCTATGAAGGAGATGCGAAGTGTGATGAAACTTGGAACTAAGAAGGTAGATAGAAGAAATGAGCCACCAACCCCTTATACAAACTAGATCTAGGCCTGTTCGCGAGAATACTTAAATGATGAATGACGAGGACAAAGAAGTTAATAGAATATTAACTGATCACAAAAGGGTTAGGGATTTACATGATCGTGCAAACATAGCTCGTGATCAAGCAGGTCCAAGATTGAATGGTCTAAACAGAGGGTGCACATCTTTTGGAACAACTCAACTTGGCATTAGAAGAAAATGTATTATGGCATAACAAAGTGTTGGTTTTAAAGGAACAAATAAAAGAACAGAATAATGGGAAAGCTCATAATGACCTTGACACATACACTATGCAAGTAGTTGGTCGACTCTATCTTTTCGGAAGCAATAGAAATGAGCAAACCTCCCAAAAAATTTGTATCCCTTAAAATTCTGAGTAATAAAGGAACGAAATACTTGGTCACCCACGTCCTCCTCTTTAAAACCATCATATCTCCACTCAATATGCCTCGAGATAAGAGAGACTATGTTATGTATGTCCTTTTTAACTACTCTACATGATTTAGCCAATAAATAGTTTAACATTCTAAAGTCTCATAACATTACATATTTCAGTAAGTTTGATGAAATTGTTTGTAACTTACCAATGATAAACCCTTAAAGAGAGAGTATCACCACCTATTCTCTATAATTTATAATTTTGATGAATTTATAAAGAGATTTTAAAAAGAGAAGATAAAAATATCTAATTGTCTAGACTTAAGTATACGTTATAATAGTTTAATCAAAAAAGAACTTTTTTTATAATAATTAATATAAAGATACATTTTAAGGATACATTAATATATAAAAATAATATCATATATTTAATAAAATATATTAATATATTATTTATAAATAATATCGAGATTTTTTCTTAAAATTTTGCGAAAGCGTTCTCTCATTAAAAAAGAAAAAACAATCACATATTTGGCCCAAATTTAAGGGTGAGGTACATCTAGTTTATCTTTTTCATGGCCCAACTTTGGCATAAAACCAACGAATATTTATGAGCTGTAAAACTTATGAAATTTAAATGAGTTTATAATTATAATTATTTTATATTCATTTTAAATATATTTAATTAATAATTAATAATTATAAATTGTTAATATTTTTTTTATGATTTTACTATAATTTTAATTTTTTAATTTTTTTTTAAATATATTAAATTTTAAAAAATTACATTTTAACTTAATTTTTATTTTATTATATTATTTAAAATATCAATATATATATATAATTATATAAAAAATATTTTATTTTAATAAATATAATTTTAATGTTAAAATAATTATATCATTAAATATTTTATTTATTATAATTATTTAAAAAAAAACCCAACAAATTTCTATAAATAAACATAATTTTAATTAGCATTGCTACAAATGCTCGTCCCTAAACAAACTAGTGGTTATAAGTTGTCTTTAACGACACCCACTGCTTCAAAAAAGTAGAGAGATAATTTCCGCGTTTTCTCGAGACTTCCATTCGTCCAGTGGCCACTGCTTTTTTGAGAGTCTCGGCTGCTCATCAGTGTCATCACCAAATCTCAAGCTTTCGTCTCCGAGCTCTCAACGCTTGGCTTGTAATTTTCTCCTCCAATTTTATCCTTCCAAATGAAAATTAGATTTGTTTGTGTAATCATCAATTATTGATGGTTGTGTAATTGTTATGGAGTTGCAGGGTTTTTAATTCATTGTTGATTTTGTTCTGCGGTGATCGTTACTGTTCTCGTGAGATCATATAATGTCTCATATCCTTCAAATATTCGGTTATCTCAATTTTAGATATTATTATTTTTTCTTTAATTTTTTTTCTTTTTGCTGTTTGGTTGCCGAGAAAGTTCGGGTAAGACTGGAATTATTTTGGTATTCAGTCTTTTATAACTTTTTATTTTTTACAAAAGATTGATAATTTTACCACGGAATTGTAACATGCGTTTTCTCGGCAACGTTATGAACTCATGTATCTGATCTGAGATTTGGGCTAGTTAGGTTTTTGGAGAGGGAGAGAGAGAGTAGGGCATTGTATTATTTGTGATGCATTGTCTTTGTTTTTTTTAACTGAAGCGAAAGCGGCAACAAAAGAGAAATAGACCGTGAAAGGGCTCAAGCTAGGGCAAGTGCTAAGTCCAAGCAATCCAAAAACGATGGATTAACCCCTGAACAGCGCCGGGAAAGGTATCGATTATTTTCCTACACTGCTTAATCTGTGTTACAATTCAGCTTTTTTTGTTGTTTTTTATTTGTTTTCTTGTGTTTGGCAGGGACGCAAAAGCACTTCAGGAGAAAGCAGCCAGGAAAGCTGCTCAATCAGCAGGTGGGAACAATCCTGGTGGTGTAGGTAAAACTAAAAGGTAGCACGGCTTTGATTATTGTTTAGCAGGGATGGGGAGATTTGGGATCGTTAAGGGTGGTAGAATATGAATTATTGTACTATTAGAAATAGGATAGGGTTTCTGGTCTTGGGTGGTCATGTTTATGTCGTTTAAGATGAACTATTGTTGTTTGACTTAAAAGATGTTGAATTTGGCTTCTGAACCTATAACTGCACATATTATCTGATGATTCTCATCTCATCTGTTAATGTCTCTCTCTATCTTTCTGCTGAAATAGACTATTTTGAGGCCTGCCTCAAGTTGATAGACTATTTTGAGACCTGCCTCAAGTTGAGGCTTATGTCTTAAGGCTTTTACCCCTCCAGTTGATTGATGCTTTACGCCTTAAATGGTTAATTTTTAGAATTGGTTAGTATGTTATCCATATAATTTGGACTTGATTTCACAAAATTTAGAAAAAGAAGTATAAAGACATTGATAAGAAAAACGAAAAAGAGAATATTATAATCTTATGAACAAATACGATTATGGTTGTTTCTTTAACATTCTTTGATCTTCTTTCCTCTATCACCTTTATCTTTCTTTGTGTCTAGTAATTCTAAATTTTATCTAGCATTGTAAGTTACATTATCCATTGGATTATTTATATTTGTATTTTTTCTTATGCTCTAAATTGATATTTGAGCAACAACTTGAGGAGAAAGAAATCCCTTGTTGTCCCTTGTTTTGTTATCTCTAATTCGTTGAAAATTACCGGGCAATAGCAGCAATCCCTTGCTATTGATATGTTGGTTGATCGTTTGACTATTTGGCCTACTAACAAATTGAGAATCAGGGTCAATTGGCAATGTTGATGAGTAGCTTCTTGTATCTATCTATCTTGTGATTTCAACGCAAATAATCTAGATAAGATTGTATTAGGGAATTAAAGCGTGGGTCTTCGTTCTGGATTCTGGCTCATATATATGTGTTGATAGCATTTGGACATTGCAGTTAGGGGCGTCATTGTTTGTTATAACTTGCGTGAGACTTTATTCGTGTCCTTGCATTATATTATTCTTTAGCTTCCGAGAATTCAGCAAACTTTGACCTCTCTAGTACATTGAATTGAATGTTATGTCTCTATGTGATTTAACGTGTTCAATGACAATGAGTAGAGAAAAATACCGGTGAAATTGATATTAATTTTGCAAAAAAATGTCTAACTAAAATTTGGGGTATCGAATCCCATTAGCTTAGTCCTACATCATATTTATTACTGGCTATCATTATTTTATTAATTAATTTATTTTGAGTTTTCACGAGATTATAAAAGTATCCTTCCTCTTAGTAGTAAGACGATTTTAACCCTTTGAGTTGTCAATTTTTTTGATTTATCAATGTTTTTAATTCTATTGTATTTAATTTGTTATATAAATTCTTGTTGGTAGTGGGAAATCAATTAATTGATTTTAATTTTAATTTTATCGATTGAAGAAAAGGTCATTCTTAATTATTAATGTTAAATAATTTTAAGAGTTACACGTGAAAAATACAATTGTTGAATAGAGTTGGATATATAAATTTACACGTTTTTTTTATATTTATATTGTATTATACGATAAAATTATCTTAAAAAAATTATTTCCTGGCATAATAAAGATGGCGTGATATATAAATACATATGAAATGTTTTATCAATTTTAATTTTAAGTTATTCTTAGAAATTATTGCTATTGACCTATTGTGCATAGCATTTATAGAAAAAGCTTGGTTATAAATTGTAATAGTAAATGTTTGTGATAATTAATGATTACTGGATACTTGTGAACATATTTATTATTTTTATTTAATATTTGATATATTATTATTTGTATTGTAAGTGATGATATATTTATATTACAATACTTTGTTCTTTGAAAACGAAAATATCAAATTGTTTTTAATGTTATTTGATTAGAGAATTTTAAACCACTTGAGTTATGAATATGAGTTATCATTCTTTTATTAGTGTGATTAATTTTTGAATATCATAAAATTATTTTTAAATCAATTATGTTAAACATAAAAAAAGTTTTATGACAAATGATTCTTTAATTAAATCATAACCTTCCAAATTATTTAATTTTTATTACCTTAATTTTTTTCCCTAAAAACTAGTTTATTTGTAATTGAATTTATTTGAAGCGGTAGCATTTCCTTTAGCTACACATTTTAATCTGACTATTCAATAATATGCATTAAAAAAAAATAGAAGATCTTCTATGATGATTAAATAAAAACTTGAGAAATGAAAGAAATACAATGTACACACTTTAACTAATTTACTTTAAATTTGAATTTATTATATTTAATTATATATAAAATAAATATACTTAAAATTTTATAGATATTTAAGTTATTGAATATTCAATTTAGTGAAAAATCCTTAGTAAAACCGTGATATTTAAATGGTAGAAGGAAATAACCTCTCAAACCTCATTGTCATTGGCAACCCTATACTACTTGGTTACCACATATGAAACTTTTAAATTAAAGAATCTCAAAATTCATAATTTGTACAAAAATATAGTTTTATTTTCTTATTTTTTTATATATAATATTAAAGTGTAAAATTAAAATATTTTATAAAATTATTTCTTAGATATTTTCGTGTGTAAAACTCGTGCATATTGTCTAATTCTTGAAGTTTTTGAGGTAGATGTTATTCCAAACGAATTATAGGAAAGAAAAAAAATTTGAAGTATATAGTTGTGCTTATCCAGGTAAATTATTCTTTTCAAGAAAAAATCTAAATATATAAAATATCATCGTGAATTAGTAAAAAGCGTTCGTTCAAATGATTTTACTGATTTGATTAATCCTACAATTTGAACTCATAATCCAATATATGTAGTAACAATCGCCATATTAAATAGAACATCCCAAACCAATACTTATTCAAATAATACAGAAAAGGAGGTAAATAAGATTCATTAGATTAATCATTAGTGTGTACTTATTATATTTCAATTATTAAGACATAATTTAATTATAATAATTAATTTATATTAAAAAATTTGAAATAATTATTACCTATATTTTAGATTAAGGTGGCGTTTGGTTCGTGAAATGGAATCGGAATCGGAATCGGAATCGGAATGGAATGGAATGGAAAGGAAACAATTTTGTTTGGTTTGACCACTGGAATCAAGCTCAGAATCAGGATTATAGTGTTTGGTTTGACATTGAAATGGAATGAAAGAAGCTGTAAATGACCTTAATACCCCTACATGCTGTAAAGTTCAAATAATGTCATTTAATTACTATTTTTTCGTCACACAAAATACATTATTGAAATCATTATTTTTTTAAATAAGTATTATTTAATTAAAAAGAAATATATTATTAAAATTATTATTTTTCTAAATAGGGTTTAGGGTTTTGAGGTTTGGGATGTGTGATTTAGGGTTTAGGGATTTAGGATTTGGGGTTATATTTGTAGGTTAAGGTTTAGGGTTTTAAAATTTTGGATTTAGGATTTAGGGTTTAGGGTTTTAAGGTTTAGGGTTTATGGTTTTAGGATTTGGAATTTGGGGTTTAGGGTTTTGAGATTTATGTTTTAGGGTTTTGGGTTTTGGGATTTATGTTTTAAGGTTTAGGGTTTAGAGATTTAGGGATTTGGGGTTTAGGGTTTTAGGGTTTAAGGTTTAGGGTTTAGGAATTTGGGGTTTAGGGTTTTAGGATTTGGAATTTGGGGTTTAGGGTTTTGGGATTTATGTTTTAGGGTTTTGAGATTTATGTTTTAGGGTTTTGGGTTTTGGGATTTATGTTTTAAGGTTTAGGGTTTAGAGATTTAGGGATTTGGGGTTTAGGGTTTTAGGGTTTAGGGATTTGGGGTTTAGGGTTTTAGGATTTAGAATTTGGGGTTTATGGTTTTAGGATTTGGAATTTGGGGTTTAGGGTTTAGGGTTTTGGGTTTTGGGATTTATGTTTTAAGGTTTAGGGTTTTGGGATTTATGTTTTAAGGTTTAGGGTTTTAGGGTTTAGGGTTTTGGGTTTTGGGATTTGGGATTTGGGATTTGGGATTTGGGATTTGGGATTTGGGGTTTAGGATTTAGGGTTTTAGGATTTGAAATTTGGGATTTAGGGTTTAGGGTTTAGGGATTTGAGATTTATGTTTTAGGGTTTTGGGATTTATGTTTTAAGGTTTAGGGTTTAGGGATTTGAGGTTTAGGGTTTAGGGATTTGAGGTTTAGAGTTTAAGGTTTTAGGATTTTAGGATTTGGATTTAGGGTTTTGAAATTTTGGGTTTAGGGTTTAGGGTTTTGGAATTTTGGGTTTGAGAATTTGAAATTTGAATTTAAGGTTATATTTTAAGTGAGGGTAAAATTGGAAAAAAAAAGTTTAGATGGGAATGGAATAATGATTACCAAAGGTGGGAGAAGGAATTGTGATTCCTTCTCTTTTAGTAATCGGATTCCATTCCGTCCTCCATTCTGTCCAACCAAACACACAAAATGGAAGGAATCAATTCTGATTCCATTCCATTCCATTCCCTCCAACCAAACGTGGGGTAAGAACCATTGTATCTATTGCACTAATGTATATAATTATTAATTTTATGAAAGGGGCATTAAAAAAAAAGAAAATAAAATTTTATATTAAATTATAATAAATTAGAAAATTTAATTAAAATACATAAATAAAAATTTACAAATACATTAATACATAAACATCTTTCTTGATCGTTCTAATGATAATGTTAATAATAATCATTTCTTTATCGTGATTTTTTTTATTTGTTTGAATTATTATATTTAGAAATTTAAACTTAACTCGACTAAATATTATCTCTTTATATTAAAGATTATCCAAGTTCATAAACAGTACTTTGTTGAATTTTTGACCGATGTTGGATTGAAGAAAATTTAACAGTTCCCTTTCACACAGAAATAGGTGGTCTCATAAATACACGATTAGATTATTAAAAACAAAAACCCAAGTTACCAATCAAGTTAGGCCAAACTCTATACTATATTAAAAACCTATGTCTAACTTAATCCAATAAGACATTTTTGAGTTAAGGGTTGTTGAAGCTTATAAGCAGCATTGTTATCGAATTCTTAATCGATGCGGAATTGAAAAAAACTTAACAACCCCCTCCACACGAATATAAATGATCTCATAAAATCATGATGAGACCATAAAACTAATAAATTTAAATCTATATATGGAATAAAAAACATGACAAAAATTGTACTACAATAAATGCGAAAAATAAATCTACTTAAATTAAAATTTAAGTAAAAATATACCATAATTTTATTAAATTAAACATAATAAAATAATAATAATAATAATAAAGTAAAACTATAGAGAGAAAACAAAATTCTCTAAAATGAGAGTTAGCTCATGTTATTATCGATTAGAAAACAAAATTAAAAGAAGAAAATATATAAAAGGAAGAAGATAATAATAGCTAGGTTTTTGATATTACGTACATTCTTCTATTTTTATTAAATATATTTAATATTACTCTCACTTTCACAATTTCACACAAACACATAATAATAAAAGATTATAGTGCTATTAGAAGATCCTATATTATAATGTTATCTAAATTAAACGATTGATATCTAATTTCATCATTATTTTTAAAATATTATAATTTAATAACCTAGTTCAACAAAATATTTCAAAATTATAAATTATGAAAAATAATTGCAATTGAATTAGGTAAACTACTACCTGATGCATATGTGCATTTCAATTGAAGGGCATTTTCTTCCACAGACGATTTCGGCGGTAATGAATCAACTGATACCCAGTTTCTTGCTTTTCTCTGTGTCTATATAACAAACAGACAGATACACGAGACAGATGAGGAATGTTGGTGGTAAAAATGCCCTCTAATTGAAACGCACGTGAGCAACGTGCGGTAGTTTACCCAATTAAATTGTAATTAATGTTCACCATTTATAATTTTGATTTTTTTTTGATAAATTAAGATATTAAATTTGAACTTGGTTAACAGTTATTTAAATTAAATATTACTAAAATACATAAATTGTTATTAAGCTATCATATCCATAATTTTGAATAAATAGTTACATTATTGTTCATCAATAAATATCATACAAATCCGGGAAATAATTTAAAAGGTGAATATCTTTGTCCATTTGTATATTTAATTTTATATTCATATTATTTATATTATGATATACTGTATTATTAACTTAAAAATTATAGAATTTATTTATTTTTCTAGATAAATTTATCACATATTATAATTTAAAGGATGGACTGTAAAAAAGATAATGTATTTGATTTACCATATCGTTACTCTATTGATGAAAGGTACAATGACATATTAAAAGTGAGACAAGATTATTCAGATGTAATGTAATCAACTAACATTTTTCATATTTGTGATTGATATTTTGCTAAGTATATATTATTATTATAGGTGAGTAAATCATTTGATTAATTTATATAAATTAATAAATTTGATTTAATTTTTTAATTTTAAATAAAATTAAATTAATATACTTTATAATGGATCAAATTCATAATATAAGATACATTCTATTGTAAATCAAATTATTATTAAAATTATAAATAAATAAATATTTTATTTTACAAATATATTATATTTAATTATTATGCATATAAATTTTTTACTAAATTACTATTTTTATTAAAAAAATTAAATCTTTATAATAATTTAATAAATCTATAATAATATTTCTTATTATTATGATTATATTAATTATAGTTACAAATATAAATTTTAATAGAGATTTCATAATTAAAAATTAAAAAATTGTATATATTTTATTTAATATATAATAATAATTTATAAGTCTAATTTAATACATATTTTTTAAAAAATTCAATTTATTAGAATTAAAATTTATTCGAATCCATTATGAATTGAAAATACACATATGCAGTATAGATAGATACAAATATTAGTATAATCATAACCCGTTATTTAATGTTTGATTTTTAATCAAAATCATACCTATTTTTAAAATTTATTAAATAAAAATCAAATTAATGATACGAATAAACAAAGAATCCGCTAGTTTTTTTACATCCCTATTATCGTTATTCAACCATAATTATTACGTATTCTTGTAACACTACGTGCAGTTATTTATTTATTTTTTTAATATTCTAACACTACTATTTATCATTTTTATTTTAGCATATTAATAAATTTACACTCGTTTGAAATATCCGAATAAAATAGAAGCATAATTAGTAGACTGCAGTACTAAAAGTATCGATGGGATTGAATGTGAAAAATAAAAATTATTAAACGAATATGAATTATAATAAAATACTATTATTGTTAAAGTAAATGCAGTAAACTTGCAAAAATAAAATCATAAATTGCAAAATTAGTTTAAATATTAGTAGCAGACGGATAGTTCACTTCAATAATCCACATTTTAAGACGATTCATTTCTTTTTTCTAATTTGATTGGATTAGTACAAAACTTAATTAACTTTTATAATATAAATTTTTTATTGATAAGTTTGAAAAATTGAATCTAATATAAGTATTGATCAAATTGAAAAAACAGACATCATTTTCGAAACTTGATAATAAATTTAAGAAAAAAGTGTTTAAGTTAATCTTGAAATTATACTTAAAAATATAATTGAGTCTATTCATTATTTTTCAATTAATAGTTAAATTGGTCATAAAAAACTAACGTGATTAGTCTATTCTATTAACAATAATCCCTTATGAACGATGTGAGATACTTAAAAGAGATTTTAGGTTTTTTATTCTATAATATTATTATCTTATAAATCTAACTAATTAATAAATAAAATAAAATAAAAATAAAAATAAAAACAAAATAAAATATAGGTGAAACATATTTTTCATCTATATACATAATTATTTTACTTTGACAATTCAAATGTATTTAATTTTTTTAAAATTTTAATAATATATTATATATTTAAAAATTATAAATATAAAATTTACAATTAAATTGTTTAAAAAAACAATCCATCTAAATTGTTAGAACCAAATTACAAAGATCGTAAATATTAAAAAAGTGGGAATTTTTTATCTGATAACCATCCTTAGAATATCACATATTTATTACATGTTATTCACTTTTAATTTTTTAACAAAATTTTAAAAATAAGACTAACATAATTTTTTTATTAAATTATGAAGCTTAAAATACTCAACCAATAATTTTAAGAGTAAATTTTTTTTTTTGATAATTATAAAACTTATAATTTCGTGCAGTCATAAATTTATCAAGTTAATTATTTGTTCAAGTTATTTTTATCAAATTATTCATCCTTCTTAAATTATACTTCAAAATATATTAATGTATATAAGGAGATATTAATGCGTGATGAATTATGTTTATTTTTGTTATTTAATTTCAAAAAAATAAAGAAAAAATAATTATTAATATAAAATTGACTATTATTACACATGCCCATAGTAGAGACAGATGAGTGAGGGAATATTTACAAAAGATTTGTTAACCACTTTTTTTATTTTTTACTTTTGTTACTTAATTCACCCGATAGAAAATTCATCGTCAACCCCAATAAAAAGGAACCAAAATACAAACAAAATAAAGCTGAAAAATAAAATTAAATCACTTAAATTTTTTTTTATAAGAAAAAAGCCCAAAAAGAACGTCCATTTTCTCAAAGCCTCCTCCTGCTTCTTCTTCCCCATGCCCAGCCCACTACTCGCAGAGGTCGCATAGTTCTTCTTCCCCACGAAGAAACCAACCTAGGGAAAAATACCAAAACCTAGACACAAATTACAGATAGAACAGGTACATAGACGTTGATAGGGTCTCAAATAGATATTTAACTACGCTTTCATGCCTCAGATTTGGGGACAAGTGTTGTCTGCTAGGGCAAATTTGGGTTTGTTTCATTGAAGAACGTAGTTGTCATTCAAAACCCTAGGTGAGGAATTAGGATGAAATTGAAGTTTTTAGTAGTCTCAGTGCTGTGCCCTAGCTCCTAATTTGAAATTGTGCTCTCTATTTCAGGTAATTTATTGATTCTCTGTTGAGATTGGGGGATTTATTTTCTTTGTGGAAACCCTAGAATTTTGATCTCGGTTTTTTCTTCTAGGTTGAATGGAATTAGGGTTCGATTCGTTGGGGCATTAGTTTGTTTTTGGTCCTGTGATTATGTTATGCATTGTTATTGTAGCCTTGCGCATTTTTGCGCGGGTCAGTTATAAGGGCATATTGATTTAATGTAATTTAATGCATTAATTACTCATGCCCACATTGGTTGGTTCGAGTAGTGTAGTGTGCTGTTGTAGTAGTATGCTAGTATTGGTTTATGTACTTTAGCGCCCTGGTTGGAATTTGCTCGTGCAAAATTCCAAGTGATATATTGGCGGCAAGTGTTTGCACGCAAATGTTGCTTATTACCATTTTACGTAAAGAAATATGGAATTTTTATAGATTTATTCATTATCACTTCGAAATTATTTTTCCACTTTTATTACTGTATTGCTGCTGTATTTCTATCTTTGGACAGACTATATTTCCTTTCCTTTTATTGTCTGTTTCTTTCTTGTTTTCCTTTCTCTTTCTCTCTCTGTCACTTTTGTATTACTGCTGTGAGATTCTTGGTATTTCTTGTTGTGATATTTCAACACGATGTTATGCTGAGGTGTATAATGCTTCAGTTTGGCTGCTTAGGTGCACTTGAATAACTCTTTGTGCTCATACTTAATCAGTAATTTTTGTGGTTTTTAGATTTAGTTGAAGAATATAATCTTGGGAAATTACAAAAATGACACCCCTAAAACTTATAACAACAAAAATAACACCCCTAAAACTTATATCAATAAAAATAGCACCATAATAACATTGAACATAGTCAAATTGGATGACGTTTAATATTGAACAAATCTAAATGGCTGTAGTTCATTTAAGCGGTGTCTAATTGGAAGACGTTCAAAATGAAATGATGTGCTAAACTTTTTTTTAATAGTGAAAATATATGAGATGAACATAAGAGGTGCTCTTTTTGTGATTACAAGTTTATAAGGAGGTTATTTTTCCTAGAATTATAATATTTTTGTGTTGCATTTTATGTTTGAAAGAAAAAAGTTCATATATTTTTATATTAGGTAGCAGAACACTTCATTTGAAAGACTTATATTAGTTAGCATAACATTTTCTCTGAAAGACCGGAAGGCAATGGAGAAGTAGAAAGGCTTAGAAGTTTTTGACATGATATTATTAATATGCAAAGAAATTTAATATTTTTATTTCCAGAAAGGAGGAGTGGACTTGCATTTTGTGGATTCTTTCTGATGCCTGGATCTGTTGATGTTAATGTTACGTCTGTTTTAACTGATATCTACAAAGCAGATCATATTCTTGTGATTAGGAGATTGAAGTGTACCTGAGAAATTATGTGTCTACTACCTATATAAATCTGAATCATTCCCGCTGCTGTTATATTCATGAGATTTTTTTAGTTTTGTCTTCCTCAGTTTCTACACCTTTTCATGATCCATGAAGATTGCTGTCTATTATATGACTTATATTTCGTATGATTTGTTCTAGTTGATATTTGCTTTGTTGTAAGATGTGAGATGAGATCTATTATCGTGTTGTTTACAATATATTATTGTCAGGCGAGTATTTGTTGTTTTACTATTTCTTTTTTTGGTCAGAAGTTTTGCAGTACATTTATGATATTCCTCTTTCTTTTTTTCTTCCAATTAGATGAAAGGGAAAAAAACTATAGGGCATTAGGTAGGAATGCATGGATGTAGATCAGGATCTGCTCTCTTAGTAAATGCTGAAGTTGATTCCATGGGGGGAATAGTTGATGGCAGAGTGGGTATTGGTCTAAAGACCTCTTCGCACCGAGTTGCCATTGAGAAGGCTCAAGCAGAGCTTAGGTCTGGTGGCCTTCATCATTTTCATATTTCAAAGCTGTACTTTTGGAAATATTTTCTTGTATTTTGTCAAGAATATAATGAAATGTAATTGACAGGCAAGAGTATGATGTGCGTGAGGAAAGGAGGAAAGAGCTAGAATTTCTTGAGAAAGTATGGGAACTTGATATTTCAGGTATTTATTTAAAATTTCTTTACCTTAATAGTGATGATTTAAGTGCTCCTCACTATTAGGGTGGCAATCCATTGGACTTCAAATTTGGTAATGCTGCGTCTGTCAGTGTCCAGTCGACTTCACTCACGGATCAAAATCCAGAAGACTTAGTTACAAGGTACCTGATTCTTTCTTTCCTTTCTATTCTGCATCATTAGCTATATAAATTTAATTTATCAAACATAGTTGATTCTTTATTTCTTTGACCCTACTTCTTTATTATGTCAGTGAACCAAAAGGTAGTTCTGCTTTGGCTGCATTGCCACATGGGGGTTCTGTTGAGAGTATTGATAAACTGGGGGCTCCTACTGGATCCGAACCCAATATTGCTGATAGTCTCACCCTCTTTGACGGGGACAATGATTTACCTGAAGGAGAAAGAAAATCTTTACATTTTACAAGAAGAATTAGTATTGCTATATCAGAACAGTCTTCTCAGGTCGATGGGACTCACAATGCTAAGGAACCAGAAGACTCAGCTGTTGTTCGCCCTTATGCTCGAAGGAACAGGTCCAGAATAAGCCATGAGAGTTCTCGGTCAAATTCTTTTGATATTGCTCAATCTTGTGATATTCAGGGATCTTCTTTACCCATTCGTGGTTCCTCAAGGGATACTAAAGGGATGAAATCTGAGACAAATAACCAAAGTTACATGACTGTATCATCTGCTTCTTATCTGAAGTCTACAAAATCAAACGGTGATATGATTCTGAAAGTTGCTTCACATAAACAGTTAGATATGGATGTGGATGGTGCACAGGAACTCGAAATGAAGGTTGAACCAACTAATGGTACCCTTCCTGAAATCCCATCGAACGTCGTGGCTCCCAAAAGGAGCTTACATATCAAGCAGCATCAATTGGACCCTTTGCCAATTCCCATTGATGCTGTTTCTTCAAAACCTGATATCATAGAGAAACAACTGCTACTATCAGGTAGTCAAGAACGTCTGTCTTGTGCAGCTACATCAAACACTGAAAATGAAATTACCTCTTATAAGATGGATGGGTTTATTGACTTTAAAAGAATGAATAAAAGTATGCGAAATGAAGCTCATAATAGCAGTGCAGCTGTAGCCCCAAAAGGTTTAGATTCAGAATCCTCCTGCACGCAAACTAGCCTAGGATTAGATGTACATAATGATATTGATATGGGTCCCATCACAAGGAATGTTGAATGTAATGGAAATACCTTGGAGGGCACTTTAGAGGTTGAAGGGATACCAAAATCAGGTGGTGACCAAATATTGCAAGAAAAAACTGGTAAATTGATTGATGGTGGTGGTGTTATTAATAAATACCATTCCTCAGTTTGTCAGAACTACCCTGCTGTCAAAGAGGAGGGAGATATAAATCCAAATAGATCTGAACTGCATGATGAAGATAAGCCTTATTCAAACACTAAGTTTGTGCAGCAGAGTGACCATACTTCATCAGAAACTGGTGGAAAAACTGATGTTGTGGATGATAATTCTAGCAACAAGAAGGAAAATATTTGCACAAATAAACTTCAGGACCCTCAGGATCTCTCTATCAGTGAGCTCCCTGAGGCCATGTCATCTGCTAAAGATCTTTTTGAGCTGCCTGATCCACAGTCTTCTTCTGGCAATGGTGTGAAAGTGGTAAACAAGGCACATGAAGATTCTATTTTGGAAGAGGCTCAAACAATAGAGGTTTTTTCTGACTTATTTGCTCCTTATTTTCACCCTCAGATTTGTCAGAGTTGTTGGCCTTTTTATAATTACATTTCAAATTGAGGTTTAAGCAGATGGAATAATCTTAAACAGGTGAAACATAAGAGGATTGATGAGTTATCTGTTCGTTCTTTACCTATGGAGAATCAACGGAAATCTCACTGGGATTTGGTCCTTGAGGAAATGGCTTGGATGGCAAACGATTTTGCTCAGGTCTGACGCTATGGCTGTACAACATGGATATTTTGATCTTAATGTGCTTTCTTCTCCCCTTTGGAAGATTGCCTTTTTATGGCTTTCATTGTCTTGAACACTGTTGATCGTCTCCATCTTTGTGTGCCTTTGAATGTGTTTACAGGAGCGTTTATGGAAGATAGCTGCTGCTTCTCAAATATGTAGACGGGTTGCTTTTGATTCCCGGATGAGATTTGAGCAACAATATCACGGTCAGAAGCTTAGGGAAAAGGCTCATGCCATGGCTAAAGCTGTAATCCAATTTTGGCATTTAGCCGAGCTGAATTTAAATGGTGGAGATCCAAAAGCTTGTTCTGAAAAATGTGAGCGCGCTTTGATTTCTTCCACAGGGGTAGATAAGAATGATGTTTCCAAACAAAACAGTGACAGATCTAACATGGTACTGATCTTTACTGGGACTTACTATATGTTCATCATGCTAGTCAATTGAAAGCACTCTGGGTTATTAAATGGCTTCTTGAGCATTTATTAGTACTGTAATTTGCAGAAACAGTGATAATTTGTGATGCTTTAAGTAGCATCCATCTTGCTATTTTTCTTCTTTAATATGATAATAAGGACAATAAAGGTCAACATATACATAATCTAAAAGCCCAATGCATGATTCTTTGGACCAGATCCCTTTTAGTGTTTGGTAAGTTGGGCTAGTCGATGTACGATTTAAGTGCTCATGTGCACACGCACACATTGGATCTGGAGGTGGAGCGAGTTATATAAACAAACTTTCTGATGAGCTCTCTTACTATGCATGTGAAAAGCTATTTGTATTTTGGAAGTGTTCATTCAAGTACTTCGAAATTTGTTCTTGTGGTTAAAATAAATTACATTTTCTTGATAATGGTGAGTTAAAATGTTATGGAGAAGCTAGGGAATCTCCTTTGAGATATTAAGATCTCTAACTTTCCTTTTATCATTTGTATATTGATGCATATCATGATCATCAGGAGGCAGGGAAAGAGTTCGAGTGTCAACATCCTAGAAAGAATCTTGCACTTGCTGTGCAGGATTATGCAATGAGATATTTGAAGTATAACAGCACTCTTGGTTGTCCTCTTCAAGCTGAAGCTCCTGCAACACCGAACAGGATATCTGATTTTGGTATTATAGAAAACTCCTGGGATGATTATCTCGCAGATCTTACAGAGGCAAGACCAAATTTCCTCGATCCTTTTTCTTTTCAGTAACTTATCAGTTTGGCTGAGGCCGCCTCTCTCTCTCGCTGCAACTATTACCAATTCACATCATTATTCCTTGAAAGGAAAACTCTGATTTTCATGTCTGGGGCTTTTTCCTTTTTCTGCTATATATAAATGTATGTATATATGGAACGGTTTGTACGAATCATTTACTAGTTTATATATGGGTATGGCAGGAAACTTTGTTCTATACGGTTCCTTCTGGTGCAATGGAAGTCTATAGAAAATCTATTGAAACTCATGTGATGCAGAGTGAGGTAAAGTTCCTCCAGTGTTTTTTCATGCGCTTCCTGATTCTGGCTTCTGAGCGAGGATTGTACCATTTAGTTACCCTTAAAGAAAGAGAGAAAATCGATGGGTTTGCTACGAAAGATGTTGCTTTTTTTATTTTATTTTTGCATAATCACCTTTTCTCCATACATTTGCGTAACAGTCAACATTATTTATGAGGTGTCTAATTCAATTTCCCACCTTATTGAGGTTAGACTTGCTATATTAATGCATGCCAAATTTTTTCAGAAAACTGGCAGTAGTGTGCAGGAGGAAGTGGAGACGTCGTATGATGCTGTGGCAGGTATTACTACAATTATTTTGAGGCTTAGGTACAAATTATGCCCTTAACGTTTTAAGTGTTGTTACAATCATACTTTTAACCTTTGACATATATGTTTTATTCCCTAACATTTTATTTGTACAAAATTCGTGCCCTTTTGTTATCTCTTGCTAGCTCTGTTAACATAAAATGATCACATGTGTCACTTGACCAAAACACACAGCCTTAACCTATTTGTTTCAATATTAATCTTCAGAATTAGATATTTACTTTTACTTTTCTTTCAATTTTCTTCTCTCCTATGATTCTACCTCCGCTGTCTGTCATCTCTCTCTGTCTCGTGCTCACTAATTGACAATTCCATTTTAATGATCATAATAATAAATTCCTTTTACTATCTGAGATATGCCAAGGTAAATTATTGAATACTCTTTGTACCACTTCAAATATTCCTTCGAATTCTTGAATACAAGAAGCACTATTCAACTTTTTCATTATCTTTCCCATTTTATCAACAGAATTAGAGAAACAAATAATTCCCATCTCATCTTTAACAAAAAAAAAAAATAAAAAAAATAAAATATCAGAGACGAAATCCAACACATCGTTTTCGTGCAGTATCTTGGCCGATTCCATTGACTCTAGATGGCAAAGGAACCAAACCACAATGTGGTAGTTTTCATTCCTAGAATCAAGCAATTATTGCCTTTTTTTTGGCATTGGTACGAGTCGGTTGTCAAAGCAGTCCTTGGAGTAGATAATTGGGTGAAGACATGAAGACTAATTGACTAAATTTTGCCATGAAATCTGGTCTTTTTTTGGAGTCGAAGCAGTCTTAGGACTCTTTTTTCTTCATCAATAATCAAATACAAAGTAGAATTGGAGCATTGAGGATGGTTTTCTTTATTTCTGGTGGATTTGGGAGAGATGTGAGATATATGAGTTAGAGCAGGGATATTTAAAAGGAGATGCGAAGATGGGTGAGAGAAAAGATTTTTTCAACCTGAGTAAAGCAGGAGAGATGATTTTGAAGGAAAAAAGAAATCTCTAATTTTAATAATTAAAGGCAATTAAAATGAAATGGTTGAAGTTTAATATTGTTTGTTTTTGTCGCATTGAAATACATGTGATATTTTTATATTAACAGAGTTAGTGTGAATTAATGGAAGGGCATGAATTTTGTGTAAATGTCTTTAGGGTTATAAAATGCACATGTCAAACGAAGGGTATCATTGTAACAACCCTAAAACGCTAAGGTTTTAATTTGTAATTAAGCCTTTTTTTTCTTTGTGATGCTTATTTAGTATGTTGATGCTTTTTACTAGTTAACTTTTCAAATTTCATAATATGGCTTTCCAGAGGATGCATACATTGAGGATGAAGGAGGGACAAGTGCCTATTATTTGAATGGATCGCGTGTGAGTAGTAAGTCCTCAAAATTAACCCATAAAAAACGGAAGAGCTTGATGAAGTCATACACCTCACAGTCATATGAAGCAGGAGCTGATTTGCCTTATGGACACCGCAATACTGCAACTCAGCTGGCCATGTTGATAGGAAAAAGATCTGCTAGTCATGTTGGTCTAATTCCAACCAAACGAATGCGTACTGCTTCCAGGCTGAGGCATCTTGGTCCTTTTACTGCTGCAGCTATTGGAAGTGTACATAGTCAAATGAAAACAGATGCTTCAAGTGGAGATACGAGTTCTTTTCAAGATGACCAGAGTACTTTGCGTGGTGGATCCCAGTTCCAGAAAAGTATGGAGGTTGAATCTGATGGGGACTTCAACAAACAGTTACCTTATGACTCTTCAGAAACATCAACGAAACCAAAAAAGAAGAAAAAGGCAAAACACCTGGTATATACAAACTTGTTGCATTGATATTAATACTTATTTATCCATGGATCCTTGGTTCATTTTATGCTCTGTGCTTTAATTTACTTGAGTTTTATGTGGTTATAGGGTTCCACTTATGATAAGGGATGGCAGCTGGATTCAGCTATACTTAATGAACAGGTAAGCGGGAAAAGTTGCTTTATATGATATGGACCAGCTATTTATTTATTTAATGTTATAATTATGTCTAAGAAAGCAACTCAGTTTTGTCATCCAAGTTTGGATAGTTTGGCTAAAGCAAAGTACCTATTAGATCCATTGATGCATCACATTTAATCATTTTTGGATCCTGTCATTTTGTAACACTTATCAAGGCAATTAGGTTGTGAATTGATAATTTATTAGTATTATATATGCAAGAACATGATGAATGGCTAGATTTTAGGAGGCATTCCTAGTAATAATTCTGTTGTATTGGTCTGTTTGTGCATTATGTATAGCTTATAGCAATTCTATGGAGCTTTTTGATACATTTTACAAGTAGGGTTAAGGTCTCTACAAATCGTGTGATTTATCAAAGCTGCATCTTAGTCCCTATCTTTTCAGGTATATATCTAGAGTCCTTAATTATTTAAAATTTCAATCAACTATTCAACTCCATATTTTTTTCTTTTGTTAATTTAAATTTTTTGAAAGGAAACCAAATCAACTTTTAAAAAAATGCAAAATAAGAAAAATTGATTTATGAAAAAACACTAAAATGAAAAAGAAAACAAAAACATATTTAATTCATATTTTGAATGAAAAAATTGAAAAAAAAAGTGGACATCAAATCTTTTTTTTTGAAAAAAAAATTTAAATGTTTTTACATTTTTTGTAACTCTAATTTTGTCTTCTGCATTAACAAAATTGCGATTTTTCTTTTCAAATCTGCTTTTTTCTTTCCTTTTTTGCATTTTAAACAATCCATTTTTATTATTTTAAATTTTTAAAATTTTTTAAATTGATGTTTTTATTTTTATTTTTGGTTCTTTTCAAAACACCAAGTTTACCCGTGAAAGGGCCCTTTTGGATTTTTTTGGAGCTTTTAAAGAATTAAGGACTTCAGGTGTATATAGAGGACTTAAATGTATATTTTGATGAATTACAATGCCTATAGAGACTTTTAACCCTTACAAGTATATATTGGTGGTCTACAAATAGAGAATGTTGTCAATGAATGGGAATCTTTGTTGGGAGTACACATTTATGGTGAATACATGTTTGCCTAGTGGTGGTGAGGTTTGATGGTTAGGAATATGTTTCACTACATATTGAAACATGCAGGCGAGGTGAATATGATATTTACATTCAGAAAGTTTATGCAAATGTACATAAAAGTCTAATCATTCGCCAATAGTGCATGTTTTTGTGTGCATCTTTCTACATTTCTATTTATGGGAGGAATGACGATAAAACATTATGTTTTCTAGGATAAATAACAAGTTTCTACTTGCCATGAAATTTTCCTTTATTTATGATCTGAAATAGTAATTCTTCATTATGTTTTTCAACTTGCAGAGGAAAAACTCTAGAAAAAGAATGGATAGTCATCATTTTGAATCTAGTGGTACAAGTGGTAAAGATCATTTCTGCAATGTGTATTGTTTCAGGTGTCTTGGCATTGTTTTCTGTCTTCTGTACGTTTTTAATTTCCTTCGGTCTGTAGGCATGTATGCCCAACATGGTGGCAAGAAGCCCAAGATATTGAAGCAACCATTTGAGAATATTTGTGATAACATGACTACAGTGATTGGGTCAAGTCCTTCTCCAGTGGTATCACAAAATAACATGCCTAACACGAATAAAATTTTGAAGTTGTTTGGTGATCGGGATAGGGGCCGAAAAGAGAGATCATCGAAGGTATGCTTTGATAGCAGCCTTGTGGATTTCTTGAAATTTTCTTTTTTGTTTTGCTATTATACTTTCTTTTTGGTAGTTCTTTCAATTATCTGGCAATAATGGTTTGTCTTATCTTCAGAATCACGTGGGAGAGCCAGGATCTGGAAATCCCTGGTCTCTTTTCGAGGACCAGGTTAGTATGTCTTTGTTACTCATACTGTATCATTCTTTTGGTGGTTGTTTCAGAACTAATTATCTATTACTTCAATGGTATCTCTAGGCACTTGTTGTTCTTGTACATGACCTGGGTCCTAATTGGGAGCTCATAAGTGATGCTATCAACAGTACCTTGCATTTCAAGGTAAGTGCATCTCGCCACATTTTTTATTTCTTGTTAGATAATTCCATGCTCATTTAGTATAATAAAGAGTGTGCCCGAACTTTTCTTTCATTCACATTTCTTTGCAGTATTACCTTTTCTTTTCTTTTCTTACCATAGGTTTTTCTCTTTTTTGGGCTTGTATGTTCTGGTTGTCATTCATTCTGTTGATTACTTGTCCAACCTATGCAGTGTATATTTCGTAAGTCTACAGGATGCAAGGATCGCCACAAATTACTGATGGATAAAAGCGCTGTTGATGGGGGTGATAGTGCTGAAGATTCAGGGTCTTCTCAGCCATATCCATCTACATTACCAGGCATTCCAAAGGCAAGAAACTGTCGTTTATCCTCCCTAAAAGCAAATTTTTATGTCATTCTGGTTATGTGCTTGCATAATCCTGGTTACAATAAAGCTAATTATATTTTCTTTTGCTCACTGGTCTTTCTGAGGTAGCAGGGCAGTGCCAGACAGTTATTTCAGCGTTTGCAGGAGCCAATGGAGGAGGATATGCTCAAATCTCATTTTGAAAAGATCATTAAGATTGGACAGAAGCAGCACTACCATAGGAGTCAGGTTTGTGATCAAAATGCATAAGTGTATTCTATCTAAAGCTCATTCTACTAAAATTGAGAACCCTGTCACCAACTGCGAGCTATTTTCATGACTGGCATATATATTGCCAACTTTTTCAAAGGCAAAATGTTTTTGTGGTGTAGCATTGTAGGGAGTCCTTATCTTTCAGTACCAGATTAGTTTAGATGACAGTTTCTTTTAATTGTTATATAAGTTTCATGGCTGGATTTGACCCAAAATTAGGATGTCTTATAGTCTTTGTGCCTCTAGTAAATAAAATGGCCACTGTGGAGTTGATTGCAAGTTGTGATTAATAAATTGTTGCTTGCAGGAGTGTATAATAACTACAAATGTTTGTTAATGATAATGTTCATTTGATTAATTAATGTTGCTGACTTAATTTTCCTTCCAAGTTCTGAATCTGGGATGGAAATTAATTTAATACCTTCTGTTTAGATTTCATTAGTGTGTTTTGACATCTTTTTCAGTAAGGGTCAGTTTCCAGATATTTTATGGGTCCCCCAAAAATAAAATAAAATAAAATAAAGAGGAACAAAAACCAATCATACGTCTTTCTCACACTGAAAATACGTTGGTAAGGGTTAGTCTGCTTACTTTAGACATAAAGGTTGACTTTGATAGCTTATTTCCTTTTCTAGTGTGTGCACATCCTTTACTTGTGTAATTTCTTCCCCATCAGTTTTAGCTGTTCCCTGACCATGATTTTCTGTGTTTTGCATTTTGTGAAGAATGAAAACCAGCATCCAAAGCAAATAGTACAAATCCACAACTCTCATATTATTGCGCTTTCCCAAGTTTGTCCAAATAATTTATCTGGAGGTGTTTTAACGTAAGTTCTTTTTTTGAGCATTTCAATGATATATTAACTTCTATTGTAGAACTCAAATATGTTTATCTTCACTGTTGTAATAATTTTGCATTTCTAGCTTGTTTTGCTTAAAAATTTACATATTTTTCTATTTGATTGGTTCTGCAAAGTCCTCTTGATCTCTGTGATGCAACTACATCCAGCCCTGATGTTCTTTCCCTTGGGTATCAAGGTTCTCATGCTAGTGATTTAGCAATGTCAAACCAGGGTCTTCCTTGTCCTGAGGCAAACTCCACATTACAAGGATCTTCTAGTATGGTTCTTGGCGGCAACTTATCATCACCTTCTGCTGCACACAATGCTATTTTCAGGTTATTATTGTATTTATAGCCTTTTATCATTCTGTTTATATTACTCTATCTGCATATTAGCTACTTGATTTTGGTAATTTACTTTAACTAGGGATGGTAGATACAGTGTCCCAAGAACATCACCTGGCTCGGTTGATGAGCAGCAAAGAGTGCAACAATATAATCAAATGCTATCCAGCAGAGGTATTCAACTGTCTACCCTTCCTAGTGGTGTTTCAGGAACCGATCGTGGAGTTCGTGTATTACCCGGTGGAAGTGGTATGGGCATGATATGTGGAATGAATAGAAACATGCCAATCTCAAGGCCAGGGTTTCAAGGAATTGCTTCATCGCCTATGCTGAATTCGGGTAGCATGCTTTCATCAAGTATGGTAGGGATGACAAACCCTGTAAATATGCATTCTGGAGCTGGCTCTAGTCAAGGAAACTCAGTGATAAGACCTCGTGAAGCTTTGCATATGATGAGGGTGAGTTCTTTTATTTTTCATTGTTCTAGGCAAGCGTTACATTCATCCCTGAATTATAGCAATAATGCTTACCTTTTGGGCTTAAAATAGTACAAGTGTTCATTGCCAGTCTTTAACTTCTTAACTGTCAGTTTGGCAAGTGGAGTATTCTGTTCTTAGTTGCCTAGAAATTGTAATGGTCAATACCTTCAAAATTAATGGAAATTATAGTGAACCGTATTTTTCAGGATACTCATGATGAAGGAAATAATTTTGGAAGGTTTAGAAGTCCTATAGCTATTAATCCTAGTCCTATCCCAAAAATAAAATTTGTTTTGGCAATTAAGTTCATCTTTGAAAGTTTCCATGGCTATTCCCAGTGAGAAAAGACGAAAGGAAAGGGGTGTTGATGCGACTAGTTCTGGCCAAAGCAAAGTTCTTTATTTTTAGTCCCATGGTTGTCCAGGAAAAAGAGAAAAAAAACTGTTGTCCATAGGTTGTGGCATAACTTCTTGTTTTGTTAGTAGCAGGATTCAAGAATAAGTCCAAAATTCAAATTGCTACCAACGCATAAAAACAAGGGAGTGGGAGGTTGGAAAATCCTATTAGAGCCTGTAAATGAATTAGTCTAAGGCTTATCAGAGTATAACTTTTCCTTAGACTGCAAAGGAATAAATTTAAAGCTTATCCGGGGTTAACTTTTCCATCTTCTGATGTTGATGGTAGCAGGAATCAGAAAAGTTCAAAATTCTCATAGTTAACTCATAAAAATGAGAGAGTGGGAGGTAGGGAAGTCGTCTTAGAGCCTGCATTTGAATACGTGTGAAGCTCATCATTTACTAATATCCAAACTTCTTTGTCTGTAATATCTAGGCTATAGCTAAGTTTTACAAAATTAACAAGCATGTTTGCATGTGACCTGAGGTTTATTTGCACTTTATGGTCAGTCAATTCAATCTGAAGATTGGTTGCATGTCTTTAATACCACCATTTTCATCATCTTGATATGGTGCCTTGCTATTTGTTTTGACGTGTTGGATAACTAAGCCTCTTATGGTAATTGTTTTAAGGTTTCTCTGGTGTAACACTTTCAATGATCTGTCTGCTTGCTGGTTCTTTTATAGTTGCTTGCTGATGCTTTTAAAGTGGAAGTTCCCAGTATATGAGATGTATATAACTAGATTTTTTTTGTCATGACATTTTTTTTATTTTGACTATTAAATATTTTTATTATAGCCTGGCCATAATCCGGAGCATCATAGGCAAATTATGGTTCCAGAGCTTCAGATGCAGGTCACACAAGGGAACAGTCAAGGTATTTCCCCTTATAACAGTATGAGTGCTGCCTTTTCTAGTCAGATGACTCCGCCTGCAGTTCAGTCATATCAAGGTCACCCCCAGCAGCAACATCAGGTGTCACCTCAACAGTCCCATGCACTTGGCAGTCCTCATCACTCTCATATTCAAGGCTCTAATCACACATCAGGTTCCAAACAGCAAGCCTATGCAATTCGTTTTGCTAAAGAAAGACAATTGCAGCAACGCTACATGCAGCAGCAGCAGCAACAACAATCTGCTGTATCCAATGATATGATGTCACATTTGCAGCCACAGCCTCACATTTCTATGCCATTGACACTGCAAAATAGTTCCCAGATTCAACCTCAAACATCATCTCAACCATTATCTTTATCCCCTCTATCACCATCTTCTGCGATGACTCCCATACCAGCACAGCACCAGCAGAAACATCACCTGCCACCTCATGGACTCAACCGGAATCCTGGTTCTAGTGGATTGACCAATCAGATGGCAAAGCAACGACAGCGGCAGCCACATCAGCAACAACTTCACCAAGCCAGTAGGTATCATCCGCAGCAGCGACTACACATACAAACTCAGCAGCAAGCTAAACTTATGAAGGGAGTAGGAAGAGATTTGGTGCACCAGAACCCTCCCATGGATCATTCTCACATGAATGGCCTTTCTGTGCCTGCAGGAAGTCAACCTCTGGAAAAAGACGAGCAAGTTAAGCAGTTGATGCAGGGTCAAGGTCTATATTCTGGGTCTGGTCTAAGCCAAATTCAACAATCAAAACTGTCGATTTCTCAATCTCCAAGCCATTCTCAGCTACAACAAAAGCTGCATACGGGGCCGGTTCCATCAAAACAATGCCAATTTCCTTCGTTTTCTGATCATTGCCCTGATGGACAGGTTCCGACTGCTCTTTCTAATCATACAACTACACATCAAGCTGTTTCCACAACCGTTATGGCTTCAAACCACCAACAGGTGCAGCCACATTCCCAGCTGTATCAAAAACAAGTTAATCAAACACAACCAAATGCACAGAGAATCCCCCAAGAAAATTGTCAAGTGAATTCTGAGCTTCCAGACAGGTCTCAAAGTGATGTTGCTCAAGTCGATCAGCATTCTTTGAATAGTACTTCTCAAGTGGGTGTGAGCATGGCAGTGTCTCAGTCATCTTTTGATTCTGCTAATGTATTGCCAGTATCGCCTGCTGTTGCTGCTCAGTGGAAATCATCAGAACATGCATGTGGCTCTAGCACACCAAATTCAACCACCCAATCGAGTTCTGTTGGTAGTCCACCTCTTTCAAATTCAGCTGGGAGCGAAACAATTCCACCTATTAGTCAAGGCCTGGGCCCAATGCAGTTATCTGGTAACCTGCCCTCTCATGAGCGTAGTGTTGGGACACAGTGGCAGCAACAGGAGTTGCCACCAAAACATTCTTTGACACGGGGATCCCAGTTTCAACGGCACCTGCCACACGAACAACAACCTGATCACAAGTCACCACCACCTCATCTGTCACTGCAACAGTAATCTCAACAGCCAGTGCAGCATGTGCAAGCAGCTCAAGGCAGTTTGTATTTGAGATCCTGTAGTTCTAAACCAGAATGAAGAAACAAAGAAACTGAGCAATTGCAAAAGCAGTGGGACGTGTCAGAATCTGGCCAGCATGCCCCTTATTACTGCAGTGTACAGGTAATTAATTTAGTTGCACTTTTCAAATTTCCAGTACATCAACCTTAACACATGCTTCCATGATGCCTCTTCATAGATTAAAATGAATTTTGGAAGAATTGCTGCCTGATGTGGGCATTAGGTGCACATAGAAGTGGAGGTTGACCTCCTTGGGTATCATTCCTACCCTTGTAGTGTATAAATTTTTCTCAAAAAGTTTTACTATTGCTAATCAGATGGGAAATCATAATCATTTATAGTACTATTTCCAATGATCATGATACACTTTTTAAAAAAAATTATATTAAAGCATGCAAAAATTACAAATTAGATCAGGAATCCACTTATAAAAGCAATCCCCAGCTATACCAAATAATGGTCATATTTCCTATCCATTACAAAGCTATAACACATAATCATGATATAAGCACCTTTTGTGCTAGATACCCTCATTGCAAAGGAAAGTAGTCCTGTCTACACTCTCCTCTCCCCTCCCCCCCGCCAAAAAAAATTTTAATTGTTGATTTTGTTACATGGCTGTTCGACCCTGATGCATTAAATTTTATGATTTCATCTTGATTTTGTAATTTTTTTGTTGGTAGAAATTATGAGACTAAGTAGCTTTACAAAATAAGCTAATAGAGGGTGGGTTTTTTTTTTCCGCAGATGAAGCTGTTTATTCCACAAGGACGCTGATATGACATGATCATTATTTGTAGGTTTTTGTTAAAACTGTAACTAAACTATAGTTAATATTGACAAGACTATCTTTTTGGATTTGGAGATCATGTAAAGTACCACTGGTCTAGTGATTGGGAAGATAGAGACTGATATGGAGGTATTTGTACAGGGGTCTCATCTGTCCTTTTCATTTTTTTTGTTTTTCCATTTTCTTTTCCTGGTATTACTGCTGCTGCTCTGCAGTGGGGTCCTATTTTTTCACCCCCTAGGTTAGTGCTTGTCCTAGTTGACCTTTCAGGTCGAGGGTACTAATCATTTTTATGGGCAGAAAGCCTTTACAAATTTTGTAAATATTTAGGTTTCTAGTTGATACACTAGCTAACAGCGTTAGGACAACCGCCTATCACCGTCATGTTCGCCTGTGGAAGCTTTGTATTTTGTAACAGATTTCTTAGTTTTTTAATGCCTTGACAGCCTATCCATTTTTTACTTCCAACTAATATTTATATTGGTGGGGAAGCTTTGTATTTTGTAACAGATTTGTCAGTTTTCTTTATGCAACAAGCCTTGATAGCGAATCCATCTGCTTATGTCTAATTTTTGCATTGGCGGGTATCATAATTTCAGAGTACCTGTGTTTCTAGGCGCTGCATTTTGTGGTTCTATAACAAATGTCTTGTAACTATGAACTATTGTTTAACTAATATGAATTTATTTGCCAATGTATTTCACAAGTTCATATTAAAACAAGTGTTTCCTACAATATTCTCAAGGATGTCAATACCATCGATTGATCATTTCCTCGGAGTGAAAGAGTTGTCAATTACCGCACGAGGGATGATACTTTTGCTAAAGAACCAATCACTTACTAGGATCCCTGACGTTGATCTTGGTTGTATAGTAAGATTTTTTTTAACCTAAGATTGAATTTGTTTATGCATGTCTTTAATTCCAATATGTATAGTTCTTCCATTTCGAACACAATGCAGTTTAGTTATTTGGTTTACCAAATTACTATCAAAATCCAACCGTTTTCTAAAATGGTTAAGCTTTGATGATTTCTTTGGAATGTCTTGATTCAATTTCCATAATCTTCCAGTATTGTTAGGTTAAATTTTTCAAAAAAAAAAGAGAATCTGTTTAGTTAGGTGCTTAGCCTCGCCTTGTATCTTCAATAGTTGCACTTGGTCAAAGTTGGTCAACTTTGGTTTTGTGAACTATGAAGTTCACATGATTTTGGAAATTATTATGCCAAAAAGCGATCGGCACTAAAGTTGATGGACAAATACAAAGGAAATTGGTTCAAGTAGAATTCTATTGAATATATCAGCCTATCATTTCGTGGACTCTTTCCATCTAATAAAACATTATCATCTCACTAGAATTTCAGTTCCACCTTTGAATTACACCATTGACCAAACTAATAGTAAATAAGTTGATAGAGTTGTTTTATATGTACATGGTAAGGTTTTATCCCGAATTTTGTGTCTATTTTTTATTAGTTATAAATAAGAGTCGTTATTAAATCATGTAGAATCCACAATAATTAATGAAAGATGTTTATTTTTAAGTAGGGATTTAGTGAGAATGAGATAATAGTAGGGAGGCTAAGAGCTTTCTAAGTCGATAACTAATAGAGTTGGGAGCCAGGGGCAACCTACCAGAAAATCGCATCCCTTACAACAAGCATTTGCATATAAACTTTTATACAAAATAATATTCTTACGCCCATATTTACATGCCACATTACTTGGCATGTCTAACTTATTCTTCTGAGTTCTGATGAACCTGTAGCAAAGAGGTATACGGAAACGTATTATACAATTTAAAGCAGCTGTTTAACTAACTCTTCTTGCTCCAACCTGCCAATCTTTGAGGGCATTACAAGCTTTTAATATCTGAACTGTAAATAACACTTCACTTATAAGATTTTAAAAACTAATCTGTAACACGGTATGAGCCATCTAAGAGAACATCAAAATATGTATTTATGTATGTAAGAATGAATTCCTGTTCCTTTTACTACAACTATTTCATGATGGTGCAGATAATTAATTAAACTTCGAGTGTTGGGCTACACGTTGTAAAGGAGCACGACTTAGGGAGTGTTAAGTTGTATAAATGAATTGTTTGTCATCACACACTAACAGTAATGCTTTTGCACATGCCCACCCACGACAGTTAAGTACTGAACTCATGAGCATCAGAGAAACTTTCAGATAGATTGCAGAATGAGTTCACATTAAGTAACCCAAAGCAGATATAGGTACAACAACAAAAGTTTCAAGGCTATTTAAGATATGCTGCAAAACTAATACTAAGAGAGGCTGTCACTCATGCAACTTATATTCCAACATTAGTTTGGAAACTGCTATTGCAAAACTGTGATCAGTAACAGAGAAAGCTTTTAAACTTTATCGTCACTCATGTTTGTTTCGTATAATAGAAACGAAATGGGAATCAAAATGAAAGTTTAAGCAGTGAAATCAAAATAATAATAAATATTAAAATAAAATTTCTAAAATTATAAATAAAACAAAATTAGAAAATAAGAAATTTTTATTTTTAAATAAGATAAAATGAGGAAAAATAATAAATGATTATACGATTGTGTGAGGAAAATAAAGTATTCTAACGTATTCTTGAGGGATGTGGGAGGAATGAATATTCTTACTATTGTTGGAATGTTTTACATTTCATTTTAGATTACCAGTAAAATCAAACAGAAATATCCTGAAACAATCTCATTATCAATCCTATCACTTTCAAGACATTACTACATTACTTTTGACATTTCATTGCAAGGAAAAGTACGACTAGAAACAATTAGGAGCAATGCGAATGAAATGACAGAAACACAAACAAAAAGTTTCCCATTCCATAATGCAAATTGTTCTGTTCAATTGCAGTATATTGTATAAGTATTTGAAGTGTTTAACCAAGTGGAAGATTTGTTATTAACTAGTCATTAATCAACTCTACATCACAACTCAACAAAACATCAATAAAAGATAATTGCCAATGCTTAAAAAAAGTACCTTCAAATGTCATGTTCAACCATGCTTAAAGGGTTAGTAGACTCAAAAGCCTTAGCAATAGAATCCAGAGTCTTATGCCTGTATTTAACAATCATGTCCAATCTCTTATTCTCCATCTGTATTCTAGAATTCTCTGTTTCCTTCATAATCTCCATCTTCATTCTTTCCATCCCAACAAGCCTCTTCGCAAAACCCTTGATCTCAGCCGCCAATCTCAAGACCATCTCTTTCTCTCTAATCCTCTTTACCTCCACCATTTCCAGCTTCACCTCACAATCCTCCCTATTCTCATCCTCCTCCTCCTCCTCCACCTCTCTCTTAACCCTTTTCGCCATTGGTTCCCAACCATATAACCCAGAATCCTCAGTAACCCCTTTTCCTCCATGTCCACCATGAAATCCAGAAGAAAAACCATTAACCCATTTTCCTCCCGCGCCCAATTTTATGGTGGGTCGTCTCATTATGTAATCCAAACTCCTCAATTTACCATACCCATAATCACAACCCTCCTCTTCTACTTCTAATTCTTCTAAGCCTTCATCATCACAATCAATTTGTTCATGACCGTAGCCGAGCAATGGGCGAGAAGAGATGGGAAAAGGACCACGTTCCATGAGGTCCATGAGATCAAAGTAAGGCCAAGAGGACATAACAGTACCAAGAGAAAGACGCTGCTTTTCGGCACGGTAACGTTGACGGAGTTTCTCCATCTTGTGACGGCACTGAATGGAAGACTTGGAGGGTTCAGATTCGTCGTATCCACAACGAGCGGCAACGGTAACGGCGACTTCTTCCCATTGGTTGGACCTGAGTTGGCCGCGTTGGAGGGAGTACCATTTCTCTTGGTAGGTCTTGATGAGGTTCAGTGTTTCTTGGTGGCTCCAAGGCAGTGGTTGGGGCTTCTTTGAAATGGGGGAATCCGAGGCGGCCATTACTGGTAGTGGTGGAGTTCTGTTGTTCCACTACTACGAAGGGGTTTTATGGAGGTGGAGGAGAAGGTGGGTTGATGTGGGGTACATAGGCGTGGACGGTGGAGTGCTTGTTTATTGGATTCAATAGTGCGAGCAGCATGATAGTGACAGGTGGTGCTCCCTACCTAAAGCTCGATTTTAATTTAGATGTCAAAAATGCCAGAAATATTATCATTTTTTTTTTGAAAATTTAAAATAATTTATTAGTTATAAATTTTATAAAATATCAAAATAATTTATTATTTATATTTTAAATTAATTTTTATTTTTTAAATATTTATATTTATTTATTAATTAAAATATTATATATATATATTTATATATTTTAAATAATTAAATATATTATCTAATTATATTAATACTTATAAATAAGTAGATTGAAAATGAAATTTTATTGATAAAAAATGTATTCTTTTTATCCTTCACATGATCAATCAACTTTATTTTATATATACAATTAATATTTGTCTTGATGTTTTAATGATTTTAGCAATAATTTTTTTAATATCTAGAATCTTTTAACTGAAAATGAAACTTTTACAGTGATAAGATAAAGATAATTTAATGATATTCTTCATAATATTAAAATAATTTATCTAAAAGATATAAATATTATGTTTTATATTAGAATCTATAAAATAGTGACTAAAACCTTGCCCAGAGTATACGAGCAACTGTTTCTTCATTACAAGGGCGACACTTATCAGGGGCGGATTCCTCTGTGGTTAAGCCCAGACTAGTTTTCGAGTAAAAAATAAATTACTCTCGTATGAAATTATATGTAATTTGTCTTCTGTCTTTAAGAAAATAATTTGAGCTCAATCTTATAAAATGCTCAACCTACTTATTCCACTAGTCAACACCAATTGGATTAAAAAAAAAACAGAGAACAGGAGAGTGTTGTACACGCTTATATCGATATCAGCTGACCAACTATAAATATTGGAAAAAAAAAGTGTTGTACATACCTAATCCAATATCCCACTCCATTGTATTCATCCATTCTCACATGCTAACTATTCTTTAACGTTGTTACTAATATTTAATTTAATTTGTATGCATTAATTGATTTATTGAAAGTTTAAATTTTAATTTTTTTCATTATTGATAATAATAGAGTTTGAATTAAGAAACTAACTATATAATAAATAAGGATGTTCATTAACATCTCAAAAAGAAAAATAGATTAATATATACATATTGATAATCATAAGAATTTTTTTAAAAAAGGTGGTAAATTGACCTATAAAATAAGTGTGTCATCGAGGTTGTTGGGTATAATTGTGTACTCTCCTACTTACATCAATGAGAATAAATAGATGAATTTTATATACAATTTTTATCAAAATTTTTGATTTATATTTGTTTTGTTTTTTCTTAGTTGCCTCAGTGTTCTTCGTTACCTTAATTATTGCTTGTTGTGTTTGTATGCTTTAAACGAGTTCTAGTTATGTTGTCGTGTGATTGGCCTCAATAATTAACTTTTGATTACCCCATTATTTACTTTGCATTCGCAAGGTGCAACAACCAAGGTTGCATGTGCTAACCAGGTTGACTTGCTTCCTTGTAGGTTTAGCAAGTATCGAATGGATCGAGTATAACAAAGCGAATCATTATAGTTGGTGAGCTTGCAAGCTTACCTAAACTTGTACATGAAGTAAGTTCTAGAGTGAATGCAATTGAAGGAATTGACCTTTGGGGTCTTGTGGCTATTATTAAAAGTTTTATAGCTAGAGTACTTGCACTTGACAAGAATAAGGGAAGGGAGTCTTCATTGATGTTTAGATCTAACATGTCATCAGCTGATTAGCATGCAAAAGGTGTGTTGAATACGACACAAGGCTTGGTAGAAGAACTTAAAGATGATGTGCACATGACTATTAACACATTCAAGATAGAGTTAGGAGAAACGTATACCAAGCTCAATGCCACTTATCTAGTTGTTGTCAAGCAACCAGTTAACCCTAATAGTGTGGGGTATATAATAGCTAAGATACCAAAACCTCGAGCTTATGGAGGGGCACGAGATGGCAAAGAGCTTTAAAATTTCATCTTTGTTTTGGAGTAATATTTTTTGGCATTAGGGACTAACTCGGAGGATGCAAAGGTCATCATTTCTACCATGTATTGGATTAGCGATTCCAAGTTATGATGGAGGACAAAGTATGATGAGATTTAGAAGGGTTGGTACTAGATTAACTCTTGAAAAGATTTGAGAGGAAAGTTAGGAACTCTATTCTTTCATGAAAATGTTGAATATATGGCTCGAAAGAAGTTATTCAACCTCAAATTGGTAGGGTAAGTGAGATACTATGTGAAGCAGTTCTTGGTGTTGATGTTAGACATGTCAGAGATGGATAAGATGTTTTTTTTCTTTCTAGAAGAGTTGAAGCTATGGGTAAGGATGGAGTTATAGAGGCAAAGCGGTTACAAAAAAGAACCTTGCACAAGCACAATATGCTGCAGAATGCTTGATAGATTATGTTGTTGAGCCTAGTCAAAACAAGGATGCTCCATCAAGTTCTAGTGGAAACAATAACAAGTTCTCAAATCCAAACAATAACAAAAGTGGGAGAGTAGTATTCGAGAAGCCCCAAAATGGAACGTGACAATCCTCAATGTTGGAAACCTAAGTCTTTATCTACTTGCTTTCTGTGCAATGAGCCTAATCGTGTAACTGATTGACCAAATCACAACCAATTGTCTGCATTACAAGATGCCTTGAAAGAACAAAGAGATAAGGGAGAGATAAAAGACAAGCAAGAGATTGGGCATATAGGAATGCTACGTTTTCTAGGAGCCTTGAAAAATCATATGGACACCCCAAAGAAAGTCATTGAAAAAGGACTTTTGTTTTTAAAGGGTACTCTAAATGGTAAGACTAAAAAGATCATAATGGTAGATTGAGGAGCCATTCATAACTTCATTATGGAGCATGGAGCCAAGAGATGGGTTTAAGTTGGAAAAGACCTTCAGCTCTGATCGACACAAATTGTGTGCAATGAATATGTAAATATACGTATCAAAACAAGTAATATAATGATAAGAAAAGATTGTTCCTACAGAAATTATGTTATTAGAAACTAATTTTTAAAACTAAAAAAAATAAAAATCAATTTATTTTTGTGTTTTAATGTTAAGAAAGCAAAATTAAAATATATAACCTAGCATGGATTCCTCTCTCAAGTAAACTACACACTATATAATATTTAACTTAATTATACTTTTATGTTAATTAAATTACACATTACTCATTAAGTTCATTAATTATGGATCACATACATAAGAATCATACATCTCTTCCTAGAAATTATGCATGTTCTTTAATCAAGACAAAAAATTAAATAATTATCTAAAATATATTTAATTTCCACTAAAAATCAATTGTTGGTCAAACAACTAATAACATAAAAATCATATTAAATAATATAATTAAATTAAAATCATAATTTGGGGCAAAATAATATATTATCATATGTAAAATATTGGGTTCATAAGACCCCTAGATTAATAAATTAGGTAGACATAATTTTATTCATTAAAACTTGTATTTTTCATAAAGAAATACATAACTCATAACTCCAAAATATGATAAAAAAAAATGTAATTTTATGCTCACTAGGGTTTATGGGGCAATTAGGAGGTTAAATTAGACCCAGGTAGAATTTGGATCGTCAGATCAGCTTCAGATTAAGGACTGAGATGAAAAAAGGAAAATTAACAACACTTGCTAATAGAAATATGACATGTGGATTCATTGGCAAAATCAACACGTGATGCATGGCATGGATGGACTGGTCACGGTCAACACGACTAAGTCAATGCTCGATGTGATTTATAGTTAAGGCTTGCGTGGTGCCCTGGTGGGAAGAGAGGACGAATCAGGTGATGACGCATAGAAAATAGGTTGACCACGCGACGAATTTGGTATGAACATTGTACAAACATATGACAAGGCCTGCATCACTCCTTACACACGACGTTGTGCTATTAGAGCTCTTCGTTTATATGGCATCTATATGGCGTCTTTTGATTGGTTCTACATTAAAAAATTCATAAAAATAAAAAGAAATTCAAAAATATATTTTCATCCCTTTTTACTAGAAAGTTCATATTTTAATATTTTTAATTCTAAAAATACTCCTTACTGAATAAAAGAACAAACATTAAGTAGAAAAGTACATTGATGACTCTACTTTCATAGGGTCATCACATCCTCAAACTTAAATCTTTACTTGTTCTTAAGTAAAGCCTAGTCTAACTAGACAAAATATTATGGACAATATCTTCATAAATATATATCTATTAATATATGCATATTAAGCAAAAACTATCCCTTTCAACGATTGTACAATTCTAAGGTTCACATATTCATCAATCAACATTCTATCAATACAAGGATATGTAATGGTTTTTGATGAATTGATTTGTGTATATGTATTGCACATGATATTATCCAATGTCCTAATTAAATCAACTGATATGAGTATGCAAATTAATTCAATATTAGAACAAGTCTCATAAGTCTATTTTTTACATCACTCTCTACTAATATAAACATGCACTTAGTTAAAGATCAATAAGGACTTTACATGCTTGTAATGTAAGGCTTAGGTAGGGGTCAATAAATGAAGACATTTAGGCTCTTTTCACACCTTAGCTTTTTTTTATTCATCATTCAATTTTTAACTACAATTTAGCTTTTACTTGAAATTTTAGTACATTTTATCTTATTGCTTTTTTCAAATTCTTTTATTCCACATCTTCTTTTTTTAACTTCACAACACCCTTAAATTCATTTTCATTTTCATTTTATTTTTCTGTAAAGGGATAACTGTGTTGTGAGTTTTTCTTTTTCTTCTTTGTTTCATAGGGTGAATTATATTTCATCTTATTCTATAGCATAACACATGATTGTATTTTTTTCTTTTCATAGAAGCTAAAGGTGCAAGGGTAAATGTAATACTTATTGATTGGGCACAAAATGTGGCTTAAAAATATGAAAATTTATTTGTTAGGCTCAAATAGGTGACTAAAAATATTAACAATGGTTAGCTTGAAAGGTTTAATCGATCTAAATAAGGCCTAAATCATTTATTATGCTAAATACTATTTAGAACACCAATCAAATAGATTTTAAAATAAGGTAGATCTCATCAACTCACACAACTCACCACGAATGTTTTCTCAATAAGAACACCAAAATCAATGATGAATATGTGTATAAAAATTTGAATCAATCCAATCAAAACTAACAAACATATCACATGATTAATGTAAGTATATTAACGAATATGCTACAACAAATATGTTACACATTGTCCCTAATATTCATATATAAATATGAAAAAGTAAAAGAAAAGAAAACTCCTTTTAACTTGGCACACTACATCTATCGTTAAAATGCTCAATTTTAACGTGCTATTGCTTTCCACAATTATTCACCTACAAAAAAAACAATAAAAATATAAGTAAAATAACGTTGTGTTGCCTCCTAACTAGTGTCACATTTAATATCTTTGACTAGACGGTCATATCAAGTTCTAAGGTACATCCCTTTGTGTTCATTTAGTTTTGAGTTTTCCCAGAAATAGTTTGAGTCTTGAATTGTTCAATAATACTTTACATTAAAGTTTAAAAATACAGTGTTCAATTCTCTTATCAAGTCATATTTTTGTTTTCTTTTTATACTTTTTGGCATTCTTATAAGCACTTCATAGTAGCTCATCTAATTTATTTATTTTTAGCATCTTTTTTACCTCTCTATTGGACTTTTTTGCTTGCCCATTTGATTGAAAATGGTAGGATAAAATTGTGGGGTCTAACCTTGGAGGCCATTTAATAGATGATGTAAGATTAGATCTTATCTCAAAGTTCTCCATAACCACATTAGGTATATACACAGGGGATGTAGCCTCCAAATAGTTCACACAATCAACAATATCAATCATAGATTCCATATTTTGAAAATTAAAATAAATTGAGTTATTTCTTGGTGAGTTTACTTCATTATCCACAACATTATGTGTAATACTCTTAAGTGTAGGGGGCTCAACAAATTGTTTTTAAGTTGTCATCACAATCAAAAGCACTTATCGTAAATCATTAGTTAACATTTTCAATATCAAGAAGTTCATATGTTTTAAAAACTTTAAATGTTACTTGTTCATCTTGTACTCTCATTGTAAGCTCACCTTTTTGTACATCAATGAGTGCTCCTCTGGTTGTTAAGAATGGATGACCAAGTATAATAGAAATTTTGCAGTTCTCTTCCATGTCTAGTACAATGAAATCCACCGAAAAGATAAACTTGTTTACTTTTACTAGCAAATCTTCTACCGCACCTCAAGGTTGCTTAATTGATCTATCTACCATATGTAATGTTACTGAAGTGGGTTTGGCCTTACTAACCCCAAATTTTTAAAAAATGATAATGTCATGAGGTTAATGTTAGAACTTAAGTCACGTAGGGCTTTCTCAAAGTTCATATTCCCAATTATGCAAGAAACGTTAAAGCTACTTGGATCTTTCAATTTTTGTGGTAATTTTTTTGTCAAGGATAGAACTACAACCTTCAATCAAGGTTATTGTTTTATTTTCTCCAAGCCTTATTTTCTTAGATAGGATGTCCTTTATAAATTTGGCATAAGAAGATGTTTTCTCATGTGTATCTACAAATGGTATATTTATGTGCACCCTCTTGAAAACATCCAAAAATTTTAGAAAGTATGTATCTAACTTTTGCTTTTGCAATCTTTAAGAGATAGGAATAGTAGGTTTGTAAAGGTTTCTCTTTTTTGGCTAAATTCCTTCCCTTCTAGTGCCCTATTTTTCCACTTGCTCCTTCTCATCCTTGTTAATTTCATGCTTCTCCTCATCCTTTTGTTCCTTCTCATTCTTTCAAGTCTCATATTTCTCCTCTAAAGTTTTACTACTTCTCATGGCTATGGCGTTGCAATTCTCATTAACTTATCTTTTTGGGTTTATAATTGTGTCACTTGGAAGGTTACTTTGAGGCCTTTGACTTATGACCTGGGTAAGGTGCTCCATTTTGGTCTCATATATTATGAATTGAAGCCTCTTAGGTGGACACTTATGTATTTACTAACTAGATGGAATCTTTCATCATCTTATTAAATAATTTATATTATCCTCAATATGAGGCTTATTCTCTTGGACTAGTGATTGTTGTGGTTGTTGAAAATTAAGTGGTGGAAATGATTAACGGTTGAATTTATTCCCACCTTGATTGTTGTTATTTCTCTAAGAGAAATTTGGATGTTATCTCCATCCTAAGTTATATATGTTCGAATATGGATTATTGTTTTGGTTCACATTACCCACATGGAATACTGATTCGGGATTATTCAGACAATTAAACAAATGAGCTTCCTCATAAAAGACACAAGAAACCCTTGAATCTTGGATCTAGTTTATATTTGCTTATGAGTTTTGAGCCTTCAAAAGATTCACCAAAAATGACACTTGTTGTAAATATAATGATATCATTTACCTTATGCACTTCGACTACTCTTCTTGTGGTGATATTCTATCCATTGGCCATTGATAATTATTGATGGCCATTCTGTCAAGTAAATGATAAGCTTAATTGTAAGATTTTGCTAGCAAAGCTCTATTAGTGGATGCATTAACAAAGGTTCTTCTTTGAGTATTAAGACCATTGTAGAAAGTCTCCATTTGGATCCAATTAGGGATATCACAGTAAGGACACTTCCTTAACAATTCTTTGAATCATTCCTATACTTCATATAAAGATTCCCCTTTATATTATTGGTATGAGGTAATTTCATTCCTAAGCTTGGCATTATGAGAACCATTTCATCAAGAATTTCTCCACCAAATCATTTCAATTTGTAATGGAATCAGGTGGCAAAGAGTTTAGCAAAGTTCGAGCATAGTTTCGCAAAGAGTAAGGGAACAAGCTAAGCCTAAACACCTCCTCCATCAAACCACTGAATTTGAATGAATCTCCAACTTCAATAAATAATCTGAGATGTAGATGAGGATCCTCTGTTGGTAATTTGCTGAATTGTCCAATTGTTTGTAACATTTGAAACATCACTAACTTTAGTTCAAACTGATTAAATTGAGTATTTGGCCTTGTAACACTTGGATTCAACCCTTCCAACATAGTTAATACATAGTCATTCATATCTATATCTCTATCATCCATTAAAGGTATCTGATTTTTTAAATTTAGCTCATTATAATTTATTTTTAATGGATTAGCTATTTCTTTCGCTTAGGTGACAAATTCTTTTTTTCTTATTAATCTAACATATACCCGATTTTAGGATTTAAAGGAATAATTTCTCCCTTACAGACTCTACTTATGTAATAGACTCAAGTATGTTTCTAATAGCATTAAAACAGATATCAAAATTAAAAATGAATAAAAATTAAAAAGAAATTACTAAATAACTAAATAAATTAAAATTAAAAAATTAATTTAAAATATTTATAATTCCTAGCAACGGTGCAAAGAACTTGATCGACACGAATTGTGTGCAATGAATATGCAAATATACCTATCGTAAAAAATAATATAATAATAAGAAAAGATATTTTTCACAGAGATTATGTTATTAGAAACTAATTTTTAAAACTAAAAAAATAATTTTTTTTGTATTTTTATGTTTTAAGAAAGCAAAATTAAAAGAGTTAATAACAAAAAAATAATAATTAATTAACTCAAAATTGACAACTAAGAATATATATAAGAAAATATTTAAGAATACTTAATCCTTAAATTTTTAAACATATGGATCAATAAAATTTCTCTAATATAACTATTTATCAATTACTTGATCAATTGAATCTAACCTATCAAGTATTTCTCTCTGAAGTAAACTATACATCATATAATAATTAACCTAATTACACTCTAATGTCAATTAAATTACATAATACTCATTAAATTCATCAATTATAGATGACATACATAAGAATCATACATCTTTGCCTAAAAATTATACATGTTATGTAATTAATACTAACAATTAAATAATTATCTTTATAGATCAATTGTTGGCCAAACAACTAATAGAAAAAAATCATATTAAATAATATAATTAAATTAAAATTGTAATTTGGGACAAACTATTAGATGATCACATGTAAAAAATTGGGTACATAAGGCCCTAGATTAATAAATTAATTAGACATAATTTCGTTCATAAAGCTCATATTTTTCAAAAAGAAATACATAAAACTTGATAAAGAAATGAAAAGAATAAAAAATATAATCAATCTATTGAATTGTAGTACCAATCTTCTCTTGAATCTCCACCAAAATTGTATATTCTTTTGATTTTTTTTATATTTTTCTCTCTTTTTGGCTCCAAAATCGGATAAAAAATATGTAATTTTTGGCTTATTAGGGTTTATGAGGATATTAGGGGTTAAATTAAGTTCAAGTGAAATTGGGATCATTAGATTAGCTTCATATCAAGGGCTGAAATGAGAAAAAGGAAAATTAACAGCATTATCCAATATAAATGTGACACATGGCATGAGGATTCATTGGACAAATCAACATACGACATTTGATATGGATGGATTGGTTGCGGTCAATGCAAATAAGTCAACGACACATGGTGTGATGTGATTCGCGATTAAGGCTTGCATGGTGCCTCGGTAGGAAGAATAGACTAATCAGGTAATGATGCGTGGCAAACCGATTGACCAAGCGACGAACTTAGAATGAACATCATAGTGTAACGTGGTAAGGCTTACATCACTTCTTACACACAACTTTGTGTTATTTTAGCTCTTTGCTTACGTGGTATACATGTGGCATGCCTACTCAGCCCCATTTCTTACGTGGCATACATGTGGCATGCCTACTCAACTCCATTGCTTATGTGGCCTCCATGTGGTGTCTTCTGATTAGTTATACATTAAAAAATCCATAAAAATTCCCAAAATATATTTTCACATCTTTTCAATTCAAAGTTCATATTTTAATATTTTTAATCTCAAAAATATTACTTATTGAATAAAACGAGCAAACATTAAGTAAAAAATTGTATTAATGACTCTGTTTTCATATAGTCATCAAACTCAAGCAAGAGCCATCGTAGGGTTGGTCAATCAAGTAAAGATTAAACTTGGAGAATGGAAGGGACGTTTTGACTTCATGGTTGTCTCTATAGTCGACTTTGACATTATCTTGGGGATGGAATTCATGATGGGATAAAAGCTATCCTTGTACCAATTATAGTGAATCTCTTGATTATGGGAGATAACTCAAATGTTGTGTAGGAAAAATGCGACAACTAAGGGAACTAATTTTCTTATCTATTTTAAAATTAAAAAAAGGTTTGAAGAAGGTGGTCCCTCATTCATGGCAATCCTTATGCAGTAGGATGAGAAGGGAATAACAAGAAAAATGTTACTTTTTAGATTGTGCAATGGATTAGCTTTTGAAGACTCTCTTACCAAGGAAAGATATAGACCACCATATTGAGCTTCTATCTCAAACCAAGCTGCTTGCAAAGACACCTTACAGAATGTCACCGTTGAAGCTTATAGAGCTTTGAAAATAATTGAATGAGTTACTCAAAGAAAACTTCATTAGGCCGCGAAAAGCCCCTATGGTGAGATATTGTTGTTTTAGAGGAAGTAAGATAGGAGTCTGAAATTCTTTCTTGATTATAGAGCTCTCAATAAGGTGATGTTATGGAACACTAATCCCATTAGTTTGATGCCTGATTTTTTTGATCAACTTATGGTATTACCAAGTCAGAAAGTCAGAATAGTAGATGGGGATGAGCTGAAGATAACATATGTTACTAGATATGAAGCATTTGAGCTCTTAATGGTGCTTTTTGGGTTGATTAATGCTCCAGTCACATTTTGCACACTAATGAATCAAGTTTTCTGTATCTTGACAAATTTTTAGTGGTCTTTTTAGATGACATTGTGGTATACCGCTCCAATATTGAAGAACATATGAAGCACTTGTGATTGATTTTTCTAAATTTAAGGAATCATTAATTGTATGTTAAAAAGGAGAAGTGTTCCGTTGTTCAGAAGAGAATCAATTTCCTTGGACATATTATTGAATATGGTCATGGAAAAGGTGAGGTCCATCTAGGAATGGAAGGTACCCACTAATGTGAAAGAAGTGAGGCTATTTCTTAGGTTGGTCAATTGTTATAGAATATTTGTAGAGGGCTACTCCAAGAGAACTCCACCCTTGACTGAGTTGTTGAATAAGGGTGTCAATTAGGCATGGAAATACTAACGGCAAAAATATTTTAAAGATATACAAAATGCAATGATGAATTATCCAGTTCTTGTACTACCAAACATAAACAAGCCATTTGAGGTGAAAATAGATGCCTCTAACTTTGCTTTAGAAGGGATCTTACTTCAAAAAAGAACATCTGATAACCTATAAGAGTCATAAGCTTTCAGATGCATAAAGAAGATAGTTGGCTCAGGAGAAAGAGCTACTATCATTCATTCATTAATTACAGACATGGAAGCACTATCTATTGGGGGTTAAAGTTTGTGATTAAGATATATAACTCTATAGTGAGTCATTTATTATCCCATTCAAATCTAGCCACAAAGAAACCTAGATGACAAAAGTTATTGGCGAAGTTTGATTTTCTACTTTGAGCATAAGGTTGCTCGCACCATCCAAGTAGTAAATGTTTTGAGTCGTAAGGTAGAGCTTGCAATCCTAAAGATATTGGTGATTATGTCAGAAATTTATGTAGCTACATTTATAAGGGACTGCATCTAAGAGAATTTGGATAAGGACCCAGTGGTAGAGACAATCCTCAAGTTGGTACATGAAGGGAAGACACACCAATTCTAGGAGGAAGACCCGGGTTCGATCCCCGGCAACGGCGCCAAAAACTTGTTGGTGTGTTTTTCAACACACGAACTCATGCAAGCATACACGGTCACAAGTAATAAAGATTTGTAAGTAAAGATCGATCCCACGAGGATTTGTTACCATAGTTTGTCGAGTACTAAAATTGTATCTCTCTGATTTTATCCAAAACAATCGTTGGTTAATAAAAAAGTAAAATAAGAAAATAAAAGAAATCTAGGATTGCAATTTTTCACCAAACTAATCCACTCAAATCATGTTATTTTCTTTTGATTTATATTTTTTAGTACATTTAATTTGTCAACCGAAAACTTCTTTTTTAATTATTCATACATCTCTTTCGAAGCCAGATAAACACACCTCGTTAAATTAATTTACTATATCTCTATGAAAATTAAATTTACCGAGATTCATTACGTTCTAAGTTTTCAAATGGCCACACATACAATTAGGGTATATCTCTATCCTTCATCATACATGTCATTCTATTTACGAGCAATATACACACAAATGCCTTTCTCAAGTTTATTCATGTGCCACGGATCGTTTTGATAAGATTCGTAAATAATCAAAAAGCATTAAGAACAAAATAGAACGAACAAATCGAACGTCTTATAAATCTAACAAAAATAATTAAAATTAAAGCTTCATAAATTTAGATTAAATGCAACCCTAGAAAAATTAAATTACTTCATAAAATTAAAATAAAAATTATAACAACTACAGAAAAATTAGAAGAAGCAGAAATAAAATTAAAACATAACTTAAAACAAATATTTGGCACACGCAAAACACAACAAAAGCCAAAAATGGCTTCTGCGTGTTTTGCCGTCCAACACACAAACACAATAAAAATTACAAACTGAAAAAAACTAAAACACTCTAAAAACTTTCGAAAATTAAAACTAAATCTCTACTCCAAAAACTACTCCAACCAAACTTTTTTACAACTAAAAACTATCTCCTATTTATAGCAAAAAAATACATTAATAAAATATTACATTAAAATCCACGCGGGGGACATAAAATTGTGGCGAAAATTATAATTTAAACGCGTGGGGGGACAAAAAGTGTATCGAAAAATGGGATCGAGGGAGTGGGTGGAACGCTGCGCGTTCTGTTTTAATTTTCTTCCACGCTGCCACGTGTCGCGTTCTGATTCGTGGACACAATTAGTGGGACACGTGGCAGCATCTCATTCGTTGAGGGGAAACGGGCGCACGATAAATGGTCGCACAGGAGCCAACGGCTACAACACGGGCTTGATCCAGCGCAGTCGCGCTCATTGTAACATGCCACGTGTCACAACATGATTAGCTGCAAAATTGAGTGGGACACGTGTCATATCTTTATTGGAGGAATATCGGGTTGCACGCAGAGATCAGCGCACGGGATCAGAGGCGCGCGAACGTGGGGGACAGCGTCTGCGCGGCGTCAGACGGGTGGGTCCCATGCTGCACGCCGGCCTGCGCGGCAGGTGGGTCCCACTCGGGCGCTGAGCCGCGTGAAGGAATCTTCCCTGCATCCATTCGCTTTGGTTGGGTTTGATCTACACGCGCCAATCCTAGCCGTTTATGATTTGATCGGACGGTCCACGTTGCACGCGTGGATGATGACGCGTGTATTCTTCTCCCCTGCGCAAAAAATAAAACTTTCTTAATTATATTTTGACCCACAAATATATTTCAAATTACATTTTCAACTTTATTTAATTACAATTAAGCCCTTTGCTAATTTTAAATTAAATTTTTAAACTTTTAATAATTAAAATGAAGCCCAAATTTAATTTAAATTATATTTTCGATTTTTATAATTTGTAATTAAGAACTATATTATTTGAAATTATATTTGTGGACATAAATTTAACATTAAGTACATTTTCGATACAAATTATTTACTTTTATTAAAATATAAAAAAAACAGTAAATACTAATTTATTAATCGAAAATTAACTAAATACATCAAGAACATAGCAATTATAATTAATAAAATAGGTGAAAATAACTATATAAAATACAGTTATCATAGAGACAATCCTCAAGTTGGTACATGAAGGGAAGACACACCAATTCTAGGAGGAAGATGGGTTACTCATGCATAATGGGAGCAGATTATTTGTTTCAAGAGAAGGGGACTTAAGAAGGACATTTATGAGGAAGTGTCATGACACCTTATGGGTAGGTCTTCCAGGTTAGCAGAAAACATACGCCTTGGTGAAGCAAGGGTACTAATAGTCACAGATGTGTGAGGATATGATGCATTATACAAGGACCTATCTCATTTTTTAGTAAGATAAAGTTGAGAATTAGAAGATAATAGGGTGCAGAAAACTTTTTCAATTCAAAAGAGGCCATAGGAGATAGTCTCAATGGATTACATCAACAACCTAAGGTAGGAAATCTAATAGGATTTTTAGTTATAGTTGATAGGCTTTCGAAGTATGCAACTTTCATTCCTATGGAGAATTACTGCCCGATATAAAAGATGGCTTGCTTGTTTTTCAAGTTCGTTGTTAAACAATGGGGCGTTCCTTAGAACATTTTGACTGCTCGAGACATAAGATTTATAGGGACCTTCTAGTCAGAACTTTTTAGGCTTCTTGGCTCACAACTTAACACATTTTTGAGCTACCATCCACAATTGGATTCAAAGATGGAGAGATTCAATGGGCTATTAGAGGAGTATTTATGACATTTTGTGACATTGAATTAGAAGAATTGGTCATAGTTGCTCGATATATCCTAATTTTGTTTCAATGCTCAAAAGAGATTTCCTACCAATAAGAACGCTTTTGAGATTATCAATGGACAGTATCCATTATTGTTCCACACATGGATGGGCTTTATATTGTAAAAAATCCTAAAGCTTTTAATCTCATAAAAAAAATGGAAAAGTAATATTGAGATTGCTCATGCCTACTTGGAGATATGTTCTAAGAGAATGAAGAAGTGGATAGACACTCATCGCATACCGCTAGAGTTTATAGTAGGAGACCTTGTAATGGTGAAGTTGTTACTAGAATATATTCAGTCTTTATGCACAAGGGACATAAGACTTATCAAAATATATAAAGGTCCAATTATTATTGTTGCCAATATCAAAAAGCTTCTTAAGAGGTGGTAATCCCTAATTGGATGAAGGTGCAACCTATGTTTCATGTCAACCACTTGAAGCCCTACCATCCAAACATCAAAGATAAAGATCGTAACCAACCAACCAACCAAATATTCAAAAGAGATTTTAGCAAATCGAATCATGAAGGTGGGACGTCAACAACGACAAGAGTACTTAGTGAAGTGGAAAAACTTGGGAGTCAAAAAAACTAGCTGGGAATAGGAAAAGCACTAGGAGCAGTTCCAAAAGATGATTAGATATTTTAAAGCCAATCAAGTTGATGAGGACATCGAAGCTTAAGTGGGGTAGAATATTAGGATTTGCATATTGATAAACGAAATCAAGGATAATATCAATTTCGTAAATACTAATCCATTTTAAATTTTATTAATTTTCGTAAGTGTACGAATTATTTATAAAAATGATAAGTATACTCTCAAGGTCAATTCAAGGAAGTAATATTGTGTGATTTTTAAATATTATTCAAATTATAAAAACAAAATTAAATCTAAACATTCTTTCATAATGATTTGGTTTTTGAAAAAAACTAATCTAATACATAAAGATAAAAATAGACATGGATTCAACAAATACTTATACAACTTAATACATTCATAAGCAGTGGAGAATAATAGATATAATAATTCAGTAATTATGTTTGCTCATATTATTTAGGTTATTAAATATATAAATTGATATTTATTGATTTTCTCTTTTCAGTATGAAAATGTCCTTAGGTAGGGCCAAAATTCTTGTATTTAATATTAATTAACTAATAGGAATTAACTAATATCCTTAAGTGGGGCCTATTAATTAATTAAGTATTAAATTTTAGCTTTATTTCTATGAAAATAGCAAACTATCTAATCACAGCTTTAGACAAAGTCAATTAATTAGATTTTATTCAAGGTGTCTAAATTAAACTTAAGAATTTAACTATATAAAAGATAACTTTTATATTTTAAAACTATTTAAGAAAATATGTTGTCAATACATTTTCAAATAATAATTCTTTGTAAAAAAACCTTTAAAATAGAACTTCGCTCTTAATATCCAAATAATTAAATCCAAAATAAAATAGTATTACTTCAAATATATTTCAGGTAATTAAATCTTAATTTTAACTCTCATATTAAGTTTTTTATTAAGAGTAATGCACTCTTTCAAATAACATTTTTTATAAATTTTTTAAATAAAAATAAAATCAATATATTTTAAGAAAATGTTTTACCTATTCAATATTTTGTAAACATAATAACGTTATTATTATATCATATTCACTATTATCCAAACATGTTATAGTTGATCATAGAGAAATCAAGAATGACACAAAAGAAGCAACACAGATATATGGACTGCAAAAAGGAATATAATTATTACCTTAAAAATATCCTTACAAAACTTTGAAGAATTGATTCTAAGATTGAAAAAACTCCGCTAGAAATTGAACTCTAGAATTTTTTAAATCGAAAACTAAAAACTACTAAAATATAAACATGCTCTTCCTCAAAATTGAGGGAAGAACTAAATAAATTCTAAAAGCTAAAAATATAAAAATATACAGAAAGGGAGGAGAGAAAGTTGCTGAAAATGCAACTTGGATGCTTATTTTCTTGGTATATAAGGGGTCTTATTTATAGAAAAAAAAGTGTGAGAAAAACTTGTGTTTTTGCGGCAGCACGATTGGATCGCAACCAAATTTCTGACCAGTTCAAACCTCATTGTGTCACGACATACAATTATTTTTTTTATTTTTCATTATCTCTTTTATTCACTTTGGATAATATCAAATAAATTATATTTATTTAAGCTCCAAAAAGTGTGATAAACATGCTTCAAGTATTTTTCTTTATTTTAATATTTATATATTAAAATACTTGTAAAACACTACAATATACTCATTAATTTAAACAAATATATTTGTCTAAAATATAATAGAATAAAACAAATAAAAATTCATTTTATTAATAAATGACATTAAAACATGATATATTTAGTGCTTTTTAAGCACATATCACATATAAATGTCGCATGTATACTTGTCCAAGGTTATTAGTAAAGTGTATGGTTGTATGCTTTGTGAAACTTAGTATAATGGGTTATTAATTAAATGTAATAGGATATTTTGTAATCTTTCAACCTTTATGTTTCCTCGAGTAAAGCGATGCTTGATGAGTGCTCAAAAAGCACTAAAATTACCATGATTTTATGCACATTAATTGATTAAAAATATATATATTTATATGTTTTATCATATATTTATATAAATTTGTCTTTTTCAGAATCACGGGTGTTTTTATTGTTTTTCAGGTATTTTCACTTAAAAACGTAACTTAAAGACTCAAAGAGGAATACTGGAAGCAATACATCACAAATATATTAATAAATAAATGGGGAAAGGTCAACAAATATGGAAAAATTGGACAAAATGGGTCAAAAATGTCAAAAAGGAGAAAATCGCACCGCCGCGCCACCCAGCGGCACAGAGCCCCGCGCGTGCCTCTGCGCGCCACTCCTGCCTCACGTGCGCGCCCAGCTGCCCTCCACGCGCGCCGACGCCAATTTCGCCCCATTTTTCATGTGCAGCTGCCCCATGACGTCATACTGATGTCATCAATGACCTCAGCATTTGCACTCCGCGTTTTAACATTTTTTCACTCATTTTTTCTCTCCATCCTCACCTATAAATACCCCCCTTCTCTTCACTTCTAAACACACCTCAAAACCATTCTTCTCTTCTCTTTCTTTCTCTCATTTCTTAGTTTTTAAGCTTTTCTTAGTTTCTAGTTGTTCTTTGTTAATTTCTCTTAGTTTTAGAGTTCTTCCCTTTTTGGGAAGAACTAGTTATGTTTTTGTAATTTATTAGCTTTTTGATTCAATAAATGGGAGTGCAAATTCCGCTTGGAGGTTTTCCAGCAACGGAAATAACATCGAAGTTCTATAAGGATTTTATTTTCTTTACAGTTATTTTTTATGCTTTATTCTTACATGTTATATTTAATTTGTATGTGATTAAATTTAACTCTGTTGGCTATTTATAAACATGATGTAATAATAACGTTGTTATGCTTGCGAAATATTAAATAGGTAAAAATCTCTAAAATGAATTGATTTTATTTTTATTCAAGATTTTATATTAAGAATGTTAGAGAGAAATATATTATTTTTCATTACAAACTTAAATCTGAAAATTAGATTTTAAGGTTTAGTTATCCGGTCTAATTTAGAGTAGTGCTCTTTTATTTGTTGGTACAATCGCCCGGTAGTTAGAGTGAAGCTCTATTTCAAAAGTTTTTATAAGAATTATTATCTGAAAATGTATTGACAACATGTTTTCAATAGTGGTTTTAAAACTTGAAAGTTAGTACTCGGATAACTAAATTCTTAGGTTTAATTTGGACACCTTGAATAAAGTTTAAACTGTCTAACCTCACCAAAGGTGGCATTTAAATGGTTCATTTTCAATCTCTTAGAAAAAGGAATTAATTTAATTAACCAAATTAGTTATCAACCCCACCCATAGGTGTTAATTGATTTGTTTAGTTAATAAAGAATATCTAACCCCACCAAAGGTGGTATTCATATAAAAAAGAGAGAATCAATAAATATCAATTCATATCTTTAATAACCTAAATAATATGAGCAAGCATAATTAACTTAATTATTATATCCATAAATACTCCACCATTATAAATGATAAAATTTGCATAAATGTTTATTGAATCTATGTTTATTTTTATGTAATTAGATTAAAAACACAAAACCCAAAATATCGTGACAGGATGTTTAGGATTTAATTTCGTTTTTAAAAGTTTGAATAATAAATTAAAAACCACATACATTCCTTCCTTAGATCGACCTTGGGAGTATACTTATCATTTTCTACGAAATGATTCGTGCACTTGCGAGAGTTTTATAAATACATAAAACCAAATGAACGGGCAGGATTGGCGATGTCGGTTCTGCCCCGATCAATGCTTCCTTGAAAAACTTAGAAATTGGCCATAAGATCTCTTTATGGGGAGGTGGTAAGGTGACCCATGAAGGGGGCGTGCCATCGAAGGTGTTGGGTATAGCCATGTACTACCTTTCCCACATCAATGAGAACAAGTAGATGAATTTTATATATAATTCTTGTGCCATGATTTTTTATTTTTTCTTACTTTCTTCTTTCTTTGTTGCTTATTGTATTTGTATGCTTTTAATATGCGCTTGTTGTGTTATCGTGTGACAACTCAATGATTAACTTGTGACTACTCCTTTCTTACTTTATGTAAAAAGGTGCAACAACCAAGGTCACGCTAATCATGCTAACTTGCTTCCTTGTATGTTTAGCGAATGTTAAACGATTCGAGTGTAATTAAGTGAATCATTACACTAAACATGTTTTGTTAATTTTTCATGTTACTTTTTAACTTTAAAATCATATTGAATAATTATTGATTTTATGATTATGTTATCTCATATGATTTTTTTAAATTTATAAGACATATAATAATAATAATAGATTATCATGAAAAATCATCCTCAAAATTCTAAGCCAATGAATACTATACATTCATTTTTTTAGAAAATAGAAGAACAATCCATAAAATATGACCAATTTATTGAAATATCAATCATTAATGATCCACATTCTTATAAATTTCAAAAGAATGAATAAAAAAAATGTTGATAATAATTCTTTGAAACTTGATCGAGCATTAAGAAATTTTAGTTTCTAATACCACGTTAATGAACAAGAAAATATTCAAATAAATACATTAACATTAGACCTTGACAACTCAAATTGACAACATATCAACATGTTACTTTGGGAACCAACGTCAAAGGTTTTAATTGTCATGGTTTTTCCATTTTCTTTGGTAGTGTTCATTAAAAATAGACAAAAAATATTTATTTTTCATATTTTCTTTTTGATAGCAACCCATAATCTCAATCATTTTCTATTGGAAGCTTAAAAAATTAGAAACAAATTAATGAAATTAGATATACTCTTTTGATTACGAGAGAGAATTATGTTCACCTCATAATGTTGCTAAGAAAAAATGGATGCTATGAGAAATACATCTGCATATATCGATAAAATGATGATCGTAGAATTATCACAACAATTAGGGAAAAATAGATTGAGGCCTAAAACTTCAATTTACAAGAAAAGTATGTGCATTTAGGGGTCACGATGAGTCTACTACTTCATCCAACCAAGATAACTTTATTGAGATGATAAAAAATTTGGCATTAATGAATGAAAATATTGAAAAAGTTATCTTAGTTCATGCTACAAGAAATATCAAGTATACATCACCAATAATTCAAAAGAAGATATTGAATATTATTGCGAACAACTTAGGAAAGAAAATTTGTGATGAGGTTGAAGATGCCAAATTTTGTATTTTGTTGATGAAGTTGATGAATCATGCAAGTAATAGATGATAATTACTTTATGATTTTTTTAATAGTGATGCATTTGTTCGAGAATGTTTCTATGATATTATTCATGTTAAAGAGACTACTAGTTCAAATCTTAAAATTGAAATATATTGAGCTCTTATTTAACATAATCTTCAAGTTTGAGAATATTTGAGATTAAAGATATGATAGTGCTAATAATGTGAGTGATGAATGGAATGAATTACAAGTATTGTTTAAAGAAGATTATCCATCTACGTATTATATCTTTTACTTTGCTCATCGTTTACAATTAATAGTGGTTGTAGCTTTTAAAGATGTCTATGTTGTGTGGTTTTTTTCCCTCAAAGTTTACTTCAATAACTAATCTCGTTGGTGTTTCAACAAAGTGCGCACATTACAACAATCTGGAGTTACAAGATGAAACTCTATAATAGGGGAAGCTAAATGGGCTTTCAAAGCTATGAAAAGTTTTAGTTTGCATTAATCTTGTTGTTGATGGATGAAGTCATGGGAACCACTGATATTTTATGTAAAATTTTGTAATTAAAATTTCAAGATGTTTTGAATGCATTATGATTAGTGTCATGTATAGTAGAAACTCTTCAATAGCCGAGGAAAGATGTAGGGATGTCTTTTTGCTAGGAATAGGAAAAAAATTGCGAGTTTGGTTACTTACCGTTATCCGTATTATTGGTTTGGTTTTTATTCAATAAATTTCGAAGATGGATATGGTTTTTGGTATTAACCAAATATGAAGTAACAAGTATGACTATATTAATAACCATACCCGCTTGTATATGAAATTAATTATATTTATTTAATTATATTATATATTTGTTAAATTAATATGTTTAGAATTAATTAGGGTTTAAATTAATATGTTTAAAAAAAATGATTTTTTTCAAGTTTTTTTAAATAACTGTCCCCGAATCGTTACCCGTGGGCGAAAACTATTTCTAAACTGTAACGATTTTCAATTAGTTTCACATATAGATTTTATAATCTAATTCGAGGACAATTATATCAAAAACCGTATTTATTCATACCTGTGCCCATTACTACTTTTTGCAAATTGCGATATCATTTTCTAAAATACATCATATTAATATCCTATATATGAATTCTCGTTACACAGGGAATACATGATGCTCAAGTAAACAACAAAGTCATATCACAATTGATCTTTATTATCATTTTTACATATTTAATGTTGTTAATGGTTTTAAATTGATGAAATTAAGTAATACATTTCTCTATCAAACATTGAAGTTTCTTACACTTGGTTCATCTTTGAATCTCGTTAGTACTTTTAAGTCTTTTAATATTGATTACATTTATAATATTACTAAAAAAATTCTACAATAATGATTTATGGACTTGGTTTGAGTAGACAATTAAACTATATGAGCTTAATATAGTACATATATCATAGTTTCAAAATGTGACTTCTCATTCTCATATATGTTAGTAAACTTTTTAAATTGGAAAAATTTAAGATATATTTTCGATGGATAAGATGATTCGTTTAATAATGAATTTGTCTGTTATTATTATATTTGTAGAGTATTTTTTAATTAAATTAGAAAAATCCAAGATATATTTTCGATGGATAAGATGATTCGTTTAATAATAAATTTGTCTGTTATTATTATATTTATAGAGTCTTTTAACTAATGAAGCTTAATATGGAGAAAGAATTTTTAGCAAATTGTATGATTGAGAATATGTTAAAATTATTGATTTAGGTTTGATAATAGATGAATTTTATAATTTGAAGCATCGTAAGATATCATTATAATAGTATTTTATTGTACTTGTGATATGTTTATCATTTTAATCAACATATATTAGTAATATCGATAAACAATCTTTTTTAATTATCTTGTTATTTTTTTTTTATTTTAATGTTTCTCTCATATGGTTGAGACTTAATGTTTTATGTAAAATTATGTAAGCCCTCTTGAGAAAACTTATTGGCTTTGCTACTGCCAATTAACTGTTTATATCAAAATGCTTCAGTTATTATGTTATTTTTAATAATTTAATCATTTTATTTTTAAAAAAATGACATCACAATTATAAATAATTAATTTTTAAATTTTTATTTTATTATTTTTCCTCTAAACTATTATTACGATTTAATATCAGAAATTATTTTTAACTGACAACAATTACACTATAGAATTGATAAAAAAATTAAATTAAATTAACAAGTTTTAAAATTTAATTATTTGTATTTATGTTGTCATATTCATAATAAAAAAACTATACTGTTAAAAAATAACAAAGAAATTAATTTTTTTTAACTTACATACTTAAATCTCATTTCTCTCTATATTGTAATATAAATTTCTTTTGAAACGCTCAGTGGCAGGTAGAAAAGACAAAAGAACCTTACGTACATCCCAAATAATTGTGGAATATAACGAATCCAACTTAAATTAAAAATACCTAGCAAATTCTTTCTTATATAATGAGTTTGCTCATAGTATATTTTGCAAGCGACTGTTTTTGGATTAGTAAATCTCAAACAATTTGCATTACACGCTCTCTCCGGAAAACAAGTAATATTTTAGGTGGATTATAGTTTATATGGCAAATACAATAATTGTGGTTCTAGTTTTAGTGGTATAAATTGTGTTTTGCTGCTTCTTTTTTGGCTTGATAAATGACAAACAAAACTCTCATTATAAGCTAATTGGCGATGGTACATTTTTCAGGCAATTTGAACATCAATAAAAAAAAAATTTAATTGTGTTTGTAATATATAATATGCAGAAGCAACTAACACCAACTTGTAGGAGTTCAGAATTCAATATTCACAAGGGGATAACAAAGGAAGGAAATTGGGGTCCTAATTAACAAAACATTGAAAAGAGTGTTTTCCGGTCACAGAATTAAATAGAAGGGTTCAATGCTATTTAACACGATTTTTGGAGTAAAGTCAGCAAAACATATTATGCCTTTTATTATTATTTTCTTGGCTAATAGGTATACCTAATATTTTAAATTGGGATGGGATGTACTGAATCATCCTATCTTCCCAAATGGACCTAAATAATAAATACAATTACAAAAAAAAAACAATGAAAAAATAAAACATGATTATTTATAATAACTATGATCCCATTAGGGAAAATTTTAAATAGATGGAATGAAATGAAACAATTTTAACTCATGAATCCATTAGGAACATTAAATGAGACATAAGATAAGACATAATAACCTATTTGACATCTCTAGGTATACCTTTCATCCAACCATTTCCCAAAAAAATAGTAATTACATACAAGTTCAAGCATCATTCATGTTGCATCTGTCCCAAAAAATTGAAGGTACACAACTTTTATCACTCAAGTGCCGTTATCAATATAAAGTAGGTTCCTATGTGAACTACTTATTGGTAAGTAACAATTTTCAGTTGCCAACTACAAAAACCTGAAGGATGAAAATCCAAGTGAGAGCATACCTCAGTCGCAGTAGGAGATAACAAGGATAATCTAGCATGAAGTAATATGAAAATAAATAATATACCACCAACGAAAATTCTCATATGTTGGATGATTTCCGATCATGTATCATAGCGTTTTGTTGGGTTGAGATATATTGTGAACTTCAGTTCCAGGATAATTGTGCTTATTTTCTTGCGTTATAGGACCCTTTTCGCCAACAAGAAGAGCGCGTCCCCTGCCATAAGAAAATAATGGCATTCACTAAGTACGTTCATATTATATAGAATAATTAAAAACACCAACTCTAAAATTGAAGATAACTCCATTTTTGAACCGTACAGGGAGTTATTTAAAAAAATTGAAATTCTTGCTTAAGTTTTCGTACCCCTTAAACTCTTCTACAACACTACAACTACAATGAGAGGGACTGGGAGACCAAAACTCTTATCAATGACTAGGTCGTTTGCAACCTTGCCCAGGAAACCCACCTTTGGTGGAGCTCTATGCTTGATCATAATGAGCATTGTCAAGTGTACAATCTTATCTTTTCCTAAAATAATAAACCCTGATTCAATTTTGTTTAGGCATAAACTCTAACTTGCAAACATATAGAGAAGATTTCTACCAAAAATCAGAGCATCTACAATATCACTTAGCTCACATGCAAGAGGGCAATTTCTCAAGTAATAGCCTCAATACTCGGTCACTATGGACCACACTAATTGCCATCACTAGTAGGCCCTGCATCTCAGGATTTTTCCAAAACCAGCAAATAATGATTTCATTCTATGTTGTTTTGAGTCTTATTATCCAACTTTTGATTAGCTAATGCAAGCAAAAACACTTTGATCAAGCACCTGCTGTGTCTAGGAAAGATGTCAACCACAATGTTCTACTCAAGGCTGAATTCCAACTATCTTCAACATTAGATCTAACACAATACAGATTAGCATTAATAACTACAATGATAAAATTAGGCCTATACTTTAAGAATGTATGACTTGCTCGTTTTAAGAATTCATTCTATTACTTATCAATTTGAGATAAAACCACTAATAAGAGGAACTTACAGCTAAGGTGTTCTTTAAATTTTCCAGTGACACAGCAAGTTCTACTTGCTTTGATGCAGTTGCAAGCATTGCCTACAATAATGGAATTCCAGTTATTTTAGTAATCATAATCAAGACATGATCAACAACTCAAAGATAAAAAGACAATAGGTATTTACAATCACATTTAAAAGAAGGCTATCTCACTCTCTTCGTCTTTTGTAAGTCAAATTCTATAGAATTGATACGACTAAGAGATTCATGGAGCATGTTCTCTTTCTCCGGAGGTATTGTTGTGGGTTTATTAATGAGATCTGTAACCATTGATTCTAGATGCTGCAACCTCTGCAGGAGGGAATCCACTTCAATTTTCTGTGACATGCATGGTTGTAGAGAACTTGAATCAACTAATGGTTTATTTGAGTATCTCAACTGGTCCCCTCGACTCCATGAAGTGAAACTTCTTCCTAACTTTGAGAGTAAAAAATACAGACATGCAAATATTTTGAGTATATATTGAACTTGGGAAACTTGGGGAACAAAGCTCTTCAGTGGCCTCCGTTGAGTAACTTCAATGGAGGAATCATCTGTCATCACAACAGGAAGTATATAAATATCACCCGATGAGCATATATACTAGACAAAATTAAGAGGAAATGCAATAGTAAAGAACAACCCATTTCAGAAGGTCCTTAAGTGGTATCTCCTAGAAATGTTTCCTAAGAATGTGATTATTAAATAAAAGAAAAATGTACTAGACAAATTTAAAGGCCTGAGCAGCTTTAGCTTCTGCTGTTCACGTAAACCTTGACAGCAACAAAAAAAAAAGTGAGAACATACTTGTTGAACTGGAACTGGCTTCAGTCCTCCAAATATCACTGCCATCCCTAATACTTTTCTGAGACAAAAGGAAAAATATTTAACATATGGACAGTCGATTTAAGCTGCTTACTACAGAGAATGGGCATCAGGATAACAATTTCCTAATATCTAATTGATTTTTGTCCAATTCGCCTTTTATGAACTATCATATGATGTAATTTGTAAATCATAAATTGGATCAGTAGTTTGCAACAATGAGACATTGATGCTAGCATTTTATTTTTGTTTGAAGGAGGGGAAATAAGGTTTACTTCTTCAGCAAAAGATGGTGTTTGCAAGAATCCATGATCATTTGACCTTATTTCTGATCTTGATCTGGTTTTAGTACATATCATTTCACTGCCCGTAAACTGCAAAATAAAGGACCAGTACAGTGAAAAAGTGACATCATTCGAAGATGATAAATACATTACAAGGAGTTGAAGTTTAACAAGTCACCTTAGCAGACAAAACCTTGACACCTAGGTTTTCATTGTCAAATGAATCTTTAGTTTTCCTCGTATTTATTGTTTCTCCTATGTTTACCAGCTGCAGACAGAAGCGAGGTAGGGTAATTATGCCAATCTCAAGCATTTAAAGCTAATAAAAAAGAATAACAAATCAATTCAAAGTTCAAGTTTTTGTTTTGGGTCATTAAAGTTCAAGTTTATTGGTTATCAAATTCTGTAAATGGAAGGAGCTTTCTTCCAACTGAATCATACTTTCATGATATCAGGATCATTCCAGGGCCCCTTGTTAGATCTAAGGCACCCTCCTTCATTTGGACACGAGCAGATTCCTCCAAGGAAATCCGGAAGTTGACTGTACAGAAAAAAAATCCTAAAATAAGTATGATACAAGCCCCTGATTAATTGAATTAATTTACACATCAGTTTGAAGCCCCACCTTGAGTCTATAACCTCCAGCAGCTTGTTTTGATATTTGCTGCCTAAAACCTTCAAAATCATTGCCAAAACGTTTCAGATAAAACATAAAAAGCTACAGCTCTAAAAGAAAAATAGAGAAGTTTTTGTACGTGTATCTTTGCAGTGGTCCTCGGGTCAAGGAAGCCTTTTGCTGTGTTCCATAGCAGTTTGAACCCATTGCCAGCGTTGACTATGAACATCTGATGCAATGTCTGCAGAGAACTAATATTAGAAATGACCATTGGATTCCGAAAATTATTCCAGTTATTTTAGTTAAAAAAGATAAAACACCTCAGGGTAGTTATCACCATCAATTTTCTGCATACGCATAACAAGATCATGGGAAATCTTGCCAAAGCTCATCCAGTTCTGCACTGGAAATAATTGAAATCACTATTATTGCATAAGGAGGAAATGTCATCAAGAAGTCAAGAATGTATACGATGGTGAAGATTACCATCCCATGGACATCTAATATGGTTGTGGAAGAATGTATATGCCTTTTTGCTGCAATTGAACATGCAGGGAACCTCTCAGAGAAAGCTTTCTCAAAGCCCTGGACATGATATTTCAAAAACCGGTCCACTGTGGTGACATTCATTAACATGGTAGGTTCAACTTTGCCAAGTCTTTCAATGTAAATGGGCCTCCCCTCCTTATCTACACCATGGTAACCATGAGGATAAAATTTTTGAACTTCCTCATGCTCGTCATAAACAAAATCCTACAAAATGGTTATCATATTAAACACCTTTTAGAGTTATAGAAACTGGGCAATAATTAACACATCTTTTGCAGAAATCGGTACCAAATGCTAACCAAGACTACTTGCATTGTTTGCACAATGATATCATTATCACAATTTACCTTTACAATGAAATCAACTCCATACTCTTTCCTCCAATTAAGCATCTCTCGCCACATATGTACAGTTTTATCATTATCAAATTTCCTTGCCTTCAAAAATCTGCATGAGTATGATTTACATATAATTAAGACTAAAACCTATAACGGAACTTCCAAAAGAAAGTAAGAAAGAAAAGGATCTTACAAGTAAAAATGAGAACATTCCTATCAATATTTAATTTCTTAAGGCATGGTCTGACTATCAAAAGACATGGAGCCAAAAGTATCTTCCTATTATATATAACATTAGCTGATACTTCAACATATTACAATGGGACATAAGTATAACACATTATACACATACATCCTTGATTCAATCTTAAAGCAAACTAGTATGCCAATAAAAATAATAGGGATGATAGAAGGGCACAAAGGTAAGATTAACAGGATGCAAGAACGGATCATCCAAGTGAGCCATGCCAAAAGGTCATTACAGATTTTGCATTCAATCAAGGACTACTATGAATCTCTATTGAGCCCAAGAAGAACAAAGGGCAACAAAAAGGCATTTGCCTGCTCCAATCCACTACAAGCCACAAAAACAGTTAACCTTGCCATATTCAAAAAATATAGATTAATCATGAAAGCAAACATCTTAAATCTTGAATCTTGTTTACAAAATAACTTCATTAGTTCATTTCTTTCCACATTGGACTCTCTCCTGTATTTCAGAGCCATGCACAACTTCAGAATTTTGACTTTAATTTTTCTGTCTTCTTTGGAATACAGCGCCTATGATGTCAAAAGCAACTAAGCTTCAGCAACATGATTCATTTAGCAAATCACTATCAGTGTAATGATTTCTCACTCTTCGATCTGATGATTACTCATATGAAAGAATTCACATAAGTAACCTGAATCATACAACTTATCAACAAAAAAAATCACTTATCACAATCTCATGGCAATGCCAACATTTGAAATTGCGCTGTTACAAGTTTCATATTTGAACCTGGGCAGTAAACAATTGTAAGAAAATTTGCTTCTTGAATTCCAAATTTATAACATTATAAACTTTATTACATACATAATTGCCAGTCATAATTTGTATAGAGTATAGGAAACATCATCTATGGAATGACTCACTCACCTCAACATAGTATGATAGTCATCAAAGCTAGCCGGAAGCAGATCTCTTGCAACCAATGCATCACGAAATGCATTGACTGCTTCTTCCTCCTCTGCATCCCGAAAATCTTCAATGGTGATGGCTGCATATTTAGAATCAGAAACACGTTCACCACGCTTTCTAAGAGTACTTGTGAGCCTCAGTGGAGTGTTGATGGCCTTTTTCCTTAGAGATCTACCCTGACACCTCCTCCTCTCGTCCTCGGAGGTCTCCATATCAAAAGTTATTGATTTCTCATTATCCTCAACTGGAATTACCTCTGCTACAAAATCCAAGCGATTACAGATGAAAACAAAACATCAAAGAATTTCAAATAAGCTCTAGGTAAATGGTAATTAACAAATCTACCTGGCATTTTCTCCAATGAGCTCAAAAATCGAGCAATTCTCTCAATTAAGTCTACCAGAATCAAAACTTCGGTAGAACACTTTCTTTTTCTCTCAGATTCACTCTCTTGCTCTCACATAATAAATAAGCGTGAGAGAGAAGAGAAAGCTAGTTGTATTGCTTTCTGATTAAGATGGCATTGTTTTATTGTTCCTTTACGTTCATAAACTAACAAACAGTAGGTTGGAAGAGAAGGAACGGAACGCAGAGAGAGATAGATAGAGAGAGAGAGAGGCGTGTGTCGTTATCAAAAGCGTTAGGAAGGACTAAGGAGGAGACGTAGCGTACAACGGCCGCTTTGGCGCCGTCAACTGTTGTATTCTCAGTAAGTTCTTCGCAAGTTTTATTTTATTTTTTTCTTTTGCCACTCTTTCGTTTTCGTTTCTTTGCCGTAGGCGTAGTCTTCCTTTTACTAATTTCCGATTGTTAACGGGGAAGTTAGTAATCAAGTGCGATAAAGTGTAGTTAAACGAATGGTTAGGGGTAGTGCCACGTAATCATCAACTTGGTGGGCCCTGTGAGTTGGAGTCTTGGAGACAAGGGAGTCGGTGATTTGTGTGCAATGTGGATAGTGATGATGAGGATGTTATATGCTGATTTGCTTTCCATAAAGCCAAAGGCCGACCTCGTGCGCCTAGCTCATCGCTCCTACTCTGTGACATCTGGAGATATTATTTTATATCCTTTTTTAAATACCAGTTTAAATATCAACATTAATCAGATTCACAAATTTATATGTTTACATACTCGTATAAATTACAGAACAGATTAATGATAGCAAATCTATCAGTTATATTTTTTATTTTTAATTGTATTATTCTTTAAATTATACAATTAAAAATTAAAATGTATAATAACATTACAATCTCTACTCTAAATTATATATTATTATTTAACCTCAAATTCATCAGTTATTAATTACAGTTTCTTAATTTTGCTCACAAGGATTCTACACTTTCTTAATTTGTCAATAATTTTGCTATTTTGGAGTAAATCTTACCACTTAGCCCAATCCCCGAGCATAAATGATAATATTACAATAAGATTACATATTACTTATGGTCACGTATAGTATGTATTATAACATAATATTATCTTATTTTATTTGAATATCATATTATCTTATTTCATTTTATTTAAATTTTGGATTTAATTTTAAACATATATTATTTTTTATTAAATTTATATTATATATAATCATATATCATATTTTTCATTATTTTTATATTTTTACTTGTCTTATTAAAGACTATTAGAAATATAAAATAACTCAATTAGTATTATCTCTTAATCATTTTATCTTATTAAAAATTAACTAAGATTAGACGAAATAGACTTTAAAAATTAGTGGACTATATCATAAATTTTATTAACATTTTATCTCAATTTACACCTCTAATTATGACTTAAAATAATAAAAAAAAATTTTAATTCATATATTTATTACATTAATAACATTTAATTATGTTATGTTTGATATAAATATGATAAAAATAATACTAATAACGTTGCAAATACTTTACTATTTTTCGTCAAATTTGTAATAAATCTAATTGTATTGATGTAATTATTATTAAATTTAGTAGTATTTTTATAACAATTTTATCTTAATTTGGTGGTTAAAAACTATATATAACCCATTTTTCACCGAATAAAGATTCAACTTAGTTATATTATTAGTTATTTAACCAATTTTTGTATCTATGAATGTGGTTAAATATTCTTCTAAAATATCCTTTCTGTAATTTATGGATCATAATTGTTAAGGATAAGAAATGAATTTGACAATCTTTTTACTATAATAATTAACAATAACTCTGACCAAGAAAACTGATTTTATTTAATGATATTAGTTATCCTTATTTAAAATTTCTTTTTTAATAAAATGGACCCCAACTTCCACCTTTTTTAATAATAATAAAATTTTATTTTTTAACAAAATTTCTGTTTATTTCTCAAAATATCAGTAATTCCTGAAACTAATAAAATGCAAAATCAAGAGACTATAAGATAATATCTTGAACATTTTCACTAAAAAAAAATATAAGATCACAACTTAGCACTAGTTGTACTAACAAAATTATAATAAATAATATTCTTAAAATTTAAAAAAATAAAAATAAAATCTTTATAATATTAAATACAATTTAATTAAATATTATTTAATATTAAATGAGTTTAAAATATGGTAATTTAATTTTTTAATATTAAATAATATGTAAATTTTTTTAATAATAAAAATATATAAAATATATAAGATATATTATTTTTATAATTATAAAAAAACAAGACGAGAATTCACAAAAGTTTCATCACAGCATCACATCCCGTTTATTTAATAACTTCAATTCTTTAATTCATATAATTTTAGAATACCGTTTATCTTTTTTAACTCTTCTACTTTTAGATTATCAGGTCATGTTTAAAGTATTTTATTGGGTTGTTTTGGAAAGCAAAGTAAGAAAACGGTGCTCAGTGAAATGTAAAAGTATAAAAGTGAGTATAAAATTGTCAAAACATTAACTTTATAAACTTCATAACCTATAAAGCAGTTAAAAAAAATACAATATAAGTTTTAATGCTGATATCAACAGATTATAAACATTATACATAAATGAACCTGCATCTAAGTGTTCCAGTTATGTTGTATCATCACTTCTACGAATAAAGATTTTTAAATCCATTTACCTATTTAAAATAACGAGATTTAAAATTTAAAATAAATTGACTTTAAATTTTAAATTAATTTACTAATAAAATCAACTTAAATTTTTAAATTGTTCTATCCTAAAATTCATCTTATTAACGATGATTTAATGTCCAAGAAAAATATTGATCGAAAGTTTCTCCTCCCTTTATTTACAATATCTCAAATTCTTTACGTATAGCTTATAATTGAATTTGTTTCATCTAGATAGATTCTTGATATTTTTGCTTCATTGATTCCCAAATACTTTTGGATGTCTCTCTATTAAGGATGGTTTTAATAATGGTTCTATCAATAGCTTGAAACAAAAAAAATTTACTTTTAATTTTTTGAATTTTGACTCTTTAATAGCTTTTGATCTGTTATTGTGAGTGAACGCCATCTGAAATAGTAAGAATGTCAGTTTCAATCAAGCTCCAATATTCCTTTGTTCTTAGAAATATTTTCATCAACATGAACGAATGGTCATAAAAGCCATCAAATCAAGGTATGGTAGGTTGAATAAAACTTTCATCGGTTACCGTTGTATCTCAATCTCACTAAGTTGCAGTTCCTTAAACTCTGATACCAAAATTTGTTGGACGAAAAAATGACTTAGCATATAACTTTTTACAAATTACGGTCTTTTATGCATTTCATTAAATTGGCTTATATAGCATTACAATAGAGAGGACAACAAATTCTTTCAGATACTAAGGAAGAAACAATCAAAGATAAACAAAAGAAGAAATAATTAAACTTTAACTACTTTCCTAATAAATAGAATTTATTCAAATTTTAATGACTCAACATCGTCGTCCTTTTAACTGCTCCTTAGTATCATCTTTGTCTGTCTTGCTTGTGTGATTCTACTAGTTTTCTCTAAAATCAACGACATCTTCAATGGTTCAGGGTGGTAGGGTGGTTGGTCTATCTTGCTCCTTGACATTGATTTGTTGTCTTATTCTTGACGATGTTTTGCTCCTCGATGATGGTTTATTCTAATATGGTTGGTCTAGTTAGCTCTATGTTGCCTCATCGATGTCATTACAAAGTGTGTTGCCTCCTACGTAGGTGAATTCTACCTTATGTTTGAGTGGTGGTTGCTACAATCAGTGTCGATGGTTTTTTAGTGTCTATTATACTACAATTTTAACTTGTTTTAAAATTTGTAGATATTTTGATTTTTCTTGATTAAGAATATATTATTTATTATTTTATTCATTACTTGCGATTAATGTATTTGTTTAAATACTTCTTAAAAAGTTATTAATCTATTTTGTGAATCATTACAATCAATTAATAACGTCTATTATTATCAAAGAATTATCATTTTAATTACTACAATTAAACATTAAAATAAATTACAATATGAAAATTTTGTTAAATACTCGTATATATTTACCCATAAATATGTTAGTGCTACAGTAAATTAATTCTTGATTTTTATCTAAATACATGATATAATTGATATTTCTTATGTTTTAGATTATAATTTTGCTTCTTAGTTAATGAAACTCTTACTATTTATTATTTAAAAATAAAAAGGGAAAAATAACATTCACTATAATGATGTAATATTAAAACTACTCAAATCGTATAAGTATTTATTTTTCATTATTATTCGATTACAATAGTATGTAATTAATTAAAAAATGAAATAGACATTCACATACAATAATTACAAAAAAAAATATTTATAATATTACTCAATAAACAATTCTAAATTATATTTCCTGTAACTACATTAAAATTTCAAAGTTTGAACGATTGCTCAAACAAAAGAACACCCGCAATTTTTCTCTAAATTAATCAACTCTTATATCCCATTCACTTCTTTTTTAGAAAATAAGGCATTTTTATTGATTAATTTAAGGCCGCTACACCATTGTGAGAAGCCAAGAGAGTTCTTCCTCCATCCAAGTTTACATAACTTTCACAATTAAGCTCAAATTTAGCTAGTTTATGAGCAGCAAAGTTTGCTGGCCTTCCTAGGAGAGAAATAACAATAACAAGTAGCTTGCATCATTAAATTTTTTATAGCATCAATTATGTGCCCTTTCGTATAAAAAGAACTCAAACTACCATTTACCAACCAGACAACCTGTGCACAATCAGACTCAATAATCACATTCCAAAAACCAATATCCAAACTAAATTTTAAACCATACTAAATCGCCTAAAGCTCCGCTGCCCATGGCAACATACCCACTGTCCTTCTATTGGTAATTGCACCCATCACCTCTCCATAACTGAGTCTTATAACAAATTTCCTAAAAATGAACCTTGATTTTTAAAGGACTGCCCGTAAAATGAAAATAGTGCTTATACCTGTTAATCCTATTTATTTAATCAAAAATATGATCCGAAACAAGAAATCCATGTGGTCGAAAAATACGTAGCACAAAAGCAACAAAATTAAACAGGCATCATACAAAAGTTCCTTATACCAAACATTTCTGCAATAAGAAAATCAAACAAAATGTTCATTCCGAAAAACTTCAGACACTAGTGGATCAAAAGTCAGTAACTAGCAAAATTGATAACAAGTTCAGCAAAGAAATAATCCTTCCACAAAATTGTAGGAGCTATCTAGTCTCTAATATTCAATACTTGACAGGAGCAAGGATGTCTAGCTGGGATCCAATCTTCTCCTCTGCAGCCTTTTCAGCTTTAACTCGAAGTTTATTAAGATGCTTCTTTCTCTCATATACCACCTGCGACCTCTCCTTTCTCTTGTTTTCAAGTTCCTGACAGAAAAACAAGAGTTAACAGAGTTCAAGTTTAAAACTTAAATTTCACATTCAGCACACATGAGCAACGAAGTTTGTCTGATGAACTTGAAGAGAAAAAATATATCTTATATGCAGCTCAAGCACTGAACTTAAATGTCAGGTTGTGTTTGTTTGAGCAATGTAAAATTTAGACAACTTTCTTGTCAAGTATTGGGAAAGTAACAAAAATAATACCATTAAAATTTATAACCACAAAAATAACACCATTTATATTCACTTCGTATATTTTTACTATTAAAAAAAGTTTAACATATCATTTCATTTTGAAACGTCATCTAAGTGTTCAACATTAAAAGGGTGTAAATAGCTGTAGTTCATTTTGAACGTTGTCCAAATGAACGCCGTTCAAATAGAACTACAACTATTTAGATCCGTTCAATAGCAAACGACATCCTATTATTGGGGCTCTTTCTATAGTTCATTTTGAACACCATCCTATTATTGGGGCAATCTTTGTCATTATAAGTTTTATGGGTGTTATTTTTTTTTTAATTTCACTAAAGTAATTCAAATGGAGAAGAATAATAGTGGTAAATTCTAATACAATTGTGTTTTGATAGTGTCATAACCGGGCTCATGTTGGAATATAAGGATTGCCAACCCTACACTGAAAAACAAGAATCTGCTAAAAAATGAATCAAGAAATTATGGGGAAAACTATACTCTAATAAAGGTAGAAGACTGAATAGCAAAATAAAAAATTAACATTCATATTCCAATTACGTCAAACAAAGATAAAATGCAATAACAAAAATACAACAGCTTACCCTAATGGTATCATAATGGTTCCATCCAACCTCTGATGAGAGACGACCCAACAAGCAATATTTGTGCCCCTTCTGAAGCCTCAACACCCTAACATAAATTTCAAACAAACCCACATTACAAAATAAATTAAAATGCAACTGCAAAAGAAAAGAAACACATACAACTATTTAAAAAGAAAAACAAAACCATCAATGAATACTAGAGTTAGAGTTAGAAAAACACTAACTTGAGAGCATCTGGGATGACCATCCTTTTAACCTTATCATAAGGTGGAGGAACGCCCTCGTAAGCCTTCAATCTTGCAAGTGCAGCTGCCCCACGCTTAGTCTTGTGAGGAATCATACTACAAGATAACAACAAATGATTTACATTATAACAAAATGAAATGGACCCAAACACAAATAGAAAATAAAAGAGAGAAAGCGAAGAACAAGCGTCTAACCCTCGGAGGGTGCGCCAGAAGATTTTAGCAGGAGCCCGAAAGTGAATGGGACCATGAGAAGGCTTAGTGTTCATACGTTTGCGAAGGAATCTCATGTACTTCATTTTCTGCCTAACAAGTCCACCAGACAAACATATCTCCTCGCACCTCACAACCACTACCTTTTGACCATTAAGCAATTCCTTGGCTACGATCGATGCCAAACGACCGAGCATGTGGTGCCTTGCGTCCACAACAACCCTTTTTGCGCAGATACCCGATCCAGAAACCATTGTCGTTGACACCTTACCTCTCGCTCTCTGCCTCTTTTATTTTCTACGTACCACTCTTCTCTTTCTATGTGACGACGACGGTAGATGATCTTAGGGTTGTGACTGGGCCGGCCTCGGACCCAACACATCTTAGGTTTACGCAAATGCACGGCCCAAGGAAAGTCCTTCCGAAAAATCTCCTCATTTAGAAATTTTTTGTAAGAAAATCTACAATTTTCACCTTACCGTTTAATTTAGATTTTTAATTATATATTTTAGTAAATATATTTATTTTTATAATCATAAAAGTACCATATTTATTAAAAATATATCGTGAAATTGAATACCAGGTCGGTAGTTTCCCACTGATTAAATTATATTTGTTTATACAACAAATGCAAAATTATTCGTTATTTTAGTTCACTTTATGAATCAATTTATAAGATTTATAATTTTATTTTTTTAATGAGTTAAGCTTTTATTTTTCACGAAAATAACTTCTACTTTTCATTGCATTGTATAATTTTTTAAAATTTTGTATTCATATATTTATATTTTTTAATATAATAAAATTATCTTTGTAGCTATTTATAAAGAGCTGCGTAACTAAGTACATAATAAATAAAAATAGGTATTTTAATAGTAGGTTCAAATATTTGTGATTATTTATAGCGTCAATTCATTTTTTATTATTTAATTTTAAAGATGGGATAGTTTTGAGTATTATCAAATCACGAAATAATAATTACAAGACGGATACAATTATATTAATATTTGTTTTCATCCGTATTCGATATATATTATATTTATTTAATTTATTTATATATTTATTAAATCATCCACCTTTATCTTTTATTAATTAATTTTATATTAAAAAAAATTTAATGAGTTTGGAAAAAACTAGTTTAATTTTGGGTATTATTTATTATATGTTTCATCCAGTTATCTACGAATAAAAACTATATTCGAACTGTAACAGTTTTTAGACAATTTTAAATATGTATTTATCATTTTAATTTTAAAAATAATTATATTAAAAATTATTCATATCTATTTCCGTGCTCATTCCTAGTAATATATGTAAACATTTAAAAAAGATAGCAACTTAACATACATTTTTATTAGGAATGATCGCGAAAATGAACGAAGACAATTATGTTAATAATTATATCTATTTTATGTCAATTTTTAAGTTGATAGAGAGAATAATCATTATTTATGAAGATGTATTAATTTTTATATAATTTAATGATAATTCTTAATTTTTGATAATTATTCAAAAATATATCTAATTAAAATATTAATATAATATTGTATTTAACACGTGTTTTTAATTAAAATAAAAATATATTTATATAAGAATAAACATTCATATTTTTGCATTTTTATTATTAAAGTGTGATAAAATAGATTTTCTCAAAAATTGAAAGATTTTTTAAAAAAACAATAAAATAACAACTCAAAATTTGTAACTTAAAATAATATCCCTTGTGTTTACTATTAAAAAAACATAATAAGTTATTTTATTTTGAGTTTCGTCTAATTGAATAAGTTTAAAGTAAATTATAATTACTTAAAATCATTTATTATTATTAAAATATTATTTTTATTGTTATAAGTTTTAAAAATATTATTTTTTATTACATAATTAACTAAGGGTTTAAAATTGTAATAATCCTGCCGCGTGCTCCTAAATTCATATATATTATCTTCCTGAAACAGTCATTTAACAAATTTCTTAATTTTCTCGAACAAAGTCTTCTTGACTATAAAATTTTGAACAGCACACAATATTGTTAAAGATGACGTACAATTCATATTATGGTGAGAGCTACTAGTGAGTAAAATTTGTACAAATTTGATTATTGTTTTGCTTCGTTAAACAAATATTGTATTCAAATTGGTCTAAAATTGAAAACAAGAAAAGCCCACCTCACTCCTCCTAATTTTTCTTTTAATTTATTCTATAAATTCACGTATTCTTTACCATTTGCAACCATTTATTCTCCATTTTGAAATTTATGTCAAATATTAACGTAACTGTAATCTGACTTTCTTTTCTTTTCTTTTTTGCTGAAGGATATTATATTTTACATAAATTTACTTTTCTATTTTTGTTTTATTTTGTTTCGGGTGAGAGCATGCAGACGCGAAACGATAAAGATTTTTTATTTTAAATTACAAAAAAATACATCTTGAAATTTATAACGATAAAGACAACAATTTTATAACATTTAACATAATTCAATTATATAATTTAATATTAAATGAGTTTAATTGAATGGTTTTTAATATAAAATGATGCTATTAATTTATTATACTTTTTTTAATAGTAAAAATATATAAGATAGTGATATGAATATTATTTTTATTATTTTAAAAAAATTAGATGTAATTTATATAAAATTATTGATAGATTGTGTTTATAAAATGGGATTGCATCGTCTCATGAATTATAATTTTTATTTATTTACTAGTAATAACTTATTATAAATTCAATAATTTAAATATATTTATACTTAAATTAGATACATGTAAAATATTTTAAAAAAAATAAAACACATCTTTATAATTATATTAATTTTTTAGTATTAATTATTATTATCGTAGTTATTAAATTAAAGATTGTAAGGACCGAGTAGCAAATAATATTATTATATTTTATTCATTTAAATGAAAAATAAAAGAATAATTAAATTAAAAAAATTAAAAAAAATCAAATTATCATAAAAATCAATTAAAATTGTATGTAGCATGGTTCAAGCTTTCTTATTTGACTCTTTTAGTTTTCTAAATATGTATAACTCTTTTCCTTGATAAGAAAACAAATCATCAATTAAAATTAATTATTCATGTTTTAAGATCTTTAAGTTCAAAATTACATAAACAAAAATATATAATATCAAAATCTATCTAAAAACAAAACAAGTAGAAATGTAATAAAATATGCTTGAAATTATCATTAGATGTAAATTTTGGTGAAAAATTACATTATACCGAAATCTATATATAATGCACATATTATATCATTTATATTTATTAAAATAAATTAAATAAAATTGACTATCTATAGATAATACTTTGATAAAAAGCTTTAAAAGCTAAAAGGAAATAAAAAACAATAATTAATTGAAATGCTTGGAAAAAAAAGGGAAATGATTTAATAAAATGTAGAGTTTTTATTTTCAACAGTATATATAGAGTTGTTCTTTTTACCCATTGAACTTAAAAATCATAGTTTATTACTACTACAAATTCAAAATCACGTTATAGTATATTTGTATGCTTAGAGGCGTCATAGGTATTGCATTGGGTGAAAATTCATATATTTAATAATTAATTATTTAATGAATATTCGATCAATTTATTTATAAAAATATCATATTTTTATTGAATTAATAGTTTTCATATTGAAATTATATCATATCTTATATCAAATAAAAAAATAATCAATTAAATTATTTTTAAACAAAAAATACTTATTAAATTCAATCAAATCACGTTTATCATTCATGTATAATTAATTTTTTAGATAGTAAAAATATTAATTAAATAATTTTATTTTTTTATTTTTTTTACACTAATAAGGTAATAAATATCAAAATATTCATATAATAAATATAATTTTTTTAAATAGTTGTTTTGTATGATACGTTTTTTTTATTATATTAAAGATGATAATTTATACAGTTAATGATTGTCTATTTAATGAGTATTCGATCAATTTATTTATGAGTATATTATATTTTTATTAAATTAATAATTTTTATGTCAAGATCATATCATAACTCATAATAATTAAAAAAATAACTAATATAAAATATTTTTAATCAAAAAATACTTATTATATTCAATTAAGTTATTTCCATCATTGATGTAGAATTAACTTTTTAGATAGAAAAAATATTAATTGAATAAGTTTATATGTTATTCTGTTATATTTAATTTATTAATTAAATAAAATAATGTAATTGTTGTAAATATCACTTAAATCACTCATATTTATGTTGTATTTGAATTCTATTTCATGTATAATAGTTACTATTAAATATTTATTTATAACTGAATAACCAATTAATTAACTATTTATTTTAAAACTATTTATGAAAATTATTTTTTAAAACATAATAATATCAATTTTTTAATTATAATAAAAGTAACTTAAAACTTTATATTTCAAAACTTACCCATTTTTTATTTTATAAAATAAATAAGTTAAAACAAAAATAATCATTACTTGATAATCAATACTATTATATATTTATCAAATTTAAATTATCAAATTATAAGTTCATATGAGTCTAAAAACTATTTCATTAAAAATGTAAATATTAATTCTCTTGTTTTATGATAAATTTTTTGTTAGTTATCAGTTTTTTTTAAATATACATATAAATTCAATTTTATTTTATCTAAAAAATAAAAAATAATTTTTTTTTTACATTTTGAAAAAATGCTTACGCATGGACAAGTTTTTACCTTTACCATTTATACGATTTCATGTCAAACAATTATTTTTAAAAAAAATTATTTTAATATTTATTAAGATAATTTTGTCATTTTTCACAATATAAGTAGTGTTGTTTTAAAATATATGTTTAAATTTATATATTCTTAGTATTTTTCATCTATTAAATGACAATACATATTATTCATTAAACACACCATAACATGTATGCACAAAAAATTAAATTTATATGTACATTTTCATAAAAAAAATTCTAGAATATAGCGCTCGTAAACAAAGGAACTAAAGTACATTCTTTTAGAAAAAAATAGACTTAGACATCGCTCATCAATGCCGGATTGTAATGACACTATACAAAAATGATATAACACATATGAAAATTTTAATTAAAATTAATAAATAATTTTTACATGTCTTCAAAGATATTGTTATTTTTTATTATTATAAATAGATAACACAAAAATTAAATAAATTTTTTATGTCAACTAATATATAAACAATATACAATTAATATCGAAACATAAAATAATTAATGTACAAATATAAGATGAATATAATTAACACAAATTGATTATCATAAGCATAGTAATAACACATCGTCCAATAAATATCAAAGCCCCCGCGCCTTATAAGTGTTATTGGTAATTCACTCTCTCATTGAAGAAGAGAGATCTTCATTTTTAGAAGTTTCTTTCTATGATAGTTTTTGGGTATCTTTGTGCCTTCTTTGAGAAAAATGTATTTGGTGAAATTATTTAGAGATGAGTTCAAAGCTCATATCCATTGTATTTTATTTTTTAGCGTCGTTTGTTCTCATGTCTGAGTTTTTTTATTTCATGAATAACAAGTTGGAAGCTTCTAATGCACACAAAGTGTTTGAGGAAATTTTCAACTCAATGTGTTTGTTGGTTTGCCGCCTTACAGAGGTCTTTTTCGTGCTACGACAATCATAATTTATGTTAAATCTACTTAAAATTCCTCTTAAACTTCAGTAGTGTACTTGGTTTCCATTGATAAGTATATATGAAACACAAATGTCCATTTTATGAAACTAATTTGTTTATGTGTTATTATACGGAGAGATAGGTGATTTTCTTACATTTAAATTAGTTTAATTTATTTTTATTTTTATTGTTATAAGTTTAAAAATTTAATCTATAATATATATAATTATATTTAATAAAAATATTATATTAACTATAACTATAATTATAATATATAAATTTATTAATAAATATAACTTAGAAAGGGTGAAAGAAAAAAATAAATGAAGGTTGCAAAAAGGAAGGGTCAAAGTTGAGACGTTCAAAAGGAAAACTATATTATAAAAATACCCCATTTTCTCAAACCTGGCGTGCTGCTTAATATTTCCTTCACAGTTATTATTATTTTTTTTTCAATAACTGGGCAGCTGTTGATCTTTGAATCAAGAATGAATTTCTATGACGTTAGAGAATGGGGTCAGAATCTGAAACCATTAAACCTTATGTCATGTTTTACATCTTTCATTATATTTTTAATATTTTATTTTAAAGCATTGAAAATAAATAAAATCAAATCACTAATCAAACGATTATAAAATCCTTTCATTGTTTTTTTAATAATTTAATTCCTACAAAATTAAAATATATTGATTATATTTAAATAAAAGAATTAAAATTACATTAAATTATTAAAGTTATCGTATAAATCATAATAATATTTTAATGGGTAAATTTCTTCGGAACATTTTCATTTAACTATTTTTTATCTCTATCTTAATCTTTTAAATAATAGTATGATACATCTTTAATAAAATTTTATCATTTTTAATTTTTTAATTTATTAATTACAACAAAACTAATGATACTATATTCAGATTTAAAATCTAGAAAAAAGCTCGAAAAAACATAACAAAAGATACTTAATATAGTCATAAATCATATTTAAAAAAAATCATAAAATAATAATTATAATATTTATTTAAAATAAAAATTAAATAACGATTAACTTACTTAAAAAAAATATGTGAAAATAAGTTCATATCTAATGAAAAAATAATAACTGATAGAGTTTCTAGAAAAAAAAAATTAGCCTTATAACTCGTGCCTTATCTTTATTATTACTTTGATTTTAGAGCATTACTGACATAAGGTGATAGAGTTCTCATAAGGTCGAGGAGCGGTCCAAGGGTATGTTTTTTAATTAATACAAATCTAAAACTGATTTGATTGATTAATCAATCCGGATAAAAAAAATTGGGTCGAATAAAATCAATGGAAATTATAATTGTCATCGTATATAAAATATAATATTTTAAATTTAATTTGATGTACTTATCTAAAAATTTTATTTTAAATATATTTTATGTTCTTAATATTTTGGACCACAAACAAAATTGCATCCATGTTTAACTTATTGTGACATTGCTTTCAAGTTTTAGTTATAATATTTTATATTATTTTAGTTATTTTTTTTTGTTAAAAATTAATTATACATTGTGTGTATTAAAATTAATTTTATTAATAAAAACAAATAAAAAATATAAATGATAACGAAATTAAATGTACAAATATTTTTATAAAAAATTAAATATTGAATTTAATTATATGTTATAATTAAATATTAATATTTTAACAATGAATAATTTAAATTGTGACTATTTACAAAACTTTTACAATTTTTTTTTAAATAACTCTAATCAACAAAATATGAAAGGTGATTATTACGATATCAAAATTGTTATTAATAAAAATTGAACATATATTGATTATATAGAAAAATATATTTTTAATAATAAAATAAATAAAAAATAATTAGATTAATTTTTTTTTTAATTAAAAATATGTATTAAATAAATAATAAATAAAAATTAATGTCAATATTTTATATAATTTAATAGAATAAGAATTATGTTAATATTTAATTTTTAAAATTAAATATAATTTTAAATAAATATTAAAAAATAAAAAATTTGTGAGAACTATTATCTATTAATAACCGAGAATTATCTTACAAATATATTTAAAATTAATATAAATAATTATGGTTATTAATATAATTATCCTTTATTATTTTGGTAGTAACATTTATTTATATATAAAATTTTATTTTTATTATAATATAAGTAAATATATATTTTTTAATATTATAAAAAATTAAATATATTTTTATTAAAAATTAAGACTAAAATTAATTAAATAATTTATTTACGTGAATAAAAACTGTGAGTTATTTTTTTTATCGGTACATAGCGTTATCGACATAAAACCCAAAAGCGACTTAATATGTGTACACGGCAGTACAGAAATCAGGAAGGTCAAACATGAATCTATCAGTCAAACCTAAATTTAGAAAAATCAAAATCACCAAAACAGCTGCCGTCGGTTGGATTATATTTATTAATAATATTATAACATATTTTGACTAATATGAAATTAGAGTTTTCGTTAGAAAAAGGAAGGGAATCACCAAAACAGCCAAGGCATGTGATTGGTGACATGTCATCGCAGTCTTACCAACCACAAAGTATACACATTTAAAAAAATAAAACCCCTTCGTTCATCCCACCAAACACGATCTGCTTTCTCTGTTTTGCTATTTCAGTTTAAACCCTGAGTGTGAACAACACAAGCTTTGATCTGTTTCAGAGGCTTCTTCACATTGAGTACTAACGGAGAAAAGGGCTTAATAAAGAGACTAAGTGATTATTTTATCTGGGTCTTCAATAATTATGGACAGTGAGAATAAAGTCTACACGTTGGCCGATGTCGCTGAATACAACAGCCGAGAAAAATGCTGGGTTGTTATTCGTGGCAAGGTATGTTTATGTTTCAATTTGGATTCAAATGCGATCATTTGTCATCATAATTTGTGTTTTTCCTTGATGGGTTGTTTAGTTTCTGTTCTTATATTCGTATCGTAGACTGAATTATAACCTTCAGTGTATTGTAAATTTGTAATTCAGCTGGGTTGATCCGGTAAAATTTGTTCTCAATTTGGTTTGTGAAAGCTTATTATTTTCATTGAATTTCCCTTGAATGCTCTATATCTAGTTTATTTATTATTATTTGGATGATTTATCCGTAATTTTTTTATTTCTGTAGTTGTTTGTGTTTGATTTCTCTGTTCTGAAGGCTTTAGTTCTTGGAACAGTATTATGATTTTATCACTCTACTTCTGGAGCAGTACTTGTAAATACTATTTACTAAATGGGCATCCCTTAAATCTTCTGTTAGAATCTTGTGTTATTGTTCTTCTTATGTGTATATAGAATATCAGGGCCTTTCTTTAACCCAAAATAGTGGTGACATTGACATAGCTTGAGAACTGTTGGGACAAGTATGTTAAAATAGTATTGGAATAATATTATCGATAATCTGAAATGAACTGCTTAGGTTGAGTCGCGGACTAGGTCGCTCTCTTTAAGACGTTTCGCGGCTCTGCCCAAATTTATGCAAGCAAACACAAATTGTCGTCCCTCAGGATAAAAACAAATTCTTAATCTTTTTTCTGTCTCGAAACTTTACTGCACTGATGAAGTCCGGAATACTACACCTCTTAAATATTTACGTTGCTCGAAAATCTAAGAAAATAATTCTGAATTCTCTTTTCTTTTGATTTGCTATAAAAAACCATAGAACTGTTTTTTGAGTTGTTAAGTTATATTCTAAACTGAGGACTATTGCCCCTATTTATAGTTGAAAAAAAAGTGTAACGGTCATATAATTATGAAAATAACGGATACATAATTATGAAAATAACGGTCATAAAAGTAACGGCCACATAATTATGAAAATAACGATCATAAAAATAACGGCCACATAATTATGAAAATAACGGTCATAAAAGTAACGACCACATAATTATGAAAACAACGGTCATATAATTATGAAAATGACAGTTATATAATTTAGGAAATAACGGTCATAAAATAATAATAATTTTTTATTTAAATTCATTTCCAACAATTCCCCACTTGAATTTTAAATAAAAATAGTTTCATCGAGCAACTGATCAATTAGAAGTATAAGATTGTGCATAAGCAAAAGGTGTCTATCGACTTGAACCTTTGCATAGTATTGATGCTTTAGAATATACTAGAGTAACTCGTAGTTTTGAACTCTATCTCTAACAACATCACACACATAACCTTTCCAAGGTGTAGTTCGAAAAGCCCATGCTTTACGGCCATGCACGTGTATCCCAGTATAGTGAATGCTCTAGTAAATTTTGCCCAAAATTTACATAGGAAGCGGCCATACTTCCACATTCACATAGGTGAGTCTATCAAGAGTACTCCTGTAGCTACGTACTCCACTCCACATAGAGTATAGAACTCATTAAGAGTTTAATAATTAACTCATTCTTTCTATCGCTTCAGGACTTCATGCTTCTAACAATATAGAATGGGACTTCATAATAGCATGATTCATCTCATATCACTTCATGACTTGTTATTACCCTTTGAACTTATTTCTTGGGATCTCCAGTCTATAAGTTGGGTTACCATCATGAGTGACTCTTCATTCTAAGGGCATCAGTCACATTCCTTTCGAGGTTTTTGAAAACCTTTTCTCTTGTTAATCCTTTCGTCAAAGGATCAGCCAAATTTTCATCAGTACATATATGATCCATTCTTACAGCTCCTGTAAAGAGAATTTCTCTAACAATACTGTGTATCTGTCATCTCTTGCCATTGTAATAACGGTTCTAAATCTTTGCAATAGCCGCGGTACTATCACAGTGGATCAGGATAGCTGGTATCGATCTTTCCTATAAAGGGATCTCAACTGATAGACTTCTTAACTAGCCTGCTTCTTCACTAGCAGTAGTTAGTGCTATCATTTCAAACTCCATCGTAGATTGAGCCAATATTGTTTATTTCTTAGACTTCCAGGAAACAACTCCACCAATTATGTTAAATATATAGCCACTTGTTGCTTTGGAGTCTTCTGATAAAGTGTTCCAATCTGTATCGTTGTATCCTTCTAGAACAGCGGGAAACTTTTTATAATCTAATCCAAGGTACATAGTTCTCATAAGGTATCTCATAACCCTTTCAATAGCATTCCAATGCTCTACACTAGGTCTACTGGTGAACCTACATAGTAGTCCCACAACATAAGCTATGTCTGATCTAGTGCAATTAGTAGCATAACGTAAGCTACCAATGATGCTCACATACCCAGTTTGTCTAACACCGTCTCCGGTGTTCTTGAACAACTTTACACTAGGATCATAAGGAGTACACGCAGGTTTACAGTTAAAGTAATCATATTTCTTTAAGATCTTCTCAATGTAGTGAGACTGATTTAGAAAAATTCTCTTTTCAGACCTAGTTATCTTTATACCAAGGATTACACTCGCTTCTCTGAGATCTTTCATATCAAAATTAGCACTTAACAAAGTTTTCACATTATTCACAACATGAATATTTGACCCAAAAATAATCATATCATCCACATATAAACATATAATAGTGCAAATGTCATTTTCTTATTTATAATAAATGCATTTGTTACTTTTATTCATTTTGAATTCATGTGGGATTAACTATATTATCAAATTTTTCAAGACTTGCTTAGGTGCTTGTTTTAGATCATACAGATATTTATATAGTTTACAAACTTTATTTTCTTGACCTGGGATAACAACGCCCTTTAAGTGGGTCCATATAAATCTCTTCTTCTAAGTCATCATTTAAGAAAGAAGTTTTGACATCCATTTGGTGCACTACTAAATCATGGATAGCAGCAAGAGAGAAAAGTACACATATGTAATTTATTCGTGTGATTGGTGAAAAGGTATTAAAGAAATCTATATTTTCTCTTTGCCTATACCCTTTGACTACAAGAAGAGCTTTGTACTTTTCAATAGTACCATCGGGTTTTAATTTCTTCTTTAGTATCCATTTACATCCTATAGTTTTACAACTAGGAGGTAAGTCAAGTAAATGCCAAGTTCTATTATACTCAAGAGAGTCCACTTCATCATTTATGGCTTCTTCCCATAAGTTGGCATCTAAAGAAGATAAGGCTTCATTAAGAGTTTGAGAATCTTCCTCTAAGGTATAAACATAAAAATCAGACCCAAAGTCCTTAAGTGTTTGAGCTCGTTTATTTCTCCTAATTTCATAAAAATCAGACCCAAAGTCCTTAAGGGTCCAAGCTCGTTTACTTCTCCTAATTTCAGTGTTTAATTTCGCATTTTATTTACTAGTTCTAGTTATGGGTAAACAACTAGAAGACGAGCCCCCACTATTTTTAAATTTAAAGGGAAACCTATGTTCATAGAAGTCAGCATCATTTGATTCTATAACTACATGATCTTTTAAGTCATAGAATTTATAAGCTTTACTATTCACACCGTATCCTATGAATACACATTCATATGCTCTACTAGCAAGTTTATTTCTTTTAGGATCAGAGATCCTATCATAGGCTAAACAACCTCAAGTTTTAAAATAAGTTAAATTAGGTTTCTTATTTTTCAAAATTTCATATGGTGAAATTTTATTTGTAGATTTAGGCACTCTATTTAGCACATAGCAAACAGTTAATAAAATTTCTCCCCACCAATGGGAAGCAGCACCAGAGTTTAATAAAATTACAATAACTGATTCAGTAAAAGTTCTATTTTTTTCAGCTTTGCCATTCATTTCAGGAGAATAAGGTGCAATTTTTTCATGAATGATTCCATGAGTTTTATAAAAATCATTGAAAATATTGGAATCATATTCAGTATCTCTATCGCTTCGAAACCTTTTATTTTTCTATTAAGTTGATTCTCAACCTCAGTCATAAATATTTTAAACATGTCAAACGCTTCACTTTTATTTTTAATTAGATATACATAAGTATAATCTGAACAGTCATCTATAAAAGTTATAAAATAACGTTCCATTTCTTGTTAAATTTCCATCAAGTTCACATATGTCAGAATGTATTAAATCTAAAGATTCAGATTCTCTAACTACTGACTTATGTGAAGTTTTTGTTATTTTAGCTTGACTACAAAAGTCACATTTTCCAAAATCATTCAAAGATAGTTTAGGAATTAGTTCTAAGCTACTTATGTTCTTGATTATGTGTTTATTAACATGATAAAGTCTAGCATGTCAAATATTAAAAGAACTCAACATTCAATTTAAACATGCCATTAGTGGCGTACCCTTTCCCAACAAAAAATATTATTTTTAGTTATTGTATATAAATCAATCCCTATAGTTTGAGTAAACCCAACTTTGTAAATAAGATATCTTGAAACTAAGTTCTTTCTCATCTCTGGAGTATGCAAGACATCCTTCAAGATGACAGTCTTTCCAGAGGTAAACTTCAATACCACCTCACCAGTACCAACAACTTTAGTGGAGTAGGAGTCGCCCAACAGCACTTTCTTATCCTCAGACTCAGAGTAGGACTTGAACATATCTCGATCATAGCAGACATGGCGAGAAGCACTAGTGTCCACCCACCACCCCTCGGATCCATCAACAAATTTGACTTTAGAAATCATAACAATAAGTTGATCTTCGGTAAGGTTCGCCTGTGGGGCAGGACGATTCCTGTTCCGACAGTTCCTAGCCAAGTGGCCAGGTTTGTTACAACTATAACACATGAATGTGTTATTCCTTAAGGGGGGTTGAGGTCCATTCTGGGGAGGATAGTTTCTATTTCTATTTTGGTGGTTGCGGTTTTGATTATTACTACGATTATGAGTTTTCATATTTCTACCTTTAGGTATCAAAATTGCATATGAGGGTTTCTTATTGGTACTTTTTTTGAGACAACGAATACTTCATCTCTTTGGTCTTATTTTCGGGCTTCTTATTCTATTCTTAAACGGGTTATAATACTTTCTAAAGAAAATTCCTTAGTTTTATATCTAAGTGTATTCTTAAAATCTTTCTAAGCATGAGGTAATTTATTTATAATAACAACTACTTGAAATTATTCATCTAAAGTCATACCTTAAGAAGTTATTTCGTGAGCTATCTTCTGCAGTTCGTGTGATTGAGATTCCATAGATTTGCCATCAATCATTTGATACTTCGTGTATCTATTGACATCATACTTCTTAGTTCTAGCTTCCTCAATATTGTACTTCTTTTGAAGTGTTTCCCAAATTTCCTTAGCAGACAATATCAGAGTTATAATAATCATACAAGTCATTAGCTAATCCATTAAGAATAAAATATTTTCCATAGAAAATAAATTTCTATCCAGGTGTTTAAATCCTTTGTTATAGCTTTAGTATGAGAATTAAGTAGTGTTGGTTTTTCAATAATAAGAACAAAAGCGACATTTTACATGGTTAAGAAAAATAACATTTTTTTCTCTATTTTTTAAAGTGTAGTTTCTAAAAACAAAATGGTTTGTTGAAATCAGCAGTTAACATTTCAGTAGACATGACAGATAATAAAACGTCTTAAAATTGTTGGGACAAGTATGTTAAAATAGTATTGGAACAATATTACCGATAACCTGAAATGAACTGCTTAGGTTGAGTCGCGGACTAGGTCGCTCTCTTTAAGACGTTTCGCGGCTCTGCCCAAATTTATGCAAGCAAACACACTGCCGTCCCAGGATAAAATAGCCCAGAATCTTTTTTCTGTCTCGGAACTTCACTGCACTGATGAAGTCCGGAATACTACACCTCTTAAATATTTATGTTGCTCGAAAATCTAAGAAAATAATTCTGAATTTTCTTTTCTTTTGATTTGCTATAAAAAACCATAGAACTGTTTTTGAGTTGTTAAGTTATATTCTAAATTGAGGGCTATTGCCCCTATTTATAGTTGAAAAAAAGTGTAACGGTCATATAATTATGAAAATAACGGTAAAAAATAACGGACACATAATTATGAAAATAACGGTCATAAAAGTAACGGCCACATAATTATGAAAATAACGATCATAAAAATAACGGCCACATAATTATGAAAATAACGGTCATAAAAGTAACGACCACATAATTATGAAAACAATGGTCATATAATTATGAAAATGACAGTTATATAATTTAGGAAATAACGGTCATAAAATAATAATAATTTTTTATTTAAATTCATTTCCAACAAGAAATTACTGAAATATGTGGTGGTAGTGTTATGTCATATGCCGATGTGAGTTTTGGGAAGATCATTGGTGCAATTTGATTGTGTATAGTTTCTTCTCATATGTTAGAACTAACCTTTATGAATTTCAAAGCAATCTAATCGAAGATTGTGCCCCTTTTTTATTCCAATTCTTCTTTTCGAACAACTTGTTCAGCTTAACTCAGTTTTGAAATGAATATTGTGATTTTGTCACAGAAATGGAAGCTCATTGGAACCATAACTTTGGCTTTAAATTGTAGGCAACTTTTTTTTTTCTTTTTTCTCAAAGCAGCTTTTGAGACACATGTTACATTTGTTGCTAGTTGGGGATTTGGTTGTGTATGATCAAGTGAAGGTTGACTCTTTTAAATCTGCTATTATGTATGAGTTTTATATTCTTCCTCTGAAATTTCTTTGAACACTAAATCAGAACTTATGTAACAGGTATATGATGTGACAAATTTCTTGGACGACCATCCCGGTGGTGACGAGGTTATAATAGCATCCACAGGTTAATAGGCAGCAAGATTTGTACTAATATTTCTAAAGACACCTGAAAAAATAAGAAAAAAGTGTAGTACAAGTCTGTTACTTTTAACGAAAATGTATTTTAATTTCATATAATACCTTTACAAAAATAATCGTAAAAATACATTTTTTAAAGGTGTCAACATAAATTTATTATTTTTACAAAATAAATTTATGTGATCTTTTTGTAAAGTTAATAGATTTGTGTTGTCTTCTACAAATCTAAAGTATATTTTCGTTAAAAGATAAACGGACTTTGCAACCTTTCTTCTAAATTTACTACATGTAATGATGTCCTAATACTATGATTGGGTTCTAGGGAAGGATGCAACGGATGATTTTGAGGATGTTGGCCACAGCTCAACTGCTAAAGCAATGATGGATGAATTCTACGTAGGAGACATCGACGCGGAAACTATTCCGAGTCAGGTGAAGTACACTCCTCCTAAGCAGCCTCACTACAATCAGGACAATACCACAGAGTTTATCATCAGGCTTCTTCAATTTCTTGTTCCTATGATAATTTTGGGTATAGCAGTTTGGATTCGCTTCTACAGTAAGTCCCCGGCATAAAGTTGAAATAATTCAGAAGAGTAAATTGAAAGTGAAAGACACCTTATTGTTGTTTTGAGTTTGAAACCGCTTCTGATAAATTATTGTTTGGATAATTTACTAATTCCTAATAAGAATGTGCTTGCTTTTCTCTGTGAAATCTCAGTTTGATTTCTACTTTTGATTTTCCATTGGTTCTTAATTTTGCTTTCATCTTTCACAAATTTGATAATTAATGAAGGACATTGAAGATTATACTGCTCTGAATAAAGGGTTTGTCATCTGCAGTGTCTTGTGAATGTGTTGTTTGTGGTGAACAAGTTGTGGCAGAAAACTTCTAGTCTTTGAATCAACCAGTAACAACCCCTTTCTTTTTGTTTATAAGCACTTTTGCATTTTGACCACTTAACGTTGGTTGATTTGCTGCCAAGTGGGTTTTTTTTTCTTCCTTTTTCACTCTGATCAAAGAAGTAGTCGCATAGCATTTTGACTATCCACGTTTTCCTTTTCAACGTAAAAAGTTGTTTGAATAACATTAATTATTAATTAATTGCATAACCTCATCTCCTTTACACATGAAATTTTATTTTTTAACATTTTTATGTAATACATATATGTTTTTCATATAAAGTAAAAATATATATTTTTTGTATGTTAAAAAATATGGTGTATATATGTTTTCTAATAACGTTAAAAATATATATTTAAAAAAAATTAAAAATAAAAGCACATAAATAAACGAATCATATAAAAATCAAAGGCAAAAAGTTACTCTTAACCTTAACGTTAAGAGATTGTCATATTTAGTATGTGAAGCAAATGATTGGTATAACCTATATAATAGGTTAAATATTATGTATTACATTAAAATATATTAAATTATATTATAATTAATCTTTATAGTGTTAATGACAATCTTTATAATATAATTAGATAAAAATAATGATAAATATTTTTTTAAAAATGTTTTATATTAAAAATAGTATGTAATTTTCTTCTTACAATTTTTTTATATATTAAAATAATTTTATTATAAAAATTTATTAAATTAATATTTAATTTATTCTTATATTTTTCTTACATTTAACAAATAATTACCATTAATTTGAAATGAAAGAAAAAAATCAATATATATAATTTTAGAATTAAAAATATAGAAAAATTAAATTAAGTATCCAATATAATTTAAAATAATATTTTTTAAGAGATAAAATTGATATATAAGTGTATTATTTTTGTTATATAGGATGAATATCTGACTTCAACAAATCAACCATGATTAATTTAAGATATACCATTTCAAATCTGTGTACATGATTTGTATTATCCAACCAGAACATTTTCTTCCAAAAATGCCTCGTACATAATTCCTCCTAAATTTTCTCTCAAAGTTTTATTTTTTCCCTTAATTCCTTCAATTTTTAAAATTACCCTAATTTTTGTCCATTCCTCCTTAATTGTTTCTTTTTTAATCAAACCACTTATTCAAATTGACAAAGGTAGGAAAGTATATTTTGAAAGAGATAATTGATATTTTTACTATATATTTTATAATTTTCACAAGAATAATTTATTTAATAATAATAAAATTAATGTGTAATTAGTATTATAAATAAAATAAATAATTTATATCTTTTTATTATAATAATAATAAAAATTATTCTAATACCATCATTATCTCTATTAGTATGCTATAATCAATTAAATGTAAAACATTGCAACCCAAAAAAGAATATATTAAATTTTAACGATGAGACATTGTTACATTGAGATTGTATGCGAAGCAAATGAGGAAAAGTGGGACCAACAATAATATATGGCCTTTTGAAAGAAAAAAAAATTAAAATAATTATTCTTATGTCCTCGCTCTGCATTTAATTTAATTATAGAACATATAAATTAAATGTATTAATATTATTTTTAAATTAATTTAATTATATATAAGTTAACATAATAGGCTCAAAATCTTTAAAATTAATAAAACAAGTGTTTGACAAAGAGAAAAATAAGGTGACTAAGCATATTTAGCATTGATAAAGCAAACAAGACTGCTATTGAAATCAGATAAGCAGCAACTTATCAAAAAAATTCATGGTTACTTTCAAGGTCATAACATCTCATTACAGCTAATTCATTGTAAATAGTTTTGTGGTTTCAGATAAGGCTGCACTAGGAATTATTTTTTAATTGTACAGTAATACGTTATGGTAGGTAATAAAAAAATAGTTAAAAATATATATAATTGTGTTGTGCATGTATAATTATATTTAAAAGTTAAATTATGTGTATATTGATGGTATACAATATGTAAAATTTTATTTTACTTTTGTATATGCATGGAAAATAGTTATCAAATCACCTAAACAACACGCAACATCTCAAATATAATGATGAACATTATTTTTTAAATATTTCTTTAAATGAGATCTATTTTTAAACTCATTTATATTAATTAGGAATAAAAAATGTAAAGCATCGAGCAAAGGAATTACGACACAAAATTGTTTTGATGATATATATGAAATTAATTTTATACTAAATATTTTAAATTATGTACTATAAAGATGACAAGAGATAAAAAAAAATTGTATAAAATGTTTAAATAAAATAATTTTATTGAATTGTACGAAAATAAAAATTTTTGTTACGGGAACAAAAAGTGTAAATTGTTTAATTATATGTGTTATTAATATACATGAATATTTTTCATATAATAAAGTTAATATTTTAATTATCTTTTTCTAAGTATTTACTATACACCGGATATATATAGTAAGATGAGAAAAGTGATAGAAGTGAATTACAATTGGGGACAAATCTCTATTTAATCATGTCTCCTCTCCCTCCCTGCAATTTCAGATCACGTATAGAGGTGGGTGCCTTTACTAGAGGTGAAGGGTCACAAAGTGACATAATATGCTAATAGTAACAAACTTGTGATCGATCATCTCAAACAAAATAGTAGAAATTAAAGAAGATGAACTTCAAAAAAGAAAGATGAGTATGGAAAAATAAATACCAAGACACATATGCCGATCATAATTTGCATTTTCATTTGAAATGATCATAAATTTATAATCTTTAATAATGCTCAAACTAATTCTTCATCGAGAGAGAGCACCGGCACCAAACTTGTGCAAAAATCCACTAGTCAGGACCACCAACCTTAGCCTCCACCAATGTGTACTAGCCTGCCTCAGCCTCCTCTAGCACCAGTCGCATACACCTTCACTGGTACCAGTCTCTCGCGAATTCAAATAGCACCAACGCTTTCCTCCACTAGGCATCTCCCTCAGCCATCATTCCGTCCTCTAGTCAGTTAGCATTGCCATCTTTAACGACTCAACTACCCATTACATTAGCTTGTTTTTCAGGAATAATTTCCCTGAGAGCTTTCCTCTACTTCTCTAATGCTCCTTTTCCAACTTAATGTTGGTTTCGCTTCGAACCTTCTCCTCTGTTAGGTTTTTGGTTATGTTTGATATCTGATCTCCGTTTATGCATTCTTTACCTTATTGATTTCCTTGATTTCCTGTTACGATTGGCTTAGATCTGTTACTAATGATTTTTCTATTTTAATCTGCTATTGTCGGTTTTGATATGCTATTTTTTCTTTGTGATAATGAAAATTTTGATATGAAATTGCCAAGGAACTGGTAAGGGGGCACACGTTTAGGGCAGTAGAGTTGCTATAAGTATCTTCCAATTATAGTTAAGAATTTTATGATTTTGATAATTGGTGTTGGTTATAAGAAAAATATGTGAGATTTTGGCAAATTTCTTTGGGCAAGGGCTAAGTTTGGAAGGATAAGTATACTAGTTTTGGTTCTTGTCTTGCTTAGTACTAGTTTTTGTTAAGATGAATCTAATGTGTAACCATAGCTTTCAATTGGATAGTTGGGTATTATTTGTCGTCGTACATTTGTTGGGTTTTATCTTGGATGATAATCATTTTGTTAACTTTAAAGCTTTTAAAAGTCATTTACTTATGTTCTATATCATGTTAGATTACGCCAATGAATTTTGTAAAGTACTTGTAGAACGTCTGCTAATAGCTCTTATTGTTAGAAATCTTGTTATTGGAGTCCCTGGGTAACCATGGTGGTTAATGAAGATGGAGTCCTTATTGGTTTGTTATCTTATTTTTTTGTTTCTTTTGTTATGTTTTTTGAATATGAACTAGATTTGTATTGATTTGATTTTGTTTAATAAAAGTGTTATTTCCTTTGATAAATCTTGTTAATGGAGTCCCTGGGTAGTCATGCTTGGTTGTTAGGTACTTTGTCATGAGCAAGGTAGAGAACTTACCATTGAAAAATTCAAGTATTATTACTATTCGTATCTTCATGGAGGTAGTAGGGGTTGGTATCACTTCGAACCCTATGCTAATTGTGTCCTTATAGACCAACTATCAGATACTAATAAGAGGTGGAAAGAATCCCTATTTATTGCTATAGATAACTTTAATATTTTGTTTGTTGACTTTTCTCCTACATCTACCCAATACAAGGAAAAAATAGGGTTTTTAAGACTTAGTCTTTTATTATAATTTCCTTGTAGTGTCCTAACTTGTTTCTTTTCTTTGTTGTATGTTGGGCCTAAGGTGGCATTACTCCTAATTAAGAAAAATTCATCGAGTCACTCTATCATCTTCGTCCATCGTAATGGAGCAGTGATCAACTTACTATCCTTTAGTGGATTGCTTATTAGAGCCTGAACTCAACTATAGTTTATCCATAGTGCGTTAGCCCCTTAGATTTGGATATTAAGTATTTTTTGTAACTTAATATTTTTGATTTCTTTTAGTTATGGGTGATCAAGTCACCACACCTATTGAAATTCCCTCTGATCTTATAGTGAGCGAGTCTGGTCTAAGACCCATTGAATTGGATAAGGGTGTTGTGAGTCCATTTGAGCCTTTTGTTGTTTCGGAAATTTCAAAACCTGCCAAGTATATAGATGATGACTTACATGCTTTGGTGGGATGATCATGGTAGTTCACTGAGGATCTTGAGCAAGCTATTGTGGCATGCCTTGACTTTAAAAAGCATTTGGAAATTATTGAAGAGGCACTTAGTAGGGCGATTGGCATTAGAGACGCTGTTGAGGATACACGTCACAAATTGGAGACTCAGTTGTGGAAGTTTAGGGTGGAACATGCTACAACCAAGAAGATATAAGCAAAGGTCGAGGAGGTCCTGGTAGTAGCAAATGAAGAAGTCAATCATCTGGATGCTTTCTTGATGGAGGAACAGGCTAGTTGGGCTAAAAAATGAAGTATACTGGGGAGCTATATGAGAGCCTTCACTTAGTACGAAGGAAATTGCAAGTAGTTACTATAGAGTTGGGTCTAGCCAGGATCTATGTTGTGGTAGAGTATAGTGATTCTGACAAATATGTCAAAGATAATTTGGATGTCTGGGACATGGTTTTCAGACCACGAGGAGGTAGTTTAGGAAGGTCTATCCAAATATTATCCTCAATGAGACTATTTTCCCATTTCATAGAAATATGATTCTAGGTATGATTGAGTCACCTCCGAGTGAAAGGATGATGGTTTTGACGACTTTGATGATTCTAAGAAGATAGAGATGTGGTTACGAATGGTGTTGCATGTTTAGCCTTTTACTTTCTTCAGTCTTAGGATAGTCTAAATTTCATGTATTTCTCACTAAAGTGTATGCACTTAGCGGGTTTACTTTTACTTTCAAACTTATCTTTTTGTATAGAATTTTTTGGGCATGATTATGTCTTTTATGTTACCTTCCACACTTTGTTTCTTCTTATATTTTATTTTGTACTTGCACTTTTAATCATTATTTACTGAACCCGACCGTCGTACCATATATTTGGGAGGCTATAGAGTTTTGAGTTAACATACGAGTATGGATTGATGCATTTGTGTAAAATGAAATGTGGATCCTGGACCCAAGGTGTGTGGAGATGGGGAATAATTTATCGACCACAGCTCGACCTGGTCTAGCTGAACGAACAGGCATGGAAAATCCCTCTAATTGGCTATTTTCTAATTGATAGTTACACTTCTAGCTGGCCACTTCCTGGCCGGTCATACCCCTAACTAGTCACACCCCTGGCCGACCATAGTTATGGCCAATCATAGTCTTGGTCAGTTACATTTTTACCTAGTCACATCCTTGGCCGCCACCCTTTTGGCTAGCTGGTAGCGTTCTTGACTGGTCATACCTTCTAGTCCTAACCTATCTAGCCGAATGGTGGATCGATCTTTAGACCACATAGTGGCTCCAATAGGAGACTATTGGCTTTGAAGTTTGGGTGACGTTTAATTTATACCTGTGACCTTACTTTTCTTTTCGAGCCTTGTTGTGTTTATTTTTTTAAGTTGGGGGTGACTTATTGATCCAAGTGTTCTTTAGTTAAGCCCCTCGATCTATCAACCCTCCTGCTTGGAGTACTTTATCTTTTTAAAGTTGTCTAAGCATAAGATAGTTCTCAACATAGGAAGTTTTTAGTTACCACTTTGTTAGAGACTTATCATCTCTCATGTTTAAGCCTTATAAGCCTAAATATGGTGTAGGAATCTAAATATAATTCATGGTCTTGAGGTAGTTTTTAGGATCTATGGCCAAATCTAGGGCAATAGGAAACCTGATAGGCTGTTCTTGGTATTAGCTATGACTTGGACCATGTGGCTAACATATTGATCTTTTGAAAACAATTTTATGACCTACCTTGAAAGTGTAGAGTTTACGTGTTGGAATACCTCTTATTCACTACCTTGAAAATGATGTATGGAATACCTCTTATTCACTACCTTGAAAATGATGTATACCCTACCTGGATACCGAGCCTTTTATTGTGCTTAATTCCGTCGTATGGTGGTCTAGGTGCTGAGGCACATGACTTATAGGTTGGGATGCTTCTTAATGTTAGTTTTGACCTGGATAATACTATTTGTGATTAGGATGCGTCCTTCAAGGTTACTTTACACATTCGGCTCAGGCTCACTTGTAGGGTTGTTTTTTATTCACTGTCTGTGATAGGGGTATATTCCCGACGGGATATTAAAGGATGCTTAGTATTAAGGTGACATACCTCTCGAGCCACAACCCTTCCTTTCAAGGTCTAAGGTTGATTAAAAGACGATTAGACCAAATTAAGTTGTTCTCTATGTAAGCTTTGACTCGAACAACACTACCTGTAACTAGGGTGCTTCCTTCAAAATTATTTAGTCATGCCCAACTCTATAGTCCATTTGGTGGTCTAGGCTCTAAGAGGCATTATTATCTATAGATTTACTTCTCATTCACTACTTGAACATGGGTGCAATCTCTTACTGGATGTAGGGTACTGATGGTTCTAAAATTTTCAAACCCAGGCAACTCAAGCCTACTCTTCATTTAATTATGTATCTTTCGTTGAATATTCTAAGTATGTATCTTTGATTTGTGTACTTCTTTATAAGTTGGGAAATACTACATTGTGCTATGTTACAAGGCTCCTTGGGACCATTGTATCTTCTTTCATATGCCTTCATTCATCCTTAGGAACACTCCAGCCTACGAAGGGTTCAAAAAATGCCCTACCCTAACCCATCTTTTTGTCGGTTTTTTGGTCAATTTTGGATTGGTTTCTATTTCAATTCCAAGTATTAATCTACCTTTCATTGAATTGGCTTTTAATACAACGCCCAATTTAAAAAGATCCTGCCCAATCTATTTATATATATCATATTTTACTGTTTAAATTAATTATTATACATGAATAATCAATGAAGATAAATAGTTACTTAATAACATTTTTATATATCACAACTATATCATAAATGATTTGACAATTTTTTATTGATATAATTATGTTAACCCAATTATAATAAATATACTTTTCCTTCTTTTTTTGTTTATTATGCATACTACTAAATTTATATATTAAAAACGTAAAACTGGATAAATACAATGTAGGAATTAAGCATTCTGAGGAGAGAGAGAGAAGGGAAGTAAAACTGGATAAATACAATTTACTTAAGTTCAATCCACAAACTAATTGCTCTTTCTCCGTCTTGTCTTCTGCAAGGACTAAAAACAACAATCTTACATACAAGCTTCCTTGAGCATCGTCATTGTGTCCTTGCTGCTTTCTATTTAATTGCATTACGGTTATTGGTGACGTACGGTATACAATACCTGGTTATCCAGTTTTACTCCTAATTCGTCAACATTATAACCAAAGAATGCAAACTAGCCGGGTAAAAGAATAACATTGGTCTCCATAAAAAGATAGGTAAAACCGTATTTCACCCTCCACCACCTAAGCTGCTCCAAGAGTTCAACAGTTTTCTTTATCTTCAACCAAACAAAACTATATGAACCTTTGTGTAATAAATTGAAGCATTTGATAACAAGATATTATAATCTTACAAAATTTGTATATATACTCCTGGGTATTGCAGATGATCCCATAACTTCCCTGAGCTGCTTTCTAAGAACTCTGGAGACTAAAAGACAGACCAAACCCACCTGTATGTTGGATATTACCGCAAAGGTTTTTAAACTTACTTCCATAACTTAACAGAGGTGTCATGACTAGCAGATGCAACCATTCCTGTGACAGGTGACTGAGCCAAAGCTGCGATTATATTCTTATGTGCTGAAATTGTCATGCTCTTATTCTCAGCCATGTTCCAAAGCTCCAATGACTGAAGTTCGTGATTAAAAATAAATAAATACAATATCAATCTATCAGCTAGTGCAAATAATTATCTCGGTGTGATATGCTACGCACAACTAGAAAATCTGCATTCAGAAAGCCATAGCTGATGTAAAGAATTAAAGAATAAAACTGAGTTCCAAAGAGGGAGAGAGTGCCATGACAACAAATAAGAAATATAAGTCCATGTTATCTCTTCCACCAATGTTGATGCATGCATCTCCATGATATCTCTCTTCCTAACAACTGTTGATGTATAAGCTATTCCAACAAGACAAGTTGAATATAAAAGAATAAATGAAGCATCTTCGCACCATGATATCAGTATTAGTCAAGCAGGGATTGCAAAAGAGTTCAATGATGCATGCAGGTTTATGTTTCATATACCAGCAACCAATGCATTCAATTTTCACTAACCAAGTCACGCATTAGAGAGCAAAGTTACTTACTGAGATTCCCCCAATCACCAAAAGAGTTGAATAACTTGGATGAAATACACAAGAATGGAACTGGTTCCCATTGGAGCTCAACTCCTGAATACAATCTCCTGTAGCTAATGACCAAATCTTTACCAAGCTCTGACTAACAGAAGCAAGGTAGTCTCCATTTGCTTCCCAACAAATATAATTGACCGCTTCAGAGTGTCCCTGATAACAATTTGAAGTAGATTGTTGATGATAAGAAGTGATTAATTCTTCCAAGGGAACACCAGATCTCCAAGTACAGGTCAAAGCAAGGTAATATCGGGAAATCAATCCCAGAACTAATATCAGAGATGTATGTCTCAAAAAGCCACCGTTTAGCTTAAAAGTCATAGGGGATGTGACACTTTAACTGTTAAATGTATATTAGGTGTACAAAATAATTGTTGGTTCATTCCCCAATAGTTTGAGCTTTTTGAGAGGAATGGTAACCAATAACTTATTACATGGTATAGAGTCCAATTCCTATGTTCCAACTCCTACAATTCTATTTGTTGAATTTCAAATGTTGAGCCTAAAATAAGTATAGATCTCACATTTGGGGGAGTGTTAGATACATTAAATGTTTGTTGTACCCTGTCCCAACAACCTAGGGCTTTTGTTACCAATAACTTCTAACATTTACATTTTCAGATTTTCTACACATTCCTTTCTCTAGTTGAAGCCAAGACAGCCACAAAACCATAAGAAACCCATACATATATGTTCACTGCTCAATAGGACTGACGGCCACTTGGAAGGAAATCTTTAATTTCCATTACAGTTTGACAGTATGGTGGCGTTTTGGTTCACAAAATTAACAATAGATTAATTATTTATTATTATTATTATTATTGTTTGCATGATATGAGAACACCCATTTACAAGCAAATACCTGTAGTGAGTAAGTTTGCTCGTTAGTCTCAACATCAAAGATGGAAACTACTCTCTCTGATGCTGCTGCCAGTAGATTTCCAATTTTGGGTTGAAATCTAACTTGTGCAGTGCCACCCTACTCATAGAGAAAAGAAGTTTACTAAATAACCCAATGCAGATTTTGCAAAAGAAAAAATAAATAATAAATATGGAATCAATAAAAGATAAAATGGAAACCTTGGATTTGCGGGCACAGGAGAATGGATTGATGGTCAAGTAGCGAATTTCGTTATCATTATCGCAGAAACACAAAAGATCAGTCTTCTGGGGGTGGAAATCCAGGGACGTAACTGGTGAACTGTGCTCTGTATACGCTTGCAAAGAATAGCTTGGCTGCCATAATAGCATGAAACGTCAGCTCAACACTTTCCTCAGAAAAAAAATCCTATTTTGAAAGAAACCAAATGACATAAAGTTCATGTCTACTGCTGTTGAAAACAAAAATGCAGCAGAGCAAACTGGATCTTTTAGAGTTAGACCACAATTAGTACTTTGAGCTCACAAATTAGAAGTCTAAAGAAACCTAACATGTACACAAAAAGCAAAAGAAAAGGAGAACAAAGATATTTACATTGGCTGCATTCCATAATCGAACAGTCGTATCACAAGAAGCTGTTGCCAGCTGAGTTGAATTTGGTCTGAAACGAACATCTGTAATAACAGACTTGTGTTCTTCAGGAGTACTTTCTCTTTGCAAGGTATCCATATTCCAGAGAACAACCTGATATAGAACACAAGAAAAATGATTACACTGACTCCTGAATAAATATTTAATGCGTTCATTCTAAGTTCTTAATTTATTTTTAAGATGCTCACACATTTAACTTTTGATGCCATCACAAAGAGATACACTGCCAATAGACCGGAGTTTCTAAGTTAAGGGAAACTAGTAAGACTAAGACCTACTAGTGGATATATACAGGCATTGAACAATACTATCAGAAAACCTCAAGAGGGAGATTATTATCCCCTCACTATCATACCGTAAAGCAGGCATCATCAGACAGACAAACACCTTCTTAGTTATTGGCATCATAACTTATCCTCCGTATTTAAAAGAAAGGTATAAGAAGTTAAAACCATATTAATAACTCCGAACTAACATTCAGACAGCACATTTGTGCTCATATGCATGCCAGCAGAAAGTTAGCCACTGATAGAAAAAACAAATTACAGTATTCATTAGTACCACATTACTTTCTACCACTAGGCATAATACCTTTTTGTCATGACCAGCACTAGCCAGCAATTTCCCATCTGAAGAAAAGTGGCAACAAGTTACTTCACTATTTCTGGTGCTTATACAACCAACCTCACCAAACGTAAAACCTGTGATGGAAGACACAGCCATTAGTATATAAGTGCAAGAACAGTAACTCTTTCTCTCTTTTTAGGTTATGTATTGTTCTATATCCAAAGACAATTTTCTTGTTTTTGATAACAATGATTAGAACTTTTTTGTATGGATTTTCTATTTTCAAAAACAACTTTTCAAGTTTATATATTAAATATATCAACAAACATCGTTTCATATTCTTTATAAATTTGAAACTCATTTTCAACCTAACATTTAATTTAAAAATATTATTAAATTATACCAGCATTAAAAACTATTTTCTTGACTATGAAAACACGTATTCATAAACTAGTTTCCAAATTCAACCTTGTTTTCACAAACATGTTTTGAGTTCAGATCCAAACATAGCCTTCAAATTTACACGTGCATAATGTAGTATATTCTCTTAGCTATTTTTCTTTTGAGTAAGGTTGTATAGCACCAAGGTGGCTTGAACCCATGGCAGAGATCAGGATACAATAGCCAGTACAGATGGGCTTTCTCGATGAGCATATAAACGTGGAAAATTACCTTTAGAAGAGTCTTTCCGGAGCTCTGCAGGACTTTGCTTTATTGTTCCATATAGGTCTGTTCCATCACCTGCGTCATTCGACAAAAATGACTCGACGTTATCTTCTAAAGAACCAACATCTCCAAATCGATCCATATCATCCTGCATTATAAAATCATATCCTTAGAAGCATGGTACTCTCCAGTTTATCTAATGTATCATTTACAGCACTTAAAATAAAATAAAATACATGCAAACCAAAGTACAAAAAAGCCATCACTGTCAAATATCACAATGAACTACTTGTAACCCCATTAAGACAAGTAAACTAAATAATCAGTATTTAGATCACAGCCCAAGGAAAATGACTTGAGTATGTTCTTTAGGATTTTCGATTTATTTAAATATGTATGCCAGCAAGAGAGGAGGTAATGAAAAATTCAAAACCATAACATACTAGAAAATACCAGCAAATTTGAAGATGAAGCAAGACCTCCTGTTCCCTCTGGACCATACATCAACAAGCTTTTTGGCATACTATTAACATGCTGCATGTTACTTGCAGTGTTTAGTCCATCACCAGGTGTATGAGTTACCTGCGGAGAGCCAGGTGAAGGCCCAACTGTGTTTCCTGTTCCAGTACTGTTAGCAAGACCAGAAGAAGAATGCTGTTTCCTTTTTCTGCTGTTCTGCAGAATTTAAAAGGAATAAAAAAGAGTTATAGGTTGATTAGCATATCTGCAAATAAAAGAACCCACACTTTCTAAACTGCAACTAAACTGCAACAGCATATCAAGGCAGCAGGAACTGCACTGTGGTTGCAAAAAGATTTTTTGTCGAATAATTATCCTTTCTTCATTTGTTTTTATTGACTCAGCCTTTGGTTCCAAGGGCCAGTGCTAAAAATTTCACTAATAAATACAGCCGAGTATAGAATAGAAAGCACAACCTGCTGCAGTTGCTGCTGTTGCAATTGGTCCTGTTGTTGGGATGACGATTGGTGCATTTCAGTCATCTTCATCTGTTTAACACACACAAAAGATGAAGCTCAAGCATTTGTAACCAACCTCTTAAATGACTAATGTTTGTGAGAACTTTGAGCTTTAAGTTTCAACAGATCGATAGATTCAAAAGGCAACAAGCAAGTATTTAATAAGAGGGTATACAGAAAAATTTCATGCAGTGCAGACATCAGAATGTGGGCACATTTAGACCGCACACACACATATATCAAGAAGACAAAAACTGCACATGCACACTCACACGCATATATATCAAGAAAACAACTGCCCATGCACTTACGAAGTTAAATCAAAATTTAGCCACTCTAAAAATTTCCTACGCAGAATCACTCTCCCTATGTGTGAACCATACATGGCACTAGATCGCATACATGAGAAAAGGAATTTTGAGATACTCAGAATCCTTTTAATAATTGTTTAGTTGTTCATATGATATCGGAAAAGAAAAATCTAAAATTCAGTTAACTAGAGCCTCTTACCAGCAGGTTTTGTTTTGACACAAATTGTGAAAGCAGTATTGATTTTATTAATAACATGCCTATACTGTATGCATATGTGGAAGCTACCAAATAGCCATAATCAAGAAAACAGATCTATAATGAGCAAAAACTAAAAGAATTACATGTCAAAGAAAGCTGTGTTCACCTCTGGGAACAATAAACAGTAACTCTGTAACTGCAGGTATATGAACTACATATTAATACTTCAAATCTTTACTATACGCCTTGGTTCTTGAATTCACAAAGGAAAAGGACCATCGTGGAGAAATTTTATGTGATGAAAACCATAAAGGTATAATGTTACTTAAATGCGCATGCAAGTTAGCTTTCAATGAATGCTAATCGCTGAGATGCAACTTACCTTTGGTGAACTTGACTGCATTGGAGAGCATATAGAACTATCATTCCTTGTAGACTGACCATCTTTGGCACTCAAGCTACTTCTTGGCAGTCCAGAAAACCTACGGGGATCCATGTCTCCGTAATTAGCTAAAGTCCCAAGGTTGCTTTGCACCTGTGCCTGCGCCTGCGCCAACACTTGTTGCTGTGATGCCAAAAGACACTGACTTTGGGTTGGAAAATTAGGTTTTTGTCCTTGTACACCCAAGCTTGGTCTTAGTTGGTCTATTCCCTGGTTATGTAGGTTCCATACTAAGGATTTTACATAAATTCATGAGCAGGACATAAAGAGCAAAAAGAGTCATGTCTAACTCACAGTAAGTGGCCAACCCTTCAAAGGAAGACCAGTGACATCTTGAGTCAATCCTGAAAAAGGGAAAGCAATTAATCACACAATATATAGGCATAAAATATCAATGGATACATTCTGCAGTTATTTTAGAGGACCAGAGAGGTAGTCAAGAGTCATGACACACGTGGTATTATATGAGACTGAAATTGCTATTAATATAATTCAACTGGACTGCACAAGGTAACCTGCGATGCTATGTCCAGACTTTGACTGCAAAACTGATTGACGATAAATCAACGCAGGATCCATAGACAAACTTTTTTGAGTTGAGCCAATGTTGACCTCACTTTTGACATCCTACAAATTTCGCATATTAAATTGCTCGGTATGGCCATTCGAAAAAAAAATGAAATAAGTAAAAGAACGCCAATGTCGAAGGAGGAGTAAGCTCAGAGTTTGAGTAGTTACTGTGGCCAAAGGAGTTCGTGTTTGGATTTGTTGAAAAGCTGCAATGTTTGAATTGCCTTGCACCAACTGGCTGAATCCGTAACAAGAAAAAGAAAAAGGAAAAAAGCATAACGACTTAAACCATCCATGTAAAAAAAACAGCAGAACTCAAGAACATAATTGAAAGTAATATTGGAACATAAAGAAAAGTAAAATATACCCTTGGTGATCGGTTGTTGACTTTAGAAGGGCCATCCTATTTGTATCCATAATTGCTGGAAGTGAATCAGAATCCATGGAGTGAGATTGTTTCATACGTTCTTCATACATTTTCATGGCCAATATGCTGGCTGATGGCTGCCCCATCACACCCTCAGAGTTTATAGAACTAATAGAACCAGAAAGAGCAGGAGTACTAGGATCCCTGCGCTGTAAAGCATTGCGCTGCTGCAATAGTTGCAGTTGTTGTTGCTCCCTGGCTTTAACTTGTTGTGCCTGTATATCATAAAGGTACAAGAATACAAAATTAAGAAAAGAATGTTTAAATGTTTGTCTTAACAGCAAATTTACTCAACCACCAAACTGATACATATAGAAGGACCTCAATATAAGTAGCAGCAGGCTCAGAATGTTTATCATTTGTCCTTGCAATGAATATGTCCCAGAAAACAGACCACCATTCGAAGAGAAATCCTCCTGGTGCATCGATTGCTGCAAATTGACACTGAAAGTTATGTATCATATTACTCTTAGTGTGAACCTCAATTACTTTTGCTTATACCATAAGGGGCATGAGTTATCACTTCTTCAAGTGCCATCTACCTGTCCTTCGCTAGTTCATGTGATTTTTTTTGACAGATAAATGGTCTTTTGAACCCACACCATGTAAAGAAAATAAATAAGGGGTAAGAGGGAAACCCGGAAGATTCAATTACAAAGTTTGAATCATTCTAAAATGTCACAATTTTAAATGTTCAAAACCCACTAATGTTAGTCACAGCCACAGGGTCCAACTGGATTTTTGCAATGTATCTAATTAAACGTTACCTACTGGATCGGTGGCAACCTTCCCCTCGGTCACAAAAGCTTGAGCTGAAGCATGTAACTTTCTTTTCAGCAAATAATCATAAATATAAACATCAAGCCTGCAGCAGAAAAGTAGGTAAGGAATGAGACACATACAGAACAAATAGAGGCGAAGGGTCCTAGAGGTCCATTTGTTCTTGAAAATTAACAGTTTAGCATTATAAATCACTAAATTTTTCAAAAGAGGCAAATTGGCTTTAATTTCCACTGTCCTCTTACAATGTAAAGGAAATTAGCATCCAATGTGCTACAATTAAAAGGGGGGGAAAAGGTATTTTTCTTATGAAAGGAAAAAGGAAAATAAATAATGAAAAAACTAGATCGAAGGAGTAAGAGGTGATATAAACTGAGAGACAATAGACGAATTTTTTCAGAGAGCAACTAATCATCTCTGCAACTCCAAAAAATTGGCAGTGAGGAACAAAATTGAAACAGCTTGCTTTGCAATCAATCATGCATCACTTACATCTTATCCGCTTCCCAATTACTCTGTGCCATGTTTTTTCTGTAAATGTAAACAAAAGAATAACAAGAAACCAATGTTGTTTCCTGCAATCAAATCATCATAGCATCAGATCAGTTAATAGAATAAACTAAACTTCAAAAGCATATATGTAAAGGCTAGCTAGGCGAACAATAATAGCAATATTCTTCGAGGGAGGGGTGGGGGTAAAAAAACACAGAATTTTACATACTCTTGTTGGGGTAAAAAAAAACAGCGATTTCACAACAATATACTCCATTTAACCCGAGTTAATTCCTCAGCAACCAATCAACGGACAAATTCATAAACAAAATCAATCTGATTAAAACTGTAATCCAATCTTACCAATGCGATAGATCAACACCTACAACACCACGCAGCAAGATTTTGACCTCACAGAAGCCAATAACAACTACATTAACCATTAAATTGAACAAAATTCATTAAAATCAAACCTTGATCAATAAGCTTGCAAAAAAAAAAAGAATAATTCTTTAAAATTCATAGCGATCTGAACATTACATTTATGCTTCCCTCAAATATTTAGAAAATTGTCAGTGAAAATCTGGCACATTCCACCGCAACATTTGAGTACTGATAGCTGCTCCAGAGCGTAACAGAACTATAAAAAATCGAGCTTTAACAGTGAAAGCGAAAAAGCAGAGTGTACGACTTGTGAAGAATGAGACATTTCGGGGACACTTACTATGTGGGGTTCCAAACCCGAGGTTGTGAGTAAAGTCTTTCTCGTACCTTAGGCTCAATATTTGGTTTGGACTAAGCTTGGGAGTTGAATATGGTCGATTTTTAACGGGTTCGGTATTTGGTTCGTTTACGGGAACCGAAGAGTAGTTATAGACCGATCAAGTTTCTAAGATTCAAAGGGCTGACGTGGACCAAAAATGAAGTGTGTAAGTGGCTGAAGAGGCCATTCTCGTGAAAAAAAAAAGGTTCTTGGAAAATGGAGTTACAGACTATACACTCTCACGTGACAAGTTTAAAATTTATTTTTTATTTTATTTAAAATTCTTACTAAAATATATTAAAAAAATTTAATGAGAAACGAAAGCTTCAAAATAAAAAAGGAAGATTCATATAATTTTTTATTTTTTATTATAAAAAAATTATAATTAAAGTAAATAATAAATAATTTATAATGAAAAAAATAAAATTTTAAATCAATAAAAAATAAAATAAAATAAATATTTATATAAAATGTATATATATATATATATAAATACATAATCATTTTATATTAAATAATATTAATAGAATCTCATTATAAACTAATTTAGAATAATAAAAATAAATTATAAAATAATTATAATATTTTTTTAAAGTTTAAATAATTTTTATGAAATAAAAATTATTAATATTTTATATAATTAAATATATAATTAAATTTATAAAATATATAATGAATTATTTATAATTAGTTTGAATTTAAATATGATTAAATCTATAAAAAATTTAAAAATATTAAATTCTTATATATTTATTAAAATAAGTTATATAATTTCAAAGATCGGTAAAAAAATATTTACTATTTTTTAATACTATAGTGATGTGAAATATGTAATAATTTTATACTTATTTATAAAATTTAATAATAATATAGTTGGGGGAATATATTTCATAACTTTACTCATGACTTTATATGGTTTGATTGATGTTAGTAAGATTCTTAGTACAATGGGCTCTAAATAAGCAAAGTCATTTAGATAGCAATCCCTCTGCTCCTATTATACTTGGCATTAATTTTCTTATTCTTTAAGATTTTGGGAAATTAAAGGAATATTCTTAGTATTAATTTTAGTTCTGATAGGCAAATTATTCACCTTCCATCCTTCCTTTATAAATAGTAAGAAATTTTTTAACTTTTTACTCATTCAAGTTTAACTTAGTCAATTTTTTTCTCAAGAGAATATAAACCCAATATAATAATAATTTGTCTCCTTTTCTACTCGTCTTTGCTATCATCCTATTTGAAAAATACTTGGTTTGGATTTTAGTCTGTATCACTAACGACTTCGTTGGAAAACTAGTCTATTTTACTATCACCAGACAGCTCTTCATTAGATATGTGACATTCACCTATTAGGTAACTTCTTCTGTTTTTGTTTCTTGTTTACTATGTCTTCTAATAAAGGAAAAGATATAACTCACTCTTTGTCTTCCAAAAACGTCCCGTCAGGGCGTATCAAAGGTGTTCCTTTAAAGATAGATACACCTCAAGAAGGATCTCACGACTCAGTTCGTTTACCATTGAGCTTGGCACAAGATGAGTGACTTGTTGAAACTTTGGTAGGTCATGAAGGGAGGCCAACCAAAACGGGTGAGGTACCTACCAAAGAGAGCGTCCTAGTCTTCCCTACTTCATCTGGATCCCGCCTTACTTCCTCATCGTCTACGTAGGGTCTGGTACACGTCATTTGCTTCCCTATATCTATGACAACAAAGGTACCCCATCCAAAGAAGAAACATGATAACCAAGGTGAACCTACATGTCTCATGTCTAGCAAAAAATTAAGGCAATAACCTCCAAGTACAAAGTGAGGCAGCCAAATAGACCCTCTACTTGGGATGCAGGGATAAAAGACGGGTCGCTCGTCCTAAGAAATGGTCTTGAGTTTGCCAAAATAAACCCTCTCTTTGGAAAGCGTATGTAGGGGTAGGATTTAATTTCACCTTTACATGTCTTTTGTCTCATGAAAAATTAATACAATAACCCCTAAGTACGAAGTGAAATGGCTAAATGGACCCTCCCACTTGAGATGCAGGGATAAAAGACGGGTCTCTCGTCCTAAGAAATGGTCTTGAGTTTGCCAAAATGAACCCTCTCTTTAGGAAGCGTATGTAGGGGTAGGATTTAATTTCACCTTTACATGTCTTTTGTCTCATGAAAAATTAATACAATAACCCCTAAGTACGGAGTGAAATGGCCAAATAGACCCCCCCACTTGAGATGTAGGATAAAAAGTGTGTCACCCGTCCTAAGAAAGGGTATTAAGTCCACCAAAAGGGAACCTTTCATTTGCAAAAAAAAAAAACCATTCATGAACATCTTTCTTTATTATTTAATTCAAGGTACATTCAAACAAAGAAAAATTACAAAGTTAATCCAACTCACAGTTAAAAAGGTCTTTATTCATAAGAAAGGATGTGATTCGGTACTTTCAAACACATGAGCCTTGTAGGTATTCTTCTCTAGCACTCTCTACTTTTAGTATTCATCCAATTTGTGTAGTTCATCCTTTTCCTCCTTGTATTTATCCTATTGATTGAGTGCCTTGACCAATTCAATATGCGGGTCTTCTAACTCTTATTCCATGGTTTCAGAGAAAGCCTTTAAGCAACACAATTATTGGTTCACAAACTCGGAGGTTTCTCGAAAAGTATCCGCTTCTTACTCTGAATCCATAGCGATAGATATTACCTATAACAAGTAAAAAATGAGAGGCACTTCGATAGGCTCATCTAGAGGAACGAAGTCCCCGGTGAGAAATGGCAAAGTGGGGGTAGGCTAAAGGTAAGTGAGTACCACGTCTTGAACACCAGAGGTGTCGATTAAGTCCTTAAAGTCCATATTTGAGTAGTCCATGCCTATAAGAACAAGTAAAAACAGTTAGCTATAGTTCGAGTTACGATGAATGGTATTTACCTTGTTACAAAAAGACGACCTGAGTATTTGTCTATATAGTCCCTCTAGACCCCAATTTTTTTCAAATGGGCTATAATTAGAATTTTCCTGTAGCTCTCGTTGGATGTATTCTGAAGCTCAATTCTCTTTATTTTTTTCTTTACCATCTGGACCCAATTTGTTTATCAATTCACTTACACAAGGTTGGGACGTGTTAAAGTGATGGTTCTAGGAATAACATATTGGTGAGTCAACCTTGTTGCCCCAAACATCCCCAATAATGTAAATATATTTATCTTTTCATCTCAAGGTGCTATTAGGGAGTTTCAAGTGTAGTCCGTGTCCAACAACACACGATATATATACCCTTCTTTTATTGAGGCCGTTTCTTTTTAAGCAGTATATACATATGATTTTATCACTTGTTAGATCCATCACATGTTCACCAATGACAACCAAAATACATAAAAGAGTCTTCCATTCGTTGGGATTAACTTGGGAAGGGTTGATATCAAAAGTATTAAGAGCACGAGCTATCATTCTAGGGAACGGGCACTGAAGTCTAATTTTGAAGGAAACTAAATGTATCACCTACCACTCAGTCAAATGATCATTGATGTCACATAAATGATAGGGTACCAAAATCAAGCCTATATGGGGTGGGATACCATATTTATGCCTGATTTCCATCAGGTCGTTAACCATCAAAACACTAAGCATCTTTTCTATCTGATGCTTGTCCTTAGTTCGATGTGTAGGTTCACCTTGGTTATCATGTTTCTTTTTAGGATGTGATACCTTTGTTCCCCTGTAAGTGGGACACTTGGGGGTAGTAAATTTTAAGGGTGGTGTTGTCAACTTAAGGACATTCAAAAAGGGTGATGTTGATAATTGATCACACATTTTTTTGATGTCACCTTATGACCTTAGCTTCTCTTGTCTTTTAAATCGATCATCTATTTTTTCCAACATTTTCTCCTCCATGCCTCTAATTTTTTTCCTCTAGGGTACCGCTTGAACAATCGGATGGTGTTGGAAATCCCATAATAGCAACATTCCTCAAGCTCAAACATACTAGGAGTAGGTGAGGCGTATTTTGTGTCAGATGTTCATAAGTTGACTGGTTCATATACGTGGGTCCTAGAATGAGATTGGGCATTAGAGTTATAGGTATGGGTTGTTCTTCAATTACCTTAGGTTGGTACTGGCAGGGATCTTGTGACGCAAGCTCCAACCTAGGTGGATGACTGACCATTACAAAGAGGCTAGAGGTATGAAACAAAATTTTAGCTTCCAAGTAATCCTCCTATACCAATATAGACCTAAGTTTCTTGTCATCGCTTTGAGACTCAGTAACACTTGTTGCAACTGTGTTACCTATCTTTGGAGACTCTTTACTATGGCATAATTTTCATAAGATGTACTTTCAGAGCTATAGCTAATCTAACTGGTAGTCTACGAAATTATTCTGGTTGGTCTGACTATGTCATTACGTGCTGAAGGTCGACCAATGTCAATGACTAAAGGTCGACATAACCATGTTCATGATTACCTTACGACGTTCTAACTGGTGAGGAATGATGCATTTGGTCATTGGGATCAAATTCTAGAGTTAAGTGAGTGAGGTTATTAGTTTGCTCAGGGTGAGATAGCGAGCTAGCTATATCGAGCAGATCGAATATCCCTACGACACGAGTTATTTCTTTAGGGCATGTAAGATAATACGTCTCAAATGCTAACTATGAGCTAGAAAGATTTCAAATCTCACGATAAATGCTAATTTTTTGGAGAGATTTTATTGTTACAAGATTTCTAGAGAGAAGTGTAGAACGTAAATTAATAATCAGATCCTATATTCATCTTATAGGGTAGGTATATATATAACATTTGAAAAATAGGTATCGAGGTTATTTTGGCTGGTCTGACTATGTCATTGCGTGCTGAAGGTCGACCAATGTCAATGACTAAAGGTCGTGCATAACCATGTTCTTGATTACCTTACGACGTTCTGACTGGCGAGGAATGATGTATCTCATCATTGGGATCGAATTCTAGAGTTAAACGAGTGAGGTTATTAGTTTGCTCAGGGTGAGATACTAGGCTAGCTATATTGAGTAGATCGAATGTCCCTACGACACGAGTTGTTTCTTTAGGACATGTAAGATAATACGTCTCAAATGCTAACTATGAGCTAGAAATATTTAAGACCTCACGGTGGACGTTAATTGTTTGGAGAAATTTTAGTGTTATAGGATTTCTAGAGAAAAGTGTAGAACATGAATAAATAATCATATCCTCTATTTATCTCATAGGGTAGGTATATATATAACATTTAAAAATAGGTATCAAGGTTATATTGGTAGACGCTCTGTTTGAACTGCTTGGGTGCAAACAGTAGTTCTACACAGAATCAGGTCACCAACCTCAGGTTGCATAGTATACCTCTCATTGGGAAGTATAGTTCTCGAAAGGGCTACCAACAAACTGTTGGATCCCGACGTCTAACTGATCCGGTGCTACTTGCTTAGAATCATGACGTTGTGTTTTAGAGATCATTAGATATAAGATATATTCAGATAACCAATCTAGGTTGTTATACACGAGTTATTTGAGGTTACATAATGTAAATAGGTGATCCAAGTTATTAGGGTGATGTACCTATTACATATAGAGTACAAAACAAATATAATTTTAAAAAATTATATTAATACAACTTGAGATACCACACAATTAGTATAAATATAAATTTAATTATTAATTAAATTTCAAAAAATTATAATAAATTATTAGATATATAATGTATAAGTAATATTAATTAATTAAATTATGTTATTAAATATTTATTTATTTTTTAAACAATATCATTAATATAAATATAAATTTAACTATTAATTAAATTTTAAAAAGTTATATATAATTCTTAAATATACTACTCTAAAATATTTTTACTATTTTTCAATGCTGATGTAAAATATGTATTGATTTCATACTTATTTATAAAAATTTAATATTAACATATTTTTAAAAAAATAAGGATAATTTATACAGTAATTGTTATTATTATTATAATAAAAAAATATTTATTTTTAATATTAAATATAATTTAATACCACAATAAAATTTTATGTGACAATAAAAATATATACTGTGTGAATGGTTATTGAAGGGATAACAACTCGACAGGATAATTGACAGCGAATTATAATGAAGTTGAGACTTGAGAACTGCTTCTGCGTCAGATTGACGATTCCAATACCACTTGATAAAGACTGTTCCTTTTCTCTTCCTCAAATTTATTATTATTTTTTAATTGTGGGCTCTCTCTAGGTCAATAACCTAAGCTAAATGGCAGATAGAAGATATTAGATAAATTATAAATTATTTGTATAAAATTTAATAACAGAATTTTAAAAAATAAATTAATATAATTAGTGTGAAATATATTTTAAAAATAATAATAATATCTATAAATTATTATATATATCAAATAATATGTTAATTATAATTGGAATGTAAAATTAAAAATATAAAATAATATGGTATCATTTATTAATATTATCAATTAAATTATGTTAAAGATGTATATTTTGATAAAAAAATATTTTTCTTTTAAAATATATTTCTTATTTTTTATTTAAATGTAGAACTAATTGTATTGAATGAGGTAGAGAATAATACGAAGATTTCCACTGAATTTGTTAAAGAAATAAACACTACACCTACCATCAGTGATAAATTATTCATTTATTATTAATAATATTTACAAAAATTCAATCATATTTTCTTATATGATTTAAACCGAGACAAATTGGAATAAATTTTTCCATAAATAAATGATAAAATCCAGCTGGCTCGATGGCTATGTATGCATCTTAATATCTTATGCCATCTCCTTTTAAGTTTAAAAATAAAAAAATTTATATATATTAAAATTTATATTTATAAAAATATTTTATAATAAATTTATATATTTTTATTATTAAATTTTTTTATATGTATATCATTTAATTGAATATTCTTTAAATTAAATTAATTTATTTATATAGATTTAATATTAAAATCATTTAATTAAATTATATTTAATATTTAAAGTGTTGTTTTTAATGTTGTTATTTTTTATGATTTGTAAACTAAATTTTATGATTGATAATGTCGCCCAGAGGTGGCACAATTTAACCTTAGACTTTTTTTTTTGTATGTAAGAGTTGTTTGAAAATAGAAAAATTCATAAAAATATAATTAAATTTTACAGTTAGATTTATTTTTAATATATTTTGATTACTACTTATTTTATTTCTCATTTTCATAATGTTTACTGTCACATGATTAATACATGTATGTATAAATATTTTATAAAGATACGTAAATATTTTAAATCTATATAATTTTTTTTACATGAGTATATAAAAATTTAACATGTTTAAATTTTACACTAAAAATTTATTTAATTTATTATTCTTTATAAAATAAACTAAAATTTACACCTTAAGATAATTTTAGTAAAACATAATTATATTTTAAAAATAGGAGATATTTATTTTTAAAACACATCTATATTATAAATGTACGTTATATATACTAAGCACTTTTATTTTATTACGAAATGCATAAAAAATAAAAATTGATTTAAATTTAATAAATATATAATAATATTAATAAATTAATTATTATTTTAAATTTTTTTATTAAAAAATAAAAAATAATAAAAATAATAAAAATATTTAATTATGATAATATAAAAATTAATTTTTATATAAAAATGCAAAAAATACTCTTAAAATTAATAGTTAATTAATTTATTACTTTAATGACAAATAAATATATAATAATTATTATTTTTTGAGTATTTGGTATGACATTTTGTGACAATAACATGCAATATAAATATGAGTCATGACATATAATCTAAATATGAGTCATATTTTATTTAGTAAATAAATTAAATATAATAAGATGACATGTATAAATTTAACATACGATTACTCATGAATAATCTCAAATATAATAGGACAAAACATATGATTATTCATTAAATATGTAATCATTAACTATATAAACTATTATCCTTAATATAATAAAAATAATTACATTATACAAGATAACTATTCATAAAAAAAATTTGTTATATTAATATTTTGGTATCTATCGTTGTAAGAAAATTAATAAAACAATATATAATATGTATTTATTATTTAAATATTTTGATATTTATTAATATGAAAAACTAAAAAATTGTTGTCGATCAAACAATATGTTTTTTTATATATAAATAGATTATAAGTGAATTGATTGGATATTCATTAAATATGTAATTATTAATTGTATGAATTATTACCCTTGATATAACAAAAACGATTGTGTTATATAAAATAACTATTAGTAAAATTTATATTTATTATGTAGATATTTTGATATTTATTTATGTATAAATTAACAAAGAATGTATAAAATATGCATTTAATAAAAACAATTAAATATCTATTTATTATATAAATATGTTGGTATTTATTGATATAAAAAACTAAAAAAATGATTATCGATTAAATATTATGAACTTTTATATATAAAGATATCAAAAGTGAACTGATTGAATATTTATTAAATGTATAATCATTAATCGTATGAATTATTAATTTTAATGTAATAAAAATAATTATATTATATAAAATAGCTATTTATAAAAAAAGTATTTATTATATATATATTTTGATATTTATTGGTATAAAAAATTAATAAAAAAATTATAAAAAATATATTTATTATATAATTTTTTGGATATTTATTGTTATAAAAATTAATATATATATATATATATATATATATATATAATTAGAAAAGGAATAAACTAAAAGGGTTTTTAATATATATATATATTACTCGCAGTCTATACCAAAGTCATGTACGATGGCGAAGCCAAGTTGTCAAGCCACTACCTATATATATATTATAATTTTTTATATTTTGTTACGCAAAAATGAAAAAAAAAATTATATATTTAATGCACATAAATGATTTTTTTATTAAATCTCAACACTTTGATTATAAAAAATTAAATTATATATATTGTTTGGACATAAAGAATGACATGTTGCTTAATCTTTTTTGAATCCATGTCTTGAGATGTTAACGTGAGATTTGGGATTAAGCCTAATCTTGAGACATCAACTCGAGCCTTGGGTGGTCAACCTCAAGCATTAAATGTATTTTTCTTTATTATTATATTCATTTGATATGTTATGACATAAATACTCTATTTAACTAACACTTATACATATAAAATTCTATATATACATTGATTTCTTAAGAGATCCACATATTCTATTAATTACTTTAACTTTTCTCTAATTTCTCTCTCTACAAATCAGATCAATCCCAACATTTTGGTACTTACCGTGGGCTCAGATTATGAGATCGAGCTTTAACTTCTGACCCCATATTTTATAGGATTCATCCTGAATTCTAAGATAAACGTAAGAGACCAAACACCAATTCCACTTACTAGTTACCCTAAAAATCATGATCACTTGTTCCTTACCACCATAGTAGGGACACGTGTTGAAGGTCGATTAAGCATAACAATCGAGGAAGTAGTAGCAGCACTGGACAACACCTTGTCAACCCTTGGCAAGGCTAGAATGGAAACTAACTCTCATCGAGAAATGGTTAGTCAAATTCTCGAGGAGACCTGACAAGAAAATAGGTCATTATGTTCCCAATCAAATAAGGGAACCTCTGATGACTGAGCAACCAACCCTATTGGTAGAAACAAACCAGAGTGCGTCATGCCTGAGCTTAATCAAGGCAAATAGAAAGTTAAGAAGGACCTTTTTTTTTGTTTGGCAAGACCTAGCAATGAGTAATGGTTATAGGAGAGAAAAAGTTTGGAGGTGTAATTTTAGGCATTGAAAGAAGCTATCAAAAAGCAAGACCATGCCTTGAAATTGACCAATGAAAGGCATGAAAAAGGCAAGGCTCCTTATGATGTGGATATGGACTACGAGCAATTGTGTGTCTCCCAATTTTTTGATGAAATAGAGCACAACGAGCCACCGTCCAAGTTCATTGCCCCAAATACCCATACTATGAAGGGGCCAAAGATCTGGTAACTCACATGTAACACTTCAAGATGGCTATGGTCCCTGTGAGCCTCACTTAGAACAAAAGAGACACCATGATGTGTAAGTTTTTTACTACCACCCTATATGATGGTGCACAGAAGTAGTTCAATAACCTGGCACCCTTTACCATTACCTCATTCTCACATTTTGTCAGGTTGTTTATCACCAATTATGCCTACAACAAGCCATTAAGAAAGGAGTCGTACCATTTCTTCTCAATCATCTAAGGAAGTGGTGAGTCTACTGAAGAATATATGAGAAGGTTTAGAGAAGAAAGGCTAGAGACATTAGACTGATTGTGCTCTATTGCAATAGAGGCCTTCAGATGAAGTCTCCTAAGGGATTCTAATTTGTTTGCAGAACTGATCAAGACGATCCCACAAATATTCAAGGAAGCTTATAAAGAGGCGAGAAAATTTGTTAATCTAAAAAGAGAACTAGGTCTGATTAAGAGCAACAAGACAACTATGAGGGTGTGTTAGAAAAAGTGAAAATAAGGATGAGCCTATATAGGGCTTACCAAGACGACAAGATCAATAAACAAGTGTTTTACACCAAATCATAGGAAGAATAGCCAATAATCTAGAAATAGGGGGCCTTGGGAAGGTTATTATCTCCCTTCAAGGATTCACTCTTAAGAGTAAGTTTGGCTCATGCATTGTTAAGAATGGAGAAGGAGTCGAATGTATAACAACACAATTTTTGAACTTTAAAGTTTTAGCCAAAAAATTACCACTTCCATAGAAAATTCTTTCAAATATATTCATAAACATTTAATTCCATAAAATATGATTCTCTCACGTGAATTATTCATAAAAAAACACTAAAAAAACTTGAAGAAAGATGAGGTTTTTACCTAAAAACTAATTTGAGGAAAAGAATCGAGCTCTTCTCTTCCGTCTATCACTTGGTATAGCTCTCATAGAGCTAGAGACATGAAACAAATGAGGTGGTTGAAAACCCTAGAAGAGCTTGTAGATAAAATAGGGATATATGGGTTATAAAAGTACTAAAATGCCTTTTTCTTTAAAATTGTTTTAAACTATTAAACTAAGGATATTTTGAAAATTTTCTTCAATTACTCTAAATTTCTAAAATATACAAGAAAATTAAAAAAAATTAGATCATACACAAGTCAAATTTATAAATTGAAAATATATATTTTATTAGTTAAAGAAGAAAAATATTTAAAACTTTACAAAATATAAAATAAAACAAAATAAAACTTTTTTTAAAAATAACCTAAAATAAAATAATAATGTCATATGCATCAAGTGATGTATCAATATTTGATAGAATATTAATTATAAAGATGAGATGTTAAAGATATTGTAAAATAATTTGTTAACAAAAATCAATTATATTATAATAAGTAGATTGATACATGCATCAAATTATGATAAAAAATATATTTTTTAAAATAAAAGGTAACCTAAAACAAAAATAAGGAAGATAATATTTATCGTTTAAAACATATTTATTTTTATAATTTTTTTAATAAGGAAAGACTATGTTTTGGATATATAATTATAATGTTTTTTAGTTATTCATTTTTGTTTATAACTTATGTGTATTATTATATTTTGATATTAATAAAACATATTTTATAATTAAAATAAGATTTTTGGTTGATTTTACAACCTTACATCTAAACACAAAAAATTCCTTAAATATTACTTACCTGACTCTGACGTAATTAAAACTTATAATATATTTTACTAATTTCTTTTTAACTAAAGATTAAAGTATTCACTTTGATTAACTCATACGTAATTTTATTATTTTTTATATCAATCATAAATAATTGAATTTTATAATCTTTTACTTAATTTAATAGAAATTATAATGATTAAGTAACGAATATTTTTCGATAAGATGTGAAGTCTCAAAATCAACAAAGACAACTTAGGTAAAGATTAAATTTATTGTATTTATATATATGATTTTTTATTTTATCTTGAGATACCTAAATTTTTAATAGAATAATTAATTACATATAAAATACTATTTTTTATCTATATATTTATAACAATACATAGAGTATGTATAATAATTAAAATTAGTATTTATACATATAAGCACATTTTTTATATATATCTTTCAAATAAAAAAGTTTATTATAAAATCATAATAATCACACTTTCTATATATTATGGCACCTTTTACACATCCATTTTGCCCGCCCGTCCAGACTTGATGCCCTTTTTCATTATTATCTACTGCCCTTGGCTATTCACGCATGTTGATGTCGTATATATGCTCTCAGTTATCGGTGATATAGGTAGAGTACATTATGGCATAACAAAAATATCGGTGCTATAAGGAGTAGATTATGGTATATACTATTTTCATAAATTAAATTAAAATAAATAATATTATTAATTTCTTAATTTTTATATATTTTAGTTCCATGAATTATATCCTTAACATATAATCTTTTAATCTTCTAGATATTATATTTTAATCTCATAATTTTTTCTTAAAATTTAGTCTCATAATTTTTATAAATTCTATACTTTAATCCTTTAACATTTTTCTTAGTATTTGATCCATAATTTTTTTTTAAATTTTTTAAAAACTTGAAGATTAAAATATAAAATCTATAAAAATTGAATTACAAAATCATAAGAAAGAAGAGGCAGGGGATAAGTATAGAATCTATAAAAATTAAAAACTAAAATATAAAATTTGTAAAATTAAGTAACTAAATCTCATGAAAAATTAAGAGATTAAAATATAGAATATATATAAATTAAAAAATTAATATTATTATTTTAATCATTAAATTATAATTAATTGTATAGATAATTAATTATTTTTATTACAATAATAATAATAATAATATATTTTAATAATATTAAATAAGATTTAATTAAATATTATTAGTTGATTAGTTAATAAAAATTTAATTTAAATGATAATTAATTGATTGTATTTAAAATAGAATTATTTATTTTGATTTTTAAATAATAAAGTGAATATTATTATAATATTAAATGAATTGACTTTTTTCTGTTTTTATTGTTGAATAATACAAAATTTCGTTTTTTTTAATATAATATATTTCGACATGCTTGAAGTTTAAACCGACTGCATTCAATTATAAAGAAAAGTTAGAAGAAGGAGTACACGTGGCGAGAAAGTATTGGAAGGTAAGTTCTAGAAGGTCATAGAAAACAGAAGTCCAAACGGGCGCGTCCCTGGGTGGTGAGAGAAACTTGTGCAGCTGACCCAGCTATAAAATGGGACTCTCACATCTAAAGTCCCAAATTACCGTCTAGTCCACGACGAAAGTTTTTGCTTTTGGTGCGTTTAGAGTTGTCTGGCGATATTGAAATTCTTCGCCAGGTACGTAGTCTCTCTCTCGCTTCTACGTAAACCAACGTTTTTACGGCTTGATGTATAAAGATTGCTTATATTTTATTCCGCAATGTACGTGTTGTTTTGAACAATATCGCAATTCTTTAGAGAAATTGAAGCTCTGATATTTTTGGTCGTCGTTTTTAATTTTGCTGCTGAGAAATTTGAGATTTAATTAGAATGTTAGTATTATGAGTTGGCTATTGAGATCTATTTGTGCCCTAATTTTTCTCTATAGCTAATAATTCTTACTTGTTTAATTCAAGAATTCTACAATGGAAATTCGGCATTTCTTTGACGGGTTATGAATCAGGTTTGTGCTGCAAATGATCAAATGATAATGTCGGTCTGAATATCTCGTGGTTGTCATTTAGGTTTACGTATTGTTATCGATGTCAACGTCTCTTGCTTATATGTCATCTTTTTTGCTTGAATGCGCAGTTTGATGGTTTTATCTTTAGTTGAGTAAATGTGGACATTTAAATTGTGAGCGAAGATTTATTTCCGACGGTCATTAATCATGGTTGTGATTTAGATAGGTCTTCCTGATTTGTTCGTCGGAATTTATACGGCATTCCTTGTTTCGAAAGACTGAGCATTTCAAACGAGTGGATGGCTGAGGTGGGGAATTTTATTTTTTTTCAACGTTTATACTTATGTATAAGGTTTGTAAAAGGGTGTTGGAGGTTAATGTACGTATGCCATATGTTGCAGGAGGGGCACCGAGTTACTTTGAATGCATACGACCTAAGCCAAGGACTAGCTCGCCAACTTTCCACAACATTTTTGGGAAAAGCCATCGAGGCCATATGGTGGGTAGTAGCATTTGGCACTGAAAAATGTTAATGGTATAAGGACTTGGTGTAGCTGTTCCAGCTAAATTATTTTGGAGGCTTCAAGGAAAAATTTGAATGAGATTTTTATAAATATGGCCTTTAAAAAACTTAAAGATATATAAAATAAGTCGGTCTCGAAATTTATCTATCCTATTTTAGTAATAATTAGTTGATTTTTCTGTAATTATATTTTATTTTAGAGAAGTACCTAATTTAATTGAACTTTTAAACAGAAATACACAAATTTTCAAGAAAAATTGTAGTTTTAGAGCATTGCAGACTTAAAGAAACAATCTATTTATAGCTCAATCAAGCTACGTAAAGATTTTAGTAATGTTTTCTATATTTAATAAAAAAGGAATTTAGTGCTTCTTTTTCTTCCCTTTTTTTTAAAGCTACATAAATATTTTTCTCTTCTTCTTTATAGCATCCTTTCTCGAGAAACATCTTCATACTCTTGAACTTAATTACTACCATGCAAGCTTAAAAACCTAGCTGAAGTTTATGGTTCTTATTTAATCGATCCGGTTGTTGTTGGCTTGATCCCTGTGTAAGTTTTAGCACAGTTTCAATCTTTCTGTGCTTAACTTGCTGAGCTGTCCATGCTAGTTTTATCTTTTAATATTAAGTCTGGAAGCTTGGTTCTAGAATATCACTTTTATCTGGATTTGTGGATGGGTATAAAGAGAGAGCTTGTTGCTCACATGTGCAGAACTTGTAACAAAGCAATTCTCAGTGGGATAAGTTGATTATGTTTATGGATTTATATTTGATGGAATAGGTCACACTCATTGTTGAAATTGATAGGAAGAACTGTTTCCATTTTTGGTACTTATTGTTGTGTTCATTTAAATGAACATTTGTCCTTGCAATATATGTTACTTGTAATTCCTTTCTTTTATTACAAGTCTGTTAACTACTTTGCACTGCAAATGAGTAAAACACTTTGCATGTCTATAACTTTATTTTATGCTAAGTGAGTGTTTGCATGATTTTTTTCATTTTGTATACTGTTGACAGGCACACGGGAGTAGTTGTGTATGGTAATGAGTATTTTTTTGGTGGAGGTATACAACATGCTCCTGCTGGATCGACCCCATATGGCACACCAATCCGAGTGATAGATATAGGCATTACCCACGTGCCAAAGGATGTATTTGAAACTTACTTGGAAGAAATCAGTCCCCGTTACACAGCTGAAACATACAGCTTGCTTACTCACAATTGCAACAACTTTAGCAATGAGCTTACTCAATTTTTAGTTGGTGCTGGCATTCCAGATTATATTCTGCAGCTTCCTAACGAAATTATGAGCAGTCCAATGGGTGCTCTAATATGTAAGTGTGAATTTTGTGTTTCTGTCATCCTCTTGTTCAAATTAATTTGCGATGCAGTGAGAGCTTTGTGAATTTTTAGCACTTTATTCTTATACATGGGAATCAATTATTTCAACTGGGGCATTTGTGATTAAGACCAGAGGTGTTGCTGCGTTTCATTAATATGCAGCCTTTTTTTCCCGAAGGGTTGATTTTGGATTTCATTTCTGAAGTTTATACTTTATGATGCCTTGAGCCTTGGTTTAGAGTTAATTTTGATTAGCAGTGCTTCATTCCTTGGTATCCTAAATGATGGGACTGTGGTTAATATAATTTTTTGTGGCAGTGCCTATGATTCAGAATTTGGAAACAACTTTGAAGGCTGGTGCTATACCTCAAGCTCCGCAATTTAACCCTACCTCGGTAGCTCGACCAACACCTAATGTTAGTAGCGTCTCAGGTGGCAGTCTAAATGTGTCTAATAAAAAAGTTGAGGCGAAGAAAACAGACAATAAAGCTAAATCTGGGCAGGCAACCAAATTGGAGAACATCTCAGAGAATGGAACTGTGTCCTCTGGAAAACTGGTAGAAGCAGAGTCCAAGTCTACTTCCAATGGAGTTGCAGATCCTCTTGGAGATGCCCGAAACAAGGTGCAGGAAGAGATCACTGCTGAATTTGCCAAAATTATGGCATCAGGAACTCTGCATGCGAGTGAAGCTGCAGCACTTGCAACCAGAAGAGTCATGCAAAGATATGGTCACGTGGACTCCGCAATGTCACCCAGTTAGATGCCTTAAGAAACATTCTTGGTGAAGCCCCTATTTTTTTTCCCCTGTTAAGCTATTCGGGCTCCCCATTTTTTTATTGACAAATTATGGTCTGTCCCAGCTCATGTTAAGACTGACGTGATGTGGGATTTGTTTTAAGCTTGTACCTTTCCAAGGAGTCGTTAGAATATTCCATTGGCTCTTGGCCTAATAGAGTCTTATTTGCAACTGTTCTGTTGTTTAGAGAAAGATATATGTGTACTATTTAAGGCTTGCAATTGTTCTAAAAAAGACAGTTTATTGTCAACTGGACTAAAAAATGAGTAGGAACTGCAAAGTGGATGGAAATAAAAATACGAAAGAATTGAAGTCCAGAGAATGGCACTGTCAAGGGCAACTAGGCTAGTCTAAGGAGCATATAGTGGTAACAAATTTATTTCCAGAAGGCATCTCTTCATCTCTCTTCGACTTAAGAAACGTGCTCACCGTTGTCTTCTAGAGAAATAAATGACGTTTAGAAAAAGTTTTAAATTGGATTTTATAATGCTTAAAGAACTTGTGATACGCCGTTCAAGGTGTAGAGATACTAGGCAAAAAAAATGCAATTGGCTTGTATTTGTTTTGTAAGACATCTTTAATTAATGCCTTCCCCGTACTAAAACTCAGTAACTAAATAATTTAAAATACAAAATTATGAATACTTTGGGTTTATGACACAATATGATACATTTGAACAAAGCAACTTTATACTTGACCATAGAAAATATATTAGTTTACAGCAGCTGCGTTAAAACTGACAGAAGTGTGATCTTGAACAGATGAACTACCATTTTCACTTTCTAGTTTAACAGTGACATCTTTTCTTTTGCCAAAGGCATCTGATGGAATATTTATGCCTGCAAAACCTATCATCACAGCCAAAGCTCCAAGGTAATCCATAAGATGGGGAGCATTGCCGGTCAGCGAATCAACAACTGCTGCCATTGGAACCTGAATTGTGAGACCTGCTGTAGCTACGGTTGTAGAAGTCAGAAGAACAGCTTTTGCCCACAAATAGTCGCTAAGGACATTATCAAGCAAACCTGAAAGTAGAATGGTGAGTGTAATTAGTAAAACTTGGAACTAGCCTAGAACAATTACCTAAACAACTCTTTAATTCTCTAGTAACCGTATGCATATTATTCACTCGGAATTATCCCTCCCACACTGTCAAATGAATCCATAAAGATTGCATCAAGTTTTTCAAAAAGAAATTAGTTCCATAACAGGCGAACTTATAGGATCTATCACAAGGTGGTCCAGATTTTGCTTCTGGTTCTACCTTTATAGATAATATTGCAAAGAGTAATTATGTTCTCTTTGATAGTTGAAACCATGAAATCACTATGTTATTACAACCGAGTAAATGATGTCCATGAAAATTGAAGAGATTGCCCTCGATAACAAAAAAAACTACAGTTTTGATATTCAATTCTACGATTCATAATCTACGGAAAGCACCAACACACGTTCAGGAAAGCAGGTAACTAACTCCCCCAATTATGGGGGGCGGGGGAACACACACACACAACCATTTCTTTAAATAGTAAAACACAGTAACAATATCTATATGAAATGTGGATATAATATGCCCCAATGGATCACTATATTGGTTCTGCAGCATATAGCCATCAACCAAAGAGGGAAAACATTGAGAGAAGTATCTTCTAGTACAATCACATCATTCAAGATCACTGATTAAAGGACAAGCCAACAAACGTAACAACAAAAGGAACTGAGAAGTACCAACCTTTACCAACGATTAGACCAACTTGTTTCCAGGTAAGCACATAAAAGGGTTCTAGCTTGCTCAAGATAAGTATAAGAGCAATTGGAAGGAAAATAAGAAGGTTGAACAACCCAAGAAATCCCAGGAAAAGTGCCATACTTGGACGGCCACTTTTTTCATTATCAACAGATAACTTGTTACGAATCAGGGTAATATAGGCAGCATACAATGCTGCTGAGATCAAAGCAAGAATGTCTCCGAGAAAAGGATTTGAAGCAAATGCATTCAAATGAGATTGTGAGTCACCAAAGCTGACAATTATTGTTCCTCCCATGCAAAGAAGAACACTAATAAGCTTCAACCATGTAAACTTTTCACCCAAAAATGCTAGAGCCACCAGAAAAGTGAAAAGACTGGATGAGCTGCTTAAGATGGTATTTGACTGCACAAAACATAAAGGAACAATGACACCAAAAAGATTAAATATATAAGAAGATTAGACACAAGTATGCATTAACCAAAGTTCAAGAAGCACTTACTGTGACTGTGGTATACTTCAATGATAAATTGAAAGCAAGTTGTGCCAAAAACCAAAATGGGCATATCAATAAGCTAACTTTGGCTGTCCTAGTGCGTGTCCAACGCCCTTTTGCATCCACTAGTTTTTTCACATCTTCCTTGACAATCTCTTCAACAGGCAAAGGCAAGTCAAGCTCTCCAGCCACATGTATTGTTTCAAAACCAATAGCAGTTTCATGCGGAACAATGTCACCATCTTGTACAAGGGCATAAGGATCAGTGTTTGGATTTTCATCACTCTCTCCAAGAAGAATGGTTTTTTCTGACTCTGCTAGTTCTTGCAGACTCTTCGGTCTTCGCCAAAACCATAAGCTTCCGTAAGTATCCTCTACATAACGCCCTATTTCAACCAAGGGAATGTAAATCACAAATAGTGAATTGCATATAAAAGTGACGAGGAAAGGTGAGACACCAGCATCTACAACAGACTGTACAACAAAACTGGCAGCTATCCAAATGGCTGCAACAGCAAATATATAAGTCAAACCCAAAACCCATTTCCACAATTTACTTTCCATAACCTTCTTCCAAACAGTATCAATACATGAAGCAGAAGCCCTCAATTTTATTGCTTAAATGTTCTTAATAACCCAATTCCAAAATACCCAAAAAGAAAACTCCTTTGTACGCTACCGAGAAGAATGTCAATACCTATGTCAGAATTAAGCCAAATCTGCCCAAAAACAGTAATAAAAAAAACCTCAGATAAAAACACAAAAACGCCTACGTAATAACAGAAGAATCCCCGAAAACAAGGTCGACGAGAATCCAAAAAACCTGGGAATACATTAACATACAAAGCAAGGTAAAACAAATGAAACAAACATCTAACCCATGCGTAATTGCGGGAACGATATAAACGCACCTAGCGAGAGAATCAACCAGTAATCAAAGGTGCGAGTAAATGACGAAGGAATCTTGAAATAGAGATAAACGTTTGCAGGGCTTTGATGCAATTAACTTGGTTTTGTAAGACCCTCGTCGTTGGATGTTATTGAGATTTTACACGTTTAGTTTTAATCAGATGAAATCTATCAACCGACATATATAGAAGGGAATTATGCATTAGTTCTGCGAACATTGATATGGTGGTTGACACCAATAAAAAGTTAATGGCGTCTCTTTTGCGAATCAAACTGACAAAAATCAATTCAGAATGAAATTTAGTTGTACTTGGATTTCATTCTTAAAAATATAAAAATTCTCAATGAAGATACATTTTTGTTTTACTATAAAAATTTCATCTGTGCGTTTTTCGTGTAACATTGTATTCGTATTTGTACCGATTAAAATATAATTAAGAATTAATAAATTTTAATTATTATATTACCAAAAAGAAAAACTTTACAGTTTAATTACATGTTAAGCGATACATATATGAATTGATTGAATTCAAATTAAAAATTAAACGAATTTAATTTAATAATTTTTAAAATATAACAATTAATTTAAATAAATAAATTTAAAAAATAATTCAACCGGAATCAATTTTATTGGTTTAGATTAGTTCAAGAAAGTTTTCTCCTTTTTAATAATAAATTTTGTTTATTAATTTTTTTAACTCTTATATTATAATTTTTAATATTTTTATTGTTAATTTTATTATATTTTTTATATTTAAAGATTAAGGTTTCAATCATTTATTTAATATTATTATTCATATAGAGTGTAATAAAAATTTAAAAATAAGATAAATAGATAATAATGAATAATAATAACTTACGTGATAAAATTTATTAATTTTTATATCCAAACGATCTATAATGTTATTTATTTATGCAAATTCTAACAATAAAAATATGCAAAACAATGTAGTTGTAAATTATAAATGATAAATAATTAAATAGTATATAATTAGTTTTGACATGGATAAGAAGAAAAAGATGAGAGTACATGGTTTTAAAATTCTAGCATGAATTTTGCTTAAATATCCAAACTCTAAGGTTAAAAATAGGCAAAATCTATTTACCTCGGGTTTTGTCCAAAATGGTCATATCTCATATAATATTTTAAAAAAATGAGTATTTGTGTTATAGTTTAAAAAGAGGCAAAAGTTAACTTGTAATTTGAGAATTAATTTTTGTGTAGGTTTTTTAACTTTTAATATTTTTAAATTTATTTAACAACTTGAATAATATAGTTTCATATCTATATAAATTGATAAAATAATTTAAAAATTAAACAATATAAATTAATAAATACATAAAAAATAGATTATAACAATATTAAGTATATAGTATGTATAATAATGAATATATATATTTAAATAATAACTAAATTACATAAAAGATAAAAACTATAATTTTTTTAATAAACTATAACTTACATAATTATTTTGTAAAATTTTATAAACTGTTATATAAGCCAAGGCCTAACTCAACCTAATAAGATCTCATTGAGTTAAGGGTTGCCCACACTTATAAACTGTACTATAGTCAAACACCTAGTCGATGTAGGACAATATAATCCTTCAACACCCCCCTTCACATCGGACAAGGGCAACGAAGGCCACAAACTACGATGAACTCAGGGCCTAGCTCTGATACCATGTTATATAAGCCCAAGGCCTAACTCAACCCAATAAGATCTCATTGAGTTAATGGTTTCCCACACTTATAAACTGCACTACAGCCAAACACCTAGTCGATGTGAGACAATATAATCCTTCAACATAAACATTAATTTTTTTATCTTATTATAATAAAAACTACCTAAAAATTTATATTTAAAATGTTATATCATCATATAACAATGTTTACAAAAAGGCGACCAATAAAAAAAATAAGAATATCTTGCATATATCTCAATAATGTTTAAGGGTGAAAAGATAGAAAAGGTTATACAATCATCTGAAGGAACTGACTACAAGTCTTTGTGTTATGACCACCCCTTCCACACCTACTGCACAATATGACCTTTTTAATTACCTTCCCACGTGAACGTATGCATCGCTTTCGTGGTCTTCCACACTTCCTCTTAGTATTAGGAGGAAGTTCAACTAGGTCCATTATCTATGGTGGAATGGTCCATTCACCATTATCAGTTGCCGGAAAAATAGACTCATCATATGCTGTAATATAACAATTTACGGTGTACTTATTATCAACGAAAGAATGCACATCAACATCTTGAAACTGGGCAGTTGCAATGGCATGACAACATGGGATCTTGTGAACATCAAACTCCCTACAACTATAAATTTTATTAAGTAGATCCACATCATCACCATGTATAACCTAAGAGGGTTCAAAGTGTCAACGTTAGTACATAATATATGTAATAAAAAGTAAGATTATATAGATATTTAACAAAAACAATGCAAATAGATAAACATGACAATAGGATCACAAGTATGTCTTGATTCAAACTGTTTTACCCTGAATCGATCTGATCTAATGATCTTATTACATCTAATCATCCAAGTATAATTAGCTTGAATGCATTTTATCACTACACGGTCTTTCTTGCTTGTAAGTGTCCTCGTCTCAAATCTATTTCTTATGGCACGAAGCCCAACATATGTAGTGAAATCTATCTTATTATCAAATACTTGATCAACCTTCAAATCAAGCTCTACATGTGGCACTGAAGAACCAATATCACCATTTGAAAAAATATCTGTGGGTGTACATGGTCGATTAGACAATACTTTATTACTGCACTGAACTAAAGTTGTTCCTTGAGATTGAGATAAACCATTTTTAGAATCAACTCCTACAGTGAGCCTAGAAGTGATTGATGAAATAACATTAATGTTACAAGGTTGCACTAATATAGTTGTACAATTCTCGTTTACATCACTCTTGTTCCTAAAAGCATTACCTATAAATTCATTAGGATTTGAAGAATGGTCAACACTTCGTGCATCACCCATACTCTCAAAAATATTGTCGCAACTTACATGATCATTTCCAAAATTAACAAGTTCTTCACAACAAATAGAATGATGTGTATCTATAGATCTTATCTCATTTTTTGTAACATTTACAACAGCCTTGCTTTGATTATCTTGAACATGAAGGTTAAAAAACTCATCGAGATCATCGTCATCGTCTATTAAAATAGTAGGTAATGTTAAATCATTCTTATAGAAGTATTTCATTGAAATTTCATACTTACACTTATCGATCTTCAACTTTTGAAACAATTTATCTTTAAGGTCATTATACATAAATTCTTTTTTGATCCTTATCACCGAACCTTCACCTCCTCGATATACTTCTTTGTCATCTTTCTTCGACCACTTACCACCGTGAATTATTAGAATACGAAGACCATCCATTCTCTAAAAGGTATAAGAAAAATTATCAAATAATAATACATCAATACTTAAAATTAAATTAGTTTATTAATTAACACTTTATAAAATATTAAGGCCTAATTCATGGAGAAAATTTTTATAATAATATTTTTATTGTTAAATTTATAAACTATCTAATTTTGATAATTTAATAATAAGATATACAAATACAAAAATGTGTATAATCTACACTACATGGAATGAACGAAAAAAACAAATGACTATTAACTCTTTTTCTTCTCACAAGTCGCAACTAGTATATTTCTCAATTTTTTCCTTTGAACTCAAAACGCAGAATCTAGTACTTTATTATTATCATATTAATCTTTAAGCCCCTATCTAAAACATGTTCATAGATAATACAATTTTTTAATTATATTTTTGATTAATTAGGATAATAGATAATACAATTTTTCAATTAAAAATTTTATTAAATAACCCTAAAACAGTTTCGGAGAAAAAAAAACATCCAAATAGTTGAAAAAATTTCAAAAATTTCTCAACCTAATAGGTCCCCAAAGGTTTATAAATTTGGAAAAAAATCAATATTTACATGTTAATAAAACCAATAATAATTTATACAATTCATATAATTAATATCACTAACCTTATTTTGAAAATATTCCCCTTGTAACGAAAAAATAGACAAAAAATTAGAGAACATAAATAGAAGGAGTATAGAGAAAGAATAAGAAGAAAATGAAAAAATAGAAGAGAAAAATTGGTTTTTGAGTATGGAGAAGAAGAAAGAAGAAGAAAATGAAAAAAAAGAGAAAAAGAAAGGTGAAAGGTGAAAAAAGAGAGAAAAAAAAAGTAGAATAAGAAAATAGAAAAAGAGAAAGAAAAAGGGTTTTATGCGTGTGGGAGAAGGAAAGAGAAAATGAAAATGTAAAAAAAAAAGAATATAAGTGGGAGCGTGCAAAGGAGAGAGACAATTTGACAGAATTATTGGTTATCGGTAACATCAGTTTTCTTTTGCCTTTTTTTAAATTAAATTTTAAATACGACTCTTTTTAAACTATTATAAATAATACAGTTATTTTAGACAAAAAACCCTAACAAATTACAAGATGAAATCTAATTTTAAAATATTATCTAAAATAAAAAATATTATTATCTTAGATAGAATTAAAAACATAACAATAAATAATTATTTATTATTTTTATAATTTATTTTCAGTTTAAAGTATTAGTCAAAAGAAATAATGACTAAAAGATTTGATACGTAGATAATATAGATGAAGTTTATAAATTTTAAGAAATAAATATTAAAAAAATTAATTATACAAAGTTTATAAATCTTAAATAATAATATAAAAATAAAAATAATAAATGGATTGAGTTTTTAATCGGTTTAAAAAAGCGAGAATCAAACTAATATAATATTAATAAGTTGTATAAAAAACAATCTAAACCAATAAAATCTTAAAATCGAAAATATTTGAGTTAGATTGGTTTGAAAATGTTAGATAATTAGGTTGGTTTAGATGTGTTTAACTGCATTTTGTAAAATTATAGATTTATTCGCTTATATTAAAATGTTTATCTTAATAGATATAATTAGAATTTACACAAGTAGGATATCATCAAATTCGAATAAGACTGGAGATGAGTGAAAGATTGCATTCAAGACAAAAGAAGGATTTTACAAGTGGTTAGTGATGCCTTTTAGATTATCAGATGCACCCAGCACATTCATGCGACTCATGAACCACGTCTTGAAGTCAAATAATGATAATTTGTAGTTGTTTACTTTGATGACATTCTAATTTATAGTCGAACACAAGAAGAACATTTGGAGCACTTGAAAAAAGTACTTACTATTTTAAAGAAAAGTAAGATGTACCTTACTTTGAAGAAATGTAGTTTTTTGACCAATAAATTGGTATTCTTGGACGTTGTCATTGCTACCATTGGAATTGAAGTTGATGAAGAGAAATTACGTGCAATTTAAGACTAACCAACTCTCAAAACCATAAACGAAGTTCACATCTTCCATAGGTTAGCAACCTTCTATCGAAGGTTTATTAAGAGCTTTAGCACTATTGTTGCCCCAATTATAAAATGCCTAAAGAAAGGAAAGTTCAATTAGGGAGAAGAAGCTGAAAAAAGGTTTCAAGTTACTGAAAGAGAAGTTGACTTCTACACCAGTGTTAGCATTGCTAGACTTTGATAAGATCTTTCAAGTGGAGTGTGATACCTCGATAGTAGAAATTGGAGTTGTTCTATCTCCAGAAGGGTGATCGATGGCTGACTTTAGTGAAAAGCTCAATGACACACTATAAAAGTGGACTATATATGAACTTGAGTTTTATAGAGTATTTCGTACTTTGAAATATTGGAAACATTATCTCATCCAAAGAGAGTTTGTCTTGTTTACTGATCTTGAGGTATTGAAGTTTATCAATTGTCAAACTAATCTTAGGAGGACACATGCCATATGGATTTCCTATTTGAAAAAAATTTCTTTTGTTCTAAAACACAAATATGGTCAATATAACAAAGTGGTTGATGCATTAAGTCGTAAACCCTATTGGTCACTTTGAGCATTGAAATTGTAGGGTTTGAATATCTTAGAGACCCATATGCTTAAAATGAAGATTTTAAGAACTTTTGAGAATAGTATCAATTGAAGCAAGATACGGGAGACATGCACATACATGAGGGATACTTGTTTTGATGTGCCCAACTTTGTATCCCTATGACTTCACTAAGGGAGAAAATCATTCGAAACTTACATACTAGAGGACTAAGTAGACTAAGTGGACATCTTGAAAGAGATAAAGCCATCACACTTGTTGAAGAAAGATACTTCTCACCTTAGTTGAAAAGAGATGTTAGTAGGTTTGTTCAAAGGTGTAATGTGTACCAAACATCCAAAGGATGAGCTCAAAATATCGTATTATATACACCTTTATCCATCCCTGAAACCATTTGGGAAGACTTATCTATGTATTTTGTGCTAGGACTTACAAGAACCTAGCGGGGTGTAGATTCAGTTTTTGTTGTTGTTGATAGGATTTCCAAAATGATGCATTTTATCATATGTCGCAAAACTTCAGATGCATCGAATATTGCAAAACTCTTTTTCAAAGAGATTTTTCGTCTATATAGAGTTCCATAGTCAATTACTTCAAATCAAGACATAAAATTTTTTTCTCATTTTTGGAGGACATTATAGGTATGCTTTGATACATCACTCAACTTCAATAGTACTACACACCTTCAAATTGATGATCAAACAGAAGTAATGAACAAAACACTTGCACAAGCTGAGTGTCTTTGTAGCAACATACCAAAGCAGTGGGACCTCACTCTTGCACAAACTGAGTGTGCCTTCAACAATATTATGTATAGTTCAACTGGTAAGACCCCATTCGATGTATATGTAAAAGCCCCAAATCATAAATTGGATTTGGCTAATCATCCAAGGATTCATGGGAGAAGCAAAGTTATCGAAGAAATGACAAATAAGATTCAAGCCAAAGGATAAGAAATATGGGACATGTCAAATATTGAAAAGGATCAATGATAATGCATACATAGTGGACTTATCCAAAGATATGATCATCTTAATAACGTTCAATGTATCAGATATTTATGACTACTATTCACCAGAACCAATGTATCCATAAGAAAACTCAGAACAAGTTTAAAACAAATGGATGAGACTAATACCAAATAGATATAAAAAGAAAAGACAAAGTAGTTTATTTTATTTAGAATTCTATTTCTTATGTACTAATAGAATTTTATATAAAAAAATTTATTTAGAGTTCTTTTTTTGTTTGTATTACTAACTTCCCACATGAAAATTTTATGAACTATTCTAGGAACTTTTCAAATATAAATAAGTAGGTCTTATGCTTGTATAAAACATCCTAGAAAATAATCCACTTAATAATATTAAATAAGTTTTGTTTTTTTTTTCTCTTATTCCAATTTTTTAGGAATGATTCTTCTTTCTTTCGTTTAGAAGTTCAAATTCTCTTATTCGTGAACGTACATGAACAACATATTTATAATTTTCTATCATTGGTGTAAGTATTATTAACGATCATATGGATTATTCAAAGAATTTGTATCTCAAAAATATATAATTTAATTATGTAAAATAATTAGAGTTAAATCCTAATTATAGTATACGAGTAACATATTTATTTAAAAAAACGATAATATAGATTAACATTAAATCATTGTATTTCAATAGTTTGTTTTCTTCTCCCATATATATTTTTTAGATTGTTAATTTCTATATAGTACGCTACCTTTCTCTAGGTACAATGTTAATTAATAATAAGAAGTCGGAAGACAAAACTATTTAGATTGACCAGTAATTAATAAAAATAAGCCATTTTTTTTTAATTTATCATTATGTACCATATGATTTATTATATAGTAACAAATTATTATAAATAGAATTTTGTTGATTACCTCGCTTCTTATACATAATATAATGTAAGCTTTGAGAAGTTAAAAAAAAAAAGAATTAAACTTGAAATCATTTCCTTCTCAATACATCACCCTTTTAATGTCCACATATGTGCTTTGTCGCAAAGTGATGATGTCACATGTGTTAAGTATTAGTATCAAATTATTGTGAAGAGTAACTTTCATTCCTTTCAGCATTGTGTCTTGAATTAGATCCCCATTCCATAGCTTCTTCAACAGCTCTTTGGCGTTCACCCATTAATATTAAGCTTTCTTTTTCTTGATTATTTAGTCTATCATCATTTTCTCTATATGTGTTGTTTTGGTTATTATGAGTTGTTGGTGGATGAGGTAAGTTGTTGTTATTATTATTATCATCATCATCATCATCATCATCATCATCATCATTTGCAGTCCCTCCTTGTTCTTGATCAATCCCAAGGAAACTGAGAGCAGTAACCACATCACTCATTAGTGGACGAGCTGATTGTTCTTCATTTAGGCACATTATCGTTACTGCCACCGCTTGATTCAATCCTCTTACTGGAAAGTTTCCTTCTAGATTTTCATCTGCCAGTTCTGAGTATCTATTTGGATCCTTAAATATTGGATATGCCTGATATTGTTCAAAAACCACTTTGTATTACACTTTAGTAATAAGAAAAAAAGCGCTTATGCAACATTAGTTTTCAGGGTTCGAAAAAAACATAATTTATGCTTTCTTACATAAACACAATTTATATATTTATTTATGAAAGTAGCTTTTATAAAATCACTTTCAATATTACCATGAATAAGGGATCTTAAGTTTACGATAAATGTATAAAAATAATGTTAAGATTTCTTCCAATGACAAATCTAGGTTTTTAATTTAAGAAGATCACCATATAAATAATACAAAACAATACTTTTTTTTCTGTTATTACTTGTTTTCGTAACTCATTTTAGTATAAATATGTTCAAATTATTGAGTTTGTGGTGTGTTTTTAGTGATAAAAATTTATAAATAAAAATTCAAAAAATACATACCCATTTTGTACATTTAGTGTACAATTCTATAAATATTATACTTAAAATTTTTGCAAATGCTTTCTCTCAATAGTTTAAACTTTAAACTTTTAGGAGTGTTATTAATCAACAACTTCTAACATAATATTAGAAAAAAAAAATCCCATATCCAAACCATAGTAATCTAATCTAAATTATTGAATTGTAAGTTTGATCTAGCTTAAACTTTTAAAATAATTGATTTTCTAACAAAATTTTAATAATTTACCAACTCTATAGAAGAATGGAACTAATAATTATGTGTCCTGTGACCTAAACAAGTTTAACATGTTATAAAAGGTGATAAGAAAGTTACCCAAGAAACTAGATTTTGTTCTTCAGTTGGTTTCATGGTGTCAATGGCTCTTCTTCCCGTAACTAGCTCCAACAAAACAACACCAAAACTATAAACATCAGACTTGACTGTAAGTTGACCTGTTCTTTGATACTCAGGTGCACAGTATCCATAAGTTCCCATTATTCTAGATGATACATGAGTCTTATCTCCAAGAGGTCCAAGTTTGGCTAACCCAAAATCTGAGAGTTTTGCGTTGTATTCTTTGTCCAACAAGATGTTAGAGGATTTTAAATCACGGTAGATAACTGGTGGATTGGCTTTATCATGCAAATACTCTAGACCTTTAGCAGCACCTAATGCTATTTTCATTCTTGTGTACCAATCTAGAGGCATTGGATTTGGTGGAAGATCTGAAATAAACCAAAACACATTAAATAAAATATACTTAATGCTTTTTGAAATTCATATGATGATCAATGTTTCGTCATGTGGAATAAACTTCATTTGTTGAAGTATACTTCATCATATGGACTTCATGAATTTTTTTTTAAATCAAATGATGGCTTGAAATGGAGAGGGTGAGTCTTATTGTCAAATTATTAATTCAAATAATGAAGTATACTTCAAATGCAAATCTTTGACGATCTACTATTAAAGAGAAAGAGAAGAAAACAATTGATACCTAGCAAATGATCTTCCAAAGATCCCAATGGCATGTACTCATAAACAAGAAGTCTCTGATCACCATCAGCACAATATCCAATGAGTTTAACTAAATTTTGATGGTGTAAGAGACTCAACATCAAAACCTCAACAAGAAACTCTCTGTTTCCTTGCAATCCATTCCTATCTAGTTGTTTCACTGCTACAGTCTGAACAAAATTTAGCAAATTGTCACAACTCAAAACCCTTTTTATCATATTTGATTATGAATTAATTAATTAAACATACTAATCAAAAGAAATATATCATCATAAGGGACTGTTTTTTTTACCAGGTTTGTTTTTTCCAGTTTGCCCTTATAAACTCTTCCAAAACCACCCTCACCAATCAAACATTCTTGTCTGAAATTCTTTGTTGTTGTTGCCAAATCACGGAATGTGAAAGTTTGTGCAACTATATTATTTTTACCTGCTTCTTTATTTAACTCTGCAGGCTTATAATGGCTTATGGCTTCATCTGTTGGTGGTGATGGTTTTGGCTTTGAATTTTCTGTACATTAAACAATTCAAAAGCATCATATAAGATCCCCATTGTATTCAATTCTAAGAAATACTAAAAACACTCAATTTCTTAATTCTATGATATTTTGAATGTTGCTTCAAAATTATTTTCCAAAATTGTTGATGTTAAATCATTTCATAACCCAGTATTTTTTTTCCATAAATCCTCGTTGGCATTGAACATGAATTAAATTTTCTGTAATATTTTGTTTTTCAATTTGTATATTCATATAAATAAATATTCACATTATAAAAATAAATGTCGAAAGTATGTGTTCAACACGTGAACTAACCAGGTCGGGATTGAGGTATGAGAGGGGGTTCCCCATGAGGAATTGTAGGAGGCAGTTGTTCTCTACTTGAGCTATTTGATCTCTTAGTTGCTTTCTTTTCTTGGGATGAAAAACACGAAAAATAACTCATCTCTTTAATGTTTCAAAACCCTTTTGATATTTTCTTTCTATAACTTTGACGGTTAACACCCAGAAAACCCTAGTTTCCTTTGCACAAATTAATCAAGTAGATCTATTTAGTAGCTAAACCCATAAATGTTTTATGTACTAAAAAGCAGAACTTGATCAAATGATGAAGAAATTGAGAATTTTAAGTATTTAAAATGATTTTATATTGTTAAAGAAAGAAACTAAAAACTTGGGTTTTGAGACATGGTTGGTAGAAACAAGAATTGGAGGACAACCTGCAGAATTAAAATGCCAGACCCACCAAACCCTGAAAATTAAGAACTCCATGGGAATAATTGGAACTAAAAAGGAATTCAGTCAACAAACTAAGGGATTGAAATGAGAACCGTCAAAAACAAAGAGGTCAGCAAGAAACAAAAATGGGTTAATTTTTTTTTGGTGTTCCCGCAAGGCACTGAGAGAAAAAGTAAGGGCGTTATTAAGAGAGAGCTATGTTGTTTTAAGAGAGAAACGTGGAAACAAAAATCAAATTGTGTTTGTTCGTGAGGTTTCGATTGACGTTAAACAAAATATTTTAACGACAATGTTTTTAGAGACAAAAATAAAAATTGCATATGGTATGAGAGATTGAACAGAATTATAGTAGGAATTTTTTTTAGGAAAATGACAAAATAAAAATCACTAAAACTTGTATTAATAAAAACCATATCGAATTAAATGGTATTTAATATTGATCGATTCTAAATAAGAGTACTTTAATTTGAACAAAATTTAAACATTATTTAATATAAAATGATATACCAAATTTATTTAATACTTAAAACATATGAATTTTTCATATAATAATAATTTGTAAAAGTTATTTTTGTTATTTTTCTAATTTTTTTTTATCTTACATGATACTCACTAACAAATTAGATCTTCAAAATTGGACAGCCCAAGAACAATTTGAACTAGTGTTCAATCAATCTGAAGTTCTTTATTTTGGAATCCAAAAAATTACTAATTGGTACAACATTGCAAATACAAATTACACTTGATGTATAGCCCCTGAAATAAAAATTAAAAAAACAAAAATATTTATTTTTCAAAATGTAAAACTAGAGTGACACATTGACCACGAAGAAAGAGTCAGTAAGGACAGTTTCTTTGGAATTTTCAACAGCTTTAGGATGGTTGAGACAATCCAATTGTATCTTCACATGTATAGGCTTCATGAATATAAGATCTCTCAAGTCCCTCTTAGAGTTTAACAAGAACTCAATGCATGTTTCTCTTTCAAATTTATCACCTCTTTCTGAGTTCAAAATATCCAATATCCTTCCTGCAATTTTCTCTTGGTTATTTTCCAAGTCTCTTTTAAGTTTTAAATACATTACAGCATTTACAATAACCTGTGCAATAACAGAAATGAAGATGTTAGTCACTATGTTTTGCCCGTGAGATGTTAGCACTACTTCGAACTAAAAAGCCCGCACCAAAGGTAAATATCTGGTTTTAACACTCATACAACATGTGGGCCATCGCACAATATATATATATATATATATGAAGACATACGAAGCAAATGATTGAAAATATGCTTTGTATTTGGAAAAAATATCAATAATATTTTGAAAGTTTACATTTTCTTTACAAATATCACAAAATCTTTTTAAAATATCAAAGATGATTTTCAAAACTAAAAATAATGTCTATTGAGTGAATTTTTTTTAATATCTTTAAAATTCAAAGATATCATATTATTAAATAATCAATAATTTTAAATTAATAAAATAAAAAAATAAATTTATTTTATTAAAATATTTTAAAGCATAAAAATTATATATATATATATATACACGTTATTAATTAAAAAATAATAAAATTAAGGTACATACGATAGATTTTTTTATTTATTTATCTCTAATTACATATAATAAATTGATTACAATTAAATTATAACGAAAAAAATGCTTAATCTTATCATTAATCTTAATATGATATTTCCACAAATATGTTAATCCTATTTAAAGAAGGATAATGAATATAATCACAAATACAAATATGTATAGAATAATAATAAATAAATAAATATCTTTAGAATAATTCTAAATATAAATGTACATTTCAACTTTTTTCCTAAAGTTAGAACATAGATATTAATTAGGATAGTGATGTGTAGAGGCAGCTTTCATGTAACATGAGTCATAATGTCACCTAATTAATCAAAACTCTTGATGTATGGGACTTTAACGACATCACCATCCAAATTGTCTTTGATATAATTTCTATCAAATCTAAATTGTCTTTGATATAATTTCTATCAAATTCAATATGCTTAATTCGATCATATTGTATCAGATTATTCACAATCTCAATTGTTGAAGTATTATTATAGAATAAAGTCATAGACTTCTTAAGACCAAAACCAAACTCACTAAGCAAAAATTTAACTAATGAACCTCGGTAATATCATGATAAAGAGCACGATACTCAACCTCTATATTGTACAACGATACCATGTTCTGTTTTTTACTTATCCAAGTTACTAAATTTACTCCAATAAATGTAAGGTATCTTGAATTTGACTTTCTATCTATCTTGGAACTTGCAAAGTCAGAATCAATGTAACCCATAACGTCTAGATGTCCATGTTTCGAAAACAAAATATCCTTGCCCATAGAGGACTTCAAATAGGCCAAAATCTGATTCACAACTTCCATGTATCAATCACTCGAATTTGCATGAACTAACTTACTACACTCATAACCAAAAAATAAATCAAGCCGAGTATAAGTCAAGTAAATCACTTTTTCTACTACACTTTGATATCTCTCCTTATTACTTGGAATCTAATTAAGATAAATAACTAAACCAAGATTCACCTCAGTATGTGTATCTATAGGAATATAAATAGAATTACCAGTTTCAATCAAGATATCTATACTTTCGTTGAAAGAGAGAGTCTTTGTTTAGATTTAGAAACTTCAATATCTAAGAAATATTTTAGATTTCTTAGGTCATTTCATATTCTTTGGCAAAATAACTACGTAATCTTTTTATCTCACCAACATTACTACCTATAACAAGCATATCATAAACATAAACCAGAAGCAAAATAATATCACCATCATTTCTTTTATAAAAAAGAGTGCAATCTACCTAAGCTTATTTAAAACCATATTTCTTCATTGATCGGCTCAACTTGCCAAACTATGCCCTGGATGACTGTTTCAACCAATACAACGCTTTCTTCAACCTGCACATCTTCCTATCTTCTATTGCTCCATGGGAGAAGAATCCATACATAACTCCATTGACAAATCTCCATGGACAAATACACTCTTAACGTCAAATTGAAATAATGGCCGGTCTAAATTCACAACAATAAAAAATATACCTCGTACAGTAATCATTTTGGACACCAAACTTATAGTCAATCCCATAAGTTTGAGCATATCTCTTAGCCACTACTTTGGCCTTATTCCTCTCCTATGTTCCATCGAAACATTCACTTACAACCCATAATCTCCTTCCTCTTTGGTAATTCGACCAACTCCTAAGTATAGTTCTTATAGAGAGCATTCATTTCTTAACATAGTTGCTTTTCACTTAAGATCTTCAAGAACCTCATGAGAATGACTTGGGATAGGTATAGAAGAAATCTAAAGTGCAAAAGCTAAGTGAGTTTTGGACAAACGGTGATAAAAAACAAAGTTAGATATGGGATAAACAATGTAAGATGAAGGTTTAGAGAAATCCAATTTATCATACTATTTACAAGCTCTAAGAGGATACCTCCAATATTGATCATTATCAAATGGGTTTAAGCCTAAGAGGATACCTCCTATATTGATCATTATCAAATGGGTTTAAGATGGTAGATACTGACACTGCAGAATCAAAAGGTATATTATGATGCGGAAATATCATTAGTAGAAGATAAAGGAAGAACATGTACCTCATTGTCAATCTCAGAAGATTTATTTAAAGGCATGGTAGTATCATCAAGAAAAGCATCCAAGTTAGAAGGTAGGCCATATCAATAACGTTTTTATTTCTCCTACCAAATTACATGTAGAGGATATAAGGTGGCCTTAACTCACTAGGTGGTTTCTCTTTTTTAGGTTCGAGTTGTCCAAAAAGAGAAAAGTCCTCCCCTCGTAAGAAATCCATGACTTCTTTTCCTCCCACCATAATTTTTCCTCTCCCTTTAAGAATGGACATTTTAACTACAGATTCGGTTATCTGCACTGTCAGTTCGAACTTTATCCGATTAATTTCGGAGACGAGGAGAGTTCGAGCATCGCCCGATCACGAAGTGATAGTTACGATGCGGATACAGTTATACTTATATATGTCCCTATCCGTACCCAATATATATTATATTTATTTAATTAATTTATATATTTATTAAATTAACAAAAAAATTTAACCTTCAGATATTTGACACAAAAACCATGTCCTCAAGATGAAAATTTCGTTAAAACCAAATTGTAAATACCCAACTGGTCCCTGATGCAGCTCATTAAACCAGTGAGAGACGAGGCAAAAAGAATAATTTAAAGTCCATACCTCACTTGTTCCAGGACTTGCATTGACTGTAGCATTAATGCGAACCCAATCATCTTGAGATCTTGTGTCCAAAGTTATATCAGTTTCTTCAACGACAAATTCTGGTTCTGAGAAGACAAGATTATCCAGCTCATCATACCATCGTTGGGCAGCTCCAACCTGCACACGCCAAATTTTGATAAACTGGTAAAAGCATGGAAAGGAGTGTACTCACACACATATGCACAAAATCTCCAGAAGAGTAAGTACTGTACCTTCTCTGTTGAACCCGTTAGATCCTCCACACTTGACACCTCTGTGGCAGCACCTCTTGCCCGGCACCAAATACAACCATCTTCTAATTGTTCCACAAGTTCAGTATCTACTGGGATATTTATATTTAACTGTATGTCAATTTTCCCTGTCATACGAGTAGCAAAGCTCCACTTCAGTAAGGAATGCTACACCACAGATTGCTTCAAGTTGAAATTGTTTCAAATAGACCACAAAAATTTTCATCTTTTCTTGATAAAGACAATACTCCTCTATTTCCCAACCTTAATTGAGTTTTTAGGTTCAACATTGTTGGACCTAATGCAAGGTATTTGGTAATATGTTAATATTTTGAGATAACAATACTCGACACAATTAGCATATAGTCTGAAATCAATATTATACTATAATTAAGAAACCAATTCTTGTGAATTCCAATTTCTAATCAACATCGGGTAGATTTATAAAACATACACAAACACATACCTCACAAGCAACACGTTTATCAAATTCAAAATGGATTCGACCAAGACCTTACATGGCAAATAATTTTTCATAAGGGTATTGACTAGTTACAAGTAAGCTATTTGTGGGATAAGGTAATCATGAAACCTAATCTCAAGACTCAAAGACAACTTGACATTTAACAGGTTAACTTGGCAGATTTTAGGCCCATTATCATTCAGTCGGTCCATGATATTATAAGCAAGAAACATTGCATTTGGTGCAATTTTTCCCTCGACCCAACCCAGCTGCTTCCAACTCTAATCTCTTTGCTTAATTAAGTTCTACCGCAAATGATCGAATTGGAAATTTCATGAAAAACTGAAGGAAAAATTACTCCTAACCTTATGATTGTTTGTCATAAAATAGACTAAATAGTTACCTGGCAGCGGACGAAAACACTGGACATGATCAACCTGTGCTCCATGAAATCCATTGCCGCTGCCAATTCAGCAGGAATTCAGTAAATTTCACTTGAGCATGGTTTAAAATAAAACAATACAATGCAAGAAAATGAAGAAGCAACATAACTAATGTGAAAATTCAAACAATCAAGTTTCCCACAACATCGCCTGTAAAAGATGAATCTAGACAGTTAAAAGGATCCAAAATAATCATTTAATTTCTGTATGCAAAAGAAGACACTTTGATTTTTGTATATGCACTTACAGAGTAAAAACTCCATCCATTCGGGGAGACATCCAATAAGGCAATCCAAGCATACCAAAATTTGAAAACTGAAAGCTCAAAGGGACTTTGGATTCTCCACTTCGCTTCAAAATTCTCTGTCCGACTTCAAACAGAAAAAAAATATATATATATAATAATAATAATAATAATTGGAAACAAAATACAACATTCACAAACTACGTAAGTGAAGAAACAAAAAGAAAACAATCCACTAAAGTTGGAACCTGTGTCACAAATGATTGGGTGATTAGGCAAGGTTGTCATTGAAGACATCAGACCAGTATATGGGAGACCCTCTGGCGAATAGGTAATATTAGCTTGCTCTTGCCACCAATCATGCGGCATATCTTTCAAAGGTGATAATTTTTCCGAAATCTGTTGTCCACATATTTCCAAGATTCTTGGAAGCCCTGTGTAAATTTGGTAAGATATATGTAAGACGTAATTTACTTGCAACAAAAATGGAAGCCAAATAAATGCCAAACCTTCGATAATTTCTTTAATCTCTGATGAAGCCAAATCTATGATCCATAAAGTATCAAGGCTGCAAATAGAACAAATATACATTACACCAACTTTCTCAACGAATTTCAAACGTTTAGTGGCCAGCACTATACCATAATAAAGCCCAAGTGATATTTAAATTCAAGATATTATGAAACAAATAATGTATTCAAATAGATAAAAGCATAATATTCAGAACATCCATTGACGTTCCCTTTTACTGGTTTACCAGCCCTCCTAGTAAGACAGCTCATCAAAAATTATAATAGGATAAGCAGTAAATATTTCAACATAATGACCGTAAAGTTGGGTTTGTTCGGTTTTGAACTAAAAATCGAACCAACTCAATCTAATCGGTTTTTAAAAAGTAAAAACCAAACCAAATCAATTAAAGGTGTAAAACCAATCCAAACTGAACCAAAAAAATTAAGCTGGTTGTATTGGTTTCCGAAATTTTTATTTCTCTTTAGATTGTGGGCATAAGTTTTTGTTCATTGAAAATATATTTGATTATACAAACTTTAAATTTTATATATAAGTTAAATATTAAACTATGCACATATATTAATTTAAATATTTTTATCTATACTATGTACACAAGTATAACTAAAAAAAGACTTGAGATTGTAGATGACTATGATCCTAGATTTTAAATTTTTAAATTAAAGAAAATATGAACAATATAAAAACAAATAAATAAAAAAGAAAAAATTAAATTAAATATATATATATATATATATTTTAATTGGTTTTTGAAATTAAAAAACCGAACCAACCCATACTTGATCGGTTCTTCAAAATTTAAAACCAAACTAACCCAATAATCTTTTAAATTCGGTTCGGGTAATTTTTGCACATCCCTAATAATGACCAACCTACAACTCACATGATTATAGATATCCTAAAACTTCTAAAGCTTCTCTGCTAAATTTCAAATATATTTTGACGGCAATAAATCAAATGAATCGGTCTGTACCTTCTGTTTATAACTAAGAGACAACCATCATCTGAATTCAACAGATGCCACGGAAATAATAGTGGTTGGCCATCAAATTCTTCAGGCTTTGTACCAGCATCACTCCCAAAACCTAACTTGTCCATGATCCAGGTCCAAATTTGATTAGTCTGATTAGTCTTCTTTTTAGTGTGGCATGATGGAAAGATAGTCTCTACAACTCTTCTCTCCAGATCAGCTCTCCTGATGGCATGATTCTTTCCTCGGGGAAAAAAAAAAAGATGACATGATTCTTAGTTGAGGATACCAGCAAAAGACAAATAAGTCAAAAATTGCATGAAACAAATAATAGTTGGCATATAATATCAAAATGGGATGTAGCCATATTCAAAAGTTAATGCATACCTCTGAATCAACAAAATACAAGCAATCCTCAGCAGCATCATAAAAAGAAGCTGCTGGCCTCAACAATTTGGCAGACTCAAATTCTCCATCCTCAAAGCCTGGGGAAGAACCAATCTGGCATAAAAAAAATTGAAGTGTAAAAGTAAGCCCCAAGTGATACTTGACTATATCCTTATCGTAGAAGTAAATCCATACGTAAGAAAAAACAGTGACATGATCAGTGCAGACCATAAAATTGTGACCTAGTACATGATATCAATTGATGTAAAAGAACTGAATAAACCTTAGGAAATTAAAAGCTTCATGGAGTGTTTCTATATGCCATTACTTATTAATGGCAAGGGATAATCAACCACTACTCTGACTATAACCTAGGTTTCAAAACTTTATGATGTAAATCTATAAATTTATCATGCACCAGTGGCTCTATTACATGTCAATTACACATTGATAATGATGAGATATGATATACAAACAAAGAGAAACACTTGGTTTCTGCACAGAAGACGGAAATTTCTTGGCATTTTTTTCCATCTAACTGAAAAATCAATAAGTAAACACATCAGGCAAATAAATGACTTCAAACCAAATTGCAATCTAACATGAAAACTATTAGACAAGTTTCATACACAGTCCAAAATCTTTCCATTGCCATTATGTATGATAACTCGGTGATGATTGCTGTCAGAAAAGAATAGACGATCTCCACCTTCTTCTGCAGTTATGCAGCCTGAACATAGAAGTAAAGGTTGTGAAACGAGTATTAACTGATAAAGGAGGAGGGAAATAGATAGATGAGATTTCATAGGTGCATGATAAACTAAATATATCCAGAAAAGAGAGAGAGAAGCTCTTTATGATGCATACTTTGACATAGACAGAAATTGCACACAAAGTAAGTCTTGCCCATAATAGAAAATTAATAAATGCAATGAAAAGTGAGGATATCGGATCAATGTTTTTAGTAATAACTGTTTATAAAACGGCTTTTATAATAGAAACTAAATATAACAAAGTAAAGGAAGGGCATCTTCAGCTATCCAGGGTTCTTTAATCTTTTTTTATTCCACGGTTACCTGGTTTGGATTTTTTTTTTCCTACAAGTTTTTCTTAACTATGAAATATTCTTAACTCTGAAGTCCTAGATTAATAGGAACTTAACAAGTGAGAAAGTTCACTTTAAGGATTCGAGAACTTCTCGACCTCTATTTGATCAACTATCAGTCTATCATAAAGCCTGGCCAAGTTGATGAAAAGCCCATACCTGGGAAGTAAAAGAAGATGTTCCGCAAATATTGTAAACATGGTTCCTTGATGATATCAGTTTGATTCATGAAAGTGTTTATGAAAAGATCAGCTGAACTAGAATTTGTTTTATGCTGCAGATGTAGCTCCTCAATAGCTGCACGAGATCAATAAGACTATAGGATAAACAGAATATGAAAGTGTCCATGTCTGTTTGTTGAGAATGTACTAAAATATACTTCAAAGCCAGCAAATAATCATCAACTATATACAAATTGGGAAATAAAGAAAACCCCAACCATAGTTCTTTACGAGGTTTCCTTAAAAATAAAAACATTTGTAAAAATAAAAATCTGAAGACCCACACTCTCTTCTTTTAATTTCTTATTAAAAATGAATTGGTAAGGAAAGAACTACATAGATATGGAATAACTTATACTAAAGGATTACAATTTTTTCAGGTATTTTCTCATCTGATGAAACTGATTATGCAGGGTTGTTTCTCCTTGCAGCTTTATTTCTCTCCATAAACATTGTACAGTAAATCGCATTAATAGTACAGGTTCTATTGACAAATTTCATAGATCATCCTGGGCCATGTTGCTGCCTTAACCATACAGACTATTTTTAAATTTAAAATTCTTAAGGAGATCTTGATGAAAAACGTATCCAATGAAACTCATTGCTACAAATATAATGGTAGCAAAGCAAGCAATGACATCTAGACAAACATAAACAATAGTCATCTTAAGATCCTGAAGAACAGTAATGCCAAGACTGGAAGATTGTAGCTTCAGGCCACATCTGTGAAGCAAATTAAGTTTAAGTTGTTCAGATTTCGGGCAATCAATTATTTACTACTTTCTAAAGGCTAATATAGCCCCTTACTTCCCACCTGCACCTCGCTCAAATAAATGAAAAAATTTCTTGCGAGATGAAGCATTCAAATTTTAACTGGAATGTTAACATGCAAATAGTTTAATGACACTATAAGAATTGCTGAAAAAGACTAGAACAAGAAAAACTTCATTATTATAAAAAAGCTATGACAACAACATAATACAGAGCGTACCTTTATAAAGAACCTCAAAATCCATATCGCCCTCTTGATAAAATATTGGACTCTTAACATCTTTAAATAATATGTAATATGACCCATTTTCCACCTGCACACAAATGCAACTCATATAATACCAAGGAAACCAGTTAATATAGCCAAGGAAAAGGACAAAATACAAAGTAATTGGAAATAAAGAAAGGTGATCCAGGCTCATTTAAGACCTTCAAATGCATCATATGTTTGCAAGAAAAAATACATTTAACTAAAACAAGCAAACAACTACAAAAAATAAAGTTGCCAGAATTATGACTATAATGCATGCGGGCGCGTGCACAAAAAGGGGAAGGAAAAAAAGAAGATAATCCCAAAAGTTGAGCAAAGGATTGTCACCTCACCTCAGAGAAGTTCTTGTCCGACAATAAAATGGGAAAAGTAATGTATTCTTTCAATATAAAATGGACTAAGTTACTTCTATCAGCAGCAGAATCTAATAAACTGCTTGACTGAAAACCCACGACCTGGAGCTGAGAAAATCTGAAATAACATATGCACAGAGGAGGGGTTGGAGAGAGAGAGAGGGTTAGAATGATAACCTATTAATTTAAATACACCCAGTTGAAATAAAAAAGAAACAACAAGATTCCTCTACCTCTGCTGTAGTAATTTAATTTTTTCAACTATTTTGACAGTTTCAGAGCCAGTCGACAAAGACATTTCTAAAAGCCGTCCGGCAAAAACCAAAAATAATCCATCTTTTTTGAAAAGATTTACTGATCTTTCATACTTGTTCAACCAGCAGTGATTTGGCCCTGTATATTCATAAAAAGGGCAATGAATAGAAATGTGGGATGAGAATCTAGGAACATAAGGTCAATGAAATTAGAGCTCAGTTATATAATCAAATGTATCACATTAAACTGCACAAAATCTGAATAAGAAAAACGGCAAGGTGGTTGTACAACCAAACATTATTACTTAAAAAGGTTGAATTGTATTAATTTGAACCGTGCACGAAATTTAATTATTGTGTTTATTAGTAATACTAATCTTAAAGCTAACTACCAGATTATACAAAAGAGTTTTATATGGGGAATAGCCAAATATTGACTTAGAAATAAATACAGTAACTAGTGCATATAGAGCTAACTGCTGTACTTCAAAGAGAATCAAGAAGAAAATGCAAGCAGTCAAAATTTTAGAATAAAACTGGACTCTATTTAGATATTCTACGTTACATTAACAGAAGTTACTTGGAGATAGCAAATAACCATTAGATGAATTTTCCTTAATTGTTTACTTCACAAAAAGGTAGAATCAATAAGAATAGAATCACCTCATTACAAAGGACAAATGATTGCTATCACTCCAACGTTAATTTTACTAAAACCATCACTGTTTATGAGATGAAGCCAAAATAGATAACCGTACACTATATAGGAATAATTTCAGTACCTTTATGTTTATCTAAGGTAGACATAATGAAGGGCAGAAGTTCTAAATCAGCTGTAAACTTTCTTGGTACTCCTGCTCCGGAGAGAAACCTGGAAGAGATTGTCACACTGAAGTTAGGAGAAATATCAAAGCTTCAATGAGAGAAAAAGACAACAAGAAGTGGGACACAAGTATTAAATTGGTCCACCCACATCTTAAACATACATGTAATTCATTATTAGACAAAATGGACAACCCTGGATCTCATGACTCATATCATTGGACCAACCATGATTCACGAGCTAAACATAGAAAAGATTTTTATATCTGAAAATGACAAGTATACTCTAATGAATATGTACATAAATTATAACTTTGTCCAAGAAAAAAATTATGCCTTTGTCCATGTGATCTCTCTATCTATTTTAACACACGCATATACATTGGGGCCACTTCTATACACACACAATAATGACATGATAATAGGAATGCAAGTTAAAATTTGCAATATGTCATAGCGAAACAGATAAGTAATTACCTTTTGGAATGAAATTCTCTATGTTTAATCAGTCTTTCAGTTCTCTCCCAAGCTTGTGATTGAAGAACTCTAGATAATGCCAAAATGTTAATAGCTGTTCTACATTGTTGACAACTGTCACCTGTCCAAAATTTTGTAAAGAAGGTAAATATAAGCAATACCTTCTCTTACATAAGAACCAACTATAATTAAAGACATTCAAATGCTTATTACACGTCTGCATAAACAAAACACTTGTGCATGATCGCATATATGATATATCACCAACCTCCTCACAAATTCGATGTTATATGCTCCCTTTAAATCCACCATAAAGAGATAGGAAATTCAAAGACGTACAAGAAAAAGCTGAAAACTTTATAAACTCAGATATTCAAATAGAGTTACCTGAAAAAGATTGAAGCAATGACCATGAGGTTTCTCTCAAATGCCGACGTCTTAAGGCCATTTTTTTCCAGGAAAATTAAGACTTTCGGTTGTGGATGGTTGATTAAATGCGAAATGGATTCTTCAAATGTTCCAATGTCATCCACTTTCAAGACATCAAATAAGCACAAATTAGACGGAAAAGGATCCAATTAAAGAAGTATGAAGGAAGAAAAGCTCACAGGCGTAATAGAGCTCGAATCGTCCAAAAAACAAGTTAACAGAGGATAGGACTTGGAAGTTGAAATCCCATCTACTTTACACTACGCTGTCCGACCCGTCTTACAGTGGTCTCACAGTAATCATATATCTGAGGTTTAGGGTTTAAGATTATAAGCAGACCGACCCGTCGACGGAATTGAATACCGTCAAATCAATTACGGGTTGAATCTTTATGAGACCCGTTAATTCTCTTATGGCCCAAATTCTGGTATTATATTGGATTCTAGAATCTCTGAGAGGAAAGAAAAATTATTTACACGTCAAAGCGTACTTCCTCTAGCCATTTTTTATATTTATTAAAATAATAATGTTATAAGGATATATTCAAATAATTTTTTTTATATAATTTAATAGATTTTAAAAATTTAAATGTATTCATTTAAGACTATTTAAAATATTAGCTGCATTTAATTAAAAAAATTTAAGAATTTTTAAAATTTTAAGTGTATTTTAATTACTACTTTTTGTAAATGTACAAAAATATTATAGTATTTAAAATTTATTTACTTTTAAAAACCTAACTTAACCATCAATTTTTAAGGATTTTAAACAATTTTATATATAAATAAAATCTATTATTAATCACATATTCTCCTTATATTTTTGAAAATTTTAAAATAAAAAAAAAATTTCATTTTTTTTCTTTTCTTTTATATTCATTCATTTTTTTATCTCTTTTTATTTTTTTCCCTTACTCTTAATCAAGATTCCATAATTTTTATATAATAAATTTTTTAATATAATTTTCTTTAAATAAATATAAGAGATCAAAAACCTCACAATAATAATATTTACCACAAGTTGAATTAGGCACGTATCATTTTTAAATTACTGCAAACTTATCTTGTTTTTATGAAATTTTTTGGATATTTTAACAGTTTAAAGTTTAAAGAAGAGTATAAGCTTTATTTTAAATTTTTAAATAAAACATATAATAATATATTAATTATTTTTGATAATTATAAAATATTTGTTAAAAAATTATAAAATAATTAAAGTATAATAAAAAATATAAATATGATAAAAAATTAAATACATTAAATTTTATTAAAGTAAGTAGAAGAGAAGCTTTACTAAGAAGTTTAATAATCGAAGTCTTTTAAAGTATATTAAAATATTTAGATTTTTTAGAATTTAAAATCTATCAAAATCTCTTTCAATCTAATTTAATTTTTTAAAAAAAATTAGTAAAATATATATTGAATTCTATTAAAATTTATAAATTTTTTAAAATTTAAATCTATTAAAATCTCTCTAAATCTAAATTGACTATACCCTTTAGAAAATAATTTTTTTACAAAAATTTGATTGTACCTTTAAATAATTTAATTCTTTCCTATGAAAGTCATTAACTCTTTTTAAAAAGATAATAAATTTATAATGTTCTATCTATTACTGCTACACTTTTATCATTTTTATAAAGTACTGCTTATTTAGTTTAGGTTCCATTCTAAAAAATGAATTTATTAAGTAAAAAAATTCATTCTAAATACATACCTAAAATGTTGTTATTTTAATTAAACATTCTTGTAATCAAGATTTGAAATGTTAATTTTAGTCAAAATATTGAAATATAATTTTTATAAAAATATCAAAGATATTATCGTTATTGATAGAAATTTTGAAACAAAATACATAAACAATAAAAACTTTATCAAAAATATAGAATTTTTTTGTAAAACTTAATAAAACATCAAAATAATTAATTACTTATATTTTAAACTAATTTTTATTTAATACATGTATTTTTAAATACTTATAATATTTATATTAATTAATAAGTTGATCAATTAATTAAAATGTTAAATAATAAAATATTTTTTTATAAAATATTGTAGAATAAGTAATTAAAAGGTTTAAAATAATTAAGTAGACTATATAATTGTATTAACTATTATAAATAAATAAATTTTAATAATATGAAAATAAATTTTATTGATTATTTATTTTTGAAAGTATCCATAGTTAAAGGGATATAATGAACTTTAGTATTCAATGTAATATACATGTTATAATATTAATATGAAGTAGTAGAAAATAGAACATGTATGCAAACGATTACAATAATTACTAAATATCAAACTTAATAAAACCAAAAATAATATATAAACAAGAGAAAAAGAGAATATATTATCTTCTTCTTACTTTGCAATTTGAAGTTGTAAAAGTGAAAAAAAAATTGAATTAAAATAACTAATCAAAATAATAAGAAGAAAGAGAAAAATAAATCAAGAATTGGTATATTAAATATTTGTCGACATTTTAATGATATTTTAATGACAATAACTATGATATTTTAGCCAATAAAATATATAAATGATGGTTTAACGATAACAATATTTAAGCGATAATTTATTTACATTCTCGAAAATTTTACAATAATTTAACCAAAGGTATAGATAGTACGTTTTGATATCGAGATGTACAAAATAGTGACATTGTTGTGACAATGTCAACAATATCATTAACATTTTAATCCTTACTCGTAAAAACGTGATAGAATGAGAAGAAAAAGAAAAAAAGAGCATTTTGCAAACCCATACTAATAAGGAAAAATCTATTTATAATAAATTATAAGTGATGTGATATAATATTATTGATAAATATAATTGAATTAACACATTTATATCTAATACTGTTATATTTGTAATATAATTACAATATATAGAATAGTTATACTAACAAATGTTAAACAAATCGAGGGAGATATAAATAATTAAGAAAGATGCTTTAAAGAGATTTTTTATGAATATAATTCTTTGTTTTCAACTTGCTTTACATGAGTGATAGGATATTTATAATTGAGCAAGTTTTACACAATTCTAACAACTTGTTTTAATTAATTATTCTAGATATTAATTTACTTAAAGACTATTTATTAATCTTAATCACACAATTTTACTTACTAATGAAGCATTAATCCTAACCATATATTTTTACTTACCTACCAAGTTCTTTTAGATATTTTTATAATATTATTCTAGAGTTTTTAAAAAAGAACTTAATAGTATAGAATATTATGAAAACTTAGGGAAAGTTTGGTTTAATTTTCCAATAATATCTCTCATAAACCAAATTTACTCTTAACTCCCATGCGTGGAATGTTCTTTTTGAAAAATTACGCTCCCAATAGTTTGGTAAACACATTTGCAAGTTGATCCTCACTTTTGCAGTAACCAACTTGAGTAATTCCTTCTTGAACAAGTTATCTTAGGAAATGAAATCTCATTCGAATGTGTTTTGTTTTCCCATGTGAGACAAGATCTTTAGCAACATAGATTGTTAATCAATTATCATAAAATAAAGTTATTGGTCATTTTTGCTTATGGTTGATGCTTTTTAATATTTCTTTAAGTTAAACAAGTTGACATGCAATAGTAGATGCTACTACGTACTATGCTTGAGTGGTAGTGTTAAGTATCCTTGTCCCACATCGACTAGGAACAAAGCAGCAAAGCTGCTTATAAGCTTGGGCAACCCTTAACTTAAAGAGATCTTATTGGGTCGAGTTAGGCTTGAGTTTCTAACATGGTATCAGAGCTGGGCCTAGTCTCTATATGCTTGGACTTAATTGGGCTCTACCAAAGTCTCACCATAGTGCTAATGTCTACCTTTGTCCGCCGTGTGGAGGGTGCTGTTAAGTATCCTTATCCTACATTGACTAAAAACAAAGCAGCTTTGCTGCTTATAAACTTGGGCAACTCTTAACTTAATGAGATCTTATTAGGTTGAGTTAGGCATGAGTTTCTAACATGGTATCAGAGCTGGGCCTAGTCTCTATGTGTTTGCACCTAATTGAGCTCTACCATAGTTTCACTGTGGCGCTAATGTCCACCTTTGTTCGCCGTGTGGAGGGGGACTGTTAAGTATCCTTGTCCCACATCAACTAGGAACAAAGCAGCAAAACTGCTTATAAGCTTAAGCAACCCTTAACTTAAAGAGATCTTATTGGGTTGAATTAGGCTTGAGTTTCTAACAGGTAGAAAGAGCCATTATTGGTTTTTTTTTACTCCAAGCAATTGCATGGCTTTTAATATTAAAGACATAGTCTGAAGTACATTTATTATTATCAAAGCTTCGTGAAAGGTCACTTTTAATGTATCCAAAAAAAATTGATTGGAATATTACTATGGTACAAAATACCATAGCCAAATGTTCCTTTTATATATCTCAAAATTCGTTTTGCAGCTTTCCAATGAAAAAGGTTTCTCCATAAATTGGCTTAACAAATTGATTGCAAGCATGATATCAAGCATTGTAGTTGTCATATACATCAAAATTTTAACTAAACTTTTTATAAATATTGGAATCCATAAGCTTTTCTTCACCTTCCTTACATAATTTCAATCTTGTGATGCATGGTATTGAAGCAGAACTTGCATTCTCCATCTAGAATTTCTTCAACATTTCTTTTGCATCCTAAAAGGCTCATAAAAATAAAAATAAATGACAGTTGTTTTTTACATACAAAGTATGTTCATATGGTCATTTTTTAAAACCATTTTTCTTAAAAAAATAATTGATTTGACCATACCAAGTACTGAATGGTTGTTGAAGCCTATATAGTGTATTGTTAAGCTTATAAACTTTGTCTTCTTATCCCTTCTTAAAAAACTTAGGTGGTTGGATAACATAAATCTTCTATTTAATACAATCATTCGGAAATGCTAATTTGATATCCATTTGAAATAATTTTCAATTGTTTTGGGGTACAAGAGAAATGATGATGAGTTTAATAATATCAAGTCTAGAAACAAGAGCAAATACGTCATTGTAATCTTATCATTCCTTTTTTTTATAGCCATTTGCAATTATTCTTGCCTTGTGCTTGTTGATAAAGCTGTCAACATTTAGCTTGGTTTTGAACATCTATTTCACATCTATAACATTCTTATTTAGAGGCAAATTAGTGAACTTAATATATCGTTCTTCTTAATTGCTTTAATTTCTTATTCCATGGCTTGAACCTATTTTTCATCATTCAATGCTTATTCATAAGAAATTGGATCTTTACTAGCAAAGAAAGTAAAGAATGCATAATTTTATTCATAAAATTCATTAGTTTTCTCATAATTTTTTATCAAACTTTTTGTCTTTCTTTCATGTGAAGATGAAGGGTTTTGGAAAGATAATTCATTTGATGAGTTATCTTCTTTATGTGATCTTTGATAATTTTCTTCAATCAAGAAAAGTTAGAGGAGTTCACAAGTTCAGAGTGCACAAAAGTTAATTTTTTATTGAACCGAACATCTTTATTTATGATAATTTTTTTTGTTGAGTTGTATAGTTTGTAGGGTTAGGCTTTTCATTACACCCAATAAAAATGCATTTTTTAGCTTTATCATCAAACTTATTTCTCATGACCGCAAAAATATGAGCATAGGTAAGACTTCCAAAAATTCTTCTAAAGTCATTATTATGACTTAGATTGTTTTCACCTAAAATATTATGCGTCAACTTTTTATTTATTTTTGTATTATTTTATTTATACAAGATTATATGTCTAAATGCTACGATGTCTAAATATTTGTGAAATTTTAATTTGACATAATTCAATTTATTAATTATTCCTAGACCAACAAGTTGGGATAAACATAACATTGTCTTTTTACAATGCTCTATAACTCAAGAGACTTTCAAAACATCTTTATAGTTTGATTCCAATAATCAAAATCATATTTATTGAAACGAGATACGAAATAAACAAACTTGTTTAAAACATGATTTTCATGGTTTTGATACTAATTTGTTAAATAAATTGAGAGAGATATATATAATTAAGAAAAAAAAATTTATAAATATAATTTTTATTCAATTTGTTTTATATAAGTGTCGGACATAAATATATATAATTAAATAAGTAAATTTTATGTAATTTTATTAATTAATTATTTTAAATATTATTTAATAATTTATTTAAAATTCAAATATTAATATTAATCATATAATTTTATTTGCTAATGTTTAAGTATACTTTGTCGTGGGTAATGCATGATTGGATCATTATATGTCCATTTATCCTGTGACTATAATTGTGGGTTTAAATCACTCTCAACCATGGGATTTTTTTTTATTAATTATTAGGATTAACAATATACACCATAAAAAATCGTTAGTACCATTCTGATGAGACATGTACATCTTATTTGATAAAAATAATAATGTGCTTATTAAATAACGTGTATATGTTGTTAATTTGATATAAAGTTAATAATATAATGATAAAATTATATAAAAAAGTGATTAAATTATGAAATATAAATTATAGTTAAAAAAATTTATTATACTATTTCATATGAAAACAGATACGTTACCCTGTTGATGTGGACAGGAAAAAATTATGTTTTACTTGTGACAATTAAACTTGTCAGTTCGCAGAAGAAAACTTTATTTATCGGTTATAAATTTATAATAAATTTTAAATAATATGGTAATATAATATTAATAATAAATAAAATAAAATTTATATAATTATAATTAATAAAAATTATTATACTAATTATAATTATGATATGAAATCATACTTTCCACCCGTTTATAGCCTAGGTAGGGTTGTAGTGGCGTGATCAAAATTATGTGTTTTAAATCTCAAATATGTAGTAAATTGTCAGTCATATCTCTAATACCACATACATTATTTATTTTTATTTTACTTAAAATAACTCCATTTTTTTTTCATCAATATCAACCCATTATAAGTTTACATTAACCTCAAACATTTAATAATTATAAAGAAAAAAGTTATATAAAATAATCAATGTAAAAAAAAACTAAATTTGATTTTTTTTCGTATAACTTTTTTGTCTTTCTAACTAATAGATGTTATAATTTATTGAAAAGATAATTATTAAAATAAATATTTATTATTTAAATTAAAATAATTTAATTGATTAAATTTTAATAAATTATCCTCGTATATAAAAAAATGCTTTGAAAAATGTTTAGTCACAATAATATAATTAACGAAAGTGAATCACGTAATTATTTTGTGGTTACTTGTTTTTATTTTACTTCGATTTCTAGTACTTTAATATCTAATGCATGCATCCGGTAGGTGACTATTAGGGATGCGAAATTTTGTTGATAAAAGAGTCGTGTCAGCTGATCATCTATGCATGATATTATAATCTTGTGTTATCTAGTGTTCTAAGTTATTTTGAGAGGTTAATTTATGGGTCATTTAATCAAAAATCAATCAATTAGTTTAATTATAAATATATTATTAAATTCATTCAAATCAAATTAAGGGAAAATCAAAATCTTTATTAGAAAAAAAAAAGTAAATTAAATGAATGGGGTCATATATATATCAATGTTCATGGTGCAAGAAATTAATTTTCATCCCTAGCTACCAAAAATACAAGCAAATCATCCTGAGTGCTCTACCCTAGCTAGCTTCCATCACATTCAAATCATATCACCTAATTAATTCAAGAAGTCAACCGACTTGGTGTGCTCCATCTTCACCTTTTATATGAGGTGTAGGCTTTAATTAATTTCCTTCCCACATTGGCTATACCTTATAAAAAATTGTTACCACCTGTTGTGAATATATTCACAAACGGAGGTAATTCCACATGAAAATGGATCCTAGACATCACAATGGGTTGGAAATTTTTAAAACATTTTTTTATATCATAAGTTAAGGTACAATCATAACGGTTAATTATTAATTAAAATAATAATTTTTATTTTTTAACTTATAAATTACTTATATAAGTTATTTTAATATCACAACTTGTAATAAGTATATATTTTTAAAAAAATTTAGGATTATTTTCACTAAAAAATGACACAATGAATAGTATAGTACTTAGTTAATTAAAGTCAAACAATTTTTTAGAATGTACCAATGTATTTATTTCTCGATAATTATTCTCTCTGTTTTTTTTTTGGCAAAAAAAAATCATTATCACGTATTGTATTTTAATTCAAGAGTTGTAACATATAAACAATAAAAAATGATATATATAAATTATTTGTAGTTAAGAATTATATTATATATTTATATATTATTTGAATATAAATATGTTAAATTATTGTATTTTTAAATGATAAATATTTAAAAGTAAAAATTGTAGAGATAATCCGGAACAAAACACATTTTATGGATAGAATTTATCATAAATTTCATAAATATTACACAATTTTTTTGTTATCAGAAGTTTAGATCCGCCGTGCTCCAATTAATTTCCTAATTAAGATATATATATTCCTAGATCAGTACTAATGTATTATAGCAAATAGACATTTGAGATCCAACTTTAATCTGTATTTGACGTTAGGATCATATATATCATCTAATAGGGAGGCAAAAAAACTGGAATTTGATTATGCTGAAGTTAATTATGACTTATGACCTCACGCAACTCACTAAAAGGAACAGTGTGTGTGCATGGGAACTTGTTGGACCCAAAAAAGAAAGAAATCAAAGAAAAAGGAGATTGATGAAGATTTAACTTTATCAATATGATATATAATTATTATTTTCTTACATTGTTATCTTTTTCTTTATGAAAAGCAGAATGAAAAAGCATGTGATTGGCAGCAGCTTGCTGCTTATTCAAACAAGAGAAACAACAATGATACTGTTATAATTATCAAATCATAAATCCATCAATCAAACATAAGGCAGTAAATGAAGTTTGGTACTTGTTTATTTGGTGGCATCGTACGTATTTACGTGAACTCTTTTATATATATAATAATTATATTATATAGTAATTTTTCGTTATGATTTATTTTCCTATACATATCAGCTTTTTCTTGGATGATGTGTTCTGATAAGACAAAAGCAAAAGTCCAAAAATAATTTGAGACTCAAAAGAAAGAGAAGGCAAAAAGCAAAAACAAAAACAAAACAAAAGGGTCCTCTCACTATCTTTATACTATTACTACTACTATTACTGTGTCTAAGACCTGACACCACTGTCTTACCACAAAGCCCTTCAGATTCCGTTCTAATCTCTCTCTCAACTATCGATAACCCTTTTTGCTTGCTTTGCCCCTTACTACTTTAATTAATTTCAAATCAAACCCAATTCCAATGGACTTTAAAGTCACCGCATGCAACTTTACCCCTTAAGATACCTCTACTCATTCTTCTTCGTCTTCTTCTTAGTTTTCTATATGTATTGTAATGAGGAATGATCGAGTACAAGACGTAGAAATAGTCATAACATGCATACCAGAAAATTATTACGAGTTACATGATCGACTATGTGTAGCATATGATCAATTGATACAATAAGTTGATATAATTTTAAAGCGTGGATGTATGTATGGAAGGTGTACGTGCACTTCTTATTTATTCACAAAGAAAGTTTTATTTATAATATTTATAAAATCATGAATAAATTCAAGCATAAAAATCAATTTTATTCATTGCATTTTAATATTTATAAAAGTATGAACATAGAAAACCTTACTAATAATTTTTTTCAATCCTAATCTAGTATAGAGAAAGGAAGGGAAAGAATTTCTAGAACTACTACTATTATTATGTCAAATTATAAATAATTATTTAAGTGAGGTTTTTGAATTCATGATATTAATAAAAAATATTCTCATACTTCTAAATATATGTTCTCACCTAATTAAAGAAGTATAAATCAATTATATATAAGTTAATTGTCACCTAAGAGAAATTCATCTAAAGTTATTAAAAGGAATATATAGCATTACCTTTACATTAGGAAGATTAAAACCCTTTATATAATTAACTTTAGAAATAAAGAAAATTAAAGAACTATGATCAGAAGATCATCAAGTGATGAGCATCAGAAAATTACCCTTATTTTTTTAAAACCATGGCCAAGCTTTTCTATGTGCATAAACACAGAAAGACATAACAAAAAGAGTACACATAAATAAACCAAACAAATCCCATCGAATTTAAAATTATATATATATATATGAAAACTTTCTTAACTCAAAAATTAAACAAAAAAATAAAGGAGACAAAAATTAAAAAAAAGGTATTCGCCATGCACTACTAGCTCTACATCATCATCATCATCATCATCCTCTATATATGAAAGAAATAGATGGATACATAATAATTAAAATAATAACATAGTAAAATAGTGTCTCATCCTATACATTTCTAGAGAAAGCAAAAAAAAAAAAAAGTAATTAATGGTAATAACAAGAAGATGACCATAACCATATTAAAGGCAACAAACCTCTCACTGAAGACAAAGCAGTATTAATGATGTTCAACGCCAATAGTAAAGAGAAAAAAGATGATGAGAAAAACAATAATTTATAATAAATTTTTGTTTATAGTTTTCATCATCTTTGTTTGTTCTAATTGGATATGGGATTTGGACCACTAGGAACTTCATGAGCTTCAGCTTCAAACTGATCTCTTTTAGAATTATTGCTAGTAGTAGTGGTAGCTGGAGACCTTTGAGCTTTCTTAGGTTGCAAATCTGTGGAAGACTTTGAAGATGAAGAATCCAAGAGAAGCCTTTTTGTAGAAATTGAAAAGGAAGGCATAGATGGATTTGTAGAAGTGGGTTTTGATGAATTAGGATTGACAAGAAGAAGAAAAATAAAAACAAGGGCAAGAAAAATAAGAAAAGGTTGTAATTTTGAGTTGATTTGATCATGATGATGAGAGATGATCATGAATGATGATGAAGTTGTAGTTTTAGGTTCTGCCATGCAATTTGGAAGAAGAAACCACCCCCCAATATCCCACAAGGATTCAAAATCCATGAACTAGCACCAAGGCTAGCTAGGAGATGAGATAGAAAAGAAGGAAAAGGAAAAACAAAGGGAGAGAGAAATAGAGAAAGAGGAGAAGCTTCAATAAAAGTGATTGGAAAGGAGGTTTTGAAATTCTATATACACATTTATATATATTCTGATCAAGTGCCGATGAACAACAACCTAATTAATTAGCTTGTAATAATGTATGAATTAAAGCTTATGGAATCAATATTGAATTTGTTGAATTTACCACAATGACCTTCTCATACACTTTTTTTTCTTTTACAAATTATGTATAATATTGAGAGTGGAGGGAATGGAACCAGGTTTTATGTAAAGTAGTATATATCAGCCGTTTATGATTTTAATAGTGTATGACTGGCTTTAAAACCTTTTTTTTTTTTACAGAATCAAACGAGATATTTTTTTATTTTGGAATAACACTAAAGTGTGATTGGATGTAATATTAGAAAGCCCTTTCAGAAAATAAATATTTCATGTGTTTGACAGTACTGAAATAAGCTATAAGTGTTTTTCAGAAGCAATTAATTCTCTTATTTTTTTTAAAAAATATTTTTCAAATACTTTTATCAAAAGCGCTTTGTAATTAAACGTGCTCTGTTGATATTTTTAATAAACATAAAATATTGGAAGGAGAAGGTGTATCACTACCTTTATAACTATATTAACACATAAGTGATGGTTTAATAAACATGAATCGAAAAAAAAAAGAAGGAAAAAGAATATTATATAGATTGCAATTATTAGCTAGATTTTTAGAAGGCAATCTAGAGTTCTTTCATTTCAAAACCACCATCATTTCCTTATTATTGGAGTTCCGATATCAAATACATAATTGTTTGGACTTTCAAGATATAATATTCTAGCTATTTAGAAATAGAATCTAAGATATATATATATATCCTGAAATTTACATTTTTTTTAAAAGATATATATGTTGCGTACATTAACCTGGTAAAATCATATGGTTAAAAAAAATCAATCTTAAGCATTTGATTTTGCATGGATTTTCTTTTTCCCTTGAAGATACGATTGTTATTGCAAATAAGTGTTTCGTTTTCACTATAAGTAAAGCAAAAGTTAATTAATTGGAAATGTGATGACATAATTTTTCTTTATTGATAAAAATATTATCAAATAATAATAATAATTATATATATATATATTAGATCATTTATAAATTTGTGTTGTACATTTATATAAATTAATTTTAAAAATAATAAATTTATTTATTTTTTAAAAATTATTACGTCTGCGTGACACATCATATTGAATGTGACTTAAATATTTGTACAAATTTATGGTCAATATTTAAATTATAATTTATAAATATAATGTTTCTAAAATTAAGCCTTAAAATAATCTTGAAAAAGGTAAAGCCATCGGCAATAGCTAGGCAGACAGAGAAGAAAAGGGGGAGGTGTGGAAGAAAAGGATATACGGTTGCTGCCTTTTTCTTCTTTGGACGGTTGCTCAAGAAATCTTTCTTTGACTTGGAGAGCCCGTATAGATAGAAATTTTTAGTGATTTTGTTCTTTAATTGTGCAACATCTTTTTTTTATGAATCTATCATACTCCCATTTCATGGCAAGTGACTCCCAAACTCAACACATATAATTTCATAAAATTAACAAATAATAGACTGATACACTAAGTAACTATTGGACAAAATAAGTATTTATTTATTTGTTTAAATTTAAATTTAAGGATAAAATTAGAATAATATATACTATAAGAGAATGAACAATAATTCCATAAAATATGGTAGAATAACAATTACATATTTTTTTTAAAAAAATTTCATTCTATTTCTAATTTTATTGTTTAAGATTATTTTTAATTCCGTATTCTCATTCTTATTTGACCCCAATTCATTCACAATTACAACTCTATTATTTATTCACTTTTCTCACTATAATTATTTTATTTCAAAACTTTACAAAATCATCCTTGTTCAAATAAAAAATTTATGAAAATAAATTAAAAACAAAATATATTATATATTATTGTTTGAGAGAATTCTATGTATTAGTGATTCTAATAATTCTAATGAGAAGTAGAAAATATTTATATATGAACATATCCTATAGGATCTCTTTATTTAATATGTATATATATAGTACTTAGATATGTGATTGGATTATAAGGGTACGAGCTTATCAGTTAAAATATATGATAAAATATATACAATATAATTTATATCAATTAGGTCGTTATAGATATTTACATAAATTGATCGTTATATATAGATTGTTTGAGACTCCTAAATTGATTATCTAGGTTGTTAGGACGATGTTGGGGTGTCAAAATCCTTTTATGGTGTAGAGCGTTAAACTTATCAAGTCTTGATCTACATCATCTCGCTATATAGTAACGAGGTATCATAATTGGTTAGGTCACATACCTTTGGACTCATTGGGCCTTTATCTTCATGAAGTCTTCATCTTCATTACCTCGTTATATAATAACAAGGTATCACAATTGGCTATACCGCGTATCGATTATATGTATAATACCAAACAAATATATTACTTTCTCTTTCTCTCACTCCCACACACAATATTTACCAATTATGTTCACTCTTTTTTACTTATCCATCATATAATATTACTCATATTTTATAAAAAATAAAATTTGAAATAAGAAAGCATATTATTTTATATATATATAATATAATATTATTAAATTTATTTTTATAAAGTTGTATTTTCATTAAATGTCGTTCTAATTCAACGTGTTTATTTTTCATATAATAAGAATATATTCTATGATTATTTTGATTATAAGAAAGAGTTAGCAAAACAATATCAAATATAATAATTTTAAATATTTTTATACCGATCTAACAACATTTCAAATTAACAAACGCATTATTAGAAGTTATTGTAAAATCAATCATTACAAAAACTTAAATTAGTAGAAGAAAAATAAATATTAATTTTATACATCTATCACTCTTTTATGAATGTTAGTTTTATGCACAATCTAGATTAAATACTTGTAATTTAATAATTGAATTTATTAGACCTTAAACACAAGAATTTAAGACCTTTAATTTTGATATTTATGTTAGATGTTGTTGAAAAATTAACTCTCTTAAATATTTAAAGTATTAGAATATTTTTTTTAGATAACATCTATTATCTTTAAACATATATGAGATATTTAAGTTACATATAATTTTTTAAAAGAATGTCTTTATAAAAAAATATTATTTTTATCTAAATTTTGAGTATCTTTCATCGGAAAAAAAACCTCAAATTCAAGAGAAAAGGAATAAATTAAGAAGGGAGAACCACCGCTTGAAAAGAGGGTGGGTCTAAGATATTGCACTAGTCTTGAAAACAAAAATTAGTGAGAAAAAAAATATATTACACGGAAGCAAAGCATCGTATTCCGCATTAATAATTATGATTATTATTTTAAGCTTATACGACATTTTAGTGGTATATAAATTTAATAACATTACCTAAAAAATTAATATAATTATATTCTAAAAATATATATCATATAATTATTCATTTGAATATAAATTTATAACTAATATTATTATTATCATTATACATAATTATAATTAATTTTGTTTTTATAACAAATATGTTTTGTTTGAATTAGTGTATATTATATATATTAAGATAATTAATCGTATTTTTAATATTATAATAAATAAAATCATTATAATAATAAAGATAATTTAATTATAATATTTATTATTATTATTTATATAATAAATGTATAATGCGATTATATGTAAGATATGAAAGAGTGAAAGACTCCAAAGCATATAAATGAATGTGTCTCCCATGACGGGTGATTCATGGGTCCCCACTGCCTCGGTAATATTGTCAAGAGAGGGATGGTACGTCAAACCCTTTTCTGTAATTATGTATTCAATCAATGTCACCTTAGCAATATGTCACCCAATGTGGGTATATATATAAATAAAAATAATTAAAAATATAATTTTTTCCCTATGTTGTCAAGTTTTGAAATATGAATCCTAAATGTTGATTATAAAGTTTTATTTTTTTTATAAAAATTAAGAAAATTCTATTAAAATTATAATTTATTAATAAACTTTATAAAATAATAAAATAATATATCAATTACTTATAATTTAAATAAATATTCATATTTAATACATGTATTTATAATTATTTATGATTTTATTTTTATTAATAAGACAATTAATAAAAAAATTATATACAATAAGTAACTTTTTCAAAAATTAGTTAAAATTTAAAATATTGAAATATTTATTTTAAATTTTAATTATAATACTTTAATAAATAAATAAATAGTGACATTATGAGAAAATTTTACTAAAAATAATTATGAGTAGTTAAGACCTAAAAGACATAGTGTCACTATATACATCTATATCTTTATACATCAATATAAAATTACTAAACAAAATAAAACATCCATGCAGGAGCTTCGATTGATAAATATAAAACATAATAATCTTATCACATCATTGAGTAAAATAATCATGTCTATTAGCATATGTTATGAGTTTTGTCTATAACAATTTGTAAAATACAAAACATTAGTAATAATAATAATATCAATTATAATTATATATACTTTAATAGTTTTACATTTTGATTGTTTTTATTCTACTATTAATATGTGCACAATATAATTAACTTGGGTTAAGGTGAAAACTTAAATGTGATAACGAGGTATACATAAAAATAATTAAAACAAATAAAAAATGTATTCCAAATTTAAATAACTAGTGCGTTGAATTAAATATAAATACTATAAATAAATAACTTAATATTTAATATAGAAAATAAAAGATACAAAAATAAATTTTGGTGATATTTTATTGATAATATTCATAATATTTATGATATTTTATTTATATATTTTTGACAACAAAATTTTATCGATAATTAGCGATATTATAATTTTTTTTAGATATTTTTGTCCAAAAAAATAGATGTTATATATTGATACGAAGGTGTTTAAAATCTCGACAATGATTTTCTTATTCTTTGAATGTTGTTGTGATATTAGTGTTTGTTGTGATTGATTAAAAATAATATTAGGTTTGTTAGTCAAAATAGGAGGTGCCTAACCTTGTTTGAATAAAGAATAGGAAAATTAGGTAGCCTAATTTTGTTGAATGAATAAATGTTTGGCATATGAAATGAGAACTTGAAAGCTATAAATATGACTTAATTTCTTCATTGTTAATCATCCCAAAAATAGATAAAAGCTTGTATGAGAAGTTCTTGAGTGAGAGAGTTTTGTGGGAAAATTCTCTTGGACTTGTAATTGTTCTTGTCTTTTAGGTGTGAGAAAATTACTGAGAGTGTGGTTGTAATAATTTTTCACATAGTGAATTTTTCTCTGGTTGTCTTTTGACAACGAAAATGGTTTTTCTCTAATTTGAAGTTTTCATTATAATTCTTGTGTTGTGTATTATCTATTTCTCTGTTATTTGATATTCTACTAAAGAAGATCTTAGGAGGAAGAATTTGTGATTATACCATTTTATCTAAATTTCTTAACAATAATGTTTGTTTTATATAGAGTAAAGGTAATATCATAATATAGTATATATTAAGAGGAGGATCGTTATTTATTGGGTTAAATTTTTGGACTTAGTAAAAAAAAACTTTACCATTAGAATGTTAATAATTTATATAAACTTTGATACAATATTAAAGTTTTAATCTTCAATAACTTTAGACCTTTTTAAAAAAAAATGAAATGAACATCGTAAATAATAATAATAATAATAATCAAGATAGAGTATAATATAAATAATATAAATTAATTTTGAAAAGAAAAAAACAATAATAATAATAAGATCGATTCAAAATAAAAATTAGTAATATAGTAAAAAATAAAAATATATATTTTAATTTATATTGATTAAATATAATATTATAATAATATTTATAAAAATTATAGATGTTAACTACTATTAAAATATTTTTTGGTTAAAAATTGAAAATCTCATTTTTCTATATATTTGACATATGCATGGGAATTCATTACATACAAAAAAGTGTTTTAATATTTATTTATTGTGATAATTAGTTAAGTTATTTATTTAAAAAAAATCATATATGATTATTTTAACTAATAAAGAAAGACATGTACAATTAACTAAGCTATGTTTTACAAATATTTTTCATTAAATGATTTTTTTTATATAAAATCTGATAGTATGTGTGTCATCTTTTATGTTGCACATATAACACCAGCATTTGACTTATTATATGTACTTATGTCCTAAACTAATTGCATTATGTGTTGCAAACTTAATTAAGTACTGGAAAAACATTAAAGCAAAACATATAACATAATACTAAAGATAGGAATAGTAGCACTATATAACCCCTAACAACCTTAATTTCATTTTTTTTAACTCCCTCTCCATCTAACTTCTGTTTTTCCTAATTTTTTAAAATTATATTTTTAATTGTAACACAAATTACATTTAATGCATCTTACTGTTATTTATATGTTAATGGAGTTATATTAAAAGTGTACATATGTGTTAGTTTATATTTAGATCATAATTAAAATTAATTTAATATGATCGGTTCTTGAAAAATGATAGCTAATTGAAACCAATAAATTTATAAAATTAATCTAACTTAAACTAATTTTTTTGTTTGACTTTGATTAAATGAAAGAAAAAATTTTATCTTTTTAACTAATAGATTTTGTTTATTAATTTTCTTAACTTTTATATGGTAATTTTTAGTATTTTAAATGCTAATTTTATTATTAATCTTAAATTTAAATATTTAAATTTAAATTTATATTATTATAATATCAATCATATCAATTACCTAATAATATATAAATAATTAAACATTATATAATTAATGAGTCTATTGGAATTGCTATTTATTCATTTGTCTACTCGTTCCTTGTTTGTGTAAATGATTGGGTGAAAAACGAGGCAAACTTGAAAGGTAAACAAAGGCAAAGAGGATCACGGTTGGTGGTGTTTAATGAATAATAAGAACAAAAGAAAAAAAAAGAAATGAGGGTGGTATGGGAAAACTTAAAAATAATTATATAAAATAAAAATAATAAATAAATTAAATTGGTTCTATTTTTATAATATTTTAATAAATAATAAATAAATTAACATAATGTAATTTAGTTTTTTAAAATTAAAAATTAAACTAAATGAATAAAATCTTAAAATCTAAAATTTTAAGGTGGGTTACACAGCCAGTGGGTCAATTTTTGATACTGATGGGTATGGTACATCACATATTTTTTTAATATTGCCTCTTCTATTGGTGCACATATTTTTTTTACTGTAATCGTGAGTACATATTATACTTAGTGTAGCATACACAAATATACATGTAACTATAACGTATATTTAAAAAATTATTATTATTATTATTATTTCCATGCACTAATTAACGTTTGGGTGGTGATATTACAAAGATGTCACTAATATTTTGGTTTATTTATATTTATATTGTTACAAACATAGATTAAGTAAATGTTTTTATTTTTGTGATATTTATATTACTAATTTTGGACACATGCTTTATTATATGCGCCACTTTCTCCTTTTTTAAGGAATGTAATTATAGAATTCTTATAGTTATTATTAACAGTAATATTTAAGTTTTATATTTTTATAAAAATTTAATAAAAAGAAATTACAAAAAATTATATTTTTTTATTTTTATTTAATTTTTTCTTTCATTATTTTAATTACATTATATTTAAGTTAAAATAATTTTTATCTTATACAATTGAAAAAAATAAAAAATAATAAAAAATTCTTCTTCCTTATCCTACTTTTTATAACAATATATGTATATGACCAAAGATTCATTTTTGTAATAAATCTTGACTTTAGTAGTATTTATCTATTTTTTTAATGATAAAAAAGTATAAAAAAAATATTTTTTAATAAAAATTAATAAATTTAAGTTTATTCATGTGCTATATTAATAGTATATAGATTATATATATTAGGATGAAGTATTTTGGTATTTTATATTTTTTAGACTTTATTATTTTTCTTTTAATTTTACCACTTCTATATTCTTAAAAAAGATAATCAAATTAGTCACTTTTTTTAATTCAGTAATTTGGTGCCTATTTTTTAATTTAATCAGTATCCTTTTTAACTTGACCAATGAAATTATTATCTAAAATTCTGTTTCCCATAATTAATAAAAGAGAATTTATTTATTTAAAAAATATAAAATTATCAAATAAAATAAAAATATAAAATATATGCACTTCTATAAATTATCTCCTAAAAGAAATATATTACTCTATCATAAAAGGGAGAGTTGCTCTCAAATATATGGCATATTTTTTGTATAACCATTTTGTTTGATATTTTTTAATTTCTTTTTTCTTTTTGAATTTGTTAAAATGCCAAACTTCTATTCTTACACGGAATAACCTTGTAAAATATTATTTTTTGTTGACAAAGCTTAGCATATAATATCTTTAATAGTAACCTTCATATTTTCTTACTATGACATATTCTTACCATAGCAAAAATAAAAAAAATGATAATAATAATCGGGAGATATTCGTAGGCTTGACACTGTTTTCTTATTTTTTAAAATTTTAATTTTTTAACTCACTGGCATTCGAAGATAACAAAAATAAAATAAAATTATACCCTTTATATCTATTTGAAGACTTTTACTTAAAGGATTAGCTTTCAAGTGGTTGATACAATGTTATTTCTCTTCTTCTTCTTCTTTAACTAGTAATTTATTTATTTAATAAATTAATTAAATTAAAATAATTATATAATATATATTTATTATGAATAATTATATTTAATAATTTTATTAAACATTGACTTTATATTATTATCTTTAATAATTATTTTAATTTAATTAAATGTAAGAATTTATGCAATTTATGTTTATTCATTTAATAAACCGGTTAGATATGTCCAATTCATTTATCAATAAATTTATATCAAGCTAATCATTCTCATATCTTATATTTCATATAGTTAAAAAATATTTAACTAATATACATTATTTTAAAGCAAAAAATATTTATAAAATGCTTGTTGAGATTAATTAAATTATATTTATCATAGTTATTTTAAATTTTATTCTTAATAATAATAATAACAATATATTAATAAATAAATTTATCTATATTGTATTATATTTGATTTATTTATTAAATAAAATTATATAAAATTTGCTACTATCGTGTCAAGTTAATCATTTTAATATAATGTTTGGATTCTATAACATTATTACAAATTATCACAAGCATCGATGATAAAACATTTATATTATATATTTAATATTTTTCAATAAAATAATAAAATAATTATTTATTTATTTTAAGAATATTTTATAAATTTTTTATAAAAAATTTTTAAAAAATTATATTTAAATTAAATTTTTTATTCTTTCTTTTAAAATAAATAGTTTTGAATTAATAACTATTATTACTCTAAGATAAACACTATTATATATTTATCATATTTCAATCAAGAACCTATGCAAACACACATATCCAAAATTAATATTTATTAAAACATATAAATTATCAAACAAAATATATCAAATAAATAAAAATTATATAAAAAATAAAGTATATTGTTACTGAACTTAAAATAAATATAAACTTGTAAAATTATGAAATAAATATACTTTCATAAATTATCTACCAAAGAAATATAAATTACATATTTTGTGTTTTTACATACGTACCCTCATTTGGTACAGTATTTTTTTTTTTTTTTCATTTTTAACCCCGTTCAAGAATGACAGATATTGTATCAAGTCATATGATGTGTCTCACAGTTGTTTCCATAAAATTGGGTGTATAAAGTCAAGGGAATGGACCTAAAGTAGGCGATGATATATATAGTTGCTTATAGTTAATTAAAAGCAATAAATTATCAATAATTAATAATAATTTATTCAACATTTAAATTCCAAAGACTAAGATATATAGCCTTAATTTATAAAGCATAATAAGTTAATTATGTAATCTTTAATTTATATAGTTAGGTGAGCATAAAGATATCTATAACAGCAAATTCAATACCATAACACTGTCTTTGCTTAAAATGTCAACAATTTGAGGTAAGGTCTCAACCCCATCCCTACTATATCGTACGTGTTGTCTGTGGATTTAGCTCTTTTCTTTATTTGTTGGGTTTTGTAGCTAGTGACTTTATATTTTTCGTATTTTGTAATATATATATATATATATATATATATATATTTTTAATTTAATTAAAAATCTCGTCTAATTAATTTAAAAAAACGTTAATATTAAACGAAATTAAATTATTTTAAATTTTAATTAAATGAAATTTAATATAAGATGATAATTTAAATTTTATTTAATAACAAAAGTAATTAACATAAAATGTAATATAAAACAAATATTAAGAGTTTTTTTTATCTGATACTTTTTTTTTTGCTATTATTTTTTACTCTAATACTCGTCATGATGAGTCATGACCTCCCTTTTGTTAATGAAAAAAGATAAAACTTGTTTGAGGTGGGAAGGGAATCAATGTTAAAAGAGAACTTGTTGATGTAATTAACGTAAGGACTAATTATCTATCCAATCCAATCTTGTTGCAATTTATATATATTATTTTCCCCATCTAGATTGGACAGCTGTAATATACTAACCTATATACACTATATACTTTGGAGAACATTGAAATTCTTCCCTTTCTAATTTGACAGGAATATGAAAATCGATGCATTGTTCTTCTAACAAGTACTTATTATTTGTAATACGACTCTGCTATCGGTGATTTGCAGATAATTAAGATGATGTTAAGATAATGTTTTATAATAATTTTGATTTTTAGTTTTTAATTTTTAACTTAATAATTAATTTTATAATTTTTGATTTTTTTTAAATAATCACTCTAATAAAAAAATTTATTTAATAATTTCTAAAAAAAATCAAAATCTCCTACAAATTATTTGGTAATGTTTTTTTTTAAATTAAGAGTTTTTTGTTATTATTTAAAAAAAATTGTTTTTAATAATTTTGTTCCAATATTTTTACATACAAAATTCATAACACTTTATTTACTCTTTAGAAAAAAAGTATTAAGTGAAAATGAAAAACAAATTGAAATCTAATTTAAAAACCTTATTTTTAAAGATTTATGAATTATCTTATATTTTGGTAGTAATTTTTTAAAATAAGAAATAAACAAAAATTATTATCAAACATATTTGATTGAAAATTCATTTAAAAAAATTAAAAATTAAAAATTAAAATTATTATCAAAAAAGCAAGTTTTTACTCTCTTTTTTGGCTAATTTCTTTCGGTGTTTATTTATTTATCTGATATTTGAAAAAAGAATTAATTAAGAACTAATATTACAGGTAATTATAAATAAAAAAAATTAGTCAAATGACAACAATGGTTTAACCATTATAATTTTAATGTTAAACATCTTTGAGGATAGAAAAATAGTTTAATAGATGCTCTTACTAGAGAATTAACACTTCTAATTTTTTTATGCTTATAGGAATTTTTATGCTTATAGGAATGAAATATCTTGATATCAAGACCAAGATAAAAGAAAATAAGATAAAAATTCTACTAGAATAACTTGACCTATTATAACTCGATAAGTCTCTTATGGAGACAGGAAATAAATAGAAAGAATTTGATTGTTCAAAACAACTCTTAGAATCCAAAAACTCAAAAGAGGAAACTTCATCAAAAATTCAATCTAAATAAGATAAAACTTATAAAGAAAGAAATCAAAATTAAAAGGAAGAACCTAATAGTTCAAAATAGAGTAACATTTCTAAAATAAGAAAGCTTAATTAGGTTGATGAAGTAAAAAAAGGAATAAAAAAGACTTATGTGGTCTATAATGACCCAAAACTAGGAATTATAATAACGGGGTAGAAACCAATAAATCTATTCGAGGGTTTAGTGGAGTAACACATAGAATCTTCACAAACAAAATAGAAGCTGAAGGTAGTTATGTCAATTACAAAACATCAAAACTAATAACTCAAGAGAAGATAGTAATAAATTATTCTGTAGTATTACAACAACAACCAACAACACCAAATGGGTTGACAATTCTATGAAAAATAGCAAGACCTCTAGTACTATTTAGACAAACATCTCTCCTAGAAACATGAAAGACAGTAAAGCATTCGGTGCTATTCAGAGAAAATTTCCCCAAAAATTCATCACTCATTGAAAATGAAAAAGACCAATATAAAAACCTCAACAAACCACAATGGTTGAGTCTCTACAATTTGTCCAAAAAATCCACCTAGGAACACATTAAAGATATGAAGTTCTACACTATAAACAAATAATTTCTTACATGAAGTAAATTTAATATTTTGGAATGAGCTGATCCAATATTTTTTTATAATTTTTTTCATGCAAGACTAATATAAAAAATATATCCAGGAATTAATTTAAGTAAATTATATTATTTTTTATAAAATTTTAAAAGAGCAATCAATAATTATAGAAAAAAACATTAAAGTAGGTGACAAACCTATTTATCTCAGGTTTTTTAGTTCACTAATATACTAGAACGAGGAAGGATGTATTAATCCCTACCACTTTATTAAGATAAAGATTTTCAATACAAATAGAAAAGTTTTTAAACTAAGGATTCTTTTAGAAAAGGAATTCGACACAGAAGAACTCTGTGTATTAAGAGGTCATATGTTTGGCCAAATTTATTATGAACTCAAAAAGATTGACAACTCTACTGAGTTCAAAATAAATTATTCAATTAGTAGTCATCATCATTTCTCATAGTAGCATGGCTCTTTTATAAGAAGATGGTGAAAAAATTATCAAATATGAAACCAATTTTAACAAAAACTACTTGAAAATTGGACAAAAAATAAGGAAGGTATTCTACTTCTATGCTAGAAAAGCCACCAAAGATTATAGATGCATTTACTGCATCAAAGATAAAAAAGATAAAAATGCATCATCATTAACGTCATCAAAAACACTATCGGTAGAAAACGATAAAAAAGAATAAAGAGAGGAAGTGTACGCAAAAGACGACAAAAAAAATAAAGATGAAGACCCACATTTTAATCGACAACATGTGCCAAAAAAACAATTGTTGCTATTTAAAGTAGAAAAGTAGATGAATTATGAAAGCAAGGATAAACTAATAATTTTCATCTTGTAAACATGGATTCCTTGTGTTATAAAAGGAACTCTTGTTTTTATTTTGAAACACACAGAAAAACAAAGCACACACTCCTGAAAAACACACAACTCTAGCATAAAAATTCCCTCTATCTAGAAATTTCAAACCAATAATAATATATCCAGTAATTATGAGTGGCTAAAAATCCCTTCAAGGTTCTTAGTTAGCCTTAAGTTTGTAATAATTATTATATTATGAAAAAAATAAAGTTCAATTACTCTTTTCTAATAAGTCAAAATTGGACATCATCTATGTACGAATGCAGAAGACTCACCATTACCAGGAGAGTATAGAGGTTTGAGCAAAGCTGAAGCATAACCAGTGTAACAAGAAGAGACAAATAGAAGAGAAAACCGTGATGGACCCGTTAAATTCAAGTATAATAATTATAACTTTTAAGTCAATTAAGAATCTTGAATGTTTATATTTGCTTATACCAAGTGATAATACTGATAAAACAGAAAAAAATAAAGACATAAATATCACAATATTATGATAAGGAAAATTAGATACAGGAATTAAACATGAAAAAATCAGTGTGAAAGAAATAAAAATAAAAAATAAAAATCTAATTTTATTTAAAAAGTTTGATAAAGGCTATCTCTTAACTTTAAATAATAATTTTAAAAATAAAAATTACGAAACTTATCTTGAAAATTTTAAAAGATTCAACTCCTTATTAGAATTTATATAGATTATATTAAAACTATCACAAGTATAATATATCATCCTATTTCAAGGATATTAAAAGACTATTTTATTCAAAATATGTAAGGATTGAAGAAGATGAATTAAATAACTTAATTTTCAAATATTACTTATTTGAAAATTATAAATATATTGTATGTACACAAGAAAAATTTATTTGTATATTATACATAGTAAAAAATGTGTACTCAATACATATGCTTTATCAACACTTTGATAACCTATTCAACACATTGAGATTAGATCGACTGATATTCTTGCATAACATATTTTTAATTTCATCAAATATTTTTTAAATAATAAATCAAATTTTATGATTTTTGTATGAATATTATTGAAAGAAAACGATTAAAAATATAATGTTTATAAATAATAATAATAATAATAATAATAATAATAAAATTTCTTAATAAAATTTATGATATAGATATAACTAGAGGTAATGTTAAATATCATCACTAATAGTTTATTCAGATAATAAATAACTTGATTAAGAAACGAATAACTATAAAAATAATACATGCTATGAACCCAAGTTACAACCCTGGAATAACCCATAACCAGAAGGATTAAAAAAACCTTGATTTTTGTTTTTTTTAAATCTGAACGAGATTAATTGTTAAATGTTTGATGATCAAAATCCATTTTCAACAACAAATCTCAACAGTTCCATTTGCCTGACTAGTCTAATGATAGGTTCCTTTCACCAAGAAAACGTTACAATAAAGTTTTATCAAAGCAGCCAAAAGACACGTGTGGTCCACATACAATTACAATAACATCCAACACTTGTGATATAATTGTACAATCATAGCTATCGAGTAAGCTAGAACTAAGAATTAGTAGCTATTGCATGGTGAAAAACACACACATATAGATATATTTGTTTCTTTAGATTAATATTTAAACCCTTCTTCACTATTGGGTTTGGATAGTGATGCTACATCAACCCTTTAATCATGCCTTTTCATAATCTGCTTTTGTATTCTTCGCTTTTTCTACCTATCTTGTCAAAATTGAATTTCCCAATAAATAATGTTGCCCAGTTATCGCTTGTTAGAATAGAGTTTCATGTCCATATTCATTTATTTGCTTGCTATTCATGATTTTGGTAAGTCTTAATTTTTGGAGCTAAATGGAACTAACCCAAACTTAGAAAACGACGTTGCCTCTTCACGTCTTGCCTAGTTTCCTGGTTATTCATCTACACAACCAGTTCACATGTCTACAACATCTGAAACGTCTATGTGACTGCCACTTTGAACGTTCTACTACCTCAAATAACTTATCAAAATCACTTCAACAAAAAGCACATCCTATTGATCCAAAGATTTTTTTCCCCCTTGATTAGGGCTTAGGACAATACACATTGGTGCATTTTTTTTAGATCAAATAAAGAAAGGAGATGCTCTGAGTTTCAACGATTCACAAATCTTTTAGTTTTTGATCGTACAATAATGTTTTTCACAAATTGATCTTGCATAAATGTATCAAAGTGGAAGACCGTGCTTTATAGTAAGGTGTGGACACAGTGAAAGATCCAGTGCAAAACAAGAAGTTTCTTAGCAAAATAGATTATCGTGTAAAGATGGTAGGGCATGATAATCACCTAATGAAATGTGCTTTTGCTTTTTGTAATCTTTTGAAAAGTAATATCATATATTTGCCATTGTGCCTGTCATTTTCTTTGCTTCATCTTCCCAACATTTATTAATAATTAATTATATAACAAAAATAATACATACAACACAAACCAGTGTAGAGTGTAGACTTGAGCATGTCACACGTAGAACACATATATTGGTAGTTGAAATCAATTTCACTTGATTCCTTGGCTGGAGAAGCTTTATGTTTAGCAATGCAGAAACAATTTCTTGAGTAATCTCGTAGACTAGTGACTACACAATCCTTCAGACAGTGGAAAACTCTAGCGTGCACTTGATTCTTGATATTACAAAGACATGATTAATTATCAAGTGTTGACAAAACAAAGATAAGGTAGGAAAGAACAAGCATACAGTTGTAATACCTTGATTTATTATTATAGTTACCTTATTGTGTAATATGGAACAGGATCGAATAGCATATATAACAACGCTGATGTCAACTTTGAATTGATTCTGATTCAGAATTTTTCTTTTGTTATTGTCAACTAGTATTAGATTCTGCTAAAAAAAATGGATACAAGGATCTCAATGGCTGGGGAAAAAATAAATTTTCGATGTGACCATTCAAACTTAATTCTTCAACTGACTAACAGCATAACAAAAAATTATGCAAAGGGGCATTGTACAGTGTACTCAACAAAATGTACCGTTCTTTATCTCACTTCCACCGCAAGGACTCCCTAATCCCAGTGTAAATGAGTCCGACTGATTTTCCAATCAAGCAAACCAAAATAAATGAAATAGCATTTCTCACTTTCTCAACAACAATAGCAATCAACGGCATGCTAATATCAGAAAATTCTAGGAATAGGCTGAAGTAATACCTCCTGTGACACAAAAACAAACAGTAATCATTCAGAAAGGGAACTCATCTTGTTTTAGCTTTGTACAAAACATGAACAAAAAACTATATTTAATAAAATGGGACTTAACAGAAACTCTGAGGAAACTTTTTTTCAAAGACCAGATAGAGAAAACAGGAAAGGCTTTTTATTTGTTGCATGGGCATGCTACTATCCCAAGACATTGAGGCTATATGTAAAGTCATTTTTCTCCCTCACATCTAACCTGATTCACACAGGCTCACTGATTACACTGGCACTAGCATTTTTTGCAGCATTGCTAAGTGCTAACTAGATCCACTCATTTACTTCCATGAACTTCTCAAGCAATTGGAGAAAATCTCTTTCAAAATTAGAGGTCCTGTGTTCAAGGCCAAGTAACCCCAATTGTAGATTTACAAGTGTTTGACAAACATGGTGCCTGGATCCAACACTCGTGGGAAAGTAAAAAATTAATAAAAATAATGTTGACCCTTCTCCTAATAACTTAAAATTTTAAGAGATTTTGTTTTACAACAACTTCCAACAACATGTAACCTCAAAGTTTTTCTCGCTTACAAAAATCCTAATATTTTTTTTGGTAAACAGTTTAATTTTCTTGCAGGAAGGGGAAAAAAAGAAAGAGTTATATAATTAAATTATGAAGTTCCCTTGCTTAACTCAGACTTTGCAGACCTAAAAGAAGGTTGGACCTTTTTTTTTAATCTTATAACCAAATCTAGAAACCACACGTCACGTCTCCACCTAGTAATCACACTTTTGTGGCAGGCATGAATACAAAGGTAAAGTACATACCATCCGGTGAGAGCCCTTAATTCCTTTGTTCGCTTTACAGGCAAGAGAGATGAGCCTATCACAACAAAGTATAATGCAGATGACACAGCTTGAGCTTTTTTATGGATGAATCTCTTCCACCAAAAATTTTCTGTATGCCTTTTGCTTGGTTCTGCAGTTGGATGGCTCTGAAGTGTCCATAGGTCAAAGCGATCCTCATACATTGATACAACTGACTCCATATTTTGATATAGCCACTGCTTTAAAGCAATCTGATAACAAGGCCACAGTATGGTTAAAGACGGAATTTCTAGTCATACATTAAATTCTTCATGTGATATGCATGTAACTCTAAATGCTACTAATAATGAAATCCCAATCTAAAATATGACCCAAAATTCCAAAAATTGTGAAGCATTCAAGCTCTTGCATCCTTACAAACACTTCACATATAACAGCATCCATGACATGTATGCTGTTAAAGAAATCTTGGACTCTAATCTTAGAATTTATGCAAAAGAATATATACAGATATACACACACAATTCCAAACACAAACGTGAAATGGGACATACAATATGATGCTATTGCAACAAACTTAGACCTCATAGTACAAAAACTACATGTAAGTAAAATATAAACAAGCTATGACACCATTAAATGATTAAATGAAAAGGGGAAAGTGACGAATCACATTAAATGATTAAAGCAATATAATTAGTTCGTTTAGAATGTATAAAAATGAACAAAAAAATCAATAGTTCTATTCTCCAAGATCATGCACCTCATTACGTAACCTTTGAAGAGCACGTGTCGACAACGCACACAATGATAGACTCAGGCTATTCATCTCACTTGAGAGACTACTGTCAACAGAAATCAGCTCCAGATAAATGCTTGCAATTCCATCAGCTAGAGTTATCACCAAATCTTCCAGTATGGAAACTCCATTAGATAGAAACAGGCTAGGGTCATAAGAACAATCATTGCTGCTTAAATATGAATTACAGATAAAGTGTCACAATCAAGAAGAATATTCTTATATATACCAAGAAATACTTGATCCAATGTCCAATAATAAATTTACCTGATAGAACCAGAACAAAGAAAGCAAAACAAATATGCGTACAGATCTTCCTTTCCTGATCTCCTAATATTCAGCAGAAAAGTGTCATCTTTGTTTAACTTTGCATGTAGCATCTCAGCAAGTGCCTGAACAGAGGAGAATACCATGAGTTTCTCAAGATAATATTTTAGTTGCCGACAAAACTATAGAGCACTGCATAAAGCTTTCTAATATACCACATTACTATTGCTCTTTACAATGCTGAGCTCCCTTTCAAGCCAAGTAATGCATACAGGCTGAAGAGCCTTTTGAATCACATCAGAAAAAACCGTCAACCTATTAGCCATGTTCAGGGTTTCAGAAGCAGAGATATCATTCACCTGAAAAGGACAGAAAAATTAAAAGTGTAAAAAAAATAATACTAATTCAAAAGACGCAGAAATAACTCAAGATGATTAATGGAACTACTTAAAGATAATCGATATTATATTGACCGAACACCCATCAACTAAATTATTGAGTCATCGAATTTTATAACTATAAAAAAGAGAATCTAGCTCATTCACCAATATAGATATGCTTCACTATGCTAGTTCAAATAACTGCATACATTATCCTCATTCAATCAAGTTAATTCTTCCATTTTTAAGAAAAAATTAACCACAAAATAAGTAAAAGAATATAAAACGATAAAAAAGAAGCAATTATTGGAATAGGAAAGTTAGAAAAGTGCTTGCCGCTTGTTCAATTTGCTGAAAAGAAGCCCAAAGCAGTCTTAACCTTGGAGCATCTGCAACAGCATTCAAGCTTAAAGGCTGTCTACCAAGGTGTTCATTATACTCAGTGTTACTCTTTCCAAAGTCAGTGCTGTATTCTAATGCCTCTAGAGAGTCCACAAGCTTCCCTTTCACTATATCTAAAACATGCTTAGTACTAGTTGGACCATCTTTTGTTGATACACTGCAAAAAAATCCAATAGACCTCAATCAATTAAAAGAAACCCTGGATGGACAAATCAGAAGTATCTCACAATATTTAACATCTAAAACCAAACATATTTAAAAAGAACAGTAACATAAACTTCAATCTAGAACTTTCCACTTGCCTAACCTTACCTACCAGAAGATTTTGAACTCTCAGGAATTGCATTGTCATTAAAGATGCCATTTTGATCAGACTTCTTCACAGGAATTACTCCAGCAGTATAAGTGAGAACAATACTGGTCATCAGAAGCACTTGGTCAACAATAGGTATCCAATCAGAGGATGCAGCACCTTCCGGGCTTAACAAAGAACCCAAACAAGTACACTTCAAGGAATTCTTCCTGGAACAAGAACTTAAAATAAAATTCAATCTTTTAGAAGCACTAAGCTCACATGTTTTTCCTTCCAGAAACCTAACATACATCCAGCTTCTGTTAGAATACTTCCTGCAATCACAAACACATTTTATGAGAGTGAAAGAAACCATTTCAATCCTTCAAATAACTGTCACAATACTATATCCCCAACAACATGTAGACTGTCAATAGAACGCAGATGCATTAGAGTTAACATTTCAACAGGAAAGAACATAATGAAAACTAAGGGAAGTCTGCCTAGACCTGCAAATAGCACACATAAGAGTAGTAAAATAAACATAAATAATCAAGGATGCCAAGTAGCAAGACCTTTGTACTATCTTGTAACGAGTATTATAGGATGTAAATCCCTTTCTCCTGTCAGCACTATGCTGCATTCGCAGCTTCATAAATGAAGGTGAAGCCACACATTCTGCCATTGGTAGAGTTCCTCACCCTTCAGTCAAAGCATTGTGTAGCAAGCATACTCAAGGAAAATGCAAATCCCAGTTATGATGTCTGAAACTACGTAAGAATAAGAATATAATTAATCTCCAACTCCGTAAAAGATGAAATAGAAACATGAGTAAGCTGTAAACTCTAAACAATAAACCAAACAGCACTAACAACAAAATAATCTCAAATCCAACTACATTTTCTCCGGCGCTCACTGCCTTCACACATCCCAGGAGAAGAATAATTAAGACTCTAATAAAAGTTAAAATCGATTAAGAACAGTTTTACAGCCGAATTAAAATATAGACTCTACGTTTATTAGTGATCAATTATGGCCACATTGTCGCAAATTTTATTAGGGGGTAACATTAAAAACATATACACGATAATAGCATTCATTACCTGAACCCAAGTAATCAAATAAGAAACAGAGCAAGAACATAATGATACTTCGAGGGTTAGGGTTCAGTAATTTCGGAGAGCAACAAATTTGTTTTAGGAATCGTGAATATCGAATAAGAGGTTAGGAGTAAGGAGGAAATGGGAGGCGATGAGGATTAAAATTGTGCGAACCTGGTTTCTTGGGGTCAAACGTGTACCAGTACTACACAAAACGACTGCGTTTGTAGAGAAGAAGGTAAACATACACACGGTGGCCGCTCTATGTCAATGCTTTTGGATGCTTCAGCCTTCAAGAAATCAAATTGATTCCGACAATTTCCTATTGCTTTCTCCTTTAGCTCGCGCGTTTCCTAAAATTGAAAATTTTATATTATATAATAATAATAAATAAATAAATAAGGAGAGAAAAAATATTGCGCTTTATTTTTAATGAATCAAAAAAATTAGCAATTACGGAATTACCTAAAAAAACAAAATTAAAAATGATAATGATATCAATACAACAACCTTTTTCCCTTTTTTTTTATAAAAAAATCCTAATGGTTCTTTTCCTTATTATTCTTCGTAAGTTCATCTCTAGTAACTTTTTTCTATTATATTAATAGTTATTTTTTTCTTTTTGAATTATTATATATTTTTTATTCCATTAAATTTAGTGTTGTAATTTTTTCATCTAAATCTTATTTATAATAATGTTATGCATGTTTTGTATTTTTCTAAATCTAAATCTATTATTATTATTATTTAGAGTTTTATTATAGTTCAAAAATTAAATAACATAAACCATTCATGTATCCTCGAATCAATTAACACTCATTTAATTACATGCATGTCTTTCTTTTTGGCTTAGGTTAAAGCAATCTCTTATCCATAATCTATTCATCTTCTTGCCTTTAGAGAAGCCTATGTTTTGGGTATAAGTCACATTATTTTTTGAACCTATACCTTTAAGTGTTCTATTTCTCCTCTCAATAAATAATCGGACTAATATGACATCGATGTCAAACTCCATTATTGTAAAAAAAAAAGTTAGAATATTTAGAAAATTAATAGATACGAACTAATCAAAGCACAACCCCATCATTTGACACTACTTTAACCCACAATGTAGCCTAATCTCATTAACCCACAAGCAACAAAACTCGATATGGTTAAGAGTTCTTTCCAAGAAATATGCTTTGTCAAATAGTTTTGGATGCTAACAAGCCTTTACTTAACCTTGGAGCTCAAAGTGGTCATGAAGAAGGTCATATTTTTTATCATGCGCTTTGTATCTGTCTAAGAACTCCTAATAAGCCTCTCATCACTATCAATCATCTCCCATAGACCAAAAACATATAAAAATATTGTTTGTGAGCAAACTTAAGAGCCAATTTAGATATAGAAGTTAGAGAAATGTTGGAGAATAAGAATGAATTAATCTAATTTGATATCATAATCATACACATATAGGATATTATATATACATGTGTCAGTTATCAAGAGATATAACAGTAAATACATAAATTAAACTATGGTCAACCACGTTGTGAGGCTTGCTCGATGGTTGGTCTTTAGTCGGTTTAGACTCGTGATGATGCTCTTAAAATTCAACTTATAGACTCGAGCTTTACTCAAGATGGGTATAGTGTATCAAGGTCCGAGCACTTTAAGGGTCAAATTTCAAGTCGTACTTATACTCAAACATCAATATTATCAAATTTTTAATTAACAAGATTTTAAGTTCTTTTTAGCATGTAAAACTATGTTCTTGTAGAAAGTCTTTTGATAAAGCTATATTTGGACATTAATGTCAAACATTTATGTTGACAAAAATGTCTTTTATTTGATCATCACATGTTTTACAAATGTACGAATCCTCAATTTAATTGATTTTATTGTTCAAAATTTATAATATTGGAGCCTTTTGTTGAACAAGAATATTAAATTGGAACTCTTTGAAAACAATGGTTAAATTGAATACTAATTGTTTAATTTAGATACTACTGTACTATCAGACCTCTTTCTTACTTTATCTTCTTCTTCCAAAAACGTACTTTATCTTTTTCAAGAGGTCAAAATTCACTTGAATATTATTCATCTAACATGATTTTCCAACCTTGATTTATAAATTTTATATGACTTATTTTCTAATTTCATGCATTCTAAGTATTGTTTGCTTGATCGCATGCTTTGATAGCTACAATGATAATGTTGAATGTTTTGAGTCATATTCTTCAATCTTTTAGATTTAGATTACACGTTTTAGCAATGAAATTATCCCATAGTCACTTCGTGTATTAATATAATGTTTGTTGTTAATTGGGTTCAAAGATTATTGATTGTCATTGTCATAATAGTAGAAGATGAATTCAATTAAAAAGTGATAGGTGGAATTATTATGCTTATGGGAGAATTAGGATCACTAAAAGTTGAAGAGCTTGGTGATTTTTATTAATAATTAAGAAATTTGTAAAATAGTTAAGACTTAGGTGGCGTTTGGTTTGTGGAATGAAATCAGAATCAGAATTGGAATCAGAATGAAATGGAATGGAAAGGAAACAATTTTGTTTGGTTTCACCATTGGAATCAAGCTCGGAATCAGGATTACAATGTTTGGTTTGCCACTGGAATGGAATGAAAAAAGCTGTAAATGACCTTAATACCTTTACATGCTGTAAAGTTCAAATAATGTCATTTAATTACTATTTTTTCGTTAGACAAAATACATTATTGAAATCATTATTTTTCTAAATAATTATTACTTAATTAAAAAGAAATATATTATTAAAATTATTATTTTTCTAAATAGGGTTTAGGGATTTAGGATTTGGGGTTATATTTATAGGTTAAGGTTTAGGGTTAAAATTATTATTTTTCTAAAAATGGTTTAGGGTTTTAGAAATTTGGATTTGGGGTTTAGGGTTTTAAGATTTGGAATTTGGGGTTTAGGGTTTTGGGATTTATGTTTTAGGGTTTTGGGATTTATGTTTTAGGGTTTTGGGTTTAGGGTTTAGAGATTTGGGGTTTAGGGTTTAGGGTTTTAGGATTTGGAATTTGGGGTTTAGGGTTTAGGGTTTTAGGATTTATATTTTAGGGTTTTGGGTTTTGGGATTTATGTTTTAAGGTTTAGGGTTTTAGAATTTTGGCTTTTGGGATTTGTGGATTTGGGGTTTAGGGTTTAGGGTTTTTGGGATTTGGGGTTTAGGGTTTTTGGGATTTGGGGTTTAGGGTTTAGGGTTTTAGGATTTGGATTTAGGGTTTTGAAATTTTGGGTTTAGGGTTTTGGAATTTTAGGTTTGAGAATTTGAGATTTGAGTTTAAGGTTATATTTTAGGTAAGGATAAAATTGAAAAAAAAAATTAGATGGGAATGAAATTATGATTACCAAGGTGGAGAGAAGGAATCACAATTCCTTCTCTTTTAATAATCCGATTTCATTACGCCCTCCATTCCGTCCAAACAAACACACAAAATGAAAGGAATCAATTATGGATTCTATTACAAATCACATATTTTTTTTAAGGGAATAGATATAAGTGTTTGATATATTTATAAAAGGTAAAAGTATTATAACAAATAAATACTGAGATTTTGATATTTTCATAAATGTTTTTTTAAAAGTTCAGTATTTTAAATTTATTCTTTTTTTTATAACCGTGATCAATGATCAAATTAAGAATAATGTAAACCTTTTTTTTTTCGGAACAAAATTAATGTACTCTAATGTCAATAATTACATGATTAATACCGCCGATCACCCAATAAAAAATTAATAAAACATAAAAGAATAAACTGGTAAATTAAAAAATAAAATTTTAAAAACTGTAAAAGATTTTTGAAAAAGAAAAAAAGAAAATTGGGGAAAACTTGCGAGGTTAAAAGTTTAAAATCACATGCCCTAATTTTGACCCAAAATTGTTTTCGCTTCTGTCTATAAATTCGACTTCTCATACCCAACATTCGCTCTCCCTTTTTTCACATCAACACTGGCCGTCAAGCATCCTCCATCCCTAATCCCGCCGGCCAATGGTCTCCACAGTCCGCTCTCCCACTCCCTTGCCCTTGAAGTAGTCTGCTTGGTTGGCTTTTAGTTTGTAATAGGTAATCTCTCTGCCTTATCTTGATTTATTGGTTTCAGTTTTATTTTTTACGCTTAGAATTGCCGACCTTGTAAAGTTGTATATATGCTATTGTGATATTAGCTTGTTTAATTATCTGATATGACGATTTATGGACCTTTTCAATCATAAAAAATTGTAATTCTGAACTTTTCAATACATTTTTAAGGGCATCACAAACTCTTGAGCCGCCCCTGCTATTTGAGAAAATAATCTGAATCTGGTATCGAATTCAATAGTGCAAAGATGGTGAAGAGGAGCAAAAGTAAGTAGAACCGTTTCTCATGTCCCAATTTCTGTGCTATTATTCTGTAAATAATTTTAATTTTTCGATAATTCATTGTTGAGTTGTCCAATGATTCGCAGAGAGTAAGAGTAAGAGAGTTCCTTTGAAGAAGAAGTACAAGATCATTAGGAAGGTAAAAGAACACCACAAAAAGAAGGCCAAGGAAGCTAAGAAGCTTGGTACTGGTAAGCGCAAGGTTGAGAAGGACCCTGGTATTCCCAATGACTGGCCATTCAAGGAGCAGGAGCTCAAGGCCCTCGAAGCACGTAGGGCTCGTGCTCTTGAAGAATTGGAGGCAAAGAAAGCTGCTCGCAAGGAAAGGGTATTGTTTTACTTCAATATGTAGTTCAAACACTTAATTCTTAGTTTTTCATTGTTGTATTTGGTTGTTTTTTGGTATGGCCATGAGACTGATATATTTGGGTATCATTTTGACCCACACCATTCTTACGTCATTTTTTGGGACTAGATTTGTTTCCTTGGATAAGGGGAATTTTGAAGAGTAATGGAGGAATTGAATATTCCATCTGTTCAACTCTGTTGAATATGGTTTTACTTCAGTCCCATTGCATTTTCTTTTGGCATAATTTCTCAACCAATGTTTTGTGTTTTTTTTTAATTACTTGGTGGCTGCTTCTGGATTTTTATGTTTAGAGTTTGAAGAACAATTTCTTTGTATCTTAGTATCTTACCATTTGCTACATTATTAAGTCTATATAGATTCAGATTTTCATGTTTGTTTTGTTTGGGAACTGATAGAATGATAATACAAGCTATGTTGATTGTGCATTGACTTAAGCCTGAACTTTTATATTTGTAAGCTATAGTTTCTTCAGTACGTCTTATGATAAGTGCTTTTGTTGATGTGAACTTGTGAATAAAACACCTTATTCTCAACCAATGTTTTGTGTTTTTTTTAATTACTTCGTGGCTGCTTCTGGATTTTTATGTATAGAGTTTGAAGAACAATTTCTTTGTATCTTAGTATCTTACCATTTGCTACATTATTAAGTTTATATAGATTCAGATTTTCATGTTTGTTTTGTTTGGGAACTGATAGAATGATAATACAAGCTATGTTGATTGTGCATTAACTTATGCCTGAACTTTTATATTTGTAAGCTATAGTTTCTTCAGTACGTCTTATGATAAGTGCTTTTGTTGATGTGAACTTGTGAATAAAACACCTTATTTTTCAGGCTCAAAAGAGGAAGTTGGGGTTATTGGAGGATGATGATATTTCCAAACAGTGTGAGATAGAAGACAAGGGTAGTGATGCTATTACTGGATTTGGAAAAAATCGTGGTATGTTATGAACTTATTTATGGAAATGTCTTATTTTGTTGAAAATAATCAATATTAAGATTCTAGTTAACTCTACTAAATCTCACGCTTCCTATTATTCATTGATGCAGATAACTCAGACCGGGCTTTCTACAGGGAGTTGGTGAAAGTCATAGAAGAATCAGATGTCATTTTGGAAGTTATTGATGCTCGGGATCCATTGGGTACTCGCTGCATTGATATGGAAAAGATGGTCATGAAGTCAGGTCCTGATAAGCATCTTGTGTTGCTGCTAAATAAAATTGGTAATGCTTTTTTCCTTCTGTTCCTGCCTTATTTCTTTTATTCTCTGCATTCAAAAGAACATGGCTTTCTATGGTCATGGATGATGCCTAATGTATTTGTTTAAACAACTTATTTTTGTATAAGAAATTTTTCTCAGTATTCCATGGCGTAATGGTTAGATGTTGTGGAAGGTGGAATTTGTAAACTATGGTGCATCTATGCACTAGAAGTTAATATTAGAACATACCCAAACTGAGATGTTAAGCATAGATATCAGTTCAACACGAGCAACTAGTGCATGTGCATTTAGTTATAATTCCACCAGCAACACTAACTTGCTTTTGGGTTTCTGTTTCATGTTGAAAGATATGTTAAATTCATTATGCATGGTTTGATTTTTAATATCTACATTCCTGCTCATGGTAATATTGTTTGTATTTCAGATCTTGTCCCACAGGAAGCTGCTGAGAAGTGGCTTAGTTATCTTAGGGAAGAATTGCCAGCTGTTGCTTTCAAATGCAGCACTCAAGAGCAGAGGTCAAATTTAGGATGGAAATCTTCCTCAAAGGCATCAAAAAACAGTAATCTTTTGCAGACAAGTGATTGTCTTGGAGCTGAAACTCTCATCAAATTGTTAAAGAATTATTCTAGAAGCTATGAGGTATTTTACCATTTGTCATATAAGGGTCCCTAAAATTGTTTGACCTTACAGAAATGGTATTTGTTCATATGGCTATCTAACTCCTTGCTTTTTATGTCTTTGGCAATGATAGCATTAAGGTATCTTTTAAGTGTTCTAGTTGTATAATATTTTCCTTGTCATATTACAATGCAAATTCTATTTTCATTTCATGAACTGATGACCTCTCAGCTTTCTTCGTGTTAGAATCGTTATTTTGATTTGGATATTTCTGCTCATTTTTCTAGTTAATGATCACCTAGCAATTGATATCTTTTGCAGATCAAGAAGTCAATTACTGTGGGGGTGATTGGCCTGCCTAATGTTGGTAAAAGTAGCCTTATTAACAGTTTGAAGAGATCTCATGTTGTCAATGTTGGTGCGACTCCTGGTTTAACCAGATCAATGCAAGAAATACAGTTAGACAAGAATGTTAAACTGTTGGACTGCCCTGGTGTTGTAATGCTAAAGTCTAAAGAGAATGACCACTCTGTAGCTCTTCGGAATTGCAAGAGAATTGAAAAGCTTGATGATCCTATTGGTCCAGGTATAGCATCCATTCTCCGCTATCAAGTGTGAAAATTAATAGTCATTGTTTTATTTAAAACACCTCATTTTTATGTTATGTTATATTTAAGATGTTTTATTTAATTTGTCTGATCCTAAAAAGCGTATTCTCATTTGGCCTTTTTTCTGATCAGTAAAGGAGATTCTTAAACTTTGCCCTGCCAGTGTGTTGGTTACTCTATACAAGATCCCAACCTTTGATTCAGTTGATGACTTTTTGCAAAAGGTGGCTTCTATTAGGGGTAAGCTCAAGAAGGGTGGTGTTCTAGACATCGATGCTACTGCAAGAATAGTTCTGCATGACTGGAATGAGGGTATGCGTCCTATTACTCTTTTGCAGGTTTAATTAATAAAGAAAAAAGCTAGTAAGTGGTAATTTCTTTAACTAATGGAGCATTGTGGTTAAGTTAAAAGTAATTTTGTTTCAGGTAAAATTCCTTACTACACTATGCCTCCAACTAGGAATCAAGAAGAACCTTCAGAAGCTAGGATTGTTTCAGAGCTAGGCAAAGAGTTCAATATTGACGAAATTTATGAAGGAGAATCATCATTCATTGGAAGCCTCAAGTCTGTTAATGATTTCCAACCTGTTGAAGTCCCCTCCAGCGTCCCTTTCAAATTTGATGAAGATATGATATTGGTTTGTTCTCTCTCCAGATAAACTTTGGCATCTAATATCCTTGCTCTTTGATGTGATGCCCAATGCAAAAAAGCAAGCATATGAAACATAGACCACCTTCCCCATCTCTCTCCCTCTCTCCCTCCTTTTCTTTCTCTTGCCAAGGTTGAATTGAAAATAGTGATATAATAGCACTTGTGAAAAATGTTCTGGTTGTCTTCTGCTTGTCTTATTTGCCAACTAGGTGCTGATTTGGCTTATTTGTATTATCAATATTTCAGAAAGACGATGAGCTACTAAAGACCTCTCAAGGTTTCGAGAATCCTGCTGATATGGTTTACGAGCAGGATGATAACAACAATAGTGATGATGATCAATCCATGCAACTTGAAGGAGGTGATGCCGGTAAGACCAAGGGAAAGACGGCAACTAGTAGGCAAAATGAGAAGCTGTATGCAGCAGAGGGCATGCTCAACACAAGGATGAAGAGAGCAGAGAAGAAGAGGAGGAAAAAGGTAAACAAAGCAAACACAAGTGATGATGATATGGACGATGACTACAACTTTAAAGTTGATTATGTGAAGAAGGGATCTGCTATGGAAGTTGGTGATGATGGTAATCATCTTGGCCAGATTGTTGCTAAGGTGCCTATGTCTGGTATAGGGTTTGATAAACCAGAAGAAAAGATTTGACTAGATGATGGAACCTTAAGGTACCTCCAGACACAGATGAGAGGTTCGGTGTCGCCCCCTTATTGCCTGTGGAGCTTACAATTCTTAGTTATAATGTTAGTAATTGTTTTAAGTCATTTTGCGTTGGAAAATTATATGGAATCCCTAATGTAAGACTCAGTTTTATTAAATCTCAAAAAACAGCTTTAAAGTTTAAGACCTACTCCCATTACCATGCAAACAAGATTCAACTTTATTAGTTAGTACCATGCATGACAACTTATAAAATGTGTCGCGTAAATTTACTTGGGGTGGAAAGTTATTTCTTATTACCTAGTGTAAATTGTAAGAAAGATTAAATCATGTTAGCTATTGTATAAATTATAATAAAGCTGAATTTAATACCCAATTAAGAAAGATGCAAGATGCAAGATGTCCATTTGGTATGTATCAATTCGGAATACTTAGATCCGGATTAAGTCAAATTCATTACTTTATTTCTTTTTCTTTTCATTTTTTATTTTCTTAAGATTAACGATTATGTTAAAACTTGCTTTGTTAATTACAATTTAAAAAAAAATTTAAAAACATTTTTATTAGCCCGTGCAATATCAGGAATCTATTTCATTAGAGGGCAAAGAACATGTCCCGATTTCAGATTTTGAAGGTCTTTCATAAGGAATCGAAGTAAGATGCGGTAATTTTGTCCGATTGCTTAATTATAGTATTGACTTCGGGATCTGTATATTTTGTGATAACTACAACGTATGAGCCTGAAATCTGCTTAGAAAGGGGAAAAGAAGCACCACAGAAAAGATAAAAGATAAGTTATCAGGATAATCTCAGACGACATACGGTTCTTGCTTATAATTGAGATTTAAAAGATTAAAGAACTGAGATAACAAATGGGAAAAAAATTGTATGTTCTGAAGATGAGCATGAGCAGAAATGCAGACAACTTGGAATGTGAGTTGTCCATGCCTATAAATGACAAATTAGTCCTGATTACTTCCTCTTTCACTTCCCACCCCAAACTTGTTTCTAAAAAAAAAAAAGTAGGCCTAATCACAACAGTAGAGATGTCATCTTTCAACTGCTAACAATAGCCCACTAACATAACGTATTTTTATTTAAGGACAGTGATCGCATCGATAACAAATCTTGTCATATAAGAATGCACAGAGTACACTGATTGCTAAAACATAAAGGAAAAGACATATCAGTCTTCATTTGGTATCCCTATTGCAACATCTTGATTCACAACATCTGATTCTTCCTTGTCAGTTGAGGGACTCTGCTCAGATACTGATGGTTGATCTACGGGACGGACATAGGTGGTGGTCGGCGCAGAAACAACACCATTAGTAACTGGCGTTGTTTTTACTGTAGTGGATTTGGTAACAATACCTTGTGCTTCCACAGCCTCCCGAGCTGCTTTCTCTTTGGCTCTTTTGGCTTTTTCCAATACCTCTTCCTGCATATTACCATGAATAAATTATATGCCTCATGCAGCAGATTGTTGCTCTTTCATAAAGAAAGTAGAACATATACTTGAGATAAGTTATCATGCCCATTGGGAACAAGGTCCCACTTTTCAATTACTTCACAATGGAGCATCATGAAGCAGTTTCAAGCAGAACTAACCAAATTACTATATTCCAACCCTATTACTAGACCATCATTTATAGACAAAAAGGATCCAAACTTAGGTTTCAGATTAAGCTTTATCTACTTTAAAGTGAAATATGCCCATCAAAACAATTTTGAGTAATTCAGACAAAAACAGAACACACTGTCAATAGTTGTGTGGTCTTCATCTCTAAATAAACGCAGAAAAGTACGCAACAAAAATATACAATTAAGAAAATTATCATATACAAAATTTCCATAAAGAACATGAAGATTCCATGAATTCATTGGAAAGTTGGAGATTGAAAATTAATCAGTATCTGAAAGTCTTGTACTTGCTTTTGTTGCTCGGATTGCAACCTACCGACTGTACTCAAAAACTCTCCTATTGTAGACTCAATGCGCTCATTCAAGGCTTCTGCTAAAGCTTTTCCAAGGAAAAATGCGTCCAGAACACTCTTGCTTTCATTTTCACCTGCAACATTCAGTCAACTGATTACAAACACAACAGAAGTATTTAAGAGATATACATTCAAACAAAAGAGATAATATTCATATAAAGTAGGGCACGTTAAGGAGTGATATATTTTCACATCACGCATCACACAAATCAACTACAAATTTACAATACATATATTACTCAGGAAAAAGCACATACTAATTTAGGGGTAAAAATTAGGTTTTAAAGAAAGCTTCTCTGTTATCAGGTGTATGGTAAACTATGGAATGACCATTTACTGGGATGATAAAGACTCAGATAATTTCAGAGCTTTCCACTAAATGGTTTAACATGATAAGGTAACCTTTTTAAAAAAAAAATAAGAAACATCATAGTATATTTATCGATATAAACAGTAAACAGTTACAAAGATACAAAAAGTAGACAATCTACTCAAAAGAAAATCTAACCAAAACATCAACCTTGAATATACAAGCTACCTTATTATAGCTTATAAGAAGCTAAGAATAATCTTTAAATTCTTTTGAAAATGAAGCCAATGAAGAAGCGAAAAACAAAGCTTTCTTCTACAAAAGATTGTTATCATTCTCAGTACCTCAAAAATCTATTATTCTTCCCCATCCACAAAACCCAAAGAATTGGATAGCCTTCTCATGCAAGACCATTTTGATTTTAAACCATAGCACGATACCTAGCAGTTAACAATCAATAAACAACAGAGAATTTTAATAATATAGTTTTTGTTATTTGCATAATAAGGAAATAAAGGGGTATGTGATACAAAGATTAATTAGTTTATATTTTGCAAACAAAAGCTCCATTTAAACAAAAATTATTACCAGAAGATAAAGCTAATTCACCCAGTGCTTCAGAGTAACTATCATATAAACTTTTACATGACATTAAATTCATATATACTTAAACTAATAAAATCAGGTAAGCTGAGAGAAATTAAAACAGCAAAAATAGAAGCTTATACCACAACTAATACACAGACCTGAACTTATAATTCTTCTCTCCTTTTTTTCTTACTATACAATGAGATAAACCACACCTCATAATCGAACCGGAGAACATTTAACAAACGCGAACACAAACGAAAGCTCTTTCTTTTATCAATTTAATGTCTCTTTCTATTTAATTACCCCCAACAAACATAGTTCAAAGAGAGAGAGAGAGAGTTTGGGTACCAGAACCGGAACCACCAGGTCCAGTGCTGCTATTACGAAGAACTTTCCTTCTGGGAGACACTTTTGGTTGGGAAAATCTGATGCATTTGAACGAACACACTGTACGAGGATTGACTAAGCTCGACGCATTCGAATTACAGCTTGTTTTGGGCTTAAATGGTAAAGAAGAAAAAATGGTTGTTGTGGCTGAACCTGAAATCCCACTTCTCATTTCGATTTGTACACTAGATTTTCTGTTTCTGTATCTGCATTTCTTTCTTGCATTTTATGGTCAACCAAACGAAAAAAACAAAAAGAAGAAGAAGAAAGAAATACGAGAAAAATAGTGGAAAATAAAAATTAACGAAAATATCTCCAAGGTACACTTCACAGTACACGCAGGATTGATGTAAGTCTATATATAATTTTTAAAAAATATCGAAAATGCTATTATTTTAAAAAATTATAAAAAATTTATCAAAAGTATAATATTTTTTTTATAAAATTTTATATAACTAAAAAGAACCCATTACTTATATTTTAAATTATTATTTTTATTTAATATATATATATTTAAATATTTTAAATAATAAAATAAATTATATATATATATTATTCTTTTTTAAAATAAATTATTAAAATATTTAAAATAATAAAATAAATTATCTAATTATATTAACTATTATAAATAAAAAATATCATATTATAAAAAAAAATTATTAATATTTTATTAACATTTTATCGATAATATCTATAATATTTTAAATATTTTATTAAAAAAATATTTAAATAATAAAGATATTTAATCGATAATTTATTTATATTTTTAATAATTTTATTACAATTTAATTAAAAAATATAAATATCATATTTATAATATAATTATATTATTGTTATACATATATGTGGTATTATATATTTTCATTCGGTGAGTAATACAAATCTACTTATAATTAAAATCTAAAAATTTATATAAAGTTATTAAATAATTAACGTATAAATAAAACTAAATAATTGAATAATATTCCCAAATATTTCGCCACAACAGCTACATGTTAACTCATATGATGATGGGGCCTAATGGTAGTTGTTGTATTGGGCCTGTACCCAGATTTAAAAGAGAGCTTTTAACACTTTTTTTTATAAATTCGCCACAAAAGTATACTTTTTTCTTTCGATTTTTCCCTTAATTTAAAATTCGTTAAGTTTGGTAAAAAAAAAAAAAACTGTAGTATGGAAAAAGGAATACCACATATTAATATTTTAAAAAAAATTTAATTTTTTTCTAAATAACATATGGAGAATAATTTTATATTGATGCATGTAAAGTATTAATAATTTTTTTTAATTCTCGTGGTCATATAAGGTGTGAAGTTTTTCCTAAAATATGACAAATTTTGTATCTTTAATTTTATTTTATCACTTTTCAATCATACTACACCTTTAGTGCACTAAAAAAAGTAATAAAATATGACATGTAATTTTCATATGATTTAATTATTCATATTATCTTATTTTTAAATGCTTTTGAAAAAATGGTTATAATATATATATATATTTGTATTTTTGAACACATGTAAATATTTTTTTAATGTTATACATAAAAACATATATGTACTGTGTAGAAGGATTTCAAAATAAATTTTTTTATAAATGAAATTACATAATGCAATCAAACCTAAAATATAAGCATATTTTTTTAAGTACTTTTCAAAATTCTTAATAATTAGTCGGTAAAAATTTAGATAAAAATGCAAGTAACTTAAAAGTATTCTTATTTGATGCATGCAAGCATTAGTTTAAATGACACATTATAATTGGTATATTTTACTAAATATTTTTATAATTATTTTAACATTTTATATTTTTAATTTAATATCTAATCTAATATTGATACATATATTATTACTCAATTATTTTATAAGGTGTGATAATTTGTCCTGATATGTAATCCAAACATGAATGATTTGATACAATATTGATCAAAATTACATAACTTTATTTAATAAAAAAATAAAATATAATAAGACAACACAAATGAACTTATTTAATTATTATTTTTATTATTATATTTGAAGAGGTAATGCAACTTGAATATATAAAACACCATTTAATCGAACTTATTAAGTGTTTTAATAAGTCAATTTTTGTATAAAAAATAAAAAAAAATAATGTATATTAATTTACTTTTTCAATTTATAAGATACATTAGACACAAAGATAAATAACTAAGCAAAATATGATAGTTGATTAATTTATTTATTAAATGAGTAAGTATGAACATTTTGATTGCCATTTTATTAAAAAATTATCTAAAGATAATAATATAATGTTAATACATAGTAAAATTATTCATAAAAGTATATTTATTATAAAAATATTTTGATATTTATTAATATACAAGAAAAATCAATAAAAATTTAAAAAAACAAAATAAAATGTGACAAACGATTAAATTCGTAGAGGTTTTTTTATATAAAATTATTAAATTAATTATTTAATGAGAACACATCATATTATAATAAAAATTCTGAAACTTGATACATAATCAAGATAAATAAATATTAATTCTTTAAAGACTAATAACAAACTCATATGTAAGTGCATTAAATAAAATCATCAAACATAATAAACAAAAAAATATAGAAATGTTATAAGTAAAGGAAAGAAAACATGCAATTATATAAATTAAATAAACTTTTTAATCGGGTTTTAAATCTAATAAATTGACATATATGATATAAACTCATATTATATTAACACAATACCTAACTCGTAATATAAATAAGTAAAATATTTAATAAATAACAACGAAGATAGTAAATAATAATCATAATTAGCTAGTATATTAAGCAGTAGATATATTATCAATATTTAGAAAGCAAACATTGAATATTAAAAGCTTTTAATTAGAGTTTAAACATCATTATGTAGAACTATATATAATTTAAACTTAGATTGTACAAGTCAAATAATAAAACATGCACAAAATCATATATAACGAGATAAATCTACGTAGAATCCTTGTCTATTTGGTAACATCCTCGGATTGTTTATAGTAATCATTCAATAGCAAACAATCTACTAAAAATAATAAACAGGTATAACTCGAAAGAAATAAAAATGTAAATATATCTATCAGTCAGGACTTCTATCCTAACTACCTATTGTTGCTTCCGCAATGACTTGGTCCGACACATGGACCTGATTTTTCTCCAAAGCCAACACTATTCAATATATTATGATCAATAACCGAAGATCGATAACATGAATAGACTATGAACAATCAATCATAGAAACTACCTTCAATCACGAACTACTAATAACCAACATGAAAAACACATTCAACCATGTATCAGAGACTACTAACATAGGAAACACATTCAACCATGTTTCTTGAACAACTACATAGCCAAACATACGAGCATGACTCACCATCATATATGTTTCTCACATATAAAAATATTACATCCTAGTGACTATCAGTTGATATACGACTTACAATCATATTAATAAAATAGTCGTAAGTACTCATAATTTACTCTAATAAAAACATAACATAAATATCAAAATACACTCAACGTGATTTGTAAAATAGAAACAAATATTCCTCCCTCAAAAACTTACTAGCAAACAACGTCTTGGGTACTTACCACTCAAGAGTACGGTTTTACTCACTCACTCATAAATCACTAATACCTAACAAACATTCAAGGTAATAATGATTCGAAAAAAGAAAAAAGAAATGTGAATTTGACAAAGTTTTGCTACATTTTCTCTCGATGTTAAACACAAAGAAAAGAGATATTTATAGAAATCATTCAAGAACATAGGGTACCTTACTGAGGGTCTCGTCGACCCCCCCTTCCCCCCAACGAAGGGTTCAACGAGGCACACCAAAAGTCCATTTTATCAATTCAAAAAATTATCGAGTAAGTTTTATAAGTACCCGTACACACATAACGCAAGATCGACAATGTCGGTGAGCGAGCTACCACCATAAAAACAAAATACACAACACTCCACTTAGCATTCACACTGCGAAAAATAATCTAGTATTGTGTGTAAACATGTTCGTATATAAAATGTACTTAACTATGTTTGTGTATGCATTATTGATCATTAGTAACTAACATTATATAGAAAAAGACAAATACACTAAACAAAATAAACAAATTCCATATTTTACACCAAAATATTCAACACATAAATACAAAAGACTACGAGACTTCCAATTAACAGTTCTCATTTAGCTAATGCCATTACAATTATATCTTAATAAATAGATCATATGTTTGATAATTAGAAAAAACAAAAAAAATCTTATTATCCTTTATCACCTGATAACGATTTTTATGTTGTGGAAATTTTTTTTTGTCTATAATATGCATATCTCATTCAAAAGTTTAAAAAGAGAATATTTGTTAATTTAGTTTAAAAAGAGTCTATTTACAATCTTTTAATCAAGTAACAGGTCATTTTTATTCTCTCTTCTCTTTCAATTCTAAGTCTAGTATTTTTTTCTCCTTATTTTAAAAAACAAGACAAAAAAATATTTTAACTACCCTTTGCAACTTTAAAGTGTCGAATACAAAAATTATAAATTTTTAATAAATAAAATTTTGAGTGAATAAAAAATAATAAAAATAATTTATATTTATAAAATACAAAACTATATTTAATAATAAATATATAATTTGTTATAACAAGTAACTTATCAAAATTGTATTATAAATTAACTTAAAATAATAATAATAAATTATAAAATAATTACAAAATTAATAATAATTATTATTATAAAAACTGGACTAATAATTATAATAATATTATATTAGATAATATTTTCATACAAATTTTACGATGTTCTATGTTTATATTGTATATTATAAAAAGTTGGATAGAGAGGTTTCACAATTTTTTTAATAATTTAATTATTTTTATAAATATTATTTTTTATATCATAATTATAATTAATATTATAATTATTTATTAAATATAATTATAATTATATTTAGTAATAATAATATATTATTATATTATTTATGAATTATCAAAATGCTTAGCATATCTTTTTAAATATAGGTATAAATTTATATTTATTTTATTATAAAATAAATTATTTTTTATTTTTTAAAATAAAATTTTAATATATGATATAATAAAAGAGATTTATGTATTTAAAATTAATTATAAATTTATAAAATGCTTACATTTTTTATGTTTATAATAATTATGTTTTATAAATAAAATAGATTAAAAACTTTGCTTTTAAGTTTAAGGTAAGATTTTTCTTATTTTTAAACTAATTCATAATTAAGTTTATTTTTAAATTATAATGTGAAAAATGGTTATTATAAATAAAATCTCTTGTCAAAATTGTTAAGAAATTTTACGCATTTATACGCATTTTAAAATAAAGTAAGCTATTACTGGCGAGATACAGATTATTTATCATATATGTTTTCTATAAATTTATAATATTTTTTTATAGCAAAAATAAATTTATAATATTGAAATGCAGGGAAATATTGAATATAGGTAGCATGCGACATTTTCAACAAACAACAAGAAACTAATTAATAATGCTACTATTTATTTATGTAGATATCAATTCACATGGTGTTTGTTCATTGGATGATAATTAATATACTAATTTTTGTCATGAATTATATTGATATATCTACAAATAACTAATCGTATCCCCATTGGATTTGGAATATTTGTTACTATATTATTATAAAATACTAAACATTCCATTAATCCTATTTGATAATTTTAAAATCCGTATTTTAGTTGTCACGCAACACTGATCAATCTTTTATTTATTTATTTAAATTTCTTTTCCCTTAAAAAGGATAGTTCATTGTCATTTTCTTAATGGATAAGAGTAAAATTATTTTTAAAAGTAAAAAATAATTTATTTTTTTAAATACGTGTATCAAAAATATACAGTTCTTGAGCCATCCAATGATTTTACTAACTGGGTACTACCATAAAACAAAGGATTAATATACCTTTTTAGTTGGCTGAAGAATCGTGGACGTACGCCTAAGACAAAATATAAAATTGGAACCTAAAATATTGTTTAAATTAAAATTTTAAGTTTTATTTTTAACAATTTATTGAAACATATGGATATATATATATATATCAATATATATATTTTGCTTTTTCATCACTAATTCAAGTTTTTTATCAAACAATACAAATAAAAATAAGTACATAGTTTAAGCCTAACATCATTAAAAAAATTTAAGGAGCTTCTGTACTTAAGATATAAAACTATACAAATATTAAAATTAAAAAAATTAAAACATTAGATAAGGATTGATATTAATTTTTTTTTCTCAAATATAAAAGATAAATAAAAATTAAATATATATAAAAAGTTTTGGTTAAATATTAATGATAAATTAAAGATAAAATGTAAATAAAGTAAAGATATTCATTGACTTTGTAATAAAGTAATGTGATTAGTAAATTATGTAAAATAAAGTAATAATTTGTTTTTAAATCATATCAAAAATGTAATTTGACAATATATTAGTAATTATTATAGCAAAATTTTGAAGTAAAATTAATTTTTTTAATATATATAAATGTTTATTTCTAAATAAAATAAACATATAAGTAAAACAAAATTTTAAAGTTAAAATACATATTTTTAAATATAAATATGAATTCTTATCTATCAATTAATTAAAAAAAATGAGAAAATATTAAAGAATAAATAAATGGTAAAAATTCAAAAAATTTATTACTCAAAGTTATAAATTCTTTCACGTATAGTTTTTATTTTCCTATCACAAAACATTCATTTTTTAATCATGTAAAATAACATTTAATTAAATACAATTTTTTTAATATATTTAATTTTTTAATTTTTTTTGTTATAATATTATATTTTAAAAAAATTAAGCACGCCTAGTTGATAGAGCACCTTATTCGCCTATAAAATGAGCTGCCACTTAAGGAAATAATTCTAGATTCTCTTTATACATAATATAATAGTTAATTTAGAGTTTACTTATACAATTATATTGGTTGCCTACTTGCAAGCGTAAAATAAATAAATTATTATAGATATTAATTAGAGCAATATTTATCTCTTATTTTGTTTTATTTTATTTTTACATAATACTAATAAAAGTTCGATATAATAAGAAAAAAAGTGTTATATTAGACATGATTAGTTGTTAAATCACCTTTATTTATTTCATTTTATTATAAAAAGTATACTAATTAGTTCATTCTTATAACACAATTGTAGCTTTGATTATATATCTTAAACTTGAGGTTAACTCCACCTTAAAACTTAAGTCATGAGATGAATAATTGTCTAAGATTATATATGTAGCGAAAACTTAACTCTTGGTGTTTATGGGACTTAGATTCTTTAACACTCTCCTTCCATATCGACGAGGATGAGCGAGCGAAAATTGTGTCTTGAGTGTCAATGAAGGATGAACTTCAGGAGTGTTCAAATTCCAAGAGTTAATTTTGATACCATATTAAATTTGAGTCCAATTCTACCTTAAAACTTAATAAAAGTTCGATATAATAAGAAAAAAAGTGTTATATCAGACATGATTAGTTGTTAAATCACCTTTATTTATTTCATTTTATTCTAAAAAGTATACTAATTAGTTTATTCTTATAACACAATTGTAGCTTTGATTATATATCTTAAACTTGAGGTTAACTCCACCTTAAAATTTAAGTTATGAGATGAATAATTGTCTAAGATTATATGTGTAGCAAAAGCTTAACTCTTGACGGTTATGAGACTTAGGTTCTTTAACACTCTCCTTCCATATCGACGAAGATGAACGAACAAAAATTGTGTCTTGAGTGTCAATGAAGGATGAACTTCAGGGGTGTCCAAGTTCCAAGAGTCAATTTTGATACCATATTAAATTTGAATCCAATTCTACCTTAAAACTTAAGTTACGAGATTAATGATTGTTCAAGATTATATGTATAATGAAAGCTTTACTTTTAATCGATGTGAAATTTAAGTTTCTTAACAACGTAAATGTAACTTTGAAATGTTAAAGGACAAAAATACTACATGAATAAAAGGTAAACAAAAACAATTAACAATATATAAACTTATATTATATCTTTTAAAAAAGAAATAAATACATTAGTAAAAAAAAGATAAGATAGATAATGAATGTTAGAATCTAAATAGATGAAATGAGATGAGATGTTGTTTTATCATAAATTAAAGTAATTAGTGTTAGAGATTGGAATGTAAATAGATGAAATGAGATGATGTTTTATCATAAATTAAAATTAAAATATTATATTATATTTAAAATCAAAATCGGTAGATATAAATTCAGAAAATTATCATAGAATAACAATTAATAAATTTTAAAAATTAAATTTTAAAATAATTTTAAAATATTAAATTTAATAAAAATATATAAATTAAAAATAATAATATATTTAATTTTATTTTACTTCATAAATATTAAATTATAAACATTTTATAGGTAAAATATAATATTTAATAAAATATAAATTTATAATTATATATTATTCTCCGAACTTCAAAACCTAATACAAAATTCTAAATAAAATGATAATCAGAATTTAAAAATCTGTTCAAAATTTATTATTCCATGACCGAACCACTATTATTTACCTGCAGTTATTCATCCACAGTTGCAGTTGATTTTCTCAACTTCTAGAGGCGGAGGCGCGGAGGGACTTTTCTGACTCACATCACATTGTTGAATTCAAACGTTCCAATATTTTCAAAGCCAATCTACTAATTTGGCGTGGCATTTACGTCATTTTGTTTGAAAATGAAGGGGTAATTATATAAAATCACAAGAAACATACACGATACACCCTCTTTATGCTCTCTCCATCGCTTCCTCTCTAAGGGAAGAGAACAAACAAGCTATCTTTATCTCTCTCCTCTCTCGATAAAACCCTCATTTTTACGTTTTTCTTTCTTCTTCTTTCTCTGTAACAAAACCCTCAGACGCGTTTGTTTTCTTTTCGCACCTTTAATTTCTCTCTCTCTCTTAGGGTTTGAGGTTGTGAATAGATGGGGCAACAATCTTTGATCTACAGTTTCGTGGCTCGAGGGACCGTGATCCTCGCTGAGCACACCGAATTCACGGGGAACTTCACGAGCATAGCATCGCAGTGCCTCCAGAAGCTTCCATCAACCAATAATAGGTTCACCTACAACTGCGATGGCCACACCTTCAACTTCCTCGTTGATGACGGCTTCAGTAATTTCACTTTTTCTCTCTTAGATCTTTTCTGATTTATTCTATGTTTCCATTTCTCCGATCCGTGCCTCGATTGCGTTTTTCATTTCTGTTTTTCCTCGATTTGGATTCTTTTGATGGTTTTGTTATAATCACCGTGGTTACTTTTAAACATTTCGTCGTGTCTTTTTAATCTTAGAAATCGTGGAGATCAATCTCATATATGTTTACGTGTTATTGTATTTTGTGATTCGTTTAGAAATTTAAAGATGAATAATGATCAAGTTTAGCTGATTTACTTTGATATCTGTATATTCATTTTTGTTGCAGTTCATTATGAATTCAAAATTGTTCGTGCTTTGTACAGCTGATTTGTCTAGCTGGAAGTTTTTCGTAATCTTATGACCTGTTTTCGAAGTTAATTCCCAGTAGAAAAAGAATCAAACAGCCAGTTTCGATTTTGTCTGGCTTCCCACGCAACACGTTGGACTGGTTGATTTTAGGATAAATTGTGTGAAATCTGGCTTCAATATTTTAATTGATTTGTACGAACATGTCTAAATGAGTTTCAGTTTTCATTGATGCTCCCATTAATGAGGTCTGTTCTTGCTGTAGCACTTGCTAACTTACACTAAATAGAGAATACACTAATGATGACCTGGTCAAGCTTCAGCATGAAAAGATTTTGTGAGTTTTTGTTATTTTCTTTTGAAATAAGATAAATATATCATTTATAAAAACTTGATTTACTGATATACACTTTTGCTGCAAAATAACTTGATCAATTCAACTTTGAGGACAAACTTTTCAGAATTGTAATTCATTCATATTTTGTCTTTTGCTTCTTTTTGCTCATGTCTTGCGCTTGGAACCTTGTATTATTTATTCTTTAACAAGACTTTAAACACGATCATCTTTTTGCACTGCAGCTTACTGTGTGGTGGCAGTTGAGGCTGTCGGTAGACAGATTCCTATGGCATTTCTTGAGCGAATCAAGGATGATTTTACCAAGAGATTTGGTGGAGGAAAAGCTGCAACCGCAACTGCAAATAGCCTGAATAAGGAGTTTGGGTAAATCTTTTTGTTTCAAGGTTCCATGTAGTGTAATGTAAATTTTCTCAGTTTTTAAACAACAGAAAAATCATTTTTTCGAACTATATGCATAGGCCGAAATTGAAGGACCATATGCAGTATTGTGTGGATCATCCAGAGGAGATCAGCAAGCTTGCTAAAGTAAAAGCACAAGTCTCAGAAGTTAAGGGTGTTATGATGGAAAATATTGAAAAGGTAAGCCATGATCCTTGCCTACTCTTCTTTTCAGGGTAACACTCCCTTCCTTTCTTTTTCGTACCTGTCACCTCCAGTTTCTTGTTTTCTTATATATTTCACACCTGCTGCTAACTCATTTGACTTTGATAATTTTGCACAGGTTCTGGACCGTGGGGAGAAGATTGAACTTCTTGTGGATAAAACTGAGAACCTTCACTCTCAGGTCAGCAAAAGCATGCAGTATACTTGAACATCATATTTGGTCAGAGAAATGTTATTTAAAAGAGAACTGACTGTAATTTGTTCGAGCGCAGGCTCCCACATATCATTTTATTGGATCCTGAATCCTGCTTATGGGATGGTGCCAAGTTATTAGAGGACAGTATTTAGATGATAGTTAATCCAAATGCTGAACCTAAAGCTTTTTCTTGCCATGCCCAGTGGGTGTTTATGAGACCCTAAATTTATTATTATTATTATTCTTTTTAACTTTTAGTTCTAGTTGCTGAATTGTTCTTTAATTTTTGGACCTTTAAACTTCTCTGAAATATGCTACTCGTTTTCATTTCATGATCTTTTTGTTGAGACTTTATCTGTTTAATGCTTCCATTGTTATTTTGGTTTCTCGTGTGATGGAAGCGTGCTTGGTGTGCTAATGCAGGCACAAGACTTCAGGCAGCATGGAACAAAGATGAGGAGGAAGATGTGGCTACAGAACATGAAGATAAAGCTTATTGTCTTGGCTATCATTATCGCCCTGATTCTCATCATCGTTCTATCTATTTGTGGTGGCTTCAAATGCAAATGAGATCCACATGCTCCATCATGGACATCACAAGGATTGGCGTATCACTCAATAGTTTCAAGAAGCTCGCACACTTATATAAACTATTTTTTGTTAATGGATTCCTCCCTTTGATGTAGTATATATCTGTGAGACGGTGCTTGTTTAGCGTGTATTAACGTGTGGAATGTTTGATTCCTTTATTTACAATAGTGCCTCTGTTTTGGCTGACGCAACATCTCTTTATAAATAGGCGCGACTCAGATTTGTTCAAATACATCCAGTTCATTTAAACTGGACTTCAAGTGTCATCAATTTTTTTTAGTCAACTCTTTATGTAATGCCACACATGAATATGTGAGGCCTTCAATGTTAAAATCGTTTTTAGTTGTCTAGTAAAATCACCCGGTACTATTCCTTGGGATCCTCCCAAATGTTTTGGTTCTAACGCAATGTAACATTAAAATCCCTAGATTTATGCTTTTGGTTAATCATTTTGCAGAGCTGGCATGGACAATCTGGTGCATTTACATAAAAGATTCACAAGGAAAGCTTTTATAATTACAACACGCCGTATCTAAAAAGTAGGAGGTAACTTATGCTCGAACATGCAATTTGTAACCCAACAATTTTGGACGAACATATAAGTTGATATGCTATGATATGCTAAAATTTCCGTTTATCCGAGTGACGTCGGTAGCAGCATAACAACATACTAGGTCTTCTAATGTATTCCACTGGCATTGAAGTTTCTTAGCCAACAATCTACTAACAGAAAAAAAAAACAAGCACATTAGCACACGCAATGTGAACAATGTGGATAGGCTTTTTATTATATTATATGGGAGATATCTTATGTGATAAGGGCTCATACATATTGTCACTACATTCTTTTGGAGTCAATGTTGTTGATGTATTTGTTTACTGGTTCTGCACAGAATGCATATACAAGAGAGCACAAGTGCTACATTTGCCCATCTTATTAAAAAGGAAATGCAATTTTCGGTCAGATGAATTGGGAAATAATGACTACCAAGATTGGTATATGTTTTGTCACCTTAGAATACTCAACTCTTCTGCCATCATCTTTTATTGACTACCAAGATTGGTATATGTTTTGTCACCTTAGAATACTCAACTCTTCTGCCAGCATCTTTTATTGCTTTGATGCTCAATTTCTTATTAACTCTTGCCAATGTCCTGTTTATGGATAGTCCCAAAGACGACTCGAAACAAAATAATATAGTCACACATAATGGAATAAAATGAGACAAAATTCCTTAGTAATTTGCTTTTCCTTATAAACAAGTAAGAAATTAATTTTTAGCATATACTAATTTCAGGGGCAATGAGATGGAAAATTTAATCATGTCAAATCATTATTTTATATTTAAATTTAGGTAAAAAATATCACATAATTATAACTATTATTTTTATATTATTTTATTTTATGTTAAATTATAAGATATTTTTAGAAATAAATATCTCATTATTTGTTAAGTTCTTAACATTATATTTATTATAAAAAAATTAACGATATCAAAATATATTTTTAAATATTAACTTGGAAGTTTTAATCCCTCTAATATTATATATGAAGTAAATTCGTTCATATGATCTTTAAACTTATTTCTTTGCGACACTTTAGTCTCTAAACTTATATCTTTGAATCAGTTTAATCCCTAAAGAACCTTTACTTTCTTCAGGTTAGACATGCATCAAACACTATATCAGAGTTCCAATGCAAGAATATCATACACAAAACAACGTACAAAAACAAAGTAGCTGATCACATAATCTTATAGCAAGCAACCATATCCATACAAACACAAAGATCCTGCTACTGTGGTAATGAATCAACATGTATCCTTCTATCAGAATATTAATTGCAAGGTTTAGATATTCCAATGTAAAGCTTAATGGATGACGATCATATACTTGCTTAGAGTTAGGATTGTAAAAGAAAAATTGCTCAAGCACGAGATAAGAGTATCTTTGCTATATTTCTCAGCATATAAACTCATCATTTATGATGCTATATGATTTTTACATGCCTAAATTGTAAATAAATTGAAATAATTAACCTAAAATGAATTTAAGTGTGCATCTTAAAAATAAGTAAGGAATTACGGTGCAATTTTTTTAAAAAATAGAAACTAAATTTCGCATTTGCAATATGTGGGGAAAGAGAAACAGAGAGCAGTTTACGCGTTGAGAGAGAGATGGAATTTGCGTTATTGCATTTTGAAAGCAAGCTGTTATTTCTTGTGAGGGGTGATTAGCAACTAATTCTTGTGGTGTGGGATTGTTTTAAAGGCTTATAAGGTGAACTAGAACAGTGAGTTATAAATTTTGTTGAGTATATAAATAATATAAGAAATTTAATTTTAAAATAAAATATTCTTTTTATATATTAACATCTCTTTAAAATATGGTTCATTTTATAACACTTAGAGTTTTTAACTTATTTTTGTTATATTTGGATTTTTTTTTCTCCTTTCGTAGGGTTTAGGTTTTTTTTTTAATCTATTAATCGATTGAAATTCTGATACAATACAAATTTTGTGTAATGTATAAATAATATAAGACGTTAAATTCGTTTTAAAGAAAAATAAATTTTATAATACTTATAAACATTACATTAATATTTTTCTTAATTAATATCATACACTCTTTTTATACCTAACAATTTTTTACAATAGAGTAAACGTTTGCATCTTCTTTACTCTTAAAAGTGAAAAAATAATAATTCAAAAAAAATTACAGAACGTTAAAATTAGTTAACTTTGCTCTCATTTTATTATACAACTGTTCAATAAGTCTGGTTACACGAAAGGATGGATCCACAGCCTTTACATTTACAATCTGCAAGATCTGTTCATGTGCACTTTGAAACTCTAACAATGACTTCTAATCTCTTCAATTACCTCTAAAGTTTCTTGCTCTAACAATCTGTCAAAAGAAAAAACACATGCACTAATAAAAAGAATATATATATATAAATACCATACTCGTCCATCAAAACTTTGTTCCTTTTTTTTGAATTGTTCTTTCTTTCCTACCTCACCAATAAAAGGATGTTTGTCAAATTTTACTGATTTCAGAAACCACCGATTCAAGTCTCACCATAATTCCATTCCGTTGGTACATCTCATTTGGACCATCAATAATTAAATTAAAAGCATTCAATAATGAAAGCGCTTGCGATGACAAAAAAAAAAGATAAAAAAATTAGATTATTTCTCTTTAAAATTGACTTGAATGATAGAAGTGATATTTTGACTTTATAAATAAAATCTTTGTCTCAATCTTAATATATACAACAGGTTGAAAAAAATTAGAACTTATCAATAGAGTTTTTTGAGAAGAAAAAGTGAGAACTAATTTGTGAAGTTTTACCTACAAATTAAAGATACATAATTATTGTATTTTTATGATAGATTCAACTAAATGTGAAATTTGTAATCCTATTTTATTATAGTAAAAGTTCTAAATGATCTACGGATCTCGTGATTGTTACTTTCATTTTAGAAGGTTTTTTACGATAAAAATATTTGATATTATTTTTATTCTATTTTAATTTAAAAAATTATCTTAGGTTCGTTGAATTTATTTATTTACTATCATTAATTTTTTCCCAAAAATTGTAAATTTCATCTAATAATCTAGTGGTGTCTTGGGCGCTGGGAGGGGGCAGATTTCAACCCTTTCCACTAAATGTTTGCGGGCAGGGTGGAAATTTTTCTCCGAAGTTTTAGATAACTTATGGAATTGAATATTTCCTAGATAATATATGTCTAGTTAAAAAATTTATGTTCACAATATTTATGGTAAAAAATAAATAAATTTAAAGTCATGTGATATTAAATATTTAAATATATTGTATATATTATAGTTAGATTATTTGTTTTGATTATTGTTAAATAATTAAGGTAAAATATATTATAATTATAATGTATTTTTACAAGTAAATATATCATAACTTTATAAAAAATTGTGATAAATTTGACGAAAATTTGAATTTTTTCTACGAGGTTACCAACCTCGATATCTCATTCATTCCACACACTCAATGTTACTTATCTATTCAGAAAAAAAGAGAGTAAACTTGACATATTTTGGATGTTTCATAAATGGAACCAATAAATAGTTGGTTCCATGGGTAACTTATTAAAAAAGTATTAACACTACTTTCATTACAATTAGGGCAAGTCCATTCATTTACAAGAGATCTCATTATAATTAAAACACCAAATAACTACACATACACATATCCATATGAACAATTAAAGAGGAAGAAAACCAACTGTTATCTTATAATTTACTTAACAAGCCAATTGATCTCTAAATTGAGAAATTTGTTCAAAGACAGGAAGTCTCTTGGACCTAAATGGGCCTCGTTCACTCATCAATTGGTCAAGTCCTTTAACCAAATCATCATCAAGCCCAAATTGATCAATGTACTGAACTTGAGTCCTCGTTGAGTTCAACTCCATTACTAATTCCTCTGCTCTATTTCTTGATTTTATGTCATCAGAACCTGGAAGTCTACCATGTAATACATCCTCAAGAACTTGTCTGGCTTCATCATAACGGCCTTGTTTCATAAAGCAGAGGCCAACATTGCAGGCTTTGTTCGCATCTGGATCGATTATTTGGGCTTTTCTATACACAACCTCTGCCATCATGAAATTTGATTTCTGCATATAAGCCCAGCCCAAATTTCCCTGCGCAATTTTTGTAAAGAAAATTTAAAAAAATTGAAATTAATATGAAAGAGATGGAGCCAATTATAACTAATAATAAGTTTTGTCCTTTACATACCAATAATCGGGAGGTCTCTTGCTTCACAGAGACCTGAAATTTCTTGCCATGAGATCGAGCAGTCTTTGTGGGTTTTCCATTGAAAGCTTCTCCTTGGTATATCAATCTTAGTTTCCTCTTTATCAAATCTATTTGCTCCTCAATTCTCCCACATTTCTGTACTTTACAAATTCATTCTCAGCTTTCAATTAATTTCTAAATTTAATTAAATATTTGAGCTGTACTACGGTATACAAGATAAATGATATTTAATTGATTTTATCTTACCCATTAAAAAAATATATGTTATTTTTTTTTATAACATAATTTTTTTACCAAATTAATTAAAAATAAAATCAATTAATAATAAGATTTTTTTTTATATATCAGTGGTTAATCAATTTAAATAATATATATACCTTATATATAATCGAAATGATTTCAAAATAACATATTAATTGTAAATAATATTTACATAAATTATATCTACATAATATATATTTATATTAATATATTATTTTATGAATATTTTTTTTATTTTTTTTCCTTCCAAATAATATTAGTGAGACTGTGTACCTTGTATAAGTCAATAAGGACATTATCAAGAGAGTCTTGGGCTTGTTTGGAGCAAAGGACTCTAAAAGATTTGACTGCTTCAATAGCTTCTTCGCTTCTATCAAGTTGTTTCATGACCACAGCCATGTCCTTTAGGGCACTTTCTACTCTATCTCCTTCGTTTATTGCCTTCCAGAACATTACTATTGCTGCTTCTGGGTCCTTATCTACTAGCTGTTCATTCAAATTCCCAATGACATATCTTTCATGAAATTTAACAACTTGTCAAGAGCCACATTATTTTGTTTATACGACTATATAACTATATATTGTACAAAATTTATTAAATTAAGTGTCAAATAATTTATTATTATTATTATTTTTGAAAAAAAACAAGATTTATAATATCATTTATAATTTATAATTATAAAAATAACACACATTATATCTATATAATGTATTTGTATTATAAAGAGAAAAACTTAGTTCAAACATTATACAATGAATTTCATTTAAGTTAAATTCTAAGTAATTAAACACTATTTACTGTTATTTAATGTTATTTTTGTTATTGAATAAATTTTAAGCTTTATCATTTAAAACATTTTATTTATTTATTTGCTTTAAAATGATCTAAATCCTAACACAAAACATCACTTTATTTTATAATAGATTTTAATGAGGTCAAAGATAAAAAGAAAGAAAAAATAGTCATTAATTATTAATATAATTAAAGGTCATGTATTCCATTAAAAAATTCAAGCATGTACATATAGGTTTTAAAATATTGACATCAATTCAAATGTTAAAATTTAAATTTTATAAAAATATCGAAGATATTGTTATTGTTGACAAAAATTTTAAATTCTTTTAAGAAAATTACGAAAATTATATAACACTCTAATAATATTGTACGCGTTCAATATTGAACGGATCCAAATGATCGTAGTTTAATTGAAACATTGTTCAATTGGACGGTTGAAAGTAAAACAATGTGTTAAATTTTTTTAATAGTGAAAATGTACGAGGTAAACATAAGAAGATGCTATTTTTATGGTTACAAGTTAAGGATATTATTTTTATTATTTTATCAAATAATCTCTTATTCTAGCTCATATATTTTTACTATTAAAAAGTTAATTCATCATTACACATTAAACATCGTCTAATTAGACGTTTTTCAAGGTTAACTACAATTTTTAAATCAATTTTGTATTGAATTCCATTCAATTTGACCTCGTCTAATATTACAAGGTGTTATATTTTGGGTTATATGTTATGATGATTTCATATTAGTCAAAAATCAAACATAACCCTCTCGTGCTTGACTTTTTACATAAATTGAAAAAATGACTTTAATTTTAATTAGATAATTATTCAATTATCTAATTAGAATTGGACAACTGTCTAACTAATCAGAGTTTAGTCGGTGGATGACTCCACTCGTCGAAGTCAAGTTTGACACATGTCTAATTGGTCGAATTTTGATCGAATGGTGACCCCATTTGTCGAAATTGAATTAGATAAATGTTCAACTAAATCAACAGTTGTTCAATATGTTAGATTTTGATTTTTCGCTGATCATGCTTGGTGAAGCAAAATTGGACATATATCCAATTAAACTAGACAGTTATTGAACTAGTATGATTTTGATTGATAGGTGATCTTATTCATCATAATCAAATAGAATACATGACTAACTGATCAAATTTTAATTAATATGTGACCTTAATCATCGATTAATATGAATTTGAATAATGGATTTTACATATTTTCTTTAACATTTGTTCATATATTTGATTGAATAATTAACTAACTTTATAATGTAAAATTATAGATATATTTTCAAAATAAAGTTATTGATTTTTAGTTTAATATATGTTCAATTCTATTATATATAGTTAGACATATATTAAACTGTGTGTTCATTAAATTAAATACATAATAAGAATAATAATAAAATTATAAGTTGGGAGTTCAAACTAGAATAAAATAATTAAGTTTTTTGTTATTATAAATTTTAAGAGTTATCTTATTTATTTTGTTTTATTATATTTTCACATTTTTATTGTTGTGATAGATTTATGGAAATTTTTGGCTACTAAATTATCGACTTATAATGCAATCAAAATAACTAATTAATTGGAAAAAGAACTGGATTACTTGGAGATTTTTTTTTTAAAGATTATGTATTTTCTTGGAGAGAGATGGAAAGAAAATAAAAAATATATATATAAGTGAGAACGTAAATGTGGTTAATAATATATAGATAGGATTATAATTATAATTCTATATCTTTTTATCCATTTTTTAATACTTAAAAAACATTAAAAAAAATTTTAAAATGGATTACTAGAAGTAGAACAACACAATTATTTTTGAATCCGGGGGACGAAAAAAAGCTCTATTGTGAGTCAACTATATGTCAATCCAGTTCAACTATAATGACCATATTTGACCTATATTTCATTGAAGATTAATTTTTTGTAATTAAAATTATCATGCTTTATTTAACCTTCTTCGAATAAAGTTAATTTGAGATTTAGATGGTAAAATAATAATAATAATAATATCTTTTTAAAATTTATAATTATATAATAAGATATATTATATACTATTGATATATTTTTATTATTAAAAAATTTAATTAATTATTTTATATTAAATATTATTTAATTAGATGTTATTTAAATTGAATATCATTTCAATTCATTAATATTAAACACTATCTAATTCAATTATATTTAATATTATTAAATATTATATTATATTTTTATTATTATAATTGATTGTATTGTTTATACAATTTATAAACTATAAATTTGAAAAAAAGTTGAAAATATCTACTAATTATAAGATAATTCAATTATTAGTTATAGAGTATAAGATGATCTAATAATAAGATAATTCAATTATTAGTTAAAGAGTATAAGATGATCTAATATATATCCATGCTTATCTTATTTTTGGTATAGGGGTCTCTAGCGTGAGGCCCACACGACAAGCGATTAATTTAATGATAAAATGCGTTTTAAATTATTACGTCATTGTATCTAGGTTGTGAGAAACAGGGAAACAAAAAAAAAATGAGTTTTTTTTCTTATTTTAATTTTTGAATGATTATTCGATCTAATTATACGTTAAAAATACGATAATATTTGACACAGAAAAACTTTTTAATAAATAGAATATCGATTTTTTACTAATCTTAACTATTAGCTATTCTCATATCACTACATATACATGTATTTTTGACAAGTTTATTGGACAAATTATTTTAATTATTGATTTTCTTTATCTAATGAATTAAATCTAAAAAAAAGTTAACGATTGAGATAATTTATCTAATAAATATGTCAAAAGCATATATATATATATATATATATATATAGGAAAGTAAGTATTAAAGGGTTTAAGTGAAAGTTGAGTCCATTATTTGCCGAATATTGTTTATTTAGAACAACCTGAATGTATTTATACAACTGCTTACAACCTAATTGGGAATTATCTCATACTTTAAGTTAGTTGAGTGTATCCTCTTAAAGTAGAAGGAGCAAATAAAAGCAATTAAGTACACCAATCTCATTTCTGATATTTATCGATTTAACTAGATAGTTAAAAAATATATAGCTATTAAATCTGCAGTTGATGATAATTAAAAATAATAATAACACAAGATTAATTTGATAAGCAACTAATGCAAAGAGGCATATCAGATCAGCATGGTAATTAATTGATAGAGAACAAACCTGAGCATGTTTGGCTCTAACATAAGGAGTATCACCAGTAGGAACCTTGTGAATGACATGGTAAAGTTCTTCCCTTTTAATTCCTTTCGTATTCATCATCTTCTTGGAAATCCCATCCATGTTCATTAATCTCTCTCTTAATTAAACAAACACACTTGTTATAATAAAAATTAACTAGTAGAGAGCAGACCTCAGCTAACTTCTATAAGACATAAAAGGAGACCATTATATATATATATATATACATATAATATTTTCTATTTTATTTTATTTTATGGAGAGCTCTAATATAATGAAAGATGAACATGGACAATCGTATGTCTAAGTTCGTCCAGCAGCTTTGTGAATCAGACCAATTTGCTGCTATACAGCTTGTCTTTGTTTACATGTGTCATCTTCTAATTATAACTTTTTATTAGGAGTAATTTTTACATGAATCAAAAAACCTCTTTATTTATTATTTACATAAATATATTTATTTATATTTAAAAAGATTAATTTTAATGTAAAAATCGATATTCTTTTTTTTTTAAATTATCGTACTGTTTAATTTATATGCACTAGCTTATGCAAAATTTCAAATGTCAACGAGTGTATTCTATACGGTCCATCAGTACTTGCATCACGACTATGATACTTTTATTTTGGGTTTAAGACTTTTGTTACCCCTAAAAAAAAGTTCTTTTAATTTGGATTCATACCTCATTGGTATCCATTTAATAAAATATACATTTTAATAATAAAATTTTAAAAAGTAGCCTCATGATCAGCTTTAAAATTTATTTATTTTATAATTATTTTTTTAAAAGTTTGGATTGTTAATTTGTCTCAAATTTTAATTAAAAATTATTATGTATATAAATATTTTTTACCTTATATAACGACTCTACTTTTTATTCATAAAATTGTTAATATAAAACTAGAAGAGAAAGTTCTTTACATTTTCTTTAAAAGTAAAATTTTAATTTTTTTAAAAAGTAAACTTTGATTTTTTATTTTTTTTTACTATTAATTTTTTATTCCTTATAAATTAATATATGTTTGGAGTTAATATGAATGCATAAAAAATGTATGAGTAAAAGGTAACATTGTGTGAAATAAAAAAAATTGTTATATAATAATACATATAACAATTTTTTTACTGAAGAAACACAGACGGAATAGACAATTTAGGAAGAAAAAAATAATTGCAAAATCATAATAAAACAATCTAGATGTAATAGGCCTCGAACACATGAAGAGTAATTGAATTAGATTCAAAAAGTTACCAAATTCGTTAATATCTTCATTGACGAACTATAAATGAGAATTCGTGTTATATGTTGATAATTTGGGATAAATGTGATAGAGGTGGATTTATGATTTGCATATATACAGAGAGAGAGAGAGAAAATTAGGAATATATATTATAATAATTTTATAGTTATTAAAAATTTAATTTGGATTCTTCCACTTGATATTTAATATTAATGGAAAAAAATAATTCTCTCACATAACATTATACCTTAAATAAGCTATTCATTTTTTAATTAGATATATATCACTCTATTATATTCAATTGAATATATATATGATTATGCATATTAATTTATTGATAAATTTAATTTTTTATCGTGTTAATTTATTTTAATTAATTCTCTCTTGATTAAACATGTAATTGTTGAAGAATTTTATATATGTTTAACTTTATTCACCTAAAATAATTAATTAATAGTTTGTCTATTTAAAATGATTTACATATTAAAAAATAAATATGTATTTTGATCATGTATGTAATTAGACAATAATATAATTTTATAACGTAAAACTAATATCATATAAGTTAAATAAGATTTTTCATTTTCTTTTATACATATGTTAACTTTGTTGTTTATAGATGAATACGTCTAATTATATATATTTAGTTATAATTTAATATTATATTATATTAATTTATTTCATTTACTTTCAAATATGAAATAATTAATGTATTTTTACGCAAATATATATATATATATATATATATATATATATATATTAGAAAAAAAGAAGAATATCAGTAACTATGGGAAACAAATTTACATTCAAAACAACTCTTAAACAATTTAGTTAGACATGTTTATAAGAAAGATTTTACTTCTCTACTTTCTTAAACAACTCTTAAACAATTTAGTTATACATGCTTAAAAGTTATTACCTATAACTTTAAAAGCTATTACTTGAAATAAAATCACATCTGAATTACTTTCTCTATCAAATTATTTGTGTCTGATTCCATCTAATTATTTATAAAATAATTGACTCCAAAGATGAAAATTACACCACAAATGCATATCATATGATATGATGGAAGAGTTTTGAACTTATAAGAAAAATCTTAAATTCTATACACGTTCTAATTTACCATTACCTTGTACAGTTGTATCCAATTCCAAGGTATATATACATATTTATGTGGGACGCATCTCAAAAGAAAAAGAACACTATGAAAAATATGACCAATACTGTGGTGGGGCAGTAACCATTAGAGATTCAAAATTATTCTTTATTTTGGAATCATTATAATAAGTATACACATTTTAAAAAAAAAATTTAACCTTTTTTATTTAAATAAAAGTGTTATTTAATCTTTTAATTTTGAAAACATATTCATTAACTATTTTACTTGTAAAAAAGTATTTATAAATATTTTTATTAATAAAAAAAGTTATAAAAGATTTTTATTGATAAAAAAATTTAAATATATATTAATTAGAATATTTTTTCATTTATTCCATCTTATCAATAAAAAATACAAAAATAACTGATAAGAGTATTATTGTCTTTTATCTAATTTTATAATTGAAAATTTCCTAATAATTTAATTTTTTAAAAAATAAATTCAAAATTATTAAATATTTTTTATACAATTTTTATAAATAAATAGACTAAATATTAATTTTTTAAAATTAAAAAATTAAATGATATATTTTGTATAAATAAAAGTATCAATTTTATATTCTACTTTTTTATATATTTTTCTCACATCTTTATTGAACGTTATTATGGATGAAGTAATATTATCTGATTAATGAATAATTTTTATTAAAGAAAATAAAGGTGAGAAAAAACACGAGAAAAATATTCTTGAAATATTTTATTTATTGTAAAAATAATACTTTATTCATGTATTTATTTTTTGTAATAATTTAGCATTGTTATTATCAAAAAGTGTTAAAAAATAATTTTTTATTTTATTGTTTAATTTTTTTAATTACATTAAATAAATTATAATTGAAATAATTAAAAATAAATAAAAATAAAATTTATTTATTTTTATGTAATTATTTTTTATAACAATTAAATTAAATTGTTATAAAATATAAGCATAAAAGATTATTACACTTGCCTATAAAAATTTTTGGAGAATTTTGTAAAATGGTGGGTCCTGAATTTGACATTATTGATGTAATAAAAAAGGTATGATTACAGGTTAGAAACATCCAAAGAAGTGACGTCATGGGTTGGGTAGGAATTTAGATTTTGATTTATATCAAAAATTGTATTCACTCTACGCCTTTTTAATAAAAAATTGTGAGATGTATCATTAAAAAAAAACTGTATTTTTTACTCATGAATTTATTACACTTTTTTTATTTTTAAATAATAATTAGTTAAAAATAAAAAAATTCTTTTAATTAAGTCATGTATGAGATGAATAAAAATTGTAATGAATTAAAGTACAAAAGATAGAGTTATTTGACTTAAAAAATAATAAGATATGAGGATGATTATAAAATATTTTATATTTTTATATCTAAATATTTAAAATTTATATAAAAAATAAGGGATTAAATTTCTTCTTACTAGAGCATAAAAATTTATGTGATATATATGCACGTAATGATCCACTTTGTGAAAAATATGTTAATATTTTTCATAAAATTAAAATACATTGGAAATGATGATAATAAAAAGAATTAAATTTGATGAAAATATTAGTATAATTAATATATTTATTTGAATTATGAAATTAAAATAATTATAATATTAAAATAAAATTATAAATAAAGTAAAATTAAAATTTTAAAATTTTTTAAAATAAAATAAAATAAAAAATAAATAATTATATAAATATATAAAAAAATAAAGAATTTTAACTTATTATTTAAAGGTTTGTGAATTACATTCCTTTTACTGTTTAAATCTTTTACATTCGAATAATAATAAAATCAAATATAAAAATGCATAAAATTATTATTCCTATGTCAAGTGTTAACAAAACACAAGAATGGTCACGGGGAGTTGAAGGAGAAAGTTATGCACTGGGTGTTCATAGGATTGAATCGAATCGAATCGTTTTATAAATCAAATAGTTCAATTCGATTTGTATTAATTAAAATTGTTTTTCAAACGATCGGGTCTGATTTATATTAATTTTAAAATCGATTGAACAGATCGATTTAATAATATATTAAAATTTTCATATTATTTCTCATTATAAATATCCAAAAATCGAACAAAATTGAAAACCAGATCGAATTGAACAGTTTTATTCGATCCGATCCAGTTAAATTTTTTTCCCTTAAACCGAATCGATGGACACCCCTAATTATGCATATAACCGTAACTATTTTATATCAGTTTCGATACATTTAAATAATAATAGTATGTTATAAGCAGATATCACTTCTTCGACAATTTAACTATATTTTTTATTTTTTTAACACTTATTTAAAAATATATTTAATTTAAAAAATTAGATATTAATATAATTTTTATTTTATTATATTATTTAAAATATTAATATTAATTTTAATATTTTAATTATTTAACACATATTTTTAATTAAAATAAAAATTAATAAAATTTATTCGGTTTCAATTAACTAGATTTACGGTATTATAATACTATGTTCGTCTTATATCTTATTGTAATAATTATTTTTGATTTTTTTTAATTTTTATAAATAATCATAATTTTGTTTATTCATAATTAAAATTCTCGTAACTAAACAAGCATAAGATCTACCCGGACTCAGATGGGGCATTCTCGTAACTAAACAAGCATAAGATCTACCCGGACTCAGATGGGGCATACTCGAATTGCAAGGTGATCGAATTTTCAGATATACCCTTAGTATGTAGCTCAGCTACTTCCGGAACAAAGGTCAAAGGGGGATAATAAAAACAAAAAAATTAAAGCATATTTAAATAGTACATAAATAATTGGACCCGTCCTTCTTACTAATAATAATAATAATAATAATAATAATAATAATACGAATAGGTGTTATTGAATAGCTTAATTTTTTTTAATTTAAAAATAATATATTTTTTAAATAATAATTAATTAAAAATAAAATTGCTTTTGAACATTTTTAATTAAATTTATTATGTAATTTAAAAATAATCAGGGATAAAGTCGAATTTTTTTTGTCACGAAAGCTAAATATTATTTTTTAAAGTTAATATTTCATTCTAAACATATTAAATTAAGTAATGAATATTACTTTAAAATTATAAATAAAAGAAATAAATTAAAGGATAAAATATTAATATAAGTTATATATTAATATCTAAAAATATATTATCAAAAATTTCAAATAAATTAAAAAAATTATCAAAATAAAATTTCAAATAATATTATGACATGATATATATTTATAAACAAAATATATGTAATTATTTAAAATTAAAATTAAAAAATGATAAAATATTACATGTTAAATATTATATATCTTTATAAATAAATATGTTAATTTAGTATTGTTTATTATATTTTTCTCTTATTATAAACAATGATAAGTTAAATAATACTAGTTATAATATATATTATGTTCAAAGTAAGATTTTTTTTAAAATATATGTATGTAATTTTTTTAGTCAAATTTTTTATTTTATTTTTATATATCATTTCATATATAATTAATAATCTATATAAACGTAATAAATACTTAAAAGATGAAGAAAATGATAAAAAAACTTAAATTATGAATATATTAAAATTTTATTGCTAATACATACAATAATACACATAAATTAAAAGGATGAGTCCATTCAACTAAGCTTTATCCCTACTCTTAAATTTATTAACAAGAATAAGAGTTGTTATTTTAATTATTATTTCTTCCATTTAATAACTATCTAATATTTAATTGTGTTATTTTTTTCTATTTGTTAGTCAAATTTTTACTTTTAAATTTTATTTTATTCTCAATTAAATAAAAATATCTTAATGATACATGTTAAATAAAAATATTTTATTATAAATTTTATAAAAATATCATTAATAATAAAAAAAATTGTATTTTAAAACATTGATAGTTTGAAGACACTTGTACTTCATAATTAAATTTAATAATTATGATATATGGCTGGATATAAAAAGTTTTGAGCGAGAATATTTATAAAATCAGGTTATATTAACATTTTTTAATAATTAAAACTAAATGAAGTATCTAATATTCCATTTGCTTAAGATATGTGTTGTTTAGTATTCTAATTTAAAAATATATATTTTTAAATTTTTATTTGTAAAAAATATTATTTAAGATTTTTTTGTGAAAAATGTAAAAAATAAGAATAATATTAGTTTTTTTTATTTAATTTTCTATTAAATGTAATAAAATATGTATTTATTATATGTATATTTATATTTTTTATAAATATTTATAATTAATTAATATTAAATTTAAAGAATTACTCAAATGTTTTTAAAAAAATTAAATTGAATATTTTAACAATTTTATTAATAATATTAAAGTAATACATTTAACTATAAAAATTTAATTTTTAATATAAGAAACTGGCTGACAAATTACATGAAAAGTAAAAATTAACCACAATTTTCAGTGGGTGATAGGCATGCCTATATATCATACAGTGCAGGCGAACCTAGCCTTTAAAGCAGTCAGGTACAAATGACATACTTTAATGTAATTTCAAAAACACCATCCAATATCAAACATATTTAAAATGAACTTTGCTAGAAGACGATAAAGATAGAAGGTATGTCGTGTGTGTAGTATGTCGTGCGTAACCGTTTAAAGTAACGCAGCTCATGAGATTCCAAAAAATCCTTTAAAGTAGAGATAATATCTCAAATATTTATTTATCGTAATTAATCTTTAAGGTTGTTAATTTTCTATTTAATATTATTAATCGACGTTGATATCAATTTTTGTGAATTGAAATAAAAAAATTTAAATTTTTAATCGAAAATTAATATTGATAAATTAATGATTTTTATCTATTTACGAAAATAAATAATTTATCTAAAAAATTTATTGATATAAACTTAATTTTTTTTATATTCCTTACAATTAAAATATATATTATGTTATTCATTACATTGATTACTTATTTTTAATTTTAAACTTATTAATTATTTTTTAAAATTTAAAATTATTCTTTGATTTGTTAAATTTAATAATTTTAATTTATGTATTAATGATTTGATATTCATAGAATAATATCCTAATAAATCATATATGTTGAAGACACATTATTTTATCCTATTTATAATATACAAACAGATTTGTTATAACTTTAAGAAATTAGACACGTTAATCTAATAGATTTTAGTTAGTATTTTAGAAGTATATTAAATTTGGAAAATAGCTACATCATAAATTTAGGAAGCCATCTTTAATTACTAAATTAGCTAATGACATGTACTAAAGAGATTTGTTTGCATACATTTACTGCAAGGAAGCGAATGATTTATTGACAAGTAAGTTTACAGAGTCTGAGAATGGAAATATATAAAATTTTAAAGTTGAGTTAGGGTTTGATTCTCTTGGTGTCCGAGCTTCCCTATGAATTAGCTAATTCTAAAGAGATGGGTGAAATTCAATTATGCTCTGTCCACTCTATCTACTTTGAGAAAAAAATAAACTGTAATACTTAAACTAACAGATAATTCCCTCTGCCATGACTGTCGAATGAGATGAGATATATTTTTATTAGCTAAAAGTCTAATTGATCCACGTTGTCTTCTTCTATCACGGTACAAATAAATATGAAAAGTAAGAAATATCACAGTGATCTATAATTCAAGATGGTAGTAGAAAGCTTAGCTTGAAATACAAAACTCATATAACAAAGAGAGAGTAGCTTAAGAAAATGGTTTACTAACGTAAATAGTGGGTATCTCGTTCTATATAATATATGGTTGTATACATATATATAATTAATGATCTGCAAATGCCGAGAGAATTGAAGAAAAATTTACGACAGACGCAATAAAATAATGAAATAGATTAGAATTGTTTGTGATTAAGATAAAAGATAAATGCAAGAAAAATGTGCGATGAAACCCAACAGATAAACATAATCATCCAACATACTTATGTTTCAAGTACATTGGTATGTTTCAACTTGAGTTTTTTTAGATCAATGATGTGGTTATTTGAAACTGGCGAAGAGTACTCTACTGGGCGTACAAGAACTCAACTTGTGAGTTAATAGAGGAATTGACACTTAACCACCACCAAGGTAAAAGTGACCCAAAAGAAATAAGAAACGTGTGGGTTTGTATGCACATGACTTGCAAGTCCAGCTTAGACTACCAAAGTTGCCCCCAAAACAAGGTTCTGAAGTATTGAATATCTAATTTAGCAACCACAAAATAAAAATAAAAGTTACTAATAGAGGCCAATCACTAGATGAGATGACAACTCCCTAAGGTAAAGGTCATTGATTAAATCCTCCACACCCATGATAAAAAACGGAAGATAAAACTTGGGAGGAAAAAAAATCATCACTGTTGGAAGATTACAAAGGATGATCACATCTCATATATCATCGTCAACACACTTCTATACATTTTGAAGAAAATCTAGACATTATTTAAAATAAAATAAAAAAAAACTACAACATGGATGAAGGAGGATATTAAGAAACTAATTTATACAGGTTCCGCAGCAATAATCACGACCTGAACATAACTTCCATCTAACTTCAAACATTTCCAGTTTTAACTCTACTGGTACCCTTATGAGAGGGAGTAGAAGCTTGAACTGGAGCTGGATTGACTTCAAATGTCCATTACCATGTTTCCATCACCTTCGAAATCAGCAGGCAACTTTTCTACAAATCCATTGAATTTTTGCAAATAATGTTTCTTAGGAAAACATCTTCTGCACATTACAGGAACATTAATATTGAAGTTACCGTGTCAGCCAATGGGTTATGACACAACAGTCCCAGCAGAAATAAAATTTGTTTCAAGGAACCATATAATTTTTACCAGAAATATAGCAGGTTCAAATCACGGCTGCTCTTCATCTGATCTTGACCGTGTCAAACGCCTACGCCTTCTAGGGATCGGAGAAACATCATCACCAGCATCACTCAATATGCGCAAGTCTTCCTCCACATCATCTTCGTGAAGACCCAAGAGATTTTCTCCCCATAGATACCGTCGATCAGGTAGAGCCCCTGCTGAGCGCCGATGCCTGGTCCAAGCCCTTGACCTTGCCCTTGATTCCCCAATACCATCCATTGAACCAATCATCTGGAACAGAAAAAAAGTAGTCCACCACGGCCCATTAGCATCATTCATGCCACTTACCCTTTCACCTGCACCTGCTCCCAGCCTGTCTCCATTTTCAATAACATAGTCCCCAACTACTACAGCCCCTGGAATGGCTGATCGAAGAGCACTAACAACATCACCAAATTCTCTCTGATGTTCCAGGCGTTGCCAGGCTCGTTCTCTGGATGGGTCAACATCAGAGGGTCTAGTGGTTGGATGGACCCTTCTTGCATGGCGGCGAAGGTCTTGGTAGTTACCAGAGAATGAACATGACTCCCGTGAGCAACTTCGCTTCTTCAGATTAAGGTATTGTCTAGCTTCTTCCACAACCTCCCAGCCAAGTACAGTTCCTCTGCACAATGGACACTTCAAGCTCAAATTGGACTCTGAGGAATTCACATCTACATCATCAATCTCAGGCCTTTCATGTAAGGATTCAGAATCAACTATCTCCACAATACCTTCTTGAGATTCAAAAGGTCTAATTGGATCTTGAGTGTTAATTTGTTGAGGTTCTCCATGGAAAACAGATCTTCTGGGGTTGCTTTCATTTAGATTGTGATCCACATTAGCATTATTAGTACTCTGCAAGTTTAAAGCCAAGGGATTTGGAAGAATTATTCTGTTCCTAGTATTGGCACTTAATTTTTTATAACGATCAAGGCAATTTGAATGCCTGTAACTCGTATCACAAATGTAAGATCTACAGCCTTTCTTATGTGAGCTGCATAGGACGAGAACAGCATTATGGGGATGGTCCATGCAGATAGAACACATAACCTCATCGAGTTCTTTGTGCATAGCACGGGTATCTGATTCAGTACATAATCTTCGTTTGAAACCAGCCATCTTGCAATATACTGTGTAATTTACTCAACAACTTGCATTTATCAGAATATACCAGCAATATCATACAAACCATGTAAGTAATCAACTGATAAACTAACTACTGAAAACATGAAGGCAGCAAAGTTGCCACTTACCACATAAACACTACCAAAACAATGAATACAATGTTCCAACTCCTGGCTGCAAAATATATGCATGCATGACATGTTCAATGATGAGCATGTGCTTATCTATGTATGCTGGTACATATGAAGAAAGGGAGTGTATGGCCATACATTTGTGCATGCAGATATGTAGAAACATCCCACAAGTAACAATACTTAGCAAAATAAAACAAAATGAGAGCTCACAATAGAACACATATTGCTTCAAGGACAACCAAAATAACATGAACAGAGAATTATTCCACTACATATATACTTACCAAGAGGAGGAGTTTTATATTTCCTACTAGCGCTTGTGAACCTCTATTTCGGTTACCAATTGAAAGCTACTGAAGCTGTACTGAATTATTACCCAAGATAATCACGAGGCAAACACTCAAAAATGCTCCAAATTATGAAATTAATAAGGAAACACCGGAAGCACTAAATCTTGAATGAATATAGTTGTATAACAAATAACTATAAACTACTTCTCAAGCCACAAGATCAGCAATGAGTACAAAAACCTGCAGTTATTCCACAAAATAGAAGTGATGATCACGTTAAGAGTAATGTACAGACAACATGAATTAGTTTATCTTGCTATAAAATAATAAAAGAAATAAAGAATACTAGAGCACATCAGACGAAGAGAACACAAATCAGAAGCATATGGAAACAGTGACATGGATAATAGATGCATTTTGCATGCCTATTTTCCAGAATATAATATAACAAATAGCAATTAAAAGTAGATGCTGGTAACAATGTTTCCATAAGTGAAAATTCATTATACTCGTCTACAACACAAGCATAAATGTCGTACGACCCAAAATGCATAGAATGAAATGAGATCAGTCACATAATATCCATCCTAATACAATCATTCATAGAAGAATAAAAAAGTTGATACAGATATCCATGCAAGAAACTTTTGCACGCACATGTAACATGTAAGTGGTAAGCATTGGACAAGGTACCAATCACTTCAGACCAGTGAATCAGTAATCCAATAAAATCAAAGACAAAGCAAGGGCGGTAAGAAAAACGAACTATAGAAAGCAATATCAAGAACAACATTAATCTAACAAGGGAAAATTCTTTCACTTGCATCATCTACTGATGGGCATTTTGTAGTTCCAATAATAATTTTTTTCACGCTGTACCAGAAAATTTCGAAACCCAGATAATAAACACCTACAGGCATCATCAATACACCGATCATTCACAATTAACCCCTCCAAACCCTAACCCTTGATTGCAAATCCAAAATCCTAAAAGATCGCCCCAAATTCATTCGACCAGGGAACAAGCCGACATTAAATTCCATATACATAAAGTTAAAACAATCCACCTGACCCAAAGATCAAACTAGATAAAATCAATAAAAAATTATTAAACAGAACACCATACAAAAATTAAACACGGAAATTAAAAGAGATGAAATTATCGAATTTAAAACTTACGAAGGTGAGGATTTACAGGATGAAAAATCAAGTCCGTGATTCAGATTTGGGTGGTGTTGACGAGATTGCGTGGAAGATTGATGAGCAGAGATATAGGAAAAGTTTTTGGAGAAGTATCCCTAATATAAAATGTCATATGATAGATAAGGTGTATACGACTGCTTCACTTATAGACGTAAAGGACATGAGTTAGGGATAATTACTTTTTAAAATATAAATTAAAATATTAAAATATTAAACTAATTAATTAAAATATTTTATATAATTAAATTAGATAACAAATTTATACATAATCTTATAACTTTTATTATATATAACACGATCATATGCAAGGTAGGTATTTAGTAGGGAAAAGAAAACTGCTTTGTATTACAGCAGGAGGGGGACAGGTGTCACTCATCAAGTTGGCGTTAGTTCTCATCTCTGCTTCTTGAGCGCTATTTCTTTACTATTTTGTCCTTGGGAAAACAAAATGATAAACTGTTTCTTATGTTAATGATCGTAAATGATAATAGCTGCCGCGATTATAAATAACTTTTTTTAGGAATTAAAAATATTGTTTTGCTTTATTAATGTTATTTAATAAAATAACAATTTCGGCTTCCTTTAGCTTTACTTATTGAAAGAAGTACAACATGAATAACTTTTTTTTACGTATACATTATTATTTTATTTTTAAAAATAAATAAATTTTACTATTATATTCATATTATAAAAAATATATTATTAAAAATTAATTAATTAATTTTATTTTTTATCATTTTTTAAACTGTATTTTTAAACACAACAATCTCATATTTATAAATATTTCATATTATATAAGTTTTTTAAAAAACATTTATAATATCACATGAACATATGTAAAAAATTATTAAAAAAAATAATTAATTAATTTTTAATAATTATTTATAATTTGATATTTTTTTATAATTTAAATATAATAATAAAAATTGAAATAAATTTATTCCATTTTAGAATAAAAATTACTTGGGTGAACTAACAAAAAATAAAATGATTCGTTTATAAACGAAAGTAATTTATAATATATTTTATCCTTTATTTATTTGTGTTTTATGCTTTATTTTTTCCTTTATTTTTATATTGTACAGGTACATGTTGCATTCAAAATTAATATTTATGTATTTATATTTAAAATTTCAAAACAATTATAATATATAATCTAATTTTGTTAAAAAAAATAATGTTACCTGAGAAATATTATTAAAAAGTGAATAATTTGTTCATTTTCAAAATTATTGTCCCGTGAACATCACTATTAATATGTACAAATATATTTAAAAAACAACATCTTTATATATTATAACCATATTACAATTTTAATTATCATAATATTTTCTCCTTATATACAATTATATAAACTCAAATGTTTTTTTAATAATACTACACCACTTATTAATATATAAGATTTTAGCATTCCAATTATTAATATATATTCTTATAAAAGCCATATAGAAAGCATTGTTTTTATTTGGAGTATGACTAATAAATATAAATAATTTTGATATTATTTGAAAAATTATAATAAAATTTAATAATTTTTTAATCGAGTTATTATAAAATAATATAAAAAAATCATATGATGTTGCAAAAATTTATAAATTTTCATGTTTTTGAATATTATATTATAAATGTTATATGATAAATACGTATTTTTATTAACTTAAATTCAAAATTCAAAATTATATAAATTAAGTCGTAATAAAATTAAATAACATATCTTAATATTTACGTAGACAGACAAAAAAATGAAATAAATTAAACAATATGATTTATAATACACACGTTAAAAATTTAAGTATGTGAAAGAAAAATAGGTAAGATTAATAATACATAATAAATATGTATATAATTATATGTATTGTAACACGAAAAGGTTAAATTGTATGAAAAGATAAAATAATTTTTTTAAAAAAATATGAATATTAAACTAATAAAATTTAAAGATAATAACAAAATTATACCTTTAAAATTTATAATCATAAAAATAATACTATTTATGTATAATTCATATATTTTTACTATTAAAAAAATTTAATCTATAATTTTACATTAAACATCGTTCAATTATATGTCATTCAAATCGAACTATAACCATTTAAATTCGTTTAATATTATTATGATGTTATTTTCGTTATCATATATAAATTTTAAGTTTTATTTAATATAATTTTATTAACGAGAATACATTAAAATTTATTATTTGATTAGAGTTTAGTCATTAAAAATTATATAATTTGAGTAAAAATAAAAAATATATGAGAAATGTAAATAAATATATAGTATAATAAAAATAAAAAATATATTTAAATAATAAAAAACTTGAGATAAATTATTTTTGTATATTTTAATAAAATAAAATATATATTTATGAATATAATAAAAATTAATTTTTGAAAAGTTAAAAGGATCACTTCCCTCCCACCAATGTGTGGCTACATCCCTGATTAGGTTTCATCTTTAATTGTAAACCTTTTCTTCTTCTTCGTATTAATACATCCACCAAATAATATTATTAAAAGTCATTTGACTTTATCCAAAGAAAAAAATAAGTATACTTTTTAAAAATTTAGTTAATCTTTTAAATTTATTTTAATTAAGGCAATCATTTTTTTAATTATTTGTTTGCATAAAACTTATGTCCTTCCTTTATTATTAGAGTGAGGACATAAAATATCCTTTTTAACTTGTATAAGTTTTATAACTTAATAAAAGCAACATAAAATATGTTGCTATTTTTTAAAAATTAATAATAAAATTTTATTTTAATTATTAATTGAAAAATTGAAAAATATTTTATAATGTTATCAAATTTATTAATATTTTTTTATAATAATAATTTTATTAAAATTATAAAATTATAATGAATAATTATAAATAATTTTATAAATTTATTTGCATTACCACACATAATAAAATCTAACTTAATTTATTAACTTATTATTAAAAATGAATTTTAATATTCATTTTATGCTAGCAAGATTTATATGATCTATTAAAAAAATTATAACTTAAAAACTTTACTTGTTTTAATACTTTAGAGGTATTTTTGTTTTTATTTCAATAATTTTTTAATGCTTATTATTAACTGATATTTTTAATTTAAAATTTATTAATATTTATTTTGTTAATTTAATAATAATAATATAAAATATTTTTATTTATTAATATTATTATTAAAATTAATTAAAATATATATCAATAATTTAAATAAAATAATAAAAAGATATTAATAATAATAAAAATATAAGTATTTAAAATATACCCCTATATATATTAGCATGATAACATCGTGGTTTAGTAAATTCTGTTAAAAAATATTAATTATATATTTTTAAGCCCAATTTCTCACTTTTGACATTATATTACAAGTGAAACGTGAGAAATATATACATATAAAAATATAAGTATTAAAATAAATATTTTATAATATATATGATAATTATTAATAATACACATAAAATAAAATAAAGTAAAATAAATATATTTGAATTGAATCAGGTTTAGGCTTTTAGCTCAGCACAGACACAGAGAGACTGCAGCTGGAAGCTCCGTAGACGCTATCCGCTTCTAATGGCCAACAACCCTTCGCAGCTTCTTCCTTCAGGTATCTCGTCATTTTACTACTCTTCTCGCGAAAATCTAACGGAAAATTTTATGATTTTGTGGGTGAAAATATGCAGAGTTGATCGACCGATGCATTGGGTCCAAAATTTGGGTCATAATGAAAGGCGACAAAGAGCTTGTTGGTACTCTTAGGGGCTTCGATGTCTATGTCAACATGGTCCTTGAAGACGTCACCGAATAGTATGGTTCTGCACTTACATTGCATTCTCTACTTTTGTCAAAACCCTAAAGACTAGGGTTTGGTTTTTTCACTGATTTGTTCTTAAAGAGTGGTTTTTTTTTTGTAAGGTGGGTGATGTCTAGGTCCATTTTTCATAAGAAAATGTATATTTTATTCCTTTTGTTTTTAAATATTACATCCTGGTCACTTTTTTTTATGAGAAAGTATACATAAATTTAATTTCTTAATCATGCTTATCGCATTTGTGTTTAATTAAAAGTTTTCATTTATAATAATGAGTACGTCTAAAAAAAATACAAGTTTGTATATTTTTTTTTTGTAAATACACCATTTATGTTTCGATACATGACAGAATTATATTGAAAAATGTGAAAAATTGATTCATTTTTTTAAGAAAAAAATGTCACATGTGTCCCTTACATTGGGTCTTTTGTATCATTTAGTAATCAATTAAAGACAAATTATATTATTTTAATGATTTTTTATTTGAATATTATTATTTTTCTGTCAAGTGATTAAAACACTATTAAAACACAAGTTTTTAACAATGATAAAGTCACAATCAATATAAAACACTATTAAAACAAAGTCTTTAACAATGATAAAGTCACAATCAATATAAAAGAAAATTCACAAAATATTCATCTTTAAATATTCTTTAAAAGTCATTATTTTATTTTAATAATTTATTAATTTTTTAAAAAATTAAGAAATATATTTACATAATTTTTTGTTTGAATTTTATTATTATTTTTTTCTTAAACTATTTCATATTAAATTTTACTCTCATTCTTGTTAAATAGTCGTATTTTAATTGCGTTTTAATTACTTGATAGAAAATAATAATATTTTAAATAAAAAATAATTAAAATAATATAATTTTTCTTTAATTGGCTATTTTTACAAAGCTAAAGAATTAAATGACATATTTCTAATATGAGGACAAAAGGCACAAATGACCTAATTTAAAAGAATTTTTGTGGCACTTGTCCCTTTTTTTTAAAATAATTTTGCCTCGTGGAGCTATACAAGAGATGTAACTACAAATGTGGTGGAATTTTTTTGTAGGATTTGTAGGGAATTTTTTTATAGGCAAGAAAAATGACTGTTTTGTCCCTCTTAGTTTAGTATAGATGCATTTTTTATTTTTCTGGTAAAATAGCGTATTTATGTGTAACTTTTAAAGAAATGAGTGGCTAATGGGATGCTATTATAAAACAAGGGAGTTAAAGTATACCACTTTTTTTTTTTTTTTTTTGGGAGGGGGTTGGCAACTGGAAGTGTCTGTTCTCTTCCCCAATTTAATTTTGAAATGAATGTCAAACGCTTTGATTGCTGGGAAATTGTCAGGTAGGGAAAGAATATATGATTTTTAACATTGGCTTCGTGGAATTGTTATTCCTAATCGTGTATGTCTGCATGATTTAAATATTGCATTTTTGATGTGTTTTATGGAGAAGAGAAGAAAACAAAGAGAAATGGGGTTTCTTTTTTTGCCATGGAGACCCAAATTAACCTTAAGCTTATGCTTAACTCGAAACTGAGTTCCGGCTCTGGATTTACTTTTATAGCTTCTGTCCTTTAAAAAGATTTAATAACGTTGATTAAGTTCCTACGAAGACTATTTGGTGTATTCAAATAAAGGGTTTGTTACCTTAATAGTAGCACGATTCTATTTTTGGTGTATTTTCCTACTCATATTTTTGAGGTGGCACCTTAATAATATCTTATTTAAAAAAATGTATCAATTTAGTACAATTTGTTATTTAATTGAGGATTTTTCATATGTGTTATAAGGGCGATATCTAGAGGATATTTTCAAATAATCAATCAATTAAATATATTTGAGGGTATTTTCAGATAATCAATCAATTAAACATATTTGAGGGTATTTTCAGATAATCAATTTATCCAAAAAATGTCCTCTGAATATCGCTTGTTTATTACTACGTATGTGAAAAATTCTCAACTAAATTGGTAACTTTTTAAAATGAGGTACCATTAAGATACCACCTCAAATGCATGGGTAGAAAAAGGTATCAAAAATAGAATTGTGGTACTAATAAACATTGTCCGGAACTATTGCACGTAGATAAGATAAATTCTGTGAAGCTATTTCTTTTTAAGTAGATAACAGAGTTTTGGTTTTTCCCCCACAAATTTTTTGTGATGCTTTCTTTTTTCCTCTTATTAAAACTTTGATTCTAGTTTTCCCCCTTTTGAGGCATTTCAAATCTCGTGGTTGCTTCTGTTATTGTAATCTGCACTTTTTCAAAAGCTAGCATTTGAAAAGTGGTCCCATAATTACTTAAACATCCCAAACCTTCAACTTCACATCCAATCCAATATTGACACGTCATTTGATACCTTTATCATACCCTAAGCCTCTAAGCATTTTGTGATATGAATCACGTGATAGTAGATGCTACAGTATCTTACTTTTCCTGACAAGAATCCAAGTAGGATATGCTTTATCTGGTTTTTCTTAGATAGTTATGGTTTATGATTCTGGATCTATCCAAATAGCCATCTGCCTTTTTTTCCTGGGTGCTTGAGTTTGTTTTAAATTTGTTGTTGCTAGTTGTTATGGCAATTGCTCTTTGTAAGAAGGCAAAGAAAGGTTCTTTGGTCCTTTTCTGACTAGCCCTTTGATTTTGGGGTTGCTGTTCTGTTTTCTTTTCTAGAGATGATAATTGTTCCTGCCAACGGTAAGAAACATGTTTCATTTTGTTTGTTTTTCTTCGCTGCTACCGACAAAGCAGCTATGCAAAACAGGAAAAAATTGATTAGTCTTGAATCTCTATATCAACTTTTAATCTTACAACAATTGTATATAATACTAATTTACCCCTTATGTTAAGTTCAGATTGTCCATGATTTAAGCAGTATATTTTACAAACCTAAGCACTGGCCATTATTTTCCTTCTTTGTTTTATGTATTTATCCTTTCTATCCTACAAAGCTAGGCACTCTTTGCCTGTTCGAGACTTTGAGGTGTCAGTGCACTTTTCTTTTTCCGATTGATAAAAGCAGGCATTTCTATAAGTTGTTCAGTCTCTCTATGATATACAGTTTGTACGGGAGTTTCTTGATAGTTTTTGTTGTAATTTGTATTTAATACTCCGTCCCTCCTCATTTTTGCTTGTTTTTTGCCTATATTTTATGCTTGTTTGATATTTTGAGTAATAATTTTCTTTACGGGTTTTCATGATTTCTTCAGTTTACTGCTTCATTTTAATTATATTATAATTTTGAGCTAATTCTGCTTCTCTATTAATCACAGTGAAATTACTGCTGAAGGACGACGTATAACCAAACTTGACCAGATTTTGCTGAATGGAAACAATATTGCCATTGTAAGTAAACACGGTTGGTTCTTCGATTGGCTTTATGAACTTGTGAACACTTGCAAGTTCAGCCTGATGGGGTGCATTTTTTGGGGTCAAACTGATATGGTACATGTGACTATTTTATTCTAATAAAATTTTCCATGAATAATTAAATATTGACAAAAGACTAACATGGGAAATTTCCACTTCCTAAATCTTTATTGCTTTTGATTTTAATTAATGCTTATAACCAACGAGCCATTCGCTCAAGCCTTTGTTGGTAAGCTTGTTTAGAACTAGCCCAATAGAAAGATGAAGAATGTTCAGTTTTTCTAAATGCTCTTTTAATATTTTTGCAGTTGGTTCCTGGTGGTTCACCTGAAGCAGAATGAGGGAGCAGAAATTTTCTATTATGAGGTCCAAAGTGAAGCTCTTCTATTTTATGAAGAGCATCCACCCTCTAGGCCTCCAACATGCTATTTCTACAGATTATTCTTACTGGGTGAGTAGTTGTAAGATAATGATGTTAGTCATGCAGATCATGCTTACTTGTCGTTATTGTTGCTACTTGCCAAACACATCAATATGTGATGAGATTTTACTGTTTCATATATATAATGGTCTTATATTTGAATTTATTGTTAGTGTAGGTGTGTCTCTTGCATACTAGTTAGTATATCACTTGATTAAGTTCTGATGGGAAAGTTTGTTCGTTTCTTTGTTTGAATTTTTTGTTTTTTGATTGAAGATGGGGGAATTTGAAATAAAAGGGAACAGAAGTTTGATGATGGTCTCTCAAAGCAGAGATATCTCTGAGGTACTGTCAAAACAATCCAAATTCCAAATAGATAATAATTTTTCATATTCTTTTTCTGCAAAACCAAGAGAGGTAGAAAAGTGGAGAGAGTATGAAATAAGTCTAAATAGATGCAGTTGTCTTGAAAACAGAGAGAGGCTAGAGCGACGAAAGAAGAGTAAATGGAGTTGATAGCTGTTAACAGTGTGTTATGTATAGTAGGGGTGAGGAGTGGATTGAACCCACCTATTTTTTTAACCAATTCAAATTCGATCTGATTTAAATAGGATTTAAAGATTTTCAATCTGAATTTGATCCAGTTTTGATTCAAGTGGATCAAATTTTTGGATTGGATAATGTTGATTGATGTTGAAATTTATTTATGAATTATTGTTACATATAGAATATGATATATATTTTGTAAAATTTATTATTTATAATAACTAAAAGAATAAGAAATATGCTTAAATAATTGTTAAATTATTATAGAGTGTTAATATATATCTAGTAACAGATTAATGTATATATATCTGTTAATGTATATCTATTTATTTTAAGCATATCTATATCTAGTTACTTTAGGCATATCTAGTTTACTTGTAACTCTTATATAAAGGTACTATGTATATTCATTTAAACACAGAATATAATACAATCATTAAATATTTTTAACATGGTATCAGAGCCACTGCTCTTATATTTTTAGCAGTCTTGTCTTTTCTGGTGTTACTCGACCCTTATAACTTTCGATGTCACAACACTCGCTGCAACCACCCACCGTTGAACCTCCTACGTCTTTCAGCCATTGTCTTTAGGTTTTGGGCCTACAGTCGCCATTGTTAAGGAGTCTCACACCACACAGACCACTGCAATCATCATCGTTGTCGTGCATCTTGCTCTGATAATTTTTCTACAAATACTACTGTGATCGGATCGACTAGATTTACACAACCATGGACGTATCACAATCATCTGACTTTGCAAGTGTCTCCATGCGCTGCCAACAGAAAACATGCCTCACATGCCAGATTTTGGTTTGATGATGTCATCAGCGACATATCCCTAGGTTGATGTCATCATTGCATTCAACTGATGTCACAATGATCGTGTTGCCCGTTGACTTTATTGGTTGACCGTGACTTTGACCTGTTAATCGTTTACTTTAATCGTTAGCTTTTGCAGTTTCGGTCTTTCCTATCCAGTTTTTCGCGTAGATCTCGTTTTTTACAGTTTTTTTTTGCATATTATGTTTCCAAATTGATAAAAAAAATGTTTTTCTTCCTTGCCCCATCAATATTATATTGGAGGGGACAAAGAATTACTTATCATGGTCTCAAGTTATGCGCAATTTTCTTAAGGGTCGTATGTTCTGACATTATTATACTGATGCAATTATCATTCCTGTCAAATTAGCAAGTGAAGAAGATGCTACCTTCCTTGGTCGCATGATTGAATGGGATAGTCACAACCACATGATCTTCACATGGATTCAAAATACTTCTATTTCCTCTATCTTCAATCTGTTGGGTAGCTTTGATGATGCCAAATCAACATGGGATATGTTGGCCAAAAGGTACTCCATTACTCACGGATCCATGAAATATAAGCTAATAGTTGAATTGCATCAACTTCAACAAGAACCAAGGCAATCCATCAATGATTACTTTGATCAGTTTCACTTCCTTTGGAACCAAATTGACCTTTGTAATCCAATTTGGGCATTCTCAACGGACGCTCGGCAATATGCTACAATTAGGGATGAATTTCGTCTCTATGTGTTCTTGATGTCACTTTACAAGGACTTTGAGCCCATCCGAGGTCAACTTCTTAATCGCAGTCCTCCTCCCTTTCTTGATACTGTTGTAAATGAGTTGGTTAGAGAAAAAGCTCGACTTGCAACCCTTTAAGTCCAGAATAAGTTCAATGTTTTGGCTATTACTCTTCCTATTCCTATCATTGAGCAACCTCAGCAATCAGATAATTCCTCTGGCTTTAACAATCGTCGTAGGCATAGCAACAAAAGGTTCTGCAATTATTACAAGCGTCATGGTCACACCATCGAGACTTGTTACCGTCGCAACAAATATATTACTATTGTTGCTAATATTGAGCCTATTCCACTGATGCCTTTTAGTTCAGTAGAGTCTCAGTCTTCTGGATTCACTATCAACCTCTCCTTCACTGAACTACAGAAGATCATAACTTAGGTTGTTCAAATGGTTGGTAATGCATCTCTTTTCACTACTTTCTCATCTTGTCTATGATGTTCTCAAGTTTTTTCTCGTTTCCTCTAATGATTAACTTGTAAATATTTTCACTAAGACACTTCTCAAAGGACGTACTCGTAATTTGGTTGATAATCTCGAGCTATTCTTACATCGACCTTGAGTTTGAGTGAAGCTGTTAATGTATATCTAGTAACAGATTAATGTATATATATTTGCCAATGTATATCTAGTTACTTTAGGCATATCTATATCTAGTTTATTTGTAATTCTTATATAAAGACACCATGTATATTAATTTAAACACAAAATAAAATACAATCATTAAGTATTTCTACCCTCGATTTATCATTTATGTTTATTTTTAAATTAATATGGTAATTTAATTTAATTATAACATGTGTAATATTTTTATAATACCTAGTTATTTGTAATTATAATAGGAATTTAGTCACCGATATTTGTTAATTTAATATAATCTGAATTCAATAATTAGATTTATTAATTTAAGTGGATCGGTAGGATTTATTGCTAATCCCTGACTTATAGTGTCTAGATCTAGTTTTAGATTTGAAATGGCTGTGTGGAGAAGCAGAGTCACTCCGAAATTGCTACTTTCAGAGTTTGGTTCCTGCCTTCAAATTCCAGGATACTTCTGGTGGGTCCTTAAAAGGATCGAACAACCACACTGCTATTGAAGTATCGATCGCAAAATTGCGTGAAACTCAAATAAGATGGACGGGTTTAATTGGACTGAGCCAATATGGCCTACACGGGCTTTTTTTTTCTTTTTTTTTTTCCTGACGAAATTTTTGCTATTGTTATAAATTAGTGATCTATAGCATTTTCCAAGAGGACCTACATAATTTCTTATCATTTTAAGTTATGTTTGGTTTGGATAATAAAAATAATTATAGTAATAAGAATTAAATTTAATGAAAATAATATTTTTATTATTATGTTTGTTAAAATAACTATAATCTTGAAATATAATTTATAAAATTATAAATGAAGTAAAAGAATTTATGTGTTTGGCCATGCGTGTGATAAGGACATGTTTTAAGTAAGGTATGCAGTTTGCTTGAGTGGCAAGAAGTAGAGTAGTAGACTATGGCTTTTGAAAAATTAGAAAATTCCATATGAAGTCTTTAGTCTTTTACACATAAGACAATATTTTAAATAGAAAAATACATGTTCAAAATATTATGTTTTGTGTGGGGCCTTAGATGTGAATTCAAAAGAAATTCTCAAGATATGAGGAAGCTGTGTGGAATATGGTGCTTTCCAAGCAATTTGTCTTTAACTTCTTTTTGTTTCTAAAATATTTCTCTCTTTGTCGTCACTATCCTCACTGAAAGAAATCAAATCAATTTCAATTTCAAGAGTCCATTGATCAAAACTTAAAAGAAATGGACGGTGATAGAGAAAATCTATGTTTTAAAATCACGTTTTCATTTTAACTCCTTCACTTTTTTTTATATATAATTTTTTGATTCATATATTTTTAAATTTTTATATATTGGTTTTTTTTTTACCTTTTTCATGTTATAATTTAATCCATTTTTTTTAATTTTACACCGGAAAAATTCAATTTCAAGTTTGTCTTAAATGTTTTGTCTAAATATGTAAAAATTAAAGGTAAAGTTAAAATTAAATAAAATTGAAAAAGTTACAAGAAAAATATTGAAGTAAAAAATAATAAAATTATCTTTGCACGTGCGACGGTCGTTTAACAAGGACAAAGTAGTTCTAGGTAAGTTGTGGGCTATAATGGTTTCGAGTGTTATCCACATTTCAAATGTGGATTCGGTTATTTTATTTACTTTTTAAACTAATAATAACGTCGGATTCGTTAATTTGAGGAGAGCTATTAAATTATATAACTATTTTTTTAACTAAATAATGGATTTATAATTATTTTTAGTGTAGAGATGTAACTTATGTAATAATGTATAGATATATATTGTGTGTACATTAATTATTATATCTTTTATATTATAACTTTGTTTAAGAATTTATTCAATAAAAAATTTAATTAGTTTGTGAATTCTATATATTTGTAGCTGAAGACCTTCAACTAATGGAAAACCAACATTATTGGTTTGTCCATAACTAGAAGAAAAATTCTTTTTATTTTATTTTATTTTTTTATATTAAGATTAAAACATATTGCTCAAATTCCCAAAAGAAACGAAACACTTGCCTCTATATATTACATTTCTTTCATATCTAACCTATGCATATGAACAACTTTTAGAAAATAAAAATCTAGTTTTAAAGTTAACCGAGTTTCCAAAAGCAAACGTGGGACCAAAAATGTCTTTTCATAATTGCTGAGAGAATGGGATGATGACCAATAACTATATAAAAGAAAGAACAAAAACATTGAATGTCTCACACGGTTACATACTTGAAAGGGACACACTTAAAAGTTAAAAGAAAACAAAAACAGGAACTTTTCACCAAATTTCTAAGACTTTAATGTATAGGCTACTGTGATAATTATGGTTTTATATCCTGATCGATAAGCTTAGATATGTATGATTTTGGATGATTTAAAACATTCCCAAATTGATTACTAAACCATGTTACGGGCCACATTATATTTATCAATACCACATTTTGCCTACGTTTCTTCTTTCTTTCTATTTCATTTTTTCCTTTCCAATTTGTCAATGGAGCATCCTTTAATGTTCACTATTTATTTATTCACTTGCTTGGAATTAGGATGATTTAATTTTCACCATTTTAAATCTTCTAATATGTATCTTAAAATTTTTAAATTGTATAATATTTTCTCAAGTTTTTAAAATTTTATAAATATATCTCAAAATTTTAAATCACAAATTTATATGTTACTTCTAATTTCTATTTTAAAAATTTTAAAATTAAATTGTATGATTTAAAAAAAAAGTTAAAAAAAATTAAAATGAAAATCGCTCTTTAAATAATTAAAGATCTATCCATTTTTTTTACTTATTTCTTCTTCTTCTTTATAGGAATTGATTCTATTTTTGGGTACACGTTTCTTTTCTTATCACTCTAATTGAATAAAACTAACTATAATTATGGTATTTTTTATTTTAATCTTAGATCTATAATGACATATTTTCACATAAATTTACTCTAGTGCAATTTAGGTATGTTTTTATTTTTGTTTTCTCATGTTTTTCTCTCTCTAAATATCTAATACTAGATATAGATATCTTTTTCGTTGAATATGATGGTATTATGGTAACAAAATGCATGAAATCAATTAAATTGATGGACATAAATGCATTTATTGAATTAATTCGGGCAAAAAAAAATATTAATAGAGACAAATATTGTGAGTACCAACATTGAAATGATCTAAAAGAATGTTTTTATCGTAGTATATCTATATGTTATAATTCATTATGTATTTAAATTTTTCATGTATCTTTCTTTTCAATTAATTAATGAAGTTTTTACTTTTCTAAAAAAAATTATGATTTAAACACTTAAATATTTATCGTTAAAGTTTTAAAAATATGAGTATTAAATTAATAAATTTTAAAATTTTAACAATTTATGTGTGAACTTATTAAAATGAGAAATGATAAATAATTAAGGATGTAAATATGAGCCACTTGAGTTAGCCCAAACCTGAAATTTTGTGTTGCTTCATCAGGTAAGATTTTTTAAATTAAATATAAGTTCAAAACACAAGCTTAAAATATTTGGACATATTTATGTTTGAGCTTAAATTATGTAAAAAAATTATGAAATAATTTCATAAAATGTTCAAAGGTACACATTTTAAAATACAAACTTAACTTGCATTTGAAGTTAATTTAGATCGAAATCATAACAAAAATATTTATTCCAAAAATTATTCGATATGATTAGGGGTGATAATTCGTGCGAGCTGTACAAGTTCGAGTTAACTCAAACTAATCCAACCTAATTTGATCAAATCTTAACTCAATTTAAATTTAATTTAAGCTAGTAAAAATAAACTCAAGTTTAAACCAAATAGAAACGAGTTGGCCTAAACTCGCTCAAACTAAAATGAATTATTAATTACATGTTATTTTAATAAAATAAACATTATTTTTATAAATCAAAATATATATTTAATAATTAAAGGTTATTAGCTAAAACAACATTATATGAAACACCAAAAACGAGAAAAATAATATTGCAATTAGTTTTTAGAACAAATGATAAATTAATACTGAATAATAACTCACACATATAATAAAGTTTACGGAGATAATACAACTCTTCTTACATATTTGTTATGTTATAATAACTAGTTAATTACAAAACAAGAATACAAGAAAATATAAGATAAAAGCTAATTCTTCAAATTCATTTTTAAAAAAAAATTGACAAATGTAAATGCCATTAAATTCCTCTCATGCAAAAGTCAAAGGACATTGTATCTTCATGAAAACTCATAATTTTGAACAAAGAATTTCAAATCTCAATAGAATTTTTTCCAATAACTAAAAAAGATATATATGAGTAAGATTAAGAAAAGAATTTTCTTCTAAACTAATCATATATATATATAAAGTTCTCTTAGTGTATTCAAGTAAACCATATACTGACCACATATATATAAAGCTCTATCAGTTTATTCAATTAAACCACATAGTGATTATACAAAGAAAAAATATCCTTTTAAGTTGGCACGAAAAAGACTTTGCCTATTTCAATGGACGAAAGACTATTGTTAGAGGAGAGTAAAATAATGCTAGACATAAGACTGATGTTGAAGAAGCAGCTATTGTTGGTTGTTGGAGAAGTATAAAGTTGAAAGAGTGAGAATGAGTTGGTTGGTAATTAAGAAAAAATATATGTCTCTAATGTTAAGTTTTTAATTAAGCATATAAGTTATAACGTTTATATGTTATAGTTTTTTTTTTAAATTTGGGCTAACGAGCTAACTTGAACCCAAACCAACTAAGATTGATTTTTTTTTTTGTTATTTGAGTTGGCACGAATTTGGACTAAATTTAATTTGATTTGTGTTTAATTTAAATTTTACGATTCAAGTTCGATTAGGTTAATTAAGCTACAACATAAATTACTACCTTAAGGTATGATTAACCCTTATATGTTTAGGTCAAATAAAACTTCAAATTGGATTCAAGCAAGACAAATTATTTATGCTTTGGTTGGATCAAACTAAATTTATAGAGAAAGATAAGAAAATGGTTATTTTAACAAGTTAGTGGTGTGAAACTAACTAATACAACAATTATTACATTTATTATCATAATAATTTTTTTATAATATCAATGTAATCTAATCATAATTATATTAAAATATAATTAATTATAAAAATAAATATTTTTTATATTTTTATTATAACAATATAAAAATAATTACATTAATATCAATAATTATTTTTCTTTGGTCATGTCCTATGTGTATAAGTCGAGGAGAAAAACCAAATTAGTATATGTACTGTAGGGATAAAGATTGGATGTATTTATTAATTTATGCTTATTTGATGTATATTTTAGAATTGATCCTTGTGAGTCTATGTAGACTCTTAAATGATTGCTATATGTATGTACCCTTATATATATGTTCAATGAAATACTAAGAAACCTTCTCATTCATTGCAAATTTATTGGGTGACAGGTTACCTATTATGGGCTTGTTAAATCCAGGAAAGTCTACAAAATTCATAGACTTTCTCTTCGTCATATAGGCTTGGGAAAGAGTAATGGAAGAAACCAAAAAGGAGCTTGAAGTAGGGATCAACTTGGTGTCAATTGGCGGAGTTGGTGGATCTTGAGAGCTCATACCCATTGCACCCTTACTCTTTGGCACAAAATTTCTCCTTTTGGTTTTGGTGATGTTAGCAAGAGTTACCTTGGTGGTTGCAAAATTGTTAAGAGGTCATGTATGCATAATATAATTAGAGTCGAACTTAGAAGAACTCCTCTTGCACTTCAAATTCTTCTTCTTCTTTGATGCCGAGCACGGATTATGCACCACCCTAGTTTGCAATATGTCTGACCTTAAAGGTATCATCTCAACAACAACCAGTCTAGTCTCAACAAAATGTCATCCCAAGGGACAAGTTTAGGCAAAGAATTTTACATCTTGGACAACATGAGCTTTATCTCATTACTCATGAAAACATAGATCTTATGTTACCCCATAATGGAGATATCAATTTACTTCTATCCTGAAACTCTCAACTACCAAAAACATAAAAAAGAACTATTTTCAATTTCTGTCGTTATCTACAAGTATGACATTCACACCCAAATCTTATTTAGATGACATGTAAATATGCCATGGATATGAAGAATTTTATATAAGATTGTATGCCTCGTTGAACTCGAGTTGTTCGATCGTCATGCCAATCTCTTTTCCAAGTAAGATGATACAAAATAAACACCTTCACTCATTATAAAATAGCTAATTGTGACTTATCTAGGTCTACCTAAAGAAATACTTGATAAAATCCAAAAGATAAAACTATAGACCCAAGAAAAGTGGGCTTCTCATGGAAAGTAGTACAACATTTTGAAGGATATCGTAGTTAGAAGTTGTCGAACTAGGAATTTATATTCCAACATTCTTCAAAATTTCATAAGCAACCCTCAATTTAGCTTCATCTTTTGGTCTAAATTCACGTGGTATAGGTTGTGTGTTGCGTGTTTTTCAACACACAAACTCGTGCAAGTATACACGGTCACAAGTAATAATATTTGTAAGTAAAGATCGTTCCCACAGGGATTTATTACTAGTCTTCGTTAATTATTAAAATTATTTCAACCTAATTTTATCCAAACAGTCGATAATTGTTACAGTTTGACTAACTAACTTTTATAACAGATTGCAAGAAAATTCTAGGATTGCAGTTTCACCAAATTAATCCACTTGAATCATTATATTTTATCTTGATTTATGTTATCGTGTTTTAAGTTGTTAACCAAGAACTCCTAATTTATCCATATATCTCTTCCGAGCTCCATACAGAAACATCTAGTTAAAATGATTCACTATATTCCTATGCGAATTAAATTCAACCAGATTTATTAAGTTCTGAGTTCTCTAACAGTTACACATACAATAAAAGTATATTTCTATCTCTTATGCATATACGTTACTTCATCACGAAAGACACAAAAATGCCTTTTTCAAGTTTATTTAAATGTCACATATCGCTTAATTAATCTTCCGATAATTAAAAGCATTGAACACGGATAAAATAAACAACTTAAAACAAATTCCATAAATCATTCAAAAATATTTAATTCAAATTTCATAATTTACGCTTACACCGCAATCCTAGAACAAATGTATTAGTTCATAGCTAATTTAAAATTACAACACAACACAAATAAAATATTGCGTAGAAAGAAAATTAAAAGAAAATAGATAAGAAAAAAAAAATCTTTAACGATTCCTCAATGAAAAATAAATTTCATCCCTTTTCTTCTTCTTTGTTGTCTTCTTTCTCTGTAATTTCCCTAAGAAAATACAACATAAAGTGTTAAATCAATACTCTGCGTGTTTGTGTAACACGCAAACAAGAAAAAAAAACAGAAAAATTCAAATGTTACAAGGAAGAAAAACTTGAATTAAATAGAAGAAGATACAACAAATGTACTAGTTTTCTCCAAAAATTTCGAGAGAAAACGAAGAAAGAAAAACACTTTGTGAGAAAAAATGAAAACTGAGCTGAGAGAAAGGAGAGAAAAAAAATTAATAAATTCCCTTCTGTACGCGTATCCCCCAAGCATATATCACTTTTTTATTTTTTTTTTTTATATTTTATTTATTTATTATTTTTTTTTTTTATATCATCAGTGGGGGACAAGATGATATGGGCTAGCACGCGTAACAAACACACTCTGCAAATATTTGAATTTTTTTTTCTTTTTCCGCATGCCACGTGTCGCGTTCTGATTCGCGGACACAATTCGTGGGACACGTGGCAGCACATCATTGGGTGCACAGACCGGCTGCACGTAGGAACGGCACACAGGATTGGCGCGCCGAAAATTGAGGCAACTACCAAAACGGGCGTGATCCAGTCATGGCCAAGGTTAGCATTGTAAATAGCCACGTGTCCGACTTTGATTAGCTGAAATATTCGAGGGACACGTGGCAGATTATTATTCTGTAAAACTGAAGATGCACGCCGCTTGTGTGGACCGCGTCACACAGGATTTCTACACGAGCGGCTCGGTGCGCGACAGCTTGGATGGACGCGCTTCAATCTGGACCGTTGATCTGATCCAACGGTCAGCGATCGCCTCGGGGAATTGCGGTGACATGTGGGGCCCACTCTGACGCCGGCCTGCGCGACATGTGGGGCCCACTGGCACGCCGAGCCGCGCGAAGACTGTACACGCGATTTTGCCTCGTCTGGTTGCACGCGCCAAATCTGACCCGTTGAATCTTTGATCGGACGGTGGGTGATGATTTTCGTGATTTGTGCGAGTGCAATTCTTTTCTTCTTGTAAAATTCAAATTTTTGTTAATTATATTTTGACCCACAAATATATTTCAAATTACATTTTCAACTTTTTTTAATTGCAATAAAGCCCTTTTGGAAATTTAAATTAAATTTTAAACTTTTAATAATTGAAATAAAGCCCGAATTTAATTTAAATTATATTTTCAACTTTTATAAATTGCAATTAATCACTTTTTTATTTGAAATTATATTTTTGGGTACAAATTTGCATTTAAGTACGTTTTCGATACAAATTCTTAATTTTATTTAAAATATATAAAAAAACAGTAAATACTAATTTTATTAATTGAAAATTAACTAAAAACATCAAGAACATAGCAATTATAATTAATAAAATAGGTGAAAATAACTATATAAAATACAGTTATCATTGTGACCTCTAACCTTTAGTCCTATAAGTTGGTCATTCACCTTTACCAGCTTGAGTTTTCTTACGCCAAACTCGAGGGACCATAATACTAGTCAAATTAGGTATGTAAATTGAAATATTGGTCAAAGGTCGGGCTTTGCTTACCAAAAATATAGTTATAGTGAAATATAGAGAGCTGTCTGAGTCACTCAATGAGCTCATCTCGAGGGTTGAGTCTGAAGCTTGTAGAAATACAGATCATTCAAAGCTTATATACTCTTCATCGCTTTTACAAATTATGATACTGTCTATTGTTCATAAGTTGCTTACCGATCATGTCTACTTAAGGATCTTAAAATTTGGAGTTAACCTATATAAAAAGAGGTAAAACAATAAGGAGATATGTAGTAGTGTCAGGTAGTATGAAAATCGACCTGAAATAAAAATGAATCTTTCATATCCGATTTGAAAAGAAGAAACTCAAACTATCTTAAAACATGTTAAAACAATAAATACTTACGGTTGAATTAGAAATAATAAGAACCATGTAGAAGATGAAAATAACAAAGGTAAGGCAATTGAAAATCAAGAAGAGACGACAAAGAAATTTTTGCATAAATGAATTGATAGAAGCCGAAAGGAAATGAGATCCACAGTTTTATTGATCCTTATTTATGCTCTTTCATCTCTTGTCAGACGTTTCAAATTCAAAAATCAATCCAACACGCGTACACGTAATAATGAAAATTGCATACCGAACATATTGGACATTTTCTTAGATCTTGCATCTGAAATGAAAAAAGTGGGGACTCGATGTTTGAACTTATCATATGTATATATGTCAAAGAGAAGACTTGATTAGTGTATGTAATGTTGAAATAAATACCAGACATATCTTCAATCAACCAAACAATCCAAACTAGACGCGCAACAATATCAAGCAGTATTTCAAATGAGTTTAATCTCAACACCCCCGAACTTAATATGCACATTGTCCCCAATGTGTGAAAATTAAAGAACAAAGGAGATGTGTTAAAAGAAACTTCCCTGAATGGTGAGTTGACTTGTGAGATTGAAATCCAAAATTGTTTTACCTCCTCCGATTTACACCTATCAAAACAAAAAAAAAAAAAAAAAGAATGAAGAAATATGCAACTAATACATGTTCTAAAATACAATAAAAAATAAATAAATAAAAACTAAAACACATGGGTTGCCTCCCAAGAAGCGCTTGATTTAGAGTCATCAGCTTGACTGCCTTTCTCCTTGCTTTAGGTTGGATCAGATAAGAAAATGGTGGACTTTTGACGATCAATGTCACCCCCCCAATAATGTTTGAGTCTTTGCCCGTTCACTTGGAAGGTACTTTGTGATTCTTCACCTTTAATCTCAATAGCCCCATATGGGTGTACTTTGGTAATAATGAATGGCCCTGACCACTTAGATTTCAATTTTCCTGAGAAGAACTTCAAACGAGAATTGAAGAGCAATACTTTCTGTCCTGGTTCAAAGTGTCTATGCAAGATTTTGTTGTCATGCCACCTCTTCGTCTTTTCTTTATAAATCTCAGCATTTTCATATGCGTGTAAACGAATCTCATCCATCTCATTGAGTTGTAGGAGACGTCTTTCGCCAGCAGCGCCTAAATCAAAATTTAAATTCTTGATAGCCCAATACGCATGGTGCTCTAATTCAACCGGGAGATGACAAGCTTTCCCAAAAACCAACCGATATGGGGACATCCCAATGGGTGTCTTGTATCTTTGTTCGATATGCCCAGAGTGCATCATCCAACCTCTTAGACCAATCCTTCCTTGAAGGATTTACCGTCTTCTCCAAAATTCTCTTCACTTCTCTGTTGGATATCTCCACTTGTCCACTAGTTTGAGGATGATAAGCAGTTGTGATCTTATGAGTGACACCGTATTTGGCAAGGAGGGTTTCAAAAGATTTGTTGCAAAAATGAGTTCCCCCATCACTTATGATTGCCCTCGGGGTGCCAAATCGAGTGAAAATGTTTTTCTTTAGAAAATTCAATACCACTTTGGAATCATTGGTAGGCAAGGGAATTGCTTCTACCCACTTAGAAACATAATCCACAGCAACCAAAATGTAGAGGTTGTTGTAGGACGAGATAAAAGGCCCCATGAAATCAATTCCCCAAACATCAAATATTTCTACCTCAAGAATGTTGTTTAAAGGCATCTCGTGTTTCTTAAAAATGTTACCAACTCTTTGGCACCTGTCACAGTGTGAAACAAAGAAATGTGCATCTTTAAACAAATTTGGCCAATAAAAACCAGATTGAAGAACCTTAGCCGCAGTTCTTTCTTTTCCAAAATGGCCCCCATAGGCTGAAGAATGACAATGTTTAAGTATATTTTCAATTTCTTCCTTTGGGACACACCTTCTGATAATTTGATCTGCACAATGCTTAAACAAGTAAGGTTCATCCCATAAATAGTACTTAACATCATGTAAGAATTTTTTCTTCTGTTGGAAAGATATTTCAGGTGGGAGCACATTGCTTACGATGTAATTAACGTAGTCTGCGTACCATGGCACACTTCTATGATCAAAGGAAAACAATTGCTCATCAGGGAAAGTCTCACCAATGATAGTCTTGTCCACGGCTCCATCATTATTCTCCAATCTCGATAGATGATCGGCCACTTGATTTTCGGTTCCTTTCTTATCCTTGATCTCCAAATCAAATTCTTGAAGTAGGAGGATCCATCTAATCAATCTTGGTTTTGCATCTTTTTTAGCCATCAGATATTTTATAGCAGAATGATCAGTATAAACCGTCACTTTAGTTCCGATTAGGTAGGAACGAAACTTTTCAAAAGCATATACAACAGCAAGTAATTCTTTTTCAGTGATAGCATAATTCATTTGAGCTTCGGTCAAAGTTTTGCTGGCATAGTATATGGCATGAAAAACTCTCTTTTTCCGTTGTCCTAAAACAGCTCCTACTGCAAAATCACTGGCATCACACATAAGCTCAAAAGGTAGATTCCAATCTGGTGCAACAATGATGGGAGCCGTGATCAACTTTTCTTTCAAAACCCGGAAAGCTTCAAAACACTTTTCGTCAAATGTGAATTTTGTATCTTTTTCCAAAAGATTACACAGAGGCTTTGATATCTTGGAAAAATCTTTTATGAAACGCCTATAGAATCCTGCATGCCCAAGAAAGCTTCTAATTGCTTTCACCGATGTTGGAGGCGGTAGTTTCTCAATGGTTTCAATCTTTGCCCTATCCACTTCAATTCCTTTAGACGAAATTAGATGGCCGAGGACAACACCTTCTCCTACCATGAAGTGGCATTTTTCCCAATTTAAAACCAAGTTTGTTTCTTCGCATTTTTGTAGGACCAAAGAAAGGTTATGCAAGCACATATCAAATGAATCCCCAAAAACTGAGAAGTCGTCCATAAATATCTCAATAAAATCTTCCACCATGCTTGAGAAGATAGCCATCATACACCTCTGAAAAGTGGCTGGAGCATTACACAATCCAAAAGGCATTCTTCGGAAAGCAAAAGTTCCATATGGACAGGTGAAAGTGGTTTTCTCTTGATCTTCAGGTGCGATAGCAATTTGATTGTAACCAGAATAGCCATCCAAGAAACAATAGAAAGAATGTCCTGCCAATCTGTCTAGCATTTGGTCAATAAATGGAAGGGGAAAATGATCCTTTCGAGTGGCCTTGTTGAGCTTCCGATAATCCATGCATACCCGCCAACCTGTCACTTTCCTTGTGGGAATCACCATTATTGCTATTAGTCTCCACTGTAATTCCTCCTTTCTTCTAACACAATGAATTGGTGACCCAAGAGCTATCCGAAATAGGATAGATAATGCACGCATCTAACCACTTAATGATTTCCTCTTTTACTACCTCCTTCATGATTGGATTCAAACGACGTTGATGCTCAATAGTAGGCTTGATATCTTCTTCAAACAAGATCTTGTGCATGCATATTGAAGGGCTAATTCCTTTAATGTCAGCTATAGACCATCCTAATGCTAGCTTGTAATTTCTCAACACTCTCAATAGCTTCTTTTCTTGATCGTCATCTAGAGATGCTGAAATAATCACAGGCATTGTAGTCATTTCACCCAAATAAGCATACCTTAGATGGGTAGGCAGTGGCTTAAGCTCTAATAATTGTTTCTGTTCCATAGATGGCTTCCCATAGGTAAGCTTAGATGGTGTTGCAACTTGTGATGCCTCTTCTTCAATTTGCGGACTAAAGAGTTGTGGAGATGCTTTAAGTAACTTGAGATATTCAAGAGAATCAAAGTTATCAATAACATTGTCATTCACAAGTGCAAGTTCCAAAGCATCAGTACTCCAGTTTTCCCTGAAATTGTTTTCAACTAACGCATTCACCATGTCAACTCTAAAGCAATCATCAGATTCTCTTGGAAATTTCATAGCTTTAAAGACATTGAAAGTTACCTCTTGGTCTTGAACTCTCATGGTGAGCTCACCTTTTTGAACATCAATCAAAGTCCTACCAGTTGCTAAAAATGGTCTCCCCAGAATAATAGGAATTTCTTTATCTTCCTCCATGTCAAGAATTATGAAATCTGCAGGAAAGATAAACTTGTCAACCTTTACAAGCACATCCTCTATAATGCCTCTCGGGTGTTTCAAAGACCTATCTGCAAGTTGAAGAGTTACAGTGGTCGGTTGTGCTTCTCCTAATCCAAGTCTTTGATAGATGGATAGTGGCATCAAATTAATGCTTGCACCCAGATCACACAGAGCTCTACCAAAAAATTTCTCACCAATAGTACAAGGAATGGTGAAACTTCCTGGATCTTTAAGCTTAGGTGGTAGCTTCTTCTGAAGGATGGCACTACACTCCTCTGTGAGAGCAACTGTCTCAAAATCACCTAACCTTCTCTTCTTAGACAAAATGTCTTTCATGAATTTCACATAGCTAGGCATTTGCTCCAAGGCATCAAAAGGGATGTTTATATGAAGTTTCTTAAATACTTCAAGAAACTTGGAGAATTGCTTATCAAGCTTTTGCTTATGGAAACGTTGAGCACATGGAATTGGTCGATTATATCACTTGAGACTTTCTACAGATGGCTTCATTATCTGACTTTCTGTTAATTCATTCTCTTCAACCCTAGGATTAGCCTTTTCTTGTTTTTCTGGGTCAACACCCTCAACAATAAGAGTCGGTGGAGAAATGGGTTTTTGTATTTCTTCTAACTCTTTTCCACTCCTCAATGTCACTGCCTTACAATGCTCTTTTCCCTCCCTTTTTGGATTGATTTCAGTATCACTAGGTAAAGAACCTTGAGGCGATTGTTAACGTGATAGCTAGTTGCCCCAATTGAACTTCGAGATTTCTAATAGACGTTGCCTGATTTTGGAGAATAGTCTCATTCTTAGCCATATATTGAGCAAACATATCTTCCAATGAAGGCTTTCTCTCCTGTTGTGGGACTTGGTTATGAAAACCTGGAGGGTGAGTGGGCTTCATAGAAGATGATTGGCCTTGATTATTACTCCAAGAAAAATTAGGATGATTCTTCCACCCTGGATTGTATGTGTTGGAATAGGGATTGTTTTGATTGTTTTGATTCCTACTATAATTGGAAACAAAATTGACAGATTCAGAGTTGTGAGGACATCTCTCACTTGCATGATTACCATTGCAAATTTCACATGCAACAAAAGGACTCTGAATAGAATGGACACCCATAGTATCCATCTTTTTCACCAAAGCGTATACTTGTGCGATTAAAGCGATCATAGCATCAATCTCATGAATTCCGGTGATTTCTTAGGCAACATCCTCTCGATGGCCATTCATAACTATTTGAGGCCATTTCCTCTAATAAGTTGTATGCTTCATCAATTGATTTCCCCATTAAAGCACCACTGCCGCAAAGATCAATCATATTTCTAGTTTGACCCATCAAACTATTATAAAATGTTTGAACTTGAAGCCACTTGTATATCCGTGGTGAGGACATCTTCAAGTAGCTCCTTGTACCTCTCCCAAGCTTCATATAATGACTCTGAGTCAAACTGCATAAAAGTGGTGATTTCATTTCTCATCCGTGCAGTCTTTGCCGGTGGAAAATATTTGGCTAAAAATTTTTGAGCCAAATCCTCCCACGTAGTGATAGAACCACATGGTAATGAATTCAACCAACTCTTTGCCTTATCCCTAAGTGAAAAGGGAAAAAGTCTCAACCGAATAGCATCATCAGTGACTCCATTATGCCTAAATGTGTCGCAAATCTCAAGAAAATTTGATATATGGGAGTTTGGATCATCGTGGGGTAAACCACCAAATTGAACCGAGGTCTGAATCATATGAATTATTGCAGGCTTAATTTCAAAATTATTAGCTTGAATTGAAGGTCTCCTAATGCTTGACTGGATGCCGCCAACCATGGGCACTGCATAATCTCTTAAGGATCTTGGTTCTTCTACTTCTGGAATTTCATTATTCATAGCTAAATGTTCTAAGGTTTCTTGTTTATTATTTTTCTTTAAGTTCAAAGTAGTTCTATGGATTTCTAGATCTAAGGGAACTAAGTCAAGATTTCTTATGCGTCGCATACAAAGTCCCACTCTATCCAAAATTAAATCTAATACAATAAATTACATTTAAAACATAAATAAACACACAAATCCAAGCAAGTAAAAGTAAGCAATTAAACAAATAATATTTTTGTTTTGTTTTTTTTTTTTTTTTTTGAATTAAAATTAGATTAATTGGTATTAATATCAACAAAAATTAGTAAAATAAATCCCCGGCAACGGCGCCAAAAACTTGTTGCGTGTTTTTCAACACACAAACTCGTGCAAGTATACACGGTCACAAGTAATAATATTTGTAAGTAAAGATCGTTCCCACAGGGATTTATTACTAGTCTTCGTTAATTATTAAAATTATTTCAACCTAATTTTATCCAAACAGTCGATAATTGTTACAGTTTGACTAACTAACTTTTATAACAGATTGCAAGAAAATTCTAGGATTGCAGTTTCACCAAATTAATCCACTTGAATCATTATATTTTATCTTGATTTATGTTATCGTGTTTTAAGTTGTTAACCAAGAACTCCTAATTTATCCATATATCTCTTCCGAGCTCCATACAGAAACATCTAGTTAAAATGATTCACTATATTCCTATGCGAATTAAATTCAACCAGATTTATTAAGTTCTGAGTTCTCTAACAGTTACACATACAATAAAAGTATATTTCTATCTCTTATGCATATACGTTACTTCATCACGAGCAGGACACAAAAATGCCTTTTTCAAGTTTATTTAAATGTCACATATCGCTTAATTAATCTTAGATAATTAAAAGCATTGAACACGGATAAAATAAACAACTTAAAACAAATCCCATAAATCATTCAAAAATATTTAATTCAAATTTCATAATTTACGCTACACTGCAATCCTAGAACAAATGTATTAGTTCATAGCAGAATTTAAAATTACAACACAACACAAATAAAATATTGCAGAGAAAGAAAATTAAAAGAAAATAGATAAGAAAAAAAACTCTTTAACGATTCCTCAATGAAAAATAAATTTCATCCCTTTTCTTCTTCTTTGTTGTCTTCTTTCTCTGTAATTTCCCTAAGAAAATACAACATAAAGTGTTAAATCAATACTCTGCGTGTTTGTGTAACACGCAAACAAGAAAAAAAACAGAAAAATTCAAATGTTACAAGGAAGAAAAACTTGAATTAAATAGAAGAAGATACAACAAATGTACTAGTTTTCTCCAAAAATTTCGAGAGAAAACGAAGAAAGAAAACACTCATGAGAAAAAATGAAAAGCGAAATTTGAGAGAAAGGAGAGAAAAAAATTAATAAATCCCCTCTGTACGCGTATCCCCCAAGCATATATCATTTTTTTATTTTTTTTTTTATATTTTATTTATTTATTTATTTTTTTTTTTTTTTTTATATCATCAGTGGGGGACAAGATGATATGGGCTAGCACGCGTAACAAACACACTCTGCAAATTTTTTGAATTTTTTTCTTTTTCCGCATGCCACGTGTCACGTTCGATTCGCGGACACAATTCGTGGGACACGTGGCGTACATCATTGGGTGCACAGACCGGCTGCACGTAGGAACGGCACACAGGATTGGCGCGCCGAAAATTGAAGCAACGGCTGAAAACGGGGCGTGATCCAGCGCGGTTGCGCGCATTGTAAATAGCCACGTGTCCGACTTTGATTAGCTGAAATATTCGAGGGACACGTGGCAGATTATTATTCTGTAAAACTGAAGATGCACGCCGCTTGTGTGGACCGCGTCACACAGGATTTCTACACGAGCGGCTCGGTGCGCGACAGCTTGGATGGACGCGCTTCAATCTGGACCGTTGATCTGATCCAACGGTCAGCGATCGCCTCGGGGGAATCTGCGCAGCTGACATGTGGGGCCCACTCTGACGCCGGCCTGTGCAACATGTGGGGCCCACTGGCACGCCGAGCCGCGCGAAGACTGTACACGCGATTTTGCCTCGTCTGGTTGCACGCGCCAAATCTGACCCGTTGAATCTTTGATCGGACGGTGGGTGATGATTTTCGTGATTTGTGCGAGTGCAATTCTTTTCCTGCGCAGAAAATTCAAATTTTTGTTAATTATATTTTGACCCACAAATATATTTCAAATTACATTTTCAACTTTTTTTTTAATTGCAATAAAGCCCTTTTGGAAATTTAAATTAAATTTTAAACTTTTAATAATTGAAATAAAGCCCGAATTTAATTTAAATTATATTTTCAACTTTTATAAATTGCAATTAATCACTTTTTTATTTGAAATTATATTTTTGGGTACAAATTTGCATTTAAGTACGTTTTCGATACAAATTCTTAATTTTATTTAAAATATATAAAAAAACAGTAAATACTAATTTTATTAATTGAAAATTAACTAAAAACATCAAGAACATATCAATTATAATTAATAAAATAGGTGAAAATAACTATATAAAATACAGTTATCATTGTGACCTCTAACCTTTAGTCCTATAAGTTGGTCATTCACCTTTACCAGCTTGAGTTTTCTTACGCCAAACTCGAGGGACCATAATACTAGTCAAATTAGGTATGTAAATTGAAATATTGGTCAAAGGTCGGGCTTTGCTTACCAAAAATATAGTTATAGTGAAATATAGAGAGCTGTCTGAGTCACTCAATGAGCTCATCTCGAGGGTTGAGTCTGAAGCTTGTAGAAATACAGATCATTCAAAGCTTATATACTCTTCATCGCTTTTACAAATTATGATACTGTCTATTGTTCATAAGTTGCTTACCGATCATGTCTACTTAAGGATCTTAAAATTTGGAGTTAACCTATATAAAAAGAGGTAAAACAATAAGGAGATATGTAGTAGTGTCAGGTAGTATGAAAATCGACCTGAAATAAAAATGAATCTTTCATATCCGATTTGAAAAGAAGAAACTCAAACTATCTTAAAACATGTTAAAACAATAAATACTTACGGTTGAATTAGAAATAATAAGAACCATGTAGAAGATGAAAATAACAAAGGTAAGGCAATTGAAAATCAAGAAGAGACGACAAAGAAATTTTTGCATAAATGAATTGATAGAAGCCGAAAGGAAATGAGATCCACAGTTTTATTGATCCTTATTTATGCTCTTTCATCTCTTGTCAGACGTTTCAAATTCAAAAATCAATCCAACACGCGTACACGTAATAATGAAAATTGCATACCGAACATATTGGACATTTTCTTAGATCTTGCATCTGAAATGAAAAAAGTGGGGACTCGATGTTTGAACTTATCATATGTATATATGTCAAAGAGAAGACTTGATTAGTGTATGTAATGTTGAAATAAATACCAGACATATTTATTAATTTATGTTTATTTGATATATATTTTAAGATTCATGTATACTCGCTAAACAATTAGCACTTATATATACCCTTATTCATGTTCAATGCAATACTAATAAACCTTCTCATTTGACTTACTTCAACCATTTTTTTAAATTGTGAAATTTACATAACTCGCCTGAAAATATAGTACGAAAGTATATTAAATACAAAGTTTAAAGCCATGAATGCGGAGTAGAGCTATAAATGCAGAGTATACTACTTGTAAGAATTTCAAGAACCATAAATATGCAGAGTATAGCTATATTCAGCGAGGCATTTTTTTCTGACAACATTTATCTCTTATTATAAATACGGCCTTTAAAGCAATGAACTGACAAGAATAATTTTATTACAGCCAATAATGGCTCAAATATATGTATCTCATTAGGCATATAAAATGTTCGAAGAATAATATAAAAAAGTAGAGACAAACAAGTATTGTTCTGTGGTATAAGAGAATGTTTATGAGTAATATAATTAAGTGTCCTTTGTATAAATAAAAATAAAGTTTATTTCTCACACTAATTTTGAACAAAATATTTTAATCTTATAATTTTAAATTAAATTAATTTAATCTCATAATTATGAAAAATATTCTCTCTAATCCCATACATTTGTTATAAAATGTATATTTTAATCATATTTTTGAATTTTTTAAAATTAAAATAGATTTTTTTTAAATTATAAGATTGAAACACTTTAATTAAAAATTAAGAAATTAAATCTCTCTTTAGCTAACGTCACTCATCATTAATTTTAAATTATTTAAAGCAGTTTAAATTTTAGTATAAATATTAATTTTATTAAATTAAAATAAAAATGATAATTTTAAATGTTTTCCATCAAAATATTATTATGGTAATGATTTTTTTATTACATTTAATTAAATAAGCTTAGTTGTGAGGTTTAATAAGGAGCTGTACATTTTTAACTAATCATTAATACCGTTAAATTAGTTGCTGAACTTATTTTACATTTCTTCTTAATTTATCTGTATTTCTATTTCTGCTTTTATATATCCACTTTCATCAAGAAATCTACCTTTCTATTTTCGATCCGTGAAAATGGCAAGAATCGATGAGATAAGTATATTATAGTAATAAATTACCAATAATAATAATTATTATTTTCAATTTTTTGTTTTAAAAAAAAGAAAATAAAAATCTTTGATGAAAAATTAATGTCAAATTTTTATATAAAGGTACTATACGAAAAATATTCTTAAAATAAATAAATAATTAATATATTATTTTAATAAAATATAAATATATAATAATAATTATATTATTTTAATAAAAAATATATAATGATAAATATTTTATGAGAAAAATAATTATTTTATTAGTAAAAGTTTAATTAATTTATTATTTTATTGAAAATATATACATAATAATAATTATTTTGATTAGGTAAGTTTATAAAATATTTAGTAATTAATATTAGATATAATATAATTTTAATGTGAAAAAACATAATTACATTCTTAAAAGAATGATTAAAGGTTAATAATGTAAGTAAAAATGTAGAATTTTGAAAACTATCAAGACATTTTATTACACGGAGAAGACACGTAAATCAAATATAATAATAATACTCGTTTTATTTATATATTAATAAAATTGAAAAAGTATAATAGTGAAGCGCGTGAAGTAGGAAGGAGGAATTAATTTGGAGTTTAAATAATTGATATATTGATATTGTTCGAGGTTAGTTGATTCGATTTTTCTTTCTCCTTTTGGCCCTTCATTTTGATTGGCTTAATAATCATTTTGTTTGTGTCAGCTTTTAATAATCATAGTTAATCTCAGACTCTATTAATTAAACAAAATAATGATATTATTTTTTAAAAAGTTAACTAACAAAAACATAACGTGCAATTGACTCATATAAGTCGTCGTTTGGGATATACAGAATAATTAAAATAATTATAAATATTATTTTGAGAGTAGCCCAATTTTCAGCGTTTTGTAGATAGATATCACAATCATTTTAATAATATTTATTACAACAACAATTTTTATATATACATTATTTTAATTGATAAATAATTATTTTATTATTTATTATTTTACAATAATTTGTTATAAAAATGGTATATTTCTTATCATGAGGCTAATATTACAACAAAAGTATGGTTATAAAAAAAAATAGTACAAAGTTACACGAGTGTCTATCTCTACAAATACCGTATATCTTATCAACTAACTAAAAACAACGTTAGTTATATAAATTGATAAGAACCAAAGGGATAAAAACTAGCTAATTTCAGATTATATAGTAAATTTAGAATGTAACTACTAGTAAATGTTTTATTAAAACTCTGATTAAAATTCAATTTTTTTAGTATTTTAATTTTCAAATATAATTAAACAAAATTCTTTCATATAAATAATAAAAAAAAATCTTAAACTACAAAATAACGGAACACGTAAACTAAGGCGCGTGTGTATCATATATATGTCTTATTTTCGGCTTAAGTGATAGGGGATTGGGACCATAATTGAAGAAGTCTTTGGTCTTTTACATCTAAATCAATTATCAAAACAGTGGCCAGCTGTTGAACTATGGTACCCACTTTAGTAACATTTGCTTCTTCTTTTTTTGTTTGTTTGTGAGTGAAGATTTTTTATAAATTAGTAATACAACATGCACCAAGAAATGAGGCACAAGCTAGCTCATTTTTATTCTCTGAGAAAAAATAAAGAGAGTGAGACCAAGAAGCAAATTAAGAGATGGGTTTGAAGACAACGGCTGAAGAAATGAAAAGGGTTCATCAAGATTTTCTGAAGCTGGAGAAACCGAAATCAAAAGATTCAAACGGAGAATCAAATGTCATCGTGACCAAAGAAGAGCTTCAGCAGCCTATGTTCAAACCCAAATATGGAAGCGTGTTTCCGGCAAAGAGAAGGTTGGTTAAAACAATGATCTTCTTCAGTATACTTGGCTATTTCTCACACTTGGCCGGCGGGTTCTGCAAAGCCAAAAGCGTAAAGACTAAGAAAAAAAATCTCATTTACCCAAATTCACCTTAGCATTAATGTGTGTTCTTTGACTCTATCCCGGCCAGCCCCTCACGTTTTTTTTTATAGTTTTTTTTTATCTATCTAATGGGTTTGATTAAAAGTAGTTAATTTTCTATTCAGTAAGTTCTGTTTTTGGTAATTATTCATTGCATCGCATGGGTGCTGGATTGAGTTGTGATTACTTTTCCATTGGCTGGCTGGCTGGCTTGTTAGACCACCATATATATAAATAAGATATATATTTGTAATTTATATGCTCTGTTTAATTTTCTTGGGTTTATTTCCGTACAGTTCTGAAGCAGAGTAACAAAATCATATTTCATTTGATAATCATTAATCGACAATCACGAAAGGAAATAGAACAATAATTTTCAGATAACTTCGATCGATAATCAAACAAACCCAAGCCTCCGTCGAGGTGATTGCCTCTTATATATATATATATATATTGTTATAAACAGACACAAACTGAACTATGGGTTTTTGTAGAGATCTTAATTAAGCAGCTAATTATAATAAAGTTGTTCTAATTACTTTTTAACTTCAAGTTAAATCCATGTATAAATGATATGATAAAGAGAATTAAATTGTTTATCTCATCTCATATAGTTTAATTTAATGTCTTTAATCACATTTTATTTATATTGTTAGATAAAATAATAATATTAAATTTCATTAAAATCTCATATTAACATATACTAGTATAAATAAATGTGCAAATAAATCAACTCATCAAGATCAAAGTTGGAATCTTTTTCTTAAATTAATTTAATAATAACGATGGCAATTAAGAGATAATATCTTTAGATTTGATTTAAATTGAATGTATGATTCCGATCCAGAATTTAACCCAGCTGAAGATCTAAGTTTTGACTTTAAAGCAACGAGCAGATCTTTACAATGAAAACGAAGTAATATAACTCTGCCAACAGTGAATCTGTCACAGATTATATTGTCTTCTTCTTGCATTAACATTTTCACAAAATATTATCCGTTAAATGCATATTTACTAATTCAAAATATAAATTAATTAAAATCAGAATGAGTATTATCATGATAATTAAGAATGAATAAGAATAACTATATTTTATCAGTTTGATGTTAATTTTTTCTGAACCAGAATAACGAATTTTCTTTTCCACTTATGTTGAAATCAACACATACAACTGACACCTTTATTTGAGTGTCGACTTTTTTTCTCTAAAAAAGTTTTCTATTCTTTTAACTATATTTTTAAATTTTAATCTTTTATATCATATTATAATTATATATATATAATTAAATTATAAGATAAATTTTTATTAGGTTAAATTTATGATTTATAGAAATACTCTAATTGAATGGGAATGAAAGAGTTATATTGACAATATTTTTTAAATTTACAATAATAAATTATTTCTTATTTTATTATTTTATATTATAATTATTTTTAAAAATATTTAAGTTAATTAATATTTTATCCTTCTTTTTTATTAATTGAATTTTTCACTACTTTTTCTTTCCAATCAAATTCATATTTATTAACACACTCAATTCTTTACCTTTTCTTTCAACAATTGCCACAATACATAAAAAGTCTATTTTTTGTTGTCAAAATATATCACGAAATTTGTGATAACTTGTGATATATCACGAAATTTGTTCTCCAAAATATATTATTCTAAATACAAAAGAATTATTTTTTTATGTATAAATACTTCAATTGTTAAATTAATTTTAATTTTAATTATTTTCAATAATATATATATATATATATATATATTCTTAAAACATTAAAAAATATAGTTTTAAAAAAAATTAATATATATTTTTTCTAAAAATATTATAAATAAAAATTTATTTATAAATTAGTTATGTTATATAATTAAACTAAAATATAACTATGAATCTTTAAATTTAGAGGTGCTCTCAAATTACTAATTTTTTTAATCCATTACTTAACCGTAGTATATATATATATATATATATATATATATCAACTTAGAAAAATTGGGAAATATATCTATTTGATTTAATTCAATCCCAATTTAATTTTTTTAAGAATTAAAAGTATTTGTCTAAATCCACGTCTTGTAATTAATACAATAAGTTCTGGTCAAAGCTAGAGGTATCGCGTTAACTACTTGACGACTTGGCCATACAAATGATCAAGAATCTGGTCAAGACATCAGTTTGAAATTATTCCAAAGAGGAAAAAGCAAGCTTAGAAGTTATTGAATTGTGCAATTACTTCATATTCTGTATATTTTTCTTCCATTTTATTTGGTAATTAATATATTTATGAAACAATTAAATATTTTATCTCATAATTTAATAATTTTTAATTTTTAAAAATAAAAAAATTATTTTAATATTAGTAAATTTTATTCCGATAATATGATAACCTTTTATTTTACTTCTCTAATCAGACCATTTGCATATTGATGATTTCTCCATTGATGAGAAGTTGTATGAACAAACAATTAAAAATTAATTTTCTTAGAAAAAGAAAATGAAAAAAAAATTCATTGATGGGTGAAACTGGAGCCAAATGTGGGTTTGGGTGACCATGGTGATTAGAATATTACCCCTTGTAATATGAGAAAACCTAGCTATAGTTAATTTATATTAATTATTTTCATCATTAATTATTACAGGAAACTCGTTATTTACGAGAAAATAAAATGAATTAAAAAAGCACCTTAACTAATATATACAATAATATTATTTAGTAAAAAAAATCATTAATACATCATAATAGAAATTCATCATATCATTCCTACTCGACAAGATCTAACTAAGTTGGGTAGAAAAGATACGTACATAACTAGCCTTTTGGGCTATGTGCCCAGACATCATATATCATATATAACGTAGTATTGATTCTTTTAGGTGGCGTTTGGTTCGTAAAATGAAATCGAAATTGAAATCAGAATGGAATGTAATGGAATGATAAGGAAACAATTTTGTTTGGTTTTACCACTGGAATCAAGCTCAGAATCAGAATTACAGTGTTTGGTTTGCCACTAGAATGGAATGAAAAAAGCTGTAAATGACCTTAATACCCCTACATGCTGTAAAGTACAAATAATGTCATTTAATTACTATTTTTTCGTCAGACAAAATACATTATTGAAATCATTATTTTTCTAAATAATTATTACTTAATTAAAAATAAATATATTATTAAAATTATTATTTTTCTAAATAGGGTTTAGGGTTTTGAGGTTTGGAATGTAGGATTTAGGGTTTAGGGATTTAGGATTTGGGGTTATATTTGTAGGTTAAGGTTTAGGGTTAAAATTATTATTTTTCTAAAAATGGTTTAGGGTTTTAGAAATTTGGATTTGGGGTTTAGGGTTTTAGGATTTGAAATTTGGGGTTTAGGGTTTTGGGATTTATGTTTTAGGGTTTTGGGTTTTGTGATTTATGTTTTAAGGTTTAGGGTTTATGGTTTAAGGATTTGGGGTTTAGGTTTTTAGGGTTTTAGGTTTAGGGTTTAGGGTTTAGGGTTTTAGGATTTGGAATTTCTGTTTTAGGGTTTAGGGTTTTAGGATTTATGTTTTAGGGTTTTGAGTTTCGGGATTTATGTTTTTGTGTTTAGGGTTTTGGAATTTTGGGTTTAGGGATTTGGGGATTTGGGGTTTAGGGTTTAAGGTTTAGGGTTTAGGGATTTAGGGTTTTGGGATTTGGGGTTTAGGGTTTTGGGATTTAGGGTTTTGAAATTTTGGGTTCAGGGTTTAGGGTTTTGAAATTTTGGGTTCAGGGTTTAGGGTTTTAGAATTTTGGGTTTGTGAATTTGGGGTTTAGGGTTTTAGGGTTTAGGGATTTGAGGTTTAGGGTTTTAGGATTTGGAAATTGGGGTTTAGGGATTTGGGGTTTAGGGATTTAGGGTTTAGGGTTTTGGAATTTTGGGTTTGAAAATTTGGGATTTGAGTTTAAAGTTATATTTTAGGTGAAGGTAAAATTAGAAAAAAAAAATAGATGGGAATGGAATTATGATTACCAAGGTAGGGAGAATGAATCACAGTTCCTTCTCTTTTAGTAATCTGATTTCATTCCGTCCTCTATTTCGTCCAACCAAACACACAAAATGAAAGAAATCAATTTTGATTCCATTCCATTCTCTCCAACCAAACATGGGATTAGTATTTTAGAAATCATATCTAGTAGTAGTAATGGTTCTTTTATTAGTGTTTTAGTAGTAAAATCTATTTTTTTTATTTTAAATCATTCGTTTAAATTACTTTAAATATAATTATATTTTAAATTGAAAAAATGTTGTTTAACTTAAAATCATAATTAAAATATCCTAAGAAAATAAAAGAAACATGGTAGTACAACTTGGTTTAGTTTTTAGTTATTTCATTATTTGTCTCTTTTTTCACGTGTGAAAGCTAAATTTGTTGGGCTCTATCGTACGACATAGGTATATAACCAAATCATGATAAAGTTTACATCCTAATCAATAACGAAATGATTTCATAATAAAACAAAAATGAAATTGGATAGAAAAAGAAAGGGAAAAAAATCGATTAATATAACCAAATCATGACAATGACAACCAAAAGATCATCATGAGGTGATAGAACTTCCCTTCCTTCGAATACGATGGGAAATATAGGTATATAACCAAATCATGACAATGACAACCAAAAGATCATCATGAGGTGATAGAATTTCCCTTCCTTCGAATACGATGGGAAATATAGGACCTTCACATTTCAAACTATAAATGAGTTTATGTGAATCTCTCGCTTCATGTGCATACCTCTTCATTTAATTATTAGAGTGACCTCACATTATTGTCCACCACGAATGTGTGAGTTACTCACACATCTCATTGAAAAGGTTGATTAAGTCTGTTGTTTTCTTAGGGAATTGGATTAGGATGGATATATTCTCTTTGATTATGGAGGGTTATTTAGCTCCATATTCCCTCTCTATGAACATCTATTCCCATCAACTAAATCTCCCAAATGTCATTTAGAAAAAAGATGTTCAATTTTCCACTTAAGACGTTTGCAAACTTTTGTCCAATGACCTATGTCTTTATAAAAATCATAAATCTTGTTGGGATCTCTCATAGGTTGTGTCCAATTTACTCGATTAATATGTTCCATCCTTTTTACAACTTAAGTCAGCAACACATGCAATGGTGGGCCCCTAAAAAGAGATAATGATTGCCCTCATCCCAAGTATTTCCATGTTTGTTATTACTAATTTTGAAATGGGGAGGGTTAGGACACCTGTCTCATAAGGTTTCCTCTCTTCTTTATTTTTAACAAGAGGGAGTTTGTCTAAAGTCCGATTCATTGAACTTTTTATTGACTTTAACTCTCTTTCTATATTGACAAACTTTTGGGCCTCTTGATAGACCATATCCAAGGATCAAGGAGTAGTTTTGGATAGCTTAATAGGATGGTATCTCTTTTAAATCTTTTACTGATGGCCACGATAGCAATAGAGTCAGGGAACTACGAGATTTCCATTTTTTTTGTTTTAAACCTCATCATATAGGTGTCTATGGTCTTATCATTTTCCTAGACAATTGAAAAAATGTAATGGGACTCCTTTCTTATCGGCTTGTTACAAGCGTAGTTAGTGATGAATTTTTTTATCAAAGCATCAAAACTTTTTATACTATTGGGTAGTAACTTAATGAATCATTGTGTGTCATTTACTGAAAGGCGATAGTGAATAATTTATAGTACATATCATCTTTCTTGTTTTTTGGGATGCTTACAATTGCCATGGTAATTTGGAAATGAATTACATATGCCATTGGATATTTTGTCCCCTTGTAAGTGAGACATTTTTGGGCAGAAATTTTTGGATATGGAGTCACTTGCTCAATATTATCAAAGAAAGTTGAAGCCGACAACTAGTCATTCATAGTTTTGATATTATTCAAGGGACGTAGTTTTTCCTCACTTCACATTGACCTCTATTTTTTTCCTCTATTTCTTTTAATTTTTCATCCAAGTCACTAATAGATGGTTCAAGTTAGGTTAGGTGTACCCTTGGAAAATATTTTTCCAAACCAAAAGGTTCTAGTAATTGTTGTGACGTATTTTGTATAGGATGTTGGCGGGTTATGCATATAGGTTCTTGAGTTGGAGCTGAGTGTGTGGGTTGTTTATAAATGGTATTGGGTCAATAGTAACTATGATATCTCAATATATCTTGGAAGTGTGTTTTGATCTCGTCGATCGATTTGGTCTTACTGGAGAGGTGGATATGTTGAATTAGTTTTACACCTTTTTCGAGTAATCTTCTTATATCTATCGTGATCTTAGTTCTTTGTTATCATTTTGAGATCTTACAAAATCTTATTGTAATTCCACCACTTGTATTTAAAGCCTCTTCAATTTAACACCTTTTTTCGTGAGATGAGCTTTCGTAGCTATAGCTAACAGAACTAATTCTACATAGAACAATTTTGGTCATCCTTGGTGCATTGTTGTCAAATGTATGTTGTATAAGTCATACCCTATACCTCGATGAGATGTGAAGGCTGGTGATATATGGGGTAAATGATTATTGAGTTTAAAATCCAAAATTGATTGAATTGGACTATTTCTTAATTCGAGATGAAAACAAGGACTGGTCATAATGACAGGGATGGATTTTTCTACTACATGGATTGATTCTCCTTAGATATAAAAATAAAGGTCTCAAATAATAACTATGGACTAGAAAGATTTTAAAAACCCATATGGTGCCAATATTTTGGAGAATTGCTTATGTGTAAAGGATTTTAGTAAGATGTTTAGAAGAATACAATATTTACATCTTTTATTCACCTCACTGGTGAGGTATATATAGATATATAAGAGGTAGTTGTAAGTGTTACATTGGTAGTGCTCTATACAAGATGTTAGAGTTGACTTAAACATAATAATTTCACACTAAATATCAAATCGCTAATTATAGGTCGTATGAGATATCCCTTATATAGACTAATAGTAAACAAGGAAATTTATGAGGTTGCACAAAATCCATGTTAAGAGGATTGTCATCAAGTCGTACTAAATCGATGTCAATATTTGGCTCGGTCTTGCTTTATTAGGTTGCAAGGTCTTCTTACTCAGGTCGTTTAAAACGGAGTATAATAAAGGTTTCCTGACCAAGATTGTATCAATTTTTTAATCGTGTTAGGTTGCCATATACGAGCTACTAGAGATGTCATGTCTTATATTCGAGCAAGGTACACCAGGTCTTTAGGGTCACGTACCAACTACTTTTAAGATACCTAACATGTACTACTAGGAGCGAAGCTTATTAGGGGTATATAAGGCTATAATCCCATCTAAAATTTCCACAAAAAAATTAGTTGAATGAACTTATCCTTTTATTTTATGTGTGTTATGTATGTATTATTATTAAATTTTAATATATTTTTAATTTAAGTAACTTTTTTTTATTCTTTTTTTTTAAATACTTATGTTCACATTTATGTAGATTATTAGTTATACACATAGAATAACTAATTAAAATGAAACAAAAAAAAATTAACTCAAAAAAAAATTATATACACATATTTTAAGAAATAATTTTACATAAAATACGACATATATTGATATATAATATAACTGATTGTCATAACCATTCATGCTTATTATAAGAAAAAAGTGTGATAAGTGATATTAAATTAATATGATTATTAATAAGTGCATACAATATGTGACATATAATATTTTATCATCTTTTAATTTTAGTTTTAAATAAATATATTTCATTCATGAATATATATCATGTTAAAATATTTAAAGTGTTCCATTAATAATTATTTTGAGATTTTAATACGTAAATTACATTAACATTTTAGATTTAAATATCTTTATTTTATTTTTAGTTTTAAAGTAACAGTAATTAGTTAATTCAATTGCAGACTATTAATAATTAATTAAATAAAAGAAAAGAAAAGAAAAGAGGCAAAGTAGAAAAGTGAAGTAAACTAAAAAAACAGAATCAATCACACTCATGAGAATAATTAAATTATTAGGATTGAAAAAGAAATAAAAATGTTATGATATAAGCATGACAAATTGTGAAGTAATTTGTTTAAAATATTCGGTTAGCTGATCAACTTTATGAATATAAATAATATTTTGCGAGTGGCCGAGTTTTCAGCGTTTCAATCATCATCGATCGTCGTCATCACCATGATGCGTATTACTAATTATATTTCTTATCATGATATTGATAGTATAAAAACATAAGTATGTATGTTGGATAAAATTTATCATTTAAATATATACTATTTTTGGATAAAATAATGTGAAAAATTACTTAAAAAATTGATAACAATGATTCTATCTCTATATATATCCGCGGTAGGTACCACCTGTACCAGTGATTCTCATCCTGCCTTCGTTTTTTATTTATTTATCCAGTATCTCTATTTTGTTATATTAGTTTATTTCAAAAATATATGAACCTTTCTTTCTCAAACTAAACAATATTTTACTATTTTCCTAAATCAATAAATTTTGATAACTTTAATTAAGTTATTCAATCTAAACAGTAAAACTAACATATAACACTTTACTAGATATAAAAATACTAACATTTAATGTTAATACCTATAAAAGAATTAGGCTCAAATTATACTGATAAAGATAATTTATACTATTTTATTCCTAAACATTGATTTTGTGTTTATTACAATTTTTACACTTTATCATAAAATACTATTTAGGACAAAATCTAACTAATTATCATATACTTCATAATATGTTTTCAAAAATTAATATAATCATATAAAAGATTTAACTATTTACTTAAATTTGTTTTAAATAAATGATAAATTTTTGTGAGAATTTTTTTTAAAATTATTACTAAAATTCTAAAAATTATTAAACTATACAAAGAAAATAAAATCAGACGCAATAAAAATGAAATGTAATAATAACTTTTTTAAAAAATTGTTAAAATTAAGCATGATAACTTTATTAAAGTAGTGATAGAGAAATATAGGTGCATCTATCATGTTCTTTATTAAAGTTCACACAGATAGATTATTGTGAACTTCTAACATCTCAACAAATATTTTTAGTTATAACAATTCTAAAATTAATCACATGCAATAAAACTAAAATAAATAAAGAAAATTAAATAAATAAAACAAATAAAAGAAAATTACCTAAAATGATGGATTGCCTCTCATCCAGCACTTAATTTAACGTCTTCGTAAGTCATAACTTGTGTGATTTCATTTTAAATAAACTCAATATCCCTATATCATTGAGTCAATCAAACATACAGGTAGGATAAGTTTATCTACCTATACTTTTTAAGTCATGTCCTATATATTTTTAAAATTTTATTTACTTAAAATTAAGGATATGATTGTGGGTTTTAGATAACTTACTTCTAGGTGCAAGTCAAATAAGTAAGACATCAAAACGCATTTGTACCTAGATCTAACAAAACAACTATCTCTTTCTACTACAAAGTGTAATTAAAAACTTTGAACTTTTGGAGATAACTTCAAATATTAAAAAAAAACTAATTTAACACTAAGTATTAAAATAAATACTAAACAATAAAGATTAAAATTAAATAAAAGAAACAAACAAAAGAAAAAAATAAAGTTAGTAAAATAAAAATAAAATAATTATACAGATTATATAATACAAACAAATTTTATACAAATTTTGATACATATAATTATACAGACTTAAACTATACATATTTGTATTACACTCTATCTATCATATAATACAAACATATTTTTTTATATAAAAATATATATTTGATAAAATTATACAGAATATAATACACTATATCTAATATTTGATAGAAAATTATTATTATACATATTATATCATATAATATTTATAACAGTTAAGTTAATCTCTAAGTTAAATAACATAGTCAATATTAACTAAGATTACTCCCACGAAAGAATGGTGGGACAAAGTCTTCTTAAAAACCATTATCCTAAACAAAACAATGTTCCCAAGAAAGACTAGTGGCATAAAGGCTTTCAAGGACTAGTCTTTTTGAAAATTCCCTTAGGTGGCGTTTGGTTCGTGGAATGGAATCAGAATCGGAATCGGAATCGGAATCGGAATGGAATGGAATGGAAAAGAAACAATTTTGTTTGGTTTGACCACTGGAATCAAGCTCAGAATCAGGATTATAGTGTTTGGTTTGCCACTGGAATGGAATGAAATGAAAAAAGCTGTAAATGACCTTAATACCCCTACATGCTGTAAAGTTCAAATAATGTCATTTAATTACTATTTTTTCGTCACACAAAATACATTACTGAAATCATTATTTTTCTAAATAAGTATTACTTAATTAAAAAGAAATATATTATTAAAATTATTATTTTTCTAAATAGGGTTTAGGGTTTTGAGGTTTGGGATGTGTGATTTAGGGTTTAGGGATTTAGGATTTGGGGTTATATTTGTAGGTTAAGGTTTAGGGTTTATGGTTTTAGGATTTGGAATTTGGGGTTTAGGGTTTTGGGATTTATGTTTTAGGGTTTTGGGTTTTGGGATTTATGTTTTAGGGTTTTGGGTTTGGGGATTTATGTTTTAAGGTTTAGGGTTTAGGGTTTAGAGATTTAGGGATTTGGGTTTTAGGGTTTAAGGTTTAGGGTTTAGGGTTTAGGGTTTAGAGATTTGGGGATTTGGGGTTTAGAGTTTTAGGGTTTAAGGTTTAGGGTTTAGGGTTTTAGGATTTGGAATTTAGGGTTTAGGGTTTAGGGTTTTGGGATTTATGTTTTAGGGTTTTGGGTTTTGGGATTTATGTTTTAAGGTTTAAGGTTTTAGGGTTTAGGGTTTAGGGATTTGAGATTTGGGGTTTATGGTTTAGGGATTTGGGATTTAGGGATTTGGGGATTTGGGGTTTAGGATTTAGGGTTTTAGGATTTGGAATTTGGGATTTAGGGTTTTGGGTTTAGGGATTTAGGATTTATGTTTTAGGGTTTTGGGATTTATGTTTTAAGGTTTAGGGTTTTAGGGTTTAGGGATTTGAGGTTTAGGGTTTAAGGTTTTAGGATTTTAGGATTTGGATTTAGGGTTTAGGGTTTTGAAATTTTGGGTTTAGGGTTTAGGGTTTTGGAATTTTGGGTTTGAGAATTTGGGATTTGAATTTAAGGTTATATTTTAGGTGAGGGTAAAATTAGAAAAAAAAATTTAGATAGGAATGGAATAATGATTACCAAAGGTGGGAGAAGGAATTGTGATTCCTTCTCTTTTGGTAATCAGATTCCATTCCGCCCTCCATTCCGTCCAACCAAACACACAAAATGGAAGGAATCAATTCTGATTCCATTCCATTCCCTCCAACCAAACGCGGGATTAGATCTCTATTTTTCAAGCTATTACACAATTAGTTTTTTTTATTAAAAAATAAAATTAAAAATTAAAAACACTACTTGATTTAAGTAAGATCGAGATACATACTTTCTCCATTTGAATATTAATGGAAAATAAATGATTGGAAGTTTCATTAGTTATTTTGTGCCTTGTCTAGTTAATTGTTAAGACAATGTTTTTGTGTGGATCTTACATAGATAGTGGAGAAGTATACACTTGGGGATGAAAAAAATGTGCAACAAGGTAGTTTTTTTATTACAATAATTCTTTTGCTACTTGCTATACTGTCTTCTCTCAAGAAAAATAATCGAATGAGTATTAGAAATCGATCAATAAAATGCTATCATACATGAATGAAAGTTGTTTTCAACATTAATAATTAGATCGTTGAAAACTATTAACCAACCCTAATTGGACTGAACATTTTTATAGGCTAAATGGTCCGGTCCGATTTGGTTAAAGCAATATGAATGGTTCAGTTTGGTTAATTCTTTTTTACTAAAAATTGGACCACGGACACCCCTAGAGGAAAGTTAGGTGATCCGATAAAACATTGGTTTTCTTCTTAGGTAATGTTTGTGGCTTAGGTTGTTTTCACCTAAAAAAATTATGTGTTATTCTTTCATTGTTGCACTTTATATTTACACGCAATTATATGTCTGATCAATTTGTTTAGGTTATTAAATTATAAATTGATAAAAATTGAAAATAACCTATTTATCCTCCCTAGGTTAATTGGGTTCGTATTTTACGTACTTTCAATTTTATTAAGACTTTAGGATTAATTACGTTTTTTATGCCACATCTATAAGGTTAATTATAAATATTTCTAAAACGTTTACTTAGTTACAATTATGTCAAAAATATATAAATAATGATAAAATATGCTCAAATATTATTAAAACTTTAGGATTAGTTACTTTTTATAATGCCTAAGATGTATGAAATTAGTTATAAATATATCCAAAACGTTTATTTAGTTATAATTATGCTTACAACGTATGTGTAAAATTAAATACCCTTTTTTTTATGTCCACGACGTATGAGATTAGTTGTAAATATGTCCAAAATATTTATTTAGTTTCAATTATGTTCATAACGTATAACTAACGATAAAACATATCTAAATAACATTTTTTTATCGTTGACCTAAATTATGGACATAATTGTAACTTTAAATATGTCAAATATTAAATATATTTTTATTATTATCCTTACGTTATAAGTATAATTATAATTAAATAAATATTTTATATATATTTATAACTAACACAACAATACATCGTAGATATAAAATATAATTAACTTAAAATATAAAATTTAAAATTCAATTTTCTTAACTCAAATTAAATTAAACAAAATTCATTTCCATATAAATAAAAGAATCTTAACTTACAAAATAACTAAACATTAAAATAAAAGTATTATTTTTTATTTTTAACTTAATGGGATATTAATTAAATATGTTATTGCATAGTGGAAACAAATATAGAAGATTCCCAAATTGGTTATAACATTCTTTGGTCTTTTATCTCAAAATTAGTTATTAAGACAGTGACCTAATGGTGACTGTATGTAGCCGACTTTAGTTAACATGTGGAAATTTTCGAAGATTAATGATCTGCTTCTATATATATATATATATATATATATATATGCCACGTCAGAAATTCTATCTGTTTTTTGTATTTTAACTGACATCTCAATCACATTTTTTTATATATTTTATTTCATGAGTAAACTCCACTTATAATAAAATTTAAGTGAGATATCTTTTCATTTTGTTAGAATAAAAAAATCATCAGGCCTTTTGCTAATATTTTTAATATTTTTTTAATCGTATATCCTTTATGTTTTTGTAGCATTTTTGTTAACCTTTCTAGAATATATTTGACTTTTAATTTTAAGAAAAGTATACTAATAAGTATTTAAATTCTTTAGAAGTAAAATAATTGATTACATAAAATAAAATCTAAAAACTTAATATAAATAAGCTCAATGAATTTAAAATAGTTATTTTAAATCTATAAATTATATTACTTTCATCTCCAAATATCTGGTTACAATTTAATAGCTAGGCATCAATTTCCAAAGTGTTGGTTTAAAACTCTATAAATAATGAAGTAATGTATATTTGAATTATTTGTAACTCCATTAATCAAAGTCATTATAATTTTGAATTATATTACTTTCATCTTCTATTTCGTCGTTTTGGTTAAATTACCATTTAACCCAACCCAAAAAAGAAATCCCCAGCTCCCCCCAGATGTTAACCTTTTTTTTTCTATTTAAGAGATGGGTTTGAAGAAAACCGATGAAGAAATGAAAATGGTTTTGAAGGGGAAAGCTCAGAAAGTGGTTTTGCCCATTGAAGATTTTCTGAAGCTGGAGAAATCGAAATCAACCGATCCAAACGGAGAATCAAAGGTCATCGTGACCAAAGCAGAGGAAGAGCCTATGTTCAAACCCAAATATGGAAGCGTGTTTCCGGCAAAGAGAAGGTTGGTTAAAACTATGATCTTCTTCAGTATACTTGGCTATTTCTCACACCCAGCCGGCGGGTTCTTCAAGGTCAAAAGCGCAAAGACTAAGAAAAAAAATCTCATTTACCCAATTTCACCTTAGTGTTGTGTGTTCTTTGACTCTTACTAGCCCCCCTCATTTTAATTAAAAGAAGTTAATTTTATATTAGTATTAATAGAAACTCATAATTCAAAGTGAATTAGAGGATTCTTCAAGTTTATATGCAGCATTGATGGTGAAGACTTGATCGACGTAGGACTTAAGTTTCTTAACATTTTTGTTTCATCAAAACAGCGAAGGTAAACGAACAGAGTATATCTTAAGTGACGATCAAGTACTGCTGTAAATATAACCTTAGATAATCCTTTATTTATTTTGTAACTTGAATTTTGAGATATAATTAAGCTCAAATGTAATAGGTAAGTTCTGTTTTTGATAATTATTCTCTGTGTAATTGTGGGTGCTGGATTGAGTTGTGATTACTATTCCACTATAGCTTGTTATATAAATGAGATATCTTTGTAGTTTATATGCTCTGTTTTTCTGTCGTTTATTTCCGTACAGCTCTGAAGCAGTAAATTCAATTTGATTTGATAATCTCGAAATCAGTAATCAATCGACAATCACAGAAAAGAAATAGAATAATTTTCAGAAAAACTTGGATAATCAATCAAATCCAATCCTCCAGGTGATTGCCTCTTATTGTTATGAGCAGACACAAACGTGATTATAGGCTGGGTTTTTGGAGAGATCTTAAGCAGCTAATAAGTAATAAGATTGTTCTTAACTTTTAACGCCAAGTTAAATCCATGTATAATGATATGACCAGTTTTATGAAACTTCATTAATGTATGTACAAATAAATCGTCAAAGAAAGATAAAAATTAGATTTTTTTTATTAATATAATATTATCAGTTAGCATTTAGCATTATTTAAATAAAATTAAAATAAAGGGAAAAGGAAGATCATTTTATTGTAGAAAAAGTAAGAATGCCGGCCCTATTTTCTTTTAAAATATGCAAAAAGGAGATGATTAGATAGATGTTTTGTTTACAAGATCACCAAACCACACTAAATCATGTATTTTAATTTATTTTTGTTAGTAAAGAAAAGTATTTTTATTTCAACTGCGTACACGAAATGAGATATTGAGAAAAATTAAAAGAGCTTAAGGAACAAAATAATCTGCCCATAATAGAAAGACTTAATTAACTACCCATTTGATGATCCATATAATACAAGCTAAACATCAAAGTGAATCTGAAATTTCAATATTTGTATTTCAGTCTTATGTTACATCTACATATTGTTTTGAATTGAATAATTGTAATTTAAAAAAAAATAAAAACAAAATGTTATTAATTTTTCTTGATCACTTTTTCAATAATAATTATTCTAAATATAACAAAATAATTATTTTACCTAATTTTTATTTATGCTTTGAGTAAAATATATATAAAATATTCACTATTTTATTTAATTATTGGGTCATCAAATCATGTATTTTTCATTGGTTATATTTTTCATTAATCATATTTTTATATTATTATTTATTGTATATCTATTTTTATAAATTGTACCGATATTAAATTCACATCATCGTATACTCAACTAGTAATGAATATCTCTTATACAATAATATAACATAAGGTTATTCATTACTCATGAGGTATATCTTCACCGATCATATTATTTTTCTCAATCAATAAACACTAATTTTTTTTAAATATAATAATTTTAAATTTTATTAATTTAAATATCATATCATCGTATATTCTAATATCAATAAGTAATTCCTCCCATAGAACTTAAGTTCAATTAGTTTGTGTTTCAGGTAGTATAACTCTACCATCGTGAATTAAATTTCAAATTTCATTCGTGTAATATCTTTTATTTAATAAAAAAATAGATTAATTAATTTTTTATTTAAAATAAGAAAATAAAAAACCATTCACATTGATTATTAATGTACAATCAAATTATTGCATTTATATTGTTCATATTAACAAACCCATTTTTATTTGATTTCTATCAAATTATAAAAATATCTTAACTGTAAGTTTTTTTTGTCTATTGAAACATTAAAAATAAAATAAAAATTCATAAAATTTATTATTTATTGTCTTTCTCATCAGTTTTTTAACAAATAATCCCTCGATAAATAATAAATATTTATGAAATTATTATTCATCGTATCCTTCATGTATCAAGCAATAAACTTTCTGCCTTTCCTCAACAAAAGCATAATATTGAGTAATAATCTTTAGATTTAACTCATCCATAAGATTAATAATTTAAGTTAAAATATCTATCTTAGAAGTCTTGAGAGTAAAAAAAGAAGAAGAAGAAGATCATTGAATATATCAAAATTTATTGATTTATAGGAAAAAAGTGAATCAACTGCTAAGTGGAATTAAATGAATAAAATTAAAATTAAAATTTAAGTCAATTATAGTTTAAAAATCATTTCATCGATAAAGAATCAATACTTGATCTTAATTCATTGATAAAGAATCATTACTTTGATTTTTATAAAATAAGTAATTTTTAAAATTTTTCTTATTTTTTTAAAATTTTGAATGATTTAATGGACGAAAAAATGAGTGATAAAAATCGAATAGAAATAATTTAATAATATAAATGGTAAAAATATAATGATATATTTATATATTTATTTTATAAAACATACACTTCGAATTTGAAATATGGTATTGTAAACTAACTTATTAATATACAATATATATTTCATTTAAAAAGAAACAAAATTATGGGTTAGCCAATAAACAACATCCACCTAAGTTGAGTAGAAACGCTATACAAAACTAGGATATTTTGGGCTTTTTACTCGACATTATATCTAATGCTTTGATATCCCTATAACTGAAAATTATGATTAAAATTTCCAATCAAGAAAATAAAAGGAAACTGAGTAATACAAGTTGCCGAATTGGTTTAGTCTTTTTTTTCTTTTTCTTCTCTTTGACTACTTTCCTTTGTTAGAATCAAAAAATCATCAGACCTGGGCCCGTCTTATTCACCAAGACTTTGATCGAGCATTCACCACTCGATCCCCTCTGCTCATCTCCACGGTGGAGTAGCAAGTTGTCACGCAGCTGGAAGAAGGTCCGTTCACACCATCACTGATAAAGAAAAGTGGTGGTTTTATTTCATCCCTTTCATAATAATAATAAATAAATAATAATTTATTTTCAATAATGAAGTTCATTATAACATATGTAATTGATACTTAAAATTAAGAACATGTTTAAAAATAAATCTCATCTTAATTTATATAACTTTTATCCAAGCTTTGTGCAACTTTCATGTGAAGCTGTTGCTATTATCAAGAAAATGGTTTTCCTTTATCCATTTTTTTGTCAAATTATTTCCGTTCATTTTAAATTTATTATAAAAAATTAGTTTTAATAAAATAATAAAATTTTGAAGTATGATCAAAGTAATTATATTAAATTTATACATTTTTAATTCATTGAAATAAAATTATGAAATAATAATTAAATAATTCTAATTGTAGTTTTTTTTTAAATTAATTTTAATTAAAACTACTAAAAAATTACAAAGGTGTGAATAAATAAATTTAACTGAAGTATATTGATTTTTAACTAATAATAAATCATTATATCTATTATTTATTATTTTATAAAAATAAAGTTATTTAAAGATATTAAAAATAAAGTTATAAAGTGGTAAATAAATCATTTTAACGGAAATTTTTTAAAAATTAATTTTTTTATTTTTAATTAATTTATTATTTCCATTATTTATTATGAAAATAACTAATTTAAATTAAAAATAGTAAAAATAAATATATAAAGGGTGATTAAATAATTAAAACTTAAGGTTTTTAAAATTCTAGTTTTTAATTATTAATTGAATTATTTTATTTGTGATTTATTATTACACAAAGAATAGTTTTTTATTAAAAACATGCATGTGTAGATGAAGTATAATCAATTAAATACATATACAAATAAAAATTAAAAAAAAAACAAATCATTTTGTGATACATTATTCTTTTAGAAGTTAAGAAAATCAAATATTAAATATTAAAGTGTTATAGTATTTTTTTTTAATTAACATACAAACTCGTACATTCAAAATAATTATGAAATCAATACCTCTAGGTGTGTTGAAGTATAAATATTTTCTAATAAATAAGTGAAAAATAATACAATATTTTTAATTAATAAATGATACAAATTAGGAGAGAAACATACCTTGAAAATTTAAGGTAAGAGAACTTCAAAATAAATTAGTTTTGAAATATAAAATCATAAATACTATTTAAATTAATTATTTTTAGAAGTAAAACTTGATTTTTTTTAATTTTACATAAATAGAGTTAATTTTATTGGAATAATTTAATTGATGAAATAATAATAAGAAAAAAAGTTCAGAAAGAAATAAAGTCTCTATTTTAAATACTTGACGGAGAGATAAAATATTAGAAGGTAGGAAGACTTTATTAAACATAATAAATTGATGGTAATTTATTAAAAAATTATATTCCAAAAAGTTATAAAAGAATTTAAATGAGTAAATTAAAAATCAAATTATATGTCAAATGTTTATTTTTGAAAAATTATAATTGTAATTAAATAAGAATTAAATTTATTTTATTTATTTAAATTAATATATAAACAAATTGAAACCAATTTCTTGACGTTGTAGAGGAAAAGGGTAAAATGTGTGTTTGGGTTGTCTTCGTTGGAAATGATTTTGTTTTTTTTTTATGAAAGTTAAAAAGGAAATTGAGAAAAAGAAGTGGTATAGGGTCAATTTGACCAAAATGATCATTACATCCTACTTTCAAGTGCCTATTTATTTTTAAGATTAAAAAGTATAAGTGGAAAAGTAAAAGAAGAAAAAAAGAGAGGAAGAAATTGCAAAACAAAATAACTTGCAGCCATAATTATGAGAATGCAAGGCGCTTTTTATAGAAGTTATTTGTTCGTAGAGAATTTAGTTATATAATTTTAATGATTTTTAGTAAAAAAAAAAGAAATAATATAATTAAATATATTCTGTATTTTTCTTATTTAAAGGGTATATATATGTATATTTTACATATATAGTGAGATGCGTATTAAACGACCTAAATAGCACAAACTAATTTACTACAAAAATCAGATTGTTACAGGCATTTACAAACAATAGGAGGTTGTATATATGCAGGTCGTTCATGGAGAAGGATCTTAATCACCTTAGGATATCATAGCTTCACGAGGTCTTGACATCCAAGACCTCATCGTTTGATAACGAGGTACTTTTATCTGTAGAGATCAAGTTCAAACGAATTTTAGGTATATGTTTTATCCCTCTAAGAAGTAGCCTCATGCCATTATTCATCTCCAAACACAAATCTCCAATACCAATGACTTTAACCAAGCCATCATTACCCAACTTCACTGTCCCAAAGTCACTTGTTGTATAAGATGTAAAGAAATCCTCTCGAGACGTAGCATGAATGAAGGCTCCACTATCAATAACCCAATTGATCTCGTGACATGCAACGTTGACAACATCTTCATTATAAACAACAAGAAAGTCTTCTGAATTAGCGTTGGCAACTCGATCATTTTCCTTTCCAACATCTCACTTTTGTTCTTTGTCTTTCTTCTTGTTATCTCGCTTCAACTGTCTACAATATTTCTTGATGTGCCCTTTCATGCCACAGTGATGGCACTTAACATTAGAAAACATGTTGGACTTGCTTCTTCCTTTTTCTTTGCTCTTGAAACCTCTACTTTTAATCATCCCTTTTCTTTCTATAACCAAAATCTCTGACTACTGAGAAAACCCATGTGATTTTCTTCTCATTTCTTCATTCAAAACACTACTCTTAGCCAGATCCATGTTGGTTACACCATTTGGAGTTGAGTTACTGAATGACATTCTAAATGTTTCCCAAGAGTCCGACAACGTACCCAATAAACACAACCCCTGAATCTCATCATCAAACTTGATACCCATTTTAGCTAACTGATTAATTATTCCTTGGAACGTATTCAAGTGATCTGTCAACGGAGTTCCATCTTGGTACCTTAAAGCCATCAACTGTTTTATAAGAAACATTTTATTATTTCCTATTTTCCGAGCATACAACTCTTCAAGTATATTTCATAATGACTGTGCGTGTATTTCTCCACTAATATGATTCAAAACATTATCATCTACCCACAGACTTGTCGATGTAACAAAGTCCATTCTTCTTCAGATAACTTTTCTGGCTTCTCAAAGGCAAACACCGGTAAATGAAATTGTTTGACATAAAGGAGATTTTTCATTTTTTCTTTCCAAGTGTGATATTTGGAACCATTCAAAGTAATCATTCTACTCAAATTTGCTTCCATTATTCAGCACAAGAAATTCAACAATAATAACTACAGCTCTCATACCACTTTGTTACGAGAATCACAATTTCAATACGAACTTAATCAAGTTCTAAACAGCAGAATTAAACTTATTCTTCTTCTTTGTGTGAATCTTTTATGAAACAAATAAATAGAGCTCAAAATGAGAAATATGCACAAAATCAACACAAGCAATTTACGTGAAAAATCTTCCCGATGTAGGAAGGAAACAACCACGACAGTCTTCTCCAAAAATTCCACTATCAAGAAACAATTGTACAACAGTTCTGTCTAGGTAAAATTAGAGGCAAACAATCAACAACATCATCAAGAATACACTTCTTGGAAACTAACAATTATTTCAAGAGAATGAAGAAATCTAACCCAATTCGTAATCATTATTCACGATTCATATTTTTCCAAACCGGTGAGCCAAATCCAAATCCCACCATACAGATTAAAGAGTCTTGACTCGTGAACCTGACTGCAAAATGTCAACTTAATCGGACCACAAACGGCCTTCCATTAGAGCACTTAATGAAGACTTGTTGGAGAGGGAAAAACTACTCTTTTTTTTGCAGATTTCTCTAACTGTTGCAACTCTTAATTTTCTATGCAAAATACACACTCATCAAACCTTAAATGAGTATATTGGTTTGTCCATAAATAAAAGTATATATATATATATATATTAAGATTATAACATATTGCTCAAATGAGTATATTGGTTTGTCCTTAAATATATGTCTTCAATTTTAAGTTTTTAATCTAACATATAAGTTATAACGTTTACATGTTATAGTTTTTTTAAAAATTAGGACTAACGAGCTAGCTTGAACCCAACCCAACCAAGATTGATTTTTTTTGTGTTATTTGAGCTGTCACGAATTTAGGTTAAATTTAATTTCAGGTTCTTAAGGTATGACTAACCCTTATATGTTGAGGTCTAATCAAACTTCATACTGGATTCAATCAAGACAAATTATTTATGCTTTGGTTGGATCAAACTAAATTTATAAAGAAAGATAAGAAAATGGTTATTTTAACAAGTCAATGGTGTGAAACTAACTAATACAACAATTATTACATTTATTATCATAATAATTTTTTTTATAATATCAATATAATCTAATCATAATTATATTAAAATATAATTAATTATAAAAATTAATAATTTATATATTTTTATTATAACCATATAAAAATAATTACATTAATATCAATAATTATTTTTCTTTGGTCGTGTCCTATGTGTATAAGTCGAGAAGAAAAACCAAATTAGTGTATGTCCTATAAGGATAAAGATTGGATGTATTTATTAATTTATCCTTATTTGATGTATATTTTAGAATTGATCCTTGTGAGTCTATGCAGACCCCCTAAATGATTGCTATATGTATGTACCCATATATATATATATATATATATATATGTTTAATGAAATACTAAGAAACCCTCTCATTCATTGCAAATTTATTGGATGACAGGTTACCTATTATAGGCTTGTTAAGGAAAGTCTACAAAATTCATAGACTTTCTCTTCGTCATAGAGGCTGGGGGAAAAGTAGTGGAAGAAACCAAAAATGAGCTTGAAGTAGGGATCAACTTGGTGTCAATTGGTGGAGTTGGTTGATCTTAAGAGCTCGTACCCATTATACCCTTACTCTTTGGCACAAAATTTCTCTTTTTGGTTTTAGAGATGTTAGCAAGAGTTATCTTGGTGGTTGCAAAATTGTTAAGAGGTCATTCAAAGACACTCATCAGAGGTCATGTCTGCATAACATAATTAGAGTTCTTGAAAAGTATACAGCCTTCTGGTATAAACTCAAAATTAGAGTCGAACTTAGAAGAACTCCTCTTGCACTTTGAATTCTTCTTCTTCTTTGATGTCGAATGCGACTTCTGCACCACCCTAGTTTGCAATATGCTTGACCCTAAAGGTATCATCCCAACAACAACCAGTTTAGTTTCCAACAAAACATCATCCCAAGGGACAGGTTTAGGCAAAGAATTTTGCATCTTGGACAACATGAGCTTTATCTCATTGCTCATGAAAACCTAGCCTCTTTAAAATCAATCTTACGTTGCCCCAGAATGGAGATATCAATTTACTTCTATCCTCCAACTCCTAACTACCAAAAACATAAAAAAAAGAACTACTTCCAATTCATGTCGTTATCTACAAGTATGACATTCACACCCCAATCTTGTTTAGATGACATGTAAATATGTCATGGATATGAAGAATTTTATATGAGATTGTATGCCTCGTTGAACTCTAGTTGTTCGATCGTCATGCCAATCTCTTTTCCAAGTAAGGTGATACAAAATAAATACCTTCACTCATTATAAAGTAGCTAATTGTGACTTATCTGGGTCCACCTAAAGAAATCCTTGATAAAATCCAAAAGAGAAAACTATAGACCCAAGAAAAATGGGCTTCTCATGGAAAGTAGTACAACATTTTGAAAGATGTCGTAGTCAAAAGTTGTCAGACTAGGAATTTATATTCAAAAATTCTCTGAAATTTCATAAGAAACCCTCAATTTAGCTTCATCTTTTGGTCTAAATTCACATGGTATAGGCTGTGACCTCTAACCTTTAGTCCTATAAGTTGGTCATTCACCTTTTCCAGCTTGAGTTTTCTTACGCCAAACTCGAGGGACCATAATACTAGTCAAATTAGGTATGTAAATTGAAATATTGGTTGAAGCTCGGGCTTTGCTTACCGAAGGTATGGCTACAGTGAAATATAGAAAGCTGTCTGAGTCACTCAATAAGCGCATCTCGAGAGATGAGTCCGAAGCTTGTAGAAATACAGATCATTCAAAGCTTATATACTCTTCATCACTTTTACAAATCATGATACTACCTACTGTTCATAAGTTGCTTACCGACCATGTCTACTTAAAGATCTTAAAATTTGGAGCTAACCTATATAAAAAGAGGTAAAAAAATAAGGAGATATGTAGTAGTGTCAGGTAGTATGAAAATCGACCTAAAATAAAATGAATCTTTCATATCCAATCTGAAAAGAAAAAACTCAAATTATCTTAAAACATGTTAAAATAATAAATGCTTACGGTCGAACTAGAAATAATAAGATCCATCTAGAAGATGAAAATAACAAAGGTAAGACAATTGAAAATCAAGAAGAGACGACAGAGAAATTTTTGCATAAATGAATTGATAGAAGCCGAAAGGAAATGAGATCCATAGTTTTATTGATCCCTATTTATGCTCTTTCATCTCTTACCAGACGTTTCAAATTCAAAAATCAAATAGACACGCGCACACATAATAATGAAATTTACATACCGAACATGTTGGACACTTTCCTAGATCTTGTGTCTGAAAAATAAAAAAGTGGAGACTCGATGTTTGAACGTGTCATATGTATATATATCGAAGAAAAGACTTGATTAGTGTATATAATGTCGAAGTAAATACCAAACGTATTTATTATTATGTTTATTTGATGTATATTTTAAAACTTATTTTTATAAATTTATGTGTAATCACTAAACAATTATATATATCCTTATTCATGTTCAATGTAATACTAATAAACCTTCTTATTCATTAATTCACTTACTTCAACCATTTTTTAAAATTGTGAAATTAACATAACTCACCTGAAAATATAGTACGAAAGTATATTAAATACAAAGTTTAAAGCCATGAATGCGGAGTAGCGCTATAAATGCAGAGTATACTACTTGTAGAACCATAAATATGCAGAGTATAGCTATATTCAGCGGGGCATTTTTTTCTGACAACATTTATCTCTTATTATAACTACGGCCTTTAAAGCAATGAACTGACAAGAATAATTTTATTACAGCCAATAATGGCTCAAATATATGTATCTCATTAGGCATATAAAATGTTCGAAGAATAATATAAAAAAGTAGAGACAAACAATAAGTAATGTTCTGTGGGTGAGCAGGGTGATAATTAAGTAATATTACCATAATATAAGAGAATATTTATGAGTAATATAATTAAGTGTCCTTTGTATAAATAAAAATAAAGTTTATTTCTCACACTAATTTTGAACAAAATATTTTAATCTTATAATTTTAAACTAAATTAATTTAATCTCATAATTATGAAAAATATTCTCTCTAATCCCATACATTTGTTATAAAATGTATATTTTAATCATATTTTTGAATTTTTTAAAATTAAAATAGATTTTTTTTAAATTATAAGATTAAAACACTTTAATTAAAAATTAAGAAATTAAATCTCTCTTTAGCTAACGTCACTCATCATTAATTTTAAATTATTTAAAGCAGTTTAAATTTTAATATAAATATTAATTTTATTAAATTAAATTAAAATAAAAATGATAATTTTAAATGTTTTCCATCAAAATATTATTATGGTAATGATTTTTTTATTACATTTAATTAAATAAGCTTAGTTGTGAGGTTTAGTAAGGAGCTGTACATTTTTAACTAATCATTAATACCGTTAAATTAGTTGCTGAACTTATTTTACATTTCTTCTTAATTTATCTGTATTTCTATTTCTGCTTTTATATATCCACTTTCATCAAGAAATCTACCTTTCTATTTTCGATCCGTGAAAATGGCAAGAATCGATGAGATAAGTATATTATAGTAGTAAATTATCAATAACAATAATAATAATAATTTTAAATTTTTTGTTTTAAAAAATAAAAGAAAATAAAAATCTTTGATGGAAAATTAACTTTAAATTTTTATATAAAGGTACGAAAAATATTTTTAAAATAAATAAATAATTAATATATTACTTTAATAAAATATAAATATACAATAATTATTATATTATTAATAAAAAATTAATTAATTTATGATTTTAGTGGAAAAATATATACAATAATAAATATTTTATGAAAAAAATAATTGTTTTATTAATAAAATTTTAATTAATTTATTATTTTATTAAAAATATGTACAAAATAATAATTATGTTACGAGTAATATGTATGTAATTTTATGATAGTAACATATAATTTAAATATAAATGATATTTTATTTAATGAAAAAATAAATATAATACGATGATACATATAAATTTAATATTATAATAAGACATATTATTACACGGAGAAGACACGTAAATCAAGTATAATAATAATACTCGTTTTATTTATATATTAATAAAATTGAAAAAGTATAATAGTGAAGCGCGTGAGGTAGGAAGGAGAAATTAATTTGGAGTTTAAATAATTAATATAATACTCGATTTTTCTTTCTCCTTTTGGGCCCTTCATTTGGATTGGCTTTATAAATTTTGTTTTGTGTCAGCTTTTAATAATCATAGTTAATCTCAGACTCTATTAATAAAACAAAAGAATGATATTATTTTTTAAAAAGTTAACTAACGAAAACATAATGTGCAATTGACTCATCTAAGTCGTCATTTGGGATATCCAGAATAATTAAAAATGTTATTTTGAGAGTAGCCCAATTTTCAGCGTTTTGTACGATAGATATCACAATCATTGTGTTTTAATAATATTTATTATAACAACAATTTTTATATAGGTAAATAAAAAATGAGTTTTTGAGAAATAATTATTATATTATTTATTATTTTACAATAAATTGTTATAAAAATGGTATATTTCTTATCATGAGGCTAGTAGTACAACAAAAGTATGGTTAAAAAAAATAGTACAAAGTTACATGAGTGCCCATCTCTACAAATACCATAATTGAAGAAGTTATATAAATGAATGGAATTACTAGTAAATATTTTATTAAAACTCTGATTAAAATTCAATTTTCGTGTGTATCATATATATATATGTCTTACTTTCGGCTTAAGTGAGAAGGGGTTGGGAACCATAATTGAAGAAGTCTTTGGTCTTTTACCTCTAAATCTATCAAGACAGTGGCCACTGGCCAGACTATGGAGCCCACTACTCAACATTTGCTGTTTTTTTTTTTTTTGTTTGTGAGTGAAGATTTTTTATAAATTAGTAATACAACATGCACCAAGAAATGAGGCACAAGCTAGCTCATTTTTATTCTCTGAGAAAAAATAAAGAGATTGAGACCAAGAAGCAAATTAAGAGATGGGTTTGAAGACAACGGCTGAAGAAATGAAAAGGGTTCATCAAGATTTTCTGAAGCTGGAGAAACCGAAATCAAAAGATTCAAACGGAGAATCAAATGTCATCGTGACCAAAGAAGAGCTTCAGCAGCCTATGTTCAAACCCAAATATGGAAGCGTGTTTCCGGCAAAGAGAAGGTTGGTTAAAACAATGATCTTCTTCAGTATACTTGGCTATTTCTCACACTTGGCCGGCGGGTTCTGCAAAGCCAAAAGCGTAAAGACTAAGAAAAAAATCTCATTTACCCAAATTCACCTTAGCATTAATGTGTGTTCTTTGACTCTATCCCGGCCAGCCCCTCACGTTTTTTTTTATAGTTTTTTTTTATCTATCTAATGGGTTTGATTAAAAGTAGTTAATTTTCTATTCAGTAAGTTCTGTTTTTGGTAATTATTCATTGCATCGCATGGGTGCTGGATTGAGTTGTGATTACTTTTCCATTGGCTGGCTGGCTGGCTTGTTAGACCACCATATATATAAATAAGATATATATTTGTAATTTATATGCTCTGTTTAATTTTCTTGGGTTTATTTCCGTACAGTTCTGAAGCAGAGTAACAAAATCATATTTCATTTGATAATCATTAATCGACAATCACGAAAGGAAATAGAACAATAATTTTCAGATAACTTCGATCGATAATCAAACAAACCCAAGCCTCCGTCGAGGTGATTGCCTCTTATATATATATATATATATTGTTATAAACAGACACAAACTGAACTATGGGTTTTTGTAGAGATCTTAATTAAGCAGCTAATTATAATAAAGTTGTTCTAATTACTTTTTAACTTCAAGTTAAATCCATGTATAAATGATATGATAAAGAGAATTAAATTGTTTATCTCATCTCATATAGTTTAATTTAATGTCTTTAATCACATTTTATTTATATTGTTAGATAAAATAATAATATTAAATTTCATTAAAATCTCATATTAACATATACTAGTATAAATAAATGTGCAAATAAATCAACTCATCAAGATCAAAGTTGGAATCTTTTTCTTAAATTAATTTAATAATAACGATGGCAATTAAGAGATAATATCTTTAGATTTGATTTAAATTGAATGTATGATTCCGATCCAGAATTTAACCCAGCTGAAGATCTAAGTTTTGACTTTAAAGCAACGAGCAGATCTTTACAATGAAAACGAAGTAATATAACTCTGCCAACAGTGAATCTGTCACAGATTATATTGTCTTCTTCTTGCATTAACATTTTCACAAAATATTATCCGTTAAATGCATATTTACTAATTCAAAATATAAATTAATTAAAATCAGAATGAGTATTATCATGATAATTAAGAATGAATAAGAATAACTATATTTTATCAGTTTGATGTTAATTTTTTTCTGAACCAGAATAACGAATTTTCTTTTCCACTTATGTTGAAATCAACACATACAACTGACACCTTTATTTGAGTGTCGACTTTTTTTCTCTAAAAAAGTTTTCTATTCTTTTAACTATATTTTTAAATTTTAATCTTTTATATCATATTATAATTATATATATATAATTAAATTATAAGATAAATTTTTATTAAGTTAAATTTATGATTTATAGAAATACTCTAATTGAATGGGAATGAAAGAGTTATATTGACAATATTTTTTAAATTTACAATAATAAATTATTTCTTATTTTATTATTTTATATTATAAATATTTTTAAAAATATTTAAGTTAATTAATAATTTTATTTTAATATTTTATCCTTTTTTTTATTAATTGAATTGTTCACTACTTTTTCTTTCCAATCAAATTCATATTTATTAACACACTAAATTCTTTACCTTTTCTTTCAACAATTGCCACGAAATTTGTGATAACTTGTGATATATCTCGAAATTTGTTCTCCAAAATATATTATTCTAAATACAAAAGAATTTTTTTATGTATAAAATTAATTTTAATTTTAATTATTTTCAATAATATATATATATATATATTTTTTTAAAACATTAAAAAATATAAGTTTTAAGAAAAATGTTCTAAAAATATTATAAATAAAACCTTATTTATCAATTAGTTATGCAATATAATTAATTATTTTTAAGAATTAAAGTATTTGTCTAAATCCAGTATTGAAATTATTAGTTAATGGTGAATTAATTGTAATGGAATCGTCTTGTAATTAATACAATAAGTTCTGGTCAAAGCTAGAGGGATGGCGTTAACTACTTGACGACTTGGCCATACAATGGATTAAGAATCTGGTCAAGACATCTGTTTGAAATTATTCCAAAGAGGACAAAGCAAGCTTAGAAGTTATTGAATTGTGCAATTACTTCATATTCTGTATATTTTTCTTCCATTTTATTTGGTAATTAATATATTTATGAAACAATTAAATATTTTATCTCATAATTTAATAATTTTTAATTTTTAAAAATAAAAATATTATTTTAATATTAGTAAATTTTATTCCGATAATATGATAACATTTTATTTTAATTCTCTAATCAGACCATTTGTACATTGATGATTTCTCCATTGATGAGAAGTTGTATGAACAATTAAACACTCAAAAATTAATTTTCTTAGAAAAAGAAAAAGAAAAAAAATATTCATTGATGGGTGACCACGGTGATTAGAATATTACCCCTTGTAATATGAGAAAACCTAGCTATAGTTAATTTATATTAATTATTTTCATCATTAATTATTACAGGAAACTCGTTATTTACGAGAAAATAAAATGAATTAAAAAAGCACCTCAACTATTAATATACAATAATATTATTTAGTAAAAAAATTCGTTAATACATCATAATAGAAATTCTTGATATCATTCCTACTCGACAAGATCTAACTAAGTTGGATAGAAAAGATACGTACATAACTAGCCTTTTGGGCTATGTGCCCAGACATCATATCTAACGTAGTACTGATTTTTTTAGTGTTTTAGAAATCGTATCTAGTAGTAGCAGTGGTTCTTTTATTAGTGTTTTAGTAGTAAAATTTATTTATTTTTATTTTAAATTACTCTTAAATTACTTTAAATATAATTATATTTTAAATTGAAAAAATGTTGCTTAACTGAAAATCATAATTAAAATATCCTAAGAAAATAAAAGAAACATGGTAGTACAACTTGGTTTAGTTTTTAGTTATTTCATTACTTGTCTCTTTTTTCATGTGTGAAAGCTAAATTTGCTGGGCTCTATCGTACGACATAGTTATATAACCAAATCATGATAAAGTTCACATCCTAATCAATAACGAAATGATTCCATAATAAAACAAAAAATGAAATTGGATAGAAAAAGTAAGGGAAAAAATAGATGTAGTATATTTGTTATATAAAATATGAATACAAAGTCTCCTCAATATCGTATTAATATCGTGCTGTAAAAGATATGGGTATTCAAAATTATAAAATTGATAAATATGATCGTTACTTTCATGAAAATTGAGAGACGTAAAGTCATTATAGACGTGATCACACTATAGTTAAAACCCATTAGCGAAATTTGTTATTGTTTGATTTTCTTGAATTCTATTCCTATCTCTAATAATGCGGATAGGTATAACAAATTAGAAGAGTTGTTATCGTCCATCAAAATTCTACGTACTTCACAATGTGCAATCCTGACAATGACAACCAAAGGATCATCATGAGGTGATAGAACTTCCCTTCCTTCGAATACGATGGGAAATATAGGGCCTTCACATTTCAAACCATAAATGAGTTTATGTGAATCTCTCGCTTCGTGGGAATACCTCTTCGTTGAATTACTAGAGTGACCTCACATTATTGTCCACCAAAAATGTATGAGTTATTCACACATCTGATTGAAAGGGTTGCTTAGGTCTGTTGTTTTCTTGGGGAATTGGATTAGGATGGATATATTCTCTTTGATTATGGAAGGTTATTTAGCTCCATATTCGGTCTCTGTGGACATCTATTCGCATAAACTAAATCTCCCAAATGTCATTTAGAAAAAAGATGTTCAATTTTCCACTTAAGACGTTCGAAAACTTTTGTCCAATGACATGGGTCTTTATAAAAATCATAATACTTGTTGGGATCTCTAACAGGAGCTCTCATAGGTTGTATCCAGTTTACTCGATTAATATGTTCCATCCTTTTTACAACTTAAGTCAGCAACACATGCAATGGTGGGCCCCTAAAAAGAGACAATGCTTGCTCCCGTCCCAATTATTTCCATGTTTGTTATTACTAATTTTGAAATAAAGAAGGTTAGGGCATATGTCCCCTAAGGTTTCCTCTCTTCTTTATTTTTAACAAGAGGGGGTTTGTCTAAAGTCCAATTCATTGAAATTTTTATTGACTTTAACTCTTTTTCTATATTGACAAACTTTTAGGCCTCTTGATAGACCATATCCAAGGATCAAAGAGTAGTTTTGGGTAGCTTAATAGGTTGCTATCTCTTTTAATTATTTTACTGAAGGCCTCGAAAGTAATAGAGTCAGGGAACTACGAGATTTCCATTTTTTTGTTTTAAACCTCATCATATAGGTGTCTATGGTCTTATCATTTTCCTATACAATTGAAAAAATGTAATGGGACTCCTTTTCATATCGGCTTGTTACAAGCGTAGTTAGTGATGAATTTTTTTATCAAATCATCAAAGCTTTTTATACTATTGGGTAGTAACTTAATGAATTATTGTTGTGTCGTTTACTGAAAGGTGATAGTGAATAATTTATAGTACATATTATCTTTCTTGTTATTTAGGATGCTTACAACTGTCATGGTCATTTGGAAATGAATTATATGTGCCATTGGATATTTTGTCCCCTTGTAAGTGAGACATTTTGGGGGAGAATTTTTTGGATATGGAGTCACTTGCTCAATAATATCAAAGAAAGTTGAAGCCGACAACTAGTCATTCACAATTTTGATATCATTCAAGAGACGTAGTTTTTCCTCATTTTTAAGTCTATTGTTCACATTGATCTCCATTTTTTCCCTCTATTTCTTTTTATATCTATCGTGATCTTAGTTCTTTGTTATCATTTTGAGATCTTACAAAATCTTATTGTAATTCCACCACTTGTATTTAAAGCCTCCTCAATTTAACACCTTTTTCGTGAGATGAGCTTTCGTAGCTATAGCTAACAGAACTAATTCTACATAGAAAAATTTCGGTCATCCTTGGTGCATTGTTATCAAATGTATGTTGTATAAGTCATACCCTATACCTCGATGAGATGTGAAGGTTGGTGATATATGGGGTAAATGATTGTTGAGGTCGAAATTCAAAATTGATTGAATTGGACTATTTCTTAATTCGAGATGAAAACAAGGACTGGTCATAATGACAAGGATGGATTTTCCTACTACATGGATTGATTCTCCTTGGATATAAAAATAAAGGTCTCAAATAATAACTATGGACTAGAAAGATTTTAAAAACCCATATGGTGCCAATATTTTGGAGAATTGCTTGTGTGTAAAGGATTTTAGTGAGATGTTTAGAAGAATACAACATTTACATCTTTTATTCACCTCACTGGTAAGGTATATATAGATATATAAGAGGTAATTGTAAGTGTTACATTGGTAGTGCTCTATACAAGATGTTAGAGTTGACTTAAACATAATAATTTCACACTAGATATCAAATCGCTAATCATAGGTCGTATGAGATATCCCTTATATAGACTTACAAGGAACTTTATGAGGTTGCACAAAATCCATGTTAAGAGGATTGTCATCAAGTCGTACTAAATCGATGTCAATATTTGACTCGATCTTGCTTTATTAGGTTGCAAGGTCTTCTTACTCAGGTCGTTTAAAATAGAGTACATTCAAGGTTCCCTGACCAAGATTGGATCAATTTTTTAATCGTGTCAGGTTGCCATATACGAGCTACTAAAGATATCACGTCCTATATTCGAGCAAGGTACACCAAGTCTTTAAGGTCACGTACCAACTACTTTTAAGATACCTAACATGTACTACTAGGAACGAAGCTTATTAGGGGTATATAAGACTATAGTCCCATCTAAAATTTCCACAAAAAATTAGTTGAATGAACTCATTCTTTTATTTTATGTGTGTTCTGTATGTGTTATTATCAAATTAATATATTCGTAATTTAAGTAACTTTTTATCATTATTAAATTTTTTCAAATATTTATGTTCACATTTATGTAGATTATTAGTTATACACATAGAATAACTAATTAAAATGAAATAAAAAAATTTAACTCAAAATAAATTATATACATATATTTTAAGAAATAATTTTACATAGAATACGACATATATTGATATATAGTATAACTAATTGTCATAACCATTCATGCTTATTATAAGAAAAAAATGTGATAAGTGATATTAAATTAATATAATTACTAATAAGTGTATACAATACGTGACATATAATATTTTATTATCTTTTAGTTTTAGTTTTAAATAAATATATATCATGTTAAAATATTTAAAGTGTTCCATTAATAATTTTTTTGAGATTTTAATACTTAAATTATATTAACATTTTAGATTTAAATATGTTTCTTTTATTTTTAGTTTTAAAGTAACAATAATTAGTTAATTTAATATATTTATGTATGAACTTTATTGTATTTTATTTTTTTTTATTTTAAATAAATTTCCATAAAAAATTACAGTAAAATATTAACAAGAAAATCCTAAATTTTGTATTGTAATATGATAGAAAAAAAATAATTATCAATCTTCTAAAAAAGGGGGGCGCAGTAAGAATAAATTTTTTAAGTGACAGGTTGGTTGAAGTCGTAATTTATTTTATACGTAACCACAATCAATTAAACTTTCTATTATAAATTATTTGATAATAAATAAAGTCATATTTTATATGATAGTAAAAAATAAGATATTTTTTAAAATGTAAAAAATTATATTAAATTTTTTATTTACTTATATATAAGATATTAATAATAATCATATAAAAATAAAGAGATGAGTTTGAAGAAAACGGATGAAGAAATGAAAAGGGCTCTGAAGGGGGAAAGCTCATAAAGTGGTTTTGCCCATCGAAGATTTTCTGAATTTAATTTTTAATTTTTATAATATAATATACATATATTATTTTTCATATATGTAAAAAACATTATGTCCAAAAATATATATATTAAAAATAAAATTATATAAATAATTAAATCATATCACAATAAAAATAAAAAATGTCTTATTTGATTTACAAGTAATCTTTCTTTTTCTTTTTTTCTTTCTAAAAATGAATGTTTTAAAGCAACGATTAACGAGAATCGCATCATTATTAAAATTTATAAAAATTATTGTTTTTATCGAAATATATATTATTATAATATAAATTAATAATTTATCAATAATAATTTTATCTGATAATAATAATGTATAATCAATATAATATATTAAATAAATATTTTATATATTTTTATTATTATGAAAATAATTGATTCATCATACAACAAAATAGTGGTGTAAGTTTTTAATAATTATAGTCAGACTATTAATTAATTAAATAAAAGAAAAGAAAAGAGGCAAAGTAGAAAAGTGAAGTAAACTAAAAAAAACAGAATCAATGACACTCATGAGAATAATTAAATTATTAGGATTGAAAAAGAAATAAAAATGTTATGATATAAGCATGACAAATTGTGAAGTAATTTGTTTAAAATATTCGGTTAGCTGATCAACTTTATGAATATAAATAATATTTTGCGAGTGGCCGAGTTTTCAGCGTTTCAATCATCATCGATCGTCGTCATCACCATGATGCGTATTACTAATTATATTTCTTATCATGATATTGATAGTATAAAAACATAAGTATGTATGTTGGATAAAATTTATCATTTAAATATATACTATTTTTGGATAAAATAATGTGAAAAAATTACTTAAAAAATTGATAACAATGATTCTATCTCTATATATATCCGCGGTAGGTACCACCTGTACCAGTGATTCTCATCCTGCCTTTGTTTTTTATTTATTTATCCAGTATCTCTATTTTGTTATATTAGTTTATTTCAAAAATATATGAAACTTTCTTTCTCAAACTAAACAATATTTTACTATTTTCCTAAATCAATAAATTTTCCTAAACAGTAAAACCAACTTATAACACTTGATATGAAAATACTAACATTTAATGTTAACACCTATAAAAATTATCTAAAAAATAAAAAAAAATAAAAAAAATGTGTTTAAAGTAGAAAAAATATATTTCATTTAAAATAAAAGAAATTAAGCTCAAATTATTCCTGATAAAGATAATTTATACTATTTGATTCTTAAACATTGATTTTGAGTTCATTACAATTTTTACACTTTATCATGAAATACTATTTAGGACAAAATCTAACTAATTATCATATACTTCATAATATGTTTTCAAAAATTAATATAATCATACAAAAGATTTAACTATTTATTTAAATTTGTTTTAAAGAAATGATAAATTTGTGTGAGAATTTTTTTTTAAAACTATTACTAAAATTCTAAAAATTATTAAATTATACAAAGAAAATAAAATCAAATGTAATAAAAATGAAATGTGATCATAATTTTTTTTTAATTGTTAAAATTAAGCATAGTAACTTTTCACCACACTCAACATAGAACTTACATTGTCCTCAATGTAAAAATTATAAATTAAAAATAAAGAAAAAAAAGAAGAAAAATTAACTATTTTCTAAGAATGTGCAAGTAGTGATAGAGAAATGCAGGTGCATCCATCATGATCATCATTAAAGTTCACATAGATATATTGTTGTGTACTTCTAATATCTCAACAAATATTTTTAGTTATAACAATTCTAAAATTAATCACATGCAATAAAACTAAAATAAACAAAGAAAATTAAATAAATAAAACAAATAAAATAAAATTACCTAAAATGATGGGTTGCCTCTCATCCAGCGCTTAATTTAACGTCTTCGTAAGACATAACTTGTGTGATTTCATTTTAAATAAACTCAATATCCCTATATCATTGCGTCAATCAAACATACAGGTAGGATAAGTTTATCTACCTATACTTTTTAAGTCATGCCCTATATATTTTTAAAATTTTATTTACTTAAAATTAAGGATATGATTGTGGGTTTTAGATAACTTACTTCTAGGTGCAAGTCAAATAAGCAAGACATCAAAACGTATTTGTACCTAGATCTAACAAAACAACTATCTCTTTCTACTACAAAGTGTAATTAAAAACTTTAAACTTTTGGAGATAACTTCAAATATTTAAAAAAAAACTAATTTAACACTGAGTATTAAAATAAATACTAAACAATAAAGATTAAAATTAAATAAAAGAAACAGACAAAAGAAAAAAATAAAGTTAGTAAAATAAAAATAAAATAATTATAGAGATTATATAATACAAACAAATTTTATACAAATTTTGATACATATAATTATATAGACTTAAACTATTCATATTTGTATTACACTCTATCTATCATATAATACAAACATATTTTTTATATAAAAATATATATATGATAAAATTATACAGAATATAATACATTATATCTAATATATGATAGAAACACATTATTATACATATTATATTATACAGTATTTATAACAGTTAAGTTAATCTCTAAGTTAAATAACATAGTCAATATTAACTAAAATTACTCCCACGAAAGAATGATGGGGCAAAGTCTTCTTAAAAACCATCATCCTAAATAAAACAATGTTTCCAAGAAAGACTAGTGGCACAAAGGCTTTCAAGAACTAATCTTTTTGATAAAATTCCCTTAGATCTCTACTTTTCACGCTATTACACAATTAGTTTTTTTTATTAAAAAATAAAATTAAAAATTAAAAACACTACTTGATTTAAGTAAGATCGAGATACATACTTTCTCCATTTGAATGTTAACGGAAAATAAATGATTTGAAGTTTCATTAGTTATTTTGTGCCTTGTCTAGTTAATTGTTAAGACAATGTTTTGTGTGGATCTTACATAGATAGTGGAGAAGTATACACTTGGGGATGAAAAAAATGTGCAACAAGGTTAGTTTTTTTATTACAATAATTCTTTTGCTACTTGCTATACTGTCTTCTCTAAGAAAAATAATCGAATGAGTATTAGAAATCGATCAACAAAATGCTATCATCTATGAATGAAAGTTGTTTTCAACATTAATAATTAGATCGTTGAAAAATGTTAACCAAACCTGATTGGACTGAACATTTTTATAGGCCAAATGGTCCGGTCCGATTTGGTTAAAGCAATATGAATGGTTCAGTTTGGTTAATTTTTTTTTACTAAAAACCGGACCACGGACACCCTTAGAGGAAAGTTAGGTGATCCGATAAAACATTGGTTTTCTTCTTAGGTAATGTTTGTGGCTTAGGTTGTTTTCACCTAAAAAAATTTATGTGTTATTCTTTCATTGTTGCACTTTATATTTACACGCAATTATATGTCTGATCATTTTGTTTAGGTTATTAAATTATAAATTGATAAAAATTAAAAATAACCTATTTATTCTTCCTAGGTTAATTAGGTTCGTATTTTACGTACTTTCAATTTTATTAAGACTTTAGGATTAATTACGTTTTTTATGGCACATCTATAAGTTAGTTATAAATATTTCTAAAACGTTTACTTAGTTACAATTATGTCAAAAATATATAAATAATGATAAAAATATGCTCAAATATTATTAAAACTTTAGGATTAATTACTTTTTATAATGTCTAAGATGTATGAAATTAGTTATAAATATATCCAAAACGTTTATTTAGTTATAATTATGCCTATAACGTATGTGTAAAATTAAAAACCCTTTTTTTTATATCCATGACGTATGAGATTAGTTGTAAATATGTCCAAAATATTTATTTAATTTCAATTATGTCCAAAATAGTTTTAAATAGCATTTTTTATGGTTAACCTAAATTATGGACATAATTGTAACTTTAAACATGTCTAATATTAAATATATTTTTATTATTATCCTTACGTTATAAGTATAATTATAATTAAATAAATATTTTATATATATTTATAACTAACACAACAATACGTCGTGGATATAAAATATAATTAACTTAAAATATAAAAATTAAAATTCAATTTTCTTAACTCAAATTAAATTAAACAAAATTCTTTTCCATATAAATAAAAGAATCTTAGCTTACAAAATAACTAAACATTAAAATAAAAGTATTATTTTTTATTTTTAACTTAATGGGATATTAATTAAATATGTTATTGCATAGTGGAAACAAATATAGAAGATTCCCAAATTGGTTATAACATTCTTTGGTCTTTTATCTCAAAATTAGTTATTAAGACAGTGACCTAATGGTGACTGTATGTAGCCGACTTTAGTTAACATGTGGAAATTTTCGAAGATTAATGATCTGCTTCTAAATATATAATAGCCGGTAGCAAAAATTGAAAAAATAAATAAATTAATAAATAAAAATAAAAAAGAATAACTGGTCAATGCATATGCGAACCTTCCACCTGTCACGTGAAATGGAAAAAAATAAATAAATAATGAAATAGGACTGAAATTTATGTATTAAAATTGGTAATGCAGGCTTTTTTAAATATATAAATATATATATGCCACGTCAGAAATTCTCTCTGTTATTTGTTAGTATGTATTTAACGGACATCTCAATCACATCTCACTCAGTTACATTTTTTATATATTTTGTTTCATGTGTGAACTACACTTATAATAAAATTTAAGTGAGATATCTTTATCTTTTCATTTTGTTAGAATAAAAAAATCATCAGGCATTTTCCTAACAATTTTAATATTTTTTTAATCATATATCCTTTATGTTTTTTATAGCATTTTTGTTAACCTTTCTAGAATATATTTGACCTTTGATTTTAAGAAAAGTATACTAATAAGTATTTAAATTCTTTAGAAGTAATATAATTGACTACATAAAATAAAATCTAAAAACTTAATATAAATAAGCTCAATGAATTTAAAATATTTATTTTAACTCTATAAATTATATTACTTCCATCTCCAAATATCTGGTTACAATTTAATAGCTAGGCATCAATTTCAAAAGTGTTGGTTTAAAACTCTATAAATATTATAGTAATGTATATTTGAATTATTTGTAACTCCATTAATCAAAGTCATTATAATTTTGAACATTTTAATTACTATTACTTTTTAACTTCATCTCTATCCTTTTTTTTTTTTGTTCTTTATTTCGTTGTTTTGGTTAAATTACCATTTAACCCAACCAAAAAAAAAATCCCCAGCTGTTAACCTTTTTTTTTTTTTCTATTTAAGAGATGGGTTTGGAGAAAACCGATGAAGAAATGAAAATGGTTTTGAAGGGGAAAGCTCAGAAAGTGGTTTTGCCCATTGAAGATTTTCTGAAGCTGAAGAAACCGAAATCAACCGATCCAAACGGAGAATCAAAGGTCATCGTGACCAAAGCAGAGGAAGAGCCTATGTTCAAACCCAAATATGGAAGCGTGTTTCCGGCAAAGAGAAGGTTGGTTAAAACTATGATCTTCTTCAGTATACTTGGCTATTTCTCACACCTCGCCGGCGGGTTCTTCAAGGTCAAAAGCGCAAAGACTAAGAAAAAAAATACCATTTACCCAATTTCACCTTAGTGTTGTGTTTTCTTTGACTCTTCCTAGCCCCCCTCAGTTTAATTAATTAAAAGAAGTTAATTTTATGTTAGTATTAATAGAAACTCATATCTAACTGATAATTCAAAATTCAGTCTATGAATTAGAGGATTCTTCGAGCTTATATGCAGCATTGATGTTGAAGTCTTGATCGACGTAGTACTAAAGTTCCTTAACACTTTCGTTTCACCGAAACGGCGAAGGTAAGCGAACAGAGTATATCTTGAGCTAGTGACGATTAAGTACTAAAATTTTGCTGTAAATATATATAACCTTAGATAATCCTTTATTTATTTTGTAACTTGAATTTTGAGATAGAATTAGGCTTGTAAGTTCTGTTTTTGATAATTATTCTGTGTGTAATGGTGGGTGCTGGATTGAGTTGTGATTACTATTCCACTAGCTTGTTATATAAATGAGATATCTTTGTAGTTTATATGCTCTGTTTTTCTGTCGTTTATTTCCGTACAGCTCTGAAGCAGTAAATCCAATTTGATTTGATAATCTCGAAATCAGTAATCAATCGACAATCACAGAAAGGAAATAGAATAATTTTCAGAAAAACTTGGATAATCAATCAAATCCAATACTCCAGGTGATTGCCTCTAATTGTTATGAACAGACACAAACATGATTATGGGCTGGGTTTTTGGAGAGATCTTAAGCAGCTAATAAGTAATAAGATTGTTCTTAACTTTTAACGCCAAGTTAAATCCATGTATAATGATATGGCCAGTTTCATGAAACTTCATTAATGTATGTACAAATAAATCGTCAAAGAAAGATAAAAATTAGAATTTTTTTCTTAACGATGAAGTTAGCATGTAAATTTTTTAATATTATAAAATAAAATTATTTTATTAATTTAATATTATCGGTTAGCATGTAGCATTTAACATTTAACATTATTTAAATAAAAGTAAAATAAATTGAAAAGGAAGATCATTTTATAGTTGAAAAAGTAAGCATCCCCTATTTTCTTTTAAAATATGCAAAGGGTATTTGTCTAAAAAGTTCATATATTTTATAATAGTTTAAAAAATTACATATATTAGGTTTTATTTTAAAAAAGGATAAATTAAACAATTTATCGATAATTATATATTTTTCTCTCTCTTCCACTCTTCCCGACAACTTTTTTTTCCCTTCTCGTGAGCAACTCTTTTTTTCTCTCCTTGAAAAAATCAAACTTTACATTTTTTTTCTTCTTAAAAAAACCAAAAATAAAATATCCTCATTTATTAAATTTTAATAAATAATATATAATTTTTTATAACAAATAACTTATCAAAATATAAAATAATTTAAAATAATAATAATAAATTATAAAATTTTAAATTATTAAAAACTTTACTAAATAGTTATAACCATTTTTATGAAAAATTATTGATATTTTTTTTAAAATAAATTATTTAAGATTAAAAAATTAAAAATAGATTACATTATAACACATATCTCTAATATTATTATAATTTTTATTTTTATTAAGATAACAAATATTTATTAATAATAATTTTATTTAAATATTAAAATATAATTAATTAGATATATTTTATTATATTAATAATAAAAATAATTATAATAATATTATATTAGATAATATTTTGACGCAAAGTTTGCGTAAAATGTTCTATATTTGTATTTATATCTTGTAGAAAGTTGGATATAGAGGTTTTCGATTTTTTTAATAATTTAATTATTTTTATGAATATTATTTTTATATTATAATTATAATTTTTATGAAATATATTTAATAATAATAATAATATATTATATTATTTATGAATTATCAAAATACTTAGCGTATCATTTTCATATAAATTTATATTTATTTTATTATAAAATAATTTATTTTTATTTTTTTAAAATAAAACTTTAATATATAATATAATAAAAGAGATTTATGTATTTAAAATTAATTATAAATTTATAAAATGTTAATATTTTTTATGTTTATAATAATTATGTTTTATAAAATAGAGTTTATATATTTATTTATTTATTTTTAAATAAAATTGATTAAAATATATATTGTCAAATTTAAGGTTAAAATGTGCCCTTTTTTAAACTAAAAATAATCTTAACTCTTTTTTCAAACTATTGTAAAAAATACGACCATTTTAGACAAATCCCCTATGCAAAATGAGATGATTAGATAGATGCCCCGAAGATTAAAACTGAAAGAAGAAAAATATGTTTACTGTATGTGTCCTTCGTGATCAATTTTACTAAGTTTTTCTTAGGATTAATCTCATTAAATATGTTTAGTAATAATTCTGATATCAATTAAAAATTTATAAAATATGAATCGAATTAAGCTAGAGAAATAAATAAGTTATTTTTGTTTCATGTCTTATAAACTTTCCATCACATTATATGTAATTTCTCTAATACAACTTAAGTTCAATTGATTTGTATTTCAAGTAGTATGCTCTTATCATCATCAATTCAATTTTAAATTTCAATATTGTTTATTTAATAAAGAAATGAATTAATTGACCTTTTTATTTAAAATAAGAAAATAAAAAACAATTACATTGATTATTAATGTACAATCAAACTACTGCATTTATATTGTTAATGTCATCAAAACCCATTTTTATTCTATTTCTATTATCAAACTATAAAATTATTTTAGTCAATTTTTTTCATCCATTAGAACATTAAAAATAAAATAAAAATTCATAAAATTTATTATTTATTATCTTTCTCACTAATTTTTTAACAACTAATCCTCTGATAAACAATAAATATCTATAAATTTACTGTTTATCATATCCTTCTTATATCAACCAATAAACTTTATACTTTAATTTCCTCAACAAAAGCATAATATTGAGTAACACTCTTTAGATTTAACTCTTCCATAAGATTAGTAATTTAAGGTTTATGTAAAATATATATCTTTGAAGTCTTCAGAGTAAAAAAAAGAAGAAAAAGAAGAAGAAGATCATTGAATATATCAAAATTTATTGATTTATAGGAAAAAAGTGAATTAACTGCTCGATGGAATTAAATGAATAAAATTAAAACTAAAATTTAAGTAAGTCAAGCACAGCTTCAAAATCATTTCAACTTGATCTTGATAAATAACCATAAGTTATTTTTATAATTCTTCTTATTTCTTTTAAATTTTTAATGACTCAAATGGTAAAAATATATGATATATTTATTTTATAAAACACACACTACTTCAACTTTGAAATATGGTATTATTGTAAAATAACATATTAATATACAATATATTTATTTTTTCTCCCTTTGACTGCTTTCCTCTGTTAATTAGAATCAAAAAATCATCAGACCTGGGCCAGTCTTGATTCACCAAGACTTTCATTGAGCATTTGCCCAGAACTTGTCCAGACTTTCTTTGACTACTTTCGTTGAGCATTCACCACTCGATCCCCTCTGCTCATCTCCACGGTGGAGTAGCAAGTTGTCACGCAGCTGGAAGAAGGTCCGTTCACACCATCACTGATAAAGAAAGGTGGTGGTTTTATTTCATCCCTTCATAATAATAATAATAATAATAATAATAATAATAATAATAATAATAATAATAATAATAATAATAATATCCGTTCACACCATCACTGATAAAGAAAGGTGGTGGTTTTATTTCATCCCTTTCATAATAATAATAAATAAATAATAATTTATTTTCAATAATGAAGTTCATTATAACATATGTAATTGATACTTAAAATTAAGAACATGTTTAAAAATAAATCTCATCTTAATTTATATAACTTTTATCCAAACTTTGTGCAACTTTCATGTGAAGCTGCTGCTATTATCAAGAAAATGGTTTTCCTTTATCCATTTTTTTGTCAAATTATTTCCGTTCATTTTAAATTTATTATAAAAAATTAATTTTAATATAATAATAAAATTTTGAAGCATGATCAAAGTAATTATATTAAATTTATAATTTTTTAATTCATTGAAAGAAAATTATGAAATAATAATTAAATAATTGTAATTGTAATTTTTTAAAAAATTATTATTATATATATTAATTATTATTTTAAAAAATTAATTTTAATTAAAACTACTAAAAAAATTACAACGGTGTGAATAAATAAATTTAACTGAAGTATCTTGATTTTTAACCAATAATAAATCATTATATCTATTATTTATTATTTTATAAAAATAAGATTATTTAAAGATATTAAAAATAAAGTTATAAAATGGTAAATAAATAATTTTAACTGAATTTTTTAAAAATTCAGTTTTAATTTTTAATTAATTTATTATTTCCATTATTTATTATGAAAATAACCAGTTTAAATTAAAAATAGTAAAAATAAATATATAAAGGATAATTAAATAATCAAAACTTAAGATTTTTGAAATTATTAAATCATTTTGTTTGTGATTTATTATTACACAAAGAATAATTCTTTATTAAAAACATACATGTGTAGATGAAGTATAACCAATCAAATACATACACAAATAAAACAAAATCATTTTGTGATACATTATTCTTTTAGAAGTTAAGAAAATCAAATAGTAAATATTAAGGTATTATAGTATTTTTTTTAATTAACATACAAACTCGTACATTCAAAATAATTATGAAATTAATACGTCTAGGTGTGTATCGATATATAAATATTTTGCAATAAATAAGTAAAAAATAATATAATATTTTTAATTAATAAATAATGCAAATTATGAGAGAAACACACCTTGAAAATTTAAGGATGAGAGACCTTCAAAATAAATTAGGTATGAAATATAAAATCATAAATACTATTTAACTAAAACTTGATTTTTTTAATATTACATAAATAGAGTTAATTTTATTAGAATAATTTAATTGATGAAATATTAATAAGAGAAAAAGTGTAGAAAGACATAAAGTCTCTATTTTTAATAGTTGACGGAGAGATAAAATATTAGAAGGTAGGAAGAATTTATTAAACATAACAAATTGATGGTAATTTATTAAAAAATTATATCCCAAAAAGTTTTTAAAGGATTTAAATGAGTAAATTAAAAATCAAATGATATATCAAATGTTTATTTTTGAAAAATTATAATTGTAATTAAATAAGAATTAAATTTTATTTATTTATTTAAATTAATATATAAACAAATTGAAACCAACTTCTTGGTGTTGTAGAGGAAAAGGGTGAATTGTGTGTTTGGGTTGTCTTCGTTGGAAAGAATTTTGTTTTTTTATGAACGTTAAAAAGGAAATTGAGGAAAAGAAGTGGTGGAAGGTCAATTTGACCAAAATGATCATTATATCCTACTTTCAAGTGCCTATTTTAAGATTAGAAAGTATAAGTGGAAAAGTAAAAGAAGAAAAAAAAGGGGGAGAAATTGCAAAACAAAATAACTTGCAGCTATAATTATGAGAATGCAAGGGGCTTTTTATAGATGTTATTAATATTAGAATTTTGAATATTTTTCAAGTAGCAAAGAATGCACATAAAGATTTATGAAAAAAAAAATTCAAGTAATCTTTAAATATATATCGTTAACATACTTTAATATTTAAAATTTTAATTTGCATAAGATATTATATATTAAAAAATCCTTAAATTTATATTTTTAAAATATTTTAATCTTTAAATTTTATTAAAATATGACTTTAATCGTTAAAATTTAAAGTTTAAAATCTAAAATGTATATATTTTTTTTCTCTAAAATTAGAACTTAAGTATGATAATGAAAATTTATTAATTAAAATACTTTAAAATATAAGTTTAATGACTTTAGTATCACCCACCAATTTTTATTATATTAACTTTGTTAATTGACATATATATGTATAAATACACACATTAAATAATCAAAAATAATAATAATACTATTTCATTTACAAATTACAATATTAAAAATCATGATCGTATAATTTTAATACAATTATATGCTTGGTTGTAAACTTAAATTGTTTCCTATCATACAAAAATAATGTAATTATGTAAAAAAAAAAATCATATGACCATAGGTTATGGGTCTAAAACGTCTTAAACATTTAACTTAATGTTTTTTGAATTTTGAATTATAAAATTATATAATTTAGTTTTTTATTTCATATCAAATTAAAATAAATTATAAATGATTTTAAATATAATTTATAAATAATTTTAACTTACAATATTATACGACTTGTTATCAAATATTATATAAATTAATTATAATATAATTCAATACAGTTCAATCAAATATGATTATACTTACTTATCCGATATGGTGTACCAAACATACTATAAATATAATCATTAAAAATTTATGAATTAAATTAAAAGTTTATAAAATAAGAACCTAATAAGTCTAGAGAAAGATGGATAGATTATTTTTAAATTTTATCACTTTATAATTTACTAACCTAGATAAAGTAATTAAACATTCAATTGAAAGTAAATTGTAAAATAAAAAGTAACATATAATATTTTTAGTTAGAAACAACTTACGCTACAAGCATAACTTAAAAAGAAAACTATCGATCCATCGGATAACCTAACTTTTCACTATAAAAATTAAACGTTTAAGTACAAACTCAGACTTATATTACCTTTTTTAGGATACTGCTCCAATATTTACCTGACTTACAAACTCCTATTCTATTTTTATAATTTTTAAGATTATCATGAGCGACATTCAGACCAATGTTCTAATAAACTCCTCATCAATTAAACACGTTAGGATTAGTACACAAAAAAACACAGACGTTTGTATGTGTTTTAAAATGAATTTAATATGCATAATCTTAAATAAATTATTCAAATCATATATCAATTAAATCAAATTAATTAAATTAATTAAATATGTTTAAATAATTATAATTTAATTTGAATAGTGTGTAATTGAAATATAAAATGATGTCATAAATTTTTTTAATTGTAAAATTGTGTTATATGAACATAAGTATGTTATTTTAATCGTTAAAAGTTTTAAAAATAGTATTTTTATTAATTTCTTAAAATTAAATTACGACACTACTAAATATCGAATTCAAATTTTAATATACATAATTCAAAAAAGAAAAAAAAAAGCGAATACTAAGAACTCGGAGTTCACGGAAGTAAGGGGCAGGGAAACGATGAGTTATATGCTGAAGACCCTGACGAAGAAAAAAGAGGTGGATTCGATAATCAGAGACACCATTGACAAAGTCCTCGTCCTTCGCTTTGGCCGAGCTTCAGATCCCGTCTGTCTTCAACTGGACGACGTTGTATGTCATCTTTTTCTTTTTCTTTTTTTTTTTGGTTAGGGTTTTCTTCATTTATATTATATTTAAAGATTAATTCATGAATTAATAAATTTAATTTAGGGCTTCATTATATTTATAATATTTTTCTTTTAAATACAGCTTTATAAATCAGCCAGAGAGGTTTCTAAGTTCGCAAGCTTAGCACTGGTAGATATCGATTATGATGAAATTCAAGTTTACGTCAAGTATTTCGACATCACATATACACCTTCCACAATTTTCTTTTTTAATGCTCATCACATGAAGATGGATTCTGGGTAATTGTTTTCTTTCTTTTGAATTCAAGTTCAATTTCGTCTTTTGATGATTCTTTGTTAGCTGGATATGTTTGCCCTTATCACTCAAAATGGTAACTTTTTCATGCGACAAGCTTTCACAAAATCATAGAATGACTATTTCTGTAATTTGGTTGAAATTTTTATACATAGTTGTTAAGATTTGATTATTAATTACTACGGAATAGTATGTTCACATGAATTATTGTGCTAGAAAAATGATTCAATTTTTAGGAAAACTTTTATTAGATGTTACCATATTAATAATGTGGATGTAAAAGTAAATGTAAGTTTATGTTATTAACCTTTCTTTTCATTTTGACGCAGAACAGCAGATCATACAAAATGGGTCGGAACATTTCAACAAAAGCAGGACTTTATTGACGTTGTAGAGGTACAAGACATTTAAGATATATTATAAAAATATCATCAACATAATCAATTTATCAAAATCTCATATGGTATAAATTTGTGGATGTAACTGTTCTATCCAAATTTCTTCCAAAAAAAAAAAAACTGTATTATCCAATCAAACTATTCTACATCATATAAGATATATCACAAATTTTTAATATTTAGACTTTTCCTTCGTTATTTTATGGCATTTAAAGCCTTTTTTTCTTTAACCTATGCAGGCAATATTTAGAGGAGCCATGAAAGGCAAGCTGATAGTCAATTGCCCCTTACCACCGGAACGAGTACCAAAATACCAGTTATTATACAAAGATGTATGAAAGGTGAATGCCTCAGCATTTCGTATAAATTCGATATGTGGGAGATGTAACTAACTGTAAATTTAGTTCTATGACTTTGAGAAGCTATACATCAACGAACATGAATGGAAAAGTTAAATATCAAATTTGGTTATCGTATGAATTAAGCCCTTAGCATTTTTTTGGCAATGCCAACCCATATCCGAAATCAATTTGAAAATCTTCACCTTTTATTGAAGGATAAAAACGTGTTACAAATTCTTATCATGAGCAACAAATGACTGAGCCTTAGCAGCATGAGTTAGTATCTCAGAGGTAGCTAAACAAGTTTACGAATGTAGAGAACATTATTTGGATCCTTATTTTTTGTTGGAACAAAATCTAGCGAGCATCATTTGACAAAAGATGGATTGTGTTGGTTTTAACTGGTCTAGCATTGCATAGATCATCAACAGAGTCTCTTTCAAACACTGCATCCATACCCATTCTTGTACCTGTGGAAAGCATGCACCATTTTTAGACACTGTTTAAAAGAAATTGTTGCAATGTCTCGTGGTTTACCCTCTCTTGTTTGTTTTTCTCTGCAACGAATTATATATTATTATTTTCCATAGTCATCTAAACTAGAGCTCTAGCACGATACGTTGCTTCACCATAATTGGTACTTTAGAGTGTTTAAGTTTCTCCAACTTTTAGGTGATTAATACCTATGCACATGGAAATGATACCAAATCGACGGTCCTTGCCCCGGCGCTTCATCTCACTTAACAAAGTTGCAATGCAGCAGGCACCTGAAAGGCATTCGCATTTAGAGTGTCAATTGAGACACGAATACCTGACAAACACTACTAATCCAGAGAGAATAATCTTTAGAGTAATACAAGTGATATACTAGTTTTATCTGCAATCTTAAAGGATATGTTGTTTCATAATTAATGTAAGAGGAGCTATTGAAACCTTTATTTACCTCATTAATTTCAAACAGATCAACATCGTCGGGCTCAAGACCAGCAGATTTCACCGCAACAGGAATTGCAATCCTATTATGCCCATGACAGCAGGATCCACACCAACGGGCGACAAAACTCCTGCAAAAACATGTTCACTAGTATTTTAGAGGTGCAATCAATCTTTTCATACTTTCAATCTTTAGAAAACGAAAATCTGATTTTATTTCATGTTCTCAACAATAAGTCCCCAGAGGGTTCATTAAGATATCTATAAATTTTGACAAATTCTATAAAATCATTAATTAAACTCTAACCTGCCTAAGTTTACATTGGTTGTTTCTTGCCTACATAAAATCTCAATACCTGTAAACACCAAGAACAGGGAGTCCCCTCTGTTTAGCCAAATTTCTCTTCATAAGAACTGCTCCTGCATCATCACTAACCTGGCTAGCATTGCCTAAGATAGAATATGTGGTAGCATTTAATTCCCATTAAATTATGACAAATTTTTACATTTACGTTATGGGATCATGATATTAAAAAAAAAGTAGAAAAAGATAATTTGTTGTCAGTCTATGAAATACCTGCAGCTGTAGATCCATCATTTTTAAATGATGGTTTAAGTTTTGCCAAACCAACAATGTTAATATTCGATTGAATGTCATCATCCACAACAATTGTAACACTTCTCCAGTTTTTGGCTCCTTAATCTAGATAGGTAAGTGATCAAATACAAATCAATAAAAGAAATAAGTGAAAGGCAAAAACAAAAATCGTAAGTATTCATTCTTGAATTTACCTTAGTGAAAACAAGCACAATCTCATCCTTGAATTTGCCAGAAGCGGTTGCTGCTGCAGTATATTAATCTGTGAGATTCAACCTGTTCAAATATATTAATCGAACTAAATCTAATGGATTTGAGGTCTTAATTCATAGTTGATGCAATTTTTGACATATTTATGGAACTTACGGCAGCCTGGTCTTGCTCCAACCTAGTTACACCGTAACACTGTGCAGCATTCTCAGAAGTAATACCCATTGGAAGGAGACAATTCCTGGCTTGAGCAAAGTTGTTTACCTGTTAAAACCAGAAACATTTAATTGATAGAATTGGGATTGGTACTTTTGCTACCCATACCCATTTTTAATGAAAGTTTTATTTATTGATTATATTTTAGAAAGATTATTTTTTATCGTATTCATGCTGATTAATTATGACCGAAAATTTTGTATATATTATGATAACATCTAATTTAAAATTCTGTATCATTTGTGATTAAAAAATAGCTGAATACATCATTATCCAACAATAAAAAAAGTTAATTTAATGCATTTTTATTATTTTTATTATAAAGTTATCCTTGGATATATAAAAAATATAAGTAGGTTGTCGATGTTAAAAAGGAATTATGGTAGATTATTAATATAAATAAAAAAAATCAAACAAATATACTATAACCTACTACGTAATGTTACAATATAGTAAGACACAATGGATAGTGAGTGTCAGTTTTGATCCTACTTTTTAGAAAGTGTGTTGAGTGAGTGCGTCAACTCAAGTAGTACCAAAAATGTAAATGTCTGCTTTCTTTTCAGTACCAAGTACTTTTCCGCAAAACTATAATCGGCAAAATGACGTTGATACTTGATAGCAGTGGCACTAGACATAGATGGACAAGGTGGGGATTATGATAAATATTCCTGTAATTTTTTTAAAAAAGATATATATTTTTAAATATATTTAATCTTATAATTTTTGAAAAAAATAAATATATTCTAAATTTTTAAAAAATATATCTTTTAAGAATAAAATTAAATTTTTATTAAAAATAACATTTATTTATAATACTCTTAAAAATAATATTAAAAACCAAAAAATATTTTTTTTCTTTTATAATTTATAAATTCAAATAATTTTAAAAATAAAAATAAAATTTATAATATTAATATAAATGAATTAGAAATATTCAAATAGAATAATATAAGATAGAAAAAGATAAAAGAGAGATAATAAGATGTCAAAGAGACTAAAATGAGATAGGAAATAAAAAAATAATATTTTTTAAAGAGAAAATATATATTTTTTATTTTTTAGTGAAATTTAATTTTACTCTTAAAAATATTCAATTTTTTTTAAAAATAGATTAAATTGATTCTTTTTAAAAATTAAAAAATTAAACTTACTTATTTTGAAAGAAACAGGGCAAAAATATTTTTATCAAAGAATTACAATACTATTTAAGTGTTGTACAACGTGGTATTGTAATGTGGTAATATAGGGTAATCATTACATATTTAAAAAATTGGATTTAACTAGTTTGACATATAACAATTTATCGTATCAATTGTTATTATGTATAAAAAAAAGTACTAAATTAATGTGCTAGAATGTTCGATCTCAATCATTTATTATTGCTTTTGTGTGGAGATGACAAGAGCTTGTTTCAAGTCAGACTCGAACTGATTTTAGGCTTATCCGTGACTAATTTGGCATAGAAACGGTTTTTGATATAAATGTTCTCAAATTGAATTATAAAATTTGTATTCGAAATTACCATAAAATCATTACAACGATTTTTACTCACAGTTAACGATTTAAAAATATTATTAAAAAATATCAAAAAAAACCTTATTTATAAACATATGAATTTAAACACCGGTTAATTTTAATCATATTTATTTAATAAATATATAATTTAATTTAATAAATAAATATAATTAATTTTGTTTGTAGATGAGTACAATTATCAATATAATTGTATTCGTATTGTATATGTTGTTTTTAATACTCAAAAATCATTTTTGTTCCTAAAATTTATCGGATAAAATCCGAATCAACAATATAGATAATCAAATCCACATTTATTTTTTTGCCCATTCTTAAGTTCAATTCAATTCAAATAATATGACATGATCAAAAAACCATCTTTCTTTTTTTTGTATTTTTTAAATACAAAATATAACAATGTATTTTTATATAATTGAAAATAACTTAAATGGGATGAAAGATGAGTTTTAACATAAACACACTACATGATCAATAAGTAAAAGTATTGTTATTAAAATCAAAATGATACTTACAAAATAATTCATTGATATTCTTATCTATAGTATTATTTTTCAAAGATCTTTTGGATAAATTTTTAAAAAATTATAAAATATTCTCCACAAGTCTCCTTAGATTAAAAGAATACATCTTCATTTGAGAATTTTAACAGTAAAATTAATAAATTTAAAAAATTTTAGTTAAAAAATTATTTAAAAATATTTATAATCAATAATATATATCATAAATTCAAATTACACCAAATAACATTTTATTTATAAAAATAAAATCAAAAATATCCATTAAATAATTACATTATAGTTATAAAATAAAATAAAAAATATCCATTAAATAATTACTAAACAACGTATATAATAAATAATTTTAAAAATAAATACTAACAAATATGTGAATTGTGGAGTAACTTTAATAACAAGAGAACAAATTATTAATGTTATATTTTATTTAAGTTATTAACTAAAAAATAAAAATAAGAACCGAATCATTGATATTGAAATGGATATTTATTGGACTCATTTAAAATCTATTCTAACCTAAATGGGTAGAATAAACTCGAAATCACAACATGTCGAGTCAAATTACCATCTTTAATTTTGTAATAGAAAAAAAAATAAATTACATCCTTCAAATTTATAACAATAAAAATAATATATCAATATATAAATTGTTCAACTTTTAAGGTTAAATATTTGAGTTAAACTTTTTTTAGGATAATATTATTACAGCTACTTTATTTTTATTTTCACAAAAAAATATATAAATTGTTCATCTTGCCTCTATTATTAATACCTTAAGACACTATTTTTAGATAAAATTATATCGTTCTTTTGATAATAATAATAATAATAATTTGAGATGTGACATATTAATATTTTTTTATAATTAAAATATATGAATTAAATATAAAAAATATTATTTTTATAATTACAAGTTTTAACCATGGTTACATATGAAATTTTAAAAAATATACATGAAAGAAAAGTTAACGGCACTCAGAGGGAGGTGGCATACAAGATTTTTTCTGATTCAACATCCCAAGGCATAAAAACACAAAGAATATTGAGCAGAAATATGAAGCATTTGAAACAACTTGGTACTCTTGAGCATTTCAATTTTATGTACATCTAAACACGCATATCTCCAGTGAAAACTTGGTACCATACTAACAACAAAACTCTATATGGCCTCTAAATAACTCACTACAACCTGCTAAATCAGTGTAAAAAGGAAAGAACAAATTAATATTATATCTAAACTGAGAGAAAGGAGGTTTTAAGTATCATATGTGGGATCCAGGGATAAATCCTTAAAACCCAATGTGCTTCGATTTTGAGATCACTAGACAATCCATGTACCTGAAGATAAAAATGTGCAAGAAATTTACGCAATATATTCATCAGGGCATGTTAGACTTCATTGGTTTCGTCTGATCATTGAGTCCTTTTCCCTGTAGTGCAATAGACATACATCGCAACCTGCTAGTTATCTCAGTGAATGATGGTCGGCTATCAGGATCAGGTGACCAGCACTGTTCCATCAACCTCCTCCACTCAGTATCGCAACGTTCTGGAATATGTGGTCTGAGAGTGTTCTTCACAATTCCCCCTTGAACATGTGACTCGTCAGATTCCAAAATTTAGAATAATAAATGCAATTGCACACAGAATAAGGGTAGACAAAGACACATACAAAAGCTTGACAAAAAATAAATGTATTGTTTAGAGCTTAATCCATAAAGTAGGGTTTTAAGTAATAAAAGTTCGATCCCCTCAACATAAAATACAAATGAGTATATATAGACATTAAAATTTACAAGTATCATTTCATGATTAATACAACCAGAATTGTCAGTGAGATACGTCACAAGTGCAGAGTTCGTTGAGTATCAAAGCAAGATTTATCTAGTGTCAAGATATCTTGTACGCCCTACATGTCATGGCCTCCCACTAGGTTCGTTGACGTGTAAAGTTAATTGCATCCAGTAGCTCTTACAAGGCAGGTTATCACAAATCGTCTAAGGAAAGATCATCCACACTTGGTTGTCTACAAATAGTCTAAGGGAAAATCGTCTACACTTGGTCATCTACAGATTGTCTAAGGGAAGGTCGTCCACACTTGGTCATCTACAGGTCGTTTAAGGGAAGATCATCCACACTTGGTCGTCTAAAGGTAGATCATCCACGCTTGGTCGTCTAAAGGTAGATCATCCACGCTTGGTCATCTAGGGGTAGATCATCCACACTTGGTTGTCTATAGTCATCTAAGGATAGATCATCCCCGTTTGGTTGTCTAAGGGTAGATCATCCACACTTGGTTATCTACCTATGGGCTGTAAGGTCGTACATCCAAATGCATACAAAAGGAGGAAAAAAAAGGAAAAAAAAGAAGAAGAAAAAAGCCAAGCCACTATAACCTAATATTTGAGGAAGACTAAACACAAGCCTAGTTTGTAGATATCTTGCTGCCTGTTACAGGTATCAAATGAAAAGATTGGCCTTGAGAGTCGGGTAATAGAAAATCAACAAACTTCCAGAAGCACCTTCAAATTCAATTACTACTATTGGATTTTACCTAGAAAATAGAAAAGTCAGCCAAAAAAAAAAAACTAATTTTTTTTTACCCAAATATGTAACTAGGATTTTTTAGAACATGAAGAGTCATAAATTTTAGATACATATCTAGATGTCAGACATATTAATTTTTCTATTTTTTTTGTAAATTTACACCAAATTAAAGTGTTTGAGTATCCACACTCATATTCATGTCAGGTCACATGAACACAGATAATTCACAAAATATAAAGAGTTCAAATAACAAAACCTGTTGGTAAGTGGTCCTACAATCACTTCACTATCCTACTTCTCCAATTTTATATCCAATCAATAACAGACATGATAATAATTTCTTAAATATATAAATTATATTTTTCCAATTACAGGTTTCTCCAATATATAAAAGTTAATTAATTGAATAATTGAGATATCATTCTGCAAACACGTTTATACTGAATATAATATTTTAATGTTAAAAAATAGCAACAGATCCACCTCATTTTAAAAACTGCCATTAAGAAGTCTGAATATTGGTAAGCAATTATTAAATGTTTTTCTGCATTAAAAATCATATCCTGTGGTCCAATCCTTGTACCTGTGGGTTCATACTCCACAATGTAATCATCCATATCCAAGGAAAAATTCAAATCCTATTTTCACAAAGTTAAACAGAGATTTCAGCTTTCAAGAACTGGTGCAAAAATATTTTATCAATGAAATTCTATACAGGAAATATTTTTTACTATATAGCGTCTATTAACCATTTCAGAGTGGCATTAACATATGGGTAGAACAATGATGTAACTTACCAATGATAGCACCACAATGCATATCTGCATAAGGCTCCTCCCCAGTCAATATCTCCCACATTGAAATGCCAAATGAGAAAACATCAACCTATCAAAAATCAATAAAGTGTCAATAATTGCTTTACCAAACATTTCCATTCTCCGTTACGATTGCTATAGCATATTAGAGTCCAACCAACCTTCTCAGAGACCCGGCTACTACTACCATTCAACAGTTCTGGTGCCATCCATGGTAGAGTTCCCCGCACTCCACCAGATACCAGAGTATTTCGTTTGATTCTTGATAGTCCAAAATCCCCAACCTATTAAAATTTATGCCCAACACTTGGGATCAGAAAATTCCCAAATCCTGGGAGTCTTATGTTAGTGAACAGCAGTAACTTAGCCATAAAACACCCCCAGATGCTTCCAAGCATCTTCAAACTGTGTCTAATAGCCACCTGCAATGGGGAATGATGGTAGTTCCTAGAGAAGCCATCTGCTGCACTAAATAGGGGGAAATGCTGTATCTTGACCCTTTTTTCTGTGGCTAGAAATTGGAATATTTTTTAGCTTACAAAAGTAGTTTTCAATAAACTTATCCAGGTATTTAGCATTAGATAAAGTGCAGAAACTTAAAAAACGTTATCATGAAATACATGAATATGGTTAAACAATAGGGCTTGTCTAAACAATTTACCTTGCATATAGGTCGTTGCGGATCTATCAGGTTGACTAACAAATTATCACATTTCAAATCAAAATGGACAATGTTCTTTGAATGCAAGTATTCCATGCCAAAAGCTGCATCCATTGCAATAATGAGCTTTTTACGACGGTCAAATGATCTGCCCATATTCCAAGAAATGTATAAATAACAATTGGAAACATTTTAAGTACATCAAATAACAATCGGAAACATATTAAGAACATGAAATAACAATTGGAAACATATTAAGAACATATAAATGAAGGATTAATTACCTATCCTTTTGAAGTAGGACATTCCTAAGTGACCCGTTCACCATATACTCGGTTACCGTTGCTAATGTTCCTCCAGTTCCATCTTGTACTACCCCATAAAATGCAACCACATTTGGATGATGAAGTTTTGAGAGGATCTGTGCCTCTCCAAAAGTCTTTTATCTGGTACATTCAGTTGAGCAATTTCAGCTTCAAATGGCATCTATATATGTCTAAGAGGTCACAAGTTAAAAGGATAATTCAACCTTTTTATAAATCCAGAAGTATATTAATGAAAAAATAAACGAAACTGTCCAAGAAGATATTGTCAACAACACCCACCAAACGTTCTTGCTCTGTTGATCTCCCAGCAAAGCAACTCTTTTTAATTCTTTTTATAGCAACATCAGACCCCCGCCATTTTCCATGATACACAGTTCCATATGTACCAGATCCTAACTCCTGTAGTTCTTCCAGATCAGCATCCCTTACAATCTGAACAACAAAACATCAAGGTTCAGTTGCTTATAGAATTCCAACTTAATAGAAACCTATGTAAAAAGAGATGCAAGGAAGATGGCCGAATTCAAATAAAAGATGATGGAAAATATATATTTTGTCATGATTGATCAACACCCAAACCAATCTGAGATATTAACATAAGTAGCAATACTAAGATGAGATTAAAACTCATTCCGGTAAAAATATATTACTCTTTCCATATGGTGATAAAATCTTCAACCCAAGATGATAATTAAGAAATCAGTGAAAACCTGCAAGCCATAGATGCTGGCTTCCATTTCAGCTATCATAGCATCAGAAAGTGATTCAATTTTTCCTTGCTCGCCACCTTCTCCATCCTATACACAAAAAGAACAATCATTGAACACCAAAGAAAACACACAACTCACAAAAACCGTAAAGTCAATGAATGCTACCTTCAACTCAGAATCTGGAATCATGCTATCCACCTCTGATGCAAAGGGGGATATAACATCAGAAATAGTCTCATCCATGACACCTGGGGAAACTTGAGATGGAGATAGAGCACCAGGAGAAATATCATTGTCTACATCTTCCATAATAACCAGTGGCTCCAACTGACTACTTCCATTATTCCTACTTGGTTGTGCTAATGTGATGTCTGCAGCAACAGACTTTTCATTAGCAGATCGTCCCAATCCAAACTTCTCATCCTTTCGACTTGGGCAGTTTAAAATATCATCATCAAGAAGAGAGATCTCTCTCCTAATTGCAGCATCATGGGTTGAATTCTGTGTCAATGAATGGTCACTGCTTTGCAAATTTAAGCACGTAAAAGGATCAACATAACTAGGCAATGGATGCAAATTGGTAGAACTTGACAGTGTATGTTCTTTGAAACCAATATCACTAACTGGTTCAAGTTCTGCAGGTAAGAGAAAAACTGGATCATTGGACGGTGCAGATATGAGATCAGGCAAAGAATTTTCAACATGAGAATGCTGGCTGACATTTGAATGTAAGCCTGTAACTGCAGAACCCATGATGCCAGACATATTATTTCCTCTTTGACCATTCATTTTCCCCATGAAATCACAACTCTGGTTAGTAGCTACTGTTTGGCTACCAACAAGGAAATCAGAGAGGGTGCTGTGACATTGACTATTTTTGGGTTGCTGCATCAAGTTATTTTTCAAGGGTTTGAAAGACATGGCTGAGGACGCAAGAGATAAATCCCCAGAGCCAACAATGAATATTGGATTACTGTTTATGCTTGCAGTGGTAGAAATACTTCCAAAAAGTTCTCCATCTTTATCCAATGAAGCATCTTCTTTACCAATCTTTTTCGGTGTTTCTAAAGTTGAAGAATCTTGGCTGTGTGGCATTGGCCTCCCTAAATTAGATTTACACTTACTGTTTTCAGCTGTTCGAAAACTTTCATCCATATCACCAGCAACTACCATAACAATTCCGTTCCTCCCAACTGATTCTAAATCTGGTGCAGAATTTGGCATGGCCTGCCTTCCTAACAATTCATTGGACTCATAACCCAGTTGCTTGTCCTGTACCTGAGGATTGAAAATATCAACATTACCATGTAATTGGGTTGGCTTTTCGTTTAGAGCACCTGAGTTCAGCTGCAAAGATGATTGAGCCTTTGTAAAGCTCAAGAGTGACGATGGGCTCATCAGTTCTTGGGAATAGTATGCAGACCTCCCTCCACTCTCTTGCAGCTTTGAATCAGATAATGCATGTGGCATGCCAATATTAGAATCAATAAAATCATTGGTTCCAGAAAAAAGGGTAAGAGGATATGCTGGGCAAGAGGCAAGATCTTCGGAGTGAAATATCCTACCATTTTGTATTGTCCTATAATGGGAGAATCCATCAAATTTTCCATCATTTTGACCAACAACTGAAGGTGTGTCAAATTCATCAATAGGATTGGGATGGTGGAGGTGACCCTTTGGCTGATCTGGCAGTCCAGAATCAGCTTTATCCTGAAGGTAATTATTCACAATAGCCATTCTCCCAGGAGGTGGATGTTTACATCCAGCAGTGCTAATGCTAGAGTTTTTAGGGGTTAATTCCACAGTAAGAAAAGAGCATTTACTTTCACTGCTACCCTTGTGTGAATTATCAATGCATGATTGTTGAAGAACATCCCTGAAGTCTGCCTGCTGAGGCAGAATTGAAGAAAAAATGGAAGATTGGTTAAGGGATCCATTATCAGAGTGCAAGACATTAGTGTTACTCTTTACCTCCAAAGGAAGCCACAAAGTCTTAGTTTCCTGTTGATTTGCTTCTGCCGCTGAAATTTGACATCCAGAGGTTTTTCTAGAATCGGGGTCCACCATGCCATTGACTGCAGCGACATATTGGTAATCTGGATTACTCTGCTGTGTGATGCTTGCTTCAAAGGAAGATGCATTTTCAGATTCACCAAATGGAATTAAAAAAATCCGCAATCTTTGAGAACCATCATTCTTTGCAAACCCCTGATATTCCTCTATCATGTTTTGCAGATCCTCATCGGATGACACAGATATAAGAGCATCAAGATCTTCACCTGGAATTTGGTACTTGATGAAATGAGCTTGCTGGCAAATGCTGGAAGTTTTTTTTATAAGCTCATTAAATGAAATGCTTTTCCTGATTGATACAATACGTGTCTCTCCCCCAACATATCTGAGTTTTCCATCACTTGGTCTTGGCAAAAATTTTCCTCCCAAACTGCAAAGAAATTTCATTCTATCAGATTGACAAACTTCTGATGCTCCTGATCCACTAATGAAATTGTTGAAATGAGGGGACTCAGATTTATTTAAGGGTGAGGGAGTTGATACCAAGCCACCTGTAGCACAGTTCAGTTCATTAAAAGCCTTCCTCAATTGAAGCCCACCATCACCTTTCTCTTTACTGAGTTTGATCAATTCATCAACATAAGCCTCAGCTTCAGTCTCTTTAGGAGACCCTTTTGCAATGACAACCGTTGAGGTTTCAGAAGCACATTGTGAATCCATTCTCCTCAGCATCAGAATTCGAGCAAGATCACCATAACCCAACTGCACGTTCTGGTTGAAATTGTATCCAACCGTCTTACCTTGGTCTTGAGACACAATATCTACAGGACCTCTTACCCCCATGATCCGATCCTGAAGAAAGCCATTGGAAAATTCCTCACCCATCTGAACTAATATATTATTACATAAACTCTTCCCTACATTTGAAACAGACGATGTGGATTCTTTCTGGATCCATGGACCTGATGGATCAGAAACTTCACTGACCATTGCATCAACCAAGTTCTCAGACCAATTCAGCTGCATATGAACAGTTACCTAGCTACCTGGGTAGCTAAATAACTGATTCAACCCAAAAAATACATGCGGACAGCAGATTATCCCTCCATCTCAGTAAGTAATACTTAATTTTTTAAATGAATTTCATTTACAATTGACATCAAAAATCTCAAACAAATTCCTCTTTTCAAGTCCAGACAAAGGATTCAAAGTACAAATGTGGCAGAGCACGATGAAGTGTTGCATAAGCTATCAATTGCAAATCATAATATTTTAAACACAATCACAACGCTAGAATAAAATTTCCAGTCTTACACAGAAGAACTAGCAAAAGAAGAAACCAGCAAATGATAACAATCAAGTCCCTTCCCCTCAATAAATCGTAGCCTTATAGTGTCACTGATCCACAATAACTAAGAGCTTTCGACGGGATAGGATTTCAAACAACGTTTCAAAATCGCGTAATAAAATTATCAAGAAAAAACAAAGGAGTTACAAGTCGAGGACGACATCAGATGTGCAAGCTAAAAATCGAGTTGGCATCCGTCAAAACTCAAACAAAACACAGATAAACTAAACAAATTACCTGATTACAAGATGCGTATCTCACTATCCGAGCCCCAGTTTTCAGCTTGCGACGATCATGGCTGAGAACGAAGGCCAGATCGATGCAGAAAAAATATAAGAACAAAGAACTTGGTACTGGAAAATTTGGAATTTGAGAAATTGAGTTCCGGGAAGAAGAGGATTGGGAAAAGATTGCGTGGCTCACGCCCTTCTGGCTGAATCTCGGACATCGGAGTGCAACATTGCCGAGAATTAAACGGCATCGACATATCAGAAAATTTTGCCTTTTCGCTGTTGCGAGATTTTGTTATTTCGTTTCCCGACTTTCCTCTTTTCAAATTATCTTTATTTAAATTATTAATATATTTGGATAAATTTTAATGATAATTAATATTTTTAAATTATCTTAATTTTTTAAAATTATTTTTAAATTTAATGAAGATAGGTACATAAAATAAATAAAAATATTGTAAAAAGGCAAACTCCTTATTTTTAATATTATAATGAATATTCATGCACGATGTGAAAATGAGTATATCCCATTTAATTTTATGTATTAAATTTTGATTTAATTTTTAGATTTTTTTATTTTTTTATATAAAAATTCAATATTGGGTGAGACAATCTCACCTAATACTTAAATTATAACTTTATATTTTATATTTTTCCTAATACTTAAATTATAAATTTATATTTTATATTTTTCATACAAGTAGAAATAAACTCATTTATATTTTAATATTTATTAATAAATATAAAATTAAATATCTTAAATATACATAACATATTATTATTTTTAATATGTAATTTTTTTATTAAAATTTCATGTTTTTAAACAAGTTTAAATTAAAAATATATTTTTAAAACTCTAAATAGATAACTGTCACTAGGTGATGATTCTCCATATTTATAACTATTAGTTTTAATTTTGAGTATAATATAATATTTCGATTTTGATTTTAGATAAAATATCATTCTATTTAGTTTCATCTTATCTTATTGTTTACTATAAAATTGAAATTAACTCTAAATTTTTTAAACTTACATTTATATTTATCTATATTATATAAAATAAATTAATAAATTTTACATTATATATAAACTTGTATTTATATTTATATATAAAAATTTATATCATATTTTATAAAAACATTGATTAAATTATACACATAATTTAAATTAATAACTATTATTATCTTATCTCCATATTATAAAATTTATTTAAAATTCTTATTATTTTTATAGATTATTAGTATTTAATAAAATAACAATTATCTTAACTTTTATTTAAAATAGTTATACGTAGAATATTTTTAGTAATATTAACATTGCTGTAATTTTATTTAAAATAAAATCGTATTGCAATTATTTTTAATATTTAAACATATAATATATAAAAATAAAAATATCAAACACTAGTCTTTGAAAATATATACTTAACAATTCATTTTTTTTCAAGGGTAAATTATTTTATTTTTTACAAAATCTCATTATTTGAATTGTTCTCGATAATAGTTTTCTTTTTTTTTAAAGTCTATTAAACTTCAAAATTTTAATTGATATTGAGATATCATAAGATTCGATGCTATGAACTTAATGTTCTAATACATAATTGATATTAAGATTGTCACATAATTAAATCCTAAGACCTTAATGTTCTAATACTATATATAAATATCTAATACTAATTTTCTTTAAAACTAAGTTTCTTTAAGGCATATCCAACAACTTATTTATAATTTTTAACAAACACAAGAATTTATAACAAAGGTTTAAAATATTGATATTGAACCAAATATCAATATTTAAATTTTATAAAAATGTAAAAATATTATTGTTATTGACAAAAAATTTCTAAATTTTTACGAAAATTATAAAAAATTTATCGAAATTATGAAATTTATTTACAAAACTTTATAAAAAATCATAACAATTAATTATTTATATTTTAATTTAATTTTTTATTTAATATATATATTTATAAAATTTATGGTATTTAATTTGATTAGTGAGTCAATTAATTAATTAGAATGTTACATAATGATTAATTAAAATATGATATAATTATATAAATTAATAAGTCTTGATGGTACGTAATAGAATTTAAATTATTAAAAACAAAAACTTAGTATAATAAAGGTGAAATGATGGATATATATATATATATTAAAAGAAATATAAAATATTATCTTAAATTAAAATAAATAATATTTTTATTTTTTATTTAAAAAACTACAAATGGATAATTTTAAATGTTAAATTGTTTAGGAAAATAATTGAATGTGAAATAATATTTTGTTGATATTTTATTGATAATTTTATGACAATATTCAAAAACTTTATGATATTTTAACAAAAAAATGATTTTTTTCACAATATTTTATCTACTATTATAATTTGTCAACAATATTGTGATATTCTCGACATATTTACAACATTTTAGTTAAAGTATATGAATATTACGATTCAATATTATAGTGCATAAAAAATGATAATATCGTAATATATTTTTTCTTGTTTATAACTATTTTAATAAATAATGTATGGAGAGATTATATGAATATTTTTATAATTCGAGTTTTTTTAACGTATTTTAGAATTGATTTATTTTTACTCTCACCTCGTTCCTTAGTGTGTTTTGTATTATATTTATTACAAAAGATTTTAAAATATTATAAAAATAATATTTTTAAAATTTATAATAACACGATAATATTGAATGAGGTTTAATTAGATTCGTATAGTATTAAATAAATTTAAATAATCGTAATTCAATTTAAAAGATGATGTAAAATGATATGTTAAATTTTTAATAGTAAAAATGTATGCACTAGACATAAAATGTGTTATTTTTATGGTTACAAACTTTAAGAGTATTATTTTCTAAACATTTTCATGTAATATAAATAAGAAGAATGATAAATACACATATTTTTGCACCTACATTATTTATATTGTGGTACATGTTGGTATCATATAAAAATAGATTATTTTTTTAACTTTTAAAATAATTTTGACACATTATACAATTAAAAAAATATTAATACAAATTATCAAATTTTATATATATTAGCTATTGTAATTAAAGCCATTCCATCTACTATTTTTTTTAATTTAATATATTGGTTTTAAAAAAGTGATAATTTAATTTAAATTATTAAATTTTATGTTTCTAATATTTTTTATTTTTTAATTGTATTTAAAAATAAAGTTTTTAACATAAATATTTGTTGAAATACTTTTTAAAGTAAATTTAAAAAAAAACATGAAAATTGACCACTTAAACATATGTTGTCATTATTTTTAAAACTGATAGATCAACCTTTTATTAAAAAACTACTAATAGACCTACCTTATCATTCTTCTAATTTTAATTACATTCTTATAGTTTTATATACTTAATTTGGGGATTATACTTTAAAATTGTCATATTTTTTACTTTGTTAAATAAGTCAATTTTTATTTGAAATATTTTAGATTTTTTATTTCAAATGATAAACATTAATTTTGCATATTTGATGTAGAGATTGGAAATTAAATCTTGAATTTTTGATAAAGATACTACAATCTTATTAATTAGATTATGTGGTAGTATATTTTAGATACTCAAATTTTAATGGCTAATATGTTTTAATTTGAATGAAATAATATTTTAATTAATTTATAAAATTAATATCAATTCATCTATTTTAAAATGATATTTTGTATACTAATATTTATAACATTTTTTCTTAACTTTTTTATAAATAATATTTTTAAAAATTATTTAAGGACATCTCGTTGAGCTATCTAGGTTAGAGGTTTTTGTTCAATATGTTGCTGATCATAATAAAACTGGAGTTTATGGGGAGGAATAAGTTGAAATGAATGGATGGACATTAACTTGTGGTCTCATAAAAAATAAATAAAAGATTAAAATCCTAAAGAGGTCTTTTAAAATAATTTAAAAATATTATTTAAAAATTATTTTAAATGTGGGTATCCAAAAATATCTTTTAAAATTATTTACAAAATGTGAAGGAAAAAAATAAAAAGGGTAAGTGGGCCACATATTTTTCCATATATACGAATGGCATACTAAGTCTTAAAGTGTATAATTAAATAAAAAAACTAATGTTATGAATTAAGTAACATACTAAGTCAATTTGATTATTGTTCCATAATTATGAAAAAATAACAGGTAAGAATTGAAATATTAATTCTTAAGAAAGAAAAAACATATTCATATGGAATAAACATTCAACAATATTGCGTCCAATACAAGCATTTATGATTTAGGTGAGACTTATACAGGATTTTAATTATTTTTTTATGTATTACATTTAATAATTTTATTAAAACTTAAAATTTTAAATATTTTATATATATTAATAACAAATATAAATATTAGAGCATTGATAAAAAATACAAACACATATGGGTGTTAGTTTTTATTCATATTATTTTAATTATTATTTTTAAAAAACATGATAAAATAAATAACATTTCATAATTTTTATCAATAATAACCAAAAAAAATAATTCCCAATGACTTATTTGTAAAATTAATAAATTTAAGATAATTCAAAAGCTATTTTATGAACCGTGGAATTTTTTTCTTTCCACAATTTACATAGCTAAAAGAATTAAAATTTTAATATGAATTTTTTTTTAAATAGAGTGAAAATTTAAACTATATTTTTTAAAAAAATTAGAGGGTTCTTATTATCTCAGGTAATTATATTTATTTTTAACATAAAATACATTTTCATAATACTTAATCAATTTAAATTTATAAAATATATGAGAAAAATAATTAAAATATTTGTTAAGGGTATAAAAATGATTATTCCAAGTAAATAATGAATTTATTATAATATTTACGTGTTTAACGACAAATAAATTTATTAAATTTACATAGATAAAAAAATTTACTTTATAAATGACAATACATACATTCTTTATTATATATGTATAATAATAAATAATTATAATTGAAATTATAGTAAGAAAACTTATTAAGTGTTTATCAATTAAAAAAAACTATTGAAAACTAAACAAATAATAATAGAACTAATACAATAGATATTAAATTAATTAAGATAAAGATATGGACTAAAATTCAAATAGTTATAAAATCCAAGCATATATATAGAAGCAAAAGTTAATTATTTATCAAATATAATGCCCATTCTTTGTCCTAATATTTATTCTAGTCTAGTAAAATCCAATTGTATTTTGGTTGTATAATAAATAGAGTATTTATGTTATATCGGAATTATCACCCTTACATGAAAATAAAATAAGAATATATTTTATTTTTATTTTTATATTTTAAAATAAAAAAATTTAACACCCAATAGATCGGAATCCTTATTAAGCCAAGTTCTTAGGCGACCGTTTACATAACCAGGTAATCGTGCAGGCCCTGCAATGAAGTATGATTACGATTTATTGTAAAGGACATTATTTCTCAAACTCGTGACAGAAATCAAATAATACATGCATCCGACATTTATACATCTATAGAAGATAGCAGAAGTGTGGGTTACCGTTTTTGTTGTTAGTCTGCTTTATTTACTTATTTATTTATGTATTATGATAATACATTACTTGAATATTTTTATATAGGATTTATTTTTATCGCGATATTATATAGTTATAATAGATAGGACAAACTAATCAATTTGGATTGTATCAAGTTAAAATGGTCTAATATATAGTTCAGTTTTAACTGAATCGTTTCAAACTAAACAGGTTCACATAGGATTAAATAATATATACGGATCAAAAAACTCATTGACTTTTTTTTACATTTTTAAATTAAAATAAAATGGTAATTTTTGTACGTAATTGAAAAAAAATTACTTAAATGGTGCCCCCAAACCTATCCAATTTTTACCCTGATTTGTTTTGTTCATAATTATTTATAATAAAATAAATGATATCTAAAATTGTTTTTATCGTGATCCACCTCGCTGCGATCTGAGTCGAGTACTCGTGAACTTGGACCTGTTCGGTTAAATTATCATATCTAAATTTATGATTATATCATGTATAAAATATTTTATACTCACCATTAGATTAAGTCATTTATCTATTCATAATACAAAAAATGCATTAATAATATTAAAATTATGTATTGTGATAATATTAAAACTTGAATTTTTATTCTTTTTCATATGACACTTTACATTTATCACGAGATTATATGGTAATAAATATGTCATTTAAGAAAGATATATTCAATTAGGATTTAAGTAGATTTTGATATAATTTAAATTTTAAAAAATCTACAAATTTTAATAGATTTTTTAATACTTCAAATACTTTCTTAAACTTAAGAGTTTATAATATAGTTAAATTTTTTAAAATTCTTAAAGTAATACATCTAAGTTTTTAGAAAATTTTAAAATTCATTAAAGTCTATGAAAATCCTATTTAAATACACCTTTTTCCAAATAGATTTTGAAGCACAACATTCTAATAAAAATACGTACAATAATAATATTAAAATTATGTATTGTGATAATATCAATACAACAATTTATATTTTTTTGTATAAAGTATTTTATACTTATTACTATATTAAATCATTTATCTACTCATAATACAAGTTTATAAAATAATAATATCAAAATTATGTATTGTACGTAACAATAATATTAACTCTTAAATTGATACTATGAACTTAAAATTTTAGTTTTTTAAATGTAATGAGTATTAGGGGTGTCCATGGTCCGGTCCGGTCCGGTTTTGCCTAAAAAAATGTAATCAAACCAGACCGTTCATATAGTTGAAACCGGACCGGACCATTCGGCTATCTAAAATGTTATAACCGAACGATTTGGTCCGGTTTGGTTAACAGTTTTGAACGGTTTTTAACAATTAATAATAAATAAATATGATTCAATTTAATATGATATAATTTAATAGGATGCAATCAAATATAATGCTCATTTATAATCATACATAGATAGATATTATTGTTAAATACATAAATAAGATGTTATCAAAATCTAAAATAAAAAAAAAGATTAGACATGAAGAAATGAATTCCAAATATCTCATTTACAAAGAATTCTTAAACATATACAAACATCAAAACTCAAAATCAACAACAATATATCATTAGATAATAATATTTAAAACTTACCCATTATTAATCATCAACGATCATTGTAGTGTCTTTAATGAACTTTACAATCAAACAAAATCAATATCTTCATAAATGTCTAGGTCATCATTGTATTCTGGTAAGAGAACATTGTCATTATTAATGGAAGAACGAAACCAATTTTGACTACATACTAATGTCTCTACCATTTTAGGATTCAAAGAACTCCTAAATGGATCAAGAATGCGCCCTCCTGTGCTAAAAGCTGATTCTGATGCAACAGTTGAAACTTGAATTGCTAACACATCACGTGCAATGAGAGAGATGATAGGAAACCTAAAAGAATTTGCCTTCCACCATTTTAATATATCAAACTTATCCAACATGACATTTTCACATGGGGTGTTCAAATATTTCTCAACCTCGGTTTTCAATTCCAAACTATTTTTCTCCTCTAAGTGTTTAAGAAACTTCAACTTTCTTGCTTCCTCAGATGAAGGAATCCTTCCTATTACATCTTGTGATTGAGTCACATTAGATTGAAAATTTTTTCCATGCACTAACATATAGTAAGCTTTGAACAGATCCATAAAAGTATTTTTGACATTATCTCTCAATTTTTGAACAATTTCTAAATCATAAATATCTTCAAATAAGAATTCCAAATACTCTAATTTGTACCTTGGATCAAGTACAAATGCAACATACAACATCTTATTAGTCTTGTCTACATTTCCCCAATACTTCTCAAATTTTGTTTTCATGCTAATAGCCATATTTTTTAACAACAAGTCATCAGAAACACACCATGTAAGTATTTGAGATTGAATGTTATGTAGTTCTGTAAAATATAAATTTGAAGTGGTGCATAAAGATGCACTGAATGCTAAAGTAGAGTCATAAAAAGTTTTCAAAAACTTGACAAAAACACCAGCATTCTTCCAATCATCTAATGTTGGCGGCCCAACATTCGATCGCTCTTCATGAAAATAAGAAATAAAGTTTGTTCCTTCCTTTTCTTCAAGACGATCAAATGCTTTTTGAAAATCTAAAGAAGATTTTAACATTAGATATGTGGAGTTCCATCTTGTAGGCACATCTAGCACGACACTTCCTTTGGACTCAATATTTTCTTTAATAGAACACATTTTAAACTTTTGTAATCTCAAAGGAGATGATCTAACATATCTCACAGCGCAACGAATACTCATAATAGTACTATGAAGATCTTTAAGTCACTTTCTTACAATCAAATTCAAAATGTGAGCACAACATCGCATATGAAAGAACTCTCCACTCATAACAAGTCCATCATTCCAATTTTGTAGCTTCCTTTTCAAGTATGACACAACAGTATCATTTGAGGAAGCATTATCAAGTGTTATGGTGAATACCTTACATATACCCTAATCACGCAAACTCTGTTCTATCACTCTCCCAATTGTATCACCTTTATGATTCTCAACTTGACAAAATTTTATAATTCTCTTTTGTAATTTCCAATCTTTGTCAATATAATGAGTAGTTAGACAAATATAATTAATATTTTGAATTGAAGTCCAACAATCACTAGTAAGACAAACTCTTTGCTTTTCACTTATGAAAATGTTCTTCAAACTTTTTTTCTCATCTAAATAAAGTTGAAACACATCTCTAGAAATTGTTTGTCGAGATGGCACATGAAACTTAGGACAAATTTTAGATATAAAGTCTTTAAATCTCTCACCCTCAACAAACCTAAAAGACAATTCATCAATAATAATCATTTTTTCCAAAGCAACTCTAGCACGTTTTGCATCAAATGATACAACAACTAATTTATGAGTTGTCCTATCATCCTCTCTTTTTTGTGTTTGAAAACTTAACATCTTTTGTCCTTTATCTACTTCTTTAGGAATCTTCTTACATAAATTTTTGAAGTGATGTATCATTGAAGTAGTTTCATTCCTTGTGGGATGAACAACATAACTTTTTTTACAATAATGACATGTAGCTCTAGGATTTTCCACATTATAGGGTAAAATATATGAAAAATGATTCCATATTTCTGGCCTAAAATTTTTTGGTTTCTTCATATCAGATTCATTATCAGGGTGAACATTACTTACTTCTATTCCCCTTTTTGAAGATGAGTCATTTAAATTCTGTGGTGGATTTTCCATTTCATTCGGATGAATTTCAGGTTCAATGTCTTCAATCATAGACATAGCAAAGTCTGTAAATTGACTTGGTCCAATAAACTCATGTACATCATCACCTATATATAGAATATAGATTAGTACATATTCTTAATATATTAAAATATTACTTTTTGTAATTAATCAAAAATCATTTCAAAACTAACATAATATCAGTCACCAAAGTATAACATTCTAGCATAGGACAACAATCTAGGACATTACCTTGAATTTGAGGGCTTCACAAAATGTTTGGTGCCACTACATTAAAAAGATGGTAATTTTGTACAATTGAATGCTAATAAAAACTGGTTTTTATTATTTATTAACTTTGTGGATTAATTACATTTAAAATATAATTATCTGTATAAATATTTAGTTTATAGCTGCATTACCTGCATATATGATATCAGGCGTTAATGAATTAATAATACAGTTTGGTATTCAGAAACTTTATACAATCTATAACAATATTAATTTAAACATTGTTTATGTACATTTTAAAAATTAAGAAGTAATATGATTTAATAAGAACCTATAAAACAAAAACAACACAATTTATGTACATTTTATGACAAAATACAGCTTATATATAAATCATATATAAAAATTTATATTAACAAATCATGTTAATAAAAAAACACATTTAATTGTAAAGATCAATGTATTCTGTGAACTGTGATTATACTAAGGCAATTTGTAAAGATCAGATTTTAGACTAACAAAAAACTGACATATCATTCAGATTTCAGATTTCAGACTAACAAAAAAATGACATACCATTCAGATTTCCAAGTTTAATTAACTTTCTAGATCAAACAAATACTCATAACAATTTGATGGGAATTGGAATCAGATCCAACAGGTAAAAAATAACTCTACCTTCTAACAAAAGATCATGATGGGTATAAGAAAGGTGGAATGCATCCTGATGATTATAATTAGCTTAAACTGAAAAATGAGTTATGTACATGTACATATTCTTGATGACATAGATTTTTTATTCTCGGGGGTAGACCTGTACCTCTTGAAATTCATAATGATCAAACATTAATAAAATAAACTATATATATTTAATCTATAAAGAGAACTTAATCAAAATAATTAAGCTTTAAAAGAGGGACAACATACGAACAATTTAACTGAAGTTATAAGTTATAACAGTATTAATTAGTTTCCACTTTCCACCATTTAAAAAAAATGAACTCTGTGAGAAAAAATTGTTCAAACTTCAGAGTTCACAGTTCAAAGTATTCAAACTAACAAAAAAACGACATACCATTCAGATTTTAGAATTCAGACTCCAGACTTACCATTCAGTTTAATCAGGAAAAAACTACTACCAGACTACCAATACATGAATTTGAGCTCTAAGTTTAATTAACTTTCTAGATCAAACAAATACTCATAACAATTTGATGGGAATTGGAATCAGATCCAATAGGTAAAAAATAACTCTACCTTCTAACAGAAGATCATGATATGTATAAGAAAGGTGGAATGCATCCTGATGATTATAATTAGCTTAAACTGAAAAATGAGTTATGTATATGTACATATTCTTGATGACATAGATTTTTTATTCTCGGGGGTAGACCTGTACCTCTTGAAATTCATAATGATCAAACATTAATAAAATAAACTATATATATTTAATCTATAAAGAGAACTTAATCAAAATAATTAAGCTTTAAAAGAGGGACAACATACGAACAATTTAACTGAAGTTATAAGTTATAACAGTATTAATTAGTTTCCACTTTCCACCATTTAAAAAAAATGAACTCTGAGAAAAAATTGTTCAAACTTTAGAGTTCACAGTTCAAAGTATTCAGACTAACAAAAAAACGACATACCATTCAGATTTTAGAATTCAGACTCCAGACTTACCATTCAGTTTAATCAGGAAAAAACTACTACCAGACTACCAATACATGAATTTGAGCTCCAAGTTTAATTAACTTTCTAGATCAAACAAATACGCATAACAATTTGATGGGAATTGGAATCAGATCCAACAGGTAAAAAATAACTCTACCTTCTAACAGAAGATCATGATGGGTATAAGAAAGGTGGAATGCATCCTGATGATTATAATTAGCTTAAACTGAAAAATGAGTTATGTACATGTACATATTCTTGATGACATAGATTTTTTATTCTCGAGGGTAGACCTGTACCTCTTGAAATTCATAATGATCAAACATTAATAAAATAAACTATATATATTTAATCTATAAAGAGAACTTAATCAAAATAATTAAGCTTTAAAAGAGGGACAACATACGAACAATTTAACTGAAGTTATAAGTTCCAACAGTATTAATTAGTTTTCACTTTCCACCATTTAAAAAAAAATGAACTCTGTGAGAAAAAAATGTTCAAACTTCAGAGTCCACAGTTCAGAGTCTTCAGGCTAACAAAAAAACGACATACCATTCAGATTTTAGAATTCAGACTCCAGACTTACCATTCAGTTTAATCAGGAAAAAACTACTACCAGACTACCAATACATGAATTTGAGCTCCAAGTTTAATTAACTTTCTAGATCAAACAAATACTCATAGCAATTTGATGGGAATTGGAATCAGATCCAACAGGTAAAAAATAACTCTACCTTCTAACAGAAGATCATGATGGGTATAAGAAAGGTGGAATGCATCCTGATGATTATAATTAGCTTAAACTGAAAAATAAGTTATGTACATGTACATATTCTTGATGACATAGATTTTTTATTCTCGGGGGTAAACCTGTACCTCTTGAAATTCATAATGATCAAACATTAATAAAATAAACTATATATATTTAATCTATAAAGAGAACTTAATCAAAATAATTAAGCTTTAAAAGAGGGACAACATACAAACAATTTAACTGAAGTTATAAGTTATAACAGTATTAATTAGTTTCCACTTTCCACCATTTAAAAAAAAATGAACTCTGTGAGAAAAAATTGTTCAAACTTGAGAGTTCACAGTTCAAAGTATTCAGACTAACAAAAAAATGACATACCATTCAGATTTTAGAATTCAGACTAGAGACTTACCATTCAGTTTAATTAGGAAAAAACTACTACGAGACTACCAATACATGGATTTGAGCTCCAAGTTTAATTAACTTTCTAGATCAGACAAATACTCATAACAATTTGATGGGAATTGGAATCAGATCCAACAAGTAAAAAATAACTCTACCTTCTAACAGAAGATCATGATGGGTATAAGAAAGGTGGAATGCATCCTTATGATTATAATTAGCTTAAACTGAAAAATGAGTTATGTACATGTACATATTCTTGATGACATAGATTTTTCATTCTCGGGGGTAGACCTGTACCTCTTGAAATTCATAATGATCAAACATTAATAAAATAAACTATATATATTTAATCTATAAAGAGAACTTAATCAAAATAATTAAGCTTTAAAAGAGGAACAACATACGAACAATTTAACTGAAGTTATAAGTTATAACAGTATTAATTAGTTTCCACTTTCCACCATTTAAAAAAATGAACTCTGTGAGAAAAAATTGTTCAAACTTCAAAGTTCACAGTTCAAAGTATTCAGGCTAACAAAAAAATGACATACCATTCAGATTTTAGAGTTCAGACTTCAGACTAACAAAAAAATGACATACTATTCAGATTTCAGAGTTCAGACTAACGAAAAAACGACTTACCATTCAGATTTCAAACTAACAAAAAAACGATATACCATTCAGATTTCACAGTTCAAACTTCACACTAACAAAAAAACGACATACCATTCAGACTTTAGAGTTCAGACTTTAGACTTACCGTTCAGTTTATTCAAGAAAAAACTACTACCAAACTACCAGACCAGTACTCCAGTAGTATTAGACCACATACCTATTTCGTGATTTTCATCCATTGTTGTCATGACACGATGCGACGCGAGGAGAGGTGGCTAGTTTCTGGTTGAAGTAACGTATGGAACAATGGCTAGCTGTTGGTGGAAGCAACGAGAGGAACGGTGGTTAGCTGCTGGTGGAATCAACACGTGGAACGATGGCTAGTTTCTGGTTGAAGTAACGTATGGAACAATGGCTAGCTGTTGGTGGAAGCAACGAGAGGAACGGTGGTTAGCTGCTGGTGGAATCAACACGTGGAACGATGGCTAGTTACTGGTGGAAGCGACGACGGCCAAACCCAGAGCGTAGACGAAGAAGTGGCGAAAGCAGAGCGTAGACGGCGAAGTGGTGAAGGATTGAAGGCGAGCGCAGAGGAGAGAGCCGAGAGAATTATTTTTAGGGTTAGGGTTAAGCGTTAACGAGTGACGGCTTAACCCTAAACTCAAAATCAAAATATATATATATATATACTAGGGTTTATAATATTTTAAATAATAAAAAATATTTATTTAATAAAACCGGTCCGGTCCGATCCGGCCGGTTTATAATATTTTATAACCGGACCGGACCGTTTTAAAATCGGTTTTATTTAATACGGACCGAATCGGATTGTTTCATTTAGAAAACTGCTCGGTTCGGTCCGATTTGGACCGGTTTTTCGGTTTAAACCAGTCCGACCCGGTTTTTGGACACCCCTAATGAGTATAATAACTATACCAATACTTAATCTTATACTTTTAAATCTTACACTCTATGCTTACTACTTACTATGAAATTATGTAAAAAATTTAATTTTTAAAGCACCATTTATTTAAAAATTGGATCATAATGTACCATTGTACGCAATGATAATATAAAGATTATTAAATTTATATTATAAATTTATATTTTAATGTTATACTCTACACTTATCAATTTATTATGAAATTATTATTATTATTATTTTAAATTAATAAATTTAAAATTTTAATTTTTAAAGCACTATTTGCGTAAAAATTAGATTTTAATGCATCATTTTACACAATGATAATACCAAGACTCCTAAATTTATACCATAAATTTATAAATTTGGATTTCTAAATGTAATGCACATAATAATAATACCAAGACTTGAACTTATACTTTTAAATGTGGTATTTTATACTTATTATTTGACTATAAATTACACTTAAATAATTATTTTATTTGTTTACTATCTAAATAAATTTTATTTTCATAATCTTTGTTGTCGTTGATTCATTTGTCACATACTAATATTTAATAAATAAAATGTTTATAGTGGTAATGCCAAGACTTAAATCTACGCTTTAAATAAAATATTATACACTTATCACGTCACTATGAAATTATGATTTTTTTTGTTTAAATTATGTATTAATTAAATTACACTTAAATATTTTTTTCATTATCGGTCCTTTTTTAAAGAAATTTATACTATAAACTTTAAAAATTTGATTTTTAAAGCACCATATGTACACAATAATATTATAAATACTCTTAAATTTATAATATAAATTTAAAAAATTAAAATTTTAAATATAATTGTTTGAATTCTTCGTTGTCACCTTTTTTAAAGTTAATAAGTTTTAAAAATTAAAATTTTCACGTATTATTTGTACACAATGATAATATCAACACTCTTAAATTTATACTATATATTTAAAAAATTAAATTTACGTTTTATATAAGATATTTTATATTTATCACATCATTATAAAAATTATAAATATGATGCAAATATAAATAATTGTATTAAATAATTATTTAAAAATTAAATTATATAGATTAACTTATAAGTTTATTTGTTTTTCTTGCCTCATAAGCCCAAAATGTTGTAATTTATTTATAAATATTAAATAAATTACATCTTCTTATTCCATCGAATATAAGTCTAATCTCTTGTATCGGCACAAGCCACCATCCAGTAAATATAGTGTGAAGGATTTTGTTGGTTTCAAACCATATTTTCATTAATATATGTCTTAAATTTGAAGCTTGTGACTAAAACATACTAATATGTCACACTTGTGTTTCTAAATTTATTAATTTTTCATACTTGAGTATAATAAGTAGTAACAATTTGAAAACCTAATAACGAATAGTAACGATTCGAGGACCTAAGTTTAATAAACAAGACTTAAGGTGTGATATTTAATAATATTAGAGAAGAAAAATGTTTAAGTTTTAAAGTTTGGGTTCATTTTAGTTCATGAAGGCATAATTTAAAAACAAGAACCCTATATATTCATCCGTTATCTTTCAACCTAAAAATCCAATAATCACTTTACAGGGAAGAAGATATACATATAAAAATAATATTGATATTTTTTAATAGTTTAAATTTTTTAAATAATTAATTTTTTAATAATTTTTAACATAATATTATAACTAAACGTTTATTATTCAAGACTTAATTGTGTTTTGCATAGTATAATAAAACTATAACTTAGAGCGATAAATGTATAAAAAAATGTTAATATTTATCTTAATAACTTAAATTTTTAAAAAAATTAATTTTTTAATAAATTTTAATATAATTGGAGAGAATGAAAGGGTAAATCTATTAAAAATTCAAATCGCACATGTAAGCGCTGTTGAACTCCAATAGGCTCGATAATTGTGATAATGCTATGAAGCTGATGTGTGGCTTTGGATTCAAACGAAGGTGGATGGATATTGGTAGAAGCCTTATTAGGGTGCGGCAGTTGTTTATGAGCATTTGACAGTTTTGGGATTTTGAATTAAATTTTGAATCCTTTTCTAATTTGGTACTTCGATTTTGTTAATTTCATTTTTTTTTCTTAATTATGGAATTAGGCCTAAACGAAAAACAATAGGACACAAGCCGAGAAATAACTGACTAATTTGTTCCCATGCTATAAGTTTAGGATCGCATTTCCTAATTTCTGTGTGTTGTTCGTGATGGTGTCATGTTTTTGTATATTTGTGTTTATATATATTTTTAATTCAATTCACATTTTTTTAATATTATAAGAATATTAAATTATTTTTATCAATTGGTTTATTTGTAATAGTAAGATAAGAAATTCAATATAAAACATAATAATAATAATTAATTTTAACTAAAAAATAATTAATATCATATCTTTTTTTTTGTTATATATTATAACTCGAATTAGCACCACCCGTCATTCATCTTTATATTTAATGGTATATCTATAAGCATATTTTCAGATTTATTATTAATTAAAGATCGTTAAAATAAAAAATATATAATAATAACAATAAATTCACATGAGATAAAATCAATAATTATAATGATTTGTTAGGAAAATTTTTAACATAACTTTACCTGTATTATTTTCTTTTATAAAAAAAGTTTTAATGTCATTGATTTTTATTGTTAAAATTATTAATGTCGTCGAATATTTAACAATGTTAATTTTTCATCCGATGATATATTTTTCTTTCCTATGATTTTGATACTAAATTGTAGCTAACTATTTTACAATACAATTTATTACTTCCTATATATTATTATTTAAAGACAACCTTTTAAGTTTTTTATTAAAACATTGTTTTAATTTTATATTTTTCTTATGTTTATTTTCATATAAATTTAGGGTTAGTTTCTTTGTCTTCATTTTCTTATTTATTAATTTTAAAATATTCTAAATAAATATTTAATCATTCAAAATTATTAATTGAGTTAAAATCATAATTTTATGCCTGAATGTAATAGGTCTATCATAGTCTTCATTTCTGTGCTTCTTCTTCTTATGCTACATCTAATATGTCTCAGTATGTTCAAGCCTTAATGTCCTCCTAATAATGGAAAAACTCTTATATCCGTAAATGATACGATGTATAAATTAGAATTACTAGATAATAGAAAAAAAAATGATTGTACTCTTTTTTATTCATAATATTAAGAATTATTATAACTATAAAAGTCAAATAAGAACCTTAAAAAGATTCTTAACTTTTAGGGATATAGTTGCTAGATAAATAATTTTTATAATATAGAGTTTGTTATTGTTGAAGCTGTATCTAATTAATAAAAATAAGAGTTTCTTATATTGGACAATGAATACATATTTACAATAGTGAGAACTTACTATTTTACCTATATTTTAATAATTCACCTAATTTTATGATTTTGACTTTTGAATTAAAGTTTTTCATTTTCTTAGCATGATCTATCGACTAAAGTTATGGATTTTACATCTTTATTCCTCTTTATCGTTTCTAATGACAGTCTTTCTAATAACGTAGACGATGATACATCTTTATCTTATCGATCTCTAATGTAGTAAATACATTTATGATCGTTAGTAGTTTTCTTGATATAAAAACAAAACATCTTTTTTATTCTTGATAAATTTTCAGATCATTATTATTAAATTTTGTTTCAAACTTGCTGATTTTCTCACCATTTTCTCAATAAAGGTTATATTGCTAGAAGAATTGATTATAATTATATTAGTCGAGTGATTTATCTCGACTTCAAAAGAATTATCAATTTTTTTGAGTTTATTATAAATTTGGCTTAGCATCTACCCTCTTAAAATACATAATTCATCTATATTGAATTCATTTTCTTAAAGCGCCATTGATTTTGAAACTTCTTTATTAATGTTAAAATCTCTAATTTGATAAAATGATGAGAACTAATACAACTTCCTTCATTCTAGTCCATAAATGAATTAAAAAATCTAAAATAGATAAGTCTGTCACCTGTTTTGATCTTTTTCTTGAAGTTCTTAATAGTCTTTTTGAAATTTTGAAGAAAATAATTTAATTCATTTAAATTAATTAATGTATATAGGTTCTCAATTAAACTTGCATGGAAAGTTTCATGAACATAAATTGGAGCAACTCTTATAAAAAATTAATTTTTTTTCTTGTAGGAAATTCTTTTTTTATAGTGTAAAATTATATTTGATATGTTTATGAGTAGGTTTTCTGACTACATTATAGAGATTCAACCATTGTAGTTTATTTAAATTCTCGTATTGGTCTTTTTTATCTTCAACAATCAATGTATTCCAAAAGGATGTTTTCCTAAATAGTACTTATGGTCTTATTATCTTTACTACCTCTGTGAGAGGTGTTTCTTTGAATAATATTAATGGTCATAATATCTTTCATAGGGTTTTCAACTTGCTTGGTGTTGATTGTTGTTATTATAATGCTGCAAAGTAATTTTTAATTATATCTTCTAGAGTTAATAGTTTTGGTATTCTATAGTTGAGATAAATGCCTCTAGTTTCTATTATATCAATGAAAGCTCCATGAGTTATTACACTAAATTTGATAATAATTTTGCTTTCTTCAAGTCAATTATTGTAAATTCCTAGTTTTAGAGTATTATAAACCACATAAGTTTTTTCTGATCTTTTTTTCTACTTTTTCAACCAATTGAGCTTTTTATTTTGCTTTGTAGATGTGTTATTCTCTTTTAAATTGTTAGGTTCTTCATTCTCATTTTAAATTCTTTCTTTAGAAGTTTTACAATTCTTAGAATAAATTTTTGAGGTGGATTTCTTTTAAGAGTTTTTGGACTCTAATGTTAGTTTTGAATTGTTAAGTTCTTATTTAATGTTTATCTCCAAAAGATACCTCTTAACCCAAATTTTATTAGTAAAAGAGTTTTATTTCTCTTTTATATCTAATTAAAAGTTTTCTAAATATGATTTTTGTTGTTGCTTTGTGTTTGTCTCATAACGTTTTTACTTTTTATATTACTGTATAAAAGTTGAGTTTGATATAGTAAAAACTTTTCTTGCTTTTTTCATATAAGAAATCATTTAATATTATTACATTTAATTTATCTAAATATTGTGTAAAATATTAATATAAGTTTAAAAAATTATTTCTTATTAATAAATCAACTCATGTTTCTTGTTAATATTTAATAGGAACAAAAATTTCTCTCCTCATATTATTATATATGTATATTTTAAAACTTTATTAATATTTATTGTAGGATTGTTAACAATTCTTATAATTAAATTTATTGGTCTTGTTTTTAGAGTTTATTTGGAAATACATATTTACTAATTACACACATAATAACTCTTATATCTATATATGCATATAAATGATAACTTGTGTAGCCTTCAAATCAATTATACTTTAATATAAATACTATTTGTATTTATAATATTATACAAATCATTTATCTTCTAATAAATAATATTCATATTTTGAGTTAGTTATTTTTTCTTAAGTTTCTCCTAATAAATAAATATCACAAGTATCATATACATCTTATTTATCTATTAATTTTAATTCCATCTTAAAAGGTTTTTCTAATATTTTTGCTTACTATGAAAATTATTTTTTGAATTATTTTTTATATTAAAGCTTGTTAGAGCACTCATTAGCGTAATGTTCTTTCTCGTTACAATAAGCATGATTAACTAGCTTTATTAATTTTAAGTAAGCATTATTAACTAGATGATTTATCTCATAAATATCCCTTCAATGTTGCATATTTATTTGTTTGCTATATATTGAATCAAATATATCTTTAAATTTATATTACATAATTTTTTTTAAACTGACTTTGAAACTGTAGTTATCATTTTTGATAAAGACATGCAAGTTATTTATCAAATGCAAAATTTATGCATCAAGTTTTTAGCACGGTTACTATGGAGGAATGAAGTTTTAAAAATTTTATTATTAAAATCTTAAAAATATTTTATGTTGTAAATATTTGTAATTTTTATTTTTATTTTTCAAAAATCTAAAAATTAATTTTTCATTTATCAATTGACTTAAAAATTAAAAATATCTAGATTATTAATTTAAATGAGATATTTTAGTTTTAGAAAAATAAATTACATATCTTATTTATTAATTGAATAATATATTTTAAAAAAATTAAAAATTAAAAATTACATCTTATTTATTAATTGACTTTATATATTAAATAAAAATTTAAAAAATAATAAAAAATATCTTAGATTATTTTTCTATTTTTCGTGATCATTTTTCTTTAGTATTTTTTTTATTTTTTTATTTACTAATTTTATTTTATTTTTACTATTTATTTTTATTTTTTTCATTATTTGTTTTATTATTATTATTTGCTTTTATTTGTTATTTGTTTTTGTTTAGTAATTTTATTTCTCAATTCTTTCATTTTATTTATTTATTTTTATTTTTTCATCTTAATATAATAATTTAATATTTATTTTTATTTAATACTTGGTATTATATTAAGTTATATAATTGAAAAAAATATATAAAGGTACCTCGAAAGATTCTAAAAGTTTTAATATTAGTTCACCATTTGTGATAACAAATGATAAATAATAAGTTAGATCTAGATACAAGCAATAATTTAATATCTTATTCAATATACTTACACTTAGGAATGATTAATCAAAAACTTACAACCATGTTACTACAATTAGAAGATAAATCTAAAATATATCCATAAGACATGGTAAAACATTTAATGGTATAGGTAGATAATTTTATTATATCAATAAATTTTGTAATTATAAATGTGCAAGAAACCCTGTAATTGGACAAAGACCGCAATGTATTTATTAGTAGGCCTTTATCAAAACAATTATTAGTGTATATTTAGGGAGTTTGTTAATGACGGTTTTGGCACAAAGAATATACATTTTAAAACACATGTTTACACAAACTCAATGACAGAGATGATACTAAGTGAATTAAATTATACAAATTAAAATCCTCAAATAAACGTTTTGCTAAGACGTTAAAATAACGTTAGATGAGAGGCAACATAAATTATAGATAACATTATTTTTTTAATTTTAATTTGATTATTTTTTTAGATTTTATTTTATTTTATGTTATTGTATTTGTTTTGTTTTATTTCCTATATATGTGAACCATTTTATTTTATTTGGAATTGTTAAAATTTATAATTACTTATTGAGACATGTGAAATTACATAGCTTTTTGTTTGTGTAATTAAAATGATTGATGCATCTTAAGTTTCTCATCAATATTTAATTACGTACATCACATATGTAACTTTTTTTCTTCTTCTTTGTTTTTAATTTAAATTTGTTACATTGATAGTAATATAAATTCTAGACTAGAATAGAGAAAAGTTACAATAATTTTAAACAATTTAAAAAAAATTCAACACATGTTTACATTTTTTTAGTTTATTTATTTATTTGGGAATTTTAGGTTCATTTTAAAATTTTATCTTACAAAATTATCTTGTCTTTTAGTTAATTTTTAAGCAAATGATTAAGTCTTTATACCTTAGATTACTTTCTTTAACATATCATATAGTAATATAATAATTAGTTTATTTTTATCATAATTTGTGTGTTATGGTAAAATGTTATAATTGTAATAAACTCAAAATTGGTATTTAGGAATCAAATAGTGGAGATTACTTTATCATGATATTTTTGAGCTTGTTATCTTTCCATTCTAAGAGATATTATTTTTTTATTTTTTTAAATACTCTTGTTGATTATTCAAATTGTTAAAATATCTCTATACGTTTTGTATTGAATGTTAGGATTTTTATGTCTGATAAAATGTTATATACTTATATTTTATTGCTTAAATTGAATAACTTAAGTAAAAATTAAAAATGTAAGCTTTATTCATTCATGCATGACTTAAAAAAAAGACATATATATGGGGTTTCTTAAAATTATTATAAAAAGAGCCAAATTAATCACTCATTAAAATAATTTAAAATATGGGTACACTCTCTAAGAAAAAATGAAAGAATATATATATATATAAAAGAAAAATTAATAGTATAAACTAAATATTATGACCTAAAAGTACTACAAAGTTGTGAGAAATAGCTATAACAAAAGAAATATATAAAATAAACCTCCATTGAAATCAGTACATTTTCATTTATTCTCTAAAAGCATATATTCGATTCCCATCAAAATACTTTTTCATACAAAAAAGGAGAATCAATTAATTCAATTTATATATTTAATATCCTAAATAATTTTAAGTAAACATGATTTACTAATTAATATATAATATAAATACTTAATCAAGTATTAAATATTTAAATGTATGTTATTTGTTGAATCAAATATTTGTTTAAATTTATGCTACTAGTTTGGACTTTTGAAACCTAAACGATTATGACAATCTTTAGGATTTTTCATTTTTAGGAGTTTTGTTAAATTATTTTGAAAGTATACTTATCATTTTTTTAAAGTGTTTCGTGCACTTGAGAGCTTTGTATCAAATACAAAACTTATGCATCAAGTTCTTATTCTTACTCTTAAGATGTTTGGTATAGTTTTTTTATTTCTTTTATTCCATACTTTTGTTATAGTTTTATATAATGTTCTAATTAATTTTTTTTAAAAAATATTTTCTTATAAATTTCTTACATAGAGGGTGGTAACTTAAAATAATATATTTTATATTCACAAATACATGAATCTATATAACACATGTCACACATTTTCATTTTTGTTAAATATCATTTGGTTTCTTTAATTTTATTTTCACTAAATTTAGTGATATGTTTACATTTATCTTTTCTAATAAATTCATTGTATATTTCATTTACTATAGTATCTAAATAATGCCTATATGTGGGAGCATTCTTCTGCATTTATAAATGTTGTTGTTAAATTTGTAAACCAATTTTAACATTTTGTGTTATTTACTATATTATCTGAATAATTATTTAATGTTTTCTCTATATTTTATAAAGTCTAAATCTAAAGTATTATATCTATAATTTTCACAAAGTTTGAATTATAGTGTGACACTACCTATAGTTTTACAATGTAATCCCTATTATATTTTGGGTTGTTATTTTCTTCTATAAAAAATATCAGGCTTCATAATGTTTCCATAATTCTCTTCTATAAAAAATATGAGGCTCTACAATGTACAAAGTTTTTCATCATAATGTTTTCATAATTCTTCATATGTTACTGTTAATAAATTAACTAATCATTCTATGTTCTTATTCTCAGGCTCCGTAAATTGTTCTTCTATTTTTTTCTATATTTCATTAAGTTATAATTATAGCTTCTTCTTATCTTTGTTTTTTTATTTATAGGTATCAATGCATCTGATCTTCTAAGTGGTTCTTCTTTTAATTTTACAATTTTATTATTTTTCACAACTCTTATTAATTTTGTAAATTTCATATGTATGTCTTATTGTAATTTCTTATTATAACCATATTCTATTATTTCTTTTAGGAGTTATTTTTATGTTTCATTTATGTTTTGTAATGACTTGATGTTTGATTCTTGTACTATGTCAATTTCTTATGTTAAAAGAATTAAAAGTTTTGTTATTTATCTTGGTTTTTTCATATACTTGTTAAGTTTTCATTATATATATTTTAATTTATTTTTAAATATTATTTGGATAATAATGGTATCATTATCTTCATAATATTATGTTATTGACTAATACATTCATTATTTTTGACTTCTTGTTTTAGATATGTTACATCAATTTTTTGTTAAGGGTTTCTTATTCAGGATCTATAAACGTAAATCTTGATATACTATTTTTTCTTGCTATATTACTTTTTCTTTCTTGTATTAGAGATTTTTCTTTAACATCTAAGTTTTTTTTTCTGGTATTTTAAAGTCTGCCAATATTTTTGGTTTATTATTTATCTAATTTTTTGGAAAGTTTTATTTATTTTTATAAATTCATTTTGTTTATATATTGAATTATTACGACTATTTGTTAATGAATATACTATTATATAATATACTGCAAATGAATAATTTTCTTTTTTCATTAAATCTCCTAGTTTAAATTTATAGGATAAACTTAATATTTAGTTTAAGTTTTTATCATTATTATTAATTGAAAACCTACCCAAGGTATGCTGTGAATTTTAATTTTTGATATACAGATAATTTTTAATAAAACATATTTTATATTTATTATTTTATTATTTAATAGTACTAATTTTATTAATGTATCAATTTATTCTCTAAAATGTACTTTTAATAATATTTGGATTCTTCTTAAATAGATATATCAAAATTTTCTTTTATTATTATGAGAAATTTTTGATAGTTTATCTATAATATTTGTTTTTACCAATTAATGATATATTATATATTCTTTTTATATTTGTAATATTAATACTCATTTATTATTATCTATTCTACAATAAAATATATATATATTTTAAAATATTTTCATTATTCTTAAAAATGATGAATATTTAATTTCATCTCATTCCTTAAGATTTAATCTTATTTTTTTGTATTTTTTTTTATTAATTATCATTTATTGTGAAATATCTTAAGATGTTTTGTATTTTTATTTCTATTATTTATTGATTTCTTATTATTTTTGTTATTTTTATGAATAAAAAATTACTATTTATTTTCATTAACTTGAATTTCTGTTAATTTTAAAGATATTTGTGATATTTTAAAAAAATTAAAGATATTTATAATATTACTTCAAAACTCAAGTATATCATTAATTTTTTCGTTATTTTATTAAAAATGATGTTCAATACTGATTACAAATTAAATGATTACGATACCATTGCATTATTGTTAAACGGATTTAGAGTGATGTATTTAACTTTATTTGTTTATTAAATGAATAGAGATTGAAATTAAGGAGTTTATATTTGATATATGTATTATTTATAGGTAGTAAATTAGATAAAAATAGGTATTAGTATTTAAAACATATTTTAAATAAGAAAAAAATATTGAATTAAAAATAATATCCTTTTATTGATTACTAAATCCTAAAATTTAAATCTTAAATCATAAATTCTAAATCCATATCCTAAACTTTAAATTCTAAAACTTAAAACATAAATTGATTAGATTTAAAATTATTTTAATTTTTTAATATATATAGTTTTATTTTTTAAAATTTTATCTTTTAATTATTAATTATATATATTTAATTTTTTTAAATATAAATATTTATTATATTAAATCTTTTATTCAAATCCCATTCGTTTGGCAGCACTATCAAAATCAATTTAATTAAATGGAAAACCCTTATGTGAATATTACGAGGATAAATTGTTTTTTGAAAGATTTATATTTTGAAAATAAATTCAAGTAAAAAATTGAAACAATGACAAGTTGGTTTAGAAAATAAATTCCATGGAATAAATACTTTTTTTATAAAGAGAATATAATATAGAAAAAAATAATTTAAGAATATATCCTCTTTTAAATAAAAATATTGTTTAGTTATATAACTTTAAAAATATATTTATTAATTTTTTACTTATAAAAAAGATACTAACTAATTATTTTACTTATAAAAAAATTATAAAAAGACTTTCGTTTATAAATATTTTTAAACAACTATAAAAAAGGTATTTCTTGCATTTATTCTCACCTTATTGAACCAAAAAAATTATAAACGTAATTAGTGAAGATATTATCTCATTTTATCTTCATTCTATAACTAAAATATCCATAATAATTTTTATTTATTTTTTTAAAAATTAAAATTATTAAAAATCTATTTTTAGCATTATTTTTATAAATAAAAAAGATTAAATGTTACGTTCTCAAAGTTAATAGACTAATTAACATCTTTTGTATAAATAAAGGGAATAATGTGATCTTCCACTTTATAATATAATATTATAATATTTTGTTTGAAAAAAGTAAAAAAATGACTAATATTAGTGAGACATTACTAGATATTTAATTTAAATATTCAATATTTAATATTAAATTGATATAAATGAATATAATTTAATTTAAATAACATTCAATATAAAATAATAAATTAATTTTTTTAAAAAAATATTATTTTTATGATTATAAATTTTAAAAATATTTTTTTTCATTATTATTCATTTTAGAAGTCTTCTACCAGAAAATAATATATCATTAATTATTATACCACCATTTATAAGTCAAATAATGTAATATATATTATTAAGGTTTATGTTGTAATTAGTACTTAATATGTACGAATGTATGATTTAGTGAATTACATTTTTACGCATCCATAATAATATAAACCACTATCACTGATATTAAAGGAATAACATAGACTTTAAAACTAACTGTAAGAGATGAGAGACATCTTCATTACCACCACATCTATAATAATATAAATCATTATCACTAATATTAAAGGAATAACATAGATTTTAAAACTAACTTTAAGAGATAAGGGAAATCTTCGTTACCACCACTATTAATTTAAAACAATAAAAATAATATTTTTAAAATTTATAATTATAAAAATAATATCATTTATATTAATTATATATATTTTTATTATTAAAAAAAATATTTTATATAATTTTATTTTAAACATTGTTTAATTAAATATCATTTAAATTGAACCACGTTATTTTAAGTTCATTCAATATTAAAGATCATTTAATTAAATCATATTTAATATTATTAAGATATATTATGTTTTTAAAAGTGTTATTTTTATATATATAAAGTCTCTATAAACTTGTTTTCCACATTTTAGGTTTTTTGTTACATTAATAAATATCAAAATATCTTTGTAATAAATATATTTTTTATAAATAATTATTTTGTTAGTTTTAGATAAAAAAATCTACATTTTGATTGTTCTCTACATTTAATTTTTGTTGATTTTTCTTGTATACTAATAAATAATAAAATATTTTTATTATTAATTCATTTATGAGTTAATTATACTTTTATTGATAATAACTAAGAAAATAATTAATTAATTTTTGTATTAAAATTAACCTTTTTGTTCTAGATTATGTCATAACAGTTAAAAAAATAGTTAATTAATATATATTACTTTTTTAAAAAATAATATATGTTATTATATGAAGAAAAATGAGCACAAATAATTAGTACAATATTAATCTAATTTGTAAAGTTAAATCATTATTTGTATCAAACATCAATCCATCTTAACTCATTTATTAACTTACATACAACTTTTTTGACATAAATAAAACTAATAATATGTATCAATCTAAAAATTATATGATAATTTTACTTTATAAATATTTTTATTTAATGATTACCAATAAGATAAATTTATATTATATAAAATAAGTTATATAATTTTAAAAGGTAATATTTATGATTGTAAGGATTCTTATAAGAATTTAATTTTTATTATCTAAATATTACAAATTTAGATTAATATATTAAAAGTTTATATATCTATCCTATTGAACTTATCTTTTATATTTTATTGTGTATTAAAATTTTACTAGTTTTTCATTATTTTCTTACAAATTTTTGGTATTTGATGAGTTCTTAAAAAATACTAAAATTATCATGAAATATATTTTAATTGATTAAATAAATTCATATTTGCATGATTTTGTCATAGTTTTATATAAATCTTCTTTTTTGAAATTATGGATTTTTTTATTATTTTTTAAGTATTTTCATTCAAAAACAACTTAAATATTTGAAGAAAAAAATATTGGAGATAATACATCACAAATATGTTGATAAAAGAAATGAAAAAAAGTCAAAAAGATGAAAAAATTGAACAAAATAGATTAAAAAAACTAAAATTGCGCACATAACCCCCCATTTGCTCCGAGATGTATGCGTAGAAGCCCATTCGCGCCAAGTCGCGCGTGTAACCACCCATTTGCTTTGAGTCTAGCGTGCACCAACCCCCCGTCTGTAGAATTGTTTGCGCCTCATACACATGCCAACCTACCAAATTCAAATTTTGAAATATTTTTCCCACTTTTATAGCCTTTTTCTCATTTATAAAAGGACCCTCCTCTCCCATTTCAAAACATACAATTTTCTAAGCTATTTCTCTTTACCTTTCTCTCTCTAATATGTTTTCATTTTTTTTTTAGTTTTTAAATTCTTCTCTTTTTTTAGAAGAACTAGCTATATTTTTGTAAAATTTTAGTTTTTGATTCAATAAGTGGAGATGTCAATCCGTTTGGAGGTTTTCCAGTAGAAGAATTAACATCAAATTGTTGTAAGGATTTTATTAAGGTATGATTTTAATGGATTATTTACAGTTATCTTTTTATATTTTATTTTTATATGTTATATTTAATTTGTCTGTGATTAAATTTAACATGCCTGATTGTTTGTAAATATGATATAGTAATAACGTTGTTATGCTTGCGAAATGTTAAATAGGTAAAATATTTTTATAAAATAAATTGATTTTATTTTTATTCAAGATTTTATATTAAGAATGTTAGAGAGAAATATATTATTTTTCATTAAAAACTTAAATTTGAAAATTAGAGTTTAACGTTTAATTATCTAGTCTAATTTAAATTAGTGTTTTTTTATTTATTTGTACAATTGATAGGTAGTTAGAGTGAAACTTTATTGCAAAAGTTTTCATAAGAACTAATATTTGAAAATATATCGACAACATATTTTCAGTAATGGTTTTAAAACTTGAAAGTAAGTAGTCAGATAATTAAATTCTTAAGTTTATAATTTGAACACCTGTAATAAAATTTTAAATGTTTAATCCCACCAAATGTATCATTTAAATAGTTCATTTTCAATCTTTAAAAAAAAATTTAATTTAATTAATCAAATTAATAATCGATCTGATTTGTTTAATTAACAAAGAATATATAAACTTGAGTGTATTTATATAAAAAAGAGAAAATTTATAAATATCAATAAGATTTATTTATATTATATAAAATAAGTTATATAATTTTAAAAGGTAATATTTATGATAGGAAGAATTCTTATAAGAATTTAAATTTTATTCTTTAAATATTACAAATTTAGATTAATATATTAAAAGTTTATATATTCATCCTATCGAACCTATCTTTATATTTTACTGTATATTAAAATTTAACCAGTTTTTCATTATTTTCCTACAAATTCTTGGTATCCAAGATATTGAACAACAGAGAATGACCTGTCAATTCTGACTTCATCTAAAAATTACTGTTTTTCAAATAGCCTGATTCGGATTATCAAGAATGTAACTAATTACTGATTTTAATTTTTTAGAAGAAAAATATACTTCAGTTCTTTTTGGATGGAACTCGGAAGAATTCAAAGATGCATAAGTTTACCCTTTGGCCTACTCAAAGTATCCATCCCTAAACATATATATTCTAATCACTTTTGTTTCATCCAGTTTGTAAAATATGCGTTTTGACAATCAATTGAATTTTTAACTTCAATTATGTTTTAATTTAGTTTTATTTTTACACATATTTTTTTATATTTTTAAAATTTAATTTTTTTTTCCTAAAATAAATTTAAATGAAGTTTTGAAAACTAAGTTTGTTTTCTTGCTAAATCTTAAGAGAAAACAATAGAAGAAACAAAACTTTTATTAAATAAATTTAAGAAGAGAAAATTAGTTAAAAAAAAAAATTGAAAACACAATTGTTACAAGCACAAATTTTCGTTGGTTTAACACTCAAACGAAAAAATACCTCTTATAACATAATATATTTTTAATATAAACAAGGGTTTCTAATTTATCTATTAATATTTTTTTATCCATACTTTTCAAGTAACATTTTAGTGATAATTTATTTAAAAAAATATCAATTTATTATAATTTTTACATACAACTAGCAGGGTGTGATTTTAATGAAAAATGTTTTTGAAATATTTGCATTTTTACGTCATAGATATTATTAGTTATTTTTTCGTTCATTTTGATTTCATTAAATGAGAATTGGACAACTTATTTACTCAATTTTTATAATCTTCAATGTTTAAAAAATAAAAAAACAACATACTGATAAAAGTGTATGCATGTTTTATGCTGAAAATGTTTAAGGTTAAAACCGCTTTAAAAAACAAAGTTGCTACATATTATTTTTTATTTAAACTGTTTAAGTTTAAAAATATAAATTATATTTTAAAATATAAAAATAAAATTAAAAGAAATTAAGAATATAAGTGTTTAAACAGCCATTTTACTAAATACTCTCACATTAATGATTGAATGTTTGGAGTTGAGTGAATTATGATCGAATGTTTTTTATTTAAAAAATGTTTATTTAAAAATAATAAAAATATCCTTTTAATTCTATAATATAAAAAAAATTAAATCATATTACTATATATTTTTATATATGATATCGTTAAAATATCACTTAAAAAAATATAAATAAAAAAATCAAATATATAAAAGTGTCCTGCTAATAAATTAAGGAATCTTGTATTTTAAGTTAAAAATCAAATTAAGTAAATAAATTCGTCTTAACTGGAGTGATTTTATTCGAAGTTAACAGCTCGGTACACAGAAAATACAGTTCACACGTACAGCTGTGCACGTGTCCCGAACTTAATGAAGTGGCACTACGAACCCGTTACCCACTCCGTCGAACTTGCCTTTTCTGTCTTTCTTCTTCCTCCTTCTTCATCAGTCTTCTTCACTTCAAAACAATCTCGCGCTGATTTCTGAATTATCGCGAATAATATTTTAAAAATTCCCGGAATCCAAACAAACATTCGCTCATCGCACACTTCACTCTCTCCGCTTCCAATCCGGAAGCTTCTTCCGGTCTGGATCAGGACAAGATTCAGACAGGCAGTTATTACAGCTCGCCACAATCGGCGGCAGATATGACTGAACCTCCAGAAATTCGCTCGAACACTTCTGATATTCCCGGTGACGTTCCTGTGAGAATAGTGCAAGATATTGTCGGTGGTAGTGGTGGTGACAAAAAAGAAGTGGAAAACAGAGAGGTTGGAAATGATGTTTCGGTGAAAAATGGTGGAAATGGCTCTTCAGGTCTGTGCTTTCCCCCCTAAGTTTAAACTCTTGTTTTTATTTCTGAGAAATTGCAAATAAATTAGGAAATTCCGAAATTATGTATGGTTTATAGTTCATGTACTTGTATAACTTCAAGTTTAGGATACCTCTCACTAAGCTCGCTTTTCGTTTCTTTGCAAGTTAGTATTCGGAGATAATTAGACAACCTTTGCTACATAATATTACTTCCACCAATTATATTCGGATTTTTCACCAAGTATGTTATTCGAGAAATAATTCTTGGCTTTCTATATAACGTGCTAAAGAATCAGCTGTTAGAACAAAAATATTTGGTAAAAACCATAACCTACAAATAACATAGGAATATTCATGTTTTATTACTAAAAATCAAAGACAAATATACAGAAATCAAAGACAAATATACAGAAACGCAATTGAATTTATAACCATTAATTAATTCTAATTCTCTAGCGTAGTTAGTGTTTCAGATCCACACTTTTTCTTTAGAGAGTTTTTTGGCATATCATATAAAGCTAGTATAATACATGTAATATGGGGATTATAACCATTATATATATATAATAACCTTATTTCTATTTTAATCCATACTTAAAATACACATTAGTCTTAAATCTCTACAGTCTATATTTTATTAGATATATTAAATTCTAAATTACTTAAATCTTAAGAGATCATTTTTAAATGAGTTTAACCTTATATAATAGTCTACAATATATAATTATTCACATATAAACCTAATGTTAAGAGTAAGGATCCAACATCAGTACTTTGTAATATTTATGAATTTTTTGTGTTTTGGTTTTAAATTTATGGCATATTTAATTTTTTCATAATTCAGGAATTCCAGGCAGGGATATTGTTAAGCTTAACTCGTTGCCAAGGGAGATATCAAGTGTTCACAAACTGGAACCTGCTTCAAGTCAGATTAATTTGGATAGATCAAAGACTGAGAAGCAGAAAATATATAGCATTTGTTCTGATGAGGCTGAAAAAATATTTGATGAAAAAATTTCGGCTCAACAGAAGGTATAATTCATCAAGAGAAGATGGTATTCATTATTATATATTATCATTTCAATTTTTCAAGCCTTTTAGCCTGTTATAATGTCTCGTATGATTGTCTGCAGTAGCTTCTGTTTATGTCTTCATGGTGCGTCTCTGAACTCAGAGTTTCGTCCTTAACTTGTTCACATGTATAATACCATAACTTGTAAATTTTCAGTTAGCGTAAATATCACTTTTGTCAATTAAGTTAAAGCATGAAAGCCTATTCTTATTACGGTTGATTTGAATTGAGTAGCATGTATTGACTCATGGGCATAGCATACATTCTGGCCATTTCCAGGTTATCTGTTTGCTTATGCTGGATGATTTAAAATGCTAAACACAAATAGTTAATGTCGCTACAGTATGTAATGTACCGTCTTCTCTGGTCTTACCATTTGAACTCTTGAAGTTGATGCTCGGTGATGCATTGCATGATTTATGGTGCCTTATATAAATTTTATCATGTAAGGTTTTCTTGAAACATGGATCAAGTGTGGGGCTGGAACTTACTGCCAGACTTATGAGCTTGTAAAATATGTGCAGCTTAAATTGTTGAACAGAATAGCTACGGTAAAAGATGATGGAACCATAGAATTTGAAGTTCCAGTAGATGTTGTAACACCTTCTCTTGGGACTGGATTCACACATACTCATACTGGAGATTTTGAAGACGAGTCTCTTGATGGAGCAGATCCTCAATATATTCCACCATTGCAGGTAGTGATGCTTATTGTAGGAACACGAGGAGATGTGCAACCATTTATTGCAATTGGAAAACGTTTACAGGTGATAGGATTTTAGTTTTAAAACTCCATTTCCATTTCTTAATGCATATTCTTTTAAGGTTAATTTTATGTCAGCCGAGCAAGATTAAAATAGCTTTTAGGATATGAAAATGATTGTTCCTAGAAGATGTATGCATGTGTAAGTTTTTCATGAGAAAGGTTGAAGTTGTACTTTTGGAGCCTGTGGATGTTTCATGTACCCTTTTCAAGTGCATCGCAATTGTTGTTTCCAGTGTTTTTGTTCAAGCATGATCTTATTTTGATCCAAAACACATAACATAAGCAAAGATTGTAGGCTGTGTCCTAAATAATTGAAAAGGCTGGACGAAACTAACCACAGATTTAAGGTGTGATATATGCTCTGTGTTTGACTATTTGTGCTATTCAAGTGTAACAGTTTGAATTCTGAGGCCAATAGAAATTTCGTGGTTCCATAGTAATTAAAATGAGACAACTATGCACCTCACTGGACTTTTTTGCCATTCTACCTTTTGATTCATGTATACCCATCCAGTTATTGGAAAATAGTTGGAGGAACACTGATAATAACAAAGAATATGTAAGTATGAGAGATTTGTTTTAGGAAATTATGCATGATAAAAGTACATTGGAGTTATAATTTACTGGTGTCGCTTGTAACATAACTGTCAAGCCTCACTGGCCAATGAAAAAGTTGAGGTTGTTTTGTGTTTTACATAAATAGTATTCAGTTTAACTTGAAAAGAAGGTCAACTAGATAAGTTTATCTTTCTACTCTGTGTATGTATCTTGGAAACTGGGGGGTATGAAGAATCTGAAAGCATTTAGCAGTGAATCTTTAGGCTAGCGGTCAATTGATTTGCTTCAAATTTGCTGCCATATTTCAATGCCCTTTTGGCCTTTTCTGTTCTAGTGGTAACTTGTATGGCATATGCTTCTAAAGAGAATTGTTAGTGTATGATAGTCTAGTTTCTCGCTGTTGCAACTTGCATGCCTAGCAATGTCAATTTCTTTTTAAAATTCAGTTATCGATTATTAGGAGAATAAATGATGGAGAACAATCTCTCTCTTGCGTTCCCCCCCATCTCTCTCTTCCGTTGTTAACCACTGTTGCCATAGTGATGAGAACAAATCCATTTTTATTATTTGTGTGCAGGACTATGGCCATCGTGTTAGACTTGCGACTCATTCAAATTTCAAAGAGTTTGTCTTGACTGCTGGATTGGAGTTTTATCCTTTAGGCGGTGACCCGAAGGTTCTTGCTGGTTGTATGTACCAAAGATATCATTATTGATGTCATTTTCTAAATCATTTACATACTTCATACAAGTGTTGGTGGCAGATTGGTTTTCATATGCCCTTGATTTGAACATAATTTTAGCATTGCTTTTGTAGAACGTCCATGCTTTGTCTAGTCTATCTTGCCAATACTTGGTATGAAGTTTTACCATTGTGGATTTCTTGAAATCCTTAGAAAGTATATTAAGGAGGTGGGGAAAGCAAGACCTAGAATTCAAATTCAAATGCTGCATTCTGTTTAGAAATCAACTTAAATTATTTGGATTTAATTATGGCTTAAAATCTCAGATTTATACTTTCATTGCATGGATAGATGGTTGATCTGTGGGTAAATATTGCTTTTTCATATGATGTTTTCCACATCTTCCTATTTTATCCTTGCATGCTGCCTGCTGCCATTGGAGCTACTTATCCATGCATAGAGAAGCAAATTTTCTTGTTCTTTTAGGATAATATGTTTATGTTCCCCCCCCCCCCCCTGCGCGCGCATGCGGCTGCCTAACGTCTTCAATCTATATCACTGAAACTCAGAGAAAAAGAGGGAAAGGGATGGCGCAAAAAAAACCTTGAGGGCTTATACAAATCCTGAACGCTTTGTTAGCAATTTTTTTTTTTTGGGGGACAGTAACGGAAGCTTTTTTTTCCTTATTAATTTCTATTAGTTTGGAGGTATGCATAATTACACCATGTTTTTGGACACACATATGGCCAATGTCTCAAACAGATTGGTCTTAACAATGGATGTTACCTTCCATTTCATTTTTATATACGAGGTTTCATTTATATTGTTTCCTCGTTGCAGATATGGTTAAAAATAAGGGATTCTTACCATCAGGGCCTTCTGAGATCCCCATCCAACGGAATCAAATGAAAGAGATTATATACTCCTTGCTTTCAGCTTGTAAAGAACCTGATATGGATTCTGGAATTCCTTTCAAAGCAGACGCTATCATTGCGAATCCCCCAGCATATGGTTAGCTCTCTAGCACATGTTACCATGAGTTGTTTTGGTTTGTGCTGGTCATTATTTTTCCTGCTTTTGGTGCTGAAGTGTTTGGTGATGATGGTGCATAGTAAATCTTTATTTTGATTATTGAGCTTACTGAGATACATAAATGACTCTGGAATTTGGAACCAGTTAGTTTACTTTAAGATACAAGCAGTTGTTAAGACTAGTTTCTATACCGTTTTTAATCATTTTTATTAATGGACTCCCTTTTTATTTTTAAATCTCTTTCTAGTATGCGAGTTTCAAATGTTAATGCTTTATTTTATTTATTTTTCATATTTTACATATGGTCCAAGAACAAATATTTATTTACCTACAATTTAGTGGTGGACCTAAATGGATTGAAATGACAGAAGTTTTTATTCTTACCAAAATCGTACTATAAGGCCTTACATGATTGTGCTAACACTATTACATACTTGTAAGGTTGTACAAAAGTTCAATTTTGGTGGTAGGTTTGGGTCTTAATCCCATTTATTTTTGTATATTGAATCCTTACAATTGACAAATTTTTACCCCTTAAATTGTAACACTAACATTTACCAATGCTTCTTTAGGGCATACTCATGTTGCAGAGGCACTTAAAATTCCAATTCATATATTTTTCACAATGCCATGGACGTAAGTCTTACCTGGCTAATGGATTCTTACTGAATTTTGAAGTATTTTAACTATTCTGGAAGTAGCCTTTTGATTGTTCGTAGTTTCTGCACCTGTTCCATTTTTGGAGAATTTAATATCTACACCACACATGTTTATCCTCTCCCACCAGGCCAACCAGTGAATTTCCGCATCCCTTGTCACGTGTCAAGCAACAAGCTGGATACAGAGTGAGTATTTTGAAACTTTTTGTCTTGCTAATTTCGTCTTCATTAGTATCCTGATCTACATGAATTTTCTTTTCAGCTTACTAGGTTATTTCTGTCAAAAGTTTGGACACTCGTAACTGCTTTTTTCTCTCTTTTTCTCCCAGCTGTCATATCAAATTGTGGACTCTCTGATTTGGCTTGGAATACGGGACATGATTAATGATGTTCGCAAGAAAAAGCTCAAACTTCGACCAGTTACGTATTTAAGTGGTTCACAAAGTTCGGATTTAGATATACCACATGGATATATATGGAGTCCTCACCTTGTGCCTAAACCTAAAGGTGCTTCCCTTGAGATTGAATGCTTGTTATGTACTTCATCATAGCCTTGGAGGTTTAAATTTGAAATCTGGAAAAATGCTTAGAAAATGGTGCATGGGCCGGAAGATTAGGATTGTTTTTTCCTTTTCAATTGAAGGGCAATGTTTTACTCTAAACAGAAAAGTTCGGAGGAAGTCTTGCTAAATCAGACATTGCATCCGCTAAGTGTTCTAAATCCCAATAGCTTTTAATCTGATTAGCTGGTTTGCAGATTGGGGACCTAAGATTGATGTGGTTGGATTTTGCTTCCTTGATCTTGCATCAAATTATGAGCCTCCTGAGTCACTTGTAAAATGGCTTGCAGCTGGTGAAAAACCCATCTACATTGGATTTGGTAGCCTTGTGAGTTCTCTTTCTTCTGGTTAAACTTATATTTTTCTTATTTGAGTATGAAGCTTGATATAGAATTTGAGTACATCAGTAGAGCCACGCTGTAGGGTAGAGCTAGATTGGGCTTGAGTTCAATCTAATATTTTATCAAAAATGACTTATTAGCCCATAGTCCACACATAAATCATTTTCTTTCATTTGTTTATAATAAAACATAAGTAAATTCATTAACATGTAGGAAATAATTACAACTTATTTTTGTAATGTTCGAAGATTAGGAAGTGACTAATCTCATTTTGCAGCAAAATTAGTTTTTTAATATAGAATTGTAGTTTATTTTTCCTTAAATTTGTAAAATATAATAATTATATTTATTAAATTATTAAATTATTTTGATCTTAAAAATTAAAAATCAACTCATATTTAAACCATTAACACAAGGTGGGTGGTATCAAAAGAATTTATATAATCAAATGTGATTTTAATAACATTAATGATAATTTTTTTTAACACCTAATCTATTTTCTTCCTAGATTATTTTAATTCACAAAACTTTTAACTATTAATTACTCCATTTTACTTATCTATTGCATTTAATGATATTTTTCATCATAAAAAATAATGACTAATGAATATTATATTAAAAGGTTCTTCTATAAGATATACCATTATGAATAAAATAATAACAATGACATGCTTTGTATTGAAAATATTGATTATAATTATGGGTAGACTTTAGGTAAGTATGAATTATGCTTATAATAGATTTTGGATTTTTGATACAACTCAACTCATACACTAATAAATGAGATTTGCACTCTAGACTTTTAATATGCTTAAATGGACTCCATGTTGAATTACATTTTGTTGCCTTTAGTTTGTAGATCTTATATTTAATATTTAATAAACTAAAACACGAACGGTCTAACCCTGTTTAAAAAAATTTCGTAGCTCCACAGTATAGTCTGAGCTATGATCTGATCTGATGATGATCACTAGTATTCTTCATCAGCATGTAAACAATTACCATTTATAATACAATTGACCTGCTAACAGCATAGTTATGCTTATCAGATCATGCATGTCAGGGATATTATATAGAGAACGCCATATTGTTTACTACCATGCTTATGAGTGATACCTGTAAAATTAATATCGATAATAATACTATAAATCAGATCATTATCTGTTCTCAGTTTTTGTTTTCTTCATTTAGAAATTAATTTTATTTGTATTTAATTGGGTTAAAGAAAACAACTTGTTTGGTAACTGTCTTTTGTTTTTTGTTTTTCTAAAGTTGAAATCAAAAGCATTTAGCAAATTTTTTTAAATTTTTTTCTAAAGAAATATAAAAGTGCAAAAATTAACCATTAGCTATTTTAAAATTTAGTTATTTACTTTTTAATATTTGTCATCAAAACATATTGGAACTTGATTTGGCATTTAAAAAATTACTTGATGAAAGTGGGAAATCAAAAACATAAAACTGTTTCCAAAACAATTTTTCTTGGCTTCTAGTATTTGGCAACATTTTGAAAAATTAGAAAACAAAAACAGAATTTTTTTTAGCTAAATGCTCTCTTTTCAAAAGCACAAAACAATTGCAAAATGAGCTCCTTAGTCTCTCATGTTATGTAGATTTCATCTCGATTCATATGCATGGAACACAACAAAATTAGTAAAAAAAATGGAAAAGAGTCTAATGTTGACCCACCTCCTTCAAGCATAATGTCAAAATTGGAGATCGCCTATCTATCGGTTTGGTTTCCACCCAGTATGCTAGAATTTCCACATATTTAATGTTTCGTGTTTTGCCCAGCCCACGTGTGAGGATTGTAAAAGATCACTACAGAAACTAAATTTGTGCTGTCTTACACAGAGCTCTATTTTTAATGAAAATGGTTAATCAACATCCTAAAATATCATAGCTATGAGATATATCCTTGAATATATATTTATTATATTATTATCACGAAATGATGTTTATAACAAGACCAATTATCATAATTCAATATATGCGGTATTTTGTATGATTGCACACCAAAAGACAAAATATTCAGTCTTGAAGTTTATGATGCCCTTTTCTTTTTTTTCTTTCTCCTGTAATTACTTGGACTTTAGGACCATTATCTTTGATTAGCGTAGGTGTTTATAGTCTTAGTTGTACGCTATATTACTTAGAAATTTTATTACACATTCTAAAAGGAAACATAGTGGTTATCAGCAGGCTATTAGTTTGAACTAGATCATTTTCACTGCTTACCTTATAAAAAAACCTTTTCTTTTCTTTATTATTTTCAGCCTGTTCAAGATCCCCAAAAGATGACCCAAATAATTGTGCAAGCGCTGGAACAAACTGGACAAAGGGGTATCATTAACAAAGGCTGGGGTGGACTTGGGAACTGTAAGTTTTAAGTTCCTGTACCTGAGTTTGTATTCTTGCCGCTTGTTCATTGATCCTCTATGCTTGTGTTTTTTTTTCTTTTTTAAATCTTTCCAGTGGATGAAGAAAAGGACTTTGTGTACCTACTAGACAATTGTCCTCATGACTGGCTCTTTTTACAATGCAAGGCTGTGGTAAGGCTCAATTCTTTAAATTTGGTCATCAAGTCCAATCAAAGTTTCCCAACATTTGTGTATATCCCTTGATTGGCATTTGCTTTGCAAGAATAATTTAAAAGACCTTAGTTCATTTATTTTTACACAATTTTTGTGGTCCAAATTACAAAGAAATATGGGTTTTCAATGGGCAAATCCAACATTATACAAATCTTTATTATTGGAAGTGAGGATTTCTCTCAAGTACATGGGAGGACTATGAAGGCTGGGAAGACTTGGTTTCTATGGCATTTTGGGTTGGGATAAATTCTTTGGTATTGTGGATGGAGAAGAATAAAGAGTCTTTGATGATAGTGATTATTTGTGGGAGAGTTTTGTTTTGGATTTTTCATGGGCATCAGTGTTTAAAGAGTGAAATTGATTATTCTCAATTTCTTTTAAGTTTTAATTGAAGTGAGTATATATCGTAACTATAGTGGTGGAATTTTGAATAAGATAGTTTTAATATAGCTTGGTGTTTTCTTTTTAAATGGATTGTTGATCCCCTCTTTGTACTTTTTTGCTTACATTTATTAATATAGTATGATCTTTCTCATAAAAAAATGGTACAATAACAAATCTTACACTCCTAAAACTCATAACAAAATAACACCCTTATCACTAGCCTATACTCCTTTCAATTCAAGGTGATGGTGCTATTTTTGTTATTACGAATTTTGGGGGTATTATTTGAAGTAATTTCTTAAATAATATGGATTACTGGTTTAAAAAAGTTGTAGTTGTAATAAGACTACTGCTTTAATACCATGATCTGTTTAATTTCATAAAAGATGGCTTCCATCGTCCTGACTCTCCCGAGTACCCAGATAAGGTCATCTCAATTAAATTAGCCAAATAATGCATCCCGTAGAAGCTTGATGGATTCCCAATTTGTTTTGTTCAAGTCTGGCTGGGCAGTATTTGTGCCTAAAGCGGTTTTTTCTAGTGCTTGTTCTTATGAAACTCTCCTGCTATTTATTTTTTCAAGGGCAATAATATATTGGCAACTCTTAATGTTGACACTTTGCCTTCAGGTGCATCATGGTGGTGCTGGAACGACAGCTGCTGGTTTAAGGGCCGCTGTAATTGCTTCATTACCTTTTGCTGGAATTTCAGTTCCGCGTTATTTCTTTTTCCTCGATTCTTGATGCACACTATTTTTCATGTTATAGTGCCCCACAACTGTCGTTCCATTCTTTGGTGACCAACCTTTCTGGGGAGACCGTGTACATGCCAGAGGAGTGGGTCCTGCTCCCATCCCGGTTGATGAGTTTTCACTTCCCAAGTTGGTTGATGCAATAAAATTTATGCTTGATCCTAAGGTAATTCTCAAGTTTTTTTTTTTTTTTTTGTGGGGGGGGGGCAGGAAATTTTCTATACCTAAATCACCCCTTTTAAGGTGAAGTAATATTCTATTTCGCAAAAGATGGTAAGTTAAGTGAATTTTTTAATATATACTTTGGGTATGTAAAATTTTCACAAGCCTTGTAATGCATTAGAATTGGGAAATTTCCACACACGTGCTAGCTGCATGGAAATTAAAATTGTGAAGGTGAACAGTAAAACGATGAAACATATTATGAAATAATGTTAAACAAGATGCTGAGTATTGATACAACTTAATCTATTTTGTGTGTTTTCCCTTTTCTTTATCCAAATTTAGTGCTGCCTGTGTCGTTCAAAAGATTGGCTAGATGCTATATAAAATTCTTCATTTGTAAAATTTTGAAAGGAGTATAAGATGCATGCAAACTAAATTGAATCTGGATGCTTGAAGATGTTAAGAGAGAGAGAGAGTTTTGTTGCAGCAGGATAAGGGAGAGAGGGACATAAAAACTTGTGCATATGAACACTTACTCTTTGGACATTGCATTGAACATTTAGATATTTACATGTATCAATTTGTTAATTGCTTACCTGAGAGGTTCTAGTGGTAAAATATCATTGACCTGCCTTAAATTTTGCTCAGATTTAGGTTAACCCCAAGCCCTCAATTCTTTTCAGTCAAATGTCATATTTCTGAAGTTTTAGTTGGATTCTCCATTCTCCAACATGTTTTCACCGGAAAAATTACTTAAAATACTGAATTTATTTTGTGTCTAATAATTCAACACCAAGTATGTATTCATCTATTGAAACTGACCAACAAAGCTAAATGCACAATTGAAAAAATTTGCAATAGAATTTTTTTCCTCCTTTTCGTTTTTCTTTTCTCTTTTTTGGTTTATCCAGTTTCATTGTAAACATTAAAACTAGAATAAATGGAAATTTCAGTCTTTTAAGTGCTCCATGTTAATGTGACAATTCTATATAGAGAGGTGGATTTATGATTTGATCCCATGAAACTACAAAAATAGTAATAATAGTACTGCTTGTTTCTTGTTTCTTGTTGAATAAGGATTTTAAATGTATCTTATTTGAGTGTAAATATGTTTGAATTATTAAATTTGTAGCGAGTTTTAGTAGTAAAAGCCTAAAAATTTAAAATCCAAGGAGGGAACAGTTTCATTCTGTGCATAAATTTGTATATAATTTGATATACATTACACTTTAAATTTTATTTGACAAAAAATAAGATGTGGCCATCTGAAATCTCTATACGTCCACCCTTAGTCTAATCATAAAGTCGTGAGCAAAGTCGATGATAAAACTCATGATAAAATCTTAAAGGGTAGATAGTCATATTTCTTAAATTTTGCAAGGGGACCGGGGAAATTAAACTAAGTTACTTATGACAGCACACATCAACACAGTCGCAGGATTAACAGGCAATATTTGGGTTCTTAAGCAGAAAATGTTGTCAACTATGTTTTGTTCAAAATTTCGGAATGAATATGACCTGAAAATAAAAATAGGTAAAGGAGTGTGCTGTTGAACTTGCTAAAGCCATGGAAAATGAGGATGGTGTTGCTGGAGCAGTGAAATCTTTTCTCAAGCATATTCCTCGCAAGAAAGAAGGCTCAGAACCCGAACAGGGGTCATCAAATTTTTTCTCCGTTAGTAAATGTTTTGGCTGTTCTTGATTTTAAGTTGTATGTTGACTTTGTTCTATTTTGTATGTTAGAGTAAGTATTTGTGTCCTGAAGGCCTGTTTGTCTATCCTTAGAAAAAAAATGTAAAAGTAAAATATCTCTGCTCATGAATATTGTTCATAAACTTTATTTCATATGAAGTAAATTATTATATTCATATTCATTCAGAGGATCAGGATGAGTTAGAGCTCTTCCCATGGGTTCATAATTATTGTATTTGTTTTTTTAAACTTAGTTTCCATTTGCTGCATGTATTAAAGGTACACAAGTGTAGTTCAATTCAACTTTCTTGATAATATAAAAATGGTTAGTGTATGTTTGGTCTTTTAAATTTTAATAAAATTCATATACAAGTCTTCAAATTCTTAAAAAACGTATGATTTGGTCATTAAATTTTTTAAATTTCATACATAAGTTCGTAAACTTTAAGTCAGTCTCTAGTTTTTAATACTTTAAACGTATGATGTGTTCATATAATGTGTATGTGATAGTTCGTATGATTTGGTCATTAAATTTTTAAATTTTTTAAACGTATGCTGTGTTCATATAATGTGTATGTGATAGTTCGTCATCAATGTAATGAAGTTTTACTTTGCATAGTATTTTTTTTAGCTTGATGGAATCAATCTAGGATCTATTCGAAATAGGCTCATGCTTTTGAAATACCTCACTTTGTAGTTTGTACTATGTTCCTGTGCATGATTTTTTTTGTTTTTTTGGGTCAGTTATGTCGTATGCATAAGTATTTTGTCTATATAAAGTTAGGATCAAGTAAGTTTGTATTTGGATATTTTATGTTACGATGTATATTAATTAATTATCTAAAAAATAAATAATTTTTCAATTTCTTCAAATAATTCTATCATATAAATGATGTGAGTACAAATGATATAATAAAGCTTGTTCTTAGCATTTATATCATGGCATTAGCTGTTTGGTAAGAATAGAATGAAAATTTTGTAAAAATAAAAATATCATTCTCACTATTTATTGAAAAAATAAAAAAATAAAATCCTTAAAATTTGAAATATAAAAATACCATCATTTATATCTATTTTATGTATTTTTATTATTAAAAAAATACGATAAATCATTTTAACGTTCAAATTCAATTACGATTATTTAGATTCGTTCAATGTTGAATGACGTTCAATATTATTAAGATGTTATTTTTATTGTTATAAATTTCAAACATAATATATTTTGTAATTTTTTTAAATTTCTTTCTACCTTCTACTAAAATAATAATAATATTAATGCTATTTATTATATATGTTTTTTTAAACTTATATTTATCTTTTAAATTTTTACATGATTTATCAGATAGTTTTATTTTTAATTCTTAAAAAACATATATTTTATGATATAGAAAATATAGTTATACTGTTTGAAGATGAAAGGATTATGTTGTAAATTAAAATATTTACCGTTTTATAAGAATATATATATTTTTTGTTCTTTACAATGTATTTCATTCATCCATTTATATATATATATATATATAAAAGTCCATAATTAATTGTTATAAATAGGATAGAGATTTAAAATAATTAATTAAAAAGTTAATTTATTTTTGGGTAGGAATGAAGTAAAAATGAGATGTATTGGGTTATTTAGAGTTTTCATGATATGTACATACAAATTTTAATAAACTATTGCATGTTTAAAACTAATGAATATTTGCGAGTAAAACAGAGGAGAAAATAAAATATGACTAGTTTTCTTGGATAATGATATTATTATTGTTTTCATAGTAATAATATAAAAATAATCGATTATATTTTTATAATTAATGAATAATAATCTCTTGTAACAACTTTTTTTATATTTTCCTTGGAATCGTAGAAGGAACAAAAATTATTGAAGGTTTCATGTTTCAACTTTGAAAGATTTTTAATTGTTTTGATTTCAAGTAGAAAGGTTTAAAAAGTCATACAGGTTTTTGCTGTAAAAGACAATAGGGAAATGATGATGGATTGTTATTGGTCAATTGCTGGCTTGGCTGGTAGTGAAATCTAGTGACAGTCCAATTCTCTGCAACGAATACGTGCCGCGGAAAACAGACAGTTTAAACTTTAAACTACAAGTTACTGATTGATCCTGTGTCAAGACAACATGGTCCAAGCCAATCAATACCCAGAGACAGATAGTGAACGGTACACATTGATTGGTCTTATACCACACATCACATCAACTAAATTGGGTTTCTGACATATCACACCATCCATCATTCACGAGGTAAGAGAATTTGTATTTTACCACCTATCAAAAAAATTGGGTTAGGAACCTCTTAAATCCAATAGTTTTTGTAAAAGTTTATTTAAGTACCACAATTTTGGGACAATTATTTTTATTAAAATTATCTTTATCAACAAATTATTTTTTTAAATGTTATTTACGTTTAAAAAATTATTTAATAATATAAATGATGAGTTATTAAAGTGTATTAATTAAATAATTTAAATTTAACTTTTGATAAATGCTAATATAAAAAAATTAATAAAAGATACACAATTAAAAATAATTATTCATCCATAAAGATCAATAAAAAAAATTATAAGACTATCCTCTCCTACTATCACCTTAATTTTTTAGTAAATATACGTTATTAGTTTATATCTCTTTAAAATAATAATTAATAATATTTTTAAAATTTATAATAATAAAATTAAAATTTTAATAATATTGAGCGATATTGAATTGAACGAAGTTTAATAATAAACAAGTTTAAATAATCGTAATTTAATTTAAACGGTATCTAATTTAATGACATTTAGTTTGAAATAATAAGCTAAATTTTTTTTAATAATAAAAATATATGAGTTTGATATAATAAATATTATTTTTATATTTATAAGTTTTGAAGAGATTATTTTTATCTTAACAGTATAGATTGTTGATTATTAGATGTGTTTTAGTTAAATTAAAATACTTAAATTTAAAATTTAATAAAGATCAATAGAAAAAATTAATAGGGAATATACACCCAAAATTAATCATCGAGCTTCCGTTGGATTCTTTATGTATATACTAATTAAAATGTCAGTATATATAATATCTAGTCTTGTCGATGTCAAGTACATAAGATTGCAAACAATTTGTTTGTAAAGAGTAACATCCACCTTTTTTTCTACATCGTTCTTTGAGAGCTTCAGATAAGGATCAATTGGAGTAGAAGTTGAATTGCAATCCCTCATCATGAATATGTCTAAAATTTTTGGAGCATTTTTTTTTTGAGAAATAAAGACACCATGAGATGATGCACTACTTCAATGTTAAGAAAATAGTGCATCAACCCCAAATTTGTCATATCAAATTTATTTATCATAGATTTTTGGAAATCAATAAACATGGCTTTATCATTACTAATATAAATGAGATAATTAATATATAAACACATAATTAAAATCTCTTTATTATCTTCAAGTTTAGTATATGGTGTGCTTGTAAGGATATTTACAAAAACCTTTCTTGGTAAAGAAAACATCTATATGACTGTACTAAGCTCTCGATGCTTATTTTAATCTGTATAATGCTTTCTTTAGCTTGTATACCTGATTCTTGTGGCCTTGCTTCACATATCTAGGAGGTTGATCATCATAGACCTCTTCTTCCAATTCAGCTTACAAAAATGGTGACTTCACATCCAATTGATAGATAGGCCATGAATTCTATGCATCAATGGATAACACTAAAAGAATAGAGTCAAGTAGCAATGAATAACACTAAAAGAATAGTGTTAAGTATTGCAACTGGAGCAAACACCTCTTGATAATCAACACCATGTTCTTGCTTGTACCCTTTTGCAACGAGATAGGCTTTATATTTGTCAACTCCACCATCCTTTTTAAATTTTGTTTTATAAACCCATTTAACACTAATGAATTTTTGTCCTTTTGAAAGTTCATTTCCCAACGTTTTTTTTCTCTATGGAACATATTTCTCCATCCATGACTTTTTGCTACTATGGATCGATAATAGCTTATTGGAATGTAATAGGGTCACAATTTGATAAGAAAGCATAATGGACAATTGTATTAATATTATGAGATTGAGTACCACTAATCTCATAATCTTGCATCCATGTGGGTCTCTTTCGAGCAAATTCGTGATTCAACTATCGTATCAATAGCTTCTGGTGCTGTTGGTGATGTTTCAGCAGCTACTAGAACTTCATTTGATGGTACAAAATTATTGAAATTTGTTGATTTAACGGTTATTACCTTTCCTTTTCAATGTCAAAAATGATTTGGTTAGGTGGTTGCTCATTATAATTCCATGTGTTTTCTTTATCAAAAATGACATATCTATTGATTACTATCTTCTTTGTAATCGGATTGAATAACTTATATGCTTTGGACTCTTCACTTATTTCAAGTAAAACACATTTTTCACCCTTATCATCAAGCTTTTATCATTTTTTGATATGAAACATGTGCATAAGCAATGCAACTAAAAATTCTAAAATAATCAACAGTTGATTTTCACCCACTTTAAGTCTCCTCTAGTATCATGTTTTGAACAAAAAAGGTAGACTTCTATTCAATATATGGATGCTTCATGCCAAAAACTCTTTGGAATCCTTCCTTTTGCTAGTAGGCTTCTCACCATATTGAGATTGGTTATATTTTTTTTCTCTATGATACTCTATTTTCTTGTGTTGTATAACCAATTGTAAGTTCTCTTATAATTTCTTGAGTAACATAAAAATATTCAAATTCTTTTGAGCAATATTCACCGCCATGATCAGTTCGAAGAGTTATAATAGTTTTTCTGATTCATTTTCAAAACGTGCCTTGAAACTTTTAAATATACTAAAAGCTTTTGATTTTTCTTGCAAAAAATATACCTATATTTTTCAATTATAATCATCATAAATGTAATTAAATATCTTTTACCTCCATTAGAAGATGGTTTTATCAGTCCGCAAATGTCGGAATAAACCAAGTCCAAGATATATTTTGTTTTCTATGACTTCTCTTGAGGGAATTGAGAATGATGTTGTTTAGTAACAACACATTCTTCATACACTTTAGAAGGAATAACAATTTGAGGAAGTCTTGTGACCATATTTTTCTATTGGAGAGTTTTTAATTTGCCAAGTGGCCATAGCGAAAATGCCACCACGAAAGATCTTTCACTTTAACCATTAAGCATGGTTGTGCATTTTCATGATAACAACATGTTTGAATTCATTTGAACAATTGCAATAACTCTTTTAGAAGGGTCATCTATTTCATAAGCATCCTTTTGAATAGTTATTATATAGTCATTTTTTTCGCAACTGACCAACACTTAACAAATTTCTTTTCAATTCAGGAACATAGAAGACATTGGAAATTGTTTCTACAAAACCATTCTTGATTTTAATATTAATGTCACCCTTTTCCATTATTTTCATAGTAAAAAAATCACCAAAGTTCACTGTAGAACGAAAGTATTCATTTAAGGAATAAAAGAAAACTTGCTTCCACACATATGATTGGTACAGCTTATGTCCACATACCACACATCTGACTCAAGCTCCTTATTAACTTGAATAACCATCAACAAAGTTTCCCCTTCTTTCTTTTTTTGAAAAAAATTGATTTCTCTCTCTTTTCTTTATTGTTAGACAATTTAGTATAACATTCAGAATGATAGTGATCGAATTTATGACATCTAAAGCACTCTACCTTTTATTTATCAAATTGATTTCGACCTCTACCTTTGTTTTCAAAATATTATTAATCTTCACCATCTCTAAAATTAGCTCATCCATCTCTGGTTCCTTGACCTTCTCTTCCTCTAGCTCAACCCTGATTTGATGATCTATTCGGTGCCAAAGTATTGTTATTAGTTGAAGCCTTCAGAACTTGCTTCTCCTTGTTTTCGTAGATGAATTTTTACTCATGAACTAGCAAAGATCCTTGTAATTCATCAATTAAAAGTTCATCAAGGTTTTTTGATTCCTCAATAGAGCAAACAACATAATTAAACTTTGAAGTCATTGATCGCAAAATTTTCTCAATTATTGTAACATTTGTCATTTTTTCATTATGAATTCACATCTTATTTACGATTTTCATCGTTCATGAAAATTACTCTATTATTGAATCTCCTAACCTCATACGAAGTAATTCGAACTTTATGTGAAGTGCTTGAAGCTGCTACCTCTTAGTTCTTATTGACTCTTGATACTTTTTTTTCATCAAATCCCATATCACCCTAGAGGTATCTTTGTAAAGGATGGTGTCCAAGATTGAGCGATCAATTGCTTGGAACAAATAATTCTTTGTCTTTAAATATTTTATTCTTTATTTTCTACGCATATGTTATTGCCACACTAGCTGTTGGTTCTACTATGCCTTCAGATACTATATGTTAGTACTCTTTAAACCTTAAGAAGTTCTCCATCAACATGCTCCAATGATCATAATGACCACCAAATCGTGGATTTGTAGGCTATATAAAATTGTAACAGGTCATACTCTTGCACTATTATTTTCTTAACCCCGTTCTGATATCATTGATAATAAAAAGCCTTTATTATAAGTCAAAAGTAATTGAGATATGAAAAGATAAATGAAGAGAAATTACTGAATTCATTACTTTATTTATAAATCAATGGCATTTATAGATGCAATTACACAATGAATAAAGTCACAAAACTAATCACTGCATAACGTGAAAAACAAATTATCCTAAAAGAAAGGAAAATATGCTTTTGATACGGAGAAGAGATAACTCAAATAAAATTGATATTATCAAATATTTGTTCATATGATATAATGCACGTGATCATAGTTTTAACACTAACACTTATAATAATAAAATTAATATTTTAATAATATTGGATAATATCGAATTTGATATAATTTAATATTAAAGAAATTTAAATGATTATAATTTAATTTAAATGGTATATAATTTAATGATGTCCGGTATAAAATGATAGGTTAAATTCTTTTAAATAATAAAAATATATGAGTTTGATATAATATATGTTATTTTTATATTTATAAGTTTTAAAATATTATTTTTATTGATTTGTCAAAAAAATTGAACTCACATGTTTTTTTTAATTTTTTACTTAAATTTACATTTACTTATTGAAGAGAATATTGCATATATATTTTTAAAACTTACGATAACTATCTGTAATTTTTTTTTCTTCCCAAAAATAGGTACTAAGAGATTTTTTTTTTAAAATAAAAATATATTTATTGTCTGGATCATACTGGACCTGGACTAAAAGAGTTATTGCATTTGGAAATAACAGAATTTCTTAGTCGAAGCAACTTTCCAATCAAAGTTGTTATCATTTTCAACCAGCTACTGAGTGCCACGTGTAAGGAAAGACGGGGTGAGAAAAGTATAGGATTCCCTAAGAAAGAGCGCTTTGAAGGACCAGTGCATGCAAGGAATGGAGAATAGAGGAATTCAACTAGTGTACGTACGTGTTTTGAAGCCACGTAACTTTATTAGATGATTGAAGCATAATGGTCATTTGTATTTACTGTTAGACTTGGGAGCATAAATTTTTATTTTAACCTTTATTATTTTTTAAATGTTACGTGTAAATTTTATAATTTATCTTTTTACATATTAATTTTTTTTAACAAACCGGCTAAACAAATATACCAACAAAGTAAAATTTATATTTAAAAAATAATACAGTTAAAAATAAAAATATAATTAAAATTGTTAACAGTTCTTTTCCTCAAATTTAAATAATACGAATTTGGTTTAATCTGCAATGGTAAATGACAACTCTCGAGATGACAGACTCGATCATATAAGCTTAGCTCGTCTAATACTCCGACTACCACTAATTCCGCAATAGGGTTAAATAGACGCAATTTTGTTCTCCAATTTACATTTAGATTAATAATTATACCACAAATATCAACATTATTTAAATATGTTTATTTATGTTTTATATTTAAAAAAAAGACTTACTATACCATGCAACTAACCTTACAATACTACAATATCATATTATAAACTTGGATCGGTAGTGTTAAATTTCTTTCAGTTTCACATCGCACATAAATTCGATAATAATGTTACTTATAAGTTTGAACAATGATGACTTTATGAAAATATAGTCATTAGTATATTTTTTACTTATTTTATTTAATAAATAATATTTTTATGGCCAAAAAAATTAAAATATAAAATATTTAGTGAAAATTTGTGAAAATATAATTTTTGAAATTTTTTATGGATTTTTAACACAAGACCAACCAAAAGCTGTCAAGTGACACAACACGCAAGCAGAGGAGCTGACTGGACAAGCCACACGGATGCCACTTAAGCATAAAGAGCGAATCGTTGCGCCGCATATGAGGAGGACGAAACACGCACCACGTGTCAGCACGACGTTCAATTCGAGTTCGAAAATCAGTCAACGTGTCACCATGCCATTGATCTATACGTTCCACCCGTGCCCCATGCCATCCGTTCCCGCAAATCACGTCGTGCCACGTGTTATTGACTCAGTGAGTGTTGACTTTGACCGGTCTCCCCTACCATGTGTCGCTCCCTGATTCACCAAATGAATTTCTGATGCGTGTCGCGCTGTGATTGGTTGAAACTATTAGTTTTGCTTGTTTTGATCGTAGCCCTTGATCTAGAGCTTTATTTAAGCTCCTAATCACTCTATAAATCCTAATTAGCCTCTATTAACATAATTTTGGTAGATTTTTAGAGCTAAAAAGAGAGAAAAATACAGAAAAATTAAATAGACGACACAATTTTGGTGGAGATTCAAGAGGAGATTAATTCTTCAATTTAATAGATTGATTGTTTTTCTTCTTCTACTCTTTTCTTTATCAATTTTATGTCTTTCTTTATGAAAAATATGAGTTTTATGAACACAATTATGCGTAATTAGTTTATTAATCTAGAGATATTATGAATCCAATTTTCATCATGTGATAATATAAAATTTTATCTCAATTATAATTTTAATTTAATTATATTATTTAATCTGTTTTTTATGTTATTAATTGTTTGACCGACAATTTATCTATAGAAACAATTAAATAGATTTGAGAGAATTATTTAATTATTTGTCTTGACTAAATAACATGCATAGTTTCTAGGCAAAGATGTATGATTCTTATGTATGTGATTCATAATTGATGAACTTAATGAGTAATGTGCAATTTAATTAGTATGAGAGTATGATTAAATTAATTACTATATGGTGTGTAGTTTACTTGAGAAAGAAATACATGCTAGATTAGATTCAATTGATCATGTAATTAATTGATAATTATATTGGGGAGATTTTAATGATTCACATGTTTAGAAAATTGAGGGATTAAGTATTTCTAGATATTTTCTCATATATCTTTTTAGTCACAAAATCTGATTTAATTAATTATTGTTATTTATTTTAATTTTGTTTCCTTAAAATATAAAAACATAAAAAAATTAATTTTTATTATTTTTAGTTTTAAAAAATTAATTTCTAATAAAATAATCTCCGTGGAAACGATCTTTACTTATCATTATATTACTTATTAAGATACGTATACTTGTGTATTCATTGCACACACAATTTGTGTGACGATCAGACAACCCTTAACTCAAGGAAATCTTATTGGATTGAGTTACGCCTGAATTTCTAACATGGTATCAGAGTTGGGTCTTGTGACTTAGGTTTTGTCCTTAACAGTCTCACTATGGCTTTGTGAGATCACTTTTGTCTGTGTGCAGTGAGATTGTTAAGTTTCCTTTAGTCTCACATCTGTTAGAAGTTCAGCAATAATACTGTTTATAAACTTAAATAACCCTTAACTAAATGAGATCTTATTAGGTTAAATTAGACTTGAGTTTTTAACAGATAGATTATATCTACATCACGATAACTTATCATTGGTAACTTGGAGTAAGATAGGAGATTTTTTTTTTGCAACATCTAACAAGATTGGAAACTACACACTTGTACATATACATTGAGTCGTAGCTTCGATTCAACTAACCAATCATGTTACATATATTTATTTGAAAGAAAAATTAGTTGTTTTTAATTTTTTTAAAATGATTCGGCTATTCTTTTACTCTCTCTCAACTTAATTGGTAACTTATTTTTAATTCATGAAAAATCTCTTAATGGGTAGAAGATCTGATTGGGTTAAAAACCCATATGAGTAATCCAAGCATTCATTAATATTGAATAATTTTTACTGTATAATATATTCAATTAATCTAAAAACAATGAATAATTTATCATATATTCAATTATTCATGACGTAAACATAGCCTAAAAATCGTGTTACCAATCATTTTCTTTAACAAATGGAAGACAAAACAACAAAGAGTCTTACTCCTGAAAAAGACAACCAAATTCTCCATGAAACCACTAAATTGTCAGAAAAAAAGATAAGTAGGTGGGTAAGTGATCTCTCCACTCCTGCTCCTCCACCAATACATACATGCATATTATGCATAAGTGAGTTATTTGAATTTGAATTGGGAAATGGAATCTCTCTCTTATCTTTTCTGTTCCCAAGCCCATACATTCATCTGTTTCAAGCACTCTATTTAATAATTATATATACTCACAGACTCTTCACATTTTTCAAACTCTTTGAGAACTTAGCTTTTAAACTCACTTTACTACACTTTTTGATCTTATCATCAAACGCTTAAGTTCGAACCCACAAACTACTGTTACTTAATTCATTCTGTTTTTGTTTTTTGTTTTTATTTCTCTCTGTCAGACTAACTTCTCCGAACTCATTATACTAAAAGTTTTTATTTTTCTTTTTTCTTCTTGTTTGGATACACAGACATGGAAGATCATGAAGAACAATCAATACAAAGTGGAGTCAAGAAATCAGAAGATACAACAGCCAGAGTATTCCCTTGTTTATTTTGTTCAAGAAAGTTTTATAGTTCTCAAGCCTTAGGAGGCCACCAAAATGCCCACAAGAAAGAAAGAACAGTTGCAAGAAAAGCCAAACGTGCTTCTGAATATCCATCAATGAACTTTTCATCTTATGCACAAACATCACCGATTGTTTATGCTTCGAATAGGCACATTGGTTTTCCTCCTCCTTATGATCCAATGTATATAACTGCTCATTCAGCAAATCTACGTTATCTTCCAAATCAATTGTCCGATCGTTTTGGGTCTAGTGGTGCACCAAAGTTTGAAAATTTAGTGCCTTATGGTGGGAGTTTTTCGACCAATAATAGTCATCCTTGTGAAGATGATGAGCAGAGCTTTTTGAATTGCCAAAGGGGCTTGCGATGTAAGAACTTTAATGGAGGAGTTTCGTCTCGTCATCAAACATCTGTAATGAATGACAGTCATAGTATTGGGATTGGTGATAAGGGTAAAGATCAAAAACTTGATCTTTCTCTCCATTTGTAAGATGGATTTTGGGTTTTTTTTTTTTTTGCTTTAAGACAAGAAAATAATAAAAATGAGGAACATTTATTCTCATTTTTTTTAGATTGGAAAATTTATTCTCTCTCATAATAATGTGTCTCCGGCTAGTTGTTATTTTCTGTCTTTTGTTTTAACTTTCTGGTCTTCCAAATGGGCTTGCCGCGTTTGAATCCATTAGGAATGTTGATAAATAACAACAGGTACAAACATTTTCACTCCAATGAAATTACTATATGTAAAGTGGCTTCAAAAATGAAAAAAAAAACGTAGCTGAATAATTTAAGATTTAAATAATAAATTTTATGAAATTACTTTTTTTCCCTTTGATAAGATTATCTCCTTTTTTTAATTAATTGAGATTATTAAAAAAAATTATTGTTAAAAGATTTTGTTTTAGATTATAAATTTTATGTGTTTAGAAAAAAAATAAGATTATAAATTTCATGTTATGTGTGTATATTTTTTATTTAAAAATAAATATATAACTAATTTAAAAAATTGCATTTTACTTAAAAGTTTACCTCCAAAATAAGAAAAAGCTTTTATATACTATATGTTGTATGCACCTGATAGAGATAGCCTTTCATCCCATCTGAATTTCTTACACATTTTTTTTTATTTTTATAAAAATAAAAGATGAAAATTAAATTATTTTTCCACGTATCAATGTCCTTTTTATATGCAAGAATCTCCTTCAAAATAATTAATAATACATATGTCAATTGTTATTTTTGATACGACTCAGAATAAATTTTATTTTTGTTTTATTGGATTTTCTAATTGCATTACTTTTTAATAAATTTAAATTAAATATTTTTACTTATTTATTTTTTATTTTTTATTTACATATCTAATTTATCTTTCACATTGACAAAAAGAATTTTACTTATTTATTCAATTTTAATTTTTCTTATTTAAAAAAATATAGTATCAAACCCATCTCAAATGCAAATCAGCAAAATATGTTCGATACGCCCAATAAAATTTAATAGGGAAGTTGATAATATCTTATAAGTTGTGTTATAATTGTAATTAATATAATTGATAATTATTTGTTAAAATAATATAAAATAATTTTGATATTGCACTGTCCACTTTTGATAATACCACTTTTAATAGTAGGATTTAATGTTATATATCAGTTATGATAAATATATATTTTTTAAAATACTAACAAATATTTGGAGAGGTTGAACAGATTTCTACTAAACCACTGTAAAAAATACATATTTGGGCGAACCAATGGATTGAGAGAAGGACGATGAGGTAGACATTGGCAATAAGTTCGGGGTTTCTGGTTGTTGGGCTTTGGTGAATGATGTTTTGGAATTTTGGGGTTTGAAAAAGTATAGATTTGAATATTGGATATTAGAGAAACACTATTTTTTGTGTAATATTTTAAAATTTTATATAGGAGTAATTTAATCTTTATACATCAAATATAAGATTAAATTTCAAAAATGAATGTGTAACGTTCTTTAATTAGATGTTTTTAGAATTTCTCTTGCAGTGTAACTCTAGAATAAAAGACTCACGTTAAAAAGATAAAATAACATATTTAATAATTGATAAAGAAAAAAATCAAGAAAGAAAAAAAAAGCATAAAAATTGAAGAAAATTTAAATAATTCTTGATAATAAAGTGAATAGGAAATACATTTATATATAAGCTCTTGATAGAAGCTTATTGAGGAAAATGTGGTGAGAGATGAATACAAGTCAAGTTAGATTTGATTGATCATGTAATTGATTGATAATTATAATAGGAGGATTTTAATAATTTATAGGTTTATAAAATTGAAGGATTAAGTATTCCTAGATATTTTCTCATATGTTTTCTTAACTATTAATTTTGAGTTGATTAATTACTGCTATTTATTTTTACTTCTTTTAATTTTGTTTTCTCAAAACATAAAAAAATTGATCTTTATTTCTTTTCAGTTTTAAAATTAATTTTTAATAATGTAATTTTCATGGGATTCTTATCATTATATTACTTGCTTGCGACATGTATACTTGCGTACCCATTGCATATATTTGGGTCTATTGCATGATCTGACACCATGAGGGATAAACTTTGCCTTTAGATCCCAAAATCAAGCGTATTTTGAGATCAATAAAAAAACAAAACTTGTCACTTAAGTAGAATAAATGGCTAATCATGAAGAAATAAACAATAATGAGCTAAATTTAACAACTAGATAACTTTAATGGATGATAAGGACATAGTTATGAATGGATATGAATTGTTTATGTTGGAAGGGCTGAATCAAAGTATTATAAGGCTAAATATTCAAGCTAATTAGTTTGAATTAAAACCAATGATGCTTCAAATGTTACAAAAAGTTGTACAATTTAGCGGATTACCATCTTAGATTGTTTATTGAAGTTGCAGGTTCATTCAAATTTAGTGGTTGTGACTTGGGAGACATTTAGGTTTATATTGTTCTCTTACTCCTTACGAGATCATGCTCGAACTTGGCTAAACTTTTTGCCACCTGATTCTATTATAACTTGGAATGATTTGGTAGAGAAATTCTTAATAAAATATTTCTTACCAATGAAAAATTCCAAGCTTAGAAATGATATTACCTCCTATCAACAAATTGAAAAGGAATCTTTATATGAAATATGGGAAATATTCAAACAATTGCTAAGGAAGTATCCTCATAATGATACCTCTCATTGGATCCAAATGGAGATTTTCTACAATGGTCTTAATGCTTAAACAAGAACTATTGTTAATGCATTCTCTAATAAAGTTTTGCTAACCAAATCTTACAATCAAGCTTATGATTTACTTGAGAAAATAGCAAACAATAATTATTAATGAACAATGGATATAATGTCACCCACAAGAAGAGTAGGTAGAGTGTAGGAGATAAATGACATCATGGTACTTATAGCTCAATTGTCATCTTTGGTGAATCTTTTAAAGGCTTAAAACTTGTATACGAGTATAAACCAGGTCCAAAATTTAGGGATGTCTTGTGTCTTTTGTGGTGGAGTTTATTTGTTTGATAATTGTCCAAATAATCCTGAATTAACATGCTATATGAGTAATGTGAATCGAAACAATAATTCATAGTCAAACACATATAACTTAGGATGGAAACAAAATCCAAATTCAATAGTACATGATTGTTAGCACACAATTATCTTACTAAGATTACATTCTTTTTTAATTATGGTGCACATAAGAGTTTTTTTAAATGCAAAGCAAAGGATTATGTATGCAAAGAAGTATAACAAGGATGAGTTATAGGTATAGCGGTGTCATTACCTAGCATCATAGTAGTATGGCCTATGTAGTTAGTATGGAAGATGAGTGACATCTAAAGTTAAATGATATGTTGCACCTGTGTTTATATAATAGGGTGTATCAGAAGTGGTTGAGGTAGTAATTAGAGACAAGAATGCTTGTGGTGACACACCTTCTATCTGTTCAAATAGATCTCGAGGAAACGAAGTTAGGAATCCAAAAGTTTCTTGTTTAAAATTGTCTTACACTTGAGTGAGATGTACTTGATGATCCTTGCTAGATTTTGGTTTGGAATTAGTATCGGTATGACCACCATTTTAAGATTCAAAATAGCAAAAATAACATCTACAGGCACTATAGCCAAGTTTCTTGTAAATTTGGCAATGAACTTGTGAGAAGTTATTGTACTTAGATTTATTTTGAGAGTTTTGGTTTTATGTGTTATTAATCATGTAAATAGCTTATCAAGGCTAAGAATATGTTTCTTATTGATATTTTTTGAAATTAGTAATACAACTTTCCCGATCACAATTGGGCAAAGCTGTTGTTACTAATTTGAAATAAAAGTGAAATATTTAAATAAATTGTTCACAAAATTTTAAAATTTAAATCTAAATTACAAGTTGCAACTCAATATCCCATGTTTATAATCCAACAAACCCATACATTTTAATTTGAATATTTAGGAATTTACATACATCAAGATGTTAATTCTGGTTAACAATTAATATCGATGATATATTTATCATAAATTAAAAGTTTGATAGTATGAAAATAACAGATAAAATTTTTATGGTATAAAAGTAACAAATAAAATTTCAATGGTATAAAAATCTATTTATTCTTTGCTTTTTAATATTTACACTTTTGTTTTGTGATGTTGTTTTTTTGTTGTTGCTTATAATTTGTATTTTTTTATATAGATATATATTGGGAAGATTTCGATTAATTGGGATGTAGAAATCACGGCCGTTAGCTCGCTCGAACATTCATTACTCATTAGTCAATTTTCTTTTAGAGTTACGAGGAGTGTTTTGTGTATAATAATTTTTCATGGAACTTAACAAAAAATAATAGGAATTGATATTTTTAGAATAAAATAAATATTTTTAAAAATTGGATAGTTTATTCTCATGTGTTTTTTTCTCCAAAATATTATTGGATTCTAATTAAAAGTCTTTCTGTTTTGTGCATTGTGTTAATATTAATAAAAATATAGATTCTACTTCATTTAATCTTAAATAGTTTTGAATTTGGAGAATCTAGTATTTACATTTATAATGATTTTTTATGATATAATATTGATATGTTAAATAAAAAAAAATCCAACAAATTTGGTAATATGATAAGTAAGATTTATTCCTATTTAAGAATAATAATAATAATAATAATAAAGTCTTTCTTGTGTATGACGTGATATAAATAGGCACACTTATAGTGTTTGTAATGCACCAGAATTCAACTAGAAAACACAAAAATATTAAAGAAAAGAAAGCGAAAATCAAAGAGCAAAATGACTTCCAAATGCTTCTACTTGGGATTTTTCTGCATTGCCTTACTTGTTCTAAGCTCAGGTGGATTAAATATTTCAAAACACACTGTTTTACATTTTTAATGTTTTTCTTCATATATATTTTGATTTAAAAAAATAAATGGGATAATTTTGAATACAATTATAATTAGTTTGTTGGTAAATTTGCAGGGAAAGTAAGTGCAGAAGATCCACCATGTACAACGAAGGTGTACCAACACTCATGTCCAGAATTTCCAGATAGTGAAGCATGTAATAAAGAGTGTTTGGCAATGGGATTTGGTTGTGGTGGAGTTTGCCAAATACCAAACCCAACTGGACCCCCTACTTGTTATTGTAAGGCCTAACGCCATTTAATTAATGCAAAATCCCTATATCAGGGATCCATAATAAAACCACCATCTTTTTATCCGTATCTTATATTTATCTAGTAAAATTTAAAGATTTATATGCATTTGAAATGCAAATAATATATATGTTGTAACTTAATCATGATTAATCTAGTAGTATGGTAACATGACTTAATATGTTGTAATTTTACAATAATTTAGTATATCTTTTCTTCTTACTCCTTTTAATTAAGTTTTCAAAACATTTTTTTTAACCTAGTTATAATTTTGTATATTATATAAGCAATATAATTCATTCAATTCTAAAAAATTAATCTAAAAAATATATAAATTTCATATTATTTATAAATATTATATTAATATATATTTTTAATTAATAGAAGAGATTTTTTTTATACACTAACGTATTCATTTAAAGCATGAGTTATTTGACTCAATACTTTATAGTTTTAATATATTTTTATTATGTTTTAATTCTATTTGATTTACTTATAGTTTTTTCTTTATACAATACTTATGTAATTTTTTTGGATACTTGTTAGATTAATTGAATATTTGATATAATGTAAAAATCTACAATAATGTGTCTTTTAATTTAAAAGGTTAATTTAAAAAAAAAATAGGTTTCATATCATTTGAAAAAGATTAATACTAAAATATTGAAAGTTAAAATTTAAAATTTAAAATGAAGAAAATATGTCCTATCCAAAAAAGCTAAAAATTATAAGAAAAACCACTCCTAATATAAGACTAAAATGATTCTCTAGCTTATTTAGTATTTATAATTGTCAAGTTTTTATATATTTTTTTCAACTGATAAAATCTACTTTGATATATATAACATAAAATTATTAGTTAATTGTTTTAAACTACAGGAATTAGAATTTGAATATATAGTATATGGGCACCATATCATATTTTATTGCCCCATCTATACTACCAGACTTCTGGGTGATTGGTAAAGGAAAGTTGACTTCATCTGCTATAAAAATATGAGTTGTATTTCATTGTGTTTAAGCTAGCTAGATGAATTAAACTTCATATACTGGATAACATATTCCAGTTTTAATGGATGTCCCCGAAGGGACATATAATGGTTAGCCCCTACATAATCACATAGAAAACAAAAAAATAGAACTTAATTTGGTCCAGAAAAATGAATAAACAAAAACAAACACTAATCAAACATATAAAAACGAACACTAATCAAACAGTATAAATATGAACAATGTGAACACTAATTACAAATAAAGCCAAATATTACCATTAATAATTATCTTTAGCGCTTTTATTAAAAACACAAAAAAAACAGAATTATAAGAAGACAATAACCTCAAACTAAAAGACATGAACTAACCGTTATCACCTCACAAAAACGAACTGGCTAAGATTAAGAACAAGAGAGTATACAGAAATATTCCAGAATTGATGAAGAACAATAATCATCACTACTACAAAAAGGGGTATTTAATTCTATATTTAAAGTTGATTTTTGAAAAAAAATCGACTTATAATGAATTTAAAGTCGATTCTGTGTAGAATCGACGCTATCCACGTAGTTCTTAGCGTCGATTCTACGCGTCAACCGACGCTACACACGTGGATAGCATCGGTTGGTTGACATGGTGAACCGACGCTATCCACGTGTGTAGCATCGGTTAACACGTAGAATCGACGCTACATACATGGATATATTTTTTTCTCTGTTTTCTTTCTCAGACAAAAATTATTTCAAACGCTTCATAACTCTCAAAAACTCAAAAGCTCAAAAACTCATTCACTTTTCTTCCACTCTTTTTCATTTTTCGGCCACCTACAACCACCAATTCTAGCGCTGATTAGTGGGTTTTCTTCCTCTCTAATTTATCTTTTAGATCCCCTATTTTTTTGAGCAAAATACTCAAAAATTTTATACTCATTTCTTACTTACAAAACACCATTTTTCTTCATTTCTTTCATTTTGTCACTTCATTTACCCTTATAAGTATTTCTATTAATCCTACGCACTTATTATTCATATTTTTTTATGTTATTATGTGTTATTATTTATGTGTATAAATTTTTGTATTATATATATAGGTTTTGTATTATAACATCAGGAGAAGAATATGATGATCTTGAATAACATAGGATAACACCCTGTTAATTTTTCTACTATTAATATTTTATTTTTCAATCATTTGTATTATTTAAACTATTTGTTAAATAGATTTTAATTTTTTTTTGTTATTATGTAGTGATCGAATACAGGTTTTAATTTGAGTATAATAAAAAATGAGTAAATTTTGTAAAAAAAAAATTTAAAATTTAAGTCAGTTCAACGTGTGAACCGACTTTAAACGTAAAGTCGGTTCGCGCATTGAACCGACTTTAAATTTTAAGACATTTCATTTAAAGTCGGTTAAAAACTGACTTTAATAGTCCATTTTATAGTAGTGTATATTAAAGTATAATGACTAATTACAATAAAATTAAAGTAATAATGATTAAAATTTTATACAAAATGGTTAATTCGTCTATTTATAGTAGGGTGAGATTCATTCCACGTGGCACCAGATTGTCCGTTTTGGTCCATAATTACAGGTTCAATAAGACCTCATGGCTTTACTTTTAGAGAGAAATCCTAAAATGTGTCATGTCATTTAGAGAGTCATCACCCCTTATAAGTAAATCACCACTTAGCTTCCTAAGCAATGTAGGACATGTGTAAGCACATTGCATCTTACACCCCCACTTAGGAAATCTTACATCCTCGTAAGAACGCAAACCCACATGACCCAATAGGGTCATAACTCTGATACCAACTGATACATAACAGTTAATACGTCTGTTTACAGCATGGCAAGATCCATTTCACATGACTTTACTTCTAGGGAGAAACCCCAAAACATATCATTCCATTTAGAGATTGCTAACCTCTTATAAGCACATCACAACTTAGCTTCATAAGCAATGTGGGATATGTGTAGGCACACTACATCATACTGACACAAGAAGGAAGCACAAATGCACCAATAATATGAAATCACTTAGGAAATAGGAAATTTAGGAGCAAAGTTTATATTAGCTAGACTCATTCTCTAGCAAGAGGTCATCGTATTTGTGTTATGAAATTGACACAAGGAAACTATTATTTAGGCAAACACTCTAGCAAATCTAGAATAGGACAAAACTAGTTATATTATCTATCTTTAGACGAGCACTTTAACAACTCTAGAGTATTACTAGCCTAAATATATTCATTCATCTCACGAATAAGAGGACTTCAACTTCCAAATAAAAAAAGAAGAAGAGCTATTCCTAAAAATTAGGAATAATGAAAAAAAGAAAGAAGGAAGAGAACTTATTTAATATAACTAACTTGTTTATTTTCTAGGATGACTTATACAAGCATAAGGTTTTGTTATTTATAATTGAAAATTCCTTAGAATAGTTCATAAAGTTTTTATGTGGGGCTTTAGAAATACACACAAAAAAGAACTCTAAGTAAAGGTTTATGTAAGGCTCTAGTAGTACATAAAAATTAGAACTTTACACAAAATAAGTTATTATTTTAGTAGAACTTTAAACATAAATTCTAAACAAAATAAACTATTTTATCTTTTATAATTTGATTGTGTATTAAAAGTTAACAAAGAAGTTGGATAAAAAAAATGACACCTTATAATCATATATGGGATATTTCATTGGATGACCCCAAATGGGAAAACTAAAAAATAGCATCAGTTTATACATTTTTATCATTAAAAAATCAGCCCAAAATTTTAAATTTTATTGTTAAATTTTGACTAATTAGAACATATTTAATATTATTAAGATGTTACTTTTATTTTTATAAATTTTAGGGTATTATTTTATATAACTTTAAGTTAATTTTATACGTAATGATCATACAGAATAAAAATAGTAAAGGTTAATTTATTTAATATATTATTAAAAAACAACAAAAATAATAATTGGCTCATAAATTTTTGTTATTAAAAAAGTTCTATTTATTATTTTACATCAAATATCGTTTAATTTATTATAATTTAAATAATTATAATCATTTAGACTCGTTCAATTATAAACATCACCTAATTATGTCTCATTCAATATAATATGTATTATTTTAATCTGTTTGCAATCTTATCAATCTCTAAGGATTATGAAATTCTTCGCCTAATATAGTAATCCAAACCAATCCAATCTATTGTCTACTTGGATTGGTTTAGATTAAGACTCAAAACAATCTAAAACAAGATCCATACTGGGAAGAAATGAATTGTGATTATAAAAAATAGAGTAATATAGTTGTGAGTTGGTACGAGGAGTTAGATTTTGATTTTTTGATTATTTTTAAATTTTTAAAGTAATTTAAAATAAATTTAAGTAGTTTTAGTAGTAAGTTGATAAAAAACTAAAAGTTTTAATATTATATGAAGCATTTATCCAAAATATATAGATTAAGCAAGACGAAACTTCATACAAACAAGGTAGTTTTGAGTTTTAAGAATAAACGGAAGAAGATGAAATTCATTGTATTAGTGAAATCTTTACATGAATGAAAAGCTAACTACAAATAATAAGAATAGAGTTTGCTTATATATAGCATACATGATACATGCAATTAGTTTTTAAGAGTAACTAACTATGTGCATGTGTCCAATGCTCACTAGTACAAACTATAACAAACAATAACAAAAATATATTCTACATGCTCTAAAACTTATTAACTCCAATAGCTTTTCTCAAATTGATGGTAGTGAAAGAATCGTGAATTTAACTCAAAAAAAAAAAAACAAAATGAAAATAAGATATCTTAATCAAATAGACACTTATGCAAGAATAAATAATGTGAAAACATAACAACAATTAAGTGATCCAAAATACTAATCAAGAATAACACTACATAAGTCATAGTCTCAATAAATAAGAAGAAATACTAGGAGAAATTGAAACAAAGCTCCAAACCTCAAATATTGAGAAGATCAAAACACAGTTCCTCACAATAGAGCAAGGGACACTCATAGGTGAAACATAGATAATATTCTAAAAACACAAGAGTCTAAAAATGAAAGTACTAACAATTAACTCATCAAATTTTTTTTAATATAACATTGTTCAGACATTGATGGTTGTAGTGTCCATACATCCATGAAAGTGAGAAACAATACTAAATGAACACCACATCCATTTACGAGATAACACCTTAATCAACAATATTAAAAAATCAAAAGACTCAAAAGAAACAAAATACATACATTATGATACACATAAGTAGCCAATAAACAAATTGAACTCAGATCCAATACAAAAAGCCCAATCAATGTGCCATATGAAAGAGATACAAGACCCAATCAAAATAGTCCAAAAATAAGATACAAGACCAAGTAAAGTCCAAATCCCAAACGCTTTTCTTCGTTGTTACCATACACAATACCACTAACAATTGGGCTAACTAGTCCAAAAAACAAGACAAAGCCTTTCTTTTTCTTTGTGAACCTTCTCTGAGTCACAAAGAAAGCACCAAAAGACATCCCAAATGTAGCCACATTCAAAAGCATCACCAATCACTTGAGACATAATCAAACACCACGAATCTTCACCACCGAAGAAACACCACAAATCTTCACCACCGAAGAAGCACCACAAATCTTCACCATCGAAGAATCATTGAACTTACGAATCCAAATAGCAAATGCTAATTGTGATCCCCCGTTATGGCTTCCATCTGCGAAAAAGATGGAAACGAGATCAGAAGCAAACGAATTTAGGAGGCCACTGGACTTAACCTTGAGAAATGAGAACAGCTAGTCAAGATTTGAGCCCTTGGATCTAGCAACAATCAAGTTCAGGACAACGTGGATTAGCGATGGCGAGAGCATCAGGTTGGAGCTCTTGCCTTCGATAAGCAAGAGATGTTTTGTTATGCTTTATATGATATCTTGAAGAGTATTGAGTTGCTCATTGTTGATCAAGAAACTCTCATTCTAGAGATTTGTTCGTGAAAAAGCGTAGGATTTCAAGACAGATGTGAGGTTCCAGATCCATGTTGTGTTGGCATTGCATGAATTTTTCCATTTTGAGGTGACTAGAAGCTTTTCCAATGAAGAAATCTCCAATCTCCAACAACACATTGAGGATTATTCAGAAAAACCAGATACACAAACTTTGAGACTGAGGTGAGTCTTCGTCTGATTTTTCAAAGCCGATTATCCTAATATATACCTCATCTGAACTGATAGTCCAACTAGTTCCAATGCAAGAGCCAATGCTTGGCTGACTTAATGAACCAGAAACCAAGATCATGAAGACAACACCAAAATCCACCAACGAATAAGAAAATTCATCAGAAAATGAGACTAGAAAACAAAAGAAATCAGGCAGAAATAAAAAAAAAATCAGTCTAATATTCTGTGAAAATTATCTGCAGATGCCTAGCTAGATGTTCGAAGAAAAAAAATACTAGTAAATCCAAAGAATAGCATTTAAGAAGTAAAGGTTCACTTAAAAATCAAGAAAGAAATAAAGGAGATGATTGCAGGAAAATAGCAATGAAAATTTGTTTACCATGATTATCTATGAAGCTCAACGCTTCATGGCATTAGTACTATTATGAGTTTTAAGAATAATAGAAAGAAGATTAAACTCATTGTATTATAGAAACCTTCCCATGAATGAAAAGCTAATTACAAATAATAAGAATATAGTCCATTTATATACTGGAGATGTGATACAATCAATCTCTAAGATACTACATACATGTGTCCAATGCTCACTAGTACAAATTATAACAAATAAATATATTATGCATACTCTAATATTTATTAACTCCAATAGACAAGAATATAGTTTTGGTCAAAAATCTTACAAAAAAAATTAAAAACATGCATATTTTAATATTAAATAAATATTTTATTTATAATAATTTATTGTGTTTAATTTTTTGTATATATATTTTGGTATATCGTTGTATGTATCAATAATATTTAAGAGATATATAGACAAAAATGATATAAATAAATCGTGAATAAAATGATTAAACATAAATATCTTTATTCACGCATTTGGTAAACATTAACTAGGTACGCATATAGAATTGAAATAGTATATGTTATATAAAAATATTTATTAAATTAATATAATGTAATTCAAAAATATTTCATATATTTAACTTTAATTCACGATAATAAAATATTACTTTTAAACATTATAAAAATTAACATAAAAAAGAAACATGATGATAAACTTAAAACAAAAGTTTTTAAGATTTTATTTATTTTAAATAATTTTTGTTATGAGTTAAATGTATTAATTCTATATATTTCTTATAATATAATATAAAAAAAATTAATTAAAAAAACAAATATAACTCTTATTATCTTACTAAATATATTTTTATTTTTAAATATTTAAGTATAATTTTATATTTTGTAGAAGAAATTATACTTCATCCTTCTTGTTTTATGGCTTGATTAAGAAAAATGACACTTGTACTCAATCAAATTGCGAAATCAAGTCTCTTTTTTCTTACAGCAGATGACGGTGCCCACGTGGCTTACTTATAGGGTCACCGGCAAAGAGGACCGTCTAAGCATAAAATGCACGAAGAATTATTAGTTAGAGCAACTCTAAAAGGACCCTAAATTATTTGAGTATTTATTTTTTCTTTTTTTGGTACCAAAATTCATTTCAGAGAGACCTTAATATTATGCACTATTTCAGTGCAATTTTTTGCAACATTATTTAGGATATATTTATTACGTAATAAGATATTAATTATAAAATGTTATCATGTTATATAGAATAAAAATTATATGATTATATAAAAAATTAGTATCAATATTAAATATGAGTATTATATATTTTACTTAATTTATGTGAAATTTTAATTTTAAAATAATATCTTTTGATTTTAATTTTAATTTAAATTAAAAAAAATATTTTTTAAATGAGAAAAATATATAAATAAATTAAATATTGATTTAAATAAATTTTTATAATAAAATTATTTTGATATGTAAGAAAATTATATTAAATAAATTAAATAGTATTTATAAAAATTATAAAAAATAATATTGCTAAAATTTATTATAACAAAAATAACACTTCTATAATATTGAACGGTGTTTAATTAGAATGCGTTCGACATTAAATGAGTCTAAATAATCATAGTTCAACTTAAATGACATTCATTGAATTTAATTCAAAATAAAATGATGTATTATATATTTTTTTTAATAATAAAAATATATAAGATAGATATAAAGGGTGCTATTTTTAAAGTTATAAGTTTTAAAGGTATTATTTTTATTATTTTTTCTAATATTTATCATTAATTTTATTCTACTATATTATATAATTATTACAAATAATATGTAGAATGATTATAATATTAAATACAATTATATTTAATCTATTCAATAAAATGTATGAATTTTTTATTATTATACTAACATAGTACATAATTTTAGCACATTTTCAAGTAAATTTTGGAGCAAAAGTTACACTAAAATAGAATTTTAGTATAAGTATATTATATTTATACTTTTTAATAATTATATATATGTAAAAATTAATATTTAAATAAAAATTACTTAAATTTTTTAAGAAAATTTTTCTTTCAAATTTGAACACTTTTTTTATCTAATATAAGTAATTTTTTAATTAAAAAATTATGGAATTAGATATTTTTTTTCTAATAGCGTAATTAATATATATATATATTAAAACACATAAATACATATGTTATATATGTTATTCTAATGTATTTAATAAAAATTTAAATAAAACTTTATCTTTATCTATTATTTTTTATAAATAAAATAAATTAAAAACATATTTTTAAATAAAAATACTATACAATCCTTGAAGCTAAACAATATACAATAATTTTTTCTAATATCTAGTAGACAGGTAATTTGTAAAAAGTAAAAACTCAGCTGGCATGACAAAGCAGTCGCAGGACGATAATAGGTGTACGGAAAAAAATTTAGGTGATCCTTATCGATATAAATGTTATGTTAAGGTAAATTTTGATTAATTACATAAGTTAATATATGTATTTTTTATTATAATTAAATATTTTTTTTTATTTTAAGAATTTATTAATTTAAATTTTTAAATTTATTGATATATATATATATATTAAATAATATCATCTAAAGATTATTATAATTTATTAATGCTATTTTTTTAAATTATTTAATTTTTTATAATATATTCATTACTTATATGTTCATGTTAGTAATATGTTTTTATTTGAATCTTTATTTACTAATAAATTCTGTTTTTATAAAATTGAAGATTAACATAATTCGTTATAGGATATCTAGTCGGTTGCATACAAAAATGGAGTTATAGTTCTATTAGTTATTAATATTATAGTTTTAATTATTTTATTGGATTAGTTATTATTGTATTTTTCTTTTAAAAAAATAATTGTGTTTATAAATTGCGGGAGAAAAATAATGTAGATAAATATATGTATCAATCTAATACGTTGTTTTATATAAAATTGTCAAAAATGATGTATAACATAAAAAAATGGTAAAAATATGAAAATATATAAATATGAATATGATTTATTAAAGTTTAAAAATATATTACAAAAAATATGGTAATAATATGTATATACATTAACATAAATATTAATATATTAATTAATTTTTTATAATAATATAAAATATTAATAATACATTAAATATATAGTTAATAATTCAAGATAAATTAGTCAAAGATAATACTTCTAATATATTCCAAGTTATAAGTTTCAATTACATAAAGTACTGTTATTTGATGTTAAAAATTTATATTTAACATCTTTTTTTTAATATTTTTTTTATAATTAGTAAATTTATTATTAAATAATTAATTTATAGATCTAAGTTTAATTATTATTATAATTTCTTTACTTATTTCCATAAATATTGAAACAAATTTTTTTATAATTTACATAAACATATTTAATAATATAAATTTATTTTCGAAAGTAGCTTTCATTTATTATTATATAAAAACATATTCATTTATATATAATATCTTTTAACTCACAAATACTAATATTGGTCCATATATTTATTTTTAAAAGTAAAAATATTTTTTATCAATTTATACTTATAGATATCATACAAATACAACAAAAAAAAATACTAATTAGTGTTCTGAGGTACAAGAGTGAAATATGGTGTAGCACGTCAATGTAAAACAAAAAAAGGAAGCAAAAAAAAAAAGAATCTTATAGTTATTTTTGTTTTTACATATATATATTTTAAATTTAAGTGTTAAAATATTATTTTTTATTAAAAAATTTAAATTATCAAATATTTAAGATGTAAAATGAATATTTTGATGTAAAAATAATTACAAATTGAATATCATAATAAAATAAAATAAAATAAAAAATTGGGAAAACGTTAGGAGTCGGTTAGCGGCGGTTAAACATAAAACGAAAAGTTTATATCGTGAGGCATAATGGTTTAAGAATTCATATTTTAGTTTAATTAAACCATGGTTAACTTAAATCTCTGAGCTTAAGTATGTTAGATCTCTCATACTTCCATTTCGTTTATACTATATAAGGACTGTTTCCTCATTCCTTTTCCCTTACTTCATTAAGTTTCTTCTATCTTCTCTTATAATTCCAATTTTCTTTTCATATAGAGAGAGAGAGAGAGAGAGAGAGAAAGAAAAGTACATTTGCTTGTACAGAACCAAAGAAAGAAATAGAGCTAAGTAACAACAACAACGACAATGGCGTCTTTTTTGAGAGGTTTTTTGATATATCCATTGCTTGTTCTACTTCTATTCGTTAGCGTAAAGGCTTCGATGAACAAATATGAGGTTGTACAGTCATTAAGGTTCGTATATAAATGCCAATTTGGTACTCAAGTTAGCTGCATAGCTTCAAATCTCTCTTGTGTTTTTTTTTCCTCCCATAAATATTGATCATGTTGAGATTTCTTTCTTCCATTGTCATAATTTGATGGTTTAAATCGCTGGAATTTATAATAGTCGACTAAATTAACGGAGTTTCTAATTCATTAAAGTAAATTAGTTGCATTTGTAGACATCGAAAATATTCAAAATTAGGTAGCAATGTGTTTGAAGCTACTGTTATTGAGTTTGTGTTTGTTGTGGCAGTTCTGTTAGAGTTGAGGGATTGCAGAGCTACAAGAATTCTTCAATGGCGGACAGGTATAATTTTAAGCTCCAACTATATAGATCTTAATTCACTCTTTATTTACAATCTTTTCCGTCCACGTGTACATTTAAATGACCGTTGGATAAATCAATAGATGTATTTATCAAACAATTGTAAAGATATTCTGAGTCGCTCAGATCGGATCTGAGGAATCCGAATCGTTAAGTTCCGAATGTTTTAGATTTCGTTTTCTCCTCGGTTTCTATAGTAGAGTAACTGATTACTTTGAACTTTTTCTTGACTTAGATCTTTCCAAGTACGAGATTATCCTTGGAAATATGTCAGTATTATCCCTTAATTAGTGGTCAGACTTCATGTAAATTCACCTATATTGGGAGGGTACATCAGTCATTTTGTTTGCAATTAATTTTGTCTTTACACGGTGAAAGTCTATATACTCTACAGTTTACACTGACAGACTGTCTAATAAATAAATGACTATGGAGTCAAGTGTTACTGTAGCACTACTTATCAAAAAGTTATTTTTACGTTTTTATAAACCTTTAAATTATTACCGCTTTATTATTTTATTGTTAAAATTAATAGTTAATTTCCTTTTTCACATTTTTATTTATTTAGATTGATAAATTCATTAACTTGTATTGTAATTTATCTTTTAAGATCGGATGATGCTTGGAATGAACACGCTGTAGATAATCCAGATGAAGTAGTTGCTATGGTTGATATGTGAGTTTCTTTTTATCACTTTCTCTTGTCATCATAAAACTGACAGAATTAAAATTTATAAAATAAAAATATATCTGATAAAAAATAATATATTTTAACACTAAATTATATAACTCTCGATATTTAATTTTTATAAATTTTAATGATATTATTTTAAATAATTTCAAACCTTTTTATTAATTTTCATAGAGAATTTTGAACAATATTATACGATCAAACAGTTCATTCTCTATCTGCACATGCTTTGTGAAACATCACTGATATCACATTAATGACACTATCTTCTTCATTCATTTTTTTGTCTTTTCTAAGTTCCCATCAATTTATTTCAATTCCTATTCCATGAACAAAAATATATCATTATCTTGACTCATATGTAAGTTTTTTTTATTTAATATATTTTAATAATTATCAGTATACATATCAAAAATATTATGTTACGTCATTTTTAATATATTTTAAATTTAAGTTACATGTGTCGGCACTTCTTCTGGACTCTAAATCAACAGTACGTACGTACTATTTAAGGAATCACAGGCCAAAAGTCTGATTATTAATTTGCTCAACAAGAGGATTAATTGGTCTTGTTCTTTAGATCTAAGACACCCAGCTTTTTTTCTGCGTCTTTAATGGTTAATGATCTACACTACTATATACTAATATAACTTAGAATACATGTTAACCCCCTTCTTTATAATTAATAGTCCGTTGAACTTCCCTTTTAGGACTGGGAGTAATCAACTATCATGTTATCTTCTGCAGCCATTTGTTCTCTATTTTAATTTGATTGCCAGCTTTTCCACATGCACATGTTGCCAGCTAGCTAAATCCAGTCGTCACGCTTTACATCTAAACATCTTCGATCCCTATTATTATTATCATAATAAAAATATATAAATTATTTATTATATTTTATTATTAATAATAAAAAGCCATTATTTGACTGTACTTGCAAGTCCTGTTTTCAATGTTATATATATTTAATTGCACCATAATATCAGAAAGAAACCATATGTAATTAATAGTTACAGGGCTACCAAAATGCATTACTTGCATTATTTTCCCCCAAGTTCAATTAGGGAAAATCTATTTTTGAAATTCATTTTCATACATTTACACATTTGCATATCAGATTTGATAATTAACAGATCTTAAATCTGCTCAAATGAACATCAAATATAGTGTACTGTATATCAATCAATTTCTGGAAAGCCATTAGCTCGTTGTCCCTTTGCAATCAATTCAGTACACTTCCGCTCCTTAATTCCATTCAATGGTTTACAAAATAATTGTCTGATACCATGATGTTAGTATAGAATCAGAAATTTTGTTATTTTTACTGTTAAAATTTTAAATTTATAAAAATATCACTTCACTTATTTTTATTATATTTATTTTATAATAATTTGAAGGATATTTTTATTAATTTTAAAATATAGATTATATTTAATGGAAACTGACAAAATAAATTGCTTAAATAATTACACCCTTTCTTTAGCGGACCAAATTAAGTTCCCTTATTATTAATTTCCTTAGAGCCACTAACAACTCTCGCTGAAATGCCTTATTTCCCAACTAAGTGGGGTAGGCCACTTAAATTTTGCTCCTATCATCCCGTCAGAAGCTCAAAACTACAACTCGCATATTTGATTCAGTAGCGATATATGGATGTAAATTTTTATTATTGTAATAATAATATTTGATTAATGATAATTTTATTTAATAATTATAATATTAAAATATAATATATATTTTATGTAATTTTATTGTGAAAATATTATTATCCTTTGATTTACACAGTTGTTTTTTAAGCGCAAATTTTCATTTTCTATGAAAATATTCATATCAAACAAATTTTGTACCCATAATTTTTGACATATTACAGTAATAAATTATTTTAAAAATAAAAAAAATGATTTATTTTTTAAATAATATTAACACATGTAATAATATAGAGAAAGTAAATATAAATTTATATGTATTTTTAAAATTCATATTTATTTTAAAGTATTTAGTCGTGTCTCAAAAGTATAATTATAATTAATATGATAAATAATTATTTATTAAAATAATAAAATCATTTTTTAATTTATAATAAACTGAAACATAAATTCTAATGATACTTATAATAAATAGAGTTTTCCAGTTTTTCTTTCTTTTAACCATGGTCCGCCTTGAGCACATTAAATGGCCCGTTTTAATAGGAAAAAATTACATGAGTTATATTAATTTTTATTTTTAGAGGTATTTTTCTTTCACACATCTACTAAATTTAAGCTTTTTCTTTCAAAAAAAAAATTAAAAAATTAAAATTAACAAGAAATATATCTAAATATACAATAATAAAATGAATAAAATATATTAATTTAAAAAAAAGTTGACTAATGTATATCTTATTTAACAGAAGCCCTTAATTTAAAAAAAAAACCTTTTAATAGAAGCTACACTACACCGACAATCCCAAGCACTTGAACGTTGAAAAAGCTTATCTCCTATATCACCTTATCATTTATTACATGTACGAAACAACAATTACGCTCAGAAAAGAAATCAAGCCCCTATTTCCGTATGGACCGTAACCATCTTGTCGTAAGCATATCCATATGACTTCACGAGTTCACATGGCTGCCAAAGATGTGCAACTATAAAAAAGTAATAGGTTATCTAATTTTAAATTTCCAATTCTGATAAAGAATCAAATTATATATAAACACTGTATTAATATTATTTTTGATTAAGGTACACAATTTTTTTACACCCTAAAAATAACTACATATTTATTTCAAAGATATTACGCTGCTACACATGCTTACTTTTTCTTGCCAAAACAATGTTAAACAAAGAAAAATGAGAAAAAAGAAGTATTATTTAGAGAAACTCAATTATGATTAAATGTTGGGAATATATTATTATTGTCATGGTGATTAAATACTCTAAATGATTTTTTGCTTTTTTTAAAAAAAATTATTCAGGATTATTCGCAACAGTACTGAAAGGAGAAGTTTAGGATATTTCTCATGCGGAACCGGGAACCCAATTGATGACTGTTGGCGTTGCGACCCTCATTGGCAACTTCACAGAAAGCGTTTAGCCGATTGTGCCATTGGATTTGGGCGCAATGCTATTGGTGGTCGCGATGGAAGGTACTACATTGTTACTAACCCAGGGGATGAGGACCCCGTTAATCCCAAACCTGGTACGCTCCGTTACGCCGTAATTCAAGATAGACCACTGTGGATTGTGTTCAAAAGGGACATGGTGATTACACTAAAGCAAGAACTTATAATGAACAGCTTTAAGACAATTGATGCTCGTGGAGTTAATGTCCACATCGCTTATGGAGCTTGTATAACAATTCAGTACATAACTAATGTCGTTATTCATGGCCTACATATCCATGATTGTAAGCCCACCGGAAATGCAATGGTTCGAAGCTCACCAAGTCATTATGGGTGGAGAACTATTGCCGATGGAGATGGCATTTCGATATTTGGATCGAGCCACATTTGGATTGACCATAATTCTCTCTCTAATTGTGCTGATGGTCTTGTTGATGCTATTATGGGCTCAACTGCTATTACCATCTCTAACAATTATTTCACCCACCATAACGAGGTCTGTCTAGATTAGTAATTACACACTCTTTTTTTTTTTAAGTTAATCAACTAAGGTACTGAAGTGGTACTTGGAAAATAAACAGGTTATGTTATTGGGCCACAGTGATTCCTATACAAGGGACAAGGTGATGCAAGTGACCATTGCCTACAATCATTTTGGTGAGGGTCTAATCCAGAGAATGCCAAGGTAAAACTATCCACAAATGATAATTACATTTCAGTCCCCCTCTCTTTTTTTTTCTTTTTTTTTCAAGGAATAGGCACAATTAATTAAAATTCCTAAATCTCACTCAAAATGGTAAAAAATGTTGCAGGTGTAGACATGGGTATTTTCATGTGGTAAACAATGACTACACACACTGGGTAATGTATGCTATTGGTGGAAGTGCTAACCCAACCATTAACAGTCAGGGTAATAGATATCTAGCTCCTGTCAACCCTTTTGCTAAAGAGGTATAATATAAATTAAGTAGTTATAATGTTGAAAACATAATTTGATTTCTATTTATCAATTGATAATGAAAATGATGGGATTATTAAAGAAAATTAAAAATGAATTAAATTGAACAGGTTACAAAGAGAGTAGAACCTTCGACGAGTTTATGGAAAAATTGGAATTGGAGATCAGAAGGAGATCTGATGCTGAATGGAGCGTATTTCACAGCGTCAGGAGAAGCTGCTGGAGCCAGCTATGCAAGAGCTTCAAGTTTAGCTGCCAAATCCTCTTCTTTGGTTGCCACACTTACCTCTGGTGCTGGTGTCCTCAACTGCCGCAGAGGATCCCAATGTTAAATTTCAACATCTTCAAAACAAAACCACAAACAAGGAAGAAAAATATTATTCGTTTTTTCTTCCTTTACTATTGTTATATAGTCCTATGATCACGAGTGAGTTTGCAGCAATTCTGTTTACAAGCCTCTCTTTTTTATAATTTATTTTTCTTTTTTTTAGTCTTGCCCCCTCTAATATTTGAAGTAAATGTAAAACTGTAAATTTTTCCCTTTTTCTACTTTTTTTATTTATTTTTTTACGAGAAATGCTCTTCTTCCGTTCTTCGGGCATAGAGTCGATTGTTGGGCTCCAGCACACTTCAAAGGCCCAAGCATGAAATGCTTTTTTTTCCTTTCCTTTTCTTTTCTATACATATATATGTACCTTAGTTTATATTTAATTGTTCCTATTCAGAGAGTTTAATATATGTACCTTGGTTTATATTTAATTGTTCCTATTCAGAGAGTTTAACTACCTGGGGCAGTCTGCATCCTTTTGTAACAAGTTGGGCCAAATATGGCTCAAAGACTCAAAGTTGAGATTGATTGCATTATTCAGTCAAAGATTATGTGGTTCACGCTAAGTTTTCATAATTTCTCATTTCAAACCAAATATTCAAATCATAACAAATAATTAATATTCTATAAAAAATATATATATATAAAACACGTATTCCTTACAATTTAAATACACGTTATAAATTGATTTTGCATTAGGAAACGAAAACTTCATTAAGGGCTATCACCATTCACTACAATCCTCCCGTCTGTCATAAACCGAAAAATAATACATTCAGAATAAAGAAAACTCAAAATGGGGTGTCAATTTCACTCCTAGTTTCTGTTGGGCTATACAAAGCTGATCTGTTCCTTGGTCTGTTTTCCTCCAATTGCTTCACGATTTCATCCATAGTTGGTCTAACTGAAGTAACTGGGGCACAGCAACCCATTGCAAGTTTCAATGCTTGTATCAATCCCTCTTCCATTGGACTCCTTATCCCCTTCAATAATTCTACATCGAAAACCTCCATTGTTGTCTCCTCCAAAACTGCCACTTTCACCGTCGATGGCAAATCCACAAATTCCCCATTTCTTCCATCCTTTCTGGGTTTCTTTCCTATCAAAATCTCCAATAACAAAATCCCAAATGCATAAACATCGGTTCTAGCATTACATTTCTTCATCTTTTGAAGCTCTGGTGCCTTGTAACCATCAGTTTTTGCAAGTGCCACTATTTCATCGGCTACAGCGGGGATCATTAGCTTGTCAAGACCGAACTCAGTGAGTCTTGCTACAAAAAACTCATCAACTAGCACATTTTTAGATCTCACATTGCCATGAGTAATAGGTTGTTCAAGACCTGTATGAAGATATGCCAGCCCTCTGGCTATACCTAAGGCAATCTTGTGTCTCCGAGCCCAGTTCAACACAGGTTTTCCTACTCTAGATTCTACATCCAACCAAAAGAGATAAATTATAATAAATAAATGAATCAGTATTGACAACTGATAACTATTAAGTGGAGATACAGAAAATATATCTAGATTAGTCAACTCACATCAAACCAAAATGCTAACAAAATAGTACTTTTGAGCCAAAAAGAATAAATAAGAGGGATTAAAGTGAAAATAGATCACTGACAAATAAAACCTACTCTTAAAATGACTAAGTTGGCACTTACAAATATCCTAGGCTACGCACATCTTCACTTTTTGAAAAAGAGAATTTTCATTTTGAAGATTATCAGAGTATTTTGAGGGTGCTGGAGATTGGCTCTTTTGTTTCTTGTTGATTTTCTTCCCTTACATTCCCTCCCACCTACATCCCCTTCAAAACTTGATTGACATTTTTGCTGTGACCCCCCAGCAAACTTTTTCTAATATTTCATTCTTGTGGGATTGATTTCATCAGCACTCTTAGGAAGTTTAATTTTTTAACAGGAATAAACCTCCCATTTGGGTGGGAGCATAATGCTAATCAAAGATCATAATTAAGTCGGGGCAGTATCTGTCTCAAAATGCTAATATAAGAATGGTTTTAGTGTATATTTGGTCAAATGAACCCACCCATTAAGCTTTTGTAGATCTCTAGTCAGAAAAGCTGAGTAGTTCAAACGTAGAAAACAAGTTAAGACTCTATTTTGGACTTGGTAATAGCACAAGCCATAGTAAGTTAAGAATTGAATGCCATGATATCTGAAGTGTCTCACAATGACTCTAGTTAGTGTTGCTCTAAAGTGTTTGAACCATTAATGCAACTCCTCTAAAGTATATTTATAAAAACATGGAAATACAAGCCTTATTACAAATGCTTGACATAAAAAATATGCAATTTTGCTGGCGTATCGTTCGACTCTTTAATCTAAAGCTAAAAAACATAAACAGTCATATTGAATAATATATAATATTCATTATCCACAAGATAAATGCATCTAATTAAAGAGTAGGCACAAAACAATATGCATACCATGTAAAAGATCATAGAGGCTTCTTTGAGGAAGATGATCATATATCAGAAGCTTCTCTCCTCTCTTTCCTTGATAGAAAGCCCTCAGTGGAATCAAATTCTCATGACGAATCCTTCCCAATTGCTTAATCACCGGTAGACACGAACTCTTATCTTTGCAACTACCTTCCCTCAACAACCTAAGAGCAATTGTTCCTCCATCAGAAAATTTCGCCTTATAAACAGTACCATAGTTAGTCTTTTCCATAACTTGCCCAGTTGCATTTAACACATCATCTAATGTTAAATGCTCACCCCCTTCAAACAAAATAAGTTTTCCTTCACCTCCTCCTCCTCCTCCTCCTCCTTCAATTCCATCACTTCCATTTTCCTCATCTTCTCCATCCTCTATATCATCATCACTCTCTGGTCTACTCTTTCTTTTCTTGTTCTGCACGTACCCAATTAACAGAGAAGCTATGACCACGGTTCCAGTCATTAAACCAATCACAAGGCCAGCAATTGCACCAGAGCTTAATCTGGAACTTCCACTACAACTTTTCAAGGGTAACCCACAAAGCTCAAGATTGTTTCCCTCAAAAGCCTCACTCCCAAAGTTTGATTCACCAAAAATTGGCAACACCCCACTAAAATTGTTGTGAGAAAGGTTCAATTTTTCAAGTTTAAGCCCAGCTAAACTCTGAGGAATTGGGCCTGAAAACATGTTACCCCCAAGATCAAGCTGTTTAAGTCCAACAAATCTGGTTATGAATTCAGGGAAATTTCCTGTGAAATTGTTGTTACCCATATCAAGATACTGCAATTTTTTGCAGGTGGGGTTTGGTAATGCAGGCTCAGGAAGAGACCCAGATAGTGAATTCCCATCAAATTTAAGAGAGACGAGTTTTTCACACAAGTTCCAAATGGATGGTGGTAATGCCCCACTCAACAAATTAGCACTCAAATCGATATCAGTGAGGGAAGAGCTATAGCCAAGCTCAAGAGGAATAGTACCACTTAGAGAATTGATGTTGAGATACAGACTTTGGAGCATAGAGAACTCGCCAAGCTCTCTGGGGAGTGAACCAGAGAGATTTGCAGAAGGAAGCTGAAGAGAAAGAAGGTGAAGAGATGGGTCTTTGTAAAGGGAAAGGTTGGTCCATAGAGATGAAGAAAGGTCGTCGCATAACAAAGGTGAGCCTTTCAAGAAAACCCACTTGAGACCCCTCCATTGACACAAAGGAACAGATAGATTCCATGTAGATAAAAGCAAGTTTTCACTGTTACCTTGAAGTATAGACTTGACTTTTCCCAACAGTAGTGCAACATCCGCAGAAGAAGTGGAGGAGGAGGAAGAAGAAAACTCCTCGTTTTGTGCGCTAGACAAACCCAAAAAAAAGAAGAAGAAGAGAACATAGAGAGAGATACGTTTGAAAACCGCCATGAATGAAGCAGTGTGAGAAAAAAAGAGGAAAGTTGGTAGTGTAGAGTGTACTGTAGTAGTGTGGTTGGTTGTGGTTTTTTGGGAAAGCTGACAGAGAAATGACGTGAATAATTCCCAGAGTCGAATTGTTTTACTAGATATATATAAAGAGCATCCTCATTAATCACCACCGTGCACAAAGTTTAAATAGTAATGATCTAACGTTCAAAAGTTGAGGTAAGAGTTTAATGAAGGAGTACATCTTTTTATTTGAAAAGTTGATATTTCTTTTAACAATTACTCATGTTATAAGTTTTGTAAATAATTGATATATAATTGGTATTTCGTATAATTATTAATTAAATTAATAAAATTAATTTTTTTAGTTTATATATATATGTCACATCAACGTAGTAATATTACCATTTATATTAAATAAATTTTTTTAATTTTATTTTTTTTATATTGTCACATATATTTTAAAAATTGATATTTTTTGAATAAAAAATATTTATAGTATTATCTTAAAATTAATTTTATTTTTTTCTATTCTATCAATAAGATCACCCTAAAATTAAATAGTGATATCGTAACAATATATTTTGTTATTATTATATAAATAATTTATTAATGATAATTTTATTTAAAAATAATATTATTTAATAATAACTAATATTAGAAAAAAAATAAACATTTTGTACGTTTTTATTGTGATAATAACAAAAAATATTATGATAATATAATTGAGTGTTATTTATTATTTATAAATTATATTTTCCATTAATTATATTATTTTTTATCAAGTATATTTATTTTTTTAAAATTATATTAATCTTGAATTTTATTAACTTTACTTATTATTCATCTCATATTTTAATAATAATGAATAATTTTTCCGATATCATTACCCATAAAATATATAACTACCCATTATATTTTTAAAGTTAATTATATTATAGTATTATTATTAATGAATAAAGTCATTAATGAAAATAAAAATTTATAAAGTGTTGACATTTTTAAGACAATAAACATTATTTTTAAAACAAACTATCTAAGTTTAAAAATATTTATTTAAAAAATAAAAAAATTATTTTAAATTATTTCTTTCTAAATATTTATATTATAGTAATATCTTTATATTATAATTTTACTACTTTATTTATATAATCAACCATTAATATTGAATATTTTATTAATAAAATTAAGTAGAATAAAATTATTAATTATAAAAAATTACTGTAACAATTTGTTTTGATAAAAAAAATTTATTGTAGTATAAATAATTCAATTGTGCAATTTTCAAATAATTTTATCCGAAAAATAAATTTTTTCAAAATATTTATCGTGGTCGGTTACCTTTGTAAAATAATTTATGTTTGATTATATTTTGTAATTAATGATTATTGATGAATAATTATATCGTTATAATTATATTATTATTATAATAATAAAAATATATAAAAATTTATTTTATGTTTGTCATTATTATTGAATAAAAATGTTATTAATAAACTATTATTATGAAAATATAAATTTAGAGTATGAAAATATCATACTCGTCTATTTATTACTTTATTTTCCACCATTCTACGTTTTGTAGCCTTTTGCCTGCTTTTCTTAAGAAAGAAACCACAAGGCGCCAAATGTTGTCTTTTCGAGGCAAAATATGCAAGGGGAGGTTCCTGGGACGTTATGCTGCTCTATGTTTACAGCCATAGATACAAGTGTTGATGATATCAGATTTAAACTTGAAAATGTAGAATAATAAAGTAATGTTTAAAATATTTATCAGTTATATTATGATAAGCATGTATGTTGATTTATGCATATTAAATGATTATAATAAATATTTTTTTTTTTTGCATTTTAATTAATGGTTAGAGAACATCAAGTAGTTATTACTTGTTAGTGGGTCCTTTGTGCTTGTGGTTCAAGCTACAAAGCAAAGAAAGAAAATAAAAGGTGAATCACTGGCCATATATAGCTTAGCTGATGAGCTAAGACAATAAGAGAATCATCAAATAGAGTGTGAGAAGAGATAGCAGCATGAAAATGGAGAAAAGCGAGGTGATAAAAAGTGTGTGTTTTGTGTAGAAAAGAGAAAGGTATTCCCAAATCACTATTCAAACTCACGCTAGTGTAGGAAATAGAAATGATTTGGTTTTTGTTTTAAAGATTTTTAGCAATTAAATTGAAAAAATCTCATATTAATTAAAAATAAAAGTATATATTGTATTTTTAATTATAAATAAAACATTTATAAAATATCCTAAAATTTGTACATTTTTTTTTGTAAGAATAATTAATTAATTTAATTTTATTTAATTAATTATAATTTTAGAGTTTATTTATTTAAAGATAGTAAAAGTGATTAAATATGTTTAAAGACATAGATAATATTTATGTTAAAATTAATTAAATTTTTGATATTTTTATTTATTTATTTTAATTTCTTTTAATGTTATATTTCTAATAGTATTGTTTTATGGATTAGTTTGATTTTTATTTATTTAAATTATAAATAAATAGTAAATACTTAAAAGTATAAAAAATATATCCAAAACAGTTTTACTCTTGGAATAACTAAAATACATAATCTTTTACCTCCATTTTGTCCTCTTTTTAAGTTTCGATATTATTCTTTGAATTGATTGAAAACAAATAATGGTTTCTTTGGTTTTGTCCCATTTCATATCCGCTATATCATTGGCAATTTCAAATTACCAGTTCAAATAATATTTGAACGATGAAATTGAAACGTATAAGGTCGATTCATCATGAAGATACTTACTTTCTATTCATTTTATTTGACTTTAAATAAAGATTAAAAAAAACCTATTATTAATGCAAGTTAAAAGTTTGATAAATTAATAAGCATGTTATTAATTATCAATAAACGTAAAAATATAATATTAAATTATTATATTTATATTATTTGTATTATCGGATTAATTTTTATGTTATTTTTACTATCAAATTATAAAATTATTTCATTCATACAATTCCTTCAATTTTTTTAATTAAATTATTATAAATAAATAAAAAATCATAATATTTGTAAAAAAGTCATTGTTTATCTTCTTCCTCCTTGATTCTTTAACAAATAATTTTGTTAGATAATTTCAAAATATTTATACATTTTCATTGAGGTATCCATTTATTTTTCAATTATCCACAAATATTATATTCTTTTTTCTATAAATAATTACATTTACACCAATAATTATGGCTCAAATTCAAACATTTTACACATTCAAATATATTATATGTTGTTAAATTACAAACAAAATATTTTAAAAAGGTGTAATTTATTAATCTTAAAATATACTCATCATCAATTACATTATTTTATCTCTTTATTAAGTATTAAATTTTTATTCTTTTAGAATAATAATTACGTTAATTTTAAATTTTACTACAATTTTAGAATTAGTAGTAAAAGTATACATTTTACATAGGGAATATAGAAGGAAAATTTTTTGTATTTGAACACAAAAAATATTAATATCAATTAATTTTATAAATATTTTTATACCTATAATTTTTATATTTTATTATTATATGTTATAATTATTTTAAAAATTAACCTAATTTATTAAATAATATTAATATGCGACAAAAATCTTATTTATATAATATAAAAATATGTTACAAGTTTATGTATTTATAACATTATTCATATGAACTTTAGAAACTCATTACAAATTTAAAGTTACCTTTTGAATTTTGGTTTTTTTCTCTAAATAATTTAAGATATTATTTTAAAAATATATTTTAAATACTTATATTATTATATATTCAATGATAAGGAACAATTTCTCCTATAATTTTAGTTGTTTGTTAAACTATGTTCAGCATGGTGGAGACATACAGATTAGTGTTATCAGATTATGCATCGATCTAATGATGCATCGGAACTATATATATATACATGACATCATTACTCTCATTAAACGCGTTGACTGTAAATTTAGTTTATCTTCAAACGATTATAAATCCACCTTCCTACTTTGGATTTCAACATCATGCCTCTGTTATTGCAGAAATCATTCATTTTTTTGAATATACGATAATACAGGATTTTAAATTAATATAATTTTTTTTAAAATAAATATTTAATAATTGATATAAAATAAATAAATTTGATTGATTAAGAATATAATTCAAGAATAATAATAATTCATTAATAACAATTAAAATAAAATTTTCATAGTATAATAACAAAATTAGGTGTAACAATATCACTATTTTTTTAATAGACAAGGCTATAGCCTTCATACTATTTATAATCAAATTTAAGCACCCTATTTACAAGTTCAATATAATTTAATCAATATTGAACAATGAAATATTAACTTCTTATTGTCTAAGAAAGTCAAAAGATCAAATCTAATTCATAATTAATTTGAGTTCATCCAAGAATATAACCCTTTTTTCACATATTCCATACTTTGGTGTGATGTATATAATCTCGTAGTGCATGTTTTTAATGAGAATTGTATAACATGAGTTTACAAAGTCCTATTAGTAAGAAGGTATTATTTAATTGGATTACTTTCTCTTCACGTCAGATTTATTTTTCTAAAAAAAATAAAATTATATTAATCTTAAATTTCATTTGACAAATTTTGACGCCACAAAAACCTAAAATTATACAGACACTATATATATATATATATATATAATCATAAATGCAAGAGTTGAAGACTGAAATGCTTTAGTTCTTCAATTGTAACCTTCCACATTGTTTGTACCCCTCCCACCTCTTCTAAAATTTTCCCCAATATAAGAAATTGCAGGCACAACACTAACCAATGTGATGAATGAATAAGATTATGTGCTTGCAATTAGTCCACCGCTAGTTTCTTGGGAAGGAATTACTGAAAAGAAGAAAATAATGAAAGAAAAATAAGAAAACAAAGATGGGATTTTGTTTTGGGTAAAATAAATTAATTGAAGCAGTACCAGTTTAGTAAATGCTGTGGGTTATTTGTACTTCTCCATTATTCTTCTGGCTTCTTCCAGACTGTCTTCGGTAGAGCTGGAGTCTCCACCCGATTTTCGACTGTTATTTCCTCTTGGACCATCATCTTTATTCAAAGCTATAAATACAAAATATACCAGTCCCATGGTACCCTGTTAGAATACAAAACAGATATGTCATTCGACATATCACTTACCAGTTCATGAGATAGAAGAAACCAAAAAGAAGGATAAACTGTGTGGTAACGCATATAGAGAGCTACTACATTCTTTTTTTTTTTTTTGGAGGAAGATGTATATGATGCTGGATCCAAATCTACATTTGTCCACAAGAGATGTGAAATATGATTTCAAAGGGCTACGTTAAAAGATCTTCACATCGTAATAGGTTGTCGTAACTTCTTAAATCATGTCTTCAGAGTTCATAGGAATTGTTTAAGCTACCTTTGTGCATGCATGAGATAACAAGTAACAATAATACCACAGGTTTACGAGCTATAAGTTTTCACATCAAATAAAAGAAAAAAGTGTACACAAACTGTTGGTTCTAAGAAGAATGAAGAAGAATTTTGTTTCTATAATTTATCAGGCTACTCATCTAATCTCATGTTACAGTTCATACAATTTCTAGACGGTTAAACATGAGTTAAGCTTGGTGTATTATCACTTGGATTATTGAAGATACGGGAAACAAAATTGAGAATAGGTGAACAATTCCACCATAAGCATCCTAATATCTGCTTCTTCAACCCGTTTGACATAGTACCTTAGCAAGCAGCAAAGTGTGAACTTTATCAAATGTAGACTCATTGTGGTTATCAGGACAAGGATTATGGATTTTGAGCTGTGTCTGATGTTTTGTAAGGTTCAAATATGTGTAATGTGTCATCTACTAAGGTTTAGTTCAGAAAGGTATCTCAAAGATTAACAAGAATTTTGGATGTTGATCTGCCGTTAAGTAGAGTCCTACTACTCTACCTCTCAAATAACTCTTATAAAGATGAAAGGTCAAAATGGAAGCTAAGTGAATCCTTTATGCATCACTCAGCCTTAGCCCTTTGCGATCATCATGGTAGTAAGATCAATAACTAAACAAGTTAAATAGACAGTAGAGAATTTTAGTTTCTTATCAAACAATTCACATTACTTCTTACCTTCACCTATTTCAAAACTCAACTTTTCACGTTCACTAAGAAAAGCAGACCTCAGATGAGTCATATTTCATCAGTAGGTATCAACAGAACTTACATGAAAAGATAAACCCACAGACAGTGAATACAACCAAATATTGAGTAATGTTATATATCTCAAACTTATGAGTCACAAGTGAGGTGTCAACATTGTATTGGTGGAGGAGTTAAGATTGTAGGACATAATATGGATTGGTGGGGTCCATCACATCGAGGGATCAATTGGTTCTTACACTTTGATTGAGATATGCATCTGGTTATGATAAAATCACTTTCCAAATAAATATGTGTAACTAGAACTATAATTTTTACCAAATAGTTGGATAATTTTATGCAATTACATCCAATCTTAGATCAAAAGACAGCTCCATTACACTAATATTAGATTTCACAGATTGAGAAAATTAGCAACTGACGTGGCAAACAAAGGCCAGACAGCATGAATGAAAGAGAACAAGTTCTTATATCTAATAGTTTTGTGCTATATCACTTGAGGGTCGTCACAAATTTGTAACACATTTTTCCTAACACAACAGCGAAAATAATAAACCAGGGCCCAGGCTAAAATTGCAGAAAACCTATTACATGCACACATAGTATGAAGCTAGTGAGCACTAGATATCTAGAAGGAATAATAGAGAAAAATATGACATACCAGCACAAAGAAAGCCGTTGATAAGAATGATCTGAGCACAAAGAGGGAAACCGTCAATGCAACGAACGTAACAGCAATTCTTGCAACTGGTCTTGGTACAGAATCCTAAAACCAAAAAGAATGTGAAAAAAAGTCTTAAACTCACATTTTTATTCTGTAATCAAGCGTAAAACCAGCTAGCTTAGCTAACTTGCTAAAGGAACTGCAAATGAGCATGAAAACAAGACTTACAGGGACCAAGTTGGTTCCTGCCTCTATTCCATCCTTCCCAACCTTCCATGCTGTTTGAATAACTATTTCACATAACATACAGTGTTAGAAGGTAGCAAAAATCACAACTTATAGCTTCTTTGGAAACTTGGTTAGTATCCGAATTATTGGATAAATGTTGAAAAAGGAATGCTTCAAGAATGCAAAAGCTTTGCAGCATTTTCATCGTTCCCTGAAATATTAACAAAACATAAAAGAGGAATTCTATAGTAGGGGTCCCAACTCCATCTCAAACTAGCTTAGTTATGTAATATTGAGCATCTGCTTAAACTTCCCACCAAATTATACCTAAAAGTAATTAAATTCAATTTGTTTTCTATCATCATCGAAATATAGTATGAAAAAAATTGAATTTCACTTATCCATCACAAAGAAGAACAAGTTTGGTTGTGAACATAAAAGGAAGTGAGGCTTTACCTTTCAAGAAGTTGGATTGTGCAGCAAATACTACAGGAAAAGGAGATTTCTGGGTGCTGGGTTTTTTAAATTGGACTTTTGAAGAAAAAGATTGCTTCTTTAACCTCAAAATGGAATTGGAAGAAAGAAATTGAGAGTGGGTCAGAGATGGGGTTTTGTACAATCTCTCTTTATGAGAGGTTACGGAGCATAAGCTATAATACGCACCTAATCCAGCCATGTATTTCTCTTTCAAGTACTTCTAAGCAATGAAATTTAAACTGGAAGTAACGCTGGGACTCGGATTGTGTTGTTTTTAACAATGATTATAAAAATGAAAATGCTAATCTGGTATAGTGCTGTGTTCCATCTCTTAACTCGTTCGTATAAGAAAAAGAGAATGGAGAGCACAGAGACAGACAAATTCACCAAAGAAAGAATAAAGAAGTTTGTTATGCTCTCTCGTCCTCACAAATGGGTGAGTATAATGGACCCACATGAGTTTTTTCCAGCCCAACTTACACAACATTGAAAGTGGGCTAAACAATCTAAATGAAGCCCCTTCCTTTTGAGAGAATAATAAGGGAGTGACACAAATTGTCTCATTTGTTTTTAAAAAAATATAATTAAGTTTCATCATTTTTTATTTATGTATTATTAATATTATTATTATTATAAAAATAATTACATCTAGTTTCATAATTATTTAAAAAATATACTTCTAATTCTAACAAGGATCAATTTTTACACTAAATTATCAAAATTTTATATATAATAAAATTAAAATTATCTGATTTATAAATTAAAAAACTAAAATACGATTACTATAATAAAGAATAAATATACTCACATAGAAAAATTATATTTTATTAAAAGAGCATATTTTTTTATCTTCGTCCATCTATATAAATATAGAATTCAAGTGATTAAATAATTTGATATGGTTGAATCAATCCACTCTCATCTTATAAAATATATGCTTAAATTTAACCATCTTATCCCTTTCCACACCCAAAGGATATTGTTTGATTAACCTTAAAAAATATCATTTTAAGATATCATCTCCTAGTTATTTTATTTACATCTAATCCTAAATTTTGACTTAGTTTGATCACATTAAGATTCAACTGCTTGCACATACTGTAGCTTATGATTAGGTAAAATGAGGTATTTATTTTTTTATCATTTTATTACACTAATTAAAGATATGTGAAATGCATGTGAATTATTATACTTTTATTTTTTCCTTTTCTGTCTTTATGATAAATATTTACCAAGTTTTAAGATTTTTGTTCAAAATTAACTTTGATGTAATTTAAATATATATATATATATATATGTATAAATAGATAGATATAAATGGGAGTGAAAATATGAAAATTGAACCAATAAGAATGTTATTTTCGGTAAATCATATTACTTTCAAATAGATATAAAGAGAGAGAGAGTAACGATTGGCCGGCCGACTAGGGTTGGTCTTCAGCAATTCTATGATACATTTAGCTCTCTCTCTCTTTCCTTTTCTGTTATTTTCTTCAATATTGGCGCGGTTAAGTAATTAATTACTATTAAAATAAAAACACAATCAATACCCTCTTTTATATTCAAATTTGTTTCAAGGAGATATAGGGTTTTCTAAGGGATTTCATAGGATTTTGTCAAACAAGAACGTGTTTAGATTCCTGGCCTGGACTTACCAAAGTAAAGCCCTAAAACTTTGAGCTCTCTGCAGCCATGTCTCTTGCTATTTACTTCCTTCTCCTTTGAGCATTAATAAGCATTTGTACTATTTTATTTATTTATTTTAAAATTAATAACCTACTTTCTATTTGTTTACTACTTTCAAGTCTCAGCACAGACAAAGAAAGTCACTCCAAAGAATTAGGTTAATAGGGTTTAGAAAAAAATAGTTACTTGCTCTATTCCTAGTCATAGCTCATAAGCCCCTGATATAGGCAGTATGGTGAGGCTTCATTTTTTCCACTTGCAATATTATAGTTACTTATTTAGTATTACCAGTAGATTATATAAATTTATACTTATATTAATTATAATAAAAACTATTGTTATATAACTTTGAAAATGAAACCAATTATTCACTTGTAAAGAAAATTTGTACACGTACCATAACATAAATGCAAATACGGGTATAAATTTGTCTGATAATAGTATTACTTTTCAAAATATAATTCACATACTTGTGGTTCTTGAATACCATATTCATTCATACTTTGATAAACCAAGATTATCCTCTCTACTGTAATCCTTTGATAAAAAAATGTGCATCAAAATTAAGGCAAAAGTAGAACAAAATTCCCATTAAAGGTTGGATATTGTATCAGGGAGGACAATAGTGCCCAAATATTAAGAATGATTTTATTAGGACTTTGGAGGTATTTAATTAAGTATAATAATTTGTCTTGCATTCAGGGATTCATTTTTCTAAAAAGATCAAATTGAATACTTATCTTGTTAAACGCGTTTACATGAATTTCAATTTTGTGTTATTTCTTATATAATCATTTTTGGCCATTTTTGCCTGTTTTGGAAATGGGAATTCCAAAGTGAGGACCATACAGATTCAAAGAGAGACAGAGTTATTCGTGGGAAAAAAAAAAGTTTTCTTGTTAACAAATGTAGTAAATATCAAATTTACCAAAATAAATAAATAAATAAAAATGTAAAGATCAAAATTATGACTTCCAAAACGATATAAGAAAAAGAGCAAGAAAGAAATAATTGAAGAAAACTTAAAATACTTAATGTGAAAGCATTGTAAACTCAGTAATCCAATGAAGAGGGGGGGGGGGGGGGGGGGGGGGGGGAATTAGCAAAAAAAAAAAAATAAAGCTAAAAAGTATTTTACAAACAGATTCTGTTGTATTACAATGTTTAAACCAATAATAATAAGGCTTTCAATGAGATTTTGAAAATCATTTAGTGTGAGCAAGAGAAATAAAGAATCAAAGGAACGTGAGTGGCTTACATAAGTGGCTCTACTATCAAAAATGAATACAGAGCTAGCCCATATCACACTGACGATTTTGAGGAAAACTATGCAAGCACACATGGTGTATCCACTAATGACCAATTCAATGGGACTAAAATAAACAACTAAGAACCAGAACCCCGAGGTGAAGGTAGTGGTGGTGTGGCTTTAAATCTTTAAAGTAAAATCTTATCTAATGTTACTCATCTCTCCTTTTCTTGCTTGACTAGAAAGCATGTATAATACTAATATAGACTCATTAGAGTAGCAGCAATAGTAGTAGAGTTCAAGAAAAGAATCAAAAATAAAAATTTAAAGGAGAGAGACCCAATGCAAAACCAACAAGAGTGGTTGGGGTTTTGAGGCAATTTTCCAATGCCAATGCCGAGGCAGACCTCTAACACCTCAAACCATCATCTAATGTTGAGGCAATCTCTCACCATTCTCCACCATCACCACCACCACAACCACCAAGACTACTATCATCATCTTGTTCTCATTTTCATCTCACTTTTGTTATCAGCTACTTCAATATCAGCGAACAATGAAGTTCTTGCACTACACTCATGGCTCCATAGCTCTTCCTCAAGCCCTTCATCTTTTTCCAACTGGAACCCAACAGACCCCAATCCATGTCATTGGTCTTACATCACTTGCTCTTCTGAAAAATTTGTCACTGAAATCATTATCCAATCTGTTGAACTTGCACTTCCCTTTCCTACCAATCTCTCTTCTTTTCCTTCCCTTCAAAAGCTCATTATTTCTGGAGCTAATCTCACAGGAAGTATCTCACCAGATATACAATATTGCACTGGACTTACTGTTATTGATGTTAGTTCGAACAGTCTTGTAAGCAACATTCCCTCAAGTATTGGGAAGCTCAGAAATCTTGAGGACTTGATTTTAAACTCTAACCACCTTACTGGGCAAATACCAAAAGAGATTGGTGATTGTATCAACTTGAAGAATCTCCTCATTTTTGACAACTATTTAAGTGGTGATCTTCCAGCTCAACTAGGAAAACTTTCAAACTTGGAAGTCCTCCGTGCAGGAGGGAACAAAGACATTTCTGGGAAAATTCCAGTCGAACTTGGAGATTGCAAGAATTTGAAGGTTTTGGGTCTGGCTGATACTAAAATATCTGGTTTCTTACCACCTTCATTGGGCAAACTAAGCAAGCTTGAGACACTATCAATTTATACTACTATGCTTTCTGGTCAAATTCCACCAGATATTGGCAATTGTTCTGAGCTTGTTGACTTGTTTTTATATGAGAATGATATTTCAGGTTCTCTGCCACCACAGCTAGGTAAGCTTCAAAAGCTTGAGAAACTGTTGTTATGGCAAAATAATTTTGATGGGAATATTCCTGATGAAATTGGTAACTGCAAAAACTTGAAGATACTGGATTTTTCTTTAAATTCCTTCTCTGGTAGCATACCTGGATCTTTTGGAAATCTTTCTAATCTTGAGGAGCTTATGCTTAGTAATAATAACCTTTCTGGTTCAATCCCATCTGCACTTTCCAATGCTACTAGTCTCTTGCAGTTACAACTTGATAGTAATCAGATATCTGGGAAGATACCTATTGAACTTGGAATGTTGACAGAGCTTACTGTCTTTTTTGCCTGGCAAAACAAACTTGAAGGAAGTCTTCCATCAACTTTGGCAGGTTGTAAGAACCTTCAAGCTATTGATTTGTCACACAATGCACTCACTGGTAGCTTACCTCCTGGTCTATTTAAGCTTCAAAATTTGACCAAGCTTCTCTTAATTTCTAATGACATTTCTGGTGTCATCCCTCTGGATATTGGAAACTGCAGTTCTCTTATTCGACTTCGGCTTGCAAATAATAGAATCAGTGGGAAGATCCCTAAAGAAGTTGGGTTCCTGAACAACCTTAGTTTTCTTGATCTGTCTGAGAACCATCTAGCAGGATCAGTACCTGGGGAAATTGGCAATTGTGGCCAATTGCAGCTGCTTAACCTGAGCAACAACACGTTACGGGGCACTTTACCAAGCTCTATATCATCGCTCACCAGACTTGAGGTCCTGGATATCTCCATGAATGCCTTTGTTGGTCAAGTTCTTGAGAGTTTTGGTAGACTTGTATCACTTAACAGGCTCATTCTGAGTGGGAACTCTTTCTCTGGATCAATACCCTCTACACTTGGCCACTGTTTAAATCTTCAATTGCTTGATCTTAGCAACAACAAGATCTCCGGCGCGATACCTAAAGAATTATTTGAAATAGAAGGTCTTGAAATTGCTCTAAATTTGAGTTTCAATGGTCTATCTGGAATAATTCCACCACAGGTTTCTGCTCTCAACAAATTATCCATATTGGACCTTTCTCACAACAATCTTGAAGGTGATTTGATGGCTCTGTCCAGTCTAGAAAATCTTGTTTCTTTGAACATATCATACAACAATTTCTCAGGCTATCTCCCGGACAGCAAGCTTTTCAGACAATTGTCAACAACAGATCTGGCTGGAAATCAAGGTCTGTGCTCTAGAGGTCATGACTCATGTTTCCTCAGTGATGACACAAAAATGGCAATGTCAAATAGTAGTGATTTTAGGAAGTCAACGAGAATCAAAGTGGCAATTGCATTGCTAACTACAGTGGCTGTGGTGCTGGCTGTCTTTGGTGTTATTGCGGTGTTGCGGGCAAGAAAAATGATCAGTGAAGACAATGATTCTGAGATGGGAGGGGAATCATGGCCCTGGCAATTTACTCCATTCCAAAAGCTGAATTTCAACGTTGAAGAAATTCAAAAATGTCTAGTGGAAGAAAACATAATAGGAAAGGGATGCTCAGGAATTGTGTATCGAGCAGAGTTGGAAAATGGAGAGATTATTGCTGTAAAGAAGCTCTGGCCAACAGCAGCAGCCACTGGATATAACTGTCAATATGACAGAATAGGAGTCAATAAGGGAGTTAGAGATTCCTTTTCTGCTGAGGTAAAGACTCTTGGTTCAATTCGGCACAAGAACATAGTTAGGTTCTTAGGTTGCTGTTGGAACCGAAATACAAGATTACTAATGTATGATTATATGGTCAATGGAAGCTTGGGAAGTCTTCTCCATGAGCGCAGTGGTAACTGCCTAGAATGGGAACTCAGATATAGGATTGTATTAGGAGCTGCTCAAGGCTTGGCTTATTTGCACCATGACTGTGTCCCTCCCATTGTTCATAGGGACATTAAGGCCAACAACATTTTGATTGGTCCTGATTTTGAACCCTATATTGCTGATTTTGGGCTTGCCAAGCTTGTTGATGATCGAGACTTTGCTAGATCCTCCAACACAGTTGCTGGTTCTTATGGCTATATTGCACCGGGTCAGTTTCATATCTTCAAAAGAAATGTTTTTGTTTTTTTGTAACAGAAACTTCAATTTATATATTTATATATATATATACATCTTAAACACAATCTCATGGAAAAGATAAATACCATGTTCCTAATTTTCAATGAGGACCAAAAGCAAGACTTAAATTCATTTTGCAAAATATTTCACAATAATATATAGTTTTGAACAAGTACTTGTTTATTGATTGTGGATTGCAGAATATGGGTATATGATGAAGATAACGGAGAAGAGTGATGTGTATAGCTATGGTGTAGTAGTGTTAGAAGTGCTTACAGGAAAGCAGCCAATTGATCCAACTATACCAGAAGGGTTACACATTGTTGATTGGGTGAGACAGAAGAGAGGAGCAGCTGAAGTATTGGATCAAAGCCTAAGAGCTAGGCCAGAGTCCGATATTGAGGAAATGTTACAAACACTTGGTGTGGCTTTGCTCTGTGTGAACCCATCTCCAGATGATAGACCAACCATGAAAGATGTAGCAGCAATGTTGAAAGAGATAATAATACAAGAGAGACAAGAGTGCATGAAAGTTGTTGACATGCTTCTCAATGAATCTTCTGCAAATAACAACAAAGAAGAAAATATCAATAGCAGTGTAGGTGTTGGTTCATCAACAATGGTTGCTCAGAACTCATCATTCCAACAAAGTAACAGCACTAGCTTCTCATCATCCTCATTTCTATACTCTTCTTCCTCCATTGCCAAGATCAATTCCAAATAATACCTAGAAAATGTGTTTCATTGATCTGGGTAGTGAAACATATTTGTTTCTAAATCAGTTCCATTTCAAAACTCTGGTTTAATAATCAGATGTATTGAAAAAAAAATTTAATGAAATAATATAACGAGGTTTTATTTTTAATATTTTAATAAAAAATATATATTCATTTTTATAACATATATGTTTTAATATTATACAAAAATTTACAAAATCCAATCCCATAAAATACACATAATAGAAATCCCCCTGGGCCTTGCAATACTTAAATGTGGATGGGATGGGATAGCCTCTAGCCCAGCCCTAACAGTTGACAATACTTGGCAGTTGGCTCCTGTGAGCGGTTATTGCTGAATATTTTATGACAGCGAAAAAACACAATTTAATCATTTGGGATGATCACTCAAAATAAGCATCGGTTTATGGTAAAATGAATCTTTTATTATAAAAGTAAAATAATATTATACAAGTAAATATACGAAGAAAGAAAAGGTTGTAACAAATTTTCATGGGTCATAAAATAATAATTACTTCATATAATATATATTATAAGAAAAGTTCATTGATTAATAACATAATAGAACGTCTCTCAAAGAAATAATATAATAGAATGCAAATTTTTATTAAACTCCGAAACTTGAAAAATAATTTAATTTATATAAAATAATTAATCTCATATTTTATCAAGCTATTTACTTATGTTATATTAAATTTGATCATTTATTTTATTCCATAAAAAGAATTTCAAGTTTGTAAATATTTTTTTAAAAATTATCGACATTTAATCACAAATTACACAAATTCTAGAAAGAAAGAAAAAAATCGACTTCTTGATCAGTCAAAAATTTCGAACATTTTTTTTTAATTTTTATCAATGAAAACCATAAATTATTTGCCCTAGCATATTGACAAAATTAGAAGCGTACATGAACACTAAATAAAAAGAACATAGACTTATAAAAGAGTATGCAATTGATATGTGAATTGATTTAGCAAATAAAAGAATTTTGTAACTTAAAATTGACATGCAACTTAAAAGATAAAAAAAAATTAACATGTAATTTGAATTCTTTTCTTTTCTTTTCTTCTTCTTTTTTTTATGTGGGTGTTTCTCCGTGAAAGTTTCAAATAGCACGTAATCTTAAAGGGGTCTAAAAATCAGATCAAATCGAATTAAATCAGATCGAATTGGATCGGTCTGAAAAGTTTTATAAATTAAATAGTCTGATTCGTTTTATATTAACTAAAACTGTTTTTCAAACAGTTCAATCTAATAATATATTAAATTTCTCATATTACTTCTTACAAACTGTTGATTAAATCTCTTATATTTTAATCAAAGGTATATCATTAGATGTATTAACCGGATCAAATCGGTGAAATTGTTAATTAAACAAGACCAAATAGTTTAATTATAACATTTTTAATAACCAAACGGTTTGGTTTTTTTCGATTTGAATAATATGAACGGTTTGATTCAGTTAATTTCTTTTACTCAAAATCGAACTAAACCGAACCATAAACACTCTTAGTACATAATGATTTTCTCACGTAAAACAAAATTTTCTTTAAATACCTCAATTATGTGAGTTTATTGGCTATAGGCTTGAAGTTTTAATTTGCCCAAGGAAGCATGTCATTGTGATTGGTCGAGGAAATTATTGACTTGGCGAAGATATCAAAATAAAAAACAGGGAACGAAAAAAAATACGATTTGCATTTTATAATATGAGTTGAGATAAGAATAAAAATTATATTTTTTATATCGTTTTTCAAAATTAAATATCTTATTTTAACAAAGATATAAAAAATTAAATTTTTTTAATTCTTTTATAGATTTAATTATATTTAAACTCAAAGTAGTCATAAATAATAAATTATGTATTTTATATTTTATATTTCATCTTTAAGTTTTATTTTTATCATATTAAAACATTAATAATTTTTTTATAAAAATTATTTAAACTATTTATTTAAATTCTAAAAATTTAAATTTTATAACTATTTTATATTTTATTATTATTTTTAAGTAGTTTGTAGCAAGATTTATTAATATTATTTAATATAAAAGTATTATGTATTTATTGTAACATATATTTTATTTTATTTTCATTTCATATAAATATTATTTATTTTTTATTCTTCACTTACTCAAAATTTTATTTTCCCATTACAAAATATTATTAGGATGAAGAGCTTAAATGATCACTTTGTTTAGACTAAATATGTTTTTTTAGTCCCTTTGTTTGGAAAAAGTATTTTTAAATTCTTTTATTTGTTGAAATTTTTTGATTAATTTTTAATTAAAAATTATTTCATTATATGTATGTCTATCAAAAAATAAAAAACATGCATGTGTCACATGTTCTATTATTATATTTGATGAAAAATTAATTTTGTCTTTATTTAGTACCTTTTTTACAAACAAATAGAATTAAATACACATTTTTTAACACAAAGAGACTAAACAATCTTTAAAGTCTAAAGAAAGGGATCTCTATCATCATTTTTCCTATTTATTATCGACTTATTTCTATTATAATTTTTTCTTTATAATAAAAATAAAAAATAATATTTAAAATATTACATAAAAATGCTTGCTTCTCATTTGAGGATTACCCTTCCTTACTAAGAATTCTCGATATATCCTCGTAAGAATTTTAAGTAAGATATTGATAAATTCAAGAAGATTACCATTCCTTACTAAGAATTTTAAATAGGATATTGATAAATTCAAATCATAAATGAGGAAAGAGAAGAGGATCTCTGACCCTATTCGTCCGTTGACAACCTTATACATTTGGATTACTAAGATTGTTAGTCTTCTGATAGGATGGGGATAACCTAATGATCGAGACAATAAAATGAAAAATGAAAAACAAAAATTCATATTTTATAAAATGAGATTAGATAAGGATAGATTGTATTCTGTTTTCGAAATATATATACTATTTTAATAAATATATAAAAAATAAATATTTTAAATTTTAATTATATTTAAATTCAAAGTAAACATAATTAATACGTTATATATTTTATATTTTATCTTATTAGAACATCAATAATATTTTTTTTTTGCCTTTTTTCTGTTTTTCTTATTGGATCCGGCAAACATCAACATTTCTCATTTAAATTCGGCTACTATTTTTCTTCTTATTGTTGTTTATCACCGTTTAGGTTTGGAGAAAAATTTAGGGTGAATGGATTTGACAACTGACTAACAGGCCTACGATGTTTGATTTTGTTTGTCAATGATAGAAAATGGACCTATGCCCCAGTTTCATAGAAGTTTTTCTCCTAGGTTTGGATAGTTTATTGTTTATGTTTATCTGTCTTATGGTATAAAGTCTCTGTTTTCATTTTCTTTCTCTGTAATTAACAAGCTGGTTGACACAGAGCAATTTTGAGTCGAATATTATTATTATTTTTCAATTTCTATCTGCTTACCTAGTTTGAAAGACTTTGGATTTTGTTTGACATACCGAATTTGATACAACAGTCAGTGGTTCACTGAAAATGATATTCAAATTAAAAAGATTGTTGTATATTTCATTGAATTTCACTATCAATATAACTGTTTTGTTAAGTTGATAGTTTTGTTGGCTGATCTTATTTGATAATATAGGTGATTATTAAGATAGAAGTTATAGGTGGCTAACATATGTCATGAATCTCTTTTACTCCAATAATCACAAATGAGTTTCTGTTTTTGTTTGTTCACATGAATATGCTCAATGATTTTTAGATATTTAGACAATGTGTGGGAGAGGAGACATTGAAAGGTTGCTTATCCGATTTGTAGATATTTGCATAATGTGTGCATGATTATGCAATATGCATATGCATTATACTATCGGTGTTTCAACTACTTCAAACCTATTATGGAAACATTTTTCGTGCATCAATTCAGCCTCGCTACCTCACCTCTCTCCAATGTTTTCTGCAATTTTGCTTATTATTGGATCTTTGGCTCTCTTATTATTGTTAACTTTTTACAAACAAAGGACTACCACTTTACATGCCCACAAATGTATTTAAAAAAAAAATTCATGGTAGATGTCTCGAAGTTATAATGTTTAGTATGTTGGTTTTCGTAGTTTTTAATTTTTTTTCCATGAGTATAACAAATTGAACAATAAAGGTTCATATTGTTAGAGATTGCTATAAAACTCCTTAATTTAAGGAACAAAACAAGAACTTTAATTCAAGGAAGAATTCAAGAAATCATTAATTTAAAGAATAATTAAAGTAAATTTTTCTATGAATAGATGTGTAATTGTAATGAATTAAACAAACAAGTGTTCATTCTAATTGAGAGAAAAACTTTTGTGAGAAAAAATTAAGAGTAATTTTCTTGGATGTAATTGGATTTTGGGTTATGAGTTGTGAGTATTGTAAACACATTGTGTAATTTTTCTATTTTCAATAAAAAGATACGTGGTACGTCTGGAGACGTAAGTAAGATTGTTCGAACTCCGTTATCAAATTTGTGTGTTATTTTGTATATATTGTTTTCTCATAAATCTAACTTATCAGAAATTTGCATAACTTTAAGGCTTTAGGAAACCTTATCCTTGTTGTTGGGCTCAGGTTGGCTTACCACTGTGTGTTAAGCCATTAACATTTGGGAGTACATTATACAATGCTATTCTTCCATCATATAAAGTTATATTTACAAATTAAGAGTTGGCTTTTTGTTTGGGCATTGATAATTAGTGTAAACATAATGAAATGGTTTCAAACCATGGGATGATCAGTGGTTTTGTATTGGCCTGGGAGGATTTTTTTTCTCTGACTTGTGGCATACTTTCATTTTAACTGTTCAAAGATTTTTCTTCAGCATTTTATTTTCTCCGTAATATTTTGTAATTATGTATTGCTTTTGTTTTTAAGCTTTTTGAATGCCTAATGTCACAGATAAGGGATCTCAGATAAAAGAGGAAAAATCACCAAAGGCAAATGTCAAAGATGAGGATAGGGTGCAAGAAACAGGCTCTGTCAAGATAAATACGTTAGAGCTTCCTCCTTATATTGTTCTCGAAATGCTAGCTTTATCCCCAACAATGGTAAGAACCCAACTGTATGATTGAACTATCATACTTACTTTTCGTTCTTTTGGTAGAAGATCAAAACTTTTCTAAATGCTGCAAATTTGCTTATAGGTTCATATCCGTTGTGTTTGTCCCGTCTGATAAAAAATCAGAAAAATCAAAGAGATTTTCTGTCAAAAGTCAATTAAGAATTTATTCACCCATTTGGATTTGCACTATTGGATGTTGAATTCAAATTTATGCATGACAATATAGAACTCTATGCTTTATTAAGCTATGGCCTTTTACTTCATGTATAGTATGCCTTGTTTGTCCACTTCATGGATTTATTTTTCAAGCTTTGAGCGAAGTTTAGTCACCAGACAAATACGTGTGCTATGTATGATGTTACAAGATCATTTATCTTATGTTTTCTCGTTAGTTTGTACTTTTTCACTATCTAAAGCTGACGTACTGCATCTTGTTTTGCTTTGTCTCATGCCACTTTTACAATGTCTTGAGCCTTTTGTTTTATGAATTGTGCTTAGAAGTGATTATCCTATGCTTCTGTCTATATTATACTTGAGATGGTGATATTTGGCTATGGCTGTTTATGGGAAAACAAACTGTTCTGCTTTGCTCTCCTAAGCTGCCTACAATTAACTATATATGCATTTTTGTGCTCCCTCATAGGCAATCTGGTATTTACTAGTGTCGGCAATGCATTTGGTGGAACTTATTATTTCTTTTTTCTTCCTTTTCTTATCAGTCTGCAGCTATTTGAAGGCTTGAAGGTCAAAAGGCAGAGTCGATAAGATAATGACTATTTGGCGCATGCCTTTCTGTATCCAATCCTCATTATTGAGTAAAATAAGAGTAGAGTATTTCTTTCTAGCTATTATGGTAAATAATTTTGTACATTCTTCCTTTATTAGAAGCTAAATTGAAAGAAAATAAATTAAAATTTATATAATAACGGTTTAAATATAATCAAAATAATAGACAATATTTTGTTATTATTTTATTAAAGATAAGAACTTATAAAATATCAAGACCAAATAATATGTATATGATCTTAGTTTTTTAAAGATGGTAACTAAATAATATATTTATGATTTAAATAATTTATGAGACCTCGATTTTATAAAATATTGTGATCAAATAGTACGTTAATGATCTTAATTAAAAATCGAGATCATATGTAAAAAAATATATGATTTTTTATATTTAAGTTTTAATTTTTATAACCGTAGTCATAAATTTACGATTATAATTCAAAACCGAAACCATATATTAATTTTGCAATAGTATCCATACGTATCCGTATCCAGTCCCATTCATACATATAACAATAAAACCATTCATAATCAGCTTCATGTAGAGCTGAATTAGTACAACAACAACAAAAGCTTTCATAAACAGCGTCATGTACAGCTTAATTAGTACAACAATACATAAGAGGATACTTAATTGTTTAAAATACCTCGATATTATAATTATTATTATAAGCACAACTCCGAAAGACTACCCTCGAAAACCCCGGTCCTAATTTAGCTTTATTTAATTATTTTGTCAGGAATAATTTAGCTTTATTTGAGGAGGCGCTATTATGCTTTTTTCAAAACAAGCTAGTGGTCCGCCAACAGACTAAGCCAATGATAGTGAAGATTTATTAAATTACAACGCTGCCTCTTTCCCATACAAAACTCTCTCCTTGTATATGTAGATCATGACCGTCCATTTTTCAATCTAAGTCGCCGCATGTAAAGAAAGAGATTGGGACTTGAGAGATGATTTTAGCAGAGTTTACTTTGTGTTGTGGCGGGTGAAGATGACGAACCGTTTAGGCCAGCTGTAACGGCTATCTGTTGGTTTCTTTGCGACTTTCCTGCCCTTTTGTTCTCTGACTTTTGTCCCGCTTGTCTTACCTTTACTCCTCTTATCATCTATATACATTTTCAGTCATTTCTTTCAGTTATTTTCAAATTACAATAAATTGAAATAGTTAAGGAGCTTGCTTAATATCTGATTGGTAATCCGATAAATCCAAACCGGAACCAATTCATTAAACCATGAGCGGTTTTGAATTTATGATTGGATTGGATAGAAGAAAAAAATTCTCAAACAGATAATTTCAGAACAGTACTGTGTAATCCAGTGTCCCAAAAGTAAATAGTGTTTGTTAATATGTTATTGAAATTAAAGATCCTACAACAATTACGATACAAATACTCTTAGCTATTTTACTTATTTGTAAAAATAAAAATTTTTAACTTATAATTTTTTTTAACAGTTGTTATAAAAAAGTAACCATAAAAGTAAATTTTTTTTTAATTTTTTCGATTACATTATATAAATATTATTATAATTTAAATAAACTATAACTAATTTTTTTATTTTTTTATTATATTAGATGAAAAATGTTATAATTTAAAAATAAGTATAAATTAAAAACTTGAAGAAAAAATAAAATAAAAATAAATTAATAAATTAAAACATAAAAAATAAGTTATTTGTTCTTATGAAATCATTTTTATAACAATAATATTAAATTATTATAAAAAATAAATACATTACTTAAATGTTATTTTTAAAATAATTACAAAACTTTTATATTCACATTCTCTACAATTAAATTAAATGGTCAAAAAAAATTTCAAAAATTTGAGAGAAAGAATATGATTAGCCATATATATCTATTTAATTTTTCTTCGTGCTAGTTTTTGTTAATCTTTTTATTTTATTTTATTTGTTAGTTAGTTAGATTTATAAAAAAAATTAATATTAAATATAAAAAAACTTAAAAATCATTTAATTATCTCAAAATTTATAAAATAAGTTAACGTCCTTAACCTATTAAGATTAATTTGACTCATTATAGAAAAGAATAAGGTACACTGTATCTAAGGTAACAATATCAAAAATAAATTGTGGAGTACAATTTTAGAATTAATCTAACATTTTTCACTTATTTATATACTTATAATTTTATTATATATAAAATAATCATGTTAATTGGTGATGAAAAATTAAAACAATTAATAATAAAAAGTAACCCAAAATAGCATAAAAGATATAAATTAAATTGTTATAATTCAATCTGTTATCAAATTCTATAATGCAATGAAATGATTTGATTGGATTGAAACGCTGAAATAGAAATGTTTCAATTTAATGAAAACTCCTAATTACAATGATATAGTTAATTTTGTACAATATACCTCCATTAATGTACATTTATAGGTGAGTGTGTAAGCATGTAATTATTATTAGGGATAGAAGTAGGATTGAAATTGTTGAGGGGCCAACTTGTGTTATCAAATTCTAAACATAAATAATTCAAAACTGGTTTAAGTGGTTAAGTCACACATGATAAAAATATAATTACTTAACTATGGCATGGAAATAGTATATTTTTCCTTGTTTATTTTGATGGTTAAATTTGGTAATGAATAATTAGTGGATTAATTTACAGTAAAATAGACACCCCCCTTTTTTTTTTGTTTTACCTAATCAAAAGTATAGAGTATGCAGCAAAGAAATAACATATCATTAATACGAGCAGAAATACAAATAAAATTCTTTATATATATCACTAAAACTGTACTTCCCTAATTAAACTTTGGAGGGGCCAAGGTCTCTATTAGTCATATGATAGGGTCCGTCTCTTGATTATTATTAAAATAAATATATTTTTTCCAATACATATACACATTCAATTTTTTTAATTCCATTAACATAGCTAGTTATGATCAATTAATTAAACTACCATTAAACTTTTATAAAGCCATTGTTTCCTGGAGGGATATACTATATATATATATATATGAGAGTATAATCGTAAATTCAGTTATTTAGTTATGGCCTCAAGTCAATGATTTTGGCAATATACAACATCAACCAAAAATAAATAAATAAATTAGAAAGTAGTTTTATACATATATGGCTTATGTCCAGTTAGTCTGAGTGCATATTTTGTTTTAACTTATTGATTTATATATAAGATGACACTTTGGCACCGACTTTTATACATTCTTATATTACTTAGTATATTACAAAATTTGGCACCCACTTCTTATATTATCTAAAAATTTAAATTATTTATTCAATTTTTAATATAAAAATTCATGAGTCGATGATATAAATTTGATAATTACATAATATTATTACTTTAAAATTCTTTCTGAAAAAAAAGTATTTAAATATGATAAATTAATAAAATTTTATATGAATGCGTGAAAAAAATATTTTTAAAATAAATAATTAATTAATTTATTATTTTAATTAATAGTAAATATACAATAAAAATAATTTTAATAGTAAAAATTTATTATTTTATTACTTTAGTAAAAAATATATATACGATAATAATTATTATATGAACAATACATATTGAACATTATGACAATAACACATAATTTAAATATGAGTTATAATTTATTTAATAAATAAATCAAATAAATAGAATGATACATACGAACTTAAGACGTGATTGCTCTTGAATGATCTCAAATATAATAGAACGAAAAATATAATTACCTATGTAATGATTACTTATTAAATGTATGAATTGTTACTTTTAATGTAATAAAAATAATTATATTATATAAAATAATTTTCCATAAAAATGTATTTATACGATCAACAAACTCACTCAATGTAGAAGCGGATTCGAAAACTTATTAAATATTTAAATATAAATTATATACATTATCAACTTTGATGTAATAAAAACGATTATATTATATAAAATAAAATTTCATAAAAATGTATTTATTATATAGATATTTTTATATTTATTAATATAAAAAATTAATAAAAAATATAAAATATGTGTATATTATATAGATGTTTTGATATTTATTAATATAAAAAAAAGCTAAACTAAAAACACAGCTTAGCATAACGACCATAACATAACATCATACATATCGGGAGCTTTTATATATATATATATATATATATATAAAGCTATAAACTCTTATTACTTGTTACCATTATAAATCATTTATAATAGATAAAAGAGCTTCAAATATATATATATATATATATTATTTGTATATCAACAATACATAAACACAATTGCCACCCTGAACTAAAATATAATTAAAATTGCGAGAAAATTAATTGGGAAGATGGTACTTACATATTTGCCACTTTTGGTGTCTGAGTAGATAACAATGAAGTCTCCCTCTTGTAATTCATTGGCTTTTACGAAATCTCCTGAGATGTGAATCACAAAAATAAGAAATAACGAGAAAATTAAGGAAAGATCAATAATGTGAATATTGCCAAATGCGTCGTCTAAATGTGTAATATGTTATTATTAATCAAAAATGCCAATAGATATAATCAAATAAATTCAAAGCAACTGGAATAGCTAGCCATGCAGTACCTGTGTTTTCAAGAAGATACATCCTGCTTTTGTTATTTGGCCAGTATCTGAAACTCCATTATAACAAAAATGCATGAAAAATAAGCCATTTATTTTCTTAATTAATTAATAGTAATTAAGGTATGATTAATTAATGGTCGAATTAATACTCATAGTTTGATTAATGGTAGCTAGGATATATACCTATAACGCAAGTTCCAAACACGAGAAGTTCCAATGTCTTCCATGGCAATATTAATACCATCTCTAGCCTCCAGCTCCGGCAGATGGGTTTCTGCTTCTTTCTGATTATTATATACAAGCATACTAATTTTTAATTACCAAACGCAGTAATTTTTTTTTTATATACAAACTCAAATTTCCACAAATTTGTACTCCACTTGAAATGTGCCAAAATTTTCTAGAAAATTGAACACTACATTTATAACTAATGTGACTTTTTACCTATTATTATACATTTTTTAGTAAATAAAATGAAAATATATATATAATTGGGAAAGAAAATTACTTTTGGCAACACGATCCTTCCGAGATTACCCACGTCGCTTTGCTTCAACACTTTCTGAAGCAAAAACCTCAAGTTCTTCTCAGGTTTCCATCCCTATACACAAAACCACATACATACATCCCTTTAATTGATTTTATAATTTGCATTCATTATCAATTTATAATTAAATAATATAAATAAATAAATTTTAAAAAATAATTATAGCATCATTAATGTTATATACAGGTCCTTAGTACATTAAAATGATGATACATGCATTACAACTAAACATGCAAATAAACAAAGAACATTAAGTTAGAAATCCACCCACACCCACCTGGCGTTTTTCTGATGCAAATCTTCCCTGAGCCAGCTGTGACGCAGGACGATCCAGTGTTTTTAACGAATCCGCCGTAATACCTTGAATCACCGGTGAAGCCGAAGGAACGCCACCAGCAAGCAACGGCCAATAAACCCAATTGCCAGGATTGGGTTGGGTGCAATTATCAGAATCATTCACAAGTCTTGCATGCGGATCTACACTCTGATTCTGATGATGATGACTTTGTTGTTTATGACTCTGACTTTGATGATGCCTGTGGTGAGACATAAACCTCCTTTGTCTAGCCATTCTCTTCTTTCTAGCCTCTTTTGTTGCTGAAGAACCCAACCTCATCAACGGTTCTCCTTGCCCACCTTGGTAATATTGAGGATATGGATATTGATTTGTTCCGTAACTACTACCATAAGTAGTTTGTGGGGCCGGAGGTTGGAGGTTATTACAATCTGGATGTGGAGAAGCCATCGCGGTGAACTGAGGTGGAGCCCAAGATTGAGTAGTGTCAAGCATTTGATACTCTGTTGGAGACTGTGACACGTATGGTTGAGTAGCACAGTTAGCAAACCAAGAATTGTTAGGATCGCCCATATATCCAACCATAGGTATAGGAGATGGATAAGCTGTTTGAGGCGGTTGAGCAACGACGACGTTTGATCTTGGATCGTAACCAGCTGTAGGAGGCTGTTGTGTCATATAACAAGCTGGGTTTGTTTCTTGGCTTATGGAGTTAGGGTTAGGGTTTTGAAAGGGATCTTGAAGTAATTGATTATTAGGAAAAGGTGTTAAAGAAATTGGTAGTTCTTTGCAGCTTTTCTTTTTGAGATGATTAGTTTGAACCCATTCAAGCACAAGTTTCAACAATTGTTTCATAGCTTGTTTTCCACCACCTAAACGCTTAGCAGCACACTCTATGGTCTCTTTTCTGAACTTAACATTTCTTAAGTCATCTGCTGAAACACACTCTTTGTTTGATTTAAGCCACTCAAAGAATACCATAGACATATCATCAAGCTCTGATGATCTGCCTCCTCCTCCTCCTCCTCCTTCTTCGTTGGTGCTCTGATGACTCATCATTTGTTTTTCTTGTTGTTGAAACATATGAGGAGGAGGAGGAGGAGCCTCTATTTTTTCCCTTGCATGTTCAAAATGATCTTGTTGCTCAAAATCCTGAAGAGGGTTTTGACCGTTTTCGAAAAGCGAAGATGGGTCGAAAAAATCGTTATTCTCAATTAAATCCATGTAGCCTAAAGTGTCCATCACATCCATGCCATTTTCTAAACCATGATCAAGCGGTTGAGATATCTCCATAGAAGCAGTTGATGATAAAGCGGCTGGAGTTGCATCCACTGGATCATTGTACTGGCTATATTGAATCTGATGATCATCATAGTTGTTGTAGTTGGCCATCATCATCTTTTTATTCTCTAAATGTTGTTCGTCGTCGGATTTAAGAACAGCCCAAGAAGCTGCAGAGGAAGAAGCAGTAGACGAAGACGAAGCAATGGGGTTGAGTGGTAGTGGAGTTGAGGAAGAAGATGAAGATGATGACATGCAAGGGAAATCAGGAAGTGTAGGAAACTCACTGTAAAACATCGAAGCTTCATTCAAATCAAGAAGATCATCGTCTTGATCATTATTATCAAGCCAGATCTCATTGTTTATGTTTTGTTCTTCATCCATAGCTCAGAAACTCACTTGGGTTTTTGACGGATATTTAAAAAAAAAAAGATTTTTTGGTTTATGTTGGTATCAGATAGAATTTTTGAAGACAAAGAGAGGATATATTGCTAATTGGAAGATGGGTTGGTAGGGTTGTTTTCCTGTACGGATGAGTGCAAGTGATGGGAAGTGTTTGTATAAGATTAAGGAAGCCAAATAGAAGGACCGGGGCCCGCCTTTGGCTATCAAAATCTAGCTTTTGATTTCTTAAACAGAGCAAACAACATAGAGCATCTGATATATACTGTACATCAAAATAAATATAAATCTAATTTGAAGTACATAACCATGAAAGAAAGCGAAAGGGACCTATCTTTATCAAATCTAACTAAATTAAATTAAAGTATCTCTCTTTTCATTAAACTAATTGGATTAGGATTGCAGTAGTACTGCTCGGTTTACAAAATTCACCCAAATTATTTAATATAAAACAATTTATTTATTTTAATGATTTAAGACTATTTCTTAACTGAGATATGTATGGCCATATATGGGTGATGAAAATAGACAAAAGAGAATGGGAACAAGCCAATTTATCTGAGAAAGAAACGTCTCTCTCGCCTGATCTTAAACTCAACTCCCCATGTGTGTCTCTGGTATTTTCTGTAAAGCTTCATTTTTTATTTTATTTTCTCCTTTTTTATCTTTTTTTTTATATTGTTTAAGTTAAATTATAATTATTTGATTCATTTAATATTATAAAATAATTTTTGTTATAAATTTTGATATTCATTTTCCATTTTTATAAAAAACACAGTAAAAATTAAGCATTCAATAAAGATTCTCTAGATAAAAAGATATATAGCTAGGTAGAGAAGAAGAAGAAAACAAAAAAGCGCACTCCGGATATTGTGCCACCCGCCATACGTTCCCACCTGAATGGATCTCCCCAACGGTGCATGCCCTCAAATTAACTTCTCGGTCATTATTACTTAATTAATAACAGAGACATTGAAGATTGGACTTTTAATCGCCATTACAACTCCTTCCAAACTAACCTGCTTTGCTTTCATTCTCTCCTTCTTCTTTTTTTTACTTTGACTAAAATTACAAATAGTCATCCCTAAGAACCTTAATAATAAAAATACTAAATTTTATTTGAATTGGGGAATACGTGCTAGTGTAGCAGAGAATTAGGTTTATTATTTCCCCTAAATTTTACTAACCTATTATATCATAAAAGCTTCTCATTGTTTGAACTCTTTTATGTATTTTAGAAAGAAAAAAAAAAACTTTTATGTACCAAAATGATGAGTAGACTATTAATGCATGTGACCCACTTTTTTTTTATAAAGTATTCGAGAAGTCCACGTCAATAAAATATTTTATTCTTATTTCTTTCACTCATTTATTAATAAAAAGATAACTTATTCACTGTTTAAACAATAACATAATATTTTATAATAAAATTATTAAATATCAATTTTTCCTATATACACCTTCCATTCACCATTTTTCTCTTTTTACATGTATAAACTTTATACCAAAAATTTCCAAAAATATTTGTCATATTTGTGATTAAATGAAAAGATAAAAATAGTTAATATGAAAGGAAGAGGAAAAAAATAAAAAAGAGAGAGAAAATGGACAAATGGTATTAAGACATTGTTTAAATAGTAATTAAAGTATCTTATTTTTAATAAATTAGTGATTACGTGTAAAAATGTCAATGCGATAGTAAAGTATCTTACCTAAAACCTAAATCAAAATATTGTATTATATTTGAAATCAAAATTAAAATTACTGGGATTAAATTTGAAAATTATTATCGGATACCCATTTATAACTCCAAAAATAGAATTTTAATATCTTTTTAACGTAAGATAGATGTTCAAACAATTAAATTTAACAAAAAAAATTAAAAATTATATTATATTATATTAATTAATATATTTGATTTGATTTGATTTTTCTTCGTAAATATTCAATTATAATTAATTTTATCCTTAAATATCTAAATTTATAAATTTGGATTTTGGATTGGATTCTCCCACCTTCGAAACCAAAATTTTAAACAAAATAATCGAATCTAAAATTTATCTTCTCAAACTAATTCGATTATTATCGTGGGTAATTTTGGCATCCCTGCTTATAAAATAATATAATTAAAGTGTCTAAAAAATTAATGAAAAAAAAAATTGTAAGTATATTTACGTTGTTTCCCCTTCTAAATCCATTTTGAAATGTTAATTACAAAGTGTAGGTCTTATTATAAAATTTCCAAGTTGCCAATACGTACGTTCTGTTTAAAGACATGAAATCGTTTAAAGTTCAAATTTTAATTACGGATGAACATGTTTGATTTGTACTCATGATTAATTGGGAAAATCTGAAATTAGTTATTAAAGCTTTACTAGTCTTAACCTGATATGATGATCCTATAAAAATAATATAATATAAATTTATAACACAAGCGTAAAATTAAGATGTAGCAAATTACATCTAATAAGAAAACTAACCCACCATAAACGAATATATATGTAAGTGAAGCAGCCAAATTCTTCCCCTCCAAAACGAATAAATTTATATCTCATTTTTATTTCTTACTTTTTTTATGATATTAATTAAATACAGTTGGCGGCTCTGAACAGAGCACAAAAGTTCAGGCTAAGGGAGCTACATATCAAAAGAATGGGTTTTAATGTCCACACCAGACAGAGAGAGATTAGTATATATATATATATATAGAGAGAGAGAGAGAGAGAGAGAGAGAACCGACTGAAACAAGAAAAGTGTATGATTGGATGATTAGCAGATGAGGTTTTGTCTGGATTCGCTGGTTTAAGCGGCGGGTTCACACGTTGCTGCTACGCGTCCACGAAATTCTGACGTTAACTCTCCCCCTTTCCTCCTTTCTCTTTTTCTGCTGTTCCGTTTTATTATTCTGGATTTATTAACGTAGTAATCAATAACTATTTTAATATATTATTATTTTACAATAAATAATATTATATCATATTAATTATAATTTATCATAAATTTTTATATATTATTTATTAATAATTTTAATAAAATAATAATTAATTATAATTTTTAACAAAATTATTGTATTTACGTTATATATCATACTAATGTAGGCAAAACGGAAAGACGCACATTTAATTTGAAAACTAAAATATCTGAGATCGAGTGCAGCTGCTGTACTCACTGATACTACCAATTAGGTTCGCTGACAGACTTGCTTAATACTTCCACGTATGCTAATCTTTTAGAATACATGCACTGCACCAAAGATTCTTGGATTCGCATCTTTTTCACTTAATTTAAAAAATAGTTCTTCAAAAGAATGATTTTCAATAATTTTTAAAAACAATAAATTATATTTTATTATTTATTTTAAAAAAATTTCTCAAACATTAAAAACAAAAGTATACTTGTCAAAGTATTTGTTCAAATTTTTTTTTACCTTAAAATTAGTTTTATAATATAATTTTTACATTTTATTTATATTTTATAAAAATTAAAATATAAATAATACTTTTAATTAATAAATATTAAGAATATAATTTTTACATTTTATTTATATTTTATAAAAATTAAAATATAAATAATACTTTTAATTAATAAATTTATAAAGTAAAAAAAGTGATAACATATAAAAATCATGACATATTTTTTCTATATAATCAATTAGTAAGAACTACAATTAAATAACTTCTTTAGAAGTCACAATTTCTCATCAATTTGATTTTTTTAATGTATTATGTAATACATTTATTCAAATTAATTATACATTTGATATTTAAAAAAAATATTAAATATGAGAAGATCATGAATAGAAGTGGATCTATGAAATAATTATATAAAATAACTACATAATAATGATTAATTATATTATAACATATGAAATAATAATATGAAATTAAAGTAATGATTTTTATGGCTTAAAATATTGATATAAAATTACAATTTTATTTTATCACATCAATCAATGGTTAACATCGGTCAAACGATAGTCAATGATGATGTCAGTTGTACATGGTGATGACATCAACCTAGGTGACCTGAGGGTGGAGTGTGAGGCACGTGAGGAAGAGGCGTGGTTTCTCTGTGTGATGCATGAGTGAGGACACGTGCAGACTTCGATGGTTGTGGGAGTTACACGATTGTGTAGATCGGTGTGAATCGATCATTGTGATACCTATAAAAATGTTATCGGAGCAAGATGGATGACAAAACACCGTTTCTATGGGCGATGCATGAGAAAGAGGTATGGTTCCTCTGTGCGACGGGGTGAGGGCGTGTGCAAACTCTGATGGTTTACAGGATTTGCATGGTTATGTAGATCGGGGTGAGTCGATCAGTGTGGTACCTATAAAAATGTTATCGGAGCAAGATGCACGGTGAAGATGGTGATTATAGTGGTTTGTGTTATGCGAGACTCTTCAACCACGATGACTGTAGACTCGAAACCTAAGGACAATGGTTGAAATACGTCGGAGGTTCAACGATAAGTGGCTGCAACGACTGTTGTGACGGTGGAAACGATATTGGTGAAATAACACCAAAAGAATCGAGATTGCTAAAAGAAAGATCAGATGAGTGGCTCTGATACCATGTTAGAAATACTGAACGATTATATTGGATTCTATATCTTAAGAAATATACATGATGTCTTTATATAAGATGTACAAGTAAATTAGATATGCCTAAAATCCATAACATGTATATCTATAAACAAATATGATATACATTAACAAAACATACTATAATTTATATGTTTTTAAGAATTATTACTTTAAATTTTTATATTTGTTTGATATTTAAAGTATTTATTTATATATAATTAAATATTTTAATTTTTTTATATTAAAATACAGTCGATGTGATTTACTTATTAACAAATTAAATGCTAATGAATTAAGTCCATTTCAGATATTGAATTTTGTCCTATAAATAAAATATTTACGCTAAATTATATTATAATTTTATGAATAATTAATAATAATATGTTATAATTATTTTTACAATAAGGCTCACAAGTCGTTTATTTAATTATTTTAATATCATAATTATAAGGTAAAACTTCCATTACATAAGTATAATCGTAATAATATTATTAAAATACTTATTATATTATAAAGAAGCGAAAAAAAAGCTGTTAGCCCTAGTTTCATTCAAATTAAACTTAATCAAAGAATTAAAAAATCCAAAACTTACAACAAGTCGAACATTGTTTCCGTGTTTTCAATTATTTTCAAAAAAGAAATTACTTTTTCATTTTTTGAAATATATGGATTAAAAAATAATAACTTTAAAACAATAGCAAAATACTTATTTTAATTTTATAATTAATTTTTATTTTTAAATTCTAAAAACAAAATTTTAAATTATACAATCAAATAGGCTAATTTTTTTTATTTTTTTCTTCATAATTTCATAGTTAATTATGAAAATGTTACCACACCATAACACAGAACATGGTCGGATATATATATTTTTTAATCAATGTGGTTGGAGTTTGAGAAATTTTTAAAATATTTTTTAAAAAAATGTCAAAATATGGAGAAATAGGTATTTTAAGAAGAGATCGAGATAAATTCATAAACTTAAACTCGCATATTTATTGTCAATTTCACATTCTTTTTATTCTTATTTATTTATTTATTTTTGTTTTATTACTAAATTTTTAAAAGAATACGTATTGAGTATCAAAAACTATGAGTTCGGTAATAAGAGGGTTCTCACGTGAGAGTAGGTCAGTTATGACTTTCTAACTTATAATTTTTTGCCACATGCCCTTTATTTTGTTGGATTTCTGAATTCTTTTGCCTTATGGTTTTGTTTCTCTCTCCCAAAATTTCTCTCTTTTATTCCTTTCCTCTCTCAATTTTATTGTAATAAAATATTGTAGGATTTGAGCACCTCTATTGAGCAAGTTTTTGTGTAAAAAATATAGTAAAATATAGTTTTAGTGTCTTATGGGAGATGCCCTAAGGTTTTGATAACTATTCTAATATCTATTTCTTGATTCTTTAATTTTGAAATTTAATTCTCAATTTTAGTTTTTTGAATAAAAAATTTAAAATAAATTTATAGTTTCAATTTTAAAAAATATAAATTAAAAATTAGATATTTGATAATTAATTTTTTAAGTTCTAAAATTCAATTTCAAATCTAATTTTAATTTTTATTAAATTTTGATCTTTTAATCATTTTGAATAAGGTTGTGTATAATTTTTTTTTTTAATTTTTAATGTTAAAAATAAAAAAGATAACAATATTGACACAAATCTATTTGTTATTGCCACAATATTTTGTATTTATGATAATTTTATTTAACAATAGTAGAAATAATTAAACTGTATTAATTATAGACATAATTTATAAATATTTATTTGAGAATAACAAATTAGTCGTGGAAATTTCATTTTTAATAAATATAAATTTAATTTCAAATATATTTTTAAATTTGGTAAAATTTTAGAACTGAAATTAAAAAATAAAAATTAGAAATAAGTTATTGAATACATATTATAAAAATTAAAAATTAAAATAATTATAGTATGAGTCTAAAGGGAATGCATGAGATAATTTTGTTTAAATTTTGCTTTAAGAAAGAGAATGGATGAGAGTCATTTATAACGAGATGAATACTGGCAACACTTTCACTTTCCTGTATATTCCCTTCTGCTCTAATTTATAACCCTCATTGTCTAAAAAGTAATGTAACAATTTTATTTATTATGATACATAAAAGATGTAAGTAATATTATATATGAGTGTACCAATTTTTTATCAACCCATTATTTATTATGATACATAAAAGATGTAAGTAATATTGTATTGGAGTGTATCAATTTTTTATCAACCCAAATTGATTTCACCCTTTAATTGGCGTTATTGATTCCTTTTACTACCTCTAATTTTTTTTAAAAAAACATTTTTTCTTAAGTGATATTATGACAAAATTACTTTAATTGTAAATAATAAAATTTCAAATGCCCTTGCATTACTAAATTATATAAATAGCTCTCTCTCTCTTTTAATTTATCACATCATTATAAATAATAATATATCTAATTAGTAATTACAGCAAAGACAAATATTTTTATAATTAATAATATTGCAAAACCAATATAAGTCTCATTGATATATATTTTTTAATATAACATTCTTTAAAATTTATAATCATAAAAATATTATTATTTATGTTAACTTATATATTTTTATTATTAAAAATATTTAATTTAAATATTTTATAATAAATACATTCTATATATATTTAACATGTTTAATATTATTATAATATTATTTTTATTATTAAAAAAATTAGATTTGACATGTTGTATAAATTATTGTAATATGGGGCTATTTTCGAACTAAAATTATTTCAGTTAGAACCCATTTTTATCGTATTGGAATTTCATAGTCTCTATATTTTATTATGTATAAATGGGTGGGTTTGGTACACTTTGTGTTATTCTTATTAAGGGTACTGTTACTTATTAATGTCTATATTTTTGTAATGATACCCGAAAGTATCATCATTTAAAAACAATGGGTAAGTAAGGGTATTATTGGTATTAAAATTTTAAAATAAATTAATTTAGATAAAAGAAGAATTTTTGACAGTTTTTATATCTAAAATAAATTTAATTTAGCCTAAATATTATTAGACTTGAGATAAGCTTATTTTAATGATGTAATTAGGAGTTCATTATATTAAAGTTTAATAGGTCAAAGTTTAAACACTTAATTATTCTAGAATTTTTTTAGAAAATATCTAGATATTTTAAGAAATAGAATTATAAAAAATTTTAAAAACTAGATATTTTAATGGATAATTCTAATGAATCAATTATGATCATTAGATTAAAAATGTGTTGAAATGATCCTTGTAATTGATTTGGAGAGACTTTAAGTAAATAGGAGTGATATTTTTCATTTTACATCAATTTAAAAATCTAAGAATTAATAACAAATATTCTCTTTCATCTTAATATTCGTGTTTATTCTTGCAATGCAATCATGTAAAGAGATCTCCATTACTTATATTTCATGGCACTATCTTCCTTTTATTTTCGCAAAAATAATGTATTTATATGATTTTGAAATACTTTGTTATTGTTAGAAACTCAAGTTATGTTTGAAACTTAGATGTAATTCAATTTAATAAGATCTTATTAAATTAAATTTTGTTTAAATTTATAAATAACATTTTTGCTTTATTTTTAACAAACTTAACAGTTATTATTAATATTAAATTAATGAATCATATTTTGTAGAAATATTGTGGTAATGAGGAAGCTAACAATGGCAAATGCATTTTGTTCGTCATCTTATTTGCGTTTGTCATTTTTGTTGATCATTAATATATTATATAAAATAATATTAATAAAACAAATACATATAATACTGTATTGCTTTACCTGTTTTATTTTCTAGTCAACATTTATCTGAATAATTGAACCCAAAAATTTTTTTTATCTGAATAATGAATAATATCTTCTTCTTTTTCCTTTTTTAAATAATAATTATATATTTTGGTGTCCAAATGAAACTGATTAGTTATTTATCTATATATAGTTTACATTTATGTTAATATATAATTGCAATATTCATCTTTAATTCACATATATTTTTAATGTTATTAAAAAATATATTATTTTTAAGAAAATTATTTAATTATAATGATAAAAAAATGGTGGAGCTCTAAAATACAAAATTGACACCACTAATTACGCTAAAACATATAATTCAATTGAATTTATTGGAGGAAGTTAAGGTTATATAAAATTAATAAAAATGGTATTATGGTGGAGCTCTAAAAATAATTAGTAGTATTAAAGGCTCATTAAGTTTAGGACTTGGGGATCCATTTGGGGTTAGTATTTGGCAAACTCCACCGCATCCAAATTTAGTGGACATACACAATTGATTACATGCATCATTATTTGGGTATTTTGAACACGTTAGTGTAACGTGTTAGTACATATAAGAATAAAATAAATTTTAAAAAATAAAATAATAATATTAATAATTTTACGTAATTTACTCTTTAATTTAGATTATATTTACTGTATAAATTTTATAATATTTCTTATATTAATAAAAATAATAAAAAACAATACAATAAATTAAAATAAACATAAAATAATAAAATATAAATGTTTCTTAAATTCGTTATTTTTTATTAAAAAAATTATTTATTTACCTTTGTCTCTTTTATTTGTAGTGTGATTTTGAACCAAAAATATTAAAATATTATTTATTTATAAATAAAATTATCGATAAAAAATCAAATATAATTAATGAAATTGTATCTATATATTTTCTTTTCTTTTCAGACTGGACCTGCATAGTGTCGGTACCATCTTTGTACATGGTGTAATCTCTGCACCTACTTCCCCTGATGCATTGTACCAAAAAAACTAATTAAATATTGTCATTTCAAATTTCCCCTTTATTTAAATTAAAAAACTAATACAAAATAATTATAATAATAAATATATTGTGATTTGAGAGATTTAATTCACCTGTGCTTAGAACAAGAAAATCAATGCAGAAAAATCCTAAGTATAACTATTTGGAAGTCATTTTGCTCACTATGATATTCACCCCTTTTTTTTTTTTTTTGTCTTTCTTGTATTTTCTTGTTGGATTTTGTTGCATTACAAACAATACAACTAGAAGTAGGAAAAATGTCCATACATTTATATTATGTGATTGGAATGTTAATGATAAAATTATATAAATTTTGAATAATATATAAATAATATAAAATATTTAATTTTAAAATATTAACTTTTAAGAAAATTAAATCTTATATATAATAGAAAGTTTATAAATAGACATTATTTTTAAAAATTTATATAAAATTTTAATTAAATAAATTAAACATAGTATTATTATAACAAATTATTCTATATAATATTTTTTTTGATAATATGCATATATTAATTTAATAAACAAAATGTTTTTCTAACAGATCATTCTATATAATATTCGTTGATAATCTGAGTGAACATAATGTTTTTCATGATGTCATATATTTAGCAAAATAATTATATTTAAAATAATACTATTTTTTGATATACCTTGATTCAATATCAAAATAAGTCTATTAAGAAAATATTAGGATTAAAATGTAATTTATACGTAAAAGTATATTATTTTTAACCCACACCCTGCATTGGCCCTTTTTTTTAATTAAAAATACAATTCTTTCTGTACTGTAGGATATGACATCACAACAAAACATATAACTATATAAAGTTATATCATCGCAATCTTTTACACTGACAAACACAAGTAGAACGTAATCCAGTATATATTTACGGTGTGGTGGTGTCCTACCGGTTTCTTTTTGTAGGGAAAACAATTTATATAATATAATTTGATAAATAATAATAAATAATTTATATTTAAAATAATAAGTATTTTTAATATAACTATCTTCTAGATTAAATTTTAATGATTTTTTAGTTAAATTATTAATACCCAAAATTTATGAAAGAAAAAGAGTATGGTTTTTAATCCAAACATATCAATTTTTTTACCAAGCCTAACTTAATTGGATATTAATGAAATGTCTAATTCCCATTTACCCTAATCATGTAATAATTAAAATAATTATTTATCAGCTTAAAAATCTGTTTTTGTTATTAGAAAAACTAATAGTATATTTTAAATATTTTGAAAACCATTAATGATTTGTTTTAAACTCAATAAATAGATTTCATATATATATTCCACTAGTTAAAGTTCATTTTATTTGTACTTTATTTAGCGAGGAATGGGTGATATACAGTCATGTAACAACGGCAAAGAACAAGTTAACACTAATCAACATTAAATTAAATACAATTATGACCATTCATTATGTTAATATTTGAAGTAATTAATTAAATTTTATCTATTGTACTTTTGAAAAAGTAAATTTTTAACTATTAAAATATGTTATTTTTAAGAAAAAAATATACATTTTATATAAATTTAATCTGTAGTATTTTGGTCTATTATTTGTGTAACATAAGGTCTTATTTTTCCCAACTGAAATAATTATTAACGTAATTAAAAAAAATGTTTGAATGTATGAATTTTTAATGGGGATCTGAATTATGTGTGAAATGAAAATTTTAAGTTTAATAGCATACAATAAGCTTAGTTGAAGCAGACTTTATTATATTAAATTTTGATTTCAAATACACATACCAAGCTAATTAATAATTAAAGAGAGGAACAAGATCATACATGAAGGCTTGGATATGGTTTAAGCAGATAAAAGGGAAATGATTATTTGTTACAACAACAATTGAAAGGAGCACCACTAAGTGATATACAAGAACCACCCTTTGGATATCCACTGGCTTTGCATTTCCCACTACAATTTGGGATATCTGAGCATGGTCCCAAGCAAGCAAATGGTACATTTATAGCAGCAACTTCTCCACCTGTCACATTTTTATATACTTTTATACCCATTGATAAAAAATACTATATCCATATCTACATTAATTACATAAATAGATAGATAGATAAATACTAGTGATGATCGTAGCTTTTTAAACTATAAGATCCAACTGTTAAATTATATCCGACTATTAAACTATATTAATGTCAATACTACAAAGAAGATAACAGTTAGTTAATGTTAAATGCACACTTACAATTATCTATATAACAAGTTTTATTGATATGTGTTATTAGGGGTGTCCATAAACCGGATCGGACCGGACCAAACCGTAAAACTGGATCGGATTGGACCAAATCGAACGGTTTTACTAATCAAACGGTCTGGTCCAATTTGTACTAATTTTAAACCGTTCGAACCGGACTTGATCGGTTTAATAATATATTAAAAATTTTACATTATTCTTCATTAAATTATAAAAAAATCGGACCAAATCAGGAACCAAACCGGACCGAACCGTTTTATAAATCAAACGGTTCGGTCCAGTTTTTATTTCTTAAAACTGTTTTAAACGGTCTGATCTAGTCCAATCTGAATAATATGAACGGTCCGATTTGGTTAATTTTTTTTAAGAAAAACCGAATCGGATCAGACCGGACCATGGACACCCCTATGTGGTACAATATGAAGAATTTATGTATAAATTTAAATATTTTTAATATTTTTAAAATATTGTGTGTCTATATATATGGCAAAATAATTAAAATAAAATAAAAATTATTACCTGAAGCCAAAAACAAAAGAGTGATGCAGAAAATCCCCAAAAAAATGTGTTTAGTAAGAGAACAATGGTTGTAAGAGGCCATGATATGAGAAAATGTAAAGATAAGATATTCTTTCTAATTTTCTTTGTTTTCTATACGTTTTGTGCTTAATTTGGGTTGTACACCGCAATGGCCTATATATAAGAATTTTCCACTATTTGCCTATCAGATTCTCAATTGAAGTCATTCACTGATTTTTCTCAAAAAAGAAAAAAGTAAGTCATTAAGTAAAATCGAATTATTCACTGTTTTTAAAAAAGAAAAAAAAATATTAGTGAAAGTAATAAAAATAATATTTTTAATTAAATTTATAATTATAAAAATAATATTCTTTCTATTAAATTCATATATTTTTATTATTAAAAAAATATAACATATGTTTTACTTATTTAATTACGATCATTTATAATCGTATAATATTATAATTTAAAAAAAGTCAAGTAATTAATGAAAAAATTGGATTTTCCTCTGCATATTTACTTTTTTACTTTTTAACATTTATGGTGACTGGAAATATTTTTTGATTTTAATTTATTATTGATATAATAATTATTTATTAATAATAATAATATTAAATTATAATTAATTGTAAATTTATAATATACTATTTACATATTTTTATTATGATAATAAAAAAATATTTATCACACTTTAATTATTCTTTAAATTTATTTTCCTATAATTAATTTCTATATTTATTTCTGGATTTTTCATTTAATGTTGTTATAATTGCTGAAGATCTAGCTATATTAATTCCATTTCTTTTCTTTTAAAGAATTATAATACTCACGTAATATTACTTCGTCTTTTATATAGATTCTTGAGATTTGTTGATCATCAAATGATACATATAGCAAAAACAAAATATAGAGATATGAGAAAAGAATATTACAAATAAGTAAATTTATATCTTTTTCAATGCACTCACATAGTCGTGGATTTTTGTAGGTAATAGAATGGGCACGTGATATCATTTTTGATAAATAAAATTTAAATGTAATATTTATAAAAATATAAATAATTATATTAATAAAATGAAACCTTACTTCTTAAATTTTAAATTTTTATAACTTAAAAACTCAATACAATCTTAAATGATATATATAAAACATATTTTACAAATAATGCAATTTATTTTTTTACTATTTTACACACATAGCTATATTATATCAATTTTTAAAATAATTATCTTATATAACATAAAAAAATATAAGTGAAAAATAAATGATAATATCATTTCTCCAATATATTTCATAGAATTTTCTTATGCTTAATTTTTTTGAATAAGTGATTATACTCAATTGTATACACGTATTTTAAATAAATTTTAAGAAAAAGATTTGAATTAAAGAAACGTTAAATCTTTTAAATTTATTTGTACGAGGTTATTTGTTTGAAAAAATATATTTATCGTAAATTTATAATAAAATATGATTAATGTATCCTAATATTATTGTTAAATATAATAAAACTCACATAATTATATTTGATATAAATATCACATTAATTATAATTATGATATATAAAGTGTTATTTTATTCTGGATGTAACTTAAACAAAAGCTAAAAAAATATTTAGATGGTGGCAAAAATCAGAATTGGTATATTTGAATTATTCATATCCTTCTTTTAGTATTTTTTTATTTTATTTTTAACTGATATTTTTAGAATATTTTTATTTAAGATATTAATATTTATTTTAATTATTTTTAATAATAATTTCAATGATTATGGTGATTCAACGTTATCATTACCTTATATTAAATAACAAAGATAATAAAATAAAATGTAATTAATTATTAGAATAAAATTGGATATTTATATATTTTCGTTGCGGCTAGTAACAACAATAAAATGATTTCTGACCATTTATTTATATTACATGATAAAATTTAATTTATAGATGTCAATAAAATATTTTTTTCAATAAAAAAGGATGTTTGTATAGTTTTTTATTATATAAAAACTTCCAATTTTAAAGAAAATTTAATAAAACGAGTTTTTTTTCAATAAAAAAACTTTAAATGTACATATATTAATGATATTATTATATTTAACATATGAATTCAACATTATTTTTTAAAATTAAATAATATTAAAAGTAATTTAAATAAGAGAGAAAATCGTCATCGTCAAAACATAAGCAGAACAACACTTATTGTTATTCCAATTATAAATATATAAGTATTTTTCTTCTATAGTGAATTGAACTCGGTCAAAAATGACCTTATATTGAAGTAAAATTGGGCTTGAATTGAGTATGCTCTAAACCCATTTTCCACACACAACAACTTTTTCGAAAAAGAGTTCTTCTAAATTTATATTGTTAAAGTCAGTATTTATTGATCTAAACCCATTTTCCACACACAACAACTTTTTCGAAAAAGAGTTCTTCTAAATTTATATTGTTAAAGTCAGTATTTATTGATAGGGTTAAACATATAATTGGATTAGTAAGCCGATAAATTCATAATTGTTACATATACAATAGTAATCGGATAATGAAAGTGATATAACATTTTTATTATTATTATAATAAAAATATAAAAATTACTTATTTTACTCTTATAATATTAATTATATATTAATAACATTATTATTAAGTAAATTATTTTTATGATAATATCAATATCATAAAATAAATCATTCTTTACCATTCAATTTGGTAGATGAATTTAATATAATTGTAAAATTAAAGTGATATCAGCCAGCCCACTAATGAGTTAATTTCCACGTGTGTAGTAGACTAGTAACAGATTTAGCTTCTCTTTAAAATTTCATTATGTATTTAAGATTTATATTCAATAGCTAATAAAAATTTTTGAATTATTATTTATTCATAATTAAAAAAATATTATATATATATAATGTGTAAGTAGGATATAGGCAATATATAAACAAAACAAAATAACAAGATAATATAAAAATTATGATTATAAATAATTGACGGTTTAATTGAACATGAGTTTTATATTAACAAACAAAATAAAATTACAATAAATTAAAAAATAATAAAAATTTACAACAACTTACAAATTCTTTTGAGGCAATAACAAATAAAATAAAATTACAATAAATTAAAAGATAATAAAGATTTACAACAACTTACAAATTCTTTTAAGGAAATATGAAAATTGGTTTTAAACCTTTATTACCTTTTACTTTATTGTAATTTTATTTTCTTTATTAATATACCACTAAGTTGTATATTAGTTATAATCATAATTTTTATATTATCTTGTTCTTTTGTTTTATTTATATATTATCCAAATTTTAAGTGCACATTATGGCATCATCAGAACCTTGGCGAGAGCAAGAGTTAAATAATTTCAAAATCCTCTTTATATTTTTGTTTAAGTTGTTCAATTTTTAGTTTAATGATGATAATTTCTCTTTGTTGATCCTGAATAGATCTTTGAGGGTTTTTATTTTGTTTTTTCCTGTCAAGAATTACAGTAAGATCATAACGACAAGTACTTATGAAAGGAAGGTTTGAAGGTTTTTCTTTTTTGTTCGTCGTCCAAGGAACTAGTTATACGATAGAGATATTATTTTTAAAGATTTGAGTTTTTTATGTACTGAGCAATGCCTAGGATGAGATATTGTTCTTTTGTAAGGATATTTATACTTTTTGATGTTTCAAAGTTAGTGGTAACTAACTCATCAACTTGAGGGTTTTGATTTTTCGAAGAGTCTTCAAACTATGCCTCAGACTCTGCGGAGGTTTCATTGAGGAGAATAAAGATTTTTTGAAAAATATTTTCTTCTAGTTCTAACTCTTGCAATTTTTTAGAAATTTTACAATAATTTTATGTGTGATATTTTTTGCCACATTTATATAACAAGTAACGTCCTTTTGATTTGGATTAGAATATGTTCCTAGATTTTTGTAAATTTTATAAATTTTCTTATAGAGTTTATAGGATGGTTTTCTGAAATGTTTTTTGCAATAATCTTACTTATATGGTTTCTTATAAGATTTTTTTAAAATTTTCAAAAAAGGTTTTATATCTTTTGCGATAATATTTTGGAGATTTATGGTATGGTTTGAAAGACAATTTTCTACTCAATCTCTTTCGCAGTGTTTAGGTTTTGGAAAGGAATTGTCAAATTGGTAACAAAAAGAACCTAATTCTTTTTTGGTAGTTTTAAGTTCTCATTTTAAATGTCTTTATAACTTAAAGTCTCGAAAAATTTGAAGTCTTTGTTTTTAAGTATAGCTTATAAGTTCACCATAGGTGTGTTTATCATAAGGGATGATATGTTTTCTAAAGGTTTCTCTTATTTTGTCTCTAACTTTTTCTTTAGAAGAGTTGGAAGTCTCACAAGAAACTTTTTTTCTTCCAAAAAAGTTGGTTAGAATCTTCCCTAAGTAAGACTTTATTAAGGAAGATTGTTTTATAACTTTGGAGGTCATTAATTTTTTACACCTAAGGTTTGATAGGTGATTTGCATTTTTATCTCTTAGATGTGAGGAGTCACCCATAAAATGTAATAATATTGTGAATATCAAGATTGATATTGCATCCTAGATTGGTTCTTCAAAATGATCGAAAATGAGTTCACCATCATCTTTGGTTTGGATGGGCTCTAGGATATCTAACTTTTATTGTTTTATAAGGTGAAAATCCCACCATCTTTATAGTTGGCTTGAGAAGCCAACTATAAGGAGTTCATCTATTTCTTTATTTGAGGTACCAGATTAGGTTTTATAAACATTTAACGTCATTGTCATTTGTTATAATAGGTCTAATATATGGTATTTAGTTGTGCCACCAATGTTCCATTTGTAAACAAACGAGACATTGTATTTTGGTTGTACGATTTGGTTTGGTTGGGTTCGTATTTCTGGATCTAGGGACCTAACAAGTAATAAGTTTTGTGATGTTGGTTTTTACCAATGGGGTTTTGCCACTATAGGAAACGGTTTTTGAAATACTTCTTCATTAGAAGTGTTAATCTTAGAAGTGTTAACATCTTGGTGTAAGACACTAATATTCTAAGAGTGTTATGGTGTTTAAGAAGTTTTTGGTACTATAGAACTCATGTTAGAGTTGGAGCGAATAAGTTCTAGCTTATTTTTTTAGGTCATTAATAGCTTCTAGAAACTCAATTTTATTGGATTTTATCTAATTTTGAGAAGATTTTGATACTTAATAAGGTTTAAAAATAATATTTTTTTTACCTTTTTATCAACATCTTTACTACTACTAGAACTAGAGGTCATGTTAGATTGTAAGGTCTATTTTTCTAATTTAATAAGTTATTTGTCTAAAGTATTTAGGTTGATGTTGGTAAAATTGTTTTGTAAAATAATGTTTTTGAGGTTGGCTATGGTGTCTTCTTGAGGATTTTTTAGAGGATAAGCTTCTACCTTTTTGTTGCTGTAAGGAAGGTTTATTGGCTTGAACATAGAGTTTTTAGCCTCCACATGAACATCTAGTGTTTCCGAAACAAGAGTTTTCTTTTTTGTGTTTATTGGTTTTACGAATTTGAATGGATAATTTATGTTCTTTTCAAAACATAAATTACAAATCAATCAAATAACAAAATATTAATTTTATGTTTATAGATAAATTTTAAAATTCTTTCTAAATCTCTTTAAGGGTTTTCATGAAATTTTGTAAAAATCAATAACGTTTTTCTTTATTATACTTTACAACATCATGCAGATATTTTTTATTAGCTTGTAAATCATACTTCTCTAAGACATTTAATTTATGGGATATATTTTTAGTTGTAGCCAATGTTGTTGGTGATTGAGGAAGTGATTCGTTTTGATCTTGGTTTTGAGTGTAGATTGGATGTGGTATCGGAGTACTATAGTCTATGTTTTTAAGGCTTATATTAGGTATATCTGAAGTGGAATACCTAAGTTGGGTTTCTTATGGTAAGTTTATTATTGAAACTTAGTTTTACACTACCATTATTATACTCAGTTATATTCTCTTTAATTTAGGTTTGGTTGTTTTTTTTTTTTGAGCCACTCATCTGAAAGGATTATTTTATTCCATTCTATAGGTTTTGGAATTATTTGATTTGATTTTGAAAGATCTATTTGAAGAATAAGGGTTTTCTTTTTTACTATGTAATCTATATTTCATATTAAACGCAGATATCATGCTTTATAATGAATACGAAAAATCATCACAATTGGGATAAATACTTTGATAACAGTCAAATAATATCGGATCCCTATAGAGGCTTGACTCAATTATTCCTAGTAATGAATCTCCAAAGTTATTACATCTAGAATCCCTAAGATGCTAAGATTGATGTGCTTAGACTTTCTTTAATCAAGGGTTTTAATCCTACATAGACGAAATCAACATGGATGTATTTATAACCTTTGTTTTTATGGTTCTGTAAAGATTGTTTTGAAAATAAGGTTATGGTTTCAAAATGTAGATTAATCAGTTTTAAAAATATTTAATTTTGAGGTTTTATAAATTTGGTTTTGTTGAATCTTGGATATTTCTTAATTATCAATTTTTGTTAAATCTTCAAGAGTGATTTCATCGTTATTGATTATGTTTTCATTTTTAAAAGAATTAAAGAGGAAAAAGATGATGCAAATAAACTCATGTTTATAAATTAATAGTTATAATTTTATTTTCTATGTAATCTTGAATAATATTTTATTTGTTACTAATCATATTCTTGGTTTTGTAAGATGACAACTAAACTAGTAAGAAAAAAAATAGAATTCATCTTTGTTATATTATTCAAATTTTTACTGTTTAAATTTTGGTTTGTATTTATCGGTTATAATCGAGTCTTCTTGGTTTTACTACCTCTTTTTGGAATTTACTACCATTCCTCCGACCTCAGTGAAGTCATTACTTACCAAAGTTTAAATAAAAAAATTAAATAGTTTCAAAAATAAGTTGTATACTTTGATGGTAGTAAAATCCTTCCATATATATAAGGAAAATATATTCAAATTATTAATTTTTTTAAGATATTGAGTGTTAAAAGTTTGAAATTTAAATTTCAGATAAGATAGAGTTTTATTTTACGTATATAATTTATTAATATTTTATAAATATTATAATTAAAATTTTATTTGTTGAAAAATTAAGGTAGAACACTTGCCCTTTATTCTCCTTTATATAGATATGTCATTGTAACTAAGTGTTTTCTTCTCATTTATCTATTAAATTTGCTTACATAGGTAGAAGTTTAAGATAGATTTATTTCTATAATAATAATTACTATTGTAATTATAAAATTTATATTTTTAAAAATAATTATTTTTCTAAAAATAGATACTTTACTCTAAAAATAACAACTCTCAAAGTTTATTATTCATGTAAAATACTACAATTTCCATTCATAAAAAAATTACAATTGCTGCTTATTTCTCAAACTTTTTTTTATAACTGATATTTCTCATTTAGTTTGCTCATGATACTTTAAACCTTGGTTTTCAAAACCCTAAACTTTTAGCTCTCATACCTAAGGATAATTAAGTTTAGAATAAGTATATAAAGTTTATGATTATTGATAATATCCATAAATAAAATATTTAAATATAATTTAATTTTTAAGTGCGTCTTTTAAGATCACTTTTCAAACGGAAGAAACTATCGAGTATCAAGTATCAAGATATAATTTTTATTTTTATACACATTAGGTTTAATATTAAACACATAGAAACATTTAGTATATAAGTTACTCGATTGATTAAATAATGTCTGGATCGATCAAATATCGTTCTAACTCCTCTTAGATTGATTTTAAAATTGAGATAAATCAATTGAAATTCATTTATCATTTTATTGTACTTTTTAATTATTAAAATATGTTATTTTTCAAAAAAAATAGATATTTTATACAAATTTAATTTGTGATATTGTGGTATATTATTTGTGTAATATAAGGTCTTATTTTTCTGAATTTAAAGAATTATTGACATAATTAAAAAGTGTTTAAATGTATGAATTTTTAATGAGGAATTGATTTGTATGTGAAATGAAAATTTTAAGTTTAATAACATACAATAAGCTTAGTTGAAGCAGACTTTATTATATTAAATTTTGATTTCAAATACACATACCAAGCTAATTAATAAAGAGAGGAACATGATCATACATGAAAGCTTGGATGGTTTAAGTAAATAAAAGGGAAATGATTATTTGTTACAACAACAATTGAAAGGAGCACCACTAAGTGATATACAAGAACCACCCTTTGGATATCCACTGGCTTTGCATTTCCCACTACAATTTGGGATATCAGAGCATGGCCCCAAGCAAGCAAATGGTACATTTATAGCAGCAACTTCTCCATCTGTCACATTTTTATATACTTTTATACTCATTAATAAAACTACTATATCCTTGACCCAAAAAAAAAAAAAACACTATATCCATATATATATACATAGAAAATATTTTTTTTATATAACAAGAGTATTTAAGAATTTTTCTTACAATATACATTGGGTAGAGAATTGTTAAATCAGATAAATTTATATTCTATCTTTTATATCGTGTTGTATATACACATGTCAAAATTATTTTGAAATTAAAAAATTATTCTTTTAAATAACAAATGTGTGCAAATTTATACATCTTTAATATTTCTAATATACTGTGTCTAAGTAAATCACAAATTAATTAAAATGAAATAAATATTGCTACCTGAAGCCAGAAACAAAAGAGTGACGCAGAAAATCCCCAAGAAAATGTGTTTAGTAAGAGAACAATGGTTGTAAGAAGCCATGATATGAGAAAATGTAAAGAAAAGATATTGTTTCTAATTTTCTTTGTTTTCTATACGTTTTGTGCTTAATTTGGGTCGTACACCGCAATGGCCTATATATAAGCATTTTCCACTATTTCCCTCTCAGATTCGCAAGTCAAGTCATTCACTGATTTTTCTCAACAAAAAAAAGTGTCATAAAAATCGAATTACTCACTGTTTTGAAAAAGAAAAGGAAATATTTAAACTTTAAAAATAACATTTTTTATATTAAATTCATATATTTTTATTATTATAACATATCATTTTTTATTAACCTTATTCAATTAGATAAAATTCAAATTAAATTAGTATCATACAACAAGTTGAATCTCATTTAATTAAAAATTATTTAATATTATTATCAATTTAATAGCAATTATTTACATAATTTTCAAAAAATAAAAAAATCAAGTCCTTAATGACGGAAGTTGGATTTTCCCTTATCAGCGTATTTAGCTTTTAACATTTACAGTGGGTGAAATTATTTTTAGAATCTAAATTATTATTGTTATAATAATTATTTATTAATAATAAATTTATTTAATAATAATAACATAAAATATAATTAATTATAAATATATAATAAATTATTCATATATTTGTATTATAATAAAAACAAAAAAAAAGATTTATTACAATTTAATTATCTTTAAATTTATTTTACTATAATAATTTCTATACTTATTTTTGGATTTTTCATTTAATATTGTTATAATTGCGAAAGATCTAGCTATATTAACTCCCTTTCTTTTCTTGTAAAAATTATAATACTCACATAATTTTAATTCATCTTTAATAATGTAGTTTTTGAGTTAAATAGTATTAATTTTAATAAATTTATCAAAAAATTTAACTAATAATAACTCATCCAAAAGCTTACAATTTTATATCAAATTATCAACAAATTTGATCAAAATATATTTATTTTATAACTTCAATAAAATAAGATTATTATATGACTCCACTACATCTTCGACAACCTCATTAGAGTTTCGACTAGGGGTGTCCATAAATCGGATCGGATCGGACCGGAACAAACCGTAAAATCAGATCAAATCGGACCAAATTGAACGGTTTTACTAATCAAACGATCCGTTCCAGTTTGTACTAATTTTAAAACGTTCGAACCGGTTTAATAATATATTAAAAAATTTACATTATTCTTCATTAAATTATAAAAAATCGGACCAAACTGGGAACCAAACCGGATCGAACCGTTTTATAAATCAAACGATCCGGTCCGATCTGAGTAATATGAATGGTCTGGTTTGGTTAAATTTTTATTAGGAAAAACCGGACCGAACCGGACCATGAACACCCCTAGTTTCGACCACTACACCGACTATCTCACTTAAGCTTTCCAACAATTTTACCGGTGATCTCGTCAGATGTAGATGTAATATATTACATCTAAAAATAAAATTTGATGTAATATGTTATATATTTATGAAACTACGATGATTCTATTAAAGATAGATATAATATATTACATTTAAAGTTAAATATAAATATAATATATTACATATAAATAGAGTTATATTAATAAATTTTAAAGTGAAATAAATTGACTAACTTATAGATATTAGTATAATATGTAACAATTATAAAAATTATGAATGATGTAATAGATTATATATACATACGGATGTAATAATTGGAATTCCAATGGGTAGTTGACGAAGAACATTAGAGATTTTATAGGATCTAGTTTTATTTTCATTTTATTAATATATGTCGCAATGATATTTTGGTATTTATGTGTATGAAATATTAGTTTGGGTTAAGTTTTTTGCTAATTTGAAAAAATGCTATTAGAATGAAAAAAAAAGAGTTATATAAAAACAATATTCTCTAAAATAAATTATAAATTACTCAAAAATGAATACTAATAGACAAATTTGTATCATTTTTTATGCTTAATCATGGATTGTGTAAGTGAGAGGAAGGAATGTTTTGTTCTCACTTCTTGATAAAGCATTTTTAGTTATAATATTTATAAAATTATAAATAATTATATACATAAAATATATTTTTTTAATATTATTTTTTTTATAAATAATATTTGTTAGAATAATTCAATTATTTAAAAAACTTAAGTTATTAGAAAAATAATCAATATTATATTTATACGTTTATCAATATATCTTACAATTTCAAATATTGGTTCTTCTACTTTAACCATACCACTTATATCATATCAATTTTTAAAATAATTTTAATATAATATACAATATAAAAAATATAAATGTAAAAATAAATGATATTACCATTTCTACTGCATATTTCCTAAGATTTTCATGTCGTTTAAATTTTTTAATAAGTGATTATACTCAATGGTCCACACGCGTATTTTTAGATAAATTTTTAGTTCATGCTTTGAATAAAATAAATCATTGAAAAAAAACGCCAAACCTTTTAAATTTCTTGTTTGGAGGCTATTTCTTATTAAATATATATTTAACATAAATTTATTATAATTAAGGTATTTTAATATTATTATTATATATAACCAAACCGATATAATATATCTAAGAAAGATACTTAAATTTTACTATTTTTAGAGCAAAAACAACTGGGTATATCGAAATAAATGTATTTATTATTAGTGAAACTACTTTTTCCTTGGGTTAATATAATATAAATTATTATTATTATAAGAATAATTTATTAATAATAATTTTATCTAATAATAATTGCAATAAAAATTAATTAATATTATAAATAAAATATATATTTTATGTATTTTTATTTTAATAATAATAAAAGTTATTAATACTCTTATATTATGATAATAAATTGTATGAATGAAAGTAAGAATTTATATATTTTTGTTTCGTCAAGTAATCAAAAATAAAATAAATTGTGATAATATTATTAATATTACATGATATAATTTAATTCATTGATGACAATAAAAAATGTTTTTTTTCAATAAAAAAAAATTTATTGGGTCATTTAAGAAAGAAGAAAACACTTTCATTTTTAAAGAAAATTTAACAAAATGAGATTTAAAAAAAAAACTCTTTCTAAACTAAATCCATCACGTTGTTATTATATTTAATAGCATGGAAGGTTAATTTAATCATTTTATTTATATAAAAGTATCATTTAGTATATCAAGTCAAAAATATATATCATTTAATTATTTTGTTTTAAAAGAATGTGTCAAAAAAATACTAAATTATTTTTAAATTATTTTATAAAAAAATATCAAGGATATTCTCGTTATTTTGTTATTAATTATGTAAAATTACTTAATTATTTAAAAAAAATTATTAACAAAAAATTTATTAAAATTATTAAAAGTCTTTTTGTGATTTTTTTTATTAATAAAATGATTAATGTATATATTTTTTAATTTATAAAACTAAACAACAATTTACATAAAAAAAGATCTCTAATATATTTATGCCTATTTAATATGTTATTTAAATATTAATTTTAAATTAAATAATAAATATAATTCAAACATGTAATGTAATCTAAGATTTAGTATATCTTCTCTTATATCCCTGAGGTATGTAAAAAAAATCTCTAATACTCTTGAGATTTATAGTTAATATCATTAATGCTCTTAAATAGTTAATAGTATTGACTTTTCATCTAATAATTTATTTTTCTTTTCTCTAGTTCTGATACCAAATTATTTTAAGCAATGGTTAGTTTTTTTATTTAAGAATTTTTTAACAAATAAATATTGATTAATTTTTTGGTCTTAGAATTTTGAACAAATAAATATTATTTTTTAACAAACGGAATCTAAAGTTGTGTTTGATCCTACCTTATTTTAATGAATATAGGTTCACTTTTGTCTTTCGTTACTTCGCATCTAATCTTTAGTTACCTTGTTAGAAAGATAAAATTCACAATTCGATTAATGATAGGATTCATACTTCTATTTAAGATATAAGAAAAATAATAAGTTTTTATGAAAAATGTTTTTTTATTCATTAAAGAAGTAAGATCACAATCTTAGTTTTCTGCTAATTTACTCCATAGGAGTTTGTTTACACATTTTCTAAAAAGAGAGTGATGTTTGGGTTCTATGAGTAACACTTATTATGCCCTTCTTCTATACCCAAGATCATTTCTATAGACATAAGAGCAATTATTTTACATACATAGCAGAAAGATAGGAAAATATGAGAATTATATTTTATCTTTATCCTTACCTTCCATTTATAAAATAAAGACACGTGGAAGGATAAGAATCAATTTTATCTTTATCTTTGCATTTCTTTTCTAAAATAAAGGCACGTGGAAGGATGAAGATTATATTTTATCTTTATCCCTAACTTTTCCTTTCTAAAATAAAGACATGTGAAAGGATAAATATTATGTTTTATCTTTTCTTTCTTCCTTTTTAAAATTTATGCTAATACTTATTTATTAAAAATCACTTACTGACATACTTCCTCTTGATACTAGATATATGGATCCATCACTATCTTTTATACAATAAAGGCACTTACAATCATCAATTTGCTTTCTTTCTAGTTAGTAAAATTCATTTTTGGTTCCTTCAGCCGCGTCCAACTCATTATAATTGAATGATGTTTCATAATTGACAATTTTCTCATTATCTTTTTAAATTATATTTAAATTATTATGTGAGATCATTATGACCTTGCTTATAGAGTACTTTACCCTAATTTCAAAGGATGTTCTTATTTTTCTAATTTCATGATATATTTGACTCAATATTACTGCCCTTTCCTATTTAAAAGCTTCTTCATCAAATTCTTCTTCTAGTAAGAACTTGGGTTAGTCTACTATTTTTGACAAAGATGTGATGAAAAACACTAAATATTAAGTGATTTATATGCACTTTAGTATTTGAAGATTCCAATGCATACAAAAAATTACACGAAGGTCAATTATTCTTCTGACTTAAATAGGAAACTGGGACCTAGATGAGGGATGCAGAAGCCAACTTGTGGAATCTTTTTGTGAGCACCATATCAATTTGGTCAAACATACCTCACAATATGAATTGAAAAATTATCAAAGCAAAAATATATAAACAACATTCTCAATTCAACACACAACAAAAATTATCTGCATTAAGAAATAAGAAACTACAACAAACACACATCAGACGATATGCCTCACAGGCTCCTGTCCAGGTTATCAATATGCATACATGGAGATCAACACTTAACATATGAAACATCCAAACACACTAAAAGGCTATAAATGATTTTCAATCGCTTTAAGATCTCATATAGTGATGATTTTCCTCTCACAATATGATATCATACACATTATAGCAAACCAATTAAAAAGTTCATCTCCCGATATGCTACCAAGGTAAGGAGATATTAACTCTTTAGAGACTCATAAAAACTCAAATGCATATAACAGGCCTAACTAATATAAATTAATCAATAGACAGACAAATTAATTATCACAACAAGTAATGACTAGAAAGCTTATAGGCATGCTACATAGAAAGGAAATAAAACATATAATAAACATGATTTCTAATGAGGATATGTATGAAGTATGTTAGAACATATATGTTGAAAATACAGAAGATACTAATATACCTATAGATCATGCATAACAACAAAGAAGGAGTTGTAGACCCGATCCACAATAAGGCCAAAAAGATACTAACTTCTTAAGAACTCAACTCAAATACGTAAGTCACAAGGAGATAAACACAAAACAAATAAGCATAGTTGTAGTACATATAATCAAAGACAGACAATATAAATAGCAACAGATATAGATTTCAATAAAAGGATAGCAGGTGATAAAAAAAAGCTTTCAAATTGGAGTTTAAACTTCAATGTGTAAAAACATACATAATTTAAACTCTGATTATACTAACCACATAGTCTAGCATGCATAACACAAGATATAACGAGGTAAACTCACATTGAAACCTTATCCATGTCGTAACATCTTCGAGTTACCTAAAGCAATCACTCATTAACAAACGATCCGCTAAACAATAAAATAGTTACACTATAAGAGAAATAAAACCACCATTTTCTCTGTCAATAAGGACATTCGCCCTAATTGCCTATTGTTGCTCTAGCTTGTTGATATTACAATTGATGAGTGCTTAAAAGTACTAAAATTACTATAATTTAATATATTTTAATTAATTAAAAATATTTATATTTATATGATTTTATCATATTTTTATATAAATTTATCTTTTCGGAATCATGAGTACTTTTATTATTTTTCAAGTATTTTTGCTTCAAAAATAATTTAAAGACTCGAAGAATAATACTAGAGATAATACATTACAAATATGTTGAGAAAAATTCAAAAAAATCAAAATGGAAAAATTAATGGACAAAACTGCTCGACTATGCTCAGCTCGGCTCGATAGAACAGGCGAACAATCGTGGCGTGTACGTGCAAACGTGAAATCACATTTGTCTAGGTTTTCTCTCATTCCACAAAATGGGTGCCCCTTGTGGCCCAAACCTAATAATCAATATTTTCTATTTATGCATATGGTAAATGATTTAAACTTGTAACGTGGGACAAAATTTTAAGAGATTAAAATTTGACACTTGTTCTATCATTTATTTATTTTATTGAAATTCATTTCTTACGTCCAACTCATCAGGTGCTTTTCACTCAGAATCACTATATTATGCTTCAATGGTCGTTAGATATGGAGTGCATCCGGATTTCTAGTCCAAATCATTAACATTAATTATTATTAATTATTTCAAAAATTAAAATGTTTTTAACCCTCTATAGCTAACTAAATACTAATCTAATCAATATTATATAATTAATCACTATACTCTATAAAAGCCACAAATTAAGTCAATTAGGTTAATTAATTTGTAGGTCTGTACCCTGTGGCCTTGGAACTTTGACACCAACAAGTTACAAGACCCTGCAGGTAACTCATTTAAGCTTCTATTTACTACTCACAACTGCCCTCCCACCGCTCAATTTTTTTTGGCCTATAAAAACATTATCAAGTACTCGCTCACCTAACAAGAGTATTATCTTGAAGAAAATTGAGGAAAGAGCAAGAAAAACAGAGAAAAATGGCAAGGTTGGAAATGACAATCGTTTTTCTTGTTATAGTTGCAGTGGTTCAGGCTACAGCTAGGAATGTGCCCAATGAGCCCAATGAAGCTTCAGGCTTGAACGACCAAAAAAACGTCGTTGGTTTTGGTGGTGTTGGGGGATTCTCTGGGCTTGATAATAGTGGGCTTCCATTTGGCGGGGTTGGTGGTGGTGCTGGGCTTGTTGGTGGTATAAGTGGTGTAGGTGGACTAGGAGGTGGTGTAGGTGGGCTTGGTGGACTAGGTGGTGGTGTAGGTGGGCTTGGTGGACTAGGTGGTGGTGTAGGTGGGCTTGGTGGACTAGGTGGTGGTGTAGGTGGGCTTGGTGGACTAGGTGGTGGTGTAGGTGGGATTAGTGGACTAGGTGGTGGTGTAGGTGGGCTTGGTGGAATAGGTGGTGGTGTAGGTGGGCTTGGTGGTCTAGGGGGTGTGGGTGGTGATGTCGGTGGTGGTGGAGTAGGTGGTGGTACGGGAGATCTTCCTTTCCCTTGAACTTAAAAGGTGAATGAAATAGCAATTTAAGTCATCATAATCGGTAGTGGTTCGCAGTTAACTTAATTGTTCGAGAGTACGAACTCTTTATGTTGTGTTATTCGTACGTCTTTACCAAAATGTGGTTTGGTAAAAAATGCAACATCGTCTGTACGTGTTTTCTATTTTCTAATATTTCTAGTTGTCAGGTTTCATTAGTGAGTATATGCACAAAGATCTTTTTTTATTTCTTACTTTTTATGCTTATTTTTTAATTTTAACCACCCATTCTTATATTGTTATGAATTTGAAACTATTAATATTTAATTTTTAAATAAAAATTTCAAATTTAATTCTTAAATAAACAACACATAGTTAAAATTTTATAAATATAAAAAAATTGAAGTAAAATAAATTATTCCATGAATATATATAAAGTAATGATATCAAAATTCTATACAGATTTAGATAATTATAAATAATAATGGAACGAATTCGATATCAAATAATAAATTTTTATTTGATTTTTATTTCGATTTCGTGATTGGGGTAATCTATTGAGATGCTCAAAATTATATATTTATATTTTATTGAATATTATATCTTTTATTCATGTATGAGATAAAAACATAAAAATACTTGTAATTTAATATTTTTTAAGAAAAATAAAATAAAAAATATTAAGTATACATAATATTTTTTTATTAAAATCATATTTCTAAATAATTTTAAATTAAAAAAATGTTAAAATTTAATTTGTGTAACTTCGAACAACTAATCCCACCCGATAATAATTTCTTATATTTATATAAGTAGGTTTTCATTTAAATTTTGATTATAGATATAATGTAATATTTTTATTTTGATTGGGGGAGGGGTAAAACACACTCTTAATTCTTAATATGAATTGAAGTGTAATCTTAATTTATCTTCATCACTGTTTTAATTGTTTTTACGGTGGACTATGAAATTTAACTCGTTACATACTAGTACAAGTAGGGGTGAGCATCGGTTCGAAACCGCAAGTTTTAGATCAATCCGAATCCGATCCGATCTGAAGCAAATTATGAATTATTTAATCCGAATCCGAACCGCTATACATGTCAATCCGAACAAATCCAAAACCGCCAATTTTAAGTCAATCTGAATCCGATCCGATCCGATCCGAAAATTATTCAATCCAAAAATTATTCAATCTGAATCCGCTTAAAATACCAATCCAAATCCGTTGTTCATATCAATCCGAAAAAATCTAAATCCACTAATTTTAAGTCAATCTGAATCCACTTTAAATACCAATCCGATCGGATATGATCAAAATTTTAATTTTAATCTATGAAAAAAATTACTTAAATAAATAAATTATGAAATATCAATACGATGTAAATCCGAACAAATCTAACTTTGATATAATTTTCAACATATAAAATGAAAAACTACATAAAATTAAAAAAATCTAAAATAAAAATATCTTTCTGTGCAACAAATGAACAAGATCGACACAGTAACACCAAACAAGAAGTTAGGACGGTAGAAAGCCGATCGGAGAGTCTGCGACTGGGGATAGCAGATCGGCGACTTGAGAGCTGTGATTGGCAATAGCAAAGCTGCGACTGGCGATAGGAGAGCTGCGATTGGGGACAGCAGAGCGGCGAGCAAAAGAATGGCGAGCAGCAGAACGACGAGCAAAAGAATGGCGAGCAGCAGAACCTGAAACCAGCAATGGAGGCACCAGATATGCCTCTTATCATGGCATTTCCAACTAGAGTATCAGAACAGATATCAAGTCCAAGAATCTGAGTTAATGTTGTAGAAGTTAGAATATAGAGACAAAAACACTTAAACACTTGGACAATGTAAAAGAAGGAATAAGTTAACATGCCTTCAATATATAGTCTGTCTGAAGAGTTCTATTTAATCCTTTGACAGAAATTGCCTGTTAAAAGTACAAATAGCAGATTACTATCATTATAAAACCTCAGTGAAAATCAAGATCAGTTTTGTGATTTTTTTAGATTTGATCCAAAAAAAATCAAATTTTATGATCACTTGAATGATCAAAGAAGAATATGTAAGGAAAGAACAATAGAAGAGCTAGAAATTAAATCACCTTCACGTAAGTATCTATGTCTTGATGCGGAACAATTCACGCCTCTTTTTCCTTTTTACTTACCTCCATCATAATATCTATGTATTGAGGAAGACATATTATTGGTATAGATTTATCCATAGGTTATTAGTTTTGTTGTTAGAGTTACATTGGCCACCGATACTCTTAAAAATTTAGGTCATGTTTTTGCTACTCAAACACAATAAGGTGTTATTTTTGTTTATAGATTTTAGGGATATGTATTAGGAAAAGAGTACCATCTCGGCTTCCGACGCCTTGACAACGGGCTGAAAAGTCGAGTGTTTCCCTCACAATCATTTAAATGTGCAAATCATATTGGCTTATATATCTTTGATGTCTTTTGGAGGACAAGCTCTAACTTGTATCCATTATAGGAAATTTCCCCTGTTGGCTATAAAACAAAAACACAAACACGCAGTGTTGAAAGAATGATAAACCTTGAAAAAACATTACAACCAAACATTATAACAATACAAGAAGATTTGCTAGCTATTAGATAAAGTCCAACTTAAACATGATAAATATAAAAAGTATATGAGTCCTTCGTGTTATAACTAAACGTTACTTAAGTTTTTCTTTTTTCTTTTGATCAATGAAGAAATTAAACCTTGAGAGAGTTGTCTAGAGTGCCTGATAGTGCCTTTAAGATGGTTGTCTTCCCATAACCTGGAAGTCCAAGCAGTAGGGTTAGCCTGTTGCATAATGACAAGTTTTCAGATCGTGAGGAGCGACGGCAATGACCGACCGGAGAGCAACGACCGGCGAGCCGCGACCGAGAGCTATGATCGGGATAGCAGACTGGATCGAGAGCCGGATCGGGGATAACAGAGCTGTGACTGGCGACAGGAGAGCTGCGACTGGGGACAGCAGAACGACGAGCAGCAGAACCTGAAACCTGCAATGGAGGCAGAGAGAAAGATGGGTAGCTAGGAAAAAAAATTAGGCAGAGAGAGAGAGATGGAGGCAGAGAGAGAGAGATGACAACTGGGAAAACAAAATTAGGTAGAGAGATTAAGCCGGCTATATTAGGTTTAATAAGTTATATTTATTGATTATTATATATATATTTTTAAAATAATATATAAATATATCGGATCGGATTGGATTTTTTAGATTTAAATATTTTCAATCCGAATCTGAATCCGAATCCGAGCGGATTGATAAAATTTAATCCGAATCCGAATCCGACTTCGGATCGAAACCATTCAATTTTTTCGGATTTGATCGAATTGATCGGATTTTTCGGATTGATTGGATATTTTGCTCACCCCTAAGTACAAGCACAACTAACATCCTCTCAAATAAAAAGAAAAAGGAAACGAAGTAAATTATACTATGATATAAAACTAGGTCACATTTTATAAATCTTGGATTTTGCCGATTATATTATTTAAATTTGATAAATATACTATAGTATTAATTATTAATTAATAATTAATATTATTTAAAAAAATTATTTTGAAAGTAAAAGTAAAAAAAGAAATAAATATAATTAAATATAATTTTATTTTAAGTTATTTTTATTCTAACAAGATAAAAAATTAATATTTAAATTTTGTAGAAAGGCTCAAAGGAATACACTTAAATAAATAAATAAATATATAATTATTATTATTTTATGAGTATTGGATGTGATAATTTTTAACATTATCGTACAATCCAAACATAATACACACATAATTAATTTGATATTAAATTGATATAAAAATTGTATAACTTTATTTAATAAATATTAAATATAAAATAACGTAGATAAACTTATTTAATTAATATATTTTTATATTTAAAATGAACATAATACATACAACTTGATTGAATTTAATAAGTGTTTTATAAGTATTTTTTTATTTAAATTAATGTATATTATTTGAATACATTTTTTAATCTATATGAAATATGAGACATAAAAATAATTAATTCAACATAAGAATGAACCACTCATAAATGAATTCATTGAATTTGATTTGTTTTTTAAATAAATAAACATGAATCAAATTAATTATCACCTTTGATTTGACTAAAATAATTATTTAAGTGTAATAATTTAAAGTTAATGTTCAATAAAATTTCTAAATATCACTATTCTTAGTAACTATATATTATTTATATGGGTATTTTGATATTTATTGGTGTATGAAAAAATTATAGAAAAATTGGAAAAAAACAACTATGATACTAAAAAACAATAACTATTATATATATATAATATAATATAAAAAATAAACATTTTAAAGTATCATAGAAAATGTAACAATCAAGTCTAACAAAAAACAATTTAACAATTATTTGAAAGCTAATCCTTTGGTAAAAAAATCCATAAAGGATATAAAAATAAAAAAACAAAAACAAAAATTGTTATTTTGGAGGGTAAATCAAGTTATATGTATAATAAAAAAAAATAGTGTCAAGCCTTACCAAGTAATTGGATGTCTTCCAACTATCTGCTATATAAGAATTTAGTATGGTAAGGACAAGGCTAGAAGAAAATACAATAGACTTGAGAAAAAAGTTTGATATTTCAACAAATTTAAAAAAAAAATTAATAAACATCAAACAAAATAATTCTACAAAAAAAATGCTATTTTTTTAAGAGCAACTAATAAAATTAATAAACATGCTCTCGTTGGGAAAATATTTTTAAATAGTATCTTGAAAAGGGTATTTTCAAAAAACAAATATTTACTCATAGTTTCCAAATCGTATGTATTGCTTAATGAAACTTCACAAACATCTTAATAAAAGAGAAAAGTAAAAGAGGAAAAAAACTTAAGTTATATTTATGATGAGTGTATATTTATATATATACATCACTATTTTGTCGAATATAATAGAATAACAAAATTTAATACTCTTTTTCTAACTCATGGTCTATTTAAGAGTATAAGTTTGTTTCTAAAATTTAAATGATTAGGATTATAAAAGGAATTTGCTAACTGAATTTCTTATTCATAATATTCTACTTCAAGTGTTTTGTGTAAAACTAATTAGTTTTTAATAAAATACACATCAATTTTTATGTGTTTAGTCATAATGTGATGCATTGAATTGCATACCATATATTGAGCACTAATATTGTTGGACAATAATTTGTGCTTTTTAAAAGATTAATTCTCATTACTTTGAAAAGAGCTTGTATTCAAACTATTTTTACAACATTATTAGCTATTGCATGATATTTAAATTTAGTCGGAGAATGTGATAATATTTTGTTCAGAAGAGGACCAACTAATTAAGTTATTACTAAAAAACATGCAATAACCACTAATACTTTTGTAAGTTGATGGATCATCTAGTACAACACTATCATTTTTACTCAATACTCATTTTAAAGCCATAAAGGTGTGAGTAGATTTAGAAGTAAGCATCCCAATAACTCTTTAACCTATTTGTTTTGGCACATGTGTAGCCCTTTGAGAATACATATTCACTTTTATTCCCAAAAAATAACTAAGTGAGCCCATACTTTTTAAAACAAGTTGTTTGTGTAAAGCATCAACAAATACTTGTTGTTGAACTACCCAAGAACTAGTAAAAATCACATCATCAACATAAACTAGAAAAAACATAACATGTTTATCAATTTATGAAACCAAGCTAGAGGAGTTTATTTTAAACCATATAAAGCCTTTTTTAAGGCAAAATTTCTCACGATAAAAAGAATCTTCAAATCCAAATGGTTACCTTATGTAAACAGGTTCTTCAAGATCCCTATTTAGAAAAAACATTATTAACATACAATTGTCTTATATTTCATCTAAAAAATAATGTAATGAAAAGAATAATTATTACAGAAGTAAGCATCAAAACTGGACTGAAAGTCTCAATAAAACCCAAACCATGTGTCTACAAAAACCCTTGAGCCACCAATCTTGATTCGTACTTGTCTAGATTATCATCATGTTTTTCTTAAGTCTTGAAATCCCACAAGTTTCCAATAACTTTGGCATAAACAAATGAATCAACTAACTTTTAAGTCTGGTTTTGCATCAAGGCCTTATACTCACTATCCATAGCCCCATGTCACTTAAGTATGTTAATGGCATCACAAAAAGATTTAGGTGTAGTGAGTAAAGGAGAAGAAACATAAAAAATCTTTGGTTTTAAATTTCCAATTTTATAATGTGTGAGCATCGTGTGTGTGTGTGTTATTAGAAGTAATATTTGGAAGAACAACTTCCAAATTAATAATAAGAAAAAGAATATGAATACCAACATTTATATTATCCTAATAGTAAGAAAAAGATATGAAATTAGTATGAGATTGAGAACCAAAAAACGTAGACACATTGTTTGAATTATCAAGAAAATTATTAATATCATTATTCATAGGTTCAAGAGAAGAACTTGTAGAATCTGACACTAATTAAGCAGCCAAAAGAGCACCAACGACTCTAATAATAAGAGATGAAATTGACTTGTCAACCTGTATTGTGCTATTTTGATTAAGATCAAGGTGCTTATCAATAGGCACCACATGCTACATAGGTAAAGATAAAGCAAGTTTCAACCAAGAATTAATATGAACAATAGAAGAAGGAAAAGTGCTTTAGAGTAAGTAATCTTAGTTGAGGAAATAGTTTTAGAAAAAGGAAATTCACTTTCACTATAAAAAAACATGATTACTCGTGATTATTTTATGAGAAGTTATATCAAAACAAAAACAACCCTTATAACTAGAAGCATATCCTAAGAAAGAATAAATATAAAACCTAACTTGAAGCTTATTTTGATTAAATGGATAAGACAAGGAAAGCATAAGCTTCCAAATACTTTTAGAAATAAAAAATCAAGATCTCTACAAAACAATTTTACACAACGAGAAAAAAAATTAAGCACTTTAAATAAATTATCATTGAGAGTGTAAACAAATGTTCTAAAAGCATAGTCTAGAATTTTAGAGAAACTAAAGATATGAATAAAAGAGCTAAAATAGCATCAACAACATGCCTATACTTGAAAACTCTACCATCCCACTCTCAGAGAAAGTGTGAGAACATGCTAAACGATAAACAATATCATCATTTTCAAGAATTCAAGCCAAAGACTTGAATTCTACAATCCTATCAATTTGCACTTGCTTATATTTTGTTGAAAATTGATATTCCACCATTTTCTTAAACTTTAAAACAATAGAAACAATTTGATCATGAGATTGCAAAAACTAAATTCAATAAAACTAAGTCTAATCATTAACTATTGTTTGGTATTATATATGTAATAGGTACGCGGCCTAGTCAATTGTGATACCTTGCTATTATATAGCGAGATGAAGATCAAGGTCTCGTGAGTCCAAAAATATGCAGCCTAGCAAATTATGATACCTCGCTACTTTATAGCGAGGTAATGGAGATCAAGACCTGATGATTTTGAAGCTCTACACCATAGAACAATTTTGACCTCCCAACATCATCCTAGTAACCTAAGTGAAAATTTTAAGATTCTCAAGCAATCTGTATATAACGAATTATTTATGTAAATGCCTATGGTGACTTAGTTAATATAAATTGTATTGTATGTATTGTATGTATTTTATCATGTAATATGATTTTTGAGCCCAGACCCTTGTAACTCATGCCCTTGTCTAGGTGCTATATATATATCTCTTTAATGAGGAGAATACATGATTTGTTCATATATCAATTTTTTCTACTTCTTACTAGAATCCCTAACATATAGAATTCTTTCCAAACACAAATTATTTATCACCATTAAAACTAAGTTGAGAAGAAGGCCTCAAAATATTAAAATACAACATTTACAGGAGAATAATGAAATGAAAATCTATGATCCCGCGAGGGTGAGCTAACTCCAAAAACCCTTCCTCAGTTCGGATTGTAGGCTGCAACTCGCCTACATGAAGCCGGAATCAGATGGAATCGGCCATTATGGTATATAAAAAACAATCGATTTGAAAACGCGCCTTCTTCAGCTTGAAAGACATCTCAGGAAAGAGCCCTCTCTCGGCTGGATATTGGTCCAGCCTACTACGAGGATCCCGGTTTGGATCTTTCATCGGATGATGAATTCTCTTCTGGGGCCTCGGCCCGGGAAGGGGAGAGTGACCGAGTGGTCAAAAGCGACAGACTGTAAATCTGTTGAAGTTTTTCTACGTAGGTTCGAATCCGAGTCTTTGTCAAAGTACAAGTTGTATAGGTATTATTAACAAAAACATAAGAAATAATTTCTTGACTACTAAGAATCTTATTGAGTACCAAATCAAAGATATGTGCTAATCGATCATGCCAAACAAAACTCTAAGTAAGCTAGGAAACATGACTTCCAAAAATGTTAGTTGTATTAAGAGTGAATATGTACAAGCCATTTTTAGCAAGGCCTTGAAGTAGAACCATTTTTGAATGAATGTCTATGACAATAAAATTATCATCATAAATTTCAACAAACACTTCATTATCTTTGCACAATTTATTGACTAAAATTAATTTATCATAAATAAGAGGTGCATGTAAAATATTTCTCAGAGCCAAAGGTTTATAAGTAGAAAACAAATTATCTAAACAATATGAATTATAGGCAACTTTCTACCACCATTTCTAATTATCACTCCATCTAAACCAAGGAATGTAGTAACATTAGAAAGATTAGTCACATTGTTTGTGATACGATAAGTAACACAATTATCAAAAACCTAAGAATTATGGCTATTCTCATTATTTGATTCAACTTTAACCACAAAAGCTTAAGTCTGGTCTCTACCACCATTCTATGACTTGTTGTTGTTATTCCCTCTTCCACCTCCAAGCAAATTTCTTAGAATAAAACAAGATGAGGAAATGTGCCTCATCTATGTTCTCCAAGCTTGACTAATAGAATAGGCAGGCCTTTATTTTAGCAAAATTGACATAGTATTGTTGTAATGTCCATTGCTTCTACCATCATTCCTACCTCCACGATCTTTACCAGAAATATTAGTATTGTCATTAATAAGAAATGAACCTTTCTTGTAATTTTCATGATAACATTGGAATAATTTACCCAATTCACGTGACAATCTTCATATTTATCTAATTGAACAAGAAATTTTTCATATACCATCAGTTTATGATCTAGAGTTAAATCTCCACGATTTAAAGAACACACACAAAAATTGTATCTTGGTCCTAAACCTCCTAAGATCAAGATCATTAAATATTGATCTTCTACATCCCTTCTTATTAGAGCAAGTTTATTAGAGTAGCTTTTCAACTTGTCAAAATAATCGAGAACACTTGATTCTTCTTTTCTTGTAATCTATAATTATAGCTTTATCTCCGTAACACAAGTCTTAGAAGAAAAAATAAAACATCGTTCAAAACGTTGCCACATATCAAAGGTAGTATTCTTACCAAAATATTGCTTGCATAAATGCCAAAACTGAATTGTATATCCAGCTTTTCACTACTCCATTGATCCTTGACCATAAAGAATGTTCTAGATTCAATTTTGTATATTCATCAAGAAACTATATAGGTTCAAAAACTTCGTTATTTATGTAACCTTCAACTCCGTAAGCAGTGATCAAATTGATCATCTATTCTTTTTAAATCAGAAAATTACCTTTGTTTAATTTTACATCAATCGAAACATTAGTTGGAGGAATAAATATTGTTAATTGTGCCAATTTCCTAGCAAGTAAATCATATCTTGTTATTCTGATTGATTCCTCAATATTTGTTAAATCCATCGAAGAAAAGAAAAGCAAAAAAAAAAAAAACAACTTACGAAGCAATAGGAATGCAAGAAACCAGAAAATCATTAAGAGCAAGAAAACCAAGGAAAAACAGAATAAATTATTTAAAATAAGCTTACTATAAAGGTACTTGAGAAATAGCTTATTAAAAGAAGAAAGGTAAATGAGGAAAACTAAAGCTGTAATTCTAATGAGTGTATACTCATATATATATATATAAAGCTAGTAACTATTCTATTAAGCATAACAAAATTACAACACTGCCCAATCAAAATATTACACATGGCAAATTTACATAAACATAATCTAATATTGCTAATCTCATCATGATCTTCTTACTCTTCTTACAAGTATTTTTGCTTGGTTCTTATAGAAAAAACTCTCCTGATTGAGAGGCTAACGCGTGGTATTATTCAAATAAAAGTTACACTTTCATATCCCAATTAATATGTATAAGTTAATTAGAGTAATGCATATATTTATATAATTATACTTTTCCTGGGTTGTTATTTAGCTACATATAGAACAAGCAAGTAACATTAGTAATATCTAAGAGTAGAATAGGTAATAATTGAATTTTTTTTAAAGATAAAAACATTACAAGAATTATCATATTTTTTAAATTATTGATAATTATAAGTTTATCGATAGAGTATTACGATGTTCAGAGAAGACAACAATGCACACATCATATATCCTAACGAATTGTCCAATATTACTCTTTCCATAATAACTGAGACCTTTGTTCCACCAAATTACATCCAATTAATTTGTTAGAAGCAGAGACCAAGTTTTAATTATTTAAAAAATATATATATCATGCTAAGGAAGCAAAACATTTCGGTGAGGAGCTCAAAGAATTTATTGCATTACACACTCTATGATTGATGATAATTAAGATCGGACGTTGATGATTTCATGATCCCCCCAGATCAGGAAGGAAGAGCAGATGGTCAAAGCCAGGGATTTTGATTGATGAGCATGCATGCATCTCCTTAAACTAATACAGCCAATAGCTTAATCTGCAAGCATACATATATATCGCATGAAAAAGTTGTGTATATTATTTATATAATATATGATTACGTGATATTTTATGTTAATTAATAAAATTTTAAAATTAATATAATTTAAAAAAAAATTAACAAATACTCAATATTTAAAAGGGAGATAAAATAATATATATGATTAATGAGAATTGTATTCCATATATAAGTAACAAATAACACCACTATTATTTAGTAGTAAATTTAGTTGTGAGATTTTTTTTTTCATTTTATTTCAAAAGCTTACACCCATTAAATGTTGTTTATTTAAAAACAATTCCTTTTTTTTTATGGGAAGCTAAAACTGCTCTATTAACTAGCATATTCAAAATTACTCAGGTGTACTAAATTAGATTTCATTAAAATATAGATGGTGGATGATTTTGTTAGTCTCTAAATTATATCTTCATTTTAGTATGATATATGCATCTCACCCTTCAAGCCCAATTTAATTAACTTTACGGGATCATTTCTATCTATAATTATGCTTGTAAATTTTATAAAATTTAACATGTTATTACAGTTTTAGTAATTTATTAGGCCAAAATCCTATAAGAAAAAATACATGGTATTTTTAACTTCCTAATTATATTTTGAAATTTTAAAATTTGAAAAGAAATAATTGAAATTTACCAAATTTTGTTTCAGTTTTCCAAAATAGAATTCATAAATACATTCGTGCGTACGTTTGATAATAAATTTAGGGTAGATGTCACCAACTTCCTCCAAGTTTTGACTAAATACCAAGTTACTCCAAAAATATAGATTTTATTGCGATAATAACTTTAAGGTTGTGATGAATATAAATGCCAATTTCATTTAAGTGAACCATCATGTGTTCATGTATCAGCCAAGTATAAATTAAAAAAATTAATTTTTTATTGAAATATTAAAAGGATTAAACGTAAAATATATAAAGTAATTATTTTTCCCTTCCAATTAACGAATATTTATTTATTTTACTATGAACTTGCATGTGTTTCTTGTTAAAAATAGAAAAAACAAAGTATCAAAATTAATCCAAAAATATATTGGATTCGGATATATAGATTCTAAATTTAAATTAAAAATAAATTAAAAATATACTAGACGTAAGTTAATCTATAAAAGTAAAATATATTAAATTTTTTTTAGAAACTTAGAGCTAATTCAACCTAATAAGATTTCATTAAGTTAAGGATTGTCCAAACTTATAAGTAGCATTACTGCTTTGTTCTTAGTCGATTTGGGACAAGGATACTTAAGAGTCTTCCTCCACACGACGGACAAAGGTGGATATTAGCGTCACGGTAAGACTGTGGTAAAACCCAAGGTCCAAGCACATAGAGACTAGGCCCAGCTCTGATACCATGTTAGAAACTCAGGCTGAACTCTAAACCCAAGAGTCAGTTTGTAAGTTAGAGGGTTGTCCAGACTTATAAGCAGTATTGTTACCTTATTCTTGGCCAATGTGGGACTTAACATCCCCCCTCCATATCGGCTAGAGTCCAGATTTACGGCATAAGGGCCGATAAGGGTGAATAAACCAAGAGCCTAGCTCTGATACCAACTTAGAAACCCAGGCATAACTCTGAACCCAAAAGTCAGCTTGTAAGTTAGAGGGTTGCCCAGACTTATAAGCAACACTACTGCCTTACTCTTAGCCAATGTGGGATTTAACATTCCCTCATCCACATCGGCTAGAGTTTGGATTTACGGCACAAGGACGAATGAGGGGTGAAGAAGCCAAGAGCCTAGCTTTGATACCAACTTAAAAACTCAGGCCTAACTCTGAACCTAAAAGTCAGCTTGTAAGTTAGAGGGTTGCCTAGACTTATAAGCAGTATTGTTGCCTTACTCTTAGCCAATGTGAGACTTAACAGGGCACAGTCCGGATTTACGGCACGAGGGTCGATGAGGGTGAAGAAGCCAAGAGTCTAGCTTTGATACCATGTTAGAAAATCAGGCCTAACTCAACCTAATAAGATCTCATTAAGTTAAGGATTGCCCAAGCTAATAAGCAGCATTGTTGCTTTGTTCCTAGTCGATATGGGACAAGGATACTTAACACCCTCCTTCTACACGGCAGACAAAGGTGGACATTAACGCCATAGTGAGACTGTGGTATAGCCCAAAGTCCAAACACATAGAGACTAGGCCCAACTTTGAACTCAAAAACCAGTTTGTAAGTTAGAGAGTTACCCAAACTTATAAGCAGTATTATTGTCTTACTCTTGACCAATATGAGACTTAATAATTTTAAATAGAAATCCTTAATTCGTAATTAGCCTATCATGGCATTAATTTAAATTTTCATTGGCATTAATTTAAATTTTCATTCTTCTTTGTGCACGAAGCTCTTTCAAGTTCAGAGTAGAACATAAGAGAATAACTTTCAATTTTATTTTATTTTAATCATTTCTTCTCACAAAGTTTCAATAATTATTCTGTTATTTTTGTTATTATTCAATCTTATTCTTCTTATCTAGCTACCTTAACTGAAATTAGTCGTCATATATATTAATCATAATCTTAGAGATGTAAATGATACAAAATTAAATTTTGAGAATAGTTTAATATATATTTAGATAAACCTCGTGGAGGTTTGTAATATTTTTTTTCATAAATTTATCATAGTATAATACATTGTATTAAGAAAAAAGTTAAACAAAATTAAGTTTTTTTTTTCATTTTGAAAATTATTTATCCCATTTTTAATTTAATTTTAAAGAAATACAAAAATTAATTATCTAAATTAAAAAAAAATGTTACAAATTGTAGCTCAACCGCAAAAAAACCCGCATGAACATGTTGAAAGTTCGAGGGTTGAGTCCAAGTAAGGATGTATAAGTTGTAAATATTGTTTAAACAATACCAAATTTTAAAAACTAAGAAAATGCAAATAATTTTGGAAAATTAAACTAAGACTTTTAAAAAAAAGTGAGTGATAACATAAATTACTTAGTTATATTAGAATGAGCAGTTTAATATTTTTATTATTTTTTGTAACAATTTAATCTTTTTTTTAAAAGATAAGACAATGACAAATGACTAATTTTTTCATTTTACTTTTAGTTTTTTCTCATATTTTTTAACTTTTATTAAGATATTATTTTTATATATTATCTTTAACAATAGACAACGGTGATTAATTAATAAAAATATCTTTTAAAAAATTTAATCATTTTTTATTTTACTATTATTTTTTTAAAATAAAATGATTAAACAAAAAATAATAAATAGATTAAACTGTTATAAGTAACGTAACTAAAAAAATTGCATTTTTATTCTTAAATTTTTTTTATAACAAAGACAAACCTTCTTTGCATCCTAAATATTATCCCTCAAAATTTAAAACTTATCATAAAAATAAATTTTAAAAGATATATTTATTCTATCTCCCATTATGCTCTATTAATATTATTACCTTTTACAAATTTTGATTTGAATAGGGGGTGGAGATTAAAATCAAGAGACCCGAAAAGAAAGTGCATTAGACAAATAATACATTCACTTTGAAATTGGATATAATTTTATCCATTTATAGTTAAATAATAATTAAACAATTTAAACATTTCCACATGCGTGACATTTAAGAGTTGATTCTCTCTCTATAAGTGTAAATATAAAAAATAAAAATATTATATTTTTATTATAAATAGCTAGAAATATCGATCAATAAATTAATTGTACAATTAAAACATATTAAATTTTAATTTTATTTTGAATATATTACGTTATAAGTTACATAATCAAATTAAAATAAAGAAATTAAATTACATCCTAACTAACGAATTATCTATAACAAAGACAAATTTTCTTGGCAACCTAAATGTTATCCCTCAAAATTTATAACTTACCATAAAAGTAAATTTTCTATAAAAGATATATTTATTCTCCCTCCCGTTATGCTCTATTAATACTATTACCTTTTACAAATTTGATTTGGATAGGGGATAGAGATTAAAATCAAGAGACCCGAAGAGAAACTGCATGAGACAAATAATATATTAACTTTGAAATTGGATATAATTTTATCCATTTATAGTTAAATAATAATTAAACAATTTAAACATTTCCATATATGCATGCATAACATTTGACAGTTGATTCTCTCTCTATATAAGTGTAAATATAAAAAATAAAAATATTATATTTTTATCGTAAATAATTAAGAAGGTCAATAAATTAATTGCAGGATATGAACGTATTAAATTCTAATTCTAATTTGAATACATTACGTTACAAGTTTTATAATCAAATTAAAATAAATAATAATTTAAAAATTTATAGTAAAAATACTCAAAAGACTCCAAACCTTATTTACCTTGTCTTTGTTTATGTGTATATATATATATGTGTGTATACAGAGCTAAGAGTATTCTAACAACAACCAATAAATATTATTGAAAAGATGAAAATTTGTGTAGTTGTTTTGGCAATACTATCAACAATGAGTTATTCAACATGTTATGGTTTTGACTTTGGACTTCCAAATCATAGATATCATCTTGATGTGGTTAATCAACTAAGTGGAAACCAAGATTTGTTGGTACATTGCAAGTCTAAAGACAATGATATGGGAATCCACCACTTGGGATTTGGAAATGAATTCAAATGGGATTTTAGAGAAAACTATTTGGGAACTACACTTTTCTGGTGCTATGTAAGTACTGAACAAAAACACACTCAATTTAATGCATTTTGGCCAGAGAAAGATCATCATTGGCTTCGTGATAGATGTGGAAAATCCAAAAGACAATGCAGTTGGATTGTTAAAGATGATGGGATTTATCTATGGAATGTACCTGGTAGTCTTCTTGACTTTGTATACAAATGGCAATAAGAGAGTGGCAGCACTCGTACGTTTTTAAAATTTCTAATAATAATAATAATAATAATAATAATAATGTTGCTCCAAATTAATATATATATGAATGATTCATCGTTTTCTATTTAATATATTGTTTAAATTTTATTTTGTTGAGTAATACTTATACTAATATATATGCAAGGTTTTTTTTTTTGTTATTATAATTTTTTTAATTTTCTAAAGCATTTTTAACATCCACGTTTTACAAGTATGCCGTTAGGTCACAAAATCATTTACAGTTTTTTTTTTCTTTCTAGTTATATATATATATATATATATATATTATTGTGATGCATTGAAACTAAAAGTAATAATAAATAAATAAATAAAAATTGATAATGTCATTCACTCATTAGTTTAGTAACTTGTGCAATGAACGAACAATATCATCAAGAAATTAATTCACGTGTAGTAGGTCTACTTGTGATTTTTGTCGAATTAAAAATAACTTTTGAGCTTAGCTAAATCTTCTGACTAAATCTACTTGGTTAATACTTTTTTAACATTAATTAGAGGGCGTTTTGAATTTGACATGAAATATCAAAAACGATTTAAGATCTTCTTTGATTTGAAAATGATGAGAATAATAAGGATAAATTTTATATAAAAAAAATGTGCTTAAAATTAAAAAATAAAAACTGAAAATACTTAGTTTTGTATTAATTATAGAAAAAAAAAGTAATAACAAAAATAATTTAAGAAAATACAATATTTCAATACACTGAAAAGGGATGACATGAGTCTTTTATTCCATTTTAAAAACAAACCGTATTGTTTGTGCTTACTAATATTAATTACAATTTATTGTTAAATTGATTACAATAATTTAAAATATATATTATTTTATATGACACTCATAAATATCAAATATATGAAAAATAGACAAAAAAAAATTCATTTATTCCAATTATTAATACTTTTACCCATGTATTTAGTAGCATTGATCGATAGCATATATATGGTAAGAAAAAAAAATTAACATTATTTTTTTAATCCTATCATTTGACTTGCTTCTTGGGCTTTTTAGTAACCCTAGCAAAATTGTTGTTATGAATTGTAATCAAATAAATTTGATTTCCCTCATCATATGTTAATAATTGGTCGTGTCTACTTAATTTAAGATCAACCAAAATAAAAGAAAACTGATTAGTATGGATTCTTTTCATTACTTTTATTCATATATTCATATATTCATATATATATATATATGAAAACTTGCACAATTTCTGATACTACGTACATATTCTACCCTATCACTTGCCTAATAATATTTAACCTAATCTCTCAATCACTACATTTTCCAACCAACAAATATGGAGCCCAAGCAAACTCCATTGATAACAATGACTCGATTGATGACAAACACTCCATTGATAGCAATGGCTCTACCTCGCTATTTCTGCAAATCTTGTAGTTGATATTGGACCAATGGTGGAGAACCTTCTCAGACATTCCCATTAGCGGTGGTAGTCGAAAAAAATACAAAAAGATCTCATTCTAATTTTATTGTCACTGGATCCGACATTGTTATGAACAAAACTTATTCTCTCGTGGTGGCCCACCACCTATTACTGACCACTCCTAATTTGATTTCTCTGAGTGGTAATTGTGGTGGTGATTTGTAGGTTAAAAGTGTGACTGGTCTTAGAAGTTTTACTTCTCTACATATAACAAAAGGGCTTGGGTTTTTAGCGCTAGGTAGGTTTGAGCATTTTGGCCATATCTAGTTGTAAGTGATGGTGGTGCTAGTTTGAACATGGCCACGCGTGGAAGTTCAAGAATGGATAAAGTGGACTTCTTGTTAGAGGTAGAGATTTTTGTTCTTCGTTAGACATTGCAATTTCTACATCAGAAAACCTATGTGATTGAATTTATGTGAATTGGACATGTCTATTATTGAAATTGATTTTTTTTAATTAAGTTATAATAAATTAGATATGTATTCAATTTGATTCTAATATCGATGGATTATCTGATTAATCAAAGTTTCATCAATTTAATAACTATTTAATTTAATTAGATATGAGTACAACTTAATCTTAATAAAGGTTAATTAATTTATTAAACTTTAAATAATTAAAGAAATTCAATTTATATTCGACTCAATTTTGAATAATCACATGTAATATTAACTAGCATATAATAAAGTAACATAAATAAAAATAAAAAGAATATCATCATAAAATTTTTAAATTTAATATAAAATTATTTTAAATATTTTATAAATTTTACAAAAAAATAAAATTCATCCTTGTCAACAATATTTTCAATATATTTTTAAATACTTTATAAAATTTAATTATCAGTATTTCTTTAGACAAACATTTAAATCTTGAATTCTTGGGTTGGACCGGAGAGATGTGCATAAAATACACCGTAAAGCGTATTTGGGCTTCATTTTAATTGAATATAGTGGGCTCACCAAAAATAATTTCCAATTCCATAATTAATAAATTTATTTTCTCTCACTAAGCTAACTTGTTCTCAAAGACAATTCTCTGAAATCCCAAACCCTCTTGCTCTCTCCGTCTCTCTCTCTCAACACATTATCCGGAAAACCATGGGACAAGGAACTCCGGGTGGTCTGAACCGTCATCCCGGCGACCGGAAACAAGATGGAGGCGACAAAAAGGAGAAAAAGTTTGAACCGGCGGCTCCACCAATTCGCGTCGGTCGCAAACAGCGAAAACAAAAGGGTCCTGAAGCTGCGGCTCGATTACCCACAGTGACGCCCTTGACGAAGTGCAAGCTAAGGCTTCTAAAGCTTGAGCGAATCAAGGACTATCTTCTAATGGAGGAGGAATTTGTCACCAATCAAGAGAGACTTAAGCCACAGGAAGAAAAGGCTGAGGAAGATAGATCCAAAGTCGACGATCTTCGTGGATCGCCTATGAGTGTGGGAAATTTAGAGGAATTAATCGATGAGAATCACGCTATCGTTTCCTCGTCTGTTGGGCCTGAGTACTACGTGGGTATTTTGTCCTTTGTGGATAAGGATCAGTTGGAGCCTGGCTGCGCCATTTTGATGCACAATAAGGTGATTGTATTTACCTCTTTCTCTCTTTTTATGATTTAGTTAAGTAGGGGTAAATTAAATTCATCGTAAATTAGGTCGGATTTAAGAATTATTTGCTGTTCACTTTCATGCTCAGAGTATGAAATTATAAATTTATAAGATTGAGGTTTTTCCTCTAGTTTTGATCTTGAACCTAATTGACTAATTGAACAATGATGAGTTTGGTATGTACATTTCATCGTAAATTAGGTCGGATAGTTAGGTGAGAAATGTACATGTGCTTTGTTAGCCCGGAAAGGTTTTGTTAGAAGTTGAAAAATCAACTCTCTCAAAAGTTTAAGTTGTTGGGAGCAAGGAAAACATTGTTTTTATACATTTATCGCTCCCTCACAAGTGTTGGCTCTATGTACCATACATGCCAAACACTTTTTATTCAATTATTGGGATTACTGGGCCTTGAGCATAGAACTTCTAGCTCTGATATCATGTTAGAAGTTATTGAAAAACCAACTCTCTCATAAGTTTAAGTTGTTGAGAGAAGTACTAACATTGTTGTTCTACATTTATCGGTTTTTACATGCATGTTGTTTTCATTCATACCTTTGAGCTGGATCTTCCAGGATTTTTGACATTTTGCTTCTATTTCAGTGTATAATATCCATAATTACATGCTTCTATTGATGTCAAACTTTCTGATCCCTTGTAGGTACTTTCTGTTGTTGGGCTCCTTCAAGATGAGGTTGATCCTATGGTGTCAGTGATGAAGGTTGAGAAAGCTCCACTGGAGTCATATGCTGACATTGGTGGATTAGATGCCCAGATACAGGAGATTAAAGAAGCTGTTGAGCTTCCACTCACTCATCCTGAATTATACGAGGACATTGGTATTAAACCTCCTAAGGGAGTCATATTATATGGAGAGCCTGGAACTGGCAAGACCTTGCTTGCAAAGGTAATTTGATTGCTTTACCCCTCCACTGTGATACTGCATATTTATGTTTAACTTATAGAATTATTTTTTTATTTGGCATGTGGTATATTTTCATGCCCTCTTGTCCCCCCTGCTAATTTTGTGTGTGATGGAGATTATTGATATCTGAACCTTTGCCTGCTTAGCCTGTTGATGATGTTTGTACTTTGTTGTAGATTCACACTTGGTTAAGATATATGTTTATCATAATTTTACTGTCTCTTAATTCTTATTTATATCATCTGTACTTCCAGGCAGTTGCAAACTCAACATCGGCAACCTTTTTGCGTGTTGTTGGTAGTGAACTGATTCAAAAGTACTTGGGAGATGGCCCAAAATTAGTCAGGGAACTTTTTAGAGTAGCTGATGATCTCTCTCCTTCAATTGTCTTCATTGATGAAATTGATGCAGTTGGTACAAAGAGGTGAGCTATTGCAAATAACATAAGGAATGCAGATTGCAGTGCTGGAAGTACTTTTAATGATTATATGCATTGCAGGTACGATGCCCATTCAGGTGGTGAACGTGAAATTCAGAGAACCATGTTGGAATTGCTTAACCAGTTAGATGGTTTTGATTCAAGAGGAGATGTCAAAGTAATTCTTGCAACAAACAGAATTGAGAGTCTTGATCCGGCTTTGCTTCGTCCCGGCCGAATAGATAGGAAGATCGAATTTCCTCTTCCTGATATCAAAACCAGGAGGCGTATTTTCCAGGTAGACATGAAACTCTTAACATGAATATAATGTAAAAATAACTCATCTTCGCTCTAGTTCTCTCCTAGATTGAACCATTCACGTGTTCTGCACTATCTTATTTGAACGATTTATCTTATTTCAGATACATACATCAAGGATGACATTGGCTGATGATGTCAACCTAGAAGAGTTTGTCATGACCAAAGATGAATTTTCAGGGGCTGATATAAAGGCCATATGCACTGAAGCTGGCTTGCTAGCTTTAAGGGAACGTCGAATGAAGGTGACAATACTCTTGACTTTGAAATGAATTTTTTTGCCAAAGTGAATTTTCTATGATTTGCACTTTTAAATGTATACTGAGCTATTTCTTTCACTGAGAACTAGACCTTGCATAAGGTCATTCATCAATCATCTGCAACAACTGTGTTAATGTCATATGTATATTTGCTTGAGTTGACCTCACTTGATTGCACATGGCAGATTAATTTGGTGTTTGACTGTTTAAAATCTGTGGTTCAGGTGACTCATGCAGACTTCAAGAAGGCAAAGGACAAGGTGATGTTCAAGAAGAAAGAAGGGGTGCCAGAAGGCCTATATATGTGAAAAGATTGTCGCACAATTACGTTATGTGTTTTGCTTTATGTTCTGAGTCTGAAATGAATTTTCAAAATTTTCTGCTTGTATTTGATATTATATGATGATTATCAGTTTCTTGAAATGTTAAGATTCCTATAGTGGTAGACTGGCAGACAATTAAATTACCTTCTCTCTTTGCGCAGTGCATCTTTAACTGTCTGGGAAAAGTTTGATTTTTTGTTTTGCGTAATAGGCTGCAATGGGTTGAATCATGGCATATTCATATTATATCCGAATTGCGGGTAAAAATGATCTGAACTATTTTTTGTAGTTTCGGATAATGTCCCCATCTGACACAAAAGCACTTTTATTTAAATGCCAAAGTTTCCAACTTTAATTTAATTTTTAAATTATACAATTTATTTTCTAAATTTTTAAATTATGTATATGGATTTTAAATTTTTGATTCACAAATATATATTTTAGTAATAAAGTTAAAGATTTATGTGTAAAATTTTAAAAGTTTTGAAATGTAATTGAAAGATTTAAAAGTTTAGGAATTAAATCGAAGTATTTAAAAATTTAGAGATTATTATATCTTTATTTAAACGAGTATACAACTAATTTACAGAATAATGTAATTGGTAGATAAAAGTTCCGAGTCAACCTGACTCTACGGCACTCCAACAATATCACTCTTCTATATGCTCATGTAGATTCCTTTCTCAATACTCATGTTACTTAATTTATAATCTAATCCCTTTTAAAGTCCCGTTAACCCAATCTATATCCATCAAAATAGTCACTTTGTAAACTATTTTTTTCCATTTCGTTTTTGTAACAGTAAATTAATTGCAATGAAAAGAAGGATCGGGTTAGTTTGATTCATTGGAATAAATTCATAGAAATCGAAGGAAAAGAAGAAGTTACAAAATGGTGATTTTTATGGGTAGGGATTGGGTTAACAAGACTTAGAATAGAATCTAAATGGGGATATAAAAGAGCGAAAATGGGAGGAATAAAAGAAGATAAAAGATTGATAGAGTTAACGTGATTCAAGAAGAAAACAGGACTAGTGTGAGTGATGGGGTTAATTTAATAAAAAGTTAAAATTATACTTTAAAAAATGTTACATGTTTATCCTGTGATTTCTTTAAGTCAACGAAGGATTTTTATTATTTTTTTAAAATAATAAGATTTTTGTATTTATTTATTAGAGAACTTAATCTATCATTCAACTTTATAATTAGACATTTATTTAGGTATGATAAATATACACGATTATAATATCCTTACATTTTACTCGTAATCTAGTTATATATATAGGTAAAATAAAATTTTGAATTATATATTTTTCTCATTTAAAAGGATTGCTGCTTATAAGCTAGCATATTAGTATTTTATAAAATTTTATAAAAAGTTATCAATAATTTGCACAGATATAATTTTACTGTAATAGCCGCACGTTAATTTGCAAGTGCGAATTTTCATAAACTGCTTTGTCTACACATCTTTTACGTGCCAATAGTGTCCTCTGCAAGAACATGTTACTTCTATTCAGTACCGTTTAAGAACTTTAAAAAAGAAAAAAGAAAAAAGATGACTCGGTTTTATTGAATACTGAAGCAAAGACAGACAACTAGGTTAGGACGCACAATTTTACTTGGACTACTACTTAGATGTACTTTATTTTATACTAGAAAGGATACATCTGCTTGCAACAAAGACTTAATTTTACTTATGACTAGTTTATAATAGGAGAAACTCTGAGCAGAGGAGTCCCCCTTATTGGTTTGGCTGCTCTTTCATCACATGTTCCTGTCAATATCCTCTAGGATAGGGATAAACTTGTACGGACTCAGTGGCTTCTCAAAGTACACATCACCTCCGGCTTCTAAAAACTCCTGCTTTTCTTCTTCACTATAATTTGCAGTAATGCCAAGCATCTTGCTGCGAACACCCATATACCGAAGTTTCTGAGCAACCTTTTAAAAAAAAAAAAAAAACAAAAATTATGCCATGATAGTTAGCATGTAATTCCCGATTAACCAAAATCAGCTAGACAAAGGGGGAGAGGTGGGATAAAAGTTAGCCAATTTGAATAAATTACGTGATTATTTGGGCAATTTTTATAACCTCAATTGCAGTCATTCCAATTAAATGCATGCCAATGACAATGAGATTGAAGCTTGCCCCACAAAAAATAAGTTCCTCCGCCTCGATTCCACAAGATACAGCTTCAGTTTCGACTCCAAAAGCAGTTAGAAGTCCCTTTTCCAATATCCGGCAGATTACTCCATTTTCTACCACAAGGGCAGTGAGCCTGTTGTTAAATGTCATAAAGGGTCGTGCTGGATCGTCATTGCCTTGAGATGATGATCCCTCATTTGGTCGCATCCTCTGATTTCCATTCACACGTCCTTGGCCCGTAGAGACAAATCCTGGTGTCATTATGTTTCAATGAACTTCCTGAACAAATCGAAAAGAAATTTATGCAAATTTAAGGGTTGGTAGTTATTTTTGGATATGTTCATAAAGTTTTTTAATGTATGCCAAATAACGTTACAGTAATGCCAGTTAAGGAGATTTGGGGATAGATTTCTCTTGAATAAGATCATGAACACCTGTGGCCACCATGCTTTGGGAATTCAAGTTCATATATGCACAAAACTTCATCAACATACCGCACCATGCTCACATTAATTTACATCTTCCTTAAAATAGTAAAATTCAAGAATTGATGAAACTAACCTATCCAATGAGCAATATATATCATGTTTAGCATAACATGGAAAACCATAACAGCATAACAATGTGCACCTGCAATTTTATGATGCAGGTGCATAATAATCTACAACTCAATATGGTAAAAAACATAGCAATGCTGAGATAAGGAAATAAAAGGCTATACAAGGTATGCTTAAAACTCACCAACAAACACTTTCGAGAGTCGATTGCATTGCAAGAACCTGAGATACAGGCTTATATAGGAAATGCTGGAAAGCTAACGAATCCTGTCCTGCAATTTCAGCAAGAACAATTTGCAGAAAATGACAAGAAGAAGATAAACGTTACCGAAATATGCGGCAAAGCAATTATGGTTATTGATATGCAAATCTGGTACACAGATTTTTCACATCCAAACAATATGTGCATATTTATTACTGAAAACAAAAGACATTAATGAGTATTGACCAACACGTGATCGGCACACCTATTTTGAGTTTACCATTTTTGTATATTTTCATGTCTTAATCAATGCACCCTACTAAGCAATTATGCGGCACAATTTCATATACAGAGTGTCCATTCAAGCAATTTGAAAATTTCTGATGCTTTTTGAAATTCAACATTTAATGTACGGTTCTAAGGAGCACGCATAACTTGGTTCTTTTCCTTTGTCATGTTTCTTCTATATGTCTACAGCATATAAGAATATCTTTCTGACAAAATATCTCAGGAAAAGATTAAAATTTCCATAAAGCTACATTCAATGTGGTAAAATAACTTGCTAGAAAAAAGGGAAAAAAGTATTGAATGGTTAAATAAGGCACAAGATATTTTTCACTGGATAAATGACTCGTCAGAACTTCCATAATATTTAGTGATTCTAAGTTTGAGCTCATTTTTTTCAATTATTCTCTATTTTTGCCTTTCTGCTCATATATACATTATCTTTATCTTGAACACGACGACATAGAAGAGAAGAGGTTTGATATTCCATACCATTGGGCTCAAGTATGTGTCTTCCTGTTTGCGACATAAATATAACTGTCCTGTCAGGTTTCAAAGCAGATGTTATTTTCGTCATCCTTGGATCAGGAGCTCCAATCCTACATCCTGACTTTGGTGCAAAATCCAATTATTCCTACAAGACAACTTATGAGAAGAATGCGTTCATTCAGAAACGTTTCTTTCATATTAAAGCCAGTTATGAATTTCATTACAATATACAGCACCAAGCGGTTTACCAGTCCAGACCAACCAACAGAAGGAAATAAAAAGTAGAAACAATTATAAAAATATTAGAATTATTAGAAAAAGTTCAAAAAAAATAGAAACTACCTACTTTCAAAGGTTATTCATATAATATACTAAATATCCAGAGACCAAATCATAAACCCGTAATTTCTTGCAAATAGACAACCTAGTTTATTTGATTCATGACTGTCGCTGGGCCTGTTCAGGCCTGAGAGATAGGATTAGCATATAAAGAAATCAGCCTCAAATGCATACTATTGAGTCATTGAAAGTACAGAAAACAACTTGCACAGTGTATACCAAACCTAACAGCAAAAGAATAGGATAAGAAACAGATTTAGATATATTCAATAAGAAAACTAAAATTTGAGGAATTTATTTTCATTTGCTTAATGAGAAGTTCTAGTGGATAAGAGAGATTTTTGACAAGACAGCAACTGTCAGAATGAGAAACATTTACCTTGTAAACATCACACTTTGGTTTACAAACCTTCAAAAAGGGCAGGCAAAGTTGTATCCTTGTAGGATACCGAGCCATTAATTCATCCTGTGTGGTATGTCGATGAAAACAGTGAAGTCATGATATCACATGACAGAAACCAATCAATCTGACTTAATGAAATGACGAGTATGGAACCTCTGGAATATAAAGACTGATCAAATCAACAAGCTATATACCTATTCGAAAAGATTACGAAAAATAGATATTATAATCGGCTTGGAATAGCTATGAAGACAATACCTTTAACAAAAAGCTTATGCACATTGGAGGTTAAGTTTTTCCATACCACAAAACATCATTTTAAAGCAATGAAAATGCCTTGTTCTGCTTTATTTAACACCTGATTATCAAGGAAAACCGTTTTGAATTAAGAGAAGAATTAAAGACTTAGAGGCATAGAGCTAAAGAACAAGTTTGAAATAATTTACTATCAAACAACCTTTTTAACCAAGCAGCTTTTAAATTACAACATTCGAAATCTAATTGAAGTACTGCAAGTATATCAGGAACGTCACCTATCGTATAACACCAAATTCCAAAAGAGTATGGTGAGAAAGATAAATTTCAACTCAGTTCACAGAAGCTACAATTAATTGCTATCATATTACTTAGTAAGAGAAGTAATAAAGAAAAAATAACATTTTACTAATTATGAAATTATATCATTGCATTTCTAGCGAGCATATTAGTTACTAAGATAAACACAGTACCAAGTTTTTTTCCCCCTTTTCTAAAAAAAATCTAATAATGTTTAATTAAGTTTCAGATTTGAAAAATACAACAAAAGCAATATCTGCACAGATACAACATTGAAAACTAAAAAGCATAAATCACACACAAGGAGGAATATGATTCTGTTGAGAGAAGCATCAGAATCTCACTAGCTTCCTCTAACACAGTACCAAGTTTTATCTAGGTGAAAATATTTCTTATTCATAGTTTGTTATGCAATGAAGAGAAATCAGCATTCAGATTTGAGCAATAGAAACCCACAGCTAGCTGCCAAAGGAAATTGTGGATGTCTAAGAAAGAACTTACCACTACCAGGTGAAGAACTGTGGACCTAATTTAGTAGAGTTAGCTCGTATTCGGCCATCTCCAACCAGAAAACCCACATTTGTTTTAATCTCATTTCAACCAAAACAGTTAAATCCGAATTATCAGAACCTCAAAAAATAATTATTTAAAAAAAAACTAGCTTCTTGGAATCAACAAGCAACGCAAATTAAGTAATAACAATATCAAAGATAATGGCTTTTGACTTTAAGTGAGGGATTTAGTCGAGCACATACGAGTACAGAAATGTAAACATAACAAAATGAGCATTGGGAGCCAAAACTTTCTTGTTTTACTTTTCTCTGGTAATCTCCGACTGATTGAACGAAAGAGGAAAAGATAAATAACTAACAACACAAATTTGGAAAATAACTATCGATACTTTTTGTTAAATTTGGAAAATAACTATTGATAAATTTAATTTAATTAACCATAATTTTAATATTACTATAACATCCTCCACCCATCCTTAATCAATTGCCATTAATTTAAAAAAAAAAAGTTAAAACTTTTATAAATAATATCAAATTTAATTATCTTAGAATATCCACAGCTAACCAAATATAATATTTGTTTACTTCACCCTATAATATAGGTACTCTATTAATATTATCTCATCTTCACTTATAATACCTTTTTATTTTTTTATAAAATAAAAAGTTAAAATAATTTTATTTTAATAGGGATATGTGACATTATATACTTAAGATTATTTTCATAACAATGAGTGTTTTGAGTAATCTGTAATTAAAATGAAATAAAAAGGTATGGACATGGAAGGATGAAAATGTTCATTACATACAAAACATATTACCCGTTACTAACTCTTTTTTGAGCTATTTATAAAATAAAAAAACTTTCTTGAGCTTAATATTTTTTTCTCCTCCATTTATTATTTTTATTGTGATAACCAATTGAGGACTCCATGTTTTTCAAAGTGACTTTTTTACAAGTTTTTCTTTTTTCGGTCGTGACATTTTTAATTTTTTAAAGTATTGTTATGCTTATGTGACATTTTCTTCTTAGTTGGCATGTTTCTTTCTTTCTATATATAACATATATATAACACATGTCGGATAAATATACGAAGACTACACTTATTATAACACATTATTATCTAAAAAATGAATCACTTCTTTAATTTTCAAAATAATTCTCACATTACACTATATAAAAAATGTGTAAAAATAAACATAAAAATAGGCAATATTAGTTTTTAATCTTACAATCTTAACAATGCAAACATTACTTAAACCATTTTTATTGGTCCAACAACGCATGAATTCTCATGGATATGGTTAACACCACCGATAAAAAAAATGACAAATGCAAGTGGACCAATCATGCAGAAATATTGCCGAAACCTTCTCTTCATATATTACAGGCATAGCTACTGTTGGTAGACTCAGTAGATTACATAATTGTACATTTACCTACCGAGTAAAACCCTACCTTAACCAACCAACCAACCCACCAGCCAGCCAACCAACTACCAAATGAAAATAGGGGCGAAAAAAATACAAAAATTTGAAAGAATGGCGACAATAAAAACGACTCACCCTCAAAATGCATTCACACACAATATACAAAATACACGCACACAAAAACCTTGTACCCCACAATTCCTGACATCCCAAACCGATCACCTAATCATTGGTTGGTGTCAATTGGAGCGCCTGTCCTTGCCTGAGAGATCCGATTAGCATATATAGTCACCAATCTCACCTGCGTGCTATTGAGCCCATCCAAGTATGGCAAGAATGCTTTCCCAAGCATGATATATATATCCACTAAACAAAAGACAACAGTCTGCACCACCCAACATCGAAGTAACATAATAAGCAACTCTCACATAATTTCTTACAAATAATAGATCTATTGGCGTCGCACAGTAACATGATAAAAATCCAAAGACAATTATTTCCTAGTCCTTTAGAATCTTCAGCAGACTAATTATAGTGAGGTAAGCTTAAAGAAAAAGTTTGACATTATAGGATGAGTAGAGAATACTCTCGAATTGAATCTCGATGCTCTTATGGAAGTGCTAGTACAGGAACAACATCAACTAACAAAACAAACTATAATCACTTACCTTGCGGACATCAGCACTCTGGTTTCCAAAAGCTTCAAAAAGCGCAGGCAAAAATGATGGCAACTGAGCCATCAATTCCTCCTGTGAAAGACGTCCCACAAGCTGCAAAAATAGACAGGACTTAATAATATAAAAGTTTGCATAAAGAGCGTATGTTGTTGGAAGGAAAAGATAATAGTCAATTTGACAAACATAAACTAAGGATATTGATGTCCAATGTTCATAAGAACTATGGGTTATCCAGTCCCAAAGGTTAAAGGTATCATTGCTTTTTATAAACCCTATCATAGTATTGTTTTTATCAATATGGAACTTTCATTTGGTTGTTTGACCCAACACTAGGTATTTAAATTGTTTATTATATTCTATTTCTATTTAGGTCACTTGTTTTTTCTTTTTACAATGCCCATATATCTTTCTTTTTTTTTTTTGGATGAGGAGACAATTTCTTTCCCATTAATCGACTAAAGCTTTGATACTATGTCAAAGTTCATAAGAACCATAAGGTACCCAATCTTAAAAGGTTAACCCAATGAATGAAGATACCATTGTTTCTCATTTATTGTTTTTTATCAATGTTTGACACACGAAATTTAAACTATTAAGAGAATACCTTTGTCAAGCAGTTTATGCAAGTAACAAGAGTTTTTTCGTCTTCAGTAACCAGTAAAGGAGCAACAACCTGAAAATAAATGAGCTAACCATCAGCAACTTTAATCATAAAAGGATTTATCCTTCATGATTATTTTAAATCATATTTATACACGTTTTTTTCCCTCTATTTCTTTATGAATTTGTATACAATGGGTTTAGGACCACATACACTTAAACATCTGAACGGATCATAATGAGATAAAACAATAGTCAAGCAGTGCTCAGCTTCATTTGACACCTGAATATTAATTACATTAGTTTCTGATTTGGAAAAGAAATTCTTTAAAAAAAAACTATGAGATAATATAAGAGTTCAAAAGAAGAATTACTTTGGGCACTGTATCCTTTGCGACATGAAGTAATTTTTCTATTACAATCTCAACAGAATCTTCCATAGAATTTTTCTACAAAAACAGATACATACAAGAATAAGTAAAAAGTAAAGAAATACAAGATGAAACAAAAACAAGAGGGATAAATTATGCAAGAATAAGATCCAAGATGATTCAATATTTGACAAAAAAGTGAGTATGCATGTTTCCATGTGCAACTGAAATTTAGTAATTTTCAGTAATGTACCGTCAAATATACCAAAACATGTACTTGCATTTCAGTCCTAAGATTTTCATTTGAAATAATTCAGCCCAAGATTCATTTGGTGAGCTAAAATGGTCCCTTGTTTTCACCAGTACTCTTTACACAATGTAATGTCAAAGAAGTTTTAAGGATCAAACTGTTCCTAAGATAGCAAAGTCTTAACTGACGGCTTGACATGGTTCGTGAAGTAGTAAAAATAATTCTGGTACTTAATAGCATAAGGCTGTCATTTCTTTATCCAGTATAACAGCATTTTGCGTGCTAAAATTAGTCCCTATTTTCACCAACACCCTTTACATGATGTAATGTCAAAGAAGTTTTAAGGATCAAATTATTTTTAAGAGAGCAAAGTTTAAGCTGGCAGCCTGACATAGTTCATGGAGTGGTGATAATAATTCTGGTCCTTAATAGCATAAGATATCATTTACTTATCAAGTATAGAAGATCACCTGGTTTTTGAGCATTTCAATAATCAAGGAAAGAGAGAGTTCCCGGACTGATGAATCAGAATCATCGAGCACCTCAAGGACACCCATTAAAATTTGATTGAAGTACTGTGAATGTATCAGGTAATACCATTAGAATATCATTGCAATTGCATAAAAATGATAGAAAACGATACATATATAACATGAGAAGTTCATTCACAAAATGCCAAAGCAGAATAAAATATGAAAAAAAATGTTATAATTCAGTATCATAAAAGTAAAACAACATAAATTAACATGGAGATATGAAAATGCCTGTTATGGCTTATTTATGTGAAGTTTTCTTAAAAAGTGAAGGAACCACGGGAACAAAATGCAGTCGATTCCTTCAACTCAACAACCAAGTTATTTATTCTTCATGGTAAGGAAAAAAAATAAGCAGACCTTATCCCATATAGACTGATCATTGGCCACAGAAGCTTCAATTAACTGGTGCAGGGCACTACGCTTACTAGCAGTAGGACTTTCTGCAGTTCCATTGCAGATCTACATGCAAATGCAAATATTACCATCAAAACAAGAAACAGAAGGTAAAATCGTTAATTATTAAATTATACAACTAGATTTATTACGACTTGTATTGTTTCTCAAAGAAGCTATCCAGGAATAAAATCAATGGAATTCATTTTCCCACTATATATTGTTTACAGATGTGAGGTGATTCATCAACAATAACTAAAGGTAAATTTTAATGTCTAAGGACGCACCAAATGAAGGATTTGTGGAATGCTTGGACCTGTTTCTGGAACAGAGTTAACCTTAATAGCTTTGAGTTTATAATTGCCAAGGTCCAACCCATTTGAGGCTTCATTATGCCCAATGCTTTCAGCCAGCTCAGTGCAATCCAAGCTCATCAGACCATTGGCATTCAAATGGGGAGTAGATGAATCCTCTATACTTGCACTACTGGCAACACTATCCACCATGCAAGTTAGGGGAACCAAGTTTTGACCCATGGAATTGGTGTTATAAGATAGATCCTTAGTTTTCAAATTGAGATTAATGCTGGAACCAGTGTCAAAACTCTGATACAAGTTATCCTGGATTTCATCAGAGGCTGCTTGGCCAAGACTGCCTGTGACCAAAGCAGTTTCCTGAGTAGAACCCCACTTCCTCCCACTATCACTATCGAGAGAACCAGCAGAATACCGGTTATAGTAACTCTTCTTTGAGAGACCAATATATCCTTCTTCAGAAGTGGTACCAACAACATCAGAAGGGTCATAAATGGATTTGAGTCGTTGCTTCTCTCTCTTGTTCTGCAAAAAGTTCATCAAATCCACTTCAATACGAGGAGTGTGCTGTTTCAAGGCTCGTCTTAAGGAATTCTGCTCTTCAATAGATAAACTAAGAATAAAATTCAGTACAGCTGTTGCATCATAGTGGGAGTAAATAGATATAAAGCATGTAATAGCTGCTTCTTTTAGCTTAATATTTTTAGCATGGACCAATGGGGCTAACTTAGATAACCAAATCTTTAGGATGCCACTGTTACCAGAACCTTCAAAATTCACAGCATGCTTTTTCAAGGAACCAATAGCAAACTCAATAACAGCTAATTTAGCCTTTGGTGATCGCTGTTCATCGAGCGAACGGAGTAAAGCAGGCAAAAGAGAATCTATGCTGTAAGTTTTGCTCACTATATCCAGAGTGGTTGAGCAAGGTTGCCTAACAAGCTCTTTTGGGTCAATTAACCGTGAGAAAACATGGGGAAGGATCCTTTCAATGTAGCTTTCAAAGGGTTTTCGACAAGTTGGAATAATATCTGCCAACGTTGAAAGAGCTGCCTGTGCAACTTTATGGTGGGGATCATCCAAGTGCTGGAAAAACAACTTCATTACCTTTTCGAAATTTTGAATGACCTCTTGAATTCCCTTTGGTCCTTGCTGCAACAAAGAGCGAAGATAATTAAATGTAGCAACCCTAGCACACCAGTCAGAAGATGGACTGATCCCCTCACTGAGAGCCTCCATAAGGGATGCAGGACCATCTACATAATTGGACACCTCCCCAACCGTAAGCTGGCTATCTTCAAAACTTCTCCTGCCTGCAGACATTCGTCCAGCAACATGCTTTCTCAGGAGTGGCCTTTGGAAGTTAGGCACGTAACTGTTGTGTGAGTTCCCCTCTTTGTACTGTGTTTCAAAATATTGCCTCTCAAATTGAGGGTTCATAAATCTCCTAGCCTCCTTAACGTCATTGTTCTCCTCAATGGAATCCCTGTCCTGGAGTCTATCAGAAGGCCTCTTAGCTGTGTATGAAGCATGTGATGACAAAGCTTCAGCTGAGGCATTCCTACTATATGATGCCTTAGCAGAGTCTTTAGAAGCTTGTATTTGATTGATGATATCAGACATGCCCAAGACACCATTGCGGTTACCTTTGTTGATAATAGATGCTGTTGAATCTGTCATCAAAGAGTTTGTGAGATGATTAGAGGCTGGTAGAGCAGCAGGGAATGGTGGCTCACGAGAAGAAGGAGGTTCAACTCCTGCACTAGGGCCAAAAAAGAGAAATTTAGCAGCTCAAAAACAATTTCAGCTATAACAAGTCAACCATGACATAGAAAGTATCAAATTGATGAGTCAGGGTAACAATATTGACAATTGACTGTGGCAAAAAAAAAAAAACTAACACAAGATAGGAAAATAGTTTTAGGTACCTAGATCCAGGCTAGATGACCGAAAACTTGAATTATGTTTCTCAGACAAATCTAATCCTCTGAGCATGCTTTCAATTGCAGTGACCTTCTGTTTGCTTGAATGCAACACACTTTCCAGACTCCGTTCAGTACCTTTACCAAGAGACTTCGATTGTGATGCCAGTCCAGAAGAGAGGGACATTCCAGTAGGCAAACTTGAAGTTCTGTCCATAGCAACAATAGCAGAAGTTCCATATCCAGGTAAGTTAGAAGGAGCCGATGGCTGACTGAATCTATCACGAATGGATGGGGATGCATGCCTCCTATGCATACCCCCATCCTCTTCATTGATTAACTGTGCAAGAATTTCATTTTAGACAGCAATATCATAAACATGATACAAACAATAATATCCTCAGATGAAATAAATCAAGTACCCTTTGAATAACAGGGTCAAAGGATGAAAATAAGCGTCTTGAACGTTCTGGCCAAGTCTTCGAAAACATTCGGTAGCACATTCTTGCAGTCACACGAACCTGAAGAGGTTCATATAATAAAAATTTTGAGGAAGCCAGCAGGAGTCAATAACAAGAAAATGCATGCAACATAAACATCAAAGAATCCAATGATGAATATCTACAATTACAAACGAACTTAATAAGCATACGACAAAAGGACAGCTCTATTATTATTAACATGCAGTGACAGAGCATCAACTCCTAAAATCGGGATTGTGTATCCATCCCAGCATTAGAATTATGTGATGCTTATTGCTCACACATTTAAAAACTACCATGGGGCATGTATAGATGTAGGCCAGAACCAAAAACAAAGAAACAGAGTAGGGCACCCTAATATTCTCACTACAAAGCCTCCAAACACCATATAAAGAATAATTGCAAACTTAGGGTAATCAGAAGGTTTCATTGGAAAAATGCCAATAGTTACAAACATTTACATACAAAATTAGTTTTGCACTCTGCCATTGATAATGAGATTAATGCTCAATCTTTAAAAAAAATGCCAAATCACCTAATTGAAGTGATGCAAGAAAGCACACGATAGATACCTCGCTCATTGCATCTGCAACACAACACTTTATAAGATCTTCATAAAGGTCAGCCGCACGCTGTATTTCAGGAGCATCAGCCCAATATTCCAGTATCAGGAGTGCATATTCACAACACCTGATGGAAAAGGAGTAAAAATTGTGAGTGAACAATAATGAAGGCATTTCTATTCTTGCACCTGAAATCATTCCAAATTCATACCTTGCACGTAGAACTGCATTACGGTCATTTTTTGCACAGTCAGCAATGCGAGGAAGCACCCGTGCTACTTTGCAGTTACGCAGCATCTGAAGAGCACAGATGTTAAGGTGCAAATATACATGTTTAAGAGAAAGGAACAAGTATATGATAATAAATGTTACCGTTTTTATGCAGTTGTCTGCAGACTCTGCAATTACAAGCACAGTAATCACAACCAGCTTGAAAAGGACCTGATTATCATCTGATATAATTAACAAAAAGATTCAAACAAAAAGGAATTGCCTTTTACAAAAGGGTGGGAGGGGCAGGAAGAAAAGCATCAACTTACAAGAATGAACATCTCTGCACATGCCTCAAAATCTCCCAAGAGGTCCTTTGACAAAAAACATAACAGATGGCATGCCTAGAAATGCAAATGGAAAATAATTAAATATAAAACTACTTTCGGCCTAAGAGCAATCATAATGGAAAGTAAGTAAAGTAAGGACACACAGCTCATAAGATTAATTGTTTATTTTCCAAACTTTGTGATGAACTGTAAGGGACATTTTTAAAGGTTCTATTACATACGTTTCAACTTCCAGAGAGCTGCAAAATAATTACTAATTTTTGCCTTGTCCTAAATTGCCCAAACATATAATACTTACTTTACCAGTAGTGCATACCAAACATAAGTTTTATTCATGTCATCACTTTTGCAAGCAAATCTAATAAGGCTACACTATTCCTTTTCAAAATATGAACACATGGAGATGCTTCATTACCATATTAAAAATTACCACTACTGAGAAACTAAACATTTTTAATAAACTTGGAAAATGGAACAGTATAAACCTATTCTAAAAAGGCTAAAAGAAACTGGGAGAAACCAATAAACAGGCTCCTGGAACATAAAAATGCTAGTTAACCTGCTTCACAATGGTAGACCTTCGATCAGATAATTGCGTGCTCAAAGGACAAACAAGCTGCTTTAATAGTCCTCGAAAACACGGATAGTCAGCAGCACCTAATAGAAAATAATTATCAAAATCAATTATATTAATCTCATGGGGGCAAAAAACCTCAGGTCAATCTATTTTCAGTCGTTTATGAACCTCATAGAAGGAAAAAAACTCACGATCAATCTATTCTCAGCCTCAGGCTATTTTCTTATGAACTATATGAAAGATGGAGGAAAACTACAAAGCTAATAAGCTAATAAGCTACTTAGCTACAGCTGATACATCGGCCACATTCAGATGTTTATCTATTTGTTTCAAATGTCACATATTCCAATAATGGAACAAACAAAAAATAAGAACCTCACAACATAATGGCATGCTGAGTAAATATTATGATATAAAGACACTGGCTAACAATAGTTGCTTTATTAACAAAAAACTTAGGTGACAACAAATCCAACAATAGTCTAAATAATTTTCAAGTGGATATTATTTTTTTTATTTTTCCCCTTCTAGAAAGGAAAATGGCTGATGTGTGCTTAAATGAAGGGCCACAAACCTCCATAAACAAGCCCTTCAATTCTTTGCAGTGCAGCAATTCGGATGGACCAGTCTTTCTCTGGTACGAGAGTGGCAACAATTTTTTCCATCTCCCTTATTAGCTCCTTCTCTGAGTAAACTTTAATAGGTTCAATTGGTTTCTCAGTGACATCTTCAGCTGCCCAACATGTGGAATTTCGTGAGCAACAACAATAATGCAAACTATCAACTTTACAGTTACAACATTCTCATGAAAAAAGCATATGGTCTCGTGCTAAAAGATCAGGACAGCAAAATATTGAGGTCTAAACATTCTAACCTCCAAAAAGAGAGGTCTCCCTTGCTGAACTCTTTGCCTTCGGACTACTTTTCTTAGGGTTAACACCCACAGACCTCACTTCTACAGCAGAAAAATTGTTTTTGAGTCCATCCATGGAGCGAATCTTAGGTTCAATTCTCTCTAGTCTTGCATTTATATCTTTCATCTGTATATTACCAGTGTAAATAGAGAATAAAACCAACAGAGCAACAGAATAGCAATAATTCCATAGTGTAAATATGCCATATATCACACTTTATCTTAAATTTTATTGCAGTGAAAGCATCTAAAATAATTAATAAATTACGTCATAAACAGAATGTGGATATGATCAGCAGGAGATATGGCATGTACCATAGATGAAGGAAGGTGGTGCCGATGAAGTTCATCACGGAATTGAGGCCCAGCCTGTGTATACATCTCCTAGAGAGGGAAAAATATACTCAGATTAGTTCAAATTAAATTAAAGATCAATCTGGGTCTGGCACCTATATACAGGTCTATCTGATACCATACTTAAGCTTTAATCAATGAACAGTATCATCCATCAAAATGAGAACCAAGCACCTCTGATCTATGAGTGCCAAGGTAATAAAATTGACGTCTGCAGAATAATTAACTTGAAAATGTAATCAAGACCCCCCCAAACAAAAAAAGAAAAAAAAATTGGTGACAACCAAGAAGGCAAGAATCACTAACCTCAATGCACAATATAGCTGCTTCTCTAACACCAGGATTTGGATCATTCAACATCTGCAAAATCTGATAATAAAAAATACAGAACATCCATTACATCTCCATATAAAAAAAATGGAACATTTAAGAAAAAATTGCGTTAATGCTAGTATGAGGAATCAAACATACAGGTGGAAGTATAGAACGCTGAAGGGTTAGCTCAGTAGATGCAAAAAGAGCAATAGCTGATGTAACAGTCCGTGCAAACTCCTCTCGAACTCTCCAGCTTTTGTGCGTCCAGGCATAAGAACCTGCTCGTTCAACAATAATTGTCGGAGAAGAAACCTGCCAAAAACACATTAGCTCCAGCCCTTTTTTTTCTAGAGAACGATAGTATTGAAACAGACCAAGAAAATTATATCACAGAAGTATGCCAAAAATTATTATGATGAAACAATAAAGTGTACATTCCAGCATACTGATGCATGAGGATGGCTGAAACGATCTAATAATGAGTAAATTTGTAGACCATTTGTTTGTTAATTAATTAGCCTTCCAGCCAGAAAACTCTACTATTTTTGTTCAGAATTGAATTTTCAATTTTTTAAACTATTGCTTGAGGATTTCCTCTCTTAGTGAATACAGTTTTTGGATTTAGTCATTATTACTTCAGCTTAAATTTTGGTTGTGCACCACATACCACTTCAAGTCTTCAACCTTCCAAGCCTTTTATTAAATTCAAAGGATAATTCAATCCAATAAAGAACACTTAAAACAGGAAATTTTAAGGGTTAAAAAAAACATAACCTTCCCAAACAAAAAAACAATTAAAAGAATAATACTTTATTCTACACGCAATACAAAATATTCATCGTTGACCAACAATGACAATTGATAGATGCCAAGTGTATCAAACAAATAAAACACAAATTAATTTTAAACTAGGCCATTAAAGTTAATGCAAAAGAAGACTTAAGAAACATAATGAAAATAACATTGATTCCATCAAACAAACATAAGTAAGCAAATTCCCCATTTTCTAATCTCATTGTGAACTATCATGAATTTGATCTGGTCACATGCACAGGTAAAACAGAGTCCAACAACAACAGGATTGGGAATCAGATAAAAATGAGCAATACCTCCATCAGAGTAAGTAACAACCTCCTAGCAGCATCGCGCACGGGTTGTTTACCATCACCCAATCTCTCAACAACGGAAGGAACAAGCGCATTAAAGTGGAGCTTAAAATGCTCACCAGAGAGGACAGCAGCCGATGCAATTGCTTGAAGAGCACCCTGAGATACTCTAAAATTATTGTCCTTAAGAAGATCCAAACAACAATCAACCAAAGCCGTAACCTCAGATGAACTCAAACTCTTTCTCGAAGCCTCGAAAAGTTGATGGAGTCTCTGAACTCCTGCCATGCGCTCCTTAGTATCCTTAGCGCGTGCGAGTTCAAGCGCTTCCTCCATTGGAGATACAGACAACTAGAGCTTACTTGCTCCAGAAGCGTTGATCTGGTGCCACCTTGCTCGGATCTGGTGAAGAATTAGCGGATTGAAGTGGAATTTAGGGCATGATGAGACCAATTAAGAAATGCTTTGGGCAAAGCCGCTGGATTTAGCGGCAGTTGACTGTATCGAATTCTCCAACTGTTAATGTTGGAGTTGGTGAAAGAGTGAGCGACTGAAAGAGAAATGTAGAGAGAAAGCGTAAAAGGATTAAGCCTCAAATTACACACACACACACACAGAGAGAACGTGCTTTTTTAACTTCTTTTTTCTTTTTCTTTTTTTAAAGAACCGAAAGGGGAAGTTATCTAATTTAATGGATGAAATACCAATAACTACAATGTATGTTTTTGTATATTGTAAACGTATTATAACTTCAAAGTTTTCACCTAATAAAATGTAGACTTATAGAAGAAAAACGTATAAAACCTAATTTTTTTATTTTTTAAGTAAAAATATAAGTTAATAAATTAAGTTACTTAAAAATTTAATTAATTTTTTTAACTATTAAATTTAAAGAATTGATACAATTTTTGAAACAAATGATTTTCTATTATTTCATTTGAATTTTATTATATGTATTATTAAAATAAAAACAAAACAAAAAAAATTAAAAGAAAGAAAAATATAATAATGGGTGACCTCTCATTTAAAACTAAAATTTATCGTCTTCTAGTAAGATATTGCTTGAAGATTTCAGAATGACAAATCCAATATCTCTTCTTCATTGAATTTATTTGATCCAATTTAACCATTTAATTAGTTTTTGCTTTGCTTTTGCAAATGTTCAACTAATTATTCTATTTTGACTTCTATCTTTTTGATAGAAGCTTCCACATAGTTCAAGAGTTGATTGGTTTTAGAATGATTATCTCTATATGCTTGAATAACAAAATTTAAATTGTCCTCTAAGGTTAGTTTATTGGGAAGACTTCTTAGAATATGTTAGTTGAATTGATAGCTTGACTGATTTGAGTTTTGGGCAAAAAGATGATAGTTTTGCCTCTAAGAGAAGTTAGGATGATTTCTCCACTCAAGATTGTAGGTATTTGAATTGAGGTCGAATATTGGTCTTTGTTGATATGCTCTCAAAACATTAACTTGTTCAGGTTTAGATGGTGCTTCTTCTTGATATGGACAGGTTTCAGTACCTTGTCCTGTGTTGCTACACAAACCATAATATTCATTGTTAGTGTTGGTTTGCATAATGAGAATGACAACTTGCTTGGTCAATTGAATAATTTGTCATTGAAATTCATTATTGGAATTGATTTCATAAACTCTGGCTCCTCTCACTCGTAAGCTTTTCTATTGAGAATTTGCACCTAACATCTCAAAGAAGTTGTACATCTCTGAGACTATTTTCTCTCTCATAGCTCCTCCAGCAACGTTGTGGACAATGATTTGGCATTGCTGCGTAAGTACATTGTAAAATAATTGGTTATGCAACTGTAGGGAAAGCTTTGATGGGGACATTAAGTGAGGAACAGTTTGAACCTATGCCAAGTTTCATGGAATGGTTATCCTTCCATTTGAGAAAGTAACAATCTTTGCTATCAGTTCTTATGTTTTTTTGTGGGAATAGAATTTTCCCATGAATTTGTTGTAAATGTCCTTCTAGGTCATCACAGAACCTGAAAGGAATGACATTAATCAAGCTTTGGTATTGTCTTTCAAGGTGTAAGGAAAACACTTCATTTTAAGTTAATCCTCGTTTAGAATACCGATGGGGAAGGTTTGGATTGTGGTATAGAAGTCTCTAATGAAAGAAAGAGAATCTTCATTAGGCAGCTCATAGAATGAAGGAAGCATAAAAAATGAATATTTTTCAATTCATAATTCTGAGCAACCTCACCCAGTTGGATAGCATCAGTAATTGTGTCAATTACTGGCCGTGTAAACATCTTCATGGTGGTTTCCCTAACATATGGGTTTTCTCCCATTTCTATTAGTTCTGATAGATAATTAAAACTTGGTTTTGTATTTGGCTCAAAAATAGACTGATGGTTAAAATCCAGCCTTGTAGACAACTATTTTAATTAATAAATATTATTTATGTATGGTGTAAGAGGGTTTTCTAAGGATTTCTTGCCTTGTATAGACTTTTGAAAGCGTAAATTTAAAACACTTATCAATTAAAAAGAATACTAAAATAACTATACAAAAAAATTAAAGAAAATATATATAGTATTTAATACAAAAATATTAAACAAATAAGTTAAGTTAATTTATAAGTTAAATAGTATAATTAATATTAACTAAGAGTGTTCTAAAAAAATAATGGTAAGAGAGCCTCTTTAAAGACCATATTTCTAGACAGAACAACATTTTCAAAAAAGACTAGTGGCACAGAGGTTTTCAAGAACGAATTTCCTTAACATAACTCTCTTAAAACTTTATTTTTCATGTTATTAAAATCTAAGTTAATTAGTTTTCTATTAATATAATCTAAAAAAGTTAATAATTAAAAAAATTGTATAGTATTTTATTTATTTATTTATTTATTATAGCTATTTTTTAAATAAAGAATTTTTTTAATTTTTTTAATTTTTTTAACTCAAAATAAATAAATAAATAAAATCACAATTATTTACGACACAATTTTTTTTCAAAATTTTGATAAATAATTTAAAAAACGATATTCTTTTCTTGACAACGTCACCAAAACTTGATGAATAAAACCATCAATGTTAATCTTCCAAATACTTTGGTTTTATATTTGTAAAACTCTCACAGACACATGAATCATTTTATAAAAAATGACAAGTATATTCTCAATGTCGATCTAAGGAAGAAATATATGTGATTTTTAATTTATTATTTAAACTCTTAAAAACAAAATTAAATCTTAAATATCCTGTCACAATGTTTTGGTCTTTGTATTTCCTAATCTAATAATATAAAAAATAAACATAGATATAGATTCAATAAACAATCATGCAAATTTTTATCATTTATATTAGTTGAGTATTTATAGACATAATAATTAAGTTAATTATGTTTACTCATATTATTTAGGTTATTAAAGATATAAATTGATATTTATTGATTCTTCTTTTTTATATAAATGTCACATTTGATGGGGTTATATATTCTTTATTAATTAAACAAATCAATTAATACATATGAGTTAGATCGGTAATTAATTTGATTAATTAAATTAATTCTTTTTTTAATAGATTAAAAATGAACCATTTAAATGACACATTTGTTAGGGTTAGACATTTTAAAATTTATTCAAGGTGTCCAAACTAAACCTTAGAATTTAATTATCCGAGTACTAATTTTTAAGTTTTAAAACCATCATTGAAAATATGTTATTAATATATTTTTGAATAATATTTTTTATAATTTTTTTGAAATAAAGTTTTACTCTAACTACAAGACGATTGTATTAACAAATAAAAAAACACTACTTTATTCATGCATTAATAAAATAATTATTCATAAAAAATATTAAAATAATTCTCAATAAATTAAGAAATTAATCGTTAATAAAATTGAATAAAAAATTCAATCTAACAAAATTTGTTATAAGCAAAGAAAAATACTACTATTAATACGGTAGAATTAAAGAGAATATAAATATAATTTAATGAGTATAGAGTTTGTAATACGAATTTTCAATATAAATATAATTTTTGATAAAAATAAATATAATAAATTATTAATTTTTTTCGTATCAAACAATAAATATGATTCTATTTATATAATTCATACATAACTAAAAAATCAAACATAAAGAATTGTCTAGATTATAATCGTAATTTTTTTCAGATTCAAAGAAAATAAAGATAAAATATATTTTTATTTAAAATATAAGTCAAAATTTCTCTAATATCAAATCATTATTAACTTTATAAAAAATTTTAATTAGTGTAAAAATATTTTTTATTATAATTTAATATATATATATATACGAATCATTTTAATTATCTTTGAATCTATAGTAACTTTATAATTTTATATTCTTAATATATAATTTAATGTATATAATATTATTTAATAATCCACTTTTTTATATATATTTGTAATTATATATATATATAAAAGTAAATAGTCTTTCATCAAGTCTATTTTACACGTAAGTATAGATTTCTAAAATTATAATTTAAGTAATTTTATTTTTCATAAATTCTATTAGTAAAAAGATTACAAAAGAAACTGTAGCACTAAACCCCTCCCTTGTGAACAATAATTACCTCAGTTTATATATCAAAATCAAAGCAACAAGTTTAACGACTTCTTGAATTTTGAGCCACGATAATAACAAGAATTTGTTATCAATTAAAACTATTTTCGTAAAACACTGTTAATTTAATTTTTTTTTTTAATTTGCGAGGAAAGTTCATCGTATGTGAGTAATGACCTGGACGGTTTTACTGTATAAAATGTTTTATAATATTATTATATCATTCAATATTATTCACGTATCATAATTATAACAATTATTTAAAATTTAATTAATAATTAATTGTAATGGTACATTACGGTTATATAAAATTACTCCAATAGTATATATTGTATGCCCCACTTTTTTATATGGACCCCATGTCGATGCTACTACATTGAAAATGAGTTTAAACAGAATACTTATTAACAAATTGTTTGTTCACGGGTCATTAATTCATAATTAAAGTCATCATGATATTAAAGCTTAAATTCACCGTTCATATGAAAGGGATCTTTTGGACATAACTGGGAAAAAATAAAGTTGTCCAGTTTCACTGCATGTTAGGTTCGCCGTTATGATTAGGGTTTGTAAAGCACGTTAGCGGTATATCATGTCGGAAACTATACAAATTTACATATATTTTTCACTTATATATGTTCTTATTATTACGTTATGTGTGTAGTAAAATCTTAAAAAAATCATACATTTTTAATTATTAAAATAATATTGGCACATATATGATACACTAAAAGAAATATAACAACTAAAATTAATGAGTGTAAAATTATTTAATATTTACATGCTTCTCTATTGCCCTATTTAATCAATCTTTTCACGTGCAATTCTAGACAAAAATAAAAATAAAAGAAATGAAAAGAAATTATATAAGCTTTTGATTGACCAAGTTCAGTAAATAAATGCTTGTTCTTTGTCCTTCGTTATTATTCCTCTGCACCATCACTCCAGTTGTTTACTGTTTTTATTAATTATATTAAATACTTATATATTTTTTTTATAAAAAAAATAGACTGATTTTATATTTTATTAACTAAAATATCTAATTATTATTTATTATATAAATAATAAATAATTTATTTTGGATGCTTTTAAACGTCAATACATTTATTATATATAATATTGTTTGATATTTTTTTTTTAAAACAAAATTTAGACTTAAGTTTCATTAATATGAAGAAAAAAAATAGTCAACATTACTAGTAACAAGTACTTGAAAGATTGAGCACGAGTACACCCATAGCAATCAAAAACATTAAAAAAAAATAATCAATAAAAACTTTTATTTAGTACTCAAAACTTAAACGTTAAGTTGAAAGTGATTAAAAAGCACATTGAAGTCCTTCAAAACGGATGCAACTTTTGATTCAAAAATAATAAAGGTTTTGCTCTTTTAAATCTTCCACTATATGAAGACAACTAAGTTAATGATAGTACTTTTCATTCTCAGAGATTAAGAATTCAACCATAATATCAAAACTATCCTCCACAAACAACCTATCTATCTAATTTATTTAATAGAAACTAAGAATCATCCATCTAAAAATGCATTATTGGTAAAAGAATAATAAACATAAGATAAATTTAACTCTTTTTTTACACAAATGGCATATGATCTGAACATTTATTTTCAAAAGGGAAGATCTAACTGGTAAAATGTTATATAAATATTGCAAAAGGAAAGTTTTGAGCTTATTTGGTATTCTCAATTTTCATATAAGTTTTCAACTCTTCTCGATCCACGTATTTAGAATTTATAACACATTTAAAGACATAATGACTTCAAAGTTATTGGGTTTTAGGAATACACCCTATATCTTAAATTCAAGTCTCCCGTTCTACCATATCTAAAACAAAAAAAAATTGATAGGTTTAAATTTAAATTGATTCAAATTAATTACTTTATCGAATAATTTTTTATTAAAAATCTTTAAATTTCGGGATCCAATTTAAATCTATAAAAATCATTCGGTTTCCGTTGATGTTGTTGAATGATTTGAAGGAATTGGTTTTATGATGTCATCTAAGGAGTTTTAGCTTTTCTGCGTTCTATAGTTGGCTAAGCTGCCCTAAATTTGTGGTCTTTTTGCTTCAAGTATGGATTATTTCTATTTCATGCTACTATCTGGAAGTTAGAATGGGGTAAGCAATTAGTATCTCACTCTCACAATATATTAGATTAGGTATTGATTCACAGCTTTTATCATATGTCTATTCTTTTTGAATGGTTGTTTGTATCTCTCAATTTAGCCATCAATGAAAATAATTATACAGTAAAAAAAGGGACTCATACAAGTTCTTAGTTTAAAGAGTATTCAAAAGTTAATGCATAATTATTATGTTACTATTGTTTTCAAAAAGCTTACACTTATGTTTGGTATGGTAGGCCAACTCGAGTTGAAGTTAACAGTTTGGGTTGTAACGCACTAATAAATAGGAGGTTGGTCCCAAAGAATCACTCTTTTTATAAGGTTGACAACCAGTTTAAACTTAGATCGATCTCAATATATAAAATGTTATATTTTATATCGATTGTATCTTCCTAACATCTATATATATATACACATTATGTAATCGATACATATATACGTATGTTTTATAAATAAATTGACTTATTATGAAATCTACACATTCAATCAATTATTCTGACTTCTTTATAAATTCTCTTTCTATAAATCGGATCAATCTCAAACAACTTATATATAGGAATAAATATTTTAATAATAGATAATTAAAACTATAATTATTTATAAAAAATGATATATTTTTTTTTAAAAAAAATCGCAACCGATTAGACTTTAATCAAAAATGGTTATTATAATATCGAAATTGATATATTAATATTATATTTTTATATACCTATAATTATATAAAAAAAATTATTTTAATATTAGAACACACAATTAAACAATTAGGTTAAATTTTATTTATTTTTATCCATATAATTTTTTATTTTATTTAAAAATATGTATTAATAGTTAAATAATATAAATTAATATTAATAATGTAAATATTTTGTTAACATTTTAATTTTTTTAATCACAAAAAATCTACTACACGGTTACAATCCACGTTTGTTATACAAATCTTTATAAGGGAATTCATATTTAACTTTTTAAAATCAGGATAGATATAGAATCAACAAAAAGGTTCCTTGAAATATTTAGAGACTTTTGTGTTTTTTTTTTGTTTTGCGAAAAGTTCTTACATAATAAGTTAACTTTTTAGAAAGTTATAAATTAATATTAAAATTATATAGATATACGTTATTATTACTTTAATTTATTAATAGATATATAAGTAGTTTTTTTTAAATATTTTAAAAATATGAAATAAAATAATACAAATTAGGATTTACACCGACAAACTAGTAATTTTATCATTTTTTTAAACATGACTTAATATTATTTTATATTATTTTATAAAAGAAAAAAACTTCTAATACACTACTTAAAAAAAATCTGTGTATCTTTATTAAAGATAAGGTATCGCTTAGTTTTCTATCCCATTTTTTCTTCGATTGTGTTATTTTTGTTCTTTTTTAATAAGATTTCCGTGTAAAATCTTTTAGATTTAGATTTATATTTATGTTCAATCGTTATAATAGAGGTTATAATAGAGATGAGTTGTAGGTTGTACCTAACCTTAGTTCATCAAATTTTTATGTTAATTTGATTCAACTCATGTTATTTTTAAATAAGTTAAGTTTAGTAACTATTTGAGAAATTTAAAAAAATAAAATTTATAATAATAAAAATAACACTTTAATAGTATTAAAACGTAATCCAATTAAATAACATTTAAAATTGAATTGATTTAAATGATTGTAATTCAATTTAAAAAGAATTCAACGTGAAATGATGTATTAAATTTTTTTATGTTAAAAATATATTAAGTTAACGTAGAAATATTATTTACATGGTTACAAATTTTAAAGATTTTTTTATATTATTTATCCTAATTATTTCTATCATTTTAATTTTTAATCTAAGTGAGATGTCAACTTCAAATTAACTAAATTAAAATACTGCGAAACTTGTAAACTCCTTGATTTTTTGGGATTGAATGGAGCAAAAATGCAATTTCTTGAAAAGTAATATTTATTTTATTTTTGGGCAAAAGGTTACAATTTTTTATAAAATTAGCACAATAATTTTATTATTATTAAGTTAGGTAAATTAAATCTCTTAATAGTTTAAAATGAGTATTTTATTTTTATAATTTATGAGTTAGATACTATTAATTATATTATTATAAAAATAAATACTTTTAATACTATAATTTATTAAAATGAATATTTTTGAGTCATAAAAATATTAAAATTAAGCATTTATATAATGTATAGATTTTATAAATAACAAAATTATAGATATCCAATTTAAATTATGGGATTAAAATAATGACTTAAAAATAAAAACTGAAATATTATGAATTTTTTAAAAAAATTATGAAATCTATCATATTCAATATAATAATTGCCCAATTAAATAACTTAAATACTTACGGAACTTCCGATCGCTTGCTTAATTTTACTTTTAGCTTCGAAGAAAGTGAAAGAAGGAACATCAAGATTCAAAATCAAGTCATGAAGGTGATATTTCAATGCAGCTGGATTAAAATGGTTATTTGTTATTATGATATTATTTTTCTATAATAAAAATTTAAATTATTAAAAAAATAACAAAAGATTAAATTTATCTTTTGATATAATTAAAGGATTACTTGAAAAAAAAAGACGATTAAAGGATTTATGTTGTAAAAAAAAAAAAACTTTTCCTTTCAGTTCCAAACGCGTAAGGTTATTAAGAGTTAATACGAAAATAACACAAATTTACAGATGTGGAGAAACAAACTTCGCGCTATGACAACTGTTTCTTTTTCTTTACGAAATAAAAATTGAATCTGTTTCTTATGATCTTACCTGTCACTGCTAAAAAGTGGTAGTCGAAGCGTTAGGGTTAGGGTTTCCATTTTCTCAAGCCTGCAAATTTGTGAGACCAAAAATGCGGCCTAATTGTTGCCACTCATCTCTCGCTTTCCTTCTCAAGTTATTTAATTTTCTGCAAGCTTTCGTAGGATTTTCAATCATAATTTACTCTATATGGATTCTCAATCAATGGAACAATCATATTCCAATTTCTCCTCCATCTCCCGCTCCTCCTCCGAATTATGCGTCTCTGTCCCTCCTTTCCAACCCAAAAACAGCTAGTTTTTCCGATCAGATCGCTTCATTGCGTCTTGTCCTCGATTTGGTTTCAGGGTTAGACGGAGGTCGCGAGCTCAACTTGCAGTCATTTCAGCTTCCCACTCCTTGGTATTTCTAAATTTCTAACATTTGTGTTTTAATTACGATTTTTTGGGGATGTTGAGTTGTGTGCGCTCAAGCTAATTATTATTTTGTCAACTTTGATTTCGGATTTTAGTTGGGCTACAGGATCTTTGCTGATATTGTTTTGAAGCATTGTATGGTAATGAATTTAGAGTTTACTGAAATGTCACTTAAATGTTCTTAATATAATCTTATATGGTAGTCAGCAAAGCTGAAGTGGAAGTAAGAAATGTTAGCAGCTATAAATGCTTTGAACTTCACCCACCAACTTTCCCCTTGTCTAATGTTACTTGTTTGGTATGCTATCAAGTCAATTCGTAGGTCTTGCGACTCGTGCCATGTATAGCAATGAATTCTCATTCCTTCGATTTATGAAAATGTATTTTTTGGGGGTACTCGACTATCATTTAACTGGTTGGTGTTAGATTCTGAAGATTTTCTGATTCTTCCAAATTGTTGACGATTGTTTCAGTAGAAATTTCGAGAGATCTTGTGTGGAAGTTTGGGTCTGTCACTTTGATTATTTAACAAGGTCTTCTTTTCTTCTTGCAGGTTTATCTATTCTTTCATGGGAGTGGGCATTTTGTTGTGTTCTGTTACTTTTATAGGTTGCATTGCAGCTGAAGCAATTAATGGCTGCTGCCTGTGTTTTGTATCCTTCGAATTTATGGTTTTCTGTTTCTTGTGAGCTTAAGAAATGATTTTCCCTTGTCTGCAAAAAAAATGCTATGTGACAGACGTATAAAAATTCTACTCTTAGGGGACCTTTGCAAAAATTGTTATGTGCAAAAATGATTTATACGTTTGTAAACATATAAAAAAAATGCTATGTTCAAAAATGTGTTTTGTAGCATGGATTAAGATTTATTTGTTTGTTTTTTAAGGGTAAAATTGGAATAAAAAATGGGAATGAGAATGGGAATGGAATAAGGATTACCAAAGGGGTAGTGAAATTGTTATTCTTTCTCTTTTAGTAATGGATTTCATTTCATTCTTAATCTATAACACAACTAAACATATGATTGTAGGATTCAATTCCATTTCCACTCCCACTCCCATTTCTACCACCCAAAGATGTTAATGTAAATTGATTTGAAATGACTTTATTTTTTATCCAGAATTTCATTATGGAGCTTATATTTTACATTTCCCCCTTAACTCTTTAAACTCGTAGTATACCCTACTTAAAACTGTAGTCATCATGTTAGAAGCAGCTTTGGTGGCATTCATTGCAATTGATGATCATTGGGAAATGGTATCTCTCTTGACCTTCTCTATTTGATACTTTCTAATGAATTCGTTGGCTTACAATATGTATTGAATTATTCTATAAATCTTAGGATCTTCCATTTGACCCAACTGGCGATCTTCAGAGTCTTAGATCTTTTGTAGAAAACAACGTTGAAATCTGTAAATGGGTTGGCATCTCTGTGGTTGTGATACAGGTATCTTGCAGTGCTAGTGCACTTATTTTTGTTGCTGAATATCATTCTGTTTTATGATTACAGGTTATTTTCTTTGAATTTATTATTTCCATTAAATAATAGTATTTAGGGACCCCTTCTTCCCTTTCTGAGCAATCAAATTGTTGGTTCCCAGGATATTTTTATATATTCATTTCAAGGATGGGCTTCATTTGGGAACTTGGATCATCTGTACTCTATGTTGGCTTAGTATATTGATTTCCTTACATTCATCATCTTGCAACAATTTCAGGCATTATCTCTGCTACTTGCCATTGTTCTGAGAGCCATGGTGTCTACTAGAAAAGCTGATTGTGACGATGAAGATGATTATGAGATTAGGGGTAGAACTCGGGAGCCACTGCTAAATTCACAGTCAAGTTATGCATCTGGGTCAATAAAGGGTGATGGTAGAGGAGCTCACTCTGACATCTGGAGCTCACGGATTAGAGATAAGGTATATCGTTTTAAACAAAGAGAGAATTGAAAAAGATGGTCATAAGGTTGCAAAAATTATATCTTGAAGTTCAATGGCGCTTTAATGGCATTTTCTCTGTTAATATTTCTTGATTTAGTTTTTAGCTTTTGAAATGATAAATAAATTAACCAGCTTTCTTGAACATGATTGGAAGCATGCATGCATGAATAATTCTCGGATCAAGTAATGGTGATCGTCCTGTGAGAACCCTGTGGTACATACTGCAGTGGTAATTGACCTTTTGATTTCTAAACTTTAACTTAATAATCCCCAAGGTTTTGTCAAATTTTTTACATGCATTCACTTGGAACGATGTTCAGAAGTATTGTGGATTTGCTTATGATTTCATCCTTACTTGAGTTTCTTCTTCGTCGTGAATCGCTGCAGTATGGATTAAACACCGTTGAGAAGTATAATCCTTTGAATTAGAATGCATCAAGGAGCATGAAGTCCAACTAATGAAGATGTTTCAGATTTACCTATCTCATGAGAGACTAAAAAACGCAGCAGTGTTCTGAATTCTCGTTGATGCTGAGTCGAAGTGGGGTGCACATGTCAAAAATCTCCAGTTTGATTTTCTTTTTAATTCTTGTATTTAGTAAAGGATCATGTATAGATATGCATTTGATGTATGTTCATGCTAAGATGATTGGGAATGTTGTGGTAAATGTATTCTCATGGTGATTTGTATGTCCAAAGATATTCATGATTGATTAAGTCATGTGGTATCTTTATATTCCGAATTCATCTATTCTGTTCAGGCCGAACATAACTTGGTAAATGCAGGGATTATCATAAATAGCCCAAGGATGATGGCTTGCTAGTCATCTTAAAGCCTCAGTTCTCAAGAGTTGCAATCCTCAGCGTGCAAATGTAAATATCAGAGCTAAACAGAGTTAAAAATAAATTTTTATTCGAATTGATTCGATGTTAAGAAAAAAACATGATATTTATTTAAGATTAATCAAAGTTAATCTTAAGAATTAAATTTTAAATGTAAATTTAAATAATTGCCCAACAAACGTGTAATTTGGGATTGATAAAGATATTATTTATAATCAAGAATAAAATAGATAAAAATAGAGTATCAATAATTAAAAATGTATTTATTAAAAAATAATCAGAAGGTATAGTTTAATAAGAAAAAAATTAACATATTAATATTATTTTATTGATCATTAAATCTTAAATTTTAAACTTTAAATTCTTAAGGTATAAATTTTAAATTATAAATTTTAAACAATAAATCATAACATAAATTTTAAACTTTAGATTGATTAAATTTAATTTTAATCTTTTCAATATATATATATATATATATATATATCTTTAAACTTCTATTCAGTTGTCTCTTACTATTGGAATGATTATTAAAAGAATTATTTTATTCTAAAAAAAATATTAGTAATATTACTTTGTATTTCAAAGCTTCAATCTTATTTATTAAATCAGTTTTTTTATTAAGAATTGATTATAAATTTACCAAAGATTTTACAAAAATATGTTCAAAACTAATTTTTGCAAGAAGACAATTTTTAATAAGTATTTTCGATTTTAATATTGAATTTATCAGATAAGTCAATATATTACCAGACTTTCTAACCAAATAATTTATTCAAAATAGATAATCATGTCAAAGAAAAGGAGAATAAAGAACATCCATCAAACCTTCCAAAACTCCTCTCTTCTGCAAAACCAAGTATTACTTGGTATCTTTCGAAAGCATTGAATTGTTTTCAAAAGAATAATTACAAAAACATATTAAAAAACATTTCAATTATGTTCATATAGGATTAATCCAAATTGGATTAAAACTTTTGATTAAAAAAGGTCTAAACAAATCAATCCTAACAACTTTTCAAGATGCTAGATTCAACAATTTCTAGGATTATTTATTGGAAACAATTGAGTTTACATAACTGATAAATGATGAAGTATTTACTAGTAAATATAAATCAAAATAATCAAATATTCAATTTTACCAAATGAAAGTGAATAGTTACAAGAATTGATAACTCTCTTCTCACTATCAAACACTACAGTGGAAACTCCAATAAACCTTTTTCAAAAACTTATTTAAAAACCTATAAATCATTTTGAAAATATAAAAAACCTTATGATAAACCCCGTAAGGAATTTTGCTCTAAATCATACAAAAGGAATTTCATGAAGCCCTACAAAAGCTCTTATAAACCTAAAAAATCTTTTCAAATTTAAAGACTTAGAATGCTTTAAATGCGGTAAGAAAGACCGTATTACAAATTATTGCAAAAGAATTAAAAAACTTCACGAGTTAGACCTCGAAGAAGAAATATTAAACAAAATCTCTATCTTAATGGTAAATTAATCATCATTATCTCAGTCTAAACCTTGGATTGAGGACTCTGATAATCAAAACCTACAATTTGATGAGTTAGCATCTACTGACTTTGACACTCGTCATTCAAAAATGATCAACATGTTAACTAAGGAAGAAAACCAACTTCAAGATAAAATCCTTAAGTTAAATGACCTCGATCTTACCCAATTATACCTAGATTATTTGACTAATACCTTGATCAAAACCCAAGCCCAAGCCCAACCAAAACCCTATGAACTTTCCTCAACAAGCACATGCTATTATGACTTCACTACAACCTTTGATCGAAAGAAAAACCAAAACCCAAAGCCACAAAGTCAAATCCAAGGCTTAAAGGCTAAAATCAAAACCATCAAGTTATAACTCCACCAGCTTAAAGAAGATTTTCAAAATATCAAATCATTAGACTTGACAAAATAGGTGAACCAAATCCACAGCTACTTGAGAACATGAAAAAGGTTCCATAAAGTATTATCCACATTGTTTGGGAAATCACCAGTAGGAATTACAAGATCATTGTCACTCTCATAATTTCACACAACTCAAAACTTAAGACAATAACACTATTTGGCACAGGTGTTGATCTCAATTGTATCAATCTAAAAACTTTTCCCTTGACAATTTCACCATAAAACAAACGAAAAACTCAACTTAGCCAATAGTTCAAAGATGAACTAGTAAAGTTGAAGTTACAATCCTCAATAACAAATTCTTGATCAAAACCCCATTTGTCATGGTATCTGATATCAACCACATGGTTATATTAGGTACACTATTTATGAATATTATCATTCCATATCTTGTCAAACATTATAAGATATCTTTCAAAATCAATGATAAAACCTTTAGTTTCCTTTTCCTTGATGAACCTAAAATTAGGAATCTCAATCTTATTCGAGCCAATTCTAACCACCAAAATGAGATTTATACTCTTATCAGACATAGATAAAAAAGGATCTTTTCTATCTCAAAAACAAAGTTTAATTTCATACTGTTGAAAGAGAACTCCAATTTTCATAGATACACAACAAAATCTCTAAATTATAATTTTTTTTTAGAAAGAGATTTATTATGATCTACCCAGTGCTTTCTGGAATAGGCAAGAACACATGGACAATTTTCCATATGAACCAACCTTTAATGAAAGGGATATCCCTACAAAAGCGAGTCTTATCAAATGAATGTTGATCTCAAACAATTTTACAAAAAGGAGATTAATGATCTCTTATCTAAGAAATTAATTTCAAAATCGGGATCATCGTGAAATTGTGTGGCCTTTTATGTTAACAAATCAACTGAGACTAAAAGAGAAACACCTTGATTGCTCATTAACTACAAATCCCTCGATAAGACCTTAAAATGGATTAAGTACCCTATTCCAAACAAAAAGGACTTTCTTTAAAAACTCTATTCTTCATCACTATTCTCAAAATTTGATATGAAGTCACACTTCTAGAAAAATCAAATCAAAACATCGATATAAAATGACATTTATTGTTCTTTTTGGATAGTATGAATGGAATGTCATGCCCTTTGAACTCAAAAACACACCCTTTGAATTCTGAATGAAATTTTTAATCTATATTTAGAGTTCTGTATTGTGTACATTGACGATGTACTCATATTCTCAAAATCTGTCAGACAACATATTCGATATCTCGAAACCTTTTTTTCATATAATCAAAAAAATTGGTCTGACCTTGTCAGCTAAAAAGATGACTCTTTTCCAAACTAACATCAGATTCCTTAGGCATAATGTGTCTAATGGAACTATTATTCCTATCGAATGATCTTTATAGTTTACAACAAAGTTTCTTGACAAGATCACTGGTAAAACCCAACTTCAAAGATTCCTTGAAAGCTTAAACTATGTTCTCAATTTTTTTTCCCTAATATCAATCGATTAGCAAAACCACTTCAAAATAGGCTTAAGAAAACCCATAAGCCTTGGACAGACGAACACACGAGAATTGTGCAAATCATAAATCATTTTTTTTGTATCAAGAATTTTTTATAAACCCTTTAACCGTTGGTAGTAGTTACAAATATACGAAGCATATAAGAACTAAGTAAAAGTTATAATATTATTAAAATAAGAACTATTTTCTGTATAACAATTTGAAATATTTTTTTAACTTAATTTTAAAAATATAATTAAGCATCTTAATAGTTAATTGAAGAAATTAATATTAAAGAATAAGAATTTATTATTAACAAGTAAGGATATTATATTGATATAGATGTTATTTATAATTAATAATAGAATATCAATAATTAAAAAATGTATTTATTAAAAAATAATTAGAAGGTACATTTTAAATAAAAAGCAAAAATTGATTATCAATAATATCTTAATGATAACTAAATTCTAAACTCTAAACCTTAATAAATCTTAAATCTTAAATCATGTAAATCATAAATCCTAAATTTTAAATTGATTAAATTTAATTTTAATCTTTTTAATATATTGTATCTTTTATTCAACAAAAATGTTGGTGGTGGATGTTATTATGATCCTATAGGTTTATAATTTTTACCATTATATTGGGTCTTTTGTTTAACAAAACCGTTGGTGGTGGATGTTATTTGAATCCTATAGGTTTAGAATTTTTCTGAAGCATGTAGACATTGTTTATACTATTTACGTTAAAATAACCTCCCCTTGCTAACAAAATTGTCTGCAAAACATGGGTTCACTGAAGAACCAAAAGGTTTGAGCCTTAAGCTGGGTTTTGAAGTCTTTTTTTTTTAATCTGTATAATACAATCTCTGAGCCTTCCAGGTTTATGCACCAGCAAATAGGGGCCATTTGATGTGAATCCTAAAAATATTTCTTTTGTTGACACAAGTTTTTGATCGGTGGAAAACAAACCAGGGAAATTAACACACACTATAGCTATACACTAGTTTATATGAATTCTTTCCTCTTCTTGTAGTAGATTGTCGTTGCAGACTTGGGATGACTTTTGAACAGCAGAGGATCTTACTATAACTCTTTTCGAGTGGATCAAATCATGTAAAATCAATTGATCTAAAGAATAATTTCTATAGAAAAGACTATTTTTTTAGTGTCGGATTTAAAATTCAAAGTTAGAAAAGGGACACAGTTCAATAACTAGTAACTTAAAGTTCTCACAAAAAACTTACAATTAAAAAATAAGTTCAAGTATTAGAATTAAAAAATTTACAATTGATTTTTTTTGAATAATTAATTATCAAAATATAGGATTTGTTACAATTTTATTATATTTTAATTAAAAAATAATTAAATTTATACATTATTTGAGATTAAAATATATTAAAAATTTAAGTTCACTAGAGATTAACAATATGAGGTCTCATAGCTGAGGATCAAAAGTCTACTAGAATTTATAAAAGTTAATTCTTAAGTACACTTGTCATGTTTAAGTTCTTTTAAAAGTTCATTCAACTCTAAATAGTGGACACTCAATTTTGAAGGAGGAAAAAACACAAAAGAAAAATAATAATTTTGGAAAAAAAATCAATTAATTTATTATATTTTTTTTTCAAAACAACAAAAATATTATCCTTAAATTTATATTCACAAAAATATCACACTTATATCTAAATAATATAATTTTATTATTAAAAAAACTCATTATTTCATATTAAATATCGATAAAATTAAATTATATAAATAAATAAATATATTTAATATTAAACTCATTTTAATTAAAATCCTTTGATATTATATTTTTATTGTGAGAAATTTTAAAAATATTATTTTATATAATTACCTTTCAAATTCATGATTTGTAAGCATGCGCAAGAAAACCAGCAAAAATTAATGCAATGCTCACTCAAACGTAATAATAAATGCTTTGGACCACAGTTAGGCCACAATTGCTATATGCAAACTTATTAAATGATATTAAAATAATATAAATTATTTATTACCATAAAAATATTTTATTAATAATAGCACTAAAATATAAATACTATTAATAATAAAAAAATATTGAATATAATTTTATTATAATAATAACAAAAATTATTATGATTTTACTATTCAAAATACATCTAATAAACTATCTTATTTTTAAATGAATTAAACTGATTTATTTATATTAATAAAAAATAAAAATATATTTATAATTTTATTTAAATAAAAATATTAATTATCTTTTAACAAATACATATTTTAAATAGGCCCACGAGTTGCTTACAAACAAAATAAACTAAATTTATTTGAGTTCTAACTTATTCGAACGCATGATTTAAGTCAACTTAACTAATCCTCTCATTGCATGTGCTACATGAATTACTTTTTTAAATATATATATATATATATATATATATATTCCCACAAGAATCACTAATTTAGGCATTCGGAAGAAAATGACGCGGAGTCGCCAAAATAAAATTAAGATATATTTTTCGAAGTCTCTTGGTAATGTTGGCTAGTTCTACCACAATGGTTGGGGGGGGCGAAAATTCCATATAAAACACGTTAAAGACAAGATACTTATACAAAAACAGCCAGGTGCACAACATTTATACAGACGTAGCAAAACATTTAACAATTTTATCAATTGATTGACCTTAAAACATTTGCATCATTAATCAATTAAAGCATATTTTTGGAACATCGTCGTTCAATTAAAATACACAAATAACAAGAGTTACAATTAAATTGAAGTTTCAAAAGTAATTAAGTACCTTCTGTCAAACCCTGCATGTCAAGTCAACCACAGCCTCCTCCACAAGCTCTTCAAGTAGTTTCCCCTGTATTTCCTTCCCTAAATTATCTATTTCCAATATCATTTGCTCAAGCCACCCTTCACCCACAACTTCCTTCCTTAACACCCTCTCCACCACCAAGCTGTTATGGTCCCCATCTCCAACATCCCCTGAAACACAGCTCACCTCTTCGGAAAACCATTCCTTCAATTGGGTCCACACACCATCCACTAATATAGGTGAGTCACTCTCCAAGAATCTGCCTCGGACACCGCAACATGACTTCCCCCTTATCCCCCCATGAGACCCATAACCAGTCATCTCTGCTAGGACTGTATTGACAGAATCGAATACAAGCTTCCTACCTGCCCGTAGTTGCTTTTGCTTTGCCTCTCGCAGAAGCTCTTTCTCACTCAGGTTTGCATAATTCTCTCTTAAAGATGGGTCTAATGGACTATCAAGTGAATGCCATCTAGCAAAAAATGAGTCATACGACATTTCCCCATTTAGACCAGCTAATGATAAAAGAGTTTCAACAGACACATGCCAATCCTCTTCTTTTTCCTGAACCACTGTGGAACCTAGAGAGTATTTTAATGGAAGTGGTCTAGATGTCTCAGCACAGTAGTCATCCCACGATAAAGTCCTTGCAATTGATTCTATAGGTGGTGATTTGTCAATCAAATTAGATTTCAGGACTTGTCTTCCTGTTTTAACATGTACCACCATGAAACAAGCAAGAAACAAGTTTTATAAATAAGATATTATATATATTTGTGGATGTAAGGAGAGCGAAAGAGTGGAACTAGATAAAAAACTCACCTTTCTGCTCTGGCTTCACAAGGCCAGAGGATTCTCGAGTTATCTTGCCATCCTCTTCAAATGGTGGCTCTAACACTGAGATTGGACTTGGCTGATTCTGACTGTCATTTAAATTCACAAGCAACATATCCTTTGCAAGAGACAACCCTGTCTGCAGATAGCATGAGAGAACTATTGGAAACAATCTTAATTAATAAATTTCAGGCATTTAGTAGTTCCAGAAGAACCAAATAATTAAAAGGAGCACTTTGGAGTAATTCATGCATGGCAACATCACATGCATTCTCAAATTACCAATTTAACTTGGGAAAAGAAGAGCTTCATGGGAAGCCATCCTTAACCATTCCTCCTATGATTTCATAGTTATTCTTTATTCATTTATTACAATGTGGAAAGACACATGAATGAATCATGTCAAAAACGATGCCAACGCTTTTGTACAATACATCTAACTTAAAGCCTGCCCCAATTATATATCAACCTTTGACCAAGAGAATCAAGCATGTATAAAAATATATGATTAAAGAACATCAAAGATATTTATAAACAAATTTATGAGGTAAGTAGTCGAAGCATTGAGATAAATTTTAAAGAGCAGGAATACCTCTGGTTGGACTCCTTTTTTAAGATTTAAGCTGGTTACATCTGGAGATATTTTGCTTGATGATCCACATGGAGCTGTAGACAAATACTCTTTGACGTTACTCTTATTAACACACGGAGATGAAGCATCACTAATTTGAACAGGTGAAACTGGAAATCCAGGGCTTTCAGAAGAGACAGAGAGCAACTCAACTTTGGCTTGAGATGATAAAGATTTTCCTTTATTTGATTTCTTGCTCCTAGAGAAAAACAAACTTGAAACTTTTCCTTTCAATGATGATTTTACACTCTTTGCTTTAGCCAGCTCTTTTGGAATATCAATCTTGCTAGATGTTGGATCTGAAACTTCAACATTCAGCCTGCCATCGTATACTGTCGACAATACGGGTACAGATTTTGACCTGAGAAGACTTATAGAAGAATTTTCGACACCCCCTTTATTTGAGTCAGTAGTCAAGCAAGAAAGTGGTTTGCTTGATTCTTGGTCCTTTATACCACCCTCATCCTCCAAATTGACCCACTTCTTTGTATCTAAAAGAGCAAGCATTTCACCTAATGTACTTGAGTTTCTACGAACATGTTTTTGATCCAGGGAATTCCCATTTGACGACATCATGGCCCATCTTTCAGAGAGTCGCTTCTTTGCTTCTCTGCATACAGATGACTCTGGAGAACATGATGCACGGCTAAATGAGGAAGAAATTGGACTACCAAACCTATTGATATAATCCCACGAATGCCTGGAAGATGGCGACAGGACTTCTGAATCACTCAGATTCCCCATTGCATACACATTTTCTGATATGTTAAATGAACTCTCATCACCGGTATAGCCATTGGAAAACACAGAAGAAAAGAGAGTTTCGTTCCTGCAGTGACCCGTTAAATTTTCATCCATCTGTTGGGTAGTCTCTTTAGCCACTGCATTTGATTCTTGTGTCTCATCATCTTCAAGTCCCTCATAGATATTTTCACCATGTAATACTCTTGGTGACGAGATAGGTGAGGAAACTACTGCCATAATTTCATGAGCCTTCCCAAGGCTAGGCTTTAATACCACTATTCGAGTAGGCGGAATAGGATATTCGTCAACCTTCTGATTGGCAAGAATGGGAGAATGTCCCAGGCTGTCTATGCCCCACACAGCATCTTGACCTGCTTGGGTTGGTTTCTTTATTTGCTTCTCTCCCATCTTCCCTGTTTTCGAAAATTTGTGGGTTTCAACCATCTTTGAAGGTTTAAGAACAGTGATCCGCTTAGTCTCAACAGGAGGAACAGACTGTAAATCATACAGATTCTGGGAAAGTAAAGAGTTTGGTTCTTGAAGAAACTTGACAAATGATTCCTTATTTGAACTTAAAACTTCCAAAGCATCTTGAAATTCTTTGGACTGACGAAGCTTCTCATCTGTAGCCAGACGTTTTGCTTCCACAAACTTTTGACGAACAAGGGCCATCTTTTTGTCCTCAATGTTTTCATTGTACCTTCCTTTCTGAGGAGATTTATTTCGCAAGGTAATAGAGTTCTGAGGTTTCTGCCATACTTCATAAACATCTTTATATTCATCCTGCTTAGGAGATTTACAGGCTTCATAAAGCATCCTCTCTGACAGTCCATCTTCTTCCTGCCAACAACCTGAAGGTATCCCTGAATTAGAGAACATAGATCTTGAGTAGCTGTTCATATTGCATCTTTGAGGAGCTGAATGAGGCTGCTGCTGTGGAAGTGTATCAAGTCCCATCAACTTGGCAACAACATTGGGTGGGCTGTTCCTGTACTCCATTTCTTTTGACATTTCTTGGTCTATGAGCATCTTTATAGGCATTCCGTTAGCTTTCTTGTTTGATGGGGTTCTCCATAACTTGGAAACAATCTGAACAAGACAAATATTAATCAAAACTCATCTGAGTATTTTAATTGAAATAGTAGCATAATATTTGCAGTCAAGTGATTATTCTATTGTCACTGTTCTACCACTGCAATATTCAGAATAAACCTTTTGATAATCACCTGTTTGTCCTCTATTTTTTCTCCAAAGGAAGAACCCATCCTAGTCACATCTGATCTACTTCTCAAGAGTGAAGATCCTGTCAAACAATCAAATTATGTCAACGATTAAAGTATTGATTGGATTATACAAAACACAACAAAAGGAATAATAAGTCATGATACTGCTGATTTTTTAAAATATAATGCTAAAATTTGCGATAATACTTTACAAGAAGCAGTATATATAAGCAATTTATAAATAACACGTTCTCAGCTTTATAACTTTTACCTAGCAGAAAAACTATCATATCAAATTAATCAACATTTTTTTGCATTCTTCCTTTCTTTTCCAGAGGGAGGGAGGGAGCCCTATACCTATATATAAACTGAAAATAATAAAGCTTCAACAACAAGAGCATACAGGTTATCCAGAGATTAATACATTCTTTAACTAGCACATAAAGCCAATGTACAGATATCAATCTACTTTTGACTTCGGTTCACAAATCCAAGAGAATTCATCAGTGAATAAAATATGCACATGTGTGTGCTCATGTATGGAATTACCGTCATGGTATTGGTAAGGTTTGTCTGCCAGTAGCCTGTTTTCAGCAACCCCTGTACTCAAATCAAAAAGGTTCACCATCCTTCCCAAGCATCCCGGGATAGGCTTCTCTCTGTTTTGAGCTTTCATGATTTGGAAACATTCGTCTCAATGCCTGCAAACCAACATTCCTGAGAAACTAAAATTCATCAATTATTTTGTGATCAGAAAGGAGTCTAGAGAGGAGCTATACAGGGCAGGTCGCAACAAACCAAAAAAAATAATAATCCAGAAGAGAGTAACAGAAAGGTACTTAATACAGGAAGAAAACAAAGAAGAATGAGGGAATTTAAAAAGGAGCATAACTTTGAAGGTCACCAAAAGAATTTGTACACCTACTATTTGAAAACATGCCTCTTTACGGAAAGCTAAAATCTTTGAGCTCAAGAAGAACAGCTTGTCATGTATCCCAAGAAAAAGGTAAGTCCCATAGGTAGGTTTGTCAAGGCATATGCCACAAAGTCGCAGGAATAAAAAGGGAGGCGAGAGAGAAAGAGACAGAGATACAGAAAAGTGAAGTTTCCGTTTATATTTGTTAACAATGACTTTTTAATCAAAAATAACCTTGCTATAAGAGCAAAACAGAGATAAATTCGGCATTTTAACTCGAAATATCACATCAATTTATGCTTTCACTTCAAGCCCCGTAGACAAACTTTTTAAGCAACAAGAACTAGTAAATCAATATTACCATACGCAACGAAAAAAAAATTCATTATAACCATTCACCATAGCCCCTCATAAATCCAAGGAGGAAAAATAAAGATAAAGCTCTAGGAAGGCACATTATCTTTAATTAACACCCACTAAATTGTAAAATTACCAACAGATGGTCCACATTCAGAACTATTAAAAAATAAAATTAATAAAAACCAGATGAATCAGCATTTTTTTTGTTGGGTAAAGCAATTAGGATAATAGCGCACATATGGTAAAAAGGAATGATTTCTCTATATTGTAACAAAAAGAAAGAACCTAGGTGTGAATAATATACTAAAAAAGGTGCTATGATTACAATTAACAGCCAAAAGGTACAATGCAAATCTAGAGAGAGAAAATTAAATCCAACCAGCAGCAAAAGGAAAGTTCATAAAGTTTGAGATCGAAGATAAGGCTAGAAATCCCACAGAAATTCAGAAAAATAATGACACAAACCAAGTGAGAACTAACTTAGAGCTAAAAAGCTAGGACACATTTTAAATAAACAATTTTTTTCAGCAGAGAGAGGGAGGCGCCTGAAAGAAGAGAGGTAAAGGGAACTGAAACCAGGAATAGTCGTCGGTACCTAAAAACGGTGACAATGTGGCCAGAGATTGGCCGGAATAACTATACGATCTGGAGAGTCGAGCAGATCAGCGGCACCGTGTTTGTCTCTCTCTGTGAGAACGTGTGAAGGTGGGTGAGCACGAGCAGAGACAGAGAGAGAGAGGTTGGGTGGTTTTGGTTACAGGGTTACTCTTTCTTCGCAGTGATTACTTGTGTTGTGCTTCTCTCTCCACCGACTCTCTGTGTGTGCCGGACTTCAAATACTTTTGCTTAATTGTGGTTGATTTATGAGTTTCGATTACGGAGAGCGTGAGAGGTTTTTTCTTTTTTTCCTTCCTTTTCTAAATACCGAGAGTGAAAGAGGAGATGACGCAAAATCATGTGGAATTTAAAGGGTATCGGTTTGATTTTAAATTAAAATTTAAACTAATTTAATTCAATTGATTTTTAAAAAATAAAAATCAAATTAAATCAATAAAATTATAAAATAAATTTAAATTGAATAAAATTAATTTTAAATTTTTTTTTTTATAAATTGTGGCTATAAATTTTTATTTATTAAAAATAAATTTAATTTTATAAAATTTAAACATATATATATTAATTATTAATATTTAAATTAATAATAATTTATTTATATATATTATTTTAAATATTTTTATTTATACCATATACATAAATATAATTAAAAAAATTAAAATCGATAATTATATGATAAGATTTGAAATTTGAAATTGAAAAAAATAACAACCATAAAAAAATAAAAAAAATTAATATAATAAAATTAATATAATATATATATAGATGAATTAATTTGATTTTGTTTGATATTTTAAAATTTAAAAAGTTAATTAATTCGTATTTGTTGATTCTTGAAAATTTAAAATTAAATTAATCTAATAATTTTTTAAAATTGACAAAATTAAATTAATTTGATTCAGATTATTTGGTTTAATTTTATTTAAATAAATTTTAAACACTCCTGATAATTAGATAAAAAATTATATTTATAATAAAAAATAAAAAATTATCATCTCAATTATAATTATAATATATAAAAATATTTAATCAAATAATTAATTCATAAGATTTTATAAAAAAAAAACTAACTTGATCTTCTTCTTTTTTAACTTTATTTGCTTTTGTGCTAGATTTAATAATTTAATTTTAAATTTTGCTTTATGTTGCCTTGATGTTGTTATATAATAATTTATTTATTGCATAAATTTATTATAAAATATTTTCTTACATATAGATTTATTAGTTTTTTTATTAATTAATAATAGTTTTTCACTTTATTAATTAATATAATTCTAACTTCAGTAGTATAATATTACTCTCAACTGAATATCAATTGCCTGCATAGTTGTAATGAGTGGCATATAAGAAATTATAAGGCATCTAAATATAAGAAAAGAGTTTAATTATTACAATGTTTAAATTGTAGAATATTATTTTATTAAAACATATATATCAATCTTTCAACTTAATATGAGTTTTAGTCGTATTAAAAAAATTATTTGGTAAAAAATATCTAAAATATCATCAAATTTCTACAACATTTCACTTTATTAGAAAATAATAAATAAATTAAAATTTATCTTATATAATTAGTCAAAATATAATTTTTTTTATTAAATTGTAATAAACAATTGGTTTCAAATCACAATCATGAACCAAATCAAAATATTACTAATACAAATTAGCATATACAAATAATTTGAAAACATAATAATAAATTTATAATACTATAATTATAATCAATCAAAATTCAATAATAACTTTTGAAATAACTATGCTCTGATTTTTCATTTGTTAAATCATTTTTCTTTAAAATTTTATTTAAAATTATAAATTTATTTATTTTTTAAATAATAAATTATTTTAATTGTGTAATAACATTCAAGTAAAATAGTAGAATAGGTTTTGATCTCACTCCTTTATTAATTCTTTCTTCCTTTATTCAAAAATAAAAGGAATTTTACTTAAAAAATTTAACATAATATTATAATAAAAGGTATATAAGTCAGAATATAAAATAATTTTTTACTTAAAATTGATTTATAACAATTCTCTTCTTTATTAATTCTTTTTTTATTTAAAAATAAAAGGGTTTCAATTTAAGAAATTTATTGTGATATTATAATAAAGGTTATATATGTCAGAATATAAAGTCAATTTTTGTTTAAAATTAATTATAACGAATTTTAAGTTGGTTTTACATGTCAATTGATACTATTTTTTTATTTTTCTGTAATTTTTTAAGTTGATTGACATATAGAACCGATTTTAAATCTTATATGTAGGGTCGATTCTAGGTATCAATTGACACTATTATTTTTATATAATTTTTTAAATCGATTAACATTTAATCGACTTAAAACGATTTTTAAATCAGTTAATAACCAACTTAAAAACTTAAATTTATAATATTTACACCCGAAGGTAACCATCGTTGTATTATAACATTCTCCCACTACCCTTATGCGTATTACTGAATATTGAAAAAAAAAATTATAACGATTGGAACTATTTTATTACTGAAATACGAAAATATTTCATAATTATAGGGGTTATTATCGCAAATACCCTGAGATTTTACGTTTCTTTAAAACTATCCCTGAGTTTTATTTAATATTAAAAATGTTCATGATCGTTAGCATCATTATTTCTCCGTTTAACGCTAGGGTCAAAATGGCAATCTCACACTTATATATATATCACTCTCGTGTGGGAAAAAATCAAAAATACCCCCAAGGTTTTCAATATCTTCAAAAAATATCCTTAATGTTTTAAAAAAAGCTACAATATCCCTGATATTTAAGGTATCTTCAAAAATGCTCTTATTATTTAACATAAGCATAAAAAAATTATGAAAATTACATCAATATCTGAAAATTTCTTTTCTACCCCTACCTATATAGTTTTTTGAATATTGTCTTTGGAAATATTATCGTAAATATCCTTGAGGTTTTGTTTTTCTTCAAAAATACCTCTATTATAATAATTAATTTAACTTTATTAAAAATATATCTGTTATAATAATTAATTTAGTTTAATCAAAAATACTCATGTTATAATAATTAATTTAACTTAATCAAAAATATTTCTACTATAATATTTAATTTATCTTTATCAAAAAATTCTCATACTTCTCAATAACACGATATAAAATATTTTTCAAAAATATCCCTAAAGATAAATTAAGTTAACAAAGCACACAATATTAAGTTAAATATTTTTGGAAAATATTTTATATCGTGTTATTGAGAAGCAAAAATATTTTTGATGAAAATAAATTAAATATTATAACAGAGACATTTTTGATGAAATTAAATTAATTATTATAGTAGGAGAATTTTTGATAAAGTTAAATTAATTATTATAGCAGATGTATTTTTGAAGAAAAGAAAAATCTCAAAGATATTTGCGATAATATTCTCAACGATAATATTCAAAAAATTATATAGGTAAGGGTAGAAAATACTTTTTCATATATTGATGTTATTTTTAATAATTTTTTGATGATTTTGTTAAATAATAAGAATATTTTTAAAGATATTTTAAACAATAAGAATATTGTAATTTTTTTTAAATATTAAAAATATATTTAAAGATATTGAAAACGGGTATTTTTTATTTTTCTCCTATCTATATAGGTTTCTGAATATTGTATTTCCGACCTTCTATTTTCTGAACCCTTTTAGTTTTGGACTAACATATTTAAAGATGCTGATTTTTTTGTCAGAACTTTTGGTTTTGTTCTCGGTCCTCGTGAATTTTAACTTCTTTCCATTTTTCTTTTTATAATGCAAATGAGTGATGACGTAAGAGGACATTTATGGGTAATTTCCCTTCAAATTTTAGTTGTTCTGATTTTATTTATTAGTTCGAAAAGTTATGCTTTTTTTCTTTTTCCTACTGTCATATTAGGACGTTTCTATTTTTGCTAATGAATTATCACATTATTTATAGCAATAAATTAACAGTGGATATTTTTTCCTACTGATTAGATCATGGCTTTTTTTTATACAAAAATAGGATAAAATTTCAAATATATAATAAGATTGGTTTTTTATTTTTTTAAATACATTAAAATATTATATTAAAACTAATTATTAAGATACAAAATAAATAATATTCATTGAAATATTTTAAAAAAATGTAACTATGATACTCATTTGATACCGATAAAAAATTAATTTTTTTTTTTATAAAAATATTTTTTATAACTTATAAATATTTAAAAAGATATATCAATTAATCTTCGTATAAAATAAAATATTTAAATTTTAATAAAAAATAAAAAATGTACAAAATTTTTCATAATGTATGATCTATATTCATAAAATCAAATATAATAAAATATAAATAAACAATTATTTATAAACAATAATAAGGATAAAGATACCAAAGAAATAACTCCGAAAGAAAGAAATTCTATGTGACAGAACAAATACAAAACCAATTAACAACAAGGATAAGATAAAAATTAAAGAAAACTTAATAAATCATGGATGAATGTGTAGGAATATCATTTTTATTAAAAAAAATTAAAAAATAGCTTAATTTTGTTTAATGGATTTCTTCCTACGTATTATTTAGTGAAAAATTATGTGTTGTAAGGTAAGAATATGAAATTTTAACTTATTTCTACATCTTTGTAAGAAAACATTTATACTATCAAAATGCTTAAGCTTGTAGTTTATTAAGATTAAAAAATTTAAGTTTAAGCAATAATTATAATTGTACACGTATTGCATGTGATAATTAAAAAAAATTACAAATTTCTAATTTCATTTTTAGTATTATAAATAATGCTAAAACGGGAAAGTGGAGGTTGTACTCTATTCATCAAAACTAGAAACTATAAACAAAAATTCAATAATATATAAAGTACTACCCCCAAATCAAAACGCACTCCAATTTCGATAACTTCAGGGGAAAGGATAAATGTTAATATTATACATATTTTTGCATATATAATTTTTATATCTTATAACATTTCATAATTATTTTAAAAATTAATTAAATAATTTAATATTTTATATAATATTAATAACTATAAAATCTAGATAATATAAGTGTAAAAAAGTATTTAAACTTGTGTAATCCTAACGTTCATCATTTGCATTAATCAAAACCTAAAAATCAAAAACTTTAAGCCATATAAAAAGTAAATTGTTATTTTTATAATAAATAAGACTAATTTCAAAACCATTTAAAATTTGAGATTATGCACTCTAAAAAAAACTAAAAACTAAAAAAAATGATAAAAGTGAGAAGTGGATGAATTAAAATATATTGGTAGATTTAAAATTATGATTTATATCTCTATTAAAAATATCTAGTATTTAATAATTTAGAAGTATTAAAAAAATTTCTATGATGATCAAGGATTTTAATTTTTATTATAAGTTTTAAAAACTTTCTTATTGCTTTTCTGTTTATTGAGATTTGATTTCAATATTTTGAAATTCTTAAATAGTTATTAGAGTTTTTAGATTTCTTAATTTTTTTTATAAAAATATATTTTTAAAATGTAATGAACTGTTTGATTTAAAAAAAACTTAGAAAAATAATAAAAATATTTTTTTAGAGTATTTTTTAATGTAAGTTATTAAAAAAAATTCAATTTGAACCCACTTCAAAAAGTGCATATAAACTATTTTTCATATGACTTAAAAAAAATGCTTTCCTCAAGTATATATGTTTTTTTATAGTATAAAAACTTATGCTTCTTTAAAAAGGTGATTAAAAATGAAATCATATAAATAATTATAATATCATAAATATTTTATTTTTAGCTAATTTCAACTTTTTCCGTGAATTCTAATATGAAAAGATTTTATTGAATCTGTTAAAAAGTAAAAGTAAAGTAGGTGAATCAAAGTAAAACTTAATGGAGTTGTCTGATATTTAAGCAAACTTAATGATAATTACGCATATACATGTGCAAAGTATAATTTAAAGAACCATCCTATTTATGCTCAATGGAAATTGGTGCTCGAAAATCTCAATTATATAAGTAGATTTTTAAAGTATATTAATTTTTTTAAAAATAAAATATAAATATTTTTATTGGACCAGGATTTTTCTCCAATGTGTACATATAGACTTTTCTTAATTCAACACATTATTTTATTATACCCCACATATATATATATATTACAAAAATAGTGTTTATAAAAATTTTGCAAATTAAAAAAAAATCAACATAAGTTTTAGCAATACAAACTATTTAAGCACAAATGCACAATGTATGATTGAAGAAAGTCTCTCGTAATGAACATAATCAGCAGGACAACTTGGCACAACATAAATACCTAATAAAGAACCGCGAGGCATAATTTTCTAAGTCTTTAAGAACCTAATCACACATTTACACCTACTCATCATGGAGAAATTATTTGTTAGATAGCCATGGATTGCATTAGCATTTTTAATTTAATACTTTCCTACATTTTTAATTGGTTCAATTATTTTCTCTAATTATCTATTTATTTATGTTTTAACAAAAAATAACACCTTAAAATTTATAACATTAAAATAATAGATTAATAACATAAATAGTGTTAAATATGAAATATAATATTATATTTTTTTAATTATTAAAATATATAAATTAAATATAAATAATATTATTTTTATAATTATTTATTTGTTATAAAAATAATTATTTTCCTTGGTACTTTAAACTTTAGTCAGTAAAATACGAATATTTCTAATTTGTTTAGTTATTTATTATATATTTATTTAATTTTTGTATAGCATTAGGTAACACAGAAAAGATGCAAAACTTAAATGCAAGTTACGAATTAAGAAAAATTAATAAGACAAAAAAATACAATAAAAAAAATAAAATTCAAAGGGTCCACAGGCCACACCCTTGAGGCCTAATAGTTAGACTTATACGATGCACACTATATAAAATATATAAGATTCTTTAGCGTCAAAAGTGTCTTACTTATTAATTACATAAATTGATCGTACTTATAGTTGGTTTTGCAGTAGTTATCGGCTGATTATGAGCTATTATATTAACCAAATTCGCTCTCATCTAGTCATCTTTCGTATTTGTGTCTGTCCAAACGTGTTATGTATACAGTAAAAAATATGAATGAAAAGAAATATTAAAACCCATTATTCAAATTTTATCTAATAAATTTTAAGAATAATTTTAGGTATAAATTGAACATGTAACGATGGACGAATATCGATTATGATTATACTTAAAATCATATTCGTTTGTAGTAAAAATTAATTAATTTATATATTTAATAAATTAAATTATAAACTTCATTAATTATATATATTTAATAAATTAATTTTATTTTATTTTATTAATAACGTTTTGAACCGTTATCTATAAGTAAAAAATTATTCTAAAATTGTAACAAAATTTAGACGATTTTAAATATAAATTTTATATTTTAATTCAAAAATAATTATATCAAAAATTCTCATCAATACTTATACACATTCCTAATAAATAACTATCACACATACGTATCATGATATAATTAACCAATGTCCCTTTTAAGTGGGCTTAGGAGGGAAAGGAGAATTGAGATGGTTAATTAAATTTATTAAACTTTGTGAATAAATCATAATAATATTGAATAATAAAAAAAGTAAGGATTAAATTTAATTTTTAACTATAATGAAATTATTTATATATATAATTTTAATATTTATAATTAAAATTTTTAGATGTAAATCATGAAAATTCATTTTTAAGGATGTTATAAAATATGTTATTTAAATGTATAAATTACATACGATTTTGATATCTATAAATTTTATAATTTTTTATAACATATATTTTAATCCGATAATTTTTAAGTTATATTCCTAGAATCAAATAACTCTTTAAAAGTTAAATAAAAAGACAAAATTTTAAATATTGTCAAAATGTGTTCACATATCATGCAAAGATAAAATTTAAGAGTATTATCAAAATTGTAATATTTTTAATTAAAAATGATTTATTAAAAAAACAATGATAAATCAAAAGAATTCATCACATACCATAGATGTTGGGACACAAAAACAATAAGTAGAACTTTTAACTGTGAAGATGCTAGGCTAATTCAAAGCATTCATTTGCCTCCTCGACCAACTACAGATATGTAAAACTGGTTTTGAAAATAATATGCTAGGCTAATTCAAAGCATTCCAAGCATTAATATGTCAAACTAGTTTTGCAAGCATTTTATGTCGATGAGTTTTTTCGTTATGCTTAAGAGACTCATTTTAAGAAGTAATGTGGCTCGTAATTGTAGAATCTTTTAACACTACTCTACATCTTATGATGGTTACTACTTATGAGATTTGTAAGTCACAAAAAAAAAATGTGTTTTTGAAAGTATTGCGTGGTGTCTTAATCTAATTTGTATGCAATCAATGGTGCTTTTGGAAGAATTATTTCAATGGGTAAATGCCAAACACAATTAACATGATAACCAACCACCATAACGATGGTCTTGGTTGCCTCAAGGTCATCTTAAGTTAAATGTTGATGATGTAATTTTCATAACAGATGGGAGGTTAGATTTTGGGTGTATTATTCAAAATGTTGATATAGATGTGTTTGATATAATGAGAGATAATATAGGTGTTTTTTTTGATCTATTAGCTACGGAGCTTCATATTATGTGTAATGGTATACAATTAAACTTAAAAATAAAATGTAAAGACATCATCTTGGAATTGGATTCCTTACTTGCAGTCCAGTAGGTAAATAATGAAAACTCAATTTTAGTTTTAGTAGGATATTTAGTACAAGTTGTTTGACTTTTATAATTTAGAGCATATAATTTCTCTTGTGTTTATTGTGTTAGATGGGCAAATAATGCAATTCACAAAATAACTAAATATGCTATTTCTTGTAATAGTTTTGAAATTTGATTTGAAGAAGTTCCAAGTTGGCTTCAATCGGTCCTAATTTATGATGTAAACGATGCTATTGATCATGGGATTGACACTTAAAAAAAAAAGAAAAATAAAATTCTATGCTTACGCAATTGATGCTCGTATTGGTATCCGAATGTTTAAGGCTATTGGGCTACATACGCGGGCCCATATCTTTTATTAATTGTTCATTTTTTATTTTATTTTAAATAAGAGCAGTTATACCTTTATACAAAGCTGCAAACAATTTTGAAATTATAACGAATCATTTTATAATTTTTTTTAATTTATATTTCAAGCATGAGTTTTACAAGTTTCACAATGAAATATATATAATTTATAATGTGATAGGGTTTATTCGATAATGATTTGATTTATAGTTAATAATTTATGATTAAAATATTAGTTTTTAATTTATAATTTTTTTGTAAAATTAATTATTAATATATTTGGTAATAATTTTTTACTTAGTGATTTTTAAGAAAAAAAATCAAAAATCAATTACAAATTGTCTGGTAATACTTTAGATCTTTTTAAATTTTTTCAAAAACTTAAAAAATAAAGAATTTTTTATATTTTTAATCATTTTTTTAAATATATATAAGTATAAAAATCGTAAGATTTGATTTATTATCTAAAAATATATTTAGAAAAAATAAAAACTAAAAAATTTAATTCAAAAATCTTATTTTTTAAAATTTAGGAATTATCCATGTTTCAGTAGTGAATCCTTTGAAAAATAAAAATTAAGATAAAAAATTATTACCAAACATACATTATTTAAAAATCATTTAAAAAAATAAAAAAATCACTTAAAAAAGAAGCTATATTGTTTTTTTTTTTGGATAGCGTTATTGGTTGGCTCCTTGAAAATATATTAAGCCTTTTGAAATTCAAATTGTTTGTAAAACCAACTGATTATGAAGTAATCCATAAATTTTCACCTTAAAAGAACTGAAATCTTAATTCAAAATCCTTTCGAATTTTAAGGAAAAAGAAAAAGACAGGTGACATAACGATCAAGTACTGTCTCAGTCATTATGAAATTGGATGTTATTGGATACTAGTTTAATTTTAAATAAAAAAAATATATATATATATATATATATATATATATATATATATTTCAAAGTTATGTTAATAACGATTGAAACTCAACACCTATTTAATTACCATAAATCATGACGCTCTACTCTAGTAGTAAGTGAAAAATCATAAAGTGGGGAAAATTCAAAAATAGAAATAATGATGAATGTGATTTGAGTCATTAATTTTGAATATATGCTCAACGGATAATTTTAGAACATTCAATAAAGTTATCAAAATCTCTTGCCAAGCCATTTTCGTTATAATAATCATCATTTTTGCATTTTAAATAAAATTAAAGACGTAAATTATGGAAGTAATTGCAAAATTATTTATTAACAAAAGAAAATTTGATCATATCATCGTAAAATAAAAATAAAAATATGTTTTTTTTTCCTTTTTTAACTCTATTTTATCAAATTAAGTATATTAATCATTTTTATAAAATGTATACTCTTTAATTCTATTAGATTTTTGAACACTTAAATAATTTTTTATCAATTTTAATTTTATTTTGATATTTTTTGAGTAAAAAACTTAAAATGATAAACTTAAACCTATTAATAGGATGTTAATATAAGTTTGAAACGAAAAAAATATTTTAAAATTTAAAAAATTATAAAAATTAAAGTGAATAAAATAATTAAAATTGATTTAAAATATCAAAAATATAATAATAAAATAATTAAAATATATCAATTTAAAATAAGTTAATCAATGTATATAATTTAAAAAAATAAAATGATTATGTGTATTTTTTTCTTTTTATAAACAATAACTTCATTGATAATCAATTATTTTATTAAATTATAGTATAATAATATATGATTTAAGTATATATTACTAGGTCTCTTATGCACAATGATTAGTTATTTAATTGATTTAATTTTTAAATTATTTAATTTATTATAATATTAAAAATTATACGTTAATTTAGATATTAAGAAAATTATCATATAAATTTTAAAAGATGATTAAAATTAAAATTTTATATATAAAAAAATTATATCGTTAAATTAAATCTAATATTATTTCGAATGGTGTTAAATGTAAATAAATGTTTCCTTATGTAATCGGTTACTTAAAAAAATAATTTATTTTATCATAATTAAACGCCAAGACATCGTGGGCCTTCAATATTTATCAATGCTTAAACTAATTATGAAAAAGACTTAATGTCTTATCATTTTGTTTTGGTGGACATTTGGTTAATAGGTCCTCGGATGATATCTTTAATTTTTATTCTTACTTAACAAAATTATCATTTTTTTTAAAAGCCATATTTTTCATAAGCTATATATTTTAAATAAAGGTGGTTTCATATATACTAATCAAATGAAATTAACTTAAAAATAATGAATAAAACTTTTTTATACTTATTATAAATAAAATTTACTTCTTTTAAACACACAAAACAAAATTAATTTTATTTAATTAGATGAAATAGACTTCATCTAATAATTAATGGGCAATTAATTATTAATTAGATTAATATTTAATATGTTAAAGTTTAATTAACATCAGTAGATGATTATTTAATATGTTAAAGTTGTAACAGAAAAAATAAACTATATATTTTAAAAATTAAAAATTTTAAACTAATAAATGTGTTTTTTCAAAATAAACTATATATTTTAAAAATTAAAACTTTTAAACTAATAAATGTGTTTTTTAAAAATAAATTTTATATAATTTTTATTGTATTTTGACACCTTTCATCTCATGTAATATTAACTTTGGACGTATCATTTTGTTGTAAGACATAGTCACAGTGAGTTTTTTCCTTTCCGATTATGAACATAATATACTAAAATATCATTCAATTAAGCACTAAACTAAATTACAGTAGAAAAATCTCCCAAAGTTTTACAGATAACCCTAAAAAAATCTCTCAATATAAAAAATTAGAGGGTTTAAATTGATGGAAATAAATTAAATAGTTATGAAAATTTAAAAAATATTAGAATTTTATATTTAAATATATTTTCACATCTATCATTAGGATCATGGGAGTGGTGCATGTGCCTTAAAAACATGAGGTTAAAGTTACATTTCATACTCAAAATAAATGTTTATAGTTTGAACAAATAAAATGCATTGTGTATTGTTGACGTGAGTATGATTCAATAATATAGAAATTGATATCAACTTTAATTTAAATTATGTAAATAATATAATTATTATTTTTTTAAAAAAAATTGTTATTTATTGCATGAATAATGTTACAGCACTATCTTAAGTCTGGTCAGTAAGTTTGGTGAGTTGGTGTTACATCTAAGAAGTAGAAACTACATAGAGTAGATCAGGTTCAAGGTTCTTAATTATATTTTCAAGACGTTGAAACTTGACCAGTGATCGAGTATGGTTAAATCTCTTTTCGAATTATATATATAGGTAAGAAATTTCATTATTGATATATATAACAAATATTATTTATTAGCCTATATATATATAAAATGAAAATTACCTAAATAAGCAACCCTAGCTAGGATTCTATTTCTAAATGATAAAACTAATAATCTTTCCTTGAATTAAAAGGGCCATCGTAAAACACAGATTTTTATCTCAAATATATATATAAAACAATTATTTTAACTTTTTTTAAAGGAATATTACATAATTCTTAGAACCACAAGATCATCTATTAGTAAGTCTAATATATATATATAAGTGACATTCATCACCGTTTGATATTAAAAAAAAATAGTATATATAAAACGTAAGATGTAGTTTCAAATAAATGTAAATGGAGATCGATATTTATAATGGAAATTATAATATTTGAATATGATGTTTTTCCTATTTTCTGTAGCAGTTCGGATTAGCTAGGAATTCACATTAATGCGAAGATGAACTTCTCGGTCTCTATCTTTTGTATTTTTTTTTTGTTGCTTTGCTAAGAAAAAATATGTCATCAAAGCTAATTTGTTTACGAAAAAGATGTCATAAAAGAAGATTTAATTTTTTATCTCATTTTTTTTTGTCAAATATAACATAACATAACATTACATATATCATATATATGTTTATATTTTTTTTATAATTACATATGTAAAAAAAATAATATTTAATTAAAAAAACTATTCAATTTTTTTAAGAAAAAAATTCTTTTAAAATTAATTTTTTTAATAAATCTTAAATAAAATTTTCATTTTTATTACCCAAATTCATATATTAAAAATAAAAATTTAATTTAAGTTTAATTAAATTATTTATTAAAAAATTGACTATTTTTTTATTAGATATATGTATCAAAAAATAAAATTATGTATATATCATATGTGTTATTCCGTTATATTTAACGAAAAATTAATATAAAATTAATTTTATCATTATCTGATACATTTTTTACAAAAAATTAAACTTAAAAATATATTTTCAAAACAAATAAACTTAACAATCTCTAGTACCTAAAAAAAGTGATCTTAAAGACTCTTTATCCCATAAAAAGATCAAATCCTTAATTATTAGACTTTTAGTTTAATTACATGACTTATAATTTTTTTAAAATATAATGGTAAGTAGAAAGGTAAAGTATGATGTCTTTTCTAATTTCATATTTCATTTAATATTTTTAATAAATTTATGGTGTAATATTATCTTATTTTATTTAAATATAATCTCATTTTAATAGCTCTAATGATTTTAACTTTAACTATGAATTATATTATTTTTATATTTTTACTCGTCTCGTTTCGATCTATTAAAGACAAATAAGATATTTTAATTAATATTGTTATTCTATCTCATTAAAAATTAAATAATACAATGATTTTAAAAATTAATGAATTATATCTTAATCTAATTAACTTTTTACTTTAATTTATACCCATAATTGTACTAACAAATATTTTTATCAAATGGTTTTTTTGCCGCTACCATTTTATCGAATTATATATGGCCAAAGATTTTAATAAACTACACCATTCTTACTTAATCCAAAAAGTCGAAGGCTATTTTTTCACGTAAAAGTGAGAGGTGGCTGATCTAGACATAAATATAACTGAACAAATTTGGTGACTTTGTCCGTTAATGAGCTTTTAATGATACTCTTTCATTTTTTTTAATTGTTCAAAACATGTAATTATTTATTGAACATAATGTAGCTGTAATAAGTAATTTTCATTATACTACACTTCATTTGTGATTAAATATCTTTTAATGATACTCTTGTTCTTCTCTTTTAATTTGGTGATTAAATATCTTTTCAAATAGGAGAATGAAATTTATTTGAAAATATAATATTTATAACATTTTAAAATTTATAATTATAAAAATAATAACTTATATATATGATCTATGTATTTTTTATTATAAAATGAAATACTCAATCTAAACATTACACATTAAATATTGATTAATTAGATATATTTTAAGTTAAATTTTATTTATTTAATTAAATCATTTATTGTTGAATTCTAACAACTTATATATTTTTCAATGTTATTATTGTAATGTTATTTTATATAACTTTTCAATTTATTTTTATTAATCTTTATATATGTTACTTTTATGGTATGCTTTACCCTTAATTTATCAAATATTTTAATTTTGATGTAATATTTTAACTTAAATTTTACTGCTATAGAAATTTAAAAAATATATTCTACGGAACATATCTTTTACCAATATAAACAAAGTTACTATCATGTGTTTCTCATAAGCTACGATAGTTCTAACTTCTAAGCTAGCGCCTTTGTAATCTTAATTTAAAAATAAAATAAAAAACTAGCCTTAATTTGTAGACAAAATTTTAAGACCTGAATGATCTAATAACCTCTAACAAGTAATGTTATTGGTAACTTTTAAGCAATGGTAATTATCTTAAGGTGTCATTAGAATTTTATTCCAATTTATAATTGATTTTTTTATTACAAATTTCTCACAGGAAGTAATTTTGTATTGTTTTGTTAATTATAATTTACTTTACAATTTTTAAGAATAAAATACACTTTTTACACATTAACTTGCGTTGATAGTCAGTTAACATTAACAATTTTATTGTAGTTTTTTATTTTTGAATAATTTTATATTTTAATACTAATATATATCATAATATTGTGTTGTGAGATTTTATTACTACTTGTATATAGGAATCCATCTTATTTTGATGTATATAAATATTAAATATTTGATAAAATAATCATAATCTAACTTATTATTTCAGATCATCACAATTTGTGATCTAACACATTTATCTTTTATATTTTTTTATTGAGCTTTAAAAAAACTTAACAATATCCAAATAAGTAGTTAAATTTTATTTATCTCATTTTAGTTCAATCGAATGAGATGATGAGTTAAAAAAACTTGACTAAATTAAATTAAAAATTTAAGTAAACTATCTCACCTAACTCATGAACATAGAATTTATTTAAAAATATATTTTTAAACAATTGTGTCAATATAGACAAAAATAAATTTAAAAGATATTAATAATATTTTTATTATTAATAAAAATTATAAATATATTTTTTATTTAAAAAAAATTAATGAATTAATTTAAGAATTATTCATTAAATTTATTTAAAAGTAAGTTGTAAATTAAAATGAGCTAAATATAAGTCATTTATTTGTAGCTAACTTATCATCTCTAAACACACCTAGGATTCTAGGAGATATCATTTAATTAATTCGAGGAAAATTATAGTCTTCATGTGTGCTTTACTGAAATCTTTTTCTATATTTCTATAATTGATACATTTTTTGAAATAATTTTGGGAAAATTATTATAGAATAACTTGATGTTTTTTAAAATTACAAATATTAGGTATGTTATGTGTAGAGGGGTGTGCATCCCTAGCGACTTGGATCACCTCGCTTGTAAAGCACATTGTATCGAACATATTTTGTGTGGTGACCTCACACTAATGAGTAACAAATCGTTTGAATTCCTTTGGAGTATTTTCTTCACTTATAGACCTGGCCATGTGAGCATTGAAGTAAAGCGATCTGGTGACTTTCCACATTTCTACCCCACATTTGTACAAGGAATATATAACCCTAATGACTTTATCGTTGGAATAGCGACTTGATTGTAAAGATATTGACTTGACTTTGGTAATCTAGTTATAGTCGTAAAATATCATGTTTAGGTAGGCTTTAATACCTTAAATAAAGTAACTACTAATGTAACATTGACACATACATCTTATGTGCTTATATATATATATATATCAAACTAATGAAATGAGAAAAGAATGAGACTATTAGCTTTTCTATGACATCTCATTAGAATCCCTTACACATTAGTACTTATCCAAATAATTAGTGCCCATCGTGGAGTATTAAATCTTTTTAATTCATAGTTGGCATTTGAGACTTTACATCTTACATCTTTGGAGAAACAACTCATGTTGTAGGGAAATTCATTCCACTCGTTATGGTAAACCCACAACCTCATCCCAAATTGATGAACAACCTTACTTACTCGATTTAAGAGTTTGACCATAATAATCAATTATATAACTTATTGCCAATCAATATATCACATCACGATTTATATGAGTTAAAATTAGAATTAATATCTTAAAATATTCTCTAAACTTTTCAAAAGCTTAAGAAATAAGAGAATTAATATTAGGTATGTTACATGTAAAGGAGTGTGCAATCATAACAACTGTGTTACCTCTCTTGTATAGAGCACATTATATCGAATATCTTTCATGTGACCACCTGGCACTGATGAGCAGTAGATCGTTTAAGTTCTTTTAGAACATTTCCTTCACCTATCTACTTGGTCATGTGGACATCGAAGTAAAGCGACCTGGTAGCTTTCGCACATCCGTATAAGGGATATATAACTCTAACGACCAGATCATTAAGATAACGACTTGATTGGAAGGACAATGACCTAATTTCGATAACATGATCATAGTTGTAAAATATTATGTTTAAGTCAACTCTGACACCTTAAATAGAGTACCTATTAATGTAATGTTGACACCTACTTTTTGTGTTTTGTGTGTCTATATATATAATGAAATGAAAGGAGAATGAAACTATTAGATTCTCTATAATATTTTATTACAATCCATTACACACCGGCACCTATCCAAGTAACAAAAATATTCTTTAAGTTTAAAAAATAGATAATTACACCTCTTTTATTATTGTTTTATTACAATGTTTTTTTTTTAAATTTCAAAAATTTTCTTAATTTTATTGTAAATAATTCTCTTAAAAAGTTAATAATAATAATAATAAAAGATATAGATATTATTTTCAAACTTATAGGTATTTTTACTATTTTCAAAAACATGGAGAGAGGTATATGTAATGAATAAATAAATAAACTTAAATATTTTTAGTTTATTTATGTTATTAAATTATAAAATAAAAATAAAAATAATATATTTAAAATTTATAATTATAAAAATAATTTTTTTATGATCATTTTATATATTTTATATTATTAAAAAAATATTGTACATCATTATATTAAACACCATTTAAATTAAACTATCTTTATTTAAATTTACTTAATCTAATTAATCTTGTTCAATGTTATTAATGTACTGATTTTGATGTTATAAGTTTTAAAAGTATTAATTTTGTAAATTTTGTAAATTTTTATTTTATTTTTCATTCTTACTTAAATTTACTCTTGTGTCTTTCTCGTACTAAAATTATTAACATTTTGATGCATAGATTATTTATTTAATTGATTTCACTTTAAACTTTTTTATATATATTTATTTATATTATAAAATTTAAATATTTTTTTAAATACTAAAAGTAAAATTTTATCTAGGAAGAAAGAAATATCATGCAATAAAATCAACTTGAGACTAATACATTTGTTCGTACGATAAAAGTGGGCGAGTAGGCTTCCCCTCGGCCCATGTTCAACTGTTTCCTATTTGGGCTGTTGCAAATCGTAAGCTAACGAGTAATGTAACTTTCTGTTTATGCCCATCAAACTTCTATAAAATTTTCCCTATAACTACTTAGGCTTTGGTCTCGAAACCAGTCACTGAAAGGTCAACAACAATTTGTAGGCTTATATTTCATATATTGAGCGATAATGTTACTCTATCACCTCTTTTTAGGAAAATTCTATCGTGCTAAAGATGCATCTTGAGACCAATGCAGCAAAGTAGAGAATAGTACATGTCCAAATAAACTCGAACTAAACCACCACTATACATCAAAGTTCCCAGCAATTAGAATTAAATGTTTCAACAAAACGTTGTTGCTCATGGACATCCATTATATTGTATTGACAATCATCAGAGTTAGAATATTTTTCAGTTTCAGATTCTTCGTCATAGCTTGACTTGTCCAGGGTAAAGGGCCAAACCTTGTTACTGTCCAGAGACATCTGGAAGCAGAAGGAAGAATTATCATGGATGCTTACTTTATTATCTTCGCTTATTTATGCAAGGGTTTCTATATGACTGGAATTGGATATGTAATCCTCATATTCATCATTAGCCAGGTGAGAAGATATGTCCAGCCTCCCAGGAAACCGAAGAATACTAAACTGTTGATACTCTTTTGGATAATCCCATATTGGAAGACACTAAATCCTAAAATCAAGGAAAAGTTCAGAGTAAAAGACAGCTTCCTTGGTGATACTCTTTTTTGATGTACGAGTGGTCGTCGTTGGGGAAAAAGGACGTGCCACAGCCTAATTCTGCATCATCATGACAGTCTTCAAATTGGTTGAAGTAGTTCGGTAGGCATGATAAGGTAAAGGGAATATGGCTAGAATCTGGTAGTATATCATCCTTGTCTTCAAGAACATGTTCTCCAAATTCTTTGTGATGACCAGCTTTATGTAAGAGAAGCAGCAGATTATCGGGTTCTTCATGGTAGTGATGACTGGAAAAACAGGATAGAGGCAGAAGATTTTCCAGTTCTTTGTTATTTGGACGGTTCGGATAAGAAAACAGTCCACCTAAAGGTGATACCAAAGACGTTGAGAGAATGTCAGCCTTTATATCCCGGGACGTTATCCACAAGTTCCTTTCATCTTTCTTATTGTCAAAATCCCAAGTTAGCATAGGCATACGAGAAAAAGAAAATGGACTCCTGGGTTCTCTATTATTCTGAAGATCGGATGACGAAATCAATTCATCATCATCCATCCACAAATCTGATGATCTGAAATAAGTTTTCTGCTCTATACCTTGGTAACTAGTTTTGGGTAAGCAGTATCTTCCATCTTGTGTGTTGTCAAAATATAAAGCCAGCGTAGACTTGTTTGCCTCTTCCCCACAGAAAAAATCAAGCTCATCATTGTGAGCAACATGCCCGTACCTTCTTCTGACTGGAGAGATGATATTCAAGTCACTGTCATCATATAAACTAAGAGCTCCTCCTAGTGGTTCACTGTCAGATACCCATTCTCTGCAGGGAATATCCGTTCTGGCACAACCAAGTGTAGAGTCCAATGAGGGAATTATCGCTCCTAATGTGTTTGTCTGACAAGAAGATATAGCATTCCTATAGCATGGTTCGCGTTCAAGCATCCAATCAAATTTGACACCGCGGATATCTGACCCTCTAGAAGCAAGTAAAGCAGATTTGGTATCGGTCTCCACATGCCCAAAAATTCCTTCCTTATCATTCTGGAAGATTAAACACCGTTGCTTATTAATGAATCAATGGAAAATACAAGTCCACTAAAAAAGCTACAAGAGGATACTTTGCTCTTGCTGCTCTCTGGGATCAGCCGACTGAGAAGTACAGAAATAATATTGCACCTGATAAAATTCAAACTTTTCATGATGAGAGGCGCAAGATAATGTGATATATATGCAAAATTAATATTATTTGTCTGACCCCTTTGAACAAATTTCATCAATTTCTGAAAGTGACGTATCTGCAACCCACTGACGTAGTTTCTGTCTCTTCCTATTAAAAATGTTTGCATGCCAGGATTTTGTCCCTGAAGATTTAGAACAAGTTCATTTTTCAATTCCAAGAAATGATATTCTTTCAAAATTCTCTCTAATGAATTCTTCCTGACACAGAGAAATTCAGTACGAAAGTAAACAATGAGCCGAAAAGTAGAGCAGTGAACAACTAGAACTTAATTGTCTCGACCAGCTAGCAGTTACTGAGCGACACCATTCTTTAACAAGTAGTTTCTGAAAGCCTGCCCCCTTCTAGTACAATTTGTAAAGGCTCGACATTTCTTTAGAGAATTTTCAAGTTTGAAACTTTCTCCCCATTATAAAAAAAGTTGCACTTGAGAGGAAAACAATTAAAATAAAGCTCTGCTTATCAATAACTTTCCGCAGCCCCACACCCCCCCTTCCCCCCTTCTTCTCCTCTTCCTCCTCTCTCTCTCTCTCCTTCCTCCCACCCCTCTCCCATTGGCCACCAAAGAAAGCACAACTTGTAGTATAAAAGCACCAGGAGACCTTACCGTCAGGCCCCAAAGCATGATTATGTTTCTTCACATCTTTCTGTTTCCAGTGTGAATTTTTCAAGGCATTCTTCATATTTACATCTATCAAGAAAAGAAACTGAAACATCTAATTCACGGGAAATAGTTTCAAAATTTCTGAGTGGGAAATTCATAAAGATTAAAACATATACCAAATAGTCTAAGTTCTTTATGATACAAAGGTCCAGCAAGAAACAAACTTATTTTATTGGTTTTATAATTCCTTTATCAAACTAAAATCATGAAGCAAAGAAAAACCAGACAAAAAATGTTCATAGTAGCCAGTGGAAATTGCAATATGGCAATAAATACACTTTTTTCACGAGTTAATCTTGCAAAATTTGTCAAGATCCAACGATTATCCAACTTCAATTTTGTCTTATTATAAAAAAAAACACTTCATTTTTGTCAAAATAAATGAAAACAAATCATCCATATTTTGTGAAGTACACAATTTTCAGCTTCTCTTTTCTCCATAATGGACAAGGATAAATCAGAGAAATCTTACCTAAGGTTTTTGGTGCATCCTGAAATGGAGAGACAAATGTGTCAGTATTAACAGGTGTAGCACTGGCAACCAGCAATGAGGGCCTCATGCTCTTGCAGCTCTTTTCCACAATGTCAGACATTTCTGCATTAGACACGTTCCATCTCAAACCCATCATTTAGACGGTTTGCAAGTCTTATGAATAGAATGTATTTTAAGTATGAGACACAATGGAAGCTACCATAGCACATGCTAGTACGGCAGTAGAAGGTAAACAGAATAAATTAAAGGGGATCCTGGCACATAATTATAGTTAATAAGTTCAGAACATAAACGGTTGTAATTTATTCAAGCACTAATATTCATTATACCTCTGGGATAGCTAGATGAGTTCAACTTATTCGATTGATAGACTGATTCAGTATGGGGTAAATGCAAACGAAAGTTGCGCCCCGCATTTTCCTTTAATTTCTTGAAAAATGCGTATTCAGAAGTTTTTGCTTCATTACCTGCTTATATAATTTTCCCATTAACTAAAATTTTCCAAAATAGAGTTTTATGAAAAACACATGAACCTCCACATTCTAGACAAATGAAGAACAATCCAACTAAACATTCCTAAATCCAAATAGTAAACTCACTTCTTGGCGCCTGAGTTAATTCCGCAGGTACAGAAGAAGCATCTCTTCTCTGGATTAAAGTACGTTCGACGTCGAGATCTTCAAATCTCAATCTTTTATGGCAACTCGTCTCTACAAGAAAGTGAATTAAATATAAAAATGTTGTCAAACAAGAAATTGCAATGATCCTAGGAAATTAGGTTAAGATCTCGTAATGCGGGTAGAGAGCGAAACCTTTGATTCCATTTCCAAGTGATGTTAAAGTGGGAGCTTGGAATCGGGAGCATAAAACCCTATGAGAGCCTTGAGAAGAAGTAGGGATCTGCCGTGGATCTTCAGAATTAAGTCGGGAACACCGTCGCTTCATCGTAAGCCTTGCATGTAAATGTTGTTCATGAGTTGGGGCTTTAGACTTAAACCGTAGCTCTTCTCAGGATTTATTCTTGGCTGCGATCGACTAGCCGTTGAACAGAGAAAGGAGAAGGAAGGCAGCCGAGAGGAAAGAGCTATATCTATATTTGGCGCGAAATTAGCACGTGGTAGCGCCGTAGCGCGAAGGCCTTTTAATGCTCTCCTTGGACCGTTGATTTAGGTGTGCTTATTTTAAAGTATATTGAAATGAAGTAGTTTGGTTATAAGTAATTTAAAAATAAATATTAAGATATTTTTCATAAAATTATTAGAAATATTTTAAAATATTATTTTGATAATTAATTTATTAAAATAACATGTATTTTAAATCATTTTTCTTAAAATACAAATAATATTTTAAAATTTTTAAATATACTTTTCATAAAAATTGACAAACACCATTAATTTAAAGTTCTCTTGAAACCAATTACAACCTAAAAATGAAGCGGCTTCAACCGAAATATGTTTGAAAGCAACTTAACAAGTTTTTATTTATTTATTATTTTTATAAAATTTTAAACATAATTAAAAATAATTTTTAGTAAAGTTAGAATATATTTTCTATTTAATAATATAATATATTTTTATTATTTAAAAAAAATATTATATTTTATCCTCTTTAAATATAATATTATGAAATATTATACATATAAAATAAATTATCATATTTTATCACATGTTTTATTTAATGTAATAGAGTTTATTTAGATTAAAATTATTACACTTTATTGAAAATTATTTATAATGAGTTCATGATTATCATAATCATATTTTTTTCACATTAATTTTATGATTTTACTTGTAATATTTAAATTGATTTAAAATAATCGTGATATTTATTATATATTATCCCAGAAAATTTATAGATTATCTAATCAGTTAATGAAATATTTTATTTCAATTAAGTTTTTATTAGATAGCAAAATTAATAAGGTAGATGCACTTTTAATGATATATTAGATTTAAAATATATATAAATATTTGTTAGATATGTGACAAATAAGGAGGATTAATTGGTATAGTGAAAGTAATATAAAGAGTTTTTAGTAGATAAAAGACTAATTTTTATGAGTTTTAACTATAATAATAATTATTTTCTTTACATTTTAATTTTATCTATTCTTTGCTAAACTTTTATTTATTTTAAGAATTATGTTGTATGGAATTAGTATTAAAAAATAATTTTAATTAAATTAAGAGGGAAAAACAAACGAAAAATAAGAACACAGGCTAGCTAGGTGCTGACTGATAAGGATGACATGGAATCACATTATCTAAAGAAAACTGGATATGGTGCATAGGTGGCAGCACCCTAGTGGAGGAAACGATTTATGCCAAGTTTTCAAGATTTACTTCTTCCCCAACCATAAAAATTGGATATTTGTCTAAAATGGTCATATTTTTTACAATAGTTTGAAAAAGGGCTAAGATTGTTTTTAGTTTAAAAAAGGGTACATTTTAACCTTAAACTTGACAATATATATTTTAATCAATTTTATTTAAAAATAAATAAATAAATATATAAGCTCTATTTTACAAAACATAATTATTATAAACATAAAAAATATTAACATTTTATAAATTTATAATTAATTTTAAATACATAAATCTCTTTTATTATATTATATATTAAAGTTTTATTTTAAAAAAATAAAAATAAATTATTTTATAATAAAATAAATATAAATTTATATGAAAATGATACGCTAAGTATTTTGATAATTCATAAATAATATAATATATTATTATTATTATTATTATTAAATATATTTCATAAAAATTATAATTATAATATAAAAATAATATTCATAAAAATAATTAAATTATTAAAAAAATCGAAAACCTCTATATCCAACTTTCTACAAGATATAAATACAAATATAAAACATTTTACGCAAACTTTACGTCAAAATATTATCTAATATAATATTATTATAATTATTTTTATTATTAATATAATAAAATATATCTAATTAATTATATTTTAATATTTAAATAAAATTATTATTAATAAATATTTGTTATCTTAATAAAAATTATAATAATATTAGAGATATGTGTTATAATGTAATCTATTTTTAATTTTTTAATCTTAAATAATTTATTTTAAAAAATATCAATAATTTTTCATAAAAATGGTTATAACTATTTAGTAAAGTTTTTAATAATTTAAAATTTTATAATTTATTATTATTATTTTAAATTATTTTATATTTTGATAAGTTATTTGTTATAAAAAATTATATATTATTTATTAAAATTTAATAAATGGGGATATTTTATTTTTGATTTTTTTAAGAAGAAAAAAAATGTAAAGTTTGATTTTTTCAAGGAAAGAAAAAAAAAGTTGATCAGGAGAAGAGAAAAAAAAGTGGCTGGGAAGAGTAGAGGAGAGATAAAAATATATAATTACTGACAAATTGTTCTTTTTGAGGTTTTTGTTTTTTTATTTTTGGTTAAGTGAAGAAAAAAAAAGAAAAGAGAGGAAGAAGGGAAATAGAGAAGCAGGACATGGCAAGTATATATCGCATCAGCTGCCTCAGGGTTTGCGGTGACACCAAATGTAGCAACCAACAGTAGCTCATCAGTTTCAACTAGGACCAATCTCTTCTTTCCAAAGAACAACATTATAAGAAGCAGTAGTTTAAGGTTTGTCGTCAGGGCATCCGAGGAAGCCGCAGCGCCTCCGGAAACCACCACGGCACCACCCGAAGGTGTTGAAGCTATTCAGCCTAAGGCAGCCAAGCCACCACCAATTGGACCTAAGAGAGGAACCAAGGTTGTTATTCATATCCATATATACTATGTTACTTCAAATTTAGTTCATGCAACATTAATCAAATCCAGTAGCCTAGTGTTAAAATAGTACCCATGTCTTCTCGTGGGTTGAGTCCTTTAAAAAATAATGATGACCACTTGGGTTTGCCTATTTTTGTTTTTGCTTTGGATGTTTTGGAGGAGGAGATGGGTTTCATGATTATTATTTTGGACGGTGACAGCAAAAGTTACATGCAGTTTTATTTTAAATTCATGTAAAAAAATATATTTATTTATTTTTCTTTAAATAAAAAAATATATTTTTATTATAAAAATGAAATCAATTAAATAACCGAGTATTTTATATTATTTAAACTATTATTAAGATATTATTTTTTATATATTTTCTTTAACAATAGATAATAATAATTATAAAATTGATAATATATATATTTTAAAATTTAATCGATTAATTTTTTTTTATGAATTAATCGGTCTTCCACCGAGCCAAATTGGTGGTGGCTTGAAACTACATCTTATAACCTTTAAATGTATGTTTTTAACTACTCACAGGTTAGGATCCTTAGAAGGGAGTCCTATTGGTTTAGAGATGTTGGCTCTGTTGTAACTGTTGACCAGGTCTGATACACACTCTCTCTCTCTGTCTTTGTCTCTTTCTCACACACACACGCACACCAGCAGGAAGCATATTAGTTGAAACACGAGTAAAAAAGGTTTTGAGCTTACTTGTGTACTATCTACTATTAATGTTTTACAGGACCCAAAAAGCAGGTACCCAGTTGTGGTTCGATTCAACAAAGTAAACTATGCAAATGTGTCAACAAATAACTATGCCTTGGATGAAATTGAAGAAGTTATATGAGTTGTATTTTCAGTAAATATTTGTAATTTTAATCCCAAATTCTCTTAAATATTTCAGTATCTAGCTTGTTTAGCCGCCCATGTGTATAGTTGTATTCTGATCCTTCTTTATGTTTGCAAATTTATTGCTAAATTTGATCACAATTCATAGCAAATAGCAACCAAAATGGTTGAGAATTCTAATGAAGCAAAGCAAGTATAAGACTTGTAAAACAAACATATTATTTTTAAAACAAGGTCATAATTACACTGTTTAAGTGTTTATTGTAAACGCCTACCTATTAATATAGAAATGTTGTTTTCAAAATATTTTTTGCAATGTCTAAAAGTTTCCATGTTTTCGTTTAAATATATATAAAAAAAAATATTGAAATTTCTAGTTGTTTTTCTAAAATTTCAATGAAAATTTAGGAAATATCAAAATGCAAATATGGTTGGTCATTCATGAATTGCAAACTTAGTAGAAAAATAGAGTATAATTAAAATCAATTGCTATTTGCTTTTATATATCAAACGATAACTTCGTACAAATCAATAGAAATAACAATTTCTTATTATGAAGTTCAACATTAGAGTTTGTTATAAGATCCAAACACTAAAATTTATCTCATTTCTTGCACACAACACCACCACCGTCCATTCCACTTGCACAGCTCAAGCTTGGCAAAGCCTCCAAAGAGTCAGATGCAGAGTAGGTGGTAGCAGTGAACCTAGCAACAGCACAATCAGTAGCAAAGAGGTTTGATGTTTGAAAGAGCTTGTCTCCTCCCATAATGGGCATGCTTGCTCCAATTTTCACTTTGCTCACATAGTCTGGTCTATATGTTTGTCCCAAAACACCACTCACTCCATTGCCTAGAGATAAGAATTTGAACCCAAGATCAAGATGAGCAAAACTATCCTCTTTGGTGATACCATAGTTGTGAATGTGAGACTCTTCTTCAGTTATAGGCACAACCTTTGCTGTGATCTTGAAGATTCCTTCAACTTCAACCATGACATTGTTTGTATTTGCAATTCTTGTAATGTAGACATACGGAGTTGTTGTGGATTTCCAATGAGCACCATCTGATTCTGGCAAGGTAATGGATTTGCCATCACAAGAGATAGCAACACGGTCGACAGTATCATCCCAAGTTGAAGTCTTTTGTGCAGCAATGTAAAGTTGGTGTTTGCCAAAGAGGATTGCAATGGATTGGACCCAAGTGAAGTCTCTCTTCATGTTTTCATTTCTCTTTCCAATGAAGTGTCCGTTGATGTGGAGGTTAGAGTCAGACAAGAGGCAAAAGTTGCGGTCTTTTTTGCCATGGAAGTAGAAGGTAACACCATCACCACCAATGAAACGAGGGTCTTGGCAGATTGCTCCCGGCTTGTCACATTCTGTGATTCACCAAATAACATATTATTAGTTGAGTAATATCATAAGTATCAAGTGATGTGTCAATATTAGATTTAATGTTAAGTTAAGAAAGTGAAATGTTGAAGTAATTGTTGTTTCATGTATTTATTAACAGAGAGTCGATTATATTGTTGCGTATGTAAGTCGTGATAAAATATATTTTCCTTATTAATTATACATTCAGTTAAAGTTGCCTGATTTATGATCGTAATTAATTTAATTTACTTTGAATAAGAAATTTTATTTACCTTTATATTTATATCATAAAATAATTTTGAAAATATATGTTCATATGTTGTAAAAGTTTGAACAGATGTCTGGGATTAGAAGCAAAACTAATTGAAAAAATGGGTTATATATAAAACTGAAGTTCAAAGATTTCAAGAACAAGAACATGACAAGAAATGAAAAACTTACTGCAGACAGGCTTGCAAGTAACACAGTCAACCTCACAAGCACTAGGGCAAGAGCTAGGGCAGACATGTTCCATGTTGTAGCATTGTGGGTAGTTCTTGTTTTTACACTTGGCTCTTCTCTGTCCATTATCAGAGTTGCTAGTAGGAGTAGGAGTATAGGTGGGAGGAGGGTATGAATGAGATGGCTTAGAAGGTTTTGTTGTTGTTGGTTTTGGAGATGAAGGCTTAGTTGGTGAGTAATACTCAGTTGGTTTTGGAGATGGCTTTGAAGGCTTAGTTGGTGGGTAATACTCAGTTGGAGTGGAAGGAGTAGGAGGTGGATAATATGTTGCAGGTGCATAGTACTCAGAAGGACCATTTCTTGCCTCTATTAATGCCATAAGCATAACCAAGAGAAGTGAAATTAGAAGATGTTTTGTTGTGGTTGTAGACATATTTGAAACTCGTTAGTATACTTAAGGACTATTGTGCAATGTAGGAATGGATAAAATTGCAACTGGCATTTGGTTCTATTTATATTGTGAATATAGGGAACATATGCCTATTATTTAGGAATTAAATGCTTAAATTAATAAGGTTATGTAATATTGTTGCTTGAAGAAAGTCAATGAGTCATGTACTCGGATTCTCTCCCATGAAGAGAGGTAAAATCACTTTGATCAGCAAGTGCTTTTCTCTTGCAGCTTACTTTGAGTCCAATGGTATAATGGTATAATGTCATTAATGTTTCTGACTTGTGTTAATAAATAATGTTAGCTTGTGCAGAAGATATTGTATAGGCTTTTTTTTTGTTTCTTCATCTTTTCCAAGCCACACAATTGATAGCTGGTGTTGTTTGTACTGTGATTTGAAATGGAAGGAAAATAGCCACCACTTTTAAGTGAACCACTGCTTAAGCATTATTTGACATGCATGTAAATAGATCTTGAAGTCAACTATGATATTTTAAATTAAGAAGAAAATTTTAAATAAGTAAAGATATGAAATTTTATTTGAATGAAAAGTTTGCTTGGATTGAAAACTTAAAAAAGTCAAAATTCGTTTATATTGGTCGTAAAACTAACTCAAAAGTATAGTAATTAGTAAATAATAACCAATTACTTTCCTGATAAGATTAACATATGTTAATAACTTATAGCATAACATGATCTCTAAATATCAATAACAAACTTGTATAAGTTTGTATAAATAATTAGGAGAAAGATGTCACTGTTCTCATAGTAACTTTGCATAAAAGTATCATTTATTTTTTAGCTTTTAACTAAAACGTTTTAATCACATAATTTAAAAAAAAAATATTTTAGTCCGAAAAGTATTTGAACATGTTTGATCCACGTATAATAATTGACAAACAAATTATCTATTTCAACATGTTTTCTTCTATTTTCTAAATTTTGGTTGAGAGTTTGAGATTATCAACAATTATGTAGCTTATTTTTCTTAATCGTATTGATTATTAGTTAAGTGTTTTAAATTGAAGTATAAACCAATAAACTTAATTGACTCTAATTTTTGTATACTATCTTCTGTTGGTGTATACGTATAGATGTTAAAGGTTAAACATATCGTTTGACAAACGGAAAAATACAATACTACAATATACATCTTTGGTAAAATCAAATAATTTTTTAATCTTGCAAGTGTAAAACTATTATAACATTGAATAAAAAGTAGGGAATGATTGCTTTCAAAATAATAATAATAATAACAATAACTCTATGGTTCTCCTTAGTGTGTTTTAGATAATGATTTTGATTCATGATATCTAATTTTTTTCTAAGTAATTTTTTTAATCAATTATGTTTGATACCGATTTTTGATTTTTATTTTTATATTTTTAAGTAATCACTGTATGGATGAACGGTGATCCAAATTTTTTTAAATGATTTTGATTTTTTAATTAGATTAGTATTTTTTTTGTAGTTTTCATCGAATATTTTTTTTATAGAGTAAATCAAGTTTTATGACTTTTGTATATATAAATATTACAAGAAAAATAATTAAAAAAAATTAAAATTTATAAACAATAACCAAAAAATTTAAGTTTGTGAAAAAAATTCAAAAAAATTAAAAGCTTTACCAAATAACTTGCAGGAGATTTTTAATTTTTTTTCTTAAAATTTACTAATTAAAAATTGTTATCAAACATATTGATAACTATTTTTACAAAAGAATTATAAATTAAAATTTAGTGATGATTTTTATGCATATTAACCAACTAAAAACTTTTTTAAGTAACATTTAAATTAGATGATGATTGGTTGTGTCGATGATTTGAAGTAACAGAGTCCTCCTTGAATGTTAAAACTGTCCAGCAACTTTATGTATGATTGAGAGAATAAATTTTAATTGCTGAAAGTGTTTATCTCCTAGCTTCATGGAAGAGATTAATAATTCCATGCATCTATCTATGGTTACTTGAACGATAAAAAGCATTTAATTCCAAAGTATTAGGCATATGTTCCCTCTTATTGACACTATAAATAAGGTCATTTGCAACACCATTCTCATTCATTCCTACAACATAGCATAAAATAAAAAGCCCTTGATCAATTTTAGCAAGTTTCAAATATGGCTAAACATTTTTTAGTTTCAGCTCTGTTGGTTATGCTTATGGCATTAATTGAGGCAAGAACTGCCCCAACTGAGTATTATACCCCTAAAACATACACTCTTTCCTCAACCCCATACTATCCACCTCCTACTCCTTCTACTCCAACTCACTATTACCCACCAACTAAGTCTTCTCCAAAATCAACATCAACTAAACCTTCACCAAAACCGGCCCCTACAAAGCCTTCAAAACCATCTCATTCTTACCCTCCTACTACCCCTACTCCTACTAGCAACTCTGGAAACGGACAAAACAGGGCCAAGTGTAAAAACAAGAACTATCCACAATGCTACAACATGGAGCATGTTTGCTCTAGCTCTTGTCCTAATGCATGTGAGGTTGATTGTGTTACTTGCAAGCCTGTCTGCAGTAAGTATTGGTATTGGTTGCTCCTAAATTTTCTTACACAGTATATTATTGATTGAGAGTAACATTATTTATAGTCTAGTACCATCTCATTATTGTTTATGTAGTTTTATGTAGTCAAAGAAACAAATTCACCCCTTGTGAAATTGATGTTTTTCTATAGCCATAGTTCTAATGTTTACATTTGCTAAATGACAAAAGGGTGTGACAAGCCAGGAGCAGTCTGTCAAGACCCTCGTTTCATCGGTGGTGATGGTGTTACCTTTTACTTCCACGGCAAAAAAGACCATGACTTCTGCCTCTTGTCCGACTCCAACCTCCACATCAACGCACACTTCATTGGTAAGAGTAACCCAAACATGAAGAGAGACTTCACTTGGGTCCAATCCATTGCAATCTTTTTTGGCAACCACCAACTTTACATTGGTGCCCAAAAGACCTTCAATTGGGATGACGCTGTTGACCATGTTGACATATCTTTTGATGGGCAGTCCATCATTCTCCCTGAATCAGAGGGTGCCAAGTGGCAATCAACATCAACTCCTAGTGTCTTTGTGGCCAGACTTGCAAACACAAACAACATCAAGATTGAAGTAGAGGGAAGTCTTAGGATTATGGCAAAGATTGTTCCTATAACTGAAGAAGAATCTCGAATTCACAACTACGGTATCACCAAAGAGGATAGTTTTGCTCATCTTGATCTTGGATTCAAATTCTTGTCATTGAGCAATGAAGTCAATGGTGTTTTGGGTCAAACATATAGGCCAGACTACGTTAGCAAAGTGAAGATTGGAGCAAACATGCCTATAATGGGAGGAGATATGCTCTTTGAAACTTCAAGCTTGTTGGCCACCGATTGTGCTGTTGCTAAATTCAGGGGGAACAATGACTCTGAATCTAACTCTTTAGAGGTTTTGACAAGCTTGAGTTGTGCAAGTGGGATGGACGGTAAAGGAGTTGTGTGCAAGAAATGAGATAAATATTAGTGCTTGAGTCTGACCAATGTTAAGATTAATAAGAAACTGGTCTCTCTCTCTCTCTCTTTAAATGACTTGCATGAAAATTTGATTTGATAATAAAATGCCTTTCTTTAATGACTCGTATGAGAATATCAATCTGATAATAAAGTACCTTTTTTTTAACGAATATGATTAGTACACAGAGGAATACAAGTTATATCATACCATCTTGTAAAATCAAATAATCGATAAGTAAAATTGAAAACAGTATACATTGTCGATGCACCAACGATATCAACTTCTTCATGTCATGATGACTAGGTTTAAGTTCTTTTAGTGTTAGCCTCTGACAGCAAAGGTTCGAGTTCCCCATCCTGGTATAGCTTCATTGTATCTGCATCCAAATAAGAAGCAAGATAATGTATAAATACAAGTTTTTTTAGTTAGTTGGGCTTCCAGGATAAGCAAAGTGAATCACCATAGACTGCATAACCTAGGCTACTAATGTGAAATGATTGAAGCTTATGGCTTATGCAACGAGTCAGATTTCATAAACTCCTAGTTACTGGAATCAAAGTTTCGATTATCAGTCATTTGTTGTGTACTTTTAAAAAGCAAGCAATGAAAAGATTAGAGCAAGAACACCAAATTAAGAAATCTATGATTAAGAATTTGACGAATGCATAAAGGAGGAGAAAAAGATTGATATTTTTAACTGCCTAAGAAACTACTCATATAAGGACTCGAGAAGAAAACACTGCATACACGTAGACATGTCTATGTCATCTTGTGTGTGATTTTATAAATGTATCTCTCTTTTAACTTTTTAATTTACAGCTATGCATGAGTGTGCATGTAAAATACCCAGAACAGATATCCCACTCCATTTGCATTCTAGTGGAGAAGCAATCCTCAATTAAATCCCAAATGATCTGTTTACACATTTTTAATCCAATCCAACCTGATGACGGTTCAAAAGTAAAAATAAACAGCTACTACTGGTCACAACTTTGGCCAGCTCACTAAAGACCTCTTTTTTGGTAGAGTACTAAAATATCTGTTCAAAAATTAATATAGAAATTAAATGAAAAGTACCATTGAAAGAAAATTTTACCTGTACAACCACCAATGTGTTTGCCCCCTGATCTTGAATAAGAGAAAAGGTTAAACTTCCCATATCATATGAAGCATAATCAAATTAACAATACAATTTATAGCATAATACATGATCAAATCAGCAGGTACCTCACAGCTCAACACAAGCAAAATTACTTTAGAACTAAGGCATTTGTAATAGCAAGTTTCACAGGATACAGAAGTTTCAGATAGATGCTTCTTAAAATACTGAAATCGAAAACAGGATTTTCCAACACTATGTTAACATTGGTCTAAAGGCATTATGTGTAATAATTGAAGGAGAATGCAATAAAACTTTCTCTTATGAGGAAAGTACATAACATGTTTCAAATTTGTAACTATTGAGCACTGCAAGTAGCATAACATACCAATAAAAACATTTGGAACAGTGTGTTGTCCTGTAAGCCTCTCTAATGTTTCCTGCAGTTCTGGTCCTTGGGGACCTGAAAGAGAAGTTAAAAACAAGTAATTAAGTACATCACTTGATATCGAAACTTACACGATGAGATACAATTTTGTAAATAGTTTCTTAGAAACGAGTATGGAGAAAGGAAGACCTTCACAATTTCTAACCATTTTGGTGGGTATGGTGGGCTTCTTGTGGTCGTGGTGTTTGGAAAGATGGGTCTTGAGGGTGGAGGGTTCGGGAGGAGCAGAGGAAGAGCTGCTTTCTCCGCCATTAGAGGAGAGATACGAGACATGGTCACTAATCAGTTGTCAGTAGTGGGCAGTGGCTATTGCTGAACCTGAATTGGTGCCCTAGTTTAGGCCGGCAGTTGGGGAAGTGAAATCGAAGAAAGGGGAAGGGGAAGTGGAAGTAGAAAGGTGAGGATGAGGGAAAGGGTGAAACTTTTAACGGTAATTTCACAGGGGACTCTCAAAATGGTGATTTCAACAAGAAAACCTAATGCTGGTTTCAGCTATGAGAGAAAGGGAAAACATTTGACTAAATATTATCGAACATACTGTATTGTATCAACAAACACGTTGACCAAATAATCTCAATTGAAAGATTCCTTCTTTGTAGATAATACACATTTTAGTTAACCAACAGACTCTACTTGAAACAAATGCCCTTCATAAGTACTTTGATTCAACGTAGAGAATATCATATCAATATCACTATCATCTAGTATTAATCTCTAAACGAAAATAAAAAATTATTCCTTACTTTTTTCTTAGTTCAAAGAGGTTTTATAGATCAAGCTTTCTAAAAACCAAAATCACTGCATAAATTTCTAAAGACCCAATACGTAACATTGATTCCTTGGGACGTGTAAATAAAAAAAATGCGTTCATAGTGACTAGGATGGATATCTCGTATCCAAAAACTAGCAGTTCGTTTGATAAATCCTCTCGGACTTAAATAACTAAACTTTATCTCATGAACTATTTGTGTCAATGGATTAATTTGATCCAAAACTTGAGATAATAGACGTAGACTAAGAAAATATTAAAAAAAATGATCGTTAATGGAGTTAAAGTTACCAAATTATCAGGAGTTGGTATCGATTGTAAAAAAATTACATCTCCTACTTTTTAATCCCATATGTTGGTTTCCTTAAAGAAAGCTCGCCTTCAATTCGAGTGGAAAAAAATCACTTTTACCATTTAGTTTACATATTGTTATAAAATAATATCAAATTTTGAATCTCTACTATCTACATTAATATAGCTCAAATCATTTTCTACCAAATTTTAAACAAAAAAATTTAACATTACATAATATTTTTATTACAAATATAATATACTTGTAAAACAAGTGCAGAGCATAGTGATGTTTTTATAACAAGTTAAAATTTAATGATATTTTTGTGAGATTGACCAAAGAACTAAGAATTAATAATGAATAGTGGCAATAATTTAAATTGTAAAATCCTAGCCTCTCTTTTTTAAAAAAACTAAATTGCAATAATAATCCCTAAATTTTTTCATATTTCACACTTTGTTTCTACTTACTTTTTTTCTTAAAATTTATTCCTTACAATCTTGTTAGAAGCGTTCTTGGAGAAGACTAAAAGAAGGGTTGGATGTATAGACATTCCCACTATCCCATGGTACACCCTAATTTATAAATTCTTGGAAAGGAATAAGGTGCTAGAGGATAGCAGGTCTACAAAAGAAATCAGGGCTAAGGTAGATTGGTATATGATAGAAACAGGAAAATTATACCAGAAAACTTCACTCGATTTAGGACTTTTGTGTGTAGTCAAAGAGAGATCTAAAAGATTAATGTTTGAAACACACGAAAGAGATTGTTGTTAATATTCAAGAGGGAGGAAGTTATCACAACGACTCATGAGACAGGGCTATTATATGCCCACTATGCTGGTAGATTGCACAAAATACACCCATACATGCAATAAATGCCAAAGGTTTTCCCCCTTGTCACACACTCCTCCAAATACCATGAAAAGGGTGGTGAGTTCTTAGCCCTTTTATAAGTAGTAGGACCCCTACCTATAGAAAAGGGTCAAAAGAAGTTTATACTTGTGGCTACTGATTAGTTTTCAAAATAGATCAAAGCAAAACCCCTGAATAGAATATGGGAGGAAGAGGTGATTTGATTTATATGAAAAGACAATACCCAAAGAGCTCCTCACAGATAATGGGAGACAATTCACAAAACACAATATCAAAGAATTCTCCCTTAAGTACAACATTAAGATGTGCCACTCCACGTCATATTATCCTCAAGCCAATGGTTAAGCAGAATCTTCTAACAAGATAATCATCTGCTTATTAATGAAAAGGCTAGAAAATGTAAAAGGAAGATGGGTGGAAGAGCTACCTGGAACATTATAGGCCGTCAAGACTAGTTCTCGAGGAAGCACTAACGAGACCCTTTTCTCCCTAATATACAGGACGGAAGCAATAATATCAATCGAGGTCACAATATCCACTGCCATATCGATTTTAACAGATTAACAAAATGAGGTAAGCAGAGCAATCAAATTGACCTTAGTAGAGCAGAAAAGAAATGAAGCTCTAAGAAGGATGATCGAACAAAAGAGGAAAGTATCAGATTATTATAACAAGATTGTGTGCTTCAAAGCATTTTCTAGAAGTGATCGAGTACTCAGAAGGGTCTTCCCCAACAAGAAAGAATGGATGGCTAGAAAAATGGACGTTAATTGGGAATGACCTTACCAAATAATTGAAACAACACCATGAGGGGTCTATCTATTGAAAAACATAGAAGGAATTGAAGAAGGCACAAGTTGGAATGTCAGGCACTTGAAAAAATATCACTTCTAATGTAAAATAATTTACTTTTTTTTTATGTAATATTAGCATAGGCATATCAATGGAACTGAATCTCCCCTTACAAATGGATCTTTTTTTGAAGTCCCCCGCTATTATACATCATAGGATGATCACCTTGGTTAAAAACCAGGTAAAGTGTCCTAACACATGCAAAAATCATGAGTTGTCCACCTCGGTCAGGAACCAAGTCACTGCTCTAACATTGAAGGGAGAGATGAGCACCTCGGTTAGGAACCAGGTAAAGCTCCCTCTCACGTCATTTTTTGACACAAAGTTGTCCACTTTGATCAGGAACAAAGTAAAGCTCCCTCTCCCACCATTATACATCACGGGTTGATCACCTCAGTTAAGAACCAAGTAGGGCTCCTTAATCTTAATAATTATAGGCCTCACGCCCTAGTAAAAGAAATAAATATATAATGTTAGAGCATCACAAGTACATTCCATCAAGAATACTTTCATTATTTGAAATTATAAATCTTTTTATACTTATTAATACAAAGCTCGGCTCCTTTAGGAGGTTAAAAACTCTTCAAGTACTTGGATACACGACCATCGTCAGGATCATCAGTTTCTTCCACTAAGGGCAATAACTCAACTTAAATCTCTATAATTGTCTTCCATGTATGGGTCACTGGCTCAAGAGGAGTTGACCTCATCATGAGCATTCATCGCTAAAAATTCTTCAATAACCTCCATCACCTTAAGAAACACTTTTTCAAATCACTTCATATAGAAGCTTGCCCAATAAGACTCTCTATCTACAAGAGTGGCCATACTGGTCAAGGTTCTCTCTTGAGATTGAGTTTGGATTAACTGCTCCTTATAGGAAGCGAGCTCACACTTGGTCTCTTTGACCTTACTCTAAAGTTTAACCACCTCAGCTTTAAGCACCCTAACCTTGTCCTTAACCGTACTATTTTCAACTCTCAAAGCTCGAACTGAGTGTCTGTTTGTTCGATCAAAATCCATAATACAACTAAAAAAATTGGAAAAATGGGAAAAAATCCTCAAATGTACGGATTAAGCAAGTGTTCTTAACCCCTTTTATAGGATATGAAAGTTGATGTTGAGAAAAAAAAATGACACAAGTTCCAAAAAAACAGGTGGATAGGTTAACATCATAAATACACAATAATTCAGGCAAATTAACTTTTTATTAATAAATAAAATTGATTTTTGCATTTCACAAAATAATGTGTTACAAAGTTTGAGCTTGCGACCACACAGCCCGAAAAAAACAAAAAGAGCTCGAGTCCTTAAACTTCAATGATCCTCGTGCTCTACCCCTACACCTGATGCCTCAAGACCTTCCTCACCCTTACTAAAGCCCGATTCTTCTCCTTCCTCCTTCACAGATGGAACCTGCATGTATGGAGGAATGATTAGGATATTCAAAATGCGATAATAATACTCGCCCAAATCCCTTGGCCTCCATTTTAAAGGATTCCATGGCCAACTTATACCCCCCTTCTCTACGCTCGACTCGAGCTTCTAAGCCATGGCATCAACATCAACCTTTGCCTTGCAGGCCTCCTCGATAGAAGTCTTGGCTCTTTTCTAGGTTTTCTTGGTCTTCTCCTCATCTTGCCTTTGAGCCTCATTGAGCTCAATAATGCGTTGGGTATACTCATCAACTCGATGGCGATCCTTTTCAACTTCTCCTCCTTATCAATTGTCTTGCCTTCCCACTTATTTGATATTGACAACAGCGTGGTGTATCTTGAACGAGTAGAAGCGTGACTCTGTTTTCCTGCACTAGTTCAGCTTTTAAATGACCTACGCTTCAAGCCCTGTTAAAGTTATAAAGCAGCACCAGCTAAAACAAAAGAAAGTATGAGGTCAAAGAAATAAGTCTCGAGCTCAAACTTTGTATAAATAATTCATAAATAAACACAGAACATGATGTAGCTCCCCTGACAAAATTGGTGAGGGATGACCTCGTCAAAATCTGCACCCTTGTAGATAGCCTCAAGTTGCTTCTCATATGTGCCAATAGAAAGGTGGCTCAAACAATGATCGATGTGCTTTGGCACCAAGCCTCGATTTAAAACTACCCCATTCGCATCGGTGGTGTGATCGTGGACGACCTTCCCCTTCCTTGAATCCCGTATAGGATCACCAGATTCTTTAGAACCCAAGCAAGGGGACGGAGTCACATGTTGCTCTTGCAGTGAGGATAAAGGGGCGCAAACATTCAATGGCTTTGGGCTGAGTGCGGGCTATTAGCCACCACCTCGAACTGGCCCCCAAAGTTCGTGGGAAGGGTTCTGCGTTTAGAAAAAGCCCAAGGTTTAGGAAGAGCCCATGGCTTACGAATGATCCTAAGAAGGGACTCCACCATACCATGTCTTATCAACTCACATGCGACAAAGCACAGAGTGTTCAATAAGTGCCTCTAATTGGTTTTTTCAGGAAGATAGTTTTGGATATCAACCAACCGTTGCTTCACGTCAAGACTTAAGGTCTTGATTAAAGAACCCATGTTCTTTATCACGAACTTAGTGTCATTCCAAATGCTCCTTATTAATCTGGTGTCACTAGTAGGAGACTCCCACCGATCTGAAACATAGAAAAAATACTCTTCTAGTTTTTCTTGTTCTCAAGGAGTGACACGTTCATATCCTAATCCTGCTTCATAGACATATATGCCTTCCTTGGATGCGTGGGGTTCTGCTTCAGGACGTAAGCCTCGTTAAGCTTGGGTTGCAAATCCTTGAAGCATGCATGAAAATTAAATATTATGAAAGAGCAATAGCTACTCTTGAACAATTCAAAAATTTACCAAGAATAAGGATTTAGAATTTTATTTCTGTAGTCTCAACTCTCAACAGATTAAATATTTAATAAAGACCTAGATACTATTCCAATAATTTTGCATATCACGACCAAACACTCAACAAGTTTAAGATGTATCCACTGATAGAGGCATAAACAGTTTTCGTCATAATAACCGAGTCTACAAATTATTAATTGTGAACATGTAATGAACTAGAAAAGCTTAAAAAAAAGTACACTATGGACAATGTTCCCATGTCAAGTTGATGGAAAAATCTTTAAACTTATTGAAAATCTTATCCACATTTATATATTCGACACAAGTCCTTTCACTAATATCAAATTTAAAATTTAACATAATCAATATATCATGTAAAATAAAAATATTAAGACTCTACTAATCTAACTGTAATATAAAAAAATATGTTAAGTCACAACCGACATGATAAAGAAGAGAGTTAGTTCTATGCAATCACTCTCTATATCATGCTCCCTCTCTTTGTGACAACATGCATTTAAGAAACGTGATACTCTCACCACTCCCCCATCCCTCCCAGCTAACAACACCATCATGCTCCCTGTTCGGTCTTCTAGTCGCCGTTTCAGTCACTCCAGACCCTAGTTCACTCACTTTTCGACCAGTTCTTGAGTTAAAATTTCCGGTTTTGTAATCCTTGATACATTTCCTATAAAATAAAGCTCATTTCAATTCATTATTTGTTTCATAAACAATCATTATAGTCTAAAATACACTAAATCTTATCCCGTTTTCGAATTTTTCACTCAACAATCAACACTACAACTACCAATACCAGCCCTACTTTATCAAAATGGTATGATGATCCTAGCCATTCATTATATCTACACCACTCAGACCAATCGGGCATGATTCTAGTGGCTCAAAAATTATTATATTTGGAGTCATACGATACTCATGGCTCTTATCACCAAAAACAAAGATGGATTTTATTGACGGCACAATCACGAGGCCATCAACAAACTCTAAGGTAAAATCAAACAATTGACTCACTGCAACATTCTTGTCAAATGATGGATTCTTAATACCATATCGCCTAAAATTGCCGAAAGTGTCATGTATAATGATACTGCATATGAGCTATGGGGAGAATTGAAGGAACGTTTTTCACACACCAACAGTGTGCACCTATTTTAAATTGAGCAAGAAATCCATGACTGTATACAAGAAGGTATGAGCATTGGAGAATACTACACCAAGTTGAAAAGCCTATGAGATACTCGTGATGCACTCTGTCCCCTTCCACATTGTGGAGGAAATGCGGAAGGGAACTACAGGAATACCAACAAAAGCAGCGAACCATAAAGTTCCTCATGGGGCTTAACACAGTTTACATAGCAGCACGTGGACAAATCTTGCTCATGGAACCTTTACCTACAGTAAATAAAATATACTCAATCATTGTTCAAGATAAAAAGCAGAGAGCTGTCTCTACACAAACTATAGGAAAGATGCCAGAAGCTACCGTACTTGTCGCCAAGGATAGTCGTCCACAATATCCTTACAAGAATTACCCACCAAGGAACTCACATCTCAAGTGCAATCGATGCAATAATATCATCCATAATTCTGAAAATTGCCAAAATCACCTCAGATGTGATTTTTGTGGTCTCAATGGACACAATTCTGAAAACTGCCGAAAGCACCTCAAATGTGATTTCTATGGTTTGAACGGACATGACATCAACATGTGTCGAAAGAAAAGGGCAATTTAAGATAAGAGAAATGCAAGTTATGGCTTCCCTCCAAAGCTCACCATACTAACTTTCAAGAAAGCAGCTCTGACATAAGAACACCATCTCACAACCTTACATCCGCCCAATATCATGAGCTTCTTACACTTCTCAATCAAGCCAAATCAGGTAGCATGGCAAGTCAAGTGACTACTTCTTCAGGTAACACATCATGTGCAAATGTTCTCCATTCAAAAACCTGTTGAATTTTTGATACAGGAGCAACTGATCACATGGTCTGTTCCCAAAACCTTATGAGCTCTAGCATTCCAATCACTAATCGACATGTGCATTTACCTGATCATTCCCTTGACCGTGTCATACCTATCGACACTGTACATTTCTCCAATAATTTCATACTTCATAATGTCTTGTATGTTCCCTCCTTCAAATTAAACTTGGTTTCAGTAACCAAATTAACTCAAACTACATTTTGTCATGTCGCCTTCACTAATAATGTGTGCTTTGTTAAGGACAAACGCTCGAGAAAGACGATTGGAATGAGAATTGAGAAAGCAGGACTCTACTACCTGACTATTTCGAAAAAGGTTGGATGTTTCTCCTTTTCAAATACTGCTTCAACCAACCCTTATTTATGGCATCAACCGCTTAGTCATTTATCTAATAACAGTTTGCGTGTAATTTCTCTTTCCATCAACACACCCTTTTTGTTTCATTAGTCATTATTCTATTTGTCCACTAGTTAAGCAAACTCGTAATCCATTTCTTTTAAGTTTCATCAATACAAAAGCACCTTTTGAACTGATTCATGTTGATATTTGGGATGACTATCACATTCCAACACTTAATGGAACATGTTATTTTCCCACTATTGTTGATGACTACTCAAGATGCATATGGGTCTATCTCTTAAATACTAAATCCAATACACGCACATTTCTCACCACCTTCATTAACCTTGTTGAAACACAATTTGCATCCAGAGTAAAAATCATTTGTAGCGATAATGGACCAAAATTCTCTATAACCCAGTTGTTTTGTACCAAATGAATCCAGCATCATATCAATTATGTCTCTACGCCTCAACAAAATGGTGTTGCTGAACGCAAACACCGTCATCTTCTCAATGTAACTCGTGCATTGCTCTTCCAAGCCAATCTCCCTAAGCAATTATGAGGAGATGTCATTCTTACAGCCACAAACCTCATAAATCGTACTCCAACACTTGTTCTCAAGGATAAAACACCATTTGAAATCCTTTTTCATAAAGTTCCTAGGTATGAACATCTTTGTGTCTTTGGTTCTCTTTGCTTTATGTCTGCACATCATGATCGACCCACCAAGTTTGATGCTAGATTACATCGATGCATATTCATTGGGTATCCATCTGGGATAAAAGGTTATCGAGCCTATAATTTAGAAACATGCAAAACTTTAATGTCTCGTGATGTTATCTTTCATGAACATGTGTTTCCTTATTCTACTTCCGATGTCAACACTCCAACTCTATTCACTCCATCAGAAAATACTATTTATAATGAAATGCCTAATATTCACCAATCAATCACTCCAAATACATCACTTCATCATACACCATCTGTCCTTCCAACAATCGACTCAGACATTCTTCATCTTCAAAATTCATCTCCTGAATCATCATCATCAACTTTTGCACCACACATAACTCCTCCAACACCAGTCACATATAGGCTTCTCTGATCCACTAATGTTCCTAGCTACCTTCATAAGTATCATGTAGAAGCTTCCTTTCCTTCTCGGTCATTCCCTTCGTCTAACTCAACATCATCCAATGACAAAGGTACTTCTCATTCTCTATCTCATGTACTTACTTATGATTAATTATTACCTACACATCGTGCCTTTGCTACTTCTATTTTCATTCTCAAGGAACCAACCACCTTTGCTGAAGCTTTCAACGATCCAAAATGGTGACTTGCCATGAAACAAGAACTGGATACTCTCGAAACTAATGGCACTTGGACGCTTCAACAGCTTCCTCCAAACAAGAAACGAGTTGGTTGTAAATGGGTCTACAAAATCAAGTATAATTCTAATGGCTCTATGAAACGATACAAGGTTCGATTAGTGGCCAAAAGATACAGTTAGATTGAAGGTTTTGACTACCAAGAAACTTTTGTACCAGTAGCCAAACTTGTCATCGTTCGTTTCCTTCTTGTCATTACTGTTATTCAAAATTGGTATCTTTGCCAACTCGATGTTAACAATGCCTTTCTCTATGGTGATCTTCACGAAGATGTCTACATGTCTCTTCCACTCAGATTCGGACGAAAGGGGGAAACACAAGTATGTAAACAACACAAATCTTTATATGAACTCAAACAAGCCTCACGACAATAGTTCATCAAGCTATCAACAACACTTAAGCTAGCTGGTTTTAACCAATCCAAGTATGATCACTCACTATTCGTCTGAACCCGTGGTAATTCCTTCTCTGCTCTTCTTGTCTATATAGTCGATATAATCATAACAGGAAACAATCTACAAGACATTGAAGAAACTAAGAATCATCTCATGCAACAATTTAAGCTAAAGGATCTCGATGATTTAAAATATTTTTTGGGCATAGAAGTTTCATGATCCAAGAAGGATATTGTTTTGTCACAATGAAAGTACGTACTTAAAATATTGGAGGACATGGGTTATCTTGGTACCAAATCTATCAATTCATCTATGGAACATAATTTATCCCTTAGTAAGGTTGAAGGGAAATTCATCAGTGACCCCACATCTTATCGAAAGCTTGTTAGGAGATTAATATATTTGACCATCACACGACCCGACTTAGTGTATGTTGTGCACATTCTCGGTCAATATATGGAAAAACCACGATAACCACATTTGGAAACATCTCAACGAGTGTTACAATATGTCAAGAACACATCAGGATAAGGTCTCTTTTTCTCAGTAATTAGTTCACAACAACTAAATGCTTTCTGTGATGCAAATTGGGCTAGATGTACAGACACACGACGATCAACTACGGGATATTGTATGTTTTTTGGAAACTCACTAATTTATTGGAAGACTAAGAAGCAAAACACGATCTCACAATCAAATGCAGAAACAAAAACCGTTCTATGGCAACAGCCTGTTGCGAAATAATCTAGTTACGATACATTTTGGATGATTTGGGTATCAAACACTCCCAACCAACCAAGTTATATTGCAACAATCAAGCAACCCTTCACATTGCATCAAATCCAGTATTTCATGAACGAACCAAAAACATAGAGATCGATTGCTATCTAGTGAGAGAAAAGATTCAAACTACAATGATCAAAACTTATCATATCTCTACATTGGAATAACCAGCAGATATTTTTACCAAATCTTTAAGTTTTTCACAGTTCTCGAGCTTACTTAATAAGTTAGGAATAATTAACATATATTCCAACTTGAGGGAGAATGTTAAAGAACTCGAGATCCAACTGGTAGCAATTAATACACCAGTTGGAAACAACCAACAACAAAATGGTGGAGAGTAACATGCTATCCAAGAACATAATTTCTAATTATGTCTATTTTAATTATTATATTTTTTTCTTTTCTTTTGTATAAATTAGATTTTAAACATTCGTTTATACATAAAATAAAATCATTTCTTATAGGTTCAATTCACACAAAGAGCAGATTATAAAACATATTCAATGACATTCATCCACAGACACAAAGATGTGTAAAGCTAGGCTGAGAGTTAACAATTCGTACCCAGCTCGTCCAACTCAATGACCAATGGATCCATACCAAGATTTTCGAATAATGATTTTACCTCAGACGAATACCTTCAAAACAAAGGCCAAAGTAAACATTTCAAGTTTCTCAAAACAAAACCGGAATTTTAAACAAGAAGCACAAATATTAGCCGAGATTGATAAAACTTACGAACACCATGTTTTGGAATAAACAACAACTGGGTTCTCGGATATGGTCTGCTTAACGTTTTCTTCAAGGTGAGGCCCAAAGGAAGAAGCCATGCCTTGAACTGAGATGGGTCTGCATCTTCTAGAGCCATAAATGCTAAAAAGGCATAAGCTTGAATTGTACTTCCCACAGAAATTGATATTGGATGGAATTGAACAGACAGGGGCTTTGTTGAAGGAAGAAAGTGCGCTGGAATTTAGAGACACAGAGGTGAACTTGGTGAGATTCGACGATAACAACGCCATTGTGATTTGCCTCCCTATTAGTGAAAGTCTGTGTGTAGTAGGTGTACTTTGATTAAAGCAAAGTATTTTTCGAGTTGATTACACGATAATTCGACTTTAGAAAATCCACAAGATGATTAAAAAATATTATAATAAATAATATTTTTAAAATTTATATATTTAATTTCATTTTAAATAACATTCAATTAAGAAAATTTAAAATTAAATTTTTTTAATAATAAAAATATAAATATTTTATAGTTAAACATAAAAAATATATATTCTTATTTTATAAAAAAATATACATGATAAAAAATGGTTATTTTTTTTATCTAATGAATAAAATTATACTTTATAATAATACCTAATATACTTTTTAAGTTGATTTTCATATAAATAAAATTCCTTTCAAATTGAATAGATGCATATAAATGAAATTTTAAAGTAATAGTTGGTGTATTATATTGAATATGGTATTACAAGTAATAATTTATACATATTTTTTAATTATTAAATTTTATATATTTATATTTATTTTATTATTCTATGTGTTATAAATAATTTATTTTATATTTTATAAGAAAATATGAGTTTTTATAATTTTTGAATTTTTTTTAAAGATTTTATTAATTTTATTTGATAAGTGGATATATTTAGAATTAAATATGGGTGTACTTAACGTGATGTCGTTTCGAAGAACCAAACGCCAGGTGACTCTCACCCTTGTATCGTCTCACTTAACGTGAGCCAAACCACACATCGTTTAATTCTCCTTTCATTCGGCCAACTAAATAATGTGTTTTTCGACCAATCAACTTCTTTCTAGTGTCGCATCTTATATCCATTGTTCATGTGCTTATCGAGTTGCATGACACATGGCATGTTTTGGTGCGTTTATTTGACTCCATTCAACGATCTTAACTTAATTTAACCATAAAATCTTATTTAATACTCATATAAATAATCATAAAATATTTATTTTGAATAAAATGAAAAGAAGAATTAAAAAAATAGAGAAAGAATAAAAAAAAGGTTATCTTAGAGCTTTTGAAGAACGTTTGTAGAAAAAATTAAAAAATGTTTAGAGATTGGTGTATTTAATCGATTTTACTTCAATTTTTCATTAAATAATAAGATTTTTGTATTTTTATTTTATAATTATGAATTCTTTAGTTATCTGTATATATATGTCAAATTTTATGTTTAATTATACAATTCATTATGATTTAGGTAATTTCAAGCCCTAACATATAATTTAATATGAATTATGTTATGATTTAAATAAAGTTTTAATTATTAATTTATTTATTTGTTTAATGTCATATTTGAATGTGAAAACATTTTAGGTATACAACTAGTTCAATATTTAGTTTTATTTATTGTTAAATTATGAAGTAAAATTACTAATTTTTGTAATTAAAGTAACAAGTTATAATTTTTATTACAATTGAAATGACATGTTTTTATTAGAAATTATTAATGATATCAATTTTATTTATTCTAATTATTACTTTTTTTGTATTATAATGCAACAAATAAATTAAATCTAAAAATCTTAATTCTAGATCGTGCAAGAGTTATATTGATTAGTAGCTCAATTGTTAATCAATTACAAAGTAAGAAAAAATACGAGGTTTTCGAAGAGCTTAAATTTGTAAAATTAAAATTGAGAAAAAAAAGAATTTTAAAATTATTTAATAAATTTAAGATTTGATAACTAAATAGATTATAATATGATAAATTTAATTATAATTTATTGGTCAGAAAAATCCTGTAATCACATATTTATTTTATTAATAAAAATATTTGTATATCTTTTTTATTCTTTTATGTTATTTGTTTTATTGTAAAAACATTCAATAAATTTTATTTATTTTATTTGCGATATTTTAAGATTTAATTTTTAGACTATTAATTAATAATTAAATTTTTTCAATCATATGTAGATAATTACCCTTAATTGTAATTATATATACAAGATACAATTCTAAAAAGTAAAAAAATACTATTAAATATTTGATAGTATATTTTAGACACCATCACAGTGGATATAATTGTATTAGATTGATTTATATTATAATTATTTTGTAAAATATTTGGTGACAATCTATATAAAATAGTTGAATAAATTTAATGATAAATATTTTAATAAAATAATTTACATTTAAAATGATGTTTAATTTATTTTATATAATTTTGTTACTTATCAAAATAATTTCATTATAAAAATTTATTTAAATCAACATTTATTTTATTTTCTTATTTTTAAAATTTTAAATCGTTGATTGTTGATCAATCAAATTTTACACGTTGATCAATTAACGATATACTTAATTCAATTTTTTTTTGTCTTAAATCACTAAGAAATTATTTTTAAACAATTTGTTAGGATCATACACTTCAAAAATTTCATTTTGTTTTTTTTTTACAAAAAATGGAACCCACTTTTATCTCATTTTCTTACCATCCAAACACCCCATTTGATCCAAAAATCTTCCCAAATTCTTTCCTTCTACATTAATCCATTGCTTTCATTCACAAACCTCATCTTTTTGGGCAATAATCTATGGTTTCAAGATTTTGATCTCTTACGAATATTTTGGCATTTTGATTATTTGCTCATCTCTTACAAAGGTTGTTAGACGTCACAAACTTTTTGAGAGTGCACCGACTCCTTTTTCTTCTCAATGATGTACCAAAAAATCTTAGACAATGTATAAAAATACTAGCCATTAGGGCTCTTGGTTGGCAATCAATTTCTACACCAACAAAAGACTACTGTCCAACTTTGGTCCAAGAATTTTATGCTAATATTGATTCTAAGATTCATCACCTAGGCCTATAAGTAATAAAATATTTATTCAAAACAAAACGTATAACTTTTTGGCATATAGGATCAATGAATTTTGTCAATTCCTAACACTAGACAATGTTGATTTTGATTTGGAACAATTTAATGTTTTGAATAAGGAACTATTAACCAAATCACTTGGTTCACCAAATGCCGATTTCAACTTAAAAAAACTTTATATACCGATCAAATCTACTCCTTTATATCTAGTTATAAATAAGATGGTATCTACTAATTTACTCCCCTCAAAGCATTCTTCTAAGATAGGTTACTAGCATGCAAAGATTCTATATTATATTGGAAAAGGTATTGCATTCAATTTTGAAACCATAATTCAGGATGAAATTATAAACAAAGTTGTAGTTTCAAATCTAAAGATTAGACTACTTTTTGGGTGTCTCATAACACAAATAATCCTTATAGTTGGTGTGCCTTCCATAAAAGTTTCTAACACTATTTGGTGTATGAGCAATATTGTCACAATTTCAAAATATTCAACCTAGACATCCAAGAAACAAAAACTCACTAATGTTGGAACTAGTAATGGAATAGTTGTTGATATCTTAGGTGATAATGAAATGAAAACCATCACTACTCTTAGCCTTCTTGTCAGAACCTATTTGAAGATGAAGTGAGAATAAGGATAGATGTTTTATCCTCATATATAGAAGCCACATATACTCTCTATGAAGGCTTATATCAAAAAGTGACTACCATTGATGAGCATCAAGATGTCATATTTTCAATAATAAGTGGTATGCATACACAATACAAACCATAGAGCAATCAAGCTCCTAACCAATGATCAAATTTGTTTGTAATGCTTATTTGCTTTATACTACTTTTGAGTTTTTAGAAATAATCATATTCTTGAACATTTTCATTCTCTCCTTGTCATATGAATGTTTATGTTGGTTTTAATTTAATTGAATGCATGTTTGATTGCTCATAATGAATTAAATTACTTTTTCGTATGACAAAAAGGGAAAGAATGATTAATAATGAGTGAGGTATTGTACAAAAGAGGGAGAACATTTAATGTTTAATGTTCTCATCATTACTATTCATTGTGATATGTTCTATTCGCTTTACCATTATTATGTACACTAAACTAATAAATAATGAGTTTTTCAAGCCAAGTTGTGTGCCTATTTAACTATTTGTTTTTCAATGTATATATAAGTTGTCAAGATTCAAGCGAAAATGGTTTTATTGGATCATAGGATAATTCTACTATTGAAATTAAGACATTACATGTAATTTTTTTCATCCAATGAGTGTTATGTAATGAGAGAGAGGTTTTGTCACACAAATATGTTAGAGGAAGAGATTGTAAGGTTTATGAGTATTGACGATATTCGTGAACAAAATAGGTAAATATAAAATAGTTTCTAGGCACGTTTTCTTTTCTATTATTCAAATCCAAAGAAAGATCCAAGCTTTAGTTTGATGTGGTTTAGGTATATCCTAATTTTAAGACGTTAGAATTGAATTTTTATACATAGGAAAATATAGTATATATGTTATTCATCGATCGTATTTGATCTATATGATCTCGAGTTGAAAGTGTTTGGGAATAGATCAATCAAAGCTATGCTTGATCGATCGAGAATCTAAATCGATTTACCTATTCTTGGATTATTATTTAATCATTGTTAAATCGATTGAAAAAGGATTTTGATCAATTGACCTATTGGTTCGATCAATCGAGCATGTATTAGATCTATTTACCGCCTAAATTTTCAACTTAAAATCTCTTTGTTTACTTGACCCAAATATGTATATTATCATATTGTTCTTATTTAATATTATTTTATTAAATCTTTTATGGATAGAAATATCATCACCTTTTAACATAGTATTAGGATTTTATTTCTCCTATATTAACAATCCAATGTCTTTTTGTTTTAATTACAACACCTATTATATTCATCTTGCACCTTTTGTACTCGTTCTCTCTTAAAAACATTTAACCAAATTATATTTCTTTAAACATATTTTTGATTTAATTTATCAAATATATTGTGTGATTATGTTGATTAATCTATATGCTTATTTGTTTTTATGATATTATGCTTTTAACTTTCGTTCTAAGATTTACTAGATGATTCAATATTTGATTTATATTCATGAACCTTTTAGTTAAGATTTTTCATTATTAAATATATTGTAGGACACAGTTTGCACTTGTTCTATTTATGCCAACTTTTCAGGTACTTGTTAAACGTGTTTGATATCTTGTGTGACTCAAAAGATCATAACATTGGTTTGGATTTGTACGCCTACCTTGTGAAAATTGCGAAAAAGTAAATGATCGTAAGTAGATTACTTTCAGGGCTTTGAAGGGCAATCTAAGCCATTGTTTTATAATTGAACTTGTTTTCGTAGTGAATAATTAGGTGATATAATGGATCAATGATTTTTCTCTTAAGTAATTATTGTGACTTAAGTTATTTTCACCTAAAATTTAGTATATCGTATTTATCTTTATTTTTGATTTTATAATATTTACACACGATTGATTTTCTGATTATTTAATAATTTTTAATTAAATATAATTAATAAAATTATTTATGCATCTTCTTTATGTAACTTAAACTTTTAATTATAAAAAATAAATTAAATATATAATTAAGATGACTTATTTCACTAATATGTTAATATTTTAGGTTGTAGCGTAAGTTCAACATGAATATGTCTTTCCCTCAATCCTTTGACCGATCACATGGTGGTTGGTGGGTTAAAGTTTTAAGTTACTACACAATTTTTATTTTATAGTAGGGTTTGATTTGAAAACTAAATATATGATATATAAAAGTTATGCACTCATAATTTTTTATACTGTGTTTTCAACATGCAAGTCAGAACTATGTTCCATTTAATGGGTTTAAACTAAAAAAAAGTTTCAAAATTATATGCAAATTTTAAAGCTCACAAAATGTAGTGAACCGGAACCGAATGCCACCAATAATGCCATTAGAAAGAGGATTTAGTTGTAATATTGAGTGGAGTCTTATGCGGCTTCCTCCATGTGCCAAGCAACAGGTGTTTGTTAATTTGAAAACATTTTAAAATATCAACATACCATTTATATCATAAATTTAATGAATAACAGTAAAGGTGGGTATACTTCTAGTTGGTTTTTGTAATATAGAATTACTCTTGTTTATATTTGTATATTATTTAAATATTATAAAATATATTTATTTTAATTTATTTGAGTAAGCTGGTCAACCTCTAAGATACTAATAATGAAGGGAATAATAATGATGTGTAACATCTTGCCATAATGGTACTTCAGCTATTTTTCAGAAGAGAGTGAGAAAACAAAAGTTGCTGATAGGTTGACTTTACAGGCCCTACCCATCTGTAGATATTAGATTCTTATTTTGATCAAATTGCCAATTTGATATACTGAACCTTTGGAAATTTTCTTTTATTGGCATTTAGTTTAGGAAAAAAAATAAAGAAAATAACAACTAATATGATATAATTGAAAGTAGTTTTAACTTTGAATCATATAATCAAATAAAAGTCATTTGATGGCTTGACTAACAATTATATATGTTCTTCTTTGACATCAAAAGACTATGCATCAAATATTTTGACAAGTGGATAGTTTTAGTACATATGTTTTATTGAATCCATGTCATGAAATTCAATAACAAATACAATGTAATAAAAAGAAAAAGAAAAAGCCGCATCATCCGAAGTTTTACAAAATGCCCAAACATTCTAAAAACAAACTTGGGCCATTCCTTCAGGAGAGGGCTCAGGCTCTGTGTGCCATCTGCTGTGTATCTTTCTTTCTTCTTTGTTTAATTTACAAGTATATTTATATATTACTAAAGAAAAACAAAGGTACCAATAAACCTTAAACTAAGCAACTAGTTATGTTGAGAAGGATTAACTGAAAGCTTTAATCTGAAGATGTAAGTAATGCTTAGAACTGAGAAATACATCTTCTATGGCAAGCTTTTGTTTTCTTTTTCAGCTGCTTAGTTTCTTGTTTCCAAACATTGCCAATATCTTGGGAAATTTTCATAGCATTAGAAGATGCACCAGATAGCCCTCTCCTCGTGAAACCAACTGCATATAGCCCAGCCTTTCCTTTCCAGCCATGTGGGAATGGTGCTTTTGGGTATCCATTTTTAGAGAAAAATTCACCTTCCTGTTTTTACAAAATACCCAAAATAAGATTAGCCCTTTTGTACTTTAACTTCATTAAATAGTAAAAAGAAGCTTCTATAACTGTTTTTCACTCTCTCTCTCTCTCTCTTTGTGGGTAAGAAAAAAAAAGGAGCATTTTCTCACCTGAAGCCAAGAAGGAACATTGCTGCGATATCCAGTGGCAAGAACAACGGCGTCAATATCAAGCATTTCACCATTAGAAAGCTCCACTTGGGTTTTGGAAAATCTTTTGATTCCAGGAACAATCTTAATATCTCCGGATCGAATTTTCTCCATAGCACCAATGTCCAAAACAGGGGTTTTTCCATGGTTGTTCTTGAGTTCCAAAGGTCCCATACAAGGTCTTTGTAGTCCATATTTTTCAGTGTTTCCAAATGCAAACCAAGAAAATATCAGTAGGAGTTTGTCAACTAGCCAAAGGGGAAGCCAAGCTAGCAACATAACTGCAAATTCGAATGTTGATTTCCCAAATACTTCTCTAGGTAAAACATGGACCTGTATTGATAAAACAGAGCAAAGTTCTATTGTATAAGAAACCAGAGTAGGAAAACAGAGTAAAAAAACATAGTATTGAACAATGTGTTTAATACTGACCGAGCTCCTAACAACCATTGATGGTGAAGCATTGTGATTGAAAAGGTCAAGAGAGACTTCCATGCCTGAATTTCCACAACCAACAACAAGTACATTTTTTCCTTTAAATTTCTCTCCAGATTTGTAATCACAAGCATGAAAAACTTCACCTCCAAATGCACCAAGTCCTTCAATTTCAGGCATAACACACTCTGCATTCTCACCAGTAGCTACAATAAGCCACCTGCAAATGTATTCCAACTCTGTTCGGGTTGACCCAGATGAGGAAACGGTCTTAACTCTCCAAAAACCACTGGTTTCATCATACCTAGCTGATTGAACACACTCATTGAATTTTGGGTTGATGTCAAAGTGATTAGCATATGATTCAAGGTAGTCGATGAATTGTTTCCTTGTTGGGTACTCAGGGAATTCTTCTGGAAATGGAAGTTTTGGAAGTTGACAAAATTGCTTTGGAAGGTGAAGCTTAAGCCTATCATATGTGCGTTTTTGCCACAATGAAGCTATGCATTCAGCTCTTTCAAGTACCATAAAGGGCACTCCTTGTTCTCTAAGACAAGCTGCAGTGGCTAGTCCAGATGGGCCGGCACCAATTATAATCGGGCCGTTAACCAAAGTGCACCGCCGGTTAAAGAGATCTTCATGATCAAAAAGACGAAATAGATTATCCATTTTTTTTAATAGGAGATGTAATGTGTTTTTTTTTTTGTAGTAGTAGTAGTAGGAGTTGCTGACTACTGGGTTTGAATCAGAACTTGTTGAAACTGTTTGAAGTGGGTTAATTGGTCAGAGAGATTATGATGATAAAGAAAGTGTTTTAGAGCTCTTGAGGTTTTTATTTTGAAATGTTAGAGAAAGAAATGTGAGATTGAGTTTGAAGAGAAAAACATGGGTTGAAGGTGCTTAAATAGGTGTTAGGTGTGTGAATATAGGAGCTTCGGGGCATGAGAGCATGTGATGGAGTAATGTGCTTTGAGAGTCATTCTAAAATCATGAGCCTAATTAATGGTTTCATTTTGCTATTTTTTTATGAATAAAAATAATTTTGAAGAATTATAATATTAGATCTTTCTAAGTTCTAATTTGGAATTTAAAAAATAGTTGTAGGATTAGCTTTTCTGGGAATTATTTTATTTTATTTGTTCTTTTCTTGGGAAGGACTCATTGTAATGAGTTCATTATGTTTTAATTATTTTTTGTTAATAACATGTAGTTTTTTTTAACAATTAATGGCATGTAGTTGTTTTTTCCTTTTTAAGAAATCTATTGGTAATACATTGAATTCTTCCTTATTCTATTATATTTTTATTCCTATACAAAATTTGATAATAAATTTATAAATATAAACTTTTTAATTAAATTATAAAAAATATTAATTAAATTATAACATATAAATTAATACATCTTCCTCTTATAATCATTTTTTAATTTTTTTAAAAATAAAATTTCAATAAATAGATTAGCATTCATCAATCCACAATGTAGGTAACAATTAAGTAAATACACCTCAAATTGATATGCTTGTCATTGGTTTTTTTAAGAAATCTATTGATATTAAGCTGTTCTACAACAATATATATATATATATTATTATGTAAGTGACTAATTATCAAATTTAATTATTATTTAACTCATCAATAGTTTAAAATAAAATGAATTATATAATTTTTAATAAATATTTTATATATTATTATTATAATAAATTTAATAATTTTTCATCAAATATAATTATATAAAATAAATATACTAACTTCTTAAAATATACCTCATTATTTAAAATTATGTACATATACACTTCTAATTTTTAAGCCAAAACATATATAGCAAAGAACAGAGCGTTGACGAAGATGGAAGAAAAAAAGGAAATATCTTTTAGTGTAATTTTATTAATCTTTAATTCAAGATAATATTAATTTAAGTGATAAAATTTAATTGGATAATAAAAATAAATTTAATAATTTTAATTTAAATCAAAATTTGTCACCTAGCTCGTTATTCCTTGAAATGAAAACGATTTTTTTAAAACAATTTTGAATATAATGTAACATATATTTTAATTTATATATTATAATTTAATTAATAAATAATTTTATCATCTAATGTTTTTAATTTTAATTTTGATAAATAATTAAAATATCACTTAATAAACATAATATTAATAAAATTATAACACCTTATCATCGGCACATGCATACTAAAACTCACACCTTTAATTTTACATTTACATGGTGTGATGTCTACAGCCAACTTTTGTGTACTACGAGTCTCACTTACTAGTCTAATAAACATTTTCATTAATACAAACAATTTATATATTTAAAAAGATTTAAAAAATAAACAAATTCCTTTAATAAATTATATATATATATATAAGTTTTTCGGTCATTGACACTTTATAATAAATATACATTGTTGTTTAGTAATCTCACATATATCTTGAACTTATCACATTCATTGTTATGAATCTACTCGTTGACAGATACCTCGTAGTATCCAATTGTTGTACATCTTAAGATATCCTGTATAAAAGTATTTTGTAGTTACGAGATATTTTGGTCAATAAGACCCAAATATTAAATTCTTTATTCTTTTATCTTAAAGCAATATGAAAGGATTGAAATGTTTTGTTTCATTAGATAGTTATAATTTTAATTTTAAGGAGCGTAAACTTTTTAATTTTTGAGGGTAAACCCTTCAACTTTTTTTAGGGTGTAAACCTTCCAAATTCTTGAGAGTATATACTCTTTAAATTCTTTTGTTATAAACCTTTCAACTTTTTCTAGGTAATTTAGATCTTCACTTAGTATATTAGGAGCATTAGCCTCCTCTTTAATTCGTTACCAATAAGAGCTTCAAACTTCTAAATGTTTGTGTGAAGAATTTTAGCACGTGTTAGGAAATTCAACTTACAATTGAGGAAATTCAAACTATGTTTGAGGGAATTGAGGACATTGATGATAAATTTTAGATTAGAGGAAAGGAAATTCAGCACGCTACATCTTCAAGTGCTTTTTCTTTGTTTCGTTTTAAATTTCTTGATTGTTTTTTTCAATATAACCAAGCAATTTGGTTCCCGTCTTAGGGTTTCACCTTAGTCCACCTCCACCATAGAAACTAAGGATATTCTTCTCTCAGTTATCAAACGGTATAAAAATCGGGTAGAAAAGTAGGGGTAAGAGAGCCCATAATTAGAGAAGGGATACTGGCCCTGCTTGTTAGCACCCCGGGCTCAAGTGATAGGGTCTATAGGCAAGGAACCATATAGTTTCATATAAAACACTTTGGAAAATCCTAGGAATAGGTTAACCATCTCGTGAAACTACCTAGGGTCATACTAAAGCTAATACTAGTGGAGCTCAAGTTTCAACACCTACTACCACCCTAGTTCAAGATTCGTTGGGTGTCTTCACTTCAGGTCTTATGCTTATTATCCACATTGAAATTTTTTAGTTACAGATCTAATTAACTAGAGGGAATGAATAGGTAAATTAAACAAATTATGTCAAATTAAAATTTCATAAATTGTCAGACATTCAATCATGTGTAAATAATATAATAAAAATAAATAAAACTTAACACATAATACTTTAGGTGTTAACAACCTAGGTCACACTAATGACTCAAGAAAAAAATCACTGATCTACTGAACACCTAACTATCTACTATGAAAATAGAGCTGAATTATAAGGCTAAAACTTAAACTACCCTCCAAGCTAATGCCTCCAAATAATCTACTTACAAGCTGTTACTTTTCTTCATAATCTTCACAATAAAGGTGTTCAAATTTGTACAACATTCTGATAAGCTCGAGTTACATGAGTTATCAAACTTATTCAATTAACACCTAAAAAGTTAGTATAATAACATACGTACAAGGTGTCCCCTAGAGCATATTAAATAATGAAAAATCTTAACTAAAAGATTCAAGAATATATCCATTAATTTTAAATCTTCTAGTAACCCTAGAACACAATGTTAGCATAATCACCAAGTACAAGGTGTGTCCTAGAGTATATTAAATAATGAAAAACCCTAACTAGAAGATTCAAGAATATATCTGTTAATTTTAAATCTTCTAGTAACCCTAGAACAAGCAGATTAAACACAAGTTCAATAAAGATAGATTTTTTAAAGTTAAATAATCAAAACAAATAATTATGATGTTATGCACACAATTATTTAATCAAAACATTCAAGAACATAATAAAGAAGAAGTTATATGAACATATAATGAAAATATCATAAATTAAATAGGTTTATTAATCAATCAAATACAATCACACAATGTTTGGTAGATTAATTAAAGAAAGAAGCCTAAACAAATATGATCTTGTTTTCGCAAAACGTTTTGAGAGAGAGAGAGAAAGCGCATAAAAACAATTAAAAATTTATAATTAAAGTAGTTAAAGAAAACAAGAGACATTATGTTGTTTAAATAGAAAACATTGAAGCCCTCGTACTAGGTCAAAGTCCAATTATAAATCTCTTTATTAAACAATTCATAGAGTAGTAAATAAAAAAATATGCTAATTAGAAATTTTAATTTGAGTAAACAAATAGGTTAAAGTTGAAGCCCTCGTCGCTCAATTGATCTAGACCAATCTCGATTGATCCATGCAATGATTAATAAAAACTTGAGACTAGGTAGATTGAATGTGATTGATTTTTACTAGATCAGTCTACCTCTTCGATCGATCTAATCATTATTAAATTGATCGGGTAACTTATATACTAAATATTTTTATGTATATAATATGAAATCTAGCATGCATAAGAACAAAAATATATCTAAAATATGTTCATTTGAAGCTCGATAGTTTATTTAGCATGAATAGTAATCTTAAAAAGTGTGTCTAGAAATTAAATTATATTTAAATATTTTATTTACGAATATAGTCAACACTTATAAACCTTATACATATTATTTTACCTTAAAAATTTCAAAGGAAAAAGAAAGCACTTCCCCAACCACTTGGAACCTTCAGAAAAGACCCCAGGTAAGAAAATCCAAAAACTATCAAGTAGACTGACCATGGAGAATATGTATAGTCTCAAGAAAGCATATTTAATATCTCCTCGGATAGGTCTTATCCCAGTCCCCCAATATCTCCTTGAGATAGACAACCCATATATATGATGATATATCTTACATAAATAAGCATTACAAGTATATTTAGGGTTTCCCATACCTCAAATTGTTTCTTATCTACTTACTACCTAAGTTTGAACCTAGGGTTCACCTTGGTCCATCCCCACTAAAGAAATTGAGGATATTCTTTCCTTAGTTATTAAAAGGTATAACGATCGAGGTAATGAAGTTCAGATAAGGGAACCTATAATTAGGGATGGGGTACTGGCCCTTCTTTTTTCACATCAAGCTTAAGTGACGAGGTCTATTTGCAAGGAACCATATAGTTTCTTATAATACACTCTATAACATCTAGGGAGGTAACCTAACCATCTGATGAAACTACCTTGAGTCGTACTAAAGTTGTAACCAGTGGAGCTTAAGTTCCAACATCCACTAGCACTCTGATTCAAGATATGTTAGGAGCTTTCACTTTAGGTCTTGTGCCTCCTATCCATATCACCTTACCTAAAAAATTCAAAGGAAAAGGAAGGTACCTCGTCAGCCTACCATAGAACCTTTAGAAAAAACCATGGGTAAAAAAACCTAGAGCTTCAAACTAAACTGATCGTAGAGGTTATGTATTGTCTCAAGAGGGCATATTCAATATCTCCTTGAGTAGGTCTTGTCCTAGCCCCAACATCTCCTTGAGATAAATAACCCACATATATGATGGTATGTTTTATACAAGGAGGCCTTATGATTAGGTTTAAGGTTTCTCATACCTCAAGTCGTTGCTCAATTCTTGTTTACTTACGACCTAAATTTGGCATAGATTAACCTCAATGGGTAGAGAATGCTTCTAAGTCTTGATGTGGTTACCATGGAACTTGGTTAGGAGTTGGAAAAGGCCAAGATATATGCCATTTATCATATAAAAAGAAATAGAGTTAACAAAGGTAGGTCATACATCTTGATAATCTTGGAACCACAACTGTGATATAACTGATACACAAAATCTTGATAGTCAAATTTTGTATATTTATAAAAATCTCGTAAGTACATGAATCACTTATAATAAGTGATAAGTATATTACTAAGGTTGGTATAAAGATGAATTACATGGTTTTAGATAATTTGTCAAATTTCTTAAACAAACCCTAAAATAAAACCTAAATATTCTAACAACGAAATAATAAAAATAATTAAAGATTTATTTGTGAGATCTCTAATTTTTTTTTCATTTTAAACCTTTTCATATAACTCTTCATTGTCTTATCATTTTCTTAGAAGATAGATGACTAGTGGTGTGACATTTTTTGAATAGATTTTTTGCAAAATAAGGCATGCCTCTTCTCTTTAGGTACACATACTAGTGTCATGGTCATTTTAAATTGTATAACATAAGCTACATGGTTCTTCGTTCCCTTATAGGGTAAATTTTTTGGAGTAGAGAACTTAGATTGTGAAACCATCAAATCTATATCATATGAGAAAGGTGATGTTGATAACTGATTGCACACGGTTTCAATGTCGTTTTGAAGGTATCCCTTACCTTGATTTTTGAGTTCATTGACCATTTTTCTTCTTTCATTTTTCCTCTATTTTAGTAAATTTTTCATCCTAATTGTTATCGAGATGATCTACTTAAGTCTTGATAGGTGTGTAGGTGTCTAGGTCACATAGTTTAGGTTAGTGATAAGAGGTAGTTTTATTGGGGTAGTAGGATTCATAAAAGGGGTATTGTGATAGATTTCCAAGTGTTGGTTTTCTATATGTGGGTCTAGGTTTTGATGGTGATGCCTTCTTGGTTCATGAGAATGAGCTTGTTAAACCCTTTTAGGGTGTGATGACTTAAGGGGAAGTGTAGCTATTATAGTTTGGAATGAGCTTTTAGCTTCTTTTGATCAATAACTTACTTGTATTAAATGTGTGTACAGTTCTTATTGTCATTCAACTTGTTATTGGAACTTTTCCATCTTGGCGTCTCTTTCTAGGGATGCATCCTTATAACTAAAACTCATTGAACTGGTAGTGTATGCCATTATCCTTGTGATCTTGGGTCCCCTAACTTCTAGAATTGATGGTTGAGTGGGGTTGTACCTCAGTTCTCGGTGTGGTATGAAATGAGATGCATGGTGAGGCACATGATCATTAGAATCATTCCTAAGAGCTTGATGCATGGGATTGCTTCTTCTGGAATCAGATTTGGTATGGTGGTTGATCATGTTGATAAAGGTGGATTTCCCTATAGCACGAGGTGATTCTCCTAGTTTTTTAAATGAAAGGTCACGAATTCTTACAATGGACTAGAAAAATTTAAGACCCTACGATGGGCAATAATTGTTTGGGAAAGTTACAAGTGCTACAGGGTACTTAGAGAAACTCTATTACCTCTAGGTGTTGGCACCCCATTAGAACAACCATATCTGACTTATGTTGATATAGGAACTGGTTCACTGGTTCACTGGTATATGATGAGGTCATTTCTATGCATCTATACAATACATGTCTTTTTATGTCTTTGCGAGGTTAATCTATCAATATGCATACCTCGAGTCGATATCACCTAGATATAAGTACCCTATAGTAAATACACTTCGTTATGGAGTACCCCACATACCTCTTAGACACATCACATTCAATGTCATGGATCTCCTAGTTGATAGGTACCTAATAGTACCTCAATGTTGCACACCTTAAGGTACCATGTGTGAAAGCATCTCGTGATTATGAAGCACCTTAGTCTATAACACCTAAATAATATTCAAAATTAATGTGTAAATCAATTATAATATCATCTACAATATAACCATAATCAAGATTAAATTGATAAGGAAGCCTTAATTTTTGGGAACGAAGAGAAGAAAATATCATAACTTAATTTTAATAAAATTATACATTTTTATCTTGTAGTAAAATTAAAACTATATAAAACAATTAAATGTTATGCATTTTTAATGAACATCCCATCACCCTTCATGTTTAGTGGATATTTATTTAATTAGTCATTATAATAAAAAAAATTCTTTCCATCCTAATCAAATACCAATTTTATTATTAAAAAAAACAAAAAAACCAATCATTTTAATGTTTTTATCGTCTTATTTATCTTTTGTTTTTCTTAGTAAACTTATTGTTGGTTTCAAAGTTGCATAAACTATAAATTTAAATTGGTTCAACCCACAACTCATCCAAAATTAATTTTATGTCTATTTTGTTGATGAATTTGTTCTAATTTTTGACTTATATAACCTATTTGATTATAATATTATTGTCAAATATTCCCATTATATCCCTAAATATCATATACGTATCAAATTTTCTTTATCTCATTTCATGTCAAGTTAATCTCATCCTTAATATAATATTATACACCTAATAGTGATCTTGCAATATCACTTTAATGAATATCAAAACTTTAATTTGGATATATAATTTTAAGAATGTACTTATATTAAAAATTAAAAAGACAATATAAATATTAACTAATTTAACGAAAAGTTAAAGCTTATTTTAGACTTAAAAGTGAGAGGAGGGAAAAAAGAAACCTCTTTAAAGGTGTTGGTATTAAATGTGTAATGGGTGTGCGACCTAATGAATGTTGGTACCTTGCTATTATACAACAAATTTATAGGGATGGCTTAACGATGACTAGATCTGATGAGCTCAATAAAGTATGTAGTATGACCAATTAGATCACCTCGTTATTGCACAACGAGGTTTTAGAGATCAAGATCTGATGGAATTATAAGGTTCCAACGGAATATCAATCCTCACTTTATTTTGACGACCTGAAAAATTTACTTGATAACTTGAAGCAAAATGTATGTAACAATCTACTTATGTAAACCCTTATTGTGACCTATTTTTTACTTATTAGTTAAATATAATGTCTATTAAATCATGTAATTACAGTGTATCCAAGTCATTGAATATATGACCTCTCATGAATCTAAGGTGTTATATATATACTCCTTCAATGAGTAGAATACATGTTTCAATTCAGATATCTAATTTCTTATTTCTCTCTAACAATTATTAAAATTTCTAACACAAAAAATTCTCTCCAAACAAAAAGCAAAACCATTTAAGATGTGAAGTAATTGAATAAGTTTGGAAGGTTAATGGGTTTTGTTGGCAACGTTGAAACATACCCCTAAAAACATTCTAGAAATTATTGATTTTAAAAGTTGAATTGTTAAACATAATTTTATGAAGAAAGCTAAGTTCACACTATACACAAGAGAGGGGATATGATCGTGCATTTTTTCAAACTTCAAAGTCATTAGAAGATAAGGTGATTAAAACACTAATTCATGTCAAATAAAATAAACTCTATACAATCATTTTTTTAAGCTTTAGAAGATGAATATATCAAAACCTTAGAAGTAGTAGAGGTTTAGTTCATTTTTATGTTGAAGTGTGAGAAATGATTTAGATCGAGCATCTTTAGGTATCAAAATGAATAGTATAAAAATAATATGTGTTTTCATTAACTATTATGTGATGTGATTTTAAATTTAATTGTGAATGTTAATGATTATTTTACGAATATAAATAAATTATTTAACTCATCTAAAGAATTATTATCTAAATACTTAAAATTCATTAGAATTACTAATGTTTAAACAAATGAATTTAACCTCTTATACCATAAAAACTTTATCTTTGTAAACGTTTATTATTTGATATTTATTAAAGTGAGTTTTAATTTTTTATCTTTTTAAAATCTTATTAAAAAATAATATTCATTAATTATTCTAAAAATTTAAATTATTGAAAGAATGATCTAACAATTAGATACGACACTTAGTAATTAATTCAATAAACATTTTAAGTACAAATTGGTTGAATTTAAAAATTAAATTGGCTATTAAAGTTGGAAATAAAAATCATGGAGTGCCCACACACTTTCACACCCACTTAGAAGCTTGCGCACGGGAGAGGAATACAATACACGGGGAAGGAGAGGGCATGTACTTGAAACCTCATATAATATCTCCTTTTCATGAAAAAAGTTTGGGAGCTAGCTATATAGATGAACTGAACCCTTTTTAATTTTTTTTCTTCCTGTTTTTTCTCTTTTTCATATTTAATTTAATAAAGAAAATATTTATATATCTCAAATTTATATTGTATTCATTAACCTTAGATAAAGTTATTAATAAATAAAATTGTATTCTTATATAAAATTATAATTAATAAGAAATTAGTAGGTAAGTTAAAAGTGTATTAGATTTATAATATATAGTAGTAATTTTTTAATTAAATATTCTTTTGAACAGCTATATTACGCATGCACTTGTAGTTGGAATTCCAAGTCCAAATACTCTACATGTATGTCCTACGGTTGGTTGGAAAATTTTCTTTGAAGTATCGAGTACAGTCCAACTTTAATTGTTTTAAAAAAATTAAAAACTATTTAAAATTTTAAGCATAGTTTACCTCCAAATGAAGCATACAAAAGGGGATTATATGAGAAGGAGTACTTATGATTTTCATAAGCATAAAGCATATAAATATCCCATGCATGATATGATGGAGATATGTGTTTGGTTTTGTTTATCCCTATATAGTCTCCACCAGCCTTGCATTGCATGTTCCACTGCCAGCTTAGGAACACTCTTCCTCGTTCACTACCATTCTATTTTAGAAAAAAAAAACGTTAATTTTGATGCTTATATTATATGAAAATTTAAAAAATTGATAATTTTACTATAATTGATTATTTATATTTTTATAATCTCTTTAAATTAATTATTTTATTCAAAAAAATAAAAATAAAATCCGTAATACTCATCTAAAAGAAAAAGAAAACATGGGAAGAGAAAAAATAATTTTTTAAAAGTTTTCTTTAATATAATAGTTGATTAGAAGAGATTTTTTTACATAATATAATTAGTTAATTACCCAAATGAACCGTTTACCTTCTACTTTTAGGATGATAAGTTTTTTTTTAATCATACATACACACATGTATATTTAAGTTTCTAAGCCTTTTATCGATGGTGGGAAGGAAAATATTAACTTAATATTGTGCGTCACAAATTCAAAAACATTTTATATTTTAATAAAATTTAATTAATGCTTAAAAATTTATTTACCTAAATAGTTTTACACATTTATTTTTATTTGATAAGTTTCGAATTTATGTAGTTTTAGTATTCACCAAGAACATATCTACAAAGCAATTCGCATTATTACTCTGGCTTTAAATGCTAGCTTTCTATGGTCGGCGATACTTAGTAATTAAAAGCAAGCGCGTCGACCTTGTTAGAATAATTAAGATGTTAAGTACAATTTGCAATTATTTAATAAATTTTAATAAAAACGAAAATCCAAAAAGGGTTTTTCGAAATATATATGAAATTAGTATTTCAGTCACGCGTAAATAGAAAAGTATGTAGGATTCGAGAAAGCCAAAATGATTAGGCGTAAATGTTATAGGAAGTGTTAATGAAAATTACTAGGTTATATTTTTGTTAAATTACATCTATTATTATGTTATTAATTATTGGATAAATGTATTTTACAATGGAATATTTATATTAATTTTATATTTTATTTATTTAAAACACAATTAATTACTCTAAAAACAATAAATATTGTGTAAAAATCTTACTAACTTATATATAATATATATTAATTATGCAAATATTAGCCTATTCTTGCCTAGTAATCAAAGGAATGGAAGTAGTAAGATAGAATAAGGTGGTGTTTGGTTCGTGCAATGGAATCAGAATCAGAATCGGAATGGAATGAAAAGGAAACAATTTTGTTTGGTTTTATCACTGAAATCAAGCTCGGAATCAGGATTACAGTATTTGGTTTGTCACTGGAATGGAATGAAAAAAGTTGTAAATGACCTTAATATCCCTACATGCTGTAAAGTTCAAATAATGTCATTTAATTACTATTTTTTCGTCAGACAAAATATATTATTGAAATCATTATTTTTCTAAATAATTATTACTTAATTAAAAAGAAATATATTATTAAAATTATTATTTTTCTAAATAGGGTTTAAGATTTTGAGGTTTGAGATGTGGGATGTGGGATGTGGGATTTAGGATTTGGGGTTATATTTGTAGGTTAAGATTTAGGGTTAAAATTATTATTTTTTTTAAAATGGTTTAGGGTTTTAGAAATTTGGATTTGGGGTTTAGGGTTTTGGGATTTATGTTTTAAGGTTTAGGGTTTTGTGATTTATGTTTTAAGGTTTAGGGTTTAGGGTTTAGGGATTTGGGGTTTAGGGTTTAGGGTTTAGGGTTTTAGGATTTATGTTTTAGGGTTTTGCGTTTTGGGATTTATGTTTTAAGGTTTAGGGTTTTGGAATTTTGGGTTTAGGGATTTGGGGTTTTGGGGTTTTGGGATTTAGGGTTTAGGGTTTAGGAATTTTGGGTTTGAGAATTTGAGGATTTAGGGTTTAAGGTTTAGGGTTTAGGGTTTAGGGTTTAGGGTTTAGGGTTTAGGGTTTAGGGTTTAGGGTTTTAGGATTTGGAATTTAGGGTTTAGGGTTTAGGGATTTGGGATTTAGGGTTTTAGGATTTGGATTTAGGGTTTAGGGTTTTGGGTTTTGGGATTTGAGTTTAAGGTTATATTTTAGGTGAGGGTAAAATTGAAAAAAAAAGTTTAGATGAGAATGAAATTATGATTACCAAGGTGGGGAGAAGAAATTGTGATTCCTTCTCTTTTAGTAATTCGATTCTATTCCGCCCTCCATTCCGTCCAACCAAACACACAAAATAGAAGGAATCAATTCTGATTTCATTCTATTCCCTCCAATCAAACATGAGGTAAGTGGTGAACATGTTACCCAAGAACTATAGGGTTAAAAATTAACGTTAAATTAAAGGTATGGATAGTGAATTAAGAGGGATGTTATATCCACGTAGATATTTTCAATAAGAATATATATTTATTATATTATAAAGGTAACAAATTATCTATTTATTTTGGTAAAATTTATTTATCATGTAATAAGTTAAAAAAATTTAAATTACAATAAATATCGTTTAATTTAAAAAAAAGATAATTATAAAGGTAATTTAGAGAAATTTTATAATTAAAAAAATTATATTTTAATTTCAAATTTTTTTAAAAATATTAATTCTTTTCCTATTTAAAATGTGTAGCTCAATCCATGATATTTTTAATAGTTGCAACATAATTTATTTGTTATTTCAAATGTGAATTTTAGTCCCAAATTATTTTAAAAAATATATAAAATTGTGTCTTTTATATAGCAAAAGGATTATTGTCGTAATTTTTAAAAAATTTAAGACTAAATTATATTTTTTTAAAATAAAATAATTTATGATAAATAGTTAATTTCACGCCTGTTTTTACTTCTTGTGTTGTTCATGTGATATCTAAATTTGGTTTATGTTTGGGATGTCAACGATGGGATTACGTATGAATACGAGTACGGATGGAGATAATTTTTGATATAATCATTCTTAAATTGAATTATAAAATTTGTATATAAAAATTTTTTAAAATCGTTATGGTTTTGGGGATATTTTTTACCTACAGGTAAAAAATATCTATTTATTTTGTTGGTTTAACTATCTTTATAATAATTATTCTTTGATATTTTATAATATTATATTTTTATATTAAAGTATTAATTTATTAATAAAAATATTTTTTTATCAAATTTAAGTATAAAATCTTATAAATGCATATTTTTTTAAAAAAAATTATAAAAAAGTATTAAGTAATAGGCTAAGTAGAGGGTACGTAATTACTAACCTTAGGAGTCAAGGGGTATTTTCCACTAATATGAAAACTGAAATTTAACCAAAAAAATTAATTCAAATAATTTATTATTTAATTGAAGATTTTTAATAGTATTATGATTTTATTTTTAGTATTTTTTTTATCCGAGTTTTTAAGGTACAACCTTATTGATACTTCATTTAAAAAAAGTAATAATTTAAAATAATTTATTATTTAATTGAAGATTTTTCATATGTGTAGTAATATATGTATAATATTTAGAAAATATTTTAAGATAATTAATTATTGATTATCTAAAAATGTTATTGAATTATCGCACATCTATTATTATATTTGTAAAAAATCTCTAATTAAATAAAAAAATTACATTAAATTAATACTTCTTTGTAAATAAAGATATCACTAATACTATCATAAAAATATGGGTAAGAAAAATATTAAAAATAAAATTACCATAGTACTAAAATAACAAACCTTTTTTTATTTCTTTTCATATTTTTCTCTTTTATATTAGTTTGGTGATAATATCCAGGATAAATATAGGATTAAAGTTAGGGATATCAAAAAATTAATAAAAAATGTTTTGAAGCTATTACTTACTATTAGTTGAATAAAAATGTTGTGTATTTGGTTTTAATATAAATTATGTTCAATTTATTAAATTTATAATGAGTTTTAAATGTTATAAATCTAAAATTTAAAATTTAATAAGAATACAATTTCATTTTATGCTGATTTTTTTATGATATTATAGATTTTATCCTTTAAATTTTCTTTTTTAAGAAATAAGAGGGCACATGTCCTTTCTAATCCCTCTATAAATCTAGAAATTTCAATGGTGTGAAATAATGTATAAATTTAGGGAATTATTGTAGAGTTACGAATAATTATTAGAAGTTTCAAAAACTAAATTTATCATTTTTTTAATTTAAAATAGTTTAAAAATATTATATTTAATAAAAAAATTATAAATTAAAAATAATAATATGTTATGTATATTTAATATATTTGTTTTTTTATTTATAAATATTAAATTATAAGTATTTTATTTATATATATATATAATATGAAATAAAATTTAAATTTAAATTTTCATGATCCGATTACCAACGTGCATCATGAATCCAAACTTAAAATATTAAATAAAAGAATTAATCCATCAATCATAAATTTATCAACTAAAATTAAGGGTATTTGTCTAAAAATGGCATATATTTTATAATAGTTTAAAAAATGTCATATATTGGTTTTATTTTAAAAAAGGGTAAATTGAAACCTATAAACAATTTGCCGATAATTATATATTTTTTTCTCTCCTCCACTCTTCCCAGCCACTTTTTTTTCTTTTCTCCTGAGCAACTTTTTTTTCTCTCCTTGAAAAAATCAAACTTTATATTTTTTTTTCTTAAAAAAACCAAAAATAAAATATCCCCATTTATTAAATTTTAATAAATAATATATAATTTTTTATAACAAATAACTTATCAAAATATAAAATAATTTAAAATAATAATAATAAATTATAAAATTTTAAATTATTAAAAACTTTACTAAATAGTTATAACCATTTTTATGAAAAAATATTGATATTTTTTTTAAAATAAATTATTTAAGATTAAAAAATTAAAAATAGATTACATTATAACACATATCTCTAATATTATTATAATTTTTATTTTTATTAAGATAACAAATATTTATTAATAATAATTTTATTTAAATATTAAAATATAATTAATTAGATATATTTTATTATATTAATAATAAAAATAATTATAATAATATTATATTAGATAATATTTTGACGCAAAGTTTGCGTAAAATGTTCTATATTTGTATTTATATCTTGTAGAAAGTTGGATATAGAGGTTTTCGATTTTTTTAATAATTTAATTATTTTTATGAATATTATTTTTATATTATAATTATAATTTTTATGAAATATATTTAATAATAATAATAATAATATATTATATTATTTATGAATTATCAAAATATTTAGCGTATCATTTTCATATAAATTTATATTTATTTTATTATAAAATAATTTATTTTTATTTTTTTAAAATAAAACTTTAATATATAATATAATAAAAGAGATTTATGTATTTAAAATTAATTATAAATTTATAAAATGTTAATATTTTTTATGTTTATAATAATTATGTTTTGTAAAATAGAGTTTATATATTTATTTATTTATTTTTAAATAAAATTGATTAAAATATATATTGTCAAGTTTAAGGTTAAAATGCGCCCTTTTTTAAACTAAAAACAATCTTAGCTTTTTTTCAAATTATTGTAAAAAATATGACCATTTTAGACAAATACCCTAAAATTAAATAGTTTAGTTATTATCTACAGTTAATCAAACTGGAAGAAAAAATTTAACATCTCCATATAGATCCACCCTAGGATAAAATTCATCATCATCCATTCCAAATCACACAATCACAGGTTTGGATATAGGTGAAATCAGCCTAACCATAAATACAGTACTTATATATATAGATGTGGTGGGATCCCCATGCTTGTGAATAGTTGTATAAATTACAATGAGATACTTCATTAATAGTTTATAGTAGGAAATTATAAATTTATGAACCCATTCTATTTTGTTTGGAATATTAATAGAATAATATTATAATGTAATATTATATTTATTTTAAATAAATCTAAATAATAAATAAAATAATAAAAATAATATGATAATTATGATCACATTAAGAATAATTTTAAATGAAATGTGATATAATGTAAATGAGATGATATAACATTAATCATGAAACTATTAATTTACTGTATACATACCATCTTCATAATTCGAGCTCATCATGTATTCATTTTAATACATATGGATATTTTTGCGCCAAAAGATTTGATACCCTAATAATTCACAATAAAATAAATTCTAATAATCTATTAATTTAGCCTTTTTTAAAAAGTACCACTTTTTGGCCAACCAATGATTAAAACAACTACAAGTACCCAGCCTACACAAGTCTACGGCTACATATTATCCGCATCCTATTTAAAAGCTTTACGTACAATTTCTTATACATAGTTTAGTTTACTACATAATCAATTATAAACTCTATTAACTTTTCTACCATAAATAATTATTTATAATATTATAATAGTATAATCTTAATAAAAAAATAATAAATTATCATTTTTATATTCTTTTTTATATATAACAACATTATTTTTATACTCTCACGTATATATATATAATATAATTAGATATTTTAGAATCAAAATCTAATATTATAGACTTATTAAAAACTCTCTTTTATAATATAATTAGAATAGAATTAATATTTCATATATATTACGTTTTATAGTTGAAAACTTAAAGTTAATATGATTAAAAATCAACTCTTAGTTAAAAGTTTTAAAAGTTTATTTATTTTTTAGATTCAACGGATATAAATCTTACTTAATGTTAACAAAAATTAGTATCAACATATGTATATTTATATTTTTAAAAAATCAATTATAATTAAGCTACAAACATAATGTAATACTCTAAAATAGGTTTCCTATTTGGTGAGTTAGAGATATAGACATTTAAAAGGAATGATAATTGCACCAGTACAATAATGTCAGAGCCTACGACCCTTAAAAAAATCGTGCATAGTTTGAGACCATGATAAGTAATTCTTGATCTCTTCCAATATATTATTAATGGAACAAGGTAGAAAAATATCATTTTTATCCATTTAGAAACACAATAGGCAAAAATAGACTACAAAAATAAGATCTACGCGAAAAAATGGGTAAAGAGAACTCGAATTGCAAAAGTCAACAATCAATATGTCAAAGTCAACGATCACCCAATAAAGTCAACGGGTAGCACAGTCAACGACACGATCACTATGACGTCAACTGAATGCGATAATGAGGTCAGCCCTAGGGATGTGTCATTGATGACATCACGGGACCAGATTTCGACGTGTGAGGCACGTGAATCTGACGTGCGGTTTCTGTTGGCGGTACGTGCGGAGTCCGATGATTGCAATATGTACACGGTTGTGTAGATCTAGTCGAGCCGACAAGACTGCTAGAAAGATAAGAGTTGTAGCTCTGATACCATGTTATAAATACTTAATGATTATATTCTATTATGTGTTTAAAGGAATATACATGGTGTCTTTATATAAGAGTTACAAATAAACTAGATATGATTAAAATAAATAGATATACATTAATATATATATATATACATTAATCTGTTACTAGATATACATTACCAGTAATTTTGTTTTTGCATTCCTTTAATAAAATTCTTTATTTTGGGCAAAGAAAAAAACAAAACAAAAAATGTTCATTTAATTCTAAAAAGTTAATATTAAGGATATAATAATATTCATGTTTACTTATACACATTACATTAGAATATCAAAATGTGGGACCTTTTGTTATTATTCTAATAGTATGTGTATGTCTTTTCTTATTAGAGAAAATGAAATTCTTTCATTGATAAAAGAAAATAATATTGGATGTTAATTTATAAAAAATATAAATATCTACTTGAGTTAACTTTTTTAGGATACTAAAGATCCATATATATTTTTTGTGTATTTTTGCATGCATAATATAAAAAATTAATTGATTAGTCAAGAAAAAAAAACATAACAACCATCCTCACAAAAATAATAATTAGAGCTTACAAAATAAATAAAAGATTACAAGTGAGTCGAATAAAAATATAATAATAAAATAGATTAAAAATATAAAATATTATAATAAATGACTCACATTTTAACGAGAAAATAAAATTTAACTTTTACATCAATAAAAAATAATATATTGTAAAATTTATAAGAAAATATAAATATTTTTACCTATTAAATTAAGATTTTTAGATTAAAATAATAATCTATTTCAACCTCATAGTTAATAAAATTAGAATTGATGGGTGAACGTGCTGTGTATACATGCAAGAAAAATGGTGCACAATAGCAATATTTGCCTTGTTTATATCTCATTTTACAATCTTATTATTTAAATTTCTTTACTAATTAATATTATTTTGAAAAATTATATCATTTGTTTAATTCTTAAAATAATTATAATATATTACATAATTTAAAATTTATGATTGTAAAATTGTACAAAATAAAAAGATATTAAAACTACCATGTACAAAATAACACATTTCGAAAGCTAACTCAAACATGCTTTAACATTTCGAAAACTAATTGATTAGCTTAAATTATCATATCAGGTATAGTCAATGATCAATCCATTATATATTTCTTACTCATATAATGTAGTACGTAGCAGCTGAAATGTAAAGTCCATATATAGCCAATGATAATTAATTATTTAAAAAATCATGAATTCAACTTGTGAATAAAATAGAAGCAATAAAAAAAAAGATGTTATTTATAGTTATTGTAAAATCATTCATTATTGAGCTTTGAAACGGGTGACCTCATTATTTCCTTTCCTAGCAAATATTAAAACTAATAAAACAATTATTAATAATTAAAAATATTCCTTATTCTCTCCATCAACTATATCAGTTTCCGACGTTCTATATTCGGTTGATGAGGTCGTTAAAACAGTTTGAACTATTTTTTCCCCCTAAAATTATAAATAAATAAAAAATAAAAAATCATGAAAACGTGTTAGAGGCATTGCACCTGGCGAAACACTAGTTTTGCATGTGCCACTTTCCTACCATCAAACTCGGTTGAATTTTTAAAATATTTTTTATTAAAAAACTATATATATATATATATATATATTTTTTCTTATATCAAATTTTATAATTTTCATAAGTTATCTTCATCCAAGGTGCCGACCCCCTATAGTTTTATAATTAGAAAAAACTATATTCTTTCTTTTTCTTCCCTCTAAAATTTAGTATTTCAAGTTGGGAGTGAGAAAGAAGCTAGAGAGAGTTTAGATGAGTATTAGTGGAGCTCAACATGTGGTGGCTTCTCAATACGAGATGTGTTCGAGGAGTTTTCTTGATTCTCTAAACCGTTGTCTCTGCGCGTGTCACATGAATTCTAATTATTTAATTAATATTACATATAACAGTAATTTTGGGTAACGATAATTACACAAATAATTTTGTTATTTTCTCGACAAAAATATATGAAATTTTAACTTTACACTTATTATTAAATATATTTAAGTATAATTGCATGTGATAGATAAATTTTCAATTATAAATTATTCTCTTGCTAATAACTATTATTCTTAATTTAAATAAAAAAAGTATACTCATAATTAATTATATATCATTAGGTAATATTTAATAATTATTTAACTTAAAATACGAGATAATTGGTTAAACTCATTTAAATTATTTTAAAAAAATAAAATAAAAAATATATAAAAATTATAACTCCATTTAATCCATATATCAATCATAAAAAAATCATCAGTAATGGTGATATAAATATAAACCTACAATATTAATTTATAAATCATCGTTATTATAATTTTTTTATAATTTATAATTATATATATTAAAATTAATAATTTTTTTTGTTTCATTATAGTGGGTGCACTCCTATCATATTTAACTAAAAATATGTTATGTCAAAAAAATTATTAAATGGTTATTTAGTTGCTTATTTAAATTAGCGAGTTAAGTAATTTGAATTTTTGAATTTATAATCTTCTTAAATCAACTTTAAATAAATTGAGTTAAGTTATATATGACATTACAAAATGAATTTTTTTTTAAATAAACCACCTAATTGAATTTCTTTCATCATGATTGTTTTATTTTAAAATTTAAACGATAACCTTTTAATGCATTACTTGAGACAAATTTATAAATATTTAAAATCAAGAGAAACATACAACATAAACTTTAAAACATAATATTTGTTTATTTTTTATTGAAAAGATACGTTATATTTATCTTATTTAAAAATAAATATATAAAAATTATTGAATTTATAATGAATTTTTAAATAATAAAAACCTAAAATTTAAAATTTAAAGAATAAAAATGTGATAAAGTGCTAGTGCTCCTTGATTCTACCTTTAATAGTTCCGATCTAAATTTGAGGTTATTTTATGCATTATTTAATAATTTAAATGAATAATTTAGATTTGCACAATTAGAGATCCAATTCTCTTTTTTTCATGGGAATCAATATTTAATTGATTCAATTTTATTTTTATTTTTCAGTAACTCATAGCTAGATTAAGTTTATTCAAGTTTTATTACAAAATGAAAACAACTCTAACTTTTTTAAGAAAAAAATATTTTTTATTGATTACAACAATCAAATAAATAAAAATATATTAATACACAAGCCTTTTTTATATGCTTTATTTGTTGGTTTGGATTGTTCTTAACAATGTTTTCATGTCTTCAATCAACGTAAGTGTGTGTTTTTAACATCTACAGTATCAATAACTCCAATAAAAACTAATACAATTATATCTATATTGAAAAATAGGCCAATAAATTTATTAAACATAAAACAAAAAACAAAAATAAAATAAAATAAAAACTTATTTGGAGAGAGAGCAAACTCCTAAAGAGTTGATGTATACATTACTACAAAACAAATATTTAAAGTCAGTTCGATGAACCGACTTAAAATACAATGATTTAAAAATGTAAAGTCGGTTCACACGTTGAATCGATTTTAAATTAAAATTTTTTTTTTACAAAATTTATTTATTTTCTATTATACTCAAATTAAAACTTATATTCGATCACTAAATAATAATAGAAAAAAACCAAAATCTATTTAACAAATAGTTTAAAAAATTAAAAAAATAAATATTAATTATAATAGAAAAATTATCATAGTATTTTCCTATATTATTAAAGATCACTATATTCTTCTCTTGGTGTTATAAAATAAAACCTGTATATATAATACAAAAATTTACACACATAATATACAAAAAAATATGAATAATAAGTACGTAGAATTAATAAAAATACTTACAAAAGTAAATGAAGTGACAAAATGAAATAAATGAAAAAAAGTTTTGTTAACGAGATATGGGTATAATTTTTTTTTTTGAGTATTTTGCTCAAAAAAATAGGAGATCTAAAAGATAAGTTAGAGAGGAAGAAAACCCACTAAGCGTCGCTGGAATTAATGGTCGTAAGTGACCGAAAAATAAGAAAGAGTGGAGGAAAAGTGGATGAGGTTTTGGGTTTTTGAGAGTTATGCAACACTTATAATAGTTTTTGTCTGAGGAAAAAAGAAGAGAAAATAATTTATCCACGTGTCTAGCATCAGTTCTATGTGTCAACTGATGCTACACACGTGGATAGTATTGGTTCACCACGTCAACCGATGTTATATTCTATGTGTAGTATCAGTTGACACGTAGAACTGACGCTATATCTACGTATAGCGTCGATTTTTTACCAAACTGACTTTAAATATCGACTTAAATATCACATTTTGGTAGTAATGGTATCTAAGAAAGCAAAAAAATTATAGAAGAAATTCACACGACGACTAGAGTTTTTTGAAAATGAAAAAAATGACATTATTAAAAATTGTAACCACATTAATTCGTATTCGTTAATATTCCCACTTACTTAATATCATATGTAAATAGATAATTAAACAACAAATCATTACTAGGTTTATATATATTATAGCAATTCAATGCATGTAATTAATTAACTTATCTTAATTTTATTGACCTTATTTCTATTTAACTTTTATTTGAATACTTATATGTCACTTGTATTTAACAATTTAATGCCATTAACATTAAATCTTTCGTAAATAACAATATAGTTATAAGCTACTTATTTTTCTATATTGTAAACTTTAGGTCCTAATTAGCTACCCTTAAAGAGACATCTATTTTTACTCGTAAATTATTTTCAAAAATCTTAAAAAAAACATTATTTTAATTATTTTCCCAAGACAATTCTTCGAAGTTGGGAAGATTTAAGCACATGGGATTGGCAGGCATTATGATTTAAACATTTAATTTAAAATAATAAATCTAATTGAATTATCTATTGGAATTAATTTGTTCGTGAGAAATAATATAAAAACTTGGTATAAAATATAATTTTTTTAAATGATTATAAGTTAAACCTTTCAAATTATTTAAATATATATATTTATTGAAAAAAAAATAACACGGCGCTAGGAATTGTGATTTTGACCTATTTAAATCAAAGCAAATGCATTATTTTATTATTATAAACGGATTTAGACAACTTTTATACATATTATAAGAAACAAAAATATAAACGGATATGACATAAATAAAATATTATTATATTAAAATTTATCATTAATTATTTTATAAATTTAAATATTATCATTGATTATTAATAAAACTATCATCAATACCATCTGTTTTTTTGTGTTTTATTAAAATTGCAGTAAAATTATTTTAATTTATATTATTATATTTAAATTAAAAAAATAATCAAATAATAAGATAAATCGTTAAAAATCAATTAATTCATTTAATTTTTTATGATCTTTTAAACATTTTTATGCAAATCCATCTAACTTTATGAAATTGTTTTTGTTAAAAAATATTCATATAATATGAGATGTTTAGGATAATGAGATTATTTTATTAAAAATAATGTTTAAAAAAAATGACAGAATAAATAAATAAATTAATTGATTTTAATAATGTTTTTTCTATAGGTATTTTTTTATAATTTAAATATAATAATATAAATGAAAATAAATTGGTTTCGTTTTAAAATAAAAGTTACTTATCATAAGTTAATAAAAATATAACTAAAATAATATTATTAAGATATATTTGTGGGTTTCATACTTTATCGTGAAAGGATCTGTAGACTATATTTCCAATCTGAGATACGTTAATGAGTTTATTTCGTCTTTTTCAAACCTTGAATCAAGGATTTAATCTTTAAACACCTTAGGTTTTTAGAGGTTGTTACTAGACGCGTAAAGCACACAAGGATATCCTAAAAATTGTTTTTTTCAATTTACTTTATTGTGACATGTTAGAACATCATTTACACATGCATATGTAAATTTGGTCCAATTAAATTCAAATAATACAACTTAATTTAATTTAACTTAAAATATAATTAAAATATATTTAACTTATTTTGATCTAAATAATTTTTTAGATAAATTAAGTTCAAACGTACGAATCAACCCAATAAAATAATAGTTAAGTTTAAATTTTATTAAATATATATAATTTTAAATATTTATAACTATATTTTATAATTTTTTACATTATTTAAATTTAAATATTAATTTAGAGTTAAACAAATTAAATTTGAAACTATTCAAATATCAGAATGGGGTGCATTTAATTTAAAAAATAGAAAACTCATTGATATACATAATCCAATAAATTCCATCATAAGTCTGAAGTGTGACTTAAACTAACCCGACCCGGTTTAGTTAATCTCCTAATAACACATATTAGTTCAACTATTGTAATTTGATCAAAGAATGGATTCGCTAGGCTTTGACCTATAAATTAAAAACTAAATAGGAAAAAAAAAACAAATCTTCATTCTCTCAAAGTAGAGCATTCTTAACTAGGACTTCAAAATCTTCGATGACACGACCAAGAATCCGAGACAAGAACGTGACTGTGTATTAGATGCTTAGTATTACGTCACAATTACATTTTCAAAATAATAATAATAATAATAATAATAATAATAATAATAATAATAATAATAAAGAATATGATAAGACATGTGGAAACACATTACACATGAAATAGCTAAGGGTTATGAATGAGTATATATATTGCAACCCTTAATTAACTAGAAATAGTCAAATGGGATTTTTTTAAAATTATTTAAAACATTTTTAATAAAATTATGATTTTTAATTTGATTTACCAAACAAACATGTGTCCTGAAGATACTCTTAGCTCTCCACCATTATTATATATTCGATTCTATTTTTTTTTTCTTTCAAATGATGCATTGAAGTTTATTTTTTTATCAAATAAAAAAATATTATATAGATATAATTTAAATTTAAATTTAAATATATAAATTCATAAATTATAAGTGAAGAGTCATAATAATTAGTTAATTGTATCAATTCAGTTTACTTATTAATTACGTATGTAGGTATACTACATGTATATATTCTTTATTAATTATTACCTCTGACTGATCAAGAAGTGTATTTGAACATGTCCCTTCTTTTTTTCTTTTGTCTTTTTCCTTATTATTTTTCTTGTTAGATCTTTGTTTATAAAAAAACGAATTTTATAGCTCTACGAATTAAGAAGAATTAATATTCAATTTTAATAAATATAATTCAAAAATTGATAAAGCATATGATCTTTGAAGCTGGTCAAACTAATTAAATGGTTGAAACTTCTCTGGATCAATTATATATTTTGGCTTTCTCTTTTCAAAGCTTCTCTGGATATGCATGCACATGAAAGCTAATTAAATTGATTAAACTTAAGTTTATTTGTAATTGGGAAATAAAAAAATAAAAAATAAAAATAAAAATAAAAGCAAGCATTAGCAATATATATGTTTAAGTCATTTGTTGAGCAACAAGAACACCGTTTTAGTATTAAAATGCAATAAAGGTTTTCTATTGAGAAAACTAATTACAAAATTTATGGTGTTAATATATAGTCTTTTTTTTTATCAGTCCTTTCAGATTAAGCATAAATTTTAGACAATGTCATAAAGTGTCTCGTATTGAAAACATACAATATGAGATTCACAATTAAAAAATTAAGTATTAACGAAGATATTGTTATTAGTAAAATATAATTTAACAGTTGGTTTGTGATGAATGAAAAAAGAAACGTTTAAGGTCTTTACAAGTTTTGTATTTTTTAAATAGTGTATTTTAGTCATTTATATCTAAAGTTATATGATTACTGAACAATGTATACTTCAATCTCTTCTTTTTTTTAAGGTATACAACTATGATATTTTAATTCTTTTAGGTGGCGTTTGGTTCGTAGAATGAAATCAGAATCGGAATCGGAATCGAAATGGAATGGAATGAAAAGGAAATAATTTTGTTTGGTTTGACCATTGGAATCAAGCTCAGAATCATGATTATAGTGTTTGGTTTGCCACTGGAATGGAATGAAAAAAGCTGTAAATGACCTTAATACCCCTACATGCTGTAAAGTTCAAATAATATCATTTAATTACTATTTTTTCGTCACACAAAATACATTATTGAAATCATTATTTTTCTAAATAAGTATTACTTAATTAAAAAGAAATATATTATTAAAATTATTATTTTTCTAAATAGGGTTTAGGGTTTTGAGGTTTGGGATGTGTGATTTAGGGTTTAGGGATTTAGGATTTGGGGTTATATTTGTAGGTTAAGGTTTAGGGTTAAAATTATTATTTTTCTAAAAATAGTTTAGGTTTTAGAATTTTGGATTTAGGGTTTAGGGTTTTAAGGTTTAAGGTTTAGGGTTTATGGTTTTAAGATTTGGAATTTGGGGTTTAGGGTTTTGGGATTTATGTTTTAGGGTTTTAGGTTTTGGGATTTATGTTTTAAGGTTTAGGGTTTAGGGTTTAGGGTTTAGAGATTTGGGGATTTGGGGTTTAGGGTTTAAGGTTTAGGGTTTTAGGATTTGAAATTTGGGATTTAGGGTTTAGGGTTTAGGGTTTTAGGATTTATGTTTTTGGGTTTTGGGTTTTGGGTTTTGGGATTTATGTTTTAAGGTTTAGGGTTTAGGGTTTAGGGTTTAGGGATTTGGGATTTGGGGTTTATGGTTTAGGGATTTGGGGTTTAGGATTTTAAGTTTTAAGATTTTAAATTTGGGATTTTGGATTTAGGGTTTAGGGATTTGGGATTTATGTTTTAGGGTTTTGGGATTTATGTTTTAGGGTTTTGGGATTTATGTTTTAGGGTTTAGGGATTTGAGGTTTAGGGTTTAGGGATTTGAGGTTTAGGGTTTAAGGTTTTAGGATTTTAGGATTTGGATTTAGGGTTTAGGGTTTTGAAATTTTGGGTTTGAGAATTTGGGATTTGAATTTAAGATTATATTTTAGGTGAGGGTAAAATTGGAAAAAAAAAGTTTAGATAGGAATGGAATAATGATTACCAAAGGTGGGAGAAGGAATTGTGATTCCTTCTCTTTTAGTAATCAGATTCCATTCCGCCCTCCATTCCGTCCAACCAAACACACAAAATGGAAGAAATCAATTCTGATTCCATTCCATTCCCTCCAACCAAATGTGGGGTTAGAGTTTCAATCAACCTTAAATAATATTTTTCTAAACGTAAATTCAAAATTTTGAAAAATAAATTTAAAGAAAGTAGTAATCTTTCTAAATATAGGTAACTAAATTAAATTTGAAACGGAAATAATTGTTTAAAATTTTAATTTTAATATAAATTTATTTCAATTTTTCATTCAAATATAAAATGAATATTTTTTTTTACTTTTTAGGTTTTATTTTTGAAAAATCCAAAATTTCCCCCTTTAAAAACATTATTTGAATTTAATTAGAACTTTTAAGGAACAGAATATCATATGTATACCATAAAAGATAATATATATATATATATCTTTATAAAATTAACAAGATAAACAAATTATTAAAACTTTGGATCACCTTGTAGAAGATTGGTCTTCGGCCTTACGATCTTTAAATTAGTAAGTGTAAGATGTAAGGTAGAGAATATCTTTGTCTCGTTCTAGTAATTTTATGAAAAATAAATAAATAAATTTGATTCATTGTTATAAGATGTATAATATTATGATATTATATTATACATATGTGACTATATATAGGAAAAAAATACACCTGATAATTTATCCTTATTTGATTAAAATTGAGTTGTTGTAGCTTTATGGATAACTATCTATTGTAAACATTATTTGTTATAGAGATCTATTTTCTATAAACATATAGTGTATGTAAACATCTATTGTTTTTAGACTTCTATTCTTTATTATTTGTTACATTATCCTTCAAAATATATAAGGATAATCTTGGGGTCTTTATCTCTTTAGGATAACTAAAGAATAATTATTGGGCTCTTATTCCCTTAGGATAATGATCGAACACGAATTGTGTGTAATAAATATGTAAGTATATGTATCATAATAAATAATATAATGATAAAAAAATATTGTTTTCATGGAGATTATGTTATTAAAAACTAATTTTTTAAACTAAAAAATAAAAATCAATTTTTTTATGTTTTTATGTTTTAAGAAAACCAAATTAAAAGAACTAAAAATAAATAGTAATAATTAACTAACTCAGATTTAATAGCTAAGAAGATATATGAGAAAAGATCTAAAAATACTTAATCCCCTAATTTTCTAAACATGTAATCATTAAAATCTTCCCAATGTAATTACCAATCAATTACATGATCAATTGAATCTAATTGTTATATGTATTTCTCTCTCAAGTAAACTACATACCATATAATAATTGACATAATTATACTCTCATATCAATTAAATTTCATACTACTCATTAAGTTCATCAATTATACATCACATACATAAGAATCATACATCTATGTCTAGAAACTATACATGTTATTTAATCAATACAAACAATTAAATAATTCTCTCAAATCTATTTAATTGTCTCTATAAATCAAGTGTTATCCAAACAATTAATAGCATAAAAATCATATTAAATAATATAATTAAATTGAAATCATAATTTGTGTTAAAATATCAGATCATCACATGTTGAAAACTAGGTTCATAAGATTCCTAAATTAATAAATTAGCTAAAAATAATTTTATTCATAAAACTTATATTTTTCATAAATAAAGATATAAGAATTGATAAAGAAAGAAGAATAAAAATACAACCAATCACTTAAATTGTAGTACTAACCTTATCTTGAATCTCTACCAAAATTATATCTTCTTTTGAATTTTTTTGTATTTTTATCTCTTCTTGGCTCCAAAATATGATAAAAATTAAGTTAATTTTGATTCATTAGGATTTATGGGGCAATTAGGGGTTTGAATTAGGCATAGGTGGAATCTAAACCTTCGAATCAACAATTGAGATGAAAAAAGAGAAAATTAACAACACGACACGTGGCATGGATGGATTGGTCTTAGTCAACGTAGGCTGAGTCAATACCACGTGAAATGATGTGATTCACGATTATAGATTACATGGCACATCGATGGAAGGAATGGATGAATCATGTGATGATGTGTGGCATGCCTGTTGACCAAGTGGTAATACTCAGAATGAATGTTGTGTTGACACGTGGCATAACATCTCATACCATGATACACTCAACATTGTGCAATTGGCCCTTTTTGCTTACGTGTATTTCATGTTGCTTACCCGGTCAACTTCTCTGCTTGTATGGTATCCACATGAAATCTTCTAATTGGTCTTGTGTAAAAATCCCAAAAAATTCCCAAAAATATATTTTCACTAGAAAATTCATAGAGTCGTTACACCCCCAAAATTAATTCTTTGTTTGTCTTCAAGTAAATCCAAGTCTAACTAGATAAAATTACATTGGCAGTATATATATACATATGCATATTTAACAAAAATATCTCTCCCTCGAAATTCGATCAATATAAGTATATGCAAGGTTTTTTGAAAAGTTGATTCGTGTGTTTATGTGTTGCACATGATATCATCCAATGTATTCATGAAATCAACCTATATGAGCATACTAATCAATTCAATCTTAGAACAAGTCTCATAAGTCTATTTTTATTCTCTTTCTACTAATATAAATATGCACTTAGCTAAATATCAATAAGGACTTTACATGCTTGTAATGTAAGGCTTAGGTGGGAGTCGATGAATAAAAACATTTAGCCTCTTTTCACACCTTAGTTTTTTTATTAATCATGCATTTTTTTACTACAATTGAGTTTTTACTTGATATTTTAGTGCATCATGTCACATCTTTTTTTTAACTTCACAACACCTCTAAACTTATTTTTAATTTTGTTTTCTTTTTCTTTAGAGGGATAATTATATTGTGAGTTTTTTTATAGGGTGCATTACATTTCACCTCACTTTATAGCATAATAGATGATTTCTCTTTTTTCATAAAAGCTAAAGATGCAAGGATAAAAGTAGTACTTATTTGTTAGGCATAAACAATGGCTTAAAGATATGAAAAGTTTTTAATTAGACTCAAATGGGTGACTACGGATTAACAATGGTTAATTTAAAAAACTCAATCGATCCAAATAAGACCTAAATCATTTCTCTTGCTAAATAGTATTTACAATTTCACCTCAAGTTATGATCAAATAAATTCTAAAGCATAGTAGATCTCATTGACTTGCAAAACTCATCACAAATTTTCTCTCAATAAAAACATAAAAATCAATCATGAATATGTGCACAAAAATTTGAATTAGTCCAATTAAAACTAGTAAACATATTACATGATTAATGTAAGTATCTTAACAAGCATGTTACATTTTTTATCCTAGTCATGACAACCAATTTTTATCATTGAGTTCATATGTTTCATACCAAGCATGCATGTATTTAGTTTCCATATATTTATCAATTTCTACCCGAATCATGATTAAAATCATCTTAAAGATATTTAAAAAATCTTAAAAAATAAAAATGAGTACTAAATACTAAATTATATAATTAAGTTCCCTCCCCAAACTTAAATTACATATTGTCCCCAATGTACACATATACATATGAAAAAGTAAAAGGAAAGAAAACTCTGTTAGTCCTGGCATACCACATATGTTGTTGAAACTACTCAATCTTGTTGCACCGTTACTCTCTATATTTATTCACCTACGGAACAAACAAAAATAAAATAATATTGGGTTGGCTCACAACTAACGTCACATTAAACATCCTTGACTAAACGGTCATATCAAGTCCTAAGGTACATCTCTCTGTATCCATTTAATTTTGAGTTTTTAAGAAAATAGTTTGTATCTTGATTTGTTCAATAATACTTTATATTTTGGTTTAAAAACACGGTGCTTAATTCTCTTATCATGCCATATTTTTGTTTTCTTTTGTACTTTTTGGCATTCTTATATGCACTCTACCATAGTTCATCTAATTTATATATTTCTAGCATCTTTTCCACCTCTCTATTGAACTCTTTTGCTTGCCCACTTGATTGGGGATGGTAGGGTAAAGATGTGAGGTCTAAACTTGGTGGCCCTTCAATAGATGGTTTGATCTTAAATCTTATCTCAAAACTCTTTACAATCACATTAGGTATATACATGAGAGGTGTAGCCTCCAGATAGTTCACACAATTAACAATATCAATCATAGATTTCATACTTTCAAAATTTTCATACTTTCAAAATTAAAATAGATTGAGTTATTTTTAGGTGAGGTTACTTCATTATTTACCATATCATATGGAATAGTCTTAAGTGTTGTGATTCAACATATTCTTTTAAGTTATCATCTATCCTAAAACATCCATCAACATTATCAATATCAGGCAGTTTAGATGTGTTAAAAATTTTAAATATTACTTGTTCATCTTACACTCTCATTGTGAGCTCATCTTTTTATGCATCAATGAGTTTTTTTCGATTGTTAAGAATGGACGACCAAGTATGATAGGAATGTATATGATCCTCTTCCATGTCTAATACAATGAAATCCATATAAAATTGGGCATTCTTGTTCTAACTCATGAAAAACATTCTTGTTTTATTTGAAGTTCAAAGTCTTTGTTAGAGCACATTTAAAGTACAAGTCAAAATCAGCTACTCTTTCTTAAGATGTATCCACTAATTGTTCTTATATATTTATGTAAAATTAAGTTCGATATGGGGATATAGATGTTATTTACCATCAAGATAAAAATAAAGGGTCAATAATTAAAAGATATATTTTAAATAAGAAAATAAATACTATCTTATTAATAATATCATTTACTAGTCTAGAAGTTTGATATTAATGTGAATGAATATTAGATTTAAGATTATTTTAATATTTTAATATATATATGTATATGTATATATATAAATATATTTATTCTTTCAAACTGTATTTTTTAATTATTAAATATTTTATTTTTATCATTTTTATTATTAAATATAAATAGTCCTTATATTAAATATTTTATTCATTTAAAATTAATTACACAAAAGCCTTGCCTAATAATCTAGCATGTCTAAATTGACTAAAATTCCAATTACATTCAAAAGAGATCAGTCCCTAGGACCTGGCTAAACATAGTTAGCATGAATCCGTTTAAATTATATATATATATGTGAAAATTTAATGATATTATTTCATAATTTTTTTTATTTTTATTTTTATTATTTGAATTATTTTACAAACTTAATTTAATTTAAAATTCAATTAAGTTTAAAGAATTATGCCAATATTTATACAAATGGTTTTATGATTAGTTGAGTAAACTTTGATCTTTCAATTAATTTTATACTAAAGTATATTTATGGTCTCAAATTTTAACTAAATTAACACATATTTTCAAATTTTTAAGACATAATATGATTTTTAAACTTTTAGAATTTCACGTAAATCTTTAAACTTTTAAATCTTATAATTTAATATCTAAATTTTTAAAATTTTAAAATTTTACATATAAATCATTGCTTAATTATTAAAATATATATTTATAAATTAAAAATTTAAGGGATTAAATAATATAATTTAAAAATTTAAGAATATGTAAAGTTTTCAAAATTTAAAAACCAAATCTTATGCTTTAAAAATTTTAAAAATTATATACAAATTTAATTAAAATTTCAAAATCAATTGTACACTTTGATGTTAATTTTAAAACATCAACCAATTCAATCCAAAAAATATTTGTGCCTATCAAAAAATCAAGTTTGGTATTATACAAGCACTTATATTTTACAACTGGTATCCATTTTCAACCATGTTTTAGAAAGGTTCCAATTTAATACACATGTTTATCATCCTCATCATTTGCTTCTTATCCATTCTCGATTGTAAAACTGTTGAAGAAAACAACATCAAAGTTCAAACCCAAAATTGCATAGCTTGCAATTGAGTTGATTATGGATGAGAAGATTGGAAGATTTTATGTCTCCATGAACGATTTGCACATCACATTTATCGTGTAAATATTCCAAAGCCTGTGCTACTTGAAAAGCTAACTATTCGGTTTTTTTCAAAGAACATGGGAATTGTTCTTGTTTCCGCCATAGTCGCAAAACTTCTATTGTAAGGTTCCGTTGAAAACATACTCAAAAACCAAAGCACCTTCTTCTTTTCCATCACAGAAACCTATCAGCTTAATAATGTTATTGTAATGATGTTGTATTAAAATAACAAATTTTTAATGGGGTTTGTTCCTAATCCAAAGCATTTGACCATGGCCATGATATTGATGATCAAATAACTGCCTTTGGGAATTCTTTTTTTTTATCTAGAGTTATAAAATGACGAAATTATCCCTTATTTAGAGCTCATTTGAGAAGCACATGGAAAAAATCTCAAATAAAACGTATTAAATCCAATTTCCCCATCATTTTCATTTTATTTTATTTTTGTGACAATTTCCCGAAGAAAAAATATTTTCATCGTACATGGACTTGAAATCAAGCTAGAACCCATACACCAAGCCAGCATGCCCCTTTTATATGAAGGGCATAACGAAGCCAACATGCTTAAACCATAAAAAAATAATAAAACAGGTAATCAAAGATGAATAAAAAAAATGCACAACTGACGGTTGATCAACGGTACTCTACTAAATTGTCCCAGCTGTATTAAAGGATACAAGTCTACAGCACATTATATTGAAGATAAAGTATTTGCTAAACCTTATGGATTATGCATGATCAGAGAACTTCAAATAGTTCTAATAGTTAATAATTTTGCTAAACATCTCAAAAAATTTGCAGCAAGAATCATAGTACATTCTTTTACTACACTATAGAATGACCCGCCATTATATCAAGAAGATTATTCACAGTTCAAGCTAGAAAGGATAATCATTCTTAAGATATTCATGTCAAAAAATACATCTATTCTACAAGAAATGAAGGAAACGTACCGACCCTGGTCCGGAAAACTCATATACGATACAATGTCAACAAAAACTGGGTGGAGTAAATTCTCTCGCCCATCAAACTACTTAATAAATGTCTTCGTAGTTCTACCCCCTATAATATTGCTGCACAAAATAGCAGAAAAGAATAAAATACAATACACACTTGGGTTTAATGCTTAACAATCTAAAAAAGAAAAAGAATAAACAAATAATTTTACAGCAGGGCCGCAGACATTTCAAAAATTTGCAATAAAAAAAAACAATTTAGAGATTAAATCACCTATTGTGAAAAATCACCCCAATAGACATGGCTGAGCTTCCTTTTAGCCTTGGTATAGCAAAAAATCAAAGGCTGGATGCTCACGAAGTTCATCTGCTGGTTTGACATCTAAGAAATCCTTCTCATGAAGTGAAGTACCAAGGTCATCCACTGAGAAGGGTATGCTGTAAAAGAAGAAAGAAATATATATTACTTCAAATTCAGAGTTCCAAGTTATTATTCATAACTCAATTGGGTCACTACCTTGAAATAAACATAACACAAGTTAGCAAAAAAGTCCCAATTTCTAGGCAATATTATAGCTAACTAAATAGAGAAGTCTAAAAAGATAAGAAAGCTCAAACCCAGAATCGTCATCCAACAAAAAGGAATTGCTTTCAGCATTGCTGGAATCTTCAGTCATGACTACTCTCATACTGGAAATGACCTGACAAAATATATATATTAACATGAGTTGCTTGAGCATTTGAATCACTGAAAAGGATTATGAATTTAAATATACCACTATGAAGATATAATTCATAACTACACTTACATCTGGGGATACACTTCGTGTATTATAGTTCTCATCCCAGTACAGAGTACATATTCTATACAGTTGCTGAACACTCAGAATCTGAAAAATGAGCACAAAGCGGTGTGAGGAAGCATATTAATTATTGTATGCGTGCATGTATGCCAAAGTGTGTGACCTCTCGCCTCAGGATCAACACCTGAAGTACAGAGTACATATTCTATACAGTTGCTGAACACTCAGAATCTGAAAAATGAGCACAAAGCAGTGTGAGGAAGCATATTAATTATTGTATGCGTGCATGTATGCCAAAGTGTGTGACCTCTCGCCTCAGGATCAACACCAGTAGTTCAGGGAGACAAAAAAAAAGGGTCAAGACAGACAGCAATATCACATTGGAATTTTACATGTGACTTCCAACCCAAAACATTTGTTAGAAAAATTTGGCCGGCAACTTCAACCACTGTTCCAGGGAATTATAGATATCTATATATTCTGGACGCACTAGATAAAAGGGAATATAACATAATATCAATTCACAAAAAATTTATGCAAAACCGTAAGTTTGTCTTCTTTCCTAAGCTAGATATCAGCATCAACCTTGCCTCAAATATTTACTTGATGACCATGACAATTTCTTTTTATAAAGACTATGAGTGTTGCTAGAAAACACACTTGGATTCTAGATAGTTGTAATTCAAATATATTTTTTATAATTATCACAAATAGAATTGCATACATATATTGTATGATACATATATTAGCCTTTTTAGATAGAAGAAATCGATCCCCTAAATAGACAAATCAATTTATAATCGATCACAATTCGATCTTCTTTTCTACATAAAAAAACTGAACACACTTTCATACACAAAGAGATCAATACCCCTTAGAAGGATTGATCTGATTTCGATCCTGATATGATCCCCTATGACGTTAGCAACACTTATTTTAGGGAGGAATCGATCCATATCATAGATGGATCGATTCTGTCATTGGCAATTGACGTATTTAGTTCTCTTTGATTCGTTTTTTTAATCCCAATCAACAACCAACTACCTATAGAATCATGTCACATCAAATATGTGACATTGACTTTTTAGGTTTTCTATATATATGTCACTCTTCTCTCACAATTAAACATACAACTACAAAGCGTTTTTTAAGAAGTACAAGGTTTAACAGTCAAGTTTCTTTCTTCTCTTGCTTCTCTTTGATTAAGTTGAATTTCATCTCTTTATATATCATTCATATGATTATGTTACTATAAATATGAGCCTATTTGTGTCGAATTTTCATGTTCATATAATCTTTTTTTCTTAATTAATCTTGTATGTTTAAAATCAAATAATTGTACGAATGATCACAATTATTTGAATTTAATTATTAAATTTCAAAGAATTTTTTGTTAAATATGTGCTTAATCTACTTGCTTTAGAATTTGGTAGTTAATTTGATTCAATTGATATATGATTTAATTATCTAATTAGAATTATTCATTTTTAAATCCATTATAGAATACACATGGATACTTATGTTTTTTTGTAGTAACTCTGATTGCAAGTTGATCCATGAACGTGTCTAATTAGTAAGAAACTAATTAGAGCGTTGGTTTCAATACCACTCACGCTAATCTTGAAAAACTGTGAAAATAGAATAAGGGTTCGTAAGTTAGATACATTAGGGCAATATCTTAAGAAGAATAACATAAGACCGAGTTTGTACTTGAACGTTTGATTTTTATAGTTAAAAGCTAGGTGGATCGATGGACCGATGATTTTCCTCTTAGGTCATGGTTGTGACCTAGGTTGTTTCCACTTAAAAATATCGTATTATTCTTCAATTTTTGTACTTTACTTTTACATGCGATTGTATGGCTGGCTGTTTTATTTAGGTTAATAATTTAAAAGGTAGAAAATAACCTCGAGGCGTTTTACTTCCGCTGAGACCAGGAGTAAACCTTAAAGCAATTTAAGGCTTAAAAGCCTTAAGACGAAATTTTTAAAGAAACAAAAAATAATATAAAAGATTACAAGACATCAATTATCACAAAATATCATAGTGAATCCATAACAAGTTAGAAATTATCAACTAAAATTCAAAAACCTTGCAAGCAAGCAATAAACAATTGGTAGTAACTTAAAAAGTAATATTTTAATCTTAATGGGAGAGAATAAACAAAATAATTAGGAGATAAACTGTGAACAACATTAACACTATCCTAATATGCAAAATGGGAAAAAAGAAAAGAAATTTAGGAAGACGAATAGATAAAAAAACGAATTTCTTAACAATTTCCTGACCAATTTTTTTAATTGGAGTTGGGAGATGGAGAGTAAGAATTCAAAAGGGCCGAAAAAAGTAAGACATAACTGATAAATTTGAAAACACTAAACTGATTATGATTTGTGCTATATTTTAATCTTTTTCTCATGTCTATCAGTTTATTGAGGCCTAATTTGATAGAAACTTTCCTTTAAAACAAAATCAGACCTAATTTTGGGTTCCAAGTTCATCACTTTTAACTCAATTTCAGCAAAACTTTTGAAGCGTAAAGCCTTTTTAAACCTTGAAACTGAAGCCTTGTTCAACTGGTTGAGGCGTAAGCCTTAAAAAATAATGAAAATACTAATCTTAATGCATTTTTCATAGAGAAAAAACCTTGAGGTGAGCCTTGAGGCTAGCATTAGATAGTTTTTAAAACCATGCCCCCCTCTAGTATTAGCTCCGTATTTTAGAGCTTTCACCTTTCAAAAAAATATTTATATCATTGATAAGTTATCAGTACTAACTTCCATAAGAAACCATTTTTCCTTATTACATATTCATATTATGATAAATTTGCGAAATAATTAGTCCAAAGTCTCTATCAGTATGTGGTCACTACAAATAAATGAGCACGAGAGAGACTCACAGGGCAGAGGTCATTTTTGATTTCATAATATGAAATTCTGTTCTTCTGGTGAATAACCTGAAGATTAAATAATGAAAATGAAGTAAGCTGCATTGAAACATGCATCTTCCATAGGCAGGTAGAAAGGGAGAGGCTTTAGCATGAGGCAAAAAGACCATACAAAGAATCCAACAGCCTGTCTTATGTGCTTAAGTTCATCCCACGAAGAACCAGCATACTGCAAAGCAAGAAGAGATGCATAAAATGTCAGAATAATGGATCAAACTAAAAATGTCAAACAAACTGCTCACCTAGCTCAAATCATTTAAAATTAATCCATTAAACACATGAGGTGAAAATGCCCAGTTCACTTAACTCACGAACTTAAATTAGCAACTCACTTAAACTCATAAACAGCTTACCAGCTTATATAACAATTTTTTTGAATGAACATAATTTTTAACATTTTTTTGGTTGATTTTTTTTTTAATCAAACTTTTTTTTTAACAATCAAATTTTTTCATTGATCAACAAACTTAAACCATTAATTTCTTTATTTAACTAATTACAATATATCCATCAAATCACTATCTATCATTTAAAAAATTAATATCATAAAACTATCAAAACGAGTTCAACAAAAATCATAAGTCAATCTATTTCAAAAAAATAGTTTAATAAAAAACAAATGTTTTTTAAAAATAAATAAATAAATGAGCTATTCCTGAGCAACTCAACTCAACTCAAATAAAAATGAACTCAATTCAATTTATTTAAAAATTAAATGATTTAAGCTGAGCTACAACTCACTTAAGATGAGTTGGGCTCAGCTCCTTTGACACCACTAAATCAAACCAAGCGGGGTTTGAAATGAGGGGATTAACCCACACAAGGTCAAAATTTTAGTTTGAATGAAATCCAAGGGCTCTGCAAATGTTGGCAGCTAGTACAATCAAGGGTGAATCACATGTCTTCATTAACTACAAGAAAAGAAACACTGGAGCGTTTGAAAATTTATAATTAAGAAAACCTCTTCTTTGGCTTGGCAGTACCATAGTTCCAACTCTGCTAATCCAGCTTTCACATACTCCCCATGGCTAAATGTACAACATTCACGGCGTAGAAGAAGACTGCAAAAGAAACAAGTTACCAAGATAACCTAACCTTTGGGGACAGATCAATAAAATTAATTAAAGGAATTGTTTGTTACCTATTAAAAAGTTGCACATTGATATAGGAGAAAGTCTGGATGAATATTTTCTGAACAAGAATAGGAGGCACCTAAAACAAGCAAGCAGTTTACCGTTAACGCTTCGAAATGAATAAATATAGACGGCCTTTAAAAGTATGATATAATAAATAATAAAGGATATCAATATTACCACAATGCAAATTATTAATGCCACAAGAATATTTCATTAATGACAACTTTATCTAAATGTAGTGGAATTAATGTGAAATTAATACTAAGTAAAATGATTATCAAGAAAATATATTAGGAGTAAAATGGATATTTTATACATTTTTATTGTGGCAATAACAAAAGTCATTATGGCAATATCATTACCTATAATAAAATTTCTTACAAAATTCTGTTTCAATGTGCCAAGGACAGTGTTAAGGGTTTCAATAATGCTCTGCCAGTGACTGGTAGGAGAATCTTTCCCAAAGGACCGTCCAGGTCTTAGTACTCCCTTGGACGTTCTTGGTGCCTACATATAAGAAAACCATTGTATATAAATAACCAAAGCTTAATTATCAGAACGTTAGAGAAACTAACCTCTGAAGGTCAAAAATCTCACAACTTAAACCTAGTAAGAAAGTAGTATTCAAGTATTAAACGAACAAAATCATGTAACATTGACAAATACCTGGATACAGAGGGAAAGCAATGATGATAACTCCTTTTTCAAGTCATCCCGAATAATTCCATATATTTTTTCTACATAGGCTGTCAGCTGCTGCTTGAAAAGCAAGGCTGGGTATTTGGCCTCTACTTGGCATATTGCCTCAATGGCAGGAGCAGGAAGGTTTTCCGAAGAAGGGGATGAACGAAAACCCTGCAGACCATATTTGTACAGTGTTAAACATGCAAACAACAGACAAAACAAATGCAACTGAGACAAGTACGGAGTTAACCATCATCCCCTTCAAACAAAAAGTTTAGGGATCTCCAAATACCATAGCCATCCTCCCAAAAAGAGATGTTGGAGGAGTTATTTTCCGCTGTGGAGTGGCACCAGTGCTACCAGGAACCTTCATACTCCGTTGTAGTAAGAATAATAAAGCAGATGTGTTTGATAACCAATAAGCCATGTGTTCATTATTATCTTGATTCTGAAATCATAAGAGAGAATTGTTAGATTTCTATAAATTCAATTCCCTTGATTCCTTTGGCAGACATAGAAAGGGAACATCGCAACGAATTCTCTTATGTGTTACCTGATTCCAAATCAAACAGGCATCAAACACAAATTTACAAAATAGAAAAAGGTTCAGCTACCTCAATTTCAGAACCAATCATTTGAATGAGGCGATCAAATACACTAGTTCTTTCAGCCACAAAGGATTTCCAGTGAAGAAGACATTTATAAATGCTAAAGGCTGCAACAGGCTTTCCACTACTGAATCCAAGGTTTTTCACAACGCAGTCTATTAGAGCATCAACATCCTCCTGCAAGAAAAGCATAAACTAAGTTTATCAACTTAAGCCAATCTATATTACAAGATATTAAAAAAATCTTATAATCATACAAAAAGATCTAGCAAAATTTCAAATATGAGTACTTACATGTTTAAGTTTAATGACAGATCTCCTAAACTTGCTATCTGATGCTGTGCCAAACTTCTTTTGTGGTGTGACACTCAATAATTCCTGCAAAGAGTACTCATTTCAGTGGAGCATAAAATAAAATATTGGAAACAGGCAGGATTAGAAATGCTGCTGTAGATGTGAATATGTGACAAAGCAATACATAGAGAGAGAGAGAGAGAGAGTAAATTGGTAATTACATTAGCTTTGTTCTCGTCAGTCGTGTGAACCATTTTCCAATCTCCACAAAGCAATAAATGCAACTTAATAAAGATAACGAATAAGGATGCCAGTATGTACTTCGTATTCATGCATAATAGCAGCAGGACTACCTGAGCTGGTGGAATGGGAGGATGTCCAGATACATTTCTAACAAGTGTGTTAAAATCTCCACGCTGGCGAAGAATATCATTCTCTGATTCAATGTCAGAAAATTTCTCTTCAAGCCTGTAACAGAAGGGAGAAAATTCACCATAGGGAAAAAATGATAAATTTTTAAATGAAAAAAATGGGGATGCAAATGCACAAAAGGTCACGGTTTAAACAATATACGCTTCATGAAAGTTCAGTTACAAATTTATGTTAAATCTAAGCTTAATAGCAATAACCTTTGTATGACAGTCTTTAACTGAATGAATTTTGATTCAGCCTCCAACGCTTGTTTCAGCCTTTCTTCACCTACTCTATTTGCCTCTTCAAATTTCTTCTCGGTTTCATCAATTTTCTTTTCTAGTGAACTCACCAAAGACTGCAGTATATTAGAAAAAACAGAAAATAAGCAAACAGAAATATAAAAGGTCAAATAAAAAATGTTAAAACAATCTAGGCTCTTTTAGCCAATGAACCTTGAGTTTTTCATTTTCACTGTTAAGTTTCTCCAACATCTCTTGGTCAACAACTGGAACCTCCTGTGCGATGGGCGCTCTTTCTGCTGCACTCTTTGCAGCCTCATGCTCCTCCTCAAGCATTACCTTAGTTTCTTCAATTCGATTCTGCATCTCTTGCAAAGCTGACTGTAACCGTTCATTTTCTTGGGTTTTAGCTTCCTCTATGTCAGCCTACATAAATTTAACAAAGTTGGAAATATACCTAAATACAATGTCTTGCACAGAAATTAGTCGAGAAGTAAAACCTAACTGAGGCATCAAGCATTTCATGTGAGCCACAACATATAGTAAACACCCAAGTTCACGTAATCTTTCTCATCATTCATATTTCACAGCTTTTGACAGATGCAGTTACTGTAACAGCCCCTTTTCGTAAAAATATAACCAAAAGTGATCAAATCAGTCATTATGATATTAATGACAAGTCTGCTCCGTAAAATTTTAATAGCATCTACCGAGAAGATAGAACTCACAGGAGAGTTCACACTATAACAGAAAAACGTACAAAAATTGAATTGAGTATATATAATAGAATCAATATTTACTCAGAAAAAAGAAGGGGGGAAATCACAAGGCACTATGCGTTTATCTGACAAATAAGTTCGTATTACCTAAAAAAAAGGCCAATTTGGACCCAGAATATAGAAAAATACTTTAGTCCTTTGACCATGCAAACGGAAGTCAGCATATAACAAAAGTTCGTGAAACTTAAAGAAATACAGTATTTCGACAGCTTAGATATTTTAGTATTTCTTAACAAAAAATTTTGTTCCAAAATCAATGCTGCTTAAATTTTATAATAAAAAAAGACAGTTCCAAAATCAGGCCATACCCTCATGCGTTTCTCTAGCTGTAATCTCCATGTCAATTCTTCAACTTGCTTTTCCAATTTATTTTTGGCAGCTTGGAGTGCTCCAGTTTCCCTTGCAGCCTGCATTTAACACGTTGAGAACTGAGACACTAGCATTTTAAAAATAAATAAACACTGTTTACACGCCAAAGGAACTATATTTCCTCAATAACATACGGCACACTAATTTAGTAAATGCATCATGATTTAAAAACTACTAACAAGATTAACCACACAATCTGACATGCCAAGAAACAAAAAAGCAATGATGTCATTCATGTACTTTCCGAAAGCAGCCATTTTCTGCAGCTTGATTGTTAATATGATCTATTTCATACTTGGATGGATATCTAGTTCTTGTTTGTAATTTAATTTTTTACATAAAGAATTTTTTTTTAAGAAAATGGAAGAGAAGTATTATGCAGCTGGTTGCTGTTTAAAATAGTAATATGGTAGCCCTTTTTCATCTCACTTTAAATCATGCATATTTACAAAAGATTATATTTTGGATCTACTGAAAGAAAACGATAAAAATGCCATCACCATCTTGAGCTTTCGAAGTTCTCTACGAGCAACTTTTCCTCTCCATGAGCACTGTGTAGTGATCACAGCTTTCTGTAGCTCCAAATAATGCAGCCGAGCTAAGAATTTGCGACATTGAGTCTGCAAGGCAAAACCAAAAACATCCAAATTTCCAAACATAAGATACTATGTGAAATATATACACACCACATTAATGGAAAAGCTGCACAAAATGTTTGTTGTAAAATGATCATTGGCATCTATAAAGCTATGTGTACCTCAAAAAAAGCAGTTCTGAGTTTTGTGAATATTATTTTACCTGGATCATAATAGCTGCTCTAGTCTGCCTTCTGAAGCATAGCTTATTCCGAGCAGCCATCCCACGCATGCCTGTTTGGATGGAAACAGCAGAGCAATACAGCTCTTTGTAAGCATTTCTAGCAAGATACATGCACCAATTTCTCTGGATCACCAGAGAGGAAGCTTCTCTTCTCATACCCCTGTACACATGTCGAGCAAGTTGTCCTGCAATTGGCATATGGAGGGGAATCATAAACATTTTCATGCAAGTTTGAGTACTTGCCTGCAGCATTCCCCGAGTGAGTGATAATCCAAATACCTCTAAAACCAGCTTGAATCCATACAGCAGACAAACAGAGTTTTATAAAATTCCTACGACCCAAGTAAGAACGGATTTTCCTCTGAATAATACTAGCTGATCTCCCTAGCACCTCACTCCTACGAGCATCGAGCTCTGCCATTTGTCCAGCCCTAAGAAACACTTTTGTTTTACCAATCTGAAAAACATATATAATGAGTGAGGAGACTGCAAGGCCTTTAGAACAAAAATGTATGACATGAAATTTGCATAGACAATTACATAAATATTGACATTCATTGTAACTGAGTCATCACAGCAGTAATCCAATTACACATAATTTAGAAAATGTACACGGTCACATTTCATTTATATTTCAGAGTTTGAGGCAGTAAAGTAAGAAACTACAAACAGGGTGGTAAGCACAAGCAATAACAGCATTTTCAAATTATCTTATATCACTGACATGCCATTGGAACAGAAAGCATACATTATGTTTGGGTCTATAATAACTGAAATCAACCAAATGAAAAGTAAGTGAACAAGATACATTGCACATGAAACCGTTAAAAATCAGGTAATATAGTTTTCTTAAAACTATCAAGTCATTCATCTTTATGTAGTACAAACCAATACTATGCACAGAATAAAAAAGAAAATGTATCTTCATCCACGATAAACTACAAAAAACAAACAATAAGTTTTGACAACCATCAAATAATTACCTGATAGCCTTCAAGTCCCGTCTTCTCCAAAAGGTTCTTGCATGCTGTGACCTCATCAGTACTAACATGACAAAAACAAATAAGTAAAGAATCTTCATTCGTATGGCACAGCACAAAACAGCTAAGAAACAAATTTAAATACCTTCCATCCAGAACATCTGGGGCAAGGAGACTAAATCGATCAACAAATTCAGCAAAGGGTTTTCTAGTAGGATACCCAGCACAACTTATTCTGATCGCCTCCATAACACCCTAAAAAAGGTAGTAAAGAATTGCAGGCAGTTACATTAAAACCAATACGTATTTCACAATGTATCAGCACCCTTACCCCACACCGAAGTTGTTGCAAGACATTTTTGTTCTCAAAAACAGTTGGCTTAAGAAGGTTATTGGGCTTCACACAGCGAATGTAATGTGGCTCTGTTGTACTGAGAATTTCAAGCAATGCTTGCAGTTGTTGCTGCATAAAGTAGAAGGTTGGTATTCGTTAGCTATATGATTACACAAAATGACCAATTAATTGGCCTAGGAAGAAGCAAATCAATCAGACCTTAAACCGAGAACCTATTGAAGAGAACTTTGATTGTTTGGATGAATCATCAGCTGAAGGAATAAACAACCCAGACACAAAGGCACAATTGGAAGCACTTAAGAGTGCCTGATGTTCAGCAACTACATAATCTTTATTCTTGTCCAGAAACAGTTCAGTTTGGTACGTAACCTGAAAATTAAATCAAACGTATCGCCTTAAAAATAAATAATTTTACCACTGAGGTATAAAGTATAAACTCCACAATACTAGTAGAACCAACAGAATTCAAAATGCAAATAAACAGGTTACTTACATCGCCTGCATAATGGCAAATTGTGAAGTCACTGCGTGACAATTTTGGTTTGCTAAAACGCTTATGATTTTTGAATGTCTGATAGAGCTTCTGTGCAAATGTTTCATGTGTTGATCTTGGAAACATACTAGAACAAGAAAACCTCAATAATCTAAACAACCAGAGCATATACGCTAATTTATAAATGCAATAAGAAAACTTAAAATATCAAATCACAAATAACGAAAACACTGCTAGAACATTTGCACTTACCAAGCTTCATCCAGAAGAGCAATTATGCCACCAGGTTTCTGAACAATTAATTTAATAAGTTACCTTGAAGTATCAAAAATTGTATAATGGAATGATAAAGTAAATAAATGACCATTCCTTAAAGGAAACCACACATGTACTGATGTATATAATGTTTGTCAAGAATCAACAAATGATGTTAGAATGAGATGAATTTGAACTAAAGATGGACATAGTATTGGCATTTCGCAACAATTACATAATAATGCTAGACGCACTAAATCATTTGAGGAAAAAAATTAGACTTAGATCTAGTGGGTAAGGGAGCTAAGAAAAGAGAAAAAACCAAGTGCAATATCAGCAGATACAAACCTTTTCAATGAGATCTAGCACATCTTTATTATCAACAAATTCAATGTAACTCCAATCAATTTCTTCCTTGGTGTATTCTTCTTGCTCCATTTTAAAAACATGCTGCCATAAAAAAAGCATGCAAATGATATGAAATGAAGAAATGACCAGGACACAAAAGGAAGGTATACTTCAAAGACAAACCTGATTGAAGTGTTGCTGGAGTTTTTCATTTGTCAAATTGATACAAAATTGCTCAAAACTGCAAAACCAGAAAGCTATTAAGAAAAATCCTAACGAGCATAAAACATTGAGAAATTTAAAGATAGTAAATTGAATTACAGCTAATTTATGCTTGCACGATTTATTTATGTTGCTCCAGCTCAAAGACTATAAACCTAGAAATACAACTAGAGCTCAATGCATAGGCATGACCTTATTAGCAAATGTGTGAATGAGAATTAAAGAGATGATGTCCCAGTGTTTACCAATTTATAGGTCATGCCACACGGCTTCCCTGCATACATTATGCATACACCCACATAAAGCAATCTCAAAAAAATTATTTTCAAAATTCTTGGTAAGAGCCACACTCCTTAAAAGCAGCAAGAAGACAAAATACCTGGGCTTCAGCACAGGCATGAAAATGTAAAGGTCAGTTTCATGAGATTAAAAGAACTAGATAGAATAGACTGTCAGTGACGTTATTGAAATTTCCTCATGTAACAAGAACAAAAAAATTGGAAACAATTAAGGACAGAACCACCAAGAGGAAACAGACTTGACACCATGAGATCATACAAGTATAGCACAGATTAATACAGGCAGAAAAAAAATGAATGGAACATTTAGATTGTTACCAGAGTTACTACAATGGCACTGCTAATATTCCAGTATTTATAAAAGGCATCCCAAAGCTAAAAGGGTAAAAGAATCAATAGAAAAACAAAACAAAACATACATTGACTAGGTGCCCAAACCCTTTGTAACGGCGCTATTCCTTCATCATATCCCAAAATGTATTAAAAGTTCAAAACCACAGAGAGATGGAAACGAGACAGAGGAAGGAAAAAAAATGAGAAAGCAAGTAAAGAACAGAGAACATGAATGAAATAATTAATCAATTCATACAATAAAAATGTGGTCAATTAGACAAAAAGAAACTAGACACATATGTGCCTCAAAATGGGCCTGGATAAGTCATCAGAGGGGAAGACATACTTGAAATGCAAGGAGTCAAATAGTAAGCTTCATGAAACAACACATATATGCCTCCCTTTTATTTTAATGAATGTCTTCTTAAACTTTCTTTTTTTTTCTTTCTTTCTTTCTTTAAATTTGTTTCTTCTTAAAATATTAAGCAGGCAAAACTTTATTATTTGGTTCATCCTAAGGACTAATTCTTATCAAATATAAAACAAAAGCGTACCGGTTAAGCACCTGTTTGTCTTGAAACTTTCAAATCCATATATATCCAGAACCCCAATTAAGAATTTTGAATCAGGGTCTTGACCAATTGAACTATTGATCGTATCTACAATCCTGCACAAACAAGATAAATAGTGAGCAGTATGGAAGTAAACACCATATCAAATTGAAGAATACAAATAAATTGGGCAAAGGCAATAGTGTTATTCACTATCAATATAACAGGTTCCACACTTAATCTTACCAGTCAAACAACCTTGTGTATATGATTTTTGCCAAAGCATCCCTGCTTACGGCTGCGGAATCAGGATCCAACCATTTTGTGATTGTCTCATCACGAGTTACAATTTCACGTCTGCAAAGAGAATCTTCCAGTGCTTTCACATCACACCTAAACCAATCATATTTCTTTAGTTAGAGCATATAGGAGACAAAGTTTATAATATAGTATCTATGAATGTATTAAAAATATCACGGAACGCTATATTACATGAGAAGCTCAGCGGCAACTCTAAGGTGGAACCAAGATTTTTCATCTTTCGGCAGAGATGAGTCTATTTCCTTCCCTTTGGAGAATTCAATGTTTCCAAGGTGCAAAATTGCAGCCAAAACTCTAAATATTGCATCCTGAGAAAAGAGTAGAAAAAACGAGAGAATAATTCGATAAGAGAGTATTATTGGAAGACTGAAATTAACAAATCAAACCCTATAGCATACCTGCTTATCAGAACTGATTCCAACAATGTCCATTGCTCTCCTTGTTGCAATGTATTCTTTAGAATCGTCAATACCATCCAACTTATAGCAATTTGTTTGGTTCAAGTAATGGAAGGTACTTGGATCTCCCAACTTGTATTTCTGAACATCCTACAAATTACAAAATATATCAAAAAAATGAAAAATGATAGGTGCATTTAATTCAAATAAACCAGTAACTGGAGCAAGCAATGATCCTACACCTCTTCTTGGCCAATAAAAAATCTAATACCTCTTGTGGTGCTGCACAGAGCATGTAGAAACAGTGATAGTTTCTCTCAGGATCAGACAACTGACAAACACGTGATCTCTCAAGCAAATATGTCCTTATAGCAGCTCCTGATATTCTCCCACTCTGATCAAATTGAAGCTCTACAAACTTACCAAAACGACTGCAACAATGAAAGATGCAAGTGAGAATGAAATCAAACACTCATAATATTTTTATTTGTTTTTTTTTTTTGGCTAAATATAAACACTCATAACATATATTATATGCCAAAAGCACCCTTAACCTTAAGATAAAATTTGTCACCTTGAGTTATTGTTCCGAACAGTTTTTGCATTACCAAATGCTTCTAAAACAGGATTTGACTGCAAACAGAGAGGAAGAAGGGAGGGACCAAAGCAGATGTTCAGATAAAAGAAATAAGAATACATGCCAAATAGATGGTATAATGAAATTGAATTTACAAATTTTCACTTTGGTTGGTCAAACAAAATGAATTCTCACAAACTTGGTACCTCCAGAACTTGCTGCTCAATTGTCCTTCCCTCTGCAACAGCTCTCCCACCCATGTAAGCAAGATAACGCATGAGCAGTTTTGTGCTCTCTGTTTTACCAGCCCCACTTTCACCACTAACCAATATTGACTGACTTACTCTCTCATTGATCATAAGTCTGCAGCCACAGCAATGAACAGTTCGTCAACATGGAACAAGATTTCAAATGAAAAGGAGGCAACAAGAACATAAAAGCTGACCTATAGGCAGCATCTGCAACAGCAAAGGGATGGGGACTAAGCTCACCAAAGGTTGTCCCTTTATATTGTGCCATCATATGGTTATCGTAGAGGTGAGGTAGCTTCATAAAAGGATTGACAGCTATCAAAATGTTCCCCGTATAAGTCTGACAATACGATTTAGTGCATGTAAGAAAATGTTCTTGTGGAAAGGCAAAATAAAATCTTAACCAACATGTTCAACTCAAAATGTGATACAATTTCATTCTGACCCTTCCAACCCCAAAAGAACCCAACTTATAAAAAAACAAATTATGATTGCTTTCATATTTCTGACACTAACATATATTTCATTGATATCATATCTTGATCTTAAATTATCAAGAACACCCGGTTCATGCAAATAAGCCAGCTTTGTCATATCATCCACTCTGCAGGAAGGAGCTTCCGCATCTTTTGGATAAACGTTAGATGCTTTAATAATAACCTGCAATTTCCCATAAAACGGTGGACAAAACATAAGGGATAAAAATCAGAGAATTCTAGTAATCATTTCAACAAAAAGAGAAAAAAAATATTCAAAAAAGAAACTGCAGCATCTGTTCTATTGAAAATTGCACATGTACATAAGCTAAAGGAAAACAAATGTGAGGTTAACACACAAACAATGATGATCATGGAAACAGAACTTAAATAGAATGATCGTAAAACAAAAAAAATTCCAAAAGCAACCATTGTAAAGAGCTCCCTACCATCTTTCCCGAAGAGCATAAGACTTTAACATTTTCACCATTAACCTCAGCAACTTCACCATCTATCCAAGCTACTTCAGGATCCTCTAACCAGACAAGAGATCCAACTATAGGACTGAATGCACCAGCCTGAAAAGCAATGTAGAAACAATTGAAAATATCAAATAACTAGATCATGATGTCATTGGCATGAGTTTCTACAAAGCTCAAAGATAACTCAAAGTTTCTAAGTTACGAATGGTATGGGCTTGTAACTCATAACTTCAAAGTTTGATTTAGAGGACCGTTGGGCCTACATTTTTTTTGGTGTGTTCTGTTTTCAGTGGACTAATAATACACTACATCTGAATGTACTCAGTTATTTCTTAATAAAATGAAGTATTTCTTAAATACTTAAAAAAAGATGAAGAAAAAAAAAAGAAGACGAAGAAGAATCAGCCAAATCAAAGGGAAAATATCACAAAGTGATAACCATCTGCCACATTAACTTAAAAATGTAGAGGACAAATATTATTTGTAGTAACGTTGTCGAATAATATTGAGTTCCAAGTGGGGAGAGAAGAGCAAAAAATTTAATTCTTAACTGAGCAACCAGAAAAATGCTCGGCATTAGCAAAGTATCAATAACTTAAAGCAATATATGTTGCTAAACACTTTACTTATCGGTGAAATCAACTGCATCAACATAAAAGAAAGTATGTATCACAAAAGTTTGAGATATAGACCTCACTAACTTTTTTTGAATGAATTTAGATACATCAATGCACATAATTCATGCCATTAACAAGTCCATTGCACTAGGAGAAAACATACTTCTTTTCTTTGTAGGAAACAAAAACATTTCATTTAATTATAAAAGAGAGAAGGCAGAATCCCAACTAACATGGAGGCTCAACTTATGAATCGGCATTCAGCAAAACCACAAAAAATTAGTAGTGGACAGTAAATCAGTTGTTTCAATAAATAATAAACCCAAAGTCAAAGTTTGACATACGAATCTGAAAGTCCCCAAAATATAATTAATTGGAAATAAAGACATCTAGTGGCAAATCAAGTGGCACTAAATTCACCAACTCTTCAACTTAAACACAGATCAGCTCTCTATACAGCACACTGATAACAATCCCATCAATTTAACTACAAATTTCACCAATGACGAAGCATTCCATATATCTATTAAAAGTGAGAAGTCGTAAAGAACAAATAAACATAAAATAACAAAGAAAATATAGCAGAAACAAATACCATTGATAAAGAAATTGATTAGATTAGAAACTGAGATTGCTGCTTTTGGTTCTACTTCTGAGTCTTCCAAGACCGATCATCCAATTCCAGAAAGCAGAGATTTCGAATTTTTTCTCTAGCATAATATACAAGTGCTATAAAACAATCAAAAAATGAAACAAATGTGAAGAATGAATTCGATCAAGATCTTGAGAAGCTTAAACCCTTCAAAAATCCAAAATAACTTGAGCAAGAGATTAAGCTGTTTCTCTCTCTCGCTGTTTTTTTCTCTTCTTTGAGCAGATTTGTTATTGTCTTTTTGACTTTCGGAGACCTTTCTTTGGTTTTACTCCCTAATCTCTATCACTGATTCACTATTTCACACCGTCATCGTTTCTTCTGGGGGATCTTGGTCTAAATCAAGGAAACAAAAAGTCTGTTAGTCAATCGAATTGCGAAAATGCCATTTAATTGTAACGCAAATTGCGGAACTCTAATGACAGCTCAGACGCGGTCAACTACAGTCGCGACATTGTCTGAGTCTTGTTTATTTATAAAATTAAAAATAAAAAAGGCAACAACTCGAATTGTGGTGGCGGTGAACTACAGACTATGACACGCGCAAAGGAGTTCCACAGGACTTGCTAGTTTTTGTGTTGTTTTTTTTTTTTCTTTTTTTTCAAAACTTACTAATTTTTTTTAATTTCAATTAAAAATATAAATTAATATTTTTTTAATTCAATAATTTTAATATAATATAAATTTATGATTTAAAAGTACTTACTAGTTACGATGCATACATTTTAGGCAAGAGGGCAAAAGTAATGATTATAGCAACTAGCAAATGGCATTTTCATCTCCGTACATTTTTTATGTAATTTATTTCTCAATTTTTCAATTTTCTTAGGTAACAACATAAATTGTTATACTAAAAGAAGGTGGATGCTTTATATTTGCGTTTATAAATAAGTCAGTCACATTAATTATTAAATATTATAAATACAAGTTAATATTAAAATAAACATAAAAGTACAAAAATAACTCAACGACAAGGATATTATTTTTTAATAAGATAAAATTATATATTTTAATTCATATTTTTTACCTACAGATTCATAATATATATTTAACATTAATCTCTTTAATTAATTATAATTATATATATTTAATATTAATTTCTTTAATTAATGACAATTAATAATGATCATTTAAATTTATAACATTTGATTCAATGATCTCCTCTAATTGATACATAATCTAATTTATTTAAAAAAATTAATAACGTTTAATTTGAGATTATTTTAATAAAAATATTAATCAATTGATTTTCTTAATAAATTTTAGTCAATCATATTGAACTAAATAATGTCCAATATCACACGTTATTTTATTGTTACAAAATATTTGAATAAATTATTCAAAAAGAAAATTCAAATCTTTAAGAGGAGTCTTGGCTATAATGTCTCACAAATTATATTTGTTAAATCTCTAAGTTTAGTTTCTACACTTAAATAAGCTACAACATTTTGTTTTTTACTTCTCTATATCACAAGATTACCACCTACAAAGGTGAAGTAGTTAGAAGTAGATCGCTTATTACCCTTATCCTAGCTCAATTGGCATCCGCGTATGATTTTATACTTTGATAGTTTATATTTTAAAGAACAATACTTATTTTTCTATAACAAAATTCAAATACCTCAAAATACACATGGTTGTATTCATATATTGTTCTTCAAGATTATGCATAAATTCACTCATAATAATGAGAGTATTAGTTAAATCTGGTATAATATGAGATACTTTGGTTCTTTGATTGTCAACTGGTACCTGGTTGGACTCAACATACAATTTTAGACATTCTATTGGTAGCGTGTCAATTAGTTGACATATTAATATACTAGTATCTTTTAGTAGATCTAAGCCATTTTTTTTTAGATAAAATTATCCCTTTATTGGATCGAGATACTTCAATCCCAAGAAAATATTTCAAAAGACTTAAATCTTTCATTTCAAATTATTTGGATAAATAATTATGTAAGGTCTCTCTTTCTTTAAAGTCATTCCCTATAACAACTATGTCATTCACGTATATAATGAACGATGATAAGTGCTAATATTTTGTAATTTTATTATACTTAAATATAATAAATATATTTAATTATTCATGTTTTTATCATTATTTATGCAAATCTATACATTTAAAATCATGGATATTTTCTATTGTATTTTAGGTCTTCAAATATTTAATTTATCAACACATAAAGAATAATACTTGAAACACTCAATTTGCACCATATAAGCTTAAAAGAATAAGACATGTAAGTGTTACATGAAAAACCAACCAATTGAAAAAGTGTACAAGGTACAATTAAAGAAAACTAAAGTGTGTTGCAGTGAGGATTATAGTATGCCACGACAAACACTGTTCATTGGATTTTTTCTTAACACGTAGAGTATCATGTGTCGTGATGTAATCTATTTGGAATGACATTTAGCATTGCTTAACATATCTTATGCCGCGACGCACCTCTCTTTAAGTCAGCCCAAAACCCTTGTACCTAACTTTGTCTATAAATAAAACCTTAATTTAGGTTTTGCTTCAAATTTCATATTATATTTCAGCAACCGTAGGAATAATTTTATATTTGTTTTTAGGTTAGTCGATCCACCACCATGTACAGATACAAAGAGAAAACCCTCCAATTTTAAAGATAATCTAAGGATTTGAAGAAGGTAGTGACAATCCATTCAGAGATCTAGAATTATTTTATCAAGAAGAGGTAACTTTATTGTTATATATTTTACTTCTTTGTAATTTGATGTCTTTTATATTTAAATTGACTTTTGTTATTAATTATGATTGACTAAATCTATTAATAATATTTTAGTAGTTTTTGCTTCCAAGAAGAACAGTTTTGTGATTTAAATAAACAAAAGTTTAGATTTATTTATTGTTCACAATCTTTGTATCTTTAATCATAAATTAATGATGAACTAAGTCTTTATTTATGATTAAAGAAAATGTTTTAGAACTAAGCATTAGACACATCATCTATGCTTAGTTGGCTAATGCTTAGTTGTGCATGATGAATAAGAATCTAATTTAATTTAATTGATTTGTATTAAATTGTATAGTTGAAAAATAACTATAATTATAAATTAATGATGGACCAAATCTTGATTTATAATTAAAGAATATATTTACCTTAGGTTTATCAATTAATTAATTTCAAATCCGATCAAAAAAGTTATTAATTTAATTGAAATTTTTAGTTTATATGTATTTCTTTAGTTTACTAATTAATCAACTTCAACCCCGACGAAGAAAAAATTGATTAATTGAATGTCATTGAGAACTTAACATGATTACAGTGGGTTTTATCTAAAAAGAAAAAGAATAAAAAAATCTAGTTTATATTTAAATCATTTAATTCTTTCTATCCATGAAGAGTTATACTCGCTAAAATTCTTTACGTATCATTCGGTTATAATTTAATTTATCACTTTCATTTATCTGCTTTAATTCATTGCCTTAATTTATCTATTTTCTTTTTCTTTTTTTCTTTGGATATTAATTTAATTTAAAATTTACAATTCTATTCTATAATCTGAATTTTTTTTAGAATATTTAGGATTTATTTTTCTTAAATAAATTAGAAAATAATATAATTTTTTAGAATATTTAGGATTTGTTTTTCTTAAATAAATTAGAAAATAATATAATTTTTTAAAACCACCGTAATTCTTTGATAGACGATATTTAAAGCACATTTACCGCCTATTATAAGTAATTCATGCACTTACGAGTTTTTTATAAATACAAAATTTGAATATCAAGTGCAGTGATCTTATCATGCTTTTTTTTTAAGAAAATAGTATGATTTGAGTTGCTTTGATGGTAGTAAAAGACAATCATAGATTTTGTGAACCTTCTAAACTATATTCTCGAAGATTGTTTCAATCCATATAATGATTTCTTTAGTCTACGTACCTTTTGGCTGTATACTTTTATATTATGCATTCTGGTAGGAGAACCATGTAGATTACTTCATATAATTCACTAAATAGAAAAGCATTATTCACATCAAATTATTGTAATAGCCAATCCAAGTTAGCAGCTAAAGATAATAGATTAAAAACTATGTTCATTTTGGTTACAAGTGCAAATACTTACATGTAATCAATCCCATAAATTTGTTTGTATCCCTTTGCTATCGATATTGTTTTAAAACGTTCAATTGTGTCATAAACATTGTGCTTCACGGTGAAAATCCACTCACATCCAACTCGTTTCTTCCCTAATGGAAGATTAACTAATTCTTATGTTTTATTTTTTTCAAAGATTTTATCTCCTCGTTTATAGCTTTTTTCCACCTAGGATCTGCTAAGGCTTCTCGCATATTGTTAGGTATAGATACATTAGATAATTGATTGATAAATGATTGATTTATTTTTGACAAATGATGTGTAGATATATAATGGTTCATATGATATTTTACTTTATAATACAATTGAGGTTCATATGTAGGTTTTGGAATACCTCTAGCGAGACGTTGTGGTAACTATTTTCTGGATAACTCAGGTACTGTATAAGAAATATCCTCAAACAACGACTGGTTTGGTGTAACAATTGGGAGAAATATAGGCTCAATGTTAGAAGTTTCTTGGCTATTTGGTTGCTCATTGTCACTAGATTCCAGCTCATCCACTTCTACACTTATTGTATCGCTATGTAAAGTATTACCACTCATATCTTAGTTTTGACCATTAGGATCCAAATCACCTATATTTTGATTAAATACTTCCACTATATCTTCCTCAAGGTTGTATACAATACAAGAGTCTGATTTTCCTCAAGATACTCCTATGAAAGTCAGACTTAGAGAAATACATAGTATATTCATAAAAGACAATATCCATAGTGATAAACATATCTTTAGATTGGGATGATAACATTTGTATCCTTCTTTATGAACAATATATATAACAAATACACATTTTAAGGCTCGAGACATTAACTTATTACGTTGGTGTTTGTGAAGATAAGCATAGAAAACATATCCAAAGACAAGATGGGATAGGTTTGGGAATGTTAAAGCAACAATAGCTTCTACAAGTATCTCAAAGGGTGTTTTTAAGTTGACAGAACGAGATGGAACAATATTGGTGAGATATAAGGTAGAGAGAAGAGCTTCACCCTAGTAGCATAAGAGCATGTGAGCCTCGATTAGGGAAGTGCAAACAACTTCCAATAAGTGTATATTCTTGTGTTTGGCCATACCATTCTATTGAAGAGTATCCAAATAATTGTTTTAATGAATTGAGCATTGAGAGTCCTAAAATTGTTGAAGTTCAAAACTATAGTATTCTCTTCCATTATCACTTTATAACACTTGTATTCAGGAATTGTACTATGTATAGATGGTGTTGTAAAACTTCTAAAACAACTTGACTTTTGATATGAATATCATCACACATAACCAAGTCATCCGAGTATAATCATCTATAAAGGTTACAAACCAATGTGATCCCTTAATGTGAGAATTTTGGATGGTCCTCAAACATAAGATTGACTAACTATAAAAAATTGTACTTTTATTTAAAATCAAAGAAAAAGAAACATGATGGCTGTTTACAAGTTCACATACATCAAATTTAAAAATAGAAATATCCAAATTTGTAAATAAATTAGGAAACAATTTTTTTAAATAACCACATGAGGCATGTCCTAAATATCGATGCCAAAACCAGATCTCAATTATCTTATTTGGTGAACCAATGTTTTCCACTGCTAAAGCTTGTTGTAATTTTTTAAATAACCACATGAGGCATATCCCAAATGTTGATGCCAAAACCAGATCTAAATTATCTTATTTGATCTACTGCTAAATCTTGTTGTAATCTACTGTAAGTTTTAAACTCCAAGTCCAAGTAATATAGCTTGTCTTTCTTAACACCACAACCAATCATTTGTAAGTCTTAATGTCCTTAAACACACAATAATCAAGCCAAAAAATAATAGTATAAGATAAGATAGTAGTGATTTGAGAGATTGATAAAAGGTTATAATATAAGAAGGGAACAACTAACACATAATAAAGATTTAAAGTATTAGGAAGATATGATGAATCTTCCCCGGGGTGGTATTACCATTGGTCAAGGAGATACAATTTTGGAAGGATGAGATAAAGGTTAAGACTTGTCTAACATCAAATGTCATATGATCAGTGGCACCAGAATCAATTATCCATACACTATTCAAAATAGGTGTAGAAAAATTTAAAAAACCTTACCTCCAATGTTTGTAGTAGTTACCAATATCGATGACATAGGAGTGGCATCGTCTTCCTTTGTTTGAGTGACTGATGTAGTAGGTGATCACTTGAAATTCCTATGTCATGTTGGGTCTCACCAATCTAGATATCTAATAAGTTCAAAGCAACGATTTTTTGAATGACTTGTTTGATAACAGTGAATGCATTTATATATAAGTTTGATCGTATTCCTCAAATTGGTGGATTTTGGCTGGTATTGTGATGTCTGACCAAGTCGATGGCAAGAAATCGTTATAGAAGCTCAGGTTTCTTGGTTTCCTAGTTCAAGTAGATCATCTGGCCTCACAACAGACTAAGGAGTAACACTATTCTAAACTTAGGAGTAGTTTGTGACGTAAATTTTCTTGTCAAATTTTGTCAATAATTTTATTAAATCCAACGAGAAATATGTGTACTTGGGTTCGCTCAATGAATTATTGATATACTGTAATATCATCAAGATCATTCATGACCATTTTATTACGATAATCTACTATCTAAAAGATTTTTATTAACTCTCATATTATCCTAAGAGTGATTTGTCACATTGTATGGTTGAGAAGGATTTTTGATGTAGAGAATAGGTCTGCCTCTCATCAGTACCATCATAAAAAACTTTGAAAAAAGTACTTGTAATTCATAGGTAGTAGGTATATGAAGATAGCGCTTCATGATATCATAAGACATGAATATCAAAAACCAATGCTTTACTTTCTGATTTTTAGTATGCTATTTTTCATATCCTTTGGCTGACAAAATCGATGGAGCAGTTTTGCCCATGATGTAGGAGAGTTTTTCTTATTCAACAATATGTATTTTCATCAATTGACATCATACATCATAATTTATTTCGGTAAGTAAAATGTCTACATTAAAGGGACCATCATAGTGAACAAGAACTGGAGTAGATTTGGTTTACGAGGATTCAATTTATTCATTTATTTCTTTACTATTCACCTTACTTTCTTATTTCCTTGTTCGCTCTCTCTCTCTCTCCCTCACTTTCTTTAAACGAATCCAACCCAAAATGAAGAATAAAAAAATGATTCAAATTCAATAATAATTTTTTTTTTGCTTTTAACAAATGGGAAAAAGAAACATATATTCTTTATATGATTGACATTGTTGTCTAAAGTAGTATTTTTAATGCAGTCTCTTTTTTTAATCTGGAAGAGGAACCTATGATGGAAAAATATCCTTTGGAAAAAGTTGGAGACAATGGAAAGAAAGCAAAGGTATCGAAGAATTTTGGGAGATAAGATAATTATACCATGAAAGTCTTAAGAAAAAACAAATAGATCAATGGTTAAGAAATTGAAGATGGGTTCAAAGTCTATAAGGTCGTAGTGGGAAATAGAGAACTTGGGGCAAAGAAAGGCGGATCTAGAAAATTCAAAATCGATGAAACCTTTGGATCTAAAGAAGTTGACGGTGGTGAGATTTTGGTCGACAATGAGAAATGAGCATCCAATACTAATTCAATTAGCTAAATAGCCCCTAAATTCAACGATGATTTATCAAGTTAATTCATTCAACCATGTTAAAGACATTTTGACAAATATATTAACTTCAACATATAGCAAAACAAAACAAAACAACCAAACATAACCACATCGAAAGTCAAATTTAAATAAAACCACAACACTTATAATTTCTAAACAATCCAAAAACTAAAGACGAATTGTAAATGAACACATCAAGCAACAAAATAGAATACTAGCCACAATTCAGGCCTTATTGAAAGTAAAAATTAACTAAACAAAACTAAAAATAGAGTATAGAATATGCAAAAACACACCCACACTAGCTAATGAAAAGGTGACGAAGATGATGAAAGTGATGCGAAATGATTTCCAACTGTGTTTCCCAACCGAAGAATAGAAACCCTTTAAGTAAGAACCTTAAATGGTGGCCTAAACACCACTAGGAGAGAACCCAAAAATAGTGACCGATAAACATGTGCTTAATGTTTATTATTTATATTTTTCTTAATCAAATAAAATAATAGAAAAAAGAAAAAAGAGGAAATGATTGAGAAGATTGATATTAAACAAATAGAATAAAACAATAAAGATGGCTAAAAAGATTGACAAAAATCATAAAGAAAAATAGTAGATATGGTTGAAAAAGAAACGAGGGTAAAAACCTAAACAAGTCTCAAAAGAGACTTTCAAAATGATTATATATTATCATAATATATTTCATAACTTTGTTTAAATATCAATTTAGTTCTATAAATTTAATTGGTGAATTATATTTTCATATTGCAAAGTAATTATGTACAACTTTTAACAAATTTTTAGATAAAAATGTACTATATGAAAGCTCTTTTTGTTTATAGTTACACAATTGTTAGCTTTTACATTTTTAAGACTTTATGCATTGAACCAATAACTAGTGCAATAATTTATGCTTTTTATGAGCCTTAAGAGAGTGTAAGTTTGAATCTTATTATTATCTATGTGTGTATGAATATAGGTGATGTTATCTCATAAAAAATAAGAAAACAAATTAAAGCATTGATAAAGATTCTTGTACCTTTCTATTATACAAATATCTTTATTATTTGGGCCTTGAAAAACGAAAAAAAAATGATTGCCTTCCTCTCTCTCTTTTCTCAATATTAGATTCCCCATTTCTCGTTTCTCGACCATTTCAATTGTCCCCTTCCTTGCCATCCCTCTCCCCATCTCATTTCCTCAACCACTTCTTTTCCCTACCCTATTTCTCCCATAGAACTCTCTCCCATTAACCATCTTTCCTATGCACACCCAAAATACCCATATTAGTCATTTTCACAACCTTTTCACCATTTCATTGGCTTACATTATTTATGTTGGTATCGTTCTAGAATAGTCATCATTGCAGTTTCTCCCAACCAACTCTCTCTCGTTAACCATCTTCCTTATGCACACCCAAAATATCCATATTAGTCATTTTCACAACTTTTTCCCCATTTCATTGGCTTACATTATTTATGTTGTTGTCGTTCTAAAATAGTCATCATTGCAGTTATCTAAAAACCAATATCATTCTCTAAAAATTTTCTTTAAAGTTATCATTGTCTCTTATAATAGATATTTGTTAATTTCTAATCTATTTGATTTTATTCTTTGACGAGTTAAACATAATGGTATGAAGATGACAAACCATACTCAATTATGGTCGATCTTTGAGGGATTACAACACCTTTTATTCTAATATGTGTCTCTGCTTGTGGTTTTTTAATTTTAAGTTTTTTTTATTATTTCATCTTTATATCGTATTGGGTGGTTTTATTTGTGGTTTTTTTTATTATTATTATCTTGGTCAATTTTGGTAGTAGGTGGTGACCTTTTTGTAATATTTAGATTACAATCATTTAAGCTATATGGATATGTGAGTTTACTTTAGAGGTGTAGTACTTAACTCGTTGGTTCTTCAACAAGCGTTGGATGATGGTGTTTTAGTGTGTAGAATTATATCTGAGTTGAAAAATCAATCTATATATAATGGTTGTTTTGTGTTTGTTTTAATTTAGTGTTAAATTGTGGTATTTTGTTCATCATTACAAGGGTTGATACTTTTTTAGTATTCATGTTATGACAAAAGTTTCATAAGTTGATTATGTTTTAAAATAGTTTTTATTTAGTATATTTAGTAACCATGTTATGAAAAAAATTCTACTTACTAATTATAATAATGAAAAGGTTTTGATTTAATGGTTTTTTAACGATAACAAATAAGAAATCACATTTTTAACTCTTTGAACAGGGGTATTTCGATCATTCTTACCTCTCTCTTTTTCCTAAATTGTAAATTTTCTGTTCTTTTTATTTTTCAAAGTAAGAATGCCAACCAGCTTATATGATATATATATTATTCAACCAATTTGTTTTTTAAATTATTTTTTTTACACACAACCTTTTAAAACTTCTTATTTAGTAACAATAACATGAACATAAAACTCATTTTATTTCTTCCTACACTCTTGAAGTTTTGTGAACTTAATTCACACTTGTATGATCTAAAACTTGTGAATGTGAAGTTCATTGATTACTTGTTTCCCAGGCATATACAGAGGAGCAAGAAAGAAGAGATGCGTCAGAGAAGAAAATAAATGAAATGCATGCTTTTTGTCACTAAAGACAATGTGAACTTGGACTACAAGAGATATAAGAGACAAAAAAAAGATAAAGAGAGAAAATAGTATACGAGTGAGAGAGTAATACTCTATTTTTGTATATTGAAATTCTTAAAATGACACTAAATGGAGCTAAATTGGAAGAAAGAGATGGAATGATGGAAACACCACCAATAATTTGAAAATATGTTTTTTTTTGTCCGTTATTGTTTAAAAAGTATTAAATTAATTTTTTTTAATATTATGGTTATTAAATATAATTTTTTTCATGAGTAATAAATGAGAATCTTTTTAAAACATAATAAATTTCTTCTACTTTTATCATAATATAAATATTGAAAGAGTATCAAGTATCAACCCTCGAAATGATTGAGTCATTATAATGGTCAATAGCAGAGTATTCAGTTGGGCTATTACGTTAGTGAGAGAGGAACAAATTAAATCAGGGCCCATCTTCCAAGATTAAGGTTGATCAGAACACGTGTTATATATTAAAATATTAAATAAAAGGTTAATTTATTTTCATGTTTAAAATGTTTTTGTTCGTATCTTATTATTAAAATATGAATGTATGTTTTTTTAATTATATTAATGGAATTATATTTTGTTAATATAAAAAAATTTATTAATTAATTCTACTAATTATACTTTAATTTGTTATTATCAAACAAAATTATTATGGCTTAAATATATTATATGGAGATGGATTTTATTTTAAATAATTATAAATAAAATAAAAAATATATATAATTTATTTTTATGTGATTATTTTTTTAATAATAATAAAATAAAATACTAACAAAGAGTAAATAAAAATTATAAATATCACTTTTAAAATTATACAACCATATAACTTATTTCATATAATAACAATAACATCTCTAATCTAATTTTTTATGTAATCTCCCATTCAGTCATTCTTATCATCTTAGGGTATTTTTAATCTTGCATTAGAATATTAAATTTGATGTAAAATTAGATTATTCAAAAACAGCATTAAATTTTATACCAAATTTAATATGATAAAATAATATTACCTTAAATTTGACAAAATATTATTTATTGCACAAATACTGTTTATGCAACATTTTTTTATGAAAAAAAAATTGATTTTTAATTATATATAATAAATTAAAATTAATTATATTATAAAAATTAGTAAAATTTACTAAATACAAATTTTGATATAATATTTTATCTAATTTTTGGTATAATAACAAATATTTTATTTTTAAAAAATATATATTTTTAATGTAATAATTAGTATTATATATTAGAAAAGAATAAAAATTTAATATATTTTTAATATAAAATGATATAAAATAGTGTTTGAAAGTTGAAAATGTCCTTATGTCGCCTATATTATATAAATGCATAGTTAGCCGTGCTTTACAGTTTGTTTTGCTGCATCAAAACCCAAATGCACAAAAATCTTAATGAAAAACAAAAAAAGAATTAAATTCAGCAATTAATAAGGAAATTGCGGTAAAAATTAACTTTTTTAAAAGTAAATTAAAATGAAATTAATTACTTATTATTTCTTTTACTAAGCAAAATAATTAAAACAACCAAATTGATACGTAAATAAAGGTGATGTAATCGGACTTTATTATAAACTCTAAATTTATACTCCTTTTTATCCATATTACATAATTTTGTTATATGTTTGTTTGAAAAAAAAACATAAAATGTAATAAGATTTTAAAAAAATATTAGAAAGTATCATATCCATATAATGGGTCACATAGATCCATATATATAAACACCATTACCCTCAAGTGTCAATACCCTAATTAAAACAACCATATATGACTTACAATTATATCACTTTCACGTGGTGATGATTCATGTATCTTAATAATTCATGTCTTTTTATCCCTTTAACAATTCTTGTACCACGGGTATCTCGTTGGAGTTATACACCTAAAGCTTCTTATATACCACTACATCTTATGTGTAATACAATTCGTATACATTATACATCTCGTATACTTAAACCATCTCGTGTAAAGTTACTTGCCTTTACATATACCTTATAACATCCCGTGTAAGTCTACCCACTGAACATGGATACCTTGGTCCAAAATACGCAAATATTAAGTATCATATTATTTTATATTGAAGTAAGATGAAAGAATCGATCCTCTTGGTTACCACCTTAATATGTATATATTGGGTGCAATCTTTTCAACTTCTTTATACTTATATCTATTAATTTCTTACAAGTAAACCTTTCAAATTCTTTTATAATTAACCTTTCAACTTCTTTTATAATTAACCTTTCAACTTTTACGGGGAGATTCAACTTCTTTTTCCATTATATTAAGTGTTATAGTCCTTTATTTTTTTCATTATGTTAATTTTCAATCTGCATTTTATGCCATATTTTTGACCATGTTGAAAGAGATTCAACTTTTTTTCCACCCTATGTGAGCTTAGTACCAGTTCCCCAACATCTCCTCAAAATGGATGATCCATCCTAAGGATGATATGTTTTGCACGAGGAATAACTTCTTCTTAGTTTGAGGTTTTTGATATTTCAAGTGGTAACTCGTTGCATTTTTAACATATATAATTTAACCTTAGCCCAGATAAATCCAAACGGATGGAATATGCTCTTAAGTTTGGATGTAGTTAGCAGTGAGCAATGATTCGAGCTAAAAGATGGTAAGTTAGTTAGGACCATATACTATGTAAAAAGGAACGGAGTAGATGAAGGTAGGGAATACATCTTGGCCATCAAATTCTCAGGCCTTATTCTAAAGCCACCCAACAGTCAACCCAAATGGAAAGACAAGTAAAATCTCTTCATGTAATTCTCTATTTTTTCTTCATTTTTTGGACAATGGAGAACAAATGATGCGATTCTTTTCGAATGGGTTTGTTATAAGCATAGTTCATGATGAAAACTTTCACCAATTGGTTGAAATTGGTAATACTTTTAGGAAGAATCTCTATAAACCATTTTTGTGTCTTATCCTTGAAGTTTGAGGCAAAAAACTTATAGAATATGACACTAGTGTTATAGTCATCTTAAAATGTATCATATGAGCTACTAGATCGTCTGTTCCCTTATAAGATCCATAATTTGGACCTAAGAATTTGAGTAAAAGATCATCAACACTATGTTATCTAAAAAGAAAGATGCCTATAATTAATCACACATAGCCTTGATATCATTCACAGGGCATCATTTTGCCTTATTTTTTGAGTTGATTGATCATTTTTTCTTTCATCTTTTTCCATTCATCATCTCACTTGCTTTAGAATAAGTTTGGGTGAGTATCGATGGATACCTATGTGTTAAGTGGTTCAAGTTGGAAAGAAGTGGTTTGATTGATATTATAGGGCTCATAAAGTTGTTCTCGCGGTGCTTATTGTGGATTAATAGGTGTGGATTCTTAATATATAGGTATTGGTTATTGATGGTGATGTTTTCTCGATCCTTGTTGGATATGATGGTTTTGGGGGTGGTATAGCTGTTATAATTTGGAATGAGCTTTCAATTTCTTTCAAATAGTTTTCCTGTAGTAGGAGTACGTGTAATTTTTTGTTATCATTTTGTGACTAAATAAAAACTTGTTGTAACTCTACCACCTTTTGTTAAAGCTTTTCCCTTTTGACATATTTTTCTAAGATGCATCATCATAGGTCACACTCATTAAACTAACACTATGTTGGATTGTCTTTGTAACTTCAATTCTTACTTTTGAGGTTGATGGTTGATTGGAATGATACCACAATTTATGATAAGGTGTTATGTGAGCTACTTGAAGAGGTATATGTATTGATAGGATGTGTTTCAATAATTTGAGGCATGGGGTGATTGGGTTGGTTATGGTTTTTTTTTTCTTTTTGAATTGGAAATGGTGTGGTGTTCGGTTATATTGATAAGTATGAATTTTTCTATTACATGACGTTATTTTCTTGATTTTTTAAATAAAATGTCTCAAATAATCCTCAGTATAGACTAAAAAATTTAAAGCCCCATTATGAATGTCAATTGTTATGGGAAAATTACAAAGTGTTATAAGGTTTTAGAGAGAGTTATATCCATATAATGGGTCATATAGGTCCACGTATATAAGCATTATCATTCTTAGGTGTCGACACCTCACTAAACGATCATATTTGACTTGCAATCAGTTCACTATCACATGATAAGGTTACATTCATGTATCTCTGTAATTCATATCTTCTTATCTCCTTATCAATTCTTGTGCCTCGAGTATCCCGTTAGGGTCATACACTTAAGCTCATCGTGTATCAATACATCTGTATGTGACAAACCTAATATACATCGTATACTTTATGTACTCAAACCACTACATGTAAATCTACACACGTTCACATACACCTCATAACACCTTGTGTGAGTGTACACTATGAGTACCTTGGTCCAAAACACCTAAACAATGTTAATATTATCTAAAAAAATTAAATCATTTATTTAATTTTTATATTAACATGTAAATTTATCCACTAGTTTTGGTGTCACGAGGGTAACTCCAACCATGCAATATTCCATCAAAATGATGTAATAACTTTTGCATTATAAATGATGTAATGAATACTACCATGTCAAATTTGATGCAATACTGTTTCTGTATTATTTTTTAGTAAGAAAATTCTATAAATATTTTAAAATTTTACTTTACATATAATAAATTAAAATTAAGAATCATAGAAGTAACAATTCTAAAAGTTGAGATAATGATATATAAAAGTATTGGATTTCAATCATTTATTTACATAGATAAATTAAAGATTAAGAGGTTTATATTTCATTTTAAAATATATTAATTAGATATATATATTGAATTTAGAGATTTAATATCGATATGTATGTATTTTTATTTGTGTTATTTAATTAAATATAATGTTTAATATATATAAATAAATATAATATTTTAGTTAGATTTTTAATTTTTTTTCAAAATAAATTTTTTAAATTTATTATTATTAACTAATTAATAATTAATTAATTAATTATAATAATTATAAAAAATTAATTAAAAAATAAAAATATTTTATTTTATAAAAAATATTTTTAGTATAATATTTAGTATTATAAATAGAAGAAAAATAAAATTTCAGTGTAATTTTTATGATAAAATGACGCACATTCGTTACAAAATGATACTACTAACCTTTAGAATTTGGCATTGGTTACAAAATATACTTACCGTTAGAATTAATCTAACTTCGTTAATATTAAACATGGATGCAGGTAAATCGGGACTATTATTTTATTTTAAGTTTTATTTATTATTTATAATAAATTTAAGGTATAATATTAATTAATTTTATTTAAATATTATCATATATTATTTTATTATATTTAAATTATGTACATAATTAACCTAATTTTAACTATATATATTGAATTTTTTTATTAAATTTGTATTACGAAAATTATGTATCATATTTTTATTAATATTTATATTATTATTTATTTTATATAAATTTATTAAAAATAAATAAAATATTTTAATTAATATTATATTATTATCATCTTATTTTATAAAAATTAAGTGACTTAAAGGATTTATAAATTTTATTAATATATACAAATATGTACCCATAGTAAAGAAAACAAACCGGTGATACAGTATATTCTGAAGCAGAGGAATTTTAGTTTTGGGTATCGAGTTTTGTGTGTATGATTTTGACGGGTCTAAAGAAAAAAAAAAGTGGTCGAGAATACAAGAGACCTGCTTTTGAAACAGTGATGTCGATACATCGTAACTTACACTTCCCGTCTCAGAAACTCAGTAGAAGCAGCAGCAGCAGCAGCAACACACGCGTATCTTTTAAGCCTTTTGGCTATTTTAATTCACGATACTTAGCCCTATCCCTACTGACCAGCTTTTTAGTAGTCTGCACATAATATTTTAAAAATATATTTTTACCGTTCGTTGGTAGTAAATATCTCCAAAATTATCTTTAAATTTTCTTAGAAGATTGTATATTTATAATTAATTGAGATTTTTAAATATTTTAATAGAGTTTTGAATTTTAAGAGTATTTAAAATATTATTTTTAATTAATTATTAAATTTAAAATTAATATTTATTAATGAACAAAAATAATATTATTTTAGGTAGTGAAGATATATATATTTCTATCTACCAAAGATTTAAAAATATTTCTATTTTTTGTATTTTCACTTTTATATTCTATTTATTTATTTATTATTTATGGTGTTATTTTAAAATAAATTTGTAGAAGTTCATAAAATAAAATCTGCTACAATACTCATATTTTATTAAAATATATCGAGAATACTTAAAAATTTATAACTCTTTAAAAGTGAAATAGAATTTTAAATTAATACTTAGATTTTATAAAAATATTTATAATTTAATTATAAAATATAATAAATAATTTATATATTTTTATTATGATAATAATAAAAATAATTGTAATAACATTATTATGAGAAAACTATAATAAATAATATTAGGTTATTTATGACTTTTAATCCCTTATATTAATTTTGTAAAAATATTAATTAATGATAAATTATATTATTTTAATTAAAATATTAGTATTTTCTATTAAGTGATTAAATTTGATTAAAATACGAATATTTAACAATAATAAAATCATAATTAATATGAAAAATTTATAAAATATTTTTTTTTTTTAATATTTTTTAATATAATATTTTTTAATTTTTATTAAAACTAAAATATATATTTAAATTTTATTATTATTTATTTTTTAATAAACTTTCCATATTAATTTTTACTTTTATTCTTATTAAAGAATTGTATTTTAATTAATTTTTAATTACTTGATATAAAATAATAATATTTTAAATATAAAATTATTAAAATAATAATATAATTATATTTTAATTGATAATTTTTAAAAAGTTAATAACTATTTTTAATGTAAAAAATTAAAAGATACAAATAACTTAATATAAATAAATTATTAATACTTAGTTATTCAGGTAACACGGTGACTTTACTTATCAAATATGCCCCCCCCCCCCCCCCCATGTGATATATTATATAAGATGAAATTGCATGTAATGGGGTATATTTTTTTCGTTAATAGTAATAGTTGATAGTAGAAAAAAGATTTAAAATTTGAATTTCTCTGTCCAACTCTCCCGAAGACAACACTTTTCGAAATTAAATTAAACTCCTCATCAAATCCCGTTCTTACTCATTCTCTTTAGATAATAACATCCCTTCAACTTCGAATCCAAGTTTTGTAACAAAAAAATCTCTATTTTTCGTGCATTTTAGTGTCAATTTTTTTTAATTGTACGTTTTTATATTCATATTAATATACTTAAATTCAAACATTCTTTAATACTATAAAAAACAAATTATTTTTAAATAATTTATTTTTAATAATAATAATAGATCTATTTTTTTCAATTATAAAAAACTAATAGTAATTAATTCAAACTATATAATAAATTTGAGTGGTTTTAATTTGGATTCATGCTACTTATTATATATTGTTCCTGACCAAAGTAGTTTGTGGCACTAGGTATTTGCATCGATGACTTTTACATCGACAAAATCATAGAGCTTAGAGGTTGAAAATTTGGATTTGAAGTTTAAGCCTTTGTTAATTATTGTGCATTCAATATGTTTGATGAAAGTATCAAATCAAATTCAAGGTACCATCCTTTTGTATAATAGTCTAAGAACTACAATAGTTTAGATGATATGATTAAACAACTTCATCATCTTAAACCGAAATTTGAGTCTTACCTATATTATTTTTACTTATTTAATTAAAAAAAAAAGATTTTGATTCCTTTTAAAAAAATCAATTTATTTGAACATCTCACCTCCACATATTAGCTATATTTTCTAGTAAAATATAATTTAGTTTGAAAAAGAAGAAACAAATGCTATATACAAATTACAAATAATTTTTTATTGATTTTAATTAAATTAAAGTGTCTCTTGTATCTAAATTTTAACAAAACTTATACATAGGTTTTTAAATTTTTAAAATTTCACACATAAATTTCTTAACTTTTAAATCATACGATTTAATTCTAAATTTTTTAAAATTTTATACATAGATTTTAAATTCTTGATTAATAAGTATTTATTTTAATAATTAAACTATAATCTATGTGTGAAATTTTAAAAATTTATGAACTAAATTCTCAAGTTTAAAATTTAAAAACATACATGTGAAGTTTTAAAAATTTGATGACCAAATAATATATTTTAAAAATTTGAAGACCTATATTTAAATTTTGTTAAATTTAGTACTAATAATACACTTTAACTTTTCAATTATATTTCACCATGTATTAATTAAAACAAATTAAATAAATTTTATTTTCTAGAAATTAGTTTAGTTGTAGCATATTATTTATCCCAAGCAGGGTAAACTACCTCCATAAATCTCATAAATTATTTATTTTGAATAATTATATAGTAATTTTTTTATTATAATAAAATATATAAGTTATTTATTATATTATAAATATTAATTAATAATTATATTTAAGTATTATTATTAATAAATAAAATTATAATTTTGAATTAATTTACGATAACACGACACTCCCTTATTTTAAGTTAAGAGTTATTGATTTCAAAGGCATTTCTTTTTAAACAAATGATGACCTATTATCAAAATATTTTTGTTGATATTGTAACAATATTTATATTTTTAAAAATCATATAATATTAAAGGAAATTTATATTTCTACTGTAAATCAAAGTGGTGCAACGTTAGTGAGCCGTGGTAATCTTGATTCGGTTTAAATCGGGCAAATGCGTCGATTCGAACCGAACGAGGTTCTTGATGGAAGAACCTTAATAAAGTATCGGGTCCTCTCACTATTAACTGCATAACAATTCAGATACACTATCAATACGCAGAGAATAAGTGCGAGAAACCAGTGAAAGCATCGAACAGAAAATCCATTACAATTCCCGTGTAAGTGCTGAAAATTGATCAATGGCAGGAGGTATGTTTTCAATCCAATTTTGTTTTCGCTGCATTTAAATTATGAGTTCATATGGTTTTATGAATGTTTCTGGATTGAATTGAGACTCTAACATTTGGTATCACAGCCTTTTGAAAACAATTTTGTTTTGCTCTGTTGTTTCACAAGAACTGAAATTTTGGGTTTTTCATATTGATTGTTTTTGATGCATATGGAAATTATAAACTATTTCAATATTGATTTTTGAATGATTCTGTAAAATTAAACTTGAAAAACAATGAAGAAAATAAATCCAATTTGTCGTGAGTATTTATTTTTTTCATTAATTAACTTTTTGTTTAAAATAAAGTTTTTACTTAAAATTAAGATCATGAATCACTCGGAAATTAAATATGAGAATTTTGATAAAAAGAACGCTGGATTCCGTCGCCGGAATAGAAAGATACGGCGGGGTATCTGTTAGTGTAAAAACGGGTCGAGTTGACCCGGCTAGAGGTTGAAGATGAAGTTTATTAAAAAAAAAATCAAAACACACGCTATTTGGGGAACTTGAACACGGATCTTGCGTGAAATTTTGAATAGTCTCATCCAGTGGGCTGCAATATATATTTTATTTATTGTGTATCAAATTTATATTTATATATATTCAGAGTTTGATTTTTAAACAAAACAAAAAAAAAATGCTTTAACTGGGAATTGAACCCAGACTTCAATGGTGGGGAATAAGTGAGACTTTCCACTAGGCTGTAACTACTTTTACATTATAACTAGTATCTGACTTAATTTTAAACACGTATTTGTATTTTGATTTTAATAAAATACAAAAAATACAAATAAATTCCGAATATAATTTTAATTTATGTTTATCATATGTATAATATTTATTATACATGTTATATTTATTTAAATAATTTTTGGACACATTAAAATTTTATTTAAATACATTATGCTTAAATTATTTGTTTTGTGTATTTATATGTATAAATTTTGCAATTAATTATACATATAAAATTTAGTTAAATAATTTATGCATAATTAAATTAATTTTTTAATGGTTCTTATGGATTTAATTAGTGCTTATATTATTTAATTTTGCTTGTATAATTTATTGTCATATATGCAATTTAAGATAAATAATATTTGCACATTTGATATTAAATTAATATTGCTTATGGTTTTATGCAATAATTGAGCATAAGAATTTAATTAATATTTAAGTGATTCATATAGTTTGATTAATTAGAGAGTAGCCACAACATCTTTAATTAATTAAAACTATAATAAAGTTTATTTAAGATCACATTTAGAAAATAAATATTAATTGTAATTAATCATATGTGATATAATAAATCTTATCCCATAGGAATTTTTATTATATTTTTGTGTGATTAATTAGGATATAATATCAAATTATATTTTCTAATTTACCCACAGGGATTAGGAAAAGGAACATAATTTGATAGTTTTATCGTAAAGTTAGGATGAATTTAATTGAATTAAAACTTTAGCCCACAGGCAAGTTTTATGTCACTAGATTCATATTATTCATGATTTACATTGGTAAAGAATGATTATAGTTAAGGCCTCAAATTTTAATAAGCATATAATCTTTCATTGCAGCTTCTCAACTTGTAAATTTCTCTGATATCCGCTGTGATATTCCCGATCTGAAAGGGGATAACTATAAAATATGGAAGGAGAGAATTCTCCTTCAATTAGGGTGGATGGATATTGATTATGCTATTAGGAAAAATGAACCACCTAAAATTACTCAAACCAGTACTCCAGAGAATATCATGCTTTATGAACAATGGGAACGATCTAATCGCCTTAGTATGATGTTCATTAAGACTAAAATCTCTACTGGTATTCGTGGTTCCGTTGATCAGCATACCAATGTTCAAGACTTGCTAAAGGCCATTGATGATCAATTCGTCACTTCAGATAAGGCTTTAGCAAGCACCCTTATTATGAAGTTCTCTTCTATGAGACTCACCAGTGTGAAAGGTGTGCGCGAGCACATTATGCAAATGAGGGACATTGCGGCTCAACTTAAGCATCTTGAGGTTGAGATGTCGGAATCCTTCCTGGTGCACTATATCCTTAACACTCTCCCACATCAGTACGGACCATTCAAAATCTCGTACAATACACATAAAGATAAATGGTCAATCAATGAACTAATGACCATGTGTGTTCAAGAGGAAGGGAGGCTTGTTATGGAATTTGGTGAAAGTGCAATGTTGGCTACAATGTACCAGAAAGGAAAATCTCAATCCAAGCATAAAGGAAAAGGGATAATTCCACCTCAAGTTGATATTAAGAAAGAATCCAAGTGTTTCTTTTATAAAAAGAAGGGACACATGAAGAAGGATTGTATCAGATTCCAGAAATGGCTTGAGAATAAAGGTAATCCAACCTCGTTTGTTTGTTATGAATCTAATATGGTTAATGTTAATATTAACACCTGGTGGATTGATTCTGGATCTACAATCCATGTTGGAAATTCCTTACAGGGTATGCAAAATCTAAGGAAGCCAGTGGGAAGTGAGCAATACATCTTATCCGGTAACAAGATGGGCTCACATGTGGAGGCTGTAGGGACATGTAGTTTGATTTTAAGTAGTGGTTTTATTTTAAAATTAGAAAAGACCTTTTATGTTCCAAGTTTCTCTAGAAACTTGATTTCAATTTCAAGACTTGTACCTTATGGTTATTCCTTTCACTTTTCAGAAACATCTTTCAGTTTATTTAATAAATCTGATTGTGTTGGGAATGATATTTTGTCTGATGGTCTTTACTGCATTAATTTATGAAATAATGCCACTCATAACGCTATGCATGTTCAAGCTGGCACTAAAAGGTGTATTATTGACGATGACTCTTCTACGTTATGGCATAGGAGATTAGGACATATCTCCATAGAAAGAATTAAAAGATTAGTGAAAGATGGGGTACTTAATACTCTAGATTTTACTGATTTTGAGACATGTGTGGACTGCATTAAGGGAAAGCAGACTAACAAGTCAAAGAAAGGTGCCAATAAGAGTTCAAACATATTAGAAATCATACATACGGATATATGTTGTCCAGACATGGACATTCAAGGTCAGAAATATTTTATCACCTTTATTGATGATTTTTCTCGATATATGTATCTCTGTATGCTTCATAATAAGAGCGAAGCATTGGATGCCTTCAAAAGCTTTAACGTTGAAGTAGAGAAATAATGTGGAAAGCAAATAAAGATCGTGAGATCAGATAGAGGTGGTGAATATTATGGTAGATACATTGAGAATGGACAAGCGCCTGGTCCGTTTGCTAAGTTTCTTCAAGAACATGGGATAGTTGCCCAATACACTATGCCTGGTTCACCAGACCAGAATGGTGTAGCAGAAAGAAGAAACCGAACATTATTGGACATGGTGCGGAGTATGCTTAGCAACTCCAATCTTCCTAAATCCTTGTGGATTGAAGCTTTAAAGACAGCTGTGTATATATTAAACCGAGTTCCAACCAAGGCTGTCTCAAAGACACCATTTGAATTATGGAAAGGTTAGAAACTGAGTTTGCAACATATATGCGTTTGGGGATGCCCGTCTGAAGTGAGGATTTATAATCCACAAGAGAAAAAGCTAGACCCAAGGACCATTAGTGGGTATTTCATTGGATATGCCGAACGGTCTAAAGGTTATAGATTTTACTGTCCATCTCACAATACTAGGTTTGTGGAATCAAGAAATGCAAAATTTCTTGAGAATTACTTGATTAGTGGGAGCGATCGATCCCAGAGCATTGGTTCTGAGAAAGATCATTTAGATGCTCAATATGCCACTTCAAGTAATGGACTGATCGTTATTGTTAACAACATGCCTCGAGTACAAATGCATGTTGAAGAACCAGTCTTGGAAGTACCACAAGCTGTTGATCCTGATCCAGTAGATGTTGAAGTTCAACAGATGCCTACAACTGTTGAACAACATGATCTTGCTCCTCAGGAGAATGTTGATGCAACATTAAGAAGATCTACTAGAGTAAGGAAATCAACGATTCCTAATGATTATGTTGTGTATCTACAAGAATGTGACTATAATGTTGGAGTCGAAAATGATCCTGAGACGTTTTCACAGGCTATGAGTTCTGAGGTTTCGAACTTATGGTACAATGCCATGAAAGAAGAGATGGATTCTATGGCGTCTAACCGAGTCTGGGATCTCGTCAAGTTGCCTGATGGTGTGAAAGCCATTAGATGTAAATGGGTCTTCAAAACAAAGAAAGACTCACAAGGCAACATTGAGAGACATAAGGCAAGACTCGTTGCCAAAGGATTCACTCAAAAGGAAGGAATCGACTACACGGAGACATTTTCTTCTGTATCTAAGAAAGATTCACTTCGTGTGGTCATGGCATTGGTTGTCCATTTTGATTTGGATTTGCAACAAATGGATGTGAAAACGGCTTTCCTTAATGGTAACCTAGAGGAAGAGGTTTATATGAAACAACCTGAAGGATTCTTCTCTAGTGATGGTGAGCATTTGGTTTGTAAGCTTAATAAATCCATATATGGATTAAAGCAAGCTTCCCGTCAATGGTATTTGAAGTTCCATAACATCATCACTTCATTTGGTTTTGAAGAGAATGTCATGGATCAATGTATATACCAGAAAGTTAGTGGGAGTAAGATTTGTTTCTTGGTGCTATATGTGGATGATATTTTGCTTGCAGCCAATGATAGGGGTTTGCTACACGAGGTAAAATAATTCCTCTCTAAAAATTTTGATATGAAGGATATGGGTGAGGCATCTTATGTCATTGGCATTAAGATCCATAGAGATAGACTTCGAGGTGTCTTGGGTTTATCTCAGGAAACCTATATCAATAAAGTTTTAGAGAGATTTCGGATGAAGGATTGTTCACCAAGTGTTGCTCCCATTGTGAAGGGTGATAAGTTCAATTTGGACCAATGCCCAAAGAATGATTTTGAAAGAGAACAAATGAAAACCATTCCATATGCTTCAGCTGTTGGAAGCCTAATGTATGCTCAGGTCTGCACCAGACCTGACATTGCATTTGTTGTTGGGATGCTAGGGAGATATCAGAGTAATCCAGGTATTGACCATTGGAAAGCTGCAAAGAAAGTGATGAGGTACCTACAAGGAACCAAGGATTATATGCTCATGTATAGACGAACCGATGAATTGGAAGTAATTGGCTACTCCGATGCGGACTTTGCTGGTTGTATTGATTCAGGAAAATCAACATCCGTTACATTTTCATGCTTGTCGGTGGGCGTGTCTTGGAGGAGTGCGAAAGCAGTCCTTGGGGCTACTTCCACCATGGAGGCCGAGTTCGTATCATGTTTTGAGGCCACATCGCATGGTGTATGGTTAAAGAGTTTCATTTTTGGGCTTAGAGTAGTTGACTCTATTTCTAGGCCATTAAGATTATACTGTGACAACTCAGCTGCTGTATTTATGGCTAAGAACAACAAAAGTGGTAGTCGTAGTAAGCACATCGACATTAAGTACTTAGCCATAAGAGAACGTGTTAAGGAAAAGAAAGTGGTCATTGAGCACGTAAGCACTGAGTTGATGATTGCTGATCCTTTGACTAAAGGCATGCCACCAATGAAATTCAAGGATCATGTAGAGAAAATGGGAATTGGTTCCACTTTGTAAATGTATATATACAATTTATTAATGAAACTCTTATATATTGTGATATTTTCTCATATTCATGTGCACCTTAATTTATTTGAGAAAATATATATATTTTATTGGACCAAGAATAAATATAGGATTTATTCATTAAGTTTAGTTACCACATAAAGTATAGTACTTGAGAAACTAAATACATTGTAATACATGGAAGATAATACTCGCTCTTAGAGGACCTATCGCTATGATTCATGTGTTTTGTTACTCAAGAGAATTTCGCTTAACGTTTGCACCAAGTGGGAGAATGTAAATCAAAGTGGTGCAACGTTAGTGAGTCGTGGTAACGGTTCGGTTTCGTCGGAACCGTACGTCGGTTCCGAAACCGAACGAGGTTCTTGATGGAAGAACCTTAATAAAGTATCGGGTCCTCTCACTATTAACTGCATAACAATTCAGATACACCATCAATACGCAGAGAATAAGTGTGAGAAACCAGTGAAAGCATCAAACAAAAAATCCATTACAATTCCCGTGTAAGTGCTGAAAATTGATCAATGGCAGGAGGTATGTTTTCAATCCAATTTTGTTTTCGTTGCATTTAAATTATGAGTTCATATGGTTTTATGAACGTTTCTGGATTGAATTGAGACTCTAACATCTACAACAGAAAACATTAATATTAGAAAAATTAAATATTTTATATCATAATTTAAAGTTATAAGTTTTTTTTAAAATGCAAACTACGATATTAGCAAAATTTATCATGCTTCCAAGGATTCCGATATTAAATGGTTAGATAAACTTTTAAATTATTTTTACATTAATATTTTAAGATTTTAACATATAACTCTTAGGGATGCCAATTTCCCTATAGGGATTAAAAATCGTAAGAAAGCTCGGATTTTGACTCGATGGATGATGTATCGGGGGAGGAGTGGTGGGGTAAGAAATTACCTTCTATCCCGTTTATTCTACCATCCTTATTTTATTATCATTTTTAAATAAATTATACATTTATAAAATTCATTTATAATTAAATAAATATTTTTTTTTGACAAAAATAATATTTTCATTAATAAATCAATAATTTAATATTATGATATATGAGACAAAAATTATTAAACTAAAAAAATAAAAAAAAATTACTTATAGATATAATTTGTATACTAAATTTAAATTTAATATATTTAATTATATAAAAATAAATATATTTGATACTAAAAATTTAATTGATTTTAATTTATTTACTAACGTGAACTCTCGAATTTCATAAAATACCCAAATTTTTGATAAAAAACTGTCTTCTCAACTCCATAATATTTAAATTGGGATGGGATAGACTCACGGCACGTCCGAGTCCTTTTACATCCATAGCTATTTTCTTAAAAAAAAAAAATGAATGCTATAATAAATTTACTCAAACACATGCTAATAACTTATTGTACGAAAAAAAAATTCACTTATGCTCTTATATTTTCTCTCTTTTTACAAATTTCTTTAATGTTTGATATTTTTTTTTCTCAAATGATTTTGAAGATTAACATATTATCGCAGATAATCACGTTAATAACAGCGTTAATTTTTTTATTAATTATATCTCACTTATTTTTACATTTTTTAATAATCACTAAACTATCCTTTATAAAAAGTAAACAAATCAAAACTATTTACATATTATATATTTGTTATGAATAAAAAAATAAAAATTAGTATTAAAAAAATTAATCTAAAATTATTGATTTCATTCATCATTCATATCCTCTCCTCTATCTCTTATCTTATTTTTTAAAATATTTCTTTTTTCTGTCCAAAATTTATTTAATTGTTAATATTAATTAATTTTTAAAATTTTAAAAAATATTTTTATAGTGTTATAAAAAATTAAATTTATTTTTTAATATAATTAATATAATTAAAAAATTAATCACTAATTCAAAAAATATTCAATAATAATTAGATAATTTATTAAAATAGTGAGTTAATTATAATTAAATCCATATCAATAATATATAAACATTAATGCCTTCAATCTTAGTCTCAATTTTCATATTTTTATTTTATGATTAGCTCTAACGTAAATATTGAAATTAAAATTATATATTATTTTTATCGTTACATCTTCATTTATATGTTGTTAAATTTAATTAAAATTAAACTTAAATTATTTATAGAAAAAATAATTGTTATAATTAAAAAAATATTAACTATATGTAATTTAATTTTTTAAATTTATATGTAATTTAATTTTTTTAGTTGTTAAAGTACATGAATGTATTTTAATTTTATATTTATTTAATTTTTATACAATAAATTTTTTTATTAATATAATATTATTTAATATTTTAGTTTAACATTAAATATATATTTTTATTTTAAAATTATTACATAAATATCATGAGGAGTTATTATTTTTAACTTCATTAAAGTTAAAATTTATTATTTTTAACTTCATTAAAGTTAAAATTTATTATTTTTAACTTCATTAAAGTTAAAATTGATTACGTTTAACTTCATTAAAGTTAAAATTAAAGATATTTTTGAATATAATATAAAACTTAAAATTATTATTGATATTTTTCTTTTGTATGCAACGATTTCTAATCTAAAATAAACAGAATCTCGTCTTACAAACTTAGATTGTGATTAGTGGTACGTGAAATTTATTGAAATCATCCCCATCCTTACTACCCTAACCAAATCAAACTAATATTTCCAATTTTTTTATTAGTTTCCATTTTTATATAACCAACTTAATCATGTTGTTACAATTTTCATATATTTTTTAAAATTTATAACAACCAAAACAATTTATATATATATATATATATATATATATATATATATATATATTTTGTATAATTATTTTTTAAATTTCAGCTAGTAGGCAAACATCGAATCCATGGGTATTTGAACCCGAATATCCGGGAAAAAGCAGAATATTTGATGGAAGAACGGGAGGTCCTTTTGAACAACCTGTTATAATAAGAAAGTCTTATATCTTGAAATTAATTCATCAAGTTAATGATAAAATACACGGACGTTCCAACAATCATTATGCACTTGTTACACAACAACCCCTTCGAGGAAGAGCCAACAAGGAGGGCAACGGTTATAAATAAATTAGATATATTAAATTAGAAAAAAAAATTAGATAATTTTTTTTATTTATCTTATTTTTAAATCTTTATTGCATTTCATAATTGATATGAATAATAAATCATTATTAATATTTATCAATTTTTTTTTATTTTTAGAATAATTTTAAAATTTTAAATTTTAAGATGTTGGAGGAAGCATGAAAATATAAAATCTTTAAATTTAAAAATTATAATCAAATTAATATTAAAAATTATAATATAAATTAAAAAAATTAATTAAAAAATATTGGGAAAAAAACAACTGAAATATAACCTTCTATTCATATTCTTATAATCATTAATTATCTAAGAAGTAGATGTCATCTTAATAACATTCTTTTAAAAAGGAAAATGAAAAATAAAACAACCCAACTAAACTAAAAATATTAATTCAAATTAGATTAATTTTTAATTTTTTTAATTTAAATCAATTTTGATATAAAAACAAAGCAATGCATATATGTACCAAATGTGAAAGGCGTTGAAAAAGAAGATATTGGCGGCACTGGCAAGGTAAAAATGAGTGGGGTCCGCAATACCACGTGCCCTTATTTGTTTACACGCGGCTCATTCCTCTATCGAAAATATTTTATTATCTACGAAAAAATTTAAAAAATTATGAAAATTCTGTTAAAAATATTATTATTTTTTATAATATTTATAAAATATTAAAATAATTAATTATTTATATTTTACGTTATTTTTTATTTAATACATATATTTTAAATACATAAAATATTTATATTAATCAATACGTTCATCAATTAATAAATTTATTTATATTATATTAATCAATACGTTCATTAATTAATTAAAATATTATATAATAAAATATATATTTTTTATTAAATATTATAAAATAATTAATTTAAAGATTTGAAATAATTTAATTATAACTATTATAAATAGATAAATCTTAATAGTATTAAAAAAATTATGAATTATTTATTTTTTAAAATACTTATATATAAAAAATAGGGTAAAAGGAGAGAAATATACTACAAAAGTGATAAAAAAATTAAATTAAAATAATCATTAAACAAAAAAAAAATCAAAAAATTAATATTTTAATATTTTAGTTTTAATTTAACGAAATTTTAACAATAATATCCAAAATATTTTAGTTTAAAAAATATATTTAATGATAATTTTACACAATAATATTTTATCTATATTTTAAAAATATTATCGATATTTTTATAATAATTTGATAATAATAATAATAATATGAACATTGTATTACAATATCATAATGTATATATAAAAATAATGTTAACAATAAGTTCCCACACAACATTAAGATAAAGAATATTTCTAAAAATAAAATATTTTAATCGGTGTGATATTTTCTTTTTTATTTGTTTAACTAAGAATAATATTAATATTTTATAAATTTATAATAATTATATATATATATATATTAAAACGATTCTTAAAATTAAAAATTATTTTTTAAATAATATTAATATATGTCATAAGATAAATAGTATAGATATAAAAATAAATATAAATTCATATGTTATTGATATTCATGCTATCACAATCTAAGATTTTGAGTTTGTTTCTGTTTCATAGTACGAGAAACTATAGATTATTCAAATATATGGAAAAAAATAGGAATCTGGTTCATGGTATGAGAAACTATAGATAATTTAAATATATGGAAAAATTAGTCATGTGGGAGAAAAGAATTTTTACGAACTTCATTATATTACAAATAAATACTAATTATTTTAATTATCAATTTTAATAATATTATGAAAATTTGACGATAAAAATATTATGATATGTAAACAGAACATTTAAAAGGTTATAATAAAAATATTTTTCATGTAATTAAAATAAAAAAATATTAAATTTACATAAATTTATATAGCCATATTTTCATGTTATCTAATTTTTTTTAAACTTCTTAAATAAGTTTGATACAGATCTTACAAATATATATATATATATATATATATATCTATATATATATATATATATATATATTATTCATTACATTTAACACATTTGAATTATATAATGATATTAAATGATTTTTTTATCAAGTATCAGAATTTATATTTTTTAAAATAAATTTGTATTTTATTAAGAAAAATGATATTTAAAAAAAAATTGTGATATAAAAATTTTAAATTTATACTCATAATTTAATAATTAAATATTTTTAAAACTAATATTTTTATTATGATAATAACAAAAATAACTCAAATAATAATATGAAATACCTTATCATCTTAATCTATCATATTAAAATTTTTAATTATTCTTAAAATATATTTTATATTAATTAAATTAATTTTTCAATTTTTATTAAATATTTGGTTTTTCTAGAAAGTAAAAATATTCTTCAAATTTCATTAGACTCGAGGATTACTTCATTATATTAATAATTTAGATATACTCCTAAAACAAACATACCGATTGTGTTCTCGGGCAAAGTCAAGTTAATGATAAAATGTTAAATTACCTGTCTAAATTCGTAGGTTAAAGTTAAGAATGTTTGTTCTCAGCAAGAAAAACATCAAGGATAAAATGGGACCCACTATATCCGGTCTGTATGGTCAAATCATGGTAGTCATTACCTCATTGGGGCGTTTACTACACGGGTTAAGAAAAGTACGTGGGGTTTTGACTGTAATCCTCCTCTACCAAACTCAGTCCAGTCATATGTAAAGTAGAAAACTCTGTTGACTGTTGAGCACGCTCTTCTGCATTTGCCCAGTGATTTTTCAACCTCGTCTTGAGCCTCCCAAATTTATACTCCACTGTGCTCTCTCTATTTCGAATACTTCTTTTTATCTCTCTCTCCATCATCAATTCTGTAAGAAACCATGAACGAGAACTACAGTAGAGAGAAGCTGGTTGTGGAAGTGATAGGAGCACACAATCTCATGCCTAAAGATGGGGAAGGCTCGTCATCTCCATTTGTAGAAGTTGAGTTTGAAAACCAGAGACTTAGAACCCAAGTGAAATATAAAGATTTGAACCCCATTTGGAACGAAAAGCTTGTCTTCCTTGTTAGAGATGTTGCCGACCTTCCTTACAGAACCATTGAAGTTAATGTCTTCAATGAGAGAAGGTCAGCTAACAGCAGAAATTTTCTGGGTAAAGTCAGAATCTCTGGCTCTAACATTGCTAAAGTTGGTGAAGAAATTGCAGCACTTTATACTCTTGATAAAAGGAGCTTATTTTCTCATGTTAGAGGGGAAATAAGCTTAAAGCTTTACACTTCAACACGAGACGAGGTTAAGGAAACAGGGACCAATGGAATAGTAGAACCCTCTACTATTTCTGGTTCCTTTTCTTCTGGCTTTAACAAGAGAAGCAAGAAACTTCCAGGACCAAACTCGTTAATGACGACGCAGCAACAACTAAGTCAAGAAAACAGAGCAACCCAGAATAGTCAGAACCACCCAAAGCCCGTGGAACCGAACCCAGGTGAGCTCAAGCCTGTTATCATAACCTCTGGATCAGGTCCTATTATTCCCATCAGTGGTGGCACTACGAGTAGCTTAGGAACTTTCGGGGGTGGTGTTGGTCAGGTTGGGTCAAGTTTTTACTCAAATCGGTCGACCGAGTTTTCCCTAAAGGAGACTCGGCCTCAACTCGGGGGAGAATCTTTGCAAAAGAACAAAACTTGCTCAACCTACGATCTTGTAGAGCAAATGCAGTATCTTTACGTCAGAGTTGTGAAAACCAGAGGCATATCTTTGTTTAGCGGTGCAGAGTTGATAGCTGAAGTAAAACTTGGGAACTACAAAGGAATGACGAACAGGGTAAGTTTGAACAACAGTGAGTGGAATCAAGCTTTTGCCTTTTCTAAAGATTGCATACAATCATCTATGGTTGAGATTTTTGTTAAAGAGGGTAATAAAGATGATTACTTGGGTCGTGTTTGGTTTGATTTAAACGAAGTACCAAGACGAGTTCCACCAGATAGTCAGTTAGCACCACAATGGTATAGAATGGAGGATAAGAAAGGTGATAAATCTAAAACAGGGGAGGTTATGGTTTCTATTTGGTTTGGTACTCAAGCTGATGAAGCTTTTGCTGAATCTTGGCATGCAAAAGCTGCAAATGTTCATTTTGATGGTCTCTCTTCTATTAAATCCAAGATTTATCTTTCCCCTAAACTTTGGTATCTGAGATTATCCATTATTGAAGCTCAAGACATTATTTTGGGTGAGAAAGGTTCGACCTTGATGAGGTTTCCTGAGCTTTCTGTGAAAACACAAATGGGAAATCAGGTTTTTAGGACTAGAATTTCTCAAGCCAGCACTACTAGGAGTTTATCAAACCCTTATTGGAATGAAGAAATGTTGTTTGTGGTAGCTGAGCCTCTTGAAGATTACTTGTTAATTTTTGTTGAGGATCGTGTTGGACCTGGTAGAGATGAAGCTTTGGGTAGATTGGTTCTTCCATTGACAATGATTGAAAGGAGAAATGACGAAAAACAAGTTGTTTCGAGATGGTTTAATCTTGATAACCAGTTCAGTAATGCAGCTGAGTCGAAAATGATGACAAGGTTTGGTTCTAGGATTCATCTGAGGGTTTCACTTGATGGAGGTTATCATGTGTTAGATGAAGCCACAATGTATAGTAGTGATGTTAGACCAACTGAGAAGCTACTATGGAAGCCTCACATTGGTGTGCTTGAAGTTGGTATTTTGGGGGCAACAGGGCTTATGCCTGTGAAAATCAAAGAAGGCAGAGGAGGCTCAACTGATGCATATTGTGTTGCGAAGTATGGGCAGAAATGGGTTCGAACTCGAACTGTGGTTGATAGCTTGGCACCCAAATGGAATGAGCAGTATACTTTTGAAGTGTTTGATCCTTGCACCGTCATTACATTTGGGGTGTTTGATAATTCTCGCGTAGACAAGAACCCTGCTAATGTTACTAGAGGCCGGGACTCTCGGATTGGTAAGGTTCGGATTCGATTGTCTACTCTGGAATCGGATAGAGTTTACACTCATTCATATCCCCTGCTTATGTTACATTCCTCTGGAGTGAAGAAAATGGGAGAGCTTCATTTGGCAGTCAGGTTTTCATGTGCTAATATGGGCAATATGTTGCATATGTACACTATGCCGTTGCTACCTAAGATGCATTATGTGCACCCGTTGAGTGTGAATCAGTTGGAAAGCTTGAGGTACCAAGCCATGAATGTGGTAGCATCGCGTCTTAGTTTGACAGAACCACCTTTGTGCCGTGATGTGGTGGAATATATGCTTGATCATGACTCCCATATGTGGTGCATGAGAAGAAGCAAAGCTAACTTCTTTCGGCTTATGAATGTTCTCTCTGGTTTTGTTGCCATGAAAAGTTGGTTTGAGTCAATTCGCAATTGGTACAAGCCAATTTTCTCAGCCCTGTTTGTGGCATGTTTCCTTTTGCTCGTAACATATCCAGAGCTCATAATTCCTAGCATATTGCTCTACATGGCCTTTTTGGGACTATGGAGATACAAGTCTCGTCCCCGTCATCCACCCCACATGGATACCCGCCTATCCCATGCAGAGAGTGTTTATCCTGATGAATTGGATGAGGAGTTTGATTCATTCCCTACGAGTCGAAGTGCTGATATTGTTCGAATGAGGTATGATAGGCTAAGAAGTGTGGCAGGAAGGATTCAAATTGTTGTTGGTGATATGGCTTCGCAAGGTGAACGTTTCCATGCACTGTTAAGCTGGAGAGACACACGGGCAACATTTCTGTTTGTGATATTTTGCTTGGTTGCTTCCATTGGTTTTTATGTTGTGCCCATCAGACTTGTGATTGCTTTGTGGGGTTTGTATGTGCTAAGGCCACCAAGGTTCAGGAACATGTTGCCTTCTCGAGCTGCTAGCTTCTTCAAGAGGCTGCCCACAAGGGCCGATAGCTTATTGTAGATCCACTTATTATGTGCATTGTAGTTAGCTGAAGAGGGGAAAGTAAAAACATTGTGTTGGTTTTATTGGATATTACTTTCCCCTTTTTTTGAACATGTTTACGATAACTATTTATTGTTAATTGAGAATTATGTGTATCTGAAAGAAAAAATCTGCGCTTTTAGGTATTGCATGAATATATATAGTTTAGATCAAGCAATATTTTTATATGATATAAATTTGTGATTTAAAACGAAAAAGGAATAATAGAATCACTATAAATATACATAGTTAGTTATAGGCTGTGATGTTTTTAGTCAGTTTTAGAATGATTTGAGTGTTGAGACATTTTTTTGAACAATTCAAAACTTACACAACCATAATTGGGAATATGTTTGCTTAAGAACTAGAGTTGAGACATATAAACATCCCAATTGTCAAACCGTTTTTTATTTGAAGCCTGTAGGGTTGGATCAGTTTTCTTTTTCTTTCATTGGTTAACTACTTTGTGCCATATCATACGAGTAACTCTAATCTAATTCACATATCGACATGAAGAGTAATCAGAGTTAACCTAAAAGGCAAAGACAACTTGGAATAATATATGGTGTCGTTATCTGTATCTTTATTACATGGAGCAGATTTTATTTAACAAAAGCATGCCTATTTGTTAGGGAACGGAACTCTCATGAACTAATATGTTCTTCCCATGTTTTCCATTCGACTTGAAATTTCCATTGTCTTGTATTCAGCCCAAAAGTGTTGCCAAGCGTGGGTTGTCCTGGTGCGGAAGTCCAGTTCGAGCACCCAAATCTCTACAGCCGCAAGCAGCCTGTAACAATACCAAGTAGATGCATGATTAAATGGCAATCATTAGAACATCATTCTGGTCAGTTGACACAAGTAACATGTTGATTTATCACTTGAGCAGCAACATTTTCTCGGCTGGCATGTTGGCGCAAATGGCTACAGATAAAACAGACAACAATTATAGATTCCCAGTCAATCATAAGTACAAATACAAGAATGCATCAGAAATTTGAGCATCCCATCCTACTTAGGGGACTAGGGGACTCAGCACTGTATAATTAATTGTATCAAGAAACAAAAGAATTTCATCTTTTATAATAGTATGTATACGTTATAAATTATTACTTATAGAAGCGAAGATTGGGTACAATTTTAGTTGCACAAATATATAATAATGAATAATAGTAAAATAATAATCAATAAGAAAATAAATGACACATAATGATTTAAGTGGTTTAACTTTTCAATGTGAAAAGTTTACTCCACTGACGACGACACATCGAAGAAAAATCCATTAATAATCAAATGGAGATACAAACACCAATTTTCAAAAAAGTTCACAAAATTATACCAAAATCCAAATACATCCACAAAATAACTACATCTAAACTGGTGATATATAACAAGATAAATTAACAAATATGTTATTTAAACAAATATTACCATACACCAATGATAGTTGAAAGCTTTCACTTCTCCTCTGTCTCACGCAGCAAAAGAGATATATAATAGTAGAAAAATATTCACTTCTCTAACTTTGTTTCCAAATGAAAAATAGAGATACAGAATTTAGATAATGAAATTAGAAGGTACTGACTGAAAATTTCAAAGCAAAATAGGAGTTGGATTTCAATAGCAGTTTCTGCTCACTATTTGACTACACTTCTTTCTTTCGGCTGCTATATACTTTTCTGTAGCTACTTAATTTCTCTTTAGTAAAACACACACACACACATATATATACATATAAGAAGGAGTAAGAGTTTATTTATGATGTGGGTTTTGTGCTAGAAAATATGTTTTGGGCCACAATTAACAAGTCTCCACCTTGGCTCAAAACAGGAAACAAATTCTTCAAATAAAATTTCTCGGATTACCAAATAACCATCGTCCAAAGCCCCGAAGGGTGATCACCTTCTACAAACACTAATCAAGTCCAAACAATGCTTAAAGTTGTTAAATGGAACTGGTTTGGTTAACATATCAGCTGGATTCTCTGTAGTGACTATTTTATTAACAATAATAATACCCTAAGAGACAATGTTACGAACAAAGTGATATCTAACATCAATATGTTTGGTTCTTTCATGACACATAGTATTCTTGGTCAAGTGTATCGCATTTTGACTATCACAAAATACAACATAAGTATCCTATTGTAAACCCAAATCACAAACCAAACCTCTAAGTTAAATGGTTTCTTTCACTACTTCTGCTGCTGCCATGTATTCTACCTCTATCGTAGACAAAACAACTATATACTGTAAAATAACCTTCCAACTAATGGCACAATGAGAAAGAGTGAAGACATAACCTATCAGATATCTTCTTCTATCCAAATCACCAGCATAATCGAAGTCCACATAACCAATAACACTACAACTCGTATTAGAACTTTCATCATATACCAAACCAAAATTAAATGTGCCTCTCAAATACCAAAGTATCTATTTCACTGCTTGCCAATGACCCTTACCAGGATTACCCATATATCTGTTGATAACACTAACTGTATGTGAAATGTTTAGACGAGTACAAGCCATTGCCTACATCAAACTACTAACGGTGCTAGCATATGGAACCTGAGACATGTACTGCTCTTCTTCTTCTGACTATGGTGACAAATCCAAAAAAAGCCTGAAATGCACAGCTAATGGCGTATTCACAGGTTTAGACTCTTTCATACCAAAGCTTTCAAGAACTTTTTCAATATAACTTTTTTGAGTCAAATAAAGCTTACCCGCTTGTCTATCCCTGTAAATTTCCATGCCCAAAATTTTTTTCGTTGTGCCCAAATCTTTCATCTCAAATTCACCACTAAGTTAAGATTTTAATTTCTAAATCTCAAATTTATTCTTGGAAGCAATAAGCATGTCATCAATATAAAGCAACAAATAAATGGATGAACCATCATGAAATCTTTTATGATAAACATAACTATTATAATCACTCTTGGAGTAACCATGATTAATCATAAAGGAATCAAATCATTTATACCAATGTCTAGGAGATTGTTTCAGCCTATATAAAGACTTTTTCAATAAGCAAACATGATCTTTCTTACTTGGAACAACAAACCCCTCTGGTTGATGCATATATATTTGTTCCTCAAGCTCACCATGTAAGAATGCTGTCTTGACATCAAGTTGTTCTAATTCCATGTCAAACAATGCAACCATAGCAACCAACACACGAATAGAGCTATGTTTCATAACATGTGAAAATACTTCATAAAAGTTAATACCCTTATTCTGACAATAACCCTTTGCAACAACACGTGCCTTGAACCTAGCTGCTTCAACCTTAGGTATACCTTCCTTTTTCTTGAAGATCCATTTGTTTTCAACAATCTTCTGGCCCTTAGGCGGTTTCACCAATTCTCATGTATGATTCTTATGAAGTGATTCAATCTCTTCATTCATAGCAACCAGTCATTGAACAGACTCATCACAAGTGACAACTTCATGATAACTAGAAGGTTCATGCACCTCAATAGACTCTGCCACAGATACTGTAAAAGAAACTAAGTCTGCATTTGTGTACCTCTGAGGGCGACAAATCTCTCTTATTCCTTTACCCTTTGCGATACTATATGATTGCTCATGTTGCTCTTCTGATACATCATGAGCAGAATCATCTATCTTATCCACAGATGGCTGCTCTGAAGTGCCCTCTTGCACTTGACTATGAGCTCCACTCTCAAGCTCCACCTGCTTACTAACACCATGGTCTTTACCTATAACAATAGACTCTTTTTTCTTTTCCAACATGGAAAACTCATCAAACTTAACATCTCTGCTAATCAAAAATTTAGGTGACTTGGGTTCAACACCATAATCTATAACCCTTCATCCCAGAAGGATACCCCAAAAATATGCATTTCAATGCCCTAGGTTCAAGTTTACCATCATTAACATGAGCATAAGCAGGACAATCAAAAAATTTCAAATAAGAATAATTAGCAAGAGTACCAAAGAATACCTCAAACAGAGTCTTCAACTCAATTGCAGTTGATGGAGACCGATTCGCTAAATAGCAGGCATGGTTACATGCTTCAGCCCAAAAAGATTTATCCAAGTCAGCTTGGAAGAGCATACAACGAGCTCTTTCTAAGAGAGTCCTATTCATACGTTTTGCTACTCCATTTTGTTGTGATGTATGACGCACAATGCGGTGTCTCATTATGCCATTTCTTTCACAAAACTCATTAAACTGACTGTCACAAAATTCCAAACCATTGTCAGTCCTCAAGTGCTTAATTTTCTTGCTTGTTTGATTTTCTATACAAGCCTTGAATTTCACAAATTTTGAGAACACATCATTCTTGTTCTTTAGAAAATACAACCAACACATGACGAGAGAAGTCATCAATAAAAGTCAACATATATCGGGCACCACCCTTGGACACAACACGAGAAGGACCCAAAAGATCTGAATGAATATAATCAACAATACATTTTGTTTTCCATAGACACAGTGCTCACAAAAATCAAGCTTCCTAGTTTTCTGACCATAAAGCAAATCCTGTTTTCTCAAAATAGACATCCCTGCCTCACTCATATGCCCAAGTCGCATATGCCATAATCGAGTAGTGTTTGAATCTTGATATGATGAGGATGAAACTGAAACACTGCCAATAATAGTGCTACCCTGAAGCATATAGAGATCACGCGACAATTGCCCTTTAATAACAACGAGAGCACCCTTACTAACTTTTAAAACTCCACCTTGAGCTACATACTTGTAGCCTTGTGAATCAAGAGTACCCAAAGATATCAAGTTCCTTTTCAAATCTGGAACATGGAGAACATATTTTAAAGTCCTAATAATACCATCGTGCATCTTAATTCGGACAGTACCAATACCAACAACCTTGCAGGACATATTGTTTCCCATCAAGACAACACCCTCATCAATAGACTGATAAGAAGCAAACCAGTCTCTATTGAGGCACATATGGTAAGTACAACCCGAATCAAGAATCCAAACATCTCTAGGAGAACCAATAGATACTGATAGAACATTTTCACCATCGGAGCCAGAACTATCTGTAACACCAGCAACATCATTAGTACCAGAAGACGTTGTGGCAAATTTTCCTTTATCTTTGAGTTTCAGACAATTTACTTTCCAGTGCCCTTCTTGACGATAATAGTTGCATTTATCTTTTCTTTTTTTAGATTTGGATATAGACTTACCTCTATTATTACTTGTGTTTTTTTCTTGATTTCTACCTCTGACAAATAAACCACTGCTATTATCATTATTACTTGTAGACACATTTTTCTTCAACTCTCTGGAATTCAAAGCTGCTTTGACATCTTCCAAAGAAATAGTGTCTCGCCCATATAGCATGATATCAACAAAATGTTCAAATGAATGAGGTAAAGAACATAATAGAACTAATGCATGATCTTCATCATCAATCTTAACACCACCATTTTTCACATCACGAATAATTTTAGTAAATTCATCAAGGTGATCGTGTAAAGATATACCTTCTGACATTCTGAATGTATACAAATGCTACTTCAAATATAATTGACTTGTCAAAACTTGATCATATACAAATTCTCTAATTTAAGCCATAACCCCGCAGGAGATTCCTCATCACCAACTTCACGTAATACCTCATCAGACAAGAATAATTGAATAGAAGTGAGAGCATTTTCTTCATCAGTTAATTTTTCTGGCAATTTATCTTTGCCTTCAAGTGTCTTAACGAGCTTTTCTTTAACTAATACAACCCGCATCTTCATACGTCATAGATTGAAATCATTTCTATTATTGAATTTCTTAATTTCATATTTTGCTGCCATGATAGAAAAACTCAATATTAAATAAACAGAAACACAACCCAGAAAATATGAAACCAATCAGATAACCAGAAGCTCAAAATAAATCCGAAAGAGCAAACTTCATCAGTTCCAATAAATAACAGAATAACCCAATGCTTTGATACCAATTTGTTATAAATTAGTACTTGCGGAAGCGAAGATCGAGTCCAATTTTGGTTGCACAAATATATAATAATGGGTAACAGCAAAATAATAACCATTAAGAAAATAAATGACACACAATGATTTAAGTGGTTCAACTTTTTAATGTGAAAAATCTAATCCACTGACGACGGCACACCGAGAAAAAATCTACTAATAATCAAATGGAGATACAAACACCAATTTTTAGAGAGGTTCACAAAATTATACCAAAATTCAAATACATCCACAAAATAATTCTTTCTAATTTACTGATAATATATAATAAGATAAATTAACAAATATACTATTTAAACAAATATTACCATACATCAAGTTGACAGCTTCCACTTCTCTTCTATCTCACACACCAAAGAGATATATAATAGTAGAGAAATATTCACTTCTCTAACTTTGTTTCCAAATGAAAAATAAAGATGCATAATTTATACAATGAAATTAGAAGGTACGACTAAAAATTTCGAAGCAAAATAGGAGTTGGATTTCAACAGCAGTTTCTGCTCACTATTTGGCTACACTTCTTTCTTCCGGTTGTTGTGTAATTTTCTGCATCTCCTTAATTTCTCTTCAGTAAAACACACACACACACACACACACACACATATATATATATATATATATATATATATATACATATAAGAAGGAGTAAGGGTTTATTTGGGATGTGGGCTTTGGGCTAGAAAATATGTTTTGTGCCACAATTAACCGTACAAATAATTAAATGAGAAAAATTAGTGCAGAAACAATTTTATGCTTCTTAAGCTGACAAAGACGATTGCGTCAATTTATATCAACTAAAAATAAGCTTTCCTTAAAGTTACTTGATGAGAGGTAGTACTATTACTTCTGGATTATACTTGGATGGCACTACAACCATTGGTTGAACTATCTAAACAATGCAAAATATGCATTAACAACGCTTCAGGAACAATGTAGTGGTCGGTTTATCTTACCATAAAAAACTGCACCAATAAATGCATCGCCAGCACCAGTAGTATCAAGGAGTTTCGAGGGTGGTATCTTCTCTGCTGTTCCTATCAACAATCTACCAGTAATGTACACCGGCTACCTCCTCAGCAACAACCAAGGCTGTTTTCATGCAACTGTCCATCTAAGAAGACAATTCTAGCACCCTCCATTGCTACTAGTAACTTTGAAGGGGAAATCAGAAGAGAAAATCAATATTTTCTGAGTATATTTTCTTAATTTGTATCTGAAATTTACATTGTTTATATAGACAAATATTAATTACTATTTCACCAATCACCATGATTGAATTGCATGGTTTACAGCTGCTTGGTAGGCGCCGTGTATATTGGAAAAAATGTTTGGCATTGGTGTAGTGTTTGTTGAATTGTGTTGCAGTGTTTGTTGAATCCAACAAGGTCATCAGGCTTTATAAGAGGATATCTCGGGGTGTGAAAGCAAGTACGAGTTTTTCTGAAATTATCACCTAAGGTTAACCAACTAGCTACTGAATTTAAAAAAAGCCATATTAAATGCTTCTAAAACCAATCTTCAAATACGGCACCTGATTTACATTAGTGTCAAGTTAACATCAGACAACACATAGACACAATTATTCTCTTGCCAAGGAACTTCTTGATGCAAAGCAACATGTTTCTTATGAGTTCACACGTAGCTCCGACAACCTTAGAGTCAAATATTTCTAAGCTTAATAAAAAAAAATTCTTCCTTCCTTCCTTATATAGTATGAACATACCCAACAAAAAATAAGGGTAAGATAGTACTATGCAAAAAATCAAAGGCCTCACGTTCGTCAACTATGATATAGGTAAATGGTGAGTTACCGCCATCTGAAACCTGGAAATAAAACACAAGTATCAAAAGATGGATGCCGGAACTTAATAGTTTCCAATCTAAACCTATAAATAATATTCTACATGTCCTTTGTAAACTTAAATATAGAAAATAGTGGATGATTTTTCGGCCAATAACCCTACTTATAATTGAGGCGCTCTTATTGCTAACAAATATGCCCCTGATCATCATCTTAACGATGTTGTTAGTGCAGTCATTCGTCCTTCTTCTCATCACCAGAATATCACCTTATATAAAGGACACTTCATGCTATTCTAAATGGTGAGAGTATAGATCTAGTTAGCATGATTTATAGGAACATCATTTTATGTCGATTACTCTTTCTTATTCTTCGCTACACTATTCCTCATTGATTTTCTCTTGAGATTCTATCATTTTTCGTAATATCTCGTTTTCTTGTCATAATAGAGTTGCTCTTTCACTCTCGTTATTTCCTTTCAAACAAAGTTCATAGCATTCCTCAGCTAACCCTTCCTTCTTTTCTTCTCAAAATACTACTCAATCCACTCATTATAATTTCATTCCAGTTTTTATACTTTTTTTACTTATCTTCTCCTTAGTGATGAGTCTTTTTGTGTAATGAATAATCTCATTCTTAAGTTACACTTATTCAACCAGAATTACGTGAATATGTAAAGGGTTTACGTACTTGCTCAAACTATGGTGACTTTTTACCACCTTGTTCCATTATCACCTATTTATGGTTCAACTATTTCTTCTGTATCAATTAGACCACAACTTGTTAGTTCCAAAGGCAATACACGTTTTGGTAACTCATCCCTTGGATCACTCTCCTCCTTTTTCAGAAACTTTGGTGGAGATAAAACTGACCCTATTGTTACCAAAGTTGTTTACAATTATTTTGTCCCTCCATCACCTGTACAACCTAATGTCCCTTATTGATTTTGGCTAGTTCTTGTGTAATAGTGTTCACTAGGATGATGTTACTGGAGAGGGTGAAAAAGAGTGTTGAACTCATTTTCTTATTATTTTAGTTTATTTCCTTTTTATTTATTGAAATAAATTTTGTAAAATATTGTTTTATTAACGAGAATGAGTTTGGTGTGTTTCTTTGATCTCTGTTTCTAAATGTGTTGCATCTTATTTGTTTGCTTTATTCTTCTTTGTTATGTTGCATAAGTGTCAGAATTATTGCATACTTGTATGTCTTTTCTCCTTCATATGAGTTTTTATTTTTATTTTTTGTGTCAAAAGGGGAAAAGCTTAAGTGCACAACTATGTATTTGTTGCCATATTGTGTTACATAGTGATGCGTGTAGGATTACACTACATCTTGTTGCCTGACTTGCATTCACTTAAGAAAAGTAATGTATGAAGTTAGGGAGAATTGTGTACATTACATGAGTTTTTTCCACATGGTTATATGTGTTTAGCCTATCGATATGTACCTATATAAGGGTAATACGATAGTGTTTGGATAGACCGTACATTATTTCTACATAATATATTCACGAGATATGTGCTTGTTTTGTTTGTGTAGGTTATAGGTGTAAATTGAAGTTATTTAGCTTCAGAAGTGTTGTGTGTGGTTACTTTGAGACCCCGCATTTCAACTTGACAAAGCGTGGATTAGTTAATCTAAAAAGATGGATGAAGCGCACAAGATAGATGCACTTGAATTAGGTGTGTTACTTGGTTTTGGGTTTGCATAAATGTTTTGTTCATAGGAATAAACATCTTTAGGTCATCTTCATGATCATCTCATGTTTGTTGTGCATATGTATTTAGTTGTTCAGTGTTTTGACATGGAAAAGTCAAAGGGAAATAATGTAAGTCCTATAGTCTTTTGTGTCTTTATTGGTTTTTCGTGTGCAAAACACGAAATGTTTATTTTATTCAATTTTTTTGTCTTACTCTATGTAAGGTTGTTTATTGTTGATTAGTAATGTACATACGTACATAATTAGATACACTGTGACTAAACACATGTTATACACACAACATATGGTTGGTTTCTTATTATGCATGCTAGGTTGTGAATGATAATTTTTGTTTTGTTTCAGGTGTGGGTATTTATGAAAATTACTCGATAATTTTGGAAACAAAAAATTTAAATTTTTGACACCTTAACGATGGTGACCTGATGACTTATATAATTTGAAATAATTTATCACTTCTCAACTTTATACTTTAGTCTAATTTAATTATTTTTATTATTTTTTTTTCAAATTTTAAAATAACGAAGATTCAAATTTTTTAGAATAATATCATTTAAGACTTTTAAATTTAAATTAATATTTATTTAAATTAATATATATATATATATAGATTAAAAGAAAAGAAATTAACGGCTGGCTGGAGATATATATTACATATATAGAATATAGAAAGTGGATATATCTAAAAGAAAAGGAGCTGGAGAGAAAACAAAGATAAACGAGAGGGTTTTGGATATATATAGAAAGTAGAACAGGGAGGCAGCCGGGAACCAATAGAGAAAAAAAAAAAAACAAGCAACGCAGGGAGCCGCGAAGGAAGAAAAAAAAAACTGAGGGAGAGAGAAAAGCAACTATGCATATAGAAGAGAAACGCGAAAACATATTCTTTTAACGAGTTAATTTATTTTTAATTTCTTTTAAAAAATTATGTTGAATTGAATTTAATTTTTAACATAAATTAATTTATCTTTATTTTAGTGAAATAATGTAATCTAATTTTGAATTATAATTGATTTTTTATATTAATTTAAATTATTTTTCTTCATGTTTGTCTAATTTATTCTGAGTTTAATGTTTCTAATTTACTGATCATTAATTAGATGATTTTAGTCTTATGATTTACTATCGAAAGAGGAAATTATAAAATAGATTTGAAATATTTCGATATAGATAAATATAGAGATCAAAAGACTTGTATGTGTAGTTTTAAAAATCATTGATCTTAATGCTTTCTTGATTTATTAAATTGCATACTCTTGTGTAAATTAATAAACAATAATACTTTCAATTGACTATCGAAAAAGGTTTTTGGATATTTTTGGAGATTTCTAACAAACAAAAAGAATTAAATTCAATTAGCTAAATGAGTAAAAATAACGAGGGATTAGGTGAAATCGATTTCATAGAAGTTTTTTTTCTCATTAATTTGATTTTCGAACAATATCTTTATTTTCTTTTGCGCATCTTCTTTAATTTTATTTTATTTTAAATTTTAAATACAACAACTTTAGTAGCTTCTCTAAATAAAATTGAGATTATCATAAATATGGTATTTGTCAAAAATATTTTATTAATCCTTGATGACGATACTTTTCTTATCAATTTATTATAAAACTACAATATTGTGCACTTATAGTTTTACACCGATCATGACTATTGATACCTTTGTTGCTTATACAAATACCCTAATCTCTTGGCATTTCTCAAGCAAAAATTGCTTCTGTATCATAAGTTACTTTAACTATATTTCATTATTTATACTACATTGTTGTAGGTAAAATAATGGGCTTGAGTATTTAGAGCTCTTAACTATTTTACAAATATTGTAAGAACAACATTGTGAGATTGGGTTGGATAATATTAGTTCGTGGTACATTATTGAGTGTATTTCCTACATTTGGATATGGTGGTATATGGTTGAGTGTATTTTCCACATTTGACTGTTGATTGTTAGTTGTTTGTGGTTGAGTGTATTTCGTTGTTGGTGGTTCGTAGTTGAGTGTAGTACCTACGATTGGTTGTTCACATTCTGATTTACTTTACTAATCTTCGGTTACTAATCACACTATATTGAGTGGTGTTAGTTTTGTAGGAAAGTTGGGTTCATATGTTAGATCAAGTTGTTACAGAGGTAACAAATGAGAGCAACAATAGGCAGTTGAGGCAATATTCTTGACTGATAGAGGTATTTACATTTATATTTCTATCGAGTTTGTATCTGTTTTATTGCTTAATATATTTGTTTGCTATAGAGTGATTTTCATAAAGAATCTGAGAATTTATCACATTGATAGAAGTTCTACGTGGGTTTTTCTTATTATATATGATGTTGTATATGATCTACTGTTTGATTAATATAATATGAGTTTAAATTGTATATGTTTAAATATATTGAGGTTTAAATTCTGATTATAAAGTTATAATTATTCATTGTATGTTTTCTAAATATTGAATATTATACGTGTGATTTTTGTATATTATTGCGTTGATTATTTGTTAAGTGTTTATCATTTTGTTGTTTACGAGTTTGTAACAAATTCTTAAGAAATAACCTGATTGTGTATTGAGTTTTTGACTCTTTCATATATTTTAAAATTATTTTTATAATAATTTAAATAACATGAAAGATATACAACTAGATTAAGCAAAGAAAAGCAATGAAAGAATCATAATTCTTCTTATACAATCCTTTATACACTTTTTTAGTTAATAAATTCACCTACTTTGGAAAAATGGTCCTAAAGTTTCTATAGGATAGGATTTAAATGATTATCACTATTTTAAAATATAAAATGAATTATTTGTCGTATATTTATTGTAAAAAAGACATTGAATATACAATTAATGATAAGAATACCAAAAAAAAGAAAACCAATATAAAGGACATAAATCTTTTAAGATTTTTTTACCTTAAACCTATTGTATGAAGTTAAAATGATAAGTAGATAAATATTAGTTTAACATAAATTTATATTTACATTAATTATCGTGGTGTTATTTGTGTTCAAATTTATTTAAAAATTAATATTTTTTATTTTTAAAATTATTTAATCACATATTATTTCATAATTATTGTGAATACAAATATAATTATAAATTTATATCTCTCAAAATATTTATGATGATAATTATTAATATTTTTATTTTTATTTTAACTTATATTTATATTTATAATGTGTATGATTGTAAATAATATTAAAACATTTGAAATCATTAATTATAAATGATTAAATTTTAAAATAACAAGTAATTTTATATATAATTGTATAACTCCATATAGAATTATGAAAATAAAACTAAGCATATATTAATAAAACTAATAACTTTTTAAAAAAGAAGTAATTATTATCCATTATCTCATTAATTTCGTAACAAAGATGGTGATTCACATTTTTTAAACGTACGTTTGAATCATTGTACGCATAGCTTAGAAATTAGAGTGCGTGTTGTGAATCCTATGAGGCTTAAGAGTACATTGTACGAATTAAAATAATTAAATGGAAAACGACAGGTCGTTGCTCGATGAAGTATAAAATTAGACCTGAACCAATAATCGGTGCAAATAGATGTACGACAGTGCGTTATGAATCTGTTCTGCAAATTTCTCGTTGATTCTCCTTCTCCCTAATCCTAGTTACTGTTTCGTCCGTCATCCTTATACTAGCTTTCCATTCCCGGCTAATATCCGCGAGTAAGACCGAAGAAGAGGCATTTTTTCTTTACCAAGAAAATTATATTCTGGTCAGCTATCTCAATAGCAGTCTTCTCTCTAACTCTATTTAGTTTTCTTCTTCTTTATAGGCACCTAATATATATTTGTTTTTTGTTGGATCACGTTTTAGTACTGGAATAGTATTTCGTAATCCTTATACTCGTTGTCTTATTTTACTTGACCGAATCAGTTTTTAGGGATATATTATCTTATTTAAGTCTGTATTTTTTTTTTGTTTAGTACTAGTTTCAAGGGTTTGGCATTAAAGGGCTTAGAAATTTTGGTTTATTGATGTAAAATATTCATTTTAAGTTATTTAATTACCCAATTAAACTCATTTTGCGGTGTGGGAGATGATAATTCTGATTTTTTTATCCTTTTGGCATCCTTGTAAGTTCAAGTGTTTTTATCGAGCTTTGGAAATTGCTATATCCATAAAATATTCGAGGTTCTGATTCTGAGTGTAATTTGAGATAATTAGAATTTGGAATTCTTATTTGCCTCACCTTTTTAATAAATTATTCGAGCACTAGGACATATGGGATTTACATATAAGATCATAAATTTGCATATCCATAATAAGACTTCTTTGGTGGTAAATTAGGTTATAGGTATGGAGCTTCTTTAGAGAATTTTCATTCGTCTGGGTTGCCTGAAGAATAGAGAACCATTGCTAAACGAAGAAATGCGAATTTTTTTGAGTTCAGAAGGCTTGAAAGTTAATCAAAACATCGAAATTTGCCAGGCTTCAATGGCCCCGGAGACTTTGCCTAAGTTTCTTGGCTCTAAACAACTTATAAAGAGGCATGAGTTTATAAGAGTGATAATTCAATGCCTAAAGTTATTGGGCTATGAAAAGTCTGCTTCATGTCTGGAATCAGAGTCTGGCATCTCAGAAAAATCTATTGATTTTGAATTTCTGGAGTCTCAGATTCTAAGTGGGAATTGGGATGATTGCATTCGTACCCTTGATGCATTCAGGGATCTGAAAGATGATACAAGAGCTTCTGCTTTGTTTCTTATATTCAAACAGTGTATTTTTGAGTATTTGTGTCGTGGAGATGAATTGTTGGCTTTAGCTATTTTGCAGAGAGAGGTTTCTGCATTGCAAGTGAGCAGAGAGAAAATTCATGATCTTGCTAATACTTTCCTTTCTTCAAAGGAGATGCAGCTGGCTAGAACAGATAATACTATGGTCCGTGAATTGCGAAAAACTTTATTGAAAGAGTTGAGAGAATTACTTCCTCCTCCAATTATTTTGCCTGAGAGAAGGTTGGAACATTTGGTTGAAACTGCTGTTTTGGCTCAAATTGATTCATGCTTGTATCATAATTCAACTTGTGCGGTTTCCATTTACGTGGACCATGCCTGTAGCAGTGATCTTCTTCCTAACGAGACTGTTCAGGTGGGCTTTGCTGGTGAACTTTTTTCTTTTGAATTCTAAGATTCCTGTTCTGACTTTGATAATGATATGCACAGCATGAAAGCATTGGAAAACTATGATCCTTTAGCATGTATTTGGTGATCGGGAGGAAAAACCATTCAAAACTATGCCATAGAGATATTATCCCTCTCCCTCTCTTTTTTTTAATCATGGATGTTGTGTTGCTTGTATTGGAACGCTTTGAGTAAAGTTCTCCTGTATGATGCATTACAGAGAAATGTCCTACGTAAATGGTGTATGATTCAGGAAGCACGCACATGGGATAGTTGAATATTGTTGCATGTGCTTGTTATAGCAGACAACTAGTACAGTTTGTTGTTACAGGGCCAAATATTCATTTGGTTCTTGTCTTCAGTAATCTGCTGGGTTTTTACTTTAGATGTAGTTTTGTCTTCTCTTCTGCAGATCTGCATGATATCAGTTTTTTAGACATTTAAAGCATCAAGTTCCCTTCATTTGCACTCCCTGTGAGTTTCTTTTAATTTGGTTAATTTAGGAAAACATAATAATGATTCTTTAAATATTTCAATATTTTTCATCTGCAGATTTTGACAGAACATAAAAATGAAGTTTGGTTTGTTCAGTTTTCTAATAACGGAGAGTACTTAGCCTCGTCATCAAGTGATTGCACAGCTATCATATGGAAGGTACCATTGAGACATATTAAAAATATTTAGCTCAGTATATAATTCAATTAATGAATGCCGGTTTTCTCTCACCAATGTCATTCCTGTGAATACAAATTCTGGATTTATATCTATGTGCATCTAGTAAATACTTTGGTCTTCTTTAGTACTTTAGTATCTAGAATGAAAAGTGAATGAGAAACGTAACAGCAATGGAATTGAACTAATGAATGGATATACTCTTCCTATTTCAATGTCTTGTTTGACCAATGTAATATAGAAGTATCAGTATAATATGTTGATTTAATTGAATGAGATACATCAATTTCTTCTTGAATGAGGGTAACATTGAAGAAAATAATTGTTCATGTGCTTTAAGTTGAATAAATTGAAAAATGTGATATTTTTTTGTTCAAAATGAGGTTACGAGTGGAAAAGAAAATTTTATTAGTTTAAAAGGAATGCAAAGCTGGAAAAAATTTGTGTTTTAAATGAGAAAAATTGGGACAAAAAACTACTTGTTGTGTTCTAATTGGAAAAAAGTACAAATAAGGACAAAAGACAATGAAATATTAGTATTACTGCCAATCAATCATCACCCTAGAATGGGGGTGTAAAGAAGTAGGTAACATACTATTATTCTTCAAGAAATGAAACTCTATCTTATATTAATTTTTCTTGCCTGCCTTATTGGGCTAGCTTATGATCATTACAGTTTATCAGTTTGCTAATGCCATATAATTCTTTTTTGCATTGCATCAAAGAACATCCTTGCATAATAAACTAATAATTAATATATATATATATATTTTGCCTTGGTTTTGTAATTTTGTGTTTTCCCTCTTTTTTTTTTTTAAATTGTGTTCAAGGAGAATGAACATCATAGTGTTTTTAGCCTTTTGATTTACTTCTTTATTCTCATGGTAGGTGCTGGAAGATGGCAAATTGACTCAGAAACACACTCTACAAAGCCATGAAAAGCCAGTATCTTTTGTTGCATGGAGCCCTGACGACTCAATGTTACTCACATGTGGAAATTTGGAAGCACTCAAGCTATGGGATGTGCAAACAGGTACACTGAAGCACACATTTGGAGATCATGGCTTCATTGTGAGCTCTTGTGCTTGGTTTCCCGACTCAAAACAATTTGTTTGTGGCAGCTCTGATCCCGAAAAGGGCATCTTCAGGTGGGATTGTAGTGGAAATGAGATAAAAGCATGGAGAGGAGCCAGGATGCCCAAAATTGTGGATCTTGCTGTCACACCTGATGGGGAGAATCTTATCACAGTATTTTCAGACAAAGAAATTCGGATTTTAAACATAGGAAATAATACTGAGAGGGTCATCTGCGTCGATCACTCGATCACATCCCTTTCAGTTTCAGGAGATAGCAAGTTCTTTATTGTCAATCTCAACAACCAGGAAATTCATATGTGGGATATGGCTCGAAAGTTGGAGAAACCAATGAAGTATGAGGGTCACCAGCAAAACAAGTATGTGATAAGATCCTGCTTTGGCGGGTTGAATAGCACATTTATTGCTAGTGGTAGTGAGGATTCACAGGTATTCTTATTCCTCATCCAAATTACAATCTTGTGCCTGTACACAATCACAAATACAAATCCTTCTCTCCAATGAGGCAAATTGAACATTAAAAGCTAACAATTATTCTTATCAGGTCTATATTTGGAACAGGCGAAATTCCAGACCAATTGAGGTTTTGGCTGGGCACTCTATGACTGTAAACTGTGTGAGCTGGAATCCTAAGAGGCCTCAAATGTTGGCATCTGCAAGTGACGATCAAACTATTCGTATATGGGGACGTGGAATGCACAATAAGATGCAAACTGAGAAAGATTAGTTATCAAGGACCTATTTCAAAACTGTGTATAGGCTTGTTTGTCATCTTATTCGTTCATAAGTTAGTAAATTTTGTCGCTCTCACTCCAGTTCTGATATGCATTTGTATATCCTTTTCTCTTACTCCACATTACAGTGGTAATCTTGTTTATTCATATTTGCTTATTTATGAGGTATTCAGTATTCTGACGCAACATGATTATTGAAATTTTGTGCCAGATTCTTCTCTTCGTTTTCCTTCTCCCTATAATACATGTAAAATTTGTTTTTTACTGAGAAGCTATGACAAAGCACCAAATCGCCCAAGTTTTGAATTGAAATTGCTTTTATCAGTAAACTGTGTGGATGTTGGTGGAGTGATAAGGTATGTAGACAAAAAAACGCTGGACTTGAGTCACATCTTCCTTTCAAATACTCTGTAGGCGGGGGCGATGAGGTACCTAGCCAGGCAAAATAAGCACATCTACCTTTTTTGTTCTTTTTACTTTATAAAGCACAACTCTCTAAGGGGTTAGGTGAAAGAATTTCAAAAGCATTGATAATGGACAAATCTGCATAATATTAGTACGTTGTTACCATTTGTAATTTTTTTTTTTGAGTTTAAGTTTAAATATTGCCCCTTTTTTTAAATTTTAGGAGTTTTCAACCCTTTAGACCCCAAACAAAGTAGCCTATATGACATAATTGCCTATACTGAGGATAAGAGGGCATTCTGGCCAGTTCAACAAATAAAGGGCATTCTGGTCAAAGTAGACGGACGTCTATAACTTTTTTTTTGTTGTTAACCATATAAAGTGAGTTAAATTCTCCAAGTACTATTAAATACGTAGATAAATATTTTAAAAATTGGAATTTTATTTCATGAAAGATGCTTCTGTCTAAAATCTACTGTCGCCACTTCAATTATTCAATTCAATTCAATAAAAAAATAAAAATAAAAATAAAAGAGGGAAAAAAATAAATAAATTCGTAGCTGTTTCTCCATTCCGAGGAGAGAGAGTTAAGGTAATAGAGATACCAATCCTGGGTTCTGATAATTCGACAATTCCAGTCATAGATTAGAACCCTAGCAGACCATAAATGTGTCTTTCTTTCATTAACTCTCTCTATTTCACCACTGCATCTGAATAACTCCCTATGAAGCACTCCTCAGCTATGGCGGCATCTTCACGATCGCACGAACGCAGCTCTATTTCGGCCTCCTCCTCTAATAACTCTCGCCACGGGTCAGAAATTTTGAATATCTTTTTAATTGATTTGTGCATTCAGTTTATTCGGTTTGTTGGCTTGTAATTTGATTTGTTATGTTATTTTTTATGGAATTTGATTATGAAGACTGGCTGAAACAAATTTTTTTTTTTCGAAGCTTTCTTCGTTCCAATACAACTTGGAGCTCCGAGATCTTGATGGACTGCGTACTTTTAATTTAATTGATTATAACTTGCTTCAAGTCTACTTGTATTTGACGCTATTAAAGCGAATCTGTAGTGCAGGGCTTCATTTTTGTAACAAAACATGCGGCTGATGCTTGTTATATCAATTTTAGGATGCAAATGATCAAGATCGTTAATATATGCTACAGTAGGTACCATTGTATCCAAGTTAGCTTACAAGACATCATTATTGTTTTCTCCCCTTTTCTTGTTCGATGTGCTGAAACTATAAGAGTTCAAGCTCTCAATTCATTCCTCTCCTAAGTTGTATTTTAAGTTTTGGCTACATTGGAGCTTTTTTCCTCTTCTTGTTTCAGGCGGATCTGACTTATATTCAGGCCTGACTTTTGTAGTTAGTTAACACTTTATATATGCATGTCTGTTTCAAATATCCTCAGTCTAGAATGCAATTGAGCTTGGTGCCTTTACGTATACTTGTGCTTACTGACCTTAGCAGTAAAAGTCTTTTACTGATTTGCCAACATTTTCAATATTTTCAGAGAAGGAAATATTTTTAGCCTGATAGCACGGAGGGAAATTTACCCTAGAACAAAACATATTGCAAAAAACCAGTGGGGAGAAGCTTCTAAAAGAGGGGTGGCTAAAAGTGAGAGAGAAAAGGATGCCTGGCGTGGTCTTCTCTCATGGTAGACACTTTTTAATTGTTTTCTTTTTCAATCAGTTTTCAGTTGTTCTATCAGAAAATTTTTCTTGTGGTTTAACAGAAACTTTTTTCCTTTAATAATAGGGTTGAAGCAGAGTCTTTTCAGCATTTATCCGCCAAGTATTGCCCCTTATTGCCTCCACCAAGGTCAACTATTGCAGCAGCATTCAGCCCAGATGGAAGAATGCTTGCTTCTACCCAGTAAGTTTTCCCTTTTGTGTGCCTTTGATATAGAATTATCTTACATTTTTCAATTCGACTCATGCATGTTTTGGATCTTTTGAAAATTGTAGCGGTGACCACACTGTAAAGTTAATTGATTGCCGAACTGGCTCTTGCTTGAAAGTCTTGACTGGTCATAGAAGGACGCCTTGGGTGGTAAGTTTTGTCTGCCCCTATTTATTGTTATAGCTTTGCTATATATTTTCCACACTGGAAAACTAATTAATTCCCGAATTGACTGTTGCTTGAAAGTTTTGACTTGTTATATATGGCTTGGTTGATAAATTTTATGCAGATAGCACGTATATATTGTAAATTTTCTTGATATATCTTTTGTTTGTTGGCCTTGGCTTTGCTTTATGGCTGGCAAAAACCTCAGTGAATAAGCAAAATCTTGATGTAAGCAACTTTCTGTGAAAAGCCTTTTGTGAGTTTGGCCAGGGATGAACCATCCTTTATCCTGTTCCTTAGTTTTCTGTCTTAAAAAAAATGTTTGAATTTACAATTTAGTTTCTTAGGAATTATAATTTTATTTTGTCCTCGTTTGGGTTTAGCATATGTTTTTAAGTATCCTCTATCAATTTGAGATGGTAAGTACATAAAAATAGGTGGAGACACGACTTTTATTCATTAAAAAAAGGTTCGAGGGTCTTGTTTTGAGTTTTAAGTGGCTAGGAGATCTGCAGAAAATCTAGTTAATATAGATTATCGAAACCTAATTGTGTGGGGTTGAAGTTCTCCTTCCTCTCCTGTTTCCATTTCTGTGATTATGGAAATACTAATGGAGCTTCTACAGGTTAGGTTCCATCCATTATATCCTGAAATTCTTGCCAGTGGGAGTTTGGATCATGACGTTCGCTTATGGAATTCACACACATCAGAGTGTATAGGGCATCATGATTTCTGTAATTTCAACATTTACCATCTCATTATCTACTTTCAGTAGTAGGAATTACAATTTTTTATGCTTCTGTACCAATTTATCCCTGCACTTTGGTAAATATATTTGACATGCTTGTACTTTTTAGACCGCCCTATAGCATCCATTGCTTTCCACGCCAAAGGAGAATTTCTTGCAGTTGCATCGGGTCACAAGGTGTTATTTCTTGCCTTCTCTAGACACTCACTTAGGTGTAATTTGCTTGTAGCTCCTAATGGTGTTGTTATAGATGGCTTTAATTGTGTAATATGGGTTGTAGAGTTTATAGCTTTGCATATGAAATACTGCTGCAGTTATACATTTGGGAGTACAATAGGAAAGGTGACTCTTCTACACCTGCCATGATATTGAAGGCGCGACGTTCACTTCGAGCAGTGCATTTTCATCCATATGCTGCCCCATTTCTTTTGACCGCTGAGGTAGCTTGCCTACAATCTATTCATTGTACTGTTTACTCAAGCAAATTGTATTGGTAAAATTATTAGACTGACATGCAGGTCAATGATCTTGACTCTTCTGATTCCTCAATGTCACCAGCAACATCTCCGGGTTACTTGCAATATCCTCCTCCAGCTGTTGTTGTGGCAAATGTTAATCCTAATGAACGGCTTAGTTTGGCTAATGAACTCCCACTAATGTCTTTACCTTTCATGTTTCTACCATCATGTTCAATGGATGATTCAAGAATAGAAGTTCCCCAAAATGTTCAGCATTTTGGTTCAACTAGGATGCAAGTGGATTCTTCTGCTTTAATACAATTCCAAACAGATGCAAATGCATCCAATCAGGACAGTGGGTTGGTTTCTCGTTTGGAGAATGTTCCTGTAGTTTCTTCTGGCTTTCAACCTCGTTTTGAAGATACTGCAAATAGTTCTTTGCCCAACAGAATGGAAACTGATTCTTCAGACCCTATATTGGATGCTATGGAGACTGATGAGGTGCAGCCTGTAGGTACAAGCCATAATGGAAGCTTTATTAACGTAGATGCTATTAGTGGTAGGATACCTGAGCATGCTCAAAGTCGTCCTGAATTCACTGGAACTGGACAACTTCATCAATTTTTTCCTTTCACAAATAATATTCAATGGGAGCTTCCTTTTCTGCAAGGATTGTTGATTGGGCAAAGTCAAGCTGGTCTTCCCTCAATGCATGCCCTCAGTGGCGGTATTCATGAACATTCCGCTCAATCTATCAGTTCTTTTTTGACATCTGACATGCCAACTCATAATGTGGAAGTTGCATTGGCATCATTAGCATTGCCAAGAGGAACCCCCTTATCTGGGATTTCAGGAAGATCCAACTTGCACCACTTGTCACACTTTCGTTTCACTGCATCGGAATCTGAGGATGGTTCTACTCCATTTTCCCTACACAATGGAAGTGATGGCCTACCAATTATAAGTAGAATACAGTCGGAACTTGCTACGTCTTTAGCTACTTCTGCAGCCGCAGAGCTACCTTGTACAGTGAAGCTAAGAGTATGGTCACATGATATAAGAAATCCTTTTGCCCCACTATATGCTGAAAGGTTGCGGTTAATCATACCTCAAGCAGTTCTTTGCAGTGAAATGGGTGCTCATTTCTCACCCTGTGGTAGATATTTAGCTGCCTGTGTTGCATGCATGCTTCCTCAGATGGAAGTTGATGCTGGATTTCAAAGTCAAGTCCACCATCCTGGGGCTTCAACTTCTCCTACACGGCACCCAATCTCTGCTCACCAAGTCATGTATGAACTCAGGATATATTCCCTTGAGGAGGCAACGTAATGCTTCTATCTTTTCATCTTCTCATTTTGTTCATATAATTCTTTTTTGAAATTTTAGGTTGATATTGCCAGTTATTTCGAACAGCTTTGGCACGGTGCTTGTATCTCGTGCTGTTAGAGCTGCCCATTGTTTGACTTCAATCCAGGTCAGTTTATTACAAGAATGGAATTATCTGTTTTTGATTTTTATTTATTTATTTTATCTATATGACAGATTCTTGACCGTCTATGGTGATGTCTATCATGAATAAATTTTAGAGTTAGTTTTTGGTCCCTTTAGAGGTTGATCTGGATGGCAATTTTTCATTATGCATTTCTGGTTTATCTTTTGCTTTCATCGGGCTGAGGTAGATTTTTCTATGTTTTTACTAAATGTAGAAAAAAGGTAATTCATAGCTGTCAAGTGTGATAGATTATGCAAACTTGAGGTCCAGGAGCTGAAGCTTTATAAGCTGGTTCTGGAGATCTTTATGGTTCCATGGTGTGTTATGCGTGTACGACTTAATTACTGATGGGTGTTCTCTCCTTTATATATATTGAGTGTATTATGTGTTCAGCTAGCAACAAGCCTGCCTTCATTCAATGTTTTCTAACTTATTATAATGCAGAAAAAAGGTTCTATTTGTTGTTAGACCTAAAATTATCCGGCTTTGTTTGCCAAAGATAACGAGAATTGGTCATTTGATGTGTCTCAAGTCTCTGAATTTGATGAGATCTCGTGCAGTTTTCACCGACTTCTAAGCACATATTACTTGCCTATGGTCGACGTCATGGTTCTCTCCTCAAAAGCATAGTTATTGATGGTGAAACAACAGTGCCTGTTTATACTGTTCTGGAGGTGAACTTTTATATCCTTGTTATTAATCGTGAATACTATGCGGTTGTTCTTGCGGTTTTATCATCATTTCCATTTTACGTGTCAATGTGTCATTGTTACTTTACTTTTTACCCTGTTAAGCTGGCCAGGAGATCTGGCATGATTTTGATTATCCATAAATTTGAGTTGACACATGACATAGATAGAAGATTAAGAGAGCTCCAGATGTCAAGTAAGAGTTGGATCTGGAGAAGGATCTTAATATCTTATGCGAAGTCCTTCGTAATCTGGAATCATACCTTTGGGCATCGAAGCTGTATTTGGGCATTATAATATACTCTTTAATAGGAAGCAATGTTTGTGTGGGTTATGCAGTTAATATTTTCTCTTTTTGAGGCTACTTTGTTTTCATGGACTTGTCTATAATTCTCTAATTTGGAACATCAACTATAGTCTGTTATATGACTATTTTGCAATGTCTTGCCCATATCTTTGGGAAGGCAGCTTTAGCTAAGTGTGGGCGAGTAAGCATCTTACTTAAGATATGCCTTTCAATTTCATTAGAATTACACCATATTAAGCTACAAAGCGAGCCTTAATTAAAAATAAATTCTAAACAAGTGTTTACCTTTTGAAACTTTCAAGTTGTAAGTTTAAGTCTTTTGCTGTTGTGTACTTTTAGTCATACCGATTGCCATTTTGTAATGTGTTACGTATTTGGCCCTAAGGTGTTATACTTTGTCATTGTTCAGGTTTACAGAGTTTCGGATATGGAACTGGTGACGGTGCTTCCTAGTGCAGAGGATGAGGTTAATGTTGCTTGCTTTCATCCTTTTCCTGGAGGAGGACTCATTTATGGAACTAAGGTTGGTGTTTTCTCTGCTCGAAAAAAATTGGTGTTGGGTTTTCTTCATTTTTCTAACCACTATATCTTACCTTTGATTGGAAATTCAATTTTGATATAAAATGCAGGAAGGCAAGTTGAGGATTCTCCAATTCGATGGTGCTCATGGTGGAAATTGCACTGTATCTAATTATTTTCCTGAGGGGAACATGGCTTTGTAGTATAGTACCAAGGTGGACCTAATTATTTCCTTCTTTTTCCTTTAACTTCTTGGGAGAGGGTACCTCTATATATATATATATATTGCGTCTTCTCGCCAGTGGGTCCATTTTTATTTATATAGATGACATGAAATGCTTTGTTGACTTTCTATGTTGGCAACTGTGAAGTGAATTGCTTCCTTCAGTATGGAATACATTTTATTAATGTTTCTTCCTTGTGCTTGTAGGTTCTGGAACATAGTGCTAGGATGCTAGTGTTCAGTAATGAACCCAGATGAGTTTTTATCAGTCATTCCGACTGTCAATGGTAATATACACTGATCTAATATTTCCTTTGATATTTGTTTGCTTCTGGATTCACCCCCCCCCCCCCCCCCCCCCCCCCCCCCTTTCTATTCACGTGTTCCTCTAGAATTTCCACATGAAACAGGGACATGCTAATGCTAAGTAAGGCCTGTTAGTATTTAGCTGTTGATTGATCTCTTTTATCTTCTAATGTAGTCATATATTGGCCACATGAACAAATCACAAATAAAAATCTGAATTGTTTAAGAATAAATAGGTCGTCCCACTACATGTGCGGTATGCCATTTCATTGCAAGCTTTTTAATTAAAAGTCTAGATGTAGTATTAAGATTAGTGCTATGTACATCAAGTGATGTGTCATTTATTGATTGGATTTGAAGTTAGGATATGGTACCACTAATTAACATTGGGTCAATTAGATTGTTGTATGTGGGTTTTTGTATGCATCAAGTTCAAGTTGTGATAAAAACATTTTTCGCCGAATTAAAAGATATGGTGACTTTGCTAGGAAATTCATGTGTGACTGGATAAGATGCAACTGGTTGGAGTTGACCTTGATTCTGCACCGGCAAAATTTACAAATGTCTTAAACCATGTATCGAATTGTACATTATTTTCTCCCTTTAGTTGTAGCGATGCAACAAAATGTACATTATTATGCCCTTAGTAATTTTAGTCCAAGTTTATTTTCCCCTACATTATGACGTGTTTTCTTTTCTCCTCCATTGGGTTAGTAATGCATGTATCATTCCTTGTAAACGTTCAATGAGAAATGCTCTTTCTCGCTTGGTGATTATTACAAATTTAGCATTTTGATTTAAGATAACCAAGCAATTGATAGTGAAAGTCAAATCAGATAGGTGTTTTTCTTATTAATCAATATATATAAAAAAAATATTTGCATGATTGGAACAAACTTGAAAAGTTTGGTCTGAGGCACGTGCATAATAGCAACAGTTGTCAGTTTCTGATCTTAGAAGCTTGAAATTATAGCAGAGATGGAAAAGCGAATGATCATTAATTTACAATTTCAGAGGGCCAGCTTGAAAGTTTTCAATTTAATGTGATCGTATACCATACCATATGGATTATGTAATTGATTTGTACATTATATACTTTTTAATGAAAATATGCCAACTACAAATCAACCTAACGCAAAAATAAAAACTTTAATATGTTATACTTCAATAATATAATTTTCAATTAATTTAAGAAAGGCTTTGGTACAAAACAAATAGAAATAAAAAAAGAAAAAAAATGATGCAATGAACAATTTTATTCAAGCAATAATATATGTTGGTTTTGATCGAATGCATGCATATTTAAAAATATTAATTAGTTATTTGCTTCATATTTAATGGATTTTAAATTTGATTTATCCAATCTAATCTTACTATAAGATAAAAATCATTAACATTTTTTTAGTTTTGATAGATTTTATTAGGTGTGTTCATCGGATCGAAATCGCTAAGTTTATGCTCATTTGATTCGATCCGAACATCCGATCAGATTGAAACATCTTAATCCACAACCGATCTGATCAACTTTTACATTTGATCAATTCGATCCGTAAAATATTCGAATAGTATTCGATCAATCCGATCAATCCGACTAATAAACTTAATTAATTATATTTTTGAATTAAAAAAATTAAATTTTTACATAAATCATAACATAAAATCATTTTAATTAAAAGAAACCTTAAAAAATCAAATAAAAAGATTAAAATAAGACTAAAATGTTCAAACCTATATAAAACAAAAATAATACAATTAAGTAAATAATGATGTCGATTACAATAGTTATTTTAATAAATTTAACAATTCATTCAAACAATAAACAAAAAGATAGTTCACAATAATCTAAACCTAAATTAATTTGATCATTTCACTCTTTAACATCCATTGGCTATCTTAAAAATAATCTTGTCTTGAATCTTGAGAACAATAGCAAAAAACTTCAATATGTCATCACCTATTAACCATAATTTAAAAAATATTAGTAAATTGATAACTAAATATATATAAAATAATATATGAAATACATATGAAATAAAATAATAATATATCGTACTCAATCAAGGGTTATATCCTTAATGTCTCTCAACATATATACAAAATAGAAGATAATAAAAAGTGATGAGAATATTAAATCATAAGAGAATGATATCAATTACTAATGAAAATTTAAATAATATTACCTGTTTCAATTGCTTCAATATCATAAAGGGAATCACGAATGTTAATTATTGGTGATGATCGAATCCAGTTCTGAGTACAAATAAGTGCTTGGACAGTTTTTGGGGACAATGAGCTTCTAAAAGAATCAATAACCCTCCCCCCGTAGAAAATGCAGACTCAGAAGCTACAATTGATGTACCAGACTTGTTGGATACATACACATACTCCCTTGAACAATATTTACATCTCGCCTTGCGATCTAAGCCTTCACCCACTATATCAAAATGTTTCCAGGTAGAAGAGAGAGGTTTAGAAAACTTTCTCTTACCTTTTCCATCATAGCTATCTATAGAAGGTTCATGTTTGTCATTCAATGCTAGATCTTTAGTTTTTGGTGGATCATTTTGTGGATTTTTATATTGATTTTCAACATCATGGGTAGCGCTTGCACTTCCGGTGGTTGCAAGTGAACTATCCGTAGTAGAGGTATTTTTTTCCATCTAAGATAAAGTGAGACACAATCAACTTAATGCAATAAACACATTGTGTAGAAAAGCAGTTGTTATAATGTAAAGAAGCAGATTTACAACCAAAGTAATACAATTTCCCATATCTCATAGAAGAACAAAATAAATAATGAAAGGCAAAAGTAGGACCAGATATTAGGGAACAAGACATCAGATGTTAACAAATAACAAATCTACACTTAGACAAACAATGCTATCATAAAAAACCAGACATACATAAAGTGGAAGAGATATGATAATGGCATGAATGAAAAAAATCTGCACTTAGACGAGCAAATCATCATGTTCCTCCTATAGATAAACAAGAGTAGACTAATGTTAATCTCAATTTTAGCAACAAACTTCATACTGATATAACATAGTAAATAGAACAAACTTTCCAAACCTCATCAAATTAAATGATCAGAATGTGAACCCTTTAACCAAAAATATATAGCTTAGAAGCATATTTGTAGATTCCAGAATGTAAAGTAGCAGATTTACAGATTTACAGATTTACAGATTTCTAGAATGTAAAGAAACAGATTTCCAGATTTTCAGATTTCTAGAATGTAAAGAAGCAGATTTCTAGATTTACAGATTTATAGATTTCCAGAATGTAAAGAAGCAGATTTACAATCAAAGTAATACAATTTCCCATATCTCATAGAAGAACAATATAAATAATAAAAGGCAAAAGTAGAACCAGATATTACATAGGATGTTAACAAATAACAAATCTGCACTTAGACAAACAATGCTATCATAAAAAACCAGACATACATAAAGTGGAAGAGATATGATAATGCCATGAATGAAAAAAATCTGCACTTAGACAAGAAAATCATCATGTTCCTCTTATAGATAAACAAGAGTAGACTAATGTCAATCTCAATTTTAGCAGCAAACTTCATAATGATATAACATAGTAAATAGAACAAAATTTCCACACCTTATCAAATTAAATTATCAAAATGTGAACCCTCTAATAAAAAATATATAGCTTAGATAGAAGCATATTTGCAGATTCCAGAATGTAAAGAAGTAGATTTATAGATTTACAGTGAGCAGTAGTAAACAACGAAAGCGAAAGGAAAGCAGAACACCGTGGGATTAGCAAAGCGGCGGCGGCAGAACGAAAGCAAGAGTTGGCAAGGGGAGCAAGCGGTGAGTAGGGAGCAACAATGGCGAAAGCGAGAGAGCAAGAGCGGCGAGCGGCAGTAGGAACAGCGGCAAGAAGAGCGGCGACAATGGCGGCAATGAAGCGGAAATGCGGAAGAGAGAAGTAGAGAAGGAGGAGCAGCAACGGCGAGTATGGAGCAACAACGGTGAGTAGGGAGCAACAGCGGCAGCGAGCAGTGAGCAGCAGGGTAGTAGAGAAGCAGAGAAGGAGGAGCAGCAACGAAGTAGAGAATCACAAGCAGTAGCAGCAGAGAAGTAGAGAAGGAGAGAATCCTTCAAGTATGAAACTAGCAATGGAGGAAGGAAGGGAGAAAGAGAGATGGAGGCAGGGAGGCAGAGAGATAGCTGGGAAAATAGGTTAGGTTAAGAATAGATATATGGCTAAGGTTAGGTTAGGTTAGAATAATAATTATGTTTATTAATTATTATATATATATTTTTAAATAATATATTAAATATATATATTTAATTTAATAAATATATATTAATTAAATATATATATAATTAATTTCAGTCATATCGGATCGGATCGAATCGAATGAATCGTAGTGAAATCCGCCATCTGATCCGCACTTAATGGATGAAATTTTTTTCCATCTGATCTGACCATCGAATTGGATTGGATCGGATGAAAAATCAACGGATCGGATGATCGGATGATCGGATTTTTTACACACCCATAGATTTTACGGATTGATCGAAATGAATGAATATTTTATATATTTCTAAAATCGTCCTCAAAATCAAAGAAAATATCAATTAATATAAAATTTGTATGAAACATAAGCTTATAGCTAAAAATCCACAATGAATTTTTTTTAACTAAAGATTGAACCCCCCAAAAAGTATGAAAATGTGAATTATTTATTTATTTAATTTTAATTAAAGATAATTCAGTTTAATATAAAAAAATTATTTAAAAAATTTTACAATTTAATATATGGATTTAAAAACAAAGTTAAGAGAAGATACTACTTATTAAATATAATTAAATTTTTATGAAAATTATAAAATTATACATATAAATTATATTTTTAATTAACTGAGATGAAGCAGGTGTTCCTAAACTCCCCGTACATCCGCACCTCAATGGAAGGCCAACAATATGGGAACGGGCCATCCACTAGTCATTACTGCCCTACAATAATATATCCAACTAAGCATTAAAAATTTGCTTGAGATTGAGATTCCAATATCTGAATAGTATAAATTTGACCCACACAAATTACTTTATGCTTTGATTCCATTCTTTTGCCAAAACTAGAATTATAGTACTTCAAGGCTTAGAAAGAGCCAAAACCATTGCACATTTCATGACCATTCTAGTTTTTACATTGCTAATCGCTGGATATAAAAAGTTGACACACGTTGGTCATGTATTATATGTCAACCCACTTATTAAACGTTGGATTTAAATTAGGTTCAAATATATCTAATCAAATTCATTCCTAATTATTTTTGATATTATAATTATTTTTTATTGTGATTTCGATCTCTATTCATTAGTAAAAATTATTTATCAAATATTAAAATATAATTATTATTATATTATTAATTACTTTATATTGATATTAGAGATAGTACGAATGTTTTCATGCTTGCGTATATTTTGAATCCGTGAAATATGTGAATTTTTTTTAAATTTTTAATTAAATGTATTGTTTCATTTTTAAAGAATTTTTTAACATAATATTTATGAAATTATAAATAAATTCATATATAAATTAATAATATATTCTACTTAAATTTTAAATTTTAAATTTTAATTTTATAAAATTTACTATATCGATAAAATTAAATAATTTAAATATATTTTTACTAAAATATAATAAATATAATATATTTTTAACTAAAAATAAATAATAATTAAAATTTAATAAATATTATTTTTTATTATATATATACTCTTAAATATAAATTTTAAATTTATCATTGATTATTCATAATTTTTCGAGAAGTTATGGTTATTTAAAATATATACTGATGTAAAGAAAGATACTGTATTTTTTGTATTGTTATCGTTGAAGACGATGACTATTAAAAAAATTGGAGTCAGAGTCGGACCGAATATTTTAAGAAATAAAAAGAAGTACAAATCTGACTTTGAATAGACAAGTTATTATTTATTTTATTATTTAAAAAAGGAACGGGAGTTGTATGATTTATCAAAGGATAGCGATCATATGAAAAAAAAAATGAAATTAAAATTTTTGCTGATAAATTGTCATTATTAGTTTTCTCAGAAAAAGTGGAATTAAAGAATCATTTTGACTTGATTTATCAAGTAATAAGAGCAATTAAAAAAGAAGAAGAAGAATCTGACCGGCATTTAAATGCCATGCAGATTTGAATTTTTTTGGGCGATTTTTTTAAACTATAAAAACAGCAAAAGAGTATTACAAACAATATGAATTTATAAGCCCCAACGTCGGTGACTAGGAATTGGCAATAATAATAACAATAAATAAATTACGGTTCGATTATCCATAATTCTTCATACAATTAATTCAATTTTTATTCAATAAATTTTAAAAATTATTACGATATTAGATAAAAATCAAACATGAAATAACAAATACGGTTTAAAATAATCGTACATATCCGTATCTAAAATTAATTATATTTATTTAATTAAATTATATATTAATTAATAATTAAAATTTATTAATTTTTCGGATAAGTATATAAATTTTAAAAAAAAAATTAAGAAAATCTATTTTTTTCAAGTATTTTTTAATAATTGTTTCAAATCGTAACGATTTTTGCGTGATTTTGGATACAAATTTTATAATTCATTTAAGGGACAGTTATATCAATAGTCGTTCCCGCCCGTAGTAATGTCCATTACTATCGGTGACAAATTGTTCTATTTATTATGATTCATTAATATTTAATATTATAAATTTAAATATTAATATAAAATATAATAAATATTTAAAATTAATTGTATTTTATTATATATATATTATGATTACTTAATGATTATTCATGTTAATTTTTATTAAAAATATTTACAAGTATGTTTATTTATGTAATTATTTTATAAATATATATTTATAATATGTTATAAAATTATATATGACATGCATGTAAATGTTATGTTAAGTGATAATTATTTTGAAAAAAAAAATTATTTTTTATACCAAATTTTTTCATATAAACTAAATTAATAAAAATAATTATTTAAATGCAAGAGAGTATAGCGAAATTTTGATTGTGTGGCTTATGATTTATTTTTTAATAATTTTTTTAAATTTGTACAACAAAGTTATACATGTATGATGGTAATATAAATATTTTATATGCATATAGCTTCCAAAAACATGGGATAGATTTGACAAGGGGTGAAAAATTGGATAGCGATAACTATGATAGTTGATGTCGTAAGATTCAATATCTTCTTAATGAACAAAGTATTTTTGAAACACTTGACCATTTCATGATGAGGCTCGAGGAAGGAAAGATTGCATAACACGATGTTGACACCTACAAGACATGGGTTGGCAAAGATCGTAATACATGTTACATTATACTGAGTAGCATGCAAAATGATATTCTTGAAAAACTTGAGCATTGTAAAATTACTCATGAGATGTGGTTGGCTATCAGACAAAGGTTTGATGTCACTTCATTGAATCGATTACGAGGCTTGACTATAAAGTTTGATTCTTATAAGAAGAAACTTAATCATGTGATTAAGCAACATTTAAGAATCATATCAAGCATGATATGTGATATTATTATTGGTGATCATCACCTTATTGATGAACAATAAGTTCAAGTTGTAATTCGCTTTTTTCCACCTACTTGGGAGTGAATGAAACAAAAAAAGTATCCACTATGAAAGTGTAAAAACTTTTAATGATATTTCACGTCACTTAGAGCTTACTGCCTAGAGATTGGTCATATTGATAACTCTACTTTAGATGATGATTTTGACTCAAGAGTGACATCTGGGTCCAAATGCAAGAGAGTTAGAGGTGCTTCGTGAAAAAGAGGAATAGGTAGTGGTAGATATGCTACAAAAGGAGATAAGCCCAAGCACAAGAGAGGTACGAGAAGTGGAAAAAGGAAAGAAATCAAAACTGACATGTTTTAACTATGACAAGTTGGGACACTTTGCTTGTGAGTGCACTGAGCCAAATAAGGTATATCCTAACTTAGTTTCTCGCTTTGAATGCTATGTATCTAGTCAAGTATTTATTGCTCATTCTTTTCATTTTTGGGTTGTAGACTCAGGAGCAATCGACCATAAAGCGAGGATAATGGATGGATACATAGAGTATCATTGAATTCCTAATGGTTAGAACTCCAAGAATTCTACTATAAGTTAGTAGCATGTTAAGTTTAGAATTTGTATTTAAGTTTGATGAACATAGTGTTAATATTTATTTGAAAATTACTTATTATGGTTTTTGTTATATTTCTAATGGTTTGATTGTATTAATCATTGACTACTTGATAACTTTACAAAAGTTGAGCTATTTGATAACTTCTGAACCATTTATTTGTCGTTTTTTTGCTTAAATATCAAGAATAAGCTTAATTTATGTTTAATATGATAATGTTGGTGAAAATATATCAAAAGAATAAAAAATAGGTCAAAAATTAGAACAAATACATGATTGATAAGGGAATATATCAATCTAGACATTTGTAGATCGATCAAAGGTTCATTACTCGACTGATCGACAATAGAGTAGATGGATCGATTGATCGAGTGAAATTATTTTAATGCATTAGCCTTAAATTGAATTCCAACTTTCAATCTCAGCCCTTGGATCAAAGTAATATGAATATTAATCTAATAAGGATCAATTTTAGCCTATTTAATGTACCAAAGGGAGATTATAAACATCACACAATTAAGAATCAAAACCCCAATAGCTACCGAAAAGAGAAAAGAAGAGAAGATTAAAGAAGACATAACTTTGTGAAGGATTCAAAAGAACATTTGTGCTACAAATCAAGAGATTGAGTCTATCTCTTCTTCCTCTCATTTTTTTTATCAATTGTATGTCTTTATTTATGAAAAATCTGAACTTTAAGAACATAATTATATTTAGTTAATTTATTAATCTAGGGATCTTATGAACCCAATTTTTTACTTATGATAATTTAATATTTTATCTCAATTATTATTGTAATTAAATTATATTATTTAATATAATTTTTATAATATTATTTGTTTGACTAACAATTGATATATAGAGGCAATTAAATAGATTTGAGAAAATTATTTAATTATTTGTCTTGATTAAATAGCATACATAATTTATAGGCAGATATATATGATTCTTATATGTGTGATCTATAATTGATGAACTTAATGAGCATTATGTAATCTAATTAACATGAGAGTGTAATTAGGTTAATTACTAAATGATGTGTAGTGTATTACATGCTAGGTAAGATTCAATTGATCATATAATTCATTGATGATTATATTTAGAAATTTTTTAATGATTCACATGTTAGAAAATTAAGAGATTAAAGATTCTTATATCATTTTCTCATATATCTTTGTAATTATTGAGTCTTACGATTTAAAATTATTTGTTATTTATTTTTTAGTATTTTTATCATTTTTATTGTTCAAATAGTATTCGTAATAATTATGTTGGTACTCTTTTATAAGTTACACTACTCTTTTATAAGTTACACAACTCTCTGTGGGATCGATATTCGTACTTAGATATGTTATATTACTTGTACGACCCGTATACTTACAGATTGCATCGTGTTGATCACTACTCTAGCTATAATAATGTTAATCACTACCCTTTCGCTAAGGTCACCTTATCCACATGCGAACCTTGCCTCATGAAAAAGGTAACAAGAAAACTTTTTAGGAAACTAAAAGAGCATCCAAACCATTACAACTTATCTATTCAGATATATGTAGCCTAATGAATGTGAAGGCAAGACATGGTTCTTCCCATTTCATTACATTTAGGATGATTTTACATGTTTTGGTCACATCTATTTGATCTTTTATAAATCTAATGCATTAGATTACTTTAGATGCTATCTTACAGAAGCTGAAAATAAATTAGAAAAGAGCATTAAGGCTTTAAGAACCAATTGAAGTCGTGAGTTTCTATCTAAGCTATCCAAAAAGCTTTGTGAAGAAAAATGAATTATGAGAAAATTGATGATGTCTTATACTCCGTACCAAAATGGTGTAACAGAAAAGATGAATCATACATTGTTGGATATGGTTAGGTCGATGATAGCTCAAGTTAATCTTCCATTCTCTTATGGGGGAGATGCTTTATTAACAATTGTTTACATCCTTAACCAAGTGCCTTCAAAATCAATTCCTTCTACCCCATTATGAATTATAAACTAGTAGAAAATTCGATCTAAGTGTTCTACGACCTTGGGATTTGATAGCTTACATACATAATATTTCTCATAAGTATGGGAAATTGAATCCTAGAGATAAGAAAAGTATATTCAAAGGGTTTTATACTTATTAGTGAGTATACAGATGAAAGTGTAAATGAAATAGAGTCACATGATGCAGTATTTTTAGAAAAAGAATTTCCTACTAAGAGTGAAGTAAACAATGGCTCAGAATTATATGAACTTCAGGATCCAAAAGATGTTGTTCTCAATATTCCAATCTATGTTGAAGAAGAACTTATTCATGCTTTTGATAATAGTGAGAGCGATATACCTAATGATGGGAAAAATGATTTGGGATTCCTGTAAACTGGGGTTGTGTAGAAGTAAACGTGGGAAAATTCCCTGTTATCATTTTGAGATTAAAAGGGAAGCTTTTATGGTAACTCTACATGATGAAGATGAGCCTAAGATAGTAAATGAAGTTTTTATTTCTCCTAATAGTTAAAAATGGATTTTTGCAATGAATTGGATTTGGTTAGCCTCCGCTTGGGCATGACACTATTGGGAATAAATGGACATTCAAAATTAAACGAAAGTCTAAGTGTTCCATTGATAGGCGTATAACTTGCTTGGTGGCAAAAGATTACACTCAAGAGGAAAAAGTAGATTATGAGGAAACTTTTTCACTAGTGGTTATCGATTTGCCTTATGTTGGCTATTATTGTACACCTTGATTTGAAACTGCATCAAATGGATTGTTAAAATTACATTTCTAAATGAAAAACTAGATGAAGTGATCTGTATGGATCGACCTGAGGGCAATATGGTGACTGGTGAGAGAAAAAAAGGACAAAATTTGTAGACTTTGTTGATCCCTATATGGCCTAAAACAAACATCTAGGCAATGATATCGAGTTATTTTTTCTTTTGAGTATACGATTATTGATGAAGACTACTATATATATGTCAAACGTTCTAAAGGTAGTTTCATAATTTTGTTATTATATGTTGACGACATACTACTAGATAGTAATAGTAAAGAGATGATTGTCACCAATAAACGATGGTTATCTTCAAATTTTGTATTAAAAGACATGAGTGAGACCAATTATGTGCTTAGAATTAAGATATTTAGGGATCGAGCTTAGAGACTACTCAATTTGTCTCAAGAGCCTTATATACATAAAATTCTTTAGAGTTTCCAAATGCAAAATTGCAAACCAATTCACACTCTTGTTGCTAAAGTTGAAAGCTTGAGCCTCAAGATAAGACCTATGACTTCTGAAAAAAAAAAGAGATGACATGGCTTGTGTACCATATTTTAATGCTATTAGGAGTCTGATGTATGCTTATCTTGACATATGTTATGTAGTTGGACTGGTTAATAGATATCAGTCTAACCCTGGGTTTGTTCATTAGAAAATAGTCAAGAGAATATTATGATATCTCAAAGGGACTACTGATTACGTGCTCTGTTATCAAAGTTCAAATTTTCACATTTTTGGCTATATTGATGTTGATTCAAGTGGTGATATAGATGAGCGTAAATATATGTCTAGACATGCTTTCCTCCTTGATAGAGGAGCTATCTCTTAAAGTAGTAAAAAACAATCATGTTTGCCTTATCTATTATGGAGACAAAGTTTGTGGTTTGCACTGTTATAGTGCAAAAAGCAGTTTGGTTAAGGAGATTTTTTCAGCACATTGGAATTATTGTTAATGCCTTGGATCCTATAATTATTTGTTGTGATAGTATAGTTGCATTAGCATATATTAATGATCCTAAACATACTAATATAAAATACTGCTTCATTAGAGATATTATTACAAGTGGATAAGTGACTTTGGAATATATAACTACTAATCACATGGTTGTAGACCCTATGACTAAATCGATAGTCAGAGATTCTTTTGTGGCTTATACTAAGACATTAAGGGTACGTAGATTATGATTTATGTATTTGATGTTTTTTGATTTGTTTGAAATTATTTACATTATATATTATATTTTAGGTATGTTCATATATAATTTCTTACATTTTGAAAATATTGGTATAGATGAGCATAAATATATGTCTGGATATGCTTTCCATCTTGTTAGAGGAGCTATCTCTTGGAGTAGTAAAAGACAATCATGTTTGTCTTATCTACTATGGAGACAAAGTTTATGACTTGCACTACTATAGTGGTAGTTTGGTTAAGGAGAATTTCCATCTTGTTAGAGGAGTTATCTCTTGGAGTAGTAAAAAACAATCATGTTTGTCTTATCTACTATGGAGACAAAGTTTATGACTTGCACTACTATAGTGGTAGTTTGGTTAAGGAGAATTTTTCAGCAATTGGAATTGCTGCTAATGCCTTAGATTTTATAATTATTCGTTGTGATAGTATGGTTGCAGTATCATATATGAAGGATCCTAAATATCATAAAAAATTGAAACACATTGATATAAAATACCGTTTCATCAGATACATTGTTGCAAGTGGAGAAGTGACTTTGGAATATATAACTACTAATCGCATGGTTGCAAATCCTACGACTAAACTGATAGTGAGAGATTCTTTTGTGGCTCACATTAAGACACTAGGGCTACGTAGACTGTGATTTATGTATTTGATGTTTCTTGATTTGTTTGAAACTATTTACATTATATATAATATTTGAGACATGTTTATATACAATTTCTTGTATTTTGAAAATATTGGTATAGCATGCACATATATATGCTAGGAAAGTACGTCAATAGGTTAAATTAACTTTCTTACATGAGCAATCACCTTATGGTGCTTAAGTGAGAGTGAACAAAAATAAGACACATTAAGATATTAGTACGATAATAGCTAATTGAGTAAAAATGTCATCTTGGTTTTCACATTGAGACCTAGATGATATTTATTTAGAAATGATCTATAATGGGTATATGCATTTCCCATTAAACTTATATATAGTGCGAGATATGAATTTCAAAGGCATTTGTTATCATGATGGTATATTTAAGAATTCAGATTAAATGTTATGGAAGCATTAAAATCAAGATCCGAATAATGTTTTGAGCATTAACATGGTTTTATATTAGTAGGATAATTTCACTATAGCATATATTTCATATTACATGTGTTAGTGACCACATATGAAGGTGAGCGAATGAATCCTTACTTCGTCACCATACGAGTTTTATAAATTATCATTGTGTCATTTGATACCTTTGATTATGTCATAGAGTAATGAATCGATGTTAAGCTACTTTAGTATACTATTTATGACTATGCTTGATTTGATTTTATGAAACTTTGTTAGAAAATCAAAATATTTTAAGTAAAATAACATGGGAGCAATGAAAAGATTATTTGAGATCACATGTGTATTTTATACTTGTTGTCGATAATTTGTATTGCATCAATTAAGATACAATATATATACGAATATAAAATCAAACTCTTGAGAGGTTAAGTACTATTTTTTTATGAAGAATCAAACTTACTAAAATTTAATGTGATTAAATGAATTTGGGGCATTTAAAGACACCATATATACAATAACGTTTTTGTTTGTATTGATAAGAATTTATGTCTTCATGTTGACTTAAAATTAAATTGTTAGTATAGAACTCTTACATATATGTGTATTTACATAACATCATGTACTCCATTTAGGAGTGAAAAATAGATGATTTTGGACATAGGTCCAAACGGATTGCCTATAAATGTATCCGATCTAATTTATTAAATATTATCCAAGTAATTTAATTTAAAAAAATAAAAACATTTAGATAATAATTAAAAGAGAAAAAATGCTTTGCAATTACTTTGTTTTTGTCTTTATAAAAGGCATTGTTTTGTAAAAAAAAAAAAGATAGATAAAAAAAAAGTATATATTTTTTTCTTGCTATTAAAGATAAAAAGGAAAAAAATATTTAGATTGTGAATTGATAAATTTTAATATTTTTAATGTTTAAATTTTTTCTGTTAACTATGGGCAAAACTGCCGGTAGTGCAAGATATATATAGAGCTTTAGAATCCGCACGATTAGAAAAATATTAGTGTAAATATATACTTTAGATTCTTAGTCTCACCTAAGCTATTATCTTTGATTCAAAGACATAAACTCAGGCGTCCTTTTTGAATTATAATGATTTGTTATTAAGACAAAATATCCCGACACGTAAATATAAGCATTTAATTAGGGTAAGCAGTTAAAAAATATTTTATTTAGATAAAATAGGTGAAAAAAACAAAAATAAATATGCAAGTAAAATTTAATAAAACATTGAAAAATTAAAAAAATCGTAAAAATTTTAATAAAAAAATAACATATCAATAATATTAAAATTTTTAAATAAATAATCATAATTACATTTAAACTACCTTAAATTAGATAATATTTAATTTAAAATAATATATTAATTTTTTAATAATAAAAATATATAAATTAAAATATTATTTTCATAATTATAAATTTTAATAACGTTATTATTGATAGTTTTCCTAAAACTCGAAATAGAATTACCTTTTAAAATTCAGTTTTTTTTAACATTAAAGATTTTTTTAAAAGTAATTTCAGAGGAAAAGGGTGATTTCAAGAGGAATCACATATAAGATACACTTTCTGATACCTAAATATGCTTATTATAACCTTTTTTATTTCGCCTTGAAGCATTTTTTACTGTTAAAATATTTTTACAGAATCTCATATAAACAAAAAAAAAACGATTATAAAAAACTTTATTTTCTTTTATCATATATAAAACATTTGAGATTTATAAGGGCTATCATAAATTTTTCTAAACTTAATTTTCAGATTTAGAGGCTATAACTATTATCAGTTTATCTTTTACTGTTAATTAGATATTTTGCGTAAACGGACAAAGGCGGTGTCTGAATGATTGCCTACAAAAGAAATAATTCCTTTTTCCTTTCAGTAAAAATATTAATAGGAAAATAATTATAAATAATATTATTAATAAATATATCTATAAAAAATATATTAAATTAATTATAATTATAATAAATAGAGTTTAATTATAATTATAATATAGAATGAAATATTATAAAAATCCTTTATATTAAAAAAATTATATCATTTAATTTTTTATATTATAAAATATATCATTTAATTTTTTAATAATTTTAGGATAAGTAGAAGACATTAAGATTACTATAACTTTAATAAAAGTTCAATTTTTTTTTATAATTATTAATAAAAATAATTTTTATTTTTTTAAATTTTGTACAAAAATAAATGAGATATTTTTCTTTAATAAATAAATGTCTTCTCTGGGTAAAAGAAAACAATAATATCAAGAGTTGACTAGTCAAAGGAACAATAAATGCTTACTTATAGTCGCAAGGAAGATTACTTTCTTTGAATGAATCCCATTGATAATTTGTTTTCCCATTCTTTGACTCAAACTATAATTGACTGATAAGAGATAGAGAAAAAAAATAAGTAAATAAATAAAATTCCTGAGAAATTAAGGGAAATATAGTGAAACAAGAAAGAAGATACTAGTGATGACTGTTAAATACTATGAAGAAGAAAAAGAAGAAGATGAAGATGAAGATGAAGATGATGAGGATTCAAATTTATAGAATTTATCAACAGCAATAGAGACATCCCAAGTACAACTAAGTCCCTTTGGAATAGTCACAAGGTCTCCAGCTCCAAACTCCACAAATTCTAGTGAGCCTTTTGGGTATGCCTTTACCTTCCCTTTTACTAAATAACACGTCTCTTCTGCATCAAACTTCAATCGGTACTTCCCTGGTGAACAACCCCATCTTTTTTTTTTTTTGGTGGAGAGAAAAAAATAAGAAACATAAAAAAGAAAGAAAGAATAAAAGGCATACTAGAGAATCATAAAGGCTTACTTGGGCCAACAGTTGATGTTCAACTCGGATAAACGAGCTTCAGATGGGTTTTTCTCAACACTAATTCTTAAATTTGTTGAGGAATTTGAGTTATATTCTGTAGCCATGAAAGAGTGTTTTTCAAAAAAATTGATTCTCTTTTTCTTCTATTTCTTTCATTGATTGGTTTTGGGTTTTATAAATAGAGAGAGGGCACTTAGATCGACTCATAAAGAATAAACAAAGTAATCAAATTTATGCGGAAGAAGAAGGATAAGGGATCTTAGGATCACTTTGGAGGCAAAGGGCTTGGCAGAGACAGCATATTGGTTTCCTCCCATTATTAACCTTTGACTTTATCCTAACATGACTTGTCATACTCACACGTTTTCCCCACGTACTTGAAAAAATGTCTCACAATTTCTATAAAAAAAAATTATTTTAAAACTTTAAAAAAATATTATTTATACTATTAAACAAATAATAATATTTATTAAAGCCAACCCATGCACTGGCATGAGCTTAAACATGTATTTATCACATTTAAATTGTTTATTATATTTTAAATATATTATATTTATTGATTTAAAATATAAGTAGTAAAACATTGAATATAAAAATACAAATAGTATACTGATTTTTTTTATTTAATTTTTTAAAATATTATTTTATTTATATAAATATAATGGGCATAAATAATAATTTATAATATTTTAACACGTACAACAAATTCATTTTAGTAAATCAATTATTTGTGATTTTTTTTAAGATAAAGAGAGCACTTATTAGGACCTAAAGCTGAGCCTAAAGAAAAAGCTGAGCCTAAAATTAATATGATATAAACATAAAATTAATATGATATATATTAAATTAATTAAGATAAAGAGAGTATTACATGTCAAAAAGCTGAGCCTAAATAAAAATAATTTTTTTATTTATCAAGTTTTAATTCATATAAGTTCTGATGTGTCATATTCTTGTATTAGGTTATATTTATGTCATTTTTGGTTAACATCAAAGGAATGTGCATTTCTCCTTACTATATGCAAAAAGAGATCACTTATTAGGACCTTGGGTTAACATAGAGTGTGGTAATCTTTGGTCGATTTAAGTAATTGATAATAATGAAAAAAATGAGTCTCTTTTGTGATTTTGAGAGAAAAAGTGAAGACATAGAGATATTATAAATGCATTGTTTATATCAGTTAATAAATATCTAAAGCTCCTTTTGAAGTGTACAATATGAGTATATGAGAATAAGATATACTTGATATTGGTTACTCACCAATTAGTGTCTATCACATACTTGTGTGGGAATAATTTTATTATTTTCTTACCATCCAAGCATAGTACATTATACCTTACATACATTTGCATCTTCATGCGTAAGAAGTTATCTCATGGATACTAGAGTGATGAAAAGACACGATCAAGTTTCGTCACCTTGGGTACATGCGGGATAGATTGAGATGACTTGCGGATGGTCATAGTTGAGTACAGGGGTAGAGGTCTTGCGGGTGGCCATCCATTGAGGGTGTGTTTGGTGAGGTGTCGTTTGAAGAGGCTTTGTTTGGCAGGATGCTATCAAGGAGGCTCTGTTTGGCAAGTTTCTATTTAGGGGGCCTTGTCCAACGGGTTTCCATTAGCTGTCGTTTGATGACACTCTGTTAAGTAGAGTCCTATTTAATGGTTATCTATTTGGTAGCTTTCTTTCTAGAAATTCCTTGTCTGATAGCTTTCTAACTAGCGATGGTCTTTGCAACAAGGTGTTATCTAGCGATGGCCAATAGTGGGTCACATTGAACGTTATGTTCAGACATTTGGTGCCATCACGATTTTATTCACGAGGACCAATTGGGCATCGATTTTATATAAGGAGATTTATAGACTAATGGTGGTTTTGATGAAAACTCAGTTAGTGTTCCATTATGTCATTTAGGTTCCAACGAGGATAAGTTTACTTTTTTTACCATTCATCGGTATGAGTCTAGGATGTTAGATCTTTTACTTGATAAGTTAAGAGAGACATTTCATATTCCACAATCCATTGTGTTGATGCCTCGGGTTCTTAGTACTATTTCTAGTGATAATCTTTTTAATAAAGGTACATTTTCGATAGATTTTCTATTTTCTTGGTTAAGGTTTCCCTTCCCACATATTATGTGGGAGTTCTTGTCTTTTGTTGGCACTGCTCCATCCTAGTTCCTGCCTAATAGTTACATGATATTGATGGCTTGTTGGGTGCTTTGGAAAGAGCATAAGAGAGAGTTGATAATGGAAGTGTTCATTTATTGTTACCATTTACAACTTTCAGGTAGATATGGGGCTGATATTACCTCAAGCTTTATGAGAACTATATTTTTATTGAGGATCTTCCAGCTACCAACAAGGGGTGTAGAGATGTTTTCTTCACTTTTGTGGGAGACTTTAACATGGTTATGCTCGAAATTCCTTCCACACCCATGATATTCCTTAGGAATGATAGAATGGATAAGACTTAGCTTTATTTTGTGTCAACTCATTTTTTAACCCATTTTTTTTGTATGCAATTCATTGGCATCATGGCAATCCTTCCAAGGATGAAAAGGGGTTTATAGAGTACTTGTATAAGGAGCATATGTGGAAGCATAGTAGTGACCCACTTGGTCTTCCAAAAAGAATTGCTTATTGGAGTTTGGACCCTTTTGTTAATTTCCCTAAGACTAACAGCCCCCAACTATCGATCGTAAGTTATCTCTTCTTAGAGAGTTAGGTCCTAAAGCACCCTAAATAGGGTCATCAAGCGCCCAGGTGGGCCTAAGAGGAAAATAGCTACTTTGATAGGGTTGATGGTAATTGAGCCCAGGATCATTGAGGCACGATCGATGCAGGTTGTTACTCTTCCAATTATCATTTATATTGTGTCATATGCATGAGTTTATTTACACCTAACATGTTCTTTCTTGTAGTGTAATGTAGACAATTGTTTCAAGTGACAGTAAAAAATGATAAAAGTTTAAATTTATAAAGCAATTAGGGTCAAAATAAAATGTAATCATATTTTCATTGTATAATAATTATATTTGTGTAGTGTTAACCTATTGTGTTAAATTTGTTATATTTGCGCTCTAATGAAAAAAATAAAAAAAAATAATTTTTATTTTTATATTTTTAAAATAAAAATATTTAAAAAAATTATTTAATCAAAACCCTCATTTTGCCGAAGCCCTAGGCAATTGCCTAATTTTTAAATTAATTACTAAAGTGTCACTTCAAAATGTTTGTAGGAACTTTATACCGACCTCAATGTTTCTCTTTAAACTACTTTTAATTAAATCATTTTATTTTCAAATCACTTCTCTTGAAACCACCTCTAAGAAAAGCATATCTATAAGTTTGAAATGAAATATTAAAAGTGGTTTTGAATGATATTTTGATAATTATTTTTAGATGTGAGCATATATTCAAAACTAATTTTCCTAAAAGTAAATATTAATTACTTATCTTAAAAGCATAAATAGTATTTATCAAACTTTTGAAAGCGCTTTTTATAAAGATTGTCAAAAATTAATAAAAGTACTTTCATCTATTTAAAAATACTTTCAATCAAAAAGAGAACAAGTGCCTAATAGACCCAAAATTTTTTAAATAACTTGTTACTCTCTATTCCCTTCGGAAAAAAATACCATATGTATTGTTTTTTTTATGTCAAATAATTATAATTCATACTTATCAATTCGTTCCACGGTCTTTTTAGCCTTGAACACCTATCAACTACAAATAAAAAAATCAATGAAATAACAAAGTTGATTGAATAAATATCTAAATTATATTTTTTTCATATAAATTTTTTCACCCAAATATTTATGGGTTGGGTTGGATTAGATTTTTCAAAAGTAAACAATTATACCTCATATATTATTATTTTATTATAATATATTTTTTAAAATTTCATAACTTTTTATTAATGAGTGTTTATTGATGAGTGCTTAAAAAACACTAAAATTATCATGATTTAATATACTTTAATTAATTAAATAGATTTATATTTTTATGTTTTATCATATATTTTATATAAATTTATCTTTTCAAAATCACATATATTTTTATTATTTTTCAAGTATTTTCATCCAAAAATAACTTAAAGACACGAAAAAAAATATTAGAGGCAATACATCATAAATATATTGGAAAAATAAATAAGAAAAAGTAAAAAAAGTGAATTTTTTTGGGATAAAATGGGTCAAAATGGCCAAAAATGTCAAAATGATCGAAATCCTACGCGTAGCATCCCACCCACGACGTGTCACGCGCGCACCAACACACTCCTCGTAGTGTCCCATGCTCGCCAACCGCCCGTCTGTCGAGATTTTTACACCCTATATACGCGCCAACCTGTCCAAACACGTCCAAATTCAAATTTTGAAATATTTTATCCTTTTTTTGGCTTTTTCTTCACCTATAAAATGACTCTCTTCTTCCGTTGTAAAACATACAATTTTCTTAGTACTCTCTCTCTCTGGCTTTATCTTTCTAGAAAGTTTTCATTTTTTTTAGTTTTTAGTTTTTAAGTTCTTCTCTTTTTGAGAAGAACTAGCTATATTTTTATAAATTTTTAGTTTTTGATTCAATAAGCAGATATGCAAATCCGTTTGGAGGTTTTTCAACAACAGAATTAGCATCAAACTATTATAAGGATTTTATTAAGGTATAATTTTAATAGATTTTTTAAAGTTATCTTTTTATGTTTTATTCTTATATGTTATATTTAATTTGTGTGTGATTAAATTTAACATTGATGGTTGTTTGTAAATATGATATAATAATAATTTTGTTATGTTTGCAAAATATTAAATAGGTAAAACATTTCTATAAAATAAATTGATTTTGTTTTTATTCAAGATTTTATATTAAGGATATTAAAGATAAATATATTATTTTTTATTACAAACTTAAATCTGAAAATTAGATTATAAGGTTTAATTATCCGGTCTGATTTAGAGTAATGCTTTTTATTTGTTGATACAATCGCTTGATAGTTAGAGTGATGTTTTATTTCAAAAATTTTTAGAATAACTAATATTTGAAAATGCATTGAAAACATATTTTCAGTAATGATTTTAAAACTTGAAAGTTAATATTCAGATAATTAAATTCTTAAGTTTAATTTAGACATCTTGAATAAAGTTTAAAATGTCTAACCCTACCAAAGGTAGCATTTAAATTATTCATTTTAAATCTCTTAGAAAAAATGAATTAATTTAATTAACAAAATTAGTTACTAACTCTACCCATAGATGTTAATTGATTTATTTAATTAACAAAAAAATTTTAACCTCACTAAAGGTGGTATTCATATAAAAAAGAAAAAATCAATAAATATAAGTTTATATCTTTAAAAACTTAAATAATATGAACAAGCATAATTAACTTAATTATTATATCCTTAAATACTCAACTGTTATAAATGATAAATATTTGCATTGTTGTTTATTGAATCCATATCTATATTTATTTTTATGTTTTTAGATTTGAAAAAAATACAAAATCCCAAAATATCGTGAAAGGATATTTATGATTTAATTTTGTTTTTAAAAGTTTGAATAATAAATTAAAAACTACATATATTCATTTCTTAGATCGACCTTGTAAATATATTTATCATTTTCTATGAAATGATTCATTCACTTGCGAGAGTTTTACAAATTATAAAACCACAAAGGGTATTTTGCAAGATCGGTATTTGTAATGCCAGTCTTGTGACTCATCATTTGTGTGTACTTCCTGTGTACAAAACATGGAGTCTATTTATTTTACTCAATGTTCTGTCTTCTTCTGTATATAGTTGGTTGATGCAAATCAATAACGCATACACGCATTTAGTTAAGAAAACTATGATTGAAAATATGTTTACACACACCACAAGGTTAGTTTTCGTAATGTGCATACTAGGTGGAACGCTCGAGTGAACCAATATTTTTGCTTATGTTTTTTACTTGGTTCAAGTGTTGATATTTATGAAAATTACTCAATAATTTTTGGAACAAAAAAATATGATTTTTGGTATCTCGCCTCACTTTTCGACAAAGGCTTCATCACACCCCTCGACATTGTTGTGATAAAATGGTCAGCAAGGACCATGGAAAAGTTATGGTGAGATTGGTCATGAGCTTGGATAATTTCTATAAATACCTCATATTTTCTTATTTCTCGTCTAGGAAATATGTAGAAGAGTTTTGTCAAATTAAAATATCAATTTTTTTTTATTTTCGAATCATTATTACTTTAAGTGTTTTTAGGTATTAATGATTTGTGAATGTGTAGACAAAATTGTGTTCTTAAGTGGTGAGTGCTTAAGGTAATGTTTGCAAGTGGATATTTGTGAGGAGCTTATATGGCTGTAAGATGTGTATTGGTTGTTATTTTCATAATAAAACTTTTTCTTTTGTTAGAACAATTTTGTGAGAATGTGTTAAGCTAATTTTTTTAAGTTTTTATATAGTTGGTTTTGTGCTATAGTGTTGTGGGTAAAATAGAATGCTTAATGTTGAGCTCTTACCTATTTTTTTTCTATGTGAGACAACACTGTGAGATTGGTTTGGGTTGTTGTGATGAGATATCAAATCGTTAGTTATGTGTGGTATATGAATTGATTTTTTATCTTTAGTTTGTGGTAGATTGTTTGTCCCTGTATGATTATTGGTGATTTTGGGAACTTCTCAAGGTTAAAATTTCATTCTAGTTGATTTCATTGATCCATGGTTAAGTATATATATGTATGAAAAATAGCTCCAAATTAGTGTATATATGTATTTTTTTAAAATCCTAAGAATTTTTTTTCTTTTTTTAAATATAACTAGACTATCAGTGTATCTAAATAAAGTGATAATTTATTAATTATTTTATATAATTTAAAATAAATAAATAAATAATTAACCCAACTCACATCTCTAATAAGTTAACCCCAACTATCATTATATTTTCCTAAAATTAAAAATTAAAAATGACAAACAAGTTATAGTTCTTATGATGTCATAAATTAACACTAAATTTTTTTTATTTATCCTATTTATATTTCAATGATTTTTCAAAGGGTCTATTAAAAGCATTTAATTAAGAAAAGCATAGGTACCTTTTTCTCACGCACCACGTTCAGTTTCTTGTGACCTTTCCCCCTTTACCTTTCAGAGGATAAGAGCGAGTGAACAATTTCCTCTTTCATTCCTCCGCCACACAAATAATATAATTCTATCATTTTAATTTTAATTTCTTAAAATTAAAAATTGGTCAATTTCAATCACATGTGTCTTTCTTTTGTATAAACATATATAGCATACAAAATGAACAATTACTAAAGCTTCCTCTGAATATAGCGGTGTTCTTTATTTGTTTCTTTCCATAATACACACCATGTGTTTTTAGAAATACATATGTTAGAGGTTTGTTGAATCAATAGCTTGTTTTTAATTTGGAAAGTTCTATGTAATCTGCAATTACAAGGCCAGTGTTAATCTTTACAGAATTCATCCACAGAAAGGACAGTAAATAGAAGTAAAAGCTATATTTATTGGAAAACATCATGTTGCTAAAAAGCTCATCAACTCCAGTTCTTGGGTCTCTTCCCTCCTCCTTCTCAGACAGTCCAAACAACAATACCAATCACTATGAGACCAAGCAAACACCACCAACCATTCATCACAATCACAACAAGTTCTCATTTTACCGATCTGGGTCTCTTAATTTCAGTACAGTATCTTGCCATTCCTCTCCTATTTCTCCCTCCTTTGAACACAAAGGCTTTAGAAGAGCTCAATCTGAAGGAAACTTGGAGGGACTACTAGCCTATGCTTCTTGCAGAAACAATGAAGATCGATTCTATGATTCATACCAACACATTAATTTTCCAAGGAGACCCAAGTGCTCCATGTTGCAAACTATTCCTTCTTTCCCCGTCCATAGTCCTAATGGTGCTATTGAATATGATGAAGAAGAAGATAGAGATGTAGATGATGATGAAGAGAGAGAAACTTTTGAGGAAAATAAGGAACATATAGAGAGAGATGTACCTGTGGTAGCTATGGCAGGTACTTATTATGGTCTGAAGGATGGTAAGGTGAATAAAGTGAAATTTGCTGAGGAAGTGAGAGATATGGATGAGATCTGGAATGCATTTGATGAAAGGGACATGGTGGGTCAAGAAATGTACCTTGCAAAAGGGTTAGGGATTGGAGGAGGTGGAGGTGGAGGTAGTGGTCGAGAATTTAGCTTAGGTGGCTCTGGTGGAGATGAAGGGGATGATCATGATATTGAAGAGTATTATAAGAAGATGGTGGACGAAAATCCTGGAAACCCTTTGTTTCTCAGAAACTATGCTCAACTTTTGTATCAGGTAAGTCCTACTAGAACTTTTGCTGCACTTTTTTTGCTATAATTTTTTTAACAACATGCCAAAAAGAATTTGGGAAATTACAAAAATTGATATTCTTAAAATTTATAACAATAAAAATAGTAAACATTGAAAGAAATCTATTTGGACTAGTGAATTGGTTTAAATGCCAGTGTTTGAGTCTCTCTCTACTGATTCTTGAACAGTCCAATGGGGATCTTCGTAAGGCAGAAGAATATTACTCCAGGGCAATTCTAGCAGATCCTAAAGATGGTGAGATTTTATCACAATATGCCAAATTAACATGGGAGCTACACCATGACCAGCATAGGACTACAAGCTATTTTGAACGTGCAGTTCAAGCCTCACCTGAAGATAGGTATTGTATATTTCTGGACTTTTTGATTCATTGTGTTTTAAAAGTGTTTCCGATAAAGGTCACGGATTGACCGAGGCCTTTCCCTCTTGAATTTTTCAGTTACGTTCAAGCAGCATATGCTAGTTTCCTATGGGATACAGAAGTGGACGATGATAACTCTAATGTTGGAAAAAACCTAGACTTCATTCATACACATCTTGGCAGAGAAACCACGGCCTTTACAAGTGCTTGAAATTCCATTAAACTCAAACCAAACCGGTAAAGCTTGGCTACAAATGTATATAAGAATAATTATAAAGATTCGGTGTAAAGTGACTAGTTATTGAAGGTTTTTTTTTTTTCAAAGTAAGAGTATTGGAGTTGTTTTTAAGTAGCTTGGAATTTGAATACAATGTCCATCCGTTATATACAATGGCTTGATGAAATATGAATCTAGGTGATGAGGTATAAAGATCAAATTTGCTGTATTTCTTGGTACAACAAAGAAACTTAAGTTTGAATCTAATGAAAGCAACTGTCAAGAAAAGCTTGAAAAAATGGGAGAGAGAGAGGAATGCGTTGTTTAATTTGATATCAGGTCTTTTTTGGAATCCCATACATGTAAGCATTATACTGAGTTAAGAGAATGGCAAGAACACATCACGTATGAAGAACAAAATCATAATTAAAAGTTTCAATCCACAAACAACATTCTATCCTCAGAATATAGATTCTGAGCCCCCCAATTTGCCACTTGAATTGCGTGGTAAAAACCATTCGAGGGGCAAAAATATATCCGCATCCATATAAAACACTCAAACCGTACAACAATATCTTCACCGTAACCATGAGAATGAAAATACTACATCCAGATCTTGCTATCAAAAGCTTTATTTATAATCACTCCTTAAAGGATTTTCCTTTTATCATTCAATCATATCTTGAACCACGCGGATGGAAGCCATTGCCTCTGATTCGATTGTAATCACTGCTGACCAAGTTACTGCCTCTGCCGCCCAAGCTACGCCCACCAAAACGTCCCCTGGTGGAATCAGTTGGGTAACTGCCCCTGCCTCTTCCCCTTCCTGCCCAACCAAAATGATTCAAATGCATCAGCCATAAATCAAGGAGAAGAATGATCTGCCTTTAAAGAATTCTTCCAGTCTCTAATCATGAGAAATGTCCCATAAGATAACCAGGGAAAATAGTAAGCAGAGGCTATACAAGCCTAACATGATGTGACAACGAAAAGTTCAATAAGGATGAGTTAAGATCTGATTGATTTAGTCTTTTGAGAATGTTATATGATACATTCCTAAATGCACCTCCAAGATAAACTTAAGTAGATTCTATAATAAATATAAAGAAAAAGGCGAATAAATTTGTATACTTACTTCCTCCTCGAGAAACACCACTGCTGTTTGGTCTCCGCTCCTCGATATATACTTGTCTTCCAGCCAACTGAATAGGAGATGCCTACAGCAAAAATAAAATATTAAAAAGGAAAATATTGCATCTATAACACAAATCTCAAAATGATTTCCATAGTCAGAAGCAGGAGCAGGATAATTGCCTCACAATCTTACAAGAGACCATCCAAAAGAAAGAACTAAGTTACTGAAGTAACAACATTCAACAACAAAAATTATTACCATTAATGCATTGTGAACCCCAGCAATATCTTCAAACTCAACAAATGCATAACAAACTCCAATATCCTGGATCACGAAATTGTATTTAGCTTCTGGGCGGATCATTAAAAGAAACAATTTGAAAATAGATCATAATCTGACCGTACGGCTCCGAATGAACACCCCATCAGGCTTAATTTGGCCAAAGTTCTTAAACTCGTGCTCGATTTCAGCTTCGGTGACATCAGGAGACAGGTTTCTGACATAGACAGACTTCGGTTCACCTGGAAAAATAATTGACAGTTTCTCATTACAGGCTCAATATTGAAAGGCTTGAAATAAACTTCAAAGTTATAGACTCAAATATGCAATATCCTAAAATATGATCATTTTACCAATACAAAAATGTTATGTAGAGAACGTAAGAGCGTTCCACCTCGCCATTTATTACCCCAGAATAATTTTGCATGACAAAGATTACATCCATCATAAAAACCCGGCCCGAAACTATTTGGATGACACGTAAATCAACGAAATTTGTCAAAAAATAGATGAAATGCATGGTACGGTGCAGGAAGATGGTGAAACAATACCATTAGAAAACCTAAAAGGAACTGTATTGTGCAGCAAAAAATATATGAATGGGGGATAAACCTTCTACTTCTTGTGCAAAGCCTTCCTCTGCTGCCTCTAATCCAGATTCAGGTACAGCTGAGAAAGCAGTGTTTGAATGTTGCACGGGAGGCTGTGGTGTGTGATTCCACTCTGAAACAGTTTGGGAACTCCAAGAAGGTTGAGCAACAATTGATGGAGAAGGTTGCCCTTTCGCCACTTGCAGCTATCAATGTTATATACATAAGGTGAGTTTTACAACAAAATAAGGGTGAACAAACAAAGACAAGGATACGTATGCAACTCCACTAAATGACACATCCGTAGAACCATCACATGCAAAGATCCAAATACGAAAAATCATGTGAGCACACACAAACACACACAAAAGAAACAAACTTCTTAGAATTGGTACATACAATAGATGCATATGTTTTCTTTGGAGGTTCTCCCACTGGTTCATCAACAACCACGGAGCTTGTTTCATGCACATTGTTCACCGCACCCTGGAATGAAACAGATGTTTCTTCTGCTGGAAGAGTTTCCTCAACCACAACTTCTGTCTCAAACTCATGTTGCTGTTGCTCTGGAACACTGTACTTATCAATAGGATCATCCTCTATGTGAACAGAGTTCATGTACTCCCTGGCCTCTTCCTCTAAAACATAATCAGAAACTGTAAAAACACAAAGTAAGACGAGGGGGAAGCAAGTAAACAAAAAAATTAGGAAGGGGCAGAGCTGGGCAGAGCTATCACATAGACAGATGACGACAAAATTTACTATGATAATGTGCCATAGCCATTTAGGTATTGCTAATCCTTCCTACAAATAAAAAGGGAAAATTTTATCTGAACTTTCATAGGAAAATGTGCCCCCTTCCCCCCCTGGTTATAAAATATGTCTACATCTTAGCACAACGCAATATAATCCATTTTGATTCATAGATGTTGTCACAATATAAACCATTTTAAATTGCTAAAGGAAAAAGGATGACTCAAGCAGAATACTAGTCACATTACCTGGTGGTTCTGGATGAGGACTAGCAGCATTCAGCTGGGGGTCAAAATAATTTTCTGACAGCAGGGATGTTGGATGTTGATAAATCGTCCCATCATCAACAAACTGAAAGACATCATTAAGAACAAAATAACCTTTCTCCTGAGGAGCCAGAAAAAACATCTGGACAAATTTCCTTCTCCCACTGAATTCCTTGGACTTTACAGTACCAGAGATCACCACCAGAATACCTCTGTTCCAAGAATCAAGGGAATTGATTGTCTTAATCTCAATTGAAGTAAAATTGAGTGACATGATACGTGTATGAATTTGCTGCAAACAAAAAGGCAAAATTAGAATTCCAATTAGGAAATTACTCAGTAAGAACAAGAAGACTTTCAAGGATGATAATAGCTTATTCCTAAAAACAAATAAAACATATACTTATATTTTATAAAGCACACACATAATCAACACTAAATTTATAAAATCAGTTTCAAGAAGCTGGTCTCCATATCACATTCAAATACACTCTGTTGTAGGCTATGGCATACTATTCAGAGCAAGGGGCCAGCTAATATATATATAGATTCCCATGTAAGTCAAAAAGCAGTTAACTTCGCATAATTTCTTTGTATTGTTTCTTTTAACAGAGCCAATATGAGATTTTATCACTCCATAAGTGTAAGCAAATCATGATATAATAATCACATCCCCCGAAACAACATAATATATATATTCTAACAGGGAAAGAACATATAAAGCTTAAATATTTAGCAGCATACAATATTTTTAAAGCTCAATGACGATAGAAGAAAATAGAGGTCAATGCACTAACTATTTATGAATAAAACATTAAAAATCCAATGCTACTTAATCAATCAAAGTACCATTCTTCCATGTAAATTAAAAAAATACATCTTAAAAAAATAAATAAACATTATCTTAAAAAGAAGGGAAAAGAGCAAAATAACTTATCGCCGTATTGCTCCATTAATCTGGAATATCATTAATGCCTAAAAGAGAGAGAGAGAGAGAGAGAGAGAGTACAACCACTGCAGAAAATAATTATTCACGAGTATCATCAAACTAAGAACTTCCATAGAATTATACCATAATAGAGGAAGCCTGATCAGTCGAATCGCCATCGATACGAATCATAGAGCTGGCATCGGAGTAGAACTGATGAACATGGTCGGGTTGTTGCTGAAGAACCTGATAATACTGTCCCACAAAGTACGAACCAACCTGCAAAATCCAAACCACACGGAAAACACATTATTTCTATACATACGCTTCAACGACAATCGCATGTCGTACACAATCGTAGACATATCAATGACTTTTCCATTGAATCTAACCTGAACAGCAGTAACAGGAGTCGAATAAGCCGAAGCCATGGCTGCCGTTCTCAGCAAAAGAACAAGCAGGGACAAATGAAATGCACCAAAACCCTAATCGCCCACAGATCGACAAAACACCAAAGGAATAGGGTACCCTAAATCCAAGGGATTACGATACTTTTGGGTTTCTTTATCCTTTTACTGATGTATAGTCCACTCAATCCACGCTAATAATATAAGATTCAAAAGGAACTCAGACTTGGAAAGAAAAAAGAAAATGAAAAAGAGGAAAAAAGCTAGAGAGAGAAAATTTCCAGAGAAGAGAAAGGATAATCCAAGCTGACTATTAAATCTGAGCTGAGTCCACAGTTACTGGGTAGCGTTGCCTGAGACTCTAAGTAATGGGCTTTGTGTTTTGGGTATTTGATTGAAGGACTTGGGGCTGTGGATGTGAAAAACAATTATTGGGGATTTATAGGGAATTTGAAAATAACATCTCAACTTTAGCAGCTAGCTTAGGCATCTAAAAAATAAAATGGTCATATTATATCCTTTCTACATTGAAAGTACGTTTATACTTCTTATTTTAAGAATTAAAATATTAACAAAAATGAACTGCAAAATAAAAACAAATCTTGTTAAGAAAATGAAAAAGAGAAATAATTTTATTGAATCATTTTTGCTTCTCTAGTTTGTTTTTCGCTCCAATTTACATATATCTCAAAGCATATACCGAATAATAACAATAATAATAGTAAACTAAATCTTTGTTGCATAAAAGGGGAAGTTAATTAAGTTATTCCTTTTGTTTTAAATCATAACCACTTATTTTTAGTGTAGCGTAAAATTGTCATTTGAATATTGTTTGGGTAGCAAGTTGCTCTCTAGATGATCGCACATGTTTATTAACTTAAATTTATGTTACCGATTTTTTTTGTGAATAATATAATTCATTTATTTTAAAATGTTACGTTATAAAGACAAAACACTACATTTAGGTCATATTTTGTTTACAAAATAAAAAAAAAATGAGAATGATAATTAAACTAAATATCAAGTAAATAATAATATTATTATTGTAATGTTTGATTTAACGATCATTAGAATCAAAGAATAAATTAATATTTCAATGTCTGACTTATAATCGTAATAAAATAAAAAATATTATAGTTTAATGGAGTATAAATAATATCATTTAGTTATTATTTTTTAAATAATTATTTTTTTAAAGTATTATTTAATCTTAAAAAAAATAAAACAAGAAAAAATATTTTTAATAATTTTTTATTTTATATTATTTACAAAATGACACCAAATTATTAATATATAGTAATAAAATTTTATTATTAATCCACCGTATCAATATCGAATATCACGTCATCAAAATTAAAAAAATAATTTAAGATTTAAGAATTAAAGTTTAAGATTTTAGGGCTAGATTTAAGATTTAAAATTTAAAATTTAAAGACAATTAAAATAATACATTTTTACATCATGGAAGAATGAAATAATAATTGTTAAAGGGGATGTGAAATAATTATGTCTTTTAGGAATTGTTTCCTTTACATTATATATCTATGACAACCATACTTAAGAATGTGTGAAAACAATTCTATTCCCAGAGAAAACTACCATAAATAATTAGAGAAACAATTTTTTAAAATAAAAATAGAAAAAAATGAAAGAAAAAAAAAATATATATATATATATATAACTATTTGTCATCATAGTGACACTTCTCAATGGTGGCCTTTGTCGCTAGTTTTCACGGGTTTGGTCGTTTGGGCATAACTGTACCACCCTAAATTGATAGATATGGAAAAAGAACCGCTGACAAACTGCCACGAACACCATACCTATAAGTATTCCAATTTACAAGGAAAAAAAATGTGAATTTTTGTGGAGCCAATTTTCTGAGAAACATCCAATAACATGGGCAATTCCTCATTAACATGTGAACTTTTGTGAAACTTTAACTTCAAATCTACATTACAATTTGCAACTGCCAACAAAAATAGATCACTAAACCACTAACTCTATCATTTTTTTCCTCCTGTCTTCCTACAATCCTTCTAGCTAAATGCCTAAAACATTGGAGCACTTAGAAAAAGGTATGAACTACGAACCAAGGTAGAAACGAAAGCCAACCAAATGTTGAAAGTTCAAAATAAAAATAAAAAAAATGCTGACAGGGAGGGCATCAAAGTTATAACGGCATGGCAAGAAGTATTTTTTTGACTCAATAGTAGCTTCCATAATAAGCAGGAGCGGCTGAAGAAGGTTGGTGAGCTGGAGTCAGTGTAGATGCTGCAGCAGGTTGTGCATAACTTTGTTGAGGAAAGGTATGCTGGAAATATAGTAAAAATGTCAATCTAAGGGTGTAAACATCATAAGATGCATGATACACAGGTCAGATGGTTTTCCGGGAAGGGTTCTAAGAAAAAAATGATTATACAAGGTAATTTTGTATGTTTAATGTGACATCTTTGGCATAAGAATATTTTATGGAACAAGAACGAGCTTTTTATTTAAAACCCTAACAGTGGTTCCACAATAACATATGGTTACTTTTGGCATATAATGCTTCGGCATTCAAGTTGCTAAGAAACAATCACAAACAAATCTACCGAACATCCAAACATTGAGGTGGTTTGCTTAGTGGTCAAACCACACCAAGTAATGTTTTATCTTATTAACAAAACATCCAAATATTGAAAGCCAATTATACCAAAATTACACACATGAAACACATCATTCTAAAGAATCTAAAAAGAAACTAATATTGTCAATTAATGGGAGGGAAAAAAGGAAGAAAAATTCATTTAGAGCAAAGCATCTTGGTGGGCATTGTATGGCTATGGCCACAGTAGATATCAAAATTTTCTATTCCATCATTTTGAAGCAAGATCCATATACCAGAGGTAGAAATGCAGCATGTAATCATGGTGAGAGTTGAAATGGTAAAAAAGATTAGGCAATTAAATGCATGTTGAGTACCTGAGCAGGATATGTTGGAGGATATGTGGCATAAGCATCATTTTGTGGTGCCAGTGTTGGCACTTGCGGGGCGGTGTAGCCATATGCACTATATGCAACAGCCTAATTCAAAAGATTCAAGGGAAAACATCAAACGACCTAAGTATAACACCCTTTTTAGTTTTTTTGCTATAATCACTAAACTGTCACATGGACATGCTTCTTTCTTCAGACTTTGGTAATAACATCAGAGAGGAAACACAGTAACATCATTTTAAAAAAATGAACATACAATACTGTTTCCCCTTCTGCAGGGAAGTTGACAGTTTATGGGAAATAAAAAGAAAAAAAGTAGCAGAAGAAAACTGGAGAAATTAAGAAGATACGTCCATAAAATGTGTTTCTGAAGCTAATAGAAGTGGCTGATAAAGCACGAGAATATTTTTCAAGCATCACTTTTGCAATATATTTTAATTAGGATATGCATTCCTAAACTTTACACAAGCAAGATAAACTTTGAAAAGCTACATCTCAAGTTGACATCACATACCATAACTAATGCAAATATTTTTTTACTATAAGACCATAACTACTGCAAATAACTGAGCTACCAAACTTCTTGGTTCTTTAGAAACAGGTTAGTAAGTGATCCCAATGTATTATAAAGTTTATAGCTAGACAGAGGAACCAAAAGGAGGAAAAGGAACCTTTCCCTATAATTAAAATTACCTGTTGAGCATAACCAGGAGTCCACTGTTGTCCCTGGGCTTGTGTAGCTGGAGGCCAACCTTGAGGTTGAACACCATAACCAGCAACCCACTGGTTTTGTGCATTCGGATATGCTCCTATTAAGGAATGTCCAGATGAAGCTACACCAGAATAAGTCTTGGCTATCTTTGTTTTATCTGATGCTTGATAATCTTCAGCACTGCGCTTTTTCAACTCAGATGTGCTCCTATGGGGTAAGAAGAATTTGGCATGTCTATCCTCTGCCTTCTTTATAGACCCTGCATCTCCAAAGAGATTCAGAAACTGCAAAGCAATTTCTAATCATATGAGAAGATGAAGCTAACACTTTTTTTAAAGAATTTGGTAGGATTATAAACACAGCATAAAATATTTTTCAGAGCTAAAGTTGAGTTCACGCTTATCTACAATCATAAGATATAGACTGCCAAGCGAAAACCCCACTGACTGCAGCAAGTTTCACATTCAAAGGTACTTGCTTTAATCCCTAAAAGAAAAACATCAAAATGTTTCTGCCTCCACCAAGCAAACCCCCACACCAAACTATGGAGAAAGAGACCAGAGAGAGAGAGAGAATGTGGAGGACCGATCTCTGAACTAAATGCATGCTTAATATTAGAGATAGAGAAAAGAGGAAGGGGAGCTAAAGCTATGATGTATTTTATGATCTAAATAAAACTGACAAAGCATTCATATCTGACTAAATGAAAAGAAAATGCCATATCTACCTCCAGAAAGATGCAAGATAGCTCCTCTCTATCACCAATGCTTGCAATAATGGAACTCTCTGAATTTGGATCTATGAACTTCACAACCAACAAGTCGATGTAATTAATTTGCTTTGATTGTGATTGTATTGATTCAAAATGTATTAGGGCCTGCATATATCACAAAAGCAGAAACATATTAGCTACATACCAATTTAATCAAATTATCATAATAGGGATGGGAGGGAGTTAGGAAGACCTCAAGAAGAGGTTTAGACAATTGAACATGCTCAAGGGCTTCAGCCAGAATTTCCCTAGCTTTCTCAGCATTCCCAAATGCCTAAAAACAAGATCGTCAGTTAAAACAAGAACTGAAGAATAAAAAAGTTACACAATTAAAACGATAACTTTCACTTAGAATCAACAAAGAACAAAGAAAGCAAGTAAGCATGCATCAAAACGACACATTTTTTAACATACCAAGTATACAAACCGTGAGAACTGAGCAAACAATATAGACAATGTCTGTGAATGTTCTTTTCCCTTTTCAATGGCAATGGCCTGCTCATATAGAGAACAGGCAACTTCCAGGTTTCCCTGTAAAAGTAAAAGAAATGACTGAATTCGAACATAAAACATTTACACATGAATATAAAAACCCCTGGCATGCTTAAACCTACCAGCCGCTTTTCCATGTTTGCATGCTTTACTATTGCTTCAAGAAGACCAGGTGAAATTTCAGAATGTACATGTTGATAGGCAGCACGAGCACCAGATATATCCTCATTCTGCTCTTTGAACCTAGCAGCAAAAATATGAATCTCCGGTTGTCTCTGTTAAAATTTCAGCAGTACACAAGGTATGCATTAGAACAAATACCATAACTCCAACTAGATTTAAACAAAAAGGTATGATCATGTAAAAGAGTAAAAGCAGAATCTATGCATTCTAAACCCTATAAGGAAACATGCTCCCTAGAAAACGGCATCAGTAGATCCATGACATAATGTAATCGCACAAGGAATTCATTATTTGGTTGAGGAAATTCTTAGTAATGTAGACGAAAATGATTAATGGAGAAATTTAAAGAAGAGAATTTATTACCATTCTGAGTCTATCTTACTACCTAACCTTCACTACTAATCAGTACCCAGATCACTGAGCTCCAAAAATATGTACTAGCATGTTTACTTTTCTCCATTTTACAGTGAAAATATGACTACGTACAACAGAAAAAACATGCTTTCCTCTTCTCAGATAAATATTTTTCATATACCCTGAAAAGCATATCTAAGATTAACTACAAAAGTCAAGTATCCAGGATGTAGAATCCATACCTTCACAAAAACTTGGGTTGCACGAGCAAGTGCATTATTTGCAAGATCCAAGCTTCCACCAGCTTCCATGCATAGCACATATCTAATCCAATACTCGGGATAATTTGCACATGCAATTAGGCATCTCTCATACAGCTTGACCACCTAATTCATCAAAATATTAACATAGATACAGAATTGTTCTAATCTTAATGGCCAAAAACAAACGGATGAAAAAAAAACACAAAAGAAATGCATATGAAATACTTCAAGAGGGGAACAAATGAAAGTTTGAAATGCTTGGCCAAAAAGAAACATAACTGAAGGCCCATAATTTAGTATCAATTCAATTTCCCCTTAAAGAAGTAGCTATGTCCAATGCTTTAACCAATAAAGCATGCAGGTAATATTATTTGTCAATATTAAACTAGACTAAAAAAAAACTCACTTAAATACCTTGTTAAAATCACCCTCTCTTTCAATGAAATCAAGATAATCATGCCAATTTTCAAGCTCTGCAGAATTGAGGGGCCGCACATGAAAATAGGGCCTCCTTATAGCTGTTTCAAAACCAATGATCTTAGAATCGAACTCTTTAGCTTTCTTATACATCTCTTCTCTAATGGTGATATACTTCTCCAACTCCTCTGCTTCTGTTAATCCAGCACTTACACATTTTGAAGATTGATTCACAACATCTGAATTAACCTCAACCCCATTTACTAGGTTACTTAACTCAGAAGGTGCACCTGCTACAGCTGCCCCAACAGCAGCTTCCTCACCAGTCTTCAATTCTGAGAGAGGCCGATTTGCAACTAACTCCTTAAAGCTGTCACCAGAACACAAAAACATCTTTAAAAAGTCATAAACAAGTAAATCCTCTTCAACCCACGGATAATCTTTTCAAATGGCACAAAAATGAAGAAAATGATGAGAAATATTCTAAACTTGATTGCAAATAAGTCAAAAGAGGATTTTTACGAATGTATCTGAAAAAATCAGGACAGCTAAAGATGGCCAGCCTCTTAACATATACGATAGTATAATTTTATGAACCATGCTAAAACACATTGTGCTCAAATAAGCCCTAGAATTTTATTGACACAGCAGAACACAACCCTGCTCACCACAGAGATCTTTTACCAAGTGATAACTACTCATGCTTGCGTCAATACCATAATAGTCGTAGATCAATTTAGTGCATCAAAGTGTAAGGAAAAAAAGGACCGCCAAAACGAAGTAACCTGCCCTACCAACAATTAATTTTTATGCCTCCAAAAATAATGGCAACTACCTCTAATAAAAATCTATAGAACCACAACAAATGAATCAAGCAGATAATTGTACACGAACGAAAAATACGTAACTAAATTTACAAGTGATAATATTACTATCAAGTAAATAAATACTAGACTACATTCAACATGAATAAATAAATAAGAGCAAAATTCAATAATAAATTACCTGTTGAAATGCCGATCCAGTTGTTGATTTGGATTCTCTAATATTCTAGTGTAAATATCAGCAAGGTGACCCCAGTTCTGCTGCAAGTACTCATATTCAATATACTTATCCCATAGGGGGTAAGAAAGGTAATCTGACCCAACATAAGCCAATCCTCGATCAAACAACCTGAAAAGCCACCACAGTAGGAAATATAATCATATGAAGCCAGTATCCAATCAGGTGCTCTAAAAACATCCATAAATTGGACCTGGATTTACTAATGTTGAAGGACAAGAACAATTCACTCAACAGCACATGACACTTCCAAATGCTGCATTTACCTTCCTGAAAAATAACCATACAGTGTCCGAGAAATCATGCACTGATAGAGGCCATCTTAGCCTTTAATCGGACGAGATCTTCCCAGCAGCAATTTGCATAACCACAGAGTGTCCAGTTAAGTAACAGCCAAAATTCATTGGTGACTAGAATACTACAACTCAGTCAACTGGAGATAAAGGGAGATAGACAGGAACATTGATGCCAAATTATAGAAACTGATCCTAAAATTATAAAAACAGCTAAAGATCATGGTAGCCTCAAAATCAAGGGATTGCACAACAGAAGAATAGTCTGAAGTGCATTCCCATTAAACCTTTCGCCATATATGTCAGAAATCACTGTTGCAGGGATACTGAAAGAAGGTTAGAAAGAAAGCATGGGCAAAAGAAAATTTCACTTGAAAAACATCCGTTACTCATGAATTTCTAATGCAGGATCAACAATATCATTGAGAAAATGCACAATTTTACCTTCTAACAGTGTCTGGATCTCCATAGGTGCTTATGGAAAATATGCAGTAATGCAACCAAATGTCTACTGAATATGTAACATTTTGAACTGCTCGCTCATAGACCTCAACAACTTTATCCATGTTGTCCATACGAGCTTCATGGTCTGCATACTTCTTCCAGTATCCATAACACAATGGAAATTCTGCTAAAAAAGCATCATAAACCTTCCGGATCTTCAATATGTTATTCTGCACATATTGAATTCATAAACCTTCTTTGAATTCACATGTTATTTAAGCATCAAAATAAAATAGTTAATTTGACAACTCTTGGTCTGTTGCTACAAAGAAGAGGAGCAAGGAGGTTAAAATGAGCAGCACAGTGATTCAACCATAGCATAGATAATAAGCTGACTTACCTCTGCAACATTCTCTGTTTCATCAATTAAAGCAGTCCAAGCATTGAAATCAAAAAAATTAGCTCTGACAATGTTCCAGAGCCTTTCTTCTTCAGCTGAAACAGCTGAAATCACAAATAAATGAATAAATTGTGAAATATGTATGAGTTTCTACTCCTGTATATACTCAACAAACAATTGAAAGTACAACACTGAGGAAACAAATGGTATAAAAGATTAATCAATAAAGTAAACAGCAAGAAACTTTGAAGGCATATTATTTTGCGATTGTCACATTAATAAGGCCACACAACGTTAAGAAAATCACAGAGCATCTAATAACAACACACACTACCAAAAGAAATATGCCAAGAAAGACATACCAGAGCCATCCACATACTGTCGTGCATCAACAGCTCCAACCACATGATCTGAAACATCTCCATTCTCAGTTAGCACACTGGTCCCCACAGCACTATCAGCATTTCCATTTACAGAAAAATCATAACCAGCAGCTTGAGTTGACCCCATGGCTTCATTTCCAGCAGCTTGAGTTGACCCCATGGCTTCATTTCCAGCAGCTTGAGTTGACCCCATGGCTTCATTTCCAGCAGCTTGAGTTGACCCCATGGCTTCATTTCCAGCAGCTTGAGTTGACCCCATAGCTTCATTTCCAGCAGCAGCAACACTGCCACCGGAATCAATCATCCCAACAGCAGTTTTCGTTTCATACGAGTTAGCAACTAGAGATTCTTGCATATGTGAACTAGAATCAACATTAACTGTATTTGAATCACCTAAATTACCACCAGATGCAGAATAAGCAACATCTGTAGGAGCAGAAGAAGTAGAAATATCTTCAGCAGCCTCAGAAGGCAAAGCACCAGAAACATTTAGGCTTACATCAGCATAGCCAGTAGAAGGGAAGCCTGCTGATGTGCAAACCATCACCGTTGATGTCTGAGCAACCACGGTTTCACTGTCCACCATTCTAAACTATTTTTCCACTCGATACTGCAATGGAACACAGAATCTAAATAAAACTAAAAAGTGTTTACAGATAGAATTTGCAGCCAAAATTTCAAATTAACTTCCACAAATTAAGCCACGTATCAGCTAAATAAAAATTGATGCATGCTTGTAGACTTTACTTAAACATAAATTTTAGCACAAAACAGCTGCAAAAACACCGTTAAATTACTCCAAATTCCAATTATTTCGTCTGAGTTTCACGATGAAGAAGAAAAAGAAGAATAGACAAGCTAGTAAAATAATAGCAAAAACTGAAACTAACGCCAAATATAGAAAATAGTGAAGCAATCAGATCCAAACAAAAAATCACAGCTTATGCGTCCAACTAATGGGAAATTTAGCACACAAAAAACCCTAGTCAGGTAAGAATCGCTAATAACGGTAAAGGAACGAAGTGAAAAGCGTACCTTAGGGTGAAAGACGGCACCGTTTAATGAGAGTTCTACAAGGGAACTTCAGAGATAACGGAGAGATTCTTGTAGCTCCTTTGTAGCTAAAATCTTTTTGTGGTAAAAGAAACGGTTCGAGCTCGATATAGAGAAGTGAGAGGACGAGGACGAGGGCGACGACGAATGGGTTCGGTGCCCGTATGAGTATATTCGCGTAATATGAGCTGATGAGAATTTTATTACGGTTTAATTATACTGTTTATTTTTTAATATTTATTAAAAAATATATTTAATGTTAAAAAAATTAAATCTTAATATAATTTTTATCTATTATATTATTTAAAAAACTAACATTAATTTTTATTTTTTAATTATTTAACACATATTTTTAAATAAAATAAAAAATATATTTTATATATAATTAAATGTATATAAAAAAATTAATATAGATAAATTTTAATTAATTATAATTTTAATATTATAATAAATATTTTTATCTTAAATTTTTAAGAAAAAAAATTGTTAAATTTTTAAGAATGATTATAATTTAAATAGTCCAGAGTTAAAATATCAATACTTACTAATAATAGGGCATAGAAGGACACTTGTATTTAAAAAGAGAAAAGAGACAAACATCTAGGACCTTTAAAAATAGTTCGTTTGCATACACCTTTATTCCCATGACCTTTTGAAAACAATTAGAAACCCTAGCGGGAACTCAGTCAACTCTCACATCCCATTCAACTTATCGTATTCAATCATCGTCATATCTATCGTTCACTGTCTTCTTCATCACTACTGTTCCCCATCTTAGTTTTCTGATAATTGATCACCTCTTTCTTTCTATCTTATTATTGGTATGTACGCTTTGAATGAATATATGTTGTTTTATCAATTTACCTTGCTTTAGCTACTTTTTTTTAAAACAAACAATTGATTATTTTGATTTCACTATAGAATTCGCAAACTTGTTTATTGAACCATTTTTTCGGTTCTAGGGCTTTTTACACCATTTTTTCGTTCACCGTCTTATAATAGGGCTTTTAGTTGAAGCTTAGATTCCATGAATCCAGTCGATTTCATCACGATTTTTTTTGGGAGGTTCATTGAAGTTTCATTTGTGCGTGTATGTGTAATTCTCAGGTTTCATCTTAATTCACTCCAAAGATTTTGTTTTTAGTTTTATTTTTAATTTTTATTTTAATTATTTGTGTTGAAAAACTTAGAAACCCATAGTGAGAAAATACCACTTGTTTGAAACACCCACCCCTAACCAGCTTGTTCAAAAACACCCACCCCCATACGCAGAATATTGATTCCATTATCGAGCTGCGAGTCCACTCAGGTTTGCTAAGAGCCAAATTCAGAATGTAGCAACATTTCGAGGACGATCGAACCACAGTTACCATTTCTCTAGTCATTAAGGTGTCCTCCAATTTTGTTTCTAGAGATTCAAGGTTTTTGCTATTACACTTGTACTTTCTTTGCTTACTGCATTTCTTTTTGCTTTCTTTAGAACGTAGTTGTTTAGGAGACAAACAAAATTTGTTCTTGTTGTTTGTACCTTTATGACTCAAATTTTTCATCCTCATTACTTGGATTTTCATCTGTATAATGCTCTCCTTTTTAATTATTTTTAGTAGCTTTCTGAATCTCTGATTAGTAATTGAGGTGTGGTGTTTTGATTAATTTATTCTATTTGCTAAGGCTATGTTGCATATAACCTAGATTGGGCATTTGTCTTGAAATGGTTAAGTCGTCTTCAATGACTTCATGTTTAAACTGATTCCCAAGTTTGTGGATTGTTGGGGTATGGAACTCCAGCATAAGGGAAGCTGTGAACCAAAGCCATGCTCTCAAAGCTTTCCCTCTCTAGCAAATGATGGAAAATGGTTTTCGACCCAGCAACTTTACTTTTCCTTTCGTTGCTAAGGCCTGCTCGAGACTCTCCAATCTAAAACTCTCCCAACTCGTCCACACCCAAGTTGTGAAATCGCCATTTTCTTTTGATATGTTCGTGAAAACAGCTTTGCTTGATATGTAAAGTGTAATCAGTTGGCCGATGCTGACAATGTGTTTGAAAGAATGCCTGTAAGAGACGTGGCCTCTTGGAATTCAATGCTTGTGGGTTTTGCCCAAATGGGATATTTTGATCTGGTGTTGTATCTGTTTCATCATATGAGCTTACTCTTGCTGGAATTCATCCTGATTTCATCACAATTATGGGGTTGACTCAAGCAATCATGCAGTTGGAAAATTTCGAATTGTTGAAGACCATTCATTCATTTGGAATTCGAATTGAGGTAGATGCTGATTTTTCTGTGGCTAATACTTGGATTAGTGCATATTCCAATTGTGGTGATTTGGAATTAGCCAAATCAATAATTTACGGGATTGACTTGGGTGTGAGAATTGTGGTTTCATGGAATTCATTAATAACAGGATATGTAAATTTTGAGATTTCTTGATGCTCTTAACTTTTATCAAAAATGTTGCAGGAGTGGATACGGGGCTGATTCCAGCACTATACTAAGTCTTCTGTCATTATTTGTACAACCTGAGGCATAATTTCATGGCTAATTTATTCATTGTCATGGAATTCAACTTGGTTGTATTGCAGACATTCATATAGTTAACACCCTAATATCAATGTATTCCAAGTGTGGTGATATTGTTTCTGCAATACTTATATTTGATAGCATACCTTATAGGTCTTGTGTTTCATGGACGGCTATGATTAGCGGGTATGCTGAGAAAAGGGAATATGAATGATACATTGGGATTACTTCATGCCATGGAAGCAGCCGGTGAAAAACCCAATTTAGTTGCTGTACTTTCTTTGATTTCAGGTTATGGTCAAATAGGTACGCTTGAACTTGGAAAATGGGTCAAATAGGTATGATTTCAAGTTGTGGTCAAATAGGTTGGAAACCATCTTTTGTAACCAAAGATGGTGTAACAACCATAAAGACTATAAAAGAATAAACCACTGGAGAAAGATTAGTGAATCAAATCAAAAAGGGTTAAGTTCTATTTTTACTATAATGTTGATGGATGAGTTCCATCGTAGGTACAACTATGAGACACCGAAAGATGCATGAAATGCACTTTCTCTTGCTTAAGACGGAACTTTTCAAATGAAATAAATTAAAATGAGATTGTTAACATCTCAATTTGATTCTCTTAAAATAAGAAACATTGAAATCTTTAGTTAGTTTTATGCTCGTTTTTGTAATGTTATTAATGCTTGTTTTACATTTGGTGAGAAAATTCTTCAACCTATACTTGTATGCAAATTTTAAGTTCTTTGATAAGAGATTATAAGATGATGGTACCGTAGAGACGAGCAAGAATGTGGACACCTTGAATATTGATAAATTAGTTTGGTCTATCAAAATATATGAGCTTACTCTTGAGATATTCAAGAAGAACAAGAATATGTCATTTAAAAGCTCTAGAAAGATGATTTTTGATAGTGATGATAATTCATATGATAAATATATTGTTTCATTTGTACACAAGTTCAAAAAGTATCTTAATAAAAAGAATTAATAGAATAACCGACCAAATAAAGGATAATAGAATTGTAACCGACCAAATAAAGGATAGTAGAATTGTCAAAGGAACTTAACCCTAAGGGTCCAAATAGTAATATATTTAAATATGTTGGTCTTTAATGTTTTACCTATAATATATACAATGTGTAAATAAAAAGAAAAGGAATAAAGTTGGAAAAGCACTCAAAACTATTCTGTTAGAAAGAATCAATAGAAAAAAAGGAAATAATTCACTAAATATAATACATTTAATTTTGAAAATTTATTTAATGATTGTATAGATGTTAAGGAAAAAAGATACACACTTTTAATTGGAGTGTAAAGTTGAATGAAATAATCAGTATTTAAAAAACATGTATTTTTTTCCTTGGAAAAAAAATACAAATTTGTCTGTGTATATTGATATTCTTGATTTAAGTCTTATAGAAATAAAACAAAAAAACTATAAACTCAAAAAAGAATCTGTTATTGTTAAAGAGACAATGAAAATCTTGACATTAGGTATTAAAAAATTAAAAAATTTTGAGTTATGACAAGTCATATGATGATATACATGGTCATAGTTATCAAGATGAGAATTCCTCACCTTCAATAAAAACCATATTTGTAAAGTCCTCTAATTTTAGTATTATTACTTATGCATTACCATATGAGATTGGGGTAAGCCATTGTGCATATGAACTATATAAAATTAATAAAAATAATAGCAACATTAAACTTCAAGTTATGGTCACTACGAACTATATAAAATTGATAAAATTAATAACAATATTAAACTTCAAGTTATGGTCACTAAATAGTGTGTTCGGATTAACTTATAAGTACTTGTTAAATAGAATTTTTATTTTAGATAAAAAAACAATATATCATAATAAAATATGTACTAATTATAAAATTACATAATAAAATAGTAATTTACTTACAAAATAATTTACATTTACTTACAAAAGGCAACATCATTCTATTTCAAATAATAATATTGCTAAATCTCTTGTAGTATTTTTTTTTCACAAGTCTTCTTTACTAGCGTGTAAGTCACAACTTTTTAAGAGTTACAATCTAGCACTTATTTAAAGCTACTGTTGCGTTGAAAACATGAAGCTCTACCCATGACTTGCTTCTATAAACATAAATGTTGCCTATGTATATATATGACACTAAGAGATGCCGCCACAAGATGTAAAGGTAATGAGGAATTGAGTAGATAATATGTTCTAAGCAAAGAAGTTTTACATTCACAAAACAATCATGAAAGTATAAGCAAAGTAAAGAGGCAGCCATGCAACTGGCATCATTTTTGAGAGCTGGCCGTGATTGGAATAGGTTACTCTATATCACAAAATTATTACTATATCATAAAATTATTACTTTGGATTTTATGATATTGAGTAAAAATTATATCAATTAAGAACAATTTAAGAGCTTAGCACTTTGATAAGATTGTGAAGAATTAAGTAGATAGCAACACAAGTAATGGGAAAATTTAGTCAAAACTAAGATACTGCTAGAAATAAAAAGGATCAATTATTAATATTTTAACCATCCCTATTCCAATGTTTTACTACGTACCAAAAGTAAACAGATCAAGGCTTCCATACTTCTAATTTACCATTGCTCTTAGCATGAATGCAAAGGTCTTTGCATCATAGTGGTTGCTTTTCATGTCAGAAACAAGCTGACTAAATGAATTTGGCAACTTGAGGCCACATGGGATTTCTTCAGTGTTCACTTGATTGAGAATCTTGTAGAAATCTCTAACTAGTCTCTGATGCACCACAAGAAACTACTTAGTAATTCAAGAAACTCATTGACACAATTGTAAAAGAAATTCAAAGTAGTTTACAGGTTGGGAAAAAAAGAGTTTACCCAATAGAAGCATGGATAGGCTAAATTCTAACAAAGGAATATATGATAGATTCCCCTGAAAAATTAACGTGGAATGTTAATTTGCAACATATATATTACTTAGAGTTCCCCGTAGTAGAGAGGTTTCGTCTATTTTGGTACCCACATCTTTTAAATATTATATAAATATTACTCTTAATCCAAATTCATTGTGAGGGCATAAAATGCAAGCCTAAACCTACATGATAAATATAAAATATTATGTCACCACCCAATAATTATAAAATTTATAATATTTATCTTTAAGTCCAAATAATTAACACAACACCATTTTTATTAAAATATCTTACAACTAAATCTATCGACAATATCTAAAAATATCTTGTCATAGGTTATATTATTCATACATTTTATCACGAGTCCTCTCTAAATAAAATAGTTTTTAAACCAAACATATTTAAGGTATAAAAATTTGAATATATATTACTTTTTTTAAATAATTATATTATTTATACATTTGTAATTGTTAAATTTTTTATATCTCATTGTTTGTTTGTTTTTTTGTTCGTGTTATTTTAAAAAAGAAAGTAAACAAAGTTAGGGTTTTTTTCTACTAGCAAAAAAAATTTCACTAAACTAAAACACTCATTATTATCCCATTTTATTGGTATTATAATGTTACTTTTCATCCATTTATCAAGATTTTTTTTATTTAATATGATTGATATTATAGTTTTAATCTCAAATAATATTCATTATTTTAATATTCGAATTTACACCTTTGTCTCTATCAATTAAATTACGATGTAAATTTGATTGATTCATATAAATAAAATTAAGATAATTTTGATTTGACTTTTTTAGAAATTTAATTTCCTAAACATAAAAGCATATAATTTATCTTGTAATAAAATTTATAATTTTTTTCAAGTTTTAAGTTTGAAATACATCAAAAATAGTGTTTTATCTATAAAAAAAAAACATGATCGCAAATTAATGCCACCATGTACAATTATTCGATCGTGTGTATCAATATGGCTTTTCCCTTTACCTACAGGGTGTCTTAGACACAAATTAATTAATGATTAATGTAAAAAAATACTCAGTAGAATCAACTATATAAGTACCAATTAATTATAAACTAAATAGAGCTTTCGAAAGAAAGAAAAAACAAACAAAACATAGCGCTATCAAAAAACAAATTGTCAATAAAACATAACGACTTGAGGTTGATTTTATTAAAAATAAATTTGCTAACAACAGGTGTTCTTTGAGTTTTTTAATGCTTCATGGGAGCTTTTTGACACGTTCATTGCCCTTTGAACTTTGACATCATATAACTGGGCTGTTAAATTCCCTTGTGTAGTATTTTGTAGGCTTAAAGATGGTCTTTTGTATGTAGATCTGTTTCTGCTTCCAATCAAACAATCGTTATCTGATAGAAAAAGAGTACAATGGTTAATTACCAATGTTCAAATGGTTACTATTATTACAGGTATGTTCTTGTTCAATGGCATTTTAGTTTTTTTAAACAAAAACCGGTACCTTACTAAATACTATATTAAGTTTGATTGGATTACACCAAAAGTAATTTAATTAATTACATAAAGAATAATAATTTAATTATTTTGTTATTTTTTTTTTACCAATTTAATATTTTTGTTTTGAAAAAATTATAAGGTAAAAACAAATAATCAATTTTTTTTATTTTTTTCATATTTTTTTAACGATTATTAAGATATTATTTTTATAAATTATCTTTACAATAAACAACAATAACTATAAAATTGATAAAAAAAAAAGAATTAAATTACTACAAAAATGATAAAGTGACTAAGATACTAAGAAATCTCGGTGCATTTCTATTGTAGTTTTCAATCAGTAGTTCACTTTCTCATGTGTATCAGTGCCACTAACTCCATTTTTTTTGTATCAATATCTTTCATACTTGATTTCTTGTTTCCTTGGTACTATTTTTAGCATACATTCATATGATTTTAAAGTCTTTCTGGAGAAGAACTCAAGTATGACATTGGTTTATATCAAGTGAATTCCATTCTGATTAATGTCCAAAATCATGTATCATTATGGAATTTCATCAACAATAAACCCCACTTTCGAATCACCAAAACACGCATATATTATATGTTAAACAAATAAAATTTACCCGGACTGGATAAAACTGCACGAGGACGTGGAACTGAACAAGCTGCTCTTGCCCCATTTTGCTTGACATTGATCTTCTCTAGGTTTATAGTGGTTTTCACTGACATTGATAAGTAACATGTGTTTCAAATTTCAATTAATTGATGAATAATTGTTTATTAAAAAAAATTATGTAGATAGTAATTAAATCAACCTTTGGATGAAGAAATTACATGCATAATTGATGAGTTGCCTGGCACAGAAGCTTTTAGAATTTTTTCAAATGTTGGTGATGAATTTATTTGAATCTTCTTTCCTGCAAAACAAGTGAAGGAATTAATACAAAGTTAAAATTCAAATAATTACCTTTACAACAAAACTATTCGAAACTTATACTTCCCGTTTAAAGTCACAAGTTTAAAAGATTCCGAATATTTTCTATCTTAATTTTTTTTTTTTTTTGGGAATTTGACAGTTAAAAATATTTAGGAAATTAAGTTTCTGTTACTTTTACCAGGAGCAGTGAAGCATTTTATACATGGAGATTCATTATTAGGCTCACAAAACAACACTACTTTGCCAACATTTTGTGGAGATTGATAACCATTTTCATCTTCATTAGACTTCACCTTCACCTTCATCTTTGGATACACTTCACATATCAAAGCAAATACCAATAGAAAGTTTGAAAAGTGTCTTAGAATATGAAAACAAAGACAATTAAAGAAGTAATTACATTGCTGAGAGAGAGATACTCACTTGTTGTTTGTTTTCAATTTCAAATGGTCTTGATTTCCCTCAAAAGCTCTGAACGAGACTGTGAAATAAGACGGGTTACTTAGTCACTTGATTTTAAAAAGGCATAAAGCAGTGAATAAGTACAAAGTGACTGGACTTGTAGTGAAAGGAATGTGTACAAAAGCAAAGAAGCAACCAACGGTCACCTGATGATTAAAAGAGCAAAAACTGCCATCTCTGTTTTTCTTAACTTTAAAATTAAGAATGAATATATATATATGTATGTATGTATATCTACCACAAACTATGGTCTTGTTAATGGTTTTTTTTTTCTCTTCAAACTTGAAAAATGTATACACACGCTCGTGGCAAGATCCGATCATACAACTTCAAAACTATATTATTGACAAATACTATATGAATTATTAGCCCTGTCTTTTTGGCTTTTGCAGCTATGTTTTATGGCATTGTTAGAAAAGGAAAAACAAGAGTAAATTAAGACACAATTAGTAGCTCTTCATTCTCCACTATAATTAAGTGGACCAATTTGGGCGAGATATACTTGCTCGATCGGCTTTCACAGAAATAACCCAAAGGCCTAAATATAAAAACCAACCAGCAACTGTGGGCTGTTTAAGGGAAAAAAATGTTTTATACCGTAAGTCTCAACCAGTTGAAAATATACCCCAAATATTACACTATGTTACATTTATATTATTTTGGAAAATTTTATTAACTGAGTTAATTTGATTCAATCTCTTGCTATTTAAAAAATTGTGAGTTTTTAGGTAATGTTTGGTTCTTGAATAGTAATAAGAAAGAGAATAAAAATTAAATTGAATGAAAATGAAATAATATTATTATTATATTATTTAGTTTGATTATTAAAATAAATCAATATTATCGTATTTTGTTTACGATTGGAATGAAATAAAAAATATTATATATTACCTTAATATCTCCATATTTAATAAATTTTAAATAATATTATTTAATTGTTATTTTTTTTAATACAAAATACATTATTGAAATCATTATTTTTTTGAAATAATTATTACTTAAAAATAAAATATATTATTAAAATTATTATTTTTTAAATAGTGTTAGGATTTAGGTTTATGGGTTTTGGGTTTTGAGGTTTAAGATTTTGGGTTTTGGGATTTAGGCTTTAAGGGTTTTATAAGATTTTAGTTTTTAAGGTTTAGGATATAAGATATAAGGTATAAAATATATGGTTATATTTATAGGTTAACGTAAAATTGGAACCAAAAATTAGTATGAAAATAGAATCATAATTCCTAAGAGAAATGATGAAATTCTTATTCTTTCTCTATTTGGGATTGATTTCATCTATTCACAATTTATAGCACAATTAAACATAAAATTGTAAGGAATCAATTTCATTCTCATTCATATTTCTACCAACCAAACATGATATTAAAGTTATTTTAAAAAAAATACAAGTTTTATTTTATTTCTCAAATCCTCCTGGTATGATTAATTTAGGGTTACACATTTTGTAACTAGTACTTTTTTTAAATAATTATATTACTCATAAATTTACTATATTTTAAATATTAAGGGTATGTTTAATAGTGATTTTATTAATTTTAAATATTAAGGGTATGCTTAATAACAATTTTAATTTGATTTTTTGATTTTTTCAAGGGCTTTTATAATCAATTATGTTTGATAACAATTTTTTATTTTGATTTTTATATTTTTAAAGAAATAATACTAAAATATGGGATGATTCATAAATCATTAAAAAGATGATTTTTTTAATTTGATTATTGATTTTTTTTATTTTTATCAAACATTTTTTAAAGAATAAATCAAGTCTTATGAATTTTGTATGTAAAAATATTAAAAAATTATTATTTTTAATTAATATAAAAAAATTGGTAATTTTTTGGTTATTTAAAAAAATAGAAAATAAAAATATTAACAAACAAATTATATATAATTTTTGATTTTTTTCTTAAAAAGTCACGAAATAAAAATTATTATAAAATATATTAGTAATTATTTAAAAAAAAATTAAAATCGTTATTAAATTATTATAAAATATATTAGTGGTTATTTTTTAAAAAAATTATAAATTATAAAATTAAATTTTTAATTATAAATTAAAATCGTTATTAAAGATTACCTAACAATAAAAATTTAGAAACTTTGTAATAAGAGTATATATTCGAGGCTAGTTAGGTAGTGGATTTTATTATTATTTTTTCTTTTAATAACATAGCAAAAGGCTTGAGGCCTTCTCCTTTTCTCTTTTTTTAAAATGTTATTTTTACTATTTTATTGCCAGTTTATCCAAAATAATATTAAAAATACTTATGAGGTTTTGTTTTTCTTCAAAATTATCTTTAACGTTTAATTAATATAAAAAATATCTTTCAATGTTAATAATGTTAGACAAACGTATGAGTTCAAAGGCAAAATGATAATCTTTCCCATAATATATATCACTCTTACTTAATATCATTTTTAAAAAACATGCAACTCTCACCTTCTTTTTTACACAATTTGTCTTCATCGTCTCTCAGCCTCATATATAGGACGAGTCTTTACAGTGACCGCCACTCTTCCAGCCTCACTGGATGCCTTCTTCCAATTACACATTCCCTCATTGAACGCTTCATTCTAGTCACCCATTCCCTAACCCTCCTAGCTATCCTGTGAACCACCCTCATTAAACGTGAACCCATCATTTCACTATATCCCTTACGTGATCCATCCTCATGTGATAATAAAATGTTTCACCTACTGCCCTAACGTGACCCATCGTTCTAGACTAATAAGTATAAGTTGACTTATTTCTTATTATTTCATATATATTTTGGATTTTATTTGTATTTGGTTCATTTGGAGCAGAATCTGGCTTTTAAGCACACTTGCATAATTTGTATTGCATCTGTATTTAATCTATATTTGAGAACCCATTATTTCACAATATTATACTTGTATTTCATCTGTATTTAATCTATATTTCAGAAACTATTGTTTCACAATATTCTGCTTGTATGTTATCTGTATTTCATCTATATTTCATTTGTATTTAATCTGGTTTTTAATCTGTATTTCAGAACCTATTGTTTCAAAGTATTATACTTTTATTGATTATGTATTTAATCTACATGTATTCTGGTTGTGTATGTATTAAAAAATATAGTAAAAGTTTGTGCTCTAAAAAAGGATATATAGAATGAGAGTCCTTTATTTGGAATTTATCAAAGATACCCTTCCATTTCTATATTTCATTGTGTGTTTTGTATGCGTATAATATCGCATGCTTTATTTTGTATCAAATTCATTATCATATGTTTGATATTATGTGTTAATGTTCATGAATAACGCATTTTTAAAAAATATTTTTGATTGTTATATGGGAAGATAAAAATGAGTGAATGAGCTAGTGTGTATGTCCATCTATTTGGTGAAGTTAGATGGGCTGGTCATATACCTATTGATAAATATAATCTCATTTGTTACTTCCGTTATGCTAAGATGGTTATTACGACAGAGGGACTAACACTTAAAAATAATACTTTAAGATTGAAGTAAAGAAAGTTGATAGTGAAGAAAAAGTGTGTTAAAATTGAATAACGAATTACAATAACTTATGAAGGATTATAGGGATAATAAAAAGAAAAGGCTAGACTTGTTTTTAGAATTCAATTCCTTGGTCCTATGTTAGATTATCAACCTTTCAACTATTTTACCAAACCAATCACAAAATGAACCATCTTTTGAATAACAAATGAACCAACTTTTGATGATTACAATCCTTTTTTTAATGCTTTGAATGAGTCGCCCTTAAGCCCAAATGATAACCAAAGTCTTCACTTTGACATTGATTACCTTAACCTTGATTTATTTGAGTCATTTTTAACGACTAATAAACAATCTCATAATGATGAAGTATACATGAATCCAATTCATAGCCAAATTGAGAGTGAACCTTTAAGGAATTATGAAAGGTTGAAAAATTATAAAGTAGGAATAATTGTTCAAATTGAAAATGAATATTATGATAGAGATGAGAAATTTTTTTAGAGCAGTAATAAGAAGGATCTTGATTGGCACGATAATATTATAAATGATGAAGATGATGAGGGTGATAATAACGAAGGAAATGATGATGAAATTTATGATACTGATGATAGTCTTCAAGACTTAGAGGGTGAACATACTTATCATATTAATGTTATTGACTCAAAAGATTATAAGGAAAAAGTTCAAGAAAAATCAACAGATAATATGAAGGTAAAGAATTAAAAAGAAAAAGTGATGGTAGCATTGACTTCAAAGTCAGAGATACATTTAAGAATGCTAAAGAATTTAAAGCTATCTTACAAGTGTACATTGTTTAAGTTGGATTTTAGTGTAAAAAGGTTAAATTTAACAAAACCCAAGTTACTGCAAAGTGTAAAGCACCTAATTATGGTTGGAGGATACACACTTTTGTTGGAACTGATAAGAAAACCTTTATAGTTAAGACACTTGAGCCAGTAGACAATAAAGTGAGACATTGTTGTCAAAAAGTAGAAAAACAAAGATTTGCAACATCTTTTTGGTTAGCTTCTCAATTAAAGGACTTAGTAATGGGAAAACATAATGTAAGTATTCTTGTATTGGTTGTTGAGTGTAAAAGAAGATGATATATATATATATATATATATATATATATATATACTTAACTTAACATTGTATAGGGTAAGAAAAATTGCTTGTGATGAAAAAATGGATGACCATATTGATAGTTTTGCAAAAAATAAGGTAATGTTGTCATATGATTTTAAGAATCAATCTAGGATCAATGACAGTTGTTGATACTCATATTCCAATACCAAATGCCATCCCTTGTTTTAAGATATGTTTCATTAGCTTATCTGCTCCAAAACAAAGGTATTTAAGTGGATGCAGGCCTTTCCTTGGTGTAGATGAATGTTTTTTAAATGGACCATATAAAGGTGTCTCGGTGGTTATAGTTGGATTGGATACTATTAGAGGTTTGTTTCTACTTGCCCTTGCTTGGACTGAATCCAAAATAGTGAACCTTGGATGTGGTTCATATCTTTATTGGACCAACATATTGAGGAGTTTGAAAATAGAAGGATGTGCTTCACTTCTGCTAGACAAAAGGTCTAGTTGCAACAATCAATAAGTTTTTCCTAACTTTACATGTCAAATTTTATGCTAGACATATTTATGCCAACTTGAAATGTAAGCATCAAAGCATGAAAATAATATCATTGTTTTGGACAACATCTAAAACAACTAGAATAACTGAATTTAATGATTTGATGACTAAAATTAAGAATGAAGAACCTGAAGCATATGAATATTTAAGTAAGATTCAAGCTTCACATTAGAGTAGACATGATTTTGATGATGATGTAAAGGTTGAGCATGTGACAAATAACATGATTGAAATTTTTAACAATTGGTTGAAAAAAGTGAGGTCTAGACCTATTGTGAAATTATTTGAAGAGGTCAAAAGAAAATTAATGCGGCTAATAGTGAAGATGAATGAAGAGACTTTGAAGTGGACTACTCATTTTTCACCAAATGTAATGAAATACATTCTTCAAAGACAAGATGAAGGAATAGTTTTAAAGGTATTATATACTGAATATGAAATATTTGAAGTATTGGATAATTGCAACATATTAGTTAATTTAAATAAGTGGATATGTAGTTGTTATGGACGAAAATTGAATGATTTACCCTTTAAGCATGATGTTGCTTGCATTATGGATAGAAGATATAAGATTGCGGACTATGTATATCCATATTTTACATAGGCTTTGTAATTGAAGACATATTTCTCTTTGATTCACCCCGTTCCATCTAAAAAAGAGTGGGTTATGATGCTTAATGAGCAACAAATATTTCCACCAATATATAAACCAAAGAAAGGTAGATTACCAACTGAGAGATAGAGAATTTAATGAACTAGAAAAACATAAGAAGTCACAAGGATTGAAATGTAGATGTTGCAATCAAATTGGTCATAATCAGAGGACATGTAAGGAGAAGTTAAAGAATCCAACTAATGAAACTCAAGTAAAATTATAACTATTTATTTATTAAATATATTTGATTGATTATATTTAACTTTAAATTATATTTAGGAAACAACTTCAAAGAAAATGGTCAAGAAAAGCAAAACAAAAGAACTAATCAAACTCAGGTAATGTATTGTATAACATATTCATTATGCATTACTTCTTATACAATAAATTAACTTACTGTTCATAAATCAAGTGATATATAACGATGATGCAATTAACAAGAAGCAAAAGATGAGAGAATTAATAAGTTAAAGTGGACCTTTTGAAATGAGATTTTGATTTGATTGTTTCGTTACAGATGAACACATATGTTTATGTTATTTTTTTTATAATTTTTCATGTAAAATGTAAGTAAATGGGACAATGAATATGATTTGAAAAGAAATCTTTTGTAACTCAAAGTTCATGTATACACCAAGTTTTGGAAGACATGACATGAATTTTGTAAATTTTTGTGTATTTAAACTCATTTATGATGTCCTCTCCTCTTAGATATTGTAAAAATTTAGATTGTAATATGAACTGTGAATGTGGATGTGAATTGTTATTGATGAGATTAGTATGGAATGTAAATGTGGATGTGGATGTGGAATGTGAATGTTAACTGTTATTGAGTAGATTAATATGCTAACGTGAATATGAATGTATAATATGTATTAAATAATGTATTTTAAATTTAAAATTAAAGGTACTTTTTATTAATATTTATAACTTATTATAGTTCAAAGATATTTTTTATGATTATTTATAATAGGTTATTAAGTATGAGTATTTTTGAAAAATATTTATATCATGTTATTAAAAACATGAATATTTTTTATGAAGATAAATTAATTATAGTAGTAGGGATATTTTTGATAAATATTTGCAACGATAACATTTAAAAAACTATATAGTCAAGGATAGAAAAAATATTGTGCAATATTTTTGTTGATTTTTCACAATTTTTTAATTTTTTGTAAAATAATAAGAGTATTTTTGAAAAGATCTAAAATTTCAAAGATATTGTAATTTTGTTTTTAAACCATTAAAGATATTTCTTAAACTATTAATAACTTGGTATTTTTTATTTTTGTTCCATGTGTTTCTTATAAATGCTCAATTTTTTATTTAAAAAAAAAGAAAGAAAGAAAGATAAATACTCAATTCTAAAACTTTAAGCACTTAACCTTATTATAAAAAGAAGAAGCAAAAATCTCTGTAACCTAACGTGCCATCAAATTTTCTTTGAAACTCTTCAATGGCGTCCTCGTCCAGTAAAGGCGAGGGAAGCATAATCGCTAGGGTTTCAAATTCCCAAATCGTATCTCGGGGCAAACAAGCCGCTTTGGACGCCGCAATTGTGACCAAGAAACTTATGAAAAGCACCGGAAAGGCTGCTTGGATCGTCGGGACGACGTTCCTAATCTTGGCCGTACCCTTGATAATCGAGATGGATCGCGAGCAGCAGATGAACGAGCTTGAAATCCAACAGGTCAGCCTCCTTGGCGCCCCACCTCCCCAGAAGTGAGTTTGAAACGTTTTCGGAAAGAGGTAGTTAGCACAAATCTTCCTTATTGTCGTTATGATCTTTATTGATAGTGTTTGGATCACGACATTGACGGTTTGATTTTGAGAATGGTAGAATAATTTATATTAAATGAAAGTTTTCGGTTGGTTTTCGATTTAGTTTTGAGTTGGATATATTATCTTTGTGAGTTGAACTAAAAGTAGTCAGATTTGAAGCTCTATCCAGTGTCTATCGTATTGGGTATGAGATATTAAACTTTTCTGTCTGTCCTCGTTTCTTGATGGTTAATAATAATAATTACTAATGCAAACTTGCATTCTGCATTCTATTACTATTAAGTTAGTGATGCAGATGGAAAGGATGAATAATAAAGATTAAGCTGATTTTTCTTTTAATTTTCTTTGTAATAGAAATAATGGCTTTTAGTGCCAAAAACTAGAGTTGTGTTTTTTTGCCGCATGCACATGGCGCCTAACGGACATGGGGTATGCAAGTGCCTAGCGCACATGGGTAGTGTGTAGACACTAGGTTGTGTGCGTGCGTGAATGCATGTTCCTTACGCACATGGTGGCCATTAGGCACAACGCCTATAAGACCACGCAAGGCATTGGCTAGAACACACTTGATTTTCTTTATTCTGTGAATTTTCCTTGAGTTCAACCGACGAGGTGTTCTTTATTTTCATTGTAATATCATTTATGTTCAAAGCACTAAACGTGTTGCATTGGAATTGGTATCAAAGCGAGAGTTTGTGCTGTAACTCAGATGGCAACATTCAGCAACCAAACTCTTGGCAATTGTAATGATTGGTCTTGAAAGCAGGTTCGAGCAACATATTAAAGAGGTGTTGCGAGACCTTCAACAATCACTCCAACAAACTATCAATCAAATTCAAGCTTAGCTGAGTGACATCCAAAAACACCTTCGATCTCGTGGCAAGGAAATCTGTTTTTGGCTCTAAAAGTCGTTATTTTTGTTACAAAGAAAATTAAAAGAAAAATTAGCTTAATCTTTATAATTCATCCTTTCTATCTGCATCATAGTTCTCCTCTTTAGCAGAATTCGTCCTTGAATTCAAATTGATCATATCAACTGCATCTATGGGGTAGTATTTGCGAAGATCTGTTACGTTGAACGTGTTGGAAATGTTTCAGCCTTCAGGAAGATCAATGACATAAGCATTGTCGTTGACTTTCTTAATTATTCGAAAAGGGCCATAGTTCCTAAACTAGAGTTTAGGGCATGTGCCCTATGATAGTCGATGCTTGTTGAGGTGTACCACGACTAGCTCCCCAACTTGGAATTTTGTGAACCTGCGATGCTTATCAACTTGCCTTTTGTACTGCGTATTCATCCTTTCAATATGTTACTTTAATTTCTTGGTGGAATTGAGCATAATCAGTAGCCCACATGCCAGCAACTTCATTCTTTGGATTAGATATGGTTTGCAAATTGACACTAAAGTTGGGCACTTTGGTGTAGACAATCGAGAAGGGTGAATGGTTTGTGGTACAGTTTATGACACTATTGAGAGTAAACTCAATTCGAGGAAGATATATATCCCACTCTTGAGGTATTTCATGAGTCAAGGACCTAAGCATGTTGCCTATGGTTTTGTTGAGCACTTTTGTTTGCTCATCAGTTTGGGGATAATAAGCGCTGCTGAAGTTCAGCTCATGAACTTCACATCACGATTAGAAGTGATGGTTTTAGGAATGTCATGCAATTTGACAATGTCACAAAAGAAGATAGTTGCTATGTTGCTGGCATTATGAATCTTTAAGACATAAACGGATCAGGGCATTATCCATTTAACAATTTGCTCTCTTTATTGCTAAAGATATTCTATTATTCACGTGTATGCTAGCATTTGTCTTCAAAATTATTTAATATATAGGCTATTTATAAATTAATTGGTGGTTATTTTTAATTTTTAATTTTTTTTATAGATAGAACAATATTTGGTGTGGTTCAAATTTATAATATATATATATATTTCAAAATTAAAAAATATATTATTGATTATGAATATTCTTGAATAATTTTTTTTATTAATTCTCTTTAAATTTTATTAATTTTACCATTAAAATTATGGGGTCGTGATGTGTTATTTTTATCGAAGGAGATTTATGGAGAATATTTTATAATTTTTGTTTTTTGAAATTTTACCCAAAAAATTATTCAAAAATAATACTATTAGTATAAATGTTAATGAATTACTTTTCAAGTATCACTATGATTTTAGTAACAATGTTTTTATTCAGTTAATTTAGTACTAGCATTATTTTAAATAATTATACAATTAATATTTTTAATTACGTGTAGTTCATATGGTGAGTTTGTGGTAAGACTTATCTCATCCCGTTAAAGTCACTTTCAAGATATTTTGTAGTTGAAAAATACAAAAATAAATAAATAAATCAATCAAATGGGTCAATTGATCAGGTTTTTTTTTACTAGTGAGTACTACCTGAACTGAATCACCCGAAAGACTTGAAATGGTTAAGTTTAAACTACTTTGCGAGTCAAACCTGATCGATTAGAATATGACCAGAACCAAACCGTTCCCATCTTTATCAGCCAAGCTTACATTTAGTATGGGCGTTTTGATGTGAAGGTAACAACGTGCTCACAAGGCAGTCGTTCCAGAATGGTATAGTACTTCGATCTTGATTTCACTTTGATGGGTGAGGAAATATTAATTTATATGTTTTTTTTAAGCTCAAATTAAACCTAGTTCGGTCTTGATTGGAGTGAACACAATGTACTTATTTCTTACATGAGAGGTATGGTACAGTAGAAAACTAAATGTTTTCGTGCCTCATGGATAGGACACAACAAGGAGCCGTGTTCCCTTTGTTGGTTGCCTTTTGTATCTTTTTCTTTCTGCAGAAGTATTTGATGCGCTTTGTACGAGCATCATCATCTTTGTTGCAGATTAATACTCCTGCATTTCGGTTTAGAAAAATCAGTACCATTGGTATTGTTTTCCCTTTTTCTTTATCTTTTAAATAAGTGATGCAATTTGCGAGATTGTTTCTCAAGTTGAAATGTAGTCTAGTTGTATAGACCAGAAAGTGCTAGCAAATAAAATTTGAACATCGTCTTCCATAATTGTTGTAACGGGATTTGCTAGAAGTCTAGAATGTTCTTGTTTATAGGGGCTAAAAATGATATTTTTATGTATCGCAATTATATCACAATAACAACTGAGGTGATAGTTTTTATTTGATATATTTACAAGGGTTCAATTGTACTTATCAGTAACATTGTGTCATGTTGGATGTGATTTGGCAAGTTTTTGTTGTATATTTTTATCTGCATATCAATTTTTGTTATTCCTTTCCTAAGGCAGTTTCCAGTATGGATGATTATGGGCATTCGAGTTCAGTTTCGTAAAATAGAAAGGGCTCTGTAGGAACTTTTGATTGCTTCAATTATTCTATAGCATTGGATGAACCGGAATTTAAACCTGTAACAGTCAGTTGCTGGTTTAGGCCTATTGGATTGTTGGGTTATCCTTTAACTTTAAAATTACACGCATTTGTATATACATATGCATAGTTTTTCTATTTACGTGGTTAAAAAACACGAACAAATATTTTGAAAATTTTAAATGAAATTATATAATCAATTATTTTTGTTGCTAATGTATTATTTACCTTTACTTTTAAAGTAAAATAATGTATTATAATAGTTAAACTATGCAAATTATTTCCTTAACTTTTCTTCTGGATTACACACTTCAGAGACCTTTTTTAACGAATCATAATTTTCAACTTATATTTTGGTGGCATTTTGTTGATTGGGTATCGATCCAAGTCATGATAAATCTATCGAAGTGATCAATCTAGTATTGATCGTTGAATTGAGCTACTCTCATGTTACGATTTTTGAACCTAACATTGTTTAGCGGATCTATGAGGAGATCGATTCGAATCAAGAATTGTTATTCATTACTTACACTCATTATTAATTATATTGTTTTTTCTTTTTATCAAGTATTGAATATTTATTTATTTTTAAAATTAAAATTGCATTAATATTACATTTCATTGGGTTAGAGTACAACTTCATCTTATTTTCGCAAATATGGCTTTGTTTTTTGCATTTTTCTTGCACAATCAGTATATATCTCCCGGTCTTTTAAATTCCATGCTCCTTAATAACAATTAATTTGTTGAATTTTATACGTCTTATGGTTTAATATATAAAAACTAATGTGTTTTTTTTTTCTTTTTCATTTACCTTCAATACGCGTTTAGTTTTTGAAATGTACTTTAATTTGATGCCATATTGTAAAAAGGGCAAGTTTTGGAACGTGGTTATACATGGTAATATATTGAATAACTTTTGTAACTTATTTAAAATTTATTTTATATCAAAATTAACTTAAAATTCAATTAGCTTTCTCAATTTTTTTATAGGCGTGCAGCCTTTTTGAAGGCAAGGTTGGGATGAAATCCAATCTAAATTTTAGATTCTTTTTAATATATATATATATATATATATATATATATATATATATATATATATATATATATATGAGCTAACCATAATTTAAATAATTTAAAAGTTAAACATATCAAATCAAACACTATTTTAAAAGAATAATTAAAATATCATAAAAAAATTATTTTCAATTCTAAATTAACTACAAATGTCGAATAAATTCTCATATTATCTCTTTCCATCATTCTTGTCTTCTACTTTTCTTCCATTTATTTTTTATCTTTTTTATTTTATTAATCACTTTTTTTTAGTATATTAAGTAAAAAAATAATAAAAATATTACTTATCTTTCTTATTTTGTTACTATTTTATCTTCTTATAATAAATGAATTTTATACTAATAGCATTTAATTGTATTATATTTATAATTTTAATATAACATATAATTATGATGTTCTATTAATTATTTTGTATACAAATTTTAATTTTAATAGTAAAAAACTTAATGTAATTAAGTCTTATTATCGGACTCAATAATAACTTTAAGCGTCACCTCTGTTTTTATTTTTATCTCAAGTAACTTGTGGCATTGCTATAAATGCTTTTTTTATGTATTTTTTTTCAATAAAAGTTGGTGCTATGTAATAATATTAAAATGGAAATTATTATAAGTTGTAATTTATAAAAAATGTAACTCATATATTTTTTATTATATATAATTATATATGTTACGATACAACCTGAAGAATTATAGTGGTATGTGTGCTACAGAATTATGCAGAATAATACAAAAAGTGGAACAACAGTGCAGAATTATAGTGGAATAGCACTATAGAATTATAGTAGAATAGTAGGGTAGGTATGGATGGTGCAGAATTATCGTGAAACAACAGTGCAAAATTATAGTGGAGCAGCAGTGCAGGTATGGGTGTTGTAGAAATGCAGTGCAAATAATTGGGCAATAGAATAGTGTTATTGTACTAGTGTAGGTGTTGTAGAGATGCAGAGATGCAGCAAAGATAAGAGAATTTTTTTGTTTCCTTAATATATATATGTAATCATTCCTTGTTCATTAATAAGATAAGATAGATGAATTTCTTTCTCTTCTGATTTATTTTTCATGGTATCAGAGTAAAGGTTCGAGGAACCTATTAAATTGCTTACTATCATCAATAATGATTGACACTATAATTCAAACTACAGGAACAAAAAGAGTTGTTGAATCAACTAAAGAAGCTTATAATCCTAATGGAGATCCTTATTTTTTGCAAAGTTCTGATCACTCTGGAATGGTGCTTGTAACGTCACATCTAATTGGAGGTAATTACCTCACTTAGAGCAGATCTATGAAGATTTTTCTTGGAGCCAAACTGAAGTTGGGTTTCATTGATGGTAGGCTTCTTATGCCTAATAAAGAAAACACAAAGTACGAACTCTAGATAAGAGCTAACTACATGGTGACTTCTTGGATACTTAACTCCATATCCAAGGATCTTGTTGATAACTTTCTTTATACAACTTCAACCAAAGAGTTGTGGGATGAGATAGCTGAAAGATATAGTAAGAGCAATGAGTCCTTGCTCTATTAGATTCAAAGAGATTGCTTCAATATCTCAAGGTAATGATTTTATTGTGAAATATTATGGCAAACTAAAGCGTCTATGAGATGAATTTGCTTGCCTTATGTTTTTACCTTCCTGCACATGTGGAGCTGCAAAGGTAATTTCAGATTTCTACTCTATGAATAGATTGATGCAATTTCTTATTAGATTAAATGATTGCTACGACCCTACTAGAAATCAAATTTTGGTCATGGATCAATTACCAACTGTGAATCATGCTTATTCAATGCTTCTTAGTGTTGAAAAACAGAGAGAGATTCATATTAATTTTAATGCAAGTATTGAAGCAACTGGATTATTAGCTAGAACTCAAGTGGGAACGAATCAATTTAAGAAATATTTTTTTTGTAAAAGGAGTTGCTACTAAGAAGAAGGAAAAAGAGAATAAGATCTGTGAACATTGCAAAATGAAAGGACATGGAAAAGATACATGTTTCAAAATTCATGGAGTTCCAGATTGGTACAAGAAATTAAGGGATCCACAAAAGAAAGGCACTAACAAAGCTATGACAACTATGGTTGATAGTCCATTTGATTATGGAGATATGAATGAAGCTAGGGAAGAGAAACAAGGTAATTTAGCTAGTCTCGTTCAGCAAGAGTTGATGAAGTTGATCAATGGGAAGGTGACTGTGGATAGTTAACTATGCAAATTTTACTAGTTTCAACAATTCTATGGGTAACACTTCCTCTCTTCAGTATGTTTTAAGTTCTGCTATTAGTACTATTGATTTATTGGAAAATGGTACTTGGATAGTGGACTCAGGGGCCACTAATCATATATGAGGCGTTAGAATTTTGTTTAGCAATATAAGAAAACCTAAAAAAACTTTCATCAGTTAATTTACCAGATGGATGTATGAAATATGGCCACAGCATAGGAGACATTAATCTTTTTAATAAAATTTGTCTAAAAAATGCATTATACATACCGAGTTTTAAGTTTAATCTTATTTCTATTCAAAAATTTGCTCACTTTGCCCAAATAGAATTCAATTTTACACCAACTACTTACATTCTACAGGACCTTCAAATTAAAGAGATTATGGTAGTATGAAAATCTCTAAAAAGCCTCTATGTTTTAGATACTGTTAGTTTTCAAGATTTTAATTGTAATAGTTTTACTATTAATGTTGCATTTCTAAAACCAAGTCTTTATGGATTGAATTATAGTAGTGAAGTTTCTATCAATGAAAAGAAAAAAGATTTCTCAAAACTCAATTATGGCATAGCAGATTAGAACAATGTCTTATAAATGTTTTTAAAACACAATGTTTCTTAAAGAACAAAATTTAAGAGATTTTGATCAATGTGAAGTTTGTCACAAGTCCAAACAACAAAGGTTACCTTTCCCCATTAATCATACTAGAGCCTCACAATCTTTTGAATTTATTCATTTAAACTTATGAGGACTTTATAGCCAAGTATTTGTTGAAGGAGACAAATATATTCGAACCATTATTGATGACCACACAAGGGCCACTTGGACTTACCTCATAATCCACAAAAGCCAAACCAATTCCTTTTTTACCAACTCTGTCAACATGATTCACACAATATGGGAAACAAATTAAAATCATAAGGAGTGACAATGGGACATAATTCACGAATTCAGAATTTCAGTCATATCTTTCCAATAAAGGAATAATTTATCAAAAATTATGTCCTTACAATCCCTAACAAAATGGGGTGATGGAAAGGAAACACAAACATCTCTTGCAAATTACCAGAGTTCTCATGTTTCAGTCAGGTTTATCAAAGAAATTTTGGGGTTCTTCAATCCTTATGGCTACTTACATCATAAATAGACTTTCATCCTCAATTTTAAATTGGAAAACCCCTATATAAATACTTCTCTCAAAACCACCAAATTATTCAAACCTTAAAGTCTTTGGATGCTTATGTTATGTGACAAATGTTTTACCAAATAAAGACAAATTTACTGAAAGAGCTTTCAAATGTATATTTCTTGGATACGTTTCAGAATTTATGATTTGGAAAAACATAAATTATATGTTTCAAGAGATGTAAAATTTTATGAACAAATTCTTCTTTATAAAAATGAAAATGGCAGTTTCGAAAACATAGAACATGATGTTTTACCTCTTCCTATAAATGAAAGTGATACAGAGCCAATCATCTTGAACACAGAGCAATCTTCTTCTATACCAATGACTGATCAAAACATTTCGAATCATCCATATGTTACTAATAATGAAAATCCTTTGTCTAATTCCACGTAAGAGTATTTAGATAAAACCCAAATACCCAATGAAGTTCAATCCATTGAAAAACACAATGCTAGAATTAGAAGTCAGCCAACATAGATGATAGATTATGTTCTTAATTTAGCTATCAAGCCTCCATATAGAATCTCTTATGAGCCTTAAAATCTCAGAACATATACTACACAAACTTTTCCTTTTATAACATCTCCTATATTTTATGATGCTTATATATCCTTTTTGAAAAATATGTCCAATGTTCAAGAACCAAGCTCCTATAAACAAGCTTGTATTAATGCAGAATGGATAGAAGTCATGAATCAAGAGCTGAGTGATCTTGAAAAGAACAATACATGGGAGTTAGTATCCTTAACAGAAGGCAAGAAAACAACATGATCTAAATGAGTTTATAAAATAAAGCTAAAACCTGATGGAATGTGGATAGGCACAAGGCAAGATTGGTTGCCAAAGGTTTTAATCAAATTAAAGGAATAAATTATTTTGAAAGTTTTCTCCTGTAGCTAAAATTTTTACAGTTCAAATTCCGCTTGTTGTTGCAACTCAAAAGTGTGGCCAATTTATCAATTAAATATAAACAATGATTTTTTACATGGCTTCCTAAATGAAGATGTTTATATGATACCACCTGAAGGATATAACAAGACTCAACTTAATCAAGTTTGCAAACTAAAAAGGTCACTATATGGGCTCAAGCAAGGCTCAAGACAGTGGAATGTTGAATACTATGAAAAGATAACTTGTTTTGGGTTCATACAATCAACTCATGACAACTATTTGTTTATCAAAGAAACTGAGTATTCTTTTACGGCTCTTCTCATTTATGTAGATGATGCTCTTCTAACAGGAACTTCTAAGAAGAAGATCGAATTGGTTAAGAAACATTTAGATCATCACTTCACTATTAAAGATCTTGGTTATGCAAGATATTTTCTTGGATTAAAAATTGCAAGAAGGACCTCTGAAACTGTTATAAACCAAATAAAACATCTACTAGATGTTCTTACTGATATCGGTTTTCTTGGAGCTAAACCAATAAAGACACCTTTTCCCAAGGTCAGAAATCGATTGTTGAAGAAGCCTTCCATTTCTTGAACCAGAAAAACATAGACGTTTAATTGGAAGACTGTTGTATTTGAACATAAGTCGACCAAATATTAGTTATCCTTTACAATAATTAAGTCAATTTGTCAATACCTTTTGCAAGACTCATTGGGATGCAGCCATGCATTTATTGAGATACCTCAAAGGGTGTCCATCTAAAGGATTACTTTATCCTAGTGACAATGATCTTCATTTACAAGCTTATAGCGATGCTGATTGGGCATCTTGTCTTGACACTAGAAAATCCTTAATAGGGTTTTGTATTTTCTTAGGTCTAGCTCTCATCTCTTGGAAAACTAAGAAACAAACCGTTGTTTCTCGATCTTCTGCTAAAGTAGAATATCGTAGCTTAGCTGCAACAGTATGTGAGATATAATAGATTTCATATATTTTAAAAGACTTTAAGATTGATTTCCATACTCCTATCATACTTTGGTACGACAATCAAGCTGCAATTCACATCACAACAAATCCAGTATTCCATGAAAGAACAAAACATCTGGATATTAACTATCACTTGGTTAGAAATCACTTCAAAGAAGGCTTCATTAAACCTCAACATGTGTCATCTCAAGAACAAGTAGTAGACGTGTTCACTAAATCATTATCAGCTCGTCAATTTAGCAAGTTAATGTTCAAGTTGGGTTTGCATGATATTCATCAAACTCTAACTTAAGGAGTGATGCAAAATTATAATGGTATGGGTGTTACAGAATTATGTAGAGCAATGAAAAAAATGGAGCAACAGTGTAGAATTATAGTGGAACAACAGTGCAAAATTATAGTAGAATAACAGTGCATGTATGGGTGCTGCAGAATTATAATGGTGTAACAGTGTAGAATTATAGTGGAGTAGTAGTGCATGTATGAGTGCTAGAGAAGGTACATATATGGGTGCTGTAGAAATGCAATGCAAACAATTGGGCAACATAGTATTGTTGCTGTAGTAGTGTAGGTGCTGTAGAGATGCAACAAAGATAAGAGAATTTTGTTGTTTCCTTAATATATATATGTAATCATTACTTATTCATTAATAAGAGAAGATAGATGAATTTCTTTCTCTTCTGATTTATTTTTCACCACCTAATTTTGATGTATAAAATTTGAGCTATACCATTAATTTCAGCTTGAGGTCTCTTAACTTGAAAAAATATCATGTACATATAAGTTTATCATTGAATGAGTTTTGCATCTTCAAGGACCTTGATTATTCAACAAATAATTTAAAATTATATATCACCTAACCAATTATTTAGATGATATTTGTTATTAATATAATTTTAAATGTAATTAAATTTTGTCAAAAATGTACGTATACTCACGTAACAAAATAAAATAAAAATATATTTTATACATCCTTAATTTTTTTCTATTAAAGGTCATGAGTATTAATCATGTCACTTTCCGTAATTAGTTGTTTTTGTGTTATATTATTTGATATTATAAATAATTTTTTTCAATTATAATTTATAATAATGTGGAGTAATATGATTTTAAATTTATAAGATGATTAACAATAAATTTTAATATTTATTATATTTTAATTGTATAATAATAATGTTTATGTGCCATAAAATATCAAATTTTAAAAATATAGGAGCCTATTTAGTCAAGTAAACACTTAATTCATTTGTAGTTTATGATGAAAATTTATGCCCCTATCGCAATAAAAATAAAAATAAAACATGTTAATAAATTTTTAAAAAATACAAAATTATTTTATTAATAATTTTTTTTATAAAAATAATAAAATATATTTAATAGAATAAAATTATTATTTTAAAGTTTTTTTCTTTATACCCTTACTTTCTTTTTTAGTTTAGTTTTATAATTATTTTTTAAACTATAAAGTAAAATATCATTTTATAGCTACATTCTTATCCATTTTTCATAGTATTTTTTTGTCAATTCTCTCTATTTTTCTCATAATTGAAAAGGAAAATAAACTACAATATATTAGTTCCAAACTGTTTGGAGCAACCATTGATACGGTGGTTGAAATATTATAATTTATTTTCTTTTTTAATTATGTAAAAAATATAGATAATTCACCAAACAAAATGGACAAAATGTAGTTAAAAATGTTAATATTTTTAATTTTAAAGTTGAAAAATAGTCCTAAAATAGAAACAAAAAAGAAGATAAGTGTATAAAAGGAAAAAACTTAAAAATGATAATTTTACCTCATTAAATGCAATTTATTATTGTGAGAAATTTGTAGTCATAAAATAATATTAGATTTTCAGTGAGACTATAAGAGGAAAAAACTTTAAAATAACAATTTTATTCAATTAAATATATTTTATAATCATGTCCAAAATTTTAAGTAATAAAATAATATTAGATTATTTAAAAAATGATTAATATGTTGCATTATTATTGAGAAATTAATATGCATTTAAACAAAAAATACCATAACAATTAAATCAATAAAATTAAAATACATAAAATTATCATTTAAAGTTTTTTTTTTGGTTCTTATAACTCTTTAAACATGTATGACTCTTTTTATTGATAAAATGATAAATTTTTAATTTAACTTGATTATTCATATCTTTAAATATTCACGTTTATACTTAAATAAAAAGATATATATCTAAATCTAGAAACAAAGTAAACCAAAACATGATAAAATATGCTTAAAATCATGTCAAATCAAAATTTAAGTGAAAAAATTACACTAGATTGAAATATAGATATAATGTATAATTTATAATTTATATTTATCGAAACAAATTACATAAAATAAAAAACACAGGAGAAAGAGAATTCTTATAATAAAATATTCTTTCTTTGATAAAAAGGAAAATAATAAACAGTTACGTTTTCTTAAAAAAAGATAAATTTTGAAAAATAATGATCTAATGTTGTGTTTGGTTGAAGAGAATGAAAATGAACCAGAATTAATTCTTTCCATTTGTGTGTTTAGTTAGGTTGAGAAATGAGTCAGAAATAGAATCGATGTCTAAAGAAGAAGGAATCAAGATCAAGATTCTTTCTCCCCTTTTAGGAATCATGATTTTATTCTCATCTTAATTTTTTTTCTTTCTAATTTTACCCCAATCCCAAATATAACCTTAAATCCAAATTCTAAAACCCTAAATTCCAAAACCCAAAACCTTAAATCCTAAAACTCTAAACCCAAAATCCAAAACCTTATTTAGAAAAATAATAATTTTAATACTAAACCTTAAACCACAAATATAACTCAAAACCATATTTAGAAAAATAATAATTTTAATCATAAATATAACCCTAAATTCTAAACCCCAAATCCCAAAACTCTAAATCCTAAATCTCAAAACATTAAACCCTAAATCCTAAAATTCTAAACCCTATTTAGAAAAATAATAATTTAACCATAAACCTTAACCCACGAATATAACCTTAAATCATAAATCCCTAAATCCCAAACGTCAAAATCCTAAACTTTATTTAGAAAAATAATAATTTTAATAATATATTTTGTGTGATCAAAAAATAATAATTAAATGATATGATTTAAACTTTATTGAATATAGAGATATTGAGATAGTATGAAGTATTTTTTATTTTATTTTAATCGTAAACCATAATATTAATTTATTCTTTAATTTTAATAATTAAATTAAATAAAATTATTTTCGTTAAATTCCGATTCGGATTTTAATTATAATATTGAGTTGATACATTATATAGAGAATTATAAAAAAAAAATGATAGCCATATTCGAGGTTTCAATGGTACCCGCCTAATGCGCCAAGCGAACCACGATGATTCATCACACTGAACCTGTGCTCTGACCTCTGTGGGAGCAGAAATGAAATGAAATGAGACTGAGACAGTTCAGTCCGAGTCTGCTGTAGTTTCATTTATAAGTTAAACAATACCAGAGCCCTATTTTCCCGGGATTACCATCCAAATAATCAAGTTTCTTTTGATAGGTTTAGTTTTATAATTTTTCTAAAAAGTTAATTTAATTTAATTTTTTTTAAAATTATATTTTTATTAAAAAAAATTATTTATAATATTCATAAAATATACATTTTTTTCTTTTATTTAGAAATAAAAATAATTTATATTATTTAAATATCATTCAATTTTTGTGTTTTTTATCTTTAAAAATATTTTTTTATATAATTTATAAATTTAAATAATTTTAAAAACAAAATAAAATTTATAATGTTAATATAAATAAATTAAAAATATATAAATAAAATAAGATAAAAATAGAAAAAGAAAACAAAGAGATAATAATATGATAAACAGAATAAAAGAAAATAAAAGGAGATAAATTGAGATAATAGATAAAATTATTAGATTAAACCTATCTATTAAAAAAAAGAGAGATTAAAATACTTTATCAAAGAGTTACAATAATATTTTGAACATAATTCCTATATTCCCCCTAAAATACCCAGATACACCCATCCAATGATCCAAAGCTGAAAGCCCTAACGTTATTTTCTTTTTCATGTCTCTCAAACTTCTTCCCTTACTTCGAAATGCTGTCAATCTAAGGTTAAGATTTCTTTTACCTCGTAGTCCTACTTCCTCTGTTTTTTCTTCTCATCTCTTGTTCACTTTCGTTTTTTACCCAAAAAAATAGAACATTTTGATCGTATATAATTATTGTTTTGACTGAAAATTTCTTTAGTCTTTGTAATAATTGTTTTATTTTACCCCAATTTTCTAAGTGTGTTGTTATTATTTCGTCAGTCCATTAGCGTTTTCGGAATGTTTCTGCAGTTCCCTTTTATTTTGCTTTTGCGAGGTAATTTGACTGGACTTGCAAAAAGTGTTTATTTTTCTTTTTTCTTCTTACCATTCTTACACTTGTGTATCATGTTGACTTTTGTTATTTCTGTTGATTTTCAGACGTCGATGGCATGAATTAAGCTTCAAAAGCTATTGCGTGGTAAGATTATTGTTAAAAATTCAATTTTTATTTATGGGTTTGGGTTCTTTCTCGGGTGAGATTATTATTGCATGCATTTGGGATTTTCAGCTTTCGATTGAGGCGTGCTTGTCTTGAATTGCATTTTGATTTTATAAGGTTTTAAAACGTTGGTTGCTGGTTCGTATAATTTTGGAAAATAAGTTTCTTTAACTAACTAGCAGTGAAGGAACTAAATAAGAAGGTACATTTTATATTTGAAAGCATTTTTTGCTGGGAGACATTGTCAAGGTTAAATTTTGATCCATCGAGATCATTTTTTTTGCTTGCGTCTGTATAAGAACAATGTTCAATGATAGACGTAAAGGTTTAATGTTACTATTTCAGCTTATTGACAATTTTTCCCTTTCCCTTTGGTTGTGTTCACTTGGAAAATATGGGGATAGACCAGCATAGGCACCGGTATAATTTTTTAAAGTGTATTATGTCTGTTATGTTTCAGAAAATATTTGTATTCTTGCACCTGAGGACCCATATCAAATCAGAGACTGAGTGTTCGAATGGCGCCAAATCCAAGAGTTTCGAATGCCTTTCGTGCAATGAGGGAGATGGGGTTTAAGGAAGACAAGGTGAAACCCGTTTTGAAGAGGCTTCTAAAATTGTATGACAAGAACTGGGAGTTTATTGAAGAAGAGAATTACAGAGTTCTGGCACTCACTATTATTGAAGAAGAGGATGATAATAGCCAGGTTTTTTTGTTTAATAGCTTCTAAAATTGTACTTGGTCTTTCATTTTTGTCTTTTATATTGCCTTTGTCCTTCATTCTTGTTTTCTGATGTTGACTTAATTTGATAGGTCATGGAGAAAAGGTCTGGGGGTTGTGATGTATGTAACTTGATATTCCGCTTGCTGTGTTTTTGTTTTCCTTCTCTTACTATATTGCTGACACACATTTTTTGGCCTTTAATACCAGGAGAGAGATCCAGAAGAAGAAAATATAGAGCCTCAAGACCAAGTACGTCCTTTGAAAAGGTTACGAAGGGGCCCTGCGGTTACCGCTTCAACTCCTCCTAGTAACAGTAATTTGGGGGCTACTTCACTAATAATTCCTAAAAGGGAGGAAGAGGAACTACCTGTACACTCCCTGCCGCAGCCAATGAACTTGACAAAATCACTTGATGCAAGGGTGGAACCACGTTCATGTTTGCCCCAGCCTAATGTCAGAAACAAGGGCAAGCAACCTGTTTATGATTCTTCAGTCCCACAGGAAAGATCTAATTCGCTCTCAACTCCAGTTCCAGCTCTTAGGAAAAGACCTAGTTCTGGGAGACCATCTCATACTGCTCGCTTAAAAGCACCCATGGCTGAACCAGGCAACAATATATTGCCTAGACAGAACGCCCCTGACTCTTATGCATTGATCAGGCCTAAAGATGAACCTTTCACTGATGAAATGTATTCTGGTGACAGGCCACAATATGAGGTTCCTCTGGCAGTTATTCCTTCTGGTACTTCTCTTTCACACTGTAAATTATATGGTTTTTTTAGTTCATCATTTTAAGTTTTTTTCTATTCCCAAGTTCTCAGATAAAGCATTACAAGAAACCTTTAAAATTTGATTTATTGCAAATTGAAATAGTTTTTTTTTTGGGTGGTAAATCTCGATGCATCCAACTGCTTTGCTTTTGTATGTTATAACAGGACTAACTGACATAGGTGCCTGTTTATGATTTAACTATAACCAAAAACTTCAAAAAACATTAACACTTTAGTGGCAATTCAAATATAATTGCATTATTATTTTGTGGTTTCTGGATATTATTATGCTGTTTATATGATTTTGTTCTATTGTACTTTTGAAAGATCCATCAAGTAATGGGCACTTCCCAGCTAAGACTAACGAATCTGGAAAACAATTTGGTGAAAGCTTTATTCCAATTCACTGTCAACTCAGTAATAACAGAGTTGCAGTATTATTTAAAAGTTTTGAAGGCCTTATGTAACATTATTAAAGGGATTTTGTTCAATTGATAGATCCATCACGTAAAGGACATTTTCCAGTTGAAAATGATGAGACTGGAACTCATATTGGTGAGGAATCTCCATCGTGGTGTATGAACATTGAAGGAAGGTGTAGTGGTATGCCAGGTCAACACAAAACAAATGGCGAGCTTGCACCTATACAAGAATCTTCTTCTAACTTAGAGGTTGCTAGCTCACCGTTGGGAGAGGTAAAGCTTTCTCTGAGTCTCAATTCACCTACTGGAAGACCTGATTTCCAAATGCCTGATCTAGATGCTGTCATGAGATTGACGGAGGAAAAATGTCTTCGTTCATACAAGATCATTGATCCAAGTTTTTCTGTCACAAAAGTGTTGACACATATATGTGAGAGTGTCTTGGAACTGGGAAAGGATTCTGTTAATGAACCACACAATAGATCAATAGATGTCTCTCCTACTCTTGATGCACTGAAGAAACCTACTGTACGTGATACGATGGGTTGCAATAAAGAACATTTTTACCAGGCATCGTCTACTGAAATCCATTCTGTGATGGACGCTCCTTCAACTACAAGACTGCCAATATTTTCAGATGAACCAGAGGATTACATACATGCCACGAAGGAAATTATGGAAAAGAGTCATCACGAGAATGGCAATAGAGAAGGGGAATGTGATGTCCCTGAATCTACAAACACAAGTGCTATGGTGATATTGCCTCAGTGTGATCTGACTCTTGATGAATTGAGATGGCTACATGACAAGAATGACATAACAAAAGGTGAAGAAAGGGTTAGAATTTCATGGGCTGACGAAATGAATGGCAACTCTTGTCCATCCTTCCAGTATATATCCCAAAGCCTTGTTTTCAAAAATGCTAACGTAAACTTTCTCCTATCTAGGATTCAACAAGATGATTGTTGTGCCACCTGCTTTGGTGATTGCCTATTAGCATCTAGCCCTTGTGTTTGTTCTCGTGAAACTAGTGGTGTGTTTCCTTACACATCTGATGGCTTAGTGAAGGATGTATTTCTTGAAGAATGCATGTCTATGGCTCGTGAACCTCATCAGACCTCTCTCATATATTGTCAAGAATGCCCTATTGAAAGATTAAAGAGTGATGATTGTTTGGAGCCATGCAAAGGCCATTTAAAGCGGAAGTTTATCAAAGAGTGTTGGAGCAAATGTGGCTGCAATAAACAGTGTGGTAACCGAGTGGTACAGCAAGGCATAACTTACAATTTGCAGGTGCGATGTATATACAAAATGCTTTATGGTTCTTCTTGCTGTGATTCATTTTTTTCTTTTTTATTCTCTTTCTAAATTAATTGCTTTCCAAACGTAATAGAATGGATTGTACTTTTGTTGGAGGCAGACATGTATATATAATCACTACTTCTCAGTTTCTGACTAATGACATAATTTTCAGTATGGATGCATAATCCCTCATTGATTCTCTTTTATGTTTAGGTGTTTTACACTGTCGAGGGAAAAGGATGGGGTCTAAGAACCTTGGAGGATCTGCCAAAAGGTGCATTTGTCTGTGAGTATGTTGGAGAAATACTGACTAGTATCGAGATGTATGAAAGGAACCTGGAAAACACCAAAAGTGGGAAATGTACTTATTTAGTGTTACTTGATGCTGTTTGGGGTTCTAGAGGAGCTTTGAAAAATGAGGAATCTCTATGTTTGGACTCATCAAAATATGGAAATGTGGCTAGATTTATAAATCACAGGTATTCTTTACATGCAATAGTCTCTTCTTGGTATTGATAAGATTCAGTTATTTAGTATGAAATAGAGGTATTATTTCGATACAAATGTTTGCTTGTAAACTTGCTTTTTTATTGCTTTTTAGTTTGGTTATCACTGCAATCCTGTTTTTGCTTTATATGTATTGTGTATTTGTTATCAGTTGTATTTTTTTCCTACTTAGATTATATCACCTGTCATTTATATGATTATTATTTTGATACACTTGAATCCGAGTATTTATACTTTTTGATTTTGCATTAATATCGTATTTTATATTCAATTAGGGCATTCATTATTCTAATTGCTACAGGTAAGTAGTAACAACAGAGTAATAACAGTTGCTGCTTGAACTTACAGAGTTAAGGCAGCAAGCTAGGAGTTGACTAAGTTGTTACCTTAAGTTTTAAAGGTTTTAGTAGATTATGAATTGCACACGTTTCATGTCAACATTTCATTGTTTTTGAGGTATATAAAACCTTATTCAGCCTTTTTTTTTTCAAATTACTGGAGTAATCGTTTTGCAAATATGGTGTGTGCTCCTTTTGGACAAAAATATCACATATGGAGATTTTTATTTGAGGGTGTATTTATAACGACTTTGATTCCTAATTTTTGATTTTTTTCAAGTGATTTTTAATGATTTCTGATTTTGATTTTCATATTTTCATAAACCTTTAAAAAGAAGATTTTTAAAACAGATTTCTAATTTCTAATTTTTTTCTAGAGAGTAAATGAAGTCTTATTACTTTTGTATATATAAATATCGAAAGAAAATGATTAAAAACTTAATTTTTTTAAAATAACAACCAAATTTTTTCTTAATTTGTAAGTTTTTAGGAAAAAAAATTAGAAAACAAAAAGCTTTACCAAACAACTTGTAGGAAACTTTTGATTTTTTTTAAATAATTAAGTAAAAAATATTATCACACACATTGTGATTATTTTTACAAAAGAATTATAAATTATAAAATCAATTATTTATTCACAAATCAGAATAGTTATTAAACATGACCTAAATAATGATGACTTTATTCTCAATTTTATATGGAATGAAGCTGTCTTCACCCAGTAGTACTGAGCTGAAGACGCCCTCCTTTGTTATGTTTCTAACTTTTTGTTAAATGATACCTCCCTACCAAAATTGTGATGTTGTCCTCCCATATTAAAATAGAAAACTGGAAACACGTGAAAAATTTACGTATATGGACAATAATGAATTTTGTCAACTACAGTTCATTTAATATTCCACTTATAAATACTGTTTCTGACATCTGATATTTTCTCCCCTCTCACAAAACAAACCTTACGACAGATGCTTTGATGCAAACTTGGTCGAGATTCCAGTTGAAATAGAGACCCCTGACCGTCTTTACTATCATGTAATCTCTTAACTTCATTTGCATCAATCCTTTTCTGTCTATAATTAGTCATAAATGTCCTTATTGCTCATGCTAGCAAGTTATTATGCTTTATTGAGTTTGTTCTGCTCTGCAGCTAGCTTTCTTCACAACAAGAAAAGTAGATGCCATGGAAGAACTAACTTGGGTAAGATTGATTTCAAGATCAACTGATTGTTTGCATGTGATATATAATTGTTAATACAACACTTAGGGGATTTTGTTTTGTATATTCTACTGATTTCCCTCATTGATATATATTTTTATGCCGTCTGTCTGCTACTTACCAAATTTGGACTGACCGCAAAAACAAACCACACAACAAGGCACATGTTTGTCTTGTGTGGTTTATCTGAATGCTTTGGTGAGTAGATCTGGTGTCGGATATTGAGTGCGACTAAAAACCTAAATGTTCTTTGACATAGCTTGTTTGGTATCTGTTGGTATCCTTTAGATAAGATCAAGCGCATCATAATGCTCTTACCAGCAGGATAAGGTTGAGGATTCCAAGAAAAGAAAAGAAAAGTAGTGATGAATGCAGTCTTATCCATCTCACAAACTGACATTAGGATATTTCTCTCTTCTATCTTCCAATGTAGATAACCCTGCATATCTTCATAATAATTTCTATGTTTTTTTTTGGACTTTATTTGAGATTGCAGGTAATTTTGGAAACTAGCTTGTGTGTAACTTTTTGTCATCTTTTAAAGCTGATTCTACATATGATGTCTGTAGGATTATGGCATTGACTTTGATGACCTTGATCATCCAATAAAGCCCTTCCAGTGTCATTGTGGCAGTAAATTCTGCAGGAATATGAAACGTTCAAATCGTGAGTGCTCTCCTTTTCTCTCTCTGACATCTTGTTGAGACAAGAAAGTCCTGGGATCATCCATTCCTACCTGTTTTCTGTTAGCAAAATGAATTCTATATGACTGGCGAACTTAAAGGTCAAGTTCTTTTTATTTTTCTGAAAAGTTCATACATTTGCATTTAATCTCTATCAATAAATGTCATATAACTATAAAACCTAACTAGTCAGGTTTCTCTCATTCTCTCTCTATGCGTGCAGAATAAAAATGAATTCTTTCTCAGACAGGAGATAACATGTCGATGCCTTGTCTTCTTTGTTCCAAAGAACAATTTAGAGATCCAAAAATAAATGTTAACCGACTAAAAATGATGCATTTGCTATATGACTTGCTTTTCTACCCTTTATGTTTTATTTATTTTTCTCTTTCCCCTCCTTTCTAGGTGTGGGGGATGGGGCGGTTTGCTGTATATTTGTATAGCTATGTTGTGGCCCGACCTCCCTTCCCCTTGGAAAAAGCAACAGAGTGGTGTCTTGATCTTTTATATGCATGGGATCTTTGCTGTCATGGATATATGCATGATCAATTTGCCATATTTCTATTGAAATTTCTCTAATTCTGAAAGCAGATTTATTTATTTTTTGCTAGTATTCAATTTGACAATACGTGTTTCAAATTTTGCTGCTGCTGTTCTGAATCATGTTTGTTTTTGTTTTTGCAGGATCAAGAACTAACTTAATGGCAAGAGGAACAAATTAGTGTGGATTGATCCTGTTGCCTTTCTTGTATTATGCGGACAGTATTAAACTGATAAGAGCAGGCTCTAGTAACTTGCAGCCACTCGAACTGCTATTTTGTCTCATGTTTAGGGATCTGGTTCTGTACATATGCCCTTTGTAACTGTCGGTAGTCCATCTTTTATGGAGCTATCATGTAAGCTGTGCTTCCCAAAGATTTATAGACCTGTTGTTTGATGCCACCTTGAGGCCGACGTTTTTGTTTATTGCCCTGGTAAATACAGAGATTTTGAACTAGTGCCCCTATAAGAGGGGCAAGATAGAAATTGTTATTTTGGTTTTGGCCAATGTTTACATCTCTTTGGGCACGGTTTAATATAATGATCAGTACTTCAATCTTCAGAACAATTGGACTTAATTTGATTCAAATTGGAACCCCTTTTTTCTTCATGCCCCTTAAAATATGTCAAGGTTAGAACAAGAACAACGAGTTCCAATACGAAAGAAAGAGAAATCAGTTTGAATACAAAATTATTTATTGGAGAAAAGACCTTAAAAAATTGAGTCCTCGAACAGCTGCTTCTTGGAACACTTGAATAGCCCAAATCTTAGTAAATAGGCAAGTATCTGCTGGGGCCAAATTATTTCCGCACAACCATCTTAACTTGCGGGAATTTCGCTTCTTAGTCACAATTAATAATTTTAAAGAAAAAAAAACCTCGAACGTATTCCTTAAAAGAGCAATTTAAGTCCTTTTTAAATTAAATAAATAAAATATTATAAGATTCAAATTTGTGGTAATGGTGAACAATGATAGGTTGTAGAGTTATATCACAAACCAATAATAATAAAAAAGCCTCTAATGGTGTAACGTAAAATACAATTTTTTTTTATTTTAAAAATATAAGTATATATTTTTTTATTAAATAAAAAAACATTATATGAGTGAGATTTGAACTTTAGTCCATAATAACTTTATAAAGCTTCCTTTCTATCTAATTATCGTCTGCGTAAATAAAACTGTGTGTTCAAGTTCTCGTCATGTGAATATTTTTAACATAATTTCATTTAAAAGACAAAGGTCTCATAATCTGAATCTTCTTCCTCTAGTATGCGATAACAATCTCTCCAAATAATTTGGACTAATTTAAGTTTAGTTCTCTTTTTCGATTGAAAAAAATTACGGATAAATGTTGTTAGATTATCTAAAACTAATTTTAACTGTTTATATATCTAAAATAAGTAGAGAAACTCACTTTGTATAATGGAGGAAATCAAACATCTACACCTTACTAAGAAAGTGTGAGTCCTTTTCATGTTTAGATCTTTGCATGGATTTTATCATCCAATCTTTGAAGCCATCATTTTCTCCCAACCCTCTGAAAAAGAATGATACCTAAGCAAGATATAGATGATCTCTTATACGCATCTCAATTATTTCTTGAAGTGATGAGACGTTGGATTAAAATACCCCTTTACCAAAGCTAACAAAAAGATATATGACTATTGGTTCGAAAGGTGTTCATACAATTCAAAAGACTAAACTAAAACATAGAGGTTTGACAAGCAGGTAGAATTGAAGAGAAAAATGTCATTTGTATTTAAAAACTAAGTTGGTGCAAGGTTTCTTCTAAATAAAGTAATCAAGATAAATCGCCTACTATGAACCAACGATCCAAGGTATCTACTTAGATAAATTTTGACAATACAAAACAAAAGCAAAGACAAAGAACCCTTTAATCGAATTCCTTAAGAGCAAAAGAAGTAACCCTTAAGCGAACCATTAATCAAAATCGAGATTTTTGTGGAATAAAAAAGGTCTCGAATCTAACCCAAAAAGATGTCGTCAAAGCTAAAGCATTGCATCACTTTTAAAATAAAATCTCAATACATGGTATCAAAAGCTTTACGAATATTAATTTTGAGAACAACATTACCATCAGATAGGAGAGTTGCATTGCGTTAAAGCACTCTCAAATACCACCATACAATCACTAATATTTTGATCTAAAATGAACCTAAACTAATTATGGAACAAAAAGTAGATGTAAATGTCTTTTATAAGGCCAACAATAATCTTTGTTTTAAGCTTGAACATAAAATTCTCTATGACAATTGTCCTATATTAATCAATAGGGTTTGCACATGGATTTTTAGGTGTAAGGATTAAAACACTTGAATTCAATCCTAGATGCATCCTACATGTGTTAAAATAGTCTCGAATTGTTTGTATTATGTCTATACTAATGATGTTACTTTTAAAACCATTCGGCCTGATAAAATGATGATATATTTCATAAATTATCATTGTTTTTAGAAGTTAACAAGAGTAGGACTAACTCGATAAGAGTTAAATTCATAATATCAATTGAAAAAAATCTGCTCGTAGTATCCTAAAATATAACTAGTTATTGTTTCAAAATTTTGTTTAATCTTTCCATTAATTTTTAAGCGAGTTAAGAATTTGTAGGTATTTAAATATCAAAGGAGCCAATAAAAAAGAGTAAAATTTAATACAATAATAATAATAATAAGATATAAATAACTACACTAATAATGAACTTAATATCATTAAAATAATAATGATAATTACCCGTTAATTAATTTGTTAACATCAAATAAATAAAAAAATTAATTCATTTAAAGAATTATGTCGCTTTGAGACTCATTTTAAAATTAAAATCAAAAGATAAAAGAACGAAAAAGATAAATTAATAAACGACACGTCGTTTGGCCTTAACCTTTCAAACCCTAGCTCGTAAATCATCAGCATATAATAAGAAGGGACGCTGGAAAAATGCGAACAAGTAGGAGAAGATGTCGAAGAGAGGGAGAGGTGGTTCGGCTGGAAACAAGTTCAGAATGTCGCTTGGTTTGCCGGTGGCGGCGACGGTGAACTGTGCGGACAACACGGGAGCGAAGAACCTCTACATCATATCTGTGAAGGGCATCAAGGGTCGTCTTAACCGATTGCCTTCGGCTTGTGTTGGCGACATGGTCATGGCCACTGTCAAGAAAGGAAAACCTGATCTCCGTAAAAAGGTTCTCCCAGCAGTTATTGTTCGCCAGCGCAAACCTTGGCGCCGAAAGGACGGTGTTTTCATGTACTTCGAAGGTTAATTCAATTATACTTTCTTACTATCGTTAATTCAACTATGTTTTTGATCTTTTGTGCAATACATTGAAATGGGATTTTTGAATTTGACGGTTGCTTCTTTGAATGGAATCTTAGTTATCTTTATTTTTCTTACGTCTTTTCTTTTTGTTTGTTTGTTGAACTTGTTTCTAATTGGGTCGGTGTTGGGGAGTGAGAATGGGAAGCTGGGGTTTAAGGGCTACTTCTTTACTGGGATCTGGGTGCCATGTTTTAGGGTTGAGTTGGTCATTCATATTCTGAGAAGCATATATTGATCATGAAAAATGATGCATGTTTTAAACATAATATTTTTTTCTTAGAATTGTGTTGCCTGTTTCCCGCTACATTCCTCCGAAAGATGAAATTTATGAAATATTTTGATGTTGAAATGTTTTCCCTTGAAGTTCTGATTTTGTTGATTTATGAAAAAAGTTATCTCATTTTGTGGTGAGATGTTTTGTTGAGATGAACAATGTTTTTGACATTTATTTCTCCTGAATTAACTTCGTTTCAGCTTCAAGGGAAATAACTTCTTTCCCTTCCGTTTCATTCTTCCTTTTTGGTTTCATTTTTTGGAGTTGTAGAAATTTTGAAGGCTTGTATATGTTTTGTCTTTGTATGACATTATCAGCCGTTGGTTTCAACATTCAATCATATCATTCATGTTTCTGAATTTTGATCAAACTACGACTGCAGATAATGCTGGTGTCATTGTGAACCCCAAGGGAGAAATGAAAGGTAATGTTTTCTCTTACATTCTTTCTATAAGCTCTAACCCTTTCTTTGTTTTGTTTGTCTGAGCCCTGAAGTTGGCCATTGAGTTTTTCTTTAATGCTATCATGATTAGAAGACAGAGTTTTGGAATTTTTTCGTCATTTTATTTGTTTGTGAAGAGTTTTTTTTTAATTGGAGCTGGTTAGAGATAATTACATTTTTGTGATCAAACTGACTTTTTTGTTCTTGGATGTCATATTTTACATGCAATTAGAATCCGACTTAAATTTCTTGTCATTGGTTATATTTCAGGATCTGCCATTACTGGCCCCATTGGAAAGGAATGTGCTGATCTATGGCCCAGGATTGCAAGTGCTGCCAATGCTATTGTTTAAGTGTTTTCTATATCATTTTAGAGGATTTGCAGTTTTGTTGGACTTTAGGCTTGCTTCGTTTCGTTTCAGAAGATACAAACATGTGACCTTCGTGAATTTTTGGATATGTTTAGTAGATAAACATCTTGAATATTTTTAATTTAATGGTAGTCCTTTCTTCTTTTTCAGTTTCTCAACGGAATTATTTATTGAGATTTATGATGTGTTGTTCCGTATTAATTTTATTGGTTGTTTTAGAAAAGTAGTGTGCTGTTGTGTGTGTTTTTTTCATAAATTTTTTTACACTTATCTTTTGAAAGGAATGCATATCTCACTTTTGATGTGTTATTTTGTATATCACCAATGACAGGTAAAAATGTGAACAAAAATTCATTTTGTATAATAAGAGTATACAAACAATTTTATTCATGTGTTTGTTGCTTGTTGCTTGCTGGGTATTGGTGATATATAGTGATACACAAAAATTGGCAAATGAGAATTGCCCAATCAATGTGTAATTTCCATTACGATAAAATCATTCAATAAAAAAGTGATATAAACTCCATGGCTTTCACTTCCAATTCTGTAGGATGCTAGGCGATACTCCTGTAGAAAATTCAGACAGTGAGTGTTGTTAAAGACACTGAAATTTTGTACTTTAAAAAAATTGGACGTAAGGGTCAGACTTGATCAAGGTTATGAATGGATTGAACGCCACTCAATATATTTAATCACTGCATTCGAATTCTGGAGACCCAAAATGAAAGGTAGTGGTTCATTGAAAAGAAGTGACATATGAGCAAGAGTAATGCTACTGTGTAGGTCGTACTCTTTTTTTTTTACACAGAAACCAAAGGATAACTAAAACTCAAATACAATGATGTGAATATTATCAAAACTTCAGCATTAATAAGAATGACACATCTTTCTTGCAGACTCAACCTTAACTTAAGCCGTTAAAACGCAAGTAGTACTGTGATTTCAGTACAATGCTTCAGCCTTTTCAAGCCTTCAACTTGAATCCTACTTATTGATATATCACCCAGGTTAAGGTCCTTAAGCAGTGATGAAAATAACCTTAGACTCACTTTTCATTAGTCCTTTGATGGGTTCCTTAACCAAGTCACTTCATATGAGTCACCGAGAAAGTTCTAGCTTCTCTTACTGCTTAGGAGATTGCATTTTCATGTGTTTGATTGCCGACGAGGGACTACTACATTCTATTACTCGAGAAAGTCTACGATAATGTGATTTGACTTCTTGTATTAATAACGTATTATCTTTGTTTAGTATACTATAAATACATAAATATACATATCATAACAAGTAATAAAATGATGAGAAAATATCATTTACACATAGTTATGTTATTAGAAATTAATTTTTAAAAGAAAAAATAAAAAAAAATTCTATTTGTGTTTATATATTTCAAGAAAACAAAATCAAAAGAATTAAAAATAAATAATAACAATTAATTAAATCATATTTTGTAACTAAGAAGATATATGAGAAAATATCTAAGAATATTTAATCTCCCAATCTTTTAAATATATGAATCATTAAAATTCTTTCAATACAATTATTAATTAATTATATGATCAATTGATCTAATCTAGCATGCATTCTTCTCTCAAGCAAATTTCACACCATATAATAATTAACCTCATCACATTCTCATGTCAATTAAATTGCATATTATTCATTAAGTTCATCAATTATGGATCACATACATAAAAATCATACATCTCTCCCTAGAAACTACGTATGATATTTAATCAAGATAAACAATTAAATAATTCTCTGAAATATATAATTACTTCTATAGATAAATTATTGTCCAAACAATTAATATCATAAAAATTAAATTAAATAATATAATTAAATTAAAATCATAATTGAGGTAAAGTATTATATCATCACACGATGAAAATTGGGTTTATAAGACCTCTAGATTAATAAATTAACTAGATAAAATTTTGTTCATAAAACTCATTTTTTCATAAAGAAATACATAAAAATTGATAAAGAAATGAATAGAAGAAGAAATATAATAAATCTCTTGAATTGTAATACTATTTTTTTTTTAAATTTTCACCAAAATTGTATCTCATTTTTAATTTTTTTTGTAATTTTCTCTCTTTTTAGCTCCAAAAAATTGATAAAAATTATGTTAATTACGACTGATTAGGATTTATGAGGTGATTAGGGGTTAAATATAGCTTAGGTGAAATCATGATCATCAGATTAGCTTTAAATCAAGGGTTAAGATAAAAAAGAGGAAAATTATCAATGCCAACCAATAAAAGTAAACATGTGGCATGCGAGATTCATTGGGTAAATTAAAGGGCGATGTGTGGCGAAGAAGATTGGTCCTAATCAATGCTTTCAAAGTTAGTGACAGTTGGCGGGACGTGATTTGCGGTTATAGATGGCATGATGCACAAACAGAATGAACGAACGAATCAAGTGACGATGTGTGGTGGGAGCGTTGACGAATCAAGATGAAGTCAAAATAAATGTCGTGTGTGCGCCTGCTCTGATTGTGTGTCATCCACATGACAACTTCTAATTAGTTATGCTTTAAAAATTCATAAAAATCTCCAAAAATTATATTTTCATCCTTTTTAATTAAAACATTTATATTTTAATATTTTTAATACTAAAAATAGTACTTATTAAATAAAACGAACAAATATTAATAAAAAAAATACAATAATAACTTTACTTTTATTAAGTTATCATTTACCAGCAAACCTTTCGTATTGAAGATTTTGATCATAGAGTTGATGTCCAAAACCATGTTCTGTTGCAATTTTTTTTCTCTAGATTTGAAAGGTTACAAAAGTTCAATTGATTGGGAGCATAAAATGCAAAAAACACTGCCTTCAACTTGAAAGTACAAAGTAAGAAGGGTATTTTTTAGATTTGTTTACTCGTATTGGTCTGGTAAACTTGATATGAGCTTTCTCATGAAGTAATAACAAGTGTATTTGTCTATTTTATAAATATGCCCACCTATGTTTACAAGATACTATAATATTTTCTCTATGTATGAAAACACCCTCTTAAATATTGAAGATCGCTTTGTTTTTCAGTTAATGTTATTCATATAAATAATTTTAATAAAGGATTTCAAACCATTGATATAAGTAATTTTAACTGTGAATATGTGTTTTTGCTTGATTTTATTTTCTCCTTGATTTTAATAGTTATTTATTAAATTTAAATTTTAAAATGTGATAATATTTATATCATTGATTTAAATTATTATATGATTAAGATGATATGTTAATATTATTTGTTAAATATATTATTTATTGAAAGTTTATAACATATGGACCTCATTAATCTATATGGGGATGAATATGTTATTTTTAATTTTATCAATTTATAATTTGATAACCTAAACAAAACAACGAGACATGTAATCATGTGTAAAAAAAATGTGGAAATAAGAGAATAACACACGATATTTTTAGGTGGAAACAACTTAGGCCACAACTATGACCTTAGAGAAAAACCACCGATCCACCGAACCACCTAACTTTTCACTATGAAAATCAAATATTCAAGTACAAACTCGGTCTTATGCTACCCTCACTAGGATACTTCCCCAATATACTTTACTTACGAGCCCCTACTCTATTTTCACAGTTTTCAATTTTAGCGTGAGTAGTTTCCAGACCAACATTCTAATAAGCTTCTCGCTAATCAAATACGTTTCCAAATTAACTAATAAATGGTTAGCACAAAAACACAAGTGTCTGTGTGTGTTTTAGAACGGATTTAATAATGAATAATCCTAACTAGATTGTTCAAAACATATGCCACTTAAATCAAATCAACTAGTAAATCCTAAAGCAAAAGGATCAAGCACAAGTTCAATAAAAATATTTTCTTTAAAGATTAATAATCAAATCAAATAACTATGATATGATAAAAATAATTATTTGATCTAACAATTTAAGAAAAAAAAAATAAAGAAGAAACCATAAGAACATGTTATCAAAATATCATAAAATAATTAGACTTATTAATCAATCAAACATAACCACTAATATTTGATATATTAACTAAATAAAGAAGCCAAAAAAATCATGATTTTATATTTGTAAAACAAGATAGAGAAATTAAAAAAAGTAAAATAATGCTCTTGTGTGGTTGATTGAAACAATGAGGAATGAATTTTATTTATAGAAAAAATTAAAATCTTTAATCATATGTAATTGATAAATATCTTTTCTATTACAAATATGATTAGTAATACTTATTAATTAAGAAAATTCATATATGATTGATAAATATATTTTCTATTATAAATTGGATTAGTAATATTCAATGATTAAGAAGAGTTCTTTTAAAATAAATTTTATGTTATCTTTTATGTTAAAGATTTAAGTTATAATTTAGATTATATCTTATTTTATATTTTAGCACTAAAAATAATTTTAGATTTATAAACATGTGCTATTAAATATATAAATATAATATCATGTGTCGTAGTTATCAAAGATATATTTCAAGTACAATTATTTGAAACTCGATTATTTATTTAGCTTTTGTTAATAAACTTGATAGTAAACTTAAAAAAATTACAGATAAATATTTTGTTCACGTAAATAACCGACATTCATAATTCTTACATTTTTAAAATTAAAACTTATATATATATATAAAGAGGATAATTGTGCTTTCTTATATAAAGCCGCAGTCTAAGATCTGTCTACCAAAAATTTATTTTTTGACCTATCAATCTAAAGAGTGAACAAACATGTCATAGTAAGCTGTAAAGTTCATCAAGTTGTTAATGGCCAGGTCTATCCAATTCATTTAGGCATGGATTGTGAGAACTTTTGATGTAAGAACAATCTTTTAACTTATCCTCTATTGATGCTTTATAAAAAGTTAATTACCAAAACTTGGATTGAAACTGAAGAAAAAAAGACTGGGGACGCCAGCATCTTTTTAGAGACATTGTGCTTGAAAAGTGCCATGTCCTCGTTACTGACATCCACATCACTAGTCATGTATTCTTTCATCATGGTGGGAGCACATGGTATCAAACCAAAGTAGGATAGACTTTAAAAATAATGAGAATATTTTTTAATCAAAAATTTAAATATTATAATATAATTAATTTTATAATTATTTTATCATCGTTAATTTAACATTAAATCTAATAAGTAGTACTACTATCAAGATAATGTTTATTATGTCTGACCAATTAGAAAGTGACACATAACAAATTTGGAATTATGTTGTGGGAATTTTGACACTAGAAACTCTCATCTACACTATTCCTTTAAAACTATTATATATTCTTGATGCATTGTTGATTATTATTCGTTACAGTTAACTTTGAAACAGAACACAATTGAAGATTGACAAGGAGCTCCAAAATGAAAGCTACAAGCATCTCAAGCCTATGGAGAATTCATTGCTTAAAGTTTGGAAAGAGAAGTGGAAGCATTCAAAGAAGAGTGTCTTCAGGTTGTTGCCGAGGATCATATGTTTTGAGGAAGTTGGTTTGGAAGTGCAAGTCACATTGGAATCAAGCTCTGAGAAAGCAAACGACCACAGCTTTGTACAGCTATGATCTTCACAGCTATTCTCTTAACTTTGATGATGGTTTCCGGTGACTATTGAGCTGTGATATATATATATAAAATAAATTAGTGTATTTTAGGATTTATTTCAATGCCCTTTTAAGCCATATAAAATGGGTTTTGAGGGTTTTCTACTCCTCTTCTGATGTGTATATATTTGAGCAACTTCAGTCATGGCCTATGTTTTAGAAAGCAAAATAAGCATTGGCTATCCCAAACTATAAAAAATTGTATATTTTGAATTAATTTTTATTATATAAGATTGATTTCTCTTTTTATAATTTTGCAATTTAAGTAACTGATTTTACTTAAATATTGGCAGTATATTTCTTCAAAATTTAAATTTGGGAATTAAGTAGATTAATATTCAACGTCAAAACTCTCTAGTAAGGCTGGCATAACTTTTCTTTATAATGAAAATGTTCCAAAACCGCATAAATTAGCTATTGTTTTTTTTTTATCTTTTATTTTTGTTTGACTAATTGTTTTCTAAAATTTCATTATGGTGTCAACAAATATGAAAATGTCTACTATATCATCGACATTATTAGGACAATATTTCTTTATTATACATCATGATATTCAAACATAATATCTATATTGATTAAATTATTACAAAAATTTTAAAAATATAATTAAAAATCTCTTATATGTTGTTTAAATATCTATTTTTTACTAAATGTTTTGAATATTATCACTATAACATAGTTAAAATGTCGAATAAAATATCAATTTTTTTAATTTTTTTTAGCAATAATTTCAATTAAAATATATTCTATTGTTTTTGCTCTTAGTATGTTTGATATATATGATTACTTTCAAAAAATAATTATTTAAAAAAAATTAATTAATAAAATTTATTTTTAAATAATATTTATCTATTTATAATAGTTAATATTAGATTTAATTATTTCAAATATTTTAATTAGTTATTTTATAATATTTATTAAAAAATGATATATATTTTAATTAATTAATATAAATATTTTAAGTACTTAAAAATATATGTATTAAATAAAAAAATTAGTTTAAAATATAAGTAATTTATTATTTTAATGTTTGATAAAAAAATTCATATTTTTAATAAAATTTTTATAATTTTTGTGATTTTTTTAGAAATTATATCCATCACAATAATATATTGGATATTTTTAAAAAAATTATATATCCACGTATTTAATAACATCAACAGTCCAAACCAGCTGTGTCGTATTCGAGATTGGTGTTCTTTTAGGATTTTATTTTAAAAAAAGGTTGAGGAATAAAAGGTGTTATTGTAATGTAAACAATAATGTATCTTTGAAATAAAAAAATTTCCTAGAAGGAGCCTAGTAATGCACTCAATTAATACTGACTTAATTCCATCCAAAAATTACTTTAAAGTTAACGATACAGATTTCACTCTCTACGTGGAAAAGAGCTCCTCAGACATAAGTGGCCCGGATGCACTTATGACACAATCCGTTAATTGCGGATATATAGTAGAGAGGACATCGGACAACACTTTAGACATAACATTTGTTTGTATTGTCTCACTAATAATAATAATAATAATAATAATAATAATAAAGATAATTAATTGTTGTATTTCTACCTGTAATAAGGTAAACAATTATCAATTCGAGTCTTAAATACATAAATTTTTGAAACTGGGTTAAAAATGTAACAAAATTTGTAAATGAATCATGTACACTTTATAGCCATTTGGGTACATTTTTTTTAACTCAAATTACAAAAATCTCCTGTATGAGATATGTTAATTTATACATTGATTTTCATTTTGAAAAAAAAAAACATATTTTGTCAAAAAATATATGTTATGATATATATGTATATATATATTTGAATAAGATAGAGTATAATATGTTAATAAATATATCATACATAAATCGGAGTGTCTTGTTTGTTTGTCTATTAATTTTCACTACTTTCAGTCATCCGATAATTACTTTACTCATTATTTTCTACCTATCATAATTGATTAAACCATGTGATTTCCCTCTCTCCAAACCCTAGCTTTATTATTAAGGGGCTTTAACCAATCTCCAAATTCACATCACTACATCTCTTTCATTTCCTTGTAATGTTTCAAATGAGTAAACTTATAATACTCTCACTCATTTTCACAAGCTTCTTTGTAGACTTATCAGTTACATCAGAATGGAACATTTTGAACACAAAAAGGACAAATGGGTTGTTTGTAGGTGATAGCTTGAAGAAGTATTGTGAGAGTTGGAGGATCAATGTTGAAGTAAACAACATAAAGGGATTTGAAGTGGTTCCACAAGAATGTGTGCAGTACATAAAGAAATACATGACATCTTCACAATACAAAGCTGATTCTGAGATGGCTCTGGAAGAGGTCAAACTGTATTTAAGCAGTTGTTGCTCTTTGGAAGGTGATGGTAAAGATGCTTGGATCTTTGATGTTGATGATACTCTACTCTCCACTATTCCCTATCATAAAAAACATGGTTTTGGGTAAGTTCTTATAACTATGCTTAATTATTTTCATGACTTCAAGAAAAAAGTTCTAAATTTATGGATAATTACCAGTGAATCTTTTCAGCATTCAACTGATCAGCTTGATGAATTCTTTTTGGCTTATTTGTCTGTGCTTTTTGTTAAAAACAATTTCGAAATAATTTCAGAAGAAGAAAAAAAAACCTTTCAAAAATCAGCACACACTTTTTCTGCTTTTATTAGGAAACAAAATGTGTGAAAGCACCTCTGTTTGATTCAAAAGTGCTTTTATAGAGTATTAAATGAAGCAACGTTGGAAACTAACCTCAGGTTTCCATTGAACAATACTAAACAGTTAATTAGCTTCTGAAGTTATGTTCTTTCACTTGACCACAGATTGTATACTAGTTCAGCCCAAGCTTGCTAGCCCATCTCAGATTGAAACCATGAATTTAGTCCAATTATCTAAAATCTAATTAATAAGCTTTTTTTATTTCCTTATAGGACCAGCTAGCAAAAATTAAAAAAATAATAAAAACAAAGAGGTTTTCTAATGTAATACATAGTGGATTAGAGAGGCTATATATGTATGAATTTTGTTAAGTGATTATTAATGAATTTATTGTCTTAATTTTTTGGAAACTAAAACTAGTGGGGAGAAGCTTAATGGAAGCTCTTTGGAAGCATGGATGAGAGAGGGCAAGGCACCAGCTCTTCAGCACACACTGATGCTCTTCCATGAGATCAAAAATAGAGGGTTTAAGGTCTTTTTGATATCTTCGAGAAGGGAAAGCCTGAGATCCTCCACTATTGATAATCTCATTAGAGCCGGATATCATGGATGGACAGGTCTCACATTAAGGTACGTCCCCATAAAGACGGTAATTTTTTATATGACCCGCAAACTCGATACAGCCCGAGACTTTTTAAACAAGTTTGGGTCGATCATAAATAGGTTGATTCATCTTGATATGATTATTAAATGTGTTATTTTTAGGTTGGATTAAATAATTTTAAATGAATTCACCCATACTTTACCAAAAAAAAATGCATTATAACCGACTATTCAAGCACAAAACCAAGGGTTGGGTTAAATGGTTCTCATTGAATTCACCCGTATGTTACCAATTAAAAAAGTACATTATAATAAACTAATCAAACACAAAACTAAGGCGAACTAATCAAACACAAAACCAAGGCTTTTTAATGGGTTTATGTTAGGTTTACTTGGTGTATCTTTTAAAAATAAATTTGATTTAGTACAAACAATATTAGACCTTAGAAGTATTTATTTAGATATTATAATTAAGATTCTTTTATATTAAAAATCAATAGGTACAAGTTTTAGAAACTTACTCTAGAATTATCTTAGAATTTTTTTAGATATATTAAGAAGAGAGAATAATTGAGAATTCTAAAAACTAGATATTTTGATGAATAATTTTAATAGATCAATTATAGCCAATAGATTAAAATTGTGTTAGTATGATGCTTTTCATTGGTTAGGAGAAGATTTTAGTATAAATAAGGGTAGTCTTTCTAATTTTATATCATACCAAAAGTTAAGAATTAATAACAAGTTTTTCTACCACCTAAATGTTCTTGTTATTTATTCTCTTCTAAAATTTCCTAAAACTTTTTAAAGCTTTCATATTCTAACAAAGTGGTATCAAAATTAGTAAAATAGTTTTTAATATATCATTACAACATATTAAATCGAAACTCTCGAGTAGATAAATACAATGCTACAAAAAACATCCTAATTAGAGTTCAAACCATAACACCAGGTGTTGAGGGAAGCTAACAACCAGGTTGAATCGAGTTAGGTCAAGTTAGAATTGAGTTGAGATGAGTTGGACTGAGTTTAAACCAAATCAGATACCCTACTAAGGTATTTTGACATTCTAAATCCATTTGTATAGTCAAAATTTCATAATTCTAAATGTATTAAGAAATATGGTTAATAGTATAACATCATTTTAAGTCCTAATGCTCAACAAAAACATTTATGATAATTAGAGTATCAAGATGAAGGGTCTACTAGGTGCATATGATGTTTAGGAGACTGTAGAAAAATGATGCAATGAGCAATAAGATGAGGTTACATTATCATAAGTTTAAAATGATAGTTTAAAATACTCAACAAAGAGAGACAGGAAAGCTCTCTATCTCATCCATAAAGCTTTACATGATGATGGTCTTGAGAAGATTTCAAGTGTATTATTTGCCAAGGAATCATGGGGAAACTTCATACCTCGTGTAAAGGAGCTGAGCAAGTTAAGAAGGTATGTCTTCAAACAATAAAAGGTGATTTTAAAACTTTACATATGAAAGAGTTTGAACCCATTTTTGATAACATCTCTAAAGTTTGGGCCCTTTCTAATCAAATGAAAGGAAACAATGAGAAACTAGAAGACATCAGGAACATGAATAAGATACTCCGCTCACTAGATTTAAAGTTTGAATACATTGCGGTGATGATTGATGAAACAAAAGATTTGGAAGAGATAATTATTGACCAATTATTGAGATCATTGCAAGCTTATGATGAAAGGCATAAGAAGAAGTAAGGGTTTACCAAACAATTCCTCAAGATGCAAGTTAAAAAGAAGAAAAAATTCAAAGATATAATAGATATAATTGTGGTCGTAAAAGTGGTTGAGATCGAAAAAGGGTTATAGGTCATAATCATGTACAAAATTAGAATTACAACAGTTCCAACAATATCTATAGGAAATGAGAAAGCTTAACACGAGAGAATGGAAGAGAAAACTCAAATTTAAGATATATCAAATCCAAGTTCAATGCTATAGTTGTCTAAAATTTTTAAACTACTTGTTAAAATGTAAAAACCTAAAACCAAAGTTAAAGAAAATATCAACTATGTGAAACTAACATGAGGGAACTTTGTTACTAATAGATAAAGACAATGATGAAACACAAGATAACGCTTGATATCTTGACACCGGTACGAGTAACTATGTGTGTGTAAAAAGAAATATGTTTATGGATCTAAATGAATCAATGATTGATAGTGTTTTGTTTAATGATAAGTCTTAAAATCCCGATAAAATACAAAGGTAAAATCATAATTCGATTTATTTCAAATGTCTACAATATTCTTAAAATTAAAAATAATATTTTAAGTTTGGGTCAACTTTTAGGAAAAAAATTATGATATTCATATGAAAGTCTTTCAACAAGAGATGATGTAAATAATTTGATCACAAATATGTCAATGTCAAAAAGTATGACGTTTTTATTTACTATTTATAACAATGTAGCAAAGTGTCTTAAAACTTACTACATAGATATATAGTGGATATGACATCTTTGACTTATACATCTTAATTTTAAAAAATTAAAGCTATTTACCAAAAAAAAAAGAGTATCTTACATCAATCCTCTAAACCAATTATTTTTCTAATGAGTGAAACCCAATAACTTAAATTATTTACCTTATTAGTTTAATAATTATTATAATAATTTATATTTTATATATTATAATATTAATTTTTTATTATTAAAATATTTATTCATCTATGAAAATATTATTTTTAATTAATATTTATTTTATTTTATTATAAAATTTTACAAATATATAATATATTTAAAAAATTAAGAAAACATGATTTAGGGATTTTTACGAGAGCATTCTCTACCAATATCAAAATTGGAGTTTCTCAATATATTTGGATTTTTACGAAGCAAATTGACATTCTTACATGCACAGGTATATTAGTAAAGCTGAAGTGAAAAATGGCTTTAGTATAAATGAAATCGTTAAAAGTATAATTTTAAGGGGGCAAAAAACATTCAGGTGTCATCATAACCAATTCTAACTACTAATATTATGCAAGGTGAGCATTACTTATCTCTTAATAGCATCATTAATGTTTGTCAAAATTTCAAAAGCGCTTTTACAGAAATACTATCAAAATCTAATTATTTAAATTACTTTCAATCCGATAGATAAGCAAATAAGTTATTAGAATTTATAAATTGGGAACTTACTGCATAAGAAATTAAAGTTGATAATATTATATTATACAAATAGGAGTCTTCAAGATCAATTCAAAGAATTACAACAGTACAAAGCTGGGGTGAGACAACAATTAGTGGACGAAGGATACCGCATATGGGGCATAATTGGAGATCAGTGGAGTAGCTTTGAGGGTTACCCTATGGCCAAAAGGTCATTTAAACTACCCAATTCCATTTATTATCTTACTTGAAAGCTTAAGGACTGTACAGGCTACTTATTTGTGCTCTTAATTTGCCTTAACCAATCTCTTTCACTTGCATCTTTATGTTGATGTTGTTAATTTAGTAAAATTGAACCGAGAAAATGTGTTCTTTTGTACTAAGTAATTATGTCGTGTTTATATCGTGTTATCATCTGTGACATTATTGTGTTAATAGCTTCAAACTTATGTGTTTTATAATTCTATGAAAAAAATTCAAATAATTTAATAGAAGTATTTGTTTATAAGTAGAAATGTGTCACAAGTTGTGGCTCTTCACTGTCACTGTTTGGTTATACAAAGTAAAAGCCATTCATGCGTGTATTATTTACATTTTGCCACTAAATTATATTCTATGCACAATGATAATTTTTATAAAATACAAGATTTTAATTACATGACATATATTAGTAAACAAACAATAAAAGTATTAAAAAAAACATATATTTGTTAACGAAGAAGTTAAAAGTACATTTTCCAACATTATAAAAAAATAAATAAATATTTTTTTTATCGAGAGAATTTAATTAAAAACGAAATAAATTAAATGATTGGGTCATATTTATACAGAATGATAAAATTAATTAAACCTTGTAATTTATAACTAAAAACTAAAATTGAAATGAGTCAACATAGTTTAAGTGCTTACTTTAATTAATCTAAAATTGAATTCCAATATAATTTAGTTTTTTTTCTTTTACCAAAACATTTTTTTTTGGGTATCAAAACATAATTGACTGATAGATTTATGGAATTAGATATGTATGCCTTTACGACTCTATTAGAAGGCTGTTTTGAGTTTATGGGACAAAGACAGAGACTTTTTTGGTTTTGCATTCTATGTACACAGTGTGTGATATATATATATTATCATGATGTGCAAATTGAAAGCACATTTAGTAAAGAAGTTGATGGTTATGCCTGCTGGGTATTACTGTTACGATAGCTTGCAGAACTCTATAGAGTTCTTTCTCTTTGTCGAAGTAAGACCATTGTTATACACATGAAAGAGACATTTCACCAAGCGATAAGATTCTGCACTATCAACTTTCCTTATACTTTTGCATAATAGTACATCTGGGACTCCCCAATATAAAATTATTCTTTTTTTATGAAAAAAAAAATAACATAATTAGATAAATACTAAATAGCCCGATTCTTCTCATTATACGTGTGTGTACTAATTCTTTTATAACATGCATTAATTATTCTCGAAAAAAAATAAAAAAAATCACATAATTAATAGGAATAATGGGCATTGTTAAGATGAGGAGTGTTATGTATGGTGCTATAGCCGTCCACATTTAAGAATGGTAAAAAATAAAATAAAAAAACATGGGTTTAATTATCTTCGATTATTCGTATTATTGATTTGATTTTTATTTGATAAATTTTAAAAATGAATATAATTTTTGGTATTAATCAAATATGAAATAACGGGTATAATTCAAGTTCGGTTATATTGATAATAATTATATTTATATATTTAAAATTAATTATATTTATTTAATTAATTTATATATTTATTAAATTAATATGTTTAGAAGAAATAGTTTTTTTTATATTTTTTAATAATCGTCTCGAATTATTTACTACGGATAAAAAATCGTTAAAATTTTTTGAATGATTTTAAGTATAAATTTTATAATTTAATTCAAAAATTATTATATCAAAAATTATTTACATATGTACTTTTGTCAACCTTATATTATTAAAATATCAATCTATAAATTATGAACATCAAAAATAAAAAATCAACTTACACCTTAATAACAATAGAAATCTTAGAAATGATAATATATATAAATCTAACTATTGAGAACGAAACTCTAAATTTTAATCACTAAATATTAAAATTAAAATTATTTATCAAAAAAATATAAAATTGAAAGAAATAATCTTAATATTTACGTTCCTGGCAAAAAGGTACTCTCCATAAAGCAGTCACATTTTTTTTTTCTCAAGCGATAAGCATTCAATTAATAATCACTATTACTCGTTATAACATTAAATAAATAATTAAAATTACATACCACTACATAAATCCTATAAAATCTATATAATTTTTAACATAATCAATTTGCTTTATAATAAAATAACAAATACATCGTTAAATTATAAATATATTATTTAATTTTACATAATGATAAAAATAATATTTAATTATAATTAATAATAAAGATATATTATTAATAAAAAAATTGATGATATATACGTACCAAAAATAAGAAGTTTTATTATTTATCATAACATTAATAGATTTATATTATTAATAATATTTAAGTATTATTTTTTTAATCGATAAAATTAGATAATATATTTACAATTTTTTTTTGCTTGATCTTATGATTTCCTTATATGCTTTTTGATTCTCCTCTTTATATTCCCATATTCTGATTTAGTGATTAATTTCCTTCATATAGGGGAAACAAACAATTATTCTTATTAGACTCAAATGAAGACTCATGGATATTGGAGAATCTTCTGAGTGTAGTAGCTTTGATACCGATAAATATTCCTATCAAATTTGATTTTACTTACAATACTAGGGATTACTATATATATATATATATATATATAGACGTAATTAAAATTTGGCACACTCTTTTTGAATCGGTAGGGATATGAAATAATGTGAATAATACTGTTTATTATTATATGTTAATATGTTTTAAAAGGGTGATAATTTTTTTTTTCTTTTTTCTTGGAAGAATATTTACAATTTATTTTCCTTTTGAAAAATATACGTGTACGGAGAACGAATGTGCCCCTCACTTTTAATCGTTTACTTTAATTAATTTTCGGTACCAAGGCTTTTTTGTTCTTTTACCCAACCAATATTGGGGTTGGACGCAATCGAATACGAATTTTGCTATTTTATTTTTCTTAATAAACCACTTTTGTGTCATCTCTTGGAATGTGACAGCGAACAACTTACAATACATGACTTTTTTTTATTTCTCTGGGAGGCTCAAAATGGTCATAACCATCTTAAAGTGAATAACATGAATCACTAGATCTTTTGTTCCCCTATAAGTAGGACACTTGGGGGCAGTGAACTTAAGGGGTGGTGTCGTTAACTCAAGGACATTCAATAAAGGTAATGTTGATAATTGATAGCACATTATTTCAATATTGCCCTAGGGTCTTAGTTTTTCTTGACCTTTAAACTAATAATTCACCCTTGCCTCCATTTTCTCCTACATGTCTTCTTCAAGGGTATCGCTTGGACGATCGAGTGGCATCGGATATCCCATAGTGGAAGCGTTCCCCAAGCCTAGACATCTTGAGAATTATTGGGGTGCATTTTGTGCTAGGTGTTTATAGGTTGGTAGGGTCATGTATACTAATCTTGGAGTGGGGTTGGACATTGGAGCTGCAAGTATGTGTTGTTCATCAATTATACAGGGTCGACATTGGTAGGGATCTTATGATACGTTCCAATCTAGGTGGACGGCTTATCGTTAGAGATGGGCTAATAGTATGGAATGAACTTTCAGCTTCTAAATAATCATCACATACCAACCTCAATCTAAATTTATTTTTATCATCCTAAGACTTTAGGAATGCTTGTTGTAGTTCTATTACTTGTTTTTAGAGACTATAATATGACATCTTTTTTGCAAGATGTATTTTTGAGCTATAGCTAACCAATTAGTAGTTCGTAAAACTGTTATGGCTAGAAAAATCATGTCAATGCAGACCGAAAGTCACCTTCTTTCATTGACGAGAGGTCATGCGTGACCATATTCTAAACTGTGATGTGACAACGTTTTGATTAGTGAAGGGTGATGTAATTGATCATTAAGGTCGAACTCTTGAGTTGAGCGAGTAGGGTTGTTAATCTATTCAAGATGAGATTACAAGCTTGTCATATCGAGAGGATTGAATATCCTTACAACACGAGCTATTTCTCCAGGGATGTAAGATGTAAGGTCTCAAATGCCAACTATAAACTAGAAAGATTTAAGGTCACACGGTAGATGCCAATTGTTTGGAGAATTACTAATGTGTTAGGATTTCTAGAGAAAGGTTTGAGTAAAGAAAATACTCAACTCCTTTATTCACCTCATCAATGAGGTATATATAAGCATATAAGAGGTAGTTGTCAATGTTACATTACTAAGTACTCTGTCAAGCGTTATAGCCAACCTAAACATGACTTTTTTACAACAATTAATAACCCGTTTAACGAAACCAAATCGTTGTCTTGACAATCAAGTCGCTGGAGTTTGTACATCCCTTGTATGGGCTTGGGGTAGAAACATGGAAAGCCACTAAGGCCCTTAACACCGATGTTTACATGGTCAGGTCGCTAGGCGGAATGCCTCACATGAAAATTAATCTATACTCTAATGTCAAGCCGTTATATATATAAAGTACTCAATACAATGGACTCTTATCCAAGCGAGGTAATTGAGATTGTTAAGTTAATAGCCCTTCTATACCTAACATTCCTAACAACAACAACAACAATAATAATAAATTAACTAAGTTTTTGAAAGAAAAAAAATTGAAAATCATGAAATGCTACCAAACAATTTGTAAATAATTTTTTAAAATTTTTATTTAATTATTTAATAAAAATTATTAACATGCATATTATTGATATTTTTAGCAAACTAGTTTAAAATAATAATATTAATTATTTAATTAGAAATAAAAAATAAAAAAATACTAGCTCAGTGCACGTGCATACACATGTATTTATTGTATTAAAATTTTAACAATATTTTTGTATAATTTTTTATTTAAATTATAAATAAATTAAAACAAAAAACTATATTTGAAGTACATTTGCTTAATTTTAAAGTAAACACATTATTCAATACAAATAAATGTTCAACTAAAAAATAAGAAGAAAAAATAATGCACGTATTCACATACAATAAGCTTTATAAATAACAATATAAAATAAATTTATTATAAAGAGTCATAAATAATAATATTATTGGATATATTATTAGTTTGAATAAGTAAAACAAATAACAAATAAGTTAACATGTAATTATATATATAAAAATATTTTTATTTATATCAAAACATAATTAGGTTTTACTATACATTAAAATTTAATAGAAATAAAATTTATGTTAATGAAATATAAACATATTTAGTGCTTGATGTTTTATTTTTAATAGTAATAAATATTATTGAAAATAAAATAAATCTTCAAAATATATTAAGAAAAATATATACATAATAACAAAAAAAATTACTTACATTATTATTATTATTAGAATTATTTTTTTGAACAAAGTTATAAAAATTTTAATAATGTCAATTTTATAAATATTTTATAACTTTATTCTCATAAAAATAATTTTTAAAAATTTATGAAAGTAAATAAGTATATATATTTATCTTCCTCATTTCATCATTTCGTCATTTGATTATAAACACATAGAATTTGAAATTTTAGTTAATAAAAATTATAGAACTTTATTGCTTCGGAGGGAGACAATGACAATGACAAGCATTAACAAATAATATTTTATTTACATCAAGGTCTACTATCATTTGTTTTATTACTTATTTATTGATTGACAAATAGATAATTTTATATTAGTTGAATAGAAATTTTAATTGTCAGATATATATATATATATATATATATATTTAGAAAAGAATATTTATAATGAAAAGAATTAATACATTATAATTCTTACATAAATTTACAATCAATAAATTAATATTAAATATATCATATAATTAATTATTTATTAATAATTTATATGTAATTAACTTATACATCATTATTTAACAAAATATGTTATTATTTCACATATTTATTTTATGTAAAAATGAGGTTAGTAAATAAAGTGAAAATAGAATATACGTGTAATATAAATAAAAAAATAATATTTTTACTAAAAATAAGATTTTTAATTAATTTTTACATTATATTATTTATGTAAGTTAAAATAATAAATTAAAACACTTATATAATTAATAGATTAAAAAATAATGTTTAAGTTATTAAAAAATATTTAAATAAATTACATAAAATGTTAAAAATAATAAGAATTATAGTATTTATAAAAGTTTTCTTGGAACAAAATATGTATAAAGAGAAAAATAAATAAAATAAAATAGTAATATAGCAAGGGAAGCACTTAAATGTAAAAATACATTTAAAAGATAACGATGTTTTCGTATATATTAAAAAAATTGGACATATATCTATTTTATTTATTAAGAGAATTATTATTTATCATAGTAATAATAATAGTTAAAGTAACGTTATTTATTCAATAAGTTTGTGGTATAAAATGTCTTCTTTTACGAACATAACATGAATTTTATATTTTTCAAAATTCTTTTTATTATAATTATGTATTTAAAAAGGAAAAAAAGTATCAATGTTCAAGATAAGATTATAAAATAAAAATGATGTATATATTTATAATAAGATTACTAAACACGACTTTTAAACAATTAATTTTTTTGTGTCGCTTGGAACTTATAAAAAGTAAAACATTGGCTTCTCGGGTGCCTCAGACATTGCTTCTTGGAAAATCTGTTTGTATTTAAAACTTAAAACGTAAATATCACTAAGAAAGAAAGAAAAAAAGTCTGTGGTAGAGAAGTGTGTACGTTTTAAGAGATAAGATATACAGATTCGAATGTGTCAATTCATTTAAATTAAAAAAAATATTGAATATTTAGATTTCAGATATAATTAAATTAATAAATTTTATCTTGCAGTAAAACTAAAATAAGAAAATATATAATTTATTTTAATTTAAATTAATAATTTTTTTATAATTTATATCGAGTTATTGTTAAAATTATAATTATAAAAAATAATTATTTTAATTTAAACAATAAAACATAAAGATATCATTATTATCCGAACATATTTTATTAATATCATATTATTATTTATACTTTAAGAACTATTTATCATTAAATTTATTTACTTTAATATTAGTATTTTTTATTCTAAAAATATCAATTTTTATCATAAATATTAGATGTATATAATAATTTAATAAGAGAATTTAAATTTTTAAGAACAAAAAAGGCTAATGAAAAAGAAATTTAAAATTTATACTCAAAATATAATGATAGATGTTTCTAAACATATAATTTATACTCGAATTATAACAAAAATAGTTCTAAAAATAGGCTATTATTTAATAAATTTTATTAAAAATATATCAATTTAAAATTTAATTGTTATGTGTTCTATATTTAATCTCATGTAATTTAAAAAAAAAACTCTATTTTTAACATTTTTTTTAAAGCTTTAAACTTCTATTCTATTTTCAATAATTAGTTAAATTATAATATTTACATAAAAATTAATAATTTTTTATATAATTAGATCATAATTATTAAATCAATTAAAATTAAAATTTCTTATTTTTTGTATTTTATATATAATAATAATTAAAAAATAAAATTTTTAGATTGATTTATATATTTTACTTTATCAATCAATTTTGAATTAAAAATGATTAAATTCAATTCAAATAATCAAATTAGATTAATGAAAAACATGTTACAGTTATATTTTTAAATTTTATTTATTTATTTTCTCTTCCTCTATTTCTCCTTTAATACTTATCTCTCTACGTAATACGGGATTTGCTGAATCAAAAACTCTATTTACAGTAATTTGTATGCGGTACGAATCTATTGTTATAGACATTCAAGTCCAATTTTTTTAACTAATAAATAATTATAATATTAATTATGAAATTATAATAATTTAATATTTCAATTCACTCCAATTTATATGACGAAAAAGTCCCTAGCCCCACGTGCGCCACATAAGATTTTTCCACCTCCAACCAATCACAAGACCCTGAATTTGTGGGACCCCTATTATTCTTTCCACTTTAAAGACCTTGATTTGCACGCGCTATGGTACGCGTGGTAAATTCAGTTCCATGTTTTCACATCAATGTCTCTAAATGCACCCAAGGAGAGAGAGGGGAAAAAAAAAGAGGTTAAGCGCAGTCGTTCGCCACCACCGTTCAGTTCCCTTGGGCATGCCGGTGATGAAATTTTAAAACACCCGCTTGTTATCTCAGATTTTTCTCCCTAGAAATTCTTGGTTTCGATTCGATTCTTTGCCTTTTGGATTGCAATTTTTTGCTCTGCTTTCTCTATGTGTTTATTAGGTAAGGATTCAACATACCCAATTAATAATTCTCCATGCTTTTGCCTTTGTGGTTGAACCTGAGGCTTTATTTACTCGTTTTGGAACGTCCCACTTTGGAGTTGGCTTGAATTTTGGTTTTTTTTTATAAAAAAAGAAGTTTGGGGTAGGATTTGAACTTGGTTTTTTGTGATTCAGTTTCGTGATGGATAATGTATTTTTTATTCTTCAATACTTCCTGCTATGATGCTATTTGATAGATATTTATTTTTTATATAGCAGTGTGTTTATTATTTATTTCTGATTTTATCGGAATTGTGTGTCAGCTATATGAATTTTTTTTTAGATTAATCCTTGTGTTTTTCTTTATTCTTTTTCTTTTTATGTATCATATTTAGAGTTTGTTGCGAGTTATGAGAAGAGGAGGAGATTAATGGATATAGTTTCATCCTTTTCGCCGAAGATTTTGATTGAGATTGTAATTAACCTTATGTGAAATTCTTTTTTTGTGAACTTCAATTGCCTTTTTCACTTCTGGTATGTTTTATCAGGGTGATATAGAGCACCTACAATGATGAAATTATTATTTTAAGGGCTAATTCAATTAAGCTCTTCTTTACTTTTATTTTTACTTTGATTGACCTAAGACCTTACTTTTATTTTTACTTTGATTGACCTAAGACCTTACTTTTATTTTTACTTTCATTGACCTAAGACCTTAGTTTTTGATAACCTGGGATGGTTAAAATTTCAAACTTCAAATTGGGTAATTATGATTCAGGATCTCGATTTCTGCCCTCACTGAGTTTTGGGAAGATGATGTGAAAGGATATGATATAAATATATATATATATATAATAATTCTACTGTTTAGGTATCTGTAGGAGGCTTTTTAAATCATACCAAACTAGACTGGAGAAAAAGGTTTATACGAGTAAATGTATAATATGTTGGGATCATGTTGAGGTTTCTAAGTCTTCTGATCATATTGTACATCAAGGTACAATTCGGATTATAATAATTTCTTATCTAAGATAACGAGATTGGATTAGTTTGCATTTACCTTCCGTTACTCTTTTGACACTTTTATCTAGTGTTTTATATTTTGGTTTATGTTTCTTCATTGCAATACTCTTGCATAATTTCAGTCGTTCAACATTGAAGGCTTGGTTACCTCCCTAGGGTTCAAATCCCATGCCCTTGATTATCGTTTGATCTAAAAAAACCCTTGCATAATTGGTCACGCTTCTCATTTGGATGTCCGTTTGTGCTTTGACCTACTTACAGACATGTTATATGCATTTTTTTTTTAGTGCGTGATCTTTGACTAACCTTGGCACAGGCAACTTCCAATCAGGATTGTATTCAGTAAATAAAACAGCTATTTTACTTTTATTGTATAGATATACCATTTCACTTTTAAGGATGATTTATTTTCGCAGAACTAAAATCATTAAATGATTGACTTGCATAAGCATGAAAATGCTTTTAAAATTTAATGACATGTCATGCTCTCTGCATATACCTCTATGTTCACTTATCCCTTTTTATGTATTGCATTGACCTTTTTTGTTGTTTTTTTTTTTTGTTGTTGTTGTTGTTTTCAGATGTGGTAATTGAAGTGGCTTGGATACATATAACTATTTTTGATAAATGTGGTTTGGATATTGAGAATGAGCAAAGGGCTGTCATAGTGGGTCTTAAGTTGGCTAAGGTAACAATAACAATGAAAATTATATTTTGTATGTGTGGTTAAAATATGACACTTCTGTTATTTTAGGACAAAAATGGAGACACGTCCTGCTTTATCCATTCTAAGGTCTAGAGGAAACCAACTCTCTCACATTGGGGTATCTGGTCCACTTTCTTCATCTTTACCAGTTTTTCCATGCCCTTTGGAAGAGGCATATCCCAAGTTGCCAGACTCTCAACAAGTTTGCATGGAAAGAGAGCTCAGTACAAAGCCTCTAATACATGAAAGTCAATTATCTTCTAACAATGGACTGGTTGGTCATATATTTTCATCATCTTCAGGATTTTCATCTGATCTCCACTACTCATCTGTTTCTCATGAAAAGCAGTCAATGAACACTCCTTTTATATCCCAGTCATCAGCAAATGGAGCATCATGTCCATTACCACATTCTTCAAACTCGGGACTGCTTCAGTCTAAAGCATCAAGTAATTATGCCAAAGGAATCTGTACTTCCTGGTGTACACAATCACCTTCAGGTTTCCTTGATTTTCCTGTAAATACCCCTGTTGAAAATAGTCAAATAGAAAGCAGTAGTTGCAGTGGCATCATGCCATCTGAAGAATTTACTAAGCGCAATGATTGGCAAGAATGGGCTGACCAGCTTATCGCTGATGATGATGTTCTAAATTCCAATTGGAATGATCTTCTTGTTGACACCGGTGTTACCAATGTGGAACCAAAGGTTGGCAGGTCCTCTCCTACAGTGGATACTTTTTATTCCTTTATCTATTGTTTAGTGAAACATGGTGCTAACTTTGCAAATTTAGGGGTTTAATTTTGGTAACGATAATCAGCTAGTATTTTTATCTTCGTTTTGTGGCTTCAGATGGTATACCAAGTACTCAAGCCATCTCCAAATTTTGAAGCTAATCAGTCCCATGCTCATCACCAGCAGCCTGCTTCATCTGGTGAAATTCATACAATTGTGGATGCTACCCCATTGTTGTCTAATAATGCATCAGCTAAGCCACGCATGCGTTGGACACCAGAGCTTCATGAGGCCTTTGTGGAGGCTGTTAATCACCTTGGCGGTAGTGAAAGTATGTAATTGTTTTGGCTTGAATCCTTTTGTGGCCTGGAATTGCTTCTTTTATTGAAAGTTATTATGACAAACTTACAGGAGCAACTCCTAAGGGTGTATTGAAGCTCATGAAAGTTGAAGGCTTGACTATCTATCATGTTAAAAGTCACTTGCAGGTAAGCATGCATTTCACCATCAGAGAGTTTGCCATAAGGCAGTTCTGAGATTTTCTTTTGATTGGAAAACTTGCTTCTTGAACTGCAGAAATATAGGACGGCTAGATACAGACCAGATTCCTCAGAAGGTATATTAGCTATTATCTCCGAGTAACTTGCATGTGTATCACTATAGAGTGAATAAGTTTGGCCTCTTTTTATGTGTTTCTTTTTAGGGATGGGTGCTGTGGGGCTTTTTGTGGGATTGCTTTTGTTGCTTCTTCCTTAGCATTTAAACATAATTCTGTCTTTATATTTCCATTTGTCAGTCTTCCTATAAGTACTTTTGTGCTCACTTACTCGGTGCTTATTTGCTGAAGACCTTGTTTTTGTCTTCTGGAATTTCTTGCACTAGCTGAAATCCTCTTTTTCTGTAGTTGTAAAACTTTTGGAATTTATTACATTCATTAATTGACTGGGCTGTTAACTTTTATGTGCAGGATCCACAGATAAAAAGTTGACTCCCATTGATGAAATGTCAACTCTTGACCTGAAAACGTGAGTCAATTGCTGACCTTATTTGGAGATCATGTGATATGATTCTATTTTATTATTTTTTGTATGATTGCATCATCGTTTTACATGCAATTCAGGATTTAGCTATTAGATCTAATGATAAAGCATATCATAGTCTCGTTCTGTTTTGATGAGCTGCCGTAAGGAGCAAACCAACTCATTGAAAAATAAAAAGGACTGGAAAGAGGTTTTAGATGTTTGTTAGGAAAATCAGGGCTGCCCAGTAGATCACTTCTAGCATATAGAACAAGGTCAAGTATCAAATGGTCAATGTTTTTAATGTAATTTGTTTTGATTTTATGATATTTACAATATTGATTGCATTATTAAGCTAAAGATATATATGATAGTTACAGTATTGGTTGTCTTTACATTTGATGGAGCAGGGGTATCGAAATCACAGAAGCTCTGAGGTTGCAAATGGAAGTCCAAAAGCGGCTGCATGAACAGCTTGAGGTATAAATTTCTTCTCCTCCAATATCTCTGTGTATAATTGGGTTTGAATGTATCTTGAAAATTGTTGAGATTTTGAAAAGAATATGCAGACGTAAGGCACTCTCCCAGAATTAAATTCTTACATCTGCTATATTGTCCAATTTGGCTTTTCCTCTGAATTATCAGTATCACTCCTTGTATGTAGATACAAAGAAGTCTACAATTGCGAATAGAAGAACAAGGGAGGTATCTGCAAATGATGTTTGAAAAGCAATGCAAGTCAGGCATGGACAAGCTGAAGGCATCGTCCTCAACTATGGAGAGCCCTTCCACTCTATCTTTAGATGCAATTCAAGACATCTGTGATAAAGGTGAACCAGAAATTTCCGAAGGAAACCGTGTTAAATCCTTAAAGGACTGTGTGACTGCTGGGAATGCCCTGGAAGTTTCTCAGGATCTAGGAGAAGAGACCACCAAAGACAGAAGTCCTGAGAATTCTGAGCCTGATGTATGCGAGTCTAGTTCTCATCCATCCAAACGTCCTAGGATGGATGAATAAGCCATATAATGTTCGAACTTGGCATGAAACAGACGAGATGATACTGATTTGGGGAAGACTCTGATCTTGACTGTAGCTAGCCACTTTTTCAGGTCCCATTTCGTCCCTTTAATCTCATATTGCTATGGATATTGCTTGTGTAGTTTTATCTGTTAGATGATAAAGTGGAGCTGAGTAGTCAATTTTTGATCTTAGTATAATAGTATTTGTAAAATCCTCTTATGAGCACTCTTCTAGCCAAGGATGAGGCATTGAGAACTGTTTTGCGGATCTCTTTAACTATGCCTGGAAAGACATCTTTATTTGTAGGGAATCCACTGGTTCTTAAGAATTTGGCTATCAATAATTTTATGTACTTCAAAAATAATATATATTTCTCTTAGTTATAAGGAAGATTGGTACTTTCATGTTGTTTTTAATAATTAGATCGATAATAAGTACTCAGGTAGCTTTCACACATATTCACATGAAGCACGGTCACGGGTAGATTGCATGCAGGCATTTTTTTTTTAAATAGATAATTTTAGTCATATTATTTTAAGTCACTTTCCTTTTAAAAATGAACAATTTTACTTAAATTTATATTATTATATTTAAATTAAAAAAAACTCAAATAAAAGAGACATTATTAAAAATCAACTAATAATTTCTTTCTTTGCAAGTTTTTTTTAATATTTTTTTTACACACATCCATATATCTTTATAAACTATATTTTTTGTTAAAAAAACTTGTATATAATATGATATGAGTATATAAGATTGTTGTTTTCAAAATACTGTTTGGAAAAACTTGCAGAAAACAAAATGAATTGGTTGATTTTTAACGATACTTCTTATGTGGATATTTGTTATAATTTGAATATAATAATATAAATTGAAATATATTTACTTCTTTTTTAAAATAAGTGACTTCTGATTTACCACTTAAAATAAAACAGACCAAAGTGATCAATATACAAAAGAAAATGGCCCATGGTGCATTTCATCCAAAAAAAAAATGTAATAAAAATAATAGGATATTTTAATTAATTTAAAACATTGTCATTAAATACAATATAAAAGCAATAAAAAATTGTAGCAATAACACTATACTTTATGTAATTGATTCCTTATATATTTAATAAATTGTGACAATAATAATATCCTTTTTGCAATTGAGTCCTCATATATTTAATAGGGAAAAGGATCAGCTGTATGGTTATCAATTTTTTATCATGAGATAAATTTTTAGAAGAATTATTTAGTCGGAGATAAGGATGAAGATAACAAAATAATGAATGAAAAATTGGAAATAAATATCCATATTTTAAAATATGAGACAGAATAAGAACGGAGATTGCATTCCCATGCATTCTCTAAAATTAGATACTCTATTCAATAAATATATTGTTATATTTTTTATTTTTTATTGATTTAATTACATTTAAATTTAAACTAATAATAAATAATGTATTATAAATTTTATATTTCATCTTTAAGTTATATTTTCATTCAATTAAAATATTAAAATTTTATTTTTTAAAATTATTTACATTATTTATTTAAATTCTAAAAGTCTAAAATTTTATAATTATTTTTATTATCTCAAAACTAGTTTTAACAAGATTTTATTAATGTTGTTCGGTATAAAAAATTATGTATTTATTATTATATATATATTATTTTTCTCCCATTCACATGATACTTTATTTTTTATTATTATTTACTGGCTCAAAATTCTTATTTTTGACTTATTTTTTTATAATTTCTTTAAAATAAAAAATTTTAAAATATCAATTAGATCAACTTTCCTCGTTTGAAGGTATTTGTTCTCCACTAAGGATCCTCATGTATCCTTCGTAAGGGTTTTAAGTGGAGATAGAGAACAAATTTTAAATCGAAGAAGGTAAACAGGGAAGGGCCTTTAACTTTGCCTAATCTTTTTGATAATTTTAGTTGAGTTAGATTATTTAGGTTAATTATGTTATTTAGTATCTCTACATTTGTTTATGAAAAAGAAGTCATTAAATGACAATTTGATTTTTTAAAAAATATTTTATTATTAAAATTATGGAAGGTGTTGATGCCTTTTTTTGTTAACATATCTTGCTTCTCATATACCTTAAAATAAAGAATACATTATTATAATCTTAGACCACCATTAGGTGTAGTGGTATTTAACCGTTCGATGTTTAAGTAAGTTTGGGTAATGATGAGAGTGAGATTAGTATTTTTCCTTGTGATGCCAAGAGATGCATGGAGATATTATTAGAGAGAGTATAAATCTTAATGTTTAGTTGAGACAAGAAGTTATGTGTAGAAGTAATTATGTTTAATAGTGAACAGTGGTGAATATTTATAATAAATAATATACATACTGATGAGTTTTACCCACAGTGATAGATTTATATTTAAATATCGAAACTTTATTTACTTAATTATCTCATTATTGGATAATTTAGAACTTTATTGTTGATCATTTATTTGTTAGATATTTAGTAGATATTGATACTTATTTACTGATTCAATGAGAAATTTCTTATTTTTGCAAAACACTCAAAACATGCACAACAATATCCTATTATCAATGGTTTTTATAGATTTTTAATCAAATTCTTAATTAGAAAATTATGCCGACGCCAAAATAATTACTCAATAGATTCACTTTCCCAAAGAAAGGATGTGGATCCAAGTGTGTGGGCTTTTAAACTCATGGACCACCCAATAGTGTAAGACCCTTAGATGGGTTACTCGATAAATGGATAAAATCTTACCTTACTTCTTAGTAAAGAAAGCTCTTTCCATTCTTTCATTTTACTCTTCAAAGCACACTTTTGAGTGAGAGAGCTTGCTTCAAGATTTAGTGAGTATCTATTTTATTTTCTTTTTCATTTATTTATTTTCCAAACACTTTGAAGAAATTGTAGGATTTTTATTTTCCTACCATTCAAACTGATATGTTAGCAATTTCAATTTTTTTTTTGTTTCACTTAAGAGGTTCTCTCATAAGCAAGAGTCATTGCATTACATGCATCTTTAGCAGTTTTATAGCCACAGATGCGATGGAACTCATCCATCGACATTGTAGTAAATATTGAGCTTAGACCTTTTTGGTTTGCCCCACTAAGGGTGTGTTCTTTAGTGGTCTAATCTTTTCTTGACTTTAAGATTACTACATCATCTTTCGTTACCGAAGGTGGTTTTCAACCATCAATAATAATATCCCATACTTTTTCATCTTGTTTGAGAAAGACTTGCATGCAAGCCTTCCAATAAAGGTATTTGTACTCATCAAAGAGTGAGAGTCTAACAGATGACCCATATTCTTTCATTTGATCCATAAGTAGGAGTGTGTGTCCCTAGAGGGAGCTGAATAAGTTATTTTTAGTTTTTATCAATTTATAATTTAACAACCTAAACAAAACGGTCAGGAATGCAATCATGTGTAAGAATAAAGTGCGAAAATAAAAGAATAACACACAATCTTTTTAAATGAAAATAACTTAAGCCATAACTATGACTAAAGAGAAAAATTACCGATTTACCAAACCACCTAACTTTTCACTGTGAAAATCAAATGTTCAAGTACAAACTCGGTCTTATGCTATCCTCTCTAAGATACTACCCTAATGTACTTTACTTATGAGCTTCTGCTCTATTTTCATAATTTCTAATATTAGCATGAGCGGTTTCCAAACCAAGATTTCAATTAGCTTCTCTCAATCAAATACGTTCACAAATCAACTGCAAAAAATGGTTAGCACAAAAAACACAAGTGTTCGTGTGTATTCTAGAATGAATTTTAACAATAAAGAATCCTAACTAGATAATTCAAAATATATGTTACTTAAATCAAATCAACTAGAAAATTTTAAACAAAAAGATTAAGCTAAAATTCATCAAAAATAACTTCTTTAACATTTAATAATAAAATCAAATAATCATGATTACTAATACAGTTATTAGATTTAAATATCTAAGATCTTAATCACAAAATAAATAAGCCATATGAATGTAAAAAATATAAAATAAATATATTAATACATATAAATTTTTTGAAAAATCAATATGATCATAAATAAATCCTCAAATCAAATACCCTCGTATCAAAATCCATTATTATCAACATTATGAGTACTCTGATCAACTCTTTTTCTATGTATAACTCTTTACTCATTGTATATCTACAATGTTGTATATACATATATAATCAATGATCAGATATCATTACCTTTCAATGCATCAGATTCATTTTTCAAAACTCATTAAAAACCTTAATATTATAAAAAAAATCATTTTTTTAAAACACATCTTAAAAATACTAAAACATATCTAACAATATTTAATTAATAATTTCATAAATTGATTAAAATTTAAATAAATATTTTAGCATAAAAAAAATTTCAGATTTATGAACATGTGGTATTAAATACACGAATGCAATCCTATGTATATTAGTTATAAAAGATATACCTGAAATACGACTATTTAGAACTCGAGTATTTGTTCGATTTTTATTAATAAACTTAATAACAGACTTAAAAATAAGTTTACAAATAAATATTTTATTCACAAAAATAACCAACATTGATAGTTCTTACGAGAACAAATTGAGCAACTCAACCGATGTATAAAGTCGAAGATCTACTTTTGTATACAAGTTGTTAGCTTGTTAGATTTGTGAACTTTAAGCATTATATTGAATATTTTTAGTTAAAATAAGTTATGATTATTATTGGTTTGAAATTTGTTGTTCTTGAATTTTAGTTATGTAAAGCATTTTGTAATTATTTTTGAAGTAATAGTTGTATAAAACTTAATTAAAATACAATACAAGTTTTCAAGATTTAGTAATGAATATTATTATTGGTATTGAATGTTATCAAATAATAAAACTAACTCATATTTTTTTATTATTTTAACATTTGAACATCATTTATAGGAGAGAAATACCAACTAAGAAAAGAAAAGAAAATCGATACAATTTAATGGAATTGGTTAGAACCAAAAATTTGAGAGAATCAAAAAATAGTGGTGAAAGATGAAGAAACTTATATAAATGACTCGTGTGCTGTTAGAATATTTTTTATTATATTTGATATAGTAAAATAATATATCATAAGTTTTAATTATTCTTCGATTATAGATATATTATAAACAAATAGATATAAAAATATTTTTTAAACAATACTAGACGTTCACAATGGGGATTTAATCAACTCGTCATTTTATTTAATATTATTAAATTAATAAAATTAAATTTTATCCTTAATATTTGAAATTAATACGACTTTTATGATTTATAATATCACTCATTTTTTAACGAAAAAATCCTGTAAAAATCATGTATTTTTTTATAGAAAAAAAGTTATGTTATTTGAATGAAACATTTTATTCTTTTATACATACATATATGATTTGAATCATGTTAATCACGTCCTCATTTCATTTTATATAATTGTGAATATCTTTTTAATTTTTTTTAAAAAATATCTTAACGGTACTTACATTATGTAATTTATGTTATTTAATATCCTAAATTAAAGGTATTATCATTTATTTTTTAAGTTTTGAAAAATATGTCAATTAGGTACTAAATTATATTATTTTAATATTTTATATTAAAATATTAATTTTAAATAAAAATAAAAAAAAATTATTAAAATAATATATTTTGTCTTTAATTTATTTATTTTTATAAAACAATGAGATATGAAATCAATTTTTATACAAAGGATCAAACTTTATTAATGATCTAATATAAAATAACTCAACAATTATACTCTCTCTATCTCACAATCTCTTATTCTAAGTTTATTTAAATTTAGAAGGATATGAACAATAATATTATAGGAATAAAATACAATGAACATCCCTTAAAACAGTGGACCCTTTGCTTAATGATTAGCACATGATTATTACTTTTTTAGTAAAAATAGACCAAATTGTTATAAAAATAGATGTAAACTTATAATTACAGCAATTTTACTATGTATAATATATTTTATTAGGAATTTTCACGGGGAAAAGTTTTCATTGCCTTCAAATTACATTTTCTCAGTTACTTTGGAAATTACAGTATGACTTAATCTAGTGGTTCGATATGTTGTAATGGGGGCTAATGAGCTGACCATAATCATTAAGATATAAAATGGTTGTTATCTACTTACATTCACCGCACAGAGATATACCAACTTCATATGTATTTTATGTGGAATATGTAACAATTATTGCTAAGGCTCCACCATTTTTGTTATTAAATTATTTTTGAAGGATGACCAAAGAAATTGAATCTAGATAGTGAAATTCAACCTTTGACCACCTTTTATGGTATTAGATTAGCTTAAATAAGTGCACTCATTATTATAATTAACTTATAATTAAAGATGTAAAATAAATTTTTCATTCCAATTTATCTCATTTAAAATCAAATTATTGAATTAATAAACTGAAAAAAATAACTCTAAGACTCGTAAACACTTTATTAATTCATTGGTTTACTAGTTTACTAGATAAACTAAGTTCAGTCAGTTTAACCCAACTCATTTGATATCTCTAATTTTAACGTCTTTATTTACACAAAAGTAAACACAATTTAGGCTTTTTCTACCTGGAAAATTTTCCATCTACAACACACTGTATATATGTGTACCTTTTATACAGTACACAAGCAAGATCATTCCAATCACGACACGGCTGATTTTCACTTATATCAACACAAGTTATGCACGGTCCCAAAATTAAGGAACAACCACTGGTGTCAAACAGTACTAGAACTTGATATAATTCTCCCTTACTTTCAACTGAGATTGATAGGCAAGGCCAGAGAACTATTTCTGAAAAGAAGTTAGCTTATCGATGGTTATCATATCAAATGGCTCAGACAGGCTAGGCTGCGTTCGACCTGATAGTTCTTGTGCCACAAAACGCATGTTCGGTCGCGATTCTGGATTGACACGGGTGCATGCCAAAGCTGCTCTCACCACAAAAACTACTGCTTCTGCTAATTCATCAGTTGGAGAGGGTAGCCTTTTGTCTAACAAATCCTTTAAAAGCAATTCTGAATTGTTTGGCAATGTTTTTGCTGATGCTGATACAGCTTCCAACAAATCCATTGGGTGCTTTCCCATCATGACTTCTAATGCCAGAACACCAAAGCTGTACACATCTGATTTTGTTGTGACTCTCATTGTTTGTGCAAGTTCTGTTGACCCAGATAACAAAAACAGCCAATTTTAACGAACAAACAAAAACTAATATTGCAGTGACCAAGAAATTAGAAAATAAGCTATTGACTTACCTGGAGCCATGTAGCCATAAGAGCCAGCAACACTGGTCCAATTAGATGAATCCGGCTCCAACAATCTGGCAGTACCAAAATCTGATAATCTTGGCTCAAAATCCAACTCAAGTAGTATATTGTTTAGAGACACATCTCTATGAACAACTGGTGGATTACAATCATAATGCAGATAAGAAAGTGCATGAGCTAATCCTTGAACAGTTTTTACCCTTGTAGCCCAACCAAGCTGTATTTCTTCTCCCAATCCATATAGTACTTTTGCCAAGCTTCCTCTTTCTATGTATTCATAGACCAAATACATGCAGCCTCCTTTGGAGCAAAATCCATAAAGCTTAATGATATTCCTGTGCCTAACTTCAGTTAAAGTTTGTATCTCATTTAAGAAGCTCTGGCGATTTTGTGCTGGTATATCACTAGAATCTGACATATTCAGCTTCTTAACTGCAACAACAAGACCAGATGATAAAACTGCCTTGTAAACGGTTCCAAATCCACCTTTTCCGATGCAATACTTATCATCAAAGTTATTTGTGGCCTTCACAATTTCTGCAAAGGTGATTTTTCCTTCCTTTTCCCATATTACTGACTCGGACCCCTCAAATTGTTGGGAATTCTCATTTTCCTCATTCAGGAGTTTGTATTTTTGACGCAGTAGAAGAATAACAGCAACCAAAGAAATCAAAACAACCAAGCCACAAATGGGAACAAGAACAGCAATGAGAAGGACCTTATTGCTGTTCTTGGTTGACTTCCCACTGGATGAAACTGGACATGGAGAAAGACCTGCAGCTTGTCCACACAAACCAGAGTTTTCCCGATATGCATTTGAAGTTTGGAAAATGTTACCAGTTGGGATTGGACCTGTCAAGTTGTTGTAAGAAAAATCAATGGAATTTAGACTAACCAAGCTGGAAAATGATGATGGGATTTTCCCAACCAGATGGTTATGTGAGAGATTAAGATACTCCAAAGATGTAAGCTTGAATAGATTTGCAGGGATTTCTTCTGAGAGGATATTGCTGCTGACATCCAACATGTATCTTAGTGAAACTAAGTTACCAAGCTCAGATGGAATTGCATCAGAGAGCATGTTGTGACTTATATTTAAACTTAACAGCCTTTCACAATTAGCAAGCTCTTTTGGTATGTCTCTAGATAAATTATTTGCTGAAAGATCAAGAGAGTTTAGCTCAGCTAGATTGCTTAGACTCTTTGGAATTTCCCCTCTCAAATAATTGTTGCTGATATTGAGCTCATAAAGCATTCCTAAATTTCCCAGTTCAGTTGGAATTTCCCCTGTCAAGTTATTGTATCCCAAGTTCAAGATATGCAACCGAGTCGAGTTTCCAAGCTCTGGTGGGATTATACCAGAAATCTTATTCCTAGCCATCTGCAGATTAGTGAGATTTTTACATTCTCCCCAATTCGACGAGACTTCTCCTACAAATTCATTGTAACTAATATCAAGAAATTCAAGAATTGGATGAATACCAAATACATTTGTGATGTTCCCAGTAAATTGGTTTCCATTAAGTCTTACTCTTGTCAATTCAGAGCACTTTCTGAAGCAATCTGGTAGTGACCCTGTGAATTTGTTATCATTTGCTGTGAACTGCATTAAAGCAAAGCCACTACACAATTCTGGTGGTAATTCTCCAGACAAACTGTTGTTTGTAAAACTCACAAATTTCAGATTAGGAATGTACTTCCCAAAATCACTTGGAATGCTTCCTGAGAACTTGTTGGTAAAAATGGAGAACCCCTCTAAATTACTAAGGCTAGAAATAGTATCAGGCAATTCTCCAGACAGGTGGTTAGTATTGACATCAAAGGTAACCAAAGAAGTCAAGTTACCAATCTCAGGTGGGATCGTTCCATTCAGATTGTTAAAGAAAAGATTCAATTGAACAAGGTTTGTGAGATTCCACAGTATTAAAGGAATAGGACCAGAGAGTTGATTATCAGATAGGTCTAAATCTGACATATTTTTCAAGTTTCCAATCTCTGAAGGAATAGCACCTGAGAAGTTATTCTTGTATAGATAAAGCAAATTGAGCTTTGTCAATAGTCCAATTTCTGGGGGGATTTTCCCACTGAATTGATTCACTTGGATTTGCAATGAGGTCATTTCAGTCCAATTGGAAATCAATACAGGGGAAATAGAACCAAAAAATGAATTATTAGATAAACCCACTTCAGATAACTTATTCAGATTTGACAGAGACAGAGGCAATTCTCCTTCAAGTTCATTCTCAGCCAAGGCCAAGAATGTAAGATTATTACAAAGTCCAAGCTCAAAAGGGATTGTAGAGTTCAAAAAATTGGTGTGAAGATCAAGATAAGAGAGTTGTTGTAATCTACCTATGGAAGAAGGAATTTGCCCAACAAAGGAATTTTCATACATTTCTAAAATTTGAAGATCTGGTATAAAACCAATCTCCTTAGGAATTGAACCACCAAGAGGGTTCATTGCTAAACGAAGTTCTTTGAGATTAGAAAGTTTAGAAATTTTTGATGACAAAGATCCCTCAAAAAGATTGTTGGTAAGATTGAGAGATACAAGTTTTCCCAAATTGTTAAATACCCAATCTGGTATTTTACCTTTCAGTTTATTCTGGGACAAATCAAGGAATGTCAAGTTCCGACAACCAGATATAAAATCTGGGAATGTCGAATTAAGATCATTGAGATAAAGATCTAAGTAAGTTAACAATGGCATGTTTGAAAATTTTGACCAATCAGGAGATACTAAGTAGTTTGCTCCTAAGCTCAAGTACCATACCTTTTGCAAATTGCTGATTTGATAAGGAATTGTACCATTGAGATTGTTGTCGAAAAGACTGAGATATTGAAGCTCTATCAAATGGGTTATCTCCAAAGGTATTTCTCCTTCGAAAAAGTTATTGCTCAAATCCAACAAAGTGAGTTTTGTAAGGTCTCCAATTGATGATGGTATCGGGCCATTGAAAGTGTTGTTGTTAAGGTTAAAGACAGTGAGATTAAGAAAAGGAGTGAAGTTGAATTGGGTTAATGTTCCTGTAACATTCACATTGGAGAGGTTTATTTCTGAAGCTGTTTTGGTTGTGTTGTCGCAGACAATACCAGTCCAGTTGCAGAGATTGTTAAGGTTGGTGAGAGACCATGAATTCATAGAAGATGGTGAAAAAGATAAACTGTTCTTCCATTTGATTAGAACCTCTGCTTGTGTTCTTGAAGATGATGCAGTCTTCAATGGGAGAAACAGAAGCAAAAGAATATGAACAAGAAGAGAGAAAATAATTTGAATTTTATTCATGGTGTTTAGTTCTGAATGTTTAAAATCTTGATAGACCTCACATTTGTTTCATTTGCACCCCAATTTGGAAAGAAAAAAAAATTTCCAAGTTGAAAAATGAAAAGTACATCCGGGCAATTAGTATACAATTCATAACAATGACAGTTGTATACTGGAATAACGGGCCCAGACGCCAAAGAATAAAAGTCAACTAGTGTGTCATTTTAATTGTGTCGTTACATAGTCGACAAAAATGACTAATATAATATGGATACTTTCTATATAAATTATGTTACATTATTTATCAATTATTAATAATATATAAAATTATATATTAAAAATAAAATAGATGCTTTCCATGTAAATAATCCCTATAATATTTTGTGAATTTTTAAAAAAAATTCTAAATTTTAATCATAAAGTAAAAAAAAAAATCAATTGTAAAACTTATAATAATGATATAGTTGTTAATGAAAATTCAAAACTATCATTATCAATCAATTGCAAAATAATACATTTATTTTACATTATTATAAGTTAAGTAGTTATTTCAAATAATTCTAAGAAAATTTGCTTTTAAAATAATTTAAAAATATAATATAATTATTGATGAATTTATAATTTATTATATTTAAGACTTTATTTATGTCTCAATTCAAATATATAGTTTAATTGTTATTTTTTAAATTATAACCAAAAAAAATATTAAATTTTAAAAATTAGATAGAGAATAAAATTTTAGTCTTTATCAGTGTTATTAGAATGGATATGTTATAATTGATTATAGATTTCTATTTTATTGTCTTATTTTTACCTTCAAATCTCAACATGAATTTGTCTCTTAGTGGATTCAAATCTATTTAAATTATTATTTTTAGTATAATTTTTTAATATTTATAAAAATAATGGAATTATAAATTAAAAAAATGAGTTAAAAATATATTTTTTATATTGTATAAAATCTATAGATGTGAACGCAAATAAACACAAGCACAGAGCCCTCTTGCTTTCTTATTTTGATATCGTCAAACTTGCACCTGCAAAAGCCACTGACCCCACTTGGGTTTCTTATTTTTATGTAGTCAAACTTGCATATTAATACTCTCTTTCGCCTAGAAATTAGCGTCATATTTTATATGAAATTGATATTATCACGATTTAAATTAGTACGAAAATTACAAAATATAAATAAAATTATTATTATAATAATGATAGTTATCCTTCAAATTATTATTACTATAATTATAATATATTAATTATTTTATCTAATAATAATATCATTAAAATATAATTAATAGTAGTAATAAAATTAATATTTTATTTTGATAATTACAAAATTATTTTTTACATCATACCTTTATATATATATTCAACTTGGGATATTTTTTTAATTATTGTAGGCAACTTGGTTTAAGCTTTGAAAATTTATTAGGTATAAATGCAAACAACAGTCTCAAATTCAAAGAAAAAATGATCAACTAGATTTATAAATTTTTGAGTTATTTTTCCTCAAAAAATTGACATTTTGATTTTTAATACATATGATAGAGTTTAAAATGAAAGTGTATTTTTAATTATAATTAATGCGTTTAAATTGAAATGTATTTAAATATTTTACTTGTAATCTTGGTTTTAACTGGGTTTTTATGATTGATATTGTGTATTGTTTCTCCAAAAAAAAAAAAAACAAACAAACAAAGACTTACACTTAGACTTAGACTTCTACTAAAATTAGTTACAAGTTTTCAAATGTGCCTCATAACACGTGTGAACTGGAATACTGTTTTTATCGTTTCCATTATTAAAGAATCTATGTATACAACACTAAATTCTGCAGAGCTTTCTCTAAAACTTATTGTAGTAATTAAATCTGCAAGTTGCAATCAACTTCATATAGTTCTCTGGTACATTTTTCTTTTCTTTTATTTTTATTTATTTTTTTATTGTGATTCCAATTGAAGGCCCATTCTTCTTTTCTTATAATTCTGCAGAATTTGGATCATAGTTGATTAACAATCAACAACCATGTAAAAAAAAAAAAAAAAGCCTTAAACACTAACGAAAATATAGAAAACGAAAACTCAATAAATGCATCACTCACAAATTTTAGAGGTCTGGGCACCGTGGGCTGTGTGTATTCTTCTACATTGAGTTACTTAACAGGAAATGTATATATATCTAAAATTTAAGGTTAATTTGAAATGATACGAGTTAATATTATTGAAAATTATAATCAATATGTAAAATTTATTATGTAATTTATAATCGTTATATATTTATATTTTTATTAATCTCGATAATTTGAATTCTATTTATTAATAAAAATGATTCAAAATATTAGATGATATATTTTTGTTATATATGACCTATAAATATAATATGTTTTTGTTTATTATTGCCTATTTGATCAACTTTTTATATTGTTGATATACTTGTGATATAAGAGCTAAAGGGTGTTGTAAATTATTAATAACATGTTATATTTGATATTAAAAAATATTATTTTAACTTAGATAATAATATATATAGCTTTAATATTTACTTATAAGATAATATATAAAATCGGGGTAAAAATGTATTGATCCGAACGAAGAATTATAAGTCGGTTTTAAGGAAGATTTCGTTAAAGACAATAATAACTTATAGTTGTCGGTAATAACAATGAACAAAACATTATCATAAAAAACTGAAAAAATTTATAAATATTATACGAAAAGATAGAACAAAAAAAAATTATATTAACTATCGTGTTTTCATGACTTAGTTCCATTATTTCAGTACATCTTATATATTTATCCTCAATGTTATAATTTGCAATCACAAATCAAAATCAAATGCTAAGATTCGTCACAAAACTCGTATACCCGAAGGTTGAAAGTGCCGGAAACTACTTGTCCACAAGCGAAGCCCACAATACCCAGTTTCTATGCAAGGGGAGATAATTCAGCCAATATTTTCGGCAAGCAACTTATAGTTTAAATTAAAATAAGAAAGCAATATAAAATTTTTAAAATATAAGGATTAATAAAAAAAAATGAGAATAAAATCATATAACAATAAGTAACAAACAAGTATATAATATATGTTCCAAATTATAAAAAGAATAAATCAATGTTGCTTCACTATTGTAAAAAAATGTCAACCCTAGAGTGATCTAAGTTTTTTTTTTCTTTCTAAAATGTGACATAAGTAGTTAATAATTAATAAGCATTATAAATAATGATTAACCATATAATGTAAGTTAAAATTTAGTTATCAGAAAGGAGGTGAAATATGACAATCATTTATAAAACTTTAAAAAAGAATTGCAGTATTAGAACACAAACTACACATTGACTTTTGAAACACCGAAATAGTGAATGAATAACTTGGCCAAAAAAAAAAAAATGGTGAATGAATAAGTGTTGTGTGTGATTGCTAAGAGTCTCTCCAATATAGCACCATTGCATTAATATGGTATAACTTTTATACCAAAGTTGTTCCAACTATAGTTAAATTTTGAACTAAATATAATAATACGATGAATAATATTATGTTAAATTTGATATCATAGTATTCACGAGTTATTTTTTTTAATAATAAATCTAAAAAATATTATTTAATTTTTTTTATTGCATGTATAAATTAAATTAAATATATAATATAAAATTAGTTAAAAAAATATCTAAATTAAACATAATAATTATTAAGAAATTAATTAAAAAAATAAAAACTGGGGAGAAAAATATTATATTTTGTGTAAAAATATATTTTTAATATAATATTTGATGTTATTGATTTGAAATGAGGAGAAAAATATAGTATAATTTTTATACTAAAATTGTATAAAATTTAATACAAAATAATATTAAAAGATCGAAGATGCTCTAAAAAAATGTTTCTTAATTATTCTTTTTAAAAAAATGTAATTATATTATATTAAGTAGATAAACTGTACAACCAAACACAAAAAATAAAAAATGAATATTATCTGACTCTCTAACTTTCAAAAAGTTAAACAATCTGAATCAAAATAGTTGACCACGATTACGAGCTTTAAAAAGTATCCATTTGCATCTCAACTCTGCTATTGTTTACTTGTCGCCATTCATTTTATTTATTTATTTATTTAACTCATGAAAAAATTATTTTCATGTAAATTGCAATACTCTAATATAAAGTTAATCACAAAACATATTCTAATATATCTTAAATATTGATTAAAGGTGTTTGATTTTTATTTTTTTACATAATAGTATCCAAATTTTGATTTATGTTATACAAACATGCCTAAACTTTTATTTATATTCCTAAATTTTGATACATTTTATACATAATTATTAAAATATAAGTTGGAATATTTATGTATAAACAAAATAAAATTTTAGTTACTTATATGTAAAATAAATTAAAATTTGAATACTTAAAAATTAGTTTAATCACCTTTCTATAAAATGAATTAAAATTTAGGTATTTTTCTATATAAAAAAAAGTTCATACATTTTTATGTAAGATAGATAAAAATTTAATACCTTAGAAGATGTTTAACGTTATAATAAAGTAACATTAATAAATATTAACTATACTAATATATTAATATACAAGAAAATGTGTAAAAATATGTTTTAATTTTATAATTTATGATTTAAATATTTATACTCTCATTATTTATTAAAATTGGACATTTTAATATAAAATTGGTATTTTTGATGTGATTAAAAATATATTTTTAAATAATTATAGGATTTAAATACTCATTTTAAATAATTATAAAATTAGATATAATCATTTTTTATAATAATATGAATAATAATAACTAACTAATGAATTACTCGAAATAAAATGTATTTAAAAAAAAGTGATAATTTATGCCACTTACTTATTAATATAATATAATATTTTTATTTATAATATTGTATATAAAATTTATATATTATTTATTTATTTATTTATTTAATTATAATATTTATATAATTAAATTTTAGTATATTGAAAATGTTACAGTTTCATATTATTTTATTAGTATTGTACTATTTTTTTTTATATCTTTATTTTTAAATTAAGCAAAGAAAAGGAAAAAAATAATAATACAAGGAACAAAAAAAAAATGAAAAGGACTACTTAGGAAAATTTCTTCTTTCGTTTCCTTACATTTAGATCCAATGTGATTACTTTACATATAACACAAGTAGTTTCCTTTCTTACTAAAAATATATAGAAAAAAAAGTCAAATAATCAATTATTTTGATTCATTCTCCTTCTAATTCATCATCATTTAATTTTAATTAATTGTAATATAAATTAGAATATATACCCTAAATATTTTTGAACAATTTAATATTAAGGTCACACCCAAAAAATTGGGTGCAAGAGATTCAAGATTAAGCATTTTATTTTGTATTTTTTGAATAAATAATTCACTATTTAGATTTTAATATAATAAAGAGTTATTAAATATTTATTTTAAGTGTGAGATAAGAGAATTGATATTTGAATTGAAATTTTTAACCAACCAACCCATCATAGCTTTACCGATTAAATTAACCAAAATGACAATTGTAATGTTTGAATAAACAAGTTTGCTTCCGATAAAATGTGTCGATATTAATACTTGAATAATTAACCAAATGATTTAGATAAAAAGTAATTATTTTTTGTAAAATAAGTATTTTTAAAATTTGTAAATTAAATTAGTTTCAATCCTCAAGAAACTTTACAGAAGGAGGAACTTTATATATAATCAATAAAATAATAATGATTTTTTTCTTTTTTATAATTTTTAATTTAATAATTATAATAATAACAGTTAATAATAAAAAATTAATATAATTAATTTAAATAGGAATATATTGAGCGATAAATATCTCAAAATTAAAATTTAATTAATTCTATAAATATTACAACTAAACTATTAAAATTTTCCTTTTAAAAAATTAAGAGATTCCCACCGATTTCCCATATAGATCCGCGTCTGAGCAGCGGTTTATTTACCCTTTTATTTCCATGATGCCTGGTTCGTTCTGTTTTGGTCTTCATGTTTTAAATATATAATTATTTATGAATGTTGTATTAATTTTGTTATTCTTGGTAAAAATATATAAAAAAAATTTATTTAGCTATTGTTAATTACTCATTATTATTAATTATTATTAATAAATTTTTATTACGATAATAACATTTTAAATTATAGTATTATCATCCATCGTTACTTAAGTAGTAGACCTTATAATTATTACGACGATAACATTCTTCTTTCAAAGGAAAAGTTACATTTTGCATTAATTTTAAATTTTAGGTAATTATATTAATCTTGAATTTCATTCAACTGAGATACCAAATAATCACATATTAATAATTTCTGGTAGTTAGTAGTAATCTGCAGCCGATGGTTTTTGTTAGAAGCAAAACAGAAAGCAAGAGACAGTTAAGCGAGTCCGAAGAACAAAGAATTAGACAAACAAACATTACAACAGCCAACAAAGCTGATATACACCCATAATTCACAAAAGAATGAACAAATTAACAGGCTCATCACACAAACAACAAACAGTTTCACAAGTTTATATCTGACATTGAAATAGTAGAGTATGAGTATTTTTTGCCTCAAATGCATGCCCATAAAACTTAACGAGAACTTCAACTCACCAACACACACCTATTTGCATACATTTCCAAACATTTTACTTCACATATACTTCTCGGTACTTGCTAGTGGTATTTGGTATTCCTTTGAACGAAGCAGAATCAAAATTCGTAGCAGAGCCTTCGTGAATCCAATGGGTGCCAACGGTCCCTATTATGGGCATTTCATCAGGGCTTCTTCTTGGTGATTTCCTAGGTGAAGATGAAGCTGAGAACTGCCTGAGCTCTTCAACAGTCAAAGCACCTAAAATTGGTCTATCCTCTTTACTTTTAATAGAGTTTAATCCTTGAGATGTGACTGTCTCAGGCGTAGAATCTAAACCAAATATGCTTGTTGTTTTCTTAACCGATGTGGCTTCTGAGGATACCACCAACCAGTTTGATAGGCTAGCATCAACTGCTATTTCTTGCTTTGATTGATCAACTTTGAAACTTGGGTTTGAGCTGAATGAAATCCTTGGTTCTAGATCCAATGTTGAATTCTCTTTACGAGGCTTCACTGATGTTGCGGCTCCTTTTGCTTTAACAGCTCTCCATTGAGTAAGATTTTCAACTGGGTTTAACACTGAGTGAACATAACCACTCCTATCTCTAGCATTACAATTCAGCCCGGTTTGAATTACTTCCCTCTCAGGAAAATCACATACTGTTTGCAAAGCATTATTAGCCTTATCGTCGATTCCATCCTCGTATTCTAACTCCCCATCGTCATCGTAGAAATCGTCCTCATCCTCATCCTCATCAAGGTCACTATCCTCAAGGTCTAACTCTTCATCGTCACTGTCCCTACAGTTTTGATACCTATGATTTGAAGGGTAAGACCCCAAGCTAGAAGTAACCGAACTATCTTCAGAAGAACACTTAGTTGGGCTAAACTTGGCTAAATATTCCTCCTTTGTATTCTTTCCAAACTCCTCACACTCCTGTAAAACATCCGAGTCTTCGTTCGTTGACACAGGCTCATAGGCAGTAACATTAGTGTCAAATGTCACTTTCTTTCTAGGACTTGAGTTGGATTGCTCCTCTGGCTTGTCCCTATAAACAAAACCCACAATTTGTTTAACATAACCCAAATCTTAAAGTTGAGCAGATTCTCACAAGAAACAGAACAATGGCTAACACAAACAATTTCCCCCATGAATGAAATGTAACCACTAACCTGACTTCTGAAACCGATGTAATGGGTTTCTCAGATTCAACCTGTACTGAAGAGACAGCAGATTGCACAAGGTTGGAACTTGCATTCCTCTGCCCAAAAATAAAAAAATCAGAACTCAGTGAACTTCAGTAAAATTTGAAATTAAGCTTCTTTTGGTAGCTGAGAATAAGCCTGAAATCCAAAGAAATAAAACATATATTTTGGAAAAGAAAATCCTCACTTAATTGAGCCTATGGTATGCTAACTAACCTTTTTTCAAACTAAAAACCAAAGGGTAAATGGAAAAGAAGAAAAAAAGTTCGTTTTTTCTCTATCCTCATGAATTTCTTAGAAATAGAACACAAGAATTAGAGAACCAGAAAACGAAGCGAAACTTGTATTCCTACTTACTTGGTCTCTAGGTTGAACTTTGTTTCTCTTCTTTCTGCGTTTCTGATCTTTGGAGGAACCAAAACATCCAAGAAAACAACCCATTTGAGATTCCTTTATCTTGGTCTTCCTCAAAGATTGGATTTTTACTTGGGTTAACAAATTTTCATAGTTTCTGTCTTTCAGAGAGTGTTTTGCGGAAAGAGAGGGACAGAGGCCTGAGGGAGACAAAATAGGCGTTTGGGTTGGTTAAGAACAAGAGTGTGGGGAAAGGACAAAACGGTCAAGAAATTTGGGGCTCTACAGCATTTTGCATCTCAACTTCTTTATTGAGAAATAAAGGAAGTGACCGTTAGAAAATTCATGATTGTTATTTTGTTTGATTACAGCCTGTAAATGTCTTGATTGTTCTTTGAGTGATGTTCTTGAGCTATGTGCATACTAAAGCTTGTTGTATCTGAAATGATATTGACCGTTAAATTTTGAGTTAGTGCAACACTCACGAGGTCCCCAGCCGTTGATATTAGTGATTCTATTTCATCAGAGAACTGTTTAATTGTTTTTTATAAAATAAATATTATAAAAATTATTTGTATGGTTTGTCCAATTCAATTACTAATTATATCATTTTATCTCTTACTTATAAAAATAGATTAATTAAAGACATATTGTATTATTTTATTAATTTTTTTATTTAAATTTTTTTATTTTTATGTTAAGTGATTAAAATGATTAAAACATAAATCTTTAACAATAATATAATAACGATTGATAGGAAAAAAATTCATAATTCGATCTCATATTTGTTAATTTACAATGTTTTATTTTAATATTTTATTGAATTAAAATACATATTAAATATTTTTATGTTTAAATGTTATTATTTTGTTAAAAATTTGTACTTATATTAAATTTTATTAAATTAATATAATTTATCAAACTTAATAAAAAATTTATATAAAAAAATTAAATAATAATGTTTTTAATTTAATAGATTAAAAAACACAAACATATTGAAAAATACTGTTTTGTTTTCTTTTTCGTTAAGGTGACGTTTGTTTTAGAGAATAAAATTGAAATGAAAATGAAATTGAATGGAATGAAAAAGAAATAATTTTATTTAGTTTAATCATTTGAATAAAAAAAGAATCACCATGTTTACAACTGAAATAAAATGAAAAATATTGTATATTACCTTAATACTCTTATATTCAGTAAAGTTTAAATAATATTATTTAATTATTATTTGTTTATAAGATAAAATATATTATTAAAATCATTATTTTTTTAAATAATTATTACTTAAAAATAAAATATATTATTAAAATTATTATTTTCTAAATAGTATTTAGGGTTTTGAAGTTTGAGATTTAAGGATTTGGGGTTTTAGGTTTTAGGATTTAAGGTTTAGTGTTATATTTATGGGTTAAGATTTATGATTAAAATTATTATTTTTCTAAATAGGATTTTGGGATTTAAAGTTTGGGGTTTATGGTTATATTTATGGGTTAAAGTTTAAGGTTAAAATTATTATTTTTCTAAAGAGTATTTAGAGTTTTGAGATTTTGGATTTGGGATTATATTTGTGGGTTGAGATTTATGGTTAAAATTATTATTATTCTAAATAAGATTTAGAATTTTGGGGTTTATGATTATATTTATGAATTAAGATTTAAGATTAAAATTATTATTTTTCTAAATAGGATTTTGAGAATAAAATCTTAATTCCTTAAGAGGGAGAAAGAATTATGATTTTTTTTAAGAATCGATTTCATTATATTCTCACTTTTCAACCCAATCAAACATAGAATTGAAATGAATCAATTCTAATTTTATTTTATTCTATAAACAAAACATGCACTAAAAGTATTAATTAATAAACATAAAATAATGAGAGAGAAGTCGAACAAAAAAAAAATTAAGATTATAATAGTTTTGGTTACTTAACCACTAAATATATGATGAATTTTGTAAATGCATTATTTCCTATATTTGGTATATAAATAATATATTTATTTAATTAATTTTATTTTTAATTTTTATATAAAAAATAGTTGTTTACGTTTTAAAAAAGATAAATATATATTTTTAAATAAGATTAAACATAAAATGTATGTATTAAGCCAATTATTATAAATTAAAATATATTTATTTTAGATGTTATTTCTCAAGAAAAATTATATCTTACCATGAGTTAGTTGTATGTACCAAATAATTATTATTTAAAAAAATAAAAGTAATAATTTTAAAATTTATAATTATAAAAAAATATATTTTATATTTATCTAGTATATTTTTATTATTAAAAAAATATGTTATATTATTTAATTAAATTAAACTATAATTATTTAAATATGTTTAATATCAAACGTTATTTAATTGAGTTATATTTATTATTATTAAAGTATTATTTTTATTATTATAAAGAGAATTTTTTAATTTTTAGAAATACATAATTATAGAAATAAAGAGTTTACACTCTAAAGAACACTATTTTCTTTATCATATTCAGATATATCGCTGTCATACTAATACTAATATCTAATAAGTGGTTGTATTTTTCTTCTTCTATTTTTTCAATAAATTAATATTAGAAATTATGTGCGACTAAATCGTGTAACGAGCTAAATATCAAAATTCATTAGTAATGAATAAAACATATTTATTAAAGATGATACGATGTTCATTGCTTTACGAATAAGATGATATATTTATTTCTATTCAATATTCGGTCAATAAAACAGTAAATTATTACAAATATAAATATGTATGATAATTTTGTGAAATCAAATTTGATTAAGTTTTATATGAATTAGTTAAACTTACTTAAATTTTATCAATAATATAATACATTTGTTAATATTTTTTTATTAATTTGTCATGGACTAAAATAAGTAAAATTTTCAAGTTCAATTTTATGCTATAAATTTTATTTTGTATTAAATTCTTCATTTTGATGATTACAAATATACAAATTTAATAGGTATTATCTTATTGGTATAAAAGTAGTGAGAGATGGTATTGATTTTTTTATTTAATTAAATTCAATTAATATAGAAAATTAAATTGAATATGTATAGTTTTTCATATGTATTAATTCACTTTTTATTAAAAAAATATTTTTGAAAAAATAGTATTTTAAACCCTTGTGACCACAAATAGTATTTTTATGTATAATTTTTATGTTTTTAATATTAAAAAAATTTAATCAATCGTTTTATGTTAAATCGTTTTAAAATTAAAATACGATAATTTAAAATTATAAAATATTAAACTTTATTTAATATTAGATATTATTTTTATTATTATAAATTTAATAGATATTATTTCATATAATTTTTAATATTATTTAGACACATTAAATTTTTTGAATTTCTCTTTTTTTTTGTAAAAGTTAGTATTAAATAATTAGTTAAAAAATGAAATTTTTCTTGCATTAATTTCTTTTTACGAAAATAACAATTTTTTTCCCGTATTTCAATTTACCCAGAGTGCTAGTGATATTTAATTATTTATTATTTACCTAAAAAATAAAACATTTTATTTTATCTATCTCCAATGTGCAAGTAGTTTAACTTTTAATACGACTCATTCGGCGTCGTTTGGGGAATAAACCCTAGTCCTTTTCCCTCCTCCGCGAATTCGGCTCCTCCTTTCTCATATTGTCCCCTTCTTCTAACTACACTCAAATCGTGGGTGAGAAACCAGAGACGGAGAGACGGAGATTAAATTCTTCAGAGAAAGAAAGAGAAACTTAAATGGAGTCTGACGAGGGGAAGTTATTTGTGGGAGGAATAGCTTGGGATACGACGGAGGACAAGCTCAGGGATTACTTTGGGCAGTACGGGGAAGTTACTCAGACCGTTATCATGCGCGATAAGACCACCAATCGACCTCGTGGCTTTGGCTTTGTCATCTTCTCCGATCCTTCCATTCTCGATACAGTCCTCAATGACAAGCACACCATCGATGGCCGTGTGGTTAGTCTTTTCGTTCTTTTTTCTACTTGCTTTTGTGAACTCTATTTCTAATTATTTCCAATATAATGCTGAATTTACAGCAACGATTGGTTTGTTTGAGATTCTGGTATGCTTCAATGCTTGGGTTTGGTTCTTGCTCGCTTACTGTGTTTAGTTTGCCGATTTAACTGTTTTTTTTTTAAGTTTTGGCATTTGCGTTTCTGCCATTTTGAGCTTTCGAGCTTAGCTTTTGCTTACTCGGGCATATTTTTGAATATTTCAATGTTTGAGATTTAGGGAATATTAGAATTAGGGTATTTTATTTGGCAAAAGAATACAAATACCTATCGAATTATGTCGCATTGGCTAATTATGCTAGTTAATTTTCACGCTTTGCGATTATGTTCGATAAATTTTGAGCTCTTGTATGTTTATTCTATTTATATATGATTGTAACCTGCTCCTTATCTTTTTTATTTTACTTTTGTTTGCATTTATGTTTATAAGCTTCACTTTTATTCCACTTTTGTCGCACAGGTGGAGGCAAAAAAGGCTTTATCAAGAGAAGAACAACAAACCTCCTCTAAAGCTGGAAATTTTAATGTCAATCGAAACTCTGGAGGAGGAGCAAACTTTAGGACCAAAAAAATATTTGTCGGAGGGTTGCCATCTTCACTAACAGAAGATGAATTTCGTCAATTTTTTGAAAGTTATGGTCATGTCACTGATATAGTAATAATGTATGATCAAAATACTCAGCGTCCCCGTGGTTTTGGTTTCATAACGTTTGATAGTGAGGATGCTGTGGATAGAGTATTAGGTAGGAATTTTCATGAATTGAACGGTAAGCTCGTAGAGGTGAAACGTGCTCTTCCTAAAGATTCGAATCCTGGTGGAAGTAGCCGTGGAGGATGTTATCAAGGTTATTCTGGCTCCAGCACTAATACATTTGATAGTCGGATTGATGGAAATAGATACATGCAATCTCAAACTACCGCAAGTGGTTTCCCTCCATATTCTGGTTATGGAGCACCAGGTTATGGTTATGGGGCAGCCAATAGTGGGATGGGGTATGGAGGCTATAGTAGTTATGGAGTTGGTGCTTATGGGGCTGCTGCTGCTGGATTTGGTGGTCCAGGAGGGTCCTATGGAAATCCAAATATCCCAAATACTGGTTATGGTGGCGGGGCAGCTGTTGCAATGAAAAATACTTGGAGCAGCCAAAGTCCTTCTGTTTATGGTGCTTCTGGGTATGGTGCTGCAGCTACTTGGAGTGGTCCAGGTGGAGGTGGTGGTGCTCCTAGAGGTCAATCTCCTAGTGGGACTTCTGGTTACGGGAATCAAGGTTATGGATATGGTAATTATGGTGGAAACTATGGTCCTTATGGTGGATATGGGGCTTCTGGAGGCCGTGCTGGGAGTGTACCAAATAACAATGCTGGTGTTGCAGCTGGTGGGGTGGATCAACAAGGAACTGGCGGCGGCTATATGGGAAATGGTTATGGCGAAACAAATGGAAATTCAGGGTACTCTAATGCCGGATGGAGATCTGACCCTTCACAGGCTTCAGGTGGTTATGGCGGTGCTCAGTCCAGGCAGGCTTAATAGCCATCAGCTGTGGTGTATCTTTGTTGAGCTGGTCCTAATGCAGGCTGTCTTTGCATTACCTGGTTCTGATGTGTGACGGCAGCTGAAGGGTTAGTTCTGATATATATTGTGACTAATATCTTCTTGGAGCAGTAGAGATATTTAGTTGTCCTTTTAAGGGGGTAGTTTTAGTTTTATCTCAGGCTGTGTTATTTTTTGTGTGTCTTTGCATTACCTGGTTCTGATGTGTGACGGCAGCTGAAGGGTTAGTTCTGATATATATTGTGACTAATATCTTCTTGGAGCAGTAGAGATATTTAGTTGTCCTTTTAAGGGGGTAGTTTTAGTTTTAGTTTTATCTCAGGCTGTGTTATTTTTTGTGTGTTTGCTAATTTTTGCCATCTACATTACCTTTCCTCTAAGAAAGATAGTTTTCCTTTAAACTTCTTCTTTGTGGTTATTTACGATTTCTAGTTCATTAATTTGCTCATTTATTACTCTTTCATAATGTGTTTGGACTTTGAGGTTGTCCAACTTTAGAACTATTAGTTATGTTTAATTTATGTTGCAACACTTTTACGTTTTGGGCATAAATCATGAAAGGGTGACCTGCTTCCTAGAGATTTTCGACATTGAAGCTCTAGCGTGTTATCAAAATGTAATGATAACTTTATTCATTAATAATGTTACTAAAATGTAATTAATTTTTGAGATATAATTATCATTTTATATATTTTATTATAATAATAATAAAAATAATTGTGATAATATTATTACTCTAGTATATTATATTAATTGTATGGAAAGATATCCAGAGAGGATAATTTGGGTACCTTGTAATTTACCATCTGACGAATGTTAACGCTAGACAACAAAAGCGTAAGTTTGAAATTAACTTTTTAGAATTTAACTATTACTAAATTTCAGAATTGTGTGAATATCTCTGAAGAGCCAAATTCAAAAACTTAAATTGTTTGTGTTTTTTTTTTTTATTATTTTAAGAAATTTTTTTATAATACAATCGTATCTGATAGATAATTTTAATTTTATTACCTATAATTTTGGAACGTGATAAATGGAATATTTATTTGTATAAAGCTAATTTTCGAGTATAGTGCGTGGATATTCATTTTGTTGGGGGGATAGTGTAATAATGGTCGATAATGATTGAGATGTGTGAATTTTAGGAATGTGTGTATCGTTATTCATATATATAATTAAAAAAAATTGTATTTTATTAATTATAGGTGAAAAAGAAATAGATTTTAGTATTTTGATTAATAAATTATCTATTATATTATAATTATATGATGATTTGTAACGCCGTCATTGTCAGCGTATGGTTTTACAAAATGGACCCTGTTAAGAGGGTGAAGCAGTTATGTGTAAATTAATAATAATAGCATAGCAGTTTCTAAGCGACTTTTCCTCGCTCGAAATCCATCATCCTTTTCATCAACATCGTCTACATTACTGATGTGGCGTTGTGGCTGTTTTTATTAATATTAATCCATCTTTTGTAAGTTAAATACAATACAATACAATCCTAATTCACTTAAAGGATATTTTTAAAAAGTTAATGTTATTTATTTTACTTAAATTATATTTTTTAGCTAGTTCAGTTCTGTCTTTCTTGCTTTTGAATGTATAGACCTCCTATATATGTCTCAAACTCCTCCGTAGTTTATGCGTGTCAACCTCGTGATTGAAAGAGGATTTGGGCTGGCGTCAATCGTCCAGGACTACATTATTTAGGCTGGTACTAATCCATCATGGGCCACATAATTATAATTATATATATATATATATATATAAATGGTATGTTTCCAAGTCATATATATATATATATATATATAAGTGATATGTTTCAGGTGGGGGTTATAAGTTAGATAGGTTAGTTATTGTGTTATTTTATAAGTTAATTTTATCTTAAGGATTTTAAAAAATTTAAAACTTTAATCAATCTTAAAAATTGATTTTTAAGTTAATTTACAAGATTGATTTAAATATGATTGATTTTACAATTTTGAGTCTATATATAAAAGTTTCTTCTAATTGAAATAAATAAAACATACAATATAATTTTATAAAAAAATAAAATAAATAAATATATTTATTGACATAAAAAACACTATCATTCACTTTAAAGAGTACTTCAAAGTAAGTTATGGATACTTCACCAAAGAACTTGTTAATATTTATATAGAATGTTAGAATTAAATATTCCTTAAATAACACTTAAAGCTATGTTATAGTTACATTTTTTTTTACATACAATTTATATAAAATATTAATATAATTATAATTATAATTTAATAACAATAGAAATTATAATATATAAATATATAAATAAATAATATAAAATACTTAAAAATAGTGTATTAAAATAAAATAGTAAGTTTGGTTTGTTTGTGTCAATTTTATCATTTTTGAAAATCTACAACAAAACCTACCAAATCGATTAATATAATTTTCAAACATATTTGAATCAATCAACCTCTAAAAAAGGAGGGAGATGAACTCTATTTGACCATGAACTTAGATTGGTTGGTTGATTTTGGAAGGAAAAAAAAAACTCATCCCTAATCATACCATCAGATGAATCACATACATATATTTGTATTTGTTGATGTTATTATCAAAATAGTGAATCATATACATTTATTGTTGAATAAGTATTACAATAACCTTGTTAAACTTTATAAAATTTAATAAAGACTTAAGGTACGATATAATATCACTCTTCTTAAGATGTTATTTGTCCCTGTTAATTCTATGATATATTAGGGTTCAAAAAATATGTCTCTAAGATACAATAAATTTTTTCTTGTTTATGGTATGGAAGACAACTTAGAATATCTTAAATTTAAAGAAAACTTAAGATATATATAATATTCCAATATTGTAGTTATAAGAACACTATTTTGTATATTCAAAACATATAAACATTTTTTCAAAAAATAATATTATTCAGAAGGAATGAAAAAGAAGAGAATTTCTTTTGGATAGATTTTATGCCTTAAGACCCTTGGTATTTAAAAAATAATTTGCACCTGTTCATTTGGGTTACATTCATTCATTTCTAGCTCGTAGATCTTAATTCAATAGTTATATATCAAGTAATACAATTTTATTTTATCGAGAGTCATATTTTAGTATCAATCAAAGGTCTAAATCGCACCCTAATGATTGTATGACTTAGATTGTATCTCTTTTGATTGATCAACATGAGTCAATGTAGGTCAATCCTCAGTCAATATAATCAACATTTATGAATGGTTATGAATAAATATCATAACAATTCATCAAATTTAAAGGTTATAAATCAATCATTATAACCATTCACGAATCCAATGGCCAAAAATGAATAGGTACAATTGGAAAGTCATACACACTACATGCTAGTGATTTATCATCACATCCTTTCAAAATCTTTTCAAGACTTTCACTTTTTCAATGTGAGATTTATTCCAAACATTTTGAAAATCTCTTCTACAATTTCCCACCATTTTCAAAATGAAATGCAATTTTAATTTTTTTTTATCTTGAGCATGCTCCAAAGACTTATACATAAATAAACGTGTCTTTTGGACTTAAACCTTTACTTAGTGAAAACATATCAAAGTTAACCAAGATAGAATGGTAGTAAAGCCTTTGAACTAATAACTTTAATTGATTAACCGAACATGTAAGCCCTCTTCATCTTCAATGCTCTTTTATTTATTGACACATAGATCGACCTTGTGCCTTATATCCTGGTTTTTCATGAGTGCTCTAGTAGCTTGCCAAACTACATAGGAGATGATATTATCCCTAACACTAGCATATGTGAACTTGATATGAACCTCACCACCTAAAGAAGTGAGATTCAAATATCAATATTGATCTCTTCACTGAGAACTATCTAAATCAGGTTGGAAAGATAAAGAAAACAAAGATCGCGACCCATTATCTATAATGAGATAAGAACCTTAGTATAAAAAAAAGATAGAGTAAACGCCACACTCAAGAATATGGGGAGATTTGAGTGATAAGTCAAGTTTCAAAACCCCACAAGATTACTCTTGATAAGTTTGGTAAAAGTTCTCAAAATAACTAAAGAAAAAAATCTCATTAAAATTATATTTAAAGTTGGTTTCTTTCAATTAAAACCTTACATAAGTATTTATAAATTCTAAAACTCTAGCTAATAAAACTTAAATATAAAACTCTAAATTATTACTAGAAATTGAATATAAATCCTATAGAATAAAGTAAATACTAGACCTACCAAATAAACTATGAAACTAAGAAAAATAATTATTCGACATATTTTTGGGCGATTCTTCAAAGTCACTTTTGACCTAGTAAAAGTTTGAATTAGGAAAATTTGATCTCTGATAATATTACTTCCTATTGAGTAAGCTTTGTAATGAATTTGTGTCACCTCAATTGGATATTGAATATAAAATATATGATAAATATATAGAAAATAGTTAAACAAAACTTTCCTATTTTTGAATTTATTTGACCAATCATTTTACTTTATGCCCAAACAATCCAAATAGCTTATAAATAAGCTCATACTTGGTTCATAATCCATTAAGTGATTTTTTATTAATTGGTCCAATTGGAATGTTTCATGAATCCTTTGGTAATGCTCATTGATTCTCATCATTCCTCCTTTTCCTCAAAAAGATTCATCCTCAAATTTTCGCCATGATGTTGTAAATAGTTTGTAGTAGGGATGATGATTCAAAATCATGACACATTAACCTCATGGCTTTCCTACTTGAGTTTTCTTTACTAGTTATAACATAAAGTTGATTATTTTTTACGAAATCACTTTGTTGCTTAACACCACTAAAATCTACCTTTCGTATAATTTTCAAGTTCTGTAAAAGTGGAACAACATTAAGAAAAATAAAACTATTTTTATCAGTTGAAACTTTGTTGTCCTTTTCATCCTGTTTTGTATCTCTCTTATCAAGTATCTTTTTTTTCTTCACTTTCTCATAACAACCTTAATCTCTTCCCATATGTTAATGTGTTTTTCTCTATAACTTCTCATACTCAAAACAAGTCGATCCCACCAACTAATAGCATAATAAATGAATGCTATTGCAACCAATTTTATATTCTTCAATTCAAAATAGTTGTTACAATAAAACACCAACTCCATCTTTTTCCCCATTCCATATAAATGGAAAGATAGAATCTTCATCTTGATGTTGCTCAAGTTGTTGTCAATTTGTTCTTTTCACCTAGTTTCCCTCATGTGGTCTCTTCCATGTTTCCTTCCTCTTGGCACAAATTTTCCCATGCCATGCATTGAACCATAGTCCTCTACATAATTATGGTAACCATCTTACTCACCAAAGTCATCAACATGTGCATGCCTTATTGATTCTCTAGGTTTGGAACTCTCTCATTCAATTCCTTTATGGCTTAATCTTGTTTCCCAAATCGGCTCAAAAAGGCTTTAAGTAACTGGATCATTTCTTGTAACATTAAATTGAGTTGAAAATGTTAGATGAGCCCATGTTTCTCTTTTTGAAGACCTTTCTAAAGACATGGTAATAAGTACAAACTACTAGAACATAAAACCATTTGATTTAGTATTAATCATACTCTGTTCATTTACACTCTCTTTTTTGTCACTCGCACTTTTATTTAAATTTTCAATTAAGTCCTCTCTTTGGTTCTTTATCAAACTCAATCAAAAAGCACCTTCCATACAAATCAATCACAATTCTAAAATGAAGGAAATATTTATATATATATATATATATATATATATATATTGTTTTCAAAATTTTGACAAAACTAATGAAAATAAATGCAAAAACAAGAAAGTCCATGAAAGGAAATAAAGAAGAAAAGGAAACCAAAGGAAACAAGGAAAGAAAATAAGAATATGGAAAGGAACAAGTAATCAATCTAGGAAAGTTTAAGAAGGAAAGAAAAAAATGCAAAAACAGGAAAGTTTATATAAGGAAAGAAAGAAGAAAAGGAAACAAGAAAAGAAAATAAGAATATGGAAATAAACAAGTAGTCAATCTAGGAAAGTTTAAGAAGGAAATAAATAATCTCTATTTTAAAATATAAATAGGAATAAGAAAATGAACAAATAATCAATTTAAGAGAGTTAAAATAGGAAAGAAGTAATCTCAATTTAGAAATATTTTTAAGATATTTTTCTTCTTTTCTTCTTTGGCTGAAATATGATTCTTTTTTTTTTTAATTCTAACTTGGATAGCAAGTATTAATTCAACTAGGATCAATTTTCTAACTTTTTTAATAACAAAATTTTTAATAACAACATCAGTATTTGTTTTTTTTTTCTCTTTTTCAATAAATTAGAGTAACAATATATAAGAAAATGCAACGAAATGAAAATAAACAATAAAAACAAAAATAAAGGGATATATTAACCAGACTAGAGCTTTGTTTTGATACCAAATAATATGAACCTTATCTAAAGAAGTGAGACCCAAATATCAATGTTGATCTTTTCACTAAAAATGTTCTAAATCAGGTTGGAAGGTTAAAGAAGATGAGGACCGCGATCTGCTATCTATAACGAGATAAGATCCTTGGTATTATAAAAGGATAGGATAGACGTCACACTCAGTAAAATGGGAGAGATGTGAGTGATAAGTTAAGTTTTGAATGCTACAAGATTGCTTTGCATAAGTTCGGTAAAAGTTCTTAAAGAAACTAAAGATAAAAACTCTCATTAAAATTATATTCAAGGTTGGGTTATTTCAATTAAAATCTTATGTGGGTATTTATATACCCCAAAATCCTAGCTAATAAAACTTAAATGTGAAAATCTAAATTATTGTTGGAGATTGAATATAAAATCTTATAAAATAAAATAAATATTAGACCTATCAAATAAACTATGAAACTAAGAAAGATAATTATTTGACAAACTTTTGGGCTATTCTTCAAAACCACTTTTAACCTAGTAAACATCCAAATTAGGAAAATTTATTTCTAAAAATATTGTCACCCATTAAGTAAGATTTATAACACATTTTGTATCGCCTCAATTGCATATTGGATGTAAAAGATACGACAAATATACTAAAAGCTTCTCAATAAAACTTTCCTATTTCGGATTTATTTGGTCCATTATTTTACTTTATGCACAAGTAGATTGAATAACTTGTAAATAAACTCATACTTTCTTCATCACCCATTGAGTAATTCTTGATTAATTGGTCTAATTAAAATATGCTATGAATCCATTGGTGATACTTCTTGATTCTCATAAGAACTTATTAAGAATATCTACATAACTTAAGTATTCCACATCTTCCTTTGGGACACCACTTTTTTTTATTATACCTGTATCATAAACATATGATGTACATTTTCTCATTGAAACCAAGATCTTAATATTTCAAGTGTTAGGCTAAGTTTATATCATTAGTAATTTATTTTGTGGTTGGCTTTAGTCCTATCCCCTATATGTTTTCATAACTAAATTCCTTGTAAAGCCTTTTGTTAGGAGATCTGTTAAGTTCTCACACGACTTAACTTAATTAATAGTAACCATTCCATCTATGAGAAATTTTCTCACGAAACTATGTCTTAAACCAATGTGTCTAAACTTACCATTGTATATCTAGCTATAAAACTTTGAAAGAGTTGCCTCACTATCACAATGAATAAACACCAATGGTATAGATTTAGGCCATATAGGAATATCTATCAATAAATTTCTTAGTCATTCCACTTTTTTACTATAAGAAGACAATACTATAAATTCAATAGTCATGGTTGAGTTTGTTATACAAGTTTGCTTTTTGGATTCCTATGATATAACTCCTCCACCAAATGTAAATATCAATCCATTTGTGAATTTATGATAATCTCAATCAGTTATCTATCTAGTATCAATAAACCTTTCTAAAATTGAAGGATCATCAGTATAGTGTAAACCATAATCTATTATACCTTTTAAATATTTCAATATTCTATACACTGATTGCTAGTGTAATTGACTAAGATTACCAGTTACCTACTCAATCTTCCAATAATAAAGGCTATATGAGATATAATAAATATCATAGCAAACATAAGGCATCTAATGACTTGAGCATATTCTGATTGAGAACCTACTCTCACATTATTAGGAAATAACTTAATGTTGAAATCAAAAGGTGTACATACTAACTTGCAATCAAAATGATTGAATTTCTTCAATATTTTTGCAATGTAGTGAGATTGAGTCAATGTAAGACCATTTGTATTTCTAATGAACTTAATTTCTAAAATCACATATATAATCCTCATGTCTTTCATATCAAAATAAGATGACAAAAATAACTTACTTTTTAAATTAGTTCCAAAAATCAATATATCATCTATATAAAAGCATATGATTATACCTTTACTTCCATGAAATTTACCATAAACACATTTTTCAGATTCATGGATTTTAAATCCATTAGAGACTATCACTTTGTCAAATTTCTTCATCAAGTTCTCCATTAAAAAATCTATTTTTATATCCATTTGATGTATCTCAAAGTCACTTATGGTTGTTAATGCAACCAATACTCTAATAGTAGAAGTCCTAGCAATTGGTTCATATGTATCAAAATAATCAAGGTCTTTCTTTTGATTATAAACTTTTTGCTACTAATCTTTTTTTGAATATAACAATAGATCCATTAATCTTCTTTTCTTTGTAAATATACATATACAACCAATAGATTTAAACCCTAACGATAGGTCCCAATTATTTCCTCATAATGGAATCTATTTCATCATTTATGACCTCTTTTCAAAATGTAATGTTTTGGAACTTTATGACATCCTCATATATGAGAGGATCAAATTCAATTATTTTTTTGTGAAATATAAGTTAGTTTCACATGTAAGTCTCTAGTCCCTTTAACTAAGTATACTATAAAGTTCGATCCAAATGATTTCTCTTTTTTAATCCTTTTACTTTTCCTCCACTCAGGAGATTCCTTAAGGACATTTCTCTTTAGAGATTACTCAATGACATCTCTCTTTAGAGATATTACAATATCATTTCTCTCATCAGATAAATCTTAATCTCTATTTTGTGATGTCTTTATCACTTGCTGAGATGTTTAAAGATTTGGAACAATTTTTGGTATAGTGGAGAATCTATTTTCATAAAATATCACATCTCTTGATTGAATCACTGTATTAATCCCAATTGAGTTATTAGGTTCCACTACTAAAAACCTATAGAGTTTGCTATGTTTAGCATAACCTAGGAAGATGTACTTAATTCATTTTTCTCCTATTTTTTTATCTTAGGTTAGGTAGTCTCACTATAATGCGACATATAAACCTTAAGATAATATAAATTAGGTTTTCTTTTCTTATATAACTCATATGAGGTTGTATTCAAGCTTTTACTAGTCACTCTACTCAAAATATGACACACTGTTAGCAAAAATTCTCCCCAAAAACTCTTACCAAGGCCAGAATTATATAGCATTACATCCACCATTTTGATAAGAGTTATACTTTTCATTTATATCACCCTATTTTGTTGGGGATTATAAGGTGCAAAAAAATCATGTATGATGTCAACACTTTCACTGTAATCAAGGAAATAATGTTCACCTCTCTATCACTTCCTAAACACTTTATTTTAATGTCACATAAATTCTCTATTTTAGCCTTATAGGCTTTAAATTTATCAAAAACCTCATATTTTGTACACATTAAATAGACATATTAATACTTAGAGTAATCACCAATAAATGTAACAAAGTAATGTTTATAAGCTTTAGAAGAAGTACTAAACAAGCACAAATATCACTATGCATTAATTGGAATAAATAAAATGTCATTTCTACTTTTGAAAAATGTGTTTTTGTAATTTTTATTTGGACACAAATTTTATATTTTTCATGCATATCATGCTTATACTTATGAATTATATCTAAATTAATCATATCATTTAGACATCTATTATTTACATGTCATAAATGATAATGTTATAAGAAAAATGAATTAACAATATAAGAAGAATAAGTAGTAATGTTACTCTTAATATTAAGTTTAAACATACCTTCATTCAAATAACACTTCCTTACAAACATTTTTCCTTTAGAAAATACAAACTTATCATACTCGAATACAAGTTTAAATCAATGTTTATTAACTAGGGTTCTAGAAACAAGATACTTACTAAATTTTGAAACATGATATCCATCGTGGCCACAAAGTTGGCACTTAAAATGATCAAGTTTATCACAATTAAAGCACATGTCCTTTTTTTCTCTGTATTTTGAATCAAACATTATTTTCTTATTATTATCGCTCAAAGGGAGTTTTATCCCTTTCTCTTTTGCTACTATTTCATTTTCTCTCATCCATCGTAAGTATCCTAGAGAATTAGTCATCTAGATTACTTTATTTTATTTTATCCTTAACATGGAAATGATGACCTAATTCTTGTAGGGATATATCTTCTTTCTTATGTTTAAGACTTTTTTTATAGTCTTTTTATGAAAGAAAAAAGTTTATCAATATTAGAAACTACAATAATAAATCCATCCATTTTCATGTCATGTTGAAATTGATTATGAATATGACATTTCTCATGAAATTGCTCTATTACTTTCCTATTATTAACTATGTGATATTGAAAAAAAATTTAAAAGCTAGAAATTTTTTACTTGTAGTATCTTCAAATATATATTTGGTGTCTAAAACATTCCATATTTCATTATTAATAGATTTGTTGCAATACTCCATATTTCACTAGCAATAGATTTGTTGTTATACTAATTAAAGTGAGTATTAAACATAGCATTACAAATATGTCATTTGCACTCATAGTCATCTTGATCCCACTTCTATCTTCTATGAATATATTCTATGGACTCGTTTTCATTTTCATCACGTTTTGGTGTCGTGAGAACATATACCACATTCAAACTTGCTAACAGAAAATGTAGTTTTTTTCCAACATTGAAAGTTTCTTCAATCGAATCTTTCCAATTTGACAAAATCAATATCAAATTCATGAAGTGAAGATGATGATGGTGCCATTATTATTTAATATTGTCTTAAGATTGTTGAATAAACATTATAATCATGTTATGAGAACGTGTTGTTGAATTTTGTAAAATTTAATAATGGCTTCAAGATACTAAATAATATCGCTCGCTATTTACCCTCATAAATTCGATGATGTACTATGGTTCAACAAATACGGCTCCAAAATACAATAGAGCTTTTGTTGTCTGTAATATGCATTAATGAAAACAACCTAACATACCTTAAACTTAAAGACCACTTAAGATAATAATAATAATAATAATAATAATAATTCTCCAATATTTCAGTTATTAGAATAATATTTATATATTTAAAACTTATAAATATTTTATCACAAAATAATATTATAGAGGGGAAACTAAAAAGAAGACAATTGGTTTTGAATGGATTTTATGAAAATGCTCAAATACTAGAGTTATTAGAATACTATTTATATACTTAAAATTAATAAATATTTTATCACAAAATAATATTATATAGAGGAAAATAAAAAGAAGATAATTGGTTTTGAATGGATTTTATGACTTGAAGCTTTTTGTATTTATAGAATTTTTTGCACCTATTCATATATATAATGTTCCAATATTAGAGTTATTAGAATATTATTTATATATTTAAAACTTATCAATATTTTTTCACAAAATAACACTATTGAGAGAAAATTAAAAAAAAGAGAATTGGCTTTGAATGGATTTTATGGCTTGTAACCTTTCGTATTTATAGAATAATTTGTATCCATTCATTTGGGTTATATCTATTCATTTATAACTTTTAGATCTAATAGTTAAAAAATACAATTGTAAAATAAAACTAGTTGTTTTTCATGTCATCTTTTTAAAATCTTTATAAATTCTTTTCAAAGTTTTCACTTTTTAATGTGTTTTGTTTCAAACATTTTGAAAATCTCCCCAACATTTATACCCCTGCTGAGAGAGGATAGTGAGGTTACAAAGTATGCCCAGGTCTATAAAGAAAGACATTTCATGGTTCAAAAGTAATAAAATTTGGATGCCGATATCTTGTTTATTGCTCTTTAAGCTCTGAGCCATATGCGTTTGTATTTTGATTTCTCCTAATTGAATTAATTAGGGTTATGATCATATGTAAAAAGTATTTACAGACCCTCTAAGGGAAGTTAAACACAAGAAACAAAAACAAGTCTAGAGAATTAACGGCCTGCTAAAAATAGAATAACATTTAATCGGCAAAACCTAGAACACTTGGGCAGATGGAATAAACACTAGAGACAAGGGTTATCATCTTTTTCTCTGGCTTCTAATTAACATTACTGTCAACTTTTCTATTAACAAGAAAAACGACGAAATTATACATATATAAGCTGATGTTAAAAAAAAAAAAAAAGTGAAAGTGAAAGCAAAATTAAATAAAAAGGAAAGAAAGGAAAGAAAGCAATCAAAATAATAATTGAGATGAAGTACTTGCTGTTCCGAAGACTTTATTTATATGAAGCTATAAACTTAGCATATATGTGATTTTTCAATTGCAAAGTTCCATAAAAGAAAAATGGAAGGAAACAGAGAAGAGAAAGTCACTGATTTAGAGCCACAAAGAGAGGATTACACACAAGATGGGACGGTGGACCTCAAAGGCAGATCTGTTTTGAGATCCAAAACTGGTAGATGGAAAGCTTGTTCCTTTATCGTAGGTAATCGTTTTTTTTAATTAATTTCGTTTCATTATATTATATAATTATTATTTTTATGCTAATATTTTAAGTTTTTAAAAGAATTTATATCCTCAATATCCAGTTATTTTAATCATTGATTTGTAAATATTTAATCATCAAAATATAAATATATATATATATAAAGTATTGTTGAGACTTAACCTAATAACTTAAGTTTTTTTTGACTAATAATTTCAAAATATATGTAACTGCTTATTCTAAATATATGTGTTGTTTTTTTAGGTTATGAAATATTTGAGAGAATGGCATATTATGGAATATCAACAAACTTAGTATTGTATCTAACAAGGAAGTTACATGAAGGGACAGTGAGATCTTCAAACAATGTAACAAACTGGGTTGGGACTGTTTGGGTTACTCCTATTATAGGTGCTTATATTGCTGATGCTCATCTTGGCCGCTACCACACTTTTCTCATTTCTTCTGCCATTTATCTTCTGGTACTCTACTTACACACCCCAATTTAAGCCAAAAATATACAAATTTAGATTTAAAAATACAATTTTAAAAGTTTAAGAATCTATCTTTATATAATTTAAAAATTTATGTATTTATGTGTAAAACTAGCTCTCTCTCTCTCAATGTTCAAAATATCATGTTTTGCTTTCATATTTATTTAGTTTAAATACAAATACTTTTCATACATAACTATTTAAATATACAATATATATGAAAGATTATAGAACACTTCACACAATCATAGATGTAAGAAAAAGATGATCCAATAAACTAATTCATTTAGTAAGAATTGATTAAACGAGTAATACATGTAGCTACCAATATATATAGCAGCTTACTAACTATCTAAGACAAATGTCATTCATACATTGGTTGAAATACAACTAACAACCGGCATACATATACTAAATACACACACCAATTATAAAATGTCTAACAATCCTTCAAACAAATGAGAGAGAAACTATCATTAGTTTGTGTCTAAGGAACAAGAACGAAGCGGATGGAAGAGCTGTTGTTAATGGATCTGCAATTTGATCAGCATAGGAAACATGTTTAATGTGAAAAGCTCTCTTAACAACTTAATCCCTTAAGAAATGGTAATCGATCTCGATATATTCAGTACGCACATGGAACACTAGATTTTGAAAGAGTGCTTGTGCCTTAATGTTATCAGTTAGAAAGGTAAGAGAAACTAGCGGATTAACATGAAGACTAACCAACAAAAATTGAATCCGAATCAACTCAATGCTTGCAAGAGCCATGTCTTTATACTTACTCTCGGTACTACTTTTAGAAAAAACCTTTTGTTTAAAGAAATATCAAGAAACCAAGCATTCAACAAAGAATACACAATAGGCACTAGTGTTGCAATGATCATTACAATAACACTCCAAATCTACATCACAATAAGCCACCAAATCCAGCTTATTTGATTTAGGTAGCATAAGAGCATACTGAGATGTCCCTTTAACATACCTTAATATTTGTTTAATAGCTATCCAATAGCATTCTGATGGACAAGCCATGAATTGGCATAGTTTGTTCACAAAAAATGAAATGTCAAGACGTGTGAGAATTAGATATTGTAAGAAATCCACAACCTTTCTATATTCAAAAAGATCAGCTAGCAATAACCCATCTGATTTACTCAAAGGCTTACCCAACACATATTGGTGTATTTGTAGATTTGGAATCATCCAAACCGATGGCATGAAGAATTTCTCTCATATATTTTCTCTAAGACAAATAGAGATAGGTATCACTATATACAACCTCAACTTCTAAAAGTAGTGTAACAAGCCAAAATATTTGATAAAGAACTTAGCATCAAGTGCTTTCACAAAAGCATCAATCTTTGGTAAACAAGAACCTATTATAATTATGTCATTAACATACACGAGAATAAACAAAGAAAAGGATGAACTATGTTGGAGAGCATTCGGCTTTATTAGTTTAAAACCCATGCCTAGCAAAGCTTGACTGAGCTTGTGATACTAGGTCCTTAGTGCTTGTTTTAGACTATATGATGCATTCTTTAGTTTACAAATAAGAAACTTATTCAAGGATTCAAACCAAGTGACTAAGTCATGTACACATTCTCAAGCAAATCCGTTAATGTCCACCTGCCTAACTAGCCACCATTTTGCTAACATCAAGTGACAAAAAAAATTATATTTTTGTTATCTTAACAACTGGATTGAAAGTGTCCAAATAATCTACACCATATTCTTGAAGAAAGCTATGGACAATTAGCCTGGCCTTGTATTTTTATAAAGCACCATTAGACAAAAGTTTAACTCGAAAAACTCATTTATAAAAAAAATAGCAGAATGACCATTAGGCAAGGAAAATAGCTCCTATGTCTCATTTTCTAGTAATGCATTAATTTCCCTCTACATTACTGATTTCTATTTTGGAAATCGACAACCTCCTTCCAATTCCTTAGTTCCGATAAAATATCATTTAGTGAAACAAAATTAGCTAACAATTTTGGTTCAAAAACACCAACCTTGGACCTTTTAGTCATTAAGTGTGTGTTTATATCACTAGAGGTAGCTAGTGTAGAAAAATAAGCTTGTAAAGATTCATTTACAGATAAAGAGAAAGATATAAGTGATGAAGACTCAATAAGAGGCTCTGTTAGCACAAGCAACTAATTTCTTACTACAACAAACATGATATCAGTAATGTTAGACACACAAAAAAGTGGAGAAGTTTACGGGATGAGCCAAAATTTTCATCTTGATGAGAACTTATAATAGGTCCATTTGATAAAGCAACAGAAGATGATATAGAAGTTGACTCAAAAGCTAGAAAAGTAACAACATGTACTAAGCTGGGCACTATAATCGAGGTTATAACAGACAATGTACCTTCAGTTTTATCCAAACAAGATGAACAAACAGAAAATGGAAAACACTCTTCATGAAAAACAACATGTCGATTAACCAAAATCTTCCTAATGGATTTACCAAAACACATATACTCTTTTTGATTCATTCCATATCCAAGAAAAGCACACTAGTAGACCTTGGTTCAAGCTTATAATTGTTGTAAGCCTTTACATAGGAAGAGCATTGACAACTAAAGACTCTAATCAAATTGTAATTTGGAACCTTCTCAAAAAGTAACTCATAAATAGACATACTTGAAAGTACTTTTGTATGCAGTCTTTTTAAAATATAGGTAAATGTACTCATTGTATAAGGCCAAAACTCTATAGGCATATAAGCTATATGTAGAGTAAAGTAAGACCTATTTCCACAATATGTTGTGACGTGACTCAACCACTTCATTATGCACAAATAAATAGGATAGGTCGTTCAATGCACTACACCCTCATTTACCAAGCTTATTACAAGAGGTTGAAACTCCATACTACCATCAGTTTGAATTGATTTAACAGTTTTTTCAAACTATTTTTCCACCATGTTTTAAAATTGAATAAATGCGGAGGTTGTTTGATCCTTGGAATTTAATAAGAAAATCCAAGTAAATTAAGGCAAATCATCTACAATTAAGAGAAAATACCTAACATTTATATTAGATGCAATTGGTGTAGTCCATAGATCTAAAAACAACAAGCCAAGAATTGTACTAATACATTCATGAGAACTAAAGAATGGAAGTTTATGACTTTCAGCTAATCGACATATAATAAAAAATGGAAATTTATAGGTTGAATGCTACTAGAACTATAAACAAACTTTTTCAGAGCACTTTGCATTGTGGGAAATGAAGGATGGCCCATAATGTTCTTGAATTTTGTGGAATAATTTGATCACGGTCTTTAATTTGATCTTCAATAGCAGTTGAAGCTTGAAGTTTATAGAGTCCATGAACAATGAGACCGATCTCCTTGGTTTGAATGTACTTAATAAAAAAATCAGAGAAATCAAATTCAACATATACTTTATTATCGTTACAAAGCTTATTCACATAAAGTAAATTGATAATTGCATCTAATGTATGCAAAATATCTTTAAGATCCAACATGAATTCATTATCAATATTTAACATTGTATTACCAATACTAGCAATAGGAATTTGAAATGCATACCTAAAATAATGCCCCATGTCCAAAGTAAGGATTTGAATAAGTCAATATATCTTCATTTGTTATTACATGTTGAGTTGCACTAGTGTCGAGAATCCAAGAAGATTGCTCATTTACGTTAGCTTGATCAAACTCTAAACAATTTGCAATTAAGAATGTTGGGTTGGACTTACCAAGAAGTATATCTCATAGAATAAAATAAGATTATGTACTATTTTCATCTTTTCACACACTTGTCAAGTAGATTTATCAATAGGTGTAGTTTTCTTAAAAGTATTTTTTGAACTTGATTGAGATCTAAAAAATTGCATAATTCTTTTAAATTCCAATGTTGAGAGTTACCTTGATCATTAGACTTATAAGCATTATTCTTGTAACAAGAGTTATGACTCCCTTTTTTTCGAGAAAATTTTTCAACATTTTTCATAAGCCATATTTTCCATAAATTGATTCTTTTTATCACTTCTTTTTTGTTTGATCAAACTTCTCTCAAAACCTTCAAGAAGACTGTGAAGAGTATATAAAGAGTTGAACTTCTCTCATGTTCATATTCGACACAAATGAGAAGTATCTAAGTTCTAGCTCTTCAAGAACATAATGAACTAAGTCTTTCTCACTCATAGACTCCCCAGTAGAGGCAAGATAACCAAAAAGAGTCATTTTTTTATTATATATTGTGAAACTATGAGATTATCTTTTCTTAAACTTCTAAGTTGATCACGCAAATATATTATCTTGGATTGCACATTTATTGAGTACACTTTTCAAGAGCAAACCCTTATTACGAATCACTCATACCACTACTTAAATACCCGATCGTAGAAATAAAACTGAACCATCAAACCATCCTTTTACTACTGAATTGAGACAAGCCCAGTTGAGAAAAGTAAGACTAGAAGCAATAGAAGTACCAAGAAACTTATGAGTACAAAAATTCATCAATAATCCCTTTAATGCCATATATTGTGACAAACATGAGTAATTGATCTCTCAAATCAGATAGTTACCATCATGTCTGTTTACAGACAAATCTTGAGGAGGAATACTATTGTCAACCAATGGATTTATACCGATAACAAAAATCTATGATGATGTATGCATATTAGGTGAGCCATTAATTCTCTTGTTCATCATTAATGAATTTTGAGATCCAATTGCTCTGATATATTCAATAAAAAATGTAGAGAAATACTCAATGAAGATGTAGAGAAAAAAATGATATAAGAAATTAATTCATTTAATAAGAATTAACTGAATGAGTAACATACATAACTACCAATATATATTAGCTTAACTAACTTGTCAAAACAAGTATCCTTTGTACGTATGAAATATAACTAACTAACAACCCATATACATGTACTAAATACACACCAATTATAAGTTCTTTAGTATATCATATGTTTGTTTTGATGTACTTATTTTACAAACAAATTTAATAGGTTTTCTCAAAAGTTTAAGTTTATTGTACACTTTTATTAGTGTTTTGATTCACTTTTAATTAAAAAAAAGAATTAATTCTAAAATAAGGTATAAAAACAAGCTTTGAATTAAATATACATGGCAAAATTAATTCGTACATGGTAAAATTAATAGGCGAAGTAAAATTAAACACATGTCTGATTATGCATAAGAATTATTATTTTTAGCTCATTAATAAACTCAAACACCTAATCCACAATTTTCATCTCATTGACTCTTTACCTTTTCTACTGGTATAAATTTTCAAATTTCTTCTTTTTATTTATTTATTTTTACCTTTTTAAATTGCTTTCTTGCTTTAAAAGAAATAAAACTATTTATTACTCATTACTCTTAAAAGTATTAATATCAAAATTTTAAAACAAACATACTAAGGATATTATTATATTTAATTTAATTATTAATATAAAATATAATGTAAAACATTAATAATGTCCTTTCATCCCATTAATCTCATGAATATATTAAAATATTTTTTTTTCACGTATTTGTATAATTATTTATTATTTTTTTCAATTTTTTTTATTTAAAAATCTAAAAAACTCTTATTTTTTTAATTTTACTTTATTTATAATTTTATAAATTTTACTTTAATATTTATCATTATTTAATTTTTATTGTTAAATCAAATATATTAATAATAATATTATTTTTATTAAATTTCTTTCTTATTATTTTTTTTATTCCTATTAGGTTTTCATTCTAAAAATCCTAAAAGTGCTTTACCTCAATTGAAATCAGTTTCAAATCCAAATGTAAAGTAGTTTTCAACAGAACATGAAATAAGCACTCATGCTTTTACTTTCACAATTAATTTGGCCTTTTGATGAAAAATGACACAAAATGTCTCAAAACACTGAACAGGGGATGATCTTATTGACCTTAACAGTATCGCTATCAGCACTAAGACCACCACCATGTGGTAATGGAATTAAAGAAGAAAATTGTCAACCAGCTTCAGCCTTCCAAGTTGGTATCTTCTACGCGGCACTCTACACAATTGCAATTGGAACTGGAGGCACCAAAACCAATATTTCAACAATGGGTGCTGATCAGTTTGATGATTTTGAACCCAAAGAGAGGGTCCAAAAGTTGTCATTTTTCAATTGGTGGATGTTTAGTATCTTCTTTGGTACTTTATTTTCCAACACTTTCTTAGTTTACATTCAAGATAATGTGGGCTGGGCTCTTGGATATGGGCTTCCTACATTTGGTCTTGCTGTTTCTGTCTTGGTGTTCTTGGTAGGTACTCCATTTTATAGGCACAAATTGCCTTCAGGAAGTCCTATTACTAGGATAACTAATGTACTTGTTGTTGCTTTAAGGAAGTGGAATGTGATTGTCCCAAATGACCCAAAAGAGCTTTATGAACTCAATTTGGAAAAATATTCAAACTCTGGGAAATTCAGAATTGATCATACCCTTTCATTCAGGTAAGTTTTTTGCTTTTTTATTCAATTAGGTAGTCAAACTTAATGTTTGTTTCTTTTTGTTGGACTCTATAAAAACGCTTTTAATACCCAAAAAAAAAAGGCATTTCAAGACAAACAAGAAAAAAATTTATCATAAGCTCTATTGGTTCTCATAAAGCACTTTTTTCAGAAATCATTTTTTTTAAACTGCTTCTGTTTGAAACTAATTTCAACAAAAACATAAGCCAATAAATCCTTAGTCATTTAATTCAATTTATTACTCAAATTTCACGATTTTAATCAATTTACTAGCTTAATCATAATTTTAATTATGTTACTTCTTTAATTTTTGTTTTTGAAAGTAATAAATTAAATTAATTCGTGAAATTTAAGTAAAAGATTGAATTAAAAAATAATAATAATTAGAGTAGTAAATTGAATAAAAATAAAAGTTTAAATAGTAAACGAAATGGAGCACTTTGAGAGTTGCTGCAGTACTTAGACAATATCTTAACAAAGTTTAACAACACTTGAAAATTACTGCAGAGTCCTTGACAAAGCAGCTGTAAAGACAGGACCAACATCACCATGGATTCTATGTCCAGTGACCCAAGTTGAAGAAACCAAGCAAATGCTGAAAATGGTTCCAATTCTGCTTGCAACGTTTATACCAAGCACCATTTTAGCTCAATCGCACACACTGTTTGTCAAACAAGGAACCACATTGATAAGAACAATGGGTCCAAACTTTGAAATCCCCCCGGCATGTCTTGCAGCATTTGTCACAATCTTCATGCTGGTAAGCCTCGTTGTCTATGATCGTTGTTTCGTTCCAATTGCAAGAAAATATACTAAAAATCCAAGAGGAATATCATTGCTTCAAAGATTAGGAATTGGCCTTGTTCTACATATCATTATAATGCTCGTAGCTTGCTTTGTTGAAAGAAAGAGACTCCATGTAGCAAGAGAAAACAACACTCAAGGCAAACATGATATTGTGCCTCTAAGTATATTCATTCTTCTACCTCAATTTGCTTTGGTGGGTATGGCTGATTCTTTTGTCGAAACTGCAAAGTTGGAATTTTTCTATGATCAAGCACCAGAAGGCATGAAAAGTTTGGGGACGTCGTATTTCACAAGTAGTTTGGGCATTGGGAATTTTCTAAGTAGTTTTATTCTAACAACAGTTTCAAATTTCACCAAAAGAAATGGACATAAGGGTTGGATTTTGGACAATCTGAATGTGTCTCATTTGGATTACTATTATGCATTCTTGGCTGTGTTGAGCTTTCTTAACTTCCTCTTCTTTCTCATAGTTGCAAAACTGTTTGTTTATAATGTCGAGGTCACCAAGTCTAATAGAGACTCGACCATGAAAACAATGCCAGAGAAGGCTTCTGCAATAGAAGGGTTTACCTGGGGATGATCAAGCTTGAGAAGAAGAATGAGTTGCTTCATTGCTCTTAATATCAAATTGGTCGCAATATTGTAGCAAAGATGGTACTCTAGTTGGTTGATGAAGCTTTTACTGCCTAAAGTGACACTCCATAAACAATTTTCTAGTCAGTTTTCAGTTTTATATAGTTGTAGTAGTATTTTTCTTGTGTATGCGAGGTAGAATAATGTTATGTTTTTGATATGTATAAAATGAATTGCAATGTTCATTTCAATTTATAATTACGTGAAAATACCAAATCTCTTCCCCCCATAGGAATTATGACACCTGTCTTTCTACCATAATATTACAATTTAGTTCATTACTCTGTTTATTAAAATTTATATAAAAAAAATTAAAAAGATGTTAGTTATATAACTATACCTCCAGTTACCAGTAATTAGAATTTAGAAATCCTAATCAAAAGTATGAATTTGGTACCATGTTCATGTCATGTTAGTGTTTATGTTGTTTTCACCGTAGGGATTGCCAAAACTGCTTACGTGCTTAGTACACACAAAAAACAGTCATTTACTTGCTTGGTCAACTGATAGGCTGCAACTCATGCGAGGCAATTGAATTTAAAAGCCATGTATGACCAATCACTTGAGATCCAGTTTTATCAGCAACGTCCTTTGCTTCATTAGCTCTTTGCCAAAGCTTTGAAAGTCCTTCCTCTAATAAACACTCTTCTGGTGGATCAATGTTGTACACGACTAACGTCTTTGGGGCTTCCTGTTCGTTACCATTTTGAACAGCTATTTCTTCCCTACTTTTAGACACTGTCCCTCCAGCAGCTATAACCAAATCTTTGAGGTCTTCCTTGTAATCCTCTATAAAATCACCAGCAAAATAGAAATTCATGCCACTTAAGAGCTTTGGTGCCTACAAGTAAAATAAGAACTCAGTTAATTCGACAACAATCTTCGTTATCTAAACTTTTGCATCTGAAAACAAACAGACAAGTTCCAAGCTATAATGAGTTAAACATTAGTTCAGGTTATCAGAAGGCAGGTACCAAAAAGGTTATGTTTCCTTCATAAAAACTTACATTATTCAATCCTCTAAGCCTGCCAGCTTTGGGGCCATTACGACTTTCATAGTTGTCAAGATTAACTTCATATGGCTCTTCGTCTATATGACGCTTGGCTTTCATGCATGCTCTTACCCCTGCACATCAGTTGTGATACATGTCATATAAAAATGAAAATAAGAGACAGCAGCACAAAGGTATGATTTTTGATACAAGCAGCTACAAATAGGCATCAATAGAGTCAAATGAGTTTCCCTTTTAATTCTTAGCAAGAACCCAATTAGATATATCTCTTTAAAAAGACATGGACGGGAAATATTCTTTTCCATTTTATGGTAAATGGATCCAACTCATCCTCCCTCAGATAGCTAGAGTACATATTCAACTTTGTGGCTATCAACCAAAAGAAAAGTCAATATCATAAAACAGTCAATTGCTAGAAAGAATAAGAAACCTTGAATATCAACTTACAATCAATTTTAACAACCCATCTGCCGTTCAAAATGGCCATAAGAACCTTTAATGTCCGGGTGCATGCACCTTCCTTGTCTGTGGCTACAATAACATGGGTAACGTTTTGTTTCCAGAACTTGGACACAGTTGCACCACTGATCTTGCCATAGTTGACTAGAAGAATCTGTACAATGGGCAAAAGGGTGGAGGGCAAAAACAGTTAATGACACAGAAAAGAAGATAGTAACCTCTTGTAAGATTAAAGAGAATTTCCATAACCAGATCATATAGGAGTATCATATTATGAGCTAAGTTAATTAGATCATGTATTCTCAGTGAAACAACTAAATAATTAACAAAGAAAATGAAATTATGTAGTCACCTTCTCTTCATTTGACAATGAAGATCCACATAATACCCACTCTTTCTCTCCATTTGATGAAGCTAACCAATTGTTGTATGGCATACAACTTCTGCAAACAGACAATTGCAAAAAATTGAATACAAAAATCTTATTAAAGAATCAATATCTAAAACTGCAGATTTTGTATGCTATGAACATATTGCATTGGTGTTAGAAAGAACGAGGAAGTAAAAATACACTCCACAATTTACAGACCTTCAAGAAAATATTCAACAACATAATTAGTTCATTAAGTTCAGTTTAGCATTTTATGATACAATAATCATGTTTACATTTTAGCAGGTTCCACATGTTTTTTGGGCATCTGTTTACCAGACTTCTCACTGGGAAATTTGATTGAAGAATGTGAAGGACAGAGCAGTAGATAATCATTCTGCAAGAAATCATGCAAAACTTAGCACATAAAAAGTATTCTAAAACAGAACAAATTAATGCATCATATAAATATTATATATTAAGGTAAAAGAAATGGTGCACACAGTATCACAACGACATTTTGAGATTTCCAATGCACAAGTAACATGATAGCTTCTCCGACATGAATTCACATAGCATCCCAGAGCTGCCCCTTTCTTCCCACACCTGGAACATTTGATCTTTGCACCCCTTGCCACTTCTTCCTTCAAATTCTTGACAGTATCACCCTCAAAAAACACTTGTGGTGCCCTGCATTTTCAAGTTCAATCATATGTTTCTCTAATATCAATTAAAATAGAAAACAAAATCAGAAAAATTTGTGTCGCAAATAACCAAATTTGATAAAATGACTCTTCAGCACTTCACAAATGCAAAGCACAAAGAAACAGCTTCCAGTTCAAAAGCTAATCTAGTAGCACATCATTAAGCAATTTTGAGTGACAAACTTAGAGTGCAAAGATGACATACCATTCAAAGCAAACTTGGTGAACATGTATAACATTTGAACGGGTGGCCTCATCACCCACTACCAATGTCCCTCCAGAATAATGCAACATTGACCCTGTAGCCTGGGACATATCATTTTAAGCAGCAGTAATAAATAAAAGACATCAGCCGAAAAGTATTTATAACAACAAAACAGGTTCCAAAATTCTAATACTGTTATCCTTTCAAGCAGACTGATACTAAGACGAAGGAGAAAGAGCATACCTTGGTAATCTTTGAAGACTGGCAAAATGCACAAGTGGTTTCATTGGCAAATGAGGCATCTGAAACACCAGTTGCCTGCACACTAGGTTGTATATTTAGCCCTGGCCCCATCTCAGGATTAGCAGTGAAATTTTCGGAGCAAGAAACTTGCTCGCTGCTGTTCATATCCAACTGGTCTGGCTTATGGTTCAATCTTTTTTGCCTTTTAATGTCCCTCTTGTCATTCCCTGAGGCAGAAGTGTCATACCCGAGCTTCCCTGTCCTGCTATTATTTTCCCTGGTTCTTTTAACCAATGAATTTTCTGAACTCTGAAATTAAAAAACATATTAAAGCAATCAATATATAACGAGTGCAACTTGACTGCTTTAATATGGCCTTGTGGTACATATGACAATGATATAGATGGCTAAATTAAACAAAATGAGAATATATTAAAAAATACTTAATTGAATAAACACAAAATCTTAAAATCATAAATACAAGAAATTGCCAACATCTCCCTCCACAGGACATGTAATATTGCTCATTGCCGATGTTTACTGCAACTTAAAAAATGCAATATCAATAGCAAGAACTGTTGAATGCCATACATGTTCACTGCATGGATAGAAATTGACGTTATCTGAAAATCCGGCATTACAAAATGAACCATCTGGAGACATTTGCATCACTGGGTTTACGTCTATTTCAACAGCACTATGCCTTTCTTCTGATGCACGCATTCCTTGAGGACAAAACTCTTGACTCTTTGTATCTGCTCGAGTGTCCCCTCTGTCACCTTTTTCATTCTTGCAAACCCCATCTTCAAAACAATTATATGTTATGATTGATTAAAAATAATATTGAGTTTGTTAATCAAAATAGAAAGTACCTAATTTAAAAAAAAATTCAGGAAAGGTGGCTTTCCATATTGTCAAAGATGGAGATACCTAATCTTATTTGAACGAAGAAAAAGAAAATTAGGTAGCCTAATTTTGGTGAATGAAGAAATATTTGGCATATGAAATGGGAACTTGAAGGCTATAAATATGGCTTCATTTCTTTACTGTTAATAATCCCAAAAATAGAAAAAAACTTGTATGAGAAGTTTTTGAGTGAGAATTTTGTGGAAAAATTCTCTTAGACTTGTAATTGTTTTTGTGTTTTGGGTGTGTGAGAAAATTACTAAGAGTGCAGTTGTAATAATTTTTCACAGTGAATTTTTTCTCTGGTTGTTTTTTGACAACGAAAGTGGTTTTTCTACAATTTGAAGTTTCCATTATAATTCTTGTATTGTGTATTTTCTATTTCGTTGTTCTTTGATATTATGTTAAGAAAGATCTTAAGAGAGAGAATTTGTGATTATACCATTTGATCCAAATTTCTTAACATTATCTATAAGAAATGGAATACTATCTTGTTTATTACCACAGGCCAAAAATATGGATTGATCGCTATTTGAATCACCACCATGAACACTTTGAAGCGATCCCTTACCAATAACCCTCCCAACATTTGCATTTAATATGGAGCATGAGAACCAAACTCAAAAATAATATTTGAAGATCAAAGGGTTGGAAAAAAGTTGTTTCTTAAATCCTGAAGAATATTATGCATACCGGAAGTAACAGGAAGAAACAAACTAGAACCCATGGAGGCATCCAAGCACCTATAGATCGTCACCATCTTTTCCATGTATGGCATGGGCCTCAGATCTGCCACCATTACAAATATTTTCAGGTAGAAAAATAATGTAGCAATAAGAAAAATGGAGAGAACCATAAAAAATACAAGTAAAATAACAAAAACAAAATGATTTTCTTCTGGAAATTTACTTTTAATAACACTAACAAAACCCAAAATCAGCAATATAGTAACAGTGGCAGTGAGTAGAGAAATCTAAATTAATAACAAATTATTTCTACACAATTATATCAATAAATACTCTTTTTTATCTGGAAAAGAGCTCTAGTGATCCTGTAGGTTTAAACAAAATAACACATTAATCCTGTAACTTTTAACTAAAACACTTTAGTCTAATAACTTTATAAAAATGGTACACTCTAGTCCTAAAAGGGTGTACTTTAGACCCAAAATGGTGCAATTTATTTTTAAAAATTGTGCACATAAGTTCTATAGCTTTGAACTTTTAGGATTAAAATGGACATTTTTTTCAAAATTATAAAACTAAAACGCTCCAATTAAAAATAATGGAACTAAAGTGCTCCAAATGAAAATAACAAGACTAAAGCGCTCATTTTGTAAAAACTATAGACCTCGTCCCCCTCACCCCTTTTTATCCGTGTCAAAACAATGTTTTGTTCTATAGAAAAATAAGATCATGATTAGGGAGAAAAATGAAAATAATGAAACTAAAGTACTCCAAATAAAAATCACATTATTAAAGTGCTCATTTTGTAAAAACTATGGACCTCCTGTCCCCTACCCCTTTTTATCCGTGTCGAAATAATGTTTTATTTTACAGAAAAATAAGATCATGATTAGGGAGACAAATGAAAATAAAAGAACTAAAGGACTGTAAATGAAAATAACAAGACTAAAGCGCTCATTTTGTAAAAACTATGAACTCCAGTCCACTCACCCCTTTTTATCACCCCTTTTTATCCGTGTCAAAACAATGTTTTGTTCTACAGAAAAATGAGATCATGATTAGGGAGACAAAAATCTAACCTTTGTCAGCGAATTGGGATTTACATACAGGGCATGCTGCGGTTAGCTCAGTTGAACCGGGCAAGCAAGAACTGACAAAAACTCAATAATCTCATACAAAAAACAATTTAAAATGAAGTGTTTTTAACAGAATATATTGTCATATATGAAGAAGATGAAATCTTACTTGCAAAAGATGTGATTGCAGGGGATTAATATCGGTCGACTAAACAAATTTAAGCTGCGAAACAGACGAGACAGAAAACACAAGCTAAAGACCCTTTTAAGAAACTAATAAGAGAACAATTATTGAAAGAAAAAATAAACATTATGAGGCAATAAAAGGGTACGAACCAAAGAAGGCATTTGAGCTCTAGACCCAGTTTCTGAAAATTGAGAACCCAAGGGTTCAGTGGCCTACTGTTCATTGGGTCGTATTTTGTTGAACCCGCCATTTTTTTTTTTAGGTTTCAATTCACTAAAACCACACAACTTAGAACTGTTCCCAGAAAATCTTATCAACGTTGCGAGAAATGGGAAGATTTGACGGGGAGCTAAGGCTCTTCTTCTAAAAGTTCAAACAAACTGGTGTACCGTACGGATGCCTTACATTTGGACATAAAATGTGATGGTTTAAAATTATTTAATAAAAATTAAAATTTATATTAAAAAAAATGATTTTAATTTAACAAATGAAAGCAACAACAAATAAAGAATCATGTTCAGATTTATTCTCCTAAGCGAAGATTACGTCTGCCATTAGGTATCTTTTAATTTCAAAAATTCCCGCTCCCAAAATTTCTAATTTGGTCAATGTAATTCAATACTCTAATTCTTGAAAAGATTACGATTAATTTTTTTTTAAAATAAGAAACATGTAACAAATGATGATAAAATTCACTACTCCTATTAAGTATTTTTAAGAATAAAATCTAAAAGCATTAAGTTAGGATGTAATTATTAGCAAAATTTGAAATTTTAATATCGGTAAAAATATTGAGGTATAATTTTTATGCACATGTCAAAATTATTATCGTTTTTGATTGAAATTTTAAAAAAATTACAAAAATTGTGAAAATTCTATTAAAAATATGATTTTTTATAAAATTTTATAAAACATCAAATCAATCGATTACTTATATTTTAAATTAAATTTTTATTTAATAAATATATTTTTAAATATTTAAAATATTTATATTAATCAATTAATTAATATATAGTATAATAAAATACATATTCTTTTTTGCTAAATATTGTAGAATAAGTAGTTAAAATGTTTGAAATAATTAAGTAGACTATCTAATTATATTATATATTATAAATAGATAAATCTCGACGTTATGAAAATAAATTTTATTGATTATTTTTTTTAAAAGACATAATAAACCTTACTCTTTAATGCAATCTACATATTATAATATTAAGTAGAAAATAAAACATGCATACAATAACTACAACAGTTTTTAAATATCAAATCTATTAAAATCAAAAACAATTACTAAACATTAAATTCACTACCACAAAAAACTCTATCTTGTAGGTTTAATGATTAGATATGAAATATTATTATGACATAATAATCTTGCAGTTCAACAATTCAATATTGTTTATGATCGGTGATATGGTTTTCTCTATGTCAACTAGTTTGCAACCAACCACAATAACTGATATTTTTACATATTTATTTTATTTGTATAACAAATATACTATAAATAAGAAAAAAGAAAATATATTCTCTTTTGTAAAAGTGAAAAAAATTGAATTGAAATAATTATTCAAAAAGAAAAGAAAAATAAATCGATAATTAATATTTTTGATATTTTAACGACATTTTAATGACAATATTTAGAATATCATTAAAATGTGTAAAAAAGAAACATTGTCGTGATAATGTGGACAATGTCGTCGATATTTTCATCATTGATTAATGATACATCATTTTTTATTAGTTTTACACCACATTTATTATAAATTCTAAAAATTAACAAAAAAAGAATTCATTACCAAAATTCAAATAAAGAATATAAATATCAATGTTAAAAAGTCTCTCAAATAACTAAAGCACAAAATAACCTAAACAAACAAATTTCAAATGGATCCTTCGTAGTCTCCGTGCATGAAACCAATAGAAACTCTAATGGTGTAAGACAAATAAGTATGGTTTAATTTGATATGTGTGGATGTTTTACACCATTTCTTCATGAAACCAATAGAAACTCTAATGGTGTAAGACAAATAAGTATGGTTTAATTTGATATGTGTGGATGCTTTACACCATTTCTTCCTTTTCTGATATGACTGATAGAGGTCTAATAATATTAGAGATGCTTCAATGTTGTAGGAGCTCTACTCTCAAGCTTTACCTGCTCACTAACACCAAGGTCTTTACCTATAAATTCATTTTTGTTTTCCAACATAAAAAAATTGTCAAATTTAATATTTCTTTTAATCAAAAATTTAGGTGACTTGAGTTCAATACACCATAATCTATTACCCTTCACCCCATAAGGATACCTTAAAAATATATATTTCAATGCCCTAGACTCAAAAAAATATATATTTCAATGCCCTAGACTCAAGTTTATCATCATTAATATGAGTATAAGAAACATAACCAAAAACTTTCTATTTTGATGTGATGTATTATGCACAGTGTAGTGTCTCGCTATGACATTTTTTTCACAAAACTCATTAAACTAGTTTTCACAAAATTTCAAACTAATGTTAGTCCTCAAGTGCTTGATTTTATTGCCTGTTTGATTTTCTATCCAAGCCTTAAACCTTACAAATTTTAAGAACACATTATTCTTGTTTTTCATAAAATAGATCCAAACATTACAAGAGAAGTCATCAATAAATGTCAACATTTACTGGGCATTACCCTTAGGCACAATACAAGAAAGACCTTAAAAATCTGAATGAATATAATCAATAGTACCTTTTGTTTTATGGTTGGATATACCAAACCTTTGTGATATTTTCCACTGCGATGCTTTCCATACTCACAATGCTTATAGAAATTAAGCTTCCTAGTTTTTTTTACTATTAAGAAAAACTCTCTTGTTCAAAATAGACATCCTTGCATTACTCATATGCCCTAAATGCATATGCCACAAGTGAGTAGTATTTGAATCTTGATTCGACAAGGAAAAAATTGAAACACTGATAATGACAATGCTACCTTAAAACACATAGAGACCATGCGACAATTGCCCTTTAATAACAATCAAATAACCTTTAATAACTCTTAAAACTCCACCTCTAACAATGTACCTATAGCCTTGTGAATCAAGAGTATCAAAAGATATTAAGTTCTTTTTCAAAGTCCTAACAATACCAACATGCATTTTAATCTAGGTAGTACCAATACCAACAACCTTACATAACACATTATTTCCTATCAAAATAATACCCTCATCAATAGATTGATAAGAAGCAAATCAATCCATATAGGGTACATATGTTAAGTACAACCCAAATAAAAAATCCAAACATCTCCAAGAGAACTAATAGATATTGAAAGAATATTCTTACCATCGAAACCGAAACTATCTGTAATACCAATAACATCATTAGTACCAGAAGATATTGTGACAAATTTTCCTTTATCTTTGAGTTTCATGCAATAGCTTTCCAATGTCCTTCTTAACAGTACTAATTACATTTATCTTTTCTCTTTCTAGATTTAGATATAGATTTGTCTATATTATTATTTGAACCATTTTCCAAAGACCCACCTCTAACGAACAAACCATTGCTACTATCATTATTGTCATTAGACACTTTTTTTCCTTTAATTATCCATAATTCAAAGTGCTTTAACATCTTTCGAAGAAATAATATTTTTTCTATATAAAATGGTATCAATAAAATGTTAAAACAAATGAGGTAAAAAAAACATAATAAAACTAAGGCATGTTCCTCACAATCAATTTTAACATTACCATGTTTCAAATCATAAATAATTTTAGTAAATTCATTAAGGTAATCGTGTAAAGGTGTACCTTCTGACATTCTGAAAGTATATAAGCATTGTCTCAAAAATAACCGACTTGCTAAAAACTTAGTCATATACACACTATCCAATTTAATCCATAATCCAACGAAAGATTTCATACCACAAACCTCATGTAATGCCTTATCAGACAAGGATAATTGGATTGAATTAAGAATATTTTCCATCAATACATATTTTTCTTCACCAATCAATTTTTCTAGCAATTTATAATTGCCTTCATGTACCTTAACAAACCTTTTTTCAACTAATATGACTTGTATCTTCATTTGCGAAAGACAAAAATCATTTATATCATTGAATTTTTCAATTTTTTATTTTGTCACAATAATAGAAAACTCAATATTAAGTAAACAGGAGCACAATATAAAAAATATAAAATTAATCAGATAACAAAAGCTCAAAATAAAACCAAAAGAGCAAACTTAATCAATCGTAATAAATATCAAAATAACCCAAATCTTTAATACTAATTTGTTATAAATTAGTACTAATATGCAAAATTTGAGTCTAAATTTAGATATACAAATAAATAACTATAGATAATAATAAAATAATAAACAATGAAAAAAATAAATACCACAAAAATTTAAGTGGTTCAAATTTTTAACGTAAAAAATCTAATCCACCAACTATGGCACACCAAAAAAAATCTACAGTAAAAATCCAAAATCCAAATGAAGATTACAAATAACAACTTTAAGAAGCCTCTCAAATAACCAAACCACAAAAATACTCCCAAATAATCTATTAGTAACAAAATGGTAACAAATAGACAAAATTATCGAAACCATCAAAGCTTAAATGGATCCTTCATGGGCTCTATGCATGAAAACAATAGACTGTATAGTAAGAGTGTCCATAAATCGATCCGGATCGGACCGAACCGAACGATTTTACAAATCAAACGATTCGATCCGATTTATATTTATTAAAACTGTTTTTCAAACAATTGGATCTAATTTGTATTAATTTTTAAACCAATCGAATCGGACCAGACCGGTTTATTAATATATTAAAATTTTCACATTTTTTCTCATTAAAGGTATCTAAAAACCAAACCAAATCAAAAATCAGACCGAATCGAACGGTTTTATAAATCAAACGGTCTAATCCAATTAAATTTATTTTCCTAAAATCGGACCAGACCGATGTTAGGAAAAATAAGTATGATTTGATTTGATATGTGTGGCTAAATGGCTTTACGCCATTTCTTCCTTCTCTGTTATGGCTGATAGAGATCTAATAATATTAGAGATACTTCAATGTTGTATTCGGCAGATACACTCTCACCCCTAGGATTTTTTGTATACGACACATTAGGGTTTCAAGGAGAAATATTAAATGAACAAGAAATTACCATAATGCCCTTCACATTATGGAGCCACGTATATATAACAGTTCTTAACCATCAAATTATCACACTTAAATGACTAAGTTTTAGTCTTAATTAATTCAATTATTTAAATAATAACACTCCACCAATCATAATTCAAAAAATAATGTAGAAAGTTGGGTGCATTTATCACATCCCATTTTTGAAATCTAAGGTGTATATTAATTATTTAGCCCCCCTGCCTCTTTGCAAAGCTTGAAATCGACATTTGCTTCAACACAGTGTCCAATATATGTCACGAGATAGAAAACAGCAATATTCAATTGTCTCATTCATGATTTTGGAGCCTCTTGGTTTCACCAGCTTCCTCAGCCATGTTCTGCAACAACCATCCTGTTGGCACATTGTTAATTTTTTCATCGATCTTTGTTTCACCATCTACCATTATGGCTAAATCTTCATGTATAGTATTAGCTAATTCTACCCAACAGTCCGATGAGTCTACAGCATCAGCATCACTGGAATCATCATGTAGGTATAAAACAATTGGTGAACCTCCCTGAGGACTAGGTTTTGAGTCCAATGATGCTGTTTCTGCCTCAATGGCAGTTTGTGGTTCATCTGTGGCTGTTTCATTGCCCTCTAGTTCAACAAAGTGTTCTGAGAAACTTTGGGCATCGGTTGGAGAAAAGTCAGTTGCACACATATTGGGTGCTTCCTCACCTACAATACTCACATGCTGTTCGTTTGGTAGAAGCGTTCTCTTTTCAATCTCAAGAAGCCTTTGGATCACCTCATTGAAGATAAACACTGTCCCTTCATCATAGGCATTGCTGCAAAAAGGAAACGAGAACTTTCTTTTTGAGGAAGTCCAATTTCCTCATGCAATACAAGTTCTTTCTTTTTTGTAATGTGATTTAAATCTTAGTCAATATATTAATAAATAAAAAGAAAGCAACCTATGGTCCCATGGAGACCACATCCACATTCCCAAACAAGACAGAAGGCATCTAAAATTTTCCTCAACTATGAGTACAACAATCTGGATTTTAAATTTATTTCTATAAATGATCTCTGTTTCATTGGCTAAGTCTTTCGTTCCTGTTTAAACAGTACCTTTGAGGATCCAGGTCAACTGAAGAAAGCGTCGCTTTCATGAGGTTTTCAAGAAGCAAGAGATCATTGGAAAAATATCCTCCATGCTTTGAGATTTCCACCAGAAATTGAATGTCCAGAACAAACTGCTCAAGCAACCATGAGTATGGACAAAACTATGGAATATGAACAGATACACATGTACAGTTACAATATGCCTATAATGTCAAGTCTCATCTAAAACATGTGAAACTGGAGTATGAATATGAGATCAGGAGTTAATCTGACCACAACTGTTAGAGCAGGATGTACCTTCTAATATTTACCACATAAATGCAAATCATATTTCTAAGCATCTATCCAACCAATGCTGGCAACGATTTTTTTCCTTCATATGATTACTAAAGATAGACTTATTCTTTTGTGTTATTGGAGGTCAATCCACTATAAGAGTTATACAGATATTATTAATTGGGTTCAGTAAATGACCAGTGCAATCTAGATAAAGCAGTTACCAAAGTATAAACAACAGGGTTGGACCAACTACAGCCTACAATCATAGTTTCTGCTTATGCAATGAGGACGTCAATGTCAAGAAGTTAAACAGAAAGGATGAAGTTTTCTTGCTGTAAACATGTGGACAATTGTACATTCAACAAATGTCTAAGTATTACTTGCAGATAAAAGTTAGGGGGAACAGTAAATGTACAGGATATAAAATGTTGTCGGAATTATAAATGTTTTTAATGCATGAAATGAAAAAAAAAATTACACACCTGCTTGAAACTGGGGGAACATTCTGATGTAATGTCCTCATCATCAGAAACAATGTTTTTGTTATGCGAAATCCAAGCAAAAAAAGCCTGTACAAGCTCCCTTAGCAGCTCCTCTAACCAATCACTTTCAAAAACATCACCTTCAGCAAGCTTCTCTATTTTCCTTATTTCTAGAAATAATACCTAAGCATAGCCAACCGAAGCCATAGACAATTGGCATATTGTTCAGATCGCGAGAAGAAATATGTCCCAACACAAAATAACAATCTATTGCAAATTCATTTTGCTGAGTAATCCATAGAGTTTATTTAGATTAAACTAATAGCACTTATGAGAATGAGGAACGGTATAACTTATCTTTGCCCATAATTCAACAAATAATTATTCAAAAAAGCTAGTAAAATAATGCAATATTGAGGTCTTTTACATGCATCAATTACAAAATCATTTTGGGCAACTCAGCAGCTTTCTTCAAGGTATAACTTCGATAATTTAAGTTTAGGGATTCACTGGAATTGAAACTAAAAAGATAATGCCTGGAAATGCTTGGCATATAATTCACACCAGCACAGGTACACATGCAGAGAACAACAGATGCATTTACTTAGAGTTCAAATCTCAGGTTATGTTGACTGCTAAGAACATTTTTGTTACTTTCCAGTCATTGTTGCAATTGGTAATTTGGTAGTACAATCTAAAACAGGCTTACCTGAAAGATGGCAGAGGGCATCCTACCATTAAACAAGCCAGGATGATCTTCAACATTTCTGCAGATTTCTCCATAGACTTTAGTGGTAGTTTGAGGAGATGTCACTCTATGTATAAACCGCTCAAAAAATTGACTTCTTAGCCGACTTGAAGCTCCCTGAATAAGCAGAAAAACATTATCTAGGTCCTGTTGGTAACCAACAGTATAACTGTTTATTTGGTTGGTATTGATGCTACTGGTGCCCTCTAATATGCCTATAACTGCGTTGGAAAACAGTTGCTGTATACCTGATACATTGGCTAGAACAGATACTTGTTGCTGCAATGATACTGCCAAGTTGATACACAAGTCTTCTTTTTCAGTAACTTTTATTTCATGAAAGATGGCTCTTTCAAGAAGACCAATATACTCAGAAAAGAGGCTGCTGACTCCATTAAGGACTGAACCTTCCATTTGAAGGCAAATTAATGGACTAACATCTTCTGTAATATCCTAAACATAAAGAAGGAGAAGAGTGAGATAATCAAAGAATCTCAGTCTCACAGTGTTCAATTTTCACATACAAAGAGCCATCATTTACTAAAAGAATAAGGTTCTGTCAACATGATAACATCCTTGACCTCTAACTACAAACCTAGCTTTAAGGCCTCAGTATAAAGGAGATACGCATAAGAAACAGAAAAAAACATTGTAGAAGAGCACTTGACAAAGTAAGGTATGAAGTTGCACTTCAAAAATAAATTAGAGGTCCTATTATTGTTTAATGTATCCAAATACAAGCTCAGATGTATAATAATACTGTATTTATGTCACTGCAGTCTGCATATAATTACAGTGACAGCTCATCCCCATTATAAACAATTATATGATTAATTGCAACCAATTTGCATGCTTAAACACAATCAATGACACACCATACGTTATTATCTAGTGATCTTTTTTTTCCGACCTATAATTTGTTAGATTGACCTTTCAGTGCATTCAAGCACCTATGCTTTGTTCTTATAGTTTTAACACAATTTCAATCAAAAGAATAATTTAAACTAACCTGCAAAATGTTCACAAAATTCCAACCACTGTTAGTAAGCAGGCAATATTCGGTTTGTTGTCCAACAAACATGGAATGAAACCCTTTGTTCACAACTCCAGATACGAGATATCTACCTAGAACCCAAGCATCAGTAGCAGTGAAGATGGCTATTGTTCTCTTAAAATGGTCTATCTGTTGATGGAGAAAATCTTCCATGCAAGGGCGAATATTGTTGATCAAGTATGGATGCAACACTAGTTCTTGAGTTTCCAATAGAGTGCAACATGACATTGCAAACAGCAAAGAGTGGGTAGCCATGGATAGTCCCCCACCTAATTCTAAGATTGCCTTCACATATTGATTGAAACAAGTAGCAAATGTTTTTGTCTCCTCACAAGACCAATCAAAAAAAATTGTTTTATAAGGCGAAGTGACTCCTTGTAGCATAACAAACTTTCTTGCTGCTTGAGAAATCATGGAAAACACAAATTTAGCAAGTTCTTTGATATTTGCCCTATGCAAAGGTGACTTTGAAAACCAGAGCTTCCAGATTCCAGTTGCTATTCGTGAATGATAACATTTAAGCAATGATTGAGTTGCAAGATTACTTTTACCAAGTCTGCAGAGTCCCAACAGAGCTTTTTGAAGCTCAGATGCAGCTATTCTTGGATTCTCAGCCATCTGAGTCAAGTTTAGAGCAAGCAACTCTTTCCTCTCAGATATTGCAGAGTTATATAAACTTAACTCATCAAGGGAAAATCTTTCTTCAAACTGCATTTTGTTAAAATTTTGGTCTTCGGATTCTACAACGGCAAGAGCTTCTTCTAACCTATTTTCAGACATGAGAATATCCAATTTTTGTGAAAGTCTCTTTGCATGATCCTCCAACATGCTTGTTAGTGGCGGCTCAGCAAACATGGGCACTTCATTGATAATTGTTAAGACCTTTAGATAAATTCCATTGGCTAGATATTTCACCATCTCTTTTTGATTCTGAACATTGTCTTTCAGTTGCACCAGCTCATCTTCCATATGCTTGACTTCTTCAAATATTCTGCACAATTCATGACCCGTTGATATATCCAGAATGATATTGAGAAGGAACAAAATGATAGAAAAATTAAAGTGCCAAAGAACTATAAATAGTTATTAACTTATAATCAGTGACATACTTATCAACTTCTTGGAGTTTGAATCAATATAGGATTCACTATCAATGTAGATGTCTACTAACTATCAGAAATGGGATAAGTTAGAATAGGATAGTTATTTGCATTACTGATAGAAAATCATATGCTTCTTTGGTGAAATAAAAATACATTTTCATGGTTTCTACTATTGTCTTAATTTTATTTAAAAAAATAGAATATTTGTTTACTCATAATTCCCAAGTAGAGGTACATGTTCTAATGCTTAGGAAGTACCTGACAAAGATCTTGTAATCAGACAAAATTTTCTGGTGAAACTCTTCACTAGAAGCTGCCTTTAACTCGAGGAGTTCCGTACAAAGATGCTTAATGCCCTGAACATCAATGAGAGAATTCTGAGTTATATACACATTCCTATAGGATAGAAGATTGAAACCATAAAAGAAAAACACCAATCAATAGAGAAAACTATATATCACCTGCAAAAGATAGGTACATTTTCTTAGACTTAATTCTTGGACGAGTACAAAGCAAACATATAGACTCAACTTTTCTCAATCGACACCCAAATTAGAAAAGCTAAATAGCCAATAAACTGAGAACCAAACAAAGCCCAAGTTATAACAAAAATAGTACCTTCCCAGTCATAGATTGAAGTTCGAAATCATCCTCAAGATCACTGGACACTGACGAAATTTCAGATTCAGTCTCAGACTGCTCCGGGTTACCCATTTCGGAATGGTCTCTGAAGCGGAATCTGGAAGACATGGACGAAAATTTGTTGGAAAATGTTTTCGCAAGAAACAAACTTCCAAAACTCCCATCGAGAAAATAACTGAAATCAGGTTCTAGCTAAAAGGAACTTCTTGTAGCTCTCGGTCGTCGTTTTCTGCTCCCATTGCCGCCCTTTGGTTCCTTCGTTGAACTACGAAAGTCCACGAGGAAAACAAACGGCCAAGCAACAGAACAGTTTTGTCCTTTCACGATCCACTGATCCGGCGGCATTTGTTATCGATATTATTATATCTCGTATCATTAAAAAATTTCGTTTTAATATTCAATTTAACTATTAATACCGTCTTTATCTTTTTTAAATAATAAAAAAATTCTATTTTTTTTTTACCTTTCAACGTTGAGTTTTTCATTTTAGAGATTAGCTAGAGTTAAAATATAAATTTTTTTCTGGATTTAAACTTCCTACTAAAAATTATAAAAAATATAAGTATTAATAAATTATAGCATTTAAATAACTTTATAGGATACGTTAAAATGATAAATATAAATTAAGAAGACACATAAACTTAAATTTTTTGTTTATGATTTTTTTAAAAATAATTTATTAATTAAAAATGTAGAAACCCATAAAAATAAATGTTAAAACTCAATTAAATATGAACAAATTATAAATAAATAATTTTTACATCGTCTATTCTCGTACGATAAAAGAGTCAATTTGTATTAATAATATTGTATGAAGAAAAAATTATAAAAATTTACAATTTTTTATTTTTTTACACGTATAACTAATCTTAAAAAATTTAAAAAAATTAAAAGAGTATTATAGATAAAAAAAATTAATTAATATTTAAAATAATAAAAAAATATATAATTATTTTAATTAAACATTAAATTAAATCTTTTAAAAATATAAAATCCTTAAACATTTTAACCTAAAATGTTAACTTGAATATACAATAATCATTATCTTCAAAGCAAGATTTTTCTTTTTATAAAAAAATATTTTAAAAAATATATAATTTATTCTATCAATAATATTTATTGTTTTAAAAATACTAATAATCTAAAAATATAGTTTCATTGTTGTATAAGTAATTTTTTATATATACTTAAAAATATAGTATATATATTAAAAAAATTAAAATAAAATTAAATAAACACTTAATTATGTACTTAATTATATACACTATGTTTTTAAGTATACAAAAAATATACTATTTTAGAAAAACTTAAAAATAAAATTCTGTAAATCACTTAATTTTATAAAAATTTAACTATTAATATTATAAATGTGTGATAGATTTTAAATAATATAACATTTTATAAAACTATATCAAATAGAAGAATTTTTTTTTACTTCAAGTGATAAAATCTGAGGCTATACTATTTAATTTATTCATAAAATGTGTGTTATAATTGTATTGCATTGCCTATATGAAACCGACGTCAGCTTATTCAGATTACTCTAGATCGATATTTTTCCACGTGTGAGTATGTTAATGGATATTAATATCGCTCGATTATAAAGCACAAAAACTTTTAACCAACGCTCAAAAACTTCAAAAAGTCCCCAAGACTTCAACAGAATAGTCGTAACAATTCCTTTACTGGCGTTTCATTCCAAAAGCTACTGAGTCTGAATTCTACGCAAAAGCATTCTCTCTCATTCTCACAACAGCAAATGAGAGAGTCATTTCTTCAATTTCTCGTCGCTTTCCTTCTTCTACGAGTCACCGGCGTAATAGGAGGTGATTTCGCCGGCAGCCACTCGAAGCTCTCCGGCATAATCATCCCCGGCTTCGCTTCTACTCAGCTTCGAGCTTGGTCAATCCTTGACTGTCCGTATTCTCCTCTGGATTTCAACCCTCTCGATTTGGTTTGGCTTGACTCCACCAAAGTAAGAAATAAGCTCCAGTACTTTGTTACATTTTGATTTATTTTATTTTATTTGTTTAGTTTACCAGGTGTTTGAATTTTTTTTCTCGCGGTTTTGGTTTTTCAGCTTCTTTCTGCTATGAACTGTTGGCTCAAATGCATGTGGCTTGATCCTTACAATCAAACGGATCATCGTGAATGCAAGTCCAGGCCCGACAGTGGACTTTCTGCGATAACTGAACTTGATCCAGGCTACATAACAGGTATGAACTAGCTGGATATTTGAAGTGTATGCTTGATTATGTTTGGTGGCTTTGAGTGAATTCGATTGAAGTATGATCGGTTTTTTAGGTCCTCTGTCTTCTGTGTGGAAAGATTGGGTGAAGTGGTGTATTGAGTTTGGTGTTGAGGCTAATGCGATCATTGCTGTTCCTTATGATTGGAGACTATCGCCTTCAAAACTCGAGGAGCGAGACCTTTATTTTCACAAGCTCAAGTTTGTATATACCATACATTATCTCGTTTTTTCTGTTACTGATGGTTTCTTAGTGTATAGACATTCAGTGCATCTTCGGCTACAATGCTCATAGAAAAAAAGTTCACATCGTTTGTTCCAGGGATCTTGTGATCTAAAATTTGTACATGATTCTGAATTAAGGTTTCTGTCATTCCTTTTCTTTTCCTGTGCACACGTTGCAAACTTCAATAACTGTAAACATTACTGTAGTATCTCTGTTAATTCAGATTACTGTAGTCATCAAAATTGAGTAATACATTGTTATTCTGCATGTGTACTCCTGCAAAAAAATGAATTAGAACGGTTTTACTTAACTAGGTACTTAATGGTAACCAGAATTTTCAAATATTTATCCTTATTTGCAGATTGACATTTGAAACAGCACTAAAACTTCGTGGAGGCCCCTCAATAGTTTTTGCTCATTCGTTGGGTAATCTTGTCTTCCGCTATTTCTTGGAGTGGCTAAAGCTTGAAATTGCACCAAAACGATACATCCAATGGCTCGATGAACATATCCATGCCTATTTTTCTGTTGGTATGGCTGCTCTGCATGAAATTTGACATACCTCAAAGGTTAGCTTACCAGAGCCTTAAATACATGCTATTTATTTCTCTTTACTGTGTTTGTTGATCAGGAACTCCATTTCTTGGTGCGGCTGAGATGGTAAAAGCTACTCTATCTGGATTTACATTTGGTATTCCGGTTTCAGAGGTTAACTTTCTTTACATTATTATGAGGCCTTCGTTTCTTCCTCTCTTATAGAGTTTTTATTGTTGATCTATCCAATTTTTTGTATATAAGATTTTCTTCTTTCATATTCTTTATATAACCATTGCATGCCTATCCATCCCTTTCCAATGGAGGAAAGAATAGTTACTCTCTTTACCTACCTTTTGGCCTTTTAATGATTATGTACCACATTGCATTTAGCAAATTTACTGTGCCTTGTTTAAGCTATAATAAATAGCACGGATATGTAATACAATTGGTAAAGGCATGCTGTTTCTTCCGGGAGTTCTTTGTTTTGAATTTCCCCACCCAAAATATATTAAAAAATATATATTACAGATGTCTTGCAACTCAGTCTAAATCGGTATTTGAGGTTTCCCTTTAATGCTTTTTGAAACCTAATCGAGGAGTTGCTACTTGAGAAGACAATGATTTTCGAACTTGTAAACTTTTTTCTCAAGTCTCTTTCTTATCCTTAGTTTTCCTTTTTCATTTTTGTATAATTCTCTTCTCAGACTCAGAAAGCATATAAACCTGCATGATCATATTTTTATATGCTTTGAAAAAAGTCGTTGTAAGGATTTAACAAAATACAATCTGAATTAGTTGATAAAACTATCATTGATTTGTCTTCAAGTCGTGTATTTATAACTGCTAATTTTAATTTATTATGAATACCTGTTTTAACACATACTTATTGTATGTTTTGGCGAGAATCAGGGTACAGCTCGCTTGATGGTAAATTCATTTGCTTCGTCTTTATGGATGCTGCCATTTTCAAAGTATTGTAGAGCAGATAGTGTCTACTGGAAGCATTTCTATGGGGGGAGCCAAAGGAGTCATCAAACATATCATTGTGATGAGCAGGAATTTCAGGCAAACTTTTCTGGATGGCCAACAAATATCATAAATATCGAAATTCCTTCAGTTCGAGGTAAGTTTTTGAACCTCACTCTAGCTTATTATTGACCATGTTTTCATAGCTCTTTCCTTGTATGGTTTCCCGTGTTGTAGGATTTGGTGCCTATCCATCAATTACTGGTGTATCTGAGACTAATTTGTCCAGCATGGAATGTTGTCTTCCAACTCAGTTATCTTTCTCTGCCCGAGAAATATCAGATGGAACCCTTTTCAAAGCAATAGAGGATTATGATCCTGACAGCCGGAGGCTCTTGTTCCAATTACAAAAGTGGGTTCTTTTTTTCTTGTTAACAGATTGTTATTTGTGCCTGTCTTTCTTATGTTGAATGTGAAATATGTTTCAACTTTCAGCATTGTTATGTTTTTCTGAATCCAATACATTGTTCTAGATTCTTGAATGTTATTTGAAGTTTTCTCTAAACAATAAAAATTTTATTTTTGATTCAACTTTAGAGCAGGACCATGATAGAAATGTTTGTGTCTATTTCAGGTCATATCATGGTGATCCGGTTCTAAATCCACTTACACCTTGGGACAGGCCACCTATAAAAAATGTTTTCTGCATCTATGGATTAGATTTGAAGACAGAGGTATTATTGTTCTCTCTTTTATCAAAAGCATATTTCTGAATGATATGATTGAAGCAATGTTCTTGTTTTCCTAACTGATTTGGAGATTTTACATTGATACAATTTGTTGATGACTAGAGGAAACTGGTAGTCTAGTTGTGTCATTTTATTTTTATTTTTTGCATAAATATGCAATGCTCTTCTAATGAAGAAGTCGGAAAACCTGAATAAAAACATATATAGGATTCGAGATATTAGAATCCACCGCTTTTTTTTCTTTTTAAAGAAATATCAAAGTTTCACATGGCATTTTGGAAGCTAAACTCCTTGACATAAATTGTATATTATTATAAAATGACAAATTTTTTTCTTTTTTTTTTTCGGTGCAAACATGCTTATAGGTTGGACTCGTTAAATGAATTGTCCATGTGGCTGTTCCAAGTTACCATTTATAGATAAATAGTTTTCATAAATTCATATCAGTATACACCTGGGAAACCGAGAGTTGTAATTTTTCAGTGAGTTTAATCAATTGTTTCCATCATGGTGATGCATAGGTATGAGGCTAAGCAAAAGTTAGTCTAGTAATAGATTCTTTTTTTTATCATATAGTCTAGTAATAGATTCTTTTTTTTATCATATAGTCTAGTAATAGATTCTTTTTTTTATCATATAGTCTAGTAATAGATTGTGCACCTATTTTTCTTTGAAGGTTATGAATTACTTGGGCAGTTGGGCTTGTTTATGACGGATGGGTTGGTTAAAATACTTCTATATTCCAAGCATTACTCTGTTGCAAGTTCTGAATGATGTTGTTATATTTCTTTTTTTATGAATCAATATTAACTCCTAGGACAGTTGCTAGGTCTTGAACCGTTTATGCTTAACAGCCAGTGCTGCTATGATTAATGTAGTATTGCTGTCTCGGCAATGACAAAACAGGTGGGCTACTATTTTGCACCAAGTGGCAAGCCTTACCCTGACAACTGGATCATTACTGATGTTATTTATGAGATCGAAGGATCATTATATTCACGGTTAGTATTTTTTATACTGGACTATAGTGCACATAACATAAACTGACATAAGGTCAAGTAAAAAATATATGCAGTAAATTTTTGTATTGTTCTTGTAGGTCTGGAAATCTTGTTGAAGGAAAGTCAGGGGTTGCAAGTGGGGATGAAACAGTAAGTTAAAAATATTTGACTGCTGCCATGATTACTTTCATTTATCGAAATAGAAGGTTTATTGTTCTTAGTTTATTATTTATAATTTAATGTCTAAATTGCAAGCCATCTCATGTTAATAGACTCATTGACAGGTTACGTATAATTCTCTTTCTTGGTGCAAAAGTTGGCTTGGACCAAAAGTGAACATAACAAGGACACCTCAGGTACAGATTTATATTTTAGGGTAGAAGACATATTTCATTTATACTATGAACTGTTAGTCTAAACCTCTTCTTGAAGGTAAGAGGAGGGCCTATGTTACTATTAGTTTGTCTTAGATACAGTGTGCTTTAATAAACTTGATTTTTTTATTTGATTTCTTGGACTTTAAAGAATATTTTATACTTTCTTGTTCCAAAACTTCAAGGGTTTTTACTGTTTTCTCATTCGTCCTTCTTTTTTGATCTTTGTTATGCATTTGACTTTTTTGTTTTCACTTAAGCAATTAAATATTGATATATCAACTCCATATTCAAAATATTTGTAAGTTTGATAGGTCTCATTGCATGTAAAGGTAACTTTATTTACGGATTATCACTCATTTTGTTCTTTCTTTCATTCTTTTGTTTTTTTTCCTTCTAAATCTAGTCAGAGCATGATGGGTCTGATGTGCAAGTTGAGCTGAACGTGGAACATAATCATGAGGAAGACATTGTTGCCAATATGACGAGGTCCCCTAGGGTGAAGTATATAACATATTATGAAGATTCTGAAAGTATACCAGGGAAGAGGACAGCAGTTTGGGAGCTGGATAAAGGTATGTACAATGTATGAGCTGTATCCTAAAGGAGTAGTAGTAGGAGGAGTCGGTCTTCTTTGAAGATCGAGAAAAAAATAGTATCCCTTTATACATTGCATGCTTTCTTTTCCTGATCCTCCTTCCGATGCGGATCCAACTCTCTGTTTTTATGAACCAGTTAAAACTCTCGTTTAGTTTGAGAGATAGTTTAATTTTTTCTTTCAACCCTTACATACACTTTTAAATATTATGTAGTAGTCACATCATCTCTTCATTCTCTGTTAAATATTGGATCCATTATCTTTAATTCGGAATCTTTTTCAATGGGCCTAAAGCCTTCCCATCATGAGCTAACTTGAGAGTTGGTTTAAGAGGAGAAACTTCTGCTTTATAATTATATAATTTGATTGCAATAAATCTCAAAAATTTTACTTATTTTGGCAAGGTGGAATTTGAATATAAAATTGATTTTTTGAGGGAAGTACATCAGGTTATTGTTGAGGCCGATTAAGATTAATAGCCCTTTTGGTGGTTTGACCTTTTAATCCCCAACCATTTAAGTTCATACACTTGCATATCTAATCTAATAAAATTACGACCCTGGTTGGAAAACTAAACAATGGTTAAACTTTTAATTTTGCAATTCATATGTTCCTCATGACTCATTAAAAAGGGATAACATGTAAAAAATTTAATAGCTGTTAGACTTTGTCCATTGTCTAATTTTAATACGTTTGGGTAGTCTTAAATTTAGGTGATCAGGTACCAAGGTGTCAATAAGCAAAAAGATTGAGAATTATTTGCATCAATTTTTTGTATAAAATTTTAGTTTCTTCTGTTTTGTGTAGCGTAGTTCCTTAATTCCTTTACTTGTTTATTAAAATCTTCCAATTATTATCTTTTCAACATTTTGTGACAAAACTATTCAAATATATAAATTTTCAGTAACACTTTCCACTGTTTTATACTCTTACGCTCTTTAACATTTACATTTACGGGACCATGATAGATATTAAAGAGAGTAATTTGACCTTGTGTTCGTGTAGCAAATCACAGGAACATTGTTAGATCACCGATTCTAATGCGGGAGCTGTGGCTTGAGATGTGGCATGACACCCATCCTAATGCAAAATTGAAATTTGTTACCAAAGGTTTATCTTTTCTTCTTCCTTTTCTACCATGCACCTCTCTCTAATGTTGAGCTTGGGAGGCAGTGGTTCCCTTGATCATAATTTTCTAATGTATGATGTAAAACAGCCAAGCGTGGACCTTTGAGGGATGAAGACTGTTACTGGGATTATGGAAAAGCTCGGTGTTCATGGCCTGATTATTGTGAATATAGGTTAGGATTCTCGTCTTCTTCCCTGCTTCCCCCCTTTTTAGGCAAGTTATTTAAATGTATAGCACTTTTTAAACCAAGTGCATGGTGATCAGATACGTATTTGGGGATGTACACTTGGGACAGAGCTGCAGACTAAAGAATCCTTCAGCTGATTTGCTCTTGCATTATCTTTAGATAATAAGGTAACATCTTTTCTCTTCTTTCACTGTAAGTATACTACTAATAGTTGCTTCAAAAACTAGTATTTTTGGTTTACAATGCCTTAATTTCGTTTAAAAAAAGTCTATTTATTACAAGTTTGTGATAAATTATGACTGATGTAGTATAGTATTATTGATAAATATAATCGGACTCATATAGCTATATCAAATGAGAAACTACTACGTTAATTGTGATTATAATATATAGAAGTGCTCTTTCGTTCAGTATGTTCCATTTGACGATCATTTACAATATGCTGATATCATACAAGATTTATTTCTACCTAATGTACTTTTTCCTCTTTTTTCGTTTTGGTCTTCTTAAGGTGCTTGCTGGGACATAATAGATGTTTCATTCTACACATTTTTATGAATAGTCGTGGTATTGGTTGCCCCTTGACCCTTGCCATGCGCATGTCAAGCGAACCAATCTCCTGTTAAGCCAAGCTTTTTGTTGTCAAGTAAATCATGTGTGGACGAGTGGAGATTAAATCTAGAATCTGTAGTTCTTGCTGGAGTCTAAATTGACATATAGGCTTCATCCTGGAATCCATCTCATGACTGCAGGAAAATTTCCCGAGATCTGCTTTGCTATGCATGATCCACCTGAGTTCTAGACAACACTGATCCAAGATTTTTCAAGTGGCTTTATCAAGGCAATATTATGCCGAGACTTATCACTACAGAAGCATTCTTATTTTTAGTTACTAACATGCCAATATGATTTTTCCTTGTCCTTTTTTCGCAAGCACATGAACTAGTCTTCTCCTAATCACTTAGTTGCAGAATACAGTATCAATATCAAACAAGACAGCATTCTAGTTAGTATCCGAACCTGCAATGGATAACACGAGGTTGAAGATGATTCAGATGCCATGTATTTCTTTGCTTAGGTATAGGTATCATATTTTTCATGGAAGTAGTATGGATTTTAACTCATTGATACAAAAATGTATAGACGGATGACTTGGCCAAAGACAAAGTTCATCCAATATTGTTTCCGTTTTTCGATTTCTAAACGGGAGTGTATATTTCCATGCAAGTTACATATAAACCTCAAGTTCATCACATCTGAAGTTTTAATAGGAGCAAAAACTGCATCTAGCATAAAAAATGAAACTATTAATAGGTCCAACCAAATCTCGTCTTGGAAACGGTTACATTTCCTAGAAGGCATGTTCTATTCACGGTAATAGGCCAAGAAACAGTTACATTTTCAATTGTAGACTAAGTTTTTATATTTTACGCCATATTATGAAGAAGGAGAAAAATTAGAACTTTGGCATTGAGTAGTGATTATTCTTCTAGCATTTTTCTAAGTTATACATGAAATCTCCATGCACTTTTAAACAGAAGTCTCAATCTTAAGGACCATCCCCTGTGAAGGAGAGGACTTGAATATTCAATAATCAACAAATATCCATTTACTTAAAAAAAAGAGTTTCAATCCACATTTCTTAAACTTACATCAGGATTTTGTAAAATATTTTTATTTCCCCCAAAAAAAATAAGCATTTATTTTGGATATGAGATTTGGACCCGACATCGTGACCTTACCAACTAAATTATGAAGGTTATGAAAGAGTGGGCTTACCAAGAAAATTGAGATGCATAACTGATATTTACATTTAATAATAAAAATAATAAAAATATAATATTTAATAATTAAAATATAATATTTAAATATATATATATTAAAAAGATTACAATAATCATAAATTTAATCTTTATCATTAAATCTTCAATAATTATTTGTTTAAAATATATTTTTTAATTATTAAAATATATATTTTTATTTTATTTTTAATTATAAATAAAATTTATATTAATCTCGAACTCAAAAAACGAAAGTAAGTGTAAAAAGGTTATCAGGATCCTTTTGTGCAGTTTCGTGTAGTAATTAATTTTTTTTAGTTAAATACATATAGGGTGAGGATATTGTTATACTTTTTTTTTTCTTTTGGTTGTTTTCACATCTCAATCAATATCAATTTTAATAATGGATAAAAATATCCTTAAAATTAATTTAAATGGTAGGTAACAAAGTGTATTAAAGATAAAAATGTGTTTTTGTTAAATATATTGTTAAAAAAAAAAAGCTGCACCCTACATATACTCCACTAATTTTTTTCAAAGATCAATTTCGTAAAATTTAATTTTTCGAGAAATTGAACATGAATTTAATTAAAATAAGAAAGAAAAAAAAAACATTAAAAGACATATCTATCTTTTTTCTCTCCCCTTCCCTGCCCACCATGAACCACCACCCATAAAGTTATTTTCACTGCCAGCACGTCGCTCCTCAACTAGTGTCGACCAGTTGAACTTAGGCGGTTTGGTGACTCATCGTTGCAGTTTTTGCCGCCAAATTTTTAGAAAATTTGAGATTTGTGAGAATTTCACCCCAGAGGCGGTAGAAATATTTTGAGAGATTTCGTATCAATGAAATTTAAAATTACTGTAATTTTTTCTTTAAAAGAAATAAATAAAGTGGTGACTAAAGTTTAAGCTTTTCATAATTTATTAATATGAATAAAAATTAAATACAATTATAAAAAATTTATAAACATCATAATTTATTAATAATAATAATAATAATAATTTAAATTAAAATAATTAAAAAATATTTAAATTTTATTAAAAGATGATCATATTTATGAGTATTGATATTATAAGATAAAAAGATTATTTAAGTCGTGATTTAAAATATAGAATTTATATATAATCTAATATGAATAAATATTTCTTATAAAATCTCTTACAATTATAAAGAATTATGTAATTCGTTAAAAATTCTTCTTACATTTTATTTCGAAGAGATATTTTAATAAGTTTTATAGCTGAAAATACATGTTTTATAATTGTAGTAGATACATGAAGAGTCAATATTAAACGGATTAATTTTTCAATTAAAAAATATATTTTAAAAATCTCTCATTTATCTCCATTAATCTAAAATCAATTACATCATTGAATATATCAACTTAATAATGTTTTATTGTAAGATAATTTTTTTCTAGACATAATCAACGTGTATCATCTAAGTAAATATTACTTATAACAAGTATATTAATATCATGTTTTATCACAAAATAAGAGTAGTAAATAATTATCTTAACCACGTTTTCTTAGTTTTTCTATAAGTATTTTTATAGATTTGATTAGTCTTATAGCATTTAAAATATCTTGAGATTCAGATCGTAATGTTTGACATAAAAAGTCAATAATGTCCATAATTTTTTCCATTAAAAGAAAAATGAAAAAAAATTCAAAATTGAACACTCATTTAACTTCCCCTATTATGTTATAATTAGATTATCTTTTTCAATAATATCAAGAACATTACATGTTGTATCAAACATTTCAATTAAGTTGTTGGTAGAAGCAAAATGAGAATTATACCTTGAAACTCCAGGCTGTTGTAAAATAAAAATTTAATTAGCTCAATTCCTAGTCTCAAGTTCTCCAGAGTATAACAATTATGCTAATTCAATTTCTCTTACAAATTTAAGTTCTAAGCAACGTTTGACTAAAACTCTAATAAAATTAACAATTGAGCTTAACTTTGGAATGAAAGCCCACGCATCATGAACATCCTTAGATGTTGTAACCAATGTTAATTAAAGACGATATGAAAAGCAATGAATATAGTATACATATGAAGAATCTTTAATAAATAAATCTTACAACTCTTTTCATACACCATGCATATTATTAGTACTATTATATCCATGAGATAATTACCATATATTTTTTAGTATATTCATCAACAAGCATGGAAAATTTTGCATCACTAATTTCTTGACAAATTTTCTTCCAAATATTATTTGTAATAATATTTAATTTCTCTTTTTGAATCATTTGAGAAATATATTTTGTATTTGGTGGAGCACAATCTAATGTAACATTAGCAATATTTTCATCAATTACTTCAAACAATTTGATCATCTCAATAAAGTTACTACGATTAGATGATATGGTAGATTCATCATGACCTCTAAAAACATATGTTTACTTTACAAGCAACTTAATGGTTTCTACTGAAGTCTTGAGTCATAAATGATTCTCAATTATTTGTTGTGAAGATTTTTCATGGATCACTTTGTCATTATGTATCTCTAGATTTTTCAAAGCATGACATTGCTGCATAACACCATTATGTGATGTATTTGGATCCCCTTCATGAGTAAAAAGACCATATCATTTTTTATTATTAACTCTCTTATCATCTTCATATCCTTTAATAGTGAATGTTGGATGCTTTGGAGAATTACACTCAAAAAGAAAACATGGAAAGCAAAGACTTTATTGTTTTTTGGAGAATACTTTAGTCGAGAAAATTTTGTAAACCATAAAATATTGAAAACCGATATTGTTGGTTTCTAAAAGAAATAGGTGGATACAAATCTAATTTGGGTTCATATGGTCTTATATTAATATATTTCCTTCGAACATCATCTTGTTCATTAATATGATATGATCATATTAGGGAACATAAATTTGGATTCTTTTTAAGAGAACTAATATTATTTTTCAAGTTCGTCTCTTTGAGATTTAGAACAATGAGTTTCATCAAGATTTGTAGTGTCAAGAGACATATTTATTTTTGTTAGATTCGCTTCCATTTTCTTAAAAAAAATGAAAATTTTTAGTTGACTTTGAACTTTTATGTTTATGTTCCATTATAGCCTAATACAAATTCACAAATAATCGAAAAAACATACTTAATAAGGAATTATTTATTTTAACTTATGTTATAGACAGAGAAGTTTATCTAGTTGGAAAGGCATAATAATGAATGAATATACGATGAGTTGTAATAAGTATTTGGGTTTCAGATGTATCAAAATTATTAAAAAAAATTGATAATTTTTTTCTCTATTAATTTGATAAAATTTTCATGGAATATATTTGATTTTTACTTTCTAATACATGAATATATTTAGATAAAGTCATAAAATCATAAATATTAAGATTATTATACATAGATTGTTGGAAAAAAAGTAAAATTTATTAAAAAATTGATTGTTGGAAAATGTGCCTTGTCCCACATTGCTTTTTTACATTATTTTAAAGAGGTATAAATAGTGAAGAGTTGGCTATTAGGATTGGGCCCCAAGGGGCACCCACTTTTGTGGAAGGGGAGAGGACCTAGGCAAATATGATACCACACGTGCGCGCGCGCGCCACCGCCGTCCGTCCGGCCGTGCCGAGTCCAGCCGAGTGCGTGTGCGTGAGGGGGTATTTTATTTTTGGTAAAATATTCTTTTTAAGGAAAACTTTTCTACTTACAAAAATGGTTGTTATATATATATTTTTTTTGTTCAGAAAAAAAAAATGACTGTTATTTTCTTTTATTAAGAATATGGCCGTTTGTTTTCTTTATTCAGAAAAAAGAGTCGTTGCTCGTATTTACTCACAAAAAATATCCGTTATCCGTTACTCTTCATTAATCAGAATGGTCGTTACGCTCTTAATTTCCAAACATTACCGTTTTATTCATAATTGTCACACGGTTTCTAAAACCTATAAAAGGAGGGCTTCAGCTCTCATTTGATACACAACAATCTACAATCTCATCTCCCTACGAAAAACAATTCTCTCTATCTAAGTTTTCTTTTTAGTTTTCCAAGCAACAAATTTTCAGGTGTAGCATTCCAGTCTTCATTAGTGCAGTGAAGTTCTGAGACAGAGATTAAGATTCTGGGCTATTTTATCCTAGGGACGACGAGGCTGTGTTTGCTTGCAAAAATTGGACAGAGCCGCGAAACGTCTTAAAGAAAGCGCTTAGTCCGCGACTCAACCCAAGCAGTTACTTTCAAGTTATCGGTAATATTGTTCCTACACTGTTTTTATAAACTTACTTCAACATGGATGTACTTGTATAAAAGTTACAAATATTCAAATTCATCATAAGTAAACAAAAAAAATTAAAACATAAAAAATCAAACATTTACTTATTGTATACTACCATCGATCTCACCGATTTGGTTATATCTTCAAACCTTGTAAAAAAAACTAGCCGCGATTATATCTCCAAATCTTGTAAAACTTTACCTCTATTAACTACCATCGATTTCATTGATTTAGTTATATACTTCAAACCTTGTGAATTTCTGTCTCTATTAATTATCATCGATATCATCAATTTGGTCGTTATTACTAACACATATATGCTTCTTAAATATTTTTTATTTAATTTTAATTTTATCCCCTAAAGCTATTTTTTTTTTACAAAATTGATATTAAAATTCATTTTTCAGAAAATTAGTGGAATACAAACGAAGCTCCCTCATATATCTTTATTTTTTTTAATCAATCATGAGTCCCTATATATATTTCCTCATTAAGAATCCACTAACAAACACATATTGTCTTGATTTACAATATAAATTAGAAACCTTGACATTCAAATCTAATGTATAGCTTTGAAGCAACGAAGATATGCAATTGATGAAGGTCTGCCCAACTTAACTGTTACAAGTTCAATTTTTGGCCGTAAATTTTTTCTGAAGTTCAACTCCATCAAATTCAAAGCATCATCAATATTTCAGAGTTTATTACCAATAACTAAGATGGTTAATGTTAATATAACTTGTTAGGGTATAAAAAAATGTTTTACATTAATTAAAAAATATATTAATTTAATGTTTATAAATATTATAAAATTTATATATTTTTATTATTAAATTTTTAAAATTTTATTATTTATGTTACTTATACATTATATAAAAATTACGTAATTGACTGATCAAAACCAATGCATCATATACAATCTCTCAAAATTTATTTACATTTAACTAAATAAGGTTTAGCTACATACCGTTATGAGTAAAAGAAAACTAATTTCACTCTATGACTCTTTACAAAGAATCGTTATAAAAATGAAACTACGAATTGACACTTGGCAGCTGTATGCGGTATGCCAAAATGAAGTCTCTCGAATTTTAGATTACTTGTACTTTGGTAACAAGATTTTCCCCATTCCATAGTTATGTCACGTTCTCTTGTGAATTATAAAAAAAAATTAAAGTTAACCAAAATAAAATGTTAAGAAAGAAAAGAATGATATGGAGTGATCGAGAGAGAAAATCCAAAAAGGACTTTGATAAGTTTGCACTATGATACGAGGATTAAAATACACTTTGAAAAAAATGTTAAATTTGAGAAACAATTGTACTGATTGGATAACCTTACTCTGATATCATGTTAAATTTGGGCCTAATTTCATCTTAAAATCCAGGTTGTAAGATAGAAGACTGTCTTTATTTATATACGCAGCGTGGACACAATCCCCAATCGATGTGAAAATTTAACAAAAAAAAGTTATGAATTCCATAAAATTATTATTTATTATAAAGTTAGGATAACAATTATACGAACACAAATCAAATTATCACCATTATTTTAAATTTATTTCTTATATTCAAGTTATATATTTTTATTATTAAAAAATATTTTTTTTTTATATTATACTTTTCGTCAACTATTATCATTTAAATTCGTTTAATGTTTAATATTATTTAATATTATTAATTTTTTTTTATTATTATAAATTATAAGGATATTATTTTATGTATTTTTTTCAGTTTAAAATTAATATTTTTGATAAATTATGTTTATGATTATATATAATTATAATTATTTAAATTTATTTAATATTTAATTTAATTTAATTTGATGAATTAAATTTTATTTTATTATTATAAATTATAGGGATATTATTTTATGTTTTTTTTTTCAGCTCAAAATTAACATTTTTCGTGAATTATGTTTATGATGATACATAACAGGTGATGAAAGTGAGCTAAAGCCGCACTCTTTACCTCACGTGCGTGTATGTTTTACTTTTAAATGTATTGTATGTATGACCAAATCACAGGCCACGCATGTAAGAGCAGCACATTTTTTGACCATTTTATTTCAACATTGGATTGGTGGCTTTCTGAGATGTTATGTTAAATGTACTCTATAAGACATGGGTCTAGATACTAGTATATACCTTTTTAAATCAAACATTGATTTGATTGGATTGGTGAACTACTAAATACAAGATTACAAGTATTTTATACATGAAAAATCATTAAAATGGAAGAAAATATGCGTATATAATAAATATCTCAAATTAAATAAGCTGACATATTAAATAAATTTTAGCTAAATTCAATTCATTTGAATTTTAAATCAAGTTTTAAAAAACTCACTACAAATATTTAAAACAAAAAAAAATACTTGTATAATATTGTCTTTTAATTATGTTTTTTTAATAATATCATTATTTTAATTAAAAAAATGATATTATTAATAAATATAATTTGTTAAATGAATGAGTTGAATTTTTTTAACTCATAATCTTGATAGATCAACGATTAAGTTGGGTTAGGTTGTGTTATTTATTATCTATTAGTAATGTATCGTACATGACTATACAAAATTAACACTTAGAAATGAATCCATGTAACATTATTGAGATGTAATTAGTCATTGTAACTTGTATCGAAAAATATATATATTAATGAATAAAGGATAATGATATTGCGAGAATAACTTTTTTTATTAACATAATAAAAATACATGAAATATTTAATTTATTCTTAATATTAATTACATTTTAATCTCACTAATATTTAATAAAATCATCATTAATGAAATATTATCATGACAATAACAATTTGCATTCTTCAAATATGATAAAACAAGTTATAACCGTGGAGAGTTCCTGAATGATCAAGAGATATACCATGAACCAAGTTTTTATGTGATGTCATGACCATAAACTACCATAACTAATCAATGCCAAGATATATAAACGTGCAAGTCACCAGTTAATTAAGTTTATTATTTATACATAACAGGTTTTATTTATTTTTTTGCAGTTGATAACTCAAATCTTGAATAACTATATATGTAGAGAGAATTATAGGAACTTCTAATTAAATTAAAATGTTAATTATTTATTATCCATGGTGTAGCAAACTAAATTAAAATATACAACGACGTTGGTTTGCTTATAAGATATCCATGCATGGAAATAAAAGTCAGAGTCTGCCTAATTAGAGATTATTTCGTCTCAATATCTCTCATGTTTCATGCCATACCTCTAAAGAGCTATCCATGTGATAGATGAAACAAGATTAAGGCATCAAGCAAATCCACAATTGGCTTTCTCAGCTTTACTGTCTATAAATATAAATAAGATCATTTCATTCTCATCATATTACTTCCAATATACATTGTCATCTATAAGATTCCAAGCTCATTATATCTTCTGAATATATATTAACAATATCATTCTCAATCATTTGAAACGATGGTTTTGATTCAAACAAATCCCTTATCATTAATTTTTGTGATGTTTCTTTCTTTTGTTAACATTATATGTTGTAGAAGTAGTAGTGCTACATCTATAGGGCTTCTTAACCCATATCAGAATTATGTTGATCATAAGGCTTCATCAGGTTTAAGAGCTCAACTCTTAGGTCTCAAGAGGACATTTGAAAAAGTGGGGAGTGCACCAACTAAGCTTAAAACACTTAATGTTGATGATTTTGGGGCTAAAGGGGATGGAAAAACTGATGACACAGAGGTATCTATATTTATCTTAAACCAATATGCTTCAAACAGTAGCTACCGGGAACCAAGTTGATGTGGTGGTATGAACACAGGAGAGAGACAATAGTGAGAAGTACAAAATTAAGCATTTTGTCTCTCTTTTGTACACCTCATTATTCCCTCTCCTATGTTAATTAGCATGTATTATGTTAGTTTGATCCATGGCGAACCAATAATTCCTCTGCTATTAATTCGATTTCTAGTTATCATTATATCTAGTTCTGTTTTAATTTTAGTGTTGGCACTTTGATGATTGAAGTGATTTATTTATATTTATCATTATTATTATTATTATTATTGTTGTTGTTGTTGTTGTTATTTGTCCCTCTTAAGGCATTTAATGTGGCATGGAAAGAAGCTTGTGCCACAAATGGTGCAACACTTTTCTTGGTTCCTCAGAAGAATTATCTGGTTAAGCCTATCAGTTTTGCAGGTCCATGCAAGTCTTATCTTACAATGCAGGTTATTCTATATGTACATAACTCAAATTTGCATGCATTTTTATTGTTATAATTTCAGATTATGGTAAATGCAGCTATCTGATGATTCAATTATAATTTCAGATTCATGGAACTATTGGAGCATCAGATGAAAGATCAGATTACAATAAAGATAATAATCATTGGATTCTCATTGACAATGTTAAGAATTTAGTAGTTGAAGGTATTGGTGGTACAGTTAATGGAAATGGCAAGATATGGTGGCAAAACTCTTGCAAAGTTAACAAAGCTCTGGTAATTCCATATATATTTATATCAACTTTTATTTAATCTCATAATGCAATTTCTGAATATTTACTTATCAGGTTCATATTTAAGTTATACTTATTTTCTCTTTTACTTATTTTCAGCCTTGCATGAAAGCTCCAACGGTAAGTTTATGTAACTATGTTACAGAATGATAGTTGAATCATTTTATTATAAGACTGCATTATTTAATTAAGAAATGGTATCTCTTCAATGCAGGCTTTGACTTTTTATAATTGCAATAACTTGGTGGTGAAGAATTTGAATATCCAAGATGCACAACAAATCCATGTTTCGTTCGAGAAGTGCAGCAACGTTCGAGCTTTAAATCTCAGGGTAACTGCACCAGAGGAGAGTCCCAATACTGATGGAATTCATGTTACAGATACTCAGAATATCCAGATCTCCAACTGTGTCATAGGAACTGGTATAGTACATTAGAGAATCATAATTAGAACAGAATGTAGATACTCGATGCATTTGTGCATCTAGAGTCTGTGTGCCAATTAATCCATGTGACAATCATCCAGCTAGTCATATAAGGCGATGGTCACATAGACCATTTGAGACTACGAGATCAAATTCCCTTGATGCATATGCATATAATGGTATAGTAAAACATTAATCATATATGTGAAAGCATTAACAAATGTACAATTTTCTTTTAAATATACGTGAAGGTGATGATTGTATTTCTATTGAAAGTGGCTCCCAGAAAGTGCTTGCCACAGGCATAACCTGCGGACCAGGTCATGGAATCAGGTTATTACATTATAATATATCAACTCAAAAGCTTCAGCAAATTATCACTAAACCAATTTCAAATTTTCTTCTTTATGTTATAAATAACACTCCATTTTCTTCATTTGGTTTATTTCCTACAGCATCGGTAGTTTGGGGTCTGAAAACTCCAAAGCCTATGTCTCAGGAGTTACAGTAAATGGTGCCAAGCTTTCTGGAACCACAAATGGGGTTAGGATCAAGACTTATCAAGGAGGGTCAGGAAGTGCAAGCAACATCAAATTTCAGAACATTGAAATGCAAAATGTCGCTAATCCCATAATTATAGACCAGAAGTATTGTGACCAAGAGGAACCCTGCAAAGAACAGGTAAAGAATTATGCACTCTATTAAAGAAGCCTATTCATGAAAAAGCAGCATACTTGACATACCTTTTATTTCTCGAAATTTGTAAGGTAATAATCTGATTGGTATTGTATTCTTATATGTTCGCAGAGATCTGCAGTTCAAGTGAAAAATGTGTTGTACCAAAACATCAAAGGCACTAGTTCTTCGGATGTGGCCATAAAACTTGATTGCAGTGAGAGCTTTGCATGCCAAGACATTATGTTGCAAAATATCAACTTGAATTATGGAGAAAAGAAGGCACAAGCTTTGTGCAACAATGTCAAGTTCAACAATATTGGAGCTGTTACACCACCATGTCCAGTTTGAGAACAAGGAATATCAGATATCAATCGATTTTATGCCATAACTGTACAAAAATACGCACAATACACAGATATACACATACTTAAACATGTAAATATATTTGTGACGATTCTATATATACATGTGTCCAACCATAATGTAAATACTGAAGCTGCAAATCAAAAAACCATTAAACTAGACTGATTGTTTCTCATAGTGGTAGGGTCGTGGGGATTGATTTTATTTTAGAAGAATAACACACTTTGTTGTTTGTATTATGTATGGAACCAATTTATGAAAAGTAAAAAATTGATTACCGTAATAAAACTTCTGTCTTTTCTATTCTTATTACTTTCATCAATACAATAATTTATCCCTTTAAGAGGTAGTACTAAGATTTGCACAACTGTTAAGCTTGATAGCTCTAAACCCTTTGTTTTAATAACAAGCTTTTTAAAAAAAAAAAAAGATCTTTAAACACTCACACACCCAGTGCAAACTTTTTTTATTAGTACCCAGTCCAGAGAGGTGATAAAGACCAAAGTAAAAGCGCAGACTCACAGTTGGGAGAAAATGAGATTAAGGCATCTACATGAAGACCAAAAGACAACAAGCATAAGCAGAATGAAAAATTGGAGAATAAAATTACTGTAAGGTAAAATAACTAAAATTCTTGAGCAGAACCCAATGTCTATCGTGCAAAATGTCAATTAAAAGTCAAAACTAAGCTTGAATTCCAAACGATAGGTTGGGTTGCGAGAGAAACAGAGATGTAAAGATGAGGAACTTTTGGTGGTTGGGCACAAAAAATATACCTCATAGGCTTCAGATATTTGCTTGAATTTAGTTTGGTCTAATTTTTGAAATTTGGGTTCGTTTCAGAGTGCCATTTCATGGCGTGCGTATGTGTGAGAGACAGTGACACTGATGGCTTTTGTATTCAAAACGGAAAATGCTAATCAAACGCAGGTGTGTATTTAGCATTTGTTGTGGTGTGAGTAATGATAGCAAGAGATGAGGAATAGGCAAAATGAATATGAAATTGGTTATCCGTAACAACGATTCGATTTTTATTCGATAAATTTTAAAAATAAGTACGATTTTAGATAAAAGTTGAACAACAAATATGATTATACTACGTAATTATATTTATTTAAATAATTTATATGTTTTTTAAATTAAATTATATATTAATTAATAATTAAGATTTATTAATTTTTCGGATAAATATGTAAAAAAATTTGAAAAAATAATTTTTTCAAATATTTTTTAATAACTGTCCCGAACCGTTACTTATAGATAAAAAATTATCCCCAAATCATAATAAGTTTTCGGATACAGAATTCATAATTCGATTTGTGGATAGTTATATCAATAATTATCCTCGTCTATATCCATGCTCATTGCTACACATGATAATTGTTTTGCTAAACTTTGATGATTTAAGTTTTAACAATGGTGCCAAAATGGTTAGGAGTGGAATAGATAAGATCCGCGTGATTTTCAAGTGATCGGCAGTCAAATACTAAAATTTAAAAAACAAATTGGGCTTTTACTTATTGAGGAAAGAAGAAGAAGAAGACAACAAAACTACGATGGTTTTAGTTTTAACAATGACACCAAAATGGGTGGGAATGGAGTAGATAAGATCTGTGTGACTTTCATGTGATCATCAATCAAATGTTAAAATTTTAAAGAACAAATTGAGTGTTTGCGTATTGAGAAATAAAAGAAAAATAAGAAGAAATGATAGATAATGTGTAAAGTGATCATTAATCATTTAAAATATAAAAAAAAATATTAAAAAAATTATAAAATGACAACAAATCAAATTTTGTAAGATTTGTAATAAAATATTATTATTTGATATATATAATTAAAATATTATTATTTAAGTGAATGTAAAATAAATATTAAAACTAAAAATGAATAAAACATAGAAAATAACACATTAAAATGTTAAAAATAAAAATTAAAATGAAAACTTATTCTATATTAATAAAATTATTTGTAAGTATCGGGATAAGTTTAATTTATTCAAAAATTAATATTATCCTTCCTCGATTTTTTTATTAAAATTAACATGATAAAAAATTACAAGATTAAATGATTAAAATAATTTATTTTAAAATATTAGTGATATTATTTTAAAAAAATAAAAAAGGAGGTAGAGGGTGTTGTCTAATCATTAGTGCAAGAAGATTTTTTCTTTTTATATTCCACAACTAGACCACATTGTTTATTTAAAACAAACATTTTAATTTTTTCCTTCTTTTCTTCTTCTTCTCTTTTTCTTCCCCGACTTAGCTGGAACTAATTTGATCATGTACGTTAACTTGCTGTAACAAGTTATAGGGTCTTTTATCTTAAAATATATGTAAGGTAGCTATTAGAGTCGTTATAATTATCATAAAAAAAATATATATATATTTTTTTTTTATAATTTTGATAATTTTTCCCATTATAACTAGTTTTTGGTTCTCCTTTAATAAACAAAAAATATATACTGAATCGAGACAAACTCTTAAACAAAAGCCCAACAAATTGGTAAATTAGAAAGTACTAACCCAAGTGAAATAAGAAAATGAACATTTCAACCAAGAGTAACAATCATGCATAGTTAGTCATATTTGTATCAACTAGGAATAGTAATCCTTATCTTGTCAGTTATATTCGTATCATATTTGTTTCGTATTTGACATAAATCGTTTCAAACATTACTACCCTAATTTCAACTAAGCTATTAATTAAAACAGCTTATTATGAGAGAGAGAGAGAGAGAGAGAGAAAGAGCAAGGGTAATCATTAATATTTATTAGTCTTCAATCCATCGTGGAGCCTTGGCTAAGTAAAATAATAGTACGTTTGTTTGTTTCTCATACCATATAAAAATGCTTTTGAAAACACAGAATTTAGCAAAAACACTTTTAACACTTAGAAAGCATATTTTGCCCTTGCTGTCATAAACTGATTTACTGTCAAACAACTTTTAATATAACCAGCAAACGGACCAATCAACAATATAACTGCTACATACAAAAAACGCTTCACTAAAAAGGCGTGTTTTAAATCCTAAAGCTTGGTCTTCTACAGCAAAAACATTTAACAAGTTGGTAATAGTAATCTTCTTAACATCGTAACCACTTTGATGATGATTGCCCGATTCCTATTATTTGAATATTCCGGTGCTTTAAAATGTACTATTTTAACAAAATATCATTGCTGAGCATACAGTCAGAGATGAAAGTACTTGAGCGCAAAGACTCATCTATCTAAAGGGTTCAACAGGTGCAGATTCTTGAAGAAAAATTGAAGCCTCAAAACATTCAGCGGCTTCTATTGATGATGAAGCATTACCCTCGGCTTTATACAGTAACCCTAGATTGTACCATGCCTTATGGTTCATCTTGTCAAGCCGTAAAGCTTCCCTCAAAAAGCTTTGAACCACCGTTTGCGAGCAACCAAGGTGGCTGAGAACATTTGCAGTGGAGATCAAGCTCGGGACGTGGGTAGGATCAATATCTAAAGCACTCAAGAAAGCTTTTAGAGCTTCTTTGTGGAGACCCTTCGCTTCATAAACTACACCTATAAATTTAAGTACAAATGCATTCAAGTCTCTTAAAATTTTCATAAATGAAAATCCCAAATCAGGTAAACAAAGATTGAATTCAGCAACCAGAAGTTAGTAAAGGAGGAAAATATATTAACTGACTAAAAACTTTAAAAAGAAAGGGAAAATACTGTGTCGGGAAGAACCCGGCAGGTTTGTTTAACAGTTATTAAACTGTACTTCGTATTCTGGGGTACTTTCTAGGTGCAACTAAATATTTGAAATTTTTGAATTCTAGAATAAAACAGCATCAGTTTTAAAACCCTAAGGGTTGATACCTTTAAATAATCCTTATTTTTGTTCTAGTACCATTTTGATTCTTATTCTCGACTAGAACATATCAAATACTCCTATTTAGGTTACTGTTATATGTTTTGGTTAATTATAACAATAATTCTAAGTTATTACAATTCATTGAGATTATTGTTAAATTTGGACAAAAAATAAATCAGTAACCTAAATAGGGATATTTGATGTATTCCAAAATAAAGGTCAAAAAGATACTAAAACAAGAATAAGGATAGTCTAAAAGCACCAATTCCAAAACACCACATAAAAGAAGATGCTTAAAAAAGCCATGTTCAATCAACTTGGAATCTGAAATTTACCTGTGAGATGAAATCTAGTGGCAGAATAAGGACCGATAGTCTTCGATTTACAGAGACAAATCTCAGCATCACGCCATAGTGACAATCCTATATAGACATGAGCTAGGTCATGCCATGTATCCAATTCCAATTGTTTGACAGTATTCCTATCACTCTGTCATGGAAAAAAAAAGGACCTTGGTTGCTGCAATTTTATATAAAATGGCAAAACAGGTGGATGCTTCTTAAATCACAAACGTTCTTTTGTAAAGCAATAGAAATCATCATAAAATGACAAGGATTATTTCCATGTATACCCTTCCCCCTGGCGTTGAAATAACTTCAATAGGTGAATATCTCCATCCTCAATGTATGTGGAGAGCAGTTTTTCTAAGTAATTTTCATAAAAAAAGAGGAAAATTAAACATTTGACGGACCTTATGAAGCTTCTTTCCAGAACCAAAACTTTTACTCTGAACTTGGAGAACGGCTAGAAGCTGAGTATAAGTCTCAATGGCATTCTTTAATCTGCCCTGTGCAATGTGAAGTTTAGCTTTTGTTCGCAACAGCTCTCCTTGATCCCATTTGCCAGTCTGCTCTAGAGCAGCATCTACAATTGATTGAGCATCCATAAACCGTCTCTGAGCTGATAATATCCGTGCCAACAGTAACCAGCCTCTTATGTTAGATCCACCTTCAAGTTTTAGCAATTTCTTCGCATAATAAAGTGCAGCATCCAATTTCCGCTGTTCAGCACTTTCTAGACTGAGATTGTAAAGAATAATAGGGTCTCTCATTCTTGTCAGTTTGCCAGCAGTTTCCAGGGACTGAAGTCCCTCAGATTGCATTGATGCCCTATCAGAATCAGCAACCACTAATTTAGACTTTGCCGAAAGTGAAGCACCTAGTAGAAAATTGGCAGTACCTTCCAACTGATCACATCCACCATCCAAGATCTCGAGGGCTCTGCGAGCAAAACGTATTCCATCTTCTGTAAGTTTTTGGTTCTCTCCACATATCTTTGATGCCATTAACAAAGCTGGAATACAATTTGGGTCCTCAGTCTTATGCAACAATCTCCTCAGTAGATTCAATGCAACCAAATCCTCACCTGCTCCACAATAACAAAGAGCTAGAGCTTGATATCTTTCTTTTCTATCAATGATCCCCGGAAGAATTCCTTCTACTTGTCTAGCTAAGGCTCTGCAGTCCCCAGAAACAGTTAAAGCATATGAAAGATGATCTAAGACTGAAGGATCCCATTCAATTCTTCTCAAAGAGAATTTTCTAAGCAGTATCATCAACAGAAGTATGGCCTCTTCTAAATTGTTTCTGGGTACAAATGAACTGTCCATTTGGGAACGGAGGTTAGGTGGATTGGCTTCACCTCCACTGTACAGAAGTAAAATGGCAAACTCTTTCTGAAGCCTTGCAGTTCTGTCAGCATCAAGGTTCCAGTAATGAAGCAGAGCTCGCCGGTATGACAAGATAGCATCATGTGGACAGTCGGCAAGTTTCCACAATTCTGGGAGCAACTCAACAGCACTATTTACAGTCTCCTGTAATTTACAATCAGCGCCAAATTTTTCAGGCAACCCTTCTGGTAACGAAGACTCAACTATATCCAGAATAACTTTGCAAGACTGTGCAGCTTCTGCGATAGTTACCAAAATATCTATTATCCTCGCAATAACAAGCAATGCTGGTTGACAAGTAATTTTTTTTACTAATTTTGGACGCCTTTCATTTCAGTAATGTTGGTTAAAAATAACTGGGCAAGAGGTGAATTTTTTGCACAGAATATCATGTGATACTAATTCCTGGCAACTTTTGACATTACCATGCAGTGCACACAAGCAGCATTTGCCCATAGTTTTTTTTTTTTTTTAAATTCCCTTACTTGGGAACAAGTTTCCCCATTGGATTAAAACAATTTAAGAAAACTTAAAAAGTGACCAGAATATAACCACTGTAATATTAGTTAAAGAAAAATAATAGGTAAAAAATTATCACATTGAGAATACATAAACCACGAAGACAAATGATGTGATACAATCACATTCTGCATAAGAGCAATAGAATTTTATAACTTCTGAATCTGAAAGAAAAAGACATATAAACCAGAAACTATAAGAGTACCTTTAAACCTCCCAAGAACATGCAGTGATTTTGATTTGAGAAATGCAGCTTCCAAAAGTAAGCTCACAGCATGTATAGACATTGGTGGGTTTCCAAAATTTTGGGAACTTCTCTTTTGACGATCCCCTTTTCTTGCAAGGGCAACCTTTATCTTGGGAATCATGGAAGATATATCTATTCCTTCAAATACATGTAAAGCAGCTTCTACGTTTCCTTTCTGATACTCGTATCTTCCTAATAACGCCCTTGCTTCCTGCATTATTTATATTAGCCCAGAAGCAGATAACAAAAGTCATACACGGTTAAACAGTGCCCTCTTTTGAGTAATAAAAATTAAAAAGTTAAAAAACTGTGTGAAAAAGAGCAAAATGTATGGTTCAACAAACGAAGAAACATAAACATTAAGAAGCATCAAACACAAACCTCATAGTTTAAACAACCACTCTCACGCAGAGATGATTCAGCTTCTTCTATGTTTCCAGTGTCTGGTTTCTTGGTAACATCACTGGCTAGCAATGAGTTCTCACTTGCTGTGTAACCATTAGTTGCATGGGGGTCTGATGAAGGGTTGATTTCATCTGCAGCTCTTAATTGCTCTCCTGAGCAGAGACACTTCATTATTATATTTTCAAATCTTCGCCTGTTTTTATCTTTCCTTCCCCTTCCGGTCTGATTAGCATTCCTCATACTGTCTCACTAGGAGTAAAAATCTTAAACAGATAAAGAAAAAACAGAATTATGTCAGAAATTTTACCTCTGAAATCATAGTATTCACTTGAATAAGATCTGAAGCATCAGAATTCCAAACTTTTGAGGCCAAAATCAAGTTAAACAAAATTTACATAGAATGATTCAGAGTGAAAATGAAAACACAGGTAAACTTAATTTGCTCTTTCAAAAAGAAAAGGAAAGGATAAAAAATCATAATTATCATATACAAAACTATAAACAAAAAGTATAAGTTTTCAAGTTCAGAAGAGTTCACAGCCAAAAAGACGTGCATCCATTAATCAAAATCACAAAGTTCCCAATAAAAACCTAAAACCAGTGCATAATCTTTAAAACCCAATCTATAATCAAAATTCAAGGCAACCCAGCGAACTTTAAAGCTACCCAATAGTAAGCTCAACCTACTAAACCGAACAATTTTACGACGTCATGAAAATTGGCTTGATAATAAACCGAAGTGACAATTAGATAACCCTAGAAACTGACAGGACAACAAACAATTAAAATGTATTAACCAACGAAAAGAACCCACCTTTTATTATCCCAAATAGTAAAGAAGCGATTAAGAGCCCACAAGACATCAACAGAAAAATCCATTACTTCAATTTCGCTTTCCCAATCAAAGGGTTTTCGGACTGATTCTCCTCTTTTTCTTCTTCTTTCCGTTTGCCTTTTGTTTCCTTTTCGCACTCAGTTTTATTGGTTTTTTTGGAATTTTGTAATTGAGTCGTGAGGATGAAGATTGCCTTTCTTGGGGGTTTAAAGAAAGAATACGGATCACAGAATTGAAGAAGAAACAAATTGATGCAAAGCACATGCTGTTTGTTGTTAGTTGGGGGGGGCCTTTTGGGCATAACGAAATTCCTTTTCGGGACACACTTGTAATTTTTTAATTCGTCTTTTTTTACTATTTACCATATTCTCGGAGGCTGATATTTTTCCACGTGGAATTATTTTAATGCGTTTTCCGTGGGAGTTAAAACTGATATTAACTGCAGTGTCGGGTCTTAAGAGAACCTACAAATGACTCTCCCTCGTCCCTCTTCTCTCTTCTTTTTCTTCGGTTTTCTCTTTTAAGCATTCCTCTTGGTGAGAAATTAGGAAAACACAATCAAAATTTTATTTTAAATATTTGTCTTAATAGTTATAAATAACTTGTACAATCCCGGAAATATTGTCAGGTAATGTTTTATAAATTATTTATTGATACTAAATTAATATTAATGTAATGGTCTATATTAATAAATAATTCCTTTTTTTATAAATTTTAATAATAATAAAAATATAATTTTACCTTTTTTTATTTTTTATTTTTTATAATAATATTAAGTTATTAATTAAAATTATTAGTTATGTATCATTGAATAATTCATCTTCATTTATTTTGTTATATATATATATATATATCTTAATGTTTTTCTTGAAATTTCTTTCAACTAATTTTGTCGTTAAAATATATTTAACAATTAATTTTAAATAACTAACTAAGATAAATTAATATAAAAAATATTCTTAAATTTTAAAATATCTTCGAAAAATACCTTCAAGGTTTTAAAAAATTCAAAAATATTTCTAAAACATAATAGAAGTTAAATACAATGAAAATCAATAATAATATTCCTAAAATAGAAAAAGAAGAAATAAACTAAGAAATAGTAGACATAGAAACAGAAAATATATACATCTTAATGTTTTCCTTGAAATTTCTTTCAACTAATTTTGTCCGTTAAAATATATTTAACAATTAATTTTAAATAACTAACTAAGATAGATTAATATAAAAAATATTCTCAAATTTTAAAATATCTTCGAAAATACCTTCAAGGTTTTAAAAAATTCAAAAATATTTCTAAAACATAATAGAAGTTAAATACAATGAAAATGAATAATAATATTCCTAAAATAGAAAAAGAAGAAATAAACTAAGAAATAGTAGACATAGAAACAAAAGACATCCCATGATATTTTTCATAGAAAATTATAATATTTTTTTTTTTTTGAAGAAATTCAAAATGCAAAATTAAATTTTAAAGAATGAGATGGATTTAAAGACTCGTCATTTTTGTTAAGAAAATTATTCCTTAAGAAAAACATAATTTATTATGGCATAGGTAATATAGAAATGGGTATTATGATTACAAATGTAAAAAGAATGTATAATATATCATGAATTGATAAAGAAATTATATTAAACAAGTTATCCAAAATTCTCCATAAAGATAATAAAAACTCATTTCAGAGAAAGAATAGATACACCAATAAAAATAGCATTATTAAATAACAGAATAATAAATATGAAATATGCCTTACTAAGAATAATCCATGTTAACTAAAGATAGCATATCATAGATTTGTTATTAATATCCATGATAAAAACCTAAACCAAGTATTAAATCTAACTTACGAATTTGAAATAAAAGAATTAATGAAAGAAGGAAATCATCAATTTTTAATACATTACCTAGTAACATACTATTTAACAAATAGTCACAATAATTCAATATACATACAAAATGAATTTATAGAAATAAACAAAATTTTTAAAAAACTTGGACAAATAATAAAATCAGAAATACTAATAGATTTTTAAATACTAGAAGAATAGCATTTATATATTAAGAAAACCCCTTGATAACAGGAAGAAAAAATAATATTGTTAGAAATAATAATATGCTAAGGTTTACTTTCATAAATCATGAAAGAGAAAACTCTAACCAAGAAGAAGTTAAAAAACTAAAATATGAAGTCCAAATAATGAAGGCATTAGTTCATGATTGTATATTAGGAAAATAATAATGTTTAAAGATAAAATAAAAAATATGTATTTAAAAGTAAATAGAAACCTAATAGGCGTAACAAAAATCAAGCAATATTATTTGAAATCGTGCAACTATTAACATAGAAAATGGATATAGTCCAAATATCAAACACAAAATACCTACAAGAAATAATAGACGCACAAAAAGAATTACTAAAAGAAATAAAAAAATATGGTTATAATAAACTACAACAAGATATATACAAGATATAGGTCATAAATATGATCCCTTAAAAGGATTAAAAGAAGAATCACTTAAGAGATTAGATGCCTTGATTCCTAAAAATGAAAAAAAAAGATATGAGAAAAAAGATATAATTTCAATTTAATGGAATATAGGAAAGAAAATTCATGAACCCTGAAAATAAGAATATTGAAAAATTAGTTAGTTTATTGACACTAACTAATGAAAAAAATAGAAGAACATTATAATGAAAAACTTTGTACAGACAAATAATAAGATGATATGACAATAATCAATAAGACTGATTTTGAAACAAAAAACATGACCCCAAAAGGTTATATGAAATCAATTTCATTACCAGTTTCTTTACCAAAAAGGAACATATGACCCACATAAGGAAGAAAGAAATAGATAAAAGATAGAACAACACGATGCCACAAATAGAAGAAGACAACCACCTAAAATGGAGTTTGCATTGGGGAACTAGAGATAGTATTTCATCATAATTCAAACTCCATGATAATTATAAATCTCATCTTTTAGATTTAGACTGTATAAGAGATAGGAAGAAATTCTTAAATGAATGGGCTAGTGGTATTAGTGTTCTCATACAAACCTCTCAAACTATCCAAACAAACCCTTCAATCTGTAGGGTACTTATAGCACATAAAATGACATGAAATGTTAAAGTTTGATTTTCAAACTTAACAGATCAACAAAATTTGTTAATTCAAGGGAATGCTTCCACAAGAATATAATACTTTGATATAATAATAAATAAAATATATAATAAATTTATTGGAGAAAATAAAGGAAGAACTATTAATGAATTCAGTGAAAATGAAATAAATGAAGCTAAATGGCATCTAACGAATATGAAAATTTGTGACATGTGTTATATAGATTCATTTATTTATGAATATGAAAATGTATTATCATAAATTACCACCTTCTATGCAAAGAACTTATAAAAATATGTTTTTCCAAAAATTACCTAGAATACTACATAAAACCTTAACAGAAAATTGTGAACACAGAAATAGAGAAACTATATCAGATACTATAAGAGTAATAATAAAAAGCCTTAAATGTTGGATCATTATTAAATATCAAGAAAGAAAGGAATATAAACAAATACAAGAAAATGAAAAAATCTACTATGATACAAAAGATTTTAGAATACCAAGAAAATATGGATATAATATAAAATCTTATAAACAAAAATACAAAAATATAAAAAAGATATTTAATAGAGAAACCTATAAGAACATATATTTTAAAAGGAAAAGGTATAAACCTTTTGAAAATAGGAATTATTATTCTTCAAGAAAGAAAAAATGCAGATGTTAGATCTGTAATGAAGAAGAACATTTATGCTAATAAATGCCCAAGTAGACTTCAACATAGAAAGGAATTTAAAAAAGAATTTCCACACATGAAATTAGAACCAATCGAGGAATCCGATATAGATGATACTTATAGTATCTATCTATTGGAAGAAACTGAGGAAAAAATAACTGACTCAGAATATGGATATTCTTCATCAGAAGATGAATGATTTGTATAGTATTATAAATCCAATTAATACTTACATTAAAGTATGACTAAAATTTAAAGGCTATGCCACTTATTATTTACATGTATATAGATACAAGAGTTAGTATCTATGTAGCCAATAAATATGTATTTCTAAAAGAACGCTATAAATAAGCATTGAAAGATTTAATTGTAAGAATTGTTAATAATACTACCATAAATCTTAATAAGGTATTAAGGTGGCTTTTGGTTTAAAGAATGAAATCGAAATTGGAATGGAATGAAAATGAAATAGTTTAGTTTGGTTTGACCATTGGAATCAAAGAATGAATGAGTATTACAATGTTTGGTTTACAACTGGAATGAAATGAAAAACATTGTATATTATCTTAATACCTCTATATTCAGTAAAATGTTTAATTATTATTTTTTTGTTAGATAAAATACATTATTGAAATCATTATTTTTTTAAATAAAATATATTAATAAAATTATTATTTTTGTAAATAAGGTTTAAGATTTTGAGGTTTGGGATTTGGAGTTTAAGATTTAGGGTTTACGGTTATATTTGTGGGTTAAAGTTTAGGGTTAAAATTATTATTTTTATAAATATGATTTTGGGATTTAGGGTTCTATTTGGGGTTGAGGTAAAATTGGAAAAAACTTAAAATGAGAATGAGATCATGATTCCTTAAGGGGAAGAAGGAATTCTCATTTGTTCTCTTTTAGGAATCGATTTTATTTCATTTCCACTTTTCAGTTCAACCAAACATAAAATTGAAAGAAATCAATTCTGATTTCATTCCATTCTAGTCAACCAAACATGGGGTAAAAAATACAGATATAATAATAGGAGGAGAAAAGTTTCACATTCCTACCATATATCAACAAGAAACATGAGTTGAGTTATTAATAAGATATAATTTCCTAAACCTATATAAACCTTTCACACAATATTTCGAAAAAACAAGTCCCACAGCCTTAGACGATGATACCATTTTATCTCAAAAATAAGAAAAACTTTAGATGTCTCAAACCCAACTTTATGCAACAATATGAAAAGAAAAAACGTGGTGAGATAGATGACCAGAAACAATCTTATTTAAAAAATATTTCATTAGTAATAGAAGAAAAATAAAACTTTTTCTCAATGAAATACATGAAAACAAAGCCTTAACTGGTATCAGAAAACTATTAAAACAATCAGTTCAGAAAATTTTATAGATCCAAAAATAAATAAATCTAAAACAATAATCGACATAAAATTAAGAGATCCTATCAAGGTCATAAAAATAAAACCAATGATTTATACTCCAGAAGACATGATTGAATTTGGAAAACAAATTCAATAACTTTTGGAATTAAAAGTTATAATAACAAGTAATTCACATCACTCTAGTTCAACATTTTTAGTTGAAAAAGAAGGAAAAAAAAGATAATGATAATACACTTTAAAATATTAAATAAAGAAATTATTGACGATGGATTCTTCATTCTAAAGAAAGAAGAACATGAAAAGCAATAACATCAAATTAATCATAGTAACAGTATTTAGTATATCAAATTATGATAAGAAAATTATATTTAATATATAAGAATTATAGAACATAAATTAACAATTAGCCTCCAATTTGGTAACAGAATCATAGAAATATTAATATAATATGAATAAAAAAATTAACACACTTAAATTTAAGGACATCATTGATATTAACTATAAAACCTAAAAATATTATAATTTTTTTTATAAATCTCAAAAATATAAGTAAAGATACATTAAATTTCAAAAATATTTTAGATAAATATCTAATTTGACCCAATAATCTTGTTATTTGTGCCATGTATTTAGTTGTGAGAAACTATTCTTTATTTTTGAAATATGTGAAAAATAGTATTTTAATTCAATAAAATTTAAAATTAATATAATTTTTTTAAAAATAAATATTAAATTAAAGATAGAGAGAAAGTAATCAATGAATATTATATTTTAAAAAATAATAAATAATACTTATGATCGATCTTTCCGAGAAAAAAAAAGTGTGTTATTTTGCATCATTCTACTACTTCACTTTTTATTTAGCCTTTCCTTTCATTCCCCTACTTCTCGTTAAAAATGTCAATGGAATGAAACATACTCGGAGGATGTTTTTTCGCAAATCAAAACGAGTCTTCTATTTATTTCGTAAATGTGCAATATGTCTTAAACTTTTGTAATTTTGCATTTAATTCTTAAATGTTAATATTTTAAAATGCATATTGTTATATCAAATTATTCAATAAATATATCAACATATTTTTATTTCATGAATTTAAAAATATAGAAGGATAACCTACTATAATAACAAATAACTTTAGGTAAAATTATAAATTAAAAGAGTAAAGTCAAGTGTACTTAATTGTGGGGACAAAGGATTTTAAGTACGATTTTGAATGTAACTTTTTAAATTCTTTTATAATACGTTTAATAATTATATTTAAAAATTAGTTTTTAATTTAAATATAAATACGGTTATCAATGTACTTATTTTTAAGTTAATTTTAATAGATAGAGTAAAATTTTATATTTTAAATTAAAATAAAAGATATATTTATCAATCTTACTTAAATATATTATATTTTAAATTAAAATAAAAGATATATTTATCAATCTTACTTAAATATATTTTTATACTGTGTACGATGAACAAATATAACTAAAAACTCCAATACCAAAACCTTACTGTCATAATTTGAAATCTCCCCAGTTGCGCGAATTGCTGCTGAACACGTCTGTCTCCTTGACGCAAACCACCACCATCGCTGCAGATTACTCTCCTTGGCGCGATATAGCTACCACCGCCGGTATGTTTCCTAGGCTCTGTTTCTTTTTGTGAAAACCTGATAGTATTCCGCCGCCAGATTAGTTTTTTAAACCTGGAAATGATATGATTCCTCAGCTCTGTTTCGTCTATTTGTTTTTCTTTATTCAGCCTATGATTTGAGTACCTAAATATATTACGTTTTCTTATGTTCCTATGGAATTATGCGACAAGCTAAACGAAAAGATATATGGGGAAATTCATATATCTTTATGCGGTAGAGTGAGAGAATAGAGAGTCAAAAGAAATAAAAATGGAGGGTGAGACATTTACTGGACATAGAAACGGTAACAGGGGAAGATCTTACAGATTTTTGTTGAAGTTCAAAAGATTGAGGATCAAAATACGTTGTTAATCAATGAGATAGACCAAAACCATGAGTCTAAGATTCCTTATGATTTGAGTAGAAATGTGAGTCTGATTAAGGAGCTTAACAACAATATTAGGAGGGTAATTGATCTCTATGTTGATTATTTCTCTGGGGCTTTACCGATGATTTTGGCCATCAAATATAAAAGTTGCTTCTTCTTCTTTGTTTCTTAAACAAATATAAAAGTTGTTTCTTAAATTGATATTTTTTCCATTAAATAATATAAAGTAGTTTTCAAAAGAGTTTTCAAAGAAGAAGAGTTTGTCATAACCTTATAACAAGCACTTAATTATTTTTTCTGGTCGATGTGTGACACTCAACATCCTTCCTCACATCGGACGGAGACACCACAAAAACCTATTGTTCACACCGGACGGGAACACCGTAAAGATCGATTGAACCGTGAAGGGACCATCAGTTGAACCAAGGATTCGCTTTGATACTATGTAAAAAATTATGACCTAATTCCCTCCAAAAAAACTCTCAAAAAATAAAGATTGTCATAACCTTATAACAAACACTTAACTAACTTTCCTAATCGATGTGTGACACTCAACAAAAACAAGACAAAAGAATGTTTGGTGTGTGTTCTCTCTATTTGATATGTGTCAATTGATATTATTTTTATTTATTTTTAAATTAATCAAACCAACTCTATCTATTTATTATTTTTATTTTATATAATTATCTTTTAAAAAAAATAATTTGTCTCAATATCCATTCTTTCACTTTTTTATCGATTATTATTATTCATTAAACAACATTGTATCTTAAACTATATACACTTCTTAATTTTATCTCTACTTGTCTCAGATAATCATTTACATAAACTACGAACGAGCATATGAACAAGCAAATGAATTGTAATTCAAATAAAGATACGAATTATATATTACTTGATTATTTATTCATTATAATTATATTATCTTTTATATTTTTGTTATTATAATTTGAACAACATTATTGATAATCTTGATTTAAAAATTAGTAAATTTTAATGCATAAATCATTACAATTCTTTAGCATTTGATTGATATGAATAATAATAATATTAAGTAAGTAATTAAAATCTAAATATCTAAATATATAATAAGATTTATATCAAAACTATAACTAGTGATTCACCGTGATGCAACTTTTTCATCGATTATTTATAATGGAAATTCATAAAAATTAAAATATGGTAAATAAAGCTAGTTGAAGATGTAAGGTACTAATCTGATCAAATTATAAGATAAAGATGTACTGAATTTAATTAGAGAATATAGGGATCCAAATTAATAGCAGTACATAAATACTAAATTTAAATGTTTATTTTTACCTATAAAGTAGTATATTATTTTCAATCTTATAGAAAATGATATAAAACATACTATAAATTATGTACCAATAAAAATAATACATTTATATTAACTTAAAAGGTATATAAATTAGTATTAAGTAACCTTATTTTTATTACTATCGGTTTTAAGAATATTAGTTTTATAGTTTTTTTCTTGTATATACTACTTTTTAACTTTTTTTTTTCTTTTATGGTTATGCGTATAATTAATATTATTTATTATTTATTTATAATTTTTTTTAATGATTAACAAAATATATATGATACTTCTTGAGTTTACTCTCTTGATCCAATTGATTACGACATTGTGAACATGATTGTGAACATCTCAACTACTAAGATGGGTCACTTTTAATTTGATGTATATAGCCTTAATTTTGGTCATGAATAATCCATTCTTCCTTTTTCCTGAAGTTACAAAATAATATATCCTATTAAAAAAATCATAACCATGAAATTTCTGAATAAAATAAGAGCAGTATATAGTCAAGAATACTAATTAAAATCATTTGACAATTATTTTCAACAATAGATAATAACAAGTGTAGTTTTAAATTAGACTTTAAATAATTTTAGAAAGTCTTACCCGTTTTACCTTTAAGCGAATCACATGTTCGTAAAATAAATAATTATTTTCATATATTTTCAATAAAGTAGATGGCTAATAGTAGCAAATAATGAGAAGATTTAATTTTGGGTTGCGTAATATTATTTAAAATAAAATTATAAATAATTGTACCCTCACATTAATACTTGCATATAAGTTATTTACTTTGCAGTTTGAAAATAAGATACACTCATTCTTTTTCGGAAGTAATAATTTTAAATCATATTAAGAATATCATTTTTACTATTAAAAAACAAAACATAATATGTAATATTACAATTTTTTTTAAGAAAATAAGATTATAAGAATCATTAAAAAATATAATTATAAACATCATATTTATTCCCATATCATTTATTTTTATTATAAAGAAAAAAAAATTAATAATTCAAATATTTTACATTGAATATCAACAGTTAGATAAGTTCACGATGATTCATATAATTTTGCATAATTTATCACTTCTTAATTTTAAACTTTAGTCTAATTTTTTTTATTGATTTTAAAATTCATTATTATTGTTTAAATTTTATTACAAATTTAAAGAAAATAAAGATCCAAAATTATAGGGTATTGCCATCACATCTTACTTACCACCAATGTAATAAGTTTTTAAATTATGTGAAATATTATCTTTGGGATGAGCCTTTACTTTTCAAAAGATACCTTGATCAAATAATTTGAAGATGTGTGTCTGAAGAAGAGATGCAAACCATTCTCCATCATTACCATTCCTCATCATATGGAGGACATTTTGGAGTAACACGAACAACAACTAAGGTACTTTAAAATGGTTTCTTTTGGCCCTCTACTTTTCGTGATAGTTATACTTTGATGAAAACTTGTGATCGATGCCAACGTATTGGAAATATTTCAAGGTTTTAGAAACTATAATTGAAAAATATCTTAGAGGTTGAGTTATTTGATGTTTGAAAAATTGATTTTATGGATCCTTTTTACTCTCTCTTTTGACTTTGTTTATATCTTGCTAGTAGTTGATTATGTGTCAAAGTAGGTGAAAGAAATTGCTGCAACAACAAATGATGCAAAGGTATTGCTCAAATTTTTGTATGAGAACATATTCACAAGATTTGACACTCCACAAGCGATTATTAGTGATGAAGAGACCTATTTTTACAACAAGTTATTTGACAACTTTCTCTCTAATTATGGTGTGAAACACAAGATAGCACTTGCCTACCATCCTCAAATTAATGGCCAAGCTAAAATTTCAAACCAAGAAATCAAAAATATCCTTGAAAAGACGGTTAACACCAATAGAAAGGATTAGACGAAGAAGCTTAATGATACTTTGTGGGCATAACATACAACTTTTAAAACACCTATCGAGATGTCTCTTTATCAATTAGTGTTTAGAAAAGCATGTCATCTCCCTGTAGAGTTAGAGCATAAAGCTTATTGGTTTGTAAAGAAGTTTAATTTTGATTTGAAGGCAGCGAGGGAAAAACGACTTCTTCAATTGAACGAGATGGATGAGTTTCGGAATGATACTTATGAAAATGCAAAGATCTATAAAGAATTGACAAAGAAGTGGCATAAAAAACATATTCTTATGCATGAGTTTGCTCTAGAACATCAGGTTTTTCTCTTCAATTCATGTCTAAAACTCTTCCCGAGTAAGTTAAGATCAAGATAGACATGTCTTTATACAATTGACAAAGTTTACCCTTTTGGAGCAATAGATTGGAATAACAAGGCAGTGAATATATTCAAAATTAACGTTCAGAGATTGAAGCACTATTATAAAGAATAAATGGAGAGAAATTATGCATTTATTCCTCTTCAAAATTCTAATTGATGAAGATTGAAAAATTTGACCGTAGACTATAAAACAAGCACTTTTGGGAGACAATCCATAAAACTTTTTATTTATTTATTTGAATAATTTAGATTTTGAGCTGATTTATTTTGTAGGAATAAAGAGTTGAAAATTACAAACTAATACGGATCTACTATAAAACTAGGAAAATTCCTTTCATTTCTTAAAATGTCTCACTTTTTGAATTACAATGAGGAAACATGTATTTGAGTATGATTGAATTAGCTATGGCTCTGAAATTTGTGGTTGAGGATGGTTTTGAGAAAAAAATTCAAAATCTGTTATTATGTTAAGTACAATTTTGTAGGTACTTTGATTTAAATCTTTGTCCTTGAAAATAATTGAGTATATAGTAAATTTTTCTTTAATCCATTTTTCCTATTAAGAGAATATGTTGAATTAACTGGGTTAGGAAAGTTCAATCTTGCTTTGTTCTAGAATCCGTTTATGGATCCTTGAGACCAAAATCCTAGTTGATACCAAACATTAGAGAAAAGATATAGGCAATTTTTTTTGTCATAACCAAAAAGATTTTCCAATCATCATAATTTTCACGTCATCATTTAATGTTGTATTCTCATAGTCAACTCTATTGAGCCTTATTTTACATAAGCCTATATTTGTTCTTTTAAATATATAAATCATTCTTATTGTAAGTTTGAAAAATCATGAATTTACCTTAAATATTGTAAGGACTATGAGTGTTGGCTATTTTTGTGGACAAAATATTGACTTGTAAATTTGTTTTTAGGCCTGCTATCAAGTTTATCAAGAACAGTCGAATAAATGTTCAAGTTCCAAATATCCGTACTTCAGGTATGTCTTTTATAATTACGACACATAGAATTTTATTTATATATTTAATAGTACATGTTCATAAATCTAAAATTATTTTTGGTGCTTAAATATTTTTTATGTGTCTTAATATTTTTAAGATGTGATTTAAAAATATAAATATTTTTTATTAAGGCTTTGAATGGGCTTTGAAAAAAAAATTAAGCCCAAAATACATTTAAATCTAATATTATTAGGTATTATTATTATCTATAAATATTAATACATTAGGGTTGCTGCATAAGCGTGGAGAATAGAAAAAACTGCCGAAAAGTAAAATTGAAAAAGAAAAGAAAAAAAAGAAACTCTAATCGGTGGAGGAGGAAAGGAAGAATATATATATATACTTAATAATATGTGATGGAGGCTAATATACATATATGTACATGATTCGTTCAGAGCACTCTAAATACTTTATAAAGGTAATATAATATATATATATATATATATATATATATATATATTTTGTAGAATTCAGATTTATAAAAGCTATATATATATACATATTCGGTAGAATTTGGAATTATATATAATTAATATATATTGATTTTCTTAATTAATTTAATTCCTTTGGATTAGATATTTAAATATTTAGATTAAATAATTTTATGAGTAATCATGATTATTTGATTTGAGTATTAAATTTTAAGGAAGTTATTTTTTATTGAATTTGTACTTAATCTTTTTGCCCTAGAATATTCTAGTTGATTTGATTTAAGTGATATATGTTTTGAATCATCTAGTTAGGATTATTCATTGTTAAATCCATTCTAGAACACACACGGGCACTTGTGTTTTTTGTGCTAACATTTTTTGCAGTTCATTTGTGAACGATCTGGTTGGCGGGGAGCTTATTGAACCGTTGGTTTGGAAACCGCTCACGCTAATATTGGAAACTGTGAAAACAGAGCAGGGGCTCGTAAGTAAAGTACATTGGGGCAGTATCCTAGGGAGGGTAGCATAAGACCGAGTTTGTACTTGAACATTTGATTTTCATAGTGGAATGTTAGGTGGTCTGGTGGACCGGTGGTTTTCCTCTTAGGTCATGTTTGTGGCCTAGGTTGTTTCCACCTAAAAATATCGTGTGTTATTATTTTATTTCCGCACTTATTTTTATACACGATCACATGTCTGGCCGCTTTGTTTAGGTTATTAAATTATAAACTTGATAAAAATTAAGAATAACCTATTCACCCCCTCTAGGTTGATCAGGTCCATATTTTATAAACTTTTAAATATTGAGAAAATATTTTGGTGAAAATTTACATTTAAGAAAGTTAATTCAAATTAAATAATTCATATTATGTTTGCTCTATTTAATCAAAGTGTGAAAAGAAAAGAAAATGAAAGGAAAAAATTGAAAAAAGGTTAAAATGGTTGAAAATCAAAAAAAAGGCTATGAATATTAAGGTGGCTAAAAAAACACTCTACTTATTGAGTATAATAATAATATTATCATCAATATGAACATATTTTTGAGAAAGAGCTATGGTATGAATCCTATGGATAATTTTTTTATTGTTTTTTCTACCAAGTATTTTCCTAGTTTGCTTTGATTTTTCATATCTATTTATTTCTTAGCCTCACCCTATGTCCTATCATTACAACCTTGATTAAAGAATTTTTTATCTCTGATTTTGGTGTTTGATTACATTAGTAGAGAGAATTTCTGAAAATTGGACTTATTTGATTAGGTTTTGAGAGAATTCTTCTGATTTCATTTGTTCTACTTTTATCTGAATTTACTGATAGTTTGAAGTTAAATTAACTATTTCACACATACACTAAAGACTTAGTTTTAGGTTGAAGTAAATGCTTAACTCTTACTTGATAAATTATTGAATTTTTTGATTGATTTTCCTACTATCTTTGAGGTCAAAAGAGTACGTTACTAGTAATGAAATTTAAATTCAGACCATGTCTGGTAGTTCTCTATGAGGTCTAGTTGATATTGTCTATAGTTATCTTTTATTTTATTTTATTTTTATTTAAGGACAAATAAAGTTATAAGTTTAGGGGTGTTTGATAACTTGCATAATTTTTACATAATTTATCACTTCTCAACTCTAATTTTAGTATAATTTTATTTATTTATTTTATTGATTTCAAACTTCATTATTATTATTTAAATTTTATTATAAATTTGAAAAAACTAAAGATTCAAAATTTTAGAAGTATTTAATCTAATGACTCAAATTTAAATGAAAATTTATTCAAATAAAAGAGACAAGAAGTACTTAGAGAGAATATTGGGTGGACTTTTTTTAAAACAGAAAAGAAAAAAAATGCTAAAACACAAACAAAAAAAGAAGAAGAGAAAAACGCTGGAAAAAACTCATGCTGTTTGACTATATATATATATATAATATTAACGCTAAAAAATGAGAAAAGGGAAAAGAAAAGTGGCACTGAGACGAGAGGTAGGGAAGAGACGAAAGCATAAAAGAGATGAAAGTAGAGGAGAGCGAAACAGAGGAACCAAAAGTAGATTTTTCGAGAGCAATCATTCTCCTTTTAATTCTTCTGAGAAAAATTATGGTGAATTTGTTTATATTGAATTTAATTTTTAGCATGATCTAAATTTTCTTTATTCTAGGAAAAAGATGTAATCTAATTCTGAACCATGTTTGATTTTTCATGTTAATTTGAATTATTTCTCTTCATGTTTTTTCTAAATTATTCTGAGTTTATTACTTATAATTAACCGATTATTAATTAGATGATTTTAATCCTGTGATTTGCTATCGAAAGAGGAAATTATAGGATAAAATTGTAATATTTCAGCATAGGTAAATATAGAGATCGAAAGACTTGTACGAACCTTTATAGTATTAAAATCATTTGTTTTAATGCTTTCTTACTTTGTTAAATTGCATACTCTTTGTGTAAATTGATGAATTAGAATGTTTCTAATTAACTGTTGAAAGAAGCTTTTGAATATTTTTTAGAGATTGTTAAAAAATAGAAAAAATTAAATTAGTTAGATGAGTAAAAGATAGTGAGAGATTAAGTAAAATTGATTTACTATAAGTTTTTTTTCTTATTTTTTTTTTATCTTTGAACAACATCTTAGCATGCTATTTTTATTATGATAAATTTTAAGATAGTTAGCCTCATTCAATATTAAAATATAATTAGTATGTTATTTTTTTATTACAAATTTTAAGATAGGTAATTTCACAAAAGTTTTTTTACACAAAAATTGATGAGTGTGTTTAATTAAAATGTTTATAACACATAAATATACCTATATTTTTATAAGCATTTTTCTTATATCATGATATGTATTAAATTTGACCTAAAAGAATGATGTCTTAAATTGATAATTATATTTAATTGAAATGTTTATAACATAAATTTAAGTATATTTTTATAAGATATCATGGTATGTGTTAAATTTGATCTCAAAAAAGTTAAATTAATAGTTTAAATGATATTTGTTATTTTTATATACATATATAATATTAATGTAAATATGAGTCTAAATTTATATTTAGTTAATGTTTCTAACTAATAGAATGTAATTAGAATCACGCAAAAGCTCTCCCACACAATTTGCGAAGCACAATTAATGCATGGGTCATGTGTTTTGAAATGCGAATTCAAGAAAGCAAATTGCTGTTCCATTAAGTATCAATAAATTCTTAGGTTAATCTCTATATAGTATAGATTCTCAATTATTATTCTATACAAAACAAAATTCTCAATTATTTTTCAATAAAAAGAAAGTTGTCGATTATTTTGATTAATAGAGAAAATGAAATATTAAAATTACTTTTAAAGGAAAATGTTAAAAAATATTTGAATGGAATACACTAGTCATAGCCTCACGGCAACACAAGCCTTTCACCTAAAATTTGATATACTATAGAAGAAGCCTAAGTATACTAAAATTAGGAATTCCATCTAATAAATAGGTAATACAAAAACAAATAAATATTTAATAATTAATATGGATTCACATCAGACTCCCAAGCCTAAATTTCACATTTATCCTATTTCATGTGACTAAGAGCATTACAATTTAAGGGCATATCTGCCATTTCAATTATGGTATTTCTGTAATTAATTGGAAAATCAAGGTCAATCAAGTATGCTTCCTCCTATAAATGTTCACAACCACCTCTCCCCTGGTTCCTCTCCCTAAACTCACCTATTCAATTTCTAGCAGTTTTCCTTTCCCATCTACAGTTCTCTGTTTCCATCTCTATAGCCTCTTTTGTTCCATTTTTCAAATTTTCCCTTTTTTTTAATCAATTTTTTCGTTTTTCTTTTAGTCTTTTTTTTTTAAATTGCTTCTCGGCATGCACTTTTTTTTTTTAATTTTAAAATCAATTTTAATTTATTTAACCTTCCAGTTCTAAATTTTTGTTTTTATTACTGTTATTTTTAAAAATTAGAAAATCAGTTCTACCATCTTTGCCTTCGTTCAAAAAGGGATCTATGAAGCAGCATTTTTAATCTTTCCGATTCTGACAGTTTTTTTTTTTTATTCTTCCCTCTTTATTGTTTTTGGCTTTGCTTTCAAAAACAGAAATCATTATCTTTCTTTCAAACTGTTGAATTTTGCGGTAGATTTAATTTTTCATCGCTTGCTGACGTGGCATGAAAATAAGCAATCATGAATACCAAAACGATGCGTCTCCCTCCTCGTCGAGCTTTAACGTCAAACAAGCGCAGAGACACAACCGAAGCTGAACCGTCAACAACACCAAAACGGCTTAAGCCGCCGGTTCAATCTCAACCAAGCGGTTCGAACCGGGACTCCGATTCAGCGCTTTTTTCTTCGGTTTCTTCGTCAAATCAGCTATTAGCTGGGTATTTAGCTCATGAATTTCTAACGAGAGGAACACTTTTCGGACAACGGTGGAACCCAGTTGAAAGTGAAGCCTTCGAGGGTTTGTCCTGTTCAGATTCGAAGGTGAAGCAGAGTATAGAAGGGGAAGGTGAGCTTAATGTTGAGGAAAAGCTCAATGGGTACGTTGAAGTAGCAAATCTATTGAACCGAGGTGGAGCCCACTTACCTGGCATCATCAATCCAGCCCAACTTGCTCAATTTCTACGGTTGTGATCCAATGCAACCTGGTTGGGAAACGTGGGGTGCTTTATTGGGGGCTGTTCATAGATGAAAAGATGTTGGAGTGTAGGGAAGAAAAGCCCCCTTCCTCTCTCTCTCTCTCTCTCTCTCTCTTCTTTCATAGTTCTAACTTCTATCTGAGAACTGTAAGTTTGTGACTATGAAATGTGTATCTGATCCAAATGTATGAATTGCAACATCAAAATTGTTGCTTTCAATTTAAAGAGTATGTAAGAGTTTTTTGGAGTCAGTATTTTTTTTTCTTCTTCTGAATTTCTGGCTATAATTTATCGCTGAAAGACTCAAGCACATTAAACAATTCGGTGAAAACGCATATGAAATGGAAAACATGACTGGCCTGTGTGCATTGACATTCAACAAAGCATAAGATAAAATTGACCTAAAAATTGTATTTTTGTTGATTATATCTTGAGTCAACAATATATTTTTAAAACTTAAAATAAAATGTTTAATGGTTGATTCAATATGAGCCTTCTTAAATGTCAGTTTCGCATCTGCTTATGAGAACTTACAAAAAGCCGATTTTTTTTTAATAAAATTCCGAGTTCGAAGTATAATTAGAAGTAAAAAAAAAAACAGAATATAAATCTAATATATTTATTATTTTATTTTAAATTACCATATTTTAATAATCTTATTGATATATTTATATATATTTTAGTTGTTTTAGGTTAGTTTTATTGATTCTAATCATTTTATTTGTTTACTTTTTTTGAGTAATTTTTTTTCTTTAAACATCTATGTTAATAAGTTTAAATTTAATTTAATTTGAGTTTTTTTTATAAATAATAATTAAAAAAATCAAAAATTATAAAAAAAAATGATTAAATTATTACAAAATATAATAATAAGTTGATTGAAATGCACAAATTTTATAAAAATGATTAATATATTTTATTTGTAAAAATAAATTGATATTACCCTTATTAAAATCCCTCTTAAAGTTTTAAAATGAGTTTTATAATTTAAAAATAAACCATTAATTATGTTATGTATCAATTTCTTTTAAGTAAGAATTTCCAAGAAACTCCAAATTTTGTATAATGGAGAATGCTCCTTGGTAAACAAGGTTTGTTTGAATTTCACCTTCTTCCATCACAATTTTTAATTCACATATTCTTATTATTTTATGTAAAAATCATATATATTTAGATAATGTAGAGTTAAATTTAATTTTTTTAATTAAAAACATTTTTATGCATTGCATTAGTGTTCTAATTATTAAAACACTTAGTCATCATAAATTAAATAATAAATATTGGAATGATTTTCAAATTACAAAATTTTACTCTAAATATTAAATTCATTGTACTTAGAAGCCCACTCATTGATTTTTGATATTTAAGATACAATTGAAAATAAAAATTTTAATAAGGGAATAATCTTGAAATATTGGATAAAAGATTTCAATATTATCCTTGTAGATATTTAAACCAGGAAGTGAATAGCCTCTTCGCTATCTCAACATGCCCGTTCATCATATATGAGTAGTTTAAAAGTGTCACCCACTCACGTGAGATTGTGAAATCGCATAATAATATTAGAGTTGATTAAATTACGAAAAAAATCGTTCAAGATAACCTATAATGATGCTTTCCTTATTTATCCCATAATTACTCTTAAATATATATATAAAATAAAAAATAATTTTATACATATATTTAAAAAAAAAAAGTTATCGTAACTCGTAGTCGAAACTCTATGTCTTCAATTAAGTTTTTGAACAAAGATATTATTCTTAAACTTATGTTTATACAAATTTTATTGTTGAATATATATTTAATTTTGTTTATAGATTTTTGAGTATAAATTTACTACTATTTTAAAATTTGAAAGCATTATATTGAGATAAAAAAGAAAAGCTGTATTTACAAATTATAGATTTTTTTTGGTAAATACTTACAAATTATACTTAGATAATCAATTTATATTTATAAAATTATTATTTTTTTCTAAAATTAATTATCTTTTATACCATTTATTAAAATTATAATAAATATTTTCATAAATACAAATAAGTTTATAAAATTTATAGAATTATAAACATACCAATAACATATTTAAAATCTTAAAATTATAAATATATTTATGATTTCTTATAAGTATAAGAATGTATAATTTTATAAATATTATAAGTATATTTTTTAATGTATTAAAAATATAAAAGATAATTAACCTTATTATTGTTATATGTATATTAGTTAATTATTAATGGGTATAAGTATTGGTCGGGTGATTTCTAATATAATTAATTTTAAATTAAATTATAAAATTTGTATTTAAAATTACTTAAAAATCGTTATAATTTAGAGATAATTTTTATCCGTGAATAATGATTCGTGATAGTTATTAAAAATTATATGAAAAAATTATTTTTTTTAAACATATTAATTTAAATCTTAATTAATTTAATAAATATGTAATTTAATTTAAAAATTATATAAATTAATTAAATAAATATAATTATTAAGATAATTATAATCCGTGGATTTATGTTTGATTAATACTTAAAATTATATCTTTCTTTCATATTATAGCATAAAAATCGAACTTACGTCAGTTTTTTTTTTTTTTCATTCCTACTGGCCGTCAGCAACTCCCAGAGAATAGACAAAAAAGGGCACATGTCCGTTGTTAGTAGTAAGTTACTTACTAGTTACTACATTGCACTCAACGCGCCTTAGGCAATTCCTCATACAACTGGCGTGTTGAGCTAAAGCAGTGAAAGCATGTTGTTCCTTCAAACTTGTACTCCGCCTAATCCAAACATTTTCCCTCTAATCTCCTTTCGCAACCCAAATGCTGTTCCTTCTTGCTTTGCTCTCTCAAAGAATCACGATTCAGAACCCGAATTTAAACCCAGTACCTCCACTCCCAAACCCCAATCCAAATCAAGAACTCGTCGCCAACTGAAAACCCAAGTCCCCAAGAACGATACAGATGATCCAAACAAGAATTTTCCAACGACAATCCCCAGGAAGCCGAGGCTTGGTCGTCGAAGCGAAGCTGCTGCTGTCGAAGACTTCGTGCGCGAATCTCTAGAGCGAACATTCGCGTCCATGAAAGAGCAGAATTCTCAAGCGTTTGATGATGTGGAAAAGATAATGAAGGACAGAGTTGAAGATGATTGTGAGTCTGATATTGGTGATGAAGAAGAGGAAGATGATGTGGATGAGGAGAGTGGTGTTGGTGGTGTGATGAAGAAGAAGATGGTGGTTGAGGAAGAAAGTCAGAGTTGGCCATTAGATGCTGATGTGGGTTGGGGTATTAGAGCTTCGGAGTACTTTGAAAAACATCCGATCAAGAATGTTGTGGGTGAAAATGGAGTTGAGATTGATTGGGAAGGAGAGGTCGACGATAGTTGGGTCAAGGAGATTAACTGTTTGGAGTGGGAAACTTTTGCTTTTCATCCCAGCCCACTTGTTGTTCTCGTTTTTGAAAGATATAACAGGTGAGTTTGTTTTGAATTTGCTGAGCTTCTTGTTAAAGTTGTCGTAGCTTTCTTATCAAATTAGAGAAATTAGACTGTTATTGGGAGCTCTTTTTATGGTATTATTCTATCTTTGATTGTTGATGATCTGGATATATTGGGTACTAACATGTTGAGGAGTTGTATGAGGTAGGACTGAATTTTGTGCTTCTATGCTTGGAGCTTAGAGCGTTACGAAATAGGCTTCAAATGATAACTACTGTTGATTGTTACACTATATGTGATGCTGAGATTCTAATGTCCTCAAGGCATAAAAGTCTTTTGCGTAGCTATTTTGTTTACTTTGTAAACTTTTTGTTGCATTTTAAATTACCATGCTTGCTGATTTTCTATGAACTAAGCTCATTGAGAATTTTGGGTAATGTGAAAACTATTAGCAATATAAGATTTGGGAGATCTAAAAAAGTATGCTTCCGTTAAAATGTCCACCTATTAGATGATTTAACTTTGTGTGTTTCAAGGAAAACTTTGTGTGTTTCAAGGAAGAGCTGAGTTGAAGGAACAAAAACATTTGGAAGTTAGGGGATTAATTTTGATTTAATTTGAAGCTTGAAGGAAGTCCTAACTATGTTATGGTGTTTACAGGGCAACTGATAACTGGAAAGCTTTAAAAGAGCTAGAGAAGGCTCTTCAAGTTTATTGGGATGCCAAAGACCGATTGCCTCCTCGGGTAACCAGACTTCTCCTTGGTCCTTTCTCAGCTTGAACTTCATGATTTTTGTTTTTTATCTGCAAATTTGTGATTGTGAACATGTGTTATTGAATAGAATCACTCCTTGCCAATTTAATTTCAAGGAAATAGAACTAAAATCAATTGTATTCTTGAATCATGAGTTTTATGTGACCTCCATTCCATGAAGTTGGTATATTTGATTCAGAAAGTTCTCTTATGGTTACGGATTATGAATATTAAGAAGTTTGTTGTTCTTTTACTTGTGCTTTTGTCATACTTGCTGAGCTAGCCAGCTCCTTTGGAGTTTGTTTTTCTCTTAATGTTCTATGTATCCGCTCTTGGCAACACCACAAATATCATGACAACAGGCAGTGAAGATAGATATCAATATTGAGAAAGATTTGGCATATGCTCTTAAAGTCAAAGAAGGCCCTCAGATTTTGTTTGTAAGAGGAAACCGAATCTTGTACAAGGAGAAAGGTAAGGTTCATGGTTCCAATTTTCAAGTAGGATTTTCTTTCCGGGATGTGACATCTTGAAGTTTCTGCTTGCCTCAAAACTATGCAATATTTTTTCTTTTTATGGCAGCATCTAGAACAGCAGAGGAATTGGTTCAAATGATTGCTCATTTCTATTACAAGGCAAAGAGGCCCTCCTGGATTGATGCTAGGGCTATACGTTCACCTTATTAGTGGAAAATTGGTGCTCGACTCGAACCTACAAAAAATGCTCTATTAGATTTTACCATTGATAATGTTGCCTTAATTTACTTCATTTGTATTAATTTCCTTGCCCTTGCCCTTGCCCTTGAAATGTAGGCGACAAGCATGACACTCACGGTTAATGACCATGGATCCTAATCACGAAGATATTAGATTTCTTCCTATTCAGGAAACTGCTTTCCTAAATGCTCATCCCTGTGAAGTTGGGACAAGAATTTCAGTAAGAATGCCAAAAACTTCTAGGACAAAGCTCTCTCCACTGTATGCATTATGATGACAAGCTCTTCCCAAAGGTGGATTCTAATAGTATTATTCAGTCTAAAACTCAGACCTTGAATGCATATTTTTGATGGAGTTTAACATTCCAAAAGTCAAAGTCCTTCTGTTGTAAACTGCTTTAAATTCAAGATTTGGGTTTCATTTTATTGCTATGTAAACCACTTAATCCGTTGGAACATGTATAACATATATTGGTTGTTAAGATACATTTCCTAAGAGTTAGGTTTCTCCTAACTTTATTTTCTCCATCCTTTGTGATAACTTGTGCAATCATAAGAAAGAGCAATGCTACTCTGTTGTTTCTTTGCCTATAATTAATTTTAGAGTTTTTGTTTCGTCTCGGTATTCATTTATGTTGATCTATGTCATGTATATATCTATAAAATTTATGTTTTATTATCGATTTAAACTTTTATTTAGATATGTAGCGTTAAATATTATAAAAATTATAATATAATATCAAGAATTTTTTTATAAATTCAATCAATATGTTAGTTGAAGTTTTCAAACAGTCACTTAAGAAATTTATAATGGAGCGAAAATAAAAACTCAAGATTTTATCTGTATTTAAAAAGATTTTTAGTCTTAGTTTAATAATTTTGATTATTGGTATATTTTAGATTATATGTTTTGATATTTAATGATCTATTTAAAGAAAATCGCTACTACCGATCTGTAAACACAAAGTAGTTGTCTAGGATATATAATATAGGACCAGGACTAACCATATGAAGACATTAGGGAGAGAAGTCACAAATTTGCATTCACATTGTTGTGTTAAAATTATTTTGAAAATTAAAAGATAATTTTTTTAAAATAATATTATTACGTGACATAATATAAATGATGTGTTTAAATTATATAAATTTGTGGGTAATTAACAAATATTAATATAAATTAAATATGTCAGCTAAGGAAAAAAGAAGAGAAAAAAAAAAAGTCAGAGACCATAATAATGCTTTTCTATCATGTGAATCATGTCAATTGTAATGTTTCTTTCACGCATCACATTGCGTCTAATACAAATTTTCTTGCATAAAATTGCTAGTTTGACCTTAAAAACTATTTAGTGTAACAAATGTTTTAAAGAAACTTATGGTTCTTATGCTTCAATAATAAAACGTACGAGCTGTAAATTTCTATGTATGAATTACGAATTCGAACCTTCCTATTAATAATAACATAAAAAATAACCAATGATCTAAATATATATATATATATATATAATAAAAATTGTTTCACCGTTTTGTATATATTTATACTAATTTAAAAAATTACAAATATTACAAAATTTTAGGGAGATTAAAGAGAGAGAAACAAATCTTTAAAATAATTACATAGGTCCATATATATGTTCTTCTACTTAAGTGTTGACACTCCATTGAAACGACCACATATAATTTATATTGACACAAAGTCAAGTCCATTATCACATGATGAGATAATACCCATGTATCCTTCCAATACATGTCTTCTTATCATTTGACCAGGACATGTACTCTATTATAATGCACCTCATATACCTCAGGTCATGTGCCTCGTGTATTTCTTGAACTAGGATCCTTGATTAGATACTTTGAAACACCTTGTGTTAATGCACCTTGTGGTCATGAGGTACCTCGACAAGTAACACTTAAACATTAAATTCCACATTCTTTTATCTTAAAGCGAGATAAAAGAATCATATTCTGATCGAGAACTAATTCACACGGTAGACCAAATATACATACTATGTTACAAAAAATGAACTTTTGCAAATCACTTTCTTGTATCCTTGCCAGTGGCTTGACTTCTATTCATTTGGAAAAATAATCAATGGCTACAATAAGGAACTTCTTCTGAATTGGAATGATAAGTATGAGACCAACTATGTCTAAACCCCACTTTTGAAAGGTCAATGGTTGACAATGGCTTTCATTTTTGTTACAGGTAAGTGTAGTATGTTATCATGTCCTTGGCATTTATCGCATTTTCAAGCATGGCCACTACAATCCTTTTACAAGCTGGGCTAATAATAACCCTATCATATATTTCTTTGTGAAAGTGTCATTCCCTCGGAATGTGCCTTACAATATCCCTCATATAGCTCTCTTAGTATGAGTTGAGCCTCTTGGTTAGGCAAACATTTCAAACATTTCTCTCCATAATTCTTCTGGTAAAAGGATCCTTAAAGAATGGTGTAATTCTTGGTCTTAGTTATAATATTTTACGCTTCTTCTTTATTCGCAGGAAGAATCCCCTGAATGAGATATCCTAAATATGGATGAGGAAGCGGTAGCGACGCTAGTAAGCATTGATGGAGTGGAAGTTTTAAGGTCCAGCAGGATGCTAGGACCTATTATGCATTACATTGGGATCACTCTCTTTATTTTTGTGCTCACTGATGCTACCAAACTTGCAAGTGAATCAATATGCGTGTTTCCTCCTAGGGGTACTTGCTTGATCTCAAATACTTCAAAGTAGATATTTCTTGTTTTTTTTTGTTTCTTTCGATTATTTATTCATTATTTCTCTTTTTCTTCAAAAGTGTTATTGACCTAATTAATGACCAAGCTGAATCGCTATGCACCCACACTTTCTTAACTTCCAATAAACACAATTAACAAAGTGCTAATAAAAGCTCCTTATACTCAAATACATTGTTAATGGATGGGAAAGCAATTCAGATACATTAGTTTATCAATCCCCTTATGGAGTGGAATAAAGTTATCCCTACCTCTGAACCTTTTTGAATTATAAGTTCCATTCATATATATCATCCACAAATTGGGGGTAGGTACTTCCACATATACCACTTCATCGAGTGTATTTCCTGGTTGATCCATGAGCTCATTCTTTATACATTCTGTAAAAACCTCTGCTAGAGCTTGTCTTTTTATGGATGATTACCTGCTTGTAACGTATCTCAAATTCACTCAACTTATGGATATTTGAGATAGGCGACTTGATTATTCTAACTTTCCCATAATATTCCTCAAAGGGTGAGATGTTAGCACAACTATCTTATGAGCTTTGAAGTAATGTCTTAGATTTCTAGAAGTCATTCTTATGGTGATGGTCGTTTTATCTATGGATGGATACCTCTGTTATGCTCTAGTCAAAATATGGCTTATGTAGTATATCAGTTATTGTCTTCCCTCTCTATTTACCATGAGGATAACACTAGCTTTTTTTCCCAGTAAATGTCAAATACAAATACAGAACTTTACCAACCCTAGGGTTTGTTAGGAGGGATGCTTTCCTCAATTATTCTTTTACATACTAAAATGCATTTTTGCACTCTTTACTCTACAATAATCTTTATTTTTCTTCAATATTTGGAAGAAGGGTAAACATTTTTTTGTTCATCTGGAGACAAAAATGGCTTAATATAGGTATACGTTCATTCAATTATTGCACTTGCTTAATGCACCATGGAGACCTAATGTTGATAAGGGTTGTAATCTTATCATGATTTGACTCGATTCCTTGGGAAGATACGAGATACCCTAAAAATTTGCCTTATGTTAACCCAAAGACACACTTCTTAGGGTTGAGATGCATTTCATAATGCCTTATGATGACACAAAACTCTTCTAGATCAAAAATATGATATTTTGTGGCTTTGGTTTGTAATAATATATTGTCTACATACACTTCTATATTCCTCTCTATCTGTTTTTTTAACATATTATTAACAAACCTCTAATAAGTTGCACATGCCTTTTTCAACCCAAAAGACATTCTTGTGTAGCAAAAGGTCCTTTCCTATGTGAAGGATTTTGTTTTCTCCTTATTGCTTTGGTGCATTCAGATTTGACGATAACTTGATTATATATCCATAGAACTCATCACTTTGAATCCTATAGTGGCGTTTATCAGTTGGTCAATGTTTAGTAGAGGAAAATAATCCTTTAAGGTATAAATGTTAGCATCAATTAAATCCACGCACATATGGTGGTACTCCCTAGCTTTATTCGCTAGGATAATATTCGAGATCCATGTGGGTTAGTCTACCTCTCAGACCCATCCCATATTTTTGAAAGCATTGACTTTTTTTATGATGTCATTTTTCCCTTGTAAATCTTCTATTCCATTATTGGATTGGTTTTTCCGTATGATCCATATTTAGTTTTTATGCGATTATATCAGGACTAATACCAGGCATGTCTTTTGGCTTCCAAGCAAATAGGTCCAATTTTGGCATAAATCGGGAGTCAGAACTAATCTTTAAAAATTTCTCCTACTCTAATGCCCCAATATGGATGACTATATAGTCTTCAATAGCCACTATTAATATCTGGTTATGTAAGTGGTGTGTACTATTAGGTCTTCTACATTGACCACCTCTTAACTGCTATATTAAGTTGGATGAGGGTACTGCATTCTTCATAGCGGTATTGTAACAACTCATTGCTTTCTCACGATCCTCCTTGATTTCTTTTATTCCATTCACCATCAGATACTTTATTAGTTGGTGGTAAGTGGATAGAACTGTTCTTATCTTATGAATCTAGGGTCTTCCCAATATTGTGTTGTAAGAGATGGAGTATTCAAAATAATAAAATTTGTAAGTATAATAGCTCCCTTTACAAAGATAGAAAGTCGTATTGTACCTATATACATGGTGATGCTACCATTGAACCCTATCAATGGCATTTATTATCGAGTAATCTCTTTTGAGCTTATCCCCATATCGAGAAGCACAAATAAGTACAACAAATCTGAAGAGTTGTCGTTATCCTCCAATACCTTATGCACTTTGCAATGCACAATTTCAACCGTGAGCACCAAAGAGTCATCATGAGATGGTAAGGTTTCCCTCCCTTTAAAAACTATTGGAAAAACTAGTCCTTCACGTATCAAGGTATAAACTAGTTGGTGTTTGTCTCTTGTTTCCCTAGCATACCTCTTTTGAGAGTTGTGAGTAGGTCTTAACATGGTTGGGTCACTATGGATGGTATGAATCACATGAATTTCCCATTGGGGTGGTTGGGCCTATCTGTTGTCTTTTCTCTGAGGGGGATTGTGGGGAACTATGTCTTTTCTTGAATTACCTCCCATAGTATCCTCTCTCAAAGTTTTATTTCTGTTTCCTTCCACTATATCTCTCAAGTGTCCTTATGACAAAATTTGTTTAAACTCCTATTTGAGATGTTTACAATCCTTAATGCAATGACTAGTGTCCTTATGAAAAGAATAATATTTATTGGGGTCTCTTTGAGGAGCCCTCATAGGTTGTTCCATCTCACTTGGTCCATTCTCTCCATTTTTTGTACCACGTAGCCAATGACACTCTTAATGATGGTCCTTTAAAAGGAGAAAAAGCCTTTCCTCAAGTCTTTAGTCTTCTTGGTCTTTCCCTGGGTGTTGTTATTGGCTTGAAATGGTGGGTTAGGGCACTTATCCACAAACGGTTTCCTTTTCCCACTAATATTTGCTTGTGGTGGACTTGTCCGATAGTTTAGACAATGAAGCTTTGGAAGGTTTCATCTTCCTCTCTATATAGACAAACTTTTGGACTTCCTTGTAAACCACATCAAGAAAATGTGAGTTGGCCTTAGTTAGCTCTATAAATAAACTTGTATCTCTCTTTATTCCCTCTCTAAAAGTTTCAATAGTGATAGAGTTGTAAGGTTTTTATTTTCTCTATTTTGAACCTCTTCATTCCATTGTTTCCCATTTTCTTGGATGATGGAGAACAAGTGGTGTGACTTCTTTTGAATAGCCTTTTGCAAGCGTAGTTTGTGATGAAAGCCTTTAACAATTGATTAAAATTGGTGATGCTTTTAGAAGGAAGCTCTATGAACCATTTCAATGCCATATGTTGGAAAGTATAGACAAAAATCTTACAAAACATGACGTCTCTTTTTTCTTTGACCACACATACTGGTGCCATAGCCATCTCAAAATATATTATATAAGCTACATGATCTTTCATTTTCTTCTATGGTGGACACTTTTAGAGTAGAGAATTTGGGTAGTGAAACTATCAATTCTATATCATCCAAGAAAGGAGTTACCAATAATTGATCACACATGGCTTAAATATTTAGAAGGCATCCCCTACCCTCCTTTTTGAGTTGATCAACCACTTTTTCCTCGATTTTGTTTTTCCATTTTTCATCCCACTTGATAGTGTCTAGGTCATATAATTCAAGTTGGTGAGAGATGGCTTAGTTGTGGTAATAGGGTTCATAAAGTGGCTCTTATAATGTATTTAAGGGTGTGGGTTCTCTATATGTGAGTCTTGGTTCTAGATGGTGATGTTTTTTTTGTTCAAGAGAAGGACCTTTTGTGAGTCCTTGTAAGGCCTAAAAGTTTAAGGGGTGGTGTAACTATTATAGTTTGGAAGAAGCTTTCGACTTCTTCTGAATAATTGTATTATAGTAAATGTGTTCATAATTTCTTGTTGTCATTTTGTGATTTGATGAAAGCTTCTTGTAGCTTCGTAACTTGTTGTTCGATATTTTCCATCTTGGTATCATTTTCTAAGGATGTATTCTTAAAACTCACACCTATTGAACTAACAACACGTGAGATTATTTTTATAACCTCTGATCTTCTAACTTCTAGGGCTAATGGCTAAATAGAGTTATACCCCAATCCATGGTATGGTGTGAGATAAGTTGCATGGCATATTCAATAGGGTTACTTTCAGGAAGTTGATGCATGAGGTGTTTAAGGTGATTTTGAGGATTGCTTCTCCTTGAATCAGAGATAGTATAGTGACTGATCATGTTGATAAGGATGAATTTGTCTATTACACATGATGATTCTCTTGGTTTTTTAAATGAAATGTCTCAAATTTTCATAATAGACTGAAATAATTCAAAACCCTATAACGTGCATTAATTGTTTGAAAGAATTACAATTGTTATAGGATTTTAGAGAGATTAAAGACAAAAAAGTAAATCCACTAAATGGGTTAGATAAGTTCTTCTACCTCAAGTGTTGCACCCCAATGGAACCATTATGTCTGACTTATTCTAACACAAATTCAGGTTTACTATCCCAAGATAAGGTACAATACATGTCTTCTTGTCCTTTGACTAGGTCATGTACATCGTTGTAATGCACCTCAAATCCTATACCTCATATTCCTTAAACGATAGTCTTGGATCTTTTGTTAGATATCTTGAAGCACCCAGTGTTAATGCACCCTGTGGTCATGAGATACCTCGATTTGTAACAGTCAAATATATACTTAAGACAGACTTAACATAAAAAATACATTAAAAAAGTTAGTTTTAGTTCTACGATTTCATTTATATTTATTATTATAGTCTTAAAGTGATGGAACTTATTTGCTTATAAATGTATGTTACTTTTTTTTTATGGATTAGTAGAAGTATGCATAATGAGTTAATTTGATTTTACATTAAAATAAAAAATAAATTAATGTGACATGTTATTAGAAAATAAGAATAAATTTGAATTAATAAAATTGAAAATTTAATTTGAAACAATTTTTTTGGTTTAATTTAGTTTGAATTTGGTTAGGTGAAGTAGTTCTATAAAAAAATTAATAGATTTTATTTTTTTAATTTTTTTAATCCTTACATTATAATTTTTAAATTTAAAAATTTTATATTTCAATCACTTAATTAATATCTTTAAATTCAAGTATTTAAAATCATAATATAATTCTATATATCCTACAGAATGAAAAAATTAAAAAATGTTAATAATGGTTCATTATTTATACCATTTATAAAGTGTAAGAAATAGAAGTAAGCAAATTGACAATAAAAAATAATATTGATTTACTTAGTAAAATTTGCCGATTTTCATATTCCAGTTATTTATAATGTTGGTCATCCGGTGATTATAAGAAATACGACATAGTTTAATGGATAAATAATATAAAATTAATGCCTTATACGAATAAGAAGGAAAGGAATATAGAGAAAATATTTTATTTAAAAGTCCTTGTATTAATAAATTTATTTATCATTGTAGTAAAATTTTAAAAAATATTAATAAATATATAAATGTATAAATATTTTATTTTTATATTTAAAATATTGTGATATATGTTAGTATTATTTAAAAATAATTTTAACACGTAGGATTTAAGTGGACAGGTAAGAGATTTAAAAATCTGCTTGAGAAAAAAACAAAAAATGTGGGGGTGAATATTGAAATTAAAGAAAAGGAAAAGAAGGGGACGCTAGGGATCAACTTCAGTGACCCGATTGCCTCTGCTTACGGAATTTTCTCTCTAGCCCTTTGTATTTCGCTTTGAATTTTCTCTCTCTTATAGGGTTGTGTCTCAAAGCTTTAGAGGAAATGGTAAGAGGACTACTGAACAAGCTTGTATCTCGCTCTCTTTTTGTCGCCGGAAAATGGCAACAACAACAGCTGCGCCGTCTCAATATCCACGAATATCAGGTTTCATTTCTATCTTCACACTCAACACTTTCACTTCATCCATTACTTATATTTGTGTATTTATGCTCTTTTATGTTTGGTAGCAATGAAAAATTTCGGAAAATGTAAACTAAAATCCATTTTGAGGTTTATGTCAAACTTTGTTGCTTTTCTGATGGAAATTCTGAGATCTCTGAGTTTTACGATTTTTGCCACATGGTCAACGGGAATCCACTATATGGGAATGGCAGCCTCCAAACTCTTGTTGTCAATCAACACAAGATGAGTGCTTATAGTTTGAAATAAAAAGAACATTTAGACCGTGCTTAATTTTGATGGAGGATTAATTTTTAGATGTTTCTATTTATGGATCATTTATATGTTATTTTCGGTTCCTTATAGAAATTATGCAGATCTTTGTGTTAGCTCAATCGTGGGAATTACTGGAGTCTATGTTACTTTTTAATTTATGGAAAATAGTTTGGTTTCTGATTATTTTCCCTTCTATTCTTTGGAAACAGGGGGCCGAGTTGATGAGCAAACATGGGATCAATGTCCCCAAGGGTGTTGCTGTTTCTTCTCTCGATGAAGTGAAAAAGGCAGTTCAGGATGCATTTGCTAACCAAAATGAGGTAATTGTCCGGGGGTTGAGGGTGTGTTAATCCTACCCTTGTTTATTTCAGAATGGAGATTCCTATGTTTTATATGTCGGTTATTAGATCATTGCTAACTATAGCTTTGGTGCAGGTGGTGGTTAAAAGCCAAATTTTGGCTGGTGGAAGAGGGTTGGGAACGTTTAAGAGTGGTCTCCAAGGTGGTGTTCATATTATCAAGAAGGACAAGGTTGAAGACATAGCTGGTACCGAAGAATGTCTATTTTCTAATAGGATGTGGTTGGTCTTACATTTTTGCTGTTGTTGTTTCCATTAGAGACAAGCTATCTCTTGTGCATTTTAGTTGAAATCGGTCGTTGAAGAAAACAAATGACGTGTGATCTCATATTTGCATCAAATTGTCTGGTTGTTGAACAAGTCTTGCTGTACCTCTCTTATAATTTAAAAAAAATTCACGTTTTTTAATCTGAACTGAACTAAGGGTCTCATAAAACAGAATAATGTTATTTTTAGGGCTAATCCATCTAAGTCACATTGTTGATGGTTTTAAATAATGCATATGATGCAGTTATTATTTGTGGCAGCCGCCATACTTGTGATTTTTTTGGTCAATATTTTTTTTGTTTATGAGTGTATTTTATCTGTTTGCTCATTGCTATTACAACTTTAATTTAATTCAACATGTATACATTTTATAATTTGTGGCATTGCCATCTATTTTTAAAGTCCCCCCCACCCAAAAAAATGACTCCTAACTCTATACTTGTGTTGCAGGGAAGATGCTCGGGCAAATACTTGTAACGAAGCAGACAGGACCTCAGGGCAAAGTTGTTAGCAAGGTTGACATGGTTTTCCATTATGTAATATGCTTATATGTCTAGAAATACTTGAGATGCTTGTACTTTTTGCTTCCTTTTTTTGTTACTATATCATATAAACCCATTATTAGGCCAAATACATTTTTGATGCCTGTTCTCAGGATTTTTTCTAATTAAAATAAAAATTTGAATGCTCACATATTTGTGTTTTTAATTTTTAATAGTTCAGATCAAATTATGATCAATCATGGATATCTCTATCAATATGATCAGCTAGTTGTTGTACTATCATGGTGTTTTAAGAGTTTTTTAAAATATTGCCAAGCATGAAACTCTGTTTATTTGTACGTTTTCTTAACTTTCTAAATTATATGCCTCCTTTTTGCTCACTGACGGTCTAAATTTCAAGTACTTTAAGACCAACAAACTAGCAGTTAATAACTTTAGTTTTTTTCCCTCTAAACATTTACAGCTGTATTTGTGTGAAAAGTTATCTCTTATCAACGAGATGTACTTTGCCATCACTCTAGATCGAAAAACTGCCGGTCCAGTATGTCATCTGACCTAGTATTATCTGTATTGCTTTTCATCTTATTTTATAGCAAAATGGTTGTTTAACAGGTAATATTATTTTATATTTGCTTAACCTGCCTTGCAGCTTATAATTGCCTGCAGAAAGGGTGGGACCAGCATTGAAGATCTTGCTGAAAAATTCCCGGACATGATAATAAAGGTTTTTAATTTGTTATTTTGTTTTTGATGTTGCTATCCAGACAGATCGACATATTTCTGTTCCTATATTATTGCTATTAATGTAACCCTATATCGGATTTTATTCATAGGTACCTATTGATGTATTCAAAGGAATTACTGATGAAGATGCTGCAAAGGTGATAGATGGTTTGGCTCTCAAAGTTGCTGATAGAAAGGATTCAATTGAGCAAGTGAAAAAATTATATAAGTTGTTCATAGAGTGTGATTGCACAATGTTAGAAGTGAGTGTAACCTTTCGGATTCCAAGATTTGACTGTTAGGACTTAGGCTTTCTATTACCATCTTGGTCCTGAACGTTATTTCTTTGTGACAGATAAATCCAATTGCAGAAACTTCTGATAACCAGCTGGTAGCTGCTGATGCAAAGTTGAACTTTGACGATAATGCTGCATTTCGTCAGAAAGAGATATTCGCTTTACGAGATCCATCACAGGAGGATCCTCGAGAGGTTTGGTTTCCATGTCTTTTTTACCTTTACTATATTCAAAGTGCATATAGTCAGTCTGCTGTCCTTTGACCTTTGTTGCAAAGTATGTTGTTCTCTTCTTAGCTCTTATTGGAGAAGACATAGGGCTGAAATAGAGAAATGAGTGTGAAGGATGACTATCATCACGAGCATTCGCGAAAATAACAACCAATGAATATATACAGTTGCACTAACGTGCAAAAGTTAGCACTGACAATGTCCTATATATCCTTTGACCAAAAAAAAAAACATGACAATGTCCTATATCTTTCTCACATAACAAGTAACGTGGTTGTATTTTATCACATTTCTTTACCTTCTGACAGGTTGCGGCTGCCAAAGCGGACTTGAATTATATTGGCTTGGATGGGGAAATTGGTTGCATGGTTAATGGTGCAGGATTAGCAATGGCTACAATGGACATCATTAAACTTCATGGTGGAACACCTGCCAACTTCTTGGACGTTGGTGGTAATGCTTCTGAAGGACAGGTGATTATATAAGAAAAATATGCTGTATTATTGATTTTTATGTACACAGCCATTTATTCCCCATCTTAAAGTCAATCCATAAATCGTAATTAATTAATTATTATTTTTTATACCAGGGTACTCTTTTCTTTTTGTGTATTCATTTCTATGCATCTAAGTAAGATTATATGTGTGTATGTGTAAAATGTTAAGGGGCATGCACACTCATGTACTTATTCATCTTTCATTATAGCTTGTTGGGTATCGTACTTTTTCTTTCCAAGTGGACAACCTAGACAGTTGCTAAAAATTTGACTTGTTACTTGTCTGCTAAAAGTCTTTTCTTTCTTCTTCATCAGGTGGTTGAGGCATTTAAGATTTTGACTTCTGACGAGAAGGTGAAAGCAATTTTGGTAAATATATTTGGTGGAATTATGAAGTGTGATGTTATAGCAAGTGGCATTGTCAATGCTGCTAAACATGTGAGAACCCCTGCACCTGTTTCCGCGTACATATGATTTGTTTTTATTTTCAGGCCTGTCGAATTTTTGTACATGCCATCATCTACATTAAAAAGAATTGTAAAAAGAAAACCTTCTTCGTTCTTGTTGGCTAATTATTTTCTAACTTGAATAAATATGATTCAAATTATTTTCACTCTTGAATTGTTGGTTATTTTTACATTTGGCCTATTTCGAAACAATTGAATTGCTAGCAGCTAGTTTTTCTAGGTCTCAACTTTGGCTGGGTCTTTTGTCCCAGGTTGATCTAAAAGTTCCAGTTGTTGTTCGTCTTGAAGGCACTAATGTGGACCAAGGAAAGAGAATTTTGAAGGTTATTGTTAACTACTGACTCATGAGAATGAAAATTATTCTAGATTCTTTAGAAAAGAAGCTATATTTTTGTCCAGATAGTAAGTGTTTGTAGAGTGCACTGCGAATGATTACTTGTACTTATTAATGAATCTGCAGGAAAGTGGCATGGCTTTAATTACTGCCGAAGATCTGGATGATGCTGCTGAGAAAGCAGTGAAGGCATACAAATAAGGAAATCCCCACGTTTCATATTGTTTTATCTTGGCAATGATTATTTTTTTGGCTAAACATTGTGCACTAATCGTGCTTTTGCTATTGAAATACACGAGCGTATGGCTTGAGCTAAAACAAGAACAGGTGCTCAAGAAATTTTTCCAAATAATAACTGTCAATAATTTCTAGTTATGTTTTCAAATTTATTTGGATGAAATTTTGAGTTTCAATGGTTCTGTAATGACTGGTATATCTGGGCAATAATTGTTCTTTCTTATTCACTGCTGTTAATTGCAATCATGATATGTGGGGTCCTTTTGTATTGGCTTCCTATTAGCCCAAAACACTGTTTTGCAATATTCAAAAGAATTGCTTCTAAACTTTTGAGAAGCAATATAATGCTTTTATGAGTATATAATTACTTTTGAGGGAAGTAATTTTGAATGCTTGTTCTCTTATTAAAAAAAAAATTACTGAAGTGTCACTCAAAATCACTTTTAATATTTTCATTTCAAATACTTAAATGCTTATCTTAAAATTAGTTTCTTGAAAGCACTTTTAAGAGAAGCACGTTCAAGTGGAGCGTATGAATTACTGCAGTTTGTTTTAGTCATGATCATTTTGTATTTTTGTGTATCCCTCATGCAATTACTTAAAAGGAATGGGTACCAACCAAACATGTCCAGAAGCGATGTATACTCATACATTGTCATGGTGTTAGTCTTCCCTCGCATAAAAATAAACCTTTTTGCCTCCCACCAAGTCTCACCATTATCATCAATTGTTTCCTCTTTAGCTGCCCCTATTCTATAATTTCCCATCTGATCTGTGGTGTTCTACAAATTGTAAAAGTCATATAATTCAAAGCAAAATTTGATTATTGATTGGCCTACAGCCCTACATCAATAATGGTTCAGGGCCCGTAATATAATTTCTCTTGCAAAATATCTAAGTTGACATATTCATGAAATAAAGGGTTAAATGGACTTAAATGGATTTTTGTAAAACAAATTTACGGAGTTAAAACCATATGGTATAACCTCCTTTATAGATAGAATTTTATTTTTAAATTTATTCACAAAAAAAACATGTTTATAATATCACATTCCTAAAATTTGTAACAACAAAACTAATATTTTAATAATATTAACTAAGATTAAATTATACGAAGTTTAACATTAAATAAATTTTAATTATCATAATTTAACTTAAATTATATTTCATTAAACGATTTTAAATATAAAATAATAAATTATTTTCATGAATTAGTTTTCACAAATAACCTCCTATTTAGAAGAACATTTGTTTGCTTTTAGGATCCTAGTGCATGTCTTTTTTTTCTAGTATCTGCATAGGGATTGGGGTGGAGTGAGTTATTTTTTAACCTAATTGAATAACGTGGTTGTTTAAAAATGAAAGAAAAATATATAGTATAAATATAAAATATGTTATTTTTAAAAATTATAAGTTTTAAATAAATATATTTAAAATAAAAAACTTTTCTTGACATAAAAGAGTTGTGGGCCCCTCATGTTTCATGTGATTGGAGAGGTGAAATTCTATGTTACCTTTAAAAATTTCTAATATAAATCGGTATTAATAATATTATTTTTGTTAATATAATTTTTAGAGATATTAGTTTTATGTTTTTTACAAAATATAACAATTGATGCAAGGCAATGGATTCGATTAGTAGCATGACAATAATATTCACTCATCTTTCATTTCAAATTATATAAAAATAGTATTTGGTCTAAAAAAAGATAATGAGTAGTACAGTCATCTTTCACAAAAGGTTTTACTATATAGGCTGTATATTAATTTAAGATTAATTATTTAAGATTTTATTTTTTCTGTATTATTATAATATTTTATTTAATTTAGTTTTATAAAAGACATTTAGGTTTAAAATAAATCTAAGAGAATTTCTTATTTATCTGACAAATTTTTACAATTATATTTCAATATTTATTATTATCAAATAATCATTTTTTCAATCACGATAATTAAACTTAATGTAAATTGTAATATAAAATTATTAAAAAACGTTAGTATATATTTACTAATAAATCAATTTATTAGTTATAATTTAGTTTCTAAATATATAACGTATTTAATCGTTTAGATGCTGTTTTGAATAATATTATTTTTTATTCAATAAAATTTTTACTATTTATTATATATATATATATATTATAATTATAAAAAACCTTTTGAGCAAAAAAAAAAAAAAAAGAGTTGATTCCTAATCCACTAAGAACACGACTTGTGTAGGTATGGTCAGATGTGTGATTAGTTAGGTGTCATTTTCACGGGACAAGTCGGCAGCTACGGCTTGGGGCTGCATATTCCGCAGGTTAATGTCGGCTTCGCCGGCTGTTAACTTTTACGGTTTCCCAAGTAACGCTAAAAGAAGTCTCTCTTCGAATAACCGCTCTTAAAATTCATTATTTCTAAAATATATTTTTAATTAATAATATTATTTTTTTCTTTTTATTAGTCTAAAAAAATATTTCATCACATATTATAATACAAATAAATATTTTTTAATACTTTATAGATTACAATTTTATAATAATTATGATTAACCTTATAATTTATTTATATATATATTTTTTTGTTAAATATAATTATTTCAATGTAATTATATATTAGGGTAGATATGAATTTTCTTTTACCCTTCCATTACGCTCGGACTGATTTACTTTGTACGATATAGACAGCTAGCTAGTAGGCTTTTAAATTCTGTTAGGGTGAGGAAAAATCTGTCATTTCTGATTTTGTTTTTCCGATTACCGATTTATGTTAGTCTACGTCCTTTACGATTTGAAGTTTACACTGTACAGACATACACTTTTCTTAACTTTTGTTTCTTTGTCTTTGAGTGTTTCTTTTTCCTTTTCTTTTATCTTTTTCTTTTGTCAGGGTTTTCATGAGAAGCTCTTCTTTTTTTGCGGTGCGGTAGAAATATTTGATGATATCTCAAAATAACAAGAAACAAGCATTTTATAATATAGAAAAACATATCTTTTAAAACTTATATTATTAGAAAAAATGTAATTTTAAATTAAAATATATTTATTTAAATTTATTTAATGTTAAATTTTTTAAATATTTTTTATCCACTATCACGTAATTTCAAAACATAAAATGATAACATAATACGAATATAACTTATATAAACGATTAATTTACACCTTATTTTTCACAAATGAAATTTTTTTTATTCTTCCTTTTGAATTCGATTCTCAAATAACAGTAGCTTCCTATTATTAAAGGGAGCCAAAAAAAAAATCATTAAAGGCTTCCTAGCTATTATCCAGAACATGAATGGATTCCCCAGATTTTCAATAATTAATTATTTGGTTAGAAATAAATAGCTACAAGATCTCAATTGATTGGAGAATTTTCCTGCAATTCTTTTTGGATGGATTCCATTTTTGTTCATTAAGCTTTGCGTAAATTCTTCCATCATTGAGTTAACAAATTTTATACTGAATTTTTCCCTTTCTTCCTCTAGTTGATCCAGTACTACAGTACTATTGTAACGTGCAGCGGAAAGTTAACATTTTTAATAATATAAATTACAATTTTACAATAATATAAAATTAACATATAATTTAATTTAATAAATATATTAATTAAATAAATAAATATAATCAATTTTAATTACGAAATAAATATAATTAGTAATATAATCGTATTTAAATTATATATATTTTTAAAATTTATTAGATAAAAAAGAACAAAAGACACAAATAAATACAGATAATCGAATTCGTAAATTCTTTTTTTTACTTGTTAACTTGTTTCATAGATAAATGTAACAAAAAAAAAACATATTTTTCAAATAAAGTAATATATAAATAAATTTGCTTATATTTCCCGCTTTATAAAATAAACGTGCATTTGATGTTTTTAATTAAAGAAGTGCACTAACTCTACGATGGTTCCAAATGAATGTTAACCGTATTAATAATATTCTTAATTATATTTTTATTTTTTTATTTTTTTAATAATATGTATTAAATTTTAAGTTAAAAAATGATATAAATAAAAATAAAAATATTATTAATGCTACTTATTTCATAATTTAACAAAATTCTAGGTAGAAAAAAAAAAGAGTTCACACTTTTTTACCATGACCAACAACCAATAATAGTACCAAGTAGTAACTATTCTGGCAACAATCCCACCACCACTCACCACTCACCACTCTTGTTCTGCATTTTTCTGTGTCAGAGATCTCCCTCAGTACTCTTTCACCATTATTCTCCAACATCCCTGTCCTTCTCTATTCTCTTCTCTCTTCTCTCTCCCATTTCCAATCTTTCCTCTTATTATATATTTACTACACTTACCACTCATTTTGTCAAGAACCCTATCTATCTCTTCATCTTCTCTTTTGCCAATGGCTCTGTTTCATTCAAATCTCACTTTTATCTTCTTTTCATTACTTTTCCTCACTGTTTTCTTTACCCTTTTGCCCATTTCGCTCGGGCAAGACCTTCCCGTTCTCAACTCAGCTGAACAACACGCGGTTTACTCTGTTCTTGAGTCTATTAACTCAAATATTCTTTGGCGTTCTCTCTTCACTGATGATCTCTGTTCTTCTGCTCCCCACGGCGTCGTTTGTGACTACTTTTCCGACGATGACGACCCTTCTTCGGCTGAATCGGTTCATGTCACCGAATTAAGTTTTGGGTTTGTCTCGGATTATACTCCGAACCCACCTTGTTCTGCCAACTCTACGCTCAGTCCACTTCTCTTTAGCTCTTTCAAGTATCTTCGGAAGCTTTTCTTCTACAAGTGCTTTACTGAGAAGCGCGTTTTGGTTTCTGATATTAAGCCGGGTTATGCCTCAACTCTGGAGGAGCTTGTGTTGGTAGATAATCCGTCTTTGGTTGGGTCTTTGAGTGGAATTCTTCGTAATTTCACGAGTTTGAGGAGGGTTGTTCTGACCGGAAATGGAGTTTATGGGGATATCCCAGATGTGGTTGGTGATTTGATCAGCCTGGAAGAGCTTACGCTTTCGAGAAATAAATTAAGTGGTGAAATGCCAGTGACTTTGGCTCATTTGAAGAAACTGAAGGTTCTTGATTTGAGCAACAACTACTTTGAAGGAAGTGTTCCAGAAGCTATGGGTAACCTCGTGGAGCTTTTTAAGATGGACTTAAGCTTTAATGGGTTTTCAGGTAAAATACCAGAGAGTTTGAAATCTTTACAAAACTTGGAGTTTATGGACTTAAGCTACAACCGTTTTGGTAACTTTGGAATCCCCCTGTTTTTAGCTGAAATGCCCAGATTAAGAGAGTTGTTTATGAGTGGCAACAAACTGGGAGGGCAAATTCCAGAAATTTGGGAAAATCTTGAGGGTATTTTGGGAATTGGATTTTCAGACATGGGACTGATGGGAAAAATTCCTCCTTCAATGGGATTACATCTGAAAAGTCTCTGTTATCTGGGTCTTGACAATAACAAGCTTGAAGGGACAGTACCTGAGGAATTTGGGCTTTTAGAGTTTGTGAATGAGATTAATTTGGAGAAGAACAACTTAAGCGGTAGAGTCCTATTATCAGCCAAGTTTTCTTCTAAAATTGGACACAATCTTAAGTTGGGAGATAATCCAGAACTTTGTGTTGAAGAAGCAGCTTTCATTTCAATTAACAAAACCAGAAATTTAGGTCAATTAAAGATGTGCAAGAAACCTCATAGACCCAACCCTGCTCTTCTCAATAATGGGGTTTCTCCAATTCATGATGTTTATTTCTTGCCCATCTGTTTAGTGTTCTTCAGTATGTTTGTTTCTCTTTATTACTAGGAATATTAGAAACCACATCCCTTCTTTTCTTTATCTTTTTTCCCCTTTTGTTCCTATCTGATTTTTCTCTTTTTTTTGAACTTTGATCTGTGGGATTAGATTGTTAAATATAGTTTTATTAGGCCTAACAAAAGAGTAGAAAAAGGAACAGATTATACTGACCAGGAAGTAAATTTGGGATGTTAAAGTGACTGGCAAAAATGTAACCTGTGAGTTCTGTCAATGAAAAGAGTAACTATAATTATCATAGTTTCTATGTTATATCATCATGAACTTTTCGCTTAACATTTTCAAATTTGGTAATTTCTTCATTATTTTACTTCTTGTAACTTAAAATAGCTAGCATGGTCCTCGTGGTGCTGATTTTTACAAATATAATTTGTTTTTTTTTTTTTGGGGAATTGTTGTATACATTCATTATTTTATTTTGAGCTATTTGAACTACAAGAGAAGAAATGATAAGGCAACTTGCCCATAACATGCATTGTCCTTATTTCAAAGAACACTTCAATGTTATTCCTTTCTGTATATTCTAATACAATAAATTTTCAGTCAAAATTTCATTATTCAAATTTAATTTTCTTTTACTTTCTCAACAAATGTTACAATTTTCTGTGAAACTATAGAGAACTAACTAGTAGAACAAAATCTTCCTTCTCGTTCCAGCCTACATAAACAAACCAATAATAATATATTACGTGAATGAAGAAGAAAAGGAATTGCAGTCTCAAAGGATTTCAAGAAAAAGATCTTATCCTAAGCTTCTATATAAATGGTTTTTCAAATGGGTCAGGTACAGAATCAGAGCGGGCTAGTTGGTCTGAAACTTGGGCTTTTGATCTTGTTTTTGGAGAGCCTTCAACACAATTTTCTTTAGATTTCTTTCTCCTGGTTTTCTTTGGGATGGCTGGTGGGTTTCTTGCTGATACATCACTTCCAGTGCTTGAATATTCCAGGGATCTTCGTGTCATATTTTTGGGGCTATCCATTGAATCCCTATTTGAATTCTTCGAGGAACGCCTCTTCGTCTTCTCCGACTTTTCCCTAGCTGGCGAATCACTTCCACCACCTCGTCTGCCTGTTGGATGTTGCCGCCTTGATGATTGTGGTATGTCACCGTCTCTCCCTGAAGAATTTGATGAGGATCTTGTTGATCTCCGATGTGAACCTACATATGTCAAAATTATTTTAAATATGTTTTAATAATACCGTAATTTTATGTGAAAAAATTTGATTCAAATTTGTATTTCCTTACCTTGATGTTATAAGTAAAAGAAAAATATTTTTTTTTTTTATTCAATGCCACTGCAACTTATTTTACTTCTTATTGATGAAAAAATGTAATACAGGGAAGGGACTTTTGTAAAGGACTAATTAAAGTGTAGGATTGGTAATGGAAGAAAGGTCCATCTGTATGGTTATCCTTGGCTTTCTTATATTGGGATATTAATTTTACTAAAATTTCAACAAAAAACATTACATATAAATTCTTTAATATATGGCAGAGATATCTTATGTTAAAAGCTCCTCCTATTGGTTAACATAACAGAGCATAAAAGGAGATTGTTCAACATAATTGAAGATATGGAGGCTGGTTATAGTAATACTGATAAGCAGAGTTAGTGGAAACGCATTTGGAGTTTAAATGTTTCAAAATAAGATTAAAGGTTCTATATGAAAAGTTAGTACTGAGATTCTACCTGTGTACGTATATTAATATCTTTAAAAGGAAAGTTGTGGATCACTATCCTTGGTTCTCAATTTGTAATAGTGTTGATGAAGATGGAGCTCATGCTATATGGAGGTGTAACGGTGCTAGAAAAATATGGTACAAATCTATTTTTTAAACACTTATGGAACAACCTTATATAGTTTGCAATTTACAGATATATATGGAATAATAGTATGTGGCTACGTACGTATAACTCTTGCTTGGTCCAACATACTGGTTTTCAAAGCCCAAATAAAAAGGAAGAAATGAAGTTTGTGTACATAACCAAGAAAATTAAGCTGTTTGTTATACGAAGATTAAAGACATTGTAGGTTTAGGAATTGTAACAAGAGATACATAGGTTTAGGGATTGTAACAAGAGATACAGGAGGATCAATATACATATTGTGGGCAATTGTTACAATTATTTTATAATTAATGAAATTTTTATTATATAATAATAACCTTAAAATATAATTAAATATAAGATTAAAAAATCATTTCATTAATTACTATGATATATATTAACCAAAGTAATTGAATCAGTATTAATATAATAATGGAAAGAAGTACTTATCTTACCTTGGGAGGCCAATTTAAAGGTACCATCAGCTTTAGCTTCACCAGAACCACCATTCCCATATCCCTCTGGTTCTTTAAATCCGTTCATCTGAAGCAAAGTACGACATTAATTATACTGGTTTATGCTAATTAATTACACAAATGAAACTAAAACTAAACAAATAAAAAGAACAAAGTTTTGGGTTTGATATTTTTAATCATTATAATAAAAATAGAAAAAGAAAAGAAAAAAAAATTACCCAGCTTGGGGAAGTTACAGAAGGACCATCCCATCCTATATGAGCTACATGTTTTACATCAGTTGGAAAACCAATCTGCAAGTCATTATTTTTTTGGTCGTTTTCTACAAAATAATCACATAATTATATGTAATTTAAATAGAAACATTCAATCAAAAGAACTAGTTTGCACTTCATTTACATTAAGAACATTAATTAATTTGAAGATAAAGATTAAAGAGAGAGAGAGAGACATCAATCTCATTATAATTAATGCTCATAAAGAAACTGAAAAAAATAAAAAATTTAATAAAGTAGGTACCAAATATTTGAGAGATGTATCTAAGACCTTTCAAGAGGCCCTTCATCTTCATATTATTGTTAGACATTTGAACAATTAAGACAACACTCTCTTTGGGAATTTAAAACAAATTAACAAGTATTATATATTTCTTGAAAAAATATGTATATGAAATTTGTCTTTGTTTTTGTTTTTCTTCACTACAACAAGTTTTTCATAGTTCCCATAATTTAAATTCGACTAGTGTTTGAATTTCTTTGTAAGATAAGAAATTAAATTCATAAAGAAAGAGAAGAAGGGGGTTCAAAATCTAGATAGAGTACTAAAACAAACAAAATGCTGTTTAAAAGCAAAATAAACGTTCAATTCATAGATTTGGTGGCTATTATTTATTTAATTAATTTTGGGTCTCTACCAACAAAGCAAAACCAAAAATACATGTTAATCTTCGGTTTGAGAAGAATGTTGACAATTGCTAAAGTTAGAAAGTATTTAGGGGTCTTTTACTCATGAGGTTATTTATTATTATTATTATTATTATTATTATTATTTTAAAATAAAGATGAAAGATTTTATTTAAATATGAATTAACAATATAATAGGATATAAAGTTTAATTTTTTAAATACATCTAAGTTATAATTAAAAAGATTAGATTAACCAATAGTTATCTTATATGATCTATTAGAGAATTTTTTTTTATTCATTTGGTATTCATTAGGGTTGTAAACACGAAGAACGCTGAAAAGAACTTGTATCCATCCTCACTTAAATTCTTGTAATATATAATGGGAATTGTTTATATTTATTTAATACTATACATAATTTTCTTTTTTTTTTTAAGAATTGACACACTTTTTTTTGTGCTATTCATAAATTTACATGTTTTTATATTAAATTAATTAATTTTTTTTTACATTACAAGTAGTTATTGTTAATAATTAATGTGATCGATAATAATTAATTAAAATAATATAATTTATTTTATCTTGTTATATAATTACATGAAATATAAATTATTATATAACAATAACTCGTAGTATAAAAACAATTTAATATTACCACAATAATTTCATAAAGTTTCATTTTCTTAAAATACTAACTTCATTTATTAAAAAAAGCTTTATATTTTCAAAATAATACTAAATGGTAGATTAATTTCAAGTGAGTTGTCCGCCCAATGATATGGAGCGAACTTCGTCTAAACAAGGGCAACAGTTGGAAGTAATATAGCAGTTGATGCCACATCTTTTCTTGAAATTTTTTATCTTTATTAAAAAACAAACGGCTTAGACTAAAAAGATGTACCACCACTTTCCAAAGACTTTCTCATCAACTTAGATTCTATAAAAACTATATGAAGTTGTTTCATGTAAATTTTAAGAAAAATAAAATAAATTTAACATTATTACAATAATTGAAATTGTTGTTGTCACGAATAATTCATTAATGATAATTTTATCAATAATAATAACACTCAGATATAATTAATTATATTGATATGATAGACAATTCACACATTTTTATTCTAAAAATAAAAAAAATAATTATGATAATATCTTAAACAAAAATAAAAACGTTACATAATTTTTGTATTATTTGAATAAAAGTTGATAACTCTATTAGTATATTTTTTATGCTTAATATTTGTTTATTTTATTAAATAAGTAATATTTTTGGTATTACAAATATTAAAATATGATTTTTTTAGTGAAAGATTATAAAAATATATATTTTTTTAAAATTTTTCTATGTTGAAAGGGTTGAATCCAAGTATTAGAAAGTCAAATATTCAAGCTAAACAATTTAAACTAAAACAGTGATGTTTCAAATGATGCAAACAATTAGACTATTCAGCAGATTATCAACATAGTGTCTTCATTTACATCTTAGATTGCTTATTGAAGTTGTGGATTTATTCAAGTTCAATGGTGTGATCGAGGAGAAGTTTAGGCTCAGATTATTTTCTTACTCTTTGTGAACTGTGCTTAAGCTTGACTAAACTCCAACAAAAAATGCCAAGCTTAGAAACGACGTTACCCCTTACCAATAAATTGAAAGGATTCTTTATATGAAGTATGGAAATATTCAAAGAATTACTAAGAAAATGCCATCACCATGGTATTCTTCATTGGATCCAAATGAAGACTTTCTACAATAATTTCAATGCTAAAACAAGAACCATTGTTGATAGATTCGCTAATAAAGCTATGTTAGCCAAATCTTACAATCAATGACCAATAAATAGAATAGTAGCCATAAGAAAAGTACCCAAAATGTACGAGGTAAATGATGTCACGACATTTACAACTCAAGTGTCATCTATAGTGAATCTTTTGAAGGATCAAAACTTACCAACGAGTATAAACTAGCTAGTGAATCTTTTGTGGTAGAACTCATTTGTTTAACAATTGTCCAAATAATCCTGAATCAATATGCTATATGGGTAATGTGGTCCAAAACAATAATCCGTACTCGAACACATATAACCGAAGATAGAGACAACATCCAAATTTTTCTTGGAGAAATAACAAAAAGAAATTCAACCATTAATAATTTCTACCACCTGGTTTTCAACAACCACAATAATCCCAAGCCCAAGAAAAAGAAGCCACCTAGTGAGGATAACACAAATACTTTAATGGAGATGATGAAAGATTTCATCCAATCAATAAATATAAAAGTAAATCGCCTAGGATCCATTCAAAGGGCTTCTATTTGGAATTTAGAGACCCAAATGAGGCAACTTTCTCAGGCCATAAGTCAAAGACTTCAAGGTAACCTTACAAGTGATACAATTATAAACACAAGAAGAGAACGTAATGAGCATTGTAAAGCCATAGCCTTAAGGAGTAATAAAATTTTGGATGAGACTAAAAATGATAAAGAGAAACAGGAAACTAACAAGGATAAGGAGGAATTAATGGATAAAGAAAGCATTGAAAAAGAAATAATTTAACCAAAGAAGACCAATCTCTACAAACCCACCATTTTTTTCTCAAATACTGCAAAAGTAAAAGTGAGACATGCAATTTTCAAAATTCCTAGAAATCTTTAAGAAATTGCACATAAACATACCATTTGTAGATGCACTTAAACAAATGTCGTCTTATGCCAAATTTATTAAGGATACACTATCAAAGAAAATGAGGCTTAGAGATCATAAAACAATAACCTTGATTGAAGGTTTTAGTGCCATCTTTCACAGAAAACTATTATAAAAATTGAAAGATCTAGGTAGTTTTGACATCTTTTGCACTATTAGAAACATCTATTTTGGAAAGGCAGTATATGACTTGGGTTCTAACATTACCCTTTTGCCATTATCAATTTTCAAGAGATTAGGGGTTGGTAATGCCAAACCTATTTCAATAACATTGCAAATGATAGACATATCTATCAAAAGAGCCCGAGAAGTGGTACAAGATGTGCTGATAAAAGTAGACAAATTCATCTTTCCAATAGATTTCATTGTGTTAGACATGAAGGAGAACCATGACATTCCTATCATACTTGATCGTCCATTCTTAGCAACCAAAAAAGCATGTATTAATGTACAAAAAGGTGAGCTTATAATAAAAGTGTAAGATAAACAAGTAACATTTAATGTGTTTAAAGCAATTAGATTTTCTGACGCTGATAATGCTAGTGATTGCTTTCGAATAGATGTAACTGATGAGTAACCACTTATGTGCTTTATAACACGTGCTCTAAAGATGCTTTAGAGTATGTGCTTGTTAATTCTATGAACACACATGCTAATGAATACCATGACACTCACATAGGCACACATATTCGTACTGGTAGTCAAAACTTATTGAACCACCCCCACTTAAAACTGTAACATATGATACTATGAACAATGACATAGATTCACCATAAAACAACCTAACCTATTTTAATGTTGAAATTATGGAATTAATGGTTGATATTGTGGAGTGTGTGAACTTTTGAAGGACATGCCTCTTATGTATGTATCAAATGTGTTTGTGGAAAGCTCAAGGCTCAAACCATCCATTGAAGAGCCACCCAAATTAGAGTTTAAACCTTTACCAACTCATCTTTGTTATGCAATTTTGGGTGATGATAAGACATTTTTAGTCATAATCTTTACTAGTCTAAGTATTAAGCAAGTAGAAGCATTATTGAAGGTGCTAAGGAACTTCAAAAGATTTATAGGTTGATATATTACCAATATCAAAAGAATAAGTCTATCCATGTGTATGCATAAAATCTTTAGAGGATAGAGCTAAACCCACCAGGGATGCACAACGTCGATTAAACCTCACTATGAAACAGGTGGTCAAGAAGGAATTTTTCAAGTACTTAGACACGAGCATCATTTACCCAATATCAAATAATGAATAAGTAAGCACAGTTCAATATATACCAAAGAAAGGAGGAATCATTGTGGTGGAAAACGAGTTAATATCTACCAGGATTGTCACAGAATTGAGAGTATGTATGGATTTTCGTAAAGTGAACAAAGTTACAAGGAATGACCATTTCCATATCCCTATCCCATTCATAGTTCAAATTCTTGATAGATTTACTAGGCATTCTTTCTTTTGCCTTCTAGATGGATACTCCAATTATCACCAAATTTTCGTGGCACCTAATGTCTAAGAAAAGACCACATTCATGTATCCTTATGGAACTTCTACTTTTAAGAGAATGCAATTTGGATTATGCAATGCACCTGCGATATTTCAATGATGCATGATGTTTATTTTCTCAAACATAGCAAAAAAGCATCAAGAAATCTTCATAGATTATTTTTCGATCCTTGGAAACACATTCGATGAATGTCTACGTTATCTCTCCCTAGTGCTACAAAGATGTGAAGAAACAAATTTGGTTTTAAACTGTGAGAAATGTCATTTCATGATACATGAAGGTATAATTTTAAGCTACAAAATCTTAGTTAATGGTATTGAGGTGAATAGGGCTAAGGTAGAAGTGATTAATAAACTATCATCATTTACCGGTGTACAAGAAGTAAGAAGTTTTCTTGGGCATGCGGGCTTTTATTGTAATTTCATAAAACATTTTTCCCAAGTCTCCAAATCCTAGTGCAATCTTTTGAAAAAAGATATACTTTTCAAATTTGATGATAAATGTTTAGAGGCATTCTAAGTGCTTAAAGATAAACTAGTGTCAACACTAGTTATAGTCACACTAGATTGGAGAAAGCCTTTTGAGTTGATGTATAATGCAAGTAATTTTTCTATTGAGGTTTTTCTTGGAAATCGAAGAGAAAATTTTCCTTACCATATATTATGCAAGCGAGACAATAAATAATGCTCAAATGAATTATGCTACTACAAAGAAAGAGCTCCTTGTCATTGTGTATACCTTTGAGAAATTTAGATCTTATATGGTTGGAACCAAAGTGACTATCTACATGAATCATTTTGCAATAAAGTAACTCATGACAAAGAAAGATGTCAAACCAATATTGATGAGATGTGTTCTCTTTTTACAAGAATTTGACTTGAAAATCCATGATAAAAAAGAACATAAAATCAGATAGTAGACCAACTATCTAAACTGAAAAGGGAAGCAAAAATGGATGAAAACATGATGATTAGGGAATCCTTTTCAGATGAGCAACTCTTTTCAGTAGCTCAAATAGAAATCCAAAGGTATGTAGACATTGTAAATTTCCTAGTTGTCATCATTCTTCCATCAAACCTCACATGGCAACGAAAGAAGAAATTATTCCATTATAATAAACAATATTTTTGGGATGACCCTTACCTCTATAAAAAATGCGATGATGGTATTTTCAAAAGATGTGTCCCGTATGATGAAGTTGGAAGTATTCTTTACCATTGTCATAGCTCAAACTATAGAGGTCACTTTGGGAGCTCAAAAATAATAGTTACTTCAATCTAGTTATTTTTGGCCCACACTATTCAAAGATGCTTATATTTATGTAAAGATGTGTGATAGATGCCAATGGATATGTAATATTCCAAAAGATATAAGATGCACCTAAATAGTATACTTCAAGTGCAACTATTTGATGTTTGGGGCATTGATTTTATAGGACCATTCTCTTCATCATTTGGTAACTTTACCAATATGTACTTGTAGAAGTGGATTATATGTTAAAATGGGTAGAAGCCATAGCTAGCATTAAATGTGATGCTAATGTTGTCCTAAAATTTATGAAGAAAAACATTTTCATTGGGTTTGGAACTCCTAGGATCATTATTAGTAATAGAGGTAGTTAATTTTACAATAGAACCTTTAAGTCTTTATTGTAATAGTATAGGATTAAGCATAACGAGTCTACCCATTACCATCCCCAAACAAGTGGGAAAGCGGAGGTGTCTAATAGAGAAGTAAAAAGAATTTTGAAGAAAACTATGAATATCTCTAGGAAGGATTGGTCATCTAAGTTGGATGACAATTTATAAGTGTACAAAACTGCATTTAAAACACCAATTGGTACCACTTCATATAGGCTAGCTTTATGGAAAGGCATGCCACTTACCGCTAGAATTTGAACACAATAAATATTGGGCATTGAAATAGTTGAATATGTCCATAGATGCAACTAGTGAGAAAAGAATGCTACAAATAAATTAATTGGATGAACTATAGTGTAATGTTTATGAGAATACGAAGCTTTACAAAAAAAAGATAAAAAGATAACATAACAAGAAAATTATGCACCATATATTTGAACCGGGATATAAAGTATTACTTTACAACTTAAGACTCAAATTGTTTCCGAACAAACTAAAGAGTACATGGTCAGGTTCATTCACCATCGCTAAGGTAACTAACCATAGAGTCATTGAATTTGAAAACAAAAAATAAAGAGTAGTTCATGGTTAATAGACATAGAATGAAGCACTATCATGGAGATAAATTATCAAATGAAGCATTTGTGATAACCTTGGTAGATGCACCTTAAAAGTTGATATAATCGTCTAGTCAAGGATGTTAAACATGACACTGATTGGGAGATAACCCAACGTTATTTTACTTATATTTTTATTGTATATGTTTTGTAGGTAAATAAATATGGAGAGCAATGACACAATAAAATTGAGTAGTTACAACGACAAATGTGTTGTGTTAAGCCTATGAAAGTTTTCTTTCCTTTTACTTCATATTAGGGACAATATACAATTTAATTCCGAGGAGAAAACTTCATTCTCTGCTTTAGTGTTTAGTATGCATTTTTAATTTTTAGAAAAATTTTAATTTTTAGTATAACTTTAATCATGATTTGGGTAGAATTTTATAAATATATGAAAACCAAATACATGCATGCTTGATATGAAACATATGAACACAATGATAAAAATTAGTTGTCATAACTAGGATAAGGAATGTAGCATGCTCGTTAAGATACTTGCATTAATCATGTGATATACATGTTAGTTTTGATTAGATTGATTCAATTTTTTATGCAAATATTTATAATTGATTTTGGTGTGCTTATTGAGAGAAAATTTGTGATGAGTTATACGAGTTGATGAAATCTACCATGTTTTAGAATCTATTTAATCATCCATTGAGAAAAAAATTCTCAATAGTATTTAGCAAGAGAGATTATTTATGTCTTAATTGGATGGATTGAGCCTTTTAACTAGGCTAACCATTATTAATATCTTTAGTCACTCATTTAAGTCTAATTAAGAACCTTTCATATCTTTAAGTTACATGTTAAACCTAGCCAATAAGAATTATCATTACCCTTCTACCTTTAGCTTATACAAAAAGAAAATGCAATCATGTGTTATGCTATAGGATGAGGTTAATTGTGATGCATCCTATTAAAAAAACTCACAACACAATGATCCATTTCTAAACAAAAAGAAAAAAAAAAGTTTGGGGTTATGAAGTTACAAGAAGTTATAAAATAAAAGAATATGAAAATAATGATAAGATATGGTACACTAAAAAAGCAAGTAAAAGTTCAATTAGAGTTAAATATTACATGATGAATAAAAAGAAAGCTAAGGTGTGAAAAAAGTCTAAATTTCTTCATTTATCTACTCCTATCTAGGCCTTACATTACAAACATGTAAAACATGTAAAGCCCTTATTGATTTTTAGCTAAGTGTATATTTACATTAGTAGAAAAGGTTGTGAAAAATAAAATTATAAAATTTGTTCTAAGATTTAATCGACTAGAATGTTCATGTAAGTTGATTTCATGAATGCATTGGATGATATCATGTGCAACACACACAAATCAATTCGTCAAAAATCTTGTATACCCTAGTATTGATGGAACATTGATTGATGAATATGTGAATCTCCTCGTAATGAAAATTGTACGACTTTTAAGAGAATATTTTTTGTTAAATATGCACGTATTAATAAATATATATTTATGAAGTTACAACCCATGTCATTTTATCATGTTAGACTTTACTTGACTTAAGCGCAAGTAAAGAGTTAAGTTTAGGGGTGTGATAACTCTATAAAAGTTGAATCATCAGTGCACTTTTTTACTTAATATTTATTAGTTTTATTCAATAAGTAGTATTTTTGGGGTTAAAAATATTAAAATATAAACTTTCTAATGAAAAAGAATGAAAATATATTTTTTTGGAATTTTTATGAATTTTTTTATGAATCTTTTAATATAGAGCCAATTATGATAGGACATGTGGATGTCACGCAAGCAAAGAGAAACCAATCGGAGTGCACCGTATGTACTAGTTGATGCAGTCATTGTCATGTGTCGTCACAACGTTCACTCCGAGTTTTGCAGAGAAATCAACGAAAATGCTATGCATCGTTATAGGATTCGTCCATTTATTCCACTAAAATGCCACGCAATCTGGATAAGGGAATCATGGTGCGCTACTTATCGTTGACTCAACCGTGTTGACCAACACCATTTTGCTTCGCCACGCGTCACGTGCTGATTTGTTCCATGTTACTCACTTGTCATATTTCGTGATCCAATTGACCAGAACTATTTAATTTCCTTTTTTATCTCAACCTTTAATTTAAAACTGATGTGACGGTCTAAATTTCATCTAAGCCTAATTTAGCCCAATAATTTCATCAGAAATAACCAACCATTTATTGCATATTTTTTATTAGATTTTAGAGTTGTCAAGAAAAGAGATGAGTTTAAGAGAAGACACAATTTAGTAGAGATTCAAGAGAATATCAGTTTCTATAATTCAAAAGATTGATTGTATTATTTCTTCTTTTTTATTTATTAATTTGTATATCTTTCTTATTGAAAATATAAGATATATGAATTCAATTATGTTTAGCTAATTTATTAATTTAGAGTTTTTATGAATCTAATTTTTTATATGTGATGATCTAATATTTTACCATTATTATAATTTCAATTTAAGTATATTATTTAATCTAATTTTTATGTTATTAATTTTTTAACCACAATTAATTTATAGAAATAATTAAATAAATTTGAAAAAATTATTTAATTATTTGTCTTAATTAAATATCATACATAATTTTTAAACAAAAATATATTATTCTTATGTATATAATTCATACTTGATTAACTTAATGAGTTGTTTGTACTTTAATTGACATGAAAATATAATTAAACTAATTACTATATAATATATATTGTACTTAAAAAATACATGTTACGTTATATTGATAGATTCAATTGATTATGTATTTGATTGATAATTATATTAAAATATTTTATTGATTCACATACTTAAAAAATTGAGAGATTTAAATATTCTTATATATTTTTTATATATATTCTTAATTGATAATTTTAATTAATTAATTACTTACTATATAAATTTTAGTTCTTTTATTTTTTTTTCTCAAACACAATAAATTAATTTTAAAATTAATTTATAATAACATAATTTACAAAGGAATAATATTTTATTATCATTATATTCCTTGTTTGAATACATATATTTGCATATCCATAGTACACAATTCGAGCAATCATAGGGCCTAGATTATTAACTTCTTTATCAAATTATTTTACACATTATTCTAAAAATGGGTGTAAAATTAGTATTATTGCAATAACTTATGAAGATAACAATAAAATAATAAACATAACAACATTTGTGGATTTTTTTTTTCTCCTTCCCTTACTCCAAAAGAGAGGCGGAAACGCAAACAATACAAGCTCAAAACCTCAGTTACAAAATATTCTTAATGCGGATATAGGTCGGATGTTTCTTTGATGTCAACTTTCCCAAAATGTAAAATCTAGATATCAGTAAACAACACAGGGTTTTCTATGAGATAGGCCAAAGGTGGGGTAGAGACAAAACACAACCTAAATGAAAATCCAAGCTAAAAAAAGCCGCCTTAGCTTCTGTTCAAAGCTTGCCATCGACATGTCATCATAATCTGAGTGCCACGGACATTTACTGGCATTTGAGTAGGTGATGCTCGGTAGTTATCTAAGGCATCTGGTTCTGCTGCTTGAACAGAGAATATCAAGTCCTTCAGGTATTCCAAAGAAGAATAATGCAAAAATCTAGTATTTGTTTCAAATCTAATGTTCTGCCTACACAATAAAATACTATCATGGTCTAATGGAAAGTACAAAGTTTTATGTAACTTGTTTATGCATACAGAGACAGATCAACTAAATACGGAATAGAGCTTAGTATTGAAGAATTGAAGTGTGTACCTTGCTCACGTATTTCTTGTGAATCTTCAATGCTTCTGCACATGCTTTTTTAGCATCCAGACTTCTTGTTGTGTTACCTATGATCTAGACAGAACCAAACTGTCAGATAGATGAAGATGGAGGAATGCAACTTATGAAGTAGATAGACAAACGTCGGGAAAGAGAGCAACCTGAACAACATCATCCAGACCCTTTGCCTCTTTTAAAAGTTGCTTGTTCTTAGTCTCAAGAACACTTGCAACAAGAAAAACTGCGAAGGCATTACTATGATGATCCGTACAACCAGTCTTTACATAGTTCTTCTGAAACTTTCCACATTGCTTTAGCAATTTGCTGTCTACTTTAGGACAACTACCCGTATCAGCTTTGTTTGACCCCTCAAATGAGGAGAAACTTTTTGGATTGTACTCCATAGCCCACATAAGCTGAAACCAATCTATATTACTCTCTTAGAATAAGATCCGGCATTAAAAGAAAATTTAGAAACTTGCATCAAGATTCTTAAAACCCCGTGCGCCAATGCAAGAGCTATTGATTGGCATACATAACTGACTACTGAAAAAAGAAAAAGAAAATAAATATTCAAAATTAGTATATAGCAGTTTGCTCTTACCTCCCAAAGATACAACGAATCCACAAAAGAGAACTCTCTCCTGAAAAGCACCATCAGCATCCGAAATGCAAATAAATACTGTCCACCATCCAGATCCTCTGTCAAGCCAAAGAAAATAGAATTTAGTAGACCAAGAAAGATGCAAGCAAAGTACAAGAATGAACCAAAAAGGGTTACAACTAAAGTACAAATATATGCTTACCAAGGTGTTGATGAAGTTTAGGATCAATGGCTTTGATTATTTGTGATAAAGTACTCAACTGAGTTTGCACACCCATTGAACCAGTAGTAGTCCGGAAGTTTTCTCTCTATAGTCGATACAAACAAAGAAAAAGAAAAGGGGGAAAAAAAAGTCAGACAAACAGCCAAGCATAAGAAAAATAAACACGTCCCAATTATGCATCTTAAAATCACAATTTCAAGAGTGCTCAACCCAACTACATGTTTCTCTCAATTGACCATATCATGTTCAAATAGTAATCACTTGGTGAACTCTATACCTAACTACAAAAGAGAGATTATCAATACCATAAAATAAGGTTGGATTTGTTTCATTCTTTTCCACATCCATCAATATCTTGTCTTGAGTCACTTAAAGATGCCTCACTGTTTACCCACGTTATTTTCCTCACTGTTTAGCAATGTTAGTTTGGGCCTGTTTTGTGCCTTGGTGTCTAAATTATAACATATATTTCATCATCCACGGAAAATTTTGAATTTGTATAATGAATCAAGAACTCAGATCCTTTGTCAGAACAAAATAAATGTAGAGGAAATTCAAGGATATAAACCGAGCAATATTTAAGACTAGCATAAAATCATCGAAATGACTTACTGAATGTTTCTCCATTCCATTGTATCAATAAATCATTTTATGCTAACCCATATGATGGGATACCCACCTTTCATATAAGAATTTAAGGCTATAATATAGTAAAGTAGTCCCTGTTTCTCTAAAAAAAAGATAGACAGATAGTACAAAAGATAGATAATAGATACCAGCCTTCTCATTGCACGCTCATAGCACCAAAAAGCATCAGCTTCATCTTCAAAAAGAATAACCATTGGTGAGCATATATCGTTCATTCCTGCTCAAAAGAACTTCCGGTTAGTCTCTGATAGTGACAATTGGTTCAGTTACAGAGAATGATGATAAGATTCATAGCAGCTCACCTTGGACATAACCTATATCGTGGTCTGTCCAAGTATAAACAGCCAGGATATCCCAAAGCTTTGCTTGATTTGTCTCACTCTCATAGAAGACAAGTGATCGATCCGTGCGAACCACATCTAAACCTGAAAGCCAAATTTCACCAGTCAAGTTTACCACTATTGATAAAGAGAGAGCCAATATAGTACTTACAAACAAATCCAAATACAAAATTTCAGCCAATAGGACAAGACTAGTAGTTCATATTTCATCCCATATCCACGTTGAGAGCCAATATAGTACTTACAAACAAATCCAAATACAAAATTTCAGCCAATAGGACAAGACTAGTAGCTCATATTTCATCCCATATCCACGTTTAACCTTCATATATTATCAAGGCACATATATATATGATACTACAAGGTTTTGCCATGCTTAAGTTACATACTTTTTAATTGTACAATACAAATTAGAGTAAATTTACAAGATTAACTCTCTTTTTTTCCTGGTCTGTCTTCACATAGTGGCACATAAAGACAACTAAATCAAGAGGCAGATAGTAACTCAGTTGTAAGACCCAAGAGGTGAAGTTAGGACGGGTCAAGAGTTCTAATTTTGTTAAAAAAGAAAATGGAGTTCTGCAACGATACATACCAATCTGATGCAATGCAAGCATCCACTGGATCACCTTTTTGTCTGATCCAGCAGCAGAGGATGTTAACACGACTCCATTCTCTCCAAAATAACCGTTGGGATCTTCTATTGGCTGGCCATCATCGGTGATAATAGGAGTCATAATAAACTTTCCACTACCAATAACTGGAACCATCCTTTGGCATTCAGCCTTCAATTTCAAATACTGCTCCCTGAAGTGGAGAATGTGATATAACAAATCTATTTATTAAATTAAAATAAAATAAAAAACAAGGAAGAGAAAGAAAACGGAATTGCAATATTAACTAGTACCAGCTTGTTTCCAATAGAATTTAAAGGAAGAAGACCAAATGGAGAAGTAGAAAAACACGTGTAGGTAAAAAGGAATATTCCCCAACAAATCAACCAAAGGTTGAACATTTATAGCACTTAACTCGCCAAATTGTTCATTGGGTTGTGACTGAGAAAGATTGGAGAGGGGACACAAGAAATAATAGAATATGTCATTATCATGATGAATGACTGAGAAGAGAATGATTTTCTTCCTCCTGGTGCTTAGAACCTAGAGCCTACTGATAAATTGTATGTTCTCTGTGTAACCATATCTTACCTCCTGCACTGCCGGATAAGATTTCGTTCTTCAAAGGTGCTGTTTGGATCAAAACAGCCTAACAAGAACTCCCAGACTGCCCCTTTGATTGAAGGATGAACACCCTGGCACAAGATAGAAAGTTAAAATAATTCAAAATGGCTACATTTGGATATGATTATTTCTATCAAAGCTCACAGCCACACACAGAAAATCCCCTGAAGCTACAATCAAAAATATTGTACATAAACAAGTGCAAATTTATGAGCAATAAATGAATAAATACATTTCAAGAACCGGAATAAGATGCTAGTTATTGTATCTTGAAGTGGGGAGATTATCTACTATATCTTTGTGCAGCGAGGAGAATTCAATACCAAACCCAAATCTAACAGATTTGAATTTAAGTTTTATCTGAATTCCACATAGAGCAACCTCCAAGATACTTGTATTCAATATTTATAGACTATATATCTCAAAAAAATCCATTCTCAATCCAAAGGCATCTTTTAAAGAACAATTATAGTAACTTACGGTTCTAAGGTTTCCGTATAGCAACAGAAAGAAAAAATAAACATCGAAAAGCCCCCTAATAGGGCCAGGTAAAAATGCAAAGAATTAATACATGTTTCAAATGACCTAAAAAGGAAGATTACCCCTCGTTGAATCCGTCTAAGAACTGGGGCTATATCCAGATGACCATCTTGGGAGAAGGCAGCATGCCATCTTCTTGCACTGAGAGTTTTCCCAGCCTGTCAAAGCAGATAACACAAGCATGACTGTGTGTTCTGTAAGATATTAACATCAAAATAAATTCCCTGAACAATATTCACACATCAATAACAAGCAAATTCAACTTTGTAAATTTTAAGTGGCAAGAAACTATCTATGGCATACCTCCCCCAAGTGAATAATCACGTCGAAATCAACAGAAAGTTTCCCATAAGATAAGAATATAAAAATATTTAAAATAACAATGGAAATGAATAACATAAATATCCATACCCTAAGCTTAAAACGGGTCGGTGGAACATCAGTTTGGCATTCTGGTCTAACTGGGTAAAAAACATCCAATTCAGCTGTCGAAGCTTTTCTCAAGAAGAACGCTGCCATTCTCTGCCAAACAAAAAGCATCGTATATGTTAAAATAAATACCCAAATGAATCATTTTGGTTTTTCCCATTTGCCCGAAAACCCAATTCAATCAATTAAGAAATTATTAAACAAAATATTACGAAAATTATAAGAATATCAAAAAATGCAAACATTTATCACCATTTCCAAAATCTCCATGTAATACCCAAATCTCAGATTTCATAGACGCTTCCCGCATTTTCAATCTAGAATATATGACAAAACACATAATCCTTCTTCAAGTTTCAAATCCTTTGCGTTAATAAACATAATACACAGACAATTAACCATAGGTGGGGTTGGTAATTATCCAGGCCTTTCCAAAATATCCAAAAACAATTAGAGGAAAAAAGAAGACGACAAAATTAAAGTTTCTCTAACCTTAATTCCCCCCATATGAAATCAAAACAACTTTGTACCTTGAAGAAATTAGAATATCAAAAGTCAATATGCTATAATCCCATGTTGTCCTATGCTGTGGATGATGAGCGAATCGCGTATAATGAAAGAAAGAGACAGTCGGTCAGACAGATACGAGAAAGATGCAAAGAAAAATGTGGTAGGAAGACACCGCTGGTAGTATATTTATATGCACGAGGTGTCCAGATGTTCCACTATCTTTGATAATTTGTAGATATTAGTTTACTTAATTTCCAGATAATAAGTATATTAAATTTGTAAAGTATTATAACAAAAATCTTCTCATTTTTCAAATCTAATACATCCCTAATATATTATAAATTTTAAAATGGAATATTTGATTTTCATTAAATTTAAAAATTAACATTTTAAATATATTTATAAAATTTTAATATCATATTTTATAAACTTAACCTCATGTTTGGTTGGAGGGAATAGAATAGAATCAGAATAGAATCAGAATAGATTTCTTCAATTTTATATGTTTGGTTGGACGGAATGGAGTTTGGAATAGAATCAGATTACTAAAAGAGAAGGAATTATAATTTCTTCTCCTCCCTTTGGTAATCATAATTTCATTCTTATCTAAATTTTTTTTTCCAATTTTACCCTCATCTAAAATATAACCTTAAACTTAAATCCCAAATTCTCAAACCCAAAATTCCAAAACCCTAAACCCTAAACCCACAATTTCAAAACCCTAAATCCCTAAACTCTAAATCCCTAAACCCTAAACCCTAAAACCCTAAACCTTAAAACATAAATCCCAAAACCCAAAACCCTAAAACATAAATCCCAAAAAACTAAACCCTAAAACATAAATCCCAAAAAACTAAACCCTAAACCCCAAATTCCAAATCCTAAAACTCTAAACCCCAAATCCATAAACCCTAAAATCCTAAACCCCAAATCAGCAAATTCCTAAACCTTAAAACATAAATCCCAAAACCCTAAACCCCAAATTCCAAATCATAAAACCTTAAACCCTAAACCTTAACCCTAAAACCCTAAACCCTAAACCCTAAACCTTAAAACATAAATCTCAAAACCCTAAAACATAAATCCCAAAACCCTAAATCCTAAACCCCAAATTCCAAATCCTAAAACCCTAAATCACACATCTCAAACCTCAAAACCATAAACCCTATTTAGAAAAATAATAATTTTAATTAAGTAATAATTATTTAGAAAAATAATGATTTCAATAATGTATTTTTTCTAACGAAAAAATAGTAATTAAATGATATTATTTGAACTTTACAACATGTAGGGGTATTAAGGTCATTTACAGTTTTTTTCATTCCATTCCAATGGCAAACCAAACACTATAATCCTGATTCCGAGCTTGATTCCAGTGGTCAAACCAAACAAAATTGTTTCCTTTACATTCCATTTCATTTCGATTCCGATTCCGATTCTGATTCCATTGCACGAACCAAACGCCACCTAATTAAAATTTAATATATAATCTATAATTTAAGTGTCAAATTTATATAATGTATTGGATCTCTAGAGTATTTTTTCTATATTTATTTTAACAAGATAATGGCTTTTTTTGTTTTTTGATTTTTAATTTTTGATCTTTGATTAAATAATTATCAATGTATTTGATAAATTAAAATTTTGTTTGATAAAAATTATGATTTATAATTAAATAATTGATTTTAAAAACTATAATATTTTATAAAAATAATCACCAATATATTTATTAATAATTTTTGTTTGTGGTTTTTAAGAAAAAATCAAAAACTACTTACAAGCTATTTAATGATGCTATATATTTTTTTTTCATAAACTTAAAAATAAAGAAATTTTTTTGTTATTATTTTCAAATTTTATACTTTTATTTATTTTCTTTAAATATTATAAATACATAAATGATAAGACTTGATTTATTCTATTAAAAAAAGTCCGATGAAAATGAAAAAAAAAAATCAAAAATCTAATTTAAAAATTTTATTTTTAAAAATTTATGGATCATTCCATAATAATTTCTTTAAAAAATAAATAAAAAATTATAAATCATTACCAACCATACCTGATAAAAAATCAATTGAAAAAAATTTAAAATTTAAAATCAAAATTATTATCAAACTAGTCCCAAATTTATACTAAAATTTCAAAAATTGACTTTTAAAATACCACTTTGTAATGAAAAAAAATGCCTACAATAAAAATAACAAAACTTTCACATTTAGGCATGATGTACAGTAAATTATTTTTGAATTATGATATTGTAATTATGTATCTTTTTTATTTTTTATGATAAATTAACTTGTATATAAATTAAACTTCACATATATCAATTAGCAAAACTACAAGGAAATAATTTTTTTATATTAATTATTATTTTTATTTTTATCATCTAACTTAGTAACAAATGATTAATTATATACTTATAATTATAAGGACTTATATGAAACTACAATTTTACTAAATTTTAAAAAATTTAACTTTTAAAGCAATACTTTGTAACCACAAAAATACATATAATAAAAATAAGAAGATTTAAACTCACACATTTAGACATGACGCACCATATATTACAATTAATGTTTTTTTTGTGTGTGTGATAAGTTAACCGATATACAAATCAAATAACACATATATCAACTCATATTTAAACCAAAACATAAATAATTTTTTAAATATTAATTATTTTTTGTATTTTTATTATCTAAATCAAATAGTACATGGAGAATTATATACTTACAATTGCAACAATGAGATTTGCACATTATGGTTTATTAATTCGGATAATCATCATGTTCATCTTATTAATCATATCTTATTTCATGTAAAAATAATACAATATATTTTTGGTAAGTCTCATGATAATTGTTAATATTGTTATAAAAGACTCGTAAACAAACAAAAAGACATAAAAATCAAATTCAATCTTTTTATGAGTATATAATGTTTTAAATTAAAAATTAAAAAACTCAAGATTAAAATTAAATATACAAATAATAATTAATAATTAATAAAATTATAATACATTCAAAGTCTTCATTATTTATAATTTATTTGCATCATAAAATATTAGTTTTTATTTTCATGTCAAACTACTTTTTTAAAATAAAATAAAAACAGACATAAATATCATTTAAATTTGAGGTTATTTGTCAATTTTATTCTCTCTTTATTTTTGTAATATTATAATTTAGGTCAAATTTTTATAAATTAATAATTTAACTGTTAGTATTGTTTAATTTTTTTGTTTCTTTTAAATTATTAAAGACATATATATACATACGTGATTGATACAAATTATGTGTAATGAATATGCAAGTATACATATCACAATAAGTAATATAATGATAAGAAAATATTTTTCCTACGAAGATTGTGTTATTTGAAACTAATTTTTAAAAATAAAAAAATAAAAATCATTTTTTTTGTATTTTTATGACTTAAGAAAGAAAAATTTTAAGAATTAAAAATAAATAACACTTATTAATTAACTCAAAATTGATAGCTAAAAAAATATATGAAAAAATATTTATGAATACTTAATCTTTCAATTTTCTAAACATGTGAATCACTAAAATTCATTTCAGTATAATTACCAATCAATTACATGATAACTTAAATTTAACCTAATATATATTCATCTCTCAGTAAATTACATATCATATAGTAATTAAACTAATCACATTCTCATGTCAATTAAATTCATCAATTATGGATCACATATATAAAAATTAGATATCTCTACCTATAAACTATACATATTATTTAATCAAGATAAATAATTAAATAATTATCTCAAAATTATTTAATTGAAAATTATTTAATTGAAAATTATTTAATTATCTTTATATATCAATTGTTGGCCAAACAATTAATAATATAAAAATCACATTAAATAATATAATTAAATTGAAATCATAATTAAAGTAAAATATTATATCATTACATGTAAGAAATTAGGTTCATAAGACTAATAGATTAATAAATTAGCTAGACATAATTTTGTTCATAAAGCTCATACATAAAGAAATACATAAAAATTGATACAGAAAGGAGAATGAGAAGAAGAATAAATACAATCAATATCTTGAATTGTAGCATCAATGTCCTCTTAAATCTCAACCAAGATTGTATCTCTTTTTGAACTTTTCTATATTTTTCTCTTTTATTAACTTCAAAAATTGATAAAAAAATGTAATTTTTGATTCATTACGATTTTTGGGAAGGGGTTGTATTGGGTTTAGATGGAATCTAGACCATCATATCAACTTTGGATAAAAGACAGATGAAAAAAGGAAAATTAATAGCACTGGTAATAGGAATGTGATACGTGACATAGGAGGTTCATTGGGTAAATCAGTGCGCGACGCGTGACATAGGTAGACTGATTGTGGTCAACGCCTGTTGAGTTAGCGTCACGTGACACCTTGTGATTCGTGGATAAGGGTGACGTGGTGTCTCGGTAGAATAAACAAATGAATCAGGTGACGATGTATGGCATGTCCATTGATTGTGAGTTGAAACTTAGAATGAGCGTCGTGACAACCCATGACATAGCCCTGCATCATATGGTACACATGATGTGTTTTGATTGACGTTCTTAGCTTGTGTGGCATCCACATGGTGTGTCTCCTCAACCACTGCTTGCAAGGCATCCACGTGATGTCTTCTGATTAATCATATATTAAATATTTTATAAAATATCTATAAAAAATTTAAAAAATATATATTTTTATCATTTTTCACTAAAAAATTCATATTTTAATATTTTTAATCTTAAAAGTACTACTTATTGAATAAAAATAGTAAATATTAAACAGAATAGTGTATTAATGACTTTACTTTCATAGAATCATCAATATGCACTTTATTAATAAAGTTATATTACAAGAGAATTTATAATATTATTTAAAATTTTATATTTGTATTAATTATATTATTTTTATTAAAAACTTAACTAAAAATAAATTAATTTTAAATATGAATCACGTACGTTGAACGTACCTCCTTACCTAAGTGTTCAGAAAATATCATGTTAGGAACACAAAAACACATTGCATTATAGGGAAGACTTGGTTTCTTGGATATGTCTCAACATATAGCCCATCAGTACATAATCTATGGATATTGTTTTCCCTTTTTATTTTCTATTTAACAACTCTCACGTAACCTAAGTTTTATTCTCTCTTTTTTGTGTGTAGCTAGCTTGGTTCAATCCAAATTTCGTATGGTGGAGCTTCTATGCCTATAAGATAAAATATTGGATGTATGTTTACTTGAAATAGGTAAAGTGCTTGAAGCTATGACATGCCTTTAGTGCCCTCTAGAAACGGCTTATATTTTTATCTTTATTAGCTTATCCCTTTGTTTTCTAGTTGTATTTACTAAATTTCTTGAAAGCTTGGCTTCAAATGAATACCAATTGTTGGTACAAAAAAGTTGTATCAATTAATGAAGGTAATATTTGGTAAAATATATAATAGAAGCAAAAAATTACTACAAAGCTTTCTGAAATTTTCAAAAAACTAAATCAAATTTGAAAAATAAGCAATTGCATCATCTCCATCATCGTTTTATTATAATAACCTCCCTGATTTTTTTTCATTTTAATACCACCCTTAAAAAGTCATAAACAATGGCAAAAATGAATTTAATTGTTTTTTTCAGTCGCTATTTTAGAAAATCTGGAGGGAGATAAAATTAAACATAAAAGGCAGTGATGAAAAATGAGCTGCTCGAAGAAAGTGCATCATAAAACAGTTTTTCTTCTGAATATGTGGAAAAGAAAATGAAGAGTATGGACACCCGATCAGAAACCAACCAAAAGTTTTTCTTCTTACATACAGATATACAGGCCACCTTCACCCTAAGAACAAAAGAGGTTGAGAAACTAAGCAAATAAAGACCTTCCAGCAATGAAGCAAAACTATGGTTGCAATGCCTACAGTTAAACCCACTCTGCATTTTCATGAAGAAGGAAATTTCTCCCCCACTGATATGCTGAAGAGTGAAGAACTACCACAATTCAGTCTTCTCCAATGGACGGCAAGAATATTACCTACTGGACGGATGTGAGCAGCAAGTTAAGACATTGGGGGATTGCACCAAGTTTTCACCCAGTCGGTCATCAATGGTTGATCATTGAAAAACACATCTTCCAGAAAACATGCAAGAAACCATTTAGACAGCTGCAGAAACACAAAAAGTGTCCCAATATAAAGTCAACCTATTAAACTATGATATACTGTTGCATGATTTAGTAACATGAAAGTAATACATTGAAGGGTGAAACCACCGCATTTATTAACCCCAGGAGGAAAACTCACCACAATGAACCTAAAAAGGAGCCTCCAGTGATCCCTCCCAGACTTCTACATCACCATCTTCTTCCATTGATAGCCTAATATACTCTTTATGTGCATAGCGGTCCCATTCAGTCAAGGTGGAGTCTTCCCTTTCCTGTGTACACCAGAAGCTATTTAGGCTATTATAGTTCCAGACAACACATTTGCATTGATCAGTCTACAACCTCTTAATTAAAAGGCTAAGAAATACCTGACGAATTATAAATGGATCACGGCTTTCAAAAGCTATGAACTTATTAAGATTGAAAAGGATATTGAAGAAATGTCCAGAAAGTTTGCATCCTTTCAAGTCCCGTAGTGTGATATAACCTTCATTCTGCAAGCAAGGTAATGTTAACACAGTTTTGATCCTCTCTAACATCCAAACAAACCAAGATCCTATTTCTTGGGAATAAAAAAATTCACCTCTGGTGATATCATATCAACTATTTGACATAAAATGTCCTCAAACTGAACAGGTTCTTGGGATATGCATTCCATTCGATGCAGCTGCTCCTCATAAAAGAATTGTAACTCATTGTATGTGATAACTCCATTTCCATCCAAATCTATGCATTTGAACCTGCAGAAAGCAATGGTTTGAGATGAAACAGGAAAAATGAATTACCAAATGGAGCCGAGCATGAAAAGGAAGGGAAATAAGATAAAAGCCTTTAGAGCAAAACTCAATGGAACAGCATAAAGGATATCTTTCTCAAGAGAAGCAAACTGTACCCAAAGTTTTAATTATGATTGTTGAGTTGTTTTCAAGACAAGTACATCAATAGTTCTAATAGTCTGTGTGGTTTAATATGGATCTCCAAAGCAATGTATTAGTTGATTAGATGTTCAGTTTATTATAAGTCAAGAAATGCATCATAAAAGTGAAGTAGTGAGCAAGACGATACATAATAACCTCTCAATAGTTATCAGAATTATTGCTGAATATTTCTGAAGTCATTGAAGAATTTCTCACAAGTGGATAAACGATATCGACAAACCCAACTATAATATTTGAGATTTCAGTATACTGAAAACAGACCCCATTGTCACTGTCTAGTAACTTAAGATTCTTTCTAACGAGGTACTTAGCAAATGGAAAACGTGGATAAGCATAAACACAGCAACAAATACCAATATTCAAGGCTGGGCTCAGATGACTTGTCTTCCTCTGACAGCATGAAATATACAAAATCTTCATAGCGCATCTTCCCTTCAACCTTACTTGTAAATTTCATTGGAGCCTGGAGTGAATCAAATCAGACCCAAGGAAGTACTTTGTTTTACTACAAAGAAGGAAGGCTAGAAACTTTGAAATGGAACCTATCAGATATACAAACCTGTGAAAAAATTCTGTCTACAATCCTGTAGGTAAGAGCATGGTTACCGTATTTGACTAGGTTCTCCTTGTCAATCAAGAAATCATGGTCTGTATCCACCTCCCAAAATTTGCAATATATAACATAAAAATGTTCATAAGAGAAGTACCTGAAGTTTGGCATAAGAACAGCGACAGTTATATCCCTCCTCAATTCTTGACCAAAATAAAATCAAAAAAGGAAGAAAAAAAAACGAAAGACACCAAGTGTTCCTCACCATTCGTTTTCATTTTGAGTTTTATAATAATGGTAGATCAAAGATAATGCGTTCCTTGTAGTCATGATTAAATTCTCTTAATAAATCCTATGCATTTTGATAAATATCACATGACACTTGAGTTAAACCCTTTATTAATTGTACAATTTTGGTGTGAAAGTTGTGCATTTCAATAGATACACATTGCAAAATCACCCCTCCAGGTTGGGTTAAAAAGCCAGTAATTTTTCATATTTGCAAGTGAACAAGATATAATTTGGTATTTAAGATAATATATGTACCAACAATACTAGCAAATAAACCTTAGAACTTTGTTGATGTCTTCCTCCTCATCTAGGTGTTGCATTGCAGCTATTAGATTTCCACGTTTTAGCTCCCGGAGTGTAAGACGGCCATTTCCTGATCTATTGATATGGTAAAAGATTCTATATACGACTGTTTGAACTGGACAAAATTCAAAGAAAAGGTATATGTAAGAAAAATCAGTTATTGAACAAGGATGCATAGAGCATGCCTATTTGTTTGAGGAACTAAAGCAATGGGCAGTCAATTATCTAAAATGGCTCCAAATCAAGTCTGGAGAGAATGAACTACGCAGGTATCAAATAATCAGTAAAAATGCAACAAAAGAGGAAAGAGAATAATGTAATGCTGCATGGGTACCTTAAAAAATTCTACTTCAATTATACTATTTCTCATATAATCTGGTTCAAATAAACAGCAGGGTGTCATAAACTAGTATCTTTGGCAATAGCCAAATGATTAAGATGTATGAACTCATCAAACCAAATAAATTACTACTTCAGAATACACACTCAAATGTCAAATCACCACAGCAATAGCTTGGAAGATGATTCTACAAAAATAATCTAATACTTCATCTTTCCTACAAATTTGAACATCATGAGCAGTTTTTGCACTTAGATTTAAGACTGAGGAAACCAAACTTGGAAATAGCTCAAAGAATCGTGAATAATCAAGATTGCACCTACTTCTCCAATTAGTGAAGTACATACCGTATCTTCCCTGAAATTCAGGTGCACTTTTTAGAAATTCCAAGCCAGGATGGGTCTCCAATAGCTCACTCAAAATAGGTTCAAAGTCTCCCTGAATCAAAGACAAACAGGTAAAAATGAAATAAGAAGGCCAAAGTAACTTTATAAATTGACAATTATGACCATTGAGAGATGAACCAGATTTAAAGAAAAACCTGAGTGAGGTAACTGCAATTAGGTTTCTTGAGAAATTTAAATATAAGAGTAGCCGTGTCCATTGTAAGCATATTTCCATCAACCCAGTATCTAATGAGATCATCCCTACAAACAGAAGAACAAAGGCACAACTAACCAACAAGGACACACAAATGATAACATATTAATAAAAAGACAAAAAAGATACATTTTTGAGAGACCTGACACTACAAGTTGCAAAACTATAGTTGCATAAAAAAGGGAGAGACAAGAGAAAAGGAGAATTGCATATAGAAAAGGGGCCAATAAAAGCGTACTTTGTAACTATCCCACTGCATTGAGTGTCTATCTTCCAAAAAAGAACAGGGGCAAAAAATGTGGGCAATTTGCATATTTCCTTTGTAACTGATCTGAATTCTGCAGACACAAAGATCACGGTAATTCTTTCAAGATATTGTAAGTTCTTTCTTCTTTTTTACTTGGAAAGGATAACAATGCTAGCAGGAAAGTTTTTTTTCCTGGTTATAGTGTGACAGAGTCAGACAGAGATCAAATTCATATCTTACCATGCATTCGCAATCCATCTGGATGATTATCAAAAAGGTCATTAATTCTGGAAAGACATCGCTCTTTTAGTTCACACGAAGGAGGACGACCATTATGGAAGTAAAACTGTGAGAATATATCATGTGAAAAAATGTATGAGTTCTAAACATTGCAAATATGACATATACAATGCTAAATTTCAAAAGTAAACCTTGAAGCTTGAATGTCTATTACACACCAACACACATACAACTGACAGAAAGAAGTTCAACCTGAGGAATGACTTCTCGCACTTGTTCAGTAACAACTTTTAGTGGAGATCCAAGAGAAGGACTGGAATGCTGCTTCGAAAAACGTGGAGAACCAGAGGAACTTCTAGGAGAAAGGGGAGGAGTGCTAGTGGCAGGAAACATGGAAGGTAACAAGTTGCTTCCAGCTGCACTAGCCTTGCCAACGGCATTAGAGGGAGTGCCTGTTGCTGCCTCATCAATTAATGATTTCACCTGCCAGATAAGTTGCATGAGACAGTAGCTGAAAAGATATTTTCCATACATTTTCAAAAGATAGCTGATATCTTATTGGCTATAATTTTGATGTTTTGTAATGAAAAGCAGAAGAACCAAGAGCAGACAGTATACTGCAGCACTAGACGCAACATCTTACCCCAAATGACCTCTAAAACACCATACTCATTGTAAATGGTACAAGTTTTCCTTCCATTAAATTCCTTCTTCTTCCTTCAAGTTTTCTACATTCATATTTGCAATATATTCTTCCCTTAAAAGCGTGTAATATTGTTCACCATTTCATTAGAATCTCCTTTGTTTCAAAATCATCATAAGCAAACACAGCCATTATGCTATCAAGTAACAACATCCCCCAAAAAAAAAAAAATACTGTGAACAAATTTCAAGGTGCCCCAAAGCGTGTCAAAGCAAACTTTGCGGCCAACATAAGTTTTAGACCAATAAATGCAAATTAATAACACAATCCAAAAAAATATACATGGAGAGATGAGAGCACATGTTAATAAGAAATAAATTACCAGTCGAGACGTATCAGGAAGAGAAAGCCATTGAGCAAACAAATGCTCAGCAATTTGAGCACTCGGTTTTAATGCCAACGGAGAAAACTCGGGAAGCTGCAACAGTTCAGGATCCAAAGAAGAAATATCCCCAGTAGAATCGATGTCCATAGTGTAATAATACACTTCAAATAAATCAACAATTGCTTGATCCTCAAATTGCCAATTCAATAATCACAAAAATATACCCCAGCAAAATGAACAAAAATAAACATATCTTTCCTAACAACAATCGTTATAACATTTCTCTAAATCTCTCTTAGTCCCAAAACCTTCCAACAGTTACCACAAGCTCAAATTGAATATGAAACTCCATCCTCCCATCCAAAACGAACAATTCCACAATAAATTTTCTGTACAAGAAAATTAGCCAAGGAGAGAACTCGTAAGAAATCCTTCGCCTTAAACCCTAGGCTCCAATAAGAAGTTTGACTTGGTATCCTCTATGTCTTCGATTTATTTTCCCAAACTGACTTTTTAATAAGGCGTAGTTCGAAAAGCGCTTTCCTAAGTTCTTCGCTCTCGCTTCAAATATCAAAACCACTGGGGCTTAACACAAGAAGCACTTTTCAGGTTCGGTTAAGAATTCTCAAAAGAAAATAATAAAAATAATAGGAGTGTGAGAGAAGCGAGTACTTAGAAAGTAAGCAGATTGATAATTTGTAGTCGTAGATATTTACCAGAAATAGATATTTTTCTGGAAGTCCAGGCAACGGAACGGAACCAGAGGGTTTTAAATTTTCATTCTGTGAGAGAGACTATAATTAAGAACTGTAAGAAGGGCACAGATTAGATACAGATACCAATACGGTGAAAGAAGATACATCAGATCAGAGGGTGACACGTAATCGGAAATAACGGAACCGTAACGCGAAGAAACAAGATGGTCAAAAGAGGGTCCCTGAGTAGACTGAGAATAATTCTGTATTTTTAAAAATAATACTCAAAATATTATTTTAATTTATTTATAATTATCACTAATTATATATTTAAAATAATTAAATAATATCTTTTAAAAATAATTAGATTAAATTACATCTATATACTAAAAAAATGGGATATTCTTACATTTTTCCTAATAAATAATAACTCAAAAAATAATCAATAATAACCCATTAAAATAGTATTAAATTTTCATTTTTTTCTCCTATAAGGGGATAAAGATAAGTTACATTATTCCTTACATTGATACATTCTATAAACTATATATCATATTTTAATTTATTTATATATATATTTATTTATATTTTTAATTCTTTTAAAATTTAATTATATTAAACTCGTACTTAAAATGTCTTATATATTTTATCTTTTACTTTTAGGTGATGTATTTGTTCTTTTAAAAATAAAAAAAAAATATTTAAATTTATTTACACAAATTTTAAAAAAAATAAATCTTATAATTTTATTATAATTATTTCAAATTAGTTTATAAATTTTTTTATCAAATTTATTTAATATAAAAATTTATGTATTTATAATTACATACATTTTATTTTTATTCATATTATATAAAATTATTATTTTTTATTCATTCGTTAGCATCATAAAATATGCGTTGTTGTTTTAGGTTTTTTACAATTTTTTTTCTTTTGTAACAAAAATTTAAAAAATATATATATATTAAAAATGTATAAAAATTTAAGAAATAAAACAGCAATTCTAACTTTTTACATAATTTTTTACAATCTCTTATACTAATGATTGATTTTTAAATAATCAAATTTTTTTTACTTTTTTTTATAAATTTTAATGTTAAAATTTAATACTTAAAGTATTACGTAGAATATATTTTTATTTAGTTCCTTATATTCTTCATTAAGATTTTAATATATTTTGTAAAGATTTTATTGAAAATACGATCATATAGTTTAAATTGTGTACGGATAATGATAAAGAAGGCCCGCTCCCATTTGTATAGTAGACGTCTATATTTTGCATTTGAGTTGTGTTGACTGGGGATTGGGCTTTATATTATTCATGGACTTTTAAAGAAAACAAATTTAGAGTTTGATTTAACGAGAAGACACTGAATTTTTTTATTTTTTTTTTATAGAAGAGATGACACTGATTTTATTTTCTCTCTAGCGTATATATAATCAAATATTTAAAGTAATTTTACTTTTGTTTCCTTAAATAAATATATATATATATATATATTTATTTTTATAAAATATTAAAAAATATATATTCATTTATGTTTTAAAAAAAATAAATATTTTTTTCTAAAGTAGTTAAAAATAAAATTCTATATACAATTAAGATTATTTCATACAATTAAACTATTTCTTTTTGAGGTTATGATTGGACAGTTCATTTATTTTTTAAAATTGATTATATATTAATTTTTTTAATGATAATTTAATCTATTATCCTTAAAAATAATAATAATATAAGTTTAAATATTTAAAAAAAAAATTAATTTTTTTCTATTTACTAAAAATTTTATTTTAAAAATTCGTAACATCCATACTTGGATCTAACAAATAAACACACTAAACTTTTAAAAAAAATGCATAAATAAATAACAACTTGATAAAAGATCACCTCACATTAATATCTAAGTAAAGAAAATATCACACTAAATTAAAATACTGATGAAAAACCTATGATTTATTTAACAATATAAAAAAATCATAAACAAAAGACTTATTAGGATGCTGCATAAAAGATTAACAAAAATATAGAGGAGAAGATGAGGTGAGTAAGGCTTAGCTATAGCTTATAAACTCGATAATTTAATAATTATAAAATAATATTTAATATAAAGAAAATAATTCATAAAAAATTCATTTTAATATTTTATTATTATTATTATTTATTTTAATATTTTATTAATTTTTATTTTTTAAAAAATAAAAATATGTATTTAAATAGTTTTATATTAAAATATTATTATTGTTTATTTTTTAAATATTTTTATATTAAATTTTATTTATATTTTTGTTAATAACTCATATTTTTTCACGCTTTAATCGCTTGACATTAATAAATAATATTTTAACAGATAAATTATTAAAATAACATTATTTATATTTAATTGATATTTTTCTTAAAATTTGGAGACTAAAAAACACATTTTAGAATTGAAAGTACTAAATCACAAGGACTCCTTAATATGAGGGATTTCTATGACACTGTGTACTAATAACATAAATAATGATATTTTATATGTCTAAGTTAAGAATATAAATAAAAATATATCAAAACAAGAATAAGGATAATAAAAAAATATAAACCCTACAATAAATAATGTTTGTGTTGTTATAATAAGTATATATAATTGAAATTTTATATCAACTTTAGCTATTTAATATATACGATGAAGAATTCTCGTCCCACTCCCACAATTATTTGAATGGGTGATGGGATAGTCTCTCGACTCCTTATTATTCCGCTAACATCCCTAATCCTAGGTTATTGGTAGTGTTAGTATCATAAATTATAAAAAATGTTTTAAATCTATTATTTGTAAAAAATGTAACAAATAATGATAAAATTAATTTTTTTATATTTTTTTTGTTAAATATAACAAAATAATATATGTAATATATATATTTATATTTTTTAATAATAATATATGTAATAAAATAATTTTAATTAAAATAAAAAATGACTAAAAACTTTTAACTTAGACATTACATTTGGAAGAATCTTAAAATAATTTTCATTATCTAATATTTACTATCATAATCATACTCATCATACTCATTATAATTTCATTATTGATTAAACTATGATTTAGGGATAGACGTTTTAATTATAGATAGTAGAACCTATAGTTATTCGCAAAAAAATTGATGATTTTTTTTCGAAAATAACCGTAACTGATAAGGCGTGAGGCAATAATGGTTATTATAATATCGAAACTATGTTTAATCGATACCAAATATATATTAATATTATTTTTATATACATATAATTACATAAAAATATATTTTTAATAATAAATCACATAATACTTGAAATAGTTAAATTGACTTATTTATTCTTATTTTTATATATGTTTATTTTACTTATAAACATGTGTTAAATAGTTCAAAAATAAAAATTAATGTCTAATATTTTAAATAATATAGTAGAGTACGAAATATTTTAGCATTTATTTTTTAAAAACTAAATATATTTTTAGATAAATTTTAAAAAATAAATAACGTGGTTAAATTATAGAAAAATTGTTATTGACTTATAACCGATAGTTATTACCAAACTTACCCAAAATTGATACAATAGTTATAATTATTAGTATAATTGTCATTTTCGGTCCATATTCATTCTTACTATGATTTAATAAAAAATATTTATTTAATAAAAAAATATTTTTTTAATAGACAAAAACTAATTATTTATGTTAAAAGATTGATCAATTTTTTTTATAATTAAAGTTCTTGATTGTACATATTATTATAAAAATAAAATAAAAAATAGGTATATATTATTTATATTATTTTATTATATTTAATTAAAAACTCGATAAAAAGAAATTAACATAGTTGATGTTTTTCCTTATTGTCAAATATAACGTGTATTCAAGTGTGATAGAGTGATGTTGGAATTGTCATATCTATTAAGGGTGTTCAAAAATCAGATCGAATCGAACGATTTTATAAATTAAATGGTCTCATTTGGTTATATTAATTTTTAAACTAGTCAGATGAGATTGGACTAGTTTAATATTATATTAAAAATTTCATATTATTTCTCACAAACCATTGATTAAATTTCTCATATTTTAATTAAAGATGTATCATATTTATATATTATTAACCAAACCAAACTGTTCGATTCAATATTTTTAATAATTAGACGGTGTGGTCCAATCTGATTTGAGTAATATAAATTATCCGATTTGGTTAAAAAAATTCATCCAAAATCGGACTGAACTAGATCGTAGACAACTCTAATATTTATTAAGTATATAAACTCGTTGTTAGCTTTCAAAGTTTTTGACGTTCTCGTTGTCAGATTGCTTCTTTTTCTAATTTAAAATATTATTTATATTCTTAAATTTATCCTATAAATTTAAAAATTAAAATTTTAAATATAATATGTATAATAATAATACATATACTTGAAAAATGCGATATTATATATTTAACACTTAATTATGAAATTATGACTAAGTTTTTCTTTAATTTATACTATAAATTTTAAAAATTAGATCTTTAAATGTAATATATATAATAAAAATACCAATACTTGAACTTATGATTTTGAATATGATACTTTAAACCTATTATTTCACTATAAAATTGTGATTAATAATTTTTTTTAAGAATAAATTTGAAAATTTGATTTTTAAAGCACTATTTTTGTAAAAAATAGATTTTAAAAGTATCATTTGTATACAATAATAATATCAAAAAAATTAAATTTATAATATAAATTTAAAAATTATATTTTTTAAATATAATGCCTATAATAATAATACTAATACTTGAATTTATGTTTTCAAACGTGACATTTTATACTTACCCCTTGACTATAAAATTATAATTAAGTTTTTATGTGATTCATGTATGAATTAAATTATATTTAAATAATTTTATTTTTATAATCTTTGTTGGTATCGTTTCGAGGATAATATCAATTAATATCCACAAGTTTTGAAGTAATATCACAAATATTCTTAAGGTTTTAAAAATATCATAAATATCATAAACTTAATATAAATTAAGGTTAACATAAATAAATAGTAATCTTTTATAGATACAAATGGCATAAATAATAAATAATCAATAATCAATAAATAATTGGAAATCAATAAATAGTAGAAATATAAACAAAAGACATCTCATGATATTTCTCATAAAAAATGGTATTTAACAAAAAAATTGAAAAAAATATAGAAAGTAAGATTAAATCTTAAAGAAAAAAATATGTCAAATATTTATCATTCTCAAGAATAAGAAGAATATATTATCTACTACAAAAGTGATAAAAATGGAATTGAAATAATTACTTAGAAAAAAAAAACAACATTATCACAATAGTGTCGCTAACAACATCAAAATTTGCATCCCTATCTTCAGCAAGGATAATAGACCAACCTAGCATTCTACCTGAAAAAGAGTTTAATAAAGAAGCTATTAACTAGAAAAGAACATTAATGTTAAGTCAAATATACTAAAAACAAAGGAACATTCTTTGAAATTAGGACAAATTACTCCACAAGTAAGACCATAATAATCTCACTTACTCCAATGGATTTGTTACCTTTAGCCCATTTCGAAAAGAACTGACTTAGATGGTATAAGAAAAGATAAAATGCTAAAGAAGTTACATGAAAGCATTCATGAAGTATTAAAAAGAAGAACAAGGAATATGTTTCCAAGGCCAACAAAGGATGATGAAGAGTTATTTTTGAACTAAGTGATTGGGTTTAGGTACATATGAAGAAATAATGGTTCCCTAAAAAAAGATCTAAGTTATAACCTTAAAGAGATGGACCATTCCAAGTGCTTAACTAATTAATGCCAATGCCTACAAACTAAATCTTCTAGGCAATTATAACGTTATCACTTCTTTTAATGTTTCTAATCTTTGTCCTTTTGATTATGCAAGTAACAATTCGAGGTCGAATCCTTTTGAAGAGAGGAAATAATGTGATTACCATACTATGATAAATTTCAAATAGATCAATCACGAGATCAAAAGTGAAGCAACTTAAAGAAGCCTTGAATGGACTTATTCAAGAGTTGAATTATGATCAAGGAGTATCGCAAATGAAGCACAAGGTATGAAGGGAGCTAGTCAATGAGATAAAGGCAAATATGAAATATAAAGCAAGGCCATGCGTGCTATGGTAGGGGTTTTTGGTCATCGTAACATGGTTTCTGAGGTTGATTTTGGGTTTTAGGTAGTAGCACCAATGATGCATCATGGATTTGTTACCTTCACGACCCACATATTTTTCTATGTATTTTCCTGATTTTGAGATTACAAATAGTGGTGAAGATTTCTTTTATTTTAGGGTTTTTTATTATATATGAATATTTGTAGCCACAACTATCTCTTTCAGTTCATCATTGATACATTTTTATTTCAAATCAAATTTGAGAGCTTGAATGCTCCATGTTCACCTCTAAACCAACTTATCAAGGGATTTACAAACCTTGTGGTGTTTTCTTCATCTTGAATCATTGGTGAATAATATTCACTAAGTTAAAACCCTAAAATATTAATATTAATTTCTATAAATCGATTTCAATTTCATTGTCAATTCTTGCATTGTGTCTCTTAGTTCTTGAATTGTATCGTGTCTGTGGGTTACAAGGTCTATGTTTTAGGGTAATAATTGTATAAAATAATAATATAAAAATAAAAATTATAATCTATAAGAGACAAACCAACTCAATATAAATCATTTTTTTTTAATTAAGAGCCAAACCAATAAAATCTCAAAACTAAAAATTTTGGGTTGTATCGGTTCGATTATTTTGAATTGGGTTAATTCTTATCGATTTTGCACATTCATACGTAAGGTTTCTTTTAATTTTTCTTATAGGTATATTTTAAGGAGAAAATATATAAATTTAACAAATATTAATACTTGAGTTTGCTTAATGATCTACATGCTAGGCAATCCAAATGATATCAAAAAAATTAATTTTATTGTTTTAAGAAAGAAGGGAATGGGATATCTAATCAAGAAGATTTGATGAGATCCCCCTAAGATAAATATTGTACAAAGAGAAATACAAAGACTAGAGACAAGTAGAGATGGAAGGTAAAAGGTTTTAATCTGTAAACAAAATATGGAGAAATAAAAGAGAATAAATATATGAGGAAGACAATCATAAAGAATAGAGACTATGAATGTAAGTCATCTATTCTAATTCTTATTCGGATATGTAAATTTTTTTTACGCATGTTAGCAACTGAATGTCAAGGTCTCCAAGTTATCCTAATGAGCTTGGTTCATATAAAACTCTCTCGCGGGTCAAAGGCTTGATTCACGGATTGTTAGTGGGGAGTTTCGAACAATTATGGTAATGGGTGAATGCGTCATGATAAGTATTATTTTATATATAATTTATATATTAATTTTTTTTTATATTTACATATATTTTATTATTATAACGAGTTAAAATTATTTATTTTATATTTATTAAAAATCTATATTTTTTATTTATTTTTTGAATTTTTTATTATTTTTATTTATACAAAGATTAACTTAGAAAAAAAGTGAAGTTATTTTCCAACTTATTTTCATCGTAGTTTATCTTATTATTTTGACACGTGGTGTATATTAATCCTATATCTATTAGAATACCAATAATCATACTTATCTTGATTCAATTTTTATATATTATAAATACAAAACAATATCCCATAAAATTCATTCAGTACTAAAATTGAACGAAAATTAAGAGAAAAATAAAAAAAATACATATTCAACAATATTGTAAGAGTTTTCAAGAGAGATTCAAGAATAAGTGAAGATTGATATTTTTGGTTCCTTTGGCTCGAATAATTGATCTAATTCAAATTATTTTCTCTATCTTTCTCTTGTTTATTATGAAATACTTAGTTATTGGTGTGGATTTTATAAATTTGATATCTAGCTAAGTATTCAATATGATTGTGAGTAATTTCAAGCCCTAGATTATGGTTTAAATTAGGTGGTCAACTCGTTTATTGCATGAATATATTTATGTCTAGTCTAAGATTTTAGTATGTAATCATCAATACTCTTATTCAAAGTGATACCTTATGACCGCGTGGAACAAGTAGGGTTTAATACTTTTGCTAAAGATTAAATGATATTCTAATATTGCTTAGTTTATTCGTCTCTTCTTTAGATCCTAATGTAATGAATGAATTAAATCTAATAAAAATTCTTTTAGGTTATTTAATATTTAAGTTGATTTATGATGGTATTCTAAATCAATTATAAAGTAAGAAAATGGGAAAGTCGTAACCGAACTTAGATTTTTAAAACTAAAGTTAATAATCCAAAAATAATTTTAGATTACGAGAATAATTTAGGATTTAATAAACTAAATATTGATTCATGACATGATTAGAAGAATTGTAGGCTAGTGATGAGGATAGTTTCATGTTCACATATCTCTCATATTCATATTTAAGAAACAAATATAATTTTTTTTGTGTTTTTATTTTTTAAGAAAACAAAATTTAAAGAACAAAAAATAAATAACAATAATTAATTAACTCATATTTGACAACTGAGGATATATATGAGAAAATATCTAAGAATACTTAATCGTCCAATTTTTTAAACATGTTAATCACTAAAATCCCTACAATATAATTATCAATCAATTACATGATTAATTGAATCTATTGTAACATGTATTCTTCTCTTAAATAAACTATATACTATATATAGTAATTAACCTAATCATACTCTTATGTCAATTGCATACTAATCATTAAGTTCATAAATTATGGATCACATACATAAGAGTCATACATCTTTATCTAGAAACTATGCATGTTCTTTAATCAAGATAAACAATTAAATAATTTTGTCAAATCTATTTAATTGCCTATATAGATAAATTATTGACTAAACAATTAATAGCATAAAAAATAGATTAAATAATACAATTAAATTGAAATCATGATTGATGATAAAATGTTAGATCATCATATGTAAAAAGTTAGGTTTATAAAATCTTTAGATTAATAAATTAGCTAGACATAATTTTGTTTTTAAAACTCATATTTTTCATAAAGAAATACATAAAAATAGATAAAGAAAGGAGGTGAAGAAGAAATATAATCCATCTCTTCATTTATAGCACCGATCCCTTCTTAAATCTCAATCAAAATTGTATTTTCTTTTAAATTTTTTTATATATTTTTTTCTAAGCCTTTAAGATCTTATCAAAATTATGCATTTTTTGTCTCATTAGTGTTTATGGAGCAATTAGAGAGTTAAATTATGCTAAAATAAAATATGGATTGTCAGATCAACTTCAAATCAAGAGCTGAGATGAAAAAAGAAAAATTAATAGCATTGTCCAATAAAAATGCGACATATGGCATGCGAGATTTATAAGGGAATTAGCACGCAATGCATGGCATGGATGGATGATGAGGGCTTAAAAAGCACTAAAATTATCATGATTTAATATATCTTAATTAATTAAATAGATTTATATTTATATAATTTTATCATATTTTTTATATAAATTTATCTTTTTGGAATCATGGGTATTTTTATTGTTTTCAGGTATTTTCCTTCAAAAATAATTTGAAGACTCGAAGAAAAATACTGGAGGCAATACATTACAATTATGTTGAGAAAAAATGAAAAAAAGTCTAAAAAAAGGAAAAATAGGACAAAATGGATAAAACTACCAAGTCATACGCGTATCTATCGAGTCTTGCGCATGCCAGCACCTGTCATGCCGAGAATCCACTCTCATTCCTACGCGCACTGGTGCCTACCATGCTGAGTCGTGCCAGCGCATACCATCGCCTACCATGTCGAGTCCCATGCACGTCAGCACCCGCCACGCTAAGATCAACGCCCATCTACCGACTCCAGCACCTAATCATGTGCACCTCTAACTAAAAACGTGACAACCTGTCCAAAACGTATCCAACACCCATTTCAAGATATTTTTTCACTTTTTTAACATTTTTTGCACCTATAAAATGACCATATTTTCCATTGTAAAAAAACACAATTTTATCAATTTTTTCTCTCTCTAGCTTTATCTCTCTATAAAGCTTTTTTTAGTTTTAAAGTTCTTATCTTTTAAGAAGAACTAGTTATACTTTTATAGATTTCTAGTTTTTTATTCGATAAACGAAATGCAAAGCTGTTTGAAAGTTTTCTAGCAACATAATTAACATCAAAGTTCTGTAAGGATTCTTTTGAGGTATAATTTTAAAATGAATTCTTTATAGTTATTTTATGTTTTATTCCTATATTAAGGATGTTATATTAAGGATGTTAGAGAAAAATATATTATCTTTCATTACAAACTTAAATCTGAAAATTAGATTCTAAAGTTTAATTATCTAGTTTGATTTAAAGTATTGCTCTTTTATTAGTTAATTAATATTAAACAAAAAAATTTAGGTCTCGTCTAATGACACTTTCATACCAAAAATAGAAAATCAACAAATATCAATTTTTATCTTTAATAACTTAAATAAAATTAGCAAGCATAATTAATTTAATTATTGTATCCATAAATAATTCATTATTTTGAATAATAAAAGTTTGTATTATTATTTATTGAATCTATATCTATGTTTTTTTTTTATGTCATTAGATTAGGGAAAAAAATTAAAATATCGTAATAGGATGTTTAAGATTTAATTTCATTTTTAAGAGTTTGAATAATAAATTAAAAACCACATATATTCTTTCCTTAGATCGATCTTCAGAGTATACTTGTCATTTTCTATAAAATTCTTTATGCACTTGCGAGAGTTTTACAAATATAAAACCAAAGTATTCGCAAGATCGGTATTGCTAACTTGATGCCGATCTTATGTTATCTTCATTAATGGACTGGTATTGGTCAACGAGATTGAATCAGTAAAATTTGATGTGATATGATTTACGGTTACGGCTTACATGGCATCCTGGTAGAAAGAATGGACAAATTAGGTGACAATGTGTGGTTGGCCTATTGAGTGTGGTGAAAATTGGAATGACTGTTATATTAACACATGTGAGCCTCTACGTCACCCAATATATGTAACGTTACATGATTGGCCCTCTCCGTTTACATTGTGTCCACGTGGCTTGCTTGGTTAGCTTCTCTCATTTCGTGGCATCCAAATGGAAACTTATGTTTGGTCTTGTATTAAAAATTCATAAAAAAATTCAAAAAAAAAATCTCAAAAATATATTATCCCACTTTGTCACTAAAAAATTCATATTTTAATATATTTTTTACCCAAAAAATATACTTATTGAATAAAATGAGCAAATATTAAGTAAAAAAATACACTAATGACTCTACTTTTACAAAATCATTAAGCATTATTGCAATTTACTAAAGACTATTTAAACCCTCTCATACACACTCTTAAGGCACGTAGTTCATTTGTGTCTCTTCTCATATCTATCTAGTTTTTCTCTATGTTCTCTTAGGATTTCTCTAGTTACGTAAACTATTATTTTTCTATGAGATGGTTGTGTGCTTGAGTTAAGAGAAGTGTAATGTTGTGTCTTAAGGTGTATTGAGTCCTTGTCTACTGGTTTTGAGTTGAGTCTTATATCTTTTTAATATTTTGATTGATTTTAGTGGATTGTTTTTTCCCCTCTCATGAATTAGGGTGTTAATACCCAAATTACGTAAATCTTTGTGAAATATTCTTTATATGTTTTGTGTTCAAAGATAATATTATTTTTGCAAGTGAACTATTAGAATCATCTAAGTGAGTTCTTTGCATTTTATGAGACAAAGAGTAAAAGATTTCCAACGGGTCAAAAATCCCTAGGTTGATTTGGATCAAGTCCAAGATCTGTGATTGGAGTTAAGCCCAATGGAAGTGTACCTTGTAGACTATCAAATTGATAATTTGTGTGAAAGTATGTCTAAACCTAAATAAGTAAATAATTGAATTAATATCATGTCAATTATATATAAAATATACATATAAAGCAGGTATATGATGTACATAATTTATAAAATATACATAAATTAAATATATATATATTATATGTATAAATTAAAATGTTATTTTGTTACGAATTTAAGTATATGCATATTTAAAGTTTCTATATCTATGAAGCAAAGGAAGGAGAATGAAACTTTGTCATATATAACTAATTTATTTGGCAGATCATAGTAGCTATATTCACCAAAATCTGTATAGTTGTATCGGGGAAAAATGATTATTTTTTTATATGAGGTTTAAGGCAAGTGGCAACGAAGGAACTGACAAAGATGGAATATGCCAATATTAGCCATGAAGCCGATGCCATTCACACCCCTTATGATAAGTGCCTAGAATGTGGAATGGACGATTATGAGTCCAAATCATTTTTAACTAGTCTGAAGGAACAAATTCTTGCAAAAAATAGTTTTTCATGGAAGACTTCTCTTAATCTAAAGTTACAATCCTTTTACGAATAACGTGTAACGTGAGAAAATAAGGATTGAAGATTTATGTTTATTTTTGTTTTTATTTGTTTAACTTATCAAATACAATGTTAATTTACTAAGTTAAAAAAATGTGTAATATTTTAAATATTATTTTTTATTAATTACATAAATTTATTACATATATTAGATATACAATAAATGATTAATATTTAAAATAAGCAAAAATTAGTAGAGAAAAAGCAAGAATATAATATGTCCTAGACAAATAATGAACAAACCCAAATTATACACCGTAATAGGTATTTACGGGAGTTCTAGATTAATATATATATTATTTACAATTAAGGTTAAGTTAATAAAATAATAATTCAATAATTAAAATATATATTTTAAATAAAATATATATTATTTTAACTTTAAACCTTAAATCTTAAACCTAAAATCATAAACTACTAAATCTTAAATCATAAAAATCAAATCCTAAATCAATTAAATTTAAAATTATATTAATCTTTCTAATATATATATATATATATATATTTATATTTTGTTTAAACTATGTATTTTAATTAATAACATATTATTTTTATATTTTTTATTTATTAAATATGTTATTTTTATATTTTTATATTATTTTATGTAAGTATTTATTATATTAAATCTTTTATTCATAATCACTAAAATGACTGATTTACCACGTCAATTCTTTATAGAAGACTCTTTTCTTTCATTTTATAAGAAATGAAATAGAATAAATCTAAATACATCTATTAAAAGATTTAAAAATTTAACTCAAGATAAATATCTTTCATAATTTTATAAACTAAAAATATGTATTTTGAGATTTCAGAGAATGTAAGTAGAATCGAAAATTTTCATTCATTAATAAACATGTCTGCTTAAAGGTCCAGTGCTATAACATCAGGGCCGGTCCATTTGTAATGTAGGCCGAGGCCATATACTTTTTCATATTTGTAGCTGCAGTCTGTTTTTTATTATATAATTATTAGCATTCAAAAAATATTATTAATATACTAATAATTATTTTATACTAAAATTCTAAAATTAGTAAATCTTAATACATTATTAATTAAATAAATTTTTGTATCACTGAATTATGAGAGTTATTATAAATTTACCATCAAATTTTCATTTATTACTTTTATACTATCATCATATCATTCACTTCGTATTTTTTTCCTTAGAATATATTATATATAAATTTATTGAAAATGTTGTATTTTTTTTAATTATTCTTCTTATTTTACGACTAACCGCATGTTTAAAAGTTTTAATTTTCACTCTTTTAGTAATCATTCTCTTTATCAAATAAATTTTAATATTCTCTAACGTAATGATAATAAGTTTATCCATATAATTAAAAAAGAGTTAAGTATTCATATATGTTATTCAACAACATATTAGATTTAGCTTCTATTTTAAAGTGTGGTTTAGATTTGGTTGGTCTTTTTTGGTAGGAGTGTCATGCAATTATACTTAAAGATTCTATAGTATCAATTTCTTAATTGAATGTTGATATCATTGTAATCCTTCTACATGCTCATAATTATTGTTTCAATGCCAACCACCAAAGAGGATTTTTGAAGTTTTGGTACAAATGTCTAATGCATATATTGTATTTAGAATGTATGAATAAGTTTCTAATCACTCTTAACAACCTTTTTTGTTTGTTTGATATTATAGTCCTAGCTACTTTTCATCTTAAGATCATCTTTTATCGATCTTAGAAATCAATCTCATATCTCTTCACATTCATTCTTAACGACATCATACGCAACTAGAGACATTATATTTTCATCAATTGAAAATGTAATAAGTAGTTGTCTTTTGTAAGGAATATTCAAAAAATGACCATCAAATCCAAGGATTGATATGCAAAATATAAAAAAATAGAAAAATAGGGTTTATCTTTTTGTAGAAAAATTAAATAAAAATAATAATCATTTATCTTTATATATTTATTTTTTATAACCATAGTTTTAAATTAACAAAAAAATAAATATAAAATAAGTGTTATTTTAAAAATAATAAAATAATTATAAAACCTTTAAGGTCATTAAAAAAATTCTTTCATGGATCAAATCAACATTAGCAAATAAATTAAAATACCATTTAAGACAAGAAACTCCCCAACCTTTTTGTAAAAATTTATTCTTCCTTTGTAACATGATAACAAAAATAAAATAAATCAAACAAGAAGTTGTTATTATTATTATTTTTTGTTAGACTAAGTGTGTTAGACCAGTTATATTCACACGTGAAGTTTCATTTATTACTTTATATATTAACATAATATTGTTTTTTTCAATTTAAACTATATACAACATTATTACACATGTTATTAAGTGTCAAATTTTTAATCTTTAGGGTTTGAAATTAATGAAATCGACCTTCTCTAGTTTCTATTAAGGTGTGTGATTGACTGTACATGTTCGTTAACTATTACAATAGAATAATTTAAGTTAATTATTTATTTTTGTGATCAAATAATTTAGGTTAATTATTTATTTTTGTGATCAAATTATTTCATTTGTTTTTAAAAAATACATTGTAATAAGATAATAGGATGCTTAGTTTCAATAATTATTTTTCTATTTATTTTTTATTTTTAATTGAATTTTACAAAGAAAAATTTAAGAGAAATAATTAATGAAATATTTTTTTAAAATAAAAAGAATGAAAAAAAACCTTAAAAGAAGGAAAAAAAAAGATTTAAAAATAATAATTAGTATAATGAAAATCAACTACATTTCTTAATATAATGGTAAATACCCTAACTACAATAATCAATGGATTGGGTACAATTATTCCTTTATAATTTATCTTAATTTCTACATAAGAAATATAACGGAAATTAACTACATTTCTTATTATTTTAGAACCATAATTCATTGATGCCTACTAAACAAACCATTTCTTGTTATTTCCGTTAGGTTACTTTAAAGCTTTCAACACTTTCTATTTTATATTCCCATTTGATCACATTATATTATAGCCATAAGTCAAGTTATATTATCACTATCCTGAAAACCACCAAATTAATCTCCCTCCATAGACACTTCAATAGGTTCCCTCCCATCTCCATCACACTTGGTGACACCACCGCTCCCAAATGACGACAATTCTATAATCAAATATAGAGTCCTTGTTGCCTTCTCTTTAAAAGAATCATTAATAGTCATAAACCACCTGACAAAATGTTGTATCCAATGTTACAATCCAAGTAAACAACGCATGGACACATGTTGGTACAACTCAAAACCTAAATGAAAACCAAGTCTTAAAAAGGGCTTTGGCATGGTCTCATTAGATAAATTTGTGTGCATAATTGGAGGACTTTTATCCCAAAAGCAAAAACCCAATAATACAATAGAAATAGAAACAAAGGTCCAATCAAAAGTACTAAGGTATAATGCAAAAACAGAGCAATGGTCCAATTGTGCATCGTTAGAAATCCCAAGATATGTTCTTGCTTCTACTTTTTTTGGAAAAAAAGATCTATGTGGCAGGTGGCAAATCAAATTTGACTAGTGCTAGAGGAATTTGATCTGCAGAAATGTTTGATCCTCAAATTAATGAATGGACAATTTTGCCTAATATGAGTACATTGAGATACAAATGTGTCTGAATAACGTGTCAAAGTTGTAAAGTTTAAGTTAGATACTAAATCTATTGTTGTATTTATATACGAATAATTATATGTCGTAAAAAATTATATAAGTTTGAGTTCATATAAAAGTAATATACTAATGTTTGAGTAATTTAAAATTTAATGTATCTAACATGATATGGGTATTTAATGTATAGAGATTTGAAATTAATTTCTATTTTAATGATGGATCAAAATAAATAAATATTTATTATCTATATATATTGTGTTTATAGTCCTTATGGTTATATTCTAGTTTTATCTTACATCTTATCATAGGAGAAATCAAAGAGAAAACCAATAGATTCTCTAAGAAAAAGATGTAGATCTAAAAACTAACCACTCAACTATAAAAATTAATTAATAACTATGAATTCAGCTTCATACATTTTTTTTTTATTCTTACTGATACAACATGAATGTTGTTAGGTTATTTTTAGGTGTGATTTTCTCTAAAAGTTGTTTTTGTAACAAGTGTTATTAAAGCATCTTTATGTTATATCATTGAGAATCAAATTTATTTTTGATCCAAGAATTTTTTTGTGTTTTTGAATTTAATAATTATAGTTTTTTTTATTATTAAATTTGAGAACATTATGTATTTAGTTTCAAATTTTATTATCTTTCAAAATTATAGATTTAAATTTAAAAATAGATTATAATTGTGATTGTTTGAATTTGATAAGAATAATTAATATTTTTTTGCCATTAAAGATGTTTTGAGAAGAGATTTTACGTTCTTGTTTCTACTTCATTCTTATATTCTTTGAATTTCTTAAAAGAATCACTCTTGTTCTTCATAAGATACATATAATCATATCGATTGTAATCGTCTATAAAGGTAATGAAGTACCTATAACCATCTCTTGCACTTGTACTCATTGGACCACATACATCGAAATGTATCAATTCCAATAAGCCACTTGCTCTTTCACCTTTCTTATTTAATGATGATTTGATCATCTTTTCAGTTAAACAAGATTCGCATGTTTTAATTGCTTAACCATCAAGCGAATCTAGAAGATTTGCTTGCTACAATTTCTTTATGCGTTTCTCGTTTATGTGACCAAGGCGATAGTGCTAGAATAGTGTCTCATTTGTATGATACATCTTGAGTCTCTTATTACTGATATTCAATACATGTTTATCCTTTTCTAAATCAAGCAAATATAATCCATATGAAATGATAACATTTGCATAAAATAGATCATTATTCTTAATAATCATACACGACATATCTATTACAAAACAAAAGCCTTTTGCATCTAAACATGCTACAAAATTAATGTTTCAAAATACAAAAAAAAACATGATAAACATCCTTTAAAATTAAACATAAACCACCAGATAAGTGAATATTAATGGTGCCAACAACGATCGTAGGGACACTTGAACCATTTCTAACTTTCAACATTATTTCTCTTTTCGATAGATGTCTCTTATCCCTTAATGTATGCACATTAGAGACTAAGTGAGCACATGATTCAGTATCCATTATCCAATCTTGGATAGTTGTGGTTAAATTTAAATTCAGTTCAATAACAAGTATACCTTTAGGGTGCTTGTGTTCAACCTTGCCTTCATCCAAGTCACTCTTATTCTTGGAGCAATTCATTTTGAAATGTCCCTTCTCGTGGCAATAGAATCACTTCATGTTGGAGTTAGGAGCATTTCCTTTCTTGCTTCCCTTGGAGGTGCTCACATAACTCCTCCATTGTTGCCCTTGAGCGAGGAATATGCCTTACTTGTCTTGCTCTTTGCCTTGCCTTTATTCTTGGCAATCTTCTTTATATTTGGTGCGATGGAAAGGAAAGATTTATCCTTTGTCTTTCCCATGTCAACCTTAACAGTCTTGAGCGCATTGTGGAGCTCATTCAATGTCATTTTCTTTTCACGCATGTGATAATGCATGATAAAATCCTTGTAGGAATATAAAAGAGAACCAAGAATGATATCATCAACAATGTTCTCAAGTATTGAATAATTCAATTTCTCCAATTTTTCCAGATAACCCTGTGCTTTGAGAAAGTGCATTGAGATAGATTCATTCATTATCATTTTGCACCTTGTGAGTGCGGTGGTGGTTTTATAGCGCTCATTGCGAGCACTATCAGTGAACATTTTCTCCAATTGTTTTCAGTTGGTGTGACCGTATAAAGGATCTATATCATCTTAACAATAATATAAAACTTTATATTATTGACTATAAGAGGTTCTATTATTATATTATAGTTTTCCAAATGACACAGTACTTATTTACTCTATCCACTAATTTTGTGTCTATCCTTGTCATATGATATTATGAATAATATGCAAAATAGGATCATGTCATTTTTGCATTATATTCTTTTTCTTGGTCTTTCAAGTGAATTATAATTATAACTACATCAGTTATATTACATGCAATATAATTCCACTTTATCAAGGGGCCAATAATATCATAACTCAAAGTCGAAGGACAATGATAATATTAACATATAGATTTCTTCTGCACAGGTTGTACACAATAAACTACTATTTCATTCCTATCATAATATAGTATTTAAATAACAATTACATTATATATTTTTCATGTGAAAATCTATACATTTCATATCTAATATTCTAAAGACATAATGAAAACATTAATGACATATAACACAATCCATATAATGTTTCATCTAGTTAGGTCATGTTCAATATATAAAATACACATTTTATATACTCATGTCATTAAATGATAATCCCTTATCAACATTTATAAAACTATAATATATTTTTAATCGACTTCATGGTAATTAATGTTCCTCCTTAATTACCACAATTGTGAACATATTTAGGATTACATGTTTCTCATTTTAAGAGTTCTATGGTTCAATACTAAGTGCATCTTCTTGAACACTTTCAAAATATAACATGTTAATCTCAAAGAACAAGAATACACAATATTCAAAATCATGAACAATACATAAATCTTTATAAAAAAGAATAACTTTGAAAGCACACATCTTTCAAATACAACAAAGAAGATTAGAGCAAACACAATGAGAAACAACACATGCACAAAATACAAATAGACTTACAATTGGATTATAACATTTATAAGACTAATAAATAAGAAAATGAAGACAAAAAAAACTAGCCACAAGTCTTTACGAAAATAAACATAAAAATATATAAAATTAAAATAATATTTTAATAAAAAACTTAAATATTTATCTTTAAATAATAATATATAAGAATTAACAACTAGTGTCGTAAAATAGTAGATAATAATTTGGTATCAAAACTATAGAAAATAAAAATATATTATTAGGTAAAAAGTTAATGTCGTTAATCATAAAGAAACATTTGTAATATTAACTATAAACTTTAAGGGCATCATAAGTGAAAATATGTTAAATTTTAAAATAATTAATGATAAATTTTTAAATTAATTAACGTTTAATTTATACGTGTTATTATTTAGTGGGTCATTATAATTTTTCGTTAATTGTAAGAAGATTAACAAAATTTATTTAATAATATTATGACAAATTTTCAATGTGTGATATTGATATTTTAAAAATATTTATTTTTAACCAAAAAACAAATATTTAAATGATTATTTTTTATTGACCACACTAATATAGTTTATATTTTTACTAGGAATATGTTAATAATTTTATAATATTAAGTTTTTATTTACTTATTATTTTAAATAATAAAGTATTCAATTATAAAATATTTATAGATAATTTATAATTTTATGATTATTATTTTATTTATATTCATTTATAAAATATTAATACTGAATATAAATTTTTTAATGCTTAGTATCATGAATCATTTAAGATTCTACACTAATTTTTTTTAGTATTTTTATGACTTCAGTGGCACTTTATCATAAACTTTCTTTTATTTTATCATTTTAATGTAGATTTTTTTCTTTTACATTAAATCTTAAAAAGAATTATCATTTTTTTTAATTAACATCTAGATAATAAAAAAATATTGTACTATTTATTGATATCGTCAACACCCCACTAAGAAAAATTATAGTACTTATGATTATTTGTTATATATTTAAATTATGTTTTTAAAGTAATTTTTTGAATTTTATTTTATTTTATTTTGAAATTTGAACAAGGGAGTTCAATTAATAGAATGGGTATTGACATATGAAAAAAAAATTGCTAAAATAGAGAAGAATATGAGATTTTTCTTTTTTTCAAATAAGAAATTATTTATTGATAGATTGATATAACAGTTTAAGTTTAACGAGAAACATATATTTTCTCAAGAAATATGCTTTTGCTTAATATTGACAAAACATGCTACAATGCTCCGAATTGTACGTGTAAAAGGCCACTACAAGAATTCCCTTTTCCAAAGGCATTGTTTGATGTTGGTCCTCCACCAAAAAATAATAATAATAATAATAATAATAATATACTTACTTAGAAGCTTTGATACATATCATTATCTTACATGTTATGTCCATTAATAAAAGAATTATATACGAGTTTTACTCAAACTAAACATTATTATTTAAAACCTTCTCTCAATCTTAAATTATTGTTTACATTGTTAAACATTTTATCAACAGAAACAAGAATGTTTATAATATGTAATTTAAAGTTAGATGTAAGAGAATAATGTAAACATCTAAAATTTATACATACAATTATTAACTGTTATTAAAACTTTTTCATAAATTCTTCCATTTAACAATCTCTAAATCACTCTTTTAAGAATGGTTAAACATTTTATTTTTATTTTTAAAACCAATCAAAAATTCATTTATTGTTGTAACGAGAATAAGTATAAAAACTACTATGTTTTTTAGGAAAATTAAATGATACTCGAATATAATTTATACAGGTGTATTCAATTAAAATTTTGATATATTTTAAAAAAATTATACATTTTAAATATTCTATACAAATGTTATTAAAATTCTAAAAAAATTATTCATTTTATTTTAACTTATATTAAAATAGTTGAAATAATAATAAAGAGAAAAATAATATTTGAAGAAAGAAAATTAAATAAAAATCCTTAAAAAATCTTTGAGCTTAGGCAAAATTGGTATATAATTTTAACTAAAAATTCATCAATACTCATAAAAATTGCCAATCTTTTAAAGTCTTCAAAACGAAAATATTATCTAAACACTCATATTTTTAAAGTCTTCTACATCTTTATTTAATAAGGTTAATTTTTTATAATAATTTTAAAAATCATATATCTAATACACATGAATTTTAAAACTAATGTTAATTAATGATTCATGCAATCTATTAATACAGTCTTTCACATCTTTGACTATCACGCATGTTGTATCCTTTTCAAAAGGTGCATTTTTCATTTAAACTATACTTTAATTTTAGAAAGAAATTACACATGTTAATAAAACTAATTAAAAAAAAGTGAAAAGGTATATAATAGAGTTCATGAAATATTTTAGTTTAATACGTGAGAAATGTACTTATCACAATAAATTATACATAATTTGAAATATTTTAGTTTAATTATACTCTATTACAATTCAATGCATAAATAAGAATTTGATATCTTAATAATATTTTAATTTATTTTTATTACTTTTTTTTACCTTTGTTTTTTAACTGATATCTTAATAATACACATATTTTAAAAAAATGTACTAATTTTATGCATTTTTTTATATAAATGAAGATTTTTCACACTTATACAGCATATATATTTTTAAGAATGATATTTGTGGTATCTTTTTGTTTCTTATTGTCCATGAAATATTAAAAGTTTTTTTTCTATTATTTTTGAGTCATTAAATACATGATCTAATATTTTTTTACTCTCATTTTAGGTTTTTAATGGGTCAAAAAATATTAAAATATTTATTTAAGAACTCATAAATAATTAGAAGAAAAAAATGTTAATATTTCAAAAACGTAAATAAGATACGAAAATAACACAAATAACTTCATTAAAATTATACGTATTCTAATAAAATAAAAACTGTATTAAATTAATATATATATTTTTTAAAATAAAAATATAAGTAAAGTAATACTTAAAAAAAATTAAGATAATACTAACTACAAAACCCATAAATAGTGTTCGAAAACACAACGCTTTCTAACTCATGTTCAGCGCACTTTCCTCCCAATGACGAACTACAAACGCGAAATACTTGATAATTTATTCTTCAATAAAACTGAAAACACAGCTTTAAATTCTGCAAAGTGTAAAAGCCCCTTTAATTTCCTATTCTCCTCATCTACATGACTTCATCAAGAAATTATGATGCTTCTTAATTTGGTCCAATCAGTGTCTAGTACGCACACATTTCTGGAATGACAAACCCTAAAAAGAGTGCAAGCCTCGGAAACTTACTCTGGCCCATATGCCAAAAGAAGAGACAATGGAGCCCACTTTTTCTCAATTTCGGTTCAAAAGCAAAAATGGCCCATTTATATACAAAGCCCAATAAATGGTTTCAAGTGGTCAATGGTCTGAGACTGATGGTTCTCTCTCTCTCTCTCTCTCTCTCTCTCTCAAAGGAAGAGAAAGTGAACCAGGAAAGCAAAGAGAGTTCTGGTCCTTGTCTTCTGACCAGGTCTTGTTCCTGTCTTCTGACCACTGACTTTCACACGGGCAATCCTAGCAAAATACTAAAATTTTAGTTATTATTATTATATAAACGAATTTATTAATAATATTTAAAATAGATAACATTTTTCAATCTTATTTCATAGTTTTGTCCGTACATGCTTTCACAAATCAGTATAAATAAGATATACAATAGAGTTTTAATGTACTATTTTCAATGGACATAAAAAAAAGCATGCATCACCCACAATTAATACAAAAACGCCCTTTTAGAGTAGTAACTGAACAATCAAAGCACTTGATATTCAAAATTTTATTTATTTTTACAGCTAATCTTTATCTTAACCAAATATAGATTACTTATATATCTGAAAATTTTAAGATTGGAATTCTAATTAAGATATATGAGTATTGTAATTATTTTAAAAAAAACATTATTTTACTTTAAGGCATGTTTCTTACAGGGGAATGGAAATGAAGAAATGAGGTCCATTTCAATTGAATTTTTTATTTTAAGAAAATGAAAGAAAATCACTTCAATTATTATTTTAATTTTTAAATATAATAAAAATTCATTTCACATCTTATTTTAATACTTTTACTAAATGATGTCATACAAAGGAATCAAATTTCTATTTATTTTTATTATAAAAAATATTAGTAAATAACATTAAAGATAATAACTCTAAATATTTTAATTCCTATACATAATGAATCATCATCAATCAACTTTCGATTGATTTTTTTCCGAATTAGTATACATGTCCTAAGAGAAATGATAAGGATTAAGGACACATTTGAAATTATATTTATAGTAATATATATCAATATTATCTAAAAAAAATTAATTTTAATTTTAATTTTTAAAATAATTTTGGTTCACACTGAACATGAAAAAATATAGGTGTAAAAATAAATATAAGTTTATGTAATATTATAATCTATCTTACCTTAAACAATTTAGGAAGTTTTATGAATTTTAGATTTTTTCTAAAAAAAAATAACTATATTACTTATACTGAAACTCGAATCTTAATGCTTAAATGTGCTATATGCATGCTATTTAATCAAATTTTAGACATTTTTTTGTGCAACACAAAAAAAATACCACAATTCATTTATGTTTCATAGACCGGTGATGTTTACTGGTTTTCTTTTCTTTTCCTCAAGCAACATAAATTATTTATCAAACTATTATTTTTATTAAAAAAATAATAACAGAATATATAAGGCATCAAAATAAGATATAAGAAACATTCAAAAAAAAAAAATTAAAAACTCTTATCTTTATATAATAATCAACTCATGTTGTAATATTTAATTCTTTATTTTATTACCCTTTACATTTTTTCATTATTTTTTAGTATTGATGCTAAGTTATAATTCATACTAAACGTATAATGAATATCTGATATATTTTTATTATAATAATAATAAAAGTTATTGTAATATTATTATCAAATTTTTTATACAAATATTATATCTAAGTAGAAACAGTACATGTAATTATTTTACTTTCATAAATTAAAAACATTAATTATATTACTTTAAATTATTATACTTTAGTTATTATTATATTTATTACACTTCAGTTATTTTAGGTATATTTTAATGATTTTAATCATCTTATTTTTTATTTTTTTCTTCAAACACATAAAACACTTACTAATAAGATTCAATTTTATCCGACTGAATTTGTTTCAACAAAAAAATCAAAATTAACAAAAAATATAATTTTAAGTTGATTAAAGTACATGAATAGAATAAATATGACTAATATATTTAATTTATGAAAATAAAGTCACTTAAATTCCATGCTATCTTATCTAAATACAATAGTATCACATGTTCCAAAATTAGGAAAAGTTAGAGTGCATACGGTTCGATCCGGTCCAAATTTTATAAAATTTATTCAAATTAGACCAAATTATTTATATTAATCAAATTAGATTGAAATGGACCGTTAAAACCGATTTGGTAAAGTTTGATCCAGTTATAATCGTTTAGAATATAATGATCGAAAAATATATTGAAATAATTTTATATTATTAATAATCAAGAAATAGTTTGTTGCCTTTTAGTATATTATTAATCTCTTTTACCATAGTTAAAAACATGGTAACCTAATAACAATAACATTTTTATTTGTTTATTTACTCTTAATTAAAACAATTATTATTTTTATATCTTAAGTATTAGCTTGAAAACACTAAGTCGAGTAATAAATAAATTAGCTACTAAGTTAAGTACATTATCATATTTGTTAAATATAAATTATAAATATAACAATATAAACAATCTATTTTGGTTTGTTTTACAAATTTTTTTCCAACCCTAAAAGATGGTTTCTATATATGATTATTTATAAAAAATTAATATTTTTTCCTAAAAAAAGTAATAGATTAGGCATATTGTGAAAATAGTTATTGCAACATCAAAAATGTGTTTAATTGAATTTGAACATATGTTAATATTATTTTTTACATACGTATAATTACATATAAAAAAATATTTTAATATTAAAAAATTTAATACATTTAATACATTTAATAATTAGATTGATTTATATATATATTTTTTATTTTATATAAAAATATATGTAAAATACTTAAAAATTAAAAATTAATGTCAATATTTTAAATAATATAATAGATTAAGTATTAAGTTAACATTTTATTTTTTTAAAATTAAATATATTTTGAAATAAATATTAAAAAATTAAAAGTGTATTTAAATCATAAAAACATTAATGTCCATAATTGATGATTATTATAAAAATGTAGTGAAAATTGAGAGTGATTTATAGACAAAATTATCTAAAATGCTTTTCTGGTTTAACATATTTTTACTTATGCATTTGAGGCTTGTAAAAAATGTTACAATGTCTCAAGATTTTATGTTTAATATTATTGATATCCTTAAATCTAATAGTATTAACTTTTTCATCTATATTATGTTAATATTCTTATACCTCTAATACCAAATTAGAGGCTAATTGTTTAACGCAAGTTGTTAATTTCTATAATTTCTATATATTATTGATTAAATATAATTTTTTTAATTTTCTTATCATAACATTGTGTTATTTTTATCTTCATTTTTTGTTTATCAATATTATAAATTGATATAGGAAAATATTTGAACATTCAAAATCCTTGTTAATTTATGTAATTAATATATATTATTGATTAAAGATAATTTTTAATTTTCTTATCATAACATTGTGTTTTTTTATCTTAATCTTTTTATTTATCTGTATTATAAATTGATATAGGTAAATATTTGAACATTTAAGATCATTAATTGACTTAAAAGTTATAATTATTATATATTAATTTAATGAATCTATTATAATCTTCACTTCTGTTTGTCTTCTTTTATTACATTGGTTATGCTTTAGTTTTGTTTAAACCTTAATACCCTTTTGGTTTTGGTAGGTCTTCTACATTTGTACATAGATGGTATTCAATTTAGACTTACTAAAAAAAAGTGAATGTATTTCATTTTTTTCATAATACATAAGTCAACTAAAAACCTTGAAGAGACTTTTAAGCACCTATAATTACTAGATATATAACTAGTGGTTGAAATTTTTGGACAAAAGGAGTTGCTATGCTAAAAGCCATGTGTTTTGTAAACTATGTACTTTATCTTTTTCTATGTATTTTCAAATGAAAATAAGTGTTCATTTCATAGCATAAAAAATCACTATTTAAAATATATGAATTATTATTTTATCTTTACTTTAATAATTCATTTGGTTTGTTACTTTTTGGCTTATCAATTTCAACTATTACTTTTTCTTAGCACATGTTATTGACTAAAGATGTTACATCTTCATTTTTCTTTGTCATCTTCTACCGACAATTCTTCCTCTTTATTCTTCTTTGTCATTTTTTACCAAAAATCCTTTGGATAACATTGATGATAACATATCTTCATCTTCTAGATCTTTAATATAATAAATACACTTGTGGTCTTTGGTGGCTTTTCTAACATAGAAGTATAATATCTTTCTTATCTATTGACCAATTTTCATATTATTATTATTAAAATTTGTTTTAAATTTGGTGATTTTTTCACCACTTTCTTCGATGAAAGCCATGCTACTACAAAAAATGATAATGACTTTATTGCTTGGGTAGTTTACTTTGATCTCAGTAAAATTATTAATTTTTCTAAGTTTATATAAATTTGATCTAACATTTGACATCTTAATATACAAAGTTTTTTCTGTATTGAATTCCTTTTATATAAGTGTTTTTAGTTTGGGAACTTCTCTATTTGTGTTGGAAATATTTAGCTTGATGAAATGGTAGGGATTGATACATCATTCCTTATTTTAATTTATTAGTGAACTGAAAATTCTAATATAAGTGTTTTTAGTTTGGGAACTTCTCTATTTGTGTAATATTTAGCTTGATGAAATGGTAGAGATTGATACATCATTCCTTATTTTAATTTATTAGTGAACTGAAAATTCTAATATAAATAGGCTTATCATATGTTCTTATCTTTTTTTTGAAATTCTTGATTGATTTTTTGAAATTTTTTAGAAAATAATTAAATTATTTCCTAGATATATGGTTTATATAAGTCTTACATAAAAAGATTTTTAAACAAATAGTGAATAAGCTCCTTCTAAAATATTAAATTTACTCCCTATAGGAAATTCTTTTTCTATAGTATAGAACTTCATATCTTTTATGTGTCATTAGATATCAAATTATATAGACTTAACTATTGTAATTTGTTTGGATTTATATATTGGTCATTTTTATCCTCAATGATTAATGAATTTTTAGAAGATATTTTTTATGTTTATGGAAAAATGCTTCTTTAAATAGTATTAGAAGAGTTACTATTTTTGTTAGTATTGTTAATTTGCTAGGTGTTGTTGGTTATTATTGTAATGCATTTGAGTAATTTTTCATTATGTACTTTGGAGTTATTAGTTTTTCTATTTTATAGTTTAGATTATAATATTTAATTTATATTATATTGTTGAAGTTTCTATAAGTTATTCCGATAAACCTACGAATAGATTTATTTGTTTTTGTATCGTTATTATAGATTCATGATTTTGGACTATTATAAACCACATGTGTTTTTTTTTATTTTTTTTTGCTTCATCGTCCTAATTAATGCATTTAATTAATAGTGTTTAATGATAAAGTTTTGATTTAATTTATTTATTTATTATCTAATTAAACAATTGTTATTTTTATTATAAATTTTAATAAATATTATAAATAATGTTTGTCATGATTTTATTTCACTTTATACTCATCATTTAAATTAAAAACAGTAAAAAAATAAGTAGAAGTAGCTTAATTTAGCACAGGTGGAATATACCCGGCACATCACGACAAAACGATAAGTATAAATTATAGATGAGCACATGAAGTTCATTAATTCTTCGATCCTATATAAAAAGTTTTATGAGAAATTATTGGTAAGTGATTATTCGTTATTTTATGTTAATAAAATATAAAATTAATTATTTTTTAGAATATATTTAATAAAAAAGTAAGTAATATAATTAGTGTAGTTTAAGAATGACGAATAATATCTCAAAATTTTCATTTGAGTAGTGATACTTGAAATTAATATAAATATTAATTTAAAAAAAACATAAATCTAAAACTTAATAAAAAGAGTAACTAATATGATTGATATAAGTATAAAAAATAATAAATAACACTTAAAGTTTTATATAGACTAAGAATTTGTCCATTCATTTGGTAACATGTGTAAAAAATCTCACGTATCAGAATAGAAATTTGACACTTGAAATATTTTAATATGATTACTTTTAAAGTTAACAGAAGGTCTTAATCCGCTTGGACAAAATAATTCATTTTAAAGTAAGATATGTTCAATATGTCACTCTATCACAATAAAGTATAAAATTATTGTAATTAATTATTTTAAAAATATAAATATTTAATAAAGAAAGTAAAATTCCATTAATATACTCCAAAATACTGCATAACATTTGTTTATTTTTTTTCCCTTTATAAATGGGTCTTTCTCATGTACAGTAGAATTCACACCATGCCACTTCGTACAAAGTCCAATTTTATAACTTTTAGTGTGTATACATATAAAAATAATTAAAAATATGAATTATTATTACATACAAAATAAATCATTTTATTCACATGTTTAACGATTATCCCGTCAAACATCAAATGAGATAATAAAAGAAATATATAAGTGATATTCTTCTTCTTTGTATCACTGTTTTTTAATAGTAAGAAATTTGGCAAGAAAAATAATTGTAGAACATTGTTTATTGTTGTTATTAAAAATGACAAGATTAATAAAGTTAACATGCAGGGCAACAGTAAACACTTAAATTTTTCAAAAATTGTAAGGTGAAAAGAGGTTCTTTCTAGAGCAACATTAATATATATAGTTTGCAAATGTTTATTGATATAGAAAGTAAGTTTTGATTGAAATTCTTTCGTACTAGGCATGCATTGATGCTTGGATAGTGGCTTGACAAAGGTAATTTGGAAGGTTTCAATAATATAATATGATATATATTTATTTAATTTATGGGTAAAAATTTATAATTTTTTTTATTTTTGTGTATAAATTAGTATTCTAATTTTATAATTTTAAAATTAAATAACACTAATTTAGATATTTATAAAAGTTAGTCATTGTAATGTAAAAAATTAATCCTTCTTATTAAACTATAAATATTTATTTTTAATAATTTTTATAGACTAAAAATACTCATTTTAATAATTATAGGGTTAAAATTACTTATATTTTATAATAATAAAATTAATAATATATAATTAATAAATTTTAAGATTAAAATGTTAATTAAAAAAAAGTAAATCTTTACTAGCTTGCATCGTTTGTTTTATATGTGATTTCAAGCATTCGACTTTTGTAGATAATTAATTTGATATGTGATATTTTCAACATATGTTAGCAACAGAATGTAAAGATTATCCAAATCAAATCATCCTACCCGTATAAAACTTTTTCCAGTGAACGAGCAATGGAAGTGTATCGAGGACAAACCATTTTAGAAAATGATGGAAAATAATTATCAAAATATTATAATTTAATTGTAACAGTGTTTAATATAAAAGTAACATTTTTGTGATGGATAGTTTTAAAAATGATATTTTTTTTCTTTTTTTTGGTTGTGAATAATGCAAATTAAAGATATTCCATGAACCTGTTGGATCTTTTCATATTTTGGATGCTTAATTGCCTTTGTGATTTGACCCTATGCTGTTCTCTATCTTTCTAATATAAAGGAGACTAATTTTTTTTAAGGGTATTTTCTCCATAAATTAATCATAAAGGTAACTAATACTGGTCACATGAATCGTGATCCTAAAATTGACCAATGCAAAATTACATAAAGTAGGAACATTATCTTGTTTAGATAAAAACAAAAGATAAATAAAGAAATTTTAGAATGGACATACTCATGCATGTAAGGGAATTCTTTTTCTTTTTCTTTATTAAAAAAAAACTGGTTTCATTAAATTTTCGTTCATTTTATTAATAAATATAATATAAAAATACAACAGTCACATAAAATTAAAGTTCACGTTTTTTTTTATAAATGTATTGACAAATGAATGAAATATTGAGAGCAAATTAACAGTAAGTTAATGCACATAGGAATTGGCTTACGGGTGGTATGATTTCTAATGTCCATTAACATGGATTTGAATTTGAATCTTACTCTATGTTATTCTTTTTATTTAATAAAAGATAAGTTAGAACATATATAATATAATTTGACCGTTTAAAGGTTTGGGATGGTAGATCAAATTTGAAATAATTGTTAAGAAAATAAGTATCAGTTATTTTTATGAATAAAATATTTATTTGTAAATTTATTTTTAAGTATGTTATCGATTCTAATAAGAAAAATCAAATAAATATTTGAGTTTCAGATAATCGTATTTTAGATATATCTTTTATAATTATAACACATATGATTGTATTTATACATTTAATAATATATGTTCATAAATTTAAAATTATTTTTTATACTTAAATATTTTTTATGTGTTTTACTATTTTTAAAATATGATTTAAAAATATTGTTTTATTAAGGTTTTAAATGTGGCTCGAATAAAATCCAAAATATTCTAAAGAAAATACTATTAGTTTATTATTATTTTTATATATAGGGTTAAAGTTAACGTGTGGATGAATAAAAAAAACCTATCAAAATAAAATAAAAAGAGTAGAAAACTTCTTAATTGAATTTACAAAAACAATTGAAGTTATTGATGAAAAAGTCAGAAATAGTCAAAATTGTTGAAGAAAAATCCGAAAATAATAAAACGTAATTAAGTTTATATATAAAGTAAAGGGTGCTGCGTTGTCGAAGTAGAAAAAAAATAGAAGCAAAAAATTGCTATGAAAAAAAAAAGGGAATATGATGATGGGCTTAATATATAACGAAAAAGAGCTTATTGTAATATTGTTTCTGAAGAAATTGTGAAAATAGAACAAATGTTCATAAGTAAAATACATTTGATAAATATTTTAGAGAAGGTAATATAAGACCGAGTTTGTATTAAAATATTGTATGGTTGTGACCTAGGTTGTTTTCACCTAAAAAATCATGTATTATTATCTTATTTTTGCATTTTATTTTTATATATAATTTCATACCTAACCGTTTTGCTTAGATTATCAAATTATAAATTGATAAAAATTAAAAAGAACATATTCATCCTTCTCTAAGTTAAATAAGTCCATATCTTATAAACTTTCAACAATAAATCAACTAGATTAATTAATAAAGATAGTATATAAGTGACTATATATATACAAATAAATGTCCATTATCCTTTTAAAAATTAAGTAAAATATAATTGAGTTTTTCATATTCTCGTTATTATGTTTATTGTTTAAGGTAAAATGCTTAAATAGTCACTTTGTTTAAATTACATATTTTGTTTAGAAAAAAATACTTTCAAATTCTTTTGTTTATAAAAAATGTATCATTTAAATATCTTTATTTGTGAAAAATGTGCAAGTAAGGACACAATTAACTTTTCATTCTATTTTTTATTAATTATAATAAAATATTATATGTATAACATGTATGTTTATATTTTTCGATAATTATATACATAAAAATAATATTTAGTTAATAAAAATTACTCAAATTTTTTAAGAAAAAAATTCTTTCAAAATTAAACAAATTTTTCAATAAACCTTGAACACAATTTTTATAATCTAACATTTAAAATCATACAGTAGACAATGAAAATTTAATTTAAATTTAATCAAAAAGTTTATTAAAATATTTGACTAATTTACAATTAAAAATTATTTCGTTATATATATGTTTATTGAAAAATAAAAACATATATCTATCACATGTATTATTTCGTTACATTTAACGAAAAATTAGATGAAAAATTAATTTTATTATTATTTAGTACCTTTTTCATAAATTAAAAAATTTTAAAATATATTTTTAAAATAAAAAACATTAAATAACCAATATCATTTAAACAAATAAATATTTATGATCTTTCTATATTGTTTGTTAAAACAACGAAGATATAATGTGTTAGATCAAAATATCAATCTGGCACCGTAATATCCTTCACTCATTTCATTCTGTCTTATTTTGATAAATATTTTATTAGATTAATTTTTTCTTTTAATTTTAGTTTGATAAATTTAATATTTTATTTTTTAAAAAAGACAAGTACGTAATATTCGCAAAATCAAACCACGTGCAAATAATTATTTTATTATATAAATAATAGTTTAATTTGACTATTAATAAAATATGTGTGATGCAGGTGATATTTTTTTTATTAATTTAAGAAAAAAATGAAAAAAAATAACTTAACTATCCAAATAAAATATAATCGATTTAATTAATAACATAAAAATTGAGGATTGAATTGGTATAAATAAATAAAAAATAGGTTGCAATAGATTTTTCTTTTCCCTTAAAATTAGTTTGCTCAGTCTGTGGACCAGTTCTAGAGTATTCAATAAATAGACCAGCCGTCCACTCGTACGTACCTCAACGTTATTAAACTTATTCATGTATGTTAAATGTCAGAAATTCTAGTCACATATAACGTCAAAGTACATAAATAAGTTTAACAGTATTCAATGAATAAAACAGAAACGTCAAATGTGTATTCTAAAATATTCGTATCAATTTCATTAATAATTTATGTCCGATAACTGACCTTTATCTTTAAGTTAGTAGTATGATAAAAAAAAGTGGTTATAAGAAATTCAAATAAATCTTATTATTTATGTCTTATTAATGTGATAGATTATTAATTAAAAAATTTGAAGATTTTAAAAGAACAATATTTTCAAAAACTACTTCAGAAACATCTAGAAATAAATTATCTTCAATATCGTTCTTTTTAAAATGTTTTAGTCGGTCTATAGATTTTTTTTAAATGTTTTAGTCAAGTCTATAGATTCTTTTTTTTTAAGTGTTTTAAAGTCTATAGATTCTTTTGTTTATAAAGTTTTTTTTAGACTAGAGATGTTTTAAAAAATAATGTTTTTTTGAAATAAAAAATAAATGAGAAATTAATATTTGAAAATACTTTTGAATTCTCCATTTATAGAATCAAACTCTACTTATTTATTTTAATCAGAGTTTTCGTTACATTCGTTGTGTAATTTGTATTAAAATCAATTTTTTTTATATTAAAACGTACATTTATTAACTTAAATTTTTGGACTCAATCTTATTTATCTCATTCGTAAACTTATGACACCATCTATGAACAAAAAAGATTCTATTGAATAATTTGTTAACGATTCTGTAAATTTTTCTATTAAAAATATTTATCTTACAATAGTTTCTAAAGTAAATATTTTGAATCAATGTGGTTTTTAGAGACTTTTATGGAACGCTAAGATCGATGATCGTCACAAATTTCTTATTTGAAAGATTATTTATATTGCATTGGGTACAAAAAAAGATTGACTATTTCATCATTTTTACATATTTGAATTGTCATTTTTGCCATAGAAAAATTGTATTTGAAGAACATATTTTTATCATATGTGATATTCTTAAATCATGAAGGAAGTATTGGTATTAGAATTTGAAATGAAATTTTATGAAAAAATTGAATATTTATCCTAACGATTTATCATCGTTCAACTAAAGAACTTTCATTTTTATGGTTTATTTTGTCAACTTTTTACTCTTATGATTGTTATTACGATGAAAAAGGTACGATGACTACATAATAAGATTATTTTTGAAGAATACATTTTATTTAATTAGTTTATCATTCATTATATTTCTCCATGGATTATTAAATTCAAATATTTATTATTGGATAATATTCGCATACTTCATGAACTAGATATTGAGAATAATATAGACATTTCTTCAAAATGGCAAAACCCTCCTTCAAATGCCTTTAAGTTTAATTTTGATGCTACTTGGTATAATGAAGTTTTTATTATTGGTTTTAACATGTTCGATCATTATAGATTGTTTCCATGATCTATATTAGGTGGATTCTACGTTATAATAATGAAGTAACTCATAATTTAATTAATTAATCAAGATTTTATCAAATTAAAGATGTAATTAAATTGAACAAATCATTTATCAACATCTGGAAAGGCTAACGAATAGAAGATTAAGACTTACGTCTTTTCATATAGTAAAAAAAATCAAAAATGTTAAAATTTTGTTATAAAAAAGGGATATAAAAATTGAATGTAAAAGTTAAAATTTTGTTATAAAAAAGGGATATAAAAATTGAATGTAAAAGCAATATGTTTGTTGCAATTGAGTGGCACCAAATATGTTTTATAGAAAATGTATATATAAAATAAAAGTTAATCGTGAATTTTGTAATATTATTTAAGATAAAAATATTATAATTAATATGATTGTATAAATTTTTTAACATATTTTATTAATGTTTATTAGTGTAATGATATTAATATAATTTAAATTATTTTTATCACAACTAATATTTATTAATGATAATTTTATAATTTAAAAACAATATTAGAATATAATTAATAATAAGAATAATATATACATTTTATATAACATTATTATTATTATAAAAATAATAAATTTTTGTGATAATATGGAGGCATTTCCATTACTATTTTGCAGGGAATTGTTTTTTTTAAATAAACATTAAAAATTAATTATGAATTTAGTGTGGTACAATATTTTTTAAAAAAGCGAATAAATTTATCATTTTTAATATTATTTTTCATATATCAAACTATAATTAATATAATCATCTAATTATAACGATAGTTACAACTTATAAAGTCAAAAATATAAATATTAGACTTAAATATAACATATAACATAAGAACAAGAAAAATTAGATGGAAAAACAATAAGAATAATATTTTTAAAATTTACGATCATAAAATAGTACGTTTTTATACTTACCTCATATATTTTTAATATTAAAAAAATTTGATATATTATGAAATAGTACGTTTTTATACTTACCTCATATATTTTTAATATTAAAAAAATTTGATATATTATTTCATATTTAATGTTATTCAATTATAAACTGTCTAAATTAAATTATAATTATTTAAACACGTTCAATATATAATGTTGTTCAATTAAATTTCGTTGTATATTATTAGAGTGTATTTTTGTTGTTATAAAGTTTAAGCTTATAATTTATCAAATAAGTTTTTCATACAAATAAAATGATTTTTTTTTAAATTTCAATATATCCATATAAGTTATATTGAGATTAAAAAAGGTTAAGAATATTAGTATAAAATTATTTTAAAAATAATAATTATATATATAAAAGAGATACGGTAGGAGATATAATTGAAAAAAAGTTATGTAATTACAAATCAAATATTTATTACTAAAAGAAATGTAAAATTGATTATATTTATATAGATATATACTTATATTATAAATAATAAGTTATATATCTTTAATTATATAAAATTAATATTTATACTACTTAATTATTTTAAATTTATTTTTTAACTATTTAACTTCTTATATTTAAATAGAGAGAGTAATATAATGATATAAATAAAACAAATATAATAATTAATTGTTATATATCGTGAAAATAATAATAGTTTAGTAGTATAAATAAAATATATTATATTATTCGGATGATATTTATAAAATTTATATTTATTGGCTTTGAATTGAAATCATGGTATAAATATTTCGCGCTTAATTTATCCCTAAAATTATTTAGGTAAGAATACTTCTCGCTTAATTTATCTTATTCAAGCCTAATAAGCTTAACCAGATCGAATCGAGTCAAATTATTTAAATTTTGATTCCGCAGAGTTAAATTTACATATTTTCAACAACAAGTATCCAAGTAGGTACGGAAAGAATTATATAATGTTAGTTTGTCAATAAGCTATACAAATTCCAAAGCTATATTTTTGTAACCTGAGGTCCACCTCACTGCAAAGATAGCTCACCTTGCTCTCTTTTTCTCTCATTCTCACACTCTTTCTCATAACCTAAGTTACCAGTCTAAATACACCACCAATTTGGTATTGGTGTATTAGTTATAAGCTTTATAAATTACTACTGCAATACCCTCTCAAATAGTCAGTCACAAACTCTCTCATTCTCATGAAAAGTTACTCAAAAATGGCGTGGACTTCAGCCTAATTTATTTTTATTTTTTCAGTTCAAGCTTAATTTGGAGGGTGAAAATGTTGAAAGAACCTAGCTTTCGTTGGCCACCTATTGGAGCTCCTTTAGATTTACAGAGTAGAGACGAACATAGTAGACATTTTGATGACTCTGTAAATGCGGTGTCTTTTGGGTTTGTCGCTACGGCTATTCTTGTTGCAATGTTCTTAGTCATGGCTATCTTTGAAAGATTTCTTAGACCTAACTCACCTGCATTGCCGCCGTCCGATCGCCGGAACCTTGAAGATCTTGAAGCCCAATTGGGGTTCAATGCCAAACTTGGCTACCCATCACCTCAAGTAAGAGATCCCATTTCTTCTTTCTTTCAAATAAATTATGGGTATTTTTCAAATTTCATTATTTGTTTGAATTCTGTTTGATTCTCGAGAAAATTCTACTTCCAAGAACTGCCTAAAGTGGAAATAATGTTCATCCTTGAATAAAGTTTGTTTCTTTCTACTTAGCTTTCTATTATTATTATTGCTTTGAGTATAGACTACATTGATGACCGTTTGCTTCAGAGTTATTATTCATGTAATACTCTTTATTAATTATATTGTTTTATCTTTCTGTTTTTTGTTGGGTATTTATTCTTTTAAATAAAAAATTAAAATTTCATTTATTTGAATTAATTACTCAGTTGCATTATGAGCTCTTAATTTTAAGTTTAGTGGTATTAATTAGCTCGGTTTCTTCTAATTTCAGCTATGATGTTTTTATTTTACCATATTTCTCTTTTAAGTTTTCTGAAAAGTTGCTTACTACGTTTCTCAGTTGTTAATTCTCTGTTTCATTAATGTTAATTGCGTTTTGTATCAACAAATCATCATTTACTATGAAATCAGTCAACTAAGTACATGGAGACATCAAATTAATTATGGCCCATTGCACTCCATTTTTGACTTTGGTCTGAACTTTTTCGCTTTTCTTTGTCGCTATCCTCAAACTCCAAGTACATCTTCATCTTCACTGGTGCTTTCTAAGTAGATCATCATCCTCCATTATTAATTATAGTCTTAACTTTCTCTAAATTCTATGAAATATTACAATTTGTTAGCTCAATCTTTTCTTTTTCTTTTTTTAATATCACGATCAATCATTTTTTTAAATATAATAATTATATTCAAATTTAAAAATAATGAATCAAATATATTAAATTTTAAAAGTTAATGAATTAAATAATTCACATGACTAAAAAAAATTAACACGTTTAATTTTTATTAAGTGTATTTAATATTAAGAAAAAAACCAATAGTCGAAAATGTAAAATATTATAAAATTTAGAGACTAACATGATTAGTTAACCTTAAGTATATAATACACTAAACATCTTTCGCGTAGCCAAATAGCTGAAGTGTAAGAGTTCAAAGTTATAAACTTGATGGGTAGTAAACCTCTGGGCAACTTCTGCTATATTTCTCATTAGTGGCTCATATTTTAAAAAAAAAAAAGGAAAGAAAAAAAAGACCGTCTTCCTGAATCATCTAATTCCTTGTTTTTATTAAAATTTAGGTTTATAGAAACTCAACCATGCTATGCTAGCTTCTATATTCCACTTTTAGTCGAAATAACTAAAAATGTTACTTTTTATTACTTTTAATCACTCAAACTTACTAGTTAAATTTTATGTATTATTTTTTATTGATGATCTGACATAAATTAGAAAATAAAATAAATTTATTTATATTTTTAATTCAAAAAATATTAAAACAATTCATATTAACTAAAATAGAAAGTATGGTGAGAGTATGAAAAAGTTCCTTTTTGAGATGCTATCAGTATATATATATATATATATAAGTATTAATTAATTTTAAATTAATAACGTGAAATGTTGAATTTGTTATGAGTAAGTTACACTTCTTATATTTTGGATAAGTTGTAATAATATGATATAAGTTTTATTATTTTATAATTTGTGTTACAAATAATTATGACAAAATAGCATTTTTCATTTATTAATGTTGTGTTTTTGACTTTGAAAAGAGCCCTGCTGTCTAGTAATACTGAATGTTGTAGGCAAGGGCCCATCTAATTAGTTGTTTGTTGAGTACTTTATCTCAAGTCTCAACCAAAATGCTTGTCTTGGGAGCGTACTGCTAGGTCATCTTTGCACTCACTATCTGTTTGTTGGTTATCTCGGGTCAATCATTACCATTGTCTTACGATGCCCAACATGGTCAGAGCCATGGCTTGGGGATATCTGTTATCTGTCAATCTTTCACTTTGAGCAGATGTCTTGCTTTCTTGTCTTTTTATTTACAGCTCTCTATAGCCTTCATATCGGCTTTATAATTGAGGTTTGAGATGAACCCATAACAAAAATTATTAAGTTAATTGAGATTGTGATGGATATTTATTATATATAGGATTGTCCTTTGCGTTAGAACTTATAATCACATGCTTTTCTATGGTACTAGTTTAACTAGAGAGTTTAAACTAAATTTGCTTGATCTGACCCATGCAGTGAGGATTTTAGATTTATTTGGACAATAAATCCATTTTGTAGAAATCCAATATACTAATCTTCTGTGATTTTCAATCTGAGAGCTCCATTAATACTGTGCATGATTCCAAATTTCCTAGTTTGATTCCCTGGTGCAAGCATCCTTTTATTTCTAGGTTCTTTAATCCAACCAAATTGGAATGAGAAATGATATATCCATTATCTTGTTGTATCAATCAAATTTTGTGTCACTATTTTATTTAAAGTTTTTTTTTAATCATGCATTTTTACAAGACAATGAACTTCCATCCTAAAGAGGTTAATCCATTGGTAGGTGTTTACTCGTATACTTATAAATTCATGTTCTTATTAGTATTTTATCAATATAGGACTTGTTTGTTTTTCATTTCAACACAATCAAATTCTCAAACTAAACTATCATTTCAAACGGCTTCAATTTAAATTAGCTGTCTTCTCTTCACCACCTTTCTTCTCCTCTTGGATGAGCAGTGAGGATCATTATCAATGCTGAATGTACACGGTTCAACTCACAAGACAAGGAATTGAGTTCTGTCTCTTATCTATGTATTTTGATGGATACATATTTTCATCAGACCAGTAGATTTTCAAATAGTGGAAAGTGTACTTGTGTTCTGAATTTTCACTCTGTGGGATGAGTTATGTCTATTGCTAACCATTTTACGGTGAGGCTCTGTGGAAGCTGCAGCATAATGCTGCAAATGACCGGCCACTACTAAAGAAGACTCACAAGTATCAACCAAGGAATAAACAAGCACTTGTATGTAGTGACCTGCATACAAGTGCGCTTTATCATATGCTGATTAGACATACTTGCATTGAATTTGGCATATCATGATTCTTTCAAAGTTGTGTTTATTGCATTCTAAATTTTCCTCTTTAGTTTCATTATGCCCTGGTGGCTTTTGGTAAGCACTTAAAAAAATATCATTCTTATGAAGTTTTGTTCTTTCAATTTCATTATTACTTGTTGCAGATGACAGTTTATGCCAGTGGAGTATCAGTGTTAATGCCCGGAGATAACATTCCGACCTTCATTGCGCACCCTAAACCTGTTGTTTGTCCTCCGGAACGAAGCATTTGATCGCCTCATCATCAAAATAATTCATTGCCTAATCCTGCCTCAAATTCCACAACAAACACAAACTCATGAAAATGAATTCTTGATCATATTTAAATCATGCTTATTAAGCTAGAAGTTGCTGTGTGAGGAAGATGTTGAGCAGTTTACTTGAATTTTTCATTTTCTTCTTTTGATTGCTATCAAGAGATGTTTATTCTGTAACTCCTTACATATAATTTATGCAGATACTGGCTTTGTCTTGGCTTAAATCAGTTTTTAAGTTGAAGGAAGCCAGAGAGTGCCTTCTTTAGATGGTTCAAGCTCAAAATTTGGATGGCTTTCACACTTTCAAATTATGATTTAGATACTTAGAATGTGTTCATATGTTGTTCTGTACTTTCTTCTACTAAACTGCTATGTTTTTAACAAATCGGGTTCAGTTTCTTCAGACCATTTATTACAATGTCTGCATTGTTAATCTGTTTAATACTTAAAATTCAGATTTTTCTAGTTCGGATCCTAGTTGTCCTAAAAAATTAAAATGTATATTTGGAATTGCTTCTCTTCTAATTAACCTGAAAGTTGTTTGAAATAAACTTTTAAAGATGTTCGACAACTTTTTAGAGAAGTGCTTTCCCACATTTAAGCATCTTAAAGAAGTAATTTTTTTCAAAATTAAAAAAATAATAAAAATGGAAAATTGATTAAAAAGTATGCTTGAAATCACTTCTATAACGATGACTTCCAAACATGCCATGATGCCCTAGTTACATATAACTCGATAGCCATAGAAGGAAACCGACATTGGTATTTTATTTTAGGGCTTGTTTCGATAATCAGCTTAATTATAGTTTTATCAAATTTTAAAAACTTGGCAAGCTTAATGACACTCATGTATCGTTAGCATTTTTGGAATTTTGAAGCCTTTTGTTTTGCCATTGAAACGTCAATGCCTCAATAATGGTGCATCATTTTGTCTTTTTATTACTTGTTTTCAATTCAAAGGGACTTTTTTTTATTTATTTATTTAAGAAAAATGTTTTGTATATTAAATTTAAGATATATCATAAATAACTTGCTATAATATTATCTGTAAGTATAATAAAATTTGTTTAATTTCATCAAATAAAAATTATTATATTGATTAAAATAGTAATATATTTGTGATATGATATATATTTTTTTATTTTCTTCAAATAGTGTTTATTTTTTATGGCGCGGAGAAAATGATTATGAGCTGTAACCCAGGTAGATGGCAGCAAATAAAAATTACTATTTAATTAGAGTATATTTCCAGGGAAAAAAAAGTATAAAGCTATTAAGGCTTTAGAAATATAAATTACTGTTGCGAATATGCCAATGCTAAAATCACAGTTCTAAACCAATTTAAATTTCATAAATAAATAAAAATAAGTTAAGATAAAATATGTGATTGTTATAGAAATATGACTTACTCTTCTATTTTTTTCTATTTTAAGCTTAATGATTTTTTACATTAGTATATTCCAAATAGAGAGAGTATTTATAGCTATTAAAGATAAATATTTAAGATAATAAATCTATCTTTATAGATAAAAGATTTGAATTAGATTGACTCTTCTCTTAATATATATTCATCATCGTATAAATTCACATATATTTCATATTTTATAACTTCTTTAGTATAACATATAATCAAAGTTAAATATCATATCTTTATATATAAAAGACTTTAATCAGGTTGACTCTTCTTTTAATATATATTCATCATGATATAAATTCACATATATTTCATATTTTATAACTTTTTTCATTTAACATATAATCAAAACTAAATATCATCTTTCATCTTAATCAATAGCAAAACATATGTTTTTTCTAAAATTTTATTATCATGTTACTAATTTAAGTATCATATAGACAACTATCCTTCACAATTATTCAAGATTTTAATAATATGTTTCATCTTACAAATTTATGAAAGATAGTTTTATTTAGTATTGAAAAAAATATCAATATGTACATAGAGTTTAATTTTATATAAAAATCAATAATATTTCTTAACATTATCAAAACATACTACATATTTATGTAATTAATTCATAAAATATTTATACATTCAATTTTTTAGTGTAAGTTTGATAACACATAGACAAAAAATTTCATTAGAATGACAAAGGATAATTAATGTGTATATTAAGTGGTTATGTCTAATAAGATATGAATATTATAACATATCGATTAAAAAAATATTTTTTTATATTTTTAAAGATTTTATTACTTTTAATACAAAAACATGAAATAAATATGACATAAATATTATAATTGGATATGATTATTTCAAACTTTACATCTTGTATGAGTCGAATATATTACCTTTATCAATCACGGATTAGTCAAATTGGTGTCATATTTTGATTAATATATGAGGGTACAAGTTTGAGCGTTGTTATGTATATTTTTTCATGCAGTTATTAAATTATAGTGTGTAAACTTGTCCTCTATTAAAACCATAACGGATGCACAACGTGGTTAAATTTATATAACTTAATAAATAAATTAAAATAGTATTGCCGTTGTTTACGTACTAAGTTTTTTTCACAACAAAAAAAATAATATACTACCTTGGATCAGGTACGGTTTTTTGAGCAAGTTACAATTAATTATTTTTTATATGGCTTATTAATCATTTTTTTTCTTTTTTTAATAATTGCATCAATTTTATGTTTCATTTACCTAAAATACTAAACTTTGACTTATTTGATATGAAATGAACAATTATTTTTCCTTAATAACATAAATAATATTAATATTTTAACTTAAATAGCAGGAAGGTAACAAAACGTCTGCCACAAAATTCACAACATCTCCATTATTGGATATTTTGTTCTCTTTTATTTTTGAAAAATAAAAATAACACATATATAAATTATAATAATAAAAATAATAATTTATTAAAATTAAATAAGATTTAATTGATTGATATTTAATATTAAATAAATTTAAATAATTATAAATGTAATTTAATATAAAATAATATATCAAATTTTTTTAAATAATAAAAATATATGTGTTAGATTAAAGATATAATATCTTTATAATTATAAATTTTAATAATATTATTTATTTTTTAATATTATCTTTAAAAAATCGCTTCACAACATTCCAAAATATTTGATTGCCGACCTCAACTCTTATCGCTATAGGAGCTAAGCGATAGAGAAAGCCAAAACAGAGAGACGAGACAAATCATGGCACTTAAAAATAAAGTTGTTCTAAATTGTACCGTTATTTTGTCCTCAACCTTCAAACGGCTACAGTAATGGGTTCTCTTACTCTCACATCTGAAATTAGCTTATTCAATAAAATTCTATTTATAACGTTTTATTATAGCAGCCCAACAATAGAGCATTCAATTAAAGATTTTTTTAATATTGTTTAACTAGTTTGGGCATGCAATTTTAAATAATAATAGTGGATGGGTATTGTAGCTATGTGAAAAGTAACATTTAGATTTTATATTATTATTGTGTTAGAAATTAAGATATAATTTAAATCAATAGTATCTTATTGAATTAAGAGTTATCTAATTTTATAAATAGTATTGTTGTTAAACTCCTGATTGATGTAGAATTGAAGAAAACTTAACAGTATTCCTCCACACGAACAAATGTGATCTCATAAAGTCACGGTGAGACTATTAAGAACAAAACCCAAATCACCGATCAAGCCAAACTCAACTCTGATATTATGTTAGAAACTCACGATTAACTCAATTCAATAAACCCAAGCCTAACTCAAAACAATAAAATCTCATTGAGTTAAGGGTTGTTCAAGCTTATAAGCAACACTACTACTGAATTCTTGATCGATGTGAGACTAGAGGAAAATTAACATTTTTATTACAATTTAATTATATCGTTATTAAAAGAATTCATACACTTTCAATTACATTTGTCTAATAAAGTTTTTTTTCTTTTTTACAAAAAAAATATAGAATGTTAGTATACTTACGTGTTCAATTTTTTTTTAATAATTACATGATAAAATTACAAGGAATAGTTGGTATATAATCTCAGTGCAACTTTTGTTTTTGATCATTTTTTAACATCTTTATATATCACAATTAACTGATGTGAAAATCAGTTATTTGTGTAAGAAATAATACACGAACAAACGAGTTAAGAATAAAATTATTTTATTAAAATTATAAATACACAAAATATAAATATATATTATATATATAAAATTTAAATAAAAAAATTGAGGTTTATGTATCACACAGTGTCTTTAAAATAATTTTTTCGCTCACTGTGTGTGTTAAAAAATTATAGAATTTATCTCCCAGAATACAACGATTAAATAATAATAAACTTACACCATAGTTTATTATTCCACGAACTTTCAAGTGTCTAAACTATATTAAAAGAACCTAACTCTAGATATAATTTTTTCCCTTTTGTGTACTCTACCTTTCCTTTTCTTTTCTCTTTCTCTTTCTTCATTTTTCTTCTTCTTTTGTTGCTTTGCTTTCTTTTGTTTTTTTCTTCTCTATTTCTTCTTCTTTTCTTCGACAAGGAATATGTATATATATACCCATAATCAAAGCATAATTAAGAGCTCTAAGAAACGAAAGAATAAATTCAAAAACATAAAAAAGAAGAATAGAAACAGAGTTTTAATTTAGAAACAAAAAATTTCAGAAACGAAAAAGAGAAGAATGGAAGCATAATAGAAAACTTCATAAACAGAAAAATTAATTCATAAATGAATTAAGACATAAACGTTTTTTATTTTAAAGCAATTTTAATTCACAAAATTTCAACAATCTCTCACATGAATAAAAATTGACATAGATTTTAAAACAAATTTTGACATGGATATAGAGTTTAACGGATTGAAATATGCATAGGATAGATAGGTGTTACCCTTTAAACTTTCATTTGTGAAAGTATATTTACCTTACTGATTGACCAATAGATGCAATATCCTTGAATTGTTATACCATTTATACAAACGATGACATACTTCACACAAGGGTTTTTCTTGACATAATTTAGTTCTCACTGTTATGTTCATTTTAGCAATGAATATACGACTCATTTTGTGAGAATCTCTAAAGAATTGAGCCTTATACAATTATCTTTCAAAGCAACCTCACTCCCCCCTTATATATGTGATCTCTTATCTTTAAAAGTAATGCACAAAGATTAACTTGCATACTTCGCTCGGTATTATCTTTATAAGAATCATTTAAAGCCTTAACTTACCCTATATCTTATTAGTATCACTCTTTTCATCATAGGAATGGACTTAAGGGTAAACCTCCACAGTGATCTCACTAAGTCTTTACAATTAGGTTATCCCTTTGAACCTAGATCTTGGATCTTCAGTCAAATAGGTTGGTTTTTCTTTGTAAATCCTTATTCATTCATAAGTTTCAGTCTCATCATTCCTCTTGATAACTTATCAACTAACCCTTGATTTAACCCTTTAGTGAAGGCATCTGCTATGTTATCCTTTGACTTCACATAGTTAATAGAAATAACCCCAATTGAGAGTAGTTGTCTAATGGTATTATATCTATGATGTATATGTCGAGACTTACCATTATACATATTGCTCTATGTTCTGCCAATTGTAGATTGGTTATCACAATGGATGCACATTACAGTTACATGCCTTACCCATTTAGGAATATCCTTTAAAAAATTGTGTAGTCATTTGACTTCTTCGTCATATTTATCCAAAGAATTGAACTCAAATTCCATCATGGATCTAGCAATGCACGTCTATTTAGAGAACTTTCATAAAACAGATGCACCACCTAGTATGAATACATATCCATTGGTAGACTTTGAGTTTTTCATATCAAATATTCAATTTGCATCATTGTATCATTCTAATACAATTGGATATCTTGTGTAGTGTAGTCTATAGTTACATGTTTATCTTAAATATCTAAGTAATCTTGTAATACCTTTTTGTGATCAGATCTTAGATTACTAGTATATCTACTTAGTTTACTTATAGCATAAGCTATATCTCGTCTCGTACAACTCATCAAGTATATAAGACTTCCTTTCATTCTAGAATATTCTAATTGAGACACACTTTCACTTTTATTATTAGATAGGTATAGATTTACATCTACTAGTGTTCTCACAATTCCAGAATCACCCTTATTGAATTTCTCAAGTATTTTGTCAATATAAAGACATTGATTTAGAATGAGACCATTTGATATCCTTTATTATCTTAATTCCTAGAATTATATTAGCAGGCCCAATGTCTTTCATAACAAACCTTGAATTCAACATAGACTTAGTAGATTTGATCATTTTGCATTACTATACACAATTAGCATGTCATAAATGTAAAGACACAAGATAACATAACCATCTTTCTTGTCCTTGACATATACACATTTATCACATTCATTGATTTTAAAACCATTTGTCCTCATGACATTATCAAACTTTTCATGCCACTATTTTGGTGCTTGTTTCAAGCCATATTAAAACTTCACCAATTTACAAACCTTTTCTTCTTACCCTAGGCATGAAAAAGCCTGGGATTGGTCCATGTAGATCTCTTCATATAACTCTTCATTTAGAAAGGTTTTCTTTACTTCCATTTGATGTATTTTAAGATTTTGCAAAGTAGTGACAAAAATTATCATCCTTATGGATATTATTCTCGTCACAGGAGAATAAGTATCAAAGTAATCAAGGTTATGTCATTGTTTTGTATCCCTTAATTACAAGCCTGACCTTGTACTTATCAATTGATCCATCTGTTTTGTGTTTTCTTGTGAAAATCCACTTAGACCCTAGTGTTTTACTACTTGGAGGTAAATCAACTAGTTCCCAAGTATGATTTTTATAGAATGGATTCAATTTCACTATTAATGACTTCTTTCTATTGAGGACCTTCAGAAGAATTCATAGCCTCTTCATAGGTTTAAGGTTCACTTTCTAGCAAGTAGGTCAAAAAATTAGGATCATAGAACGTTTCTATCCTAGCCGTCTTGTTACATCTGAGTTCAACCTCAACCTTATACTTAACTTCTTGTTTAGGTTCTTTATTTTGACTATATTCATTCATAGTCTCGTACGTTTATTTAAACGAGCTTCATTCTTCTTGAATTTTACCTAGAAATACATGTTCAAAGAATGATACATTCCTTGATATCATTATCATGTTCTTGTGGATGTTTGAGATTTTTGACTCATACACAAGAAACCGATAAGCACTACTATTATGTGCATATCCAATGAAGATGCAATCTATCATTTTTGGACCTATTTTCACCTTCTTAGATATAGGTACAACTACTTTAGCATGACACCCACACACTCAAAAATATTTATAGGAAGGTACCCTTCTTTTAAATAGTTCATATGGTATCTTATATATATTTTTTCATAATACTTTATTTAAAATGTAGTTAATTGACAAATTAGCTTCCCCCATAAATTCTATGGAACCTAGAATTTAATAGCATCGAATTCATCATTTCTTTCAAGGTACAATCCTTATGTTCATTAACTCCATTTGGTTGAGGTGAATAAGACACTATGGTTTCATGAAAAACCTCGTGTTGTGCATAGAATTCATTAAATGGTGCTTCATATTCACCATCATGATCACTATGCAGTACTTTGATTTTCTTGTTGAGTTGATTCTTAACTTTTGTTTTATAAATAATAATTTTCTCTATAGATTGATCTTTGCTTTTATGCAAGTCCAAATATAAATATTTCATTTTATCATCAACAAAAGTAATAAAATACTTATTGCCACATCTTGTTTGAAGAAATTTCAATTCATATAAATCACTATAGATTAAGTCAAAGGGTTTAGTGTTCCATTCAATCGAATGAAACTATAACCTAGTCAATTTTGCCTCAACATAAGTCTCACACTTATGCTCTGAATCTATTTAGAATGTAGGTATTTTTTCCTGTTAATTAGTCTATACAATGTATCGTAATTAACATGACCTAGTCTACCATGCTACAAGTTGAAAGACTCAAGCAAATAAGTAGAAGAATTAATTCTATTAATATTCTTAGCTTTTATACTCATTACATTAAGCTTAAATAACCTATGAGATACATATCATTTTCCCTAAACATCCTATTTTTGGTCACAACAACCTTATCAGATTCAAACACTATCTAAAAGTCATGCTTGTTTAGCAATGAGCCACAAACAAGATTCTTATGGATGTTTGGCACATCTAGTACATTTTTTAATGTAAGCTCCTTCCCAGAATTTCCTATGAATAGTTTATCTACATCTTTCATTGCTTCAAAAGTAGTGAATAGCTTCTTATCTGAGTATACGCGCCTTGTTGCACTAGTATCAATCCACCACTTCTTTAGGTTTGATCCCACCAAGTTCACCTAAAAATGACTACATATAAGTCAATATTGGAGATATCAAGAGTGAGTTCATTGACCATTTTTGCCTAACGGTTCATATTTTTTTTTGGAAACTTACAGTTTGGGGCTTTATGACCCGTTCTCTAACAGTTAAAGCAAATATTTTTGAAGCTTGATTTCTTAAAAATTGTTTTTCTAGGTCCCAATTTAAATCATTTACCCAGCTTTCTCTTGCCCTTATTCTTATTATGCTTGGAACTTTCACCATGTTCTATCACATAAGCTTTGGGTGCTGATAGGATATACCCTCTTTGAGAAAAAGTCTTGTTGTCTTCTTTCATTTTGAATCTTATCAGCAAGTCTTTCAAAGACACTTCCATTCACTTATGCTTAAGATAGGCCTTGAAACGTATCCATGAATAGGCAACTTTTCAATAATAGCTTCAACTTGTAAGGTTTCACTAAGTATTATCCCTTCATCATACATCTCTGTTAAGATATCTTAGATTTCACGTACTTGATTGCATACAGATTTAGAGTCTACCATCTTATAATCAAGAAAACGAGTGATCAAAAATTTCTTAACATCGGTATTTTTAGTTTCATACTTCCATTCCAATGATTCCTACAAGTCTTTAGTCATCTTTTCCTTACTGTACTCATTGTATAAGGAATCCGTTAAACTATTCAGAACATTGTTTCGACATATATCATCATAATGCTTCCATGTTTAATAGCACTAGTAGACTAAAAATCTTATTCATCCTCATGTTGATCGAGAGCTTTTTCAGTCAAGAACCTTGCCAGATTCAAGGTGGTGAGATAATACATCATCTTACTCATCCATCTCTTGAAGTTCAAACCATTAAACTTCTATGGTTTCTCTATCACAACATGGTTCATAGAAATAGAAACTAGTAACATTTAGGTTATCTCATGAGCCATAGAAGGCCTCATCATTTGGTTCAAAGTATACCACCCACAGTAGGGTCAACAACATTTATAATTGAGTTTTCAATTTAGTACAATGGAATGATCATTTATGATGCCATAATTTTTTCTTTGCTTTTTCTATTAAATACACAAATAGCAACTCAAATTTTAAAAATCACCAAAGAAAGTTTTAAATTATCAAAAAATATATTCAATAAATAAATGATAGAAATATGTTAATTTACATTCATATTTGTAATTTCATTAATACAATGATTAAATAATTTTTAAAATAAAATATTTTATTTATTTATAAAATTATAAAAATATATATGATAAAGTAAAAGTGAAATATAAATATAAAGTAAAAAATTTAAGAAATAGTAAATAATAGAGAGAAACATTAAAAAAAATGTGACAGAGATGAAGTAATAAAGAGAAACAAAGAATAAATTATTTAATAATAAAAGTAATATTAATAAATGATGAGAGAAATTAATAAAGAGATGTAAAAAGTTAACGATAATTATAATAGAATATATATAGTAAAGTAGACATACATCAAAACAGATAAATTTATATAATATGTATGTCCTAAAATATTTAGGAAATAAATTATTTGTTTGTTCAAAAAATGAGGAAAAAAATAAGAATTTATCTTAAGATTATAAAAAATAATACACGAATAAACAAGTTAAAAATAAAATTATTTTATTAAAATTAGAAATACATATATATATATATATTATAAATACAAAATTTAAATGACATAAAATTTAAATAGAGTAAAAAATTGATTCTTTTGTATCACACAATGTATTTAAGATAATTTTTTCATCTACCATAGGTGTTAGAGAGACTTACAAAATTTATCTTTCAAGATATAACGATTAAATAATAATAAATGTATCACACTGTTTATTATTCCACGAACTTTCAAGTGTTTGAACTTTATTGAAGAAATCTAACTCTAGATAATTTTTTCTCTTTTTTGTATTATATCTTTCCTTTTTCCCTTTTCTATTTCTTCCTTTTCTTTTCTTCAACTGCTCTTTTTTCTTTTTTTTTTTCCCTCTGTCCGCCATCCTAACTGTCTATTGGTACTATTCACTTATTGCTTTCACAACTATTTGGTTCAACACTCGAACCCAAAGATCTTTTATAGCCAACACTACCGAATGTGGTGTGATTGGTAACCAACGATCAGTAATTGAAAGTGTATCAACTCATACTCTTATGGCTTACATAGTCCATCACTACAATCAAATTGTGTACGGGAGACACATAATCAAACCACGTATACATATAACCTATGATTTAATTACTAAACTCATTAAGCAACTCACACTCAAATATAACCTCTCTAAAATAATTTTGATTACATATATAAATCTCAGAGTAAATTTTGTAGAGTTTCAATTCTTAAATAAGAGGTAAGAAATAAGAAAAATGAGAGAGTATTTATAGCACTCGAATTTTCCACCTTATTGGCCACCTCCCCAAGGGTAGTGGTGAGGGTGCTGGTGAGCTTGGTGGCGAGGTAATAAAAAGTTATATTTTTTTTTGTTTCCAAAAATGCTGAATACTATCCATAAATACCTATACCCAAAACATGTCAAAAATTACAAGTAAAAATTTCGATAAGTGAACATGTAGTATGCACAGTACGAAAACCAACTCCGTCATGTGTATAAACATGTTTGCATACAAATTATACTTAACCATGTTCACGTGTGAATTATTGATTTACAATAACTAATCTTACACAAAGGAAGATAAAAAACACAAAGTAAAATAAGAGACACCATATTTTGTACATTAAAAGTCAACACACAGACACAAGTACAATATGACTTATAGTATGTATATCTATATGTGAGTTGTTTTTTGCTATAAGTTAATTATAAAATAATTAATATTTGGTTTTTAAAATCTTTCGATGCATAAATGACTTAATTGTTTAACATAATTTTACTTATCTCTCAATAAAAAAATATATGTTCATTTATGTTATATAAAAAATAAACATAATTTTTTTTAAGGGATTAAAAATGAAAATCAATAAATAAAGAGATTATGTATGCAATTAAATCATTTTAAAACGTTATAATGATAAAAGGTTTTAAAAACCTTCTAAACTATGTGATTATTAAAATGTGTTTGAGTTAGTGAAAAAGAACTAAAAATATATTTAAAGGGTATGAATTTTAAATTTATTTTAAGTTAATTAACTTAAAAATTTAAAATCGATTTTAACCTAAAGTAGATTTTAAATTTTTAAGTAAATATTAGAAACAAAATTTATAAATTAATCCTACTTGTTACCCACCTTGAAAATTTCAAATAATTTCTTTCTAAATCGGTTGAATAAACCGACTTAAAAGTCTTTCTACGTAGTAATAGTAATAGAGTAATCATATTATTTTTAAATTCTTTTATGTGGTTTTGTGAATATTGTTGATATTATATTTGTTTGAAATTACTTATATTTGATTCTCTAATTATCCATTATTTGATTAAATAATAACTGGTTAACGGATAATTTCTTTCTGGTCCTAAATGGTATCATCGCATAACGAAACTGAGGACAAAATTACTTTTCTCACGTAGCTGATGGCACTCACTTTTTTGTTGGATTGTTCTCTCTCTCTCTCTCTCTCTCTCTCTCTCTCTCATCACTTTTGTTGAATAGTTGTTGGGGTAATCACAGGGGAGAGCAGCAGTGATTAACTCTAACGGATTTGAAAACACCAAATTGAATTGGGTTGCTAGAATATTAGATTGATTATAGTAATTAGAATATATGAGAATGGTTATCATTAATAAAGATTTAATTTTTTTTAAAAGATAATATTAATATATTTGGAAGATTTAGACATTTAGCTGACACTCTTAAAAAATAATCATTTCATGAGTTATTAGTAATTAACACAATAATAATCCAATAAAAAGAAAACACTGCCATCATGTGTGCTTATTATTTTAATAATTTGATGATAAAAATAATAACTATGTGTTTTTGAATATTGTTTAAATTTTTATTTATTTAATTTAAAATAATTATTTAGTGCTTATACAATTAAATAACTCCAAGACTATTATTTAAGTCCTTTAGCCTGTTGAAGAATGTGGACCAAAAGTTTAGGCACAGTACGTTTGCAGTTGTTCGGGATGTTCTGTCTACTTCTGCGCTGTGTCAATTGTTAAAAACGATAAAGAAAAAGAAAGAAAAAAGAAGAAGAGGTGCACTCAAGTTTGTCTAATTGCATTTTTATTGAAATTATTAATTAAAACCTCCTAAATTCCACGCATTCCCTTTAGTTTGTGAAGTCTCTAAAAAGACTCAACCTTGAAAGCAAAAACCATGTTCCCTCACAAATTATTGGGTGCTTTTCAAAATTTTAAGAATAAATAAATGTTTAAGACAACTAATAAAAGTTAATATTTTTAATATTTTATTTTTAAAATATATTATACTGTTACCACCGTTCAAGCATGTTGATCATACCAGAGATCATATCATTCTCAAATATATATATTTTTATTAATTATATATATATATATATTAAAAAATTATAGAATATGTGTTATCTTTATAGACTTAATAACTTAATGACAAAGTATTGTTTTCTATTTTCAAACATTAACACATACTTATATCATTATATTCGAATACAGATGAAAAAAAAAATGATTTTTTTTATAAAAAAAGGAACATATTGTTATACGAGAATGTATGTTGGTTTAAAGAATACAAGGTCTATCTATCAAAGGTTAATCAACAAAATGTTTGAAGGTCAAATTGATCAAAACATGAAAGTCTATGTAGATGATATAATGATTAAAATAAAATGGACTAAATATCACTTCTTAGATTTAACATAATTTTTACCATAACAAGAGGTTATCATATGTGACTCAATACTAAAAAGTATATCTTTGGAGTAACCTTGGGGAAGTTTTTATGCTATTTAGTGTCTTCTAGGGGGATAACAACCAATCTTGGAAAAAAATTCAGCTCTAGTTAACATGAGGTCTCAAGTTGTATTATAAAGGTCCACTAATTAAATGATCACATAAATGCGTTGAGCCATTTCATTTCCAAGTATACAGATATGTGCTTACCATTTTTTCTATTGGTAAAGAAAAACAAGGAATATGTGTGGAATACCAAATGTGAACAAGCTTTCCAATCCATTAAAGAATACTTAAGAAAAACGTCTCTTTTAGCCAATCCTATTGCCTATGAGGTTCTATATATGTATATGAGCTTCACGAATAAAGCACTATTGTTGTATTAGTAGCTGATAGAGAGGGGAGACAACTTCTCGTATATTATGTGAACCATTCCCTAACGAGAGCATAACAACAATATCTTTTGTTAGATAAGGCAACATTTATGATAAGAAGGACCACGTGAAACCCTAAGCATTATTTTGGAACACATAAGATAGTCGTCCTCACATCTTATTCAATGAAGAATATTTTGGGAAAGTTGGACTAATCTGGTCATCTTTCTCAAATAACTATTAAACTCAACGCATGCGAGATACATTATAAATCCCTATAGACAATCAACAATGTTGCAGAGTCTAAAGCATTGTTGCTAGTATGCTGGCTTTACACCAATTGAAGTCCTTGGAAGCTAAAAAGGTGTTGATCAAGAGTGACTCACGACTTGTAGTAAATCAAGTCAGTGATAAATTTGAGGCCAAGGAAGAAAAGATAAATCTTTATCTACAAGAGGTAAAGAAAGAAATGGAAACTTTCGAGGCATTTGAGATCTAACAAAAACCGAGAGAGGCATGGTAGTTTTCTCAGAGTTAAAAAGGCTCATTCCCATGTTGTAACTGTCAGGGCCTAGCATAATAGGGGAAGAGAATAAGGAAAAAAACTAGGCAATCACCAACTCTTCAACACACATCTCATGGAAGACTCCATAATTGGAGTATCTCATTCAAAACACACTGCCCGGTAACAAGGATGAGGCGCATAAAGTTATAACAAAGTCAAGGAATTACACCATTGTCAAATGGGCACTCCATAAAAAAAACTATGGCAGATTATGGTTGAAGTGCTTACCTAGTCAAGAAGTGTAAGATATTTTAAGCGAACTACACATAAGACGATGTAGAGCTCATTCAAGAGTTAATTTGGAATAGAGAACATCTAAAGAAGTATTATGTATGAAACCTTATTTACGGTTGAATAATAAATCTATTTGTTTTGTATCTTTTAGATGTATTGTAATATCTCACAAAAAAATAATGTGATAACCCCTCAAGTAAAAAATGAGGTGGCAAAATGGACCTTTTACTTGAGATGCAGGATAAGAGGCATGACAACCATCCTAAGAAATAGTCTTGAGTTCACCAAAGTGAACCCCCTCTTTAGGAAGCATATGTAGGGGTAGAATTCAATTTCACTCTTGTATGTCTCATGTCTCTTAAAAATTTAACACGATAACCCCCAAGTACGTATGAGGTGGTCAAATAGACCCCCTCATTTGGGATGCATGATAAGAGGCATGTCACCTATTCTAAGAAAGGCTCTTGAGTTCAGCAAAGTGAACGCCACTTTGGGAAGCACATATAGGGGTAGGATTTAATTTTGCCCTTGTATTTCACTTGTCTTATAAAAAAATAATGTGATAACCCCCAAGTATAGAGTGAGGTGGCTAAATGGATCCCCCACTTAGGATGCAAGATAAGAGGTATGATGCCTATTCTAAGAAACAATCTTGAGTTTACCAAAATGAACCTTCTCTTTAGGAAGCACAGGTAGGGGTAGATTCAATTCCACCTTTGTACGTCTCCTATCTTGCCAAAAACTAACGTGATAACCCTAAGTACGGAGTGAGGTGGCCAAATGGATCTCCAAACTTAGGATGTGGGATAAGAAGTGTGACGCCCATACTAAGCAAGGATATTGAGTTCACGAATGTGTGCCTTTCCTTTGAAAAATGAAAACCAAGGGAAACAATTTATTAGAAAACTATTTTATTGTTTGAGTCACATATGTTAAGAGAAAGGATTACAAATCAAGTTCAAGTTTAGCTATTATTTGTCAGTAAAGGTTTGATCAAGTACTTTCAATAATAGGAGTCTTGCGGGCATTCTTTTTCAATGCCTTCTATTTCTAGGACTCAACTAGTTTACATAGTTCATCCCTTTCTTATTTTTATTTGTTTCATTGACTAAGCGTATGGGTAAATTTAGTATGTGTGTTCTTTAACACTTGTTCCATTGCTTTATAACAAGCCTTTAAACCACACAATTTGATCAACAAACTCGGAAGTTTCTTAACAAGTATTTGCTTCTTGCTTTAAATCTATAATAATGGACGCAACCTAAAAAAATAGTTAGAAAGTACATTTAAAAATGACATGTGAGGTTACTTACATCGAGCAAACGTCTTGCAATGAGGTGACATATAGTCCCTTTTTTCTCTTACAAGCTGAGTAAATGGTGGAATGGTCAGTAGGTACACTGAAGTGAAGATATAAGTCTTCATGGGCTTTAGGGTCACCAAACATGCCATATTCAAATAGACTATTCAGCCTACTACATTCACCCTACTCAGATGCAATAGGAAAAGCACTCTTTAATTGACTTATGTTTTCCCCCAATGTGGACAATTCACTGGGAGGGGAAGACCCCATTTTTTTCTCACCACTTACCATAAGGGTAGGATCGGGGTGCTCCCTTACAATAAGAGGGGTAGGTAGGTCCTCAATTGTGCCCATTTCAGTGAGAGTAATGACCTAGATTTGCTCGATGATTGCCTCTTTGTTTAATTCCATGGGTGATGCCAAAGAAATAGGAGATTTCCTAGTTTAATGAAGTATTTGATTTACATCATCACTTATAGATGGTGAAACATAGTGTTTTTTGGTGACTGGAGGAAGGGTGTTCACGGTACAGGAAAAACATGACCCCATCTCAATTAGGTCATCAAGGTTAATTTGTGAGTAATCCATTGCTACCTAAAAATTAATTTAATATGGGCTATTTTTTGGAGAGAAACGACCTAAAATTCAAGAATAGGACTTACGATTCCAAGTGGAAAACTCAAACTCTCATGGGATGCTTGACAATAGTTTTAAGGATTGAAATAAAATGACAGAAATAATTAAATAGGAAAAATTTAAGACACATATGTGGAGCATTTAATCACTACGTGATAAATATAAATGGATGGATATAATAAATTTATAATTAGTTCAGATACAAGCATAATTGCATGTTGTACATTTCAACAACTATAGTTGTACAAATTATGTATACAAAAGAACCATTAATTACATTAAAATCACACTTGAGTTCTAAGATTGGGAGCCTATCAATCGCTTAGTTGTTAATGATGATATCATAGAAGTAAAAAGTTGTACTAAAAAAGGCTTACAAGAATAAGGACCTACAGGGTGGCTTCTTCGACTAGACCTTCAACCTTTCTACAACGATTCCTCACCATGGGTTGAAGGTAGTAGAGTGTTTTTTGCAGGTGCTTTACTTATACTACTTTGGAAAGCTTGCATTAGTGTGAACTAGGGAAAGTCCAACCTTTTTGGATTGCGTTTTCAAGCTACTTACCAAAAAACTCATCTCATTTTTGTAAGCCTTGGTGCAATATGCTTTAAGCAAATCCACGAGTTCAGACATTGAGCTCATCTTCTCATTCATTGAGGTTATTCGATCCTTTAAAAATCTCACAATCGCTTCAACTTCCATGGCCACCTTTTCAAAATGGCATGTTCATTGTCCCTACTTGAAGTAATAATTGTCTACTTTTCTTAGCTTCTCGTACATATCGAGTAGGTTTCTCTCAAGCTTTAGGATTTTGACCTTATTTTTGACAAGGAATGCATCTTTTTCCTCAATGGCCTTTTGGTACTTCGCTTTTTGTAAATGACTATCTTGCACTTTGCATTTGTATGCCCTAGGTGATAGCTTGTCTTCCGAAGTCAATGATGAAACCTAGAAAAAACACGTGTTAGAATTTTCAATGTCACAATAATATAAATCTATCTACATGTCTTGAAGTGCAGTGCTTACCTCTATTAGACGATATGTCATCATCTTTCCATTAGAAGCTCCCTCATTTCTATGAGCTTCTTTGACCCTAGCCCATTCAACATCACTTTCAAAGTGATAATAAAGATCTCTCTTTAACTCGAGCTATCCAAACATACCCTTATCAAAACAGGTCACCTATATGTTTCTGACCTTGGAGTCCCTTAGAAAGACTTCATCAAACTCGAAATCGTCTAGGTCTATTGCTTTAATTTAAGGACTCGAGGTCTCACCCATTTTTTTTTCTTTGAGACCTCAACATGACAAGGTAGGGAAGACAAGCTGGGTAAGCTCAATACAGTTAGGGGAGGTAGGGCACCTCATTTGGTTTATCGTCTAGTGGGATAGAGTTCTCTGTGAGAGATATCAAGGTTGTGATGGGCCTCGAGTACATAAGTACCACGTCATGGACACATGACGTGTCAATTAAGTCCTCGAAGTCCATATTGGAGTAATCCATATATGTAAGAATAAGAAACAATAAGTTAAATGTCTAAATTATCAAAGAATTTATTTCCTTGCTACAAATGAATGATCTATATATTCATTAGTATAGTTCCTTCATACCCTAAACGTTTTTAGATGGGTTATAATTAGGATGTCCTTGTAGCTTTTGTTCTCAGTATTTTGGAGTTTAGTCCTCCTTATTTTTTCTTTACCATATAGATCCAACCTGTTGATTAGCTCACTTACATAAGGTTGAGTCCTGTTAAAGTGATAGCTCCAAGTGTTAGGGAATGAGAACTCAATACCATCACTCCAAAAGTCTCTAATAATTTAAAAGTATTTATCTTTTCACCCTATGGAACTATCGAGAAGTTTTAGGTATAGCTTGTGTCTGATAACATATGATATATATGCCCTGTCTTTATCCAAGTTGTTCTTGTACAGGTAATACATGCACATGATTTTGTCACTTGTCAGGTCCATCTCATGTTCATTGGTGACGACTGAAAGGCATAGTAGAATTTGTCGTCCATTGGGGTTAACTTGGGCGAGGTTGATGTCAAATGTGTTAAGGATATAAGACATCATTCTGAAAAATTAGCACTTGAGTCCTATTTAAAAAGAGGCCAAGTGGATCACTCACCACCCTATCGTGAGGTCATCAACATGACATAAGTAATAGTGTACTGGCATCATTCCCACATGGATGGAATGTCATACTCATGCTTTATCTCTATCAGGTCATTGGTTATTAGATCGTGGGCATCTTTTTGATCTAATGTTTGTCTTTGGTTCAGTGGGTTTGCTCACCCTTGTTATCAAGCCCTTTTTTAAGGCAAGATACCTTCGCTATAGTGGGTGCTAGGATTCTGATGATGGGAACAAGTCCTTACGAAGATGAAACGGGGAAAGCTTCCTTAGTCGGAGCACCACCTATTTTGGTAAGTCCCTTGTCACGACCTATAGGGGATTCAATGGGTCGTTCTGCTTGTTTTGAGCTCACTTACAAGCATTTTGAGTCCTGAGATCCTTCTCGAGGTGTTCCTATCTTTAGAGGAACACTTTTTGTATAGCCTGGTTAGACATCTTTGGAAGAAGTTGAACGGGCTATACCTTTTCCTTTATCAAAAGACATTATAAAAGAGAAGAAAAGGGTGAAAAAGTTACCTAGCTGATGAATGAGGTTACATATTTGTTGATGAGTAGCCTGAGAGTATTGAATGGATCAATTTAACTAGTAAAGTCGCTACCAAAACAGACTAAATTCCAAACTATGTATAAATTTTGTGGGCTAGCTGTGCAAAGTCATGATGTGGGAGGTTATACCGAGCTAAGATTCTCTTGAGTAAATTTGGCTAAGTAAAAAGCACAAGTTGGTAAATGGTAAAAAACTTTTAACTATTTATAAAGAAAGTCACCCATTTTATGAAGAAAGGGAAACATTTGGTATAAGTAGATAAAACGTTTGGTAATTCAAAAGTTCTGAAAATTTCCTAAACTTTCCAAAAGCCTAGGGAATAAGGGAGTTAATGTTAGGTATAATACGTATAGAGGGATGCACAACCCTTACTACCTAAATCATCATTTTTTATAAAACACATTGTATTAAGCAGCTCATATGTTTCAACCTAACACTGATGAATAATTAATCATTTGATATTCTTTGAAGTATTTTCTGCACCTAACGACCCTGTTATGTGGACACCGGGTAAAACGACTTGGTAGCATTCCATGTTCTACTCCACATCCGCGCAAGGGGTATGTAACCCCAATAACCTAATCTTAGGGATAGTGACCTGATTGCTAGAACAATGACTTGATTGTTGAAACAACCACCTAATTTTGATAATTAAGTTGTAATTGTAAAATATCATATTTAAATAAGTTTTGAACATTAAATAAAATTAATCTATCAACGTAATGTTGACATTTATTTTTTGTATGTTTATATTATATCATATTAATGAGATAAATAAAGGATTTGAAGATTAACTTATCTTTATTATCTCAATAGAATTTCTGACACACTAATAATTATCTTAACACTTTCTTTTTATCTCAACCTCTATGCTTATTTTTTTTTCATTTGGCTAATCACGAAGCAATTCTTCATATGTTGTGGCCAAGACAAATAAGTATCTTCCTTCATTTTTTCGAAGTTACAATATTCTTTAATTCTTGACATCTTCTTTCTCCCAATTCTTTACCCTCTTTGTATCTACTTTAAAAACTCAAAACATCACATCACATCACATTTTCATTTACTTACTGCACAACCATCTCTGTTTTGCTTCACATCACATTCATCTTCTTTCACCTTTTTATCCTTTTCTCTTTTCAATAGAGGCGATGTGTATTGGGATATGATTTCCTTTTTAATTAATAAATACTATTGGTTAACTAAACTACCCTAATCAAATTTTTCTTCTTTCATTCTCCCCACTTCGTGGTTTTCGTTTACCATGAATTGTTGTATTATTTTCAAAATACCACATGAATTAAAATGTACCATTACTGTAACCCATTGAACTCTAAGAGTAATTTTATAACGATACATAAATAATTTAATTATTTAATATTATTTTATTTTTAATCATCTCATTTAAAAAATATATGTTAATTTATATGGTAAGAAAAATAAATAAATTATTTTTTTAACTTTAATAGGTTTCAATAAATTTAAACAAAACTTTAATTATCTGATACAAAAAATAACATATTAGATAATTAAATTTTATTTAAGTTTAATGAAATAATTTTTTAAAAATACAAATATTTATTTTTCATTTATAATATTTTATTATATTTAATAAAAAAATTAAATTTATTATTTTTAACAACTGATAAGCGAAGTTATTGGAAAAACTTAAAAACACTTATTTAAATTTATTTAAATAAAGATACTGAGTACTCACATCTAGAAAAATATTATCGAACTTTGATTTATTACTTTCATACCATTAAAATTCATAAATATTACAAAAATATTATTAAATTTTATAAATATAACAAAAATATCATCAACGTATATGTAATTTGTCATCAATTCCCAATAATTAATTGATGTTGATAATATTTTACAAAATTTAACGATATGAAAGTAAAAAATAAAAATTTAATGATATTTTTATAATAATTATAAATTTTAATAATATGAAATTAATAAATCAAAATTTAATGATAATTTTGTAACAATCCTCAAAGTTAGATAGTAGAAAAATCTATTTGCTCAATTATATATTAAATAAACAAAATCAACATAAAATTTTAATTATATATTTATTATGTAATTGATACAATAAATTTAAAATTTTGAATACATGATAATAATTATATTTAAATTGATTATTTTATACACTATTATATTATTTTTTTACAAATCATTAATTTAATGATAAGAATAATATTTTTTTTATAAAATCATTAATTTTAATTATAAACTTAGGGAAATATATAAACAAATTAAACAAAAAATATAAGACAATGAGAATGGAGGAATGAGCGGGACGGGGTGAATGATTCCCACCTCCAACGGGTTATTTCTATCGGTGCTAAAATTAAATTATTATTTTTAGCAAATTGATATCCCTAATTATGGATGGGGTTATTATAGCACTATTTTTTTTCCAACGACATATTTAATGCAAATTTTTAAAATTAATAAAAATACTTTTAAAAATAATTTAATTAACATAAAAAAAATATATTAAAGATAAAATGACATTTTTATCAATTTTTAGAATTTACATTAACAACATGTGAATACAACAAAAAATAGTATATCAATAACCCCACCATTTGTAAATAAATACAATAATAATATTACAGTAACCTATTATCAAACCTGTTTTTATTATTGTTATAATAAGTTTTCTAATTTTGAAAATACTTTATCATTAGATTATAAGTATAAATTTTAAATTATTTTAATATTAATTTTTTTTTATAAAAATATCAATTTCTTGATATTAAATAAAAATAATTTTTTTATTAGTTATATCATAAATAATTATTAAATTAATATTTAATGTATATAAAACACTTAATTTAATTAATTATTTTTAATAATAATATTCCTTTCATCTACTTAGTTAACATTACTAAAAACAAAAAATGAAATTAACAACACAAATTTATATTGTAAATATTATTAAAAATTTATTTTTTAAAATTTATAACATATGTTATTATCTAAATTACATGTTTTCAAAAATGATTGTTATTATAATTACTGATAAAATCTGTTTCGATCCTTTATTTTAAATTATTTAATTTTGTTTTGATATGTAATTTAAAATAATATCTTCAAAAATTTAAAACTTTAATGACTTTTTTAAACCACATTACCTTTCATAGAAAGATGAAGCATTCTAAAGAAACGAGTGGGTTTTCAGGGGATTCATTATTGGGCCACTTGTCCTCTCTGCTAGGCTTTTCTATTGTTCTCTGAGTACTATCAACACATGTTTTTTCAGCTCGATCCGGGTACTTTTCGGATCTTCTAGCATAAGGGCTCTAACCCACATTAGATGTAGTGGTCGGAGACCTGGACCTACGGGCAGAGCTCTCACTCGGGTCCCGTCTGTGGGGTTCTCTTCTTAACGATCGTCGGACCATTGGGTGACCCAGTTCTCTACTCTGGATGATCCTCACTGACCCAAGTCCACTAATACCATTTCTTCGAACCGGTGATTGGTCGGTCTTCCGATTCGAATTTCTGCTGACTAGCCTTTCCCCCCTTCTACCTGTATCACCAGAAACGTTTCTTCTTTTCGCTAATTTCATTGGAAAACTGTTGACTACCCTTTGGCGGACTTCGTCATCTTCGACCTTTGTAATGTTTATAATTGTCCATAAACTCTGGTTTGTAAAGGTTAATTAGGATCAGAAAAATGCTTATTATTGAATTAGAAGAATAGTTAGAAAAAATAAACCATACATAGTACGTTTGAATGCTCATGCTAAGATTTAAAAAACTAACCTAACGACCCTACAAATCAAGGATAACATGACCACTCAATCAAAATAGGCTCAACAAACCCTCTCTTAAATTAAATGATGTTTTAACAATTAATGTAATAGAGGTATTTTACATACACCAAGTTACTAAAGAAGGAATGACTCAAAGACATCTATAACTTAATCATATGTACTACAAGAACATCATTTTGATGGTACCTTCATTCGTCTAAGAAATAAAATCTCATAACAATATATTTGTTACGATTGTGCATCGTTAGATTATTGACAAATTTTATGGTTGAACTATTATCACACATGATAATTATTTCACCTTTTTATGCAAAGCCTATTTCTTTTAAAACATTTCTCATCGAGATTGCTTCACAAGCACAACTAACTATTGTGATAAATTTTACTTCAGTAATGGATAGGGTTACAATTGGTTGTTTCTTTGAAGACCAAGTAACAATATCATTGTTTATAAGAAAAACATATCCAGAAGTACTCATTCTTTCTTCCAATTCTCCTACATAATCATTGTTCGTGAAGTCTACAAGTTTCTCAATTTCTCTTTTTTTATACATAATTCCATAATTGATGGTTCCTTTCAAGTACCTGAGAACTCTTTTCGCAGTCTGATAGTGTAACTTTGTTGCACTTGCTATGAAATGAGCAATTAAACTTACCATAAACATTAAATTAGGACGAGTAGTTGTAATGTACATCAAACTACCAACTATTTGTTTGAATTGTGTTTCATTTACCTTGACTCCTCCTTCTTCTTTATGCAACTTATGGCATGGTACAATAGGATTGTAAACTGAGTTACTATCTTCCATGCTAAATCGTTTCAAAACTTTCAAAGCATACTTTCTTTGACAAATATAAATTCCTGTAAGACTTTGCAATACTTCAATTCCCAAAAAGAACCTTATGTTTCCTAAATTTGTCATATCAAATTCCTTTTGCATTGACTTCTTGAAGTTGCTCATCATCAACTCATTATTCCCAATTTAAATAAGATCATTGACATATATATTAATGATGAGTGTTTTTCCACCATCATTTCTTTTGAAGAAGAATGTCTATTCACTTTGATTTTTCTCGAACCTTTTTTTTAAATAAGACTCAATACGGTTAAACTAAGCTCGTGGTACTTGCTTTAAGTCATACAAAGCTTTGTGAAGTTTATAGACCACTTGCTCACACCTTTTTTTTTTCAAAACCTTTTGGTTGATCTATATATACATCTTCATTCAAGATCCCGTGCAAAAATCCAGATTTAACATCGAGTTGAACTATTGTCCAACCTCGTTGAGCAGTAAGAGCAAGAATCATTCTTACAGTGTCCATTCTTGCCACTGGTGCAAATACTTCTATATATTCTATCCCATGCTTTTGTGAATATCCTTTTGCTATTAGTCGTGTCTTGAATTTGTCAATCTTACCAAAATCGTTTAACTTTGTCTTGTAAATCCATTTGACACCAATTCTTTTCGCATCAATTGGAAATTCAGTCAGTTCCCAAGTTTGATTCTTTTCAATTGTTTTGATCTCGATCTCCATTGCTTGCCTCAATTTCTTACTCTTTACTACTTCTTCATAGCTAGCAGGTTCGTTGGAGTCCATAAATGCCATATTCACAACTTCTCCATCTTCAAAATCTTCAGAAAAACCTTCACCTAAAACATAATCCTCCATTCATATTGGTAGAACTCTAACTCTGCCTCCCTTGCTCTTGATTCTTCTCTATTGGAAGTATGAGCTATGTCGATGTCAACCTTTAAAGTCTCCATTTCAGCTACCTTTGGTTCTTCTTCTTCATTAGTACTGGTTTCTTCATCTTCCCATTCTAGGTTTATGATCACTTTTCCTTGGTGATTTTCATCCTAATTCCACACATGATTCTCTTCAAACATAACATCCCTACTAATTATGATCTTCTTTGCATTTGGATCATACATTTTGTAACCCTTGGACTCGTCTCTGAATCTAAGTAATACGCATCTCACACTTTTGTTTTCAAGTTTTATTCTCCTTGCATATAGAACATGAACGTGTCACACACAACCAAACACTCTGAAGTGTTTTACAAAAGGCTTTTCGCCACTCCATGTCTCTTCTAGTGTCATATCCTAGATGGCTAATGTAGAAGATCGATTCAACATATATATCGTCCACTTCACAGTCTCAGGCTAAAAGGTTTTAGGAACCCTTTTTACAAACAATATTGATTTTACCGAATTCATAACCATTCTATTCTTAAGCTCGGCTACCCCATTTTGTTGTGGGGTACAAGCTATAGTCAATTGTCTTTTTATCCTACTCAATTTACAAAACTCATCAAATTTTGCAGAATTGAATTCCCCTCCCCTGTCTGTACGAAAGACACATAATAGGTAGGCTACTCTCCTTCTCAACTAACATTTTAAAACACTTGAAGTGATAGAATGCTTCTGATTTTTCTAAAAAAAATATACTTATGTTTTTCTCAAATAGTTATCTATAAAGAATAAGATGTACCTCTTTTAGTTGTTCGAAATTGGAGTAATTGGACCACATATATCTGCATGTATCAACTATAATTTATGAGTAGCTTTTCATTGACTTTTCTTAGGAATTGGATCACGTTACCGCTTTCCTTTCATGCAATCCACATATACAATTGTGGATGCTGACAACTGAGGTAGGTCTTGAACCATTTTCTTAAACTGAAGTGTTCTAAGACCTTTATGGCCGAGGTAAGCATATTTATAATGCCATAAATGTGCTAGGTTCGATGTAGTGGCCTGGAAGCATGTTTCCTTCTTTTCTTGAGCTCGAGCAAACAACACAAACATCTTGTTTGTTGTTATTTTAGTTTGGATGATCAGTCCCTTAAGTGGATGATAAATCATGTACATTTTTTATTGAATCAAGACAACCAAGCCTTTTTCTTGTAGTTGACCTATACTCAAGAGGTTATTCTTGAGTTCAGGCACATAAAACACATCTTGTAACACATGATTTACCTCACTTATATTCAACCTTATACTACCCTTTCCAAGTACATTCATCCTCGTATTGTTATCGAGTTTCACCATCTATCAAAATACTCCATCTAATTCTTTAAATGGTGGTTTTTCTCCAGTCATATGGTTGGAACAACCAGAATCTAGAAACCAAACTTCTTTATTATGTGCAGTAGCCATTTCAACATAGGACATGAGGAGTAAGTCTTCTTCTTCATCTAATTGAGTAAAATTTACCTCTCTACCCAATGATAGACATTCATATTGGCAATGGCCGAGTTTGTGACATTTGAAGCATTCAATTATGGCGTGATTGTAGCTCTGTCTTCCTCTTCCTCTGTAAGTGCTCATGCCACGTCCTGTGTCTCCTCTATTGTTTCCCACTTCAATTATAGCTTTTAGGGCTTGTTATTCTCCACCTGAATGCCTTCAAAAATTTTGCTCATGTACTAGTAGAGAACTCTAAATACACAGAAAGACAATTGATGTCTTTTATCTCTTCTATAAAGCACACGATATAATTGAATTTCTTAGTGAGTGTGCACAAGATCTTCTCCACGATCTTGATATAATGCATATCTTCTTCAAGATTTCACATTCCATTGGCGACCAACATAAATTTGGAGAGATAATCAATGAATGATTCACCGATCTTCATTTCCAACACCTTAAATTCCCTTCGAAGAGCTTGGAGTTGAGCACATTGAATTCTCTCATTACCTTGATACTTTCTCTTCATTGAATCCCATAATTGTTTGACAATGTCTTTATGAATGATAATCTTTAGAATTGACTTGTCAATTGTTTAAAAAAATAATTTTTAACCTTCAAATCTTTTTATTTCAAATCTATTAGGACTATCTTTTGCACAATTGTTAACACTTCTCTAATATCGGTTTTGCTCAATAATTATATTTAATATCAAAATAAATAGTTACAAATCTATTTCTATTAAATTCAACTAGATAGAAAATGTTTAAATAAAATATACATAATATTTAAACAATTTTTAATAGACTTGAAATTATTTTAAAGAGTAACTATATCACGTATAAAATTTATACATAAATTAGAGTAAACAACTCTAAAACATATAAATTTCAAATATTCAACTATATAAAATATTAACCATGAACCAAATAGAATAGTAACGGAAGGTATGAATTAAGATAAAAATTAATCAGTAAACCACATTGAAATCTGCACCACCTAAGAAAATAATTGTAACACTACAAAACAATAAAAAGGTTAAGAGATAACAAGGAAAAGAATGGCAAGTATAATATACAAATACTGAACAACAAATAAACAAAGTTGAATGCATGGTAAAAAGACTAAAGCTTTACCGGCAAAATGATGAAAACTATAAAGAGAAAATATAACATAAAAATATGATAAACGCTGTACAAGAAGGTGATAATACCAAACAATTAACTATATATATATATATATATATATATATATATATATATATATATATATTTTATAAAAAAATTGTATTATAGATGTGCAAAGCACCGGTAATAAAAGAAGGTAAAACCTAACAGAATAAGATATGTACTAACTTGTTTGTCTAGAAAAGTAGTGATTAAAAAATTATCTTAAAATGGTAAAAAATAATAAGTAATAAATTAAGAATAAAATTAAAAATACATAAATTTAAATATATATATATATTATAAATATAAAATTTAAATAACATAAAATTTAAACAGAATAATAAAAAAAAATCAAAACACGTGTATTATACAGTATTTTTAAGATAATTTTCTTATTCTCATTAATATTAAAAAACTACAAAAACTTATCTTATAAAATACAACGATTAAATAATAATAAATTTATATTAAATTTTTAAGTTTTTTAAATTTATTAGAGTAAGTTAACTGTAGATTAAAAATATAATTTTTTTTCTCTTTTTTTTTTTCTCTTCTCTCTCTTCTTCTTCTCCATTTTCTTTTCTGTCCGCCAGCCCCTCTTTTCTTCTGTTACTTTATATAGGAAGAGAAAACTAGTGACAGAAGAGAATAATAGAAGAGAGAGAAAATAGTAACGTAATAGACAATGATGGAGAAGAGAGAAAAAATAAACAATGATGGAGGAGAAAAATACTGAAAATTATTTTAAAACAAAAACTGAAAATTAAATGAAATGAAATAAAACTAAAAATTAATTTTTAATTCAAGAATTTCTAACAAATATCCGGTTGGATTCTTCTTCTAAATCAAGGCCTAATTTATGGTTTCTATTTTCTTCCTTAATTTTTCTCTCTTGATGTTTACTATGTTTTTTTCTTGGTGGGTTACTGGATTTTGCTATTTGGATTGTGTTTTTGTTTATGGGGAAATTTTTTGATCCTAACTTTTCTTGGTTCTGTATTGTAGAATAGACTTAAGATAAAGATGGTAATAATGTTAGGTTACTTATATTCATGTGATGTTTAAAATTAATTGTATCTTGTTTATGTTAGTTAATATATAAAAATATTAGTTAATTGGGTTTAAAGTGGTCTGATATTACGTAGTTAATTGTGTGGCAATGGAGGAGGTGTTCACAGGCTTGGACAGTTTGAGGAATTAATTGATGAGGAATATGAGACAATGGAATTGGCTATTGCAGGGTCCGGTGATTATTGATCATTTTGTAAATCCTTATGTATTATTATAGAGAGTGTTTAAGAGAGTTTGGGCGAAGAGAGGAGGATTAGATCATATTATATTTTTATTTACGTGATTAAGTATCTGGTGATTATCGATCATTTTGTGAATCCTTGTGTCTTGTAGAGAGTATTTAAGAGAGTTTGGGCGAAGAGAAGAGGATTAAATTATATTACATTTTTGTTTTATTTTAAGAATTTTTATCTATGTGACTAAGTATCCGGTGATTATTGATCATTTTATGAATCCTTATGACTTGTAGAGAATGTTTAAGAGAGTTTGGACGAAAAGAGGAGGATTAGATCATATTATATTTTTATTTTACTTTAAGAATTTTTATCTACGATTAAGAACGTATAAATATATGTGATCATATAAATAGTAAGTAATTTAAGAATAAAGATTCTTACATCCACGAAAATTAATAATAATTTATACTATTATTTATTAATTCGCTATTATGTTAACTAAAATTAATAAATGAAATGTTTTTGATTATTTTTGATAAAAATAACATAAGTTAATAAAATAAGTTGCATAAATATTATCAAAGATATGTAACTATGAGATTATTTTTATCATTATTTTAGAATTTTATTAATCATATCATGAATAAAAATTAATTTATTATGTTTTAAATCATTTTTATAATTTAAAATCCTTCTTAAATTTCTAACTTTATTTTTAGAAATATAATTATGTTTAAGAATTTCTATTCTTTCTTATTGTATATTGAATTAATGATACGATTGTTAATCAATTTAAATCCTAAACAATCCAAAGATATATTTATTATATTTAATTTTTTTTATATTAAAATCTAAAAAATTGATGACTAAACTATACAAAATTATAATAATAATTTAAGCTTTAATGTAGTTATTCAATTCTAAGAATATTAACGATTACATGTTAATATTTTAGATTAGATATAAACGTATTCATACAAAAAATTATTTGTATACCTAATTCATAACATGCATAATTTTAATATTTAAACATAAAATTAAACATATCAAGAATCAATAATTAAAACTAAAATTTATTATTAAGTTCCCTATTTTTATTCTAAATATATTTTGTCTTTTTTGCTCATTATTGTTGGCACAGTAGGAGATGTGTTGGAAGTGGATCATTTTTCACTTGCTAATAGTTTGGTTTGTTCTGTTCGAGTTTGAATTGAGTTTGATCTAGGTCGTGCCATTGTGACTAGTGTTAGAACTACAATGAATAGCAAGGACTTTTCACCGAGAATAGTTTGGATTGATCTTAAGGTATGAGAGGTTGTTTAATTCTTGAAACAAAGAGACGTATGCTTACTAGTGGCCTAGATGTTAGATTTGGTTGGAGACATGCAAACTTTAGTGAATGACTGCGGGCTAATTTGAATTTGAGTACCTCTCCGTATGTTAAAAGTGTTGTTGGTGCAAATCCAAGTCCATAGAGTGCTAAAGCTAGTTCTGGTGTTTCAAATGTTGCAGAAAGGTAGAGAATGCTAGTCATACGCTTCATATAGAGGGGGATCTATTGCAAAAAATTATGGAATGGTTGCTAGTGGTCAGAGTGGTTAAGGATTTGGTGCAAGCTAAGCAAGGTAGTGCTCGGGGTGTGAGGAGGGAAAAAGGCTTGAATGATGTTGGTGGTAAGCTTGTGTCTACTAATGATGGGAAGAGTACTCCAGGGGAGTTGGAGGATGTAAATAATGTGAAAGTTGGTGCTAGTGTTGGGACTTTAAGTAAAACTTCAAGCTATTATAGTGATGCTTATCATCTATCTTTGGACTAGTATGTTAGGATGTTGAGATTTTAATTTTGTTTGTTCTTTTGGTTTGTGTTTTACTGTGGTACGTTTGTTGTGATATTTTATGTTTGGCTTGGCTTTTGGATCTTGGGTTGTTTAGTTTCTAAGTGGTTTGTAATCCTGTACTGTGTTTGCTCCATGTATTTGCTTTGGGTAGTGTTTGTGATGCATTGTAGTTTGGTACTTCTTTGTAAACATACTGGCTTGTGTTGTGTCGTTTGAAAGTGTTTGCTGGATGACAAAGATTGTAGGCACATGTGTAAGCTGCTTATTTAGTGGCTTCTATTCGGATAGTTGTTTTGCTACTTGGGATAGAGTAAGCTCTGTTTTAGTCGTTGGTGTCCTCTGTATTTTGGACTAGGGTGTTTGTTCTGTTTCTTGTTATATGAATAATAATATCTCTTGCATTGACCACAAAAATATAAATATTGTTTTACAAGGTTAGTCTAAATTGTAATTACTTGACTTAATACATCTTAATTTTTAAATTAAAACCATGTGTCTTGATAATTTATTTTATTTCAAATTGAAAATAATATTGTAAAAAAAATATAGAAAAACAATATTCAGTTTTAATATTTTGAATGAAATTGTTAAAAAAGTTAGATAAAATAGATTTATTATTATATATAAAAATTATTTTACTAAAAATGTTTATCGTATAAACAAATAAATACTAAATTAGTCATATAAAAAAACTAAATTATATAAGAAATAAATAAAATAACTGGCAAAATGTTAACGTCAAATACGAAAATATTTAAATAATTATTAAAAGGATGATTAATAGTACTTTTAAAGTGACTAATCGATCGTTACACGAATTGTGTGCAATGAATACGTAAATATATATATCGCAACAAATAATACAATGATAAAAAAATATCGTTACTAATGAAATTATTTTATTATAAATTAATTTTTAAAATTATAAAAATAAAAAATAATTTTTTTTGTGTTTTTATATTATAAGAAAACAAAATTAAAATAACTAAAAACAAATAACAATAATTAATTCAATAAAATAATAACTAAAATTGTATCTTCTTTTGAATTTTTCTGTATTTTTTCTCTTCTTAGTTCTAGAAATTAATTAAAATTATACTAATAACGGTTCCTTCAGATTTATGGGATGATTAGGGGTTTAAATATAACTTAGGTGAAATCTAGACCGTCAGATCAAGGGTTGAGATCAAAACAGGTAAAATTAACTACGACAACCAATCAAAGCGTGACACGTGGTATACAAAATTCATTGAGCGGATCAAAACACGACGCGTGGTAAGGGAGATCGATTCAAATCAAAGCATGCTGAGTTAGTACCATGCGGCCTAATGTGATTTGTGAATGCAAATGACATGACACGCTGGTGGATCGCGGGGATCAATCGCGTGATAACACAAGATAGTGTTGTTTGATTGCACTCCGAACTCTAATTGAATGTTATGTTGACGTGTCTTGCGTTGCCTCACTCCACATATGCGTCGATCTACAATTCATTGTCGTTGATTGTGTGACATTTGTGTGACTTGCGTAGTGAGTTCCTCTACTTATAAAAATTTATAACATCTGCGTGCTTACGTGGTAGGCCACGTGACACCTTCTGATTGGTTTTACGTTAAAAATTTATAAAAATTTCAAAGAAAATCTCAAAAACTATATTTTCATTAAAAAAATTATATTTTAATATTTTTACCCCCAAAAATATTATTTATTGAATAAAATAAATAATATTAAATAATAAAGTGCGTTAATGATTCTACTTTCATAAAGTCATCACTAACTATTTTTAATTAATATAGTCTGAAATTTGCTAGAATGTGATATTTTTATATTTTATATTTTATTTTTTAAGTTAAATCATAATTTTTTTAAATAAAATTAGATGGTATATATTTTATTGTGTAAAATATGAATTATAAAATCTACAATTTCAAACAACGAGTTATAATTTAATCACATTAGGCTCATTTGAACATGTTGTAGTTCTAGAGTTCAAGTCTTTTTTACGAATATTTTTTGAAAAAAATTATGTTTCATTAATTCAAACGAAAAATACGAAAATAATTATATTAATAAAATAAAAAATAAATCAAATTATTGTTTATTAAAAATTATTTTTTTACGTAAAATCATAATGGTCACTTCTTAATCTTTAAATATTACAAAAAAAATTAAATTTTACTTGGTTTCTTACATAATAAATTTATAACATGATATTTTGGCATTTTATTTTCACAAATTATATATATTAGTCATTTTTTTAAAAATTAATACATTTTAATTACATTACAATTATATTTTAGACGTTTTAGTTATTTCTTGTTATCTTTATTTTTTGATATTTTTTTAATACATTTTGGCATTTTACTTTTACCAAATTTTTTTAAAATAACAAACATCTATAAATATACAAATTTAAAATAAAATTATTAATATATTTAATTTGTAAAATTAAAATGAATTCAAGTATATTTTTTAATAAATTATTTTTAAATTTTGTTTGAAAAATATATGTATTTATATAAGAGCTAAAAATTAATAAAATTATTTTAAATAAAATATTAATTGTAATTAAAATACTGTCTGGTGACAGGTTTTTTTTTAAGAAAGAAAAGCATCATAATAAAATTTAGAAAAAGATAGAAGGAATAACACAATACGACGAAAAGGTGATATTGGAATTACATTAAGGTGGCGTTTGGTTCGTGAAATGGAATCGAAATCGGAATCGGAATCGAATGGAATGGAATGAAAAGGAAACAATTTTGTTTGGTTTGACCACTGGAATCAAGCTCAGAATCAGGATTATAGTGTTTGGTTTGCCACTGGAATGAAATGAAAAAAACTGTAAATGACCTTAATACCCCTACATGCTGTAAAATTCAAATAATGTCATTTAATTACTATTTTTTCGTCACACAAAATACATTATTGAAATCATTATTTTTTTAAATAAGTATTACTTAATTAAAAAGAAATATATTATTAAAATTATTATTTTTCTAAATAGGGTTTAGGGTTTTGAGGTTTGGGATGTGTGATTTAGGGTTTAGGGATTTAGGATTTGGGGTTATATTTGTAGGTTAAGGTTTAGGGTTAAAATTATTATTTTTCTAAAAATAGTTTAGGGTTTTAGAATTTTGGATTTAGGGTTTAGGGTTTAGGGTTTTAGGGTTTTAAGGTTTAGGGTTTATGGTTTTAGGATTTGGAATTTGGGGTTTAGGGTTTTGGGATTTATGTTTTAGGATTTTGGGTTTTGGGATTTATGTTTTAAGGTTTAGGGTTTAGAGATTTAGGGATTTGGAGTTTAGGGTTTTAGGGTTTAAGGTTTAGGGTTTAGGGATTTGGGGTTTAGGGTTTTAGGATTTGGAATTTGAGGTTTAGGGTTTATTGTTTTGGGATTTATGTTTTAGGGTTTTGGGTTTTAGGATTTATGTTTTAACGTTTAGGGTTTTAGTGTTTATGGTTTAGGGATTTGGGATTTGGGGTTTATGGTTTAGGGATTTGGGGATTTGGGGTTTAGGATTTAGGGTTTTAGGATTTGGAATTTGGGATTTAGGGTTTAGGGTTTAGGGTTTAGGGATTTGGGATTTATGTTTTAGGGTTTTGGGATTTATGTTTTAAGTTCTAGGGTTTTAGGGTTTAGGGATTTGAGGTTTAGGGTTTAGGGTTTAAGGTTTTAGGATTTTAGGATTTGGATTTAGGGTTTAGGGTTTTGAAATTTTGGGTTTAGGGTTTAGGGTTTTAGAATTTTGGGTTTGAGAATTTGAGATTTGAATTTAAGGTTATATTTTAAGTGAGGGTAAAATTGAAAAAAAAAAGTTTAGATGGGAATGGAATAATGATTACCAAAGGTGGGAGAAGGAATTGTGATTCCTTCTCTTTTAGTAATCGGATTCCATTCCGCCCTCCATTCCGTCCAACCAAACACACAAAATGGAAGGAATCAATTCTGATTCCATTCCATTCCTTCCAACCAAACGTGGGGTAATAGATTGTTTTACGAACTTGCCCGAAGAACATTGATAAGACCATTTCAAAGTAAGCCCAGCCTCGTTGAAAGATGAGTAGAACATGTCATGTTTACCACCGTTATCTTTCTAGATATAAAATATATATTTGATTTCTTAAATTTTAATTGAATCTACACAAATATTTTTAAATTATTAAAATATATAATTTAATTATTAAAATATATGATTTAATTATTTAATATTTAAATTATATAATTTAATTTACAAATTTGACGTGTATATGTTAAAACTTTATAAATATTTGCTTGATAATTAAAATGTAAATTTATGATTTAAATTTTTTAGATATATTTATAAAATTTTAAAAATTTAAAAAGTAAAGCATACAATTTAAATATTTAGAAATATATTTATAAATTTTTAATAATTTAATAATTAAATCATATATTTTAAAAATTTAAATTTTTATATTTGTTTTCAAACAAAATTTAAATATTAATATTTAAATTTAGTAAAAGTTTAGTAACTATAATATAATTTAGAGTAAATCTATGAAAAATATCACTAAACTATTATTTTTATTTTATTCATGTCATTAAATTATTATTCTTTTTAATACCATTAAATTCACAAAATAATTTAAAATAAATAAGTTATTAAATGATATAATTAGAATAATAATTTGTAACGTGATTCGTGATATCGTTAGATGAAAATTAACAATAAAATATAAATAGAGTTTTTTAAAAATTATGTGGTATAAACTAGACGAAAAATAATCAAATAATATAAATAAAATAATTTAATAATATTTTTATAAATTTACTTTATAATTTAACCTTAACACATTTGAGTAGAAACTCATTTTCAATTTAAGAATTAGTTTAATAGTATGAGATATCAATTTTAACATATGTTTTTTATAATATAAAAAATATTTTTTTATGTTAAAAATATCGAGTTTACTTATTTATAATATAAAAATATATATTTTATTATAAATGTAAGAGTAAAGTAATATAAATGTAAATATTATAAGAAAATTGAAGGGTTAAAATTTTGTTTTACGGAATAGGAAAGGGCACGCATTGTAAATATAATAAGAATTGCGGATAAAGACAACTTCGGAAAAGAGAAATAACATTCTTGCGCCTTCTTATTTGTATTATTAGCGTTTAATTAATATTTTTTTTTCATTTGAATCATGATTTAATTAAATAATAATAAGTGCTTTTTTATTTATTGGCTGAGGAAGCTGTTTCAGGTTTTTATTTTCAAGTCAGAGTGTGCATTCTGGAATCTGATGCCAAGCCAAAACTGACACTTTTTACTTCATCACCTCCTAACGGATTCTAATGATCTGTCATATTTCTCATTTTATTAATTAATTAGATTATAATACATAGTAAGGTTAACATAACTTTACTTTTATCTATCTTTACTTTTAGATTTATACAAAATATTATAATTTATTTAATAAAACAGAAAATAATTCAGATGATCCTAAACTCCACCACCTAAGAATGATTTGGGACATTCGTAAAATAAAAATAAACAAATATTTAGTGCTTAATAGATAGATAATAAATTAAGATATATGATTTAATCTAACGGCTTAAATAAATGTGAATTTTTTTAAATACTTTCATTATCTGTTTCGTTTGGGTTATATCATGACATATCACTTTCAGAAAAGATACTATTTTTTCTATTACTATAAAAAAAGATAACCGTGGAGGAGTCGTAAAATTTACCTCTCAGTCTCACACCACTTTTTTTTCTTTCTTGCTCTATATTTGACTATATGGGTCATTGCAATTAATCAAGTCCTAGATTTCATTCATATTTTTGTCTTTGAAATTTTTTGCTCACATTTTTTCTTACTGCTTTGTACAGACCAGCAACTTCATTGTCTGGGTCTTTGTTGATTAAAGTAGTACTTGTTCAAGTTTAAGCAGCAACCCGGTTCTTTATTAAATTTCCAACCTTTTTTAGCCACCAATTTGAACATTTTACTTTATCCGTCTTCGTTTTCGCTTTGTTGTGTTCCAATTTGAGAAAGGGTTCCTTGTGTGTGCCATTTTCTGTACACTTCTGTTTCTGTAGCAAGGTCTTGCTTTGTGTTGCTCTGGTAAGTTGGTAATATATTTACAAAAAACGAGGTGTTGAGCTTTGGAATTGAGTTATTCTTGTGAGCGAAAATGGCTTCTACGAAATGGGTCCCATTCATGCAAGTCTCAATTGGGTTGGTGCTGATTTTTACGGTGCCATTTTCTGTTGGAGTGACCGATCCACAAGATGGTAGAGTAAATATGCACGTCTTTTTTTTTTTTTAAGTTGAGTTTTATGCTGGTATGTTTGGTTCTTGGGAAAAAGTAGAAAATTATAAGGAAAACATAAAAAGTTGCTTCCTTTATGGAGAATTTTTGAAGTCTCTTTCTTAATAGATAAGACAGGGTTAGAGCTGGTGAGAGTATATAACTGTTTAAATTTATTTGACAATTTACTCAACCAAAGTTAGAATTTTGGTTTATATTTTCTAGTGATGGCGATGAATAGCTTGTATGTTGCTCTGGACTATCCACCTTTACAAGGATGGCTTCTTGTTGGAGGAGACCCATGTGGAGATAAGTGGCAAGGAGTTGAATGTGTCTTCTCAAATATAACATCATTGTAGGTTCATGATATTGTTTAGAATTATTATAATTTACTGTTTCAATCATGACTTTTTGAGCTATTTCATTTGACAGGAAACTTGCTAATGCAAATTTGGCAGGAGAATTGGGTCAGACCTTGGACTTTGCATCAATCATTGAAATGTAAGTGAAATTTTTTGTGCTTGTGTCATCCTTGTGTAGCTATGTATCAAAGCCTAAGCTTTATTGAGATCTTGGGGTTTTGAAATATTTAAAATTTATTACCTTAGAAAGTATTTAGGAAGAAGTGACATTACTAATGACCTTAGATTTACAAAAGCATAGAATCAACCACTTTAAGTATTTAACACCCCTTTTAGTGATAAGTCCACACTATTAGGCTTGTCCAGTGACTTTACTACTGTCCAAGCTGATTTTATGGAAGCAAACAGAAAATGATAGAAATGATGATTATATTTCATTGGGAATGAATTGTGTAAGAGTTACATAATTTATACTAATTCTCTCAAAATATCTTCTAACAAACTTTTAACTAACCCATATAAGTATTTACATGTGTACACACTAATTCCAATGCTAACTCACTCTAACAAACTTTAGTATTCCCCCTCAAACAAAGGTTCTAGACAAGACACTTAGTTTGGTACGAAGAGCTGTGAAAATGGAGGAAAACAGTGCCTTTGTTATCATGTCTGTCACTTGATCTTGCGAGTTAACATGCCTGATCTCTAGCTTGGAGTCAGGCACTTGTTCTCTTATAAAATATAGGTCTATTTCAATGTGTTTAGTGCGTTGATGCTATAATGAATTTTCAGCAATGTATTTGGCAGATACATTGTCACACTGAACAATTGGTTTGGTATGCAATTCAACACCCAATTATTGCAACAGTTGCTTTAACCACAACATCTCAGTTGTGCCTTGAGCAACAACTCGATATTCAGACTCTGCATTACTCCTCGATGCTATCTTTTGTTTGCTGGACTTTCAAGAGATGGGACTATTCCTGAAGAGCACACAAAAGGCACTGCTGTTGCGTTTATTGTCTAGGCGTGATGCCCAGACGGCATTAGAGAAAACAGTGAACTCCACATGTGAACTTTTGTGCAAAGTAGTTCCATAATTGGAAGTACCCTTCAAGTAGCATAAGAGCCTTTTGGCTGCAACCCAATGATATGTAGTTGGAGCTTGTAAGAATTGACATAACTTATCGACAACAAAAGTTATGTCAAGTTTGATAATTGTGCAATATTGCATAGCCCCAATTAGACTTTAATAAGCAGCTAAATCTTCTAGCAAAGCTACATCATGTTTAGACATTATTCCCCCTGAAACCATAAGTGTGTTTACAGGCTTGGATTGAGAAACATCAGACTTATCAAGAAGATTGTTAACATACTTGATTTGACACAAATGCAACATATTAGGTGTCCTGCACACCTCTATGCCAAGAAAAAAACTTCAAGTCTCATAAATCGCTAAGAGAAAAAGAGCTATGAAGTTGATTCACAAAAGCTTTCAGCTTGGAAGAATTATTACCAATCACAATTATGTTATCTACATAGACCAAAATGTAGATGATAATACCACCTTGAGTATAGACAAACAAAGATGAATCTGATTTAGAACCAACAAACAAAGATGAATCTGATTTAGAATCAACAAACTTCCATGAGTGTAGAGAAGCATTGAGTTTATGAAACCATGCCTGAGGTGCTTGTTTTAATACATAGAAAGCTTTGACAAGCTTACATACATAATTGGGATGTTGAGAATCAACAAACCCCTTAGGTTGTTGCATGTACACATCCTCACCAAGAGTGTCATTTAAGAAGACATTGTTTACATCCAATTGCCTTAAAGACTAGCCAATTGAAAGTGTCAAATGCAATACAGTTCAAACTATAACAGGTTTAATAACGGGACTGAAAGTATCAAAATAATCCACACCATGAGTTTGAGTGAAACCCTATGCAAGAAGCTTAGATTTCCTCTTATCCAAAGAGCCATCTTTGTTCTCTTTAACTCCGTAAACCTAAATACAACCAATAGCCTTTTGATTTTGTGGTGGGGGAACCAAATGCCAAGTACCATTAGCCATTAAGGCATCATATTCCAATTGCATGGATTTTTGCCACTCAAGATCCATAACAACTTGTTTGAAAGAGGTAGGAGTGGAAGACAAGGTAGGTTGACAGGCAAGGAGAACCTTAGGCTTTATAATACCACTCTTTGCTCTTGTTTGCATAGAATGAGTATTGACAACATTAAGAACAACCACATCTGGAAGAATTATAGGAAGATGAATAGGAGAAGAAGGAATGACAGGTGTAGATGCATGGGAAGAAGAAGCAACATTAGGAGAACATATAATAGGAGACACATGATTCCTCTCAGTAGGTGAAGCCTGAGAAGAGATAACATAGGAAGGTGGAACTATGGAAGAAACATGATGAGGGACAATCAAGTGATTAACAAGAGTAGAAGAGGAACAATTAGAAATATTAGAGCCAAGCATTGAAAAAGGAAAATTGGACTCATTGAAAACTACATGCCTACTAGTATAGATACGATCAATCGGCACACTCAAGCACAAGAATCTTCTTTGCTTAGGAGCATAACCAAGAAAAACATATGACAAAGGTGTAGGCTATAACTTGTGTTGATTGTATGATCAAAGACAAGAAGAACACTCACATCCAAACACCCTAAGAAGAGAATAATTAAGGGTAGTAGAGTACAAGAGTTCACAAGGAGAATTAAAAGAATTAATTGGAGTAGGTAACCTATTTAACAAATAAATAGTAGTGCGAAAAGCATATGGCCAATATGCCAATGGCATAGCAGCTTGTGTAAGAAGTGTTAAACCAGTTTCAACAACCCTTCTATGTCTAGACTCTACCACACCATTTTGTTCAAAGGTGTAAGGACAAGTGAAGCGATGAAGCGATGGAGAATGCTAAGAAGTCAAAGAACCTTTCAAAAGACTTAAATTCACCACCATTTTCAGATTGAATGGATTTTACAGTTTTTCCAAAGTGTCTTTCAACCATACGAAGAAAAATTGTGAAGATTGGTTTAACTTGAACCTTAGTGTTGAGAAAATAACACCACATGAAACGTGAGTAGTCATTAACAATTAGAAAAACATATTTAGCACTAGTACAAGCAGTAACGAGTAAAACCCACAAATTAACATACAATAATTGAAATGGAAAAACATTACAAGCATGCCCTGAAACAAAAGGCAGCTTATGAGACTTAAAAATAGCACAAGTACAAAAATATTTATTGGAATTAGAGTATTTAATATTGATAGAATCTAAAACTTTCGCAATAATAGGATGAGTAGAATGGCCCAATCGAAAATGTCAGAGATTCAATGAGGTTGAAAGGGCACAAGTTGAAGGAAGAGTGCTTGAATAGCCTTGCTCACTATTGATCTTGTAAAGACCATTGTGAGATTGACCTTGTAGAAGAATTCTCTTTGTGGCTTGGTCCTTGATAAAAGAATGAGAGGGATGAAACTCCACAAAAGCGTTGTTATTAGCGCACAATTTGTATACAAATAATAGATTACAAGAAATAGAAGGAACATGCAACAAGTCATTCAAATGCAAGACACAATGAGACAATCGAATATGAGAATGACATGCATGCTTAACAGAAAGATGTGAGCCATTACCTATTTGCACTTTATCAAATTGAGGCATAGGCGATGGATGAGCAACTTGACTTAAGGAAGGAGCTAAATGATGAGTTGTTCCTGAATCTAATACCCACTGAGAAGGAGGACCTTGAGCTAAACCAGAAGGAGGTTGTCTTACATAGAAATTATAATAAGGAAATATAAGAGGAAAAGTCAAACCAAGAGGATTGAAGGATTGAAGAGGTCTTGATGGTAAGGTTGAAGCAAACATAGCTATGCCAAAATTATTTTAAAAGCCTTGGTGACCTTGCCAACCTTGAGTATCTCTCCTCTACTCATGTCTGAAGGTGCACCAGCAAGAAAATCTTAAAGTTGAAAACAAGTATGCGCAACATGACCTTGTTTACCACAGATTTGGCATTGGATGTTTCTTTTCCGATCACGACCATTAGTATCGTTTTTACCACAACTTCGAGCAAAATTTGATGTATTATGAAGAAAATTATGAACATCTCTTGTAGAACCACGAAAATTACTCTGAGGACATGAACCATTGGACTTATTGAGTTGCATCTTAGCAATGTTAGCTTGCATGACATGAAAATTTGTAGATTTGGCCTGCTCTTCTAACATGTGTTCATATGATAAAAGATTGCTAAACACCTCCTCTATAGTTAAATCGATGGCATTAATAGTTGAATTCATGTTCGTGGAAGCTACATAAGGATTGAAATCAAATCCTATACCTCCAAAGATACACACAACAAGATCTTTTTCATCAACAGATTCACCAGCAGTTCCAAGTTGATCACTAATGTTCTTGACTAGAAGAACAAAATTAGTAATCGACATGCCTCCTTTCTTGAGAGATTGTAAGTGCAACTTCAACTCCATAATGCCAGCCTTAGAAGTAGATGCATAATATCGCTCAAGAGAAAACCACATATTAGAGAATATTTTGTTCTTTCCTATGCTGTGAGTCATCATTGATTCGGAAATTGAGCTAAACAGCCGGCTCTTAAGCAAGTTATCAATCTTATATCAAGATTCATGCCCACAACATCAAGAAACTGAGAAGGAGCTTCAACTTTACCATTAATGAACTTGTTGAGGCCATAGGCAATAATCAAGCTCTCAAGTTGAACTTTCCAAGTGAGATAGTTCTTGCAATCCAATTTTATCGTGAAAGGAACTGTCATTGGATGATTTCCTAGGCTTTGCTCTAGAGCAACAAAAGAATTACCAAGATCCTTGCATTTAAGACCAAAATCATCTTCAACGTGAGATTGAGCATCTTTATCACCAGTTTTCTCCATGGAATTATGATTCTGAGGAGAAGTAAACAAGAATTCAAGATTGCAAACCAAAGGAAAATACAATCGAACAAAAAATTATGAAAGCAAGAAAAGAAAGAAGAATTAACTGATCAAAGAGATGAACAATTGATTAGCAAAGCAATGGAAGTAAAAGAAAATTGAAGAATCATCAGTTTACCATGAAAGCAAATAGAAAATGAGAGAAATGATGATTATATTTCATTGAGAATGAATTGCGTAAGGATTACATAATTTTAGAGAAATGATGATTATATTTCATTGAGAATGAATTGTGTAAGGATTACATAATTTATGCTAATTCTCTCAAAATATCTTCTAACAAACTATTAACTAACCCATACAAGCATTTACACATGTACTCACTAATTTCATTGCCAACTAACTCTAACAAACTCTAGTATCTTTATACATTATGTTTATTAGCTATCTGAATTGCTGGATAAGTGAAAGAATAGTCCTGATATAATGGTGTCAAAGTTCAGAACATATCAGGAAGCTTGTTTTGTTCATTGCTTCATTCTTTTGTGTAATGTTCCGTACTGACCTTTTTTAGAATTTTTTTTCTTCCTAATTAATGGAGCAGAGATTTAAGAAGCAATCACATTGGAGGGAGCATTCCATCTGCCTTGCCCCCAACTCTCAGAAACTTGTATGTTTGAACCCTATCGTTTCCATACATGTTTTATCAAGTTTAGTATTACAAAATTCTCTCATACTATGCCTTAGTCTTTCGTGCATGTTCACTAACTCGGTTGTTATGTTGTCTCGCTGTTAAAGTTCTCTTGCAGCCAATCAGTTGACTGGAAGCCTCCCAGCTACCTTGTCCTCTTTAACTCAGTTGTTGGAACTGTCAGTTCTAATTAACGTTTTTGTATTGAATTATTGACTGTTGATATGTTATTGTTTAGAAAAACTTTATTCTAATTTTAGATTGTCATGTCTACTTTATTTCTATAGGTCATTAAATGATAACCATCTTAGTGGTGGGATACCAGATGCGTTTCAACAACTTACTGCTTTGGAATTATTGTAGGTTTTTTTGTGAACTAAGATAGCTTTTGCATTGATTTTGCTTATGATGTTTTGGATATAATGATATAATATATTATGCTGCAGGAATCTATCAGGGAACAATTTAAGTGGTCAACTGCCTCCATCTATTGGAAATTTGTCATCGCTGTCAATCTTGTTAGTTGCTATCTCCACAAAATTCTCCTTCCAAATTTTAGATCTGCATAATTTGTATCATTTATATGACTTACTGGGTGCAGGCACTTGCAGAAAAATCAGCTTTCTGGAACTCTTGATGTCTTGCAGGACCTCCCTCTCGTGGATTTGTATTGCCTTTCTTTTTCTATGAAATTATTTTATATTCACATGTCTAGCGGTCTGGGTCTTCGTAATTTCATCATAAGAATTATTAATGATAACTTGATACAGGCTAGTTCCTGCCTTCAGTAGTTTACTTACTGCTATCTTCTTTTCAGGAACATAGAGAACAATATGTTCTCTGGACCTATACCTGCAAAGTTGCTATTAATTCCAAATTTTAGGTGAGGCCATCAATCCTTCATTTCATTTTATTGCAAGAGCCTCCTATTTTAAATTATTCTTAGCGTAGCTTAGTCTGTAACAGTAATATTACTATCACTATTTCTTAAAGTGTGGTGTCTTCAAGACTTCTTTTCGACTAATAAATTTTCTTTGATTGCTTTGAATACTTATGATCTCTACTTTTCAAATGTTCGTATATGTACAGCGTTGTTTGTTGTCAATTTTTCTCCATCAGCTAATGGTGGCATCTGTTTTGTAGGAAAGATGGAAATCCCTTCAATACTACGATACTTCCATCACCCACATTAGCACAACCACCAATTTCACCTATGGTGCCTTTACGTGGAGGACCACTTTGGAAACAGTCAGGCCCACCTTTTCCTCAGGCAACACCAAATTTTGAAGGAAATGGAAATTTTTTTACTGCCAAGGCAATCACATGGATTGCTGTCGCAGGAAGTTCAGTAGTTGTATTATTACTATGCTTTTTATTGTCAAGATGTTTCTTCAGATCCAAAAAGAAGGAAACGGCTTCTAAGGAGCAGCATTTTGATAACTTTAGATCTTCAACTGAGAACCCTAAACATGGAGAATCTTCACTCAGAAAAAGAAATCAAATTGAGAATGGTAAATTCATCATCATTGAATATTTCATGGGTAAATGTATGTTTTTAGGATATTTCATTTTAATGTGGAAGATTGATTTTTGAGCTTCTTTCGCAGCTCCAAGGGAGGCAGTTGTGAAGCCACTTGATACTCATGGGTTGGAAAACAAAAGAACAGATTTGATGCCAAAGTTGAGGAATGAACAGGCAATAGGCGTTAAAAGGACAGATGAAAGTTCAATCCATATGAATGATAATGAGAGTGACATAACAGACATAGATATGACTTTCTTGGCTCCACCACCCCCTCCGATTTTCCCAATTGGCAATGACCTTATAGATCCAGTTGCACCTTCCACATCAACTAAGAAAGGGCATTCCTCGAGTGGTCTTAACTTAAAATCTGTGAAAGTGTTCACAATTGCATCACTTCAGCAATATACAGACAGCTTCTCCCCTGAAAATTTCATTGGGGATGGTATGCTTGGCAGTGTCTACAGGGCTGAGCTTCCAGATGGCAAGGTATGGTTTCAAATTAAGAAGCCATGCTTGTACATGCGTCTATGAGACTGCAAGTTCTGAGCTCTGACTTTTGATCTTCTTACTCTTTGTTTTTTTAGCTTCTGGCAGTCAAGAAATTGGAAAGTACTGTTTTTAAGCAGCAAAGCAATGCAGATTTTTTTGAACTAGTGTCTACTATATCTAAACTTCAACATGCTAATGTTGTGAAGCTTGTTGGTTACTGTGCGGAGTATGGTCAATGGCTGCTTGTGTATGAGTATTGCGAAAACGGAACTCTTTTTGATGCACTTCATGTGAATGATGAAATCCATCAGAAACTTTCATGGAATCGACGTATCCAAGTAGCACTTGGAGCTGCAAGAGCTTTAGAGTAAGTAGTGATTATTCAAATTTAGTGAATTGCAAGTTTCAATTATTAACTAAATAGTACACAAAATTTCATCTATAATATAAACTGTATTAGATAGATTAATTATAAATATATTGGAATAAACTGTATTGAATCGCATTATAATTATTGTGTATAGCGTTTATTGATAACCTATATAATATAGGCAGATAAAATTAATCATAAATATTTTAATAAAATAATTTATATTTAAAATAGTATTTAATTTTTTTTTACGTAATTTTGTTACCTATTAAAATAATTTCATTATAAAAACTTATTTAAATCAATATTTAATTTATTTTTATATTTTTTTCTTTAAAATTACTTTTAATTTAAGATGAAAGAAAAAGTCAAAATACATAATTTTAGAATTTAAATTTCAAAAGGTTAAGTAATGTATTTAGTATGGTTTAGACCCACATCCATTAATGTTATTAAATTTCTACATAATTATACAATTTTTGTTTTATATATTACGTTCTTACTTTACAATCAAACACATAACTTTACAAAAATTACACAGTTATGGTCTTTAGTATTGAGTAACAAACATTCCCTTAGTAACAATCTCATATCTCGAGGGAGGTATCATTGTAGCAAAAAATACTACTAAATTCATGTTCTTTTTCTCAATGGAGTAGGTATTTGCATGAAGTTTGCCAGCCACCTATTGTGCACTGCAATTTCAAGTCTGCCAATCTGCTCCTTAGTGAGAAGCTTGAAGTACGTGTTGCAGACTGTGGCTTGGCTCCTCTACTGTCATCGGTCTCAGTAAGTATTGAAGTTTTCCGGAATAAGGTCTCTTTTAATGCTGTTGGTTTAAATTTCTACCATTATTGCAATAACAATTAAAGATACCTTGAGATAGTAAAGAAAATAAGAGAGAGAGAGAGAGAATTAATGATAAGATATTTGTGTCAGACGTCTCTTTGCTTCCTAAGCTTACAGGTATACGATACATGATGGCATGAGAATTAAGAAAAGACCCACAAGGTTGGTGAGGAAAGGTGTGATTAGTAGATGATAAAATTTGGATTATAGTTAATGAGCTTAGGTGAAAAAAAAAAGTTCTTAGACATCCATGCTGTTTATTTGTTAGGATGTAAGTGGAATTCCCTATCTGAATATGTCGTATGGAATTCATACTACGGATTAGTCATCATTCTAAATCACTGCAAAGGTTTTCCGTGCTATCTCTTCTAATGTGTTTAAACATGTTACTGATATAGGCTTTAAAGTTCAGACTTTCTTGAAAATGTTACCTACAATTATTTCATCTACTCAAAACATAAACGAAGGTCAAATCTTCCGAATTTTAGGGGCTGTGGCTGTTACTAAAGACTATGTTTAAAACTCATTGATTTTAAGTTCCAAATAAACTATTAATGTAAACTGATCTTAATCTGACTTTGGATAAAAAAGAGATTTTAAAAAATAAGGAATAATATTATTGGAGCCACATAAGCCGTAATACATCACACGGCCGGACTCACCAGAGTTTTCCTTGGATTAAATGTATTGGTTATGGGGTAAGAATGTTGTGAACCTAATTTTCAAATATGAGCACATTTGGATGCACTACTCAAGAAAGCAATTTTGTAATACATGATTTGCCCATGAAGCGGCTATAGGGTTATGTGTTTGGCAAAAACAATACTAAAAGCGCATAATCCTTTGGCAATGATATTCTATAAGTGTATGTATATGTTGTATTTACTAAAATAACTTTAATACTATTTATAATGGTGTGGCAATTTGATGTAAAAAAAATACTTTTTTAGTGGACCATACATGTCTGGTAGTTTTTATAAAATTAACATTAAAGTTTTATTTTGATTATTGATTGAAAAATTAAGTCAAATTATCAAATTTAAAAGGTTATTTTTAGTCATTTACCTTCTATATAACTTGACAATAATATTAATAGTTTTAATAAAATTATTATTTTAAAAATATTATCACAAATTTAATCACGGGACTAACAAATAATAGATTTTGACCTAATTTTTCAATGAATGGTCAAAGTAGAGCTTTAGTATTAATTTTATGACTAACAAATGATAGATTTTGATTTAATTTCTCAATCAACAGTCAAAGTAGAGCTCTAGTATTAATTTTATGAAATCAATAGGAGTTCTGGTTCTCTTCATCTTTTTCCATATAAATATTGTGGTGCCGAAATTTTCGCTTTTTATAGGTAGTTATTTATGTAATATTGTAAATTTGTAATGCACATGATGAGTGTTTAAATTTTAAATGACAAGGGCATTAGTCATACTTGCTTGATCACATACTTTTAGTTTGTCAATTTTTAAGCTTTAAATCTTAGGAGTTTTTTTTTTCTTCCCATAATCTGAAATTGATTTTAAGAATTTGACTCATTTATGCATTGATTCTCAGATGTCAGGACGCCTCCTTGATACTCACGGGTCTGGTGCTCCAGAATTTGAGTCAGGAAATTATAATTGTCAAAGTGATGTGTTTAGTTTTGGAGTTGTCCTGCTAGAACTCCTTACAGGGCGGAAATCCTATGATAGGTCAGTTATGCAATTCAGAGTACTCTCATTTTCGTCTAGTCTTTGGGTTAATCTAAGACCTTATCTTTCATCGATGAAAATTGAAAACTCAGGTCACGGCCTTGCAGCGAGCAACACTTGGTTAGATGGGCAGTCCCTAAGCTTCATGATATTGATTCATTATCGGAAATGGTCGATCCTTCATTACATGGAGCCTATCCTATCAAGTCAGTGTCACATTTTGCTGATATCATTTCGTCATGTGTACAGGTGTGTACCTACAAACAAAATATGCACTGTCTGCAATAACAAATTTGAAAACCACAGTTTTTGTATATAACAATTTCTTTATCATAGCTTAGCCTTAAAATATTAAAACAAATGTACTTGCGTATTTCTCTTATTGGCTTCCTTGGAATATATCATTTTCTATCCAATTTTGCAGACGGAACCAGAATTCAGGCCACCAATTTCTGAGATTGTTGAGGAATTCTTACAAATGATCTAGAGAAGCCCTGTAGCAATCAGTTGAATGAGAATGAGTCAGCTGGAAGTAGACTAAAAATGGTTGCATCTCCAATTTAACAGAGAGGCTCAGAGTATTTTCAGGGTAAAGCAGCCAATTTTCCTACCTTGCAAGTCATCGGTTAAATTTTGGTTAGTTGTTCATATTGTTTGCATTTAGTATTTATCTTTTTAATGCAAAATTCTGACCCTGTATTTGTGTGTGCCATTGTTTTTGAAAACATGCTTCTGAGTTTGGTTTTTAAAATTGGGTTTTTGATATTAAACAAACAACCAACCAACCACACTGCTTCTTTGGTTGTTTTTTATTAGAACATTTCATGTATGTTTGACATAATAGAAGTTAAGTAACTTGTCATTTTTGTGGAATTTTGTTTTTTGTTCCCAATTTCTAAATTATTGATTATAGGTAAAAGTGATAAAAAAGTATTATGATAGAGTTTATAAGAATTATTAGTTTATTTAACTATTGTGTAATCTTTGGGATTGAGCATCTCATGATTTTTTTATAGATGTCAACAATATTAAGTTGACAGGTCATGTTTGATTCATGAAATTGAAACAACAAAATGGGAATAATATCAAAGAAATTGAATTAATAAACCAAATATTAATATTAATGTAAATTTACAAAGATTTAAACAGTTAAATAAAAATATAAACATTTTTTATATATTGGTACATTTAAATAAAAATATTGCGGTTAACATTAAAAATGCATTAAATATGTTTAGGATCTCCTATTAGGGTTTGATCAGAGTTTTCGCCCATGACTTGGAAATCAATTGGCTAAAGATCAATTACAAGATCCACAATAATCAGTAAACAGAACATGAATGCATAGTGGTAATTATGATCATGCTAACAATTAGAGATTATATTTGAAAATAAATATATTTGTCTTTTAGGAAGCTAGTATGTGAGCACACGTTCTAGTCATATGGCCAAAATTAGTGGTCAAATATATTGTTGGTACTCGTTATAAGTTCTTGAGTGTATTAATTTAGTACTATAATTATAAATAATATTTTTAAAGGTATTAAGTATCGTAATTATGTAATTTATATATTTTAATCATATAATTTTTTAGGTAAATTTTATTAATCATGTCATTTAAAATTATGATTAATTAAATACAAAATTTCAAATATTAAGATTTTTTATAGGATAAAATAAAAATTATATATTTTATTAATAAAAAATAAAAAAACCTCTTCCCTCCCTCCCTAGTCTTTCTCTCTCTTTTACTCAATGTTTCTCCCTCAATTTTATTTATTATTTATTATTAATAAAATAATGATTAGTGAAGAAAAATAGGAAGAAAAAAAGGGTGAAAGACAGGAGGGATGAGACTTTTTTTAATTGATAAATATATAGTTATTATTTTATCCATAAAAAATCTAAAATTTAAAAAACTTTGAATTAATTAATATACTTTTAAATTACATGCATTCTTTTTTTATTTTTTTGTTAACTAAAAACATGAATTGTAATTTCTATTTAGGTTTTTAGAAGAAAATTGTAAGTCTTGCTTAAATATTGGTATTTAACGGTTTTCGCTTAAGAAGACAACAAACGATGCTAAGAAGTCATGTTTTTGTGGGAAGGAAAAAAAAAGCTTGATGGATATTATTTCTTTTTTTTTTTAGGCCGAAGATTTAGATTTTACAAAAACTAGTTACAGGACTACGGATCTTAACCTTTTTTTATTTATTATTATTTAAATTTTTTTATTTTTTATTTTATATAAATTTTGGGACAATTTTATTCTTTAAAAAATATAATATTTTAATAATATACTTTAAAATTAAGCAGCAAGAAAATGATACATTTATTTGCTTATCTTTTTAACTCAACACATTAATTATATTTTTATTATTTAATTTTTAATAAAAAATAATGATGAATTAATTAAAATTTAATTTTCATTTAAAATTATAGATGATATTTTATTACTTATTTTTAAAAAAATAAAACTAACAATTAATTTTATTTACAAAGATAGTTTTATAAATTGTAACTTTCATTTTCTTTTATTTTCAACGTGGATGTTTATTTTACATTTTCAAAGATAATCTATTATTCTTATTAATTATTAATAAATACTATCAAATTTATTTCATTCTTTTTATTTGGATTTAGATTTGGATTTCCATTTTATTTTTATTATGAGTTACTAAATAAAAACTTAAATAAAAAAATTATAGAAAGAAAGAAAAATCAATGCTAGCAAGACTATTCCATATACTATTTTTTATATTTTTAATTAAGGAATTGACATGTCTAATAAAAAAATAATATATTATTTTCAAAATGTTTATGATAGCATATATCATATGGTATAATAAAATATATAAATAGTTTTTATACATTTTATTATAATCTCAATATTTAGACAATCTCATGTTCGTAGTATTTGCAAGTTGTATTGAAATGTTAAAATTTTGGTTCCATAATAAAATAAAGAAAGTGATTTGAAGTTTAAAACGGCATGGAAAGGATCAAGGATGTTTAGACTTTTAGCGTTACGGGAATGGATAACTAATCCCTTAAAAAAAGAAGAAAAAAAACATGTACGTCATTATCAAAGAAAAAAGAATTTTCTAATAAAAATACATTAAAAAATAATTAGTGTGGTATGTTGTTCCCATAAAATATAATTTTATTTAATAATAATAATATTCATTATAATTAATATTAAAAATAAAAATAAAAATAATTTTTTTATATAATTTTATTATAAAATATAACAAAAAATTATAATAACAATTCGATGTACTTCTTTTCTTCGTCGTTAAGTTATTTGCAAACAATCTTATTTATTTACTTAATAATATATTTCATTTTTCTATTGGATTTTCTTGTTCGACTCAACGTCACCACCTTTAACAAAATCCGTCGAGCGCGTGTCCCATCACGCATACCAATGAAACGAAGAAAAAAAAAACCCACCACCAAACCAAAAGCATAATGGATTCCAATTTTCATTGAAGTTTACCCATAATATGATAAAATAATAATAATAATAATAATAATAATGAATAGACGTTGAATATTGAAGAATTTGGTAGGCAACGTTATATGGTGTACTGGCTATACTATGTAACCTAAATGTTCGTTCAAAATTTGGATGAAAATTACTATTTATGTGAACAAGAAAATAAAAATGTTGAACATCTCTTTGCTACGTGTCATTAGTAATAGGATGCAAAATATTCGAGATGATTATATTATATTAATAATTAGGATCAATTCGTAGTAATTTTAAATATTTTGAATAATAATAGTATATTATAAATTGATAATAATTTCTCTACGATTTAATCATATTTCTTATTTTTTTAACATTTATTTAAAAATATATTTAGTTTTAAAAAATTAAATCTTAACATAATTTTTACTTTATTATATTATTTAAAAAATTAACATTTATTTTTATATTTTTAATTATTTGGTATATGTTTCTAAATAACATAAAAGATATAAAAATAAAAATAAATAAAATTCAATTTAATTATTTCAAGTATTATGTGTTTTATTATTAAAAGTATATTTTTATGTAACTATATGCATATAAAAATAATATTAATATATGTTCGATACGATTAACCACAGTTTCGATCTTACAATAATTATCTCTATTTTATCGCCATGGTTATTCGCAACTAAAATGTTCATTGCTATATGTGATTGAGTAAATGAAGTCACTTTAGAAGCTCCATGTTTCTCTAAAGTTACTCCATTTCATTTGGTGATATTTGCATGGTGTGTTAACAATGAAACAACAGTTTATTAAGAGGAGGTGTCTTATGTTCTTTGTGCGAAAAAGAAGTGAAAAATGTGACATATTTGTTGATAAGTTGCCATAAAATTGGTTTTATCCTAATTATTCTATGTTCTTCCTTTATCTTCTATCAACATGTTAATGGTTTTTTTCGAGATTTTTCACACCTTATTTTTTGTGGACACGTGTTAGAGATGATGGTGTTGAGTGCTTAGCCACGGTTTGTATGAGCTTCTGGAGGATTTGATTTGGTTATAATGAATTGATTTTAAGTATAAGATATTTGATTCTGGTAGGACAATATATATGATTAATCATGACTATCATATTTTTGGCATGATTTTTGGCTAATAGTATTGGATTCTAATTAGTTTTGTGTTAATGGTTATAAGAATCGTTCTATGTATTACGTTTTTTTGGTGAGATTTGTTTTTATTTGTATCATGTTTAATATTTTTTTGAGTAATTTTAAATAAAATTAGTATCTTATAATTTGAAAAAAAAATGTTATATAGATTATATATAGATTGTTATAAATTAAATAAATTATAGAATAACTCTTTTATAACAATTAGATTAAAATGTTATAACCTTTAAAATTTACTCTATTACCACCATACTGTTCAGCAGTGGGCGATAATGCAAACTTTATTAGTGCTATCACAGTACTGTTTCGAACTATCTGACATTTAAGGAACGAGAATGTCTTTTGTAGGCAAATCTGTTAATTTTCAAACAAGTGTGAAACATATGTTTGATACATTCCATGAACTCAAACTTGCATATACCAAAGAGAAGAATAACCATTATCCCTATACAATATGTTAGCACTTAATCCCAAGTATTGGTATAAACCTTCCCACGGATATTATAAATTCAACTTTGATGCAAGTTTTAAATACCTATTGCATTAATGGACCGAGATTAGTTTGGTAATAACCACTTAAATTGCTAAAGTAATGGGATTTCATTCGGTGATAATTGAAGGTGATTGTCAATTAACAATTGAATACATCTTACGTGATCCAAATAAGCTAAAGCTTTTATGGGAAGCATCTCAGTTTTTAGATGGGGTTTTTCCTTTGATTAAAGGATTTTACTTTCAAGGTGTATGGATTCCAATAAAATTCAATATTTATCTCATGAAATTACTAAATAGTAACACATAGATATTCTTATCGATGTATTCTATATAGTATGTTTTGTTCAAAAATTTAAGTATCCCACATATTTAAAAAAAAAACCCAAAGCATGAATATTCGCAAAATAAATAAATAGAGGTATTATGATAATATAAATTTTATTGTTTATTAATAATTATTTTATTTAATAATATTAATATATAATTATTTATAAAATATAATAAATATTATATAATATCTTTTTTATTATAATAATAAAAAATAGTAGTAACATTATGAAGAAAAAAAAAACACCAAAAGCATAGAAACCATACTTCTCTCTCATCCCAAAACCACTTTTTTTATTCCCAAAATAGCCTTTACTTACCTTAACCACATAACATTCCCAGAAAGGCATAAACTTTTTTTTCCCCAAGCACCCAAAGGTATTTTTTTTTTCTATTTCAATTTTTGTCACAATTCAAGTGGCTTGTCTTCTCTTTCCTATTCAAACCCAGAAGAATTTAATTACAAAGATGGATGATCGAAGAAAAATATTGTCTCCGGTCTAATGTGGCGGAGTTGGCTATCGTGAGCCAGGTGAGTAGGAAAAAAAGGAGGTGGTTGTCTGAGTCGTACACGTGGATGTTTGGGTTATGATTTCAGATGTGATGGGAGAAGGAGGAGGAGGAGGAGGAGGAATTGGCGGCAGGTGGGGCACATGGGAAGAGCTGTTGTTGGGTGGAGCCGTGCTCAGGCACGGGACCGGTGACTGGAATACCGTGGCCTCCGAACTCCGTGCTCGAACAACGCTTTGTCCGTATGATTTCACCCCCGAGGTGATTATCTCTTCTTCTTCTTCTTTTATATACTATTGATGGATCAATATTTATCAATTAAATTGAATGTTAAATACTTCTTCTTCTTTTATATAATAATGATGGATCAATATTTATCAATTAAATTGAATGTTAAATTAGAATATCAAATATGAATCACCTATTAAAAACATTTTCCTTAACTAATCCCTTTGTCGTAGTAAATATTTTTGGGAACATTTATAAGATTCTCAAAACTCATAAATAATACCTATAATATTTTTATTATTAAAAAAATATCAATTAAATATATATATTTTTATTATTAAAAAAATATCATTTAAATATATATATATTTTTATTATTAAAAAAATATCATTTAAATATTTATATTTTACATTTAAGTTAAATTTAATTATCTAAAAATATTAAATATTAATGTTTATTTAATTCAACCTTCCTAAATATTATTAGGTTAGGTGTATTAGTTCTATGGTTCTTAAAATTCGGTCTTTAAATTTATTAAATATTAAATTTTATTTAATTTAATCTCACTTAATATTATTAATTTAGATGGACGTATAAGCGTAAGTTTTATTTATTTGTAAGTCATTCTTTTAATAAAAATAGACATATTAATTAATTTTTAAATAATAAATATTATTTTATTAATAAAATTTATTATAAAATAATAAATTATATTTAATGGGATAAAATTATTACTTAAAAGTTTTTTCTCTTTTTTTTAGTTCAGGGAGCTATTTTTTCGAATATAAAGTTAAAAATACTCAACTACAATATCAATTGTCTTGAGAAATATTTAGGAGCTGATTGTTATAATATAATTCATTTTCTTTTCTTTTTTTAGCTAAGAAGAGGAAGAGAGAGGATTGAAAAAACATCTATTAAAAAATAGAAAAAATATAGTTAAGAAATACTAATATTTTATGTTTTATATTTAAGAAATACTGATATTTTATGTCAGATTACTAATTTAAAAAAAAAAAACAAACACTTGTGTGGGTTGGAAGAATATATGCTAATAATTTAATGATGGGGGATAAAGGCTAACACCATATATTCTTATTCACGTCAGTGTGGAGGATGGTGGTGGGGGAATGGGTAGACTTTTCTTTATTTTAAAATAATATATTCCTATTAACATTTGACTTGGTAGTCTATGTTTGTTAAAAAAAAAAACAAATTGTACTAACAACCCTTTTTATATTATAATGATGGGTGATGGTAGATGTCTAGTATATTTTTAAAATATATCACTTAATTTTACTTTTTATAATTTTCTTCGATTTTTCTCTTTAAATTTTTTATTTTAAATACTATTTTAATAATTATTCATGATAAAATTTCTCTTTGAAATACATTCGAAAAATTAAAAATCATAAAAAGTGAGTCAGTGGACTTGTTATTGTCAGTGGACTTGTTATTTTTTCAATGGACTAAATTGTCATAAAATAAAACTAGTGAAATTAAGTGATTTAATTAACTATTGATTAGTATTTGTCCCACGTAATAATTAGCAATTACTTGTGGATTTTAATTGGTTTTTATCAATTTGGAAAGCCATCAATAGTTGGAAAATACGTATAAAAAAGGTCCTTTCGTGTCGATTTTTTCAATAATTTTTGGAAGTTTACATGTTTACCAAGTCAAACATGCTTGGTTGATGTTTGTCAACTATAGTGAACCTATTAAGTTTTACTTTTGTGAGTCTACACAACTTGGTAACAAACTAACTGTGCTGCTAACAGAATCTAACATTACTGACATTTCACTATATCGTCTGTCTCGAAACACCATATAATTTCTCAAGCTCTTTTAATCTGCTGCACATCCATTGCAATGAAAAAGTAATTATATATGTTTTCAGGTTTGTAAAGCCAAATATGAGGAGTTGCAAAAGCGCTATTACGGATGCAAGTAAGTTGAGTTATACCATTTGTACTTCATGTACTTCAATCGAAGACTCATGCTCTCATGCTTTACTTATTGTAATCCACATTTTCATAATTAATTGACTTTGTGAGTCTATTTCTGGGGAATTAATTGCTGATTTATAGGTTCGTTTTATGATAGGGCTTTGTTCGAGGAGCTACGGAAGAAAAGAATGGTAGAATTGAAACAAGCTCTAGAGCTCTCTGAGGGATCAATAGGGTTAGTCATGTTTTGCTTTTTTTTTTTTTTTTACTTACAATCCCCAAGCTAGATGTGTTAGAAATAATAATACAACAATTTATGGAATTTTTTTTTACTCCTATCTCCCTCTCTTAGAGACATAAGAATGTAAGATGGTGTGCCATTCATGCACTCGTAGGTGTTGTGCAGAATGGTTTAAACTCACATTCAGTTCTATTTGTTGACTTTTAATTTTTGGTCAAAAACAGAAACCAATTTTATCATAGAGCTAAAACAAGAACTCTTACACACCTAAGAACAAATAAAATTAAAAAAAGGAACACACCATCTAAAACACCTACATTAATTCCAACATCACAGCCAAAACAAGAAACCCAAGGAGTCAAAAACTATACTTATCTAGCAACCTGGCTAGTAGTATGCTGAAGAGGGAATTGCATAGACTCGTCAGGCTAATCCAGCATGGTAACAAGCACAGGATTCCAATCCTCAAGAACACACAAAAACAAGCCAAACGAATCAAAAAACAAACTTATAAGAACATAAAAACAGATGCCAAACACAACCATACTATTTCAGCACCATAATTGCCACCAATAGCTTCCAATTCAACCTCTCATATATCCAAGATCACAAGAGCCTTACCATATCAGCAGCAGCTTCATCATTCTTAGAAGACACCTCCTGCACAGATGTTGTTGACTCACATTCAATGTTACTCAGGTAGCTCACATCTTCGAAACTTTTCCTCAGTCGTTTTCCAGTCCTAACACTCCTTGCACACCTAGTACTCCCTGCATCCTTTCCTTTTTCAGAGCCAGAAGCTACATTTTCTTTTCCTCTACACACAGCCTTACCTCCCACATTTTTCTTATCACTAACATTACCAGAACCCAAAAAAAAAAAACCATCATTATTTTTTTTATTTTTTTTGCAAACTGCCATTCTTCACTTGAATAGGCACCTTCATATTCATGTCCAAATGCAAATATTTACCATACTGTGCATATTTTCCCCTAAAATCTATACATACATCACAGAACCTACTCTAATGAGTTATCTTGCCACAACAATAACAAAACTTTGGCAGCCTCTCGTACCTAGAATTCAACCCACACATAATCATTTCTGTAATGAATCCAAGCCCTAAAGATCAATGATTTCGATATATCAAACCTAAGACACACCCTAACTGATCTCAAAGAACCACCAGTTAAGGAAAATCGATCAACTTCCAATACAAAACCAACAAAACTTACAATCCACCTCACAATTGCATCATCCTTCAATCCATTGGGAGATCATGGATCTAAACTTAAATTGGAGTCACAATTGGATCAAGCCCCATTTCCACCATGAGATAGTTTTCGAAGCTCCACGGTACTTTTTGAGTCCCATCTCCAACGTAGCAACGTCCTTAAAACACAAAAGTACTCCGATCTACCTCTTTGATATCTTAACCACTAATCTTTGCCCAGTTCTTGCGATGAACCTGTTGGAACAAGTTTACAAAAACAGTGTAGGAACAATATTACCGATAACTTGAAAGTAACTGCTTGGGTTGAGTCGCGGACTAGGTCGCTCTCTTTAAGACGTTTCGCGGCTCTGCCCAATTTGTGCAAGCAAATACAGCCTCGTCGTCCCCAGGATAAAACAGCCCAGAATCTTTAATCTCTGTCTCAGAACTTCACTGCACTGATGAAGACTGGAATGCTACACCTGAAAATTAGTTGCTCGGAAAACTAAAAAGAAAACTTAGAAATTGTAGAGAGAATTGTTTCTTTTCGTAGGGAGATGAGATTGTAGATTGTTGTATTTCAAATGAGAGCTAAAGCCCTCCTTTTATAGATTTTAGAAACCGTGTGGCAATTATGAATAAAACGGTAATGTCTGGGAATTAAGAGCGTAACGGCCATTCTGAGTAATGAAGAGTAACGGCCATTTTCAGATTAAAGACGAATAACGGATAACGGATATATTTTTTTATGAGTAAATACGAGCAACGGCTCTTTTTTCTGAATAAAGAAGACAAACGGCCATATTCTTAATAAAAGAAAATAACGGTCATTTTTTTTTTCTGAAAAAATATATATATATATAACAACCATTTTGTAAGTGGAAAAAATTTTCCTTAAAAGAATATTTTACCAAAAAGGAAAATACCACCTCACCTCACACACACGCACTCGGACTCAGACTCGGCTCGGCTCGACGCTGCACGGCCGTCGGTCGAACGGCAGCGGCGGCAGCGCGCGTCTTGCGCGTGTGTGGTATCACATTTGCCTAGGTCCTCTCCCTTCCACAAAAGTGGGTGCCCTTGGGCCCAATCCCAATAGCCAACTCTTCATTATTTATACCTCTTTAAAATAATGTAAAAAAGCAATGTGGGACAAAGGCACATTTCCCAACAAATTTTTTTTAAATAAATTTCATCTTTTTCCAACAATCCCCCACTTGAATTTTATATAAAAATAATTTTCATCGAGCAACCGATCAATTAAAATTATAAGATTGTGCATAAGCGAAAAGGTGTCTATCGACTTGAACCTTTGCATAGTGTTGATGCTTTAGAATATACTAGAGTAACTCGTAGTTTTGAACTCTATCTCTAACAATCATCACACACACAACCTTTCCAAGGTGTAGTTTGAAAAAGCCCGTGCTTTAAGGTCATGCACGTGTATCCCAGTATAGTGAACGCTCTAGTAAATTTTGCCCAAAAAATTTTCATAGGAAGCGGCCACACTTCCACATTCACATAGGTGAGTCTATCAAAAGTACTCCTGTAGCTATGTACTTCACTCCACAGAGTATAGAACTCATTAAGAGTTTAACAAATAACTCATCCTTTTCTATCGCTTCAGGACTTCATGCTTCTAATAATATAGAATGGGATTTGATTAATAGCATGATACATCTCATATCACTTCATGACTTGTTATTACCCTTTGAACTTATTTCTTGGGGTCTCCAGTCTATAAGTTGGAGTACCATCATAAGTGACTCTTCATTCTAAGGACATTAATCCCATTCCTTTTGAGGTTTTGAAAACCTTCTCTCTTGGTAATCCTTTCGTCAAAGGATCGCCAAATTTTCATCGAACGTCATACGATCCACTCTTATTGCTCCGTTGAGAGAAATTCTCTAACGATCTAATGCTTACGACGTATCTGTCGTCTCTTGCCGTTGTAGTAACGGTTACGAATCTTTGCAATAGCCGCGGTACTATCGGCGTGGATCAAGACCAATTGGTATCGGTCTTTCCCATAAAGGGATCTCGGTAACAAACTTCTTAGCCGGCCTTCTTCACTAGCGGTGGCTAGTGCTATCATTTCGAGACTCCATTGTAGATTGAGCCAATATTGTTTGTTTCTTAGACTTCCAGGAAAGCTTCCACCGGTATGTTAAAAATATAGCCACTAGTTGCTTTGGAGTCTTCGATAAAGTGTTTCAATCTGCATCGTTGTATCCTTCTAAAAGCAATGGAAACTTTTTATAATGTAATCCAAGGTTCATAGTTCTCTTAAGGTATCTCATAACCCTTTCAATAGCATTCCAATGCTCTATACTAGGTCTCTTGGTAAACCTACATAGTAGTCCCACAACATAAGCTATGTCGGTCTAGTGCGATCGGTAGCGTAACGTAAGCTACCAATGATGCTCGCGTACTCGGTTTGTCTAACACCGTCTCCGGTGTTCTTGAACAACTTTACACTAGGATCATAAGGAGTACATGCGGGTTTACGATTAAAGTAATTATATTTCTTTAAGATCTTCTCAATGTAGTGAGATTGATCTAGAGAAATTCCCTTTTGAACCTAGTTATTTTTATACCAAGGATTACACTCGCTTCTCCAAGATCTTTCATATCAAAATTAGCTCTTAACAACATTTTGACATTATTCACAACATAAATATTTGATCCAAAAATAAGCATGTCATTCACATATAAACATATAATAGTGCAAATATTATCTTCTAATTTATAATAAATGCATTTGTCACTTTCATTTATTTTGAATCCATGTGAGATAACTAGATTATCAAATTTTTCATGTCATTGCTTAGGTGCTTGTTTTAGACCATAAAGAGATTTATCTAATTTACAAACTTTATTTTCTTGACCTGGGATAACAAAACCTTCAGGTTGATCCATATAAATTTCTTCTTCTAAATCACTATTTAAGAAAGCGGTTTAACATCCATTTGATGTACTACTAAATCATGGATAGCGGCGAGAGAAAAGTACACGTATGGAAATTATTCGTGTAATCGGTGAAAAGGTATCAAAGAAATCAACATTTTCCCTTTGCCTATATCCTTTAACTACAAGACGAGCTTTATATTTTTCAATAGTACCATCGGGTTTTAATTTCTTTTTTAGTATCCATTTACATCCAATGGTTTTGCAACCAGGAGGTAAGTCAACTAAATGCCAAGTCTTATTATACTCAAGTGAGTCCATTTCATCATTTATGGCTTCTTCTCATAAGTTGGCATCTAAAGAAGATAATGCTTCTTTAATAGTTTGGGGATCTTCCTCTAAGGTATAAGCATAAAAATCAGACCCAAAATCCTTAAGGGTTCGAGCTCGTTTACTTCTTCTAATTTCAGTGTTTAATTCTTCAAGATGTTCACTAGTTCTAGTTATAGGTAAACTACTGTAAGACGAGCCCCCACTATTCTTAAATTTAAAGGAAATCTATGTTCATAAAAGTCAAGATCATTTGATTCTATAACTACACGATCTTTTAAGTCATAGAATTTATAAGCTTTACTATTCACAACAGTATCCTATGAATACACATTCATATGCTCTACTAGCAAGTTTATTTCTTTTAGGATCAGGGATTCTAACATAGGCTAAACAACCCCAAGTTTTAAAATAAGTTAAATTAGGTTTCTTATTTTTCAAAATTTCATAGGATGAAATTTTATTTGTAGATTTAGGCACTCTATTTAGCACATAGCAGACAGTTAATAAAATTTCTCCCCACCAATGGGAGGCAGCACCAGAGTTTAATAAAATTACAACAACAGATTCAGTAAAAGTTCTATTTTTTCTTTCAGCTTTGCCATTCATTTCAGGAGAATAAGGTGCAGTTTTTTCATGAATGATTCCATGAATTTTATAAAAATCATTGAAGATATTGGAATCATATTCGATGCCTCTATCACTTCGAAACCTTTTTATTTTTCTGTTAAGTTGATTTTCAATCTCAATCATAAATATTTTAAACATATCAAATGCTTCACTTTTATTTTTCATTAGATATACATAGGTGTAATCTGAACAGTCATCTATAAAAGTTATAAAATAGCGTTTTTCATTTCTTGTTAAATTTCCATCAAGTTCACATATATCATAATGAATTAATTCTAAAGGTTCAGATTCTCTAGCTACTGATTTATGTGAAGTTTTGGTTATTTTAGCTTGACTACAAAAATCACATTTTTCAAAATCATTTAAAGATAGTTTAGGAATTAGTTCTAAGCTACTCATGTTCTTGATTATGCGTTTATTAACATGACAAAGTCTAGCATGCCAAATATTAAAAGAAGTCAACATATAAGCAGAAGAAGAGGTTTTATTAATTTCAACATTTAATTTGAACATGTCATCAGTGGCGTACCCTTTCCCAACAAATATATTATTTTTAGTTATAGTATATAAATCAGCCCCTATAGTTTGAGTAAACTCAGCTTTGTTAAGAAGATAGCCTGAAACTAAATTCTTTCTCATCTGCAGGTATGCGGGACATCCTTCAAGATGACGGTCTTTCCAGAGGTAAACTTCAAAACCACCTCACCAAGATCAAAGAACTTTAGTGGAGTGGGAGTCACCCACAAGACTTTCTTATCCTCGAGAACCGAGAATATGATTTGAACATGTCTCGATCATAGCAAACATGGCGAGAAACACCAGTGTCCACCCACCACCCCTCGAATCCACTAACAAAATTGACTTGAGATATCATAGCAATAAGTTGATCTTCGGTAAGGTTCATCTGTGGGGTAGGACGATTCCTGTTTTGGCAGTTCCTAGTCAAGTGGCTAGGTCTATTACAACTATAACAGATGAATGTGTTATTCCTTAAGGGGGTTGAGGTCCATTCTGGGGAGGATAGTTTCTATTTCTATTTTGGTGGTTACGGTTTTGATTATTACTACGATTATGAGTTTTCATATTTCTACCTTTAGGTTTTAATTGTAGATGAGGTTTCTTATTGATACTATTATTTGAGACTACGAGTACTTCATCTCTTTGGTCTTGTTTTCGAGCTTCTTCTTCTATTCTTAAACGGGTTATAAGACTTTCTAAAGAAAATTCCTTAGTTTTATGCCTAAGTGTATTCTTAAAATCTTTCCAAGCAGGGGGTAATTTATCTATTATAACAGCTACTTGAAATTGTTCATCTAAAGTCATACCTTCAGAAGTTATTTCGTGTGCTATCTTCTGCAGTTCATGTGATTGAGCTTCCACTGATTTTCCATCAATCATTTGAAACTTCATGTATCTGCTAACAGCATACTTCTTAGTACCAGCTTCCTCAGTGTCGTATTTCTTTTGAAGTGCTTCCCAAATTTCCTTAGCAGACTTATCACAGTTATAATAATCATACAAGTCATCAGCTAATCCGTTAAGAATATAGTTTTTGCATAGAAAATCATTTTCAATCCAGGCATCTAAATCTTTAGTTACAGCTTCAGTAGGAGGAGTGGACTGTATTGGTTTTTCAGTAGTAAGAACAGAAACGACTTTTTTCATGGTTAAGAAAAACAACATTTTTTGTCTCCATCTCTTAAAGTGTAATCCTTCAAAACGGAATGGTTTGTTTAGATCAGCAGTTAGCATTTCAGTAGACATGGCAGATTGAGTACGTCTTAAAATTGTTGGAACAAGTTTACAAAAACAGTGTAGGAACAATATTACCGATAACTTGAAAGTAACTGCTTGGGTTGAGTCGCGGACTAGGTCGCTCTCTTTAAGACGTTTCGCGGCTCTGCCCAATTTGTGCAAGCAAATACAGCCTCGTCGTCCCCAGGATAAAACAGCCCAGAATCTTTAATCTCTGTCTCAGAACTTCACTGTACTGATGAAAACTGGAATGCTACACCTGAAAATTAGTTGCTCGGAAAACTAAAAAGAAAACTTAGAAATTGTAGAGAGAATTGTTTCTTTTCGTAGGGAGATGAGATTGTAGATTGTTGTATTTCAAATGAGAGCTAAAGCCCTCCTTTTATAGATTTTAGAAACCGTGTGGCAATTATGAATAAAACGGTAATGTCTGGGAATTAAGAGCGTAACGGTCATTCTGAGTAATGAAGAGTAACGGCCATTTTCAGATTAAAGACGAATAACGGATAACGGATATATTTTTTTATGAGTAAATACGAGCAACGGCTCTTTTTTCTGAATAAAGAAGACAAACGGCCATATTCTTAATAAAAGAAAATAACGGTCATTTTTTTTTTCTGAAAATATATATATATATATAACAACCATTTTGTAAGTGGAAAAAATTTTCCTTAAAAGAATATTTTACCAAAAAGGAAAATACCACGCACACAGACTCGGCTCGGCACGGCCGGTCGGTCGGACGGCGACGGCGGCGGCGCGCACGTGCGTGTGTGTGGTATCACATTTGCCTAGGTCCTCTCCCATTCCACAAAAGTGGGTGCCTCTTGGGGCCCAATCCCAATAGCCAACTTTTCACTATTTATACCTCTTTAAAATAATGTAAAAAAGCAATGTGGGACAAAGGCACATTTCTCAACAAATTTTTTTAAATAAATTTCATCTTTTTCCAACAACCCATAGAACAACTTCAATATTGACAAATTTCTACAAGATAATGCGAGCAGCAATCAGGAGGTTCGAAGCACTTTGCTCTTATTCAATCAAGTCCCCAACAATCAAGAGGTTCGAAGCACTTTGCTCGTGCTCAATCAAGTCCCCAACGTCAATCGTGAGATTAAGATGGTTAACACGACTTCGTAACTCCTCCGTTACTAGGATTTCAAAGCTCACAAACAACCACTACCGCAAAATGGACCAGAGAAGAAGAAAAAGCACTGTCAGAGCACTCACCAAATAAAATAAGGGCACAAACGAAGGAAAAAAGAAGCGAGCGTAGAAAAGAAATATAGTGTGAATGATCAAAGGAGAGTAGTGAAATTGAAGCTCGTGCTAGAAATTATAGGGATTAGAAAGCCAACACGAGGTTGGGAAGAATATCCTGACAGAAGAAAAAGGTCTTGGAGAAAAAACCTTATTTGTGGTAGGATTTTATTATTAATTGCATGGTTCTATTTGTTTTACCCAAAAGCTAGTTTTAGCTATGTATAACTCAGGATGTGCATGAGTTATGTAAAGTTCATATTTCTTTTATACGAGCTTTACATGAGTACATATGTGCACTGGTTATACTCACCATTTTGGGACGTTTTTGGCCAAATGCGTGATTTATATATGGCTTGAACTGCTATTTGTCAAAGATCAAAGGGATATTAGTAAATTTTGAACCTTGAAGATGTGTTTCTTAATTAACTTATGATGCAGAATCAGCAGAACTAGGTTAGTACTAAGAATCTGATTTAGCTAGAGTATGAAACAAAGTTTCTAGGGAGAAAATCCCCATTAACTGGAGCCTGCAACTGGTTTAATCTAGAAAAAAAAAGTGACTTAGGAGGAAAGAAACCTTTGTACTTGAATTCTCTATTTTACATGTATTTGAGACCTTCAGCTTTGTAGAAACTAGAGTTACCATTTATAGGGGTGTTTGAGTTTGCAGGATTTTATAATTTTAGTCTCTGCTGCAGATCTCTCGAATCAAAACTTGAAACACTCAAGGCTGAGAAACAAGATTACTATCATGCGAACAATGGATTTAGCGGGATGGGATTTTCTGTTCAATTCCAAAAATTGGAAGGCCTTGAAACTTCCGGTAAAGAAACATCAAAGGATGGTCTATCAGCTGGCAGTTACACTCTTGAGACCAGAACAAGCTGGTCATCTGATTGTCAGATACCAGCTATCATTTCCTTTGAAGAAACCAACAACCAACATGAAGGTTCACATTCTCCTCAGCAAGGTAAAACATCAATTGTCGAGAAGTTGGTGGAGAGTATGTGTGGAAGACAAGAACTAACCATAAAGAAGAAGAGAGGGAAGAGGAAAAGGAAGGACTGTAACAGGGATGTTAATGAAGTCAGTGTTGGAGAAAGTAACTTATGGGATTCAGTTGATGCTGTAACTGTCATCCGATCTAAGGAAAATACAAGTGATTGCGGTGAGGTTTCTAGATCTTCTGGTCCAAATGATCAGAAGAATGGAGGCTTCACCAATGATTTGATTGATGACCTCATGAGGCATTTTTCTTCTGTTTTGGAGCATAAAAGTGCTTCTACATATCAACATCGGCTCGATAGCCAGGTATGGATAACATATTTTTGCAACCATTTTTTTGTCAAATGATACTCACAGAAAGATTTTCAGTAACCTAAACCTTGTACTATTTATATATGACAGAAGAGAGGAAGATATAAAAAAATGATTAGGAAACATGTGGATTTCGACACACTAAGATCAAGAATTACAAGTGGCTCCATCATGTCAATAAAGGAACTGTTTCGTGATATGTTGCTGCTTGCTAACAATGCCTTGGTCTTCTACTCCAAAAACACACGTGAATTCAAATCAGCTATTCTTCTCAGAGAACTCACCACCAAACGATATCGACATTACTTAAACGAGTCTAGAAACAAGGCTCCTTCTTCTCCAACTCTTGATCCGAGCCTAACAATCCATAATCCTCCTGTCAATCCTCAGGGAACTCGAGTTCCTGTTCTTCCTGGTAAAAGAATGTTGTCAGCAAAGGTAGTCAATGCTCAGAATGATGTTACCAAGATTTATTCACTTGGACGTGGAAAACCACATAACATTTCTGGTTACTTTCCTTTTGTACCCATTGGTGTGAAAAAGAAAGGTTTTGATCGGCCTAGAAAAGTTGGAGTTAGAAATAGTAATCAACAATCAATAATTTCCATAAAGAGAAGAAGAAGAGATCAAACAAGGTAAAATGTGATGTATTGCTTTTCTTTTTAGCTCTGAATATATATTGTACAGTTGTTCAGCTTTGTTGAGTTTTGAGCTTGGTGTGGCTTCAGGCTCTCTCTTAAACTCCTTAAGTGTGACCACTAAGGTTGTTCATTTTCTTGTACAGAATTTTTCTAGTTGAGACTCTGGTAGGATCCCTTTAAAAATCAAAACAATGTGGTAGGCAAGAGCAAGAATAGGAAGTAAAGTAGATATTTTAAACTATTGGGTGGATTCCCCGCTAATCTGCTCGGGCTTATGGAAGAAAGTAAGTAACCAGAGCAGACAACAATATCATTTTTGTTTTTTGGGGTTAGAAAAGAAGATCAATTTGAAGAGCAAAGAAAGGGAAAAAAGGTCCACCGCTAATACCTTCCGTCTTGGCTATTAAAAAGTAAAAGACAAAAAAACCCTCAGTTTTAATGGCTAGACACCCGAACCCACTTCATAGCCTTGGGAATTAAAAAAAAGTATAAAATATCCTCTCTCCTTATATATTATTGCCAAGTGTCGTTTACTAATTAAACTAAGATTATCAAAATTACTAAATCGCACTAACTCGAGGCATTTATAAACATCTTTAAATCTGCTTATGGACACAAATATTAGAGGTAATTTCATTAATAAAAGATATTATTATAACAAATTTATAAAAATTATGATTGTTTTTATCTATTGTGGTTGATTTTTATCATTAAATAACCTATAATTTGTATGCACATAAATATTAGAGGTAATTTTATTAATAAAATATATTATTATAACAAATTTATAAAAGTTATAATTATTTTTATTAATTTTTGTCATTAAATAACCTATAATTTGTATGCACTATGACATAACTATGATGAATTTTATAATAACCATGAAACTATTCACCCATAACTGTTAAAATTTGGTGGTATACGGCTATTAGATTTTGACAATAAATATACTATTTTTTTAACTAAAATTATAAATTTGTTCACCCATTTACTATTATTTTAGGTTATGATATATACATGAAAAGCTTACAAGTGGAGCATTTAAAGCAATTATTACCTTTTAATCATCATTATTTAAAAAAAAACAAACGGTTTGAATTCAATGCATCTAAAAAAGCTATATCTGAATAATATTAATAGTAAAATAACACTTACTAATTTTCAATAAATAGATTTTTGTATGTTTAGGTTTATTATAAAAATATTATTAAAATTATTAATTTTATATATTTAAATTTTACAAAATATTATAAAAATATCATCAATATTTATCATAAATTACACTTATATTGAGACATTTTTATTATATTTATAAGATTTAATAATATAGAAATATAACAAAAAATTTAATAATATTTTTATAATATTTTTAAAATTTAATTATATAAAATTAATAAATTAAAATTTAATTATATTTTTGTAACAATTCATGAATTTTGATTAAATTTTGATAATATAATAATTATTTGAATGAATCAAACTATAGATTCATTTATCTTAGAATAATAATTATTTGAATGAATCAAACTATAGATTTTTTGCTTATCTTAATTCATAAAAAAGAAACCTATAAACGTATGCATACGTTGAAATTTTACTCATTTTAATTCAAAATTAAGTGTAACTTACAATTATAATAATTAAATATTATTTAATGACACTTATATTCAATTTTTAAATAGAATAAAGGTAGCAAAATTCTGAAAAAGTATAATTTAATATAATAATTATTAAGTAAAACATTATAAGTTTATTATCTTTTTTGAAATGGTTATTAAAGTGAATCTTAAAGATTTATGTTAAATTTTTAAGGATATAATTTCCCTTTTGTAAAAAATTTATTTTCTTTTATCAAAAATAATAAAAATAAATATTTAAAAAATTATTTTTATTCACAATTATACCATAATCCATCTTCTTATAACAAATAGTCTCAATGATATATTTTTAATATTTAATTTTTATTTATTTATAATTTTAAAATATAAATCATTCATTTTTGATAAAAAATAGATATTTATTTTGTTATTTTTGATAAAAGAAAATAAAGCTTTCACAAAAGTCAATTTTATCAACAAAAAAAACTGACCTAATTTTAATGATTCTTTCAAAAGAAATAATAAATTTGTATTACCTCGACCTAATAACCAGTGAACTAAAGTGAAATTTTATCAAAGATAGCGAACTTCTACTAGCATTCATCCTTTTAAATATAAATAGTAATATCATCAAAAATAAAATTGTTATTGCAACACAAATAATTCATTAATTATAATTTTTTCTAATAATAGTGATACTATGGTATAATTAATGATAGAAAAAAATAAATATTTAATCATTACCCTTAAATATTTATTTAATTTATATTTTTTTGAAATTAAATCATTTATAGTTAATATTAGCCAATACCTTATTTACAAGGTGTGAAAGGGTAATAATTTTTGATGTTATGAAACAAGGAAGACACTAATTTGCAAAGATGTAGTCTTTAATAAGCATATTAGTGTCAAAGATTTGGATGCACTTACTATAAATGAGCCTTTTAATCACCTTACCAAAACTCATCAAGTTGAGAAAGAAACTGATAAATGAATAAAAATATAATTGACACTTCTCCAAATAGCTTAACATTTTTAGAGAATTAGTATCCCAACAAATTCTAACATGTCATTAGAGCTAAAGATCCTATAATTAAGGCATAATAAACATAATTATTGAATTGTAAATGTTTGGTCTACATGACGTATAGAGTCAACACTTATAGTTTTTGACCTAAATAACATTATTTTTGATAAGTTGATCAATTTTTTCCTAACTAGTAACCATTCATCTAAAAAGTAATAATTTTATGTCAAATTATTCAAAAAATAGACAAAAATGCCCGCATTTTGTAATTTTAATAAAATGAGATCATTATAAGACCCCACCACATCTTTGGCTACATCACTGAAACTACGACAGTCCTATCAACAACCTCGTTGGAGCTCTAACAACCACCACCGATGATCTCAAAAAAGGTGGATGTAACATGTTATATCCAAAAATAGATTTAGATGTAATATATTACATCCTTATTGGAGCTCTAATGATCCTACCAAAGAGATGTAACATATTACATACAATGGTAGAGTTGGATTTCAAAATTACAGAGTGAAACTGAATTAACCAACTTGTAGAGGTGAATGTAATATGTTACATATAAATATACATATGAATGTAAAATGTTACAAAGATTCAAGTAGCTATAATAGGTTACAAAGATTCAAGTAGCTATAATAGGTTACAAAGATTCAAGTAGCTATAATAGGTTACAAAGATTCAAGTAGCTATAATAGGTTACAAAGATTCAAGTAGCTATAATAGGTTACATACAAATATACAGGTGGATATAATAGGTTACATCTGGTAGATCATCGACGAAGATTGTCAGAACTCTAGTAGATTGTTGGAACTCTGGTGGGTCACCAACGATGATCACCGACGATATTATTAGATTTAATCTTATTTTATTTTATTAAGTTTATGTCAAAAATGTATTTGGCATTTATATGTATAAATCTATGAGTTTTGGGTTAAATTTTTGCTAGTTTGGGAAAAAAATTATTGGAATGAAAAACATGCTACATAAAAACGAATATTCTCCCAACACTTGTGAGGAGAGTGATAAATGTATAAAAATATAGTTAGTTATTCTTCTAATAGCTTAAATTTTAGAAGAGTTAGTTTCCCAATAACTTCTAATAGAAACTGACATTGGTGATCCTTAAACATGTAAGTCCTATTCTACTTTGTGTCTATGTGGTGGATTTCTGTGTGTAAAATACAGAGTCAATATTTTCGCTCATGCTTTTTGGCTCGATTTCAATGCAAGTATTTAGGGAAATTACTCAATAATTTTTGGAAAGAAAAAATAAGTAAAAAATAAGTTTTTTTGGAACCTCGCCATACCTCTCGACAAGGCTGTGACAAAGTGGTTGACGAGGACTACGATGAGGATCATGGTGAGGTGGTCTAGTTGTTGGGTAACGTCTATAAATACCCTTTCTCTTCTTGTTTCTTATTCAGAAAATATGTAGCGAAGTTTTGCCAAATTGACACCTCAATTTTTTGTTTTTAAATCATTATTACCTTGAGTGTTGTTAGGTATTAGTAATTCTTAACTGTGTGAGCAAAACCATGCTCTTGAGTTATGAGTACTTGAGGTAGTGTTTTCAAGTGGGGTTTATGTGAGAAGCTTATATAGTTATGTGTCATATTTTGGTTAAGTATTGTGGGCAAAATAGCATGCTTGATTGTTGAGCTCAAGGCTATTTTTTTTTGTGAGACATAACATGTGAGATTAAGTTTAGAAATCGTTAGTAGTGTAGGTGATTGTGTTTCATACATACATGATTTGTGGATTATGGTTGGATTATGGTGAAAGTGTTTCTTATGGTGATTTCTAGTTGTTTGTGATTGAGGGTAGCTCTTAAGGTTGATTGTTTCTTTCTTTTCACATTGATGATTCATAGTTACTAATCATGCCACATTGGATGATCCAAGCTTTGGAGGAGATTCAGGTTTATGTGTCAAACCAAGTTGTTACGAAGACAACAAGAATGACAACAGTAGGCTGTTTGGATAGAGATTCCTGACTGATAAAGGTAATAGGAGTTTTATTTCTATCAGGGTTGTAATTGTTTTATTGCTTAGTGTATTTGTTTTCTATCGAGTAGTTTAGATAAGCAACTCAAAGATGTTACCATATAGATAAGATTTTTATGTGAGTTTACATCGTTATATTTGATGATATGTATGCTCTAATGTGTGGCTAGTACAATCAAAGTTTAAATGGTGTATGTTTTTGCATACTAAAGTTTAAACTTTGATTAAAAAACTTTCAATATTTATCACCTATTTTCTTATTAGTGTATAACATATTTACTGCTTGTTACTGGCTATCTGTGATTGATGTTTATTGTATTAATTGCTTTTTGTTAAGTATTTTACTTTCTGTTGTTTTCTATATGAGTTTACATCGTTATATTTGATGCTATGCATGCTCTAATGTGTGGCTAGTACAATCAAAGTTTAAATGGTGTATGTTTTTGCATACTAAAGTTTAAACTTTGATTAAAAAGCTTTCAATATTTATCACCTATTTTCTTATTACTGTATAACGTATTTACTGCTTGTTACTGGCTGTCTGTGATTGATGTTTATTGTATTAATTGTTTTTTGTTAAGTATTTTACTTTCTATTGTTTTCATGTTTGGGACGAGTCCTTAAGGAGTTAGTATCTCCTTAATATGATTGCACATCGGGTCTTGGACTCTTTCTTTGTAGTTATGCATGATCAGTTTGTGTGTTAGCATAATATGAGTTTATATAACAAAATTACTGTTATATGTTGTCTAATGCTTTTTTTTTCTTTTTTGTGTTGCATACCTATAGCTTTCTATTCTTTACTTTTGTTGTATAAAAGTAATTTTCCTGCTTCCTAATTAATTTATATTGATTTTGTTTTTTATTTGCATACGAGTTTAGTATGAGTCTCTAAGGAGTTTGAGTATGTATCTATTTATCTAGAAGTGTATCATGTGTCAAGCTCTTTATTATGGTTTGTTATGTATGTTTGTTTGCAACCATAAGAGTACAATCATCATTTAGCATGTATGACTATTTCGAATACTGTGTGATGTTTGATATGTTCTTCATAATGCCATTTTGGTTTTCTGAAGCAGTTCTTGAATATATTTACATTGAGGAGAATTAGATTTCCATTGGATAATGTAGATATTTCAATGCCTAGATAGTGATGAAGTAGACCAAGATACTAGAGAGAATTTCAATTAAGCATGGCAATGATGGCTTGAATATCATTATCATTACTATCAGCGATTATGATGTCATCTACATAAACTAGAAGGTAAATGGTGAAGGAGCTATACAATTTTATAAAAAAAGGTATTATTTGCCTTAGATTTCAAAAAACCAAGTTCAAGTAATGCCAGTGATAATGTATCAAACCACGCTCAATGATATTTTTTAAGGTCATATATTGTTTTATTAAGTTTGTAAACATGCTTGGGATATGATGGATGTTGAAAGCTCTTTGGTTGTTTCATATACACTTATTCATGAAATGGACCATTGAAAAAAATATTATTAACATCTAATTGGTGAAGTGGCTAATGATTTGTGAGAGCAATGGTGAGAATGATGCAAATGGTTACTTGATTCATAATAGGATGAAAATGGTGGAGAAATCAAAACCTGGTGTTTGGTGAAATCCTTAGGCTACAAACCGTGATTTTGAACCATCCTTTAACTTTTTAACCTAAAAAACCCACTTGCTAGCAATGATTGTTCTGTTAGGTGGAGGTGGAACAAAGATCCAGATGTTGTTTTGATCAAGAGCATCAATTTTGATTTGCATTAATTGTTTCCATATGGAGTCAGATAGAGCTTGTTTGATGATGTTTGGGATAGTAAGTAGATAGTCAAGAAGGAAATAGGAAAAGACCTTTGGTTTAAACACTCTAACTTTTAATCCAGTGATCATGGGGTTTGCATTAGTTGGAAAAGCAGAAGTAGGTGGAGATAAATCAGTTGGTAATGGTTAAGATCTTGGTGAAGGAGATAAGGAGAATGATGTAGAAGAAGGTGTGGAAATTTGATTGTGAATAAGAGATGGTGTAGAAAAAGTAGGTGATTTTTGTTTGTGTATGACATGTAAAATAGTTTTATAAGAGTAAGACTCAATATGACTAAGGGAATTCTTAAGTGAGGCAAATGAAAACACATAATCTTTGAATAAGACATCTCTACTGATATAGAGATGAAAATCTTTGGAAAGGTACTTATACTCTTAATGTCAAAGTTATAGCCTAATAAGGTGCATGATTGGGATTAAGGCAATTTTCTTGGTCCTGGATGGCCACACTCTTAGATGGCCAAACCTCTTAATCCTAGTGTATTTTGTCGAATGATGGTTCGATTTAGGACCATGCATTGAATCTATGGGATATCGATGGCTTTGAAGTTTGGGTATAGTTTAACTTGTACACATGACCTTATTTTTATGTTTGAGCTTTATTGAGTTTATTTGAAATTTTCCTAAGTTGGGGTGACTTTTTGATCAAGTGTTACTTAGTTAAGTCCCTTAGTTTATCAACACCTTGTTAGGAGTATTTGAACTTGTTCAAGTGGTCTAACCGTGAGATAGTTCTCAATTTAATGAAATTTTTAATTAATCCTTTGTTAGAAATTTATCATCTCGTTTACTAAAACCTTGTAAGCCTAAGTATATGGTAGGAATTTAATTGTAGTCTTCTAAAAAATAATTTCTATACTTTTGTGGTTTCTCTATCTATCACCACAAATACAATAGAATAAATATGCATTATATTATTAAATTAATTGTTAAAATATTGCAAATATTGTGTTTTATGTGTTAGTACACTAAACAATTTGGTGATTCATATAGTTGTTAAATATATAGTAAGCAATTTAGTAAATAATGTAACTTGTTATATGAATGGGTTTTTTTTATGTAATAATATATTGCATTTGGAATTTATGAATCAAATACGATTTTTTGTATTAATAAATCATAAATGCTTAAAAAATACTTATAATTTGTGATTTTATTGTACTATTTAAATAAAATAAATAGGTTTGATTATAGCACATTTATATCATTATTTATGTAAATCTATCTATTACGAATCATAGATATATTTTATTATATTTCAGATGTTTTTAGCTTTAAAATGTATAAATTCGTTAACACATGATGAACAATACCTTAAGCACTTAATTTTCACATGAGAAACTTAAAAAGAATAAGGCATGTAAGCCTTACATGAAGAACCAATAAGCTTGTAAGGTGTACAAGACACATTTGAAGAAAAATGAAGCGTGTCGCAGCGAAAAAAATATGTATGTCGTGGCACACACTGTTCAATATGAAAGTATTGGGCACATTGAATAACATGTGCCACGACGTGGAATAAATTATACCACAACATGACCCTCTCAAGTTAAAATTGGCAAAGCTGAACATATCATCGAAAAGCTTGTGCTGTAATGTACCTCCATAAAATTGGCCCAAAGCCCTCTGTACCAACCTTTCCATAAAAATACAATGCTTAAGCCCCTAGGTTTATCATCAATATAGCTTAGTATTTTTTTTATATTTCAGAGCCACTTGTTTCTTTTGTTCTTATTTTTTGATTTAATTTTATACAAAAATTCAGATTGGACAAAAACAAATAAAAGACAACATTAGGAAGCTTTTTCAGATTAAGAAATAATAAAATATCATTGAAAATTAGGGACTATTTTCAAAATCAAGATCACAACTTTGGAGATGACATATCATTTATCTAATGTTGGTATTAAGATTTAATTTGTATATTTATTTATTTTTATATTACTATTTTGTATTCCTTGAATTTATTGATTTTAATATACTAACCATAGAATTAATTTTGAGTATATCTTATTCATTATTATAATAAAAATTTAGTTTTGTTGCTATGTTTGTGTAGATTATATAGGCAAAAAAATTTAATATTTAATAAATATAGATTATTTCTCATTTCAAAATTTGTTACAAAATTTATTATTAATTAACATATTAAAAACATATTTTTTATAATATACTTAAAATATGAGAATTAGGTTTCAGATACATTATCTAGATCTAATTTAGACAACATGAATAGGAGTTTAAATTGGTCATGCGATTGAAGACATCGAATTAAATGATTTGTTATTTCCTTAGACATTAGACAATTTAATCAAAGTTTAGTTAATAACCTACCTGAAGACATTAATTGGTTTGATTAATAAAGAAGAATGACATGATCGAAAGTATTTTTTATACTAAAAAATGAAAATTAGTAATATAGATTTATACTTAATTAACCTAAATAATTCTAACAAATATGATTAACTAGATAAATATTTTCATTAATTCTCCATTGATTTTTAAGTATATATCTGGCTTGAACTTGTTTCCGCCAAATCTATCTTTAGTTATTTTTATTATTTTGTCATTAGATTAGTATTTTCAAAAATCCAAATATTATGATATAATGTTTGGGTTTTATTTTTGCGTTTGCTTTTAAAAAGTTTGAAGACTTATTTAAAATTATGTAATTCTTTTTTAGACTAACATTGAGAGTATATTTATCACTTATTATAAGTGATTCGTACACTTACGAGTTATTTATCAAATAAAAAATTTTACCATTAAATTTTTGTACATTAATAAATTAAACAATATAGATAGGAGTATAGTTTCATGATTTTTGTTTCCATCTTTTGTAATTTATACAAATAATACTCTTCATCTTCTTTTTTTTATGAATGTCACATCAACTACTAATGGTCCTATATATTTGATGAATCTATTTATGCATGCTCCTATTTTCATGAATTCATACATGAAATTGAACTCAGTATTTCTTTTTATCTCTATGTAGGAATTTGTGTTTTCCTTTTTTAACATATAGAAGAAATCAGGTAGTTTAATGTATGAATCTTTTGGATCACTTCTTACATTTGTTATTAATTGATGCATTTTTCCCATGATTTACCTTTTGTAGGTGATAAGATTGTTGTTTGTTTTTTATGTCACTCATGATTTCTTTTTGTCTCAATTGTCTACTTGTATTTTATTAAAAGTCTTTGATGTTGTCAACTACATACTTATAAGTAGCATGTTTATCTCATTAATCCTTGAACATTTGTCAACAGGAATAAAATTCCTTGTAAGTGGATACCTTGAATGTATTTGATTGCTTAATCTTGTTTGCTGCAAGCTTTCAATAAAAAATTCATCTTTACACTTCATTCTAATGCTTGTCTTGTTAGAGTTATTATTCTTACAATAGAACATTTATGTTACTAATATTGTTAAGACATAGATATTGAGATTTATTTGTTATTGAACACCCTCCCATTGTATAATCCTTCCTATTTATCTGAATTTGTTGTAGAGTCAATCACACTATCTAAGTTTGGTGTTACGTATTCTACACTTGTACCTATGTTGATGCCTTATTGGATAACTTATTGTATTATATAAGTTACAAACATTTTTTTCCCAACATTCATATTCGTGAAGTACTCCACATTTCTAAGACATATTATGCTTATTGTTATATGAATGCTCGTATATTTTATTTTGAAGTTAATATCTCCACTTAGATACAATGTGTCACATATATTTTTCTTCAATTTCAGTATAGTGATATCTTATTTAATGCATATTTCTTTTAAATTACCATTTACATATTTTTCTTTTCCTTCGTGAAAGATCTATTTACCATGGATAAAAAATGTTTCAATTTTTATATAAGATGTTGTAATGAATTTTAAAAGTTAAATCATATTGATATTGTTTAAAAATCCACAAAGTAAATGACACAAATACAATAAAATCAAATACTAAATTATAATAATACGATTCATTATTGTTTATTCATTAATGTATGAAGCAAGTTGCATCTTATTATGAAGTTTTATATAACATGTTACATATGTATTCACATAATTCACAATAACATATTTATATCACCAAAAGCAATACATAAATCAGTCTATTTATTTGTGTTTTATCATGTTGCATATGTTTTATTTTTGTTAATGTCAAATGGTTGTTATTTTTCAAATGATGTAACATGTTACAAGCTAGTATATATCAAGATGTAAGGTATTACATCTTATAACAATTAATGATGTCAAAAAAAATTTAAAATTAATTTTTTTAAAAATATCACCTTGTCATTACATTAAAACAACATTAAAAAAGAGCTCATATCTTATCATTGTTTCTTTTCTTGTTTTGATCATTTATCTCTAATGTTGCTCATTATTATTTGGATCTTAATTTGAAGGATAACATTAGCTCAGTTTGTAACTGTAAATACTTTTTAGAATGTTTTAAGATCGAATTGGATGATTCTTTCCTCGTTATATGTTTTGTCCTGTAACAATAATCATTGTCATTATCATCATTCAAAGATAAGAAATTAAAAATTCTAAAATCTGTTTTAATTTCTATAATTTTTTCTTATAATTTTCACAGATATTTTATTGATCTTTGATTGTGTAAGAATCACCATAAAGGTTGTATTTGTAACAACAATTTTGCACAAAGCTTGGGGTTTGGGGCTTTTTGTTCGTTGGTTAGATTGTGTTTGGGTGTTAGTTAGGATAAATTAGGATAAGGGTCATTTTATAAAATGTCATTCTAAAATTGTACATTTTGACCTTAGAATTACTAATTAGGGAAAGTTTTACAGGTTATCTAAAATTGAGTTATTTAAGCCATTTTATGGGTCATTAAAATTAAATAAAATCTTTATTTAAAAAAATTAAATGAAATCTCAAATTCTTAGCCTAAAATCATTCAAATAAACTTGATAATAATTTTTTCAAATTTAATTGAACTTTAAATTAATTTAATTTAGTACAACAATTCAATCGTGAAAGAGACCATAAAATTGTAAAATATATTTTTATTTTTTAAATTTAAACTTAATTCAGATTTCTAGTTATACCTAATTAAGCATGACCATGAAATTATTTTTGTGGGGTTGTGTTGGTGATTTTTGTACTTCATCGGGCTTTAAGTCTGGCATGGATTAAGCCTGCCAATCATACATGGTGTGAGCGTTTAAACCATAATTTCATCTTATACATTTTACATCCCACGCTATGTATATTAGTTAGTTATATCTAGATGTCGTCTACGTAATAATTATGAGGAAATAAAAACCTGTTTACAATGATTAAATTTAAAATATATAAATATATATATATATATATAATTATTACAATCATTAATAAAAATTAATTAAATGGATAAAACTTAATGTTATTTTAATATGTAATTGATAAGTTTTTTTATATATGAAATTGATTGAAATAATTAAATTTATTTTTATAATCTAATTAAATTTTAATACTTAAATTAAAATATCATCTTAAATTAAAATGAAAAGAAATATTGTATGTGATTTGGGTACGTACGTCAAAATTAGTATCATTTTTATAACTTTGTAAAGCAGCGAGAAAAAGCATTTCCCTCTGATTCCCCAGTTAAAGCGGATTAGATATACCTAAACCCTCTTAAACGGAAAAAGGTTTGGTACACATAATTACAAATTTAATGATCTTACTCTTTTTCTGGTGTACCAAAAACATTGTTAAAATAATAATAATTAATTTTACTGTATTAAATTTATCTTCTTAATAATTTTTATTATAATGATAAAAGATATAAAATAAATATTTATTATTTTAATTATTATTATTAAATAAAATATCATTATAATAATAAAAATTTATATTATAATAATAAAAATTTAAACTAAGGGTGTCTATAAACCAGTCTAGATCGGATCAAATTAGACTGAATCGTTTTATAAATCAAACGGGTCTGATTCGATTTGATTTGTATTAATTTTTAAATTGATCGAACTAAATCAAATTAATTAAATAATATATTAAAATTTTAATATTATTTTTGTACAAAAACTGAATCAAATTGAAAATCGAATCAGATTTAATTTATATTAATTAAAACTGTTTGAGATGATTTATCTGTTAAATTTTTTCTCACACTCCGAATTGGATCGGCACCCCTAACTATGACAAAAAAATTATTTTTTATTAAAATTAATTGACGTTGGTGTTTCTCGAAGTAATAGAATAAGCTATAAAGCTTAATTTACAACTTCACTCAAAAGCTCGCTGCTCGATTATATTCTATTTAAGTCTAATGTTTATACTTATTGGAATTGTAAACACACTCATTTGGACACTATGAAATTGATGTTTAGATTTGAGTAGATATATTATAATTTATTTAACATTTATTTTATTTTTTTATTTGTAATATACTAGAAATGAGTAAATAATGAAATATATTTTATTTATATATATATTATTTTATTTTGAATGTGTTATAATAAATCTTTAACATATATATAAATATAAGTGATTAAAAAATAAATTTAAATTTTTTATTGATTAAATTTTCTGCTCACTTTTATCGATCAACTTTAAATAAGTTGAATGATTGAGATTAAAAAGCTTACTCAAAAGTAAAAGAAAATTTGTCCTTCCAAACTTTCGTTACTAATTTAATTTTAAAAAATAATTTATAATATTATTATATTATTAATACTACTTAAACATCATAAATCTAAAAATTTAATTAATAATTATTAATTATTAATTTAAATAATTTTAATGTATTTATAATATCATATAAAATTACTGTTTTTTATTTTATTTTATTGGTGAGGTTTTGGTCTGTGGGCCAAGGATTAGTTGTAAAATTTAGTATTAATTAGAGGCTAGGTGGCACTAACTTATTAGTCAAAGCTTCAAGGTTTTCACATGAAACCCGACGCTCTAAATCTTTCATTTATCGGAAAGCGACTTTTTTTGTATTTTTTATTAATTTAATTTTCTTTTCTACAGTTCTTGGTCGTTTTCTAGGTACGGTTTTTAGTCGGGGCAATAATTCGGGTGGATTTTGATCTCTTGCTTTTCTTTGTTTCGTTCAACAAACTCTCCCACTACATTTAAACTTTCTTAATTAATATTGTTCTTGTTTTTCTCTTTTTGAGTTGACATATTTATAACATTAATAATCAGAATAATTTAATAATTTAATAATTTATATAATATTTTAAAACGAATATATTTTTAAATGTAGAAATTTTATTCTAACATTAATTACTTTAAAAATATAAATACTTTCTTTTCATTTACAGTATTTCATTGCATTTGGAATATAGGTGACAATTTAGACTTCAATTTAGAAATAGTAAATATGTTGAGTTTTCGTTATTATTGTATATAATATTTGACTAAAAATTATTAATCTTTTCATAATATTTAAATTTGGATAATAAAAAAAATAGTAAAACATAAGTGGTTAAGTGCTAAAAAATATATAGAAAAGAAAGCAATTAAAAATATTGCTTCATTTAATCTATACGAAAATTATCTGAATTTTTTCTTTTTTTCTTTTTTTCTTTATATAATATATATTTTTCTCTTATATTTGTTCTTACCGTTTTATTTTATTTACAAATCAAATTTTCAAACAAAAGCTGCAATTGGTAAGGTAAAATATAATATGTTATTTTCAAATTAACTTCAACATTTAAAATTCAGCAAATTATGCACGGTAAAGAAAATAAGTAGATATCATTCCTCACGATTGTATCTATTTTAGTGTTTTCATATAGTTTGTAGAATTAATTAAGTTATTCCTAATTTCATGCTAATTGCTACTTAAAAAAATAATCAAATTTTAATTATGAACAACTATTTATGTTGATAAAAATAATAATCTAAAATTGAGATCAATTTAAAAGATATTATAATTGTAACTGTTACGTGTTTTAATTGATTTTGATATATCTTATAATATAGGGAAATACTATGGTCAAAGAGTTGGCTCAATAATTTTATTTTTTTAAAATGTTAACTAAATCTTTGAAAAGTATTTATAATTTCTTGGATAAAGAAAAGTATTCATTGACAATAATCATCCATATAAAAAAACTAAGGTCATATTTATTAATAATTTATCATTTATTATTTATTATTTATAATTAATTTTATGATTTTTTTTAAAAATGATCAGATAACAATTTTATACTTAGTGATTTTAAGAAGAAAAAAAATTAAAATTATCTACAAATTATTTGATAATTAACGCCTTTTTATTTTTTTATTTTAATAAAACTTAAAAAAATAATAAAAATTTTTAATTATTATTTAAAAATTTAAATTATTAATCATTTTTGTCTAATATATACCTCCAAAAAGTTATAAGATTTTATTTAATTTTTAGAAAAAATGTTCCTAAAAAATAAAAAATCTAAAATTTGATTATAATCATCCAATATTTTAGTAATAATTATTTAAAAATATGAAAATCAAAATTAAAAATATTATAATTTAATCCTTTAATTTTTTAAAAATTGATTAATTAAGTAAAAATTATATTTAATAATTTTTATTAATATATTATTATTTTTTATCAAATAATTAAAATAAAAATATTTAACAAAAATAAAATTTAATATAAAAGTATTTAAAAAATTCAAACAAAAAATTATTTTATGAATTTTTTTCATTTTAATTATCATTGTTTCATGGGTAAAGACTAGTATTTTAGTCACATTTAATCTCTTAGCATAAAATAGTAATATTTTAATAAAAAATTATTAAAATAATAGAATATGTGATCCCATTTTATAATAAAAAGATTAAATAATAATATTTTTAATTTAAAAGATTAAATAATATAAATAATACAAAAGAAATCAAGTTAAATTATTTTGAATAAATGAAAATTTTAAAAATAAACTTTAACATCTATTTTCAAGTTTATACTTATTATAAAAATAATATTTAAATTCTATATTTATTTTAAAAATAAAAATAATTATTTTTTATTTTTATATAATATTTTTTATAATAATATAATTAAATTATTATAAAAAGTAAATATAAAATTTAAATATTATTTTTAAAATAAATATAAGATTTCTTCAGACTATTTTTTTAATATTTTGATGTTAATATTTAATATAAATTAATTATGTAGTTAATCTCTGAGACCGGACAGTGTGTCCAACATCGTCGGTCTTACTCCAGATAACAAAGATTCTGTCGTTCCGGTAACTTCTCTTTTGTAAATTGAAGGCGTGTTGCTCACTTCTTTCTCCATTGAGAATATATGATATTGTTGGCTTCTTGCTTGCGCCATAATCTATATTTTTTATAAGATAGATGGTCAGATTATTCCTTTTATTAATATAAAATATGTTATTTAATTTTTTTTATTTTAAGAATATGATAATCAGTTCTTTTATTAATTTTTTTAATAATTTTAAATTTATTTAAAAATTATCAAAGATATTTGAAAAATTGAATGAAGTAAAAGATAGTAATACACTAACTAATTATGTTTGTATTTTTTTATTTAATAAAGTGAAAATAAATAATGAAAATACTCTCATTAATATATGTTTAAACTTTTTATTAAAAAAAATCTTTTTGTAGCTATTTTATATAAATAAAATAACTTATGAAAATATTTTTATAAATAAAATGATTAATAAGTAATTTTTTAAAGTTAAAGAACTAAACAATACTTTTAAATAAAAAAGGAACACTTATGATATTTTTCTCATTTTTATATTGGTTATAAAATTAAATCATATTGTATAGTATAAAAATAATACGATTATGTAAAAATTTAATACGATTAATAGATATGAGTCTAAATCGTATTAAATATTTAAATTAATTTTTTTAAATTTTTAATTATAAAATTATGTGTTTTTATTTTTTCTTTCATCTCAAGTTAAAAATAGTTTTTTTAAAAAAGTGTTAAATGTAATAAAAATGTAAAAATAAATTGAATATTGATTTAAATTAATTGTATAATAAATATTATTTAATTAAAATAATTATAATTGATTTTGTTTGATTATATTGTGCAACTTATTATCAAATAATACATAAACTAATTGCAATAAAATTTAATATAATTATATTTAACCTATTTAATTAGGTTAAAAAAATATTTTTTTAATATCAAAATATAAATGTCATTCCTTTTTTTTTTCAATTTCATTCCTTTTCAACCCGTTGCAAAGCACTATCTTTTATAAAATATTATTTTTTTAAAACTATATTGTTAATTTATTTGTAGTATAATAATTATGTTTTAAACTAGCATTAGAAAAGTGGTTAGCTGGAACTCATCTAATATTTTTCTTTTATTTTCTTATTTTCTCAATATGTACAATAAACAACACATCCTCAATGATCACAGATTATTTTTAGATTAGATTGAATAAAAATTTAATTGTTAGTATTATTAATTATTTCTTTACTATTCCGTAGATATTGATTTTCTTTGTGTACGGTAGATTTATAATTTATATATATATAAAATATTATATATATAATAAAAATATATTAATTATTTATTTTTAATTAAAAATATATAAGATGATGATATTATATGTATATTATTTTAGTAATATATATTTAAATTATTAATTTTTTTAAAATATTAAATATTAAAAATTTAAATTTTAAAATTAAGGTAAATAATTTTATTTATACATATAATTTATCTATAATTTTATAAATATTATAACTAAATTTTTATTTATCAAAAATCAAAATAAAATATATGTTCCTCGCGGTAGATCCCTTTTCTCCTTTCCCAAATTCATAAAATATAAATATAAAATTATTTTTTATTTTAATATATTTTTAAGCATTTTTTATTATTATTTTAAGAATACATTTAAATAAATTAATATTTTAATTTTAATTTTTATAATTTTTTGACACATTTAAATTCTTTTTTTTTCATATTTATTCTCATTTTAATTAATTTTCATTTAAAATTAGTAATGACCTGTTTTTCTTTCTCACGTTATTGTGCTACTTTTCCAAATATTTTAAATTTCGATAAAAATTAAACATGTATTTAAAAATTACATTATTTAAGCACATATCACAAATAATATTTATAAATTAATTTAAAAAAACAATATAATTTAACTTTATTTTGAGAATAGTCCATTTTACTTTAAATGACGATTAGATTTATACTTTTAAAAAATATATATGACAAATATATATATATAAATTATAAATAAGAGTTTTAAAAAATTTGTTGAATGGTAATAAGATGTCAAACGTAACATCATCGTTAACGAATACAAAAAAAAAAAAAGTAGTATAGGACAAGAATTTAAGAGGAGATTTTAGCGCGTGTCACATGAGGAGCGACACGTAGGTTGATCTCAAAGCCTAAATAGGATAATATTAGTGAGAAAAAGTAACACCATGTCGATATAAATTTACTTATTAATTAGATTTTAAAAAGGGTGTATAATTTATAGATAGATAATATTAATTATTATTTTAATTAAGACAAATAATTATTAAGCACAAATAACTATTTGACTCTCTCTCTCTAAAACTCTTCTCTACAAAGAGACCATGCAACACTACAGCTGCACAAAACAATCCGTCTATAACTAAAAAGCTCATTCTCTCTCTACTCCTTAAGACGTGACGTTTCCTACTCGTTCGTCTGTTGAACCTCTCTTGTGCTCTGAATCTCTCTCTTCATTTTTGCCTAACATCCACATCTACCTCTTAGCTTCTCTGCTTCTTTCTCTGTCACTCTTTCTTTATAGAAATTTTTTAACGAACTGTACGGGCATTGGTTCATTTTGGGCTTTGAAATTGTTTGGCGCTTCTTCTTTGATCCGTTGTTGCTCGATCGGACATTTTCATGTTTTAGTGCCTCTGGTTCGGAACATCTCTGCTCTCTGTTGCTTGTTAATATATTCCTTCTTAATGTTTTTGATTTTGGGATTGCTGGATAGAATATAACTGAAATTTTTGTTTTTGCCTATATTTTTTTATATTTTTTTTTTGGGATTTTTAGATGATTTATTGGTTCAAGATCCAATAGTAGAGCTCGAAAATGGGTTTCTCGGAACGGGGATTTGTGTGTATTTTTTTTTTGGATATTGAATTTTGGTAGCTTCGCGTTTAACATTGTCGGTTTCATGCTTTTGCGGTGGGAGTTGTTTATGATCTTATTCCTTCCAGTTGGGGCTTCTTATTCATTACTTTCATCTTTTACTTCTATCTTTGTTTGTCCTGTTTGTAAGATTTTGGTTCTGGGTTTGTTCCTTGTATTGTGATTATGATTCGGTTTTAGCTGGAAATGACGAAGACAATTTCAGTTGCCAATTACTGTGTTCTGGTTATATTTGCTTACCTCTTATGGCTCACTGAAATATAGTGCCTTTCTTTGCCTTCCAACTCCACATGCCAATTCAATATCTTGATTCGTTCTGCAAATAGCCTCTTTAACAGCACGCTACTTTTGGTTCGTCATAAATTTGATATTTTTAAACTTGTACTGCTGTTGTTTGGAAGCTTTTCAGTTATTCTGATTCCTATTAGTGGTAAGTTAATTCCTGATTATTGTTTTGACATTCGATTGGAAGCATGTCTTGTAATATAGTCCCCTTTCGTCCATTCTTTTTATGGTGTCACTGTCACCAAGTTAGGAGGGTCTTAGACTCCTCTTCACCATAATCCAGTGTTAAAGGGGAGAATAAAATAAAAAGAATAATTATAGTGGAAATTTTGATTATTTGATAAAGATTTATTCTATGTATTATCTTTTATCTCTGTATAAATGACGTTGTCATGGATTGATGGTTACTGATGATAGTATTTACTTTCAATTAGTGCTGATATTGTCTGTTTCTGCACGAGGATTCCTTGCAGCTTCTTATGTAAACAAGGCAGAAGTCTTGATTTCCTAAGAAGTCGTGGAGATTGCTCTCTAACAGAAGGATTGCCTTCTCTGATATGATAGCATCCATGATGCTTTACCTTTTATTATGTTGAGTTGGATGGAGTCTAGGAAGGTAGCTTCTTAAGCATGGTCTCTATTGTAATTGAGGTATGCTTTTTTGTCTGAGTTTCTCTAATTCAAAATATTGGTATAGGGGAAGTGTGGATTCAAGATGAAGCCGTTTATGGGATTTCTTTGTACAGTGATGCTATTCATTGTGTATAGAACCACAAGTTATCAATATAAAGAGGCAGAGGTATGTTGATCCTACCATTTCTCTGATATTCATGCCTTGTCATATAAGGGACAATTGTGATGATAGAACATCACTCATGAATTTGTAGTTGTTCAGAAGTAACATTAAAGTGCAGATAGATTCCCATACCAATATATTGTTATATGCCAATAATCCTCTGATGGTTTCTGAGCTATGGTCATGTTTGGTTGGAGGTAATACTCATGGGAATTGAATGAATTCCTCATATTCCGGTATTTCATGAAGTATGTATTCGTTGGACATAACATGGTGTGGGTACTCGATACTTCAAATTGATGAAAATTTATAAAAGATTGAAGAAAATAGCTGTGTCCTACGCCAAATACGTGTCCAAAGTTGTACGACACCCCGGGTCCTAAATGTTTCTATGTAATACTGGTCCATAGAGTAGTCGAATCCATTTAATTGTTTACTGATTTCTCCCCCATAAACCTTCATTTTTGGTTGTGGTCAGTGGTCACTGTTCATCTTTTAATACTGCATAACACCTCTTGATATGTACACTTATCTTTTTTATTTTTTTTCCTTTTACTCTGATTGTTCGTTTGCTGATTTTTTCCCCCTTTCATGGTCAGATGGAAGCAAAATTTCCTTTCATTGGTACAGTAAAGGTAAATACTGTCATGCTAGCATGTATTTGCCAAAATTTGACTGTGGTGTTTGCCAAGATCTCATTCCTTCTGATGTGTGCATCTAGGAGTCCCTTGTGGGTTCCAGAAAATTGGATAATTTGCCTCGTCGCATAGTACAGGCTAGGTCAGATTTAGAGTTACGGCCCCTATGGTCATCATCAAGATCAAAGGTAAGGCAGTATGCAGGTTATTCTTAGTAAATATTCTCTTTTCTCCCCAGTAAAATGTTGACATATTGGCATATTAGCCAATTGAAATGGATTTGTTGAGGGTTTGTTCCTTTGTATTTTTTTTTTTGGAGGTGCAAGATGCTGACCTAATTACTTTACTATTACGTTGTGAATTCATATTACAGGTAAAAGATTATAGCCATCGCAGCTTGCTGGCAATGCCCGTGGGAATTAAGCAAAAGCATAATGTCAATATCATTGTGCAAAAGGTAAACATTGTCTTTATAATTGAAAATGCTAGCTGCTGGCTCTTTTTCCTAATATCATTTATTTCAGTTCCTTCCAGAGAATTTCACTATAATTCTGTTTCATTATGATGGAAACCTGGAGGGATGGCTGGACCTTAAATGGAGCAATCAGGCCATACATATAGTTGCTCAGAATCAAACAAAGTGGTAAGTCTTGTTATAAGTCATTGGGATGTTGACTTCATATCCTTATATTTATTATGTGATCAATAAAGATGACTTTAGCATCACAGTTTGAGAGGAATGGGTTATAAATCTGAAGAGGCATGGTCTGGGACTCTGGCAGAACACAATCTGCTTCGACTTGAATAGTTGAATGACACTGTTTTGCTGTGTTACCACATAAAAGTTGAAAAGGGGATCCGTTTCAGCTGTATATTTTTAAACCATCATTAGCATGTGTGGTTTATGGCTCACTGTCTGGTTCTTAATGAAAAATTAATCGTTCTGGGAATGCGGAGCTATGTAATGTAGGGCTATATAATGTGTGTTTATATGGATTGTTTCAAGTGTACCTAATTGGGTCAGCATCTGAACGGTTTTGCTAATGTTCTGCCACTGATGTCAACATTTCTTTTTCTTTTTCTTTTTTATAAATAAATACATAAACATCATGGAGCACATATATTTTTTTCCTTCTTTGCAGGTGGTTTGCAAAGCGCTTTCTACATCCAGATGTTGTCTCTATCTATGATTACATCTTTCTGTGGGATGAAGATTTGGGTGTTCAAAAATTTCATCCTGGAAGGTACCGTCTTGGGCTTGTAGAGCATCATTTGGTCATTTTATTCTATAGCCAGCTTTGTTTCTTTAACATTACTGTTAGTAAATGTTTAATGCTTCATGCTCTTGGATAAAATCTGTACTCATAACTACGAAACAAAATTTGTTAGTTTGGGAGCATTTTTTTATGGTATTTTAGATTATAAATTTTGAAAGTTATTATACTCACTTTAAAAACGGAGATCTCTCTCCCACCCCCTCCCCCTCCTATTATAATGAGTAAGAGATGGATTAGAGCAACGAAAAAGAGAGATGGACAGAGACTTGGTTAAATACTTTTTGAGGGGCCCATGAGCAAAGCATGGTTCTATCTGTTAGTTATTGACAAGATTATCATATCCTCTTTGAACTTGAAGATTGTTTTGTTTGTCTAGGTATCTTGAAATTGTAAAAGCTGAAGGACTAGAGATATCTCAGCCAGCATTGGATCCTAATTCAACTGGTATACATCATAGAATTACTATTCGGGCCAGAACAAAAAAGATTCACAGGTGAGTGGATAGTTCCAGTCAAAGAAATAGCTTTTGATATAGCAAAAGTATGAAGAACTTTTGTCCTTATTTTTTAATCTCTTTTTACTATTTACAGAAGAGTTTATGATCTTAGAGGCAGCGTGAAATGTTCTGACGCTAGTGAGGGGCCACCATGCACTGGGTGAGTTGTTTTATTGGAAACCATAATGCATTATAGCTCCTGAGTTTTAAGGATATATTCAGATTTTGTTTGTGACCATAACCTAGTTATTATTCCTTACTTTCAATAATATGAGAACTGTTCTCCCCCCTTTTGGTGCTTCTGTCCATAACTACAATAGCATCATAATTTTTTTTTCTTAACTGAACTTTCTACTTGATCTTCTTGTGCTACTGCTACCCCTTCCTAACAATCACTTTAGATGACCTTGGTTGTATGCTTGCTAAATAATTTCTTTGGCACCTTTAGATTTGTTGAGGGCATGGCTCCAGTGTTTTCAAGATCTGCTTGGTACTGTGCTTGGCATCTTATACAGGTATTTTTCATATTTGTGGTGCCTATGAACTATTACTCAATGCTATTTGAAAAATAATCAAGCAAATGTGACATTGCAGCTCTGATGCTATGATATGAACTCATATTTATGAATGAGGTGTAACCTTTCACAAACAATTCAAATCTTGTCTTCAAGTTTATTATTTGTTATTTGTCATATAATGCACTCTCGCGTGCATAATTTATTATGAGGTTGGACTAGCATGAGATTAACCATGATGTAAAATGATTAATTGGTATATATATATATATATACCTTCATCTGTTGTTCCTTTCTGCTTTTGTTTAATTTTGATGTTGGGGGCAGGGGGGCAGGGGAAGGAACTTAGGGTGAAATGCTTGATGTGTTAAGAGAATACAGCATGATTTAAATTACGACATTATCTACTGAAATTGTGTGTGCATTTTTTTCATTGTGTTAGTGGATTTATTTTCCAAATTCTTGTCCTTTTTCTATTACTGAAATCTTAACATATAGCAAAGCCCTATCTTATGTGAAAAGTAGAGCAAATTTAAAGGGTTGAAATAAAGCAGTTTTAATGTACAAGTATATGCTACAGTAAATGTTTCTGTTATGCTCACTACTATAGCCAGCTTTGTTTTTACTTCTTAGTTTTGCCTTTAAGAATATTTTTCTTCATTTTGTTTTCGAGCTATCTATTAAATAAATCATGTCTACATTTTTCTCAATTAAATACTGAATGTGCTTTCTTTTGTTCAGAACGATCTGGTTCACGGATGGGGAATGGATATGAAACTTGGTTACTGTGCACAGGTATAAGATGGTTAATTAAGTCAAAATAAAAGCCTCTGGTTTTTGGACCGGACCTATTTCACAACTAAGTTGCTTCTTTGTGAGAGTTACACTCTTTAACATTTTTTAATGCTGTCCATGATTGTCTTGCCATAGGAACCACCATTGTTGACCCTTTGCTTTCTTTTTTGAGTACTTTTGTATTAAATGAGCAACTCGCTCTAAGTTTGGCATTGGATTCCACAGAAAGATTGCATTGGTGTTACATTCACCTCACCTTTTTTACTCTTGGTAACACCACTTCTGACGGATATTACAAAACTGTCACCACTCTTCCACCTATTTCCTTTTGTTTCCTCTAGGATCTAGCTATAAATTGGCCTAATGCTTCCACACTTTCTTGTGCCATTGTATCAACTGCTTTGTCGTGCTTAACAGAAGTGTCAAAGTCCTGCAAATCTAACTTTAATGTTCTCAATAATAAGTAGCCTTGGTTTAATATGTAGGGGGATCGAACAAAGAAGGTGGGAATTGTTGACAGTGAATATGTTGTTCATAAGGGCATACAAACTTTAGGTGGAAGTGGGCCTTCTTCAAGAAAGGTTAGTTTGCTTTGTCAATCCCAGGTGTGGCACTCTTGCTTGCAATATCTATAATCAGATGGAAAATACATAGTTAACTTGATAATTGATTTGGCATCAATTTTCTTGACGTTTGCCTTACTATACCCCTATGTTATGCAGGGATCAAATTCTGAGTTGTCAACTAAGGTAATTTCAGTTTGAAAATTATATGGCTCGTCTTTTTTCAGGATGAGTATTACTTTATAGGAAAAAGGTTTTTAACGAAAATGCATTTTAGTTCCCGTACCTATTAGATGGGCAGCACAAGTTCACTACCTTTACAAAAAAGGTTATAAAAGTTCATTTTTGCAAAAATGTTGGAACAATTGAAGTTCATCACCTTTACAAAATAGACTTCTATGACTGTTTTTGTAAATAGTGTGGAATTGTTCTGCTCCACCTAATAAGTAATAGGTATAAAGTGCACTTTTGTTATAGGGGACAACCTTTTATCCTAATATATATATCTTAACGTCATTTTTTACGATGTGTTTCATGATGTCTTGTGCAGAAACTAGCTTCATCTCTTGACATGCGAGCTGAGGTGAGAACTTGAATATCCTTATGTGACTACTCCTCAACGTCTTGCAATACATTTAAGTTTGCATTTTGCTAATATGATGTGTGGGCTGAGCAGATAAGGAGGCAATCAACTTGGGAACTTCGAATCTTCAAGGATCGCTGGAACCGTGCAGTGAAGGATGATACGAACTGGGTTGATCCATTTAAGAGGAAACAAATAAACCAAAGACTGAAACGCAGTACACATTGAGCTTTTAACTCGAGCTTACGAAACCTATTGAATATGAGGATTTGTTAGTCCACCAGCATTAGAGGCACTTGCTTTCCATTTATACTTGTAATTAGAATCTTTAGCGTTTTGTTGATTTCTCTCAATTATTTCATTGAATTTTCATAAATTTTGCTAGCTGTATCTAGTTTTACCTTATCTCTTTCTATATATAATTACTGGTGTAATTAAGAAGGTAAGGAGGCAATCAACTTGGGAACTTCGAATCTTCAAGGATCGCTGGAACCGTGCAGTGAAGGATGATACGAACTGGGTTGATCCATTTAAGAGGAAACAAATAAACCAAAGACTGAAACGCAGTACACATTGAGCTTTTAACTCGAGCTTACGAAACCTATTGAATATGAGGATTTGTTAGTCCACCAGCATTAGAGGCACTTGCTTTCCATTTATACTTGTAATTAGAATCTTTAGCGTTTTGTTGATTTCTCTCAATTATTTCATTGAATTTTCATAAATTTTGCTAGCTGTATCTAGTTTTACCTTATCTCTTTCTATATATAATTACTGGTGTAATTAAGAAGGTAATGTTCATAAGATTATACAAAAAGAAAAAATAAAGGAAGATAGTGTTCTGATCATATTCCATGTGCGATTCCAAATAGGCTTTTCTGTTGGGAATAACTATTGTTGAGGAAGATTTAGTTTTGTTCGAGGAAATAATAATATTTTTGAAACATTTAGCTAACATTTAAGGAAAATTTCCAAAAGTCAAATATTAGTTGGCAACTATTTCCTTAAACAAAGTTAAATCTTGGTTGGCAACTTTTTCGTTTTCTACCTCTTATCTTTATCACTGTTTATATTCAATTTTTCTTCAAATCTCTCCTATGGTAAGACCTAAGTATTAATTTGAGGTAATAAAGAAACACATTTCCTCTTCTAGACATTGCAGCTTTTAAAAAACAAAAAATCTAAGATCAATTTTTTTTTAAATAACTATACTATTTAAATACTTGTATTTAAGATTCGAATTTCATATATTTTACACGTTTAAGTGGATTAACATGTATATATATCGTTTATTATAAGTGTGAGATTTATAAATATAAAAGTTATGCATCTAATTTTTGGTATCGTTGTTGAAGAGTTGTTGAAGAATTGATGTTTTAAATTATTTATTTGTTTTTATTTTAGTTATTTTTCATAATTTTTTTTTGTAATTTTATAAATATATGCTATCTTTTTTTTATTTATATTTATTTTAATTATTTTTGTTTATTTTATTTTTTCTTTAATTTATTTATTTTTAATTATTAATTTTATTTTTATTTTACTTTTATTGAGGAATCACTTAAACCATCAATAAAATTATTAAACATGGAAGATATTTTACTAAGAGGTATAACAATGAAAGAGTATGCAAGACCAATAATTGGCATTATTATTATTGATATACAGGAGTCAATTTAGAATTATGAATTTAAAAATATTTATTTTTCATGTTATCCTTCTCCTATGGAATTTCTAACGAAGATCTTTTGAATTTTATTAGAGTTATACCCAATTATACACACATTCCATGAAGCTCGTAATGCGTTCAAACTTTTACTCACTCAATGCACACACCACACCTACCCATTGCAGTTGCAAAAGTAATTCTTTTATGATGGGTTGACACAATAGTGTCAATTCACAGTTGATAATATTGCAGGTGTTGCTATGGGGAAAAACATTACCTTAGAGATTTATGATCTCTATGAAACGTTGGGTGTTAATTTCGAATGAAAGAATGTCCGAGTGAGAAGAATTGGAGTTCATAAGATAAACTCCAAGCAAGTTACATTTCTTGCCACTAAGGGCATTCCAAACAGAGAAGCATGTAGAGTGTGTAGTAATTATGGGCATGGTGCTAACACATGCTCTTATCAAAGAGAATCATTTGTAGGTCCTCAACAAGTGAATGCAATGGAGGATTATCAACTTAGATCTAGGAATGACCCTTCTACAAATAGTTATATTTAGGGGCGGAGAAATCATCTTAATTTCACTTAAAGGGCAAACAACCCTACTTATGACTCAAACCAAAATCGTATGTAGGGCCATTAATAAAACCAACACATGCCACATAATCCTCCAAATAAACAATCTTTAGAAGACAATTTGAATACTTTCATATTCAAGTTAACAAAGACAACCAGATTAAGAACGATTAGAGGTTGGATTCTTTGGAGGCATTTGTGAGAAGAGTGGAAATACAAGTGAGGCAACTAGTTAAGCAATTGCAAAAAAAATGTTGGAATATTTACCCTATCAAAATAAAAATTTGAAGGCTATTACAATCCTTCATACTAATGAGTTGCTAGACATTGAATTCCCTAAATTTTTTAAATATTTACCAAATGATACAAGGAACATTCATAATTTCAAAGCTAACTATCTCCAAAGATCCTGGAAACTTTAATGTGAATATCACCATTGGTGATAAAAAAGAAATAACTGCTATGTTATACTTATGTACAACCATTAATTTAATGTCTTATTTTTTATACTTCTAGTTAGAAGTGGGTGATTGAAACTCACAACCATTTTCCTATAATTGGATGATAAACTTTTAATATATCCAAAGGGTATGGTAAAGAACTTAATGACACATATATATAATCTCATCATACTTGTAGATTTTATAATTGTTGATGTACAAGAAATCCTACAATTGAACAAGGAGCATAATATACTTCTTGGCCTCATTCAAGACAATTATTGATGTCCATAATACATGTCTTTCAATGACAATCATGGAAGAGAATGTGCATTTTCAAATACATACAAACACAAATTCAATGACGAGGGGAACATTGAATAAATTAAATTCTATAAATTGTAATTCCTTAAGTAGTGTTTAGCTAAGACTTTAAACTAAGCTCTAAATAAAAGGTAACTTATTAAAAAAAAATTTCTTTCAATCTTATTTATTAATTATTTATATTTTATTAGTTATGGTTGTTTTTATTTTATTTTATTTTTATTATTTAGTACTTTTTTTTGAATTTATAGCTTAACATTATTTTGTTTTCTTTTGTTTTAGATTTGATATATTTTAATTTTATTTATGTTTTTGTGAACAATGTTGATATTATTTAGAACTGTTAATCTCATAAATATTTGGTAATGTGTGGTTCATGAAAAATATACAGTAATTCTCTCTATATGATAGAAACTGAGTTAGATGATGGATGTAACAAAAGTAATCACATCACCATACTTAACCACATTTCGCTACTAGAAGTGTGTAACTTTTTTTTTCTTCTTTATTATTGATTTATATTTGAAACATGGAGAATAATGTAGATTTCAGGTGAGGGATGGAAGAAAATTTTCTTATAAAATTATGATTTTTAATTTTTTTTCCAATTGTTTGTTTTTATTAATTGATTAGAGACTTTTAGGTCCAATAAATTAAAAAAAATATTTTGATACAAAATTATCATATTGTTAGTTAATTTAAAGTGAATAATTGAGTCTTTACATTGTTTGTTTGATGTCTTAAACATGTTAATGTATTATTGTAAGAGTTACCTCTATTCATAATTTATGTTTCATGTTTGGATGTTGAAATTTAGATGAACCTAAAATTAGTATATATGAATCAAATAGTAGTGTCTACTTTGTGAGATATTGTTAAGCCTATATTATTTTATTTTGAGTGATGATTTTTCTTCTATTCCTTTAAACACTTTTTTTATTATTTCAAAATGTGAGATGATCTTTATAAGTTTATCTTGAATATTAGGATTTTAAACATCTGATACAATATCATGTACTTATTTTCATTGCTTAGATTAAGTAATTTGAGTAAAAATTGAAAGTATTTGCATATTTTCATTCATGCTTGACTCCTAGTATATATATATATATAAGGTTTCTTTAGAAAAAAGAGCCAAAATAGTTACTCAACATAACATATAAATGTATGTAAGTCTGGTCTGAGAGAGAGAGAAAGAAAGAAAGAAAAAAAGAAGAAGAATAAATAAAAAGAAAAACATAATATAACTAGAAGAATAAATAAAGAGAAAAAGATAATATAACTAAATACTATGATCCTAAATTATTGAAAGTAATGGAATGATTATTGTTAAATAATAGAAAAGATAAGTCAAAAGTATTTTCAATAATCTTGACACACATATTTAATATTTTAACTTTATGAATTTGATTGAAGTGTAACGTAAGTAATGTGATATCTTCATGAATTTTAGCATTTGATTCCTTTTATGAGATTAATATTATATACTTTTGAGCCTTTTTTGCTTATCATATGTGAACTTTTTTTTGTTTTATTCTTTATATAATTTATGTTCGCATATATTTTATTGAGTGTTTGAATCCATAGGATTGAGAGTATATCTTGTGAGGATTAGAGTTTAAGTGAATTCAGATTCTTAACATTAGGATTGGGTAAGTCAAAGTTGATATGTTTTGTAATGGGACATGAATTTGTGATGTGTACTTATTTGAATAATAAATTTGGAACCTTTAGGATGTTGAATGAACTTGTACTTAGATTTTGATTATGAATTGAAAAGAAACTAAAATATGAGAAATTGTGTTGAATTTAGTTTTTATTTTGTCATTTAAATTATTTTTAGTTTTAGTTTTTGTACGTTACAATGTTTGTAGATATTATCACTAAAAGCCTTCACGAGACTTAAACTCGTCCATTATAGTCATTTAGAGTTTAAAGGCTTATTCATACATTAAATAAAATCATATCAATCTAAAAAAATGATTTAGTTTAGTTTATAAATCATTTTACTTACTAAAGGTTAACAAAAAACTGGTTGAGGGTTGTGATAAGTTCTAAAATCACTCATATTTTGTAATTTTATTGTACTTAATTATAATAAATATATTTAGTTATAGCATATTTATATCATTATTTGTGCAAATATATCTTTTTAGAATCATGAATATGTTTTGTTATATTTCAAATTTTTTAGCTTCAAAATAGGTAAATTTTTCAACACATAAAGAACATTTGAATCACTCGAATAAAAACATAAAAGCTAAAAAGGCTAAGGAATATAAGTCTTACATGAAGAACTAATCAATTTACAAGGTGTACAAGACAAATTTCAAGAAAAATAAAGTGTGTCGTGGCGAAGATAATAATGTGTTGTGGCACATATTGTTCAGGATGATTACTAAGCATATTGAGTTTTGTGTGTCGCAACGTGAAATAATTTATGCCACGACGAGATCCTCTTGAGTTAGAATTGGGAAAAGCTAAACAAATCCCATGCTGCAATGCAATAAAAGGCATATTGCGGCACGTAACATTGAATTTTGACTCAAAGTCCTTTATACACGCTTTTCTCCGTAAATACTTAAGATAATTTTTATTTATAATTTTCTAAATATCTATTACATAGATTAGCTTTTCAATTAGATTTTAGATTAGTCAATTAAAATTTAGATTAACTATTCCATAGATATCAAAATAGAACCTTTTTATTGTGAAAAAGATCCAATGATTTAGATAAGCTAGTGACAACATTTTTAGAGATCTGAAATCGTTTTCAACAAAAAAATATATTTTTAATTGTTATAATTTTTTTTTTGTAATTTGATGTCTTTCATAATTAAATTGATTTTTGTTAATTTATATATGATCGGTTAAATATGTATATAGAATTTTAGTTTCTATTTTTAATTATTAGAAGTATAATTTTGTGGTTTAAATAAATAAAAGTTTTAAATTTATTTCTTATTTATAATCATAAGATATTTAATCATAAATTCATAATGTGACAAGAATTGATTTATGATTAAAGAAAATAATTTAAAATCATGCATTAGACACATCATATGTGCTTAGTATGAGTAATGAATAAGAATTCATTTTAATTTCAATGATTTGCATTAAATTATATGGTTTAAAAATAACTTTAATTATAAATTAAAGATGTATTAAATTTTAATTTATAATTAAAAATATATATTTATCTTAATTTTATCAATTTAATAATTTCAAATACAACTTGACGATGTTATTTATTAATTAAAATTTTTGATTTATATATATTTTTTTTTAATTTATCGATTTATTAATTTTAATCATTGTTAAAGAAAAATTGATTTATTGAATATTTTTAATAATTTATTATGATTACATAGATTTAATTTATAATCAAATAACTTAATTCGTTATGTCTATAAAATATGATGCTCATTAAAATTCTATTTTCATTCATCGTTATGGATTCGATTAGTTTAATTTGTTTGTTTTCATTTATTTTTTTAATTTATTTTTTTATACATAATTTAATTTAGAATTTGGAGTTTTGTTATATCAAAATGACATTTTTTTAATTATTAGAGTGTTTAGTAATTATTATTTTTAATTATATTAATAAAAAAATTAATTTTTTAAAACAATGAGATATTAATATTTAGAAAATACTTGTTTTTTATTATAAGTGATTTGTATATTTACAAGTTTTATAATTATAAAATTTGTGCATTAATAATTAATTTTTAAAAAAATTATTTATTATTTTTAAAATATATAATGATTTGTTATTTAAAGTTAATAAAATTTAAAATTAATAACTGTGCAAAATTTTTGCAGAAATAATAAAACAATGCTGTTAGATCTATAACTTGGATCCTTGAACTTGGAAGGAAGGAAATACAGAAAGGTCAATGTTTTCGAAATTAATTTCATTTTTTGTTTTTGGCTTCAATTTTCTTCTTTTATAAGCTTTGCCCTTGAGCTTTCTCTATGCTCCATGGCTAGTCGATACGATCGTAACCCTTTTGCCGAGGAAGTAGAAGTCAACCCCTTCTCTGTGAGTTTTTTTAGCTCTGATTTTCTATGCTTCTTAATTTTCTTGGGATTGAATGAAAAGTCTTTTGAGCCAAGTGAACAGACTGATTCGTAATGGTTGACTTCCTTCCTCATATATTTGATTACTGGTGGATTTGTGATTGACATTATTTTTACTTGGTTTTTTGGGTTTGATCTGAGGAATTGAGTACCCATGTGCAAATAAATGTGGAAATTGGGTTTATATAGAATATTTTGCTTCATCTATTGTGAATCAATTTGAAACTTCTCTTCATTAACTTTGCTCTAGTTAGTTACCCACTTTCATACACCCTGCTCTCTTCTCTTATCTTCTCTTTATGTTTATTTCGAATTTTTTATTTCTTAATTATTTATGTAAATAATTCCTAGAATTCTGGAAGTGTTGCTCCTGGCACAAACTCGAGGCTTTCTCCTCTTCCTTTTGAACCTGTTGATTTCAATTATGGTGGGGGTGCAACAGTTGATATTCCTATGGATAAGGCTGAAGTAAGTTCAACTTTCATGTTTGTATCTCGGGATTGAAGTTTATCCTCTTTTTCATCTAACTGTAGCCTTTTTGGAGTTAGGATTTGAGAAAGAAAGAGAGGGACCTTCAAGCAAAGGAATCTGAGTTGAAAAGACGTGAGCAGGTACTTATTACGTTCACAGCTTAAATTCTAGAATACAGTTAAGTTTTGTAAAATTATAGAATTAAGTGACCATCGCGTGGGCCTTTTCACTAGTACATATTTATTAAGTTTGAAAGTTTATATGATAAACTTTGATTACCGTTATTTCTAATTTTTATTAATTTATAATTTAATAATCAAAATTAAATGACCAGACATATAATCGTAATAAAATACATAAATAAGATTATAACACACGAAATTTTTAAGTGAAAACAATTTAGGCCACAATTATGAACTAAGAGAAAAACTATCGGATTATCTAACTTTTTATTAGGAAAATCAAATGTTTAAATACAAACTCGGTCTTATGCTACCCTCCCTAAGATACTTCCCAATGTACTTTGATTACGAGCCTTTACTATATTTTCATAATTTTTAAAATTAGCGTGAACGGTTTCTAGGTCAACGTTCTAATAAGTTCCCTGCTAATCAGATCGATTGCTAACAAATCAACTGCAAAAAGGGTTAGTACAAAAAATACAAGTGTCTGTGTGTGTTCTAGAATGGATTTAACAATGAATAATTCTAACTAGATGATTCAAAATATATGTTATTTAAATCAAATCAACTAAAAAATTCTAGAGTAAAAAGATTAAGTACAAGTTCAATAAAAATAACTTCTTTAAAATTAATAATTAAATCAAATCATAATGATCACTTATATAATTATTTGATTTAAATATGAAAGACCCTAATTAAAAAAAGCTACATAAACATTAAAAACATGAACCAACTTGACTATGAAATATAAAAATAAAGATAATTAAATACCATAAATTAATTTATCGACCTTTGCCTACCTTTCATAAACTACAATAAAAATTGATCCTAAGTCAGAACTTGAATCCCTTATATGATATTAACCATCGTCAAAATATTAAACTTTATTTTTCGTGACCGGTCGTTGAGGAGATGACAACATGCGATTGGAAACAATGATGTAGGCTAAAACAGAGGTTCTAATGGAGACAAATATTAAAGTATGGATGGATTTATTTAGATGAAGCCAATATGATCCTTTAATATTAATTAAGAGGTATTCTGCTTTTTCACTTAAACTTAATGGCCGATGATGATGAAGACTTTCTATCTCTCAGATTCACCAAATTTGGTTGCCCTTTTTTTTTCTTTTTAATAGTTCGACCAATTCAGGTTTTCTTTTCTTTTCTCACTCAAATTATTTCAGCACACCTCTTAACCCTAACCCTATATATATAATGATAACCTACTAGCATTAGGGTTAGAATATTTTGGGCTTCATTATTCAAAACCCATTCAAAGCCTTAATAAAAAAAATATTTTTAAGTCACATTTTACAAATATTAAGACATAAAAAAATATTTAAGTACCAAAAATAATTTTATATTTATGAATATTTACTATTAAATGTATAAATGTAATCCTATGTATTGTAGTTATAAAAGATATACCTGAAGTATGATTATTTGAAACTCGAGCATTTGTTTGGTTTTTCTTGATAGACTTGATAGCAAGCCTAAACAAAAAATTTATAGGTAAATATTTTGTCTACGAAAATAACCAACACTCATAATCCTTACAAAATTTTATTTCATCGTTAATTTGAATTGATTGAGATGTTGCCAAAATATTTAATTTCTTTCAAGAGATTTTTTTTTTAAGAAAATGTGGTTTAGCATGATTATAAATTAAACTTAAAAATGAGATATGCAAGTGCTCATCTTTAAGTGGGATTCAGATCCTTTATCTTAAATTATGTATTAATCTCTATCTTATTAATAGGATCATAACACATCATTTAAATTAAAGATAAATGCACACAAAGTTTCTTAGTTATATTAGTTAGAGCATTTTAGTCCCTTTATTATTTTTTTGTTACGAAAAAGTGATAGCACAAGAACAATTAATAAAAATTTAAATTTTTTTTATTTTTTAATTTGTTTTTTATCAATTTTGAATACATTATTAAATATAATTTATGAAATTGATATCTTAATAACAGTTGAAACAATACGAGAAACAAATAAAAACAAAATAAAAAGTTGATCATTTATTTTTGTACTGTCACCTTTTCAAAACAAAAGAATAAATTGTTATAAAAAATAATAAAATGACTAAACTACTCTTCTTAACGTAACTGTGGGACTTGTGTTATCACCCAACTTTTAAAATATTACCCCCTAACGTAGAGTTACTAGAAACTTAGTGGCTTTTTAAATGACGTGTTATGATGTTAAGACAGAAGATCCTGAGCCCATTTCATGTCTGAGAGCCCATGTTAGGCACTTCTGTTTTACTTGCTGAATTGAGAGGTGGATAATTGTTGCATGATATGGTTATTGGATGTAGTATGCTTAAACTGAGCTCTTCTGGCTGTATATAATTTGCTCTTCCAAACATGCCCTCTCTCATAAGGGGAACATATTTTGCTCTTCTTTATGTGATAATTGATAACTTGTTTCTACTCATCAAACAAAAGTAGTCGTTTGAATTTTTGTTTGTCTTTACTAAAGCAGATGCGTATATTTATAGCTATTTACTCGTCTAATTGAAGTTTTATTTTCATAAGAATCCAAAAAGCCTTCCCTTCTGTTGTTTTGCAGGAAGTAAGACGAAAGGAAGAAGCTGCTGCACGAGGTTATGAACATTCCCTTTTTTTGAATAATTACATCCATCTCTCAATGCTTCTTTTTGCATCTATTAGCCAGTTTTGATATAAATATTTGTCTCTCAACTTTTCCTTTCTCCATGCTTATTTCCTGTTTGGCAGCTGGAATTGTTCTTGAGGAGAAAAACTGGCCACCTTTTTTCCCACTTATCCATCATGATATTGCAAATGAAATACCAATATATTTGCAGAAAACACAATATGTCGCATTTTCAACGTGGTTAGGTATGTCAACTGATGATGGATGATATATACCCATAAGTTTTCATTATTGTTTACATTATTATTCATGGTGCACTGGTATTGGACGTAATATAATCTCTAGCTTTGCAGGACAAGCAGCCAGAGCAGAGCTTGTTTTGTTTTAATGCATATGATTTATTGTTGGTTAATCTCAAATTGTGAATTATGGTCAATAGCAAGCAGACATGGATACCCTGAATCAAATTTTAAACGGGCTTTAGGATAACTGATTTACTGATTCGATTTGTTTGGGTTGGAGTGGATGTATATTGACTTGTCAAGTGGAAGCAGGTGGCATTTTGCATTTTAATAATCATGCAAGCAGGGGCGGATTGATGTGGGGGCTTGGGTGGGCTGAAGCTTAGTCTAAATTTTGTACAAATTTTTTTATATTATATGTATAAATTCAATAATCTTTAAGCCTAATAAGAATTAACATATCAATCCAATCGAATTTTTTTGAGAAATCATATAAAATAACACCACTAAATCTTAAAAGAATAAAAATAGCACCTAATAATATAGAACAGGATCGAACCGAACGGGGTTCAACATTAAACGGGTTTAAATGTCCGTAGTTTGATATTCAATTGAATGACGTTTAATGTAAAATGACAAGCTGAATTTTTATTTAATAGTAAAAGTATATTTGTTAAATATAAGATGTATTATTTTTATCGTTTCAAGTTTTAAGGTATGCTATTTTTTTTTTCAGATTTTTTGTTCAGTGGATACCATTTCAAATGGGATTAACATTCATTCACTAAGAATACTAAACTACTAGGAGACTTGAAGCCACGTCCAAAAGAATATAGGATATTACCTTTATTATACTACCAAGCTATTGGAGTGATGGGTAGCCCGATTATTATTTAAAGAATAAAAATAAGTTTAAAAAATATTAAAATAAAATCTTGTTCTAAATAAACAACAAATATTAAATAATATCTCATCTTATTTCTTTTTGTCTTGTTCATCTTTTACATTTTTTCATTATTTTCTATTTCTTTTATTTTATTAATTGCTCTTATTTTTAGTCCTTTAAAGTAAAAAAAAATCACACTAATATTTCTTATATTACTATTATTTTTTCTCCTATATTCAAAGTTCTTATTATAGGTATACCCTTCATTTTTATGATTGTTTAATACATAGTTTTGTTAGTATGCTTTCATAATAAATAAATTTTATGCTTTAAAGCACTTATAAAAGATTTTATTGCCTTTGCACTATTTTATAATTTTAATAAATATATTTTACGATAAGATTTGTGATGTCCATGAATTATTTTGCGTATAATTTTTAATTTTAATACTAAAAACATTTGAAACCTACAAAAATACCATTGAATTATTGCATTTGTTTTGTTTATACTAAATTATTTTTTGTCTCATTTCTATTATCAACTATTTCATTTGTTTCATTTATATATTTTCGTTAATCTCCATCTAACGGCACAAATTTAGAACAACTTAGACAATTTAAATAGTAGATTTGGAACAATTAAAAGAGTTTAGTTGTTCTAAATTTAATACTTAATTATCTGATGTGTGACGTCATTAGATAGAGACTAACATGATGATATAAATAAAAAAAATACAATAATTGGGTGATATAAACTAGACAAAAAATAGTTCGATGGTATAAACAAAATAATTGCAGTAGTTTGATGGTATTTTTATAGATTTGCTCAAAAAAAATTCTTGTGCAACTGTGTTTGTTTGCAAAATAATATGTCACTGATAATATGTTTCCTTGTGACAGATATATAATGCTACTTCTCTGAAAAATCACTGATACCTTCAAATTTCTCTTCTTCTTTTTGCCTATAGTAGCATTTAGGTGTTGTGAAAATATGCAGTTGATTCCTTGGAGGAATGTAAAAATATATATGTTAGGAGTTTTGGTTCCTTATTGTTGGATGCAAGGGGTTCAAAGGCATATTTGAAAAATATGAAACAGATTAATTATGGTACTTTTTGAAGCATTGGGTCCCATTGTTATATTTGCATAAGTGAGGAGTGTATATGATATTTGACTATTTGTTCATTATTCATGTATGCATTAACGGTTTTTGTATTTTTCCTGTATCCTTGCACCTTTGAAATATTTTAATGATGAACATGACCTGAATTTGGTGGTTATTATTTGGTCTCTGCAGGACTTATTCTCTGTCTTTTTTGGAATCTAATAGCTGTTACTCTTGCATGGATTAAAGGGGAAGGTAAATAGAGTCTACTTCACCTGTTTTCTGCAGAAGCAGTATTCTCATAACTGATCTGATATTTTTAATTTGGCCGATCTTGATTAACTACTGTTATTGGTGCTAGGGGTGAAAATTTGGTTCCTTGCTGTTATTTATTTCATATCTGGAGTTCCAGGATCCTATGTATTGTGGTACCGTCCTTTGTATCGTGCTTTTAGGTAATTATGTTTTGAAACAGTTCATGTAATGTCATATTTTATCTATTGAATCACAACTGTAATTTTTTAAGGTCACGTGATTCTAACTGTTGGGAAACATTTGAGACTAAACTGAAGCAGAAAACATGAGCTTATTTAACCGGTGTTGATGGAATTATCCAGTACCATATTAGTGTTATAATATATCATAATCTCTGTAAATAATGATTCAATTAGATTGTTGTGACTAAATTTTGAAAAGAAAGAAACATTTTTTGACCATTTATGTGGTTTATTAGTCTTAGCAGTTACTCCCTTAATTTAAATGCAATCTTTTATTATCTTATAGGTCAGACAGTGCTTTTAAGTTTGGATGGTTTTTCCTATTTTATGTGGTAAGTATCATATTATTTTAGTTAATAGGTCTGTGATAGAGGTAAAGGATGGCATAAATCTCACTCTTACTTTCTAATTTGTTCTGCCTCCAGGTTCACATTGGCTTCTGCATCTATGCTGCAGTTGCTCCACCTATAATTTTCAGAGGAAAATCCTTCACGTACGTCCCTTATAGAACAAGATATACTTTCTTAACTGCAAGTTGATTTTACGTGAGTGTTTTTTTTTTGTTCATCCTCATAGCTCTATTGACCCCATCTTTATTGGGATTATAGTTTATTATTCTTCATGTATAATAAACTTTGCTGGTTTACTCTTCATGTGCTGATTATCTTTTGGTGTGTCTTTTGACAGTGGTATTCTGCCTGCTATTGACGTTGTTGGCGACAATGCCTTGGTTGGGGTAAGTATGCTTGAACTGGAGTACTTTTTTTTGCTGTGAAGTACTGGAGTAAACTTCACTATCCAAATGTAGTCTTGATATATTTTTATCCATTTAACTCAAATTCGTATCCCGGGAAAGCAGTGCACGCTGAACTAAATGAGAATATGGATGGAAGTGTTAGTAGTAATCAAAGGAAAAACAGGAAATGCAACTATTCTTGAATAGTTTCTGATTAAATTATGGAAGTGTTAGTGGTAATCAAAGGAAAAACAGGAAATGCAATTATTCTTGAATAATTTCTGATTAAATTACAGGATGAGTGAATATATATAAAACTGCAAATTAGAAAATTGCAAGAGCTAAGAAATTATAACTGAGTCTAGAATGTACCGAGTCCCGCATACCACACGGTGTCCAAATTTGTCCCCTTGCTGTGAACATTCGAAAAACAGTAGATAACTATCTCCTAAAATAAAACTGTAGTGTTAGGCACTAATTCTTCCAAAAATTCAAATTTGTGTGAGATAGATCCAACAATTCATTTATATTTTTAAAACTCTTCTTAAAGTATGGGTTATTTTATCTTTTTGCAAAGATCCATTATTTGAATTTTCTTCGAGAGTGGATTTCTTTGTCTTCTTGTAAGGACCATCAAACTTAAGAATTTTAATTTATTTTGGGTTGTCACATGGATTCAATCCCAAAACCTTACTGCTCTGATACCATATAAAAGTGTCAGGCACAAATTCTCTCAAAAGCTCAAGTTTGTGGGAAGTAGGCATAACGATTCATTTATACTCGTTAATAAAAACAATCTCCAAGTCAAGGTACGGTGTTTAGGGCGAATTGTTTCGTATATGAACTCTATTGTACTAGAGCAAAGGTTTCTGAGAATAGAAAGAAAACAGGTTGTGTTATATATTTTTGCAGTCCTTATGTCCCCCAGTAATATTCCAATAGGAGAGAAGATTTCATTATAATCAACTCTTTCGATCTACGAGAAACCCTATGAATGAGTCTTGCTTTGAACTTGTTGGGTTCAATCATTTCTCTATCTTCTTTTAACTTGATCAACCATCTACTTTCAACAATCTTTAGCATTAGGTGGTTTAAGTATCAACACCCAGGTTTCATTCTTCATAAGAGATTGATATCATCCATAGCTCTTATCCATTTGTTGAAATCCTTAGATGTCAGAGCTTTTTTATAAGTAGTTCGTTTATTATAATTAGGTTCAACACTAGCAATCAAGGCATAGTAAATCAAGTCAGTTTCAGCAAACCTCTTAGGATTCCTAATCTCTTCTTGTGCTCTATCTCTAGTAAGTTGATAATTGTGCAAGGAATTTTCTTTATGGCCCTCTATCACTTTAGTTAATTCAATAATGTTTCCATCTAACTGATATAAATTGTGGTAAAGTTTAGCAACATCTGGTGCGCTATCACCCACAGATACTCAAATTCCTCAATTGTGTATCATCATTTCTATATGGTTTCACCCCAACTAAGTGACTATTTCTTTTGGTCATATCAATTCTTTCACTATATTTCATCTTCACTATTAACATCAATGTTACCTGTGCCATATTCAAGATCATGTACAGTTGCATTTTCATTAAAATCACATTACTACTAATGATTGTTTTCTTTAGATCAGGACACCATAATTTGTACCCTTTAACACCTTTAAGGTACCCTATAAAGATGCACTTTCTATTTCTTGGTTGTAGTTTCCCTTCATTAATATAGACATAGGCAACACACTCAAAAATCCTTAAATAAGAGTAATTAGATGGCTTATCATATCACACCTCATCTAGTATTTTGAAGTCAATAGCACTTGTTGGAGATTTGTTGATTAATTGGAATGCAGTTTGGATTGTTTTTCCCCAGAAATGCTTAGGCAGTTTGGCATTTGACAATAGGCATCTAACAATTTCGAGCAAAGTCTTATTAAGACGTTCTGCAATTCCATTCTTTTGAGGAATCAACTTGACATGGCGATATCTCTCAATACCATTGTTCTTGCAATACTCAATAAATTCAACACTACAAAACACCATTTCATTGCTAATTATAAGCCTCTTAATCCTCTTATCTGTGTGATTTTCAACAAGTTCTTTCCATTGTTTAAATCTAGATAACACTACACATTTGCTTTTGATTACATAAACCCAATTCTTTCTTGAAAAGTCATATGTAAAAGTTAAGTACTTATTTCTATCAAGTGGAGTTGTTGTTGTAGCCCCCAAAGATTTGAATGAACATATTCTAATATACCCATTGTTGTGTGTGTACTCGACGTAAATTTGACTCTTTTTTGTTTTCCAACAATGCAGTGCTTACAAAGATCAATCAAGTGACCTTGTCACCACATAACAATCATTTTTTAGACAATTTAATGACTCTTCTATCACTTAAGTGATCAAGGTGCCTATGCCATAACATTGTTGTATCATTTGAATTACAAACAGTATCTGCAAGATTCATACTTGTATGACTTTCTAACAAAAGTCCACACTTTTTCACAACTTTTAAGAGAATTAAAGTTTCCTTCAAAAACTTCATTTTTCCTTCCTCAATTCTGATTGAATAGCCTGAATTGTCTGTCATTCCCAAAGAAATCAAATTTTTCTTAATCTTGGGCGCAAACCTTGCACCAATGAGTCTTTTCTAAGTCATCATGCAAAACCAACTTCACCTTTCCAATTTCTTCACTTTATACTTTGAGTTATACCCAAGTAGCACTTTACCAAGATCACTTTCTTCAAGATTCTATTTCTTGACAGGACATATATGAAAAGTGCAGCCTGAGTCAAGTATTTATTCTCTATTAGATTTCACAGTGGAGATAGACAATACACCTGAATCATCAAAAGCACCATAAACTAGATCACTTTCTCCATCACTTGCATTTTTCATTCCTTTCTTCGAGATTGAACAATCTCATCTAAAATGACCTTCTTTTTTACATGTCTAGTACTAAGTACCTCTTTTCTTTGATATTGCTATTCCCTTTGATTGTGATCGACCTTTCTTCTTAAATCCACTTTCTCTTTTATTAGACCTTCCACGAGTGAACAATGAATCCCCTTGTCCAGAATCCCTATTATCAGTTCTACCTAATTCTTTCTTTTCTTGTTTCAATTCAACATCTCTAGTTCTTAAAAAAGAGACAATTATATCAAACTTTAGCCCATGTCTCCTATATTGGAGAGCATTCTTGACTTCTCAAAAAACATTAGGAATTGAATTGAGCAATAAGATGGCTTGGTTTTCATTTAATAAATCTTCTCCACAAGTTCAATAGTCATTTGTTTCAACTCATCTAAGTTGCTTTCCAGGCTCTTTGAAGTATCAATTCTAAACCCAAACAGTTGCACCTTCAAGCTTATCCTACTTGACAAGGATTTTAGTAGATATAACTCATCTAGTTTCTTCCAAACTTCCAAGGCAGATCTATCTTTATTCATTTATCTAATAACATTGTCAACTATATTCAAAATTATACTAGTGTAATCAGGGTATTCAGGATCATTAGCAACACCTTCTGGTACTTCTTGTTGTACTAACAATGACCACATTTTTTGTTTCCACGGTCCATAGTCTCCAATGTTATCAAAGTTATCGATTTCATACTTTGAATAACCCAGCTTGCACAGTTTCAAAATCTAGAAAACACAAGAAACTTATTCAGATAAATGCAAAAGAAGATGAGTTGATCAAGCTCCTTTCAACAATACCAACTAAGCTCGAAACCCTTTGCAAGAGACCAAGTTCTGATACAGATTGTTAAGATAAACGCAATAAAATCCAACGAACCAAGGACATGGGAAAGTAAAACAATAGAGCAATACAAGACACTAAGGACTTTTATTGGGTTCAACACTCAAGATAAATGCTTAATCCATGGGAGGGAACCATCTCTCCAATCCACTATGATCTTCAATTGAATTACACTCAAGCAATCCTAAGAAGGTTTGCTCACACACTCTCAAGCCCTCACAATTGTACAAGAATTATACTTTTAAAATGATCACAAATGAACTCTCAAAATCATAATCACCAACTTAGCAATAAGGCTCTTTGTATAGACTGTTTTCAACAGCCTTAAAAAAGGCTAGTATTCCCTACTACTCCCCTTATGGTAAGCCCATTGCTAACTAACTTATAACTGCTTTGGCTGAGATATCTTCCCATGTGTGAGGGTGCACTACATTGGATGGGTAACAGTTTACACTTTTTATGTAGCTTGACCGTATTAACTTTAGCTTGTTTTGCATATTAGATCTTCTACTTCATCGGTTTTGGATTGTTCTGTTTGGAATCGATTGTCAGCATCTGGGTTATTCAGGTATAATTCGATTCAATCTCCATATAAATACAAATACTTTATGCTATTAAGCCACCATTTCTTTGTGTTCTCTTTCTTACCTTAGTTTTCCCCATAATTATCTTGATGTGCAGCAAGTATATGTGTATTTCCGAGGCAGTGGTAAGGCTGCTGCGATGAAGCGCGAAGCTGCAAGAGGAGCAATGAGGGCTGCACTATGATATTGCATTCATGCTGAGAAGGAAAAGCAGCTGATTGCTTTTGTGTATTGATGTAGGCTGTATGTCCTCAGCCACAAAAATTGCTGATATGTGTGACTCTTGTATTTGTTATTCTCACTTTCGTTACTAGATTTTATGTAGCCTCTGTAATTATTATAATGTACTCAGTTAATTTTTTTTCTTTCCCAAAACAACCATGTACTCAGTTTTACCATCGATCGTGATCTAATATGGGGTTTACCTTTCATTTAATTTTCAGCTACATGCAATGCACTGCACGGTCCTCTTTTACCTTAAGATCTACCCTCGTTTGTGTGCTCATGTAATGCAAATTAAGCTCCATTTTTTATGTTGATATGGTGTTCCTATCCAAAAATTTGATGAGTAGTAGCGCTCGTCCAGTCGTCTTAATTATATGCACAGTTGCTATTCTTATTTATCCTAACTTATAATAGAGGGAAGCATAATAGATACAGACAAGAAATACATCAAGATCATACTTTTGTAAAAAGGAGAAATAGAGACTGACTAATACCTACTTGTTAAATTATGAGTAATTTAGAAAAAAGTGGGTAAGATTTGCTATCGAGCTTTCACATATATGAATAGTATCTTATGTGGGGTTATTTGGATAGTTTATTATTGTAATTTACAAATAGGTTTTTTTAGTTTACTTTAAAAAAAGTTCGATAAAAGATAAATTAATTTGAGTATTTTTTAATTAAATTTGTCAAATAATTTACACATAATTTTATTTATAGGAGATTAGAGTTATCATTTTAATTATTATTTTTGTTATTCAATAAATATCCAATATTTTAGTGTGTTATTTTTTGTCTTATTCATTTTAAATTTTAATCTTTGTTTTATTATAAATTAAATAATAATATTTTATTATAAATTTTATTTAAATTTAACTTTTTGCTCGTTTATGGTCTATTTTACAATAATAATAATATGACAAAAAAATCTTTTTTCTATTCTAAAGGATCAATGATCACTTAAAACCTAACTTATAATACTTTGACGATCATTTTTATATAAAAGGAAGGGTTTAATACGTTAAGGGGTATCTATTTTTAATGTATTGGTATCTTTTATGTCTCGTATTAATAAAATATTTTATTTTAATACAATAATTTAAGTATTTGAATTATTTTAAAATATGTTATTTTTCTTTTGTTAGAATATGTCATATGATTATTAAGATCACCATTTTAATCTAAAGCTATATTGCCCAAAGCATTGCATTACATTAGGATTTGTAATTGTCAATCATGTAATAAATTTTGGGCTTGATCTTGAATATTTGAAACTTGATCCTCTTTTCATGTTCATAATAACCAAACTAATTTCATTCGAACAAATATTAATTCTTTTTTGTAAGAATTTAACTTTTAAATATAACTCTCTTCCAACAAAACTTCAAGAGATAGTTATCAAAGTCTAATCATTATATGTGTTTCTTTTTTCCTTTCTTAATGTTAAATTTACCACATAGATTCAAATATACTTTTACAAATGAAATTTAATTTATAAATACCAAAAAAGGATATTAATACTTAAATTGTGATATTGAAATAATTTTTTTAATAACATAAGACATAAATAGTATTAATGTATTAACATGTGTAACTCTACATGTTTGTTACATAGTACTAAATACTCTAGCTATATAATTTTTATATAATCATGTGTTTGACTATAAAATAAGACTGTATTTTACAGAATAAAAATGTCAAATTATGTAAAAATTTAATACCAATGATAAATGTATATATAAATCGTATTGAGCATTTTACTTAATTTATCTAAAATTTTAATTTTAAAATTATTTATCTTTATTTTTGTTTTCATCTCAAAATAAAAATATTATTTTAAAATATAAGAAAAATATAAAAAAATTAAATATTAATTTAAGTAATTTTTATAATGAAATTATTTTAATCGGTAAGAAACTACGTATAATAAGTTAAATATTATTTTAAATATAAATTTATATATTAAAATAATAATTATTAATTTTATTTAATTATATCATAGAGATTTTCATCGAATAATGAAAAAAATTATAATATTGAGGATAATTATAATACAATTAAATATAATTTAAATCATATAAATACATTTAATTTATCTAATTTAATGTATAAGCATGATACAAAGGTATCAAACCCTTTCTATGATATTAATAAGAGGAAAAAGCCTATGTTTTTAACTTTAAAATAAAATTGAAATAATATGTTACGATTTTATTAATAAACATAATTATAATTATATAATTTTACGATATATTTGTAGTGTATGAATATTAGAAAATAAAAGAAAGAAGAAAAATCGGAAAAGACGGGCATTTATTTTTTGGTTCAAATAATCATGACTCCTTTTGACTTATGGTAGGGAACAAAATGGCCATGTGTTTTTTAAGCAATATGTCTCTTATAAAATTTATTTTTATCTATTTTCTTCTATCATTTTTTTTTTGTCCGTGTCTTATCTCTTAAAGTTTTATCATTATCTTTATCTTCTTAGCAAAATTATAATAAGTTATTTAAACAAAAGAATCCAAATTTATAAAAAAATTATATTAAGTATAATATTTTAAATAATAAGTTATAATCATATTAATAAAATAAAAATAAAAATATATTTTAAAATTAAAAATTAAGATTTTTTTATAAAAACAATAAAAATAATACACTTAAAATTTATTATCACAAGAATAACACTATTTATTTCTAAATTTATATATTTTTATTATTAAAAAAAATTAACATATATTTTTTATTTTAAACGTAATTTAATTAGATGTTATTTAAATTCATTTAATATTAAAAATTATTTAATTAAATTTTATTTTTATTATTATAAATTTTAAAGATATTATTTTTATAATTTTTTTCTTCTAACTTCATTTAATTTTTGTTTATAAGGTATTTATAACCTAAAAAGGAATTTCAATTTTACTTTCGGAAAATACAATTTTTTTTGTTTTTTGTTTTTGTAATTTTATAAATTAAAATATTTCAAATATTTTAATCCTTGAAATGACAGTATGGATGATAGAGGAGAAAAAAAAAAACAATATGAACAGGAGGTGGTCAAGAGCGGCCAAAAGTAAAAACCAAGAGCAAGAAATATATATCTTATTAAATGCAACATTATTAAAATATATAAAAATTTATTAATTTTCAATTACTGTTATTATAAATTCATTAGTTATTTAAAAATATAAAAAAAAATTAAACGTCAAAAAAAAATCATAAAAAAGCACATAAACATAAATACACGTAATTATTAAATTATGATTAATTTAAATAACATATAAATCTTATATATATTTCTTAAAATTTTATATATTTTTTTCAATAATTAATAAATTTGTAATAACTTTCATATCTTTGAAACCATTTTTCCCCACAATTAAGTATCGAGTCACTATCAAAAGTGAGAACAATAGAGTAAAACTCCTATATATAATAGAACCCACGTAAACCCAATAATCAGAGTTCAAAGAACTTGCATTTCTTCACTTGTGTGCGAAAACAGAGCAATCCATTTGATTCCACAAAATTAAATAAAATTTCCAGAGATGGGTAGTCATAAAACTAGGGTTATGGATCAAAATGGTGGAAATTTATCCCAAAGGTTTTCTAGTCGTCTGATCCCAAAGCGTGGACAGGTGAAACTGGGCATTGTGACGGGTCTGTTCCAGTCTTTCTCTTCTGTTTTCTCTTCCACTAGCACTTGTGTAGGTGGACCTGGACTAACTTCTCATCGTTTCCCTGCTAATCCGAACTTTGCTAATGGAGAATAAGAAACAAGGGAAACTTTATGGAAATTAATGGAAGATTTTGAAGGATGCTCCGTTTTGTTCTTGCAATTAGGAGACTCTGTACAAATGGTTTTTCTAGATTTTCATATCTGTCGTCTGTTTTTTGGCTTGTCACTGAATGTGTTTTTTTTTTCAGTGGAAATTTTGGTTGTGTTTGGGTCACATTGTTATAGTCTATTTTCTAGATTCTTGGTAGTTCGGAATCTTATGAGCTGCGAAACTTTTGTTTTGGATCTGAAATTTATGTAAGGTTTGAGTAACAATATAAAAAAGGTTATTTAAATTTTTAAAACATATAATTTATTTTTTAAATTTTTAAAATCTTATAATTTAGTAATCAAATTTTTAAAATTTTATACATAAATTTTAACTTAATTATTAAAATAAATATTTTTGAATCAAAAATTTAAAATTTATGTGTAAAATTTTAAAAATTTGAAAGATTAAATAATAAGATTCAAAAATTTCAAATATATGTGTAAAGTTTAAAAAATTTAAAAATTAAATTATATATTTTAAAAATTTAAAAATAAATTTTATTAAAATTTTAAAATCAATCATATAACTTAACAAGTAATGAAATTTGATATTTTGACTATTATAAAATTACATTTTTTAATGGATAAAATATATATCATCAAACTATTATAAAAATTATAAATATATTATTTAATTTTTTAATAAAAATAACATTTACATATACTTAATGATATATATTTATTATTATTATAATAAATTTATTATATTATTATTGATACAATTTTTTATTAGTTATATAAATTTACGATTGAAAATATAATATAATGATATATTTATATCATTAATTAAACTTGAATGTTATTTTTTAAAAAGTGGATATTTATTTTCAAAAATCAACAAAACAACCCAAGTTCAAGATCAAACCGAACTTATGTATATATTGATTTTTTTAAATATATTTTTAATTATTACTCTATATATTATAATTTTGTATTTTTTAAAATTTTAAATATAAACTTAATCAATAAGATCTCCCATTCAAACACTCACAGCTAATCTCATTATACATGTTTTACATCTCGTTTAAGTCACTCTCAAATTAGTCCAAAATCTTTAAATTAATAATTTTTTCTTACATTATTATATAGACTATATGTTCCTGATTCGTAATACGAGATTTCAACTAGATTTATAACTCCATCTGATGTTCGATAAATTGTTAATACCTACAAGAATCATTTTATATTTTTCTAGTGATAAGAGATTAAGTAAATAAAATGTATAATGTTAATAACTTTCAAGTTATTATATAGTATATCTTTTCTATTTCAATAAGATGAGACTTTTATATTACATTATAATTATACATCTAAAATCACTGAACCAACTTTTCTCAAACTGACCTTATAGGTTGGCTTAAAGATTAATTTTTTGAAGTCATAGGTCGGTTAAGATTTTATATTTTTCAAAACTATTAAGATGATGTCGGTTTATAAATTGGCGTACACACCAACCTATGTCAACCTCTACTATTTTTATCACTCAGTAAAATTAGAAGATGTATTATAATTTTTATGATAATTTGATGGTATTTATCACGAGGGTCTTAACACCATTACTCACAAACACATATGAAGCTTGAAGACTTCACTTTACACCTGTAACCTATACACACGAAACAAACACACATATTATGAACGTATAATATAGATACATCGTGTAGTCAAATACCATATACTATCATGTTACCCCTATCCAGGTGAACACGATAGGAAAACAATACATGAAAAGTACATAACTACCCCTAACCCATGCAACATTCCCTTTAGAAGTGATTGGCTACTCCGATGTAGACTTCATTGGCTATGTTGATTCAAACAAATCAACATTTGGTTATATTTTCATGCTTGTTGGTAGATCCGTGTCTTAGAGGAGTGCGAAGTAGATCTTGACTGCTACTTCCACCATGGAGGTTGAGTTCGTGTCATGCTTTAAGGCTACATCAAATAGTATATGGTTGAACAGTTTTATTTTTGAGCTTAGAGTAATTAACTCTATTTCTAGGCCATTGAGATTATACTATGACAACTCATCTGTTGTGTTTATGGTTAAGAACAACAAGAGCAGTAGTCGTAGTAGGCATATCGACATCAAATACTTCCATAAGAGAACGTGTTAAGGAAAAGAAAGTGGTCATTGAGCATGTTGGTACTGAGTTGATGATTGTTGATCCTTTGACTAAGAGCATGATACCACTGAAATTTAAGGATCATGTAGAGAAATGAGACTTGGTTTCACTTTGTAAATGTATATATACAGTTTATTACTGAAACTCTTATATATTATTATATTTTCTCATATTCATATGCACCTTAATTTATTTGAGAAAATATATTTATATAGGACCAAGAATAAATATATGATTTATTCATTAAGTTTTGTTACCACATAAATTGTAATACTTGAGAAATTAAATACATTGTAATACATGAAAAATAATACTCGCTCTTAGAAGACCTATCGTCATGATTCATGTGTTTATTTCTTAAGAAAGATAATCGATGAGATTAAGCTGAACGTTTGGACCAACTAGGAGAATGTAATTGATTCGTTTCTATTCTCCATTTTTCAATTTTAATCCATTTTTTTAATGGATCATTTAATCGTCAAAATGTTTCTATCATTAAAGAGTCATAACTCATCAATTATGACTAAAAGTTGGTAACTATGCCGATGTTTTGATGGGAAGCACAACTATAAAAAAAAGTTGTTATGGTCCCTTAACTCAACACATAATTTTCATTGCAATACACCATCTAATCTGAGTCTTGTTGAGAACTTAGAAAATCCAAACATAGAAAGCAAAACAGTTTGTTTGTTTAACAACTTAAAGAACAATTTCAATGATTAGAGTTAAGATTCTTTATTTTATAAGTTTTCGATCCTTTTAATTTATTTATTCTGCTTTTAAATCATAAATTATGCTTACACAAAAATTTCAGAGCTGGTTAATACGCCTTAAGAACCTTAGAGCTTCCTTATCAATTATTTTTCTTTCTTACTTTTCTCTAGGTCATTTTCTCTAGTATCAAGCATGATGATTATTATTCTCTTCCAACTGTTATCAAAGTGATAATGTGAAAGCCCAAAAAGTTCACTAAATTTTACGTTGGATGAACATGCAGCTCGCTTGTTATTTTTCGTTAGGGACATGACTTGTAGTAAATGAGGTATTTGTTTCAGAACTGTTTGACAAATATGGGACAGATGAATTGGGCCCAAAGGCTCAAGTTGTTTAAAATACCATGTTGAAAAAAGATGAAATTTAATTAAAAAATTTTGTTGGGAAATGTGCCTTGTCCCACATTGTTTTTTTATATTATTTTAAAGAGGTATAAATAGTGAGGAGTTGGCTATTGGGATTGGGCCCCAAGGGGCACCCACTTTTGTGGAAGGGGAGAGGACCTAGGCAAATGTGATACCACACACGCGCACGCGCGCGCCGCCGCCGCCGCCGTCCGTCCGTCCGACCGACCGGCCGTGCCGTGCCGAGCCGAGCCGAGTCCGAGTCCGAGTCCGAGTACGAGTGCGTGTGCGTGTGCGTGTGTGTGAGGTGAGGTGGTATTTTCCTTTTTTGGTAAAATATTCTTTTAAGGAAAATTTTTACACTTACAAAATGGTTGTTATATATATATATATATTTTATGATCGTTATTTTCTTTTATTAAGAATATGACCGTTTGTCTTCTTTATTCAGAAAAAAGAGCCGTTATTTTCTTTTATTAAGAATATGACCGTTTGTCCCAAATTATATCCGTTATCCGTTACTCGTCTTTAATCTGAAAATGGTCGTTACTCTTCATTACTCAGAATGGCCGTTACACTCTTAATTCCTAGACATTACCGTTTTATTCATAATTACCACACGGTTTCTAAAGTCTATAAAAGGAGGGCTTCAGCTCTCATTTGAAACACAACAATTCGCAATCATCTCCCTACGAAAAAAATTCTCTCCACAATTTCTAAGTTTTTTTTTTTTTTTGTTTTAGTTTTCCGAGCAACAAATTTTCAGGTGTAGCATTCCAGTCTTCATCAGTGCAGTGAAGTTCTGAGACAGAGATTAAGATTCTGGGCTGTTTTATCCTGGGGACGACGAGGCTGTGTTTGCTTGCATAAATTGGGCAGAGCCGCGAAACGTCTTAAAGAGAGCGACCTAGTCCGCGACTCAACCCAAGCAGTTACTTTCAAGTTATCGGTAATATTGTTCCTACACTGTTTTTATAAACTTGCATCAACAATTTTAAGACGTTATTCAATCTGCCATGTCTCTTGAAATGCTAATCATTGATCTCAACAAACCATTCCGTTTTGAGGGATTACACTTTAAAAGATGGAGACAAAAAATGTTGTTTTTCTTAACCATGAAAAAAGTCGTTTACGCTCTTTACTACCGAAAAACCAATACGGTCAATCCTTCTACCGAATTTGAAACTAAAGTTTTAGACGCTGGATTGAAAATGATTTTCTATGCAAAAACTATATTCTTAATGGTTTAGTGATGATTTGTATGATTATTATAAGCGTGATAAGTCTGCTAAGGAAATTTGGGAAGCACTTCAAAAAGAAATACGACACCGAGGAAGCCGGTACTAAGAAGTATCTTTGTTAGTAGATACATGAAGTTTCAAATGATTGATGGCAAATCGGTGGAAGCTCAATCACATGAACTATGAAGATAGCACACGAAATAACTTCAAGGTATGACTTTAGATGAACAATTTCAAGTAGTGTTATAATAGATAAATTACCCCACGCTTGGAAAGATTTTAAGAATACACTTAGGCATAAAACTAAGGAATTTTCTTTAGAAAGTCTTATAACCCGTTTAAGAATAGAAGAAGAAGCTCGAAAACAAGACCAAAGAGATGAAGTACTCGTAGTCTCAAATAATAGTACCAATAAGAAACCCTCATCTACAATTAAAACCTAAAGGTAGAAATATGAAAACTCATAATCGTAGTAACAATCAAAACCGCAACCACCAAAATAGAAATAGAAACTATCCTCCCGTAATGGACCTCAACCCCTTAAGGAATAACACATTCATGTGTTATAGTTGTAATAGACCTGGCCACTTGGCTAGGAACCGCCGAACAGAATCGTCCCCGCCCACAGCAAACCTTACCGAAGATCAACTTATTGCTATGATATCTCAAGTCAATTTTGTTGGTGGATCCGAGGGGTGGTGGATAGACACCGGTGCTTCTCGCCATGTTTGCTATGATCGAGACATGTTCAAATCCTATTCGATTCGAGGATAAGAAAGTCTTCTTGGGTGACTCCCACTCCACTAAAGTTCTTGCATCTTGGTGAGGTGGTTTTGAAGTTTACCTCTGGAAAGACCGTCATCTTGAAGGATGTCCCGCATACTCCGTAGATGAGAAAGAATTTAGTTTCGTGCTATCTTCTTAACAAAGCTAGGTTTACTCAAACTATAGTGGCCGATTTATATACTATAACTAAAAATAATATATTTGTTGGGAAAGTGGTACGCCACCGATGGCATGTTCAAATTAAATGTTGAAATTAATAAAACCTCTTCTTCTCGCTTTATATGTTGAGTTCTTTTAATATTTGGCATGCTAGACTTTGTCATGTTAATAAACGCATAATAAAGAACATGAGTAGCTTAGAACTAATTCCTAAACTATCTTTAAATGATTTTGAAAAATGTGAATTTTGTAGTCAAGCTAAAATAACCAAAACTTCACATAAATCAAGAGTTAGAGAATCTGAACCTTTAGAATTAATTCATTCGATATATGTGAACTTGATGGAAATTTAACAAGAAATGGAAAACGCTATTTTATAACTTTTATAGATGACTGCTCGTATTACACTTATGTATATCTAATGAAAAATAAAAGTGAAGCATTTGATATGTTTAAAATATTTATGACCGAGATTGAAAATCAACTTAACGTAAAAATAAAAAGGTTTCAAGTGATAGAGGCAACCGAATATGATTCCAATATCTTCAATGATTTTTATAAAACTCATGGAATCATTCATGAAAAACTGCACCTTATTCTCCCGAAATGAATGGCAAAGCCGAAAGAAAAAATAGAACTTTTACCGAATCAGCTTGTTGCAATTTTATTAAACTCTGGTCGCTCCCATCAAGGGGAGAAATTTTATTAACTGTCACATGTGCTAAATAGAGTGCCTAAATCTACAAATAAAATTTCACCCTATGAAATTTTGAAAAATAAGAAACCTAATTTAACTTATTTTAAAACTTGGGGTTGTTTAGCCTATGTTAGAATCCCTGATCCTAAAAGAAATAAACTTGCTAGTAGAGCATATGAATGTGTATTCATAGGATACGCTGTGAATAGTAAAGCTTATAAATTCTATGACTTAAAAGATCGTAGTTATAGAATCAAATGATGCTGACTTCTATGAATATAGGTTTCCCTTTAAATTTAAGAATAGTGGGGGCTCGTCGTCTAGTAATTTACCTATAACTAAAACTAGTGAACAAACTGAAGAATTAAACACTGAAATTAGAAGAAGTAAACGAGCTCGAACACTTAAGGATTTTGGGTCTGATTTTTATGCTTATACCTTAGAGGAAGATCCCCAAACTATTAAAGAAGCATTATCTTCTTTAGATGCCAACTTATGGGAAGAAGCCATAAATGATGAAATGGACTCACTTGAGTATAATAAGACTTGGCATTTAGTTGACTTACCTCCTGGTTGCAAAACCATTGGATGTAAATGGATACTAAAAAGAAATTGAAACCTGATGGTACTATTGAAAAATATAAAGCTCGTCTTGTACTTAAAGGATATAGGCAAAGGGAAAATGTAAATTTCTTTGATACTTTTTTACCACTAACACGAATAAATTCCATACGTCTACTTTTCTCTCTCATTGCTATCCATGATTTAGTAGTACATCAAATGGATGTTAAACCGCTTTCTTAAATGGTGATTTAGAAGAAGAAATTTATATGGATCAACCTGAAGGTTTTGTTATCCCAGGTCAAGAAAATAAAGTTTGTAAATTAGATAAATCTCTTTATGGTCTAAAACAAGCACCTAAGCAATGGCATGAAAAATTTGATAATCTAGTTATCTCACATGGATTCAAAATAAATGAAAGTGACAAATGCATTTATTATAAATTAGAAGATAATATGTGCACTATTATATGTTTATATGTGAATGACATGCTTATTTTTGGATCAAATATTTATGTTGTGAATAATGTCAAAATGTTGTTAAGAGCTAATTTTGATATGAAAGATCTTGGAGAAGCGAGTGTAATCCTTGGTATAAAAATAACTAGGTGTGAAAAGGTAATTTCTCTAGATCAATCTCACTACATTGAGAAGCTCTTAAAGAAATATAATTACTTTAATCGTAAACTGCATGTACTCCTTATGATCCTAGTGTAAAGTTGTTCAAGAACACCGGAGACGGTGTTAGACAAACCGAGTACGCGAGCATCATTGGTAGCTTACGTTACGCCATCGATTGCACTAGACCGTACATAGCTTATGTTGTGGGACTACTATGTAGGTTTACCAGTAGACCTAGTATAGAGCATTGGAATGCTATTGAAAGGGTTATGAGATACCTTAAGAGAACTATGAACCTTGGATTACATTATAAAAAGTTTCCCGTTGTTTTAGAAGGATACAGCGATGCAGATTGGAACACTTTATCAGAAGACTCCAAAGCAACTAGTGGCTATATTTTTAACATAGCTGGTGGAGCTGTTTCCTGGAAGTCTAAGAAACAAACAATATTGGCTCAATCTACAATGGAGTCTGAAATGATAGCACTAGCCACTGCTAGTGAAGAAGCAGGTTGGCTAAGAAGTTTGTTAGCTGAGATCCCTTTATGGGAAAGACCGATACCAGCTGTCTTGATCCACAGCGATAGTACCGCGGCTATTGCAAAGATTCAGAACCGTTACTACAACGGCAAGAGACGACAGATACGTCGTAAGCATAGTACTGTTAGAGAATTTCTCTCAACGGGAGCAGTAAGAGTGGATCATGTACGTTCTGATGAAAATTTGGCAGATCCTTTGACGAAAGGATTACCAAGAGAGAAGGTTTTCAAAACCTCAAAAGGAATGGGATTAATGCCCTTAGAATGAAGAGTCACTTATGATGGTAACCCAACTTATAGACTGGAGATCCCAAGAAATAAGTTCAAAGGGTAATAACAAATCATGAAGTGATATGAGATGTATCATGTTATTTATTAAATCCCATTCTATATTGTTAGAAGCATGAAGTCCTGAAGCGATAGAAAAGGATGAGTTAATTGTTAAACTCTTAATGAGTTCTATACTCTATGTGGAGTAGAGTACATAGCTACAGGAGTACTCTTGATAGACTCACCTATGTGAATGTGGAAGTGTGGCCGCTTCCTATGGAAATTTTTTTTTTTTTTTTTGGGCAAAAATTTACTAGAGCGTTCACTATACTGGGATACACGTGCATGGCCGTAAAGCACGGGCTTTTTCGAACTACACCTTGGAAAGGTTGTGTGTGTGATGATTGTTAGAGATAGAGTTCAAAACTATGAGTTACTCTAGTATATTCTAAAGCATCAACACTATGCAAAGGTTCAAGTCGATAGACACCTTTTCGCTTATGCACAATCTTATAATTTTAATTGATCGGTTGCTCGATGAAAATTATTTTTATATAAAATTCAAGTGGGGGATTGTTGAAAAAAGATGAAATTTAATTAAAAAATTTTGTTGGGAAATGTGCCTTGTCCCACATTGTTTTTTTATATTATTTTAAAGAGGTATAAATAGTGAAGAGTTGGCTATTGTGATTGGGCCTTGGGCACCCACTTTTGTGGAAGGAGAGGACCTAGACAAATGTGATACCACACACGCGCACGCTGCTGGCCGTCAGCTGCCGTCCGTCCGTCCGACCGACCGGCCGTGCCGTGCCGAGCCGAGCCGAGTCCGAGTCCGAGTCCGAGTCCGAGTACGAGTGCGTGTGCGTGTGCGTGTGTGTGAGGTGAGGTGGTATTTTCCTTTTTTGGTAAAATATTCTTTTAAGGAAAATTTTTACACTTACAAAATGGTTGTTATATATATATATATATTTTATGATCGTTATTTTCTTTTATTAAGAATATGACCGTTTGTCTTCTTTATTCAGAAAAAAGAGCCGTTATTTTCTTTTATTAAGAATATGACCGTTTGTCCCAAATTATATCCGTTATCCGTTACTGCCTTTAATCTGAAAATGGTCGTTACTCTTCATTACTCAGAATGGCCGTTACACTCTTAATTCCTAGACATTACCGTTTTATTCATAATTACCACACGGTTTCTAAAGTCTATAAAAGGAGGGCTTAAGCTCTCATTTGAAACACAACAATTCGCAATCATCTCCCTACGAAAAAAATTCTCTCCACAATTTCTAAGTTTTTTTTTTTTTTTGTTTTAGTTTTCCGAGCAACAAATTTTCAGGTGTAGCATTCCCTTTCATCAACAAGTTAAGTTCGAGACAGATTAAGATTCTGTTTTATCCTGGGGACGACGAGGCTGTGTTTGCTTGCATAAATTGGGCAGAGCCGCGAAACGTCTTAAAGAGAGCGACCTAGTCCGCGACTCAACCCAAGCAGTTACTTTCAAGTTATCGGTAATATTGTTCCTACACTGTTTTTATAAACTTGCATCAACATACCAGAGTCAGATTGAAAACTTGGAGACAATTACATAGACGCAGTTTGAATGCAGACCAGTCTCTTCTGGTAAGAAGTAATTAGCTTGAAAAACAGAAGAAAGTATATTGCCCACATTTTGAACAGATAGGATTTAGGAGGATGTTTTTGAAAAATGAGCGTTTCGATGTCAAAGCTTTTAACTGGAGTCATAAGTTTCATGATTTTAAAAATTTTACACTTTAATCTTATATTTTTGTTGTAAAATATGTATTTTAATCTTATTTTTTAAAAAAATTTATAATTAAAGTTTATATATTTTTTTAAAGTTATAAAATTAAAATATTAGAGTAAAAAATACGGAAAAAAGGTAGAAAGATAGGTGTAGGAGAGAAATAATTGCAAAAATGTGGCAAAATGGGTCAAGGAAGAATGGTCACTTAAAAGTTCATTTTGGTAGGTATGTGTCTTAAATAAAAAAATAATAATAAAAAAATATATTTTGCAGCAGGGTTATTTATTGAGCCAACTGCCCCAAAGGCGAAAGCATACGACAATTAAGAAATTGTCGGTTGATTTTGAACAAGATTATGTAGAAATCTATGAATAATTAATATAAGTCGATGCAGTGGTGTTAACATAAAACGGTAAAATAGTATACATTTATATATTTGGGTTAATTTATGCCCATAATAGGTTGATATAAATATATTAAAAATATTTATTTAATTATAATTATATTTATAATTATTATTCATTATCTTTTTAATTATAATTATACATATAATATATAGATAATAGAAAAAGTCTAATATTTGACATATTTTTATCGTTATTTATACATTGAGATAATTATAATTAAATAAATATTTTTAATTATTTATATATATAATAAACATAAAATATAATTAATTTTATATATTTTCTATATTCTATAACAAAACACTTAAAAAAAATTTTAAGTTAGCATTTAGTGTAGTAAATTTTAGTGTATTGCCTTTATTATGTTTTTCCCCCTCCCTCCAAGAGTATTACTGTATGACCCCAAATCATATGACACATCTAAGCTTTGCCAACTTATTCATACTTCGTTCTGAGTTACTTTAATACCACCTATGTGAGATTTAACTTTTATAGGAAAAAAAATTGAAATTAAAGTTTCAATATACATAATTATGTGAAGAATACATTAATTATTGATTTGTTATCATTTTTTATTTAATACAAAAAACCTTAAATACTCATTTTTTTTAAAATATTAAAAAATAATATTAATAATATAAATATAATTATTTTTTTATTATTATCATATAAAAATGAAAATTTTTAATGACATCTTTACTTTTAATACATTTTTACGTATAGTTAACTTTTGTAAAAAAGTAGTTATATTTTTTATTTTTGACTTAATATTATTAATATTATTGGAAGATTAACTACATTAATTTTCTATCCATCAATGTATTTTTACCTTTCTATAACTACATTATCAAATTAGGAGCTAGTTATTAATTCATATATAATATTGATTAAAATCTTTAATTCATTATCATAATATTATGTTATTTATATCTTTATTTTTTGTTTATCAATATTATAAATTGATATAAGTAAATATTTAAATATTTAAGATTCTTAATTGACTTAAAAGTTATAATTATTATACCTAAATTTAATAGATGTACCACGGCCTTCCCTTCCGTTCGCCTTTTCTTGTTACATCGATTATGCTTCAGTTTTTCTTAAACTTTGACATCTTCTTAATAATGGTGATCATTCTACATTCGTACATCATAAATGATGTCCAATTTATACTTACTAGAAAGGAGTGAATGCAATCCATATTATTCATAATATAATAATTATTTTAATTTTAAGGTCAATTGAGAATCTTGAAAATATTTTTAACCGTTTATAATTATTGGGTACATAATTATTGGTTAGGATTTCTGGATATAAAGGTTGTTAGAAGCTGTATTTTTTGAATTGTGTGCTAGCTTTTTTCTGTATACTCAAATAAAAATAAGGGTTCCTTTTATAACACAAAAAATCGCTATTTACAAGCTGAGAATTACTATTTTATCTTTACTTTAATAATTCATCTATTTTACTACTTTTTGGCTTATCAATTTCAACCATTGTTTTTTCTTAGCACATGCTGCCAATTAAATATGTACGTACTACATCTTTATTTTCCTTTGTCATCTTCTACTGATAGTTTTTTCTCTTTATTCATCTTTATCATTTTTTATTGACAGTTTTTTGGATGACATTGATAATGATGCATCTTTGTCTTCTTGATCTTTGATGTAGTAAATGCACATGTGATCTTTGATGGATTTTTTGCTATAGAAGTAGAATACCTTCCTTATTTCTTAACCAATTTTCAGGTTATTGTTGTTAAAATTTGTCTCAAATTTGGTGATTTTTTCACTATCTTCTTTAGTGAGAACTATATTACTATAGTAAGTGATAATGACTTTTCTAGTTGAGTAAATTACTTTGATCTCAGTATAATTATTAATTTTTTTGAGTTCATAGTTAATTTGACTTAATATTTGACCTTTTAATACATAAAGTTTATATGTATTGAATTCCTTTTCTAGAAGTATCCATGGTTTAGAAACTTCTATATTTGTGTTGAAAATTCTTAGCTTGATAAAGTGATAGGGATTGTTACATCTTTCCTCATCCTAATCCATTAGTGAATTGAATAATCTGAGATAAATAAGTTTGTCACCTACTTTTATCTTTTTCTTGAAGTTCATGATTACTTTTTTGAAATTTTTCGAAAAATAATTTAATTCACTTAAATTAATTCTTGGATATATGTTTTCTATTAGTCATGCAAGGAAAGCTTTGTAAACAAATAATGGATCAATTCCTTCTAAAATGTTGAATTTACTCCATGTAGGGAATTCTTTTTCTATAATACAGAACTTCATACTAGGGGTGTCCATGGTCCGGTCCGGTCCAATTTTTCCCAAAAAAAATTTAACCAAACTGGACCGTTCATATTACTCGAACCGGACCGGACCGGATCGGACCGTTTGAAACGGTTTTAAGAAATAAAAACCAGACCGGACCGTTTGATTTATAAAACGGTTTGGTTCCCGGTTTGGTCAGATTTTTTTTATAATTTAATGAAGAATAATGTGAAATTTTTAATATATTATTAAACTGGTCCGGTCCGGTTCGAACGGTTTAAAATTAGTACAAATCGAACCGGACCGTTTGATTAGTAAAATCGTTCGGTTTGGTCCGGTTTTACAGTTTGGTCCGGTCCGGTCCGGTTTATGGACACCCCACTTCATACCTTCTATGTGTTCCTGAGTATATTTTCTAGTCAAGTTGTAGTGACTCAACCATTGTGATTTGTTGAGATTTCTATATTGATCATTTTCATCTTCAATGACTAATGAATTTTTAGGAGATGTTTTCCTGAATAGCACTGTATGCCTTACTATCTTAAATATTTATGGGAGAGATGCGTCTTGAAATAGTATTGGGAGCCGTACGATTTTTTTTAGAATTGTCAACCTGTTTTGTACTATTTGTTGTTGTTGTAATGTTGTAGAGTAATTTCTTACTATCTCATATGAAGTTATTAGTTTTGGCACATTATAATTAGCATAAATGCCATCAGCCTATATTCTATTGGTGAAGGCTCTATGAGTTATTAGTTACTCCACTAAACCCGAGAATATATTTACTTGCTTTTGTTTAACTATTGTATAGATTCTTGATTTTAGGCCACTAAAGACCACATCAGTCCTTTTCTATTTCTCTTTTTTTGCTTCATCAGCTCAATTGAACTTTTCATTTTTATTTCAGAAGTGTTACTCTCTTTCGAACTGTTAGGTTCTTCATTTTCATCTTGAATCTTTCTTTAGAAATTTTACTTTCTTTAGATTAAATTTTAGATGGGAATTCATTTTTGGAGTTTTTGGATTTTAAGAGTTGTTTTCAACAATTAAGTTCTTCTTGTTTATTTCCTATCTCTATAAGAGACTTCTCATGGTATAAAAGCTCAAGTTGTTTCTAAATAATTTTTATCTCCTTTTTTTTATCTTGATATCAAGATGTTTCATTCTTACAAGCATAAAAATTATTAACAGTGTTAATTCTCTAGTAATAACATATGTTAAATTATTCTTGTTTCTTGAAAAATGTTAAATATTAAATTTATAGTGGTTAAACCATTGTTGTCATCTGACTAATATTACATGTTATTACAAACAAAAAATATTGATTCCCAATATTATTGTGAAGCATACATTTCAATTATCATTTTATCATTTAGACTTGAATAGTATAAAATTGGTAAAAAATTTACTTATGTTTTTACCTTATCCATATACAAAATATCTTGTTATGTCCACTTCCAAATATTATCTTCTTCTTTTTTCAATTTTGCTTGTAAGGATTTTTGAATTTCTACAAATTTCTTGATATATACTTCAACATATGTTAGACATCCTAGGAATCTTTACAATTGATTTTTTTTCTTTCAATTTACTAGAAAATCTTTGAATGTTATCTAGTACATGGGATTGTAGATTATATTTTCTACCTTCAATTTACACCCCTAAATGCTTAATTTTATACTAAGCAATCACTACTTTTTTTTAGAAATTATAATGTCTTCTTTCCTACATTCTTGTGAAATATTAACAAATAATTAATTACTAAAAAACAAAATATTATATATATAAACATAATAAATATTGTGTAATTTCTTAAAGATGTTATTCATATATCTTTGAAAGATACTTAGAACATATTTTAATCCAAATGATATAACAGTATATTGAAATCGTCCTCAGGGACAACTAAATACCGTTAATTTTTGAGATTTTTCATCTAATCTTATTTACCAAAATCTACTTTTGCAATCAAAACTCAAAAATTATTATTTTCCTTTTATTAATGATAATAGTTCTTTTTCTTTGGAATAAAGTATCAATCATCAATGATTTCTTTATTCAATGTTTTGAAGTTTATTACCATTCTCTTTTTTGCTATTCTTTTCTCGGTTTATTTTCGACTAAGAATGCTGAACTTGAGTGAGCTGAATTACTTGGTATTATGAATTTTAGTTTTAAAATTTCTTCAGCTTATTTTTAAATTAAATCACATCTTTTAGAATATAAATAATTGATTTTACTTTTAAATCTCTTAGTTTTATGTTAATAATTATTTTAGATTTATTAATTTTTGGATTTAAAGGATTGTCTAAGTTTATTGCTTGTAATAATTTTCTAATATCTACTAGGGTTTTATCTTTATGTATTTCATTAAGAAATTTTTTTTGTTTATGTTCTATATCTAATGAAGTATTTTATAAATAAGATTTGTATTGCTTTGTATCTATCTCAATACCTTTTAGCCTTTTATGCTGTTGCATAAAAATTGAGTTTGATATAGCCAAAAATTTCTTACTTTTGTTACATATATGATTTTACCATATATTGTTATTAGACTTATTTTGTCTAAATATTCTATAAAAGGTTGATATAAGTTTAGAAAATTATTTCCTATTAATAAATCAACTCATATTTCTTGTTGATATGTGATAAGAATATGAAAATTTTCTCCTCTTATTATTATATCTGTATCTTTTAAAACCTTATTAAGATTGATTGTAGTATTATTAGTAATTTTTACAATTAAATCTTTTGATGTCTGTTTTCAATGTTCTTTTGGAAATACATATTTACTTGCTACATGCATACTATCTCTTGTATCTATATATGCATGTAAATGATAGTTGGCATAACCGTTAAATTTCAATCCTATCTCAATATAGGTACTGTATGAATTTGTAATTCGATACAAATCATTCATTTTATGATGAAAAGTACTTATATTTTAATTCAGTTATTTCTTCTTCAATTTCCTCTAATAGATAAATACTCTAAGTATCATCTATATTTGATTACTCAATAAGTTATAGTTTCATCTTAAAAGTTTTTCTAAGATTTTTGCTTTATGTGAAAATTTCTTTTTGAATTCTTTATTATCTTAAAGCCTACTAAGATATTCATTGGCATAATGTCTTTTTTTATTGCAGATACAATACTTGTATTTCTTTTTTCCTAAAGGACAATCATTTTTATTTTCAGGAGGTTTATACATTTTTCTTCTAAAATATCTTTTTCTATAAGATTCACTATTAAATATTATTTTATAATTTTAGAAATCTTATTTCCTGAATTTAGATCTTTTAAATGTTTTGTAGTTTTTATATTTTTTATATTTCTATTTGTAGAGTTTTATATTACATTTATATTTTTATAGCATTTTAAAATCTCTTGTATCATAATAGATTTTATCATTTTTTTCTTATTTGTTTATATTATTTTCTTTCTTGGCATTTTATATCCAACTTTTGAGACTTATTATTCTTCCTTCTAAGGTGTCTAGTATGATTTCCCTATTTCTTTTATTCCAATCTTCTGTTAAGGTTTTGTGTAATATTTCAGGTGGTCTTTTTTTTAAAAAAATTTCTTATAAATTGTTTGCATAGATGGTGATAATTTATGATAATACATTTTATATTGACAAATAAAAGATTTTTTTATAACATATGTTATAAATTTTCATATTTGTTAAATTCTATTTGGCTTCATTAATTTCGTTTTCATTGGATACAGTGATAGTTCTTCCTTTATTTTCTCTAATAAATTCTTTGTATATTTCATTTACTACAATACTTAAATATTCTATTATTGTGGAAGCATTCCCTTACATTAATAAATGTTGTTGATCTATTAAATAAAGAGTAAACTTTAACATTTTTTGTTATTTTACTAGCTATTAATACCTTATAGATTGAAAGTTTGTTTGTGTAGTTTAAGATGTTTGTATGAGTACACTCATACCACTAGTTCATTCATATAAGGGTTTTTCCTATTTTTTATACAATCGAAGTCTAAAAGATCATATTTATAATTTTTATGGAGCTTGAATTATGGTGAAATATATCCTCTAGTTCTCCAATATAATCCTTCTTTCATGTTGGGTGCTTGTCTTCTTCTATTAGAAGTATCAGATTTCCCTAATCTTTTTCTATTTTTTTTTCTCTACATAGGTCAAATGTTTATTCTTGGTAAAGAATTGGTAATGAAATTAGTTTTATATGAATTTTTGAGGCCATGATTTATGGCTCAGAATCAGTCTCGTTCATTATTGTCATATCATTTCCTCTTTGTTTGTACAAAGCTTTTCGTTGTAATGTTTTCCTAGTTCTTTATTAATTAGTGTTAACAAACTAATTCATTTTGCTATCATTAATTGTTCTTCTAATTCTTTTATGTATTCCATTAAGTTGTGATTATAGTTTTTTCTTTATCTTTACATTTTTCTTCCTTTTTTTTTCTTTTTTCATTCCTAAATATTAGTGTATTTGATCTTCTAGGTTGTTATTCTTTTAATATTTCGAATGAATCAAGATTATGACTTATAATTTGATTATTTTTGGGTATGTTATTTATATTTATTTCTTAATTCTATAAATTCCTTATGCATATCTTATTATAAGTTTTTATTAATTTCTCTTATCTCATTTATAAGTTCATTTTGGATTTTATTTGTCTTGTAAGGATTTAATGTTTGATTATTGTGTTATATCCATTTTTTTTATTGAAAGAGTTAAAAATTTCATTGTTGTTATTTGGTTTTTTGATATGCCTATAAGGTTTCTATTAAATTCGAATTCTATATATTGTAATTTGTCTTTAAACATCTTGTTACTATTTTCTTCCTAGTATTACATCATGTACTAATACTTTTATTTGTTGAATTTTTTTCTTTTAGTTTTGTAACTTATTTCTTAGTATTATATATGTATTAATGTTTTCATTACTTTAATTTCTTCTTCTAGTTTTGTAACTTTTTTTTATTTGTTAGAAATTTTTCATACATGATTTATAAAAATAAATCTTGGTATATTATTATTTTTGACTACATTACTTTTTATTCTTGGTGTTAGAGGTTTTTCCTTAATATCTAAGTGTCGTTCCTATGATATTTTAAAATCTATCAGTATTTTTGGTTTTATTATTTGTCAAATTTTCTAATTTTTTTATCTATTTTTATAAATTTATTTTGTCAATATGTTGAATTGTTATGACTAGTTATCAATAAATATCATATTATGTAATGTATTAAAAATTGATGATTTTCTTCTTTTATTAAATCTTCTATTTCAAATTCATAAATTAGACTTAAGACTTGTCTAAGTTATTATCATGAATATTAGTAACAAACATAGTATATGTTGTGAATTTTAACTTATGGTATCCTAAATTACTATGAATCATTTCTAGTAAATCATCTTTCATATTTATTATTTTATTATCTAACAATGCTAGTTTTATTTGTGTCAGTTTCTTTTTTAAAATGAATTTTTATTAATATTTTGATTCCTCTTAAATGAATGTATCAAATTTTTTCTTTATCATTTTGAAACATTTTTGATAACTTATTTATTATGATTTCTTTTTCAATTAATGTTATATTATATATTTTTTTATCTGTGATATTAATACACATTTCCTTATTATTTATTTCATAATAAATTATATTTTTTATAAATATTTTCTTTAATTTTGAAAATAATGAATATTTGAATATATTTCATTTTTTAATATTTAATCTTATTTTTTAAATTTTAAATTTTTTTTTTAATTATAATTTCTTACGAAAAACATCACATGTTTTCTATTATTACTTCTAATATTTTTTAATTTCTTTAATTTCTTTAATTTATATTATTTTTATGTATAAAAATATTATTTATCCTTATAAACTTTACTTTTTTGCGTTTAAAAAGTATTTATGATATTAATTTAAAATTTTAAAGATATTTGTGATATTAATTTAAAATTTAAGATATTAATAATATTATCCCGATATGAATATCAAATATTTATTTTATTTTTATTATTAATTATAACGATGATGATAAGTCCTTTGGACTTTTATTTTGAAGAGTTTCACCAAGACTTTGAGACGAAGAAATTCACTAAATATAATAAATATCTAAACTTTGTTCGGTATTTCGTTTAGAGTCCGTTCTGGGTCTCATATTTCTTAGATCCGCTATCAATTTCTGTTGTGCGGTGAGTTTGATCTTCAGACATAAAAATGGTTGCTTTGTTTTATTTTCAATCTCTGAGGCTACTTTGCTCTAACTGTTTCAGAAGCTTCAATTTTTGCTCTTAATTATAAACAAAGTTCTGTCGAGCTCAAACGAAAAGTGAAAACTTTTACTTGTTTCAATGCAAATATTTTACTTTTTATATTCCTGTGATCTTCTCTACTCTGTGTTTGATCATTTATAAAGATTCAGTATTTTCTCTTAACTCCATTAGTTTATAGCAGCCACTTTTGTTGCTGTAATTTCAGAAATATTAGTAAATTTGATAAATTCATCTGTTGTTAGGTTGAATCTTTAGTATTAGAATTATTGGATTTGGTCATTTAGTCATAGGTAGATGCTCTTTGGGGCTGAAACACATATGGGTAGGTTCAAGAAATGGTTTTCAACAGTGTTATTCACTTGGAAAGTTAAAAAAGAGGTAGGCAGACTGATGAAAGAGATGCTTGATTTTTTTTTATTTTTTTTGAATCTGATATTGTTACAGCATTCCGAAGTTGAGATTGCAACCTAAAAGAAGTTCAATTGAAGTGTGGAGGAAATTTTAAGAGGAAGCCAAACCTAATTATTGGCATTCTCTGCTGCACATTTGTTTATGTAATGGGAATATACTTCATATAAATATGCATCATATAAATATGTATTTCAATAGAAACAGTGACCATATCTGGGGCACATTAGGAGTCGAGTGGGCTTATTTTTTTATTTTATTTTTTCTTCTCCAATATGACATGAAAACCTTTTCTGTTCATTGCAATAGCCTTTGTATGACATGCTTACATGGTAAGGTTGCTTTGAAATTGTAATTAGTATTACTTGTCAGTTTGGTTGGAGCTAATTTTTTGAACCTCGAAAATTAAGTCTAATGTATTTTCTCTTAAGATTGTTTAACTCTCTTAGGCAGGTTCTGGATCTTGTTTTTAACTCCTTGCTGAAAAGATGGACATAAATATGATAAAAAGTATGGATCCTGGCCAATTGACTTTGCTGGGATCTGCGGTTTCTGTTATGATTACATTGCATTTCACACTCCAGCTATTGTCACAACATCTCTTTTACTGGAAGAACCCAAAAGAGCAGAAGGCGATACTTATTATAATTATGATGGCTCCCCTATATGCGATTGACTCATTTGTGGGTTTATTGGATATTCAAGGAAGCAAAGCCTTTTTTATGTTTTTGGACTCGATTAAGGAGTGCTATGAGGCTCTGGTGAGTGTCATGATGATGTGTTATTATCTTCGTTATTATGTGGTCTGCTATTGCTTTTGTTGAGTTACAAAGAACTGAAATATTATGCTTTTATGTTGTCTCTAGGTGATCGCCAAATTCTTGGCCTTGATGTATAGTTACTTGAACATATCCATGAGTAAAAATATTGTGCCAGATGGTATTAAAGGAAGAGAAATTCACCACTCGTTCCCGATGACTCTGTTTCAGGTGAGAAATTTGCTTTTTTGCTCATTTATACTCAATTATTCTAAGTTGACTAGAGAATTTCAGTTGTAAATAGTAATAAGTCCATGTCTATCTAGGCCTCTTGGGCCTGAGGGCTTGAGAAGTAAACACTAAACAACTTGGATTGGCTGATTCACAATATTGTTTTCTTTTCCTTTATTTATTTCTTTATTTTTTTACCTTCTTTCAAATTATTGTAAACACATTTAAATGCGCATGTGATAGATCATTGCCAGTTAAAGCATGAGCCCATCAGAACCATATACTTGTGATAGTTTCAGACTAGTGGAACCTTTTTTGTTGTAATAAAAACTGAAAAGCATCACTTATGCTGCGTTTTTATAAATTTCAGCCCCATACTGTCCGGCTGGATCACCGTACTTTGAGGCTGTTGAAGTATTGGACATGGCAGTTTGTCATTATCCGTCCAGTTTGCTCCATCTTGATGATAACCTTACAATTACTTGGGACATATCCTAGTTGGTTGAGCTGGACATTCACTATCATTCTCAATGTTTCGGTATCATTGGCCTTGTATTCTCTAGTGATATTTTATCATGTATTTGCTAAGGAATTGGCACCCCACAATCCACTTGCCAAATTCATGTGTATCAAGGGCATTGTCTTCTTCTGCTTCTGGCAGGTAACTTCTTGTTTCCAATAAATATTATGGTGGTGACCTTAACTTATTAGTGACTGCCAACTCAGAAAATTTAGAAGAACAACACATACAACACTAGCGAAAAATGTATGAGAGAAGCTGTAAAGTGTAAAGCAACATTAAGAAACTAATAATTTCATCAATGGCTAACAAATATAACATTGCTGCATTTGCATGGCTAGTTTGGAGTTTGTGCAAAGTTTCCAAAGGCATATGAGTTTTGCACCTTCTTCAGCTCTGTATGCCCAGTATAATTTAGGCTTTAAAATTTTCGTTGTTGCATTATGCATATTACCAAACAAGCAAGAGAGAAAGGAATGCTTGTCTCTGATTAATGAGAAAATGAGAATCAATCAATACAAATTGCACTAGCTAGAGCTGCTTATATACACGAAACAAAAGTGTAACTAACTAATCGACTTATACAAGCAATGTACAATGACAATTATACCCTTTAACCAATAATAGAATTAACTAAGTCATATAGCCCCTCTCAAATTGGTGGACAAGGTAAGATCAGCAATTTGGCTCTCAAATTCTGAAACTGCAAAGTTCCGAGAGGCTTGGTTAGAAGATCAACCAATTGATCTTGAGACGAGACGTGCAATATGCAATACCCCTTTTATAACATGATCGCAAAAAAAATGATGATCAAGCTCAATATGTTTAGTCCTAGCACGAATAATGGGATTATGAGCTAAATATTTCACTCAAATTGTCACAAAGAAGAAGAGGTCTTCATTGAAATTGAGACATGTGACTCAAAGAGGAGAGAGTATCCATAAAGTCTTATTGTTAGCGAAGGCCAATGCACGATATTTAGATTCTGTGGACGAGTGAGCTAGTACCTTCTGTTTTGAATATTTCCATAAGATTTGATTATCACCAAAGAAAACACAAAAAACACTTGTGTTTCTCCTATCATCAATACAACTACCCCCAATCAACATCAATGAATGTCATCAAATCCATTGTTGCAAAGGGTGTCATAAGAATACCATGCTTTGAGGTTCCATTGAGATATCTCAAAACCTTTTGATAGCAATCTAGAGGCAATCTATTGGCTGTGACATGAATTGACATAAACGATTGACAACAAAGGATATTTTGACTTAATGAGTGTAAGATACTGCAAAGCTTCCACAACACTTCAATATGCTATAGGATCTTCTAACATAGTGCTATCATATTTGTCGAGGAGCTTACCAGTGCTCATAGAAGTGTCATCATCCTTGCTATCTTGTAACTTGCATCTAGATATCAAGTCCTTTGCATTTTTTGGCTGATTAAGATGAATGCCTAATAGTGAGTAAGACACTTCAATGCCAAGAAAGAAATTGAGCCTTCCTAAATTTTTGAGTGAAAAAGAAGCATTTAATTGATTCACTAAACCATCAATAACAACTGAGTGGTTCCTTAATAACTATGTCATCTACATAGACAAACACCAACAATAGCATTAGAAATTTGGATGAAGAAACTGACATTAGATTTTGATTGAACAAAGCCACAAGAGAGCAAAAATGTACTCAATTTATGATACCAGGCTCGTGGAGTCTATTTGAGACCATATAATACTTTTTTAAGCTTGCACACCAACCTAACTACTTGTTCAAATCCAAGAGGTTGCTTTATATATACCACCTCCTTTAAATCGCCATTAAGAAATGCATTATTAACATCCATTTGTCTAAGGTGCCAATTAAAGCTCAAAGTCAAACTGAGGACTACTCTTATGGTGGATGGTTTTATAAAAGGACTAAAGGTCTCCTAAAAATCAACTCTAGTCTCTTATAAATAGCCAACGTAACTAACCTGCTCTTATAGTTGTCTAGTAACCCTGAGCTAAATAGTTTAACTTTACATACTCATTTGCACCCAATAGCCTTTTGACTAGGAGGCAAGGATACTAGTTCCCAAGTGCCATTATTGATAGAGCATTATACTTTTGCATTAATGCTTGCCACTCAGGAATATTAAGAGCAAATTTCTTATAGAAAAAAAGGAATTGAAATTATGTATACCCAACAAAACACACTTGGTTGCTTTAGGATCTATTATTTGAGCCAATGTGAACAAATACAGTACAATCGAACACTTTAAAAGGGAGTTTTGATTGAAGATGTAATGTGAGAAGACATTTTTGAAACTTTTGAATAGGTGTTTTGAAGGAAAGAACACGACTTGACATTCTATTAACCAGATAGGTAGCAGTTAATACTACATCCCTTATAATGTTTTAGGCATATTTGTAGTAAACATTAAAGCTCAAGCTACCTATGGAAGGTGTTTAGTTTTTCGCTCAGTAATCCCATCTTGTTGAGTCGTGTAGACACAAGAGCTTTGGTACACTCTCATTTTTTTTTGAAAATAATGGCTCAAAGTATAATTAAAATACTATGAGCCATCTATTGTCCTGAGAATTTGGATTTATGTTTGAAATTCTGTTTGTACCATTAGGTGAAAATGAATGAAAATATCATGAACTTTAGTTTTTCTTTAAATAGATAAACCCAATAAAGTTGAATATTATCGTTAAGAAATGTGACAAACCATATAGAGTGAGTACGACTAGGAGAAGAAGAGGGTCTCAAACATCGTTGTGAATTAAATTGAAAGGTTTGAAAGATTTATATTGAACATTTGAGAATGAATGACATTGATGTTTTGCAAGTTCACACATTTCATATTGAGAATTAATTGCCTTGTTTGAAAATACAAGCGGAAATAATGTTTCAAATATTGGAAATTAGGGTGACTCATTCTATAATATCACAACATAAATTCATTATTCCTAAAAATAGATGCAAAATCACAAATTATAATTTTACAATTTTCACTCATTGGGGTTAGTATAATAATAAAGCCCTTCACACCTTTCAACACTGTCAATCGTCTTCTCCGATGATAGGTTTTGAAAAATAAAATAAGAAGGGGAAAACTTAGCTAATCAATTCGAGGCTTGTGTTAATTGACTAATAGATATTAAATTACAAGACAGTTTAAAGCGTGAAGGATAGATTTGAGACACAGAGTTAGAAATTTAGATATTCCTTTTGCTAACAACGGTTGAAAGGGATCCATCTCCTACTCTGTATCTAAGATTACTAACATAAGATGAGGAAGAGGTAAATAAGTGATATGTATTAGTCATGTGATCAGAGATACCATAATCAATAATCTAAGGATTTTTGGATTGTGAGACGGTGGTTAAGACACTTAAATTACCTTTATAGGCCATTTAGGTTAAAGAGGATGACTGATCAAAATTACGCATATTGGAAAAAATTCTATAAAGTTGATCAAGTTGTTTTACATTAAATGCTCTCCCTGAACTTGAGTTTTCTTGAGGCTTTTGTTGATCAGTTGATGCCTAATAATTTCGGGCTATATTTTGCCTCGTTCCCTAATTGGCTAGTTTTTCATGAATTTTCCAACATGTGTTTTCTGAATGTTCGGGCTTATGACAATGATCACAAAAAATTCTTTTTCGTTGTGGGCTAATTCTTGTCCAATTTTCATAGGGCCCATTAGTGAGGTTTGTTGAAGGCCCATTTTTCGTCTACCCATGGGCTAGATTAAAAAAGGTCCATTTTGGATTTGGGTTGAATTAGAAGACAACGCATATCCTAGGTCTCTCGCCCCATCAGCCTTTTCAAAGTCTCTTGGCCTATCAGGCCCAAATTGGCTATTCGCATAACTTACATAACCCAGCCTGTTTCCAATTGCAGCGCTACTTGCCCCTGAGGTCTTGTTAGCTCTTAGCGCAAAATGAAGAAGCGTATGGCGTTCCATGCCATCTAGAGGAGAAGGCTTGCGAAGCATTACTCGTCGTCAGCTCTCCTTTTGTCGGACCTCGGAGAACGCCTCTTGGATTGAGAGTAATGGACGTCGACCAAGCACAGATGTCATCCAACTCGCGATTGAGCCTAACCAAAAATTCAAAGGTTTCCTTGATTTTGAGTGTTTTCCTTTAACGTGCACTGTCGTTGGCACACTCCAACTCCTCTTGCGAACTCAGATCAAGTTCTTGTCACAGAGATATTATCTTCATATAATAATCGGTAACATCACGTTCTCTTTGCTTTAATTGCTATAATCTGGTTTTGAATTCAAAGATGTGATAAAAATCCTTACCATTTGAATATGTCTCTTTAACAACCCCTTATACATCCCTTGTTGTTGATAAGAACAAATAGGTTTTTTCAATTGCTAGTAACATAGAGTTAACGAGCCTTGCAATCACTGATGAGTTCTCTGAACTCCACCGTTGTATTGCACTTGTATCGATTGAAGTTGGTTTTTTGGTTTTATCCATCAGGTACTCTATTTTTCCTTTCTCGTTAATAATCAATCTTATTGACTTAATTCACTCTCGATAGTTCCATTGAGTTTTTCTATTGTAATCTGTAGAGATGGAGAGTTCATGGTAGGGATTGTGGTGGTTTTTGATGATAAATTAGACATGGTAGGTTCTAATAGGAACCTATTCTGATACCATATGAAAAAAAGGAATTGAAATTCTATATATTTATTTCAGTATATTTTTACAATGTCTACTTACACTTTTATAGTGAAATTAGGATAGGAAAAAAAAGAAAACAAAATATTCCTAATTAATACAAAATAAACAAAATCAAATATGCTAATAATTATGTTAATAATTACAAATCTCCTAATCATCTCCCTAATTACTATTAATTATAAATCCCAAATGTTTCGAGATTTTAACACTTTCACTCCTTAGGAGCAGATAAGATTTCAATTGTTGCACTGAACACCTTTGGCTTTCTTATGCCATACACCTTTGGCTTTCTTATGCCATCTTTACCTCTAGTGACCATAGGATGTCAATTAATAGGCTTAAAAGGGACAGGTGTGTGAAGAAACTGGAATTAGTGTAATTGGATAAAGTGAAGGAAAGGTTAAAGGTAAAGAATTATCAAGAGGAGGAGGTGATTGAGGATTCTCAGATGAAGATACCATAGGAACGGAGAAGAAGAATGAGCTCCGGTGGAAAGAGAAAGAGAAAATGGAACAAGAGGTGTGAAAGGTATAACTCAAAGAAGGACAGAGTTGAGTCAGAATGTCGCTCGGATGACAGACAAATCAATGTGACATTGGGAGAGGTGTGAAGAAACTGGAATTGGTGTAATTGGAGAAAGTGATAGAAAGGTTGTTAAAGGTAAAGAATTATCAAGATGATGAGGTGATTGAGGATTCTCAAATGAAGATACTACAGGAGCGGAGAAGAAGAATGAGTTCCAGCGGAAAGAGAAGGAGAAAATGAAACAAGAGGTGTGAAAGTTATAGCTCAAAGAAGGACAAAGTTAGAGTCAGAATATTGCTCGGATGACAGACAGATCAATGTGACATTGGGAGAAGGGAAGGACATGTTCATTAAAAATTACATCTCCATTGACATAAACTCAACTAATGGTAACATCTAAGCAAAGATAACCACAATGCTTGTTGGGTAGTATAACCAATGAAAATATAGGTTAAGGACCTAGGCTGCAATTTGTTTTGACAATATACCCGAGGACAAGAAAAACGTTGTGTCAAAAGTTCTCAGAATGTCATAAGAAGGTTGTTTATGATAAACTATCTCTATAGGAGACAAGCCATTTAACACTCTTGAAGGCAACCTATTCATGAGATACATAGATGCCTTATGGCATAAGGCTAGTATGAGAGTGGCATTGATGCCTGATGAAGCATAGCTAAAGCCTTCTCAACAATACGACGATCTATTGTCTACTAGGCCATTTTGCTCAGATGTGTGTGGACAAGAAAACCTTTGCAAGATGCATGACTTGGAAAGGAAAGACTTGAAGGAAAATTCACCTCCTATCAGTTTGTATGCTTTGAACATTCAGATTGAATTGAGTTTTAACCATTTGTAAGAGAGATTGAAAGAAAGACAAAGTTTGATCCTTAGTTTTTAACATAAATAGTCATGTGAAATGACTGAAATCATCAACAATTGACAAAAAGTATCAATCACCATTACATGACAGCTCAGGCAAACACCACAAATCCAAAAGGAGAAGTTGAAATGTAGTTGCACTTTTCTCAGTACGAGATGAGAAAGGAAATTTATAAGATTTAGAAGTTTGATAATGTTCACAAAACAAAAGAACTTGAGAAGATGTAACATCTAAAGTATTCTTGTTTACAACATAAGAAATAGTAGAAAATGAAGGATGGTCAAGCCTCACTCAAATGCCACTGACCGAGAGTAGCAACTTGAGCTAACGGACTAGGAGAAGAATCCAATGCACACACAGAACCATTGAGATGGTAAAGATTTCCTCTAGCTTGTCTTTGCATTAGAATCCATCACGGGGAAATGTCCTTGACAAAAAAATGTAAGAATAAAACTCCACAAGGACCTTACTATCAAGATAGTTTATGTACATATAAGAGATTGGATGTTAGCATGAGGTATATGTAATATGCTTGAGTGCAAGAAAACATTTATTGTGAGAATTTGATAGCAGACCTTTACCAACACAACGAATAAGAAGAGTGTTGTTGCCATTACTAGGATAACACCTTCACGATCAATGTAAAGCTGAGATTGAGGCACATTGGAAGCATCAGAAGCTAGTCATCATCTGTGTCAAGAAGCCATGCATTATCAAATGCAGTTGCACCACTTGTATTGGCTGTGTAGGCTGATGGAGTTGAAGTTTTCTCGCTTTTATAGGTTTTGTTGAGCTAATCATGCAAAACATAACAACGAGATGCCTGATGGTCAACTTTTTCACATATCTGGCATACATGCCTCTCACCACTGCCTTTTTTGTTCTGATTATTGCCAGATGAATTGTTTCCAGTTGAAGGAAAATAAGAAGATGAGGAATGGTTGTGATTTGGTGATGAAGATTGATTGTTTAGACCCTTGATAATGTCCTGTAAATTCCAAGTTTCACCACGAAATGAATTCTGATTGTTCTTAGATTTCTGAGAAGAAAAAAAATATTAGCATGAAACACATGATCTTTATGAAGACCAGACTGTTGAAGGATCATTCTTTCGTAAGTCTCAAGTTGATTATGAAATGTACTGAAATTAGGTTCAAAAACTTATAGAATAGAATAAATGGCCTGCGAAATAGCAAAACAACAGTATAGGAAGTTGGTATTTAATGGTTGTTCAGAAGTGTACATGGTAGCACAACGCTACATATGTTGCAATTGGATTTCATGCAAAAAAAAATAAAAAAAAATCCAAAATTCATGTGAGGTTTGCACCTTCTGAATCGTAGTTATGTTTGAAGCTATAATAAAAGCATCATATTTCATTGTTCACTGACTTTATGCTTCCTCAAAAAAAAGTGTCATAATATTTATTATGCTATGACTTTCCTTTTGGGTTTTTTCCCCTTAAAATGTCTCATATAGCATAAAATTTTGTCTGCAGAATAGCAATATGGGAAATTGGTATTTGATACTTGTTGACGAGTGGCCCTGGTTTTGACTTTGCAGGGAATTGTGCTGGAGATACTAGTTGCAATGGGCATCATCCGATCGCATCATTTCTGGTTGGATGTAGAGCACATTGAGGAAGCTATTCAGAATGTGTTGGTGTGTTTGGAGATGGTTGTATTTTCTATTCTCCAGCAGTATGCATACCATGTTTCACCCTACAGTGGAGACGTTGAGTCTAAAATGAAACTGAACAAGAAGACAGAATGATGTGTTCGGATCTAGATCGACCCGAAAATAAAACTGAGATGAAGATCATATATTATGTTTGTAGAGATACTATAGTATGTTGCAAATGTCTGAGTACACTTTGGATTCAATTTATGATGCATCATCTAGTTTGGCCTGATTTGATACATACTGCTAAGAAAACTAAACCTCTTGAAAGCTGGCATGGTTTTTGATTCGTGGGAGCAATGCCCTTTGTATTCTGTTCGACCTTTATTTTTGTTTTTTTAAAAAAAGAACTCTTATTGAAAGTGTTCTTATCAAGTTGATACTATTGGTTATGTACGGTGAAAATAATAATAGGAATGGAATTCAATTTAAACAATATTATTATTATTATGATTGTTTAAGTATTATAATTAAAATAGTTTATAAAAAATATAAATGAAATAAAATTAAAAATAAGAATTTTTTTATTTTTAAATGAGATAAAATGAAAAAAAATATTAAATAATTATATAAAGTGAAAAAAATAGAATATTTTAATGTATTTTTGAGGGGTGTAGGAGGAATAATCATTGGAATGTTATTCTTTGTGTCTAATTTTATTATTATTGTTGATGAGGGTAGGATAAAGAGTTATACTAATTAGAGCATAAGTCAACCATTTATACGAAATACTTTCTTATAGGATTACTCATTTTGAATTTTTTTCAATGTTAAGCACCCTTAATTGTAGAGTTTTAAAGAAATGGTTGACAAATCCTCAAATAGTAAAATTGTGAAACTTTTGATCAAAGTTAAAAGTTTAATTCTCAATCCTATTTCTCATTCAAAATAGGTGTTTATGTATGAATTTAAGAGAGAGATAGAGAGAAACTTAATATGTTGATTTATTGACATTTATTAGTCTTGAAACATGGTGCATCTAGGAAGGTTAAAACGAAAAGTAATGAATTGAATTAGATATCTCCGTTAATAAGATTAGTAAGAATAAATAATAATTTATTGGTAGTTTTATTTTTAATTTTATAAAAGATATTTAACATATGATTAATTTTTTTATTATACAAAGAACATGATTATATAATAAAATAATTTGAAAATTTGTGTAGGTTAATTTAATCTATTGATTTTGTTAACTCAGTCAATTTGGTCTCATAATTAAATCTTATTATCTTTTTAACTTTTTTAAATTTAACAAATAAGTATATATGTTAAATATCTAGATCTTATGTCCCAAATTATAAGTCTCTTCAATCAAAATTTTACACATATATTGTTTTTTTATGTTAAATAACTATGCATCATTTATTACACATTTTCTTTATCTTCTAAAATCTATTAAAAAGAAAAAAAAAGTACAAAAAAATATAGTTTAGTTTATTTGTTAAACATTTTTTTTCATATAAGTTTTTTTTTCTTTTAATTAATAGATTTTTAAGATTAATGAAAATGTGTAACATGTTATGGATAAGAAATATACTTATTTGACATTTAAAAAAAGTAAAACATGTGACAATTATTGATTGAAATAACAAAGAAAGAACATACAATTTTAAATAAAATCCAAACTCCTTGTTAAATTTGTATTAAAACCGTAAAAGTGTTATGTGAAAATTGTGTGACTAGTTAATACTCCTAAGACTATATGTTACCCTACTAGTTTCTTTATTTTCATGTCTATTTCTCACATATTTTCATTAATCGTCATGAAACTTTATTAATAATAATAAAAATTGAATCTTGTTGTAGCTGTTTGCTAACTATTGTAATTAAAGTATTTAGATTTTTTAATTTTTTTAATGACAATTTAGCATAGTAGTTATGAAAAAGTAACACCACGTATCCAAATAATATTTTGAATTTTTTTAGTTAATTTTTTCAATTACATTTTAAAAAGAAAAGTTCTAACAATAATAATTACTAAAGTAGTTTTTTAAATAAAAATTTATAAATAGAAAAAACACGAAGAAAAACATAAAAATTGACTACTTTGAATGTGATGTTATTTTTTTAAAACTAATGAATAAAACTATCACAAAAAGCTATTGAACTTAAGTTATTCATTTCAAAAAGCTAGTGCCCTTCTACAATCACCCATCTTTATCTCTAAGTCTTTAAAATATAATTTTATGAATATTCAACTTACATACTTATTGAAAGAATCGAGATGGTTAGTTGCTAGAGACTCTTCGATAAGATTTCGGATGGATAATTGATTGGGTGCTCCTTTAATTGAAAAAAAATGAATAACCTTCTAATGAATACGTCGATGCATTCTTTGGTTAAAGACTATTTACGGGCAGATGGATGGTATCTACCACAACATATTTTGGACCTCTATCTAGATATTTCTTTAGAGATTTGCTCAATAATTGTCGGGATTGGTATAGACACAAGAATATGAACATGCTCAATTAAAAGAGTCATAACCAGCGAGACATATGCTTCCCTACGCGTGCTCAGGGAATTTAAGAGTTAAGGTAAGGTTATTTGGGCCCTTTTCATACTACCATCACGGTTCGATTGACTCTAGCATGCTATGCAGAACAAACTTTCCACTGGTTATGAAGCAAAGAAGAGAGGACATTTCTTTTCTTCTAAATGCGCCTTGTGTGGCCTAGTGGGGGAAACAATCTCTCACTTTTTTTGAGTTGTCGTTTTGTAGGTGCACTCTGTGACCTCTTATGCTCCTTTTTTGGTAGGCAACTTCGTACAGATTCTTCCATCCTTGATTTATGGACAATTATAATGAAAATTAACCTTAGGTCATGAATTGATAACTTATGGAAATTATGAATTGTTTCAGTCATCTTGGTGATATGAACAACTAGAAGTGATTATATATATAAGGATAGAGATACGTCTTTAAGCTCTACATTTGTCCTAGTTTGGGGATTTATTCAAGAGGTAGGATTTTCACAACGTAGATCTATACGAAATACAATGAATGATCTTTAAGTCCTTCACCATCAGCAAATATAAGACACCCCACTACAAGCTTCACTGATTGCAAAGGTTATTAGAAGGGCACCTTTTTTGGGATGAATTAAGGCTAATATAAATGATGATGCTTTTAGGTTGCTAGGGTTATTTAGTTATGCATGTGTTTTTCGAACATCAAGATCATTCGTTAAGAGATGTTTATGTATCCCACTTTGCGTCTCATATGTTTTTAATGTAGAATTTGCAGTGGCAATTCATACAGCAATGTATGTTACCTCATTTAGATAGTAGAAATTTTAGTTAAAGTCAGATTTTTTTATGTTATCACTCTTTTTTGAACTCGATTACTTTTGGTGTCGTGTTAATGATATTCTGCTTGAGTTGAATGCTTAGAGAAAATTGAAAATTTCTTGCAAGAAGTTTCAATGTTCTTATATTTATAAAAAAACAATGTTATACTTGATAATATAGCTTATTTAATAAATTTATGAATATTATAAATAAATATTTTTAATTTTTTTATTATTTATATAATTTTATTCTTCCATTTAAAATTATTTAAAAACAATAAAATATATCATTATCATCTCATTATAACCCCAACAACCACGTTAAGTAACAATCTTACATTAATTACCCATGACCCCTTGAAATGAAAAGGGAGTACTACCGAACGTGAATCACGTTATTAGAGATTGAAAATTTAACTGTGAATGATTAATTATTTGTAAAATTTTGAAAGAATTTTTTTAAATAATTGTAATCGATGATAAGAATAATTATTATAATATTTAAATTATGATTAATTAAATTTAAATATATATTAATATTGTTTTTAATATATATATAATTATATAAAAATATATTTTTAATAATAAAATATATAATATTTATGACAATTAGATTGAATTTTATTTATTTTTATTTTTATATTTTATATTTTAATTATTTATTAAATAGTTAAAAAATAAAAAATTAATATATAATATTTTAAATAATATAATAGAATAAAGAATATTTTAACATTTATTTTTTAAAAATTAAATATATTTTTAAATAAATATTAAAAAATTAAAAAACAATTGTAAGAAAATTATTATTCATATAATAACAATTATTAATTAAATATATTTAAAATAATTATAATTATTAACGTATTTATTAAGATGGTTACTCGCGTGATTAGATTTGTCAAAACACGTGTGGAAGAGTCTTATAGCCTCTATGACAAAGAGTAACTTTTCTCCGTATCAATGAGGCGACAAAATTAGCAACACTTTTTTTTAATAAATTTTTTTATTGGATATATAAGTGTTTGTAATATCTTATATTGTCTACAATTATAATATAAAATTTTATCCACGTATTAAATTTTTACCTTCTATCATAACACGCAAAGAAAGAATATATAAAAATACTATTACACAATACTTGTTTGTAAGGTTTAATCACAAACCACATCTAATATAACATTTGAAATTGTATTCCTTACATCAAGCAATTGAGTGCCACTCGAGCGAACCATGTGAGAAACTTTTGATCATTAATAATGAATGATGAATGAGTTTGTGGTGCTCAAAAAGTTTTCCAAAAATTGTTATTTTTGTAATTATTAATTTGATATTTTTTTTTAGTTAATTTCTAAAGGTTTTGTCTTATCTCATCTCCTTCCGCGAGACTTCACTTACTCCTTATTGACCTGTCCTTGTATTGAAGTCTACCCACGTGATTTAAGAAACTTTCCCCACAAAATTAATAAAATAATATCTATTACTCTTTTTTTTTTTGTGAAAAATTCTTCTACCCCATAAAATAATATAAATTTAATTCTTTGCAACCATAGGTTGTTTAATGGATTCAATGAGATACCCTTATATAATGAAATTTTACTTTTAATTCTACTCATCCAATATATATAAATTTTATTTTTAATAACTTAAAAATATGTTATTTAATATAAAATAATTCATATAACATATCATAACAAAAATAATTACCAAATAACTAACAAACAAGTCCAATCAATACTGAATCAGTTGATAAGAGTTGATATCAACTAAATATTATAATAAATGATCAATAATCAAACTTTTAATTATCCAACAACAAGATAATTAAGTAGATAATACTCCAATATTTAAATATAAGTTTATTAATGTGAATAAGTGTCATCAATAAATATATTATCTTCTATAATAATCACCATTATTCATCATTAAAACATAACTTTTTCTTCTAATAACTTTTGTCTTTCTAAATATTTTCTTGTATCTCATGGAAAGACACTAGTCTCCTCTTTCTTCACATTTCACGAATTTACTTAAGCATAGGAGGGTCAAGGGTCATCACACTTCATAGTAGTCTAAGGTCCTAACATCTAGCACCATCTATAAAACAGAAGTGCATTAACATCTAGCACCGTCTATAAGAACGAGTGTGCTCTACTAGTTGAACCACGACTAGAGGGAAAATATTTACAATGTCCTCTAAAATTTTGAACTAGGTAGTCCTTGAAAATAGATCCTAAAAGTTTAGAAGAATACTGCTATAGAAGAAGTTTACTCTATACGTTCTTTAAAGGCCATATCTTTCTATCATTCTAAGATGAATCAACCTCTTGACATGGATAGTCGAGTTTCTACAAGGGACAATAAGGTCCTACCTCATTTTCAATAAGTTGTGCAACCATAAGTACAAGTTGCTAGAACTAAGACTATGTCCTTGCCAAAGGATAGAAAAAAATGGTTCATATTTCTTCCGACCCCACCAACAGTGCCCTTCGATGGACACACTTGTCACATTATCACCAACCAAGATATGGCTGGATAAAGTGTATTGAACGCACATTGATTGGCCAATCTTGGGGGTGCCGTCCAAGCATCGCCAATTGACTCTCAAAGAGCCACAAGCCCTTGGACAAAAAATGTCCCTATGGCATCTTTTAATGCCCATAGTGCATTGGATATGATCTAGGCATAACAGGCTCAGATTGGATATGTGACCTACCCTAGAGAGGTCAAAACCCTAGGGTTTGATAGACAGGTTTAACCCATGCGGTTCATAAGCCAACATGCGTGCACCATAGCCACTACCACTAAATGGTGGCTTAATTTTTGACACCTCTAGAGAATGAGGCATCTTGGTCTACTAAACATGAAATCCCAGTCATCTAGCCATGATGGTTCAACTTGAAAGGGACTCACTTTTCACTTTTCTTTTCGATCAAGTGTTCTCTATTCGGATCTAAAAATTTGTGTATCATATGAAAAATCCGAGATTATCATCAGAAACATCACGTTCCAAATAGCCTTCCTATAAAATTTCACATTGAATGAACACCAAAAGACACCGCACATGCCACCATGTGCCATAAGCTCAAGTGGGTGCCAGACAAGTCAATTTTGCAGAAGACATGGAGAAAAATTGGTATGGTTTGTCGGACATACGTAGAAATTGATTTAGTGTCAATTCACCTACTATCCATCTGTTCTTGGGAAATAAAATCTGTTTCGGAATCTTCTCGACAAGAAGATTCCAACAACTATATATTCAACATTTTTTGATATACTGGAGAAATAAATATGAAAAAAATGTGTGTATAAGAGGCCGTTCACCCATACGATTCAGTCAAAATTGTAGGGAAATGATCACCCACTATTTTATTCTTCCAATGCATAAAAATAATGTTCCAAAAGATATTATCTACTTTCTCAATCATCATCGTAATAGTGTTCTTAAAAAGTGATTGATTGTTCTTCAAAAAAGAATAAAATAATGAACTATTTCTAACATTCAAAATGATGAGGATAACATCCCAAGCCATATTAGGAACACTTCCCAAGGTTATAGGTTCCTGGTTCACTTTCTATCTTAGAGAACGTCTATATGACATCTACCAATGCCCATAATGAACTGGACCTTACCTATACCCATATCGAGTTTGACCAACGACATGACCGATCACGATGGGTACCAATACCCATGACCTATAAGATAGAGTTCACCCACAAAGTGGAAATTCATCCATTTATGGATGCTTAAGAGGTGTCCCTATAATCGTCTATACTAGACTAGTTGAGACATTACCATCTCGAAGCTTACATGTAGGGACACTTTTTCCAAGCCAGCCATGTTAACCATGTGGCTTCAGTAGCTAATTGTTGCCCTTGAAATCATCACCTATGATGATACTTAAAACCTTTAGAGTAAATGGAAAACATCAAAGCACAGAACCATGTGTCCACCTTGACATCATGAAAAACACAATCCAAATTATTTTAGAGTGCTTTCATAGTCCATAAAATTTGTAACCATATTTCATCAACAAGAACCCCTTGTGGCATCTTCCAATCTATAGAGCGTTATAATGCCCACTCATAAGACGCATATCTATATTGACACTACAAAAGCCCACAATCTCACAAGTAGATGAGACCACGATCAAGTTCAAAAATAAACCTACAAGTAAAGAAGTGCATGGATTAAAGCCAAGGATATACATGATATGTCTGGAACATTCCTGCAACGAAATAAAGTGTGCAACCTAAAATTGCATCCTACCAATAAATTGGATTGTGAGGTGTACAACCATCACATATCATCCAAGGGTGCACACCTCCCCATGAATTATTTCAAGAGTTATGTGAGAATGTCCCAGGAGTACACTTTAGAAATCCACCCAAGTCCCAATTGAGAGCACTTGGTAAAATCAATATAATCAACTAAGTTTGGATACAAACTCAATGAAGTAACACGTCGTGTCCAATTAAAAAAAAATATGTGTCCACTTATATATCGGATGTCCATAACAATGTTCCAACCCTTCTAAGATTACATAAGTTCATATGATGCCCAAGAGACACACACCTAATAAGTGAACGTAGGCCAAGAAGGCCCTACAATATAATTTCAAAAAGGTCATCCCTACACAAGGCTAAGGGCTTCTTTCCCTACATATCATCTCCACCAAAAGCTTTAGAGATAATAATTATCTTGAAAGAGCCGAAGGTGACATAAGATGCCACTCATAAAGAATGACATAGGACAAAAACAATGTCCCACTACGATAAAATATAGACAATACTTCACGTACACTTTTATTTTAATAAAAATTATGTTTGTAGGTATTTAGGCCAAGCTCATTTACATTTATGGAATTTGACAAGGATGGGAGCAGTCTAAACTACAAAGGGACTGATAGGTATGGACTATGAAATGTCATGTGCTAGTATTCTAGGGGTCAAGATTTGCTACAACTTCTGCTCCCACCTCTAGGGGACACACTTGACCTTTGAATAGGAAGCAAGTACGCCTAAGTTTAGAAGTTACTACAACTTTTATACCCCACATTTACTAGTCATGTTGGACTTTTGAATAGCCAGCAACTACATTTCGGGATCAAGAGTTGCTATAACTTTATGTCTCATCTCTAAGGCCATATTGGAACTTTGATTAGGTAGTAACTACACCCCTAGTCCAGGAGTTGCTACAAATTTTGAACCCTATCCATGCAAACATTGATTTTCTCATGTTGAGGACCCTGAGTCTCTCACCCTGATCGTTAATAAAAAAACCATTAGACACAAACAAAGTGCAACAACATTCATGACAGGATGGAATAATCCACCAAGGACTACAAAAGTTTTCTAAGTCTCAATATTAAATGATTGGATGACTTGATAAACTCAAGCATACCAAGTAGGGGGATCAGTATATAAAGAACACCCTAGTTCAAGCAAACCACTCTTATTTATAAAAAATGGAAACAAATCATACAAAGGTGACAAAGTCCAAGCATCAACCTAATGGGTACACATATCAAACAAAAAGTGGTCAGACTAGCTAATGGATACATGAAAAATTAGGTCAACATAAGTCTGCCGAATGGAATATGACTGGACACGACACATGTGACCTGATATGATACATGGCCACACATGGTACATATGATCCTATATGGTACATGGTTAGACACAACACATATGAACCTACATAGTACATGGTCTAACACGACATATGTGACCCAACATAGTATATGGTCAAACAAGGTACATGTGACCCGACATGGTACATGGTTGGACACAATACATATGAATTGACATGGGACATGGTTTGACATGCCATATGTGACCCGACATCAAGCATGGCTATACACGGCACATGTGACCTATATGGTACATGGTCAGACACGACACATGTAACCCAACATGGTACATAGTCGGAATGGCACATGTGACCCATCCTTGTCAGTGAATAAAAGAAGCATGATTTGACATAGCATATGTGGTAGGACATAATGTATATGGCTATTTAGGGTACATATACATGGATATGCAACCATCTGGAACAATTTAGACTCTCTCCCCAACAAGTACACACCATCACGTATCAATGCAGTGGATCATAGATCCCAATTAGGGATATGCTCAAAAAGCACCCTATATCTTATAATAGACAAGATCACAAATGGACCTCACCAAAAAGTAAAAGAGGTACATGAATGCTACACAAATACATAATCACAAGTACTTGATTCAAAAGTACAAAAATGGCATAGCAATGTGACACATACATATGTTTAAAAGGTCCACATAAAGATTTGAATTCTAAGATCATGATCCAAACATATGGTAAACCACTGGGCTATAGAAGCCCTATTGGGCATGTCATAGTTCACACGCTACATAAATTTTGAAAATCTGGAGTAGAGGACGAACCCAATAAAGTCACAATGGGAGCACCCAATTCAATGGGTAATGAACTTGTACCATCTACAATTAGCATTAAGTATTTTAAAAATACTTGAACAAAAATAAAGGGTCAGAACTTGCTGTATAAGCCCAAAGGGCTATCACCCTCCAGTATGGCCATTACAAGGTGCAAAATTTAGTAAGTAAATCACTTAGGAAGTACAAAATCCAAAGTGCATAAAGTGTCAATACGTATCTGTTCTCTAAAACCAATTGAAGTTTACAAAGCATAGAAATTCACCTAACATGGACTTTCATTTATTGGGCCACAATGCTCTATTTATTACCTTCCTAGATCTGTCTATATATCATGCGTCCTTCTATAGAATAGACTTTTTTAATGATGTAATTGTATATGTCCTCCCTTATTAGTTACACGTCTAAATTTCAACTACACGTCTAAATTTCAAACAAAGTCAAGGTATGAGTCAAGCATAGAATTTGTTAATTAGACTAAGATATTGGTTTACTAGAACTTGAGGAGATCAAGACATAATCCCCCACAACATGGGCCCTTCAGAAAAGTTTAAACCTATATGCACCCAAGACACTTTGCTTCAACAAAGGACAAAAATGCACAATTTAGAAAAATAATTACAACAAAGAAAAGCCTAAATGCTAAAGAGTAGGGATATCTATAAGACTAGTACAAAATCCCTACACTTACACAATCCTCCTAAAAAAGGATGGTTATGTTATTGACAGATCCTGTAAGGATTTTAAAACCGTCATTATGGACAGAATTGCATCGTCGGGTTGGTTTGGAATTATCACCCAACTCAATGCACACCCAGCCACCAATGCATGAACCCAAGTTGCCAACATCAGCAGATATATTATCTCCTATAAATAGTCACCACTATTCATCTTTGAAACATAACTACTTGTTCTCATAAATTATCAACTATAGACACTGATATTTATACTCTCTACCTAAATATCTCTCTTTGCATCTACCTACATCATAAAGAAAGACATTAGACTCCTCTTTCTTCTCACTATCTGAACTTATTTAAGCATCGGAGGGCCAAAAGTCATCACACCCCGTGTTGGTCCAAGGTCTTAATAATATGTTCTCTAATCTCAAATCCACAAAAAGCAAAGGTGTATCCAATCACTGATATTGACAAAAATCGACATCAATATATATTTAATGCGTATTAAAATATATGATACATATTTATATTTTTTATAATATTTTTAATAATTAAAATTAAAATAATTAAATAACTCACTACTACAAAAAGTACATATAGTCTCGATTTTTAATCGTGATCGTAAGTCTATGACCATTATTATAAGAACCGAGGCCTAAGTGAGAGAGACCATAGATTATTACCTATGGTCTCGGTCTTTCAATAACTGAGGCCATAGGATATGCATAAATTAAAAAAAATTACAATTATTAATTACAATATTAAAAATCAATATAAATTATAATAAATTTATTAATTACAATATTAAAAATCATATTATATTAAAATTAAAGTATAATTACATTTGAGAGTTTATTATACACTAAAACATAATAAAACCTTACAATTAGAAACTGAATTTTTACTATTAATTACAAGCATTTATAAGTATACTTCAAATAAACATAATTAAGTCCACAGTTATATCAACAGAAGTGTAAAGAAAAAGAAAATACCATAGGCGTTGGTGCGCCTGTGTGCTGGTGTGTTGGTGTGCTGGTGTGTCTGATGCGTTGGTGTGCTAGTGTGCTGGTGTGCCTAGTGTGCTAGTGCATTGGTGGCTTGTGCGTTATTGAGCTTGGTGTGCTGGTGTGTTGTGCGCCTGGTGCGCTAGTGTGCTAATGTGCTGGTGCATCTGGTGCGTTGCTGCACCTTATGCTGGTTCTTGCCTACCATGAAAAAGAAAACAACAAAAAAAAAACTAGAATAACATATGTGCATAGATAGCAATCAACTTTTAACATGTTTCTAGCTATAAACACCTTCAATAACATTAAGAAAAATGTGTCAAGAGCATCTCATGTCCCTATAAAAAAAGAAAAGAAAAACTTTCAAAATAACACAGGATGCAAAGGAGTTTCAATCATAGAAAAAATATGCAGGGATTAATAAGGAGAGCAAGCCAAGTCAAATATGGAGCATATTTCTGGATGGAAATTATCCTTGAAAGATACTAAATTGTTAATGATTTTCATTTTAAAAAAATAAAGATATTTGGCATTTCTAGAATATACCATCTGCTTTGCATGGAATGTAGTAAAAATTTTAGACTAACTTATAAATTAGGAATGCTAGAAAACTTAAAACAATTGTCAATTGTAATGGTAATAAAAAAATCGTTTATCCATGAAGACTGAAATTGAAAATCTACATGTCAGCCTGTTTATTTTTCATTGTTTGATCTACCATCAACTCATCCTAATCTATATTGTATTACGTTTGTAAATATAAAGATATTTCAAACAAGAAATCACACAAAGCAATCATTGATTATCCAGAATACACCTATGTTTGATTTTAGGTGAGGGGAATCAATGTAGTAAGATTTAACTCTATGCAATACATTTGATGTGATTACTCGACATACATAAAATGATTGTTACTAAACCAGGATGTTTCTCTAATCAATTTGATCTAAGTAGTATACTCATAGAACCATTGAGACTGGTTGCTAGTGCAAGCTATTTTCTAATTCCAAACCAGTAAAAAAACTATCAACATATAATCAGAGTAAAAACCTGCGATTATCATAAAATCACCAATTATAAAAACACAAACACAAAAGTACCTAGTAATTGCTACAAAAATTGACAAACTCAAGAAAATAGGTCGAACTAAAAAAAGAAAAACCCTTATTTGTTCATAAAATAAAAACTCAGAGTCGCCATTTCTCAATTCAACTCCTTCACTTTTAGATACTGTATATAAAAGTAAAATAAAAATAAACAGCCATGAAATCGATGATTAAACTAAAACCCTTAAAAAACAACCAAACCTCTAGATAATAAGACCCTTTCAATCTCAGATGGTAAACTAATAAGAAAGAGTAGTGTATGTTATATTCTCTATCAAATTCCTCCTATAGAATTACCATCTATAGGGATTCAGATTCATACTTTAAAGTGAATATGAGAATATGAAAATCATTAATGAAATAAATAAAAATGGAAAGCCTCATATAGAAATAAAACATTTCCTATACAAAATGGAGCAAAAAGGGTATGTAAAGCCCTAAAATATGAAACAAAAGTAAAACAAAAAAAATGGGAAAAAATATACAATTACGGAGTTATACATCCAAACAAATATACAATTACTCATTACAAGATAATTGGTAAATAGTACATCAATAAAATTTTATGAAAATACTGTTTTTGGTCTTCTCTATTTATTGTTACAGAAATGCTAGGGTGAAACATGCACAGTAGTAGCACCAACCCACTAGTACCAGCGCATAACCCCAACGAACCAACACTATCGCACCACCCCAACGAACCAACACCAGGCCAAGCACCAGGTGGTCATACGTTTCACAAACCATACCAAGAAACCTTTCTAACAAATTTTCATAACCTATCTAAGAAATATCCAGCATCCAAATTTCTCAACGTAAGCAAGCCTTTAGGAAGCTAGAAATAACATATATGTACAGATCGAGATTTGGTACCGAGAGTCATTTATAAAAGAAAAGATGAGTTGATGTTACTAGAAAGATTCAAGCAGTGGCCAAGGAATTACTATGGCGAGCGTAGAACAAAGGCTATAATGTAGTGTGAGAGTGGAACAGATGTTGAAACGCAATGTCAGAATGGAAGAGAGGTTGGAACGCAGTGCGAGAGTGTAACAAAGATTGGAATGCGGCGGCACGAGAGTGATCTAAAGGTTGGAACACGGTACTAGGGTTTCGTGCGAGCAGGAGGGAAAAATGAGCATGAGGGAAAAATGAGATATATATATACGGGAAAAAAAAGAAAAAAAATTGGTAAAAAATTTAGTATTTGGTGTAAATTAAAGAGAGAAAATTGATAAGGTATGTTTATGACCTCAATTTTAAAATAACTAAGGCCAAAACCCTATACTCTCAATTTAAAAGAAAAGAGATTAAATATGCGAGACTATATATATATATTGTAGTAGTGATTAGATATAAAAAAAGAAGTTAATATTTTTTAAAAAATAAAAACTAATGTCAAAATAATTTAAAATATTTTCTTTTAATTTAATGTTCAAAAATTTTAAAAATAAAAATTTCGTTCTATCATTATTAAAATTAATTCGGACAATAAAACTATGCTTTGAAAATTTAAAAACGAGTAGGACTTTAAGTCAATTTAGAAATTAACGTTATTGGTACTTGCATCATTTTTGTTGACTTGTTACGGAAAAGTTCACAAATGTAAACACGTTGACAATTACTTACACGGAGTACGTAGCAATCTATTTTAGTTATTGCTTTTACATACTGATTCATTATTGGTCAACAAGAAAGTTTATAGATTATGATACGAAAATGTGAAAGTATTATCTAGATTCTTGACTTTTTAAGTAATGATGTTATGTTATGTATACACTTGTCTTATAATATCTTTATAAATTATGATTTAATTAATTTTTAAATCATTAAACTTTATATTTTTTTCCAATTTAATAAAATAATTATAACATAATAAAAAGGACTTTCTTTTAAAGAAAAAACTAATAAGTGGTTGCTTCAAATTATTATTATTATTATTAAGGGTTTGCTAAACAAATCTTTTGGTAATATTTTTATGGCTAAAGTTAATTTAATTAATTAGGCTGAAAAGATACATATAATGCTTTCACAGTGTGTTAACCACGTTGCAGTTTCCTCGATTTTAATTAGGTGGAGATTGATCATTTTAATTTATAGAGTATGTAACATATATTTTGTAATTTTTTTAATCAAATAATATTTAATATAATTTAAATTTGTACGATTTGAAATAGAAAAAAATAACTCTTATCATTATATCATTTCACGGACCCATTTAATTTTAACTATTAGATTTTTCAAGTTATTCTGTGTCATAGACTTAATTTGATTTTTTTTAAGTTAATAACTTTAATACATGATTGATAATTAAGATAACATACAAAATCTGTGGCATAAATTTTAGATTAAGAAAATATAAATAGTAAATTTAATATATAATTATATTTTTTCAATTTTTTTTAAAGGTTAATGTTTTTTTTTGGTTTGAAACCTCAAACTTAATAAATGGAATCAAATTTAGGAGTTAATTTGTATTACTTACAAGAGAATTCTTAAAATATAAGCTGTGTTTAGAGGTGTAAATTGTACCTCTCATACCATCCCATTACCATATACCTTATCCCTAATGGGTACATGATCAAAAAATAATCATCTCAATTATAATCCATCTTATCACATCCTAACTCATTTGAAAAATAGATTTGGTATGAACCAATTCACATTAATAGATTATCTTAATTTCAAATTTTGTTTTCCTTTAAATAACTTCATTTTTTTTCCTTTTCCATAACATATTATTTGTTTCAAATAACTTTAAGCTATTTTTTGTCATTGAAAATAATATATACACATTTTTATAATAATAATAAGAGACTTATATTTGGGGAAAAAATTATTATTATGATGTGAGCCTTATATTTGGGAAAAAAATCAAAAATATCCATAAAGTTTAAGAAATCTTCAAAAATATTCACAAGGTTTCAAAAAATTCAGAAACATTCCTGAAAACATAATAGATGTTAAATCCAACAGTTATCAAAAATACCCCTAAGGTTTAATTAAAAAAAATTCTCAAAAATGAAAGAAGAAAAAATAAACCAAGAAATAATAGACATAGAAACAGAAAACATTTCAGGATGTTTTTCACAAGAAATGATAATATGTAAAAAGAAATTTGAAGAAATTCAAAAAACAAAGTTAAAACTTAAAGAAAAAATAGATTTAAAGACCTATCATTTTAATTAAGAAAATTATTCCTTAGAAAAATATAATCTATTATGACATAAGTAATAAAAAATGAGTATTAAAATTACAGATGTAAAATGGAGATATAATATACCATTAATTGATAAAAAAAATTATATTAAACAAGTTATTAAAAATTCCTCATAAAGATGAAGAAAAAATTAGATACATCCATTTAGGAGGAATTTAAATATTAATAAAAGCTCATTTTAGAGAAATAATACATACACCGATAAAAATAACATTATTAGATAACAGAATAATAAATAGACAGAATGTCTTATTAGGAATGATCCATGGTAATTTAGGATACTAAAAGCTAAAATTTACAACATATCCTAGATTTGCTATAGATATACATGATAAAAATCTAAATCAAGTATTAGGTTTAGCTTATGAATTTGAAAGAGAAGATTTAATGAAAGAAGAAAATCATCCATTTTCAATATATTATCTAGTGACATATTCTTTAACAAATAGTCATAATAGTTCAATATATGAACAAAATGACTTTATAGAAATAGATCAAATTTTTAAGGAACTTGGACAAATAATAAAACCAAAAACACTAACAGACTTTGAAATACCAGAAGAATGAAAATTAGATATTAAAGAAAAACCCTTAATAACATGAAGAAATAGTAATGTTGCTAAAACTAATAACATACCAAGATTTACTTTTATAGACCATAAAGGAGAAACTTCTAACCAAGAAGAAGTAAAAAAAAACTAGAAAATGAAGACATTAGTTCATGATTGTATATTAGGGAAAATTCATGTTTAGAGATAAAATAAAAAAATATGCATTTAGAAATAAATGGAAGCCTAGTAGGTGTAGCAAAAAAAATCAAGCAACATTATTTAAAATTATACAATTATTGACATAGGAAATAGATTTAGTCCAATAATCAAACACAAACTATCTATAGGAAATAATCTATATACAAAGAGAATTACTAAAGGAAATAAAGGAATGTGCTTATAATAAACTATAACAAGATATGCACAAAGAATTTTTAAAACTAAGAAACGATGTATACAACATACATAGGAATAATGAAATAATAGGTTATAAATATGACCCCTTAGAAGGATTAAAAGAAGAACCACCAAGAAAATTAGATTCTTTTATTCTTAAAAATGAAAGGAAAAATGAGAAACAATCTAAAAATAAAGAGATAATTCCAATTTAATGGAATATAGAAAAGAATTAGAAAGAAAATTCATGGATCTTGAAAATAGATATATAGAAATATTAGTCAAGTTATTAACATTAACCAATGAAGAAATAGAAGAACATTATAATGGAAAACTTTGAACCAGAAAACATGACCTCTAACCTCAAAAGGTCATATGAAACCAATTTCATTACCAATCCCTTACCAAGAAAGAACATCTAACCCACATAAGGGAGAAAGAAATAGGCAAAGATCAGAACAACCTGATACTACGTATAGAAGAAGAGAACCACCTAAAATGAAGGAAAGATTGCATTGGGGAACTAGAGACAGTATTCCACCAGAGTTCAAACTCCATGATAATTATAAATTTGAACTTTTAGATTTAGATTGTATAAGAGATAGGAAAAAATCCTTAGATGAATGGTCTAGTGGGATGAGTGTACTCATACAAACTACCCAAACAAATCCTTCAACTTGTAGAGTGTTTATAGTACATAAAAATACAAGAAATGTAAAAGCTTGGTTTTCAAACTTAACAGATCAAAAATATTTATTAATGTAAGGAAATGCTTCCACAAGAAGAGAATGCTTAGATACAGTAATAAATGAAATATACAAAGAATTTATTGGAGAAGATAAAGGAAGGACTATCACTGAATCCAGTGAAAATGAAATCAATAAAGTTAAATGGCATATAACAAATATGGAAATTTGTAACATGTGTTACAAAAATTCTTTTATTTGTGAATATGAAATGTATTATCATAAGTTACCACCCTCTATACAAATAACTTATGAAGGAATTTTTTTCAAAAATGACCTGTAACACTGTATAAAACCTTAACAGAAAATTGGTAACAAAGGAATAGAAAAACTATACCAGATACTCTAGGAGGAAGAATAAGAAGCCTTAAAGATTGGATCATTATTAAATGTCAAGAAAGAAAAGATTATAAACAAATAAGAGGAAATGATAAAATTTGTTGTGATACAAAAGATTTTAGAATATAAAAAAATATAGATGTAATATAAAATCTTATAAACAAAAATATAATTATAAAAAATATAAAAGATTTAAAAAATATAAATTCAGAAAACAAAATTTCCAAAAATAGAAAAAGAGATTTAATAGAGAACACTATAAGAAAAGATATTTTAGAAGAAAAAATTATAAACCTTCTGAAAAAGGAATTATTGCCCTTTAGGAAATAAAAAATGTAGATGTTGGATCTGCAATGAATAAGGACATTATGCTAATGAATGTCCAAGCAGACTTCAACATAAAAAAGAATTTCCACAAAAAGCAAATTTTTTTGAAGAAACTTTCAAAATGGAATTAGAACCAGTCGAGGAATTTAATATAGATGATACTTATAGTATCTATCTATTGGAAGAAACTGAATAAGAAATAACTGACTCAGAATATGAACACTCAAATCATGAATATTATTCATCAAAAGATGAATGATTTGTATAGTATTACAAATCTAAATAGTACTTACATTACAGGAGCTAGTATGTGTGTAGCCACTAGATATGTATTTTCAAAAGACAACTGGAAATAAGCACCAAAAGATTTAATTATAAAAATTGCTAATAATAGTACAATAAAACTCAATCAGGTATTAAAAGATACTGACATAATGATAAGAAGAGAAAACTTTCACATTCTTATTATATATTAACAAGAAACAAGAGCAAATTTGTTAATAGGAAATAATTTCCTAAACTTATATCAACCTTTCACACAACATTCTGACAAAATATGTCTCACAATCTTAGAAGGAGATACCATCTATGTTTCTAAAGTAAGAAAAGTTTTAACTATCTCAAACCCAACTTTTATGCAACAACTTTCATTCTTAGGTATCAATACATATGATATCTTAGATGGTTCTTTTTTTAATCCAATAAATGGATTAAATTTGTAACCTATGATTTCATTGTTCATGGTTATGTTATTTACATTCCTTCTTAATTTTGTAAATTATTTATATATATATATATATATATTATAATCATATTCTTTTATTTATTTTAAGAATTTTTTTGTTTCATTTATGTTTGTTTGAACATGATGTTTGATTCTTATACTATATTTAATTCTTCTACAAAAAAAATTTAAAATTTTCATTATTATTATTTGATTTTTTTGATATGTCTATTAGGTTTCCATCAAAATTTAATTTTATATTTTGTAGTTTATTTTTGAACATTATTAAGATAATAATGATATCATTTTCTTCTTAATATTACATCATGGACTAATGATTTTATTATTTTAACTTTTTGCTTTAGATTTATAACCTCTCTTTATTTGTTAGATGTTTTTCCTTCAAGTCTATAAACATAAACCTTGATACATTACTATTTCTTACTACATTACTTTTTCTTTTTGGTATAAGAGGTTTTTCTTTAACATCTAAGTTTCATCCTTATAATATTTCAAAGTCTAAGTATTTTTGGTTTTATTATTTGTCTAATTTTTTGAAATCATTAATCTCTTTTTTCAAATTCATAAGTTATACTCAATACTTTGTTTAAGTTTTTATCATTAACATTAATGGTAAATCTAAGATATGTTGTGAATTTTAATTTATAATATCCTAGGTTTCCATTAATCATTCCTAATAAAATATATTTCTTATTTATTATTCTATTATCTAAGAATTTTAATTTTATTAGTGTATATATTTCTTCTTACAAATGTGTTTTTATTAATATTTAGATTTCTCCTAAATATATGTATCCAATTTTCCTTTTATTTTTTTGAAATTTTTTAAATATTTTATCTATAATGATTTTTTTATCAATTAATGGTATGTTATATAATTATTTTGCATTCATAATATTAATGCTCATTTATTCATCACTTATTCTATAATAAACTATATATTTCTTTGAAAATATTTTTCTTAACTTTGAGAATGATGAATTTTTAAATTCATCTTTTTTCTTAAGATTTAATCTTATTTTTATATTTCTTTAAAAAAAAATTTACTAATTATTATTTCTTGTGAAAAATATCTTGAGATATCTTGTGTTTATATTTCAATTATTTTTTAGTTTTATATTATTTCTTGATTTTTTTATTGTATATATTATTTATATATATATATAAATTACTATTTATTTTTGTTAATTTTAATTTTTGTTAAATTTAAAAGTATTTATAATATTTTTAAAACTTTATGAGTATCGTGATATTAAGATTTTTTTAAAAAAATCATCTATATATCATTTTATAATTTTAATACTAATTTATATTTAATATATAATTAAGTTTCCATATAAGATTTTTTCTCCCTTTTATTTAGCTAAGTATCTTGTTATCCATGATTCAACCAACTGTGAACATTTTAATTTAAAAAATTATATTTATATTATAATTTATAGAATAAAAAAATATTTTTTTTATTCTGTTCCTTTTGCATGGGATTAAATTTAAATAGTTTTTTCTTTGGGTGATATTTAAGAGGTAGTCCGTTAGTGGATGAGCTATAAAAGTTATCACAAACAGCTCAACTTTCTGATGTCATTAATTTGACGTCATCGTTGTTCCTTCTTCCTCCCACATTTTTTTTTCTTTTTACTTGTAAAGTCAAATATTTCATACTATAATATAAAAATAAATTTTTTAATATTACTTTTTAATAAAAATATTTCGGATAATAATATTGATATTTTTATTTTTATTTTTTATGCATATTATTTTTTATTTATTATTAAATTACGTAATTATAATTATATTATTTATTTATTTTTATATAAAAATAATATAAATTTTTTATTTTTTATAAGATATTTTATATTTATCAAAATAATAATAATATACAGTAATTTATTATCTCCATCCATGTCTATTAGGGGTATCCATAAATCGATATGGACCGGACAAAACTGGAAAATAGAAACGAATTGGATTAAAAGGTTTTATAAATTAAACGGTTCGATCTGATTTATATTAATTTTTAAATTGATCGAATCGGACCGAACTAGTTTAATAATATATTAAAAAAATTATATTATTTTTCATTAAAGGTGTCCAAAAATTGAATCAAATTGAAAATTGGATCGGATTAAACGGTTTTATAAATCAAACGATCCGATTCGATTTGTATTAATTAAAACTGTTTCAAATAGTCTAATCCGACTTTATCTGAGTAATATAAACGGTTTAATTCGATTAAATTTTTTCCTCAAATCAGATCGAATCGATAGACACTCCCACTGGCTAAGTTCGCGATGAAATTTCAAGCTTTCTGGTTTACTAACCAAGTGAAAGTGACTTTGTCCTAAAAAAATCTAATTTTATTATAAATGGTGTCTGCTTAATTAGTTGTAAGTCAAATGAGTCATCACAATCAAACTTACTCGCGTAAGAGTTTTTTATTTTATTTTATTAAATAAGGTAGTTGAATTTCATATTTATATTTTTTAATTATATTATAACAATAATTAATGTAATTAATTATATAAATAAATAAATTATTTTGATAGGATAATTGATTACCCTCCAAATACTTTAATTAATACTTAGGTATATTTCATTCCAAGCACTAGTATATTTTTTTTATCTTTTTTTTTAGTACTAACCAAAAATTTTACCCAAAATATATTTTTGCATTCTTAAGAAAGAATTTTTTTTGACAATTTATTAGAGTTAAAAAAATAAAAAAAAATATTAATTTAAAAAATATTTTCATCATGATCCAATAAAATTATTAAAATATTATAATTTTTAGTACTTATTTTTATTATTTTTTTAAAGGTAGAAATTTAATAATTTTTATTTTTTTTAACTTTTAGTAGGGACAAAAAAAATTATTTTTAATTCTAATTTTCAAAACTAAAAAACCAAAATGACATTTAAAAAAAATAGTTATTATTAAAAAATAATACCAATATTTAAATTAAAATATTAAAATAATATAAAATATTTAAAATATCAATATATTAATTAAAATATAATTTATTCTGCATTTATTGCCTACCTACGTACATACAAGAAAAGTTAATCGAAACTCCACACTTATCTAATTATCTTTGACGATATCTAATTATCTTTGACGATATTCAATTTTCTTTATTTATCAATATAATTTCCTCCCAATTATTATAGTCTACCGACTAAAATGGTATTAAAGTTCTTATTTAACAATAGGCACTATTATAAATAACATATACATATAATTAAAAATAAATAAATATTTCAACCAATTTATTTAAATTAAAAAATTCGATATAATTTATCAAATTCAAATCAAAATATACTAATAAATTTTATAATAATATTATATTCTAATCGAAAAGTATATAATTTATTTGAATTCTAAACGGATATAAATCTTATAATCTATTGTATCTGATATAGACTGAATTATTATTAAATTATAAATAAATATATATTTTATTTTATAATGTATTATATTTAAATATTATATATACTATAATAACATTAAATTATTATTTTAGCTTAAAAATAAATATAAATACTTATAATAATTTAATAATTGTAGATATATATTTATAATATTTTTGATTTTTTTAATTGTAACTATAAATAATAAATTTTGTTATAAATACATCGATTAAAATCTTAAATATTATATATATATTCTATATATAACAATAATTCATAAATAAATTTTAATATCAATATAATCTTATTTGATCTATTCGAATTTTAATTGATTTGTATTGATTGTATTATCGGATTGGATTCGAATTAAAAATCTTAAAATTAGATTCAAATTAGATCAAATTTAAATTGACTAAAAACAAAAAACAAATTTATCCAATATTGCTCAACGTACTTACAATATCGAATTAATATATGATGAATTATTAGATGTTGTTTAATCAAGTTAATTTATTGGCATTAGCCAAACTTAAGGAGAACATTATGAGATATATAAATGTATTTATTTTCTAATATTAGTGATCAATGTAATAGCTTGAGCTATAAATGACTTAGACTGTACAATTAGTATTCATTCATTCAATTTAACAAAATATTATTCAGAATTCTCCATCTTCTTTCTCTCAAATCTTCTTCTTTATTTCATTCTTGTGTTTACTATTGTTGCTAGAGTTTCTTTGTACGAAAGAGCATGACTTTGTGTGTGTTTTTGCTTGTCTATGCATTTTCGTTTAGACTATAGGGTAAATATACTAAACACTAGAATTTTTTTTATATGAGTCATATTTAGATATTTATTTTTATATAGTCTTTTTTTTATAACAATAAGATTAAACTATTATAAAAAATAAATACAAAATTTAAATATCACATTTAAAATAATTATAAGATTTTTATATTAACGTAAGGTACAAATAAATTCATCTATACATAATAATACTAATAAAAGTAATTTTTCACCTCATGTAAAAGTTGCTCCAAATGCTATTGGGTCCTTGGAAAGACACTTGCTACGTTATGATTCCTAAGAATCATAACCCTTCACTCACGTTTTTCAGATCAAACGGTATTAATTTATTCCATCACCAACAGCATTCCTATATATTCTCTATCCACGACTCTCTTTCGTCAGTCATTACTTTCATTCCTAATTAAAAATAACCAACTTAATTTCACTCTCATTTCAGCTTACGATTCTTAGAATCCAAAACTAGTTAGAATCTTAGAGCCAATTAAAAATGGGTTCAATGATATCCATCAAAGTTATGATGATTTGTTGCAGTACTTTACTGTTAATCATGGCTTTGGCCATGAAAATAGTCTCTGCTTCATTCTCATTCTCACAATTTCCTTCTTGTTGGAATACCTTTATTTCATGGATGAGACCTCCTTACCTTTACCTTATCGTCAACGGAATCATTTTCGGCATAGTTGCCTCTTCTCGTTTCCAACGTGATCAAGCTGATGAGCCGGTTCAATTAGTAGATGTTGATGATCATACTGACCATTTTGTTCACCGGACGGAGATGATTGAATATTCTCCGAAGTACCGAGTGTCGGACCAACGTAGGGTTTACGAGCGCAGAGATGAGAAGAATATGGTTGAAGAGGTGATCAAACCTATGGTGTTCAGTGGCTTTCCGGTGACTGAGCCTGACCTTGAAGTACCTGAAGCTGAATATGAAGATAATACTGACGACGAGGTCATAATCTCAAATTCCACGTGGATGCTGCCGGAGAAGATTATTGAACCTTCTGATAAGATTCTCTTACCGGCTGAGAATTCTCTAGTTTCTTCTAGGTTCAATCACCGGAAAACGGTCAAAACAAGTCGTCCGGAAGGTACTTTTGATCTGCTCGTCTTTAAATTATAATTAATTACAACGTTTTCATTATTTATGTCGTAATTCGATTTTGAGACCCATTTAAATAACTCGAAAATGTTCGACTTGAGTTGAAGGTAACTTGTTATCTCGAAATCAACTTAAAAGTATTATAATTTTGTGATGATAATTAATGAATTTTAATATCATTAAAAATATTTTTGATTTAAAAAAAATCATTTAACTAAAAAACATAAAATTAATAATTCCTAATAATTTGTACCTACTATCTTTATATGTATTGTTTGTGTTTGAATTTAAATTTAATTTATTAATTCAAGTTAAATTTAATTAAAATTAAAATTAAATTAATCTAAACTAAATTAATTAGGATAAATTTAAATTCAACCTCCATAAGTGATCAATCCAAGGTATCACCTAATATAATTATTTAAATTATTTAAAAAAAACGGATCGGTTTTTGAATGCTATTGCATCATGAGATCGCCTAGCTAATATTGCAATTATTATGTCCTATTTATGAGTAAGCTTCACAAATAAATTAGAATTAATTATATGGTATAATTTATATATATATATAGTTTTATTTTTGATTTTTTAAAAGATATATATTTATTTTTGTTACAATTTAAATAAATAAATATTTTTTGATATTATAAAAAAATAAATAAATATTTTTTTACAAAAAAATTAAAAATAAAATAAATTAAATAATTGAGTCATTTATATATTTAAAGATAAATTATTAACTTAAATCTTATACATCTATTTATGAGTGGATAAGTATTACTATTATTTAAAGTTAAGTTATAATAACCCAATAGTAAATTTATAAAAATATCATCTTTAAAATTTACAATAATAAAAATAATATTGAACGGTATTTAATAAAATTATATTCAATATTAAATGGTTTAAATTATCGTAATTAAATTTATATACATCCAATTAAAAAATATTTAATGTAAAATGATATTCTCTACGAGAATTTCTAAAAATTTATGGAGATTGAATATTCTCACTAACAAATAATATATATTTAATTATATGTTTAATGTCATAAATTAACAAATTTTATGTTTAGAAATAAAATAAATTTAAAATTATATTTAATAGATATTAGATGTAATATATAAATTATAGATATAATTAAATTATTTATTTTGATGATCGTTAAAAAATTAAAATAAAAAATATATTTAATCATAATGTTATATTTTTTAGATAAATATTTAAGAAATTTGAGTGATGGGGCAAAAAATGTAATCCCTTACCTCACCTTATAAATATATTTTTTCCTTTTGATTTTTCCATTAAGTAAAAATGTTGAATTTTTTTCACAATTATCCATCCAAAAGTAAAATTTATTATATTATATATATATATATATAAATTAGATATAAAATATATTTATTTTTATGCTTATAAGTTTTAAAGATATTATTTTTGTTATTTTTTAGACAAATTTATTAATCGAGTAATACTAATATCGTGAACATTGTGAAATGTAGTTTTATAATGCATACGTCACTTGATTATTTAATTTATTTTATTTTTAAATTTTGGTAAAAAAATATATGTTAATTTTTTTATAATATTTATAAATTCTAAGAGAAATGAATATATTTTTTTAAAGATAATAAAATAGAATATAAATAAATTATATAATATAATATTTTTTATGATTAGATATAAAAACTATTTTCTCAGAAAAAAATAAAATAACTATTTTTTATGGAAGATATAAAAAAGATATTTAATGTGTAATATACAGAGAAAATACGTTTTGAAAAGTAGATAGCTTTCTAATATTTTTTGTTGTAATAGTTAAATAAATATATAATATAATTTTGAATTCAATGGTTTAAATATGGCTTCTGCTACGCGTACACTTTATTTTCATTTCTAAATTTCAAAGAGCAGAATTTTAATTCAAATTTTTTTTAAAATAAATAATTTACAAAATTTTATACTAACGATAAATCACTCTACTACGTGCAAGTATAAGCCAATTTACATACATAGATTTCTTTATTAAATAATGTTTTTGTTTTATAAATAAATTCAATAAATAAGATTCACACAAATAATCTAAAATGACTATTTAATGTTACATTTTAAGTTTTTAGATTTTTTAAAATTAATCTCATATATTATTTTAATTTTAAAAATAGAAAATTTCACTGTTGATTCATTGCTTATTTTAAAAATAAAATTTAGGTTCTATTATTATTAAAAATAACTGCATAATCACAAATTATTACTCTTTTTTATTTTCTATTTGAATTTTTAAAAAAAAAATCAATTTATTTAAGTTAAAATATTCTCTATTTAATGCAACCGAACAAAATAAAAAAAAATGAAAAAAAATTATTTTATTTTTTTATGATCATTTTTTAATAACAATAAAATTAAACTTTTATAAAAATAAATATAATACTTAAATATTATTTTTATACTATATATAGAGTGGTATTTTTCTCTTAAAAATAATCAATAATATACATAAGATAGTGAGATGTATAAATATATGTAGCTATTAATTAATATTGGATCCGTTATATGAAATCAACCAATCAAGATGATGTTATCAAATTGGGAAGTATATTTTTTTGGGGGAAAAATTGGGAATTATATATCATACTTCGCTATATTACTAGAAAAAGACAAAAGCAAAAATATGTATATTTAAATTTTGATGATATTAAATTGTAATTAAGATTGTATATGAAATTAATAAATAATTGAAAGTCAAAAGGTGTGCTACTAGTCAAGAAAAATATCTAAATCGAGTAGCAATGTTATGTAATATTATCGGAGAATCAATACTATTGATGTAAATATTAATTTTCCAAAATCTAATTGATATATAAGGTGTTGGAAGAGCCACGATGGTGTCGAAGCCAAGACGGCCAGAGACTTTAGAGGACACGTGGAAGATGATAACGGAAGGGAGGTCAGTGCCATTAAGCAGGCAAATGAAGGAGTATGACACTTGGGTGAAGGAGGGCCGTGATATGTATGTTGGTTATGATGAGATGGAGGCATCTCCGACTATGAAGACGTTCAAGGAGCGAACCAATTACCAAAAGCTGGCACCTGTGAAAATGACAGAGAAGCTAATAAGGAAAGACCCGTCGTCGAGTCGGGACGAGTTGAACAGACGAGTGGAAGCGTTTATAAACAATTTCAAGGAAAATATGAAGTTGCAGAAGCAACAGTCTTAGAAGCAATATATCGAGACCATCGATCAAAAGAGGAAGCCACCAAGTAAGTCTCATGCATATTTTAATACGATATTTTATTAATTAGGATATTGAAAAAACTATATTTCTATTTTCTTATACACACACCAAAAAGGAAAAGAATTTACCTTTTGGACTTTCTTTTGGTTTTTGTGCAGATTCCATAACTTGTTGCTTAATGTAATCTGCTTGTGACATAAGAAAAGATATATATGTCTGTAAATTTTTTTATCTTTTTTTTTTCCCTCTGGTGTGAAGGAAAGGCTTGCCATTCTTCTTTTTTTTCATATGTGAGTTTATAACATATGTTATGTTTAACTGTTTATTTGTTAGCATTTTATTTTATTTCTTATCTACCATTGTTTTTTTTTAACATGAATTTAAAAATACGAGCTTCTTCAGAGCTCTGACAAAGTAAGAATAGCTTACTTTATATGTTGATCCTCTGAACAAAAGTTATGAACTATAAAAACTTTATGATCATGTCCAAGTACGTTTTTTTATTCCTTTTAAACATACGCTCAAAAATTAATAGAGATGTAAACACAAATCCCACAATTCCAAAAATTAATATTTTTTTATTAACAAATTATTAAAATTTAATTCAATAATAATATTTTATAATGAAAAAAAATTCAAATTAATAAATAATAAATATATAATCTTTTTATACTAAACATATAAAATATTATTATAAATTAGTTTAAAATAATAAAAAGAAATTATAAATAAATGTAAGATTTTAAATTTTTAAAATTTAAATAATCTTTTTAAAGTTATTGACGATGAATAGAATAAAAACATCCTTAAATATAAAATATAATATATAATTTTAAAAAATGAAAATAAAAATGCAATCTTCGTATTTCATTCGTTTTATAGTATAAAATAAGTATCTTTGTTTAAAAAAAGTTGTGTGAGATATTGAAAAAAGGTCACCCGATTAACACTTTCAAAACTGACCATCATGTTGTATATTTTCAATATGAAATGCTCTTTTTTGTTATAAATCCTCCCAATAGTTATTCCAATACAAACTTAGCAAGCTGAGTGCGACGCCATTTATTTTGTTTCCGGCGTACGTATCCATTTACGACTCTTGCACGTACGTGTTCTTTTTCTATATGTTATTTACTTTAAAATGAATGACTAAATCAGTACACTAATTTTGATGGTCAGAATTGACTTAATTCTAAAAACTATTTGACAATTTTTTTTATTTTTTTATAAACGTAACTATATCATATCATTTAAGTATCCTTTATAAATTAGTAATAACTAGTTTAACAGCCAAATGAGCTACTCTATTTTGTTCCTTTGGCTTAAAATGAAATGAAAAATCACACCCTTTATAAATCTTCCATGTTTATTACGACACCCTCTGATACAAAAGATCCATCCTTACTACTTAGAATTAAGGACACAGACTATTTTTTGACTAAATTAATTGGTAATTAAAATTGATTTTTTTGTTCAATCAATTGGTACTACTCTTAAAAATATCTATATTTGTCATGTTTAAAAAATTAAAGTAACATATTAGTCAAATTAGAGAATTACGTACCAAATGATTAGATTGAAAATTCCATAATGTCAAATTTGTTAAAATAACTTTTAATGACTAAATAAGTTGGAGTGCGGAGTGCAAAAGTCGGATACCAAATTGATCAAGAAGTTAATTCTTTTTTTTTTCAATAAATTTTGAATAAAGAGAATAAGGCTTAACTATTTAATTAGTTTTTTCATTGCGTTGGATTCATCAATTTTTTTTTTCATATCGTGTACACGATATTTTAAATTTAATACATTTGAACTCAATTTAAAGATAATTTACTTATCATGTTAAAATTTAAAAGTTAAACGAATAAATGATAAAAAATTAACATGTTAATTCTGATTGTTATAGTATAATTTCAATTAAATTTTTAAATTTGAACAAAATATGTTAAATTTTAACATCGACATAAAATATAAACATTATTGCATTTAATAATAAATTAAATAAAACCCGACAATACGAATAAATATTTTTGATTAATATTTTACTATTATTCAAAAAAATTAGTTGATATGAACACGATAAACACAAACCGATCAAATTTAATTTTTTTCATAAAAATAATTTATATTAGTTTTTTATTAATTTTATTCAATATGATATGATCTCAACACGAAAATGATAAATTTAATACAAATATTTATTCATAAATATATTGATTGGATCTAGTTCTTTCATTAAATGGATAAATAATAACCACATGAATTCTTAGATTCAATTCTCAAAGATTTGCTCACTCTTTTTCGATTGTGCATAAGATGATGATTGATTCTTAGAAATTGAATGAGATTATTAATAGCACCAAGTCGTTTGGTGATAAAAGATTGCTTGGTTTTGAAGAAGGATTGTCTTCGTCTGCAAGTATTCTTTCCAAGTTCATCAAACCTATCATCTTAGACCTTAAGTTAAAGTTTGTAGATGTGGTCCCTAAAAAAATTTGATTGTAATATCTCATCCATCCTTTTCTAGCAAAGTGAACATTTTACCTCCTGCTACCTCTTCCCATCACACCAATAATAATCTCTTGCTTCTGCTTACTAGTTCTTCACCTGTTTTCCATCATTATGGTGAACTTGGACATTTAAGATGCAATTGTGGGAAATTAATTTCTCATTCTCATGTGAGACTTAATGTTAGTGCTCATTCCTCTTCTTCTCCTTTGCGTGCTATGCCTCCGAGTCAGAGACTCAAATTCTCTCACTCTCTTACAAGTTTGTGCTATCTATGTGGCACTGTTAACTACATTGTTAAACAATGTCTTAGAAATGTTAGGAATACCCTTCGGATATCTCCTTTTCGCTCTCTTCTTTCTATCCTTTCAGGATGTTGCTCTTGTGGCTCATATAAGCATGTCCTTAATGTATATATTATGCACTTAAGATAGTGCAAAACATACTAAATTTGCTTCAAAAAGTCTGTCTTGTCGACCTTATGTGTCACTCGATCGATTTTTTAAGAGTTTCTAAACAAAATGTTTCTCAAATAACGCATAGACTACATGCTTGTGTAAATCAAAGACTGCATTTTGATACTGTTGTTCCTCACAAATTTTTTATTAAACAGAGGAATGTAATTTGATTACTTTACCTTATGATTTGTGTTGTTTGTCTGTCTTTCTTTTCTCTATTTTTCTAGTAGTATTTATGTTTGTGTTTAATTTGTGTGATCTTATTCATCTTGGTTCATTCAATTTATTTGATATTTGTATGTGTTTAATTTGTGTTTTTTTTACCATCTTTACGATTGGTTGAAAAATCCAAAAATATAAAAAAAAATTGTTTTTGTATTCTTTTCACTCTTTCTCTCTCCTTCCTTGTTGTTAGTGTCATTTCATTAAACCTCCGCAATAAAGTGTATTTAAAAAATGTTATTTAAAGGGATAGAAGACACTTTATGATGTGTCTTATATATGAAGGTGTTGCTTAAGAACTAATTCTTTTAAGGGCATTTATTAAAGCTATTTAAGTGTAATCTTTATTTTAAACAAGTGTCATTTTTGTTTATAATTTTCTTGTTTCAATTTTATTGGGCATTTAAAGCAGATTCTTTAACATTTTATAACACTTTTAAAATGCAATCATTAAAATTTCTTTGTTTAAAGGGCATTTCTTATGCTTTCTTTACTTGTTTAAAAAACGTTTAAAGTGTGTATATAAATATAATATATGATTAAAAAGGCATTTTAGTAATATTTTATTACAATAAATTTTAAATTTTATAATAATTAAATAAAACATTTTAATCATCCAATAATATTAATTATATTTAAATATATATATATACTAAACTTATTCACAAGAATTCCAACAAATTCAATGTCAAGTTCAAAAGTAAAGTATTAAATAACTATAAGAAAAGTAATTGTTTACAAAAAAAAATATACAATATAATTTAAACTTACAATATTTGCAAGCTAAAAAAACGTGAAACGTATTAAAATTAAACTAATAATCAACTATAACTACAATTTTGAAATAGGTCAAAATAAATAATCTATCCATTGAAGATCCAAATTCTTCAATCTCACGTGTTATCTTACAATCAAAATTAAAGAACAAGGCGAGTTCACAAATTAAATATACAAAAATTTACAAAAATGAATTTAAAGAATTAAGCACATTAATAATATATGAGGAAAAAATAAAATGAGAAATAACATTATATACCTTCTAAGTATCATGCTTTTTATGTGTAGAGAGGATATGTGTAGAGAGGAAATCATAAGCATGATGACACCAATTTTATTTAAACTCATTCATCTCACTTTAAGAATATCTATTCTTTTTGGAAAATTGTGAAAGAAAATAAATAATAGTAATCGGTCTCTATGTGTTTGGTTCGCTCATGAAACACTAGATTTGATGCAATGTGAAAAGCTGCTTGATTATCACAATATAACTTGCTTGGTTGGGAATGTTTGATACCCAAATCATCCAAAATGTATCGTAACCGTAACCAGGTTACTTCGCAACATGTTGCTGCCATAGAGCGATATTCTGCTTCTGCACTTGATCGTGAGACCATATTTTGTTTCTTAGTCTTCCAAGAAATTTGCGAGTTTCCAAGAAATATACAATATCTCGTGGTTGATCGTCGTGTATCTGTGCATTTTGTCCAATCTACGTCACAGAAAGCATTTAGTTGTAATGAACTAGTTGCTAAGAAAAAAAAACTTTATCCTGGTGTGTTCTTGACATATCGTAGCACTCGTTGAGCTGCTTCCAAATGTGGTTGACGTGGTTTATCCATATATTGAATGAGAATGTGCACAACATACACTAAGTCGGGCCTTATGATGGTCAAGTATATTAATCTCTCAACAAATCTTCGATAGGATGTGAGATTACTGATGAATTCCCCTTCAACCTTGCTGAGGGATAAATTTTGTTCCATAGGTGAATTGGCAGATTTGGCACCAAGATAACCCATGTCCTCCAATATTTCAAGTGCGTACTTGCATTGTGATAGAACAATTCCCTTCCTGGAACGTGAAACTTCTATGCCCAAAAAATACTTTAATTCACCGAGATCTTTAAGCTTGAATTGTCTCATGAGATGATTCTTAATTTCTTCAATGTCTTGTACATTGTTTCCTGTTATGATTATATCTACATAGACAAGAAGAGCAGCGAAGGAATTACCACGGGTTCGGACGAACAATGAGTGATCATACTTGGATTAGTTAAAACCAACTAGCTTAAGTGTTGTTGATAGCTTGATGAACTATTGTCGTGAGGTTTGTTTGAGTCCATACAAAGATTTGTGTAGCTTACATACTCGTGTTTTCCCCTTTCGTTTGAATCCAGGTGGAAGGGACATGTAGACATCTTCATGAAGATCACCATAGAGAAAAGCATTGTTGGCATCGAGTTATCGAAGATGCCAATTTTGAATAGCAGCAACGGTAAGTAGAAGCTAAACAGTGACAAGTTTGGCTCTGGTGCAAAAGTTTCTTGGTAGTCAAAACCTTCAATCTGACTGTATCCTTTTGCCATTAACCGAGCCTTGTATTGTTCCACAGAGCCATCAGGATTATACTTGATTTTGTATACTCGTTTACAACCAACTGCTTTCTTGTTTGGAGGAAGATATTGAAGCGTCCAAGTGCCATTAGTTTCAAGAGCATCCAGTTCTTGTTTCATGACAAGCTGCCATTTTGGATCGTTGAAAGTTTCAACAAAGGTGGTTGGTTCCCTGAGAATGGAAATAGAAGTAGCAAAGGCACGATGTGTAGGTGATAATTGGTCATAGGTAAGTACATGAGATAAAAAATGAGAAGTACCTTTGTCATTGGACGATGTTGAGTGAGACGAAGGGAAGGATCGAGAAGACAAGGAAACTTCTACATGATATTTTTGAAGGTAGCTAGGAACATTGGTGGATCGACGAAGCCTATGTGTGACTGGTGTTGGATAAGTCATGTGTGGTGAAGAAATTGATGATGATGTTTCTGGAGATGAATTTTGAAGATAAAAAATGTCTGAGTCGATTATTGGAAGGACAGATGGTGTATGATGAAGTGATGTATTTGGATTGGTTGATTGACGAATGTTAGGTATGTCATCATAAATAGTATTTTCTAATGGAGTGAATAGAGTTGGAGTGTTGACAACGGAAGTGAGATAAGGAAATACATGTTCATGAAAGATAACATCACGAGACACTAAAGTCTTGCTTGTTTTCAGATTGTGGACACGATAACCTTTTATCCCAAATGGATATCCAATGAATATGCATCTATGTGATCTAGCATCAAACTTGATGAGTCGATCATGATGTGCAGACACAAAACAGAGGGAGCCAAAAACACGAAGATGTTCATACCTAGGAATTTTGTGAAAAATGACTTCAAATGGTGTTTTACCCTTGAAAATAGGTGTTGAAGTACGCTTTATGAGATATGTGGCTGTAAGAATGACATCTTTCTAGAATTGTTTAGGGAGATTGGCTTGGAAGAGCAATGAACGAGCAACCGGTGTTTGCGTTCAGCAACACCATTTTGTTGATGGGTAGAGACACAACTGGTTTGATGAAAGATTCCTTTGGTAGAAAACAACTGGATCATGTAAGAAATGATTTTATTGATGATGAATAAACGAATGTTTATAACCTATTTATACAAAAAAAAAACAAAATTGTAATAATTAAAATAAACACAATTATGAAGAGGCATGTTCTTGAACAACTTATCCTTCCCCACCAAGTTGTTGGTGACTGCTTCCAATTGGTGTGTTGATTGTCACCGATTGAATCTCAAATTCTTTTACATCCAATTCAATTAAGACACATGGAATTACATTCTGCAAGTGAAAGTAACAACTTAGATGGCTGTCTTTTAACTAAAAGAAAAGACTTTAGTAGACATAGAATCCAGGAGCAAAGAACAATAAAGGCTTCACTCGAGATCAGCAGCATATAAATAGAAAATTCCTGAACAGAATGTCCTTTCTCTGACCACCTTGTACGTGGTCTCAAGCTGCTCAATCAGAGCCTAACTTTGTTCACCATTCACTACTCAGCCTATGATGGCTTAGTAATCACACTCAAATTATCATGTCTCACGTTATCTTCCTTTCAACTTTTAATCGTAATTGTACTTCTAATTAATTTTTTACCAGCAGGACGGTTCACAATCTTCAAGGAAAACCCAAAACTAAAAGCCCTTCTTACAAACCTTTCACCATGGAATTATCTTTTGTATAATAGGACCTATATCACATATATTATAAAAATAAACCTTAAATCAATAGCCAGTTAAAGAAATTTTCTGCAAATTCTTGTAAGAGTTATTTTAGGGGAAAAATATATATTTTTTGACGTATCGGTGGATTCAAAATGCTATTTCTATTCCATTCTTAACCAAAATTATTCATTCCTTCTACCGCATATGTAAACGTGACATTTCAATGCGGATGAGAATGGAGGTACCCGCACCTCTGACCTTAGGAAAATATCAAATTAAGTAATCAAGTTAATGAATTAACCAAAGAACTGCTAAGAAGCATGCCCAAGAACTGCTAGCTTTCAACATGGTATATGCCAAGAATTGAAGTAATGCATATTTCAGAGGATTATCGACAATTTTCAGTTCCCTCATTATCATTATAAGGTCAGAATTAACATTGAAGAGAGAAGGACAGAATTATAAAATTCGAGGGTTACCTGGTTGCAGCGAACTGAATTAGGAAGATGAACCAGAAGTAGACTGTATAAGGGAAAAGGCAAGAGTGAATCAGGTAATAAAATTTTGATTTCAATTTTGCGGGCACGATCAAAGAGAGATTTTGATTTCGCGGGCAATCTCCAGCACAAAATGTGATAAAATTTTGAAAGAAATCATTTCCATTCACGAACAAGGAAGACGAAGAAACCCTTACACCCTAATACGCAACACCAAGCGAAACGCCTTGCCATTCTCTTTGTTTCTTTTTTTCACACTTATCGTATCTGCATTTTATTTAATGAGGGCTTTTGTCTTTTTAGTAAGTTTTATTTAATGAGATTTTTTTTTTTCGTAAGATTAAAGAGACTTTTAACGGCCTTTAATAATAATTTTCCAAACATAACGTTTCTAGAGTTTGCTTGATATAATTAAACGCCTTCTATTTTTTTAACAACGTTTTTTGTATGTAAATGCTCTAAATAACACACCTTCATAATTTAACAAATACCCTCTATTAATTAAATTGTAGTAGTGCTGGTCACCCCCTGGTCAAGGTGTTCGTGGAGAGTAAACTTTTTCACACTCGTCAAGCAAGTTGGTTGGCGAGTGGTCAAAGAGTGCACAATTTTTCCTATAGATACCCTAATCCTTGTGTCTTTTACAAATCATAGAAATTGTTAATCGCCATCTTCTCTTTAAACACTTACCAACCTAGTTTTTCAAAAAGTTTTCCAAATGGCCCCCAAACGTTGTCTAAGGGCTAGAAACAACAATGAGTAATGGTTTGAGTCTAAAGGACCCACTCATCATTGTTGCCTATTCTATGTAATAATCAATGATTTTTTACTTATTTAAAAAAAGTTTGCTTATTTTTCTTGTCACTTTTTTTGTTTTTTATTTACTCTTATGATATCATTTTTTATCAAGAATTTTAAGTTACTTCTTCTCTAACTTTTCCAAATAAAATTGATTTCCCATATCAAAGATCAATTTTTAAGTACCATATTACTTAAATTATACTAAATTTGTATAAAGCTTTGAACAAAAGTATATATTATTATTATTATTGAGAAAATTAATAAGTTTACTAAAAAAAATTAACATTCATTTTATTATACTTATAAAATTTATCACAAATTGATAGCATATTAGTTTTAATACTTCTTATGAAAAAGAATAAATTTAGGTCATCATTTCCCCTCTTTATCTGAACCCATATTCATGTGAAAAAAAGTTTTTTTTAATTAGTAAGTAATTTGAAAACAAAAACTAAAAAGTTGAAAGATAATTGAATTTGAAATAAAATAATATAAAAATCTCAAAAATAAGAAGGTGAAATACAACTCATTCAAGAACTTTAAAGAAAAAAAATTAGCTTTCTAGTTGGAAAAGTGAAATAAGAAATTTAAAGAATAAGATGAAAGATGAAAAAATTCTAGATTGATTAGTGTATAGATAACAAAGATTTAAGAATTTATCATATTAATCTTAAACAAAATAAAAAGTAATTTATTGTTACAAGAAGTTAGATACTATGTTCATGAGTTTAAGGTTAACGGTGACAATGTGTATTATGTTTAGGCATCTTTCAAATAGAGCGTCTTTTAATGTAACATTAATACTTATTTTTTATATACTTATATATACATCAATGATGAGATGAATAAAAAAAATTGAATATTAGTTTCTCATTAATATATCACTAAAATTTCTAATACAATAACAATTCTCCAAACAATTTCAATTGGATCTTATTTTTATATTTTGAATTTATTTTTATAACAATAAATATTAACAATCGTTCTCATTAGGGTCCATAGTAGTAATCTTAGAGGAATTAAAACAAATAATATAAATTATGAGAGACGATGACATTTTTAGGATTTACGAGAGACAAAACTATTGAAGTCAAAATCGATATGAATATCCAACCAAAATAATTAATAAAAAACAAAAAAATATATTAAATAGCTCAAGTAGTTACAATGAATAGAAGACTTATCGGAGTGAATATACATAGAACCTAAAATGATAACCTTTATAGATGAATGGAGTAAAGAAGTTAATATTTGGATTACAGACGAAAAATGTACCAATAATTTTTTTTCACGATAATAACCCAAAATGTACTCAAATTTTAATATGGATCCTATGTTAAACAATGGGTGAGACAAACTTTTTTACGAACATTGTTAACGAAGAGATTGTCACAAAAATCAGTTCGGTTATGAAGGATTGTTTATTTAAAAACTAGTAAGTAACATGATGAATTGAAGATTTTATAGATTTTTCTTTTTATATTTAACAGCTAAATGGATAAGAAAACCAAAAGAATGGTATAAATGAAATAATTTTATTATTTGATAATAAAAATAAAACGAAAAATTAATTTGATAGTACAAACAATACAAATATAATAATTTAATTATATATTTGTAAATTCACCCTATATAATATTAATTGAAAGCATATAATTTTTTTTAAATAACATTATTACGTCCTTACATATACCAAAAAACAAAAGAGAAAAAATGTCACATAAGTCTTTTAAATTAGATCATCAATTTGTCATTTAGTCTCTTAGTTTAGAAATGATGTAATATAGTTTATTAATTTTAAAAAAATGGTCAATTAATAATAGATTATATTATTTTAATATTTTTTTTTAAAGTGATTAAATATGATTTAAAAACGAGTTTTTAACAATAATAAAATGATAATTTATGAAAAATTCACAAGATATTTGTTTCAAAATTTATTAATTTTCAATATTTTATTTTAATTTTTAATTTATATATATATATTTAAATAATTTTTTTTAATATTATCTTTGGTGATTTTTTCCTTAAACAATTTCACACTAAATTTTATTCTTATTTTTTTTATTTTTATTTTAACGCATTTTAATAACTTGATAGAAACTAATAATATTTTAATAAAAATATTAATATAATTTATCATCAATTTATCATTTTTTATAGTTAAAAAACTAAATGATATCATCTCTAATGATACAAATGATTTAATCACCTATAATATCTATCTAAAATATTATATATTATTAAATAATTAATTCAGAGTGCATTCATTATAAAAAGTGATTTAATCCTATAACTTTAAATAAATGAATGTTTTAATCTCATAGTTTTGAAAAAAAATGTATACTTTAATTTTATGATTTTGTAAAACTAAATGATATCATCTCTAATGATACAAATGATTTAATCATCTATAATATCTATCTAAAATATTATATATTATTAAATTATTAAATAATTAATTCAGAGTGCATTCATTATAAAAAGTGATTTAGTCCTATAACTTTAAATAAATGAATGTTTTAATCTCATAGTTTTGAAAAAAAATGTATACTTTAATTTTATGATTTTGTACGTTTTAGTTGTTCTCTTTTTTTCTTTTTCTTTTTAACATTAAAATACATATATTTTTTTCAAGTTTTAAGATTAAAATACTCTATTTAAAATATACAAAATTAAAATATTTTTTTATTTTATTTTATAAAAACTACCTTATCTGCGCTCCTCACTCAAATTATAACAAAAAGTACCTCCAAGTAGTGCAAAGTCGATGTCTGAGATAATAAAGTCAGCTGTGAGGTTTTTATTTTTGGGGGACAAAAAAAAAATTAGAATAAAAGTTATATTCTGTCAAAAAAAGAAATATTAGAATAGGAGGCATTCACTCGTAAAATAAGTACATATATTATAGCCTAATATTCATGGCCACTTCCATACTTTAAATTAATATGTTCAGTCAACCTAGTCAAACATTTGTACCATCGTTAATATGTTGCAAATTAGTTTTGAGTTACGTGTAGATATTTCGATTCGATCCGATTTTTAACAAAATAAAATTAATCATATTGAATCATTTGATTATTAAAAATATCGAATTGAATGATTTGTTAACGGTTTTCAACGATTTAATCTGATTAATAATACATAAATATGATACATTTAATGATATGTTTTAATTAAAATATAAAAAAATTAATTGATAGATAAATAATATGAAAAATTTAATATATTATTAAAATCAATTAAGTTTGATCCGATTTATTTAAAAATTAATATAATATGATCGAATTATTTAAAAAATAATTTTAATTAATATAAATTCATCAAATCGTTTAATTCGATTTGATTTTTAGACACAAATTGTGAGTTATGTTTACGTAAAATAATTAATATTTTGGTAATTTAAATTTAAAATAAGGATCCAATTGCGGGGATGTATGCAGAACTGCAGTATTTAAGTGAAACAAAAGCCTGTATGTTGGGCCATGGCCCAGTTTTGATGAAACAATAACGCAACGTACACCAATTATGACAACTGCCACACGTACATAATTATCATACGCCATCTCAACGCAATCTATCTCCTCCGATACTTTCAGATCGCCTCCTCGACCTCCCCAAAATTACGCGCTTAGCTTTCTGTGAGTGTCTCGCTCTCTATCTCCTATTTTCTGCAATATTATTATTGCTTCCCATGAATCTATTTGGGTGCTCTGTGATTTGGGTACGATTTAGGATCTATTTGGCTTGATATACAACATTCATAATTCATAAGGTTTTGAGATTTCTATGAGAATTTGTTTTCGTTGCAATTTATTATTATTATTATTTATAATATATCTCTTTTATTTATGGTGTGCTCTGATCTAGCTTAGATAACTAGGGAAAATGCTTGAAAACATTGATTTGATTACTTGTTCAATGCGTTATTTGCGGATAACTTTGCATGGAAAACTGTTAATTTTGGAATTTCTTTTATATATGGGTGTGCACTGGTCTTGATGAGGAAAGTTCTTGAAAAACTTGGTGTTTGAATTTTTTTTATGACTATTTCAATTTGTTCTTTATGGATAAGTTTACTATAACACTGTTAATCTTGGATTTTCGTTTTTGTTATTATGCTGACTCTATATGGGTTTAAGCCTTCTTCATGCTAATAAAGCATATTTCGTTCTGATTGCTGACTAAAGAGTTATGAAAATAACGCTATTTTGTGGTTTGCTTATATTCTTCATTGTAGAAGGTTCTTTCTCTTAGCGCAAGCCCCATCTTTTTCTCCAATCCTTTGCTCGTACCTTACAACTTGAGAGTATCTCAATGGAGGTTAAGCTTTGGAATGACAAGCGTGAGAGAGAAATGTATGAAAACTTTGCTGAGCTTTATGCCATTATCAAGGCAACTGAGAAGCTCGAGAAGGCCTACGTTCGTGATGTCATATCATCATCTGAGTATGAGACCGAATGCTTAAAACTAATTGCACACTTCAAAACCTTAGCTTCCACACTCAAAGACACTATTCCAAGCATAGAGCGTTTTGCAGATACATACAAGATGGAATGCCCAGCGGCAATAAACCGCCTAGTTACCTCTGGGGTACCTGCCACGATAGAACACCGGGCTGCTGCAGCGGCCTCTTCAACGACCTCTGCTGCTGCAGTGGCAGAGTGTACACAGGATTTCATTAATGCAATGGACACCTTGAAGTTGAAAATGTATGCTGTCGATGAGCTGCATCCGGTCCTGTCCAATCTTTTGTCATCACTTAACAAGTTGAATTTCTTGCCGCCGGATTTTGTGGGTAAGATTAAGTTGAAGGAGTGGCTTGCAAGGTTGTCGAAGATGGGGGCGGCTGATGAGTTGACAGAGCAGCAGGCTCGGCAGCTTATCTTTGATCTTGAGTCATCATATAACTCATTTATGGCAGCTTTGCCCAGTGCTGGCACTTGATTGATATGAATAATTTTGTAAATAAGACTGGCCATGTTTTGTTTGGACAATTTGATATATAGAATTTTATTAGTTTCACTACCTGATGGAACCTTCTTTCTGACTATTAGAAATGACTACCAGTTTTGTAAAACATATAAATCTAAAGGTGACATGACCTGTAATTTCCACTTGTAACATTGATATTCTGGTTCCACTAATGGTGGAGTTTATGATTTCGTGCTGTGAGGTTTGACTGCTGGTTTTGTTTTCTTTTGTTTCTCCATGATTTGTATCGTTTTATTTATTGCATATTTGTAGACGTTGGTCAAGAGGTTGGCATTTTCCAATCCTACGAATGATTTGTTCTGAATGTAGGTTGTTTCTGAATCCAGAAAGCAGAACTTGAATACTCTGTTTTGCACAACGGTTCAAACCTCCATGAACAATGAATGACTAAAGGTGAAGCATACGTTGTTCTTTTTCTTTTATGAACTGCAAAGATCTGTTCTTTTTTTTTGGGGGGTATATTTCCTATTGTTTCCGTAAGTGCTTAAAATACATTTCAGATTCAAATCGCAACTTTTTTGGATTTTAAAAGTGAGCATGAGAGGTGGACTATGGAATTACATGAGTTGCTCTGCATAATATATCTGAATACCAATATCTAGTTTCTAGTTTCTGCAATCCTAAGCTTTATGAAAAGTGTGGCTTAGAAAATAATGATGAGAGCTACAATTGGAGAATCACGTGGTAATTGAGTTGGTTGAATCTACCTCCTCTCAAAGTAGAGAGAGTATAATCGAATTTCACCAATCTCCTTACAACTTTCAATTAAATGGAGGACTCACATTCACAGAAACATTTTCATACAAGCTATCTATGGTTTGGATAACAGTGGCAGATGAAAAGAAACACATCTTAATTTCAATTAAATGGTAATACAAAATACGGCAATAAAATGTAATCAATTTTTTTTTTCTGTGTATTGAAATCATCCCCTGTTGATCAATAGGCATGCCTGTCATGGGCTCCTTTCATTTCTAATAGGCGCCCAAAGAAAAAAACTGCCAAGAACAATTGTGCACTCTTCTTCTTCTTCTTCTCAAAATGAAGTGTAAGAGAGGAAATATAAGAATAATTTCTTCTTTTTTCTTCTTCTTCTTCTTCTTCCTAATTAAAATGATTTCTTATAGGCAAAATGAAGTGTAAGAGAGGAAATATAAGAAAAATGAGAAGAAGAATAAAAAGAGCAATAGCAATACAAGTCCATTTCCTTGACTTCTTTTGAATTACTCTAGCCTCTTCAAGATGACCAGTCCCACGTCTCACAAAAGAACTAGCATGAGCTACATGACTCTCAATATCATTTAATTGATGACCTTGAGCTTCTACCAAAGCAGCCATATCCAAAAATATTTGATGTAATTCAATCAAATTCTTCTCTATCTCTTTAACAGCATCATGTCTCTCTTGAATTTCAGATATCGTGTCCATTATTTGACCTCTTCCTTGATCTTGTATTGCCTTTTGCATAAAATTTTCACTTTCTCCACTTGCTATTAAATTCTCTATTGTTTCTTCATTTGGTTTTTCACCTGTTATAGTAAAATACCTGCGCTCCACTGTCTCTTTATACTCTTGTTGCATTTTAGCTCTAAGATCTTGAAAATTATCCATCATGTCTTTCAATTTCTTTCCTAACCCACCAACCACCGAGGTCCGGGTTCGATCCGCAGATGAACCGGGTCCACAACCCGGAAGCTTTTTATGGTCTGCATTGGAACGATCTAAAGCTACAAGCTTTCCCTTGATCACTTTCACCTTTTTGAGAACTTGTTCAACCTCAGTGTCCATTTTTGACCGAAGTTGTTTCATTGTTTTAGCATTGTGAACAACTTTGGACTCTTCATTCGCTTCTTGTAACTTCTTATAAAGCTGCTCTACTTGTTTCATATCTTCCTTTACATTCTCAACATCTTCAAAGAATTTATCGAGATTGGCTGTCTCTCTTCCAGCTTCCACGTCGTCCATAGCGGCCTGTTGTTTCAGGTCCGTGTATTTTTTAAACGAACTTGAGAATAAATCATTCATTTTTAATAGATATTATGAAAAAAATAATCTTGTTTTCTTCCAATGGGTTGGTGTGGTTTTCTTCAAAAATTAAATTCAATGAAAACCATACACAAATTGATCGAATATGTTGGTCTTGTTTTGGGTATTTTGTTTATGTGTTGAGACCTCCTCTGCGTTTAGTGTGGGAGGAGGAAGAGAACGAAGGTGACAACAGAGAAAGTATCACCTAGATATGGACAAAACAAGAAGTTTCCTTATGTTTGGTGGACATGGATGTTTTAATTAGAGATTTGGAGTTAATTTAAGATGAGAACCAACCAAATTAATTTACAATGCCTTTTTAAAGCAGTCAATAACACCTATGGTTTCTGAATTAATAAGGGGATTTCCTATTTATTTATGTCTTATTATTGATGGTGCTAATTTGGTTGACTTGGTCCCCCAAGAAAAAAAAAAGGTACAAAGTAGAAATAGATTTCATTAGCTCACGTTTTTTTGTGGATTATTTTTGCTGGCTAGCATGCCTTTGTGTCAATCTGGCTTGATTATAAATATGGGAGATTCACCAAGTTGGGGAATATATCTCTCACCATAAATCCCTCACACAAATCTCAAAATAACTGTTTTTTAGCTAGATCGGTGAGCACCTATTATTAGGCATAGTAAGGTTTTATCATATTATCCCTACTTTTAGATAAATATACTCAACTAAATGAACTAATAGGTGATTCTCAAACTCATAATGACTTGATACTAATATGCATAATAATGTAACTATCAAATCTCACCTAACAAAAAAACTTAAAGAGAATTTCTCAACATTGCTACATACACAGTTTCACAAAACATATAAATTTTTGATATGTTGAGCTATCCATCTTTTATCAATATGTATCAACCAGTTGTAAAACTATCCAACCGTATAAGCAAAATGTAAGAAAACAATATATAGATATTCAAAACTTTAGTTCTTTATGCATGTATTTTCAATTGGTATTAGAGCAGATTACTAGATATAATTAGTGTTTGTCTATTACTTTGTTATGGATCATTTAAGAGTGGATTCTTCTATAACCCATGTTTTTTTTTATGGGTCTAACTACCCATACTTGAAGGTTCATATGAGAGCCTTTATACGTTCTTTAGATGAGAGTGTGCTAAATTCTGTTATTTATAGTTGGGAACCCACTACGGTTACCAAAAATAATATTAACATACCTACACCTAGGAACAAATGGACCACTAAAGATAAAACTGGTAGTAATTGAAATCCAAAAGGAATTAATATTATATTTTGTGTTATGTCTACTGATGAGTTACGTTATCTCTTATGTTGATACTGCTAAGGGTGCTTGAGATACTTTAGAAGTTTCCCATGAGGACACCACCCAAGTTAAATGAACTAAACTTTGCATACTAGGCACTATATTTGAAAACTTAGGATAGAGAAAATGAAACATTTTTTAAATTTCATGTTAAATTATATGACATTGCTAACACATCTTCAAATCTTGGAGAGAAAATTGAGAAATTCAGGTTAGTTCGAAAAATTCTTTATTTATTATCAGATCTCTTTCATACAAAGGTTACTGCCATTTATGAAAGAAATGATGTGCACACCATCAAAATAGAAGAACTCGTTGGCTCACTTCAAACCTATAATATAAGCTTTCAAACTCCTACAAAGAACAAGGGTGTCGCTTTCAAAACCACCTTGACCGATGATGGTGATAATACAATGATGAGGATAATGAAGAATTAAAACTCTTGACCAAAAGACTCAAACCTATGAGTTTCGAAGGTAAGAAAACTAAACCCATTAGACCACAATGTTTTTAATGCAATAGGATTGATCATTTTATAACTGAGTTTACTAACAAAAATAAGACATCTAGAATGGAATTCAATGCTATCCTTAGTGACTCAAAATTGACAACAACAATCTAAATAAATTAGAAAATAGTGGCACTAATTATTTGATATTTACTACAACTATTGGTGGACATCCAGCGAGTCTGACATTGGTTCAAATAATGAGGAAATTGATTCTAAATTTTTACTCAATAAATTTAATGCTAATATACTTGATAAATTGTTTATAGATTTAGTTAGTTACAATAGACAAAAAAATAGGTTATTAGTTAAAATAATCAAATTAAATGATAAACTAAGATCCTATAAACTTAACTGCCTAATTATTCAAAAAGAAAAAATTGAACTACTTGAACTTTGTTGATAGTTTGAATTCAAGTCTTGAAAACCTTAAATAATAAAATAAGAATCATGTGTAGAAACTTGAAAAATCAAAGGAATCTATGGAGAGTCTAACAATTGAAGCTAAAAAACCTTTTGGAGACAATAGAAGGCTAGGATATGTAGATAAACACTCTATGCCATTATCTTCAAATACATCTCGATTTTTAAAACACTGTAACCCTTTTTCTTCTTGTGATACACATAGCCTTCGTTATAAGAATGGGAGCTTCACATCTTCAAAATCAAAAACCACATTTGCAAGGCCTTTTAACTCTACTCATACTCCTACTGCTTATGTATAAAGAACCATTGCACTTATGTTGAAAAAAATGTTAAGTCTGTGATTATCTATCATCATTGTGGTAGGAAAGGTTATATAAGACTAAAATATAGGTTTTTGATGAATGCTCCTAAATTTAATAATTATTTTCATTATTCTAATTATAGGATTTATTATTATCAATCAACTATGAATAGTATGTCCAATAATTTCACTTGAATGTATGAAGTTGTTAGTTTAAGGAGGCAAGTGAAACTCAACACATTTAATTCTATAACTAATTATCATCATCCTATCATGCATATTACATCTTCATTTAGGATAAAAGTGAAATCTAAAGATAAGTTTAAGAACATGCCAATGAAAACTAAGGTAGTTGATTTCTAACCCAAAGATATAAAGAGATCAAGATTCAAGAAAGTTTATGTTATAACAGATTGTCTCTTTTCTATTACCTGATCGTTCTTTATTGTTCACATCGATCATTGTCTTAACAATGAAATGAACTTTATATACTACTTTCACTTCCAAACTTCTCTTATTCAAATTGACTTTTCATTGAGAAATTGAGTATTTTGGCTTGTATATTTGCATAATTTTTTCACATCCAATGATCGATGTTAATAATAACTTACTCACACACTCATTGAACTTATCTGTATATCATGCTTGAAGTTTATGATTGTGTTTGTAATATTTGAAGGCTTAAGTTAACCTTGATTGTAAAATTGTATTTAAGCTATGCTTTTTACTTTCTAAAATTCTATTCTAGAGAGATATCTAGTTTTGAGAGGGTTACATACTATGATGTGTGAAACTGCCACAATGAATGAAGAAAACTACCTCATAATTAGTATAAAATTCATCAAACTAAGTTTGTAGCTCGTGCATATTTCCTTAACAATTAAGTAATAAATGAAGAGAAAAAAAAACAATTGAATGCACAAAAAAAAAGCTAAAAGTAGTTGAATAAATAAATAACCAATCACTCATATATGCAAAAAAGGGAATAAAAACATTAAGTTCTCGCTTAGTAGATAATTTAGTTTGTGAAATTAAGGATTCAACTGAAGTTTTTTTTATGATATGTGATTCTCTTTCCTTTGAATCTTTCATTGATGGTCATAAATGAATAAATTGGCATACTATTACAGTTCAAACATTTGTCTTATTTTTAGTAATTGTCGATATGTTACCATATGTGTAAGTATGTTTGTGTGTCTTGTCTATATATTTATACTATCAATGGATAGTCACACTTTGAACAAGATTAAATTTTCAATTGAGTTATTTTGTTCTAATCATGTTTAAATAAGTTTACTACCCTCAATTCAAAATAAAATTCATTACTTCAAAGTTATATTACTTATTCATATGACAAAAATGACAAGAGTTAATGAAAGAGTTATTGCACATAGAGGATAACTCTTAATTATTAAGTGTTCACTTTGATATGTCACATAGGGAGAGTAATTTTAATACTTAATTATTCTATTTGTTGTTACTCACTGCTTATGTTTGTTTGTTTTTTCTTTTCTTTTACTATATACACTAAACTAATATACAATAAGTTTTTCGAGACAAGTTGTATGCCTATTTTTCTTTTTGTTTTTTAATGTACATATGAGCTATTAAGATTTAAGCGAAGATGATTTCATCGGACCATAGGACAATTTCACTATATAATTCTATGTTTCCTATGAGTGTTATGTAATGAGAAAGAAGTCTTGTCACACAAATATAGTAATTGGAGAGATTATAAAGTTTATGAGTGTTGGTGATATTCATGAACAAAATGTTTAAATGTAAAGTTTCTAGGCACTTTTTCAAAATCGCTATTCAAGCCAAAGAAACTTCCGAGTTTCAAATGAACATGTTTCAAGTATACGCTTATTCTTAAGCACATTCGAATACATATTATAAACTTGGGAACACTTGATATATGTTGTTCGATCGATCGAGTAGTATGTACATCAATCGAGGTGGTAAATCGATTAAGTATCGATTATATATGATTTATATCCTCTTGGGTTGGATTTCAAATTGGTGTAGGTCAATCGAAGTTGGGTTTGATCAATCAAGGAACTGAATCGATTGAGAAAAAATCATGTTCAATTTACCTAATTTTTATTTTTTTATTAATCGTTGCTTGAATCGATCAAAAAGGATTTCAATCAATCAATTGTTATTTGATCATTATTGGATTGATTGAAACCCTTTTCAATCGATAGACTTTATTGGTTCGATCGATCGAGCCTAGACGGAGTTGATCGAGTGCATAGGGTTTCAACTTAAAACCTAATTGTGTACTCGAGGAAAACTGTTCAATTATCATATCGTTCCTATTAATAATTGCTCTATGAATTATTTAATGGTCATAATAATCATTGGTCTTTGACCTAGCATTAAGATTCCAATTTTTCCTATTTAAACAACCTAATGCCTCTTGTTTTCATAACCATAATTACATTCATTCTATTCATCTTTAGCTTTCTCCCTCAAAATATTTTTTGAAAAATTGATCATATTTTGTTAGGATATTTTTTCAATTAATCTATCAAACAATGATTAGTAATGTTTGATTGATTGATAAGCCTATTTATTTTATAATACTATGATTTCAACTTTTGTTCTAAAGTTTACTAGTTGGTTTAATTTAAGTGATTTATCCTTGAATCATCTAGCCAAGGTTTTTCATTATTGAACCTGATCTAGGACACATTTTACTCATGTTATTTGTGTTAATTTTTAGTTGCTTGTTGAACGAGTTCAATTGCTCATGTGCCTCGAGTTTTCAAAATATTGGTCTGAATCCATATCCTATCTTATAAAGACTGTAAAAAAAGTGATTGCTTGTAAATAGATTATTTAGGGGCTTTATTTATGAAAGGTAGTCTAACACGTGGCTTTGTAATTGAACATTGATTTTCATAATAGATAATTAGGTATTCTATTGAACTAATGGTTTTCCTCTTACGTTATTATTATAGCATAGGTTTTTTCCACCTAAAATATCATGTGTTAAATTTTTATTTATTTTCACTTTATATTAATTTCACATGATTACATATCTAACCACTTGTGATTTTTTAATAAGATTTAATTTTAAAAATTACGTATTTATCCCTAGGTTAATTAGACATATAACTTAAACTTTGAATAAGTTATTGGAAAATTATAAAAATAATACCCATCAAAATTATAACAAACATAAACGAGTTTTAATTAGACAATATTCAACATTGAACAAATCTAAATAATCGTAATTCAATTTGAACTACACCCAATTGGATTGCATGCAAAACAAAATATATTTATTATAAAAAAATAGTTGAATTTATGCATTAAATTAAAAAGAAAAACTAAAAGGTTCCTAAAATAATTTGATTCTACGTGAATATATTTAAAATTTATAAATTCTATCTTAGTAGAAATTTAAAAGAAAAAAATCAAAATACTTATGAATATTATAATAATTGATTATTATTGTGGAAATAAAAGAAAAAAATAAAATATCTCCTAATTATATATTAACTAGTGTAAAAAATAATTGATTTTATATATTAATTATTTTAAGTGGAAGTACTAAAAGGAAAAAATAAAATACTCATAAGACAATTAATCTTAGGTGAAAAAATTAATAAAATTTATTATTATCGTTTAATAGATGAATAAATATAAAATGTATAGATTCTTCCTCAATGAAAATTTAAAAATCAAAAAATCAAAAGGCTCGTGAATATTATAATAATTATTTATTTTTATAGATAAAATAAAAGATCAAAAATATCCTAAATATGTGTTAAATTTTATTTTATTTTTTAAATATATTTAGTGTAAAAATAATTGATTCGATGTATTAGTTATTTTTTAGTGGGAGACTTAAGGGAGAAAACCAAAACACTTCTAAAGTAATTAATAATTATAATAATTATTTATTATTGTAATATTAAAGAGAAAATAAAATGTCTATTAAATATATGTTAAAATTAATATATTTTTTAAATCATATTTAGTATAAATAATAATTGATTTTATGTATTAATTATATGTTATTAGATGAATTAAAAGGAAAAACAAAATACTCATAAAATATTATTTCTATGTAAAAGATAATGAAATTAATAATTATTATTTAACATATAAATTGATTTAAATTTTATAAATTCTTTCTTCGTAGAAAAATTAAAAATCAAAATACTCACAAACATTATAATAATTATTTATTATTAGAATTAAAATAAAGAATCACAAGTCTCGTGTAAATTAGCATGATTCAAAAAATTGTAATATATAAAATGTGATTAAAAAATTTATAAAAAACACTCTTCTTTTACTTGCTTCTATACTTTTATAATACAGTCAAATATTTTAAGAATTTTTATATTTTTTACTATTTCTTATTATATTTATGAATGTTATTTATGTCAAATGCATTGAGATATTAATAAAAAATCAAAATAATACCAATTTAATTCACTATGTTATGTTTTAATTTAAAATGTCTTGTATAATCCTGCATCCAAATATATAGTTATTTTAATAAATATAAAATTTAAGTAGTTTAAGAAAGAAAAAAAGCTTCACTTAATTAGATAAATTTTAAAGTTATAAAATTATTAAATGTCATTATTATTGTTAATGAGTTTATATATTTTAATATATGATTAATTATTATACATATTTTTATTTTATCTTAAAATTTATATTATATTTTAAGTTGAAATATTTGTATAACTATGCATCCAACATTCAAGTAGTTTAAACAATAAATAAAACTTCTTTTAATTAAAAAAATTAAAGTTATAAAGATTATTTAAATTAAAGTTACAAAGATTATTTAATGTTGTTATCGTAGATAGTTATATAAAATTAATCATTATATAAATTTTTGTTTTTACTTTATTTTCAACTTAAACCACTGTGATTTTAATTATGGATTTTCTGCTTTATATAATTTTTACTTTTTTGAGTTAGTAATATCACAAAATCAAGATAATATATCTGACAAAAGAAAAAAAAATGATGACTATTAAACTCTATATATTTTTAAATTAAACTTTTATATATAATTCAAATTAATTATACTATATTATAATTAATTATAATATTTTAAGTTAATTTTTTCGCCTGCAATAAACTAGTGTAAACATATGCGTAAGTGTATAATTGGTTATTTCAAAAAATAAACAGAGATCTGAATGCAATTTCTACCACTGAGCCGAGAAAACACACTTGTTTACATCCTTGGCAACAAGTTGAGCTCTAAAAAGAAACTTGACAGCTTCTACTGCTACCAGCTCAGTTGCACATTCATCGTTCCCCATCCCTTGGGACTTCAGTAAATTACATTAACGCTGTAAGTACCATGTGTTAGCCTATTGCCAAATAAGAGTATCAATGGTAGAGCACTAGACTGCATATCAAAAGGCATCCCTATTACCCTTTTTCCTACTCCTGATCCTGTACAGATCAAAAGATGCGTGATTACAAAGTAAATTAAATGTACATGCCGACTAATCAAATAGCCCTGCAGTTAATGGTGAATTAGGTAGCAAATAATTTACAATAGGTTCATCCTGTGGCAGTTGTTGAAGGTGATGCTTTTATAGATAGAGGAGCAGGAGTGTCATTTTCTGCATTGGGGTGAATGCTGCCAAGCGCAAAGCTGCTGAATTTTTCTGCCACTATATCGCCCCCATCTTGCTGGGTGTTGGGTTGATTACCAGATGAATTGTCACTACCACCAGAGCTTGACAATCTCTGTTGTTTGAGACACCTCTCTGTACCATCATGGAGTAACCTCGGGACACTCCCTGAATCTGAACCAGGTGACAGTTCTTCCTCTCGCTCTGGTTGGATATTCAGGTCAATTTGGCCCTTAAAAGGTGAAGTAGAACATTTTATCCTACTCGTATCATCATCAAAACCATCAAGGCCATCTTTTATCTGGTTTGAACAATTTCCAGTATTACTACTAGTAATGCTGTCATCATCATCCAATTTTTCAGGCAGTGATACTTGATGTTGTAGCTTTTTGCACGTAGTTTCTGTTTCTTTCTCTGATTGTTTCTTCTCACGCCGCATCATCAATGTACGGAAGCGGCGCTTTACTGTCAAACAGACAATACAAGTGCATGTTTGTTTGTGTTTAGGACCCTTCCCACTAGGGGGCTGGATGCAAACAATGCATGAACAACCAGGTCTATGACGGGGGTGCTTTGTGGTTGCTTGTGAAAATGATGGGAGTGAGTCACCTTCGTCTAAGATAGCCAGATTAGCGAGCGTGTCGAGACACTCCAAAGTTTCCACATTTTCAGAATCCTGTTCAACGACCACCTTTTTCTTTGAAGCAACTGTTCAACAATGAATTTGATAAGTGAGAAATAATAAATAAAACATTAAAATATACATATCATTCTTGTCAATATCAAGTTAACTGGGAAAAAATCAAAGAACACTAGCTCCCTCCCTTATGCAGACATGTTTGCATAAGGGTAGAGAAGAATCTGCAGTGTCGAGCAACTCATACCTGAAACACATTGGGGTAACAGATCTTCAAGCTCTTCTGATGTCAGTACTTGAGCTGCAGAACAGGAAGATCTGGTGGCAAGTTTCAAGCAAATTAATTGAACAGATGCAGGCTGTAACGCTTACTTAGGTTTTCTTCTTTCTTTCATGCAATTAATATTCATACTTTTTATATATAGGATGGACTGTAATGCAACGCTACTGGTTAGTCCACTCGATTTGAAAAGGAAGTTTTTAGTCTTCTTTATAGGAAAAAGGGTGAACCATGGACAAATTGTAATAAAATAATAATTCTGTAATACAATGATAATTGGTCATGTGATGAAAAGGTTACCTCTTATTGAGTTTAAGATTGAAAATCGATCTGATTATCTCTATATATAGAAAAGCACATTTTTTTAACACCAATAAATATCAAAATATTCATATAATAAATACATTATTTTTATGAATAGTTTTGTATAATGTAATTATCTTTATTACATCAAAGGTAACAATTTATATAGTTAATGATTATCTATTTAATGAGTGTTTGATCAATTTATTTATGAACATATCATTTTTTTTTTTACTTTTTCTTATTTTTTAAACCAATAAATACAAAAATATCCATACAATAAATATATTTTTTTTTTACTTTTTTTGTTATTTTTTTACACCAAAAAATATCAAAATATTCATATAATAAATATATTTTTATGAATATTTATTTTGTATAATACAATTATTTTTATTGCATTATAGATGACAATTCATATAGCTAATGATTACCAATTTAATGAGTTCAATCAATTCAATTGTGAACATATTATATTTTTGTTGAATGTCCATAAAATAAATATATTTTTTATGAATAATTATTATGTGTAATACAATTATTTTATGATATTAAAGGTGATAATTCATACAGCTAATAATTAATCATTTAATGATTGTTCGATCAATTTACGTATAAGCATATCATATATTTTATTGAATGTGTAAAATAAATACATTTTTATGAATAGTTATTTTGTATAATGCAATTATTTTATAATATTAAGTAACAATTTATATAGTTAATAATTAGCCATTTAATGAGTACTCAATCAATTTACTTATGAATTTTTGTTGAACTAACAAATTTTATATCGATATCCTATCATATATCATACTAATTAAAAAAAGAACAATATGTTAATATAAATTATTTTTAAGCAAAAAATACTTATTAAATTCAATCAGATCATGTTTATCATTTATGTACGATTAACTTCTTAGTTAGTAAAATTATTAATTAAATAAATTTATATATTATTATGTTATATTTGACTTATTTATTAAATAAAGTTATGTAATTATTGTTATTATCGTGATAAATGACTCATGTTTATATTATATTTAGATTTTATTGTTCATAAAATAGTTCTAAAATAACAAATTAATTAAGTATTTGTTTTAAAAGTATTTCTACAAACAACTACATAAAAGATTTTAACTTCAATTTTTCAATTATAACAAGTAATTTAAAAATTTTAATTCAAAAACTTATTTTTTTATTTTATTTTATAGGATTAATTATGTTTTATGCCCACAACGTATAGACCATTTGTAAAAATACCCAAAATTTTACTTTGTTACAATTATACTCAAAACAAACAAGTAATGATGAAAATATGCTCAACTTTGGGCATAATTGTATCATTATCCATACATTATAACTTTAAAAATACTGTTATTGGGTATGTTTTTATCGTTATTCATAGATTATAAACATAATTACAACAAAATAAATGTTTTAGGTATTTTTACAAATTACCTCATACGTTGTGGAACAATAACAATTATTATTTGACAATTAATACTACTATATATTTATTAAATTTGAATCATCAACCCATACATCTGCACAGGTTCAAAAACTAGTATTAAGAAAGAAAAAAAGAATAATTGAGTACTTTGGCAGGAAAAAGGATGATTTGATGGGAAGTGGCATGTTTAGTGTTATTTTCCCACAAAATGATTCACAAGTAAAACAAACATAAGGAAAACTAGGGTTAAAACTATTAATCCTTTATAAAATAGCATATTCACTATAAGTAATACAAATGGGTCATCACTACTCAGGATAAAGATTATGCAGTGCAGAGCAAACCGAGTGACTATCTATTCTTTTAGTTTCCTTCAGATAATACAAAATTACAATTTTACCCTCACAAATCACATTTTCATCATGTGACAAAAAACTTATTTTGTATAAATTACTTTATCAAATAATTTAATATTTTTTTTAAACAAAATTATGACTAATTAGAATTTATCCTTGTTGGCCCAACCAATATATTATTATTGACATTAACTTTGTTATTGTATAGTTTGTCTTAGGTGTAAATATGAAATTGTTTATAATTAGGATTAGCTTTGCTTCCTTATTTAGGACTCTTCTTGTACATGTATATAAACGCTCAATTGGATTAATAAATAAAATAAGCCTTTCATAATTTAATTGGCCCTTTTCCCAATTTAAAAGAACTAAAATGTTCCGAATCAAATGGACTAACCAACACAAAAATACTACCCTTTTACTCATATTTAGACAAATCAAATGGTACTATCACTGGTACCTTTCTGCCTTTTTTTCCTTTCTTTTAGTTATATACCAAATACTTTTAACAATAAAAGAACATAAAAGATGCCCGTAATACCTTTCTGGGTCCCAGTTATTATCAGAACAGGTCCATTTAAAGGGGAGAAGAGCATCAGCAGGCAGCTTGCGAAATTTGAAACAGTTCTCACATTGAACCCACTGGATATTTTCACTAAAAAACAATAGAAAAACAAAAATTAAGAATGAAATCAATATGAATGAAGCTACTAGTCCCTGAAGTAACAAGGTAAATAAGGGGATATATGAATAATTGTTTTTATAGTTTTTTAAATTGATCAGGTATCATTTGACACATATGGGCAAGCCTACACCCACACCCCTGAAAGGGATAAGATGAAACTGAACAAAAAGTAAGGATAATAGAAGAACATTTTTGGTAAGCATTATGGAAAAGAATGACCTCATAGGCATAAATTACTTGTGTATTACATACATATCAGCTCTACACATATATGCTGGAATAAAATTATAAATCATTTCGCACAGGCAGCAACCAGTTGCATGCCTAAATGTATTGGTGCCCATTAATCATTTCATAAAATGTCCAAAATATGAATTTTAGCACTTGAAGAGGTGTAATTTACCCCATATTATCGGTAGCAAAAATTGTTGGCTTCCCAATTATTGGTGCATCCTGTCAAATCAAATGAATTGAAATTAATTGCAGAGGCAAAAATAATAAAATCAAGTTTCATTATTAATTGCAAAATTGAAACACCCAAAAGATCGATCAAGAAGACTAATATTAGACATAAAGGTGGTATTTTCTTGCAAAACAGAAGTTCGAACTACTACTACCATTATTATGCACTAAATTTTAAAGAGTGCTGAAATTTGGTCATGTCCTCATGCAGCCACTGGATATTGTTCAACATGAACAGTAAAGGAAAAAAGAATTACAAAAATAATAAAAATCACATAAAGACCTGAAGTATAGATTTGTTGAATCCATAAAACCAATTATTGGCTAGTCCGCCCATTATCCACTAGTCTAGTGATATAAGTGAGTAGTGCCCCATAACTTCGAGGTTGTGGCTCAAGCCTTGAGACATTATTTGTAATTTGTCACACACTCACACTAGTATTGGTGAGATGGTGACTTTAAAACTCCTCTCCCCCTTATAGATTAGAAGTAACTTTGATCAGGAAGGAAAAAGGAGAAGAAAAAAAAGAACAAGAAAAATTATTGTCTAGTCCACATGCAGCAGATTTATGGTATCCAGGCAAGCTTCAAATTTGTTGCTGAGTGAAAAATAGAACAGAATGACCTCGACAAGACAAGTTTCACAATCCCAATTTTTTTTTCCCAAAGGAAGATAGAATACCTCGTATTCCTCAAACTCAAAACCTTCAACCACCATAACACTTGGAGCATGGTCAGGAGGAGGACGAAGCAGTCCTTGAGCTTCTTCCCAAGTCAGCTTGAGCTCCATCATGTCCTCATTTTCAATTCTCAGGCGCTTGCTCTTAGAACCTAAGGTGCTACATTTCCTCTTCCTGGAGATCAAAGTTTTAGTTCCCACTGCTTCTTTTGCTATGTAACCAGACTTGTCAACTTTAGACCAGGAACTAGGGTCTGCCAGTTCAGCCTGGTCAAAAGATTAAGAGCTGAGTGATAATTATCTTTTAATTGACGCAAATAATAACTACTTCAACCACATAGCTTTTCAAATACTAACTTCTATATATACAGAGCTGCCACTTCCAGTCTTGTTTGTTTCAAATTCCTGCAATAGGAACGTTTATATAGGTAAACAACATATTGAATTTGTAGAATTGCCTCCAAAGTAAACGTAAAATGCTAAACCCCAATCTAAAACTCAAATGTAAATGCAGAATGATGAATAGGATGTTGTTAACCTTTGAAAAATTGAATTTAGTATCTTGCCTCGTTATAGGCAATATTCTTATCAGTTTTCTAGAAAAATCTAGATGCTTTATCATATTTCTTATTTTTGCTTGAAATTATTTCAGTTTTTAGTAGCCAGACTACCTCTGTTTCATATTTCTTCATTCATAATTCATTAACATTATATTTCTGGCAACACGTATAAACAAAACGGCAGAACTGCAACATAAAGAATAACACAGTCACTTACTTTAAGAGCTAATTATGTTCCTGAGGTCAGAGGTTGTCATATCACAACCATTGTCAGCTGGTTTCCTCACAACAATCTCTACAACTGTACTCCATCTATCCAATTCCCTAACGACATTGTCACTAATCTCATCCCCCTATTCCAACAATTTTTCAGCAATGCTTCAACTATCAAAACTTTCAGTAAGCTATCTATGTTTCAGTCCTATCATTTAGTTTTAACTATTGAATCATATATTTATTTTGCATTTACTCTGGAAATTAGAGATACATTTCTAAAAAGAACCAACCGAAACTCATTATGTAAATCTTTTTCACCCATCCATCAAGAGACTTGGGAATACCAAAATATGAATTAGGGGCAAAAATCCAATAATTCTTACAAGAATGGAAGAATTCGCTGAAGACCACTCACTCACCAATTAATAGACCCTGAGGCTCTCAACAGCTAAAAAACTTTAGTATTAGTTAGCTATTCTCCAAACAACTAAAATACAACTCCCAGCAGCTTTCCTTGACACATAAAAGTGCCTGCTATTTTTGACACAAATTTCACACTCGTGGTTTTTAGTGGAGGGGGGCTCCAAACTCATGGATGCTATTAGCCATGCCTTTTGCATTGACAGCAGGAGTAAGACAGGATAACTAACAAGAGAACAATAAGAACCGAACATTTTATGCATACACTTTCATATATTATATTGTAAACTCAGAGAATCCGCTTCATGCCTATACCCCTCTATCATCATTGGTTTTAACATTTAACTTGTACAGATACAAAGCTACAATAAAGACGGGAGGAATCTGTATAACAACAAACCTGATCAGATGGTGTGGCTGTTGAAGCCTTTCTAAACCCCATGACCAACTTTCCTTCTGGCTCTAAACGACTAAATGTTACTGGGGAAAAATAATATAAAGTATCAGCTCTTCAAGTTCTGAGTGACAGAACCACAAAGATAGGATGTGCAATGTAATAGCAAGCTGGCACAAGAGCAACAACAGAGAGAGAATAAATACTATGGGATAAATGATGAGCGTCCATACATTCACCAGGCTTTCAATTTCCCCTATTTAATCTCCCGATACTTATTAAGTTGCCCGATGAAGGCAATTTTAAGTAAGATTTGGTGCCATATTTCCCCAATTAATCCAAAAATCATCCTATATTGGGAATATTAAATAAAGATTGGGAAAAAAATTTGAGAAATTTAATAGAGTTTGTGGGCCAAATCAGAGAATTAGATGGTTAAAAACTAAATTGGCATTCCTTAGAGTTAGAATTAAAAAAACGTGGGCACAAGATATAAATGTCTCACCATATCTCTTAGCCATGCTGTTGTACTAGAATATAGTAAATCCAACAAACAAATTTAAAATCCAGAGAACTTATTTCCAGGTAAAGTATTTGGCACTTGCCAAGCTACAAAAATCATGTACCTGTATCACCCGCTTGCAATTGCATGGACTGTATGCAAGGAGTAACCCCCTCCAACACATACATTCTGCTGTTATTGTTGGGCCAGAAACGGAACTGAAATATCCATTCCTTGCCTTTTGCATCCTGGACTTTCAGAGGCAATCCTTCAGGCTGGGAAATTGGAGGAAAATAGGCCTGTCTCAAGAGAAAAAGCATACATAATTCATTAGGACCAACGAATAAGTTTCAAAGGACAGGGTAAAGTGTCTTATTTAGACATTTCTTTTCACTTCATACATTCTCATTCTACAAATTGAGCTCAATTACTCTGCTTTATAATTCGAAGTATTAAGAACATTACTCAATTGTATCCAATTATTTAATGACTGATGATCAAGAAACCATCAATTTTAAGAACACACAACAAGACTTGTAGTTAAGCAAAAATGCAATTTCAAGTAGAATATACTACCCCTTTCTGTTGTTTATAATGACCAAGACATTTGCAACTTATTCGTAGAATGGTAGACAAAAAATTTAATATTCAAAAAGTAACTTAATTCACGATTAACGAATGTCCTTGTATCCATGGGACAAGAAGCTAATATCCCCAACTGTAACAATTGAAGCTCTAGCTTAGCCAATTTAGAGATGAGTCAAATTTAAAAAAAAAATAGAATTCTCATTGCAGTATATGCCTCCATAAACGAAACTTCCTTTCAGAATAAAGACATCAGGACTCACCTCTGCACATTTCTTTGGCAACACAAGACGCCCAATTCGCCCAGCATCACTTGCACTTAACGTTTTCTCAAACAATGGAGTGATTACAGAATTTGAACTTATATCAGGTTAAGGCTCGTATGTTACTAAACTATAAAAAGAAGCAGGTCATGCATTCAACATAAAAGGAAAGCCAAATTCTTCAGAATGGACAGGAAGCAAAGTTCATCACCACTAGTTCTTGAAAATACTTATCATAGAAAATAAATGTTTATAGTTGTCCAATATTGAAAAGGAATGAAAGGATACTCGAGGGATATTTGCTGTAGCTCTTCATCGGTGAATCTTGGCCAATACCGTGGAAGTAACTGATTTCTTCCCCGGGCCTCTGCTCGAGGCCTTGCATTGCGAATCTGAGTCTCATTGGATGCATCAACTCCATTATGTAAATTACCAATAAATGCTTTTGGGAGGAGTTGCGGGGTAGGACACAAATTATTGCCAGCAGCACCAACTTGACCACTTGTTTCATGTGGACATGCATAAGGTATAGTCAAACCAATTTGTGAAGTAGATAATACCTCCTTGATAGAGGAAGACTGTTGAGATACACTTGAGCATGAATTTTTCTGTTCCACACATTTTTTTCCTGCAACAATAACTCAATAAGAACAGCTCAGGTTTTAGCCAAGTTCTACAACAGCTAAGAAGAATATATACAAGTCCATCATTAAACTTCATCTGTTCCTCTTTTATTATCATTTTTCCCTCTAGATCCCAAAACATGTTATGCAGACTGTAAAGAATCATACCAATAGCCCCATTGTCAATACTTTCACGTGCACCCAGCTCGAGGCTTCCATTCTGTAATCTTTTGGACAAATCATCAATTTTCTTCTTATCCAAGGGAGAGAGAGATATTCTTTCACCAGCATTAAATTTGCTAATTGCAGCTGAAAAGTCAACTTCATATGGAGTTCTTGGATGCATTTCAGTTGAAGGAATAGAACTAAATAAACTGGGTGCTTGTCGCCATGGAACAGGACCTGATCCAGCAAGCTGACTCCAAGATTTGACAGAGAATTCCTTAAGTCTATCGGGCAAAGGTGAATGGGAAAATGCAGAAGATCCCCATGTCCATGCTGGATTTGGTGTCTGAATTACACAGTATAGAACACCAGGTTAATATCAACTTTTTTTAAATCATGAAAAATTCAAATTAAGTATCAGATACTTGTTCAAGCATCCCAATCTTTTGGGAAAAAAGGCATTGCAATAAAACTACTTCTGACAACAATACATATAACGCAAGCTCAAAATTGTACTAAAAATGGAATTTCACAACTGCCAAATTATTGCATCGCATTCTTGAATATCACCCACTATCAGCAGAAGGGATTTATATGTTTCTCCATCTTTCCCATACCCCTAAATTGAGCATTCTATATCACATTATAAAGACTAACAAATACTATTTACAAAAGGTGCTTGTTATGTAACAACTAACGAGAAAGCTACAAAACTCCGACCGAAAAAGAAAGCATCAACTCCATAAATGATATATAAAAAGTGCATTTGGTACACAACACACAACAGGATACTTTATAGCAAAGATAGAACATGAAGAGGTAGGAAGGAATAGTGAACATAGAGCTTAGTTGATCCCTACCAAAATCATATTTTTCCTCTCACACGTGAAGCATTCAATCCCTCCAGGGTCCAGTAATGTAAATAAATGACATGACACAATACATCCGCAATGAATTTGCTGCAAAGATAAATGAACCAATATCAATTCTATGCAAGAAAATACAAAATCAAAGCAACTATTTTCATACAAGCAAGATAATAACGGAAAATACAATCAATTATAACAAGCCTCCTGCTCACCTTCCCACAAGATTCGCAATTCCTCCAGCCGGTAACATTTGCATGGAATGTCTCACAAAATCTTCCTTCCTCAAAAATGGATCTAGTGTTGCATAGGATACGTGTCAAATTTAAGATGTATAAAGAAAATGGAATAGAAGTACTACAAAAATAAGTACAAAGAGAAAATTAAAATTTTATAATAGTTTGCACATAAACTTGGCATCTTTTATGGGAATGTTAATAGTTTTTATATAGAAGTTTCATTTTCCTTTGGTATTGAATCTTGGCATTTGGTCTTTGATATATCATAACTTAGCAAAATCTAAATAATATTAATGTTGTAGGATATTGTTGATCTTGTGCTTCTCAAGTTAAAGCCAACTGTTAGCTAGCAAACAATATTCTCAAGGAGAAATAACTCTAGAATGTCAAACCAACTGAAAAAGATTAGATAGAAGCTTTAAGGAAAAACGAAAGAATTGAGTTAAAGAAGAAAGTAAACTGGCTGCACTTACATACATCAGGACCTACTAATTCAGGTGTCAAAATGTCTTAAACACATTAGCAACAGGTGAAAAGGTCACAAACCACAAACTAAAAAAAGAAAATTTGCCCCTTACGAATATTTTGATATTTCTCCCATCTTTTTTTGTGCTAATATTTCTCCCACTTTAATGAAACACAAGGATACTTCTATCTGTTCTACAGTCTAACCGGGATATGTTAATAAGGTCAATAAGATCAACAACTGCTGGAGTTATGGCTCAAAATTAAATTTAATTATAAAAAAACAAACAAATAAACGTTTCAACATTTGGGTGGTGGTGAAGCTAATTTTTTTTTACTTAGGTTTTATGTTTTTGTCTAATAATTAGAATTGTGGTGAATGAAGTAATTAGTAGCCAGCCATTCACGCTTCATGCATTGGTGTGTATTATGTAATTCAAGAGTCACATCCTTATATGTGAGTTTTAGAATTAATTTGCTTAGACATTAATTCTTGTCCATTGTGGACAGAAACGTTTCGGAGTTGAAGCCCAAAGGTTTCTTATGCATTACATGTATGTAGAAAAAGTTGGACTTCAACGGCTGAATGGAGAAAGCTATAAGTTTAATTAATTAATATACAATTCTAATTGAAGTAATGTGTTTATAATATCATGAAGTATATATATTTTACGTGATATCATTAGGACTAAGGTTAAAAAAAGTGTGATTTTGGGTGTGTGAGATATTTGGGTATGAGTGACATTTAGGATTCCTAATATTGTTTTTGGGATATAAGGTGTATTGGGTTATTGAAAAAACTTTGTACTCAAAAATTAATATTGGCGAAATTTGGGACTTTGGGTATGGACCGAGCAATTTGTTGAAACACATTAAATTTATGGTGTTTTGTTTGCTTTCATTTCATACTTATTGTTTGCGCTTTCGCTCTGCCCAACAACAAACTAAGACAAAAAAAACCACTAGCTTCAAATTACCTATATAATATTCCTTAAACAAAATCAAGGCTCCAACTCCAAATTTCCAATTATTTTCAAAGAAAATGCTTCTAAAATGAATTTACTAATATAAAGTGAACGTCCACATTGAAGAAACACAAAATGTTTATTTTTACCAAGATTTGAAGCAAATTCCAAATTACTAACTGCTCTAGAAATTCGTATTTATAAGAGCACCAAGTAAAACCAAGAAAAATCGAATTCTTCAGTTCCCCCCCAATTGAATTTCAACAACCAGTTCCCTTCCAAAACAAGGAAGAAGAAGAAGTACGGGAAAAAGAAGATAAAACAGAAGAAAGATACACATAAAAAGCCGACTTTCCCAAAATAGCCTTTTTAACCCAATCTCCACCTAGATACTAGTGCAAAACTTTCGCTTAAAGCTTACTCCAAATCATGTAATAGACCCAAACCCACTTCTAGAACCCTAGAAAAGCGTCCCAAACTCGAATTCAAACAGATCAATCTGAGTCAAAACCATACTTGCAAACTAAACAAAAAAAAATCAACAGTCTTTAAAAAAATTAAAATGCTTAGCTTACCCGCATCTATTACAAAGCTCAGCGAACTCGCCGGCGCGAAGACGCCAACCCTTCCTCGGATTATCAGGCTTCAATTCCTTACACGCAGTATTGTAACATAGCTTAGAAGCCAACGAAGACGAAGATTTCGCGGCAGACATCGAAACTCCAAAATAAAACTTTAAACTCTCAGGCTTGTACAGCAAAAAGTTCAATGAAACCCTCAAAATACAACAATGGAAGTACACTGGAGAGAGAAAATAGAGAGCTTAAAATAAACAAATTGATTACTTATCTGTAACCATAACAAGTAAGGAGAAAGGGCTTAGAGAGAGATAGAGGTGTTTACGAAGTGAGAAAGTTAAAAATATATTTGCGCTTTGAAAAACACTTACTTCGGCGTCGCCGTTTCTGTCTCCTCTTATTGTGTTGTATTTATACTTTTATTTTGTGTTAATTTTAACTTATTTAAATTTAATTAATTTAATTTATGTTATAAATTATTTATTTTATTTAAAATATTATAATTTTTTTATAATTTCTATGGAAACTTTTATAAAACTAAAAATTAAAAGTTCTAAAGATGTAAATATATTATAAAACAATTTCCAAAATCATTACTTAACATTAAAATAAATAAATATTTTAGAGTTTAATTTTATATAATTATGATTAATGATAGTATAATATATTTACAAAATTAACTAAAAATAATAAAATTATAAGCTAATTTGACATATCTACGAATAAATTAATAAATTTATCATAATTTCTTTATATAAAATAATTTATGAATTAAAAAAATTATAAAATATCTTTTTTAAAATAAAATTAAAAAATATTCATATAATTAATCATGTTCGTTGTTGATTAAATAATGTATAATCAATATACGAAGTTTCATCACCTCGTGATGTGATCGGCTACAAATGGCTCAATCTCCTAATATACATACATGTTGTGACCACCAATACAGGCTTATCGCATGTGACTGCTACCTGGCAATCCCCTGTTGATACACGACACATCAACTCAGAGGGCTACCATTACATAGGCTTCTCACCTATGGACAATGCTGTAACCTTGCATCACTCAACGAACACATGGTGTGCCACCGCATAAGCTCTTCATAGTAATTACTAGCCAACACACAATAACTTAACACTAAGAGAAACTTCTTGAAATGATGTAGTTCTTCACTAACCAATGATCCATTTTAACTCTAATAAAATCTCACTCAATCTCATTTTTTTACATTAAAACTAGTATTTGAAAAATATAAAAGAGACTCATATTGAATGTTTATGCCCTATAGATAAAACACAATGTATGTTGGACCTAAAACTCAAGAGAAAAATAGATCAAGAAAGGATTGAGAAAGTCTAGTGACAAACGGGTGGAACTTATTGTCTTACAAATTATAGCTAAAGAAACAAGGAAAATATAGGGAAATTCATAGAAAAATTCAGCATCTTGAACCTTCACCAACCACCTTTGCAAGGGTAAAAGTCACCAAACTCGCAAACCACCTCAACGAGCTCGCCAAAAACTGCATAGAAAGGCAGTTTATATACAGAGAAACATCCGGTCTCCAACTAAAAAACATAACAACAAACAACATCCAACAAAACAAATTATATACAATCTAATAGAGTAAATGTGTGAACCGAGAAAATACGATATTGTATTATAAGTGATACAAAGTCATTAATAACCAACTTTACAAAGAATAAACAAAAATATTAAATAAAATATAGATACTATGTTTTGGATACTAGAATACCAACACCAAAATGATAGGACCTACAATAATGTATTATACTTAAATATTATATATAACATAATTATATTAAATTACTATTTTAAGTAACATTAAAATGAAATGGTTAATTATGCTTTATACCCGCAACTCATGAGACAATTTGTAAAAATATCTAAAATATTTACTTTGTTACACTTATATTCACAATGTATAAATAACGATAAAAACATGTACATAACGTATGAATAATGATAAGAACATGACGTACTTTGAGCATATTATGGGTAACAATCAAAACATGCTCAATATTAGGCATACTTATATCATTATCGGTATAATTGTAACTTTAAAAATACATATTATTTGACATATTTTTATCATTATCTATATATTATGGACATAATTACAATAAAATAAATATTTTAGATATTTTTATAAATTATTCGACATGTTATGAGTATTTAACAAATCTTAATCATATATTTATTCTTATGATTATCTTAGTTATGATAATCAATGATATATTTTGCTAAATATATATTAATTTAAAATTAAAATATTATATATATTGTATTTTATATACGATGATAATTTATAAATAATTATTAATTTTAATTAAATCTTAAATTATTTAATTGATTTTACTCTTAATTTTTTAATAAAAATATATATATATATTTTTACAATATTTTAAATATATTTATTTACTTTATAAAAAATAAACATATTTAAAAAAAAATTAAAATTAAAACTCTATTTATAAATACAATTATACCATCAAAATTTAAAGCAGTACGTACGAACCATTTCATCCTATTAATTTTGGACTAAAATTGACACTCCAATTAAAATTCTTCAAATTCACTCCAAATAGAAGCTTTTTCGATCCGGCCATCATCCTTACTTCAGGCGCACAAATCAAAACCGGCTGCCCAAATTGAGCATATCCAATCGCTGATCCAACTCACCGTCAATGGCAGCTAATTGCCTACCGTCGGCAGAGTTCACCGGCAGCGGCCGACCAGTTCTACTTCCAAACGAAGTAGAGTGCTCTATTCTCTCCTCGGTCGATGTCGAATGTCCTGACCTCCTCACTTTCCCTCTCCTCAAATCTGGTCTCCTGATTCTCACTACCCACCGCCTCCTATGGCTCTCCAATTCTACCTCCACCATTTCCTCTTCTTATGAGGCCTTCGCAATCCCTCTCTCCGTCGTTACTCACATATTTTCCCCCAAGAAATCTCTGCGCTCTTTGATTGGCAGCTCCCCTAGAGTCCGCTTCCAGCTCTCTGTCTCCTCCGATGGTCGTGTTTCGGATTCCATTGGACCGAGGTCGGCGCTGGTTACTATTATCATGAGGGGTAAGGGTGACTCTGACGCGTTCTTCGGAAAGTTCTGGGAAAATTGGAAAGCCAGGGCCTGGGAGAGTGGGAGTGCCGGCTCGGGATCAGGGTCGGGTTCCATGACGCAGCCTTCGGGCTCTGGGTCGGATTCGGGCAGCGGATTGTATGCTAAGGATGGAACCATAAGGATGGTGGGGGTATCTGGGATACTCAGGAGGGAGCAAGAGATGCTTGAAAGTACTGATAGGAATTTACAAGACGCTTTTCAGGATTTGAATGCTCTTATGGTACGTAAGTTATTGCTTCCTTTTATTGCTATATAATATGGGTTACATACTATCTCTATTGATATGGCTGTTTGGAGCATTTGGTATTGGAAGTAAACCTGGGTGTCCTAAAAGAGTGTTCTTTAGGATTGAAGTCGTGTTTATTTGAGTTTAATCTTGTTGTGCGGGTTATACAGCACATTGCTGTTAAGATATTAATATGTCTTTACGTAGTTTTTAAGGTTTTAGAATCACGTTGTATGCAGTGGCGGGAGAGCCAAGACCCAAGACTCACAGTGAGGGGCACCGTTGCAGTAGTCAATAATTAATAAGTTCGCACTTCGCACACATAAAAAAATATATATATAAAGCAAATTTATTTTATCAAAATAGCTTAAGTTCTAGGTTTTGTTATAATTTTGTTGAATTTTTATTCAAAATAATAAACTTTACTTGTAAATTTGAGTTTAAGAAATATATTAGACAAACATATGTTGAGGTGGTACTACATGTTAAATATGATTTAATTTTTATACAAATCACAAAATATTACATGTAAAGTTACATTTTCAATCATGTGAGAAGGGTCATATACCTCTCTGTTCCTAATGTAGCTGCGCTACTGGTTGTATTTACAGAGTAAGGCTAAAGAAATGGTGATGCTAGCAGAGAAAATGCGGGTCAAACTCTTGTCTGGCACAAATTCTCAAACTGATGCAACCAATGATGAGGAAATGGGTTCCAAACAAGAGATGCAGGATTGGTTGTTGAGTGTGGGTATTATATCCCCTGTTACCAAAGAGACTGCTGGTGCTCTCTACCATCAACAATTATCACGTCAGGTTTTGCTTTGCTCTCGTCTTTACCTTCAGTTGAATATTTTCTTTAATGGTTTTAAATTTCCCATTAAACTTGGTGATATTTCTTCTTAATCAACATTCAATTTCCAATGCTCTTGTTCTTAGAGAGAAACTTTTCTTTTGACAAATAGTTGGCAGATTTTGTCGGAATCCCACTTGAGAAAGCTGGAGGCATGATTAATCTTATAGATATATACTGTCTCTTCAATCGCGCTAGAGGCACAGGTACTGTTTTTATAAAGTTAAATATGTTCTTTTCTTTTCATGTGAGAATACGTTTCACTTTTTTAATTATCAGCCAGAGTATTTGGAAAGCAAAAGTGCTAATATATCTTCTTTTTATCACAGAATTGATCTCACCAGATGACTTGCTGCAAGCTTGTTCTCTCTGGGAGAAATTTGATGTGTATGTAAAAATAATAATTTATGTGTTGTTAGAAGTTTTAGCATGAGAGTGATATGAAAAATAAATTCTAGTAATATTTTCATATCAAAAAGGAAAACTTTAGGTATATTATTTAAGTTTTGTTTGATGTTACAGACCCGTAATGCTTCGAAAATTTGATAGTGGAGTCATGGTTATCCAGAACAAGTTGCACAGTGATGAAGAGGTGATTCTTTTTTTTATTTCTATTATTCTATGAACCATTTAGTGTTATTGCGTTGGTGTCTTTTTTTATGTGTAACACATATAATCCTTTCCTTTTCTGAGTTTAATGAAGAAATTCTTTCAGGCTGATGATTGACCATATATAGTATGTTGGAAAAAGTAAACAAGGCTTTCTATTTGTTTAATTGAAATTTAAAAGCTTTTTGGTTCCACTCATAATAAAAACTTTCGAGGCAGAAGCTAAAAATCTTTTAGAGTTTTACACTCTGTACTGAAACAGAGAACAATATTTCAAAATAAGTGTGCTGTTAGGCTGTTACATGACATGTCATTTTGACTTGCATGACAATAACCATAGCTACCTGGCATTTTCAATTCAGGTTTTTGCTAGAATCAAGACCCTTGCAACAAAACCAGATGCTCTTCGATGTGGGATAAGTGCCAGTGATGCTGCAATGACTTTAGGGATTGCTCCAGCAATGGCTAAGGAGCATCTTCTTACTGCTGAAAGCAAAGGTAGGCAACTGCACAACCTTTTTTGGGCTTGGTTCTGGTTTGTTGAGGTTTAAATAATATTGGATGCTTTTGGTAGGTTTTCTGTGCAGAGATGTTAGTCCCGATGGCTTTCGCTTTTACATCAACTTGTTTCCTGAAATCAGTCCAAGCGACCTAAACCTGTGAGTAAAAAAAAAAAAAGAAACCATCTTGAGACTTGGTCTTTCTTTGTATTAGTTTGAGATTCTTGTAGAGCTCTTTTTCTTTAATTGGAATCAGTTCATCAACCATTACTTAATTTATGAATTCTATGCAATATTATTTTTTTTATCAAACAAAAAACGGGGGTGGGGGGTGGAATTATATGCAATATTATTATGAAAAAACCCAAGAATCTGAGCTCAAGCTTATCTACCCTTGCCCTCGATCCTCCATAAGATCTGGTTACTGATAAAATTCAGGGGTCAATCAACATTGCAACTTTCTGACCCCAAAAACACCACATTGCAACAATTTTTCGGTGGCTGGCTCATGATGTATTATTTCTTTGTGCTTGTTCTTTTACCGTTTTACGTGGGACAACCCCCCACTCTCAAATTTTATTTTATTTTATAAATTTTGGTTAATGCTTAGTTTCTGCAGCTTAATCTGTATTTTCATACCTTACTGGCTTACTGTGCATAAATATAATGAGCTTCTACTGCTTTGCCTTGCTCTATTTGCTTCTTAAGCTGATCTCATGGAAGCTCTCCCCTGCAATTAATAATAATTTTGAGCATTGGTGTTTTGAAATTTTTTCTTGGTTGATGACTTATATTGTGGTTATGATATGTCACTTTTTAAATTTGAACAGAGTGAAGGAATATGGGATCTATGCCACATGGATTAGGGCAGTGTCTGCTGCTGGATGAGAGTTTATTTATCCATTTTTCCCTTCTCTAACTGCTGAAATTGGATTGTTGACTTTTCGTCCTCAATTGGTGTACAAATGAAACTTAAGCTTCTCAGCCGGTTAAAGCCATCATTTTCCTTACGAATTTTCCAGATTTCTAGGTTGAGGTGAATACTGTCTACAGATTGAACAAGTTCTGAACATGCTGGACACCAGAGATGAGGTTAGTGTGGCCGATGTAGGTGTCTCGCCAGAGTTAATATCTTCATGGCCTCCATAAGCTATGTTAGAGTTAAAAAGAAGACGGTGGTATTTAGACGCATATTCTATATCTCCCTCCTGTTTCTATTGTTTTATTGTCACGGTGAACAGAGTCAATGTTTCAATAAGTTATTGTCATGGTCTTGAAAATGTGATTTTCAATCTGCTAATGCATAGAAGGAAGAATATTGTCTTGTCTAGTTAGGTCAACCATATGAAGGAGATAGGAAGCATCCCCCCAAAAACATTGTTGGAGTTCTTGACAATCATTCCGGATAATATAGCTGATTTGATATTTGGTTTATTTTATTTTTTTGCTATGAAAATTTGTTTATTTTAATGATATGAAATGTTATTTGATTGTTAAATGTATTCATGAATATTTGATGAGGGTTTTGGTTTCCTTTTCGACTTACTACATGTGCATTTCATGAATAATAACTAATAACTAATTAACTTATAGTAATCATTTCTCCTTGTGCATCTTACATTAATCCTCTCATACTTGTTAATTGGTGTATTTGAGATGTATTTCCTCTAGCTTCTGAAAAGGTCATCATAACCTGATCATGGGGCATACATGCCAATTAAAATACTCCTAATTAAATGGGAAGCATGCAAATACTTTTACATCCATAGTTATGCTAAAAACAATAGTTGAGATAAGATAAAGTGCAAGCAATGCAACAACTAAAATATACTCAAATAGAACTAACAATCATCCCAAGCCCATCAAGTGATCAGCATACTTCGAAAAGTTTAAGCTTACATGAGATGATTGCTTATGATCCTTATTGGAAAAATGCCAAATATACTAAAGCTAATAAAAATCTGTCCCCACTGCAGAGGATATTAAAATACCATTCCTGGAACCTAAGGAACTCTTGGAGCAGGTGGGAAGAAACGAGAAGTACGATCTTCATTTGTTGAAATGCTAGCACAGTCATCCTATGATCCAAGTTCCAAAATAACTGGTGTTAAATTGCAAGTGAACCCGTTTTCAATAATTTTATCCATCAATTCAAGTTAAAGAAGTTGGTACACTAATCTTCTGTCCATCTTCCTCCCAGTTCAACAACATCAATTTTTATGGGATTTTAAGTTTCTCAACAACTTTCCATTCTGCCCAGAGGGGAAAAAAATATGAAGAAGATTAGGGAGAACAACAATAATAAATAAACATTATAGGTACACCCTCAAATATTATATTGGGCATGCATGGGAAATCACACCATTTACTTAACCACAAAAGGACAAGCCCGTAAACAATGAAAGGGCAGAAACATTGAATTATGAAGCATGTGCCACATATGAGTCTGTAATAACTGCAAGAATGTTTTCTTTGTTTTGTGAGAGTTAATTAAAATAATGGAGCAATTTTTTTAAAAATGCAAAAACAGTACCTCGCCTATAACTACAAATGAAAAATTTCACACAATCATAAAGTATAACCGGTCAATCGGCAAAAAAAAGAACATATTTCTACTCGCTTCAACGCCATGCAATATTACTGTTCCATCTTCAAGCCCAACATCTATTCCTTTGCCATCAGGCCACCAACACAATGATGTAACACTTTTCCCTGTACAAATTTTAAAGGAGAACAATGAGAAGCCAATTACTACTTTAAAAAACAAAACATAACAATGCCACAGGAAACACAACAAAAAGCCAGAAAGACCTCAAATTGATGTGGATACTTATTTATAATAAATTTACTTCAACTTTTTTAAACTTTTTCATGAATGTTATATTTATATAAATTCCAAAATATTATAATATTTTTATAATAATTTTTTACATTATTAACTTGATCACATATAAAATTACAAATTAAATATAATTTATACATTAATTCAATAAAATGGATGAGATCTTCTATTATTTACAAATAAAAAAATAAAACTTGAATTAATTATTAAAAAATTAAAAAATATAATATCATTTATTATAAATATAAGAAGAAATAAATATACGATAAAATTTGAATTTTGGTTAAATAAATTTTAAAAAATAATAAATAAATTTATGAAAATTGTAAGAGAAAAAAAGATAGATTTTAAAAATGTAAGAGAGAATTTTTAAAAATGATTATTTATAATAAAATTTTCAAATAAATATTTGTAAAAATAAAAAAAAGTTAGAAGGTATGATTTTTAAAATTTTTAAATTATAATTTTAAAAATATTTAAATTTAAATAGATTCTTGATATTGTATATGATCCGAGATACCAAAATAATATGTGTTGATCTAATAGTCATAAAGCTCCGATCTAGTGCATTTTATTGTCAACCCTAAACCTAATAGATCATAAGAAACAATTACACACCAAATTTCCTAAATTGTTTCTTAGATACTAAGACCATCTCTAATTTAATTCTATAATTCTAATTTTTGGTGCAAAATTTGGTATAATATATAACATTGCATCAAATTTAGCACGATATTGTTCATTATTTTTAAAATATTGTTAAATTTTTTATTAAATATGTGATATAAAATCACTAAAACAAATAGAACTAAAAAAATTCATATAAACTAAAACAACAGTTTTAAAAAATTCTAAAAATATTAATAACTTTTGTATTACATATAATAAATTAAAATAAGTACATAATACAAAATATGTATTGTATGGTATAATGTATGCATGTATTATTACGAAGAAGATATTCAAAAATGCACATCATGTTAATACATCATTTGAAGAACTAATAGAAGTGTCAACTTCAAAAAGATAATGGTAAACAAAAATACTCAATTTTAAAACTTTCTTCTTCCATATAAACAAATCAAGGATAAAAAAACTTAAATTACACTTCAAAATACATTAATTTAATATATATATATATATATATATGTATTATTTTAATTAAATATAATAGTGAGATTGAAGCGGACTTTTAGCTTTCAACTTTCAGCAACCAAAGAGAGAAAGTAATATCAAAATGATAATCGCCGTTGCCGGGGATCGAACCCGGGTCACCCGCGTGACAGGCGGGAATACTTACCACTATACTACAACGACTCAGTTGAAAATGACTTAGAGTATATATATATATGTATATATAATGTTTACAAAAAAGGTTTTTAAACATATCGAAAAACAAAAGAATCAAAACGTAGTATCCTCTTCACTGTGAAAGCCAGTAGCTGTCGTCGAATTGCGTGTCCCCCTCTCATGCTGGTGCAGCTGCCGCGAACAGTTAATTCGTAAAACCTATTTGTTCTTACTATTGATGCCACTTAAGTCGGATATGAAGAGCAAATGCATTCACATAAATGGACTTGGATCCTCTGGGCAAAGTTTGTGCTTTTTGTACCCAACTTTGAATCTCAGTCATTCATATATCTGAAACACGATCCAATGACTTGCATGAAACACATCATATAAAAAAAAAAAAATTCTCTTTTCAAATCACTTCCGACACTATACTCTTTTTTTGGTCTGATCTGCCATGTTTTTCATCTTCGGCATAATAACTTCACAAATAAAACTTCAATTACTGCATATTGAAAAATCTTCACGAACAGTAATTCTGATAATTTTCATGTATTTTTAATTAACCATCAACTCCTCAACCAGAACAAATGTAAACTATGAAATTAACCATAATTTGGATTCCCTATTCCATTGGGTCATTTCCATATGTTTTTTGGTCATCCGAAAAATAACTTTTTTGTTTTTCTCCTAAATTAATTACTTATTTGTTTTTTACAAGAAAATACTTCCTTTCATAAATTACTTTTAATTAAGGAAATCAAAATTTGGATCTCTCTTCATTTTGTGCTCCGTGTGCTTAAGAAAATTTAAGAAAGATGATAAAATTGAGTTCAAATTTTATTGATACAATGGTAAAAATAGCAACCGATGTTACACAAGTAATAAACGAATGAACGAAGTTATCAAAATTACTCTTTGAATTGTGTTTTGATTAGGTCATTTTCTTTAAAAAGTTTAACAATTATGCTTAAATTGTACAAGCAGTTATCAATCACATCATCTTCAAAATAAAATAACTCAGAATCTAACTTTGTTTCGAAATTCTATTACACTGTAGAATATCAGAATACTACAACTCTTTTGAAACTATGTTGTTTAGAACCAAAAAATAAAAAAAATGAGAAAGATAACTGGTTTTTATTGTGTAGAATTATTGAGACTACTGCCTCTATTTATAAGTAAAAATTAAAAATGAAAATAGAGGAAAACGTGGGAGTGAATGTTAGAAAAAAAAGAGGAAACGTGGGAGTAATGTTAAAAAAAACGTCAAGAGAAACGTGGGTAGAAAGAGATTCATTTTAACAAACTCAATCTTATCCTCATCCCTTTACAAAATTGGATACCCTTTTGAGGTCCAATCCTAAATCCTAAGGTAAAGTCTTACTAACACCTTTATATATATGTAAAAAAGTAATGTGGGACAAGTTAAGAGAGTAAACTTATGGACACTTTTTTCTACCCATTTTTTTAATTCACATTTATTTCCGATAATCTCTCCACTTTATTTTTTTTAAATAATTTTCAACAAGCAATTAATCAAAATATAAGATTGTACATAAGTAGGTGTCTATCGACTTAAACCTTTACATAATGAGGATCCTTTAGAATAAACTAGAATAATTCGTAGTTTTGAATTTTATCTCTAATAACATCACACACAACTTTCCAAGGTATAGTTCATAAAGCCTATGTTTTAAAGACATGCACGTCTATCCTAGTATAGTGATACTCTAGTGAATTATGTCCAAAATTTTATAAGAAATGGTCACACTTCCACATTCACATGTGTGAGTCTATCAATAGTACTTCTATAACTATGCACTCCACTCCATATAGAGTATAAAACTCATTAAGAGTTAATACTTAACTTATCCTTGTGTCACTTCAGGAATTCATGCTTCTAATAATATGAAAACAACTTAAAATAACATGATTTATTTTATATCACTTCATAACTTGTTATTATCCATTAAACTTAATTCTTGGGATCTCCAGTCGTTAATATGGATTATCATCATAAGTGACTCATCCCTCTAAAGGCTTTAGTCTCATTCCTTTCGAGGTTTTGAAGACCTTCTCTCTAACTAGTCCTTTTATCAAAGGATCAGCCATGATCCACTCTTACAGCTCATGTAGAGAGAAATTTTCTAACATTATTGTGCTTACGACGTATTTGTCGTCTCTTGTCATTATATTAAATTTTTTGAATCTTTGCAATAATCGCGTACTATCGTAGTGGATCAAGACAACTTAAATCAGTATTTCTTATAAGGGATCTCAACTAACAGACTTCTTAATCATCATGCTTCCTCACTAATAGTAGCTAGTGTTATCATCTCAGAATCCATCGTATTGAGCCAAAATAATATGTTTCTTAGACTTCTAAGAAATAGTTACACTAGCTATGTTAAATAAATAGTCATTGGTTGCTTTGGAGTCTTTTGAAATGATGTTCCAATCAACATCGTTGTATCCTTCTAGGACAGCGAGAAACCTCTGATAATGTAATTCAAGGTTAATAGTCCTTTTAAGATACCTTATAACCCTTTCAATAGCATTCTAATGCTCTATACTAAGTTTACTAGCAAAACTACATAGTAATCCCATAACATAAGCTATGTCAGACCTAGTGCAATCAGTAGCATAACGTAAGTTTCCAATAATGCTCACCGACTTCGGTTTTCATGAACAACTTTACACTAGGATCATAAGGAGTACATACAAGTTTGCAGTTAAATTAATTATATTTATTTAAGATTTTCTCAATGTAATGAGATTGATCTAAAGAAAATCCCATTTTCATACTTAGTAATCTTTATTCCAAAGATTATACTTGCTTCTTTGAGATCTTTCATAACAAAATTAGCATTCAATAAATTTTTTACATTATTTACAATATGAATATTTAAACCAAAAATAAGCGAGTCATCCACTTAGAGACATACAATAGTATAAATGTTATTTTCAGACTTGTAGTAAATATATTTGTTACTTTTATTCATTTTGAAATCATGTGAGATAATAAGATTATCAAATTTTTCATGTCGTTGTTTAGGTGCTTATTTTAAACCATATAGAGATTTATCTAATTTGTAAACTTTATTCTTGACTAGGGACAACAAAGCCTTTAGGTTAGTCCCTATAAATCTTTTCTTCTAAATCACTATTTAGAAAAACAGTTTTCACATCTATTTGGTGCACAACAAGATTATGAATAATAACAAGAGAAAATAACACACTAATAGAAGTTATTCTACTAACAGGTGAAAAAGTATCAAAAAAATCTACATTTTCTCTTTGCCTATATCCTTTGGTTATAAGTTGAGTCTTATATTTTTCAATACTACTATTAGGTTTTAATTTCTTCTTAAATATCCATTTACAACATATTGTCATATAATCTGAGGGTAAATAAACTAAATGTTAAGTTTTATTTTACTATTTTATAATTGATGACTTCTTAAAAGTTGGTATCTAAAGAAGATAGAGATTCTTGAAAAGTTTAAAGATCTTTATCTAAAGTATAAGCATAAAAGTTCGACCTATATTTTTTGGTGGTTCGCACTTGTTTATTTCTCCTAGGTTCATAATCTAATTACATATTTAGTTCATTAGTTCTAATTATAGGCAGATCACTTGAAGTTGAGCATCCACTATTCTTCAATTTGAAAGAAAACTAATGTTCGTAAAAGTCAGCATTATTTGACTATATAATAACATGATCATTCAAGTCAAATAATCTATAAGCTTTACTATAATTAACATATCTAATAAATACACATTTATAAGTTATACTACAAGTTTATTTCTTTTAGGATTAAGAATACGATCATATGCCAAATAGCCCTACGTTTTAAAATAATACAAGTTAGGTTTCTTATTTTTCAAAGTTTCATAAGGAGAAGTTTTATTTGTAAATTTAAGAACTCTATTATGCACATAACAAACAGTTAATAAAATTTCTCCCAACCAATGAGAAGCAACACCAGAGTTTAGTAAAATAGCAACAATTAGACTAGTAAAATAACACATGAAAATGGGCTTAATGCTGCCAATGTGATTGAAAGGATCGTGAATCCAACTATTGAGAAGAGTTACAATCAAACCTTCTCGTCTAAGGCTCAAAAGGTCTGGGGTTTTATATTGCATATAACTTAGTACATTCAACATGGCAAGAAAATAGTGGTCTTAGTTAGCAAAAGGTCATGTGCACCAAGCCTATTAATCGCTGAGTCATCATATAAGTAAGATCGCATGATAATATCAATAAAGATATACAAGCCTAATAATAATCTCCTATTTATTCTAAAGTAATAATTATATATAGATATTTATGATGTTATAATAAGTCTATCCTACATTTTTAAGGAATAGGTTTCAAATTAACTCTCCTCGCTATATATCACATATGTACATAATCACATTAATCTTATAAGATTTCAAATCTTATAACAAAAAATATTCTATTTTTTTTCTTCAAATAACATAACATAATCTAGATCTCCTTAATCTTCATCATTATGTTAGTAACTTAACCATTATAAGATCAAAAACCATCTTCGTACAATATCTGAAATTCAAACAGTTCGTTTCATCTCGTAAATCTACGAATGATAATCTTATCTAATATTAACAAAAATCAATATCAATATCTTTAAAATATTGATATTAGCTTCTTATTTTTTATGTGATACTAATATTTACTTAATAGATGTAAAATGAAACTCATTGCTAAACAAATGAAAAATAAGAAAAAATAGGTACAATTTTAAGAGACAATAAAGAATAGTCATAATAAAAATTTGAAAATATACTAACAAAACTATTTTTAATAATTTTTATTATTAAAAATGTTAGATTTAAGAGCAGTTAATATTTATTTTAAATTAAAATATATTATATATATTTTATTTTAATAAAAATAAGCTTGAATTATTGAGTGTATGATAAGATATTTTGTATTAAAAATATTGAAGTAAATTATAATTTTATAAATATTATATTTAAAATTTTATTTAATAAAAATTAAAATAGGATATATTTTTTCTATATTTATGCTCGATTATTTAAATATATAAAAGTATAAATGAGATGTTTATATTAAAATAAAGTTAATTAGCGGCTTATGTTAACTTATTTTACTTAAAAAAAGAAAAAGAAAAGTACAAATTTACGATACATAATTAATATATCCAAAATCAAATGATAATTTGGTCTTTATATAAAATTTGCATTTAATGCGTCGTGTAATAAAAAAAATAGAAAGACATTCGTAATCATTGGCGATCACTATTATTAAATAAAAAAGGAAAGACGAACATGTAAACCTTTGGTATAAGTTTTTTTTCTTTAAAGGAAACTCATTCTATAAAAACCAACGCTTTAAATTGAATAAGTCAATCAAATTTAAAATTGGGCTCGAAGGAAAGGAAATTGATAAAGCAAATTAAAGACCTATTTTTTTAAACACACATAAGATCTAATTTTGTCTACGCCATGTCTAAATACGGCTTGTCAGCTTATATAATGAATAATGAACAAATAATAATTTCTTAGAAATACCTAAGAATTTAAAAAAGATTAATAGACTTGATCATATAAAAATAAAATTGAAATTGGAAAGGTGATTTTTAAGATAAAATAAAACAGTCAAATAATAAAAAGAGGGAGTAGAATACATCAAAATTATTTTTAAGAATTAAAAAAATAATACACATGAAATTTATAATAAAAATTAATACATTATAAATAATATTAAATTAGATATTATTTAATATTAAATAAATTTAAATTATCATATTTTAATTTAAACGATAATAAATATAAAATAATATAATATTTTTTTAATAATAAAATATATTAACTTGATTTATAAATATTATATTTAAATTAATCTTTTAAGTCGGTGAATTCTATGACTGCATGTCTGCTTTATAAAGTCTTTATTCTCTATAATTATAATTAATACATAAAACAATTATTTATTAAAATAATACAAATATTATGTTAGCTAATAATAAATTAATACTTCAATTATGTAAAAACAAAATTAATATTTTACTTTCGTTTAACCGAAATACAATTGAAGCAACTTTGACGTGAGTTGACGCAGTCATGTACTCGAATCGTCTAGAATAGTCAACAAAGTTCGTACTAGATCTGAGTCGCCTATTTAGAACTCTCGGTCAAACACGACAACAACAACAAAAGAAGAAGAAGCTTATTTGCACGTGTCATAATCAGACTTTCTCCTTTAATTGCCAAAAATAAAATGGACGGCCATGATAAAATCCACTCAAACACGATTCCAGGTATACGAGGAAGCTACCCACGCAGCAGCCGACTTAGACTGAATATATTGCCATGTCACAATAACCACCCACGAACGTGTTTCCTTTTCCTATAATATATCGCCACGTATCCATTTAAACGGCTAGTTTTGTGTTTTTTTTTTACCGCTACGTAATTTCACTCAACCCCTGAGTAAATGGAAATCGATATTTTACTGGGAAACTCTAGTACATTCTTCAAAAACCGCGTAGATACAAAGTGCTTTTACTGTTTTCCAAAAAATTATATTAAAATCATGTTTTTGAGATTCAGGTAATTTATATAAAAGGAAAGAATGATAACTTTGTAGAGTAAATTAAAGGCAACTCCGTGATTTCTTGAAGTGATTTTTCTTTGTTTCCATTTCTATATCAAAAGCGTTCTTTGCGAAACTTTGAAAACAGAACTATCTCAAATATTTAAGACCTCAATCATAAACACAGGTTTGCTTCTCGAAATTGTTTAATCTTTCAAGTACTTGTCTGGTAGTTGCTTAGGGTTCTTTCACTCAGACTTTTGTTCTTTGTTTATGATTTTGTTTTCTTAGGGATTTGAATCTTGATTTAGAAGTTAGTAATGGCTTTGGTAAAGAAATGTCGAAGTTCTCTGCAATTTAACCATTGTGGTTTGGATGCCGATGAGGGGTTGGAATTGGGGCATTATGTGAGATGTACGCGATCATTTGGGAGAAAAAGGATTTTGTTTTTAAACAATAATAAGGACTCGCTATTTGATTCGAATCCAAAGACTCCACTGAAGAAGCAACGCGGGAACACAAATGATGAGGATTGTGAAAAGTCTTCTCTCGAAGTTTTGCCTCTGGACATTCTGGTTAGCCTCAAAATTTCAATCTCGAAACGATATAATATACCTAGTTTTAACTGCTATGTTAAAATTGTTACTAATTAGGGTCCAATTTTGAACTTTTTTTTTGTAATGCAGATTAAGATTCTCTGTGGGGTAAACCATGAGGATTTGAAGCAACTTTTTCATGTTTCAAAAACCATTAGAGAAGCAGTGAGTATAACTACAAAAATTGTTTTTTAATTGGTTCATTTGATAATTGGATATTGCATCGTGTTGGTGTTCTGTTCATAGTTTCATACCATTGTGATTGAATTTCATTTTGTTTCCAAAATACAGACTCTGATAGCGAAGCGATTGCATTTCGCTTATAGTACACCATCAAAGACTCGTGCTTTTAAAAATCCCATTGATTTGGCTGATTGTAGCAAGGTTGATGATATGGAAGCTCCTGATGCTCCAAAACAGACTAAGCAGGCAAGATCAAGACTCGGTGGGAAGAAGATGGGTGGTATAGCTGTGGCTTTGTTTGCTTCTACAGAACTTGCTTAGGAATGACAAGTTAATTGAGACTACAAATAAATGAATCTTTGTGAGGTCTCTGTATATAAATACTTGTATTGTATGTTTTGGCGCATTGTTGGTGTAGATTGGGCTGGTTGAGACACGAACAAGAGAGAGGTTGCAGATTGGGTTTTCACTGCATGGTGTTGTACATGTAGATGTGGTTGGTGTGGGTTTCATCAAGTAAACTTTACAAGCCAAGTTTCTTCAATATTTTACATTGAAGACGGGTTGGTTTGTTTGTTTGTAACATTTTGTTGTACATGCAGTAGGGACAATATCCTTTCCACTATTCTTATTTGAAGGGAAATTAAGGTCCCTTAATAATTTTATAGAGATCAATATCTGTGTACGGCTTGTTTTGCACAGTCTTTATATTACAATGAGAAAACCCTCAGTTTTGAAGCTTTATTGTACAGCTATTGATTGTGGTGTTCACGTTAGAGTTCAGATCTTGCCGTTTTGGATATGTTTTATTCGAACACCAGTTGTCTAATTTTGGATTTGAAAAGGTCACATAAGCTGGTGAAATGCTTCATTACTATGTATTAACAATGTGCATGCGTTATATAAAAAGGGAGGGAGAAAGATAAGCTCGTCTGTAGATCCGATTTCTGCTTGCATGTTTACAGCTCTCTTTACAAGTCTTCTGTTACAAATTTCCATAATGATTTACAAAGTGAATCACAAATTAAGATGCGAAACTCATATATTCATTTACATTGCAATTACAAGATAATCAACAACGTAGAGCACAACTTTTTGTGGCTTCTGAACAAACATGTATAGGAAATATTTAGACATCTGTACATCTAAATGCATAACCTCACTCACTCTTGGTGTTTAGTTGTCAGTGAAAGAACACGGGACACAAATTCTAGTCAACTAGTTGCCACCAAAAATGGCACGCGGGATTTGGAAGTCAATTGAGTCAAATTATTTTACACCAAAATGACAATGTTTTTGTAAGTTTGGCGTTTTGGTGTTGGTAAAAAATTATATTTATTTTATTATTTTACTTGGTGTATTTATTGGTTTCTTTGTAAGATTGCTTATTGGGTTATCACACAAGACACTCATATATAACACATTTTGGTTCAATCATAAATTGCACATATTTTCATATTTAGATGATATATTTAGATATGAGTTCTTTTGTGTGACGCTTTTAGAACCAACATTAAACCAGTGGTTTGAATTGGATTGTTTTAGTGTGTTTTTAAAGTTAAGGTCAGTTTGCTAGGTGCTTGGTGAAGGGTGCCATTTTTCTATAAAAACACCACATTTTTCTTATTTTCTTGGTCAAAAATTGAGTGAAACTTTATCCATTTGGTTCTAGGATTTCTTACTTTGTTTTGGTCCTTTTTGGTCTTTTTGGTCTTTTTGGTTTGTCTTTTCTTTTGAGTATTGGGTCTTGAAAATAGTATACCATTTATAGGATGTAAGGAGTCTCTCATATTATCAAACACTAGTCAAAATGGATTTTCTTCAATATTAAACATAATGCATGAAAGGAGTTTTGAAGAATCAAGGGTAACTTAAATATCATTGGTTGTATTACATATAACAAATAATAATAAAATAATAATGATAATAAATAAATGGAAGATTCAAGAAACCTATAATCACCAACATAAAGAGGAATGAGTCGATTAGATTAAGTGATATTTTTTTAGAATTAAAATGTATGGATGGATAATGAAAATTCATATCATTTTAAGGAGTTTTTTCTCAGTTTTGAGTTGTGTATTGATGTAACAATTCTTATAGGTGAAGAGCATATGTGATGATGTGTCATGTGTCGGTTAGGTTTTGTGCATAGGTGAGGAGTTTGAGTTATCAATAGTTGATTATTGTTGGTCAACTAATGTGGGCTAGAAGATTGAAGAAATAATGGGTTGGTGTTGAAAGAAAGAAAAAAAAATGGAAAAGAAACATTCAAAGATGGTGGCGCCGAAAGAAGAAAGAAAAAAAAAGTTAAAAAATGTTAGCTGCGTGAAAGATTCATTTCCTTCTATAAAAGGCCTTAGCCTTAATCTCAATTCATAGATCAAAAGCGGAGGAAAAGAAAACAAAGAGAGTTTTATGATAGAGATTTTGAGAGAGAAATTAAGAGAGCCAATTCGTGAAGTTTTACCCATAAATTGAAGATACATATTTGTTGTATTTTGTGAGAGATCCACCTAAAGGTGAAGTGTGTAATCTCATCTTATTATAATAGAAGTTTAAATGACCTACGGGTCCCGTGGTTGTTACTTTCATTTTGAAAGATTTTTTCACGCTAAATTCTTGGTGTTATTTTATTCTATTTTGATTTGGGAATTATCCTAGGTGTGTGGAATTTATTTCTTTATGGTACTATTCATATAGAAGGTATTATTTATCGACAGGTGCTATTCATAAATATGTACTATTCATATATACAGTACTATTCATAGATACGGTACTATTCTATCGGTAGGTACTATTCATATAGTACTATTAATATAGACGGTATTATTTATCGGCAGGTACTATTCGATAGTACTATTCACATAGTATTGTTTTACATCACTGTTTATCGATACTATTCATCGTTAGAAAAGTACCAAGCTCGACGAAACTAGTTGATTGACGATTCAAATGGAGGAGAGCACAGATAATATGATAAAGTTGACCGCATTTAATTATGTAATTTGGAAGTCGAAGATGGAGGATCTTTTATACATTAAAGATCTGTGGAAACCAATTATAATGCCGAAGGAGAAAGAAGAAATCGGTGTAGGCATTGAATGGGCCGTTCTGAACCGAAAGTGTGCTGCTCAAATCAGAAAATGGATCGACAAAAACATTTTTCAAAATTTTGCTAATGAACACGATGCTTACGTTCTTTGGCAAAAGTTGGAGAAAATGTATGCAAGGACAACTGCACAGAATAAAGCTAATCTGATGCGATGATTAGTCAATTTGAAGTATAAAGACGGAAGCAACGTATCAGAACATATGAGTGAGTTCCAAGGCATTGTAGATCAACTCAACTCTATGAAGATGATTGTAGATGACGAGCTACAAACGTTGTTGATGTTGAGTTCTCTACCAAAAAGTTGGGATACTCTAGTTGTGTCAGTTAACAACTCAACTCCTGACGGTAAGCTTACCATAGATATGGTAAAAGACAGAATGTTAAACTAAGAGTCTCGACGAAAAGATGAAGGATATACTCCTGACACTGAAGCGCTTGTCATGTAGAAACAAGTCAAGCAAGAATGGCACGGGAGAAGTAAAAGTAGAAATCCCCGTAACCAAAGTCAACAAAGAGGACGGTCGAAGTCTAGATCAAGATATGACAAGAAGTGTCATCATTGTGGCAAACCTAGACACTTCATTCGAGAACGTAGAAGGTTAAAGGCGGAACAATCCAAAAATCAAGAAGTAGAAACCTGAACAAATGACACCACAATTGTCACTGAAGAAGTTGTCATTGTTCAAGATGTTGATTATGTCAATCTTGCATGTCAAGACACTACTTGGGTAGTTGACTCAGGCGCTTCCTATCATGTCACCTCACGACGGGAATTCTTTTCAACTTACACTCAAGGTGATTTTGGACGTGTGAGGATGGGAAATGATGATGCATCAAATATTGTCGGCATTGGCAATATTTATCTTTAGACTAATCTTGGATGCAGATTACTTCTGAAAGATGTGAGGCATGTTCCTGATATCCGCCTCAATTTAATCTCTACCGGTATGCTTGATGATGATGGATACAATAATTATTTTGGTGAAGGAAAGTGGAAGCTCACCAAAGGCAATCTGGTAATAGCTAAAGGCAAGAAAGATACATCACTCTACATCACAAAAGCCAGACTATGTAGAAGAGAAGTAAATACCACAAGGAAAGAAGTTCCTACCGAGCTATGGCATAAGCGACTCGGCCACATGAGTGAAAAAGGTCTCATAATTCTTTCCAAAAATGAGCTCTTGCCAGGAATGAAAGGTACACCCTTGCAAACTTGTGTTGACTGTATTATGGAAAACAACATAGAGTTACATTTCCTAGTCTCGCACCATCTAGAAAGGAAAATATTCTAGATTTAATACATACAGAAGTTTGTACAATGATTTGTAAGTCATTAGGATATGTTCACTATTTTGTGACCTTTATTGATGACCATTCAAGAAAAGTATGGACTTTTGTTTTGAAAACTAAAGATCAAGTGCATGAAGTTTTCAAGCAATTTTATGTAAAAGTGGAGAGAGAAACTGGCAGACGTTTGAAGTGTGTACGTGCAGATAATGGTGGTGAGTATCGTGGACCATTCAAGGAGTACTGCAGAAGTGTTGGCATCATGCTAGAAAAATCAATACGAAAGACACCTCAACATAACGGTGTCGTAGAGAGAATGAACAGAACCATCTGTGAAAGAGTCAAATGTATGCTCTCAAATGCAAAACTGTCAAACTCCTTTTGGGGGGAGGCAATAAGGATAGCAGTTGATTTAATCAACCTTTCTCCATCAGTTCCACTAAACTACAACGTACAGGAAAGAGTTTGGACGGGGAAGGACGTTTCTTACAAACACTTGAAAGTATTTGGTTGTAGAGCATTTGTTCACATCCCAAGAGATGAGCGATCCAAGTTGGATGGAAAAGCGAAACAGTGTATCTTTATGGGATATGCCCATGAAGAATTTGGCTACAGACTTTGGGATCCTATTAGCAAAAGGATTGTCAAAAGTAGAGACGTGGTATTCTTGAAGACCAAACAATCGAGGATTTTGAGAAATTCGAGAAACCACAGTCAGATGAAATTCCAGTTAATCTGGACCTAGTCTCTCCACCAATAAATCCTGATGACGGGGGAGTTACACCAGATGCTGATGATGTCAATCCACCAGCTGGCAGTTCAGAACAAGAACAAATTTCTAAAAAAATCTAGCCAGAAGTACAGACAAGAAGATCCACCCAAGTATGACAACCTAGTCGTATATATTCTCCTAACGAGTATGTGATACTCACTGAAGGGGGAGAACCAGAGAGTTATGATGAAGCTATCATTGATTAGCATAAGACTGAGTGGTTAAAAGCCATGCATGAAGAAATGAAATCTCTGCATGAGAACCACACATTTGACTTGATGAAACTACCACAGGGAAGAAAAGCTCTCAAGAACAAGTGGGCGTACAAAATCAAAAGTGAAGAAGGTAGCTCGTAACCACACTACAAAGCAAGATTGGTTGTGAAAGGATTCGAGCAGAAGAAAGGCGTTGACTTTGATGAAATATTCTCACTAGTAGTTAAAATGTCTTCAATCCGAGTTGTTCTTGGTTTGGCAGCTAGTCTTAATCTGGAGGTTGAACAACTTGATGTAAAGACTGCATTCTTACATGGTGATCTTGATGAGGAAATCTATATGGAGCAACCCGAAGGTTTCCAAGTCAAAAGCAAAGAGAAGCTGGTATGTAGACTAAAGAAAAGCTTTATGGTCTCAAGCAAGCACCAAGGTAGTGGTACAAAAGTTCGACTCATTCATGGAGAAAAATGAATACAATAGAACGACGACTGATCACTGCGTCTTCATCAAGAAATTCTCTGATGGTGATTTTATTATTCTTTTGCTTTATGTTGATGATATGTTAATTGTGGGTCAAAATATTGACAAGATTAACAAGTTAAAGAAGAAGTTGAGCAAGTCCTTTGCAATGAAGGACTTAGGACCTGTCAAGCAGATTCTTGGCATGACGATTACTTGCAACAGGCAAAAGCAAAAGATCTAGCTTTCCCAAAAATGGTATGTTGAAAAAGTTCTTGAAAGATTCAACATGAGCAAAGCTAAACCTGTTAGTTGTCCACTTGCAAGCCATTTCAAACTTAATGTGAGTCAATGTCCCTTAAGTGAGGAGGAGAAATCAGAGATAAACAAGGTGCCTTATGCATCGGCAGTCTAATGTACGCTATGGTATGCACCAGACCAGACATTGCACATGTTGTTGGCGTTGTGAGCCGATTCCTATCAAATCCTGAAAAAGAACATTGGGCAGCTGTCAAATGGATACTCAGGTATCTCAGAGGAACCTCCAGTCATTGTTTATGCTTTGGTAATAATAAACCTGTATTAGAAGGATATACAGATTCAGATATGGCTGGCGACATAGATACGAGAAAATCTATATCTGGGTATTTAATAACATTTGGAGGGGGAGCTGTTTCATGGCAATCACGATTACAAAAGTGTATTGCTTTAAGTACCACAGAAGCAGAGTACATTGCAATCACTGAAGGTTGTAAGGAGATCCTGTGGATGAAAAAGTTCCTACAAGAATTGCATCAGAACCAAGAAAACTATGTTCTTTATTGCGACAGTCAGAGTGCAATTCATCTTAGCAAGAACCCAATCTTCCACTCAAGGTCCAAACACATCGACGTAAGGTATCATTGGATTCGTGATGTGTTGGAACATAAACTACTGCAAGTTGAGAAGGTTCACACCAATGATAACGGGGAAAATATGATGACAAAGACCGTGACTAGAGAAAAACTTGTTATCTACAGAAAGATTGCAGGTGTGGAAGAGCCTTGTCCCACATAAGGTGGAGGGGGAGATTTGTTGGTCAACTAATGTGAGCCAGAAGATTGAAGAAATAATGGGTTAGTGTCGAAAGAAAGAAAGAAAAAAGTGGAAAAGAAACATTCAAAGATGGTGACGCCGAAAGAAGAAAGAAAAAAAAGTCAAAAAATGTTAGCTGCGTGAATGATTCATTTCCTTCTATAAAAGGCCTTAGCCTTAATCTCAATTCACAGATTAGAAGCGGAGGAAAAGAAAACAGAGAGAGTTTTCTAAGAGAGATTTTGAGAGAGAAATTAAGAGAGCCAATTTGTGAAGTTTTACCCACAAATTGAAGATACATATTTGTTGTATTTTGTGAGAGATCTACCTAAAGGTGAAGTATGTAATCTCATCTTATTATAGTGAAAGTTTAAGTGGCCTACGGGTCTCATGGTTGTTACTTTCATTTTGAAAGATTTTTTCATGCTAAATTCTTGGTGTTATTTTATTCTATTTTGATTTGGGAATTATTCTGGATGTGTGGAATTTATTTCTTTATAATCATCTATTTTTTTCAACATTATATCATGTGTTGATGGAGCTTCAGGGATGAACTTGGATTTAATTGGATAAGGTTATGTGTTGATAGCAAGATGTAGGTGTATAATGTCTTTATTTGTGATATCTTTATTTTCTTTTATTAGTGAATTTCTTGAGGTTTAGTGGTTGTCTTAAGCTATCATTAATTGATTCGTTTTTTTTGGACATGCAGGAAGAGATATCGAGAAAAGTAAATCACTGAAAATTTCATTGTACCTCGATTTGGATGGTTTTGTACAAAGAACATCCACCTATTAATCCATACGCAAGAGATAGTATTGTTGATTGAAGTCCAACTTATCTTAGGTCAAAGAACTTCCAGATGAATCTTCACCCATTAACCCATTGCTTCTTCCATTTTTTATGTTCGAAACTGGCAGAAAATTGAATTTTTGGTGGAGCATTGGAGTAATAATAAACTTCAGTACTCTTTATCGATATTTGCATTTTATTTTTTCCCATAACAATTTAAGTAGGATTTCATTAATAAATCATAAAGTTCAAAACAAAATAGTATTCAACTAAACCAAAAATTTAAAGGATCGAACAGGAACAAATTTAATGTCAATCACATACAAGACTATTAAGCAACATAACCTTAAAATTAAGTGAAACTATCCAAGAGCATATCCTTAACTATTCGACTCATTAAGGGAAAAAGAATTATGCAATAAGATCCCACCAAAAAATAGGTTGGCTTCCTTTAAGATTGATTGAATTATACTTTTTCAAATTTACTAGCAAATTCACAAGCAAATAGTGATAAGAACATAGAAAATGTGGAAGGCCAAGTTTGTGATTATATAATAGTTAGTTTTTGTCAGCCAATAAATCAAGGGCTTGAAATAGGTTCATATCCTTGGTGGATAATTTTTCAATGTAGATCCTAACTCTCATTATATATTCTCATATATCAGATCCTTCACAAGCTTAATGGACACATTTGATAAAGTAATTAATTTAAATAATATTATATTATTCATCCTTAACTCTTTTTAGTACCATAATTATACTCTTTGTTAACTAACATTTCATCTCAATCTTATAAACATTAATTATTATTATTATTATTATTATTTTTTGTTACAAAGATGTTCTTCCATCACCAAAAAAAAATTGTGTTCCATCTATACATCAAGAAAAATGGAACTTAAGAACTATTTTTCCCTTAAAACACATTAAAAAAAGATTGAGACTTACTGTGACAAGATTGCTCGGTCAAAAATATCAAATTATATTATCTCACGTATTTAAAACCAAATTTTCAATGAGTTTTAATACGTTAAATTTTAAGATAATTAAATTAATTAATTTTATTGTGTTTATTTATCACTCCATCTAAATTTATACATTATTTTTATCAAATCTTTACAAATAATCTGTGATAACATAAAATAATACATTTTATTTTATAAATCAAAAAGAGAATTATGAGTATCATGAGAAATGCATACTAGATGTACTAACTTATTTACTTACACATTTATTCATACTCTTTCACTTTCTTCACTAACATTTTATTATTTAAAAAAATACTTGAAAACTTCACTAGCACGTGTCAAAAAGAGAGAGAGAGAGTAGGAATAAGTGTATAAGATAATACATCTAACATTTTACACGATTTTTTTTCTTATTTATAAAATGCAAATAGCGATAAGAATGAAGTTTATTACCTTCAAGACTCAAGTAAGCATTAATTAATATTTGTTTTTTAAAGAAACAATGTATTAAGCTTATTATGATGATGATGATTATTATTATTAAAATAATTACATAATTTAAATTTAAATCTTAAATCTTTTATATATTTAAATAAATCACATGTTATTAAGTCACGAAATCGATTTTGGAATCTTGTAGGATAATTTCCTATTAATTATACACTAATTACCCCTAAACAAAGAAGGAATTACGCGCGTGCTGACTTGTACTTGTCCACCAGCATTTTTCATGGCTCCCTAAGAGTAGATTTGTGGCCTGATTGATTAGTTAAGAGGCATGCACGTGCCAACCAAACATATATATTCCGAGTATTAAGTGTAAAGTCAGCCTTGCTTATAATTCAATCTAGATCTCAACAGACTGGCATGTCGTTTCATGCAACCAAAATAAAATTACTAACTTGCTAAAATCATAAATTGAGAAAAATATTTTTAGAATCCCAAAACAAAAATATCCCAAGTATTACCGAAACTCATTCTCCATATCAACATTCTTTTTTTTTTGTTACACTTTTTTTTTTATTTTAACCCCTCGTTAATTTATACATAAAATTAAATACGTATTATAAAATAAAAATAATTTGAATATGTGTTTAAAAATAATATTCATAATTTTTTTTTTTAAAACATGGTATGATTTTTATATGTTTGGATAATACTTTTATATATATATATATATATATGTTTTTTAAAGTGGATAATGTAATATTTCCTCTTGTAATGTATATGTCAAATTGTACTATTAAAAAAAAGTTCCTTTTGATTTTGTCCACTTTAGAAATTTGCTAGTATAAAGTTGTCGACTTTGCGTGGAACGTCTGAAATAAATATTAATGAAAAACACAATCCCCGTGAAGAAAAAAGAGGAAACAAAACAATTAATGCTACACTCGAGATGTATCTTAAGTGATTTGTTATAATCGGTTGTAATGTTGGAGATTGTTTATTGTTAGAAGATTTGTAAACCCACTTCTATGTTGAACGAAGTGGCACGGATAATAACAATTATATTAATAATTATGGATTATAAATTGATAATATGTTTTTTATAATTTAACAATAATTATTATTAGTAAATATTTATTTAAAAATAAATGTTAAATTATTTCTTATTTTACAACATTATTTAAAATATTATATATTAATTTTTATTTTTTTTAACTATTTAACACATTTTACAAGCAAAATAAAAATAAATATAAATAAAATACAATTTTAAAAATATATTTTTATGTAATTACATGTATATAAAAAACATAATTTTAATATTATAATCTAACGTTTTATTTTTGAAAAAAAAATTATTAAATAATAATAATTTTATGTTATACATAATTAAAATATTCATTATTATTTATATATATAGCAAATTATATTTATACATTTGGATTAGTTTATGTCACAAATTGAGAGAAAAATCATTTAAAAAAAATCCATCTCCACGTCTGCACACTCCACCTAAGCATGTGAAGTCAAACGTTGCGTTTTCTTTACATCCTAAGAGTACTTTATCACTTTCTCTTTCTTTCGCATTTTGGCCGTATGAGTTCTTGAATACACGCCTTTTTCGATTTTCTTAAGGAGGAAACGGAAATGGTGAACAGTGCAGTGCGTACGAAGGGGTAAAATTTAAAAACCACGATTATTATTTTATTTATTATATACACTTTTAAAAATAGTTATACTATTTATGATTAAAATTTAAAACTAAAACGTCAAAAAATTTACTATTTTTTAATGGTTAAATATTTGGCTCGTTTTTATTTTTTTTAAATCTTAATATTTCATTAACTTAAATAAAAAATATGAAAATAATTAAATTAATAAAATAAAAATACATAAAATTATTATAAGAGTTAATGAAAATCATTTATAGCATGATTTGAGCTTTTTTATTTGACTCTTTCAATTCTCCAAACATATATGTCTTTTTTAATTGATAAGATGATAAATTTTTAATTTAAGTTAACTATTCTTGTCTTAAGATATTCACGTTTTGAATTATATAAATAATTAAATAAAAATATTTAAATTTGAATATGGAAACAAATCATACCTAAAATCACTACTAGATCAAAATTTATCTGAAAAAAAAAACATTAAACCATAATCTAGGTGTAATGTACAAATTTTATTAAAAAAACTAAATAAAATTATTGACCTAGTGGAAAGATAACTATTATAATAAAAAACTCTTATTTCGATAAAAAAAGAAAATACTATACAGATAGATTTTTTTAAAAGAAATAAAAACGCTTAGGTTTTAACTGAAGAGAACTATTTTACTTGTTACACATATCCAAACTAATACGTTTTTGATGAAAGTTAAATTGCATTCTCTCTCAATTTCTATTAAGGTAATGAAAGTAAAACATTCTTTCAATTTTACATAAAATTATACCTATTATATTAATAGATATTATTTAGTAGCCAATCATCCTCGTATTTTTAATTATGAGATTTTTATTTTATTTATGTTTTTAGATTAATATTTAAAAAATATATATTTAATTCATTTAAAAAAAATTATAAGAACGATTAGATCAATAAAATAAAAATACATTAAATTATTATATGAGATCTTAAGAGATAAATTAAAATAAAAATACATTAAATTATTATAAGATCTAGATTTAAATTTAAAAATAAAATAAATCGAAATATGACATATCATTCCTAAAATCACTACTAGTTGAAATTTAAGCGAAAGAAAATAACACTAGATTAAAATTTAAATATAATATTTATATATGTGTTTATTGAAATAAATTAAATAAAATAGATAATTTACGAAGAAGAGAGCTCCTACCATAAAAAAAATAAAAAAACTCTCCCTGGGAAGCAAAAATAAATTTTTATAAGAATAGAAAAAAAAAGGAAAGAAAGAATGTTACAAAAATTCTTTAAGAGTTACTTGTGTATTTTTTTTAGATAACTATTCAGTGAAGATAATAATATATAATTAATGTAAAATTTGAAATTACACTGTAAATTAATTTTTTACTTATATTTGGGTGAATTCAAATTTTATATATAAAGAGTTGTGTGCATACATTTAAGTCTATAATTATTTGAGGAAAATAAAAATAAAAAAATTGAATGAAGATAATTAAATTATTAATTTATAAAAGTTATTAATCTAAATTATAATATTGTAAGAAATAAAAAACAATTTTTTATAAAAAATTATCCATTGAATTTAATTATAACTTTGTCAAATTTTAATATTTTCAATTGTATTGAATCATTTTTTTCGCCCTTCCTCCCTAAACGGCTAAACCCATCTTTATAAATAGTCTCCCCCTGCGTAGAATTTCACCAAAACAGTAAATACTTTTTCCCTCTCATCTGAGTTTTCACATAGAGGCTCAGAAATGAGGGGTTCCACTGTATATCATAGAGTTTCTAGAGCTTTCCAGGACCATCCTTCTCTCACTAAACTGCTTGTGATCGTCACCGTCAGGTTTTCCTCTTCTTCTTCTTCTTCTCTAGACTCTATTTATTTTTACAGTTGATGTTTCATTTCACTTTACTTTTGTGCTCGGCTTCAGATCCTTATTCTAACTTCGTTTTTTAAGTTACAGGCTTCCATTTGAAAATCATGTAACCCTTTATTCGCCTGAAGTTGATATTATATAGACTTGGCTAGGTATGCTTTTCGAAGAGATCCAATTCTACGAGTTACGAGTTTGAGATTGTTTAGGAAGGCATAATTTAGTAAGTTGTTTGATTAACCTGCTCCTCTTGCTGTATAGCGTAACCTGGCTGGACAGATCCATCAAATTCTGCTATACCTTTGAATTAATTGTTTCAACTATTGTTAAAAAGTTTATTAGAAGTTTGAATCTTCCACCCTAAACTTCATTTTACACCAAAATTTACACCGAATTTTTACTACTCTCTGAACCACAACACTAAATATATATTCTTTTATAAAATAAAATATTCTTTGTATTTTTCATTTACCGATTATTATATTTTGTAAATTAAATAATTATATATTATTATTAGTTAATTAATAATAATTAATTAAAAAATATTATTAAAAAATTAATAATTCAATATATAAAATATTGTATTTATTATACGAACTAAACATTATATTTAATTAAAAAACACAATTAAAAATATCTATGGATAAATATTATTCAAAATTTAAATTCTATATCTTATACAAACCTAAATGAATTTATTCAAAGCAAACAAGTAAGAATTATGCAAATAAAATCTCAAGAACATAGATATGAACAAAGAGAAAGGTCTTAAAGTGAAGACTTAAGATCTCAAAATATCGCATATAGTCAATATTTTAATAATATGAGAGGATCCAGAAATTATTTTTCCTATTATTAGATTGTTGTTTTAATTTATATTATATTAGTATTTCTTTTAGTTATTTTGTATTATGTAATTAATTTTAATTTATTATATGTAATAAAAAATTAAACAATATTTTAAAATTTTGTCAAATCATTGTTTTAGTTTATATTAATTTTTTTAACTCTATGTTGTATTATAGTATCTTTTATAATCATTTTATATCACACTAAAATTTAACAATATTTTTAAAATTTTAAAAAATAGTGTAATATGAACAGTGTTTGCAACGATGAATAGTGTTTGGTATAATGAACAGTTTTGCTTCAAATTTGATACAATATTGCGTATCACACTATATTTGGTGCTGGGTTTGAGCAACTTTACACCAAATTTTGCACTAAATATGGAGATTTGAAGTGGATTGGAGATAGTCTTAGTAACTCGTATATCATGATCATGCTTTGGGTCATTGTATAAAATTAAAGAACAATTGGCGATATGATAGCTGATATTTGTTTTCTACCTCTTTGGCTCTGTTGTTTTGACATTACTTCGACATTATAAATTGTGCCTTGAAAGAAACAAACATGAATGTGTATTTTCTATATATCGGTTTTTTTTTTTTTAGAACTTGTTTTCTGTTAGATGATAGGACATTGAATGCTAATTCATAGAATAATCTAGCGATTGTTACTTGTGCAAACATAATAGCGTCCTTATTATGATCTCTTTGCAATTTGGATCCTGACCGCTTTGTCTTTTTATTTTATTTTAAATATTATGTATATACACGTTTGGGATTTTTGATTACAGTGGTGGAAGTTTGGTGGCTTATGCTGAGGCAAATTCAGTGAGCAATGGGCAAATTGTGAATTCAACTGAGGTGGAAAACAAGAAAAAGAAGGTGATAATACTTGGGACTGGTTGGGCCGGGACAAGTTTCATGAAAAATTTGATAGATCCATCTTATGAAGTTCAGGTTGTATCCCCTCGTAACTATTTTGCGTTCACACCATTGCTACCAAGTGTTACCTGTGGTACGGTGGAAGCTCGGAGCATTGTTGAACCAATACGCAACATTGTGAGAAAGGTAAAGAGAAGTGACATTTATAAATTATTTCAATTTTTATTTAAATATTATGTACCAGTTCAAGTTCTGGACCATGGTAGTGTTGCTGCATTAACTAGTAGGTTTGGAGTTATGAGATGTATAATGTTCTTTGATTTTTTTGAGCAGAAAAAAGTGGATGTTAGCTTCTGCGAAGCAGAGTGTATCAAGATCGATTCACAAAACAAGAAAATCCATTGTCGATCTAATCTGAACAATTTGAATGGGAATAGAGAATTTGTTCTGGACTATGACTACTTAGTGATAGCCGTAGGAGCCAATGTCAATACATTCAATACTCCTGGTGTGTTGGAGAATTGCCATTTCTTGAAGGTAACTTCTTGAGGACCTATCCTTAAAGATGGATAATATCTTACCGTGGAATCATATGTTGTGGTCTCTTTTGATAGCCACGTTCTCTGCATCTATTCTACTGTCCTATTCATCTCATGAAACTGCATCTTGTATTATAGGAAGTTGAAGATGCTCAAAAGATTCGAAGAACTGTTATTGACTGCTTTGAGAGGGCAAGCCTGCCAAGTGTAAGTGATGAGGAGAAGAAGAGAATTCTTCACTTTGCTGTCGTTGGTGGTGGTCCAACAGGTGTGGAGTTTGCTGCAGAACTTTATGATTTTGTCAATGGGGATATTGTGAAACTTTATCCTGGGGTCAAAGATCTAGTTAAAATTACACTTCTTGAGGCAGGTGATCATATTCTGAACATGTAAGTAAAGATTGAGTCCTAAGGGTGTAGTGTCAATTTATATTCTAGTAACAATGTTCTATAAAATAATGAACTATCCTTGAACTCTGCATGCATCTTTGTTTCAAGATCCTAGTTAGGATTGAACTCTGAATTGGATTTGAGCTAAGATCAACTGCAGATGAGACTGTTTATCTAGTAAGGTTTAAGGAAGTAGGCAGCCTTATATGTAGGAGTTATGAACATGAAGTGGCTTAAAATATCATATGGTTATATTATGAGAGGATTTTTGATATTGAGTCGGATATAAGATTATTTGCACAAAGGTGTCTTTAGAAATTCTTAATAAAGGGCTTGTGATTTTAGCTTTGGTACTGACAAACATAATTATGGATGCTAAGAATGGGATTCAGATTTATTTGCTCACTCATATGATCAAACTCAGATAGAAGCAAAAGAAGTTTGACAATAAATCTAAAAAGTATTTCACAAACTTGGATTTATACGAACCTAGGAAGAGTTTATGATCTATGCATATAAGATTTTATTTTTTTCTTCTCCATTTCCATAGAGTTATGTCTTGAATCTTTCATTGATGACTCATCTTGCTTTTGCAGGTTTGACAAAAGAATCACAGAATTTGCTGAAGAGAAATTCAAAAGAGAGGGCATTGATGTGAAAACAGGATCCATGGTTGTCAAAGTATCTGATAAAGAAATTTCTACAAAAGAATTGAAAACTGGGGAAATTTCTACCATACCGTATGGGATGGCTCTATGGTCAACTGGTATAGGAACTCGCCCGATCATAAAAGATTTTATGAGTCAAATTTCCCAGGTGTGTTACCTTTCTTTGTTAACCCACTTCGTATTACTCCTCTGTATTGTTTCTCATCTCTGGAAACTATTAAACTTCAGTTTTCTTTAACATGCATTTGTGAAAAATCTGCTTATTTACAAACAGGCTAATAGGCGTGCTTTGGCAACTGACGAATGGCTAAGAGTTGAGGGAACTGACAATGTATATGCACTTGGTGATTGTGCAACAATTAATCAGCGCAGAGTCATGGTACCTGCATCTTTTGCCTCATCTTGCTTCTTTTCTTTTTTTTTAATTAATTAATTAATTATTATTATTATTTTACTTAAGAGATTACTATCTTGTTAGTTACTATGTAATAGAACATTTTTTACCATGAAAAAGGAAACTTGTTTTCCATAATTGAACTATGTTGTCTTTCCCTGATAGTAGAAAAAAGTTGATGGTCAGGTTTTAAAGCATGAAAAGTCCCTATGCCAATTAAAACTAACATGATTAAGAAACTTATTTTTCTTCTCTATGCAAACCTGATGCAACCGCCCAGTCTCCAGTATCATATAGTTCGTTTTATACTTCCTTGAAAATCTCAAGGGTATTCATAGTTCTTTGCATTATGAGGTTCTCGGTCATGTTATCTTATATACATAATACCTCTAAACTATTTGATGTTCATCCTTCCCCTTTTCAGGAAGATATTTCAGCAATATTTAGCAAGGCAGACAAGGATAATTCAGGAACACTGACCATTAAGGAATTTCAAGAAGTCATTAATGACATCTGTGAAAGATACCCTCAAGTGGAGCTTTACCTGAAGAATAAGCAGATGAAAAATATTGCAGATCTTCTGAAGCAATCTAATGCAAAAGAAGAGTCTCTGGAATTGAACATTGAAGAATTTACGTCGGCTCTTTCTGAAGTGGATTCCCAGATGAAAAATCTTCCTGCCACGGCTCAGGTATGAGGTCTAACCACTGAAATCTTAGATATTATTTAACATTGCATCCCATCTGAAACGTATTTTGTGCATCTGGCAATTCAGGTCGCTGCACAGCAAGGCGTATATCTTGCTGATTGTTTTAATCGTATGGAAGAGTGTGAAAAGAATCCCAAGGGTCCTCTCAGGTTCAGGGGAACCGGTCGCCATCGTTTCCGCCCCTTCAGGTAGTTGTTAATATAAACTGCTTGGCATTTCTTCATCCTATCTTTTGGTATTATTATTAGAAGATACATGTATGCTTATGAAGGGTTAGAACAGAACTAATTATTGAGTATGCTAGCATTGAAGGTAATACAGAACACCTTTATTATTGTTTTTTTGTCTGGTACACCATTCTCAAAGTTCGTAGTCTAGTGTGACCTGGTACTGTTTATGATGCGTCAAGCTAAGGTGACTTCATTTTTTGTCAAAACAAAGTGTTTCTGTTTCAATTTATTGCTTTGTTGGACATCATAGTTAATTTTTCTGCTTGTTTAATCCTTCCGAAGGTATAAGCATCTAGGACAATTTGCTCCGCTTGGAGGAGAGCAAACAGCAGCTCAACTTCCTGGGGATTGGGTATCTATTGGCCAGAGCAGCCAGTGGCTCTGGTACTCTGTCTATGCAAGGTATGACCTCTCAGTTATTTCTGATACAGATTCAAATTGTCATGAAGTTTATTGATTTCATAATTCTCTCTTCCAAACATTTCAGCAAACAAGTCAGCTGGCGCAATAGAGCTTTGGTGGTATCGGATTGGATGCGGCGTTCCATTTTCGGTAGAGATTCAAGTAGCATATAATAACTCTTAACAAGTGTTTACCACTGGCAAAGTTTCCGTTCATACTTTATTTACAATTTTAATTTACACCATGAAGGTGTTTGTGTGACCCTATCAAGTAGACAATGAGGGATTGGTTTTTGTGATGAAGCTAAGTTACGGCTGTGTAGTGTATGGAACATCAATAATTTTAAAGCTGAATTTAAAATAAAATACATAAGAGGGACATGTCGAACTTCAAAGCTTCTTCATTGCCTTTCTTGGCAGGTTGTTAATGATGTAAAATATACTTGGCAGGTTGTTAATGATGTAAAATATAAGTATATATGCAATCCCAACACGTTTCATATATACTAATTTTGGATTCACGCTTTTCTATATACTTGTGATTCAAATTTAATAAGTATATAATACTATTAATGTCAAATAATAATTGATATTACTTCAAAAAAATATTTTAAGTAGAAAAAATAAAAAAATCAAATAATTTAAATATAATTTTTTTTAGGTTGTTTTTATTATAAGTAAAAATTTGATGTTTAAATCTTGTAGAAGAATAAATATATAATGATAATTATATCATGAGTAGTGAGTGTTATAATTTTTGACAGTATTATATAATCCAAATATAATACAAATACAATTGATTTAATATAATATTAATAAAATTTATATAATTTTATTTAATAAATAAGTAAAAAATAAAATATATTGATGAATTTATTTAATTACTATATTATTATTATTTAAGAAGATAATATGAAATGAATATGATACACATAAATTGATATTAATAAACATTTTTATAAGTTTTTTGCTTAATGAATATTTAAAATATCTTTGTGTAAATTGCATTATAATTTAAATACTTTATTACTTGTTTACCCAATAATATATGCAACTAATCTATTACAAAATTAATATTTCATAAATGTATGATAATTAGTATTTTTCAATCATAAACCACTTACTTGAACTAACCATATTCTTTTCCTATTATCTTTGAATTAACCACATATGAGAGATGGTCAAATAGTATGTATCTAAATTTTGAGTTTGAATTTCCCCCATTGTTATTTCGTATCAAACAATGCTATCTTTGAACTTTACATTAGTCAGAGTTTAAGTTGGATACTTCTGCTTGATAGAATATACCATCAAATTTGTGATAGACATGCATCAAATTGTAACAAAAATAATTTTCCGCTTCCCGGGCCAGCTAAACTAATTATTTTTTTAAAATTTCTTATTGCATGAATTAAACTTTTCAAAAATTATTGTTTCCTCTTATTTTAACATATATATAACTATCCTATTATTTCACCACAATTTTATGTGATATACATAATCATCCTCATATTTGGACTATTTTCTTATTTACGTAAGTTTTAAGTGCCAGTATATCAGTAGGCTATTGATTCTAAAGTTTCTAACATAATTACTACTTATGAACACTTTTATATATCACAACTATATCACAATCATAATTAACATGATAATTTTTCATTAGATATAATTATATGAACCTGATTATACTTATCAATAATAATACATCACATTACTTATGATTTATCACAAATTTATAACAAATAGATTTTTCCAATCGCTTTATCAACATATTTTGTATGAAGCCGAGTTGACTCAAGAGCAGTCCAAATTACAAGAAAGAGTCACAAAGACAAGTCCTTTTTTTCAGTTTACTTTCTTTTTCTTTTTCCTTTTTCTCTACATCAAAATAAATTGCAGTGTCTTAACATTTTCCGAATACAACACTTTCAGGTTTCTAAGAAAAAGCAGTATACCGTCTATTTGCGACTTCTCATTTCAATCAAAGAAAAACACCACTTTACACAGAGTCCACTGCCACGCCCTCAACTTGTTGTCGTGCAAGATATCTCTCCCTTCGCTCTTTCTACAATGGTTTAGTCATGAAAGAGAAAATAGTTAAAAATAATGTTTAAAATTTAATTCTTGAGAAATATGAGAGAGAGAGAGAGAGATAACTCACCCATTCATCTATAACAAGCCCTTCCCCAATTATCTTTGGACCTGCATCTTCTGGAGGTTTCTTTCGTGCCTCAACTGCATTATCAGCTTCAGCCAATTGCCGGGTCAATTTTTTCAGATTCTTGAAGAAACAAACATACAATCTATTAGGTATACATGGCATGTAGAAAGCATATCTAGCAACAGATAATATGAGCATAAACTAGTGCATTGATATAAATTTGAAACGAGTAACACATACTGGACTAGGGCGCTCAGGATCCAGAAATACAACCCTCAATATCTGCTCTATTGCCACTTGGTCCTTCTGCTCATCAAACTGTACTCAAATAGACCATTCCATGTCACTTATAAAAAGAATAAATCAATCGTTTCTGTCAGATGAAAATTAAATCAATAACAACAAAGAATACCTAAGATTAATGAACAAAAACATACCCATATGACCAATGTGTTCTATTTAATGGACTCAGTGTTGGACTATATATGAACAGAGAGAGAGTGTATGTGAACAAGCAACATGGTTTTAGCAATGCAACCTAGCACTATTACAGTCCATTCAATGACTGACTATAAATTATTTACAATGATTACCAAAGAAATCAAGAACCTACGATGGTAAGTGGATTTTGTATAGAAATGCAGATTCCACAGTATATATTATAGACTGCAGAGTGCAGATAGTGAAAAAAGTCTACTTCAGAAACCACGTGATGCAGAGGCCTAACTGATTTCTGTTTTCTTTTTTTCTTGTAACAGAATAAATGGCTTTTGGCACCAAGCACATGGCTGCATTTTTGTGTGTGCTGTGCACACATGGGTGGCCGTTAGGTCTTGATGGTGACTTGGGCACATGGATGGCCGTTAGGCACATAGGTTACGTGTGTGTGTGTTTGTAGCGCTTTGCACACATGGGTGGGAAGTGCCTATAAAACCCATGGCTGGGTGTCACCTAGAAGGAGCTTGTTTTTTCATTTGTGATTTCTTTTTTACAGAGTTTTCTCTGTGAATTCCTGAGTTCAAACCATTGATTTGTTCTCTTCGATCAATTTAAATCCATTTCCTGTTTTGGTACATAACGTGCTGCATTTGAATTTGCATCAGAGCGAGAGTCTGTGCTGTGATTCAGATGGCAACATCCGGCACCAACAACCAAGCCTTCGGCAATGACATTGATGACATGAAGAGTGTGGACTGCGATGGAAGATCTTAAGAGTAGATTCGAGCAACGGATTGAAGAGGTGTCACGAGACCTTCAACAATCATTCCAACATACCACCAATCAAATCCAAGCTCAGCTGAGTAAAATTCAAAAACATTTGAAACCGCTAGGAAAGGAAATTCTTCGTGATGTTTCATCCACACCCTTTGAGCACTTGTCGCACCTACCACCCAGTCTTCACCACATTCCTTCATTTCATCGCATTCCTCCAGATTCTGTCGATGATTTTGCAACAACACAAATGGTGTTGCAAACTCATCAATGATAGAGTTAATTCTACTACCCGACATCATGAAAAGTAGGGTTACAAACTCAACATTGATCTTCCTAACTTCGCTGGTCATTCACATATGGAAGAATTCTTAGATTGGATGATTGTTGTTAAGAATTTCTTGAGTATATAGAGATTCTAGAAGAGAAGAAAGTTAAGCTGATAGCTTACAAGCTCAAGGGAGGTGCTCTGTCTGGTGGGAACATATGAAGAATGAAAGAAGACTAGGGAAAAAATCACCAATCAACTCTTGGAAAAGAATGAAGAAGCTGATAATGCTCAGTTTGGGGCTAACATATGGGAACGAGAACCCCGGCAGGTTTCCAAGTATGTGCAAGGCCTGAATTCCCCAATGAGAGAGAGACTGGAGCTAAGCCAAACCCTTTGGACTGTCAACCAAGCCAACAACATGGCTCTAAAGGTGAAAAACCAATTAACTAGGCCCAAAAAACCCACACCATTTGGGTTTCGCTTAAGTGACTCCTCCATCAATAAAAGCTTGAGTGGCTTCACGCCAAAATTCACCTCACCAGCCACAATCGAAACAACACCAGTTCCAAAAACTGTTGTTTCTAAATAGACAACCAAAAACCCAAATAATCCACAAACCAAACCAAACCAAACCCCTATGTTAAGCCACTACCTCTTAAGTGTTTTAGATGTTACCAACAGGACCACAGATCCAACGAATACCTTCAGAGGCGTGCAACCAATTTGGTAAATGAGTTTGAGCATTCTGATGATGAGCTCGATCCACTGTCTCCAGAAGATTTGGATAGAGCACGGCCCACTAAAGAAGATGAAGGTGACAAGACTCTCAATTGCATAGTGTAGAAAGTGCTACTCTCCCCAAAACAGCTAGCTCCGTCCCAAAGGCATGCTATTTTTAAAACCAGATGCACAATCCAACAAAAGATATGTGATGTCATTGTGGATAGTGGTAGCACCGAAAACATCGTCTTCAAAGCCCCGGTAAAATCCTTAGGATTGGTAACTAGGCCCCACCCTAATCCCTACAAAATAGAGTGAATTAAGAAAGGAAATGAGATTAAGGTTCAAGAGGTGTGTAGGATTCCATTCTCCACAGAAAAATTCTACAAAGATGAGATGAATTGTGATGTGGTTGAAATGGATGCTTGTCAAATCCTTTTGGGGAAGGCAGGCCAAGTATCATTATCATCACTTGGAAGGGCACCAAGATTGCTCTACTTCCTACAAAAGAGAGCTCCTCAGAACCTGATAAGCATACCTCTAAACATAAGATGCTTCTTAGTTGCAACCTCAACACTTTTGACAATGAACTCGGGAAAGCTAAGGTAGTAATAGCCTTGGTCGCTAAAGAGTAGGATACTGTCTCTCATACTATTCATGATGCTGTCAAAGAACTGTTAGCTACCTATAGTGATGTCACACCTATTGATCTACCTAACATCTTGCCTCCATTAAGAGACATCCAACACCACATAGACTTTATACCAGGTAGCAACTTGCCTAACATACCCTGCTATAGAATGAATCCTAAAGATCATGAACTCCTACCGGAAACAATGGAAGATCTCTTACGTAAACACCTAATCCAAGAGAGCAAGAGCCCATGTGCTGTGTCTGCACTGCTTGTACCCAAGAAGGATAGAACAATGAGGATGTGTGTTAATAGCAGAGCTATTAACAAGATAATTGTTAAGTATAGATTTCCTATTACCATGAAGGAAGACATGCTTGACAAACTACAAGAATCCAATGTATTTTCTAAGCTTGATCTCCGTAGTGGATACCATCAGATTCGAATAAGGAAAGGGGATGAATGGAAAGTAGCTTTTAAGACTAAAGAAGACCTGTACGAATGGCTTGTCATGTCATTTGGTTTGTGTAATGCTCCTAGCACCCTCATAAGATTGATGCACCACGTTTTGAAGCCTTTTAATGGCACTTGTGTGGTGGTGTATTTTGATGACATACTAGTCTATAGCAAGAGCCATGAGACATTAAGGGAGCACAAGCTTTTCCTCAACCTTAAGAAATGCGAGTTCCTTTTCTTGAGATACATTATCAACCTCGAAGGCATCTCAGTGGATACAAAAAAAATTGATTCTATTCAATCTTGGCCTACCCCTAGGTCAATTTAAGAAGTTAGAAGTTTTCGTGGCATAGCAATATTTTACAGAAGATTTGTGAAGGATCTTAGCTCTATTGTAGCACCTATAACAAATTGTCTCAAGAAGGGTCAATTCACTTGGGGTGAGGAATAAGAGAGCAGTTTTGCACTCATCAAAGAGAAGTTGTGCACAACACCAGTTCTGTCTCTGTTTGATTTTGACAAGGTATTTGAAGTTGAAACAGATGCATAAATGATAGGAATTGGAGCTGTGTTGTCTTAGGTTGATAAGCCTATTGAATTCTTCAGTGAAAAACTGAGTGAAACAAGGCAAAAATGGTCTACTTACGACCAAAAGTTTTATGTTGTAATCCAAGCTTTCAAACACTAGGAGTATCATCTCATTTCGAAAGAATTCATCCTCCATAATGATCACTCAGCACTCACGTGGATTAACTCCCAAAGAGACATTTCTAGAGCACATATCAGATAGATTATATATCTACAAAGGTTTACTTATGTGTTCAAGCATAAGGAAGGGCAAATGAACAAAGTAGCATATGCACTTAACAAGAGGCACACCCTGCTCACTATCCTTCGAACTGCAATTACCAATTTTGATACTCTTCCTGAGTTGTATACCAAAGATCAAGATTTTGTCAATGTTTGGACTCAATGCACCAACCATGAACCTAGAAATGACTTCCACTTAAAAGAAGGCTTTACATCCCTAAAACCAGCCTGAGGGACTACCCGACGCATGAACTTCATGCTGGGAGACTCAGTGGCTACATTGACATATATAAGATCATACAATTGGTTGAAGATAGATGCTACTGGCCTCACTTGCGAAAAGATGTGACTAGATTTGTGCAAAAGTGTCTTATCCGTCAAAGAACTAAAGGGGGCAACCAAAACACTGGTCTCTACTCCCTTTTACCAATTCCTGCCACAATTTGCGAGGACCTTAGTATGGATTTCATCCTCGAGCTACTAGTCAATAAGAGAAGAGTAGATTTCATCCTTGTGGTAGTGGGCAGGTTTTCTAAGATGTCCCACTTGATTCCCTACAAAAAGATTCATGATGCCAACAATATAACCCCCATCTTTTTTCGTGACATTGTCAAGCTGCATGGTATTCCCAAGACCATCACCTTTAATTGTGATTTGAAATTTATGAGCCATTTTTGGAAAGAACTATGGAGAAGGTTTTATACTTCATTGAACTTCAACGGGCTTATCACCCACAGACTGATGGAAAAACTAAAGTTCTCAACCAAACCATAAGTAGCATGTTAAGGTGTTTAACTCATAAGAGACCTTGAGAATGGGATGCATACTTTCCACAAGTCGAGTTTGCCCTAAATAGCAGCACAATCAGAACCACCAACCATTCACCATTCTCTATTGTCTACACCAAAGTGCCTAACTTTAGTGTTGATTTACAGGCAATACCTAGTCCAAAAATTAAAGCTACAAGCGTGTGAGCTATTGATTATGCACAATTCCACCAAGAAATTAAGGAACACATTGAAAAGATGAATGCACAATACAAATTGCACGCTGATCAGAATCGCAAGCTCGCACAATTCCAGGTTGGGAAGCTAGTTATGGTAAACCTCAACAAGCACCAACTATCACTAGGCACTTGCCCCAAACTCCACTTCAAGAACTATGGTCCTTTCCAAGTTGTTAAGAAAATCAATGACAATGCTTATGTCATTGATCTTCTTAAAGATTGGTCTATTTCAAGCACATTCAACGTGGTAGATCTTCGCAAGTACTATCCTCCAGATGCAGTTGATGTAATCAAGATGAATTTATGGTCAAATTCTATTGAAGAGAAGGAATATGATGCAGAGGCCTAACTAATTTCTGTTTTCTTTTTTTCTTGTAACAAATAAATGGCTTTTGACGCCAAGCACATGGTTGCGTTTTTGTATGTGTCGTGCACATATGGGTGGCTGTTGCGCACATGGCTTTGTGTGTGTATTGTGCCTTGTGCACATGGGTGGCCATTAGGCCCATAGGTTGCATGTGTGTGTGTTTGTAGTGCTTTGCGCACATAGGTAGGCACCGCCTATAAAACCCATGCTTGGCCGTCACTTAGAAGGAGCTTGCTTTTTTCATTTGTGATTTTTTTTACAGAGCTTTCTCTGTGAATTCTTGAGTTCAAACCATTGAGTTGTTCTCTTCATTCAATTTAAATCCATTTCTTGTTTTGGTACAAAATGTGTTGCATCAGTACGGTTGGTTAATCAGTGATTTTACAATTTTTCTCCTGCAATGGTAGCTTCGTAAGCTTATAAACATATAAAAGAACCCACAAGAAGAGGAGAACGATTAACATATCTAGTGCTGATTTGGACTGTTTTGAACCATGCAGGCTGTCCCCCATATTTAACATACCGGAAAGTTGAATCTCATAAAACAACCGGACAAATATATTATACAAAGCAAACATAAACAACAAGATTTCATGTGAGCATATTTAAAATTTATTATAAATCATGAGGAACACACCAGCTCAGGTACATAATCCATTGGTCCCTTCACCTTCAAACTCATTATTTTAAATTTCACCTTGCTCTTTTGATCTACCAGCTTTTCATTGTTCTCTGGAAGCTCCACAAACTTGAATACTACATCCATTTAATAGCAACATGCTAAGAGTTGGATGAAACATTTCATAAAAAAAACTGAAAAAAAGATTCATAGACAATAATGGATCACTACCAGTTGCCGTGATACTCTCGCCTGGAGCCAGGATAGCACCTGGAGGACGCATGAAACAGCTTTTTGGTGCTGTTGTTTGAAACTAATGAAAGAAATGGCAACAAATAAAAAACTAATCAGAGACTTAAATCTGGTCGCTATTGCAATGTCTACTAAAGCATTCTTTATGCAACCTCCCTCGTTCTAAATGAGTCAACACGATTAAGTATCTCTATAAACATTGAAAATTTGAAAGATACAAACCTGACTACAAAGAGTGGGGAAAAAAGACATGAAAGGACACAATATACTCTGATGCCTTTTACCTTAAATGCGACATGTGACTTGCTTGTGTTTTTAATTTTAATGGCACTTCTGACCTGCTTGCCAGGTTCATCTTCAATTATAAAAACAAAAACAAAAACCTTAATAAGCAAAGATATAGGTAACTTGAAAAATATCACACAAAAATAGTTGAATCTATTTCTATCTAGGATGCAGGAAAATACTAACACAGAAACAACATAATTTACAAAATGAAAACCGCAAATAATGAGCATCAAGATCCACAGGAAAATATATTGAGTTCAAACGGAGGCTTCTAGAACTGCTGTTCGAAAATGTAAAATTGGGTTCGCTACATAGCCATTGTCTTTGTACATTCAAATATCCGATTAGGCAGACTAACGAACCTAATTCAGCTCAAACAAGCAAAAAATCAATATACACACGGCACTTAAATCAATCAAATTGCCCGCGAATGCAAAATCAAATCACACCAAAAGACAAAGGAAATAGAGCAGAAGAAAAAAATACAAGGAAAGTAGAGCTTGTTAGATGGATCAAGCTTGAGACGGCGCCGAGTTGGAAGCAAGGACTTGGCCACCAACGAAACCGAGTTCGAGCTCTGAGAATTGGAACCCTCAACGGTTGAGTCTTGGTGGTGAGCAGAACTGTATGAAAACGACGTTGTATTACTGCTGCTTCCCGATTGCCGAAACGGCATCTTAAATAATCCCCAGACTTTGCCGTCGGAGGAAGAAGAAGAAGAAGAAGACGGCGTCGTTTTCTGGTCAGATATAGCCATCTTCGAGATCGTAAGTGGATGTCAGCGCATCGGCAAGTAAACGGTTTCGTAATAGAACCTCTTCTGTGTCTCTTTAATTTCTTAGTCCAAGTTCTGTTAACGTTGAAACCGTGTTTGGTTGCTTTGGAAGAAACTGAGGGTGGGAGGATAGAATTGGAATGGGGATTCGATTTCGAAAAGCCGGGCAAACTGGGCTGCTACTTGGGTGTTGGGGATGGCCGGAACTCGTGGATTAGATTTAATTGTATTTGACCAGTTAAGTTGAGGTTCTGTGCTTTATGTTTGCTGATGAAGAAACGACACCGTTAACTGCTTTATCTTCTTTTCAAATTCTTCCACTTGCTGTGTATTCAAAGTCAAAGTGGATGAGAATTTGGATGCATTGAGGATGCAAATCACTTTTTGGAGAAATGTTAAATACAACTTGCACCTATTTTTAATTCATGATAATTATAACTTATTATGTCTAATTTTATATTAAAAAATAAATATTTTTTTTATTCACAAAATTATTTTATCGTATAATATAATATAATTAATATGAATATAATTAAGGATGAAAATTTTAGGTGTTCTTTTATTTTCTTCACATGTATTCATTGAATTGACTAAATTAAAGTATTATTTTATTGATCAACCTAAAAGTTTATTAACAAAGTCATCAAAATAATTGTTTTTTTAACAAAAATAAAAAATAAAAAATAATTTATAATTCAAATAAAAATAATACGATAATATTTTTATAGATTTAATCAATACTATATGGTTGGAGATAAAAAAAATTGATAGTTGTAAAAAAATCTTTTAATCTAAAATTTGAAATGAATCATACTTAAAAAATACATAATTGTTATTACAAATAGTATATGATAATATCATATTATAAAACTAGCTAAAATTATATAGTCTTTTTTGCTATGATTATTTTTCTTTAAAAGCACTACAAGAAATGAATAACCCTTTTATATCAAATTGTTACAATTATAACATGTAATAATTAAACCTATTTTTCATACAAAGTTAACTATTGATAAGTAATAACTTGTTACAAATAAAAAATTTCAAAAAATATATATTGGCATAAGAAAAATAGAATGGTTTTCAAATAATGAGGAAAAAATATAATATATATTGCATTTAAATAACAAGGTAAGAATCGAAGAAAAGTATTTGCAAACATTTATTAGGAAACCACTAGTTAAATCTATCTTTAATTATTTTAAAAATAATACATTGGGTTAAATGATTTATAATTATTATAAATAATATACCTATTAATAATATTTTTGTCAAAAATTTGGACTAATATTTAGCTCACTCTAACCCTTATTACAATTTGATACTAATTTAGTTGACTAGTGTTCAATATTAAATTTTTAAATTAAATTTATTTCATAAAAATATAATAATTTATTATTTTTATTTTTAAAATTTTTAAGAAAATATAAATATTTTTTTCCCGATAAATATAAGATACTTTCACAATTAAAGTTCAATTTTAATTTGTTACCTAATCATTTAAGTCATTTAATTTATCATTTTAATTTAAAAAACAATATATATTCAATCAATCAAAGTTAATCCATGATTTATGTTTGAGTCATTATTAATTTATTACATCTTTTTAAATTTTTTCTCTCTAAACTCAAAAGACTTCTACCATTAAAGTTTAATTTTAATTTTAATTTATCACTTAATCATTTTATGCATTTAATTTGTCAATTTCAATTTGAGAAAAATATATTCAATCAATTAAATTAATATGTAATTTCTAATAAATTGGCATTACTGACTCTTTGGACATTGATCACTAACATAGTGTTGGTCTCGAGGTTTAGAATGTCATTTCTATCAAAAAATACAAAATTAGAATGACATTTATGTTTAAACTTATTTTTTTTATGCTCAACCCGACGTAACCCCATGTGTGCTCCTTATATGAACAACACGTGTTTGTAACCCTATATATAATCAATAAGAGGCCTTGAGGTATCATCATTCATTGTTCATTTATTGCATCTTTTTACTTTTTCTCAATATACTCAAATTATCTCCCAATATTTTGACACCTATCGTAGACCTCAGATCTTAAGACATGTTCAATTAAACCTCTAATGTCTTTTACTTCTTAGTACTTAATTTGGATTTAGATTATGTCTAGGCATAAAAAGAGACTAGTACTCAAGTTAACTCCACTTTAACAAATACTTGGACAAGCATGGTTGAAACTAGGGAACTAGAAAAGGCATGTTTAGCTTAAGCACAAGTCAAAAATCTTGTTAAAGAAGTGCCAATTGTCAATGAATAGGTAGAAGGAAACATAATGAATGAGGTCTAAGAAGTAACGAACCCCAAAGAGATACTACAACAATTCTATACATGAGAAGGTCGGTAGAAGAAATGAAAGGGAAAAGAAGAGAAAATCAGGACCTCACAATGCAAATTGAACTCTTGAACGACAAAGAGCTTGAATTGCCCGAAATTGAAGTTATTAGTCGATATAAATATTGAAAGCTAAATTTTACGAAAATGTCAAAAATATTATTATTATCAATGAAAACTTTGAATTTTTTTAAGAAAAATATGAGAACTTTATCAAAATCATGGAATTTGTTTATAAAATTTTATAAAATATTAAATAATCAATTACTTATATTTTTAAACTAGTTTGTTATTTAATACATATATTTATAAAAAGTTATTATATTAAATTTGGTCAATAATTTAATTAATTAATCATAATATTATAGAATAACTAGTTAAAATATAAAATAGCTATTTATATTGTAATTATAATATTATTATAAATAAATAAATCTTGATAGTATATAATAAAATTTAAATTATGAAAAAAACAAGAACAACAAGTAAAATTAGTAAAATAAATATGAAAATGAGGTATATATAAAAAATATAGGGCGAAGGATCGTCCAAATCTGTTAAATTTTAACAAAAGTGTACTTTAAAGTCATACCCATTATGTGAGGTAATTCAAGTCTATTACTATTACAAAAAGATAGTAGAAATCTATTTTGTAAAAACAATGATCTTGTTAACTACCCTTTCTTCACAAATATATATGAAAAGAAGTATAAAATATTATCTTAAATTAAAATAAAAATATTTTGATCGAAGATAAAAAAACTATAAATACATAAATTTAAAGGTAAATTATTTTAAAAAAAATTAATATGAAACAAATTTTTTTTATTTTTGGTGACATTTTATCAACAATTTCATGACAATATCCATGATATTTTGGAAAAAAAAATTTAACATTTATTAATAACAATATTTTGTCGATAATGTCATGATATTCTCGATATTTTAACCAAAAGATATGGATATCATTTTTTGATGTCAAAATATGCAAAAAAGCAACAATATCTCGACAATGTTGATGATATCGTCAATTTTTTTTATCATTATCCATAACATGGAAGATGATGAAGGAGAAGAGGAGGTGAATCACATAATAGCCTATCATGAAAAATAGAGATAAGCAAAGAAGCACAAAACCACTTTTTTAAGTGGTGTACCTTCCACAGAGACATCGACCATGACATATAGCACTGTAAACACTTAAAGAAATAGATTGAAGAGTTGTGGTCAAATACGTACTTAGGCAATCTCGTGGGTGATAATAATAGAAAACCTGAACCCCAATAGGTTAAAAATTTCCTTCGACTACAAGCTCTTCCTATTGAGAGGATTGTTGCTTATATAGATGGTAATGTTTGTATCATCCATTCCATTCATAAAGGACTAGGTCTAAATAATGAGTTAAGCAATGCAAGAAAAAAATATGCTAGAAAGGCCTAAAAAGAAGCTATTGTCGGGATATACGACTTGCAAAAGAGATGTTCTTCATCACTTATAATTATCAGGAATAAAGATGAGATAACTTGTTTATATGAAGACCCTTTGGTGATCACATTAAGGGTAGGCTTGTGCAATGTTTATCGCATTCTAATCGATATTGAAAGCTCAATCGACCTATATTTTTTGTCTACCTTGTATATATTGGGAATTATATAGGAGGATATTATCAAGAAAAAGATGTCCATGGTTGGATTTAACAGTAACACAGTCCCTATTATAAGGATAATAAATTTCATGTCATAGTAGTAAGCTTTATAGTGATAACCAACTTTGTGATAGTTGATGCATCTGCGCACTATAACCTAATTATGGGCTAGTCATGGATACACAAAATAAAAGTCATTCCTTCAATGTATCATCAATCATTAAGTACCCTAATAAAAAAAGGGTGTGGAAATTTGGAAAGATCGGGAGAAAACTCATCATTGTAACAATATAGCCATGAAGCAAGCCGAGTTGAAATAGTAATTATAGTCTAGCCTAACTTGGGGTTGTAGGTGTAGCCCCTAATTGGGACTATTACTTTAGACGGGATAGATTTAGTAAAAATTGTGCTTGAGAATAACCACGTGTTAAAGGTAAATGCAAACCTTGACACAAAGATTAAGGAAGATCTCATGTGTTTCCTTAATAAGTTGACATGGATGCATTTGCATGGAACCAGAAGACATGTAAGGTATAAGCCCCAAAGTCATTATTTGCAAGCTCAATGTTGATCTATACAATAAACCAATATATCAAAGAAAGAGAGTTTTTCCAAGGGAAAATAATGACGTGATCCAAGCACAAGTGAGCTCATTAAAAGAGATAGGAATCGTAAAGGTGGTTCGATGTGGTTGTAAAATATGATACTAGTAAACAAAGCTTGTGGGGCTTCCAAATGTGCATTGTTTTGACCAAAATAAATAATGCATGTCCCAAAGATTATTATCTCCTTCCAAGCATTGATCAACTTGTGAATGCCACAATATAATTTGGTCTGATGAGTTTCTTTGATGCATATTCGGTCTATAATCAAATTTATATGGATCCCAAGGATGAAGAAAAAATGGTTCTCATAAGCAATAAAGGATTATTTAGCTTTATGAGAATGTCATTTAGTTTGAAAATTATAAGGCTATATATCAAAGTTGGTCAATATAATGTTCAAGACCTTCTTGGAACCAGTATGAAAGCCTATGTGGATGACATGATCATCAAAACTGAGCATACTACTAACCATGTCATTGACCTTAAGAAGGTCGTAAGGGATAATAAGGGGTTATAGAATGAGATTGAACCCTAAGAATTGTGTGTTAGGCATCACCTCAAGAAATTTCATAGGATATTTGGTTTTGACTCAAGGCATCCATGTTAACCTCAACAAGATACAAGCCTTGGTTGATATGAAGTTCCCTCAAATCTAAAGGGTATACAACATTGAATAAGAGGATTACGGTACTCAATATATTTATTTCAAGGTGTATAGACAAGTGTCTACCATTCTTTAAGCTTTTAAGGAAAAACATCTCAATTTTTTAGAGTAAGAAATGTAAGCATGCTTTTTAGAAGATCAAGACTTATCCTAAGCAAGCTTCAATCATCCTTAGCCCGACACAAGGAGAAAGTGATGTACCTATACCTTGCTATTAAGGCCCAAATTGTAATTGTTATTCTACTTGTAGAAAGAGAAAAGGACAAATACAGGTATTATGTTAGCCAAGTCCTAACTGATGCTCAAGAAAGATCCCAATGTTAAATAAGTTTACATTTTCCTTCAAAGTAATAGCTCAAAAATTAAGCCACTACTTTGGATCGCATACCATCATTATGTTAACTATACATCCTCTATAAATGTACTCATTTAACCTTAGTTCACAATAGACTAGCCCAAATCATGATTGAGATAGGAGAGTATGAAGTCATATTCCAACCATGAATGTCTATTGAGGCATAAATCATTACTAATTTTGTAGCTGAGTTTACCAAATGCCCAGAGACATACCATAAAGGTAATAAGGAGCTAAGCATCTATACCACGAGATCAAAATAGGAAAATTCCTAGGAGGCCTTTGTAAACAATGCCAACAACTTTAAAAGGGTAGGTATTGGTGTTATGATCTTAAACTCTAATCAAAATATTCATGAGTATTCAGTCTGGATAGCATTTCATATGATAAATAATATGGCTAAATATAAGGCCTCCACATTTGATGTCACCTCAAGAAAATTGGGCACCTCTTCAAATTTGATCATGTATAATTATTCGAGGTTGATGGTAAATGAATACATGGGCTCATTTCAAGCAAAAGATGACAAGATGAAGAAATTATCTTGAAATGATGAAAAAGAATAATCCATCTTTAACAAAGTCAAAATAGAGCAAATATCCCATAATAATAAGCTACACCGATGCATTGGCAACTTTTGCCTCAATGCATAAAACTTACTATGATTGAGCCATTACTATGACTATACAGTTTGGTGCAAACTCAATTGAGCTAAAAAAGGTTGTTAATCAAGTTGAGAATTTTCCTGAATTGTGGTTCGAGCAATTCATTAAATATTTGGGTAAAGGAACACTTCCTATGAATAAAAAAAAGCATGGGGAATCATTCCTAAGTTAAGCAATTATCTCTTACGAGATAATAAGTTATATAAAATGATTTCTTTGCAACTTAGCCTTCTCTGTGTCACTAGCAAGGCAAGTTTAAACCTCTTCAAAGAAGAATATAATGGTGAATGTAGTTTTCACTTTATGGGAAGGACATTTGCATAGAAACATGCACTAGAGATATTATTGGCCAACCATATTAGCAAATTGGATGAAACACTCACAAACATGTGACAAATGCCAAAGGTTCAGCCCATTCACCCATGTTCCTCCAACACATCTAACCATAATAATCAACCCTTAGCCTAATTTACAAATAGGGATTGGACATTGTAGGCCTTATAGGCATTCGGATAGAAAAAGCTCCTTCTAGTTGCTACAAACTCCTTCATAAAGTGGGTAAAAGTCGAGCCATTGGGTAAAATCCATGAGGATGTGATCATTTGATTCTTATGGAAAAATATAGTGTGTTGATTCAATCTTTCCAAGAAGATTGTCACCTAGAGTAGGAAGTAGTTTACTTGGAGTAAAGTGAAAGTATTCACACAGAAGTATGAGATCAAGCTATGTCATTCTTCTACTTTTTATCCTCAAACCAACGGCTAGACTCAGTCCTCAAATAAACTAATCCTTACTTTGTTGAATAAAATATTGGAATCTTTAAAGGGTAAACGAGTAAAAGATCTCCTTGGTGTTTTATGGGCAATTCAAACTAGTCTAAGGCTCGATAAATGACGCATCATTTTCCCTTATTTATGGGGTAGAAGTTGTCATACCAACTGAGGTGGTTACACCCATGCTCTGAACAAGCATGGAGGAGTTTGGAAATAACTTAGAGAGATCATTTGACCTAGTATTGGAAAAAGAGCACCATTAACAAGATATAATCGGTGTCAAAGATCATTAACAAAAGGTGAGGGTATATTATGATAAAGTTGCTCGATTTAAAGCTTTCATAATAAGAGTATGTGTTTTAAGATAAATGTATCGTAAAAAGAATGGATGATTGGAAAGCTTAGAGCCAATTAGGAAGAACCTTATCAAATAATAAAAGTTACATTGTAGGAGTCCACATTCAAAAGGATGTAGAGAGTCTCTTAGAATAAATGAGCTAAAATGCCCGTACTTGAAGAAATATTATTTTAAATGAGCTAATTTAGATACTATAAATCATGTACTTCTCCTTTTTCAATGAAAAATATTAATTATCAAGTAATCATTCTTAGACAAAAATAAATGGGTGAATTACTTCAATAATGAACCAGACATAATACCTAAGCCAACCTTTGAAGGTCTCGAGGGAAGTTGGAATTTCCATACTCTAGATTGACAAAGAATCTAGATAAAAATAAATGGATTGATTGCCTCAGTAAGGAATCAGGTAGAGCTCCCGAGCCAACCCTTAAGATTCTTGGGAAGTTGGCATTGTCCAGTTCCAAACCTATGATGAGGCCAGATAAAAGTAAATGGGTTGATCTAATAATTATTATCCTTGTTGGGGCAATTGTTTATCTTCATTGAGGTGGGGTTGACGAGAGAGTCAATGATGCCACTAGATAGTTGAGAATTTTTTATAAATACACCATCTTTTATTGTTGTATAATTAGAAAATGAAGTAAAGCTCTTGTGAATTTTTCATCACGTTTCTAATTCCATTTCACAAATTACCTTAAGTATTTTTCGATATTTTGTGTTTCGTGCTTGTAAGAGTAAAATAGTATTATAGAGGATTAAATACTTAAGAAAATTTCACTAGTGAGTTGTGGTTAAGATGGATACCTCGTTATGTTCACGTTAATGATTGATCACATTGTTGTGTGCGACGTTGGCTCCAAATGAAAGCTAGATTCATATGTCAAACTAGGTTACGGAGGCAACAAGCGAGAATAGTAATATGTAGTTAGGGTATGTTGTTACATGCTTTCTTTTCTCTCCATATAACATGCCTATTGTATAATGATATTTGTATATGTTATAATAAATTTATTTGTTTGATTTTTATTGATTTTGCTTTTTATCTACTATCTGTTTATTTATGCTACTTGTGAGTTTGATGTGAGGTTTTAAGGAGTATACATGTTGTTACCTTGATTGTTCAACTAGTGTTGAAAAAAAAATTGTATATGTTATTATTCTATTATATTTAACAAAAAATTGTATGAAAATATAACTAACAAATAAATTTAAAAACATATTTTCTAAATAAATGAACTAAATAACTCCTAAAATCGTATACAATCTCATTCACTTATTTTCTTACCAAATTTATTTTGCATTTTGAACATGAGATAATATCAATAATATTTTTTAAATTTTAAAAAAATATCACAAAATATCTTCAAAATTTTAAAAATATCATAAATATTCCTTTAATTTAATAGAAATTAATGAAAATGAATAATAAATTATATATATAAATGAAAGAAGTAATAAAAAATTAAAAAATAATAGAAATAAAAACATATGACATCTCAGAATGTTTTTTATAAGAAATAATAATTAGCCAAAAATAATTGAAGAAATACAAAAAGAAGATTAAATCTTAAAGAATGAGATAAATTGAAAGATTATTTATTCTCAAAAGTAGGAAAAACATTTCAAAAGAAATATATAGTTTATTATGGAATAAGTAAAAAAAATATATTAATATTCTGATGCAAAAGAAATGTATAAAAAACTATTAATTGACAAATAAATTATTACGGATAAATTATCTAAAAATTTTCAAAATGATAAAAGAATGATTGATTACATTCATTTAAGAGGAATTCATATATTAATAAAAGTAAATTTTAAAGAATGAATAGATACATCAATAAAATTAGCACTCCTAGATAATAGAATAATAAATTAAAATGATCAATGGAAACATAGGATGCCAAAAATTAAAATTCATAGCATGTCCTAGGTTTTCCATTAACATTAATGATAACTTAAACTAAGTATTAAGTTTAGCTTATAAATTTGAAATAGGAGATTCAATAAAAGAACAAAATGATTCATTTTCATTAGAATATATGGACAAAATGAATTTATAGAAATAGATAAAACTTTTCAAGAAATTGGACAAATAATAAAATAAAAAATATTAACAAAATTTGAAATACTAAAGGAATGAAACTTAGATGTTAAAGAAAAATCTTTAATACTATAAAGAAAAAGTAATGTAGCAAGAAATAATAATGTATCAAGATTTACGTTTATAAATCCTAAATGAGAAACTTTTAACGAAGAAAAAGGGTTTATAGATCTAAAATATGAAGTAAAAATAATGAAAGCATTAGTTTATGACATAATATTAGGAAGAAAATTATATCATTATTATCCAATAATATTTAAAAATAAACTATAAAATATAGAATTATATTTTGATGGAAGTCTAATAGGTATATAAAAACAAATAACAATAATAAATTTTTTAATTCTTTTAACAGAATAACTAAATATAGTATAAGAATCAAACATAAAGTCTACACAAGACATAAATAAAACATAAAAATAATTCCTAAAATAAATAAAAAATATAGTTATAATAAAAAATTGCAACAAGACGTACATAAGGAATTTATAGAGCTAAGAGTAGATGTAAATGACATACCCAGGGATAATGAAATTATATGTTATAAATTTGATCCATTTGTAGGATTAAAATAAGAACTACCTAGAAAATCAAATGTATTGATACCTAAGAATGAGAAAAAAAAAGAATAAAGACAAAAATCAAAGATAGAGAAGAAAAAATAATCCCAATTTAAGGGATTATAAAAAAGAATTAGACAAACGGTTTATGGACCTTGAGAATAAAGGCATAGAAAAGTTAATCAGTTTGTTAACTATATTAGATGAAGAATTAATAATACATTATGATGAAAAACTTTGTATAAACAAAAAGGAAGATGATATAGTAGTAATAAGTGAAATTGATTAGGAATAAGAAAATATGATCCCAATAAATACATGAAACTAATTTCATTATCATTTTCTTATCAAGAAATAACATCTAACCCATATAAAGAAAAAAAATAGACAAAGGTTAGAAGAACCTGATATTCCTTTTAGAAAAAAACGACAACCCAAAATGGAAGTAATATTATATTCAAAAACTATAAGTAGTATCTCATCAGAATTTAAAGTTTATAAAAATTATTGATCTCATCTTTTAGATTTAGATTGTATAAGACACGAAAAAAAGATTTAAATAAATATCTAGTTGTATGAATATAATCATACAAACCTCTCTAACCACATAATTAATCCCATCACCTTTTAGAATTTTAGTAGCTCATAAAATAATAAAAAATGTTAAAATTTGGTTTACAAATTTAACAAAACAACAACATTTAAGAATGCAGTGGAATGCTCCCATAGGTAAAGAGTATTTACATACTGTAGTAAATAAAATATACAAAAAATTTCTTAGAGAATATAAAGAAAAACATATCAATAAATTTAGTAAAAATGAAATCAAGAAAGCCAAATGACATTTAACAAACATGAAAATATACAACATGTGTTATATAGATTTATTTGTTTGTAAATATGAAATGTATTATTATAAGTTATCACCCTCCATGCAAAAAAATTATAAAGAAATGTTTTTATAGAAATTACTTGGGGCATTATATAAAATCATAACAAAATGATGGAATAAAAGAAATAGAGAAATTATACCAAACACCTTCGAAGGAAGAATAAAAAACCTTAAAAATTAGATAACTATAAAATATCAAGAAAGACAAGAATATTAAAAAATATGATAATTGATAAAATTATTATGATACAAAAGATTTTAAAGTATTAGAAAAATATGGATGTAATTAACATGAAATCTTACAAGCAAAAGTATAAAAAAATAAAAAATACAAAATATTCAAAAGATATAAATTCTAAAAATATAAGAAAATGTATAAAAAAAATCTTATAGAAAAATGTACAAGTTACTAGAAAACAAAAATTATTATCCATAAAAAAAATATGCAGATGATGGATCTATAATGAGAAAAGATATTATACTAATGAATGTTCTAATAAGATTCAATATAAAAAAGAATTTTCATAGGAATAAAAATTTTTGAAGAAGCTTTTAAGATGGAATTAGAACCAATAGATGATATTTATAATATTTATCTATTAGAGAAACAGATGAGGAAATAACTGACTCAGATTACGAATGTTCAAAATATGAATACTCTTTGTAAAAAAATGAATGATTTGTATAGTATTATAAATTAAAACAATACTTATATTAAGGTAAGATTAAAATTTAAAGATTATACAAATTGACATTTATATGTATATGTAGATATAGGAGCGAGCATGTGTGTAGCTCTTAAATATGTATTCCCATAAGAATTTTAGAAACAAACACCAAAAGATTTAATTATAATTTAAAAAAAATGATACAATAAATCTTAATAAAGTCTTAAAAGATACATATATAATGATATGAAGAGATAAACTTCATCATACATCAATATAAAATATAAGTTAATTTATTAATAGGAAAACCCAAGTTTATGTAACAACATATAAAGGGAAAACGTGATGAGATAGACACAAAACAATAACAAATTATTATTTAAAAATATTTAATTAGATATAGAAGAGAAACAAAATTATTTTCTAAATGAAATCTAAGATTATAAAGCCTTAACATGTATGAGAAAATTATTTAAAATAATAAGATCATAAAATCCTTTAAATTCAAAAATAAATAAATTTAAAACAATTGTAAATATAAAACTAAAAGAATGTAACAAAGTCATTAGAGAAAAATCTTTGATTTATACAAGAGGATAAGATTGAGTTTGAAAAATAAATTCAAAAACTTTTGAAACTAAAAGTTATAATACCAAATAATTTACTACATTTTAGCCCAGCATTCCTAATAGAAAAAAAAGCTTACAAAATAAGGGGAAAAAGGATGGTTATAAACGTCAAAGCATTGAATAAAGAACCATTGACGATTGATACTTTATTTCAAAGAAAGATGGATTATTATCATTAATAAAAGGAAATAAATATTTATCAAATTTTGATTACAAAAATGAATTTTATCAACTAAGATTGGATGAAAAATCTTAAAAACTAACGGTATTTAGTTGCCCTCAGTAATAATTCCAATGGACTATTGCACCATTCAGATTATGACAAGCTCTAGGTATTTTTGAAAGTTTATGAACAACATCTTTAAGAAAATTATAAATTTTTTGTTGTGTTTACATAGATAATATTTTAATTTTAAGTAATGAATTAAATAAATATTATTTAGATATTATTAATATTCTACAAGAATGTAAGAAATAATGTATTGTACTTTATGGGAAGAAAGTAGTAATTGCTCCACAAAAAAATGAAGTATTGAATGTTAAAAGTTGAAGATGAAAAACATAATCTAAAGTCACATATACTAAATAACATTAAAGGATTTCTAGTGAATTAAAAGACAAAAATCAATTACAAAGATTTGTTGGATGCTTAATGTATGCTGAAGCATATATAAAGAAATTTGCAAAAATATTTACAAATAAAATTGAAAAAAGATCATATTTGGAAATAAACACAACAAGATATATTGTAGATAGATAAGGTAAAGACATAGCTAAAAATTTCACAACTTTACACCATTCAAGTCCATATGATAAAACGATAATTAATAGATGCTTCACATGAATATTGAGAACTAATTTTAAAAACAAAAGTAGTTGATAAAGTTAAATATCTTTGTAGATATACATCATGATCTTTCTATGATCCATAATTAAATTATCATAATAATGAGAATGATTATTTAATTGTTAAAAAAACTATTAAGAATTTTACAATATATGTAATAAATTTCAAATTCATTGTCAGAATCGATAATAATAATTTTGATTATTTTTAAGAACTAATATTATAGGTGATTATAAACAATGAATATTTGATAGATTGCAACAATTGTTTAACCATTACGATATTAATGTCAAACATCTTTCAAGAAATAATAATAATTTAACAGATGTTCTTAAAAGAGAATTAACACATTTAATCTAACAGTTAAAAACAACCACTAGAGTTCAAAAACTCTATAGAAAAATCTCATTAGAGATTCATGGTAAAACTTCTAAAGAATGAATTCAAAATAAAAAGGAATAATCTAACAATTCAAAAGATATTAACATCTTTGAAAAGAAAAAGGAAAAAACTCAGTTAGGCAAAGAAGTAGAAAAAGATTACGTGGTTTATAATTGTCCAAAACTAAGAATTTACAACAACAAAATTGAAGTAAGCAAAGTTATTATCGAATTTAGTAGAATAATTTATAGAGCTTTTACTAATAAAATAAAAACTAAAGATAATTAAACTAACTACAGAACACCAAAATTTATAACTCTAGAAGATATATTTAAAAATCATTCTATAATATTACAACAACAATTATTGCCACCAAGTTGATTGAAGACTAGGAAATATAGTAAGACTATCAATACTATTTAGAGAAACACATCTCGCAGTAATAATAAAAATAATACGACTACCTGTATAATTCATGGAAACATCTTTAAAGAATATATTGATCATTGAATATGAAAAAGGCCAATATCTCTCGCATTTGTATTTTTTGTACTTTATTTTATTTATTTTATATGCACAAATTATAATAACATGTACGTTTTCAAACATAGTCCATGTTACATATCTATATAATTCTACAATAGAATAGAAATAAGATTGGGACTATCAATTAGGGGTGTATACCGGTCTGGTCCGGTTTAGGGGAAAAAATTTAATCAAATTCGACCGTTTATATTACTCGAATCGGACCGGACCGTTTGATTTATAAAACCATTCGATCTAGTCTGGTTTTAGGTTTGGTTCAATTTTTGGACACCTCTAATGAGAAATAATATAAAAATTTTAATATATTATTAAACTGATCCAGTCCTATTCGACCGGTTTAAAAATTAATATAAATCGAACTAGATCGTTTAAAAAACGGTTTTAATTAATACAAATCGTTTCAGATCGTTTGATTTATAAAACCGTTCTGTTTGATCCGATTTAGTCCGATTTTTCAGTTTAGTCCAATCCGGACCGGTTTAAGGACATCCCTACTATCAATATAGAATCAAAGTTTCACTGTTTTCATTTTTTTCTTCTATTTAACTATTAATTTAATTTTTCTATTTTCTTTTCTTTTATTCTCTCCGTATCTTACTTGAGAATCAAAAATCCATATTTTTTAAAACATAGGAAAAATAGAAAACCTTTTTGACAAAAAGGTGTTGCAATAAAACAATTGTTCTTAATTTTTTTATATAAAAAGCCAAAAGAACTACAATAAAAATCAATTTATAAGATTTTAGTCCATTAAAAGTGGCACTATTGTAATAAGATTTATTAATGTTTATGATGATTAAACACCATAGTTGTAACGACAATGAGTTGTAACTTTTGTACTGTATTTAAATTATTTCTAGTTAAATTTTTTTAAAAACAAAGTTTTACCAAATAAAAGTGTATATTTTATGGCTTGTAAGTTGTAATTTTTGTGCCAAATTCAAATGGTTTTCATTTAAATTTTTGAAAAATTAATTTTTTACCAAATAAAATTAATGTATATTTTATAATTTTAATTTTTAATTACTTATCTTACATGTATAAAAGTATATGCATACCAACTAGTATAATAAATGTTTGACAAAAAATAATTGGATTATTGACATCGATGATATTGTTGTGATAATATCATTTTTTTACATATTTTGATATCAAAATTTAATTTATATATTTTTAATCAAATTGTCATAAAAATATCAAAAATATCAATAGAATATCGATAAAATATTGATTAAATATATTTTTTGACTAAAATATCTTGAATATTGTGGATATTATAGCTAAAATATTGTTAAAATATTGACAAATATTACTAAAATATCGAACAAAATATCAAAAATATTAGTTTTTGATTTATTTCTTATTCTTTCTAAGTAATCATTTCAATTTAATTTTTACTTATTTCTATAATAAGTAATATGTTCCCTTTTTTCTTATGTCGTAACATATTTATTGTATATATATATATATAAGTACTTTTAAAAATAAATAATTAATAAAATTTATTTTCATATTATTAACATTTGTTCATTTACAATAGTTATAATAAGATAGTAAATTTAATTATTTCAAGTAGTTTAACTAATCATTTTAAAATATTTAGTAAAAATTAATATATATTTTATTATATAATATTTAAAATAATTGATAAACTTATTGATTAATATAAATATTTTAAGTATTTTAAAAAATATATATTAAATAAAAAATTAGTTTAAAATGTAAATAATTGATTGTTTTAATATTTTATAAAAAAATCCAAATTTTTGATAAATTTTCATAATTTTCAAAATTTTGTCAACATCAACGTTTTAACCTTAATCCAACTAAAACCTTAGGCAATCTCATTCCCCTATAGATAAAACCCCAATTCATCTGAGTAGAGAATAGGAATCCAAATAAAGAAAAGAAATTTAAGTGATATTTTAAATATTATTTTTTTCTTTATTATAAAGAAATAAAAAACTAATCTTATAACAATTTTTTTATAATAAGAAAATTTTGAATCAATAAATAATATATAATATTATTATAATTAGTTTAAATTTAAATGTAATTAAATTTATAAAAATATTAAAAATATACTTTTGTGGTATATTTATTAAAATAAGATGCACTTTTGGTTTTGAAGAACGAGATGAATGATGAAATATTCTCCTTATCTTGTCTCATATAATATATGTATCCTTATTTTTTGTTTCTGTATTTGTAATTTTTATTTTTGTTTCTAATTAGATAATATACGCAGAGATTTATCATATTAAAAAAATAAATTTACAACCCTTATCAAGATCAATGAAAAATTTAAGATTTATATATAAAATTTTTTTTTTAATTACTTTTCATTTATTATTTATTTTTAATTAAAAAATATTATATGTATCTTATTTTATTAAAAATATTGTTTAAATTATTAAATTTTTTTAAAATTTTAAGAATTATAAACTTAAAATTTAATATTTATATTGAATATAATTCTATATTTTATGTATATAATTTATGATAATATTATGAATTATATACCTAAAAATTTATTCAATGAGAGCTCAGGTTTGCCACATACTACTCCTTAAATACAAATACATCTGCCTCTGCTCGAGGCATAATAAAATAGATTAAACCTGTACTGTCAAGAAATTATAAATAACCCTATTTGTCCCAAATATATACTTCCACGAGCTTCATAAGACATATATCAAATTTTCATGGGTATTTTTAAAGAGTTTTATTTTAAATTTATTAATATATTGAAAAGTGAACTATAACTACGGTAGACAATTACAAGTGATGCCGACTTTAGAGTACAGTAAAAATGGACTTGATATCTTATAAGTATTCATGTTTTATAACCAGTAATCTTTTTCTTCTGTGTTTCGAAAAGGTTATAATCTAATACATACATTTTATAAATGATTTTAAAATTTATAAAAATGTACGATAACTGTTTTCTATTTTAAAATTTAAAGAAATACCAATAGAACAACTAAAAATTAAAAAAAAAATAGAAAACAAATCCGAGGCCCAGATTGATGTAATAATCAATGGCTCAGATTATTGTAATAGCCATTGAATAGTTTCGCCATCAAATTTGTGATTAATTGGAATATTCTGGCAACACATAAAGCTAGCATCCTGATCTTCTTCCTATGCCTTCAACGTTTGTACGTCAGCCTTTATTTGAGCTTCTTTTGGGTCCTAATTGCTTCTTTCATTTTTTCTTTGTGTGCGACCATTTTGAAAGTTTGATTTCAACTGCTTTGTTGTTGATTTGTTTGTGGGTTGGGAAGGCTCAAAAAATTGGGTGGGTCTTGTGATTGTTTTGAGCCCTTAGGTTCCATAAAGAGAACAAGATAAGTAAAAAAAAAATAAACAAGAGAAACGATTGTTTAAATGCCTCTATTTTTTTTAAAAGAATATATCACAAATAAAAAGTGATTATTGTTTATTTTTATAAATTTTAGTATCATTTATCAAATATGGATATTGAATTGAATACTTTTCAAAACATAAGTGAATAAGGATAATAATTGTAAAACATAAATATAACAAAACTGAGATAAAGAATATTAATTAAAAATTATAAGATTAATCCAATTCATTGGTTAATCATTTTGTAAAGTTAACTACATTTTGAAACATTTTTCAAGTAGAGCAAGAGCCACGTTGCAACCTATTTTACATCTTGATATATGTAAACATTATTTTAAAAATTAAAAAATATTTAAAAAAAAAAATCATAATATGTATCACAAGTTTGAATCTTCTAGTGATCTTTTTTCCATTTATCTATACTCATTTTAAATCTAAGTTTTTAAAAATAAATCTAATGATTAACATAATTTTATATTATTAAATAATTTTTTTATTATAAATAAAATAAAAAATAAAAAACAATCATTTATTGAAAAAAATTAGCATATAAAAAGATTAAAGTCTACTTCTATACGTCAACGAAGAATATAAGTAAAAGAAATACGAATTTATGTATTTTAACGCATTTTTATAAAAAATTGTAATTTCATAGATTGTTTGGTTGTTTTTTTTATCTATAAATCTGAACTACTCATTTTATAACGATTTGACAAATATAATAAAAAAATAATATTTTAATATATAAATTAAGAATATATAATTTAAATTTAACAAATATTCCTTTGTACCACCAACCCAACGAACAACATACTATCATCTCTACTGCCACAGTTGTCCCATATATATATATATATTTCAACATCCCCTTCAGTAGTCTAATTCCCGCCATGGATCTTCTCCGTTGTGCTACCCATATCTCAACCGTTCGATTCGCCTATCCTTATCCTTCTCTTGCGCCGTTCCGCAGACGATTGCTCATCGTCAGGTTTCTCTCCTCTTAACCCATTCAACCTTTTAAATCAATCACCGATTTTCCGATTTCCTGGTTTCTATGACCTACTTTAACACGAAATTACAGGTGCAGTCTCCCGTTTCCGAATCACAAAGCCACGTATTATCGGGAGCTCCAGGCTGCTGTAGACGTAGTGGAGAGAGCCTGTCGTCTTTGTCTCGATGTAAATCTATTATAATCCCTTTCCCTCTCCTGTTTGGTTGCTGAGAAACTTTTGGAAAGTAAAGCGATGCCAACATCATTAATTTTAGCTGTATCATGTACTTCTTTTTTGTCTTTTGCTTTTGAATTAATTTCTTCAACTACTGTTTTTTTGGGTGGATTTAGGTGAAATCATCCTTGTTTTCAAGTGATGGTGGAATAGTTGAAAAGAATGATCTGACTCCCGTCACGGTTGCGGACTTTGGAGTTCAGGCTCTTGTCAGTTTAGGTAATTGATCCCTTAGTAGTTCTGCGTTTTTAGGTTTTTATTGCCGTTTAATTTGTTCGGCAGATGAATTTGTTTTCTGTGGACTATAGTGATTATGTCAAAACTGAAAAGCACATTTACAGCTTTAAATTTTTATTTGGTTAAGGGTGTCTCTGGTAACGATTTTTATTCTTGATCTTTAATTTTTTTAAGTGATTTTTTAATCAGGTATATTTATAAAGATTTTTTATTTTGATTTTAATATTTTTAAAGAGTCATTATCAAAATATAGGATAATTCATGTATCATTAAAAAGAAAAATTTTTAATCATATTTTTGATTTATTATTTGTTTCAATTTCACAATACATTTTTTCTAGGAAGTAAAGGAAGTCTTATGACTTTTGTATGTATAAATATAGGAAGAAAATAACTAAAAACTAAATTTTAAATGGCATCCAAATTTTTTTTCTTAATTTTATATTTTTGAAAGTAAAAAAATCAGAAGCATTACCAAACATGATTTTTGATTTTTTTCCTTGAAAATCACTTAGTAAAAATTGTCATAGAGTACATTAGTGATTATTTTTATAAAATAATCAAAAATCACAAAATAAATTATATCATTAGAAATCATAATTCATAAATCAAAATTGTTATGAAACATGATTTAATAATTAGATTAATAAAAGCACCAAGGGCTCCACGCGCAATAACAATGCTGTTCATATTCTGGAGAGTGTGATAATGGATGAGCTTATTTAATTCACATTGGAAATTCCAAAACAGGATTATACATGTTTTGGTTTTCTGTCAGTTCATACTTCATACTAGCATCAAATTTTTTCATGACGCTTTTTTGCTTCTGCCTCAGAGTTGGGTAAACTGTTTCCCACAATACCCTTGGTTGCTGAAGAGGACTCCTGTTTCATACGGTCAAAAAATTTAGCGGGTCCTGTTGTAAATGCTGTAACTTGCAGTTCAAGCTGTAGAGATAAAACATTGACAGAAGTTGATGTACTGGAAGCAATTGATAGGGGTGCCAAGGATGCCTTCACTTTTGGAACTAAGCCAGCCACATACTGGGTGGGTCCCAACTAAGGATCTAAGTAATTTGGCTCGTCTTTTGGCATCCTTATAATTTCCCATTTGTAGTCATTTGATGAATGGTATCATCCATATACTTTGAAGTGGTCATTGTATTATGTGATTGTATTGATGGAATACCAATGTTACAGTTTTTATGATCTGCTTATCATGAGTAGGATTTTCTACGGTTTCCTGAATTTGTTCCTTTAAATATTTAATTCATTGAATTTTATGATTAGACTTCATTTCTTTACACTTTCACTAAAGTTCATACAACCATTTGCAGATACTGGATCCAATTGATGGAACACGTGGATTCTTAAAAGGAAGTGAGGCATTATACGTGGTATGTATTACTAAATTTTTTACTTTGATATATGGCCAAACTATTAGTTACAGCTTTTCTTGCATTTTTTTGGAGGTCAAGAAGATATCTTGCTGTGTATTCTATCTGAAGTAATATTAAGGATTGCACAATTATTTTCATGTCCACTTGAACTTGATTGTCTGCAATGCCTTTTCTTGAATCACAAGTTTGTTTTTCTAATTATAGTGGAGCAATTTGGTTAAAACTACATTCAATTTATGCTTCTATGACTTAATATAAAGTAATAGAAAATCATTTGTGCTATGAAAGACTAAAAGTGACTCTGGTCCCTTAGCTTGGTAATGCCTACCTTGTATATCTTAAAATAGTAGAAAACTAATAATCATTTACATTGAGAAGCTCTAAATTTATATTTATAGTGCCTTAGTATTATCTCCTATGCTACAAAGGGGAATACATTTTGCCGCAGTACGTATTATTTTTTTCTTTTTGTTGGTTTGTTGAGCAAATTACCTGTTTTGTAGGTAGGTTTGGCTCTGGTAGTTGATGGAGAGGTTGTGTTAGGTGTTATGGGCTGCCCTAACTGGCAGGAAGATCCTCCTAAAAAATCCACCTCTGAAGTGTGGGAACATAAGAACACTCTGACTGATTCTGGGGTCATTATGCTTGCTCATGATGGTTGCGGAACATGGAGAAGACATTCATCATTTCTAACAGAAGGCATTGCTAATGTGCCTCATTGTTGGAACAGATGCTTTGTTGACCAATGTTGTTCAGTGCATGAGGCGTGCTTTTCTATTCCTGATAGTCAAACATGGGAGTCTTTGCCACTTTCAGCCTTATTTAGTGCAACAACTGATGCTGATAATATTGGAGACAATCATATTCTTCTTTTGCCAACTTGTTGTGGAAGGTATACATTTTATGCATTAAGAATACCCCCTTTCCCTATTTATGTTTCTTTCTGATATATTTCATGATATTGATTATGGATTGTTAGAGTTATTTGGTTCTGTGTATCACTTGTGTAGATCTGCAGAATTCATGTATTTTGTGTAGTATGCATTCCCCTGAACAAAATGTCAACCTGAGTTTTTGTTATGATGTTTTGACTTTTGAGATGGATATTCTTCTATTGAATGACCACAGTTTGCTTTATTATTAGGGGCTGCTATAGTGTTCTGAATATTAATGTACTTATCATCTCTTTACATATACATCTTGCCATCTTGGTAGAGGGTCTAGCCTTAATTCTTTGGACTTGCACCATATACATCAGTTAACTCAGATGTTTGGAGATACCTAAGCCAGTTGCCCTCTCAAATGAAAATATTTATGCATTCATGCTTGTTTTTATTTAAACATTAGTTGGCTAGTTAAGCATGCTCATGCTTGTGGATTTGTGGAATGCAAGTAGTAATGGGAGTTACGAGGATGATTCCTTTGTAATAAGCTTCTTGTGAGTTTCAAAGTTAGGATTTCCAAATTTTTTCCCAGAAAACTATCTATTTTTTCTTCTCTTAGTTGGCCCGTGAAACTACTCCTTTGATATATAAATACATATTCCAAACCTTGGTATAGGGATTTTTGCTGCTATTAGAGTTATTTATAGTATATTTACTATTTTTTTGTTTTAATTTGTACTTTGGAATTCATATTTCAATTCATGCAGCTTATGTAAGTATCTAATGGTGGCTTCTGGTCGGGCATCAGTTTTCATTCTTCGCTCTAAAGTTCAAAAAACCATCAAGGTATTGTGCTGTGTCCTAGATGAGCAATGATCTGAAATTTTTCAACTACGTGACCTAGTTTTTAAATTGTCATAATTGTAGGCATGGGATCATGCAGTGGGAATCATATGTGTGCGTGAAGCAGGAGGAAAGGTATTCAAGTCAATAATAGCCTATTATAGGATTAAAGTACCTGCTACTTCCATATTAGTTTATCGAATTGCTACTTAAGTGTAAATATTAATTCATTTTGCAAAATATTTTTCTAGTGTTAGATAAATTTAGATTAGAGATTCCACCTATTAAGATTAGTTAGCTGTAATAAAACCAAAAAAGAAGTTAGATATAACCAATGTTTTAAAAGGCCTGTTCTAACCTCAATGCGTATCCCTTCCACTGGGGCGAGACATAAACCTTAAAGGTTGTATGAGGCTTAAGCCTAAAATTAAAACGAAATAAAAATAAAAAACTTTTAAATAAACAATACAAAGACAAATTATCACAAAACATCGTAATAATCCTTGGGGAAAAAAACTTTGGCAGCATAATAGCAACTCGTTGAGCAAAATAAGAAAAAAAACAAAAGAAGAAATAAGAGAAAACAAAGAAAAAAGGAGAAGTAGAGAATAAAAAAGAAAAATAAACAGAAAAAAGAAAAAAAAATATTAGCAAGTAAAAATATATCTGCTTGTGTTTTTCAAAAACTGTTTGCTAGAGGGAACAAGAAGTTGCTGAAAGAAAAAGGAACTGAGAAGAACAAAACCAAAACAGAGGAAGAGGAAGAAAGAAGCTGTTTAGAAGTTTACCATAAAAACTAGGGTTTTTTCACTTTTACTTTCATTTTGTTGGTATTTTTTTGGTTTTTTTAGCTTGTATTTTACTTAACCGGGCCGAAATATTAATGGGTTTTTATCTAAGAGTCTAAATACTACCTTAATTTTGCATTCAAACCTACCAATTTTTCTTTTCTTGGTATGAAACAGAGGCTATAAGCCTCAATAACCTCAGTGCAAGAAAAAAGGCTTAAGCCTCAACTATAAAAAACATATAATTTTTTCAACCCCTAATAAGCTAGCCTCAAAGGGTACCTTGGGTGGAAAAAGCTCTTGATGCGAGCCTTGATGCTTGCCTCAAAACGGTTTTGAAACCATGGATATAACCTAGCTTAGAAATGGTTCAATCCAAGGATATGCCAAAAATATTATCATTGTTGCGGATCACTGTGATGACATAAATAATTCAAATAATTACTTACGATTATATAGAATTGAAATATTAACCTTTGTAAAGGGATTTTACAGTTCTAAAGGGAAAATTTATCACTATTGTCCCTTAAGATTTAGCATATCTTTACTTGTCTTTGAGGTTTATAAAAAGAGCTTTAATGCTCCTAAGGTTTATAATTAATACTACTAATGCCCTCGAATGGTAAAAGCGTTAACTTTCCATCCAATGATGTGTTTTTTTCTGACTTTGATACCAAATTGTGGTTAGCTATTTCACAATGTTACTTGTTACTTTTTGCATATTATTATTTAAAGATAAATATTTTAGTTTCTTATTAAAATATTAGTTTTATAAATGTTACAAACAAATATTTAATTATTCGAAATCCTTAATTAACTTAGAAATATAATTATCATACTTGAATTTAATGGGTCCATCATAGTCTTCTTTTCTATTATTCGTTTTCTTTTGTTACACCTAATATGTCTCAACTTTGTTCAAACCTTAATACCCTTCCAGTAGTGGTGGAATTTTTGCATCTGTATATGGTATGATGTCTAATTTAAACTTACTAGAGAATAGAAAAAAGAGTGACCGTACTCTATTTTATTCATAATCTTAATAATTGTTACGATTCTAAAAGCTAATTAAGAACCTTGAAGAGATTCTTGATTGCTCATAGTTTCTAAATACATAGTAACTAGATGAATAATTTTTAGAGTAAAAAGCTTGCTATTGCTGAATCTATGTCTAGCTAATGGAAATAAGGGTTCCTATTATAGAATAAGAAATCTTATTTACAATGTGAAAAATCATTGTTTTATCCCTACTTTAATAATTCACCTAATTTTTTGCTTTTGATTTTTGAATTTAAGTCATTCATTTCCTTGACATGATCTACTAATTGAAGATATGAGCTCTACATCTTTATTCTTTTTTGTCGTTTTCGATCAATAGTCTTTTTGATGGCATAGACGATAACGCATCTTCATCTTCTTTATCTCTAATGCAGTAAATACATTTGTCATCATTTTTTTGGTGTAAAAACAAAACACCTTTCTTGTTTCTTGACAAATTTATAGATTATTACTAATGAAATTTGTTTCAAACTTATTGATTTTCATACTTTCTTCAGTGAGGGCCATATTGTTATGGGTAGTGATTATAACTTTACTAATCGAGTAATTTATCTTGATTTCATAAGAATTATCAATCTTTTGAGTTTATGATAACTTTAATTTAACATCTGTCCTTTTAGAGTATAGGGTTCATCTGTATTGAATTATTTTTCTAGAAGCACCATTGGTTTTGAAACTTTATTAGTATTGAAAATCCTTAATTTTATAAAATGGTAGGGACCAATGCAACCTTATTAATTCCAGTCCATAAGTGAATTGAAAAATTTGATATAGATAGGCTTGTTACTTGTTCTAATTTTCTTCATGAAGTTTTTGATAGTTTTCTTGAAATTTTTAGAAAAATAATTTAATTCATTTAAATTAATTCTTGAATATAGGTTCTCAATTAAACTTGAATGGAAAGGTTTATAAACAAAAATTGTATCAGTTCCTTCAAAAATATTAAAATTTACTACTTGCTTGGAATTCTTTATCTCTGATGTAAAATTTCATATTTTCGATAGGTTCTTGAGTATAGTTTCTGGTTAAATTATAAAGACTCAACCATTGTGGTTTACTTAAATTATTGTATTAGTCTTTTTCATCTTCAACGATTAATGTATTCTTGATTAATAATGATGGTTGTACTATCTTTAATATCTATGTGAGAGACATTTCTCTAAATAATATTGGTAGTTGTATTCTCTTTTTTAGTGTCCTCAACCTGCTTGGTAACGATAGTAGTTGTTATAATGTTGCAAAGTAATTTTTAATTATATCTTCTGGAGTTATTAATTTTGGTATTCTATAATTGGTATAATTACCTTAGCTTTTATTCTATTAGTGAAAGCTCGTTGAGTTATTCTACTAAATTCGATAATAATTTTGCTTGTTTCAAGCCAATTGTTGTAAATGACTAGTTTTGGACCATTATAGACCACAAGAGTCCTTTTCTAGTCTTCTTTTTCTGCTTTTTTTAGCCCAATTGAGTTCTTTTCTTTTCAGAGGTTTTATTTTTTATTTTGAATTCTTTCTAAGTTTTACCTTCTTTAGAATGAATTCCTGAGATGGATTCTTATTTAGAGTTTTTGGACTCTAATATTGGTTTTAAATTATTAAGTTTTTCTTGTTTGATTTCTGTCTTCAAAAGAGATTTCTCTTGTTGTAAACCTTGAGTTTCTCCTAAAGGATTCTTATTTTTTTTCTTTATCTTGATCTTGATATTAATATGTTCCATTCCTACAAGAACAAAATTAGTTAAAGTTGTTAATTTTCTTGTAAGAACATCTGCTAAATTATTATTGTTTCTTGGAATTTGTTTGACTTTAAAATTTTAGTGGTTAAATCACTATTGTTATCTGACTAATCTTTCTTGTTTATAATCACGTGCAATATCAACTCTTAAGAAATATCTAAAAATTTTGTTATTGGTTATGACAATGAATTTGGAACTTATTACATGTATTACAAATTTCTTAATATTTTTTTGACAGTTAAGTATTCTTTTTCATTATTGTGATAATTTAATTTTGGATTATGAAAGTATCCTAATATATATCTATAAAGATATTAATCCTTGTTGTCTATTTTTGTTTTTAAAACTGCTCTCGAATATTCATATGTAATATCTGTTTCAATTATCATTTAGACCTAGATGGTATAAAGTTGGTAAATTTTTTATCTGTGTTTTAACTTTATCCATGTACAAAGTATCTTATTCTGTCTATTTTCAAATATGATCATTTTTCCATTTTGATTGTAAAGATTTTCATATTTTTGTAATATTCTTGATGTATGCTTCAACATACATTAAACATCTTAAGAATTTTTGTATTTTAATTCACTAGGGAATCTTTTAATTTATTTAATATATAGGGTTGTAAATTGTATTTTTCATCTTCAATTTCTTATTCTAAATCCTTAATAGTTTGTTGAATAATTATTGTTTTCTTAGAAAGTATAACACCTTATTTCTTGCATTTTGTAGAATATTAATAATATTCAAATAATGTTTATTTAATTCATTACTGAAAACTTAAATATCATTTATGTAAACATAGCAAATATTTTATTATTTCTTGAAGATGTTTATATAGCTTTGAAAGATGCCCAAAGTTTGTTTTAATCCAAATGATACAACAATTTATTGGAATTGTTCTTGGGGCAACTAAATGTCGTTAATTGTTAAGATTTCTTTCAGTTTTATTTACCAAAATCTACTTTTGTAATCAAAACTTGAGAAGTGTTTCTTTCCTTTTATTAATGATAATAATTCTTTTTTTTAGAATAAAGTATCCATAATCAATAATTTCTTTATTCAATGCTTTAAAGTTTATCACCATATATTTTTTTTAGCTTCTTTTTCGACTAAGAATACTGGATTAGAATGAGGTGAATTACTTGATATTATGATTTTTAGTTCCAAAAGTTTTTAAATTTGTTTTTAAAACTCAATTATGTTTTCTGGAGTATAAATCATAAGTTTTATTCAATAGCTTTGTAAGAATCTCTTAGTTTTATATTAGTAATCATTTTAGATTTATTTTCTTGTAGATAAAGGATTTTATGAACTTATTCTTTTTAATAATTTTTGATATCTCTTAAGGCTTTATCTTCCTGGATTTCATCAAAAAAATAGTTTTATTTCTCATCTATATATAATGAAATATTTTTTAAATAAGGTTTTTGTTGCTGCTTTGTGTCTATCTCACTACATTTTCGTTTTTATATTGTTGCATAAAAGTTGGGTTTGATACAGTCAAAGTTTCTTATTTTTAACATGTAAATTGCTTCATCATCTAGTGTTGTTAAACTTATTTTGTCTAAATATTGTGTAAAAGGTTGATATAAGTTTAAGAATTGATAAATCAACTCTTGTTTCTTGTTGATATATAGTAAGAATATGAATTTTTTCTTCTTTTTATCATTTTATTTGTATCTTTTAAGACCTTATTAAGATTTATTGTAGATATTAACAATTTTTATAATTAAATCTTTTGGTGCATATTTCCAAAGTTCCTTTAAGAATACATATTTACTAGTTACACACATATTTATGTAAGTATTTACATATGCATGTAAATAATTTGTGTAATATTTAAATTCAATCCTACATTAATACAAGTACTGTTTGAATTTGTAATATTATATAAATCTTTCATCTTCTAATGAAGAGTATTCGTATTCTAAATATTCTTAGTCACTTATTTCTTCTTTAGTTTCTTCCAATTATTTAGTCTTCAATTTTTTTAATAGATAAATATTACAAGTATCATCTATAGTTGATTTTTTTATTGGTTTTAATATTATTTTAAAAGCTTTTTCTAAGATTTTTGTTTTTGTGAAAGTTCCTTTTTAATTTTTTTTATGTTGAAGCCAGTTAGTACATTTATTGGCTTAATTCCTCATTGTAAATCCAACATTTGCGTTTCTTTTTCCATAATAAGCAATAATTTTTTTTCCAGATGGTGTATACATTTTTCTCCTAAAATATATTTTTCTTTAAGATTCTTTGTTATAGTTTCTTTAATATTTTTGAAAGTCTTTTTTTTGTATCTTTTAAATGTTTTGTATTTTTTATATTTTTTTGTGTAAGATTTTATGTTAAATTCATTATTTTTTGGTATTCTGAAATTTCTTTTATCATAAATGATTTTATTATTTTCTTTTATTTGTTTATATTCCCGTCTTTTTTGAAATTTAATGACTATCCAATTTTTAAGATTTCTTATTCTTCCTTTTAAGATGTCTGGTATAGTTTTTCTATTTTTTTATTCTATCATTTTGTTATAGTTTTGTGTAATGTTCAGGTAATTTATGGAAAAACATTTGCTTATAAATTTCTCGTATAAAGGGTGGTAATTTATAATAATATATTTCATATTCATAAGTAAAGGAATCTATATAAGACATGTTACATATTTTCATATTTGTTAAATACCATTTGGTTTCTTAATTTCATTTTCACTTGATTCAGTAATATGTTTACTTTTATCTTATCTAATAAATTTTTTGTATATTTCATTTTCTAAAATATTTAAGTATTCCTTACATATGATACATTTCTCTACATATGTAAATGTGTTGTTCTGTACAAATTTTAACATTTTTTGTCATTATGTGTGCTACTAAGACTCTATAAGTTGAAAGGTTTAATTGTGTGGTTGAAGAAGTTTGTATGATTATGCTCGTACCATTAGACTATTCATTTAATGCTTTTTTTTGTCTCTTATATAATCTAAATCTGAAAGATTAGATCTATAATTTTCACGATGTTTAAATTCTTGTGGGATATTATCTTTAGTTTTTCAATGTAATTCTTCTTCTATTTTTGGTTTTTTTTCCTATAAGGAAGGTCATGTTTTTCTAACCTTCGTTAATTTCTTTTTTCTCTATGTGAGTCAGATGTTTATTCTTGATGAGGAACTTACAATGAAATTGGTTTCATATGATTTTTTTGGACCATATTTTCTGGTTCAGAATCCGTTTTATTGATTATTGTCATAATATCTTTTTCTTTGTTGTACAAATTTTTTCATCATAATGTCTTCATATTTCTTCATTTGTTAGGGTTAACAGACAAACTAATTTTTATACTTCTCTATTTTCACCATCCATAAAGTGTTACTCTAATTCTTTTCTATATTCTATTAAGTTGAAATTATAGCTTTTTTTTTAATTCTTTTCATTTTTCAGGTATTAATGCATCTGATCTCTTAAGTAGTTATCTTTTAATCCTACATATAGATCAAATTTATAACCTATAATTTCATTATGTTTAGGTATATTATTTACATCATTTCTTAATTCTATAAATTCCTTATGTATATCTTGTTGTAATTTCTTATTATAATCATATTCTTTTATTTTATTTAGGAGTTTATTTTGTGTTTCATTTATGTCTTGTAAGAACTTATGTTTGATTGTTGTGATATATCTATTTATTATTTTTAAATAATTATAACTTCATTATTGTCATTTAGTTTTTTGATATGTTTGATAGGCTTTTATTAAAATAAAGTTCTATAGCCTATAGTTTATTTTTGAATACTATTTGGATGATAATGGTATCATTTTCTTCTTAGTATTACGTCATGGTCTAATGATTATTTTAACTTCTTGTTTTAGATCCGTCAATTCTCTTTCTTTATTAAAGGTTTTTCCTTTGGGATCTATAAACGTAAATCTTGATACATTACTATTTCTTGCTATATTACCTTTTCTTTCTGGTATTAGAGGTTTTCCTTAACATTTATGTTTCATTCTTCTCGTATTTCAAAGTCTATTAATATTTTTGATTTTATTATTTGTCTAATTTTTTAGAAACTTTTATCTATTTTTTTGAATTTATTTTGTTCATATATTTGAACTGGTTATTTGTTAATGAATATTCTACTATATAGTGTATTCATGTCACGTTGAGTACCTTTAGAAGAAAAAACTGCAAAATTTCATCCAATTTATCGTAATCAATTAGTTAACATGATGGTTAACCGTATTTTGAAACACGAAAAAAAAATCATTGGCTTATCAAATTATCTATCGTGTCATGAAAAAGATTCAACAAAAGACAGAAACAAATCCACTATTTGTTTTACGTCAAGCAATACATGGAGTAACTCCCGATATAGTAGTAAAAGTAAGACGTGTAGACGGATTGACTCTTCAAGTTCCCATTGAAATAGGATTCTCATAAGTTTCGATAACGTTATTTGGTTTAAGTTCTTATCATTAATATTAATGATAAACCTAGCGTATGTTGTGAATTTTAATTTTTGGTATTGTTTTTATGGATCGTTCTTAATAAAACATTTTTCCTATTTATAATTCTATCACGTAGTAGTGCTAGTTTTATTGGTGTATCAATTCTTTCTCTAAAATGTTCTTTTATTAATATATGGATTGCTCTTAAATAGACATATCCAATTTTTCCTTTATCATTTTGAGGGATTTTTGATAATTTATCTATAAATGTTTCTTTGTCAATTAATGGTATATTATATATTCTTTTTGCATTTGTAATATTAATGCTCATTTCTTTATTATTTATTCCATAATAAATTATATCTTTTTTAGAAAATATTTTTCTTATTTTTAAGAATAATGAATCTATAAATCCATCTCCTTCCTTAATATCTAGTCTTGTTTTTTATATTTTTTATAATTTTTTTTACTAATTATCATTTTTTGTGATAAACATACCAAGATGTTTTGTGTTTCTATTTAAATTATTTTTTAATTTTTTATTATTTTTATCATTTTAATATATAAAATATTACTATTTATTTCTGTTAACTTTAACTTTCGTTAAGTTTTTCGTTAAGTTTTAGAGTATTTGTGATATTTTTAAAACTTTATAAGTATTTGTGATATTACTTTAAAGTTCGGGAATATTTTTGATAATTGTACTAAACTTATTTTGAGATAATGTGAAATTAGTTGTGTCAAGGCAATTAGCATACTAAATATAACAACCTAAGAAACTAACTTTGACATTCTTCTGGGAAAGTTTGATGCATTTAGGCGCCACTATCACAGTAGTAATGATAGGTCTGAATTGTGGTTTTAACTCTTAACACAGTAAACTGATAACAAAACCCACATATTAAAACCCTAAACTCTTATGGGTTTTTATATGCTCTTAACTTTCTATTCTAGAGTATGAAAGGTAACCAGAGACTTCTGAAACCATAACATGGGTTTTAATAACATTTCATAGGTCAGCCCAGGGATGGAGGGACCTGGAGCGCATGAGGGGCACGTGCCACCTCTCCACTTTTGTAAATTTGTAATTTACTAGTAATATTTGTGTATAATATGTACGATGTCCCCTCAAAAGATATTTTCCTTACAAACATTAGACGCATTTTAAGTTTTTTCTAGTTCTCATTTGATTTGGAGGTCTTTCAAATGGTCAATTGATCATATTTTCAGTATTTTGCTCCGTCGTATTGTCACACAAACTTGTCAATTTTGAAACCTATTCTGCTTCCAATTCATCTGGAGGAAAATGGCTTCTACTGCTTTGGTCATATATGTCTTTTGATCAACATAACTGTATTAGAAAAGAGAGCATAGATTATCCTCTCAACTGTATCCTTAAGCAAATATGTACTTATCTACTGCAATTTAAGCAACTCAAATGGAATTACTAAAGCTAATGATTCTTTTATTTATTGAAAAGTATTAGCATTGATTTTTAAATGTTAGTGATAATGCATATTCAGGTGACTGACTGGAGAGGGACCCAAGTAGACATTGCAGCAGATCAAGATGGAAGAAGACTTATATTTCCTTCAGGTGGTGTGCTCGTAACAAATGGCAAGTTACACAACCATATCCTAGAGATGATATCCTGAGGCTGATTTTGCCTCATGTACTTACCTCAAAATTTATTCATTCAATTCCTGAAACGTCAACTTTATCAGGTAATATGGTATTTCCCAATACCAATCATTAATGCATTTCTTTTACAAAACTTGTGCAAACTAAAATGATCTTTTCTCATTTCTTTTTTCCTGTGAGATCTGTGGTGCGTTCAACTAGATAATAAAACCAGAAGTAAATTTATGTAAAATAACTATTTTTAGATGCTTAGAGTATTACCATTGGTGGCTGTGGTTTCACTCAAATGAATAAATGATAGCTTCATAATTTTGGAAGCAATGCTCCATGCTAGGATGTGTTGTTCATTACTTCTTGTACATGCATGACAATTTTAAGTAGTTTCTCCCGTACTATTTTCAATTATACTATTTTCAATTTTATAGTAGCATGTTACTCTAAAATAGGGGTAATATTCGTACAAGTTAAGTTAGTTTGAGTTGGTTTGAATTAACTTAGTTCAAAGTAATTTAACCCTAGTTTAAATCAAATTAATTCGAATTAATAAAGGTGAACTTGAACATGAACTAAACACGAATATGCTAGCCCAAACGTCCCAAACTTGTCCTAATTGTTAATTGTTTTTTTTCTTTAGCAATTGGTATTTTATATATTAAAAATAAATATGCTTAAATCTCAATCAACAATCATTACATATTGTTAATACTTAAATTCTTATAGAGTTATTTATATCTTATGCATCTTTTAAAATAAATAATAATTACATAACATAATAGTAAAATGATTTCTTTGAGAATATTCATATTGAAAACCAAATCTATAGATACTACTAAAAGCTTATAATAGAAAAGTAAATATTAAAAAATCTATAATAGTAAAAATATAATTCAATTTGATTTTTTGTATTGTAAGGGTATGGCTTGGTTGAGAAGAACATTTTGGTGGTGAGCTGCATAACAAACATAACATGTCTTTCAGTCCCTTTGGTACTACAAAAACCAACAAAAACCAACAGTTAACATAATATACTAGTATATTTTTGACAATTAGATATAATTGAAATTATCTCAACCATTTAAAACAAAGTTTATAATAAGACTCTGTGAGTGTGAGTTTAGGTCTTTTGGGAGTCAACGAGAAAGATTGAAAGAGAAAAAAAATGTTTTAGTTTAACATATATATTTTTATTTTTAAAATTTTAGATTTAAATTTTATTTTATTTTATTTTATTTCGTTCTAATGGGCTAGTCTAATTTAGTTTAAACTCGGTCCTATTTTTTGAGTTATTTGAGGTAATTCGAATTTGAGGTAAATTCAATTCTTGTTATTCAATTCAACCAAATACAAATTGTCACCCCACTTGACCCTTAGGAAATATCCAAATGGTATGTTCTGGTGGCTTCTAGCCCCTTCCCATAAGCTTCTCCTGCACCTGAAACAGCAGGAATTCGTGTGTTTGGTACCTCTTTCTAGATAAAAATCCACCCATCCTTTTTAACATGTTAGATAAAACGTTAAAATCAAGGGCATAGAAGGGACAGTCGACAATGGCATTAGTTACCCCCATGGTATGAGTTCTTCCCCCCTCCCCTCATTGGGTAGAACAATAAAAAAATACTTAAAACATGTTAACATATAGCCTGGGGTGGGTGGTTTCTATGCAATGAGAAGTACAAACTCATATAGTTTTGCAGGTAATTCCTTTTTTTTTCTATTTTTTGGTTGCTGCTAATACAGGTAATTCATAATTTTGCTAAAGTCTTTTTTGAATTTAGATACTACTCTTGGAGGTGCTTGTCTCGTTAGTAGAAGCAAAGTGAACAAGTAGCATGTTTCTCTACTAAAATGGGGTGATTTGAAACTTCTTGCTGAAATCTCAAAATATTTTAGGATATCTTAAAAGATAAAATAGTTAAAACACAGCTATATATTTCAGTTACAGATTAGTTGTTTCATTTTAAAAAATTATTTCTTGATTTTTTAGAAATATTTAGATTTTATTTTCTTTTTTATTGTTATCAATTTGTATTATAAAGTAGGGGTTATGAACATGTTTGAATTAAATGAGAAATACACATTTACATCCAATCTTCATGGTATTAAAGCAAGATTTTCCTAAAATTTGTCACCTATGACTTAAAATAATAATAATAACAAAGAATAAGTTCTCTCTTATCTCTCTAATATAGAAATAGAAGGGTTATTCACCATGAGTTCTAAAGGGTTCGATAACTTGTTCATTAACTCACAATCGAAAAACCCAATGGAAAAAATTGTCATGAGTAAACATAGTCCATCAAACTAATAATTGACGGCAAGGGAAAATTTTGTAACTTCATCGGTGAGACAAAGGAGCTAATTTTGCTAGCCTTCGAAAATGAAAGTCAAAAAATTCAATGGTAACTGCTTGGCAACTACACTTCAAGAAGCTTTCAATCGAAAAAGCATACCCATTTTTGTCGACGGCGAAGGATGTGTAGGAAGTCGTGCGTGAAACTTAATTTGATTAAAAAAAATTCTCCCAAAATTTTGAGTTAAAAACCCAGTTATGGCAAATGAATCAAAGGAATTGAGATGTCATTGATTATTATATGGTGATGGTGGTGTTATGGCAAGAATCGGATTAGAGCTTTGAGAAAGTGTAAGTGTACGGGTGATAATGTTCGATACAAAAAAGAAATTAGAGAGTTTTTGAGTTCCTTGTTGGACTCAACTGTGAGTTGAATGATGTGAGAGGAAGGATCCTCAGTCGATGATATCTTCCTTCAACTCGAGAAGTTTTCACAGAGGTTCATTGTGAGACACAGTTTGGGTTATATTGTCATTGGCAACAAATTTAGACTAGAGCTTTAACAACTTGACATAAAGAATGTATTTCCCAATGGTAAATTAAATGAATAAATTTTCGTGACAATTCTACCATATTCTTGTAAACAAAGAGAGAAGAATATTGTGTGTAAACTTAAGAAGTCTTTCTACAATCTCAAATAATTATCTAGAATGTGGTTTGATGGGTTTGCAAAAGTGATAGAATCAAAGATATCCACAGGAGCATTGTAATCACATTGTTTTTTCAATTATATGGAGAAGGATTGAAAACAATTTTGATTGTATATGTTGATGATATAATTCTTATCAGAGATAACTTAGTTGAGATTTATAGACTCAAGAAAACTCTTGCCATTGAGTTTGAATTGAGAGAATTGGGACAAATGTGTTATTTTTTTGAGTATGATTGGAAGGAAATCAAGTGACATTCCAATTGAAGCAGGAAAGAAAGCAGAGGATAACGAAAGACCAGTTGAGAAAGATAGATATCAGAGACTGATTGAAAAGTTAATCTATCTATTAAACACAAGACTTATATTGCATTTACAATTAGTTTGGTAAGCCAACATATGCATACACCAAGAAAATTTATCTAGAGGCTATATACATAATCCTTAGATATCTTAAAGGCTCTAAAAAAAGAGACTATTTTTTAAGAAGATTGAAGTTAGAGTGATAGAAGTTTTTACAGATGTAGATTGGATAGGTTTGATAGAAGATAGAAAATCTATTACTGGATATTGTACTTTTGTTTGAAAAAATCTAACAACTTGGAGGTGTAAGAAAAAAGAATGTATTAGTTAGAAATACTACCAAAGTTGAATTCTGAGCAGTTGCACAAGAGATATGTGAAAGATTATGGTTGAAGAAGCTCTTGGAAGAAGTGAAAATTGAAATAAAGGTTTCACTCAAAGTCTATTATGATATTAAAGTCGCCATTAGTATTTTATTCAATTTCTTTCAACACGATCGAACTAAACACATAGAAGTGGATGGACATATATTAAAGAAAAAAGTTGAAGGTGGAATTATTTGTATGATCTACATTCCCATGAAGGAGCAAACGGCAGACATCTTTACAAAAAGGCTTCCTGGACAAAGTTTCGATGTGTTCATTTTTATGTTGGACAATAAATATTTATGATCTAATTTGGATAGTGTTAAAATCTCGAAATATTTTAAAATATCTTAAAAGATAATTTTGTTAAAACACAATTGAATATTTTAGTTACAGATAAATTGTTTCATTTTTTAAAAATTATATCTTGATTTTTAAGAATATTTAAGTTTTTTTTATTATTATCAGTTTGCATTATAAATATAGATGCTGTGAATATGTTTGAATTAAATGAGAAATATACATTTACATCCGATCTTCACTTGTTCCTGTTACATAATAGCTGGCATAACTTCTTTTTGTTTTTCAAGTTTTATATAAATTTGATTTTTTCTGTCAAAATTGTGACTATTATAGCATAAAGAATAGGTGAAGTGATGTTCTATGCCACCGTTTTATGTGAGGTAAATTAAATGTAATTGTCCCAAGGGAGACTTAAATTCAACACCAAATTTTCTATATGTTTGATTAAATAGAATGAGAATTGATTCTTTTTATTTTTGTGTTTGATTGTGTCAAAAAATGTTAATGAAATGAAATCGATTCTTAAAGGAGAAGGAATCAATGATTTTATTCTTATCTTAAATTTTATTTTTTAATTTTATCCTAACCTTAAATATAACCTTGAACCCAAATCCCAAAATCTTAAATCTCAAAACCCTAAATCTCAAATCCTAAATCCCAAAACCTTAAACCCTAAACCCTATTTAGAAAAATAATAATTTTAATCCTAAACCTTAACCTACAAATATAACCTAAAACCCTTAACCATATTTAAAAAATAATAATTTTAATCATAAATTTTAACCCACAAATATAACCCTAAACCCTAAATCTCAAATTTCTAAAATCTTAAACCATATTTAGAAAAATAATAATTTTATTCATAAATCTTAACCCATAAATATAATCCTAAACCTTGAATTCTAAATCCTAAATCTCAAAACCATAAACTTTAAACCCCAAATCTCAAAACCATAAACTCATCCCACAAATATAATCCTAAATCCTAATTGAAACCCCAAATCTCAAATCACTAAACCTTAAATCCTAAATCTTAAACCTCAAAATCCTAAATCCTATTTAGAAAAATAATAATTTTAATAATATATTTTCTTTATAAGTAATAATTATTTAGAAAAATAATAATTAAATGATATTATTTAACCTTTATTAAATATAGGGATATTAAGGTAATATATAATGTTTTTCATTCCATTCTAATTGTAAACTAAACACTGTAATACTGATTCCTTCTTTGATTCTAGTGATCAAATCAAACAAAATTGTTTTCTTTCTATTTCATTCTCATTCGGATTCTGATTTCATTCTATAAACCAAACGTCATCTTAAATGTTACATCACATGTGCTAAGTTTTGATTCGGTTAGTTCCTCCTCAAGTCATGTATCATAGGACATCCTTAAAATCAAAATATTTATTTATTATTTCTTTGGTTCAGTAAGATATCGATGTAATTTATGTATAATTAGTGAAGCCCTCTCAGTTTTTCAGTTCTTTCTCGAAGGAAAAAGTTTCAATTTCAGCTTATTTTGTGTTACTTTCACAGTTTTCCTGAAAAGGTGCTGGTGGGCCTGGATATGTTATTTAATAAACAGTACTGAACTTTATAATGATTGTTAGCCTTGTACGGTCATTATTTTGGGTCTGATGATGCATTTCTCAAACCAACTCAAAAGGAAGTTTTCAAAGTGTCGAAAGGATATTGGTCTTTGCATGTAAAGTCAAGCAATTCATGAAAATCATATACGCCTCTCAGCTTTAAGCGGATGGACACGTTATGATCCCGTGATGGAGGTTCATCTTATCACCAATTCTGAGACATCCATTTATCAAACTCAAATTACTTGCCATGCTTACGTGTCACTAAAAGCTTGCAATTGACACAAAGGAAGCAATAGAAAGTTCATGAACAATTCATAAATGCCAGGTGTTTTTCCTTCTGCTCTAATTTTAATATATTTTGGTTTTATTTAGGATGTTTAAAAAATAACCAATCAAACCCAATTCATTTTTATAATTGTGTGTTAGTTTTGTATCGGTTTAGATTTCAATTACAAGGAACTAATCCACTTTAGTTGGATTGGTTTCGATTTCCCAAAACCTAATTAAAACCGTTACAACTCAATCAATTTATATATTCATTCATTATTATTAATAAGTGAACCTAAAAAAATATTATTGATTATTTTTTGTTTAGTTTATACAATTCATAAAAAGTTCTATTTATACTATTTTATTAGTCTTTTTTTAAGATATTATATGTTAATAGTAGATTTAAAACAATTCAGATAATTACGTGATATATTTAAAATAACACGTGAGTGGTATTATTATTTCAAATATATTACTTAATTATCTAGTTCTAAATTTATCATTGATATATAACACCAAAAGAAGGAAATTAATAGAATGATATAAATAAAACTCTTTACATGTTAGGTGGTGTATAAATGAGACAAAATAAATGCAATAATTTTATCGTATTTTCGTAGGTTCTCTCGTTAATAATAGAGTATTATTTATTTTAACTAAATAAACCTAATATATATCCTCCATTTTAATTGTTTAAACTAATTATTTTTCGCACATATACATAATTGACTTGAAAACTAAAATTTTGCTTTATTATACCTAATATTTAGACTTTATATTATAATATAAGCTTAGTTGAGCATACAACTAAATTTATATATTAAAAACATAAAAAATAACAGAATAATGAACAAATCAAGTGGTTTATTTACTATAATTAATAACCCTGTGATGAAGATTGTTGATCAGTAAGTATGGCATGTTGACAACTTAATCTTAGACAACGTATGCTTTAGATCCCGTATCTGAAAATTGCTTATAAAAATTTAATTTATATATGCTTTTTTTTAATAAGCTTTAAAATATACAATGAAATCTCACTCGATATTCAAGGTTAGTTGAGATTATTGGACAGATCGGTTTTAGCATCACTTTCTGATACTCTTTCAAATTATAATGTATTTCGACTAATCAATACTTACACGTATGAGACTTTATTTAGGGTAATGCATACCCTAAATAGTGTAGAGTATAGACAATGAATTGCCCTTTTGAGTATATAGAATCTAAGTACTGTTTATATTTGTTAATAATAATTAGCTGCCGAATTCTTCATAATGGGAGATTTATTTGATAATTAAGTAATGTTGTCGCATGATACTAAGCAAGATGCAGACATCATCCTGAGATAATGGTTTCTTGAGCATTACCCACTTAGTAACATTAGCTCTTTTAATTTAATTAACATTTAACTTTACACGAAATCTCTTATGACTTAAATTTGAATTCTGTAAGGATTGAAAATGTTAACTCATTGTTTAATCAAAATCATCAAGTCTCATAAATTTGGTATTATACTTAGGAAGCGAGCTGTAACAATCAAAGAATTTAGTAGGGATGGTGAGTTTAGGTGGGTAAAACATTATATTACTTTGTATATGTTATTCATTTTCTACTTATTTTGGCTAACGACTTATGCTTCTTTCCTCTTGTTTTATATGTTGAACTTACAAGTGATCTGTCTGTAAGAATTATTTTTTCAGTTTTAAGTTGCACTATTCAGGGTAAGGGAAAAAAATACACTTTATGTTTTAAATTACAGTTTGGAATGGTTTGTAAAAAAAATGTTTTGTTAGTCTTAGAAAGGGGGAAAACCAAAATCCAAACACATTATTGAAATAACATTTCACTACAAACATTTTACAAACGATTAGATGGAATGAGACAGCTCTGCAAATAATCATAATGCACATGAGTACTATCGCTACATGAACTGACGTTGATGATAACATTTTACTACAATTACTTATCGATGGCCAAAAAATATACATGGTTCAAATGATGGCACCGTTAGAACATCTGTATCTTTTGTGCACCTGTTCCAAGATTAGGTGAATTCCCAATTTAAAAATAACAATTATTATTTTTTAATAACTATACTACTACAATTTGAATCTCATATCTTTTATATATTTAAGACAGTTGATAAATTGTATTGATTTATAGTGGGACCACTTATTGTGAAATAATTACTCTATTAACAAGTTATTTGGGTTACTTGATATATATATTAATTATTTAATTTATGTGTTTGATAATTATTGGTTGAAAATTTTAAAATGCAGTGTGGAAGTTAACATACGTAAATTTCAACTGATGATAAATTGAAATGCAAATTAAGTAGTCTCAAGCATTACATGGTATTCCTGTAGCAATTGGGCATTTTCAGAAGTTAAAACATATAACTTCGTATGAACTCTAGCCAATTGATTTGCTAAGATTCATTTAAGTTTGTTTAACTTAATGATAAGTCACCAGAATAGTAACTTGTTCATTCGGTTTCAGTGAACCCATCATCTAATCAAATAACAGAGAATGAATGAGATGAAAAGGAAAAAAGGGACAAAATGAAATGACCATGACTAGTATGCGCTCAGGAACAATCACTCGGTTATTATTATTATTATTATTTCTGAAAGACTCAGCGTTACCCTTAGAAGATCATGAGACGCTGGATTTCATGACATAACGTGATGTAGATGGCTCGATAATAAGGTAATGAGGTTTAATATGGTGGTCACAATTTGTGAATTGTAAGAAGACACGTATCATTTGAATTTGATTAGGTATAGCGGCTTAGCGCTAAAACTTATTGCAATAGGAATGAAAGATAACGTCTATGTACACGAAGAATGACGCACACACCGGTTCACGTATTTTTATTTACTTAAGAAAAAATAGTAATTTAAATCCGTTATATTTAAAAAATATATATTTTAATTTCATATCTATTAAGTAAAGTAGTATGAGTCTAAACAATGTAGTAAAAATTTATTTTTATAAAAATAGTACAACATTATAATTATATTATCTTTACAAAATGTATTTTATTTTTTTATGTAAAAGTAATAAATTTATGTTATATCACTTAATAAGTACGAGTTTAAAGTGTATTTTTATTACATTTAATAAATTTGGACGATTCTTCTTCCTTTATTTATATTTTCCATTAAGATGGTCATTCTTTTGAGTTGCATGCATGTTACTCATTCTACTATTAATCCAATTGTTTATTATTATTGTTGTTATTACTATATATTGATGTTAATATAATGTACTAAATTACTACCGTTGGAGTTCATAAATTTATTACTTTATGACTTTGTGAGGGAGAAAGAAAGAAAGAAAAGAATACTAAATATATAACGTATTTAGAAAAAAAATAGATACAGAGCACAATAGGTCTCAATAATATGTTTATGTTTAATATTTTTTATAAAATAGCGTCTAATCTCATGAGTCACTTTCTCATTCTTTATGTTTATGTAGTGTATAGTTAAAGTTTGCTTATTCTATTTATACTCCTTCATTAGTATTCCAAGTTCCAGCTAAGGTTGAATTTTAGAGCTTGAGATACTTATTTCCTTAGAAATAGACAAGTCCTATCAGTCCCAAAAAAAAAAATACAAGGTCCTATATTTCAAATTTGCGAGTAGATGTTTTCAGTATGCAATTTTTTTTTTTGGTCATAAATAAAAGCCCTCTGGACGGAAGAAATGGTAATCTTATTTTATCACCTTAATCATCGTCTTGTAAAATGAGACTAAACTTTGAGCAAGTATGAGAGGTAGATGTTGCTTAAAAGCAAGGATGTATTCAATTTTAAAGCCGCGATCTCCTATATGTAGCACAAATTGGACTATCTCAAAACCAATATATGTATCTTTGCAGGGTATATTATCTTTACATACGTAGTGTGGAATTTGTGAGAGTTAGAGAGAGAAAAAGAGACCTGTAGCAAATTAATTTTAATTTTTTTTTACCATGGTTTATCTTATTAAGCTAGCTAGGAATAGAGTGGGGACACTAATTACATAAGACTATTGGTTAGTCTAACTTGTGAAAAAAGAATTGCTGAGACAACCTCTTATGTTAATTTTCTTTATTTGAAACACTCTCATATTATTATGTTTTTATTGGTAAGAAACTGTGACAATAATGGTAAGCTAAAAAATTAGTTTATATTCGTGTTAATTATAATATATCACGTTATAGAATTTTCTTAAAAAATAAATAACTTCCTTATCTTTACAATTATTTTGATATATATGATATCATAAATTGATTGAATATAAATTTGTGTTATTGAAATTATTCTTAGTTTTTTCCCTAAAAAAAAAGGAGACGACTGCGACAATCAAAGGCAGATCAAAGTATCTAAGTGATGGTTTAGCGAGAATATTTATTATTATTATTATTATTATTTTGTCTATTTGATGCACTCGCTTTCTTAAAAACAAAAAAACAAAAACAAAAGATCATTAAAAGTGACGCGAGCAATTGAGAAACAAAAACTTTTTATATGGGATAGCATTAAGATCACAATTTTTTACTTCATTTTTTAATTCTTTTTAATCTTGATAGTTAAGATTTATATCAAAGTAGAGAGAGAAAATAAAATAGATGAGAAAGCTACTATTTTAAATCTCAAGTGATGAGATAATGAAGTATATAAATTAATAAAACATCTTGTTTGATATGAAAAAAAAATTGACCGGTTTTAAATTTATTATTAGATATAAATATGATTATGTTTATATAAAAATTTATATTATAAAATAAACATTTAGATCATGCATTAATCAAATTTTTAACGCATTTATAAATTTATGTTGAAAAGTTATTTATCACGCTTTAAAAGTTATATATGTTTTTACATATGAGGTAAGGGCGTAGGTAGGAATCTCTTTAAAATAGAGCGTGGTTTGTAATAATAAAATTTGATAATTCAGATATCACATGCAATAATAAAAATTAATAATTTTCATAATTTAGTTATAAAAAAATAATAGAATTTCTTTCAATAAGTTAATACTCTTGAAATTTTTTGCAAATTGTAATAATTTTGAGCATTAGTTCATTGATATTACATGCTTAATATATTATAGTAAAATAAATTGTCAATAAAATTAAATAATATATTGTTTAATATCTATACAAAAAATCAAATGAAGTTAAAGCAATTAAATATATATTATAATAAATATGTAAAATTTTCAATGTATTAAAGAAAAAATTGAGACGAAAACATTATAATATAATTAACAAGAATTTATTTTTAAATTCAAAAATACTTAGTGGGCGAGGAAACTAAATCAAAAAACTGTTTGTCGGTATGTAAACATTTATTATTGTAATAGAGGATGATTGACTTAAATTCAATAAAGTTAGAGGAAAAGAAAAAATATATATATACGAAAATGTTAAATAATTACTTAATATTACCAAATGAAATAAAAGTCTAAATGATAAGGTTAAAAGATGCCAAATCCTTACCATTATATTAAAGAAAGACCATAAGAATTGTATATTAGATTAAAAGAAAAAAAAATGGAACTTTAATTTAATATGTAGTATCATAAAGGCAAAAGAAGTTCAAACAAATCATAGAATTGAGAGGTATTTCTAAGCTCTCTTTTTGTAAAATATGACTATACATTTATAAATACAATATTAAAAAAAATACCCAAAAACTAGTGGGAGGCATTATTATATATATTTTTTAATAAAATACAACAATACATTCGTAAATACAATCCATGACATTTTTTTGCCAAGAAATTCAGATGTACTCGTTCCCCTATGATGATCATAACGTGCCTCTTTTCCTACCATAAGGTGAGTACAGATGATATTTACGTATAAAATAAGTTATTTTATTTATTTAAATCAAAATCAATCAAACTCAATCCTATTTAATATTATTCTAAATTATTAAAATGTTTAGGTTAAACAAAAAAAACTATAAATGAAAAGGTTTGAAATTGAATTTTATCTTAAACTTTTAAAAATTAAAATTAAAAATATTTTATTAAACAAGTGACACAAGTTTTTATTTTAATTTTTCAAAATTAAGCTAAAAGATGATTGCAAACAACTATTTCACTTTTTACTTAGAAATTGAAAAAAAGGTGTAATTTGATTTCTAATCACGTGTATAAATAATATAATTATTTATAAAAATTTAATTATAAAACATGAGTTAAATATTGCCCGAAAAATCAAAAGCCAAGTATTCTTTTTCTTTATTTGTACAAATAAAATTAAATTATTATTTTTTTCCCTAAGAGAAAATTAAATTATTTAGTAGACACATAAGAACACTGCAATGTCAATATAAAAGCGACGGCAAACAGAAAAAGGGTGACCTATGTAAAGTCGTCTAAGTGTGGGTCATGGCCTTTCATAATCGCAACACTATTCGAACTTTTTTTTCTTTTTTTTTTCTTTCTATTTTGTATTTTTGTTGACTATAATTTATTTTATTAAAAAAGAAAAAACGTGCATTATGCTTCGCAAATTTCCACGTAGAGTCGGCCATCTTTCATCCATTATTGGGTTTATTTCTAGTAGTCTCTTAAAATAAAATAAATAGAATAAGGTGGGAAAAACAAGAAGAAAAATAATTATTATTATTATCATTGTCGAGGAAAAATATTAATATTAAAACAATTTTAATTTTTTTTTTAAACTTAACAACATAACATTCAAACTTTATAAAAATAATTTTTAAAAAAAAACTATATAATATATGCAATAAAACAAACTAATAAATGAAGCAAATGAGTACTAGCTACGATTGGCCACATTTGTTCCCTTTGAAATATTATTCAGTTTTGCGTGAAAATACATAATTATGAATTAACACAAATGATAATATTAGGCACTTTTGTACTTATACATAATATATTGTATCATGTTTATAAATATACTTATAGTATATAATTTATTAAAATATTAAAAAAATTATTATTAAATTTTATTTTATTTAAAATTATAATATTTTTATTATTACCTAAAACAATTAAACATATCAATTTTTCTTGCACATTGCATTAAAAAGTTTTTCTTTTTCCTTTTCAATCAAAATTAAGCCTAATTCAAAATATGAAAATTTAGCAAGTGGTTTTTAAGTTAATGCTCTGAACACTTTATTGTGAAAAATGGGACAAATATCAATTTTTGTTTACCTTTCATAAGGTTCGAAGCATGGAATCTACTATCAATCATTTTATTATATGATATAGAGAAAAATATTGTATGATGCTTTTATTTTTATGAAATATTATGTTTAATTAATTATGTTATAAAGTATATTATTTAATATTTTTCATAATAAAAAGATTAATTAGTTAAAGATTTTTAATATTTTTGATAATCATTATATTATTAATTTTAATAAAAAAAATAATATTTAAAAATATCAAAATGTTATCTCAAAGCACTTTTTTTAGTAAATAAAATGATTAAAAATCATTATTTATAAATGACACTTTCTATTTAAATAAAGTAACTAATTTAACTATTCATTTTATAATAAAGTCAACAAGATCCAACATAACACGACGTGATTTTTACCTCTTCTTAAACCAAAATTTATACCAGGTGTAAAAATCCGTCATTTTCCCTAGAAACAAACAAGCAGCCAAAAAGTTTTACATGGTTAAATGGTTCGCGTGGCCTTGTACAAGCCAAGCAATAGAGATAGAGACCCCGTGAAGCCCATATAATTAGATTGTACGTTATTGGTCTCGCAAATACGTAAAAGGTGAGTATTTGGGGAGTACGTGTCACTTAATCACGTTGTTGACAGCTGATATGAAGTATGAACTTAGAAAAAGGCAATACGAAAATGAAAATGATATGTATATGTAGCTTCTAAGTATAATTGGCCTATATCCATTTTAATATAAATAAGAGACAATTGATTATATATTTTATAAGTTGAAAAGAAAAATACAAATTATATTTAGGAGTTTCAGAACCTTCCTGCGTTACGTTTTTAAATTATTTAGCTTAAGACTTTTTTTTTAAATAATGTTATAAATTATTGGTTACTAATTCGTTGAAAAGTGAGTAATTAGAAAAAAAGGTTAATTTATTTTTTATATATTATTTTTAAACAAGTGTTTATTTTATACACCATAAATATTTATAATTTAATTATTAAAATTATTAGATTTTAAATAAATAATTTTTAATTCTGATATTATATTAAAAATTGTTAAAAAATCTAATTCTCTTAAAATCGAAGTATCATTAATATTTTTATATATCTATCAAACATTATGATTTGTGATAATCTTTCCATTAAGTTGTTAAAGTTAATCAATTTTTTTTTTAATTTTAATTTTTAAACGTTTATATAAAATAAAAATAAATTAAGTTTATTATATTTAATAAAATTGTATTTTAATCTATTATCTACTAGTGATAATATAAGTCTATTATTATTAAAAAAAATTATTTTCTAAATGGAATGTAATTATGTTATTTTATTTTTTTTGGTCGTAAATATAATGAATTTAGTTTTATTTAATAAATTTATATTTTCTTTATTTTTTATCTAAATAAATTTTTTTAAATAAGAATTAAACTTGAAGGGAAATTATATATGTATTTTTTATTATATGTTTTGTATTTATGGACAGTGATTAAGTTATGAGACAATAGGTAGCCAAATTTTCTTAAAACAGAGAGAACACGTAGACATATTGATAACAGAGGACGGCACCGAATCCTTTTGACCTGTGAATGGTTTCTTAAACCTCTCTACTAGATCTCCATTCCTATATATACTTATTACTACCTTCTACTAAGGAGCCTACGTCTATTTCTCTCTCTTTACAATCTTCACCTGCATTTAATACCAAAACCAATCAACACTAAAACAGAGTAAAAATACCTATTGAGAAGAAGACGAAGAAGAAGAAGAAGAAGAGTATGGGAAGAACACCTTGTTGTGATCATAAAAATGGACTCAAGAAAGGACCTTGGACTTCTGAAGAAGATCAAAAACTCACTGCTTACATTCACAACCATGGTTATGGCAATTGGAGAACACTTCCAAAGAATGCAGGTATTTCATTCATTCATTCATATATATATATATATGTATGTATGGCTTTGGTTAATTATATTAAATTTTTTATTTTTATTTTGTTATTTGTGTTTAGGTCTTCAAAGATGTGGAAAAAGTTGCCGACTTCGTTGGACTAACTATCTTAGACCTGATATTAAACGAGGAAAGTTCTCTTTTGATGAAGAAGAGATCATTATTCAACTTCACAGCATATTAGGCAATAAGTAAGAACTATATATATATATATTCCCATATATTATTATATATTCTCTTTAAACTAACTTTTGAAAATACATAAATAATTTAGCTTGGTCTATTAGTAACGGAAACACCATTTTTGGTGTATCATAATGTTAAAAAAAATTCTAGTGAGAATTAAACTCCTTAATTAGTAATATTCTTTAATTAACATTTCTTATTTTTTTTTAATTTTTATTTTATTTTAGGTGGTCTGCCATAGCTGCTCGGTTACCTGGAAGAACAGACAATGAAATAAAAAATTACTGGAATACCCACATAAGAAAGAGGCTTCTAAGAATGGGAATTGATCCAATAACACATAGTCCTCGTCTTGATCTTCTTGATCTCTCTTCAATTCTAAACAATAGTAGTACTTGTTTTTACGACCCAAATAATATTCAAACGAATATTTCAAGATTGATTGGTAATTATTTCCAACAAGTACCACAAGTGAACCCAGAACTACTAACACTTGCTACTTCTCTCATGTCTTCTCATTCTCAAAGAGATCAATCAAGTAACGATAATATTAACAACCCAAATTTCATCCACCAAAATTCTCAACAAACCCAACTTTGCAATTCCCAAGTTAATCCACAACTATTAATCCAATCTCATCAACCCCATGTTCATCAAGAAAGCCCATCACCATCCTTCTGTGATATTATTCCTTTTCCTAATAACGAAGCACAATTACTATCTGATTATCCAAACATTGTTGAGCTGTCCCAAAATTCTCAAATGAGTTCTGATCAATATTGGCAAAGTAATGGAATGTCTGAAGAAGTCTATGTTCCTAATAATCTACAAAGTAATTATTTTGTGGATGATTATAGGAACCAGAATTTCAGTTTCAGTACTGCAACTACTACTACTACTACTACTACTTCAGTACTGTCAACGCCTTGCTCAAGTCCAAAGCCATTGAACTCTAATTCAACAACGTATTTCAATAGTTGCAGCAACAGTACCACAACTGAAGATGAACGTGACCAAAGCTATTGCAGCAACTTTTTAAATTTTGAGATTCCAGATCATATGTTTGATGTTAATCTTGAATTCATGTAATATAATAAAAATCGATCAAAATGATCCAAAAGTTGCATGTGTTGATTTAATATTATATATACGTTGTGAAATTTTCTAATAATTAATGTATTTTTCACCTTTTTACTTTCTTTCTTTTTTTTAATAATTATTGTTTTACATTTTTTTATTATTTTGTTCGTGCTAGGACAATGTCAATTTTCCTTTTCAATCCATTCGTATCCACAAGTTATTGCTAACCTTGGAATGTATATATATAAGTATGTATTAACTTGAGTGTTTACGTTTTTTGTAAATAAATACAAATCTATGTATTTATATGCCAGTGTGGATGGTTACAAAAATTGTATACATTTAATAATTTTAAGCTTAACACTTCGTCCAAAGGGAAATTATAAATAAGTTTTTATTCTTTATATTATGTTTTTTATCAATTAAATTTTTCTTTAATTTTTATTGGATATTTATTTTCTTTAAAAAAAACTAAATTAATCTAAAAAAATTATTAATTTAAAATATCTTATAATTATATATTTTAAAAATAATGAAAAATTTATCATTATAAATATATATAGATAGATAGATATATACGGTGGAGGAGAGGACAAATCTAAGTAAAGAAGGCTCAATTATAGCAAAGTTAAAAGGCTGAGCTCAAAGACAAAAAACAAAGGGACAAATTTTCTACATTTGATCCCAAAACTAAAAAAAAAATACAAAGTGTGACAAAACACGAGAGAGAGAGAGAACGAATCCAACATGATATGAACCAAAAAGGTAAAATCGAGGGAGAGCAGTGACTGGTTTCACAGATCCCAACAGTACGTATAAAGTTCTGGCGAGTATTTAGAAGTGACACCTGTGTTGCTAATTGCATTTTTAATTACTAAAAAGGTGGAGGATCGTTTGCAAAGAAAGAATCACTTTATCCCATAGTTAAGGAGGAAGCAATTTAATTTCTTTATTTTGTAAAATAAATACTTTAATTACATATTTTGATATAAAATATATAATTTAATTATATTTTTGAGTTATTTTTTTAAAATTAAAATGTTAATTTTGAATTGAAATAGTTAAAGTGAGTATTGTTTTCCGTAAGTACTAGATATTAGAGTTCTCATATTTCTATTGATCATATTTAATTTTACATGTTTATTATCGTATGGAAAAAATTTGTATGTAAATTTTGAGTCATTAAATATTTAAATAGTTGAACGCATTATTGTAACACACTAATACCCAAACTTAATTACGAGGCACTCAAAATAAAGTTAGGAGTTTGACAAAATGTGTACGAATTATATAATTTTATTTTCAAAAAAATTAAAATAATTGTGAAACAAATTAATATCAGCCTATCAATTTGATATCTAATTAATTTAGTATAATATACATTTCCTAAAATTTCTAAATTTGTTAAATTTAATTAAATTGATTAACCATATTATGCTTACCTATAACAAAACTTAACCTTTTAATTTATTTAACCCTTAACCTCTATTTTAAAAAGTATAATTTGGTACCTAACTTATAAAAAAAAATTATAATTCTTTATCAATCTTTTTATTATATAATTAGTATTACAATATCATTAAATCAATTTAACAAAAATTAAAATTTAGAATTAAATTTATTAAATTTAAAAATATTAAGACAATTTAAATTAAATAGTGTTGGTTTAAATAAGATACTAAAATAAAAAGGGGGGGAAAAGGTATATAACAGAGATAACTTTAAGTAGTGATTAGGGATGTTAAATAGACACTCATGGCACAACCCATTAAATATTTGGAACGAGACGTTAGTAAAAAAAGCATCACAGCACGACTTGTAAACGACGTTTATTTATTTTTACTTAATGTTATGTCTTTCTTTGAATATGGTTAGTAATTACATATCAACAATGCACGCATAATTAAGAACAATGTATTTGGAAGCATGTTTTCACACATCATAAAATTGGTTGTTTTTAATATGCATGCTAGGTTAAAAATGATGGATTTTGGTTCGTTTTTGAGTACGTATATTTATGAATTTTACTTGGTATTTTTGGAAATAAAAAATATTTTTTTTTGGTACCTCACATCACATTTGATGGTATCAATTATGCAAGAAATTCAGGTTCGTGTGTCAAATCAAGTTTTTGTAGAAGCAACGAACAAGAACAATAATAGATAATACGAATAGAAGTCGAACTAATAGATGTAATAATGATTTTATTTCTTTCAAAATTATAATTATTTTACTAAATAGTGAATTGTTTACTACTAAGTAGTTGACTTAAGCAACAAAAGGCATTACCACATACATACGGCCTCTACATGTGTTTATCTTATTATATCATGTGTTATACATGCTCTATTGTTGTGCTAGTATAATTTGAGTTTGAATTATGTATGTTACATCATACTATCGCTTAAACTCTGATGAGAATGTTTTTATATTTCTTATATATTTTTCAGTTCTCATATAATATATGTTATGAAATGTTATCTGTATATTTGATATTATATCATCATTATTTCTACTGAGTGTTCTATTTTAAGCTTAATTTTATCTTTTTTGCTACATGTGGGGACGAGGTCGTTAAGAATCTATATTTTCTTACCCTTATTGTATACCATGTCGTGGATTCATTCAATTAGTATAAGAACAAGTACACCTTTTTTGGACTTAACCACTCCAATGTCGATAATATCCTCGGTGGGTTTAATTCTTTTAGACCTCTTGTAATGCGTGACTTATACCAAATATATATATATATAGGTTAGCTAAACCATTACATACAATGAAATGCCAAAATTTAGCAACTCATCTTATCATAAAAAAAATGAACAAATTGTACATGCATAATCTCTCTAAAAAATAGGTTATCTCTCTAATATATATATATATATATTAAAAAACAAATAATATAATTTACATACTATAATCCATATAACCTACAAAATTGTGAGAAAAGACTAATTAGAAAAGAAAATTATAAGAAATAAATCCTTAAAAAGTCATTGCATTTTCTTCATTTTATAAGGCATATATCTTGAAAATTTTATTTAATGATTTTGATTAAGGCATGAAAATAATTTTGTAATTTCTTTGCAAAATCTTAACATTCGATTCCTTTCATGAAATCAAAGTTATACATTATTTTTGAATCTCTCTTCTTTTATAAGTATGCGAATTTATTAGTTTATTTTTAAACATAAATTCTATTCGTATATGGATTAATACGAGTGTTTGAACTTATAGGATTCAATGTTCTGAGAGTATTGACTTGTAAGGATAGAGTTGAAGTGAATTAAAATTTATGACATTGAAATTGGTTAAATTTAAATTAAAATATTTTTGAAATGAAGTATGAAAATGATTTTCAACTAATCATTATTATAAATTATGACTGTTTAAGAAATTGAAAATAACTTATGCTTTAGATTTTAATTATGATCTTAAAAGAGATTAAAAAACATGAGACATTTTTATGTTATGTTTTATTTTATTTTATTTTTAAGTTAATTTTTGATTTTATTTAGTTATAATTTTAGTTTTTGATTTATTTTTGTTATTTATTTTTAGTTTTTAATTTAGTTTAATGTTTATAAATATTATTACTGAAAATCTTTATAAGACTTAAACTCATTCACTAGAACAACCTATAGGTTTAAAGACTTATTATATACGCTAAATACAAGCATGTCAATTTAGAGAAGAGATTTAAGATAGTTTGACTTTTAGTTTTTATCACTTCTTTTGCTAAGAGATTAGGAAGAAGTTAATTGAGAGTTGTGGCCTAAGTTGTTTTCATCTAAAAATATCATATGTTATTTTTTTATTTTTTCACTTTATTTTTACAACGATTGCATACATGATCGTTTTATTTAAATTATTAAATTATAAATTGATAAAAATTTTAAAAAAATAATATATTCATCCTTTTAAATTAATTATATCTATATTTTATAAACCTTCAATTACAAATGAGATAATTGGTTTCATCAAGCTTTATAGAAAAAATTGGATTAATAGGCATTATTGGTAAGGTGCTTGAATTTATATTGAAGAAAAGATTGTATCGATATAGTTAATAAGTATGGTCACTAATGATGACTGATCTTGAACAGAAACTATAGGATCATCCTCCATGATTGGAAGCTAGAACGCTAAAGCAGAATTAAGAACCATAAACAGCAAAGCTCTAATACAATGATAACAAGAATTAAAAGAATGGATTCTGAAAGGAAGTGAACCTTTCATACATTTATTTGAGTGTGTACACTGGTATATAAAGCCAAGGCTATATATAGTTTGTTATAAACAATTCACTCATTATAATATAATATAATTTGTTATTAGTAATATCATCATTAATGCTAACAAAATTCGATATCAATAATAACATGTTGATATTTATGCATTCTAATAAATTCATAAGGTGTGTTAAGAAGTTTGGTAATTAAGCATAATTTATTATAACATTAGTAATATAAGATACCAAAAAGATATGTAAACTGTCTAGGTAGACGCTCAGAGACGGACACTTAACTTTGTTATAAATGTTTTAGTATTGATATACAAATTAATGCCTCTGAGAGAATATTATTTTCCAAACTTTATAGGAAAAATCATGATTTTGGTGTCGGTAATATCTCTATGATTATATATGACCTCTAATGCTAGCTAAAGTCGTTTTGATTAAAAGAAGATCGGAAGAATGAGAGAAGAATAATAATTAATAAAGTTATATAAAAGTGTCACTATATTTATTTAAAAATAATTAAATGTGAATTGTTGATTTATATACACACAAAAGGTTGTAAAATATATAACATATTAATAATTAAAGGTTGTAAATGTCCTTTAATTGAAAACTCTTTATATTTGTAAGGCATAATTTTTTTTATAAATGTCAAATTTTTTGACAAAAACATTAAAATAAAGACTACAACCTAGGAAATTTAAGGAAGAAAAATAATTAATAAAGTAAAAAATAATAATGGAATCATATATTCCTTTTATATAACAATATATATTCACATATGCCCCTTTGTGAGCCGGTGAACATGCTGCATAAAGTAAGAAAAATTCAAAAGTAAGAGAAATTCAAACTTCGACGGTGGGATGTGACTGAAATAAATATGTGCTTTATATTATTATCCAGTTATATATAAATCTTTGACCTAGAAATCAGCTCCTTTTTTTGTTTTTTGGGATATTCACTCATTTTCAGTACAAAAAGCTAATAATAACAAAACCTTATCAAATTTGTAGTTTTGAAAGCTGGTGAAGACAAAAATCAGCTTATGAAGACTCGAGTTCACCACTCATCGCTTAGTTTTTTAATCTATTTATTATTATTTTTTATGTAATACACTCACCACTTAATTTTCTTAATTTATTAATTATTATTTTTTATATAATACACTCATCAATAAGTGTATTAAACGAGTAATGCAAAATGTTTTAATTTGGTACTCTTCTCAAGTTCATGTAACTTAAAATAATTAGTTAAATTGATAAGTATGTGGGAATATCACTTTAAAGATCATGTACCTTAAAATAGTTAGTTAAATTGATAAGAATATGGGAATATCACTTTAAAATGTGGATCTTGATAATATAAAAATACCCAAGTATTATAGCATTTTCCTTATTAATACCATTGAAGAAACTCGGTTTCTACAAAAATCAACTCATCTAGCTAACGCCATCCCATCACCTAAACAAACAAACAAACAAAACTTGTATACTTTTGTCTTTCTCCACTTGTTATTGTGCCTCATTTGATCTTTTGCTCATATCACATCTTTGGCTACAATGTATATATCCTTCACTAATATTTTACGCAAGTTAAATTTAACGAAAAAATGCGTTATTGATCGATATAATAACTTTGATCAAATGAATGTTATAATATTTTAATATTATAATTTTAAAAATAGTGTCTATAAATTCTATAATTTTTTTTATTTTTAATACTAAATTACATAATTTTTTAAAATAATAAGATCAAAATAATTTGATTCAAAAAAATAAGATTAAAACGTTAGTTTTTATAAAACCATGTCTCTTAGCCCTCAATTAAAGTCTCAAAACACTCCTTAATACCTATATATATATATATATATATATATATATATATATATATTATGGGAAAAAATCATTGTAATATTTGCCGAATTAAAATCTAGCTAAGCTAGGTAGTTAATTCATATACGAAAGCTGCGAATTTTTTAGTTTAGGTGAATATAACCACACCTAACTCGTGAGAATCTAAGACAGCTTTTGTGAATAGTGGTTTTTTTTTTGTTATAATAAATTTTATTATTATAAAAAAATATAAAATATTTATTTTATTATTAAAATTGATTATATTTTAAATAAAATTATAATTAACTAAACATTTTTATAACATTAATAATTTATATTATAATATTTTTTTTATTCATTGTATTGCAAGATTAATTATAGTTCTTGTGCATTTATGGTACTACTATAATGTCAGGTCAATTCTTATGAGTCAATGAATTGCCAAAAAAAAAATTACCAAAATAATTTTTGCTTTAATTTGCCTGCAGCTATGTCTTCTTTACTCGCCAACGATTACAAGCTAGAAGCTATGCCTATAATGATGGGATCATATCATGTTCCCAAATCTCTACGCTAACGCAGTGGCTGTTGGGAGTAAGTTGATATATATATAATATGGCATTTCATTCTCTAAAAATAATATCTAGTCTATTTTTTATAAAATAGAGTAAAAAAAAATATTTAATAATTTTAAATTTTTTTAAAATAAATAAAAAATTATAAGGTATTTTAATGTAAAAGAAAATAATATCATTATTAGTTACGTTTGTAATTTTTTTTATTTAATAAAATAAGATAAATGATGAAAATATCCTCACCAATATCTATTTAATTTTAATTAAATAGAAATTTTTTTGTGATTCTGTTTTATAACTAAAAAGACTACTAAGTATCTTTTATATAAATAAAATGATTAATAAATATATTTTTTATAAATAAATAGATTAATTAATATATTTTTAAATTTAAAAAATTAAAGAATACTTTTACTCGCAAGAAATGACCCAAATGATATTTTTTCTATATATTAATGGGTAAAATGTGATACATATGATTTATACTATCTTATTTCAGTAATTGAGTTTTTTTATATTAGAAATAACATTATTCAAAAAATAGATTAAAAATAAATTATATTATTTTAATAATTTTTTATTTTTTATTAATTAATTACATATCTTAATTAATAAAATATATTAAAACATAAATGTTTAATAAGAATAAAAATAAAATTTAATATGAAATTATTTTAAAAAAATTAAACAAAAAATTATTTAAATATATATTTTAAATTTTGATAAAATTAAAAATTAATAAAATATTAAAATAAAAAACTGTGAATTAATAAATATTAAAATAAATATTTTATGATTTTTCATATTAATTATCACTTTATTATTGTTTGATTGTTTGATAGAAAAATAATATTTTTTTAATAAAAATAATAAAAATTATTTTTAATTGATCTTCTTACAATATATAATAGAAATGTCAATAAGAATATAATGTATTTGGTCTAATTATCGGTGTTAAATATAATGTAAAATGTTTCACCAATAATAAGAATGTTGATTCCTTCTATATCTTTTAAGAATATGCTACAATTATTTTATTTTTTTATATATTTGTATAATAATTTATTTATTTCATTTAAAATAAAAGATATTTTTAAATTTTACTTTATATTTATAATTTTATATATTTTATTTTAATATATATTATTATTTTGATTTCAATGTTCAAATAAATATAATAATAATATTATTATTTTTAATGAACTTAATTTATTTATTTTCTAATTACATTCTTATTCTACTAAACAAACATTACTTAAATGACATTATTTAACTTAATGGACTAAATGATACAAATACATCTTATAAGAGATTTACTTTAAAAAAATCTCTATGTTAATATTATTACTCCTAACTAAAAAAAATTTCCTCTAGTTTTTATATTACTAAGTTATTCGTAATGTTTCACTTTAATTAATCGAAAAAATACATCTTTTATGTTATTTGAGAAAAAACATATATGTATCATATTTTTAAATATGAAAAAAATAAATAAAATATAAATGTATTAAATAATTATAGATCATTTTATTAATAACTTAAATTTTTGATAGCGTTTGTTATGTAACAATTTTTAATATGGTATCAGAATTAAAATAATTTATTATGATATCAAAATTAAAAATTTTATATTTAAAATCTAATAAGCTCCATTATTAAATGTAAATTATTTAATATGAATGTTACACAGCTCATGTTAGGGGAAAAAAGTGTTTATTACGTGAAAGAAGGTTTAAGTAAAACTTCATTTATTATTATACTACGAAATTCACACTCCTCACTCATGTTATTTGCAAGCAAGTAGTGGAATTCTAATTACAATTTTGATTTATTTTTAAATAAAATAAAATATTAATTTTTTTTATCTTATTATTAAAATAAATAAATTTAGTTTTTATAATATTAAAACTATGTAAATTAAAGAAAAAAAATATAAATATAAACAATACTAAAAAAACACGAAAATGACACGTGCAACATGAGATGATGACATTAGAAGGATCAAATTGAAAATTTGAAATTATGAGAGCTCCCATGAAAATTATAACCATACAAGTCATCATATAAATTATAAAAATATTAAATTCTTAATGAACAGGTTTGGAAGCACGGGCTAAACCCTACCTTAGCTTTGGCTTAATTGGTTCATCAAGTTTTATAAAATACAAAAAATATTGCTCTTTATAACATTAATTCCTTTTATGTAATCTATATACATATGTAAAAGAATATAAATATTCGATAGAAATACTAAAATTTTATAAAAAAAATTAAAATATATTATGTATATTGAAAAAAAAATTATATATATTTTTGCATAACATTTTTAAAACTAATAAACAAAGAAAATAATATCGGAATATTTTCAGCTATATATACGTCAAAAATGATAATGAAATCGCTGAATTTGTGTAATTATACTGTATTTATCAGGCGCCACATTGACCTTTAATTTATCTTTTTATGATCACGATTTTGATACATGAGAAAAGGCTATAACCAAATAAAGAAAATTTTGGAGCTGGACGCGTGTCCAAATAATATATATATATATATATATATGTAGAGTCTATATATCTAGTTTGAGGTATAAAGCGGTACGGTTGGTTTTGACTACCAACCGACCATTAACACGTACACATGCATACATAGCTTTCTCCATCTTTCTCTTAATTTTTTTAAGATGATCTTCTTCTTTATCTCACCGCCCAAAGAAAAGTTCTTCAATGTTATGAATAAGTAAAGCTATGTATTAATTATAAAGTGTGCTCGTGTCTTTTTGCTCTCCCCTTTGTATTAATTCTTTTATGGAATTTTTTAAGAAATAATAAAATAATATATTTATAATTTATAATTATAAGAATAATATTTTTATAGTTAATAAAATATAATCTATCATATTATATCTAATTACCGTTAACAAAAAAACATATAATTCAATTAGATAGATTAAAATTAAAATATATATTTTTAAATTTATTTAATATTAAATTATTTATATTATTATAATAATATTTTAATTATTATAAATTTTTAATTTTAAAAAAATTATTATTATGCATGTATATATACATGCAATTACTTTAAATATTTTACGTATAATTAATACAAACCAAATATTAATGCTTTATAATATTATAGTTTTTTATATTATAAAATATTATAAATACTATTTTTTAGTTATTTAATTTTGTTGGATTATTCATCTAAAAAATCTTTACCCCGACTGTGTCTCTATATATGAGAAAATGTGCAAATGCCAAATTTGACCGTCGGTACATGTGTTTTTCTTTTGAAATGTGACGGCTTAAATTTGACCAAGAGCCATCTTTCGGGAGGCTTTGAAATGTTCTTTCCCAGGTGGGAAACCATTTGGATGCCTTATCTCTACTTTTGCTACAGTAATTGATGAGTGGAAAATGATTTTTTATGAACGTATATGACCTAAAACAACTCAAACGGGTGAATAATATTAAAGTCACATCAATTTAATTATATTTAAAATAACAGGTGGTAAAATATTTTTAAAAATAAAAAAATATTTATTATTTTAATAAAATTTAAATATATATTATATTATAATTAATATTAATAAAAATATTCTTATTACAACAAATAATATTCCTATAAATATTAATCAACCCCGTGTAGTATAACCAATATAATGTTACGACAAATATATTAGTATTATATTCTCTTTTTCGAACAAAAACAAGTGAAAAGTTAAAATAAGTAGCATAATTAATCTCAATGAGTTATTTTTTTTTTTTTGTAAGATAAGTGTTTAAAAAAGTTGAACGACTCGAAGTAAACGTATAATAACCCATCTCGATTCTCATATAACCTAAAACAATAATATATCTCATGCTTTCATTTTGATCTCATGTTATATCATAGTTTGAGTAATCGAATCGAACTTAAACCGTAGAATCTAAATCAAATGCGAATAATATTAAATTTAGATTAAATTTGAATCAATTTAAATAACTTAAAAAAATTGAATTAAGTTGAACTAAGTTCAAGTTAATCCGTTAACTTGAAATAAAATTTAAAAAAAAACATAACACATAAACATTATAACTTACATGTTAGATAAAAAATTAGAATCGAAGAAACATAATTCTTCATATCTTTTATCCAACTCAGTCTCACTCCCTCAACTCTATATTTATCCAACAACTAATAACAACTGTTTCTCCAACGGTAGTCATATGTTAATTGAAGCATGATAAAGTATTTTTTGTGTTATCTTAAAAATATGTTTTTCTTTGGTAAATCTTACTCATATATTTCTTTGTTTAGTGATTAAGAGAAATTTTATTGAGATTTAAAGTTATTTATTCAAACTATGAGTTTTCATGAATATACGAGAGCTTTTAACTTTTGCATGAAAGGGATTTGATGACATTTACTTTTGACGGATTTATTTAAAAATGGACTTCTTGTTTTAAGAATTAGGTTTCTTTAGTTTATATTTATCAATGCTCTTGTTTTACAATTAACTAATTATTGTAACAAAATATGTATGCGTGAGGAGTTGTATTATCTCTATAGATTTTGTTGTGTACGTGAATTGTTCATTCAGTATTAATTTATCATTTATTTAAAAGACTAGTTGCTGTAATATTATTTTCTTCATTTTTAGTATTTCATGTAATATTGTTTTAACTAATAATATTTAATCATAAAAAAATTCATTTATAAAAAAGTTCAATTAGCTAAAAACACATGCAATTAACAATTCAGGCTAGTTTCGACTAGTTTGGGCAAATTGTTTGAATTTAGTTTGGGTTCGAACTCATCTTTGATGGTTCAAATTAAATTTGAATTGAGTTAGTGTTAGATCAACTTGAACTGAATTAGATCAAGCCAACTCGAACTGGTCCAACTTGCACAAATTACCACCCCAACGTACAATTACTATAAGTTCCCAACCATCACTATTACTACTAACACAGTCGATTGTTGCTTGTAAATTTTTAGTAATTAAAAAAGGACCAAAACAAAGCAAAACTAATACTTTTTATAATGGGTATAATATATTATAATTATTATCCATATTAATTTTTCAAACTTGTTGTCTAAGTTTTAAGTTGTATCTTAAAAATATCTAAATTATCTAAATGGTAAACTTTACAATTTATCATCGAACTTTACCCATTTATACAATGTATAATTAAAAATTACTACTTAACTTATATGTTATAACAATATATCATTTTTGTTAAAATATTGATGGTACTTAACATGAAATTGGTTATATGCAATCAATTTATACAAATCTATCACGAAAGTTTATGTATAGCCTCTTAGTGAGCAAATTTGAAAAGTCTCATATTGGTTAAGAATAAATATGTGTGTTGTATTTTGGGTTATAAATAAAGTCTTCTTCCACCATTTGTAAACATCCAAAAATTAGTAAATCTTCATCTTTTTTGTAAGGCTAATTGATTAGCTCATTTTTGTCCAATTAGTTGTAATTTTAGAAATTAGCTCAAATGTCTGATGACCTAGATAACATTTATATCGAACCTCATTAAATTTATAATGTTTTTTTTATTTTTTGTTTTAATATTTCTGCTCCAATATCTACTTTAGTTTATTTTAGCATTATATTTCTAATAACATTATTTTGTCGGATTAGTTTGAATTCTATTCATTTAAATCATAAATAAATAGTAACTACTTATAATAGGAAAAATATATCCGATTTTCCTAACAAAACTTATATAAGTTGCAACAACTTTTTACTAAACTTTACCCATTTATACCCTCACCATCACTCTACTCAATACAACTCATTGAAATTCGGTGGTATAAATCCTCTTGATTAATTCTAGCTTATAATCCTTCGTGCAAAAATTGATCTCTTTGATTTTTGGGTTTGATTCTTATAATGATATTTTAGATTGGAATTGAAATTATGGCACCACTGATTCAAGATTTAAAATGTGAGAGGGAGTTTGAAAAAAATCAACTACGATGTATTTGACGAAATTAATTAAGAATTTAGATAATATTTGGTTTATTTTAGCTCACGGAGGAATCACTACTCTATTAAAATTACAAATATGACTCGGTTGATGTAGGTTTATGTTTGGTTTCCTTAAGACCTGAAAAAGAGTAACAAATATTAGAATCCAATGGAAGACCATAATAAGGGGTGATGCTTTCAATTAGACTCTGATGCTTAAGATAATTATGTGATCAATGAAGAAGAAGGTAAGGCTAAGTACGTCTCTTTTAGGGTTCCAAATGATTATGATTATATTTGAAATCAAAGTTATTCTTATAATTTTCTAAGAGATTCAATGTACTTCATTTAAAGATTTAATCATTTTTATAATGATTTGCATGAGCAACTTTGGAGGAGTTTTGAGATAATCATAATCTGTTGACAGCAAATAATGCTAACTGTTCATATTAGAATTGAAAATCACACATAATTATTCAATTATGCATGAAAAGGAGTCCTTTTGATGTTAAAACTCTATAAAAAAAGTAGTACTAGATACCAAGAGTAGAAACACTCCTTTTTGGAGATAGGTTAGATAATGTGTTGTTTAACTGAATATCATGGTGAAGATTGCTTTTGCTTTGGGAATTGGTATCTTAAGCCCGATGGGATCTCTAAGATAGTGGATATTATTTTACAGGTCCAAGTCCTGTGATATAAGAAGGAGTTATTTCTGATAGGTACATGATTGGTGGAAACTGCTAGAAGCTATCCATCAACATTTATCAAGGTTTAACCCTATAAAGGCTCATTCATGATTATGATTGAGGGATTGAGATAATCTATCCTATTATCAAACTTTATGGAAATATAATAAGTCTCTATCAGCATCTAAGAGAGTAATTTTTTAACTTGTTCTATGCATCTTTTTGGGGGTCTTGAGTACCATCTTAAATGAAATAGTATGATGTTGATGATTTTTAGCTTCTACAGTATGTATAGGCTTTACATTTTGAAACATAAACTAGTTTTATTTAGTTATTATATATTTATTTTATAACTAATAGTTACTAAATTATTAAAACATATATTAAGCTATTTGTTTAGAAAAAAAATAATGATTCTTTTAACACTAGATATATTATTGAAATTTAAGTTATTATTATATTATTACTATATATTATATATTTGGGGAGTTCCACCTGTTTCATTATTTATTTTACAACTAGTAGTTACTAAATTATTAAAACATATATTAAGTCATTTGTTTAGAAAAGAGTAATTATTCTTTTAACATTAGATATATTATTGAAATTTAAGTTATTATTATGTTATCACTATATATCATATATTTGGGGAGTTCCACCTGTTTCATTATATCTTTCATTGTTTCATTATAAATATATGTACAAAAATGATTGAAAAGGTACACATTATTATATAAAAAGCGTTCATTTTTACCCATATATTTGTCATGTATTAATGACACATGTAACGAGACACCAAAAATAAAACATGTGAATTGCACTCATATTTAAATGTACAGTTTTTTTATTTTATTTTAGTACTGATTTGATTTGTAGGTTACTTTGCTTTCCAAAATCACTTTAATCACTTTGCTTTTTAGTGACCTTACACAAATTTATTTTTTAAATGAAACACTTCAATTAATTTAGTTTTTTGTGACTTACTTTTGATTTCACCAAGCAAACAACCAATTAATTCTTTACCTTCTATTTTTTTAACAAATATATACTATTTTCACATTTATAAGTTTGACATTCATATATCATACAATATTTTTCTTTATTCTTTGTGATTATAATATACACACAAAATTTGAATATTTTAGTAAAAAATATCTAATTATAGAACAATATCTTCTATTTGATTCAATAGTTCGATAGGGAAAAAGAGTTTTTATGGCTTACAAATTTTATTTGGTATTTTCTTCGAATCAAGTTCATAAATCTGTAACTATCTTCAATTTTTTTTTATCATTTCATTATCAAATTGACTAATTTTCCTTTTGTAAGTATTACACATTATGTTTTCACATGAAAGTTTTTCTCAATTTGAAGTTAAACAATATAAATTGATATAAAAATATTAATTTTGAAAAGAAAAGTAACATGATGGGAGTTAATTGAAAGAAAAATAACTAAAGTACCATATTTTGAAAGTAAATGAACTTGAAGTGAGCCACTAAAAAGCAAAATAACTAAAACAATCCATATTGAAAGGAAAGTTATATATAAAGCCCTTGTCTCTCTAATTCTTCATTTCTAACGTTCTAGGTGCCCTCTGTTGTCTTGTATTAATCTAAAGTAAACAACATTCGAAAGAAATTATGACATATTCTTCATGGAAAATCTAATCTAATGAGAATAGACATAATAGTCTTTTTTTCTTTTTTGATCAATTTTATCAAAATAGATTCTAAAACTTATAGTTTCATACTTATAAATATTAAAATATTCATACAACATAATTTAATAAAATAAAAATAAGATTGAATCTTACAATATCTCCAACAATTACCATTGGCAGAGTTTCATCAACCTACTAGAGTTTTAGCGACATCATTTTTGACCTACAAGAGTTCCAACGAGGTGACAGTCATTGATGACCTACCGTAGTTCTGATGACTCATTAAATATAACCTATTATATCAACATGTATTTTTGTATATAATATATTAAATACACATGTATTTTTATATATAACATATTATATTTATCTATATTTTTGTTTGTAATATATTACATACACCTTCAATAGGGTCATCAACAATGGCTATCAAATCACTAATGGGGTCACTAATAGTTCTTTTTGAAACATCGATAAGATCATTAGAACTCCGATAAGGTTGTCAATGATGATTATCGAAGATTTGGTGGTGTGTAACTTTGATATCATTTTATTAAAATTATAAAATAGAGATCTTTTAGTATTTTTATTACGTAGTTTGATACACAATATGAATTTTAGGATAAATTATTATTAGTTAAAAAAAATTAATTAATTTAACAAAAAGAAAGCCTAAAACTAGAATCTAGCCATATTTCGTAAAGTGGGCAAAGTGGCCTTGACAAAAATTGAGCCCACGGTAAGCCGAACTAGCGGCCCAATTCTTCCACTAGTTAGTGTCCTAGGCCGAGCATAATATAATGTGCTTAACGTACTCTCTCTAGAACCCTAACTCAATACGTGGAATAGTCGACTGTTGGCGAATCTGGTTCCCATGAGAAGAAAATGCCCCTTGGAACCTTTCACCATTTGTTCACAATAATCACATTCGGTCCCTCCCTCTTACAATCGCCATGTCAAGGTCGGTGTTCGTGCTTGTCTTAATAGGTGTTTGTATTTCAGGAGATTCTATTAGTTTCTTTTTAGTACCCAGTTTGTTGTCTGCTCATTTCATTGCGTGTCCCGTTGTAGCTATTAGCAGCTTCACGAATTTTGGCAGAGTGTTTTAATAATTTGCAGTGATTTGTATTGCTTTAGCGTCCGTTTTTCTGACTTTGGAAAAAATCAAAAGCTAACGATGGATTTTTTTCATAGAAAAACATTGGGGGTTTTGTGTAAATTCATTTAGATGCGATTTAGATGCTGTTATAAATTTCGTAATAATGATTAGTTTTTAAGCCTTGAGAACAATCATCGTCACTTTTTAAATCCGTGATGTATAGCAAGGCTTTAAAAGGCGGATTTGTGTGTTGAGGCATTTTTCTTGCATGAGGCGAGGTGGAAGCCTCAAGGCGGCATGAGGCCTAAGCCTCATTCTAAAGGGTTTTTGGACAATTTTCTCAAATGATGTAACTTATAAGGTGAGAATGAACAAGAGCACTAATAAGATGACATTCACAAAATAACTAAATTATAATTACGTAAGTCATAATTTAACATTGAAATGGTCATGAAAATGAGTCAACGTGTGATTTTAGTAATATTACCAAAAGGAGACTACCTACTTTGTTCACGTAAAATATGAATAAAGGTCTAACCGATAGATTGAAAGATATGAGAAAAATATATGATAGGAGCAGATGATAGGTAGAAGTGGAATGCTTGAGGCCAATAAAATTTCATTTTGGTTGTTTTGCCTCTAAAAACTAGTTTGTAGCCTAGTATAGTTTGGATATTGTGTCATCAGGGATTTGAAACCCATCTATGAGAAGACAATCCCGTAAATAGAGAAAGTTTGAGGCATAAAGCCTCGATATCCTCATTGCGCACAACTTAATTGCGTAAGCCTCAATTGAAAAAGGCATAAGTCTCAAATAAACCATTTGAGACAGCCTTAACTCTTTATATAGATGAGGCTATCGCAATTTAAAACCATGGTGCATAATAATATGATCGTGTAGTGTTTTCATGCAAGGTCATCGGTTCTAAAAATTGGAACGGTTATGCTTCTAATGCTATAGGTTAACCCTCATCGTGCTTCCTAAAAAAGTATTAATATGTCTAATTTAGGTAATTGGTCATCAGTAGGTTTTAGAGAGTATAAGTGCTTATACTATTGGTTTCTCTAGAAGGTACTCTTAATTTTTAAAGAGAAATACTATATATCACGAATTTGTGAATTGAACTGATTTAATGGATGTAAACTGAAGCTGATTGAACTGGTTTTTGCAGATTTTTGACTAATGGATATGTCAAGATAATTGCAAATTCTATCCTCGCAAGCCTGAGATACAGTTATCCACAAGCAAGGAATTATCGACCAATCGTCACATCTGGGCTGCAACATCTCCCTCAATACAGATTTTACTTGCATTATAGTTGTCCGAGTCAGACAAATGCATTTCATTCATTGTATAATACCACAAACCGTTTTTGTAGGGGCAGTATCTCCAGGAATTTCTCCGCCTTTTTGGAACACAGTATAGTGACACATCATGCCCAAACCTCTTGGAAAAGAATCTCCCAGAGATGTTCTTCTCATAGCCATGGAATTGCTTCCCTAAATAGGATAGCTCAAGCATTCAGCTTGGCTGTTTCCCGCTCTCACCTGATTGTTCCTGGTATTTTTGCTTTCACTTGCGGGCAACTAGCATGGGCACAAAGATCCCCAGGAAGCACTGACTACTACCCATCAGCAAATGCATTATATGCACATTCCCAAGATAGACATGCTTTTTTGACCTCAATTATATGGTCATTGTTAGAAGGTGTGATCCTATTGATAAGAGCTCTCTATTTGACAGTTCTGTTCACCCCCTGCATCTTGATGGCACCACTGGCAGACTTATTTGGACCTGATTTCAGAAAAACTTGGCTTCAGGTTGTTCATCGTACACTGGAAAGAGCAGGTCCGGCATTTATCAAATGGGGCCAGTGGGCTGCTACAAGGCCAGATCTCTTCCCCAGAGATTTATGTACCCAACTTTCTGAGCTTCACAGCAAAGCTCCTGAACATAGTTTCACTTACACGAAGAAAATCATTGAGAAATCATTTGGTCGCAAGCTATCTGAAATTTTTGATGATTTTGAGGAGACACCGGTGGCATCCGGTAGTATTGCTCAAGTGCACCGAGCTTCTTTGAAATATAGGTATCCTGGCCAAAAGATGAAGCCCATGGTAGTTGCTGTGAAGGTAAGACATCCTGGTGTCGGTGAATCAATTAGGAGAGATTTTGCTATAATGAATTCAGTGGCCAAACTTTCGACACTTGTTCCCACACTAAAATGGTTGAGATTGGATGAAAGTGTACAACAGTTTGCAGTTTTTATGATGTCTCAAGTGGACCTTGCAAGAGAAGCATCCCATTTGAACCGTTTTATTTACAATTTCCGCAGTTGGAAGAATGTTTCATTTCCTAAGCCTGTTTATCCACTTGTGCATCCTGCTGTGTTGGTGGAAACTTATGAGCAAGGTGAAAGTGTATCACGCTATGTTGATGAGATTGAAGGACATGCAAGGCTCAAGTCTGCGCTTGCTCACATAGGCACACATGCGCTCTTGAAGATGCTACTGGTAACACATCATAACTATTTTTTGGTGGTCGTTTTTGGTCTTCCATAGTTGGTTTTTATTTTGTTAGGATACTGATTTCATTATTATGCTACAAATCTTGTTATCATTATGTTTTCGTTTAGGTGGACAACTTTATACATGCAGACATGCATCCTGGAAATATCCTTGTTCGGGTGTCTCAGAGCAAGTCTTCTAGGAGAAGGTTCTTCAAATCAAAGCCTCATATCATTTTCCTTGATGTAGGCATGACTGCTGAACTTTCTAGGAATGACCGGGTAAATTTAGTCGAGTTTTTCAAAGCTGTGGCTCGTCGTGATGGTCGCACTGCTGCCGAGTGTACACTCAGGTTATCTAGGCAACAAAAATGCCCAGATCCAAAGGCTTTTATTGAGGTAAACTCTTGAAACACAAATACACCATGCCCAGTGGTGTTTATTGAGATAAGAACGATGAGCTTACCTTCTGGAAAATTTCTGTTTCCAGTTTATTGGTGAAATGTGAAAACTATTGAGTCTTGGAATAGATTACTAGAAGCACAAGATGTTCTTAATGGTTTTACAATAGTAAACTTTTAAAGACATATTGCTCTGTTTATTTGATTATTTATTCACATTTTATGGATGAAGAGGTTTATAGTTCGTTTGAGTTTAATATTTCCATGGGCTTTATTACTAGATGAACTTGCACTTTCTTCTATGAATGGTTTTTTTTATCTTTTCTTTCTCCAACTGGAAGCATGCAATAAATGATATTTTGGTCATGAGAGATCCTTTCTGAAGCATTAATTATCAACATTCATTAGATGACTAACTAGAGGTGTAAATTGAGATGTGATGTTAATGAGATCCATGATACAATTTATTAATTTGTATAACCCATCTCATCTTGTCTCACTTAATTTTTCATTAGATAAGATGGTAATAGGATAATGCTAGTTAAGATATCTAATTTGTCTTAAGTAGGATCAAAAGAGAGAAGTAAAAATACAAAAACAATAAAAAATATGATACATGTTTATTTATAATGCGAGTTTAATAAGAGAATGATAAAATATTATGTTTAAAGTTAAGCACGTTAAGGTTACAATTTAAATGAGATGAGACAATATTATACCTTGAGCCCTTTAGGGACACCAAATGGAAAATGAGATGAAATGAGACAGCTCATTTTTACATGTCTATGACTAGCGATTCTTATGTACTCTAGTACTCCACTGTGTTGTCAGAAGAGAGGGAAAAAAAAGAAGGGGGATAGGAAGGGGGGAATCCATGTGTTCTCTTGTATTCTTAATATATACATTTTTACAGGAAGTAGAGGAGTCATTTGATTTCTGGGGTACTCCAGAAGGGGACCTGGTTCATCCTGCCGATTGCATGCATCAATTGCTCGAGAAAGTAAGGCGACACAGAGTCAATATTGATGGTAATGTCTGCACAGTTATGGTGACAACTTTGGTGCTTGAGGTAATTGCCTTGCTTTTTTATGACGAATTTATTCCCCTAGCATGCCTTATAAAAAGGAACAGCAAATAAAGAAATGACAGAGATATTAGCCACCATCCTTTCATTTCGACTTAGTTGGTGCTTTTACATTATATTTTTGGTCTTATTCACTCCTGTGATTTTTGTATTTTTGTGAAATGATATTGAGAGGTTATATTCCTTTTTCATACTTGAATATTTAATTGGAAAAAAGGTAATTAAGTTTACTACCTTTTGACCAAAGTGCATTGTAGTTACCTACCTATTAGCGGACCAAAATTTTTTACCACTGTCTAACAAATGATATTATATGGTTTGTTTTGCAGGGTTGGCAGAGAAAGCTTGATCCTGGTTACGACGTGATGCACACATTGCAGACGCTGCTACTCAAAGCTGATTGGGCAGAGTCTCTTTCTTACACGATTGAAGGGCTTATGGCTCCTTGAGAAGAGAAGTTCTTCGTCTGTTAATATTCTCAAAACAATTTTGACATGCTTAAACTAAGTTTATAGAATTTCTAACGTGAAAGTCTGCACGAGTCTTTTTTCTTCTTCTTTTAATTGTAAAGTGCAATCACCATATATGGTTTGAAGGTAAAGCCTTTCATTTTTTCATTTTGCATTACTTAGACCGAGAGTTGCGAATTCACAAACAAAGACAGGAGTAGAATAAATAAATAAAAGTGGAGTTCTCAATTATTTCATTATTAAGATTGTATGTATTTTTCTCTGAAGGATATACTGAATAGTATTTTGCATGAGAAATAAAATAATAATATTATTTTAAAAATGGTGGTTTTTATTATCTGTCATTTTTTTGCTGGTAGTTAATATTTCTGTCATCCATACAGTGAACTAGATTAATCTTTTGTACACATAAAGTTGTACCTCTCATGTATCTGATATTCCCGGACTTAAGATGTGTTTCTTGAGGCAATTTGTTTGATCACGGCCTGCAAAAAATGTATCAATTTTTTTGGCTTTATAACAAACGTAATAGTTGAAAATACGCTGCCGTTTATAATAACGCAAGAGCAGGGTAGTGCCAATTTATTAACATTCCTCGTCCCTTTTCATTGGTTTTTTATTTTATTTATCTTATGTTTAACAAAATAGTTTTTTCTTACAAATTCATTATAGACTTATTTACTGCTGTAAATTATAATGTGGACCAGGAAATAAAAAGTTTTGTACCATCAATGGCAAATGGATCTCAAGACGCGTAAAAGAATTGCTTTCAAATATTTTTTAAAAATTATAAAAAATACCTAAAATTTATAACAAAAATAATACTCTAATAAAATTAAATATCAAATTCTAATTAAATAAAATTTAATATAAAATAGATCAAAATAACATTAATTCAATTAGAATGGTGGTGATATATATAATACTATCAATCTTTGAAGTAATATCATAAATACGGTTAAGATTTTAAAAACATCGTCAAACTTAATTAAATTTAAAGTTAAATGAAAGTAAATATTAATCTTTTATACATAAAAATGACAGAAATAATAAGAAATAATAGAAATAAAAACATAAGACATCTCACGTTATTTTTTACAAAAAAATAATTATTAGTAAAAAAAATTGAAAAAATATAAAAAGTACGATTAAATCTTAAGAAATGAAATAGATTTAAAGATTTATCATTCTCAAGAATAATGAACATATTTTCAAGAAATATATAGTTTATTATCGAATAAGTAGTAAAACAAATGAGTATTAATATTACAAACGTAAAATAAATGTATAATATACCATTAATTGACTAAGAAATTATTATGGATAAACTATCAAAAATTTCTCTTAAGAAGAAAGGAAAATTTAAATATACCCGTTTAGGAGAAATCCAAATATTACTAAAGGCACATTTTAGAGTGAATCGATACACAAATAAAATTCACATTATTAGACAATAGAATAATAAATGAAAAAAATATTTTATTAAAAATGATCTATGAAAATATAGGATAATGGAGATTAAAATTCATAGTATATTCTAGATTTTTCATTAATATTAATGATAACTTAAACCAAATATTAAGTTTAGCATATGAATTTAAAATGAGAGATTTAAGAAAAGAATGAAAAATATTCATTTTCAATACACTACATAATAAGATATTCATTAACAAATGACCATAATTGTTTAATATATGGGCAAAATGAATTTATAAAAATAGATAAAACTTTTTAATAAATTAGGAAAATAATAAAATTAAAAATATTAAAAAACTTTGAAATATCATAATAATAAAACTTAGATGTTAAAGAAAAATCTTTAATACAAAGAAGAAGAAGTAATGTAGCAAGAAAAAAAATAATATATCAAGGCTTACATTTATAGATCTTCGATGAGAAAACTCTAATAAAGAAAAAGAGGTTATAAATCTAAAACAAGAAATTAAGAAGAGATGTAAAGAAATAAGAAAATATGATTATAATAAATTACAACAAGACATAAATAATGAATTTATAAATTAAGAAGAGTTGTAAAGAATATAACTAGAAACAATGAAATTAGAGGTTATAGAAGGAATATCTTATCCATATAGAGGAGAAAGAAATAGGCAAATGTTAAAATAATACAACATTTCTTATAGAAGAAAACAACAATCCAAAATGGAAGAAGATTACATTGGAAAAGTAGATGTAATATCACATTAGAATTCAAACTTTATGAAAATTATAAGTCTAATATATTAGATTTAGATTGTATAAGAGACAGGAAAAAGCCTTATATGAATGGTCTAGTGACATGAATATAATTATACAAACTTTTCTAACCACACAATTAAATCTTTCAACTTGTTAAGTCTTAATAGGCCACAAATAACAAAAAATGTTAAAATTTGGTTTATAAAATTTAATAGAACGACAGCATTTACAAATACAAAGGAATGCTTTCACAGATAAAGAGTACTTAGACATTATAGTTAATGAAATATACAATGAATTTATTAGGGAAGACGATGGTAGACATATTATTGAATCTAATGAAAATGAAATTGAAGAAGCCAAATGTAATTTAATAAACATAAAAATATGTGATATGCATTATATATATTCTTTTATTAGTACATATGAAATATATTATCACAAGTTATCACCCTCTATAAAACAAACTTAACAAAAAATGTTCTTCTAGAAATTATCTAGAATATTACATAAAACTATAACAAAAGGAGGTAATAAAAGAAATAGAAAAATTATATGAGACACCTTAAGAGGAAGAATAAGAACTTTTAAAAATTAGATAATCATTAAATTTCAAAAAAGATAATAATATAAACAAATAAGAAGAAATGATAAAATCTATTGTGATATAAGAAATTTTAGGAAGTCAAAAAAATATAAATATAACATAAAATCTTACAAATAAAAGTATAAAAAATATAAAAAAATACAAAACATTCAAAAGTTATGAATTTTGAAAACAAAAATTTCAAAAATATAAGAGAATATATAACAAAGAACCTCATAGAAAAAAAGTATAAGTCACAAAAAAAAATATTGCTTATCAGACAAAAAGAGATATAGATGTTGGATTTGTAATAAGAAAGAATATTACGCTAATAAATACTCTAACAAACATTAACATAAAAAAGACTTTAAAGGGGAATTTTAACAAAAAAAAATCTTAGAAGCAACTTTTAAGATGAAATTAAAATCAATAAAGAAATCAGATATAAATGATACTTGTTATATTTATCTATTAGAAGAAACTAAAAAAGAAATAACTCGCTCAAAAAATGGATACTCATAATATGAATACGCTTCATCATGAGATGAATGATTTGTATAGCATAACAAATCCAAATAGTACTTATATGGAGGTAAGATTAAAATTTACACAATTTTCTTTTTACATGCATATATAGATAGATGAGTTAGTATTTGTTTAGCTAGTAAATATACATTTTGAGAGGAACTCTAAAAACAAACATCAAAAGATTTAACTGTAAAAATTACTAATAATATAACAATAAATCTTAATAAGATCTTAAAAGATCTACATATAATGATAGTAGAAGAGAAATTTCATATTCCTACCACATATCAATAAAAAATAGGAATTTATTTATTATTTTAAAATAATTTCCTAAACTTATATTAACCTTATACACAATATTAAGACAAAAATAAGTTTAACATCACTAAATGGTAAAACCAATGTGTAAAAAAAAAAAGCTTTGATTGTATTAAACTTAACTTTTATGCAATAACATAAAAAACAAAAACGTGGTAAGATATATACAGAGCATAAAAAAAACCTTATTTAGAAAACATTTTATTAGATATAGAAGAAAAACAAAACTTTTTTCTTAATGAAATACACGAAGATAAAACTTTAACAGGTATAAAAAAATTATTAATAAATTAGGAGATATAGTTGAAAATTACTTTGTAGCATTATAACAACAACCATCACCACAAAGAAGGTTTGAAGACTATAGGAGAGATAATATGATCACCAGTACTATTTAGAGAAACACTTCTTGTGGAGACAATAAAGATAATATAACCACCAGTACTATTTAGGAAAACATTCCCTAGGAATACAATGGTTATTGAATACAAAAAAAAAATTATGTATGAATTTAAGTAAATTATAATGATTGAGTCTCTATAACTTAGTCAGAAAATATATTTATGAATATATCAATGAAATAAAATTTTACGCCTAGGAAAAAGAAATTTTTGTAAGTAATTGAATGGGCTAATCTAATTTTTATTTATAAAACTTTCTATGTATGTTTAATTGAGAACATATATCAAAAATTTATTTTAAATTAATTAAATTATTTTTCTAAAAATTTCAAGAAGGTTATTGAGAACTTCAAGAAAAATATCAGAACAGGTAACAAGTCTATCTATCTCAGATTTTTCAGTTCGATTATGAACTAAAATGAAAAAAGTTGTGTTAATCACTATTATTTTATCAAATTAGAGATTTTCAACACTAGTAGAGAACTTTGAAAATCAAGAATGCTTCCAGATAAGAAATTCAATACAGATGAATTCTTTATTTTAAGAGGACAAATGATAAGTCATATTTATTATGAACTTAGAAAAATTGATAATTCTTTTGAAATTAAGATAAAAAAAACTCGACTAGTAAAATTATAATAACTTCCTATAGCAATATGAATCTCACTAAAGAAGACAGTGAGAAAATCAATAAGTTTAAAACAAATTTTAATAATAATAATATGAAAAAAAAAATTTAGGAAACAAAAAAGGTATTTTTTTACGTCATGAAATTCACTAAGAATTACAAATGCATTTACTGTATTAAAGATCGAGAAGATTAAAATGCATTATCGTTTACATCATCAAAAGGATTGTCAACAAAAAATGACAAAGAGAAATAAAGTTGTAGAACTCACATCTTCGACATGCCAAAGAAATGAAAGACTTAAATTTAAAAGCCAAAAGTAGAAACTTAGGTGAATTATTAAAGTAGGAAAAAATTAGAGTTTTCTACTATTATAAATATGGATTCTTTTTATATTCTTTGTTTTATAAAAAAAAAACCCTTATTTTTATCAGTTGGATACAGCTTCAATAATAGCAATACTCTACTCTAAAAATTATTCATTTAACAACTATATATCTAAAAATTATGAGCGACTAAGAATCTCTTCAAGATTCTTAGTTAACTTTTAGAATTATAATAATTGTTAATATTATGAATAAAATGTAATGCAATCACTCTTTGTTATTCTTTAGTAAGTTTAAATTGAACATTATATTGTATACGGATACAAGAAGTTCACCATTACCAAGAAGCTATTAAAACTTGAACAAACTAAGGCATATCAAATGTAACAAAAGAAGACGAACAATTAAAAAAAAATCATTATGGGTCCATTCAATTCAGGTATGATAATTATAATTTTAAATAAATTAAGAATTTTGAATGATTAAATATTTATTTATAATATTTATAAAATTAATAAATAAGAAAATAAATATAAGGAAACTAACCATAAATCTATATAAAAATAAACATAAAAAATTTATTACTTTAGTAATAAACTTGAAGTTTTACCTTTAAATAATAATATATTTGAAGTAAAACTAACGTGTCAAAATAATTAACTACAATTTCATATCACATATATATTTGACAATAAAATTATAAATAATTAAATCTACAATCAAGGATTTTTAGAGTGTGATATGTGGTGATGCATTGACTCTTACATTAACATAATCAGATGATTAGCCACTATGTATGTTGCACAATCAAGATGATATTGCGTAAAATAAGTTTTAAAATTATCTTTATAATCCCTACTATGTTAAAGGTATAACCCCGTTAAGTAATGTTTGATGTAAATAATATTAAAGCCATAGAAATTAAAAATACATCTTTGAATAGAAAATTAATGTTATTAATCATCTTAAAATATTAATGATATTAATTATAAATTTTAGGGGTTTAATGTTATTTTATAAAAATAAAAAACATAATAAATTTTAAAGACATTAGTGATACTTTCCCAATTACAACGTCGTTCTTCTTGGTTTTTCCTTAATTACATTAGCTACAGTGATATTTCGATCAAAGTAAATCTTCTTTCCGATAACAAACACAAATGACAAAGATAGTACAAATCCTTTCATTGAATGAACTTTTATTCAAAGTTGTTAAATAAAAATTTAAATTAATGATTATTTATTAAAATAACGCTTAATAATTATTTGTGAAGATCATTTGTTATAGATGTAAGGTCACATTATTCCTTTTACTTGTACGAAAAGTATTATTTAGTAAACAAACTTTAAAATGTGATATTTAATCCATTTAGTTATAGAAATGTTACCAAAAAAAAATTTAATAATTTTAAATTTATTTAAAAAATATCAAAAATATTTTAATCATAGGATAGGATAAAAAATAATAAGACTCTCACCAATTATGTTTGTAATTTTTTTGGTTTGATAGTGTGTAAATAAATGACAAAAAACACCCTTATTAATATCTATTTAAAATTATTTTATCAATAAAAGCCTTTTTGTAACTCTTTTTTATAAGTAAAAAGAATAATGATTATTTTTTTAAAGTTGACTAAACAACATTTTTTTTCTCAAATAAAATCATCCCATGACATTTTCCCCTTTGGAATATTGTCTTAGTTTTAAGGATAACTACTCTTTCTTTTTAACTTGGGCCTATTTTTCTTTTTTCTTTTTGGGGAAATGGATAGGTTGTGAAGATGACTATGACTAATTTTGTTCATGTATGATATAGTAATTGGAAGATGCATGATGCAACCTAATATGGCTTTTCGCAGGAGTTTGAGTCACACACACACACCCTTTTTCTTTACTTCTGATGCTTTACAATAAGCGTTTGCATCCTTTATTGGAGATTTGGAAACCCTAGTAATTTGGGGTATGGTCCGAGCAATGAGTATTTTACAAAAACGCAATGAATACTAAGGGCCTTTTTGACTGTGCAACTTAAAAAACATTTTTTTGTTCTTTAAAACAAAAAACTATTTTTAAAAACAATATACGCGTAAGTTATTCTAAAACAAAACAAAACAAAAAAAAAGGAGAATAGCTCTAAGGTGTTTCTTATGGAACTTGATAGGAGCTTTTTCTTCCAACTATATGCGTCAACTATGGATATGATGTCAAAAATGGACCAATTTTATACCTTTTAATTTAAATTAGCAAAAGCAATACCCCCTTACAATATGGATTCCAAACATGTGAATGAATCAAATTACTTAACCCTAGATCTATTAGTGAACTAATGAACTATCTTTTCAAGGATTGTGAAGGATTTTCACTAAAAATAACACGAAATAAACAATATCAACTGACCGAAAGTATGGTCTGGTGCTTCGATATTAAATTTTGAATAGTATTATTATTATGATAAAAATATATAAAATATTTTAATACTATAATTATTAGATAAAATATTCACTTTATTTTTAACATTAATTTTATTTCAACTACATCCAATGAGTAATTACAAATTCAAATTAAAAAAGAAATTAAGGACTCATTTTTTAAATTAATTATTGCAAAACATTTGATATACTCTGATTTTATTTTTTTCCTGTTTCCAATGGTGATAAAATTAAAGCAGAAAATATTATCCTTATTAAAATATTACATGTTAACTCACGTTATATCTCTATAATAATTTCACAAGTTTTGTACTTTTAGTACACTTTTTAGAAAAGGTTTGTACTCACATTCTATATTAAAATATTAATTTAATAATTTCAGTTGTCGTGTATTATATTTTATCTATTAAACAAACTGATTAAATGGGTTTAATTCGCAACAGAAACGATCAAATATTACAACAATAAACTAAAATTAATAACTAATTATCAACATGTATATGATTTTAAAGAGCATATTTCATCATATGCTATATTAATATTTATCATTTTGATAACTTACTAATTTTGAATATTATTTAATATTATTAATTTTTCTAATTCATTGATAAATATTTAAAATTATGGTAAAAAAATCATTGGGGAAAAAAATGATATAATGTAAGATATTAAATAGATATATTTCAAACTAAAAACAATTTCTAGGAACTATTTTGACAAATTGGAAAATATGTTTTTATGTTTTTGGTTCTTTAGAATAGTTTTTTTAAATAATGACCAAACATAGCTTTTTTTAAAATTGTATAAAATTGTTTCTTAGTAACGACTTAAAAACTATTTTCAAGCTAAGCTGTCAAACAATCCCTAATATTTCATATTCATTAAAATTCTGGAAGTGTCACGCCCAATCTTCACATGCTTGAGAAGATTTTCTGCTATCCATACAAATGAATGTCACTGGAGTTGAAAGGGGAATAAGTAACTCAATTAACAAATGTACAACTCACCGACTACTTGCAATGTGAACTGGTAATGGCAAGCTCACGTATTTCTTTGATCGCTACACTAATGCTATGAAGGGCCAATTTCTTCACCTGCTTCCACAAAAGAACAATATAATATTTAAAGAGACCTACCTCGCTCTTATTTATCAATTTCATAAATGAAACATCATACAAGAGAGAAACTGTTTACTAATAAATTAGGATTGTTAAAACGTTCACCTCTAGCTTGTCTACTTTTGCTTTGTGTTTGTCTGGTAGCAGATGGGCTTCATCGGTCAAACGGATGCACTCGGTAACATTTTCAGGCGAGATGAAGTCCAACACCACATGCACACAAGACTGTAAGAGGAGAATGGAAGCACAAGATTAGACAAGACATTGTAAAGTGTTATTTACTTATATAATCACTTAAATTTCACCTAATTGTCCAACGATAATACTCACTCTCTCTTTATTTCAAGTTATAAATTTGAATCACCCAATACCTTCTAGTATATATAACCACTTTTTAGCAAAGTCCAACAATTTTTTAATGTATGCCCACTTTAATACTAGTCATACAGCTTTACATATGCGTGTACATTGCCTTCACTTTTTTAACCTTAAGAGAACCCCATTAGTGTTTTCAAGGCTCAAAGAGAACATTTTATGCTTCCTAACATAAGCTCAAAAATTATGTGCATTCCACAAACCACTTATAGTAGAAGCACAGGCAAACATACCCTAAGTATTAACCGCAATTTATAAAATAAAGAGATAAATGTAAAGTCATTTGAAAATATCGATCCAAACTCTAAATTGCTACTGTATTGCATGTATGACCTTAGGACTTCTAATCTGGTAAGGACATCCAGCAGGAACGATGACAGCTTCTCCAGCGTGTTGCTCAAAAGTCCAAGGTTCAATATCTGAAAACAGCAACAGCTGATTTAATTTGTGCATACATTTTATTGTCACGAACGTAAACATGTAAACAATACTTACTAAATTCCTCCATAAGCCTCATCTTGTGAGTAGCATCAAGAAAAAAGCTTTGATCAAAAATCGGATGAACCACCTACACAAGACAGCACAAGTAAGTACCGGTAATAACTCGAACTGCCAAGACAGCATGTTTTTGATCAAGGGCTTACAGGCTTGTGGAAGTCATCTGCATAAGGGAACTTATTCGAGTGCCTTTCGATATATTCTTTGAGTTTGGGAACATCTTGCCGGCGGAAAACATCCCATCGAGTACTACAAGCCTCTGTTAAGAGATTCTTTGCATCATGTTTGCATCTCTGAATGGGAAACTCCTTATCATCTTCTGATGCCTCAGATTCATGAATTGTAGCCTCTGAATCAGAATCAGAATCAGAATCAGATTCTGTATCCGTAACCGCATTTCTTTCTTTTAGATTCCCAGCACCTGGTTTATTGGTGGAATCTAAAGAAGCTACTCTAGCAACTCTCTTGCGCAAATGCATGTCTTCCCCGTTCATATTTTGAAGTCCTCTTGTTTCTACTTCTTTGTTGTAAAACGATGGTTGCCCTTTGATTTCATTTAGAGTTTTTTGATCTGAAATCCTGGAAGACTCCTTTCGACATTGAGCACTATGTTTTTTCAGTAACTTCCTTATTTTAGAGAGCTGTTCTGCAGAGATGGAAACATCTGAAGTATGGGCTAAAATATTGACCTGAGGATTAAATTAAAATGATTAAAAAAAAAGAAATCATCATATGATTAATTGTATTTCCCGAAAGTATTATACGCATGCGAGAAATCAATCTCAAAACTTAAAAACATATCAATAAAAAAATCTCAACCAATGCTGAATGAAGAAATACAAGAAAGCTTGATGTTTCCCAGAACAACTGCATGCATGTTTCTGTTTTTTTATCAGAATAAATAAAAAGTTGAAGGCTTCAATCATAGAATGCTCCATCCATGGCAAAAATACGCTGTTGCATGATTTTATAACATATTAACATATAAATTAGAAAAAATAATCATCAAGAAAACCAGGACTTGTTGTGGATACCCTGTTTGCCTGTCAATCCTAACAAAAGAAAAGAAATGAAAAGAAAGAGTATAAAAGCAAATGGGAATATATAAAAAACTAGAATGCGTGAATCCATAAGCAAGATATATTAAAATATAAATGAGCATATAAACAGAGAAAAAAACCAACCATACCGTATCATACGAGTCATAACACAGTTTTACAATAGAACCAGCCTGTACAAGCTGCTGCTCAGTACAGTCATATGATATATAAAGACAGGGCCCTACATCAGGCTTTGGTATTTCCTGTGGCAAACTTGCAGCAAGATTTAGGAGACCAGCTGTTGGATTCATGTATTCTGGAAGTGGTAAAGCATGAATAATTTCTGAGTAATGAGCTGGAAACTGTTGTTGAAATAACTTGGAGGAAAGCCAACCCTTTAATTTTAGAGTCTCCTTACATGTATTTGAACGTGACTGGCCATTCAGAGAGCCCATAAAGAACTGCTTGATACCCATTTCCACCTGACACACAACAAGAGAGAATTTGAGACAAAGAAGGTAGCTACACAAAGGAAAGATTGTCTATTTTTAAACTTTTTTGCATGGAATCTGATAACAGTAACACTGACCTCACACCAATCCAAGTAATTTGTCTCTTCACATAAACCCTTGCCATTTCCTGTGACACTTCTCTCAAGGTACGAGCAGAACATTGATGCAGGATCCCAACTCAAATTTGATGATGTCTTAAGCACATTGCGAACTATAACAGGCTGACCTTTACTCCAATGCTTCTGAAAGTGTTCGATGTTATCCCCACGAACATCTGGAAGCCTTGGGTAGTATAGGAAGTTATCATTTGAGTTTTCTCTTACAGCTGCTGGTTGCAACTGCTCAATGCCTTTGGCCTTTTCATATGTTCCAGGACATAGAGAGCAGCTTGAAGATATGTCTGAAGTTTCAGGGAATTCATAGCTGCAAACTATCTCTTCTGCATTCACTTCAAGTTCTTTAGTCCAACTTAAAGGGAAAAGACTTCTCAAATCAAGTAAGCCCTCACCACAACCACCAAATTCTACTGGAAGACAAGATATACCGCATAAATTACAAGCTTTCCATTCACTAAGTGACAGAGAAGAATCAAGATATGTATCACTGGAATTTTTCTTTTTCACTATTCTTCTCTTATTACCAGACACAGATGCCTTTTTCTTATTAGAGTAGTTCGACATAGATAGATCAATGCCTCCACGAAAGCTACCTTGATGTATATCCCGGCAACAACTCAAACAGAGATTATAGGCACAATTGGGGCAGCTTCTGTGAAGATCCAGTATGATATCTTTGCAATTATTGCTGCACCAAAAATCAACAATAGAAGAAAGAGTCAGCAAACTAACAAAATATACAAACCTTGCCTTAAACATATTTTAAAAAAAAAACATAGATCATACCAGCATTTTTGCTCATTGCAACCAAGTTCTGCCTGCTTGATATGAAGATTGGAGATCTTTTCACCTATTATGTACCCCCAAAAAAAAAACACAAAACTACCTGGTATCAGGCTTCAGTTTTATGCATGGAACTTAATTTACTATCAGGAGAATCACCACATTACCTTTCATTTTTGCCTCCATTTCTAGCTCATCATTTTGGTCTTTGTTTATTTGTTTCAATACAGGAAGAAGCATGCATATCAAATAATGGAAGCATAATATTGCTTCACCTCTATTTTCATCCCCCAAAAGATCCTGCAACAAAGTAGACCTAAAAATTTTACAACCACCATCTAATTATTCATGGTGTATAATATGATTCACATTTCAGCCAACTTTCATGTCAGACCTTACTTTCAGTGTATTTAGATATATTTGCCAGGCAGTCCTTACATGTACAAACTCCTCGACAAACAGGACATGCCATCTTGACTTCTTCTTGCGTTTCAAAGTACCTAAGTTATTTCAAACACAATAAATTATAACAAAATTTAACCTATTCCAAGACCAATATACCACGAATCATTTATTGATACAATTCCAACCATCCATGATCCATCATTCCCATAAAGCATAGAGCCACAGCCTTGTAAGAGAAAACACGAGGATAGGCAAATTTATAAACAGTAGTCAGAATTCAGAAAGAGTTCTATCATTTTTCGAAGAGAAGAGATAAGATAATCAATGACTATCATATTTGAGTTCCAGGAAATATGTTCCTTGCTATTTTTATTTGTGAATGGGACAGTTCGACTAGGCTGGTATAAATAGGAAAACACACAGGCATACAAAAAGAATTTTAAAAAATAAAAAATATAAAACAGCCCATGCTGTGTGATGATTAACCTGAGATTGATCAGGGGTCTTAGGTCTGAATCCCCCAACATCTACATCAACATCCAACAAAGACAAAAGTCCACACAAGGCTTTGTAATTGTTAGCTGGGAGAAAGAAACCTTTGCCCTTCCAGATGTCCTTATCACATACCTTTAATCATATATTATACTGACAAGTTTTTGTTACAAAAATTTGCGAATCTTATGCCTCTGCATAAGATTTGCAAACAACAGCATACATATTATGTACATAAATGATTCCATCAGATGACTTACCTTAAGGAACAACGAAATGCATATTAAAAAAAGAATCAACGAACAAAACCAGAAAGCACAAACGTGTTTGACTTTATACAACTTTCTCCATAAAGCATATGGATTTTAAGGATTGAGAAAGAACAGGTAAAAAGATAGGCAAATGCACCATCATGATAGCAACTGCAGAATTCTCGTACTGTGACTTTTAATTTCTAATGGATTTTCTTTGCTTGAAATTGTCCTCACCGTTGGCAAACAACTATAACAATCAAATCCACACGTTTCAAACACGAGATTCAAGACCACTCAAAGAAAGAAATTCAATTACAAAAAGGCAATAAGACAAACCGTTCTTTGATACAATCCAAGCAAAATAACTCTTTCTGACAAGTGAAGCACTTAATTAGAGTCCTCGAACCACTTCTTTGACACCAATGGCACTTCTTCCTCTTAGCATTCCTCAATTTTGCAACATTTCTCGCATAAGGCAAAACCTACAATATACAATCCAAAAAATAAAAAACCAAGCTTTAAAGAAAAAGTCAACACTTTAATGTTAAACTCTCACCTGTAGTTTACCAATAGGCATTGGCTCAATATTCTTCGACCTGAATCGTCTTTGTGTAACACCCCCCAAATCAATCCCAACCTTGACATTGGAAGTTGAATTAGAATCTACGTTCACAGAAAAATGACTTGACGAAGCAGACGAAGACGAAGAAATTTCCATTAACCCATTAGGCAATTCTCTTGTTAGTACTCCCTCTACCTCACGATTTTCTTTTACAACCATTTTTTTATTCTTCTTTGTCTTCTTCTTCTTCTTCCTCTTCTTCTTAGTCGTTTTCTCCACTTCTCTCTTCAGTTCCATCCTAATAAACTCCAACGGCATGTCGTTTCGCTTAACCCTCTTCACCTTCCTTGCAGTCTCTTCCGATCGCTTATTCTTCTTCAAATTGGTCAAAGTTTCCACTGCCTTGGCCCTAATTTTGATGCTATTCGAGTTCTGCTCTTTGTTCTCTCTGTTCACTGTCTTATTGGGCTTCCTCTGGATTTTCAACGACTCGGGTACTCTTTCTCTGTGCTGACGGTGACGTCCTTGGAGGTAATGAATCTCGCATAGCTTGAGATTGTTCTTCACTCTCCGCTTGCAACGCCATTTTTTGCCGTCAGTTCGACTACAACGCATGTCATCTGGCAAGGCTTCGTCTTCATCCATTTCACTTTTTTCCGAAAATGTTTAAAAATTTGACCTTTATTTGTAAAAAATCAAATGTGGGCAGAACGCAACAAAGAGGTAAAGAGAAGGGTAAAAAGAAGGGTTCTTGGTTTCAAGGGTTTTCAGAGAGTATTAATTGATAGAAAAAAGAGGAAACGAAAGTTTGTGAAGATGGCACATTCCGTAATTACAGGGTAAGAGAAGGAGTTAATTTGGTTCTCGAATTATTCGCTGTTTGATCACAAGTGGTGGAATCAAAGTCATTATTGATATGTATTGGAACTCTTCAAAATGTATCCGGATTTTATTTTATTTTATTTTTCCTTCTTTTTTTTAAGTTTCTTTGTTTTTTAATGCTAGTAAAGGTTTTGGGTAATCGAAGATGTTGTTCTGAAAGAATTTAACTTAAGTAGTAATCAGATGTGGGTAATCTCCTTTTTGAATCATAAGCTTTTTAGGACATTTTATGGAGTTTGATATATATCATCTGAATATGATGTGCATTTGACAATGAATAAAAATTGTTGCTCATGATCAATATATATAATCTTTACATTCTTTTGTTTGTGGCATAAAATTTGCAGTTACACTTTGCATGGAGTTATTTCATATGGTTTTGGTAAGTGTGAATTTGTTTTGTGTATATAAGATATGAGCAAATTAATTTTCTTGCCTTTAATTTTCTGCTATATTCGAGATATGTAATTAAAAATTGTAATAAAACCTTCTATATTAAATGAAAATTATAAGTAGTATTATTTATTTATTTTTAAATAAAATTAATTAAAGATAAACTATGTTATTTTAATTTTTTAATATTAAAAAATTATTAAAATGATGTATTTTATCTTTAATTAATAATTTTTTTAAAATAATGAGAATAAATAATATTACATTTTATTAAATGAGTAAAAAAACACTAATGAACTAACATAGGAGATTTATACTACAGCACTTCCTATTTTTTATTTTTGCTTATCCTAATCTACAAGAAATGGGTGGCTAAAATATCCTCGTACGAGTCAAACACTTCCTTAATCTCGGGAAGGAGTTTTATTAACTGAAAAATAACAATTTTAAAAATATATATATATATATATATATATTTTAAGTTTTAAAATATAGTTGGAATTAAAAATAGGGTTTACTAAAATGTTAAAGGGATTAGCAGTGCGTCATAATTGGTGACATGTAAGGCTGTCGCAGATCGATCATTATGGAGGCTACCTAATAAGTCCTTAATGCAAGTGCAAGACATACACACCAACCTAGCAGTAATTTCTTTAAGAAATAAGGATTTGAATTGGCATCTTTAAACACAAATTTGCATCGTTATATGCCTTGAATTTTAAGAAAATAAGTTTACATTAAAAAAATACAAATAAAGTATTTATATTAAAATAATACTAGTAAGAGAAGGTTATTTTAATTTATTTTCCTAAATTTTCTTTTCATATTACTAAGGAATTTTACAATCATTTAAATTATTAATTCTCAAACTTTACAAATTTTAAAATTAAATATGTTTAATAACTTTTTTTTATTTTTTATTTTTTATTTTTTAAATTATAAAATTTTAAAAATTGATTAAATTTTGAAATAATAAAAAAGTTAATTTTAGAATTGAGTATTTAACTTTTCTTATTTATTGATACTAAAACTTAATAACTAATAATTCTCAAATCATACTCAACTTTATGATTGAAAAATCAAATTTTAATGAAAATTTAGTAAAATGAAGTTTCAAATTAAATTTTAGAATTTAAAAAGTTAAAAAATAAATGAATTATCATTATATAATATTTAATTTTTAGTTTTTATTTTTTAAAATTAAAACTATAAATTAGTTATCGTACAGTTTTTTTTCTTTTCTTAAAACTAAAAATTAAAAATTAAAATTATATAATCTTGTTTATAGAATCACAAATAAACACTAATATTTCAAACGAAATAAAGGTACTTTAAGTTTTGAAATTATACTATTACTTGGAAGTTTTAATAAATGGGTTTTATCGGCTGAAATGAGTTATCAACTCCTAGTTTGCAGCAACATATTTGCCATCTTATATTAATGGAACGTGTATGTATATACAAATACCGAAGCAAGGTCGAGTTTGATATATATAAAACTTTACATGCATGTATATACGACGCATTTCACAAGTAATGTTGTATTGAAGGGGATCCATATTTGCTGAAATTTAAATTTACAAAAGCTAATTTTAATACTAACAAATTTTTTTTTATAAAAAAAGTAATAATTTTTTTATAGAAATGATGAGTATAATATCAAGTTCTCGACAACGATACCAAAACTTAATAAAATAGAACCAGTATCGGATTAATAATATCAATCTTGCAGATACTTTCATTTTATATTTATAAAACTCTCGCAAATGCACGAATCATTTTATAAAAAATAATAAATATATTTTCAATGACGATCTAATGAAAGAATATATATGATTTTTAATTTATTATTCAAACTTTTAAAAACAAAATTAAATCTTATAATTTTGTCACGATATTTTGATTTCGTGTTTCCTAATCTAATAACATAAAAAAATAAACATAGATATAGATATAGATTAAATAAAAAATTATGCAAATTTTTATCATTGATAACAATGAAGTATTTATGGATATAATAATTAAGTTAATTATGTTTGTTCATATTATTTATATTACTAAATATATAAATTGATATTTATTTATTCTTTTATATATATATATATATATATATAAATACCACATTTGGTGGGGTTACATATTATTTATCAATTAACATATATGGGTAGGGTTAATAATTAATTTGGTTAATTCAATTAATTTTTTTTCTAAGAGATTGAAAATGAACCATTTAAATGCCACATTTGGTGAGTTTAGATATTTTAAACTTTATTCAAGGTGTGTAAATTAAACCTAATAATTTAATTATTCGAGTATTAACTTTCAAGTTTGAAAATCATTACTGAAAATAGTTGTCAATACATTTTCGAATAATAGTTTTATAAAAAAATTTAAAATAGAGTTTCACTTTAACTACCTAACGATTGTATCAAAAAAATAAAAGAGCATTACTTTAAATCAAACCAGATAATTAAACCTTAAAATCTAATTTTTAGATTTAAATTTGTAATGAAAAAATATATATTTCTCTCTAACATCCTTAATATAAAATTTTGAATAAAAACAAAATCAATTTTATTTTATAGAAATGTTTTACCTATTTAATATTTCGCAAGCATAACAACATGATTATTATAGCATATTTACAAATATACAATCATGTTAAATTTAATTACAAACAAATTAAACATAACATATAATAATAAAATATAAAAAATAATTGTAAATAATTCATTTTAAAATTATACCTCAAAAAAATCCTTACACAACTTTGATGTTAATTTTGTTGTTGGGGAACCTCCAAATGAATTTTTTTTTCTTTTTATTAAATCAAAAACTAGAAATCTATAAAAGCATAACTAGCCATTCTAAAAAAGAGAAAAACTTTAAAACAAAAAAAAAACTAAGAACTATAAAGAGATAAAAGATTTTGAGGGATTTGAAAGATGATTTTTACGATGGGAAGATGATCATTTTATAGATGAGGCCAAAAAAGGTGAGAAAATATCTCAAAAATTAATTTTGGACTTGTTTGGACAGGCTGGTACGCATACGTATGGTGAGATTTAAGGTATAAGAGCGTTGGCGCACACAGGTGCACACGTGACAAGCACGGGCTTGTGCTGGCATGGGTGTGTGCTTGGTGCACGCACAGGACTCAACATTTGTGACATTTTTGACTATTTTAACTCATTTTATCCAATTTTTCCATTTTTATCTCAACATATTTGTGATGTATTGTCTCCAATATTTTCTACCAAATATTTAAGTTATTTTTAAACGAAAATATCTGTAAAATAATAAAAATACTTGTGATTTCGAAAAGATAAATTTATATAAAAATATGATAAAATTATTCAAATATAAATTCATTTAATCAATTAAAGTATCTTAAAATAATGATAATTTTAATACTTTTTAAACATTTATCGATAGATAAAACTGAATATATATAGATTGGGATTGGGACATAGCTATCTTATGTGCTTAATTGGATTCCAATCTTATTTGATAGAGTAAAAAATGTTAAAATATTCATATAAATTTATATTAAATAAAAAAATTAATAAATTCAAACAAAAAAAATAATAGTTATATTATTTATTTATTATTATTAATAATTTTTGTTTTCTTATTTCATCTTGTATTATACTCTTTTACCCTAATTTTCACCTAAATTCTCAATTTTAAAACCCATCCAGAATTTTCTTTCTATATACTATTCCTTCATCTTATATTTTTTCACAATGTACAATTCTCGATCGATATATATATAATTTAAAATTAACTAAATAAATTGATATTAAAAAAAAGCTAAAAATATGTGAATCAGCACAATACATTTGACAAGTCTACCCATAATTTATAGTATCTTATTTTGATATTTTACCTAATTATTAAAAATTTATTAAAATAAAATAAAGTAATATTCTCGTGTATCACATGCATATCAAAACTTTTTTATATATATAAAATCCTCGACGTATGATGACATCATGTTTTGTGGTTCTACTTCCATTCTTTTATGCTTTTTCAAAATAAATATATTTATTTATTTATATATATAAATAAATATTAAAATATCATTAAAATAAATATCAAAATATTTTTAAAATAAATACATTTTTATTTATACACAAATAATTATTAAAATTTTCTAAAACTAAATATTTTTTTTTATAATTATAAATAAAAAACGAAAATAATCAATAAACAATACATTGGTTATTTTTCGTTCTACTATTTTATTACTTTTTTCAAATAAATAAATACTAAAATATTTTTAAAATAAATAAATAATTATTTTATTAATTTTATTATTTACTATTTTGATTATTTTTTTACTTTTTATATATTTTTAATCTTTTATATATATATATATATAATATGAATATAGGATAGTTGGCCATTTTTTTTATTTTTAATGTTTTTTTAAATAAATATATTTTTTTATATATTTACATAAATAATAATAATAATATATTTAAAATTAATATATTTTTATTCATATATATAAATAAATATCAAAATATACTTAAAATAAATACATTTTTTATTTATATAAAAATAAATTATAAAAAATTTCTTAAAATAATTTTTTTTTATAATTACGAACAAACGGAGAATAATTAATTTACTGTTAATGAACAATACATTGATTATTCTCTTATTTTATTATTTCACTATTTGTTTTACATAAATAAATATTACAATATCTCTAAAATAAATACACTTTTATTTATATACACACATGATATCAAAATAAATCTAAAATAAATACTTTTATAAATCATTATTTGTTAGTTTTATTGTGTATTATTTTGATTATTTTTCACTTTTTATCTTTATCTTTATATATAAAAATCTCCCAAATTCAGTTCGTTATTGATGTTTTTTTTATGCTTGTTATTTTAAAATAATAAATAGATTTTTTATTTATATATACAAATAAATACAAAAATGTCTCTAAAATGAATAAAAAATATATATATATACAAAAATATTATTCAAATAAATAAATAAATTATTTATACACATTAGTAAATACTAAAATATCCTTTAAATAAATGTACTTTTTATAATTATAAATAAAAAACGAGAATAAATAATAACAATATTCTTCTTCTCTATTGTTCTATTACTTTTTTATACATAAATAAATGATAAAGTGTTTTTAAAATGAAAATATTTTTTTATTTATATACACAAATAAATATCAAAATATTCTTAAAATAAATACATTTTTATAAATAATAATTTTGTTAGTTTTGTTATGTGACATTTTTTTATATTTTTTATATGCAAATAAATATAAAAATGTACTTATATCTCATTATTTTATTTAAAAAATACATTTATATCTCATTTATTTTTTATTTGTTTACTATTTATTAGTTATTCTCTACGTTCTTTTACATTAATAAATTTTAAAATATTCCTATTTATTTATCAAATTTAAAAATTATATTTAAAGACATTCTTTTAAATCAAGAATTGTAAAATAAAATCAATTATTACTTGATAATTAAAACATATACTTATCAAATTAAATTAAATATTATTATTTTTTAAGAATTAATATCAAGATTTTAAATTAAATATTAACACAAAATATGATATAAAAATAAATATATTATCTAATAATATATGTTAATTTAAATAATTTTATTAATACAATTATATTTTATGTATTGACCCGTACATAACACAAATTCAAAATTAACCCACATATATGTATGTATGTATAGGAAAATGTTTCGTGTTTTTCATTGTTATTTTTTTTCCTTGACTTTTTGTTAGATTTTTTTATATAATAAATATAATTATTATGAATAGTTTATTATTTACTGAATTTACATTATTATTATTATTAGATATTTGTTTTAATTGTAAATTCATGTAATTCATACTTACCCATTTAATTAATAATAAAGTTTGATTAATTTATTTATGAGTAGATCATATTTTTGTTAAACTAATCATATATTTTGTGTCGAGATCATGTTATCCCACGTTAATTAATATTATTTTTAAGTAAAATACTTTTAAAAATGCTTAATGAGTTTGTTGCAGTGTTATCTATTGTGTCAACTTTATTTGTATTTTCACATTATATTATATTTATTTATTAAATAAAGTTATATATATTTTATCAATATCATGTAAAATCACTTATATTTAAATTTTATATCATTGTTACAAATTATTATGACTATTTATATTTTATTAAAGTAATAAATTAATTAGCTATTTATTTTAAGATTATTCTTTCAAATCTTTGTACAAAATTTTAACATTAATTTTTTACCTTGTAAAAAAAAACCTAAAAGAAAAAACATATTTAAATTTTTTATTTTCTATAATAAATAATTTTAAATTTAATAATTATTAATTGACAATTAAAATTATGATATATTTATTAAATTTAAATTACAAATCGTTCCATTTGCACGGTACCAAACTAGCAATTCACAAATATTGAAAAACATGATCCGAAAGAGAGAATAAAATTGATTTAATTAGTGAATATATTAAAGAATATTATAGAAAAAATTGATTATTTGATTAACTTTTATTTAATATATTAACTAGGTTTCTAATGGTTAATATGTCTATCCACTCATGATATAACGAGCTATGTTTCGACGGCACAAAGTTTATTTGTTTAAGATTTTGAATCTTAATTATGATCTTGTTAGTACATAACTAGAGTAATTATTTTCCAAAAAAAAATCTCCATGGCATAAACATTTATTCAAATATCAAACCTGTTCCGATGACAAATGAGAAATATGATTATGGTATTTGAATGAAATTATTTAAAGATATAAATATTAATAAATATAAAAATTTAAATGAATGAGTGGTTTTTAATATAAAAAACTATTTAATTATAATTAAAAATGTTAGATTTTATTTATTCAAAATTTGAGATATTTAATAAAATTATTTATTTAAATTATTTTGTATTGTAAATGATCAACTTCAAATATATATTTTTGTACTTATATGATTTGATTTAATAGATTCGTTCCTTAATTATTAGTGAGAGAATATAAAAAAAAATTCATATTATAAAATATTAATCAAACAAATATATTAACACAGCATACTGAAATTTGACATGATTTACGTAACTTAAATATTTGATTAATACTTATACTAAATTTAATAATTTTACCATTACAAAGAGAGAAAAAGAAAGAAGTAACAATACTTATATATCTCTCATGGTGAATTTCCTAATTAAACATTAGATTGAAAATAAAAGGTGATAATTTAATTAAAATGATGAAAAGGCTTGATGGATTGATAAAGAAGTTGTCCAATTATAAGAATAATGGCAGTTAAGTTTCTCAAACTCCCTCATAACTTGAAGATTATCTTCAATTATGACATTTTTCTCGACCTCTTCCAAAGCAATCCGAGCAGCTTCTCTCTTTTTCTGAATATCTTGTTTTATTTTCAACTGATAATTATGAAAATTATAATTAATATCTTTAGATGTTTTTTGTGATTTCATAATAATATCAGCAAAACGAGTCTTCAACATGTCAACCCTTAAGAATTCTGAACTAGCAGCTGGCTTTGATATTTCATAATTGTATTCCTTCATCTTCAATATAGTTGTTGACTTTTGCTTTGGTGAATAGTATCTAGTTTTATAATTAACACCTCTTCTTTTTGCTTCTTGCTTTGTACATAATCTTGCCATTATTTTAATTTGTATATTCAAACAAATTATATATGGTTAACTTATGTTACGCTTTGGGCAAAGTTTATATATATAATAGCTAGAGAGACTTGGATTAATGTTTGTAGATCTTATTTAGATTCCTAAAAATAAAAGGAATGAACAAGCTATATATGGCTTTTTTATGGTATGACATTTTATTGTATTAGAATTGTAGTAGCAATCGAATTATGTTTTAAAAATTTAATTTATAAAATTTAAAAAAAATGATATATGTTAATTAGTTTGAGTGCAAACTAAGCAACAAATTTTAATGCAAGATTTAAACTAGTAGAAGATATTGTTAGTTATCTCAAAAAATCAATTAATTTTAATTTTTAAAATAATTTATATATATATATATAATAATATAAAACTGCTAATATAAAAATAAAAAAATAAATTTATATGTATTTTTCTTTACGTTATATTTAATATAGATTTTAAAAATTGATAAAAATATTTTTAATCAATATTAAAAATAAAAAGATACTTTTATTAATTTTTAAAATTTATATCAATTATAATATAAATATAATAAAAAATGATGTATCAATATTTCCGCCCAATAGATAAATCACAAATGAGTATCTCTCTGTTTAATCTTTAAAATTTAGATGTCAACATTTATTGGTATTGGATACGCACTTTGAGGAAATATTTTAAAATAAAATAATAATATAATAATATAATTAAATGTTTAAAAATAATAATAATATTATAATATTTAATTTAATTATTAAAATTAGTAAAAATAAATTCATAACAATATTTATTTATAATTGAATTGAAATGAAAAAAATATGTATATATTTAATAAAATTTAAATAATTTTATTTAATTGTTATTTTTTTATAAATAGTATATATTATTAAATTTTTGTAAATAAATATTACTAAATTAAAAAAATAGATGATTTGTTTATATTATTTGAATTGTATGTTATAATAAAATTAAAAGGTACAATACATTTATTATATAAAAGGTAGTGAAATGAATAAATTTTTGTAAACAAGATAGTGGAATGATAAAATATTTTTTTAATAATTGTTTTGATGATATATCTATAAAATAATTAAATATAAAAATATATAAAAATAATTTAATTTTAATTTTATTCATTCAAACTAAACCTAGCTAAAATTAGGTGTCTACCTTATATCTTATATTTTGTGTAAGCGTCATTCACTCTTTTTTTTATAAATAATTTCAATGACTAATTTTTACTTCAAAATCTCTATAGGTTTTTAAATAAATTGGATGTACTGTATAGAGTATGTAAATTTTCATAAATTTATATTATTATTAAATTATGTTGTATTATATGATAAAATTTTCTTAAAAATCAATAATTTGTTTAAAAATTATTTTGATATATGATATATTATAATGATTAGAATTGTAAATTTATGATAAAGTAGAAGGAGCCCGATAAGATATTATAATTATTAGTAATTATAATTATTTTGTATTAATTTTAAATAATTTTTTAAAATATTTAATTATAAGTGTACAATAATTTTTATATAATTTAATCTTGATTTTTATTTTGATATATGCAATTATATAATTAGTTTAAAAAATTAAAAATTTAAGATAATATTTACTCTTTAAATTATTTAAAATATTTAAAATATTTTTATTATTTAATTATTTAACATATACTTTTAAATAAAATAATATATGTACGTAAAAATATAAAAAATTAATATAATTTTTCAAATATTATATGTTTAATAATAAAACTGTACAGGGGCCTTTGGTGGGACTCATTGTGAGTACTTATTTTATAATTTTTTATTTAAAATTTAAAATTTTAATTATATTTTGATATTATAAAATATAATATTAGAACAGAAATATAATCATAAATGAGTACTAATTATTATTTATATTTTTATAATTATTATTTTATTTTAAAAATATTAGAATAAATAATGTCTAGTAATTTTTATCAGTTATGATAAAAATCTCGTACTAAATTAGTTAATTGTAAAAACAATCTTACATGATAACTCACGTGAAACTAATTAGTAAATTTGGATCCATATAATTTTATAAAATTGAGTTTTATTAAGAAAAGTTAATAACTTAGTTTCTTTATTTTTTTAATTTTCACGTTTCAATTCCCTTATTTTTAATTCTTATAATTTAATTTTTTTTTTAATTTTTACAAAGTTTTAGAATTTGAGGCCAACTTAAAGTTAATTTTTTAAAAATATTAAAATATGAAGGGGATCAAAATGTAAAAATTAAAAAAATAAATGAACTAAATTATTAAAAAAAATAAGCTTACCAAAGTGTGAATATGAAAAAATTTAAAGATTATTTATATCTTTATAATTTTTTTTACATATAATATAAAATATTTATAGATATAAAATTATAATGTTAACAAATAATTCAAAATTGGTGTCAAATAAGTGGTTAGTTTCCGACCAATATTCTTTAATACGTGGGATTTTCTTCCTATAATTTGAAAGTTAATAACATAAATTAAAATAAATTTATTTATTTTTAAAAATTAAATAACACAAATTAAACCACTAAAAATAAGTAATTAAAATAACTTTTAAATCTTTTCATTCCGTTGCAGTAAATAACATATCGCATTGGAAGAAAATATAAAAAAATATGTCCATTAACATTCCTCCTGAAATAAACATCACGCCTCGTACTTAGGGAGGGAGCCACACGTTGCTGCGTGAGAAAGTGCACGTGTTCTTTTTAATTTTTTGATAATTTTTTTATTATATTTATAAATATATATGATATTTTTTAAAAAAATATATAACAGTACTTTTCTCAAGTTTATTATTTAAATATTATTATTTTATAATAATTTAATTACAAAATTTATAAATTTTACGGTAATTAATTTAAAAAACATCAAAATTATTTATTTTTATTATTAAATTTATATTCCTTCTGCAGTATATCCCACATCATGCTTAATAATTTGTGTAGCAGTAGACTTTCCATCGTTGATTTCAGACTTCGCTGTCAACTCTTTCCTCAAAACTCACAAAGAGGACTTTTCAGTTTGATCCGGCCAGTTGCCATGCTAAGTTGTACACATTTCCAATCAAATTGTAAAATTGATGAAATGGTTAGATTTTGTTATAACTATTAATATATATTTAAATAATTAATTACATATATTCAATTAGATAATATAAAATTAAAAATATATCTACAAAACAAGATATTTAATGATTACACATATCTTATCTTTTATGTATTTGTTTATATATTTGATTTGATAATTATTTAATTATATTATATAAAATTAAATATATGTATTTAAAATAAGTTTTACTTTTGAGTTAAACATATATATTTAATTAAGTATTTATTAATAAAATTATAGATAGAAGATATAACTTAAAATACAAATAATAATAGGGTTCGTATAAACCTATTTTTCAATTATTTTTAGTTTTCTATATCAATCCACATATCTAGTTCAAATTTTGTTAATATAAATAGTTTTCGAAGATTCAGTCCGCGCTTTTAACCATCACTTTGTTTCCCAATTTACACCTCAGATTCGGAATCTTTTTGTTCTTTCGCTCAAAATTATTATACCCAATTTATTATTATTATTTTCTTAACATTTTTATTAAAAAATAATAATCGTTTGTTTGTTTCCTAAATTAAGGTTTGTACAAGACACAGGTATGAATTATTAATATTTAGTAACTCTTATTATATACTACAAATATAATAAATCATATAATAATTTACGATAAATATAATTATATAGATTGAAATTTTTTAAAATTAATTTCAAATTTGAAATACATACCTATTTAATGGGATCTCCTTGTGATATATATACTCTACTAGCAATCCTGACGTTTACAGAGAAACAGCCATGGCCGCCACCACTGAAACTGAAGCTCCAACAAGACTTGAGGTTCGTTCTTCTACTTCTGTTTTGATTTTTTCTTCTTTGCTAAAACTGTTTTGATATTTACACTTAAGCGTTGATTAAACTTCTTTTAGAAAATTCTTTTTTTCTACCCTCCTTTTTTTCATCAATGGTGCTAATACTAGTTCTTATTATTTTCTCAAATTTGCAATTAACAGGGGAAGTATAAGGCAATGTTTGTCTGCTGGGTTCTTGGATTGGGGTCTCTTGTTTCATGGAACAGTATGCTTACGATTGGAGATTACTACTACAAAGTGTTTCCGGTTGGTTATTACTTGTTTACGTCTTCAATGGCGATCTAAAGTTGGGACCCGATACTTTGTTTCCTTTGTTTTTTTCCCTCTCTCTCTCTGTTTCTCTTTCTCTTTCTTTTTTCTTTTCCTTTTTTTTTCCTTGTCCTTTTGGGAATTCAAAGAAAAAGGTAAAGTTTATGACTTTGTTCATATACTAAATCTGTCTGATAATGAATGGGTTGTGCCTATGAAGATTGATTTGATAAGAGTTAGAACAAAAAAGAGGCATTTTTTTAATGTGTAAAACAAATACAAACAGAACCAAATCAAAAGTAAAACAATAATCTTTTAAAACCAACCAAATTGGTTTAAATTTTATCGAATTGATTGGTTTGATTTGGTTTGGGTAATGATTGTACACCGTTCTTTATTTGATGAGATTTTCATGTTTACGTTGAAGGATTATCATCCTGCAAGAGTACTTACTCTTGTTTATCAACCATTTGCTCTCGGAACAATGATCACACTAGCCTACAATGAATCAAAGATCAATACCCGAAAGCGAAATATATTTGGTTACTGTCTCTTCACCATAAGTACCTTTGCTCTCATAGTTGTAAGTATCAAGTTCTGTTTTCTAATCAATTGATTTACTTTATTAGACTTTGGCTTCATTCCTTTACTTTTTGTTTTGGTGATAGGTTGACTTAGTTACTTCTGGTAGAGGAGGAATTGGGCCTTATATAGGTGTATGTGTATTTGTGGCTCTCTTTGGGATTGCAGATGCTTTTGTTCAAGGTGGAATAGTTGGAGATCTCTCATTTATGCTCCCTGAATTTATCCAGGTTGTTCTTTTTTTTCCCCTTAATTTCTTATCAGTGTTCGTGTTCTTTCAGAATTTTTTCTTTTAACTTTTGGTAATATCTGAGCTATGTTTATGCTATGCAGTCATTCCTTGCTGGTTTGGCTGCAGCTGGTGCTTTAACTTCTGGTCTAAGGCTAATCACAAAAGCAGCCTTTGATAAGTTCCACGATGGCCTTCGAAAGGGCACTAGTATGTGAATTTTCTTCGATTATAGGCATTTTCCAGTACATCTTTGACACAACAATCGTATTATTAGACTATTAAAGTACTTGTTACACACAGTCTCTAAATACTAGTTTGTTGCTGATACAAGTATGACACTAAAAATTTGCAGTGAAATTCAAATTGTATTTGATTACACTATTTTAATTTATGAAATTATAAAAATATTTCTCTGTTTCTCAGTTTTATTTCTTGCAATCTCCACCTTCTTTGAGTTCCTCTGCATTCTTCTTTATGCATTCATCTTCCCCAAATTGCCGATAGTAAAATACTTCCGCAAAAAGGCAGCAACCGAAGGATCAAAAACTGTATCAGCAGATCTTGCAGCAGCTGGTATTCAAACAAATGAAGAGCAAGTACTCTTTCTACCATCTTGCTCATTTCTAAGGCAATTTTCTGAAGGAACTAAAGATTACTAATACATAACAAACTCTTCAAAATTCCAATGCAGTTTGCAAATGATGCCAAAGACTTTCAACGGTTGAGCAATAAAGAGTTAATGTTACAAAATATTGATTATGGAATTGGTTTGTATCTGATATATGTGCTAACATTGTCAATTTTCCCCGGTTTCTTGTACGAAAATACTGGAAAGCACCAGTTGGGCGCATGGCAAGTGCTTTTATGTTTAGTCACTGTTCTACATCATATTTTATGAAACAATGACATTGATATTGGTGGTAATGTTTTTCAGGTTACCAGTTGTTCTGATAGCCATGTATAATGTGTGGGATTTAGTAGGAAGATATACTCCTCTTGTGAAATGGTTTATGATAAAATCCAGAAAAGGTCTACTTGCGGCAGTTCTTGTTCGTTTTGTATTCATTCCTGCATTCTATTATGCTGCGAAATATGGTGACCAAGGATGGTTGATCTTGCTCGTTTCCGTATTAGGATTAACAAACGGTCATCTCACTGTCTGCATACTGACAAAAGCACCTAAAGGTTATAAGGTTTGTTCTCCTCATCTCCTTCCCACCTATACTGGTAATGAATTTGAGTTGTTTAGAGTACTTCAATTCAACTTGAGTGTTTTATTTATTGGGTTTCCCTTTTTTTGTGATGTTAAAATTGATATGCAGGGACCTGAGCAAAATGCATTGGGAAATTTGTTAGTGGTGTGTCTATTGGCAGGCATATTTACAGGGGTATCCCTTGACTGGTTGTGGATGATTGGTAAAGAGAAATTCTAAAATTAGTATAACAATATCTTATCTTTTGCTAGTACAGTGAAAACTAGTTTCTCTTCATATGGAGGTGTTTAGTTATTTTACAGGTCCTCACATTATCTCAATACAATGTCCCTTAATTGTTTAGTGTAGGAGCATCATAATAGTAGTTTTGTTGATCTGGTACAATTGGTTTTCGTTTGCTAGACAAACTCTATATTTTATTTGGATGCTATGTGTATTTTAGGTAGTTACATGGTTAGCATATAGTGGTCCTCCATGTGTGCTTTCCTTAGCTATAAATAACAAGTAACTAATATCATTTATAACTAATTGTTTCCGTCTTGAATATAAATAAAATTCAGTTTTCCTCTTTAGCTTTCCTAAAAGTGTATCAAAGATTGAGCTTCAAAGCTCAAAAATGGCAAACAATGGCGTGGATCATCAAACCTACATAGATGCGCTTTCAAGTCCTCTATCTTCTCAATCTACACCAAAAGTGAACAATATATTTCTAGTATCGAACACATGAATTGTGTGCGATGAATATACAAGTATACGTATCGTAATAAATAATATGATCATAAGAAAAAATCGTTTTACGGAGATTTTGTTATTAGAAATTAATTTTAAAAAAATAATAAAAATTAATATTTTTTTTTGTTTATATATTTTAAGAAACAAATTTAAAAGAACTAAAAATAAATAATAATATTTAATTAAATCAGATTTTGAACCTAAGAAGATATATGAGAAAATATTTACGAATACTTAATCCCACAATTTTCTAAACATGTGAATCACTTAAATCTCCTAAATATAATTATCAATTAATTATACGATTAATTGAATTTAACTTAATATGTATTTTTCTTTCAAGTAAACTACACATCATATAGTAATTAATTTAATCATACTCTCGTGCCAATTAAATTACATATTATTCATTAAGTTCATTAATTTTGTATCACATACATAAAAATCATACATCTCTATCTAGAAACTATACATGTTACTTAATTAAGACAAAAAATTAGATAATTTTCTCAAATCTATTTAATTATCCCTATAGATAAATTATTGATCAAACAATTAATAATATAAGAATCAGATTAAATAATATAATTAAATTGAATTCATAATTTAGATAAAATATTAGATCATTACATAGTAAAAATTGGGTTCATAAAATTCATAGATTAATAAATTAATTATACATAATTTTGTTTAAAGTTCATACTTTTCATAAAAATTGATAAAAAAAAAGGAATAGAAGAAGAAATATAATCAATTTTTTGAATTATAGTACCAATATCTTCTTAAATTTTTACCAAAATTTATCTCTTTTGATTTTTTTGTGATTTTTTTTCTTCTTAACTCTCAAAATTAATTAAAATTATGTTAATGATAACTCGTTAGAGTTTATATGGTGATTAAAAAATTAAATATGACAAGTCGAATCTGTACAGTGAAATCAATTTAGATCATTTTCAAAGAATTAATAACGTAATTCAATCAGGACATGTGGTATGGGAGATTTAGTGTGCAAATACTCACCTGATATGTAGGTGGCAATTTTCAGTTAGAAAATCTTACATTGTTTTTGTTTTGGCATTTTCGCAATCGACACCTGATTATAATGAAACTTAAAAGGCAAATGTCATATTTGTAAGAAGGTTAAATGTAAATGGCAAATAACATTAAAAAACCAAATGCTTAGTACGTGGTATTTGTATTTATGTATTAGACTATAGCATTTTTTTATACATCAAATTATTATTATATAATAGTTACTATAAAAATAATTATTATTTTAAACAAATAAACTTAATTTTTTTAAATCAATGTTTAAGTATCACATTTATTATTGTTGACACATTTTTTTTATTGAAATACAGGAGTCTTCATCTATGTAATCAAAAATCTCATAAATTCATAATAAAACAAAAATAAAAAAAATTTCAAGTAGGACACGTATCCTCTCTTAGTTAAAAAAAATCCACAAATTTATAAAACAATAAAGAGTAAAAAAATTCTAGGTGGGGCATGCTGACTTCCCTACACATTATGTTTGTTTTTACTAATTTAATTTGCATCAGTAAATATCAAATTTAACAATTTTAATTTAAAATCAATCTAATAAAATAATTAATTTAAATTAATCTAAATTCAATTGAATAGTTTTTTTTGAGATATGATAAGATAAAATAAAACTTAAAATTTATATATAAATTATTATAATATATAAAATATAATATATATAATATTTTAATTTTAAATTTATACATTATTATAAAATTTATCATTTATAATAATAAGTAAAATAATTATAATAATAAGAAATTTACTTAAAGATTTATTAAATTAATACAGTGATTAAAAATTTATATTTTATTCTTTAGATTAAAATAATAATTTAATATAATTATGGTATATATAACATTTAATTATAATTTATTATAACATAAAATATAAATTTCATTAGCAATTCAATCTTGATATTTTGAATTTAAATAGATTATATATTTTGAATTTAAATTTTATTCATTATAAAATCTAATAATTTATTTCAATTTGAATACAGATATAAAAATAATATATTTATTTAATATTAAGTTATATTGATTGGATTAATTTAAAAATAATATTATATATATATATATATAATGATATATATTCATTTAATATATTATTTTATTGATAATTTAATTATGTTATGCGTTCCTTCAATACAAATATAGGTGTATAAAAGAAATTAAGTTAATTAGTATAAATATAAATAAGGAACAGAAAAAGTGAACTTAATACAATGTACTACTTTCCATGGAATATATATTATTGATTGAGACATAAATGAATATTTTTTCTATAATGTTAACTATAAATCTTAATTGAGAGATATAAAGCAAAAAAAATAAATTATATGTAATAAATTAAAATTATTGATATTTTTTCGATAAATATATCGTATAAATCCAACTGTACTGTTCAAAAATATGCGATGATTATTTTAATTATATAATCAATAAAACATGAATTAAAAATGATTATTAAAGTATCGAAATTATAATTAACTAATTAATTAATATTTTATTTTTAAAAATAAATATAATTTTAAATTAATTTTAAAAAATAAAAAAGGTAATTAAATAATAAATAAACTATTTACGTATTTATAATAAGCTTATTATCCTAAATACTTAAATAGAGTGTAAATTTATATAAAATGAGTGTAAATTTATATAAAATGAGTTACTTTGAATTAACATAAATTAAGATTATATGTATTTTTAAAAATTAATGATAATTATACATCATAATACAATTTTTTTAACATATTTTTATTAAAAAAAGTAATTAACAATATGTGTATCGTTAAAAACTTATAATAAAAAAAACATCGTCTTATAATGTATATAACAAACATATTATATCTTTTTTCATCCTTTTTACGCAATAAATACCAACCATTAATATAATATATTATATTAATGTATTCTTGATAATTAAATTTAATTAAAATAATATTTATAATAATATTACGTGACCGTAAATTAAAAAAAAAAGAAAAATGAAAAAAAAAATTTTAATTACTGTACAAATTACCGCCCATAATCTTAATATACACAACAATCAATACAATGCGATTATGAATGATATTGCCCTAACCGTCGAGCGCACAACCCTCTGGACTAGTATTGCAAATCCCGTTAAAAAATGCTAAAAAAAGGAACAAAATCTGGTAACAGAAGCAGACATGAAGAACTCTCCAAGTCACATGGTAGTTAGTAGTACCAGCTTGGACATCCATGGCAGTAACCATAAACCGGATTACCTTTTCTTTTATTTCTTGTTCATTAACAACCCCAACAATATAATAACCAATTTCAACTTCTTCGTTCTTATTTAATCTCCCACAAGAATTCTTCCGATCAACCGTCGATGAGGTCCCAATCAGAGTTCGACGCAAATTCCCCCAACTCTTTCTCATCATCACCCCACTCCGATTATTTTACCTATGATAATCCACGTGTACGGCTCATGTGCAGCTTCGCCGGTAAAATCTTACCACGGCCCCCAGATAATCAGCTCCGTTATGTTAGCGGCGATACTCGCATAGTTTCCATTCACCGTCATACCACGTTCTCTACCCTCCTCTTTAAGCTCTCAAAAGTCTCAGGTAATTATATTCGTAAACCCATTTTACGAATTACCGTTTTCTCTCTGTTAATTTCATGTTCGTTTCTAGGCGTTTTAATTTATTCATTTGGGTTTTGTGCGTACAGGAACAACTAACGTTTGGATAAAGTATCAGCTTCCGAATGAAGATCTTGATGCTTTGATTTCAGTAACAACTGATGAAGATGTTGAGAATATGATGGAAGAGTACGATCGTTTAACAAAGAACCATCCAAATCCAAAAGCGGTGAGGCTTAGAATCTTTCTCTTTCCCAAAGACGAACATTCTAGAGCCAATAAGATCGCCTCTCTTCTTCACGGCGCCGAGAATCGAGACACTTGGTTTTTCGATGCTCTCAACAGTGGTGGGGTACCATCGCCTGTGCTCGAGCGTCTTCACTCAGACACTTCTTCTATTTTTTCTGAAGTACCAGACCATTTTTTCGGGTTTGATATTAACTCCGAAGAGCCCAAGTTGAAGACCCAACCTCTAATGCAACAAACCGAAACCCTTGCCGGTCCAGATCCAGCTTCTGCAGTTCGGAACGAGTCTTTTACTTTTAGCTCAATGTCGTCGGTGCCTACATTGCCATTGATGCCGAATCTTAAACCGGTTAAGACAAAACCGGATAAACCGGCGCCATTTTTTGAAAAACAGAAGAATTTTCCAGAAACGGTTGAAGCGCCCGTAAAACAAGCTGTTGAGTACAGCCCGTGTAGTCCATTTATGCATAACGTTTCGGATCCTCAGTACCTGGATCATGTTGTACAAGCAATACCTGTATACTATGTTTCTGGTCCGGTGCAACCTGTTCAAATACGGGCTCAATATGTTCAGCCATACCCAGCTGGAATGTGTCCAATTTCAATGGTGTACCCGTGCTGGGTTCCGACAATGGATCAAGTATGTAACGCACCGTTAATGCCGGTGATGACTCAGGATGGAATGGAGCAGTAGATGTTATATGGTATGAGAATTGCGGCAATGGTTCCAACAACCGGGTAGGGTGATGTCGGGCGAGGAAGTACCCAGAACTGAATCCTAGTATAAGTCAATGATCATGTAATGAATAGTCTTTTTGTTTTTTGTTATTACTTTATAGAAATAATGAAATAAGATATAATAATAAAAAAACACAAACAAACAAACAAAAATTTAAATTAGTTTCGAGGTTTTCCTTGCTTTACATCGTATTGTCATGTATTGTGATGATATTTTGTGTTTTTTGCGAGGGAAAACTCAAAACAAAAATTTGGGTGTATATGTTCATGCAAAAAATGAGAGAAAAAAAAAGAATAAATATAAAAGTTTACATCACCTTTTGTTATTTTTTTTTATTTAAGTGTTGTTTTATCTCTTTATTCTTTAAAGCATTAAATCTTCGGTAATTATTTAATTTTAATAGTTTATTTTTATAATTATTGTATTCGGTATCAAAAATCTTATAATTTTTTTAAAAAAGATTATAATTTTATTACGTATAAATGAGAACATTAGTTTTATAATTTTTGAATTTGATATTTATAATATTATTATTTATTAAAGTTATACGATGTAAATACTTAATTTAAATATTTTTGGTGGATTAAAAATACTTATTTTAATAAATTATAAGAATAAAAATTACTTAATCGATAAATTATGAAATTATATTATTTAATTTTAAAAATTATAAAACTTATGTTATATAATCTATTCATTATTATGAAACTAACGTGTTTATTGGATTAATATTATTAAAATTTCGTATTTTTAACCTTTAATATATATTTATAAAAGTCAAATTTTGTAGCTATAATTAAATTTACACAATATTAGTTTCTAAAATAATTATCGTACATATATATATATATATAGAGTAATTGATCTACGTTTAAAGATCCTCCATAAAGTTCCTGACAACCTATTTGGCTAAGCCATTAGCTACTCGGTTACAATTCATTGGAACCCATTTAAAGGAAAAGACATGTATATTCCTTTAATAATTAATGGGGTTACTTCATCTAAAAATTGTTTAGCTTGCCATGAATCTTGATTTTGCTTGCCCATTACATAATTGATGATATCTTGACAATTACTTTCAATGACATTCTGTTGGAATTTCATTAAATATGCTAATTAAGCTTACTACTAATGATTCACCTCGTGCTTCTGCTTCTCCAGCTGAGTAGGCTTTTAAGGATTTTTTCCAGGCTCTAATGACATCTCCGTATCTATTTCTAGCTATGACACTTATAGCATACTTTTATTCCTCTTTGAAGCTGACATCAACATTAAATTTAATAAATTGTCCTTGTGGTTAATTTACTCCAAACAAGAGGAACCTCTAACATGTTCTCAATAAGATTTTGGTCATCGACTATTTCCTCCTTTTTTTTATGAGATAATTCTTGAAAGAATTTTGAGATCCATTTGGATATTTGGTCGTAAGGTAGTCTAGAATTATTAAAGATCACTTCATTTGGATATACGATGAGTAATCATGGTAGACATATTTTCCTTTGAGAGTAGTTGAATTTATCTCTTTGTTCATGGTTAATGCTGGGAAGAATTCTTGCACAAGATTTATTACGTTATGTCCTAATATTTTTGTGTTTCTTTTTTCTTTTTCTCGTAAAAAACTAAACTAATTCGATCTTGTCTATATTATTTTGATATATTTTTTAATCATAATTGATCAATAATTTTTATATTTATAAAAATTATTATTTTTTATTATTTTATATAGATAACATGAAAAAAATTAAAAATAATTATTTTATATGTCAATTAATACGTTAATATGATAAAATTAATATTAAAACACAAGATGAAGTCAGGAATTAGACTAATTGCCTTCCTTTGCTACCCTTAAAGTTGGCAATAGGTCTCAAGTTACAGAGAAAAAGATAAATGTAATTAAATTTATATTTATAATAATTATAACGTTACGTGTTAGATTTATCTTTAAAGTAAATAAATTTAGTATTTTTAAAGTTAATTTTTTATGTAATAATAAATGTATTTGTTTATTTGTATGTACTTATCATTCTTTAAAAAAAACTAAAAGAAAAAAATAATAATATTAGGTAACTATCATCATTAACATGTAAAGTCAAAGCATTTTTTCTTAAAAAAAATGATATACAGTACTATTAGATAGAGTAGTATTTATATCAGTATTTATGGGATAATCCACTATTTTACTTTTTTCAAATTACGTGAGTTTTTAGATTACGTTTATAGTTTTTTGTATAATTCATTTAGACGTAGACATGCATGTTTTTAATTGCATTAAATTTCTCTCACAAAAAATTAAGAAGACAACAAAAAGGATTATATATTTTGTGAACTCCAAAATTGTATAAGTATAAAATTCGTATATTACAATATTTGTAAGTATTTATATTTAAAAAAATGAGTTTTTCTTAAACGATGATTTATGGTCTGTAATTTCAATCTCCGAACTCCATACGATCATACTCAATATGACCATAGAAATGGAATAAATTCTCAGGTGAAATTATACCTTATATGATTCTATGATTAGATATGATATTTTACGTATGATAAAACAATTTAATTTTTATTAACTAATTCAAATTTAATTTTGATTATATATTTATCTAATTTAACGACTGAAATTTAACGGTTATCAAACTAATTGAAATTAAACATATATTCAATTAAATTTAACAATCGTTCAATTAATTAGAATTTGATCGATTAGTAATCCTATTTGTCGGAATCAAATTGGACATATGTCCAACTTGTTGGGTTTTAATCGAACGGTGACTCTACTCATGCAAGTTAAATTAACACATATTTAATTACATGAATAATTGTCTAATTAGTTGAAATTTGGTCGACTAATGACCCTAACTCATACTAACAAAGTTAGACACATCTAATTAAATTGAATAATTGTTCAACTAGTTGACTTTTGATTAATAAATGATCTTATTTATCAAAATCAAATCAAACAAATGATTAACCAAATTTTCGTCGTTATATTGACTTTTTGATTGATAGGTGATTTTATTTATCAAAATCAAATCAGACATATAATTAACACGTGACTCATTATTAAAATTAAATTAGATACATGTTTAATTAAATTTGATAATTATCCAACTAGTTAGATTTTAATCAATCGTTAATGTCACTTGACGGAACCAAATTAAATACGTATCTAAACCATCTTAACTCAACTAAATAAATGTCTAATCCTAATGATCAGAACTGAATTGTACTAACGAGAAGTCAAATACAATTTGAGGTACTAAAGGAAAACAAAAGGTAAGACATTTCAAAATTGAGCAAACTATTCATTCTCTTTTTACATAAAAATATTATGAAATTATAACTTTGTAAAGACTACAAAGGAACCGATTGATTAGGAGAGATAGGATAATAGACTTATAAAAAAAACAAGTCCATGTACTTTGAAAGCAAATTTTAAAAAGTAAAGAAAAATAATGGAGATAGAAAAACATCATTTTTTGTTATATTTATATTCAAATAAACTCAATTAATATTTTTCTTTGAAAAAAGTTAGTTATTATTATTTTTACAAAATTTTCACCTTATTTTAAAATACTTTATTTTAAAGATCATATGTTTGGTGGGATAATTGTTTGACCCTATTATATAAAATTATATAATTAAATAAAATTTGAAGATTTTTAATTTTTAATTAGATTCAAATCTTATTTAATTAATCATTTATTTATTTAAAATAATTTATATATACTAGATTATTTTATAATAAATTAAATGCAAATTGTGTTCCAACATGGTAATATGTTAACACATTTTATAAGTTTAATTAGTTGTAATAATGATCGAGTATAATTCATGATAATGATTCAATTTATATTAATATGTATTTAAATAATTATTATATTTTATTCAATTATTCATTTCTTCTATTTAAATAAGAATATTATGAGAAATTTTTTAAAAAAGTGCATGTGGGAGCCGTAATAGATTAAAATTATTGAAAGCCGTCGAACTTGACCTATTTTCCTATCTCTTATAAGATAGTCCACTTGTAGTAATAAAACAAAAAATATGTACTAACTCAACAATAATTTGTGCTAATTCAGCGATGCTGAATGGGTTACTTAATTTATTGTTTTAGATAGCGTTTTCAATGTTACAACTAAGTTTTAAATTGTTTGTTAATTAATAATCATTTTAACTAAAAAATGAGTTTTTTTTTGTAATATTAGAACTTGAAAAAAGAAACTTTCAAAACAAATACTTTAATTTTTTAACTTTTAAAATTTTACATATAAATTCATAAATTTTTATATGATTTCTTACATTTAAAATTTAATACATAAATGCATAAAATTAAATCATATGATTCAATTTTCACTTTTATAATTTCACAAACACGTTTAAGAATTTTAATCACAAATTTATATGTTAGTACTTAGTTGTCAAGCTAAAGTATATATCAAAAATTTTAAAATTTTAAATATTAAATATATTTAATCAAAAAATTTATTTGAAATAATTTTAAAAAAATGAAAGATTAAATCTAAAAAACCATGTATGAATATGCTTAAGGTTTGATTCTCATAAAACCGCACCGACCGCTTATAGAAACGCGTCCGAACCAGCACGGTTTTCCTGGTTCCGTTTTCGGCTATTTTGTGGAAACCGATCAAACCATGAAACTTGTATTTACCAAGTACAGAATTACATAGTAAACTGGATAGCATTTACAATCATCCACATTATGGTTGTCGATGGACTTTCATTAATCATAGATGAGTATATTTCTTATATTTTACATCAATGAGCAAACAAGCCTAGAACATATTGACAAGGATCATTCAAAGAAGAAACCCAACCTCATATTACCCACTGATTTTTTCTGCAGGTTGACAGATAAATATCATTCTTAAATAATAACCCTAGACGATTAACTTTTCCTTTGGGTACAGCAGCATATCTGCATTTGAAGTTTCAGCTGAAACAGATCCATGAACTGTCCCTCGGATGATATATAGATCAAACAGGCAAGTTAATACAATTTTAGCCAGAGACACTGCTTGCCTGGCAATGGAGGACAACTCTCAGAATGCCACGCATTACCCGAACTTTGAAGTTCAAGAACAATTTTCAGAGGGCACGACTGAAACAATAGGAGGTCGTTGGAGCTCACAGAATGCTTTTATACCTTCAGGAAAGCTTCCTATACATATCGTATCGCCTCGACCATGCCAAATACCATCTTGAACATTGTTCATCTCAAGCGTTCTGGATTCCTGCTCCTTTTAACTAATTATTAATTTCCGTACATATAAACAAAAGTTTTATTGATTTCTATAGGCAATAGGATTAGAAGACCTGAGATAATATGCAGAACGGGGAGACAAGATGAAAGAAGCAATCATCCATGGTGCTATCACTGCCCTGAAAATATAAATATGTATGTGAAAATTGAGTTATTTAATGGGTACAACAAGCTGCAGAAGGTACAATAGATCATAATGGTTTGTCATAGATTTTATATTCAGTGAGACCTGTTTTATCTCACTATCAGTTTCTAATAAAACAAGTAATGCCATGCATATTAAAACAATTATAATAGCCTGGGGTGCTTCAATAGAACATATAGATATTGTTTTTAGAGAATAAAAAAAACCAAAACGGTGCAAGGGAGTAACTAACCCAGTGTTAAATTTTTTTGCAGCAAGATATATATTTTCGAACTAACTAAAAGAGAATGAGTACATTAATTATTTAAGTAGAATACGAACACAATTACATTGGATTCGTCAAATACGAACACAATTGCATCGGATTCGTCAAATACGAACACAATTGCATCGGATTCGTCAAATACGAACACAATTGCATCGGATTCGTCAAATACGAACACAGTGGTAATCACAAACAACAAAATAGTATGCATTAAAGTCTTAAAGATTGAGCATCAATCCAGAAAGCAAATGGAAGAAGGAAAAGATAAACAGCAATCAAGTCAACAAAAAATAATGATTGCATAACAACCAAATAATGATAGAGAAAGAATGAGATAAGTGTGTCTCATCGAAGAGAGAGAGAGAGAGAGACGGATTAAGGTAATCATAATTCCTTGGAAGTTCTCATATCCTACATAATACTTAGGACTCCTCCTGGGTACCTCCAAACCCTCTTGTACGCTAGAAAATTAAGGTGTTTTAGGTCACATAGTTAATATCACATTTTGTTCCAAGCAAAAGCTTAAGCAATCCTTACCTCAATGCAATAAGAAAATTCCCTACTTTTATAAAGCTCCTGTACATGTATTTTACATTGTTTATCACCAATAGGACTGTCTCTTTAGTTTTAGGACAGAAATCTTCATTCTTTTTTTTCTTTTGCAACATACAATAACCAAACAATGGAGATGGAGATGGAGATGGAGAAAAAAAACTCACTCTAATGTTAAATTTCTTTCTCATTTGAGTGCGGAAAAATCCCGAATACGCTGCCAATGAAATAGTGAAAGCAGCAGCTAGATATAAAAAGCACTTGCTCCTAGTAACCAAAAAGGCAATGAAATTTAAGAGAGCAGAGGAAACAAGAACGAAATATACAGTTCCCTGCAAAATTAATAACATAATTTTATTAGGAGAAATTCAATTAAAAGTTATTGAGTAACACAGTCATGGAAAAATCATTTGGGTAAGCTCATATAAACATAAACAGTACAAAATTTATTTATTTATTTTTTTAAAAAAGTATTGGCCGAAATTACCTGCAGAAAACAATAACCAAGTCCAGCTCGTCTCATGTTCTTGCCGAATCGATAGCATGGACAGCTGAAATATCAAATTCATCGTTTAAGTTGTCAATCAAGCAAAGCCTTGTATAAAAAATCAGTCTAAAATTTGTCAAAGTCGGGAGAAAACAGCAAGACAAATTATACAAGCTAAGTCAAATAGTTATACATACCCATAAAAAAAATACAGAAAAATGAGAAATGAAAATAAACTAAAATAAAACATCATATTCGATTTTTCCCAGTATAATTTAGAAACGTTAAAGCCGAATTGCAATATAAGGGAAACAAGGGAATGAAAGATAATATTTTCCGAAAATATTATCCGTCAAATTAAAAAAAAAATGAAAAATAATGTATGAAACCAAAAGGGCAATTCATAGTCTTCTTATATTTAGCAACAATGAGAAAGTCTTAATAACCCATCTAAATTAAAGACACTATTTTTTTCCCCTTCCGGAAAATACTCTTTCCATAAAATTTTCTGAAAAGCCAAACAGACCCAGTTGGACAAAAAATAAAAATAAAAGTAATGAAATGAAAAGATAAAGAACGAACCAAGCGGATTCAAGAGCAATACGGCGGTTATCGAATACATCGAGGAGTTCACCTTCCCACATCCTAAGGACACCTCCAACGTCGTTACCTTCTCCATCTTCATCTCCTCCAAGTCCTATACCATCAAATTTTCTCCATTTGCCTTGTTGTGTTTGCAATGCCACCGTGTTACACAGAGCATCGAAATCCACGACCGCCATTCCATCCAAAAGCCTCTCCTTTTCTTCTTCCACTCTTGGACCTATCGCCGCCATTTCTTGCTTCTCCAAATCCCCCATATCCCCAAATTGAATAACGAAAAGTGAGAGGTTAGGGTTTCACTTTTAGCTTCGTTTCTCAGCTGAAGTTGTATCTCTCTCCTTCCTCTTCGTTTCACTTTTATTGAGCGCAGCTTTTTGAAGAAAATCAGAGAAAAACATCTTTGCTTTTATTGATTCATTGTACGTGAAAAATTAAATTAAATAACAAAAAAAAACAATAAAATCGTTTAATAACCTGATAAAATAAGATCAGATAATTAAAGAAAAATAATAATAATAAAATAACGGTTAGTGAGAATTGTTTGTTGGCGAAACAGACAATGTCTGTTGAGTTTAAGTTGGCGGGTAATAATGAAGAAAGTGGGACCGATATCCAGCTGCTTTGGTCTTTTTTTATCTTTATTTTTAGAATATTTTTATAATTTCAATATATCATATTTTATCGTTAAATATAATTATTTTAATAGTGTATAATTAATTCTATTTATCTAAAAAAATAACCATAATAAATAAATAAAGTGTGAAACTGATATTTATTATAATCTTAAAAAATCAAATATGTATTATTATTATTATTTTTATATGTATATAAATATATATAAAAATAATTTTAATAATAAATAATATTTTAAATAATTAAATTAAATTTTATTTATTTTTATATTTTTTAAAAGTATAAGATAAATAATTAAAGATAAAATTAATATTAATATTTAAATAGTATATCAAAATAAGAATTATATTAATATTTGATTATTTTAAATTAAATATATTTAAATAAATATTAAAAAATAAAAAAAAAGTTTAATTATAAAAATATTATTACTTATTAATAAATATTAATTAATATTAAAATATATTTAAAATTGATATTATTTGTTTAAAATATATTAAAGTTATTTTTAATTTAATAATATTTATTAATTTTATGTATATATATATATATATTGGACGGTAGACGAGCCAAAACTGCTGGCACGTATCATTGGTTTGGTTAACACAGTATCCCCCAATTAGCCAAAAACCTATCTTTAAACATTACTTGGTTTTTAGTAAATTTGGAAAAAGTGTGCATTTACTTGTCAAAATTGCTTTCACAGCTAAATAACCTTAAAATATCATCTATATTGATAATTTATTTAAAATAATAAAATTTTTACGATGATTATTATTATTATAATAATAAAAATATATAAAATATTTATTTTATTATTATAATAATAATAATTTATATTAAAACAATACCATCACTTTTTAATTAAATAATATTTATGCTTACAGAATTATAAATTTGAAGCAAGCTAAAATAATAATAATAACAATAATAATAAAAAAGTGAGCTATATAATTTTAATCAATAAAATAGGATTCTATAATCTCATTAAATAATTATTTTGAAATTACTATGATTAGAAATTTAAACATGAAGTTGAGAATTACAACATAAATCTCATACTTATTTTTAAAAAATAACATTTATATTTTTTTTTATTTTTTATTACGTTTTAATCTTATTATTATTAAATATGATAGTAAAAGAAAAATAATTTTTTTTACATTTTATTAAATTAAAATAGTTTATATTTAACGTAATTAAAAAAATAAAAAAAATAAATTTTATCTATTTATTTTTTTACTAAAATATCACAAAAAATAAAAATAATATATAAATATCATTTTATAATAAATAATAAAAAATCTCTAATTTTTTTCTTCATGTTTTGAGATGATTATGTAAATATTTTACATGATATGGAAATATGTTTTAATCTCGTTATTAAGAAAATGAGTAAGTGAATCACCTTGTTTTTACTTAATGTGTAACAAAATGTTAATTTTTTATAATTAAGAAATTAAAATATTATTTTTAATAATTATATAATTAAAAATATTAAAGTTCAAATAATATGATTAAAATATTATTTTAACTACCAGTAAAATCTTTCTCATTTTAACAAGTATTTCTTGTGATTTTTCTTTCTTTCTGAAAAACACTAATAGATTAAATGTTTTGTAGTGATTATTTTACAATTCTAGGTTATAGTCATTATATATTTATCAAAAATATAGTCATTATATTGAATTATTAGCTTCATATTAATTAAAATTCAATGATAAATTAATTTAATGATATTATATTATTGATAAATACAATTAAATTTAAATAATTATATCTTATAAAAAATTAACATATTAATTATAAATATTAAATAATTTTAATATATAAAACTATTATATTAAAAAAAAAGAAGTTGGGTAATTTAAGAATTATTGTACTGTCTTAAAAAATATTTTAAGAATTATAATAATAATAATAAAAATTTATTAATATTAAAAAATATTCAATTAAATCATGTTTAATATTAAATAGATATAAATAATAGTAATTTAATTTCGATGTCAAATGATGCGTGAATTTCTTTTATTAATATTGAAAAGATGAGTATGAGAATATATAAATTTATACTTATTTTTACACGATATCACTTTTTTAATATATATAAATATTATATAAAAAATTAAATTATTTATTTAATTTTTAAAATAATTATAATATATGATAGAATATATATAAAATTAAGTGATTTAACATTTCTTATAGTTAATTAAAAAATTACATTATTTTTTTAAATTTTAAATTATTATGATTTTTTAAATTTTAACTTATTATGATATATGATAGAATATAAAAGATATAGGTAAAAAATATAAATAAAATTAAGTATTATTAATATTTTTATTAATAAAAATATATAAATTAATTATAAAATATTATTTTTATAATTATAAATTCAAACAATTAATTTTTATTTTATTGTTTTTTCCTTCTTTATTTATTTTGCCGCTTTCTATAAAAAAACGACTTTAGAAAAAAAAAAAAAAACAAAGGGAAAGAAACTGATAAGGTTGGATTCTGCTGACAAATAAAGAACTAAGTTCTGCATATAAAATTTAAGGGGAAGTGACTTAAGTTTATTGGTATCCGAAGGAATAATTAATAATGATAAAAATAAGAGTTTGATTAGTGACGTATTTATTTAGAGTTTTTAATAGAATCTAATATTATTTTATTTTTACAGTAGTTTTAATAAACATAATTTTTAATATATATTATAATATTTTTATTATAATTTATTATATTTTATAATGTTTCTGCATTCTTATATTTCTCGTTTAAACTCATTAAAAATAAATAAAATATTTTAATTAATATTATTTTATTTAATTAAAAAATTAAATTAAACAACATAATATAAATTTTAAAAAATCAATATATTAAAAAAACCGAATTTCAGTAAGGAGTTTTCAGCCAGCCCACACAAAGCTGTAGCGTATTGATCCCGTACCCACATGTTTCTCACTAATAATGAGATGAGTTATTATTATTATTATTTGCATGTTATTAATTTGTATATAAAAATTAAAATAAATTTATATATACAAATGTATAAGTTTTAATGTTATTAATAAGAAATATTATATTATTAATTATATTTAAAAAGGAATCAAATTTAAAAAAATAAATAAATAAAGTTCTAAGTTGGACTATTGCTGAGCCGGATGGCCTAAATTGCCTTACCTATCTTACTTACACTTCTAGAGGTATATAGCTAACCAAGAAACTCCAATTGGTCAAACGTACTTATAAGACCAACTTGAGCTAAAAAAATCATAACTAAGATCTGCACCTTCCACTTGGATAATAATGATCAAATAACACGGAAGCTTCACCATATAAACAGCATGGACGGATGATTAACATATAAATAAAAGCTTTTTGTTATGGTAGATTAATGATATTTAGTAGAAGGCACAACTTTCTTCCACACTAGAAGGATGGATAGCATACTTACAAGCAGGCAAATAGGGTTGTTCATGAGACCATCAGTAAAGCATTTTTGTGAAAACAAAATACATCTAGATGCAAAACAGATTAAGGGAAGCAGATATACTGGCGGCTAAAAATATCATCCAAATGGACAGGGCAGTTTACCTAACTCAATGAGATGGGCAAATCTCATTACTTAAACCGACCCCTTAAGGCCTTAATCCTTCCCCCACCGTGCAAAAGGCTCTTTTCACGTCCCATCTTCCTAATTTATTCTTCTTCCGACCTATATTATTATAAATTCAGACCTAACTTAATTTCAAAACACAGGTTATCAGATGAAAGATTGTCCTCATCTATATGTGTAACAACGTCGTCCCCCTCAATCGATGTAGGACTCTAACACTCTCCTAAAATTGGTGCATAGATGTCTTTTATGCCTAACTTAACTGAGGGGGACGGCGTTGTTACGCATATAGACGAGGACAATCATTCATTTCATAATATGAGTTTTAAGATGAAGTTAGACCCAAATTTAACACATTAACCATACATTTACCAGTATACATTGAAATGCTTGTACTTTTTATTTTCTCTTAACAGTGCCCTTTTCTATGTTCAATTTTTTTAAATTTGTTTTAAATGAAAACTTTGATACTTAGTTATTTCTGTTCAGAAAAATTTAAAATACATAATTTTAAATTTACTAATATAAGATCCAAACATGTAAACAAATTATTTGTATTATACCTACAATAAAAGACATTATAACACTTATCAAAGACAACTCACAGATTTAAGAGAAATACAAACACTCTAAGAGAAAACTTTCAACTCACACTCAAACTAAGAATACAAAGACTTAATTGTTTTTAATGGGATGATTAAACCAAATGCAAGGTAGGCTATTTATAGTTCTCACTATGCAATCTACACCACGTAAATATAAAACTAAGAAATAATTCTAACCACACAAATATTATCTATATACTTCTATTTTCTACATCCTTCAATCATCCTATTTATTTTTCTATATCATTCAACCATCCCATTTATTTTCCTACATCATTCAACCACCCTATTTATTTTCCTACATCCTTCAACCACCTCATTTATTTTCCTACATTCTTCAAATACTCAATTTAATCTTTTATATTCTTCAATCATTTCATTTATTGAATTAATATTGATTTTGAGCAGTTGCAAAAGCATAGTCCTACAAAGTCTAAATTTTTAAACCTATTTTTCGTCATTCATGGTACAAGCCCTGGTTCATTTTTAGTTCATAATATAAAATGTCATTCCTTTCTATTGATGGTGTAACAAGCTTAAACATTATAAAATATTATGCATAACTTAACTATCGAATGCATTAGCTTAAAAAATGATTTAAAAAGTGAAATTTTCATAAGAAAATTCATTGGACACCCTATTGCTTAAAATTAAAAAGAAATGAATAATAAATAATGCGATGTATATAAAGAGAGAAATTAAATTGGGAACCTATTTCAAATATAATCGATTTGTCAAAGATTTGATCATATACAAATTCTTTGATTTAAGCCATAACTCAACGAAAGATTCCTCATCACCAATTTCACGTAGTATCTCATCAAATAAGTATAACTGAATCAATTTTTTTGACAATTTATTCTTACCTTCAAGTGTCTTAATGATCCATTCTTTAACTAATACGATCTTCATCTTCATTCTTCATAAATTGAAATCATTCCTACTATTGAATTTCTCAATTTCGTATTTTTTCGCCATGATAGAAAAACTCAATATTGAATAAACAAAAACACAACCCAGTAAATATGAAACCAATCAGATAACCAGAAGCTCAAAATAAATCCAAAAGAACAAACTTAATCAATTCTAATAAATAATAGAATAACTCAATGATCTGATGCCAATTTGTTATAAATTAACAATAGTGGAAGCGAAGCTCGGATTCAATTTAGTTGCACAAATATATAATTATAGGTAACAACAAAATAATAAGCAATGAAAAAAAAATAAATGACAATGATTTAAGTATTTTAACTTTTCAATGTGAAAAATCCACTATACTAACGATGGTATACCGAAAAAAATCCACTAATAATCAAATGGAGATACAAAATACAAATCTTTAGATAGCTTCAATAAAATATATCAAAACTCAAATACACTTATAAAATAACTCCCTTTAATTTACTGATAATATATAATAAAATAAATTAATAAACTTATTATTTAATCAAATATTATCATACAATAAACTTACTATATATGTGAGCAACTTCTACTCTATTTGGCGAGGAGAAATGAGGGTTGTTGAACAACGATGAAGGTGAAGGTGGAGACCAACAACAATGCAGAATCTAGAAACAAACACAACTTTGATGGAGGAGCTGTGTCACCAAGTGTGCAATAATAAAGCAAAGAAAAATAGAGCTGGGAAATGGCATAGGAGAGAGGCATAGATGGAGGCACAGGAGAGAGGGACAAGGCTACTCGACAATGGTGAAAGCAACTTGAAGACTACAAGACAAAAGGTGGACAACTAGTCCTCTTTCTCAGCTCTTCTCTGTCGCGTAACTTCTTCACTTCTTTGTTCCTATACTTTTTGCGGCTACCTCATTTCATAAGAACAACATATATATACATACACACACACACACATATATATATATATATGAGTTTTGAGTCATTTTATTTAACAATATTCTTAAAATTATTCAAAAATAATTTTAAAAATAATACTTTTAAAATTTATAATTATAAAAATAATGTTTTTTTTATCTTATATATTTATATTATTAAAAAATTTAATATATACATTTTTTGTTAGTTAAACAAAAACCTAACTCCACTTTAAAATCTAAATTATGAGGTGAATAATTGCTCATGATTATAAGATGTCTATGATCTCAACTCTTGATCAATGTGTGAGTTAAGGTTCCTTAATACTCTTCTTCCACATCTTTTAGATGAGATTTAAGATTGTGTTAAAGCACACTTATCCTTTGAGGTGTCGATCGAGTGCGAGCTTCAAGTGATATTCGAGAGTCATAACATGTTAGGTCTAACTCAACCTCAAAACCTAGGTTACGAGTGAAATGATTGTTCAGAATTATAAGGTATCTCTCGACATTGACGTATATGAGATTTAAGTTAAAGCTTAATAATTTTAAATATTATTTATATTAAATTATAATTATTTAAATATATTTAATATTTAGTATTATTAAAATAATATTTTTATGTTAATCATGATAGTTGATTTTTTTAATTTTCCAATAATTTTCTTAAAGCGTGTTCAGCGTTCACTTTCACATGATGCAGGGCATTCACAATTTCACACATAATTCAAATTACAATACATCCCTTTCATTGAAATTTTTATAATTACTTTTCGTTGCCACGCGAGTCTGCAACTCCCGGTGACAAAGTCCAACCGTCAACTACCAAAATTCTGTCAAAACAATTCATAAAATTCAAAAACGTCGACACACTTTGTCTCAACAACCGCTAGGCTCCCATTAGACTAATTAGAGCTCCTTTATATTTCAACACACTACATTCTCTTTACTCTTCTTATGCTACTGAAAATTTGCAATTCCCATAGATCGTCAATGAATATCGCTGACAAAAACCCAGTTTTTCTTTTTCATTTTTTCATTTTCGTTTCCTGCTCTCAGGCTCTGTTTTGCAATGCAGCTGACAGAATTAAGCAAGGCGACCAATCAATTAAAGATGGCCAGTTTTTGGTATCAAATGGCCAAAATTTTCAACTGGGTTTCTTTAGTCCTAATAATTCTATTTTACGGTTCCTCGGAATTTGGTATCATAACATTTCAGAGAAGCCTATCGTTTGGGTCGCCAACAGAGAAAAACCAATCTCCGATAAAACAGGAGTTCTGAAAATTGGAAGCGATGGGAATTTAGTAATCTTCGATGGTAATAACAGTTTAATGTGGTTGAGTAATGCGTCAGTAATTTCGAAAAACAGTACGGCAATTCTAGATGATAATGGAAACCTGATTCTTGTAAGCAACAATGATATTAATCATACAGTAAAGGCCTTTTGGCAGAGTTTCATTATTCCAACAGATACATACTTGCCAGGTATGAGAGTAAAAGTAAATAGCAAAATGGGTGAGAATCGTGCTTTTACTTCATGGAAATCTACTAACGATCCTTCCTCAGGAGATTATTGTATGGGTTTTGATCCTAGAGGATCACCACAGATAGTGATATGGAAAGGGTCAGAGAGAAGATGGAGAAGTGGACATTGGAACTCATTTTTTCACTGGAGTTCCCGATAAAATTGCTAATTTGTTCCATGGGTTTGCGCTTTCTGAAGAGGACAAAGACGGTAGTAGGTACTTTACTTTTGTCCCTAGGGATAGTTCTGATAAAATGAGGTTTTTGGTAAGTTGGGAAGGATTTGGGGAGCAATTAAGGTGGAAAGAAGATGAAATGAAGTGGGGTATGATTCAATCACAACCATCCAATACCAATATTGTGAGCTTTACAATAAATGTGGGAATTTTGGGGTGTGTAGCTCATGGAAATCACCAATTTGTAATTGTATGCAAGGGTTTGAACCAAGGGATTGGGATAAATGGAATAAGAGAAATTGGTCTGGTGGGTGTTTGAGACAAAGCCTATTAGAGTGTCAGAGGAATAGCACTGCATTAGAAGAAGTTGATGGAGAAGATGGGTTCATTGGGATAAGTTGTATGAAATTGCCAGATTTTGCTGACTTGTTTCCTGGTAATATGGAGGCTTGTAAGACCAGGTGCTTGACGAAATGTTCGTGTACAGCATATGCATATATTGAATCGATTGGCTGTATGATTTGGAGAGGAGAGTTGGTGGATGTTCAGCACAAAAAGAAAGGAGGAAATGTGCTTTTCATTCGTCTTGCACATGTTGATTTGGGTAAGATTGGTTTCTTTCTAAATTAACTTCGCATTCTTGTTATTACGCTTCTTTGCTTTCTTCAGTCAAAATTGATTATATTGTTTGACAAAAAATATGTAATATCTGCTGAAGACAAAGGTTAGATACCAATAAGCTAAAATAATTGGGTTATGTCGGTTAGTGTTAGATTGTATTAGTAGCCTCGATACACCATACCATGTAGGTCCAACACTTCAACTATATTAAAACCCAAAACCTTTTAGGCGAAAGCCCATATATCATATCAAAACCCTTTGCCCCCTCTTGTAATATATATATATATATATCATTGTTTCCTTCTCTGTTGAATAAGAAAGTGTTGTCAAACTCTAAAGCTAACAGTGAGAAAACACAGATGTGAAGAGCTGAAACTAAAAGAAGAAAAAGGTAGCAGTTGCTTCACCTTTCTCTTGATTAGAATACGACACCAATTTCTTTGAGATTCAAGCTGCCGAAAGAAAAATATCCAACAGCTACTGAAGTTGATAATAGAAAGGTAGGCCGACTGAAGTTGAGAACAGATTTGAGGGAAATTTAGGGAGAAGACATTGCTGACATCAGTGGATTTTTTCTTATTTGTATGTTAATATTGGGTTTATTAACAAGTTTGTTAATTTATCTTCCTATATATTATCAGTTATATATTATCAGTAAATTAGAGGAAAATATTTTTTAGGTATATTTAATTTTGGTATATTTTGTAAAGCTCTATGAATATTGATGTTTGTATCTCCATTTGATTATTAGTGGATTTTTCCTCGGTGTAGTGGTCAGTGGAGTCTCAAATAATAAGGAATCCTAAAATCATGAAGCCATTTATTTTCTCATTACAACCAAATTGGACTCGAACTTCACTTCCGTAAATACTAATTTATAACAAATTAGTGTCAGAGCATTAAGTTATTTTGTTATTTATTAAAACTGATTAAGTTTGCTCTTTTGGATTTATGTTGAGCTTCTGGTTATCTGATTGGTTTCATATTTTTGGGTTATGCTTCTCTTTATTTAATTTAGATTTTCTGCCATGGTTGCAAAATATGAAATTAAAAAATTCAATAGTAGGAATGAGTTTAGTCTATTACGTATGAAGATGCGGGTCATACTAGTTAAAGAAGAGCCCGTTAAGACACTTAAAGGCAATGATAAATTGTTAGAAAAATTAACTGATGAAGGAAAAGATGCATTGATGGAAAATGCTCTCTTGTTGGGTTATGTCTTAAATTAGAGAATTTGTATACAACCAAATCTTTGACAAGTCGGTTATATTTGAAGTAGCGTTTGTATACATTTAGAATATCAGAATGTCAAAAGGTACACTTTTATACGATCACCTTGATGAATTTACTAAAATTATTCGTGATCTAAAAAATGGTAGTGTTAAGATCGATGATGAAGATCAGCCCTTAGTTCTATTATGTTCTTTACCTTATTCATTTGAACATTTTGTTGATACCATGCTATATGGACGAGACACTATTTCTTTGAAGCATGTCAAAGTAGCTTTGAATTCCAAAGAGTTAAAGAAAAAGGTCTACAAGCGACAATGATAATAACAATGGTTTATTTGTTAGAGGTAGAAATCAAGAAAAAGGTACAAGCAATAATAGAGACAAGTCTAGATCCAAACTAGAAAAATAAAGGATAAATGCACCTATTGTCGTCAGGAAGTGTACTGGAAAGTAAATTGTTTGAAACTCAAAAGTAAAGGAAAATCTGCCATAACGTCTTCTGGTACTAATGATGTTGTTGGTGTTGTAGATAGTTCTGGTTCCGTTGGTGAAAATGTTCTATCAGTATCTATTGGTTCTCTTGGAGATTTTTGGATTCTTGATTCGAGTTACACTTACCACATGTGCCCTAGTAGGGACTGATTTTCTTCTTATCAGTCTATTGATATGAGTGTTGTCTTGATGGAAAACAATGTCTTACAAGGCTGTTAGTATTGGTACTGTCTGAATTAAGATGCACGATGGTATTGTTAGGACTTTGAAAGATGTTTGTCATGTTCCAGATTTGAAAAAGAACTTGATATCTTTGGATACTCTTGATTCACAAAGCTACAAGTATGTAGCTGAAGGTGGAGTTTTAAGAGTTAGTAAGGGTGCTCTCGTTGTTATTAAAGAGCAATTTTTGCGTGGCCTCTATATGCTTCAAGGTAGCACTGTTATTGGCAATGTTTCAGTTTCGTCCTCGTCAGATCAAGATTCAAATACTACTCGATTATGTCATATACGGCTAGGGCATATGAGTGAGACAAGGATGTCTATTTTGAGCGCTTTGTGGTCAGAAAATTGGGAAACTTGATTTCTGTGAGCATTATGTCTATGGAAAACATCACATGGTCAAGTTTAGTACAACTATCCATAAAATGAAAGGTACTATTGATTGTATTCATTAAGATTTTTGGGGTCATTCTCGTGTTGTGTCTAAGGGTGATGTCCACTATATGTTGACTTTTATTGATGACTTCTCCCGTCATGTTTGGGTGTATTTTCTAAAGAATAAAAATGACGTGTTCTCAAAATTTGTGAAATTCAAGACTTGTATAGAAAATCAGCAAACAAGAAAATCAAGCATTTGAAGGCTGACAATGGTTTAGAATTTTGTGAAAGTCAATTTAATGAGTTTTGTGAAAGAAATGGCATAGTGAGACACCGCACAATGCATCATACTCGATAACAAAATGAAGTTGTAGAACATATGAATAAAACTCTCTTAGAAAGAGCTCGTTGTATGCTCTTTCAAGTTGACTTGGATAAATCCTTTTGGGCTGAAGCTTGTAACTATGCTTGCTATTTGGTGAATCAGTATCCATCAATTGCAATTGAGTTGAAGACTCCGTTTGAGGTATTTTTTGGTACTCCTATTAATTATTCTGATTTAAAAGTTTTTAGTTATCCTGCTTATACTCATGTTAATGATGGTAAACTTGAGCCTAGGGCATTGAAATGCATATTTTTGGGGTATCCTTCTGGGATGAAAAGTTATAGATTATGGTGTGTTGAACCCAAGTCACTTAAATTTTTGATGAGTAGAGATGTTAAATTTGATGAGTTTTTCATGTTGGAAAAGAAAAATGAGTCTATTGTTACAGGTAAAAACCGCGGTGTTAGTGAGCAGGTAGAGCTTGATAGTGGAACCCCTAATCAAGTGCAAGAGGGCACTTAAGATCATCCATTTGTGGATGAGATAGATGATTCTGCTCATGATGCAGCAAAAGAGCAACATGAGCAACCATATAGTATCACTAAGGGTAAAAGAATAAGAGAGATTCAACGCTCTTATAGGTACACAAATGCAAACTTAGTTTCTTTTGCATTGTCTATGGTAGAGTTTATTGAGGTGTATGAACCTTCTAGTTATCATGAAGCTATCACTTGTACTGAGTATGTTCAATGGTTGGTTGCTATGAATGAATAGATTGAATCACTTCATAAGAATCATACTTGGGAATTGGTGAAATCGCCTAAGGACCAAAAGATTGTCGGAAACAAATGGGTCATCAAGAAAAATGAAGGTATACTTGAGTTTGAAGCAGCTAGGATCAAGGCACGTGTTGTTGCAAAGGGTTATTGTCAGAAAAAGGGTATCGACTTCAATGAAGTATTTTCACCTGTTGTGAAACATAGCTCTATTCATGTGTTGCTTGCTATGATTGCATTGTTTGATATGGAATTAGAACAGCTTGATGTCAAGACAACTTTCTTACATGGTGAGCTTGAGGAATAAATATATATGTATCAACTAGAGGAGTTCGTTGTTCCACATAAGGAAGATCATGTTTGTTTATTGAAAAATTCTTTATATGGGTTGAAGTAATCCCCTAGGCAGTGATATAAATGGTTTGATTCTTTTATGATTGATCATGGTTACTCTATGAGTGATTATGCTAGTTGTGTTTATTATAAAAGATTCCATGATGGTTCATCCATTTATTTGTTGTTTTATATTGATGACATGTTTATTGCTTCTAAGAATAAGTTTGAGATTCAGAAATTAAAGTCTCAACTTAGTGGTGAGTTTGAGATGAAAGATTTGGATGCAACAAAGAAAATTTTGGGCATGAAAATTTACAAGGATAGATAAACGGGCAAGCTTTATTTGACTCGGAAAAGTTATATTGAAAAAGTTCTTGAACGCTTTGGTATGATAGAGTCTAAACCTGTGAGTATGTCGTTAGCTACGCATTTCAGGCTTTCTTTGGATTTGTCACCACAATCAGAAGAAGAAGAGTGGTACATGTCTTAGGTTCCATATGCTAGTATCATTGGTAGTTTGATGTACGCTATGGTTTGTACTCTTCCAAACATTTCACATGCAATTAGTGTTATTAGCAGATATATGGGTAATCTTGGCAAAGGTCATTAGCAAGCAGTGAAATGAATACTTTGATATTGGAGAGGTACATCTAATTTTGGTTTAGTATATGATGAAATTTCTAATACCAGTTGCAGTGTTATTGGTTATAGTGTTATTGGTTATGTGGACTTCGATTTTGTTGGTGATTTGGATAGAAGAAGATCTCCAACAGGTTATGTCTTCACTCTTTCTCATTGTGCCATTAGTTGGAAGGCTACTTTACAGTCTATAGTTGCTTTGTCTATGACACAAGCAGAATATATGATAGCAGTAGAAGCAGTGAAAGAAGTTATTTGGTTTAGAGGTTTGGTTTGTGATTTCAGTTTACAGTAGGATACTTCTATTGTATTTTGTGATAATCAAAGTGCGATATACTTGACTAAGAATACTATGTATCATGAAAGAACTACACATATTGATGTCAAATATCACTTCATTCGTAATATTGTATCTCATGGTGCTATTATTGTCAATAAGATAGTCACTATAGAAAATCCAATTGAAATGTTAACCAAACCAGTTCCATTTAGCAAGTTCAGGCATTGTTTGGACTTGATTGGTGTTTGCAGAAGATGATCACCCTTCGGGACTTTTGACGATGATTATTTGATAATCCGAAGAATTTCATATTTAAAGAACTAGTTTTCTGTTTTGAACTAAGGTAGAGATTTGTTAAATTGGCCCAAAACCTTTTAGTCCAAATCCCATATATAATATTAAAACCCTTTGCCTCCTCTTGTATAATATATATATATATATATATATCATTGTTTCCTTCTCTGTTGAACAAGAAAGGGCTGCCAAACTCTAAAGCTGACAGAAGAAAAAGTTAGTTCACCTTTCTCCAAATTAGAATAGGACACTAATTTCTTTGAGATTCAAGCTGTCGAAAGAAAAAGGTCCAGTAGCTATTGAAGTTGATAATAGAGAGGGCGACTAAAGTTGAGAACATATTTGAGGGAAATTCAACGAGAAGACATTGTTGTCATTGGTAGAGTTTCTTTTATTTATATGATAATATTTGATTTAATAACAAGTTTGTTAATTTATCTTGCTATATATTACCAGTAAATTAGAGGGAGATATTTTCTGGATGTATTTGATTTTGGTACATTTTGTAAAACTCTCTGAATATTGGTGTTTTATTTGATTATTAATGGATTTTTCTTCGGTGTGTCATCGTGAGTGGAGTAGACTTTTGACATTAAAAAGTTAAAACACTTAAATTATTGTGTGTAATTTATTTTCTCATTACGTATTATTTTACTATTATCTATTATTATATATTGTGCAATCAAATTAGACTCGAACGTCGCTTCTACGAGTGCTAATTTATAACGGTATCTAACTTTGAACTTTTGTTCTTGAAATTGTTTATTGCAACTGTATATGACTTTTATAAATATCATTGGTTTACTTTGAAGTTAATTTGGATGATAGCAAAACAATATGTAACATGGTTTAATATTATTTCTCGTTGCTAAAATATTCTCTTTTTATTTACCTGAATCCAAAGATTTATGATTTTAGTATGGCAAGAATATTTAAAAAAAATCAAAATGAAGCAAATACAAATAGAATTGTTGTAACATAGTAAGTTTAGCTTGCTACAAAACATGAATGAAACAATGTTTCAAATTCCATGAAAGATTATTTATTTATTCACTTAATTATCTTAATTTTCTAAATGTAGTGGTTATATGTAACCTGAATATGCAATGAAAGGTATATTTTCAGTAAAGTCAGATGTATACAACTTTGGGGTATTGCTGCTAGAAATAATAAGCGGCCGAAAGAACACTAGCTTTCGTTCAACTGAATATACAAGCCTTCTTGGATTTGTAAGTACATCTTTATGTTTCTAGTTATTGAGAAACTGTAAGCTAATTTTTTGCTAATTTTGAAAGATTTTCTACAATAATTTCAGGCATTGCATCTTTGGAATGAAGGAAATGCAGTTGAACTTATTGATCCTTCCATCGCCGGTGCGTGTTCTGAAAGCGAAGCGTTAAGATGCATACAAATAGGGTTGTTATGTGTGCAAGACTCTGCAGTTTGTAGACCAAATATGTCATCTGTAGTGTTAATGCTAGAGACTCGGTCTATAATTCTTCCCTTGCCAAGACAACTGACATTTTCGACAATTAGGTGGAATTTTGAAAGAATTTTTTTCACAGAAGGTCGTGATTCGATTTCCATAAATGAAGTAACTACATGTTTAGCTCAAAAAGAAAAAAAATTGTACGAAATAGATTTACACATTTATAATTGTTGGGTAAAAGGAAAGAAACCAGATCAGATGGAAGACATTGAGCAAGAAGCTACAGAAGCAACCTCCGATTCGGCTATAAAGTATAAATTATAGAAATATGAAAATTGAAATTCACTACACATAATAGTATCTGTTGAACTTGGAATCCTAAGTCACCGCTCACCAACACGCAAGTCTGTCTGACGCTCATAGTGGAGTTCAGTAATCTCCATTTTTACGTGATTAATGAATTTTAGTAAATTATTCTTCGGGAAAGTAATTGACGTATGTATAAAAATATTGGTATGTTTTTGTGAGTATCGATACGAATAACTATTAAAGAACTCGAAATCTAGCTGATAACAACCAATATACCAACTGAAAATAAACACCAATAGATTGGTAAAGAGAAACTGGTTGTCTAAGAATATGCTCCTTTATAATTGTGTTTGTTTTTAATTATTATAATTTTGTTTTTCTTTTGTATAAATAGGTTATAAATATTCGTTTATTCATCATCAATAAAATTATTTCTTACATGATATCAGAGCTTAGGATCATCAATAAAACCATTTCTTACATGATGTCAGAGCTTAGGAAGTAATTCCCAGAAAATTCAGCTCACACATAAACTTTTTCTTCTTTTCAAATTCTGTTTCTTTTCAAAACCAATTTCGATTCACAAAATAATTTCAATTTCATCCCATTATAATATCCAAAAAAATCCGAGCAATCTGCAATTAACTTCAAGCCAAAACATCACCACACGCGCTCACACGCGCCTTGTCTGAGTTCACTGGTGTTCCACGCGTCTCGTCGGAGTTACACGTGCCAAAACGTGCTAGTTGCTGAGGAAGACGACTCAAACGATACGTCATTCAGCGCGCCTCTGAAGCAAATGACGCGTCGTTCTTCCGGTTCGGTCTTCCATTCAGTTCGGTCTTCATCCAGTACAGTGCTCCAGCGTTGCAGCCACTCCAGACGCCGGTTCACCAACTTTTCGTCCGATTCTACGGCTAAAAATTCTGGTTCTGTAATCCTTGACTCATTTTCTATAAGATAAAGTATATTTTAGTTCATTATTTGTTTCATAAATAGTCATTGTTGTCTAAAACACACTAAATCCTATCTCATTCTTTCGATTTTTTTTTACCCAACAATAATGTCCACAACTACCAATACCAACCTTACTTTACCAAAATGGTATGATGACCCTAGTAATTCATTATATCTACACCACTCAGACCAACCAAGTATGGTTCTAATCCTTAAATCAAGAAAATTATCATATTTGGAGTCATGTGATGCTCATGGCTCTCATCACTAAAAACAAAGAAGGATTTATTGACGGCACAATCAAAAGGCCATCAACAAACTTTGAAGCAGAAATTAAACAATGGACTCGCTGCAATATTCTTGTCAAATGATGGATTCTCAATACCATATCACCTAAAATTGTAGAAAGTGTCATGTATAATGATACTGCGTATGAGCTATGAGAAGAATTGAAGGAGCACTTTTCACACACCAACATCGTGCACCTATTTCACATTGGGCAAGAGATCCATGATTGCATACAAGAAGGTGTAAGCATTGGAGAATACTACATCAAGTTGAAAAGCCTATGAGATAGTCACGATGCACTATATCCTCTTCCACATTGTGGAGGAAATGCCGGAAGGGAACTACAAGAATATCAACAAAAGCAGCAAACCATAAAGTTCCTCATAGGGCTTAACACGGTTTACACATCAGCATGTGGACAAATTTTGCTTATGGAACCTTTACCTAAAGTAAATAAGGTATATTCACTCATTGTTCAAGATGAAAAACACAGAGCTGTCTCCACACAAACCATAGGAAGGATGCCAGAAGATGCCGCACTTGTTGCCAGGGATAGTCATTCACAATATCCTCACAAGAATTACCCACCAAGGAACATATATCTCAAGTGCAATCGATGCAACAATATAGGTCATAATTCTAAGAATTGTCAAAGTCGCCTCAAATGTGATTTTCGTGGTCTCAATGGACACAATTTTGAAAACTACCGAAAATGTCTCAAATGTAATTTCTGCGGTTTGAATGGACATGACATCAACATGTGTCGGAAGAAAGGAGCAATTCAAGATAAGAGAAATACAAGTTATGACTTCCCCTCTAAAGCTCATCATACTGACTTTTAGGAAAGCAATTCCAACATAAAGACACCATCTCATAACCTTACATCCACCCAATATCAAGAGCTCTTTACACTTCTCAATCAATCCAAATCAGGTAGCATGGCAAGTCAAGTGACTACTTCTTCAGGTAACACATTATGTGCAACTATTTTCCATTCAAAAACACGTTGGATTTTTGATACAGGAGCAATTGATCACATGACCTGTTCCCAAAACCTTATGAGCTCCAGCATTCCAATCACTAATCGACATGTGCATTTACCTGATCATTCTCTTGCCCGTTTCACACATATTGGCACTGTATATTTCTCCAATAATTTCATACTTCATAATGTCTTGTGTATTCCCTCCTTCAAATTAAACTTAGTTTCAGTAGCCAAACTAACTCAAACTACATTTTGTTAGGTCACCTTCACTAATAATATGTGCTTTGTTCAGGATAAATGCTCAGGGAAGACGATTGAGATGAGAACTGAGAAAGTAGGGCTCTACTACCTGACTATTTCTAAAAAGGCTGGATATTTCTCCATTTCAAATACTGTTTTCACCAACTCTCATCTATGTCATCAACGACTTGGTCATTTATCTAATAACAGTTTACGTGTAATTTCTCTTTCCATCAACACACTTTTTTGTTCCATTAGTGATTGTTCTATTTTTCCATTAGCTAAGCAAACTCGTAATTCATTTCCTCTAAGTTTCATCAATACAAAAGCACCTTTTGAACTGATTCATCTCGATATTTGGGGTGGCTATCACATTCCAGCACTTAATGGAGCACGTTATTTCCTCACTATTGTTGATGACTACTCTAGATGCACATGGGTGTATCTCTTACATGCTAAATATGATACACACACATTTCTTACCACCTTCATTAATCTTGTTGAAACACAATTTGCATCCAGTTAAAATAATTCATAGCGACAATGGACTAGAATTCTCTATGACCTAGTTGTTTTCTATTAAAAAAATCCTTCATCACACCAATTGTGTCTCTACCCCTCAACAAAATTGTGTTATTGAACGCAAACACTGTCATTTTCTCAATGTCGCTTATTCATTGCTCTTCCAAGCCAATCTCCCTAAACAATTCTAAAGAGATGCCATTCTTACAGCCACATACCTCATAAATCGTACTCTAACACTTGTTCTCAAGGGTAAAACATCATTTGAAGTCCTTTTTCACAAAATTCCTAGGTATAAACATCTTCGTGTTTTTGGTTCCCTTTGTTTTGTGTCTGCACATCATGATCGACCCACCAAGTTTGATGCTAGATCGCATAGATGCATATTCATTGGGTATCCATCTGGGATAAAAGGTTATCGTGTCTACAATTTGGAAACAAGTAAGACTTTAGTGTCTCGTGATGTTATCTTTCATGAACATGTATTTCCTTATTTCACTTCCGCTGTCAACACTTCAACTCTATTCACTCTATTAAAAATATTATTTATGATGACATACCTAACATTCGTCAATCAACCAATCCAAATACATCACTTCATTATACATCATTTGTCCTTCCAACAATCGACTCAGACATTCTTCATCTTCAAAATTCATCTCCTGAAACATCATCATCAACTTTTGCACCACACATGACTCCTCCAACACCAGTCACACATAGGCTTCGCCGATCCACCAATGTTCCTAGCTACCTTCACAAGTATCATGTAGATCCTTTCCTTCTTGGTCATTCCCTTCGTCTAACTCAACATCGTCCAATGACAAAGGTACTTCTCATTCTCTATCTCATGTACTTACTTATGATCGATTATCACCTGCACATCATGCCTTTGCTACTTCTATTTCCATTCTCAGGGAACCAACCACCTTTGTTGAAGCTTTCAACGATCCAAAATGGCGGCTTGCCATGAAACAAGAACTAGATGCTCTTGAAACTAATGGCACTTAGACGCTTCAACAACTTCCTCCAAACAAAAAAACCAGTTTGTTGTAAATGAGTCTACAAAATCAAGTATAATCTTGATGGCTCTGTGGAATGATACAAGGCTCGGTTAGTGGCCAAAGGATATAGTCAGATTGAAGATTTTGACTACCAAACTTGTCACTATTCATCTTCTTCTTGTCGTTATTACTATTCAAAATTGGCATCTTTGACAACTTGATGTCAACAATGCTTTTCTCTATGGTGATCTTCATGAAGATGTCTATATGTCTCTTTCACTTGGATTCAGATGAAAGGGGGAAAACACGAGTATATAAGCTACATAAATCTTTATATGGACTCAAACAAGTCTCACGACAATGGTTCATCAAGCTATCAACAACACTTAAGCTAGTTGGTTTTAACCAATCCAAGTATGATCACTCACTATTCATCCAAACAAGTGGTAATTCCTTCTCTACTCTTATTGTCTATGTAGATGATATAATCATAACATGAAACAATATACAAGACATTGAAGAAACTAAGAATCATCTCATGCGACAATTCAAGCTTAAAGATCTCGGTGAATTAAAGTATTTTTTGGGCATAGAAGTTTCATGTTCCAAGAAGGGAATTGTTCTGTCACAACGCAAGTACGTACTTGAAATATTAGAGAACATGGGTTATCTTGGTGTCAAATCTGCCAATTCACCTATGGAACAAAATTTATCCCTCAGTAAGGTTGAAGGGGAATTCATCAGTAACCCCACATCCTATCGAAGACTTGTTGGGAGATTAATGTACTTGACCATCACAAGACCCGACTTAGTGTATGTCGTGCACAATCTCAATCAATATATGGATAAACCACGTCAATCACATTTGGAAACAGCTCAACGAGTGCTACGATATGTCAAGAACACACCAGGGCAAGGTCTATTTTTTTCAGCAACTAGTTCATAACAACTAAATGCTTTATATGACGTATATTGGGCTAAATACACAGATACACGACGATCAACCACATGATATTGTATGTTTCTTGAAAACTCACTAATTTCTTGGAAGACTTAGAAACAAAATACAGTTTCACAATCAAATGTAGAAGTAGAATACCGTTCTATGACAACAGCCTGTTGCGAAGTAACCTGGTTACGATACATTTTGGATTATTTGGGTATCAAACACTCCCAACCAACCAAGTTATATTGTGACAATCAAGCAGCCATTCACATTGCATCAAATCCAGTGTTGCATGAACGAACCAAACACATAGAGATCGATTGTCATCTAGTAAGAGAAAAGATTCAAGTTGAAATGATCATGACTTATCATATCTCTACATTAGAGCAACCAATAGATATATTTACCAAATCTCTGAGTTTCCACATTTCTCGAGCTTACTTAGCAAGTTAAGAATAATTAACATATATTCCAATTTGAGGGGGAATATTAAAGAACTCGAAATCCAACTGGTGACAACTAACACACCAGTTGAAAACAGCCACTAACAGATTGGTGGAGAGAAACAGGTTGTTCAAGAATATGTTCCTTCGTAATTGTGTTTATTTATCATCAATAAAACTATTTCTTACAATAACTATAATAATTAATAATAATTTATTTTTAAACATTGAAATTTTATACAATTATACAACATAAATAACATAAAATGAAAAAATGATTAATAGATAATTATATAATAATAAATATCTAATTAAATTAAGATATATAAATGTTACCTTTTCCTCCTAAAAATGCCTGACATTTTGCATGCAAACAAATTAATTAAACCGGCCGTACGTCGGATTGTCCCTTTGACTTTTGACTTGTTCAATTCTGTGCGATCGTAATCCATTGTTATTAAGAAAAAGGTATTATATTCTTTTTTTAATAAATCAAAAGTATTATAAGTCAATTTGTTAATGCTACAAAACATATTATAGTTGTACATTTTTTTACAAATGAAATATAAGGTGAATTTATACAATTAAATTATTATAATTTACGTAATTATATAATCAAAATATCTTAATCATAAAATAAAATAACTTGAAAAACTAATTAACCTGTGATTAATATTTAATTATTATTTTTTTAACTTATACAATGTATACAACATACTAAAGTTTGCTTTGGTCGAGCTCATTGCCATTTTGTCACCAAGTTCGTTGCCGCTTTTGTTGAAAATATATCATATAATTTATTTTTTAATAGATATTTGGCTATTATCATAGAATTTTTGTCACCAAGCTCTGCAAATTTTTTAAAGCGTGTTTTGATAACCCAGTTGAATTTTTCCTTTTAATTTCTAAACCCAGTTGATTTTTTTATTATTAATTTTATGTTTGGTTGTTGGGAAAGTGCCAAAGGGTACTACCATATACTACTGTCACAAAGTTTATTTCCACTTCCTTTGGACGTAGTACGAAAAACAGAGATTGTATCTATGAAATGGCCGAATCAGTTGTAGTATATATGCTGGATTAAGAACCCAGTACGTAGTACTTATTCTTGAATTTGTATTTCTCTCCTTCTAGTTTTAGAATCTTGTCATGATGAAACTTTCCTTGTGCATCGTATTTGTTAGGAATTCTGACAAATAGCTAGCTAATATTGGAGTTTTAGTTATTTAATTCTATATAATTAGTTATCTTAGGTATCGCACAAGAGGCTTAAAATAGCCAGCTTCTGGCATATGAAGTGCATTTTGAGTATTAATGCTATAGATAAAGCAACACTGATTTAAGAGAATGAATATTTGGCTTTGATCCACCCAATCTCTTATAATAAATCCTTTTTCTTCAATCCTCTGTTCTAACCTACTTCTGTTGGTTACCATGATTTTTTGCGCACCACGTATATGAAAAAATGTCCCGATTCTTCTAACCCAAAAGCAACGTCATTATATATTATTTTAATTAAAATTATTAAATTTGTGTAATTTTATTGTTCAATAATTATTATATTTTATAAGCTAAATTTTAATTATATAAATTGATTTGTTTATGATTAATTGAAGTTTTGAACTTTTAATAACCATTATTTATAACAGGATAATTATTTAATTTCTTTAACTTTGATTTTGAATTTTTTTATTTGTATGACTAGAGGATACGTAAAAAGATTTATATAATTATTTTATCTTGTCTTACACTTTTTAGGAAGTCAAAATGAATATGTTCTATTATTATTTTATTTTTTATATGTATTAAAAAAATAAATAATTAAGTAGATTGAAATTTAAATATGATTTATTTCTAAATAAAATATGTTTAAATTGATTCATGTTTAAATAACATATATTTTAAAAAATATTAATATCTAATAAGACAATTAGATGGATTTCTTTGAAACCATTTACTCATTGTATAATATAAAATTTTAATTTTATTTAAAAAAATAATATAAAAAATTAAAAGCCACAAAATTCAGCAATGACCCATTTCTTGTTTAAACTGGACCATCGTCTTTTTGATTTAATTAGCCTGGTATAGAACCAATATGAGATCACAAACAAAGAAAAGAACGGGACAGCAATCATAGAGAGAAAATGATTTTTATATTAAATATAATAGAACAAAAATGGCATTATTATTATTTTTATGCTAATTTTAAAATAATTTAACACAATTTCTGTATATTTGGATCTAAAAGGCTAAAACAATAAATTTCTTTTTTACTTTTGAGAAATATTATCATCATTCTTATATATATACTCTCATCAAACATTAAATATTTATACGTTTTAAAAAATTAATTACGTTAATTTTACATTTTATTCACCTTTATATAAAAATTCTCTCTCTCCAAATGGATTAGTCTCCATCCTCTTTTATGGTTCACATCGAAAGGAACATTATGGAAGCTTCTAATTAATTTGAAAGCAAACTAGAGATTAAGCTAAGCACGTAAACATAAACGTCAGTCGTCTGCCATGTTCTGACTTTTCTAACTTTTTTAAAATGAAAAGTCAAAATTTGTATGAAAGTTGTTTTTAGGTTGAATATAGATATCACTGTCTGCCATATCATAGCAAATCTTATGGCGAAGTGCTAATTTAAAACGAAGAACCTGAGTACAAATGGCATAGCTTTGACATAGTACGTATGCAATTGGTAATGCATTAATGGTTCATTTTCAAATGATCAGATAGAAAAATGGGTTTTCTCAGTTTCTTTGTTTTCTGTTTCATATTCCTATTTTCAATCTCCATCACCGATGCTGAAGACACCTTGAGAATAAATCAAACCCTCAAAGATGGCCAGACCTTAGTTTCTTCTGGCGAGATATTTGAACTTGGTTTCTTTAGCCCTGTAAGTACCAATAATAATAGGCACTTGGGTATTTGGTATAAGAATATCCCTCTTACTGTTGTCTGGATTGCCAATAGAAACAACCCAGTTGTTGGTCGTTCTGGAACTTTAGGGCTGGGTTCAAATGGGTTGTTAATTTCCAGTAATAATTCTGCGTCGATTTGGTCTTCCAATACCACTAAGACGCTAAATAATCCGATTTTGCAGCTATTGGACAACGGTAATCTTGTTCTTGCTAATGAAAATGGTGATTCAGAAGGTTATGTGTGGCAGAGTTTTGATTATATAACCAATAATCTTTTGCCAGAGATGAAGCTAGGGTGGAATATAAAGACAGGAATTCACCGGAAAATGACGTCATGGTCGAATTCTGATGACCCATCTGATGGGGACTTCAGTTTCACTCTGGATTCACCTGAGACACCCCAATTGGTCCTTAGCAAAGACACAGAGAAACAGTACAGATGGGGTCCTTGGGATGGAGTCAGGTTTAGTGGAAGCAGTGAGCTTAAGTTCAATCCTGTTTTCATACCCATATTTAATTCAAGCCCAGAGGAGGTTTATTATAGTTATAAATCTGTAGACAATTCCACTTTATTAAGGTCTGAGGTGACCCAACAGGGTTTGATTAATTACTTAAGATGGAGTTCAGATAGCAATAAGTGGGTGAATATGGTGACACTTCAAAGGGATGCGTGTGATAGGTATGAGGTATGTGGAACTTATGCAAGCTGTTATTCAGATGCTCCATCTTGCAAATGTTTGAAAGGTTTTAGTCCTAAGTCACCAGAGGAATGGAAAAGGATTGATTATACAGGGGGTTGTGTCAGAAAATGGGAATTGGATTGTAGGAATGGGGATGGATTTGTCAAGTACAAGGCATTGAAGTTGCCTGACAATTCACATTTGATAGGGAATAGTAGTATGTCACTTGAGAATTGTGAGGCTGAGTGTTTGAAGAATTGCTTATGTACAGCTTACACTAGAGTCGATATTCATGGAAATGGTGGGGACTGTTTGTTGTGGTTTGGGAATTTGGTTGATTTGAGAGACTTCCCTAATAGTAATGAAGAGCTTTATATACGCATGGCACAAGCAGAACTAGGTATTTTCCATCATCAATTCTCACTTTTAGCTCTCTGTGTTTATGTGTTGATATAAGATTATAAGATGTGTATTTGCATTGTTTGACGATTCCATAATCAATTCGCACTTAGATACCATGTGGTCATCAATGTGATATGTTTTGTGAAATTTTGCTTGTCAGAGTCAATTGCTGATGCTAAGAGGAAAAAACGAGTGAAGCTGATTGTTTCGATTGTGGTATTGGTAGTAGCTGGGATGATTCTGTTTGGGATCTTTGGTTGGTATGTCCATAGGAGGAAGGCAAAGATAAAAGGTGAGACAAATCATGATTATGTGTGGTTTGATTTTATAATATTGTAGAACGTTAATGCTACCACTGTGATCTAAATGTTTGAACAGATTGCTATATTCTGAGCCATAGTTAATGTTTTAAGATTATTATACTTATTTATGTTGTTGACATCTTATAATTCTGATAAAGATTAAAATAGTGTACCTAGTGCATAGAGGTAGCAAGAATCACGAGAGTTCGTCATCGATGCTGATTTGAGCTTATCAGCTATCCTCATCCTAATGCTTTCATATGGATTAATAAATCTTCTCATCTGATCTTTCACCCTAATATATGTGTTAAAAGATGACACAAAACTTGTAAAGTTGTGATGAAGAGGATCAGTTATTCTCACCAAGGATTATTGTTTACCTAAACTAGGGTCAGCGATCTCAGCATTCTCTGACTCTGCTATAATTTTCATTTTAAAAGATCAGCTACTCTTGACATTGATGAGGAACCGAGCCATTCAACAATTTTTTTTTCAAAACCATTTACTTTGTTCTTATACTGTAAAGTTGTAAATTCTACACATGTTAAGTATCCATAACTTCTGCCCTTCTGCTTACCTATTCTTTTATACTATTATTACAGGAAGCAAAAGCAATCCATATGAACAACACAAGCAAGAAACTTCAGAGGAAGACTTGGAGTTACCTCTGTACAGTCTGCATATTATTTCTGCTGCTACTGATGATTTCTCTTTTGCAAACAAGATTGGAGAAGGTGGCTTTGGTCCTGTGTACAAGGTGTGTAACTTCAGTAAACTTATCCTAGGAATAGTGATAATTGGCAGCAGAAGAAAGAATAAACTCATCCTAGTTGTTTCTCTGAAAAATGGTGGAGTTTCTAATTAAATAGTATGCAGGGTGTATTACCTTCTGGACAAGAAATAGCAGTGAAAAGGCTATCTAAGCAATCCGGACAAGGTCTCAAGGAGTTCAAAAATGAGGTTCTTTTGATTGCAAAACTTCAGCACCGGAACCTTGTTAAGCTCTTAGGATGTTGTATTCAAGGTGAAGAAAGAATGCTGGTTTATGAGTACCTTCCTAACAAGAGCTTAGACGGCTTTCTATTTGGTGAGGCATCTTAAACTTGACATGTCTTCATAATATATTTTGCTTCTCTGGAATTTTGAGGGTTATAATTTTAGATATTGAAAATGTGGTAATTCATACCATACCTATGTTGTTTTCTAGATAAAGCTAGAAAAGAAATACTAACCTGGGAGAAGCGCATGAACATAATTGTGGGGATTGCAAGAGGACTGCTTTATCTTCACCAAGACTCGAGGTTAAGAATAATACACAGAGATCTCAAAGCAAGCAACGTCTTACTTGATATCGAGATGAGCCCAAAAATTTCGGACTTCGGTACAGCAAGAATGTTTGGAGGAGAACAAACACAAGAAATGACCAATAGAATAATTGGAACATAGTAAGTTTGTTTTGTTGTATGTTGAAAACACATCTCAAACTATAAAGTTCTGAAATATTTTTTTGGTATGCAGTGGATATATGTCTCCTGAGTATGCCATGAGTGGGCATTTCTCTGTGAAATCAGATGTATTTAGCTTTGGTGTGTTGGTGTTAGAGATATTAAGTGGCAAGAAGAATTCGGGATTTTATCATCCTGATCATGATCTTAACCTTCTAGGACATGTAAGTGTATTGACTAGCATTGAGGATTTTAACGTTCTGATTCCTGCTCATGATCAACCCTTTTTTTAGTAAAGGTTGCTAGTTGTCCCATACTTACAAGCACGAGAGCAAATCCGTCATGTACATCATAACATGTGCATGTTATTCTTGTACTTGTAACAATGTTTTAAAAGGTGCACTTTAGTTTTGTTTGAACTTGTAAAAAAAGGAACTAAATTTCACCTTTTTACACAGTTCATTGAAAAATACAAAATTAAAGTGCACTTTTTTACTAGCATAGTAGTAACGTGCTTATTTTATCATGGTTTACTTTGCAGTCATGGAAGCTATGGAGTGAAGGACATCCTTTGGAGCTAATTGACGCGGTGATGAAGGAAGCTTTCTCAGAAGATGAAGTATTAAGATGCATTCAAGTAGGCCTTTTGTGTGTTCAACAGCGGGTAGAGGATAGACCAACTATGGCTTCTGTGTTATTGATGTTGGGGAATGAAGATTCAAGAATACCAGAACCCAAAGAACCTGGATTTTATACCGATGCTTATTTATTATCCTCTGGGACAGATACATCATCCACCGGAAGAAATCCTCACACTGCCAACAAGGTTACCATCACAATTTTGGGTGGACGGTAAAATAATTGTTTTAGCAAATTGTACAGTCTTCTGTGTAGTGTTTACGTAGGAGTTTAGTCTATTAGTCAAATTTTGGAAATGAATCTCAACTTCAGGGTACCTTTTGTGTAAATGAGTTGCATTTGATTAGTTTGGTGCCATTTTAGGTGATTAATATGTTGAGAATCTATCCATTGAAGATTGAACATATCTCATTGTTTTCTTATATGTGGATAGCTTATCATAAGTCCTCAATTGTAAGTTTGAATTGTGTTATTATGTTACAATGAGCCTTTTAATCCTGCTATTTTTGTGTAGATACTTTTAATTTAATTATTAATGAAAATGGGCATTTTTGTATAAAATTTGATCCAAAAACTAAAAGTGTTTATTTTATATATTAGAATTATTCATTTTTATGATAACAGAAGCAGGAATATTTATATATAAATTGATTTGATCTTTATATTAAAATCGAAACCATATCATTATGGTCAGTTCTTAAAAAATAAAAACTAATGCAAACCAATAAATTTAAAAAATTAATTCAATCTCAACCAATATCTTTGGTTTGATTTGAGTTTATTCAAGTATTTTTACTAAGAAAAAATTTCTCCTTTTTTTCTTATGAGTTTGTTTATTAATCTTTCTTTTTTAAAATTCTTGCAGTATCTAATGTTTTTAATATTAATTTGATTATAATCATTAAATTTAAAGATTTTATATTTTAATTACTTATCTAATTAAGTTTAAATAAATAAAATTTATAGTTTTAAAATTAAAATATTGATTTGAATACTATAAAGAATAAATAAGATTGATAAATACTACTAATGATCCATTTTTATATCAATCATAAATGCTAGAGATTTAAAAGTAAGACAAAGATGAAAAATAATTTGACAAAATTTACTAATTTATATATTTAAACCATCCTCATGTAAATTAATTTCTTATTTATATAAAAAATGATGTAATTATAATAGATAAATAATATATAATTAGTAACTCAAATGAATAAGAAAAAAAAAAGAGAGAGTAATTAGTCTAAAAGTTATTCTATGAATTCTCTTTAAATATCTATACTTTAACATTAAAAATAGATAAAACTTGTTAGTATAAGATTAACAAACTAGAAGGTAAAGATAATTTTAAAATATTATCATAAATAATTGAATAAAAATGATTATCATTTTAGATAGAATTAAAATTATAATAATAAAAAACAAAACAAAACATACAAGTTTTGCTATAAAATTAATAGAGAGGGGAAGAAAATTCTAAGCAAAATTAAAAATAACAATTATATAAAATAAATAACAAAATCTCAAAACTGAAAAAGAACAACTCAAGCTAACAAAAGCCCAAAACTGAAAAATATGGAGTTATTTTGATTTGGATAATATGGATCGAGTCACTTCCAATAAATTTTACACACACTAATTAAAATTGCTCAACTAAAAAAAATAATAATTAAAGTCTTGATTTAGAAAGGAAAAAAAAATAAATTCAAACCTCACAAATCAAATGCTACATTCGAAATAGGAAAATTACTTGAGTTGTTCTTTTTCAGTTGGTCTACAAATCCATGATTCCTCTCGAAAGAGGAGTTTGGCTAAGAAAGAAGGTTGGAGGATTTTAACACCTAATTATTATCGAGTACTAAAATTGGGACCATATATTTTTCAAAACAACAAGGGTGTTGTAGTAAATTGCAATAAAGAGTATAGTAAAGTAGGTTGTGATAACAGACTCAAATTGACAATCTTAAAGCTTGAAACTTTTTGAGTGATGAAGCACTTCTTGACGATTTACCAAAACCTCATAAACTCCCATTTAATATAATATTTCCACCAATAACTAAAGTGAGTGTGAGGCCTCATTTTGAAAAATGGCAGCGGAGTCCCCAGACGATTTCAAATGCCCGATTTCATTGGAGATCATGACCGACCCAGTTATTCTCTCGTCGGGTCACACATTTGACCGTGCTTCCATCCAATGGTGGCTCGACGCCGGTCACCGTAATTGCCCTATTACCAGACTTCCCCTTACCGACAATCCTTCTCTCATCCCCAACCATTCTCTCCGAAGCTTAATATCCAACTATACCCTCGTTTCTCCTCAGAAATTACAACGACATCCCCATCCAGAACCTCAATCCCTCATCACTACTCTCACTTCCAAGTCTTCGACGCTCGAGTTCAAGCTCAAATCACTCGACCAACTGGCTCAGCTTTCGAAACGCGACTCGGCGTTTTGCTCTAAGTTGACCGAATCGGGTGCCGTGTCGGCAGTTCTCCGGTGTATTGGCTCCGATGATTCGGGTCTACAAGAAAAAGCGCTGTCTTTGTTACTCAACTTGAGTTTGGACGATGATAACAAGGTCGGTTTGGTCGCTGAGGGTGCTATTGGTCGAATTGTGGCGGCTTTGCGAAATTCGTCGCCCAACTGTAGAGCAGTGGCGGCGACGATGTTGACGAGCTTGGCTGTTGTGGAAGTCAACAAGGCCACGATTGGTTCATACCCATATGCGATTCGGGCTTTGATTTCTCTTCTAAGAGATGGGGATGGTCGAGAGAAAAAGGAAGCTGCTACAGCCCTTTTTGCTATTTGTTCGTTTCCCGATAATAGTAGGCGAGCTGTGCATTTTGGGGCTGTGCCCATTTTGATGAGAATTGCTGATTTGGGGCTCGAGAGGGCCGTTGAAGTTTTGGGCCTTTTGGCTAAGTGCAAAGAAGGGAGAGAAGAGTTGGAGAAGTGTAATGGTTGTGTTAAGATTTTGGTCAGAGTTTTGAAGAATGGGAGCTCAAGGGGTGTTCAGTATGCTTTGCTAACATTGAACTCGCTTTGTTGTAATGGTAAAGAATTGTATGCTGAAGCAAAAAAAGAAGGGGTTTTGGGGATTTGTATGGAATTGTTGGATGATGATAATGAAAAGATTAGGAGAAATGCTTATAATTTGTTTCAGGTTTTCAGCGGGAGCTACTCGATTGGGTGAGTTAAATTGGGATTATTACCCTTCGAGAACACGAGTGAAAAGTGATATCAGTTGTTAAACTTGAGTATCTCTGTCTTACCTAACCCAAGCTGCATATGATTTTGTACCTGTAGTGGAGAGAAAAAAAAAAAAGAGGTAAATTTTGCGAGTTAAAGCTGTTTGTCTGCATATGATTCTTTTTTGTTAGTTGTTTTAGGATGAAAGTTCCAAAATTTGTTATCTGAACTGTAAAATGTCTCAAATTTATAGGAAATTAAGAATGTCTATGTTTCCAAATAGTGCTTTTATTGTTTAACTGTATCAGCCTTAAATAATCCAATAGGACCTTGTAGTTTTTACATTTCTGTGTCCAAGGTATAAATTAACTAATTTGCTATTGATATTAATTGTACTGCCACCAAGGAAAGTTGCTGATTCAGAAAATTTTGGTGAATTCTGTTCTAAAAATTCTGAACATAATATATTAAGCATTGTCTAATTTAGTTTTTGATAGATGTTTCAGTCATGAGCTATTGAAAAGAAAATAATAATACTGGAGAGGAAATTTTATTTGTTGATAAATATCATCGAACTAGGTAATTATATCAAATAAAAAACAGTTATTTAATTATAATATATAGAAGTGATTTATTCGACATGATCTCTCCCATCATACATTGGTATCGTTGCAATAGTATTAGACACTTAGTTTTCAATCAAATTTTTAAAAAAATTAGTCGATTTTAACTATATATTTAATTTGTTATTAATAATTTTTTTAAATAATAGATTTGTTTGTGCACTCAATAATAATCCATAAAATATAACACATTTAGCCTTCATTAGGTTTTAATAATGCACTACTATATTAAGGATTATTTATTTAAATGCATCATTTTTAATCAATATTGATATTCCATTGAATTCACCGTTTTGAAATGAAAGGACCAAAGAAAATCTACTCTAACTTGAGAATATATATGGATTTATAACAGAATTATCATTGTGATTCAACGTAGGATCTACCATTCAAATTGAATTTAGGTCATATATGTTTCTTATACATGAATGCATTTTTAACTTGGAGATTTATCTTATATGTGTTCACGTAATGCAAATCATATCTAACTCGATTTTATTTATTGGGTTTAAATTTCAACCTAAAAAATTAATCTATTAAGAAGAATATTATATTTTAATTATATATTAAATTTATTATTTATATTTTTTTTACTTATAATTCGTTCAATCATCCACTCTTTTATATGTGTAGTATCCACGGAGAGTCTACTACTTTTTGGAAATAAAAAAAACAATATTGTATTTTTTAACTATTTTATTAGTTGTTTTTGTGTTATTAATTAAAGGTATCAAATGAGTTGGATCGGTTTATTTTACTTAAATTCATCTTGTTTTAAGTAAATTATAACTTAGTTCGACTCATTTATATGTAAGGTAATAGAAATGAAATTGAATGAAAATAATATTGATATTATTATGTGAAAGTTTATAAAATAAAGACATAATTGATCTAGAAGGGGTAAGTAAGTTATTTTTAATTTTTATCAATTTATAATTTAATAACCTAAATAAAGTGGTGAGACATGCAATCGTGTGTAAAAATAAAGTGCGAAAATAAAATAATAACACACAATATATTTAGGTGGAAATAACCTAGGTCACAATCACGACCTAAGAGGAAAACTACTGGTCTATCGGACCACCTAACTGTCTACTATGAAAATCAAATATTTAAGTACAAACTCGGTCTTATGTTATCTTCCCTATGATACTGTCTCATTGTATTTTACTTATGAGTCCCTGTTTTGTTTTCATAGTTTCTAAAATTAGCGTAAACGGTTTCTAGACCAACGTTTCAATAAGCTTTCTATCAATTCATATACGTTCTCAAATTAATTATAAAATAGTTAGTATAAAAACATAAGTACTCGTGTGTATTCTATAATAGATTTAATAATGAATAATCTTAATTAGATCTACAATAGATTTAATAATGAATAATCTTAACTAGATGATTCAAAACATATGTTATTTAAATTAAATCAACTAACAAATTCTAGATAAAAAATATTAAGCTCAAATTTAATAAAAATATTTCTTTTAAAATTTAATAATTAAATCCAAATAATTATGATCGCTTATATATACGTAAGATATTAATCACAAAATAAACTGAAAATATGAAATAAATAGATCGATAAATATAAAAAAATTGGTGTTAAAATATTTTATAAAAATGATAATAATTATATTAATTAATATTTCATATAGTTAAATATATATATATTATATATATATATAACATATATGATTGTATGATTCTTTTGTTTTTCGTGCGTGAATATATATTACCTCAATGAATATGTATATATATTACCTATAATTCCTTGCATTGCATTATTTTGCTGGCGATGATGATGATTTTTTTTTGTTGCAATCACTTTTTTTTCTCACCTCACACTATAAATCAACCCTAATATATATATATATATATATATATATATATATATATATAATAATAATGACTTAGTAATATTAGAGTTAAATATATTTTGAATTTAATTTTTCAAAGCTTATAGAAAATCTTAATATTATAAAAAATTATTTTTAAAACAAATCTTAAAAATATTAAGATACATTTAAAAAATATTTAAACACATTTATCTAAAAGATAACTAATTGATAATTTTATAAATTGATTCAAGTTTAAATATATATTTTAGTACAAAAAATAATTTCAGATTTATGAGCATATATTATTAAATACATAAATACAATCATATGTGTCGTAGTTATCAAAGATATACATAAAGCACGATTATCTGAATCTCGAGTATTTGTTCGAATTTTCTTGATAGACTTAATATGAGGCTTAAAAACAAATTTATAGGTAAATATTTTGTCCATAAAAATAATCAATACTCATCATCCTTACAAACTCCCCCTTTGGCATGTTTGTGTGACAAAAACCTCTCACTCAATACATGACACATATAAAAATAAGATAAAAATACAATGGTGCCCCGGATTTTATAGTGAAACTATCTTATGGTTAAGTTAATCAATCATCACTGCAACTTGATAAACTTGTAAGTAGTTGAAATGATATAAACAAAGTATACGACAATTTGGCTTGAAAGTCTCATTGTACATTAGTTCAGTTTTATATAGAAATAAGCAAAGTGTAAAAAGTAGTCATGTAGTATGCATTCATACAAATCAAGTTTTATTAAATATGTTCTCCTTTTATATGCACAACAAAATAAAAACATGAAAATAAAACACATTATTTTTTCCGAATTTTTGACATATGAAAAGGACAAAACACTAGACAAAGTAATGAAGCTAAACTCTCCTTAAAGATATAACAATGTAAAATTAGAGTAATGTAAACTTGCAATGTGATGTATATCCCTCTCAGTTATATAACTCTCTAACTTAGAAACTAACTAAAAACGTAATAAAGAAAAAGAAGATGTAAATGAAAAAAATCTAATTTTTTTTAATTTGCATAAATAGCCACATAAGTTATTGAACTCATTTAATAACAAACGAGTACACAATCAATTGAGAACTCATCATTCTTTATCTAAAATTTTGATTGTTTATTATATAAATAAGCAAATAGAGTGAAGAGTCACACACACACGCACACACGCACGCACATATAATGATATATTGACATTTACTTAAAAGTAGTGTATATGTTTAAACTCCAAAAATATGTTAATTAAATCATTTATGATCAATCAAAAAAAGACTAAAAAAAAAATATCACATATCATGTAAAATTATAATCGAATCTTCAATTTTACAAAATAAAATATATCTACTAAAAGAGGAGTTAAATTTTTATTTTATTTTATATATGAGGTAAATGATATTATTTTTTTAACCTTTATTGGCTCTTTCTTTTTATGCAATCAAGGTACAAAATTTATAAGTAGTTTCTTATTGTATTTTTTTTTGCACAAGCCATAAACCTAGCATGATGACTTTTATACTAGTTGTGGGGTAGCTCTCTGTACTTAATGCGGTAACTTCACACATCACAATAGATAGCTCTCTGAATACTAGGTCCCTTCATACGGTAAAATTTTAATAAGCAAAAAATAGAACTCAACACAATTTTACAATCAAGATTAGTTGAAGTCTTAGAGTTTCAAGAAAATTCATAAACTTGAAGCATAAAATGTATGTGTGTTTGTGAGTGTGTGAATAAGGTTATGTCAACATCGATCATCACATTTACAAGAATATGTGTCTGTATAAGTCAAAATTGTAGAATAATGTAGACAATAAATATCAAAATGAGTTGAGTTACTAAAATGAGGTTATGTATATGTAAGTAATAAATTAATTCAATACCGTGTTGGCCAGATAAGGATGTTATTTTATTTTTTTCCTTTTTTCGTAATAAAATTTGAAATTCAATTTGAGAGAGAAATTCTCAAGGTATTCCTGAGATATTCAAATCTTTGAGTGTCTATGACTTTGTTGAATATACTAGCTAGTTGTCTCTTAGTAGGTACAAACTCAAGTGACCAGAAAAAAACAACATTTATTAACCCATATTTTCTTACATTTCGGTTTCTTTATATCATTGACTTGGGACTCAATTAACTTAGGTTTCATAGGTGTGTTTTTGAACTTAGTTGTGCTTTTCTTATTCATCCCAAATGAATATGCAATATGCATAGTAAGATGATATAATAATATCTTAAATTATTAACGATCAAATCAAAGACAAAACTATCTTAAATTATGTTTATTATTATTCGTATTATTATTAATTAAATATGATTTAAGAATATTATATAACAGATGAAAGTAAAAAAAAAAAAAAACTATATATCATTAAGAGAGAGCAAAACAACAATAGCGTTTTAGGGGAAAGACCCATTATTTGGTTCGAGCTTTTACTGTATTAATTTTCAAAATCATTTAGCTAGCTTTAGAGAATAAGCATGCTACTACAAAAATGTATCTTTTATTGGGGCTAGTTGCCCATCTCTATTCGCACCTAGCACGTACCCTTAGACACGTAGAAGGACAAAAATACTTGTTTATAAATATCTTATGCAACTGAGATAGGATAAATTCAATCAATTAAATGTTGGTGTTGAACTTGTGAAAAAAATAAATAAAAGGGCAAATTAAGAATTATGGTGGGGTTCCTTAGTACAACTTCTTTTTTTTTAATGTTATTACGTGGTTTATCGACTAATTTAGATAAAATGATAATTATCAATAACATTTATGGGATTAGCTCAAATAACAAGAAGATCCAATACTTTTGATTTGTATTGATGAACTACTCTAAAATATATTTTAATATCAAAGAATCTTTAACTTATAGTCGAGCTTTATTTTGAATGTTTATTTAGTAAATTTTATTTTTATTATTTATTATTTCAATTTATATGATTTTAAATAATAATAAAAAGTTAACATTTCATTTTTACCCATGCTTCGGTTAATTATTTTTAATACTGACTAGAGTTCAATGATATTATTCTTAAACTTCTAACTTTTCTGATATTTAAATAAAACCCAAGAGTGTGATTGGTATTTACCCTCAAATAAAATGTGTGTATATTTAATATCACTATTTATGAAAAAATATCCCCGAAGATGATGGTATGTAGGAGTTTAAATTCCTACATTTTTATAACCTTGTTGGTTGGATGGTGGTGCTTTTATCAAATGCTTAGGGTTTAATTTTTCAATCTCTATATTTTACATAGAAAGCAAAAAAATTCATCTATTAAAATAAAAAATAAAAATAAAAAATAAACCTTTAATTACATAATTGATTTGTTATAAGCAAACATATTTTTATTTAAAATATATTTTTATCGTTTTAATTAAAATTGTAAATGAACAATTTTTATGGTAATATGTAATACGAGCAAAAATGATTTGATAGGCATGACATCAACACCACCACATATAACGTGTAACACTAATTAATAATCATCTTGTAAATTCATTAATCTGCAGAGACTAATCAAAGCTAATAAATTAATAACAGCTCAAGCATATGCTTCTGCCATTATAAATAAGGAGTCTCTGAGTTGGTACTTCACTGTCAATCTTCCATTCACCCACAATAGCGCGTGTTGTTCTTTTCGCTCCAAACGCACGTACTGAGATCACAGAAAATCCAAAATCTATCAAAATGACGACTAAAATCTACATTGTGTAAGTTCATCCCTCTCGTTTAATTTGTTCCCGGTTTGTCTTATTTTGATCTATTTCAATTCCAATTTTCAGTGTATTGAGTTAATTCGATTAGTGTTATTGGTTTACCCCTTTGTATTGTTCATTGAGATTTCACCTTTTCGAATGATTAACCCATTATGATATTGGATCACAGAAAATGAAATCGTTTCTGGATTTGATGATATTGCTTAACTTGGTAGTCAAATCTTGACTTAAATTAAGAAAATATTTCTTTAGAAAGGAATTGGAAAGAGAGGTTCTTGTTTCTGGTAGTAATGAATTCGCATTTGGTAATTTAGCCCAAATTATAATTTCATGTAATTTGGAAGTCAATTATTTTCAAATGCTACTTTCAAATGCTCAAGGCTCTGTTATTGGGAAGTCAATAATTTCATGTAAGGGTATTTTTCATTTGCATCAAGATTTCTATTTTTTTTTTCTTGGGTTCTTGATTTATTTTTATTTGTTTCTAGAAGTAATCAACAAACCAAGATCTGTTTAATTGCGTTGAGTGGTTTAAGCTAAGTAAACGAGCAATAATCTTCTCCCTGTAATTCCTCAAGAGTCATATAACTATATCCATATTGTTTAGATCTTCTTGATTAAAGGTTGACACTTCTGAAACTAATATAGTTATCTTTATTTACGAAATAAAAACTATAAAGATGATCACAAATTTGTGATGTAACTCAAAAGTGGCAAAGTTTCATCGTATATTATCCGTAGATCAACCACGTCCAATTAGATTTTGTTATGATATTTACGAGATAATTCATTAATTTTCAAAACTATCTTGTTTCACTTAATTTTTAATGAAATTTAAAAAAATATTAATTGAAATATCTCATTTGTTTTTAATAAACTTAAATGAGACGGGTAAAAATATAAAAATAATAGAAAATATGATAAATTATAATTTAAAATATTAGTTTAATAAGAAAAAAATGATATAACAAAATTAGGTTTATTAAAGTTACAATCTAAATTTTGATGAAATGATATCTAAATGAAACAAGACAATATTGCATTATGAGTTTATTAGAGACATTAAATAAGACATTACATGATATGAGACAATATGCTTTACATCTCTAGTGACATACAATAGTGTGTTTTATAGAATGGCAAATTCATTGGTAATAGAAAAGGTCTAAACATCAAAATTTTGTGATGTATCTAAAATTAGGTGGTTGAAGTTTCACATAGTCATGACAAATAAGATTCTGTCATATGAGATGTATAGTAGAGTTATGACTTTTGATAATATCTTATGACTTTTGATGTTGTGGCTTATATTTGAGTTTTTGGCTTAGTTTGAAGCAGCTCAATATTACTTTCCATAGTAGAAATTAGGTGACAAACGTAAATTGCAAAATTTAGGAAGATTATGATAATATGCTATTAACCGACAAAAATTACAGATATAGTGATGGTGAATTATAACCTACCTTCTAAAGTCATAATCAAAAGAGAAATTCTAGAGCATGCGGTCCTATTACCATCATTATTATGATTGATATACCTAGCTGTTAGTTTGACTTAAGTGCCTGTTTTGTAAAGTTTGTGTAGATAAGCTTGAAATTGTTCCACATGAGTTTCATGTCATCTTTTCGTCTAAAACAAGGCAAATATCAAACCATATAGTGTGACTGATCTATTTAATTAGTATATAAATACTGTCTATCTATGATATCATTCAGTCAATTGTAATTTATTTATTTATGTTCTGTAATTATTTTTGAATTTTTGAAAATGTATGATCAGATACTACTCTATGTATGGACATGTTGAAAAGTTGGCGGAAGAGATTCTGAAAGGAGCTGCATCAGTGGAAGGAGTGGAAGCAAAGTTATTTCAGGTGTGAAATGTTTGTTGCATCTCTTCCAGCCGATTAGGTTGAAAACATTAGAGGCAATTAAACGAAATACGAAGAAAATTAAGGCATGATATGCTTTTCTAACATAAATATTAAAAGCGCAAGTATTTTAGCTTGAACAAACACAATGCTTTTTTGAAATTCCTGCAGTTTTGATTTTGAGGACTCTAGTGACTGGAACCAATATATTAATAAAACATATTTTTATGGCTTTTAATCATAAGTAGATTTTAGAATGGTCAGAATTGAGTGTTTTAAGTATAATTGGGTTTTTATCGTGGTTGAAGCACGCTATCTTTATGATTGAAAATGACTTACTATGCTAAAAAATTACAGAACTTAAATGTTTCTGTTACAATGGGGAGCAGCATTGCATTGTTTTTTTCTGGTAGAGAAGGTTTAATGCACATTTCCTCAAGACCAAATGCATACATGATCCTGAAATTGTAAAAATCCCAAATGCCTTGTGCCTTCGAAATGTTTAATGTATCTTCATATTTGTCTAGTTCACACATGAACTAACGATGTGAAGTTGTGAATTGCCTATCATCTTAAAGAGTATGGTGGTGTAGTTCACACATGAACTAACGATGTGAAGTTGTGAATTGCCTGTCATCTTAAAGAGTATGGTGGTGTGATGTTAACTGCATGATGACATTTCTTCCTCTGTAAACAAACACACATTCGCCTAATTGCTTAACGTGTTCCTGTATTTCATCTTTTGAGGGGAAAGTGGAAACCTATCCTCACTGTTTTTAAAAGACTGCTTAAATCTCCTCATTCAGACTCAATAATGGATATTAGATCGTTTTCTGCAAAAACTAAAATATCCAACTCACATTGATAGTAATTGGCACCTCAACAGGTACCTGAAACACTGTCCGATGAGGTTCTCGGAAAGATGGGTGCACCACCAAAAAGCAATGCCTCTATTATTATCCCTGATGAGCTTGTTGAGGCTGATGGATTACTATTTGGTTTTCCAACAAGATTTGGAATGATGGCTGCACAATTTAAAGCATTTTTGGATGCTACTGGTGGTTTATGGAGAACTCAACAACTTGCGGGGAAGCCTGCTGGAATCTTTTACAGCACTGGATCCCAAGGAGGAGGACAAGAGACTACACCGTGAGTTTCCATTCCCGTTTGAAAATTTATATCTTAAAAACCTTGATAGGATTGAATAGCTACACCATGATTGCAGGTTGACAGCAATCACGCAACTTGTTCACCATGGTATGATCTTTGTGCCCATTGGATACACATTTGGAGCTGGTATGTTCGAGATGGATGCAGTAAAGGGTGGCAGTCCCTATGGTGCAGGAACTTATGCTGGAGATGGCACAAGACAACCATCGGATCTAGAGCTACAACAAGCTTTCCACCAGGGGAAGTACTTCTCTGCTATTGCCAAGAAGCTCAAGGGAAGTACTTGATCATGCTCGACAAAATTTCGCTTTCATCATTCTATTACTTGAATAGATAAATTCTTAATGTTACAGAATCATAGTTTCTACATTCATAAAGAATAATTGGTGTTTTAGTAAAATGTATTGGGTTTCAAAAACTGTATCATGACCATGATGATATGATGATTGCTAATAGTAAAAAGGATGTTTGTTTGAACCTCCACAATTGTCATTAATTTCCTAGTTCAGATTTGAGTATAAAAGCTGATCCTTTTCCTCCTGAGTCTTTACATCATGTTGTTTATCATAGGAAGGCAAGAGGGATTTGCGTCACTAATAATGTTCCTCCAACATATGCATATAAAATCTGTCAATGTCCTCAAAAGTCAGAGCAAGTATTGAAAGATGATCTACCACTTTATTTCATTTTTAACTTGTACATCAAAAATTGTAAGGGGAGTTGAAGAGGCCCAAAGATCATTTGAATTCCAGAAGATTTTAGAACCAAGGCTTGGGCCATGTTTTCATTTGAGCCTAAATTCCACAAATATGACTCCGGAGTTAATGAATGAGGGAAGTATTTACCATGACCTAAGCTTATTATGTGCAAGATGAAACTCTCTGGCTCTGCTATAAAATTAAAAGGTGTTATGCTTTTTTTTTTAGGATAAAACGATAGTTTTTGTGTCATTTAAATATGTTACTTAACGAAATATGGATAAATTTTATCCTCAAATCACTAAACAAATCACATGTTTTTATTGAGGAGAATTCTTTTTTTATTGAACCTCAAAAACCGTGTCATCTTCTAAAGACAAAGAGTTGTATTTAATCATCTTCTCACATAATATCCAGATTTATCCCTGACACATGTGACTGATAAAATATTTTGTGGGGAAATAGTACACCTAAGTGCACTCATCAACTATATAGAAAACTCATCTGTCGGCATTTTGGTTTGTGCTATATAATATGCAATGTCACAGTTTTAAAATTGGGGTATGTTTACGCTTTTAAGCAATTCGATTGCTACTCCTACTAATTTGAAATTTAGTCTCTTTGTAAGTTGATCATCTATAATAGAATTTACAATTAAATATCTTTATTATTTTTTTTATAAATAATAAATGTTTTTATTTAATTTTATAAATATTAAAATTATTAATTTATATTTTGAAATAATTTACTATTAAGTATCTTTATTTAATTTTATAAATAATAAAATTATTATTTTAAATATATTACCTACCTATTTTATAATTTATTTTTTAAAACAATTTACCATTAACTACATATTTTATAACTTTTTAATTTATTGTTCAAAATAAACATAGAATGTATTATATATTAAATAATATAATTAATTTAAAAAATAAGTAATTTATTGTTGTGATATTTTTGAAAAATCATTAAGTTTTCATAAATTTATTTGTCTATAATTTTTTTTTTAATTTTTTTCAATATTTCTGTCGAAAATAATAATATATTCGACACATTAGTAAAATTTTAAGTAACATTAATTTAAGATGTTTCAAACTTTATTACTTGAGCAGTTGAATATTTTCTTTTAAAAGGTTTGAGATGCAACGGATCTACAATAACCATTCAATCTAAAATGTTATGTTAAAAGAATTGTTACGTAGATTAACTTTGAAATAAATTTTAAATAATCTATAACATAATGTTAATGGAAAGTACAATAAAATTTAATTACATTAAAAATTACGTTAATTGAATTTATAATAAATTTTTGATACATAATATTCAAAAAAAAAAAAAATCAAAACTCAAATCCTCATGACTTCAATTACCATCAATATGCCTAAATTAATAAAAATATCTGAGTGAAGATCACTTCTTCTAGATTAGGTTGGATGATTGCCACGGTCGTGTCAATCTCAGTTAAGAAAATCAATCATGATCAACAACAAATCACCTTTGTTCATTGTTGGATATATCATATATACTTAACAACCGGTCAATGTTCATCACGATGAAACAACTTTAATCAATGTTCAATCAACATCTTATAATTTTGAAAAATAAATAAATAAAACTTTTAATTACTAAAATATGATATTTTGGGTAAAAAAAAATTGAAACAATTTTTATGTTATTCTTACGATTAATTCCAATTTTTATATGTTAAGCATTTTTTTTTGTTCATAATCTTTCAAAAATCTATCATGCAGTATAGAGCAAATATTTCTTTTTTTTAATATATAACAAATTTGCTTATATTTTTATTTATATGACATAGTAAACCATCATTGTGATTTTTTTTCAAACATAACCTTATTAATTAATAAACTTTGATTGATTACGCTATAATTTTATTAATTTATTAATTAGATCGTGACATAAAGTAAAAAAAAAAGTCATCTAATAAGGTTGATTTTCGTTCTCGAAACTCTATTTTTTTATATGATAAAAAGATTAGATTTAGTTCAAAAAAATCAAAAAAATCAATTAAAAATTATTTTCTCACTAAGCGAATCAAAAATCAAACTCAATTGTTTTCATAATCAGTAGTCGAAGGGACAAGATGGTCCTCTTCCTTAACCCGGGAGTCGTTGATTCACCTTTGTATTATTCATCTTATTACTATTGGTTTCTATTGATTGGAGTATTATCAAGGATGTTCTCGTTCGATGAAGAAATTGTTAATGTTTCAACTAATTATTGGTCTCTTGTGCATTCGTCATTTGATTATGTAGTAATCATTTTGTTTTTAGATTTAATCAATTGGATCATAAAAACGTACACATCAATTAATTTAATGATTTATCGAGAATATTAAGACTATTAAAAATATTTTAGGAGACAATTCAATACATATTCTTGGTAGTTGGTAACGTGAATGTTACATTAAGGTGTCATATATATATATATATATATATATATATATATATATATATATATATATATACTCAAAGGGTGAAATTTAGAGCAGCTTGTGACAATAAGCAATATTATTAAAGAATATATATAAATCTGCTTTATTTTTGGATAAGTACTTCAGCAGAATTTATAATTAGTTGAAGATTAATTCTTTTCAACGCTTAAGCCCTACAGTTTTGGAGCGTACACGTGTGGCTTACAAGCTCAAATTCAAAGTTGTAAAAAAAGAAATTTACCTTTTTAAACATGGGAATTAAAAAAAAAAACTTGTAGCCGAAGACAAACATTGAGTTTGCCAATATTTGATTAGCCAAAACAAAGAAGAAGAAGAAGAAAAAAGTAGTAATTTTCTCATTAAAGTAAAGATGCAATTGCTGGAAGTCATACATGCATGATCACTTTATTAACATTACAAATGATGCCTTGTATGCTTTCTCTTTTCATGTTTTGTTCTTATCAATGACTAACAAGTCCAAAGCAGAAAAAGGAAAAAATCTTCAGCTTTAAGTTTGAGACATCATCTATTAAAGTGTCAAAATATAATTACACGAAATAATTGTGTCTCTTTAATTAATATGGTTAATTTCATTATATAAGTAAGTTAATCTACACGATTAGACCTTAATTTGAGCAATGACTAGGGATGATAAAAAACAGATACTGATCCTATTCAAAAATTCGAATTTAATTCGAATCTATCAAATTTAAGTTGTATTATTTCTTTATTATGAATCAGTTCTTGAATTTAAAATTTTCAATATTTATATAATATTATATTATATTATATATTTTTTTATTTTTTATTTTAATATAATAATCTTATTTAATAAAAATGTAAAAAAATATAATAAATCTATCCACTTTCCACCAATGTACTTTTATCTTTTCACATTTCAATTAGTCATTATTTACTTCTTTACTCTAACTTAATAAAACTGTTTAATTTTTTACCCCTAAGTCACTAATATAAAAGGAGAGTAGTAAATCACAAATCTAACCACCGACGCTCAAGTTTTCATAATTATATTGTTTAAATTAAATGTTTATTTATATATGTAATTTAAATATACTTTCATTGATAATAAATATTTGTGTTGTTATCTGTCTTATTTAAAATTTAAAATTGAATATATGATTTTTTTTATTTATTGTTAGAAAAAAATCAAAATATTTTTAGATAATTATTAAAGCATAAAATTAAAAAAAATTATAAAATGGAAACCCATGACCATCACTACTCTAATAAGTAGTCGAAGGATGAGATATATACAAATTAATAAATTTGCATTACTTTTTCACACAAGATATTTATTCTAGGACAAAGTGCAATGTTTTCAAAAATTTAAAAGTAATTCAAAATTTAAATAATAATAATAAGGATAAAAGTACTAACAATTTACTATCTTCAACGAAAATATATTTTAATTTATTAATTATTCAATTGAATTGTAAAGTATATTATCTCTTTCCAAACGGTTTCAGAAGTCTATCAGAATAAAATTAATATTTAAAAAAACAAATTTATAAAAAAAATGATAATAAATATTTATTTTTTTAAAAAGAATAATTTATAGTTTAAAATAAAAAATATTATTGAAAATATTATTAAAACAGATGGTTTAACGTACAGTTGTAAATAAAAAATAATTATTTAAATATTTTTTAACGTTAATTTTGATAAAAAAATTAAATATTTTTAAAATATTAATTTTACTCTTCCACATATGACTTGAATATTTTAGATGTACATTAATGACCATTTCAATTATACTAATCCCATTAAATAATTAACGCGTTAAAATATATTTTTGTTGAATGAAATAAATTTCTAATACTCTTTATCTTAAAAATAACATATGATCCTATGTATATAATATGTGTATAAAAATATATATAAATTTATATATTTTTAACTTTTTATATCTAATGATTCGTTTAATAATCTAACAATAATATTCACTAATTCTCACTTTTCAAGAGATTCAAATCATATAAAAATTATAGTTTTCATTCAAATCATTTCAATCACGTAAAAAATATTTTTAGTAAAAATAATTCAACATCTAAAGATGGAAATCGTATTGATACGTATTGATACCATGCTTGGACTTATGGTATAATTAATAAGCCAAAGTCTAGGATGATTACACAATCATTTTGACTGATTACTTAGATGTCATTTGGTTCACTGAATAAAATGAAAATGAGAATGTAAATGAAAAGGAAATAATTTTGTTTGATTTAATCAATAAAATTAAAGAAAAAATTAAAATTACAGTGTTTTTATAGTCGTAATAGAATGAAAAATACTATATATTACTTTAATACATTTATATTTAAAAAACTTTAAATAATATCATTTAATTATTATTTTTTCGTCAAACAAAATACATTATTGAAATCATTATTTTCTAAATAATTATTACTTAAAAATAAAATATATTATTAAAATTATTATTTTTTAAATATGATTTAGGGTTTTGAGGTTTGAGAATTGAGATTTATGGTTTAGGGTTTATGATTATATTTGTGGGTTAAGGTTTAAGGATTTTGGATTTGAGGTTTAAGGTTATATTGTGGGTTAAGTTTTAGGGTTAAAATTATTATTTTTTTAAATAGGGTTTTGGAATTTAGGATTTGAGGTTTAGGTTTAATTTTTTTTAAATAAGTTTTAAGATTTTGGATTTAAGGTTTAGGTTTTAGGGTTATATTTAAAGTTAAGGTAAAATTGAAAAAAAAAATTAAAATAAAAATGAAATGGTAGAAGGAATTGTTAACATGGGAATGTAATACTTTGTGCAATTAACATGGGAATGTAATACGTGGTATTGCTATATAAACAAATTATGAAAAAGAACATTGTGTAATTACCTCTTCCTCTTTACTCGTACTAATTCTTTGTCGATTCTCAAAGAAGAAATCAATACATTATTTCCTTTTATCCTTTTTCTTTGACCTACTTCAATAACATAAGGTCGGTACAGTTAGTCTTTTTTGGCTCCGTAGTTAGATAAGCTTGAGTATTATTTTGTGTTAATCCATCGTTTATTTCCTACTCATACATGTTGAGTGTGCTTCTATATTATATCCCGCATACAACTATTAAAAAAAAATTATTAATAGATGGATAAAAAATTATATTAAATAGATAATAATACGGGATATTATCTATAAACTAATTATTCAATAAAATTTTATTTTCAAACTGATAAATAGAACTGTTTCTAAACTGTTCCTTCTGTTCCTAAATCTCCTCCCAACCTGTAACAATTAATTAGTAGTACTTTGTCTCGGTAGTATTACAAATTTACCTATTTAGTTTATATTTATTAAAACACTTCAATCATAAATATATAAATCATTTAATTTTTTAAATTATAATTTTATAATTATGTGATTAAGATATTTTAATTATATAATTTCATAAAAAAATGATATTTTAATCAAATTATATAATTAAATTGTACAAATAACATAAGCTTATATTCTATAATTTCACTTGTTATTTATATATAATCATTTGCTTGCTAGCCTGCCTTTATATAAGCTGGACCAGTAATTTGTATCCTTTAGCTAGGCTCGCTCCCTCTCTAAGTCTCTAAAAATACTCATTGTAGATCTTTTTCTTTATCCATCATTTTCTGCCTTTGTACATGCAATAAGTTCTTGAAATTTGACTACTCAAGTTCTTGAAATTTGCCTTTAATTATAGTCGCCTGATCAGGCTTTATTTGTGTGTATCATCATATCTTGTTAACCCAATTAGCCCAAATTTTGGCGTCCAGAAATCAGGTGTGGTCTCACTAGCTATTGGGACTGTGCCTGAAATCGGAACCAAACACAATCCTCGGCTTTTCAGATCTTGATTTGGGCATTCCGATTCCTTTATAATACGACTATCAAAGCCCTGTAATAATGATAAGTTAAATTTTGTCCATTTATTATAAATACCGAAATAAAAATCGGTGAGTTACCTGCAAAAATATGTAAAAATTTAAACATTATTCTGATAATTTTCTGGTATAGTAATCAAAATTGTATTCTACCTTTGGCCGTTGGTTGTTGGAATAATTATCTCCATTCTTCGTATATGGACTACTTAATGTCTGAAACCATGCACATAGAGAAAAGAAAATCCATGTGTAAGCCGAACTGTTATCTTCTTGATTGAGTTCTTGTAATTTATCACTTATATATTAATATAATAATATTTCAAAAAAATCAATTTTTTTAACAAAATGTGATTAAAACATAAAATTAAGTATCTAATTTATAGTGTCATGTTGTGATATTGTTTCATTTTATTTAAATATCATCTAATCTTATTTCATCACATTTAAATTTTGAATTTAATAGACTTAATTTTAAATATATGTTATATATTTTTTATTATTAAATTTACGTTATAAATTATTATTTATCGTTTTTTTATTATTTAATATTTTTAAATATCTTAGGCTTTTTGAAGACAAAAAAATATCTTAACTAGTTTAATTTCATTAATATTTATCTTAATTTATATCTCTAACTTTAATACAGAAGAGGGTAACCCTTTAATCTACCATTTTAAAAAAAAAAAAATTAAAAAATAATAATATTTAAAATAATATCATTAAAACCTATAATTATAAAATTAATTTTATTATTTTCCAACTCATATATTTATAAGATTTATTAAAAAAAAATTAACCAATAATTTCACGTTAAACGTGATTTAATTTCTCAGTGTAATTTTAATATAGGTGATCGAGAACACTTATAAATTTATAAATAAAATTTTAATAAAACATGAATAAAGTGAGGTATATTCAACAAGAAAGAAAATAATAATGATAAATTATGGTCATAGTGATCACGGTAATTAATACATACAGAGACTTGATGGTGAAGAAATTTGATGTACTCGATAGCTTCATGGAGAACCGAAGCAGTATCAGTCTGAAACAAACAAATTAATATTCGATTAATAAAAGTAAGGGAAAGTGTTTTATTTAATATATACTACAATTTTTAATTTAATTTCAATATATTATTTCTTCTTTTTTCCACTTTATTGTATTTTATTTAGTCAATTTTATATTAATTAATTAGCCTTAAATTGAATGAAAATAAATAAAGAATAAAAAGATGGCCCTAAAGAATATATATATATTTCATTTAATCATTGATTGTATGCAATTAAATCAAAGAAAAAAAAAACTCGAAAAAGCTCACCTTTCCGAAAGGCGAAACAAGTTGCTGGAGAGCAGTGATTCGGTCGCCTAGTTTCTCTTTTCGAACCTAACATCATACTCTTTTAATTTGTTATCCTTTTTCTTTAAAAACAAAGAACACATATATTCATGATACTGTATGAATAATTGCAAAGAATAATAAAGATAACAACTTCGATGCTTTCTATATATTCATTTATTTAAAAATAATAAATTTATGTGTGGGCATATATATATATACCTTAAAAGTTGGTAACGGTGAAGGCGTTTCAAATCGTGGTCGCTTGAATACAGGTTGATTATCATTTCCACCCAAGTAGTCTTGAGACTCTTCATTATCATCATTATTATTTCTCTGAAATTTCAATAAGTTTAAAAGAATTTCATTTTTAATCGCTACATACAGTGCACAAATAAAAAAAGGGAAGGGTTCATCATTAATTCTCAAAACCCTACCCATCTATTTCATTAATTAATTAATATATAAATATAATATTAATGACAATATTCACCTTGGTAAGATTGACGCAATGAGATTGGGATGAATTAGGCGCATTCCAAAAGGGTGAGATGTTGTTAATATTGCAAAAAGATTGCTGTGATTGAGATTCTTCTTCATCAAATAAACTTTGTAACAACATTGAAGTAGTAGTACTAGTAGTATTGTACCCAAATGAAGCTGAACTTGTTACAGGAAACCCAGAAGACAAGCCTTGATTATTATTATTGTTCATGAAAGAGTTGAAGTAATTGGTATCATGATCTAAATTATTGTTTGGACTCCAACAATCTTTTTGGATTTGGGAAGAGGCTGTTAATCCAGTACTTTCTTTTCTACAATTCAACTTGTTGCACATGAACTTATCTTCTTGTAGGATAGATTGATAACTATTATTGCTATCTACTCTTCCATTACTGCAATAAATTCAGTTAAACAACTGTTAAACATAAGCAAATATGAATTAATATCCGATTGAATAGGTTAGTTATAGGATAACCGTTCAATTATTTGTCATGAGTTCAAATTTTTATTACTTTATGAATTAATAATTCATGTTCGTAAATGCTTTATCTAAGCAGATTGATTAATGTTTATTGAGGCATATATATTAAAAAAGAAAACTTACAGTAAATAATCAGCTTGATTGAAATCTGAGATTGGTGAAGTAGAAATTGAAACTCCAAAACCAAAACCCAAAATATTATCTTGTTCAAAAGCAAGACATGATGATGAGTTAGAGTAACTACTGTCTCCGAAAAAAGATTTTGATTTTGAGTCCAGCATATGATCATGATCAGTAGGGTTGTACCCAAAGATGCCTAAATCATTAAGACCCAAAGAACATGGTGAAGCCATGAACGCACTTCTCGATGGATTCCACCAGTTTTCGCCGCAAACTCCGGCCTGAAATTCCTCCGCCATACTTGTAATTTTTTTTGTTTTTAATATATATATATATATATAGTTGCAGTTATATATACTATATCTTCTTCTTTTATGGCGTTCTGTTTTCTTGCTCAGCTCGCTCTTCTTTTTCTCTCCTTTTAAAAACACGTATTTATAGGCTAACTAGCCCTCTACTCTTAATACTATAGGCCGACATGTTTTGAGGGGTGGGTTTAATTATACAGTATTGTTATATGACACCGGTAAAAATGTCATTAGTTTATTTGTTGCTATAGATATTAAGTAATTTTAATATAATAAGATAAAAGATTTATGAGATTTTGATATTTAAGTGATGTTGGTAGTGTAATTAAAATAAAATGTATTTTCCCTAATTGAATGGAGTGGATTTTTCTCTATTGATCTTTGAATGAATATTTATTTTTTTAATTTTAAAAGTTTTATTTAATATTATAGAATGATGTAAACCGTATATTCATTAAATTTAAAGATTAAGATCTAAAGTTCAATAAAGAAAAAAATCAACAGAAGATTCAAACCATTAATTGTATAGTATATATTTTTTATAATGTTTTTTTAAGTATTTATTTAAATAATTGATTTATATAAAAATTTAAACATTAATTAATATGAAACGGTTTACAAGGAAGAAGGGTATATATGGATAATGCAGGGTAATTACAGGAACCAGGTTGGTTGAGTTGACCTTCTCAAGTTCGCTAAATAATGTCAGAGAATTCTTAAATATTTTAATTTCTTACCTGGTAAAATTTTTAAGGAAAAAATGTCATAGGTTTTTTTTTTTAAATAATAGTATTATTTATTACTCTAATTTTAAGAAGGTGTTAATTTTTTTTTTACTTATAAAAAATATATTAATTAATCATTTAACTTATAAAAAATATATTAATTAATCCTTTTACCTATAAGTATTCACAAAAAGAATTTTGTTGATAAAATAAATTTAAACAAATATTAACGAGAGTATTTTCATTATTTATCTCAATTCTATTAAATTAAAAAATTATAAACATAATTAGTGAGGGTATTATTTCTGATAATTTTTATTTATTTTAAATATATTTAAAATTATTGAATATTTTTTTGACACTATTTTTATAAATAAATACAATAAATATCACATTCTCAAAATTAAAAAAACTAAATGATACTTTTTATATAAGTAAAGAGATTAATGTGATCCTCCATCCAATTTTTAAGAGTCGATACTTTCAACTTAATTTGTTCCTTATAACTAGTAAGGGGTCTTCTTCTTCTTAAGCATAGAGGTGATTTTTGGTGACATAACTCAGTTTAAATTTGGGATGACCCTTGGCTTTCTAGTATTTCATTGTTTAAACCATTTCCAACCCGGTGTGTGGTGTTGATATGGTGAGTGAATTGATCAATCTAGATGCAAGATGATAGAATGTTGCACCTAATTAATTAAGCATTCTTTAGGGATGATGTAATAGTAATATTGGTTTTCTCACTAATACTACTACAAAAAAGAATTTTAAGTCGAGATTTAAAGTTAATTTTTAAGAAAAATCGACTTATAATGAATTTTAAGTCAATACGTTGAAAAAATAATCACTATTACAAAAAAGGGTATTTAAGTCGATTTTTGAAAAAAATTGACTTATAATTAAATTTAAAGTCGGTTCGGTGTAGAACCGACGCTATCCATGTAGGACGTAGCGTCAATTGACGTGTAGAACCAATGCTACACTTAGAATCAACGCTAAACACGTGGATAAATTCTTTTCTCTTTTTTCTTCTCCAGAGAGAAATTATTCCAAGCGTTGCATAACTCTCAAAAACCCAAAAAACTGCTCAATTTTTTCTCCACTCTTTCTCATTTTTCAACCACCTACGACCACCAATTTCAGTGCAGGTTAGTAGGTTTTCTTCCTTTCTAACTAATCTTTTAGATCCCCTATTTTTTTAAGCAAAATACTCAAAAAAAAATTATACTCATTTCTCACTTACAAAACACAATGTTTTTCTTCATTTTCTTCATTTTGTCACTTCATTTACTCTTGTAAGTATTTCTATTAATACTACGCACTTATTATTCATATTTTTTTTGTTATTATGTGTATAAATTTTTGTATTATATATGTAGGTTAATTTGTATTATAACATCAAGAGAATAATATGATAATATTGAATAACATAGGACAACTCCATGGTAATTTTTCTACTATTAATTAATATTTTTTTTCAATTATTTGAATTATTTAAACTAATTGTTAAACAGATTTTGTTTTTTTTTTGTTATTATTTAGTGGTCGAATGCAGGTTTTAATTTGAGTATAACAAAAAATGAGTAAATTTTGTAAAAAAAAAATTTAAAATTTCAAGTCAGTTCATACATTAAATCGACTTTAAATTGATTTAAAGTCAATTTTTAACAGACTAAAATACCTTTTTTTGTAGTAGTAGACTTAAAAAATTAAAAAAAATAGCGTTGATCTTATGTGTTAACCGACGCTACATGTAGGAAGTAACGTCAATTTTACGTATCAACCGATGCTAGCCACGTAGAACTGACGCTACGATCTATGTGTCAGTTCTACGTGGCTAGCATCGGTATCTTAATTTTTTTTTTCCTTTATCTCTTCTCTCCCTTTTTCATACAGAATCATGTTATCCTCTTCCCTGCTACCATAAAATCGAACGTCCTTCTCTTAATCTTTCTCATTTTTCGGTCACTTTTGACCACCAATTTAGGCGTCGTTTAGTGAGTTTTTTCCTCTCCAATATCTTTTTTAAATCTACTATTTTTTTAGCATAATACTCAAAAAAAATTATACCCATTTTCTTCCCTTTCTCGGTTACCTAACATCATTTTTTTCATTTTATCACTTCATTTATCAAGACTTCGATTTTCAATGGTATAAGACAAAACACTTTTATTCAATTTTTATAATGCTTTCTTCTTTGGGGTGCATGGTGAAATTGATGGTGAATGAGCGTTAGGCATTGTAGCAACTACTTTATGACGCTGGAAGGGGTGGAATGAGCTTGTTTTTAAAATATGATTTTTGATCCATATTAATACTCTTTATGCTATTTATTATTGTTAGAAACTCAGGCCTAACTCAACCTAATAAGATCTCATTAAGTTAAGAATTATCCAAACTTATAAACAGTTTTGTTGCTTTGTTCATAGTCGATGTGGGACAAGGATACTCAACAGCCCCCCTCTACACGGTGAATAAATGTGGATATTAGTGTCACGGTGGATAAATGTGGATATTAGTGTCACGGTGGATAAATGTGGATATTAGTGTCACAGTGAGACTGTAATAGAACCCAAGGTCCAAAGCACATAGAGACTAAGTCCAACTCTGATAACATGTTAAAAACTCAAGTCTATACATACACAAAAGAAAAATTATATATTAGTTATTGATAAATGTCGATATATTGGTTCAAATTAATAATAATCTAAAAATAAAATTTAAATATATAAAAGAAAAAATATAATCATTTTTAAGTTCATATTTTCTCCTGTTTATAATTATGACATATTTTTAATCTGAATTTTTAGCCAAATAATAATAATAATAATAATAATCTGGATTATCCGGTAACAATGAATAATTCATTTACACAAAACTCTTTAGCAACTGATAATTGGACAAATTTAAGAGAGAGAAAGGCATTTGATTCGAAATTTATTTGCCTTTAGCTTTGATTATTTTATCATATTCTTTGCAATATTATATGATTTTGTTTTGCCTTTTTTTAGCTGCTCTCCTTTGGTTGCTTTTGTTTTATTATCAATATTTTAGTGATATTTTTTTTCATGTAAAATTAATATATATGGTTCTATTGACATGAATAAATGAATGTGTGCCTGTGTGGTTTTAATAGATGTTGATTTTGGAGAAAGTTTTAATTGTAAATAAACATATATACTTACGTTTGCTTAATCATGTTAATAAATATGAAAATAGAGTTTGTGAGTTGACCTAATCTTAAAACTTGAATAATATCAAGACTCACAGTAGATATAAACATAACAATAATATTATTTTAAATAATTTAAAACATTCTTTTTATATTCAAACATTAATATATTCAAAAAGGACTGTATAGATGTTTTTATTAATTATACTATTTTTGTGTAATAATATGCAAGATCAAAGTATTAAAGTATGGTTTAATCTTTTAAAAAAATACTATTAAAGGTAACTATCTCAATTTTAATGTTTATTTTGAAAAAAATAGTTAACAATTTTTTTTTATTATTTTACATCGAGTTTTTGGATGAAATCCACCATTGACAACTAAATCCATTAAATTTGTAATAACAAGCAAGTTGAAAATAATTATCGGATCATGTTACTTATTTTTAAATATAGTAAAAACTAATTTATTTTAAATTTAATTATTTATTTATAATAGTAAAAAAATATTTTACCACCATAAAAAAATAAAGAAAACAACAAAAATAATATATTTAAAATTTATAATCTCAAAAATAACATTCATTTTGTTCACATAATACATTTTTCTATTAAAAAAATTTATTACATTATTTTATTTTAAACGTTATTCAATAAATATCAATTAAATTAAAATGTTACTAATTAAATTAGTTTTATGAAATTCTTTTAATATTATGGATACTATTTTAGTTATTTGTTATTTTTTAAAATTCGTAAGAAAGTAACACTTAAACTTTTACTAAAGATTAATTTGTGTAAAATTATGACTTAAATATCCAATCCTAAGAATATTTTATATATACAAGAAGCCTAAATATTAATTTATTGGCTGACTATATATGCTTAAAATAATAGTCAGTGTAAATGAAAAAGGCATATGATTTATTTAGGTTCATAAAATAGTAAGATGTTAGGTCAAATTGCATTAATGTCTAGCTTCTTCGATGCAAAAACTTCAAAATTCACACTACCTGGTATCTTTTTAAAAGGTCAAATATTTCTTCCTTGATCATATATAATTGAAAGATTGACATTGGTGATTCACCTGGTCATATATAATTGGATTTAACAATTCAATTTTGTAAGTGATCCACGTGTGGAGTAAATGTTGTTTCATAGATTTATTAATAATAATTATTAATCATATGTAGTAATTAACCTGTATAGTGTATATGTAGATTACAATGTTGCTGTGCAAATCTTCCTCCTAATCTAATTCAATTATTTGAAATCATGGACTATCACCTAACATTGACGGCTCACTTTTTCTTTTTCTTTTTCTTCCTTTGTTAAAATGTTGACTTTAATTTCTTTTTTCAAAATTCTAAAAGTACTAGAAATATTAATATTATAAATAAAGTTTTTGACACGAAAATTATGGCATTCGCTTTTGGATTTTATATTACAATCTTCTTATTATAAAAAAAATAATAATTTAATTCTACCTACAAATTCATTATCGGTATACTCGTTGAACGAAATTATCTTGACTTGTTATTTTTTAAAAAACAAAAAAAAAATATTAAAAATGAAGATAAAAAAAATTATGAATATTAATAAAAAATACATATAATATATTTTATATAAAAAAAATTCTATAATTTTTGATGACATGTAATTAAATTTTCCTCTCAAAAATCAATATTAACAATAAATATAAGTTATCGACAAAAAAATAAAATAAATAAATACAAGTCACTAGTTCTATTATAAAATTAGAAAATTTAAGTTTTTTTAGTGAACTTAATAATTAATATTATACAATGGTGTAACTTTTAAATAAATTAAAAAAAATTATAATCATAAAAATAATACATTTAAAATTATATATTATATTTTTTAAAATAATTAGAATAATAAGATAGATATAAATGAGAATATTTTTATATTTATAAATTTTAATGATATTATTTTTATTTATTTTATTTTCTTTTTATTGATACTTTGTAATATATAGTAGATACCATATAAAAGATATATTTGGGTTATTGGAGTCGTGGTCGTATGATGTAAGAGTACGAGCATGACTCTGGCAAAGACTAGTTTAACTTGTCTCGCGTGGTAGACACCTGGGGCCTCTCTTTGAAGCTCCACTTCCACTAGTTTGTCAAAGGCAAAGGGAGCTGACTTCTCCTTCCAAATCATTTGGCCTTACATTTGATTTTTTTTTAAAATATGAGATGATAGGTAATAATTTAAAATAATAAATAATAAATATTATTATCATATTATTAAATAAATTATGATTTTTCATTTGATCTAATAATATGAAAATGGATTTGATTGATTCATTGTTTAAAAAATTTAATTTAATTTATTATTAAAAAAATTAATGAAAAGGTGTAAAATTAATAAAAAAAAGATTTATTTTGGGTTAGATAAAACAAATTTTGAGTTTTTTTTTTAAATTATGACATAAATTAAAAAAAACATGAATGTATCAAATAACATCATAATTTTTCGATCATTGCCTAAAAGTATAAAAAATTAACAATTTTTGTATACTAGGAATCTAAAATATAAATTTTGTATGAAATAATTGATAATTTTTTTATTGTAATTGTGAATTTTTTTTTTTGTTCTTTTGAGCCATGTAGCTGTGAACTTATAAATCAACTTTACTTAATTGCAAGTAATAAGGTGACATGTTATTATTTAGATTGAATTTAAAATACTTAGATTTTAGAGAAGAATAGGTAAGATGTCCATATCCTAATCCTTTGAGTTTAGTCAATGATTCAAAAAACAAAACAAAAAAAGTTGAGTTAAACCTTCGTATTATTTGTAATCAGATTAGAAATAGAATATAAAAATATTATTGTTGTATTTTATAAAAAAAAAATAAAAATTTAAGTTTTAAATTTAATTATTATGATATCATTTAAGTATATAGAACATTTTTATTTATAAAGTGATATGAGTCATTAATTAATATAATTAAATAATAAAAATAAATCTATTAATTTCGTAAAATTATAATCTATTATTTAACTTAATGAGTAATTATAATTAAAGATAAAAATAGTTTTTCAATATATAATATGATTTCTTTTGCTAAGAAAGAATATATAACACGACATTCCATCTCGAACACCTTGAAAGTTCTCCTTGTTCTTTTGTGCTTTCGGAATCATGTTCGTTACTTAAAAATGTTGACCATTTTGGACCCTATTGCTCATGTCATGTCTGCTGACTCCCCCACCATAACCTCAGATCCCAGTTAATAGTTGTTACATACCTGAAAATATAATTAATTCTTATTTTTAATATGATTTTAGAATTAAAAATTATGTGTTATTAAATTATATATATATAATATAATTGAATATTTTAATAATAACTTAAACTTTTAAATATTTATCATAAAATGAGTATAAAGAAATGGATACCATATGATGGAAGAGTTGACGATAAACATATCAACACTGATGATTAAGTAATATCAATTTATATCAATTTTTATATTTATATTTTATTATAACATATGTAAATATTATATGATTTTTTTTTTTATTTTTCAAAATGATTGTTTCATATATTATATAAAAAAATATACATATAAATAAATATAAATTTATATGATATTAATATTTTTTAAATAGTTTATTAGAAAAAATATAACATCCAATTTATTTTGTATAAGTGTAAAAGGAAGTACTTGTAGAAAAGAAATCTATTTGGCAACACCAAGATAATCTTAAACTCATCCCTATTTTCCTTGTAATAAGGATGATTTCGTTAATTTGGGATAATTTTAAATAAAAATAATTTTAATTTATTAATTCATTATATAGGGATTTTAAAATGAAAATAAGATGTAATAACTAATTTAATATTTATAGTATAATAATTTATATGTAATAATAATATCACAATAATTTTTATTTTATGTATAATAATTATATATGAAATATATTATAGTTTAACAGTATAATATAGTTCTTTCATATATGTAGTTTTATTTATAACTTTATAAATAATACATTAATTTTTCTTACGACGTAGATAAATATATGTTTTTTAACCTTATAAGAAAATAAATAAATATTTTTTTATTGAGAGGGATTAAAATTAAAATCGATTGAATAATTGCATTATTTATGCAATAATTTTTTAAATTTATTCTTATTATTATTTAATCTTAATATCATTGTTATTAAATAATTTTTTTATTAATAAATTATTATTATGATAATAAAAAAATTATGAGTATATTACCACCTTAAACCATTAATATAGACATTTTATTTATTTTTTCCTTCAAACTGTTAACATAGATGTATGTAATATTAATGTTAAAATTTATCATTTTATATTCCAACGATTGTTATATGCTTAATCAAATAAAATAAACGATAATTATTTAATATAATATCAAATTTTATTGTTAAAATATATCATTTTATATTTTTAATATAGATATTTCATGTTTTCAGTAAAATAAATAAGTAGGTAAATAATTAAAAAAATCTTCGTTATAAAATAGAATTGTTTTATGAATTTTAGAAAAATTTATTGGTATTTTGCGAGTTTCCCTAAAATAAAAAAGCGTTTGTTACGGGCGGCGTTATTGGAGACCAGTGATGTCACACTGAGGTGTAGATGACGACAAAACAATGACAGGGTCACAGGGGTAACAGTTTAATTTTGAGCGATTTTCGTTTATATTCGCTAGAGCACTTCTTATTTTCACGAATAAGTTAATTTATACTCAAATTTAATATTTATTTAAAAATAAAAGCCATTTTATACATAGCTTTTAAAAAAATATTCAATGTCCAAAAAAAAAAAATACTTGAATTTTTTTTTATATTTTATTTTAACAACTATTATTAATAGAAGAGTTTTATTGAGTATTAAATGCATATAAATATATACTTATAATAACTATGTTATATTATATTTTTATTTAAAATTAATAATCAAAATTACTTTTAAAATTATTTTAACAAATAATATATAATAATTAATATAAGTATAAAATTATGCCATTAACCTTTTCAAAGACCCGTCAATAATGGGCGATATTCATTTTACTATTTACATATATTAATTTATTATTGTCATAAAAATTTGTATATGATTATTTATATTTTGTGTTCTGGTTGTTATATAAAGTTTTATAAATGCTAGTTATGATAACAAGAACAGTGATAATCCTTTGTCATTATTTTATTCAACTCATTTTTTTAACTGTCAAGCTGTTAATTTATTATTTAATTAATAAAAATATCAAATTTAAGATAATAAATTTTAAAAAATTAACTTAAGATAAATACATTATATAAGAAAGATAAATAATTGTAACATAAAAAATTACCAATATTTTATTTACTAATAATTTATTAATTGATTAATAAAAAATATGATTTAAGTTAATTAATTGAAAAAATTATAATTATTTATGTTTAAAAAAGATAAATAATTTTATTAATAATAATTATCAATATTTTAACTACTAATAATTTATTATTTAATTTATATTACTTAGTTGATAAAAATAATAATTAGTATAATTAATAAAAAAATTATGATTGTTTATCTTATTAATTATAATCTAAAAATTTGTTCGTTTAATAATCTATTATTTAATTTTATATTACTTAATTATTAAAAATTAAAACTTAAGATATTAAAAAAATAATAATTGTGTATGTTAGTTAAGATAAATAACTTTATAAAAAAATATAAGTAATTGTAATCTATAATTGTTTTTAATATTTTAGCAATTAATAGTTTATTATTTAATTGATAAAAAATAAAAATTAAGATAATTAACCAAAAAATTGATAATTGTTTATTTTACTTAATTAAGATAAATAAACTTGTATAAAAAAGTTAAATAATTTTAATCTAGATAATTATCAATATTTTAACTATTAATAATTTATTACATAATTTATATTACTTAATTGATAAAAAAATAAGAATAAGATAATTAAAAAGAAAAAATGATAATTATTTATGTTACTTAAGAAAATTTATCTTGTATAAAAAATATAAAAAATTAATTTAATTTATATTAATTAATTGATACAAAATAAGAATTAAAATAATTAACATAAAAATGATAATGATATATGTTATTTAGGATAAATAACCTTGTACAAAAAAAATACATAATTTTAGTCGGGATAATTTTTAATATTTTAACTAATATTTATTAATTTATTACTTAATTGATAAACAACAAGACTTAAGATAATTAAACGAAAAATAATAATTATTATTTGTGTTACTTAATATAAACAACATTATATACAAAAATAATTGTTAATATTTTAGATATTAATAATTTATTACTTAATTGATAAAAAAATATGAATTTTAATTAAATTATTTAATAATTAAGAGTAATAGTAATTGATTATTAAAAAAATGAATAATTTTGTCTAAAATTTTATAAGACATAATTTAAATTTTTTAATAATTTACCTATGATTCTTCACCCATCATTATTAACTTAAGTTCAAATTTACTCATATAATTTTTTTATTTAATAAAAAAGCTTAAATGTGATAAGATATTCTATAACCAAGTTTTTTTTCCTTACAAAAACCATTGTCATATGTTACCAAAAAAAATTATAATATAAAACCAGGGACAATTTGTGGTGTTTTAATCTTTAAGTAAATAATATGATGATGAATATTAAAAAATATATAGGTTTTAATATGTGTTTAAAATAAAAGATAATATTTAGATGTGAATATATATATATTTTGGGGGAAAAATTAACTTGATATCTATTAATTATTGACATAAGATTGATTTGTTTTAATATTTTGTATATCTATTTATAATTATTTTTTTAATATAATTAGATAAAAATTATTAACTTTTTATCTGTTTATTAAGATTGTGGTTAAGTATATATGTTTATATTTAATTGATAACTATATTGAGTTTTATCCATAAGTTCTTTTATTGTCTGTTATCATTATTGATTTGTTATATAAAATATATTAAGTTATGTCGAATATATATTAAACGGAGAAAAAAAGTATTAAAGCAATTAAAAAAATGAATTAAACGTGTTTTCGACGTGGGGATAATTTTAGTAAAAGAATATAATCTTAATATGTCAGTTTGAAGTATGTAAGTACCCAATTGCAATCTTTTTCTTTTTAAAAAGTCACCCGGTGTTAATTAACTTTTTCCACTATGCCAAATTATACATTTTTTTTATCACTAGTTATAGAATGTATCCATTTAAAAATTGTTGCATTGTTACTACTAAGTCAAATGCACCCTTTCTTCCTTGAAGTAAAGGTTTAACATTACTAAGAGTTATCATTCACATTATTCTATAAGAATACTATAGCCGAATTAAATTCATATATATGATGACTTTTATTTCTCACATTTTTATCAAATAATATGTATTTTTTTATTAAATAATATTGAGTTAATTATAAACATGTCTCTAAATTTTTAAAATAATAAAAAGAACTTGTATGTTTAAAAAATAACGATTATACCCTTTTTATTGTTCTTTCTTAATTCTTAAAGAAATGTATTTATAATTGTTGGGATTAATTCGATTTATAGAGAAAAATCAAATAATTATGTGATAATGTATGATTCTCTCATTAGGCCCATGTTTATAGAGAATATTACATGTACACGTGTCGATTATATAAGATATACACGTTACAACGTATTAAAATGGTATAAAAGTAAAAGAAAATACGTTTACAACTCGAGATCGACCATCCCATAGCTTGGACTTGAGGTCAACCTTACAACACTAAAGCATGAAGGTATAAGTGGGTCCCTTCCATGAGTATAGTTATGAGCACGGGCATAAACATATTCTTCTTGATGAATTGGGCTATTAGTTGGATCAAGCTTAGGGTCGAGCTATATGTCCAAACCCTGAGGGCTATATCTTCTTATTATTTTATTCTAAAATTACGATATTGTGCACTTATAGTTTTATACCGTTTAGAGACATAAAATTTTTCGCAATCCCTATACATATCATAGGGTGCCTTAACTCTTTTTTTGCTTTTCATTAGCCTTTTTCAAAGTCTAGTCTCTCTTTTTGTTACTCTCCTTCAATGCTTAAAACAATGTTTTCTAGCCTTTTCTTTATTGCAACCACTGCTCATCATCGGGTCTTACCGAACTCAAAGAGGGTTCACCCTCAACCTCGTACTCGACTTAGGTGGGCTCAAGCACAACACGATCTGACCTATTTTCACCAACCAGGTTAGCAGTTCAACCTTTAGAGGCTTTCAGACCCAACTATGACTGTAGTGTCATGTTTTCTAACCTAGTCTCTTCAAGTTCCCTCCTTAGTTTAAAAAGTTGACGGGCCAATTTATGATGAGATCAGTTTCTATTTTGGTCTCATCACGAGTTGGCAAGATGTTGTCATGTGATGTCATTTCCTCTTTATTTGCTAGTCTTAATTGTCCTTCAGCTCGTATTCCTACCATAATGATAGTGATTCTGGGGTAAGTGGAACAAATGTTTTGTCTCTTTAAGCCTCTCTCAGAATTCAAGGTGAATCCTTAAAAATATGGGATCAGAAGCAAAGATTCGACCTTCGAATTTGACCCATGGTAGGTGTCAAAATGTTGGGATTGATATGATTTATAGAAAGAGAACTAGAGAGATGTCATAGAATTGTATGAGAATATGTAGCATTCTCATAAGACCTATGTATATAGAGAGTATTACATGTACACATATCGATTATATAAAATATATACGTCACAATATGTCAGAAGGAAATAAAAGTAAAAGAAATACGTTTACAATTCGAGGTCGAACACCTTATAGCTCGAACTTGAGGTCCATCTTACAACGCTAAAGCTTGGGAGTATAGAAGGGTCCTTCTAAGAAATGTGGTTATAGGCACGGGTATAAGTAACTCCTTTTTGAAAGTTCGAATTGTTAGTTGAATTGAGCTTATAATCAAGTTATTTATCCAAACAGTAATAAAATTAATAAAATTGTGCAATTTAAGGAAACATATTGTAAAAAATAAATAAGATACAAAGGAGTATAATTGATTATTTTTCAAACTAAAATGTATCGTAGTTTTGAAAAAACTCACAGACTTGTATACTAATTTTCCCATAACAATATGTTTTCATGTTAGGTAGCTAATTAAGGAGAGATACATTTTAATCACATCATTCTACACGCACGTATAAATTATATACATATAAGATTTTGATATTTGTACATGACTCGGAAAGAGAGGAAAGAAGTTAAAGAAATTATATAAAATAACATTTGTAAAATTTAGAATTATAAAAACAACACTTAATAATATTACATGAAATTTAATTAATCGGTGTTTTAATAATAAATAAATATAAAGTGATGTAGTTCTATGGATTATACATTTTTTAATAAAAAAATCATATTTTTTTGGTTATAAGTTTTTATAGATATTATTTTTCTAGTTTTTGAAAAAAAAAAATCTATATCAACTTTTTTGGTGCCTTCTAAGTTCTCTCTTACCAGTTAGGTAAGTTACGATTAACATATTGAAATCTAATAACAAAAACCACCTATTTATAATCCTTGTAATCTTCAACTACTCTTTCCCTACACGTAATACATTTTTTCTAATTGAATAATTAGGTTATGTTTTCTCCAAAGTGATCTCATTCAAAGAGATTGACCTGTATGGGTCGTTAATATTTTCTAGCTAATGCAATATTCTCCAACCAATTTATAAGAGAGGGTCCGAAATTTATAATGTATAAGTCATTTGGTTTGTGTAATTATGCAAAGTCGCCTATTAATGGGGTTAACAGGATATAATAGTTGACTCGTGTTGATGATTACATGTCACAAATTCTACCCTTCTTTGTATGCTTTAATAAAATTTAATTAATGAATATAAAATTCATCTTATATAAGTTGTGTTGCTAATAACCTAGTGAAACTATATATAAAAATTTATAATTTATATTAATCTTTAAATTAGATAAGTAATTCTTTAACCTAAGAAGTTTGTTTAAAATTTGTGTTAGTGTTATATGTTATTGATTTTTAACTTTTTAAAAAACTTAAGTTATTAACATTAATAATATTTTATATTTTTAACATCGTTCATAGTTGTGAACATTATGTAATATTTGAAATTTAATAATTAAAGTTATTAAGGTTTGAAGACAAAACTTACGACTCAAATATCATATTAAAATTGTTAAAAAAACAAATATTCTACAAATTCAAGCTATTTAAAAAAGGGTAAACAATAATTTAATATATTTATATTGATACTCTCTTAATGAGCTTTGTAAATGGATCATCATTTTGAAAGTGGACCAATATAACTGGAGTAGTTTAGAGTCGGAATTTTAACATTTTATATAGTAGTAGGCTTGTGTATCTAGCTAGGATATATATAACAATCCGTTTAAGAACTTCGACCAGCATAAATGCAATAAATGGATAAAAGAAGTGAAATTATAAATAATACAATAATTACAAAGAAATTGTTCTTAGCTGCCCAAATCTCAGAAACTGTTTCCGAGAATAAATTAAGTTACGTATATAAAAAAAAGAGAAGACACAGAACATACAAGGGTCGCTTGTATCTTTCTCCTTGTTCTCATGCATCATCCAAAAGAGTTTTGTTTTTCTACATTCAAGGAATAAATATTAGTAAAATTAAATATACAATAGTTTTGTTCAACTGCTAAATTAATAGATAATTCTACCAGACAAATATAATGATTTTTTTAATTACTTTATATTTTTCATATAAGTAAGTTTATCATAGTAACGAATTTGTGATTAAGTTACTATTACATCGTATGTAAGTAGCATAGTTATTTAAAAAAAATTAATTTATCATATTGAATGATTAAATGTCAATATTTATAAAAATTTAATTTTATAGATATTATTGATATCAACAAATTTTTTAATGTCGTAAAATTCATATAAAATAAAAATAATTTTAAAAATATCAACAAATATTTTTTATATCAATATTCTTTTGTAAGTGGATATTGTGTAACTTTATCAATATTTTGATACATGATCATGTTGACGTATGTGTATTAGAGTTTTTTTCTTTTAAAGAATAAATTTTATGGAGTATTCAAAATAAAAATATACCATCTTAGCAAAATATATATATATATATATATATATATATATGCACCAATTATATCGAAATTAAAAGAAAAATTAAAAAATATATTAAATTATTAAAATTATCACAAGAACTGTAATAGTTTTTTTTCTTTAAAAGTTAATACTCTTTTAATTGATTTATGTGTATTAGAGTTGGTCTTTTCTTTTCTTTTTTGCGTCAAAATTTGTTTAGGTAGTTTGGATTGTCTATTTGTCTTTAACACTTAAGTGATGTAATATGGCACCTAATCTCATTAATACTTTGTCAACGCGGCGGGAAGCTGGTATGTTGGTCTAAATAATATATAATTTAACTTCGATTTTTATTTTATGTAAGATTTTTTTTATTTTTTCTGAATTAAATTTCATTTAAGTCAATGAAAGTGAAGAGAATGAGGTCGGTATTACTTCAGAAATTTCATTTTCTAGGTCAAATTCTACAAATAGATATTAAGCAGTGAACTCTACCAGTAGCCGTACTGAAACAATGATATTTTTTTTTTTTAGCAATCGCAATATATGAGGGACATTTTTGAAATTTTAAAAATTAAATAAAATGTAAAAATAAAAGAAAACGCAGAATTGTTAGATAATTTGAACTAATTTGCTTAAGACTTTCCGATTTTTTGTCAAGCCAACCCTACCCAAAAAAATCTAGGCCCAACCCGGAGATCTTCTCACATTTCATTTCCTCTCTCTTCTTACTATTTCACAGGTGGGCTTTGTAATTTAGAGTTTGGTCGAATTATACGGATCATTCACTCATTCGGATATATATCCGACTTAGTATTTATATTAATCTTTTAATATTTATTAATATTTAAGTTATTTATATTAATATTTTAATAATATTATTAGTACTATTATTTTACTTTTAATACCTTATTTTATCCTAATTTTAGAGGTAATATCTTAATGGTATCACATTTTAAAAAATAATATTTTTCACATATATTAATATATGATATTTAAATGGTAATTTTGGATATTAAATTAATTAAATAATATTTTGAGAATATTTTAAAACAATTAATTAATTATTTATCTAAAAATATCCTTTAAATATTACATTTATATTACTATACATATGAAAAATATTCAATTAAATAATAAATTAAACTAAATTTATGCATATTTTTAGATGAGGTACCACTAAGATACTACCTACAAAATCTAGGTAAATAAGAATACTAAAAGTGAAATGATAGGATCACTAAGGTAACAAACTCCCTTAAAAGTATAAAAATTATTTAAAAGATATTTATTTAGTTAAAAAATAACATTTGTATAATAAGTTGAAGGGTATTTTTGTTATTTAAAATTATTATGATTATTTTACTTTTTTTTTCTTCTATTCTTTATTTTTTTCTCTTTCTTATCCTCTCTATTTCGGTTTAGTAATTAGGTTTAGAATTTATGATTTATAATTTAATGTTTACTATTTATTAAATATTTAGTATTTAAAGTTTAATATTTAGGATTTAATGTGAAGGGAGATTTAATATTTAGAAATGCAGTGTACTTATTGTCATGTGGTTTAGCTTGTAGAATAGGTTTATCAGCCTTAGCTTGTAGCGTTTTCAATGCAGTTCTTCTGTTAAGTTTATTATAATTTTGTTATGATTATTTGTAAACAGCAACGTTGTTGATATAGCTAGTTAGAACTATCCCACTAACCAATATATACATGTGAAGTTAGTTAGTGGATGTTAATTAGTGATTCTATAAAAGTAAGATCATTAGACTTATTTTTTACTTAATATTTATTTTTTTATTTAATAAATAATATTTTTGGGTAAAAATGAGTAAAAATATAATTTTTAAAATTTTTTAAGATTTTTAACGCAAGAGCAATTAGAAGTTTTCTTGTGGCCTACCACACAAGCAGAGAAGTTAACTACGTAAGCCATGTAGGCACCACACAAGGTGGGACAAAATATCGTAAATCGTCGCTTGTGAAGAGGAAAGCAACGCGTAACACGTGTCAACACGGCGTTCAATTCGTGTTTGGGGCGCGATCAACCAACACTGACATGTGTCATCAAGCGATTACTCCTCATGATCAACCAACGTGCCTCGCCATCTACATCCATGAATCACATTGCGCCGTGTGGCGTTGACTCAATATGTATTAACTCAAACCAATCTCCTCTATCACATGTCGCTCTCTGATTCGCCCAATGAATTATGTGTGTCACGTGTCACACTCTAATTGACTGGCGCTATTAAATATGATTGTTTTGATCTCTGGCCTTTATTTGAAACTGATTTGGCGACATAGATTGCACTTGAGCTATTTTTAAGTCCTTAATTACCCTATAAACCCAAATGAGCCATCATTAGTATAATTTTGGTTAATTTTTGGAGCTACAAAGAGAAAAAAATTCAAAAAGAGATACAATTTTGTTGAATATTCAAAAAGAGATTAGCAATGCAATTCAAAAGATTGATTGTATTTCTTTTTTTACTTTTTTCTTTATCAAATTTTATGTCTTTTTTTATGAAAAATATGAATTTTGTAGACAGAATTATGTCTAGTTAATTTATTAATCTAAGAATCTTATGAATCTAATTTTTACCATGTGATGATATAATATTTTACCCCAATTATAATTATAATTTAATTATATTATTTAATCTTATTTTTATGCTATTAATTGTTTGACCAATAATTTATCTATAAAGGTAATTAAATAAATTTGAGAAAATTATTTAATTATTTATCTTGATTAAATAACATGCATAGTTTCTAGGCAGAGATGTATGATTCTTATGTATGTGATCCATAATTGATAAACTTAATGAGAAGTATGCAATTTAATTGGCATGATAGTGTGATTAAATTAATTATTATATGATGTGTAGTTTATATGAGAGAAAAATACATGCTAAGTTAGATTCAATTGATAATGTAATTAATTGATAGTTATATTAGGGGTATTTTAGTTATTCACATGTTTAGAAAATTAGGAGATTAAGTATTCCTAGATATTTTATCATATATCTTCTTAATTAGTAAATCAGATTTAATTAACTATTATTATTTACTTTTAGTTATTTTAATTTTGCTTTCATAAAATATAAAAACACAAAAAATTAATTTTTATTTTTTTAGTGTTAAAAATTAATTTCTAATAAAATAATTTTTATAGAAACGATTTTTCTTATCATTATATTACTTGTTACGATCACACATAATTTGTATGACGATCACTGACAGCTATTGATCTACGTCAAAGCTTCTTCTTTTTCTTGTATAAATAGGAACAATAGTAAACGTTAATTAATGAATTTAACTTACTTGCATTGATCATCTTCTTGATCAAAGATGTTTTCCCCTAGGTTTCCGAACCTCACTTATGGTATCATAGCTTCTATGATCCAAGGGAAAAAATTCAAGCTTTGTTAATGGTAGAAAATCCAGAATTACCTTCATTGGCACCTAACTTGCCCATAGTTCATCAAAGAACTAATGCACAGGTTTCTGTAGTATCTTCTCTTCCAAATAGCCCAGCAATTTTCATGAAATTTGATAGGACTAATTTTTTCATTTAGAGAGTTCATTTCTTGAGTTCAAGCATACCTTATAGGTTGGACACCATTCTTGATTTAGGTACACCCCAGTTCCTTCGTAGTTCATCACTGAGACTAGTAGTACTATCTGTAAGATTAATCCAGAGTATTCCGTTTGGAATCCACGCAATAAGTTGCTTAAAAGTTGGATATACAACTCAGTAAGTACCGAGATGTCGTATCAAGTTAGTGGATCTCATTTCATAACTGCATCTCAAATGTGGTTGAGTCTTGAATTTTCTTTCAATTCAACCTCTTAAGCAAGAAAGATGGAGCTACGATCTCAACTACATCAAGTGAGGAAAGGTAGTCTAAGCGTTGAACAATATTTCACCAAAGTTAAATCAATTGCTGATCATTTAGCTTATATAGAAGATCACATTCCAAAAAGTGAAGTTGTTATGTACATTCTACGAGGATTGGGGACAGATTACAGAAGTCTTGTTACTTTTATGAATTCAAGAACTCATGAACATTCATTTTTTGAGCTGCAAGGTTTCTTGCTCACTGAAGAACAATCTATCCTTACTCCAGATTTGAAGAGGAACAACTTCTTCAGGCTAATCTATCAAAGCTTAATGCATTTTTTGCTCAAGGAAGTAATAATCTAAATGCTAGACATGCAGATTCTGGAAGCAAACCTTAGAATATATAGGATTTTCTTGGACTCTCTGATGGATATCAAAGAACAATTCTATGCGAGGAGGTGCTAAAAGAAATCCTTGTAAACAAAAGAGTAAAGATGATCGATCACAATGTCAAATCTGCTCCAAGCTTGGACATACTGCTTCTACTTGTTTCCAGTTACGAGATCTACTCAATGGCAAGAATCATAATTCAGGCACTTCTCCTAGTGCTCTCTATGTTGAGATGAAGACTTATGATGATTCTAATGAAAGTGGATGGGTTCTTGACAGTGGCACTTCTCACCATATAACTGGAGATCCAGCAAGGGCTAGGGATACACAACCATATCTTGGAACTGATGGTGTCATAATAGGTAATGGTTCTAAACTCCCTATACACAATGTAGGAAATAACGTCATTTTGCCACATGATCATCAACTAGTTCTCAAGAATATTTTGCATGCTTCTTAAGGTTCAACAAATCTCCTTTTTGTTCATAAGTTATGTGTTGATAATGGTGTGTTGGTAGAGTTCTATCTTGATTATTTCTATATTAAGGAAATGAAAACGAAACAGGTAATCTTCCAAGGTAGGTCTGAGGGAGGATTATACACACTACACTCATTTTTACAGCTTAGGGATTCAATAAAAGTATCTTCTTAGGTGCTATGTTATGATCTATCAACTAGAGCTCTATTTAGTAGTATTGTTAATTCTGATTTCCTTTGGCATGCTCACTTGGGGAATCCATCACAGTCCATATTGAATAAGCTTGCTAGAAGAACTGATCTTAATTGTACTATAGTTAGTTCTTTTAAAAAAAAAAATGTGTCCTCTTGCTAAGGCACATAAACTATAGAAAGTAATTCTAGATCAATAAAACCTTTTTAGTTGATATATCCTAATTTGTGAACTAGTCATATTATCTCAATAACTACAGCTAAGTATTTTCTGCTCTTAGTTGATGATTACACAAAGTTTGGAATTGAACATCATATAACTTGCCCACACTATAGAGCAAAATGGAGCAATGGAGAGTCGTCTCAGACGTGTTGTTGAATGAGGCTTGACTCTCTTACTTCATAGTGATGTTCTAGTGAAGTATTGGTCATATTCCTTTTGTATTATAGTCTATTTATGGAATAGATTAGCTATTCCAATTCTTCATGATAAATCACCCTATGAGCTATTGTATGATAAGTTGTCAGATTATGCTTTTCTCAGAATATTTGGTTGTCTAGTGTTTCCCTGTCTTAGGGCCTTCAACAAACACAAACTATAAACAAGATCAGCACGTTATGTGTTCCTTGGGTAAGCAGCACATCATAGAGGATATCTTTGCTTAGAGCTCTCAATTGGAAAAGTGATAACTACTAGACATATGCAATTCAATGAGATACATTTTCCCTTTCTTGACAAGACAACTGAGACAGGTACCTTTGATGACTATAAAACTACTTTTTTTTTAACTCTTACCAATACCAGCTTCCCTACTTCAGCCATTAACACTAGAATCAGTTGAAGTACCTATTTAGTGCTCACCATATTCTAGCCCTATGCCTACACCTTTTGTCTCACCTTTACCTAACAATGTCACATTTGATCCCATTCAATCATCTCCTCAAGAGACTTCCTCTCCATTTGAATCTCCCATACATGTTGAGACTTCCATGTCTGTTGACACCCAACCAATGACTATTCATATAGATATACCTCAACATTCTATACCACCACATGTTTATACTCATCCCATGCTTACTAGAGTCAAAGTTGGAATTTTCAAGCCTAAACATCATGCTTATATTGCTCATGTGCTAGAACCTAATAACCTTGGAGCTCAATGTATTCAAAGACTAGTAATTACCAAGTTTTTGTTTATTCAATGAAAGAAGAGTATGAAGCACTTATCAAGAATAAACTGTGGGAATTAGTGCCTCTTGAACCCAATATGAAAGTGATTGGAAATAGATGGATCTACAAAGTTAAGAGGAAGCAAGATAGGAGAAAACCAAGGCTTGCAGCTAAAGGTATAGAATACTTCAAGACATTTGGTCTAGTAGTCAAGCACACCACAGTGAGAGTTATACTCAGTTTTTCCTTGTTAAAGGGTTGGAGTCTTCGACAGTAAGATGTGAATAGCACATTCCTAAATGGAGAGAAATAGAAGGTGGTTTACATGGTCCAGCCAAAAGGGTTTGAAGTTACTTCTTCAGTTCTCATGATGTGCAAGTTAACTAAAACACTTTATGGTTTGAAATAAGCCTCAAGAGCCTGGTTCTAAAAGCTTACCTTCTATCTGCTATCACTTGGTTTTTAAAACTCCAAAGCAAATGTCTCCTCATTTTACAAACAAACTGCAACTTCTCTCACCATTATACTAGTATATGTCGATGATATAATAGTGACAAGTGATAACACTCAGCTTAATCAAGAATTGGTTGATCTGTTTTAGATTAAATTTGCATGACCTAAGCAACAAAAAACCACTTACAACACTAATGGCTTTATGAAAAACTCTGTCCAAGTTTGATGGATCGAACTGCTTTAGTAGATCCCCCAATTTATAGAACCAACCCACCCCTAATTAAACTATGCAGAAATTTTGAACACAAATTACCAAAACTTTTACATTTGTACGCAAGTCCAGAAACTAGTTTCCCACTTCCCAATTAAGAAAAATATTTTTTTATCTTAATATATCTACCAATTCACAAATCGCAATATAATTTGTATTGAGTTAATAAGTGTTCAAATAATTACTTTAACATCTTACTTTTAATTTAACATTCTATCTAACCTGTTAATTGATGGCAACTACTTGATTGAATACCATTACTCATTAGATAAGCATAAAAGAAGAGGTGGGTGGATTAGCAATTGCAAATTTAGTTTTTCCTCCAAAAAGGAAAAAAAATAAATTAAAGTATTCTGTAAATAATGTTGTCATAGATTGCAATCTAAGAGGGATTCTGGTATGGGTTAGGTGGTTGTGAATTGATATGTAACTGCAAGTATTTGGTGATTGTTAGCATCAATTTTGTTGATTGATTGATCCCGAATGGCTTACTACTACATCCCTAGCTATGAAGGTTCTGATATTGGTGAGTACGAGCCAAACCCTTATGCATCTAATTATGGTTCTGTTCTTCCTCAAGGTTCATTAAATTGTTCTAACCATGAAACCAAATTCATAACTTGTTTATGTTGAATATTGGCTCTAAAAGTAACAAATTAGTGGCATAATTTAGGAAAATTAGTGGCCTAATTTGTGGCTTAATTTGTGACATGATTTAAGGAAATTAGTGGCATAATTTAAGGAAATTAGTGGCCTAATTTAAGGCTTAAATTATGTCACAATTTAGGGAAAGGGAGTCTTGCTTCATCTATAAATAGGGAAGAGTTCATGCATTGAAGAACAAGGCAAAAAATCAGAAAAAACAAAGAGAGCATAAGTAAACTCAAAGAGAGAAAATACTTGTGAGTTTGAGAGTTTTCTATAAGTTTGGGAAAATACTTGAGAGATATTATTAGTGAGGAAATTTGTATCTGTATTCTGTATATTTCCTACTCAGTTCAAATAATATCTGCTGCCTCTCGTGGACCTAGGCGAATTGCCGAATCACGTAAATTCTGTGTGTTCATTTTATCGCTTTGATATATTCATACACCGCTATTTATTGCTTCTACCCACAACAAATTGGTATCAGAGCCAAATATAGCAGTATTATATATCAAATCGAAGCTCTCGACGAGACAAACACAACGGTGAAAGAATCGCTCAAATCGGAAGTCAGAATCGCTGCCAGAAGCTACCGGAGTGTTGCTGCCAGCACTGAGTCAACTCACCGAGTTTGACCGAGTCAACTCAATCACTAGTGCTATTTGGACCGAGTTGGTCCGTTTTTCATCCGTTTTCAGCTGAGTTGGATCTATTCCTAGCTAATTGGACCATTCCGGATTCAACTGCGGATTCCGTTTTTTCAAAAAAGGTATAAAATTTGGAAAAACATTGTTTTAAGTTGTAAGTGCAAAATTTCTATTATCTGTTTGTACTTATGGCTGATAAAAGAGAGATCGAAGAAGGTGAACAAGCTGACCTTAGAATTTCTGTCAAACCAAGTTGTTCTACTCGAAGAACTATGTTGTCCAACGCAAAGTTCGAGGTGGAGAAATTCGACGGCACCAATAACTTTGGCATGTGGCAATGTGAAGTATTAGATCTATTGTTTCGAGAAGGATCTAATATAGCCTTGGAGACTGTGCCAGAGATTATTCAAATGAAGATTGGAATTATGTCAACCGACAAGCTTATGGCACAATTCGACTGTGCTTAGGAAAAGATCAGAAGTACTTTGTCATGAAAGAGAATGTGGCTACAGTTCTCTGGAAGAAACTAGAGGACAAGTATATGACGAAAAGTATTGAGAACAGACTCTACTTGAAGAAGAAACTTTTCCGTTTCCGGTCTGAGAAAGGTACCCCTATGATTGAGCACTTAGATAATTTCAATAAAATTTTGGCCGATCTACAAAATTTAGATGTTGAAATTATCGATGAAGATAAAGCTTTGTTGTTGCTGAATTCATTACCTGAGAGCTATGAGCATTTAACCACAACCCTGTTATATGAAAAAGATGAGGTTAAGTTCGTAGATGTTTCAAATGCTTTGGTAAATAACGATCTAGGAAGAAGGATCAACATGATCACGGAGACTCAATATCGAAGCATTGACGGCGGCCAGGTAGGACGAACAACAAAAAATCTAGCGGATCAAATAATAGGGGGCGATCCAGATCAAAGTCCAGGGGAGATTCATCCAGAAGACGTCCTGCAAAGGATGAGTGTGCCTATTGTCACCAGAAAGGGCATTGGAAGAAAGATTGCCCAAACAAGGACAAGTCAAATGCAAAAGGTGGCAAAAACGCCGATGAAGATGAAGAATCAGCCTTTTCAGTTTCATCATCAAAAACCTACTCAGATAAGTGGATCCTTGATTCTAGATGTTCTTATCATATGTGTCCAAACAGACATTGGTTTTTGAGTTTTGAGGAGCTCGATGGAAGAGTTGTGCTTATGGGCAACGATAATGCCTGTCAGACAAAAGGGATTGGAACAGTACGACTAAAGATGCACGATGGTACAATAAGACGACTTACAAATGTAAGGTATATTCCTAACCTAAAGAAAAACCTTATTTCTTTAGGTGTTCTAGATTCTGATGGTTACAAGGTAACATTGGAAAATGGAGTCTTGAAAGTTGTACGAGGTGCATTTGTAGCAATGAAGGGTACTCGAAAGGCGAACTTGTATTTCCTAGATGGGAGTACAGTTACAGGAAGAACAACTATCTCAAGTAGTTCTGAAGAAAAGACAAATGATTCTTCCCTTTGTGGCACACGCGCGCTTAGGGCGTATGAAAAAGGCTTTGCAAGGCTTAATGAAACAAGGTCTTTTGAAAGGTGCCAAGACTGGAAAGTTTGATTTCTGCGAGCATTGTGTAATGGGAAAACAAACAAGAGTCAAGTTCGGCACTGCCATTCATCGTACTAAGGGATCTCTTGATTATATTCACACGGATGTCTGGGGACCTTCAAAGAATGCTTCACTTGGAGGTAAACGTTGGTTTGTGACTTTTATTGATGATTTCTCTAGATATGTCTGGATATACACTATGAGTCACAAAGATGAAGTTCTGGATATCTTTCTTAAATGGAAGAAAATGATCGAGACTCAGACAGGCAGGAAAATTAAAAGGCTCAGATCTGATAATGGTGGCGAGTATAAATCAGATCCCTTCTTTAAAGTTTGTCAAGATGAAGGGATAATCAGACATTTTTCAGTTCCTCGCACACCACAGCAGAATGGAGTTGCAGAACGAATGAATCGTACTTTGGTTGAGAAAGTTCGATGTATGCTATCTCAATCCAAATTGAGCAAGGCATTTTGGGCTGAAGCTTTTTCATATGCAACTCATATAGTCAACAGACTTCCTGCGACTGCATTAGATGGGAAAACTCCTAAAGAGATATGGTCTGAACAACCTGCTACTGATTATGATTCATTGCGAATATTTGGATGTCCAGCATATTTTCATGTTAGTGAATCCAAACTGGATCCTAGAGCAAAAAAAGCTGTTTTCTTGGGCTTTAAGGAAGGAGTTAAAGGATTTCGGCTTTGGTGTGGTGAATCCAAGAAGATCGTCTTAAGCCGAGATGTTACATTCGATGAGTCTGTTATGCTGAGATAGACAAATTTAGAGAAAGAGAATGAAAGTCCAAATACTCTTTCTAAGGTAATGCTTGAGACTCCGGAAGATCCAGAAAAGATTGCACCGACTATCGATTGTGGTGAAGATGAAATTGATGATCAAGAAGAGATCTTAGTTGAAGTGGAGGCTTTCTCACCATCACCACCTATCAATCAGCAGCCAGAATCTATTGCCACTACTCGACCGAGAAGGGAGATTAGGAAGCCTACCAGATACACAGACATGGTAGCATTCGCACTTCCAGTAATTGATGATGATGTCCCATGCACTTACTGCAGGTTCGCGCGCAGAGTTGATAGTATGAAGTGGAAGATGGCAATGGATGAAGAGATGAAGTCTCTACACCAGAATCAGACTTGGGAGTTGGTTCAACTTCCCAAAGGAAAGAAAACTATTGGCTGCAAATGGGTCTATGCCAAGAAGGAAGGTGTTCCTAGTAAAGACAATATCAGATACAAAGCCAGACTGGTAGCAAAAGGCTATGCTCAGAAAGAAGGAATAGACTACAATGAGGTATTCTCACCTGTTGTTAAGCATTCATCTATTCGAATACTATTGGTTTTGGTAGCACAGTTTGATCTCGAGTTAGCTCAACTCGATGTCAAAACAGCTTTTCTCCATGGTACTTTGAACGAAGAAATCTACATGTCTCAACCGGATGGCTTCAAAATTCCAGGACCAGAGAATTGGGCTTGCAAGCTGAGCAAGTCAATTTACGGTTTGAAGCAATCACCGCGACAATGGTACAAGCGCTTTGATAGCTTCATTAGAGAACGTATACACACGCAATCGGTTTGATCACCGTGTATAATTTCTAAACTCCAAGATGGTACCTTCATTTATTTGCTCTTATATGTTGATGATATGTTGATTGCATCTAAGAAGCAAGGTGGAGATCGACAGATTGGAAGGCTCATTGAAGTTCGAGAATTTGAAATGAAAGATCTTGGAGAAAGCTAAGAAAATTCTTGGGATGGAAATCACAAGAGATAGAGTTCATAAGCACTCTGCTTTGACACTGCATCAAGATCTCAAGAAAGTACTACAAAGGTTTGACATTGATGAAAAAACCAAACCAGTAAGTACACCGCTTGCTCCTCACTTTCAATTGAGTGCATTGATGTCACCTAGCACCACCGATGAAAAGAAGCAAATGGAACGTGTTCCATATGCAAATGCTGTTGGTGCCTTGATGTATGCAATGGTTTGCACCAAACCTGATATTTCCCACGCTGTTAGTATGGTGAGTCGGTACATGCATAATCCCGGTAAAGGACACTGGCAAGCAGTGAAGTGGATTCTACGGTACATCTATGGTACTGTGGATATTGGTTTGAAGTTTGAAAGAGACAAGACTGAAGGCAAACAACTAGTTGGATATGTGGATTCTGACTATGCTGGAGATCTGGATAAGCATCGATCTACAATTGGTTATGTGTTCACAATGGCAGGAGGACCAGTTTGTTGGAGATCAACATTGCGATCAATCAGAAGCTTTGTCTACTAGCAGGCGAGTATATGGTCAGAATGAAGCATTCAAAGAAGCTATATGGCTTCTCGGGTTGACTAAGGATTTGGGTATTGTTCGGAAGAACGTGGAGGTTTTCTCGCGACATGTAGTGCCATTTGTTTGGCAAAGAACCAAGTTCATCATGGTCGCACCAAGCACATCGATGTTCGATTTCATTTTATTCGAGAAATCGTCGATGAAGGAAATGTTATACTCCAGAAAGTCGGAACTACAGATAACCCCACAAATATGCTTACAAAGGTGGTTACAGGGATCAAGTTTCAACACTGCTTGAACTTGATCAACATCTCTCGAGCTTAGAGCGCCTATGACGCATTTGGAGGCAGCGTTATGAACTTTTTCGCCAAGGTGGAGATTGTTGATTATTGGCTCTAAAAGTAACAAATTAGTGGCCTAATTTGTGGCATGATTTAAAGAAATTAGTGGCATAATTTAAGAAAATTAGTGGCCTAATTTAAGGCTTAAAGTATGGCACAATTTAGGAAAAGGGAGTCTTGCTTCATCTATAAATAGGGAAGAGTTCATGCATTGAAGAACAAGGCAAAAAATAAAAAAAAAACAAAGAGAGCATAAGCAAACTCAAAGAGAGAAAATACTTGTGAGTTTGAGAGTTTTTTATAAGTTTGGAGAAATACTTGAGAGATATTATTAGTGAGGAAATCTGTATCTGTATTCTGTATATTTCCTACTCAATTCAAATAATATTTGCTGCCTCCCGTGGACCTAGGCGAATTGCCGAACCACGTAAATTCTGTGTGTTCATTTTATCGTTTTGATATATTCATATACCGTTATTTATTGCTTCCGCCCTCAACAGTTTCACTACCATCCTACCCCTTATTATCATGCTTATGATCCAACTCCAAATTGCTCCACAATTGCATTGCTATAGCAGTAGTTATGATCAATTAGTGACGACTCAGTTTTTGGTTTCTTACTCTGTCTCATCAGAGTTTTATTTGCCTGAATTTGAAGAATATGATCCAGCTCCTTACAATGGTGGTTATGATATTAATCAAACTTATGGCATCCCCCTTTTACCTTCTGATGAAATCTGCTATCCTCTCTCTACTACCCAACAAACATATCCCCCTTCTTTCATTGATTTGAAAAATGGATCTGTTGAATCATTTATAGAGAAAGAACAAATTGATGAGAAAGCAGAGAAATCCCAGAATGGAAGCAAGCCAACTCAAGCTAATGAAGTAGAAGAAGATAATAGATTGAAGGAAACAAATGGTTATGAATATGACAAGCAAGTTTCTCAAATGCCTAGTGGATATGGATTGGAAGCAATGGACCTTTGTGAGGGTATGTTTGGGTATTGGCCTTGCCTATCTCGTCTTGCTAAAAGTAGAAATGCTTGTTAAGATGTTGCTGATAATTATGAGGGAAGCTATGGCTATGAGTGGCAAGGAACTGCAGATTATCTATTCGGGAGTTCGAATCCATAAGGTGAAAGACGAGATGTATTTGGAGGAATTTATGGAGAACCTCAATATGGGTATGAGAAGCATCATCTAGAGCAGTCTTTGTGTATGGACAGGTTGAGCATGAGAGTTCATGGTTCAACGAATTCAAAATATCTTGAAGGGATCAAGAAGTTTAATTTCATTTCAGCTTAACAAACAAATCTCATCCCATTCATTGCTGTAACCCTTTTCTCAATAAACTTGTAACTGGAATTGGAAGAGCACTGGCTTGTTTCAAAAAGCTACCAGCTTTTATGTTGATCAACTGATAATAATTTATAGCTGTTTTGTTGATTTAATATTGGGATTATGGTATGTAAGCGAAGATCAATAATCATGTTTGGCTAGAAAAAAATATTTAGTTAAGTAATTTGAAAGGGTAATGTTATGTATTACAAAAATTGCTGTATCACATATATGGTGATATGATGGGATTGACCACTAACTCTATAAAGGGCGTGTAAGGTTTTATTTGGACTAATAAAATATAGACACCTAATCATAAATTTGTGATATATAGCATTTTTCAAATTTGATATGATGAATTTGATAGTCATGGCCCCACTGGCTTCTAAATAATGTGAACTGATCTTTATACAGAGTACTCTATAAATGCAATAGTGATGGGATAAAGAGTGAGGTATATATCGAAATTCACTGCATCTAGCCCTGGATCCGGATCTGGTATCTTCTACGTCACTATCTAATATTTAAGATATCAAAGATCACATTTTCGTGTGTATCCAAAACCAGTAGTAGTAGTGGTAGCGGTATTAGGGTATTTCCAATCACTTATTTTATTTTACTTAAAATTTGAAAACACCAAATATTATACTAAAAATATATTCTTTTATTATTATTTTTTTTTCTTTTACAAATTATTATATTCAACAAAAAAATTTATATATTACTATTAATTAATTAAAAAAATTAAAAATTTATTAAATAAAATATTATATTTATTATAAGAATTATAAATTACAGTTAATTAAAAAACACAAATAAAAATACACATGAATGTATATTAATTCGATAAATTATTATATTCATCCCATAAATGTTCAATTAATGCAAATCGAAGTGTAATATGAGATTCTTTATTCGGATTTGTTTATGTCGAGAAATGAATTCTTGAAATAAAGTATTTTTTATATTATGTATCTAATTTTAATTTATTATATATAATAAAAAATTTAACAACATTTTTAGAATATTTTTAAATTATTGTTTTAGTTTACATTAAATTTTTAATTCTATGTTGTATTAGTAATATTTTTAGCCATTTTATATCATATACTTAATTTTAATTTTTTAAATATAATAAAATTTAATAATATTTTTAAAATTAAAAAATGACACAGCGTGAATGATGTTTACAATGATGAGCAATATTTGGTGAGTATCGTGTCAAATTTAATACGATATTATTCATCACATCAAATTTAGAGTTATAGAGTCTGGTTGGAAATGATATTATTCCTTTAAGTTGGAGTTGAAAAGAAAAGAAAATAGAGATGAAAGGTTAGGGTAATGATGCAAGGGATCTTATATCTTTTGAGTAAATAAGTGTTTTATTCTAATATATTTTAAGTATTGTACTTTTAATCACATACATCTATAAGAAGTTAATTAGAACGTTGATCAAGATATCTTTATGTTAATTTTAAAAGTTGTGAAAATAAAGTGTGATTCGTAAGTATATACATTAGAGCATTATTTTTGGAAGGATAGTATAAGATTGAATTTATACTTGAATATTTAACTTTTGTAGTAAGAATAATAGGTAATTTGATGGACTGATAATTTCCTCTTATGTTATTAATGTGATCTAATTTATTTCCACTTAAAATAATTGTTTGATAATATTCTACTTTTTGCATTTAATTTTTAATACGATAATACATGTATGATCTTGTATTTAAATATTAATTTTAAAATAATTTATTTATTCCTCCAAAGTTATTTAATATTATTGTAAACTTTAAAATGCGCAAGTGTATTTTTTTTACAAAGATAATTAAATCTTTTTACAAATGTAAATAATTAAAGCTTATCACTTGAAAGTATGGGATTGCTGGTTTACTTCACCCTAAAAAGCCAATGGGAAAGAGTGAACTTGTTTCACTTGTGATACTTGTGTTATAATCATGAATGCACAAGCTTAGTACTTTATTATTCTAAAATATTATTAAAGAGTGCCGAGTCAAAGACAAGAACAAGACAACTTGTGTTGTTTAGTTTGAACAAAATAACCTTTGAATCAACTCATCTAATTAAAATTGTTACAAATTAAAATAAGTTGGTTTTGATTTCATTTCTAATAGGTTTGATAAAAGAGTGAGATATGCTTCTCGCAAAGCAATGGTAGATGTTTGGTCCCCAATTATCTGTCTATTTCTTCCATTTTCTCCTAATTCATCTATTATTTCACCTTTTTAATCTCTCTTTGTTATTTATCCCTCCTCTTCTACATCAATAAACAAGGAAATCTGATTAGAAATACAGACATTCAAAGAGGTGAAGCAGCATGAAAATTCTGATTTTTGATATAGCAAACAAGGATTTCTCAAATTCAAGAATTTTTATTATTAATGTATTACTGTCAATATTACATTACGGTTATTAAAAATAAGTGACATTTGATATCTGTCAGATTTACAATAAGTGGCAAATTCAAGAATTTTTATTATCAATAAAGAAGGAAATTTGACTGATAGATTTACATTCACGTTACTATATCCCATTGTCAAGTGGTATTACCTAGATAATCATCCAAGCAAGTTGCTTGACAAGCCCAGATAATCATCGAATGGGTGGCCAACAATGAATGTAGAAACACCAATGAACAAGTCAAACATGTACTCCTTGTAAGCAAAACTCTTTCCCATCACCATTACTCAAACGAGCTTGGCTACAAACTCCATACTATTTGTTGCAAACTATCATAGCATAGCTATGAATCTCTTTTACTAAAGCTAGTGGAAAATGGGCTAACTCATCCATAATTAATTAAATAGCCTTAGCAAATAGAATAAATTAATCAAAAGATAATGTTAAAAATCAATACTAACCTAATAAATGAAGTAGTTGAAAGATGTAGAGAAATAAATATAGTGGTTGAAGGATGAATAAATAGGGTGGTTAAAAGTTGTAGAAAAGAGAAGTGTGTAGATAATATTTGTGTGGTTAGAATTATTTCTTAGTTTTATATTTGTGTAGTGTAGATTGCATGGTGAGAATTATAAATAACCTACCTTACATTTGGTTTAATCATTCCATAAAAAAAACAAATAAGTCTTTGAATTCTTAGTTTGAGTGTGAGTTGAAAGCTTTCTATTTGAGTGTTTGTATTTCTCTTCAATTTGTGAGTTGCCTTTAAAAGGTGTTATAATGGGTATAATACAAGTAGTTTGTTTACTTGTTTGGAAAGATGGAATGAAGGTGCTACAACAGTGTTGATAGATGCTTGGGGTGAAATGTATATGGAACAGAGTAGAGGGAATATCAAGCAAAAACATTGGAAAGAGATTACTAATATTATGAATAGTAGAAACTACTATTCAAAGAATCCTATGACTGATATTCAATGTAAGAATCAAATTGATACTGTGAAGAAAAAGTATAAGAGTGAGAAAGCTAAAATTGATGCAGGTGGAGGACCTAATAAATGGCATTTCTTTGAACTATTTGATGAGTTAATTGATCGTTTATGTTCAAATGTCAGTGATGAAATGTTAAAACAAGTATTTAGCCAATTTGGTGAGGATGCAATTGAGAGTCTGAATGAAAAAATAATTGGTAAGCAAATCGTTCATCTTTCATGGGTAACACCTCAGGAAACAAGAAGTGGAGAGTAGGTTAAAATAACAAGTGGAATCAGAAGGCACATCCAACAATTGGAGGGAATCATATGCAAAGTGATGGATGAATGTGAAGAACTTTTTTTCTTCATGAAGAGTTGGTGTTGAGGGGGAGTGTTGAAAATCAACACCAACCCAATAAATGAAGTAGTTGAAGGATGTAGAGAAATAAATATGGTAGTTGAAGGATGAATAAATAGGGTGGTTGAAAGTTGTAGAAAAGAGAAGTGTGTAGAAAATATTTGTATAGCTAGAATTATTTCTTAGTTTTATATTTGTGTGGTGTAGATTGCATGGTGAGAATTATAAATAGCCTACCTTGCATTTAGTTTAATCATTCCATAAAAAAAAACAAATAAATCTTTGTATTCTTAGTTGAGTGTGAGTTGAGAGCTTTCTCTTTGAGTGTTTGTATTTCTCTTCAATTTGTGGGTAGCCTTTGAAAGGTGTTATAATGGGTATAATATAAGTAATTTGTTGACTTATTTGGATCTAATATTAGTAAATTTAGAATTATTTATTCTAAATTTTACTCGACAGACAACACCTCAATTACTAATCAGAAAACCCAAACACTGAGCGTGGGAAGGAGTAGTCATAAAGGTACTGTTTTTACCACTCCTAGTTCAGCGGAGGATACAAGATATCTCGAAATATCTACGCGAGGTCCAAGGATAAGGCATTGTTGCTCAGACTAGTAAGGTGGTCCCTTCTTGACATGTGTTTGTTTTGCTCTCCCTAACTTTCGAACCCAAGACCTAGACTTGAAGTAAATCTTGGGAAACAAGTTGGTACCATCTGGGTTTACTTAAAGGCTAGGTCTTGGGTTCGAGAGCTAAGGAGAGCAAAACAAACACGTGTCAAGAAAGGACCACCTTATTAGTCAAGAACTATTCTGAGAAACAACGCCCTATCCTTAGGTTCTACATGGATATCTCGAGATGTCTTGTGTCCTCGACTGAGTTAAACACGATACAAACATCAAAAGATGCCTTTTTTGCTAAAGATCTACGTGGAGCCCAGATGGTACTAGCTTGCTTCTATACTTAAGGGTTAGATCCTAGATTTGAGAGTTGGGAAAGCGAAACAAATATATGTTAAGCCGGGACCACCCTACTATTCAAGAACTAGTTTGAGCATCAACGTTGTAGTCCTAGGCCTCACATTGATACTCCGAGAAACCTTGTGATTTCCACTGAGTTAGACGAGGTACAAACAACATGAACAAATTTTGCAATTTTGATATAAAGAAAGCAAAAAGGAAAATGCAGTAAGCAAAGAAAGGGCAACTGTAATAGCACAAACCTCGAATCTCCATAAACAAACTGGGAAGGCACCTTAATGACTGAAGAAATGGTGACTGCAGGACACCCTAAACCATGAGATAAACGACCTGTGATAACTAACTAAAACACAAAAAATGGAGCATAATGCAACACTCCACAATTTCACAGAAAAATGTGAGATTACAATTTAAAAAATATAAAAGCAATAAAGGAGAAAAATCTCACCTGTTACAAGAAGCAACCCAGAGGGAAGCTGCTTGAGAAAAATGCTTCTTGCCCTAAGTTCTTGCAGCAAGAATAATAATGATGGTTCCGAGAGTGATGCCGGCGCTGAGTAGGGATAGAAAACGGCTTGACACTCACTCTGGTTTGGTTGTGGGATGGTCGGCGTTGATGTTTTTGAACGCACAGGGGTAAGAAGCTTGAGTTTTTCTCTGGTTAGGAATTGATTCATTCATTTATTTATTTATATTCATTTACATGCTGTAATGGGTTGTAAAAGGTGAGTGTAGATTAAAAAAATCCTTTTGTAATTAAAAAACTCACTTAGCGTCCATAAGTGATGCTTGTCACTCTTTATAGACCTTTCAAGGCAAATGCCCCCAAAGAAGACTACATAACCGTCAACTAATAATGTCGTTCAGTCGCGTCCTTCAGCGAGCTTTCTGCACAGCCACGCAGTCCAAGTCCACTCCCAACATCAAATCTCTCTTCAACGCTCTCTACAAAGAACGCAACCTCAAGCGTCTCGTCGTCAAGTTCAAGAAGTCTAGCGAGGAGTACCGTTTTCGAACCCGTAGCAGTATATACGAAAACACCATTCGCCGGCTCGCCTCTGCCAAACACTTTAAATGGATAGAAGAGATCTTAGAAGACCAAAAGAAGTACGAAGATTTCTCCAAAGAGGGATTTGCTGTACGAATCATTTCCTTGTACGGGAAATCGGGCATGTTCGAGAATGCCCAGAAAGTGTTCGACGAAATGTTCCAAAAGAATGTTACGCAGACGGTGTTGTCTTTCAATGCCCTTTTGGCGGCCTGTGTTAATTCGAAGAAGTTTGATATGGTTGATGAGGTTTTTAGAGAGGTGCCCACGAAGTTGAAGATTAAGCCTGATTTTGTTTCATATAATACCATTATTAAGGCTTTTTGCGAGGTGGGTTCGTTTGATAAGGCGATTTCAGTGCTTGACGAGATGGAGAAGAATGGTGTGGAGCCTGATGTGATCTCATTTAATACGATTTTACATGGGTTATATGGAAATGATCGGTTCTCTGAAGGTGAAAATATATGGAATCGAATGGTGAAAAAGAACATTGTTCCTGATGCGAGGAGCTACAATTCCAAGCTGCTTGGATTTGCTTCGGAGAAGAAAACGAAAGAGGCCGTTGATTTGGTTGCGGAAATGAGGACAAAGTGTGTTAAACCTGATGTGATTAGCTTTAATTATGTGATTAAAGGCTTTGTTAAGGAGGGCAAGTTGGAGGAAGCTAAGCACTGGTACAATGAAATTTGGAAGAGCAATTGTTCCCCAAATAAATTTTCTTTCGAGACTCTCTTTCCTTTTGCTTGTGAGAAGGGTGACTTAGATTTTGCTTTTGAGCTCACCAAGGAAATTTTTGAAAGCCGGTTCCTTTTTGACTCTGCATTACTGCAACAAGTGGTGGATGAACTGGTTAAGGGATCCAAAGTTGAGGAAGCAAAAGAGATAGTACAACTTGCGAAGACAAATAAGTACCGTCGGTACAAGCTTAAGCTGCCTACAGTTCAGTAATTTATGTTTTCCTGCTGTTATTCTCCATTGCTTATTAATTGATTTTTGCTCCTATAAAAGCAATTCCTCAAGAAACACTGAACTTCTTTTCAACCCTGGAGAAGGGAATTGGAAAATTTCCCCCGTTTTAATCTAAAGGAACTTCAGCAAGTAACGAGGTCACAATTCCCTTTTGGATTTATTTTGAACCGTGGAGATGGGAATTTTTGCGCTTTTTATTTTTATTTTTATGTCTACAAAATAATACCAACTCCTTGATCTTCTGTTTGGTATCCTTTTCATACGTTTGATCGGTAATTCATCTATCTTCATATCTCTTGTACGATGATACATTCAAGATACGTACGAGACCAATGCACCAAATTAAGAGTTACTTCATTGTTTTGATGGCATATTGGATGGTAAAAAAAATGCTGATACTTTAGCACAGTTCACTAAGTGAAAGATTAAAGAATTCGTCCATACAATACATAATGCCCATAGTGATCAGAAAATAATTGTTGACAAACCATGATATTAAGTAGGGGTGTCCAAAAAATGGTTCGGACCGACCAAACCGTAAAATTGGATCGAACGGTTTTACAAATGAAACGGTCCAATCCGGTTTAAATCGGTCGAATCAGACCGGACTAGTTTAATAAATATATTAGAATTTTTACATTATTTTTCATTAAAGATGTAAAAAAAATTTGAACCAAACTGGAAATCCAATCGAACCAGATCGGACTGAACGGTTTTATAAATCAAACGGTCCGGTCTGATTTATAATAATTAAAACCGTTTCAAACGGTCCAATCTGATCCGATATTTTTTCCCAAAATCGGATCGGATTAGACCGTTGGACACCCCTAATATCAAGTGGTATCAAAGTTAAATTTTTATGCACCTATAGGTGAGTTTTGTCGTTACGAAGGTATAACAATAAAATTTTCAACATTTGTCGATTCAAATGAGTAAGAATAGTCTTAAATAAGATATTTAAATTCCTTGATCCAAGAAATGATATCATTGATGATAAGATGAGTATAAAGATTATAACCTTAATTCTAGGACCACCAAATTTTCTCAAGCATTATGAAAACAATAAGTGTGAAAAGTTGTGTAGACATACCATTAAAGAGTTTTCAAAATAAGTTGAAAATAAGATTGAATATCCAAAATTTTCAAAACCTACCAATTCAGATTTCATTTTCCATGTTTTCACAAAGATTTAAGAATATCACATCTAATAAATAGATGTTCCTAATCTTTAACTTCCGGTTGACAAAGATAGTAATATAAATTCTCAATATGAAAAAATTCTTAAACGGTTCTTTGTGTTAAAAGCACCTGATAGTATTTTCAAGATGAACAGTTTATGTCTCTTATGACTCTTGGCTTTCCAGAGTAATTGCCAAAAACCTTTTTGATGGAAATTTTTTTCTTTGCTGCAATGAACCCATAGACATCTTTAACACAGAAATTCTTAGTACCAATTCTAAACCATTCAATAAAATCTCTATGTGAAAAAAAGGTGGTTAGAGTTGACAAATTAAATAGGAGATGTTAAGCCCAAAAGATTGAATCAAGAGTAGAACATTCCAATCCAAAAATGATTGACCCACTTATAAATCTATCACTATTTGAATTAAAGGGTTTGTATGCAATTGTAAGTGTGAAGGTAAGGTTTGATTTAAAATACCGATATCCAAGGATTTGTTTAAACATTGATACCTAAACCATCTCCTATTTTCAAGAAAATGTCATCTTTCCTTCATCATGAGTTCAAAGAAGACCTTTCTAAATAAAAGAATTAGAAGATTTTGCTACAACATTTAGAAACAAAATGTGTTGTAAATACTTTACACCAAAAAAATTGAACCAAGAGTTTGTGTGATTGTTTTAGAATGTCCCAAATAACTTTGGATAACATAGCTCAATTGAAATCTTCAAATAATCTAATCTCCATTCCACCAAAATCTTTAGGTAAAAATATTTTATTTCAAGAAACAAGAGATAAATAATGTTGCTTGTTAATATTTTCAGTCCACTAAAAATTCGTGACAATATTATCAATAGAATAAATTTTTGAAGATAGACAAAAAGTGTTGGTAGAATAAATAGAAATATTTTGTAAAATTGATTTAATTAATGTAGTTTTAATAGTTTGTGAAAGTAATTTTACTTTCCAATTATCCAAACGAGTCATTAATATGTGTAAAAGATTTTAAAAATCATTTTTTTTTTCTTCCAATGGGTAAGGCATGTGAAATAACAACAACTTTTATAAATATAAAGAGTATTACATAACTGTTTTTCACTTACCGAAAAAATAGAGGATTTTAGAGGTTGATAGATTGGCAACACCATAAGCAATAATTGTCCAAAATTTGTTGTAAATTTGTGACTTCAAACAAACTGGTCCCTTAAAAATATAGATTGTTCAGACCATAAGCAATAATTGTCCAAAATTTATTGTAAATTTGTGACTTAAGACAATTTGGTTCCTTAAAAATAAAACTATATCATCAGCCCATATAGTAAGTGAGAAATAGGATAAGCATGTCTGGCTATCTTTACACGATGAAGAGAGTTTGAATTTTTAGCTCGTGAAATCATTTTAAAAAGGGCATTCAGCAACAAGTAAAAAAAAATAAGGGAAAAGGGTTCACTTTGACGAATTACACGTTGAGGGATAAATTGATCAAAAAGTGAACTATTGAGTAGGATCGAAAAGCTAACCATGGAAATGCATTGCCAGATAAGAGTCAAGAATTTTTCCTAAAAACCCATAGCTCTCATGATTTGAATAATTCCTGTAAGACCACCCATAAGCTCTTATCTCTTCTTTCATTCCTCTTTTTTCTTTTTTCTTTTTTTGTTGTTGCTTATTCTCCCTTAATTCCTGTTTTATCAGAATCATTTATCTTTGCAAGAAATCTGTTTCTCTGGAAAAATTATTGGTGTTTAATTACAACTACTTTGATGTAGATTTTTTTCTAAATTGTTGATTGATTCCTCTGGTTTAGTTCTTTGAACTGCTTGCTAATTCGTGACTGTGTTTGATGATCATGAGTTCTAATATATGTGAGATGATCGCGATTACAATTAGAAACGATTTTCTTCTTGTTAATAGATTCAATTCCGTTTGCAATTTTTCTGGTTTTTGTAAGGTTTCACCTTCACTTTTGATTTCTCTAGTTTCTTATAAATCATCACAGGATCTGCCCTGATTAGAGTACATATATATAATCAAATTTCAGTGTATACAAAATATTATATATATTTTTTTTATAGGGAGGGAAATTATTTTATTTCATATTCATAATCAGACTTCAACTTACAATTATATTATATGACTTTTATGATGAGAATAAAATCCTAAATAATTGGAAGGAAACATAAAATATAAAAATCATCAAATTGATAATACTGATATATATTTAAATATAAAATACTAAAATATATATCTTATTTTATAAATAAATATATTTTTATCCATTCTTAATAATAAATAAATATATGTTTAAATATGTTAATTATTGATACAGTACTCCGGTATATATTACTGAAATGACTAGATAGTAAGTCTTTCGTAGAGTACAAATTTCATTAGGTGCTCAAGTCTTGGAAGGGATTGATTTTCATCGTAATTATACATTAATGGTACCATTCTTGCTAGGTTAAGTGAAGCGTTTGTAAATGTTGGTAGAAATGGGTTTGGAGATAAACATTCTTTGTTTAGAGATTTCCAAGCTTCCGAAATCATGTTTCTGATTTTCTCTCTTGCTTCTTCTACACTTGATCCTTTGTATTCCTTCATGTAGCACTCCACATATGACCCGTCGAGTCCTTCTTGTTTCTCGTCCTGACATTATTTATTGCCATATATATATTATATATAACCAGAAAATTATATATAATAAATAACTCACAATGAATTCTATTATATATATATATATATATATTATTATCATGACATAAGCTGATGTATGTACCTTAGCGCTTCCCAAATCATCCCAGAGGCGAAGAATGGTAGCAGTAGAAGATATAATAGGAGGCATAAAATAATTACAATCCACAAGTTTCAATGTGGGTTCAGTAACACCAGCTTGACCCACCATAAATAGAATGTGGATCAGCACTACGTTTACTCCTGAACTCATCATCCCATTTTTCAAGTATTCATCTGTTTTTGGTAAATGTCCTGACCAAAACCATTTGGCTTCTTCCATGAATGCATTACACAACACACCCCACTGCATTTATATTATCTATTAGTAAAATGATATTTAACTTTGAATATTTTTCTCAGTATTTATTATAACACCTCTTATGTGAGTAAATACTACTAACATATACTGTTGCATTATGAACGAATAAATAAACTAAATATTTCATAAATTATTGTATGTTTTTCTTAATTTATTAATGGAACGCATGCTTAAAAATTAATTAAAATTAGATGGGCTTAGTTATTTTATTCAAAATGATTTATTAATTTCTAGTTGATATAGAAATTATTTTTTTTATTTTCAATAAAATTTAAATATAAGTCATTAAAAATATTACACTTTAAGTCATTTTAGTTTCACAAATTCAAGACATTGATAATTTTAATTTAAATTAGTTCACTTTAATCACCTTAATTTTACATTTGTGAATACTTTAGTTATTTTAGACAAAATTTAGTGATTTTAATTTACTTTATTTTTCATATTTTTTTAATTTTTTGAGATATTTTTCTCTTTAAACATCTACTAGTAAAATCACACCAGTAACATGATTAAAATGTACTAATTTTTAATAAATGTATCTAAAATGTATTAATTTTAATAAATGCGATTAAAGTATACAACTTATGAAAATAAAATTATTAAAATACCATGTTATTCATTCATTAGGTAGGAAACAATTATAACTTATTTTTATAATATTTCAGGATTAAGAAACGATTATTCTTATTTTATAACAAAAATAATATTTTAGTGTAGAATAATTAAACATATTTTTATTTTATTTATTTAATTATTTTTTTATTATTTGTTTAGATGAATGATATATAAATTTTTTTAAAATTTATACACTTGTATATAAAAAATTAAAATTTTAACATGTTTAAATAAGTTCTATTTACACTCTTTTTTATTTATAAAATTTATATTTAATTTTTAGTATACTAAAATATATACTATTTCTTTTTTTGGTTCCAACGCTGTACGTTAATGGGTGGCTTAGATTAATTAATAGATACTTGTAATTTTGAGAAGAGACTTTATATTTACATAGATGTCATTGAGAAATACTTCATTTCAAGCCTTACTTATACGTGTTTATGGGTTTTATTTTAAGAAATATTGCCTTACAAATATATTCATGTAACAAGTTCATATAAAACAGAATATATATATCATCCAAATTTAAACACTTATATAATAATTATAATAAATTTACTATCAAATTTTGTACAAGTGTTATAAATCTATATCTCAATAAAAAAGTTAATGGTAGATTAATTATAAAAGTACTTAAAATTAAGTGAGAGATTTTAATTCAACAAAGAATTACTTTTGAAAAAGGCAGGTATATATTTACAAAGAATAAAACAGCAACTCATAAATCATAATTGTACCGTTTTTTGCAAAGCACTTTGAGGGTTACATCCTTGCATTCTATATATATCTTGGCTGATTTCATTTGTGATTTCAAAAAGTGCTTTCAAAAACGTTGTCATGGACTCAGGCATGATCCCTACTGCTGCTGCAGCATTAATGTCCCATCTGCATCAAAAATTGCAATTTTTAATTTTTTTTTATTCAAAGAATAAGATTAACTTTTTAAGATAAGATTATTATGTCTTAGAAATTCAAGTCTAATTTAATTCAATAATATCTCATTAAGTTTAAAGATTGTTTAAGCTTATAAACACTATTGATGTTTTATTCTTAGTCGATATAGGACAAGAATACTTAACAGTCTCTCTCCACAAGGTGGACATTAACGTTACAACGTCTCTCCACACGACAGACAAAAGTTTACATTAACGTTACAGTCTCTCTCCACACGACGGATAAAGGTGGACATTAACGTTAGAGTGAGACTTTGTTAGAACTCAAGGTCTAAGCACATAGAGATTAGCCTCAGTTCTGATATCATGTTAGAAAATCAAACCTAACTCAAACTAATAAGATCTTATTAAGTTAAAAATTACTCAAACTTATAAACAATATTGTTACTTTATTCCTAGTTAACGTGAGACAAAGATAGTTAACATTATTTAAACATTAATTTCTTAAACCCAATATATAGAAAAATCATTGATTGTTAGCATCCTTAATTTAATTCTTAGTTAAAATTTCTTTTTTTTTTATTAAAAATGTATATTTTTTAATAACTGAGAAATATTTTCTGAAATTGATAAGCATAGAAAATAATCGTAAGTAATTAAATATTTACCTATTTACGGCTTCAGTGAATAAAATTAATTCTTCAAGAGTCCCACAAACATCAAAAATATCATCCATAAGATAAATAAATGATATAACTTTTGTGAGCTGAATCCTCTGTTTTGACAAGCTTGGATCTGTTAAACATGCCATGGACCAAACATAAGATTTATTAGCAATTTGTTCTCTTGCAAACTTCAGATACTTTGTCCATTCTTGATCTTTCCACCACCTAACAGTTTCAACAATATATAAAATATTAAATCATATAATAAATGATTAATTACATAATCATAATTAATTAATAATGTAAAATTAACGAACTTTGAAATTTGAACAAGTTCATCTTGGTGTAAGGACTGAACAATATTGAACTCTATCTTTGCCACATCTTGTAAAACATTTATCCACCCATTAGCTTCTCCATAATTAGATTTTCCAAAAAAGTTATTTGCCATAAACTTTGACAAACTTCTATAATGAGGATTGGCCAATGTGTTTTCTACAACTCTAGCTTGATGAGGATCAAGATTTGCCATTGATGAAGTCAGAAACTTTAAACAAATATCTCCAGCTTCTTCAAGTGCTTCTTCTCCCTCTATACTCAGCTGTGAAGCTTCATATAAGCTCATCAACCCATTGATTATTCCTTGATTTGTTTGTTTCTTCAACATTAATTCTTCATAATTGTCTTTGAATTTACCAATTACCACACCTTTAAAAAGTATACGAAAATTAATCTTGTGTGAGAAAAATATTTTAAACAGTATTGCGTTTAAATATACTACCAGAAAGCACTTTTATAACAAGTGATTTTTCATGCGTTTGGCCATTAAAAGTGCTTTTTGGTAAGTACGTCCCTCACTTTCTTTTAAAAAAATTGTATTAATTATCTTATAATGAAATAATATATGAAACAGAGAAATCAGAGGTTTGAAACTAATTATTATAAATGAATATGTGAATGTGTTAACTCTTATTTAAAAATGAAAAAATAAAACACTATTTTTGAACTACTTTTATCAAAAGCACTTATTGAGGCACCAGAATTAAACATGCAAATTAGAACCCACCCGAAGGAACAGAGTAACCCTGTTGTCTTAACAATCTAAAGCAAAGAGCAACTTCATGAAGGTCATAACTGTAATTTCCACCGGAACAAAACGTCAGATACTGTCTCTGTAAAATTTCATCAATCTCTTCTATAAATTTATATTCGATGCCCAGCCTTTGAATAGCATCTATCATTTTCAAACCTTCAACTGAATCTTCTCCAACTTTTCTCAATACTTGCTTGAACACATTCAACTTTTGCTCATGTGCATGGATATTAATATTATTATCATCCTGAAAATATTAAATCAAAATTAAAAAGTTAAGTAATAATTGAGTACTTATTATAAGAGCAGAAAATTAAGCAATTAATTACTTGTTTGATAAGGTACTGTTCTCCATTCACAAAATTAAATGGTTGTTGGGGAGTGAATACAGAAAGCAAAGTATTTTCTTGGGCAATGCTCAATTTCTGGGTAGTTGTAGTAGTGGGAGTTAAAGATGACAGATCTGTGAAATTAGAGTTTCCATGTAATAGAATTTTGTTGTTTGATGTACAAACAATTGGAAAATGAAAAGAAGCAGAGAAATAATTAATAGAAGGTAATGCCATTAATTTGAACATCAACGAAACTAATAATTTGTATAAAATAAAATGGAAACAATTAGAACTGTGAGAGAGAGCTAGGTAGGTAGGATGAACCAGAAAGGTCGCGTATTGATATTTATAGGACAATGAAGGAAAAAGATGTGCAAGTTTTTCTATTCGTATTATTTATACTTTGACATGCAATTCGATTATTTTTAAAAAATAAAAAATTATTTATTTTTATAGATAATTATACCACTTTGTACAATATAGATAGTATCCGTATAAAAATGGATACAAATTTATGTAACCATTAATAGTTATACAAAAATAAGTTTTATTTGTCTATATGGGTTTTTCATTTCTATTAGTACAATACATATCTGTAAATTTGTTTTTATGCCTATTATCAAGTTTAAAATTATTTTTAGTGCTAAAATATGGAATAAGATATGCTAAAAGATATTAAATAATATATACTCTAAAATAAGATATGTTAAAAGATATTAGATAATATATACTTTAAATTATATTTGAAATCTTTATCATAAAAGATAGCATAAAAATATACTTTAAATTATAGTTGAAATCTTTAGCATAAAAGAAAACATAAAATCTATTTTAAAAGATATTAGATAAGATATATTTTAAATTATAACTGAAATCTTTATTATAAAAGATAACATAAAATCAATTTTAAAAGAAATCTATTTTAAATGAGAGTTATCTTAATTAATGAGAATTATTAATCCTATTTATAATAGAAAAGATATTTATCACTTACATAGGATTAAGGGTTTTAATTTTTCCTATAAATAAAACTCATTGCTCATTGTTTCATTGAATCACACAAGAGTATTGTATTAATCTTCTTAATTTCTCTCTCTTGTTTTGCAAATATAAGATCATAATTCTTTAGGCTTCTTTATTTAGTTAATCTATCAAATATTGATGGTTATGTTTGATTGATTAATAAGCCTAATTATTTTATGATATTTTGATAATATGTTCTTATGGCTTCTTCTTTATTTTTGTTCTTAAATTGTTAGATCAAATAATTGTTTTTGACATATCATAATTATTTGATTTGATTATTAATCTTTAAAGAAGCTATTTTTATTGAACTTGTATTTGATATTTTTGCTCTAGGATTTGCTAGTTGATTTAATTTAAATGACATATGTTTTGAATCATCTAATTAGGATTATTCATTATTAAATCTGTTATAGAACACACACGGGTATTTGTGTTTTTGTATTAACTATTTTGCAATTACTTCGGGAACGTATCTAATTAGTGGAAAGCTTATTGGAACGTTGGTCTGGAAACCGCTCACGCTAATATTGAAAACTGTAAAAATAGAGTAGGACTCGTAAGTAAAATATATTGGGGTAGTATCCTAGAAAGGGTAGCATAAGACCGAGTTTGTACTTGAACATTTGATTTTCATAGTGGAAAGTTAGGTGGTTCGGTGGATCGGTGATTTTTCTCTTAGGTCATGATTGTGGCCTAGGTTGTTTCCACCTAAAAATATCATGTGTTATTATTTTATTTCCGTACTTATTTTTACACACAATTGCATGTCTGGTTGATTTGTTTAGGTTATTAAATTATAAATTGGTAAAAATTAAAAATAACCTATTCACCCCTCTAGGTTAATTAGGTCCATAATTTATAAAAAAATTTATTAATAAATTTTTGAATATAATAAAAAAATTTATTTTTTTCAAACTTTATTTACAAATATAACATATGAATGATTCATGCATGTTGCCAATTTCACTCTCAATGTTATGGAATAAGCACACACAATATATTAATATATATTTTGGCATTTAATAATCTCAATAAAGAATATATCTAATTCAATAACATTTTCTATTCATATCTTTTTAAATGGCACGTTAGAAATTAGAAAGATGATGAGCACCTAAAAATCTTAAATGATGACAATTGAATTTTGGTAATACTAGCTAAATAAATAATAATTATTCTATATCACATTAATCACTTGCAATCTTTTAAGGCATATTTAGATATTTTAATATCTATCTTCGTAAATGAATTGAGTATGTCATGCATGATTGATTGCATTTGTACGTCACATATTTTATTTTCAAGACCTAGTAATAAAATCATTTAAATTGTGACTAAATATAAAATATTATAATGATTTTATCATATCTTTTTTTAAGTATAAATAGTGAAGTTATTGCAATATTTGGAATATAAAATAAAAAATATATTAAATAATTAAAACTTTCATAGAAATAATAACATTTCTCGTTATATTGATATAGATATATAATAAAAAAATAGAATCCAAGACATCTATCAAGTCACGTAATAATGAATTAACTTTTAATTTTTTTTTAAAATATAATAATAAATTGATTTAATAATCAATATTATATATAAAAATCATTTTATTTTATGTTTTATTTAGTATTTTTAATATACATATGATATAATATTATATGATTTCATTTAAATATTATCTAATATTATTTCATCTCATTTAAATTATAATCTTTATAGACTTAACTTTAAACATATATTGTATTATTTTCTTATTAAACTCAAATTAGAAATAATCAAGTATCATATTTTTTTTATATATACTTATTTTATTTAGATTATTAGATATAAATAAAATATTTTAATTAATATCTATTTACAAGAATTTTAAGATAAAATATTGAGTTTAAATTTATGATTTGATAATAACCAAATTTTTATTTAAAATAATTATCATCATAATAATATATATAAATATTATTTTAATACATAATATAAAATTTAATATCCATAATACCACAACAAATACCTAATATAGAAAATAATTGTTATTAAGAAGAGAAAAGTATGTTGTAGAATATAAAAAAGGTGTTAAAATATTAAATCATAGTGAGTTTAACTATCAATCAGAATTAAAATTAAATAAAAAAATTAAATTATAAGAAAAAATAATAAAAACATTAAAAATGTAGAATTAAAATAATCAAAAATAATTAAAGAATAAAAATATATAGATGAAAATAATGAATACTAACTACTATTATTATAATTGAGACTTATTTAATAGCATCTAATCCTCGTGACAACCCTGTATTAAAATTAGAGTAAAATTTAATAATGAGCTATTTTAATTTTATATTAAATTTAGTAAAATAAATAATATTAACTTAAATTAGGTAGGATATTGTAACACGTTTTATGTATCATTTTTTCATAAGAAAAAATATTTTTAATGTAATATACGGTATTATAAGTTGAAAATAACTAAAAATTTAATATAACTTTTAATATAAAATTTAATGTAAAATAATGTTAAGTGTCGAAGATTATCTTAGCATAATTTTGCATTAAAACAAATACATCAAATTTGATATTAAATTGGAATGATTTTATCCTAAATTTTGTATCAAACTTGATGATATTTTGAGGTTGAGTTTGACATGTTCAAAATTATGTGAACCAAATCCAACCTAAACTTTTATATACACGTGTTTCATTAACAAAATATAAAAACCTTTTCATTAATTAATATAAATATGTTTATTTTTATATAAAAAAATTATTTTAATTTAAATAATAAAAATATATTTTTAAAATTAATATATGAATATTTAATTATAAATTTTATTATATAGGAAATTAGATATAGTTATTATCCTATCTTCTTTTATTGTTTTTAAAATATATTTATTATTAATTTTAAAAGTTATTAAAAATATTTTTAATAAATTTTAATTAAAATAAAATAAATATAATTAAAAATAATATTTTTAATAATTTTTAAATTTAATAATAAATAAATTATAATCTTTATAGACTTAACTTTAAACATATATTGTATTATTTTCTTATTAAACTCAAATTATAAATAATCAAGTATCATATTTTTTATTTTTTATATATATACTTATTTTATTTAGATTATTAGAGATAAATAAAATATTTTAATTAATATCTATTTATAGGAATTCTAAGATAAAATATTGAATTTAAATTTATGATTTGATAATAATCAAATTTTTATTTAAAATAATTATCATCGTAATAATATATATAAATATTATTTTAATATATAATATAAAATTTATTATCCATAATACCACAACAAATACCTAATATAGAAAATAATTGTTATTAAGAAGAGAAAAGTATGTTGTAAATATAGAAAATAATTGTTATTAAGAAAAGAAAAGTATGTTGTAGAATATAAAAAAGGTGTTAAAATATTAAATCATAGTGAGTTTAACTATCAATTAAAATTAAAATTAAATTATAAGAAAAAATAATAAAAACATAAAAAATGTAGAATTAAAATAATTAAAGAATAATTAAAGAATAAAAATATATAGATGAAAATAATGAATACTAACTACTATTATTATAATTGAAACTTATTTAATAGCATCTAACCCTCGTGTCAACCTGTATTAAAATTAGGGTAAAATTTAATAATGAGTTATTTTAATTTTATATTAAATTTAATAAGATGAATAATATTAACTTAAATTAGGTAGGATATTGTAACAAGTTATATGTATATTTTTTCATAAAAAAAATATATTTTTAATGTAATATACAGTATTATAAGTTGAAAATAACTAAAAATTTAATATAACTTTTAATATAAAATAGTATAAAATTTAATGTAAAATAATGTTAAGTGTCGAAGATGATCTTAGCATAATTTTGCATTAAAAAAACATCAAATTTGATATTAAATTGGAATGATTTTATCCTAAATTTTGTATTAAACTTGATATTTTGAGGTTGAGTTTCACATGTTCAAAATTATGTGAACCAAATCCAACCACATTATTAATAAACTTTTATATACACGTGTTTCATTAACAAAATAAAAAAAACATTTTCATTCATTAATTAATATAAAAATATTTATTTTTATATAAAAAATTTATTTTAATTTAAATAATAAAAATATATTTTTAAAATTAACATATGAATATTTAATTATAAATTTTATTATATAGGAAATTAGATGTAATTATTATCCTATCTTATTTTATTTTTTAAAATATATTTATTATTAATTTTTAAAGTTATTAAAAATATGTTTAATAAATTTTAATTAAAATAAAATAAATTATAAAAATAATAAAATAAGTTTTCAAAATAATCCTATACAAAAATTCTCACGTTTATATCGTATGGCATGAGGAATAATAATAGAGCTTGAGCAATTATTGATTGTGAATGATTGCTCCTTCCTCCTAGAGTTACTGGCTCTCTTTTTTTAGAGTTACTATAGAGTTATTGGCTTGTATAAGTGGTAAGAGCTCAGAGGTGGTTTATCTGCTAATTTGTATTTATTATTAAATTTGAATCACATTAATTAATATTTAAAACAAATAAATTTATAAATATAAAAAATCATTTTTAATAAATTTTAATTAAAATAAAATAAATATAATTAAAAATAATATTTTTAATAATTTTTAAATTTAATAATAAATAAATTATAATCTTTATAGACTTAACTTTAAACATATATTGTATTATTTTCTTATTAAACTCAAATTATAAATAATCAAGTATCATATTTTTTATTTTTTATATATATACTTATTTTATTTAGATTATTAGAGATAAATAAAATATTTTAATTAATATCTATTTATAGGAATTCTAAGATAAAATATTGAATTTAAATTTATGATTTGATAATAATCAAATTTTTATTTAAAATAATTATCATCATAATAATATATATAAATATTATTTTAATATATAATATAAAATTTAATATCCATAATACCACAACAAATACCTAATATAGAAAATAATTGTTATTAAGAAGAGAAAAGTATGTTGTAGAATATAAAAAAGTTGTTAAAATATTAAATCATAGTGAGTTTAACTATCAATTAGAATTAAAATTAAATTATAAGAAAAAATAATAAAAACATTAAAAATGTAGAATTAAAATAATTAAAAATAATTAAAGAATAAAAATATATAGATGAAAATAATGAATACTAACTACTATTATTATAATTGAAACTTATTTAATAGCATCTAACCCTCGTGTCAACCTGTATTAAAATTAGGGTAAAATTTAATAATGAGTTATTTTAATTTTATATTAAATTTAATAAGATGAATAATATTAACTTAAATTAGGTAGGATATTGTAACAAGTTATATGTATATTTTTTCATAAAAAAAATATATTTTTAATGTAATATACAGTATTATAAGTTGAAAATAACTAAAAATTTAATATAACTTTTAATATAAAATAGTATAAAATTTAATGTAAAATAATGTTAAGTGTCGAAGATGATCTTAGCATAATTTTGCATTAAAAAAAAACATCAAATTTGATATTAAATTGGAATGATTTTATCCTAAATTTTGTATTAAACTTGATATTTTGAGGTTGAGTTTCACATGTTCAAAATTATGTGAACCAAATCCAACCACATTATTAATAAACTTTTATATACACGTGTTTCATTAACAAAATAAAAAAAACATTTTCATTCATTAATTAATATAAAAATATTTATTTTTATATAAAAAATTTATTTTAATTTAAATAATAAAAATATATTTTTAAAATTAACATATGAATATTTAATTATAAATTTTATTATATAGGAAATTAGATGTAGTTATTATCCTATCTTATTTTATTTTTTTAAAATATATTTATTATTAATTTTTAAAGTTATTAAAAATATGTTTAATAAATTTTAATTAAAATAAAATAAATTATAAAAATAATAAAATAAGTTTTCAAAATAATCCTATACAAAAATTCTCACGTTTATATCGTATGGCATGAGGAATAATAATAGAGCTTGAGCAATTATTGATTGTGAATGATTGCTCCTTCCTCCTAGAGTTACTGGCTCTCTTTTTTTAGAGTTACTATAGAGTTATTGGCTTGTATAAGTGGTAAGAGCTCAGAGGTGGTTTATCTGCTAATTTGTATTTATTATTAAATTTGAATCACATTAATTAATATTTAAAACAAATAAATTTATAAATATAAAAAATCATTATTATATATTACATCACTGCTATTCTAATAATAATGATAGCGACCACATTTTATTATTTTTATATTATATTTATTGTTATTTTAAAATTTATTAAAAAATATCTTAATAAATTTTAATTGACATAGTAATATTTAAATAAAAAATATAGAATTTTTAAAATTAATAAAACATATATTATAAAAAAATATTACCCCTTAATAATTTCTCATAATTGTTATAAATGATATTCATCAAAATCAGTGAGTACGTATTTCGGAGGTTACATCCAATTTTAACCTTAACTAATATTTTATCTAAAATTTATTAAGTTTTAATCCATATATAAGTTATTTTATTTATTTTTTAATAAAATTTTAAAAAAATTATAACTAAAATCATTTTGATTTCACAAATTAAATATACTTATAATTTTATTTTATATTTATTAAAAATTTAATTAATTTAGACAAATTATGATTATTTTAATTTATTTTATTTTTTAATTTTTTAAAATTTATGAGATATTTTTATCTTTAAATATCTACTTTGCTAATAAAATCATTTTAATTCAACTTAAATTTTTATAAAAAAATAATCTTAAAAATTAATTAAAAATAACTAAAATTTTAACAATATAACAATAATATGATTAAAATGTATTAATTTTAAGAAATATTATTAATATATTAAATTTGTGAAAGTAAATTAATCAAAATTATGTAAGAAATAAATACAATTTTATTTTTTGCAATAATTGAAGATTATAAATTAATTATTATCTTTCTAGAGTAAAATTAATTTTTTATTGTAAAATAAATTAATATTTTTTTATTAATTTAATTATTTTTATATTTTTCGTCTAAATGAATTATAATATTTTTAAAAAATTTATATATTTATAAATAAAATTTAAATATTTTAAAATGAATTTACTACTATTAAGTTATTGTGTGTTATATATAAATTTTATATTTATATTTAATATATTAAATATATATAATTTTATTTTATTTAAAATATTTTTTGAAGTACCTCATTAAAATTAATCAGTTTATATAAAAATTATCATGTCAGTAAAATTCAGAGATGAACGTGCAATGAGAGAAAAAAATAATAATAATATAAAGTAAAATTGAGAATATATATATATATATATATAAATGCTCCGCATGACTTTCCTGACCAGAAATTGGCCATTTTCAAGGAAGGACCGTGGAGTGGAGGTCCAGAATAATATTGCCATTTTTAGGGTGAGTGCAGTTTGATTCTTCTTGTTTTTTTTGGTTCAAAATACTATGAAATTAACATACACTGATTTATAAACTGAATTATAAAACATATTATAAAATATTAAACTAATTTATTTATATTAATTTTATCTATCCAGCTTCCAGTTTAAATATTTTATTTTAAAATAAATTTCAATTATTTTCACTTTATAATAACATTAAATTAATAAATAAGATTTAATATTATAACATTTAAATTAGAATTGTGAAGATAATTTTTTTTAAAATGAGTAAATTATAGAAAATTTAATGATAAAAAATATTTTTATTAATTAATATATATTTATAAAAATAATAAAAATTTAATAATTTAACTAAAATTAAATTGTTATAAACATCTATTCAGAATTGATCAAACGAGGGTAGCCGCTCATTGCATGGTGAGTAACAATACACGCGTGCCAGTTATAAGAAAGGTTAATTATGGCCTTTCCTTTTTTTTTTCTTTTTTAAATTATGACCTTTCATTTATAATAATTTTTATTATTATTATAATTATAATAATTTATATTAAGATAATATTAATTTTTTTTTTCCTTTAATCAGACATATATGTTCATTGATTCTTGTAATCCGAGACCAAAAAATCCAATCCTGGCTTTATTAGTTGCGAGTACTATTTTAAAATTAATATAATTTTTTTTAAAAAGAAATACTTAATATTTGATGAAAATATATATATATATATATATATATAATTAATTAAAAATATATTATAAAAATAATAAATAATACCTTAAATTTGTATAACATTATTCTCAAACTACTTTACTTTAAAAAAAAAATTCTAAGCTTTAAAAATTTCTTTTATTTATGATTTATAATTAAATAATTAGTTTTATAATTTATGATTTTTTATAAAAATAATCACCTATATATTTATTAATAATTTTTATTTAATAATTTAAAAAAAAAAATCAAAAATCATTTACAAATTATTTGGTGATATTTTATGTTTTTTTATTTTTTTAAAATTTTTTAAAAAATTTACTTAATATTTATAAATTTTATGTTTTTAATCATTTTTTTAAAATACTTATAATACAAAAACTGTAATGTTAGAATAAAATAACTTTATGTAAAAACCATCATCTAAATATAACCTAAAAATATTTATGTTGTATCACTAAGAATCAAAATTAGACATCAATAAACGTATTTGAATTTATAGTCATAAATTAATTCTATAGTTAAAAAATTAGTATTCCAGATTTATACATATTTCTTAAAGAATCATTTAGTTTTCTTTCTACCTTCCCTATAACCACTATATATAGTTAATAACTATATTTCTATTTTAATCAATCATTAAAATATATATTATCATGTGGAGACTATAATCACTATATGTATAGTTAATGACTGTATATTTATTTTAATTCATCATTAAAATAGACATTATTTTTATGTCTTTATACATTAGAGACCTATATCCTATTAGATACATTAAAACCCAAATTACTTAAATATTGTCATATCACTTTTAAATTAGCTTAACCTTATATGACAGTTTACAATACATAATTATTCACATATAAGCTTAATATTGGATTAAGGATCTAACAATCTCCTACTCAGACTATATGTAACCTTATAATTATACATTGCAAAAATAATCGTATGAGTTTAATTTTTCTATCATTATTGAAATGTATATATAACCAATGTGGTCCATCAATTATACCAATATAGGATCAAAGTGGCCTTCGTTGCATTTCGTAACTCGACCCATTAATGATCACGTATACCGATATAACTGAATGACATGCATATGATGTGAATGTATAGTATGAAAATTTTATATAATGTGATCTTAACATACTTATTTTCAACTCATCCAACCTTAAACCTTAGTGAGATCAACCATACCAAATTAAAGTGTAAATAAACCAAAATTTTATTTCTGTAGAAAATAGCCACAAAATATCCATAAATTGAAATAGCTAAAAATGTGTCTATCAAAGAAACATTTAAAATTATAAACTCCTACTAAAGTTGAATATTTCAAATAATATGACACACATACGAGTAGTATGCTCATGAAACACTTTGGGTGAAAATTCCTTAGTAAGCGAATCCGCAATCATGAAATTTGTACCAACGTGCTCTATAGACACCATATATACTTTGAATTCTTTCTTTAACAACTAGGAACTTGATATCTATATGCTTCGACTTTTTTGAGCTCCTGTTGTTAGTGGAATATAATACTATTAACTTATTGTCATAAAATAACTTAAGTGATCTTTCAATACCATTTATTGTATACAACCCTGTGACAAAATTTCTCAATCATATTCCATAATTGGATGCCTCATAACATACTATGAACTTTGTCGTCATGGTAGAAAAGGCTATAAGAGAATGTTTAGCACTCTTCCAAGAGATAGCACCCCTAACTAACAAGTGGACATATCTCGACGTAGATTTCATACTATCTTAACATCCAGCAAAATCGAAGAGAATATACCCAATGATCTAAAGTTGATTTGACCATCGATACGTGAGCATGTAGCCTTTTATTTTTTGTAAGTACCACATGACCCATTTTGCTACCTTCCAATGGTCTAATCTTGGGTTGCTTAAATATCTACCCAATATACATAATATCTAGGCGTATACATACCTGAGAATACATCATATTTTCTACTATTGATGCATAAGGAATCCTGTGCATTTTCTTTTCCTCATAATCATTCTTAAGGCATTGATTGAGACTAAATTTGTTTCCCTTAGAAACATGGGTATCATCTAGTTTGTAATCCTATATGTCATATCTCTTGAGAACCTTTTCGATATAACTATTTTGTGATAATTCTAAAATACTCTAAGAGCGATCTCAGAATATATGTATACCTAATACAAAAGATGCATCACCAAGATCTTTCATCTCAAAACTCTTAGCTATAATTCTCTTAGTTTCTTACAATAAGCCTATATCGTTACTGTTTGGTATCCTATAGGTAGCATGTACGCGATCCTAGCGATTTGATGTACCTTGCTTGTATAGAGGATGTGACATCTCTAGTAGCTTGTATATGATAACCTGGTATGAATAAGCAATGGATCCAATCTTGGTTAGAAGACCTTGGATGTACTTCATTTCAAGTGACTTGAGCAATAAGACCTCAAGACCTATCGAGTAAGACCCAGCTAGATATTAACATTGATTTCGTGTGACCTAGGGATGGTCCTTATGATTACTTTGTTAGTCCGTATAAGGGGCATCCCATATGACCTATGTTTAACAATCTAATGTTTATTGTAAAATTATTATGTTTAGGTCAACTCTAACATCTCAAACAGAACGCTTACCAATGTAACATTGATATCTACCTCTTATATACCTACATATATCTCATTGATAAGATAAATAAAAGATTTGGATATTATCTTCTCTCTAACATCTCACTAGAACTCCTAACACATAAATAATTCTCCAAACAATTGATGACCATTGTAGAGCCTTAAATCTTTCTAATCCATAGTTGGCATTTGAGACTTTGATTTTTATATCTATGAAGAATCAACCCATGTAGTAGGGAAATCCATTCTTGTCATCATAAACAGTCATCATTCCCATCTCGAATCAAGAAATGGTCTAGTTCAACCAATTTTGGATTTTGATCTCAACAATCATTTACCCTTTCACCAACCTTCACATCTCATCGAGGTTTGAGGTATAACTTCACACGACTTGTAGTCTGTAACAGTATACCAAGAACCACTAGAATTGTTCCATGTAGAATCAGTTCTATTAGCTATAATTTCGAAAGCTCGTCTCACAAAAAAGATGTTAAATTGGTGAGGCTATAACAACAAGTGGAAAAATTACAATAAGCTTTCTTAGATCTCAAAATGTTAACAAAGACCTACGATCACGATTGGTACAAAAAGATTACTTGGATGAGGGGAAAAGCTCATTCAATATAGTTACCCCTCTAGTAAGATCAAATCGACCAACGAGATCGAAACACACCTCCTTGAATCCATTGAGATATCCCAATCAGTATCAGTCCAATACCATTTATGAACAACCTGCACTCGTAACTCCAGATTTAGAACCTATATACACAACCTGCCAATATCCTACACAAAATACATCCCATCAATTACAAGAACCTTTTGGTTTGAAAAAATCTATTCCAAGGGGATGCCAAACCCAACTTGAATCATTTAGTAGTAACTTAGATGAAAAATTCAAAGAAATAAAGGAGAAAATAGAAACAAAGGTGAACGGTCGACTTAAAAGTTAGAAAAAACAACATCCCTAGAACAATATCAAAATTGTGTGTGATCAGTTGTCGACTTCACCTTTCTTTAATAATATTGAGCTAGTGACACCACCCTCAAAATTCTCTACCCCAAAATGTCCCACCTACAGTGGGACAAAAGATCTAATGTTGCATATAATTCACTTCAAAATGGTCATGGAAGTTGTATGCAACCAAGAAAACAAGAAGGAGGCAATGTACTATAAATTATTCACTACTACCTTTCAAGAAACGGCACAACAATGGTTCATTGAGTTACCGTCCAAGAGTATAAAAAGCTTTGATGCTTTGATAAAAAAATTTATCACCAACTATGCTTGTAACAAACCAATAAGAAAGGAGTTCCACCATCTTTTTTCAATCATCCAAGAAAATAATAAGGCTATAGAAACCTACATCAAGGCCTTCACGAAGGGATTAAGAGAGATATGGACCTATTTATTGAGTTAACCAAAACTACTCTATGATCCCTGGATATTGTATATAAAGAGGTCTAGAAGTTCATCAATATGGAAAGAGAATTTAAGTTCAAAAAAAGTTCATTAAATCAGACTTTAGACAAACCCCCTCTTGTTAAAAAGAAAGAAGAAAGAAAACCTCACGTGGAAAGACTCCATAACTCTCCCTATTTCAAACTAGTGATAACACCCAAGGGGAGACCTAGGACATGGAGGAAAGCGTTGTCTCTTTTCAAAGGTCCACCATTGCATGTATCATTGACTGAAGCTATACAATGGATGAAACGTATCAATCATGTAAACTAGCCACAATCTATGAGAGCTCCATTTAGAGACCCCAATAAGTTTTGCACTTTTCTTAAAGACACGTGTCATTGGACAAAAGATTGCAGACAAATTAAGTAAGAAATCAAACAACTTCTATCGGAAGGACATCCTGGGAGATTTAGTTGACAAGAATAGAGGTCCAATGGAAGGGAACAGGGAGCTGAATAATCCCTTTAATCGAAGAGAATTATCCCTCCTAATCTTGCTCCTCAAGATAACAACAAGCCTAACTAGCTCCCGTAAGGATATGTGCGAGTAATTCACACCATTCATAGTGGACCAAAAATTTCAGATCACTCTAGCAATTCAAGGAAGATGTATGCACGTGAAGCGAGAGATTCATATCAACTCCTTACAATTTGAAACGTGAATGACCTATTTTTCCCATTATTTTTGAAGGAAGGGAAGTTCTACCATCTCATGATGATCCCTTAGTCATCACTATCAAGATTTTACATTGTGAAGTTTGTAGAATTTTGGTGGACAATGACAGTTCTTTTGATTTGCTGTACATGTCTACATAATTGGACATGGGAATAGACCGTAAGGAAATTACACAACAACAAATGCCGTTGGTGGGTTCTAATGGCAGTATGACCATGTCAATAAGTGTGAAATAATAGGAGTGTGTAGAAGATCATGCAATTAAAAGAGGTAAGAGGAACTAATATGTTTAGTTATAGCAAATCCGTGACTATTACCTGTTAATAAAGTACCATTTCCTACTGTATTACTCAGCACCATGTAAAGAGGAAGACAACTTACCTTCAACAACGTGATCAACTTCTTCAGTACTGAGATGATGAGTGGTGCCAGAATCTAACAACCATTGTGCCTGAGTGCCTAAGTGCCTTGTGAAGCACTGATATGACCATATTTTGAACCACTAGCAACCATAGCAGATGGTGAACTGATATTGGTATTTTCCTAGAGTATATCACACAATTGGAAGCACTTATATGCTGGATGACCTAACTTGCCACAAATTTGACATTGAATCTAAGGTCTCCCATCATTTGACTTCTTATCCTTCCAATTCTGTTTTCTACTAGAATTATCATGTTTTGATTGATAGGAATTATTTAACACAAAAAATCTTAAAGATTCCAAGGTACTGATCCTAAGTTCTTAGAAGTATTGGAATTCTGTTGATTCTTGAAACCAATTCCAGCAAATAAAGCAACATTTGCATGATGCAACCTATTAGCATCTTGTAAATTTTGTTGTTCCAGTCAATGTTCATACGTCAGAAGCTGACAGTTAAATTCATCAAATGTAACTTCATCATTTCAAACCATGAATGATGAGACAAAAGCATTGTAATTAGAGTCCAATCCATTAATAGCATACAAAAGAATATCACAATAAGTAACTGGCTCTCCAATAGCAGCCAGATAATCTGCAATATTCCTTAATTGCATCACAAAGGCTTCTACAGATAAGTCATTTTTTAGCATAGTCTGTAATTGTATACGTAGCTCCATAATTCTTGAACGAGAAGACATATAATACATACTCTTAAATGAATCCCATTGCTTAGTAGTTGTAGCTCCATGCTTAAGGTAGGAATGCATGCTTGTAGCGACAGATCCATAAAACCACCTTTTAACAAGATTGTTAACTCAATTCCAATGGACATACTCATGATTAACCTGGGAAGTTTGATCAGGAAATTTAGTAGGAATAGTTGCATGAGGATCTATGATTATTTCTAATCCATATGCATTGATTACATCAAGAACTTATTTATGCCAAACTAGTAGTTTGTGCGATCAAGTTTAGCAAAAAATGTGAGACTAACAAGAGGTAATCCAATAGAAGAATAAGCCGATTGAAAGCTTAGATTCTCTTAAACAATTTTCCCTCGTGATGTTCCAGCTAGAGACTCCATTGAAGGCATGACAGGATCTTCTAGATCTTGCTCTGATACCATATTAATGAGAGGAAGAAAATAGAAAATGCTATTTGGTAAAAATGATTGATACATAAAATAATGCATTTAGTGCAATATATATACAACCCTACTTAACAACCTACAACTAACTAATGCTAAGTCTCCTATCTCATGTATTTGCAGTACATGGAGACTAGGTGCACCAATTCTAACTATGACTCTAATGCTGTCTTTAATTGAACTTTTTCATTTGAATTAAATTAGAGTGTCTAACCATCATCTATATTCTTCCTGCTTCAATCATTTGCTCATAAGGTTTTCTCCTTTAACCTTATATAATTTACTTATTTATCTTCTTGTCTTCTCATCTTTGTTCCAGCTAAGATTTTTGTAACAACTTTACAAAGTCTTCTTGATCTTTTTTTATTTCCCCTAAAACAACTAGGTCTTTTTATCAAAATTCCTAGTATGAATAAAAGTGATTTTCTGCCTAACTCTTCTTTCTTATGGTTTAGTAGGGATCCAAAATGCAAACTACTGAAGAAAACAATGAAGAAGCCCTTACACTTAACAAAATTCTACCTATGATTTAGCTACAAATTTGTCTTTTGGAGTTAAAGTTTCTTTGTGGATAGAATAGATAACATTTTTCGACTCAAATTTCAACACGAGGTGGATGGTAAAAGTTTGGAGATTTAAGATTCGGCATGTCAAAGGAAACCTAATGATAATTAAAAAAATGGTCTCCTACTACTCCCCTAGCTGAAATTGATTTTACATCTATTGAATTCTGGATTCAAGTTCATGGTTTAGCTCCTATGTGTATGCTTAAAGAAAAGGCTCTATCCTTGGGAAATCTTTTGGGAGCAGTTACTAATATTGATTTCTTAGATAATGGTAACTTGATAGTATGGTACTAATCAATGTTAATTCCAATGTTAAATCTGATTGATTTCAAATCAAAAAAGATAATAGTTTATCATGGTTACAATTTAGATTTAAAAGAATGCCTGACTTCAATTTCAAATGTGGATCCTTTTTACGTAAGAAAGACTTATGCTCTGAAAGCCAAAAAATGTTCTTGTTTGATGATGAACTAGGGGCACTTGTGTTGGGTAACTGGTTGCATGAAAATTTAAATAAGATGAAAGAATTTGAGATTACGCACATAACAGACAGATTAATATAAACAAAATATATGATAATCAAAAAGTGTTAAGCATGTAACAAATGAAAAATTCTTTCTAATCAGAGTCTGAATCACAGTATGTTGGTACATATACAATTTAAACTCTAATTATATTGGCACAATAGCTGAGCATACACAACAACAAATGTAACAAGGTAAACCCGCATAGAACCTCTATCTAAGTGGTAAACTCTTTGGATTGGTTATGGTAATCACTCGACAACAAAAAAATTCACTAAATAATAAATTGATGTTACTTAATGGAATTATAAACTTTACTACCTCTATCGGTCGAGGCTTCATTGCCCTAACTATCTATTACTACTCCCGTTCGTTACCTCTGTAATTACTCTATCCGACACACAGATCTAACTCTCCTCCAGATCCAACACCAAACTAAATAGTGTGATCGGTAACCAAATATCAGTAACATGAACAACAAATTGCTCAACCTTATAAAAATCACACAAAAATAGTGATTAAAATGCATTCCTTCATTTAAAAAATTTATGAGAGACAAAAGAGTCAAGATGTGATTACCATGTCATATGAGCATGTAGTGTATATGGCACTCGAGGTACATTTTTCTCGAGATGCATAATGCATCCAACTTGAAGGTGCTTAGATGAGCCACAATAGCTATATCTTAACGGAATAAATGAGGATGAGCGAGATGGGAAACTTCGAGATGTACTCCATAAGGATCTAGGACACTACCTAACAAGATGACCAACAATGCTACATAGATGGTATAAATGTGTAGAAGAGTAAGAGAATCTGGGTCTCTAACTTTCAGGTATAACACGGGGAGGAAAAGAAGTGTTCACATTAGCTTTCACACGAGAATGAGAAATTAATTTCTCATAGTAGGGTCTCAGATACCCAAATTCCTTATAGCGGTGACACGTAATAGGAACAATATCTTTTGTATGCTAATGATTTGATTCTATTATGTCACATAAATTTGATATAAGTAAATGTGATATAACAAAACCTATAGTGTTATTTTACATGGTTTAAATTGAAAGTCAATTTATTAAAGTCATGTATTTTTTACTCTATTAATGTTTTAAGTGAATGAGGTCCTAGATTCAATATCTTTTGGGTATTCTTACAGCTTTTAGAGGAGTTCAATATTTAAGTCACAATTTATTTTTATAGAGATAAAAAGTGTAGAATTCAAAAAAGTCCTTCTTCAATTGGCCCTACAAAACAGCGTCATAACTATTTATTTGGAAGGTGTTGACAATAATGTGATTAAGACTCTAATGCATGATGATTTCATCCTTTTTTGGGAAGCTAAGAACGTTATCAATCGAGCAAAACTTCTACTGAATAATTTTAATATGTTTCGCTTCTTGAATTCTTAAAGGCTTAAATAATGTTATTCATTCTTTAGTTAAATGGACTTCACATAACTTAGTTGAGGGATTATTTTTATATCTGTTTTATCTCAACATGTTTTTATTATTGCTTGTAATGAATATTAATATCAATAATATTATGTTTTTGAGCAAACAAAAATGCATGTTTAAATTCAAGAACTTAAATGTTGGAGGTGGCAATAAGAGACAAGCGTGAAGATATTTTTATTCTCCATTTAAATAATTAAGGGTCAATGTGGTCATTCTCAAAAGAAATTTGGTATTTTTTATTTTATGAAAACAAGACTAATAAAAAATTAAATCAATTTTCCACTAAATAGTCTAAATTAATATAAAATTTAAATTATACATGATTAAATATAATAAACTTAAATTTTCAAATACAAATTCTAGGTATAATTAAATTATGTGTTTTGTTATTTTAACAAACATTAAATAATATAATTTTATCCATCATAATCATAATCATGTATTTTTACAATTAAATTATCGATTTTGATATGAAAATATTATTTTCAATTAAAACAATCAAATTTAACTATAAATTTATGCATCGAAAAAATTAATTATAGGAAAATGGGGATTAGGGAATGCAAGGTTGATGATCTAAGCTCTACCCCACTCCTCGTTAGGTTATGCCCCGTCAGTGTCACAATCAAGTTTTTTTCATAGAACCATCCTCTTATGAGGCAAATTAATAGATCTAATTAGATTTGTCTATTTATTAAGTCTTTTTTGGATGATTTTAATGAAATTTTAAAATTCATAAGTATTTAATTAATATTTAGAAAATTTTGTAAAAATTTAAGTGTATTCAAGTAGGATCTTATGGGTCTTTACAAATTCATTGTATAAAAAAAATTAATTTTAAAGGATTTGAAAAACTTATAAATTTTATGAACTTTGATAGAATTAGTTAAAATTACATGTACGAAAATATTTATTAATTCTTATCTTAATTTTAAAGATTTATATTTTATTACTTCTCTCGAACATCACTCCCTTTCTTTGTTATTGTTCAATTATTTTTAATATAAATTCATAAAAATATATTAACTAGAATTTGTTACAATTGACGTAATTATATTTAAATCTAACATGAATCTTTGAAGTATATATATATATATATATTAATTTTATAACTCAGTTGAATACAACCACGTTAGTTTGCTTCTTATTGTAAGAAACACTTCCATTATTCGAGCTATAGCTATCTTTTGTAGAATATTTTTTTCTCATTTAATTTATTTAAATGAATACATATTATTTGTGTATTACATAGATTTCAATGTGGTTTTTTTCACCTTAAATATATATATTTAAGGACAATTTTTAGATATGAATTTTAAGAAGAGGAAAAAGGAAATGAAATATGAAGGGATAAAAGTGTGGTAGTAATCCTCATTTGTCACTTTATCTCTGTAAGGTTCTGTTGTTCTGTATTGGTATTATCATATGTAAATACAGATTCTATATCTTTACTTGTTCCTTTTGTCAGTCTTGTGTAAAGTTAATTACCTGTGCCTTATTATCACACACACGTAGTACACATAATATATGTTACACACTCCATTTTTTTAGAATTTGGTAAATAATATGTATGTTTATATCGTGTGTTTATTCTTATTTTTTAAGGTGTATTATTTACGAAAACAAGTCACCATTTTTAAAATTAAAAAACAAATTTTTGAAATGTATTTCGAGATCTCGTCAAAAGATTAGACTTTTGTCACGTAATCTATCAAGGTATTCTATAAAAATCGGTCCACTTGTGCCAACAAAGATAATTGAAGAGACATTTAGGAGAATAATTTTATCTATAAATATCCTCTTATTTAATTTGTTTGGTAATTAATATACATAATATCTTATTTATAGTAATATATATATAATATAAGTTAATTACGTATCAATTACAATGTGAAATGTAAGAAAAATAAAAAGTATATACAAAAAATCTCATGACATAGCGCCTTTTTCAATTAGCAGCTCAGGCAAATAGGGTCGGTTTCCATGTAGAATTGCGTTTCTCTCCCCCAGGCAGTCCACAATAAGACAAACAGGACCCGTTGGAGCAAAGCCTAGGAAATTTGGAGAAGTTTGGTAACTTCTAGAACTCTTTTTGGAAAGGACAGGACCACACTGCATGTATTACCGTTTCCATACCCGAACCACATCATGGAAACGACGGTGATTGAGAAATATTTTTCGTGAAAAGACTTGAGAAGCATGGAAGGATATTATCAAAAAATCTCCATATCCACATTTAACATTGTATATGTTGGGATCTCATTCAAGTTTATCTTCGTATAATCTCAAATCTTAAATGGAGTGTAATTTGAAAGTTATAAATGAATAAAACGAAGTTTGAATTTAATTTAGTTGCATAAATTAACAATTATAGATAATGATAAAATAATAACCAAAAAATTTAAAGAATTTAATTTTTTAATATGAAAAACCTAACTTAATAACGATAATAAATTAAAAAAAATCTAATATCAAAATTTAAATATCAATATTCAATATACACTGACATGACTAAATTCCATATAACCCACGACAAAATCCCTTCTTCAAATCAAATGCAGTAATATAAAAAAGCAAGATAAATTAAATAATATTGCAACAAGAAGTAATACTGTAATACAGCAGAAAAAATATCATAGAACATGTGTCTTGATATAAATCAAAGAAACTCGTTAATCCACAAGCTCTTTCAGACTGATTAAAGGGCCATGACTTCAATCTTAATCAAAGAAGCCTTATGGATTCTCTTAGGAATCAAAGTGAGTGATAATGGCTGATGGCCCATTTTGCTTCAATGGGCTTCAAAGCAAAAAAGACCCTTAGGGATTCATGCCTTCCTTTTGAAAAAATGGTAGAGCATAATGTCAATTAAGGCTATTTTAATTTGTCCCAATTAGAAAGACTAAAAAATATATTACAAATTAACAAATTGCCATACCTTTTAAAAATCTGTTTTGTAACATCTCAAATGACAAATCTTCACATTGGCATAAAACAGAACTAAATTCATCAAATACAAAATTCCTCAAAACATCAAATAATCGTCGTCCAAAGCCCTAAGGGTGGTCATCTACTGCTAACACCAACTAAGTCCAAGCAATACTTAAACTTACTAAATAGAACTAGTTTGGTCAACATATCAATTGGATTCTCTTTAGTGACTATCTTGTAGACAATAAAAGCACCTTGAGACACAATGGCATGAATGAAGTGATATTTGACATCAATATATTTGGTCATCTCATAATACATAATATTCTTTGTCAAGTGTATTATACTCTAACTATCACAAAATATAACATAAATATCATGTTGTAAACCCAAATCAAAAACCAAATCAACAATGACTTCTTTCACTACTTTTATTGCTGTCATATACTCTACCTCTATGGTAGACAAAACAATTATATACTATAAAGTAGTCTTCTAACTAAATGTACAATGAGAAAGGGTGAAGACATAACTTATTACAGATATTTTTCTATCCAAATCACTAACATAATCAAAGTTTGAATAGCCAATAACACTGCAATCAGAATTAGAACTCCCATCATATGCCAAACCAAACTTTGAATGCCTCTCGAGTACCAAAATATTCATTTCACTGCTTGTCAATGACCCCTACCAAGAACTAACAACACTAATTGCATGTGAAATGCTTGTACAAGTATAAACTATAACATACATCAAACTATCGCTATCACTAACATGCAGAACTTGTGACATGTACTGTTATTCTTCTTTTTCTAACTGTGATGACAAATCCATAGAAAATCCAAAATGCTCAACTAATGGTGTGGTCATAAGTTTAGACTATTTCATACTAAAACGTTCAAGAACTTTTTCCATATAAAATTTTTGAGACAAATAAAGCTTGCCTGCTTTTCTATCCCAATAAATTTTCATGCCCAAAATTTTCTTCGTTACATCCAAATCTTTCATCTCAAACTCATCACTAAACTAAGATTTTAATTTCTGAATCTTAGACTTATTCTTATAAGCAATAAGCATGTCATCAACTTATAGCAACAAATAGACAAATGAACTATTATGAAATCTTGTATTATAAACATAATTATCGTAATCACTCGTAGAGTAACTATAATCAATCATAAAAGAATCATGTCGCTTATACCACTACCTAGGAGATTGCTTCAACCCATATAAAGGCTTTTTCAATAAACAAACATGATATTCCTTACTTGAAACAACAAATCCCTCTGGCTGATACATATAAATTTGTTCCTCAAGCTCACCATATAAGAAAGTTTTCTTGACATCAACATGTTCTTATTCCATGTCAAACAATGCAACTATAGCAAGCAACACACGAATAAAGCTATGTTTCACAACGGGTGAAAATACTTCAATGAAGTCAATACCCCTTTGCAACAACACATGTATTAAACCTAGCTGCTTCAACCTCAATTATACCTTCATTTTTATTATAGACCCATTTGTTTCCAACAATTTTCTGGCCCTTAGGTGGCTTTACCGATTCCCAAGTATTAATGTTATAAAATGACTCAATCTCTTTACTCATAGCAACCAACCATTGAGCAAACTCGTTACATGTGATAGCTTTATGATAACTAGGAGATTCAAGCACCTCAATAGACTCTCTCATAGACAATGCAAAAGAAATTAATTCTACATTTGCATACCTCTAAAGGCATTGAATCTCTCTTGTTCTTTTACCCTTAGCGATACTACATGGTTGTCCATATTGCTCCTTTATTACATCATAATTAGAATCATCTATCTCATCCATAGATGACTAAATGAAAGTGCCCTTTTGCACTTGATTAGGAGCTCCACTCTCAAACTCCACATACTCACTAACACTAGGGTTTTTACCTGCAACAATAAACTCTTTTTTCTAACATTGAAAACTTATCAAATTCAACATCTCTACTAATCAAAAATTTAGGTGACTTAGGTTTAACATATCATAATCTCTAATCCTTCACCCCAAGAAGATACCTCAAAAATATGCATTTCAATGCCCCATGCTCAAGCTTGTTATCATTAACATGAGCATAAGAAGGAGAACCAAAAACTTTGAAATCAGAATAATTAGTATAAGTGCCAAAGAATACCTTAAATGAAGTCTTCAACTTAATTACAGTTGATGGTGACTGATTCACCAAATAGCAAACATGGTTACAAGCATGAACCCAAAAGGATTTATCCAAACTAGCTTGAATGAGCATACAATGAGCTCTTTCCAAAAGAGTTTATTTATATATTCTATAACTCTATTTTATTGTGGTATATTATGCACAATGCGGTGTCTCATTATGTCATTTCTTGCACATAACTCATTACATTAAACCTCACAAAATTCTAAACCATTTTCATTCATAAAGTGCTTGATTTTTTTACCTGTTTGATTTTTTATATAAGCCTTAAACTTTACAAATATTAAGAACACGTCGTTCTTGTTTTTCAAAAAATTCAACCAATTATAATGAGAGAAGTCATCAATAAAAGTCAATATATATCGGGCACCACCCTTAGACATAATACGAGAAGTACTTTAAAGATCTCAATGAATATAATCAATGGTACCTTTTGTTTTATGGTTTGTTGTACTGAACTTGACCCTGGGATGCTTTCCATAGACACAATGCTAACAGAAATCAAGCTTTCCAAACCACCAAAAAATCTCATTTACTCAAAATAGACATCCTTAACTCACTTATATACGCTAATTGCATATGCCATAAGCGAGTAGTGTCTCAATCTTGATCTGAAAAGGACGAAATCGAGACACTACCAATGATAATGCTACCCTAACGTGATAATTTCCCTTTAATAACAACCAAAGCATCCTTACTAACTCTTAAAACTCCATCTTCAGTTATATAATTGTAGTCTTATGAATCAAGAGTATCCAGAGATATCAAGTTCTTTTTCAAATATGGATCATGGAAAACAACTTTTAAAGTCCTAATAATACCATCATGCATCTTAATTCGAAGAGTACCAATACCAATAACCTTACAAGACACATTGTTTTCCATCGATACAATACCTATCAATAGACTGATAAGAAGAAAACTAATCTCTACTAGGACACATATGATAAGTGTAACCTGAATTAAGAATCCAAACATCTCAAGGAGATCCAATAGATATTGGTAGAACATTCTCACCATCCAAAGCAGAACTATCTATAACACCGGTAACATCACTAGTACCAGAAGACATTGTGATAGATTTTTCTTTACCTTTGAGTTTTGGATAATTTACTTTCACGTGCCATTCTTGACAGTAATAATTGAATTTATTTTTTCGTTTTTTTAGATTTGGATCTATATTTTCCTCTATTATTGCTTGAACTTTTTTCTTGAGTTATACCTTTGACAAATAAACCATTGATACTATCATTGTTACCAATAGATACCTTTTTCTTTAACTCTTTAGAATTAAAAGTTGTTTTGACATTCTTCAAAGAAATAGTGTCTTGTCTCTATAGCATGTAATCAAAAAAATGTTCAAACAAATACAGTAAAGAAAATAATAGAACTAAGGAATGATCCTCATCATCAATTTTAACACCACCATTTTTTAAATCACATATAATTTTAGTAAATTCATCAAGGTGATCATGTAAAAGTGTACCTTCTAACATTCTAAAATTATAAAAGCGCTGCTTAAAATATAATCGACTTGTCAAAAACTTACTCATATACACATTCTTCAATTTAAGCCATAACCTAACTGAATATTTCTCGTTACCAACCTCGCATAGTATCTCATTAGACAAGAATAATTGCATTGAACTGAGAGCATTTTTCATCATTACATCTTTTTTTATCAATCAATTTTTATAACAATTTATCTTAGCCTTCAATTGTGTTAACGAGTCCTTCTATAACTAATATGGCCTCAATCTTCATTCGTCAAAGATTAAAATCATTCCTACCATTGAATTTCTCAATTTTATATTTTTCTTTCATGACATAAAACCCAAAATTATATCAACATTATATCAACATAAGCACAACCTAGAAATGAAACTAACCAGATAATTAGAAGCTAAAATATATCCAAAAGAACAAACATGACTAGTCCCAATAAACAATAGAATAAACTAAAACTCTAATATCAATTTTTTTATAAATTAGTACTAAAAAAACAAAGTATAAGTCTAATTTGGTTGTACAAATTAATAATTATGGGTAACGAAAAAATAATAAATAATGAGAAAAATTAATGATACCTAAAAATTTAAGTGATTTAATTTTTCAATGTGAAATCTACTCCATTAACGACGACATGTCGAAAAAATCCACTATCAAGATCCAAATATAAAGTACAAATTCTAATAATTAAAATACATCATAAAACTAAATCCCACATAGTCCACAAAAAAATATCTTCTTCAAATCAAACGTGATAAAACAAAAAAGCAAGATAAATTAGTTTTTCAATTAGGGCTATTTTAGCCCAATTAGAAACCAAAAAATATATTACATGAAGTTAAAATTATCAAATTGCCATTCCTTTAAAAAATATGTTTCGTGACACCTCAAATAATAGAAAGATTGCCTCAGCCTCAAACGGTAAAAAGTTTTGTGCAATTAGCGATTCATTCTAGTCCCCAAATTAGGTTATCAAGTCAGCAACAACCAAAGTAGGATTCAAAACTTTAAGTGACATCACGTAGTTACTCAACATTCCTAGTAGCCAATTATCATTGTAGACGGAGATATGACATCCATTACTTACTGCCTATTGTAACCCTTTTAAAAGAAGATCTTGACCCCATAAGAGGCTCTTCCAAATAAAAGAAGAGTTGCCTGCAATAAAAACATTTAAAAAGTCCAACCCTGTCATATATTTTGCTTGAATAACTCAAGTTGTTGGAGAGTTTTGATTTGTCAATAAAAACCTTGATTAAATAAACATTCTTCTCTTGTTTCAATCCCAATTTAATTAACAAACCTTGAAGTCATATCATTTATTTACTAGTTTCAGTCACTGCTATATTCTCAGCCTCTGTAGTGGATAAAGTGACAATCTTCTATATTTGTAACATCTAACTAATAGTTGTAATTCCAACAGTAAATATATAACCGGTTGTGCTTCTTCGGTGATCAAATTCACTTCCAAAGTTTACGTCTATGTAGCCTTGTAATTTTAACTCTCATTTACTAAAGAACAAAAAACTTTTATGCGGTGCCTCGTAGATACCTTAAAATCCACATGACTACTTCCTAATTAGCTTTCCTGGAATTTGACATAAACCTGCTAACAACTCTCACTATATGGCCAATGTCTGGTCTCATACAGACCATTGCGTACATTAAAGTTCCAATGGCTTAGGCATAAGGAACCTTAGCCATGAACCTTAGGCCTCGATTGATCAAGTAAGTTATTGTGTTGACTACTTCTTCCCAGAACTACTTCGGTAGATCTAACTGTATATGAATGCTTCTGGCTCTTTCTATCAACATTCAGTTCATATGCTTAGCTACATCATTGTGTTGAGGTGTTCCTAGCATAGTTCTTTCCATTCTGATCCCGCACTTAAAATTTTGAATCTATTGTCTTCATATTCACCACCATTGTCGGTTATGAGCTTTTTGATCTTTAAACCTATCTCATTTTCAATCATAGCTTTTCTTCTCTTGAAAGCCTCAAACACTTCAAACTTATGCTTTAAAAAGTATACACATACCTTCTGAGAGTGACCATCGATGAAAGTCACGAAGTAGTGTTTCCCACCAATGGATGAGACGATCGTTGGTCCCCAACATTAGAGTGAATGAGCTCTAGCCTTTTCTTCTTTAGGGTTCTGTCACTTGTCTGAAAACTAAATCTCTTTTTCTTTCCAAGTATGCAATCTTTGCAGATGTATATCTCCGCTGGCTATAGACTTGGAAGTTTTCCCTTTAAATGCATAATCTTCATCCCTTCCTCACCCATGTGGCCTAGTCTCTGGTGCCACATATTTGGTGTTTTCATTGCCTGCTACAACTGTGATCGAACAATATGCCCTTACTATCATATAAAGAGTGCCACTCTTTTTTCCTCGAGCAACCATCATTACACCCTTTGAAATCTTCCAATAATCACCATGGAGGATCGTAGTGTAGCCTTCATTAGCCAACTACCCAACTAAGATTAAGTTCTTTCTTAGGTCATAAATATGACTGATATCCTTCAGTTCCCAAACAGACCTGTTTAACTTAATATTCACTACATATTTGCTAATCATAGCACACGGTTAATCATCACCAAAATATACCTTCCAAGGTTTCCAGGGACATATTTCTCAAAGAATCCTTTCTATGAAGTAGCATGGAACAATGCTCTAGATTCTAACACCCAAGATTCTTCCTTGCTTTCCAAAGAGCATATCAATGCATCATCTCCTTCTAACGTGGAAGTAACATTTTCCTCTGCCTTTGCTCCTTGGTCCTTTAGTGCACTCTTACACTGATTTTTGTAGTGCTTGATTCTTTCACAATTCCAAATCGATAATCTTTAAGCTATGGGAATTATTGGGATTCCTAGATTTGGATCACTTATCCTTTGATCTACCTCGATAGTTTGTTTTTCCACATCCATTTCCTCTGGTTGAATTTCTTTCTCTTGATTATGTATGCAAAACTAAAGAGATGCACGATTCACCCAACTCTTTACGTCGGATCCTCCATTGAGACCCAAATCATGAACATCATCAAATTTCAACTTATTGCTTTTTGAAAAGCTACTCACAACCGTGACACTATCATTACAACTTTCTGGTAGAGAAGACAGAAGTATCAATGCTCGTACTTCTTCATCGAATTAAATTCCAACCAAACCCAACCGGGTTGTAACTGTATTGAGTTCATTAAGATGTTGAGCTACCGATGTGCCTTTTGTCATCCACAAATTGAACAAATACGTCATCAGGTGCACTTTGTTTGAGGTCGATGTCTTCTCATACATATTGGAGAGAGCCGTCATAAGACTCATCGTGGTCTTTTCCTTTGCTATGTTGAAAGCAACAGTTCAAGATGATGTTAATCGAATAACTCCGAGGGCTTATCTGCATTTTCCAAAACCCAAAATATGTGCTATCAAATTTCTCGAGTTTTACATTTCCTTCATCTGAGGTCATTGCTCCTACTCAAATTTGACTTCTCCTGGATCATTTTTAACTATTCCTACGAACCATTGTTTATTAGAACACCTCCGTCGAAAAACCAATATCGCCAATAATTTACTATTCACACAATTCACTATTCATATGAATAGTAATATTGTAGAAAATTGACATAAATCACCACAAAATGCTCTAATACTAGTTGTTAGAAAATTATGCAAATTCTTGATAAGACAGATTTATGAGAAAATAAAAATAGACAAAATAACACAAAATTAATAACGGAGTTCAGCTAATTTTGTCTACGTCTCTAGGTCTATTGTAGATCTTTTTAATAAAAAAAGAAATTATACAAAGTGTTTACAACACTCACAACTCACAACTCACAACTCAATTACACCCAAAAAAATTGCTCTCAATTTTCTCTCAATTGTCGGGCAGGGGGAGAACAATCATCCCTGGTTGCCTGTGCCAAAAAGGGTACTATCATCTACAAAATTAGGTGTGAAATTAGAGGTCCTCTACGTGAAAATTTAACGCCATCGATGATACCTCTTGTTACAACTTGCTTAATAAGGCCAAAGAATCTTTCAATACAGATTAGAAATAAATATGGTGAGAGATGGTCACCCTGACATAGTCCTCGTTGGGAAGATGATTTTTCGGTTGGCATTCCATTAATAAGCAACGATAAGGATAGAAATTAAATGCAACGCATCACCAAAGACATCCAATCACCATTGATGCCTATACAAGGCATGACTCCCTGTAAGAAGGCCCATTCAACTCGATCATATGCTTTTACTCATATATATCTTTAATGTCATAGTATGGAGTAAGGGTATCTACGGTCCGGTCCGGTCCGGTTTTGAGTAAAAAAAACAAATCGGACCGTTCATAATGCTCAAATTGGACCAGACCGGATCATTTAGCTCCAAAATGTTGTAACCGAACAGTTTGGTCCGATTTGATTAACGATTTGGAACGGTTAATAATACATAAATACGATACAATTTAATATGATATAATCTAATAGGATAAAGTTAAATGTGATGCTCATCAATCATCATACATAAATAGATATTATTGTTAAATACATAAATAAATACACAAATTGTTATTGAAATCCAAAATTAAAACAGATTAGACCTGAAGAAATGAAATCTCAATATCTCATTTACATAGAATTCTTATCCATTATTAATCATCAATGATCAATGTAGTGTTTTTAATGAAATCTACAATAAAATAAAATCATATATCATTAGATAATAATATTTTAAAAATAAAATTAGAAATAATTTTTTTAAGTCTTGCAATTACCTAAATCAACATATTCATAAATCTCTAGGTCATCATTGTATTTTGATAAGGCGACATAGTCATTAATGAAAGAATGGAACCAATTTTGACCACATACTAATGCCTCTACCATTTTAGGATTCAAAAAACTCCTAAATGGATCGAAAATGTGCCCTCCTGTGCTAAAAGTTGATTCTGATGCAAACGTAATTATATGCAATTCTATAGCGTAAATAACACATTATATTTTTTGCTAGTAAAGAATATGTATGTTAATACTAGCTGAAATCAGAAATCACATGATATTTCTTGCTTCATTTTTTATTAGAAATCAGGAGAAAAAAACATGAAAAGAACATGTTATTTTAATTACAACCACGATTGAGGTTTAAAGAATAAATAAAATATTAATAATGTTGAGAATATGTAATTTATATTGAAACTGAAAATGATATTTATTATCATTTTTAATAAAATGATTGAAACTAATAATTCAAATCAATATCAGAAACAGAAAAACATGATGTAATGATAATTTTGGCATACACGGCTAGTGAAAAAGAGAAACAGAATTTGGGGGTGTCCAAAAACCCTATCATAAACTCAAAAAAATCCTATCAGAACTCAAAAAAAACTGTATTATAAACTAAAAAAAAATCCTATTAGAAACTCATTTGAGGAAGCATTTTAGAAACTCAAAAAAATCCTATCAGAAACTCAAAAAAACTGTATCATAAACAAAAAAAATCCTATTAGAAACTCATTTGAGGAAGCATTTTAGAAACTCAAAAAAACTCTATCATTAACTCAAAATAACCCTATCAGAAACAAAAAAAAATAGGCTTGATAACCAATCCAAAATATAGACAATGTCTCGTACACAAAATTGTACCGAGAATGTTTGGAGAAGTCACACAAAACAGTTCGTCCATAAACTCAAACATATATCAGTCAGCTCACCACATACCTATTTTGTCTATGGATGATAGGACGCAAGGAGAGGTGACTGGTTGGTGGTGGAGGCGACACGAGGATGGCTGGGTGGTTGGGTGCTGTTAGAGGCGACGACGGTCGGCTTAGGCTAGGGTTTTTTTGAGTCTCGCTCTAGCAAAAATGCAAACGCAGATGGCCACTGAAAATGAATTAGGTCCGGTCTGGTCCGATCATTTTATAATTTTTATAACTGGACGAGACCATTTCAATTATGAAACTGTTCGATTTAGTTCGATCCGGACCGATCTAACCCAGTTTATGGACACCCCTAGTATGGAGATTCATGTTCCTATTCATAGAGTGGATAACTTCCTGAGCGTAGATAATATTGTGAACAATCTGATGTTTAGGCACAAAAACGTTCTGTTCCTCGGAGATAACATTAGTGAGAATCATCTTCATCTTATTAACAATAGCCTTTGATATAATTAAAATTTGTGTTTAAGAAAAATGCATCTCGTAACTGGTTTTTCGATTTAAACCGGTCCGGTCCGATCTGGTTTATAGACACCCCTAATATGGAGATTCATGTTCCTATTCATGGAGTGGATAACTTCTTGATCGTAGGTAATATTGTGAATAATCTGATGTGTAGGCACAAAAACGTTATGTTCCTCGGAGATAACATTAGTGAGAATCATTTTCATCCTATTAACAATAGCCTTTGATATAATTAAAATTTGTGTTTAAGAAAAATGCATCTCGTACTTCTTGTACCTACTACAAATCCTTCTTTTTTTTCCTCACCGTACTACATATCCTGGAAGATGCAAAGAAGATGCAAAATTATAACAAGCAAATATAATTAGACATGGCTAAAGTGTTTCACTCGTATCCAAATTTTAAATAAATTCACGCATAGTTTTTCAAAGTTTTGAAACATATAATTTAATCCCTAAATTTTTAAAATATGACACATAAATCTTTAAATTTTTAAATTATATAATTTAATCTTCAATTTTTTAAAATTTTATATTTAAATTTTAAATTTTTGATTTAAAAATATATTTTTTAATAACGGGATCTATATTTTTTCTTTTTTTAACACATTGAATAGGTCTTACTTAGTTAATAAGATGATTTTTTTTTACATAAAATAATATCTAGTGTGATTGAATATGTGATTGGAAAAATGAATCTTGTTATTGTACTACCACGTGAAACAAACTTAATATATGTAATATGATATTAAAGAACCATGCATAATTCTCAAGTAACTAATTTGCAAAATGGAAAAGCTAATTATACATATACGTAAAGTATATATAGTTCAATAGTACATATGCTCTCCTATTGGAGTACCATATTTAAATCCTACTAAATGCATTAGTAGTGTCATTATTTTATAAAATTAAATATCTAGTAACACATTTATTACTATAAATATATATAAGCTAGACAAAGTTTTATTCAATTAGGAATGTCATTGAGAGGTTCAACAAGCATAGACAAGAACTTATTCCGAGACCGTCCATCCTGAATGCCAAAACCATCTCCAAATTGGTAGAGATTATGTGCAACGCGTGCCATATTTGTGGCAATATTGACAAATGAAGTTTGATACTGAGATGACATTTGGTGTTGGAAGCATATCTTATTGATCTTTTTCCAAGCTTTGGTGATCATGTCTTTAATGTGCTTTCTTGCTACTTCCTCATCTACTTTCATTTCTTCCATATAACACTGTATAGCTGAAGGAGCATCACCTCTTTCTTTTTCAGCCTGAATATTAATCCATGTATATGAAGCAAAGTAGAGTAAAAAACATTATTATCATAACAGAACAATATATGAATATTTGAATGTGATTGATAGATTTTTAGTTGTTATGATAATTATAGTGTTTGCAAGGGATGATTATTTATTTCATTTTTAATCTTATTATTTTTTACAAATATGTTAACAAATATTTTATTTTGTACATATTTTCAAAAACATTATCAAATTTTTATTATTTTCTACACTTAGAAACTCAGGCCTAACTCTGAACCCAAAAACTAGCTTGTGAGTTAGAGGGTTATCCAGACTTATAAATAGTACTGCTGCCTTACTCTTAGTCAATGTGGGACTTAACATCCCCCCTCCACATCGGCTAGAGTCTGGATTTACGGCACAGTCCGGATTTACGGCACGAGGGCCGATGAGAGTACGAAGAAACCAAGAGCCTAGCTTTGATACCAACTTAGAAACTCATGCCTAACTTTGAACCTAAAAACTAGCTTGTGAGTTAGAGGGTTATCCAGACTTATAAACAGTATTGATGCCTTACTCTTAGTCAATATGTGACTTAACATCTACGATGTATAGCAACTAAAATATGTGTTATGTCTCTAAAAAAAGCTCTAATATTACACTTAAATATGTATTAAAATGAGATTTATTTTTAAAAATGAATAAAATAGGATAAAAGTAGTGGAAAAGTAAAAGGATCTAATATATATAATGTTAAATTAAAGAAAATGATATTTTCGCTATTATTTTTATTATTGTAACGTGAAAAGTGTATTAACTATCCTTCCTCTAATTAAAAGGAAATAATTTATATATCTTACTTTTGGTTTTACCACTTTATATATTACTACTTCTTATTGTAAAATACATGGATAATAGGTTCATTTTTTATGCAACAATGATCTAACTTATCAATCATTTTTTTTATATGTTTGTTTTGTATCAGTAGTATATAAGATGATACGTTAAAAATAAGATAGAAAATTAGATTCTGTAACTAATTACTTTATTACTATTATTTTTAAATAAAATTATGTTTAGTGAAAATAAAATTTTAAATTATAATAATATTAAAATCCTAAGTTAATTATTTTTAGTATATACCGTTGAAGTCCCCAGATCGTTGAGAAGTCTGATGATGAGAGATGTGATTTCTATCAGAGATCGATTTTTCTCGAGAAAAACTGTGGGTTGTTCTGTGAACCCTTTCTCTATAGAAAACACTGAATGAACGAAAAGCAGAGGACCTGATGATGATATCCATGCATTGTCTAAGTACTCTTGGAAGGATGGTGTGTAACCCTTGTGATACCATTCTGCCTCTTTCAGTAATGATTTGCAAAAATCTTCCCACTGTAAAAAACAAAAAAACAAATATCTAATATTAACGAGATTATTATAAAATATATGATAATTTCTTATTTTATGTTAATAAAATTTAAAATTAACATAATTTTTTTAATAAAAAATTGAAAGGAAAATATAGAGAAAAAAAGTAACAAATACAATAAAAGTTGAGTCAGTGACATAAATGCTATTTTTCAAACAATTATGCATCACTTGTGTTACTTCTATGTGTAATTAAAATGTGTACGTGTATTTGTTTATTTAAAAACAATACTTTAAATTTTAAAATAAAATAAAAATTCAATAAGTATAAGCATCAAAATTTATCAAACGAAGATAAAAATCATTTACTCAATCCAACTTTTTTTTAAAATATTTTACGGCGAAATAAAGAACTTAAAAAAAATATTGAACATGTAATTAGCAATTTACCCCACCGACCTTTAATTATGAAATTATAATATGATTATCGTGATCAATATTAATAGAAATCTTGCCAAATTTGACTTGTATTTCAATTAAAGATGACGATGAATCATATATATTGATTATCTGATTCAATTTCTTTTACAAAAAATTTAATTTGATATAATTTATTTTGATTTATGTATTAAATAGATTAGATCTAGTATGATAAATTAAAAAATAATATCGTTTATAATATATGTTAAAAAAATAAATAATTATGAATATTATAAAATTTGAATTTTTGTTTAACAAATTTTAAACAATAATAAATAGATCGATGAAAATAAAAAAAAAGTATATTTATAAAAATATAAGAGATAAATTTTAAAAATAATTATTCGTTAGGTAAATTTTTAAAAAAATAGTTGTAAAAATTAAAAATGTATATTGAGAATGTATTATTCTTTTAATTCTAAAATTATAATTTAAAAAAAAATTATATTTGTATTGATTAGCCATAATTTAACCTGTCGAATTTGTATTTGGATCATAATTTTAATTTGAAAATGATCTGATCCAGAGCAAAATTTACATGGAGTAAATATCCCGAAGTTTTCATCCGATAGATTTTTTGTTATCCCTATCTTTAATGCCATAAATTACACTTAAATTATTAAAAAGTTTAAGTTAATTTTATGATTAAAGAGTATATGAGTTTTAAATAATATAAAACCATACTAATAGAAATCTTATCAAGAAATTTTTTTTTTTTTTTAAACTTTGGTGGATTGTATATACCACTTTGCGCAGATGTGACAATACTTGCTTTTGACCATTCTCCATCTCCATTTCTTTAGCAATTTCACAAATAGAATTGTAGAATGCCAAGAAACATATCTTCATACACTTTGGAAGTTTCTTAGCTTCTTCAACATCCCATCTGAAATCAAAACATTCATTTATTATTATAAATCACTAGGTATAAAATGCACGTTAGTGGCTAATTTATTTGATAAGTAATAAAATTTCCATAATAAAGAGAATAATGATAGCAATTACTTTACAAAGAATATTGTGACAATTTAAATATTATTGATATGATTATTTTTTATTGATGATAAATTTATATAATAATAATGAATTAATTATATATATAATAAATAATTTATACATTTTTAAATATATAGATATGTAAGCGTGCAACCATTAAATTTTTTTTTAAATATTATCTTAAAAATAATTATATTAGTATTTTTTTTAAAATAAAAAAATCTAGATATATAAATATATATATATCAAATTTCAAATGAAATTCAAATGATATGTAACAATATTCTTAATAAATTTATTTAATAAAAAATTATTAATGATACTATATATTTGTGATTATCATTAATATATATGTGTAGAAATACTAATTTTTTATAGTACAATAATATATGTTTTGTGCAATAATTGAGAAAGGATAAATTTTATATATATATGAGTTATGGAAATCAATTAATAAAGAAAAGTAAAAAATAAGATAAAATACTTATTTTTTTTTAAAAAAGAATTAAAACAAATATAGGTAAAAAATTGTGGTTATAATTTAAGTCTCTCTTTCTTTTTTTGTCTCTTATATTGATTGAACATTTGTGTCGTGACCATGACCATATATAGACTCAATTAAGCAATTGATTTGACCTCTCACCTAACAACAGCATCAGTAAATTGCTTCAGCTCTTGATTAGATCCATAGATATCATAAACGTCATCAATTATTAGAATGAAATTGATGGCTTTTGTGAGCCATTTTCTGAAACTTCTATGGTGTTCAGAAAAACTAAGCCCCACAGAACATAAGAAACTCTCAACCAATCTATCTCTTGCAAAGTTCAAGTGAGTCGTCAATCCCAAATTCGTCCACCACCTAAAAATGAGGACAAGCGCAAATGAAACAAAATTATTTCTAATGTAAACATCCCAATGTTTGACCGAGACTAATTAATCATCTTTAGTAGAAATAGACAAATATATATATATATATATAAATATATTTCATTCTATTTCAATTTTTATCCGATAAATTTTAATACATATGATTTTAGATAAAAATCAAACATAAAATAACAGGTATGGTTATATTAATAATTATACTCATTCGTATTCAAAATTAATTATATTTATTTAATTAATTAATAATTATGATTAATTAAAAATATATAAAAAAATTTAAAAAAATAATTTTTTTAAGTATTTTTTAATAACCTCCCTGAATCGTTACCAGAAACTAAAAAAACGTCTTAAAATCATAATGATTTTTGGATAATTTTAAATACAAATTTTATAATTCAATTTAAGAATAATTATATTAAAAACTGTCATCATTCGTACCCATCCACATCACTGATCATTGTTAAATCGACTCTGACCATTAAAAAAATTACTTAGTTATATGTAATAATCAACTTAAAACTTTAAATTAATAATAAATTACTTATCTCTTTCATAACACGTGGAGGGAATATTCTGTGAGGAGATATAAGATAAGTTTGTAATTAATCATTTGAGAGTCTTCTTAATATTGCAATTTTAACTTAATCATTAAGTTGGTTGTCCTTATATTTCCCTTAAAAAAAAACATAATTTGTACGTTAATTTCCTTGTGTATATACTAACCTGGACAAGTCCTTTAGATCTTTTTGGAGTGTGGCTTGGACCAAATTGAAGTTTATATTGGCCAACTCTAATAGACAAGTGCTCAAGTTATAATTATGTTTTGCATATGCTGAAATTTGCCACCTGACATCAAACCAATGGACTCTCCAATGGTATGGAAGCTCCAAATCATGGCACACACGTTTGACAACAGTTAAGTCATTATCCAAATTAGTAACGGCATTTTTGAGGATGTCAATTGACAAAACTTTAGCCTCTTCCAAGATGCTTTCACTCTCTGAACATAAGCTCGTGGCCTCTAAAAGCTGTAGCATTCCTCTGGCATCTTCATATGTGCCTTTCTGTAGCCTACTGTTCTCGTCCATCAAGTCTTTGAATATGTCTGCGTTTCATAACGTACATATATATATATATAAACTCTAAAATCATATGAAATATCACTATTAGATAACAACCCTTTTTCAGGGGCAACATACATTATATAGAGGGATTTAAAGGATGTTTATAATTAAAATGAAACAGATGAAAACCAATAATGTTAAGTTCAAAAGGCAAGGGAAAAAAATAAAATAATATAAAATTTTTATAATTATGATATATTTGAACGTATTTACAAGATAAATATATTTTTAAATATGTGTAAAAATAACGAACGAATAAGTAAATAAAAATTAAAAAGATCATCTTATGTAATATAAATTCTAAAAAAGAATTAAATAGACTCGTAAAGGATATTATGAATTTATTTATATATAATGGAATTACGTACCTTGGGAAACTTGATAACCATGTTGTCTAAGAAGCCTAAAGGATAAGGCAGTAGAATAAATATCTTCTCTTGCAATCAGAGGTTTAAAAGCTATAGATGCGATGGTGTCCAGAGCTTTCTTAATTTCAGTTTGAAAATGGTGAGCTAGTCCTAGTTTCTCAACGTTATTAATCAGATCCAACATAGTCACCAACTCCTTTGTTTCTAGAAAACTGAACTTCACTTCTTCAATAAGTTCCTCAGCCCGCCTTCTGTACTCGTCTCCCTTTCAAACAAATAATCACAAGTTATATAAATTTTAACTTAAAACGATAAAGATTTAAAAGTCTTAAAAGTATATAAATTATGATGATCAAATAATAAAATTCACCTCAAAATTATTGTTAAGTGAAATATTCAAGAATTCATATTTCCAAATGTTGGGCATATTATTATAATTTTCACGAGCTTGCAAATGTTGTTTTGGATTCTCCATTAATTGTGATTAATTAGACAATTAAAATTGGTGAATAACGCTTACAAAAACCTACACCTACAACAACTTCTTCAATTTTTTTTTCTTTTCACTAAACAAACACGCAAGAACTTCTGAGTTCTGAGGCCTTAATTTATAGGAAAAAATTATACATTTTAAATAAAGAGTTATTGTATTATTGATAAATATATTCAAAACTTATATAACTAAATTCAATTAAAAAAAAGGTTTATAATCGTGATAAACGTGTGTTACAGTTTTAATCCAAAAAAGAAAGGCTATCAATATTTGTACCTAGTCATAGTTATATTTTGATGATTTTAAAAATATATTATTAATATCTATATTAAAATAAAGTTTTTTATATATAAAAAATACATTGGGTAAATTAATTATTTGTATTATTTTATTTTTTTAACTACCCTTTAAATATATATATATATGTTATGTTATATAAAAAAATTATATTTATTGTAATTTTGAATAAAAAATATTATATATATACATTTTTTATTTATAAATAAAAAATTTACGATATGTAACTAAATAAAAAATTAATTACATAATATAATCTTTTTTTTTAATATTGAGTTTTATTTTTAATTTTTTTAGAAAAATTATATTTTTAAAGAAATAAAAATAAAATTAAGTGAATAAATGAGAGTAAAACTTACAAATAGAAAACAAGATTCGCACCTTTGAGCACAACAAACATTCCGAGAAAACAAACATTCCGAGAAATCGTGAGTCAATTGTCAATATCGTTGTACACAATCCCATACCACGTGAAAATTGGCCACACGTACATCATGGTTGCGAAAAATAAAATATTATTATTATATATCACAAGTCAAAAGTACAAATAATTAGAAAAAGAAATCACAAATACATAAAACATATAAATTTATATTCTTTTACATTCAAAATATTTATAATACTAATTTTTGATAATTATGTTAATAAAAAAATTTATTTTTAAAATTTATTTAAATTAATATATAATTTATAAATAGTTTATTAGGTAATATATTTATTTTTATCTCATATTTTGTATTAATACTTGATTTAAAATACTGATATTAATTCTGAGAAAATATAAATAATCTTAAATTATTAAAATTTGATAAGTATATCGTAGTATTAATTATCGAACAATAATTTTTATTATTATACAATTTTTGATATAAAAAAATAATGTATCTTTCATGGATCATTCAAACTGTTTATTTACAACTATAATTTTTTTATTTATTTTTATGTATAAATAATATATATATATATATATATATATATATATCATAGAGACATATTGATATTTATTTGTGTGTATAAATAAAAAAATTATTTATTTCAAAAATATTTTGATATTTATTGATACGTAGAAAAAAGTAACAAATTAGTGGAAGGTAAAATAACTATTCATTGGTTATTCACACTTTTATACATAATAATAGATAATTATAAAATTGTATTTATTTTAAAAATATTTTGGTATTTATGTATATAAATAAAAAGTGTATTTATTTTTGAGATATTTTGTTATTTATTTGTATATATAAATAAAAATTATATTTATTTTAAGGATATTTTGATATAAATTTTGTGTAAAAAAAAGTAATGAAATAGTGGACCGAAAAAATAACTAATAAACTGTTCATTGAGTATTCTCGCTTTTTATATAGTAATAGATAGCACGAGTTTGTACATAAAATATAATTGCATTAATAAAGTTGTTTATTTTAAAAAATTATTTAAATTAATATGTAATTTATAAATAATTTGTTAAGTAATACACTTATTTTTATCTCATATTTTATGTTAATATTTTATTTAAAATATTGATATTATTTCTAAGAAAATATAAACAATGTTATCTTAATTATTTAAATTTGATAAGTATAAAATAGTGTTAATTGTTGAGTAATAATAATTATTATTCTGTAATTCTTGATTTTAAAAAAATATTTTTAAACATGATTTTTTAAATTTAATAAATATATAAATATATTTTGATATTGATTAATGTACAAGAAAAAATTAAAAGAATAACCAATGAACATTAAAAAACAAACAAAAATAAAAGAGATATAAGTGTTTGTTGATAATTTATTTGTGTATAAAAAAATAGATAAAAACTAAAAAAGTGAAAATTCAAAAAAATGATACATAATAAAACTAACAAAATAATTATTTATAAAAAATACATTTGATTTTAGAAAATTTTAATATTTATTTGTGTAAAAAATGTAAGAGAACTGTAAAGCTAGAGAATAACCAATATATTATTAATTAGTTATTCCCTTTTTATATATATAGTAATAAATAATTATAAATTTTTATTTATTTTAATTATATTTATATATTTATTTATATGTATAAATGTATTTATTTTAAAAAATATTTTAATAATTATTTATGTATATAAATAAAAATTTATTTATTTAAAAAATATTTTAATATTTATTTATGTGTAAAAAAGTGGCTAAATAATAGGGTGGAAGAATGGCCAAATAAAAATAGATAAGGAAAAAAAAGTAAAATTAAAGTTTAAAAAATATGTAAATAAAACATATAGATGAAGGGGAAAAAAGATGATGCACAGTGAACACAAAACTTAGAGGTTTTTTACATACAATGATAATATATATTAATTTTTTCTAAAAAAAATATTTTTAATTTTTAAAATAATTTTAATATATAATCTATTATGAAAAATATGAATATAAAAATATATGACAATTTATTAATATAAATATGTTATAATTATAATTAATTTTATAATATTTTATTAAATATAATTATACAAATGTGAATATAATTTATAGATAAACTTAGGCAGTTAATTAGGTTATTTTTACATTTTTTACGTTTAGATACAACATTTTTCACATTAATAATATGTATAAATATAATCTAAAAAAATTATTTCTTTAATTTTTCAAAATTAATTTTAATATATAACACAGTATATAAAATGTGAATAAAAAATGTGATATTTTTTTATACGTTATAATTACAACTAATCTAATAATATTTTATTAAATATAATTATGCCAACGTGAATATAATTATAAACAGAATTACGTGCTTAGGTGCTTTTCACATTTCTCACATTTTGATATATAGACTTTTCAAAAATAAAAGAACTATTAAAACTGTCAAATTATTTTACTTTCCTTTTTTTCCCTCTTAGACATTTGCCTCCAGTTTCATTCAATTTCTTTTAAAAAATTATCTTCGATGTACTTTTCAACAAAATAATAAATTCTAAAAAAAATACTAATAAATAGCTATTTTGGTTAAAATTATGGAAAGAAATTTTATTATTTTCGTGTAGTATTTTTATTAATTCGGGTATCTATGATGATTAAAAACATATGTCAACATATAATAAGATTTCTTAGTCATTAGATAGATTTCGATTTTGAAAATATATTGAGAACATATTCTTTTCGTAAGATAATAATGTAATAAATAAATTAAATATTAAGAAATTTAAAAATATCTTTTTGGAGTTTATTGTATAATTTTAACACTTATCAATAATCTTATAATATAGTTATAAGGTTAATAACTATAATTATTTTAGTTAAAACTCTCTCAGAGCATTAACTTAGACAACAAAGTAGATGTGACATCTTCCTATCATTCTTTTTAATTGTTGTCTATGGAAATCAAATTTGATATTCTGACTAATCTGAGTTGATGAACAATCGAAGAACATTCATAGTATTCTTTGTTTTGTTCATCGTGTTCATCACTTATTTTCTCCTGTAAACATCGATTGCTCCTCAAAATTATGAGTATAAATTCTCTATGTGTATCTACAAATGTCCCACCTCCTCCTTACAGAGAGAAGCTAGGTGGAATCCAAAAACACACTAACACATGTTGTGCACTAGGATGATATAACCACTCAAGAGGAGCTTGATCAGCCTATCTTGACAGAAGTCCCCTAGAATAGGAATTTGGTCATCTGCCTAGAAGATGTACTCCAGCATGTAGTGTAACTGGACGGAGCTAATCAGGTAGACCATTGATATTCTATAAAAATAAATTATTGTGTCACTCATGCTTAATATTTACTTATTTAATTAATTAAATGGCGTTTTTAGGCTTAAATATGATATTTATAGGTCAAAGGGTGAAAAAAAGATACAATTATAATTTTAAAAAATTTCTAGAATTTTTAAAAATATTTTATGGATTTTTAAATGTAGACAGATGCACATAGAATCAATCCAAGATACCTTAAAAAAATCAAAACAACCAATAAGAGCATGTAGTGTGTCATGAAAATATCAGCTACATATGCCACGTGTGTGCTAAGTTAGTAGCTTTGTGTCCTATTTGCAAATCATCGCAAACCGCATGGCTCTAGCTCATCCCATGTCCAACTTAGCTCCATTGGCATGCCACGTGGCAAAATCTAGTTTCATCCGCACACCATATGTCATGCGCATATTCTATCCATGTCACTTTATGCCATGTGGTGTGTGCATAGCTATCAACCCTTCATAGTTCAATCCACACCTACCACATGTCATCGCATAGCAAATCACCCCTTGCCATGTATTTGCATGTTCTAGTGTTGATTTTTGAATGATTCAATGACCAGAGATGAATCTGAACATTTTTAAACCCTTTTCTTCCACTTTGCTCAAATTTTTAGCCACCATTCAACATTGTCACTGACTTCAACTTTTACGAACCTCCATTTTCTACCTTCCATCAATATTATTTTAAGAAAATGTCATGCATCATATATTATGAAGGAAAGAAAATGAATGTCATATTTTTATAAAAAAAATTGAATATTAAATGAAAGGACTTAAAATTTAAAGTCGACTCAACACGTGAACCGATTTAAAATTTTTTTTTTTACAAAATTTACTCATTTTTTATTATACTCAAATTAAAACCTGTATTCGATCACTAAATAATAGTAGAAAAAATATGTTTAACAAATAGTTTAAATAATACGAATAATTGAAAAATAATATATTAATTAATAGCAGAAAAATTATCATAGTGTTATTCTATGTTATTCAAGATCATTATATTCTTCTTCTGATGTCATAATACAAACCTACATATATAATACAAAAAATTATACACATAAATAATAACACATAATAACAGAAAAAATATGAATAATAAGTGCGTAAGATTAATAGAAATACTTACAAGAATAAATGAAGTGACAAAATAGAGAAAAATGAAGAATAAATTGTGTTTTGTAAGTGAGAAATGAGTATAATGTTTTTGAGTATTTTGCAAAAAAAATAGGGAACCTAAAAGATTAGTTAGAGAGGAAGAAAACACACTAACCGGCGCTGTAATTGGTGGTTGTAGGTGGCCGAAAAATGAGAAAGAGTGGAGGAGGTTTTGGGTTTTTGAGAGTTATGTAGCGCTTGGAATATTTTCTATTTGGGGAAGAAAGAAGAGAAAATAATTTATCCACGTGTGTAGAATCGGTTCTACGTGTGAACCAATGCTATCCATGTAGCATAGCGTCGATTGACACCTAGAACCAACTCTACGTCCATGTGTAGTGTCGGTTTGACATGTTAATCGATGCTACGTCCTACGTGGATAGCATCGGTTCTACACCGAAATGACTTTAAATTCATTATAAATCATTTTTTTCAAAAACTGACTTTACATATCGACTTAAATAGTCCTTTTTGTAATAGTGTTAACCACACATGTGCCCATCTATTTCAAAGTTGACCAATATATATAGAGATTGTATAACATGGATATGGATTTTTAAATTGACATGTTTTATATCGTATGAGCATGCATGAGATACAATAATATCAGATTTTATAAATAAATTATCTCCTTATTATATCACTTATACTGATGATATTAGTCACGCATGAGTTTTATTAATATGCAACATGTACAATACTATTTGTTAAGATATTACTTAAGGTAAACTCCTTTTGAGCTAGTCGTAGCTCACTCCATTTCCCTATTAACTTTCTAGATTATGTTTCGATAAGACGACTAGTACTTCAACATTAAAAAAGAAGTAGAATCTAGGTTTACTTTTATCTTGTTAAATTAATTTATATCCTGTATTATTGGAGACATCGTTGAGATTTATGTAGAATTGTTTATATAAAAATCTTTCATTGTTTTCTTAGGTAATTTCTTGTTGTTTCTTAATTTAAATAGTTTTTTGTACTTTTTAAATAAGATATATCTCAAATTTAATATACTTTTTATTAAAAATTATATTTAATTTTTCAATAAACATGATTTAAAATTTCTATCTCACATACCTATTTTCTAGGACGTTATAATGCCTAACATCTTTCAAGTCACATACGAACCTTTCAACTTAATCTTCATTGCATCTTTACCATCAATATCATAAGATTGGTCATCACCAAGGTATATCTAATACCTAAGACTCTTGCTAATCGTATATGTCATAAGTGAGTAGTGTCTGAATCTTGATCTGAAAAGGACGAAACCAAAACATTACCAATGATAATGCTACCCTGACGTGATAATTTCCCTTTAATAACAACCAAATCATATTTACTAACTCTTAAAACTCCATCTTTAGTTATATAATTGTAGCCTTGTGAATCAAGAGTATCCAGAGATATCATGTTCTCTTTCAAATATGGATCATGGAAAACATCTTTTAAAGTCCTAATAATATCACCATGCATCTTAATTCGAATAGTACCAATATCAATAACCTTAAAGGACACGTTGTTTTCCATTGAGACAATACCTCATCAATAGACTGATAAGAAGATAATTAATCTCTACTAGGACACATATGATAAGTGTAACCTGAATTAAGAATCCAAACATCTCAAAAAGATCCAATAGATATTGATAAAACATTTTCACCATCGAAATCAGAACTATTTACAACATCGGTAACATCACTAGTACCAGAAGACGTTGTGATAGATTTTTCTTTACCTTTGAGTTTTGGATAATTCACTTTCACGTGCCATTCTTGACCGTAATAATTGAATTTATCTTTTCTTTTTTTTAGATTTGGATCTATATTTGCCTATATTATTGCTTGAACCTTTTTCTTGAGTTATACCATTGACAAATAAACCACTATTACTATCATTGTTACCAATAGATACATTTTTCTTTAACTCTTTAAAATTAAAAGCTACTTTGACATTCTTCAAAGAAATAGTGTCTAGTCTCTATAGCATGTAATAAAAAAAATGTTCAAACGAATAAGGTAAAGAACATAATAGAACTAAGGAATAATCCTCATCATCAATTTTAACACCACCATTTTTCAAATCACATATAATTTTAGTAAATTCATCAAGGCGATCATGCAAAAGTGTACCTTCTCACATTCTAAAATTATAAAAGCGCTACTTCAAATGTAATTAACTTGTCAAAAACTTGATCATATACACACTCTCCATTTTAAGCCATAACCTAGCGGAAGATTTCTCATTACCAACCTTGCGTAGTATCTCATTAGACAAGAACAATTGCATTTAATTGAGAGCATTTTCCATAATTGCATCTTTTTTTATCAATCAATTTTTCTAATAATTTATCTTAGCCTTCAATTGTTTTAACGAATCCTTCTATGACCTGTATATTCATTCGTCAAAGGCTAAAATCATTCCTACCATTAAATTTCTCAATTTCATATTTTTCCTTCATGCCAAAATTATATCAACATAAGCACAACCTAGAAATTAAACTAACCAGATAATTAGAAGCTTAAAATATATCCAAAAGAACAAACATGACTAGTCCCAATAAACAATAGAATAAACCAAAACTCTGATATCAATTTGTTATAAATTAGTACTAAGAAAAAACAAAGTTTAAGTCTGATTTGGTTGCACAAATAAATAATTATGGGTAACGAAAAAATAATAAACAATGAGAAAAATTAATGATACCTAAAGATTTAAGTAATTTAATTTTTCAATGTGAAATGTACACCATTGATGATGGCACGTCAAAAAAATCTACTCTCAAAATCCAAATATAAAATACATCATAAAACTAAATCCCAAATAGCACAAAAAAAATATCTTTTCAAATCAAATGCAGTAAAACGAAAAAGCAAGATAAATTAGTTTTTCAATTTAATTTAGCCCAATTAGAAACCAAAAAATAGATTACATGAAGTTAAAATTATCAAATTGCCATCCCTCTAATATGTTTCATGACACCTCAAATAATAGAAAGATTGCCTCAGCCTTAAACGGTAAAAGATTCATTCCAATCCCCAAATTAGGTTATCAAGTCAGCAACAACCGAAGTAGGAGTCAAAACTCTAAGTGACATCATGCAGTTACCCAACATTCCTAGTAGCCAATTATCATTGTAGACGGAGATATGACATCCATTACTTACTGCCTCTTGCAACCCTTTTAAAAGGAGGTCTTGACCCCGTAAGAGGCTCTTCTAAATAAAAGAAGAGTTTCTTTTAAAAAGTCCGACCCTGTCGTATATTTTGCTTGAATAACTCAAGTTGCTAAAGAGTTTTGATTTGTCAATAAAAACCTTGATTAAATAAACATTCTTATCTTGTTTTAATCTCAATTTAATTAACAAACCTAGAAATCATATCCTCTCTTTACTAGCTTCAGTCACTACTACATACTCAGTCTCTGTAGTGGATAAAGTGACAATTTTTTGTATTTGTAACATCTAACTAATAGCTGTAATTACAACAGTAAATACATAACCATTTGTGTTTCTTCGGCGATTAACTTCACTTCCAAAATTTGTATCTACATAGCCTTGTATTTTTAACTCTCATTTACTAAAGAACAAAAACTTCTCTCTGATGCCTCGTAGATACCTTAAAATCCACTTGACTATTTTCTAATGAGTTTTTCCTGGATTTGACATAAACTTGCTAACAACTCCTACTATATGGCTAATGTTTGGTCTCGTACAGACCATTACGTACATCAAACTTTCAATGGCTTAGGCATAAGGAAGATTAGCTATGAATTTTCTCTCTTCCTTTGTTTGAGGGGACAGATAATTGGATAGACAAAAATGACTGGCCAAGAGTGTGCTAACTGGCTTGGCGTCGCCCATGTTGAATGTCTGTAAAACATGATTGATGTACTATAACTGAGATAACTGTAAAGATCCTCTCTTCTTATCTCTTGTGATTTTCATTCCAAGAATCTTCTTTGGTGGACCCAAGTCTTTCAAGTCGAACTCCTTTGACAATTGCAATTCCAACCTTCTAATATCATTCATATATAAACTTGCTACTAATATATCATCAACATAAATTAGTAAAATGATATAACTAGTCCTATATCTCTTGAAGTAGAAACTTTGGTCGGCGTTTCACTTCTGGAAACTTTCCTTGTGAATGAAGCTATCAAAATTTATGTACCACTATCTTGGGGCTTGTTTCAGGCCATACAAACTCTTCTTAAGTCTGCACATTTTACCCTCTTTCTGAGAAACCTTCTAGCTGGTACATATATATCTCATCATCTAAGTCTCTATGAAGGAATGTAGTCTTCACATACAACTGTTCAAGATGAAAATATTCAATGGCTATAATACTCAACACTGATTTGACAATATTGAGCTTCATAATGGGAGAAAAAAATTTGGTATAGTTAACTCTTTTCTTCTACTAAAATCCTTTGATAACTAGTCGGGCTTTGTATCTCTTAGAACCATCATTCTCCTCTTTCACCCGGTACACCCATTTGTTGTGAAGTTTTTTCTTCCTCATGAGTAACTTAGCTAGTTCCCATGTCTGGTTGGAGATGAGATATTTCATTTTTTCTTTCATGTCAAGATCCCACTTATTGGCATCTCAAATCTAACAAGCTTTATCATAGCATTCAAGATTTTCTCCATCAGTCAACAATGTATAGTTTATGTATCTTATGTTAGGCACATGAGGTCAAAAAGACTTTCTTAATACAGGAGCTAGAGTAGAAGGTTGTGGTATGTCGGACTACTATGCTTTGCTCTATCCAACGAGTTCCTCTAGCTGAGAACTTGTTACATTTGGTTCTGTCATGGGACTATCTGTGACATCATCTACATATACAAATATTGACTCATTCTACTCTAAGTTGTTGGTATCTATTTTATGCCTATCCTTATACATCATTTTTTTGTTGAAAATCACATCTATATTATGGATCATTTTCTTATTTTCGTCATCCCAAATGTGGTAGCCAAACTCATCCTCACCATAGTCGATAAAGGTTCATTTCTTGGATTTGGGATCAAGCTTATTCTTACCTTAATCACTAATATGCACAAATTCTACACAACTGAAAACTTTTAGATGTGATAATTTTACCTCTTTTCTGCTCCATATCACACATGGTATTTTGTGCTCCAATGGAATAGATAGGCCTCGATTGATCAAGTAAGTTATCGTGTTGATTGCTTCTTCCCAAAACTACTTCGGTAGATCTAACTATTTACGAATGATTTTGGCTCTTCTACCAACATTTATTTCATATGCTTAGCTACATCATTAACTTTAGGCATTCCTTGCACAATTCTCTCCATTCTGATCCCACACTTATAGTAAATTTTTTTGAATCTATTGTCTTCATATTCACCACTATTGTTGGTTATGAGTTTTTTGATCTTCAAACCTGTCTCATTTTCAATCATAGCTTTCCTTCTCCTGAAAGCATCAAACACTTCAAACTTATGCTTTAGAAAGTATACCCATAACGTCCGAGAATGATCATCGATGAAAGTCACGATGTAGCGTTTCCCACCAATGGATGAGACGGTCGTTGGCCCCAACATTAGAGTGAATGAGCTCTAGCCTTTCCTTCTATAGGGTTATGCCACTTGTCTAAAAGCTAAATCTCTTTTGCTTTCCAAGTATGCAATATTTGCACATGTATATCTCCGCTGGCTATAGACATGGAAGTTTTCCCTTTGAGTGCATAATCTTCATCCCTTTCTCACTCATGTGACCTAGTCTCTGGTGCCAGATATTTGGCATTTCATTGCCTGCTGCAACTACAATAGAACAATATTCCCCTACTATCATGTAAAGAGTGCCACTCTTTTTTCCTCGAGCAACCATCATTACACCCTTTGAAATCTTCCAATAATCACCATAGAGGATCGTAGTGTAGCCTTCACTAGCCAACTACCTTACTAAGATTAAGTTCTTTCTTAGGTCATAAATATGCCTGACATCCTTCAATTCCCAAACAGACCCGTTCAACTTAATCTTCACTACACATTTGCTAATAATAGCACACGGTTAATCATCACCAAGATATACCTTCAAGGTTTCCAGGGACATATTTCTCAAAAAATTATTTCTGTGAAGTAGCATGGAACAATGCTCCAGAGTCTAACACCCAAGACTCTTCCCTGTTTTCCAAAGATCATATCAATGCATCATCTCCTTCTAACGTGGAAGTAACATTTTCCACTACCTTTGCTTCATAGTCCTTTAGTGCACTCTTGCACTAATTTTTGTAGTGCTCAGTTCTTTCATAATTCCAAAACTCGACAATCTTCAAACTATGGGAATTATTGGGATATCTGGATTTGGATCTCTTGTCCTTTGATCTATCTCGATAGTTTGTTTTTCCACGTCCATTCCCTCTGGTTGAATTTCTTCCTCGTGATTATGTATGCAAAACTAAAGAGATTCACGATTCAGCCAACTCTTTACGTCAGATCCTTCATTAAGAACCAAATCATGAACATCATTAAATTTCAACTTATTGCTTCCTGAAGAGCTACTCATAATCGTGACACTATCATTATAACTTCCTATTAGAGAAGACAGAAGTATCAATGCTCGTATTCTTCATCGAATTCAATTCCAACCAAACTCAACCGGGTTGTAACTGTGTTGAGTTTATTGAGATGTTGAGCTATCGATGCGCCTTCCGTCATCCACATATTGAACAAACACCTTATCAGGTGCACTTTGTTTGAGGTCGATGGCTTCTCATACATATTGGATAGAGCCGCCATAAGACTCATCTTGGTCTTTTCCTTTGCTATGTTGAAAGCAAAATTTCGAGATGATGTCAATCGAATAACTTCATAGGCTTATCTGTATTTTCCAAAACCCAAAATTTGTGCTATCAAATTTCTCGAGTTTCACATTTCTTTCATCTATGGTCATTAATCCTACTCAAATCTGACTTCCCCTGCATCGTTTCTGACTATTTCTATGAACCATCGTGTATTAGAACACCTCCGTCGAAAAACCAATATCACCAACAATTCACTATTCATATGAATAGTAATATTATAGAAAATTGACATAAATCACCACAAATGCTCTAATACCAGTTGTTGAAAAATTATGTAAATTCTCGATAAGATGGGTTTATGAGAAAACAAAAATAGACAAAATAACACACAAAATTAATAACGGAGTTCGATCACTTTTGCCTACGTCTTCAGATCTATTGCAGATCTTTTTAATAAAAAAAGAAATTATACAAAGTATTTACAACACTCACAACTCTATTACGCCAAAGAAAATTGCTCTCGATTTTCTCTCAATTGTTGGGGGGAGGGGGAGAACAATCATCCCCCGTTGCCTGTGCCAAAAGGGTACTATCATCTACAAAATTAGGTGTGAAATTAGAGGTCCTCTACATGAAACTTTAACTTCATTGATGATACCTCTCGTTACAACTTGCTTAATAAGGCCAAAGAATCTTTCAGTACATATTAGAAATAAATATGGTGGGAGATGGTCACCAGACATAGTCCTCGTTGGGAAGATGATTTTTCGATTGACATTCCATTAATAAGCAACGATGAGGACAGAAATTAAATGCAGCGCATCACCAAAGACATCCAATCACCATTGAAGCCTATACGAAGCGTTACTCCCTATAAGAAGGCCCATTCAACCCGATCATATGCCTTTACTCATATATATCTTTAATGTCATAGTATGGAGATTCATGTTCCTATTCATAGAGTGGATAACTTCTTGAGCATAGATAATATTGTGAACAATCTTATGTTTAGGCACAAAGATGTTCTATTCCTCGGAGATAACATTAGTGATAATCATCTTCATCCTATTAACAGTAGCCTTTGATATAATTAAAATTTGTGTTTAAGAAAAATGCATCTCGTACTTATTGTACCTACTACAAATCCTTCTCTTTTTTCCCTCACCGTACTACATATCCCTAGAAGATGCAAAATTATAACAAGCAAATATAATTAGACATGGCTAAAGTGTTTCCCTTATATCCAAATTTTAAAAATAAATTCACAAATAATTTTTCAAAGTTTTAAAACATATAATTTGGTCCCTAAATTTTTAAAACATTACACATAAATTCTTAAATTTTTAAATTATATTAAAATTTTAAATTATATGATTTAATCCCCAATTTCTTAAAACTTTACACTTAAATTTTAAATTTTTGATTTAAAAATATATTTTTTAATAACGAAACTATGATCTATATTTTTCTTTTTCTTTTTTACACATTGAAACGGTCCTACTTAGTTAATAAGATGATTTTTTTCATATAATAATATCTAGTGTGATTGAATATGTGATTGGAAAAGTGAATCTTGTTATTGTACTACCACGTGAAACAAACTTAATATATGTAATCGAATATGAAAGAACTATGCATAATTCTCGAGTAACTAATTTGCAAAATGGAAAAGCTAATTATGCATATATGTAAAGTATATATAGCTCAATAGTACATATCTTCTCCGATTGGAGTATCATATTTAAATCCTACTAAATGCATTACTAGTGTCATTATTTTATAAAATTAAATATCTAGTAACACATTTATTAGTATATATATCCATACAAGCTAGACAAGTTTTTATTCAATTGGGAATGGCATTGAGAGGTTCAACAAGCACAGACAAGAACTTATTCCGAGACCGCCCATCCTGAATGCCAAAACCATCTCTAAATTGGTAGAGACTATGTGCAACGTGTGCCATATTTGTGGAAATATTGGAAAATGAAGTTTGATATTGAGACGATATTTGGTATTGGAAGCATATCTTATTGATCTTCTTCCAAACTTTGGTGATCATGTCTTTAATGTGCTTTCTTGCTACTTCCTCATCTACTTTCATTTCTTCCATATAACATTGGATAGTTGAAGTAACATCATCTCTCTCTTTTTTAGCCTGAATATTAATCCATGTATGTGAAGCAAAGCATAGAAAAAAACATTATTATCATAACAGAACAATATATGAATATTTGAATGTGATTGATAAATTTTTAGTTGTTATGATAATTATAGTGTTTGTTAAAAAGAAAATAACAATTCCCTTATTATTTTACTTACATGGGATGACTATTTATTTCATTTTTAATCTTATTATCTTTTAAAAACATGTTAACAAATATTTTATTTTGTACGTATTTTCAAAAATATTATTGAATTTTCATTTTTTCCAACCATGGATAGTTACTAAAGTACGTGCTATAACTCTAAAAAAAGCTCTAATATTACACTTAAATATGTATTAAAATAAGATTTATTTTTAAATATGTGTTCAATGTTAGGTGTCCCGTGATCATAATTCAAAAATAAATAAAATAATGATTTAATATGTATAATATTAAATTAAAGAAAATGATATTGCAACTATTATTTTTATTATTGTAACTTGAAAAGTGTATGAAATATTCTTCCTCTAATTAAAAGGAAGTAATTTATATATCTTACTTTTGTTTTACCACTTTATGTAGTAATAATTATTTTAAAATATATGAATAATAGGTTTATTTTTTATGTAACAATGATCTAACTTATCAATCATTTTTTTATATGTTTGTTTTGTATCGACGGTACGTAAGGTGATACATTTAAAATAAGATAAAAGAATTATACTTTATAATTAATTACTTTATTATTATTATTTTAAATAATATAAAAATATACTAACAGAAATCTTATCAAGAAATTAAAAAAAACTTTGGTGGATTATATATACCACTTTGCGCAGCAGATGTGACAATACTTCTTTTGACCATTCTCCATCTCCATTTCTTTAGCAATTTCACAAATAGAATTGTAGAATGTCAAATTATTCTGAGTTTATTTCTATAATTTCTTAATTTCTGTTCTCATTCTGTACAAACAAACTCTTACTATGTATACTAAGGAAACCGAATATAATTCTAACCCTAACACCTGTTCTACTTCCCTAATTTATGATTCACTAACAACATTGTCTGTCATTTCCTAACTCCACTAACTTTGTTGTCTTTCACTTTCACTGCACACGCCAACACTCCTCCTCAAGTTGGTGCATATATGTCTCTTATGCCCAACTTGTCAAGTGTGTTGTAGAAGTTCCTTGCAGACACAGATTTTGTGAGTATATCAGCCAATTGATCTTCTGATTTAACAAATGGAAGCTTAATAATCTTTTCTTCAAGATTCTGTTTGATGAAGTTTCGATCCACTTCAACGTGCTTCGTGCGATCATGTTGAACTGGATTATGAGAGATGGCAATGGCTGCTTTGTTATCACAAAATAAGTTCATTTCAAAGTTAGGAGCAACACCAATCTCAGTTAGAAGTTTTTTCAACCAAAGGAGCTCACATATTCCCTTGACCATTCCTCGAAATTCAACTTCAGCACTGGATAAGGCAACTACCTTTTGCTTCTTGCTCCTCCATGTAACAAGATTGCCCCTCACAAAAGTAAAGTACCCAGCAGTAGATTTCCTATCCTTCATATTCCCTGCCCAGTTTGAATCTGTATATCCAAGGACTTCCAATTGACCATTCTTTGAAAACATAAGTCTTTTCCCAGGAGAGGATTTTAAGTAACGAAGTATTCGCATGACCGCATCCATATGGTCTTCACTTGGGCAGTGCATGAACTGACTTACGACACTCACAGCATAAGCAATATCAGGTCGAGTATGAGATAGATATATGAGTTTACCTACTAACCGTTGATATCTCTGTTTATCTGCTGGTACTTGATCCACATATTCTCCGAGTTTATGATTTTGAACCATTGGAATATCGACAGGTTTACAATCTAGTAGTCCTGCCTCTGCCAGTAGGTCCAGAGTATATTTCCTTTGGGAAAGACATATGCCTTGTTTTGATCTTGTTACCTCAATACCTAAGAAGTACTTGAGCCCTCCCAAATTCTTCATTTCAAACTCATTTGATAGTTGTTCTTGAAGCTTAGAGATTTCTTCTTTATCATCCCCTGTAATGATCATGTCGTCTACATAGACTATAAGTACATTATCTTCCCTAATCGATGTTTTAGGAAAAGAGTATGATCAGAGTTGCTTTGTTGGAACCCATATTTCTTCATTGCTGAACTCAACCTACCAAACCATGCTCTAGGTGATTGTTTTAGTCCATACAATGCTCGTTGTAATCTACATGCAGTTTCTTTTCCTGATGTAACAGAATATCCTGGTGGGATATCCATATAAATCTCTTCTTCAAGATCACCATGAAGGAAGGCATTTTTTACGTCAAGTTGGTGCAATGGCCAATCTAAATTTGCCACAAGAGATAACAAGACTCTAACGGTTTTTAGTTTAGCCACAGGTGAGAAGGTTTCTTGATAATCTATCCCGTGTTTCTGTGTATATCCTTTTGCTACAAGCCTCGCCTTGTATCGATCAACTAACCCATCTGCTTTATACTTAATGGAGAAAATCCACTTGCATCCTGCCATCTTCCTCCCTTGAGGCAACTCGCTTAATACCCATGTGTTATTCTTCTGTAATGCCTCAAATTCCTCTTTTATAGCTTGAGCCCATTTTGGATCAGATAAGACTTCTTCAATGCTACTTGGAATTTGACACGAGGAGAGTATTTGTGCAAATGCCCTGATAGGTTCTGATAACTTTTGAGTAGATACATAATTTGCTATTGGATACTTGGATTGTCATTCTTCTCTTTCTGGGGAGTATCGATTTGGAGGTTTGCCTCGATTGTATCTGAAAGGTAAAACATAACCAACAGATGTATCTATAGCATTAGTTTGTAAAGGTGTGCTGCGATAGCTTACCTCAGGAGTATTCTCAGCAGGAGGATCATTGGGTACTAGGGAGTTGAGGGGTACATCAACCACTTCATCTTCTGGAGATTCAATTACTACTTCAGCTTCAGTTCTTGGAAGTTCAAACTCGGGTGTAGATACTGGCTCCTCCATATGATTAGCACGATCCGAGTATGTTGGACTAGTGTCTAATATTTCAACATCAAGCCAATTTCGTTCTTCACCATAACTCTCCTTCTGAAGAGTGGAATTGGATACCGGTGATGGGAAAAACCATTCTGATTCGAGGAAAGTGACATCCATGGTAATATAGGTTCTTTTAGTAATTGGATCATAGCATCGGTAACCCTTTTTTTGTACGCCATAACCCAAGAATACACATCGGACAGCACATGGATCCAACTTAGTTCGTTGATTTTTATGGAGGTGGACAAAAGCAACACATCCAAAAATTCGGGGCGGAAGCATCAAAATAGTAGGCAAGGGAAAATGTTCAGATAGCACCTTTAATGGAGTCTGAAATTGTAAGGTTTTTGTGGGCATACGATTCAGTAGATACACCACTGTAGTAAGAGCATCACTCCAGTATTTATTAGGCATATGTGTACCGATTAGTAAGGCCCGAGCCGTTTCTAAAATATGCCGATTCTTTCTCTCCGCAGTCCCATTCTGTTGTGGGGTTTGTGAACACGAGGTTTCATAGAGAATACCATGGTTGTCCAAGTATGTCCGGAATTGTTGATTAACATATTCCCCTCTATTATCAGACCTAAGTATCTTAATTTTTTCAGAAAATTGTGTCTGAACCATGGTGTGAAACAGGTGAAATGTAGCAAATACTTCATCTTTGTGTTTGAGAAGGTAAAACCATGTCATTCGTGTACAATCATCAACAAAAATAACAAACCAACGATGACCCGATGATGTAATGACCGGGGAAGGTCCCCAAACATCAGAATGTACCAAGGCAAAAGGAGTCATACTTTTATTCATGCTCATAGGATAAGACGCCCTATGACTTTTTGCTAGGATACAAGTATCACATTTGAAATCTGAATGTGTGATATTTGAAAATAAACTGGGGAGTAGGTGCTTTAAATACCCAAACGATGGATGCCCAAATCTACGATGACATAGCCAAATCTGTCGTTCCTTGTTACCAACAGTGTTTTGCATGTGATTGGCTCTTCCTGAACTGAGGTCATCCACATAATATAGCCCCACTCTCCTAGTACCACGCCCAATGATCTCCTTGGTGAGAATATCCTGTAGAAGACAAAAAGTAGAATACATCAGTACGACACAGTTAAGATCTGAAGTGACCTGACTTACAGACATTAGTCGGTTTGACAGAGAGGGTACAAGTAAAGTATTAGATAATGATAATGAAGGAGATAAGGTCACTGTTCCAGCTCCTGTAACTGGATAAGTGACCCCATTTGCATTGGCAACACGACTCCGTCTTGGCTGAGTTGTATTGGAGAGATCATTTGGGTCAAATGTCATGTGATCTGTGGCTCCAGAGTCCAGAATCCAATCATCTTTATCACTACGAGTAGAGATGTGAAATGCTTTACTTGAAATACCTGGATCCTGGGAAGATTGGGCCTGAGAAGTAAGGGATAGTGAGGCAGTATTGGTAGCCACAGCGGCTCGCCCAGTGGTATCCCGTTTCTTCCGTGCTTGAAGATCATTCCACCATTCTGGATACCCATGTAGTTTGAAGCAGTTTTCACGAGTGTGTTTGGAGTTTCCGCAATGGCCACATTTCATGTCAAGAGATGGTGGATTTCCCGTGGATTTCTTGATACCCAAGGAGGGTCCTGTTTTTGGTGGCATTAGATTATGGTGTCCCTTGACCCCTTTAAAAGCCATAACTGCTCCGGGTGTCATATCTACACCTGTGATCATCACATTCTTCCTGACCTCTTCCCTACGGACAAATCCATAGGCTTGTTCCACCGTAGGGAATGGTTTGATCTGAAGCACATCACTTCGAGTTTTATCCAATCTATCATCAAGTCCATCGAGGAAGGTATACACTCGATCTTCCTGTACGATGGAGTTATATTTTTGTATATCGATCGCATACTCCATTGGATTAGGACGACGGAAATCAATTTCACGCCACAACCCTTGAAGGTCATTGTAGTATTTTTCAATGGAGCCACCCGCTTGCTTCGTACGAGTAACTTGACGACGAAGATCATACACTTGAGACGTGTCTGTCCCATCATAGTAAGTGGTAGCAACCGAATCCCAAACCTATTTCGCAGTTGGGAATCGAATAAAGTTTGCAATCAAGGAGGGGTCCATCGAATTGATCAACCATCCTTTGACAATGGCATTTTCAGTACGTCATCTCCTAAATGAGGGGTTGGTTTCCATAGGTTGAGGAAAATCCCCATTAATATACCCCAGTTTATCTTTGCCAGAGATATACATCTCCACCACCTGGGACCACAAGGCATAGTTGGATCCTTCCAACTTGATACTAATGGGAGCATTTGACGCTTCAGTTGGCGGAGGTTGTGAGCTGATCTAAGCTTTAGTTAGAACTTCCGTCATTTTCGCCGTCAAATCTTCCAACATGAAATTGGTAGTTAAATCTCTAGATTCCGCCATGAAATCTAATTTTTTTTTTACAAACTCACCACTATATAAATGAAAAAAAACACAACTCGTAACCCTAACCCTAATTTCTCTCGCAAGCGGCGCCTTTTCTCTCCCTGTGCGTTGAGCAGTTCCCTCGCGCAGCCCTAGAACGGCGTCCTTCTGTAACCAAGCGCAACTTTCTTCTACACGTGAGCGGCGCCCTTCTTCTGCAACGAGCAGTTAGGTCAAGATGGCCGAACCTTAGCCGGCTACAAATCCAGAAAAAGTTAACCTTCCATTTGTTCCTCCGTCTTTGGGAAAACCCTCACTGACCAGCGAGGAGTTAACAGCTCTAGGGAAGTTGTTTCGTTTTTTTGTTGTTGTTGTTCGAGCTATATCTTGCTATCTGATTTGTTGTTGTTCGAGCTATATCTTGCACCGTCTGATCTGTTGTTGTTCGAGCTATATCTTGCACTGTCTGATTTTTCCCTTCCTGTTTTTTTTTCCTTTTTTTTTGGTTTCAAATGTTGCAGAGAAACAGACACCTAATTTAGGTTAGCAATCGTTTCCATCTTTCCTTGGTTTCTTCTTCTTCTTTTTTTTTCCAGGGGGGAGGTAGATTGAAGATGGTCGCAATCGCACCCTTGTTGATTATAATATTCAACAGAATCAACTTTGCACGCACAGAGACACTCGAACTTGAATTAAAACTAAGAGCCTTGAACTCCAAAAGGATATGGAGAATCTGCAGAGACAGTTTCGTAAAGTGTTGACACACAAACACCCATCTGCTTGGAAGAAGCTGAGCAAATTGACCAAGATGACAGTTCTTGAAAAAATATGGATATGGGGTATTAGTGATCTGATCTCTGGATTTAATAGATCAAACCAATGTTTAGGAGAACAGGTAGCAACGTAGGAATTTTATTTCTTTAGAGTCATAATCTGCTCTGATACCATGTCAAATTATTCTGAGTTTATTTCTGTAATTTCTTAATTTCTGTTCTCATTCTGTACAAACAAACTCTTACTATGTATACTACGGAAACCAAATATAATTCTAACCCTAACAGTTGTTCTACTTCCCTAATTTATGATTCACTAACAACATTGTCTGCCATTTCCTAACTCCACTAACTTTGTTGTCTTCCACTTTCACTACACACGCCAACATAGAATGCCAAGAAACATATCTTCATGCACTTTGGAAGTTTCTTAGCTTCTTCAACATCCCATCTGAAATCAAAACATTCATTTATTATTATAAATCACTAGATATAAAATGCACGTTAGTGGCTAATTTATTTGATAAGTAATAAAATTTCCATAATAAAGAGAATAATGATAATTTTACAATTACATGTTGCAGAAAAAAGTGAGTAAATAACCGGCCCAGATTTTAAAAGTTCTGTTGAAAATCAACACCAACATAATAATTGAAGAAGTAGAGAAATAAATGAAGTAGTTGAAAGTTGTAGGAATAAATGAAGTAGTTGAAAGTTGTAGAAATAAATGAAGTAGTTGAAGGTTGTAGAAATAAATAAAGTAGTTGAAGGTTGTAGAAATAAATGAAGTAGTTGAAGGTTGTAGAAATAAATGAAGTAGTTGAAGGTTGTAGAAAAGAGAAGTGTGTAGATAAGATTTGTGTGGCTAGGATTATTTCTTAATTTTATATTTGTGTGGTGTAGATTACATGGTGAGGACTATAAATAGCCTACCTTGCATTTGGTTTCATCATCCCATCAAAAAAACAAATAAGTCTTTTTATTCTTAGTTTGAGTATGAGTTGAGAGCTTTCTCTTTGAGTGTTTGTATTTCTCTTCAATTTGTGAGTTGCCTTTGAAAGGTGTTATAGTGAGTATAATACAAGTAGCTTGTTTACTTGTTTAGATCTAATATTAGAAAATTTAGAGTTGTGTATTCTAAATTTTACTCAACAATTGGTATCAGAGCGAGACGGTCAGGGATCGTTCTTAGTGGAGTTATCTTGAGTGAGGAGTTTGGTACTCTACAAGTTTATTAGTCAAGCTTGTTCGATATAGTCGAAGTCTTGCCGACACGATGGGTGATCTTCAAGTAGTTGGAGGAATTAAGAAGCTCAACAACAAAAACTATAACACATGGGCAACATGTATGGAGTCTTACCTACAAGGTCAAGACTTGTGGGAGGTTGTTGGTGGTGATGAAGTTATACAACCAACAGTGGAAGATGCAAACGGCATCTTGCGGAAGTGGAAAATTAAAGCAGGCAAAGCGATGTTTGCTTTGAAGACCACAGTTGAAGAAGAAATGTTGGAGCACATTCGGGATGCAAAAACACCAAAGGAAGCATGGGACACTCTTGTTACACTCTTTTCAAAGAAGAATGATACAAGATTGCAACTTCTGGAGAATGAGTTACTATCGATGGCGCAACGCGACATGACGATTTCCCAATACTTTCACAAGGTAAAGTCGTTATGCCGCGAAATTTCAGAGTTAGATCCAAAAGCTCCTATTGGAGAAACGAGGATAAAGAGAATAATTATTCATGGTTTGAGACCCGAATATCGAGGGTTTGTTACTGCTATACAAGGATGGCCGACACAACCATCTCTTATTGAGTTTGAGAATTTATTGGCCGGTCAAGAAGCTATGGCTAAGCAAATGGGAGGAGTCTCACTGAAGGGTGAAGAAGAAGCACTCTACACTAGCAAAAGCAAAGGCACTTTCAAGCGGTACAATGAAAATAGATATAAAAATGATGGCGACAAAGGAAAAATTCCTCAAGGAAATGGAGGCTTTCGTCCAGGGGGAGCTTGGAAGAACCGCAATAACAATAGAAAATTTGACGGTGAATGTTACAATTGCGGGAAGATGGGTCACATGGCAAAAGATTGTTGGAGTAAGAAAAAGACTGTTGAAAGCAATACAGCTACTTCCAGTTCTAAGGAGCATAGCGAAGATGGTTGGGATGCCGAAGCATTATTCGCTACAGAGGAAGAAGAATTGGCTCTTACGGTGACAACATCAAAACAGATTGACTACAAGAATGACTGGATCGTAGATTCAGGTTGCTCAAATCATATGACAGGTGATAAACAGAAGTTGGAAAACATATCTGAGTACAAGGGAGGTCGTGTAGTGGTAACAGCTGATAACTCAAGGTTACCGATAGCCCACATCGGTAAGACGATAGTTACACCTCGATATAGTACTAACCAAGTACCACTTCAAGATGTTTATCATGTCCCAGGAATGAAGAAAAATTTGCTATCTGTGGCTCAGTTAACATCATCAGGCCACTATGTCTTGTTCGGTCCCCAAGATGTGAAGGTGTATCGTGATCTCAAAATCTCAGAAACACCAACAATGGAGGGGCAACGATTGGAATCAGTCTATGTAATGTCACAATCTGCATATGTAGACAAGACAAGAAGAAATGAGACAGCAGATCTATGGCATATGCGGTTAGGTCACGTTAGCTATTCCAAGCTAAGTGTGATGGTGAAGAAGTCGATGCTTAAAGGGCTTCCTCAATTAGACGTGCGAACAGACACGGTCTGTGCAGGATGCCAATATGGTAAAGCTCATCAATTGCCATATGAAGAATCAAAGTTTAAAGCAAAAGAACCATTAGAGTTAGTTCACTCTGATGTATTCGGTCCTGTTAAGCAACCATCAATTGGCGGTATGCGATACATGGTGACATTTATTGATGACTTCTCAAGGTATGTGTGGATTTTCTTTATGAAAGAAAAATCTGACGTATTCTCAAAGTTTAAAGAGTTTAGAGAGTCAACTGAAGGAGAAGTTGGAAAGAAGATCTGATGCTTGCGCACAGACAACGGTGGAGAATATAGCTCAAGCGAGTTCTCTCAATACCTAAGGGAATGTCGAATACGTCATCAGTACACTTGTGCTAACACGCCACAACAAAATGGTGTAGTAGAGAGAAAGAACCGTCATCTTGCTGAAATTTTTCGGAGTATGCTACATGAAAAGAATGTACCTGGGAGGTTTTGGGCTGAAGCGATGAGGACTGCAGCCTTTGTGATCAACAGACTTCCTCAACCAAGGTTAGAATTTATTTCACCCTTTGAGAAACTATGGAATATGAAACCTACAGTTAGCTACTTTCGAGTATTTGGCTGTGTGTGTTATGTATTTGTTCCTGATCATTTACGGAGCAAATTTGACAAGAAAGCTGTTAGATGTATCTTTGTGGGATACGACAGCCAGAGAAAAGGGTGGAAATGTTGTGATCCAACAAGTGGAAGATGCTACACTTCAAGAGATGTGGTATTCGATGAAGCATCTTCTTGGTGGTCATCAGAGAAGGAAGCATTGCCAGACTCAAGAGAATTTGGAGATAAGCTGCAACAAAAGATGGAGGAGCATACTATTCAATTCCAACCAAGTTTAGATGAATCCAAAGATCCAGACGATGATGGTGCCGAACAAAGAGTATCTCCAAATCCTTGGCAAACTGGCATATATCAACAACTAAATGAAGAAGATGGGCCTAGTGAAATAGAAGAATCCACTCCACAATCTCAACTCCGTAGGTCAATAAGAACACGAAGGCCAAATCCCAAATATGCCAATGCAGCCATAATTGAAGAAGCAATAGAACCTGAGACGTTTGAAAAAGCATCCCAAAGATCTGAGTGGGTGATAGCTATGAAAGAAGAGATTGATGCACTTCAGCAAAATCAAACTTGGGATCTGGTGCGAAAGCCAAGAGATGTGAAACCCATATCCTGCAAATGGGTTTATAAAATAAAGCGCAAACCAGATGGGTCAATCGAGAGGTACAAGGCACGATTGGTAGCTCGTGGTTTCTCTCAACAGTATGAACTAGACTATGATGAAACGTTTAGTCCAGTGGCGAAACTTACAACTGTTCGAGTCCTACTTGCACTTGCAGCCAACAAAGATTGGAAGTTATGGCAGATGGATGTGAAGAATGCTTTTCTTCATGGAGAGTTGGATCGGGAGATCTACATGATCCAACCAATGGGTTTTCAAAGCCAAGATCATCCTGAATATGTGTGTAAGCTACGAAAAGCACTCTACGGATTGAAACAAGCACCCAGGGCATGGTATGGTAAGATTGCTGAATTTCTAACACAAAGTGGTTATTCAGTAACACCTGCAGATTCCAGCTTGTTTGTTAAAGCCAATGAAGGAAAGCTAGCTATTATACTAGTATATGTGGATGACTTAATCATAACCGGTGATGATGAGGCAGAAATTCTTCGAACTAAGGACAATTTGTCAGTCCGTTTCCAGATGAAAGAACTTGGCCAGCTCAAGCACTTCCTTGGTTTAGAGGTTGATCGCACACAAGAAGGAATATTTCTTTGTCAGCAAAAATATTCCAAAGATTTAATAAAGCGATTCGGAATGCTTGAATGCAAACCAATTTCAACGTCGATGGAGCCAAATACCAACATGTGTGCACATGAAGGAAAAGATTTGGAAGATGCAACAATGTATCGAAAATTGGTAGACAGTTTGATCTACTTAACATTAACTCGGCCTGACATTTCTTATGCAGTTAGTGTAATGAGTCGGTACATGCAAAATCCAAAGAAGCCACATTTGGAAGCAGTTCGAAGAATATTGAGATATGTGAAGAGTACAATTGACTATGGTCTTTTGTATAAGAAATGTGGAGACAATAAGTTAGTTGGTTACTGTGATGCTGACTATGCAGGAGATCATGACACCAGGAGATCAACAACTGGGTATGTGTTTAAGCTTGGTTTTGGAACAATTTCTTGGTGTAGCAAGAGACAGTCGACCAGTATCATTATCAACCACTGAAGTGAGTATCGAGCAATGACAATGGCAAACAAGAAAGTGTATATGGTTAATACAACTAATGAATAATCTACATCAGCAAGTAGATTATGCAATACCGTTGTACTGTGACAATCAATCGGCAATTCGTTTGGCAGAGAATCCGGTCTTTCATGCAAGAACTAAGCATGTTGAAGTACATTATCACTTTATCAGAGAAAAGGTTCTGCAAGAAGAAATTGAAATGAGGCAAATCAAGACAGATGATCAAGTTGCAGACTTGTTCACAAAAAGCTTAAGCGTTGGCAAGTTCGAAATGTTTCGCCGTCAGCTTAACACAGTAAAAATAGTGAGAGTTGGTGTTGAGGGGGAGTGTTGAAAATCAACACCAACATAATAATTGAAGAAGTAGAGAAATAAATGAAGTAGTTGAAAGTTGTAGGAATAAATGAAGTAGTTGAAAGTTGTAGAAATAAATGAAGTAGTTGAAGGTTGTAGAAATAAATGAAGTAGTTGAAGGTTGTAGAAATAAATGAAGTAGTTGAAGGTTGTAGAAATAAATGAAGTAGTTGAAGGTTGTAGAAATAAATGAAGTAGTTGAAGGTTGTAGAAAAGAGAAGTGTGTAGATAAGATTTGTGTGGCTAGGATTATTTCTTAATTTTATATTTGTGTGGTGTAGATTACATGGTGAGGACTATAAATAGCCTACCTTGCATTTGGTTTCATCATCCCATCAAAAAAACAAATAAGTCTTTGTATTCTTAGTTTGAGTGTGAGTTGAGAGCTTTCTCTTTGAGTGTTTGTATTTCTCTTCAATTTATGAGTTGCCTTTGAAAGGTGTTATAGTGAGTATAATACAAGTAGCTTGTTTACTTGTTTAGATCTAATATTAGAAAATTTAGAGTTGTGTATTCTAAATTTTACTCAACAAGTTCAGACTTAAAGCTGGCAATAAAAAGTAGGAATATCATCATCTCTATCTGAGTATGATTATAGCAGACCCGCAGTCTAACATTATTCTGGAGACACATCAGATGAAGAATATGATACGGGTTACGATCCATTTTTCAAAGAAAGAAAGTATGTTAAAATGGTATGCTTAGTCTTTTTTTTTCAACAGTGAATATTGATATGAAAAAAAAAGCATAGCCTTTCTTTCTCGTCCAAACACTGTAACAATTTAAATATTATTAACATAACATGATTATTTTTCATTGATGATAAATTTATCTAATAATAATGACACTATAATTTAATTAATTATATGTATATAATAAATAATTCATATATTTTTAAATATATAGATATGTAAGTGTACAATTATTTTAAAAAAATATTATCTTAAAAATAATTATATTGGTATTTTTTTAAATAAAAAAATCTATATATATATATATATATCAAATTTTAAATAAATTTCAAATGATATGTAACGATATTTTTAGTAATTATATTCGAATTCACGTAAATTTATCAAATAAAAAATTATTATATCAATTATGGTTATATATATTGTGATATATATTAATTATTTTTTAAATAATATATAAGAGTAGAAATACTAATTTTTTTATATTACAATAATATATGTTTTGTGTAAACATTGAGAAAGGATAATTTCGATATATATGAGTTATGGAAATCAATTAATAAAGCAAAGTAAAAAATAAGATAAAATATTTATTTAAAAAAAAGAATTAAAACAAATATAGGAAAAAAATTGTGGTTATAATTTAAGTCTATTTTTTTTTTTTTGTCTCTTATATTGATTGAACATTTGTGCCGTGACCATGACCATATATACACTCAACAGCATCAGTAAATTGCTTCAGCTCTTGATAAGATCCATAGATATCATAAACGTCATCAATTATTAGAATGAAATTGATGGCTTTTGTGAGCCATTTTCTGAAACTTCAATGGTGTTCACAAAAACTAAGCCCCACAGAAGATAAGAAACTCTCTACCAATCTATCTCTTACAAAGCTCAAGTGAGTCGTCAATCGCAAATTCGTCCACCACCTAAAAATGAGGACAAGCGCAAATGAAACAAAATTATTATTAATGTAAACATCACAATCTTTGCGTCTAAGTTGACGCTATTTTAATGACCGTTGGAACATAAGAGCTGCATATGACCGAGACTAATTAATCATCGTTATTGACAAATATATATATGCTTTTATTACCTGCATCGTCGATTCGATTTATATATATATATATATATTGTAGAATGTTCTATAATGTTCAGAAAAACTAAGCCTCACAGAACATAAAAAACTCTCAACCAATCTATCTCTTGCAAAGTTCAAGTGAGTTGTCAATCCCAAATTCGTCCACCACCTAAAAATAAGGACACGCGTAAATGAAACAAAATTATTTCTAATGTAAACATCACAATGTTTGCGTCAAGGTTGACGCTATTTTAATGACCACTTAAAAACTTACAAAAAATAAAAATAAAAAACACAAGGCTGGTTTAAAAATGTACCAAATATATATATATATATATATATATATATATATATATATATGGAAAATACATTGGGTAAAAAAATAATTTCTTAATTATTTGTATTATTTTATTTTTTAACTACCCTTTAAAAATATATATATTTTATGTTATATAAAAAAATTATATTTATTGTAATTTTGAATAAAAAATATTATATATTTACATTTTGTATTTATAAAAAAATTTACTATATGTAACTAAATAAAAAATTAATTACATAATATAATCTTTTTTTAATATTGAGTTTTATTTTTAATTTTTTTTTTAAATTATATTTTTAAAGAAATAAAAATAAAATTAAGTGAATAAATGAGAGTAAAACTTACAAATAGAAAACAAGATTCGCACCTTTGAGCACGACAAACATTCCGAGAAATCGTGAGTCAATTGTCAATATCGTTGTACACAATCCCATACCACGTGAAAATTGGCCACACGTACATCATGGTTTCATGGTTGCGAAAAATAAAATATTATTATTATATATCACAAGTCAAAAGTACAAATAATTAGAAAAAGAAATCACAAATACATAAAACATATAAATTTATATTCTTTTACATTCAAAATATTTATAATACTATTTTTTTATAATTATGTTAATAAAATTATTTAAATTAATATATAATTTATAAATATATTATTAGGTAATATATTTATTTTTATCTCATATTTTGTATTAATACTTGATTTAAAATACTGATATTACTTCTAAGAAAATATAAATAATCTTAAATTATTTAAATTTGATAAGTATATCGTAGTGTTAATTATCGAGAAATTTGTTATTATTATGCAATTTTTGATTTAAAAAAATAATGTATTGTTCGTTGATCATTCAAACTGTTTAACAAATAGTTTAAATAATACAAATAATTGAAAAATAATATATTAATTAATAGCAAAAAATTACCATAATGTTATTCTATGTTATTCAAGATCATTATATTTTTCTTCTAATGTTATAATACAAACTTACATATATAATACAAAAAAATTATACACATAAATAATAACACATAATAACAGAAAAATATGAATAATAAGTGAGTAGGATTAATAGAAATACTTACAAGAGTAAATGAAGTGATAAAATAAAAGAAATAAAGAAAAAATTATGTTTTGTAAGTGAGAAATAGGTATAATATTTTTTGAGTATTTTGCTCAAAAAAATAGGGGATCTAAAAGATTAGTTAGAGAGGAAGAAAATACACTAACTGGTGCTGGAATTAGTGGTGGTAGGTGGCCAAAAAATGAGAAAGAGTGGATGAGGTTTTGGGTTTTTGAGAGTTATGCAACGCTTGTAATAGTTTTGTTTGGAGAAGAAAGAAGAAAAAAGAATTTATCTACGTGTGTAGCGTCGGTTCTACGTGTGAACCGAGGCTATTCACGTAACATAGCGTCGGTTGACACCTAGAACCGACGCTACGTCCACGTGTAGTTTCGGTTCGACATGTTAACCGACGATATGTCCTACGTGGATAGCGTCGGTTCTACACTGAACCAACTTTAAATTCATTATAAGTCAGTTTTTTCCAAAAATCGACTTTATATATCGACTTAAATACTCATTTTTGTAGTAGTATTGACCGCACATGTGCCCATCTATTTCAAAGTTGACCAATATATATGAAGATTGTATAACATGGATATGGATTTTTAAATTGACATGAGCATGCATGAGATACAATAATATCAGATTTTATAAATAAATTATCTCCTTATTATATCACTTATACTTATGATATTGGTCACGCATGAGTTTTATTGATATGCAACATGTATAATACTATTTGTTAAGATATTACTTAGAGTAAACTCCTTTTGAGCTAGTCGTAGCTCACCCCATTTCCCTATTAACTTTCCAGATTATGTTTCGGTAAGACGACTAGTGCTTCAACATTGAAAAAGAAGTAGAATCTAGGTTTACTTTTATCTTGTTAAATTCATTTATATCCTGTATTATTGGAGACATCGTGGAGATTTATGTAGAATGGTTTATATAAAAATCTTTCATTGTTTTCTTAGGCAATTCTTGTTGTTTCCTAATTTAAATAGTTTTTTGTACTTTTTAAATATGATATATCTCGAATTTAATATAATTTTTATTAAAAAGTATTTTTAATTTTTCAATAAACATGATTAAAATTTCTATCTCACACATCTATTTTCTAGGACGTTATAATGCCTAACATCTTTCAAGTCACATACAGACCTTTTAACTTATTCTTCATTGCACGTTTACCATCAATATCATAAGATTGGTCATCACCAAGGTATATCTAACACCTAAGACTCTTGCTAATCGCATATGCCATAAGTGAGTAGTGTTTAAATTTTGATCTGAAAAGGACGAAATCGAAACACTACCAATGATAATGCTACCCTGACGTGATAATTTCCCTTTAATAAAAACCAAAACATCCTTACTAACTCTTAAAACTCCATCTTCAGTTATATAGTTGTAGCCTTGTGAATCAAGAGTATCCAGAGATATCAAGTTCTCTTTCAAATATGGATCATGAAAAACATTTTTTAAGGTCCTAACAATACCATCATGCATCTTAATTCGAATAGTACCAATACCAATAACCTTACAGGACACATTGTTTTCCATCGAGACAATACCTCATCAATAGACTGTTAAGAAGATAACTAATCTCTACTAGGACACTTATGATAAGTGTAACCTGAATTAAGAATCCAAACATATCAAGAAGATCCAATAGATATTGATAGAACAATCTCACCATCGAAATCAGAACTATCTATAACATCGGTAACATCACTAGTACCAGAAGACGTTATGATAGATTTTTCTTTACCTTTGAGTTTTGGGTAATTTACTTTCACGTGTCATTCTCGACGGTAATAATTGAATTTATCTTTTCTTTTTCTAGATTTGGATCTATATTTGCCTATATTATTGCTTGAACCTTTTTCTTGAGTTATACCATTGACAAATAAACCACTATTACTATCGTTATTACCAATAGATATATTTTTCTTTCACTCTTTAAAATTAAAAGCTGCTTTGACATTCTTCAAAGAAATAGTGTCTTGTCTCTATAGCATGTAATCAAAAAAATGTTCAAACAAATAAGGTAGAGAACATAATAAAACTAAGGAATAATCCTCATCATCAATTTTAAGACCACCATTTTTCAAATCACATATAATTTTAGTGAATTCATCAAGGCGATCATGTAAAAGTGTACCTTCTCACATTCTAAAATTATAAAAGCGCTGCTTCAAATGTAATTAACTTGTCAAAAACTTGATCATATACACATTCTCCATTTTAAGCCATAACCTAGAGGAAGATTTCTCTTTACCAACCTCGCATAGTATCTCATTAGATAAGAATAATTGCATTGAATTGAGAGCATTTTCCATAATTACATCTTTTTTTATCAATCAATTTTTCTAATAATTTATCTTAGCCTTCAACTATTTTAACGAATCCTTCTATAACTTGTATCTTCATTGGTCAAAGACTAAAATCATTCCTACCATTGAATTTCTCAATTTCATATTTTTCCTTCGTGACAGAAAACCCAAAATTATATCAACATAAGCACAACCTAGAAATGAAACTTACCAAATAATTAGAAGCTAAAATATATCCAAAAGAACAAACATGCCTAGTCCCAATAAACAATAGAATAAACTAAAACTCTTATATCAATTTTTTATAAATTAGTACTAACAAAAAACAAAGTTTAAGTCTAATTTAGTTGCACAAATTAATAATTATGGGTAACAAAAAAATAATAAGCAATTAGAAAAATTAATAACACCTAAAGATTTAAGTGATTTAATTTTTCAATGTTAAGTCTACTCCATAAACGACGATACATCGAAAATATCCATTATCAAAATCCAAATATAAAGTACAAATACCAATAATCAAAATACATCATAAAACTAAATCCCATAGGACCCACAAAAAAATATCTTCTTCAAATCAAACGTAGTAAAACGAAAAGGCAAGATAAATTAGTTTTTCAATTAGGGCTATTTTAATTTAGCCCAATTAGAAACCAAAAAATATATTACATGAAGTTAAAATTATCAAATTGCCATCCCTCTAAAAAATATGTTTCGTGACACCTCAAATAATAGAAAGATTGCCTCGGCCTCAAACGGTAAAAAGTTTTGTGTTATTAGCCATTCATTCCAGTCCCCAAATTAAGTTATCAAGTGAGCAACAATCGAAGTAGGAGTCAAAACTCTAAGTGACATCACGTAGTTACCCAACATTCCTAGTAGCCAATTATCATTGTAGACAGAGATATGACATCCATTACTTACTACCTATCACAACCCTTTTAAAAGGAGGTCTTGACCCCAAAATAGGCTCTTCCAAATAAAAGAAGAGTTGCCTACCATAGAAACATTTAAAAAGTCCGACCATGTCATATATTTTGCTTGAATAACTCAAGTTGTAAGAGAGTTTTGATTTTTCAATAAAAACCTTCATTAAATAAACATTCTTCTCTTGTTTCAATCCCAATTTAATTAACAAACCTTGAAGTCATATCATCTTTTTACTAGCTTCAGTCATTGCTACATACTCGGGCTTTGTAGTGGATAAAGTGACAATCTTCTATATTTGTAACATCTAACTAATAGTTGTAATTCCAAAAGTAAATATATAATCGGTTGTGCTTCTTCGGTGATCACCTTAAATCCAAAGTCTGCGTCTACGTAGCCTTGTAATTTTAACTCTCCTTTACTAAAGAACAAAAACTTCTTTGTGGTGCCTCATAGATACCTTAAAATCCACTTGACTACTTCCTAATGAGATTTCCCTAAATTTGACATAAACCTGCTAACAACTTCCACTATATGGCCAATGTCTAGTCTCATACACACCATTGCGTACATTAAACTTCCAATAGCTTAGGCATAAGGAACCTTAGCCATGAATTTTCTCTCTTCCTTCGTCTGAGGGGACAGATCCTTGGATAGACAAAAATGATTGGCCAAGAGTGTGCTAACTGGCTTGGTGTCGCCCATGTTGAATGTCTATAAAACATGATTGATGTACTCTGCTTGAGATAACTACAAATATCCTATCTTCTTATCTCTTATAATCTTCTTTGCTGGACCCAAGTCTTTCAAGTCAAACTCCTTTGACAATTGCAATTCCAACCTTCTAATATCATTCATATATGAACTTGCTACTAACATATCATCAACATAAATTAGTAAAATTATATAACTAGTCCTATATCTCTTGAAGTAGCAACTTTGGTCAGCGTTGCACTTCTGGAAACTTTCCTTGTGAATGAAGCTGTCAAACTTTATGTACCACTATCTTGGGGCTTGTTTCAGCTTATACAAACTCTTCTTAAGTCTGCACATTTTTCCTTCTTTCTGAGAAACCTTCTAGCTGGTACATATATATCTCATCATCTAAGTCTCTATGAAGGAATGTAGTCTTCACATACAACTATTCAAGATGAAAATATTCAATGACTATAATACTCAACACTGATTTGACAATATTGAGCTTCATAATGGGAGAATTCTTTTTGGTGTAGTTAACTCTTTTCTTCTACTGAAATCCTTTGATAACTAGTCGGGCTTTGTATCTCTTAGAACCATCATTCTCCTCTTTCACCCAATAAACCCATTTGTTGTGAAGTGCCTTCTTCCTCATGAGTAACTTAGCTAGTTCCCATGTCTGGTTGGAGATGAGATATTTCATTTTTTCTTTCATGGCAAGTTCCCACTTATTGGCATCTCAAATCTGACAAGCTTTATCATAGCATTCAGGCTTTTCTCCATCAGTCAACAACATATAGTTCATGTATCTTATGTTAGGCACATGAGGTCAAGAATACTTTCTCAATACAAGAGCTAGAGTAGAAGGCTAGGGTATGTTATACTACTGCGCATTGCTCTATCCAATGGGTTCCTCTAGCTGAGGAGTTGTTACAATTGGTTCCGTCATGGGACTATCTGGGACATCATCTGCATCTATAATTATTGACTCATTCTGCTCTAAGTTGTTGGTATCTATTTTATGCCTATCCTTATACATCACCCTTTTTTTGAAAATCACATCTCTATTACAGATTATTTTCTTATTTTCGTCATCCCAAATGTGGTAGCCAAACTCATCCTCACCATAGTCGATGAAGGTGCATTTCTTGGATTTAGGATCAAGCTTATTCCTACCTTGATCACTGATATGCACAAATTCTACACAACTGAAAACATAAGATGTGATAATTTTACCTATTTTATGCTCCATATCACCTATGGTATTCTGTGCTCTAATGGAACAAATAGACCTCGATTGATTAAGTAAGTTATCGTGTTGACTGCTTTTCCCCAGAACTCTTTTGGTAGATCTAACTGTATATGAATGCTTCTGGCTCTTTCTGTCAACATTCAGTTCATATGCTTAGCTACATCATTGTGTTAAGGCATTCCTGGCACAGAGTTCTCCATTCTGATCCCACACTTATAGCAAAAATATTTGAATCTATTGTCTTCATGTTCACCATCATTTTCGGTTATGAGCTTTTTGATCTACAAACCTGTCTCATTTTCAATCATAGCTTTCCTTTTCCTGAAAGCCTCAAACACTTCAAACTTATGATTTAGAAAGTATACTCATACCTTCTGAGAGTGATCATCGATGAAAGTCACGAGGTAGTGTTTCCCACCAATGGATGAGACAGTCGTTGGTCCCCAACATCAGAGTGAATGAGCTCTAGCCTTTCCTTCTATAGGGTTCTACCACTTGTCTAAAAGCTAAATCTCTTTTGCCTTCCAAGTATGCAATCTTTGCACATGTATATCTTCGCTGGCTATAGACCTAGAAGTTTTTCCTTTGAGTGCATAATCTTCATCCCTTTTCTCACTCATGTGGCCTAGTCTCTGGTGCCACATATTTGGCATTTCATTGCCTGCTGCAACTACAATCATGTAAAGAGTGCCACTCTTTTTTCTTTAGGCAACCATCATTACACCCTTTGAAATCTTCCAATAATTACCATGGAGGATCGTAGTGTAGCCTTCACTAGCCAACTACCCTACTAAGATTAAGTTCTTTCTTAGGTCATAAATATGCCTAACATCCTTTAATTCCCAAACAGACCCATTCAACTTAATCTTCACTACACATTTGCTAATAATAGCACACAGTTAATCATCACCAAGATATACCTTCCAAGGTTTCTAGGGACATATTTCTCAAAAAATTATTTCTATGAAGTAGCATGGAACAATGCTCCATAGTCTAACACCCAAGATTCTTCCCTGCTTTCCAAAGAGCATATCAATGTATCATCTCCTTCTAACGTGGAAGTAACATTTTCCTCTACCTTTGCTTCATAGTCCATTAGTGCACTCTTGCATTGATTTTGTAATGCTTGGTTCTTTCATAATTCCAAAACTCGACAATCTTCAAACTATGGGAATTATTGGGATTCCTATATTTGGATCTCTTGTTCTTTGATCTACCTCGATAGTTTGTTTTTCCACGTTCATTCCCCTTGGTTGAATTTCTTCCTCTTGATTATGTATGCAAAACTAAAGAGATTCACAATTCATCCAACTCTTTACGTCAAATCCTTTATTAAGAACCAAATCATGAATATCGTCAAATTTCAACTTATTGCTTCCTGAAGAGCTACGCAAAATGGTGACACTATCATTACAACTTCCTGTTAGAGAAGACAGAAGTATCAATGCTCATACTTCTTCATCAAATTCAATTCCAACCAAACTCAAATGGGTTGAGTTTATTGAGATATTGAGCTATCTATGCACCTTCCGTCATCCACATATTGAATAAACGCCTTATCAGGTGCATTTTGTTTGAGGTCGATGGCTTCTCATACATATTGGATAGAGCCGCCATAAGACTTATCGTGGTCTTTTCCTTTGCTATGTTGAAAGCAAAATTTTGAGATGATGTCAATCGAATAACTCCAAGGGCTTATCTGTATTTTCCAAAACTCAAAATCTGTGCTATCAAATTTCTCAAATTTCACATTTCTTTCATCTACGGTCATTACTCCTACTCAAATCTAACTTCCCCTGCATCGTTTTTGACTATTTTTATGAACCATCGTGTATTAGAACACCTCCATCGAAAAACCAATATCGCCAATAATTTACTATTCACACAATTCACTATTCATATGAATAGTAATATTGTAGAAAATTGACATAAATCACCACAAAATGCTCTAATACTAGTTGTTGAAAAATTATGTAAATTCTCGATAAGATGGGTTTATGAGAAAGCAAAAATAGACAAAATAATGCACAAAATTAATAACGGAGTTCGACCACTTTTGTCTACGTCTTCAGATCTATTTCAGATCTATTGCAGATCTTTTTAATAAAAAAAGAAATTATACAAAGTATTTACAACACTCACAACTCTATTACACCAAAAAAATTGCTCTCAATTTTCTCTCAATCGTCGGAGGGAGGGAGAGAACAATCATACTTGGTTGCCTGTGCCAAAAAGGGTACTATCATCTACAAAATTAGGTGTGAAATTAGAGGTCCTCTACATGAAACTTTATTGCCATCGATGATACTTCTCGTTACAACTTGCTTAATAAGGCCAAAGAATCTTTCAGTATATATTAGAAATAAATATGGTGGGAGATGGTCACCTGACATAGTCCTCGTTGGGAAGATGATTTTTTGATTGGCATTCCATTAATAAGCAACGATAAGGACATAAATTAAATGCAGCGCATCACCAAAGACATCCAATCACCATTGAAGCCCATACGAAACGTGACTCCCTGTAAGAAGGCCCATTCAACCTGATCATATGCCTTTACTCATATATATCTTTAATGTCATAGTATGTAAATTCATGTTCCTATTCATGGAGTGGATAACTTCTTTAGCGTAGATAATATTGTGAACAATCTTATGTTTAGGCACAAAAATGTTCTATTCTTAGTGATAATCATCTTCATACTATTAACAATAGTCTTTGATATAATTAAAATTTGTGTTTAAGAAAAATGCATCTCGTACTTCTTGTACCTACTACAAATCCTTCTCTTTTTTTCCTCACCGTACTACATATCCCTCGAAGATGCAAAATTATAACAAGCATATATAATTAGACATGGCTAAAGTGTTTCCCTCGTATCCAAATTTTAAAAATAAATTCACAAATAGTTTTTCAAAGTTTTAAAACATATAATTTGGTCCCTAAATTTTTAAAACATTACACATAAATCTTTAAATTTTTAAATTATATGATTTAATCTCCAATTTCTTAAAACTTTACACTTAAATTTTTAATTTTTAATTTAAAAATATATTTTTTAATAACGAAACTATGATATATATTTTTCTTTTTTTTTACACATTGAAAAGGTCCTACTTAGTTAATAAGATGATTTTTTTTACATATAATAATATTTAGTGTGATTGAATATGTGATTGGAAAAGTGAATCTTGTTATTGTACTACCACGTGAAACAAACTTAATATATGTAATCGGATATGAAAGAACCATGCATAATTCTCATGTAACTAATTTTCAAAATGGAAAAGCTAATTATGCATATATGTAAAGTATATATAGCTCAATAGTACTTATCTTCTCCAATTGGAGTATCATATTTAAATCCTACTAAATGCGGTGTTATTATTTTATAAAATTAAATATCTAGTAACGCATTTATTAGTATATATATCCATACAAGCTAGACAAGTTTTTATTCTATTGAGAATGACATTGAGAGGATCAACAAGCACAAACAATAACTTATTCTGAGACCGCCCATCCTGAATGCCAAAACCATCTTCAAATTGGTAGAGACTATGCGCAACGCGTGCCATATTTGTGACAATATTGACAAATGAAGTTTGATATTGAGACGACATTTGGTGTTGGAAACATATCTTATTGATCTTCTTCCAAGCTTTGGTGATCATGTCTTTAATGTGCTTTCTTGCTACTTCCTCATCTACTTTCATTTCTTCCATATAACATTGGATAGCTGAAGTAGCATCACCTCTCTCTTTTTCAGCCTGAATATTAATCCATATATGTGAAACAAAGCAGAGCAAAAAGAACATTATTATCATAACAGAACAATATTTGAATATTTGAATGTGATTGATAAATTTTTAGTTGCTATGATAATTATAATATTTGTTAAGAAGAAAATAACAATTCCCTTATTATTTTACTTGTATGGGATGACTATTTATTTCATTTTTAATTTTATTATCTTTTAAAAACATGTTAACAAATATTTTATTTTGTACATATTTTCAAAAACATTATTGAATTTTCATTTTTTTAACTATGGATAGTTACTAAAGTACATGTTATACCTCTAAAAAAAGCTCTAATATTACACTTAAACATGTATTAAAATAAGATTTATTTTTAAATATGTGTTCAATATTAAGTGTCCCGTGATCATAATTCAAAAATAAATAAAATAATGATTTAATATGTATAGCTTTAAATTAAAGAAAATGATATTACAACTATTATTTTTATTATTGTAACTTGAAAAGTGTATAAACTATTCTTCCTCTAATTAAAGGAAGTAATTTATATATCTTACTTTTGTTTTACCGCTTTATTTATTACTAATTATTTTAAAATATATGGATAATAGGTTTATTTTTTTATGTAACAATGATATAACTTATCAATCATATTTTTGTTTGTTTTGTATAGGCGGTACGTAAGGTGACATTTAAAATAAGATAGAAGAATTATACTTCATAATTAATTACTTTATTGTTATTATTTTTAAATAAAATTATGTTTAATGAAAAATTATAATAGAATTATACTTTAGTATATACCGTTGAAGTCCCCGTATCGTTGAGAAGTCGGATGATGAGAGATGTGACTTCTATCAGAGATCGATTTTTCTCGAGAAAAACTGTGGGTTGTTCTGTGAAACCTATCTCTATAGAAAACAATGAATGAACGAAAAGCAGAGGACCTGATGATGATATCCATGCATTGGCTAAGTACTCTTGGAAGGACGGTGTGTAACCCTTGTGATACCATTCGGCCTCTTTCTGTAATGATTTGCAAAAAAATTCGCACCGTAAAAAAAACAAAATCTAATATTAACGAGATTATTATCAAAATATATGATAATTTCTTATTTTATGTTAAATAAAATTTAAAATTAACATAATTTTTTTAATAAAAAATCGAAAGGAAAATATAGATAAAAAGAGTAACAAATACAATAAAAGTTGAGTCAGTGACATAAATGCTATTTTTCAACCAATTATATGCATCATTTGTGTTACTTCTCTGTGTCAGTAAAACGTGCACGTGTATTTGTTTATTTTAAAAAAATACTTTAAATTTTAAAATAAAAAAATTTCAATAAGCATAAGCATCAAAATTTATCAAACGAAGATAAAAATCATTTACTCAATCCAACTTTTTTTTAAAATATTTTACCGCTAAATAAAGAACTTAAAAAAAATATTGAACATGTAATTAGCAATTTACCCCCACCGACCTTTAGTTATGAAATTATAATATGATTATATTGATCAATACTAATAGAAATCTTGCCAAATTTGAGTTATATTTTAATTGAATGAATCCTATATATTGATGATCTTATTCGATCTTTCGTTCAAAAAATTCAATTTTGATATAATTTATTTTGATACATATCCATAATTAGATCTAATTTTTTTCAATTTTTTTTAAATTAAAATAATATTTAATATGCTGCATTATATATTTTAGATTAAGAAATTTAAAAAAAATATGAAAAAATTATATATTTTAAAAAAACATTTTCTTACACATTTTTTAGAAACTTTATTACTTATTTTACACAAATTATGATAAATTAAAAAATAATATTATTTATAATATATGTTAGAAAAATAAATAATTATGAATACGATAAAATTAGAATTTTTGTTTAACAAATTTTAAATAATAATAGATAGATTTATGAAAATTCTAAAAGAAAGAAAGTAGATTTATAAAAATATAAGAGATCAATTTTAAAAATAATTATTTATTATGTAAATTTTTTAAAAAAATAGTTGTAAAAATTAGAGATGTATATTGAGAATGTATTATTCTTTTAATTCTAAAATTATAGTTTTAAAAAATTTAGATTTATATTGATTAACCATAATTCAACCTGTCGAATTTGTACATGAATGATAATCTTAATTCAAAAATGATATGATCTAGAGCAAAATTACATGGAGTAAATACCTTGAAGTTTTCATCGCATAGATCTTTTTGTTATCCTTTCTTTAATGCCATAAAGATAAAAAAATTTCCACCGGTTAATACTTATATCGGCATCAATACTAGCACCAGGCACCATGGACCAACACACCAGTACCAGTGCAGCGCAACAACACCAATACCAGCACTAGAACAACGTACCAACACCAGCACCAATACTAGCGCACCAGTACCAACACCAGTAACCAGCATCCAGCGTCTAGCTACCAACGACCAGTGACCAGCGTCCAGCGTCTAGCTACCAGCGACCAATGACTAGCGTCCAGCGACCAACGACCAGTGTTCAGCGTCTAGCTACCAGCGACCAATAACCAGTGACCAGCGACCAGTGACCAACGTCTAGCGTCCAGTGACCAACTACCAACGTTCAGCGTTCAACATCCAGCGACCAACGAACCAATGAGCTTGGAAAAGGAAGAAGAGACGCGAATAGGAAGAATCACGAGAGGGAAGAGAAATTTCAGATCTGGAAAAATGAAAGCAACTGTTAGGAGAAAAAGGAAGAAAGAAAAAAAGTGGGCATGGGAGAAGGAAAAAAAAGAAAAAAAAACATGAAAAAAATTGATATAACTTATGGTCACAATTATTGATAAAAATCGAGGCCATAAACATATCCTATAACCTCGGTTTTATTAAACCATGACAAAAACCTTATGACCTCGGTTTTTATAAAAATTGAGGCCATATGTCTAAGACCATATGTATGTTTTTTAGTAGTGAAAAAAAGTAATAGAATAATAGACCAAAAGAATAACTAATATATTGTTCAATGAGTATTCTCTCTTTTATATACAATAATAAATAGCGCGAGTTTGTACATAAAATATAATTGTATTAATAAAGTTGTTTATTTTAAAAAATTATTTAAATTAATATGTAATTTATAAATAATTTGTTAGGTAATACACTTATTTTTATCTCATATTTTATGTTAATATTTTATTTAAAATATTGATATTACTTCTAAGAAAATATAAAAAATATTATCTTATTTAAATTTGATAAGTATAAAATAGTATTAATTATTGAGCAATAATTATTATTATTCTGTAATTCTTGATTTTAAAAAAATATCTTTAAACACGTTTTTTTAAATTTAATAAATATATAGATATATTTTGATATTTATTAATATACAAGAAAAAATTGAGATAATAACCAATGAACATTAAAAAACAAACAAAAATAAAAGAGATATAAGTGCTTGTTGATAATTTATTTGTGTATAAAAAAATAAATAAAAACTAAAAAAGTGAAAATTAAATAAAATGATATATAATAAAACTAACAAAATAATTATTTATAAAAAATATATTTGATTTTAGAAAATTTTGATATTTATTTGTGTGTAAAAAAGGTAAGGGAACGATATAGCGGGAGAATAATCAATATACTATTTATTAGTTTTTTTTTTATATATAGTAATAAATAATTATAAATTTTTTATTTATTTTAATTATATTTTGGTATTTATTTATATGTTAAAATAAAAAATGTATTTATTTTAAAAATATTTTAATATTTATTTATGTATATAAATAAAAATTTATTTATTTAAATAATATTTTAATATTTATTTATGTGTAAAAAAGTGATAAAATAATAGGGTGGAAGAATGTCCAAATAAAAATAGATAAGGAAAAAAAAGAAGTAAAATCAAAACTTAAAAAATATCTAAATAAAACATACAGATGAAGGAAAAAAAAAAGATGATGCATAGTGAACTACAAAACTTAGAGGTTTTTTTACATATAATGATAATATGTATTAATATTATCTAAAAAATATTTTTAATTTTTAAAATAATTTTAATATATAACCTATTATGAAAAATATGAATATAAAAATATATGATAATTTCTTACTATAAATATGTTATAATAATTTATAGATAAACTTAGGCAGTTAATTAGGTTATTTTTACATTTTTCACGTTTAGATACAACATTTTTCACATTAATGATATGTATTAATGTAATCTAAAAAAATTATTTCTTTAATTTTTTAAAATTAATTTTAATATATAACACAATATATAAAATATGAATGAAAAATATGTGACATTTGTTTATACGTTATAATTACAATTAATCTAATAATATTTTATTAAATATAATTATGTCAACGTCAATATAATTATAAATAGAATTATGCGCTTAGGTTCTTTTCACATTTCTCACATTTTGATATATAGATTTTTCAAAAATAGAAGAACTACTAGAGCTGTCAAATTATTTTTCTTTTCTTTTTTTTCCCTCTTAGACATTTGCCTCGAGTTCCATTCAATTTCTTTTAAAAAATTATCTTCTAGGTACTTTTCTACAAAATAATAAATTCTAAGAAAAATACTTTGGTTAAAATTATGGAACAAAATATCTTCGAATTTTTTTTTACTATTTTCGTGTAATATTTTTTGATTGATTTGTGTATCCACTATTACAAAAATCGGTTCCAAGTGTCAACCGATACTATCCACGTAGCGTAGCGTCGATTGACGTGGTGAATCGACGCTATCCACGTAACATAGCATCGGTTGACACGTGGAACCGACGCTATCCACGTGGATAAATTCTTTTCTCTTCTTTCTTCCCAGACAAAAACTATTTTCAGCATTGCAGAACTCTAAAAAACTGAAAACCTCCTCCACTTCTTCTCCACTCTTTCTCATTTTCCGGCCACCTACGACTACCATTTCTAGCACCGGTTAGTGAGTTTTCTTCCTCTTTAACTAATCTTTTAGATCCCTTATTATTCATATTTTTTTTTGTTATTATGTGTATAAATTTTTGTATTATATATGTAGGTTTGTATTATAACATAAGGAGAAGAATATGATGATCTTGAATAAAATAGAACAAAACCATGGTAATTTTTCTGGTATTAATTAATATTTTATTTTTCAAATATTTGTATTATTTGAATTATTTGCTAAACTGATTTTGTTTTTTTTCTGCTCGAATACAGGTTTTTATTTGAGTAAAATAGAAAATGAATAAATTAAAAAAAAATTACAACGTAAAGTCGGTTCACGTCTTGAACCGACTTTAAACTTTAAGTCATTTCATTTAAAGTCAGTTTTTAACCGACTTTAATGCCTCTTTTTGTAGTAGTGATCTATGATCCATTAAAAACATATGTCAACATATGATAAGATTGCTTAGTCCTTAAATAGATTTCAATTTAAACGTAAAATATATTGAGAACGTATTCTCTTCATAAAACAATAATGTAATAAATAAATTAAATATTAACAAATTTAAATATATCTCTTTGGAGTTTATCTATATCAATTTAACACCTATAAATAACTTTATAATATAGTTATAAAGCTAATCCATATAACTATTTTAGTTAAAACTCTTTGAGAATATTAACTAATGGTAATCACAATAAACGCACAAATAAACTTTAACATATAGTGTTGTCTATGGAAAACAAATTTGATGTTCTGACTAATTTGAGTTTATGAATAACCGAAGAACATTCATAGTATTATTCGTTTTATTCATCATATTCATCACTTATTTTCTCCTATAAACATCGTTTGATCCTCATAATTATGAGTATAGATTCTCTATGTGCATCTACAAATGTCCCATCTCTTCCCCATAAAGAGAAACTAGGTGGAATCTAAAAACACACTAACACATATTGTGCACTAGGATGATATGGCCACTCAAGAGGAGCTTGATCAGCCTATCTTGAAAGAAGTCCCCCAGAATAGGCATTTGGTCCTCTGTTTAGAAGGTGTACTCCAGTATGCAATGTAACTGGACAGAGCTAGTCAGATAGGCCAATGATATTCTATAAAAATAAAATTATTGTGTAATTCTCATGCTTAATATTTACTTATTTAATTAATTAAATTGTATTTTTAGGTTTAAATATGACATTTTTAGGTCAAAAGGTGAAAAAAGGATACAATTATAATTTTAAAAAATTTCTAGAATTTTAAAAAAAATTATGAATTTTTTAATGCAGGTAGATGCACATAAAATCAATCCAAGATACCCTAAAAATTTCAAAACAACCAATAAGAGCATGTAGTGTATCATGAAAATATCAGCTCCATATGCCACGTGTGTGTTGAGTTAGTAACCTCGTGTCCTATTTGCAAATCATCGCGAACCGCGTGGCTTTAGCTCATCCCATGTCCAACTTAGCTCCATTGGTATGCCACGTGACAAAATCTCGTTTCATCCACACATCATATGTCATGCGTATATTCTATCCATGTCTCTTTATGCCATATGGTGTGTACATAACTATCAACCCTTCATCGTTCAATCCACGCCTACCACATGTCATCCTATAGCCAATCACCCCATGTCATGTATCTACATGCTCTATTGTTGATTTTTGAATGATTCAATTACCAGAGATGAATTTGAACATTTTAAAACCCTTTTCTTCCACTTTGTTCAAATTTTCAGCCACCATTCAACATTGTCACTCACCTCCACCTTTACGAACCTCCATTTTCCACCTACCATCGATATTATTTTAAGAAAATTTCATGCATCATATATTATGAATGAAAAGAAAATGGATGTCATATTTTTATAACTTTTTTTGAATATTATTATAATATATTACTCGTTGGGAAACATTTGTATGCATACATTGAGAATTTTTATATAAATCAAATATTAAAAATATTGCAAATGACATTTGAGATTTATGCATGCATTATGAAATTTATTTTCATGGAAAGTGTTATACTTGTGTAGAGGTCTTGTGGAGTATGCTACCTATGGGCTACTGATTATAATAGACTATTTTCGATAGATAGCATACACACATTGTATTCACATGTATTTCAGAGTTTGGCCGTTAATGGGTTTTGGAGTTTGATCGCACATGGCCTCAGAGGTGGACATCTATGTGTCTCAGAGTTGACCACCCGGAGTTTACCAATACATGTGCCATATCTATCTCAGAGTATGACTATACATAGGTCAGAGGTGGACCCACATGCATATTAGAGATTGACAACACATATGCCCATCTATTAAAAAGTTGATCAATACATATGGAGATTGCATAACATGGATATGAAATTTTAAATTGACATGTTTTATATCGTATGAGCATGCACGGGGGCAGAGGTGGATACAATAATATTAGATTTTATAAATAAATTATCTCCTTATCATATCACTTATACTGATGATATTAGCCATGCATGAGTTTTATTAATATGCAACATGTATAATACTATTTGTTAAGATATTACTTAGAGTAAACTCCTTTTGAGCTAGTCATAGCTCACCCCATTTCCCTATTAACTTTCCAGATTATGTTTTGATAAGACGACTAGTGCTTCAACATTGAAAAAGAAGTAGAATCTAGGTTTACTTTTATCTTGTTAAATTCATTTATATCCTGTATTAGTGGAGACATCGTTGAGATTTATGTAGAATGGTTTATATAAAAATCTTTCATTGTTTTCTTAGGTAATTTCTTGTTGTTTCTTAATTTAAATAGTTTTTTGTACTTTTTAAATAAGATATATCTCGAATTTAATATACTTTTTATTAAAAAATATTTTTAATTTTTCAATAAACATGATATAAAACTTCTATCATTTCTACCTCACATACCTATTTTCTAGGACGTGATAATGTCTAACATCTTTCAACTCCCATATGGACCTTTCAACTTAATCTTCATTGCACCTTTACCATCAATATCATAAGATTAGTCATCACTAAGGTATATCTAACACCTAAGACTCTTGCTTACTCTCTAAAGAGCATATCAAAGCACCATATTCTCCTAAGGTGGAAGTAACATTTGCTTCTATCTTTGTCACCTGATTCTTCGGTGCATTATTGCACTAATTTTTGTAGTTTTTTTATCTTTTCGCAATTTCAACACTAAACAATACTAAAGTTATATGAATTGTTGGGATTTCTAGATTTAGACCTTCAATCCTTTGGTCTTCCACGATAATTTGATCTACCACATACATTACCTCTAGTTCTTTCTAGAGACTCTGTATGTAAAACTAAAGAGGTTGACGACCATTTCCGTTGGATTTCTTTACTGATGACTATATCTTCAACATCGTAAAATTTTAACTTATTACTTTCTATCGAGCTACTCACTGTTATAATCATAATATTCCAACTATCAAGTAAAAATAATAAAAGAATTAAGGCTTGAACTTCCTCATCAAATTCAATTTCTATTGAACTCAATTAGATTGTGATTGTATTGAGTCCATTTAGATGTTAAGTCATTAATGCACCTTTCATCATCTATAAATTTATAGCCACATTATAAGATGTAACTTATTTAAAGTTGATGACTTCTCATACATATCGAATAAAGCTACCATAAAACTTATCGTGGTCTTTTTCTTTACTATATTTAATGCAATATCGACAATTGGATGACTTTGATAGCTTATCTATAGCCCATTTTCATCCTTCATTTCCTCTAGCTTTTATCCCTAAAGAGGTTGATACATTTTTTTGATACAAATAATCTTCTTTTTACATTTTTTAGAATCCAAACTCTACATCATCAAACTTTCAAGTTTTACACTTCCTTTTCTTGCATTCATCGTTCACAATCGAATATGGTTACTTTTGTATATTAATATATTAACCTTGCTTTGATACCTGTGGTTAAGAAAATGATAATTTTATGAGCAATTAAATTTACTACAATATGAAACAATTGTTGATAAAATAATAAACAAAATTTTACTACAATTATTTCAATAAAAAAAGTAATTATAATATTTACTACCCAAAAAATAACTAACTTTTAAGAACTTTTTCTTTAAATGCTAAAAATTCTTCTTATTTAAAAAGAAATTTTAGCCTTCCATTCTTTAGTCAAAATCACCTACATTCTTTTTCTAATTTATAAGTGGACAAAAAATTCTTGGATGGTATCAAATGAACTGAATTTGTTTGATCTTTTTTTTTCTGCAATTTGGATTCCAGACCCTTGCTGATGAGATAGCTGCTTGGGCTGTTAATCAACATAAGGAGGGGAGTTTCTCTGCTCAAGTTGTTCCTCCTTGTGTTCTCGATAACATATTTAAGGAATATGTATAACTTTATAAATATATTTTTTTATATAAATAAAAAATATGATGTTCTTACAATAAACAAATGTAAGAGTGTGTTAGTGAGACAACGTTTGAATATATAGCTTAGAGAACTTTTCTATTATTATATTACTAATAATTAATGTAGTAGTTTGGTGTGAACGTTTGGGCACCACGCACTACTACAAAAAGAGGTATTTAAGTCGCTGTGTAAAGTCGGTTTTTGGAAAAAACCGACTTATAATGAATTTAAAGTCGGTTCGGTGTAAAACCAATGCTATCCACATCGGACGTAGCGTCGGTTGGCCGCATCAACCGACGCTAGCCACGTGGGTAGCGTCGGTTCTCCACGTCAACCGACGCTAGCCACGTAATATAATTAGATTTCGTGCAAATTTTACACAGAAACCATTTTCCTTCCTCTCTCCTCCAATTTCTTCCTCTCTCTCCTCCATTTTCCTACACCACGCGCCACCTTCTTTCTAAATTTCCGGCCACCTCCGACCACCATTCGTAACGTCATTTTGTAAGTTATATTTCTCTTCTCATTATCTTTCAGATCTACTATTTTTTTGAGCGAAATATTACAATTTTTTTATACCCATTTTATGTATAAATTTTTGATGTAGATATGTTTTTTATTTTGTTTGAATTATTTTATGTGGAAATAATATCTGAATGTTGTGGTTTTGATGGATTATATATAATTATTTTGCGTGGATAATAAATAATTATAGTAGAATTTTACAATTTTTTCTGTATAAATTTTTGATTTAGGTATGTTTTTTATTTTGTTTGATTTATTTTATGTGGAAATAATATCTGAAATGTTGTGGTGTTGATGGATTATATATATTTATCGTATGTGGATAATAAATAATTATCAAGTAGAATTTTGTAGTTTTCTTTGTATAAATTTTTGATGTAGATATGTTTTTTATTTTGTTTGATTTATTTTATGTGGAAATAATATCTGAAATGTTGTGGTGTTGATGAATTATATATATTTACTGTGCGTGGATAATAAATAATTATCAAGTAGAATTTTGTAGTTTTTCTGTATAAATTTTTGATGTAGATATGTTTTTTATTTTGTTTGATTTATTTTATGTGGAAATAATATCTAAAATGTTGTGGTGTTGATGGATTATATATATTTACTGTGCGTGGATAATAAATAATTATCAAGTAGAATTTTGTAGTTTTTATGTATAAATTTTTGATGTAGATATGTTTTTTATTTTGTTTGACTTATTTTATGTGGAAATAATATCTGAAATGTTGTGGTTTTGATGGATTATATATATTTACTGTGCGTGGATAATAAATAATTATCAAGTAGAATTTTTGACATATTAATATTCAGTTTGTTTTATTTTGCTTGTATAGAAATGGTTTTGTAAAATGATTAAAATGATAATTGTTTTGCATTATGTATGTTTTGATATATATTCTAATAATTAAGAAATTTATATATAATAATACTTCAAATATATTCATTGTATACATAATTAAGTAATATGTTTATCTGATGTCATTAATAGAAAATGGACAAATCTTGGATGTCAAAGTGTAGAATTGAGCAAGACTATATTGTTGTAATAACTCTTATATATATGTATGTTCCTAAAATTATCAATTAATTTATATTTCTTCATTGTTTGCAGATATTTCATGGATATTCGAACAACAGAGATTGTAGATCCAAATGATCCATTGGGGTATTTGAAAAGAAGGGGTTGGGCGATTATACCTGATGCTCCACTTAACCCAGATGATAGAATACCTGTTCTATTTGATGCTACTGGTAATCCAATAGGGGAAAATGGTCAACAATTAAAATCCTCTATTGGTCGACTTGCAAAGTCCAGTATACCAATCAATATAAATGATTGGTCTGAGGTTGACGAAGTAGAAAAGTTCAAAATATGGATAACCATTTGTGTAAGTCTCTTATATTTTATAATCAATATATATATATTATATTAGGTGTATATCTAATCTTTTGTACTGTGTTTTTACAGAATCGTTATAAAGTCGATGACAGTTGGAAGGGCAAGTGTTATAAAATTGCAAATAAGGCGTGGAAGGAATACAAGACTTCCAGATTGGCAAGAAATTATGTGTTTCCATATTTGGAAACACTTGATGAGAATGAAATCTACAAAATTCCTGAAGGACATCCCTGGATTACATCTCAAGTTTGGAAAGAATTTGTGGATTATAGACGTACAGATGAATTTCAAATTATTAGAGAAGATCATCAGAATGTACAAATGCATAACATTCTTCCTAACCGTACTGGGAGGTCTTCAAATCCTGAAGTTAGATATAGAATGGTATTATTAATTTGTCTTAATTTATAAATATTTTTATATTTATTTTCCTCAATTTAATTTCATGTTATTGTTAATAAAATTTTCATAATTTATGTAGGAAGCTGAATTGGGTATATCAAGCTAACCGAATTATACATAGAAACAAAGACCCCCAAAATGAAGAATTCAAGACCGATGACTCAACGAGGAGAAGAACAATTAAATAAGTTGGTTAGTAATTTTGGTTGATAAAAAGTCTTAATGATATTTAATAATTGATATAATAATGAATGATATGTTTGATGACTTTATTATTTGTAGAGAGCCGTTCAAGAAAAAATATCCAGGGGTGAAATAATCGAAGAGCCTGGAAGAGATGCTTTATATCATGCATTCAGCTGTGAACATCCTGGTCATGTTAGGGGAGGTAGCCAATATGATGGTTCTATGGAGTATTTTAACATTCCAAAACAAAAGCCTCAGACGGTAAGTAAGGAGAAGTATACTAAAATTGAAGAAGAATTCAACTCCTTTAAGGCTTCAGTTATGAGTGAGATTGCCACTCTAAAAGAACACCAATCACAACAAATGTCAGCCATGGCATCATGCTACAACCAGGGCATGCCATATTGGCCAAGCATGTAGCCATCCATGCCAGGCATACCACCTTCCACGCCAATCATGCCACAATTCATGCCAAGCATGCCACCATACATGACAGGCTTGCCACCATACATGACAGGCATGCCACCCATGCAATCTCATTGTGCTCAAACTACATCCAGTATGGGATATAGCCATCCTATTGGACCTCACTATATGCCAGGAATGCATATGCAATCAAGTAGTGGTTCGTTTTCTCCGATGCAATCTGCACATTCTTACCATAAATCAAACCAAGATGAACATCTTGGTGAGAATGTACATCCAATAGCTACCCCACATAAGAGTCCTCTTTTATTTGATGAATCATATGTGGTAAGATTTTAATTTCTGTTGTATATAATCTATTATTTTTAAATTCTTATTATATGTTGTATTTTTTTAACACTTAAATTTTTTACAGAATATGAAATGTTTGTTGAAACATCCTTCGTCAACGGACTATGTTTCTATTGGAACGGTACAACAATTGAGCGATGATCGGATGATTCATAATCAATATTTGTCTAATCATTGGCGAATAGTAATTGACCAATCATTGTTTCATGATTGTCCACTACCTGTGCCTTCTGATGCTACCACAGTCCAAGAGGCGGTTGGACAGTATGTGGCTTGGCCATCGATTCAAGTTGTTCTAAATTTTGACGTGGTACTATTTTTTAACTTAAAATATAACACTTGTTTACTATTATTTTATTATATCTTATATTGTTACTAACAAAATCCATATATAATACTTTTTTTTAGTCTATTATACCAGATCTCTTAAATGCGGCACATTTAAGAGATACAAAGCAAGTATCTCGTGCTAAATCTATGTCTAGTGGCCAATCATCCCGCACCAAGTCATTCAAGAAGAAGCCTTGGAAAAAGTATAGTCATATTTATGCGTTAAAATTTAGTAGAAATCTTGGCACTTTGATGACTATTGCTGGGAGGGCATCTAGCATAAATGATGGATGGATTGTGTCACTTCCTATAAAAATTTCTGGTGTAGACCTCGGCCAAACGTATATATCGATCGAGTACTTATTGTAACTATTTGAATATAAAATGATCGATTTAAGTATAATTCAAGTGTGGACAAGGTGAGTCTTCAATCTATTTATTTTTCTTTTATTTATGTAGAACATATATAATTATATTTATATTATCTAATTATATATATATATATCTTTTATATAGGGCGTGTTATTATCGACTTCAACATAATCATTCATCACATTTAGAAATGTTCTATGATTCTTCATATGTCAATCAATATCAAGAGAAGGATGTTAGCATCAGAGCTAAACAATTATATGATAGAGCATTAACGCTTAACAGAAATCAAAAGTTGATAATCCCTTGGCCATTAAGGTTTGAACAAGGCCAAGATCATTGGATGTTGGTCATCATTGATATGTTTAATAATCATGCTTGGTATTATGACTCAGCTTCTATAGAACTGAGTAAAGATACAACAATAGTTGTTGAAATGTAAGAGTTATAGTTACATATTAGTTTCTTCTATAATTTTTTGTAATATTTAATAAAAACTAACCGTTTTAAACCTTGATAGGGCATGGAAGTTGTGGAACAAGTTTTGAGGCATTGCCCTCAAAAAATTTCATAAGCTTAAATGGACAAAAGTTATGGTATGTATAAGTCAATATTAATAATTTTATTAATTTTACAATTGAATAATAAAGATATGAAAAATCATGTACACTTAAATTTTGTAGGTTCCACAACAAAATAATGGAGTCATGTGTGGTTATTATGTCATGAAGTTTATGAGTGAAATCATCACAAATATCAAAATTCCAATTGATGATGTGGTAATATCTTTTATCCATATACATAATTTTTTTAACATATTTGAGTTTGTTTTTGTAAATAAATGAAATTATATTCTTATTTTGATTTTAAATACATATAGTTCTTTGGTTGGAACAAGACGGGCTACGATCAGCAAATTTTTGATGATTTACGAGAGAAATGGGCAGAACACATGCTTCAAATTATATCATCACAAGAAGAATCAGGAGAAGATTCTGATGATCTTGAATAGCATATGACGACATGACAGTAAACTTTTTAATGATTTAATTTCTCTATCTATTCCTGTGTCTGAAATCACTTGTTTGATTGATGATTATATGCTCATGTATTTAGGGGGATGCATTGTTTTATGGACCTATTTTTGGCCCAAACTACATCTCATATCTCTTTCCTACTTTCCTTACCAACTCATATTAGCACTTTATTAATCATTTGTTTATAAATATGAATTTATCTGGAATCTCTGCTAGTATTTTTAATGATATATATAATGAACTCTAAATATGAAATCAAGTGTAACTCCGATTTCTTACTTGGCTTGTGTGAGTTTTAGTGCCCATGAACGTGTTCCGTTTAAGGGCCCCAAAACTCACACAAGCCAAGTAATAAATCGGAGCTACACTTGATTTCATATTTAGAGTTCATTATATATATCATTTAAAAATACTAGCAGAGATTCCAGATAACTTCATATATATAGACAAATGATTAATAAAGTGCTAATATGAGTTCGTCGAATGTCGCTGTATGTGGTAATCTCTTTTTGATGGTAATATTTATAAAGATTTAATTTCTTTATTCGTATGTCTGAAGTTTAGACTGCTTGTTTGATGGATGTTTTACATGCTCATGTGTATGTAGGGGAATATGAATTGTTATATGGATCAGCTGTTTTTTTGTCATAATGCTTGTGAAGGCCAATCAAGATTCTAAGCCAACCAAGCTTACTCGATCGCATAATTACACTTTGACGACATTATTTTATTTGTAATTTAAGTTAACTATATATATTATATATACATTATTTGTTTTTGTAATAAATTTAATTATCAAGTAATTAAATATATTTAAATTTTTAATTATTTGTATTATTTAAATTTTAGTTTTTTTATGCTATATATATTGAATAATACGAAAAATGAGAATAAAAAAAAATACGCGATGAACCGACTTTACATTTTAAGTCACTAAATTTTAAGTCGGTTCAGCGAACCGACTTTAAATTTGTTTAAAGTCGGTTTTTAACAGACTTTAATGCCTATTTTTGTAGTAGTGACGACAATGCACTTGGTCTTTCTCAACCGCGCGTATATATGATTCTAAAAGACGAGTGCATGGGTGAACCTTCCCCCGACTGGCCATCCTTGCTTTCCTTGCTACTCATGAAAGGAACCAATGATTCTTCATTTTCATAAAGGAAAAGCACATAAATAGAAAAATTCATATACAAAATGAGGGATTCTTAAGTATATATAATATGTGTTTATTAAACTTTTTATTTTTATAAAAATAGAAGAAAAAATGCAAGAAGAAAAACTAAGTCAATAACAAATAAAAAGTTATTGAAAGTTGGAGTTAAAAACGAACTAAAGGCCTTTCAAAATAAAACAAGCGTTGTATTATTTCTTTCATATTTTTATTACAATTCTATAGTTATATATAAGAAGATTCACTCTTTGAATTAAACATTTCTTAATTTACTCATTAAATTAAGGATTATTTGTTTTACTCATTCGATTAAGAATTCATTATTTTTCTCCTTGAATTACTCCTTAAATTAAGGATGACAACTCCTTGATTTACTCATTAATTTACTCTTTGAATTAAGGTTCTTGATTTATTCCTTGAATTAAGTAGTTGATACTCCTTAATTTACTTCTTAAATTACTTCTTAATTTACTCCTTAATTTTATCTCCAATAAAAATATACAATATATGATAAGTAAGATTTTCTTACACAAAATAGGCTTTTATTCAAAGCTTAATTAAGCTATGTTTGGAATCGTTTATCATTTTGATTAAAAATGTTGTTAAATGAATAAAAATTCTTTAGAAAGTATTTGACAATTTCTCTAATAAATGTTTTCAAAAGTTTGAATAACAATCTATATTTTTAGAAAAAAATATTATATAGGAAAATAGTTTTAAATACATACTCACATCTTAAAATAGTTATTAAACTAAACTTAAAATTATTCTCACATCTTCATACCAAACACCTAAATAGTTATCTTTTAAATCACTTTTAATCAAACTATTTTTCTTGAAACCATTTATAAGGAAATCACATGCATGCAAATAGCATTACTTTATTTTATATCAAGATTTAACTACTACTAAATATTTGTATCGTATATGTTACACTAGACTGTATAGCTGTTACCACTTTATTCGAATTCTCTATTGTCACAAACATATATATTTAAAGCATGTATAGCTTTAAGTGATTGCCTACAAAAAATTGCTTCCTTCCCTCACCTTCAATCAAAGTGCATGTAACAGAGTCTTCTGATCTATCCAACAATATGGCAAAGAACATGGGCATTCTGGTCTGCATCTTGATCGTGTCTATGGATATTACTGCCGGTATTCTTGGTATTCAAGCTGAAATTTCACAAAACAAGGTCTTTTGCTCAAACAATTAATGCTTTTAATTAAAATAATAATTCTAGTGTTGAATTTTTAGCTTTATTGAATAGCTTTTTAGTGTCTTAATTAATTTAATTAATTTCCTCTAAATTAATAGGTAAAACATTTGAGGATGTGGATATTTGAGTGTAGAGACCCAAGCTACCTAGCATTTAAGCTTGGACTGGCTGCTGTTATACTTCTTGTCCTTGCTCATGTTATTGCTAACGTGCTTGGTGGTTGCATTTTCATCTGCTCAAGGGATGCTTTCAACAAAGCTTCTGCAAATAAGCAATTGGCCATCGCTTGTCTCGTTATTTCATGGTGTGTGGTAACATTAATTAGCCATTTATAATTAGTGTCATTTTGTTCCAACGGTTTTGCTAAAAAAATTATAGTATCTTTCTTTTTTATTTTATTTGATTATTTATTCTAATTAATTTTTTACACTACGTAATAAATATGACCTAATATTATATATATATATATAGAGTGATAATTTTTAATACAAATAATTAAATAAATATTTTTAATGAATGAATTGGATTTTTGATATATATATAGTTAAAATTAAATATTTTTTTAATTTTAAAAATCATTCTTTAAATACATTCAAAATCGTAATTGAATACATCATATAACTTTAACGTTAAATTGTTAGATTAAAATTTTAATTTATATTTATTGTTACATAAATATCAATTTCTAGCTAGTGTTTTATTTTTATTTTTATTTTTTTAGTAACATACTGAAATGTAAAATCAGGATATTATTAGCACTGGCATTTACATTACTGATGATAGGGACACTATCGAACTCAAGATCAAGAAAATCATGTGGGATTGCCCACCAACGCTTTTTATCAATTGGAGGGATCTTGTGCTTCATCCATGGAATGTTCACTGTCGCTTATTATGTTTCCGCGACTGCTTCGCATGGAGAAGGGGATAAGCCCCACGAAGGAACTCCCGCTTAATTGTTTATTGTTATATTATTTATTATCATCATTAACTTTTTCTTTTTTTAAATATAGTGTTTCTTTCTTAATTTTTTATAGATTAATTTCAAATAAAAATAAATCTAGTTTATACTACGTACCTACAAACATTATATTATAATTTACAGACAAAAATTATATTATATTAGTATTTTTTATAAAATTTGTGCTGATTTTATGTGAAACTTTTGAGCAAAATTTTAGTTTTATCAGTGCCACGGAGTATTTGAATTTTACATTTTAACTAATTCATATAATTATTTAATCAAACTAAATAATATATAATTAGTTTTTATTTATTAAATATCTAAGATAAAATTAATATTTTATCTTTAAATATTTATTTGATATTTATGATTTTATAAAATGTCACTATTTTCATCACATAAATAATTAACTTCAAATCAATTATTTATTTTATCTCGAAAGTAACATGTTTCATTCAATGTTAGAATTATGATTTTAAGAATAAAGAATTTACGCTTTAATTAATTATTAATGTTTATTAATCTTAAGTTTAATTCAAAACCCTTAAATATTATTTATATAATTTAATATATTTGAATAATTTATTGATATAACTATTAGATGTAACTCAATCTTCCACAACAAATTTCTAATACGATCGATATCATTAAATTTATTTTACCTTATCTACTACATTTTTCCTCGAGACCTACAATATGTATGAATAACAACTACAATCATATATAGATTTTGCACATTTACCATAAACATCAAGATATTAAAATATAAGATGTTTTATCCGGTATAAACATCATCAAGTAACTCAAATATCAAGGTGTTATAACAATGGACAACCTAAAGCACTAATGATTAAGACAATCCAACACATGATAATTGAGATAGTATTTTTACAATATTTATAATATTTTAGTCTTATATTTGTAATCAGATAAACTTATATATATGTTTGCAATTAGGGGTGAATGTAGTCGTTTTATCATAAAACAAAAACCGAATCAATATCAGAGATTTTTTTAAAACATTAAGCTAAAACCAAATCAAAATACTAGAATTAACCAAACCTCCAATCGATCAATAAGTCGTTTTGATAGTTCGATTTTATTTATAAAAAATAAAAAAAAATATTTTTTACTAGTTACTATTACTACACATAAATATTACAAATATATGTATTTGTGTAAAGTTTTCTAATCAAATAATAAGTTTTATTTATAAAAAATATCAAGTACAAATTTTAAAATAAGTTATTAGGAATTAGGTCAAGCCTTAAGGTACCAAAAGATCAAACAATTATTGTATTTCATTTTAACATCAAAATTTTGGTACTTGTGAATTTTCATGCTTTTTAATATTTCAAAAGGTTTTAAAATTAAAAAAAATATGAAAAAATTTAACTTAATAATAGTTAAACTTGATTTTTCAAAAAAATTAACAAATAATAATTTTCAAAAGTTTATTTTAATTTAATAATTTTTAACATAATACATAATTTATAATTTTATATTAATTTAACAATTAATAAGTAAATCATTTCACTCATAAACAATGTTTTTATAGTGAAATTGAAACCAATAGACTAGTTTTGGCTTATAATTTTTCTACATCATAATCAATCAAAATTATTATTTTTTAATAAATTTCGGTTCAGTTTATATCGAAACAATTGACTTGACTTGTTTTTATTAAACAAGTTTATTACTATTTGTAATTTTTTTAATACTTGATAATAAATTTATCTATAAGTTATAATAAAATAATTTTTTTATAACATTTATAGTACATAATTCCTGTATTTGTAATATTTTAAAGTTATATACATATTTGTAACTTTCTTACTCCTCCATCTCATAAGTTTTATGTATGAAATTATAAAAATATATTCATGGTCAGTGTTTTGAAAATTTGGAAGAACTGTAGGGCATCTGGACCGTACGCGTGTCCTTGTCGACCCCGAACAAAAGGCAACTTATTTTAATTTTTTTGGGAGCGTGGTAGACTAGTAGTTGCAATACCGCCAGATCCAATTTCAAATTACACTCTCATTTGCTCATTCAAAGTTCAAACCCTAAAATTCCAAGTTTCACCCCCAATCCTGATTTAGCTTCCACTCGAAGCCTCCCCTTGAATCGTTTTTCTCTGCAGTTTCACTTCTCATATTGACGGCCCAGATTGGGTTGCACCACAATCCTTCCGAAGAACACTGAGTCGCAGTTTTGAGTAAGCTTTCATGGCTTCCCGCAACCAAAACAGGCCTCCTCGTAGCCCTTCAATTGTAAGTCTTTACTTTAATTTGGGTTTTCCTTCTCTGTCTCGTCATTCGTTTTGTTTTATTATTAAAATGAGAAATGAATTTATCAGTTTCATTTGGTTTATAAAAATCACATAGTAGTCTCCCTATGGTTTTATGCGGATATGAAATCAGGAAAGTTAAAAGCATTACATTTTATCTTATAATGTTACTGACATCAGTTGATTGGAATTTTGTCCGCTTTGGGTTCTAATTAATGAAATACAGTGATGTTATGATGTTGTATTTGTTGTTATTTTAGTATATTTCTAGTTCTCGTTTTGATTTCATTTAATTTTTGTTTCGCCAAACTTGTTATGTAGAAGAAAGGTGGTAATGATGAAGCTCCATTGGACAAGCGGAGGAGGATTGGTGGATCAAGAATGCAGGGGTTGACAGGGAATGCCCAGAGGCGACAGCCTTTTTCCACTGTTAACAATAGGCAAGATGTTTCAGCTGCCACAGATATGAGTAGTAGCAATGAGGGTCCAGATAGTAGCAGTGTCGAGTTTACAAAAGAAGAAATTGAAGCACTTTTGAATGAGAAGATGAAATCAAGCAAGTTTGACCTCAAGGTCTTATCTTCCTCAAAAGTTTTGAATTGGTTAATTTTCTTCTGTCAACTGGTTATTTATTTTGCACTCCAAAGTACGGTACTTTCTAATAATCCTTATTTTGGTGTAACAGAAGCGATTGGAGCAGTTGGGAGATTACAGTAAGAGGCTCAAGCTCTGTATCAAATGGTTTCAACGAGTAGAAGATGAGCTTCTTGTTGAGAAGGAAAAGCTTCGTAGTGCGTTGGAGTTGTCTGAAGAAAAGTGCAGTGTTACAGGTAACTTGTTTTTCTTATTGTGGAACTGGCTGTTGCAAGTAAAGGAATGTTTTTGTATCATTCATAGAGTGATACAACTTGCGTAAGGCTTACGGATGCTGCATAATTTACATTGAATGAATCTTTTCTTCCACTCCCCAGTACAACTCAATAATTTTGCATTATTTTCTAACTTAGTGTTTTTACTTTTACTTTTACTTTTAGTTAGGACAAAGAAGTCCCTAAACTTCCTGTACAGCTGTAGTCAAGGCCAGTTTGTGACCAAGGATGAAGTACATCTGTAAAATTATGAAAGTACATTTCAAACTTATATTATGTTGGAATGTGTGGCTACAAGTGGGCCATAATTGTAATTGTAGAGAAGTTCCAGGGACTTAATTTTTATAACTATAAATGTTGTAGGGATCGTGATTTAAAACGCTTGCACAAAATATTGGAAGTCATAGTAAAGTGAACCGTGAATAAATTTGTGCTAGCATTTTAGCAAATATGGAGCATGTTTTAATATTACAATATTATTTTTGGAGTTTGCATTCACTGCATTTATCTATCACCTTGGCCTCATTTTAAAGTATAGCCTTTTTGCTATTCTCTAAAACAAATTGGTCATTCAAGAAAATTCATCCATATGGGAGTTATGTTCAAATGTGACATGACTGGTTTTTTTTTATAGTTATTGTAGATGGAATTGTTTTTTAAAAAATTGTCAGTATTATCTTAGAGGTGGAGATGGAGAGCAAGACAAAGGAGCTCAATGCAGTTCATTTGGAGTTGAGAGGAAATATTACTGTTTTAGAAGAGAGAGTTGCAAGGGAAAAATCAGAGAAGTTGGTAAGATTACCACTTGAAAAGTATACGAACTTTGTCATGAGTGTTGTTTACATTTCTTTCATCATTTTAGGTTTAATTTTTCCTATTATTTTACAACAGGAAGCAATAGATTGCCATAAAAGAGAAAAGGAGGCCAAAGAGACTGCTGTGAAGTTGCAAGCTTCTCTTGAATCAGAGCTTGAAAAAACTAAGCAAGATAAGTTGGATGCTGAGAAGAGGGTAATAAGTTTGGATGTGTCATCAAATTGTCTTCATCATTTATGCATTTGATAAATTTTGCGGTTTTCACATACATTTTTTTTTCGCAGTTTTCAGCTAGTGATGATTTGTACAATCGAGCCCAAGAGTATAACAAGAGTCTACAACAATATAATACCAAGCTTCAAACAGATCTCGCAACAGCGATGCAGTCTCTTGAAAGAGTAGAAAAGGAAAAGGTGACTATTGTGGAGAACCTTGGCAATTTACGGGGACATAACAAGACATTGCAGGATCAATTAACTGCAATTAAGGTAATTGATTTTTTGATTTTATATCCATATTCTTTAAATTAGTAATCTTGCCTAGACATAGTGGAAATATGGTTGGATAAACCTATTTCTTAGAAGTTCGTCAATGATCTCATTTAAAGGGTTTTGTTGTAGGCTACACATGATGAGACTTTAAAGCAAAAAGAATCCTTGGTAAACGAACTCATAAGTCTTAGAGCAGAGTTACAACAAGTGAGGGAGGATCGCAATCGTCAAATAGTACAAATACAAGATTTGACTGCAGAAATTGCAAAGTATCAAGAACTAACAGGGAAGTCTATTGCAGAGTTGGACAGCTTGACGATAAAATCAAACACTATGGAGGTCTTGTCTTGCTCCCTTATTCCCTTCAAATATTGTCCAAAATACAGTGCTAATTCTCAAAATACTTCCATCTCTCTGTTTTACAGGAAATGTGTTCATCACAGAGGGAGCGAATACGTATACTAGAGCATCAACTTGCGGCTGCAAATGAGAAATTAAAGGTAATGACAGCAAGCTATATATTTTGGGGAAACTTGATAATGTGTCACATGAAGAATTCCTAATTAGAGGATGTCATTGACGGTTAATAATGACTATTTTGCTCTTTCTCTCTTTGTTTCTTTTAGATGATTGATTTGTCCGCTTCAGAAACAAGGGCTGAATATGAACAACAGAAGAGAAACTTGCATGAGTTACAAGATCGATTGGCTGAGACAGAACTTCAAGTTCTGGAAGGAGAAAGGCTGAGGAAAAAGCTGCATAACACAATCCTGGTAATGTGTTGTTCACCATTTGTTAGCTTGTATACGCTTTCTGTTGTACTAAATTTTATCTCATCATAGGAACTGAAAGGAAATATAAGAGTATTCTGTCGTGTACGGCCTTTGTTGCCGGATGATGGTGCTTCAACCGATACCAATGTGATCACTTATCCAACTTCAACAGAAGCTCTTGACCGGGGTATTGATGTTTTACAAAATGGTATCGCATCTGCATTATCCTCATTATCCTTATTTTTTTTAAATTCTGGGAGTATATTATTCTTTCAATTCTGTCTCCCATTAAAATGTAAGCCTATTGCTGAAGTTTTGTTTCATTTCCATTTTTTGCAGGGCAGAAATACCCTTTCACATTTGACAAAGTGTTTAATCATGAAGCATCTCAGCAAGACGTTTTTGTAGAAATATCACAGCTGGTGCAAAGTGCACTTGATGGTTACAAGGTGAGACTAATGCTTTTGCTTTTTGCTTTAATTTTGAGTTAATCTGAAATTCATATGGAAGGGTATAGTGTTTGAGTAAAATCAAGCATATCCTTTACTATATGCAATCATAAGGTGTGAATCAGTGCTTAATTTTGCCTTAGCAGGAGTCGCAGTATCTATGGTCTCATATTACGGAATTGAAGTTTGCAGTAATTTTGTGATTGTTTATCGAGCAGTACTATTGGATTGTCTTGTAGGTTTGCATATTTGCCTATGGTCAGACAGGATCTGGTAAGACCTACACTATGATGGGTAGGCCAGAAGCCCCAGAGCAGAAAGGGCTAATTCCCCGTTCACTTGAACAAATATTCCAAACTAGTCAGACTCTCCAAGCGCAGGGCTGGAAGTACAAGATGCAGGTAATTTTCTTGTTTTTCTTATTTTCAAATATATTCCTACTTATATTTCTAAAATATTTCCATTTCATATGTTTGCAGGCATCCATGCTAGAAATATACAACGAGACAATTCGTGATTTATTGTTCACAAATCGATCTACCGCAGACATGGCCAAATCAGAAAATGCTGGTGGTGGGAAACAGTACACAATTAAGCATGATGCAAATGGAAACACGCATGTGTCCGACCTCACCATTGTTGACGTGTGTAGCATAAAAGAGATCTCATCCCTTCTACATCAGGCTGCACAGAGTAGGTACGTAAATCAGAAGTTGTCCATTATAAGTCATGTTTTGACAGCAACGATCTATACTGAATTGTTTCTTCACAGAATGCTTATGCAGAAAATTTCAGACTGAAATATAGTATGATAGTACTATGCTAAGCAAACTTGCCCAAGTTTATCACATTATTTTGAGTTGGTTATGCTGACAAATTTTTGCCATTATGACCTTTTAGGTCTGTTGGTAAGACACACATGAACGAACAATCATCAAGGAGTCATTTTGTATTTACATTGAGAATATCCGGTGTGAATGAGGTTTGTATTAGTAGCATCAGTATTAACAGAATGTTATTGCATATTTTCTCCTTTTGTATTGTTGCTGTCTTTTGTATGTAAGTACCTGCTAACATATTTTTATTGTTTGTCAGGGCACTGAACAACAAGTTCAGGGAGTTTTGAACCTTATTGACCTTGCTGGTAGTGAGCGCCTCTCAAGGAGTGGTGCTACTGGAGATCGTTTGAAGGAAACTCAAGTATTAATTTCTAAGACTCTATATCATCTTTAAGAAAAATGCAACGTTTACCTTCATCAGGTGGTTAATTTATTTTGATTTTAACATTCAGGCTATAAACAAAAGTCTGTCAAGTTTGAGCGATGTCATATTTGCTTTGGGTAAAAGGGAGGATCACGTTCCTTTTAGGAACTCAAAGCTGACCTATCTTCTCCAGGTATGATGACTCCTTTTAACAGATTTTAACTTTCTTCTTGTTTATGTTTCAATTAATGATCTCTTGCTAAGAGAATTTGAGACGGACAGCCCCTTGTAAATTGATTTATTTATTGTTGTCGATAAACAGCCTTGTCTAGGAGGAGATTCCAAAACGTTAATGTTTGTAAATCTTTCCCCTGATGTTGCTTCTGTTGGAGAATCACTCTGTTCCTTGAGATTTGCTGCCAGAGTGAATGCATGCGAAATAGGGGTTCCTCGACGGCAAACTACAATGCGACCATTGGATTCTCGCTTGAGCTGTGGCTGAATTTGTATTGTGTTGTATCTCCCTTCCATGATCTCATAGCAAAAGCACCATTCTCTACGGTTATCATGTGAAATGGTGCGATATGAGACTTTGTATCATTGTTGTAGTTTTTCTAGCATACTAGTCAATTCTAACAGAGGTTTGTAATGAAATCAGGGTCAGTTTGGAATTCTTTCAGACAGTATAAGTTTATTCCCCGAATCAATGAAACGGTTCATCATCTGATGAGTCCTCGTTCTGTTTGTGTTGCATTTTTCTTGACCACGAGGTAAATTTTAGAATGAGATATTTTTTCTGTTTCTAAAAGTCTAGAATCAGGTTGCAGGGTTAGGGTGGGTATTTTTAATCAAAAATCAACCGAACAATCAACCCGAGTTCATGATCGCACCGAATTTATATATATATTAAATTAGTTAGTTCAAATAGATTCAAAAAACTCAAAGCCCATTTTGTCGGTCGGTTGGAGATACATAAGTTACGAAAACTGAATTGAAACTACAATATTTATATATATTTTTAGTAATATATTATTTAATATATATTATAATTATAATTTTAAATTTATTTAAATTATAAAATTTAAATTTAATCATTTAGTAATTTTATGTAGACATTTAAATGTTCACTTTTAAATAAGATCAATGGTGAGAAATAAGAATTATTTTATTGTTGATTTTTGTAAATCAATTTCTATATTTATCTGAGATAAAATAATCATAAATTATTCATTTTTATTTACACGTTAGATCATAATCATCATATGGTAGGTCATGTCATCATATTTATTATTCATTTTTTACTATCTAATTATCAATTAAAAATGAAAATAATTCTTTTTAAGATTTAATTTAAAAGAGATAAAATGATAAAATAAAATAAAGTTTATAATGAATTCAAAAGCATAAAAAGGCAAAAAAAAAAAGAACTAGAGAGTGTAAATGATAAAAATAAAATAAAATGATTCATCAAATTAATCATTAAAAGACCATATTCAACATTAAATTGAGTTTTAATGGAGTATTAAAGTTGGGTTTTAACGGGGGTAGGGTTATTAATTTTAAGGCTTTACTACTTAGGGTTATTAATTAATTTCGTTGGTGTTGGGTTGAGTTGACTAGGGCTAATACTAAGAGATAACGAAGAAGATTAGTCGAGAAAATATTAATATATTATTCTAAAAATATTTTTTAAAATGTTACCATGTATTTAATATATGATTTATTTTTATTAAAAAATAGTTAATAATTAATTTATTTTGGCCACTTGTGTCATGTTGGACCACGTGTATCATATCTGGTCATGTGTATCATCTTTAACCATATATACCGTGCCAGGTCCTATGTTTTGTGTCACGTCATACCATATGTTCTACATCGAGCCACATGTGCCATGTCTATCTTGTGGCATTTTATGAGCTCATGTCAACCTAGTTTGTTATGTGTCTATTAACTAGTCTGATCATTTTCAATTTGATCCTCTGGACTTGTGCCTGGACTTTATCACTTTCTTATGGGTTGTTTTCATTTTGTCTAAACAAGGGTGGTTGGTTTGAACTAGGTGTTCCTAGTATACTAGCTCTCTTACTTGGCATGTTTGAGTTTATCAAGTCATCTAAGCATTTGGTCTTGAGACTTAGAAAATTTTGTAGTCTTTGGTGGATTATTTCATCATGCCGTCAGAGTCATTGCATATTGTTCGTGCATGGTGATTTTTATCCATGATTAGGTTTAGAGACTTAAGGTTCCCAATGTAAGAAAATATGAGTTTGTATGAATGGGGTATAGAGGTTGTAGCAACTCCTGGACATGGGGTATAGTTTCTACCTTTTCAAATATTGGTCCAGGTCGTAGAGGTGGGTGCAAAAGTTGTAACAACTCTTGAATCCAAGGCATAGTTACTACCTTTTCAAAGGTCAATTAGGGCCCATAGATGTGGGTTACATAACTCCTAAAATTGGGGTATAGTTGATGCCTTTTCAAAGGTCAGTCAGGGCTCATAGAGATGGGGCACAAAATTTGTAGTAACTCTTAAACACAAAGCATAGTTGCTATCTTTCCAAGGGCCAATCATGGCCTGTAAAGATAGGGTGCAAAAGTTGTAGCAACTTTTGCACCGAGGATAGTAGCGTGTGAACTTTTATAGTCCACATATCTTAATCCCTTTTTCGTTTGGACTTCTCCCGTCATTGTCGAATTCCACTAGTGTAGACAAGCATGACCCAAATACCTACATACATAATTTTTGTTAGAATAAAAGTGTTGATGCACTATATATCTTCTTATTGTAACAGGGTGTTGTTTCTATCCCATGTTGTTCCTTATGAGCGACAACTTGTATCACTTTCTGATTTTTCAAGACAACTATTATCTCTAGAGCTTTTGGTGGAGATCATATGTGGGGATAGGATCCCATGGCCTTATTTTGGAACAGTCTTTTTGAAACTTTATTGCGGGGCCTTCTTGTCCCACACTAAAATCTTGTGTGTGTGCATCTTGGGCATCATATGGACTTATATAATATTTGAGGAATTACAACATTGTTCTAGACATGCAATATATGAGTGGACCCATATTTGATTCTTTAGTTAGACATGACATGTTGCTTCATTAAGTCTATGTCTAGACTTGGTTGATTTTATTGATCATACTATGTGTTCTTAAATAGGACTTGGAAATATTTTTGGAATGCATTCCTAAGAGATTCTAAGAGAACTCATTTTAAAACATTTCATGGGAAGGTGTGCACTCTTGGATGATATGTGATAGTTGGACACCTTATGACTCAATTTGTTGGTTGGGTGCAATTTTAGGCTGCACACTTTATTTCCTTGCATGAATATTTTGAATATATCATATATGTCCTTAGTTCTGATCCATGCACTTCTTTACTTGTAGTTTTATTTTGGATCTTGACCGTGATTTCATCCATTTATGAGATTGTGGGCATTTGGAGCATTAATGTAGACCACACGGCCTATGAGGTGACGATTTAGACTATGCAACTTGTGAGTGGGTACTATGCGTTCGTGGCATTGGAAGATGCTGTAAGGACTTCTCATTAACAAAAAATGGTTACAGATCTTATGAACTATAGAGACACTCTAAAATATTCTAGAGTATGCTATTTATGATGTCAAGGTGGACACATGGTACCATCCCTTGAAGTTTTCCATGTAGTCCAAGGGTTTTTTAATACCATCATAAGCGATGATTTCTAAGGTAGCCATTAGCTGTTGAGGCCATATGGTTAACATGGCTAGCTTGGATAAAGTGTCCCTATATGTAGGCCTTAAGATGGTTGCGTGGATTGCGATAGATAGAAGTTGCTTGTGGTAGTCCCAATTGGTATAGGATGGAAGGTCGGAGGGATGCTTCTTGGGCATCCATAGATAGATGAATTTGTACTTTGTGGGTGAACTCTATTTGGTAGGCCGTGGGACCTCGTTACCATCGTGGTAGGTCACGTTGTTGGTCAAACTTTATATTGTTACGGGTCTAATCCCATTCATTATAAGCATTGGAAAATGCCATATGGATGATCTCTTGGATGGGAAGTGGACCAAGGGTGTGTGGCCTTCAGAGGCATTCTTAAGAATAATCGATCACTCATTAAGAACAATGTAATGATGATGACTAAAAGTGCATATATATCTTTCCAAACATTATTTGGATGCATTAGATGAATGGAACCATGTATGATCATTTCTCCACAATTGCATGGATGAATGGTCTTTTTATACACATATTTTTGCACATTTATCTTTGCAAGTATATTGAAAAATGTTGAATATATATTTGTTGGAATTATCTCGTTGATAGAGTTCCAGAACCGATTTTACTTCGACGAGAATTGGTGATGACTTGTATAATTTGACATAATTTATCACTTCTTAACTTTAAACTTTAGTCTCATTTTATTTATTTATTATTTAATTTAGACTTCATTATTATTATTTACATTTTATTACAGATTTGAAGATAATGAATATCCAAAATTTTAGAAATATATTATTAGAGTTATATTGACTATTTTACACACATACTAAATGACTTAGCTTTATGTTGAAGTAAATGCTTAACTTTTGCTTGATAAATTGTTGAATTTTTTATTAATTTTTCTACTATCTTTGATATAAAAAGAGTAAGTTATTAGTGATGAAATCTAAATTCAAATAATGACTTGATGAGTGATGGTAGTTATCTATGGGCTCTTGTTAACACTATCTACGGTTATCTCTTCTTTTATTTTCTTTTTGTTTGAGGACAAACAAAGTTTTAAGTTTGAAAGCGTTTGATGATTTGCATAACTTGACATAATTTATCATTTTTAAATTTTAAATTTTAATCTAATTTTATTTATTTTTTATTAAATTTAGACTTTATTATTATTATTTAAATTTTATTTAGACTAATCTTATTTATTTTTTTAATTGAATTTAGAATTTATTATTATTATTTAAATTTTATTACAGATATAAAAGAAATAGAAGATAAATATAAACAATATATATATATATATATAAGAAACATATAAGAGAAATAGAGGAAGGCGTCGAAGAAAAGAAACAAAAGCCAAGAATGAGAACATAAAAGAAAATAAGAATTGAAAGAGAAAATCAAAAGTATATTAGAGAATAATAGATTAACGTGAAAATAGATTTTTTTTTGCGAGTCATTTTTTTTTTAATTTTTCTCAAAAAATTATGGTGAATTTGTTTTTGTTAAATTTAATTTTCAATATGAACTAATGTTTTTTTTTTGGAAAAAAATATAATTTAATTCTGAACTATAATTGATTTTTTTATGTAAATTTGAATTATTTCTATTAATGTTTGTCTCATTTATTCTAAGTTTATTGTTTCTAATTAACTAGTTATTAAAAGAAGGAATTATAGGATAGATCTGAAATATTTCAGCATACGTAAATATAGAAATCGAAAAACTTGTATGAACTTGTGTAGTATTAAAATCATTGGTTTTAATGTTTTTTTGCTTTAGTAAATTGCATACTTTTGTGTAAATTAATGAACAATAATATTTCCAATTGACTATTGAAATAGGCTTTTCAATGTTTTTTGGAGATTGTTAATAAAGAGAGAGAATTAAATTCAATTAGCTAGATGAGTAAAGAATAGTGAGAGATTAGGTGAAATCGATTTTCTATAAGTTTTCTTCCTATTTATTTGATTTTCGAATATCTTTATTTTCTTTTCCATTTTTTTAAATTACTTTTATTTTAAATTTCAATTACAACAATCTTAATGATTTTTCTAGATAAAATTGATATTAGTATAATTTTGGTATTTGTGAGAAGTAAGTTATTAATCCCTAAGAACAATATTTTTTTCTTATCATTTTATTATAAAACTATGATACTGTGTACTTCCATTTTTACACCAATCAATTGGCCAAAAAGTGGGTGAATCGACATTGAATCTGCTTTTGCCTCTATCCAACGAACCAAACTAGTTTGAACCAAATTTTGCATGGCTATTCGTCTGTCTAGTGCCCACTCTCATTAGTGGCATATATGGGGTCCTTCGGTGCCGTTCATCGTGAAAGTTTTATAGATGGCTATTAGGCAAGTGATCTTTTCGATGGTGGTCTCCAATTTTTCAAGTGATGCACGAAATTTTAGATCCGAATAAAGAGCACTTGACCGGACAGAAAAGTAGAAGATGGATCCCTTTCGGGTTGAGCAATCGTGGTTGGCTAATTGGGCTTTCATGTTTGTTAGTTTGATCAGACACAAATTATGTGCAATGAATACATAAGTATACATATGACAACAAATAATATAATTATAAGAAAAGATCATGCACATAGATATTATATTATTAGAAACTAATTTTTAAAACTAGAAAAAATAAAAATCAATTTTTTAGTGTTTTTATGGGTTATGAAAAAAAATTAAAAACTAAAAAAAATAACAATAATTAATTAAATCAGATTTGACAGTTAAGAAAATATATGAGAAAATATCTAGGAATACTTAATCCTTTAATTTTTTAAACATATGAATCATTAAAATCACCAATATAATTATCAATTAATTACGTGATCAATTGAATCTAACATAGGTTAATATTTTTAACCCCAAACATACTACTTATTGAATAAAATAAGCAAATATTAAATAAAAAATTGCATTGATGATTCTAATTTCATAGTCATTATAGCCCAAGATGCCTCAATTTCATGAGTTGTCAAAAATTGAGCCACAGGTACATGCATGATCCTCGTAAAGGACATTCTAAATTGTATAGATGTTAGTTTAGTATTTTAGTAGGATAATATCATTGGTCAATGTGCAGTTGAATTTTGTGATTCTAACTATGCAGGAGATTTAGATAAGGGTCAGTCAACTACTAGCTTTGTGTTTACTCTTGCTAAAGCACCAGTCAAATTGGAAGTCTATCTTACAGTTCACAATTGCTTTGTCTACTATAGAGGCAGAATATATGGAAGTTATAGAGGTTGTGAAGGAAACTATTTAGTTACGAGGTTTGCTTGAAGACTTAAGAGTTAGTCAGAAGCATATTAAGGTATTTTGTGACAGTGAAAATGTTATTCATTTAGCAAAGAACCAAGTCTACTATGCACGTACAAAACACATTGATATTTGTTACCATTTCGTGTGAGAGATTGTTGAAGAAGGTAGAGTATTATTTCCGAAGATCAACACTACAAAAAATCTTGCAGATATGATGACCATGGTAGTGACAATGATCAAGTTCAAACATTGTTTGGACTTGATTAACATCCTACAAATTTGATTTGGCATCGACATTAATGATATAGAGATTGAAAAAATTGTTTGAGAGTCACTAAGTTGTCAAGTTGGAGATTTTTTGTATGACTCCTTAGTGAGTAATTTGAAAAATCCCACATTATTTAGGAAACATGGTGTGTGTTGTATAATGGACTATAAATAAAACTCTTTCCTTCATTTTGAAATTATCCCAAAAATTTGTATCTCTTTATCTTTTTTATATAAGTAATTGATTAGTTGTAATTTTTGGAGTTCATCTAATTTGTAGATAGTGGAAGTGGTTAGTGATGCTCAAAGAAGTAAGTAATATTTATACCAAACTCGTTAAATTTTTAATATTCTTATTTTTTTTTGTTTTAATATTTATTTTAATTTATTTAAACATTATATTTTTAATAACATTATTTTATCGGGTTAATTTAAGTTTTATTTATTTAAATAATAATATTTATAAATAATAATTATATAAAATGGGAAAAATATAACTGGTTTTTACAACAACTTCAAATATAGTTATTGAGAATGAGACCTAGAAACAAACTACTCAATTAGTGGTTTCATCAACTATGTTAGTTGCTGGGCGGGGCTAGTCCCAAAGTTCAAAGCATCCCATTGGAAGGTTAGTTGTGAAGCTTTATATCTTCCTTCTTTGATCATTAGCGTCTATGTCAGCGTCGACATCAAAAGAATTAAAGGAATGATCCATAGAAATGAAAATAAATACTAATTTAATAAGAAGAAACTTAGAATTCTAACAGAAATACAAGTAGTGTGTACATATTGAAATAAAATTAATAGAAAAAAGTCATATATGTAGAAAGTTCTGACATAACTTCCTCTAAAAGATTTTTCAAAGAAGAAGGGTTGATATAATCTTATAATTAGTACTTTGTTGGAATCCCTGGTCGATGTGGGACTCAACACCCCACCTCACATCAGACGGGATACCGCAAGATCGATTGAGGGACAAGTAGGCGAGAGGGGACTCATCAATTGACCCTAGGGAACTGCTCTGATTGTAGAAAGTCATGGCCTAACTCCCTTCAAAAGAACTCTAAAACACGAAGGGTTGTCATAACTTTATAACCAACACTCTGCTGGCAACCCTAGTTGATGTGAGACTTAACAATATAAGTATATTTCCTTTTTTTTTAGCCATGAAATATGTTCTTTTGATTTAGCCTACACTTTTGCTTAAGATTATGTTTAGTAAAGTTAATCATTGAGAAATTAAAAAAAATTACTAATAAAATTTATAACAATAAAATAATATTTCAATAATATTAAACGGATTTTTATTATATTGCATTAAATATTGAACAAGTTTAAATATTTATAATTTAATTTAAATATCGTTAAATTAAATAATATTTAATAGTAAAAATATATGAGATAAACATAAATATGTACTATTTTTTAATTATAAATTTTTAAGATATTATTTTTGTTGTTTTAATGTATGTGTATATATGTTTCTAAATATGAATTATTATTTAATACAATTCAATTTTAGTTATAGATATATTAATAGTCTAATTATTTTAATAGTAAAATTGTACATATATATTTTCAAATTTTTAAAATTTATAATTTAGTCTAAAAATTTAAATTTTTTTTATTATTTAAATTTTGAAGATTTAAATACTAAATAGCATGATTTAAAAATTTAAAAATTTAAAAAATTTAAAAACTAATCATATGATTTAAAATTTAAGAAATTAAACCCAAATAAAAATTTGGCTTCAATAATTAATTTATTTATTGTTTACCTATCTGCTAAGTTTTAATTTTGACTCCCTCATCGATCTACTTTTAAAATAAAATTTATTATCAAGAAAACATTAAAGAAATTGAAAGTAAAATCACCTTTCAATTTAAATCTAATGATTTAATTACTTTTTCACATTTTATTTTTAAATAGTTGAACTATTTAAAAAATTTATATAAAATAATATCATTAAATTTTTTTAAAAATAATTACATTATATTATTGATTTTTAAATTTTATTAAATTTAATACTATAATCTTTTAATTTTTTTTAATTATATCCATTATTTTTTAAAATTTAACACATTTATTTTAAATTTAAAAATGAGATAAAATCACACATTGTTAATAGGATTAATGTCTTAAATATATATTTTATATTATTTAGTCTTTCAATTTTTAAAATTTAATATATTTACTCAATTATCTTTAAATTTAAACTAAGTGTGTTAAATTTTAAATCTAATAAAGTTTAGATATTAATGTTGTAGTTAAATCACACAAAAAATAAAAAAATCAAATAACATTTAACAATTGATTGATATTTATTATTAAATAAGTATAATTAATTGAAATTTAACTTAAACAATAATTAATGAACGATATTTAATGTAAAAAATTTGAATTAAAGTTTTTCTTTTTAGTAAAATGTATAAATTGTATAATACAATTTTTTTAGTTAAATTTTAAATGATGTTTAAAAAAAGAGTATTAGGTCACTGAGGTTCTCTAACTGTGTAATTTATACATTTTAATTTAGTAATTTTTTAGATAAGTTATATTAATTCTATAATTTAAAGTTTAAATTATTTTTTTAAAAAAAATATATAAATTATATATTTTATTAATAAAAAATTAAAAAAATATAAAAAAACTATAGTTCCCTCACCCTAACTCTCTTTAGTCTTTCTATCTTACTCTTTCTTTCTTTCTTTCTCACTCATTCAGTAACTCATTTCATTTCTCTCTCTTTCTTGATCATTTTATCTCTCTTAATTTTATTTTTTATTAATAAAAACTCACTATTTTTCTCTTTTTTTCTTTCATTCATTCTTTCTCTCTTAATTTTATTTTTTATTATTAAAGCAATGATGAGAGAAAAAGGAGAAAAAAAAAGTACAGAGGTTATTTTTTTTATTTTTTATTAATAAAATATTTAATTTTTTTCTTGAAAAATAATAATTTTAAAAAAATTTAACTTAATTAATCACAATTTTAAATTATTAAATTAACAGAATTTATTTAAAAAATTATAAAATTAATTATATAAATCATATTGGTTCAAGATTAGAATGATCAGAGAAAAAAAAAGGAAAAAATTGAACTAATTTATTTTTATATATAATTTTATGTATTACTAATAATTAATAAATATAGGCACAAAAAATTATATATTTTTTTGTAATAGCAACTTATATTTCTAATCAATTTATTTATTATATATTGATATTATATATAACAACAAATCAAAAATCACGTCAGAATTGGGGGAGGGGGAAAGTAACACAATTATCAAATCAGTGTTTTATGTGGTGGTGGTGGTGGTGATTGGTGAAGAATAAAAGTATTCGCAATCTCATTTTGGTTATCTAGTCTCAAATCTCTTGTGGCTTAATTATCATATCCATCCTACCTTTTACCATAATATTCCAAATATCAAATTCATTCGTTATATTATCAATTTTAATAATTTTCTTGTCGTTGCCAGAAATTAAACCCGCCGACTCTTTTGCCGGAAATTTGAATCCCGGCTACCAATCGGTGATGGACTCGCCGGAAATTCCCAACCTGCTTTTTGATTACATTTTCAATGAGAACCTTTCTCTTCCTGGCGGTGATCTTCCCCCACTTGATCCGCCTGGTTTAACTTGGCAATCTCATTCTCTCACGGCTCTAACACCTCCCAGGTATGGAGCCCTAAACGTAGTATATCTTTTAACTTATTTTATTCCCAAATGGATTTCTTCAAATGAATATTAGTATTGTCTTGTTTTGTTGTCATAAAATATAAATTATTATTGATCTCACTTTTATATCTAAGTTATCAGAATATTTAAACAAATAACATCACATTCATAGGAATTGGATTAGGACATTTAGGAAACTGATTGCTTATCTACTATTTTCTTGTGAATATAAATTGTTGGCATTTTCTGTACGTTGACTGATTGGTTCTTATTTTAGTTAATTATTTAATTATATTAGAAAACTTATAAATATACAAATATTATATTTTAAGTTAAGTTCATATGTTTACTATTAAAAAAAATCATTTATCATTTCACACCATTCAATTTGAAAAGTAATGTTAAAAACACCGAACAATTGGATTCGTGTTATTTTTATTGTTATATATATATATATATATATTTGGTGTCATTGGAGGTAATTTTTCAATTATTATTTTAAGGAAAGATGAAACTTACTAGTTATGATGTAGCTGTTTGAATATTCTCGAAGATTCCAATTTCGCTAGGTTCTGAGCTTCAATGTATCTGAAAGTAATTATAATTATAAATTTGTTTTCATCCGGAATTGTAAAATTGTCTCAATAGTAAACATATTTGGAAGTGAATTCATCAATTACTCATTTTCCTTTAATAAAATTATACCTTTGCAACCTTTATTATTTATATCCCTGGAGGAACTCTACTTCTAATTGCCATGCTCCTCAAAGTTAAGCTTATTGCATTTTGTGCTTGTTGTTTATGCTCTAATAGTAACTGTTGTTGCAATAAAGTCTATATAAGGTACATGAAGTTTGTCAAAGCTAAAAAAAAAGTAAAATGAAGTTTTGAAAATCAATGTCGAGTGGTGGAATTTTACGTGTTTAGCATATTTTATCCGTCAAACTTTCAGATGACATATATTTTTTTAGAACTTGTAAATGCATCTTGATCTCTTATTCTGTATCAATGTTTTCTCAGTAATTGGTTTCATCTATATAATCATTGAATTGACTAACAAAGAACTCAGTATCTCAATATTGGTTTTTTGACAGTGGGGACCTGGACGATGCATTTGCGAATTATGATGGTCTTGAGGATATTGTATCCAGGAAACGGTAAAATATTATACTCCTTTCCATTATAATGATGCTGTTAAGTTTGAAGGAGTATTGTTCCTTTTACTATTTATGTAGTTCTTTATGCATATGACTTTATTTTCAGATGTATCCACCCAATTTAGTATCACAAGAACTTTAAAGTACCCAATCTTGCAGTTCTATTGTCTGAACTTTTTTATTCTTTGACTTAATTATTATTATTTTTTTTTGTATTTCCCGGTTGGTTTTAGAAGTTTATGAACGTAAGCAGTTTTTGTCTGGTGCTACGCTCTTGCAATGTGACTCTCATTTCTTGTTTTCTCGTTTATAAACTTTCAGAATGAAGTCTGCTTCATGTAATGCATCTGGTTCCAAAGCATGCAGGGAAAAGATGCGTAGGGACAGATTGAATGACAGGCATGGCAGATTTCTCAAATACACCCTCTCTATTTCTATCACACACACAAGATTGCATGCAGAGACATCCATATCTTAGCATTATTGTGATTTTCAGGTTCCTAGAATTGGCTTCTATTTTGGATTATGGAAGACATTCAAAAATAGACAAGGTTGCTGTATTGGGTGATGCTGTCCGAACGGTTAATCAATTGTGCATGGAAGCACAGAAACTTAAGGATTCAAACGAGGAAATGAGGGAGAAGATAAATGAATTGAAGGTTTATCTGAGTTCCCTTTTTTTTTTTTTGTTCACCTCTTATTTTTCATGCCATCATCTTGTCTGTGGAATACATTGCTTATCATTGGCTCTCATTTTCCAAACTTGAGTGCCAGAAGTAATGCAATGAAACGTAAATATAGTTCTTCTTTTTTTCTCCGGTTGAGTAGAGCATTCTTTGTGTAGGCTGAGAAGAATGAACTCCGAGAGGAGAAGCTGAGGCTAAAGACAGAGAAAGATAGACTTGAAGTGAAAATTAAATCGACAAATGCTCAATCGGGTTTCTTTCACTCTCCACTGATTATGCCAGCTCTATTTTCTGGCCAGGGACAAGTTGTTGGGAGCAAGCTGGTGCCCTTTATGGGATACCCTGGAGTTTCGATGTGGCAGTTCATGCCTCCAACTGCTGTCGATACTTCTCAGGACCACGTTATGCGCTCTCCAGCTGCATAAGTTGGCAGGTTTAGTTTTTATGCCTGCACTTTGTGCTAGCAAGAAGCCTTTACTTTTCCCCTTCATAGTATTTGGTCATTGTTCTTGGCGGTATTCTCCAAAGGAGGTAGGAATAGGATCATGAGAATTGAGAAAGGATTAATGTATGGCAAGTTAATTGGATATTCATTTTTTGCCGAGATGAATTGTAAGAGCTGGTCACTTTATGCATTTAGATTCCAATTTTGACTTGTTAAATTTGGGTTCTTATTTTTTATTTTTATTTTTTGTTTTGTTTGGAGAAACAATAAAATTTCGTTTAAAATAGATTAATGATATAACTTGTATCAAAACTAATAACCATCAAAACTCTTTGCCTCCCTATAATATCCCAAAGGATAATTCTAAATACATCCATATAAAGCTTTAAATACACATCCATTATGATTTGATATGTATTTTGAGATTTAAAGGGATATAAATAAAATTTACCGATTCGAACCCAAATCACAAAAACAAAACATATCCTTATTTTAGCACAAGATAAGAAAGTTATCCCAGATGTCTTTAAACTTAGTTAATGATTTATATAGTATAATCAATAGTAAAATAAATTAAAATAAGATGTCATTGATTAAAATTCATATTTTAAACGATAAAAAAATTTATTTATTAATAATATCACTTAATTATTCGTTAAGCTATAAATATTAAATCATAATCCTTTAAATTTAAATCTTAACCTTAAGTCTAAAATCATAAACCTTAAATCTTATATAAACCTTAAATTATATAAACTTTAAATCTTAAATCTTAAATTATAAATCATAAATTTTAAATTTTAAACTTCAAATTATTAGATTTAGGATTATTTTAATAATTCTAATATACATATATTTTTTTATTTTTTAAATTATACATTTTAATTATTAAATATTTTACTGTTGTCTTTTTTTTTAATATATATACTACTTTTATTCTTTTTATTGTTAACCGTAAATATCTACTATATTATATCTTTATTCATTTAAACTCGCTGCCCAGAAGCCCATCCCATCATACGAGGGTTCTTTAATTTTGGTTAAATGAAGGGGAAAAATCCTATAATTCTTTTAAGTGAATATATTTTGAATTTGTATACTTTAGTATTTTTAAGTAAGAATAAAAAAAATTCAATATAACGAGCATTTATATTTAGTAATAAAAATGATAAAAATAACATTTTTAATAATTTAAAGACAGTTTAAATAAAATAAATAAATATATATATATATATTAAAAATACTAAAATAATCATTATTCTAATCAATTTAACTTTAAAATTTATATTTTAGGATTTAGGTTTTAAGGTTTAAAATTTTGGATTTATGATTTAGGGTTTAATAATCAATAAAATAGTATTATTAATAAATCAAAAGTTTTCTTCTTGTTTAAAATGTAGCTTTAAAATTACTAACCTCTTATTTTTATGCATTTTGTTATTGATTATAAATAATATTTATATCAATCTCGAACTCTTTTATCTAATGTTTGGTGTACAACATTTAATATGTTAAATATAACTATGTTCGACTCAATTATATTAAATTGTATTATAATTATTTTATACAATATTTTAGGATAAACTATATAATATAATAAGATATAATTGATATTTTAATAAAATAATTTATATTATAAAACAACATTTTTATTTTATGTAGTTTTCTTACTTATTAAAATAACTTCATATAAAAATTTATTTAAATCAATATTTATTTTTTATATTTTTCTTATGTTTTAAAAAAATAATTATTTTTAATTTAAGATAAAAAAAATTAAAGACAATAATTTGAGAATAGACTCAATAAAATATATAGTACGATTTAGATCTACACATATCACTTGTACTCAATTTTTACATATCTATATAATTTTTATTTTGTACCATACGCTATCGCTTCACAACCAAACACATAATTATATATGATACATTTAATATTTGTAAAAAAATTATACAATTAGAATCTTTAATATTATATAATAAATATGCCCCTACGGTTAACAAATTGTACACTTTAATCTTCTTATTCTTTTTATGATCATTTTAAAGACATTTTGAGTCATTTTATTTTCAACAATTAGTCTAAATATTTTCATAAAAATTAAATATCCACCGACTCCTACTAATAAGATTCAAAGTTAATTGGAATTAATTTTTTTTCTTTCAAAAAATGACATTAATGTCAAACTTGTTAATATTAAAGTGTATCATTTTATATTAAAGTAATTAAAGTATGTAAAATATAAAAATAAAGTAATTGAACTATAGATCTACATATTATTTTAAACTATTATACATTAGTGGTTTAACTTTAACAAGATAAACACTAAGAGTGGGCGTAGAATAACTATATTGGGGATAGAAAAACCATCATATGCCATCAATGGTTGCATATGATTTAAAATTTATCCTTTATTCATACTTAAAATCTTTACGGGGATTTATCAAAAAAACGGGGAATCTAAAATAGGGAGCGAGGTAATGTTTTAAATATTATTATTTTTTATTTAAATTTTTTAATTTTTATTATAAAAATATTATAATATAAGTAAATAATAAATACTTTATGATGAGAAAAATAACATTTTGAGTCAATAAAAAAAACAATATCTATGTAAAAGAGAGAAATATAAAATATATGTAACAATAAATACATAATCCTTTTATATTAAACAATATTGATATAATTTTGTTGTAAACTAGTTTGAAATAATAAATATAAAATTTTAGATTTTTAGAGTTTAAATAATTTTTATAAAATAAAATTATTGACATTTCATAAAATAAAAATATAACTTAAAAATAAAATATAAAATATATGATACATTACTTAAAGATTAATTTGAATCTAAATATAATTAAATCTATAAAAATATTAAATTTATATATATTTATTAAAATATGGTATATAATTTCAAAGAATAAGATAGAGAATGCAATCACCGTCTTTGTTTCATCTCATATTACAAAATAAAAGTTCTTACATTTTTCATTTTATTATCCTCGTTTTTATTTACAATTGTATAATCTCTACGTATACTTGTCTAGTAGACAAAAAATTGATAACCTTACACTATAAATTAACTTATAATTTAAATAGTATAATACTCATTTTTATCATAATAAGTCTTAGTTCAAATCATGTATATATATAATATTTTCTTTATTTAATAAAATAGATAAATTTTAAGTTGATATGGGTCTAATAGTGCAAAACATTCGTAAACATTTTGTTTTTAATATTTATTTAAATTGTATTGAAACAAGTTTATAATAACAGTGTAAGAACAATATTATCGATAAATTGAAAGTAACTGCTTCGATTGACTCGCAGACTAGGTCGCTCTCTTTAAGACGTTTCGCGACTCTACCCAATTTATACAAACAAACACAGCCTCGTCGTCCCCAGGATAAAACAGCCCAGAATCTTAATCTCTGTCTTAGAACTTCACTGCACTGATGAAGACTGAAATACTACACCTGAAAATTTGTTGCTCGGAAAACAAAAAAAAAACTTAGAAATTGTAGAGAGAATTGTTTTTTGTAGGGAGATGAGATTGCAGATTGTTGTGTAGAAACTAAGAGCTGATGCCCTCTTTTTATAGGTTTTAGAAACCGTATGACAATTATGATAAAACGGTAATGTTTGGGAATTAAGAGCGTAACGGTCATTCTGAGTAATGAAGAGCAACGACCATTTTCAAATTAAATATGAGTAATAGACATTTTTGTGAGTAAATACGAGCAACGACTCTTTTTTTGAATAAAGAAGACGAATGGTCATAACGGTCATAATATAAAAGAATATAACGGTTGTTTTTCTGAGAAAGAAAAAAATATATATATAACAACCATTTTTCTAAGTGGAAAAGTTTTCCTTAAAAAGAAAAAAAATGTTTTTCCAAAAAAATAAAATATCACCTCACGCACACGCACTCGGACTCGGCACGGTCGGTCGGTCGGACGAACGGCGACGGCGGCACGCGCGCACGTGTGTAAAGCAATGTGGGATAAGGCTTTACAATTTTTTATTAACTTCATCTTTTCCAACAATCATTTTTTTTATAAATTTCATCTTTTCTAACAATCCCCCACTTGAATTTTATATAAAAATAATTTGCATCGAGCAACTGATCAATTATAAGATTGTGCATAAGCGAAAAGGTGTCTATCAAGTTGAACCTTTGCATAGTGTTGATGCTTTAGAATATACTAGAGTAACTCATAGTTTTGAACTCTATCTCTAACAGTCATCATACACACAACCTTTCCAAGGTGTAGTTCAAAAAGCCCGTACTTTACGGCCATGCACGTGTATCCTAGTATAGTGAACGCTCTAGTAAATTTTGCCCAAAAATTTCCATAGAAAGCGGCCACACTTCCACATTCACATAGGTGAGTCTATTAAGAGTACTCATGTAGCTATATACTCCATTCCACATAGAGTATAGAACTCATTAAGAGTTTAACAATTAACTCATCTTTTTCTATCGCTTCAGGACTTCATGCTTCTAACAATATAGAATGAGATTTGAAAAATAGCATGATACATCTCATATCACTTCATGACTTGTTATTACCCTTTGAACTTATTTCTTGGGATCTCCAGTCTATAAGTTGGGTTACTATCACCAGTAACTCTTCATTCTAAGGGCATTAATCCCATTCCTTTTGAGGTTTTGAAAACATTCTCTCTCGGTAATCCTTTCGTCAAAGATCTGCCAAATTTTCATCAGAACGTACATGATCCACTCTTACAGCTCCCGTAGAGATAAATTCTCTAACAATACTATGCTTACAACATATCTGTCGTCTCTTGCCGTTGTAGTAACAGTTCTGGATCTTTGCAATAGCCGCAGTACTATCGTTGTGGATCAAGACAGCTGGTATCGGTCTTTCCTATAAAGGGATCTCAGCTAACAGACTTCTTAGCCAGCCTACTTCTTCACTATCAGTGGCTAGTGCTATCATTTCAGACTCCATTGTAGATTGAGCCAATATTGTTTGTTTCTTAGACTTCGAGGAAACAGCTCCACCAGCTATGTTAAAAATATAGCCACTAGTTGCTTTGGAGTCTTATGATAAAGTGTTCCAATCTGCATCGTTGTATCCTTCTAGAACAGCGGGAAACTTTTTTTAATGTAATCCAAGGTTCATAGTTCTCTTAAGGTATCTCATAACCCTTTCAATAGCATTCCAATGCTCTATACTAGGTCTATTGGTAAACCTACATAGTAGTCCCACAACATAAGCTATGTCTGGTCTAGTGCAATCAGTAGCGTAACGTAAGCTACCAATGATGCTCGCATACTCAGTTTGTCTAACACCGTCTCCAGTGTTCTTGAACAACTTTACACTAGGATCATAAGGAGTACATGCAGATTTACAGTTAAAGTAATTATATTTCTTTAAGATCTTCTTAATGTAGTGAGATTAATCTAGAGAAATTCCCTTTTCAGACCTAGTTATTTTTATACCAAGGATTACACTCGCTTCTCTAAGATTTTTCATATTAAAATTAGCTCTTAACAACGTTTTCACATTATTCACAACATAAATATTTGATCCAAAAATATGCATGTCATCCACATATAAACATATAATAGTGCAAATATTATCTTCTAATTTATAATAAATGCATTTGTCACTTTCATTTATTTTGAAACCATGTAAGATAACTATATTATCAAATTTTTCATGACATTGCTTAGGTGCTTGTTTTAGACCATAAAAAGATTTATCTAATTTACAAACTTTATTTTCTTGACTTGGGATAACAAAACCTTCAAGTTGATTTATTTGCCTAGGTCTTTTCCCTTCCAGAAGAGTAGGTAACCCTTGGGGCCCAATCCCAATTACAAAATTTTCACTATTTATATCTCATTTAAATAATGTAAAAAAGCAATTTAGGACAAGTTTTTACAATTTTTTATTAACTTCATCTTTTCCGACAATCATTTTTTTATAAATTTCATCTTTTTCAACAAATTGTTTCAAAAATAAAATTTCGCCCTGATATATTATAAATAAGATAAATATTAAAAAAATATACATGTTAAATACATGTATTTTTTTCACATATTATATAGATACATTTACAAATAAAATAAATTTGTATTTATATTTTTTTTCATAATATAAAATATATATTCATATCATTTATCAATATTATACACAAAGAGGAAATTTAAAATATTAAAAATATTAAATTAATTATTATTATTTTTAAATATATATATAAAAGTAGTTATAATAAACAGAAAAAAATGGTAAAAAATTGAAAAAGTAGGAAAAAAAAAGAGGAAAAAAATTGGGGACAACGCGAATATTAAAAAAAAAATAAGGCGTGAGGTTAAACATGAAAAATAGTATAGATATTCTGTTTTAAATTAGTTTAATCAAAGGTTGGTATGTGTATTTTTTTTTAAATATTAATTATTAAAGATATTAACAAAACTTTTATTTAAGAATTCAATTTATTTTAATACACAAGTAAATCTATTATGGAAAAACACTTAATTTATTACCTAATATATGTAAATCACGTGGAAAACAAAACCGCCACAGTTTCGAGTCCACATATCATACCCTAGTTTCTCTCTCTCTTCTCCACACCATTTCTGGCCGTCAAGGATATTCCAACTCTCTTGCCGACGGCCAATAGTCTCTACAAACTCTTGTGCCTCCCCTGGGACAAACATGACTTTGCTCAAAACAATCATGGAGGCTGTGGCCAGTTCCGAACCATCCTTGTCTTCTCTAACAGAATATCCCATTGTTATCGATTCTGATCCTATTTTCCCTGCTTTGAAACCAAAACTTGATAACCCAGATGCGTCTTCACTTGCTAGCCCCATCACGGGATGGCAAATCCCTCAATCCGATTACGAGCTTATTGGTTTGTGCAGAGAATTCTTTACCCTGTTGAAGCAAAAACTCAAAATCCCAAAACGTTTTGACAAGGAGGATTTCTTGCGTATTCTGAAACCATTTCTAGCGAGATTGAAGAAAAGAGTTGGTATTTCGATTGCGGTTGATTCCTCTAATGATGGGTATACAAGGGCTTTAATTGAAAAGGTAGGATTTTTGATGGGTAATGATGTTGCTGGCTTGGTTTTGGAAGCATGTACAAACTTTGAGATTTGGGAACTGGTTGAAACTTTGATCATCAATGGACTTGTTGGAAAATCTAGTTATTCAGATTTGATTCCTAGGCTAGTTGCAAAGAAAAGAGCAGACTTGCTTTGCCTTTGCATTAAGCATGCTTCTGATCTTGGACTGGCAGAATTGCTTGTCATTTTGAAGTATATTCTTGCTTCTCCTAAAGAGACTAGCTTGAGTAATGTGCGCAAAGAGTGGGAGAACCAAGCGTTGTTAGCTATTGAGAAGGCCACTGATAAAAGTTGCACCGGAAAGATATCTTTGATGGCAAAAGAGTCTTCAATTTTGCTTATGATGGCATATGATGGTTTTTCTTCTTCAGAGCTTTGCTTGCATTATCTAATAGCATCGGCAAATGTGGATGAAGTGGTACTATCATCCGCCACTAGCAAGTTAAACGGAAAGCAGATGAAGAACTTGATTGAATACTTGGGGAAGTGGCTGAAGAAATATGAGAGGTTTCCTCAAGCAGTTCCTTGTCCCAAGGCAGCGAGTGTGTTGGGTTTGAAGGCTTGTGATTGGGTTCCTAAGCTTGAAGATGTTGTCAAATGTATTGGGTTAGTTTTGGATGAGAATTTCTCTTCATTAGTGTTGCATCCAGAGTTTCATGAGGAGCTTAAGTCTATGGAGGAAGTGGTTAGTTCTTTAAGCTTAGAAGGAAGGTTCTCATGTTCTATATCAAACATAGCTGAAAAGTTGAAAAGAACTGAGTTGTAGGGTTTCTATGAGTCATTTTATTGCATTATCCATTATGTGTTCTCTAATCATTTCGAATGAATATTTTGGTTTTCTCAAAGAATCCCAGAAGCTCTTATCTTCTGTATTGTCTCAGTTACTTTTTTCCTATTAATCTCAGGATTTTACTTTTATATTTACAGCGAACTCGTTTTGCCAATCGGAAGTTTGTCTCGGGCTCTCAGTAGTCACAAAAAATAGTGCACATTTTTTATATCACCGATTGGTTTCTCTCTGGCTCCCAGTCCCAGGAATTGGATCTCATCACTCCATATTGCTTATCTACCATATTACTTACATGTCACAAAATGTCACAAATCTATAGATATTTTCTATTTTAATAAAATCGGATCAATCATCACAAGCTTTCCCAATGGTCTTGTCACACAATAAGAGGGGTCAATAATACGTGTAATTTTTTCTTCGTAGATAATTAGATATCGTCTTGGAAATTATCCATGAACCCTGATACCCTTAGAGTTTGATTTTTCCTCGTAGACATCCTTATGATACGAGCTGCTCGTAGGCGCAGCGTCGGGCTGAAGAGGTGCACGTGGGCGCAGAAGTGGTTAAGCACAGCACAGCAACACAGGCAAGACGCATGACAGGGGAACCACTAATTTCGGTTAGGATTGTCAGAGTTAGCTTAATTTTCTTGTTGTTATCTGTCCATATAAAGCTTTATATATCCTCAACGAATTCAATAAAAGATATCAAAAATTATATAATCAGCTCAGCTTCTCTCTGTTTTCTTTCTTCTTTAACCTCTCTAAATTCAATCCTTTCACCTTAATTTTTGAAAAAATGTTTGTATAATTAAGGTTAGACATGTCGTAAACTATACCATTTCTTAGTCAATCAATTGTCCATTAAAGGTTCTCTCTTCCCTCTAAATATGACACAAATTCAGAGCTAAATAAATAATATTTCAATATCAAATATTATTAAATCTGCGTGAATGAGCGAAGGAATAAATCTTCCGTTATATAAAAAAATCTGCGTATCAAATTGGAGTCTCTCTCATTCATTCACAACATAACGAAGAGTGAAAGCGGAAATATAGTTTATGAATATGTATTGGAGTCCAATACAAAGTTGGAAAAAATAAAAAATAAAATTATGTGGATCAAATAAAATGTAGGAGTTGACACCAAAAAACCCACCAACAACACCATATGTTATGATACAGTTTAAACTGTTTAAAGCATAACACACAAAAAAAGAAGCATGGGGTTTTGTAATAAATTATAGCATGCGAACGAGCAATCATCCAGTTTACCTTAAAAACCATTGAGAAAGAGCAAAGACTCGGCCTGCTAATGGTGGAGGCCATGCAGATACAGCTTGTTGGATTTCCTGGCAAAGCACAAGTAACAATATGACAACCAAATAGTGACAGAATTCAAAGTCAGACTTGGTATCTCCTGTAAAAGCCATTTGAGGTTCTGCTATAGTATCGGTAATCTGAAAATAAGGAAAGCACGATCTGGTTAGTTACGTACTAAAAAGGAAAAAAAAAGGAAGTTTGAAATATGAAACAATAAACCAGAATCAAACAAAAAGAATAAAAGAACAAAGAAATTTTTCTCAAAAGATAGTCTTGCATAACTTTCAAACCTTCAAATAGGTTTGTATAATTTTTCTCGCACGATCTGGTTAGTTATAACTGTTAATTCACCTTCTGTTTCACGGCATACACGTGCAGTTATTGATGAACAATCTTCTAATTCATCTGCATCGTTCACAACTCCTCCAGTTAATCTCATAATAATTTTCTAGTTTGGAAAGAGTAGATGCTCTCGGTGATCACAGCTTATGGCCTAGAGGATTACATAAATCTAGTCTATCATCTTCTCCATACTTGCTTCGTTCCATGAAGATTAATCCTGCATTTTTTGTTTGGAATCGATTTAATGGCCTTGTAAAGAGCTAGATTTATTGCTCAATCACTCCTAGTATTAGTTCACATTTGGTTGGTACTAGATCTACAGCTAACATGTGGTTGAAATTAGAGTCAGTTTTCTCAGCCACTTCTGAAGCTCGAATCATGGATTTGAGGCTTCAACTTCAAACAAACAAGAAATGAGATCTTAACATTCAGGATTATATGCTTTAGATCAAGATGATTGTTGACGACTTGGCTATTATTGGTCAACCGGTTCCAGATCAAGATTTGGTGTTCTATGCTGTAGGAGGCCTTGGTTCTAATTGGAACTCTTTCATTTCTGGCATCACTTTTCGAGAATAGCCTATTTCCTTTAATGCACTATATACTCATCTTCTTATTCATGAAAGGTTTCTTGATCATCAACATCAGTTTTTTTCTGGAGCTCAGGCAAACGTTGCTAGATTTAACAATCTCATCATTCATTATAATAATACTACTAATTCTTCCTCTAATAGGAATCAAAACTCTCATTTTGACAATCAAGGTAGGGGTAATTGGATTCTTTAAGATGTCTTATCTCAACAATATTCACATTCCTCTCATTCTACTGATATAAAAGGCAAGAATCCAATGTCAAACTCTATTTCTAATTCTACTAGGGTGCACTGTTAGGTGTAACAGGCATGATCATACTATTATTGATTTATTCAGTGATTTAAGGTTTCTTGTACAGAGGTAACATATTTTTATATTTGTTAAATGTCATTTGATTTCTCAATTTTATTCTAATTGGATTCAGTGATATATCTTCTTTTATATATTCTTTGTATATTTTATTTAATATAATATCTAAATATTACCTATATGTGAGAGCATTCTTTGCATTTGTTTGTAAATATTATTATTCTGTTAAATTTATAAACTAAATTTTAACATTATTTATTATAACCTGAGTTATTAAGACTCTATAAGTTGAAAAGTTTGACTGTGTCTTTGAAAAAATTTGTATGATTATCCTCATATCATTATACCATTTATCTAAAACTTTTTTCCTGTCTCTTATATAATTTAAATCTAAAAAATCAAATCTATAATTTTTATAAAGTTTGAATTTTGGTGAGATATTACCTTTAGGTCTCCAATATAATCATTATTTTATTTTAAGTTATTTTTTTATAAGAAAATTCATATTCTTTTGATCTTTGTCTATTTCTTTGTTCTTATTGTGGGAAATATGTTTTTTCTTGATAAGAAAATGGTAATTAAATTGGTTTCATATTTCCTAATTTATAATCAATGTTACTGATTATTATTATATCATCTTTATTTTTATTTGTACAAAGTTTCTTATCATTATGTTTTTCTAGTTCTTCGTCTATTAAAATCAACAAACTAACTAATTTTTCTATGCCTCTGTTTTCAAGATTCATAAACTCTTTTTTTAATTGTTTTTTATATTTTATTAAAATGATATTATAGCTTCTTATTTATCTTTATGCTTTTCCTTATTCTTTCTTTTTTTCATTCCTACGTATTAATGCATTTGATCTCCTAAGTGTTTATTCCTTTAATCCTACAAATGAATTAAACTTATAACTTATAATGTCATTATTTTTAGATATGTTATTTAAATCTATTTTTAATTATGTAAATTCTTTATATATGTTTTGTTATAGTTTTTTATTATAACTATATTCTCTTATTTTTTTAGAATTTCTTTTTGTGTATCTTTAAGAACTTAATATTTAATTCTTGTACTATATCTATTTCTTTTAGTAAAAGAATTAAAGTTTTTATTATTGCTATTTTTTTATATGCTTGTTATACTTCCATTAAAATCTAATTCTATTATGTAATTTATTTTTGAACACTATTGGAATAATAGTAACAATAATAATATCATTTTCTTTCTAATATTACATCATTGACTAATAATTTCATTACTTCAATTTCTTGTTTTAGATCCGTTATCTCACTTTTTTTTGTTAAAAGTTTATTCTTCAAAATCTATAAGTATAAACCTTAATATATACTTTTTTTGCTACATTATTTTTTCCTAGTATGAAAGGTTTTTTCTTAATATCTAAGTTTTATTTTTTCTGGTATTTCAAAGTCTATTAATATTTTTTTTGTTTTTTTGTCCAAATTTTTGAAAATCTTTATATGAATTCATTTTGTTAGTTAATATTTAAGTTTTATTTTTCTGGTATTTCAAAATTTATTAATATTTTTGGTTTTATTATTTGACCAATTTATTCATTTCTATTAATTTATTTTGTCCATATATTGAATTATTATATCTAGTTATCAATAAAGTCAATAAATATCATACTATGTAGTGTACTAAAAATGAATAATTTTCTTCTTTTATTAAATCTATCTTTCAAATTTATAAGCTAAACTTAAAACTTGATTTAAATTCTTATCATTAATATTAATAGTAAACTTAGGGTATGTTATAAACTCTAATTTTCGGTATCCTAGATTTCTATGGATTATTCCTGTTAAATCATCTTTTTTTATTACTCTATTATGTAGTTTTATTAATTTTATTGATGTATCAATTTTTTTTTCTCTAAAATGTGTTTTTATTAATATTTAGATTCCTTCTAAATTGATACATCTAATTTTTCTTTTATCCATTTGAGGGATTTTTTATAGTTATAAAAATATCATCGAACTTTTATTTGTTACTTTTATACTATTAAAATTTACAAAATGTTATAAAAATATTATCAATGTTAATTAGTTAATGATAAATTATATGTATGTAGTTGATATTTTTGTTATATTTGTAAAGTTTAATCGTATAAAAATAAAAAAAAATTAATAATATTTTTATAATATTTATAAAATTTAATAATAAGAAAATGATAAATCAAAATTTAGTAATATTTTTATAATGATTTTTAAAAATATAAAAATCTATTTATTTTAATTTAAAATATTAAAACGATAACTGAACCATTAGTCAATATTAATCGATCATAACATTTTATCCTATATAAAGGCCGGTATTGATGCCTTTATTTATTTCATTCGTTTATTTTTTATAAACTAACGTAAACATAGCAACGAAAAAATAAAAATAAAAAAAGACATATGTGCGCAGACAATATCAAATATTTAATTTGTACCACAAATTAAATAAATAAATACGAGGAAAAGAATTTGAACCGCCATGAATTAATATCCAAATTTCTTACTTACATTAATAGATTTTTAATTACATCCATGTTGACAAAAAATATCATAATTTTTATTTTTTTCCAAATTTACATTTTACATACTACAATAAAAAAATTTGAACCAAAATTAAAGCATTCTAATTACATAAAAAATGATAATACTTTAAAATTGTAAGTATATTACAAAACCCGAAATAAAACTGGGATTGAAATGGCCAAAGAGAAAAAAAAAAAAAAAAAGAGGATCATTGGTCGACTAAATAAACCAATGCTAACCATTCCACCTTCATTGTCGTTCTCTTCGCTTATGTTGATGTTTCCTCACATTTTCCATTCTCCTTGATGTTGACGCTCTACAAACTTCAAAAGTCATCAAGTCAATATTGATGTCAAGGTGCTTTGATAAGATTTAAGAAATTTCATCATTTCCTTGCTCTCTTTTTTTGCCACAAGTCTTTTTTGATTTTCAACAATTATCCATTGTGGTTCATCGTTTTCCTGAGGATCGCTTTCCCCTTCCACCTTAATTCTTAGTATATATTCAAACTCTAGCATGGCTGATTTTTGATGCTTTCTTTTGTGTTCTCCTTACAATTTCCTTAATTCAATCATTGTGGTTGTTATAGTTAAACAATTTGATGATATATTCTCGTAAATTTGATAAAGATTTTGATGTAGCTTTTGTATATGTGTTTATTTGGCACGCATCAATTGAATTTTGTGCTACAAGTGTAGTATGTATTGTGCCATATCTATGGTAATTGGTAATGTTGTTGTGATTTTTTCTAATTGTGATGTCGATCTTGACAAGAGGTCTTTTTCTTCTTTGATGTTTGTTCAATCTACTGACTTGTTCGATCGTTAATTCAAATATTGATACTAGATATATAAATTTTCTTATATCGCTATTGATCAAAGACGAACATCATCTAATTTGATCATGTCTCAAATTGTAGAAGTATTTTTATTTTATATTTATCCAAGAGCTATGATTCCTTCAACTCAGTTTGCTTCTATTTGTTAGTTCTCTCTAGTACTCAACCTGATTTTAGTAATGCTTGTTGTTTAGAATGGGAAATGAAAAGACTATTATGAATTGTGAGAAACAACGTACGTTTTGTGATGTGATTAGTAACTAGGAAAATATGATGTTTGAAAAGTAAAAAATTTCAATTGTTGGTATATATTGTGGAAGGAAAATGTGATGCTATTCCTAAAAATATAACTGAAGAAAATATTTCATATAGTGTACACTACAGCTAGCTATAAATAATCTTTTGAATACTTGTATTTTGGATGCATCTATAGAAGGGGAGAAAATTTGGTATTGGTGGAAGGTATTAGTGTTCCTCATGTATACTAATTATCTCCTTCATTCCAACTCAAGAATACACATATGGTAGATAATGTAAACTAATATTCTTGAAGAATGGAGATTAAAACTAATCTTTTATATATATATATATATTACCCAATTTATCATACATAGAATCAAAAGAGAATTATTTGATAATTTATTTGATATTTTAGGTTATGAACTTGTTTGAAATTTTTTTTTTACAAGAACCAACTCAAACCAAAATTGTAGAATTATCTTTTTTATTATAAACAATTCTCAAAAATCATTTCTCTACGGGCTAATATCTTTCAAAGGATAATTGCCGAAAATTATAGTAAATAAATATATATCTCCATCCATGTAATTTTAATTAAAGATAACACATAATACTTGCAAAACAATTAAGAAAAATAAAATTATATACTAATTAGTCAACCTCACAAATTCAAACTGTAATAGCTTTTTTGTAAAAGTAACGTATGAATTCAAAAGGTACGGTAATAAGTTTTATTTGAGTAAAAAAAGAAATTGTATCATATTTATTATTTGTTAAAAATAAATATATGATTAATTTAACAAATATATCACCAAAATATTAAAAAATATATAAATATACCTTTTAAGTTTATAATGTTATAAATATTAAATTAAAGTAATATAAGTGTTATAAAAATATTATATTATTATAATTTATGTTCATTGTTATATTTATAATACGAAAATGTTATAAAAATAACATCCATGTTATACAAATAATATAATTTGTAACAATTATGTTACTTTAGTGTTATATTTATCATAATAAAAAATTATATAGTATATTTGTAATTTTTCATATACTTTCATAATTAATTTATTAATTTATTCTAATTATTATTTTAGATAAAAGAATAAATAAGAAATATATGGAGATTTAAAGACTAAAAAAATTAATAACAAGAGAAATGCAACAAATTTTCTGTTTCACTAATGAATACTACGTACAAAAAAAAATATTTTTATTTTCATGTGATTCAATCAAACAAAAAATATTTCAAGCTTAATTCATCCCTAATTTTTATTGTTATTCAAATTTAATTGAATTAAATCAGATCAATTTAATTTAATTTATGTTTGATTAATTCTTTTCAAATCGTTCTTGGTTCGGACAACAAGATACAACTTGGATTGCAAGACCTAATCGATAGTGTCTCCATTCTATATTTATAAGTATATTTTTGGGTATATAAAAATTTTATCAAATTATTATATTTATTTTGTTCATATTATTAAAATATTTTATGTTCCGTTTATATCATTAAATTATTATATTTTTTATTTTATATAATTTCGTTAGTTTATGTCTAACACCATCACACATAAGATAATTAACTAGTAGATTTAGAACAATATAGATAATAAAATAGTATATTTGGAATCAAATATATATCATTTTATTATCTATATTATTCTAAATCTATCACTTAACTATCTGAATTGTTCTAAATCTATTACTAATATGTGACACCGTTATACAAAAATTAACAACATTGTATAAATAAAATAAATATAATATGTGTCTGGTCAGAGACATAGTAGGATTAATGTTTAAAGGAGACCTATGCATAAATTTAATAGCAAAAATGAACAATTTTAGTAATACTTGAATTATTATAATAAAATTTATGAATTTTATCAAGTTATTATAAAATAATATGAAAAGATCTTTGTTGATGTTTCAAAAATTTATAAATTCTAATATTTTTGAATATTATACAATTATTATATGTTAAATGTGTATTTTTATCCAATTAAAATAAAAAGTCAAAATTATGTAAATTAAGTTATAACATGATTAAATAACATAGCTTAATATCTACATAAACGAACACAAAAATGAAAAAAAATTAAACAACATAAATTATAGTAAACATGTAAAAAAAATTCAAATATGTGAAAGAAAAATAGATAATATAAATATTACATGATATAAATAATAATTAATATTTATATAATTATATGTGGTGTAACACATAATGTTTAAATTATATGCGAGATAAAATGTATTATTTTTTAAGAGAATATTAAGAAAATTAATCATGTCAAATGCAAGAAAAATAACAAAATTACATCTTTATTTTACATTGAATATTATCAAATTAGATGTAACTCAAGGTGAATTATAATCATATTTATACTCGTTTAATGTTAAAATTTTATCTAACTAAATCTGTTAAATATTGTTGAGATACTATTTTTATTATTGTATATATTTTAGGCATTATTTGATATAATTTTTTCAAAATTTATGAAAAGATGTTAAATATTTATTACTTTATTAGAATTCAATTAGTAAAAATTGTATAATAATAAATTAAAAGTAAAAATATATAATAATATAAATGAATACGTATTATAATAAAAATAAAGAAAAATAATATTCAATTAATAAATTTGAGAAAAAAATATTATTATCTATTTTTATAAAATAAAATAAAAACACATTTGTAAATGCAATAAAGAAAAAAATCTTTTTTTTTTAAAGTTAAGGAACACATGGCTCCTCTCATTTGAACGTGGCTACGTCCATATGTGTGGTATAAAAAAACAAAAAATAATTTAATGTTATATACAAAATGAAAACAAAAATTTGATAATATAAATAAAATAAATAAATAAATCTGTGATATTTTTTTAGGTTTATCCAATATTTTTTCCGTATTTCTTTGCTTCAAATTTTTTTAAGTCAAGTTCATTGCTTCATATTTGTTTATTCAAAATTTATTCCCTTTTACTTAAAATTGGTGGAACATAGTTTTTGTTAGATATTTACGTTATGTAATTATTGACTTATAGTTAGTTAATTACTATATTGAAGGCATTATTGGAGGGTGAAAAATATTAATTCCCACACAAGCTCGTAATAAAAAATAATTCCATTATAAATGCTCATGTAATGTCCACTTATTTTCTTCATAAGAAACAAATAATTTGTACCATGTACTTTCGGTATGACATTTTAATAGTAATTGAAATAAAAAAACATAAATACAATATTTATTTTTTATCTATATAATTGCGTATTCATGTATCATAAATGTCCTAATTACTTGTGGTGCTCTTCTTCATAATTCATATGTGTCCTAAATACAGATGTCACCCAAAACAGAAGAGTCTCGACTTGCGACGACATGCAAATTAAAAGTTGTGTATTATAATAATAAAGCATCAACTTATATATATTATTTTAAATTCATATAAGGAAAATTCTACCTATATATATAATAACACTTCAAATGAATAGACATTTTAATATTATATATATATATATAATAACACTTCAAATGAATAGACATTTTAAAATATTAGTAGCAAAACCTCGTCTTCACGTAATAAACTCATTATTGTATTCAATAATACAATGAATAAATGCTCGAGAGAAGCTATTATACAGGTCTCAAAAGCAACCACGTGGCCATATGGATCTTGTGATGTTCTAAAAGAGTTTAATGATCAAAAATTAAAATTTGAAAGCATATACCAAAAATCATAGAATATATATATATATAGTTAAAGAACTGTGTTTTGCACGCTAATTGTAATTTCAAGACCAAAAATAAATAAATAAACAAAAAAAATAATAGACGTAGTAATAATTAAAAACAAATGTCTTTGAAACCGTTAGTTAATTATGGTTGAAAACTATCATGATTTTAACCAGTGACGAACCATTATTTAAATTTTAAGGAGATAGATAGTAAAAAATCATTATTTAATAGTATAAATGATAAACATCTATTAATATTTTTAAAAATAAAATTTACAAATACAATGTTAATTAAATAAATAATATCATTTAAAATAAAGTATTATAACATTATTTTTAGCCTAATAAAAAAATAGACAAAATATCTCATAATTTTTATTAAATAAGTATATTTGTTTCATAATTATTAAATTTGACATCAAAAATCATCTAATTTATCAAATTGAACACTTTAATCCATTAATTTATGAGTTACTAATTATTTTATTATAAAAAAATAAATATTTTTAATCTTATAATTTATTAAATAATTACTTATAATTTATTAAAAATATTGAAAGTGAGTATTTATATTACCTAATTTTTAAAAATAACATAATTATATATATTAAACTCAAAAATTATGACACTAAATTGTTCATTTGTACATATAACAGGACTATGATGAGCATGTGTTTAACGTTATCTATACATTGTGGACATAATCACAATATAGTAAATATTATGTGTGTTTTTATAAAATTATCCGTGGTCGTGGTCATAAAACGTAATTAATTCAAATAACATTTATAAAACATATAAATTTATAATCATAAAAATATATAATATCTTTTATGTTTAACTCATATATTTTTATTATAAGAAAAATTTCAAGCTTAAAATTTCACATTAAATATCGTTCGAATTGAATTCTGATAATTTCGACACCAATCAATATTATTAAGTATTAGTTTTGTTATCGTAAGTTTTGAAAGTTATTTTATGTAATTTTACATTAATTTTTGGAGTTTTTTATGGTTATTTTGTGGGGGGACTTTTAAAAATGAATAGAGATAAATATGAGATAGGTTCAATAGCTTTTTTCATTAGAGTATTTAGGTTTAATAATTTTTTGTGATAATTTAATATACTAGTTTTAAAAACATTACAGGTTAATTCATTAGTTTTAAAAATTTAATAATTTAGACATGTTATGTAACTTTTTAAAAATTAGTATACAAATATATCATTAAAAAAAAATCTAAAACTAAGTGACTCATTTTCAAAAACTAATACACTTTGTCCAATTACCGGCTAAAATGAATATTCGGTGGAAAGTTAAATGTAACTAATTGAAAATGCTTCCTCGTATGGTCCAATAATATAAATATTTCTCACCCAAAAAAATAAAATTAAGAAAGGTATAGAAAATCAAAAATACAATACGCTTACGAGCCAATGAGTCATGTATGGTAAAGCGCAAACTCATAGCGGCAAAGATAATTTACTAAGAGTTCATTTGATGCTTCACTATAAATCTATATAATTTATGGGTGGTACTTAGGCACCAACCTGCCTTCTCCACTCATGTACACTTTATAAATCGTTTTTTATTATTATTGTTATTAAAATAACAATTCTTTAAATGCGACAAAGTAAAATTGCTAAAGTTTTTAGATGTGATTTATTGTTTAATATTGTGGCTAAATATTACGTAATATACTTATATATTTATTTAAAATATATATATATATATATATATATATACCCATTTTAAATATAATATAATAAAATGGAGTAGTAATTAATTATTTTTTATTTAAATATGAGTAATGTACAACTAATCAACTCACGGATACTAATCAAGCATTCCAATTGCTGCTGTTTATTTCTTTATAGCCACCCAACGTATGATCACTTCCATTTATAATTGTCCTGTCTCTTCTCTTCCTCCATGACCCAGCCTTCCTGATTTTCTCTTACTCTGTTCTTCTGCTTTCAGTAATTATTTTTTTCATTAGATAAACTAACCCAGAGTTGTTACTGATTGTACACTCTTTTTTGATTTGTTTCAAAATCCCATATATTTTTCCAAAAATAATAATAATAATAATAATAATCAGAGCTCTCCTTTTTATGATTTATATTTTATTTTTGATCAAACGGAGAATAGGGTGTATTGAAGATTTGAGCACCCACTTTTGAAGAATTAGAAGAAGCAGAAGAATTAATCATCTTTCTGTTTCGGGGTCTTCACGTATAAGCAATGACCCAAAAGAAAAATTCGTCAATTGGATGTTGAATGAAACGTCTTTTGAGGTTTGTTCCTTACGTCTCATTTGATTTCTTTATTTATGTTAGTTCCTCATATTTTTTACTCATTAGGATTTGATTTTTATTTTTTATTTTTAACGCCAATCACGAATTGAATAGATATCTCCTTTACCCATTGGTACTCAATTTCTGACGACTTTGATAAATCGGTAAATCCTATCCATCTCTCTCTTTGGTTTTCGTCTTTTTTTCTTCTGCTTGGAAATTTCAGGAATGAAGAAAGTCCTAATTTGGTAAGCGTTGGTGTTCTGGGATTTTTTTATTTTTCTTCATTTTCATTTATTACTTGTTTAAAAAAAAAAACTGTTACATTGGACTTTTTGAATTTTCCTGTAAGTTGTTCTGTTATTTATCTGGAAGGAATTATATATTATCTTTATACATGCTAATAATATAAATAGAGAAAAAGTACTATACATTTCTCTTTCTTTTCAGGTGATGATAAAAATAGATGAAATGAAAAATATTTTTATACAAATAATAATTTATATTGTATTAATATCATTATATATTTTCTTTATTTTTGTTTGCGCGGATGAATATGTCAATTTGTCCGAAATAAAAACTACGGAACCCACTAGATTTTTCCTAGAAAACAAACAAAAACTAAGCAACTGCTTATCGAAAAAAAAACAAAACTAAACAACTCTCTCATATCTCTCTATTGGAATTTCAAATTCTCTTTCAGGAATTAATCTTCTGCTTCTCTGGAGGTTTATGGATTTCCAGAAATAATGGGTTCAGAGAAATTCTCTGTTTCAACAGATAAATCTGAAGATAGCTTTGCAATCGATTTGGAAAGTTTCTCTCATGCCAATGATAGAGATGTTACTGCTAATTCAAGAATCACAGTAAGTTTTTTTTTTTTAATTTTTTCTGGGCAATAAGAAATGCATTTTTCCTTATCTTTTTTTGAGCGATAATACGTTTTCTGAAACCATTGGTTTTACAGTTGGAATATCCATAAGTTGTTGTAGGTTGGAGTAAAAATTGGGCATGCATAAAATAATTATGAATTTATTTATCAATAAAATATTAATTAAATTATAATATTTAAGAAGATGAATGCATACTTTCCTAAAACAGAACTTGATATCATTATCCTATAATTAAATAAGAATTTTTTTGAATTAATACAGTCAATGTTTTAGTTAGTTTTTAACACACAGGTACCCCCGTTAATCTTAGATAGCTCTATTGTAACGGTTGTTTTTGTTATTCAGTAAAATTTTTAATTTTAAAAACAAGTAATCATCTAAGGAAAAACAAGCAATCATTGAAGAAAAGTTGAATGTAAAATTTATTTATTTTAGAAATAATATTTAAATTCTGTATTTATTTTTATAACAATTCAATTATCTTTTTGTTATAAAAACTTAACTTTAAAATAATAAATAACTATTTTTTATTTTATTTATTTTAATTCTTTTTATTATAGTTTATTTAAATTAGAATTAAAAAAAATATTTTTGTGTATGTGATATTATTTTTTCAATAGTCATAAATTATTATAAAAAATAATTACAGAATTTAAGTATCATTTTTATAATAAATAAAAAAATATTTTTTTCGATTTTAAATTATAAACGTAAATTTTAAATTGTTATAAAATTAAATTTTTTTTACTACGAATATATCATTTTCCTTCATGTATGCTGCCACTATAATCGAATGTCTTCCTCGAAGCATTGTAATTTATCACCTTATATTTTCAGCTCCTATTAGTCAATCCCTCAACATTATTGGAATTTTTAATGTAAATAAGCATTTTAAACAGTTTATTTATTACAATAAAAGATCAATTTATTTATTTTTAAAACTTTATAAATACTATTGTTTTTCATTGATTCTGACAAATTTTACGTTGAAAAAGATGCAGAGGACTCTATCGCGTAAAGGAACTCAACGCTCGTCAGAAAATAAGGTCGCTTCTATTATTGTACCATCTGAGAAGGATTCTGCACTAGGTGGACCTTCGCCAAGAGGTTAAACATTTTCTCTATTTTTATTTTTTTATTTGCATCAACTATTTTTTTTATAATTTGTTAAAGTTTGATTAACTATTTTTATATAAAAAAAATCATAAAAAAATTTAAATTAAGTTATTTATATGATTTATTTTCTCAAATTCAAATATTTTTTTTATCAATACATTAAACTTAATTAAAATATAAATATTGAATAACGGTAAAATCACAAATATTATGAAAATTTTCATAAAATATTTATTTTTAATATTTGTAATTGTGACACGTTTTATTTTAATGTTTTATAATTTTTTGATTTTTATTAAAAATTAAAATATATATTTAATTTATTTTTTATCTAAATTTTATTATTATTATTTTTTAAATATTTATATTAAATTTTATTTTTATTTGTATTATTAAAGATTCGTATTTTAATCATATTTTAGTTATTTATATAAATTAATAATATTTTAAATAAAAAATACAAATTTATTAATTATACTTCATATCATGAACTATTTATGTTGCCATTTTATTGTTTGTTTGTTTTTTTCTTCAACCCATCTAATTACTTCACCCCACTCACATAGGAGGAAAGAAAAAGGAAAAAAATTCATAGTTTTGACTTTGTTTACACGATTCCATTAATTAACTTTGTGGACATTTAGATAATATATATGAGCCGTTGACAATCTATTACAACTAAAACTTTGACAAAATAACACGTATGTAATATTCCATTTTTTTAATCATAACAAATCATTATCACATTTCACATTGATTTTATTTAAAATATTCTTAGCTTCTTAATCCAATATGGTAAAATTTTCATAAGCATAGTCTGATAAACTAAAACTTGTTAGGTTAAAAATTTAGTAGATATTATAAAGGGGAGTAACTCTAGGCGTCTAGCTATTAATTTTTTTTAAATAACGATAAAAAAAATAATAAATTTATAATTTATAATCATAAAAATAATATTTCTCATATTTATTTTAATATTTTATTATTAAAAAAAATCTAACACATCGTCTCATTTTAAACATCATTTTATTAATACGGTTCAAATTAAAGTATTGTTATTTAGATCCTTTTAATTTTGAATTTCATTTAATTATATATCATTTAATATTATTTTTATTATTATAATATTTTTATTTTTTATAATTTTTCAAAAAAAAAATCGAAGTTTTCACAAAATTATGGCTGTGACAGTGAAATTCAACTAGAAAACTGGTGAATTAATTAATTAAACGTAGAAGCAGATGACTAATGGTACTAGTCGTAGAAATGGATTTTGAGTCTTTTTTTTTTCCATCTTTTCCTAAATATCAAACAATACTTTTAGTTAATATTTGACTATTTTTGTTTAAATACAGGAATCAAAATAATAATAAATATTAAAATAAAATTTATAAAATTATAGATAAAATAAAATAAATAAATAAGAATTTTTTTATTCTTAATTCAGATAAAATAAGAAAAATAATAAATGATTATTTAAATATGCGTGAAAAATAAATCATTTTAATATATTTTTTAAGTTAAGAGAAGAATGAATATTGATGCTATTATTAGAATGTTTTATATTTTATTATAGAATAAAATTAAACCAAATACAATAACTATCAACCAAATATGATATTAGATTCGGTCTGAATCTATCATTTGAAACCAAAGAAATGAATCATGATTTTGCATTAATTTGGTACACATAATGCATAATGATAAGATAATAAGTATGTTTTTTTTTTGGTACTCTATATTTAAGGCCACAGGGTATTGAGTTTATTGAAAATTTGATTAGGAAATTATTATTGTCACAGATTATTTTAGATGCATATGGCTATGGTGTCGAGTAATGGATAGGATTATTGACGTGTAGCTACTCTTGTAGGGTCCAGCACACCAGAAAAGCCCTCAGCTTTGGCGGTAGAAACCACTGATAATTTGGGCAGCCCACCACAAGTTCATCATCAAATCACCATCACAACCGGCAGCATAAGCACCAACGCTGATGGCAAATCCTATTCTCGGAGAAACAGCTTTAGACGATCTCCTCCTCCATGGAGTCTTGATCCCAAGAGAGTTCTATGTTTTTTTGCTACCATGTAAGTTCAAACTTCAAATACACTTTTGGAACAATTTTTATTTTGGATTTAAGTGTTTTTAAATCGATCAAAACATTTTTAATAGCGTTTGATGTCTAAAAGAAAAATGTTTAATTTTAAAACTTTGAGAAATAACATTTATACTTTTAAAAAACTTATTTAAAATGAGGCAAATTAAATTAGTTAAAACTGATTTAAAAACAATTAATAAAGTGTTTCTCATAAAATTATTAAAATTATTTTTGAGTGGTGCTTCATTAATTTTTACAATAAAAGCATGCATTTTAAAAGTATATTTCTAAAAATAATGTATTATTAATCAATCTCACTAAGGGAATTGTGTTATATCCTACCTTTTTTCGTAAGATCACTTTATTTCTTGCCACTTAAGCGTGCCTATAAGCACCCTAGCTAGATTTCGCACCTAAAGATCATTATTTGTGTTGACAGGTCAAGCATGGGAACAATGTTGCTGATATTCTTAACCCTTTTAGTGAGGTATAATAGTAGTGATGAAATTGGTACTGATTGGCAGCAGCAGCAGTAATGATACAACCGAACTATTTCTCTTAGAAGATTATGCACAGAAGATATAGGGAATCCACTTTTGAAAATAAAATTTCCAAATGGCTTGAGAAAACAAAGATGTGAGGCTCATTACAAAATATTATAGAAATGATAATTGCAAGAGGAATCTACTACTTTATGTAAATGGATGATGATATCATGAGATTTATCACAACACATGATGGGGCTGTTCTTTTTTTTATAACATATGATTTGCTTTACAAAGTTTGGTGGAAGATAAGAAAGTTCACTTTTGCTTTTTCTTCATTAATCTCATGACCCATACTCTCTTTTTTGATTGTTCAGTTAGCAAATCCGAGTTCAACGGACTGGCCCTTTTTGTCAATATATGTTGGCTGGCTTTAATGTAAGTGTACAGAAGAAAGAGTGAACCAGAACAATCGCTAAACACAATAAAGAATTCATATATTGCACGCGCACTTTTGAAACCTTTATCTTCATAAAAACAAATTGTTAGTTTCAGAATAATAATTTTTATTGATATTAAAATAACAATTCCTACTATTGCTCCGTATAATGAAGATTCCATGAGGTAATTAGAAAAGGATGGTAAAAAAACATAATGTAAAGCAAATTTGGAGAAAAAGTTCATAATTAATATAAAATATTTCTTCCAGTTAATTTATTATTTTTGATATTTTTTTATTTAATTTATTATTTTTATTATTAAAATATTTTTTAATCAATAATTATTTTTAAAAATTGATAAATTTAATCACGTACAAAACTAAGGAACTTATAACAATATTATCTTATTTATAATAATATTTTCTTATTCACAACATAACGTTATAATTGTATAAATGAACTTAAATATTTTAATCGAATATCAATTTTTAGTAAAAATAGTTAATTTATTAATATTTCATTAAGGAAGATAATCAATTAAAAAAAATAACAAAAATAAATTGAAAATTGAAAATTTTCGGTTAACATTAATACTTAATTCAACTGTTTCCTCACAGAGAATTGCAGCTTCAACAGTAAATTCAACACTATATTATCCCCCTCCATTTTTTTAACAGGGCCATCCTCTGCAATTTCCAATTGATGAGATCTCTTACTGGTTTCAAAAAGATGCTTTGGAAGAAAGAGAGGGAGTAGAAGACTAGCCTTTTATTTTATCAATACTATTTGCCCATTCAGCAAAATATAGTACGGAAACATTGTTTAACATTTACATGATTCTATTCCAGCGGAATAAATCAACCTCATGAATTTTCAGTGGATTACTCAATTTCTATTCTCAACGGAACATTGTAATATAAATCTATATCCTCATACTTCAACAAGACATGTACATTTTCATCGCTTCAAAGGATTTCAACTGCAATACATTAGGCTCTTCCTTTTGGAAAAGAGCCTTAAAGCCATAGCATAACTGACATCAAGACGGCAAAGTGCATTTGATAGTATACTCAACGGATAACTGACATCAACTGTGCCGATAACCCTCACCTATTATTTGGGGTGTCACATGTGTTTTGTGTTTCGAGTTGACAACCATTGATAATGTCTACCATTCACCATAGTAGTACTAGAAACCAACCAGTTGCAATCTCAGTAACGCTTAGATATTCTTGGCATTGAGCACTTCTGCTTACGGTCATGATAAAGCCTTAACACAACAGCAGCAGTTTCTTCTATAGCTTTCCCAGATACTTCTGCAATCAAGCAGAGAAAACATCTTAATTTCCTCAAATCTTCTGTCCTAACAGTTATGTTCACTCTTTCAACAGTCTGCATTATCAAAACAATCAAATGAAGGGGAAAAAAATGCAGACAAACAACATCATAGAGTTCGGGCCCTAAATAGCATATTTTTGGAGATTTGGGCCAAAAATGTTCCCAAATCGTGCTGTCTACGGTGTGTACATAGCTTTTACATGACATGAGTACCCTTACATACCTTTACATAGTCTGTATGCCTATAACTAATCTGTACATAGCCAAAAAGAAAGATTTTGAACCAATTTTAACTCAAACTCAAAAACTCAAGATCAATTTAGGCCTCAATACCAATATCATATAGTCACATAAAACTGAAACAGAGTAGCACAAGCAATACATCTAACATTCTTACCAATAACTGGCCATCCAGGGCTCTTTGCAAAAATCCTGCCTGCAAATTCCAGCTCTTCTCTAACATAACCCATCTCCGAGTAATTACTCCTCATTCCTTCACCAAATCCCAAACTCTTAGCCCTTTCCCTTCTAATTGCTTGTAACACTAGAGGATTTATAGTTAACGCAATGACCTTTTCAGGATCAACATCAAAAAGGGTCTTTGGCAATTCAATCCCCAATACAATTGGCACATTTGCCACTTTATATCCTTTTTTAGCCAAATAAATCGACAATGGAGTCTTGCCAGTTCTGGACACCCCATCAAGCACAATATCAGCTTTACGCAAATTCTGTGGCAGTGCCCCATCATCTTGCTTAATTGTAAACCCAAATGTGAAGCAATGGCCTCTGTAATTGGACCCAACATGTCCGTTGATGGTATCCCCCATAGCTTACAAGCTTTTTTAGCTGATCCTGCCATTGAAGATTCAGCTAATGTGTAAACCACCATTGCATCTTCTTTAGCCGCTTGTTTCACTATCTCCATTAACCTCTCTGCATCATCAATCTGAAATAATCTTGTTTTTGGGTTTTATTCTTAAAACTTTTGAAAATTTGAAAACCAGAGAAGAAAATCGAAAGAACTTACCCCAGAAAAGAGGTGAGTATTAACGGGACAGCCGCGATCAATTAAGCAGTGTTCGAACTGCCCTAAAGCTGCAGTAACAAAGTGTTCCACCGTCCATCCTGTTCCGTCGGAGACCATGTATATTGACTTCCCGACCATCCGCTCAACGTCATCTTCGCCGTCACTCTCTATTAAGGTGCTGGTCGCTGGTGCGACGATTCCTCTAAGTTGTGTTAAACAACTTGAGATCCGACAACTAATACACTAAATAGAAGTAGTCACAAATAGTTTGGTTGGAACATATTGTTAAAGAATATGATTCTTCGTAATTATATTTGTTTTTAATTATTAAAATTTTGTTTTTTTATAAATAGATTGTAAACATTTATTTATTCATAATCAATAAATTTTTTTCTTATATGGTATCAAAACTTAAAAAATAATTTCCAAAAAAATCAGGCCATATAGAAATTTTTTCTTCTTTTCTCATTATGTTTTTTTCCAAAATCAATTTTAATTCACAAAATAATTTCAATTTCATCTCATTATAATATACAAAAAAATCCGAGCAATCTTCAATTAATTTCAAGCCAACACATCACCACACGTGCCTTGTCTGAGTTCACCGGTGTTCCATGCGCCTCGCTAGAGTCACACACGCCAACACGCATTAGCTGTTGAGGAAGATGACTCAAATGACACATCATTCAGCGCGCCTCTGAAGCAAATGACGCGTCGTTCTTCCGGTTCGGTCTTCATCCGGTTCACTGCTCTAGCGTTGCAGTCGCCGTTCCAGCCACACTAAATCCTGGACTCATTTTTTATAATATAAAGCATATTTCAGTTCATTATTTGTTTCATAAGCAATCATTGTTGTTTAAAACACACTAAATCCTATCTCGTTCTTTCGATTTATTTTACTCAATAATAATGTCTACAACTACCAATACCAACCCTACGTTACCAAAATGGTATGATGACCCTAGTCATTCATTATATCTATACCACTCAGACCAACCAGGCATGGTTCTAGTAGCTCAATCCTTAAATCAAGAAAATTATCACATTTGGAGTCATGCGATACTCATGGCTTTCATCACCAAAAACAAATAAGGATTTATTGACGGCACAATCAAAAGGCCATCAATAAACTTTGAAGCAGAAATCAAACAATGAACTCGCTACAACATTCTTGTCAAATGATGGATTCTCAATACAATATCGCCTAAAATTCCAAAAAGTGTCATGTATAATGATACTACATATGAGCTATGAGAAGAATTAAAGAAACGTTTTTCACACACCAATAGCATGCACATATTTCACATTGAGCAATAGATCCATGATTGCATACAAGAAGGTGTAAGCATTCCACATTGAGCAATAGATTCATGATTGCATACAAGAAGGTGTAAGCATTAGAGAATACTACACCAAATTGAAAAGCCTATGGGATAGTCACGATACACTATGTCCTCTTCCATATTGTGGAAGAAATGCCAGAAGAAAACTATAAGAATATCAACAAAAAGAGGGAACCATAAAGTTCCTCGTGGGGCTTAACACGGTTTACACATCAACACATGGACAAATCTTGCTCATGGAACCTTTACCTGCAGTAAATAAGATATATTCATTCATTGTTCAAAATGAAAAGTATAGAGTTGTCTCCACGCAAACCATAGGAAGGATGCCAGAAGCTGTCGCACTTGTTGCCAATGATAGTCGTCCACAATATCCTCACAAGAATTACCCACCAAGGAACCCACATCTTAAGTGCAATCGATGTAACAATATAGGCCATAATTTTGAGAATTACCGAAGTCACCTCAAATATGATTTTTGTGGTCTCAATGGACACAATTTTGAAAACTACCGAAAGTGTCTCAAATGTAATTTTTGTGGTTTGAATGGACATGGCATCAACATGTGGTTGAAGAAAGGCGCAATTCAAGATAAGAGAAATACAAGTTATGGCTTCCCCTCCAAAGCTCATCATACTGACTTTCAGGAAAGCTGCTCCGACACAAAGACATCATCCTACAACCTTACATCTGCCCAATATCAAGAGCTCCTTACACTTCTTAATCAATCCAAATCAGGTAGTATGGCAAGTCAAGTGACTACTTCTTCAGGTAACACATTATGTGCAACTTTTTTCCATTCAGAAACTCATTGGATTTTTGATACAAGAGCAACTGATCACATGGTCTGTTCCCAAAACCTTATGAGCTCCAGCATTCCAGTCACTAATCGACATATGTATTTACCTGATCATTCTCTTGCCCGTGTCACACATATTGGCATTGTAAATTTCTCCAATAATTTCATACTCCATGATGTCTTGTGTGTTCCCTCCTTCAAATTAAACTTACTTTCTGTAGTCAAACTAACTCAAACTATATTTTGTTATGTCACCTTCACTAATAGTATGTGTTTTGTTCAGGAAAAATGCTCAGGAAAGACGATTGGGATGAAAACTGAAAAATCAGGACTCTACTACTTAACTATTTCGGAAAAGGCTGGATATTTCTCTGTTTCAAATACTACTTCCACCAATTCTCATCTATGGCATCAACGACTTGGTCATTTATCTAATAACAGTTTACGTGTAACTTCTCTTTCCATCAACACACTTTTTTGTTCCATTAGTGATTGTTCTATTTGTCCATTAGCTAAGCAAACTCGTAATCCATTTCCTCTAAGTTCCATCAATACAAAAGCACCTTTTGAACTGATTCATGTCGATATTTGGGGTGACTATCACATTCTAGCACTTAATGGAGTACGTTATTTCCTCACTATGGTTGATGACTACTCAAGATGCACATGGGTCTATCTCTTAAATGCTAAATCTGATACACGCACATTTCTTACCACCTTCATTAATCTTGTTGAAACACAATTTTCATCCAGAGTTAAAATTATTCGTAGCGATAATGGACCAGAATTCTCTATGACCCAGTTGTTTTCTACCAAATGAATCATTCATCAAACCAGTTGTGTCTCTACCCCTCAACAAAATGGTGTTGTTGAACGCAAACATCGTCATATTCTCAATGTCGCTCGTTCATTACTCTTCCAAGCCAATCTCCCTAAACAATTCTGGGGAGATGTCATTCTTACAGCCACATACCTCATAAATCGTACTCCAACACCTGTTCTCAAGGATAAAACACCATTTGAAGTCCTTTTTTACAAAATTCCTAGGTATGAACATCTTCGTATTTTTGGTTCCCTTTGTTTTGTGTCTGCACATCATGATCGACTCACCAAGTTTGATGCTAGATCACATAGATGCATATTCATTGGGTATCCATCTGGGATAAAAGGTTATCGTGTCTACAATCTGGAAACAAGCAAGACTTTAGTGTCTCGTGATGTTATCTTTCATGAACATGTATTTCCTTATCTCACTTCCGCTGTCAACACTCCAACTCTATTCACTCCATCAGAAAATACTATTTATGATGACATACCTAACATTCGTCAATCAACCAATCCAAATACATCACTTCATCATACACCATCTTTCCTTCCAATAATCAACTCATACATTCTTCATCTTCAAAATTCATCTCCAAAAACATCATCATCAATTTTTCCACGACAAATGACTCCTCCAACACCAGCCACACATAGGCTTCGTCGATCCACCAATGTTCCTAGCTACCTTCAAAAATATCATGTAGAAGCTTCCTTCCCTTCTCGGTCCTTCCCTTCGTCTCACTCAGCATCATCCAATGACAAAGGTACTTCTCATTCTTTATCTCATGTACTTACTTATGACCAATTATCACCTGCACATCGTGCCTTTGCTACTTCTATTTCCATTCTTAGGGAACCAACCACCTTTGCTAAAGCTTTCAACGATCAAAAATGATGGCTTGCCATGAAACAAGAACTGGATGCTCTTGAAACTAATGGCACTTGGATGCTTCAACAGCTTCCTCCAAACAAAAAACCAGTTCGTTGTAAATGGGTCTACAAAATCAAGTATAATCCTGATGACTCTGTGGAACGATACAAGGCTTGGTTAGTGGTAAAAGGATACAGTCAGATTGAAGGTTTTGACTACTAAGAAACTTTTGCACCAGTAGCCAAACTCGCCATTATTCGACTTCTTCTTGCCATTTACTGCTGTTCAAAATTGGCATCTTCGATAACTTGATGTCAACAATGCTTTTCTCTATGGTGATCTTCATGAAGATGTCTACATGTCTCTTCCACCTAGATTCGGACGAAAGAGGTAAACACGAGTATGTAAGCTACACAAATCTTTGTATAGACTCAAACAAGCCTCACGACAATGGTTCATCAAGCTATCAACAACACTTAAGCTAGTTGGTTTTAACCAATCCAAATATGATCACTCACCATTCGTCCGAATCCGTGATAATTCCTTCTCTACTCTTCTTGTCTCTGTAGATGATGTAATCATAACAGGAAACAATGTACAAGACATTGAAGAAAATAAGAATCATCTCATGAGACAATTCAAGCTTAAAGTTCTCGGCGAATTAAAGTATTTTTTGGGCATAAAAGTTTCACGTTCTAGGAAAGGAATTGTTCTATCATAACGCAAGTACGCACTTGAAATATTGGAGGACATGGGTTATCTTTGTGTCAAATCTGCCAATTCACATATGGAACAAAATTTATCCCTTAGCAAGGTTGAAGGGGAATTCATTAGTAATCCCACATCCTATCGAAGACTTGTTGGGAGATTAATATACTTGACCATCACAATACCCGACTTAGTGTATGTCGTGCACATTCTTAGTCAATATATAGATAAACCACATCAATCACATTTGGAAGTAGCTCAACGAGTGCTACGATATGTCAAGAACACACCAGGGCAAGGTCTCTTTTTCTCAGTAACTAGTTCATTACAACTAAATGCTTTATGTGACGCAGATTGGGCAAAATACACATATACACGACGATCAACCACATGATATTGTATGTTTCTTGGAAACTTGTTAATTTCTTGGAAGACTAAGAAACAAAATACGGTCTCACGATCAAGTGTAAAAACAGAATACCGCTCTATGACAACAGCATGTTGTGAAGTAACCGGGTTACGATACATTTTGGATGATTTGGGTATCAAATACCCCTAACCAACCAAGTTATATTGTGACAATCAAGCAGCCTTTCACATTGCATCAAATCCAGTGTTTTATGAGCAAATCAAACACATAGAGATTGATTGTCATCTAGTAAGAGAAAAGATTCAAGTTGGAATGATCAAAACTTATCATATCTCTACATTAGAGCAACCAGTAGATATACTTACCAAATTCCTTAGTTTTCCAGAGTTCTCGAACTTACTTAACAAGTTAAGAATAATTAACATATATTCCAACTTGAGGAGAAATGTTAAAGAACTCGAGATCCAGCTGGTGACAACCAACACACCAACTAGAAGCAGCTACCAACAGTTTGGTGGGAAAGAACAGACGGTCTAAGAACATATATATTCATAATTGTATTTGTTTTTAATTATTACAATTTTATTTTATTTTTGTATAAATAGATCGTAAATATTCGTTTATTCATAATCAATAAAACCAATTTTTACAAGTTGGATGGTTGGTTTAGGAAACGTGAGCAAGATGACTTGGGTGGTCCAATTTTCGACCAAATCGAATGGTTCGAACCCTTTAAATAAAATCTCGAGAATTTTGGCGAGGGACCATCGGTTCAGCTAAGGATTGCTCTTGTGCTTCTGGGGTCTGGTTCGGAGGGAGTTTCCACTTTTTTTTTGGAGAGATACAACTTGGGTTCAGAGGTTTGCGATTTTACTCGGGGATCAAATACGAGGATTGGAAGCTCAAGTTCGGAAGGTTGAAGCTCGAAGTAGAAAACATTTTTTTATTTTTTTTAGCTTTTCAATTATTTTGGTTTTTATTTTTAGACTTCGGAAATTATATGTCGATAATTGCGGCGGAGGGGACAAGGCTTTATTGCTAAAAGAAAGAAGAAGAAAAAAAAGACCTGTTGTTATCAAGCGGAAAATAATAACTATAATATTAAAATTGTATTTAATATTATTTATTTTTAATATATATATATATATAATTATATAAAAATGTATTTTTAACAATAAAATATAAAATATTTTAAATAATTAAATTAAATTTTACTTTATTTTATATTTATATTTAAAATATATAAATTAATATCAATATTTACAATAAGTATTATATTAATATTTTAATTTTTAAACTAAATAAATTATAAAAATAATAAACATAAATAATAATAAAATTATTTTTTTGTTTATAACTTACGGTTATTATTTAAATTTATTCAAAATCAATATAAAAAAATTATAATTATTAATATATTAATAACTATCTATCTAACATCCATCCATATTAATACGCTATTTATTGAATGTTATACCAAAGACTGGATATAATAATCGAAAGGTATTTAACTTAAGAGTTGATTTTTTTATAGTATATGTTACAAATTAGCACTTGTGGAAGCGAAGATCGGGTTCAATTTTGATTGCACAAATTAATAATAATGGGTAACGGCAAAACAATAACCAATAAGAAATTAAATGGCACACAATGATTTAAGTGGTTCAACTTTTCAATGTGAAAAGTCTACTCCACTAACGACGACACACCGAGAAAAATTCACTAATAATCAAAAGAAGATACAAACACCAATTTTTAGAGAGCTTCACAAATTATACCAAAATCCAAAGCCAATCCACAAAATATCCCTTCTAATTTACTGGTAATATATAGCAAGATAAATTAACAAACTTGCTATTAAATCAAAATATTACCATACAAATTTGAGAGACTCCACCAAAGAAAGCAATAATGAACAGCTTGTATTTTAGGGATTGATTCCCTTACTCACGCAACTACTAATTTTTCTGCTTTGTTTCTCTGCTCTCTGTTTCTTTTCTTCTTCAATTTCGGAGGCTGCTACTTTCTCTCTTCTATCCTTCACGCAGCTGCTGCTTTATATATATATATAAGGGGAAGAGGGGAAGGGTTTTAATATATGTGTTTGGGCCTTTTGTTTTGGGCCAATTAAATAACAAATCTCCACCTTGGCTCAAAACAAAAAACGAATTCTTCAAATGAAATTCCTTGGATTACCAAATAATCGTCGTCCAAAACCCCGAAGGGTGATCATCTTCTGCAAATACCAATCAAGCCCAATCAATGCTTGAACTTGTTAAATGGAATTGGTTTGGTTAACATATCAGCTGGATTCTCTGTAGTGACTATCTTATTGACAACAATAGCACCCTGAGAGACAATGTCACGAACAAAGTGATATCTGGCATCGATATGTTTGGTTCTTTCATGATACATAGTATTCTTAGTCAAATGTATCGCACTCTAACTATCACAAAATACAACAGAAGTATCCTGCTGTAAACCCAAATCACAAACCAAACCTCTAAGCCAAATGGCTTCTTTCATTGCTTCTGTTGCTGTCATATATTCCGCCTCTGTCGTAGACAAAGCAACTGTAGACTGTAAAGTAGCCTTCCAACTAATGGCACAATGAGAAAGAGTGAAGACATAACCTGTCAGAGATCTTCTTCTATCCAAATTACCAGCATAATCGGAGTCCACATAACCAATAACACTGCAACTAGTATTAGAACTCTCATCATATACCAAACCAAAATTAGATGTACCTCTCAAATACCGAAGTATCCATTTAACTGCTTGCCAATGACCCTTACCAGGATTACCTATATATCTGCTGACAACACTAACTGCATGTGAAATGTCTGGACGAGTACAAACCATAGCATACATCAAACTACCAACGGCACTAGCATATGGAACTTGAGACATGTACCACTCTTCTTCTTCTGACTGTGGTGACAAATCCAAAGAAAGCCTGAAATGCGCAACTAACGGCGTACTCACAGGTTTAGAATCTTTCATGCCAAAACGTTCAAGAACTTTTTCAATATAATTTTTCTGAGTCAAATAAAGCTTGCTCGCTTGTCTATCCTTGTAAATTTCCATACCCAAAATTTTTCTTCGTTGCACCCAAATCTTTCATCTCAAACTCACCATTAAGTTGAGACTTTAATTTCTGAATCTCAGACTTATTCTTAGAAGCAATAAGCATGTCATCAACATAAAACAACAAATAGATGGATGAACCATCATGAAATATTTTATGATAAACACAACTATCATAATCACTCCTAGATTAACCATGATCAATCATAAAAGAATCAAACCGCTTATACCACTGCCTTGGAGATTGCTTCAGCCCATATAAAGACTTTTTCAATAAACAAACATGATCTTCCTTACCTGGAACAACAAACCCCTCTGGTTGATGCATATATATTTGTTCTTCAAGCTCACCATGTAAGAAGGCTGTCTTGACATCAAGATGTTCTAATTCCATGTCAAACAATGCAACCATAGCAAGCAACACACGAATAGAGCTATGTTTCACAACAGGTGAAAATACTTCATTGAAGTCAATACCTTTCTTCTGACAATAGCCCTTTGCAACAACACGTGCCTTGAACCTAGCTGCTTCAACCTCAGGTATACCTTCCTTTTTCTTGAAGACCCATTTGTTTCCAACGATCTTCTGGCCCTTAGGTGGTTTCACCAATTCCCAAGTATGATTCTTATGAAGTGATTCAATCTCTTCATTCATAGCAACCAACCACTGAACAGACTCATCACAAGTGACAGCTTCATGATAACTAGAAGGTTCATACACCTCAATAGACTCTGCCACAGACAATGCAAAAGAAACTAAGTCTACATCTACGTACCTCTGAGGGCGTCGAATCTCTCTTATTCCTTTACCCTTAGCAATACTATATGGTTGCTCATGTTGCTTTTCTGCTACATCATGAGCAGAATCATCTATCTCATCCACAGATGGCTGATCTGAAGTGCCCTCATGCACTTGACTAGGAGCTCCACTCTCAAGCTTCACCTGCTCACTAACACCGTGGTCTTTATCTGCAACAATAGACTCTTTTTTCTTTTGCAACATGGAAAACTCATCAAACTTAACATCTCTGCTAATCAAAAATTTAGGTGACTTGGGTTCAACACATCATAATCTATAACCCTTTACCCCAGAAGGATACCCCAGAAATATGCATTTCAATGCCCTAGGCTTAAGTTTGCCATCATTAACATGAGCATAAGCAGGACAACCAAAAACTTTCAAATCAGAATAATTAGCAAGAGTACCAAATAATACCTCAAACGGAGTCTTCAACTCAATTGCAGTTGATGGAGACCGATTCACCAAATAGCAGGCATGGTTACAAGCTTTAGCCCAAAAGGATTTATCCAAGTCAGCTTGAAAGAGCATACAACGAGCTCTTTCTAAGAGAGTCCTATTCATACGTTCTGCTACTCCATTTTGTTGTGGTGTATGACGCATAGTACAGTGTCTAACTATGCCATTTCTTTCACAGAACTCATTAAACTGACTGTCACAAAATTTCAAACCATTATCAGTTCTCAAATGCTTGATTTTCTTGCTTGTTTGATTTTCTATACAAGCCTTGAATTTTACAAATTTTGAGAACACATCATTCTTATTCTTCAGAAAATACACCCATACATGACGAGAGAAATCATCAATAAAAGTCAACATATACCGGGCACCACCCTTAGACACAACATGAGAAGGACCCCAAAGATTTGAATGAATATAATCAACAGTACCTTAAGTTTTATGGATGGTTGTACTGAACTTGACCCTACGATGTTTTCCATAAACACAATGCTCACAGAAATCAAGTTTCCCAATTTTCTGACCACAAAGCAAATCCCGTTTGCTCAAAATAAACATCCCTGCCTCACTCATATGCCCAAGCCGCATATGCCATAATCGAGTAGTGTCTGAATCTTGATCTAACGAGGATGAAACTGATACACTGCCAATAACAGTGCTACCCTGAAGCATATAGAGACTACGTGACAATTGCCCTTTAATAACAATGAGAGCACCCTTACTAACTTTTAAAACTCCACCTTCAGCTACATACTTATAGCCTTGTGAATCAAGAGTACCCAAAGATATCAAATTCTTTTTCAAATCTGGAACATGGCGAACATCTTTTAAAGTCCTAACAATACCATCATGCATCTTAATTCGGACAGTACCAATACCAACAACCTTGCAGGACATATTGTTTCCCATCAAGACAACACCTCCATCAATAGACTGATAAGTAGCAAACCAATCTCTACTGAGGCACATATGGTAAATGCAACCCGAATCAAGAATCCAAACATCTTTAGGAGAACCAATAGATACTGATAGAACATTTTCACCATCGGAACCAGAACTATCTGCAACACCAGCAACATCATTAGTACCAGAAGACGTTGCGACAGATTTTCCTTTACCTTTGAGTTTCGGACAATTTACTTTCCAAGGTTCTTCCCGACTAAGAATAATTGCATTTGTCTTTTCTTTTTCTAGATTTGGATCTAGACTTGCCTCTATTATTGCTTGTGCCTTTTTCTTGATTTCTACCTCTGACAAATAAACCACTGCTATTATCATTGTTGCTAGTAGACACTTTTTTCTTCAACTCTCTGGAATTCAAAGCTGCTTTGACATCTTCCAAAGAAATAGCGTCTCGCCCATATAGCATGGTATCAACAAAATGTTCAAATGAATGAGGTAAAGAATATAATAGAACTAAGGCCTGATCCTCATCATCAATCTTAACACCACCATTTTTCAAATCACGAATAATTTTAGTAAATTCATCAAGATGATCGTGCAAAGGTGTACCTTATGACATTCTGAATGTATACAAACACTGCTTCAAATATAACCGACTGGTCAAAGACTTGGTCATATACAAATTCTTCAATTTAAGCCATAACCCAGCAGGAGATTCCTCATCACCAACTTCGCGTAATACCTCATCAGACAAGGATAATTGAATTGAACTGAGAGCATTCTCCATTAATGCATCTTTTTATTCATCAGTCAATTTTTCTGGCAATTTATCCTTACATTCAAGTGTCTTAACGAGCCCTTCTTTAACTAATACGGCCCACATCTTCATACGCCATAAACTGAAATCATTTCTACCATTGAATTTCTCAATTTCATATTTTGCCGCCATGATAAAAAATTCAATATTAAATAAACAGAAGCACAAACTAGAAAATATGAAACCAATCAGATAATCAGAAGCTAAAAATAAATCCAAAAAGAGCAAACTTGATCAGTTCCAATAAATAATAGATTAACCCAATAGCTCTGATACCAATTTGTTATAAAATTAGCACTTGCAGAAGCGAAGATCGGGTCCAATTTTGATTGCACAAATTAATAATAATGGGTAACAGCAAAACAATAACCAATAAGAAATTAAATGGCACACAATGATTTAAGTGGTTCAACTTTTCAATGTGAAAAGTTTACTACACTGATGACGGCACACCGAGGAAAATCCACTAATAATCAAAAGGAGATACAAACACCAATTTTTAGAGAGCTTCACAAATTATACCAAAATCCAAAGTCAACCCACAAAATATCCCTTCTAATTTACTGGTAATATATAGCAAGATAAATTAACAAACTTGTTATTAAATCAAAATATTACCGTACAAATTTGAGAGACTCCACCAAAGAAAACAATAATGAACAGCTTGTATTTTAGGGATTGATTCCCTTACTCACGCAACTACTAATTTTTCTGCTTTGTTTCTCTGCTTTCTGTTTCTTTTCTTCTTCAATTTCGGAGGTTGCTATTTTCTCTCTTCTATCCTTCACGCAGCTGTTGCTTTATATATATATATATATAAGGGCCAGCTGCTGCTTTATATATATATATATATAAGGGGAAGAGTTGAAAGGTTTTTAGGTTTTGTAATTTTGTTTTGGGCTAATTAAATAACAGTATATAGGTTTAATAAATTAGTTTTAATTTTAAAAATATAAAAAATTGAATTAATATAACCGTTAAAATTTTAGATCTCATAAATGGACACTTAATTGAAAAAATCTTATATGATATAGTTATATATATTTATAATAATTTAATATTAATAAAACTTCTATTTTAATTGTGAAATAACTTATTTTGTTCATCTCTTGTGTTAATTTTTATCTAATAAAAAATTTAAATTGTTTTTTTCTCGAATTCTCAATTGGTGCAGAACAACATAGCAAAAGGGGAAGGCCATGGCGCCACCAGCTGCGATTCGGTGGTCCGCATTCGTATTTGTTATCGTTCTATCGCTTCGAATCAATCCGTCGACTGCTATCTACTGCGACGAAGACGATTGCTACGATCTCCTAGGGTCAGCTTTCTCATTTTTCGCTTCTTAATTGCTCCTCTAAATATCTCATATTTACGCGTCATTGTTTTACTTGCATTTCTAGGGTTTCGCAGTACGCTAATTCTACAGAAATCAAGAAAGCTTACTACAAGCTCTCTCTGAAATAGTGAGTTTTTACCCCACCCTTTTTGAATAAAGTCGAATCCTTAATTAAATTTGTAAGTTTTTACGACTTCTTTTCATCTTCATATGAATTCAGTCACCCGGATAAGAATCCGGATCCGGAATCTCGAAAGGTCTTCGTTAAGATTGCCAATGCTTATGAGGTAATCTAAGTCTTGTTAAGCTTTACTCTCCTCGATTTTTTGATACTCAGATGCAAAAGCTTATATTATTATTTTTAGCTGATGAGAGACTTATTTGCCTGATTGCAGATTCTGAAAGATGATGCCACGCGAGAGCAGTATGATTATGCAATTGCACATCCGGAGGAGGTGAATAAATCACTATGAACTGTAAATATGATGCTGATTCTTTATTTCAAATTTTCCGGTGTTTTTCATTTAAATCAATTGAGATAGAATCAGTAGTGTAAAATTTTGTGGACTGTGACTCTTGCTTCAGTTTAGCTACCTTGGGTTGTGTCTTTCTATTAGAACTTTGTGTAATAGTAAATCTAGTTCTAACCTGGATGCATCGCATTTTTTGATGAGTCAACTATATGCATCAAGTTGTTGTGTCAATTATTGATTGGATATAAATTTGGTAATGTGAGATGATAAAGTGATTGTGGGACAATTAGATTGTGACATATGTGTTGTTATATGCATCAAATTGTGATAAAAACATTATTCTTTCAAAAATTACCTAAATTTGTTCCTTCTTTTCATAAATCATTTTGATTAGTCAAAGATATAAAACCTTTACTTTCTTTCAGTTTGGTTTGGTTCTAATAGCATATGAAGCAGCAATTTTAGGCTTCTTTTTTTTTCAAAATGTTTCTTCATCTGATTCCTACCTCCTCCTCCTCTCTCTCTCTCTCATGGGTGTATGTACACAATTACATCCAGGTCACATGAAAAATGTATATTCATGGAGTTTCAAATTGTTGGCGGATAATATTAAGTGTTTTTTTCTTTTATGCTTAGGTGTTCTACAATACAGCTCGATACTATCATGCATATTATGGTCACAAGACGGTGAGAGCTTTATCACTGTTCTTAAACTAATATTTAAATATGCAGTGAAGGTTTTAATCTCAGTTTAGTGTCTAAGAACATTTTGTTGTATTTGATCTTCTAGGATCCTCGAGCTGTCCTAGTTGGCCTTCTTCTGGTTCTTTCAGCATTTCAGTATCTAAACCAGTTGTCTAGGTATGATCAGGTATGGTGATATAGATCTATTCTTTAATTTTATATAGTCAAGCTTGGTATGCTATTATACACATATTGGTAGTTTGTGGTTCATTGAAGTCCACACCTATTTTAGTTTCTCTACTGTACTATTCTTTTTAAATGGATAGCATACTACTCAGATTTAAGAGACCAAGGGTGAGCATTATGATACTGAAAATTGCTATATTGGATGAATAGTGACTTCTTTGGTTAATGTTATCTGCTTTGTGATGTGGAATGCTCCAAAGAGGTTTTAATTTCTTCATTTTTTAACTGCTGTTGTGATTGTAGGCAGTAGATATGGTCAAGAAGTCTCCTGCATATAAAAACAGACTACGGGCTTTGGAACTTGAGCGAAGTGGAGGAGTTGCAAATAAGAAGAAGAACAACAAGCAAATTGACAAGTATGGAGTTAGTATAGTATTTTAAAACTTAGAATTTGTGGTGTATGACCATGATATTTTCAGCTGATATTATTTTGATAATGGAGTTGCCATCCCATCCTGTCCTTGCCAACTCTGATGCGATTTATGCATTCTATCCTTGAAATTATATGAGGCCTTTTCCTTTTGTCAATTCCAATTTTCATTAAATCATGTGAACTTCACCTTTGCGACAGGAAAAAGGAGGAAAATCTCAGTAATGAACTTGAATTGCAGATAAAGGGAGCAGAAAAACCGTCTATTTGGGAACTTATTGGGGTACGCATCATACTCCTACCTTACACAATTGGCAAGGTAATAAATTACGTACCATCATTCATGAATTTATGTATGTTTCAATAAGAGTTTCAACACATATGATTTTGACAGTATGGCATATTTCTTTGCTTCCCCTAGGGTAATGTTTGACTAGGATGACTAGTTTAGATTTGGCATTATTGATTACAATGTTTTTGTCCCTCCAGCTGTTGCTGTGGTATTGCTGCTGGTTCTGTAGATACAGGGTGAAAAGAGCTTCGTATTCGTGGGGTGATGCTTGTTACCTGACACAGAGAGCTCTTGGAGTACCTCTTGATAGATGGGAAAATATTGGTAAGTAAAACTCGTTAGACAACCAAATAAAATGGTATAAAAGAAATGTTAATACATTTCAAATCAACTTATGCTTTTGGAGAAGTGATAGCAATACAAATTTCATATGGCATCTGGTATAATAGCAAGGAGGATCAAACTCCTGCCACCACCATAATCATTGACTTTCAAATGGTGAGCCTAAATGTATAAAGGCACTTGAGGGAGAGTGTTGGTCACAAATAAAATGATACGGAAGGACTTGTTGACCATCTCTCATTGACTTAAAAGTGGTAACCAGTACAAGTTTATTAAACTTGGAATTTACACGATTTAAATAAATAAACCAACAAAATGAGCTCAATTGAATGTTATGTTGGGCTTGAGTCTTGACTTGTGGATTAGAATAGATAAACACCATCTTCAAGCATAAAATCTTTTACCATTTGTTGTTTGGTTCTCGCATGAATGTTTTTGCCGAATGCTTTTGATGAAGGTGCTACTGTCAACAACATTCAAAAGGGTAGTTAATTGTCTGCCCAAATTGATTTTAGTTAGCAATGGCTTCAAGATTTTAAATCCTCCTGCATTTGCATGGATTTCTGGTTCTTCACCCATGTTTAGGAACTAATGTCAGTTTTTGTTTGTTAGATGAATCAACGAAAGAAGAACTCGTTCAAAGATGTTTATGGAAAAAATCCAACTTGGAGAGTTACCTGGCAGATGCACGGAAAGAGTCCAAACGCAGGAGATAGCAAATTTTGTCGCATTGCTATCTCAGTCCAACAAAAGATAATTAAGTAAATCAATACTTGGAGATTTTATGTATTGTACTGAGATAGGGAACAGTTGGACTGCTTTACATCCGGATGAACACAGGTGTTTTTTGGCCAACCATTTAGTTGTCAAATTGTATTAAGGAAAGGCTCGTGGAGTTGGCTCGCAGGTTACATGCATTCACTATTTTGTTGTATTTATGAGATCAGAACTTATTGATCCATAAAAAATAAAATAAAAAACTTGATATCAGACTGGAATCCAACTCCAAGTCGGTTCTGGTGGCTAAAACTCTATAATTAGATAACTTTTCTGAATCAGTTTATATTATTCTGAAGAATAAAAGGCGATTTTATTCTTTTGTGAAAAGTATTACAAATTCCTTACTGAATCGGTAATACTTGGAAAATCTTGATACCAGATTATGACATTCCACTGATTTGTAAAGTGTAATTGTCACTGGAAATATTATCATTGTAAATAACTTCGTAGGCCCAACATTTGATGTCATAACAACAAACAACAATGAGTTACTGACTTCAATTGTCACATTTTCCTTTTTTAATCTATTTTCCAAATTAGTAAAAGGTCATTTAAAATTACAGGCTTAATATCTAATGAAAACATCTTTATTACATAACTTTAATAAATTGATTTATTACATAACTTTAATAAATTGATTTATTACATAAATAAACTAGACCAAAACAAGATTGCCATCAACCAACTCAAGCAATTGTCATTCTTGGAGCTCCAGTGGTCTCATTGGAGTTCGGATGATTATTGTTGGACTAGTTAAATTTAAGGCGCTCTTAACATATTTGCACATTAGATATATTTTCTAAAAATATGTTTCAAAGTCAAGTTTTGTTTGTCATGTTCTTCGCTTTCAATGAAGTTCAGATCTTGTAAAACAAGTGATAGAGACATCGGGTGATATCAAATTCATTTTGATGTCTAAATCAGTATTTTTATAATTGATAGAAAAATTAAAGTTTGATAAAAAAATAAAACCTATTTATAGGTTGATATTCATGTAAATATTTATGATTGGACATATTATCTCCTTGTCGAATATTATTCAAATATTGAATGATATTTCATATATGATGATATCTTTTTATAATATTAAATAAATAAGATATTTATCATATTAAGAGAATATTTCCTAAATATTCTATTTGATTTAATTTTAACCACGTGTTGATTGTACACTGAATATTAACCATGGATTAGTTAAATTATGACGTGAATCAATAAAAAATTGTTATGCGTACTTAGTAAGAGTTTTCCAAACATAAGTCCTTAAGCCTTTTTAATCATACATGGTAGGCATTGAGGTCTAATTGTATAATTTGGGTCCATTGAAAGATCACACATAATTGTTGATGTGTCTAATGTTCTTTAGTTGATATCTTGTTTTTATTGCCATGATAATTAGCATGAGATTACAAATTTTCTAATAATATGTATTGCATTTAAATATGATCATCGGATAGAGAGATATGAATAATCAAAGTTGAATTGAAAAAAGGCAACTATTACTACAAACCAAAACTAATGAACCAAGGATGAAGGATCAGTCTAATTAGTTGGTTGGACAAGAGTTGGACTAATTTTGTTAGATTTGGACTGATCGAACCATGGTTTGTCGATTGATTTGCTGGTCAGACAATCTATATAATCAAAGCATTTCGAATTGAGGATCTTAGAATCGATCTCAGAGGTCTAAGAACTTAACTCTTGGTGAACCAGATCCATTTATGTTATATTCCAATGGGCTGGTTCAGATCAAACTGAATTGATTTTGTTGAACAAAAATGTACATTTTCGTGGCCACTATTCTTAGTGATGCACGAGGCCTATTTGGAGTCTCTATTTGTCCAATGAAGCTTAAATTTTGGTGAAAAATATATCAAACAACGAGTTTTTTAGTGGTGGTCTTGGATTTTCCATACGATGCACAATATTTGAGATATGAACAAAACATTTTGACATTGACGCGAGCGATGACTGGTTAACTAGTCAATTTTTGATGAGCCAATTGATCGGTTAGTTGGTCAAGTGATGAATGGATCCTATTGAGTCTGACTTTTGGTATCTCCTGGAAAAACATTTAAAATATTTTCTAAGTATTAGGTAGTTTACTCTAAAGGGTGTCTCTCTTTCGAGCCCATTGATCTTTCAACCTTCTTACTTGTGCAAGCATAGAGTGGTTCCTAGGTTGACATCTTTTGGAGTGCTAAGCATATGTTGTCTTCTTACTCCACTATGTCTAGAGTTGACCAGTCTAATCTTCCACATAATTCTGATCCAAATGTGGATTAGATTGAGTAGTAGTATAATTGATACCATTCTAGATTCTTAGTTGTTTAGTAACGACTTGCTTTAGCCTGGAAGAAGGGTACGAACTAGGTACTCACCACTTGGTCTATACCTTGTCGTTAATGAGCTACCAAAAGCGACGAGCACGTGTGGAAGATTAATGGAAAAATTGTTTCCTATAGTCCAGGTGGGATTGATATGCATCATTGTTGGATGTAGAAAGGTGAGCCACCTTTGTATTATAGAGGACATACGAAGAATGGATGCATAGAAGTGCACCTTGTTGAAGTCTATGCATGAAAGTGCATCTCGACGATGTCTGTTCTAGATGCGTGGAAGTGGATCCTAATGATAATTATTTTTCTTGATATAAATCTTGTTCTCGATGTGTTGGTTAAAATATTTCAAGTATATTTTAGATCTCTTTTCATCTTGGTGCCTGGGTTTATCCTTAAACTTGTTCTTTTAGTTACTTTCGGATTCTTGATTCCCAATTTCTTTCATTTTATTGGCCATTTCCTCAATGTTGATATAGGAGTTAGTAAATTGGATAACATCCTTATAAGTCATTGAAAACCTTTTAGCGAATCTTACTAGAGTATGTGATGGCTAAGGCTATTATGTATAGCACCCATAACAAACCTGTCAGAACAATCATATGCCTTGATTTTCTCATTGTTAAATCTGTTGAAGAGTTTTTAAATGACTCAACTTTCATCTACTCTACGATCATCAAGTGGGCTCTAGTCTTTTGACAAATGAGTGTGTTAGAAACAATTTGCTAAACTTAATAAAGGTATTGATAGTTTCTGGCTTCAAAGTTCTATACCAAAATGCTAGCCTTATCCTCAAAAGTCACAAAGAAGGCTCTACATTTAATTGCATCATTGTAACTGTACATCCATTCTATTCTTGAAGGCCTTAAGATGATCTAGTAAACCTCTACTTCCATTATAATTAGCAATGGTGAACATATTGACCTTCCTACTAATTTGCATAGTCATTACTTCTAGAGTGAACGAGGTCACTATTGACTCCCTAAATGATTGATCATGCTCCCTCCATATAGGATGAGTACCAAGTCATTGGTGAACATCATAATAAGGGTTGGTAGTACTCGAGTGAATCACCTTTAGGCATATGGCAAAATGTGGCTAACTAGCCCATTTATCTGTTAGGGGACACGAGATCCTAAGCAATTGTGTGCTAGTCAAGACACTGATGTTCAATCAATATGATGGCTTTCGTTGTGGTCCACAAGTGAGTCATCATGTTTTTATAAGTTTTTGTGAAAACACTGAGCATTGGAGCATGTGAAGTTTCTAGGAGTAGTGATTGCTCCTTGAATGGATGAAGTCTCTTGAGTATTTTTTTGGAACAATTTTTCCATGTGAGACATTTTGATGCTTACACTTGGCTTATTTTCTTTTTGCTTTCAATTCCTAGTTTTCCTTACTCGATTGACTTGTACTTAGATTTTGATTAAAATTTATTTATACTCACATTGTTTTTCGATTTTACTAAAGTTTAGATTCTACAAAACAAGGGACAGAGATATTTGGGTGGTGTCAAATCCACTATGGTGCCTAATTTAATTTTCTTGTAATTAACAAATAAAACTTAAGCTTAATAAAGGAATAGAGAATGTATCTTTAATGATAGGATATAAAATTTATTTATAAGTTAATATTCATGTAGATATAATAAAAGAGGTTATCTCATTATGAAATATTATTCAAATATTAAATATGATAACATATTTTCATAATATTAAATAAATAAGATATTTATCATATTATGAAAATATTTTTCGAATATTATGTATGATTTAATTGAAATCATATCTTGACAAAAAGCTAATTATATGATGATTGACCACTCAAACTTTGACGTAGACTAAAGAATCTCCACTATAATGCCAATTTCATTAGATATAAGGCCTTATATATAGATTAAAAATATGTAAAATCTTCCATCCAGTATGTTCGTAATCTAGGTTGCTAGCTATAGTAATCGAAATTCAATATATGGTTATTGTTGTAAATTTTGTTGGGTATAATCCTTTATGTGGTATAAGTGTTTTGATTTTTATATTGTGTCATTGAATATAAAGTTATAAATTTTGATATACATTTTTACTAGTTTGAAAAAATTAATAAAAATATCAATAAAAAAAACTTTTTTTTGGATAATAATTCTAATTTTACCAATGGAAATGCTCAATATAATAAATTTGTGATGCAATCGAGGTAAATATGAATTTTTATCTTATGTGAAAAAAACCAAGGGAGTTATGGAATTTAGATGTCCCATAATATTATTTATGAGTTACTTTTTGTATATAATCATTTTTAATGATTTTGATATTTTAATAGTATCATAATTTTTTTATATTTTTTATTTTTTATTTTTCAGATGATAATTTAGTGATACCCATATTTAATAAAAATATTAAATTAATATAAATTTTTATTTTATTGTGAATTTTTTACGCATGTACGTTTAATGAATGATATTTGTGAAATTTTTTATTATTATTTATCTTAGAACATTAACAACTTATTTTTGCATTATTTTTGAGTTTGTAAATACATATTTTTATTTATTTTTATTATCTTCAACCTCTCTTATTACTTTATCACTTGGAAATCCAACAAGATATTCTTTTAAATTTTATATATGTTTTATTTTAATGAATAAAATATGCAGTTTTTGAATTTTGTAAACAAAAATTAGAAAATAATATGTAATATGTAGTTTGTATGAAAAAAATAAATTGAGACTATATAAAAAAATAATTTGTATATATAATTCAATATATAATAAATGCCTAAAAATAAAAGAACAATAGAAGACAAAAAGTATCATTTCAATTGATGATTAAAGATAAATTAGAATATAAATGAAGTTATTGAAATCTTAGATAATAGAGAAAGAAGATATATTAAAAAGAATGTAAAATGAGTCAAAAAAATATTAAAATATGTATTTAATGACTTAAAAATAATAAAAAATTAATTGTTAATGTTTCTTTTGAAGAAATAGTAAAAAATATCACAAATACTTTTTATCAAACACGTGTATTGTACATGTGTGAAAAATCTTAAATAAAATAAAAATCGTATTAAATTGATACATTTTATCTAATATAGATATTAATAAAATATCACATAAAAAATAAAGATAAAAAAAATACCTAAATTGAAGTTATGATATCACTAACTTATCAAACTCAATTTTAATTTTTTTAAAACAAATTATATTTTTAATATTTTCATACATTATATAATAATTATTTTTAATATATATTTTATTAAAAAATATTTATAATATAAAAAAACATTGTCAATATAAAAAATAAATATTCAAAATATTACAAAAAATATTTATTTAATTTATTAAATTATAAAATATTGACTATATTTTTAGTGCATTGAATGAGTTAAAAATAACCTTTAAAAAACTACAAAATTAATATTTTTTAAATTTATAACAATAAAAATAATACTTATAATATTAATTCATATATTTTTTAATTCAAGATAAAGGTATTATTTCATTGTTTTGAATTTTAAGGATATTATTTTAAGTAATTTTTTAATAAACTTTAACCATGAAATGATTTAAGAGTTATGTTTAAATTATCTTCAAAGAGATTAGAGCAGTGTAACTTTTGTATTAAAAGTTACTCTAGTGACGCTAAATAATATATCAAATATAATAGATAAATAGTATTGAGTTAAATTTAATATGATATTGTAAAAAATAAATTTTTTAGAATATTGTTTTAATTTATATTTTATCTTAATTATTTATATTTGATTAAAATTTATTACAATTATATTTTTTATTATATATAATAAATTAAAATGAAGTATATGATATAAAATTAGTAAAAAAATTATTTAATATAATATTTAGTTAAAAATGTAATATAAATTAAAATTGGAAAAATTATTTTCAAATCTTTCAAAGTTATTAAAATATTAATAAAAATATGTAAGTTATTTTGAAATCTTTGACCTTTACCTTATGATCATTTCTATTATTAATGAAATCCATGCCTTATTCTTAAGATATTTGCAATAAACTCAGTAAAATGATGCAATTGATTGAAGTTGATTTAGTAATTTTGCCTATTTTTGTGCTATTTTGAGAGAAAGGAAAAATGTCCCTTTTTTATCTGTCCATGGTCGGTTTTTTTTCCCCACCGAATGAAAATTCATTCCAAATTAAGGCGGTGGCTTTCTCAGACCTCCGTTCTTGTTCTGTAGTTCCTCTTCCCCTTCCTGTTCAAGACCCTTCTAGGACTTGCAATCGGTCATCAGACTCGTTCTCGTTTTAAGGCTACGCTCCCTTCGTTACTCTGTCCTTGTATGCGACCATATTCTCAACAATGGCTAAACCTCCGGTCTGTTTCTTTTCTTCTTCACTCCATCTTTCTTTTCCAAGCTTTAATAAAAATCCAATCTTTCTTCTGCATTCTTCTCGATGCGTAAGCTATCATTTCTTTTGCTTTTGCTTACCATGATGCAGATTAGTCATTTAGTGGCACTTAACGAAAAGCTAGAGAATGACACTTCAATTCACCAAATACCCATATTTCCAGGCCACAATTCAATTGGGCGTGATACCATTTCTCTCCCTGACAAAAGGCTTAGTCGGAAGCATCTCACCGTAATTGTTTCTTCGGCAGGTTCTGCGAACTTGGTCGTTGTAAGTTATAACTGCCTCTCTACTCTAATCTGTTTTACGAAAGAAGAATGTTTTGAATATGGATTTGTGTTTTTGTTTGATTCTCTTGTGTGGAAACCGTAGGAGGGAACCAATCCTGTTGTTATAAGCTCTGGGAAAGATAGGAGAAAGCTTTATCCTGGAGAAAATGTGAAAATTAGTAATGGTGATGTTTTAGAGTTGATTCCGGGACACCATCTTTTCAAGTATGTGAATTTGGGTGGAAATAACAATGTGGTTTTTCCTGATGATTGTAAGAGAGGATCAAACGATGAAAGAGAAGCTGTTAAAAGTGAGGCATCAAGTGGAAAAAGGTCCTGGAAAGCATCTGAAAATGAAGTTTCTACCAGAAATTCTAAGGTCTCACAATACAACTTGTTGTGGAAGATAATTAATTGTCAAGTGATTTTCTGCTTCATCTGAACTTTGTTAGGTGCAGAAAATTGAAAAATTTGAAGGAAGCACTGTCGTGACTGAGCATTCTGGAAGATCTGTGTCAGAAAGAGACAATGACATGGAGAAGATTCGTCATTTTCATGTTTGGTATGATAAACTACCGATGACCTTTCGACTTTTACGAGTACAAAAGCTGCCACATTGGGCAAATACCTCCTGTGTTTCTATAGGAGATGTGATTGAGGTAACAACGGAACTCCTTATAGGGTCGTGCTCATTTACCATGAAATGTAGCAGTAGGTGTTGATAATCTGTTGAAGATTTGACTTTGCTACATGAATTACCAACTACACATCTAGGTTAGTTGTGTTAAGTACATGTTCGGCAAGAAGGAGTCTTGGGCACATTTAGTCAAAACATTAGTTCATTGAATGTTCTTAACATGTTTGATTCTAGCTTATTGTTGGCTTAACTTTTCCATAGGGGGATATTCTCTTCGCTATCCTTTCTAACTACATGGTAGACATCGATTGGCTGATACCTGGTGAGTTGTGTTCAGTCTGATTGCCATTTGCCATTTATTTATTTTTGAGGGTCCATTAAAATGTTTATTGCCAAACTATGATGGTGTGGATGTTATACTGATCATACATATTTTGTAAATAATGCAGTTAAATTTACTAGTTATGGTGTGGATGTTATACTGATATTTGTATAGGGACTTTGTTTTTGTAATGTCTTTTACTATATTGTTCATGACCGGATAAGTGAGGTTAGTATTTGCAATTCTGATGCTTTCTTGACATGCTTTTATAAATCATAAATCATAGTGATATGAACACGTTTGTGAAAGGAGCTTCAAGTATGACTAATTATAGATCATTCTTGCTCTCAAAGTTCCATCCAAAAGGCGAAAACAAGTACCGAGGCAGTTGTCCAAATTGAGGCAAGGCAAAAGTCTCAAGACGTGTGAGGCTTAAACCTCACTTAAAATTGAAAAAATAGCATAAAATTATTTATAACCTATTATATGAAGTAAAAATATATTAAAAGTTAACACAATCATAAAATGTAAGAACAACATAAGTAGTTTAGATAAAAAATCTTAGGTACATTGGGACAATATATTAGGGAGGGCTACATAAGATTAAGTTTGTTTTTGTACATTTGATTTTATAGTAGAAGGGTTAGATGATCCGGTGGACCAGTGGTTTTCTTTTTAGGTCATGGCTGTTGCATAAATTGTTTTCACCTAGAAATGTTATCATTTACTAATTTTCGCATTATTTTTGATACTCGATTACTTGTCTGGTTATTGTGATAAAGTTACGAATTTATAATTTGATAAAATTAACAATGACCTATTATTCACTTAGACTTATTAGGTCTGTTTTAAAACTTTAAATTGGTATCAGAGCCAACATTGGGTATATGGATAAATTTTTTGAGGGTGATAACTCAGTTGATAAAGAACTTGAATCGTATTCTCTCTAAATTTACTATTATGGACCTAAGAAGTCCAGAAGGGATGAATATGTTATTTTTTATCAAATTATAAATTTGTAACCTAATCATAACGACGAGACAAGTAATCGTGTATTAAAAGTAAATGTGAAAATTGGTAAATGATATGATATTTTTAGGTAGAAACAACCTCTACTATAATCATGATTTAAGAAGAAAACCATCGGTCTACCAGACCACTTAACTTTTTTATTATGAAAATCAAATGTATAAGTACAAATTCGGTTTTATGCTACCCTTCTTTATATACTGTCCTAATGTACTTTACATACGAGCCCTTGTTCTATTTTCACAGTTTTTAAGATTAGTGTAAGTAATATCCAGACTAATTTTTAATTAACTCCTTACCAATCAGACAAGTTTACGAATCAACCTGCAAACAAGCTTAGCACAAAAAACATAAGTGTTCATGTGTGTTTTAGAACAGATTTAATAATAAATAATCATAATTAGATAAAAATATCTTCTTTAAAATTAAATAATTAGGATCATATAATTATTTGATCTAAACATACAAGAACTTAATAAAGAAAAACTAAATAAACATGAGAATATGAAACAAATTGACTAATAAATATGAGAGTTTTAGATGTACAAATTAATCTCCCTAAATTTTTCGAATACTTTATGGCCAAATCAATAATGTTCTCTGATGTGTTGAATACTCATGTTTGTTGCCGCCAATTATCTAAGTGCTCTAAAGATCGAATAACTTTATATATATATTATCTTTTCCAATTATGTACCTTTATATATTGGCTGCCGCAATATTCTCTAATGAAACCGATGATAATAATATTTTTTTCAATGTTTTTGGCATTCCAACCATTCAACCCTAATATCTATATATATAGAAGATGGTAATAACCTAGTGATATTAGAGATATTTTTTTTTGCGTTTAATTACTTAAAGCCCATTAAAAGTCTCAGTAAAATAATAAATCAATTTTGGGATACATCTTAAAAACATTGAACCACATTTTAAGAAAATATTAAGTGATAATTTCATAAACTGATTCAAGCTTAAATAAATATTTTAGTAATAAAAATAATTTCAAATGTTGTAAATATGTGCTATTGAATGCATGTGTACAATATTAAGTGTGATAATTATAAGAGATATACATGAAGTATAACTATCCGGAATTCTAACCTTTATTTGAGTTTGCTTGATAGACTTGATAACGATCATAGAAACAAGTTTATAGGTAAACGTTTTGTTCAGAAAAATAGCCGGCACTTATAATCCTTGCAACAACATTGCTCTCAAGCTCAACCAGGGTTCTATTCTGGTTTGGTTCATGTATATTTTTGTGGCTTGTTGCACAGAATTCTTCTTGATTCAAGCTTAATTGCCTATTTTGTTTCTTGCCTATTAACTCTAATCCAATTTCCTTTTGTTTTTCCAATGTAGCATGTCCAATACTTGCAAAAATCCCTCAGGTGCTAGTCATTCATGGGGAGGGTGATGGTACTCTAGATTACATGAAGGTTAGCTATAGCTTACTTTATATTAATTTCAGGTTTTTTTTTTGGTTGGTTTGTTTTGTTTTGTATGTCCTTCACTTCTTTGGGCAGTTGAGCTTCATCTTTGAGGTATTGTTTCTAGAAAAACAAGCCTGCAAATTGGATCCTGCACAAACCTCCATTACCCATTTCATTTGGGACGCACCATTCAAAGGCTATGATTCTTGTGTATCCTCGAGGAGTGAGAATTATCATACACACAGCAAATTTAATATATGTTGATTGGAACAACAAAAGCCAAGGTTTATGGATGCAAGATTTTCCCTGGAAGGAGCAAACTAATCCAAGCAAAGGGTGTCCTTTTGAAAATGACTTGATTGATTATCTCAGTGCACTTAAGGTAATTCTTTTGATCATTTTTATGTACCTTTGGTTTATAATGCTGTGGGGTTTTCCTGTTAGACATTATTTCATAGGGGAGTTTCCTTGGTTTGTTTTCTCTTCAATTATTATTCTTCTTCTACTTTGACCAAAGCCTTTTTATTTACATCTTTGTATGCGCTTCATGCAACATCATCATCCATTGTTTTGTAAATATCTTTGTAATAGTCCTAGTGGATTCAGATAGTTACGTATGATATTTTTCTTTTGGCTTATAACCTATAATAATTTAAAATAGAACTATTAAAAGCTTGCTTAAGGGAAGTGTGACGGAATGAGAGTTTATATTTGTTTAGCAATACATGAAAATAGTAATCGAATAAGAAGTCAATTTTAAGTACTTTTGAGATGGAGTTCTTTGGACTCTAAACATCTTCATCTTATCTTATTATCGTTATTGTTGTTTTGGCTGTCCAATAGGAATCGGAAGGGCTATCTCTAAAATCCAACTGTTAGCTTTTCTTATTCTCTTTCAAAATTTAAAAGTTCATGTTTCTTGACAAGTTGTGTCTGTTCTGATTTCAGGTTATGCATTAGTAAACCAGTTATATTGCCTATATAATCTGAATGCCTTTGTTCACTGTAAAGTAAAATAATAAAATGGGCTTACCTCTAACAGGGATGAGAGTGCTTCACATTAAGGTGTTTCTGAAAGTGTATGTATCTATATGTATTTAATATATATTTTCATTGAAATTTTTAGTGGCCCGAGTCCTCATTTAACCTGCCAACTCTTGGGAGTGTCAATATTAATCCATCATTTTTCAGAAAGTTTGATTACAGCAGTGCAAATGTAAGTTTCCATTTTATAATTGCTGATACTTGTGTCTTTTTTCAATTTTCTTGGCTCTGTTTTGGTGGCTATAAGTCATATAGCATTAAAATTTTATCTACTGGTGTCTTAATTCTTTGAGACCATGAATTAATGTTTACCTAATTCAGGTGAGGTTAATTGCATCTGTCCCTGGATACCATACTGGTGCCAATTTGAAAAAATGGGGACATATGAAGCTACGTACTATTCTACAAGAGTGTACTTTTGATAAAGAGTTCCGAGAATCTCCTCTTGTTTATCAGGTAGATGCAAATATCCTACATCTGATTAGTTGTTAAAGTGACTGTTACATTTGCGATCCAATTATTTAATCTTTCATTTCATATCTCTGCATCTTGTGGGATTTTGATATTGCTTTTGCTCTTTGATCCCAGTATATGCAATATGTTATTCATGGTTTGAGGATATCTGGGTGCTTTGGATTTGTTTTCCAAGAATTGAGAAATGTTAACTTTAGTTTATCTGAAGGAAATATTTCCATCTACATTTAAATTTCCCTGTTTCAGTTCTCCTCCCTTGGTTCTCTGGATGAGAAGTGGATGGCAGAGCTTGCAACTTCTATGTGTTCGGGATTATCCGAAGATAGAACTCCTCTTGGACCTGGGAACCCACTAATAGTCTGGCCCACCGTAGAAGATATTAGATGCTCTTTAGAGGTATTATGAATTTTATGAAACTCTTATGATTTACATTTACCTAGTTCAACTTGCTACTAGACATCTACAGTTTTTCTTTAACCGATTTTCAAGGTTTTTCTATGCACATTTGTAATTAGTAAATGGGTTTTGCATGTTGGCAATTTTTGTTTGCCTCAGCTCATCTTTCTTTTCAGACAATTAATTTCTACCTACAAGTGATTTATGCATAACTGGTTGAAACTCTAGTAATCAATAGAGATCCAAACTAGGTTGCAAAGCTATGACAATCTGCTCCAAATTTTTTTATTGAAGCAAGCCAATATATTGATGGAGAACAATAGACTTGAATGTTGGTATGTCTGTTTAAGTATTGTTAAGATGGGAATCTGGCATTGCTGTTTACCTGAAGCTGAAGTTCAGAAGTGGATTTTGCCTGATCAAGAACTCTTTCTGCATGGTTCAGTTCATCCATAATCCAGATAGATACATGTGCCTTTTGTTTCTTGAAAGTTGGACCTTACATTTGGTAGATATGTTAATTAATGTCCTGAATTCCTGGGAGTTAGATTTTTTTAAATCGTTTATTGTAACCTAAATTGGTATACTATTTATTTAGTTTGTAATCTATGTAGTTATTTCTTCAAATCAGCATAATATCACTAGTCCAATAAAGGAGGCAAAAATACTTGATTTGAACTAGCAAAGAGGAGAAAAACAATTTTTTTTATTGATAATAATACAAATTATCAACCTGAGTTTTTCAACTTTTGGAGAAGAAGTTGGTAAAAAAAATACGAATGTATGCCATTTCCATCATATACCTTTGTCTGGATTGAAGATTACATTAACCTCGCTGTATCTCGCTTCAAATGGTAACTAAATGTTGCTGTGTTATAATTGTTTTAAACAGGGCTATGCTGCTGGAAATGCCGTTCCAAGTCCATTCAAGAATGTTGAGAAACATTTCCTGAAGAAGTATTGGGCCAAGTGGATGGCAAGCCATACAGGTCGCTGGTACATATCTTTACTTTTGGTAAAAGTGTTGTGTGGGCCAGCAATTCTAAATTCCATCTCTTGTTACTTTTCCTTTTTATACATACTGTTTCTGCAACAGTATACTTAAGAAGTATAACACTAGTTCGAGCGAAACAAAAAGCTGCTTCGCTGTGACTTGGAAACCCAACTTTCTATCCATCAAGAAGCTTGTTGATTGATACTAACATAGTTCCTTTCTCATTTCAGTCGCGCAATGCCTCATATAAAATCTTACACTCGTTATAATGGTCAGAAACTTGCGTAAGATTTAATTTTAGACCTCTTGATGTGCTGCATGGAATAATATTTTCTTTTTGTTGGTGTGTATTGTAAAAATGCCAAGATTGTCAAGTTCGTGCTAATTTTGTGCGTTATCTTTGAACACATGACAGTTGGTTCTTGCTAACCTCAGCAAATCTCAGTAAAGCTGCTTGGGGTGCTCTGCAGAAGAATAATTCCCAATTTATGATTCGGTCATATGAGGTACCAATATGAGATTGTGCTTTGTACTTAATTGGCTGACATGTGTAATTTATAATAAATAAGACATGATGATTCTTATTTGCAGATTCATTGTTTCTTTAAGTCGTTTTTATGAATGTGGTTCTTCACCATGCCATCTTAATGGTCTATTTGCCTCTTGATGCCTTAGCTTTCTGAGTTGAGGATATTTCTTCTTCTTTTTTTTTTTTTAAGTAGATCCGTAGTACTCTCATACTATCTGAGATATCAAATTTGATATTATATTATAGTACATCTTTTTCGATCTTCATGCTAAGATAGAAGTTGCCAAAGGTCCCCAAAATACACAAGAAACTATAGCATGCCAAATTGCCACCACCCTAAATAATGTACTGCTTTTAAACTTTTGTTTCAAGTGACATTCATTGGTTCAATTAGTTAACTACCATCTCCCCCTACTGAAGAATGTAACCATTTATATCTGTTTATGTACGTTTTATTCATCATTTCAGCTGGGTGTGTTGTTTTTACCATTTAGACGACGCAACACTGTATTTTCGTGTACCAATAATGGCTGTCCATCTAAGGTAACAACTATGCACTACAATTATCACACGCATTTAAACCTCAACCCTCAGCATCATATTTGGGGTTTATAGAGAAAGGAAGAGAAAATACTCTTTCTATTCGTTTTCAGGAAAACTGTGGATCGTTACAGAATTCTGAAGCAAAGAGAACAGAGTTAGTGACTCTGAATTGGCAACAAAGCTCTGGTGCAGTTTCGTCATCTGAAGTAATTACGTTGCCTGTTCCTTACGAACTTCCTCCTCAACCATATTCCTCAGAAGGTGAAACACAATTGTCAAATTGTATTTCACTTTCTTGCATGTTTCCCTCTTCATATTCACCTGACTATTTGTTTTCAACAGATGTGCCCTGGGCTTGGGACCGAAGATATAACAAGAAGGATGTGTATGGTCAAGTATGGCCACGGCAGGTTCAACTTTAGGCTAGTCAAGATTCTTGACATTTTTGTTGTATGAAAACTTTTACGAGAAAATCACAAAATTAACACCCCTAAAACTTATAACTAACATTAATGCATATACCTCTCAATTTAAGGTAAATGTGTTATTTTGTTGTTATGGGTTTTAGGTGTATTATTTTAGACAATTTCCTAACTTATTGTGTTATTTTGTTGTCATGGGTTTTAGGTGTATTATTTTAGACAATTTATTGTTTTGGTTTGCATTTGGTAGTTGCTACTGGTAGTCATAATTTGAACAATTGAACAATGATGTCTCACGTACATTTATGACTCTTACTTTTAGCCCTTTTTTTCAAGTATTGAGTTCTACGTCTTGTAATTATAACTTTCATATAACTCTTATTTTTAGCCCTTTTTTTAAGTATTGAGTTCTACAGGTCATATAACTATAACTTTCATATATGTTAGTTTTGTAATTATTAAGATGAGCTCATTTAGTCTTATGATTTAAAAGTATGATTAATTAAATCAAAATTTTCACAAATTAGGATTTTTAGGGGTTAAAATGAGAATTATATATTTTATTAATTAAAAAAAAAGCCATAGCCCCCTCTCTCTCTCTCTCCCTCCTCTTATCTCTCTCTCCCTTTCCCTGTCATTATCTCTCTCAATTTTTAAAATAATGATGATTGAAGTGGGAGAGAGTGAAAAGGGGATTGGGTCTTTTTTTAATACAGTTCTGTAAGGTATCGATTTTTTTTTAATCTTATGTTCCTTATCATATTTTCGTTGTCCGGGTTATGCAATGAGCAAGCAGTTCTTATTTTTAGGTTAGCCTTCATTCTTGATTTTCGATTAGGGTTTTGAAGTTTCGATTATAATTTCCTTATTGCTTGCGGATGCTTTTTTTCGTTGATGAATATTTTCTTTAATTTTATATTTGTTAACATGCTTCGATCTTGTTATTTATTTAGATCCAAATAGATTTTCTTTCAAGTGCTCGATTTTTCTTGGACTTGAGTATTTACTCGTATAATATATTTGATGTCTTAAAGTGTTTTTTTTTCCAACATGTTTGGGATGAAGAAATTGCGATTGGCCTATGCACTTTTTTAAAGGAAAATTATTATTGCCATTATTTTTTAATTTTTTTGATGTTAACCGTCACGATTCGCTTGTTCACTGATGAAAAAAATTGAAATTGATATTTTTGTTTTATATTTGTAAATTTTTTTATTAAATGTATGAATCATTTTATAGAAAATGATAAGTATATTTTCGATATTGATTTAAGTAAATAATATATGTAGTTTTTAATTTATTATTCATATTATTTAGGTTATTAAAGATATAAATTAATATTTATTAATTATATCTTTTTTATATATTATATTTGTTGTGGTTAAATATTCTTTATTAATTAAACAAATCATTTAATATCCATAGATTGATAATTAATTTATTTAATTAAATTAATTTTTTTTAAGAGATTAAAAATGAACCATTTAAATGTCACATTTAGTGGAGTTAGACATTTTAAACTTTATTTAAGGTATCTAAATTAAACTTAAGAATTTAATTATCCGATTATTAACTTTCAAATTTTAAAACCATTAATAAAAATATATTTCAATATATTTTTGAATAATAATTCTTATAAAAAATTTTGAAATAAAGTTTTGTTCTAATTATTTCATTCTAATTATCGGTGATTGTACCAATAAATAAAAAGTTAATACTTTAAATCAGAATAGATAATTACATCTTAAAATTTAATTTTTAAATTTAAGTTTGTAATAAAAAATAATATATTTCTTTTTAACATTCTTAATATAAAATGTTAATTATGAATAAAAATAAAATAAATTTATTTTATAAAATATTTTACCTATTTAATATTTCGTAAGCATATTAACATTATTATTATATCATATTTATAAGCATTCAACCATGTTAAATTTAATCACAGGAAAATTCATATAACATATAAGAATAAAACATAAAAATAATTATAAATATTTCATTTTAAAATTATACCTCAAAAAAATCCTTACAGAACTTTGATGCTAATTTTATTTCTAGAAAACCTTTAAATGGATTTGTATTTTCGTTTATTGAATCAAAAAATAAAAATCTATAAAAATATAGCTAGTTATTCTCAAAAAGAGAATAACTTAAAATTAAAAAAATTAAGAAAGTTTTCTAGAGAGAGAAGACTAGAGAAATTGTGTGTTTTTAAAATAGGGGAGGGTCTTTTTATAGGTTGTCATGATCGACGTTGGCATGCGCGGGATTTGAGACAGGACAGGTGTTGGCAGGCGAGATAAGTTGGGCATGTGCGTGAATGTGCATGGATTTTGTGAATGGGTGTGGATTGTCGGCGTGACAATCTACTCAAACACGATTTTGCCCATTTTTTGACATATTTTTAACCTTTTTTCTTACCTATAAAATGATCATTTCCTCTGACCTCAAAACACAATTTATCAACTCTTTTCTCTTTCTAGAAAGTTTTCTTAGTTTTTTTAGTTTTAAAGTTTTTTTTTTTTTGAGAAAAACTTTGTTGATTTTTAGATTTTAATTCAATAAACGAAAATGTAAATTCGTTTGAAGGTTTTCTAAAAACGGAATTAATACCAAAGTTTTGTAATGATTTTTTTGAGGTTTAATTTTAAAATAAATTCTTTACAGTTATTTTTATGTTTTATTCTTATATATTATATTTAATTTGTCTATGATTAAATTTAACATAATTGGTTGTTTGAAAATATGATATAATAATAACATTTTTATGTTTGGGAAATATTAAATAGGTAAAACATCTATAAAATAAATTGATTTTGTTTTTATTCAAGATTTTATATTAAAGATGTTAAAGAGAAATATATTATTTTTCATTACAAACTTAAATATGAAAATTAGATTTTAAGGTTTAATTATCCGATCTGATTTAGAGTAGTGTTCTTTTATTTGTTGATACAATCACCCGGTAGTTAAAATAAAACTCTATCTCAAAAGTTTTTATAAAAATTATGATTCGAAAATGTATTGATAATATATTTTCAGCAGTGGTTTTAAAACTTGAAAGTTAATATTCAGATTAAGTTTAATTTAGACACCTTGAATAAAATTTAAAATATCTAGCCCCACCTATTACTCGGATTAGGTTTAATTTGAACATATTAAATTAATTTAATTAACTAAATTAATTATCGACTTCACCCATAAATGTTAATTGATTTGTTTAATTAATAAAAAATATCTAACATATTATTATTTATATAAAAAAATCCATAAATATAAATTTATATCTTTTAACTCTGCTTGAGCTCTAAACTTTCATTAACATATTTTAGCTAAATGATGATGAACATGAATATGATACAAACACATTCAAAGAAAGTATGTCCATAAAGATCACACAGGTTAAATTCTAAAAGTTGAAGTGCCTGGAAATTTTGAAAATGAGCCTAGCTAGAAGATTCAGATTTTTCTTCAAATAAATTACTAAAGACTTTACTTCTGAAGAGAGCTATACACCATCAGATTGGCTTCATTCTAGTTATTCTATAATTTAATGTCAACACAAATAGAAAGATTAGCATAGGTGGATTCTTGAAAACAAGGGAGAACTTGATTTTGAATGCATGAGGCATTTGGCAATGATGGCATTCTTTGAATTAAAAGAAGACTTTGAGGAGCTGCACGAGATGCTCATTGACAAATCTCAGTTATTGGTCGTTGTTTGCATAAATTGCACATGCTGATCCTATCACTGCATCGAGTGTTACTGAAGGAATTCAAAAATGAGGAAGCCCTGATATGCTCTTCAACTCAAAACGTCATCAGTTCTTTTTCCAAAATTTAGAGATGGAAGATCTTGATTGGATGCTATATGGTAGTGTGAAGGTGCTATTGGTATTGAAGATTGACAAAGCATATAATGGGAAGTCTACAAGCTTTGCATGAATCAATACTTAGTAGGATTTCCTAAGCCTAAGAGTAGAGTGATTTGTTTCATGCCTACCAAGAACAAAGCATGAACTTCTTATAAACACAAAAAAAAAAGGAAAGAAGTGCTTCAAGAACTGCTATGTTTGAGCTTTATTGTAGCACATTTGCCCGACGTGTTCGTATCAATTCCAATATTCAAGAGGAGGTTGCTAGAGTTTTGAGACAGAACTACTTCCCATATGATAAGAAGTGTAATTTATTTACCATCTCATCAATCTGCTTTGTTTTCTGCACTGATATGATAAGAAGTATAATGTTGGGAAAATCGGGTATATTTTCCCTATTCTAAGTAGTAACTATTCACTTATGATTTAAATGAATAGAACTCAAACTAACCCGACAAAATAATGCTATTGGAAATATAATGTTAAAATAAACTAAAACAAATATTGAAACGGAAATATTAAAGCAGAAAAATAATAACACCAGAAATTTAACGAGGTTCGGTATAAATGTTACCTAGGTCCTCGGACGTCGTTGACCACTTCCACTATCTCCAAATGGATGAACTCCAAAATTACAACTAATTGGGAAAAATTGAGCTAATCAATTACCCTTACAAAAGAGAGGAAGATTTACAAATTTTGGGATGTTTACAAATGGTGAAGGAAGGCTTTATTTATAGCCCCAAATCCAACACCCATCTTCATTCCTAACCAATGTGGGACTTTTCTAATTTGCTCACTAAGGAGCTATATAACAAATCTTCACCTTAGCGACTTAGTAATATTAAATGATTTCTTCAATTATTAGATCAGCGACGCCAGTGCCAATTCAGATTTGCAGGATGTTAATCAAGTCCAGACAATGTTTGAACTTGATTGCTGTTACCACCTTGGTCATCATATCTGCAGGATTCTCTGTCGTACTAATCTTCTGAACTAGTACTCCATCTTTTTCAATAATCTCTCGCACGAAATGATAACGAACGTCAATGTGCTTTGTACGTGCATGGTAGACTTGGTTCTTTGCTAAATGAATAGCACTTTGACTATCACAAAACACCTTAATATGTTTTTGACCAACTCCCAAGTCTTCAAGCAAACCTCGTAACCAAATAGCTTCCTTCACAAATTTCAGAATCGCCATATACTCTGCCTCTATAGTAGACAAAGCAACTGTGGACGGCAAGGTAGACTTCCAACTGACTAGTGCTCTAGCAAGAGTAAACACATAACCAGTAGTTGATCGACGTTTATCTAAATCTCCTGCATAGTCGGAATCACAATATCCGACTACACATTGACCAACAATATTATCCTGCTGAAATACTAAACCAACATCTACGATTTATAATATACCGTAGAATCCATTTCACAGCCCAACCAATGTCCTTTACTGTGATCATGCATGTACTGCTACAAAGACCAACCGCATGTGAAATGTCAGTCTCAGACACACCATTGCATACATCAAGCTACCAACCGCATTTGCATATGGTACCTTTGCCATATATTCTCGTTTCGCATCATTTTTAGGAGATAATTAAGCACTAAGCTTGAATTGAGGAACTAGCGGAGTACTTACAGGTTTTGTCTGTTCATTCATACCAAAACGTTGTAGTACCCTCTTCAAATATTGACTCGGGTCAAACTAAGCTTCCCTTCTTCCCGTCTCTGCTATCTCCATACCGAGAATCTTCTTGGCTTCTCCCAAATCTTTCATTTCGAACTCCCGACTTAGTTGAGCCTTCAACTTCTCAATTTCGCTTGGCTCTTCGATGCAATCAACATATCATCGACGTCAATGTAAGGTAAATGAAAGACTCATTTTCAGAAGCTTGCGAAAATACACACAATGATCATGTGTGCTTCGGTGTACTTCGTTGCAACATAAACCGATCAAATCGTTTGTACCATCGCTTGGAGATTGCTTCAATCCATACAATGATTTGTTCAAATTTTACAAACCCAATTCTCTTTACCAAAGAACATTAAACCCTTTTCCGCCGAGACATATAGATTTCCTCTTCTAAGTCACCGTGTAGAAACGCGGTTTTCACATCAAGTTGAACTAGTTCCAAATCAAATTGTGCTACCAAGGCCAACAAAATTCTAATGGAGGAATGTTTTACAACTGGAGAAAATACCTCATTATAATCGATTCCCTCCTTCTGAGCGTAACCCTTAGCTACCAACCTTGCCTTGTAGCGAATACCATCTTTGTTAGGAAATCCATCTTTGTTAGGAAATCCATCTTTCTTTGCATACACCCATTTACATCCAATTGCCTTCTTGCCCTTAGGTAATTGTGTCAACTTCCATGTTTTATTCTTCAAGAGACAAGTTCTTCATCCACGGCTTCCTTCCATCTTTCAACTTCGTGGCTTCGATTGCTTCTTTATATATGGAAGGAATATCATCATGCACAACCGAAAGTGCACAGCCATCGTATTCTTAAACCGAAAGGTAGGTCTTCAAAATCCTTGTATCGAGTGTGCACCTTGACATTTTGTCGTCGTGGCCTATCATCCGTAGTTTCTTCTTGTTCTTTGTGGAGGTTCTTGGGTTAAAACCTCTTCATCCGATTCATCTTCTCACAATGGAGGATCACCTTCGTCTTATCTTCACTAACCGGATTAACAATTTTGCTTTCAAACTCCACTTGTTTTGGATTTTGCTCCACCTGCTTCTAAAGTGCCATCAATCTTCTTAGTTACCTTTTGCAACAAGGCATTCATCAAAGGTAACATCTCTCGCTAAAGATTATCTTTTTTGTTTCAAGACACCATAGTCGATATCCTTTAGAACTGTAAGGGATCCCAAAAAATGGCTTTCTTAGCTTTTGGGTCCAACTTTGATTCCATTACATGGTAGTATGCAATTGAACCAAACACATGTAAGAAATCGTAATCTCTAGCAGGTTTTCCAGACCATACCTCCATAGGCGTTTTGCCTTCAAGAGCAGACGATGGTACACGGTTGACGAGATGACATGTATACGTCACAGCCTCACCAATACCGCTTGCCTAAACCAAAGATTTGACAACATACATCGAACCTTTTCCAGCAAAGTCCGGTTCATACGTTCTGCAACTCCATTTTGTTGTGGTGTTTTTCGAATAGTGAAGTGTCGCACTATCCTTTCTTCTTCACAAACTTTCATAAATGGATCGTTTGTGTACTCAGTGCCATTATCAAACCTCAGACGCTTGATCTTTTTACCAGTCTGAGTCTCGATCATCTTCTTCCATTTGAGAAAAATTCCCAAAGACTTGATCCTTCTTCTTCATGAGATACACCCAAACTCTTCTGGAAAAATCATCAACGAAAGTGACATAATAATGTTTGCCACTCATGGATGGAGTTCTTGTTGGCCCCCATACATCAGTATGGATGTAATCCAAAATGCTCTTTGTATTATGGAGAGCAGTGCCAAACCTTACTCTTTTCTAGTTTCCCAATACACAATGCTCAGAGAATTCTAACTCACGGCTTCTCACACCTTTTAACAAGCCTTGCTTTACTAGAATCTCGCAAAGCTTTTTCACCAAAGATGTCCCAAACGCATATGCCACATCTTGGTAGTTTCTAAATCTCTTTCTTCCTCTCGAAACCGGCCGATGCTGTCCCAATAACCGTACTACCAAGGTAGTAGTACAAGTTATTCTTCCGAACACCTTTCATCGCCACAAAGTGCTCGTAAGTAACCTTTAATGCCCCATTTTGTATGGTTATATTGAAGCCTTTTGATTCTAAGACTCCCACAAAGAATGAGATTCTTCTTCATATCCTAACATAATGAACATCCGTCAAGACCCTGGTTGAGCCATCTTGATTCTTCAAACGAATTGTACCGATTCCCAAAACTTTGCATGGATAATCATTACCCATGAAAACAACTCCACCATCTAGTTCTTCAAAGTTAAAGAACCACTCCTTATTAGGAGACATATGGAAAGTACATGCTGAATCAAAAATCCAATCACCAGGATGAGATGCTGTTGACGAACCAACTAATGCAAAATCTGAATTTGAATTGCTTTCAGCTACACATGCATCAGATTGCACAACATTTCCTTTCTTTTGCAGCTTCGGACAATTTTTCTTCCAATGGCCTTTCTCATGACAAAAGGCACATTCATCTTTACCAAGTCTTCCTTTTGATAGAGATCTACCTCTCCTTCCCTTTTGTTGTGTTTGCGGACGTCCTCTTACAGACAATGCCTCTGCTGCTTCATTCCTGCTTTCTCTTTTATCTTTCTTTCTAATTTCATAACTATACAAAGCAGTACAAACTTCCTCAAAAGATACTTTATCCTTCCCAATGAGTAAGCTCGTAATAAGATGATCAAACTCATCAGGAAGAGAGGCTAACAACATCAAGGCTAAATCTTCATCTTTAAAAGTTTCATCCATATTTAACAAATCTGCTACTAATTGATTAAAAACAGTAATGTGGTCGTTTATTGTAGTACCTGGAAGGTATTCAAACCGGAACAACTTCTTCTTCAAATAGAGCCGATTCTGTCCACTCTTCTTCATGAACTTGTTCTCCAACGCCTTCCATAACTTACTTGCAGATGTCTCCTTCATGAACGTATACTTTTGTTCTCTTGAGAGACACGAACGGATTGTACCACATGCCAATCGGTTGATATTTTTCCACTCTATTTCATCTGCTCCATCTGGTTTCTCTTCTTCAATAGCGATGTCTAGACCTTGTTGAAACAGAGCATCTAGAACTTCGCCTTGCCACATGTCGAAATGACCGGTTCCATCAAACTTCTCCACCTCGAACCTTGCATTCATCACCATAGTTCTACTTGACGTGGATGACTGGCCTTTGTTTGAAAGAAATTTTTCTTCCGCCATTTCTTCAAATTACAACAACTAGCAACTATATTCCAATAGCAAACAAACGGAATACAAACAAATGCCTAGGTAGAAAACCTTTGGCTCTGATACCAATTGTTGGGAAAATCGGGTATATTTTCCCTATTCTAAGTAGTAACTATTCACTTATGATTTAAATGAATAGAACTCAAACTAACCCGACAAAATAATGCTAAAATAAACTAAAACAAATATTGAAACGGAAATATTAAAGCAGAAAAATAATAACACCAGAAATTTAACGAGGTTCGGTATAAATGTTACCTAGGTCCTCGGACGTCGTTGCCCACTTCCACTATCTCCAAATGGATGAACTCCAAAATTACAACTAATTGGGTAAAATTGAGCTAATCAATTACCCTTACAAAAGAGAGGAAAATTTACAAATTTTGGGATGTTTACAAATGGTAAAGGAATGCTTTATTTATAGCCCCAAATCCAACACCCATCTTCATTCCTAACCAATGTGGGACTTTTCTAATTTGCTCACTAAGGAGCTATATAACATATAATTTATTTACCATCTCATCAATCTTCTTTGTTTTCTGCACTGATAGATTTTCGATCAATCATATCTTCAAATGGTTGGTCTATATGAATACTAAATTTTAGTACTAATGTGCAACGACTTCTATTCAGATTTGAGGTCAAATCCTTTTCAAAGAAGGAGATAATTGATGTGCGAGTTAATAGTTGTGTTAAGTTTCCTTCAATTTCACATTGGTCAAGAACAAGTCAGTAAAACTGTTTATAAGTTTGAACAACCTTTAATTCAATGAGATCTTATTGGGTTAAGTTAGACTTGAGTTTTTAATATGATATCAAAATTGAGCCTGATTTGTTCGATGATTTGAATTTTGTCCTTAACAATCTCACCGTAACTTTGTGAGATCTTATTGGATTGGTTAGACCAAAATTTTTAACAAGTTGTTTTGTAATTTTTTTTTCAAACTTACGTAGCACGTGAGATCCTAATTAGTTCTGCATTTTCTTTTGTATGAGCTGGCATGTGTTGATGCTGAGAGCATGTTGAGTTGATTATAGGATTGAGATGGTGGAAGGAATAACGTAGTTTTCAGAATTTTGAATAGAGATGACTACTCTTTGAAAGTTGTATCAAGAAATATTTCATATTGATATTTCCTTTTCCAGAATATTCATTTCTTGTTTCTAGGCTTCTACTCCAAGATGTAGCTTGGGATTCAGCCATGGAATTATATTTACTTCTTTGGTTGATTGATCATCTTTTTTGAGTTGGATATTAATCTATTTATTCAATTTTATTGTTGGATGGGGAGAAATTTGTAATTTTATCTGACTTTTATTCCTATGTGACCAAGCATGATCAATTGGAAGATACAATTCTTTATTGTAATAATATTGCTTATTGGAAGTGTGCTTATTTATATTTTTGAAAAGATTAACAAATATTGAATTATTTATAATTCAATAAATTTACATAACATAGTTATGTACACACATTATATGACATAAATGTATACACATTATATAAAATTAATGTTATTTTTTAATTTATTTAATTATGTATAATATATTTATGATTAAAAGAATATTTAGATATTTGGTCAAGATTATTGGTCTCTATGCTCCTATATTAGGGGTGTTCATAAACCGGTCTGGATTGGATCAAATCGAAAAATCGGATCGAACCGTACCGAACGGTTTTACAAATCAAACGATCCAATCCGATTTGTATTTATTAAAACCATTTTTCAAACGGTCTGGTTTGATTTGTATTAATTTTTAAACCGGTTGAACCGGACCGGATCAGACTGGTTTAATAATATATTAAAATTTTCACATTATTTTTCATTAAAAGTGTCCAAAAATCAAACAAAATAAAAAAATCAGACCGGATCGAATCAAACGGTTTTATAAATCAAACGATTCAGTCCAGTTTATATTAATTAAAACGGTTTAATTCGATCTTATCCGATTAAATTTTTTCCTCCAAAATCAGATCGGTAGACACCCCTATCCTATATGGGCTAAGATCACGGTACCAGAATTCAGCTAATAAATCTAAGTAATGATATCTAAATATTTAGATAATAATGTTGTGTTTATATTTTTTATTTTGAAAGTTATTAATTAATTTTTAATTTTTAATTTTTAATTTTAATAATATTTATTTAATTTTATAATTAAAAATTAAGTAGATTCTTCTATTAATATCATTATCCTCCAAAAACATATTAGTACACAAGTACATTACAAAATACATTTTACAATATAATGTTAGGGAGTGGAGTTGTAAAGGTGTCCTTAAGTTGTTGGTGTTTGTAACTGTATATTAAAAATTATATAATATAATTAATTAAAAAATAATATTAACAGAGGAAAAAAAAATTTATGAAAAAAATTCCATATTAATTATCCATTATCATTATTAAAGATTCTTGTTTTAACAAAATTTCATATTAGTTGTCCAAGTGTTATCATTATTAATAATAACCCTTTCAACTTATTCATGAAAAAGACAAATGGACAACACAAAACAAGTTGCACAGTCGCACGCTAAACGTTACTCCCTTCAACAAACAAGTTGGCAAATTGCAAAGAAATGTCGTCATTCCCTCGATATGATATTTTCCGGAAAGAACTAGGACAACCACAGGTTATAATTATACCCAACCTTGCGTGTAAATGCCGTTGGGTGACAACGCTTGACTTACACGTGTCTCCTTATTATTCGGTCTTTTGGTCACCGCCTTTTGTTTGCCGTGAGCAATTCGGCTAGCTCTTGTATTATAAATTGGACCCCTAAGCCCCTCTTTTATCTATACGAATTCTAAATTTTAGATCGATCTGGTTGTAAATCAAGAGCTGCTATTCAAATTCTCTCAAGGTATCGATTTTTTTTTCTTTTAATCTTTTTTTCCTTATGATATTTTCGTTGTTTGGGTTATGCAATGAGCAAGCAGTTCTTATTTTTTTAAGGTTAGCCTGATTTCTTGATGAATATTTTCTTTAATTTTATTTTTGTTAACATATTTCCCTCTTGTTAGATCTTGTTATTTATTTAGATCCAAGTAGGTTTTCTTGTAAGTGCTCCATTTTTCTTGGACTTGAGTATTTACTCGTATAATTTATTCCATATCTTAAAAGTGTTTTTTTTTTCATCATTTTTGGGATGAAGAAATTGTGATTGGCTTGTGCACTTTTTTAAAGAAATTATTTCTGCGATTATTGTTTGCTTTTTTTTGGATGTTAACCGTCACGATTCGCTCGTTCACGATTTTTTTCTTGAAATTCTTGTCTTATGTAAATTTGTGTTGAAATTCTTACTGATCTGATCTATGTTTCCGAAATAGGATTTATTATGTTTTCCTTAAAAAGCCTAATGTCCGTTCCACTTGTACGTTTCAATTATTTTTTTAGTTTCATTTGATAGTTGAATCTAACTTTGGCATTTGTTTCCGACAGATGCAAATCTTTGTAAAAACCCTCACCGGTAAGACCATCACTCTCGAAGTTGAGAGTTCCGACACCATCGATAATGTCAAGGCCAAGATCCAGGACAAGGAGGGTATTCCTCCAGATCAGCAAAGGCTTATCTTCGCTGGTAAACAACTTGAGGATGGCCGAACCCTAGCCGACTACAACATCCAGAAGGAATCAACTCTTCACCTCGTCCTCAGACTACGCGGTGGTATGCAAATCTTCGTCAAAACCCTCACCGGAAAGACCATCACTCTTGAGGTGGAGAGTTCCGACACCATTGACAACGTCAAGGCCAAGATCCAAGACAAGGAGGGTATCCCACCAGACCAGCAGAGACTGATTTTCGCTGGCAAGCAGCTTGAAGATGGTCGTACCCTTGCTGACTACAACATTCAAAAAGAATCAACTCTTCACTTGGTGCTTCGTCTGCGTGGTGGAATGCAAATCTTCGTTAAGACTCTTACTGGAAAAACCATTACTTTAGAGGTTGAGAGCTCAGACACCATTGACAATGTCAAAGCCAAGATACAGGACAAGGAAGGAATCCCCCCAGATCAACAAAGACTGATATTTGCTGGTAAACAACTTGAAGATGGACGCACCCTTGCTGACTACAACATCCAGAAGGAATCGACCCTTCACTTGGTACTCCGACTTCGTGGTGGTATGCAAATTTTTGTCAAGACCTTGACTGGAAAGACCATCACTCTGGAGGTGGAAAGTTCTGATACCATTGATAATGTTAAGGCCAAGATTCAGGACAAGGAGGGTATTCCACCTGACCAGCAGAGGTTGATTTTTGCTGGTAAGCAGCTTGAGGACGGTAGGACCTTGGCTGATTATAACATCCAGAAGGAATCAACTCTCCACCTTGTGTTGCGTCTCAGGGGTGGTATGCAGATATTTGTCAAGACTTTGACTGGGAAGACAATCACCTTGGAGGTGGAGAGCTCTGATACTATTGACAATGTAAAGGCCAAGATTCAGGACAAGGAGGGAATCCCACCTGACCAGCAGAGGTTGATCTTTGCTGGGAAGCAGCTGGAAGATGGAAGGACTCTGGCTGATTACAACATTCAGAAGGAGTCAACCCTCCACCTTGTCCTCCGTCTCCGTGGTGGTTTCTGAACTACTTTTCCTTGGTGTTATTGTTTATGTTGTGAAGTGTTATGGCTGGTGATTTATGAAAAAATGTTTTAAGAATTACTTTGTTATGGCCTTTAAAAGCCATGTAGGTGGTGTGGCTGGACTATGAATCTAACGAATAAATGTTTTTCTTTCAGTTACGTCCTTTATGTATATATTTTCTGTGGTATTTCCTTATCATCCCTTGAAGATTTGCTATGGCCTTTAAAAGCCATGTAGGTGGCGTGGCTGGACTATGAATCTAACGAATAAATGTTTTTCTTTCAGTTACGGCCTTTAAAAGCCATGTAGGTGGCGTGGCTGGACTATGAATCTAACGAATAAATGTTTTTCTTTCAGTTACGTCCTTTATGTATATATTTTCTGTGGTATTTCCTTATCATCCCTTGAAGATTTGTGTCTGTTGCTTTTTTGTATTCTCTGTTAAGGCTTCGTGTATGTATGTGCATTTGTCACAATACAGAAATATAGCGAGAGCTGCTAGTAGAAATATAAAATAACAAGCTAAAATATTAAGGAATTAAGATAAAAGACTTAAAGGTAGTGAACCAGACAGTAAGTGGTAGGATAGGTTAAAACAACAATAGAACTACGTGGATATTATAAACACATATTCAACTAGAATTAGGCAAGTTATTGACATTTATAAACATGTTCAACTAGAGTAGTGAAATGTAAGAGTAGTGAAATGTAAGAAGTTCCAAGGCAGTAGAAGTAGAATTTGAATTGTATGGAGTTTAGAATGATAACTTTATAATTAGGTAGTTAGATAAAATCATATGAACTTTCAATTTAAATGCTAGCTTTAATTAACTACATAGAAGAAAGAAGCATAAAGAAGCTGCCTAAGGTTTGGTACTCGATTAAAACATAACCAACGACATAGGTGTATCTTTGATAAATTTGTTTTTATCAAATTGCAGCATATTATAATAGGTGTATCGGTAAATTATCATTGTGGGTATAGTTGAATACAGTGACTGGTAATGAAAGCATAATGTTAATATGTTAAATAGAGAAATTGTTAAATATAGATAGTAGAATTATCAAATAGTTATGATTTGTTAGTAATTTTTTGATGATATATTGTGAATCATTTTGTAATTATTTTCCTTCAAAGGATTGATTACATGTTTATAGTTCTGAGAGTTTTTCAATTGGGTTTTGTTTTTTGTAACCCATTCATGTATTGGATCGGTAGAAGTTTTAAGTAAATGTCAGGGGAATGATTTAATATTGTGTTATCCTAAATTACTTGTTTTTATAATCACTGTATATTGTGATAGGGATGACGAAGTTGACGAACTTGAATTTACAAAATCATCCTCATTAGCAAAATATTTCTATCAAATCAGCATCACTAATCGACCCAAAAATATTCATCAATCTAAAATAGCCAATGTAATAAATAAATCCAGATAGAATGTCTATAAAAAGTCAAAAAATACCAAATCTGTCCAATGGCCTCATTACGTTAAAAACATGCATCAACCCAAATACAAATAAATGGTTGCTCTATATGAATACTAAATATGAAATATGAAATATTGATATTTCCTTTTCCAGAATATTAATTTCTTGTTTTTAGGCTTCTACGCCAAGATGTAGCTTGGGATTCAGCCATGGAATTATATTTACTTCTTTGGTTGATTGATTATCTTTTTTGAGTTGGATATTAATCTCTTTAGTAAGTTCTATTATTGGATGGTGAAAAATTTGGAATTTTTTCATACTTTTATTCCTCTGTAACCAAGCACGACCAATTGGATCGGAATTGGAAGATACAATTCTTTTTTTGTAAAAAATAAATAAAATTAACATTTTATTGGTTAATATTCCATCGATATTATTTTTTGATATTTATATTTTATCGATATTATCATAAATAATAATTACCGATGTCAATGTTTCTAAAACCTTGACATTGTGCATTTCATCTACTATTAATTTACTAAATTTTGTTGAAAATTTTCGTATCAATATCGTTGAAAATTAAAAATTTATATGAAAATTCTTTAAAAATAAGTAATTTTTAATGAAAATATGCAACCATTTTTATTAATAATATACATAATTTATTTTTATTTTTTTAAATAATATTATAAATAAATATTTATTTATAAATAACTTAATAAATTTACCATAATTTAAATAATATATATTAAATCATGAATTAATCTATCTTTTATCTTTTTTATATTATTAGTTATACTTTTCAAATCCAAACAATTATGACATAATATTCAAGTTTATTTTTCGTTTATAAGAATTTTGTTGTATTATTTAAAATGATGTAATTTTTCTTTAGATCGACCTCGAAAGTATATATTTATTAATTTTTATACAAATAATTCGTATATTTGTGAGCTATTTATCAAATATAAAATTTATATATATGTGACTTCATGAAAACTTGTTGTAATTCTGCAACTTCTTGTTGAAATTTTTCCACCTTAACATCTTTTTCTAAAGATGTATCCTCAAAATTAACACTTACATACAAGCAAAATTATGTATGTAGAACGTATTAAGATATTAATATATACCTTACAAACAAGCAAAATGATTTTAAGATAATTCTATGTCTTATGCTTTACTTTGAAATAATGTCAATGTCTTATGTAGTCATACAATCAAGTATTAATAAATGTAAAATTTAAGTATTTTATTGATAAATGAAGCTTTGTTTAATTAAAAGAAATTTAAAGTTACAAAAATTATAGAATGTTGTTACTTATGGTTATATATATCTTAATATGAGATTAATGGTTGTACATTTTTTTACATTATTTTATTTTTAACTTTATCATTTTAATTTTGATTTTGATTTTTTTAATGTATTTTTTTATCTTTTAAGTTGATAATACCACAAAATCGTGAGAAATAAAATCTCAAAAATTTAAGATATAAGAAAAAATTAATTTTTATTAATTTTTATTAAACTATATTTAAATTAAACTTTTATATATAATTTAAATTAATTATATTATATCATAGTTATTTACACATTTTAAATTGATTTTTTTTTACATGAAATGCACGTTCTATTGGCCGGAGTATATATAGGTGACACTAATGAGTTATTGACCAATATGATTAATTTTTTGAGCTTGATTATTAAAATCACATTAATTTACACTTGAGGGACGTGATCCTATAAGTCTCCCCATGGCATTTTTAAATATAAAATATATTAAAAAAATACTATAGGTAATTTTTATTTGAAATCGGTAAGTTTTTGGTGAGCTTTTAGATTCTTTCGACTTAATGCAACACGATCAACGAATTAACATGAAATCAAACCTTACTAGCAGGGTTGATAGATATATTTAAAGAAAAAAATGTTTAAAAAGTTAAAATTTAAAAATAAAATCATTAAAATTTATCTCAAATAAATAAAATGTCACAAAATATAATAGTGAAGTAACTACTCTTATCTAATATTTAAGAAAATTTTAATATAATTTAGAATCTAATAAAAATTTAATATAATTCCCCTTATTTTTCTTTCACATCCTATAATAACATAAATATATTATCTTCTTGTATATCTTATTCAAATTTCATAGACTATACACCAATAATAAAGAAAAATAACACAAATTCATTATACAGTTCACAATCCTAAAAAAGTCACCAAACATTTTCTAATGCAATGCCATCACCATGAAAATGTAATAAATTCTTGTCACTACTAGAAGTCCGTTTGTAATTTGTGTTTGTAGGTTAGATTTTTTGTACAAAATATAGAGTAAAATAAACAATCTTTCTCAATACAAGATTGTTTACTACGAAATAGTAATATATATATATATAGTTAGAAACAATGTGATTGAAAACATGTTTTTAACACACCAGACAGAGTTGTTTAATATGCATGTTAGGTTATGAATGACAATTCTAAGCTCGATATAGATGGAGTGTTTATGAAAATAAATTTATTGAATCTTCAAATAAATTACTTAGAGACAACATCTATTATAAGTAGGTTATGTTAAATTTGGGTCTAACTTCATCTCAAAACCCAGGTTGTGAGATGGAGGACTGTCCTTATTTATAAGCGTAACGTGGACGCGATCCCCAGTCAATGTGGGACTTTAACATTCTCCCTTACATCGGCAAAGGTCTGTCCCCTTGAGACCGACAAAGATGTTGAGCTTATGGAGCCCAAGTGGCGGAATGCATCACTCATCAGTGGCAAAACAACTGCACCGATCGGGTAACCTTGCTCTGATATCATGTTAAATTTGGGTCTAACTCTATCTCAAAACCCAGGTTGTGAGATGGAAGACTGCCCTTATTTATATGCACAGCATGGACGCGATCCTCAATCGATGTGAGACTTTAACAGCTTAATTTTGAAAACATGAAAGAGGATTTGAAAGAGTTTTGATCGAATACCTTCCTTAAAGAAGATAAAAGAAGAATTTTTAACGATCCATGGTCTTAAAACAATGGCTGCCTAAGAGATGAGGTAAAAGAATATCCTCTCCACCCGTTCTTTAGATATTTTCAATGAGGCTTAAAAGCTGTTCATCACACAAGAGGTTTTAAAAATATTATAATTTTTAATGAGACTTTGAAAATATATTGTAATTTTTAGCATCTAAACACTATTTGAATGGTATCAAAATAAATAAATATAATCTTATTGGTATTTATAGAGTAATTACACGATATATTTTTTAATATATTTAAGATAACTCATGTAAGTAACTTTTATATATAAAACTAAAATAAATAAATAAAGTTTATTTTTTTCTTAGTTTATAAGATTATTAGATTAAAAATACTAATGTAATATAAATTTGTATCTAATTTTGTAAACACATCTTATATGGTGATATATATAAAAAATATTTTAAAAAATGAAAAAAAATGATTCATTTTTTAAAATAATAATAACACTTGTCACAGTATGAATAATACGTGTGCATAAGTAGGTGTATGCCATTAGCATTCTTACGAGAAGTTGTGTGCGAATTTTAAGGCTCAATTGGACGAGAAAAGTAGCTCGATCGAGTGAGGTGCAGAATATTCTGAGCTTTGATCCGGCATCGATCAAACGCATCCAGGTTTAAGCATGGAAGTGCGATCTCACAAGGCTCGATCAGTGATTTAAATTTTGTACTTGCTTGGTGAATTTGAGGGAGCAATCAAGAGTATACTTGGATTTAGATTAAGAAGTTGTGAGTAATATAATTGTAATGGAATATATTTTTATTTGTTGATCAGTCGAATATTTTGGTTATAAAATCTTTATTAGTCTTTTCCATTAACATTAAATTCAATTAAATTCACAAGTACAAGCACATTCAGTGTCTGAAAGAACTTCAGAGCAGGACTAATCTGACAGAAAAAAAAAAACCAATTAGAACATGAATTGGTGTTGTGGATTATTTATACTTCTAAAATTGGAGATTGAATATAATTAAATAGAAATTACAATTATTCCCTTAAGACACCAATAATTATGATAAAATGACTACACTGAAACACAGCTCCAGAGACGTACTGAAGAAGGAATCTGAATCAGCCATAATTAAGGCGAAATATGTCATTCTGCACAAAGAACCTTCCTTCTATAGGAATCAAATGAAACATCTGCACCACATGAATTCACATTTCATCCTTAACTTAAATGGAAACGATGTTGACTGCATATATGTAATATTCAAGCATATATATGTAAATCAGGATTGTCTATATTAACGTATAAGGTCAAAAGTGAAATATTATACAACGTCAGTAGTGAAACAGAACCTTTTTAATTATTTGATCATAGTAATTAATAAAATTACCTGGCTAAATCTTAAGTGGTGTTCTTCGTCAGGCAATTGAAGGCTTCCACTAACAAAGACAACAATGGCATTGGAGTAGGAGGATTGTTGGGAGTCAATAGTGCTGACGAAATGTTTGCAATTATCAAAAGGCAATTGATTAAGCTTAGAACAAATATCAATTACTCCAAATGTCTTCTGTCCTTCAAAGGTAAGCATGGAAGTGGGTTGATAAAGGGTTGAGAGGGAAGCTCTATTATTGTCAAACAGGTCATAATAGTGATCCACAAATGCCCTCCCCACCATTTCCACTTGTTCTTCCATTTTCTTTTTCTCTATATTTCTCACCCTTCTACTATAAACTCTCTTCTTTACTTCTTTAATCCATGAGCATTAATATAAGGAATTTAGATTTTGCCAAAAGGTCCTAACTTGTGATTGTAGACACACACACAGAAAGAGAGAGAGAGAGAGAGAGAGAGGATATTTGACGTGTGATTGTGGGTTACTTAGTGATCTGTCAGTACATTTGAACCTTTTCAAGACATAAATTGATTCACACCAAATAGTATTCAATGGAAAAAAGCATTTGATGACTATTATATCCTCTAAGTGTTTCGACTGTGGCTAAAAGTGATATAGTCCAAAGAAGGGTTATGAGGTAATTGGATAGTGTATGATGATTGGGGAATCGATTCAGCTGATTTTTTACGCAAAGCTGCATAAGGATAATAACAGACGAACATAGATGGATCTACTAGATCAAGCAAGGTCTTTTGAGCCTGATGACCCCAAAAAAAACAAAAAAGGTAAGGTCTTTTGAGCCGTCCAAATGCAGTATTTGGTAAAATACTCAATAATACTGAGACATTTAGCAGGCCCTTCACTCAACACAAAATGAAAATTTTATTATAGTTATTAAGGGGATTAAAAGAGAAGAGAACTAAGTTGCATGACTTGGGGAACTTTTGCAGAGCCGAAAGTAAGGAATATATGCTTGCCTTTCCTATTGGGATTGCTTGTGCCTCCTCATTATCACTAAAGGCTAAAGTAAAGTAAACCACGTCTGATGGTATCTTGATTAGACCAATGTAGGGTTCTTGCATTTTTTTGTAATTTTTGTTTTTTTTTTGTTAGGCACCATATTTCTTGTATTTTTTTAAATGAGTAATTTATTACTATACTTTTTAAATTTTACATTTATAATCTTATTAATTATTTATGAAAATTAGGCACTACAAATCCAAGTTTTTTATACTTTTGATAAACTAAAAGTGATTATTTTAATAAATTATAGGAGTAAAAACCTTTAATTTTCATAATAGTAAAACTATTAATACCCAGCTCATAAATTAAGGAAACTAAGTAGTTTTTATTCATTTATGATTTAAATGAATAGAACTCAAATTGATCCAACAAAATAATTATATTGAAAATATAATAGTAAAATAAACTAAATCAGATATTGAAGCAGAAATATTAAAACAAAAAAATAAAAATATCACAAATTTAATGAGATTCGGTATAAATGTTATCTAGGTCATCGAGCGTCGCTGACCACTTACACTATCTCCAAATGGATGAACTCAAAAATTACAACTAATTGGACAAAATTGAGCTAATTAATTACCCTTACAAAAGATAAATTTTTTTTACCAATTTTAGAATGTTTACATATGATGGAGGAGAGTTTTATTTATAGCCCAAAATACAACACATATCTTCATTCTTAACAATTGTGAGACTTTTTCAATTTGTTCACTAAAAAGCTATACAACAAATCTCTACCTTAACTACTTAGTGATTCTCAAATGATTTATTCAATCATTAGATCAACGACACCAATGCCAATTTAGATTTGCATGATGTTAATCAAGTCCAGACAATGTTTGAACTTGATTTCCGTTACCACCTTAGTCATCATATCTGCAGGATTATTTGTAGTACTGATCTTCTGAACTAGTACTCCACCTTCTTCAATAATCTCTCGCACGAAATGATAATGAACATCAATGTGCTTTGTACATGCATGATAGACTTGATTCTTTGCTAAATGAATAGCACTCTGATTGTCACAAAACACCTTAATATGTTTTTAAACAACTCCTAAGTCTTCAAGCAAACCTTGTAACCAAATAGCTTCCTTCACAGCCTCTGTAACTGTCATATACTCTGCCTCAATAGTAGACAAAACAACTGTGGACTGCAAGGTAGACTTCCAACTGACTGGAGCTCTAGGGAGAGTAAACACATAACTAGTAATTGACTGACGCTTATCTAAATCTCCTGCATGGTCAAAATCACAATATCCGACTGTACATTGACTAACGATATTATCCTGCTTGAATACTAAAACAACATCTACAATATTTAAAATATATCGTAAAATCCATTTCACAACCAACCAATGTCCTTTACCAGGATCTTGTATGTACCTGCTTACAGCACCAACCGTATGTGAAATGTCAAGTTTTGTACACCGCATTGCATACATCAAGCTACCAACCACATTTGCATACGGTACCGTTGCCATGTATTCTCGTTCTGTATCATTCTTATGAGATAATTAAGCACTAAGCTTAAAATGAGGAACAAGCGGGTACTTACAGGTTTTGTCTGTTTATTCATACCAAAACGTTGTAGTACCTTATTCAAATATTGACTCTAAGTCAATCTAAGCTTCCCCTTCTTTATGTCTCTGCTTATCTCCATATCGAGAATCTTTTTGGCTTCTCCCATATTTTTCATCTCGAACTCCTAATTTAGTTGAGCCTTAAACTTCTCAGTTTTTACTTGGCTTTTTGATGCAATCAACATATCATCGACATACAATAGGAGATAGATGAAAGACTCATCTTGTAACTTATGAAAATACACACAATGATCATATGTGCTTATGGTGTACTTTTGTTGCAACTTTCAACTTCAGGGCTTCTGATTACTTCTTTATATATGGAAGGAACATCATCATGCACAACTGAAAATGCACAGGCCACCGTATTCTTAAACTTAACAGGTAGGTCTTCAAAAATGTTTGTATCGAGCAAGCACCTTAACATTTTGTCATCGTGGCCTATCAACTGCAGTTTCTTCTTGTTGCTGTGGAGGTTCTTGGGTTAAAACCTCTTCATCTGATTCATCTTCTATAAATGGAGGATCAACTTATGTCTTATCTTCATTAATTGGATTAACAATTTTGCTTTCAAACTCCACCTATTTCAGAGTTTGGTCCACCTGCTTCGGAGTTTGCTCCACAAGTGCCATCAATCTTCTCAGTTACCTTTCTCAGCAAGGTAGATTCATCAAAGGTAACATCTTTACTGAAGATTATATTTTTCGTTTCAAGGTACCATAGTCGATATCCCTTAAAACTAGAAGAGATCCCTAAAAAAATAGCTTTATTGGCTCTTGGATCCAACTTTGATTTCATTACATGGTAGTATGCAATAGAACCAAACACATGTATGAAATAGTAATCTCTAGTAGGTTTTCTACACCATACCTCCATAAACGTTTTGCCTTAAAGAGCAGACAATGGTAGACGGTTGACGAGATGACATGTCACAGCCTCAGCTCAATACTACTTACCTAACCCAGTATTTGACAACATATACTGAACCTTTTCCAACAAAGTCCAATTCATATGTTCTGTAACTCCGTTCTGTTATAGTGTTTTTCAAATAGTGAAGTGTCGCATTATCCCTTCTTCTTCACAAACTTTCATAAATGGATTGTTTTCCATTATCAAATCTTAGGCGCTTGATCTTTCTACCAGTTTGAGTCTCGATCATCTTCTTCCATTTGAGAAAAATTCTCAACACTTCATCCTTCTTCTTCATGAGATACACTCAAACTCTTATGGAGAAGTTATCAACAAAAATAACATAATAATGTTTGTTAGTCATGGATGGAGTTCTTATTAGCCCACATACATCAATATGGATGTAATCCAAAATGTCCTTGTATTATGGATAACAGTGCCAAAGTTTACTCTTTTTTGCTTCCATAATACACAATGCTCACAGAATTCCAACTTGTCGTTTCTAGCACCATTTAATAGGTCTTGCTTTACTAGAATCTGTAAAACTTTTTCACTAACATGTCCCTAACGCATATGTCATAGCTTGGTAGCTTCTGAATCTTTTTCTTCCTCCGAAACTACTGCTGATGTTGTCCCAATAACCGTACTACCAAGGTAGTAATACAAATTATTCTTCCGAACATCTTTCATCGCCACAAGTGCTCCAGAAGTAACCTTTAATGCCCATTTTGCATGGTCACAGCGAAACCTTTTGATTATAAGACCCCCACAATAATGAGATTTTCCTTCATATCTGGAACATAATGAACATCCGTCAAAACCTTGGTTGAACCATCTTGATTCTTCAAACGAATTGTATCGATCTCCAAAACTTTGCATGGATACTCATTACCCATGAAAACAACTCAACTGTCTAGTTCTTCAAAGTTAAAGAATCACTCCTTATTATAAGACGTGGAAGGTACACGTTGAATAAAAAATCCAATCACTAGGATGGGATGTTGTTGACGAACCAACCAATGTAAAATCTGAATTTGAATTGCTTCCAGCTACGCATGCATCAGACGACACAACTTTTCCTTTCTTCTGCAGCTTCAGACAGTTTTTCTTCCAATGACCTTTTTCATGACAAAAGACAAATTCATTTTTATCGAGCATTCCTTTTGACAGAGATCTACCTCTCATTCCTTTATGTTGTGTTTGCAGACATTCTCTTACAGACAATACCTCAACTGCTTCATTCTTGCTTTCTTTTTATATCTTTCTTTCTAATTTCATAACTATACAAAGCAGTACAAACTTCCTCAAAAGACACTTTATCCTCCCCAATGAGTAAACTCGTAATAAGGTGATCAAACTCATCAAGAAGGGAAGTTAACAACATCAAGGTAAAATTTTCATCTTTAAAAGTTTCATCCATATTTAACAAATCTGCTACTAATCGATTAAAAACAGTAATGTGATCGTTTATTGTGGTACCTAGAAGGTATTCAAAACGAAACAACTTCTTCAAATAGAGCTGATTCTATCAGTTCTTCTTTATGAACTTATTCTCCAACGCCTTACACAACTTACTTGCGGATGCCTCCTTCTGGTTTCTCTTTTTCAATGGCGATTTTTAGATCTCGTTGAAATAAAGCATCTAGAACTTCGTCTTGCTATATGCCGAAATGACCGATTTCATTAAACTTCTCTACCTCGAACCTTACATTTATCACCATAATTCTACCTGATGTGGATGATTGACCTTTGTTTGAAAGAAATATTTCTTTTGCCATTTCTTCAAATTACAACAATTAGCAACTATATTCCAATAGCAAAAAAACAGAATACAAACAAATACATAGGTAGAAGCCTTCGGTTCTCATACCAATTGTTGAAAAAATTGAATATATTTTTCTTATTCTAAATAATTACTATTTACTTATAATTTAAATGAATAGAACTCAAACTAGCCCAATAAAATAATTATATTGAAAATATAATGTTAAAATAAACTAAAACAGATATTGAAGCAAAAATATTAAAACAAAAAAATAAAAACACCAAAAATTTAACAAGATTCAATATAAATATTACCTAGGTCCTCGAATATCGTTGATCAATTTCACTATCTTCAAATAAATGAATTCTAAAATTACAACTAATTAAACAAAATTGAGTTAATCAATTACTCTTATAAAAGAGAGAAAAATTTATAAATTTTAAGATATTTACAAATGATAGAGAGGAAGACTTCCAAAATATAACATTCATCTTCATTCCAATTAATGTGAGACTTTTCAAATTTGCTCAGACTCGTTTACAACTTCATCTTGTTAGGCATTTTAAAGGCCAATGGTGGCAAGAAAAAGAATTCTTTGAAAGAATAAAAGCGAAACTTTTTTTTTTAACCAAAATATATTTTTGTCTGAGTCAAAATTGTAACTTGAAATCGGAGAGAAGTCTTATACCTAAAACATTGGAATAATCACAATAAAAGTGAAACTCACACTAATAATGTATGCTTTTAATGCTAAAGATATTTCGAAAAGTAGAATTTTGCACTCAATTAAGCACCCTCTTATTTAACGTGGCTGAACAGAGATACAAAATACGCCTAATTCAACTAAATTGTAAATTTTTGCAGATCTCAGGCCTATATTAGGCAATTACCGAAGAATAAATGCTTTTTAAGATCGATATCTAAATATGCTCAAGGCAAGCCTCATACAGAGTAAAATTATCAGAATCGGCTACCAAACTGTCATAAAAAGTTTCATAAACATGATGACTTTTTAAGTTACTTAAGTCCCTCATAAGAACACAAGGTGCAAAAAATTGCTCCCATGAAATTTCCATACAAGCATTGACCTTTAACTAGAATCAGATCAACAATAATAACAAATCGCAGAGCATCATTCAAGAAGCTTCACCAGACACATAATGTGAAATGATCTCTCTTTGTTTCAGATGGCCATTAAGCCTTCCTCCACATATTCTTTTATTAAGCTGAAATAATCTATTCTTCTAATACTTCACAGATAATAGAAATTGCAACTAATCTATAACCAGTACAAAGCACCCAGGCTAGACTCAAGATCCCCACTTTAGTTTATATGGTCAATGAGCTTAAGAGGTACAGTACAACCTACTTTGAAATAGAACTTATGTTACACGACACTTTTAGACACCAACATTCGTAAATTTTTGGATGTCATGAACACATCCATTTTCTCAATTTTCTATAAATTTCACTAAATTAGAGAGTTCGAGTATCCATACACATATGCAAATCATATCGTTTGAATACGGATAATTCATGGAAAATGAAAATTTCAAATAAAAACTCATATATTTGGTTGTCCTATATTATTAGTTTAGAATCATATTCTCATAATCGGAATGCTAATAAAGGTAAGTGCTCGGCCAGAGTCTCACTGAATCCATAAACTACATGGATCAACTTTTCAGACCCTAAAACAAAAGATCAAAATCTAGCATATGGGATACGAAGAACAAGTACTCTAAGCCAATGTAAACACGAAGTCTTACGAACATCAAGCATTTGAAATTCTAAAAAACATATTTCTTAAATTTGAACAATTAATCAATTCTCTATCAATCAGTATCAAGCTACATATATTTGATCTGAAATTCAGAATATGAAAACATTGAAAGCATCAATTCATCCATTACTATCACCTTTTTCAGTTGCCGAGTTGAAATCAAATGACAGCAATGCCGTACTCAGTTCCAGCTTGCAGGCCAGTACGCATGAACACCATAACCCGTCTTCCAATTATCCAAATAGATGACTTTCTTAACCGCCCAAAACGAAATCAAAAGCGCAAAAAACATAACCAGCCTTTGAACCGTCACATTACTAATCTTAACAAGAACTCGAGTCACAAAAGCCAATAACAACCCTACAATCGTATATAAAAACCCAACTGTAAACCCTTCAGCTCCAAGCTGCATACCCGAACCCTGATAGAAAAAAACCAACTTATTCGGATCGTTCCGGTCAGTCAAGAACATGGGCATCTTTCGAATAATGTTATGCATCGCTCCCGAGACGCTAAAAAAGTATACAAACACAGCACCAGCCATCCAAACATTTTGGTTGTGAATCAATGTCTTCCCACTCAAAATCTTCTTCACAACGAATGGTACCCAAACGAGAAACGCTACCACCACAAAGGTCAATTGCATTCTGGAAAGCAATGGAGGCCTATGAATTGGGCCCACTACGAGGTGGGTCTTGGATTCGAGGAAATCAGCCATGGATTCAGCCAATCTCGAGAAATCTCCTTGGTCCATTTGAGCAGACTCCTTGAGGGTTTGATGGGGAGCTATAAGTCTGATGTGGGGAAGAGAATTGACGCCGAAAAGTTGGAAAGTTGATTGAGATTCTTTAAATTCGATGTCGCAGAAAAAGAGCTTCCCATGTGAAGGTGAATATGGGTCCTTGTTGTTAATGATGAAAGACGAAGCGACAATGGAGAACTCATCGTGAAGTTCTTTGAGGTGAAGTTCTTGCTTGTCGCGAAGTTGAGCAGCGTCGAAGAAGATGACGATCCAGTATGGTCTTGGGGTTTTGACGGAGGTGAGGAATCGGGAGATGGAGTGATCACCGAGGTGGATCACACCGGATCCAGATCTCGATTGAAGAGATAGGAGCTCCGAGACATGGTCTGAGTCCGAATCTGAAACTACGACATGGATTGTGGCAAGGAAAATTAGGCTGAGGAAGAGGAAGAGCTTGATTAATGTTGAAAAATGAGACATTTTTGAATTTTGGATTTCGGCTGAACATAGATCAGGGTTTACGTTTGCGGTATCTGGTAAGGTAAGATTAGGAGAAATCTGAAGAAGTTGACTGTTGACCTCTTGGTCAATCGAACGGTGCAAGACTTGTGACTATAAACTCAAGTTTATAGTCATGTTATCAAACACCCAAGTTGAAAAAAGCCCCTTAAGAAGCACATCAGAAGTTAATAATATGTAACCAAATTTAACTGATTTTTCCTACACACTTTTCATCTAATGTGTTATAGTACAGAAGATATATCACAAAAGTGATTCATTGAGAAACACTACAGTACAGTTTATAGATTATTGTTTCTTTTCAAAAATGTTCCTAGCTAGCATAAGGATGTCAAAAGATATGTTATCTAATAAATGTGTCAATTCAGTTTGTACGTCTTGGTTTTATGTTGTTAATTATACATATGTCGTGTTCGTCCTGTGCTTAATTAGTCTGAAACGAGTAGTGCTTAATTAGTTTGAAACAAGAAGAAAAAATTCAAGTCTCAAACCCTATACTTTTGTTTGGGTGTTGGTTAATTGTTGATTAAATTCAAACTTTAAACGGAAGTGGATTTGTTGAATTGCCCATACTCATTGTTTCAATGCCCTGACTCCTAAGAGCCATATCTATTTCCGACTATGGCTTTGAAATAGCTATCAAGATTCAAGACCAAGACCAAGACATTAATGATCAAGAAGTGGTTCTGAACAAGAAATGACCTCAATAGCCATATATCTTCCAAGTTCAATATTTCGAAACCAGAGTCCGCCATGTCTGTTACAACTGAGGAAGAGACTCAAAATCGACTAATTTAAGAGTAAATGATTTTTCTACCACTTTGGTTGTTAAATTTTTTTTTTATTAATTTCTTAATATTAATTTTTATAAATATTATAAAAATATCGTTAATATATGCATAAACTTATCATTAACTCCGGATTCAATTCGAATATATTTTTATTATTTTTATAAAATTTAATAATAAAATAAAATTAAGTAATAATTTTACAATAAATTATTATTTTACTATTATTAATAACGGTGTAATAGCAAATTAACATGTTGATCTTCTGCACCATTTTTGTTTTTTAATTCTTAATTAAAAATTACGTTACAAATCTTAATAATTACTTATTAAGAAAAAATAATGTAAGAAATAAAGACTTCATGTCATCTTTGTTAAAAGATAAAAAAATAAACTTACAAAATATATATATAAAAAAATTATTATTATAATAACAAATAATTTAACTTAAAACTTAGATAGATTCATAATTTTAAAACTTGGTCAGATATTCGTAAGATTTGTTCGAAAAGACTTCAAGAGAATACTAAATACATATAGAGATTAAAAAAGATCAATTTTACTTATCCAAAAATATTTTTAAGTAATATATCAATTAATTATGTCAAAATAATAAAATATTTTGAACAAAAGTATTAATTTTATTCTAAAAAAATTATAAATTTTATAAAAATAAAAAGATGAAAAGTAATATTTTTTGTTTATTTTTATAAATCTTATAATAAATTACTAGAATTTTAATTATAGGAGAAAAATAAATTTAAATCATGTTTTTTTTTCATGTGAAATCTTTAAAGTAGTAGATAATTTTAAAAATAAAGATTATAAGGTAAAATATGAATGTGTGGATATATATATAATTACCTATGTAAAGGAAAGGAAAGGTAATACGTATATTAACTGAGTCTCTATATTCTTCTTTATAGGAAGAGTTACTGCGCATCACTTATCTTCGGTCTGATTTGCCGACCTTTTTAAAATATTAAAATAGTAATACTTCTTGAAAGAATAAAAACAAAACAGATTTATAAGAATCAATAACTGGTCAAAAGGAAAGTTTCGAGTTCGACTGTACACACGACACAGTCGAGAGAGAAAAGAAAAAAAAACTTTTCCTTAATAATACCATTCGTTGACTATATAAATTTTATAAGCTTTATTTATTTATTTTTTAAATTTATTTAAGATATTATGATTTAATTTTTAATTTTTTAAATATAAATTTAATCCCTAATAATATAAATATAATAAATTAAATTTAAAATTTTTATTTTTATTATAAGTTAGAGAATAAATTATATAAATTAAAAAATTAAAAATTAAATTTTTAAAATTTTAAAATTTTATATAAATTAGAGACCAAATAGATAAATTATTTTAAATCAAAAGATTAAGTATCGTCAAATTAATTTTTACTCAAAAGCGATGTTAAAGAGTGAGTCACCTCCAACTCTCTCTTCGACACTTTTTTAATATTTTTAAAATATTTTAGAATAATCTAGCTTGAAGATACTAAATATTAGAAAATGTTTTAATTTATCTCGCATTATATATTATTGATAATTTGTAACATGATATGTGAACTTAACACGAACTCAAGCTTTTTAAATTGATTTCTGTTGAGATTAAATGGATTAAGACATAAATAAGTTGACTCATCTTAACTTATTTATTAAATTAGTTTGGTTTAGGGTTGAGATTAAATGAGTTGTATTGTTAATGAGTCAATAAGTATACAACATATTGAAGTCAATTAATGCATTCATCACATCTCTATTGATCTGGATTCCAAAATTGATGAGTAAACACTTAGGAAGATTGACACTAGGGTGTGAAATCCACTATGATGCCTAAGTCATCACTTTAAGAGAGTTTTAACTAAAATAGTTGTATGGATTAGAGATTTCCTACATTATAAATATATGAAAAAGATATTTATAGGGGTTGAATTGACAGAGATAAAATTCAATAAGGTATATTTAAATCTCTTAATATTTGATAATACTTAATTAATTTCTTATAAAGGGAATATACTTTAAATATATTTTTGTTCAAATTCAAATCTATATGCTGATTGTGCAGTTTAACAGTATGTTGACTATACCCATTTTAATAAGTACAAGAAGATGTGGACCAATTAGGGGTGCCACACATACATGGTAAAATTGCCTTGAATATCAACCTCTTAGCCTCTTGAACCATCTTTGGTAGACTAGGATGTCTAGCTACTTCACTTCGATACAACATTGTAGTTACGTCATGATAGGAGCATCTTCCTTGTCTAAGCAGTTGGCATCCCTAGTATCTTTACAAAATTGTATCCATACGTCAAACGAAATCCTAGTTGAAAAGTTATAGTCAATCAAAATTTTTAGTAGAAAAGTTAATGCAGGTTTTCAAATTTTGACTCCTAAATCCTAATGGTTATCTGATTGGATCCTCGATTATTTCCTTCAATTTAAGCCCTTAAATCATGGATTAGATGGATGCTCGAGATTGGGCTTGTGAACCTACATATAGGTCAAACCTTTATTAATCTTATTCATCCCAAATGCATTCAGTTAGTTGTTAAAGTATAATTTGATAGGATCGAGCTAGGTGACTAGGATCTCATGGAAAGACCAGGATATTTGAATGCAAATATCTTTGACTACTCAGATCCATAATTTTCTTGATAATAAGGGTGTATTGTATGCTTAAGTGTTTATTTGAACAAAATGTTCGAGGAAAACTAGGTGAAATGCTTCTTGCAACTTCGATGCAACAAGAAGACTAGAAATGATTTTGTGATTTCTTGGTGGAATTATCGTGCTTGTCTAGTTTTTACTTGAAAATTGTATACTGTCATATTTTTTGGTCAGGGTAGTTGTTAAGAATACTTTGTAGAGATACATGGAGGTCCAAAAGAAGTCTAGTAATGATGCCAAGCTATTCTGAGTTATGAGATATTAGTCTTGTAAGAGATGGATCTGATATATGAGAACACAAAAAGTTTAGGAATCGATTGTGAGCTCTACAATAGTTGAGAAATATGTAATACATGAGTATGTAGAGTTCAATAATCAAGCGACTGATAGACCTAATGTCTCTTAGGCATGTAAATTTAAGTCTGTCGTGAGAACTATTGGAGTCATATATCCAAACTTGGACCTACTTCTCGATCGGTTCTTAATCTTTACCAACTCTACCTTTAAACTTAGTGAGTCCAAGAAGGTTATTATGCCTGATGTCTAGCTAACTAAGGAGAACCAAGGCATGCAATACATAGATGAGACTTTTGGACTTTATTATAGAATTGCCATCTTACATGGCGCCTACAGTGACACTTAGGATCCACCTTTGTAGCTCAATAACTTAGTGCTTTGGTAAACCCGAAGGTGCTTGTAAATTTCTACTTTTGTAGCAGCTTTTTTCTTTGAAAAGTTTATGTTGTCCTCGTGAAATTTTCTACTTCCAAAAAATGTATTCTTCCACACCAATCTTGATGCTTTAGACTATTTTTTTCTTCAATTATATTTGTGCTTGAGGGTTCGATAGACTAGAGAAGACTTGTCTTTTCTGTTGCAATGTTCTTTATAACATGCATCATTCCTTTTTTTTTTTGAAATTTTTCTTCAAATTAGGAAGTTAGCTATGCTTAGCACTTAGCAAACACTTGCACAAATTTATGAACTCTTGAGCCAGGATTTTGGGAAGGCATATATCAGTCCAACATTTGAACAAAATTGATGATGCTTGATGAAACATTTTGGAAAAGTAAGACATTGCCTTATCATTTAAACAATTTATTCATGATCTCACTTCAAGTAATGAAGTGATGAACCAAAGATCAAATTGGTTTGGTAAGCCGTATTGACTTTAATGTCACACCGTAATGTAAAGTCAGAGCCACGACTTATCTGTATGGAAACTGGCTGGCTGGCTGGTTAGTTGATCGGCTGACCTATGGAAATACTATTATAATGATGTAGTCAACATAGTATCTAATTCTCTATGACCTAGGCCGACGACAACTGGTTGATAGTGGCTGATAAACTCAGTGACTAACGGTACTATTGTAATGATGTAGTGATATGTTATTCATGTGCATCCATTGTTTCAGAGTCTTAATTCTTTGCTATTATATTAGTAAACTTCCACAATCTTTTTGGAGGTTGTAAGTGAGCATCGTTCATATGACAATGGCTCAGATGTAAACTAGAATGAGGAACTGGTTGAGGAGTCACCTTAGGCTCCTATAGAAGTTGAGAATACTGTAGAGCCCCTAGTTAGAAGACTTGTGAGACTCATAATGCCGTTAAGGGTGAGCTTCATAGGCCTTAGGGATTTTTAATTTTTCCTTTAGACATTGCTTATAATAGTTATTTTTATTTCCATACTAAAGTGTAGTCATTCAACTTCTAATTTGTAGCTCCAAAAGTACTTCATTTATTCATTAGTAAACATACTTTGTCCTACATAATTCACTTAGCATTAATTACTTGTCATTTTTGTGCTACATAATTACTTGTACATTTTTCTTTATTCGTTAATTATTGATGTGATCACATACTTTGTACTTTAGATTGATTTACTTAGCATTATTTATCATTTACCAACACTTTGTAAATAATTCTTTGATTAGAAGTTTTATTCTGATGAGGCTTTAAGCCAAGTTGATGAGTTGATATTTTGGAGGTCACTTTAAAAATACTTAACAAGATTTGTAATTTTTTTGGAGAACTAGATAGCAACCTAGAATTGGAGGAGCCATAGTAGCCAAGAGTGCACGCGACATCACATCGTGGTATAGAGCTAGAAATATTTCAGGAAGCACCTAATGGGTGACTGGCTAGTAGGGTTGTGGGTAGACAATCATAGATCGATCAGGCCTATAGGTATATGGATTTCAGTTCTTATTCTGTTGGTATGGTGACATACTCTAGTGGTGACCCAAAATTTAATCTCCAATGCTTACTTTTCTATGCCATTCCTTTTTTACTTTTTTTTTTGAAGATGCCAAGGAATTTCCCAAGTGTTGAGTGTGTTCTAGAGCTATTCTCAAGTCTTAAAAATTATTCTACTTTAGTTTTCACCAAAAAAATTCAAGTCTTAGGTTATTTACTTCTAAGGTCACACTCCATAGAGCCCCTGGTCTCCCAGCCCTTTGCTTGGCATACTTCCCAAGCGTGGGCTCTAACTTGCAATAAGTGTGATCATCCTTATGGAGAGTTATGTTGTCGAAATGAGCTCAACACAAGTCATGAAGTTTAGATGCTGCTGTGAAACCTAACTAGTGGCTAACTTCCCAAAGTATCCCAATGTTTTGAGTTTAGACTTATGTCATTTGGGTGATAAAGAAGGTAGTTCCTTGCTTGTTTTTTGTATGGTTTATCAATATTGGTGATATTTGTGAACAAAATATCTAAATGTAGTTTAAGTTTCTAGGTGAATCTTTCAAGAATATTTTTCAAGCCAAAAAAAATATCAAGCTCAAACAAACACATCTCAAGTATATATCTATTCTTATACAAATTAGATTTCATAGTATACATATGGAAACATTATGCACATAGTTACTCAATCAATCGAGACATGTCTAGATCAATTGAAGTGAGTAGATTGATCGAGAATCGATCTACCTTGATTAAAAAGTCCCTGATTAATTTTCAATTGAGGTAGATCGATCGAGGTATTGATGTTCGATTGATCGATCACTAAATAAATTAAAAATTGAGTAGATCGATCCACCTATTTCAGAATTTATTTTTTATTATCCTAGATCAATCAAAGATTGGTTAGATCGATTAACATTTTTGGCTTGATAGATCGAACTCTACTTAGATCGATCGAGCGTTTAGGTTTTAAACTTTAACCTAATTTTTACTTGAGCCAAATATTTCAATTAGTATGTTGTCTCAATTATTTTACAATCTAAGCTTTCTCTTTAAATCTATTTTACGAAAACTATTTTGGTAGGATTTTTTCATTAATTAATTTATTAAACATTTTGTGGTTGTGTTTGATTGATTAACAAGTCTAAAATATTTGAGTTATTGTGCTTAAACATTTGTTCTAGTGTTTTTAGTGATTTTGATTCATCTATATTTTATTAAATCGTCTAGCTAGGGTTTTTATTATTTAATCCACTCTAGAAAATACTTTGTACTTGTATTATTGTGCTAAATTTTCAAGTGCTACCTAAATGGGTTTGAAAACTCTTATGACTTGAGTTTATCCAAACGTTAGTCCGGATTTGAACACCTTGCTTGTGGAGACTATGAAAGAAAGTAATGGCTTGTAAATAGGTTACTTGAGAACATTTTCTTAGTGGGTAGTTTGAGACATAGCCTTGTAATTAAACATTATTTTCATAGTAGATAGTTAGATGATCTAATAGACTGGTGGTTTTCCTCTTAGGTTGTTATTATGGCCTAAGTTGTTTCCACCTAAAAATATTGTGTTATTTTATTTTTTTCATATTATATTATTTACAAGTGATTACATGTCTCATTGTCTGTGAAAATTTTAATTTATCATATTTTCGTTCCTCTTCTAACTAATTAGATCTGTAACTAAATAAACTTTCAATTGGTATCAAAGTGGATTACAATGTATCATTTGAGAGAGGTTTCTTCTACAACCCATGCACCTTACTTTTATGGGTCTAATTACTCATATTGAAAGGCTCATATAAGTGCCTTCCTACGGTTTGTATATGAGAGTGTCTGGAACTCTATGCTTTACAGTTGGGAACCACCTATGGTTACCATAGATAATGTAGTCACTTCAAAGCTTTGGAAAGATTAGACTTATGAAGATAAAATTGGTAGTAATGGGAATTAGATGGCTATTAATGCTATCTTTAGTGTTGTTTGTTGATGAGTCTTGTCAATTTCTTATATTGATACTACTAAACATGCTTGAAATATTTTAGAGGTTATATACGAGGGCACCACATAAATTAAACAAATTAAACTTTACATTCTTGGTACTAAATTTATAAATCTCAAGATAAAAGAAAATGAAACATTTTCTAAACTTTATGCTAAATTAAGTGATATTGTTAACTCTTCTACTAATCTTGGTGAGAAAATTAAGGAATTTAGGTAGGTTAGAAAAATATCGTGCTCCTTATCAGATAATTTCTATGAAAAATTCATTACAATAGATGAAAGCGAAGATGTGGACACCATTAAAATTGAAGAGCTAGTTGGCTCGCTTTTCATTTTTTGAGATGGGATTTCGAACTCCTACAAAGAAGAAAGTTGTTGCTTTAAAAATAAAAATGATTGAGGATGGTGAAAATGATGATGATGAATTGGTACTCATAGCCAAAATATTCCAGAAAATATTCAACAAAAAGAATCCTCAAAATAAAGGACAATCAAGTTATCAAAAGGATTAGAATTTGAAAGAACTCAAATCTATGAGTTCCGATATTAAGAAACGTAAACCACTATACTTCAATACTTTGAATGTATGGGTTATGGTTACTTTACAACTGATTATGCAAACAAGAAAAATAAAATTGGAAGAGCTTTCAATGCTATATTTACTTACTAGTGACAACAAAATTTCAATACTTTGACATACTATAACAATTGGTAGGCACTCTATTAAGTTTGATATTAATTTAATCAATGAGAAAAATGATACTGAATTCTTATTTAATAAATTTAATATTACTAACATTGATGAATTATTCATAGTTTTAGTAGAATGTAAAAAAGGAAAATGATGAGCTACTTGTAAAAGTAACGAGACTTAATGAAAAACCAAAATCCTATGAAATAAATGATTTGTTTGAGTGTTTTAACGATCTGAATTCAAGTCTTGTAGGTTTAGAATAAGAAAAACAAAATCCAAAGAAGTCATAAAAGGGATAACCATTGAAGCTGAAAGGTTGAATAAAGTTCTAGATTATGGAAAACTAGTCGGAAAGAAAAGACTACATGGATATGTAGATGAGCACATTATGCCATCTTTTCCAAAGATAACACATCTTGTGAAACCTTCAAACATGTCCTATTCATAAGCTACACCTTCAGTATCAAGAACTTATTTGGTAAGGGCTTCTAACTCTACACTTACTATATCCTACTATACACAAAGAACAATTGCATCTCTCATTGAAAAACATATTAAATTTTTATCTATTTTTTGTAATTGTAGTAGGAAAATTCATATTAAACCTAATTGTAGTTTTCTTATAATGTATCCATATTTTAATAATATCTTTCATGCTTGATATTTTGGAAATAATTTTCATCATTCATACATGAATGTTGCACCTCTATTAATAATGAAAAAAACAAATAAAGGCAAAAATAAGGATGAATCCAAGAACATGTCAAAAATAACTAAGCTAATTGAATCCAAATCCAAAAATATTGTGAAAATCAAAATTCAAGAAAATTTAGGTTAGGAAAGATTGTCTTTTTTTCCTGGGGAATTAACCTTGTCTCTCTTTCACCGATGAATTTTTATTTTGTGGTTGATAAACTTTAGGTGAGCATGTTAGTTTGGCTAGTTTAATAGTTTATTTTTAAGTTTGAATTTAATTATTTGATTCTTAATTTTGGTTTATTTTATTTAAAATTTTATTTAAAAAAAGACTTTGAAGGGAGTAGAATTGTTCTAACATTCAAATATTATTTTGGATCAAGAAAATAAATATTTTATATGACCTAATTTATTTTTATTAATTATTCATTGTGTAATTAAGTGTCTTGTTTTGTGTATTTATATTCTTCCTTATATCTAGTGATCAATGTTAATAAAGAACTCACCCACACACTAACTAAACTCATAAAGGTGTCATGCTTGAAGTTCATAATTAATTATGTAAGATTTTAGGGCTTGAGATAACCTTGACTGTAAAAATTGTATTTAAACTCTATTCTTCACTTTACCTACAGTGATGTGTGAAGCTATTGTAGTGAGTACAGAGGAATGCCTCACAACTAATTTGAAAGTTAGGTTTTTGACTCGTGCATAATTCCTTTGCAAAAACAAACATGAAGAAAAAAACAAAAAAATATATACAAAAGTAGTTACATGTACAAAAAAAAGGCACAAATGGCTATGCAAATAGCAAAACAAATATCCAATCCCTCGTAAAATGATTATAAATAATATGAGGGAATTCATAAAAAATTAATTATTAAGTTCTCTCTTGGTAAGTAAAATTTTATTTTGTGTAATTTTGATTTTAATTGCAATTATTTCATGCTAAGGATAATCTTTCCTTTAAATCTCTCATAATTAATCATGAATAGACTAATTGATTACAATTTTAATATTTTAATACTTTGAGCAATTATCAATATGTCATCATATGTGTTGAATAATGTACATGTATTTTATCAGAATACTTATGTGTATTGTGAATAAATCAATTCTATTAAAAAATAATTTTTGTTTCAAAATTGATTATTTCAGTAAAGTTTATGTATGAATAAATCTATTATCTTGTTTATTTGAAAAAAAAAGGTATTCTTATTAAATCTTTGTTTGAATTTTTTTATTTTTTGAGTATTTATGTGAAAAATTTGAGTAAATATAAGACTTAGGGAGAGTTTTACAACTTTCAAAAATTATAATTATTGGTCAATCGACATTATTATTGATCAATCAAAATATGAATGTCGATCGAACAGGTTCAGTTTATATAATTCTCTTTTTTTTCCTCAGCATCCACGAATCCTAAACCTCCTTTACATGCCCTCCTTTTGGTTTTCACTCAAAATTTCATCAAATTCACTCATTTTTGCTCCTATTTCACTTAAAATTAATTGCTATTCACTTTTCTAGCATTAATCTCTACAAAAACATTACATTCAAGAAAAAATCATTTCAACTCTTTTTCTCCACTTTCTTTAATTTTCTCTCCAAATAAATACATTTTTTGATTCCATAATTTTCATACATTCCCTTCTTATATCCTAACAATAGTTCGTCGCCTTTGGTTGTGCAAATTTTTGGAAAAATTCTATCATTTTGGATATATTTGTCATTTCAATTTGTGCTCGATTTCTTGATGGTTGCTAGGCAATATAAACTTTCACATGGTACCCCTACTCCACATTCATGTCAATGGTGGGATGAAGAATCTGAATTAAGATATCAAAATACTTTTTGAAAACATCCAATTTTGTATAAGCGTGGAATAACTTGGATTAAGTTTTATAAAATAGGAATCACACGAGCCATTAGAGCTCTGGGTTGGTAATCCATGTTCACACCTATAAAATTATGTTTTCCTATCCTAGTTCATGAATTTTATGCCAATATTGACCTAAAAATTCATCACCCTAGGCTAATTAGTTATAAGGTTTTCGCTTAAAATAAAATAGTTGACATCTCAGCCAAGAGAATCAACACATTTTTGTCTATCACGAATACCAAGGATGTTGATTTTCACTTGGAATAGTATAGAATTACCAACGATAATTTTTTGACTAAACTTTATGGTTCACCCAATGTCAATCTTAATGCTAAATAATTATATATTCTTAGTGAATTCACTTATTTCTACCATGTTTTGAACAAGATGGTATGTGCAAATTTGTTTCCATCAAAGCATTCCTCTGAGTTTGGCTACCTACATGCCAAGATATTATAATATTTTGGATAAGGAATTTCATTCAATGTAGATATAGTAATTCATGACAAAATCATAAGCCAATCTTATATTATTGACACGAGGATCAATCGTCCTTATGGTTGTCTCATCACTCAATTGATTCTAGCAGCAAGTGTGCCACTAGTAATGGATTTTGATTCTATATGTTTAGTAGGTGGAATTGGAAAGTCAACCATCTTAAGATCATCTATCTAACCAGCAAAGAGTCTTTTCTATAAATTAACTCTTTATCATATAAATTAGTATGAATGTTTGAACCCATAGGATTCAGTATTTTTAAGAGTATTGACTTGTGAGGAATAGAGTCTAAATGAATTCGAATTCTTAACATTAAGTTTGGGTGAAATTAAATTGATATATATTTTTATATAAAATATGAAAATAATTTTTAACTAATTATTATAATAAATCATGAATGTTTAGGAAGTTGAAATAATCTATGCTTAAGATTTTAATTATGAAATTTAAAAGAGATTATAAGTATGATATATTTTTGTATTTCATTTATTTATTTTATTTTAGTCTTTTTACTTTATTTTAAATTTTAGTTAACTTTTTATTTTATTTGTTTTTATTTGTTAATGTTTATGAGTATCATTATTGAAAACCCTCACAAGACTTAAATTTTTCCACTAGGGTAACCTAAGGGTTTAACGATTTATTGCATATGTTAAATGCAACTGTGTCAATTCATAGAAGTGATTTAAGATAGTTAATTTTTAGTTTTTACTACTTATCTTGCTAAGAGACTAGCAAGAAGCTGGTTGGGGGTTGTGATGAGTGTTTATAAAGCACTAAAATTACGATAATTTAATGTATTTTAATTGATTAAATATATTTATATTTATATGATTTTATCATATTTTTATATAAATTTATCTTTTCAGAATTATTGTTATTTTTATTATTTTTCAGGTATTTTCGTTTAAAAATAACTTAAAGACTCGAATAAAAATACTGGAGACAATATATTATAAATATATTGAGATAAGATGAGAAAAAGTCAAAAAAAAATGAAAAAATGGGTCAAAATGGTCAAAAATGCCGAGTCACGTGCACGCCAACACACGTCCACGCTGAGTCCTGTGCATGCTAATCTTTGCATTTCATTAGAGAATTCATTGCTATTGTCCAAACCATTCCACTGCAGATTATTGATGAAGACCAGCTTAGAATGAGGTGTTTTCCTTACACTCTCAAGGATAAAAGCTTGGTTATGGTTTATTACTCTACAGTCGGGTTCTCTAACAACTTGGGAGGTAGTCTATGAAAAGTTTATGGATAGGTTATATTTCTATCAAAAGACTATTGATCTAAAGATGAAGATAACAACGTTTTCTCAAAATGGATGAAGAGCCTTTTCATGAAGCTTGGAAAAGATTCAAACTTCTTTTCATTGAACATCCTCATCATATCTTTCCATTACAGCTACATAACCAATTCTTCTATGATGGATTGACACTATAGAGTCAATACATGGTTGATAATGCTGCTGGAGGAGCTGTGGGAGAAAAGACCATGGAACTAGGAAACCTATAGTGTCTATGAGCTATTGGGTTCTAATTCCCAACAAAGAAGTACAAGAAGAAGAAGAAGAGAAGAAGTTAATGAAGTTGGCTACGGTATTGAAATGACCTTGCAACTTGTTGAATTGACTAAGCAAGTGCAACTTCTCACTACCCACCAAATGCCAAATCAAGAGGTGTGTGAAGTGTGTTTTTCAATTGGGCATGATACCTATAATTATTCATATACTTGTGATTCTAGTTTGGATGCCATGGAAGAAGTCAATTCCTTTCAAAGGCATCATCCAAACACCAATAGTCACCCTAACCATCATTGGATACCAAACAATTACCAAGCCTACACCTAATGTCAAACACTAAGGTCAAATAAAAACCACCCTTATCTATCAAATCAATCTTTTAAGCCAATCTTAGAGGATAACTTGAATGCTTTTATTCAATTTAGTCACGATAACCAATTGATGTATAATCAAAGGTTAAGCACCATGAAAGCTTCGGTTAAAAGGATTGAAACTAAAATTGGGTAACTAGCAGAACAAATGCAAAGACAAGAACTAAGAAAGTTACCTAGTCAACCTTAACAAGCGAAAGATGTAGAACCCTTCGAAATGGTAAGGTAGTCAATACTAGTTTACCTAAAATCTTTAAAGATCTACCTTGTAATTCAAGTAACAAAGATGATGAAATTTTTGTCTTGTAAAAAAGAGAGATAAGTGCTAAATTTGACAAACCTTTGGAAAAACTCATTGGGGAGTCATCTGACATCCCCAAAATTCAAAAGACAACATAACCACACCAACTACAAGTACCTTTTAAAGTTAAAAGAATTCAAACAAGATAAGTAATTATACGATATTTTTAATATGTTTTCTAAAGTAAATATTAATTTATTATTATTAGAAGTGATCATGAATGTGTCCTACTATGTTAAGTTTTTCAAAGAGTTAAACACCGAAAAAAGAAGGTGTAAACTTAATTAACGAGTAATAATATCAAAAAAATTTAGTGTTGTACTTCAACACTAACTTCCCCCTAAGTTGAAAGACCCTTAAAGTTTTATCATAAACATAATTATGGATATAGTTTCCCCCGAAGTTGAAAGAGATTTGAAGTTTTATCATAAACATAATTTGTTAAAATAATACTTGATTTAGGTATTAATATAAACTTATGTAATATTCTTAAAGCTAGATTTGGAGTTATATACGTTACAATTATAGCATTTTAATTTTTTTTAATCATATTTTAGAATTATTGCTGAAATATCTTTTCAAACGGTTATTAATTGTATTAACAAATAAGCTTAAAACTGTCTCCAAAAATCTTTTAGGATAGCTGTTTTTTTTTTTTGAACGGTTGTACTTTTTTTGGGATGCTTATTGCACTGAAAAAACACATTCCCCAAAGATTTTTTGTGACGGTTAATCTTTTGTAAATAATCGCCCCATAGATTATTTATGTAGTAGCGATTTAGAGTTTTAAGTACAGATGCATCTTTTTTATTTTATACATATTAGAAATATGTATGCAACAAATTGTATATATTGAAACATAAAATATAATTAACTTATAAAATATTTAATAATAAAATAATAGAAAATTATGTTTAAGAGATGCATATTATAAGTATAAGCTAAATCAGATATGATGGAAATAAACTGATATTTAAAAAGGATGAGATTATTTTGAATCTTGAGCAAATTAAGGATAGTAATTATTGATGTATGAGAGGATATAATATGGCGAACTTTACATTGCTAACTGGAATGGACTATTCTACATATTTTTACTTCATTTATATAATTTTAAAAAATTCTTATTTAATTGTATGATTTAACTGATTATATAATAAATTAGAGATAATGTTTAAGTTGATATGGATAAAAATGTTAATAAAAATAATTTAAAATATTAATTTATTTAATTTGATTGTTAATATGAAATAAAATATAAAATATAAAATTTTATTTATTCTATATCCTTTTGAAAAATAATTTATTTTCTTCAATATTTTTATAATTATTTATTATTTATTATTATATTATCTTAATAAAATTAAAAATATTTATTTATAATTTTATTTTATTTATAATTTATAAATTTTATTTTAATATTTATTATATTATTTAAATATAATAATAATAATAATAATAATAATAATATTTCTATTATATTTAATTTCTATTATTATTCTTATTTTTATTATATTTTCGTCCTACAAACCTCAATACGTAATTAAATCAATTAAAACTATCTACATTTGTCGACGTTGAACTTGAATAATTCACATTTCAATAGTAATTATAGCTATATTATTATAAAAATTGATATTTTTAAACTAAAAATATTAATATTAAAATAAATAAATATTTATTCCTTATAAAGTTTTAAAAATAAAAATATATTATTTTAATATTAGTAAATTTTATTCTATTATGTGTAAAAATATATTATATAAATTTATAATTATATTTATATTTATATTAATGATAGTTTAATATATATTTAAATTATTTTTAAAGGTAAATAATTTTTTTATCTTTAAAATTATATAATCACAAATCATCCTTTAGTTAATATAATATAAGTATCGGTGAATATCTATGTGAAGATTTTTATGTAAGAAATAGACAAGATATAGGTAGCTGCGACCATCCTGACTCTGACATTAGATTCCAATTTTATATTTATTACTTTTGCATGTGAAATGATTAAAATATGGTTACGGATAAGCATTAGATAAGAAGAGCCTATCCATTTCTATTCGCACAAATATCCCGTTATTTATTACCTTTTTAATGTATTTTATATCAATCATGTTATTTTAATTTTTAATTTTTAAAAAATTTATATTAATATTAAATTTTAATAATTTAAAATATCACCTTATATTACTTTAAAAATAATAAATAATTTTTTAAACGTCATTTATTATTCTTTAAATATATTTCAAACATCTTATTAATTATATCTTATTATATTGATTGTTGACGAGATGTAAAATAATGTATCTCAAATTTAAGAAAAATATAAATATTTATTCTATATTTTTTAATAGTATATTTTATTAATTATCTTTTTAATTTTTCTTTTGAATACAATATTACAAAATCAATCTATATATTGTTATTGGAATGCATCTTCTATTTTTCATAATAAGAAGACAGATATATTATTATAAACTAAAGTCACATTTATACTCGTGAACGTCCACTTTTTATAACGAGGGGATAAGTATACTATTTTAAGATGATGTCATGTTTGCATACCGTAAAAATATCTCTAATTTAATTTATTTATTTTAAAGATTAGATGAGAACACTCAACTAATATAGGTCGCTTGGGACATGTTATACGATACCACATAATAAGTGGATTAAGTAAAATTTGTAAGAGATCTGAAAATAATAAGTGGATTAAGTAAAATTTGTAAGAGATCTGAAAAAGTTCTTTGAGGCTAGTCAATCTCACATATGTTTTTAGTGAATTAGTATTCAAAAGTCACGATCTAGCAAGTGTGAATATTATCAATATACATCAACAATTGATGATTATTATGCATCAATACTAAATAAGAATGAACAAGAAATTGCACATATAAAGAACAAGCAAAAGCAAGAAAGAGGGAGATGAAAGAGTAGAATATTACTTAATATTTTATTGATTTAAGAGTGTATTTTATACCATGAATAATATTATGTAAAATAAAAATTATATACAACAATTGATTTATAATATACATATATAATATTATACTAACTCATAATTGAATGCTAACTATATATTGTTCCATTTAATATACACTTTTTCTCATTGTTTAATCACCATCCTCAATTATCAAACAACATCCCCTGAAACTTTGAAGCTTCAATTATACACTAAGTTTACCATCCTAAAACACAAATTAAATTGCTAGTAAGGTTTTCGTAAGAGAATCAATAGGTTGTTCCTCACTTGAAACTAATAAACCTATAATTACTTAACCATCACATGTTTCCTAACAAAGTGCACATCAAGCTCCACATGCTTGATTTTGGAATATAAAATAAGATTAATTGCAAGACTAATTACACCAAGATTATCACACCACAAAATTAAGGTTGATTTAATTGGAACACGTAATTCGTCAAGTAATCCTTTTATCCAAGAAACTTAAGAGGCTGCATTAGTAAGAAAATAATACTCAAACTCTATGATGGATCATGAAACAAAGGTTTATTTATGAGATAACCATGCAATAGGGTTAGCACTAAAAAAATGAAAATACCATACATCGATCTCTTATCATCCACATATGCTCTCCAATCAGCATCAGCAAAACCTTATACCAACAATTAACTATAAATCTTAAACACCAAACCATCCATCATAATGTCATACAAATAAAGTAATACTCTCTTCACAGCAAACCAATGACTAAGCTTTAGAGTAACAATAAATTGATAGCACTTGTTTATAGTAAATGATAAATCATGTCTAATGAGAGTAATGTATTATAAAGCTTCCACAATATTATTATACGACATAGGATCATCAAAATTAATATCTCATGTTGCACTAAGAGCAACGTTTGATACCATAGGAGTTGAACTAGGCTTACACCCTTCTATCTTAGTTTTTAGAAGATTCTTGATAGACATACTTTGAGTGAGTAGAATCCCATTTTCCAAGTGATGAATTTCAATTCCTAAGATATAACTTAGATATCCCAAGTATTTCAAAGTAAACTTAGATATCCCAAGTATTTCAAAGTAAATTGAGAATCGAGGGTTGAAATAATAAACTAAATCTTTGAGTCATCATTACCAGTAATAATTATATCATCCACATAAATAAAAATGAAGATAATTAAAATAAAGATTGTCCAAAAAAATAAAGAGGAATCTACCCTTGAGTTTTGAAAACCAAAACTAGTCAAAAAGCTTTAAGAGTGTCAAACCAAACTCTTGGAGCCTTTTTGAGACCATAAATTTCCTTATTCAGTTTGCACACATAATATGGAAATATTAAATCCTCAAACCCTTAAGGTTGTCTCATGTACACTTATTCCTATAATTTCCCATTAAGAAAGACCTTATTGATATCTAACAGATGCAATTTCCACTTGAATGACAATGTTAGGGTTAAAATGATCCTTACACTTACTTGCTTAACAACTAGACTAAAGGTTTTTGAAAAATCAAAACCATCACATCATTATATCATGTATGCATTAAGGCTTTCCAATCTACACAAAGCTTGCTTCATAGATGATGGTTTAATAAGACCTAAATCAAGAGAAACTAAGATAATGCCTTAGGCTTAAAAATTCCCACTTTGGACATGTTAGTCATAGAATGAGTATTGCTAGAAGCAATAACTTGTGACTCTAACAAAGGAACATGTATAGACTTAAGACAATGCTCTGTAACATTGGGAACAACCTCATGAGAAATTAAATCAGGACAAGTAGGATATGAGTGAATGATGGAATTAGACTACAAGCTAGACATAAACTGAGTAGATTTTGACACATGTTCAGCATTAAAAACAAAAGACAATGACATTAGAGGTAAATGTACCAAAGAAGACAAAGATACATTAGAAGGTACACAATTTGATTGAGACTTAACAAGCATAGGTAACATAATGTGCACAAGTTTATGAATAGACATAAAAGAAGAAATGGTAGAAATAATGACAACAAGAAACTTATTTTCATCAAAAACAATATTTTTTACTAATATATATATATGTATATAATGAGACAAATATTTGTACCATTTATGTCTGGGACTATAGCCCAGAAAACATCTTTAAGAAATGATAATTTAGTTTGTGAGAAAACAATTTTTCAAGAGGATTGATTTCATGAAGAATAAGATTGGGTAGTCTATTTATGATATATGTACTTGAAAAAAAAAGGATTGATCCTAATAACTCACAAGCATGAAAGCATGAGAGAGCATAGACATACCTAGTTCAACCATATTCCTATGCTTTCTCTTAACAAAACCATTATGTGGATGAAAATAAGGACAAGATGTCTAATGTTTAATGCCATATTGCATATGAATAGACACAACATGATACTCACCACCCCAATCAGATTACAAAACTTTAATTTTGTGATTATTTTGGAAATCAGCTTGTGTTTTAAATTGAAAAAAAGCTTGAGTTGCTCTAGACTTGGTTTTTTGAAAAATAAATCCTTGTAAACTCATCTATAAAGTGGATATAATAATTATAACCATTCAAGGTGCACTAAGTGTAACCCAAATGTCAAAATGCAAAACTTCTAAATGACTAGTTGTATGAGAAATAGATAAAGTAAACGAAAAATTATGACTTTTTTCCATTTGAGAAGAAACACAAACAAAATTTGCATGGACCAAAAGAATCACTATAAAGAATATATGTTATGGTAAAACTTTCTTTACAATAGGAAAACAAGCATGTCTTAACGACAATGCCATAGAGAAATGTCAGATAAATGACTTACAATTGTAGTTTTTTTCATAAGCACTTTAGTAGAATAAAAACAATACTGGACATAAGAAGAAACAATAGATTAAGGCTTTTGAATTTTGAGGTCAAATAGATAAAGGCCTTGATAAACTTTGCCTTCAAGTAGAACCTCATTTATGACCAAATCCTTCACATAATATGAAAAAGATTAAACTCCAAGAATACATAATTATCTTGTGCAAACTTAGACATACTCAATTAATTTTATTTTTTTTGCAATTTGAGGTACATTTAAGATATTTCTAAGAAGAAGAGTTTTCTTTTAAGATGCCTCATTTTCAAAAGAATTAGAACCAACATTAGTGATATATAAAACCTTACCATTTCCAACAAGCAACTTGTCACTGCCTATGTAGTTTTGAGAAGTAGCTAAATTGGTTGGATCAGATATCACATGATGAGTAACTCCATAATCTAAATGTCACACTAGTTCAGATAAGGTAGACATATCCCATGATGAAAAAGGCACACTAAATTGATCAGAGGACTATGCATTAGAATACTACATAAAGTAAGTTGATTGAGAAGTAGGAAGAGATGCACCATTGTTATTGCCAAACTAACAAAAAACAAGAAAGACAACATTAGACATTTGTTGCCTAGGAGAAGCATATTGTAGATGGAAAGGAGTCAATAATGAAGCACTATAATGATGTGCAAGATTAGCTGTAAGAGAAGCCATATTATTCACATGAAATATTTGGTCTTGAAACCTTTTAAATTATTTCTAGTGCTATTGTTTTGATTCAAATGATATGACTGAGGTGGTACACTGGACCCCATCGAATCACAAAGTTTTTATGAAATGGATGCCAACAAATTACTACCAAATGCTCAAGTCTACCACACAACTGGCATTGTGGCCTATTGTTAGACCACCTATCATGACCTCTTCATCTTCCTTTATCATTAAAACTATTAAATCTAGGTCAAGCATATGCATTAAATTACTGAAAATTGACTAAAATAGTTATATTTTTGTTGTGGAAAAGATTCAAGTTGTTTATATTAGCCATTACATTTGCATCACACGGTTTTTGTTTCACTATTATCAAAAACATCTTTGATACTCATGTTCATATTAGGAAGAGGTGAAATATACATAATCTTTCTTCTTTCTAATCGACTTCCATGACTGAGTAGAAATGTCTTGGCATCATCCACTATTACTTATCACTTAGCATCTTCTCTATAATTGTGGAAAACATATTATCATAATCTTTTCTAAGTCCTCCAAACACATACATTAATTTCTCTTCTTTAGAAATAGGACAACCAACACTTATAAGAACATCAATCAACTTCTTTATTTTTAAAACATATTCAAAAATATATAAACCTATCTTCTTTAAGTTTTGCAATTCTTCTTCAATCTGAATTATTCTTGCTCTTGATCGAGAGGTAAAAAAATTCACAAGGGTCAACCACACTTCTTTTGTTGGGTCAAAATTTCCTACTTGCTTCAATATATTATCTATTGTACATGCTATAAGCCAACACCTTAACATTTAATCATATCTTTCATGTCTTAAACTATGCATTCAAAGATCCATCTCGATTGTACTTTTTATGGTGAATCTGGAAACATACTCCCTGAGTTGTAAATTATGCAAAATTTTCAAGATATGATGCCTCTAAATCATGTAATTTTGATTATCGAGTTTTATAGTAATGAATATATTGTGAAAATAAAAAATTTCTCTACTAGATTGAATATTAGTTTCAACATTGGCTTGATTACCTAAGTTTCTATGACCTGTGATGGATCCATCATTCTTTAAGAACTTTGAAACCTAGTAAGCTTTTTAACTCTAACACCACGTGACGATTATCATTTTGTAGCAACATTAAAAAAGAAAGAACAAGAACTTGCATGTACAGAAATAAGAAACAACAAGAAAGAGAAAGATAAAGAAAATTGAATAATACTTGTAATGTTATATTGATTTTAGTGAGTATTTTATACAATAAAGCTTATACACAACAACCTTACTTGTACTATACATACCTCTTACATTTTACTACATACATTAAACTTTGCATTACTCAATTTAACTAGCTATGACAGCTTTACATTGTTTCATTTAATCTGGTACAAACAAGAGTAGAAACTATAATTTAAGTTTAAGATGCAATGGTCTCATACCAGCCACATTTCTTCATTGTTTGATCATCATCCTCAACTACATGCACATCAACAACGAGGTTATTGATGGAGATCCAGTGAACAGTTCATATGGCACACTAATTGTCACTATTTAATTCATGATTAGCACTTCGTTGGTAGTGAGGTGATATACACAATTTCTCATAGTATTTTTATTTATAAAAGTTACTCAAATTGATAAAGAGAGATAAAAAGATTGATTTTTTGTTGTAATAGTTATGCTTTGAATGTACATAGGGAACCCTATTTATAGGGTTGTAACAAGTGTAGTACAAGTGAAGTAATGTAGTACAAATGTATTGTAAGTGAAGTACAATATCTTATATAACTTAACAACCCCCTCAAACTCAAGGAGGAAGAGAAACAATCAACTTGACTTTAGAAACTAAGTCTTGAAATTTGTCTAGGGGATGAGATTTGGTGAAAATGTCAATTGTTTGATCTTTAGAGGATACTGATTTGAGACAAACAATATCTTGAAGAACATGTTGACGAACAAAATGACAATCAATCTCGATATGTTTTGTTCGTTCATGAAATACATTAGTATGAGCAATATGAATAGTACTCTAATTGACACAATAAATGATAGTTTAGGTTGATTGGAGAATACCCATATCAACAAGTAGCCAACGGAGATAAAGAAGTTCTTGAGTAGTATCAGCAAAAGCGTGATATTCAGCTTCAGTGCTAGATCAGGAAGTGAGAGATTATTTCTTCTTCACAAAGATATAAGAGAGTTTCCAAGAAAGAAATAGTATCCATTGGAGAGCGACAATTAATAGGGTCACCTACCTAGTCAGCATCAGAGTAGGTGGAGAGAAGAAGATTAGACTTGTTGGAGAAGTGAAGGTCGTGAAACATGGTGTCTTTGATGTAGCGAAGAATGCGAAGAACAATAGTATAATGGGTAAACCATGTAGCAAACATGAATTGACTAACCAGATGAATAGCATAGGCGATGTTAGGACGAGTGACTAACCATATAATAAGTTTGACATTGGTTTCTAAATGTGTTGATGTAGTTTTGCAATCAGTAAGGCTAGTCTGATTAAGAATATCTAAAGAGTAATTTGCTTGAGAGAGATAATATCCTTGATAATCAAATGGGATTTCCAAGCCCAAGAAGTAGTGGATACGACCAAGGTCTTTCATTTCAAATTGGTGGCTCAGAAACTACTTGAAATCAATAATGCCAGTAGAGTCATGTCCTGCTATGATCATATCATCTACATAAAGGAGTAGAAGTGTAATACAAGTGGGGTTTTCTGAATAAAGAGGCTGGAGTCATAAGAGCTAGAAATGAAACCAAAGTCAGTAAGTGTAGAGTTAAAATTGGTAAACCAAGCCCGAGGAGCTTGTTTGAGGCCATAGAGAGCATGATGAAATCTACATACTTGATAAGGTGAATGAGTATATCCAGGAGAAGGTTTCATATATACTTCCTCAATTATGTCTCCATTGAGAAAAAACACTTTTGACATCCATTTGAAACATATTCCAGTTTCGAGCAACAACAACATCAATGATATTGTGAACAGAGGTAAGGTAAGCGATAGGTGCAAAAGTTTCTTCGTAGTCGATGCCATATTCCTACATAAAACTCTTTGTAACCAAACGAGCTTTATATCGTTCCATATACCCATCTGAATGAGTTTTGATTTTGAAAATCCACTTACAACCATTCAAAGAATTATTAGACGAAAGATCAAAAGATCCTATGTATGTGCTTTAGTTAAAGCTTGTAATTCATCTGTCATAACTTGCTACCAATGAAAGTTAGAACTAGCTTCTCAATAGTTTTGGGGTTTATGATGAGACAAAAGAATAGAGAAACATTCGTAATTACAAAGATGAGAGGGAAAAGTACTTACACGAGTGGAATGACGAAGTGATGACTCTACATGAGCAGGTGATTGGTCTTTAGAGGATGTTATAATGGTAGGATCAACAGACGGAGTAGACACATCACGAAAGGCCGTAGTAGACGGTTGAGAGGGTAATGGAGCAAAGTTAGGAGAAAATAGATCAATAGTTAGATCACTAAAAAATGAGAATGAGGTAAGAGATGAGACATGAAATTTGGAAAGAGAGGAAAACATTTTATGTTCCCAGAAGATGACATGATAAGAAATGTGCAATCTTTGAGAGAGAGGGTCCCAACAACGATAACCTTTGTGTTCTATTCCATACCCTAAGAAACAACAAAGATGAGCATGAGGTTCCAATTTATTTTGTTTATAAGGGTGAAGAAGAGCAAAATAGGCACAACCAAACACTTTGAGCAGTTCATTAGACGGATGAGTATTATATAGATGCTCATAAGAGAATTGATTATGAATAACAGGCATTGGAACACGAGTGTTGGTATAAACAATCGTAAGAGTTGCTTCACCCCAAAAACGTTCCGGACAAGAACTAGAAATAAGAAGAGTGAGAACATTATTAAAAATATATTTGTGTTTTTGCTTAACTCTTCCATTTTGTTGAGATGTGCCAGGATAAGAGTATTGTGAGAAAGTGTTATTTTGTCGAAGAAAATTTAAAAATTTGTTTATTTATATTCCATAGCATTATTAGCTCTAAGAACTTTAATAGTTTGAGAAAATTGGGTTTTAACCATTTGGGCATACCTGAAGCATTTGGATAGGGATTCCAAGAGTAATCTTGTTGAAAATGTTATGGACCCTTCTTGTGACAAAAGTTACATACGCAAATGTGACATGTGAGAAGGCCATGATTGGTGTTGTGGTAGTAGGCACAACCTTCTTATTTAAAAACCCTCATATGATATTCTTTAGAGCGACACTCAATCACAATAGTATCTAAGGATGGAAAATGACTGCGATGAAGTAAGGAAGCCCGAATAGACTCAAATCGATTATAGAGAGCCATGAGAAAAATAACAAGACGTTGGCGATTACGGTAAGTTGTAAGCATCTTAGCATCAATTTTGTTTGTCTAGGTTGGTTCAGAGAGAGCGAGTTGATCCCAAATAGCATGTATTTCAGAGAGAAATTGGTTAATTGTTTGATCAGACCTCTGACGTTTAGTATGAAAATATGTCAGAAGTTGATATTGATTGACCAAATCTGTGGTAGTAAAACGAGTCTTAAGAAATTTTCAGATTTCCTTGACAGTATCAAAACGCCCAAATTCACCGTGGATTGAGGGTAGAGTAGTGTTGCGAAACCAGGTAATAATATGATAATGTTTACTCTCCTAGTCTTCAAGACGGTTAGGGTTTCTTTTATGGGTATAGAAATATCACCAGTTATGAGACGACATAGCTTATGTCCTTACAAGAAACTCTTCATTGCTTGTGCCCAAGCTAGGTACTTAGTATCATCAAGGATGGTAGAGGTTGGTTTGAGGACATAATTTCGATCCATTTTAAAGGAATAATAGAGGAATTATAAGGGAAGAGTATAAAAGAGTTTAGATAGGTCAAAAATAACCTTAAAAATGGAAAGAGGTGTAAAAAAAAGCCTAAAACTGGTGGAAAACTAGCCAGGATGGTGCTGAATCGGAGTTATGAAGAGAAAAAAATTCTGACGAATCGAGTCAAGGTTTGGCTGGAGTGCGGGTCAAATGCGACTGGAACACGGATCAGGCGTGGGTTGCGATGAGGAGCAGATTCTGAACGGGTTGGGCCTGAGAGTGGGTTAGCGTATGAGGGCTCATGAGAGATTGTTTTGGAGTGATTTTGGTGACTCTAGAATTTTCTAGATGAAACGAGTCTGATGATGATATTTTGGCTTTGATTAGATTAATATAAGTGATAATGATTTACTACTATGAGTAAAGATAAAATTTTGATAGAAATTTTAAATATATATGAGAGGTTTTGATATCACGTTAAAAATATAGATAGATAAGAAAGACTTATTTATTCTTATAATGTTGTGTTTTAGAATATATATAAGTGATGTATAATACTACAAGTAAAATAGTGTAATATAAATTTAATATAAATGAATTATAATATTTAATAAAATATAATATCTTATATAACTTACGTATAAAAATAAAAAATTAAATAGTAATTTTTGACATATATGTAACTTGAATACAACAGTTTTCTTTAAAAAAGAAAAAAAAATATTTCTACATCTCTTGTTTCTTTCTCTCTACTCTCCTCGAATAAACAAAGTCTAAATATGCGCCCGAAATCGCACAAATCCGTCGATGTCTTATTGTCGTCGTTGGCAACATCCTTCTCGACTTGGAAGAAAGTACCCTACGTAGACTCGTAGTCGTTGTCGCCATCATCATCGGTGCCCTCGACAAGAAAATAATAATAATATAACAACTCGCTGTACATTAATTCACATATATCGAAGATAATTTGATTTGACTCTATGGTGCCGCTTCAGTCATAATCATAAGAAGATATAAATAATTAAATTTTTTTTTAAAAAGGGTTAGATTTTGTAGAAAAAGGATAGGAAATAATAGAAATCTTAATGTATTTCTTTATTTGAGAGCCGTTAAGTTTTGAAGATTTAATTATATAATATAATTATTTTTATAAATATATATTTTTTGTTATTAAAAAAATTAATATATTTTAATTAAAAAATTAAAAATAAAACTAATTAAATAAAGAAACTATTTATATAATAGTGAAGATTCTTATGTAGGCAAATTCTGTAGGTATAAATAGGATATTATAAAAAGTATGAAACTCTTTTAATGATTTATTATATAGTTTCATCCTAAGATTTATTAATATTGTTTTGAGTAATATATTTAAATATAAGTAGATTAAAATGTTTTAGATAATATAATATAATATTATTATTAAATTTGTTAAATTTGTAAAAATTATATCTAATAAAAAAATTACTTAATGAAAAAGTATTACACCAGTTAGATTCATGCTTAACATAAAAATCCTTCCGTTCAATGCATATGCATATGCATTTGCATGTATCTATAAATATTATATTATTATATTTAAAATATTAAGATTAAATCAACCATGAATACACCTATTTTATATTAAAAAAATTCTGACTTGAGATCATAAATAATTTATGAAAAAATATTATGCATCTTAAAATTGAAATATATTTTAAATTATACTATATAATATTATTAAAAAAATACGATTAATCTCATGAAATTATTTTTAATAATAGATATATTTTTGAATAATAAGTAAAAAATTTTATTGAATAAAAATAAAAAATTATAATCTAAATCAATAATCAAAATATTAAATACACCATAAATTTAAATCAGATATTAATAGTGCAAGCCATTATTGCAGATGGAACGAAAATTTAGAAATTGGTTGAGTGCGTTGATAATGATATACAAAGTACAGAAGCAGAGCAACCATGGCGTTGCAGAGACAAGCAAACATATAAAACAGGTCTAATTAATAATATGATCTTATAATCGATCGTGTTCATTGACTTGTAGAAGACCTGGACGTCCAATAATTCTCAATTTCTTCAGCAGTTCTTCCAGGAATCCTCCCGGCTATTAGGGACCACCTATATACATATATATATATATATATATATATATATATATATATATATATATATATATATATATATATATATATATATAAGATTATAAGATATGAATAAGCTTTTTCTCTTAATTTGTTAATTAATGACTATGACAAAAATAATAATAATTAATATATAAAAGAAGAAATTAACCAAACCTCTCTCCAATTAAGTTATACATTCTAATGATAAGTGATTCCTCTTCCTCAGAGAATTGAAGCTTTCGATCTTCTGTACTACTTTGTTCTGCTATATATATATATATATATATATATATATATTAAATTAACCACTTTCAAATTTAACTTTAGAGAATATGTGTAAAGATGTGTACAAGATATAAATTATGTTAATAACCAAAATGGAATAAATTAAGAAAGAATAAGATCATACAATTAAGTTGAACATAAAGAAATGGGTACCTCTAGAGTCAGTGGACGTTTGATCAGATGGAGAGTGTTGGGAGTCAGCCATTTGCTTTTAATGGGTTGTTACTACTGCTAAAGGCAATCGATCAATCTCTCTCTCTCTCTCTTAATGTTACGTTAACTGTTTTTTTTTAATGGGTTGTTACTACTGCTATATATATATATATATATACTAAAAATAGTACGTTAACTGTTTTTTTAATTGCAGTATGGTGCATTTTCCTATAACATAAAAACAATATTTTTTTAAAATGATTGAATTTTTTTATATTATTTATAGATAAAAATGTTGTAAAATTTTCTTAGATTATATATTTGATATCTTAATTTTAGAAAAAAATAATTAATTAATATTATTTTAATATTTTTATATTAAAATATTTCTTCGATAATAATATTTTAATTAAAAAATAATATATTTTATTTTTAATTAAAATTAAATTTAAAAAATTAAATAATACGAATAACCGCTCACGTCTTTATAAAACGATAAGCATGACAATGTTAACAGTAGATGCATCCGTGGAGGAAGATTTAATCACAAGAATGGTAGTTGATCTTTTGGTTGCATTTAAGGTTTAAATACATATTTGACAAGTAGTTGATTATTTTTCTTTTATTTCAATAGATAAGTATTTAAGTATTATTATATAATGATACAAAATATTAAAATCATAATTAATTTAACATAATTTTACGTGATATTATTTTGTAAACTTAATTATATTATTCAATTAATTAAACTTTAACACATCCACGAATTTATAATATTTAAAATTTTGTTAAGTATTTTGGCTATTTAGTGGCCTAGGGGTAAGGGATTTGATCGACTGATGGGTGTATTTTTCTAAGCTTATTCTATTTTGAAAGAATAATAATTATTCATAGCAGTAAAAATCATAATTGATGAATATCTCTTTCCTACATAATGTTATAAAATATAACAACACACATTAATGCCACATAAATTTATATCACTTTTTTACTTATATTTCTTTATATTGTATCTTGTGCTAAAATTATTACGAAAATTTCACTTTTCTAAATAATAGTTACACTTATAATAATATAAGAGGTATGATCTTAAAAATAATTACAAATTTAAGTGTACTTAAAATATTTTAGAATATATATAATATAAATTTAATTATATAACATAATTATATTTATTATTAGAGTTTTATTTTTAACTTATTTTATGGTGTTAATTTTATTTTGTTCATTTTATTTTATAACATAAAAGGTATATTTTTTTCATATTAAAAAAATACAATATACATAATTTTTATATTAAAAATATGGTATATATATGTTTTTTTTATGTTAAAATTTTGATCCATGTATATTTTTAATATAATATAAAAAATACATGTTTTTAAAAGAAGATTAATTGTTAAACTATATGAGTAATTTAGTCATATAAAAATTAAAAATATTATAATTATTTAATTTAAATAAATTATAATTAATTAAAAATATTAGGATTAGTTTAGGATAATGATTATCATAAATATATTTTTATAAAATATCTATTTTATTTTTAATATTATTATATTACTTATATTTTAATGAAATTAATATTAAATAAATTTAATATTAATTAATTATTTCTATTAGAATAAAAATTTGTAATATGATAATATCACTGGCATGTGTTTCTTTCTATTTGCATTAATTATTTGGTCCCATGCACCTAATATTTCTTTTTAATTTTTTGCGAGTTTGGCCAACTGCCGAACACGTTTTTAATACCAGTGTGATCGTGAAAATCATTACCTTATATTGCCATGGAAAATTCATTATATTTTTCTTTTTGGTATGAAAAAATTTATGGTACATTTATAATAGCAAACTATCAACCAACTATTCATTATTGATATGAGGTAAAATATGAGATTTCATTTGTGTAATATATGTTATTAACATATGGTAAAATTTAAAGCAAAGTATCATATAAACATATTATAAGAAACATATATAATTTTCTCAAAATATCATTATTTTTTACGAAAAAAAATATTTATTATTTTTTAGATAAATATATTTGTTAGTATATTTGTATATAAACATGGTCAAGTCAATAAATAATAAAGGTAGTAAAATTTTAGAAATTAGAAATTTAATAGGAAATAAGGAAACAATATAATTGATGATACATTTTTTTAATAGAAAATATTTTTATTACAACTTATGCATATATCAATCCACATTACATAATATAATTGGTCACACATTATAAGTAATTACACAATTACTTTAATATCTCATCTCCTCGTTTTAAGGTCTTACTCTAATACTAAATGTTTGAACCACACCTAGCTCACCGAAAGCACAATATATTTCGAGATATCCACGTAGAGGCTAGGGTTTTGACGTTGATGTTCCGTACCAATCTATGTTCACAATTGAGTGACCATAAACTAACACATGTTTCTTTCGTTCTCTCCAGATTTCAAACCCAAGTCTTGACCCTTAAGACCTTATTAGGGAGTAACTTGGTACGTACTAGCCCAGATGGTACCAAGTTAATCCTTAATAAGGTCTTAAGGGTCAAGATCGTGGTTCGAAATCTAAGGAGAACAAAAAAACACGTGTCAAGTTATGACCACTCCAATATGAACATAGATCGGTGCGGAGTATTAACACCAAAACCCTAGTCCCACGTGGATATTCCAAAACATGCAAACCTAGGTTCAAACACTAACATATCACTTAATAGAATAATTTTTAAAATAATGAAGAAATTAGATTATATTTCTTAAATTAAATACTACAAGTACTATGCTATATACTTATAGGAAACATTAGGTACTTAGTTATAATATATTCATATCAACTACCATTTATGTTATAAAGACGAAGTCCCTATACTAAGTGAGTACAATATGCTACATGCAAGTGCATACACTCTAGTATTCTCTCTCAAATTTATGGTGGAGGAAAAAACCATGAGTTTAATTTTGGAGGCAACAACCATGATTCTTCCAAGGGTCTTATGAGTAAAAATTCCATTTGCCTTTCTATGGGTGTAAACCTTATATCCAATTTACCTTCTACATATGTTGAAAATATATTTCAAATTTTAACATATTTCATTCTAGCATGCATTATAGGGTTTACATCCAGGTATTTAGCATTAATTGAATTAATAAAAAGCTCAAGTTTGTGAGATTCAACAAACTTCAATTCTTTTAACAAGGGTTGTAGTTATATCACTTCTTTAAATGCTATTGTAAGGATTTGTACTCTACTTGCACACTAGACTATGTTACAACCTTTTGTTTCTACAAAGATCAAGAGATAATACTATCACCAAAGTAGATATAATACTTTCATGTATTCCTATGATCAAAGCGTACAATTAGCCCAATTACTATCTATAAAATCAAAAATCCTCAAAGCATTAATCCTCTAGAGAATAGTACCATGAATAGCTGACTCTTTTAGACATCTTAGAATATTTTTGGTGATAAGAAAATGTTAGTTAGTTAATGAATGTAGAAATTGATATAACCTATTTACAACTTAAGCAATCTCAAAACGTGTAACAACACAGTATTGTGACATTTGTACAATGCTTTTATACAAAACACCATCCTGCATCTCAACACCATAAACTTAGAAAGCATAGAAGAAGATCACATGGTTGTTTTTAGTGGTTTGAAACTATCATGATCAACTTTATGGATCAAAGAAGAGACATATTTTTGTTGAGAAAGATGAATCTAATCATAAAACCTCTTTACCTAGATGCCAAGAAAGTAGTGAAGATCATTAAAATTCTCCAACGTGTATTGATCATTTAACAAGACCATAAGTTATTTAATGTATATATTAACGTTTTATGTAATTATTATATCATCAACATACAAGTGTTATAGTAATATGTTACTCAATGAATCTCACAAACATTTAAGTATCTCTTTTGAAATTGAAAATTTTCAATCGAATCAAATTAATGCAAAGCTTTTGATACAAAGTTTTAGGAACTTGATTAAATTCATCCAAAATATCATATAGTAGTTTGTAAAGAATGATAAAAATAGATTGTATTTCTTTAATTAAATAGTACAATTACTATGCAACTTATAGGAAGCATTATGTAATTAGTTATAATATATTTATATCAACCACCAATTTTATAATAACTAATTCCCTGCTCTAGGTGAGTACAATCTGTTGCATGGAGGTACATACTTACACTCTAATACTTAATAAATATATACAATAATTTAATTTACATAGAATTGTTATTTATTATATACCAACAACTAGTTACTCTTTTTTAAGATTTATACCCTACGTGGGAATTGCATGATAGTTAAGAAAGGAGAGAGCTCATACATCATATTTCTCTGCTTACCCAATAGGTTGTTTATGGGTTAAATTTTAAAAATCACTTTTGGAAAAATATTTGGTTGGAAAAAATAATAATAACTCGTAGGATATCATTTTCCGTTAACTCTGACAGAGAGAACCAATTTTGATCTTCTCTTGGCTAAATTCTCAAATATTTATGTAAGGAAAAGAGACCATTTAATATATTAGTAATTTACTATTATTTTAATATTTATACTTATTTAAGTTTTTTAAAAGTACTTATATTTTAAAAAATATATTATATATATCTCTTGTATTAAGTTAAAAAGATTATTTAATCAAAATTACTTTTATAAACCTTCTAAATAAAATAATATGATTTTTCAATACTCTATTTTATTGGTATATAAAAGAATGATAAAAATAACTTTTGTTATGATATTTTATCATAAAAATTATTAAAATATTAATTAAATGGTTAAATTTTTATTCTATGAATATTTAAATATTAAATAAATAATAAAATTTGTTATTTTTTGATAACTTTTAGAATATATCAAATACTCCTATTTAAGTTATTAATATTTATATTGGTCAATTTTAACCGTAATTAATACTTTTGAGTTATCTCAATTCTTTAATATTATTGTTAATTTAATCAAAATATATATTAATAATCTAAGTAGAAATATTTGATGTGTCTCATCTAAGAATAAATGTTAAAAAAGTTAACAAATTTTTTTTATAGTTTAAAAAATTAATTAAAACAAATCTCATAACATAAGTAACCTTGTCACCTCATCCTTTTTAAAATATACTAATTTGATCAAAAATAATTTTTATGTATACAAAATAGATGATAATTTTGCAGTTTGATTTTTTTATTAGTTTATTTTATCTTTTTTATCTTTCTCTTCTCTCTTCTCTCTTCTCACATTTCTATTTATTTGCATAAAATTATTTATGTTTTATTTTTAACTAAACTTAAATATCAAACTTTAAACCATAAATTGTAAATATTAAACATCAAATCTAACGAGAGAATGAGAAAAAAAAAAGAAAAAAAATAAGATTTAAAAGTCTAAAATATCCATATTTTTTTACATATATATATATATATTTTATTGAATGGGTATTTTTTAAATAATTTAGATATTTTTAAAATATCACTCAAACTCGTATAACAATAAATACTAAAAAATTGTATAGATACTAATAAGTTACCACACCCTGAAAAACTTCAATAATGTAGCTCAAGACGGTTTTAATATATATTTCTTTTGTGTCCTTTACACCTCTTGTAATTCAACTTATTTTATTTTATCTAAGAGAATTTAAGGTTATAATATTAATTCAAATTAAATTTTCATGATAAAAAATGTCGTTTACCCTGTGTATTTAGTAAGGCCGATATATGTAAGGGTAAATTCCCGCGTATAGTATTTATCATTTAAACAAAACAAAACAAAAATATTTTAAAAGTTTATAAGATATTGACTTAATTAACTTAAATGAATGAATATTTTATTTTTAATTTATAATTTTATAATCTAAACAAATCTATCAGACATGCAATCGTGTATAAGAATAAAGTATAAAAATAAAAGAATAATACACGATATTTTTATGTGGAAACAACGTAGACCACAATCATAACCTAAGATGAAAAAACTACCGGTCCATCAGACCACCTAACTCTTCACTATGAAAATTGAATATTTAAGTATAAACTCGGTCTTATACTACCTTCTCTATGATACTGCCACAATGTATTATACTTAAGAGCTTTTACGTTGTTTTCACAATTTCTAAAATTAACGTGAGTGGTTCTCAAACCAACGTTTTAATAAGTTTTTCGTTAATCAGATACGTTCTCGAATTAACTATAAAATGATTAGCACAAAAACACAAGTTCCATGTGTATTCTAGAACAGATTTAATAATAAATAATCATAACTAGATTATTCAAAACATATGTCACTTAAATCAAATCAATTAGTAAATTTTATAACAAATAGATTAAGTATAAATTCAACAAAAATAACTTCTTTGAAATTTAATTATCAAATCAAATAATTATAATCACACGTAAAATTATTTAATCTAAACATATAAAAATTTAATTAAGAAGAAGCTATATATAAAAAATTAAAAATATCAAATAAATTTATTAATAAATACCTTATTATTAGTATTATTATTATTATTATTATTATTATATATATATTAACAATCTTTGATACCTTTGTTCTCTGCTATATATATAAACAATCTTTGATACCTTTGTTCTCTGCTGCCTTGTGCTGCTCTATTCTCAATTCTTATATATATATATATAGAGAGAGAGAGAGAGAGTATATATCAACCTACTGCTCAACGCTAATTATATATATTAATATATATAAACTTTATTTCACCGGGTACTCAACGCCAATATATATATTAGTTAAATCTTCTATCAATCTAATCAAATAAATTTATTAATAAATACCTTATTATTATTATTATTATATATATATATATTAACAATCTTTGATACCTTTGTTCTCTGCTGCCTTTTGCTGCTCTATTCTCAATTCTTAATTCTTATATATAATAATAATAATAATAATAATAATAATAATATAAGGGAATATATTTTGAGTTTAATCTTTTTCAAATCCCATTAAAAACTTTTAATATTATAACATTTTTTTAAAACACATCTTAAAAATATTAAAAAAAATTAATTAATAATTTCATAAATTGATTCAAGCTTAAATAAATATTTTAGCACTAAAAACACTTCAGATTTATAAACATGCATGTGCTATTAAATGCATAAATACAATCTTATATACCTAAAGTACGACTATCTAGAACTCGAACATTTGTTCGACTTTTCTTTATAGACTTGATGATAGGTCTAAACACAAGTTTACAGATAAATATTTTGTCCACAAAAATAACTAACACTCATAGTCCTTACAAACTTTCCCTTTAGCATTTTCGTGTGGTAAAACCTCTCACTCACTATATGACACTTATAAAAGTAAGATAAAAATACAATAATATTCCAAACTCTATAGTGGAACTACCTTATGGTCCAGTGAATTCATCGTCGCTGCAAATTGACAAGAAGTAACTAAAATGACAGAAAATTTGGCTTAAAAGTTTCATTTTACATCAGTTCAATTTACATAGAAATAAGCAAAGTATAAAGAATAGTTATGTAGTATGCATTCATACCAATCAAGCTTATCATAAAATTAACTAAATGTGTTCCCCTTATATGCATAACAAAATAAAACATGGAAGTGAAACATATTACCTCTCCCCTTTTATGTCATACTAGAGAGACAAAGCATTTGACAAAGTAATGAAATTAAACTCCTTCTAATACAGAAGTGCAATGTGCTTTAAACTCTCCCTAAATTCTATGACTCTCTAACTTAGAAACAATTAAAAAATAATAATAAATAAAAAGAAGATGTATATGAAAAAAATCTCAATTTTTTTTGAAATTTTCATAAATAATCACATCAAATATTAAACTCATTTATTCACAAATAAACACATAACCAATTGAGAACTCATAATTTTTTAACTCAAATTTTGATTATTTATTATATAAATAAGAAAATAGACTAGAAGGAGCACACAAACACACAAACACACAAGTATATATAATGATATATTGAAATTTACTTAAAAATAGTGTATATATTTAAACTCTACAAATATATTAGTGAATTCATTTATGACCAATCAAAAAAAGACTCAAAATAAAAAATATCACATATCATATAAAATTATAACCGAGTTTTCAATCTTACAAAATAAAATATATCTATCAAAAGAGTACTTAAAAATATCTTTATTTTATAAATGAGGCATATGAAATTTTTAAACCTCTATTGGTTTTTTTTTGTGCATTCCAAGTACAGACTTTATAAGCAGTAAATTTTTGCACAATCTTTCCTTTTTTTTGCCCGAGCCATAAATCTATCATGATGACTTTCACACTAATTATGAGATAGTCCTCTCAATCCACTATGATAACTTCACACATCACAGAAGGTAGCTCTCTCAATACTAGGTGCCTCTATATGGTAAAGTTTTACAAAGTAAAAAATATAACTTAACACAATGTTATAGTCAAGATTAGTTGAAGTCCTAAAGTTTTTCAAGAAAATTCATAAACCTCAAGCATAACATATATGTGTGTTTATTCGTGTGTGAATATAAGTTTATGTCAACATCAATTATCACATGTACAAGAATATGTGTATGCATAAGTTAAAATTGTAGAATAATTTGTACAATAAATATCAAAATTGGTCGAATCACTAAAAATGAAGTTTTATATGTGTGTGTGTGTGACTATTAAATAAGTTCAATAAGGTGTTGGCTAGATAAGGATTCTAATTCTCTATCTCCTTTTTTTGTTCAACTAATAAATAAAATAAAGACAATAAATATTACTCACCTAGGGTCATTTAAACATTCTAACAAAAATACCTAAATGAAGGAATAAAAGACGGTAAGGTAATTAGAAAATAACAACCTTTTCTAACCCATATTTTATTACATTTAGTTTTCTCAATATCATTGGGTTAGGACTCAACAAACTTATGTTTCATAGGCGTATTCTTGGACTTAGTTGTACTTTTCTCACTCATCCCAAATGAAGACACAGTATACATAGTAGGATGATGATAATGAATCCTAGCTTTAAAAGTACTGAATTTTACTTGCCTTTTTTGAATCTAAGACTTCATATTTCTTACTAAATTTTTTGAACATATTATTATAATTTCTATTCACCCTTGAATATGATGTAGCATATACAGATGGATGATGCTTCTAGGTCTTACTATGTGAACCATGGAAATAATGATTAAGTTCAAGAGCATTCATCAAAAATCTACATTTTGGTCTTATATAACCTTTCCTACTTCAATGATGACAGATAAACACAAACTTAATAACTTTTTTCTACCACAGGTGCAATAGTTCTTTGTACATAAGTAGTAATAGGAGGAATAGAGTTTAAGGGCCTTACAAATGTGGTTTTTGATGTTGAAGGTGTTGATTGTTTATCTATGCAATCAAGACCTCTCTTATCTCCATGTAGTTTTCCATAGTCAAGGACTTTGGTCAGTCAAATTCCTCACTATCTCTTTAGCAATACTAAGTTATTGCCTAATCTTTTTATTTTCCTAATTGGATTTTATAAGACTCAGATTTAGAGCATTAATATGTTCAGATAGTTTCTTTTTATCTTTCTCTATGCTAGAGAAATTTGTTTTGTGAACAATGATGATATCATTAAGTTTAGTTACTTTCATAAGTAGTTTATCCCTTTCTTTCTTAGCACCTAGACAATCCATGAATAGTTCCTCATAACTCGATCCATTAAACTTGGACAATAAAAAATAAGAGTTTACTTCCTTATTTTCTTTATACGAACTAGAGTTACAGTCATTATGGTATGCTTTGGTAGTTGCGGTGAAGGCATGATAATCAGTTTCATCATCTTCTAAGTTACTAGCATTATCCTGCTCACTTTTTGTATCACTGAGTGTAGCATTAAATGTTTTTCCAATTTTTTTATTGTTTGCACATTCATATAGAAATATGACCAAAGCCCCCACAAGTATAACATTGAAGACTAATGAGCTTAGTTTTTCTTACCAAGTTAGGAGGCTTGATTTCCCTTGAATTTTGATCCCTCAAACAATTAGATTGTCCCTTATTAGATTGATTATTCTATTGACTCTTCTTTTTCAAGAACTTCTTTAATTTTCGTTCCAATGAGACTAATGACTCATCATTCCTATCCTCATTACTATCAGAGATGTTTATTTTAGAGCTTTTGAATGACACATCCTTGCTTTTCTTGGATGGATCAAGAGTAAGCTCATAGGTTTAGATTGATCCAAAAAATTCATCAATGTTTAGCATGTTTACATTCTTGCTTTCCTCAATTGTTGTAATTTTCATCTTATAGTTTGTTGTTATGGAGCTTAGAAGTTTACGTACTAATATTGGTTGTGAAATTTTCTCACCAAGATTAGAACAAGAATTCATGATATCACAAAAGTGAGTATAAAATTAATCAAAAGTTTCAATATTACTTATTTTAATGGAATCAAACTCAGATGTTAATAATTTTAATTTTATTTGTTTATCTCTCATTAATAAAAACAAGTGTATTTCATGCATCTTTAACAGTCTTATGATTAAAAATGCGACAAAACTCATCCATCAATATTGAGGTTTAAATTTTTTTGATTTGCGAGACTAAAATTGCGTTATTCAATGGGCTAGTTTTTGATAACTTTGTTCTGTGGTGACTTGTGTTGCTCTATTATAATTATATATATATATATATATTAAGTATATATCAAACTGTTGCTAAACGCTAATTATATATATTAATATATATAAACTTCATATCACCCGCTACTCAACTCAACGCCAATATATATATTAATTAAATCTTCTATCGATCTAATATTGATTTCTTATCTGTTGACGCTGTTTTTAATTTTTTTTCGTTTCGACAGTTTGTGGCAACTTCGACGGTCTTAACTTCTATTCAACCATCCCTTTTCAACTATATAATAATAATAATAATAATAATAATAATAATAATAATAATAATAATAATAATATTAGGGTTGAATATATTTTAGGTTTGTTTTTTCTCAAAACACATTAAAAAATTTAATATTATAAAAAATTCTTTTTTAAAATATATCTTAAAAATATTAAAATATATTTAAAAAATATTTAATTAATAATTTCATAAATTAATTCAAATTTAAATAAATATTTTAACACTAAAAATAACTTCAAATTTATGAACATGTGTTACATACATGAATACAATCATACGTGACGTAGTTATAAAAGATATATTTAAAGTACGGTTATCTAAAACTCGAGTATTTGTTCAATTTTTCTTGATAGACTTGATAACAAACATAAAAATAAATTTACAGATAAATATTTTATTCACGAAAATAATCAACATTTATATTCATTACATATTTAACTTAATTTAAATAAATAATATATATTTTAAATAAAATTCTTGTAATTTACTAATTCTTAAACTTTAATAAAAAACCGTCAAAGGTTAAAGTCTATAAATTTGAATTATTCAACTCGTTGAATCTTCTAGTTTCCTTGCAACTATTTGTATCACAACAAAACAAAATAAACAATGTGAGAGTTGAAACAAAACCTTTTTGTTAAAAAATATCTTTATATTGAGATGTTAATTATTAATATAAATTTTATGATATAAGATAATAAAATAATTTTAAGTCTTAGAAACTCAGGCCCAACTCTGAACCCAAAAACCAGCTTGTGAATTAGAGGGTTGTCTAGACTTATAAACAACACTACTGCCTTACTCTTAGCCAATGTGAGACTTAACATCCCCCTCCACATCGGCTAGAGTCTGGATTTACAGCACGGTCCAGATTTACGGCACGAGAGCCGATGAGAGTACGAAAAAGCCAAGAACCTAGCTCTGATACCAAGTTAAAAACTCAGACCTAACTTAATTCAATAAGATTTCATTAAGTTAATGATTAATCAAACTTATAAGTAACTTTGATGCTTTATTCCTAGTCGATGTGAGACAAGAATACTTAACATTAAGATTATTTATTAATAGTAATTAATTATACTATAATATATATATATATATATATATATATTATATTGATGTATAAATAAGTTGTGTTGTTAAAACACAATAAAATACTTCGCTTATGTTTTCGTTGATATATTCTTTCCACATAAGACCACAGGGTTCACTTTAATTATTTGCTTTAGTTGGATTTTAGGCGTTTTTAACCTTTTCTCGAAATGATTGAGGCTTTTAAGATAAAAGATAAAATAAATGTACTGACTTAATAATTAATTGAGTTAATTATATACCTTTTAAGATATACATCAAAAAACGTACTGATTTAATAATTAAAAGAATTCATATTTTTAAAACAAAAATATTAATATCAAAATAATTAAATATTTTATTTTATAATTTAAAATTTAAAATTTTTAAAAATAAAAATATTTTTCTTAAATAGCACAATTTACTTTAAAAATAAGACTTCCCACAATTAATTGTGTTTATCAAATCACTTTATTTTAACAAAATAAAAAAAATAATTTAATCTCCATAGTTATAAAATAGTTATAAAGTATATTTTTAATTATTTTATTTATGAAAAAATTAACTAAGAATGTTATTTGATATTTTTTAAATATTATTTTATTATTAAATTTTTTTGGTAAATTTTTTTTAATATTTAAATGATACATATTTTATATAAAAAATAACTAAATAATACATTTTATAACATAAAAAAACTTAACACCACGTGTTATAAAAGCAAAAAGACCCTACAATATTTTTTCCTATACCTCATCTTATAATAAAATAATTTGTATTTTTATATAAAGTTGATTTTCATATTCTAAAATTAATATAACATATTTTAATTTGTGATATTATTATAATTTATTGATGATCACACTATACTGATGATGATAAGAATGAAGTCTGTACAAGTGTAGCCACTGATGCAAGCAGCTAAGGCTGGCTAGCTACCATATAATTAGGGATAGGTATGCTAGTAATACTCTCGTTAATTTCATAATATCTGTTTTATATAATTAAAATATTTAATTTTAATATATTAATTCAAATATTGATATATTTTTTAATAGTAATTAATTTTTTCTTTTTCAAAATACACTTTTACTCACGTCTAAAATTTGTTAAGAAATAAGGAAGATAGTTAAGAAGCAAATTATCATTATTTTTTATAGTATTATAGCTTTTTTAGAAAAAGATGTTGAAAAAATTAATAAATATAAAACTAATTTTAATAACAATAAATTAAAATGGGTGAAGAAACGATTAAGATATTCCGATTCTACGCTAAAAAAGCCATTAATCACAGAACCCAGGCTATGACTCCCTACTCAGCGACGCGAAGCTCAAATTGCTCGAGTCTGTAGATTTCCAGTCAAGTTTTTGATGTGGGCATGGGGCTTTCAACTCTCAGCCCTTATAAATCACCCACTATGGTAAGGTCTTCCTTTGTTCTTAATATGTTTCAATTTCCATTGTAATACTTTTCCTTATATATCGTTTTAGGGTTAGAAACTTTTCAATCAATTCCTTCTCGTGCTTATTTCTTAATCAATATGGCTTGAAATCTAGAATAAAGTACAACAGAGTATGGCCATCAAAAGCGCAATTGAAACTAATCTTTGTGTTAGACGATTTCTTCATCGACGCCTTGTTTCTAAAGGTAATCGATTCATCATTGTTACATATATGGGTATATACAATTTTAATGCACTTTTAATGAAGTTTCCTCATTCTAGTTAATCCATCCTTACTCTTGTACCATATTCTCTGCCCTTACTTTTTCCCCTTCTTTTTCATACATGCTCATCTTTCTATAAATAATTACATTCATATTGGATTATTTGTTTTGCTTTGACATTTTAAGGTTCAAGAGTAATTGTGTTCTTTTAACCTAAAAAGAGAGAGAGTTAATTTCTTCTTCTAGAAGAGACCAAGAGTAACTGTGTCCTGCATTAAGTAGAGACCAAGGCCATACTGAACTTACCTAATGGTGAAATATGATGTAGACATGAAGAACTTGCACTACAGGGATTTTGCTAAAGGCTGATTATGGTAAGCTAATTGATGATCATGAGGTTGTGATAGGATTAAACAATGCTAGAACTAAGAAATATGAATCCAAAGTTGGGTCTAAAACGAGCATTTTTTTGTAAATAGTAACATTTTGCATCTTTGTTCTAGAAGAGAATTTGCACACACATAAATATGCACATATAAACATATTTGAGGTGAGAAAAAAAAATAGACATCAGTAATTAAGCTTCATAACTTTGCCGATTTTATGTTGCTATCTGTTCTTTTGACTGATATGAATCAATTCGCTAAAGTCAGACACTGGATATCTCTAAAATGACTCCCAGAGATGCCTTCTTCAGGGTTGTTTTTATCACCCATATGGTGAAAATGTGCCTATAGTTATGTATATTTTTCAACCTATGCACTACACAATGTGTAATGCTTCCTAATAAAGCCCCTTTGATCATAGCAGATGCTAGGTTTGATATGTTGTGTGCTCAAATTGTCAAATATTATTCTTTTAAGCGATTTGTGGAGAAAACAGGCAAGTCTTTGATAAAGTTAGTGTTTTTGGGTTTGGGAAATCAGAGTTAGCGAAGTATCATTATCACACAAATCAAAAGACCGAGCTTCATCTTCATGATTATGAGGCATAGTATGATTTCTATCATGATTTGGTTGAAAGTTCATAGGTAATTCCATTTATTATTCTTGACAGTTTCAATATTCCCCCTGTTGTTTTATACAAATAACCTTTAATTCATGAAAAATCTATTTAACACTAGTTTTGGTATTACCACAATTAATATGAAAGATAATTATAAATTAAAAAAAGAATCATATTATTTTAATTAATAATTGTGTACCACATCAGTACATTTATAAATTTTAAGAATGTTATTTGAGGTCATTTTTGTTTTTAGTAATTGCCTGTAAAAAGAACATTATATATAAATTTTTATTTTATTTTTATAATTAATTTTATTAATTTTTTAATAAAAAACATGTTAATAAAAAATATTATGATAATAAAAATTTAATATATTAATTTTTTTTGTTGCTATTTTCAAAGGATCTTCTTTCCAATTTCTCATTACTTATTTTTTAAAATATTTTATCATTGGTTATCACTTTAAAATGTGGGACTATGTCCAAGAAGTGTGAGATTTTTACTAACAAAGAGCCGGGCATAATTTAGCGTGACATATACTACGTTCACATAATTTTTAATAAAAATGTATGAAAAATTTATAATTATTAACTGTTTTATAAAAAAATTGTTATTTTTAAAAAGATGTATATTAGTTTTAAATTAACTATTGATCTTCTTTTTTTCTAAAATTAGTCAAGTGCTATATATTTTAAAGAAAAATTATAAAAATTTTAAAAAAACCAACTACCCGATTCCCACACCCACACACTAGGAAATTAATAACTCTCATCCCAGCTATCAAAGAAATTATATTATCCCCCAACCCTAGACAACAAACCCCAATTTCTTATCTCCCAGATCACCTATAATTCCCCCAACCCCAATTTCTTATTTAGAGAATTAATATTTCAAGTCCGTCAAGCTCACGTTTCATCAATTAGCGCAAGATAATTATAGATTATGATATTACTTGATAGATCCAATAATTTCCATGGACATATAACAATGAATCCTAAAAAGTGAACACATTGGATGGGTTTAATTCATATATTTATAAATTCATGGGGTTAATGTTCTATCAATGTGTTATTTGTTTGTTCTTACTTCTCAACTGTGTTGGAATCCCTAGATTCCTTTATCCTATATTTTATGATGTGGCTTGTGATATTTTTAATTTGATTAAAAAATTGTTTGGAAAAAATATTTATAAAACCTTAAAACTTATAATAATAAAAATCACTATTTTACTAACTTTTCAATTCAGTTATTTTATATTAAATGTAGACCAAGTAGATGATATTGAATATTATTAAAATATTATTTTTTGTTGTTATAAAATTTATTATTTATATAATTTGCCTAATTGCTTTTCAAATCGAAGGGCAAATCCTCGTTCGGGATTAAGATGCATTATTTCAAGCTAACACCAAGAATCAAAACTAAGCACATGTCATGTTTATCTCATAAACAATTTTACCAAAAAGTTTCCTTTTACTCATAACTAATTGATTATGGTGGCCTCATTACATAATAATGTCAGCTCTCGTTCAGTAATTAAGAAGATAATATAATTTTTATTTCTAAACAAGAATCTTAGCGAGACAGCAGTAGAGAGAGGGTAGGGACTGAAAGTTAAATTAAAAAAGTGAATGGGGATGGACAGTCATTTGAGTTCTATCAAAATATAATAGGCCTCGAACTAAAATTTTAGAGAAAACCACTTTGAAGATGAACGATCATTCGAGATCTATCAAAAAATGATAGGCCTCAAACTAAAATTTTAAACCATAAACACTACTTATAAACACGTGTTTAAATAATTTTTATTGTTAATAATGTGTTTAATTTTTATAATAAATTAATTAGTGAATAAAAATAAAAAATTGTGTACTATACGTTAATAAAATAAAGTAAACGGGCAAATAACTCTTTTTTTTTTATTCTATTAGTCATTTAAGTTAAAACGTTCTTTGTAGTTGAAAAAAATCGTTATTGTATAATTATTTTTTAATTATAATATTATTGTATTATTATAAAAATATATATATATGATACAAGCAATATTGCGTGTATCTCTCAAAGTGTGATTTTTAAACCTCAGTTGAGCATTAGGCTCCGTGTCGTGCTAGTTGATATTAAAAAAAATAACACGCAAAGCACATGTTTTCAGTTTTTTGCAGTCATATATAAGGAAAAACAAATAAGACAACTTTGAAAAATCGTACGTGGATTAATAAAATTTAAAAAGAAACAAAACGGAGGCTGTAGATGATGCTTTTAAAATATATTAAGGAAAATAAAGAGATGATAATTGAAAGCTGTATAGTTTAATGTTTCCCTCAAAACGCGTTTATCAAGAAAGGGTATCACTCACATTTATAACCGGTACATTGTTTACTTTCTTGGACGATGTGAGACTCAATACTCCCCCTCACATTGGACGGGGACACCGCAATGCTTCATTCTTTTTCATCCTCTTATGATTTCGTCTTCTTTTCAGCAAAATTCATGATGATTATGCACGTCAAAGTCATAAAATCTCGAAAATGAGGAACTATTACTCTTAAAAATTATTGTAAATTTAAGGATGTATCATTACTTCAACTCTCAGAGTGAAAATTAGCATCATTGTTATAACATGTGTTACTAAATATCGAAGTTATTCGTTATTTTTAAGGAAAAAAACACTAATGGTGCTCATTATTGAATATTTGTTTTAGTAAAATAACGAGCTACTGTTTTTTCGAACAAAATTTATTATATTTATTTTAAATTTTATTAATTTAAAATAACACATCAATATTTCATAAGAAATTAAATTAATAATTCCTAGGGAAATACCTTTTTCTCATTTTTTTTTGTTTTGGATCCCAAACCCTCTAGGGTCTCTAGAAGTGTTATTGTAGCAATATTTGTCAATAATTTTCTTGAGATTGGAAATCAAAACCACAAAATTTACAAAGTAAATAATCAGCAAAGTATTAAGTGACACGAGGAAAGACAATGGCCTGCCTGGGTTCTATAGAGGGTGTCAATTTTTCGTCACCTATTTTCTATTTTTTTTAAATAAATTATTAAAATAAACTAATTTACAAATTATTATGCATTTAAGTATATATTATTAGGTGAATATTATCACGTACAATCAAAATAATGCATAAATTTTATTTTAATAATAGATAATAATATTTTAATTCTATTATTGTTAGATAAAGTTCATAAATATTAGTTATAAAAATAATAACTTATATTATTAATAATAATAAAGATTAACAATTGTGGTTCTTAGTGGCATTATCAAGAAAAAAATCTTAAAGTTTTTAAATGATTAAGTAAACATATTTGGTTCTTTGATAATTTCAATCTGTTTTCTAACTTATTTATTTGTTTGTTTTATTTATATTTCAAACATAAACAATGTAGTTTTATTGACAATTTCAACTTTTTGTTATATTTTAAAGTTTCTTGAAAAAATAAGGGAAATTTTTTTTTGGCTCATGCTCAAATCTAAATACATTGTCAAAAGGATTTTTTTAAACACATATTCAAATATATTATTCATGATCTAACATTTATTTTTTTAAAATTTGACATAGTGTTCTAATGGTTAGACAATCATTCATCTTTGAATTTATCCAAATTTCAACAATATTTTGTAATCATACACAAAAATATTTTTTTGTAATTAAGACATGCACTTGAGAACTTAGAAAATATTTCCAAAATGAGCAAAGTATTAATTATTTCCCACTACTATATTATCAATGAGGTGATGACATGTAAGTAATTCAAGGAGAGAAATGATAAAAAAATATTGAGATAAATTAAAAAAAGCAGATTATAATTATCTAAATATATTGACATAACATCAGTTAATTGATAATACATGAATTATACACGTAAAATAGGACATGAATTTTTTTCCTTCTCAAAAATTAACTAGTTTAAAATAAAGTTATAATTTCCTATTAACTACCCTACCTTTTATATATTTTGTTAGAAATTTAGGCTTAATTTAACCTAATAAGATCTCATTAAGTTAAGAATGGTCCAAACTTATAAACAATTTTGTTGCTTTGTTTATAGTCGATGTAGGATAAATATACTTAACATATTTATTTTTCAATTTTATTATTTTTTAAGTTTAAATTATTATTCATATTTAATAATAAAAAATCTTATCCACCAATAAAATTTGGATTTATAAAAAATATAGAATGCTTTATTTTATGTTTTTTAGACCACAAATACCTTTGAGCCGCCGTACTAGTAATTACTTCAAACTATTTTTTTACATCCAAATCAAAACCATTTTATAAAAACCTGGCTGATCCAAGATGTGGTGTCCTGACATAAACTAATTCAATTGGACCTATTGTATTAATTTTATCCCCCAAAGTTCAATTTTAAATGACCATTATCACTAGTGTAGGCTCCCAAATAATATTAATATTAAGACAAATAAGTTCCTTTTATGGTCTATTTATGACCCCCAGTACTAAGAAGCTCAGAACACAAAACTCAAGAACAAAAATGGAAACTCATCAGCCACTCTTGGAATCCCAAAAAATCTCTTCCAACAAAACTGTGTATTTAATTCTCTCAATTACTGCTATAATAGTCTCAATTACTCTATTTTCTGTCTATTTTACTCAACCCACATCTTTTATTCTTTCATTGCCAACAAACATATGTGAACAAGCCCAAGACAAAAGGTCATGCTTAGCCCTGGTTTTGGAAGTAGCTTCCAACACAAGTAGCACAAAAATGAAGAGAGCTTTTTTACTCAACAATTTCCTAAAACAATCCATCACTCACATACAAAAAGCACTTGAAATGGCAAAAACTCTCAGCCGTCGACAGATCAACAATCCTAAAGATCAAGCAGCTTTACTAGACTGTATAGACCTAATTGACTTGTCCTTAGACAGAGTTAATCAATCCATAACATCTCTTCAAAAGGGTTCAACTCATTCACATGAAGATGCTCATGCTTGGCTTAGTGGTGTCCTAACCAATTATGTAACATGTTTTGATGGGCTTGAAGACTTAACAATCAAGACAACTATAGAGCCTAAGCTCAAGGACTTGATTTCAAGAGCTAGAACTTCCTTAGCTATGATTGTTACAATTTCTCCATCAAAGAAGAACAAAATGTTTGAATTTTTCAATGGAGATTTTCCAACATGGATTTCGAGAAGCGATCGGAGGCTTTTGGAAGGTTCAATTAAAGAGATTAAAGCCAATGTTGTGGTAGCAAAGGATGGAAGTGGAAATTATAAGACAGTAAAAGAAGCTGTAGAAGCATCACCAAGTAATAGCAAGACTAGGTATGTTATTTATGTGAAAAAGGGTATATACAGTGAAAAGGTTGAGATTGGAAGTAACAAAAAGAATTTGATGATTGTTGGAGATGGGATGCATAACACTGTAATTACTGGTAGCTTGAATGTTGTTGATGGATCAACCACCTTCAATTCTGCCACTGTAGGTAAGATCATGACTTTCTCAATTTTTAAATTACTTATAAAAATAATAATTACATTATTTACGCACCCGGACTTGAACCCCAAGATGTCCAGATGTTGTTTAGTCACACCTCATTATCCACTCAAATTTTATTTTGAATTATTTATTACTATATTTTTTATTCAATTTAATACTCACCATTTGACTCGTTATATTACTTTTACAAACAAAAGTATGAAGAATAACATGATCTTTAAGATTAAGATTAAAATAGTAAATTGGTAATATCAAATTTGAGCAATATATTGAATATAAAATAATTAAAAGTAATATACTAACCTAATGGTAAAGTTTGTGAACTAAATTTAATAAATAATTAGAATAATAAATTGAATTGAAAATAAAATTTCGAGTAATAGATGATAAATTTTACAGTACAGCAACTCTCCTGTTACCTTGTAATTGGTAATCTCCAAAACAGTAAACATTTTTTTTACTTTCTGAAAAGCAATTAATTGTACATCTTGGTAAGCAATATCTAGGACTAAAATGATGTATGCTCATAATAAGATGCAAATACAGTTGCAGTTGGTGATGGATTTATAGCCCAAGACATATGGTTCCAAAACACAGCTGGACCAGAAAAGCATCAAGCTGTTGCTCTACGTGTTGGGGCAGATCAATCTGTCATAAACAGGTGTCGTATTGATGCATACCAAGACACACTCTATACTCACACCAACAGACAATTCTATAGAGACTCCTCAATCACAGGCACAGTGGACTTCATTTTTGGTAACGCGGCGGTAGTGTTTCAAAACTGTAAGATAATAGCAAGAAAGCCCATGAGTGGACAAAACAATATGGTGACAGCCCAAGGCAGAGAGGACCCAAATCAGAACACAGGGACTTCAATCCAAAAATGTGAAATAATTGCTAGTTCTGACTTAGAACCCATTAAGAGTTCCGTCCGAACATATTTGGGTAGGCCATGGAAAGAGTATTCAAGGACTGTTGTCATGCAATCAAATATTGGGGACCATATTGATCCAAGTGGTTGGTCTGTTTGGAGTGGAGAATTTGCTTTGAAAACATTGTATTATGGAGAATATGCAAATCAAGGAGCAGGGGCTGGTGTTAGTAAGCGAGTAAAGTGGCCTGGTTATCATGTTATTACTAATCCAGCTGAAGCCAAAAAATTTACAGTATCTGATTTGATTCAAGGTGGGTTTTGGTTGAAATCTACTGGTGTGGCTTATACAGAAGGCTTGTAATGTTTGGTAAAATTATGTCCTTTTGTTGAATTAGCTATTGTGTATTCTTGCTTTTTCTCCAAATAAATAAAATGTTGTGATATCTTCGGATTATTTCAATGCAAATCACCAAGTTTTTCGATTAATATTGATGGTAATAATATTATTACATTCATAATAAATATGGGTAAAATATCTATTTTATTCATATTATTAATTACACTTTAGTACGGTTAATTTATATCATGTTATGAGCTTTAGATATATTTAATTTACTTGTATTTCCTATATAAAGACATCATGTATATTTTTTAAGAAATAGAATATAATACAATTATTCAGTATTTTTAACATAATATCAGAGTTTTTGCTCTCATCTTTCTTTTAGCAGTCTTGTCTCTTCTGGTGTTACTCCACCCTTATCGCTTCTACCGTCACAATAGCCGCTGCAGCTACTCATAGTTGAACCTCCGAAGTCTCTCAACCGTTGTCCTTGGGTTTCGGGCCTGCAACAACCATCGTTGAAGAGTCACGCACCACACAGACCACTACAATCATCGTCTTTGCCGTACATATTGCTTCGATAACCTTTTTGCAGGTATCATTGTGATTGGCTTGTCCAAATCTACATAATCGTGTAAGTCTCGTAAGCATCGGAGCCTGCATGCACCCTTACACGCCGCTAATAGAAGTCGTACCTCACATGCCACAATCAGGTCATGTGACATCATCAATGATGTCATACTGTCACGTCACCTAGGGCTAGCATCATCATCCTATTATGTTGACATCACCCACCACATGCATTTGACATCGTCGTTGACCATCATTGACCGTTGATTGCCGTTGATTGTTGACCACCATTGATCATGAGCATAGTTGACTTTGATAGTTGACTTTTGTAGATCAAGTTCTCCCTACCCAATTTTTTGCGTAGACTTCGTTTTTGCAGTTTTTTTTACATATTATGTTTCTAAATGGATAAAAATGATGTTTTTCTTCTTTGTCCCATCAATACTGTATTGGAAAGGACCAAAAATTACTTATCTTGGTCTCAAGCTATGGGTAGTTTTCTTAAGGGTCGCATGCACTGGCATTATTGTACTGGTGCAATTACCATTCCTATCAAAGGAGCAAGTGAAAAAGATGATGCCTTCCTTGGTCGCATGATTAAATGGAATAGTCACAACCACATGATCCTTATATGGATTCAGAATACTTTCATTCTCTCCATCTCTAATCTATTGGGCAGCTTTGATAATGCAAAATCAACATGGGATATGTTAGCCAAAAGGTACTCCACTACTCACAGATTCACGAAATATCAGTTAGTAGTTGAATTGCATCAAATTCAATAAGAACCAGGGCAATCCATCAATGACTACTATGTTCAAATTGGGCATGCTCATCAAATTTTGCTTTCTTTGGGACCAATTGACCTTTGTGATCCAATTTAGGCATGCTCAAAGGATGCTCAGCAATATGCTACAGTTAGAGATGAATTTCTTCTCTATGAGTTCCTGATGTCATTTCACAAAGACTTTGAACCCATCCGAGGTCAGCTTCTTAATCACAGTTCTCTTCCCTCTCTTGATACTATTGTAGGTGAGTTGGTTAAAGAAGAAGCTCGGCTTGCAACACTTCAAGCCCAGAATAAGTTCAATGTTTTGGATATTACTCTTTTTGCTCTTGCCATTGAAAAACCTCAACAGTCAGGTGATTTCTCTAGCTCAACAATGGCCACAAGCAAACCAACAAGAAGTTTTGCAATTATTGCAAGTGTCCTGACCACACCATTGAGACTTGTTACTGTCGCAACAAATATACTACTGTTGTTGTTAATATTGAGCCTACTCTACTGATGCCATCCATTTCAACAGAGTCTCAATCTTCTAGATCCATTGTCAACCTCTACCCCACTAAACTATAGAATATCATAACTCAGGTTGTTCGTATGGTTGGTAATGCATTTCTTTCCACTACTCTCTCAGTTTTTCCCAGTTAGTCTCAAACTTGGCTTTTTTATTTTGCCTGTTGTAATCATATGACACCTCACTCATCTTTATTCTCTAAACTTGACCCTGCACCACATCCTCTTAATATTCATATTGGTTATGGTTCCACCATCCATAGGAATAGTCTAGGTTTTGTTTCGACTTCTAACCTCTCTATTCCTAGGGTCTTCCATGTACCTAACATATCCTATAATTTGTGTTATGTGGGACAATTAACTGAACTAGGATATCGCCTTATTTTTCACTATTTTGGGTGTATTGTGTAGGATCCGAGGACGGGGCAAGAGCTTGGGACTGGTCCTAGGGTTGGGCGTATGTTTCCTATGGACAATCCTCATCTTCCACCTGTTGCTCGTGTCTTTATTGCTACTGCAACTGCTGTAGTTTCTTCCTTACCTTCTCTCACACTTTTGCATTCTCGTCTTAGTCATGTCCCATCCACTCGGGTACAATAGTTAGCTTCTAAAAGTCTATTGGGTTCTGTGTCCAAAGATAATTTTGATTGTACTTCATGCCAGTTAGGAAAATAGCCAACTTTACCTATCAATAATAGTGAATCTATCTCTAATAGTATTTTTGAGTTAATTCATTCTGATGTTTAAGGACCTTCTCTTGTTACTATTATTGGTAGATCTCGTTATTTTGTTGTTTTTATTGATGATTATTCTCATTATAATTAGATCTTTCTTATGAAATCTCATTATGAAATCTTACTAATATATAATAACTTTGTAAAAATGGTTGAAACATAATTCTTCAAACAAATTAAAAAAAATTGATCTGATAATGCTCTTAAATATACCCAATATGCTTTTCAAGCTTTGTTACATTCTTATGGAACTGTACATCATTTAACCTGTCCAGACACCTCTCAACAAAATGGTCAAGCCGAAAGAAAACTTTGTCATATTCTTGACACTATCCGTGCTCTTTTTCTTTCTGCCAAAGTTCCTGCACCATTTTGGGATGAAGTCGATCTTCATGTTATTCATACCATTAATCGCATTCCAAGTGCTGTCATTCATAATCAGACTCTATATGAGCACCTTTTTGGGTCATCCCCTGACTATCATTACCTTCACTCCTTCAAATCTGCCTGTTTCTTTCTTCTTCAACCTCATGAGCACAAAAAACTTTAGCCTCGATCTAGAATTTGTTGTTTTCTTGGTTATGGTGAAACTCAAAAAGGATATCGGAGCTATGATCATGTCTCTCATCGTCTTCATGTTTCCCATAATGTTGTCTTTTAGGAACACCACTTATTTGTTGAACTTTCTCACTTTTGTTCTTCCTTAACTAACTCTTTTATTTTAAAAATCTTTCCAGATGAGTCTCATGTTCCTTCTATAGATACTTTTGATCCTCTTTTGGACTTATCTATTCAATCTTTAGATATTTTTGATGATTTTCCTAGATAGGTTGTAAATGAACAGGTTGACAATGAGCTACCCCACCTTGAGCCTAGGTCCCCTGCTCCTATTTCGCCTGAAGACCCTCCACAAGACATTCCACCTCGTCATTCAATCTGGGTAATATTCATTCCTATACATTTACTTGACTATCATTGTTACACTGCTCTTTCTATACTCTATGAGCCTCACACCTATCGGAGGCATCTACTGACCCTTTATGGCAGATTGCAATGAAAGAGGAAATCGATGCATTAACCAAAAACAATACTTGGGATATGCTTACTCTCCCTCTTAGTCAGTCTATGGTTGGTTGTAAGTAGATCTATAAGATCAAGACTCACTATGATAGGTCCATCGAGCACTACAAAGCTCGTCTTGTTGCAAAAGGTTTTACACAAGAGTATGGGATTGATTATGAAGAGTCTTTTGCTCTAGTTGCTCGTATCTCCTCTATTCATGCCCTCTTAGTTATTATCGTTGCTAGTAAATGGGACCTTTTTTCAAATAGATGTTAAAAATGTCTTCCTTAATGGGGATCTGCATAAAGAAGTCTATATGCAACCTCCTCCTGGTCTTTCTATTAAAACCAACAAGGTTTGTCACCTTTGACGTGCACTTTATGGCCTTAAACAAGCTCCACGAGCGTGGTTTGCCAAGTTCAGCTCCATCATCTTTTGCTTGGGTTACACTGCCAGTCCTTATGATTCTGCCTTATTTCTTCATTGCAATCATAAAGGCACCATTTTGCTTATCTTATATGTGGATGATATGATCATAACTAGTAATGACCTCAGTGACATTCAAGAACTCAAGGATTTTCTTAGTCAGCAGTTTGAGATGAAAGACCTTAGACATCTCAACTATTTCTTGGGTCTTGAGATCACTCGTTCCACATATGGTTTTTATATTACTCAAGCCAAGTATGCATCTCACCTGAACTCACTGACAACAAAACTATTGACATTCTAGTTGAACTTAATGTGCATCTGAAACCCTTAGGGGGAAACCATTATATAACCTCTCTATTTATAAACGATTGGTTGGCAACCTGGTTTATCTTCTTATACTTTGTGCATTCTCTTATGCTGATTGGATAGGAGACCCCACTGATCGTAGGTCCACTACAAGTTATTTCTTTCTCCTTGGTTCTTCTATGATTTCTTAGAAAAATAAGAAACAAACTTTCGTGGCCCACTCTAATACTGAAGCAAAATATCGTGCTCTTGTTGATACCGCATCTGAGCTCCTTTAGCTACGATGGCTTCTTAAGGATTTAGGTATGTCCATATCCTCTACTACTTCCCTTTATTGTGACAATCAGAGTGTCATTCATATTATCCACAATGATGTCTTTCATGAACAGACTAAACACATCGAGAATGATTGTCACTTATTCGTTCTCATCTTGTCCATGGTGCTCTCAAGATTTTCTCCATCTCCTCCAACGATCAACTTGCAGATATCTTCACCAAGGTACTTCTTAAGTAACACACTCATAATTTGGTTGACAACCTCAAGTTGGTATCACATCCACCTTAAGTCTGAGGGGGGTTGTTAATGTATATCTCTTAATGTATACCATGTTATGGGTTTTAAGCACATCTAGTTTACTTATACCTCCTGTATAAAGACATTATGTATATTCCTTAAGAAATAAAATACAATACAATTATTCAGTATTTCTAACAAGTGTCACTACTATTAGATAAAATTATTATTAATAAAATATTTTTATGATAATGACAATTATTACTACCCATAATCATTCATAATTTCTAAAATCAAGAAAAAATCAAGTAATATTAAAATATATATCCATTATTAAATGTGAGTAATTCATGTCATATTTGGTTAACTGGAATGAAATAGAATCAGAATTGATTTCTTCTAATTTTATGTTTGGTTGTGCTAAAAAATGATAATAAAATAAAATCGATTCCTAAAAGAGAAGGAATCAAAATTCCTAAAAGAGAAGGAATCAGAATTCCTAAAATAGAAAAAATCAGAATTCTTGAAATAGAAGGAATCAAAATTCCTTCTACCCCTTTAAGGAATCATGATTCCATTCTCATCTCATTTTTTTTTATTTTATCTCAACTCCAAATATAACCCTAAACCTTAACCCACAAATATAACCCTAAACCCCAAATCCCAAATCTCAAATCCTAAAACCCTAAATCTCAAAACCTTAAACCCTATTTAAAAAAAATAATTTTAATAATATATTTTATTGTTAATTAATAATTATTTAAAAAAATAATGATTTCAATAATATATTTTATCAGATGAAAAAAATAATAATTAAATGATATTATTTAAACTTTATTGAATATAAGAATATTAAGGTAATAAGTAGTATTTTTCATTTCATTCCGGTTATAAACCAAACACTATAATACTGATACATTTTTTAATTCTAATGATCAAACCAAATATTTTTTTTTCATTTCATTTCGATTCTATTATGTAAATGTAAATTTAATAAATTTAAAACAAAAAAATTATATGATTTTAATAAAAATATAACTTAGTATAAGCTTTTTCGTTACGTTAAAGGATCTAGGGTAAGAATCTCATAAAAGTTCTAAATAAGTCAAAACGCACGTGATAATTTTCAACGGGATATTATTGGAATAAGAAGAGAATCTATTTTCACTAAAAAAAAACCACCCTTACCAATTCCCACCAATCCTTCAATCCCACATCCTCCCCTGCAACTTCGAGTTTTACTTCCTTTTCTTTCTTTTTTAATTTCATCCTCTGACCTCACCAACTCATTTCTCCTCCACAAAATCCATTTTTAAAAACATCTCTTATAGACACTGTTTATTTAATATGAAATCTAAATGAAAGAACAAGCTCAAATCAAATCCATGAAAATGGAATAAAATCAAAATGGAATAATTCCTTAAAGAAAGTCCGAAGCAAATTGTATTTATTAACTTTTGCTGTAATATACTTAATTTATTCTTTCCGGTTTATGAGATCTATAATCATATATTGTCTTAATTTAATATTAAAACTGTTTTTTAAATCAAAAGTTGATCAAAATAATAATAAATACAAAAATTTGTTGTTATCCACTAACATATCCTATACATCAAATCCACTAAACACGTTACTCCTACATCTAATGATTGTTAAATAAATTTCAAACACAAATAGTTTACCTCTAAAGATAACGAGGGGTGAAAAATAGGCAATTAAATTTTAGAGTTAAAAATTTTGTTGGTGGTAATTTCAAAACCAGTATCAGTTCATCCACTAAATTTTTTGGCAATTTGTGTTAGCTTTTGAACTAATTGAATTTAAGTAACCCAATTTTAAAACAATACTTATTATTTGTTCCTTTATAAAAAATAAAAAATAAAAAGAAAGAAAGTTCACCATGTCTCTCGCTCAAAAATTATTTGGTTAAGCTCATCACATTCCATTTGATATTAATATCCCAATAAACTTACAAAAATATAATATCAAATTATTACATTTATTTGGATCATACCACTAAATTATATTTTTTTATCTAATTTATAAAAAAAATTATTTATATCATTTTATTAATCTATTTTTAACCACGTCATACATCAATAATATATTTATAACAATTCTAAAAAATAAATAATATATTTAAAATAATAATTTATACTATTATTTATGAGTTGTTAGACAAAAACTAACAAAATAGTATAAATAATTTTTTCGATGAATATATTGTTATGAACAATATAAAAAATTTAATAATATGAAAAAATAAAAAAAATTATTTAATAGTATTTTTGTAATATATCCTTAATATCTAAATGGATTAAGACATGAGAACTATTAATATTGGATGGACAAAACCATTTAATAAAGTCTAAATATGCATGTAGCAATAAAAATATTTTTTTAACTAATTGAGGCGGAAAAAGTTTACTTAGTGTAAATTCATTATATATATATATATATATATATATATATATATATAATATGTGGCATAATATTATTTGTATATATAAATAAATCAATAAAAACACAATAAATTATAATTTGAAATAATAGTCTCAAATGAGTCTACTTAAATTGGATGATCAATATATGAATAAGATAGCTTAACATCTTATTTTATATTAAGGTAGTCGATTTTAAGTTAGATTATGTTTTTACTAATGTATCATTTGACACGCTGTGACATACCCCTTATAATATTGACACATCTACATGTAATGTTCTATAAATATATGAAGCTAATGTGAGATCTATACAATTCATTCAATTCTTTGATTTCTCTCTAGCTTTGCTCTCTCTCAAATGAGATTATACCAACATTTTGGCGCCCTCGTAGGGCTAAAGATTTAAAGGTCGAGCTTTAACTTCTAACCTTGTATTCTAGAGGATTCATCCTAAGTTTTGAGAAAGAGACCTTGCAAAAAAAAAAAACTCCACCTCGCATTCTCTAAAAACCATATTCATCATGGTTGGAACGTGAGTTGAGGAAAGATTGAGACTAGCGAATAAAATGGAATCATAGAACAACACTTTACCAATCATTAAAGAATATCAAGCTGAACCACGAGTTGAGATACAAGTTGAGATCGACCCTCATCAAGATCTGGCTCGATAATTTCTCGAGCTAAGAAGAGAGTTATCGAGACCAGGTAAGAAAATAGAGTGCTACCCACATAAATAGGCCCACACACCCTCTTGGGTTAAGCTAATAACCTGGTTAAATAAATTGGTCCAACGCTTGTAAGAGATGAGTTTGTTCGAGTTGAGAATGTAGAAAATGGTGTCCCTCTCTAATGCAATTGAGCTCAATAATGAGTAATTAATGGGAGAGTGAAGAATCTGAGAGGCATGCTTCCAAGCCTTAGAAGAAATAAATAGGAAACAAGATGAGGCCCTCAAAGAAACAAACAAAAGGTAAGATAAGGGTAAGTCACACTATGATGTGGATAGGGATTGCGAACAATTATGTATCTCTCTTTTCTCTGACGAAATAGAGAATAATGAGCCTCTAACCAAATTTAATGCCCTTAAGTGTCCAGATTACCAAGGAATGAATGATCCGGTAACTCATGTTCAGCATTTCAAAATGGCCATGGCCCATGTGAGCCTCACTCGAGATAAAAGAGATGACATGATGTGCAAATTTTTTGCTACTACTCTATATGATGACACTCAAAGTGGTTCATTAACTTGACACCCCATACTAGAACCTCTTTCTCTCTATTCATTAAATTGTTCATCACAAACTATGCTAATAACAAGCCTATAAGAAAAGAGTCCAATCACCTTTTCTTGAACACCCAAGCAAATAGAAAGTCAACTAAGGAATACATGAGAAGTTCAAAGAAGAAAAGTTAGAAATTGTTGAGTGCTCCAATTCTATTACAATAGAAGCCTTTATATGAGGTTTGTTGAGAAATTCTGATTTATTTGTTGAGTTAAACAAAACCATTCCACATACGATGGAAATGGCTTATGGAAAGGGCATAAAGTTTTTAATCTAGAAAAAGAGTTAAAATTAGATAAAGAAGAACAAGGCTATCATAAAGGTTGCACCAAAAAAGGAGAAAAGAAGGATAAATCTAGATAGAGCAAATCAAGACAAAATTATCAACAAAAACAAACCTTTCACCTCAAGTCACAAAAAGAGAGGTCAATGGTCAAGAAATCAAGGACCTTGGAGGAGTCATTATCACACTTTAGAGCTCCACCTTTGAGAGTAAATTTAGCTCAAGTTGTATTGAAAATGGAGAATAAACAAAACATTAGATGGCCATAAAAAATGAAGGCATCTCTTAGAGACGTATATAAATGGTGTGCCTTTCATAAAGATATAGGCCACAAAATGCAAGATTATGGATATTTGAAGAAAGAAATAGAAGATTTGTTATTCAGAGAATATTTGAGTAACCACATGAGAAACGATAGTAGAGGAGCTGATCGACAGCCCCAATGTGAAACTTTGAGGCTACATTCTCTACCAATTAACAACAAATTTTTGGCGTCTTTCAAAAGTTTTTTAAAAGTTTCGAGACTATCTTCATATAATTCATCTTCCACAACATGAAGCATATTTTTCGTCTTTATATTTATGGTATTATGTTTGGAGTGTCTATCCCGATAGGATGTATCTAATCCATTATCATCATTATTTATTTATTTTCTATAAGTATTATTAATATTTTCTTCATAATAATACACACACATATAACTCAAAAGAATACCAATATGGATAATATGATACTTAATCTCATCATCATAAAATTCTTTATTTTTACATTTAACACATGTGCATTGAATCATATTGATTTCACTATTATTATATCTATGAGTGAATTCCAAAAAAGTTTATACTCCAAATGTATAATCGTGCTCAATTTCACACTTTGATATCCAATATTTATTCATTTTTTATGAAATAATTGAACACATTAAATATGTACGTAAAAAATATACATGTATTAATCACTGATACAATTTATAGTTTATTATATAAACTTTATCAATTATTAGAATATAAACAAATATAATATCATATAAAAATACATAAGCATCCCAATAATTAATAAATTTATTGTAACTTTAACAATATATAATGTTATTTTCACATATAAATAAATAAATAAACATAGTAACTAATTAAAAAAATTAATATTTTATACATATAAGAATAAGTTTACAAAGTAAAATTTAAATTCAACATAAATTTAAAAAAATGTGTATATAAACATGAAATTAAAGTAATAAATAGATAAAAAAAATATCTTGTATTATTTAGGCTTAAATAAATATGAAAAATCTACGCGATACAAATAATATATATAAATAATCAATAACACATTATATATATAAGAAAAATTATAAAAAATTAAACTTTAAATTAAAAAAATAAAATAATAAAATAAAAATATGAATAATGAATGCAAGATAGTTTATAGAAATATTTACAAAAATAAAACAAGTGAGAAAATGAAAAACAAATCTGGTAAGTAAAAAAGTGGAGAAAAATGGATAAAAAATGGTGACTTTTAGAAGAAGATTTATGTATTAAAAATAGATGGATCTAGGTCGGTAAGTATTGTGGAAGAAAACTAAGCTAACAGCATTGGAAATGGAGGTCAAAAACTGTAAAAAAAAATGGCACCGAAAATGGAGGTTACGTGAGAAAGAGAGAGAGAGTTGGAAACTGTCAAGTGGGGGAAAAAAGAAAAAAAAGGAGGAAAAGCCTTCGTATTGATTAGCATGTAGAACCGATGTTATATGACGTGTCAGTAGCATCGATTCTACATATCAATCGATGCTACACATAGCGTAACATTGGTTGACTCATAAAAATGACGCTACATTATGTATAGTGTCGATGAATATGTAGGATCGACCAATAAATTCCACGTCGATCTTACATATCAACCAATGCTACATATGACATTGTATCGATTGACGATGACTCTATGAAAGTAGAGTCATTAGTACATTTTTTATTTAATATTTACTTATTTTATTCAATAAATATTATTTTGGACTGAAAACATTAAAATATAATTTTTGAAATTTTTTGGGATGTTTTTGAATTTTTTACGAATTTTTTATGATTTTTTAACGCATGGCCAATCAAGAGTTACGACGTGTCTGGAATGCAAGTAGAAGAGTTGACTGTGCAAGCCACATAAACACCACGCAAGCAAGGCCAATGAATTGTAGATTGATGTGTGTAAGGAGGATGAATCGCCTGCCAATTGTCAACACGACGTTCAATCCGAGTTTCAAGATCGGTCAAATAGCACTACCACGTGTCACTATGTGATTGCTCCTCACAATCAACCCTTGCACCACAAAATTTGTTACGGTGTATCACATTATTTCGCATGGCGCTGACAGGTCTTCCCTACCACACGTCGCACTTTGATTCGCCCAGTGAATTCTGTGTACCACGTGTCGCACTGTGATTGACTAGCACTGTCAGTTTTACTTGTTTTGATCCCAACCCTTGATCTGACGGTCCAAATTACACCTGAATTATATTTAAGCCCTTAATCACCCCATAAATCCTAAAGAGCCATCATTAGCATAATTTTAGTCAATTTTTAGAGCTAAAAAGAGAAAAAAAATACAGAAAAATTCAAGAGATGATACAATTTTGGTGGAGATTCAAGAAAAGATTAACACTATAATTCAAAAGATTGATTGTATTTATTCTTCTACTCTTTTCTTTATTAATTTTGATGTCTTTTTTTATTATAAAAAATATGAGCTTTATAGACACAATTATGTGTAATAAATTTATTAATCTAAGAATCACCATGTAATGATATAATATTTTCCCTAATTATAATTATAATTTAGTTAAATTATTTAATCTAGTTTTTATACTAATTATTTGGCCAAGAATTTATCTATAGAGGTAATTAAATAAATTTGAGATAATTATTTAATTATTTGTCTTGATTAAATAACATGTATAGTTTCTAGGTTGAGATGTATGATTCTTATGTATGTGATCTATAATTGATGAACTTAATGAGTAATATGCAATTTAATTGACATGAGAGTATGATTAAATTAATTACTATATGATATTTAGTTTACTTGATAGAGGAATACATGCTAAGTTAGATTCAATTGATCATTTAATTAATTGATAATTATATTGGAGGATTTTAGCAATTTAAATGTTTAGAAAATTAGAAGATTAAATATTTTTATATATTTTCTTAGTTATAAAATCTGAGTTAGTTAATTATTGCTATTTACTTTTAATTATTTTAATTTTGTTTTCTTAAAATATAAAAACACAAAAAAAATTAATTTTTAGTTTTTTAGTTTTAAAAATTAGTTTATAATAAAATAATTTCCATAAAATGATATTTTTTTATTATTATATTACTTGTAACGATATGTATACTTACATATTAATTACACATATTTCATGTGTAACGATCAAATTTTTAACGCCATTACCGAGGATTATAACATATGATTTTGGGCCACTTTAAGTGCCAAATTTTTGGGGTTCCAACCTAGTATGAACCAACATCGTAAAAGTGTAATTTTTAATATATATATATATAAAGTGTATTATTCATCTATAAATTATAACTAAATTTACACATATATTTTTAAACTTTTAAAACGTAAATTTAATCTTTAAACTTTTAAAATTTAACATATAAATTTCTAAAATTTTAAATCATACTTTTTAGTATTTGAATTTTTAAAACTTAACACGTAGATTCAAATTTTTTGATTCATAAGTATGTATCTTAGTAACCAAGATATGACCTATATATACAATTTTAAAAATTTGATGATTAAATTGTAGGATTTAACACTTTAAGAATCCATGTGCGAAGTTTAAAAAATTTAATGATTAAATTATACGTTTTAAAAATTAAGATATCAAATCATATATTTTAAAATTTCAAAAATTTACTTAAATTTTGAGCTCAATAATATACTTAATTCTTAAAAAAATTAAAAATATATTTTAAACAAACTCATAATTTTATATAAATTATCAAACTTCTATCACTACTTAGCAAATCAAATAAAACAACACGCCTTATATATACTACATAGAATAAGGAAACTTATCACAAGTAAACAAGTTTGACTAATTTTACTCTAATACAAAAAAAGAAAATGAAAATTTGTATTACAAATAAAGATAAACCTACATCATGCTTATATTATTATATCGGTTGAATCATCTTTATTCTTAATTTAGTTAGAATTCAACTAACAATGCATTGGCTATAATTAATTGCCGATTACTTATGAGTTTCGTCAACTTTTTTTCAATTATCATGCTTAATTACTCTAATATTTAATAACGCGGGCATTCAATTAGCAATTTAGCATGTAACTATTCTGCAATTTATAATGTAATAAGATCTTAGAAGCTACTAATGAAACCATTAATTTGTACACATAGATGATATTAGGCTTGTCATCATATTCCTAATTAATTAAATTGATTATTATAAATAAATTTACACTTAAGGTAATTATAAAATTTTGTGATAAAATTTTCTTAAAAAATTGATAATTTTATTATTTTTAAAATTATTTTGACTTGTATCACACAATAACTAATATAAGTTCAAATTTAATGTAATTTATTTATACCAAATACTACTAAGATATCAATTTTATATTAATTTTTAAACATAGAAGATAAATATTTACTAAACATATAATTTATTTTTGAGTTCCAATACAATGAGTATACAATTATAATAATAATATTTTTATATATCACAATGATAACTTATATAATAATTTTTCATAAATATAATTATTTGAATTTGACTATAATTACTAATAAATAATCTTTTTTTTTTTTGGTAAAAATCCGTAAAAAATATATTCTTAAATTTTAATGTAATCTTTTATTTATTTATTATTCTATCCTCAATATTGAAGATGAAATTGTATTGTGTCACATTTTGGCAACAAACCAGAGATAAACGTGCTTCCAACCATTAATATTTCCAATTAGAAACAGCTAAGAGCAGCATATCTACTATCAAAAACACCTAATCATTTTGGAATTTCCAAGAAGGTGCTGCCATCTCAGTCTAGTACAGCATACAATTATCCATGTGGAACGCACCAAAGACATATATATATATATGAAAGACCTGACAGATACAAATAAAATCTTTAAACCACACGTATAAATATAGATTTAATTACATTATATAATCTTATTTATCTATAGAATTTTACTTTTAATCTTTAACAATAAAAAAATAAGTATTTATTTTTCTTACCACATTAATACACATATTTTTTATAGTTAAAAATGAAATAATAATAAATAATTGAGTTATTTATATAAAGGAGAAATAAATATATAATAATAATGAAATCTGTTAAATAAACAGAAATAACGAGTCTTAATAGTGAATTTTCTAAAACTTCTGATGGTACATTGACTTTTGGGGCAGAAACTTTTTTTAAATAATAATAATAAATCAGAAGCAAAATCAAAATACTTAAATAGCTGGATTATAAATTAATAATTGAAATATAACAAGTTGTGTTAATAACTATTAGGAAAAAAAGTTGGTTAATAGTGTAAATTTATTACGTAAAAAATAAGAATTATAATGATTAAAATTTAAGTAATAAGAATGTGAGTTGTAGTTGTTTAAAAAAATATTAGATGTATAAAGATTTCAATAACCTAAATTATCTTTAACAAATATATTACACTACTAGCAACTAATTATATAATGTTTATAATAATTTCTTTAAGGCATAATTTATTAATTTTTTTTCTTTATTTTAGTTTTGTGCTTGTTAAGATCTCTCTCTCTTTTTTTTTTTTTTCATGAAAAGGGTTTTCCTAATTAAGTTGAGAAAAGAAGACTTTCGTTCGTTTTGTATCAAACGCTAGCGTTTTACTAGTTAAAAAAAAAGTACACTCACAAAAACGACATTAAAAACAACAACAACAACAACAACGATAACACACCTCCTCAATTCAATTTCTGTCTGTTTCCCCCGTTTCTCAAAGCTAGCCTTCTCTCGCCTTCTGCTTCGGGGGTTTCCATTTTCATGGTTACCCACTTTGTTTTTCATTCATATTACTAAGCTTCTTTGTTTGTCTTTCATTATCTCTTTCTACATTCTCTCAACATCTGGGCCCAGATTTTCAGACAACCCTTTAATTAATTACACCAATTGGCCTTATCTTTGGGACTTTAGCTAGCTTCCATAAGTTTCTGATTTGGTTAAAGGCTTCCAATCATCAAGATTTGTTGGGAAAAAAATGATGAAGAATGGAACTCAGTAATGCTAATCATAGGAAAAAGTGGAGGAGAAATCGTTTTTCTTTTCCTATTTTTACTTCTTCATACCCGCTAAAGGTATTTTTATTTTTCCTTGATTTTTTTCCCCATTTTTTTTTTGGGGTTTTTGAAATCTCTCTTAGAGTTTACATGTAACCAAGAGAGTGTTATATCTTCTTTAATTTCATGAATAGATATCAATCTTCATTCAGAGGTAAATATGAAAGGAAACATAAAGGTTCCCAAATCATCTGCCATTAAGCCTTGTTTGAAACTGAAAGTCCTTTATGATTTCAAAATTCGTTTAAAGAAACCCATTAGAATTCGAAAGTTGTTCTAAATGTGTCTACTTTCTGGCAGGTACTAAAAGAACCATTTTCTTTCCTTCTTTTTGGTATTTGCTTCTCCGCCGTTTACCTTAAAACTGGACGAGCTATTTCTTTATTGGGTTTGCTGTAGTTTCATCAATGTCAACCAAGATCAAAGGACTCTACAAGAGTTTCAAATACATCTCACAAATATTTGGTAAACCTATATACTTATTATTTTACTGGATTTTAAATTTCCAACTTTTGGATGATTCTGAGATTAGATAGCAAATGGGTCTTTTTGATAGTTGTGAAGGAGCGAGAGATGGAAATTGGACATCCCACAGATGTTAAACATGTAGCTCACATTGGATGGGATGGTTCATCTGGGTCTGCCCCAAGTTGGGTACGTTTCTGACAAATGATTATTCTAATGCTTTTTCTTTCTTTATCTCATCTGCCATGTTCTTGTAAAAATGCCAATTATAACTTGTAATTTTCTGAACATTTTTTATTTCAGATGAGCGAATTCAAACCTCCATCTCATGGTGAACGAAGGGAATCCAATCCGATGTCTCTATCTACATGGTCCTCTCAAGGTATGCTTTACTATTTCTCAATGTTACTGTATTTTACAAGGATACTCAAATGTGTTTGAGGTATACTGCTTAGCAAAAGAATGTAACTTGAATAATATGTATTAATAAACTATGCTGACTGTCATGTGCATCTGTCAAGTGTCTCTATTCAGACAAGAACATAACAGGGCCGCTTTTCACGGGTTTAATAGTTTCAAGTGCAAATATAGTTTAATGTCTATTTTAATCGGCTGAAATACATTTGTTTTTAAACTTTATCAGATTTAACAATTTAGTTTCCATATTTTTTTAAATTTAATAATTTTAATCCAATTATATTAAACTTTAAAAATTAAGATACTAAATAATGCAAAAATAAGTTTTTTTCATAAGTTTTTAGTCTAAAAAATAATGAACTTAACATTAAGAAAAAAGTTAAGGATTAAATCGTAGAATTTGACAAACTTTAAGGACTAATGGTATATTTAGCTATTTTAATTTATTGGAAGTATATATTGGTAAGGTATTAAAAAAAGCGCTCAAGATTCTTTGCCTAGCTTGGTGGGAAAAGTTTGGCTGTTTTGTCACGAGGCCTCACTTCCCAAACAAGGGGAATCTAGAACTTCATCAACTTGAGAAAGGCAATTCTCAGTGGTCCTAGCTAAAATTTACTAATACTGGGCTTACTTTTTTTGGGTTAAATCTGTATTAGTTTCTTTGGCTAGAAAAATCTTGCTTTCTTGGTATATTGGCCTTCGGTTTAATATTGGTTTTCCCTTCCCTCTCAAGATACTTAGAAACTAAGTTCAATTGGGTATGTATAGCCTTTCCTTTAAGATTGCAAATACGTTCAAAAGGTGGTTGTGATTAGGACATAATGACAGTCATGAGGTGAGAAAAAAAGCCAAGAATTAATTGATATCTTTCTAATCTATATATCTATACTATATATAAAAATTTAAATCACACTTAAAATAATTTTGAATAAAAATGTTATATTTTAAAGTAATGACATATCTTGCCCTTTTTATTTTGTTTTAAATTTTGGAATATATTTAAGTTAACAACCTTAAATAAAAATACTTTTATGATGTTAAAGAGTGTATTTTTCTAATAGATACACTATATTAAAGAGTTTGATATTTGCTTTAAAAAATTTATGCACGCTTTTAAAACATTTTCAAAACTCAAAAAATTTAATTAACAATGTTAATCATATTCATTTTTTAAATGCATGTATACTTTTAATTAAAGAGTTTTTACTATAATGGATCTCTAGTTGACTCAAAAACATGTTTTCTATAATGATTTAACTTTCACAGTTAGTTTGAAAGATTAAGAAATTTAATTTCTTTTTTTTTATTTCAAGTATGTTGTAGAAATTAATAAAATGAAGCATAACAATGTATGTGCAATGCACTTATTTTTAACCAACTTTTTTTTGCGTTGTTTTAACTAGTATTTATAAATGAAATTATAGGTATTTATAGAAAATTTGTTTTGGGTAATAAATTCTTCAAGTGATTTTGTTTATGTCATTAAGACATTTTAGTCACGTAGTTTTTGCAAGAGACATACGAGTCATTCGATTTTTAAAGTTTTGATATTTTAATCACACAACTTCATATTTATGTAATTAAAGTGTTCACTTAAAGTTATGAGTGACTTATGTATTCCTTACCAAAGGTACGTGACCAAAGTGTGTAAATGATATATTTTTAGTGACCTCTAGGATACTTTTTCATTTATTTATTTTTTCCATGAAACTCGTGTATAAATTATGGAAAGAAAAACATGGATGGTGTGAATTCTGAAACTTTTGTGTCAAGTAAATGTAAGACTACAATCTGTTTATTAATCTATAGTTGTGCAATGACATGCTTATCAATGGCTCAAACTTATGCGAATAAGATTTTGGGCAAGTTGCTTAAGATGACCCGTTTTCAAGTAATGCTTTTATTATAGACCCTCGTAACTACTTTGTTTAACATGTGTTGAATCTTTTAGTATAATTGAATAGGGGTCTAAAATGGAAAACAGAGTAATCATAGGGTCAAAAAAGAAAGAGTAATTGTTTTGTCCTACTTTTAGTGTGCCACTGTATGTCCTACTAATATGTGACAACATGTAGGTAAAAATGGTTGAAAAAGTGGACTCTTGTTGCATAAAAATGTGTATTCATGTGTTTTAAGTGGCACATAAAGTGACACACCAAAAGTGGTATTAAAGATTTACTTCCAAAATGAAAACTGTCCACTTATATTCTCTACCTGTGGTCTGTTGGTTTATAAACTTGTTTTCAAGCCCAAAGAAATCAAAAACAAACTTTGAAATATTCTAGTCCATTTGAAGTCCAGCTCATGGAAGCTTCTATGGTGATGATCTGGATTGATAAGGATACAACTCATGGTTGGTGGGAAGAAGAAAAATCAATGGGTTAGGTAAGAAGATAAGTGTATGGTTTAGATTGTTTTGGTAGGTTTAGATTGTATGGTTTAGATTTATTTGTTGTTTCTATAAATACCTTTCAGTAGCAATGTAATAATCAAGCAAAAGAAATCAGAAACAAAATTTGAGAATTTCTGAGTGTTTCTGGAAAATTGTTCTTGAGTGTTCTTGAGTTTTCAGAATTTTGATTCATAATTTTCCAACAAAGTGGTATCAGAGCTGTAGTTGGAAATATAAATATACACTATTGTATATCAAATCGAAGCTCTCGACGAGACAAATCCGACGCCGCAAGAATCATCCTTATTGGAGTTCGGACGCGCCGCCACGATCCTCCGGAAGTTTCTGCCAGAAAGTGAGTTAACTCACTGAGTCAGCCGAGTTTAAGCCGAGTTGACCGAGCCGTGAGCCTGTTGACCGAGCTGCTGATCGAGCCGTCGAGCCGAGTTGACCGAGCTGCTGATCGAGCCGTCGAGCCATTTGACCGAGCCATCGAGCCGAGTTGACCGAGCTGCTGACCGAGCCGCCGAAACAGTTGACCAAAAAAAGTTGACTTTGATCGTTGACTTTGACCGTTGACCAAAAAAATCAGATTTTCTCGGAGTTCCTTCTAAGGTTTTTTGACGTTCTGAATCCATCTGTGCGATCAGAATTTACAAATTCTCACTATATTGAAAGTTATGTCAAGTGGAGGTATGTCATCGTTTCAAGTCCCGACACTCAACAACGACAACTATGATAATTGGAGTATCAAGATGAAAGCTCTTTTGGGTGCACATGATGTGTGGGAAGTCGTAGAGAAAGACTTAAGTGAGCACACGATGAAGCTACTCTAACGCAAGTGCAAAAGGAATCTTTGAAGGATTTAAGGAAGAGAGACAAGAAAGCCCTCTTTCTTATCTATCAAGCCTTAAATGATGATGGGTTTGAGAAGATTTCAGATGCAACATTTTCTAGAGCAGCGTGGAATAAGCTTCAAATTTCTTTCAAAGGAGCCGAGAAAGTAAAGAAGGTTCGTCTCCAAACACTAAGAGGTGAGTTTGAATCTCTACATATGAAAGCTTCCGAATCTATTTCTGATTATTTCTCGAGAGTCGTAGTTGTTTCTAATCAATTAAAAAGAAATGGTGAGATGTTGGGAGATGTTAGAATAATGGAAAAGATACTTCGTTCATTAGATTCCAAATTTGAACACATTGTTATAACGATTGAGGAAACAAAAGATTTGGAAGAAATGACCATTGATGAACTCAATGGGTCATTACAAGCATATGAAGAAAAACATAAGAAGAAGCAAGGGATCACTGAGCAACTCTTCAAAATGCAATTCAAGGATAAACATGAAAACCAAGACAATGACAGAAACCAACGTGGTCGAGGTAGAGGTAAAAGCCGTGGATGAGGTGGAAGCCATGGTCGTGGACGAGGTTGGAATTACAACAACAATTCCAACAACTTTGAGAGAGCAGAAAGCTCAACACAAAGTCGTGGAAGAGGTAATACGAACTCAAGGTATGGAAAATCTCAAGTTCAATGCTATAATTGTCAAAAATTTGGACATTATGCTTCAGAATGTAGAACTCCCAATAATAGAGTAGATGAGAAAATCAACTACATAGAGGAGAAGACCGATGAGAAAGAAGCACTTTTTCTAGCACGAAAGGAGGGTGATAATAGTCAACCAAATGCAGTATCTTGACGGTGGTGCAAGCAACCATATGTGTGGAAGGAAAGACATGTTCGTGGAACTAGATGAGTCAATAAGTGGAAATGTCTCATTTGGAGATGATTCAAACGTAGCAGTTGAAAGCAAGAGGTAACATTCTTATTCGCTTGAAAGATGGGAAACATCAATTTATTTCCAATGTTTACTATGTCCCAAATATGAAAAGTAACATCTTGAGTTTAGGACAACTGTTAGAGAAAGGTTATGATATCCATATGAAGGATTATAATCTTTCTATAAAAGATGATAAGAATAACCTCATTGCTAACGTATCGATGTCAAAAAATAGAATGTTCTTGATCAACATACAAATTGACATTGAAAAGTGTCTGAAAGCATGCTATAAAGATCCATCGTGGCTATGACATCTACGATTTGGACATCTCAATTTTGGAGGATTGGAGCTGTTGTCTAAGAAAGAGATGGTGAAGGACCGCCTTGCATTAACCATCCTGATCAACTTTGTGAAGCGGTGCCTACTCGGGAAGCAATTGAGAAAAAGCTTTCCAAAGGAGTCGACTCAAGAGCCGTTAAGCCACTCGAGCTAATCCATACTGATGTGCGGACCGATCAAGCCTAGCTCTCTCGGTAATGATAACTATTTTCTTCTTTTTATTGATGATTTTTCAAGAAAAACTTGGGTATATTTCTTGAAACAGAATCGAAGTTTTTGAAGTATTCAAAAGTTCAAAGCTACAGATGGAGAAAGAAAGCGGTAGAAAAATCAAAGCCATGAGATCGCATCGAGGTGGAGAATTTACATCCAAGGAGTTTCAAGAGTTCTCAGGCAACAAATGGAATTCATAGATCTTTAACATGCCAAGATCCCCTCAATGTAATGGTGCGTGAAAGAAAGAACCGAACAATCCTCAACATGGCACGAAGCATGCTCAAAAGTAAGAAACTACCCAAAGAGTTTTGGGCAGAAGCAGTAGCATGTGCAATTTACTTGTCAAACCGATCTCCAACAAGAAGTGTATGGGGAAAGACACCGCAAGAGGCATGGAGTGGAAGAAAGCCTGGTATTTCCCACCTAAGAGTCTTTGGAAGTATAGCCCATGTTCATGTACCGGATGAGAGAAGAACGAAGCTTGATGATAAAAGCGAGAGTTTTATCTTCATCGGTTATGATGCTAATTCAAAGGGATATAAGTTGTACAACCCACACAATAAGAAGATTGTGATAAGTCGAGATGTGGTATTCGACGAAGAAGGAGAATGAGATTTTAATTCTCATGTAGATAACTTCAATTTCTTTCCTCAGTTTAAAGAAGATGAGCAAAAAATGAGGGAGCAACTAATAGAAATTCAACAAGAACCAATGACTCCACCTACTTCACCAATGCTAACCATTCAAGACCCATCACCTTTATCATCTTCGAGTGGAAGTGAAAGAGCCGTGACACGTACACGAAATCTCCAAGATCTTTATGGAGTAACAGAACGACAAGATAATCTTACCTTATTTTGTCTCTTTGCTGATTGTGAACCAGTGAGCTTTCAATAAGCTGTACAAGAGAAGAAGTGGAGAGATGCGATGGACGAAGAAATCAATGCAATTGAGAAGAACGACACATGGGAACCTGTTTCACTTCTCAAAGGGCATAAGGCAATAGGTGTCAAATAGGTGTACAAGACAAAGAGGAATGCTAAGGGAGAGATTGAAAGGCACAAGGCGAGATTAGTAGCAAAAGGATATAGTCAAAAGGCTGGAATTGACTATGATGAGGTATTTGCTCCTGTTGCTCGATTAGAAACTATACGACTAATCATTTCTTTGGCAGCTCAAAATAAGTGGAAGATACATCAAATGGATGTAAAATCTGCTTTTCTAAACGGAGTCCTTGAAGAAGAAGTCTACATTAAGCAACCATCAGGCTATGAAGCAAAAGGTCACAAAGACAAGGTATTGAAGTTGAAGAAAGCTTTTTATGGGTTAAAGCAAGCACCAAGAGCATGGAATAACCGCATCGACAAGTACTTTCTGGAGAACAACTTCACCAAGTGTCCCTATGAATATTCACTCTACGTCAAGATTGAAGGTGGCGATATTCTAATCGTTTGCCTATACGTAGATGATCTCATCTTCACTGGAAGTAATCTGAAGCTATTTGAAGATTTTAAGAAGGTGATGACCCGAGAGTTCGAAATGACAGATATCGGGTTAATGGCATACTACCTTGGAATTGAAGTGAGGCAAAAGGAAGAAGGCATATTCATCTCTCAAGAAAGCTATGCAAGGGAGATACTAAAGAAGTTCAGAATGAACGATTCCAAGCCGATCAACACACCAGTGGAATGTGGAATCAAACTATCCAAGCATGAAGATGGTGAAAGTGTGGATCCAACATTTTTCAAAAGTTTAGTTGGAAGTCTGCGTTATCTCACATGCACAAGGCCTGACATCTTGTATGCCGTTGGATTGATTAGCCGTTATATGGAGAAACCGACAATCACCCATTTCAAAGCTGCAAAAAGAATCCTACGCTATCTGAAAGGTACAATTAATTTTAGCTTGTTCTATTCAGCTTCTAATGATTACAAGCTTGTTGGATATAGTGATAGCGATTTTGGTGGAGATATAGACGATCGAAAAAGCACTTCCGGATTTGTGTTTTTCATGGGAGATACTGCTTTTACATGGATGTCGAAAAAGCAACCGATTGTCACCTTGTCTAGTCATGTGAAGCGTAATATGTAGCAGCTACCTCATGTGTTTGCCATGCAATTTGGCTGAGAAACTTGTTAAAGGAGCTAAGTATGACACAAGAAGATCCAACCAAAATTTGTGTCGATAACAAGTCAACCATTGCCTTAGCCAAAAATCCTGTTTTCCATGATCGAAGCAAACACATAGATACTCGATATCATTACATCAGGGAGTGCATCACAAGAAAGGATGTACAACTCGAGTATGTAAAATCACAAGATCAAATTGCCGACATCTTCACTAAACCGCTCAAGCAAGAAGACTTTATCAGATTGAGAAATTTGCTCGGCATCATAAAACAAGTTTAAGGGGGAGTGTTGGTTTATAAACTTGTTTTCAAGCCCAAAGAAATCAAAAACAAACTTTGAAATATTCTAGCCCATTTGAAGTCCAGCTCATGGAAGCTTCTATGGTGATGATCTGGATTGATAAGGATACAACTCATGGTTGGTGAGAAGAAGAAAAATCAATGGGTTAGGTAAGAAGATAAGTGTATGGTTTAGATTGTTTTGGTAGGTTTAGATTGTATGGTTTAGATTTATTTGTTGTTTCTATAAATACCTTTCAGTAGCAATGTAATAATCAAGCAAAAGAAATCAGAAACAAAATTTGAGAATTTCTGAGTGTTTCTGGAAAATTGTTCTTGAGTTTTCAGAATTTTGATTCATAATTTTCCAACACGGTCTTATTCTGATAATTAATTTCCTCCTGTCTGTCTTCTCTGTTCTTTAATGTAACTGGCTTCAAGCATAAGTCCTTTTACTATATATGAGATCATCTAAGTTTCTTCTGTATGAGATGTCTAGTGGTTCTAACTTGTATGAATATAGAGAATTAATTGATAGCTCAGTTGGTTGAGTGTTGCTAAAGCAAAGTGCGGGAGCAGAATTGAATATCACCATTATCATCCCCTTACGAATAATATTGTTTTCCTCAAACAAATCTGCCTTTATTGAAGACACACAAGCACTAACTTAAGAATAATGTCGTTTTGGAAAGTTTTATGGTTGATAAATTAAGTGGCTGAATGCACCAACGTAAGAGTTGATCTTATTCTTTTTGTTTGAGATGCATGAATACTACTTTATTGAATTCAACTGCTCGTTCTTACTGTTCTTGATACCGATAGTTATAGTAGGAGTTTCAAAGCATGGTTTCTATGACAAGATTATTTTTCTGTTAATTTTTCCCGTCTTTTCCCTCTTTGATATCACATGGCAGACTTTGAAAAATGCACAGAAGCACAAGCAAGGTCTGGTGACATGTTGAAAGATATCCGATCTGATGATCTTCCCAATATTCCCAAGAAATCAAGGAGGAAAAAACCCAAGTCTACTTCCTCCCCAAAGGCTTCTTCAAAAGAATCTCGATCAGCAAAGCCAAAATCTAAATACAGCAACATCGAGCGGCAAAAGAATGTTGTATGAAATTGAAATGAGTATCAAATTGTGAAATCAAGTTAATGTCTCTAGCAAAAAGAAAACATTATGAAGTTGGTGTGTGATTCACAATACCGGTCTAAATGCGTAGCAAAGCTTGTGGAACACCCTGTTTCTTACATTGGGATATCAGAAAAGCAATCATCCGGATCCTAAAAATCCGAAAGTAACTGTATCTGGAAATGTATGATTCTGCAATGGAAGCTAGATTGTGAAAGCAGGAGAAATGTGAAGTGAAGAAAAGAAAAAAGAAGTTAATATTGATCATTTTTCAGTTTTAGAATGATAAAGGTTTTTTATAGCTTGTATTATAAACACAGTGAGGGTTTTGAAGTTTAGTTGTGCAGCTTGGTGATACTGTTAATGATGATTGCAACTGAACCAAAACTACCGGTTGATCTTCATTTTCTATATGACAAGTGAATGATATAAAATCAAATCAAAGTAGCGTTTTTCTTTTATCAACTCTATCACAACGATATCCAGAGCTTCAGATTGTTTGGTTCAATTCAGTTAGGTTGCAAATGGAAGAAAGAATAGAGCGCACATTGTCACACCTGACTAGTTGCAGTTTCAACAAAATCTCCATGACTCACATCAATAGGGCAGCGTTGAACCAGCGAATGTCTCACTGCGAGGACATCATGAAGGCATCTCTAAATGAAATGATGAACCTTTGGGGAGCATTAATTTTCCATACCGATTTTCATATCAATCGACCAGTATGACTCAAGGTGCTTGTATGAGCCAACAGATGCCCTACTACCTCATATGCTGGAGGATAAGCAAAATTAACCGTACTAGATTCGAAGTGCCAACACTTGTCTACCATACCCATAGACACTATTGGGTTGGCTAAAATGCTTGTCACCTCGTCATCAGAAAAGCTCACACACCTAATTAATACTAGGTATTGGAGGATACTGGGGTCTGAATCCAGGAAAATTGAGCACCCGCACATCATCACATATATGAACATACTAATCTGCATAAATCGCCCATTGAAAGCCTGTATGTAGGATATGGCGGGCAAAGCAGGCCTGCAAGAAACCACGCAAAGCCCACGAAACTGGTGAGCCTACTCATGCAGAAAGAAAAGTACAAGTATGATAATAACGACTCTTAAATATACGGTAAACAATGACCCTGCAAAAATAGTAATCAATGTATTTTTTTTATTTAATATTTATTCATTTCATCTTATTTCTCAATTCATTTCACCCGTGTACCACGACATCCATAACTATGAATCACGTTACGTCACGTGGTGTTGACTCAATATGTGTTGATCGAGACCAGTTCTCTTATCACGTATCACATTCTAATTCTCTTAATAAACCCAACATGTCACGTGTCATGCTCTTATTAGTTAATTTTTTTTTATCTCAATCCTTGATTTAAAGCTGATATAACAGTTCAAATTTTACTTGAGTTATATTTAATCCTCTAATTACCCCATAAATCCTAATAAGTCAAAATTAACATAATTTTTATCAATTTTTAGAGCCAAAAAGTGGAAAAAACATAGAAAAATTTAAAAAGAGATACAATTTTAATGGAGATTTAAGAGAATATTGGTATTATAATTCAAAAGACTAATTGTATTTTCTTCTTCTTCTTTCTAATCAATTTTTTACGTCTTTCTTTATTAAAATTATGAATTTTATGAACAAAATTATATTTAGTTAATGTATTAATCTAAGTGTCTTATGAAATCAATTTTCATTATGTGAATCTAATATTTTACCCTAATTATGAATTTAACTTAATTATATTATTTGATTTGATTTCTATACTATGAATTGTTTAGCCAACAATTGATCTATAGAGACAATTAAATATATTTGAGAGAATTGTTTAATTATTTATCTTGATTAAATAACATGTATAATTTCTAGATAAATATATATGATTCTTATGTATGTGATATATAATTGATGAACTTAATGAATAATATGCAATTTAATTGACATGAGAATTTAATTAGGTTAGCTATTATATGGTGTCAGTTTACTTGAGAGATAAATATATACTAGATTATATTCAATTAATCATGTAATTGATTGATAATTATATTAGGAGAATTTTAGTTATTTACATGTTTAGAAAATTAAGAGATTAAATATTCTTAGATATTTTCTCATATATTTTCTTAGATGTCAAATCTGATTTACTTAATTATTCTTATTTATTTGTTCTTTTAATTTTACTTTCTTAAAATATAAAAACACAAAAAAAATTATTTTTATTTTTTTATTTTTTAAATTAATTTCTAATAACATAATTTTCGTAGAAACGATATTTTCTTATCATTATATTATTTGTTGTGATACGTATACTTACGTATTCATTGCATATAATTCGTATATTCGATTAAGTTTTTGGTGCTATTGTCGGAGATTATAAATATTAGAAATTAATAAATTAATTAATTTTAGTTAATTTCCTTAATTTATTTTCTTTCTTTCTTTATTTTTATTTTTATTTTTTATTTAGTTCTAGTTTAGACATATTCTTTAGTGCTATTAGAAACATAATTGAGTCTATTACATGAGTAAAGTCCGTAACGAAGAAATTTAGCGTACTTTGAGATCAATAAGACAACAACAAGTTGTCACCTAAGTAGAAAAAATAGCTAATCCATTAGAAATAAATAATAATGAGCTAAATTTGAATAACTAGATACCTTTAATGGGTGATAGAGATAGAGCTATGAACGAATATGCAAGACCTATGTTGGAAAAGGTGAATCCAAGTATTACAAGACCAAACATTTAAGCTAATCAGTTTAAACCAAAACCAATGATGTTTACTTGGAAACAGAGAATGGAACCATACTATTTCTGAATGATGTCAAGTATATTCTAGATATACGCATGAATTTGATCTCTGTACATAAACTTACAAATGAAGGATATCACAACTCATTCATTTATGATAAATGAAAAATTACAAAAGATCCTTAGTAGTGGCTAAAGGTGATAAGTATACAACTCTATATATATAATGTAAGCGAAGCTCTCCACTGACATATTAAATGTCATGGGGAAAGACAGTGCATTTGAATTATGGCATATGAGACTTAGTCACATGGGTGAAAAAAGGTATGACAAGTCTAGCTAGGAAGAAGATACTACCCAGAGTGGATGGAGTACATTTGGAGAAATGTGTTGATTATCTAGCAGGAAAGAAAAACAGAGTTGCTTTCAAGAGTTCCCCTCCTTCCAGAATGAATAATATTTTAGATATGATTCATTCAGATTAGTGTGGACCAATGCCAAAGTCACTTGGTAGTGCTTAATACTTTGTGACTTTCATTGATAATCATTCAAGGAAGATGTGGGTATATCTTCTGAAGGCAAATGATCATGTGCTAGATGTCTTCAAAGAATTTCATGCCTCACTTGAAAGACAGACTAGGAAGAAGCTGAAGTGCATTTGAACAAACAATGGTGGAGAATACACATGATCTTTTCATGCTTACTGTAAAAACCATGGTATTTAGCATCAGATGACACCTCCAAAGACACCATAGTTGAATAGCTTATCTAAGAGGATGAATAGAACTTTGATGGAGAGAGTTAGAAGTCTAATCTAACATGCAAAGTTGCCTAAAACTTTCTAGGGTGAAGCCATACTCACAGTTGCACATGTGTTGAATCTTTCACGTTGTACTCCTTTCAAGATGGATGTTTCAAATAAAGTGTGGCCAGGAAAGGATGCTTCCTATGATCATCTCCAGGTGTTTAGCTACAAAGCATTTGTTCAAATCCCCAAGGCTAAGAGATCCAAACTTGTTGCAAAGATAAGACAATGTATTTTTATTGATTATAGTCAAAATCAATTTGGTAATAGATTTTATGATCCAATTGCAAAGAGACTTGTCAGGAGTCATGATGTTATATTTGTTGAAGATGAGACCATTAAAGATATTGTCAAAATGAAGAAGGCTTTGGAATTAATGGTGACTCATCAGATTTGGAATTAATTTCTCTAACATCAGTGCCAAGATAAGTTCGAGATGAAGACCATGTTTATCCACCTAATGAAGATGATACTCCCATAAAAGTTGGTTTTGAAGATGATGGAGATGATAATGTTTATTATCCAGCACCAACACTTGCAGCTTCTCTTGTTCCATTGAGAAGAAGTGATAGACTGAGACGACCATCTACCACATATCCTTCAGATAAATATGTAACTTTCATTTATAAAAGAGAACCTGAGAGTTATGAAGAATCCATGGATGATGAATCCAAACAAAATGGATTGAAGACATGCAAGATGAGATGAAGTCCTTGCATGAGAACAAATTTTTTGAGCTGATGAAGCTGCCTAAAGGGAAGAGGGCTTTGAAAAATAAATGGGTATTCAGGGTGAAGTATGAAGAACATAGTTCCTGTCCACGATACAAATCCAAACTGGTTGTCAAGGGATTCAACCAAAGAAAAGGAGTTGACTTTGATGAGACTTTCTCACCAGTTATAAAAAGGACATCCATTTATACTGTGCTGGGGTTAGCAACAAGTCTTGACTTAGAGGTTGAGCAAATAGATGTCAAAACTGCTTTCCTAGATGGTGACTTGGAGAAGAAATATATATAAAGCATCCAAAGGGTTTCAAGCAAAAGGGAAAAGAGGATTATGTTTGAAAATTGAAGAAAAACCTTTACGGCTTAAAACATGCACCGAGATAATGGTACAAGAAGTTTGAGTTTGTTATGAGGGAGCAAGACTACAAAAAGACTACTTTAGATCATTATGTTTTGTGTAGAAATTCTCTGATGATGATTTCATTATTCTTTTGCTCTATGTGGATGATATGTTGATTTTTGGTCAGAATATTTCTAGAATTAATAATTTGAAAAAGCACTTGAGTAAGTCTTTTGTCATGAAAGAATTGAGGCCATCAAAGCATATTCTTGGCATAAGTATTATTAGAGATATAGGCGCCAAGAAATTATGGTTGTCATAGGAGAAGTACATTGAGAAAGTACTTCAGAGATTTCATATAGACAAGGCTAAAGTGATTAGTTGTCCGCTTGCTAATCACTTTAAGCTAAGTTCTAAGAAGAACCCTTCTATTGATAAAGATAAGGAAGAGATGGAAAAAGTTCGATATGCTTCAGTAGTTGGAAGTTTGATGTATGTCATGATTTATACACAGCTAGATATCGCTCATATAGTTAAAATTATGAGTAGATTCCTTTCAAATCCTAGAAAGAAATATTGGGTTGTAGTTGATTACGAAAATTTTCAAATTTGACAGTACTTAAACTCTTCATGAACAAATTGGCAAGTTGATCATTTGTTTTGATCGGTCCCATTTCAATCTCCTCTTGCAAAACCTTTTTTTATATAAAGTGGTAGTAAACTTCAACATGTTTAGTTCTTACATGAAAGACCAGATTCTCTGTCAAACAAATTGTAGATTGATTATCACAATAAAACAGAACTATATAATCTACTATTTGATGTAGATTATTCAACAGTTGTATTAACCATGTACTTTCTTGAGCTACCATTGTTGTTGCTTGATATTCAACTTTAGTGTTTGATAATGATACTATTGACTGCCTTTTACTACACCAAGAAGGTTAAGTAGATTAGACTACCTATAAATTGTTTGTACATTATTGGATTTTCTAAATATTTTCCCTCATGTGTACACATTTTTGGAATTTGGCTCCATCAGCTTGCATTCAAGCATTCCAAACCTTTTCAACAAATCTTTGGAATATTTTTGGTAACAATAAATATTCCTTCTTGTGTGTAATTAATTTTCAATCCAAGAAAGTGTTTGAGCTGTCCAAGTTCCTTCATCTCGAAATGTACTAATAAATTCTCCTTTGTTTGAAAATTTTCTACCTCATTATCACCAGTTAGGATTAAATCATCCACATATACTAAAATCATCACTAATTTACTTTCAACGACTTTCACAAACAAGTTGGAATCTATAGATGTTACTAAATAATCAATTTGTGTTAGGAATTCAACAATTTTATCATACCATGCCATAGGTGCTTGTTTCAGTTCATAGAGTGATTTTCACAACTTACACACATATTCAAGATGATATTGACTCTGAAAACCCATTGGTTGAATCATGTAGATCTCCCGATCTAGCTCTCCATGAAGAAAAAAATTATTCACATCCATTTGCCATAAATTTTAGTCTTTGTTGGTTACGAGTGCAAATAAGACTTGCACAGTTTTAAATTTCACTATTGGACTAAACCTTTCATCATAGTCTAGTTCATATTATTGAGAAAAACCATGAGCTACCAATCGTGCCTTGTACCTTTCGATTAAGCCATTTGGACGACTATTTATCTTGTAAATCCACTTATAGGATATGGGTTTCACATCTCTTAGCTTTGGTACCAGATCCTAAGTTTAGTTTTGCTCAAGTGCATCAATCTCTTCTTTCTTTGTTGTCATCCACTCAAAACTTTGTGTTGCTTCTTGGAACATCTCAAGTTTCGTTATAGTTATTTCTTCAACTATAGCTACATTGGTATATTTGGGATTTGGCCTTTGTGTTCTTGTGACCTTCAAAGTTGAGATTATGGATTTGATTTTTTCATTTCACTAGGCTTGCCTTCTCCTGTTGGTTATTGATACACACTAGTTTGCCAAGGATTCTGAGTCACTATTTGTTCGACTTCATTTCCATTCGAATCTTTTGATTCATTTGAAATTGGTTGAAGTTGAGCAATATGCTCCTTTATCTTTTGTTGTAGCTTGTCTTTAAATTATCTCGAGTCAGGTAATACCTTCTTTTCTAAGGACCACCAAAAAGATGCTTCATCAAACACCATATTTCATGAAGTGTAGCATCTTTCACTTGTTGGATCACAACATTTCCATCTCTTTCTCTGGTTATCGTATCCCACAAAAATACATCTTATAGATTTCTTGTCAAACTTGTTTCATAAATGATCAGGAACAAATACATAACATACATAACCAAATACTAGAAAATAATTAACTATAGGTTTCATGTTTCACATTTTCTCAAAGGGTGAAACAAATTCTAACCTCTATTGAGGAAGTTTGTTGATCACAATAGCTATAGTCCTTATTACTTCAGCTCAAAACCTTCCCAGTACATTCTTTGCATGTTATGGTGTATTGGCACAAGTTTATTGATGACGTATTTGGAATTCCTTCAGGTATTGAGAGAACTAATTTGAACCATATTCTCTCCCATTATCTGTGCACAAGAAATGAATTTTATTTCATAAAGAAAACCCATACATACCTAGAGAAATCATCAATGAAAGTCACCATGTACCACATACCACCAATTGAAGATTGCTTCACTGGTTTGAACACATTAGAATGAACTAAATCTAATAGTTATATTGCTTTAAATTTTGATTCCGTGTATGGTAGTTGGTGTGCTTTACTACATTGGCACCCTACACATATTGTGTTTGTTCGCACATCAAGTTATGGTAACCCCTTCAACATCAACTTTTTTACCATCACATTTAGCTTGGAATAGCCAACATGACCTAACAACTTGTGCCATACATCTGTTGTCTTATTTTTCCTTGCCTCGTCCACATATGCAGTCTCTACTGACAACACGTAGAATGACTCCACTCGTTGCCCTTCCATTATCGATTTTTCTAAGATTTTGATGTCACAATACACCTTTACATTTCAAGGACCGAACATAATATAATGACCTGATGATGTTAAATGAGCTACACCTTTGTCACAATACACCTTTTCTGGTGTTGTTACCATGAGAACTAAGTCTTCCTCCTACATAGCGAAAATCACTTCAACATCCCAACCATCTTCGCTTTCCTTAGAAGTACAAGTAACAATATTACTTTCAACATGTTTTTTCTTGAACCAATAGTCCTTTGCCATGTGGCCCATTTTCCCACAATTTTAACACTTGCCATCGAACTTTTTAATGTTACCGCGATTCTTTAAAGCTCTCCATCGACTAGAGTCTTCCTTTCCTTGGTAATTCTTTTTCTTTTCACCATTCTTTTTAAATCCACCATCAATGTGTTGCTGTTACTTTTGTTGGTGTAGAGCGCCTCCTATTCACTCTTCAATGAAAATCTTTCCATTTGCTTGGTTATAGCTTCTTGACCAGTAAACAAATTTTCAAATTCAACAAACGATAGTTATGTCGGTCATCTTTGTATAGTGGCAACAAACCCTCGATATTCAGGTTTCAAACCATGGATAATTATTTTCTTTATTCTGGCATCTCCAATAAATGTCGTTGGATCTAAATTAAAAATTTCATGACATATTGGTTTCACCTTGTGAAAATATTGGGCAATCGTCATGTCATGTTGTGCCATCAATATAAGCTCGTTTTCAAGAAGTTGTAGTCTTGTATCACTCTTCTTTGAAAAAAGTGTAACATGGGTGTTCTATGCTTCCTTCGATGTTTTGGAATAGTGTATGTGCTCAATATTTCTTCTTCAATTGTGATCTTTAAAGCAAAAATAGTTTTGTTTGTTTTAATTTTCCACTTTCATAAGATGTCATTGACATCTTTTGCTATTGATTATATAACTTGTTTTAATTTTCCACTTTCAAAAGATGTCATTGACATCTTTTGCTATTAATTATATAACTTCGCCACCGCTGATAATCTTCCAAAAATCCTGACCTTGTAGGTAAGATTGTATACATGTTGTTCATGTAGTATAGTTTGTGTATTAGTTTTTTTGATTCCTCCAACTACTTTGAAGATCACCCATTATATTGATAATAGTTCTACTATGTAAAACAAGCTTGTTTTTATAAATCTTACACTATACCTCTCATATTAAACATTAAAGAAAATTTAGAATATATAATTCAATAATTCAACCGAAATATTTACACATAATTATATATATATATATATATATATATAAGAATTTTAATATTATTTTTATTTTTCACTTCTATGTATCATTTAAGGTTTAAATATATGAGTATTTTTAATAAATTAATTAACTTATATCCATATATTTCATCCGCTTAAATTAGATATAATTTAAATTTTACAAGTTAACATTTATCTCAACACCTTATACCACTTTTAGGAATTAAAATTGGATCATGTTTTTAAAACAATTAGCCCTTTATGCCTTTTAAACTTTTCAATTTTACGTCTCACCACTTTCTCAAACTCCAGCACATCCACCCATCTCCTTTCAAACATGAATCTATGTTTGTCCTTTGACGGTTCTAGGAATCGAAGCCACCAAAAGAGCCTTATTATCAGACCCCGATCCTTGCAGAATATCCTAATCATTAGGTTCATAGATAATATGAATAACCTACTTCCAATCAATATTTAACTTATTTGTACCATGACTCATTTTCATTGAACCACAAATAGTATTATCTTGAAAATATTAAAATGCAACATCCACTAATACACGTTTTATATTAAAAAAAAAAATAATCAATGCTAACCTCACCCTAGACCCTGCATTTATGACGATATAGCTAGGCAGATTTGCATGCCCCGCCGTACATTTTCACCAAATACCCTGTAGAAGAAATTAAAACCATGAGGATCGATCTCTCTTTATCCCTATCTTTTCAATATTATAGCATTTACACTTTTCCCTTCCTCTCTATAAATATAATTAATTCCATGACATTTCATACAAAAATTGTATGAGCTAGGTTTATAATTATGTACTACTGCTTACGAAAAGTAGGTGTGCATGTATATTAGAAGAGGTGTATAAATAATTATTTTAATCTCATACTTTTAACTAGAGGGATTTACTGTCATAATTTTTTCTTTTTCTTTTTTAGTTTTTAAAAAATACAGTATTTTTTTTCCAATTTATAAGACTAAAACACTTTACTTAAAAATATAATACTAAATAGCTCATTTTATAAAAACTACAAAACCATCACCGATACAAATGAAATAATGAATAAGTTATCACCTCACTTAAGAATCATTATCATATAAAACTTTTCGCCATCGTGATACACTTTTCTATTTGAATATTTAATTACTTTCTCTTCCTCCCAATTTTTTTCCGGTTTTTGTCTTTCTTCTCATCAGTGCTTCTCTTTACCAATCCCAAAATCAAAACCTTAGGACTTATATCACAAAACATTTTTCAAAAACTATTTCTAAGAGTAATTCAAAAACAATTTTCAAAAATATTTAAATGTTTGACCGATCTTTCAATAACAGAGATCATAGGGTTTCATAAATATACTATTTAAACTCATTTTCAATATAAATTATATAAATTGAAAAAATTAAGTCGTTATATTAAAATTAAGAGTGAAATTACATTTAAAATTTTTTAAATGTACTAAAAAATAATAAAGCTTTACAATAACTAGCTAATTAAAATGTTCTAAAATATGAAATACATGCAAAAAAAATTACTAATATTAATACTAATCAAACTGTTCGCAATTTCCTGAGTCATTTCCAACAAGGCCACTAAAAACCTGGTGTTGGTGTTGGCGCTGATGTGTTGTTGTTGCTAGTGTGTTGTTACTGTTGGTGGTGGTGGTGTGTTACTACTAATGTGTTGTTGGTGCTCATGTGTTGGTGTGTTATTGTTGTTGCTACTGGTGTGTTACTGTTGTTGGTACTGACGCTGGTGTGTTGCTGTTGTTGGTGGTATACTGGTGTATTGGTGGTGTTGATGTGTTGTTGTTGCTGGTAGTGGTGGGTTATTGCTAGTGTGATGTTGGTGCAGGTGTATTGTTGTTGTTGTTACTGGTGTGCTGCTATTACTAGTGTTGGTACTGGTGTGTCGGTGCTGGTATGTGATAACTCTATGAAAGTAGAGTTATTAGCGTACTTTTTTTACTTAATATTTACTTTTTTATTTAAAAATACTATTTTTATGGTAAAAAAAATTAAAATATAATTTTTTTATTGAAAAGGGGTGAAATATAATTTTTGGAATTTTTATGAATTTTTAACATACGACCAATCAAAAGCTACTACGTGGTATGCCACACAAGAAGATGAGCTGATTGGGCAAGCCACACGGACGCCATGCAAGCACGGAGAGCAAATCACATGTGAGTAGGATGAAATGCGTGCCACTTGTCAGCACGATGTTCAATCCGAGTGTCCCTATGCCATTGCTCCATGTGTTCCACCCGTGCGCCATGCCATCTGTTTCCATGAATTACGACACGCCACGTGTTACTGACTCAACGAGCGTTAACTCTGACCGATTTCCCTTGCCACGCGCCACTCCTTGATTTTCCTAGTGAATTTTCCTACCATGTGTCACACTATGATTGGCTGAAATTGTTAGTTTTACTTGTTTTGATCGTAGCCCTTGATCTGAAGCTGATCTGACAGTTCAGATCACATCTGAGTTTTATTTAAGCCCCTAAGCACTCCATAAACCCTAATTGGCCTCCATTAGCATAATTTTGGTCATTTTTTGAGCTAAAAAGAGAAAAAATATATAGAAAAATTCAAGAGACGACACAATTTTGGTAGAGATTCAAAAGAAGATTAATACTACAATTTAAGAGATTGATTGTATTTCTTTTTCTACTCTTTTCTTTTTCAATTTTTATGTCTTTGAAAAATATGAGTTTTATGAACACAAATATGTGTAGTTAATTTATTAATCTAAGGATATTATGAACCCAATTTTCATCATATGATGATTTTATATTTTATCCCAATTATAATTATAATTTAATTATATTATTTAATCTTATTTGTATGTTATTAATTGTTTGACCAACAATTTATCTATAAAGATAATTAAATAGATTTGAGAGAATTATTTAATTGTTTGTCTTAATTAAATAACATGCATAGTTTCTAGGTAGAGATGTATGATTCTTATGTATGTGATCCATAATTAATGAACTTAATGAGTAGTATGAAATTTAATTAACACGAGAGTGTGATTAAATTAGTTATTATATGGTGTGTAGTTTACTTGAGAGAGAAATATAGGTCAAATTATATTCAATTGATCATTTAATTAATTGATAATTATATTAGGGGGATTTTAGCAATTCGAATATTTAGAAAATTAGGAGATTAAGTAATTAGTTATTATATGGTGTGTAGTTTACTTGAGAGAGGAATATAGGTCAAATTATATTCAATTGATCATGTAATTAATTGATAATTATATTAGGGGGATTTTAGCGATTCAAATATTTAGAAAATTAGGGGATTAAGTATTCCTATATATTTTCTCATATATATTTTTAGTTACCAAATCTAATTCAATTAATTATTGTTATTTACTTTTAGTTATTTTAATTTTACTTCCTTAAAATATAAAAACACAAAAAAAAATTGATTTTTATTTTTTTTAGTTTTAAAAATTAGTTTCTAATAAAATAATTTTTATGGGAACGATCTTTACTTATCATTATATTACTTATTACGATACATATATTTGCGTATTCATTGCACACACAATTTATGTAACAATTAAATTTTTGGCGTCGTTGTCGGGGATCGAACCCGGGTCACCCGCTACTGTTATTAGTGTGTTGGTGTGCTGTTGATGAGAATGATTAGGCCAAAGTTGATTTGAGCTCCATTACAAATTGTCATCTTTATATTGAGACTTGTCTATTTTTATTTTTTAAATACGAGTGTAATAATATTCATCTACACCATCTCTGAGATACATACATGAACTATAATATGAAAACCAATAGAAAGAGAAATGTTTCCATCAACAAGCTAAAACAATTAATAATTGGAGCATTAAAATTACTTTTGAAAAAAAGACGAAAATGAGCACTCTTTGAGTGAACAAGCAACAATTAGTTTCTATAGAGTAGTTAAAATGTTCTTCACAACAACTTCATATTTTGTATGATTCTAATGTACATTAGCAAGACTATTTCTTACCATCTTCAAAAGAAAAAAAATCACTAAAATAATTAGTAACTTTCAAAAGAGGGGAAAAACAAATTGACAAAATACATACATCTGAAAGAGATAAGAGGTATAATATTCATGAAATTTACCTCCTTCCTCGTGCAGGTCTAAGGTCCATAAAGTGAGACTATCCTTAAGAAGTTGCATGATAAGGGTACTATCCTTGTAGGAGTCCTCATTGAGGCTGTTAAGTTCAATAATAGCCTCATCAAATGCTTGTTTAGCCAGGTGATGGGCTTTGCAACATGCAGTGTGAAGCTGATAAAGGGAGAGGAATTTGGATAAAGGATGTATGGAGACCTCTCAGGGAAGTTAAGAATCTCATAGAAGAAAAGATAGAAGTTAAAACTCAAGCCAAGTTTGATTGGATGAGTTGGAGGCAAATCTAAGAAAGCTGTACTCAGAGTAGCCTGTCGTAGCAGGAGAAAAATCTTGTAACTTGACTCGTCCATATTACATAGTATCCTATATTGTGAAGAAGTAGATAGCAAAGTAACAAAAATAAAGCGCAAAGGGAGCTTGTAGGTTGAATCTGGTTTACCTCATAGGCTTTCAGTGATTGATCAACAGCTTCTTTACATTCATCACCAGGTTTAAACTCTGTAAGATATCGATAGTAATCTCCTTTCCTATCACAAAGACCCAAAAACAAACGACAGACTAAATCTTTCATACCAATACAATTCATGAGGAAAAAATTCTAGACATAATGCAAACAAATATAACTGAGAAGGATTAAACCATCACAAGGTAAGACAAAAGGCAATAAGTTCTCAAATCTTATCGTAGAACACAACAAATTCTCCAATAGAACACATCTTATTGCAATAAGAAAATTAAACATAATCAAACCTATGAAGTAGTATGAACAAATACATGAAGAATACCTAGAAATATGAAGCATAGATTTTCATCTTAATTGAAGATTGGCCTCTTTAATTACAAGGAACTAAGAGGAACATAAGAGAAAACTCAGATTCTACAACTCAATGAAAAAAGGTTCTAAGTGTATAAGAGATAGAACTTGGACACAAAATCTACAAAGAACGTACCTTGAAGATAAAAGGATAAGAAAAGGTAAGTATGGTGATTGAATAGAGACAAACGACTGCCTCGCAAAGCTGACATTGTGACCATTTTTTTCATTTTGTCACCTTCAACAAAAAATCAAAGAAAAATAAAATAACCAAAGATGACTTTGAATCTTGAGAGAACCTAAGAAATATAGAAGGCGATTATCGTTCGGGTCGAAACGATGATATCTACTTACAAGTTTTGGTTACCGTCAACTACCAACTTCACCTCTCAGTCTCTATATTTCTTGTATATTGATTTGTAAAGAAAAAATTAAAATCTAATTGACAAAAGAAATACCTTTATCCCAAGCAAGACCAAGCCAAGATAGATCCTACAACACAGCTTCCTCAGATTTCCAAATAAACGGACGATTATTGATGTAGTGATCCATGACCTTAATGGCAGCCAAAATCACGAGCGAGAAAAAAGGTGATGAGGATGAGCTTTGGGTTTGATCGATGGTGAAATGAGGAAAATGCGAGCGAGAAAATTATAGGGAAAAAGGAAAAAGAAAAATGTGTGTGTGCGTACGTGCATGCGAGAAAGAGGGTTGGGGTAAAAGAGAGGAAAATAAGGAGGGGTGAGAAAAGAAAAAGAGAAAAAAATTGGGGACATAAAAAAATTTTGTTATAAAAATTTGATATGTGTATGGTGCAAAAAAGATAAAATACATGAAATTAAATTAATAGATAAATGAAAAAATTGTAAAGTAATTTTTATATTTTTTTCAATAAATAACAAAACAATTAATTTTAATATTAAATTAACTTTTCTTTTGAAAAAAATTCGTACTCTCATTGATGAAAAATAAGTTTCAAAAATAATGAATTACATCTCCTAGTTTATCTACCACACAACCCATCGTATTCTAAACACAAACTAGTTAGAAATTAAGACGACGATGAACGGTTTTAATTAGTTTTTGTTTTAAGTGTACTGAAATACGGTGGCCGGAAAATATGGTTCCAATTAATAATCACCTGGCATTTGCTTTTACTGATCCGAGAAAAAAAAAGACTGCATTGCTGATACTTCATGTTTATCACTAGTATTTTCCGCAAATAGGTCTATAATCATTTCAGATACCTCTTTTGTCATTCCATTTTTATTGCTCGATTCTTCGATACATAATTTCATGTCCTTTTGTTTTTCAGTTAAATCTTTTTAAAAATACAATCTCACTTTGTTTTTAAGTTAAATCTTGTTAAAAATACAATCTCACTTTGTTTTTAGCTTAAAAACAGCAATTTAGTTTATTACTTGTATATAAGTAAGTATTTTGAGAAATTTTAACGAAAATTTATCCTTATTGTTAATTATCTTTTTTATTTCTCTCTAGAAATTTTGAGGAAGATTGGTTTGGACGAGAGTACTTAATTTGCTTTTGCTCAACAGATGTTTTACAGCCTTTATCAACAGTTATGTCCAGATCACTTACATAAAATATTATATTTTTCCAATAATTGCGTTCAAGTTTTTAGTTGTTCAGTTTCTCTAATTTTCAATGAAAAAGAAGACAAAATCTTTGACCTTTTAACTTGTTATATCTAGGGACTGGTTTAATATGATTAGCTTTGACATTTTAACTTTAAAGATTATTTGGTTTAAAATGTAATGAGTTGGTATCACTCCAATAGAAATTTTGATGTTGTCACTATTTTGGTTTATTTATGTTCGAGTATGTATTATTGTTTCGATTCATATTCTTCACATTGAATACTGATTCAGAATTGTTTTCACAATTTTCAACTAAATCTTCGATTTGGTTTATACTAGCTCGTGAGTTTTGAGCCTTTAAAAGGTTAACCAAAGATGACACTTGAGTTGTAAGTGCTGTGATATCATTTACCTCATGCACTCTAACTACTCTTCTTGTGGTTGTCATTCTATCCATTGGTCATTGATAATTATTGCTAACCATTTTCTCAAGTAAATTATAAGTTTGATTGTAAGATTTGGCTAGCAAAGCTCCATTAGTAGATGCATCAACAATAGTTCTTGTTTGAGCATTGAAATCATTGTAAAAAGTCTTCATTTGAACTCAAGAAGAAATACCATAATGATGACACTTCCTTAACATTTCTTTGAATCTTTTCTATACTTTATATAAATATTCTCCTTCGTATTGTTCGTAGGAAGTAATATCATTCCTAAGCTTGACATTCTTTGTTGATGAGAAGTATTTCATCAAGAATTTCTTCATCAAACCATTCCAAGTTGTAATGGAATCAAATGGAAAAGAGTTTAGCCAAGCTCGAGTACAGTCGCGTAAAGAGTAAGGAAACAATCTAAGCTTAAATGCCTTATCGGTCACATCACTGAACTTAAATAAATCTACAACTATAATAAATAATATGAGATGAAGATGAGGATCCTCTGTTGGTAATCCGTTGAATTTTCTAATTATTTGTAGCATTTAAAATATCAATGGCTTTAACTCAAACTGATTAGCTTGAATATTTGGCTTTGTAATACTTGAATTCATCCATTCCAACGTAGGTTTTGTATATTCATCCATAGCTCTATCCCTATCATCTATCAAAAATATCTAATTATTCAAGTTTAGTTCATTATTGTTTATTTCAAATGGATTAGTCATTTTTTCTCCTTGGCTGTCAACTTGTTTTCTAATTAATCTCAAAGTACGTTTAACTTCAAGATCTAAAGGTAAGATTTCACCCTCACAAACTCTACTCATGCAATAGACTCAACTAACTATGTTTCTACAATACTAAAGGAGATGTCTAAATAAAAACTAAAAAAATAAAAATCAATTTTTTTTGTGTTTTTATATTTTTTGGAAGCAAAATTAAAATAACTAAAAGTAAATAGTAATAATTAATTAAATCATATTTGGTAACTAAGAAGATATATGAGAAAAATATCTATGAATACTTAATCCTTCAATTTTCTAAACATACGAATTGCTAAAATCTTCCCAATATAATTATCAATTAAGTACATAATCAATTGAATCTAACCTAGCATATAATACTCTTTCAAGTAAACTATACACTATTTAGTAATTAATTTAATCACACTCTCATGTCAATCAAATTGTATATTACTCATTAAGTTCATCAATTATGAATTACATACATAAAAATCATACATCTTTGTCTAGAAACTATGCATGTTATTTAATCAAGACGAATAATTAAATAATTCTCTCAAATTTATTTAATTGTCTCTATAGATAAATTGTTGGACAAATAATTAATAGCATAAAAAACAGATTAAATAATATAATTAAATTAAATTTATAATTGGAGTAAAATATTAGATCATCACATGGTGAAAGTTGGGTTCATAAGATCCATAGTTTAATAAATTAACTACACATAATTGCGTTCATAAAACTCATATTTTTCATAAAGAAAGACATAAAATTGATAAAGAAAAGAGTAAAAGAAGAAATAAAATCAATCTCTTGAATTGTAGTGCTAATCTCCTCTAAAATTTCCACCAAAATTGTATCTCTTCTTGAATTTTTTTTGTATTTATCTCTCTTTTTAGTTCCAAAAACTTACCAAAATTATGTTAATGGTAGCTCATTAGGGTTTGTGAGGTGATAAGAGGCTTAAATATAGCTTAGGTGTAATCTGGACTATCAGATCAATTTCAGATGAAAGGTTGAGATCAAAACAAGCAAAATGAATAGCGCCAACCAATTACAGCGTGTCACATGGCACACGAAATTTATTGGGTGAATTAGAATGCAACATATGGCAAGGGAGACTGGTCTAAGTCAACGCATGCTGAGTCAGCCCCACGCGTGGTAACATGATTTACGGTAATTGATGACGTGGCCCACAGGTGGAACGCGAGGAGTAATGGCATGACGAAACATGGTGTGAAGGTTTGATCACTCTCCGAACTTGGATTGAACATTGTGCTAACATTTGGCACATGCTACTTTGCTCCTCCCACACGAAAATCTACGATTCATTGTCTCTACTTGCATGGCATCCGCGTGGCTTATCCATTCAGCTCCTTTGCTTGCATGGCAGGCCACATGGTAGCTTCTAATTGGTCATGCGTTAAAAATTTATAAAAAATTCATAAAAATTATGAAAAAAAATCCCAAAAAATTACAAAAATTATATTTTCACCCTTTTTCACTTAAAAGTTTATATTTTAATAATTTTTGCCCAAAAATTATTATTTATTAAATAAAATAAGTAAATATTAAGTTAAAAAGTACACTAATGACTCTACTTTCATAGAGTCATCAACAGCTTCATCAGATTCCCACATAGATGGACGATTATTGGTGTACAGATCCATGACTTTAATGGCGGCCAAATTCATGAGCGAGGAAGAAGGCAACGAGGATGAGCTTAGGGTTTGATCAATTATGAGAAGAGGAAAATGCAGGCGTGGGAGAAAGAGGGTTGGAGTAAAAATAGGGAAATTGAGGGGGGAAACAAAGAGGGAAAAAATTGGGGACATTAAAAAATTGAAATAAATAAAAATTTGGTGTGTGTATGGTGTAAAAGAGATAAAATACATTAATTTAAATTAATAGATAAATGAAAAAATTGTAAAGTAATTTTTATATTTTTTTCAATAAATAACACACAAAATATATTATTTAATTTCGGTTTTTAAAATATTGAAAATCAACTCTATTATTTTAATTATGATTATGGTCATTTAATAATCATAATTATATAAGTTTCTTTATATTTAAATAATTATTGTAGTTTAAGGAAAAGGAGAAAATTGATTAAGTATGTCTATAGTCTTAATTTTTTAAAAAATCGAGACTAAATTTTGAGATAATGTATATATTTTGTATTAATGAATGCATTAAATTAGGAATTTTTCAGTTAACGAATCCCCAAAAGTGTATTAGTTATCTGAGAAATTATTTATTGATTCGGAAATATACTATTCTTGTTATAACAAACCAACTAATTTTAATATTAACCTAATTTTTCTTTTGAAAAAACTTCACAGAAGATATACATTAATCTTATTAATAAAAAATAAATTTCAAAAATAATGAATTACATTTCCTAGTTTATCTACCACACAACCCATCGTATTCTAAACACAAACTAGTTAGAAATTAAGACTTAAGACGACGATGAACGGTTTTAATTAGTTTTTGTTTTTAAGTGTACTGAAATACGGTGGCCGGAAAATATAGTTCCAGTTAATAATCACCTGCCATTTGCTTTTACTGATCTGAGAAAAAAAAAGACTGCATTGCTGATATTTCATGTTTATCACTAGTATTTTCCGCAAATAGGTCTATAATCATTTCAGATACCTCTTTTGTCATTCCATTTTTATTGTTCGATTCTTCGATACATCATTTCATGCATGTCCTTTTGTTTTTCAGTTAAATATTATTAGAAATACAATCTCATCACTTTGTTTTTAGCTTAAAAACAGCAATTTAGTTTATTACTTGTATATAATTAAGCAAGTATTTTAACGAAAATTTATCCTTATTGTTAATTAATTATCTTTTTTATGTCTCTCTAGAAAATTTTGAGGAAGCTTGGTTTGGACGAGAGTACTTAATTTGCTTTTGCTAGACAGATGTTTTACAGCCTTTATCAACAGTTATGTCCAGATTCCTTACATAAAATATTATATTTTTCCAATAATTGCTTTCAAGCTTTTAGTTGTTCAGTTTCTCTAATTTTCAATGAAAAATAAGACAAAATCTTTGACCTTTTTAACTTGTTATATTTATAGACTAGTTTAAAATGATTAGCTTTGACATTTTAACTTTAAAGATTATTTGGTTTAAAATGTAATGAGTTGTTAAAATCGATTTTAAGATGAAAGTATATATTTAAGAGATTGATATAAAATTAATAATTCATTTTCATAATTATTTTAGTATAAAAATACGAATATATTATTCATTATTTTTAAAATAATACAAATTTCATTAATTATTATTTTAATAGGATATTTGGTTGTTGCCCTTTTTTAAAAAAATTATTACATTTAATTTACAACTTATTGATTCTGAGTAACTCATCAACAATACTCTACTCTCTAAATAATGTAAGCAGTATTAGTAACATTATTAATTATATTCTCATTTTTATTTTGTATTATTATTCAAATAACATGTATAATTTTCTTAAAAATAAGTAAAATTTATACTTGATATTGGAATAATAATGTATGAAATTGTAACTCAATATCTTGAAGTTAACTTTACAATGAATGCCTGGGGTTTCAGTTATGAATAAGTACGTCAATATTAATTGCATTAAAAACAAATATTGCTTCTCTAACATGTTAAATGCAATATTTACGTTTATAAGTAGTAGAAGTAGTAGTAGTAGTAGTAATAGTAGTAGTTTAATACACTTCGAACCAGCCCCTACATTTAAATAACTCTTTTAACCCGGATTTACCTATTACACGGGTAAGAACGGCTCCCGAATACAGGTAAAAAATATGGTCAGTTAAACTCAGCAAAATGTGATTCTGTTTTCCTTTTAGGCAGCAGCGGCTGTTCTTAGCAATAATACTGGAGCATTCAAAAAAATTTCCTACTTTTAACTAAACACGTTTTGAGTTCTTTAATTTCTTATATTGATTTGACTTTTTAAGTAAATTCTTCTTTTTTGAAATAATACTTTCTGCTTCATCTTCGTATAACAGACTGAAAGCACTTGTAGAGTAATTCCTAGCTACAAAAATGTTTCAACCTGATATTTTCGAGTCGGATCAACATTTTCTGGATATGACCCATTTAAAGAACTTCGAGTTAAGTGAGCTTGGAAACCTCCGAGATGACGATTATGAGAATAAATCGGGTACTGAAATGGATACCATATCTGGTGATGACCAAGACCCGAATCAACGACCCAAAAAGAAACCTTATCATCGCCATACACAGCGCCAAATCCAGGAAATGGAAGCGTAAGTTTAATTTAGTTTTAAAAAATTATCCATAAATTTTTTCATATTCTAAACTTTTTTTGTGTTCTTATTATTTTATGCTTTTAACTTTTTTTTCTTCACTGTTTATTCCCTTAATTTTTTTTTAAAAATATTATTTAATCCCCTTATTATTTTATGCTTTTAAAATTTATCTTAAATTTATAAAAATTAAAAATAAAGTAACAAAAATAAACTAATATATAAAATGACTCCATCATAAAAAAAAAATTAATAATAAGATTATTAATGATCTCGTTTATTGGATATTTTTTAAGAGTATTAATTCTTGATCTTTGTACAAATCCGTACTGAATTAATTGGCAGTTATTTTTCTTTATAAATAATAATACTTGGAATCTGTTCATTCTTGATCTTTGAAAATCTTCCAGTTCTTTTGTCTGGTTATTCATCTTCATGGTTTTTTGAACTTGATTTCGTCTCTCAGATTCTTTAAAGAATGTCCTCACCCAGACGACAAGCAAAGGAAGGAACTGAGTCGTGAGTTAGGACTAGAGCCATTGCAAGTCAAGTTTTGGTTCCAAAACAAGCGCACCCAAATGAAAGTATTAATCTATATATAATCATATCTCTTAGTATTATATTGAACTGATGATTAAATCTATATATAAATCATGTGCTTTAATTTTCGTTGTAATTAAATATGAAAAGATTGGGTATATATGGTGGTATATTTTTGTATGTTTATTTAATGACTCAAACGGTACGTTGAAATATACAGGCCCAACAAGAACGTCATGAAAATTCAACTCTTAAGGCCGAGCTCGATAAGCTTCGAGCCGAGAATCATAGGTTTAAAGAAGCACTGAGCAATGCATCTTGCCCAAACTGTGGAGGCCCACCTGCTCTCGGTGAAATGTCTTTTGACGAACAACAATTAAGAATTGAAAATACCCGTTTACTAGAAGAAGTACAATTTTATTATTCTCTTTCTCTTTTCTTTAAAAAAGAAAAATTATATTCACGAATTTATATATATATTTTAATTTAATATAAAATATATTTGTTTCTTGTGCTAATACAGATTGATAGGATATCTGGGATTGCTGCAAAATATGTGGGGAAGCCTTTATTGAGTTCATATCCTAATTTATTAGCACATGATTCTTCGCGTTCGTTGGATGTTGGAGTTGGAAAATATTGGGAAAAATCAGGTAGTGATCTTCTGAGGTCGGTTACAGTGCCTACCGAAGCAGATAAGCCAATGATTGTTGAGCTCGCTGTAACAGCGATGGAAGAACTTATGAAAATGGCTAATGCTGGTGAACCCCTTTGGATACATAGTGACATTAATTCCACTGATATACTTAACGAAGAAGAATACTTCAGAAATTTCCATCGTCCTAAACCTTTGGGCTTTAAATCGGAAGCTTCTAGAGAATCTGCTGTTGTCATAATGAATCATAGTAATCTTGTTGAGATTCTTATGGATGTGGTAATTTTTTTAATAAATTACCTTTTCTTCCTTTAATTAATTAACAACTTTATCTATTTAACTAAATTTCATTATTTTATTTTATTTTTTGGTTTACAGAAACAATGGTCTAAGGTATTTTGTGGTATTGTCTCGAGAGCAATTACGATTGATGTTCTGTCAACTGGAGTAGCAGGGAATTATAATGGTGCCTTACAAGTGGTGTGTGTTTATACTTTATATATACTTAACTAAATTACTTTTCTTTTCTTTTTTTTTGCTATGAAACATATTGTTTAATTTTTTTTATTTTTTATTTTTAAAAGCTAACAGCTGAATTCCAAGTACCCTCACCACTGGTACCAACTAGAGAAAATTACTTGGTGAGGTACTGTAAAAGACATCCAGATGGAACTTGGGCTGTGGTTGATGTTTCTTTGGATAATTTACGTCCAAATTCTATGTCTAGAAGTCGAAGAAGGCCTTCCGGTTGCTTAATCCAAGAACTACCTTATGGTTATTCAAAGGCAATCATTCATATCTTTTTATTTTAATAAATATTATGTCAAATATAATTAAGCCCGGCCCCCCTTTTTAAAAAAATTGTTTTAATTACGAAATTTCAGGTTACATGGGTTGAACATGTGGAAATGGATGATAAAGGTGTTCATAACATATACAGATCACTTGTTAATTCTAGTCTAGCATTTGGAGCAAAACGTTGGGTTGCAACACTTGATCGACATTGTGAACGTCTTGCAAACTTTATGGCCAATCATATTCCAACAGGAGAACTCTGTGGTACTTTTAATTTCAATAATTAATGAAATTCTTTTTGTTAATTAGTTATATATTAAATTTGGGTTTGATTTATACGTACAGTGATAACAAGCCCAGAAGGAAGGAAGAGTATGTTGAAATTAGCAGAAAGAATGGTAATGAGCTTTTGTACGGGAGTGGGTGCTTCAACCGCACTTGCTTGGACTCCATTATCAGCAGCAGGTTCTGATGATGTTAGAGTCATGACAAGAAAGAGTATGGATGATCCAGGCAGACCTCCTGGTATTGTGCTCAGTGCTGCTACTTCTTTTTGGCTTCCTGATTCTCCTAAGCGGCTTTTTGATTTCCTCCGTGACCACAACTCCAGGAGTAAGGTATACAAATTCAATTTTTTTATTATTTGAAACTGTCCACCATCTGTTTGTATATATGTCTCAAAGAAATTTTGTGTGCGCAAATTAAACAGACCAATTGTCCCCTACCTGTTTGTATGTATGTCTCAAAGAAAGTTTGTGTGTACAAATATACCCTTACCAATTCTAATTGCTGCTTTGCAATTTGTTACTTTATAATGTTTGTGTGACAGTGGGATATACTTTCAAATGGTGGCTTAGCTCAAGAGATGGCACATATAGCTAATGGTCGTGATCCAGGAAACTGCGTTTCTTTACTTCGCATAAACGTGAGTAAAGAATGTCTATATATAATTGATAATACCATATTGTATGTGAGCAATTTTATTGATTTATGTTATGGCAATAATGTAGAGTGTGAATTCGAGCCAGAGCAACATGTTGATACTGCAAGAGAGTTGTACTGATACCACAGGTTCGTATGTCATATATGCACCGGTTGATATTTTAGCTATGAATGTGGTATTAAGTGGCAGAGACCCCGATTATGTTGCGCTCCTTCCATCGGGTTTCGCCATCCTTCCTGATGGCCCACCGGGGTTGATCAATGGAGCAGCAGGAACTCTTGAGGGTGGATCTAGTGGCTCTCTTTTAACGGTTGCTTTTCAAATATTGGTTGATTCAACTCCTACAGCAAAACTCTCTATTGGATCTGTGGCTACTGTTAACAATCTAATTAAGTGCACGGTTCAAAGAATAAGAAATGCTGTTGCTTGTGATAATTAACCCTTGACTCTAAATCTTACATTTGGTAAGAGGGCATTTGAACATTGATTCTTACATATTAGAAAATAAGTCTTTTGTTTTTTCTTTTGTTGTATTAATGTTGTTCATTCTGAATTTTGTTTTAGGGTTAAGTAGTTAGTGTACCCTCGTAATTGTATTAACTCCTAGTTCACCCCAATTAATTAATTAATTAAGTAGTTGGAATTTTGTGATCAACTTTAACAATTAATATTCTCTTAATTGGGTCCTTTTTTTTTTTTTACCAAATATATATTCTTCATAATGAACTTAGTTTCACATTGGTGTTTTAACGTACGTTCGAAAACGAGATAAATATGGAAATTCTAGTTAAATAACAATGACATTGAAATTTTAGTAGAATGGGATGGTTTAAATGTATGCTTAAAACTGAAACTAACTATATGCAACTAGAAAGAATCACAGAAGAAGAATGCTAGAGAAAGTGTACGTAGCACGGATTGCATATGAGTCTTATGACATCCTATCCACAGGACGTGCATGTACGATTCGAAGTTTCTAATGATAATACTTGCTGGTATGCAAAGGAAGATTTTGAACATGTATATCATTTTTGAAATGAGTAAATGAATACTTATTTAGGATGACCTGTTGATTCATCTTAATCAAAACAAAATGAGAATAATAAGAGCAATAAAGAAAGAGAGGGGAAAAAAAAGTAGTTTTATCTCTCTCCTATTGTTTTTCTCGTGTCCACGTACCATTTTAACTTGGATCAGGACTGACAACTAACTTTTACCAAGTAAATCATCATTATTTAATGGAGGAGAGTTTTTTTATATATAATAAAAATAGACATAATGGATAATAAAAGTTAAATAATTATTTAATTTATATAGTTTAGTTTTATAATTATTGGATTAATTATTAGATATTTTATATTTTTTTAAAATAAATATTTTAATAATATAATTTTTGAATAGATTACCTATAATCTCTTTATTTATGAAAACTATATAATATAAGTCCTTATTTTTTTATAATATTAATAGACTAAAAATAATAATTTTAATAAATTATAGAATTAAAATTACTTATTTTTTATAATAATAAAATTAATAATGTCTAATTCATAAGGTATGTCACTAAAGTCCTTATTTTTACAAAAAAATTATATGATTTTTAATGACTATTTCAATAATTATGGAACTAATGTACTCATTTAGTAATAATTACATAATTTTTATAACATTTTTTCTATTAAAATAATATCATTAAATCTTATAATTATAAAAATAATATATTTTATGTTTAATTTATATATTTTTATTATAAGTAAATATCCCTAAAGTTCTAAAGATTTACTCAAATAGGAAAGATGTTCTAATTAATTTGTTTTGGAACAATTAATTACTTTTAGATATGATTTAATATAAAAAAAACTTGTAATTCTAATAAATACTTACCTAAAAACTTAAATTAATACTAAAAAAATATACAACAACTTCATGAGTAAAAATAAAAAATAAAAAATATTTTTAAATATAATAAAATATAAAATAATACAAAGAAAAAAAAAATATAATGATTGACCTTTCCTTACCCAATATAGCTAAAGAAATATAATAACAAAAAATTAAATATAGATCAAAATAATAAATTATGGACTTCTTTCGTGAAAAAAATAATTCTATTTTTAACAATTAAAATAGTTGATTCTTGATGATAATCATAAATAATGAATTAAGACTGCAACAACTTAGTTAAAAAAAAATAGTAAAAAGATCAAAATGGAGAGAAATAAAGAAAATTATATTTTAAGGGTTAAAAATGAGAAATTCTTATATATCATAGAAGTATTGATATGTGATATAACGGTTTTATTAACACTATATTTTTATAAAAAAGATAAAAGTGTAAGAGGTATGAAATGAATCAAATTAATACTACAACATATGGTATATAATATTTTCTATAGAAAGAGAAAGAGAAAGAAAAATTAAAATATACGTATATAAGAGGAAGAAACGGTACATGGGTAAACAAAATTATGCTTTATTTTATTTCTTAAACTTTATTTTATTTCTTAAACTTTATTTTATTAACAAAGTTTTTTTATATTTATTTAAAACATAAATTTTTATTTTAATTATTTTATTTTTTATTTTTATTTTAATATTAAAAGATTACATATTTATTATTTTTAATTATTATTCAATCAAAGAGTGTAAAAATAGTGTTTAATGATATTATTTTTAAATTTAAAACTTCTTTGATCTTTGAGCAAATTTAGAAGGTGTTATTGATATTTATTATTTTTATTATTAAAAAAATATATTATATCATTTCATATTTAACGTTATTAAGTTAAACATAGTTTAAATTAAATTTTAATTATTTATATTCGTTTAATATTTTATCTTTAATAATTAACATATATTTGATGTTATTAAGTGTTATTTTTATTATTATAAAATTTATAAAAAAATATATATGAGACTGATTTTACTACGTGGGCATGAGATTTTTTTTTTTAATCTTTTGATAAAATTCCAAAATTAATGATCGAGAATAAACCGAAACATACTGTAAGTTATAACACAGTCCACAAGTGTTTCCCTTCAGCAAACTCCAAGATAGTTAGGGAATATTTGATCGCATAACTACAAAATAATTTTTAAATCATAATTTAAAAAAAATTAGGAGTTTGATCGGTGTTATTAAAAACATTTGTTAAAATATGGTTAAATATTTGTAAATAATGTTATAATTTCATTAAATATGTTTTGATAATAAAAAATATTCTTATCATTAAGTATCATTTGCCTATATTTAATAATATTAAATAACTTAAGCAAAAAAATCTTTCAAAATCTAACATTTTTTTAAATTAATTTTTTATTTTTAAAAAAAGTAATTTTTAAATTATGCATTCAAACAAACCTTCCAAAATCAAACATTTTTTTAATGGAATGAAAATTTATTTGATCATAAGAATAAATGAGATAGTTTTTAATATAATTGTATTCGAATTAAATTATAAAATCTATATTTAAATTATTATGGTTCGGGGTGATTTTTTATACACGAATAACGGATTAGAGCAATTATTAAAAAATAATTGAAAAAAACTGTTTTTTTAAATATTTTAAAAAAAATTCTTAATAAATTTTAATTATTAATTAATATATAATTTAATTTAATAAATATAATTAATTTTTAACTTACATGGTACCATTATCGATATAATCATACCCAAACTATATCCGTTATTTCATGTTTAATTTTTATTTAAAATTTATACAGCAAAACAAATTTGCGTTTCTTTTTTTACATTCCTACTTGGTCTGGAACTAAATATGTAGGGTCACATTAGTTAATATCTTTATCTAAAAACTGTAGCCGTAGGCGAACTACACGGGAAGGGGCTGGAGGTCACGAATATATTTATGTAGCAATCAAATGTAAGGATTATCCTTTCCACGTCAGATCTAGCTAACAAAAAAATATAATAACAAAAAATTAAATATAGATCAAAATTATAAATTTATTTTATTAAAATATTAATTCTACTTTTAACAAAAACAGTTGTTGATTCTCGATAATAATGATTAAGATTGCAATAATTTAATTAAAAAAGAGTAACACAAATATCAAAATGTAGATATATATATATGAAGGGTTAAAAAGAAGAAATTATTACATACAATAATACAACTATTTTTACATATAATATCTGTATCTATTCGATGTATAAATCTATCCAATTGTTTTATTATTATAAGTTTTTTTTTTATATATTTTATAAAAAATATTATATGAGACTGATTTTACTACGTGAGCATGATATATTTTTCTTTAAATATTGTTCGATAAAATTCCAAAATTAATGATTGAGAATGAACCGAAACATAGTGTATGTTATATAACAAAGTCCCCAAGTGTTTCTCTTCAGTTCGGCAAACTCAGAGATAAGTAGGAAACGAAATGTGTAGGGTCACATTTGTTAATATCTTTATCTATAGTTGTAGGCCAATTAACTACTGCATGGTATTAAAGAAAGTGTTGTTGAGGCCATTCAATATGCATTAAGAAATATTTCAGTTTGGCCCTAAAATTAGGTGATGTCTTTCATTGCTATATCAGACGCACATGCGCTATACTGTGAAATGTCTCATATTATTATTTCTAGAATCACAAATCCTCTTATCGTCGTACAGAGGAATTTATAGTCTCTGAGTATTGCAGCTTTTGCATCTAATACTCTGAATTTTTTTCTGGTTGTTATTTATTATTTTTAAAATATATTTTTAATTAATTAAATTATTTTTATTTTTAAATGTTTTGAGTATTTATATTTTTTTTTTAAATATCATATTAATTTTTAATTTTATTGATACGAAATATCACGTTATTATATTTATTTAATGTAAATTTTATAAATCGATAAAAATATTCTTAAAATGAATTTAATTAACATAGAAAGATTATAAAAAATTTAAAAAAATATATATGTGAAAATAATCTCATCCTATAAGAATTTTTTATTATTTAAATCCCATTTTTTTGTTCTGACCTTAATGCTTTAATTTAGTTTTTCTTTCCCCTTTCCTTTCTTCATGTAGGTAGTTAGAATTTATGTTGTGGTAACTGCACGTACAATCTAGATATTGTTAAATAATGTAGAAAAGTTCATAGTAGATATTATAAAAAATTAACAAAATTCAATATTTTTAGATATTTAACTACGGGATAAAATGGAAGAAATTCAATAACATATATACTATAATAAATATGTAAGAAAATCAAGTATATGAAAACATAGATAGAATCAAATATTATATACTATAAATAATAATTAATAATTATATAAATAACAATAAATCAAGTATGAAGACAATTTTTAATTTTTTTAAGAAACTATATTTATATTAAGAAAATTGAACCGGTAAATTTTACTAAAAGATATTAAATATTTATCATTTTATTAGAATTTTTAATATAGTTAGTAAAAATGTAAAAAATATATGAAAAATATAAATAAAAACATAAAATTTTAAATAATAAACTTGAGAAGAGATATTGTAATATATTTCCGTAAAATGTAGAAACATAATTATAAATACAAGACTTAAGTGTGGCTACATCCCTGCTCTCTTATTTCCCTAATCTATTGGCATCCAACTTAACTATTAATTCTAGGTATTGTTCATATGACTAATTGGCTAATTAACTTCAGATTTTACAGTGCATATATACAAACAAAGATGGCCTTCATTCAGATTTTACAGTGCATACAAACCCTAATTTAACCCTTTAACTATCTGTAAAACAAAATAACACACCAAACATATATAGGGAATTCCAATTATATGCAAGGACATGCATGTAATTACATTCTAATCAAGATAATGTATATAAACTAATTAATATCTATCCACTAAAATTTTATTACCAAATTTCAATGCATTATATTTATAAAAAAATTCATATATAGCTCTCCTAGTTGTTTAATTTAAAAAAAAAAACAATAAACTTCTCAGTTTTCATTTAAGCGTATTGCATGCCTTACGTATATTCTTATTAAAGCCGTTACGTACACTGTCACCAGAACAGTCGAAGATGATAATACATCATGGGCATCTACTCTTTAATTTCCAACCAAACAAAATTAAATTTCACTGACACAAAATAAAATTTTGAAAATTTTGACAGAAATTTTGATATTTTCAGTCAATTTCTTCTAAATTTTTGGCAAATTTTGATAACTTTATATCGTATTTTTTCTAAAATTTAACACTGGAATTTGTATCCTTGATGAGAATAAATTGATAATTGAAAAAAAAAAAAACACTTTATATTATGCGAAAGAAAGGAATGAGAAAAAGAATACCAATAATGCCTTGTCGATGTGAAAGAAGAAGGAAGCAGGTAGCAAAGGGAGTAATTGAGAATGCATTAATAGCAATTGACAGGAGAGTTAACGGACTTCTCATCGTCTCTCTTCTATATAATCTCTGAATAATCAGACACTGCGGACTGTGGTACTGACTACTCATATATATATATATATATATAACTTGTTAGGTAGCGTATACCGTTGTGTCTTTTATTCGGTTGTTCAAGAGATAGAAAAAGGAAGTAAAGGTAGTTATTTATTATTTACAGTTGATGATATGGCAACCCTGTTATTTCTTTTTTTTTTTTTAAATATATCACGTTATAATTTATGTGTTAATTTTTTATTAACTGTAATTATTTAAATTTGATTATATTTATCGATGATATTATAACAAAATATTTATAATTTATAACAAACTTATAATAAATAAGTTTTTTTTATAAAAATAAGAGTTATTTTATATTAGTTAAAATTGGATACATGATTAAACTAAACAATTATCTAACTTACCATATTTTTAATCTACCGATGATCCCATTCAATGGATCCAAATTTGACAAAATTTAAAGATTCTTAGTTTTTAGTTGAATATATGTTCAATGTTGTATGTGAAACTGTATGTTCGTTATAATCCGTTATAGTAATATGGTGATCAAATTCAAATCTCGTTTAATTAATCATTTTTTCATTTAAAATAATTTGAACATGAAAGATTATTCAATAATATAATAAATGCATATTGTATTCCCAACACGGTTATAATATAATATTTAATTAATATTAATATGTATTTGAGTAATTGATTAGGCATATTTTCTATGCATTTATTCATATACTTGATTTGACAATTTCAACTCTATTCTATAAAATTAGACTGATATTTTCAAAATATAATCCCTAGTTTTTAATTGGGTATATATCAAACGTTGTCGTGTCTAGTTGAATATAAGACATCTATCCAAAGGTGTAATATATTATTAAGGATAAAATTAATATTTTTAGATTATATGCAAGTGAGGTATCCAAACTAGATTACAAATAATAAATAGGCTCATTTCAACCTATTTTTCTAAAATTAACATCTTTAAAATTTGTAACTATAAAATTAGCATTTATTATATTCACCTTATATATTTTCACTATTAAAAAAATTTAGTAATTCATTTTATTTTAAAAGTCATTGAAATTGAACTATGGTCATTTAGGTCCGTTTAATTTTGAACATCGTTCAATTGAATCATGTTTAATATTATTTTAGTGTTATTTTTATTGTTATAAATTTTAAGGATATTATTTTTTTATAATTTTTCTTTTTTGAATTTAATTGTATAGTATAACTCCTTTTATAAATAGAATTTTATTTTTAACTTTCATCCATGCGTTACATATATGTTATTTTTCATATAACATAAAAAATATATGTTTTTTACATTTTAAAAAATGCAGTGAAAATATGTTTTTTTATATCATAAAAACATATATTTTTTAATAATAAGCTAAATAAGGAATATGCTACGGAGATTTCAACCTAATTGGGATGTCTTGGTATGCATACTGAGGCATGTCACCTATAATTTTTTATTAAAAAAGAAAATATTTTTAAAATAAATTTATTTCATATAATTATGTGGATCCAAATGAATTATTTAATTACCATCTACTTTAACATATTTGGTCCTTGAGCCTACTATATTAAATTAATAATTGTTTTTGAAGCATCTATCACAAAATGACAATAAATTTCTATATATATGATTCTTGCATGATGCATTGGATTACGAGCAACATGAAAGACAATAATGTTATCACGGACCATCTTAGGCAGACCACTAAGCTTATTACCCAACTCTTGCAATAAGAATGTAATACATACCACCTCAATTTTTCCCCCTATGAGTGAACGATATACAACCTCAATTGAAGAACGTGATACAACACATTGCTTAAAATTAACCCCTAAAAAACATATAATAGCCATTAACACTTTGTCTATCATTAGAACAAGACACTCAATCTGAATCAATATAGCCAACTAAATCCAAACTATGTCGTATACAAAGCATAAGACCAACTGTAGAAGAACCTTTAAGGTATCGAAGAACACAACGCACATTAGTAGGTTGATGAAGACACTGGCATAGTTAAGCAACATCAAAGTCTATGATGACACAAAATTTCAATGCACCAACTAAAATTTCATAAGGGGTAGAAGCATTCCATCAGTTTTACTAAGAACACAACCTGACTTCATGGAAGAAGAAGAAAATTTGGAAGATTACAAAACTTGCCTTTTGTAACAACTTAGTTGCATGTTTGGATTGGCTTAGATACAAATTAGCACCTATGTAACAACTTAGTTACATATTTGGATTGACTTGGATACAAACCAACACCCATGGAACTACATCAACTCCAAGGAAAAACTTAAGAGATCCTTAAGTCTTTTAAGGCAAATTTGTCGTGCAACTGAAAAGCATCTAAACTAAATAACATTATAGATCTATTGCATCAACTCTTGGTGTTGACAAAACCCCAAGCAAGTAAGCATTGCTAACTTACAGAACCTAGTGGGATGCAAAGGATCCTCAAAACCACAAGGTTGCCTCATGTATATAGCCTCATCTAAATATCCATTCAAAAAAGCATTATTGATATCTAATTGACAAATTTTCCAGCCAAAAAACAAAGCAATGGAAAAAATTATGTTCACTGAAGTAATTTTAATTACTGTAATGAATGTTTCGGTAAAATCCAAACCAAGGGTAAGTATTCTTGAGTTACAAGATGTGCCTTGTATTTATCCAATGTATCATCTGCCTTTTTTCTTGGTTCTAAACACCTAATGGTTTCCAATGACCTTTGCATAAGGAGATAGATCTACCAAACTCCAAGTACCATCTTTAACCAAAGCTCTAAACTCAATTTTTGTAGCTTCTCTCCACTTAAGAAATAAACAAGCTTTATTGGATGTTTTACATGTGTTTAAGAATGGTATAATTGCATAAAACACTTTGGGTTTTGAATGGCCAGTTCTTGATCTAATGAGCATTGGATGCATATTAAAAGAAGAGTCAGGAGGTGGTAGAACCATCTCAAGAGAAATTTCTAGAACATATGATACCACACTAGAAACACTGAAAAAATAAGGCACCAAAGCACCAAAAACACACATAAAGAAATAGATGAAGTAAAAGTATGCGAGGAAGTGGTGTAAGATGGAAAAAGAGGAAGTAAAGACTGAGAAAGGGAATGAGAAATAGGTGAAGTAGAAGCAACTACTAGAGATGACTAACAGGAAACACTAATAAAGAAACTGGCTTGAATGCTATATAACAAAAAAGCAATTGGGAGCACAAAGATACTAATTGGTAAGTGAGTGAGACTTGAAACTAACACAAGTTAAGAAATGGGAGAGATACTTAACACTAATATAGGCTTAACAAACTGAGCTAAAGGCATAAAAGGTGCACCAGAGGTGTTAGAAAAATAAGGAAACATTGAAGAAGGCATATGCAACCATAGAGGCATACGAACCAAAGAGTTTGACTTTGATGTATTTGAAGAAATAGACATCTGAGACAAGCTATCAATAGGAAACTCTTGTTTAGAGAAAACAACATGTCTATTGACCAATAGTTTCTTTGTGTTAATGTACAAACACATATAACTACATTGGTTAGAAGCATAGCCTAAAAAGGTGCAGACATAAGAACGTGCTTACAACTCATTTTTAGCAAAGGTGATGAGAATGACAAACCATTATAAATTCTAAATGGACCTATCACAAGATCAAAAATAAAGCAACTCAAGTAAGTATTTAATGGACTTAATCAATAGTTGAATCATAATCAACGAGTGCCCCAAATGGAGTACAAGGCATGGAAAGAGTCAGTTAATAAAATTAAAGCAATTTTGGATTTTAAAGGCACGCCACGATGTAGGTTCAATATGAGCCGTAATATGATACCCACTGAATCAGATGGAATTTAAGTAGAATTATACATGTTATGACACAAAAAAGGAAACCACGGCCTAACTCTTTCTAATTTTAATCAACTCACTAGTCCCCATACCACAACGCGATATAGATTTCTGGCCATCACAGTCCACGTAGTTTTATTTTCTTGCATGTAATGACCCAATACTGGATACTTCTTTCCTTTTATAGTTTGTCTTGTATCCTATATATATATATATAGTGCCACCAACTAAGAAAATAATTACCTTAGATATTTAATACATTTTAAGATAATATCAAAGTTTAGATCTTTAATGCTCTTTCATTTCTTTATGAACTGATTTATCAAGGGATTTGCAAACCTTGTGGCAGCATATCATTTTTGCAACTTTAGATTTATTTTGAGTTTTTGGTTATTTGATTTTTTTCATATTTTTTTTGTTATTCTTTTGTTTATTTAATATTGGGTTTTCTGTCATAGAGGTAAAATACAAAATTGATAAATTCAATGATAAGAATGAATTCAGTCTCTAGAAAATGAAGATACTGGCCGTATTAGTTAAAGAAGGCTCGTTAAGACACTTGAAGGCAAGGATAAATTGTCAAATAAATTGACTGGTGAAGAAAAAGATGTATTGATGAAAAATTCTCTCAATTTAATTCAATTATCTTGATCAGATGAGGTATTACGCAAGGTTAGCGATGAGGAATAGTTTGCTGGGTTATGGCTTAAATTGGAGAATTTGTATATGACCAAGTCGTTTATATTTGAAGTAGTATTTGTATACATTTAGAATGTCAGAAGGTATACCTTTACACGATCACCTTGATGAATTTACTAAAATTATTCGTGATCTAAAAAATGGTGGTGTTAAAATTGATGGTGAGGATCGGGCCCTAGTTTTATTATATTCTTTACCTTATTCATTTGAACATTTTGTTGATACCATGCTCTATTAACGAGACACTATTTCTTTGAAGGATGTCAAAATAGCATTGAATTCTAGAGAGTTGAAGAAAAAAGTGTCTATAAGAAACAATGATAATAGCATGGTTTATTTGTCAGAAGTAGAAATCAAGAAAAAAACTCAAAAAATAATAGAGGCAAGTCTAGATCCAAATCTAGAAAACGAAAGGATAAATGCAACTATTGCCATCAAGAAGGGCATTGGAAAGTAAATTGTCTGAAACTCAAAGGTAAAGGAAAATCTACCATAATGTTTTCTGGTACTAATGATGTTGCTAGTGTTGCATATAGTTCTGGTTTCAATGGTGAAAATTTTCTATTAGTATATATTGGTTCTCTTGGAGATGTTTGGATTCTTGATTCAGGTTGCACTTACCATATGCGCCCTAGTAGGAACTGGTTTGCTTCTTACCAGTCTATTGATGTGGGAGTTGTCTTGATGGGAAACAATGTGTTTTGTAAGGTCATTGGTATTGGTACTGTCCGAATTAAGATGCATAATGGTATTGTTAGAACTTTAATAGATGTTCATTGTTGCGTGTTTTTCAACACACGAACTCGTGCAAGCATACACGGTCACAAGTAATAAAGATTTGTAAGTAAAGATCGATCCCACGAGGATTTGTTACTATAGTTTGTCGAGTACTAAAATTGTATCTCTCTGATTTTATCCAAAACAATCGTTGGTTAATAAAAAAGTAAAATAAGAAAATAAAAGAAATCTAGGATTGCAATTTTTCACCAAACTAATCCACTCAAATCATATTATTTTCTTTTGATTTATATTTTTTAGTACATTTAATTTGTCAATCGAAAACTTTTTTTTTATTATTCATACATCTCTTTCGAGCTCCGTATAAACACACCTCGTTAAATTAATTTACTATATCTCTATGAAAATTAAATTTATCGAGATTCATTACGTTCTAAGTTTTCAAATGGCCACACATACAATTAGGGTATATCTCTATCCTTCATCATACATGTCATTCTATTTACGAGCAATACACACACAAATGCCTTTCTCAAGTTTATTCATGTGCCACGGATCGTTTTGATAAGATTCGTAAATAATCAAAAAGCATTAAGAACAAAATAGAACGAACAAATCGAACGTCTTATAAATCTATCAAAAATAATTAAAATTAAAGCTTCATAAATTTAGATTAAATGCAACCCTAGAAAAATTAAATTACTTCATAAAATTAAAATAAAAATTATAACAACTACAGAAAAATTAGAAGAAGCAGAAATAAAATTAAAACATAACTTAAAACAAATATTTGGCACACGCAAAACACAACAAAAGTCAAAAATGGCTTCTACGTGTTTTGCCGTCCAACACACAAACACAATAAAAATTACAAACTGAAAAAACTAAAACACACTAAAAACTTTCGAAATTAAAACAAAAACTCTAATCCAAAAACTCTACTCCAACCAAAACTTTACTCCAACCAAACTTTTTTACAACTAAAAACTATCTCCTATTTATAGCAAAAAAATACATTAATAAAATATTAAATAAAAATCTACGCGGGGGACAAAATGGTGTGGCGAAAATTATAAATTAAACGCGTGGGGGACAAAAATTGTATCGAAAATGGGATCGAAAAAGTGGGTGGAACGCTGCGCGTTTCTATTTTAATTTTCTTCCACGCTGCCACGTGTCGCGTTCTGATTCGCGGACACAATTAGTGGGACACGTGGCAGCGTCTCATTCGTTGAGGGGAAACGGGCGCACGATGAATGGTCGCACGGGAGCCAACGGCTACAACACGGGCTTTGATCCAGCGCGGTCGCGCTCATTGTAACACGCCACGTGTCGGAGTATGATTTGCTGAAATATTAAGTGCAACACGTGGCAGACTCTCGTTCGCGTAAAAACCGGGCTCATGTGGATTAACCGCACTGGAAAAGGGGCGCGAAAGTGGGAGACAGGTCTGCGCGGCGTCAGACGGTGGGTCCCACACTGCACGCCGGCCTGCACGGCAGGTGGGCCCCACTCGGGCACCGAGCCGCACGAAAGAGAATTTCCCTGCATCCACTCTCCTCTGTCGGGTTGAAGTGCACGCGCGCATCTGAACCGTTTATGCGTTGATCTGACGGTCCACGATGGACGCGTGGATGATGACGCGTGTATTTCCTCTCCTGCACGAATATTAAACTTTATTTAATTATATTTTGACCCACAAATTAAATTCAAATTACATTTTAAACTTTCTTTAATTACAGTTTACCCCTTTTCTAATATTAAATTAAATTTTTCAACTTTTAATAATTACGATTAAGCCCAAATTCAAATTTAATTTGTATTTTCAACTTTTATAAATTGTAATTAAGAACCCTAATATTTGAAATTACATTTGTGGACAAAAATTTGAAATTAATAACGTTTTCGATACAATTTATTTATTTTTCTTATAATATATAAAAAACAGTAAATACTAATTTATTAATCGAAAATTAACTAAAAACATCAAGAACATAGCAATTATAATTAATAAAATAGGTGAAAATAACTATATAAAATACAGTTATCAACACCCCCAAACTTAAGTTTTTGCTAGTCCTCGAGCAAAAGGAAGGAAATAAAACAAAGATAACTGCATTTAAAATAGTGATTTACAAAATATTTCTTTTGTCTTTCGAAATTACATAGCTCAAAAAAAATAAAAGAATTTTCTCTAAACATCAAAATTAATTTAAAAGTATATCACATTTTCACAACGAATTTTAGGGCGTGTGTGAAGTCTTTTCATATTTCATCACATGCAATCCGGATCAGTTTATACAAATATAAAATCAAACAAATTGTCATGAAATCACAAATCTCATAAGTTTATTTTTTATTTCTCTCTCCACTAATGTAGACAAACACAAAACACAAAATCAATAGGACTTTATAAAGCTTGTAATGTATGGCTTAGGTAAGTGTAGGATAAAGAATAATATTTAGCTTAACTTTTCCCGAGCATAACATTTCAGGATTGAAAAAGATAATTCTATCATCTTAATAATTATTTCCCAATTTGGGATTCCTCATCACATACAATAACTATATTTTTTTTTTTCAGATTCTATTTTTTTTAGAATCTTTTTTTTTTTCATCATCCTCTTTTTTTTTCTCTTTTCTTTTTTTTCTTTTTTTTTTCAGTAACCCTTTTTTTTCGATATATCCTTCAACATTTACTAACAATTGTCACATGTTAGTGAGATAAGAACAATAGGTATATCTACACATATATATATATTTTTTAGATAGGCTTTTGAAATGAGAAAAATATATATGTAAACTTTGAAGCTCAAAAGGGGTATACTATGGATAATGTATGTCAAGGTAGATAGAAAGGCTCAAACGATCCAAAGATGGCCTAAATCATTTTCTTAGTTACATGTCATCTATAATTTCGCCTCGAGAGAAAATCAAACAAATTCTAAAAACTGTGACACCACAAAAATCAATCCAATTCCATACTCACATAAACCTTCTCTAAATTATCATAGCAACTCAAAAATCAAGACTAGTGCTCATGAATATTTATTCTTGTAAAAACGAAACATACGTAAAAATTATTTATCACTTAGACAATATTCAAATTTTTCAAAGAATTATGCATCATTTAAATACAAGAAATCAAAATAAATCACTATTCATAGCAAAATATCTTCAATCAACCAAACAAAAAAAAAATTCACAAGCGATAACATCCAGAAAGTATTTCAATTAGGTTTAATATATCCACCACCCCCAAACTTAATATACACATTGTCCTCAATGTGTGAAAGTTAAAGAACATATGAGATGGGTTTAAAGAAACTTCCTGGTTTGTTTGATTGGTTAAGCCAAAATTGATTCATTACCTCTAATTTGCACCTACGAAAAAAAAAACATAACATAATAAAAAGAGTAATAAATGCGAAAAATAAAAAACATAAATGTGAACACATGGGTTGCCTCCCAAGAAGCGCTTGATTTATAGTCTTCAGCTTGACTTCTCAATTTGTTTTTCTTTTGTAGGTTAAGATTTGTGTATAACAAAATCTCAACTTACGAGAAAATTGAAAAATAAATTAAGAAAACATAACCATAAAATTTTTTTTTTCTTTTTGTGAGTTAAGATTTGTGTTTAAACAAAATCTCAACTCACGAGAAAAATAAAAATAAAAATAAAATAAAACAAACAACCAACAATAAGAAAATAAAATTATTTTTTTTGTTTTTCTTTTCGTGTGTTAAGATTTGTGTGTCAAACAAAATCTCAACCCACAAGAAAATTGAAAAATAAAATAAACAAACAATAAATAAATAAATTTTTTTTTTCTTTTTGCGAGTTAAGATTTGTGTGTCAAACAAAATCTCAACCCACGAGAAAATTGCATAATAAAATAAACAACAAACCATACGAAACAAATTTTATTTTTCTTTTTGTGAGGTAAGATTTGTGCGTAACAAAATCTCAACCCACGAGAAAATTGAAAAATAAAATAAAACAACAATAAGTAAATTTTTTTTTCTTTTTGTAAGTTAAGATTTGTGTGTCAAACAAAATCTCAACTTACGAGAAAATTTTTTTAAAATAAAATAAACAAGAACAATAAGCATAAATTTTTTTTTATTTTAAAAATTTTTTTTTTTTTTTGAATTAAAATGAGATTGATTGGTATTAATATCAACAATGAAAATAGTAAAACAAATCCCCGGCAACGGCGCCAAAAACTTGTTGCGTGTTTTTCAACACACGAACTCGTGCAAGCATACACGGTCACAAGTAATAAAGATTTGTAAGTAAAGATCGATCCCACGAGGATTTGTTACTATAGTTTGTCGAGTACTAAAATTGTATCTCTCTGATTTTATCCAAAACAATCGTTGGTTAATAAAAAAGTAAAATAAGAAAATAAAAGAAATCTAGGATTGCAATTTTTCACCAAACTAATCCACTCAAATCATATTATTTTCTTTTGATTTATATTTTTTAGTACATTTAATTTGTCAACCAAAAACTTCTTTTTTTATTATTCATACATCTCTTTCGAGCTCCGTATAAACACACCTCGTTAAATTAATTTACTATATCTCTATGAAAATTAAATTTACCGAGATTCATTACGTTCTAAGTTTTCAAATGGCCACACATACAATTAGGGTATATCTCTATCCTTCATCATACATGTCATTCTATTTACGAGCAATACACACACAAATGCCTTTCTCAAGTTTATTCATGTGCCACGGATCGTTTTGATAAGATTCGTAAATAATCAAAAAGCATTAAGAACAAAATAGAACGAACAAATCGAACGTCTTATAAATCTATCAAAAATAATTAAAATTAAAGCTTCATAAATTTAGATTAAATGCAACCCTAGAAAAATTAAATTACTTCATAAAATTAAAATAAAAATTATAACAACTACAGAAAAATTAGAAGAAGCAGAAATAAAATTAAAACATAACTTAAAACAAATATTTGGCACACGCAAAACACAACAAAAGTCAAAAATGGCTTCTGCGTGTTTTGCCGTCCAACACACAAACACAATAAAAATTACAAACTGAAAAAACTAAAACACACTAAAAACTTTCGAAATTAAAACTAAAACTCTACTCCAAAAACTCTACTCCAACCAAAACTTTACTCCAACCAAACTTTTTTACAACTAAAAACTATCTCCTATTTATAGCAAAAAAATACATTAATAAAATATTAAATAAAAATCTACGCGGGGGACAAAATGGTGTGGCGAAAATTATAAATTAAACGCGTGGGGGACAAAAATTGTATCGAAAATGGGATCGAAAAAGTGGGTGGAACGCTGCGCGTTTCTGTTTTAATTTTCTTCCACGCTGCCACGTGTCGCGTTCTGATTCGCGGACACAATTAGTGGGACACGTGGCAGCGTCTCATTCGTTGAGGGGAAACGGGCGCACGATGAATGGTCGCACGGGAGCCAACGGCTACAACACGGGCTTGATCCAGCGCGGTCGCGCTCATTGTAACACGCCACGTGTCGGAGTATGATTTGCTGAAATATTAAGTGCAACACGTGGCAGACTCTCGTTCGCGTAAAAACCGGGCTCACGTGGATTAACCGCACTGGAAAAGGGGCGCGAAAGTGGGAGACAGGTCTGCGTGGCGTCAGACGGTGGGTCCCACACTGCACGCCGGCCTGCGCGGCAGGTGGGCCCCACTCGGGCACCGAGCCGCGCGAAAGAGAATTTCCCTGCATCCACTCTCCTCTGTCGGGTTGAAGTGCACGCGCGCATCTGAACCGTTTATGCGTTGATCTGACGGTCCACGATGGACGCGTGGATGATGACGCGTGTATTTCCTCTCCTGCACGAATATTAAACTTTATTTAATTATATTTTGACCCACAAATTAAATTCAAATTACATTTTAAACTTTCTTTAATTACAGTTTACCCTTTTTCTAATATTAAATTAAATTTTTCAACTTTTAATAATTACGATTAAGCCCAAATTCAAATTTAATTTGTATTTTCAACTTTTATAAATTGTAATTAAGAACCCTAATATTTGAAATTACATTTGTGGACAAAAATTTGAAATTAATAACGTTTTCGATACAATTTATTTATTTTTCTTATAATATATAAAAAACAGTAAATACTAATTTATTAATCGAAAATTAACTAAAAACATCAAGAACATAGCAATTATAATTAATAAAATAGGTGAAAATAACTATATAAAATACAGTTATCATTCATCATGTTTCAAATTAGAAAAAGAACTTGATATCTTTGGATACTCTTGATTCACAAGGCTATAAGTATATAGCTGAAGGTGGAGTTTTGAGAGTTAGTAAGGGTGCTCTAGTTGTCATTAAAGGGAAATTTTCTTGTGGCCTCTATGTGCTTCAGGGTAGCACTATTATTGGAAGTGTTTCAGTTTCGTCCTTGTCAGATCAAGATTTAGATACTACTCAATTATGACATATACAACTAGGGCATATGAGTGAGACATGGATGTCTATTTTGAGTAAATGAGATTTTCTTGGTGGTCATAAAATTAGGAAGTATGATTTTTGTGAGCATTGTGTCTATGGAAAGCATCGTAGGGTCAAGTTCAATATAACCATCCATAAAACGAAAAGTATTATTGATTATATTCATTCAGATCTTTAGGGTCGTTCTCGTGTTGTGTCTAAGGGTGGTGCCCAGTATATGTTGACTTTTATTAATAACTTATCTCGTCATGTTTGGGTATATTTTTTGAAGAACAAGAATGATGTGTTCTCAAAATTTGTAAAATTCAAGGCTTGTATAGAAAATCAAACAGGGAAGAAAATCAAGTATTTGAGGGTAGATAATGGTTTGGAATTTTGTGAAAGTCAATTTATTGAGTTCTGTGAAATAAATGGCATAGTGAGACACTGCACTGTGTGTCATACACCACAACAAAATGGAGTAGTAGAACGTATAAATATAACTCTCTTAAAAAGAGCTTGTTATATGCTCTTTCAAGCTAACTTTGATAAATCTTTTTGGGTTAAAGCTTATAATCATACTTGCTATTTGGTGAATCGGTCTACATCAATTGCAATTAAGTTGAAGACTCTATTTAAGGTATTATCTGGTACTCTTACTAATTATTCTGATTTGAAAGGTTTTGGTTAACTTGCTTATACTCATGTTAATGATGGTAAACCTTAACCTAGGGTATTGAAATGCATATTTTTGGGGTATCATTCTGGGATGAAGGGTTATAGATTATGGTGTGTTGAACCCAAGTCACCTAAATTTTTGATTAGTAGAGATGTTAAGTTTGATGAGTTTTCCATGTTGGAAAAGAAAAAGGAGCCTATTGTTACAAGTAAAGACCGATGTGTTAGTGAGTAGGTGGAGCTTGAGAATGAATCTCCTAGTCAAGTGCAAGAGAACACTTTAGATCAGCCATTAATGTATGAGATAGATGATTCTGCTCATGATGTAGTAGAAGAGAAACATGAATAATCATATAGTATCGTTAAGGGTAAAGGAATAAAAGAGATTCAACGCCCTTATAGGTACGCAGTTACAAACTTAGTTTCTTTTGCATTGTCTGTGGCAGAGCCTATTGAGATTCATGAACCTTCTAGTTATCATGAAGCTACCACTTGTGAAAAGTCTAATCACTGGTTGGTTGCTATAAATGAAGAGATTGAATCACTTCAAAAGAATCATACTTGAGAATTGGTGAAACTACCTAAGGGCCATAAGATTGTTGGAAACAAATGGGTCTTTAAGAAAAAGGAAGGTATATCCGAGGTTGAAGCAACTAGGTTCAAGGCACATGTTGTTACAAAGGGTTATTTTCATAAGAAGGGTATTGACCTCAATGAAGTATTTTTACCTGTTGTGAAACATAACTCTATTTGTGTAATTATTTCTATGGTTTCATTGCTTGACATGAAGTTAGAACAACTTGATGTCAAAACATCCTTCTTACATGGTGAGCTTGAGGAACAAATATATATGCATCAATCAGAGGGGTTTTTTGTTTCAGGTAAGGAAAATCATTTTTGTTCATTGAAAAATTCGTTATATGGGTTGAAGCAATCCCCTAGGTAATGGTATAAACAATTTGATTTTTTTATGATCGATCATGGTTACTCTATGAGTGATTATGATAGTTGTGTTTATCATAAAAGATTCCATGATGGTTCATCTGTCTATTTGTTGCTTTATGTTGATGACATGCTTATTGCTTCTAAGAATAAGTTTGAGATACAAAAATTAAAGTCTCAACTTAATGGTGAGTTTGAGATGAAAGATTTGGGTGCAGCAAAGAAAATTTTGGGCATGGAAATTTAGAGGGATAGACAAGCGGAAAAGCTTTATTTGACTTAGAAAAGTTATATTGAAAATTTTTTTGAACGCTTTGGTATGAAAAATTCTAAACCTGTGAGTACGCCGTTAGTTATACATTTTAGGCTTTCTTTGGATTTGTCACCATAGTCAAAAGAAGAGCAGTACATGTCTTAGGTTCCATATGCTAATAACGTTGGTAGTTTGATGTATGCTATAATTTGTACTCATCCAAACATTTCACATACAGTTAGTATTTTCAGTAGATATATGGGTAATCTTGGTAAGGGTTATTGGCAAGTAATGAAATGGATACTTCGGTATTTGAGAGACACATCTAATTTTGGTTTGGTATATGATGGATGTTCTAATACCATTTGCAATGTTGTTAGTTATGCGGACTCTGATTATGCTAGTGATTTAGATGGAAGAAGATCTCTGATAAGTTATGTTTTCACTCTTTTTTATTGTATCATTAGTTGAAAGGTTACTTTATAGTTTACAATTGCTTTGTCTACGACAAAGGCAGAATATATGGCAGTAGTAGAAACAATGAAAGAAACTATTTCACTTAGAGGTTTGATTTGTGATTTGGGTTTACAGCATGATACTTCTGTTGTATTTTGTGATAGTCATAGTGTGATACACTTGACCAAGAATAATATATATCATGAAAGAACCAAACATATTTATGTGAGATATCACTTCGTTCGTGACATTGTTTCTCAAAGTGCTATTGTTTTCAATAAGATAATAACTATAGAGAATACAACTGATATACTAACCAAATCAATTCCACTTAACAAGTTCAAGCATTACTTAGACTTGATTGATGTTTGCAATAGATGATCACCTTACGGAGTTTTAGACGTCAGTTATTTGGTAATCCAAGAAATTTCGTATATAAAGAACTTATTTTCGTTTTGAGTCAAGGTGAAGATTTGTTGATTGTTGGCACAAAACGTTTAGGCCCATTTTATCACTTAAACCCTCAGCATATATGTTATATATGTGTGTTAGCTGCATGAATTTAGATTGAGAGCAACAACCGCTAGAGAAGAATAACAGTGAGAGCAGACACAAACAGAGATAGCAAAGAGTTTCTACCGAAGAGAGAAATCGCAGAATAAATCTAAGCTAATTGCTTAGCAATTACATCATGATCACTGAATGAAGGCTTGACAACATTTTGTTTAGATTCCCTTTACCTCCAATTGAAATATGACTCATATGCTCATAAAGATTATCAGTTTGAGTTATCTTTTCCCTGACTCTTGAAGAAAAAATTTCAGGTCAAGGAAAATTGAAAGAGAATCAAGAGCCCACCAAACTAGTTAGAAAAATTATGAAAAAGTATGTAATTCTATTACTATGTAATCCTAACCTGTGCCAATTCTGTTACAACTATCTCACACTTAATGCATAACTTACATTTACAATTCTAGTATAAATAACCGACATGTGTCTCTAAAGGATCAACATTGGCTCTTCCATTAGCTGGTTTTCAACTTCATTTCATTAACTTTATAAAAAATAAAAATCCTTAAGATTGTTTCATAACCTTCGTTTTGTTACATTTATCCACCTTTTTCTTGATTAAAAATTATAAAATGACTTAACTTCCAAATTATCCTTATATTTTGACTTTGGGTGATATATATCCAAAAAAAGAAAAAAAAATGAAGCAAAATAATAAAATAAAGGAAAAGGATAGAACATTACTTATCCACTACTTTACGAACCACAATGAATCTCTGCAACAGCTCATTGAAGAATGAAGCACAATCTCATGGCTGATTTTTATTTATTTCTTCTCATAATAGACATTTTTTGGCCTGAATATTATAGAAAATAACAATAAAAACTAAAATAAGTAAAAAAAAATGATCAAATAAAATAATTAATTGTTGAGGATTTAAAAATCCTATTACTAATTCGCTTTGGTTTACCATTTTGTCCCGTTTCTGATTCTTTGGAGATAAAGCATAAGGAGTGCATCGATCTTTCTTTCCATCACCTATGGATATTATAATCTCAATAATACAAAGAACGTGGATTCAATTAAAAGTCACTGGCAAACATGAGCATTATAAATATCTTATGTAATACGTTGGTGGGTTCAAACTTCAAACCCACACCACTTCAATATCCATAAAAAAATTGTCATTGTATTACTGGGAAATTTGCATAAAGATCTTCAATATGCTTGGGAGGAATAGTCGGTAAATTTGACCTTAGGGAATTAAAGGAACTCAATAAAATTAGGGATGGCTACTAATTATGTAATGACCATTCTATTTTGTCACCTACGGTTCATTTTATAATAAACTTTGTTTTGAAGTTCTGTTTTACTAATTTTTTGTTTTCTAATTCAATTAGAATAAAAAATAAAAACTCATTTGATAAATAATATTATTTTTTATTTTATTTTCTCTTAAATAAATGTAAAATTAACTAACGAGGAAAAATAAACTTAAAATATGGCTTTTAAAACAGTTTAAAAATTATAAAAAGTATTAGTAAAAGTGAAAATGGATCCTAAAACTTGAAAATGAAATTAATTATCAAACAACAATTGCTTTAAAATTTTGGGTTCAAAAATTAAAACTTAAAATCATAATTAATTACAAAACAGGCTCTTATCAAACATCTTTCTTTTTTTTTTTAAGAAAATTTAGAAGTTGAAATTTTTCACAACAAAATTAAGAAATCAAAATAATTATTAAACATGTTACTCAACATAATTTTGAGGAGAGTTCTATATCAATGCATATCAAGAAACTCGGAATAGTATGACTCTCTACCCCATTTCTTTATTTAATAAAAAGAAAAAAAAAAGTTAATGCCCCTTTTAAAAGAAAGAAAGGGGATAAATATCAATAAAATAATTTTCTTTGAATTAATAAGCTCCTAAATCCAACAAATAACCAACTAAAAAAACAAATAGCATTACTTCTCGAGTAAAACATGTTTAAAAATAAATAAAAATATAAAATAATACCAAAAAAAATATCATATCCATAATAACAATTACTATTTTTCTCACCAAATATAACTAAAAGCAATAATAACAAAAAATAAATGTACATCAAAATCAATAATTATAGATTTTTTAATTAACGATTAATTTTATTTTTAACGATCAGAGAGGAAAAAAATGAAGAATAAGAGACATAAAAAATATATAAATTGGTGAGAATTGAAAAAGGAATATGATTTATTTTATTAAATAACTTTTTTTTATTACCTAAAACATAACTTTTTTTATTTTACTACTTTATTAATTCAATTTTTTTGAGATAAAAGAGTTACAATTGCATATACATTATTTTTAATTATTTTCTAATTGGAAATGCCAAAATGGGGTTATTGATATTATTTTTATGCTTAAAACTTCTTTGATATTTAGCAAACGAGTGTTATTAATATTTACCTTGCTTTTAAAAAGAAAACATGCAAAGCTCTTAAAATGTTCCAAAAAATTTAGGAAAAAAATATCACGAAGAAATCATTTTTATTAATAAAAATATTATTTAATCCTTCAACTTTAAAAAATAATCCTCTTTATTTTAATTTTTTTACTCATAAAAAGAACTACAAAAAAAAACTCATTGATAAAAATAAATTTAAATAAATATTGATGAGTATATTTTTATTATTTATTCCCATCTTATCATAACCAAAAAAATTACACATAATTTGTAAAAATATTACCATCTATTACCTCCACTCTAAGACTAAAATACCCTTAATAATTTTTAATTTTTTTAAATAAATTTAAAATTATTAAATGTTTATTTTTAACACCATTTACATAAGTGACTAAATGTCACATTCTCAAAATTAAAAAATTAAATAATACCTTTTATACAAATAAAAGGACAAATATGACCTATCTTAAATTTTATAAGGTGAAACATATTGCAAGTGAAAAACGACCACTTATTGAGTTTGCTTTATACTACTTTTTGGCAGCACACCTATTCTAATGCAGATAAAAAGAAATATTTCTATCTATGCAGGCACATGCATTATCATATCTGGATCATTTTTTGCCCTACTTTATCAACTGGCACTAAGGTTGTAAATTGTAAAAGGTTGCAACATAGTGGGGCATTTAAAATCTATTTACATGCAAGTAAAGTATAATAGTTCATTTTGTATTAGCAATAAAGGATAGATTGTTGTAAGACTCGTCTTTCTCCATTTCAAGTTATAGGTTCAAACCAGGATAAAAATCGTTTAATTGTAAGAAGAAAAAGTTCTCAAGGGTGAATGACACAGCCAGAAATAAATAGTAACAATTTCATTGGAGGAAAAATAAACAAAACTCCATATAAAGGGAAAGCACGTCTTAAATCTACTATGCAGAAAACAGTAACCTTGTACGAGTGAAAACATAAACTCAAGAGCTTTTATCATGCTATAAATAGAACAATAACATTATACACCACCATTCCCCTGGAAATCTAGAAGCAGGGAAAAGAACCAAGTCTAAATAAAAACTCTAATTCAGTATTGACAATGGAAAGGCTCTTATGGATTCATTGACTGCACTTCTGAATGACTGTATGACTGTATGACTGTATATATAATTCTGCATCATTGGCTAACACATACTATCGGCACTCAATAAATACTAGAACATGTATACAACTTGAACAGCCAAAGTACACATTACTAAAATATATTTCATCCACATAACGAATCTTTTAACTCTGGACAGTGCCATGCCGATATAAAGATCCTTTAAAAAAGAAAAGAAATTGTTAGGTAGACTTCAGATTACTAGCAATTCCGAAAAAGCAAGAGAAATAAGCCTTACTAGCAAATCCGAATTAGCATTTGTAAAAACCTTTCTTGCAAGATGATGTGCATGAATCAAGTCCAACTATACATATACAAGATTTGAGGCATGATACCAAGCTACACAAGCTCCAATACTACCGTAAAAATAAGTTAAGAGCATACCATAAAACAGGAAAGGACTCAATGTAAGTTACACCTGACACTGAAGATGATCTTGTATCAACTCCGCAACCGTTTTCTTTGACTACCCTTATCACCAGGTCCCTGCAAATAACAAAAGCAAAAGTGTGAAAATGTAGCAAGTAAATTTACAAACAAACAAAAAATTATATATGCAAACTGCAGCAGTCAAAAGCACCTTCATGCAATGAAAATTGAGATAGCAATGAATATCAACAAATTCATGATGGGATAGCAATGAATATCAACAAATTCATAATGGGATAGCAATGAATATCAACAAACTCATAATGGGATAGCAATGAAAATTGAGAACAAAAGAGACTTAAATATTATCACCAATAATTGTTCAGTTCAATTATTAACACCCCTTCAAATATATATATACACACATATATAAATGGGTTTTTTGACACAACTTCTAAATCGTCATATTTAATGGTTAAAATTTTATATTCTTTTTGCGTGGCTAACACAAGAATTTATTGCACTTCCACAACTTTCCATGACAATAATATTATAACTATTTTCTCTCCTATCTAATTAATTTATCTTAAGTAAACTCTTTTAATTCTTTATATTTAAATTTTCTTTTTACTTATACATAGCAAATTTGAAGAAAAAAGATCACCGAATGAATTAACCAAACAAAGAGAACTAGAATGCAAACTTATTTTGAAAGCAAACAAAAGAGAGAAATATACTACCAAAAAAATAGACCCATAATAGCCTGTTATCACCTGATTCGCAATAAGAACGGTAAACTAAATTAATTAGATGAGAGAGGAAAGAGATAATATTAATGTTGTGGAACGATGTGGAAGTGTTTTGAATTAGTGGGCAAGGAAGAAGAGATCAATAACAATCCTAAGGTTTATATAAGGGCAATAAAGCCACATTTTATGTCTTCTCACAGAGCTACATGGTAGTTTTGAAAATATTTAGAACCATCTGAAGTAATTTCGTCTTTTCAGAAAATTATTTATTGTTCAACTTCCCCTTTCTAAAATTCAACGTTAAGTGGAAAGTTAAGCAGAAAACCTCTCATTATCACTTGGTGATACCATCAGATTGTTAATAAATTTTCTTTCACCAAATGTCAATAAATTCCATTGATCATAAGATAGAATAGCAATAAATTAAATTGATTATAAGATAGAATACATAATTATATCTCTTAGAAGATTAATATATACCAATAAGCTTCTAATTTCAAAGGTTAAAAAAAATAAAAACACCAACAAACACTAACGGATAGAAGGTATATATACAACTCTACCGCAGGTCCCCCAAAAAAAAATTGCTTTCAAGTTCAAACCTTCACTGCAAATAAAGGGAAAGAAAATTCATCAACTGACCAGCAAACAGGCACAAAGAACAAAGATAGCCCTTTATTATATTCAATAAAACTATTCAATGCAATAAATCTGAATCCTAAATGACTGAATTTATGTAGGATAAATCTTGCTCTTCTTTTGGCAATATGATAAAGATGAAAGTTCAGATGAAAAACTTAAATACAAAAGACTCATAAGTCCTATGGCAGAATGATACAGATAAAGAAGTGCAAACACCCAAAAGCTGTAAAAAAAACCCACCCTATTGTTCTACGATTTTATTTTATTTTGTTGAGAGGGAACATCATTGATGGGTTTTCATCGGATCTAATGGCAAAGAAGAGAGAAACATCAACCAAGTACGGTTTTAGTGGAAGTAGAGGTTGAAAAGCCTCAAGTAGAAAGAGAGGAGAGAGAATAGTCTATTGGGAGGGAATGGAAAAAGGAATAACATTTTTGAAAAGACTAAATTACCCTTCATTATTTGTCATGTGTCAAAAACTTAACATAATTTTCTAACATTAGGCCTAAAACGGCATTCGCAAAATAGGCTAAAGACTGACATAACTTCAAAGCTTGGGGTGGGTGTTTGTGACATAGTGTCATACCTCAATAGTGCTAATGAAATTTACCCTTGAATCTAATTAAAATTATGGTTAACTTTTGCATTCCCAATACAAATGAATTTGACGTAAAACAAAGGGAGAAATATGAGAAAATAGACAAACGGGCTAAATAATAGACGAATTGAAGTTAGAGATTTAGATGAATAAAGAATGGGAGAAACATAGATAATTGACGGAGAAATCTATAAACAGTATCCAATTCATTCTAGTATGAGGATCCTATTTATAGGACCACAATAACAAGTTAGATAACTATGAACTAATTAATAAAACACTAATTGATAATCTTAAGATGGTGTTTGGTCATGGAATAGAATTGAAATGGGAATAGAATTGGGATGGAAAGGAAATAATATTGTTTGGTTTGACCACTGAAATAAAAAAAAGAATTAATATTATAGTGTTTGGTTTATAACTGGAATGGAATGAAAAATATTGTATATTATCTTAATATAGGTTTAGTAAAGTTTAAATAATATCATTTAATTATTATTTTTTTATCAAACAAAATACATTATTATAATCATAATTTTCCAAAATAATTATTATTTAAAAATAAAATATATTATTAAAATTATTTTTTTTTTAAATAGGATTTAGGGTTTTGAGGTTTAGGATTTGGGATTTAAGGTTTAAGATATAGGATTTAGGGTATAGGTTATAAGGTATAAGATTTAAGATTTTGGGATTTAAGGTTTAGGATATAGGTTTTATGGCTTAAGGTTTAGGGTATAAGATATAGGTTTTATGGCTTAGGACTTAGGGTTATATTTGTGGTTGGGATAAAATTGGAAAAAAAATTAAAATGGTAATAGAATCATAATTCCTTAAAATGAGAACAAAAAATTCATTCTCACTTATCAGTCCAACCAAACATAAAATCGAAAAGAATCAATTTTAATTTCATTCCATTCCAATCAACTAAACACCACCTAACACCTAAATATTAATTTAAATATTAATTGATAAATAATAAATTGAAATATATATAAAGAAAAATTCTTAATTAAACTAATATATGTTTTATTTTGCATCAGAATTAGACAGATTGTTTAAACAAATCATCTTTCAATAAACTCATCTAACAATAAATATGTTTTTATGTTACTTGATTTTCTTCCTAAAATTATTTTAGGAGTAATTAATTAATTTTAAACTATTATTATATACACACCATTGATTTCAATCATTCTAAGGTTAAGATGATTTGTCTATTTGTTACATCTATTTGTTTCAAAAAGGGCCCAAAATATGTGTGTTGACTATTCCCAATACAAATGGATTAGACAAAGTGTTACATATAACTATATCTAACCATTGAATAAACTTATCTAATGATGAATATGTGGTTTTATGTTACTTGATTTTTTCCTTAATTTAAGAGTTACTAATTAATTAATTTTAAATTGTGATTACATCTACATCGTTGGTTTAAAGTATTCAACTCTTAGGATGGTTTGTCCATTTCATTTGTATAAAGGGAGGGAAAGTGTTATTGTGAGCATTGTTGCTTGAGGTGAGCTCCATGGAGGCAAAAAAGTCATATTTATAAACATTGAATATAAAAATATGAAAAACAAATCAGTATAATTATACCCTATAATGGAAAGGTAAGTCCATGTCAATGAAAATCTAAACCTTAACTTGTGAAAGTTAACCCTAAACATTAAAGTTGAACTAAACCATATTTTTATTTACCAGACTATTTTTACCCCGAGGTACTCTCCATGAGGTGAGCAACGGTTCCTTACAAATTTTTGTACATCTTTTTTTCCATAAGGTGAGCACAGTTGCACATGGTAACAAACAAGTATATCTTTTTTTCAGCTAAAGTAACAAACAAGTATATCAAATGCAAAGTATACAGCATCTGAAAAGGCACATTATTGAAAGATATGTAGACAGAAAAATATAAATTAAATAAAGGCTAAGTGTATTCATTAAAAAAAGTGACATACCCCTTCACCACGTTCATAATCCTCAGGTGGAATCACACTAGATTGGGACCTGCATTTAGCATGCACTATTGGACCTAACTGAGAACTACCCATGCCAGCTGTTGAGCCAACTGGGGCATTCAAATATACAGCACCTTTATACATCCATTCTTCGGTCTCATCACTATAAAAGTCCTCAAAAGCCTCCCCACATAATGCACATGCACTCTGATCCTCATCAGCAGGAACAGCCATTTCCTCATCAGCCTTACTTTCCACAATGGGTTCAGTAGGTAAAAATCCAGGAACTGCATCAGTCCCCAATGCCTCTGCACCACTGAGCCATACACTTGCATTTACAAACCACTTTCTTGAAGCCTTCTGTTTGTGACTTTTAGACATACGATTCTTAGTTACATGCCAATCCATATGATGACTGTGCTCTTCTTGGCACTTGAATCGAAGGCCACAGGTTGTGCATTGTCTGGGAAGATCACTATAAAGGGCATTTATAGCATATTCATGACGCACCTTAAGAAGGTCTGGATTAAATTCAATCCCAACAGAATCCTACATTTGATCAACTTGGTTCAGATACAAGCCAACGTTGCAATTGAATAAAACTACTCAAACTCTCAAAGTAGCACAGAAAGAAAATACCTGTGCAGGAGCAGGTTTTGTCATTGAAATCAAACCTTGAGCCATTAGAGAATTAATTAAGCCAGAGAAGGAATTAGATGGCTGTTGACCAGAGATAGCTGTTCTCACATTATTTCCATGAAGCAGTGCTTGTGATGGAGGGCGCCCTCGTGGTAGAGAAGGCAAACTCCCACCTTGTAATTGCAAAGAGCTATTTAGAAAACTGTTGGTCGGTAAAGTAGGCTGAGCAAGAGGTACTGGATTCGTAAGATCATTAGTCAGAGCACCACCATGTACTCCTGATGCATATCCATGATCTATGTTTGGGTTTAACATATGAGAAGACACAGGAGCTGATGTGGACAAAAAAAAGGGTTCCCGTGCCCCCCGAATCGGAAGATATTGAGGTTGCAAAGAATTTTGCAGTCTATTTGGCTGATAAACAGGAATCAATCCTACAGTCTGATTATGAAAGTGTTGCTCGGGGATATTAAAAGACTCATTTGCACCTAGATTTTTGACACCATAACCAGAATTGTAATCCCGCTGAAGCCTCTGATTTTGTATAGTTAAACTAGGGAGCAATAGAGGGCGTGAACTATGCATATTTGGTGGAGGTCTTAACCTAGCTGATGCTGGTGTAGCAACTGATTGAGCATCAGTTCTTATGGAGTCCATAGTAGATCCCATTCTTGACTTGGAAGTTAATGACTGACTTGGTAATGAATCATAATCTGGGAGCTTCTCAATAAAAGGCACTTTCTCACCAACTGAAGAAATGCCACTTGTCATTGAGGACATCTGGAAACCCCTACCTCTTCCTTTCAAATTGGGGTGGTAATCAGAAGGAAGGGCAAGGGGGTGAGACATATTCCGGGGATCATGTGGGTAAGGAGAAGTCACGTTGGGATTTACCTCACTTTTGAAATGCAGTATCTTCCTCTTTGCTGCACGATCAAACTGCAGATAAAATCAGATTGTTTATGATCATAGAGTGAATTTTAGCATCAACTAACAAACTTCTAAAACAGATGGATAAAAAACTTTCAATATCACCCAGAGTATCAGAGAGAGAATATTATTTAGCAGTTTACCATGTTCTATCAGGGACTAATTCTAAGAAATACATAGATTTAGATTATAAGAGATTAAAAAAAATTATAAGAGAAATAAAATGAAATGAGTTTAACTTTTAGGTAGACAAGGCAACAAGCTAAGTAATCTCAGGTATGGCAGAGGAAATATTTTAAAATTTTGCCTGTGTTATACTTTAACTGAAAGTCCGTTATAAAATAATAGGGTTTCAAAGTCCAAAGAGAAAGGATAAAGAAAGAAGGTTGACAAAGGCTGATCAAGGTTCTATAAAATTATTTTACAGACCAACTGCAGAGAGAAAACTACCAAAACCGTAACAGTATTGGCAACAAAAATAACATAAACATTCTAACTACTGAGATAATCTGTGCAATAAAATATGAAAGATTCCAGTGAACCATTGGCCCAATTAGAGGTGTAAATCCCATTAACCCAGATACAACTCATTAATTTTCGAAACTAATAATCTCATCTAGTCCCATTTATTTTTTATGGGTAAGGATGGTACTGGGATGGTACAAGTTGGGATATCATATTTGTCCTAAATGGACCTAAATAGAACTGTTGAAGGATTATGTCCCACATCGACTAGGTGTTCGACTGTAGTGCAGTTTATAAGTGTAGACAACCCTTAACTCAATGAGATCTTATTGGGTTGAGTTAGGCCTTGAGCTTATATAACATAGTATCAGAGTTACGCTCTAAGTTCATCGTGGTTTGTGGCCTTCATTGCCCCTTACGATGTGAGAGGGAGTGTTGAAGGATTATGTCACACATTGATTAGGCGTTCGGCTGTAGTACAGTTTATAAGTGTGGACAACCTTTAACTCAATGAAATCTTATTGAGTTGAGTTAGACCTTGGGCTTATATAACAAGAACAAATAAAAATGAAACATGAAACATGACTATTTTTAATATGAAAATTTAATACAAAGAAAAAATGTGAAAAATATAATTGATTATTCTTAGAGTGAGGCACATTAAATCTACCATCTAAATAGAATAGGATTTAAATGGGATGATACAACTTCGAACCACGAACCTATTTGGGATATTAAATGGGATATGAAAAGGACTAAAACAACCTACTTTACATCTCTAGGCCCAATATCGTGAACAGTTTCTTTGAAAGAGGTTGATAATTACAAGGAATGCTAAATCCAAACACTATTGCATTCACACCACTTAACGCACACTACTAGCATTAATACCTAGGAAATATATATTCTAACTTCTAGGCACATGTGGCATACAATAATTGATTTGTGTGCGATATTGTGAGTAAAATTGAGTGCAATTAGCAGCAGTGGAAAAACTAAACCTCAACAAACCTATGAACCCTCAAATGCCAACCTACAATACAAGGTTGGCTTGAGAGCACTGGCTTGACAATTTTGAACCTATAATTTTTTATCAAAAATTACTTCACAAAGCAAGCAAACTTAGAATTAAGAAAGAAAAAAATATTAACACAATATATCTTTTCTGTATATTACTATTGGGAAAGCTTTAACTTTGTTAAAAATTAAAGTTACTTAAGAAAAACTTCAAAATTAGCATAAGACCTCAAATCAAAAGCACAAGAATGAAGATTTCCAATGGAATTTTGGAAACAAAGGAAGAAACCTTATGAAGAGCTATTTTGAAAAATCTACTAAAGCATGCTTATCTCCTCTCCCTAAAAAAATGTTTATTTTGCACACATGATTAAATTTAGAAAATATAATTTAGAAAAAATGAAAACTATTAAAATTTTAAATTTATTAATTAATGTGTAAATATAATAAAATCAATATATATTTTAAGTAGGTCGGTTCTGTTTTATAATTTTAGGACCTCCATTAGACCACCAAACCATAAAAACAAAAGTTTAAGTTTGGTTTTCTTGGATTCCATGAGACCCTAAAGCAAAAATTGATCACGGCTACCATCTTTTAGACACCTGACTATATGTGCTTATCAAAAGATAAAAAATGACAGGCAGGTTGAGCAGCCATACACCAAAAGATGGGATTGAACCATTAGCAATAACAGAGGTATCATCCACTGCTGATGGATGAGCCTGACTAGACCGATCATTGCTCATATGATGTTCCACACGTGTAGTACTTGGTGCTCTAAAACCAGGCCTTGCATTGAAGTTTCTAAAAGGTGGAATCCATGATGGCAAGAAACCATTACTCCTACCACGATCTGCTAAAGCTGAGCTCATGTCTTCCCAATCAAACTCTTCCTCTTCAGTATTCTGCCATGACATCACATTTGTTTTATGGCTCAAACCATTCGCATCCAAGTGCTCGTCCAGCAGAGAAATATTATTTGAAGTTGTCTCCCTATGGTCATTTCCATATGCATCAATTAAAGCTCTTGCTCCTGATCGATCAACTCCATTAATATGGTTATAAGCAGCAGGGGCTTCAAATCGTTCCTGGTTATCATCCCGATAATGTTTTCTCCTCCATTCATTTTGCTCCTCATCTCTAGCAATTGATCTGCAAAATTCATTACTAGAAATCAGATCAACTAGGAGAACTGTACAGCAAATTCATCAACTACTGACAAAGGAAACCCATTAGCTAATACTTGAAAGTAATGAAAGGATGTAAAGGTTAGCAGTCCATTAGTTCAAAAGGCAACAGTTTTATGATCTAAACTACCACTTGAAGTCCCTCTACGGACTTTCAGCCGTAAGGATAAAGTCTTACCCAATAGAAGGTTTTTGAGCAAATATTTTCAGAGTTGAACTTTCTTTTGCATGCTGAACATTCTGCAATTGTTGCCAAAAAACAGATATTTGATGTAAATTAATCCGGTAAGAGGGTGCAAGCACTGCATCTGATAAGCTTAATTTTAAGGGAAAATACAAACAATCATGTAGCAGCATAAAACGCAAAATTACTTGCATGGGATTTGGAGAAACTCGACCATTAATCAGGACTTTTGTTTAAATAGGAAACAGAAACTTCAATTTCAATACAAAAGGAAAAGATAAAAATTTGGACCTAGAACTCATTTATTTAATTTTTGGAGATGGCATTTTGTTAAGGTCTTGAAATATGCATTTTAATTACAGGTCTATTCAACCTAGATTGCTTTCATGAAGCTAAAGCTAATAAAATTCCAAATTTTTAAACAGCTAATTGTGTATGTTCAATGGCTGAGGCATAGAAAGAAAAACCAGTAACCTTGATTACATCCATTAGTCATCAATCAAGAAATGACATGTATGGCACAACACTAAACAATGAAACAATATCTCGTCAAATCTGAATTAATTGTTTGAATATATCCTTACATCTTGAAAATAATACCCAAAGTATTGGTAAAATTAAGATGGCTCGGATTTGCCAAGCATTTACAGCCTGAATCAAATAGCATACTGCCATTACCATTATGGTTTTGTCTCTTTTGGAGGTAGAAGGAGAAGAAACAACTCAGTCAACAGCAAAAAAGTGTGCATCAATGTATCTTACATCTCTAACCTTCAACCTCCAGGTTAAAATCTGGACGCCTTGGCTTAACTCTCAAGGCAGAAAAAATTAAGTAGGAAGGGAAAAAAAATTCATCCAATCATGTAAACATTAAATGGTACTAAATACCAATTCAAAGATAATTTAGCAGGAACAAGAAGGCACCAATATAAAATCTCGCCCACAAAGAAATATCTCAAGATGGAATAGCTTTGTCTACTGAGCTAAAATTAAGCCAGTGGTCCAACTCACAATTATATTTAGAACGAGGAAGAGAGATGCTTGACTAGATTTACAGATATTTAAGTATTCACATTCAAAGATACAATGTAGCAGGAACAAGAAGAGACCAATATAAAATCTAGCCCACTCAAAAATATCTCAAGATGGAATAGCTTTGTCTACTGAGCTAAAATTAAGCCAGAGGTCCAACTCGCAATTTTATCTAGAATGAGGAAGAGAGATGCTTGACTAGACTTACACTATCAACAGTTGATTGTTGCAATTGACGCAAATATTTTGGATTCACATGTATTCCATGAGTAGGTTGGGGAGATTCAGAAGACCTCATAGGGAATCCTGACGATCGTTGGTTTATAACGGGAGAAAATTGTAGTTGAGCCTCGATCCTACATAGTACAGAAGGAGGAAAGCAAGCTGACCAAGTGCAAAAAAGGTGACGCATGGCAGAATAAAGATCTGGGTGAACTTGCCTGTATGCCTCACAAAACACCTAATCAAAAAACTAAAAAATCAGTGGCAATATATGAAGTGCTGTTTATAGTGTTCCACAATCTTAATAGATTTGGAAATAAGATGGTCATATTACATAATATATTACCTCAGGGAGTTTGGTAGAGAAGTACTTGATATATTCACGCCCAATATTCTTCACTATACTGTCCAAAAGATATAGTGAAGGCAGCTTTTGTTCAACTGGAGCCTGAAGGAAATACTGAATCAAAGAATTGAAAATACAAGAAAACTACTATACAGTGCCACCTACCATACCAACAGCCTCTCCCACCGTGAGGGGAAGAAATCAACAACAAACGCACACATGTTGCATGGGAAGAAGATAGCCTGTTTTTGATACATTATTTATAAATCCCTATTGCTAAACATGAGGAGGACAATAGATGTAAAAGAAATTGCATTCTGCACAATACAAAACCCGGAGAGAAATGTATGAGCAGAGAAACCAATTTCACTTAATCCTAAAATTATATAATTTCCATATCCATAAGGACAACGAGATGGCATCTTTCTAAGTAAGATACTTGACGAACCATGAATTTGGTTAACTATAAAATTCCAAAGACTATAAACTTTTTTATCACATTTGAGATTAGAAACTTGAGATACCTATACGTCAATCGTGGAAAGCGTTGTGAACATGTGGAAAAAAAACGATTGTACCTACGGTTTTCTGACACCTTCTTAATAAAACATAATATTAAAACCACAAATGTAATCTATGTCTCTCAAGATGAAAAGTAAAAGGTATCCTACCCAATGACTCAATGATTACATAAGCTTCTAGATGGCAAGGTAACAAGGATTTCCAAAGGACTTGCAGGTAATAAGATAAATATGGATCTAGTAAATATAGCATCAGCCTTTTCTACAATATGCAGAAATTGTAATTTTATCATGTACAAAAACTATAAATAGCATTTTAGGTTATTTTATCGTGTACTGAACATCTTGCTGCCTTGTGCTGCTGCAGATGAACTTTGAGGCGGCAGCAAAGCTGCTATGCTTTCTATCACCACTAAATACTAATTGTTAACATCTCAAATATTTTTCTAGTGCAACTAGAATGCAAGGATCCTAGTTCCATTAGGGATGTATTAGAAGATATTAGGTTATAAATAATAGTAAATGAACGCAATTTTATAATTGATTTTCAGTAGTAAGTTAGCCTCTATTTCCAGTGATACAGTTTTCTCTTCCACTCGTTTCTGTTGATAAGCATTATTACTTCACTGTTGAAGGGAAAAATTTCTTTCCTTTTTCATTCTTTGAATAAGTTCAGATAAAGAAAAGGCGCGGGAAACATTGTTTGTTATCGAACAATGTGGATATGAGTTTAGCTCTTAAGTATCTCAAAGCCATAAAAAAAATATAACTTGTAAGAATGGAATCGAGAAGAGGAATAACTTGTTCCGTGTATCAAATCAAAAAAAATTCGAATCTTGGTATATACAAATCCTAGCATTCAAAAGATGATACAAAGAACCACGAAGCGGTGATACTAAAACTGAATACAAAACTGGGGAGCTGTTTACTCCTACTACCCACAGAAAGAAGAAAATAAGACCTTCAGAAACCAAAACAGACCTCGAGAATCCGAGCACAAATTGCATCAGCGATCCCCTTGGCATGCTCTCTCTGCTCACCCGCAACGATAGTAAGATCCGTAATAATGGGCTTACAGTTGAAGGTAAGCTCCAATAACAGAATATCATAAATCTGCACCATTTCATCGGTAGTCGGCGGTGAAACATCGTCCTCCGGAAAAACCCTAAGCTTGTCATCCCTTTCCTTAAGTAAAGCCCTATATCGATCAAGAATCGAAATTTGAGGCTTCGTGGCTAGATCATTGGGAACGGTCTTGGCAGTGGTGAAGGCCATCTTTCTAGGGTTTTCTCGGGACAGTATGAGTCGTTGCGCTTCCATTTGAGTCTCAGAAATCGCACTGAGAATATGTTAGGGTTAAGGATTTTTCCCACCATATAATAATTAATAAGAGATAAAGAGAGGAAAAGGAAATGAGAAGCGAAGAGACGAAGAAGGGGAGGGAAAGCTTCAACTACTACTTTCTTTGGGTATTTGTTTCGAGGAAAATATTATGTATTGTTGGTGTATCGTCAAAAATAATTTCCACAAACTACAAATATTTATGGTAAGATCTGTATCCATTAATTAATAAAGAAATTCAAATATATGTGGGATTTGTGCTTAACAAAAAGAATTACTCTTATTTCAAAGGGCAACATCGTTTTTTATTCAAAAAAAAATTTGATAGGTTGCATGATTAATAATAATTGATCATTAAAATATTAATTAAATATTATTTTTTATAAAAAATTTGTTGATCTATATTTTTTATTTAGTTTTAATATTTTTATAACCCTTACATCAATCATAAAAAATAACTTATTATAACATCTTATAACATGCTAAAAATTCATTTTTAATAAAAAATTGAGTTATTAAGATCTTTTTGCAGATACCTACTTTTAATTATGGGTTAAATTCGATAATCGACAGGGAAATATGGAGACTTCGTGAATAAGCTTTTTTTTTTTTACTCTTTGCCAAACCAATATAATTATTACTAAATTTTCAAAATTTGTAAAAATTTATCACCTTCATTTTTTATCTTCCTCCAAATAAAATGGATGTTATTTATTATTTTTGAAATATATTTAATTTATTTTTTTATTATTTTTAAGTATTTTATTTATTAAAAAAAATTAACTAATATCAAATTCAATTGATTAAATACTATATTATCACATACTTCAAAAAATAAATAGTTTATTCACAAAAATATCATTTTAAAATATTAAATGTTAAAATTCAATGTTTTTATCATATAAACCAAAGGTGTCTAATTTAAGAATTAAATTTAAATAAATACTAAATATTCAAATATATTTTTGTTACCTTTACAAAACTCTAATATCTTTTCAAAAATTTCATATTTTTTAAAATATCTAGCAATGTTTCTTAAACCCTTCTTTTTTAACATGTATAGTACGACGTTATCTTGTTCATTCAGCCACCATCAACCTACGACAATGCAAAATGTCTCAACTAAGGGTGTTAATAGTCAGGTTCGGTCTAATTTTGTCTAAAAAAAATTAACCAAATCAGACCGTTCATATAGTTTAAACTGGACCAGATCAGACCATTTGTCTATCTAAAATGTTATAACCGAACGGTTTGGTCGGATTTGGTTAACGGTTTTGAACAATTAATAATACATAAATATGATTCAGTTTAATATGACATAATTTAATATAATACAATTAAATATGATCCTCATTTATCATCATACATAGATAGATATTATTGTTAAATACATAAATAAATACGTAAGATGTTATCAAAATCTAAAATCAAAAAAAGATTAGACATGAAGAAATGAATTTCAAATATCTCATTTACACAGAATTCTTAAACATATATAAACATCCAAACTCACAATCAACAACAATATATCATTAGATAATAATATTTAAAACTTACTCATTATTAATCATCAATGATTATTGTAGTGTCTTTAATGAACTCTACAATCAAACAAAATCAACATCTTCATAAATCTCTAGGTCATCATTGTATTCTGGTAAGAAGACATAGTCATTATTAATGAAAAAACGGAACCAATTTTGACTATATACTAATGTCTCTACCATTTTAGGATTCAAAGAACTCCTAAATGGATCAAGAATGCACCCTCTTGTACTAAAAGTTGATTCTGATGCAATAGTTGAAACTTGAATTGCTAACACATCACATGCAATGAGAGAGATGATAGGAAACCTAAAAGAATTTGCCCTCCACCATTTTAATATATCAAACTTATCCAACATGATATTTTCACATAAGGTGTTCAAATATTTCTCAACCTTGGTTTTTAACTCCAAACTATTTTTCTCCTCTAAGCGTTTAAGAAATTTCAACTTTCTTGCTTCCTCGGATGAAAGAATCCTTCATATTACATCTTGTGATCGAGTCACATTAGATTGAAAATCTTTTCCATGCACTAACATATAGTAAGCTTTGAACAGATCCATAAAAGTATTTTTGACATTATCTCTCAATTTTTGAACAATTTCTAAATCATAAATCTCTTCAAATAAGAATTCCAAATACTTTAATTTGTACCTTGGATCAAGTACAAATGCAATATACAACATCTTATTAGTCTTATCTACATTTCCCCAATACTTATCAAATTTTATTTTCATGCTAGTAGCCATATTTTTCAACAAGTCATCGGAACCACATCATGTAAGTATTTGAGATTGAATGTTATGTAGTTCTGTAAAATATAAATTTGATGTGATACATAAAGATACACTGAATGTTAAAGTAGAGTCATAAAAAGTCTTCAAAAACTTGACAAAAACACTAGCATTCTTCCAATCATCTAATGTTGGTGGCCCAACATTTGATCGTTCCTCATGAAAATAAGAAATAAAGTTTTTCCTTACTCTTCTTCAAGACGATCAAATGCTTTTTGAAAATCTAAAGAAGATTTTAACATTAGATATGTGGAGTTCTATCTTGTAGGCACGTCTAGCACGACACTTCCTTTGGACTCAATATTTTCCTTAATAGAACACATTTTAAACTTTTGTAATCTCAAATGAGAGGATCTAGCATATCTCACAGCGCAACGAATACTCATAATAGTACTATGAATATCTTTAAGTCCTTCTCTTATAATCAAATTCAAAATGTGAGCACAACATCGCATATGAAAGAACTCTCCACTCATAACAAGTCCATCATTCCAATTTTTTAGCTTCATTTTCAAGTATGACCTAACAGTATCATTTGAGGAAGCATTATCAAGTGTTATGGTGAATACCTTACATATACCCCAATCACGTAAACTTTGTTCTATCACTCTCCCAATTGTATCATCTTTATGATTCTCAACTTGACAAAATTTTATAATTCTCTTTTGTAATTTCCAATCTTTGTCAATATAATGAATGGTTAGACAAATATAATTAATATTTTGAATTGAAGTCGAACAATCACTAGTAAGACAAACTCTTTGCTTTTCACTTATGAAAAAGTTCCTCAAAATTTTTTTCTCATCTAAATAAAGTTAAAACACATCTCTAGAAATTGTTTGACGAGATGGCACATGAAACTTAGGACAAATTTCAGCTATAAAATCTTTAAATCCCCCACCCTCAACAAACCTAAAAGATAATTCATCAATAATAATCATTTTTGCCAAAAAAAACTCTAGCACGTTTTGCATCAAATGATACAACAACTAATTTATGAGTTATCGTATCATCCTCTCATTTTTGTGTTTAAAAACTTAACATCTTTTGTCCTTTATCTACTTCTTTAGGAATCTTCTTACATAAATTTTTGAAGTGATATATCATTGAAGTAGTTTCATTCCTTGTAGGATGAGCAACATAACTTTTTTTATAATAATGACATGTAGCTCTAGGATTTTCCACATCGTAGGGTAAAATATATGAAAAATGATTCCATATTTCTGACTTAAATTTTTTTGGTTTCTTCTACTTACTTCTATTCCCCTTTTTGAAGAAGAGTCATTTAAATTCTGTGGTGGATTTTTCATTTCATTCAGATGAATTTGAGGTTCAATGTCTTCACTCATAGACATAATAAAGTCTGGAAATTAACTTGGTCCAATAAACTCGTGTAAATCATCACCTATATATAGAATATAGATTAGTACATATTCTTCATATATTAAAATATTACTTTTTGTACTTAATCAAAAATCATTTCAAAACTAAAATAACTAATTAGAACAGAACAGACAGATTATGATATAAATAGGACAAAATATTATCTAACATTTTATTACTTTGTACTGTGTATATTTACAAAATAAGGTCTTCATATGTTGGCCACTATGTATATGTGCAAAAATAATTGCAACTAACAGTATTTGTCTTTGTAATTTTTTTTAGGTTGATTGTTAATATAAGATTTATAAAATTTGAACACAAGTCACTAAAATCTGAATGGTATGTCGTTTTTTTATAATAGTTATTGGGTAAATTTTTTATGCTAACAATAGAAAGACACTAATATCTTACCTAAACTAATTTAGACTTCAGACTAACAAAAAAACATGCATGTATTATTAAAACAAAATATAATTAACAACTAAACTAATTTAAATAATGATGAACTTCGAAAATAAATTAAGTTAAAAATTATATTAAAATTCTAGCTCTTCATCCTCCTTTCTCGCCTTTTCTAAACCTAATTCGAACACTCTCTTTAGTGTAAAATTGAGTCAAATCCTCATGAATGTTCTACAATCGGTTCAATTGAAGCATGGACACGTATAAATAAACTCAAAATAAACATGCATGTATTAATTTACCATGTATTAGGCATGAACATTCAGAATCTTATAATAGAAATATGAAAAATTGATACATACACCTATCCCGAAGCAAAATATTTACTTCCTAAAATCTGAAACTAATTAGAAAATCAAACTTATATGAGAAGAAATTGAGGAAATATAATTAAATTATATTAAATATGCAAAGTAAACACTTACCTATATTATATTCATACATATAAATAAACTTAAGCACTTAAAGTATACCTAAGATATTGTCCAAATCATATTTCTGAGTCAATCACAAAAGTAATATCAATCTTAAAATATTTATATACATTTTATGACAAAAATATAGATTAATTCATCTATATAAATCACCACAATTTAAATTTAATTAATTAAAATTTTAATCGATTAGTTACAGTTTGATAAATTATTCAACAATCCACCTAACTTAATTTTATCAATAAAATGTCAGTTCATATATTAAACCATATGAAACCAACTGCTTAAACTCTTGAAATTCATAACGATCAAACATTAATAAAATGAACTATATATATTTAATCTATAACGAGAACTTAATCAAAATAATTAAGCTTTAAAAAAGAGGCAACGTATCTAACAATTTAACTGAAGTTCTAAGTTCTAACAGTATTAATTATTTTCCACCATTTAAAAAAAATTGAACTCTATGAGAAAAAAGTGTTTAGAGTTCAGACTAACAAAAAAACGACATACCATTTAGATTTCAGAGTTCAGACTTGTCATTCAGTTTATTCAGAAAAATCTACTACCAGTAGACCACATACCTATTTCGTGATTTTTGTCCATGGTTTTCATGACACGACGCGACACGAGGAGAGGTGGTTAGTTGCTGGTGGAAGCGACGCGATGAGAGGTGGCTAGTTGCTGGTGAAGCGAAGTGAGGAACAATGACTAGCTGCTGGTGGAAGCAACGCGAGGAGATGTGACTAGCTACTGGTGGAAGCCACGCGGGGAACGGTGGCTAACTACTGGTGGAAGCGCAGACAGCCAGACCTAGAGCCTATATGGCGAATACAGAGTGCCTAGGAAATGAGGAATTGCAATTTTTAGGGTTAGGGTTAACGGTTTAATGCCTTAACTCGAAAACAAAATATATATATACCCCGATTTATATAAAAAAATTATTTATTTAATAAAACCGGTCCGACCAATTTATAATATTTTATAACCGATCTGGACTGGACCATTTTAAAATCAATTTTACTTAATACAGACCAGATTGGAACGTTTCATTTACAAAACTGCTCGATTCGGTCCAGACCGATTTTTGAACACCCCTAGTCTCAACAATGAAAGCATTTACCTTCTTGTCCTATGGCAACGAGGACTTCTAATTTAAACATATGTATGTTAAATAATATGATAAATAACTTTCAAAAATATCAAAATTTTGATCAATTTTATACAAATGTATTTTAATTTTTTTCTCTGTATAAAAGTACCCATGTTCTTGTTTTATTTACATATAAATATATTTTTGTAATTAATTTTTAACATGTCAACTTATCGCATTGGCTAATTAACTGATGTAATAACAACTAATTAAGTTTGATTGCATCAACTAATTAATACTAATTAGTTGACATAGTATAACTTAATTACAAAGATACTTATATATAAATGAAATAACAATCAACTTGTCGCGTTAGTTAATTAAGTTTTATCACATCAACTAATTGATACTAATTAGTTGACATAGTATAACTTAATCACAAAGACACTTATATATAAATGAAATAAGAGTCTAAGTACATTTTTGTAAATGCATTTTTTTTATATAATTTTGTTTAAAATAGACCAAAATTTAGATACTTCAAAAACTATTTAACCTAAACAATATGTTGTACTTGCTTAATCTTCAAATTTAAACTTTAAGGTAATAATAATAATAATAATAATTATTATTATTATTATAAGAAAATTCAGTTTGTAGGTAAAAGTGACTCCAGGTCGTTAGGTAGGTATATTAGGCCGTTTTACTTAGGCCAAGTCTTGATCATCAAGTCTTGGCTCTAAGGTCTTGATACTCACCATATGAACAAGGTACGTCAAGTTAAAATCGTGTACCTACTACCTGAATAATATCAAACATTAACTCCTATATTACTTTAATTTTGAAAAGTCAAGAGAATTAACACTTCGTCGTTTAGTCTTCGTATCATTTAGACCATTATTAATACGAGGTTTGATCTAACATGCTCTTTAATAGATAATGACCTTCTCGTGCGTGTTATATCTGACGAACTCCCCTAGTCGTGAGATTACCAGGTCGTTAAAGAGTATTTTCATAATTAATCTGAGCTTCAATGGATAGACCCTTCAACTTCCATCCCTATTATAAATAGTAAAAAAGATTCACTTTTACCCTATCCTAATAACTTAGTTAAATTTTATTTTGAGAGGATCTCAGCCTGGTAATTTTTTTGTATACTATCCTTCTTCTTCACTAGCTCATTTGGAAAAACACTTGGCTTAGATCTCAGTCTATTTTACTAAAGACATTAGTTAAAAACCAACCCGTTTTCTACCATTAGGCCATTTATTCTCCAATCTACAACATACAAGTTAGGTGATTTCTTCCTTTATACTTTTTATTAACCATGTTTCTTAAAGGAAAAGATGTGGTTCACTCTCCTTCTAAAGAGACCCTTCCAAGTTGTACCCAAAGTGTCCCTTCAAGGATGGATCCTCCTAGAGTAGGATCATAAGATTAAGGTTGTTTAGCAAGGAGCTCGTTACTTTCGACATGATAAAATTTCCAAGGGCAATGAAAAAAGGCATATTTCAAGTGCCAAGGAGAGCGTCCTTACCTTCCCTACTTTATATGGATCCCATTCAACTTCTTCCCCATCATCACGAGGTCCAGTGCCTATTATTAGGATCCATGTATTCGTGATTGCTAAGGTACCCCATCCCAAAAAAAAGCATGAGAACCGGGGTAAACCTACCCATAGAACCAAGGATAAACACCAAATAGAAAAAGATGCCTAGCGTTCTTTTTACTAATGACCTGATTGAGATCATACATAAATACGGAATCCCACCCCACGTAGGTTTGATTCTGTACCTCATCCTTTGTGTGACATCGATGATCCCTCATCGAGGTGGTGGATGATGCATCTAACACCCTTCAAAATTAGACTCTAGTATTCATTCCTTAGAATGATAGCTCATGCCATCCATACTTTTGATATTAATCTTACCCAAGTAAATCTTAATGGGTGACAAACTCTCATGTGTCTCTCTATTGTTACTGGTGAACACGGAGTAGAACTAATAATTGATGAACTCTGAAGCATGTACTACTTGAAGAGAAATGACATGGATAAAGGAATAGCATATATATCATGCATTGTTGGGCATGGGCTACATCTTAAACTCTCAGATAGCACCTCGGGATGGAAGGATAAATACTTCTACATTATTAGGATGTTTGGAGTAACATGGTCGATTTACTAGTTTGCCACACTTGGAATTATCACTTAAACCTCATGCAAGTGAGCTAATGAACAAGTTAGGTCCAGATGGTAAGGAAAATATTAGGACGATCGAGCTATAGAATACGTCGAGTGAAAGATATCGAGAAATATTGACTATAGCTCGCTTGAAAAAATCCGAGGTATAGAGAGAATATACCAATGAGTATTTAGGTCGTTTGTCGTTATGAGGTGAATATTGGAATTTGTAATTGGTACATGTTTTACTGACCTTTGACTTCAATTTTTTACAAGTATGGACTACTCGCACATCAACCTCAAAGATTTGATAGACACTTCTGGTGTCCAAGACCTGGACCCCACATACCTATGTCTTGTACCCTTATCACCCTCACCAACCAGGGACTCGGCTCCTTAATTTGAACCAATTAAGATTGCACCCTCTTCTACGATGTCTGACCTACCGTTTTCTCTTTCACCCCTAAGATTTGAGGTCACAAAAAAAGGAAAGTCATGGATGAATATACTCATGGTATAGAGGCCATGTACCTAGATGACTTCGAGTTTGATGAAGTCATATTGAGGGATGTTATGGTGTTAAATTCCCTTGTTACATATTTCGATGAGGGTATCATTGGGCAAACTAACTTGAAAAGGGACTTGTATCATCATTTTGGTAGTGATGTTGAAAGGTCCAAAGTCATAGAGGCCCGTGAAGCAGAGGATGGCTTAAACAAGGAGCTAATGGTAGATCATTTGATCGAGGTGAGTTTGCACATACTTGTCTGTTTCTTTCCCCCATTAGTTTCATTGATCACTAATATTTTCAACATACGCAGATCATGTTTTTTGTCTAGGAAGGATGAATTATCCCTCAAGGGTTATAAACGTGATGTGCAAGCTAATCACTTGCAAATTGCTAAGTATCAAAAGGTCGTGGAGGATAAGGACCCCTTATTATTGAATATAATACAAAGTTGTTAAAGATGGAGGGTAACCTGCTAAACAAAGCTAAAAAGCTAAGAAAAACAGATAGCTATTGTTTTGAGCAAGGACAACGAGCTAGTCACTTCAAGCAAATTACAAAAGAGGTTGAGGAAAAATTTAGCTTGATAGAAGGTCAAATGAGCACGATGTCGGATCAAATGAGCTCGCTTTCAGACCTAGTGTAAATTTTGAAAGCAGAATGTACAAAGGCATACAAAAATGGTATAAGTTTCATGATGAGTAGCCTCATGACTCAAGCCACGAAGTTAGACCTGATAGTACCTTATTTTACTTTGATGCGAGCCTTCCAGAGTACCTGGTCTAAAGCACCCCCAACTAGTACCCCACAACATTTACCTCGTGGAGAAGTGGCTATGATTGAAACTCAGCCTAAAGGTGTGGTGGAAGAAACCACTCCTTAGAAAGCACCCTGGCACCCTGTTTATTAATATAGGAAGTAATTCTAGATATGAAAATTTTGATGTAAAGGAATTTTTGGAAATTTGTATCTTTTCTAGCAATTAAATGCTTTTGTGTTTGATTTCTATTTAATGCCCTTCATGGCATTTGTGTTTATTCTGTTTAGATAAAACTTTATTTTTCTTGAGCGTATGAGGACGTGTTTGGAATTAATCAAATTTATTTGATTGCATTCCACATGACTTGAAACCAATTTAGTCTTTGCTTGAGGTCGTAAGTGTGTTTAGGGTCGAATGGATTACAACCAAGTAAATCTAGATGATCTGATTGAAACGGGGTCATGCTTTTCTTGTATCATGCACATCACTTCGAAAGCTACTAGGCAAATTCCTATTATTGGTAAGTGACCTACTTCTCCCTATCTTAGTGAAGAAGTGAACCAAATCCTCCTCGATACCCATGCGGGGAGGAAAGTCATAAAATCAAAGGCAGTCCATGTCTCACCCCACTTCTTGGACACAAGGTTACATCATGAATCAGACTAGGTCGTAATCTTTTCTAAAAATGATGATAGGTTGGATAGGCCCACACTCTTGAGTAAAAGGTGTTTTGATGAAGACTCCCAAATATGCTAAGGTTTGGTAGGGAAATTTGGCCATGCTAAAGAGTTATCTCCGTTAAGGGAGAATATTAGCCTGTTACAAAGCATATACCCTATTAAACAAAAATAGGGTAAAAGTAATGGCCTAAACGACTTATTCAGAAGTGAGATGTTTAATAACCCTCTTGTTTCAGATGATTTGTATCACCATTTTAGGGTACCAGAAGATTGTTCTTTTATTTACATAACTTGCAAGCAAGAGAAAGGGATGATCTAGCATATGATGGCTAGACGTGTGCTCGATGTAAGCAACCTAAATTTTTGTTGTGTTTGGACATTATTGGTAAGGTATAATATGTAATCCTATGCTAATTTCTATTATCTGCATCATTTTAATACATGTCATATCTCTCGCTAAAGATTTAAAGAAAGAGGCTGATAGGTGTCAAAAAGCAGTCGAGTTTTTGAATCAAGAGTTTTGTAACTTAAAGACTCGCTATAGAGCCTTGGATCAAGAGTTGGAAGAAATGCATGATGAATTGAAGATTGCACGCCATGAGCGGCATAAATACAAGGAAGAATGGGATGAGTTTCACAAGTTGGTAGAGCATTGGAAACATAAGGCACTCGAGAAAACTACTCGCCAAGTTTCTATATTAGAAAATTTCGGATCACGTCTCGCAAACAAGTAATGGACCTCTCAATGAAGAGTTGGTGTCTAGTTTGTATTAACTTTGTTTTCTTTCTTTAAAGAGTATAATTCAACTTGAAATAATGTAACAACTTAATTATGCAATTCATATACCGATATTGATTTCATATTGTTGGACTAAGTGTCTTATTCATTTTCTTGGGACGTATCCCGCATCTCATATGGGATCAGTTGACTTCTTCCTCTAAATGCGGGGGTCACCGTATTAATTTTTCAAAAGACAGGAGACATGTAAGGGTGAAATTGAGTCCAACCTCTAAATTTATTCATAAAGAGGAGCTTCACCTTAGAACTTAAGACTTTTTCTTGAGACTTATCTCACATCTAAAGTGGGGAAGGAGGGGTTAGTAGACTCCTTCCTCCAATCATGAGACATATGATGTATCTTGTAGCCCAAGTGAGGGGGTTAATGGACTCTTTCCTCTAAACATGAGGGTCATTGCGTTATTTTTTTATGAGATATGAGATATGTAAGGGTGAAATTGAATCCAACCCCTAAATGCATTTGTAAAAAGGAGGTTCGCCATGGAACTCAAGGCTCTTCTTGGGACGTATCCCGCATCTCAAGTGGGGGGGTCAATGGACTCCTTCCTTCAATCATGAGGCATATGATGTATCCTGTAGCCCAAGTGGGAGGGTTAGTGGACTTCTTCCTCCAAACGTTGGGGTCATCGTGTTAATTTTTCACGAGACAGGAGACATGTAAGGGTGAAGTTGAATCCAACCCCTAAATGCATTCGTAAAGAAAAGGTTCACCTTGGAACTCAAAGTCTCTTTCTTGGGATGTATCTCACATCTTAAGTGAGGGGTTAGTGAACTCTTTCCTTCAATTATGAAGCATAGAACGTATCCCACAACCCAAGTGGGGGGATCAGTGGACTTCTTTCTCCAAATGTGGGGATCATCGCGTTAATTTTTCATAAGACAAGAGACATGTAAGGGTGAAATTGAATCCAACCCCTAAATGCATTCCTAAATAGGAGGTTTACCTTAGAACTAAAGACTCTTTCTTAGGACGTATCTTGCATCTCAGGTGGGGGTTAGTGGACTTGGAGATCTCATGTTTACCAAAGCTAAAATTTTGTCAAGATTGGCCTTTATTCCCCTGGATGATACCAAATATTCTAGGAATTTTCTCGAGGTTACCCCCAAAGACACATTTCTTTGAGTTGAGTCGCATCTTGTAGCCCCTTATTATAGCGAAAACCTCCTTAAGATCATAAACGTGGTCTTTGGTGTACTTGGTTTTTACCATCATGTCATCTATATAGACTTCTATGTTTTGGCCGATTTGGTCTTCGAACATTTTATTGACCATCCTTTGTTAAGTAGCCCCTACATTTTTTAGGCCGAAAGGCATCCTTGTATAATAATAGGTGCCTTCTTCTATGATGAACACTATTTTTTCTTCATCTCTAGGGTGCATTTGGATATGGTAATAACCCGAATAAGCATCCATGAAACTCATTGTTTCAAAACCAATTGTAACATTGACCGATTGATCTATATTTGATAAAAGTAAGCAGTTATTTGGTGTCAATGTATTAAGATACGTAAAATTGACACACATTCTGTATTCTCCCTCCAGTTTATTTGCCAACATCACATTCGATAGCCAAGTTGGGTATGCAACCTCACAAACCTAACCCATATTCCTTAAAGAATTGACTTTCTTCTTGATAATATCGCTTTTATCCCTAGCAAATCTTCATTTTCGTTGTTGAACTGGTTTTTTTGGTGTGACCGACACACAATTTGTGGAAAATTATGTCAAGATCGATGCCCAGCATGTCTTTTGGATTCCATGTAAAAATTTCAAAATTATCCCATAGAAAATCGAAGAGTGAAACTCTCGACAAAGGGGTCAATTTGGCGTTGATCTTCACAAACGTGTCATCCCTAATATCTCATATGTGAATTATTTCATAATCATTGGGGTTTAACACCATGGTCTGTCCCCCTATTTGTGGAATCCTCCCTCATTCAAACGATTCCTATTCTTTGATTGCTAGTTTGACGAAGGGGGTAATGCATTTTTCATGGCAGCGTTGTAGCAACTCCTTGTCTTATCATGTGTTCCTATGATCTCCTTGATCCCCTCAATAGTAGGATACTTGAGCTGATAGTATGTGGAAGGTACTACTTTCATCATGTGGATCCATGGTCGACCCAAAAATTACATTGTAAGACATGAAAGTATTTAACACCACAAAATTCGTAAGGATTATTGCTCTCTTCTTATAGACCAATAAACGTATGGTCCCTACTGACATGGTTACGCTGTCATTGAAACCCACCAATGAAATTTGTTATTGCGCAATATTTTTAGGATCTATCCACATATCCAATAAGGTAGATAAATATAATAGATCTGATGAGCTACCATTATCTACCAAAATTCTGCGTACTTCATAGTGTGCAATTTTGATTGTAATGACCAGAAGGTCATCATAAGGTGGGAGGACCTCCTGCCCTTTAAAGGTGATTGGATAGACCGATCCCTCAAGCCTCAGACTATTGACCAATCGGTTAGGTCCACTATGTATGGTGTGGATTATATGAACATCCCCTTGCGAGGATTGGTTGGTTCCATTTGTTTCCTTAGGAGTTAGATTTAAGGGTGCTCTACCTTGATGATTGGGGTTGCTTCCTTTTTGGTTTCTTTCTTGTAGACCCCCTACCATGTCAACAATATCCTTTAGATATCCTTCTGAGATTAGATGTTCGATCTCCCATTTAAGGTGCATGTAATCTCTGGTCTAATGACCTATGTCCTTGTGGAACACACAATATTTATTGGTGTTTCTTAGTGGAGCCGTCATGAGAGGTGACCAATTGACATTATTAATATGCTTCATTTGTTTCACTGCCTCAATCAATGAAATACGTAGCGGTGGACCTCTAAAAGAGGATAGAGCCCTACCTTAAGTACTTGAACTTCCCTTAGGAATGATCATAGGTTTAAAAGGATGAGGGTTATGGCATCTCTCTTCGATAGGCCTTCGATTGTCTTCTTTTTAACTAAGGTAGGTTTAGTCACATTTTTGTTTATCATTCCTTTAGTGGATTTCATCTCCATTTCACATTTATGAATTTCTGGGTTTCTTTATAGACCACTTCTAGAGATCGAGGAGTAGTTTTGTCAACTTGATGAAGAGGCCAATATCTCGCTTAATGCCTTTATAGAAAGCTTCGATTGTTATGGAATCAGGACATTGTGAAATTTTTATTTTTTCTGTCTTGAACCTCCTCATATAAGCTTCAATTGTCTCTTCGTTCTCTTGGATGATTAAGAATATATGGTAAGACTATTTCCTTATGGGCTTTTTGCATGCATAGTTGGTAATAGATGCCTTTAACATAGCATCAAAGCTTTTTATACTCTTAGGGGCAATTCCACGAACCATTGTTGCTTTATTTCTTATAAGGTAGTGGCAAACAATTTACAATACATCGCTTCTCTTTTGTTCTCAAGAAGGCTTACGATAGCCATAACCATCTTAAATTGGAGAACATGAGCCATATGATCCTTCGTTATTTTATAAGCGGGACATTTAAGGGCATTAAAATTTGGCAATGGTAATGTTAACTCTAGGGCATCCAAAAAAGGTGAAGTTGACAACTGATCATATACAGTCTCGATATCACTCCAAGGTCTTAACTTCTCTTGTCCTTTAAACTGATCACTCATTTTAGCCCACATTTTCTCCTTCATATCTTTCAGTTTCTTATCTAAGGCCTTATTCGAGTCACATGGTGAGGTTGGAAATCCCATAGCAACAACATTCCCCAAACCCAAATGTGTTGGAATTGAATGGGGTGTCTTTTGTGTTAAGTGCTCATGAGTCGATGGATTCACCAGTAAAGGTCCTAGAATGAGGTTAGGGTTTTGTGTTAAGTGCTCATGAGTCGATGGATTCACCAGTAAAGGTCCTAGAATGAGGTTAGGGTTTGGAACTATATGTGGGTGTTATTCTACAACTCCTTCAAGTCATTATAGGTATGGAATACGTGATGCATACCATCTCCTTGGAGGATGATTGTCCAAAATCGATAAGCTAGAAGTATGGAATGAACTTTCACCCTTTGAATAATCCTCATGTTCCAATCTAGACCTAAGTTTGTTATTCTCTCTTTGACATTCGATAAACTCCTACTATAGCTCATTTATTTTTATTTAGAGACTCTTCGTTATAGTATATTTTCCAAGAGAAGTACTTTCAAAGCTATAGCTTAATGAACTTATGGGTCGATGAGTTGTTCACCAATCTAGCCATATTGTGACGGGATGGAATTTGGGTGTCTTCACTGACTAAAGGCCATGCGCTATCCAGTTCATGATTATATTGGCGAGGAGAGAAACATTTAGTCGTTGAGATCAAATTCTAAAGTTAAGCATGCGAGACTATTAGGTTTTTCGGTATGTGATGGCAGGCTGACCATTTTGCACGGAGTATCTGTCCTTAAAACATAAGTTGATTCTTCTGATAATAAGATACAAGGTCTCAAATACTAACTAAAATGCTAACTATGGACTAAAAAGATTTAAGGCCCCAAGGTGGACACAAGTTGTTAGGATAAAATTTAATATGTTAATAATTTTAGTGATTTTAAGAAAGAACTATAAAATGTAGATAATGAGCAGATTATTTATTATTATTCCTAAGAAGGTATATATAACATTTATTAGACAAGTGTCAAGGTTACATAGATTGATACTCGTTTACGAGCTATGAGAATACAATTAATTTACATAATCAAGTCACCATATAAGGATTACTTGAGATCTTGTAGGCAAAAGTGACTCGAGGTCGTTAGGTAAATATATTAGACCATTTTACTTATATCGTGTCTTAATACTTAAGTCTTGGTCCTCACCATATAAACAAAGAATATTAGGTCCTGTCACATATTACCTAAATAATAATAATAATTATTATTATTATAAAAAAACTTTTAATAAATAGTATCACTAAACATATAATAATAAGATTAAAAATTATGATTTATTGATATTTTTTAATTCATACAAATGATAAATTTAAAAATATTTTATCATCTTAAAACATATTTACTTGGTTATGTTATTTGGTTTATATTATCTTAATTTGTTTACAAATTTTGTTATTTTGTTAATTAGTGATATAGCGTGAGTTGTTAGGGTTATCATATATTTAATATTTTTGGAGATAGATGGTGACTTGTTTTTCATCAACATTGAAGTATGCACTTTTTCTTGTTAGAGTGGTACACATGTTCCATTTTTTTTTTTGACTATTATACCGTTTACATTTTATAATTTATTAAATAAAAAACAATACCTTATCGACCGATATATATATAAAAATCTATTGGTGCAAAATAAAATTTCTAGTATATATCGGCCAAGGTCCCAAACCTCTAAAACCTTACGACAGGCATTACAATTTCCTTCAACCGTGAAAAACTAAGTAAATATCAAAATACAGAGCTTCTGTTTGTTTTGTTGTGTTTTAAACCTCCGAGCACGAATCACTGTCCAGGAGTATCTAAAACATTTCATCTGGACTATGGAGCACCGTAATCAATCCTATTTTCACATTTTTTTTATCATTCACAATCATTGCCATGCCTTTTGAGATCCTAAACTAAATATCAAACTCAGTCACACAAATATGATCGCTTTTATGTTCACGCCTTAGATTCGAATGCTATCCCGCTATTCGCCCTTAATTATCACTCTAATTCAGATCGCGCACGAATTTAAGCCTTAATTGTGATTCAATCACAATGTCTTGGGGATTAGGTTGGAAAAGGCCATCGGAGATATTCCGTCTCTCGCTGATCTACGGCCTCGATGAAGCGGCGGAGAATGGTAATACTTCATCGACGGATATGGTGTCTTCGTCATCGATAGTGTCACAAGATCAAGAATTGGGATTTCGGATCGATTTAGATTGGTCGGCCAGTGACGATGAGGATCAGGTGGCGCTGAGGCTACAGTCGCAGCTCATGGTGGCTTTTCCGATGCCGCAAGATACGGTTGTCGTTGAGTTGAGGACAGGAGAGGAAGAAGGGAATGTGCATGTGAATATGAAGGTGGTGAGGAGAAGAGAGCCACTTAGAGTTGTGACCTTGACCAAAACGGCCGGTTCTGGCCAGCAGAACGATGGCACTGGAGTCTTGGCGCGATTGTTGTGCTCGAATTTAGCTACACCGATTCCCGGGGTTGGAAATGGTGCTGAGCATTGGCAGAGCATTACTGTGCTTAGCCTTTGCGGCTGTGGCTTGTCGGTAAATCTTTCATTATTTATATCCTTCTGGGTGCTGAATTGAGGAGATATTCATATTTTTCTCTTTTGGTTGAATTACTGTTATTTTTTCTCTTTTTCCGAGACATACATTTTTTTCTTCTTTTCCTATTATACTTTTTCCTCAAATTTGCTTGAGGAAGGGGAGCTACAGAAAATGATTCGTTCTTATAGTTGCATATTATTTACGTGATATTTCGAAACTGATACCGTTTAATACTATTGTGTTGAAAGCTTTAGGCATAGACGATATAAGCTAATTCTAATAACTAATATCAATCAATAATAGCATATGATTGTTGTTACTTGTTCCCTACAACTATTCTTATAATCTAAATTATGCTAGTGCTGTAAGGATACACTCATGTCATATTATGTTGGAGACAGTTGGGATTAATAGAATTTGGAAAAGCATTTTGTTTTTGGATGATGTTTTAAGAAAGGTTTTGTTGAGATGATCTTATGATCTCTTCTATAGTTGATCATACACTTCCTTGCAGGCATTGCCTGTGGAGTTAACTCGTTTGCCTCTTCTTGAGAAACTATACCTTGATAACAATAGGTTAACAGTTTTGCCATCAGAGGTAGGTGAATTGAGAAGCTTAAAAGTTCTCAGGGTGGATAATAATATGTTAGCCTCTGTCCCTGGTAAGCTAAGAACCTTTATTGTATTTAGTTTGCACCTTCACATGACTTGTTTTGGTATTGAGTGTAAGCAATTTTAGATTGGTAGTCTAAGTGTTTGCCTGTCTGTTATTGTTTGACATGCATGCAGTAGAACTTAGACAGTGTGTTGGACTTGTGGAATTATCTTTGGAGATGAACAAGCTCATTAGACCTCTTCTGGATTTCAGGTCATTTTATATTCAATTTGAAGTTTTTGACTGGTTTATATGTTATTCCACCATGGTTGTTAAATCTATGATCTATCTGAGTCTAATGGTCCTTTCCAGTTGTATGGCAGGGCTATGGCTGAATTACGGGTTCTTAGGTTATTTGGTAATCCTCTTGAATTCCTGCCTGAAATCTTGCCCCTTTATAAACTTCGCCATCTCTCTCTTGCAAATATCAGGATCGTGGCAGATGATAATTTAAGATCTATTAATGTGCAAATAGAGGTAGTAATTAGCAAAACAACAGTACATTTCTTGATGTTTAGTATTATTAGATAATATATTTTGATAATTTCCTTTTTCGGTGGTAATTGCAGATGGAAAATAGTTCTTACTTTGGTGCATCTAGGCATAAGCTTAGTGTCTTTTTCTCTCTGATATTCCGTTTTTCTTCTTGTCATCACCCTTTGCTGGCATCTGCATTGGCAAAGATAATGCAAGACCAAGGAAACCGTGTTGTCGTTGGTAAAGACGAAAATGCTGTGAGGCAACTTATAAGCATGATAACGAGTGAAAACCGTCATGTGGTATGTTTTTCTTTTGTAGCTATCCTGAGTAGGTGGATTCCACCCTCATTTTTCCACGACTTATTAGTCTTCTGATGGGTACAACCTATGGCAGGTTGAACAAGCTTGTTCTGCTCTTTCATCTCTTTTGGCAGATGTTTCTGTTGCAATGCAGTTAATGAAATCTGATATCATGCAACCCATTCAAACTGTACTCAAATCTTTTTCGAGAGAGGAAGTGATTTCTGTTCTTCAAGTTGTGGTGAAGTTGGCTTTTGCATCCGATATAGTGGCACAGAAGATGCTGACCAAGGATTTGCTGAGGTCACTAAAATTGTTGTGTGCCCACAAAAATCCCGAGGCAATTTTTCAACTTTCTCCCATGAATGCATTGTTCTTCAGCACTTGCTTTCGTTGCAATCTCATTTTAATATCATGTTCATACATTATCAGGTACAAAGGTTAGCTTTGCTAGCAGTTGGAAATTTGGCCTTTTGTTTGGAGAACCGCCGCCTCTTGGTTACTTCTGAGAGTTTGAGGGAGCTTTTATTGCGCTTGACAGTTGTACCTGAGCCGCGTGTAAACAAAGCTGCTGCACGGGCTTTGGCAATTCTCGGTTCGTCATCTGAGTCTAATTTGTATTTGTAGTTTGATGTTATCATCATGGTCATCTCTATTTAAGTTGTGGTTTTGTAGGGGAAAATGAAAATCTACGACGTGCCATAAGGGGGAGACAGGTACCTAAGCAAGGGTTGCGTATACTCTCTATGGATGGTGGTGGCATGAAAGGTCTAGCAACCGTACGAATTCTTAAAGAAATTGAGAAGGGCACTGGAAAACGAATACATGAATTATTTGACCTTATATGTGGCACATCAACTGGTGGTATGCTTGCTGTTGCCCTTGGCATTAAGCTAATGACATTAGACCAATGTGAAGAAATATATAAAAATCTCGGTAAGCATTCTCCAATGGGAGGATTGTGGACCTCTCTCTCTCTCTCTATCTGTTTTTAGGTCTTCCAGTGTCAAGACTTCTATTTGTGAAATGTGTGAAATTTTAGGAAAACTTGTCTTTGCTGAGCCTGTTCCAAAGGACAACGAAGCTGCAACTTGGAGAGAGAAGTTAGATCAACTTTATAAGAGTTCATCACAGAGTTTCAGGGTTGTGGTACATGGATCTAAAGTATGCAGTCTTATAACCCCTCCTTGGTTTTTCTTCATCAAGTCCAATTTCACAAACCTTCTTTTGTTGGTTTATCTTCTATTTTTCTTCAATATGACTCTTACATACAAGTGAAAAAACCTACTATTGTTTTATGTAGATCAGATTTTTTTAGGAGATACACTCTTTTCACCCTTTTTCTTTTATTTTTATTTTCAAAGAAAGGATTATTGTGCCCTCTCTTCTCATGTATAAGATCTTACATGTAGTTTGTAGATTATGTTTCTCATCTATTAACATAGTGGATTAGATTATTTAGAGCTTTAACCTGTTGGGAATCTAGGAGATTCAGAAAGGAAAGCTTTTTGTAAAGATAGATCTAAGAACAGTTTCTCAGTTATTTTTTTAACGTAGTATGGTTTGTTTTCACATTTAGTTGTTATTTGTTCATGACTTGAAAGATATTTATGACATATAGTCTTGCAGCACAGTGCAGATCAGTTTGAGAGGTTGCTGAAGGAAATGTGTGCTGATGAGGATGGAGACCTCTTGATAGAGTCTGCAGTGAAAAATGTGCCCAAGGTTTTTGTTGTATCAACTCTGGTGAGCGTGATGCCAGCTCAGCCTTTTGTATTTCGCAATTATCAGGTTTGCTATGAAAGCTCACTTACAATTAGAGTAGCAATATGCTTTTTGTTCGGAGACATAAAGTAGGTTTATTATTTAATATATTCCTGATAATGAATGGTTTTATTTTGTTATGGTCTCAAATCTAGTACCCTGCTGGAACACCAGAGGCATCTCTTGCAATTTCAGAGAGTTCAGGAATCTCTGTCCTAGGACTGCCTACCACTGGCGCTCCAATTGGCTATAAGCGCAGTGCTTCCATTGGAAGCTGTAAGCATCAAATATGGCAAGCTATAAGAGCATCATCTGCAGCTCCTTATTATCTGGATGATTACTCAGATGGTATTTTCTCATATACTTGTCAAAAGGGACCTATAATTTGCTTTTCTTTCATAGTTCAACTCATTGTACCTAATTACCTTTGTTCCATGCTTTCTGTTAATGCCCATTACTCTATAGATATGAACCGCTGGCAAGATGGCGCAATAGTGGCAAACAACCCAACAATATTTGCCATAAGAGAAGCACAACTCTTATGGCCTGATACAAAAATTGATTGCCTAGTTTCCATTGGGTGTGGTACGATTTCAATAAAGGTGAATCTTTTAAACTTTTTATATCAGTCTTGGAATCCTGGATTTATCAACAAGATCTAAGAATTTTCGTATCAGTTGTAGAGCTTTTGTTTACTTGAGAAATCGTTTAAAATTGTAGTAGAATGCCATTTGGAGAGTTTATTTATGTCTGATGCCTAGGAATCAAGTATTGACTTGAAGTTTTTTCTAGTTTGCTGGGGAACTTACTGGATGAGCTCAATTCAGTGAGACTTTTTTGCAAGTTGAGAAAACTTGATAAAGTTACATTAGAAAGTTACAGCACGCTTTGGGTTAATGCTGGTTTTTAATAGCTCTGCTATCGTAGGGAAGGAAAGGTGGTTGGCGCTATATGGATACTGGGCAAGTGTTAATTGAGAGTGCATGTTCTGTAGACAGAGTTGAGGAAGCTTTGAGCACAATGCTTCCTATGCTCCCAGAAATACTGTATTTTCGTTTCAATCCAGGTATATGGTAATTTTAGAGACAGCAATGGTGGAACTAAAGTCGCTTAGAATTTCATTTACATTTTAAAAGCTCCTGAGTTTTTTCCTTTGATTTTTGGAACTGAGCCCCCCTCCCCCTTCCTTGTTTCCTCCTTTTTCATTTGAAGCATGACATGTTCTAAAATATGTTTTTTAATCAAGTGGACAAACATTTCTTTTATCATTTCCCTTTTTTCTTTTGCCTCTGCAGTTGATGAAAGATGCGATATGGAACTAGATGAGACTGATCCAGCAGTTTGGATGAAATTGGAAGCTGCAGTTGAGGACTTTATCCAAAATAATTCTCTCTGCTTCAAGAACGTATGTGAAAGACTACTACTGCCTTTCCAGCAGGATGAGAAGTGGTCTGAGAATTTGAGATCTCAACATTTCCCTAAAGCAAAGGCATTAAGTGCTGGTATTTCAGCTGTTGTACCATTTTAGTTTATCTATATAGTATTTAACTTTTTTATTTTGAAACTTCCATTCAAACTCTTTTGCTGTGTTAGGTGAGAAAAGCCCATCTTTGGGTTGGAGGCGCAATGTGCTACTTGTTGAAGCTTCACATAGTCCAGATTCTGGAAGAGTTTTGCACCATGCACGTGCACTTGAGTCATTTTGTGCTCATAATGCAATACGACTATCTCTTATGCAAGGAGTATCAGGATTTTTGAATACATCGCAGGCAACAACATTTCCAACGCCATTTGCATCACCTCTATTTACAGGAAGCTTCCCTTCTAGCCCTCTTTTTTGTAGTCCTGATGTTGGACCACACAGAATGGGTCGAATTGATATGGTTCCTCCTTTAAGTTTGGATGGTCATTCCTCAAAAACAACTGGATCACCACCAAAGTCTCCTCCTGGACCCAGACAACTTTCTTTACCTGTACGGTCAATGCATGAGAAGTTACAAAATTCACCACAAGTGGGCGTTATACATTTGGCTCTTCATAATGACTCAACTGGTGCTATTTTAAGGTTACTATGTTTTTTCATCATTCCTTTGCATCATTTCTGTTTGTAGTTTTTTTAATCATGAAAGTTAGTTTGTAACTTTAGTTGGCAGAACGATGTATTTGTGGTCGCTGAACCTGGAGAGCTAGCTGAGAAGTTCCTTCAAACTGTCAAATTGAGTCTGTTATCAGCAATGAGAAGCCGCCATAAGAGTGCATCACTTCTTTCAAATATTTCAACCATTTCTGACTTGGTTGCTCGTAAGCCATACTTCCAGATTGGAGGTGTTGTCCACCGATACGTGGGCCGTCAAACCCAGGTATGTTTTCTGTACTTTCTTTTCTTACTAAGTTGCTCTACTAGAGATTTTGTTTTGACAATCAATGACATTTGTTGAAGGTCATGGAGGATGACCAAGAAATTGCGGCATACCTGTTTCGTAGAACAGTCCCTTCTATGCATTTAACACCTGATGATGTTCGTTGGATGGTACTTTACTACTTTCTTAATTCTCTTTTGGTTTCTGTCATTGCCCTTCCATGTTCCATGAAGCTTGCTAGTAATGAATGATTTGCTCTCTAAAAGTATCCTCCTGATGATATGTATGTTTTCAATAGTTTAATGTATAAATGTTTTGTTTTATCAAGTATTACACTTCTAATGCTGGAAGGGGTGACAAACCCACAAGTCATTATTTGATTTAACATTGAAGGATTTTTACAAAAGAAGAGAATCTTAATCTACATGTCATGTTCTGATCCCAATAAGTGGAATATGTATATACTAAAGGATGATCTAATTTAAAACTTATTAAGACTATTCATGGTTTTATGCTGTTATAAGATTTTGGGATACATTAAACAATGAACTAAAGATCCTGTGAGATAATGGCGTTCAAATTATGAGGCAGCCAAATTATTAAAAAAAAAAATGGTTTTGAAAGCAAAAGCTGAGTGCTCAGCTAAAAAAGAAAAAAACAAATGAAAGAAAAGTTTGATTTATTGGAAAACCAAAAGTTCACCATCAAAGCATTAGTTGCTAGATAGACAATAATTTAATATAATATGAAGACAAAAAGAACCCTAGGATAAAGCAATATAAGGGGCATTGCTCGTGGACTGCTGGAGCTGGTTGAATAATCCCCCTTCTATTGGAGTGAAATTGCAGGAGTATAATACCTGTGTGAGAGAGGGAGCTACGTGGGTTCCAAGTCCATTATCAGATAGGTGTAAAACTGCTCCACTCTGCTCTATTCCTGTTTTCTTCTATAGTATGTTTAGTAGAATCTTTTCTTTCAGTTATTCCATTATTTACACCTTTTTGTATCTACAATCCCTTTTTCTTTGACCTGGGCCTTCGGCTATGTCCTTCTCCCTGTCCCTTATTCTATGCTAATCAATAAGAAGCCTAACCCATAAATTTTCACCTCCAAGTACAAACTCCAAAGTTTGCCTTCAAAAAGAGAAGCATTACCTCGGTTCCAAATGATCATTAACTTTTCTGTATTTCAGGCACTATTTGGCTTGGCATACAATAAGAGCATAATACAATTTTTTCCTACTATTACCGATCCAACGAGCGATCCATCTGGGATCCGTGAGACTTTAACTAATTAGACCTACTTAACTAATTTATAGGAGGAATATTATTACGTTTTCTAGCCACTGATTTTACTTTTGAATAAATCTAGGTTGGAGCTTGGAGGGACAGGATCATCATATGTACAGGGACATGTGGACCTACCCCGACTCTGATCAAGGCATTCTTAGATTCTGGGGCGAAGGCGGTTATATGTCCTTCAGCTGAGCCACCAGAAACGCAGCTTACCAATTTCTTTGGGTCTGGGGAGTTCAATTTCGTTGAAAATGGAAAGTTTGAGATCGGTGAGGAAGAAGCTGAAGATGAAGAGGTTGTCCCTGCCAGTCCAGAGAGTGATTGGGATAGTGACCTTGAGAAAAACGGGGATCATTCTATGGATATTTGGGATGCTGATGAAAAAGAAATTTCACAGTTTGTCTGTAAACTGTATGATGCACTGTTCCGAGAGGGTTCCACAATCAATGTTGCTTTACAACATGCTCTAGCTTCGCATAGGAAGTTGAGGTATGCATGTCATCATTCAAATATACAGTAGTTTTGCAAATACAAATTTACTGTAGGAAAACAAAAATCAAAATAGAATGCATCGGCAGAAGGGAAAGGAGAAGGGGGGAAGAGAGAGAGAGAGAGAATAAGAATAGATGTTTTAGTTAATATTTAAAAAATAAGCGAGAACGTTTTATCTTGAGCTTGTAGAGAAAATCTGTTATCATAATTATAGTGGTCATTATTGTTGTAACACATGGGAGGGCCCATTTTTCCCATTACACATTTTTACAGAATTAGACATTCCCTTGGAGGATTAATCTTCTCTCAGATTTTCCATTTTGAGTCATTTGACCATGTGAAGAGTTGGTTGATGTTCGAGAAGAATATATAATGGTGTACCTCGGTGTACAAACTAATTAGTAGACATTAGATTGTCCATGTATTCTTTGTGGTGTATGAAGCCTCTAATTTTGAAACTTCTTTCTACCATTGTCAATTTATCATGTGTCTAATGACGACTTGTTTTTGCTAAAAGGAAAGGACGATTTTTTTTTTTTTTTGCTAAACAAGAATGAAAAAAGAGACTATTATTTTATGCTTACACGCCGCCGTACAGGGGGGAGGTGAATTGACTTAAAAGTATATTTCTAAGCACGGAAGAAAGGCTAGTATTTTATGCTATTAAAATATTTAGCGATGAGCTATTATAGTATCTTAGGTCAAGGTTTTTGGGTCATTTAATCTTCTTAAAAATAATTTTTTTTTTGTTTTGTTACGTAAAAACAAAGATTGGGAATGAAAAAATTATTTTTTTGAATATTTTTTAATTAACGTATCACGATGTTTGCATTTGATTTCATTAATATGAATTATAATTGTTATTTAGTGAAATTTTTTTACATTCAACGAATAAGGTCATATATTTTGTTTGTTTTTACTTCTTAAATCTAAATCATATATTCTTATTTTAATGATCAAAATATTATTTTAAATTTTAACTACATGTATTGTACTTGAAATAAAGAGTTGAGAATTTAAAACACGTTCAAATAAGCAAAGATCCTATTCCATTCAACGAGTTCTAAAAAAATGATACATAACTTTATCAAATTATTCTTAAACATAACTTTTTATTAATAAAATTAAAAAATATTTAAATTCTTTAAATAATATCAATCGTATTAATAAATATTTAATAAAATAAAATAATAATAATATATTAATATTAATTATTGAAACTTGATTCTACTCTTAATATTCTACTTATATTTAATTTAAGGATATTTTTGATATTTTTTAAGTTTATAAAAGATAATTTTATCCAATTATGAAATTAAAAAATAATAATAATGAATATTATCAAGAAAGGGAATCGATATCTATTATTTAGAGTGTAATGAATTGTGGCTATATTTGAATTTGGGGATATTACTTTCCCTGTATGAATGTCTCCCTATTTTTTTTTATTTTGTTATTCTAGTGATATTATTGGCCACGAGTTCAAATATTGCCCCGACTTGCTTACAACACTCAAAAATCATCTTAGTGGGGTTCTATATTGTTATAAATTAGTATTTACTTAAGAAAATATCGGGTTTAATTTTAGATACACAAATATATAATTATGGATAATAACAAAATAATAAGTAATGAGAAAAATTATAATGATTTAAGTGGTTTAACTTTTTAACGTGAAAAGTCTACTCCACTGACGACGATATACCAAAAAAAATAATCAAATGGAGATACAAACATCAATATTAAGAGAGTTTCATAAATTATATTAAAATCCAAATATACCTAAAAAATATCTCCCTCTAATTTACTAGTAATATATAATAAGATAAATTAATAAACTTTTTATTTAATCAAATATTAACATACAAATAAAATCAGCCGCTTATTGCATATTTTCGACCCTCTTCTAAACTGTCAAATAAGTAGCAGCTCCGCTGCTGATAAACGATGAAAAAAACTGGCCAAAAAATAGAGGTAGCAAAGACCACCTGAAGAAGCTGGAGGCTGTTGCAGTTTATCTCCCTTCTCACGTAACTGTTGATTTTTTCTTTTTCTTTTAGTTTCAGCTCTCTTGCGGCTGCTTCCCATAAACTCTCGCAGGGAAAAATATATATATATAAGGAGAAGAAGAAGGGTTTTAATATTATTATCGGGCTTTGGGCTAGATTTAAGTTTTGGGCTAATTTAACAAATCTTCATCTTGGTTCAAAAGAGAAAACAAGTTCTTCAAATGAAATCCCTCGGATTACCAAATAATCGTCGTCCAAAGTCCCGAAGGGTGATCATCTACTACAAACACCAATAAAGTCCAAATAATGCTTGAACTTGTTAAATGGAATTGGTTTGGTTAACATATCGGCTGGATTCTCTGTAGTGACTATCTTATTGATAACAATAACACCCTAAGAGACAATGTCACAAACGAAGTGATATCTGATATCAATGTGTTTGGGTCTTTCATGATACATAGTATTCTTAGTCAAGTTTATCGCACTCTGACTATCACAAAATACAACAGAAGTATCCTGTTGTAAACCCAAATCATAAACCAAACCTTTAAGCCAAATGGCTTCTTTCACTGCTTCTGCTACTGCCATATATTCTGCCTCTGTTGTAAACAAAGCAATTGTAGACTGTAAAGTAGCCTTCCAATTAATGGCACAATGAGAAAGAGTGAAGACATAACCTATCAGATATCTTCTTCTATTCAAATCACCAACATAATCGGAGTCCACATAACCAATAACACTACAACCAATATTAGAACTTCCATCATATACCAAACCAAAATTAGATGTGCCTCTTAAATACCAAAGTATCTATGTCACTGCTTGTCAATGACCCTTATCAAGATTACCCATATATTTGTTGACAACACTAACTACATGTGAAATGTCTGGACGAGTACAAACCATAGCATATATCAAACAACCCAACGACACTAGCATATGGAACCTAAGACATATATAGTTCTTCTTCTTCTGACTGTGGTGAAAAATCCAAAGAAAGTATGAAATGCACAGCTAACGACATACTCATAAATTTAGACTCTTTCATACCAAAACGTTCAAGAACTTTTTCAATATAACTTTTCTGAATCAAATAAAACTTGCCCACTTGTCTATCCCTGTAAATTTCCATGCCCAAAACTTTCTTCGTTGCACCCAAATCTTTCATCTCAAACTCACCACTAAATTGAGACTTTAATTTCTGAATCTCAGACTTATTCTTAGAAGAAATAAGCATGTCATCAACATAAAGCAATAAATAGACAGGTATAAACTATCATGAAATCTTTTATGATAAACACAGTTATCATAATCATTCATAGAGCAACCATGATCAATCATAAAAGAATCAAACCGCTTATACCACTGCTTAAGAGATTGCTTGAACCTATATAAAGACTTTTTCAATAAACAAACATGATCTTCCTTGCCTGGAACAACAAACCCCTCTAGTTGATGCATATATATTTGTTCCTCAAGATCACCATGTAAGAAGGCTTTCTTGACATCAAGTTGTTCTAATTCCATGTCAAACAATGCAACCATAGTAAACAACACACGAATAGAGCTATGTTTCACTAATTCCTAAGTATGATATGAAGTGATTCAATCTCTTCATTCATAGCAACCAGCCACTGAACAGACTCGCCACAAGTAACAACTTCATGATAACTAGAAGGTTCATGCATCTCAATAGACTCTACCACAGACAATGCAAAAGAAACTAAGTCTGCATCTGCGTACCTTTGAGGGTGTCGAATCTCTCTTATTCCTTTACCCTTAGCGATACTATATGGTTGCTCATGTTGCTCTTCTGCTACATTATGAGCAGAATCATCTATCTAATCCACATATGGCTGATCTAAAGTGCCATCTTGCACTTGATTAGAAGCTCCACTCTCAAGCTCCACCTGCTTACTAACACCGTGGTCTTTATCTGCAATAATAGACTCCTTTTTATTTTCCAACATGAAAACTCATCAAATTTAACATCTCTACTAATCAAAAATTTAGGTGACTTAGGTTCAACACATCATAATCTATAACCTTTTACCTCAGAAGGATACCTCAAAAATATACATTTCTATGCCCTAGGCTCAAGTTTACCATCATTAACATGAGCATAAGTAGGACAACCAAAAACTTTCAAATCAGAATAATTAGTAGGAGTACTAAAGAATACCTCAAACGAAGTCTTCCACTTAATTGCGGTTGATGGAGACCGATTCACCAAATAGCAGGCATGGTTACAAGTTTCAGCCCAAGAAGGATTTATCCAAGTCAGCTTGAAAGAGCATACAACGAGCTCTTTCTAAGAGAGTCCTATTCATATGTTCTACTACTCCATTTTACTATAGTGTATGACGCACAGTGTAGTGTCTTACTATGCCATTTCTTTCACAGAACTCATTAAAATGACTTTCACAAAATTCCAAACCATTGTCAGTCCTCAAATGCTTGATTTTCTTGTCTGTTTGATTTTCTATACAAACCTTGAATTTTACAAATTTTGAGAATGCATCATTCTTATTATTCAAAAAATAAACCCAAACATGACGAGAGAAGTCATCAATAAAAGTCAACATATACCGAGCACCACCCTTAGACACAACACGAGAAGAACCCTAAAAACCTGAATGAATATAATCAACAGTACCTTTCGTTTTATGGATGGTTACTCATATGCCCAAGCCGCATATGCCATAATCGAGTAGTATCTGAATCTTGATATGACGAGGATGAAATTGAAACACTGTCAATAATTGTGCTACCCTAAAGCATATAGAGATCACACAAAAATTGTCCTTTAATAACAACGAGAACACCCTTACTAACTCTTAAAACTCCACCTTCAGCTACATATTTATAGCCTTGTGAATCAAGAGTACCCAAAGATATCAAATTATTTTTCAAATCTGGAACATGGTAAACATCTTTCAAAGTCCTAACAATACCATCATGCATCTTAATTCGGACAGTATTAATACCAATAACCTTGCAAGACATATTGTTTCCCATCAAGACAACATCATCATCAATAGATTGATAAGAAGCAAACTAGTCTCTACTAGGGCACATATGGTAAGTACAACTCAAATTAAGAATCCAAACATCTCCCAGAGAACTAATAGATATTGATAGAATATTTTCACCATCAAAACCAGAACTATCTACAACACCATCAATATCATTAGTACCAGAAGACGTTGTGGTAGATTTTCTTTTACCTTTAAGTTTCGGACAATTTACTTTCTAATGCCCTTCTTGACGGCAATAGTTGCATTTATCTTTTATTTTTCTAGATTTTATCTAGATTTGCCTCTATAATAGCTTGTGCCTTTTTCTTGATTTCTACCTCTGACAAATAAGCCACTATTATTATTATTGTTGCAGACACATTTTCTTCAACTCTTTAGAATGCAAAACTGCTTTGACATCCTCCAAAGAAATAATATCTCGTCCATATAACATGGTATTAACAAAATGTTTAAAAGAATGAGGTAATGAACATAATAGAACTAAGGCTTGATCCTCATCATCAATCTTAACACTACCATTTTTTAGATCACGAATAATTTTAATAAATTCATTAAGATGATCATATAAAGGTATACCTTCTGACATTCTGAATGTATACAAACGCTACTTCAAATATAACCGATTTGTTAAAGACTTGATCATATACAAATTCTTCAATTTAAGCCATAACCCAACAGGAGATTCCTCATCACCAATCTCGCGTAATACCTCATCAGACAAGGATAATTGAATTGAAGTAAGAGCATTTTTCATCAATGCATCTTTTTCTTCATTAGTTAATTTTTCTGGTAATTTATCCTTACCTTCAATCTTAACGAGCCTTTCTTTAACTAATATGGCTCGCATCTTTATACGCTAAAGGTTGAAATCATTTCTACCATTGAATTTCTCAATTTCATATTTTACCGTCATGACAGAAAACTCAATATTAAATAAACAGAAGCACAATCCAAAAAATATGAAATCAATCAAATAACTAGAATAACAGAATAACTTGATCAGTTCCAATAAATAGCAGAATAACCCAATGCTCTGATACCAATTTGTTATAAATTAGCACTTGTGGAAGCGAAGATTGGGTCCAATTTTGGTTATATAAATATATAATTATGGATAACAGTAAAATAATAAGTAATGAGAAAAATTAAATGACACACAATGATTTAAATTGTTCAACTTTTTAATGTGAAAAGTCTACTCAACTGACGACGACACACCGAGAAAAATCCACTAATAATCAAATGGAGATATAAACAACAATATTTAGAGAGTTTTACAAATTATACCAAAATCTAAATACACCCAAAAAATATCTCCCTATAATTTATTGATAATATATAACAAGATAAATTAACAAACTTGTTATTTAATCAAATATTACCATACAGATAAAATCAACGGCTTACTGCATATTTTCAACCCTCCTCTAAACTTTCGAATAAGTAGCAGCTCCGTTGTTGATGGACCGTGAAAAAAACTGGCCGAAAAACAGAGGTAGCAAAGACCAAACCTGAAGAAGCTAGAGGCTGCAGCAGTTTTTCTCCCTTCTCACACAGTTGTTGATTTTTTTTTCTTTTCTTTTGGTTTCAGCTCTCTTGCGACTGCTTCCCATAAACTCTCGCAGGAAACAATATATATATATATAAGGAGAAGAAGAAGGGTTTTAATATTATTATTGAGCTTTGAGCTAGACTTAAGTTTTAGCCCAATTTAACAATATGGTGTATGGCTAGAGCACGACTTTTTCATTCAACAAACATGGCTTCAAAACCTAGTGGTGGTGGCTATGGTGGCAATCCCAACCTAAGTCACGAAATGGTACAATTAAGGAACGAGGATATTGGAAAAGGAAAAGAGCAAATCAAGGAGTTCAAATTCGAAATTCAATTACAACTAAAAAATCATTTCAAATCAATGCTCCCTCCAGTGTTTTGCAAGAGCCACGGGCCATTGATGAAGATTTGCAAATAAATGAGGAAGGATTAATTCAAAGGACAATTTTTTCACTTTCAAATTCAGAAAAAAGTAATAAAAGGAGTTAATGGAGATGGGAAATATGTGCGACTCCATAAGTAAATGGCTAAGAGCTGTGAAGGATATTAAATTTGATATAGATGCTGATAACATGCAAAATGGACAAGAAATTACCTTATTGGGATTGAAAGGAGTCCTTAGTTGCTACACAAATCCACTTGCTACATCTATGAGCTTAGCCAACACCCTTTTTCTTATCAGCTGGTATTGAACTTGGCTAGACATCAAGCTCGCGATGTAAGTGTTTCAATGACATCAGGAAGGTGGCTCGGCGGTTCCCATTTCCTCCAACCACCGCGAATCCCCTTGGGCTAGGCGGCTCAACCTTCAGCTGTATTGATGGAACCGATCAGCGCCTAGTCGTTGTTAATCCTATTCCGGCCCCAATCAGCGCCACCTTTATACCCGTAGATGGCAGCACACATATCTCATCCTCCCCAAAATCTCTCCGGCTTGGTGAACTTGGGTGCCCTATTGAAAAAGGGTGGGGCCGTGGGTTATCAAATTCAACCCGAAGAGCTTGGAGGTATGGTCTCTTCTTTTCCTCACTTAATTGATAATGTTGGCTGTGATGATGTTGTTTCATATCAGTGGGTGGAGAAAGACGAGCCCAAGCGGCTCCACATTAAATAATGATACTAGCTTGGAATTGTCAAGGGGCGGGTGTTGATTCCAACGTTGCTAGTGAAGGGATTTGTCTTTTATGAAGTGATGAGGTAGATCTTTCTACTAGATTGATTTTCACTTTTTTCATTGAGTTTGAAGTTACTAATACAACTACCAGTTTGTCACGGATCGGATTTGATGTCTATGCTAATTTTGATGTTATAAGGGATTTTCATTTGGAGTCGACAAAGATTAATGCTCTGTGATAAGGCTGTTGCCGGGGGATTTGAATGATATTATTTCAAATGCAGAAAAAATAAGCGGTCAAAATCAATTGAAAAATTCCATGTTACTTTTTTGGGATTTTATTCATGATGCTAATTTATGGGTTTCCTGAGAAATATGATTACTTGGAATAATAAAAGATGAGAGGAGGTAAATATCTAACAAATGAATGAAAGAGATTTAGCTACTGATTCATGATGTAGAACTTTTCCTCGAACTGTTGTTCATCATTTAGATGCTACGGATTTAGATCACAGAGCTTTGTTGTTGGTCCTTGAAAGCTTGGCACTTTTTGGTAAAAAAAACGGTTTACTTTTGAGAAACGATGGGTGAACGTTCTAGAATGTAAGGAAATTGTTAAGCAGGATTAGGAGTCTCCAGTTTTAGGTTCTATATGATATTGTATTAAGTGAAAATTCAATACTCAAAAGAAGTACCATGAGTTGCTGGTGGAGCAGAATTTGTTTAATTCAGATTAGTATTGATTTGATTACTTATCTTTAAAACAAGTGTGTGTGGAAGAAGAAAAATATTTATTGGATAAATAATGAATGAATTGTATTAGGTCTGGGACCAAAACACAGCCTTTTTCCAAGCTAAAGTTGCACGGTGAAGGTGAACAATTTTTTCGATCTTCAAATCCTTTAAACTTTGATTTGATTTTATCTTGTGTTGATACTAAGGACGTGACAAAACAAAATAATTTTCTGGCTAGGCCAATTTCGACGTAAGAAATTAAAAGTGCTTTATTTAAGATTAATCTTTCAAAATCATCGGACGTTGATAACATGTCATCTTTTTTTCTTTCCCAAAAGTGTTGACATGTTATGTACGACAATGTGATTCATGTTAAATGTTTTTTTCATTATTAAACTTTGTCTACTACCATTAACTTTACACAGATTGTGTTGATTCCCTATAAAAATATATCACAATTGAGACCAATTGGCTTGTCTAATGTGATTTATAAGATTGTTGTTAAGATCTTTGTCAATCGATTGATGAATGTTATCTAAAGGATGTTTAGTATTAATCAAAGTGCTTTTGTCCCTCGTCATTTAATTTCTACTAATATTTTGATGGTTCACAAATTCTTTTACATCTTGAGATGTCGGAAACAACAACACTTAGCTTTGAAACCTGATATGAGTAAAGTTTATGACCGTATTGAGTGGAGTTTCTTAAAAGCTATGATGAGAAAGTTGGATTTTTATGAACGTTGAATTCTTTGGATTATGATTTGTATTTTCATTATTACCTATTTTTTTGTATTAAATGAAGACCCAATTGGATTCTTTTGCATGAGTAGAAATATTTGTCGAGGGGACTCACTTTTACCTTTTTTTTGTTTCTTCTCTGTCTTAAAGGGCTTTCTTGTTTTTATACCGTGAAATGCAACAACGTACTAATACAGAGTTAAAAGTAAGTAGGATTAGTTCAACAATTTTCCATCTTTTTTTGTTGATGATTCCCTATTTTTTTGTCGGAGTTCTTTAATGAAGATTTATCATTTATAATATATTCTGAAGGCTTATTAGTCTACGTCAAGGTAAACTGCCAATTATTATAAATCAAATGTTTATTTCAATACCAACACAAATTTTGATATTAAAGAGGAGATTCAACACTATCTAAGTATTCTATGCATCTCTAAATTTGATAAATATTTAGATCTCCCTACATTGTTTGGTAGATCTCAGAAAGCACAAATTGGTTACATTTTGAACCGTATTTAGGCTAAAATTCAACATTAGTCCTGTAAATTTCTTTCTATGACTAGGAAGAAGGTTCTTCTAAAGTTGGTGGCTTATACCATGTTAAACTTTACTATGCAATATTTTGTCTTACCTAAAGGGTAATGTGATGATTTAGAAAATGCATTACAAAAGTTTTGGTGGGGTATAACTATCAATAATAAAAAGATACATTGGTTGACTTGAAAAAAAAAGTGTGTTTTCAAGGATGTTGGAGGTTTGGGCTTCAAAGATATCAAGACCTTTAATTTTGCTATGATCGCTAAACAATTATGGTACCTAATTAAAACACCTTGATTCTTTACTTGTACAAGTTTTTAAACATTGGTATTTTAGGTTCGGGTCTTTCTTTAATGTTGGTGTTGGATCTCCTCCTTCATAGGCTTGTTAAGGTTTTCTAGAGGCTGGTCTTATGTTCCTAGTCGTTGTGTTGTGGTCTATAAATAGAGGGTGAGCTATTAATATTTGGGAGGACCCTTGGCTCTCTAGTGACCCCATTTTTGCCTTATTTCTACACGAGTTGAGGAGATTCGTTAGGTTACACAACTTATTGATTCTAAACATGGATGTTGGAGGATTCCTCTTATGAATCAAGTTTTTAAAATGGTTGATGTTAATAAGATACTAGGGATTCAAATTGCTCATCATTTAAAAGATGAGCTTATTTGGCATTTTATCTCACATAGAGGTTTTATTGTGAACTCTACTTATTTACTGGCCTGTGATGTCCTTGGATGGAATGTTTAGGTGTCAAATAGTGTGGATAAGCTCATTTGGAAATCCATTTGGAAGCTTAAAATTCCTCCCAAGGCTTGTCATTTTATTTGGCGGTGTGTGCATGGTGCGTTGGCAGTCATAAAGTTAACCCTATCTTAATTGCTCTTTTCCCTTTCATCAATATGTTCATAGTTTTTTTGAAGAATTTTTTCATACCCTTCTTCTGTGGGCACATTTTTAAGATGACGGGTTAGAACTATTAGTCATAATTTACATGGGTTTTTGGAGGATTTGAATTTGTTGTAATAATCTATTTTTTCAACAATAAGTGCTTGATCTTAGAGGTATGATTTCTATAGTTTGATATGATAGGTTTTTTTATCTTGGTTAATATTAATGGTGTATAGTTAGTTTTATATTAATGGTTTTGAACAACTTTATTTGTATGTGTGTTTGTTAACACTTATGTCTTTTCTTATATTAATGTACACTCATTTTTTTAAATGATATTAAATAAAAGTTAGTATCCTACTTTTTTTTGTTAAAAAATATCTCTAATGGTAAATTAAAATGATTCCCTTTTCATTTATGATATAAAAATTAAAATATACGAACTTAATCGAAATTAACCTCATTCTTTTCATTCATGTCCGGTAAACATGTTACAAGAATTTACTTGTTTGTAAGTAATGAGTATATTTTAAGTTAAATAGTTTTTGAAGTATTTCAATTTTAATTCATTTTATATAAAAGGTGTAAGGATTTTTTCTAATAACTTATATATTTGTGAATAAAAATATGATTATATTTTATGAAAAAAAAAATCTAAGAATAAAATGAATAAAGTTTGGCTTCATAATTTTTTTTTCCAAAGAACATTACAAATTGGGTTAGTTTTCCAACAAAAAATAATAATTTTAAGAAAAGTATTTTATGTACAAAGTACGATTAGGGGAAAAAAATATTGTTGAGGGATGTTCTCTTTATAATAACATTAATAATTTTATGTACAAAGTACTCATGACCAATGGATATACCTCTCCCTTTCTCTCGTTTTCGTTCTCTTGAAGTGAATATCACTTAAGATGTATTACATTATCAAAGTGTCAAATTAGTATTAAAACTATACTTAAAAATATTAATTAATCCTATTAATTATAATAGTGATATATAAATAATTAAAATATGAGATAATTAAACTATTTTTATATATTTTTACGCTTCCATGGACAATTATTTTAATTAAAGTCCTAATTAATAAATTAAAAAAGGAAGAAAAAAAAATTTCACATTCACACAATTTCTTAATTTTAACAAGTTATCATTATAAACACATCACATCTCTCGTAAGCTCATTATAATATGTATTAGTATTGTTGCTTTTAATCACTATAAATGATTGAAATTTGTGAAAATTTTAATTCATCATTTTTCTTGAAACTCCAATGATATTTTTTTAGAGTTTTAAAATAAATATTATTATAAAGAAAGGGTATTGTGGTTGGCTTTAAAAATGCCTAAAACTGGGGGTAAATTGTTGAAAAACAAAGTGAAACTTTTTTTAATCTTGCATACTCTTAAAAAGAAGCTCTTATGCTTCTCCACTAGTTTTTAAATTGAATTTTGAAAACATAAATCGATCTGCATTTTTTTTATATAAATAATTATGAGACATGATGTACAATTTATCAAGAATAAAATTCAACTTATTTAGAGTTTAATTTAAATGATATCTAACAATATTTAATATAAAATTTTAAGATTGAGATTTATCATAAACATATGGTAACTAATCATAACAATATTATTTTATGTTTATTAATTTAAAAGAGTATATTATGAAATAAGTTAATTATATTTATTTATGATAATGTAGTTTATTAATTTTAAAAAAGTGATAACATAGATCTATTAACCCAATTTTTTTTATGATTTTTAATATTTTTTTATTTTTTCAATTGTATTTGAAATAATTTTTAAAATAAAAATTATAAAAAAGTAGAAAAAAGAAGAATTAACCAAGTATTGTCATATTTTTAATATTTTTAAAATTAGTAGATTAAATTTTCACAAAAAAAATTAATTAACCAAGTATTTCATTTCAAAAAAACAATAGACATTTGCAGTCATCTAAGCACCTGCTCAAAATTATTAACTAAAATTAACACCAATAATATTAACATAACCAATTCTTCCTTCACAAAAAATCTATAATAATATTGTAGAAAAAAATAAAAAAAATCTATAATAATAGTAATAATAGCAATAATAATAGTAATAATAGTAATAATAGCAATAATAATAGTAATAATAGCAATAATAATAGTAACAGTGGTAATACGAGGTTCTACAAGAAGACTAACGAGCCCTCATAATTATAGGCACTTCCAATTGTATTTATAACTTTTGCACATCCTGTTAACTTTTAAAAGGAAAAAAGACATTTTTACCAATACCTTGCTCACTATGCAAAAGTCCACTACCAAAAACTCTCCAATAAGCAAAGGAGAACAGCCAAAAGAATTTCCTAATAGTCAAAGAAGAAAAATATGCTTTGCTTCTTTTTATTGCAAACAGAAGAATATGATGAGCCATGTCCCTAACCAAAGCACTAATCATGCAGAAAATCAAGCTCTCCACTTTAACAAAAGTTTTCTATTTTTTTATTTTTTTTATTTTTTATTATTAATAAACCAAAGATGTGATGCTCCATATCAACATTCAAAGTAGTTTTCTCCTTAATAAAATTCCCTGAACCCAAACTTTCTCCAAGCAAAGGCTTTTCACATCATACCAAATTACCAATTATACCTTTTTGAAGGGGGGGAAATATGCAGCATAAAGCCAGCACCACAACTACCAAGTTCCCTGAAACAACGGCTACATCAGCAGCTCCGATTGCTATTGGGACTCGAGGCACCGTAGGCTCACTTGTGAGGAAAGAAATTGAGTATTTCAGCAAGCTTGAGCTAGACCTGAATGCAAGCTCAAGAAAGTCAAGGAGACAAGTAATTGACACAAGTCCTCGCCGTGGTAGTACAAGGTCTGCCTTCTGGTTCTTGAAAATGACATGGAAAAGGAAGCAGCAAAGAGGTAGCAAGAGGTTCCTATCAAGCATGTGCTCTGCTGCAGAAGTATCAGAAAGCAATCGGCTGTTTGATTATAGTATTCTTGAGGATGATGTTCAGAATTTGAACATTTAGATGAGTGTCACATGCACTTTGTGATCATAATGGTCATGGAGGTAGCATATTAGTCATCAGCTAAATTGATGTTAGGATGTTTCAATAAACAAAGCGTTTGTTAAATTCTGAATGCATTTCTCATGAAAGAAAGGCCTGACTTTGTAAATATGTTCAAAGATAAAAAAAAATAACAAACGGAGGAGCTTCTATTGGTGAGACAATATCAAATGTGGAGCTTGATTTTGCAGTATGTCTCAAGTTGCAAGACTTTGAAACTTTGCCTGGCTGCTATTGCTCTTTACAGTCATTAAGACTATCCTTCCTGAGTAATAAATTGTTGCCAAAATCACCATGTTTTGATTCATCACCTGTTGGCGCAACTATCTGTTCTAAAACAGTTAATACATCACCCATGTATGGTCTGGCGTTAGCTTCATCTTGGAGACACATAGCTGTAACTACAAGAGCTTTATGCAGACCCTTTGTAGGGTAGTTCCCTTCAAGGAATGAATCAGCCATTGAAGCGTAATTTCTTCTGTCTTTAAACAGTGGCTCTGCCTGCAACAAGGAATAGAGAAATTAGCCAATCACACAATCAAGGTTCAAACCCCAAAATTCTGAGAGTATACGATAATGATTTTGATTTTCTTTCTTGAAAATTACAAAGTAAAAATTCTTATCAAATACGTTGGTAATTAGTTTTACACAAGAATGATTCAATTATTAGATAAGAAATCATAACGGTTATCAAATATGACCATAGAAAAGAAGTTAATTCGATAGCTATATTTCTCAAGTATTTTAGGCATAATTTAGACATACCCAATTGACTAAATTCTGCTCCTCAGACAACCTTTCACCATCAATAGCCCTCCTTCCTTTAATCATCTCTAGAAACACAACACCAACTATAGACATCAGACTTTACTGTGAGCTCACCTGATGAAGCATACTCTGGAGCACAATAGCCATAAGTCCCCACCACCTTTGCAGAAAGATGACCTGGTTTGCCAGGCGGACCCAACTTCACAAGTCCAAAATCACAGTTTTGCATTAAAATTCTCATCTAATAACACATTTGATGCTTTGAAATTCTGGTGTAAATATTCAAGTCCTCTCGCTGCTCCAGTTATTTTTATCCTAGTATCCCAATCCAGAGGCTGTTTAGCTGGAGGAAGGTCGTCGCAAAAGAAAAAAAAAAGTGTAACTAGTACATGTCATAAGGCTCATTTACGATCTAAGCAACATATGTAGATTTGTTTTAATTGTTTTATTAAAACAATTAAACTTTGTACCAAAAAGATGCTCCTCCAAAGATCCTTTGGCCATGAATTCATAGACTAAGATTCTTTGGTTTCCTTCTGCGCAATAACCTATCAGTTCAACAATGTTTAGGTGTTGTTGAACAATACTAGACAACAAAACCTCAGCAAAGAACTCTCTGGTTCCTTGACATCCTTTCCTATCCAATTGCTTAATAGCCACCACCTGAATTTAACACACAATACAAAAATAATTGAAAAAAATCACTAATTATATACATTTACGTATCTTCTAGCATATTGAAGTGTGCTTGATTTAGTGCGTGTTAGTTACAGAGACAGAGCAAGCGAGCTACCCTATCGATTCTCTTTATGTATCCTCTGTAGACTGCCAAATCCACCTTCCCCAACCAGAGACTCAGGTTTGAAGTTATCTGTTGCAGCTTCCAATTCAGAAAATGAAAACTCTATGCCAGAGATTTTTGCATTTCCAAAGTTAGCCATATCTTTGGCTATGTTCCTCCGCTTGCTGCTTGCTGTACAACACATTCATACATGCAAGGAAATATCTAAATAGGGTAAATTAGTTTTATGTCTCAACCTTTGATCTGCTAAAAACATGTCCCAACCTAATAGATATGTTACATTTAAGGACTTTCACATAGTTTTTATTCATTCCCTTAACAAAACTAACAAAAAATGACATGTTTCACGTGAAGTTGAATGTCACGTGGTCATTTTCTGTTAGATTTGATGACAAAAGCCCTTAAATACAACATAGATCATTAGTTTGAGGACTTTTTTTTTTAACATGTTAAAAGTTGGGGGGTAAATTTGCAACCAATCCAAAAGGCTGAAGACAAAAAGTTCAATTTTTCCAATCTAAATATAAAAAATTTGTGATGTACTTTAAATGATGTGATAGAATTGCCTCTAATGAGATAATGTAGGGCTCTACATTTAATGCCTATATTACAGCTATTCATTTTAAGAATCATAAAGAAGAGTTAACAATGCCTACCGTCTATGACATCAAGAAATTGGATTGAAACAAACATGTTAAAGCTATCAATCTTCTTTTTGGAATGTAACAAAAGCATTAAGAAAAACATAAATGGGGGTAATAATACAGTAATTAAATCAAAAACAATAAAATTTCCATTACTTACTTGACTTAATGGAGAGATTTTCTTCCATTATTAGTGTAATCCTTGCTACTCTTTTCAATAGAAACATTGACACTGTTCTTTTCAATATAATCATTGGCAGTAGTGGCGAGTTCAATCCCGCAGCAGGAAAAGCAACTCATCTTCTCCTGTCCCTCTATTCTTTAATCATATATCTGAAAAACACAATTTAAATACCAAAATCTCAGGTCATAAATGTGCAAGGATTAAAGCAAATAAAGAAAGAAATTGTTTAGACAATTGGAACTTGAATGGACCAATTCCATTTCAAAGTTGAAAGATCATCAAAGGTAGAAATCTTACCATTAGAAGGAGATGATAATGGCAGAGAGATTTTGAGAGCTTTTAATTTTTGTTCCTCTGCCCTGTACAATCATTTATGAAAGACTATTTAGCGTACCTCATTAACTTTATTTTATGTTGCCAACCCAACACGATTCCTTCGGACAATACACACAAGCTTTTTCCTATCAAATTGGAGTACTAATAATAAAATTATAAATGTAATGAAAATATCATAAACAATTTTAATATCTGATTTATATTTCTTCTTTTAGTTCTCACTTTTTTAAGAATCACTTACAAGATTTGGGATAATTCATAGATGTTTTAAAATAATATTTTTAAGCAAAATTTTCATTTACAACAAACATTTTTTTTATAAAGGAAATAAATTCCTATAACTTTCTCGATATCAGGAAAATTAAAAATATAATATTTATCAATAATTTTAAAAATGATTATAAATAATAACCAAGAACTTTCTTAATTTTCTAGGTTTTTAAAAAAGAAAAAGAAAATCATAAGAACGCTATCAAATAATTATAGGTAATTTTTAATTTTTATTTATTTTGAATATCAATAAGTAATAATACCAAGCAGTTTCTCACTTTCCCAACATCCTCAGATGGCTCCTCCGCATAAAACCACGCCAGACGACTCGTAAAAGTAACAGCATTTGGCTTCACACCCTTCCCATCCTAATCCATCTCTGCCAATATCGTATACGTAGGACTAGTCGAACCCCGTCTTGGAGAACTCGTTAATAAACCCTATTGTGAGTAATAAGTACCCAAATTGGATCGAGCTCCATAAATTTTCGGAAGCTCGAAGAAAATCTGATTTACCTCTTTATAATGATTAGCCAAAATGCAAGAAAAATCGAAGAATTGAAAATTCTAACAGAACGAGGAACGTCTAACTCGTCAAATTGAAAATACGAATTAAGTGGTCGATCATATTAGCCCGACCGTAGAGAACAATAACAAGACGATCGTTTTAAGGTGTTGTTAAGACTTGCTTGTCGATGATTCGAATAGGGCTTTGCTGGGTCCTCCTCCTTCAGAGCTATTGAAGACTAAGTCAACAGAACTCACATAAAAAAAGTCAAAGTTAATTAAAAATAATAAAAAATAAAATTTGAACCCGACGTGAATCGAACACGCAACCTTCTGATCTGGAGTCAGACGCGCTACCATTGCGCCACGGATCCGATGTTAATAAATGCATACTTTTATCATTTTAACTAAAATATTTCTCCCACCTTATTTTAAAGAACTTAAAACATTCATAGCCCGTGGCTTTTATTATTTTTATAATTTTATTCTCTCTCTTTCTTTTTTGGCTTGTATTTGATCCTTTGTAATTTTTGCAATTGTCTAGACGAAACTAAACATGTTTGAAAGAAAACTTTATTTAATGTAAATTTATAATAAATTATTATAATTAATAAGTGCAATTGAATTTACGTATATATATGATAAGAACATGCAACATCAGTTATTAATTTTTCATAAGTTATTGTTAAATTTTTTTTAAAATTTCTTCTTTATCTAGTTAAATAATTAATTTATTTTCTAATCAATAAATATCAAATAATAAAAGAGTGAAATTCATATAATATATCAAAATATAAATACATTTTTTAAAAACCCAAATAAAGTAAATGATATAATTTAGAAAAAAAATTTAATATTATAACATTATTTTTATAACTATTTTTAATTTAAATAAACTTTAAGTTGATATGTATTTATTTGGAAAAAATTCACTCATATACTTTAGGTTTATCTTTTTTTCATAAATGTACTTAACGTTTAAAAAATGTTCGATAATGACATTGAGATTGCATATATTATCACATCAATAACAACGTTAACTTTTACGTCTATGCTTTCTCACCTATTTTTTCATTTTTTTGCTTAATCACTTAAATACCCTTTGTTGGGTGTAAAATAATTCACCTTATATGGTATACTATGAGATGTCCTAATTAGTAAAAATCAAAGGTCGATCAAGTCAATATTGAGTTAGAAAATAAGTATCAATGTTTATTAAATATCTAACATGATATACAATCAGCATTCAAACCCTTAATTATCCAACAATGAGATAATTAAATGGATAACACTTCAACATTCAAAAATAAGTCTATCATTATAGGCATGAGCCATGAAGAGGTATATTTTTCTCATAAAAAGTCACAACTATTTACATTAAAATATAACTTTTTCTTCTCACAACTTCTCGATTATAGACACTGTGATCTATACTTTCTCTGCATCACAAGAAGAGTCATTAGTCTCATATTTCCTCTTATTACTCAGATTTAATTAAGCATTAGAAGGCCAAAGGCCACCATACCCCATGATATTCCGATGTCTTAACATTGTGTTTTTTGTTATCAAATCCACAAGAATCAATGGTGCATCCAATTACTGATGTTGATAAAAATCGACATCAATATCTAGCATTATTTGTGAGAATGAGTATGTTATGCTAGTTGAATCTCAGCTAGAGAGAAAGACCTATAGTGTTCTCCAATATTATGAACTAGATGGTCATTGAAAAAAGGTCCTTAAAGTTTATTAAAAAAACTACTTCATAAGAAGTTCACACTACACGGTCTTTAAATGCCACACTTCTTTATCCTTTTAAGATGAACCAACCTTTTGAATAGAACATACAAGATTCTACAAGAGACAATGAGGTCTTACCTCATGTCTAACAAGTTATGCAATCACCCATATAGGTGGACGAGCTAAGACTCCATCCCTGACAAAGGACAGAGAGAAATGGTTCACACTTCTTTCAGCCCAACAAATAGGGTTATTTAATGGGTGTACACCTGTCACATCATCATCGATCAAGATATAGCCAAACATGGCTCATCCACTACCACCCAAGAAGTGGGTGGACAAAGTGTGTCAAATAAACAATGGTTGGCCAAACTCGATAGTATCGCCCAAGCAACTGACCCTCCAAGAGCCACAAACATCTGAACCTGAAGACGTCCTTATGGCATCTTCCAATGCCTACCATGAACTAGACCCGGTCCATAGCCATATAGGCTCAAATCGAAGACACAATTCACTCCAATAAGGTCTAAGATCATGGGTCAAATAGATAGGTTTAGTCCATACGATCCATGAATTAATACGAGTGCATTATAGCCACTGTTACTAAATGGTGGTTCAGTTTCTAACACCTTTAGAGAGTAAGGCATCATAGGATGCCATATATGAAAGCCCACTTGGCTGAAAACAATGACACAACCAGAAAATGACCCACCTTTCACTTTTTTATCCAACAAAGTGTCTTCCATTTGGATATTAAAATTGTTGCATCATCTAAAAAATTCAAGACCTCCATTAAAAAGATCACGTCTGAATAGCCTTTCCACAAAATTTCAAGTTGAACGAATACTGAAAGAGGTCGCATGCACCACCACGTTCTTTTGCTCGAATGGACACCTAATAGGCTAGGTCCATATGGGATAAGGAGAAAAATAGTCTAATTCATCATAAATATGTAGAAACCAATTCGAGGCCAATTTATCCCCTTTCTAGTCGTTTATGTGGAAATAAAGTCCAAAATCCTTTTGATGAGATGATTCTATTGACTATATATTCAATTTATATATATGCATAAATAAATTTGCAAAAATGTGTTTAGGAATAAATTGTTCATCAATCCAATTCAATCAAAATGATAGGGGAATGGTTTTTCAATCATCCAATGCATCAAAAAATATGTTGAAATATATTATTTGCTTTTTTAGTCATCATCATCATTGGGTCTTAAAAAAGCAACTGGTTGTTCTTCCAAAAAGAATAAAATAATGAGCTAGTTCCAACATTCAAAATGATGAAGATAGCATTCCAAGTCAACTTGGAAATACATCCCAGGGCCATAGGCCCTTGGTCCACTTTTTCATTTTAGATAATGTCCACAAAACATCTTTTATTATCTATAGTGAACATGATTCGACCTATATCTATACAGTGTCAGATAGACGAAGTGACCTACCATAATGGGAACTAAACCCTATGGCCCACCAGACAAAGTTCACCCAGAAAGTGCAAAGTCATCCACATATAGATGCCTAGGAAGTGTCCCTCCGATCGTCCATCTTGGACTAGTTGAGACCACCTCTAGTAGCTTCTATCCACAGCGATCCACTCGAGGCCCATATGTAGCGATACTTTGTCCAAGCTAGCCATGTTAAACAAGTATCCTTGGTGACTAATCGCATTTTCCCTATACATCTTCGCCTATGATGGTACTAAAATCCCTTGGAATGCATGGAAAACTTTAGAGGATGAGACCATGTATCCACCTTAAGATCATGAAGAACACACTTCGAACTATTTTGGAGTGCCTTCTAGTCTATAAGAGCTATAACTATTTTTCATCAACAAGGATCCCTTGTGGTATCTTCCAATGCCTAGAGCACCATACCATTGCCTCACAAGCCGCGTGGTACACGTTGATGCTTCAAAGATCCACAATCTCACAAATAGATGAGACCATATTCAAGTTCAAAACAAACCCAGGGTTAGAGCTAAGGAAGCATATGATATGTTTGGAACATTCATGCAATGAAATAAAGTGTGTAACCTAAATTGCACCCCATTAATAAATTGATTTTGAGGTGTACAACCATCATATATCATCCAGGAATACGTACCTCCACATGAATTATTTCAAAATTATTACTATAAGAATATCCCAATAATGCACTTCATAAATGTATCCAAGTTTTATAGGAGAACATTTAGCAAGATCAACATAATCAACCAAGTCTGAACACATACTTAATGGAGTAATATGTTATGTCCAACCAAAGGACAAAATATATGTCTACTCACATATCAGAGGTCCAGAACAATATTCCAATTCCTCTGAGATGCATAAGTTCATATGATGTCCAAGAGACACATCTAAGGGGTGAGTGTAGGCCAAAAAGGTCCCATAATAAATTTTCAAAAAGGTCGTTCCTACACAAGACCATGGGTTCTTATCCCCACATATGATCTCTACTAGAAACTCTAGATATAAAAATTGTTTTGAAAGAGAAAAAAATGGCATAAGATGCCATCTATAAGGAACAACATGAGACAAACTCAACATCCTACTATTATAAAAAGATAGAAAGTGTTCTAGATATGCTTTCATTTTAATAAAAATTGTGTTTGCAGGTATTTGGGCGTAGCTTCATCTATATTTTTGGAATTTGACAAGGATGGAGGAAGTTCAAACTACAAATGGACTGATAGGTATGAATTGTGAAAGTTCACATGCTAGTATCCTTGGGGCTAGGAGTTGGTACAACTTTTGCATCCCACCTCTATAAGCCATGTTGGACCTTTGAATAGGTAGTAACTATAACCTGGGACTAAGAATTGTTATAACTTTTGCATCCCACTTCTACGAGCGCTATTGAACCTTTGAATAAATAGTAATTATGCCCTAAGATCAGTAGTTGCTACAACATCTACGCCCCACCTCTATAGGTCATGTTGGACCTTTGAACAAGCAATAACTACACCATAGGTTTAAGAGTTGCTACAAATTCTATACCCCATCTTTACGGGCCATGCTTGACCTTTGAATAGGTGGTAACTCCACCCTAGGTCCAGGAGTTGCTATAAATTTTTCATCTCGCCCACACAAACACAAATTTGCTCATATTAGGGACCTTGAGTCTCCAACCTTGACCATTGATAAAAACCATCAGACACTAATAGAGTGGAACAACACTTACGACATGATGGAATGATCCACCAAGGACTAAAAAAGTATTCTAAGTATCAAGACCAAATACTTTATGACTTGATAAGTTCAAGCATACCAAGTAGAGGGTTGGTATACTATGAACACCCTGGTTCAACCAAACCACCCTTACTTAGACAAAATGAAAACAATTCATACAAAAGTGACAAAGTCCAAGCACAAGCCTAATGGACACACGATCAAACTGAAAGTGATAATATAAGTTAATAGACACACGAAAAATTGGACCAACATGAGCCCACCTAATGGCACATGGCTAGACATGGCACATGTGGCTCAATATGGCACATGGCCAAACATGACACTTGTGACTTGACATAGCACATGGCCCGACACGACACATGTGACCCAACATGGTTTATGGTTGGATACGACACATGTGACTTGACATGGTAGATGGCTAGGTACAACACATATGCCTATGTAACCTGACATGGTACATGGCTAGACATGACATACATGACATGATATATGGCCCAATATGACACATGTGATGCAACATGGCCAAGCATGGTACATGGTCGAACATGGCACATGGTTGAATATAACACATACAACCCGACATAGCACATGGTTAAACATGATACATGTGACCCAACATGGCTGAACACGACACATTTGACCCAATATTGCATATATGGCTAAACATAGACCATATGGTTAAGTAAGGAGAGCACGATCGGATATATCATATGTGGTTAGACATAATGTATATGTCTACTTATGGTACATATGTATGGACATGTATCCATTCAGATCCTTCTAGACCCATTTCCCAACAAGTGTATACCATCACGTACTAATGTAGTGGATCACATATCCCAATAAGGGACGTGCTCAAGTAGTATCCTTCATCTCGAAACATACAAGATCACTAATGGACCTCATCAAAAGGTAAAAGAGGTACATAATCATAGGTATATGATTCAAAAGTACAAAAATAGTAAAGAAACGTGACATATACATATATCCAATAGGTTCATACAAAGACTTGAACTCTAACAACATGATCCAAGCATATGGTAAACCACTAGGCCCCAAAAAACCCTATTAAGCATGTAATAGTTCATAAGCTCTATAAACTTTGAAATTTTGAAACAAAGGATAACCTCGATGAATTCATAGTGGAAGCACCCAAATCAATGGGTTGTGAACTTATGCCATTTATAATCGACACTAGATATTTCAAAAATACTTGAACAAAAGGTCAAAACTTACTGTCTAGTTGGGAGTCCAATTGAGAATCCGTAAAAATCACCGACAATAAAACATTATTGCACACATCTTGAGTGCAAGAGAAAAACAAGAAATTTATCACACGGGTAAGTTAGGACCATATAAGATTGGACTTGACACCACTAACGAGGTTCAAAAAATAGTGAACCAAAATTTTGAAGGAATGGCAAAATGGGCCTCCTAGCCCATGTACCTAGGCCTAACTAGTTTAGGAGGTTAACATTAGGTGTAAAATAGTTCACTTCGTGTGTTGTAATATGAGAGGTTCTAATCAATAAATTATTTACAGGCTTGCTCAATCAGCACTAAGTTAACAAATAAGCATCAATATCAATTAATTATACAACATGATATACGACCAGCATTCAAACCCTTAATTATCCATGAATGAGATAGTTAAGTGGATAGTACTCCAAAATTCAACGATAAGTCTATCATTATGGATAATAATCATCAACATGTATATTTTTTTTCTATAAATAGTCACCATTATTCAACATTAAAACATACATTCTTATCATAACTTCTCGACTACGAAAACTAAGATCTATACTCTTTGCCTAAATATCTTTCTCTGCAGCACAAGGGGAGACATTAGTCTCATCCTTTCTCTCACTACCCTAAATTACTTAAGCAACAAATGATCAAAGGCTACCAAATCCTATAGTTGTCTAAGATCTTAACGTTGTGTTCTCTGTTTTCAAATCCATAAGAAGTCGATGTGTATCCAATCATTGATGTTGACAAAAATTGACATTAATAACCTTCGTAAAAATAACAAAGTAACAAATATATTTAAATATTTACTATATTTATGGTGGTTAAAAAAATAAAAATTTAAACTAAGTAAAAAACACACATACAAATATAAAAGCTTATTTAAATTAAAAATAGTATTAGAAAATTAATTGAAAATTCTTGATTTTATTTATCAATTAAGTCTCTTCCTCTCTCTCATCGATAATATTTTTCAAATTTTCAATTTATTTTTGCTACTCTGAATTTTTTCTTCATTTTAATATTTATTGATGAGGAAATTAGATAACTAAAATTTTAAATTAAAAAACTATTTTTAAAATATTTTTGGAATGTATTATAAAAATTTTAAATTTACTTTTTACTATACTTAACATAATTAAAAAAATTACTTACCAAATTCAAGAAATAAAATATTATATAATTTATGAAAATAATGATTTAACTATAATTTAATCCAAGTTAATAATGCATAAATATTATTTTCAATTTTTCTATATTTTTATAAATTCATTCAATTTATTAATTTTATTATTAATTCTACTATAAATATTAAAATTGAAAATATTATATTACCTTTATCATTAATCTTAGTATTAATGACCTTGTATAGTAGCACGGTTTTTAGGTTTTTTTCCCATGATCACTCTATGTTGTCGTTTAGAGCATGTTTGTTTACATTTTTTTCCCTTTTCATTCTTGAATCGGATAGACCTCTCATCTTTTTTTCTCTCTGACCTTTTCTTATTTGTAGCTAACAACCATCATCGAATTGCCATTACTTCATGTCGCTTTGAAAAAATAAGGTTAGATAATTGCAAGTCTATCAAGTACTTAGCATTAAAAATTGTTTTACGTGTGTTCATCATAACTTGGTTCTTCGTTGCATCGTTGAACTACTTGGTATCCATTAAATCTATGTAGGATGGGATTGTTAAATTGCCTTGATGGTTTTCCATGATCTCAACATGTTTGTTACCAAAATTCAATGCAACTATAAACCAGGTTGATTCCTATGGCTTTTTTAGTGTTTCTTGCTATTGAAATTACTTGACAATAATATGAAAAAATATATTATATATCTCCTAATTTGGTTGAAGTGAGTGACATGCAAATAGAGATCCCCTATTAGGATGTTCTATTACTTTACCATGGGTGAAATCTCTTGCAACATGATCTTTATGATGATTTTGTGATCAGTTAGTACTATTGGAATGGTCTTAATCATCCTAGGACTACTCATAAGATAGTATCAAAATATTTAGGCCTTTTAGGTGAGCAAATTAATTAATCTCTCTTAATAAAAATGTATCTTTGCATGTTAATTATGTATCAAATTTATATTTATCTTTATATATATAATGTGTGTACATTAACTTTTGTTTTTGTGTGTAATGTATTAAATTCAACTCTATATTGTATGTAATATATTACATTTAATTTTGTCTTTATATATAGTATGTTACATCTACTATAAATTTGATGATCTACTAAATATAACATGTTACATCCATATATATTTTTATATTTAACATATTACATCTACTATAATTATGGTGACTTAGAGGATGTAATTTTTTATATACATATGTATATTTATAGATAATATGTTATATTCATCATAATTTTGATGAGTTAACGATGATGATGATTGAAGATGTAGTGTGTGTAACTTTGATATAATTTTATTGAAGTTATTAAAAATATATCTTTTATTCTTTTGTTTATGTAATTTGATATAAAATTATTTCAAAATAAACTATCGTTAGTTAACTAAACAAAAAGTAACCATTTATGAGATCAACTAAACAAGAAGGTCACTATTTACGTCAAATACTCTTAATCTTGAGTGATGTGTCTTTAAATTTAATTAAATTTGGGATTTAAATTATTCATACAAAATATAAAAAGTAAAAGTAATTACTTTACTGCATGTGATTTGAGATAATAAAAAAATCATTTATTGACTTTAATTTTATTTTTTTAATTGGTATAACACAAGTATATATATTTTTAATTTTATGTAATTTTTTTTTCTAATTTTATGCTTTATAACATTTGATAAAATTTAAATGTAACACTTTTATTTTTATTTTATTTGTTTAGTATTATCAATTATTTAATATTTTAGCTTAAAATTAAAAATATTCTTTGATTTTTAAGATATAACACAAATATGTTGAACAAAAATTGTCTTTAACTTCTATTAGAGACGAAATACTATATTTGATATGTTTTAAAGGTTGGAGTATTTGTAAAGAAATGTAGAGGATACGTATTATTTATATTTTTTTGTATTTATTCACGTATTATAGATTTTTATTTTTAACAATAATAAACCTAATAAATAAATAAATAATTTTATATTTTTTAATTTTTTAAAGGGTATTTTATTAATGGATGATGATGGGGTAGTTCCACTAGCTTTTCGTAAGGGATTGCTTAAGTCCAATAGTTTTTAATGACAATTTAGTCTATTAGGTTTGAAAAAATGATAACACAAGTTCAAATGATCAATATATATATATATATATATTTATTATTTTAAAAAATATTTCGACAAATATTCATGTTAACTTTTCCTTTTTCAAATGCAATTGAAAAAGTAAAAACCCTAAAATTTGGTCATTTGGACTACATTGTCACATTTTTAAAACTAGTGAATTAAATTATCACAAAAAGAGTTATTGGATCTAAATGCTTTAACTGCAATAGCTAATGTACTTCGCATTTGTCTCTTCAATAAAATAGCAAAAACTGAAAAAGTATGTGAACATAAAAATTAATGTCATTATTAACTATGATAATCTTTGATAATACGACTAAATTTAATGTTATTAGAGATATTTTTTTAAACGTTAGGGACATTTATAAAAAAATGTCATATCTGATGAGTGCTCAAAAAGCACTAAAATAACCATGATTTTATGCACATTAATTGATTAAAAATATATATATTTATATGTTTTATCATATATTTATATAAATTTGTCTTTTTCGGAATCACGGGTATTTTTATTGTTTTTCGTATTTTGGCTTAAAAAGCACTTAATTTAAAGACTCAAAGAAGAATACTTGAAGCAATACATCACAAATAAATTAATAAATAAGTGGAAAAAGGTCAACAAACATGGAAAAATTGGACAAAATGGGTCGAAAAGGTCAAAATGTCAAAAAGCAGAAACGCGCCGCGCTCCTACTGCGCGGCTTCAAGACTCGCCTCCGCTTCAAATCGCGGGTTGCGTTCATGCGCGCATGCTCAAGCGGGTTATCGTTCACTGCCACAGCATCAAGCACCGCCGCTTCAACGCGTTTTGACCCATTTTTCACGTGCAGGCCCCTACGCCATGCCGACGTCATTGATGACCTCAACAGTCCAAAACACGTTTTTATTTTTAATATTTTTTTACCATTTTTTTAATCATTTTTTCTCTCCATCCTCACCTATAAATACCCCCCTTCCATACACCTTCAACACACCTCAAAACCTCACTTCTCTCTTCTTTCTTTCTCTCATTTCTTAGTTTTTGAGTTTTCTTTAGTTTCTTTCTTAGTTTGTAAGATTTTCTTAGTTTTTCTTAGTTTTTAGTTCAATTGTCTTAGGTTTAGAGTTCTTTCTTTTTGAGAGGAACTTGTAATGTTTTGTAATAATTTAGATTTTTGATTCAATAAATGGAAGTGCAAATTCGCTTGAGGTTTTCTAGCAGAATAGCATCGAAGTTCTCAGAAGGATTTTATTTTCTTTACGCTTATTTTTATGCTTTATTCTTACATGTTATATTTAATTTGTCATGGATTAAATTTAACTGTTAAGTCAAGCTATAATCATGATATAATAATAACGTTGTTATGTTTACAAATATTAAATAGGTGAAAATTTCTAAAATGAATTGATTTTATTTTTTATTCAAGATTTTATATTAAGGATGTTAGAGAGAATTATATTATTTTTCATTACAAACTTAAATCAAAGTTAGACTTTAAGGTTTAGTTATCAGGTCTAATTTAGAGTAGTGCTCTTATTTGTCTATTTGCCTTAGGTAGTTAGAAATGAAGCTCTATTTCAAAAGTTTTTATAAGAATTATTATGTGGAAATGTATTGACAACATGTTTTCAATAGTGATTTTAAAACTTGAAAGTTAGTACTTGATAACTAAATTCTTAAGTTTAATTTGGACACCTTGAATAAAGTTTAAATCGTTTAACCTCACCAAAGGTGGCATTTAAATGGTTCATTTTCAATCTCTTAGAAAAAGGAATTAATTTAATTAACCAAATTAGTTATCAACCCCACCCATAAAAAGGTGTTAATTGATTTGTTTAGTTAACAAAGAGTATCTAACCCCACCAAAGGTGGTATTCATACAAAAGAGAGAATCAATAAAATATCAATTTATATCTTTAATAACCTAGATAATATGAGCAAGCATAATTAACTTAGTTATTATATCCATAAATACTCCACTAATATAAATGATAAAATTTGCATTTGAATATTTATTGAATCTGTATTTATATTTATTTATTCAATTTGTATCTATGTTTATTCTTTTTTAGATTATATTTAATTAATGCGTATATATGTTTATTTTATGTTATTAGATTAGGAACACAAAAACCAAAACTATCGTGACGGATGTTTAGGATTTAATTTCGCTTTAAAAGTTTGAATAATAAATTAAAAACCACATACATTCCTTCCAGATCGGACTCGTGGGAGTATACTTATCATTTTCTACTTAAATGATTAGTGCACTTGGTAGTTTTATAAATAGATAAAACTAAAGTAACTACATCGCGATGTCGATTCGCTCGCTCTATCAAGTTTTTGGCGCTGAATTGCGGGAAGGAATAAGCGTTTTTAAATTATTTATCAAAATTTTAAAAACTCTTTTGTGTTGTAAATAATTGTGATTTTTTTTTTTATTAAAAAATTAAAAAAAATAAAAATTTTATTGTTTGTGAAAAGTAAAAAAAATTCAAATTTCAATTTAGTAATAAATAAAAAAAATATAGCATGAATAATAAAATAATTTTGCATTTTGAAATTTGAAGTAAAAAAAAAGTAAATAAATTTTAAATTAAATTAATAAATAAATAAGAATAAAAAATAAAAAATAAAAAATAAAATAAATAAAAAAAAAATAATAAAAAAATAAGAAAAAATAAATAAAAAAAAAAAAAAAAAAAAAAAAAATAAAAAAAAAAAAAAAAAATAAAAAAATAAAAAAAAAATAAAAATAAAAAATAAAAAAAATAAAAATAAAAAATAAAAAATCAAAAATCAAAAATCAAAAAAATCAAAACTCTATTTTCAATTTTTTTTATTTTATTTTTTGTTGTTTTTTCTTTTTCTTTTTTTTCTTTTACCTTTTTCAATTATTTTTTTCAATTTATTTTATTTTTATTATTATTATTATTTTTTTTTTTTGGCTTAATTTTTATTTTTTCTCTTTTCTCTTTTTATTATTATTTTTTTTTTTTTTTTTTTTCAAATTTTTTAACTACTTTTTTTTTAATTTTCGTTAAAGTTAATTAACTTAGTTTTTTAGTAACTTAATTTACTAACTTATATTAATTTAATTTACTAACTTAATTAACTTAGATTTTCATTAACTTAATTAACCTACCTTTTTATTAACTTAATTAACTTAAATTTTAACTTAACTTAACTTAATTAACTTAATTTTAATAGCATGAAAAGTAAAGATCTATGAGTTTCAGGAGACTAGTTCTTGAAGCCTTTGTGCCCACTAGTCTTTCCCTGGGAACGCCGTTGCTCTGTTTAGGAGGATGGTTTTTAAGGAGCCTTTGCCCCACCATTCTTTCACCTGGGAAATCTTGATTAATACCGATTATGTTATTTTAACTTAAAAAATTAAAAAAAAAAAAAATTCTAAACTATCTCCAAAATTTTAAAGCTTTAATTACAATCTAAGGAGTTAGTTGTTTTGTTTTGTTCTAGGTACAATTGTGTTTTGATGCCTTAATTATTTGATTTGCACCTAGATGGGTTATCTAAAACCTCAAGACGCCCCTAGTTTTTGGTACGTAAAAATTTGAAAATCAATAGGCATGTTTGAAACGATAGGTAGACAACATTGTCTTACTTGTAGGTTTGATTGACTCAATGATGAGGGACATTGAGTTTACTTAAAAGGCAATCCCCAAGTTACGCTCTTGCTAAGACGCGTTAAACTAAGTTACTGACGGAAGCGACCCATCATTTTAGGTAATTTTTTTTGTTATTTGTTTTAATTTTATTGTTTATTTTGGTTTAATTATATGTGAATAATTTTTTAAATTGTTAAAACTAAAAATATTTTTTGAGTTGTTAGAAGTTCACAAGAATCGTATGCGTATACACTTTAATGATGAATATGATGGATGCACTGCGATTTTCCATTACTACTGTGCACATTCTCGTGAAATAGGTAATCTTTCTTCTCTTCTCTTTATCTTTAATTTACAGTTGTTACATTGAGGACAACTAAGTTCTAGGTTGGGGTGGTGAAAAGTTACCATGCTTAATTAAAATAAAAAAAAAAAAAAAAAATAAAAAAATATACTTTTTCATTTTTTGTGTGCTTGGTTTTATTTCTATTCTCAGTGATTTAGTACTTTTGGAATAAAAATAAAATAAAAATAAAATTAAAAAAAAAAAAAGAAAAAGTTTCACAAAAGTTTATCATTTCTTTAAATCAAACTTAAATAAATAAGTTAAGTCTTTTGTATTGTTAGATTAATTTTTGAAAACATATCATGAAATATTTTGTAATTATTTTTGATAATTAGTTAGTTTTTGTCATAATTAGTATTTCTTGATAAGATGTAGAAATTATATTAAACCCAAAATCGGTGTTTATGAGTTTTTTTTAGTGGAGACTACCTTTGTGAGATATAATTTGAGCCTAATTTCCTTTATTCTTGAAATATATATTTTTTCTACTCCAACCACATTTCTTATTTCTTCAAATTTTTAGATGATCTCTATAGGTATTAGCATTGAATGTATGAATTTTTTTCATTTTAATAGAGTATCATATATTTTTGATTATTATTTTTGCTTAGATTAAATGATTTGAGTAGAAGTTGATAAGATACGCTTATATCTCATTTATGCATGACTACTACAAAACAAAAGACATATCTCAAGGTTACCTAAACCAAGATCAAACAGTAAAAGCCACAAAATTAACCACTCACCAAAATCCAAAATATGTACAATCTGTACATCATGGGTTGACTTTCTAAGAAATACACATATTGAAAAATATCTACAAAAAAAAAAAAAAAAAAAAAAAAGAGAGAGAGATAAAAATAGTATCATCTACATACTATAACCCACATTGCCTACAAAGTCAGTGAGTAAAGGCTAATTACAAAAAGAAAGATATAAGAAGTAATTCCCCAAAAGTCATTGCAGAATTACTTCATTTGTAAAAGGCATATATCTTGAAATTCTTTCTTAATGAGTTTGATTTATGCATGAAAATAATTTTTATATATGATATCTTTATAATTTATACATTTGATTCCTTTCATGAGATCAATGTTAAAATAACACTTTGAGCCTTTATTCTTTATACATAATGCGAACATATTAGTTCATTTCTATACATCAACTCTTTCGCATATAAATTGAAGTATTTAGTGTTTGAACCCATGGGATTCAAGAGTTTTGAAAGTATTGACTTCAAGTGAGGAATAGAGTCAAGCGAATTCGATTCATGACACTAAAATTGGGTGAAATTAAATTGATACATTTTTGATATGAAATATGAAAATGATTTTCGACTAATTATTATAATAAATCATGATTGTTTAAAGAGATTAAAATAACTTATGCTTGAGATTTTAATTATGATCTTAAAGGAGATTAAAAGTATGAGACATTTTGTGAGATGTTGATAATTTGTGATTTTGTTGTAAATTTAATTTTTAAGTTGTTTGTTTTTATTGTTTCTTTTGTTTTTACATTTAGTACAATGTTTGTGGGTATCATTATCGAAAACCCTCACGAGACTCAAACTCGTCAGTAAGTAACCTAGTGGGTTTAAAGGCTTATGTCGTAAAGCTAAATGCAACCGTGTCAATCCACTAAGTGATTTAGGATAGTTTAATTTTTAGTTTTTATCGCTTCTCTTGCTAAGGGACTAGCAAGAAGTCAGTTGAGAGTTGTGATGAGTGCTCAAAAAGCACTAAAATAACCATGATTTTATGCACATTAATTGATTAAAAATATATATATTTATATGTTTTATCATATATTTATATAAATTTGTCTTTTTTCGAATCACGGGTATTTTTATTGTTTTTCGTGTATTTTGGCTTAAAAACGCATTTAAAGACTCAAAGAAGAATACTTGAAGCAATACATCACAAATAAATTAATAAATAAAGTGGAAAAAGGTCAACAAACATGGAAAAATTGGACAAAATGGGTCGAAAAGGTCAAAAATGTCAAAAGCGAGGAAAAAGCTGGCCAAGGCTACCGCACCACAAAGACCTAGCCCGCCCAAAATCAAGGCTGCGGGTTATCGTTTCATGCGCTGCTAAAGATTGCCAGCTGTTATCGTTTCACGCTAGCCTTGAATACCAAGCCACCCAACCGCGCGCCAGCGTTTTTGACCCATTTTTCACGTGCGGCGGCCCCCCGCGTGATTACGCTGACGTCATTGATGACTCAAGAGGTCCAAAACACGCTTTTTATTTTTTTAATATTTTTTTTAACATTTTTTTAATCATTTTTTCTCTCCATCCTCACCTATAAATACCCCCCTTCCATACACCTTCAACACACCTCAAATCCTCACTCTTCTCTTCTTTCTTTGTGTGATTTGTTATTTTTTTAGTTTTCTTTAGTTTGTTTCTTAGTTTCTAAGCTTTTCTTAGTTTTTCTCTTAGTTTTTAGTTCAATTGTCTTAGGTTTAGAGTTCTTCTCTTTTTGAGAGGAACTTGTAATGTTTTTGTAATAATTTAGATTTTTGATTCAATAAATGGAAGTGCAAATTCCGCTGAGGTTTTCTAGCAACGGAATAGCATCGAAGTTCTGTAAGGATTTTATTTTCTTTACTGATTATTTTTATGCTTTATTCTTACATGTTATATTTAATTTGTCTCAGATTAAATTTAATCATAGCTGCTTATAATCATGATATAATAATAACGTTGTTATGCTTGAGAAATATTAAATAGGTGAAAATTTCTAAAATGAATTGATTTTATTTTTATTCAAGATTTTATATTAAGGATGTTAGAGAGAATTATATTATTTTTCATTACAAACTTAAATCAAAGTTAGACTTTAAGGTTTAGTTATCCTACTAATTTAGAGTAGTGCTTTTATTTATTGGTACAATCGCCTCAGAGTTAGAGTGAAGCTCTATTTCAAAAGTTTTTATAAGAATTATTATGGAAATGTATTGACAACATGTTTTCAATAGTGATTTTAAAACTTGAAAGTTAGTACTCGGATAACTAAATTCTTAAGTTTAATTTGGACACCTTGGAATAAAGTTTAAACTGCCTAACCCCACCAAAGGTGGCATTTAAATGGTTCATTTTCAATCTCTTAGAAAAAGGAATTAATTTAATTAACCAAATTAGTTATCAACCCCACCCATAGGTGTTAATTGATTTGTTTAGTTAACAAAGAGTATCTAACCCCACCAAAGGTGGTATTCATACAAAAGAGAGAATCAATAAAATATCAATTTATATCTTTAATAACCTAGATAATGAAGCAAGCATAATTAACTTAGTTATTATATCCATAAATACTCCACTAATATAAATGATAAAATTTGCATGAATATTTATTGAATCTCAGATTTATATTTATTTATTCAATTTGTATCTATGTTTATTCTTTTTAGATTATATTTAATTAATCTGTATATATGTTTATTTTATGTTATTAGATTAGGAACACAAAAACCAAAACTATCGTGACAGGATGTTTAGGATTTAATTTCGTTTTTAAAAGTTTGAATAATAAATTAAAAAACCACATACATTCCTTCCTTAGATCGACCTTGGGAGTATACTTATCATTTTCTACGAAATGATTCGTGCACTTGCGAGAGTTTTATAAATAGATAAAACTAAAGTAACGGGCAGGATCGGCGATGTCGGTTCTGCCCCTATCAATATCTTAGTAGCATTTTTGATATTTTTTTCAAGAGTGATTTCTAAATTTGTGAATGAAATTCCATATGTTGGAATGAACACACATACATGAATTATACTTCTTACCCTAATAAACATCAAAGACCCATATGTGGTGAATACGTCAATCCATAAAATATTTTCGTGAGCTCTATTTTAACTCGATCAATTAGGTTTCATAATGTGAATTAAACAGATAGCATAATATAAATTTAATAAAATAACATGCTTAAATCAATACATCACAAAAACTAGAATGTAAGAAAGAATAATCTGCAATAACACACTAGTAATGGTGTGTCTAACAAGCTCATGTTCAGGCTAATAACATACATTAATATAACAAACAACACACATATTGTGAATTATTCAAACATACTAAAAAAGCTATAAAGAATTGATAATCACTTTAAAGCTTTATATGTGTGAACAAATTCGATAAATGATGATTTTAATTTCACAACATACGATCATATGTAACATAGCATTTAATAAGACAAACCCATATAGGATCCAAGTCCTATGTGGTATCGATACTTAGGCTACTCACCTATGCATAACATTGAGATCTCGCAATATCTAGTCGACACACAGCATACCACCGCATATGCTCCTCACCTATGGAATTGTTGCACTCTTGCAACAACTAATCGAAACCAACACATTGCAACTCAGTATTGAGAGATACTTCTTGAAATGAAGTGTCTCACACAGTCTCACATTTTTTATACTTAACTCAATGTTTGAGAAATATGAAAGAGATTCCCTTATGATGTCCTATGTCTTACAAATGTACAGAATATTTGTCGAATCTAACATTCAGAAGAAAATTCTCCCGATTCTGGCCAAAGAAACAAGAGAATAAGAAGGAGATTTATAAAAAAAATCAACATTTTAGACCCTCATTAACCATATCTATGATCCTTTGGTGACTATATTAGTGAGGTAATAACCACTATAGTAAGGGTAATAGCTGTTACAATGCACCAACCATTTTACTAGCCATCTCGCCAATCACATCAACGAGTACCCTGGCAAAAATGTCGATAAGCTTGTCGAATCTCATATAGAAAAGTGTTTTAGATATCGAGAAATACCAAATCCCCAACGAGATAACACAACAACATACAAAGTCTATAATGGGATAACACAACATATAAAGTCTATAATGAGACAACACAACAACAAACAAACATCCAATAATGCATATTATAATATAAGAGAATGAGTATGTGTAGTAAGCAAATACAAAATTGTATCTCAAGTGATACTAAACCATTAATAACCAACCTTATAAAAAACAGATAAAAACATTAAATAGTATATAAGCACTGTGTTTTATATTAGTAACTACTAACGTCAATATGATATGACTTGCGGTGAATTTTTATTTAATTTCTAACATACTTATAAAAAGTAAATAGAGGAATGAGAAGTACTCCATTTTCACACATTATATTTCATTCTCAGTAAATATACAATATATAACTTTATCTCTTTTGAAAAAGAAGAAGTTATACTTTGTTTACAAAATGAAAACTTAATATAAATAAGAATGATAATAAAAATTAATGAAAATATAATTACTATTTATGTTTGTTCAAACAACTTAATTTAAATAAGAATAAAAATTGTAAAAAAATTATAAAATTATAAATAAAATAAATAAATAAACATTTTTAATTTTTAAATGAGAAAAAATAATTTAAGATAATACAAATATACGAAGATAATATATAGTTCAAACGTATTTTTAAAAAATGTTGGAAATTAAAAAATATTGAAAAATATATTACTAATGGTGAAATATTTTTCATTCCATTTTGTATAAATAGTTAAATTAAATACAAAAATATATAATTTATTTTCAATTACCATTCATGTTAACTAATTATTATCTAAAAAAATATTCTAAATATTTTTAATGTATCCTACTAAAAAATAAATTAAATATTTTATTTATTATTATAGGTATTATTAATTTAAAAAAAATCATACTTATAACAATTAATAAAATCCCTTTTCATTTCCATCCTCCCACGTCGTTAACACTAGCCGTTATATGAAAATCAAATTCAAAACGAAGAGTACAAGTTGTACAATAAAGACCGCGCTAATGAGAGACGTTAAAATGGCTCCTAATGCCCCACACCATCCCTCTTAATTAATCATAGCCTTTGATCTTCTTTGACCGCCTTTTTTTCTATCATTCAAATTTGAACACTTGTGTTTGACCAAAAAAACCTTTTTTCCTAACTTCTCTAGACAACGATATATTGAAAAAGAAAAAAAAGTTCTCTAGACAACCAACCCAAAAAACGAATTATCTGCAAGAACTCTGAAACCAGAAATTAATGGAAGCCGGAGAACAGCCGCCATGCCCGTCACCGTCACCATGCAAAATGTCTTCTTCTATTTTCAGAGACATCTCAAATTTCAAAACCCCAAAGCGTCCCTCCAGAAACCCTAATTTCCACTCCCCTTGCCCCAAATTCTTCACAGCATCAAAAGAAACCCCTCGAAATTCGTCTTCTTTTCGCCGCCGACCATCTCTGGCTCCGTCATCTTACCGCTCCAAGGCGTCTCAAAGGCTCAAGGCTTTTGAGCTAGAGCAATCCCGGTTGGCTCACCAAGTTCAGATCAAGAAAGAGCAATCTCTCAGGTCGCTAGCGAAGTCTCTTACTGTTTGGCTCAACTTCTTGTTGGAAAGACCTGGTTCGTGTGGTTGTACTTTATCGATCGGAAATGGCAATGAGATGGGAGTCGAGGTGTCTGCAAAGGGGAAGAGAGATAGTGGACCTGCAATTGGTGTTCGGGTTGATACGGCTTGGCGGAGCCCGAAACGGCAGAGAGACTTGTCATGGAAAGCTGTGGAGGCGGGAGATGAAGAAAATACGGCGAAGTTTACGAATTCCATGTATTCAGGTTTGCAGTCTTCGTTGAAGGACGTTTGTAGTTTCGATGATTTGAAGCAGCGATTGGAGCTCTATTTGAGTTTGAGTAATTGCAAGAAGGTTTTTGATATTATGACTCAAGTGGCTAAGGTTTGCCTTCCATTTGTTACATCTTAATTATCTATTTTCACGTGATTTTGGTTCCCCTTGCATGCATAAAAAAGCTAAACATGTGAAGTTCAAGGAATGGTGGAACATATTTTCTAGTGTGCTTTTTTAGAGTGGAGCTGTAGTTCATGAAATTTTTGGGGTCAATGAATGAATTTCTCTTGCTCTGTACAATTTTTTTTCTCTGTTCCCTTTGTAGGATATTGACAGGAGATTTAGTACCTTTTTAGGAACTTTACAGTTTATTCTGATTAATCAGGATTATGAATTTCGTCAAGTATGTGATGCTCTGCAGTTGAAAACTTGCACGAATGATTCAATATATTTGACATTGTCTTCTAATTGTTTGGTTGAAAATTTTATTATCCACATGATCGAGGTTTGAGGTTCCATGTTATGTAAAAATGTAAGTTCTGGGCCTGGAATTTTTGATCCAAGAGGTGTGTTATTTTTATGTTGCTACAGAATATTGATGAAGGGAGGCTAAAAATGAAGACACATTGCCCCTTAGTGACTGATGTTGGGTTGAGGGAGAAAGCCACCAAAGTTCTTATGGGTTACAATCCAGTTTGGCTTCGAATTGGAATGTACATCATATTTGGAGGCAATTCTTTGCTATCTGATGGAGATGTTGGTTCTGATCAGGAAACTACTTTCCTAAGAATGATTGTTGAGAAGCTATTTTTTTCACATTCTGGTATGGCAAAAGCTTATGCTTATAACAAAAAGGTTGAAGGCCTTTATAGACCAGGTTACTATGAAGCTTTGGGGAATATTATATTGAAAAGACTTTTGTTACTCATCCTCATTCTTGATAGAGCTAAGTGTCAGAGCAAGCTTTCTCTTAAATATGGCATTGATGGAGTTGATGGAGGATCCCCTTTATTATTTTCAGCACAATCTTGTATTAAATCAAGTCAACAGGTGATTCATGGTAATTATCAATCATTCCTTTTCTCAAGCTTTCCTAAGTTTATTGTAACTGCATTAAATCCAACAAAGCTAATCTGTCTTTCTTTTTGGTTCTAAATTAGATCTTTTGTCTTCGGATATTATGCTCGGAGAAGGTAATGTTATTGCACATTTGGCGATAGTAGGGTACAAAGTCTCTTATCAGCAGGTATGTGGTATACTCCGTAAGGACCATAACATTGCTACGTGTGGAAACCACAATTTGATTTTTGAATAACTGGGCTTACATATTCAAAGATTTGAATTAGATTCTATTTGTGAGTTATTGGGTCGTCAATTGATGATGAGGACCTCATATATGCTCAAGATATAGTAAAACTGAACATTCTTATCAATGAGATGATTTGTTGATAGAATCTTCAACATTGTACAGAGTGCACTCGTTGAATATGACTTCAAAGTTACATATTTATTTGCGGATCTCCAAGATGGGGTGCGGCTCTGCCGAGCTGTTCAGCTTTTGCTCAATGATTCCTCTATCCTCATGGTTGTTCTTCTTTCTCTTTTCTGTTTCTTTTTTTCTTATTTTTTTTCTTGAAGTGAATTAAGAGTTTAATATTTTTTTAACTGTATGTATTGTTATTATTTTTGATTTCAAGTCTTAATTGTGCGGGCAGAAAATGGTTGTACCATCAGATACCCGTAAGAAGAACTTGGCAAATTGTGATGTTGCCTTCCAGTATCTAAGGCAGGCTGGTGCATCATTAACGGATGAAGATGGAGCGACTATTATGGGTGAGGATGTTGCTGATGGGGACAAGGAACTCACTATTTCCTTGCTCTGGAATATGTTTGTTCATTTGCAGGTATGTATGTCCTTTAAAAAAAAACTATTTTGATTTTGACTATTGCATTAAAGAATTTGGGAGTCTTTTATCTGTTCCTCCTAATACTTATATATCTTTGTTTTTTAATCTGGCAGTTACCTCTTTTTATCAAGAAAACAATGTTAATTGAGGAAATTTGTAAAATCCGTGGAGTTAACATGGTATGTACCCATGTGGATTAGTTTCTTTGCTTTGTTTATCTGCAGTGGCATTGATGATATTTAAAATTGTTCTCTGCTACTCCCTCCTCTATTATCCAGTATCTTGAAATTCCATGGGTCAACTCAGTCTTAGTTTATTGGAAATAGCTCCTAATGTTTGTTCTTTCACTTTGCTTCTTTTTTTACTTTGTTTTTTTCCCCTACTCTCCTTGGCATTATTTTAAGACTGCGCTTTTGAACCATATTCACTTTACTCTACTGCCCAGGATTTTCAGAAGAATTCCAGTTTGACTTCTTTGGAAATGCTTTTGAGTTGGATCCAGGTACTGTAGCTACCTTGGAGATTGTAACGGGCCATTATCGTATATATGTGTTGGAGTTAATTTGCAAATACAACAAACAAGAGTCATTGGCAGTCTGCATCGCAATTTGAAATTCAGCATTCATTCTCTAATTAGCAAAAAAAGGAAAGAAAAAAAAAATCATTCTCTAATCTCACAAACTTCAAATTTGCATGTGTTCAGGCATGCCTAACCCCAAAAAATGTAATGATAAAATTTCCTAGCACTTTTTTCTTATACTAAAATTGATTAGGCATAGATGTTCTGTATCTACTTTTTTTTATTAATTTTTTTTTTACTTGAGCAAAGTTCTGATTAGTATATCATTGTGCTGATGAAGCATTATTTCTTATTCATATTGTCGGGGATATATCAAGTTAATTCTTGAGCATAAGTCCTTTTATATCCTAAATTTTATTGTAGATTGTTTCACACATTAGTTCAAAGTGGATTATTATTCTTATTTTTTTATCTATATTTTTAAGCTTGCTTTGAGTTATGTAAAACATGCATTTTTTTTAAAATTTTTGTGAATGCTAAATAGTTAATATTAGTACTTTTTTAAGTATGATCAGCGTTTAACCTTACACGTTGTCTTTCCAATTTTATGGTGTTAGTTTTGAGTGGATTTTGCAATTATGTTGTGCCTTCTCTTTGGCTGTTCCTTAACGAGGATTATGTACTAAATTTTGTTATCTCTTGGACTTGTTAATCCTTATTTGGATTGTCATTGAAGTAGATTTTACATTTAACATCCTTTCTTTTAAATACTAGAGGATAACTATTATTTTTTTGTTTTCAGGCAATCTGTCGAAATTATGATTGCAAGGCTGACAGCTTTTCTTCATTAGTCGATGGAAAAGCTGTTTGGTGCCTGCTTGATTACTATTTTCGCAAGGAACTGTGTTGTTCTTATTCTTCCAAGGTGTTAGATTTATTATTTTCCTTTTTTTTTAGACTCAGCTCTGTTTGCTTGATTTTCATTCGTATCACATGTTTGCAGAATGTTTGTAGGTTAAATGGCGAGGAATCAATTGTATTACCCACTGATTTTTCAGATGCTGTTCACAATTTTTTGTTGTCACAGAAACTGGCGACATTGTTGGGAAACTTTCCAGAGGTAAGGGTTTGGTGGATGTCAACTGATCCTGTCTAGACCATGTGTGGGAGATGGAAGAAGCAAGTAGCTAGGATTACCGAAAAACAGCATATTGTCGTTTTAACTGTTAAAATGCAGTTAAAATTTGATGATACATCTACTAGAGATGTAAAATGGGTTGTAAATTTGTTAAAACAACATATTTTGTAGCAACATGCATGCAATTTAATTAGAGATGTAAAGTGGGTTGTCCCTAGGGATGTCAAAAAGATCCCGTGGATTGGAACTCCACGGATATTTGATTAATATGATCCACTTTGGATTGGATCGAAAATGAAACGGATCATGACTGGTCAGGGCAGATCAATCCATGGATCCGGTTAGATCAAATCGATCTATGGATCAATTCAAATTTAAATCTTTTTAAAATTATAATTTTAGAACTAGAATCACACATTTCTAACATACTTTCCTAATTTTTATAATTATTTATTTAAAAAATTTACATTATGAATAATAATTTTTAAAATTTATCTCTCTTGTGTATTTATAATTATTTCTCTCTTTTAAAATTTTCATAAATCTATTTATTATTGTTTAAATTTGTTAAACCAAAATTTAAATTTCATCATATTCATAACTATTTATTATAAATGATATAATTTATCATAATTTGTTTTAGAAAAAGTAAGTAAATTATTTTTTTTATTTTTTATTCTTTAATTTATCAATCAAAAATATATAATGCATCACATCAAATAAGATTTTATTTTTAAAAAAATGAAAAAAAATTGTAACAATTCAGATCGGGTTATGGATATCCATTGATCAATGGATCAATGCTTGGTTTGATCTATTTAATCCACGATTCAAAACAAATCAAATAAAATTGGATCTTTTGAACATTAGAACGGATCGGATCCGTTGCCATCTCTAGTTGTTCCATCCCATCATCTTATGTCGGGGCTTTAAGTATCTAATGGGTTCATGGTTTAAAATTGTCTCATCTTATTTAAATTTTATCTCATTCCATCCCATTTAAAGTTCTACCTAATGAACTCATGGTTATTATAGATAGTAATATTTTATTTTTCTAATATTTTTGTATTTTTATTTGTTCCATTTAGGCCCATTTGATAACTAGAATATCTCATCAAGTAACATTCCATTATCATCTCAATCTATGGAAAAATATGTGGAATAAGATAGGATGTGTTCCCAAAATTAATGGGTTATTCTATGGATTAATAGACATCACACCTCTAATTTTAACTGGGATGTTGATAAGCAGAGACACAAATCAATCTTGAATGAATTGTTGATTATATGGATCTTTATGATTATTGATATTGTATGTGAAATATTTTATTTGTGTTGTTATCTACAGGTCTTGCAGATCAGTGACATACTTAAACACAAGGGTGCATGCAATGATCGTAGTGTGATAATCCTGTTGGTCTTCCTTGCATCACAACTGATTGCCAAAAAGAACATGGTAATACAAGATATTTTTGGGGGCAATTAGATTCCATTATTGTAGAATATAAAACGTAGCTTAAATGCTGTTTGCCTGCCAGGATCAGTTGAATTTCCATAAACTCCTTGGTTGTGATTGTCAAAGTCCCCAGAGAAAATATTATTGTGCTGGAAGATCTGTTGTAAGTAGTGAAGCAGATCAGATGAAAGAAGTGGCAAACTGCAACAGTCCTGAAGGTCTATCTCCCTTTATGCTGGTTTTTTGTTTTCCTATTAATATGTGCCGTAAATCTTCCTAGGAAAGAGAGTTTCTTCAATTGTCTTCCATATATATGACTATGCTGGGGTTTGGGTGCCTCATGCTTCCATTTTTTACTTGTATTGTGGTTTAGTGCTTACTGTCTCTCTTGGCTGCATCTTTTTCTTGATTTCAGTCCGAAACATGTTGTACTTGGAAAATTTCAGCTGAATTTGGAGCCATTAATACATGGGAAAGCTAACATAAGTATAAAAATTGAATGATAACATGTCACTAAACTGCAAAGGAAATATAGAAGGATTAGAGAAAGTAAGACCTTGAAATGGAGGAACTGGACAAAGGAATAGTTAATCCAGTTAAAGAGTTCATTAAAATGTAAAATATTTGAATTTGTTTGTGTTAATTTCTTAAATAAGCTTACTTTTTCTTATTGCTAGTAATCCTAACAGGCTGCAAATATAAAAGGACTAGAGAAAGTAAGAAGTGGAGGAATTGGACAAAGGAATAGTTAATCCTGTTAGAGAGTTTATTAAAATATAAAATATTTGAATTTGTTTGTGTCAATTTCTTAATTAAGCTTACTTTTTCTTATTGCTAGTTTTGTTAACTGGCGTACTTAATGTAACTTTAAAACTTGAAAATCCTTATGTTATGATTATTTGACCCCTTCTTCTTCACAAGTTTTTTTTTTGTCTTTCTCGGTTCCCCTTGTGGTTAATGAATACTTCTTACTTCAAGTACTTAAATAACTTTTTTTGTGGTCTCCTTGTTAAAGAGTATAAGATCACAAGTGAGAGTTAACTCTATAATAAATTTGTTGCCTTCCTATTTACGATGAGGAAGCACGTTAGACATTTAAACTAATTGTTCATCTAGATTTTGTTAATTTGAAGTTATGGTGCCTATATGTGTCATAGTGCATTTGTCTCTATCTTATAATGGATAATAAATTCTGTCAAGAAAAGCAATTTAGTCTATTAGTTTAGAAAAGGTGAAAGGAAAAATATCCATTTATTTTATTTTATTTTTTCCTCATATTTTAATTGTTACTGGGATAATTATCTTAAGCAATACACAACTATGACTATAAAATTGATAAAAAAATAAAATAAAAAAAATTTAAAATTTGATCATTTGTCCTTGTGTTCACTTTTTATAACAAATAGATTAAATTACTCTAACTATCATAACTAAGGAATCCTAGGTGCATTTGTCTCTATCTTATAATAGATAATAAATTATGTACTTTTTTCTTTCAAACCATTTTTTTTATTTTTTATTTCTTTACTTTAAGTATTTGTATCGTTTTTGTATTGAGGTCTATGCCCACTTCACAGTCATCTAGTTCGCTGAGATTTTTTTAACAATCGTTTAAAAGTTGTATTTATGTTTGCCAGTCTAAAATCTCTCTACGTAAACAGATGCTGCAGAAAGGTTTAAGGCCATCAAGGCTTGGTGGCAAGATATGGCTGAGAAGAACTACAAAGCTATTCCTACTATGGAATATTTTTCGACAGCCAAAGGAATAGATATTCAGCAAGGTAATTAGCTGGCCAAGTCTGGTTTGTTCCAATATTACTTTTATGGTTGTACATTAACTTACTGGTTTTGATAAAATGAATGTAAAACCTTTTTGTCAATTTTGAATCATATTCACCGGTCCAACTATAAATATATTTAAATTCTTTAATCTTATTGGACTTGATTATATTCAGTGTTGGCCTTTCACTGTATTATATTGAGCATTACTTTGCATCACTAAATCTTTTCTTCTTCACTTGTCTCCTTAAGTTTCCATGTTTCCATACTTTGTTGTATTCATTTTTATTGCTTGACACTGTGTCTTATATGCAATCTTTATTTATTTATTTATTTTATCTTTTTTGCTTCGTCACTCCATTTCTACAGTTACTATATTTTAAAGGGTTCTATCTGACCGTGTCAATCCATGTCTTATGCACATAGAAAATGCTGCTAAAGTTATACAGTCTCATTTCAGACGAGTGATTGAACGCCGCCATTTTCTGAAGATGTTAAAGGCTACTTGTTTTTTGCAAATTGTCATCCGTGCATGGTTAGCCGTGAGCAGAAGGTCAGGCTGCATATATTTTCCCCCAGTTCAAGCACGTCCTTATGGTATTTCTCCTTCTAATTTTTTTGTCTTATTCATATGCTATTTTATAAATGTCTTACTGATGATGGCCTGATCCATATGTTTGTCGATAAAGAAAGAGAAGTGTCGGAAACATGGAGGAGATATGTCATTTTCATTGATGAAAGACATAATTTTCTTAAGCTAAAAAGATCAATACTGATCATCCAGCAAGCAGCAAGAACTTGGATCACTAAAAGACATCAGAGAAAACGTCGAGAAACTTCTAATGTGTCTGCAATCATTGTAGTAGATGCTGCTACTGTTGTTCAAAAATATATTCGAGGCTGCTTAGCAAGAATGAAGTACGCTAATGGGCCATCACAGGTAGCAAACACTATGGAAGTAGGTGTAAATGATTGTCAAATAAATACAGAAGTTGAAGTTCAACTTTCTCAGAAGAGTTCAGTAATTTGTAACTCTCTCCACGATCAAAACTTAGCCGCAACTGCAATTCAAACTTGTTTTCGTTGTTGGCTATTAAGGAAAAGGTTTCAAAATCAAAGGCAAGCAGTAATAAATTTCCAATGTTATTTTCGCATGTCAAAATGTTGGCAGGCTTATCGACAATACAAAGTGGCAGCTATGTCAGCAACTACCATTCAATCATTTGTACGAAGATGGCTTGCTCAGAGAGAAGCTTGTAGACATAGGCATCTTATTATCACAATTCAAGTATGTTATTCCCTCTTTTTTTGCTGAGCTATATTTTTTTATTTTTTATGAGTAGAGAGTTCTTCTTTCATACATTATCTGAAATATCTGCAAGCATCTTTTAATTTGTGCAACTGAATTTACACACGGGTACTTTTGTTTTGATATTTATGTTATGTAGGTGAGTTCCTATAAAATGTTTCCGTTGTGGCAATTTATGTCAATAATTTGCATTTAACAATTCAGAGACATTGGTGTAGTTAGCTCATAAGAAGGGAGTTGTCCAAAAGAATGGCTGCAACAAAGTTTTTTTAATAATTATGTTCTGTAGACGAGTTTCTATAAAATGTTTCCTTTGTGGCAATTTATGTCTCAGTAAATTTGCATTTAACAATTCAGAGACATTGGCGTAGTTGGCTCATAAGAAGAGAGTTCTTGTCCCAAAGAATGGCTGCAATAAAGATACAAAGTGCTTTTCGAGGCTTGAGATACAGGATGGAATTTTATCACCAGAAATATTTTGCACTGGATATCCAACGGTTTGTTAGGGGGCGAATCACTAGAAACAAACTCTTAGGTCTGTGCAATATCTCTCTTATTATTTACTGAATAACGACATGTTCGTACTGGTAGTGGTTACTTTCTCTCATTTATTAATTATTTTGGTTTTGATTTATTTCAGGGGCTTCTTCATGGTCCCAATATGGAATCACAACAAATAGCTGTGTTTTCAAGATCTCAGGAGGTTGCTTTAACTGTTCTGAACTAAATGTCGTTGTCGGTTCAGTTTTAAAACTGCAAAGGTGGTGGAGGGGCATTTTATTCCTCAAAGTAAGAACAAAGTCTGCTGTGATTATTCAGTCTCATATACGGGGTTGGAAAGCTAGGAGAAGAGCTGCCAGAGATACACATGGTAGCGTTGCAGTACAAGTAAGAACAAAGTATGCTGTGATTATTCAGTCTCATATTCGGGGCTGGATTGTTAGGAGAAGAGCTGCTAGAGAGAGGCACGTCATCGTTGTAGTACAAGTAAAAACAAAGTCTGCTATGATTATTCAGTCTCATATTCGGGGTTGGATAGCTAGGAGAAGAGCTGTTAGAGAGAAACATGGTATCGTTGCCGTACAAGTAAGAACAAAGTCTACTATGATTATTCAGTCTCATATTCGAGGCTGGATTGCCAGGAGAAGAGCTGCTAGAGAGAAGCACCGTATCATTGTAGTACAAGTAAGGCACTGTGGATAACACTAGTACTGGTTACTTCCTTTTAATCTTTGAAGTATGGTTTCTGAGGTTTACTAGATTTAATCCCTTGGTAGCTCTCTTATTCTTTTCTCTGTTTTTTTCCTCTTTTTTAATTGTTTTGGATGACAGTCGTTTTGGAAGGGTTATCTTGCACGGAAGGAGTCTAGACAGCTGCAGGATTTGCGCATGAGAATGCAAAAGTCTGCAAAAAATGTGGACGATGGCATGCGTATTATAAATAGACTTGTAGCAGCTCTATCAGAATTACTGAACATGAAAAGTGTCAGTGGCATACTTCACACTTGTGCTACTCTGGGTGAGAAATATTAAAAGCATTTTTTTTTGGGGGGAGAATTAAAAGCACTGTTGCACTGCTAGGTGTAGATCGCATGGAACGTGATACAACAACATTCATTCTATTGTTCTTGTGCTACTCTGGGTGAGAAATATTAAAAGCACTTTTTTTTGGGGAGAATTAAAAGCACTGTTGCACTGCTAGGTGTAGATCGCATGGAGCGTGATACAACAACATTCATTCTATTGTTTTTTCCACTTACATAACACATGTTTATGTTCATAAGCATATATACCTTGATGGCGTCATAACTTAAAACTATCTTTGAAAAGGATGATTATGTCTTTCAGATGCAAGTTTGGGACATAGAAACCTGAACAGCATAAATTGTGTTTCTTTTAGTTCATCCTTTCTGGCTTTTAGTTTTGAAATATGTTACTTTCTGTTACTTACTAGTCTTTGATTCATATTTGATTTCAAATTCAACGATATCTAATCTTTAAGATTTCTAAGTCAACTTTATTTTTCTATCATTACTTTTTAGTTGATTGCTTTCTTTTGCTAATGATGGTCTTTAAACTCTGGAAAATAACACACATCAGTCACTTTTATTTTTTGGCCATTTATTAATCCCAGGTGTATGGCTTAATTGTATCATTTGGTGCTGATGCTCTTGTAAATCTGTGGAAGACAATATTGCAGTTTCCTACTAGTCTTCATTCAGTTAACGAATTTTTGTATTCTTTAATCGTTTATACAAAAAACATATTCCTATGGTGTTGCATTTTTCTTATATCTTGTCTTCCTCCCCCAAAACCAAATGTTAGATGCCACATACTTAAGTCATGAATTTTACAGATATGGCTACAGAGCATTCTCAGAAATGCTGTGAAACACTTGTAGATGTGGGAGCAATTAACACGTTACTGAAGCTTATATGCTCCATCAGTCGAAGCATACCTGACAAGCAAGTCCTAAAGCATGCTCTCTCTACTTTGAGAAACCTCGCCCGATATCCGCATCTGGTTGAAGCACTAATTGATAGTCCTAAATCTATAGAGATCATATTTTTGGAGTTTCTAAGGTAGTTATTTTGCTTGGTTTTGGAGGATTGGAGCTTTTACTACCTGTATGAATTTGTAACCTCTTATAACATTTCCAGGAACAAAGAGGAAGGGTATTTCATTGCTTCTGAACTTTTGAAGAAGATACTTTCATGTTGTAAAGGCATTGAATCTGTACGTAGGTCAGCTGCCCTTTTAAAAAGGCTACATGGTCTTGTTGAGGAACTAAACAGGAAGGTGTACAATGAGAAAAGGTCAGATCTCCTCAGGAAAAAAAAAACAAAAAAAATTACCTTGAGAAAAATAGTTCACTATATATGAATATATAACAGTTTTAAATCCTTGTAAAACTTTTCAGGAATGCCCGTGCTCTATGTGCCAAAGAAAACTACGAGAGAAGATTGAAAGAGGCTTCTGAGCTTTTAAAAATGGTAATGGAAGGATAAGTCTGGCATTTCAATTATTGTTCTTTTAATTTTTTGCCATTGAATTTACACGTTCAATGGGAAGGATTGACTATTTGACATGCAGAGTTGAAGCTCTCTGTTGGATTGAGTTCTGTACTTTATATCTTTTCTTTATTTGTATGTTGTCGTCGTGTCGTCCTCATCATACCCAAAATTTTTGGGCAGTGAAACTTGTTTTATGTTCAGTACGAAAATGTTTCTTAAATTGTTCTGCACGCTTTATTCTAAGAGGATTAATTCTGCACTAATTATTTAATTATTTGACATGAAGAGTTGAAGCGCCCTGTTGGATGAGTTTTGTACTTTATATCTTTATTTTTTCTTTGTTAACAGTCTTTTTGTCGTCATCGTATGTTCATTACGAAAATGTTCCTTAAATTGTTTTTAGTTGTTATTTATTATTTTTAGAGTATATTCTTTATATCAATATGATTGATTTCTCTGTTCTAACTCTTATTTGGTATTTTTTTTAATAAAAAGTTATATTAATTTTGAATTTTATTGGTTTTAAATACCATGTTATCATACATTTCATTAACAATAAATAATTCCTTCTATTTTAGCTTTTTTTTAATATTATTACATGGAACTCTCTATTCTTACCATATTCTGGCTTAGAACAATTGTATAGTTTTCAGCGCGGCATGCTCATAATAAAAACAAACAGTTATGCAGTGCTTACCTATAGAAAACTACTGGATATCACATCTACTTGAGGATTTGCTTTCGTTGGGATTTACTAGTCAGTTAAATCGTAGAATATCACATTTGTATGGTATTTTGATAATTTTATTTTTATAAATTAGATAAATTAATTAGCATTCTTAAATTAGGTCATTTATTTTTTCTTTTGTTAATTTTAGTTAAAAAATTTAAGTTAAATTGAATTAAATTTTATTAGTAAGATGTTAATAGATGTTTGAAGAAAAAAATAATTAAAAAATTTAAAAATTTATAAACATATTAATTTAAAATAAAATAATTAATATATTTAATTTATAAAAATAAAAGAAAAATAATACGTGAAGAAGTTGCTTACCTCTACAAGTTGTGCACGTGGATTCACCAAATTTCCTTCGACTCGACTCATCCTTTCAAAAGTCACAAATTCAGCGATTTTTTTATATTTTATTTTTAAAAAGAAGTAATATTTGATTGAATAAAGTTTTAAGTTATGTATAAGTAAAAACATATTTTTATAAATTATAAATAAGGTAATATAATATTATTGATAAATATAATTAAATTTATATAATTATATATAATAAAAAATTATTATATTAATTATAATTATAATATTTATTTTATACATTTAAATTATTAATAATTTATACAACTTTATTCAATAATAATAAAAAATTAAAATAAATTTTATATATTTTTATTTTATTAATTATAAAATTATTTAAAAAATATCATTCTCGTATTTTCATACTTAAAAGATAACTCGTAGCATTTTAAGAATTAATTATCTTAGTATATGGACACAATTAGTAAATGGTTGGAAGTGATAGCAATCCCTACCCTATGGATATGAATAGTAATAATATTTTTTGACTATTCAATGGTAATTTTTCTATTCCGTTTCTTCCAAATAACCCAACAATCAAATAATACCTTGTAATATTTTTGTAAAAATTGTCCCAAAGTCGTGTTAATGTCAATTAAGAACTTCTACACTATAAGCAAAAATGGGAGTCGTAACCATGCAAAGAAGTGGTCAACGAACAAAGTAACTCTGCTAGAGATATGGTTCCTCCAAACTATTTCTAACACATGGAGCATCAAGATGATAATGAAGAAATTCCACATTAAAAGCTAAAATAGGAGTCGTAACCACATAAAGAAGTGGTCAGTGGACAAATTAACTCTGTCAGGGAGATGGTTCCTCCAAAATGTTCCTGGCACCCAAGGCATTAAGATGATAGACTCAGGAATTTGGAACATGGTCCTAATCATACCAAATAATGGTCGGTTATCTAGGAATCGAGTGGGTTCATGAAAAAGTACTCAAGATTACTCCAATCAATGTCTAACTATCATATAGGAATGACTATCAAACTAGAAGCTAAGTTTTCACTATTTGAAGACTTGATCTGTGCAAAATGAATGCCTGAATGATCATCGTGGATAGAAGATTACAACTTCGAGATGGTCTAAGGGCATCCAAAAAGACCTATTTTCGGCCACAATTGGTCATATTACTGTAGACCAGACCATCAAGGAAACACTGACCATAACGTTATTAACCAAGGGACTGCCACCCAAGAAGTTGCTAACTAAGGGAAAACCGACCATGATGCCACATGCCTGAGTACCATCATCTAGGGAATTGTTGGCCAAGGATGGGTCGACTAGGGGACCACTAGCTAGGGTGCCACCGGTCGGGGCCTTATTGGCCATGCCTCTATTTGACCTTTAGTTGTCCACCAACTTGCATTGTTCACGTCGATCCTTGTCTGCCTCAATATGCACGCACGATGAACAAACTCAATCCTATATATCCTCAAATTTGATATCCATCACTTTTTATGTAAAAAAGTGTTTTGTGAGCGTCTTAAATTGTTTAGATGGTCATAAATAACTATCCTACACTACATGTAAGATAAATGAAGAATAATAGATGAAGAAAAATTATAAGAAGAATTACCTTGAGAGAATTTTCTTTGTTTTTTTTTTCTCTCAAATTGTGAACTTTAAAAACGTATTATGAGTTATGAAATCTAAAGGGTGTGGACTTGTATTGATAAAATTGGTGAGTTAATCTCATCCATTAGTCTAAAATCAGAATCATTGGCCAAAATGGCCTAGTTAATCCTAAAAGGATTAGGTTTAAAATTTGAATTTTGGGCTTTTCACAAAAATGAAAAGAGATTTGACTTCTTTGATAAAATTTTGCTTTTAGTAACTTTGTAACCGAAAGTCTGATTGAAAATTCAAAGATATCGTTGGCAATATGATGTCGTCATGTATGTTTTGGATAACCAGACATAGTGTAAAGTCTTTTGCTTAGTTAGGTAAAAATCACACAAGAGTAATCTTATTATTGTCTATATAGTTGGAAGAGGTGTTGGATACAAATATTGATCGAAAATACAATCAGACCTTCTAGCCTCGGGGCCAAAAAGTGTAGGCTGATGTTGGGTAATTTTATACATTTTATATAGTAGTCAAAGATTGGTCTTAATCAACAAAGAGTCTTATGGGTCATGTCCACTAAATATCTAGTGATCGTATAAATGCGAATGTAAGATAATTATCTTAAATGAATAAATATCTAATAATTATATTTTAGTTATCTTAAAGATATAAATTTTAATTTATCATTTAATTATTTTAAAAGATAATTAGCGATAGATATTTACAAAGGATAGATATCTATAAAATTATAACAGCTTAATCATATTTCGATAAGAAATAGCTATTAATTTAATTTTTTATTCTATATATATTCACATATTCCGAGACTACAAATCTTATATACTTTTAATCTTGTAATTATTGATTTAAGCATTAGAGGGCTAGAGACCATCCCTTATAAAGTGGTTCAAGGTCCTAACATTTTACTCATATGGCACATTACATTAAAAAAAACTTCTACCTAATGTTAACAAAAATAGATATCAATATTATCTAACAAACATGTTGTATAGTTTAATTTAGTTACCGATATTAAAAGAGACACTTCATTTTTGTCTCTAATATTGAAATATATACAAAATATATTATAAATCCCTTCAATAATATAAAATAATTATAAATTTTTTTATTTAATTAAATTATAATTAAGTAATAAATTGTAAAAAAATTACAAAAAATAATACTTATAAAACTTATATTAATAAAAATAATACTATAATAATATTGAAAGGATTCAATTAAATGATATTTAATATTAAATGATATAAATAATTATAAATTAATTTAAAAAAAAGTTAATTAAATAATATTTAAAATTTTTTTAATAACAAAAATATATGAAGTTAACTTAATAGAATCTATAAGTGATTTTTTAAAAAGAATTGATTCGCTAGTCCTAGATTTCAAGAGTAATCATGGGTCAAGTAACTTGTGACTCGTCAACCAATCAACCGGTTGTAAAGCAATCAATCACGGAAATTGTACATTTAATTATACATGTAATGACATAAAATATAAATGTAAAAAATATGTTTTAAAAAATACAAATTATTTTTTTATAATTTTAAAATAACAATAAATAAAATTATTTATAATAAAAAATATTTCAAATAATATTATGTTACATAATACCATTTATCATAAACTTAACGGTTATTAAAATTAAAAAAAAAATCAATCATTAACAATAAATCTATATAACTGAGTATTTTTACAGCTTAATAATATGATCACATCACCTATTCGTATATTAATGTATAGTTCCTCAATCATGAAACTCAGAAGCATTGCTCAGTAAAAGGCCACGCGTGCAGATGACGTGTCAGGTTTGTGAAATTTGACTCCTTCCCAATCCTCTACGTTTTCAACCACACATAATACATATGCGTACAAAGAAAGAGGCTCACTCTCGCCCTTCCTTATACTCTCTCTTTATCGGGACCTTTCTTATCCGCTAGGTTTAGGGTTTCTCTCTCTTATCCACCTAAGTAGTCCCTTCCTCTATCTCTAAATTCAGATTCACAAGATGATGCAACCTGGTGCTGGTGTGGCTCCACAAGCAATGGGCCAACATGCCCATCAATATCCTCCACAGCAACCTCATCAGCAATACATGATGATGCCGCCGCCACCTCCGACGGCCCAAGCACCGCAGATGTGGGCATCTCAGGCTCAGGTCGGTCCACCACCTCCTCAAGCTCCCCAGCAAATCCCTCAGTCTCAGGCCGTTCAGCCCACGAGCGCCGACGAGGTTCGGACGCTCTGGATTGGTGACTTGCAGTATTGGATGGAGGAGAACTATCTTTTCACTTGTTTCGGTCACACTGGAGAGGTATACTTTCTATTTTAAAAAATAGAAGCTTTTGATTTTTTTTCTTTTCGCCTTCAGATCTGTGCTTTGGCTTGTGACTATTGGGAAATATAAAATTGCCTATTTGATTTTTTTTTGTTATTTTATACTGTTCTAGTTCTTTCATTCTTCATGTTACATGCTTCGTTTTATTAGAGCAACCCTTTTTTGGGTTTTATGCTTATCTTGGATATCATGAACGGGATTTGACATGCTTTTAATGTATACGAACTGGGGAGAAATGTGAAGGTCGGATCTGTAGCAGTATTTTAACATTTTTATGGGCTTTTTAAGTCATGGACCTTTACATTGCTATTTTCTCAAAACAAAATCAAAAGCTTCAGTGACTTAAAAATTGGTAATTTTCTTATAAAATGAAAAAAATGCATTATGTGTTTAAGTTGTAAGTAGGCAGGTAGTTCTAGGATGCAATGGGAGGTGTACATAAAACATGATTTTGTTCGTTTATTATTTGTGCTTCCAGCTTGTTAACGCGAAGGTAATAAGGAATAAGCAGACACTCCAGTCTGAAGGTTATGGGTTTATTGAGTTTGTCAATCGTGCTGCTGCAGAAAGAATACTTCAAACTTATAATGGCACCCCGATGCCAAATGGTGCCAAAAATTTTAGATTAAACTGGGCATCTGCTGGTGAGAAGCGATCAGAAGATTCCCCTGATCATACAATTTTTGTAGGAGATTTAGCTGCTGATGTTACAGATTACATGCTACAAGAGACTTTTAGGGCTCGTTATCCCTCAATTAAGGGTGCAAAAGTGGTGATTGACCGGCTGACTGGGCGTACAAAGGGTTATGGTTTTGTTAGGTTTGGAGATGAAAGTGAACAAATGCGTGCAATGACGGAGATGAATGGAGTCCTCTGTTCATCAAGACCCATGCGAATTGGTATAGCTGCAAATAAGAATCCTGTTGCTCAGCAGTATTCAAAAGGTATGTTCTCTAATGGTGTATCCGCACATTGAAACTTGTTAATGTCTTGCCTATGTTACATTTTTTTAAATAAGAAACAATATAATGTATTAAAATATAAATGTTCTTTAGATTGCGTGCAAACTTTAATACTATATGATAAGACGAGTCAATAAAAATCTTGGGATACTGAGCCTTTTTTTAATTGTGGATTTTTATTCCTCTGTCATTGTAAGTTTTGGTTTCCCATTCTTGTAAACATTATTGTAGAGTTTCGTCCTTTCAGCTATCCTCTTGAAGATATAGAGCAATAACATTGTCATTTTATTCCTATACTTTCCTTAAAAGATTGGGCAGGGTAATTTGTATAGAAATTCTTAAATCTTATAGAACTGCTGTTGTCTCGAAGCAGGGTGTCAAGAGGCTCTGTCGTCTTGGGGCCTGCTACTAATTTCAGCTGAAATGCTATATTCCCTTTAGGGCGTGCCTTCGCTTAGGTCAGTCTCACATTTACGTATGTCTTGCCCTTTTTCCAGCTCATTATATTTTTGAGCTTTCTGTAAAGTTACTTTTTGTGTTGGTAAGTTAAAAGTTTGACAGTCCAAGTAGATAGCCATTTACTGGTTTAACTTTTCCTTTGAGTATTTCCATTAACTTGCATCCCCTTTTTTTCCCTTATGTAAAGTCTCTGCTCCTTTATATTTTAGTTTTAATCTTTTGTTTTACAAGATGTAGACTATCTTTTTTTATTTAACTTTTGCTTAATTTTCCTTGTACTTTTATATATCTAAATGTTGTTCTTATGCCTACTTTCCAATGTATTTTTCACATGCAGCTTCTTACCAGAATTCTCAAGGGGCTCAGAATGAGAACGATCCAAATAACACAACTGTGGGTACTTGTGCGACTCTAATGTGGATTACTTCCTCCACTTGGTTCTGACTTGAAAATTTTGATTGCAGATATTTGTTGGTAATTTGGATGCAAATGTGACAGATGACCATTTGAGGCAAGTTTTCTGTCAATATGGTGAGCTGCTTCATGTGAAGATACCAGCAGGCAAGCGATGTGGCTTTGTTCAATTTGCTGAGAGGTAACAAAGCCATCTTGCGATCCCTTCTCTTGTGAGTATGATTCTCCAGTAGATAGCTGATTCATTTTGTGGTTATGGTTATCAGAAGCTGTGCTGAGGAAGCATTGCGGAATTTAAATGGAACCCATCTGGGTGGGCAAAACATCCGACTTTCTTGGGGCCGCAGTCCAAACAAACAGGTACATTGCTTCAGCACAATATTAGTTGAGCTGTTATTTGTTAACTAGATGCTTTTCAACCTGACTGGTGTATCTGTTTAGTCTCAGGCTGATGCAAACCAATATGGTGGATACTATGGATATGCACCTGGACAAGATAACTATGGCTATGCTCCAGTTACTCAAGACCCTAACATGTACTATGGAGGATACCCTGGATATACGAACTACCAGCAGCAGCAGCAACAGCAGGTGGGCTATAGCTGAGTGAGAAGTTTCTGAGGTAAAAGGAGGATCTTAATGGCACCTTATGCTTGTGGTTTCGACTTTTCTGGTTATGATTGTAGGTTGTGATTTTTTATATTGGTACTTTAACTTATGAAGTTATTATACATTCACTTTAATATATTGCTACTTTAATTTGTATGTGAATATCATGTGCAAATTCTTTTACGGCTGCTTGTGATGGCTTTCTGATGTAATGTTTACCAGATGGATTTTGAGCTTTCTAAGTAAGAGATGAACTTAACCTTTGAATTGTCCAATGGTTGGTTATAGACTGAAACGAATTAGATTTAGGATAAGTGAAAACACAAGTCCCTTAGTAATGCTGAGGAAAATAGGTTAGTTTCTTTTTGTTTGTTTGTTTGTTTAAATAGCAGTTTAGTTCTTTTGTTATTTTTTGTAGTAATTTAGTCATTTTATTTTGAAAAGTTACCTTATAAAAATAAACGACTAATTGTTTTATTTTTTTCTTATATTTTTTCAATTATTATTGAAGATATTAGTTTTATTAATTATCTTTAGTAATGAATAATAATTATTACAAAATTGATGAAAAATTCTAAAATTTTGCTATTTGCTTTTGTATTTTATAATTATTAAACTGTTAGAAAAATAACTAATAAATTAAATTGCTTCAATTAGCAAACTGACTGATTGTAATCAAAATTCTAATATTGTTGACATTGAATTGAGTAAAATCAACTCAACTCAGAGTAAGTAATTTAAGAGTATCAATGATAATCAAATTGTAAATGTAGTAATATTTGTCATAATTTCCGTTGTGGAGTGCTTTTCCTTGACTCGAGAAAACCTGTATTTTACAGTGAATTGGCATTTTTCAGAATTCATGGTTCATGTTTGTACGATAGTGAAATCAATAGCTCAAAAATTGTAAGGTTTTTTTTTGGATCGCCTTATGTGGTTAAAATAATAATTATTATTATTCGTTCAGTAATTCAACGGTATAATAATTATTATATATGTACCCTCAAATTTATTTGTATATATTTTTATGATTTACCCGTGTAGTATGAGATATGGGCGTGTAATCTTGATACATTGGTGTAGTTAAGGGGATGTTAAGTGAAAGGATTAATAGAAATTAAAGAATACACCTCATTCAATTCCGTTATATTTAATGGAATTATATTTTTGATCCATATCTATTGAATTCGGCAATATAATTTTGTCATCTTTAAAAAGTAAAAAAATTATTTTTAAAAGATAATAAACTTGTGACATAGGGTTTCCAAGACTCCCAACTACTATTTTGGAATTAAGTTAAACGTAAGTGTTTTACTTGGATACGAAGATCATAGAAGATCATTGGAGTTCTTTATTATTATTCTTTATCTTCTGTTATCACATTTATTAAGAGATCTTTCTTCTTTCAGTATCGTTGATTATTTATTAATTTTTGAACAATGTATTGTTTATTATCTATTAATTTTATGATCATTTTCAAATAAATCCTCGTTATAAATAAAGTGATCAGGTGCTTTAAAAGCTATATATTTATTTGCATGGAGCAACAATGCGTAATCTTATTAAACACTTTGAACTTTTCACGTTCCTTTTTGTCTCTTTGAATTTTTCTCTAATCTCCACACAAATCTAAATCTACGCAACGCTCAAAATAAAGTTTATTTTTTAAGAAACCCTTAAAATAAGTTTTTTTTTTCCTTAAGGGAAGCACAAGAATTGAAGAAATTCACAACTTAGTTTAAGATATGCAAAGTTCACAACTTACATAGTTATCAAATTTTGGTTCATAGGTCATTATAGATGTAAATTTGGATGAGTTGGGTTAACTCATGTTAAAAGTTTTGAATTCGGATAAAATTAAATCAAATTTATTGGGTTATATATATATATATTTTTTTTGTAGTGAATTAGGTTGTATCTTTCCAATTAATTATACGCTAAAAGATTGGTCCCAAAACATTTGGGAATGTTTGGTGTGATTTTTTTAATTTTTGAATTGATATTAGTTATTATTTAAGTTTAAATGATGCAATAAATTATTAAATAATTATATATAATATTTAAATATGATTCATATTTTGGAGCTTGTAACATAAATGTTTGGACCTAGGGAAGATCTTAAAATATTTAGGTAAAATCGGGTCACTTAATAGAATCTAATCAGAGTTTAAGTTCATTTAAGCTTTAATCGGCTTAGCTACATACCACTAAATCAACTACACAGGTGGAGCAAATTTTTTCTTTCTTTCTAAAATAGCTATATTTCATATAATACTTAAAAAAAAAAAGAGTATTTGTGTTATAGTTTAAAAAGAATAAAAACTTAACTTGTAACTTGAGAATTTATTTTTTAATTGATTTTTTAGCTTTTAATATTTTTAAATTTATTTATCAACTTGAATAATATAGTTTTATATCTATATAAATTGTTAAAATAATTTAAAAATTAAACAATATAAATTAATAAATACATAAAAATAAGATTATAACAATATTAAATATATAATATGCATAACAACGAATATTTATATATTTATACATGGTATAATAAAGAATAACTAAATTACATAAAAACTATAATTTTTTTAATAAACTATAACTTACGTAACTATTTTGCAAAATTTTATAACATTAATTTTTTATCTTATTATAATAAAAAAAACTTAAATAATATAATACATTATTATTATTATTATTAAATATAATATTCATAAAAAAAATTAAATTATTAAAAAATATTGTGAAGTCTCTCTCTCCAACTTTTTACACTATACAATACAAACATAGAACATTATATCACAAATTTTGTGTGAAAATATTATCTAATATAATATTATTATAATTATTTTTATTATTAATATAATAAATTATATCTAATTAATTGTATTTTAATACTTAAATTAAATTATTATTAATAAATATTTGTTATCTTAATAATAATTAAAATTATAATAATATTAAAGATATGTGTTATAATGTAATCTATTTTTTAATTTCTTTAATCTTAAATGATTTATTTTTTTAAAATGTCAATAATTTATTTTAGTAAAGTTTTTAATAATTTAAAATTTTATAATTTATTATTATTTTAAATTATTTTATAATAAAATTTTGATAAATTATTTGTTATAAAAAATATTTTTTTTATTATATAAATATAAATTATTATTTATTAAAAGTTGGTGGAAGAGAATATTTTATTTTTGATTTTTTTTAGAAAATAAGAAGAAAAAAATGGTAATTAGAGAAAGAGAAAAAAAAAAGTTGGATGAAAAGTTAGAAAAAGATAAAAAAAATGATTAATTGTTGAATAGGTCATAATGAACCTATTTTTAAATTAAAACACAAATAAAACTATTTCTAAACTATTGAATAATATATGAAAGTTATAAACAAAAACACTTTTTTTTTAAAGTTAATACAAGTGGAATAGAGATTATATGTATTGAGACTAGTAAAATGTATCTTAGAGAGAGAGAACTTGTTTTGCACTTTCATTGATGAGTGGGGGCTCTCTTACGGAAAAACTCGTTCGTTTAGCGAGTAATACTGACTACTTGAAACATTCAGCTAAACTCTTCAAATTCAAATAATAATAATAATAATAATAATAATTCCCCAAAAATTTAGTAATAAACTGATGAACAAAATAATGCATGATCAAAGATTTATATTTTAACTCAATCTCATGGAACTGATTTGAATACGTTAAAATTTTAAAGTTTAAATATGATTTATGATTTTTTTTATTTATATTCCATTCATTAAAAAAAATACAAAAATAATTAAATTAATAGAATAAAAATGTATCCATTAATTAATAAATTAATTTGGTTGTAAAATAAAAATACTTAATTCCTAAGCTCCAAATATTATTAAAAAATAAGTTATAGTTGTTTTCTGCATGAAAATTGGTAGATGGTATTTTGGTAATTTTGTTTTCACAAATTGAATATATTATTTACATTTTTTAAAATTAATACATTTTAGTCATATTATTATTATATTTTGAAATCTTTACCTATTTTTTATCAATTTAATTTTTTTAATATTTTATTAAAAAAATTTAAGTTGAATTGAAGTAAATATAATGAACAAGAGTCCTACTAAAAGATGTTTAAAGATAAAAATATTTTAAAAATAAAAAATAAAATAAATTAAAATCATTAATATTTGATTAAAATGGTTAAAATGTTCACAAATATAAAAATAAATAAACTAAAAAAATTCAATTTAAAATAAAGTTATTAATATATTTAATTTATGAAACTAAATTTATCTCATATATAATATTTTTAATAAATTATTTTTAAATTTTATTAAAAATAAAAAAATTATTTATATATAGAATAAAATATAATAAAACATTTTATATAGAATATGGACTAAAATTGAATCTCCATCTAGTCTAAGCTACTGTCACCACTCATATTGACGTCACATGCATAACATTGATATTAGTAACATTTGTATTAATATAATGGATAATTATACTAATATTATACATCTTATTTATCTAGTATACTAATACCTTACTAAAAACATATATACCTAATATACTAGTATGTTAGGAAATTTTTGTTATTATTGATGCAAAAATAACTAGATTATTCAAAAACTAAAGTTAATTTGTTTCTTAAAAAGAAGATATCAATGAATTTTTAAAAAGTGGTTTCATAGGATTCATAGAATTATTTTAATTGTGTGATATCATTGAAAAATAAGAATTCATGTTATCAAAATATTTCTTATGATTATTTTTAATATAAAATGAGTCAATTATCTACTTTAGTATTTTATTGAACAAAAATGATGATTTTTTTCAAAGATCAAGAATTTTGATATTTGAAAAGTATCATGATCATTTATTAAGAAGGGTTTCAATTTTTTCAAATCAATAATTTGAAAACCTATTAATTTTAACAAATGATTACAGAATCGATCATTTAGACCTCTTAATTCATTGATGTAGATTTTGGACCTAGGAATAGAGATATTCTTGAAACTCAAGTTAGATAAAAACTATTTGAAAATGAAAATGACTCTTTTGTTCAAAAATAAAATGTTCTAAATGTTCTTATAAATTCTTGCTCTTATTGAACTATTTGTATCTATATGCATTAGTATTCACATTCATGGATCTCTCTCATTTCTAGAAAGAAAAATAAGAGGATCAAACCATTTCTTATTACTCTTTTTCAAATTTGATGGTTGATTGTATATTTTCTTATAGTTCTATAATTTAGAATATTATTTCTTATTTCATTCATTTGAATTTCACATTTGAAGTTATGATTACCTCTATTATATTGTTACTAACAAATGTCACTATTTTTGAGTTTTGGGTCTTTTTACTAATCATTGTCGCTAGAGATTTAGATCCATTTTTTTCTAATCGATTTTTGATAAAAATATTCATTTTCTTAATTAAAAAGAGGTAGAATTAATAAATATTTTTTTAATTCATCCTTGGAATTAAATACTCATCCAAGAATTATTATTTTTGATCTTATCTTTAAAAAGTAATAAAAAAGTTAAATATCTATAAGATTTAGCTTGATTATTAATAGAGTAAATAAATCTATAATTTTTTTAAATCTATCTTCTGATTTAAAATTGTTATATAACGTGTACACGTTAACAGAATGAGTAAATTTGTTAATATACTAATATATTAATAAATTTAAACATGTTGTTTAACTAGTATATATTACTAAAAACATTAATATGGTTAGTGTAATATTTAGGTAAAATGGATCAAATATGTATATTGTGATTAAAAAATGTATTATTTGTATATTTATTATTGTTTATTTTCTTAAGTAATTAATTGTACACTAACATGATTATGTACGGATTGTATACCTACTAATAAAATAGATTTTACATATAATTTTGAGATGTTATATTCTTTTATGAGTTTTAGGAAGAAAAAAAAATCAGTGTATTAGCAAAATTAAGAAAATAAAGATGATAATAAAAGAGAGATAGAGAGAGGAGTGTAACAAAAAAAAATTCAAAAGAAACAAGACCCATGGGACATAATTTAATTAAAAAATACATAGCTTGCAAGTTAGCCCCAAAAAACCCATAAAAGTTATATAAAAAAAGTAAACTATCAAGTAAGCCTACAAATATACATAACCAGTTACATATTTTATTATTCACCAACATTATAACTTGTAAGCTATGTATACAAGAATAAAAATTATTATTCAACGTAACCAAAACCCATATTTTATTTTAGTAACTCTGAATAGGTACATATTACACATGAGGGCTAGATCTTATGTGTTTTTAAGGTCCACTGCAACAAAAGTCGACTTGTATGATTACCATCAAAGAGGCAAACCATAACTTCAGTCGAGAAGTAATTGTATCATAGATATACAACCGTACTTGTAGAGATTTCATTACAATTTTCCATGTGCACTTAAAGATTTTTTAACAAAATTGTATAAAATTATTATTATCTTATTGTATAAGTTTCAATTATAGCTACGTCTATTTGAGTATAATTATTAATGATATTTATAGTTATTTGCGTACACATTTTAATCCTATTTATAACTATTTTGACATAATTATCTTTAACTATATAATATTTTTTGATATAATTGTTAATTATAATTAAAGATTTTTTTTTAAAAAATAATTATTTTTCTATAATATTTTTCCAACTTATAATAGTTTCATCTTAAACTTTAAAGGGATAATTTACATAAAAGAACTTAATAGCACAAACTTAATAAAATAAATGATGTAATCAACTTATTATCTTAAGTTTTTTCTCTTTACCACACTTTGAACCAAAACTATTTAGAATAATTTGAGTTCAAAATATATAATTCATCCTTAATATAATAATCTAAATCATTAATTTATCCTAAAATATTTTTCTAAGTATTTATCTCTAACAAACATATTAGCCAATGATGAAAATATAATTATTTAATAATTATATAATTTTGTTTAATAAATAATTCAAATATAACATAACAACATATGAACTTATTTAATTAATATTTTTTACTATCTAAAAAGTTAATTCTACATTAATGGTAAACATAACTTGACTGAATTTAATAAATATTTTTTGCTTAAAAATAATTTATATTAACCTAATATTTTTAATTGATATGAGATATGATATGGTCTTGACATGAAAATAATTAGTTTAACAAAAATATGATCTACTCATAAATGAATTGATTGAACACTCGTTAAATAGTTAATTATAAATTGCATGAATTATTACCTTTAGTATAATGAACAATTACATTACACAAAATATCTATTCATAAAAGATAAGGTGAATTGGACCCTCTTCGTTCATTCTATTCTAAGATGAACATTCTATTTTACCTTTGTATGAGATTAGATTGTTATGTTGTTATTTCCTTTATAATATTCCCTAACTTGTCTTATTTTCCTATCACACTTCTCGCTTTTTTGCTATCTTGCATCTAGCTCTTGTTTATAATCTATGTGAGTGATTAGCCATGTTTGACAACAATTTTTTCAAACAATGACAACTGAATGGTGACGATAAAGGCCCATCTCTCACTTTGATTGGGAAAATTAAAGGCATGTGATTTATCAAAATTTGTTGTTATATATTATGTTTTGAGTTACATGAGTTGGACATGTGTTTAATTTAGCCATGGTCAGTGTGCTTACCAACTGATTAAAATTTGACTAGTTAAATTTTTTTACCAAATGAATTGGACTACGATCATAATGAACATACAGTAAGACATATGTCCAACTAGATAAAATAAAGAGAAATATATATCCAATTGGACACAATATGTCCAACTAGAAACCAAGGACATTGTTTCGATAACATATGTTCACAATTTTTCAACCAAATATATGAATAAATGTAGATAACATATATATCAGTTAATCAAATGCATGATAACATAAATCAATCAATACATGATCATAAATTATGTTTTATCATTATGATAACTAATTAAATATATACATGTATTAACATTATAAACGTGTTAGAAACATAATGTGCATTTAGCATATCATAGAATAATCTCCCATATGGAAATTATTTTAGGTGGATAAATGATTAAGTATATAGGACTTGAATTGGACTACTATCTTATCATAATGAACATACAGTGGGATATATAGTAGAACAAACAAACATATATTATTTAAAATAAAACATTTTAAAGCAAGGTAATAGATATGTGAAAATAATGGAATCTAACTTTTTTGCAAAGAAAAACATCAATTAAAATTGTTTGAATAGAAAAGTAACAAATAACTATACTTTTAGATCTCTTTTATTTTCCTTCATCATTTAAATTTTACTTTTAAAGTCTAGAGACTTATTTATTTTTACTAGTAAGTTGCTTAACTTATCTCTACCGTTCGTTTTGTTTATCGTGAAACTCTTATAAAAAATATAAAAATTAAATTAGATTTGTAGTCTTCGTAAAGTTATAATTTCATAACATTTTATATAGGACGAGGTTGAGTAATTTTCTTAGTTGATTAGATACTTATTCAATTGAATTACGATGAGTTTGATATGTGTTTAATTTGGCTTAATCAAGTGAAATTATCAACTAAGATCACATATTGATTAAAAGTCAGTTAGTTGATCATGAGTCTAATTTGGCTTTGAAAAGTAGGATAATCAACCAATCAAAATTCGACTAATTAGATAACTGTTCAATTTAGTTGAATATTTGTCAAACTCTGTTCCAATGAGTAGGTCACCAATTGATCAAATTCCAATTAATTTGACAACTATCAATTTAATTGGATATGTGTCCAATTCAAATATAATAAGTGCGATCACCGTGTAATCAAAATCCGATCGGTTGGATATGTGTCTAACTCGACTCTTTTGAGTAGAGTTGTTGGTCAGTTAGACAACTATCTAGTTTAGATAGACATGTGTCTAATTTGACTTCGATGAGTGATATCGCCAACAGACCAAACTTGACCCGTTAGACAACTATCAAATTTTGACCTATCAAATTGGATAAATATATAATCAAAATTAATCTACAAATTATCTATGAAAATTAAATAACAATTTAGCTTTAATACAATTAAATGTTCAACAAAAATGGCTAACATAAATGAAAAAAACTGTTCATTAAAGTTAAAAAAAACACTAAAAAAATTCATTAAAGAACACAAACTTAAATTGTCTAATAAGGGAAATAAAGCATTTTCTTAGAGTTATATGAGGAACCATTAACTTGTGGAGTCATCTTTTAGATTCCAATATCTATTGAAAAACCACATGGTATCCCCTTCTACTGCATATCCATCATCATTTCTGTGCCAACTATAGTAAGCATGTGTTCGATTCTTGATGTCGAACACAGCGTGTCCGAAACTAGCCTCTCTGAAAGCGGAGTAATCCGGTTGTGGTTCTGTCAATCTGTAGTGTACCACAACAAGTTTGAAGTTATTTAAAAGAAGAAAAAAAAAAAAAAGTGTTAGAAAAATCTTACTTGTTTGCTAAGCCTTCAATATTTCCACCATCTCCTATAGTTATGTAGACAGGAGCAGATTGATCTTTCACAGGATTGCAAAGAACATTTGTGATGTTGTATGCAATGTTCGATACACGATGCTGATATTTAACACATTAAGTAATCAAATTATGAAAAAAAATATTATTTGTAAAGAAAATTATTTCACAAGATGATAATTCAAAAGCCTTACAGATCTTTCATAGCCATGGACATGACCAGCAAAGACTACATCAACTTTGTGTTTCACAAACCAAGACTCAAACATCACTCTCATAGATTCTCCTTCCATGTAATGATAGTCAAAGCTGTTATACCATGGTGAATGTACAAGAACAATCAACCATGGTGTCTCAGTTCTATCAACTTTAGGTAGTTCGTTTTTGAGCCATTCATACTGAGGTGTGTATTTGCCTGAAATGTTAATTTCCAAACTTCAATTACTAATTAAATTGACAATATGTTAGAAAAGAGTATATATATTCACGAAAGATAAATATAACGATTTATCTGAAATTCTACTAAAACCTTAAGCTATCAGAAGTGACGTAAACAAAAACATGCACACAAAGGCCGGTAAAGTAATATACTGACCATATGCTGAATATGAAGCCAAGACAATAATGTATGCTGAAGCCCTCTTGATGGAGTACCAAAAAGGAGAAGTACTCCCTGATGCTTTATGAGGAACATTATATCTATGAGTATAAGGCTTAAAAGGTCTAGTCTCACCCTGCAACCCAAAAAAAAATAAAAAAATTATAAGGACTTTAGGCCAAAGCCTAATAGCTTTGTTGCTGTTTTACTATGAAATTGAGAAAAAAAGCTTCAAAATGAGCTAGAATTGGACATGGAAGACAGATCCAAATGCTTACGATTTCGGGAACATAATCGATTTCGTGATTTCCTGCAGTCCAAATCCAAGGTTGATAAGCAGCACTTCTCTCAATGAATCTTCCCCAAGTATCCCATCTTACATTGTCATGATTTGCATAATTATCTGCATAAGAAAGGTCTCCAACAAACAAAACTGTTTGTCCTTTAAGTGGGTTTTTTTCATAATGGGTTACTGTTTTGTTTGAATCATAGGTCTGACCAAGATCTCCTGCAAATTCAAACCCAACATATAAAATTACTTGAAAACAGAACAAAGACAATTTCTAATGCTATTAAGATAATTTAAGTTTGTACTGTCCTTACCCATGAGACCAAAAGTATAAGGAACATCTGGTCCGACTTCTGGAGGAGTTGTGAACCAAAACATTCTTTCATTTTGACCAACACCAACCACATAATAATATTTTGTGTCATACTGTCACCAAAGAGTAAGATGATATGTGTAATCAGTCAATACACAAGTAAAAGGGTTAGTAACAATTGACACGATAAGCATATCCGACTTGTCTATTTTTCTCAATTTTTTGTTTTCACTAAATTGGAGTGTTTAATATTACACTTATTTTCATATCACGTCCATTGCATACAGAAAATGAAAAATTTTAAGTCACGTAAATAAAGAGAGTTTAAAACTAATTAAGAAAGGGCTAATATATATATAGCAGCAGAAAACCAAAAAAAGAACAATAATTTTAATTAAAATAAAGGCTTAACTCCACAATTGTTGTCTAAATTTTGTATTTTACACTTCGGTTTATCAATTTTATTCTATAATGTTCTGTCCAATATTTTTTGAAATTTAACAGCTTTTGTTTAAATTTAAAAATTAGACTAATTTTTTCCCTAACTCAACACATATATTTTAGAAATTATATTGAAATTAAATTTTAGCTTGTGTGAAAAAAATTTATTTTTTACTATATTTAGTAACTTATAAATTTAAACAAATTTAATCAATTATCTTTAAATATTGTTGATTTTAAAAAATATAGGGAATCAATATTAAAAAAGAAAAAAAAATTAAAGATCAATAATTCAACAAAGCGAAACTGGGTTACATGCATTGGATCAATGATTCGAGACTAGTTATATTCTCTGTTGTTAATTTAACCGAAAAAGCTTATGATTGATACTCTTATTATACTACCGATGATCTGGATGAGTTCCAACATTACTTTTTTAAACCTTTCATCAAAATATACAAACTAATTGTGTAATTGAGCCATAGAATTTGTATCAATATATATATTGTTTTTTCTGAAGTTTTTGTTTTTCCACTCTTTTAAACCCTTGTGTTACATCCTCGGACTAACATTCAACGAAAAATTATAAATCATAGAAACTAATCAACGATTAAAAAAAAAAGGAAGAAAGAAACACTATTCACCTCTAAGTTTCTGAGATTACAATGATGAATAAAACCAGAAGTGTAGTCATAGAACTTGTAGGTTTTGAATCTGCCATTAGCTTGCTTTTTTTCCTTACTATTTTCCTTCCAATAAATAACAGTGTTTGAGCCTGCTTCATACATTGTCGTCCATGACACTATAACTGCTTTACCCTTTTTGTCTCCTTGTGTGATATGAACCTATTTTTATTAAAATTTAAAAATACCAAAAAATTATAACTAAACTTTTAAAATTTGAAATCACATTTTTTTTTTCTTTCAAAAAATTAATTAGACAAACCTGTTGAGGAGCATTATAGCCATTAGCAATTTGAAATACATCACTTTCAAGAGGCATGTCCACACTCTTTTCAACTTTTCTTGTGTAGGTGCTTGTTATTCCTCCATCACAAATCACTATGCTGCTTAAAACCATACACAAAGAAACAAGAAAATTTTGCATAGTCATTTTGATGTTATGCAACTCTTGTTTCGCTACGAATAGGATCTTTACACACACACATATATATATATATATATATATAGAGGGAATAGAGGAATATTCTAGGTACATAGAATATACAGATCGATAATCAATCTAACAGTTTTGAGAAATTCGGGATCTTTTGTTTGGGCTAACTTTGAGAGTTTACAAGGAGGATAAGTCATTTAATAACAAAGTTAACAAATAATCTCTATCTTCCATCTTTATCCTGTCTGTATTTATTTTATCTCTCTACTTTTTAAATACTCTTTAAAAGTCTTTTTATTATCTCCCAAACAAATTCAATCTCTCCGACCAAAAACGTAATATAAATAAAATGAAATTAATAGTTGTTTAATGCATCCAATTTTTTTACTATTTTAGAACGTCCCTTCAAAGGAAGAGCCCCAAAAAAAAACATTTTTTAGAAAACAAAAATAGCAATTTTTAACATCCAATGACAAAAGGAACACATTATTTTTACTATAAAAATTTAACCAATTATTTTATATTATTATATTAAACGTCCTTAAAATTAAATTATAATTATTTAAATATATTTAATAATAAAATTTATCGAATTTAACTACGTTAAATATTATTGAGTTATTATTTTATACAATTTATAGTGAATAAAGAATTTAGCCAAAATTTATTCTAATTACAGTCATGTATTCTATGAATGCATTTACTTATAAATGAAAATTTACTAATATTTTATTTTAGGAAAAACTTATTATGTTTTTTAAAGAGGCATTAACTGTAAGATTTTGAATTTATGAAACCGTATGAATATATAATATTAACTGAAGTTCCACCATATGTAGCTGGCATCCATGAATGCGATTTTGTTGATAATATCCAACTCAACATCTTCATTTTCGGGATTAGAATAGGAAGTGTGAAGTTCTTTAATTATGTAAAAAAAAAGTTTAGTTATTTTATTATTTTTTATAACAATTTAATACTTTTATTTTAAAAAATAATAATACAAGGATAAATAATCAATTTTTTTTGTTTTATTATTATTTGTTTATCATATTTTTTCAACTGTTATTAAAATATCATTTTTATAGATTATTTTCACTAATAAACAATAATGATTACAAAATTGATAAAATAAAATAAAAATAAAAAAACATTAAAATTTGATAATTTATTCTTATGTTATCACTTTTTCGCAACAAAAAAAACATAACTGTAACAAAATTAATAAAGAGATTAAAGTGTTCTATCAGACATAACTAAAATATCATGTACGCATTTGTCTCGTTATAATAAGTGTTCTCGTAAAAGTAGAGCATTAACACAGCATTACTTTGTACATACAAAGACTTGTATGCTTCTTGTTCTCAATTCTATGATCCATAATCTATAACTAGTTGGCCATGTTCAATCCCCATTCAGAACTTTGCATGCACTTTTTCATTACCAGGCAGAAGCTGCAGATAGAGATACCTATGAACACACATAAACACGATCAATGAAGGTTGAAGAAAGAGAACGCCAAACAAATATCCTCAAAACACTCTAACGAAAGTAAACAGAGATGTCCTCGAAACAAATATCTGGATATATCTAAAGGAAATTAAAAAGCAGTACACACGGAGAGACTTCAGAAAACATCCTGACTTCCTGAGTTGTCCTTAAAAAAAGTACCTAATTTCAAAACTAGGTGTCTTATTGCATACTATTAAGCTCAGCTTCCGTAATTTAAGAGTTCCTCATGCGGTGCCTTAACCCTACAAGCATCATCAATCCTTTTATTCCAGAAGTTCAGCTCCGAGGGCATTGCTCAACAGTGGTTGATGACTCTAAGATTGTGGAGGAGGAATGGCATCTCTCATACCATCTACCACATTGCTAATGACACCAGGAGAACTGCAAATCTGAGTTTCATTTGATCCAAGGAGACATGGCCCTTCAGATGCAAACTTGGATTTAGAATCACACAGGGGCTTACCTTCTACACTTGAGTTTTCACGAGCATGTTCTGATTTGGTTTGTGGTGCATTTTTCTCCGCAGATGCCTGTTTTTCCATTGCATCACTGATTGATTTAGTAGGTGGTTCAGAATACAAGGGCTGAGGTTCTGCGAGTGCTGGAGCTTGTTTTGGTTCAAGATTTAGACTCTTCACCACATCATAAACACACTCATTTTTAGGGTCAGAATTGGCAGGCTGAAGTTCAAACTTAGCTGGTGTAACAACAGTTTCAGCTGCTGGGATTAGTACTGCAACAGGTTCAGATGGTGGTTCTGCTTTTGATTCCTGGTCAGTAACTATATCTTCAATTCCTTCCATTGGTGAGGGTGCTTCAGTTTTCTTTTGGGACTCATCCAGTTTAACTACTTTATCAGACTCTGGCCCTCCCATTACAGGGGTTGATTGGCTCTTAACAGACAGGCCCTGTAATTCTGCAACGGTCTTTCTTCCCGAGGTAAGATCTATGAGAAAATCATCCATATGTATTTTGCTAGAATAATCCCCAATTTTCCTTTGGACGCCAGACACGAACTCAGTATAATCCCCAAATGGTTCTTGGCTCTTTTGCTCAGTAGGTTGCTTGCCACTTTGTTCTGGTTGAACAGAACCAATAAAGTGAGATTGCTGGCTGAAACTGGGAAATGGAACCTCTTTTCTTGTGTACATCCTAACATGAGGAGCCACATCATTTGCTTCAGTAATTGGGGTGAATTTCCCAGGTAGAAAAACAACACCCTTCAACTGAGAGTCGGTGTCAGCTAGCTTCACAGTTACAAGATATCCAGCATCAGTTGAACCTTCGATTACACCAGTAACCACCTGCCCCACCATTTTATCCATTGCATCCTCATTTGCATCCACTGTATTCTTGTTTTTCTTAAAACTATCATATCCAGGCACTGTATTAGTGTCCTCATCATGATGCAAATTCTCATCCTTGCGTGGTCTTCCACGTTTCCGCTTAACAGGGGGATCTGCAGTAGGTAAAGCACTTACCTCTTGACTCTGCTGGCTCATCTTGTAAAAGAAGGATGAAACAAATGAAAAATTCTCTGCACCGATTAAAGTAATTTCCTGTGAGTAAGCACAAAACAAAAGGTCATATTTGTTTCTAGCAGATGGAGATTGATAACATGCAGACTGCAACATTAACTAGTCAATGGTATTGATTTTACTTTTGTTTTCAGGAAGATGAAGGCCTCGCATAATACCCCAAGACAGATTTCCTTTAAAGATAAATTTTCAAGTTGACCCAACAATCGGCCATCTGAAAATGTTAACTAAGGAACATATTTCTTCTATCAATTGGCCATGGACACCATATTTGCAAACGCGTTATCTAGTATCAAGGTTTAATCCCCAAATCTCTTGTATCATTCCTCTAGGTTCTTTAACATATGAAGAGGGAATGCGCAACAAAACAAAAGAAGGATAAAGTTCCAAAGGATTCGGAAGCACAACAGAAATACTAACATTCTGAAATCATACCGAAACTATATAGTCATGAAAAGTCTCATTGAACACACTAATATTCAACTATTATTCAAACCATCAATACCTACTGAGATGAATATTGTAAATATCAGTACAAAATATGCACAATCTTATTTAACAAACTCTCCATGCAAATCTATTTTATATCTATCATTATTCATTATTTTTCAACTTATATAAGCAAACAACTCCCTTGCATTAATAAAGCTAATAGCGTCCAATTAAGAGAATATCCTTATGAGATCACAGAAAGGCATGACCATTGTCAACTTTGTAATCAATATTAACATCTCCATAAGATAACTAATCTTCCATCAAATCTTTCACATGACATCTTGGTACGTAGAAAATAAATATTTTTTTAAAGATAAATTGTCCAATTTATTCAGCAAAAACCTTACATGCATTTAAGAAAAACAGCTTAATTTACAGTATTTTCTTATGAGATCACTGACATGAATCCCTGTAAGATCGTAATTACAACCAAGATATGAAAAAGATGATAGGATTCTCACCTGATGTTGATTGAGGTATAGCATAGAAATAATATCACATTTCTTACAGTGATTTAATATCTCATAATTCCTTAGTATGACGTAGCAAGTTACACTATAGCAAAAACAATTCTTGGGTAAACAACAAAAATAGTACCCTTAAAACTTGTAACTATAAAAATAGCACTCCTTACATTCAACTCATATATTTTCACTATTAAAAAGAAGTCTGACACATCACTTTACATTGAACGCTGTCAAATTAGATGCTATTTAAATTGAACTACGATTATTTTTATTCATTCAATGTTGAACGCCATCCAATTGGATCACGTACAAGCTAAAGTCTTATTTTTGTTATTATACTTTTTGGGTTGTTATTTTTTGTAATTTTCTAGAATTCTTTCATAAATTCTAAATATTTATAAGATATGGGATCTCTTTATGAGATAATAGAGAGACAGACATCTTTTCATTTCATAAATATATAAATCCCTATAGAATAATTAGATTTTCACCTAATGTTTCATAATCTCAGAGCATAACCAAAACCAATATTTCAAATTTCTTCCTATGATTTAAGATCTACATGTTTTATTTTTTTCTTGCTTAAACGACACAATAACACAACATGCATAATGATTTGACAAAAGGGATAAGATTAGAGAATTTTAATTTGACCACAAAACTCATAATCTAAGTGACATAAGAATTAAGATCGGTACTGAAGATCAAAGAAAAGAAATGGGCATTAGGTTCAAATAAATTCTTGTCTAAATATGATTATTGATAGACTTGTCATATTCTATATGGATTCTTTTAGGACATCGAATGTCTTAAATTTTTAGTTATGTATTCAAGTACTAGATAGCTTATTTTTTTCCACAATTTTCTTTAAATTTTCACCAATTAGGAGCGTCGAGTATTCACACTATGTTTATGTAACATAGGTCATATCTGCCTCGAATCTAATATAGATGTTTCCAAACTTTTTGCTATCATCAAAGCAGCAAGGATAGGAAAGATTGCAGCATGCAGGAAAAAAAGGTGGCAAAAGGGGGAGAGAGAGAGAGAGAGATAGGTTCTAGAAAATCTAGAAAAGCTTCGTTCACAATTGAAACGGCCTACTTAAGAGCTATAACTAAATAACACTCTAACATAAAGATTCCAAGAGTGGTTGGGCCTTTGAACTTTAGTACATCGATCCCTATAAATTAGTCCACACAAGTCCATTCCAAGCTCCAAATAGTCAAGTTTTTTCAAACTTAGCTCTCGACCAGTAGGCGTAGGGCCAGCCCAAGGGCTAGGCTATGTAGGCCGCTTAGGACCCCGGCGTAATGAGGGGCCGATCCAAGGATTGTTTTTTAAATTTTTTAAATTTTAAAATTTTAAAAAATAATTTTTTCTTTAATTTCATTTCCACTTAAGTGTAGGGGTGATAATTCTGACACAACATAAACATTGCACAAACACGATTATGATACACTAAAAACACGATTAGATTATAATTTATCAATAATTAATTTATAAATTTAAATATCCTATTAATTTTTACTATTATAGATAAAATACTTGAAAAAAATTGACTAAATTATTTATCGTATCAACCAACACGTTAACACGAATATGACATGTCATAAACTCAGCATACAAACACAATACAAATATGGCACAAACATGACAATTTACAAGTCTAATCTAATATACTAGAACAAAGAAATAAGCATTAAGACTATCTCATAAAAAATAAATTTGATAAATAATAATTTTTTGCAAAAATCCATAACCATTTGAATTTTCCTAAATAAATATTATATCTATTATATTAGTTCTACCATTATTTATTTATTTTCCAATAGTTTTTTTTAATTGATAAACACTCGATAATTTTTCCCACAATGGTTTCAATTCTAACTTTTTATTATTATACATGTAATGTACAATAAAGAGTGTGCATATTATCATAATGTCTTTTTAGCAGAATCAACATAACATTTAATGACAGATGTTTTGCATAGAGATAACTATACTTGTTCTTATCTTAATCAAATACATGAACTTGGAAAAAGTAACGGAAAATTTACACAGAGAAATGTTTCTTACTATTTGTTTACATGGATCATCTGCTTGTTTTTGCTTGATTTTTAATATCAATAGTAGATTTAAAGTTTTTAATGGAAGATAATTTTTGAAATGATCTTTACTATTTGGATTACTTAACCCCTGAGATGAAAAACACACTATACATAAAAACTAGCAGACAATTCTAATTCTAAAGGCAAAAAAGATAACCTAAATATGTCAAAGTGGCAGCGTTGGGCTCAGAGCAGATAAGCTGGACCCTTAATTCTAAATTTGTCCATTAAACATACAACCACATACAAATTATTATATTAAAACAAAAGTTCACTATGAGCCATCTCACTCAAGTAGGCAAATTTTCTGCAACTGAGGGATGAATCCAAAAACAATATGCAACCGAACAAACAATTAAAGGGTATTTTATAGCTTCTCGGATCTCAACCTTAAATACCAGGACTGAACAAAGATTGTATGTATATAAATACATTAATACAGCATTAATATACCCAGAAATCTATAAAGGAAAAATAAAAAATCGAAAAGCAGAAGCAAGATGATCATAATCAACGTTAGAGTACTTACACGTGGTTTCCGAGAGACGTAAGGGTTGATAAAATCAATTGAAGAAAACCCACAAAATCCATACTTTACAGTTTATAGCTGCCTCTTTGTATCTTGAGTTTGTTTGATTTAGTTTGCAACGCACAATTAAGAACTAAATGAGATGAAATCTGTTTGGTGAATGGGAACAAAATGTCGGTTCTTATTCCATAACTTCCTTCAGGAATGGAATTGGGCAGCTCAGTCTTTATATGGCCATTAGGGTCCATAATTTCTGGGCTTGATCCACAGTCGCTTCTCTTTTGCTCGTTTGCCGTCGCCACAGAAAATGGCGTGAAAATGGCTCAGAATAGAGCCAATATACATGAGACTGGTTTTTTGCCTGATATAGCGGGATGACGCCATATTTCATAGTGTGAAAAGACGTTTTTGCCTTTAGATGATATATAAGTTAATGTGCGTTATTCCTCCTCTTTCACGTTTCCATTTGATTTAATTTTTTCACTCTCCAATCTAGCTCTATCTCTCCCTTGATTCTTGCCATTTTTGTTTCAAATTTTTTATCAAACTTTTAATATTATCTTCATAGTCTTCGTTGAGAAAAGATTTGGTTTCATCATTTTTCTTTTTTTTTTTGTTTTTTTCAATTCAATATATTTTCTTATTATATTAATACATTTTCAACGTCATGTTTTTAATTTATAGGTTTTTGATTTTATTGATTATTTCTACATGATTTTGATATATTTTATTATTTTTTTGTGATTTTTTATTTTTAATTTTGTTTTTGTTTTAATTTTTGTCTTGTTATTTTTAAAGTATTATGTTACTGAATGAGCTAATTGTGTTTAAACTTATTCAGTTATTTATCTTGATTTATACTCCTTATGTGTATTTATCATCTTTTTTTTTTGTTTTTCTTTTGTGGTTTTGTTGTTATTTTGTACATATGTAATTATTATGAGTTATCTTTGTGTTATTTACATAATACAAAAGTTTTTGTTACATTTTTTTGATTCACTCAATGCGATTCTGTTGTATTTTATAAAAAAAATATTTTGTGTGTTTGATTTTATATTGTTGTGTATTTTTTGTTATTTATTAAGGCAAGTTTTTTTTTAAACTTATTCACTTATCTCTTTTGTTTTTTACTCAAAAAAAAATTTCTTCATATATTATCTTTTTTATCAATTGGTTGATTTTTTTTAATTTTTTTTTTGTCTTGATTAATGTATTTTTAAAATTAACCAAAACGAAGTAAAATTATCCTATGTTTTTTGTGTTTATCTATTACTATCTCCTTTTTAACAAAATCTTGTGCTTTTTTAATTTATAAGTTTTTATGTTATACGTTTGATACAGAGCTTTACATTTAATTCAAATGTTTTGAATTTGGGTTTGTTATAAGATGTTTAAGAGAAAAAATGTTGATACAACTATACCAAATCAACATAAGAAAACTCATCTGTTGACGGATGATTTCGTTAATGAGGTTAGTTTCTTCTTATAATTTCTTTAACTGATCTCTTTAATTGCTTTTACACTTGTGAATTGATTATAGTTGTAATGTAATTGTTACATTGTATTAGTATTTTAATGTGATAAGTTACATTGTTCTTTTTCTGACTTTCTTATTGGTTGTTTTTTAAAATATAATATATATTCTCTAATATGTTTTGAACACTTCACAATATTTTTCAAATGTTTTTACATTTTATAATCTATTGAGTGGTATTTTCATAAGAAATTTTGGTATGTTTTTAATGTTCGTTGTTACATTGAAGTGAAATGTTAATGTAACAAGTTTCATTGTAAGTGTTATGTTATATTTTTTTGTTATACTAAATTAGTTTAATTTTTTTATTTTGTTATGAACATGTCCATGTTATTTCCTGTATGTGGTTACACTATTTGCCTATTTTTATTCATTTTTTATCTTGTTGTTATTTCTTGTTCATTGTAGCTGTAATAACACACATCAAATGGTGATGACTCGTATAAGGAGTGTACTAAATGAGGCTAAAAAATTAGAAAGTTTTAAGAGTCATGTTTAGACAAATTTTATAATTTATCAAACTGTAGATTTCTTGGATAGCTGATTCACTCGTTATTGTTAAAAGAAATGTCTCTCTTACAAATTTGTGAGGGCAATATTGTTCCATATAAGTACTAAGGTACTAAGGTTCTCTCGTATCGAATTTTAGATTGCTACTAGTCTCAAGTTGCTCAACAAAGATGAGTCTATTGATGATAACAAGGATTCAACTTCTTTTATTAATAAATATTTCAATAAGTTTTGTACCATCAAATATCTTAAGTTTTTAGGGGATTATATTGGGAGGCCTAATCCTCGCTCCATTAGAAATTGTAAGAAGAAGGGTGTTACGAAACTAAAGGAGGTTGGTTTGAGTAGTAAGACTTCTAAAGGGAAGGAAGTTATTGATCATGATTTTGAGTTTGTTGAGAATGCAGAAGATGACGCGTTATGATTTATTTGATTTATTTCTTAGAGTGTGGTTTATTCATGAAGCTAAAAAATTCCTTTGTTTTTAGAGAAGTGTTGTTATTGGCTAATGATTGGAATAAGTTTAATTCTTATCCTTGGGGTGAAATTGTGTTCAACTTATTATTTGGTAACTTGAACAAAGATTATGTGCATATGCGTAATGTGGCATTAAAAATGGATAAAAAAAGGACAAAACTAAGCTAAAACAAAAGAAGATGATGAGGTCCATTTTTAAATATATGGACTTAGTTTAGCATTCCAAGTTTAGATATATAATGTCATTCCAGATATCGAGAATGAATTAGTTGTTTGCTTGAATGATGAATTCTCGACAATGTTCAGGTGGATGGCTATTATCAAGCCAGAACTAGCCCAAGTTAATGATATTCTTGATAAGCCTTACTTGTTTTAAGTATTGAACAACTTGTTTTCATTATTTTTCATCATACGTAACATGTTACAAAGTTACATCATTTTTGGTATATTTTCTAACATGTTATATCGACGGATTATATTGTTATAGTATGTTACATTGTTTGTTAATATATAATGTAACATGTTACATTAAGGGAGAAATTTGAATGTATTATGATGTAACATATTGCATAACTTCTTACATATAATGTTATATGTTACATAAAAAGTTATATTATATGCAATAGTCTTTATAATATGTTATATATAGTGTTACTTGTTAAATAACTTTTGAATTAATATGTATGAGTTTATATTAATTTTATTTTGATAATGTTACTTATTATTTTGTGGTTTTTTTGGAAGGTTTGTGTAAATACGGTACAAAAACATGAAAATGCTTCTTATTTTAAATTTTTGTTGTCATGTGTCAAAGTAATTTATTATGATGAGGTGCGTTTGTCCCAAATTCAAGCTGGATGTTCACAATATGAACCTTTTGATGATGTTTTGTTGAAAAAGAATTTAACAGAGAATAAAAAAAAGTGTCGAGAATAAGGGTTGGATGAAGGGTTAAAGTATGACTTCTATTATTTTTATAACAAGGTGACTTCATATATTGATGACAAGTTCAATCAACAAAAAACTTATTTTGATCAGAGGTTTGATAAACACAAAGTTTTCATTGAAGGATTCTGTGCATATCTTATAATAAATTTTTTTAAAAGTTTTCTCAATCTGTAAGTTATAAATTATTATTTCATATTAGTATATTTTTTATTTATTACATTATTAATCAATTTTATCATTGATTTTATTTTCAATTTTTTTGTTGTATAGACGCAACATACTTTCAAAGCATACAAGTTTCCTACTAAGATCTATACTACATCGGTTCAACCTACAAAGGGTGATATTCATGATAGGACGTCTAATAGACAAGCCTTCTTTTGATCTTGGCCTGTATTTGAAAGCCTTATAAATTATTTTGAAGATTTCATGTTCTCTTATTACGATCCAAATTTTGATAATGATACATTTCATCAATTGGATTAGTATGTACAACTTTATCATTTAGGATCCAAGATATAGTTTTATCCTTACTTTTCAAATTCCAAGTCTATATCTAATTTTGTGTTTGAGAGAAAAAAAGAGATTAATTAAGCCATCAAGAATATTTCTAGTCTATATGTTTGTCCTTCTAAAAAAGGTGTCTATTTTGCTTATGGTAGAATACAAATGGAGCCTTCACTTAAACCTATGGGATTGAGTTCTTGTATTGATGATCCATATAGGTTTATAGATCTTTTTGAGGATGATGTTGCATTAGAGCGTCCAAATTGCCCTTACTAATCTCTTCTCAAGGATTGGTAGAAGCATTTCAATGAATGACTTAGAAAGAAATATTCATATGTATTTTATCTTTTTATTTTCATTATATTTATATGTTTATGACTAAGAAAGAAATATTCATATGTATTTTATCCTTTTATTTTCTATATATATATGTTTATTGGATAGTTTATTGACAATGTTAAAGAATTTTATTCTTCCTTTTAAGGGCTAGGAATTGCTTTATGGCATTGTAAGTATTACAAATTTTTTTGTTTAATAGTTGCATGTATTTGTTTGTTGTTTTATAGTATTTAAATAGTGTCTTGTATGAGATATGTGTATATAGGTCTCGTTATTTCGATACTTGGATTGAAGAATTATTCTACTTTGGAGACTTTTTTTAGTGTAAGTATTGTATTGGTTTTTATTTTTTCAAATTATGATATTTGAATATTTTACCCAATACATTTGTTACAATGTAACATGTTACTCTATACATTAGTTATAATGTAACATGTTACATAACTTTTTAGAAACTATGTAACATGTTATATAGGAATTTACAAATGTTGTAACATGTTTCATAGTGATTTAGAAGGGATGTAACATGTTACATAACATATTAAAAATGATGTATCGTGTTATATAATAATAAATATTTATCATATTTGATAGTGCTTTAATTTTAATTTACATATTCTTTTGTACAGGTAAAATGTATGAAATTGGTTACTACTTGTCGCAAAAATACAAAGAATATGTCTAAATACCAATAATTATTTGGTTCAATTTGCTACTGTGTCAACAAATTTAGTTGAACATTTTTCAATTGATTGAAAGGATTTGGACATATTGTACGTAAATGTTGATGATAATCATTGGGTATGCAACTTTCAAACTCCTTATTCCCTTGTACTATTTGACTATTTATGTTTACTACTTTCATATGTTCACTTGATTTTCCTTTTTTCCATATTATTTTACACTCATTTTGTTAGTATTTCTATATGTAAAACATTTATCCTCTTTTTTGTAAACCAACTTTGAATTATGTCTCATATCTCTCCCAATAAGTGTATTATAAGGATGTCTCGAGCATGCCTTAAATTTGAATTCATGTGTTCTACATTCTTTAATGTCATGAAGTTGTACTTTATTATTAAAGATGAACATTTTGATCTTGCCCAAGATGAATAGTCTATCTTTATTATGTATTTCATCATTGTTTTTCATTAATTATGTACATATTCTTGTTGAACTCATATTCCTTATGAACGTAAGTTGTTAGTTTAAAATAGGTTTTTACACCTTTGTTGTGGTAGTATGTTACGAGATTTTGTTTCATATGATAGTTGCTAATTTTGTAGTGAAACATCTTAGTTATTGTTTATGTTAAGATATATAATTTAAGAGCTTTTTGGTTATCAAAAACTCTACTATTGAATAATCATTCCTTTATATTGGAATATGCTATTGAGTCATTCTCATTATTTGGGATATTTGTTACATAATTAGAATTTGAAGGTAGACTAATCTCTTCTTAGACGTTTTGGTTGATTATATGAGTTACTTACAATTTGTTGTACTCTTTATTATGTCTTCCAATACTTGTATTGACAAAATACTTCATGTCTCTATCATCTGTTAACCTTAGGGCTATATGAATGCCCATGCATTTCATCTTGATATTGATATCTCCACTTAGATATAATGCATTACATATTTTATTTCTCAATTCATCCAAAGTCATTTTTTATGCATATGTCATTTGAAATATCATTCATATATATTTTTTTCTCCTTGGTAGAATATCCATTATCCATTATGAACAACAAGTATTTCAATCTTTGTATCACATATTTAATTAATATTAAAAGTTACATTATATTTATAATATTAGGTAAAAAAAATGTAACATGTTACATTTTATTTTCTTTTCCAAATGATACAATATGTTACATAATATGATATTTATAATGTGACATGTCACATCATGTGTTATAAGAATACTATTTTCATTAAAATCCTTCATCTATTTAAAAAAATCATCGTCTCAGGACACTAAAACAACAATTAAATGAATGAGGAAATGAAATGTATAAAGATTTAAAAATTTAAAATAATTTAAAACCATAAAACAAATCTACGTAAAATATAATGATATACAAAAGACTCTAATTCAAAGGTATAGTGAAAAAATAGATTTCAATTTTCAAAGCATAATATAGATATAGATAATTGAGTGATGGACGAAACACTCACTTGAAGAACTTAATCCAACCTTAGTTTGCATGCTTGTTATTTTTTTCCTTCAATATTAATGACAAATTAAGAAATCAAAAATAGTTTAATAAAGGAGTCCACGTTTGAAATTTAGATTAATATCACCAAATTATTCATATTTTTGTTTTTGTAACTAACATTGGTACTGATTTTGCTTTGATTCAAATATGATATTCTCTTTGAAATTTGAATTCTTATATGAAAATGATGAATCAACGACAGAGGTTTTGTAATCAGTGAGATTACGATTACAATATGTGGGCTGTTTGAGTGATGAGTAGATGATAATTTGGTAAAAAAATCACTTAATGTAACATTAAAACTGTGAGTTTTTGATTCTATAATTTCTAGTTCAAAAGAATGATTAAATTATATAATATAGTGTTATTTAGGCTATTGAAAAATGAAATTATATATCAGATTTTTTTTTAATATTAAAAATATATAAAATAAACATAAGAGTATTATTTTTATGGTTACAAATTTTAAAAGTATTATTTTTGTTATTTTTTTAATAATTTTTCCTCTAGGAGATACATTATACTAGTCAAATAAACATACTTTTTAGGTGAAATTTTTAAATATTTTAGGAACTAGGGGAAAAAGTATAAATTGCTTTGCATAAAAATAGATACACAAATATAAAGAGTTGAATAATTTTTATATCTTTGATATTAATTTTGTGTTATTTAAAAAGAAATTTTTTGGAAAAACTTAGGGTGTAAACTTGAGATATGGGACAATTTATTGCAATTTAATTGAGTGTAATTCTTATGATTTATTTTTGGTGTATCATTATATATATTACTAATATTCGATAAATACATAAATAAAAGTGATCATTTTTAATTATTTTTGTTAATATATTTATCATATATTGATGACATATATAATAAAATATAAAAAAATAAGATTTGTAAACCACATTGACATATTTCATGTAGTTTTTCAAAAACAATTACACCACGTTATATTACATTGTCACTGAATTATATTTTTATTAAAATTTTGAAAGAATTGATTTTTTTATTATATATATTGTTCAAATATCCTATTTCATTGATTAGTATATTTAATGAAGGATGAAAAACAATACTTTATGTCATACCATATGCAACAAGTCGAATATTTTGACATATTTTATATTAATGGTAAAAGATTTAAGATATAAGATATTACAAATGCTAAAATTTGTTTTAAAATAACATGTTTTTTTAATTTGATATGATATAGGCAAAATTTTGTTTTTAAATAATATTTATACTAGGATTTGTATGTCTATTTATCTATAAAATTTTAGAAGTGTTGCCTACATATTCTAGAGTAATAATTATTGTTATTCTTAGTTATTGTATAACTTTTTTAATATTATTATTTTTTATCAATTAATAAATAAATTATTAGTATTTGAAATATTGATAATTATCTAGATTTTAAATATTTATTTTTTATACAATGTTATTTGTCTTAATTAATATAAACAATTTTTTTTACAGTTAATTATCTTAAATATTTTGTTATTAGTTAATGATATAAATAAAATAATAAATTATTAATAATTAAAATATTGAGAATGATATAGATTATAATTATTTATTTTTTCATACAAAATTATTTATCTTGAATAACATAAACATTTTTTCAAGATTAATTATTTAAATCTTAATTCTTCTTTTTATTATATATATATAGGAATCACATATTAATTTAACTTTGCATATTTATTAACATATATATTTTTAAATATTTTTATCTAAATTTGTCAATATTATTTATCATCGGTATAAACTCTATATATAGAGGGGATTTATGATTTATATCCAGGAGGACATTATATATATAGTAAAAAATAGTATTAATTATTTTTCAATTATTAGTTATTTTTTATTAAAAATATTATATGTATTTTATTTTAGTAAAAATATGTTTAAATTATTGAATTTATCGATATAGTGAGTGATAAAAACTTAAATTTAAAATTAAGGTTAGACATAGTTTTATTTTTACATATAATTTATCTATAATTTTATAAATATTATATCTAAAAATTTATTTTTCGAAATTAAGGTAAGGTACTTTCAAATACATCCACCCCTATATATACAAGTCTAAATAGTACCTTATAAATTGTTGAATAAAATTAACCATACATTTTACAGTAATGATTATTATTGTCATTAGTTATTATACATTGTTTTTAATATTTTTATTTTTTATTTTTTAATTATAAAGTAATAAATTATTAGTATTTAAAATAATAATATTTATATAGGTTACAAGTAATTTTTTATGCGATGTTATTTATCTTAAGTAACATAAAAAATTATCATTTTCTTATGGTTAATTATATTGTCTAATTTTTTTTATAAATTAAATAATATAAATAAAATAATAAATTATTGGTAGCTCAAATTATTGACAATTTTGTGGATTAGAGTTATTTGTCTTTTTTATACAAATTTAATTATCTTGAGTAACATAAGTTTTTTTCACTATTAATTATCTCAAGTCTTAATTTGTTTTTGTTACTTATCTATATATCTATCTATATCTACGTATAAAAGTCTAAATCACACTTTACAATTTTTTAGTCAAAATTACATACATATTTTAGAGTAATGATTGTTGTTATTCTTACTTATTGTATAATTTATTTAAAAAAAATTATTTTTATTAACTATGTAATAAATTATTGGTAGGTAAATTATTAGTAATTATTTAAATTATAATTATATATCTTTCTTTATACAAATTTTTCCATAATAGAATTATTATTTTTTGATTAATTATCTTAATTATCATTTTTATTAATTAAATAAAATAATAAAATATCAATATCTAAAATATTGATAAAGTAACGTAAACAATTTTTTCCGGTTAATTACCTCGTGTTTTAATTTTTTATATTAATTATCTATATTTGTACTATATATAAAAGCTTAAATTAAGTCTTATAAATTGTTAGATAAAACTATCCACCTATTTTAGAACATTGATTACTATTATGTTTAGTTATTGTATAATTTATTCAAGATTCTTATTTTTTATCATTTACATAATAAATTTTTATTAGTTAAAATATTATTAATTTTATAGATTATAGATATTTATTTTTTTATAAATTTATTTATCTTAAATAATATAAATAATTTTTAAAAAATTTAATTATCGTAAGTTTTATTTTTTTAGTAAGTAAAATAATATTTGATAATAATGGAATAATAAACTATAATTGATTAGTTTTGATATACACTTCTGATTCCGTTGAGGACGCGCAGGCAACTTACATGGTTTTATAGAAACAATGCCTTCATGGTGAGAAGATATCGTTAAGCGGGCTTTAAAAATTTGATTAATATAAACATATGGTTTTAATAAAGTTGAATCATAAAGGAATAATAAAGATTATAATTAAAAATAAGAGGGCAGATGAGAATTAAGGAGTATCATTTAATGGTAACATTTTAATTGAATTTATTGTTCAAATAGTCGGACTCATTGTTTGGACATGGAGCACAAAAGATTATCAAAATAAAATCTTAATTTAGAAAGTACTCAACTTTCACATTTATTATGTTTGGTATCCAAAGTTGATTCAGATTGCGATTTAATGGGACATACTAATTATAGAAATATAAATTTTAAGTTTGGATTATTATTGTATCAAAATATACTTATAAATTATGATCAGAAATCTAAAAAAATTTAATTTTAGAAATTAAAGATGTGTCAAGGAATGAATTTTTTGCACGCCAAGGCAAAGAAAAAGTACACTACAACATGACTCTCTTGAATTTATTTACTAGTTTTAGAATTTGACACCGCATCAAGGCATAAAAAAAATACACCGTCACTACATTAAAAAAAACACATTTTTTTTACTTGTTTAATTATATTTGTTCCTTGAGGGTTTTTTAGTTGTATATGTATTAGTGTTAAGAAACTTTCAAAAATTAACTCAACTCAATATATTTTTTAGTTTTAATCAAAATTAAGAACTTTTTAATCTCTTTTATACCTTTTGAAACCGACTTATCAAAAAACTTACACCCTTGATCTTATTACTGTTCAATCTTTGATGCATAATATCTATAAAGTCAAAGTGTTGCTATCAAGTTTAATGTTAAATTTTCTAAGATCATCTCAATTTGTCATTGAGTTTTTAGTAATTTCTCTTAAAATTTTCAAACACTTCATGTTTATGGATTTCAAGATTCAAGTTTATGAGTTCGCATTCATCTATTAAGTTAGTTTTTCAATGTAATTCGAATCGAATTCCATGGTTATTAAATGCCAAAAACATCACCACAAATGTAACAACTACTCAATGACATTTTCCAAATTAAGATTTTACTTTAATCACTTTTGTGCTCTATAATAACCAAATACTTGTAATATGTCCAAACAATTTGTAAATAAACCCATTAAATAACTCTTTGAATAATAGGTCTAATTAGAATGTAATCCTTTAGTGATATTTCTTGATTCTCATCAAAAATTATTTAAAAAAAATCATAAATATTATATAAATTACTTATTTAACTAGTCTTATTTTTAACCCTTAAAAATATTTATTTTTTATATTATAAAAAAAATATGTATATTATATATAAAAAATATATGTTTTTTCGTCGTAAAAAAGCACCTAAAGGAAAATTAAATAAAACTGAATAAAAGTTATGTAATATAATTAAAACTAAAACAAATTGATACATATAATATTAAATAATGTAGGAAACAAAATAGAAACTTCTCTTTGCATCATAAGATTTTTTTTTTGGTAGAAATAATAAAATTTGTTCAAGAACATATTACTGTTAGCTATAATGCTGCAATAAGTAGGTTTACAAAACATACATGTATACAGCAATTGCAATGCAAAATTACAAGCGAATTAAAATAAGAGGTATTACAGTCAATATGTTACACATTTTCCTTAAACTTCTTTACAATTCTTATTTAAAAAAGCAAAGCAAGAATCTATATTAACCAGTAACACAAATGAAAACATACATGTTAAACTTCTCTTGGTTGTACAAAAACAGTCGTCCTCCGACATTGAACGGTTCCAATAAAGATAACATCAATTTCTCTACCAATCATCTAGCAGCTCATTAACTGACAAAGTTGCACCATTGAGAGAAAAACTTATTTACAACAGCATCTTAAAGAGGATTGAGAAAGCCAGGAATGCAACAAACATCACATCATTGCTGTAAAGACCTGGGAATGTGAAGCAAAGTTGAGGTAATATAAAAGAAAGGATATTTCAAGAACCAGAAGACCAGAGCAAGGAAGTGAAACTTGGAAGACACAATAAATGAGCTTTAAACAAGTTACAAAGCAATGTATATAAGATGTATTAGACATCTTAGAGTTAGTTATTTGTAACTAACAGACTGTACACGTGTAGCAGTGCTACTGGTTGTAGTACATTCTGTTAGAGTATATATATTGTAATCACTTCATTATAAATGCCATTAATGATCACTTGATCTTTCTAGCTTTCCTCACATTTCTCTTTTCTATTATGGTATCAGAGCATGGTTTTCCTTCTTGTGAGAGTGATGAAGCTTTCCTTTTATTGTGAGAGTTAGAGAGATTGATCATTGCTTCCACTCTATCGGTTTCAAGAAATATCTTGATTCAAGACTAAGTTATTCTCCGCTATTTTTCTTGCAATCAGATTCTTGATTTGTTAGGATTCATCTTTCTTTATTTCTTTCGTTTGATATTGATCTTGTTGATGATCATGTCTCAAGTAATCGATTCTGGTAAAACTCTTTCAAATGTTTCTGATTTTTCTGTGGCATCATAAAGAGTGACGTACCATCTGTGAGTCTTTCGCTTCCAATCAAGCTTGATCGTAGTAATTATTTGATATGGAAGGAGCAATTGCTCAGCGTTATCTCTACATATGGAATTGATGAATATGTAGATAGAACAGTTACAGTTCCAGATAAATATCTTCCTGATTCATCTAAAATCCCACCACAGTTTTCAACATGGAATAAAATTAATGGCACCAAACGAAGTCTATGGATCAGTGACTTCAGAAGTGTCAGGCTATCTTACTGGTAGTAAAACTATATAGGAATCATGGGAAACTTATGAAGAGATATTTTGTTCTTCGGCCCCATCTAGGATCATGGAACTTCGTCTTTAACTTCACTGTGTGAAGAAAGATAATTCATCTGTTGATGATTTTATCATGAAACTCAAGACTATAGTAGATAGTTTGAGTCTACTGGTGAGGCTATACCAAGTAGAGATCTGCTTCTTTATGCAATCTCTGGCTTGAATTATCACTATAATGCTTTTGTTTGTAGTATCATTGAGAAGGCTAACATCATTACTCTCGGGGTTCCATAGTAAACTTCTTGTTTTTGACCATTGCTTGAAACAACAAGACAAAAATGAGGAGCAACTTGTCTTTTGAGCAAACATTGCTAAGATGAATAGCTTGAATCTTGATCAGCAAGGGGGTTCAGTGTAAAGCCTGTGAGCAATCCAAAGGTGATGGTCAATCTGGAAGGCAACGATTTAACAATCAAGGCCGTGGTAGAGAGAGACAGGTTCGATGTCAATTTTGCAATAAGAATGGACATATAGCTTCCACTTGTTATACCTTGAAGAATCTCATTTCTGGTCAGGGAAAATTTGGTTCTTGTAACAACAATAACAAACCTGCTCTTTTTGCGTATGTTGCTTCTGGTTCAACTGAAGATGACTTCCTGGGTGTTAGACACTGGTGCAACTCATCATCTCATTCCAAATGCTTCAAATCTTGACAATCCTACTCTCTCAAGCAGTGACAGCGTTCTTGTTGGTAATGGTTCCTCTCTTTCTATAGTTGGTACTGGTAATTCTGTTTTGCATGTGAACAATACTCAACTTATGTTGCAAGATTTGTTATACACACCTACAGTTACTAAAAACTTGGTTTCTGTCCAGAAATTGTGTAGAGACAACTCTTGTTTTGAGTTTCACTCCAATTTCTTTTGTGTTAAGGATAATGATACCAAGAGGGTGCTTCTTCTTGGACCTATTGACAAGGAATTGTACAATCCGGTTACAGAGAATGATTCCATATTGAGTGAGATTCATCCTACTATGACAACTTTCTTGGCATCTAGTAGTGTTTGGTATGACAGACTGTGTCATGTGGCTGATTCTGTTGTTAAGAAAGTCCTAGCCAATAGTTGTATTGATGTAATAAAGTTTCCTAAAGTGTCAGTTTGTGAGTCTTGTACAGTGTCAAAGTCCCATAAGCTGCCCTTTCCAAAACATTCACATGTTGCTGTTAGTGCATCTTTTCAATTGTTATACATAGATTTGTGGGAACCTATACCAATTCTGTCAGTGAATGATGACAGATTCTTTTCCTTATTGTGGATGCTAATATACACTTTCAATGGATATATTTTCTTACTTCTAAGGATCAAGCCACTTCAGTTTTCTTAAAGTTCAAAACAATGATTGAATGCCAATAAGATATTGAGATAAAACAGGTTCCAAGTGAGGGTGGATATGAGTTTAAGCCTCTTGCATCTGCTCTTGAAAAGTGTGGAGTTGTGTATAGGAGGACATGTCCTCATACTTTTGAATAAAACAACATGGTTGAATGTAGATACAGGCTTGAAAAGTGTGGAGTTGTGTATAGGAGGACATGTCCTCATACTTTTGAATAAAACAACATGGTTGAATGTAGACAACAGGTGTTTAAGTCTTATTGGTGCTATCCCTTTCGTGTAGCCATTTTTGTGTCAAATCGTGTGCCTTCTCAAACACTCGGTTTCTCTTCTCCTTGCTCTTTATTGTATCATCGTGATCCTGACTACAGTTTTCTTAGAGTCTTTGGTTGCATGTGTTTTCCTTGTTTAGGTCCTTATAAACATAACAAGCTTGATGTTAAATCCACTAAGTGTGTTTTTCTTGGCTATGCTACCAATTAAAGAGGTTATGTTTGTCTTGATTTGTCAACGAATAAAGTTTTGGTTAATCGTCGTGTTGTTTTTGTTAAACATGTGTTCCCTTTCCTTTCTCACTCTAGTCATACATCTTTTTGTTTGCCTGAGTGTTCACCTGCCTCAGATTCTTTGCCTAACACTGAACCTGCCTTCCCTTACGAGTTTCCTTCCAATGAGCTTGTGTCTTCTACATTAGGTATCACTTCTACTTCTGTAACTCAATATTCTGGGTTAGTGTCTCCCCTTCATTCTCAATCGCAGGCAGTTTCTCCTCAACATGTTGTGCCTGTTGTACCTGTTTCTGAGATATCTGGTGATAATGTGTCTGTCTTGCTTGTTCAGCAACCTATTATGACTTCTATACATCATATGTATATTTGTTCCAAATCTGGCATTGTCAAACCTCGTGTCTTTGTGGCTAGTAATGATGTTCCTTGCAAGCCTAAGTCTTTTCGGGAGACTAATCAGTATATTGAAGGGAGAGTAGCAATGTAGGCTGAATATGATGCTCTCATTCATAATCTCACTTGGGAGCTAGTTCCTTGCAATTCTGCTCAAAAGTTGATTGGTTATAGGTGGATACACAAAACTAAGACCTTGCCTCAGATAGTATTGACAAGAGAAAATCTCACCTTGTTGCTCATGGCTATCTACAAACACATGGCACTAATTACCAAGAAACTTTCAGCCTTATTGAGGCCACTATCATTAGGCTTGTGTTGTCCATTGCTTTTTCTTAGAATTGGGTGATGAGACAGCTACACATAAACAATGCTTTTCTGAATGGCATCTTGGAAGACACTGTGCATATGATCCAACCCCTTAAGTTTGAAGATCATACCTATCCAAATCACGTGTAGGCTCAAAAAATTCCTTTATGGACTTAAATAAGCCCCTCGGACATGGTACAACAAGCTCGGTACTTGTCTTCTTAGTTGGGGTTTTAAGGATGCAGTTTCAAACACTAGATTGTTTGTGATGAATTCTGGTGTAGTAGATATTGTCATCTTGCTTGTGTATGTGGATGACATACTTGTCACTAGCAATGCTCCTACACTCATTCAACAGTTTGTGACCAAGCTTAACTCAGTTTTTCTTTTGAAGGATCTAGGTGCCTTGCATTATTTCTTCGGAATTCAAGACACTCTCACTCATAATGGGTTGTTTCTCACACAGCAAAAATACATAACCAGTTTTATTGACAATGCTAGTTTCTCTTCCTGTAAAGGTACCTCTACTCCTATGGTGATTGGGGGAGTACTAAGCAAATATAAGGAAACTGCTCTTGATAAAGAAACTGCTCTTGATAAAGAAACTGCTTCTACTTACAAAAGCCTGGTAGGGGCTATGCAATATTACTGTATCACGAGACCAGAATTAGCATTTTTAGTAAGAAGGTTTTGTCAATTACTTAGTTCACCAATAGATTACCATTGGTAAGCAATGAAACGTGTGTTGAGATATCTTCATGAAACTTCTTCTGGTGGTCTTAAACTCATAGCTAGTGATTATTTAGACTTGGTTGGCTTCTCAGATGTTGATTGGGCAAGTTGCACAGACTATAGAAGAAGTGTTGGAGCGTGTTCCTTAGGAATAGTTTGGTTGCCTAGTCCTCATCAAAACAGAAGGTTGTTGCAAGGTCCTCTGCAGAATCCAAGTATAGAGCCTTGGCTACTCTTGCCACAGAAATCAAATCGACAAAATCCCTATTTACAAAATTGGGTGTCAAGGTGAAAGAACCTTCCCTGGTTTATTGTGATAACTTGAGTGTAAAGTTTCAAATCCAATTCTTCATCAACATGTGAAACACATAGAGATCAATTACCACTTCATACGAGAGCAAGTGAAGAGAAAGGAATTGGTAGTGGAGCATTGCATATCAAAAGATCAATTGGCTAATCTTCTTACAAAACCTTTGAGTAGGCAAAGGTTTACACAACTTAGGGCCAAACTCTTGTTGCTTGAACCACCATGAGTTTGTGGGGGAGTACAAAGCAATGTGTATAAGTTGTATTAGACCGCTTAAGTTAGTTATTTGTAACTAACAGAATGTACACATGTAGCAGTGCTACTTGTTGTAGTACAATCTGTGAGAGTATATATATTGTAATCACTTCATTATGAATGCCATCAATGATCATTTGATCTTTCTAGCTTTCCTCTCATTTCTCTTTCTACTACAAGTTACTTGGTATTTTATAAGAAGCTAATGGTTTAAACTATGTTAAATCGATTTTTTTTAGGACACCGAGTGCCTTAAATTTTTAGATACGTATTCGACTGTCGACTATGCCTATTTTTTTCAATTTTCTTTAAATTTCTACAAATTTGGAGTATCGAACGCCTATAATCATGTCCACATCCTGTCTGTTAGACACAGATACTTCATAAAAAATAAAGAGTCCATGCAACATATGTTCAACAAAGTACTTTATTATTTTGGATGGAATCAATTTAGTGAAAAATCAATGGCTACTAAAATCCATAGTAAAATTTATAAAGATAACAATTCTATTCAGCTTCATGTTGTCTTCAAAAAACAGAGACTAATATATGCTTTGCGGGCTTGGTGGGATCAAATTGCTGCCCACACGGGTCACAATTTGTTGTGTATGTGAAATAACCAACTTGACAACATGCAATTACCCGATTTCGTAAAAACTAAAATAAGCAAAGAAAATTTCAAAGGTTACTTGACAAAGGATTATATCATGGACGCCAAAAGCTAAAAAATTTATAGGTTATGCTTACCGGGTTGAGCTGATGTGGCAGCAGGAAGTGCAGGAATCCTGACAGCTGAATTTCCAACAAGTAGACCGAAAAAGTTAGAAGAAAAACTACAGGGCTGGTAAAATTGATCATATTTATAATAAGGAAATTGAATGTTCAAGTTGAAAGATAATTAGATTTTCATTGCTATGTGAAGCACACAAACAAAGAAACTTAATGAGTTGTGCTTACTTTTATTACATGATGAAGTTGCTGCTTGAGATGTACTAGGCCAGGGAGCCGGAATATTATCATTCAGATCACAAAGAAAGCTGATGCCTGAGGAACCATCAAATGTGGCATCAGATGGCAAGCTCGGCAAGAGACATCCAACCTCTGCTCACCAAAACGTAAAACAGCAATTAGTAGTGACATACAAAAATGAGGGAGAGAACTATCTAGTTTACTAAATCAAGATGAGCTACCAAATTCCACTTCCTAGTCCCAATAGGAAAAAGATAAGAAGAGAATATAATCATAGGGTACGATAAATTAAAGAGTAAACTTCGACTTCTAGTACAAAACTTTTTATATCTCATGTACCAAGTGATATCCTTGTTGCTATGGCTACAAAAAAGATATATGCATCGTGACCAAATAAACATCAAAGAATTGCCTCCTAATATGCTGACACTCATAATTTGTATTACAAATGCTTTCCCCAAGTCTCCAAGCCACAAGAGAGATCAAAGATCTTGTCTTTCTTAGGTCCCACAAGCCTTTTGTTCTCCCTTAAATCTCTAGCACACACAACAGACCCATTATGGTCCCATACTCTGGCTAGTATTTGATAATATGTTTCCTAACTAATACCTATTACCTAAAGCCTGACAACAATACTTATTGATGTGAAGTAGTTAAATGAGGATAAACTGTAGAAAAAAAACGCATTACCTTGAGTTCCAACTGCCATGAGCAAGTGCCAAGCCAGATTATTTTGAGACAGCAAATTAACAAAAAGAGTCATGTATTAGTACCTTCTTTAAATTTCAATTATTAAGAACCCTACCATATTAAACCAAATGGAACTGAAAGATAGCACAGACCTTGAAGGGAAAAATCTTTGAGGCTTATATGACAGAGACTAAAAACATCGTTGGTAATGTTTGATTTTCTCAACTTCATTCCCAGTGACGCAGCACAATCCAAGGCTTGCAAGTTTGTTATAAAACTCTGCTTCTGCAAGTGAGACACGTAGCTCTCCATTGCGTTACAGCATACTGTCCGGTTAATCACCCCATTCCTACAACCCTCGGAAACGTGTCTCATGTCTGGAAATACCAGGGGACAAACTGTAATACAAAGCAGAAGAGAAATCCTATGAAAATAAATTAATGTGCGAGCTACAGTTCTTAAAACATCATTTTGGTGGTCAATACTCCAATTAAAAAAATTGCAGGATCCCTAAGAAGATAAAACATTATTCTGATAGAAGCCAATGCATAACTCAAATCAAAATTCACCTTTGTTGACTTTGCAATTAGATAGTCCCCTTAGGACTTCCTTGGCACGAGATGGATCAAGTTTACTTGCAAGCCATCTATGTACAATACTTTTGCAATCATTGATCTTACTAGAATGTGCAGGTAAAGCTTGAGGTCCACCCATACTCAAAAGTTCAGAAGCTCTCACTGAAATTCGAGTAGCAGCTTCTAATATGGCATTCTCACAAATCTGATCACAGCATTCTTTAACAGGATTGATCTTCCTGCAAGCAGCAAGCAACTTAGGAGTATCCACAATGCTCTCAAATTCATCAACATATTTGACCGGGCAAGATGCTTCAGTCAGATTTGAAGAATGAATTGAGCATATCTGCTTAAGACCATCGTTTGAACCCCGGCTCACCAAAATTTGCTCGATATCTGAAAAGCAATGTTTTGAAATGGACCCATTCAGAGCAAGCACGTTGGTTTCTTTGCTGGATTGACCAATGAGGATTGCAACAGTGGCTTCCAACTGTGGGCAACAAATTACATTAGCCAGAAATGGTGCAAAAGCCGACCAGCAATCAAAGGAAGTTGTAGTCATCAAACTCTGAGCAGCAGTGAAGTTTAACACACAGAGGCCTGCAGGGAAAGAAAAACCATCAAGTACAAAAATACTTGGACAAAATTCCTTTTCAAAGAAGCAGATCTAAACAAAGTTCTTTAGAGGTCCAAACCTGATAACTTTGTGGCAGTTGTATTAGTGAATGGTGTCATTGGAGACGGAGCAAGAAGAGGAAGGAAGGGCTGAGGAGCTCCACTAGGGGGCATTTGAGGGAAAAATGAATCTTTCTGTTTATTTATCTCCATTGGATACTTAAGATGATCCAAATGGATGCAAAAAGATTGGAAGTAACCTACAAAAAAGAGTATGGATAACTAGGTGAGAACGTAATCATGTATCATCAAATTTGAAATGTTTATTGCTTCCAAGACTTCAATTAGTAGCTCATAACTCCAGTAACAAGAAGCTACAAACATCATACAAAGATAGGAAAGCCACTAATGGATCCAACATCATTAAGCGCTCAGAACCCTTAGCATTGATTCGTCCTAAAGAAAAAGTTGCATGCTGTGATAGTGTGATATATCTGCATAGAGCTGACATGCAGCAATAAAAGTACTCTTACTTTTTCACCTACGATGCTCGAGGGGCCCAAATCTATAACAACATAAGAGCGAGATAAACACTAAAGCACAAGGAGAAAACAAATCAAGGAAAAGAAGCAAGAGTAAAAAACTGAAAGTCATTTCAAAAGTATGAATATATGACAATATGACATAAAACAAATAGCAAAGCAAATGAACTTGCTGTTTTTGGAATCACAAAAACCATAATTTTTTCTTTTGTCCCATGTCAAATTAGCATATGCCACAACTTTCATTTAACACCATGACAAAACGTTATAAACTTTATAAGTGCTAAGAATAAGACCTACTGGGTTTAATAAGAAACGATAACTGGCACGTACTAGGACACGCCTTTACTTTCTTTTTTAATTAAATAACATTATACAACTCACACTCGGGATCTAATTCAAACCTTACATTTATATGCCTCTTAAAGAGGCTATGATGCCACTGAGCTATAATCCCTCGAGCCGGACATGCCTTTACTTTTAAAAAACAATTCATCCCAAATCACTAAAAAGGCTCAAACTTAGGAAAGTTTAGACCATTCCGAGCAAGAACTGAACAACAAACACTATGCCCAGCCACTACGTCTTTTTATTTATTATTAATATTATTATTTTTTATTATTATTAATATTAATATTAATATTATATTATTTTTTGCTGAAGCAATTAAGTCAGATTCAACTATACGGGAAACAGAACATTCAATAGACCTATAAGACAGATCAATGCAATAGACTCTCAAATTCAGATATCAAACTGAAGAACCCACGACAGTTGAATTTTGTTGAGTACAAGATGCCAACGACATAAAGTTTAGGGACCATTTCCCAAGTAAAAAATTTACCAAAACCTAGTCACAGATAGTCCAAAATAAAACAATTTAAAAATGACCCAGGAAGCAAAACTAGTAGATCATACAAAATTAAGCCCAAAAAACCCAGTAAACTATCAAGAAATAAGAATAAAATACTTACAAAGGGACAATAGAAGCAGTTGTAGCCGAATGGTATTAGAACTGAGCTTAAGAAACACCCTTCTATCTCTCATGCCTTCCAATTGTGTAAACGTTTAAAAGAAAGAAAAGGGAGAGCGAAATACAAATTAAGAAGTATCAGTATTGGAATTGAAAGAAGGGCGTTGCGGGTAATTTTAATAAACAAAGAAGGGAACTTAGACGAGATGGAGAAATATAGGGAGATAGAAAAAACACAGAGTAGACAAAACTATAGAAGCCATGAATGAGCTTCGAAAATGTGTTGGTTTAGAAGTAGTTTCAGTATTAGCTGTCCTGCTTGAGAGAGAGCATAGACACCAGAATTCAGTGCATTAACTAACGCCAGCCTTCTTCGTTTTTTTTTTCCTCCCACCACTCTCCTCCACTTCATACTCCTCTCTCTCGTTTCTCTTTCTCAGGTACGCTTCACACGTGTAGATTCCTCGAGCGTGTAAAGTCCACGTTGCATATGGTTGTTCGCTATAATAAAAGAGGTCTTTTTTGTCATAACTATAATAAAAGAGGTTGCTTACTCTTTCTTTGGGGGTTTAACTGAAAATGCTATCTTTAAAAAAATACTAAATGTACTTAATATATAGCCTTTGTTATTAGTATAAAGCTTTTTATACGATAAATTATTATCTTCTATTAATTAATATAATAAATAATTATTAATTAAAATAATAAAATTTATTTATTCTTGAATTAATTATATACAACAATCAGTTATTCTATAACGATAACTTAGATTTTTTGCATTAATTATATTGTATCATATATTAAGTTTTTAAGTGAATACCTTTTTTTGGAAAATCTCCGGCTGTCGTTTGTGACATATGAATCTTCAAACGTCGTTAGTATAAGGCATCTCTACTCCTTTATTATGTAGCGATATTAGCAAGTTGTAAAATATACAACTTCATCTTTTATCAAAATATATATACAACTTCTGTTAACTATAATAATAATTGACAAACCTGTTTGGTTGATGAGAAACTGAGAAAAGAAAATACAATGCAAATTTTTCCTTCATGTTTTTCAGGTTTCCCAAAAATAAATATCATAACTGAAAGTTTATAAATTATGAACCTGATTAATCTAGAGAGGGTGAATAGGTTATTTTTAATTCTTACTAATTTATAATTTAATAACCTAAACAAAGCAGCCAGATATTCAATCGTGTGTAAAAATAAGTGCGAAAATAAAATAATAACACACGATATTTTTAGGTGGAAACAACCTAGGCCACAACCATGACCTAAGAGGAAAACCACCGGTCCATCGGACCACCTAACTTTCCACTATGAAAATCAAATGTTCAAGTACAAACTCGGTCTTATGCTACCCTCCCTAGAATACTGCCCAAATGTACTTTACTTACGAGCCCCTGCTCTGTTTTCACAGTTTCCAATATTAGCGTGAGCGGTTTCCAGACCAACGTTCCAATAAGCTTCCCGCCAATCAGATACGTTCCCAAAGTAACTGCAAAATAGTTAGCACAAAAATACAAGTGCCCGTGTGTGTTCTAGAGCAGATTTAATAATGAATAATCCTAACTAGATGATTTAAAACATATGTCATTTAAATTAAATCAACTAGCAAATCCTAGACCTAAAAGATCAAATATAAGTTAAATAAAAATAGCTTCTTTAAAGATTAATAATCAAATCAAATAATTATGATATGACAAAAATAATTATTTGAGCTAACAATTTAAGAACAAAAATAAACAAGAAGTCATAAGAATATAATATCAAAATATCATAAAAATAATTAGGCTTATTAATCAATCAAATATAACCACCAATATTTGATAGATTAACTAAATACAGAAGCCTAAAGAATTATGATCTTATATTTGTAAAACAAGATAGAGAAGTTAAAAAGATTAGAAGAATGCTCTTGTATGGTTGATTGAAACAATGAGCAATGAGTTTTATTTATAGAAAAAATTAAAACTCTTAATCCTATGTAATTGATAAATATCTTTTCTATTACAAATAGGATTAGTAATTCTCATTAATTAAGATAATTCTTATTTAAAATAGATTTCTTTTAAAATAGATTTTATGTTATCTTTTATAATAAAGATTTCAATTATAATTTAAAATATATCTTATCTAATATCTTTTAACATATCTTATTTTAGAGTATATATATCTTATCTAATATCTTTTAACATATCTTATTTTAGAGTATATATTATTTAATATCTTTTAGCATATCTTATTCCATATTTTAGCATTAAAAATAATTTTAGATTTATAAACATGTGCTATTAAATGCATAAATATAATCCTATGTGTCAAGTTATCAAAGATATACCTGAAGTACAATTATCTAGAACTTGAGCATTTGTTTGGCTTTTCTTGATAGACTTGATAGCAGGTCTAAAAACAAATTTACGGATAAATATTTTGTCCACGAAAATAACCAACACTCATAGTCCTTACAATAACAAAATAAGAAAGCAATGAACTAAAGCTAGCAGGCCTTACCCAAGGACATTAAAATTTAAAAAGAGATCAAAAGTGTTCTTTAGGCATGCTTCACCTTTATGATTGCTTCAAAGGGAACATAAAAAATTCTTGGAAGTGAACTCTTATTATCAAGGAAAATTGACAAACGTACTCTTTCAGTGTTGTTGATAAGCAACCTTTTGATTTAGTTGTTGATAAACTCTCATCAATCACTCTTGCTAGCTAGTCAGAGTGTTCTAGTGGTTCTTTAAATTGTATGTTTACAATTGAACTGATAAAATCGAAAATGAATAAAGCTAAGAACAACAATTGAACGAGGAAAGTTTAAAGAAAAATTTTGAAGAAGAACGTTGAATGATTAAAGTTAAACGGAAAAAAATGATATTTTTAATGACACTTTTATTATATTTTAACTAAAAATAATAGATTATATTTTAAAATTTGAGATTAAGTTATTTTAATTTTAAATATGAGTTTAAAATTTAAATTTAGAGAGAATATTTAATGTTAAAATTAATCTTTATAAGTAAAATTATATTTTTGATCAAACTAAGAATAACACTTTTACTTTAATGTTGCATCTGCCTATTAACTTTTCCATTAATTAAATTGTAAACAATAGGGTAATTTATCAAGTATCAAGCATCAACAATTAATCACATAATCCTTTATTATTTTTTTTAATTTCAAATGATAAACATTTCAGTTTTAGTATTGAACGGGGACTGATTTAACTATTAAGCTAATTAGCTCATAACTTAACCCTTCTATAAGGCTATAACTTTAACGCATAATAATTTTTTTTTTTAACTTTATCAACAAACTACCATAAAACTCTATATAAAAGAAAAACTATGATAAATTATTTGGTGATTTTTGGGTCCAATCAAATATATATATATTATATTCCTTTTCTTTAAACTTCTTAGTTAATTATGTGTTAAAATAATAAAAATAGTATTTTTTTAAATTTTAATCAAAAAAATAACTTATTATTTTCAACTCATATATTTTTATCATTAAAAAAATCATATAAATCATTTCACATTTAACATCATCTAATTCATCCACGTTTAAATTGAACAACAATTATTTTAACCCATTTAAAATTAAACGCGATCTAATTTGATTAGTTCAATATTAAACGTCATCTAATTTAAAATTATGTGATATTTTTATTGTTATAAATTTTAGGTGTTATTTTTTATAATTTCACAAATATTTGTTCATTTGTTTACTCCACAAATTTACTCGTACCGAATCACCATAAGAGTCTTTTAGACAAGCAATTGTATGTGGCTAAAGAGGAGGATGATGACAGAGACCGCGATTATGGCATCAGTTTGGGGGGTTTGGGCCTTTGTGGTGAAGAGGTTTTGGGTGGTCGGGGTTTGATGGATAACCATTTTTTTTGGGATATTTGAGTTTGAAAATTAAGAATTTGATTTTATGTAATATATTATTAAGAATGTTGCATGAGATCGCTGATTATTTAAAGGATTTATTTCAATTTTTAAATACGTGTTTAGTTTTAAGTATAAATTAAGTAACAGTTTCAAATGAAAATGAAAAATAGTGTGCAAAGGCGTTAAAAAGAAAAAAAAAACTGCTATAATAATGTAAAAATTCCAAGTATAAATTTGTAAGCTAGGCCCAAAACAGAAAGAATCGGGATGGCTATCAAAGAAAGAGTAACAGACCCACCGAAAACATTGGGGCTTTTGTTTCTTTCTTTGCTCTTCTTCTTCCTCCTTGAATGGTGGGTCTCATTGCCGTTAACTAAAGTCCCAATCCCCTATAACCAAAAATTGAATAGTAAACAAATATGTATTTTAATAGTAGTAAAGATTTATACTTAAACTTTTAAAAATTTAAAAATCTATATGTAAAACTTTAAAAGTTTAAGGATCAAATCATAAAGAAAATCATTTATCTCAAATCTTTTCAACTAACCTAAATAATTTGAGCAAATTTTTGCATTGGGGTGATATTGTTCTTTTTTTTTCTTTTCTATTTCTCTCAAATTTGAAATACTAGAAAATTATGGTAGAAAACGTTAGTGACACAAGAAATTACATACTCCAATTAAGTTAATTTTGTTACAATGAGTTAAAGATTATAACACTTAAAAACAAAGGGAAAACAAGTAAAAAAAATGATGTTACAAGAAGCATACATAGCGATGGAAGGAACACAATTTGAATGGTAGACAAAAAATTCAACAGTCACACAAATTTGGCATAAGTCATTAAAGGTTAATAAAATCAACTTGTTAAGTAAATGAAGTGCATCGGTTGCTTTCTATAGTAATGTTGTAATGGCTTGATATATTTTCACCAAATATTTTAATTTGAATCCTGCACTTATGTGAATGAATATGCTATACTAAATTATCTTTCATGAATCTTATTTGAAATTGTTGAAATTGATCCAATTTAGAGCAAGAAACGTAAAAGATGGTAGAGAATAAGAATCTCTTGGTTTAGTTTGATACCAAATTCATATATATATATATATATATATATATATATAGGTACAAGTCACAACATGTCAGGGGTACAATAGTAAGCATAAATTAACTTTGGCTCGACCACGTTGAGGGATCAAACAGATGATCAATTCTCGAACATTCCAAAATGTTCTAAACTTACGAGGATGCTTATAAAATTCAACTTCAAGGCTAAGGTATCTCAAGGCTTGCGTACTGTATCTCAAGACAAGGGTATCTCAAGGCTCGGGCTCTACAAAGACCAGGTAGTAAGTCATTCCTTATGCTCAAACATCAAATCTTTCTTATTCTTTCAACTCGATTTTTAACTGAGATGGAAGAGTAAAAGGCTTAGTAAGAAAAACAACACATTTAATTTGAAACACTTTCACACGCCCTAATAAATGCTTTAGTTAATTGGAGAGATAAAATCTGAGCTCCAATATTAAGGGGGAGGCCAGGCATTTATTTTCATGAAAGACTCAAGCAACATAAAGGTATGAAGATCACTAACCTAAAAAAGGAACCTACTTACTACAAGAGTAGGATCGATGTCTTCACTCATGATGTTAAGCTTTTTCTCAACATCCATATATGGGAGATGCTAAACATAGAGGTCCACACGATATAGAGAAATACCCTTGTATAGAGACACATCTTTAATTTCATCCTGGGTTAAGTCTTCAATGACCTTTTTTCCTAAATCTTGAGCAATTAAAGGAGGTGTCTTTTGGCCAGATGAGACTAGAATGGATGTTTGTTGACATGGGGAAGCTTGAGAAAGCTTGGCCATAACCTTCAAAACTTGGGGAGGAATAATGGGCTCTTTAATTATAATGCCTAGGCTCTTTTTCTTTTCGGCTTAGGCTGAAGTATCAAGATTATCTTTGCCCGAGCTCTTGCTTTTCTCTTTTTTTTCCTTGTTTTCTTGTAGTGTTTAGCTACTTCTTTTTCCATTAAACTTATCCTCAAGTTGAGCTACTCGTTGACCATGAATAGGTGGCTAGAGATAATAATTGAGCTACTACTTTGCTCGTTATGCCCAATCTTGTAAGGAAATTACTTCATTTTGGTTCTTTACCAAGATGATTAACTCTTGCTTTAGTTCGAATGAGCTCATGTTTAAGGTATTTGGTTCTTTACCAAGGTTATCAACTCATGCTTTAATGCAAGCACTGTACCTAGTTCTTTACCAAGGTGATCAGCTTATGCTTTAACATAAGCACTCTACATGGTATGTGACTGAAGTGATAAGTTTGTGCTTTAATGCGAGTGCTCTTCTTGGTTCTTTACCAAAGTAATCAGATTGTGCTTCAACACGAGTGCTATACCTAGTTCTTTACTAAGGTAATTAGCTTGTGCTTTAATACGAGTGATCAACCTAGTTATTTATCAAGGTGATCAACTCGTTCTTTAACATGACCATTCTACCTAATATATAACCGAGGTGATTAACTCGTGATTTAATGCAAGCCTTTTACTTGGTTCTTTACCAAAGTAATCAACTCGTGTCTAAACACAAATGCTTTATTTGATATGTGATCAAGATAATCAACTCATTCTATAACACGAGTGCTCTACCTATTTTGTTACTAAGGTGATCAACTCGTGCTTTAACATAAGCGCTCAACCTAGTTCTTTACCAAGGTGATCAGTTCAAGCTTTAACACGAGCACTCTACCTGGTCCTTTACTAAGGTGATTAACTCATGCTTTAATGCGAGCATTCTACATGGTTCTTTACCAAGGTGATTAGCTCTTACTTTAACGCAAGCGTTCCACCTAATGTAAGGTTTTCGACAAGATATAAGGTATAATATTTATTCGAGGTTTCTCTCTAAAACTGAAGATGAATTTTAATAAATGCAGGGCCAGAAGTAAAAATCTCAACCTTTAATTTTGAGCCCACAATGGGTGCCAAGATATTGGAGATGATCCAATTTAGAGAGATATTAGAGAATGAGAATCCTTGGTTTGGTTTGATACCAAATTCATACATATATATATATATATATATATATATATATATGGCATTATATATACATGTTTTAATTACATGAGGTACACGTCACAACATATTATAAGGTCTAATGTAAGTATAAATTAACTTAGGATCAACCATGTTGAGGGATCGAGTAGATGGTTGGTTCTCGAATGCTCTAGAATGTTATAAACTTATGAGGATGCTTGTAAAATCTAGCTTCAAGGTTAGGTCATATCAAGGCTCAAGCATTGTGTATCGAGGCTAAGGCATCTTAAAGCTCAAGTATTTTTTCCCAAGACTAGGGCATTGTGTCTCAGGCTCGACTGTTATGTCTTGACATACAGTGCCCAAGTCATAAGATGTCATAGCCTTGAGACACAGTGTCTGAGCTTTGAGATTCCCTAGCTTTGAGACACAATGTCTAAGCCTCGAGATGTCTTAACCTTGAGACACAATGCTAGAGCCTTGAGATGCCCTAACTTTGAGACAAATTCCCTGAGCTTTAAGATGCCTTAACCTTGAAGCTGGATTTTATAAACATCGTTATAAGTCTATCACGTTTTGGAATGTTTGAGAACCAGTTATATGCTTGATCCCTCAACATGGTCAAGCCTAAGTTAATTTATGCTTACTATTGTATCCTCTGACATGTATGTATCCGTATGTAATTAACACGTGTACATATAATACCATATATATATATATATATATATATATATGAATCTAGTATCAAATCAGACTAAATGATTCTCATTCTCTAACATCTCTCTAGTTATTCTCTTTAAATAGATTCATCCTAACCTAACATTTTGGCATTATATGGGCACCAAAATATTAGGGATGATCTGATTTAGAGAGAAAAACTAGAGAGATATTAGAGAATGAGAATGAGAATCCTTTAGTCTGATTTGATACCAAATCCATATATATATATATATATGGCATTATATGTACACGTGTTAATTACATGAAGGTATACATCATAGCGTGTCAGAGGGTACAATAGTAAGCATAAATTAAATTAGGCTCGACCACATTGAGGGAATTGAATAGAAGGTCAGTTCTTGAAAGTTCCATAAGGTTCTATACTTGTGATGATGCTTGTAAAATCTAGTTATTCCACATTGTGGCACAAAAAACTCAATATTCCCCATAATTCCTTACAAAGAGTGTGCGACACAACATACTATTTTCTTCGCTATGACACACTTTACTTTTTTTGAAATTTTTCTTATACACCTTACAAAATGGTTGGTTCTTGATTTAAGGCTTACATTCCTTAATATTTTAAGCTCTTAGGATGCAAAATAAATACTCTAAGTGTTGTTTTTCGTATGTTGGCAAATTTGTATATTTTAAAGCTAAAAACAAACTAAATATAACAAGACATACTTGTGATTTTGAACTAATAAATTTGCATAAATAATGATATAAACATGTCATAATCAAATCTATTCATTACATTTAAGTACAATAAAATCACAAAATATGAGTGTTTTTCAAGGACTTATCTGTAAGTTATTGTATGGAGCTTTTGTATTATTAGTTAGCTATATATAACAAGCTATAACAGTGAATAAAATCAAGAAAAATCATTTTCCCATTTTACAATTATTTCCTCTCGTCTGTTCTTTAGTTTTTTCATATAATATCAGAGCTAGGGTTTGAAAATTGAAGTCTTTTTCGGGGTTGATTTTTCTAATTCTTGTTCTCAATCATTCTCATGGATGTACAAGACTCAAGTTTTAACAAGATGTTGCATTCTAATGTTCTTCTATATCATCAAAATATACGATGATTCCTTTGGTCAATCTTTCTTCTCTTATTAAACTTGTTCATTCTAAGTGTTTTTTATAGAAGAAGCAACTGCATAGTGTTATTGATGCTTATGGTATAGAGGATATCATTGATGGCTCATGAGTTGCACATCAATTTTTATTGTAAATGTGGATAGCTCAAACAATAAGGTTCACAATAAGGTATGCTTTGGATGTGTTTTAAGGGATTCATTGGAGGTTGTTAAATTCACAGTCTCATTATCTCGGATCGATTTTATAACAACCCTGACAGTTAAGTTAGGAGCTCTTCGTGAAGAACTCAAACATGGGGATTTTTTTGGCAATAAAAGGACTTTTAATTGATGTGATAATTCAACTTACATGCAACTTGGTGAAAGTGACATGGAGCTTCTAATCAAAAAATGGAAATGAAGTTGTCATTCTTTGGTCTAATTTTCTTCTTTTTCTTATTTTATCTAGAGATGTCAAATGAGTTACTCAACCCAGCTCAACTTGTTTAAAATTGACTCATTAAGCTTATGAGCTAAAAAAGCCAACTCATTCAGTTTACAAACTTAAATAAGCAGTTCACTAACTTATTTGACAAAGACATGTTAATTTTTTTATAGAATAGTATTTTAAATTAAAAAGCTAACAAATAAAAGAAAAAATGAAATCATTGTCAAAATGTAATTGTTACGTATTACTACAAAGTTGACAAAAATATTAATATTAGTTAAATTAATAAATAAAAAAGTAATAATTAATTTTTAAAAAATTAAATCAAATATATATTTGAATATTATAATAAATATATAATTTCAAGACAAATAGTAACTTAAAAAATATTCACAATGTAAATGCAGTTAAAGAGATTATTATTGACTCAATTTTAAAATTTAAATTATATTAATCTATAGCAATTTATAATTAAATCTATGTATCATTGAAAATATCAAATCTTCTATTTTATAAGAAATGTTATATTTTAAAATTTTCAATTTTTTAGTAAAGTTATGTTCTTTTTATTCAATATTGTTCATATTATATTAAACATTTTTGAAATATAAATTATACTAATTCACAAAATATTATGATTCATTTTATATATCATTAGAAATCCTTAGAAGTCTAGTTTCTATTAAATTTTATTGTTTGTAATTTTGAGTTTTTTATATAGTTATGCATATTTTGTTAATAATTGTTCAGATATATAAGAAAAAAAATTACTTATTTTTTAAATAAAAACCGCACGAATTTACAAACTTTTGTAAATTAGTTCACATACCATTAGAAATTTCTAAAATACTAGTTTCTAATAAATTTTACTATTTATGATTTTGAGTTTTATGTAAAAAATTATATACATTTTTTAATGATTGTTAGATTCAAAAGAACATTTTTTACTCGTTTCTAAAATATAAAATTCATTAATTCTCAAAATTTTATGAATTATTTTATATACCATTAGAAATTTTAAAAATCTAGTTTTTAATAAATTTTTGAATACTATTTATATTAGGTGAAATATTTTTGACTCATTTTTGAAATATAAATTTTACTATCTCACAAAATATTATGAATCATTTCATATACTTTTAAAAAGCTCTAAAAGTCTTGTTTCTAAAAAAAATTATGGTTTGTAATTTTGATTTTTTTATAAAAATTTATGCTTAGTTCAATCTAGCTTAACTTAAACGGTTAAAAATTAAAAATTATGAATTAATTACCAAATAAAGAATAAATAATTTCTAATTTCTAATTTCAAAATTAAAATTAAAAATTAGTTATCTAATAATTTTTTTAAAATATTTTGATACTAAAATTTTATTCTAAAATACAATTAGAAATTAGAAATTAAAATGATTATCAAAGATGGCCTAGATGTCTAAATAATTTAAATGAATTTTAAAAAAAATTAATTAATTATACAATTTAACTCATTTAAAAATTAGATGAAATTAGTTAAGTTACATCTAACTTAAAATGATTTGAAGCCAATCCTCCTTTGACACATTCAGCCTCTAATTGATAGAGAATGACAATGCTTGATTTTTTCCGTAGGTTGTAATCTGAATATTATGATTTGTTGAAATTTCACAAATAAATAATATATATATAATCAAATATATTTGTGTATGAGCAAGTGGTAGGAGCACTTTACTAGTATATATATATATAATCAAATATATTTGTGTATGAAAGTGGTAGGAGCACTTTACTAATAAAACTCACGTGATTCGATGTCAATATTCAATACCATCATATAATAATATACCTCTCTCTCTCTCTCTCTCTCACTGTCTCATTCTCACTCTCTGCGATTGTCGTTGCAAAAACGCAAAAGTTACTAAAGAGTAGCAGTACTTAGAAGTAGAAAAGACATGTTGGTAACTCATGACACACAGTGAAATTTTGAAAAGGACTTCACATTTCACAACCTCTATACGATGATACTCTATAAATTCTTCTTAATTTTCTTTTAAGCCATGAATTAATGAAGCTGCTACAATTAAACATCTGAATATATACTGATCTTTATAACTTTTGTCGAAAAACAGAGTCACATGGATATCGCAAAGATACATATACATATATAATGTATGTCTATTATTGAACATTCCAAGATGTTAGGAATACTACATTAGAATTATATATAAATATAGAGTATTAACGAAACTCATATTTATAAACTAATACAAAATTAACATATTGATGGAATACTAACTCTATTGAATATAAATAAAATTATTTCAATTATATGCATACAATAATACATATATCTTAATCTAATTATTTCATGTTATTAAGTGATCACTACTCTATTATTTTATATTTGAAATTTATATGTAATCAACAACTTACCTCTCAACTTGTTACATAAAATACCCTAATGTATATAGCATTATAAAAAAAATAAAGAAAAAACTAACATTTATATTTAATAAAACATTTTTTAAAACTTGTAATTACAATTATAAGATTTCTTGTGTAGGATAATACCATTCATATATTTTTACTATAAAAATATCTCACTAAATATTTCACATTTAATAAGTTATATATTATTTAAAATAAATTATAATAATTTAAATCTATTTAATGTTATAAGTCATTTAATTTAATCTTATAAATATCTAATTTTATTATAATAAATTTAAAATATGTTATTTTATGTAATATATAACAAAAAATTGTATTCTAATAATAATGAATGGTATTTAAATTATAAATAATCATAATTTAATTTAAACCATATCTAATTAGATATTATTTATGTAGAATAATGTATCAAATTTTTTAATATTAAAAATATATTAATTAATTATATAAAAATTATTATTTTTTTGTTTGTTTCTCAAAATTAACGGCTGAAAGGGATAGAAGCAGTCCCATGTACCTACAGGCTACAGAAGAGCAAACGGTCACAAAAATATTGAATACTCTTCATTCTTCAAGGTTGTTAAAAAAAAAAGTCCTATCATTTCAACTAATAACTGTCAATTGTACCATGCACAGCTTTAAAAAAAACACTCATAAATTAAATATAGTACAGAAGTGCTGCTTAATTGGAATCTCTGACAGAAATGATGTGGAGAAATTATTATTTTATTTATAATTATTGTTTTGATATGATCTGTCCATAGAAAGTGAAAGATCATAATTCTCATATAAATTTTCTATAATGTGACAAGGAATCTACGTACGTATGACTTGTGAGCTTAAACTACAAGCCAAATTCCCAATTGAACTTGATTAATAACTAGAAGATTAAATTAATAACAGTAATAATACAAGTCTTAGCTAGTTAGGTTATAGCGTGTACGTAGCTACTATATATATATATATAAGTAAATATTTTTAAAAACCCTAATTAATTGCATTAATTTCCTTTTAATACTCTTTAATTAGTTAAATAATTAATTATATATATATCATGCACTCATCTTCATATTAGCTAGATTTTCCAGTTTTTTACTGCGAGTTTTGGCTGAAAATGAATTATATTTGGTTCATGCATGGAATCTGATAAAAGAGCTTCTCTCTATTTTATTTAATTAATTAATTTGAAGTTATAATATATAGTTTACTTATTCATCCATGCCATCACGAAACTAAATTTATCACTAGCTAGCTAACTAACTTAATATTATCCGACACCTTCACTATCGTATTGTGTCGTTATCATTTGAATGTTTCAATTCTCTCGTGTAAGTGACGACAGAGTATATTGAATAATGCATATGGGTATATATACTTGTATCTGTTTTTATTCTTACATTTCAACCCTATCATTCATTATATATTCATCAATAATATTCTTTTTTTTTCGTATATTTATATAATTTTTTATTTTTTTATTTTATTTCACTCAAAAATAAAAATAAAAAATTTTAATTTTATTACTATTTAATATTTATCATTATTTTTATTATATTATTTAAAAGTAATAATAATAATATTGTTTTCGTTAAATTTAATTTATATATATAACTATTTTTATTCATGTTTTATTTCAATTTTACAAAATAAATATGATTTAATTATATTTATAATAGTAAAAATTTAAATATCACAAAATTTTCATATATATTACAAATTAACAATTTAGATCTAGCTATGAAATTATACAAAATATAGTTTTATTTACCGTATCATTGAGTCAAAAAGCAAACAAAAAAAAAATAAAAGAAATGAAATGGAATCGCCTGGCCCAGCGTGCGATTGCAACAATTCGAAAATTGAAATGTGTACCGGAAATGATAAGGGTGTAATCTGTCTAATCTGACATATGGATACCAAAAACTTAAAACTTATAGTCATACGTTTGTTATTTAAATATATAATTATTATATAGTTATTTATTTAATTATAAAATCTTATATAATATAAAAATAATATAATTATTTTAAAAAATTATTAAGTTAAGATGATGAGTTTAATTATATAGATAATTTACTTAATTTATTTGAATTTGAATTTGAATTTGAATTATAAAATTATATAAATTAATTTTTTTATTTGATTATTTTAAAAACGTAATAAAAATATATATGTCTATGATACTCTGCACACCACTTATATTTTTTATCTTAACATTATATCTTTATTTTTATGGAACATGAAATTTTGGAAATAAACTTATATATATTTAAAAATTAATTACGTAAAACTTTACACAAATTTTATAAAAAATATTATATACATGCATGTATTGTTTTGTAAGATTACTTACAAGGAGTTATTAACCATATTTTTAAAATAAGAATAGCTAATATTATATACAATCTTGAGCTCTATTGTATGAGAACCACATATATTATTTTGTAATAAATTTTGCATTGAAAATTATTGAGAGAGAGATTCATATATATATATATATATATATATATATATAGAGAGAGAGAGAGAGAGAGAATCTCTCTTCATAACCTTTAAATGTGACCCTGGTAATAGTGATCCCTCTGATTTTTGAAAGTAGGTACGAAGACAATGATTGCTAATTTTTCATCAAACTTTCACCCCACCCCACCCCACCCCGTCTATGGTGCTCTTATTCTTCTATATGAATCTTTCGTCTATTCAACATAGAAAAATTATACACCGCATTATTATTTTATTTATTCTTAATTCAGTTAATATGTTTAGTTTTTTATTTTAATTTTATTGCATAATATAAATATATTTTAATTTTAATTTTTAATTTTATGACATAATATATATATATATATATATGTTTATAAATAAATTTTTATTTTAATATTTTTATACTGTGCATATATATTCTTTTATAACTTAAAATATATATATGTTTAATATATGTTAAAAAATATAACAATTTATGTTCGATATCCTATAAATAATAAAATGAATAACACCTTGACTCATCCTTATTTAAGAATGCAAATCTCTCTCTCGAATTAACTAACAAGTATTTATTAGAGTGTGTCGAACGTTTCAAATGTGTTGGCAGGTTGTTACACTTTTACCCCAATTGAAGAATCAACCTGAAGAGTAAAAGATTTAATGTTTATATATATAGATCTCCTTAGAGCTCGATCCACGAACAACCATAACCATCAGACGTGTTACACTAAAAATAAGGCCTAGATGCTTATATGTAGTGAGAGTATAATCATTATTTACTAAATATGTTTACACATAAGAGGTCTTAAGTGATCAGATGATATGTGATGTTTATCTTATTTAATGCATGATGTTAATTTAGATCTTATTTAATGCATGATGTTAATTTAGATAGAAATCTATGAGATATATCGATATTATTGTATTTATCGTAGATTTGTATTTTTTATTTTTTTCCTTTATTTTTAAAATGAGTAATTTTGTAATAATAATAATTACTTATGAATTTTATATGACTTAATTATTCAAATAATTTTATTTTTTAACCATCCTCAAAAAAATTATATCTATTATATTATATATATATATATATAAACAATATATGCACTATTTATTTATAAAAAGATTACCGTATACAATTAAATTTAATGATATTGTTTAATAAATAATATTATTAAATTTGATCACGAACTCGTGAAAAAGTATAAAACTAATTTAATTAAAACAAAAATATAAGCATAATATATACTAATTATAATATATAATAATTGATTTCCTTAAGATACGCTAATCGACAAACCCCAAGAATTTACAGATTTATAAAATATAAATATGCGAGTGTGGGAATATTTTCTATTGTTAATATTGTAAATATATTATTTAAAAATAATAATATAAATTAAAAAATATTTTTTTAAAATCAAACCGTAACTAATTTAAAATGAAAAGTGGTGAATTTTAATATCAAAATACTAACTGAATCACATGTAAGGATAAAATATCAAATACTAACCAATTTAAAATAAAAGCCGTATTATATTTTCCAAATTAATGATGAGGTTTTAATTTATATATAATCTTTTATTTAATTGATTTTATTTTTAATTTTTTTAAAATTTTTAAAATATATTTTTAATATTAGATATATATTCAACACGTATTTTTAACTTAAAACTATTATATAAATATATAAAAATAAAAAATAATATATTAAATAAATATTAAAAATATAAAAATATAAAAATTAAGCATATATATGTTTGACATATTTTATCAGATTATAATTTACCATAGGTTAAAAAAAGTTATATAATATACACTTAAAATAAATATTTTAATATATAAATAATTTAATTATTTAATATAATTTTACTTTTAACACATAGACAAAAAAAAAATCATATTTCAATCGTATAAATTTGTATAAATTATTTAGAATCACTATATATATCGTGAATTGAAATAATATATCCCCTATGATTCGTCACAGCACAATCATTAAATAACCCAAGACCTCCGATTCAATGGATCTCATATCTCTTATAAGCTAATAAACAAACACCCGCCATCAAAGCATTATTATTCTATTTCCAAGTTGAAGAATAAATAGTACACAAATGAATAAACAAAGCTGCCTCAGTTGAATTAAATTTTAATATGCTTGAGATATATCTAATGGTTTTATTTTTAATTTTTAAAAAAAATTATAACTTTATAAAAAACATGTATTTTATGTTATATATAAAGAAAATACAAAACCAAGATGAATATTATAAATAAAATTTTATTCATAAATAAAATATGTTATACAATTAAATTAATTAATTAAAAAATACTATGGAAAACCATAACGTTGAGATCACATGGAAAACACTTTTGGAGGAGTTATTATTGAATTGTTTCTTTTTCTTGAATTATTGTTTTAATTTAAGTTTGGGCGATTCCTCATTTTATTAATATTTTATAGTTCGTTTTTTAGAAATTAGCAATACAATAATCGAACATTGATTGAAGATACTAGCAGTTGAGATTCTGATTCTTCTAAATTGATAAACACAACCGAAATAAATATTGTACTTTCGTTATATATTATAAGGATATAAGCATCTATCCGATTTTAAAATCTATTTTTCATAACATGAATTTTTAATTGGTATCTGTTTTATTTTCTTTTTATTTATCCTTAAAATGTAACAAATGTGTTACTGTTAAGTGTAGGGATGTCAATTTTTTCTATTTTATTATAAATTATCACGATTATCCGGTTTGAAGTAAGTATGAAAATAAAATTAAAAAAATAAATATCTATATTTTATAACATGAATAGAAATAAGAATCCTTAGATTATATTAACTATCCCTTTAATTTTTTATAGATTTATATTTAAATTCAAATTAATTATAAATAATATATTATATATTTTATATTTTATTTTTAAATTATATTTTATTCTATTAAAACATCAATGATTTTTTTTTAAATTATATATTTTGGTTTATAGTTTATTATTATTATTTCATAAAACTTGTAACAAAATTTTATGAATATTTTTTAATATAAAAAAATGACGTATTTATTGTTATATATTTTTTATTTTTTTCCTTTATCCGGTTAAACATAAATATATATATTTATTATTTACTTACTCAAAATTTTATTTTTTCTGTTACAACATATTTACTTTTGTTTAAAAATTTTCTTTTATAGTAAAAATAAAAAAATATTAAATGATAAAATATAAAATATTAATTTAACTTTCATTTCTTATTCATATTACTTGTTTTTCGTACTAAGAATCTCAATATACTTTCTAAAAATTTTAAGGACGAAAATAAATTCTAAATAGTTTACAATAAATGATTAGAAACCAATTGACAACCGTTGAAATGGTCTTGGATCAGCATCAGTTACTGTTACTTTTTTTCTTTTTTTTCAAGAGTGTGTATCAAGTGTTAAAATTCTCTACTTATTTTTTTGTAGCTTTATTTGTCTTTACCTTATATATATGATTTTTTAAGTATTAATTAATTTAAATAATATTTTAAAAATATAATATATTAATAATTACAAACTTATGGTGTATTAAACCCACTGAATGTAAGCCGTGTATCAAACGGGCAATAAATATTATTACTAATATTTTTTTTATCTCATAAGTATTCAAAAGTTTATTTGCTTTCTTTGGCTATAGATTTCATTTTACGTGAGATTATTTTCAGTAGATTTATTTTGTTTATATTTTTCATTTTATTAATTATTTGAATAAAAATATATATATTTGTATTTTTTTTAAATCTTTATATGGTATAGCTTTCATTTCATCTAGATATTCATTTTTTAAAAATTTCATATTTATCTTTGTTAAGTTTTTTTTTTCAAATTAGATATTTATATTTTTCGTGTTAAAATTATGAATATTATAACATAATATATTAAAAAAATTATAAGGAATAACTAATATACTAATTAAAATAATTGAATATATGGTTAAATAATTTACGATAGAATAAAAGTTGAAATTAATTTAAATTTGATTTATTAATTTTAATTATTAAAATATTTTAAAAAAAATTAATAAACAAGAAAAATCGATGAGGAGCTAAGCTTGTTTTGAACCTCCATTCAGACAATTTGTGTATGCGCCACACCATATGAATGCGAAATCCTCGAAAACGAGGAGTGATAAATTTAAGGTTAATTGTTTACATCACAAACGACAAGTCATTGTAGGACCCAACCCATGGCCCCCACCTGTTCGTTTCTTATTATAAACCCTCCAATGTGCCCACTCGTAAAGACTCTTCTTTTGCTAGCCATACATAGTGCCCCAGGCCCCATCACCCGCTCCTCCTTCTTTTTCTCTCTCTCTATTTTAAGCTTATATTCTTAACCATCAATTTTACATAGACTAATCCATTATCATTTATTATTATTATTATTATTATCCATACAAGACTTAAGCTCATGAACCAAATTACTTCGAAAATGTAACAGGTAAGAATCATATTACGCTTTCAGTCTTAGACTGTCTTAGACATCGTTTGGTAAAAACCACACTAACTATTATATCCTTGTTTATCATATTACGTTTGAAAAACTTTTTGTATGGGTTGATTTATGGATGATGCCATAATTCTTTTATTGATTACTTTATATTAGAAATTTCTTAAAGATTTATTAGATTTAACAACATATAATTTGTGTTATATCTAATTAAAATAAATTATATTATAATTTACATACTATATCAATAGATTAAATTGAGAGTAGATTGAATCATGTATGATGTGTTGTAAATTAATCAAAATTTAAATTATTTTAAAAAATCATATATCAAAATTTAATTATTTTTAAAATTATAATTTTATAATTAAAAGAATCATACAATAATTTTCTTATTCTTATAATTTTTATAAATGTATATATTATTACTTAAAATTTATTAAACTCAAATTTAATTTTTATCATATTTATAACTATCCATTTCTTTTCATATTTATTTTAAAAGATATAATTTTATTTTAATTTTTGAATAATTAACTCAAATTTTATTTATTATTTGTAAATAATAAAAATTTTAATAAATTTTATTGAATGAATTTTAAATTATGATCAATATAAAATTTTAAAGAAGATAAAGTTAATGATGTAAAAAATATTATAAAAGTTATTTTTTTAGAATTTATATGATTATAACTTTAATAAAAAACTATATAAAGCGTTAAATATGTTTTCCTATAAATATATAATGTTTTCTTTTTTTTTTTATTTATCAATATTAAATATGTAATAAATCAGATCAAGTAATGCTTTAATTTTAAAAAAGTAAAATAATTAGTATCGAATTATGGATATATATTAATATATGGATCAATACCTTATCGATTCCATTATATATATAGTGAAATATGTTTTCCTACAAATATATAATGCTTTCTTATTCTTTTAATTTATCAATATTAAATATATAATGTATCACATCAAGTAATGCTTTAATTTTAAAAAAATAGAACAATATTATGTATATTTATTGATATATGGATCAATACCTCATATGTTCCATTATATATATATATAATTTTATATGTACATTAACAATATCTTATTGATACTATCATAACACATTAAATATTTATACAACTAACTCAAAAAAATAAAATAAAAATCTCTGAAAAGATAACCTCCTTTTTGCCTCATTTCGGTCCTAATTAGAGGTGTCCATAGTTTAGTTTGGTTCGATTTTGAATAAAAAAAATTTAACCGGATCAGATTGGACCACTTGATTGAAATATGAAAAATTTAATCAACGGTTACTGAGAAACGATATAAAAAATTTAAAATATTATTAAAATCGATCCGATCTGATTCGACTTATTTAAAAATTAATATAATCAGACTTGATCGTTTGAAAAATGATTTTAATTAATATAAATTAAAATAGATCATTTGATTTATAAAACTATTCAAATCGGTCTAATTCAATCTGATTTTTGGACACATATAGTCCTAATACATCCTTGTTTTTAAATCACGAGCAATTATAAAATAGAATTAAATATTATAGACTTATAATGTGCAACTCATTTCAAACTCATTCAAGTATTCAAACATCAGTAGGTATTGACATATTACATTGCCTCTCATTCCAAACTCTTTAACGTATCCCTAAATACTTTTACTCGTTATTTTTTTAATTCCAATGGAATTACAAGATTTAAATTTTACAAAAATATCAAAAATATTATTATTATCAATAAAAATTATATTAAAATCATCAAATTTATTTATAAAATTTTATAAAATATTAAAATAATTATTTAAATTAAAATTTTTAATATTATATAAATGGATAAATTTTGACGATAGATGATAGAATTTAAATTATAAAAAAAACTATATAAATAAAATTAGTAAATTAAATATAAAAATAAGGTATAAATAAAAAATATATATATGAAAATAAATATAAAATATTATTTTAAATAAATAATATTTTGATTTAAGATAAAAAAAATTATAAATAAATTAAAGATAAATTATTTAAAAAATAAAATAAAATTAATATTGACGATATTTTATCAAAATTTGTTGACATTTTATTAACCCACAAAAATATTTTTTTCTCAATATTTTGTCTACAATAACATGACATTTTTAATATTTTTTTATAGTCTAACAAAAAATATGAATATTATGTTTCAATATTAAAATGTATAAAAAATGAAAATACATAACAATGTTTACAATATTATTGGCATTTATATCCTTGATCTTACACCATTACCTTTTATTTGCAATGTTACCTCTAATGAAGAAATTAATTATGGAATATTTATAATATTAATTATAATTTAAAAATATTTTTGTAACTTGATATAAGTAAGGGTTACATTTGTCAAGTGAAATATTAATTATTTATTTTTTCCTAATAAAACTGACATCATATTTGTCATGCGTGCTCATCTATATTTAGCCAGCTGGTAAATAAAAAGTGACCAAGTTCTGAAAATAAGTAATAGATAGGCAATTTATATTATTTATAATAAGAATTAAACATTCCATATTAACTTTAATTTAATCCATCATTTATTAAATGAAACATAATAATATTATTAACCTATTCTATAAAAATATATGTGAAAAAAAATACAAATTTAATTTCAAATTAATATAGACTCCATGCACCCTAAAAATTACGAATTTACAACTTTCTTTTATATATAAAAGCTTAAAAAAAAAACCTTTACTCGTTATCCAACTGCTTCTTTTATCTTTTCTACCTTTCTATATACCAAAAATTTCTTATAATAAATAATGATTATATAATTTATATTTGATAATTTTATTTGTATTGAATTTATGAACATCAAATTATTATTTTAAAAATCATATTCATATTAAATTAATCATATTTTTTCATGTCAAGATTATATTATATTAATTTATCTAATATTAATTAAAAAATAATTATCTAACTTACATTGTTTTTAAATAAAAAAGTATTTATAAAAATACTTATTAAGTTTGTTTAAGTTGTTTTTCGTACCAAGTTTGTATGTGTCTTCATATTATATTTAGTTTATTTGTTAAATGAAATATCACTCATATTTGAATCGTATAGCATCATCAGTGACACACGTATTATTCATAAATTTTTTATTATTGTGTTTATAATTTTTATTAAAATAAAAAATTAATTAATTATTTATTAATAAAATAATTATCGTTATATATTTACTCTTCAATAAAATTATAAATAAATAAATTAATTATTTTAAGAGAATTTTTTCAACCTTTATAGAAACAATTATCTTGTCATAGTAAAAACAACTTAAATAAAAATTTATATTTTAAGACTTTTTATTATATTTTTAAAATCAATAATTTTGAAACAATGATAATTATTATTAATTAATTAATATTATTATATATGTATCAAATTTAAATCACAATTCATGAATATATACATATAAAAAAATAGTAAAAGAATATCTACACAAAAAGTTATTATATACTATGAATGCTACATTGACTATAATTAAAATATGGGTTATATGATTCTATATTAGTCAAAAATCGTATATGGTTTTTCTAACTTAACTTTTTATACAAAAAACAAAAATATTTTTAATTTTTATTGACTAATTGTGATTTAATTTTAACTAAATATTTGTCTAATTTAACCTGTCATAATTGGTTAGTTGTTCAATTCATCAAAATTTGGTCTGCCGATGATCCCAATCGTTAGAGCTGAGTTGAACATATGTCAATCTGAACTGGATAGTTGTCCAATTAGTTAGAGTTTGATCGATAGGTGATCCTACCTATCAAAGCCAAGTTGGACGCATATCTCCAACTGACAGGAGTTTGATCAGCCAATGATTTACTTGTTGGAGTCGAATTGAACACATGTCAAACTCAAAATAAGATACCTGGTTTTTAGTTGAACATATATTCCAACTCTGTTAAGTCTAATTCGACGTATATCCAACTAAAAATCAAAAAATTAATTTATTAAAATATCATTATTTAATGAAATTAAATAAATCCTTAAGGAGATAAGAATATCAAAGTTTAATTGATCAATACACCTATTTGTTAGAGTCCATTTGAATATATGTTTAACTCAACATAAGGTCTCTTGTTAACTAAATGAATAATTATCTAACTAATTAGAATAAAGTTGGATATATGTTCAACTAGATAGATTTTTATTTGTTGGTGATCCTATTAAATTGGTTGTACATACATTCAAGTCTTAAAATGTGCAAAGTAGAAACACATTTTTCATACTAACCAATTATAAGCTCAATATGTTAAAAGCATAAATACTTTTAGGCATCATTTAGCGTACCCCTATTACAAACCATTTAATCAATCACCACGCACTAAATTTGATATAGAAATATTATTTATTTATTATTGTTTTTTTGCATGATATATCAAATCAAAATTTGAATTGTGTGTTTCAAAAAAGATTAAATAACAATATCAATATAAAAACAAGAAATAAAAATTAATAATAAAAAAATTAATTAGGAATTGATTGGGGAAGACTAAGCCTGAGATTAGGGGTTGAGCTGATGAGACGAAAGGCAAACAGAAAGGGAGAGCTAAGCTTGCTGGCATTGAGATCTCTTAAGAACGGTTCCAAAGCTCTAACAAAGACTTCGAACGGCCTCCAATTTGTCCGAGCAGGTCACAGAAATCAGACACTGAGCCAACACACGATTCTACTGTTGACAAACCGAGTTTCATGCAGGACTGAACGGCATCTATCTATGACAATCATAAAGTACGTGCTATTTAATATTAGTCGATAGTAGTCCATGACCTGAGTCAATGGTGTTTCCTCCATTGATATTTTCGTAGGGAAAATCATCAAAATTAGTATTAAAAGAAGAGCATTTTGCTGTAATAATAAGGAAATTAAGAACCTTTATGATGGGTCATTCATTATTATTAATCTGCCAATTGAGAGACACCTAGGGTTTTAATTTGGTTATTGAAGATGAATATAAACAGATGAAAGAGAGAATACGGATAGTTGTTTGGTTAAAGAGAGACACCTAATTAGGTTTTAATTTGGTATATTGGATCCAAAAAACTATCTTGAATATAGTTTCTTTTGACAACCGAATGTTCCCTTCCTTGAGTAAAGTTATTTCTTAGGGTGAATGACTTTGTTGTTCTTTAATTAAACTATCTTTATTGATAGAAATATCTCTAAATAAAAAGAATATTAACATTTTTATCCTCAAAGTTATAAAATATAATTACCTTTAAGTTTTATTTATTACACTTTAATATCCAAACTTATTACTATTTGTTGAACTTAGGTCTCAAAAATTAACAAGTTTGAAAACCTAAAATATGATATATTAATCATATTTTAATCTCAATTTTTTTAACTTATATGTTAAAATATAATACATTAGGGATTAAAATATTAAATCTTTTAGTTTGAGAACATTTTTATTAATAAAAACATAATTTGAAAACCAACCAAATCATTCGTCCTATATTTTTTACGAGGGAAATAATTTGATAAAAGTTATAATTTTAAAATAAATTTATCAAATTTAAAATATCTATAGACTAAATTACACTAATTAAAAATTAAATATATTGATAAATTTTCAAATAATACGTGGGATTCACTTTTATATCCGCATAGTATTAAAATAAAATTAACAAAATAATATCTTCTTTTTATTTTAAAAATGCAGCATTTTCAGGTCAATAAGATTTAACGTGTCGCATGATGCTTGCAAAGAAGATAGAATGGATTGATGTTGATAATTATTGAGATAAAAGAATGGTATAAAATGAGAAATAGGATATATAAAATGTTATATCAAAAAGATTTTTACTATATATAGTGAAAAACATTTTATATATAATAAGAGTATAAAATATAATCTAATAAATTGACGTTAATCATTTATTTTTATTAAAATAAAAAATGAGATATTAGTAGAGAGTACACACGTGGTAGGTACACTAGAATAACATATTGTATTAACAGATATATACATAAGCATTATGTATACACGTGGTAGATGGTGAGAATGTGGCTAGAGATAGAGATGGACATGTATCACCCACGTGGACAATGGGCTCCGACTGATGCACTTGACGTGATTAAACAAGATAATTAACCATTTTTTATTGATTTAAATGTATCCAAAAAAAACACCAAAATAAATCTTATTGAATTGATTAAAAAACAAAAAATTAAAAAAAATTATAACATACAATCAAGTATTTACTTTTAATACATATTAATTTTTTAAATATATTTTTTAATTATTCTTATATATAAAATATATTCTTTTTTAAACCTAAGTCTCCCTCTTATCTCGTAAATCCATCTAAACAGCTCACTCGTTTAAATATCTAATTCTTATAAAAAAATCAAAAAATAATATAAATATATATCATAGTTTTGTTTATAATTAGAGTTTAATCATAATAGATATTTAGCTTTATATGCGATGGATAAAATTATTTTAGTATTTTAAAGAAAAGAATTTAATAACTTTATCCTAATCACCACGGAATTGAAATGATTTCTTTTAGAACCTTCGAAACTCAAGAAATCTTATTGGTAAGGATTAAGAAGTGGTAACATTGAAGTTAAGTTTTTATTTTATGATTATTTTTTAATTAGTGAATATATACAACGATAGATTGATTTCAACAAAATATAATATCGATTTCATCATTGAATATTATATTCAATTTATATTCAATTGGATCTCATGTTATGAATATAGGTCCAAAATTATCAAGTTAACTTCCGTTAAACAGACCTTATAAGTTAGTTTCAAGGTTGATTTTTTAGAATACTTGTTGATTATGGTTTTGGGTTTTTCAAAACCGTTAAGATAAGATTAACCTATAAAATGATTCAAAAATCAACTAATTAACCTACACTGACCCCTATTTTTGAAGGAAAAATTTGTGGATTGGTACTGATACATTATTTACGTGGTGTTTATAAATGAAATAAGTTTTATTAAAATATGTATTTATTTATTTTTTAAAACAACTTTCAATAAAATTAATGGAGATTAACATGTTTTGATTGATAACTATAGACCAAAGTCTAAAAGTTAAAAAAAAAATAAAAAATTGAACAGGTAAATATAGATTAGCTTATTATTTTGAAGTTATTTAATTAGTATTCTTTAAATCAATAGTAATTCAAAAAATATAAACTTTGATAGATTTGAACATATATAATTGATTTAGGAATATATAGCAACTCAAAAAATATACACATTTGCATTCATGTGCTCCACTTCTATTTTTTTAAGTTTGAACTTCTAATCCACTTTTTAAAAATATATTAATCTTAAATTTTATTTATATGAACTATCATGTAATCATATATTTCAAAAAAAACTATGAACAATTTCTCTTATTTTTATATATATATGAAGGGTTTGGTACTTTTACAAATGCATGTTTGGTAAAAAGTTTATCATGTTTTAAAAATATTTTCTTTTAATACCAATGATAATAAAAATATTTCTATTTAGTTTTTATATTTTTCAAAAAGTTTCAACTTAATTCTTTTTGAATAATAACGGCAAAAAATTAAATGGGACTTTTTGGGTAGGATAAAATGAGAATCATCTAACATTTTCGTCTATATCTTTAATTCTTAGTCATTTTAGTGAGATTCTAGCTCCTATCAGCATCATTTTTTGGGTGTTTAAATGTATTGAAAATTAGAAAGTAAATCTTGAATGATTTAGCTACCTAAATCTTTGGCTACGTGTAAACATGTCTGATTACCGAGCAATTTTAGAGAAAATGCACGTAAAGTAAGGGATTAGTCAAAATTAAACCTAAATTAAATTATAAAATGAGTTACAATAGTATAATAATACCTACATTAACTATTTTTTTTATCTTGTGTTTCAAAAAAAAAAAACTTATCCTTTAACAATATTTGATGAAAGGGAGATCATACGGAGAAAACTGTAAGATAGGGAAACAAAAGGGAAAAAAAGGTTTCACCCATAACGAGTAGACAACCTTTTCCCACTTCTTTTTCCCTTGCCAATCTTTCTTCTTCCTTTGCTTTCTCTTTAGCAACCTAAAAATGAAATAGATTGTATTTATATGCAAGAACAAAATTTATTTGTAATTAATTCTTATGTACCTCTTCTATACACATTTTTTGGGATGAAGAAACTATCTGATTTTCAACACCTGTAACAACTTAAAAATGGTGCTAAAATGATAAAAAAAAATAGAAGATACAGGTGAGAATGTTTGATAATTCTTATTTTATCCTTACCTAAAAACTCCAACTTTTAAATTAAATTTTTTTGAAAAATATATATATTAAGTCATAACTTTTTTTAAAATATTATCAATTTTGAAAATATTAATGAAACATATGCATTATAAAAATAACAAACCCTTATGCTGGAAGGCAAAGTATTTTCATGATTTTAGATGTGCGATTTTTTATTTACAAAAAAAATCTATATAGAACCTTTGTTAAGTCACCCCAAATATTCAAATTTTGTTATATTTAGTACTATTTATACTAACTTGTTTAAGTATAAAATCTATTTAAACATATAACATTAGAATTTGAGTAACCTTGATGCATAAGCATTATTTTTTATTGTTTGGGTAATAGAGCTAGCAATAATCGTTTTTTTATAAGCTTTTATTTATTTTTTTAAATTTTTATTAATATTTTCGTACATTTAATCAATCTATTTGAATCCATGTCATTGAATTTTAAGATAGCAATAATCCTTTTAAAAAATACTAATAAATATAGATTTAGAATGAAAAAGATATAAAAAACTACTTAAAAACATGCAAAAAATAAAACTAGAATAAGTCTATGCAATAAATAAATATATTTAAATTAAAATTTATACATAAATATCCACATATTACGATGACTTTATTAAATTAAAAAAATAGAAAAATTACTCTTATAATAGGAGCTCTCTCTCCCATTTTCACAGCTCGAAAGCAAAATCAAAAGAAAAAATGAGAGAGAAAAATAATATGAATAACTAGGATTTTTGAGAACTCGAACTTTTTTAACTGGTAATCTCAAATATATGAATAGTATAATTATTCAATTAAAAAATAAAACATCACATATCTTTATATATAAAAAGCCTTATAGTTGGAGGTTGTTTTCGGGCATGTGATGACTAAAATGCCCCTACTTTTTTAAACATTTTTACTTTCTTATTTATTTTTTAAAAACATTTATTCGATTTTCTTCCACACCAATAAATATCTAATATTCTTATAATAAATATATTATATTCTTATAAATAGTTATATTTGTTAATATTATTGTCTATTATCTTTGCATTATTACACTTGTATAAGTTCTTTATTTCTAATAAAAACTCACTTCAAACACGTACTTATTAGTTAAGATAGTACGAGTCTAATACCTTTACAAAAAGACTTACAAAAATTTAATTTGTAAAAATAATAGATTTATACTACCTTATTTTTTTACATATAAAAGAATTATATTATCTTTTTTGAATTTGTGTTTTTATATCTAATAAGTACGAGACTAAAATGAATTTTTTTTAAAAATAATTAACTTTGGCTACATTTTTTTATTTTTTAATTACATAGAAATTGTTACACTTGAAATATGGTGGAATTCATGCGGTTCTTTATATATTAAAAGGGGATTGGTACCTAAATGTACCCTAGTTTATACATTATTATTCTTTATGTCTCATGTATTAAAACGTTGTGTTTTGGTACCCTAATTAAGTGTTGATATCACTTTGACCATTTTGAATAGTGGTTTTATCTTTTTGGTCAAAGTTGATTACAAGTATCTTTAACAAATTGGATAAGTGTATTTATAAAAATTTAAGAAAAAAGACAATAAAAAATAGAATTGTGATTATATTTATCGCAAGATAAAAAATTAATGGTATGAATTTTTTATTCTAAATTTTTACGTTATTTTATTAAACTTAAATTATTGATAATAATAACAATGTATTTACACACAAAAAATAAATTATAAATTTAAATGTTTTAGTTATTGATAGGTGAGATTCGATACCTTAATTAGTGTATTAGTATTTTTTATATTCTATGTTATAAAAAAATGTTCCTTTTAATACCTAATTTAAATATTAGTATATCTTTTAATTATTAAATTATTATATTTTCTATTAGCTTTTTTCCTTAAACTTTCACAAATGTCTTGTTTAATTTGACATGGAAGATACACGTGACCAACTTGAAAATGAGCAAATACTATTCAAATAGTTAAAGCGATGACAACACTTAAAATGGGTACTAAATGAAACCTTTTAATAATATGAAGTATAAATAATATCAATGCATTAATTTAAGTACTTATAAATATCAAATCTTATAAAAATCATTAAAGTTTAGAGGTTGTTGTTGTGCATATGAGAACCAAAATGTGTTTTTTTAAACTTTTTTATTTTCTTATCAATTTTTTAAAAAATTGTTTGATTTTTATACCGATAAATATCAAATTAATTTTTATAATAAATATGTTATGTTATTATGAATGGTTATAATGGTAATTTTATTGTGTATTTTCTTTAAATTATTATAATAATTTTTTTAACCACTTAAAAATCATTTTAATCAAATGATTATTCATGTGTTTCATATTTATGTTGAACCCAAAAAAATAAAGTAATAATTATTGAATTTATTATTTTAAATTACACTACCCTACCTTTTTCTATTTCTTTTCGTATGAATTTTTCTTTAGCTTCTCTGTTTTATAGATTTTATTGGGTTTTTTATACATAAATACATATCAAAATAATTTTATATAAATAATTATATTTAATAGTTTGATTATGTACTATATTATCTTATTACTTTTGGATAATTGAGATAATCACATAAAAATTATTACACTTAAAATTAAGTAATTATTTGTACAATTTTTACTTATGTATGTAACGAATAAGTTAGATCTATTCAATTCATTTATAAGTGTATCATTTTTATGTTAAAATATATTTTTTAATGATAACAACTAAAAAATAATTAAAAATATTTATATAAAACTCATCATTTTTGTTCAAAATCATGATAATAACTAAAAAATAATCAAGAAATATATTAACAACACAAATAACTAGTATAATATTAAAACAAATCGACATAAATAAATTATTAATTATATCAAATAATAATTTAAATTATTTTATTTATTATTAAAAATATAAAATATTTTGATACAAATAAAACTATTCATTTGAAAGAATTTAAATATTTTTCCTTTTATTTTATTTATATATATGTATTTTTTTGTTAATTAAAAAAAATTATATACTGTTAAGCAAAATTTAATGCATTTAACATTTATTAATTATTATATTATTTCTCTTTAAATTCAAGTTATTTTCTCCTAAATTCTCAAATTTTAAATCTTATCCTTAATTTCCTTTCCATATACTCTTGATCTTATTTTTCACACATCAATAACCAGTTTAAAATAAATATTTAAAATTTAACCTTAATTAAATATTGCTATCTTGTTTTCTAAAAAAAGGGGGTAAAAAATTAGTACGTGAATTTCGACCCAAAAACAAAAAACACAAACACACTACACGAAAGTTTATCGAAAGCACCTTAAGGTCAAATATCTTTAATTAGTTCAATTCCAGAATTTAAAATTTAAGTTTACGTTTATGTTTGATTTTTACAATTTAGAATTTAAATTATCATTAAAAAAATTTAATTATTTTTCTATTAAATAATATGACAAAATGATATTAGTTGTCACCTAACTGTATAAAAATAAATAATATTATTCTCAATTAAATACTTTTAATATTTAAAGTTTACAGTAATATTATGTAGAAATTAAGATTAAATTGTTCATCATAGTTATGAAATTAAATAACTACTATTATATTTTGATGAAAAATGATTTAAATAAATAATATTGATAAATTATTTTGATTTTTAAATGAAATTATTCGATAATATAATGTTAATAAATATAAAAATTTAAATTAATGATATATTTTAAAATAAAAAAAAATAATTACAACTAGAAATATATTAAAGTTACAATTTTAATTCTTTTTTAGATCATATTTTAGTGTGTGACATTTTTTAATGTGTATATTTATCGGGGGAAATGGACAAATTTTAGTGTGTAGATATTCATTTGTGTTTTAATATAACTTTTCATCTTATCATCATGAATTTAATTTTAAATCTCATCTAATAATATTTATTTTATTTATTTTATTCTAATTTTAAATCTCAACTTATAATACACTTTAAAAAAAATGATAAGAGTAACGATGAGCTCACATAATTTATATTAAAAGAAAGCAATGAGGTTTTTTTTTAATACTATGAATAAAAGTTAAAAACGACAATCACCCAGCACATATCAATCACTCCCGTTATTATTTCCAGAAACATTTGGGTTTTATAATTATAGATAGAATATTTTACGTATTATTTTTTTTGAACGAGCTTAATTCAACTCTATTTAATGAGATTTGATATTTTTAAAAATAAAAATATTATTTTAATATTAATAAAATTTATTTTGACAGTAAAATTACTGGTATCTTATCTATTTGAACATAAAAAATCCAATATTATAGTCGCAATTATATTAATAATGTATTTATTTTAAAAAAATATTTTAATTCTATTTTTTATACAAGATTGAGAAAGTGTTATGCAAATAGATTTCACTGTTTCATACTTACATAACTATACATGGCAAGATGTACGTAGAAAATTTTAATAAAAAATATATATTTATTTTTCTGAAATAATTAAAAATAAAAATTTATGTTACATAATTAAAATTTTAATTTTCTTTTGTACATATTTCTAGTTTTTTTACCGTTCGTAAACAGCTTGGCGTCTTGTTACTCTTTAAATTCCTACCACAGATCTGATCACATGAGAATCAAAAAGTGTTTTACGTAACAATATATCATACAATTAAAAATTAAAAATAAATGAATTTTATTATTTTAAATAATAATAATTTATTATATTAGTTATTATATATCATCAACTTATTATATAAAAATTGACGTTGATGATGAAATACAGACAAAATGAACCTCAAATTCAAATGAAATGAAAAGGCGTAGGGAAAACAATGGCTAGCTTAGTGGAATAGAAACTCTATATATACATGTCCAACCCCTCAAAGACAAGCCTTATATCAAAAACATTAAACAATGGAGTCCTAGGAATAAATTTCTCCATTTCCGGGATTTTTTTCCCAATTTCTTTTTTCTAAATTAGGTTGCTATATATTCCTGATTCCGTCGCCGGAGTCTGATTATGTCAAATGGCTAATGGCCGGAAACTAACAACTAGCCGTAGCGAAAGGTTGCTTGGTAGCTATAGTTACGGTCACAGCCAAGGATCAATCGTAACAGACTCCGCAGAGCTCGGCGAAGATGATGTGTGGTCGACGGTGGACAGCGTCTTCGACCGTAACGACCACGAGGCTGACAATAACTTTTACGGTGAGTGGATCCCACGCGCCACTGCTGAGAGTAATGGAAATATGCCGATCAGCCGCCGCCAGATTCCTCCCAATGACCGCAACGTGGGTGGGCTATCTTTAGCATTTGAGGAGTCGGGGAAAACGACATCATCACCAAGGATCTTGCACCAGTTCCGAGGAAACGACAGCGTTTCGTCTCCCCGTGGCCAACGACATAACTTTGCCACGTCGGCACCCGTAAACGCGCCGGACTGGAGCAAAATACTACGAGTTGACTCAGTCGAGTCGTTGCACGAGTTAAACGATGGGGTGGAGGATCACGATTCAGAAATCGTACCGCCTCATGAGTACGTGGCACGGAGTAGGAAAACGGCAGCGACTTCGGTTTTTGAAGGCGTTGGACGGACCTTGAAAGGACGAGATTTGAGCCGGGTTCGTGATGCTGTCTGGAGCCGGACCGGGTTCGATGGCTAATATTTAGTCGGTCTACATGGTGAGGTTGATTTTGTTAGTAATTATTGATGATTTCTGGTATTATTAAAGTATAAAGATGTACGTAATTCTTTAGCCAAAAAAAAAATGTACGTAATTGGTAATATATTTATCTTTTATTGGTTTCTGGACGAGTAAACTCGGTTGCAAGTGAGCCCAGATGACGATTCAGAATTTAAGATCAAGTTTCTCTATTTTTTTGGGGCTATGAGATCGAGGTTTTCTTGGTTTTTTTTCTTTTTTCCTTCCCTGTATTGGTTTCGCTAGTTCTATTTGTATTTGGTTAATTTTAGTAACCTGTGTGCTTTTAAAGAAACTTTGTTTTCCTTTTTCTAATTAAAACTTAAAAAAAAAATCTTTAAAATTATGATATTAACCTATGTTTAATTTAATATTAATAAATTTAAATAATCATAATTTAATTTAAATAATATTTAATCTGATGTTGAATTTGTAATAAAATATTAATTTTTTTAATAATAAAAGTATTAAGTTGAATATAAAATATGTTATTTTTATTATTAAAAGTTTAAATATATTATTTTTCTTATTTTTCCAAAACTTCTATTTTTACATTAGGTAAAATGAATATAAAACCTTAATTTTTCAATTTATCTATTTTAAATAAAAATTATATTTAAAAAATTTATAATTATAAGAATAATATTTTTTATATTTAATTTATATATTTTTGTTATTAGTATTAATACATATGAGTCATATTATTTATAAATTAAATTATATAATAATTTAAATGTTTTATTTTAAAAAACTGTATACACCAATTTTTAGTTTATAAAGTTTGATTTATCAAAAAAAAAATTATAAACTTTGAATTTCTTTCACAATTATTATTACAGTAACTCACGTGAATAAGATTGTAATGATGTAAAGAAATGGAAGTTGTCATTTACTTACAAACTATAAATAATTATCACATGTTGAAGTAAAATATATATTCGTTTATTGGCAAATAAATTTCTATCATTGATAATTAATGTACTAATAACTATGATATCTTTATTGTAATAAATTAATATCAATTTAGATGCTCTAAAATTAATAAATACTTTTTATTAATAGTCACCTTAATATATATGTTCTTCCACTTTTCACTTTTAAATAGAAACTTATATATCATACATATTTTTTATTTAGTGTTTTTGCTTTCAAGTGCATGTCCAAATAGTTTTTAATTCAAATTCAATTAAATTAAGTTAATTAATTTGGTTTTATTAAATACAATAAGATAAATAAATAAAATGAGGGAATTCTTATTGTGCTAGAGAAGGAATGGCTAGAATCCTAGAATTAAAACAAATAGAAATTAAACATTTTTTTCAATAAAACAAAACCTAAAACTATACATTTAAATTGCTCCAAACTATTTTCCATAAAAATAGCAATTGTACTTCGTTTAACAATAAAACTACACAAAATAAACATAAAAGCAAATATAAAGATATACATCTAGAAAGTAAACTTTCATGACATCAATAACCAACAAAGTATTATACTCCGTAAAATCAGTGGTTAAAAAACGTATAGGTTAAGATAAGAAAGGTAAACCAATTGCATTTTAAAAAAATACATTTGTCAAATAAAAACTAAACTAAAGTATATTATTAATCTTTAAGTTGAAGTTTGGTTCATAGAATGAAATCAAAATAAGAATAAAATGAAAAAGAAACAGTTTTGTTTAGTTTGACTATTAAAATTAAAGAATAAATCAAGATTATAATGTTTCGTTTACAACTGAAATGAAATAAAAAACATTATATATTATCTTAATATCCTTATATTCAATAAAATTTAAATAATATCATTTAATTATTATTTTTTTAGTGAGACAAAATACATTATTGAAATTATTATTTTTCTAAATAATTTTTACTTAAAAATAAAATATATTATTTTTTTAAATAATGTTTAGGGTTTTGAGGTTTGAGATTTAGGGATTTGGGTTTTGAGATTTGGGATTTGAGGTTTAGGTTTATAATGTGGGTTAAAGTTTAGGGTTAAAATTATTATTTTTTAAATATGGTTTAGGGTTTTGAGATTTAGGATTTGAGGTTTAGGGTTAAAATTATTATTTTTCTAAATAGGGTTTAGAGTTTAGGGTTTTGGGATTTAAGATTTAGGGTTATATTTGTGGGTTAAGATTTAGGGTTAAAATTATTATTTTTCTAAATAGGGTTTTGGGATTTGGGGTTTAGGGTTATATTCGTGGGTTAAGGTTTAAGGTTAAAATTTTATTTTTTTAAATAAGGTTTTGGATTTTGGGATTTTGGATTTTGGATTTTGGATTTAGGACTTAGGGTTATATTTGAGGTTGAGATAAAATTGAAAACAAAATTAAGATGAGAATATAATCATGATTCCTTAAGGGGAGAGAAAGAATTCTGATTTCTTATCTTTTAATAATCGATTCTATTATATTCTCATTTTTTAACCTAACCAAATATAAAATTGGAATGAATTAATTTTGATTCAATTCCATTGCAATCAACCAAATATGGGTCAAATTTTAACTAAATTTTAACTAAATTCACATTAGGTTCCTAAAATTTTAAAACGCACGTTTTGGTATCAAATTTTTAAAACTTCTCACATAGTTTTCTAAACTTTTAAATTCCACAACTTAATTCCTAAATTTTTAAAAAGTTTTACACTCAAGTGCTAACTTGACTATTAAAATATATATTTATGAATCAAAAATTTAAGATCTATGTGAAGTTTTAAAAATTTGAGAATTAAATTATATTATTTAATATTTTATGGATCTATGAGTAAAGTTTTAAAAATTTGAGTATCAAATCGTACATATTAAAAATTTAAAGATTTATGTGTAAGTTTAGTTAAAATTTGGGGGATAATTGTGAACTTTAACCTAAAAACTAAATCAAATATGAGATAAAAATAAAATTGAATGAAAGAAGGATAAAAATACATTTCAAATGACTAGTTTTGCAAATTGCAAATTCAGAACACAAGTTTTTGAACTTATTGACAGTACTCATTTATCTTAAATATATACCAATAAATAAAAAAATCAAACCAATGAAAATATTATAAATTGTAATTAAGAAAATAGATGAAGATAGTATAAAAATCAATGATGCTAATATGTGTGCTACTGTAATAGAAGATTAGCACACAAAAAAAAAAGCAAGCTATTATTACAAAAGAATCAAGGTATGTGTTCCAAAGAGGTTGCATATAATAATATATATGTACATAGTCATGAATGTTAAACACATTGAAGATATATTAGATTGAACGTATATATAAAAAAATACCAAAAAATAGTAGAAGATAAAGTTAATTATATTTCAGTGTAGAAGTTAACCCATAATTTTAGTAGTAGATTCAACTTATATCATTAACTCTGAATAATCGTTAATTAAAGCAGTCAATATTAAATCAAGGTGATAAGTGGAGTAAATATGAATGCTCAAATTTGCTCTGTAGTTCACAATAGGCCAAAGAAATTTTGCAATTTTGAATGCGAAGATTTGAGGGTTAATATTAGTCAAATGTAATTAAGTTAAAAAGTGTTGTAGAGGGACTTTTTTATTTTTTGCTCTTGATTATAGAGGGACTTGTAAATGGCTTTACAATAATATGTACAACTTTTGAGCTTTTTTATTAGTTGGTGATGCTTTCATTTTTTTTAATTATATTTTGTAATTTTCAATGTTATTAATATTAAATTTTTAATGTTAGAAACTTACGAAATTGAATGCAAATAATTATTTATTGAAATTAGATCTCAATAATTTATTAAATTAGGCACCAAGAATATATGATTTTATTACTTTAAATTGGGGTTTACTAATAAAATATTTGTTTAAATAACTAAGCATATAAAGGGATTAAATTTTTCTTTAATTTTATGAAGTAGACAAAAGTAAGAAATTTTTACTTCATTAGCTTAATTATATAGTAAAATTATATAATTGAAAATTAAGTGAATTAATTATTATGTATAACAAAAATAAATGTTAGAAATATTAGGCACCAAAGTTCTCATTTTTAATTAAATAAAAAATGTATTATATAATAAAATTTAAACTTGAATTCATAACGATAAAAATAAAGAATCGTACTAACTTAACCATGAGACAATCACAATCCTTAATTTAGTGCCTTAGACCAACTTAACAAAATAACCTTAATACTTTAATATGAAAGTAATTAATAAAAACAAAGTGAATAACTAATGAGTCTATGGCATGTATGCTTTATAGCGGCATAAATTATACTAAATTAGGGTTAAATTGGTAATTTACTTTTGAAATAAGATATAAAAATGGATAGATAAATAGATTGAAAAGAAATTAATCTAATATTTTATATTAAGATACGATCATTTAAATTCTTTCATTATTATACTATTTAATTAAACTCTATTCAATTTTGAGGTTATTTTTATTATTATAAATTTTAAATATTAATTTATATATATGTGTAATTATATAAAAAAGTTCAATCTGCCATTTTATAATGAACGATGTTTAATTAATATTGTTTAAATTAAATAACGATTATTTAAAATCATTTAATATTTAACATTATACAATGATCAACTCCATTAAATAGTATTAAGTGTTATTTATTTTATAAGATTTAAATATATTATATATCTAATTTTCAATAATTAAGGCACTCGTCAAATTTTCCCATTTAAAATTAACGAGTAGTTTTGTACGATTAAGATTTATTAATTTTGTTTTAAATTACATGTTAAAATTATTTTGATCTTATAAAATTGTGATATTTGTAATAAAAACAAGTACTTAAATCACTACTTAAAATTTGCATTTTTATTTAAATTGTTACCTAAAAGTAAAGTATTATTTATATTAATAATGGTAAGTAGGGTGAGCACTAGATAAAAACTATAAATATTTTTATTTATTTGAATTTAAATTCGATCTAAATTAGATTTAAAATTTTTTAATCCAAAATTGATTCAATTCGAATTGGAGTTAAAGATTTTAAATTCGAATTCGATCCGACGATGTAATTAATCCAAACCAATCTAAATTCAAACATATTTAATTTTTGGATAGGATAAAATCGGAATGATGTTGAAATTTATTTATAAGTTATTATCATATATAAAACACGATATACATAACATTTAAATTTTAAATTGATTTATCTTTAACAAAATTATTATTTATAATTACAACTAAAAAAACCAAAAATAATAATAAATATGTTTGGATAATTATTAAATTATTATAAAAAATTAATATTTATAATTTAAAAAAATTAAAATAATAATTTAATATAATTATAACATGTATAATATATAATATAATAAATTATAAAATAAAATAACATTCATTTGATCTAGATAGAATTACAATAAATTGTAAAATCTATATCTGAATTGATTGCATATTTTATAACTTCAATTTAATTTAACTATAAAATATATTAATTAAATACAATTAGAATTACACAATCAAACAATATTTTGAATTTAAGTATATTAATAAAAATATTTGCTCACCATTAATGTTAAGGACTTATGCTACACGAATGCGCACTACCTAATACACTTAAAATCTTGAGAAGAAAAAGGTAATACAATCAAATTGTGCTACTGCCTAAGGCACTCGACAATTTCTCCATTTTTTTTTTTTTGGAAAATAAACTTTACTTTAATTTATTAAAATCGTTTCACAAATCTAATTACATAACATTTTACAAATATATTAATACACAAGCAATAATCTCCATAGTTTTAGGGACAATACTGACTTAATACTAGCATCGATCTTTAATTAGTTTCAATTTATTTATCTGATTGGTATTTATATTGCTTTCATCTTTTCAATAAATTCACATAAATTAATGTATTTAGTCTTTAAGTTATCAACAACTCTAATATAAAAACTATTAAATTAAAATCTAGATCTAGAATAAAAAACTTACCAAAAACATATCAGAAATTGTAATATAATGAGTCTGCGTAATAAATAAATCATCCTATTGTGGGTTTATTACGCCTAATAGAAAATCAAATAGAGTACAAAAAAAAAAAATCTACCGGAAGAGAGCACACTTTTATTAGAGAAATTTTTTCTCTCCGGTTATAATAAAAAAAATTAAGAAAGAAAAAGTAAATAAAAAAGATGACGCCTTAGGTTGGGTTTAATTTGATTTGAATTATAATAATAGGTTTTTCTCATCAAAATAATTTGTTTCCATTAATAGATATTAGATCCACATTTTTATTAAAAATAAAGATGAATTTATAAATTTTATAATTATTTTAAAAATAACACATAGATTTTATGTTTATTTTTTTTATAATAAATCAATATTTTATTATTAAAAAATGATCACACAAACACGACAAATAATCATTTATATATTTTTTATTTATTTAATTTTTCAATTATTTCAACTATAGTTTATCTAAGTTAAAAATTGTTTAATTAAAAATATATAAAAATAACTTTATTATTATGTCATCATTCTTTAATAAAAATATGAATAAACTATCACAAAAAATAATTATAGGACATGTTGCTATTAAAATGTAAGTTGTTCAACCATATTGATAAAACATGCTTTTAAATATGGTAAGACAATTTTTGTATGAAAAATATAATTATAAATAAGATATTTGTTGAAGTGTTATTTATTATATTTTGAATATACTTTTCAATAATCAGATTATTTTTTCTATATTTCTTATTAGATATTTCTTTTTCTCAAAGAAAAAATTATATTAATCTTAAATTGAATTATTTTGAAATATCATATTATCATATACTCCACAAACAATCAATAATTTTTTGTTACGTAATAGTGTTAAGTAGGAGTAAGAAATAATCTGATTAATATGTTTAAATTGAGAAATCTGATTCAATTCGATCTGTTAGATTCATATCAGATTAGATTGAGAAATTAGTAGTTGAATTGGATTAAAATTAAAAATTATATAATCTATTTGAATTTGGATCGGATTAGAATTGACAAATTTTATAATATGTTGTAATCTGATTCGGATCGAATTACTATTAAATTATAAATAAATACATATTTTATTAAATAATATGTTATATTTAAATATTATATATACCATAATTATATTAAATTACTATTTTGGTTCAAAAATAAATATAAATATTAAATTTTTATGATAGTTTAATAATTATCCAGATATATTTATTATTATTTTAATTTTTTTAATTGTAACTATAAATAATAAATTTTACTACTAAAACATTGATTTAAAATTAAAATGTTATGTATGTTAATAGTCAACGGTAGTAAATTTATTTCAACTCGCAACACATTGTGAGTTTTTTTTTAAACTATATAAAATAATATTACTAAGTTTAATAAAAAAAAATTCTAATAATATTGAATGTATTTTAGTTAACATAATTTATATGAATTTAATTAATTAAAATTTAATTTTAATAATATTTAATATAATTTTTTTTAAATTTAAAATAAAAATATAAATTAAATAAGATATTATTTTTGTGATTATAAAATTTAAATTTTTTTATATATATAAATATTATTTTCTCTATTTTTTTTAACCCAAGTTATTAGTGTTGTCTTACATTAAATTTGTTTACTAAATTACATGCTTCTGTCACCAATTTTATGTCATTAACATAAAGTATAAATATCATATCATCGTTTACTTTATAATCAAAGAATAATTTATGAAACCTCTTACTCAAAGTCTCCAACCCACTCATCTTCTTCTATTGCTTAAGCCTTCACCTCCTCACTAGTACAAAGGCTGCTGGAGCCTGGAGGAAGAATTGATTATCTCTCTTCTATAGTTTTTTTCTTTCCTTCCTCCTTTCTTTTTTCTTTTTCAATCTTTTTCTTTTTTCTTTCAAATCATTTTTAAAACTACTATAACCTAAGGTAGTGTTTGATTCACTGAAATAGAATATAAACCGAATTGATTCATTTCAATTTTATGTTTGATTGTGCTAAAAATTAGAAATATAATTGAATTAATTCCTAAATGAGAATTACTTCTCATCTCCTTAAGAATCCTGATTTCATTTTCATTTCAATTTTTTGTTCAAATTTTATTCGAATCCCAAATATAACCCTAAATCCTATTTAGAAAAATAATAATTTTAACCCTAAATATTAACTCCCAAACATAACCCTAAACATTATATCCTATATTCTACCCTAAACCCTATTTAGAAAAATAATAATTTTAACCTTAAACCCACGAATATAACCTATAACTTAAACCTTATAACCTATTCCCAAATCCTTAAATCCAAAATCTAAAACATCAAAACCTTAAATCTTATTTAGGAAAAAAAATTAATAATATATTTTATTTTAATAATAATTATTTAGAAAAATAACGATTTTAATAATGTATTTTGTCTGACGAAAAAATAATAATTAAATGATATTATTTAAATTTTATTGAATATAAATGTATTAAGATAATATACAGTGTTTTTAATTTTATTTCAATTGTAAACAAGATACTGTAATACTGATTCTTTTTTTTAATTTTAGTGATTAAACCAAACAATATTGTTTTCTTTCTATTTTATCTTCGTTTTAATTATATTTTGTGAATCAAACGTTACTTAAATTCTTTCAAACGGTCCTAAATATATGAAAGAACGAGTAAAATGGATGATTATATGTGTATTTATTATTTTTTATTAATTAGATAATTTTTTATATTTTTTATTAAATATTTATATTTAAAAAAATGTATATTAATTTTAATTTTAATTTATCTAAAGTATTAGATAAATACATCCTCTGACAACTCTATTCTGTCGGGGTTCACAAACTCAAAAACGCTTTAGAACCATTGGTTTTGGGTTGTTTTTTCGCTTATTATTTCATTACTAAACTTTTGGATATTTACTATTTAGTACGGTCGCTACACTTATATTTCATCGCTCTCGTCATCTTTGATTCTTTCATGCAACTTGTATGTTTTTGAAGCAATTTGTTTTTTTAAATATTATTTTAACTATACAGTATAATTTTCCTATATATATAAAAATTTATTTTTAAATTTTTCTTTAATTTATATTAATTTAAATAAATATATGTACGATCATTTATACACCAATCATTTATATACCAAAAAAAATGTACGATCTTTATTTTCCTCGTATACCATCTCAAAATATTGTTGTCTTTTATATATAAATCATAATTATCTTGAAAAAATAAAATAAAAATAAAAATATTTATGGAATAACAGGGAGCTCTTAGGACGTAATAAGAGTGTCCAAAAATCAGATCGAACGATTTTATAAATTAAATGATCTAATCCGATTATATTAATTTTTAAACCAGTTGGATCGGACCGGTTTAATAATATATTAAATATTTCTTATTATTTCTCAGAAATCATTGATTAAATTTTTCATATTTTAATTAAAAGTATATCATTAGATGTATTATATTTATGTATTATTAACGAGATTAAACCGTTTACTTTAATATTTTTAATAATCAAACAGTCTAATTCGGTTAAATTTTTTTTACTCAAAACAAACCAAACCGAACCATGGACACTCTTAAGACGTAGAAGCTTAAGGCAACATATTTTTATATTAAAATAATACAAATAAATTATATTTATTTTTATATTTAATAATTTATCTAGGTATATATATATATAATGTAATTAAAAAATAAATGATATATTATTAAATATATTAAATTAAACTTTAATAAAAAGTAATATAATGAATAAATCTAATCAAAAAAGTTATAATTTGCTTTTGAATTGTATAGTGATTATTACTTTGAGTAAAACATAAACTTAAAATAATGGAAGAATACTTTTCAAGAATAAAAAAAAATTACATCGTGATTAAGATTGATCACGATGAAACAATACATCAATAAAAAGTTAATCTGATTTGACCTTGTAATCTAAATAATTTAATATCATGATGTATTTATAATAATAATCAATAGTAAAATAAAAATATCAGTACAAACTAAAAAGTAATCCATCTTAAAAGTCAAATCTTTGTAAAATTCTATATCTAAATAGTTATAATATTAAAAGAATTTTATAATATATTTATATAGTATAAAATATTAAAATTAATTATTTTTATATATATGTATAGCAGTGACAATACGAGCCCCGCTATCCACATTCTAGAATACAACATGTGGTGGCAATAATGTGATTTTAGACATATTTGTGTTACCTTTTCATATTAATTATATATCTAATTGTATTTATATTATCATGTTACTTAATAGTAAAAGAAATTATTTTTTTATTGTATATTATAAAAAATAGTAATATATTTAAAAAAATTAATAATTTAATAATATAGTTATATAATATAAAATATTAAAATTAATTGTTTATATATATTCTAGAATACAACATGCGGTGACAATAATGTGGTTTTAGACGTATTTGTGTTACCTTTTCATATTAATTATATATCAAATTGTATTTATATTTTCGTGTTACTTAATAGTAAAAGAAATTATCATTTGATTGTATATTATAAAAAATAGCAATATATTTAAGAAAAAAAATTAATTAATTAAAGTTAAATTTTATTCATTATATTATATATGTGGTATCAGATATTATATCTATAATATATATAAAAAGAGTCAGTCTTACGCATTTAATTGTTGTTCGTGGTAATCATGCTTAATTTACCCTTTTTGTTAAGTATTATAATATCCCATTTTTATTATAATATAAAAATATAGGTTTTAAAGCATAAATTTATATAATAATAATATTCAAATGATATATTATAATAATATTAATACTTTAAAAAATTTATGCGATACTTTATATTTACTAGTATATTTAAATTATCATTTTTTAATAAAAATACACATTATAATAATATCAAAATTATGAATTGTGATAATACTAAGATTTCAACTTATGTTTTTGTAGGTGGTATTTTATCCTTATTAAATTCAGATAAGTTTTTTTAAAAAAATTAATAAATCTAAAAAATTAGATTTTTAAAATATCATTTGCGTAAAATTTAAATTTTTAAAGCATTATTTATACACAATAATAATATCAAGATTTAAATTTATATTATGAATTTTAAAAATTAGATTTTTAAATATAATTTGAATAATAATAATACAAAGACTTAAATTTATGTTTTTGAGTGTGACACTCTACACTTACAACTAGACTACAAAATTATGACTAAATATTTTGAAGTTAATAAATTTAAAAATTTTATTTTTAAAGTATCGTTGGTATATAATGAAAATATAAACACTCTTTCCATTCATATAATGAATTTATAAAATTAAATTTTTAAATATAATGCGTATAATTTATAAAACTTAAATTTCTATATATATAATATCCTCAAGAATTATTTTTAGAACATACAATAATTTTTTTTAGATATTAATCAAATAAAAATAGTAGTTTAATCATTATAAATTTGATTTTTAACATCTATTAAGAATTAATAATAGTTTAGTTGATGCCTTAACTAGAAAATTATCCCCACTAACAATTTTTTCAATGGCAGGAAAGATAGACAATTTTGACATAGAGATCAAGATCAAAGAAAATGAAATAAAAGTTCTAAAAGATCAATTAGAGATTTTATATCTCAAAAAATTACTCTTACTTGAAAAATATGAAGAGTTCAATACTCCAACAAAAAAAAAAGAGATTAAAATCTCAAAGGAAAAAAATAAAACCTCATAATTAATCAAAAGAGAAAAAGAGTAATTCTTTAAAAACTTTATGGTGAAAAAGAGCTCAAAGAAAAGAACCAAAAAGAAAAAGAAAAGTGTTATCTTATCTACAATAAACCAACCTTACAAATGTATAAGTCATGACCAGAAGCAACTAGAGCAATAATTGGATTCTCTAGTATAATACATAAAATATTAACTAATATGATTGAAGCATAAGAAAGTTTTGTTAATTACAAAACCCCTAAGTTTCTCAAACTTAGTGATGTAGTAGCCAGCTTAGAAGGCAACTATATACAAGCTTTTAAAAACCAAACAATTATAAAAGAAAAGATAACGAAGCTAGGAAAATACCAAGATCGATAATTTTTAGGAAAATAGATAATACATTTCTTATGCCTGAAGAAGAAAAAGAAAACCAAAGAAACATAAAACCAAACCAATGACTAAAACTTTATAATTTAGTAAGAAAATTAAGAAAAAATCAACTTAATAGCATGAAATTCTTCACAATAGAAAAAAGTTCATATATTAGGAAGAAAACTAATCACATACAGTAGATTTAATATTACCAAATGAGCAGATCAAAACTTGTTTACTAATTTTTTTTATTGTGTATTGATTGAAAATATTTACTCAAGTAACAATTTAATGTAATTAAATTATTTTTCTTACAATTTTAAAAAAGTCATTAAAATTTGTAGGAAAAGAGTAAAAGCAAATAATCGCATAATATTTTTAAGATTTTTCAGTTTCATAATGAATTTGTATAGAAAAAATCTTATCAGCCTTTATCATTTTATTAAAATAGGAATGAAATCCTCAATAAAAATAGTAGACATACTTAGGGTTCTACTAGAAAAATAGTTTGATTAAAAAGCTCTTATGAAACAAAGAAAATAGGAAAAGCCTATATAATTAGGATAAATTACTCTACAAGCAAGATTATAATGATCTCACATGGTAACTTGAATATATTCAAGAAGATATTGAGAAAATTCTCAATTATGAAGTACCATTTAATTGTAATGAATTTGATGTAACTGAAGGAACCAAACAAGAATTTTTCCTACTAACAAAAAAGCAAATTAAAGACGATAAATGCATTTATTGTATAAAGAACAGAGAGAGATTCACATCTCTAATATAAAAAGAAAATATGTTAGTAAGTGAATTTATTTAATAAGTGTCCGCGTGTTTTCATTTTAGAGAATGAAGGAAGAGAAAAAAATAAGTGATAATTCTTATCCTTTCACGTATCTTTAGGATAAATATGTAAAATAATTGCTCTTATGTTTATAAGAGGGCTCTTGTATAATAAAGAAGTGCACAACAAGTTCTAACCATAAAAACTAAACATTCATCTCTTATTAGAAAATGTCTACGTAAACTCTTATGGAGTAAATTAGCATAAAATTAAAGTTGTAATAATCTTACTTTCTTAATAAATAAAAGTTTTTTTTTTATCAAAACTCATATCTTTCTTATATCTTAAATATAAGTATGAATCCTATTCTTAGTTGAAAGCAATTCCCAATCTATAAAGCGAGGTTTTTAACAAGATAACTAAAAATTATATATAAATTAGCGAAAGATAGAGATGAATCTATATTCATTAAAACAATGTAAGATTAGATAAAATTCTAGATTTTGTTTGTTCTATAAAATATTTATTTGTTAAGAATTCAAAAACTAAAAAATTAATCAATATTTATTAAATAAAAAAAATTAATTAGAGAAAAAATATTTGATATCGGTGCCATAGGGAAGAAAATACATCATTAAGTAAAAAGTTAACATCATTAATTTTCAAAAACATTAATGATATTAACTTAAAATTCAAAGATATTGAAGTTCTTTTTACAAAAATCAATGATATATATGAAGATATGATAAAAGTTAAGAACATCGGTGATATTTTTTCATGATTTAATGACGTTATAAGAACTTTATTTTGAATGGTAAAATAATATATTTTTTATTTATCTTTTCTTCGCAAATATTCTTAATATCCTTAAAATATTAATTAAATAATAATATTTTAATCTATATTATATATAAAACTCTAAAATATTTTTTTATATCAAAAGTTATGATATAATTACGATTAATGTGCCAACAATAATAATATAATATAATTTTTATATTTTAATTAATTATTACATCAATTATGATTATACATATTACTTGTAGTAAATATAGTTTTTTAAAAATCTAAATCATACTTAAAATAATTTTAAAAATATCTTTATATTTTAAAATAAATACATATCTTACCTATATGCCAATGACGTTCTAACGTTTATGCTACTTTGGTATTAAGATAGAAATCAAGAAACTTGAAAATATGAATATTAAAAAGCCACTAAAAAAACGTCTTGCCCGCATATTTTATATTTTATATTAAAGTAAAAATATTTAACCTAACAATTTCAAATAAATAGAATTTTACAAGGAGTGTACTTTCATGATATATACGCTATATATTAAGAAGTTTAGCATTGGCTCAAATAATAACACATAATTTAAACACAGTTTCGAAATATGTATACTTTCTATTAAAAAGTTTTCATAATAATATATATGAATTTAAAATATTTATTTTATAATAAATGTATTTTTATAATTAATTTGAAAACTTAAAATATTTTTTTTATATTTCAATGTATCGTAGAAATTAACAAAAGGTAAATTAAAGGAAACATAATAATTCGCGTGCAACAAGTATTTTAACTATCTTTAATAAATAGTCTCCTTTTTATTTTATTTTTTACATGAAAGCAAAGGAACTGATAATTTTTTTAGCAAAGAATATTATTACAACCACCAAATAAGGATTAGAAGCTTAAGATCAATGACTTGGCTGTTTAGAACAGTCGAAAAATATAAACTTTAGTCTCAATCCAGACGAGTTGATTTATCGAAACTTATGAGCAAATAATTAATTACACATTGCATATTGGTTTTGATTTGATTTTTTTACTTCTCAAAATGTGTTTTGATTCCCAATATTTATTGATTCAAAATTAGGTGAATAGTTTTTTAAATTGATTGAGGGAAAAAAGAAGAAGTGAGGAAATTGAGAATAAAAGAAAGAGAGATAAATATATCTTTTTTCTTTCCATTTTTATTTATTTTAATATTTTTTTAAAATACGTTTTTAATTAGTAATTACTATATTTCTTATAATATTTTATTTTCTAAATCTTGCTATTTAATTTTGTACAAATATGGGTAGCATTGATATATATATTTTAATAGACAAAATTTAACTAATAAATGTAAATGATATTTTAAAAATAAATTTTTCAAGAAAACATTTCTTATTATGTAAGATTTTTAAAGACTAGTTTTGTTGACTTGATGAGTATATGGTAATATTAATTATCAATTTAAATTTAATAAGTATGTAATAATATCAATAGTTAAATAATAATTGTTATTGTTTTAAAAAAATATTTAAATATAAATATTATTTTAATTTGATGAAATTAATGTTAAAGTTTTGTAAAAATGTTTTTACATATACACTTGAAATAAATAGTTAACTAATATAATTTAAATATGAGTAATTTGATACGATATTTATAAAATTTGTATAATTTATTTAATAAATAAATCAAATATAATAAGATAATATAAATAAATTTAACACAATAAATATAACTTGATCAAATTTAATTAATAATTTTTTTTATAAATTTTTTTACTTAAAAGTAATGGCAATATGTTGATTATTATTTTCTTCGATAGGATAAATACATTATTAGTTCAACTATGAATTGTTCTCTTTAATAAATGAAAAACCATAAATCAAATAAATTATCTTCCTTAAAAATTAAAATAATTATCAAATGTTAATTATATAAAAACAATATATAATAAAAATAGGAAAACAATAATTCATAAATGATATTTATTATTATAATATTTTAACATTTATTAGTGTAAAAAAACATAAAAACAAAAAAAAAGTCAAGAAATTAAGGATATTATTGTATTTTTAAAGAACAAGATCTTCCACTACTTTTGAGTCTTTTATTATAGAAGATTTTTGTTGTTACGGGCATTGCTCATAGTAAATAATATTTAGAATTATTTTTGAAGATTAATTAAACTTTGAGAATATTATTTATTTATTTAAAAAATTTGAAAGTATTTACGAAGATATAATAAACCTCAAAGTATTGTTGATTTTTTTTAAAATAATATATTTTTCTTAAATTAGAAGGGTTATTTGTGTAATTTTCAATTTTTTCATTAGAAAAAAACTAGTGTAAAATTTAAGTATAATTTTAAATTTAAAAAATATTGTTATATATTCACTTGTTTATTATTTATATGATGTATTAAATAATAAATTATTACAGGGTGAAAAAACACAGGTCGGTACTTGAGTTTTTATTTGAATAGCTTAAATTTTTAAATTTTTTAAGGCATATGATATATCAATTACCCATTTATTTAATTGATTTTATTTTTAACATCATCAATAATAAAAATATATTCATTTTTTTATTATATTAAAAATATGTATTCATTGATGTTGTAAAAAAATAAAATATATTCTATTCTTTTTTTAAATGGATTAAAAATAAATTTTAATGTAAAAAATAAGTTATGACCTATCATATATTTTATATATTTAAATTTTAATCAATACATTTTAAGATAAATTAAATAATATATTTGTAAAAATAATAATAAGGGTATTTTTAAAAACAAAAAAACAATTAGAAGATTATATATATTTTTGCTAACCATTTTTATTTATTTATTTATTTTAAAAGTTAAAACCAAGACAGATACCCCTTCTAAATTTGAGCCAAAATTTCATCAATTTTTATGAGACTACTTTTTTTCACGTGTATATTTAAATTTAATAAATATATAATAATATTAATTATTAAATAATAATAGTTATTTTAAATATTATTTATTTTATAAAATAAAAAACAAAAGTATTTAAATAAAAAAATTTAAGTTGCTGAAAAATTAATATTGAATTTTTTATAAAATGATTTTCATAAATACTTTTTAAAATAAATAAATAATTTATTTATTATTTTAATAATAAATAATATATAATAATTATTTTATAAATAATAATAATATGATAAAAATATGAGTTATTTGTAATGACGTTGACGATACGTATATAATTTTATTTAATAAATAAGTTAAATATTTAATTAATGTTTTTAATATTTAAAAAGTTAATTCTATATGAACATGATAGAAATTATTTAATTGAATTTAATAATTATTTTTTATTTAAAAATAATTTTATTTGTTGATTATTTTTTTTATAAATAATATGAGATATAATATGATTTTGGCAATTTTTTTTAATAAAATATAATCCTTATGAGTGAATCTATCGAACCAGATCAATTCATTAAATGAGTAATTATGTACGATATAAATAATTACTCTTAATGTGATTAAAAAATTACATTATTCAAAATAAAATTATTAAAATAACTAGTATAAAAGTATATTTATTAAGATAATTTTGAATTAAAAAAAAATAAAACAAAACAAAACATGGTTGTCTAACGAACTAATATAATTAAAATATTAAAATAACTATGTATAAAAAATATATTTATTATATGTAGATTTTGGTATTAAAAAAACCAACTTTAAAAAAAATGTAGTCACCAATTAAATATTCACGCTTTTTCATAAATGAATTAATCAAACTAAATATATTTATAAAATATATAATCATGAATTATATGAATTAAGGGTGAATACTTTTGTTATTTTTAAAATAATTAAGTTGTTATGTTATGATACAGGAGTACAAATTATCAAATTTTATATTTTTTTATTATATTTTTTTATCAAATTTATAATCATTACTATACATTACTAAAACAATCCGTTGAAAAGAAAAAAATAAAGAATTTAATAATTTTTTATTTTGTTCTCACTTAGAAAAAGAAAAACTAAACTACTAAAATATAATAAATAGATTAAATTATTTTTCTTGAGATAATTAAAGATTTGTGCTATGAATCATCCTTAAAATAATTACATAAAACAAAATAAAAATACCAAAAATTATTTATAAAAAAAATATATTTACTATATATTATTGATATAAAAAAACTAACAAAAAAAAAATTGCATCTTCGATCAAATCAACATAATTAAAAAACCATAATAATTATTTATAAAAATTATATTTATTATATAAATATTTTAATATTTATTAATATTTAAACCAAAAAGTACATAAAAAACAAAAACAAAAACAAAAACAAAAACAAAAAGAAGAGCAAAATTTGGTGGTCGACCATACATTCACGCTCTATATGTATAGATTTCCAGGGTTGGTGTGAAACCCATTTTGATTTATCTTTAACTCTGCCTTTTCTACAGTATTTAGGTTTGAATTATAAAAAAAGAAATCCAAAGAATTTCAAAGCTGTGTTCTTCACGTCAAACTTCAACACCAATTTCACACATTCATTGCAGAAAATGGGTTGCTGTGGCAGCAAGAACAATGCATTTAAGCCTGCTTCTCGTAGTGGGTATCAACAAATGTACCGGCTATCACCACCCAATCCTCAAACCCAGGAAGATTCCACTCTGCAAACTCATGACACACCAACCAAACCCCAACCCCAATCCCAATCGCAGTTACAGCCTCAGCCTCAGCCTCATCCTCTTCAACAAAAGCTAAGCCCTGCTTCTCTAAACCATGTACCTCGAAATGCCATTCTGAGCAGGCCCTTTGAAGATATTAGGAAATACTACACTCTTGGGAAAGAACTGGGCAGAGGCCAATTTGGTATCACCTACTTCTGTACTGAATCCTCAACAGGACGGGCTTATGCCTGCAAATCCATATTGAAGAGGAAACTTGTCAGTAAAGGTGACAGAGATAATGTTAAGAGAGAGATTCAGATGATGCAACATTTATCTGGGCAACCAAATATTGTAGAATTTAAAGGAACTTTTGAGGATAGGTACTCAGTTCATCTTGTAATGGAACTCTGTGCTGGGCAAGAACTTTTTGATCGGATAACTGCTAAGGGCCATTACTCAGAGAAAGCTGCTGCTGAACTGTGCCGGGCCATTGTCAATACTGTTCATGTTTGCCATTTTATGGGTGTTATACATCGTGATCTCAAGCCTGAGAATTTCTTGTTTTCTAGCAAGGATGAAGATGCTATGCTCAAGGCTGCTGATTTTGGGTTGTCTGTTTTCGTTGAGGAAGGTGATTAACTGATTTCCAAAGATTCATTTGGAGTGTGATTTATCATTTTGTTGAATGATTTTAGATCACCTCATCGTATAGGTTTAGTTTCCATTTGGCTGACCCCTAATTATAGTCTCCATTTTAAGTCCTATTGATATCATTGACCATCATCAAAGAAAAGGAAATTCATTAGTTGTAACAAGACTCATTTGATACTAATATTTCTCTGCAATTCGTAATTTCTATAGTCTGGCTAGAGGGTAAATTCATATTGTTCCACCATGGATATTTCCAAAAACTAATTCTATGGCTATTTCCCACATTTAAGTCTAGTATGACAAATGAAGTCTTGATAACCTTGGGCAATGGCTTTCCGGGGACAATTAGAATTCATTTTCCTCTACATTGTCATTTGTATTTGACTTTAATTCAGAGAAGGAACATTGATCCATTTTCTTAACGATGAGTATGGATTCAAATTTTTACTGCTGTTTTCTTTGTATCATCTTAGGGAAGATGTACCATGATTTAGTAGGCAGTGCATATTACGTAGCTCCTGAAGTATTACACCACAGTTATGGGAAGGAAATAGATGTTTGGAGTGCAGGAGTTATTCTGTATATTCTACTTAGTGGTGTGCCTCCTTTTTGGGCTGGTAAGTTACAGGAAAAATATCATTTATAGGACTTCCTCTTCAGTCTTCTCTTCGTAGACTTTTAGTTTTGAAAAGAAGAAAAAGGTACATTTACACTTAGTTTTGTTGTATGCTTGTAATGCAGAAACCGAGAAGGGAATATTTGATGCCATACTGGAAGGGTATATTGACTTTCAGAGTCAACCATGGCCATTAATATCTGATAGTGCCAAAGATTTAGTAAGAAAGATGCTGATCCAAGACCCCAAAAAGCGAATCACTGCTGCAGAAGTTCTTGGTATCAAACCTTGACTGATTTTAGCCCTTCTTATTCCTTTCATGATCACTTTGAATGTGCTATGTTGAGCCTTATGTTTTCCTTCTGTATATCACATTTCTTTTTATTTGAAGCAATCAAATGACATTTAGCTCTTCTGAATCTTCGGATGGTATTTTATGTGTTACTCATCGGTGATCAGGCAAAATGATTGACATAATTTGGTTGTGTTGTCCCTAATTTGTATCTTCCATTTGCATTATCACCTGTCCTGTCAATTGACATTTGATGTTTGGCATGTTAAGAGCACCCCTGGCTTAGAGAAGGTGGAGAAGCATCGGACAAACCAATAGATAGTGCAGTTCTCTCCAGGATGAAGCAATTTAAGGCAATGAACAAGCTCAAAAAACTTGTTTTGAAGGTAAGAACACGAGTATTAACTTCATCGAAATTGCTTTCAGCTGCAACTTTATCTCATTTCTCAGCAATCAGCTGTATTTTGAAGTTTTATTTTCAAAAACTGGTTCACAACTTCCCCTAGGTAATTGCTGAACATCTTTCTGAAGAAGAAATAAAAGGTCTAAAAACTATGTTCATCAACATGGACACTGACCAGAGTGGCACTATCACCTATGAAGAACTGAAAATTGGATTGACTAGTATTGGCTCACAGTTATCGGAGGTTGAAGTCAAGCAACTCATGGAAGCAGTAAGTAATTGAACAGCAAAAGCACTTATGTTTTTGTAAGTTCTAAATTAGATATCTAACAACCTAGAGGTGTGGATTAATTTTTTAAAAAATTATAAATTTCAAATTAATAAATTAATCATAGTGACAAAACATGTAATCACGTATAAAATAAATGCGAAAAATAAATAAATAATATGCGATATTTAGGTAGAAAGAATCTATGCTACAATAATGATCTAAGAGGAAAACCATCGATCCTCGTACCACCTAACTTATTCACTATAAAAGATAACATTCAGTATAAAACAGTTCTTAGATTACCTTTCACAAATAAAATCTTATTATACTCTACTAGCAAACCATCTCTCTTTTTCATAGTATTCCAAGATAGTGTGTTTAAGTCAAAGTTTCGATAAATTCGAGTCATATGAATTACTAAACATGTCAACTTTATTACCTAAAACATCGGTAAATATAACAAAAATGTAAATTGTCTTAGAACGGATTTAATAATGAATAATCTTAAATAAAAGATTCAAAACATATTTTATAAATCAAATTAACTAGCAAATCCTACAACAATCAATTAAGTTCAAATTTAATAAAAATAATGTATTGAAAATTGATAATTAAATCATTGAATTATTAACTCACAGATATTTAATTGATACAAGCATGAAAAAATCCTAGTCATGAAAAAGCTATATGAACATGAAAGAGTGGAATAAATTTCCTAGATGCATAAGAATATGGAGAAACCTTAATGAAAAACGTCACAATATGATGTGGCATTTAAAAGAGTGGTTGTTAAGAGTTAACTAGGCTTAAAAAATAAGAAATATAGAGTTGAAATATCAAAAATAAGTTAGAATGATCGATCCCTAATTGATAAAGTTATGCTTAAGAGAAGTAGGATCGATCCCTCCATGAAACAGACAAATCTCTCTATCTTAAAATGTACGTAATTTTTTATATATTTATTGGAATCACTCCGAAAGAAAACCTATATAAAGTGTATGTGAAGGGGAATTTTTACCTTAAATGGAGTGCTTATGATGCTTTAACAATGGAGCAACTGGAAAACATTTGAAACAAATAAGATCGATGTGAACCATTTCTAAATATTATACAACTGTATTTTTCAACCAAATTATCAATTACTCGTGTACCTCTCACTTTTAATATTGGCTATAACCTCTAGTACTCTGATTCATGTATGAAATTGATTTTAGGCTGATGTGGATGGAAATGGAACAATTGACTACATCGAATTTATATCTGCTACAATGCACAGATACAGATTTGAAAGAGATGAGCACCTTTATAAAGCGTTTCAGTACTTTGATAAGGATAACAGTGGGTGAGTCACAACTTTCTATATGTTAACGCTTGTAGTCCATCTCTTACTGGAAAATGACTTTTCATCAAACTTTAATACTTGATTCTTTGGAAGTTTAGAGAATTTTTCTTTGTTGTACTAAAATATCATCCTATGAGACCATATCATTTGTATTCTGAAAGTATTTGAGTTCTCTGTCATTTTCAATAAATAATCTAACTTGTTAAAAATTCGTTGAAATAACGCATAGAAGTCTTTCTCATAAAGAAGTAAATAAGTAGTTATGAGTTTGAATGACGGCTTGGCTTATTATTTATCTTGTGCTTGATATGCATTATTTTGATCTTAAAATTAGGAACTTTGTCCCATCAAATTTTTGAATCCAAAGATCCAGTAGCTGTTGATAGTTAATGTTTAATATCATTAAGCTCTAAAAGAAAGCTTAAGTTCAGCTTGAAAATTTCTTGACAGCTTTATCACAAGAGACGAGTTGGAGACTGCTATGAAAGAGCACGGAACGGGCGATGAAGGCAGTATTAAAGAAATAATGTCAGAGGTCGATACTAATAATGTAAGTTTTTTTTTGGTTGTGAAAATTCCTGAAATCTATTAGAGTCAAGATGGTACTGAACTACTGATACTAATTCAACAATAGGATGGAAGAATCAACTATGAAGAGTTCTGCGCAATGATGAGAAGCGGGAATCCACAACAAGGAATCCCTATCAATCCCATGAATAAGCGAGTCTTAGTCTAATCAGAGTGCATGATATCAAAGTGGGTGAAGCTTGGTCTGGAGGCTGCGTCGTTGGAGTCTTATTTCCATCAGATATGTGACAACCAGCCATTTTGACTTTCCCTTTTTGTTGCCTCCAACCCAAATATGCTTAATATATGCACAGTTCAGGAATTCGAAGTTGGAGATTTCGGATCACTTGACCACAAAAGTATTGTTACTGTACTTATCTAGTTTTTAGTGGTTCCATTATTTATGTTCTTATTGATTTTAATGTTTGCTCATTAGCTTGAATGTGAATTTTTATATGTGGGATTGTTGAGGAATAATTGAAAGGTTGCTTTTACACACAGTTCTTCTCACCTATTAATGTATTATATATCATCCAGACTTTACTACTTTACTAATATCATGATTCTATTGCTAATATTTGTTTTATTTATATTTTTCAAGTGATACCTTAATAATAACCTCATTTAAAGAAAATATCAATTTTATGTAATTTTTACGTGTGATTAACAAATATGCTTTTAATGAAAGGTATTTATGGAATATTTGCTTTTCCTCACCCATTGGCTATTTGTAGCTATTTTTTGTCCATTTTGGTCTCCTGCACATTGGATAGCTTCTTCATTTAATTTTCATTATTTTTAATAATGTAGTAGAGATTACTTATGGAAACAAAACAACCCATTTTAATTTATTCAATATTATACTATTTATGCTTAAATTATTTAAAAATTAGAAATTATATATTGATAAAAGTTATTGCATATGTTTAGTGTTGCAACTGTTTAAGCTTAAAAAATGCTTTAAAAAAATGTTTAAAAAACAAAAATTACATATATTTAAAATTACTGCATCTTAATTTATACTTAAATTGTTTGAGTTTAAAAAAACAGTTTACTGTTTAAAAAATAGAAACTTTATATTGAAATATAAAAACAAAATAAAAAAAATTGATAAATAAATATTTAAACACCCATTTGATTAGATATTCTTGCAATTCAATGTTTTGGATTAAAGTGAGTTATATGTTTATTTGATTGAAGTGACGAACATTGCATCCTAATATCACATGTGTATCTCTACATATGTGAAAAATTCACAATTAAATGAAAAATTGTATCAAATTAATACATTTTTTATATTAGATTTCATTAAGATATCATTTAAAAAATATGGATAAAAAATGTACAAAAAATAGAATTATGGTACTACTAAGATAGTAAAACCTATCATACCCTTGAAAATTAATATTTGGTTGTGTTTCTTTAACATTGACCCATACATGACTATTGATTTTATGATGGGTTACCTTCTAGTTGAAGTAGAGGAAAAGATTAAAAATTTAAATGTCCAAACCATTAAATATCAATTGAACTTAAATAAGATGTTAGACTTGAGTTTGTTATAAGCTCCTTAAATGATTGCTATAAGTTCATTAGAATTATGTTAACATATTGTTAGTACACAAGTGAGGTTGTTAGCATTGTTAATCGTGTGTTCACACTATGCATTCACACTGTAACATTTCTACAATAGCCTATATAAAGGTTTGTACACAATACATCTAATATACATACAATTTTTGATCATCTCTAAGTTTGTACACTTATCTTCTTCCTTTTCTCTCCTCTTTATGGTTATTCCAACTATCATGATATAGAGCCTTAGCTCCTACTATGGCTTCACCACCATCATCTATTCACTCCCTAGCTTTGCAAATCCTATGATTCCTAAGATCAATTCTAATAATCAAACATCACAACAAAATAACAATGGATGTTCATTATTTACACAACTTCAACCTTAGTTATCGATGTACTTGATTAATCCTAATTGTTTTGTTAAACTAAATAAAGCAAATTATCTCATATGGAGGGAAAAACTTCGAAAATTATTACATTTTATGGTTTTCAATCTTCGATAGATGAAATAATAAAAGTACTTACTCGTTTCTACAATAAACATGCTTCAGTTCTTAATGATAATGGTGAAATATGAATCTATGAAGTAATTCAATAAAACTTGGAATACAATGTATGAGATAAACAAGATAATGCAGTTAAGATATGAGTTAATTCTTTAATTGTAATTGGTTTTTTAAACATCTAATTAGTAAAACAACATCAAAGAGTTATTGGACTGTTCTTGCAAAATTGTTTAATAATGATTCTCAAACCAAAAGCCTTTCTTATTTGAATTTTGCCTAAACCCTCTTCAATTAGAGAAACTTTACTCATCCTTGAATGAAAACATGCAATAAAATGTGAGTATGACTCTTTGATTCAAAATGGTACTTGGGAGTTAGTTTCTCCATCTAAAGGCACCAAAATTATAAGCAATAAATGGGTTTTTCACACCAAGCTCAAAGTTGATAGGTTAATAGACAAGTATAAATATAAGGTAGTTGCCAAGGGTCTTTAGCAAAGAAAATGCTTAGATTATATAGAATCATTTTTCCTTAGTTTTAAAACCAACCACTATTCAAGTTGTATTGAGTTTATCTCTTTCTTAAGGCTGGCCTATATATCAATTAGATGTTAATACAACTTTTCTTAATGAAGATATTGTTGAAAAAATCTACATGTCACATCCTTTGTTTTGAGAACGAGTAGTTTCCTACACATGTGTGCAGACCAAAGAAAACCAATTATGGCCTTAAACAAGCTCTATAAGCTTTGCACCTCAAGTTGAGTGGTTGTTTAATGGATTGGGGATTTGTATGTTCCAATTTAGATGCATCTATAATGATTTATAGCAAAAATGAGATATTTATGGTGCTTCTCATTTACGTTAATGATATGATTATAACATGAAACATTGTTGATTTCATTAGTGACTTAATTGTTAGGTTGAATTCAATGTTTTCTCTTAAAGATTTAGGTGAGTTAAGTTTCTTCTTGGGATTAGAAGTTACAAAGACTATTGAAGGACTTTATTTGAGCCAAAACAAGTACATCAAAGATTTTTTGGACAAAGTCCAATTAAATGACTCAAAATAAGTCTCCATACCTATATAGTATGGCCAAGCTCTCACCAAGCAAGATGGACAACCAATGACTGACGCCACTTTGTATCGTACATTAATTAGTGCCTTACAATACTGTACTTTAAAAAGGTTAAAAATAAGTTATTGTAATGAACAAATTATGTCAATATTTACATAAGTCAATTAAGGCTCATTGGGTGGCTGCAAAAATATTGTTAAGATATCTTAAAGTAAACACTTAACCATAGGCTAATGATATACAAATATCAGTTTCTATCAATCATAACTTACATAGATGTAGATTAGGCCTCTTGTCATGATGATAGGAGATAACATGTGATTATTATGTATAACTTATCCATTTACTATTGTCATGGCATTTAGGAAAAAAAAAGTTATTGCAAGTTCATCAACTAAAGCTAAGTTTAGAGCCCTTGTACATATACTGTGTGAAGTGGTTTGGATATAGAAACTGTTGGTTGAATTGAAGGTGACTTTGTAGGACACTCTAATCATTTATTGTGATAACATCGACCCATATTATCTTGCCAAGAACCTTGTATTTCATGCACTTACTAAACATATAAAAATCGATTTTCATTTTATTAGAGAGAAACTAATGACTGATTTGATCCAAATTAAGTATACACCTACCTAAGAACAAATTGCTAATATTATAATAAAAGCTCTTCCCAATAGTAGGTAATGAGTTAAGAACTAAGCACATAGTCATGACTAGACCATGAGTTTACGAGTAGCTGTTAGACTTTGACTTTGTTGCAAGCTCCTTAGATGATTGTTGTGAACTCATTAAATTTTTTTTATTAGTTCACATGTGAAGTTGTTAGCATCATTAAACGTGTGTTCACACTATGCATTCACACTATAACATTTCTACAACAACCTATATAAAGGCTTGTCCACAATACATCTAATATACATACAATTCTTGATTATTTTTAATTCTCTACACTCATCTTATTCCTTTCCTATCCTCTTTATAGTTGTTTTAACAATCATAAGACTAATGATTTTATGCACATATCTTGTAAATTTCACATCTATTTCAAACTTATGTTGAAACTCTGTTAACTTTGAATAAAATATGTTTAAACTTGTAACTTTTAAGTTATAGTTCAGTTAATGTACCTAATTATATACCATCAAACTTTATCATAGTCACCTTATAATGAAAGAATAAAAAAATGTTAAGCTACATCGATTTAACGAATAGTATAGTAAAGTTTGTTGGAAAGATTACACTACTTTTTGATCTCATAATCTCACCCTTAGGGCTTGTTAATGGGTTAATTTGAGATAAAATAATGAGGGCTCTTGCAAACTCGTTAAATAAATGGTTTTTATTCTTTATCATTTTTGGCTTAGTACTCTTGTCTATAGCTTATCAACAATCCTTGGTTGTTCAATATGTTTATAGATAAATATTTTAACAATGTATAATTAAAATTATGGTTATTTATAAAAATTTAGTGGTTTTTTTCAAAAAATAATCGTAACAAATAAGGCGTGGAATGAATATGGTTATTAAATACTTAAATTGTGGTTAATCAAAATCAAACGTATACTAATATTATTTTTTATATACATATAATTATATAAAAAAATATACTTTTAATAATAAAACATACAATACTTGAAATAATTAGATTGAATTTTATTTCTTCTTACTTTTTTATATTTTTTAATTTATTTAGAAACATGTGATAAATAATTAAAAGATGAAAATTAATGTCAATATTTTAAATAATATAATAGAGTAAGAATTATGTTAATATTTATTTTTTAACACTAAATATATTTTTGAATAAATATTAAAAAATAAAATGTGTGATTAAACCGTAGGAAAACTATTATCTACTTAAAATTGAAGGTTATTATTCAAATGTATCTAAAATTAATATGAGGTGATTATAATTATTAGTCTAATTATCTTTGTTCATCTCATGCTCATTTCTAAATATGTTTCTATAATAGTTATTGTCCAATATCATAGGGATTCTCATATCATTACTCACATATTGAACAACCTTTGGTTTAGGGATTGGATTAGGCCCTTGTATAGCATGTGTTATATTTGTAATATTCTTTTGTTGGGTATTGTTTTGATGTTTAACAATTTAAAATTTAAACATATAAATATATTATTTCTTTAAAATAATAAAAATAAAAAAAATATGTCACAATTTTATGAACGAGTAAATATATAAGATGTAAATAAATATTTTGATATAAAAGTGTCTAAAAACTTGTCAAAACTTAAAATACACTTCATGTTTAAAATGAATATAAATTTTCAAATGTAACTAGTAAAATTATACATATATATTACAAGTATAAAACATATTTACAAAATTGAGGGAGAGATATGACATTGCATGTGCCTTAATCCAAAGGTATTAGGTGTTAGAAAATGTGGCTTTAAATCCATGATTAATTAACATTTTGAGTGAGGTTTACTTGATATAAATGTGTGGTCTTAATTGATTTTGATTCTCTTCCATAAGTGCTTTGAAATCATATATTTACATACTAAAATGATAATGTGGTGAATAGAAAATTGAGTCTTAAAGTTTAATAATTGAGAAAGAAAAAAAAATGTTTTATGTTTGTCTCATATGAAAAAAGTAACAAATATTAAAGGATTTATATACCATTGGCTACCTAAGGGTAATAAGCTATTATACAAGAATGCTCTCTCCACATTAGCTCGTATGGGTAGGTGTAAATTCTCGGATATTTGACTCAAAATTTTGAAACTCCAATCACATACCCATACGTTTGCAATGTTTGATATTGTTCAACACGAGACTTGATCATTTTTTAACTTTGTTTCATTATATTTTATTTGTAATTTTATTTTTATGTCAATCCTGTAATTTGATTTCTTTACAATATAATTGATGTTAATTTTTTTTGTTTGTCTACTAATATATTTTTTACAAATTTTAAAATAAATTTCTTCATTTTTAGGACAAACAATAGTTCTTCTTCAAAATTAGAATTGTTATGTGTACAAACAAGTCTTACATTGTAAAAATATGAGTAGTAAATTGAGTATATAGTTGAGATGTGTCACTCCTAATAGGTTAACCTTTTAGATTGAAATTTAGACTCAACAATTGGTATTAAAGTCGGGGCACAATTTGCATATCATGGGAACATATAAGGTGGATCTTCAAGGTGAAAGTGGACCAGTATAAGTGATACACGACGCCTAAGTTTAAATGAATGGTGAGCACTTTGTTGGATCACGACGAGAGTTGCGCGATATTATTCTAGATTTATTTGGACTTTTGAAGTTTGATTAAGTTAGTATGGGTTCTTTGACCATTTATTATCACGCGTGTGAACTTGATATAATATGAATATCCGTTCGGAGGATACGATTAAATGATTTGTCATTTATATTGGGATATGATTGGAGTCTAAAAGGGATAATGTATTCTCGTTCGAAGACAATTGTTAGATATACAGACAAGTTCTATATTGAAAAAATATGAGTAATAAATTGAGTAGATGGTTATGATGTATAGGGTTGTTAATTCGAGTTACAATCCAAAATACGAAGCTAGCACAACACAAAACGAAATATTTTTAAATTAAAATTAATTATTAATTTTTTTTGTGATTATAAAGATAATGAATTTTCTTATTATTATAAATAAATAAATTAGTTAAAATAATTTTTTTATTTTATAATATTAAAAAATAGGTAAATTGGGGATAGAAAACATGAACAAGAATATACATAATATGAACAAATACGATATGAATACGTACAACATACATGAATTATTACGTGGTTAAACCTTTTAATGAGTTAGCATTTTGGATTTTATTTTAATATTTAATTGATTTTAAGTTTTTATTATTTCTTATTTTTCATGCTAAGTGATGGAGTTCTTCATTTTTGTACACCAATCACATTTTAATCAAATTTATATGTTTTCAATTAGTTTTGTTTAGTTACTTAAGTTAATCCTTTATATGTTCTTTCATATTTTATTTTTAACTATTTATTGCTTTTTGTGTATGCTTTTAACCATTTTCTTCTTAATATTAACTACTTTATTAAGTTATTATTTCAACAGATTTATTTTTTAAACTAGTGGCTGCAGTATTATTTTAATATTTTTACTAGTTACTTATTGCTGTTTACTATATGCTTTACTTTGTTTACTTGCTTTTGTTCTAATCAATTTCTACATCAGCTTATTACCTTTTCTGGTATTAAGGTTAATTCATCCTTTTATTTTTTTTATTAATCACTTTCTGCAGTTTCTAGTTTATTTTGTACTCCTTTGGCTTGTGATTAATCATTTTTTTTAAGGAGCATAGTATCTTGCAGGTTTTTTTGTCTATGAGTTAAAAGGTCTAATTTGTTTAGAAAAATATATTAAATCTCTCTATTTATAAAAAAAAATATATGAGATAAAAATAAAGTTAATTTTTTTATTAAATATAACAAAATAGTATATATAACATATACATGTTTATATTTTTTAAAATATATATATAATGAAGTAATTTTTTTAATAAATCTTTCGATTAATTTTTTATTGTCTAATATGTAACTTTGGATATTAGACAATAAAAATTTTGTTTAAAATTTATTGAATTTTATTTTTATTTTTTAGTTTATACCTATAAAAAATATAAATATACATATAAAACATATAATATTCCATTATATTTAACGAAAATGTGATGGAAAATTAAATGTGTCCTTAATTAACACATATTTTACAAATAAATGGATTTAAATGATATTTTTTTTATCAAACAAATGAATTTAAAAAACTTTTTCGAAACAAAAGTATTAAACAACTTTGACTTAAATAAAATGATCATTTGAACACTTTATACTTTTTTGTACAAAAAATAGTCTATTTATCATAAATTTTGGCATAATTATAACTTATGTAACAATTAATTATAGGTTGAAAAAATATATTATATTATTTTAATTAATAATTATCTATCACATTAATTGTGATTGTATAATAACTTATAACACAAAAAAGTACTCATTAGAATTATATTTTTACTATTTAAGAAAGAAAACAATTAGATTAAAAAATTTATTCACTTTTATTTATTTATTTTAAGGTATATACACATTTTTTGACATTATTTGATACCTAACTTCAAAATATCATTATTAGTTTGTATTTGTTTTGAATCAACCCGTACAGTTTGCTTAGTTATAATTCTTAAAAAAAAAGTTTTAATCGTAGGTTTTATTAATCAACTTTACAACTCTTTGTGACCAAAATTTTAAATTTTGATTCTATTTTATGTAACAAATGTTTTAAAGTTATTCAATGTAATTTTGTTTCCTCGTTGGAATAATCTCATTTATATAATTTTATTAGTATGATTTGTTTGAAGTGTATTCGATTTGTGATAAAAGTTTTTTTTTTTAAATTTGATTGTTAATTGTTTGATTTTTGTTTTAGAAAAAAATATGGTATTTAAAATGATCATTTTTATATCTCAATTTGAGAATTCAATTATAGATGATAAATATAAATCAAGTAATGTGATTTTTTGTGGTTCATTCAATGATATCGGTTTTGATTCATTTGAATTTTGAACCATGTGTTGTGGTAAAAAGAAATTATTTTCTTTCTTAAAATAATAATGATTCTTGAATTTCTTTGCGCTTGTTGAAGAAAGAAATTGCTGTAACATTTTGAACATCAATTCAATAGTAATTTCAACAGGTATTGAATGAAAATTTGGTACAACAATTTTAGACCTCTAACAGCCCCATTTTAAATGCTATATAATTGACTCTTCATTTGTGGGAAAACTAAACAAATAAGTTCTACAAACTTCTCTTCAACAAACACTTTTTTTTTTAGAGAAAAGTATTCTAGAGTTATGTTTTAGTGTCATAGAGTATGTATATGCATTCACGTTTCATTATGAGAGTTACCCGTGTGATGGAAAAAAAATTATTAAAAAAATTGTGTAATATATGACTTCATTATTTTTTAATTTTATTTGTAATTTACTTTTTTATGTCATCATGTAATTTGATTTCTTTAATTTATATTTGATGTTAATTTTCTAGTTTTCTAGTGCCATATTTCCTACTTGATATTGTACTCCTTTTTTGGCAAAATTTTCTTTTAATTTCTATTAAGAACAAATAGAGATAAACAAAATATAAAAATATGTCTTCTTTAATATCCCCTTTACTCATGTTATTAACCTGAGTTAACATGTAATTTAATATGAACTAATGAATAATTCTTTTGAAAAAGAAATTTATGAAACACTGAATTTATAATCCTATATTTTTTAATTTAAATATTTTAATCTTATAATTTTTAAAAATTTATACTTTAATCTCATATCTTTGATTTAAATATATTTTAATTTTATTCTTTAATTTTTAAGATTAATATATAAATTTTATCAAAATTATAAATTTAAATCACTAATTGTTAATGATTACAGAATTCAAATATATATTTTTTAAAAGCTTTCAAAACTAGTTTTTATTTAATTTAATTTTTTAATTTATATATACCTCGTACTCTTTTAATATGTTTTGGTTGGTTTTGATCAATAGTTTTTTGTTAAAGTATATCATTGATTTTTAAATTTTAATTAAATTTAAACATAATTTTTTAAACTTTTAATATGTATGATTTAGTCTATAAATTTTTAAATATTTTATTTTAATCCTTAAATTTTTAAAATTCTACGTATATATATGAACTTGGTTACTAAGTTATACGTGAGAAGTTTTTAAAGTTTGGTGATTATATCATAATATTTAAAATTTAAATATCAAATCATATATTTTAAAAAATTTAACAATTAATGTTGCAATTTACCCCGTTTTTTTTTTTTATCAAAAATCCTTTAGCAGGGACTCGGGAGTGCAAAAGTTACGAAGTAGTGGGTATTTTCTTGTCACTCACAAAGCCTTCGTCTTTCCTTATTTTATTTTATTTCGAGGCGAACGTTGGCGCTTAAATTTGTGGAACACAGAAGCTTCAGTTAGAAAGATCACGCGCTTAGGCAGTTAGGCTAGTGCAAGAGAAACATAAAGGACGACGTCGCATAGAAGCGCCCTCTTCCTTCTTTGAACGGTAAGGTTACAGACCTTTTCAGACTCGAAGCTCGTCTTTTCTTCATTGTAACAGTCGTCAGTATTCGGTATGTAATTAATTCTCCTTTCCCAATTGCTTCTTCAATTGTTCCTTAATTTCTCAATTCGTTTTCAGTTTTTAGGGTTTAGGTTTTCAAGGATTAATTACGATGTACTTTATTAATGGGATCGGAATTTTGCTCTTGAATAAATTATAAATCCGCTAGTTCATGTTATTAGATGCCCAATGAGAATCACAGTTTTCGGATTCGTGGTTTTTAAAATATGTTATTTACTTCTTCTATTGTAATCCTGGTAAGTATTTTGATCGAGATTTTCAAGTGTGTAGTTTGAGATTAGAATGGGATTTGACTATATTTTTGATTGTTTCATCATCCAGGCTTCAGTTGTAGTTCCATTGACCATGAAACTTTGATTAACTGTATTTCACCTTATTGTCCTGATTGTCAATTATTACTTATCTGCTTGTCTATGCTTAGCCAAGGTGTTCGCTATATTCTTGTTTCACATTCTAAATGTCTTCTTGTGTGATGAACGGTCCATTAAACTTGGGCATCTCAGCAATTTCTGACATGACAAACTTGTCTGGCCGGGAGTGTCCATCAAAGCCTGATGAGGAAGATGAGGATGAAGATGTAGACTTTAATCCTTTTCTAAAGGAAACCCTATCCCCCGAAGCTTCTTCAAGTTTGAGCTCTGAGATAGAAGGTTTAAATGGTGATGCTGGTGACAGTGGTAGGAAAGCTATTGGAGGTTTGAGCGTGAACTCATCAACACCAATCAGTGTGGTTCAAAATTGTGTTGAAGAATTTGAGCATGGGGAGGAAGAAGTTGTGATGCAAACTACAGTTTCATCTGGAAGTAGATGTGAGAAGGAAATTGAAAAAGCTGTTGCTAAAAATCCTAAGAAGGGAACTTTCACCTTTATTGCTCATTTGGAAAGTGGAGCTGTGCCCGAAATGGGTAGTAGCTCAAGTTATGGGACTGATGTTATGGTTGGAGAGTTGGGTAAAGTAACAGATGCCCAGAAACCAATAATAGATTTTGATGATGAAGAAGCTATCTGCAAGCGCACTCGTGCCCACTATTCACTAGCAAGCTTCACGCTTGACGAACTCGAGACTTTTCTTCAAGAATCTGATGATGAAGATGACCTTCATAATGTTGATGATGAACAAGAGTACAGAAAATTTCTTGCTGCCGTTTTACAGGGAGGAGATGGTAACGATCAGTCAACGCAGGGAAATGAAACCGCTGATGATGATGAAGATAATGATGTAGACTTTGAGATAGAACTTGAAGAGGCACTGGAGAGTGATGTGGATGATCATATAAATGAAAATACTAAGAAAGGCTGTGAGACAAGTGGGCGGCGGCCAGAAACTCGGCAAAATAGGCGCCAAAGAGCCTATTCCCATTGTAAAAAGAAAATTTTATCCCAAACAAAGAGGCCTTTGCGTCCTATATTACCAGTTCTACCAAACGGCGGAATACCATCTTTCCCCTCACAGGACAGCAGAGCTATGGTGCCTCAAACAGCCTGCCTCCCATCTGCAGTTGGTGATGGTTATATAAATGGATTTGCTCCTTATCAAGTAGGCCAGTTGCATGGTTTGATCCATGAGCACGTGCAATTGCTTATTCAAGTTTTTTCTTTGTGTGTTCTTGATCCTTCTCGGCAACATATTGCATCCCAAGTTCAGAAATTGATTTTTGAGATGCTTCACAAGCGCAGTGAAGTGCTAACATGGAAAACTACATCTTATCCTAGCATATGTTTTTCTGCTCCATATATCTGCTCATCGGTTCCCAATGAGGCCCCTAGATTCTTCTCAGCAGAATGCACACTAGACTCATCTCCTAACTGTGCTGTTTCTACGAATAATCAGATAGCACTTTCTGAGAGAACTTCTCCTTTAAAGGGAAGATGTGAACTTGCATCCATTTGTCAAGTGGGCTCTTTCCGTAATTATGATTTCTCTTTTGGGGTGCCTCATATAAATCAAACTTTGTTAACAATTCTGGATGCAGCTCCGCTTCATTTAGTTGGAAAATACATGGATGATGTAGAGATAGGTATGTCATGAGGGCCTAAAGTGTTTCTTATGCTCTTTCAAGCATTTTATTCTGAAGGTTAACTTTAGTATGCTCTGAATTGACTTGAAAATTATATTGACAGCTGTCCAGGAAAGCCGACGACGTCACGTGGAAACTGGTTGTGATACTCGCATCGAGAAAGAGTCTTTATTCCCCCTTTCTGGTTTCCCAATAGCTACTCAAAGTAATAGTGAAGCTGTAAGTGCAAGCACTCACTCAGTTATCAACAGGGTGTCTTCTCCCAGTCAACAGCCTTCCAAAAAGACATTAGCTGCCACACTTGTCGAAAGTACCAAGAAACAATCAGTTGCATCAGTCCCCAAGGAAATTGCAAAGTTAGCTGAGAGATTCTTTCCTTTGTTCAATCCTGCATTATTTCCTCATAAACCGCCTCCTGCAGCTGTTGCAAATCGGGTGCTTTTCACTGATTCAGAGGATGAGTGAGTTTCCTTTTGAAAGCTTTTGGTACCTATTGCAGTATACTCTAAGTTCTGTTTTCTGGATATGATACCACGGTTCCCCATTTATCTATAAGCATATTTTTTCTGTTTATGGACCAATGTATATTGATTTGCATTGCACTACACTTTAGATTGATAACTTTGTTATAATATCTTTCAAATCTCATTTTGTTCATGTTTAGACAACGGTGCTTTCTGAACTGGATAAGAAGTCACTTTACAGCCCACTGGAAATTCTCACATGTTTCTATTGAACTTGAACACAGATTATTAGCATTGGGGTTGATGGAGTATAATACAGATTGGAAAGCAATTCAACAACGTTTCCTTCCTTGCAAATCTAAGCATCAGGTACTTTTTTAGTGTAATTGACTTATATGACCACTTTTTAACAAAGTGTACACCTTTTTTACATGCCCACATTGTGCCCAATTGTACAGCTTTAAAACTAGTTGTACAATTGTGGATATAGGTTGGCAAAAAGTGGGCATATAAGGAAAAAAAATGAGTTGTTAAAATGCAGGTATGTAGGCTAGTTTTCTCTCTTTTTTTTTAAGATTATAATCAACATGTGCTGCTGCTTGCTCTCAGTTTTTGCATGACTTGACTGTGCTCAGGGTTTAGAAGCCATAAATTATTAACTTTTGTTAAGAGTAGGAATAAATTGATTTGGCAGAGAACTAGCAAGTAGAACTTGCAGCCTGTTTTGTTTGTTTTATGTTTTAGCCCTAAATCTTGATCTGAAGTACTTCCTACTTATGCAGTACATAAAAAATTTGGTCCATAATAAAGCCACTGTATACTTGTTGATATGTGATAATGAATGTGCTAGCTCCAATCGGACAATCTTAATGAAAATTTAAATATTTTAGCATTTTTGAGCTCATTAGTTAAAATTTACATTCCAAATGTAGCTTGAAAGGAAACAATAAAGTTGAGATTTAAGATTCTTCATTGTCAAAAACTCTTATTTTTTGTAATTCTCATAAATATTCGTTGCTATAATTTCATCCACCAAAATTGGAACCTATGTCAATTCTGAATCAGTTTAAGACTATTTGGTACCTAAGATTTGAAAGAAGATTGAGAAAATAAAACAAAAAGGCCATGAAAGGGCACAACATGAAAATAACATCAATTCACAATCACCTCACTTGTCCTTATTTGCAATTTATTTTAGGGTGAAAAGCTAAACTTGTCACTTTGCTTTAGATAATAAGTGTTATTTAGTCCCCTAAGTTACAAAAGGTGATTTTTAGTCCTTTTGCTTATGAAAAAGTGCTAAAGAAGGACATTTGGTAATTTTTGAATATTACTTTATTATTAAAATTAATAATAAAATATTCACCATGAATATCAAAAGTCCTTAACTACTCTTTTTTCTTATTAAAAATGACTAAATGACACTATAACTTAGAGGATTAAACACTATCTTTCACAAAAGTAAAAGGACCCCACGACATTCTTCCTTTTATTTTATATGATTTGATGTTCACATTGATTGCAAATTAAATTCTGCAAGAACTAGCTGCCTGCTGATTTAACAAGCATGGTATTATCTGAAGTTGCCATCCTTTTTGATATGGTTATTCTATGTAGACACGAGTGCTCTCTAAAGCTGCACTGAGGATAAACTAATATATTCCGCAAGGGAATTACTTAGTAATTATGAAATCATTTTACAAATTTAGAATCTGCAGTTTTCTACTGTTTGGTGACAAGTTGACTCCATTGTAATTTTTAGTGGTCAGTATGATGATTAAGGTCATTCTACTTTTTCTTTGTTTCTTTATGTTTTTCTATGATCAAATTTAAATGAAGATGAGATCATAGAGTTTTTTTTTAAACTATTGTACTTGACATGGGTTTGGTCTGTTACAGATTTTTGTTAGGCAGAAAAATCGTTGCTCATCTAAAGCGCCAGATAATCCTATTAAGGTGTGTGGAAACTCATAATTTTGTCTCTCTTTATTTATATTTCCTATTTATGATCATTTAATTCATTTATTGAGACTGCAGCATTCATTGTAAACGAAAAGGAATTCATATCACTGCTTTTCTTTTCAACTTTGTTCCTCTTCAGTTGTCGCTGAAGCCTGAAACTGCCTATTTTTGATATCGTTTTCTTTAATTTTGTGTGGGATGAATCTGAATGTTAAGTAGTGTTCTCCAGCCACCCCTTTCATCAAACCACAATCAATAAAGATCAATGTGACAGTTGTGACTTCTCTATGATAAGTATTGTTGTTTAGCAATATGAAATATCCCTCTGCAAACTTATGTTTGTGGGGGAAAAAGAGATTTAAATGAGTTGTGTTTAATTTTTTTTCAAGATGTTGCTGTTGGTTAGATAGTCCTTTCTTATTAAAAGGTCACAGTGATGAATCCTGGTAGTAAGCTGGCAGTTGGATTTATTTCTTGTATGGCAAGTGTCTAATACAATTGCATTTTACTTTTTTTCAGGCAGTTAGGAGGATGAAAACCTCTCCATTGACCTCCGAAGAGTTGGCTCGTATTCAGGAGGTAATTTGGTCAAAAAACATTGTGTTATACACAATATGCAATTTGTTTGTGATGCATACTAGTTACATACTCATTTGTAAAACTATTCAGGGACTAAAGGTTTATAAGCATGATTGGATATCCATTTGGCGATTTATTGTCCCACATAGAGATCCATCCTTGTTGCCCCGACAGTGGCGCATTGCTATTGGAACTCAGAAATCATATAAACTTGATGCAGCCCAAAGGGAGAAACGGCGGTTATATGAATCAAAGAGAAGAAATAGTAAAGTTGTTGATTTGGCACGTTGTCAAAATAAAGAGGTATGTAATATAAGAAATACTTTAAGCTAAAGAAGTTTAATAAAATATTATGTACTTTCCATTATTCTATATATTAATATTGTGTTGGCTGGAATAAAATATAATTTTCATTGCGGATGGGGATTTCGTGATATAGGGTTTTGTTGTGTTCTCTATCTAGCTAGATACAGTCTCAGCTCTTTAACCCACTAGTGTTGTTCGATATATTGAAATTTTAGAATTTGAATTTGGAAACAATAGTTGCTTTGAAAGTTTTAACACTGTAGAGCTCTCAGATTCACCCTCTGGAAGGGAAAAAATTAGGATAAAGTAGAATGCAAATTCCGAGTTTGATTCAAATAATTATATTGGTTTCATATAGCATATCAACATGCTTATTTTAAATATCTACCGGTGTTGTTCCAGCTTAAAGTATGTATATTATCTGGAATGTTAAAAATTTTAATATCAAACAAATTAAAGCGTTTGATTGGCATTAAAAATGTCTTTGCTGTGTTATGAGTGATTAAAGATTCTTTTAGAAGATAATACCTGATTTTTTCCTGATTGCAGGAGGCCGGTCAAACTGAAAATTCTGGTGAAGAGAACAATACTGAGAATGGTTACACAGATGATGCAGGCAAAAGTTATGTTCACGAGGCGTTTTTAGCTGATTGGAGACCAAATATCTCCACTGCACATTTGTGGTCAAATCTCGTTATAAACCCTCATAGGGGTATGCAACCACAAGAGGCTTCTCCTGAAGGACTAAATTCTTGTAGGTCTGGAGAAGCTACTCATGCCCAGACTGGTTATAGTCAGCATTTTCCACATGTCTCAAAGTATCCCCAGTATCCTTCATTTCCTGTTGCTGCTGCTGGCAAACACTCTGGATCTGTTAGTATGGTATCAAATAATATAGTTCCACGTGTGCCCTTGAACACCTCGAAGCCTCAATTCTACTTGAGGCCTTATCGAGCACGTAAAACTAATGTTGCACGCTTAGTTAAACTAGCACCAGACTTGCCCCCTGTCAATCTCCCACCTTCTGTTCGCATTGTATCTCAATCAGCCTTTAAAGGCCCTATTTCTTCTGTATCACCAGTAGTTTCTGCTGCTGGAAGAGGTAGTTGTGATTCTCAACCCAAAAACATGGTTTCTCTCAATTCTTGTAAGGGGTGGTTTGGAACCTCCCATGGCATGGAGGCTAGACAGAACCAAAGTGTAACTCTGAAAGATGGTCTTACAAGTTTGCATACTGAAGAATCTAGATTTGTCACAGATGAAGGTGTAGAGGAAGGAAAAACTGCTAACTCTGATCTTCAGATGCATCCTTTACTGTTTCAGGCACCTGAGGATGGGCGCCTGCCCTATTGCCCATTAAAATGCAGCACTAGTGACTCCAGTCATTTCAGCTTCTTTTCTGGGCATCAGCCACATCTAAATTTGAGTCTTTTACATAATCCACAATATGAAAACCATTGTTGCGTTGCCAAGTCATTGAGGTCAAAGGAATCTTCCTTTATGTCACTTGGTGTTGATTTTCATCCTCTTCTGCAAAGAACTGATGTTGTAAACAATGAATTGGCAAGTGCATCCACTAATGAATGCACCACTGTTGGTTCTGGAGGAAATTATGCTCAACTTCAGCATCCTTGTTATGCTGTTCAAACTGAGTCCATGAACAATACCCCACTTGCTATGGGCAGTAAACAGTATAGTACCCTAGAGAAAGCTAACAAACTGGACCTGGAGATCCATCTAAGTTCCACCTCTAGAAAGGAAAAAGCTAGGGAAAAAACCATTGTCGCACAAAATAAGCTAACATCAGCTGCACTGGACTCAAGGGCAACAATGAAAACTCATAGTAGTAGTCCTTTACTTAAGCAGCATGTGGAGAAATCTCCCAACTGCAACGGGATTATATCAGGCAGCCACACATTGGATGCACCTGGTAATCTCTCGAGTGGATACCTTGATGATATGGATGAACAGTCTCATCCAGAGATTGTGATGGACCAAGAAGAGTTAAGTGACTCCGACGACGAAAATGTTGAGTTTGAATGTGAAGAGATGGCGGATTCTGAAGCAGAGGAAGATTCTGGCTGTGAGCAAATTGTTGAGGTGCTGACTAAGGTACCTGCATTTCTCTTTGTTAATAATAATTGAGATGCTATTTTCTCTCCACATCCTCTTATAGTTATTTTGTTTTTGGTTGGTCCCCTTGCCGATATTTTATTTTTGGTTGGTTTAGGCATGTCTTTGTGTAAGAGAAGCATACGATCTGCTGAAAGCACCCAATACTTTCTGTTCCATTGTTTTTCACCTTCCAGTTCTTTTACATGATACTTCGTGCTGGTTTGTTTGGTTACCTGGTCATTCTATTCATCGAGATTTGTTTGTTGTTACTATGAGAAAATCATAGAGAAACTGTAGTTTATCTTCCTAAAGCACTAAGTTCTTATTGTTTTTAAAAGATAAATATCATACTGTCTGATGTTTTGTACTAATTTTAATATCTTGTGACCATCAAAAGAGCTTCAAACAACTTGCTTGCTTAGAAATCAAAAAATGAGGTGTCTACACATGCTTCTCAAAAAAATTTATTGAAAAATAAATATTATGGGTTTTTCTGCATAAAAAGGCAAAATGAATTTAGGTTTAGAATTTGATTGTCGATGAAAAACCCATGGACTGTAAATACTGATTTTAGACATTTTTTTGAATATCTTGTGATTTATTTTTCATTACGTATTTACTAGCCAACTACTAATCAACCTTACAAAAGTTTTTGGAGACAAAAGTGGATTGTGCGTACGGTGTGGGAGAATAATTATTGCAGATTCAGGGTTGTTCATTGAAGATATGAAATTGTAGGATACTTAGGATCACTAGGAAACATGAAGTTTGGGGCATTTTGTTGATAGTGACATTTATATCTTTTATCATGACATACTATCTTTTCATATACAGGAGAAGAAACTTGTGGCATCAGATTGTGATGAGAAACATTGTGAATCAAATATTGGTTTTCATGATCATGCCAATTTTCACACCCCAAGAGGGAGCGTTCCTTCCTTGGAGTTAGGTTTTACAAGTCAAGGAAAGGATGATTCTAGTAATTCTTCATGGTTGAGCTTAGATTCATCTGCTCCACCTTTTTCACTCGTACTGGACAAGCAAGAAAATAGTATGGTAAGTAAAGGTTCGACTGTGAAACATTTGGCTTCACCCCGCCGCAACAGGTCCTGCAAAAAGATTAATCCAAGCATAAAGGAAGGTTTGGCAGAGAAACAAGCTAAAGGAGCTGCACAACAACTCAGCTCGAGTCCACTTGCGATTCCCATATTAACAAAACCCAGGAAACGTTTATGTAGAACTAATTCAAGTTTAAATACAGAACCAACTGTGGATAAATCCAGCTGCAATGGTTGACGTAAATTTCTTTAGTTGCATGCTACTTTGATATGTGCATGGCAATTTCAATAGCAAGTGGTGTAATAATGCCATCTGTTATGTTTTTCATTGAGGATTTTTGGCTCTTCCATACAACACTAGAGCAGAGTAAAAAGGGAGTAAAATAATTAGGTCTATATATTTTGACGGAATTCATGCAAGTCAAAATGCACATTGAAATCATCAGCTGCTCTGCCTCTGAGGAAGGGGGGCTATGTGCAGAAATTTTGTTGAATATTGTGTACGTTCTTTTCTAGCATAATGAAATGGTAGAGGTTTTGTAACAAATAGTTATGGATGTTGATGCTTTTTAAGTTCAATTCAATCAATGAAAGATGTAATTGGTGGGTTTCGATCTTGAATACACTCGAACAGAGCTTCTGGGTGATTTCCAGGTGTCGGTGTTTTGGATGTATAACCAACTACTAAGCTATCAAGAGCAGATAATTCTGAAGTAGAGGGATGAGAAAAAAGGAAGGAACAATGGTAAAGAGGCTTTCAATTTAAAATGAATGTACGTTTACTTGGGCATAATAAACACCGAATTGCTTTATTAACTTCATAAAATGGATGCTAGCCGCTTTTTAGTACAGTTAGTTCAAATATTCACTTGCCAATATAGAATGCTGAGAAACCTGATAATAGCATCACAAAAACCCACTAATTAACTATGTCTTGACCTCAAGCTTAAACCATCTCTAATGCCACTTCAAATCTCTATATTTGTTACAAAATTTGATGCAGAATTACTCCAACTCTGGGCCAAATCTTGTAACAAATTTAGTACTATGAACAATATCACACCAAATTTTTAATCGAACTAAATTTGGTGCGAGATTGTTCATTGCATCAAACATGGTTCATATTGTGTTATTTTTTTTTAATTCTAAAAATGTTAAATTTTTTTATGCCGTATATAAAAATTAAAATTAAGTATATGACATAAAATGACTAAAAAAAATACTATAATATAATATACAATTAAAAAATTAATATAAACTAAAACAATGATTTTACATAATTCTAAAGATATCACTAAAATTTTTATTACATATAATAAATTAAAATCAAGTACATAATATAAAATAACTAAAAAAATATTAATACAATATAGAACTAAAAATATAATATAAATTCAAGCAATAATTGAATAATCGGATAAATCATTTCCAAATATTCCAATATTATTAATATATTGATTAAAAATATCTACACTATTTTTTGAGATCCTGAGTCTTGACTTTAAGATCCTCCTCCTTGTTCAGATTCATGTTCTTGTTCTTAAGATATTTTTTCCCACAATTTTTACTTGTTCACTTAGAATAAATTCATGTAGGATTATGGAATTCAAATCTTTAAATAATATCTATCCATTTGTACTTTTAATTTTATTTTTTAATTAAATGTAATTTTTAATTTATTTAATAATAATAATATTTTATATAGCAAATTATTAATTTTTTAATAATATAATCTTTTAATTTATTTTTATCAATTAACTAATAGTAATATTAATTGTTTAATTAGTTGAATATATAATTAATAAAAGAAAAATAAAAAGAATATTTTATTTTATATAAAAATATATTTTTTAGTGTAATATTTAGTATTAGTAGGTTGGATAGGAATAAAAATTTAGTATAACTTTTGGTATAAAATATAATAAAATTTAATGTAAAATGATGTTCACGGTTGGAGATGCCTCATCAAAGAACATTCTAGGGGACCAATCTAGGATATATTGTGAACAGATCTTCATAGCTTATGACATCTAAAAAATCCAAGAACATAAATAAATCTGAAGCATCAAGTGTTTCTGAAACACAAATGTCATATCTTTGGCTTCAGCTTTCTCAACCTTCAAAGATGCTTGGAAACACAAACTTAAATAGACTGATTGAGAATTCCATATCTCTGGCTACCTTTCCCATGCACATATCAGGACATAGAACTCCAGAAGTACATACACCAATTCTGCCAAAACAGAGTGCAAGAGGGCTGGAAAGGTATTAATTAGGTTAAATAGCTTATAAGGTCCAAGAATGCTCCACACAAGGGTCCCAAATTAAAAAAACTTAACACTTCAGTCCTTTAGTCTTATATTTTAAGAGATAAGTCATAAATTAGAAGTTTGATGATTATAATGCAATTAATATGACACACTTGTCCCCAAACTTAACAAGTTTAAGACCTAAATGCTATGAAAAGGACTTAATGTAACACTCATAACTTTAGAACCTAAATATTAGGGTTTTTTTAATTTGATGACTTTTGGGTGATTGATTGAAAAGTTTAGAACGTTAGAAGCTCTTCAGCCTATTAATCAATAAAATTCATAGGATTGCAATTGCCAGCTGCCCCAAGGAAACAAAAGAAGAAGCATTTGAGTCCATAGATGCCTCCACTTGGCTCAAACGGATTTAACTCCCGCCTCAGTAGAAGCAGTGTTGATTGGGAGATTATCTGAATAAATTCACCAGACCAGTAGCTTTCATTCATATAGATTTCTGTGCAAGTGTCTAGACCAAAAGTTAATAGCTTTAATAGTCCAAAATTGAACCATTCTTCATGTTGAAATCCAAAGCGTACACAATTCCCTCAACTGTGCTTATACGTATCTCCACAGTTCTTAGAACATAAAGGGAAAAGCTTGTACATATGGTGATCATGTCAACAACATTTGTATACAACATAGCGTATTAAATACAAAAATAGCACAAAACCCCAAAATGGACAGAGCAAAAGAGAAACAAACACCAAATTTGATAGAACTAAACAACAAGTGTACAAATTTGTATCGTACATAAAATGGTTTCACAATTCATTCTCCTTCTTTACTATATATAAATATTTTAAAAAAAAGGTCGATGGGTTTCTATTGGGTTCGTTCAAATCGAATCCAAAGCAAAGAAGAAGAAATCTCTACCTGGACGAAAGACGACGAAGAGAATTGAAGATACGAGAAACAGCAAGACGTATACGAGGATATGTTGTCAGAGTATAAATAGCGGTATGATGAAGAAGATCTTCGATTGTCTCCACAAAGAGATTGAAGCTTCGAATCGGCGGTACGTACAGCGTCAAAGGCACCGCCGAGAACGCCACAGCAAAGAAGAGTTGAAGCATTTGAATTCCAAAAATAAAACAAACAAACAAGTGAATCACAAAAGTTTGATATTTTCCTTATCTTCCTCTATTTTCTTGGCATCCACAAAGATTTATGGTAATGATTAATAAATTTTCTGGGGTCTTTGGTGAATATTTTCACAGGCGAGAAACTTCGTAGATAGCGATAGAGAGAATGTTCTCTTCCTTCTATACCGACTGATTAGGTCTTTTTCACTCATTAATTTTACAATTTTCAATAAATTAAACTTCACGACTTCTTGCGGATTTATTATTAACAAATATCAAATACACTTATAGATAGTTTACGATATAAAAAAAAAGAAAAAAAAACATATTTTTTGAGTAAGGTAACTTAGATAAAAAAAAATTATTACGTAATTCTTTGAGGTTTTTTAAAATTATAAAAATATTTTTAAAGTTTGAAAAATAAGTAATTCTATACATTTTATTATTGTTGTATTATAATATTTTGATTAATTTTATTATCCATAATTCCAACAATAAAAAATATAGTTGTTATTTTTCAAATTTATAGATATTTTTATTATTTAAAAAAATGTAGAAAGAAGTATTTATAATTAATTTTAAAATTATAAAAATATTTTTAAAGTTTGAAAAATAAGTAATTCTTTACATTTTATTATTGTTGTATTATAATATTTTGATTAATTTTATTATCCATAATTCCAACAATAAAAAATATAGTTGTTATTTTTCAAATTTATAGATATTTTTATTATTTAAAAAAATGTAGAAAGAAGTATTTATAATTAACCCTTACATAAATTAAACATTTAAACTCATTAAAATTTAGATAGCATATTAGAAATTTACTAAGCATGAAAATTGGGATATTAAAAAGCCGTGAAAGTTCTTGATGTCTTATTTTTTAAACCTAAAAGATATCTAATATAACATTTGTAGTATAATAAAAGTCCATTACATTTAAAAAATGAGATATCATAGGCTTGTCAAGACTTTTAGTATCATATTTTAAAATTAATAAACCGTTAAGAATTTTGAATATAAGAGAGTATTATTTTATTTATGATAAATACTTTACTTGTATAACTATTACACTTTTTCACACAAATATATTAATACACTCTTTTATCTCAAAAAATATTTATTAATCTCTCACATTTTTATTATTTTTTTTGCAAACTCACAAAAATATACTCATTACTTATACATAGGTATGGTAGTTTGGTTATTATATTTTAATTAATATATATTTATAATTTTCTATAATGACTCTAAATGGTCTCAACTAATTGTATAGTTTATGATGATATTTGGATTTTTTATAATAGAAATATCTAGAATAATGGAGAGAGAAAGTAGGGTTGATATTAACACTTTTCCTCAACGTTAACTTTTTCTCAATTAATATTAACTTACATTGTACTAACATATTTTAGATTTTTTTTATTTCATTGATCTTCAAAGTGGGTGTGATTCTTCCAAATCAATCTAAGTTGACTTGGCCTAAATTCTTCTAAATGGTGACGTGCTCTTATTTGTTTAGAGTTTTGCATTCCCCTTGGTGATTACTCACCTATCTCACTTGAATACTTAAATCTTGATAGGATTATTAACTTTTAACATTCCTATATCTTTGGCTTTTTTATTTATTGACACATTTCTTTATTTTGTGATGAATCCTCTTTCTTTGATGACCATTATGATGATGCTTCATCAAATATTTCATTTCTTAAAATATAATACTTTAATCCTTTTCTTTGACTATCGTACCCCAAAAAGATACATCGTGTTACATTTTTATCAAATTTTGCTTTTATAATGATCTTACACAAACACGTAGCACACACTTTCAAATACTCAAAAGTGATTGACGTTTAGCTTATATCTCCACATTTTTGAAAGGATTTCACAAACCTCAAACTTAATTGAAGTAACCTCATCCTCATCCTCATCCCTTCAATCCAAAACCTCCTTGGCATGTTTTTACCATGTAATGTACTCTAACATGTTCTTACAAGATGTCGATTCTTTCTCTCTATCACTCCATTTTATCGTGGAGTGTTTGGATAGGTCAACTGGTGATATATCTTATTCTCTCATAAATATTAAAATAACTTAATTTATATATATTCTTTCTCGTTATTTGTGTGTAAACATTAAACCTTTTTACTAACTTTTTTCTCTACTCTTTTTTGAAACTTTTTAAACTTAGTAAGTACCTCTTATTTCTCCTTCATAAAGTAAACCCATACGTATTTGGAGAAGTCATCTATAAATCTCACTGTGTAGCGCATTCTTCCAATTGATGGATTATTGATTGATCCAAATACATTAGAGTACACCAACTCCAATTTTTTTTGCCTTAAGTTAGACTCCTTAAAAGGTAGTTGATAAGCCTTCCCATACGAGCACCTTGCATATATTGTATCGTCTCTCACCTTAAGTGACACGAGACCCTTCAACATTGTCGTCTTCATCATTTTTTTAACTTATAATAACTTACGTGTGTCATGAATCTATTGTCTTATTTTTTCATGTCTTGTTTGACTTGACATTATAAATATATTATAGCTTTTGCACTCCCATTGTTTATGTCCGGATAACTTTGGTATCTTGATATACATTTACATCATTAAAACTAAATAAGACATAATGAGAATATAGTAGATATGTAAGTGATAATTTCTTTTCATGTCTTTTCTCTTAAAAAAACAAAAGTTTTCTTATTTTGTAAGAAAAATAAGATTAAAAATATATAAATTTATATTTATATTAATTATAATATTTAACTGATGTAATAGCTCAAAGTATAAATTTTTTATAATAAATTAAAGTTAATATATTTAAATTTTATTTATAGGTAAAAAGTTTATTTATTAGAAAATATATTAATTATAATTATTGGGTTATTAAATAATTTTAAAATTCAAAAAATTGTTTTTTAAAATTTTAAAAATGAAGATACATTATTTATTATTAAATTTATATAATTATTGATTGATAATCAACCATAGGCGATCTAGCTCTCGATAAAAAGATAAACACTAATAAATAATCAATTATGATAAGTTTTTATAAATAATTTATAAATTAAAATATAAATTAAATGTTAAAGTTAAAAATACAAATACAGAATTTATTATGATTTTATTATATTTTATTAAAAATAATTAAATTTATATAGAAAAAAATTTATAATTAGAATACGAACTTGATAAATATTATATATTTATTTTTTATAAAAAATTATAGAATTTTACTTATAAAATTACATTTTTAATGTTAACGTTCCCACCCTAAATATCATATACATCCGCCCCTGCATCCCACCCCTGCATCCCACCCCATCTTCAATAAATATTTCTTTCCATCTTCCATAATTATTTCTTTTACCAATTTGATTTGATTTTGACCCTATCCTCTATTCTTTTTCTCATCGCCGTATCTGTCCTTCAAATCCTCCAAACCCTAATTCCAGGCGTCTTTCTTGTTTGGTACGTTTGGTTGAATTTCTTGTAAAGCTTGTATCTTTCGCTTTGTTTCTGTTTTATTGGTCATTTATAATTTTTTTCCGGGTTGTGATGTTTCGATCTTTGACAATCCCAGAGAGTAGCAGCAGCTGTACTTTAACAATGGCCAAAAGCTCATTCAAGCTCGAACATCCTCTGGGTAAATTACCTTTCCTTTCCTTCCCCCAATCTCTTTTTTTTTCCTAAATTGTATTATGGATTCTAATACCCTTGTAATCATAATTATTTGATTTTGATCTTTTTTATTTGTTGTTTTATTTTGTTTGTGATTTTGCGTTCGTGTGTAGGAAACTATGAGTATTTTTTTTTTACATGTTTTATCTTTTAATTTGATTAAATATCTTTTCCATTGCGTAAAATGAAAAATCGAGGGTTAGATAGGAGTGGCTAGTATTTCTGAAGACAGTCAGATCCCTTTTTTCTTATCTCGTAATTATTTTCCACAATCAGTTGTCCCAACAACTTTTGTAAAATGCAAATATCCTTTTGTTTCAGCAATTGCTTATGTTATGATTTTTATATACTTTTCTTGGCGAAGCATGTGCGACCTTTTATTACAACCATGAATAATGAACGGAAAAGCACAAAGATTCAAATACTTTGTTTTTGCCTAAGAAATATGACTTTACTCTTCTCAATGGAAATTACACGAACGTTCTCAAATTTTGTAAGTAAATATAAATTTCAAAATTTGGTATCAGTTGCTAGAAACATGCTGGGCTGGCCCGACATTTTGTTTTAATCCATTTAGTGATTTCTTCGTCCATAGAGAATTTTGACGAATGTATTGTCTTCCTACTTTTCATTGCTAGGTTAATTCCATGCAAGTATTTAATGGAAATTTTTTAAACTTCCATATTTTCATTTGCTTTGTTATGATCGATTTGGGTTTTAACTTGCCAGAAAGGAGGCAGGCAGAAGCTAACCGCATCAGAGAGAAATATCCAGAGAGAATTCCTGTAAGAATATCACTGTACTTAAGAAGCTATATATTTTATGTACTTCAATTGGATTTTGATCCTAATGCAAATGTGTCACGCAGGTGATTGTGGAGAAGGCTGATAGGAGCGACATTCCTGACATTGATAAGAAAAAGTTAGTTGCTCTTTCCATTGTATTACAATTTACCTCTTCTCTAGTCTTTAGTTTACTACTGCTCTGTGGGCCCATTTCTAATTTATCATTTTGCTATGCTAAATGAGAAATATGTTAATTCACCATAGCTTCGTTATTTAATGATAATTTTTATGACACAATTTCTCGTTTTCAACATTTTTATCTGGCAATCATCTCTCAGGTCATTTGTTGGGTATCTTGTGATATTTCTTTGAGATGATTTATTGTATATATGCAATTATGATTACATTAGTCGGTCCCTGTTTTACGGTTTCTTGAGTCTGGCAAACCTCACCTTTGTTTTCTAATAGATTATCCGATTGTATGTGCTAGTAATTCCTACTGCATGGTGACTGTTTTCTTTTCTATTTTCATTTCATTGGAACTGCATTAAATTATTTTATGTTTGTCTTACGAGCATAGCCTTTGAAACTTGTTATGTGCTATGTTTATAGTTCATTGTTTATGGGGACTGCAATGGGCATGCAGAAAGGTTGAAATCTGGTTCAGTCAATAAAGGTTCCATTTTGCATTTGCTGTGGCATAGTGCCTATTGCGAACTTTTGATTGGATCTTTTTTTTTTTTTTGGGGGGGGGGGGGGGGGGGGGGGGTGATATTGATGCTATTGTTGTTGGTCAGGGGTTGAGTTTTGGATTTCTTATGATTGTTCGTAATGCTTTATATAGTCTTTTTCAAATAAAGAAGATATCCAAATATTGTTAGAACTTATGAGCAACAAGGATGGTAGAAACCTACATGCATGGAAGCTTTTCCTTTTATTCTGTGGTCCTAAACTGGATTTTCTCATTTCATTCAGTTGCATCCACTGCCATGACTCATTTACGCTTTTGCTAAAATTCCTTCTGGGAGAATATGTGCCTCTGTTAGTAATTAAATGTCCGAACTCTGCCAATTATATGTGCACGCCTCAAGTTTTTTTGTTAGTTACGTTCACCTAACCAGCTGTTCCTCTGTTTTGAAAGGCCATGTCAGATTGCTGAGGCATGAGTCAGAACACGTGTACTAGTTCTAATAAAATAAGCTGGCTATATTAAAAACGTTGCTCTAACAATTGTTTAGTTGGAATGTCCTGCGTTAAATGTTAAGCAAATACTAACATTCCTATAATTGGTTTATCATTTGCTTGGCCTACAGATACCTTGTTCCAGCTGATCTAACTGTTGGGCAGTTTGTATATGTTGTTCGCAAAAGGATTAAGCTAAGCGCAGAGAAGGCCATCTTTGTTTTTGTCAAGAACACTCTACCTTCCACTGGTGAGCCACTATTTACCTGTGGTGTTTTAGCTGATATGTTTATTATTCTCAAGTCTTGTATCTAATTTTGTTCTTCTTCATTGTCACAGCTGCCTTAATGTCTGGCATTTATGAGGAAAACAAGGATGAAGATGGATTTCTTTACATGACTTACAGTGGAGAGAACACCTTTGGATCCTTGTAAGTTTATAAGAGCTGGAATGCTTGTGTAAATAGAGTTTGAAAAGATTTTATTATTACTGCATATATTCGAGTTAAATGGGCTTTTCCAATATTTAAACTAAGTATTGGGATAAATTGTTGCTGGAAGCATTTGAAGTACACGAATTATTATCTTTGCACTCGCAATGGAACGAATTAAATATTTTATGGCTTTTCATTTTCAATTTGGGCTTGTCATGATTATCGCTTTTCAATAAACTCCGGTTCAATGTGCTCAAATAAGTTTTAGGGAAAACAACAAAAATCACCCTTAAAACTGTATGCATAAAAATACTAATTTTTATTTTCATCTTATATATTATTTCATTCTATTTAATATCATTATTGTTATTTTTTATCGTAAATTTTAGTGGTGTTATTTTTTATTTTTTTTTGTAACTTTTATGTTTAAACACGTGTTATAAAACTGCATTCTCAGTTATAAACAATAAAATAAAAAATAAATACGAAAATATGAAGATGAAGAAGGGAGATAGAAAACAATAAAGAGAAGGCTTAATGCGTTTTTAATCCCTGCACAAAGGAGGAGGGAGCCACTTTATATATATATATATATATATATATATATATATTATTTAAACAGCAAAATCGTTTAAAAATGTTTTCTTATTGGACAAAAGTGAAAGGTAGGATGAGGACATATTTGTTGATTTCTCTTTGGAAAAAGCTGTTTATGTAGTTGTGATAATTATGACACGTCCAAACATGAGTAAATGTATAAGTAATTTATATTACAAAAAAAGTTTTTTTTTTTTTCTTTTTTTGGTTCAACCAACATAGATACAAGTAGGATTCGCTAACACGTACGGTATAAATTTATCAAGATAAGCTAATAATAAGGTACAAATTTAACAAGATACTTTACATTATTATATTGGTATGTTAATAATTTGAATGTGAATGTGGCTGTGGCTGTGGCTGTGGCTGTATCAATAATAAGTGAGAACGTGCTATTAAACCACAAGAAGGTTTTCAGCTTATCTTCAATCTTAAAGACAAATTTGGATTATTTTACTTGGATTAACGCACAAATTGCTACACGTATTTTCCAACAAAAACGAAAAAGGAAAACCGTAAATAAATAAATAAATAAATAAGAGAAGTATCATGATCTAAATTATTATAATTCATTAAGAGGGCTAAGAAAAGGTTACGAATTTTGTTTCTTTTAGTTTCTTAAATTTTAAACGATGAATTTTAATTTTTAATTTAAAATAAAATAAACAATATTATTTTAATTATTTTATTATTAAAATATTATTTTTTTACTAATAAGTAATTAAAATATTATAAATTATTAGTTATTAACAAAAAATAATGAAATTTAATATAAAAGTATTTAAAATAAAAATTAAAAATAATAAATATTTTAATAGAAAATTATTTAAATATATTTTTTATTTTATAAAAATATAAAAAATATTGATAATAATTAAATATTAAAATGAATATTTTGTAAAAAATATTTAAGATTAACTTTCCTTTTAATATTATTAAAGGTAGTTTATTGATAAAAAAAAATGATAATATTTTATTAAAAAAAATCATTAAAGTAATATTTTTTTTAAAATATATATATATTTTTGAATACGGGGGACTAAACAGAAGCTAAAATTTAATTTGAAGTACTTAAATAATAATTTTTTCTATTTGAAATTATCTGAAAAATCTTTTGATGAGGGGAGTTACCTGCAATAGTGGACGATATCAATCAATAAATAATATGCACTTTCTTAAACGGCCCATAGGTACTGAGAAACTTTACTTGCATCAGTTTTGCCATTGGAAGTAGCAGCTTTGATCTTTAGCGCGCTTGCCAAAGCTGAACTTTGGCTTTGGCTGGACCGTCAGCCTTGTTGTTGGTGGCAGTGTCCTTTTTTGATTTAGAGTTTTCATCTTTTTCCAGGGCACCTATTCCACCACCACCCCATCTGTCTGCCCAGCTTGGTGCTTCCCTTGCCATTTTGCCTGTTTTACCAGTGAGTTCTTACATACAGGGATGCATAACTTTATTTCAATGCATAAATCTCCATTTAAGAACTAGATGGTATGTTAAATATGCAATAACTTATTAGTGAAATAACCATGGAGTTTCATTTTGGGGTTGTGTGTATGTTAGTAAGTTATTTCAGAAGTATTATTATTTTAAAAAATAGTATAATTTAATTTAAAATAATCATAAAAATACAAATTTGATTAAATTAAAATATAAATAAATAATTTATTTAACAAAATAATAAAATTATTATTTTATGTTACAAATTCTTACGTACTTTTTATTTCATATTTTTTAAATATTTTTTTACAAACAAAAATTATTGGTATATTTATTGTTAAAATAAGATACTAATATTATATCACTATATAACTTTTTTTATACTAATCTTTAAGTTTATAAAAAGTTAAATTTCATATAAAAATTTTATCATTTCATTTTAAGTATATCTTTTTCTTCGTATAACTTAAAAAATATGTCTTTTTTATCAAAACTTCAATTAATTATATAAAAAATAAAGTGTTTATTTTATGAAAAGATTATATTAGAAAGACTAATGATAATTCTAATTTTTTTTAATTTTATAAATTTTTAAGAATTATTTCAACTATAATAATCATTCACATCAAAACAGTTTTTTTTTTTTTTGGGTTGGGGTGGAGCCTTGAGTATGTTCTGAATTAAAAGAAGAAAGAAAGAAGAAAAGCCTACACCTCTGTTTACTATGTTGTTTGGGAATTCGGGAAAGTTGTATATAAATGAAAAAGTGAATGCAAAATATTACAAGGGAGGGAAACAACCTGAAGTTTTGAGCTTTATCTTTATAATCCAACACAATAAATGGTAAGGGATCGAGCTTGTATTTGTTTATTTTATTAGCTATACAACTATATGTATGTATAGCAGACATTTAGAAATGTATTAAATGAAATTTAAGGAAACACTACTTCATCACTCATTAGCATAGAACTCATCCAAGTATGAAAGGTGTGATCAGTAAGGTCATACTTCGTGTTATTCATGTTAACTGTTATATGTTAAGAAGATCTAGGCCTAATATTGATAATATCAAGAAAATATGAAGAAGAAAAAAAAGAGATGATTAGTTGGTGGATGGTATTGTATATGCAACAGATCAGCTATTTGCAATGACAAGTATACGACTCAATATTTTGAATTTAATTAACCTTTCGAATAACAAACATACAATAACAATCTTATCACCAGTTTAAGAGGGTGTACATGTGAGTGTTGACTTGATATTCTATCGAAGAAGTGTGTATTTTAAAGTGTTAATATCGTTTTGATTGGAAAAAAAAAACATTTAGGCGTGTGCTCCTCCCACATCAGTATTTCACCATTGTGTATATATATAGGTTTACATCTATCAATCTCATCACATGTTTTAACAAGTGTGTGAGTGTTGAATTGATATTTCATTGGAGAAGTGCATGTTTTCAGGTGTGTGTGAGTGTTGAGTAAATATTTCACCTAATAAGTGTGTGTTTTAAAGTGTTAATATGTTTGATCGAAAAAAAAGAATGAAGAGAGAGAGAGAGAGTACAAGGTGGAACAAGGGAAACAGTTGGTGTTGAAATGCCTTTAACCCCAATAAATTTGAGAGGGGCACATGTACGGATTGGCTGCTTTTATCCCAGATATATAGAAGTTACTTATTATTATTATTATTTAAATGAGATATAAATAAAAACTTGTGATGATAAAATAGTCCTGAAATCCCTTAATAATATGAGACTAGTTAGAATATAATGTATGAATTGTTAAATAAAAAATATATTTTTTTAAATGGACTTGCTAAAACATTATTACCAGCTTGTGAAGCAAAACATCCATATATATTCCTTGATTTTTCATGTTTTTGTTATTCTTTAAAAAAAAATGATAATCATCATAAATTTATGATTAATTTCAACTATATATGTTTCAAAGTGTTATTTGATAAAGAGTTATTAGAAGATTATTTCAATTAAAATTTTATATCCACATCCTATAACATATCAAAATAACTCTATCAAAGGAAGAGATAATATGTTAAAATAATGTCACCCTAGTATCGAAGGGGGCATCTTTTCAATTATCGTGAAAAGGTTCCAAAGGTATCTTTGACAGTTATCAAGATATTTAATCAAAACTCTCCAAGCCTGCCGAATCATTTAAAGCTCATAAGTTGGTGAAACAGAGAATTAATTGAACTTTGTAGGTGTTGTACATTAATTAAATGAGCAATTGGCAATTTGGTATATGAAAATCATTGAACTCGATAACCCTAATGAATTTAGTGACTCCTTGCTCATTTAACTTTCTAGCTTCTTAATTATTCGGGAAAAGAAAAAAGAAAAAAAACCTTTATAAATTCTTAGACCAGTTTGAGAACTACTTGCTTTTCTTTTGTTGTAATTTCAATAATCTTTGGAGCATTGGGTAAGGAATAGCTGAAAACGAAGTAATATCTAATGAAAATGTATGCGTGAGTTTGTAGTTGTTTATTTTTAAAATATAAACATAAACATAAGACAGATCATAAGGAGAAACATTTAGAGTCTAATAGGTTGAGAATATATATTACAGTATGTTGCGAACTTTGATCCTCTGATATATAAGTAAATCTTGATAATTTGAATAACAAGGAGATTATTAGCTCTCTTTGTAATTTAAAGAGATGAAAGGAGATTTACAAAATGTTTGTAAATTTTGGTATTTGTTTCATGTTCAAGTTTTGTTATGAAAAAGATACAGACTGAATATATATATATGAAAAAATATTATCTGTTAATAACTTTTACCTATAATGATAGAATTATTTAATATTAAAATTATCTTTTTATAATTATCTCTATATTTGATAATTATATGAGATTATAAACAGGTTATTATTTATTTAGTATTGATGCTCATTTACTGAATTAAAGTTTATTAAATTGACCCGCGAGTAATCTTTTGATTGAAATCTCTGGTATCATAAGATATTACATGGGTTAATTTATATACAAAATAATATTAATTCTATTTTGTTTATCTACTAAGATAACATACCAATTATGAATCATCATATCTATTACGATTTTAGCGATGCAAAAGCTTATAAAAAAAAAAAAACTGGCTCCAAACAGACATGGTTATAACTTAAACACCAGTCGAAAACATTGAACATTTCCTTTCAAAAAAAGAGAGAAAATTTGACAGAAACTATATATTAGTGCAAAATCAACTACACAGTTTAAGCACACATGTTACTCTATCATATCTAATTATCTATCACTACCCCAAATAACAACACAGGGACAGTTCTCAGAAATCAGCTTCGTTATATATACGCATGCAATTCAAAAACACAAACAGCACGCAATTGTTCACCAACCAATGTCGTATCTAACAACATTTTTGATTTTTTCCCACTTCCTTTTTCTTTTCCTCCACGAATGCACCATTATATTATGTTAAAGTACATTACACCTACTTACACTTCCTTACAGATTTAGATTTCTTCATTTTGCTAGACTTTTTGTCTACGCTTGTCCATGTATATCCATTAGGAATAGCAAAAGGGTCCGAATCTATAGCCATTGCAGCACTCTTTTGCTGCTGCTGTTGCTTGCTCGCTGATCCCGACTGGCTACTGTTCCGCCGTAGCCACGAGGCCGACGTAGAAAGTAAAGAAGTGTGGTGGCTTTGTGAGCTATTGTCTTCCTCTGATGAACTTTGCTCTCCATTGAAGAAATGTCTCGGGCTTGAAAGTGGTGTGTAAAATTGCTCCACTGGTTGAAGGTCAACGAATTTTGTGAATGTTATCACCACTCTCACTGTTGGGACCACCGGTATAGCCAACTGTCCCCACCAAAAGCAAACAACATAGGACACCATACCACAGCCGTTAGATTATTTCAAAATCAATCATAATTTGTTTAATTCTATAAAAAGGAAAAAAATCCAACCAATAATAATTAATTTGGACCCACGTTTACACTAACATTCAAACAATTTCAATCATTATAGTTAGCTACGGAAGCCAACGGTTGCTACATATTAATATTACCATGTGGCAAAACAACTGGAAAATTCAATACTTACTTTCTCATCATAAAATATATTAGGAATACTAAGTACAAATTTAATTTTTCACCCACTAAATCTCTTACGTTATATCACTTTTCATTAGTATTTTAAAAGCATTACACTTGTTTAACTTCAAAAGAATTCTAAACAATGTTACTATTTAATATATTGATTATATAATATGATGTGATAGAATTATTTTATAAATTAAAAAATTGATTAATATTTTTATATAATATTAATATATATCACAATATAAAATACATACAACACCTGGGTATACAGTCGAAAGTGGTGTTTTATTAATACATATATTAAATTTTTAGTATGTATTATTATTCAAATTATCAAAAGGTACTAATTTAATAAATAAAAGTCCATAAAAAATTAAAAGATATTTAATCTTTAAAGTTTTTATTATTAAAATAAAATATCAAAATAATTAAATTATTCTTCCTTGCATTATATATAAAAATTATTTTTAAATAAATATAGAAACAACTGAGTCATTTTACCAATACAGTCACGAGACCCGGATTCACTCAGGTAAAATCTGGTCCAATACGGTCCCACCCATAAGACCCAATAGTATACTTCCACGTACGACCACCGACCACGGACAGCCCCACATAAAAGCTTCTCCTCAAATCACAGACCACAACAGTGTCGTTTCATAATTAGTCAGAAAGCGCAAGTATGGCCTTTTGCTTAGAGTTAGACCATTAAAGCACCAAACGAAAGCAAATCACAGACAAATAGCATATCTAGGACCCACGAAAAAACTAAGACCCCACCAAAAAAATCCAATTTCCAAAAATATCCTCACCTTGACTGGAAATGTGCCCGGCGGGAATTTTGTGGTGAGCAGCTCTCGCATTCTCCTCACAGCTTTTACCTTATTTGCCAAAATGTCCAGTAACGGCAATAACTCTTCTGTCTTTAACGGAAATTGCTCCGTTAACCAAACAGACGGTCTCAAGCTTTTCACATACTCTTTTTCCTTGATCTGTGGCGGAACAACCGGAACGGCGTTACCCATAGGTTTCCTCTGTGAAGGTGGAGCCATTACAGACGGAACATCGATACTTTTCCTTCCCAACGCAATGAACTCTCTATCTTCTCTCACAAAGCTACTATGTCTCTCTTCTCTAACGAAGCTACTGTGCCTTCGTCTATCTGGAAATGCAAAACTTGGATTCTCAGCAACCAAAAACCCATCGTCGTCCTCGTCAAGCTCTAATGGAAGCACTTGTTCGCTCCCTGCAACATCACCATCTCCATTCGTGACCTTGCGAGACCTGAAGCTGAAAACTACGTTGTGTACTTCATAAATCCTTGCTTTCCACTCTCCAACTGATTCGGTTTTCTCTTGCCTTCTCCAATTGGTTCGGCCAACGAGTTCTGCTTTCGTAACGTCCATGCCAGGACGGTAAACGCTCGTTTGGGAACAAAAACCTGCTATGTCTGATTCACTCATTGGAGTTCCGGCGTTTTCGAATGCGTCGAATATTTTGTGGGTATCACGATTAAGAACTAGCAATGAGCCTGAAGGTATGTCGTGGCTCTGATCGCCATCCCCGAGAAAGAGAAAGCTCTGATCGGCGCGCTGAATTTTCAAACCATCAAACCCAGCGAGTGAAGTGTCAGCTCGGAGATTGCCATCACGTTTCCAGATCTTGTAGGTATCAGACGGAGCTATTTTGCCAACGAACGGAATAACGGAGCTCTCGAAGTGGAAAGAAATCTCCATGTAAAAATCTCGCATTCTGCGAAGAACGGCAATTGCACGTGGCAAACGACGGCGCCACTTGGCCCAAGCGGAACGATGGTGTAAGCGAACAAGGATGAGAGCAATATCAGAACTGCGCCGACAGAGAGCCTCCTGCAATGGATTCCATCCGGCCGAATTCTGAAGCGAGACGTCAGCACCAGCGGAAGCCAGAGTTCGAGCAGCTACTGTGTCGTTCAATCGAACGGCCAGGTGAAGGGGAGTTTCTCTGAAAGGAACATCACGGCGGTCGAGAACGGCGGAGATCTTCTCGGCAACTCGTTCCTGGCCTAGCGAGTCTGACTCGGTATGGATCTGCGAGGGATCGGCAAGGCGAGGTACAGTGGTAAGAATTCGTGAGAGAGTGGTGTGATCGCGTAAAACGACTGCGTAATGGACTGGGCTGTGAGCGTAATCCTCTGGCTTGATTGTTGGAAACGACGCCGTGGAGGCCGTCGAGGATTTTGACATGTTTTGTTTAATTGGCAGAGTCACAAAACTAGTGATGGGGGAGGAAAGGGGGATTGGGATGGAATGGAAGGTGTATCAAAAGAGATGAAGGTTGAGGCTTTCCAAGACTTAATAAAAGAGGAATGTTATGTGATAATGAGCTCACTCAGGGGTGGGGATAGGGGTAGTTTTGTCTTTTAAGAGTATTTAGTTATATGAGCTCAGTACGAGTTTGGGGATTGAAAAATGTTTGTACGTGACAAATTTAATAATTTTAAGAGAATATGATGAGTAGTTATATTAAAATTGATATTTTTATGTAATTCAAAAATGTTTTGATACAGAAAAATATTAATATTATTATTATTATTATTTTGTTTTACAGAAAAACGAAATTAGAGAATATTGTGTATGCTTTTCTAGTGGGAGTCGTGTGCAGAAGAAAACTTATTACACGCAATTGGCACAACTTTTTGTAAACGCAGCAGCAGCCAGCCAAGGCAATCTGGGTTGTTTCTATCCCATGTCAGTTCTCTTTCTTCCGCTTTTATTATTTTATTATTTTGTTTTTTAGCATTGTTTTATATTTTTTTTATGATTTTTTAAAATATTTTGGAAAACGTTTTATTTTCAAAAATCTATTTTAATAAATTTATATATTTAAAAATATCATAAGATATTATAACTATAGTAAAAATAACCATAAGATTTTATTGTTTTAACAAGTGATTAGAGAAAAAAGTGTATTATTTTCATATTTTAATTGTTAAAACTTTAATTCTATCAGTTTTTACTCTATTTTTTTATGTTGTTATTTTGCTAAAAATACAATAAATATAGGAAAAAAATAGAAGAAAAAATAAATAAAAAATAATGGGGCTAAAAAAGCCTTTAACTATCAAGAGTAACGTATATGTTTTTTTTCTTTCTATTTTTAAGAAAAATGGTAGGTATAATAAAACTATAAATCCTAAAAATAGTCATATGATATAAAACTAGTATGGTATGAGCTTAACTTTTCCTTAATATTGTTATTTTTATAAATTAGTGTATTATTTATTATTTTTAAATCAATGTTTTCCTTTCTTTACTACTAAAAAGGGAAAATATAAACAATATTAAGATTTTATATTTTCTTTGTAAATACTCTTTGATATTTTAAAATGTAAAAGATGTCATTCAATTTGACAGAGAAATGGTGTTCACTGACGTTCTAGAAAAGTATAATAATTAACATTATTACTTATTGGTTAAGTTGGATGCATTGAGTACAATATGAAAAAATCACTTTTATTTGAATTATTTATTATTTAAGATATTTAGATTTTTTTATTTAATTTATTATACTACATAATTTTTAATAAATAATTTTTTTATACAAAACATTATATCATAATGTTAAAGGATAAAATATTTTATAAATTATTATTGATTAAAATAATACAATTTCTTTTTAATCTATAATATATTATCACATTAATTTTTATTTTACAATGATTTTTTTTAAATAAATATTTAGCCCAAAAAAAATCTTAAATAAAAGGTAACGATTTTAAGAATATACAAAAATAAAAGGAAAAGTATTATGATTAGAAGACAAGGGGTACTGAAAACAGGGAGCGTGATTATGTTTGTGTTAAGACGGACCAAATCCAATCCAATCCAAACGGTATATTTAAGACATTTCACATCCACTCTCTATTCCTATCTTTGGCAGCAAAGCCAATTTGTATAGTATCACTGCATAAATTATCCATTATGCATGTTTAATGATTTGATATTTTAAATAAATAAAATTTAAATTTAATATAATTTTTTTAAATAAACGGTAAAGAGAATAATACAATTTTTAAACTCTATTAAAAAAAAGTGCCAAATCTTACAATTTTCTATTCAATTTTTTTTAAAAAAATATAAATAAATTTTTTATTTACAAAATTATGTAATCACATGTTAAATTATGAATATAAACTTCCACTACTTATTGCTTGTTTACAAGTTCTATTTTGTCTTATTTACTTTTAAACACAATTTGTTTTCACAAAAAAAAAAAACAATCGAAATATGTATACATTGTTTTATATACGTGGGTTTATGGTCAATGGTCATGTTGTTTTCTCAGAGTAAATAAGAGACAACTTGATGTGGACCCTCCTAATCTACTTTTCAAATTTTCTTTACAGAAAAAATAATCAATTTAAAATGTTTACTAACTTTTGGGATGGCACCAAAAGTGAGAAAACATCGCATTCGGCCGTTTGTTTGAATTTTTTAAATTAAAAATTATTATAAATTTATGTATGAATTATTTATTTATTTTATGATAAATATAATATTAAAATATAGTAATTATTACAAAATTATTATCTATATAATTTAGATGATATTTTTATATTATAAATATAATATTAAAGTATTAAAAATTATATTTTTATAATAATTATGATAGAGTAATCCTACGTTTATACGAGTGACGGACTAATTCTATGAGGATGCATAGGAAATGACAACTGACATCAATATATTAAATATGAGGCCGTAACAGAGCCCATCGTTCCCACACTCTGCTTTGGATATTTGCAAACTTTGGGTCCGTATTTCTTGGAAGAATCCTATTGTTTTTGGACCTATTTCTTTCTAATCAAATTCTTAGAATAAAAAATCAAATATTATAAATTTATATCGAATAATAAAAATAATATAAATTAATATGGTTAGTAATTAAAAAAATTATTTTAAATAATAAAGATATGGATATTTTCATTTCACACTTATAATGTATAAGTACGACATATTAATTTATACATAATTCTAACCAATCTATGAGCTACACGTGTGTAACTATTAACAAACTACTAAAACCCCACTAACAACGTACAACACTAGCTATAACAACCTTTAACAACCGTCAACACTCATGTGCACAACCCAAAAACTAGCTAGCAACGCTAACTAACCCAATACCAATTATACAGCACTCCTTACGTAAGTAATAACCTCTTTCTTTAAGCCCTTACACATCATTATCACATGTGTTCTTTTGTAAGTCCTTACGCATATCATTATGGCATGTGCTCATCAATAACATCACAGGCAATCTTGACTTTACTAAAACCAGCACATTCTTGCTTTACTTCAGTAGCATCATTATCACATGCTTTCTTGCGTTATTGCCTAAGGTGGCTTCACTTGCCTTACTTCATCAATATCCACACTCACATGTATCAATCTCAAACTTCTAATTCTAAAGCCTGATATTCTTCTTAGTAAATGACTTCAAATAGAGTCATATTTGGCTTTTCCATCATTTTAACATAAATAGTTCTAGTTGTCATTTTTGAGTAACGAATTTATGGTTTTGTTCTCTATATTCTTATCTCTTCTATTTTTTTCATTATTGATGTATATGGTTTCTCTTTTTTCTATTCTCAATTATTCTTATTTGTTGATGAGAAATAACGTCAAATTAAGAACATTAAGTAAAGGAAAATAAAATGATATATTTTAACATTATTTCTAATCTGTTTATTATGAAATCAGATAATACACTTTATATTTTTATCTATAAATTTTTTATACTTTTTTTTTATCTTTCTGATTTAATTGAAATCAATTCAGAAAATTGATAATAGCTAACCCTTAGATTATTGTATCAATTGAGTATTTTTCGTATAAAAATAATAAATAATTTTTTTCATTTCTTGTTTTAGTGAATCGAATTAATAATTTAATCCAATTCAGTTTGACGAATTCAATTTATTTAAAATTAATTCAGGTGAGTTAGAAAAACATAATTTGTTTATAAAAATACTACTCAGTTCATTTGACATATGAAAATAATGCTCTCGAAAAAAGAGTATCAAACAAGAAGTTAGAAATCAACTAAATAACTTCTATTTATATTCAAATTTTGACATCTTAAATATATAATTATCTAAACTTTTTTTCTTATCATAAAGTTACACATTTTAAATTTGATAATACTTAAGTTTTAAATTGATATTTAAAACATCAAATGATTGACTAATTAGTTTTAATTTATTTTAATATAGTATGATTTGTCATTTATGATGTAAAAACTACCTGGGTTATTAGGTGTGAAAATGGGCACATAAATAAAGATTGTCATTTAGCCTTTAATTCTTTATTTAAAACTTAGGTGTATTGAATTTAGGTATATTTGTGTTAGAAAATAATAGTAATTGCCAATGTTTTAAATATTTGAAGTTTAGTTACCTGATAAACTGTCTAGCTCTAGCCTATAAAATTACATGTATTTCTAGAAGCTGTTAAGTTTCACACACGACGGCAATATTGCTATTCTTCCTTGAGCGTTAATAATTCTAATGAAAATTAAATGAATTAGAATATAAATAAATCGAAATACTTAGATTCATTATCTTTGATTTTTTTTTAGAATCGGAATTTATTTCCTCTATATTTGAGTAAACAAATGGTGAATTCAAAATAAACGTGAAAGCGGTACTTTAACAAAAAAAAATATGAATTTTAAATAATAAAATATAAAAATATATATTTTTTAATTAAAATCAACTAGTAAAAGTATTAAAAATATAATTAATAAGCTACTAATTGTGTTAAATAAGAAGCTTAATAATTTAATTTAACACAATTTAATTTATTTAAAATTAATTTAGTCTAACTAATTTCATGTAATTTAATTATGAATTATATTTGATTTTTTTTATTAATTTAAATTATTATTTTTCATGTTTATCTGATTTATTATGAGTTTATTACTCTTATTTAATTTGTCATTAATTAGATGATTTTAATCTTATGATTTACTATTAAAAAAGAAAATTATATAATAAATCTAGATTATTTCGATAAAGATATGAATCTGTGTAGTTTTAAAATCATTGATCTTAATACTTTCTTGTTTTATTAAATTACATACTCTTATGCAAATTAACGAATAAAAATATTCTCAATTAACTGTCGAAAGAAGTTTTTGGATTTTTTTTTTAGATTGACAACAAACAAAAGGAATTAAATTCTATTAGCTAGATGAGTAAAACATAGTGAGTCATTAGATAAAATCGATTTCTTATAAGTTTTTTTCTTATTAATATGATCTTTGAACATCTTTATTTTTTTCGTATTTTTTAAATTAATTTTATTTTAAATTTTAATTACAACAACCGTAGTGATTTCTCTAAATAAAATTAAAATTAATATAATGTTGGTATTTGTTAAAAATAAGTTATCAATCTTTAAAGACGATATTTTTCTTATAACTTTATTATAAAATTATGATACTTTGCACCGATCAAATTTTTGATACCGTTGTCGAAAAATGATTTTTTTTTACCAATATCGATACAAAATAATATTGGTTTTAATTTAAAATTATATTTTATTTTATTTATATATATATATATTCTTGGCGTGTTTTTTACGTTGGATGTGCCGTGTTAGAACTCAAAACATTATTTCTTTTGATCCAGAGATTTAAAGAACCTTTAGATCACAAAGAAAGAAGAAATTACTAACCATTTTATTTAACCACAAGCTAGTTATTAGTTTTAGATATATTGTTTTGATATTTGATAGAAATGGAATTATATTCCGTGATATATTATGCTGATTGTGCTGTGGAGAACAATTCAGTTAGTGCATGTGCAGATGGTGCTGGTGCTTGTGAAGGTGGTGCTCAAGCTACTACATGTGATGGAGAGGAGCACAAGTCTAGAGTTTGTTACAGTTTTGTTTCTATTTTCAGAATAAATTGGTTATGCCTTGCTGGCAATAGTTTGTTGCTTGCTCTCTTTCTTATTTAACCAGTGTAATCGCTTACAAGTCTAAGAAAATATACAATATAAATACAACGTATGGTAAAGGAAAAACTATGAACTGAAATTAAAATACAATTTATCTTCTTCTTCCTTCACTCTCTTTTGCATTCAACTGTCTTTGCATCGTTCTTGATGTTCTTGCTTGATTCAAGCCAAGTTACATTCAATTTTCAATTTCTGAATCTTGTATGGTCTCTCAATCCCAGATTTAAATTTTTTTGGCTTAAATGACAATCTGATATGTATGTTTTTTTGTTCACCTCTCTGTGGGCAGGATGATAGTGATAATATTACTAGTTTCCTTGCGAGAGAACCCATAATTGCAGGAATAGACAAGCCATACAAGGTAATTTCTTTTCCCTGTGCCTCCATGATACAATTTCTCGTCTCCTACTACATACAGAAGATCTACTTATGTTACAATTTCTAGACAAGTATTGTTCTCACTTTAGAGAAAGGCCTTGGGGTACTTATGAAAGCACTAGCAGTGTTTGCTCTAAGAGATGTCAATTTGACAAAGGTAAAATTGATCTTAATGATCTTTTTCAACGTTCACATTTCTTTTTGGCTCCTCTTCCAATTTTTATTTGGTCCATCCTAGTAAAAGTTCTTGGGAATGTCAAACATTTTAATTTAACAATTAGAGATACTGAATTTAAACACAAAATTTCTAATTCTAATATAATGTTAAAAGTTGTTAGGAAACTAATCCTCCAAAAAACTTAAACTATTAGAAGAATAACAAACAATATTTTTATATATCTATCACTTGGTTCTAAATTTCTATGTTAGCAATCTGTGATTGTTTTTCTTCTATTAAAACAATTTCTATTAAATTTTCCATTGTAGATCCTCAGAAATAAGTCATTTTAGATATGTACGTTTGTGAGTTTGTGCATGTGCTATACGAGACAAAGCGATCACCAAACAGACCATATGATAATAGTAGTAGTACATTAAGATGAGAGAACTCAGGATGTAAACATGAAGTTAAATTTTAGTTAGCATTACTGAATAGTTTGCTATCACAGGTATTTCAACTCTCTCTTTTACGTTGATTTTTAAGCCTCCATGGCAGAATCCCGAGTTCAATATGCTTTGGAACATCTGCAGATTACTTTGTCGGTTTTTGAATCAAGTATTATTATAACGGTGATTAAAAGACTCAACTTCACCCATTCTGCAGGAGTCTGCAAGTTTTACTCATGTACTTGCTTGCTATCAAATACATACTATTCCTTGAAAAAAAATGGTACTCTGGACTCGATCATGTTTGTGATCAAAATCATACTTTAAATACACAAATTCTGAAGGCTGAGACTAGAAAGAATTCCCTTGAATCACCGAGAAGCTTCCATAGTAGGAGTAGAAAATATTAGGTAAAACTCTATTCTTTATCTTTTTTGGTTCAAATGGGGACGGTTGGAGCTAGGGAAGACAGTTTGACCTAACAAATACACTAGGAACGGCACGAACCTAATGCCATCCTTAGTTTGAGGGTCATTCTTTTATAGTAACAGAAGGTAGAAGCTAGCTTATTGTGGTTATTGATTGTGCATTTGTGCTTCAACTAACTAGTTTTTCTTATTGTCATCTTGTTCCCACCATACTATTCCCGGCTTAATACTTTTTTTTTTCTTAAATGAAATCCTACGTTGAAACTTGGCATCGATGACATCTTGTTCCTTTCAAAATAGGACATGTAAATATGACATCTTATTCTGAATTAGAATCTAAACTAAGACTAGTAAAGCCGATCCATCATTATTCAACCCAAGCCAGAAATAGAGACTACAGAACATAAAAATAGGTAAGATCCAAGCAACAAGCAACAATCAACGAGGAATTATAAGTCCAAATGAAAGAGACAGATAAATATGTATTGGTGCAATAACACAAACTCCACTCCTTGTATTGAAATTTTTAAGCAAACAGAAGGCCATAACGTCTGTCATATTACTCTGTACTGATTGCTACACATACTAGGCACTTTATTATTAATACAAGGTAAAACTCAGTGCTTAACAACTAATATATCTTTTGCATAGGGCACTTTCGGTTTTTCCTTATTTCAATTCCTTGAGGAAGTCTTCATTGTCAACCAGTACCTACAAGCAGATAAATAAATAAAAATCCGCAGCATTAGTTGACAATAAATGAGAGCAGTATCTTTTGAGAGAAAAAGACGTTCTCAAGTGAAAGAGATGAATGACAAGAAGCAGCCCATAAATGGTTACGAAGTTCAACTCCAGCAGTATAAAATGAACTTTTCCAGGGTCCCCAAGAGACAAGTGAGTATTAATAGGTGAAGACTTCCCCGTGGGAGGTCCATATCCAATCAATACGACAGCGTGAGTGTGAGTGTGCGAGTTTGGGTGTATTAGCCATTCAGGCGAAGGGGGACTTACTGTTTTCCAGCCATCTGGATCCAGGAAAGATGTAATCTTGGTGCTGATTCCAGGAAGTGGTCCAGCTTGGCGAGTTATCTTTCCTCCCAGCTCTTGTGTTACCAAGTTAACAACTTCAGCACTTTTATATACATCATCAGTACCAATTGCAATCTGCCATTTGACGATGGTTGGGACTAGGTAATTATTGAGGGAAAAGGGAATATGTATGTATATATATGTGTTGGATATGGTATAGCATACCTGTGCATATGCATTTCCTTTGGTGTATTCTGTAACACCATAATTATAAGTTAACTCCAGAACGGTTGTCTTCTTCTCTTCATCATAGCCCAACATGGCAATTGTGTACTGTAAAGAACATGGGAAAAATGGTGCAAGGAAATGAGTTTCAACACATCATAAATTGAATTATCAGAATGATTAACAAAATGTTTGGTATCATTAACCTTGTGCTCAGGCCTGTCAGTTTTCTTTACCACCCTCATCCCCAATGCCTGTACAAAGAAGGGTAGCCAAGAGGCTGGTCAGTACTTGGTCTTTGCCAAAACGAGAAATTCTGTAAAATATTCATAAAAGAAAACACATATATGTAGAATATTCGTCCGCAAAAATGTAATCTTTCTCAATAAAGTCATGTCAAATTTACTAGACCATTTATGTATTACATATTTGCATGAACAAGAAACGGTTGATTAATAGGCCATTGCTAGCAGATTATGGCAAAGCCAAAAAAGTCCATATAATATAGATTTGCAACAGGTCCAACTAAACAAAGTCCAACTTGAATTCTTTGCTAATAATACTCACCACAGAAGTTGCAATTAAAATACTTCTGGAAAATACTGAAGGAAAAAAAGGGACGTTAAACATCACAACTGCTCATTACTGTACCTTTTCGTAGAACTTGATAGCACGCTCCAGATCACCAACACGAAGCATTACTTGACAAAGTGGCTCAGGAGTTGTTTCTCGTTGAATAAGCTCAAAAGTGTAACCGTCAGGATCTTTCACAAAGGCAATCACAGTAGATCCTCCCTTAACAGGGCCAGGCTCCCTAGTGACATTTCCACCCTTAGCCCGAACATCTTCAACAAGTTTGTAAACCTAGCAATCATAATTTATTAAATCATTATGGCAAACCAAGCACTTAGATGTCTCAAGACGTAAAAGGAGACTTACATCTGGAGTTGCAATAGCAAAATGTCCAAAACCAGTCCCAATATCATATGAAGTCACTCCATAATCTGAAACCAGAATGAAATTACTCGAAATTCATACCAAAAACTTAGGTCAAACTTTAAATGAGTTTTAACGTGAGAAGGGCTCAATCGAGTCATATTGGAAGATCATTAGAAGCCAATCAGAATGGAAACCTTTTACAATTTCATTTTACAAATATTACAAAACCATAAAATGAAAGTGTAACTGATTAGTGAGTCCATCACAAATTTTAAAAGTTGAATATGAAATGTGACAAACTTCAGGACGAGAGAGGAGGATCATACTGTATGTCAGCTCCACAACAAAGTGAGATTCTTCAGGACCAAACCCAAGAAAGGCATTAGAGTATTTCTCTTCTGGGACATCTCTTTTCCTCAATAACTTCATGCCAAGAGCTTCAGTATAAAACCTAATAGTGCAAAAAGAAATGAGAAAAACCAAAGCATCATATGTCATAACTTTTCAAATACACCAAATGGTAAAAGCAGCTTACTTGATGGTACGATCTAGATCTCCCACACGATAGACAACATGAAGGAATCGGCGCTTATCTTTCTTCGGCCATTCCAACAACTCAGCGTTAGAAGCAGCAGCAGAAGCCATAATGAATCAATACACCTATTCAGCTATGCATCCAGATATAAGTCAATAATTCATGTCATTATATTGAGTCAGCAATCAGATACAGAGAATTCAATCAATGCCCTTTAGCATTTCAATTTCATAATTGCACACGAGCTAGTTTATACCATTCTGTAACTAAATGTGTATTTCCACATGCGGGAATAAAAAAGCAAAAATCTTTTGAGATCAAAACACAGTTGGTAGGATTGAAAAACTCTGCAAAGTGAGTTTATACAAATGCTTGCTTGAACAGATGAGTAAAGACATCTAGTTATCATCAATTTAACAAATTTAACAATGGTATAAATTATAAGCCAAAAATACTAATCCGAACCATAGGAAAACCAAAAGATAACACGGCGAATCAGACTCTGAAAGTTAAGATAAATAAATAAATGAAATGATGAATTTCAAGCCTAATCGAGATGAAACAGATTACATAAACAAGCTAATCTCATCATCAAATTAACAAAGACCTGTAATTCAAACCAAAAGCTTGAGCAGAGAGGGAGAGCTTCACGAGAGAGAGAGAGAATAAGTATGATCAAATGATCAGCATGCCCTAGAACAAACCTCTGAACGATTAGCGTAATTTTTATTATATTCGATAGGGAGTACTTTTAAATATTAAAAAGAAGGAGTCCTTCTTGAATATAATACAAATTTATATTAGTCCCTTTTCAGCAAAATAAAAATAAAAAAGATTCCTTCTTAAGGTGACAGGACTTGCAGACAGTACGACAAACCGACAAATCAGAGCAGCTGAATGAGCGGTTTGACAGTAAGTCTTTATAAAAAAGAACAGTCCCCCCCCCCCAAGAAAAGGCAGTTGAACTGCCTAATGGTTGTCTTGAAACAGTAGATCCAGGTAAGTATGGGAGCATGTTGAGGACTCAGATTAGTGAGTCATTTTATAAAATTCAAAATCGTAGCAAACTTTATGAATCTAAAAACCAACCTTTTATTTTAAAAACATAATATATAATTTTTTAAAATACAATAAAATAAATAAATATAATCAATGAAATAAAAATTATTAATATTTATTATAAATAATGTTTTATAGTGTATTTTATTAAAAACTTGTTAATATTTACTTAAAATTTTATGAATTATTTAGTGGGTATTTTAATTTTAAATTTTTATAGATAAAATAATATTTAATATAGTTCAAATTTATATTATATATTATTAAGTATAAATATTTTTAAATAAATTTTATTATTAGAAATTTTTATATTTATTGATTTATACAATAGATTTGTGAAGAATATTTTAATAAGAACATTTTGTTCTTGAATTTTTAACTAAAATATTATTAAAAAATAATACTATCATTAAGAATATCAATGAATTATTTTATAAGTATCATTATAATTTTAGTAACAATACATCTTGTTATTTAATTTAATTTTTCTTAGTTATTATTTTTTGATTAATTATACAATAATATTTTTAATTATATATTATTTATATATTGAGTTGGTGCAAGATTCATTTCTATCCATTTAAATTAATTTTAATTATATAAAAATATAATTTTATATTTTTATTTAAAAAATATAAAAATAAAAAATCAAACAAATTAATGGGTGAATTTTTGAACCCAAATATTTAAAATAACTCCGTTTAAATTGTTGCATAAGTTAGTCTATTTCTATTTAGATATGACCTAAATCAAACTATTTACACCTTTACCTAAAATATCAAAATATTTTCATTTATTCTAACAAAAGTAAATTTAAATTGAGTTGAATAACTTTTACAAACCTTAACTAAATGATTTTTTCTCGGTTTCTCGACAATAGTAATATAGTGTAACGTAAAAGTGGTGTTTGGTTTATAAAATATAATCAGAATTAAAATCAGAATGAGAATAAAATGTAAATAAAATAATTTTATTTTGTTTGATCACTGGAATCAAATAAGAAATAAATATTATAATGTTTGGTTTATAACTGGAATGAAATAAAAAACATTGTATATTGACTTAATATCCTTATATTGAATAAAATTTAAATAATATCATTTAATTATTATTTTTTCATCAAATAAAATACATTATTTAAAACATTATTTTTTGAATAATTATTACTTAAAAATAAAATATATTATTGAAATTATTTTTTTTAAATAGGGTTTGGGATTTTGAGATTTAGGATTTGAGATTTAAGGATTTGAGGTTTAGGATTTAGGATTTATGATTTGGGGTTTAAGATTTAGGGTTATATTTGTGAGTTAAGGTTTATGGTTTAAGGTTTTAGGATTTGGGGTTTAAAATTTAAGGTTATATTTATAGGTTAAGGTTTAACGTTAAAATTATTATTTTTCTAAATAGGATTTAAGATTATATTTGAGATTATGATAAAATTGAAAAAAAAAATTAAGATAAAATAAAATCATGATTTGAGAGAACATTGTGTATATAAATTTAACGATGAATTAAATTATTATTAGATATTTAAAATATAAGTGATAAAGAGTAATTTAATAATATTATTAAATATTTTTTATATCAATTAAAATAATGCTATATAATAATAGTAAAAAAACACAATATGAATATAAAATAAAAGTAACTAAGTTTTGGAAAATTATAAAAAAAAAATTTGATATATAACATTTAGTTAGTATTGAGTAGTTAAATAATGCCATTAAGTATTTTTCTATAAATTATTGAAGTATCATGAAAATATAATATCATTAAATTTATAATAATAAAAATAATATCTCAATAATATTGATAGAATTTAATTGAATAATTTTTAATATTGAATAAATATAAATCATTATAATTTAATTTAAATGAATCTGTTTACAAAATATCAAATTAAATTGTGTTTAAAATAAAATAATATATTAAATTTTTTAAATAATAAATATATATATATATAATATATATATTAATATTATTTTTAGGGTTATAAATTTTAAATTTTTATTATTATTTTTTATATTGTTCTTCGGACACGCTAAATGGTACGTGACTAAATCGTCTTAAGCCACGTTCACTAGAAAGAAAAAACAATTTATAAATGGGTGGGTGAGTGGGTTTTGTTCCTGGCCTTCTTTAAGGGCGATATGCATTTGTGGATAATAATTTGCTTTTTAATCCTTATAGTTAAACTATATAGCAAAAGAAAAAAAATCCTTATATTTAAACTGTTGCGGAAACGACTCCACTTGAAGAGTTATTTATTATTTTTAAAATATAATTATTTATAATTATAGTATTTATTTTTAAAATTAATTATTAAATATTTATAATTTTTTTAAAATATTATATTAATTTAAAATACCATATCATAACTTATTTTAAAAAACAATAATAATAATTTCTCCCTTCTTAATGACCAACGAGAAACCATTCTTAAAATTAGGAGCTGAAATCCTTTAACTTTTTTTTCCTTCAAATGACAAGTTATATATAATATATAAAAAAATCAATCTATATATATATATCTAAAGATAGTAATAATGAATATAATATATTAACTAATGTTTTATACTCTAATATTAATGGTTAAGATATAATGTTTGGTTACAAACACATACCTTTTAAAATGTAGATAAAAAAATTTATAATTAAATTAAAAATAAAAACAAAAACATATATAGTGTACATCTACTGAGTAATATTAAATATAAAAAAATATTAGATAGTAAAAAGGTAAAATTAATTAAATATTATTAATATTATTTGAGTCACATATTTTATTTTATAATATAAACAAATAATATGGAAAAAAATCATCATAGAAAAAGAATGATAATATAATATTTATAATAATATTTTCAGAAGATATTCTAATAATCTTATAATTATGTATTTGGAGTAAAAAACTACACAATTATTATTACATCTTATTTCACACAAAAAAAAATAGAGTCCTTTCTTATAAAGTCTAGAGTCCTAATTGGATATTTTGATTTAATATTGTTTATACATATAAGATAAAATTAATATAATTATGAAAAAAAAACATCAGAGTTCTTACTTCAAAATAAATTCCAAAATGCTACTCTTGTTCAGCATTGTTTTCACGTAAAGATTAAAAAATGATATAATTAAAAGAACATTAATACTAGAATGGAACATTAATATTAGTTTGTTTAAGAAAGAGACGTTGAAAAGAGAAAAGCCTGCAAAAAAAAAAAATATCGATAAAGTAATTTGATGCAGTGTCTAAAGAAGTCGTTTTTTAAAACGTAAACTAAAAATAAGGTCAGATATATTCAACTTCAACTTAAATTTTGATCAGTTGTAGTATGATAATTTAAATCAATTTAAATTTGAAAAGATAAAAAATTGATTTTTTTAAAGAAAATAGATTCTGAGAATTTCATAAATAAAAATAATTATACAATGTGAATTATTTTTCTATTCAAATAGACTATTGAATCCTAATTAACGAGTAAAAAAATTAATTTAATAAATCTTTTCACGACCCGATTAATAAAATCTCACAAACGTATAATAAAAATACAAAACAACATATTTAATAAAATATATAACAAAAATAAAATGATTAATTCATATATAACAAAAACAATTAACATTAAAAAATAACAAATTACAATAACACACATTATTGATAACGTGTTTTACGAGCTCTTATTCAAATTAGTAACAAATATAAGCATGGTAAACAACAAATATGTGAGATAAGAACATATGTTAAAACAACAACAAAAATTCAATTACTTTAAAACTTTATATTTGAAAACATATTTGATAAATGATAATTACATTCTCACAGCATACGATCAAATAAAACATAACATAACTTTAAAAAAAAGTTAAACACTTGATACACAATTAGATAAGGAGATACTAATTCCTTAAAATTAATCAAAAATAAACATATTAATTTAATACAGTAAAAGAAATAAACAATAAATTGTAGGCATATTACAAGTAAAAGAATAAAAGCATGCAAATACAAAAAATAAATAAACTTTTTAATCATAGTCTAGATCTAGTATGATTACACATATACAATAGAAACTCATATTACATAAACACAACATATTGAACATACATAACAACAATGAAAGATATCAAGACCCGATACATAATCCAAGTTAAGGAGATATTGACTCCTTAATTAAAGACTCACACAAATGCAAACAAGAGAAGGATAAACACTTAACAATTAATCACAACAACAATACAAATAGTCATAAACATACAATATTATAAGATAGATGTAATATTCAATATTCAAAAAGTAAGCAATAAAGAAAGAAAGCTTTATAATTAGATTTTAAACTTTATTATATAGAAACGTAAATAATTTAAACCTTGATTGTACTAGCCAAATATTAGAGTACATATAACACCAGATATAACGAGATAAATTCACATAAAACCCTTGCTTATGTGGTAGCATCTTTGTGTTTCTTATGACAACCAATTGGCAACAAACAAATCTACTAAATAATAAAATAATTACAACCCTGATAGAAATAAAACCACCATTATTTTTATTAGTTGGGACCTCTATCTGAATTGCCTATAACTACCATCGCTTGTTGCTTTTGCAACAAATTGGTTCGACACAGAACCAGGATATACTTCAAAGCCAACACCATCCGATGTTGTGTGATCAGTAACCTTAAATGAATAATGTGAAGTGAAAAATCAAACGTGATTACTACCCTCAATCACGAACACCCAACAACCACAATGAGAAATTTTTTTAACCACAGATCACAAATCGTCTATATGTGACACACATTCAATTATGTACCACACATAACTAACGATTTGAGAAAAATAACCAGTCGATACATGACTCACAATCACACAAGCTCCTCACATAAAAAAAAGTTGCATGAAGGTAATTACCAACTAATATATGACTCTTAGCCACACAGACTCCTCACATAAAATCATTTAGAAACACCGCCTTAAGTACTCACCACTCAAGAGAAAGAATTTACCCATACAATGACGAATCACTAATATCGAAATACATTCAAGGTATTAGTGATTCATAAATAAAAAATGAGATGTCAATTTGACAAAGCTTTGCTATATTTTCTAGATAGGAAACAAAAAGAAAAGGGATATTTATAAAACTCATCCAAGCTCACGGCCAACCTCATCGAGGGTCCTTGTCGACCATCTCGTCAAGGGTCCTTGAGGGGTCCCGTGAGACCTTTGTTGATGTGCCAAAAATCACAATTTTTGATCCAAAAATTGTTGAGTAATTGTCATAAATACCTACACTCAAACCAAACTAAAAACACAAGTGACAATGTCAATTTGCTCATCAAAAACCATAATGCTTAACTTAGCATGCATATTAAGGAAACCATCCTTATGGTGTGTGTGTGTGTGTATAACATGCTTTTATATAAATTGTACTTAAATATGTGCATATGTGTATTATTGATCATCACTAACCAAACTTACATAGAGGAAAACATTTACACTAAGTGAAATAAACAGATTTTGTGTTTTTAACACAAAAGCCAACACAGAAGAACAAAATAAGAATAGTAAAACAAATACCTTCTTCAAATAAAATGTATTTAAAGAAGAACAAAATAAAAATAAGAATAGTAAAACAAAAAATTACAATGCATAAAATATACGAAAATATGTAAAAGATAACGACATTCTCATAAATATTAGAAAAGTTTAGAGATAAATAAAATAGATCAATTTTATTTACTAAAAGAAATAATTATTTAATCTAATATTTGAAATAATGTTATAAATTCTTTTTATGATAATTATGCATTTATAAGGAACATATTTTGAAGACTAAATAAATCAAGCATATGTGTCATGCCTAAGAAAGTGTGAACATTTTTCAAACTTCAATCCTTACACGATTTTTATTAGCTAATCCTTTAAAACAACACTTTCGTAGGGTCCTAAAAATTGACACCTAAGTAGGACAAAGAGAACTCCCTAATATGCATTCTAAGTATTTTTTGAAGTGATGAAACATTGTCTTAAGATACATCTTTTTCAAAGTGAATAAAAGATTTATCCAAATTGACCACCTGACTTGAAATATGTCCATACAATTGAAAAGCCTCCAATAAAAGTTAGAGGTTTGACGAACAATCACGAACGAAGATGAAAAGGTCATTCGCATATAAAAATGGGTCAATGTAAGGTTTCCTTTAGGTGAAAAATTGGAAAGAAGTGCCCATTTTCAACCAAAAATCCAAAGTACATGGTAAGAAAATATTCATCAATACAAAACAATAACAGAGATAAAATACCTCCTTGTCAGTTGTATGAAGAGCAAAAGAAATAACCCCTTGGTGAATTTTAACTAGGATCGAGATTCTTATGTAATCAAAAAGATATTGGATCTAACTCAAAAAGATGTCATCAAAGAAAAATCATTGCATCACTTTTAAAAAAAATTCCAAAACATGGTATAAAAAGCCTTACGAATATCAATTTTGAGAACAACATTACCCCATCGACTAGAAAGTTGCATTGTGTTCAAATACTTAAAAGCACCCACCATACAATCGCCAATGTTTTGGCCCTGAATAAACCTAAACTAATTCTAGGATAAAATACAAGAATGTAGTATCCTGAATGTCTGGTGACAATATTTTTATTACCATAAACATAAAGTTTCCTAGGATAATACCCTATATTGATCAATAGTACTTGCATGTGAGTTTTTGGATATAGGGTTAAAAAATAGAATTCAATCCCGAATAGATCTGACACATTTTAAAATAGTTATGAATTGCTTGTATTACGTTTGTATTAATGTTACTTCAACACCACTTAAAGATTTTACTTGTAAAATCATCTAATCCAAGAAAACTCATAGGATCCATGTCGAATAATGTGGCACGTATGGCCTCTAGTAACGGTTTGCTCCGAAAATTACCATTGTTCATATAAGTGACCAAAAATAGCATAATTAACTCAATAAGAGTCGAATCTATAGCGTTGTCTACTTGAGTTGAAGAAAAATGTTTATAATATCTCAAAATATGACTAGCTATCATTTTAAGATAGTGTGAAATCTCTCCATTAATTTTTTAAGTGAGTTAAAAGTTTTTAGGTCTTTAAACGTTAAATGAACGAGTAAAAAAATGCAGAGTTTCTTTGCACCCTTAAGTTATTTAATATGATATTTTTCCTTAAAAATGTATCATGTTGTTGCATTAATTTATCAAGTCAACATGTGCATCAGACTCTAACCAGAAAAGTACTTCAAAGAAGCAGTTATCATCCTATCATTTTTATATGTCAACAAGAACAGTCGAGATTATTGCAATATTTTGATCCAAACTACCAAAGATTTCTTTATTCCAAACCTTAATATCCAACTCAAGAGCCTTCAACTTACAAATAATAATCCTCTTTCGACTAACTTGGATAGGAGTCAACTAGGTGTCACATAGTATATAAAACTAGCATAATATTTTAAAATTAATTTAATTATGTATATGTTAGTAAAAAATGAGCATAATAATGTATTTCTCCAAAATTTGATAAAATATTGACCCATAATACATTTACTTATCTATATAAATTTTTATGTGATTTAAATATTTGATTTAAAAAAAATGTATAATTCTTTCAGTTATATCGAATCATCTTTTATCTCCCTAAATTAATTTGTTGTTTTTTATATATATTACTTTAGACACGATCATGAACATGTTCATAGCAACAGCAAGAATCACGGCGTGTTTGAAAATCGGGAAAAAATTGTAAAAAGTATTTTATATATTATATAATTTAAAATGGAGATCGACTTGATATAATGGGAATATATTTTATTGTCTATAATAAAGTTCTCCCTAAAAGTAGTCAAGGTCTCCATTGATGGTTTTTCTAGTTTAAGGTGTCTACTGTTGTTCTTATGATCATTTCATCAAGAAAAATACCTTGCAAAAGTTTATCATTTTAATCCAAATTATTAGTTAAATAATTGGAATTTTGATGGATAAAATAAACTTTTATCTTAATATTAGATAAAGTATTTTTTACCTTATAAATATTAATATTTTTAATAGATATTACAATAATATTGCAGCTAATAACCTCAAATGTAAGCGGTAACAATCATATCTCATTAATCGTATTTGTGTTAGTTAATAAATGAATGATTTTATTAAAAAAATTTCCATTTATGATAATATAAAATAGCAAAATTTTTAAAAATATGAAAAAAATTATCGATAGCAAAGTTTTCGTGTTGGTTCTGGCGTTTCACCTTTCAGCAATAAAACTCAAATAGCATTTTGTTAGCCCACACAAACATAAATTCCAAATTACTAAACTACATCATCACTGTCAAGTTCAGTGCATTAGTTTTAAGACACAACATGCATGTGATTGAAATCTCCTCCAACTTAAACTCCCACCAAAAGCGGTTCAACTGATACTTTTATTCTAAATGTTCTAACTAGTATTTTTACCGAGCTGATCAGCTTATATTTTATCTCGAACGTTCTATCTAATTATTTATTGAGTTGATCAACTCGTAATATATCCTAAGCGTTTTACTTAATTTTTTATCGAAATGATTAGTTCATGTTTTAAATAATTCAAATATAAAAAAAATAAACCATAGGATATACTTAATAGTCTTTTATGCCATGCATCGGTGAATAAGTCAAACTTGTTAAAAATGAAGCCATGATAAGTGCGTCAAATTATACTTGCTTAACTTTTATGCAATCTAAATTGTAATACTAATGCAGCATGTAATTAGCATATTAATTACATGTACGCTATTTATAATTAGCAAGAATTCACCCACTGCATTTTTAACGCTTAGAGCCTGAAAGAGGCCAATTGATAGTTTTATATAATCATTACTTATTATACAATTTTTTAGTAATATAAGATTACAGAGTTGACGATGTTCCAAGTCTATCTTTATGCAATTAATGACCTTATTAGCATCACAATAAAATTAGAATATTCCTTCATAATCCTTATTGTTGCGTAGTTATGACAATGTTGAGGTTCATGACCAGAGCTTTGACCCAAAGAAAAGTGAACATCATTTTGTTTTTTGATGTTCGACCAAGGGTGGGTAGATGATGAAGCTAATGCCTTTTAGAATGGAATTTTGTGGAGAAGGGCCTCTGAACAAGCTTCTTGTTCCAGTTTATTTATAGTGATGGGTTACTTGCTCACGATGGAGAAGTGGACCAGTAGCAATGATGGTATCTTTTTGAACGTGGAAGTGAAAGCTAATGAAAAATCAAGATGGGAGAGTGTAGCATATTTAAGAGAAAAGATTGAGGGTTTCGACCGGCGCCAGATAACTAGCTAAACAAAGGAGGCCCCACTGTGGGCGCTAAATGTTGAGGAGGCAACATTACCTGAGGTTGGCCGGATGAATAGTATGGTGGTGGATGATGATGAAAACCATGAAGAGAAGAAGACAATAATGGACGCCCTAAATCAATAACAATGAGGGTACATACATTATGGCAAAAAACCTCCATGATATAGGCTGGGCTTTAGGTCCAATGCATGGGCCATTCCTATATTAGGTTAACTAATGCCCAAATAGAAAGTTTTGAGAAGCATTTTTCCTTATCATCTAGAGCTCACTCGATGACATATTTTGTGAAACCCACAATGTATTTATGTTTAAATGCAGTGGAGTCCCCATCTCATTCTTTGGGAGTGCAAGTTTGCCAAGTTGGTATGGAAGTCCTCACATGTAGAGCCTTTTCACAATGAGCACAAGAAGCTTTGTTTTGATGATGTCTTATGGAAAGTCATTGACCAAGGTCAAAATCTAAAATGGTGTTCATGATTGTTTGGGGAAATACTATTTTTGAAAATAAAGGATGGAGTGTAATTCACATTTATACACAAGCTGTTACCATGCTAGAATAATTTCATCAGGTACGACTTGTCGAAAGTGCAAAAATGGCCCAAATTGCAGCATTGGTAGCTCCTTCTACCTGGCCTATTCAAGATGAATTTTGTGCTGCTGTTTCTGTACCAAATAACACCTTAGGCTTTGGTTGTATAATTAGAGACTCGGCTGATAATGTTTTTGGCGCTATGATTGATCATGTTCAAGCAGCATTTTCCCTTCTTGCAGTTGAACTTCATACAATGTGGTGTGAGCTACAATTTTGTATTGATATTGGTTGTCAAGAAGTTATATTGGAGTCTAACTCATTACAGAGTATCCTTCTAGACAATAACATAATTTCAACTCTAGTAATAGACGGCCACATTGCAATAGATATTTGCATTTATTGTCCTAGACGGGCTAACCAAACTATCCATTGTTTAACTGGCTATGCACTTAATTGTAATTCTTTTGAGAATTGGTTAGAAGAAGCACATTCATGGCTGTTTCATGTACTAAACAAGGACCTTATTGTTGTTATTTTCATTTAATAAATGAACTATCTCAGTTGATTTCGAAAAATGAGAGAAAAAAAATTAATGACTATCTACACAATATGATATAAATAAAAAACTTAATCAATTTTTTTCATATTTTTCTTAAATGTATTGATATTTTTTATTATAATAGATAAAAATTAAATAAAATTTTCAAAATGTCAATTTGTTAGGGCACAATGGGTAAAAATAAAATAAATTCAACACAGTAAAATAATAACACTGATAATTTAACGTGATTCACTCTTTAATTTGTGTTACGTCTACGAGGCAAACTTCGAAAAATAATTTTTTTACTAATAAAATTAATGGGTACAAAGTAAGAGGCAATACAACAAATTGAGATAAATCCAAAATAATGACAAACAAGTGTTTCCCAAACTCACTATTTTGTCATACCCTTTTTAGAAAAATATTCCAAATATTTTTTGAAAATGTTCTTTCCACTCTATCCCAAATATTTTGTTTGAATTTGTCATCCATGACTTCTTTATAACTCTCAAGTTCTTCCCCATCAGTGAAAGTTAAATACTCATCTGGAGGATATGTGGTAGAAAGTTGTCTCGATCTACCACTTCTTTTTAATGGAAAAGAAGAAGTTATAGGTGTTGGTGTTGGATAATGAAAATCATCATCTTCCTCGTCTTAAGAACCAACTTCTATGAGAGAATCATCTTAATCAGGTGGATAAACTTGGTCTTCATCTCCAACTTGTCTTGGCACTAATATTCGAAGAATTAATTCCAAATCTGATGAGTTACCATTGGAATTAGGAACATCATTCTTCATTTTGACAACATCTTCAATGGTCTCATCTTCAACAAATACAGCATCACGGCTCCTGACAAGTCTCTTTGCAACCGGATCATAAAATCTATAGCCAAATTGATCTTGATTATAGCCAATAAAATACATTGTCTTGTCTTGGCATCAAGTTTAGATCTTTCATCCTTGAGGCTATGAACAAATGTTTTACAGCCAAACACCCGTAGATGATAATAGGTTACATCATTTCTTGACCATATTTTATTTGGAACATCCATCTTGAGAGGAGTACATGGTGAAAGATTCAATACATGTGCAACTATGAGTTGATGAGTGTTTAAAAAATACTAAAATTATCATGATTTAATTTACTTTTTTAGAAGAATTGACTATACTTTTATAGATTTATAGTTTTTGATTCAATAAACGAAAAATGTAAATCTGATTCAATAAACGAAAAATGTAAATCTGTTTGAAGGTTTTTTAGTAACAAAATTAGCATCAAAATTCTATAAGGATTTTTTTGAGGTATAATTTTAAAATGAATTATTTACAATTATTTTTTATGTTTTATTCTTATATGTTATGTTTAATTTGTCTGTGATTAAATTTAACATGACTCACCGTTTGTAAATATGATATAATAATAACGTTGTTATGCTTACGAAATATTAAATAAGTAAAACATTTTTGTAAAATAAATTGATTTTGTTTTTATTCAAAATTTTATATTAAGGATGTTAGAGAGAAATATATTATTTTTAATTACAAACTTAAATTTGAAAATTAGATTATAAGGTTTAATTATTTGGTCTAATTTAAAGTAGTGTTTTTTTATCTGTTGATACAATTACTAAATAGCTAGAGTTAAGCTCTATGTTAAAAAAAATTACAAGAACGTACTATTATTTGAAAATGTATTGACGACATATTTTCAATATGATTTTAAAACTTGAAAATTACTACTCGGATAATTAAATTTTTAGGTTTAATTTGTACAATTACTCATTAGATGATTTGTTATTTTCTTAGAAATAAAGTTGAAATTTAATACTTAATTAATTAATAGACATCGTCTAAGGATATTAGTTAATTAATATTAAAAAAAAAAATTGAACCCACCTAAAGACACTTTCATACCAAAAAAAAGAAAATCAACGAATATTAATTTATATTTTTAATAACCTAAATAATATGAGTAAGCATAATTAACTTAATTATTATATCCATAAATATTTCATTATTATAAATGATAAAAATTTGCAATATTGTTTATTGAATTCATATCTATGTTTATTTTTTTATGTCCTTAGATTAAGAAACAAAAATCAAAATATCGTGACAAGATGTTTAAGATTTAATTTAATTTTTACAAATTTGAATAATAAATTAAAAACCATATATATTTCTTCCTTAGACCAACCATGTTAGTATACTTGTCATTTTTTATAAAATGATTTGTACACTTGCGAGAGTTTTACAAATATAAAACCAAAGTATTTATGCACTTGTTCATCATGAGTATGTCTTCACCCTAAAAAGTTTTAGGCAATTTTGCATGTGATAGTAGACATCTGACTCTCTCCATTAAAGTTCTGTTCATCCTCTTAATTAAGTCATTCAACTACGGTGTCTTTGGAGGTGTCATCTGATTCTGAATACCATATTTTTTACAATAAGCATAAAAAGATCACGTGTATTCTTTATCATTGTCTATTAGAATGCATTTCAACTTATTCCCAGTCAATCTCTCAACTGAGGCATGAAAATTCTTTGAAGACATTTAGCATCTGATCCTTTGTCTTCAAAAGATATACTCACCTCTTCCTTGAATGATCATCAATGAAAGTCATAATGTATTGAGCACCATCAAGTGACTTTGGCATTAGTTCACACAAATCTAAATGAATCAGATCTAAAATATTATTCATTATGAAAAGAGGGAAACTTTTGAAAGCAACTATGTTTTGCTTTCTTGCTAGACAATCAACACATTTCTCTAAAGGTATTTCATCAATTTCGGGTAGTATCTTCTTCCTGGCTAGACTTATCATACCTTTTTCACCCATGTGATTGAGTCTCTTATACCATAATTCAGCTACATTGTCTTTCTCTAAGGCATTTATTGTGTTGGTGGAGAGCTTGGCTTGCATTATATACAGAGTTCTATGCTTCTCACCTCTAGCCACTAACTAAGAATCCTTTTGTAAGTTTCCATTTATCATAAATAAAGGAGATGCAATATCCTTCATTTGCAAATTTGTGTACAAAGATCAAATTTAGGCGCATATCTGAAATATGCTTGACATCCTTCAAAAATAGTCTGGTTTCATTTTCTGTTTCCAAGCAAACATCTCTTTTGCCAATAACCTTTGATAGGACTTCATTTCCCATTCTAACACCAAAACTTTCAGGTGTGTATGATGATAAAAATTCTCTACGTGATGTAGCGTGAATTATAGCACCACTATCAATCACCCAGTTGGTCTCGTGTGATGCAAGATTGAAAAAATATTCATTATAAATGATATTGAACTCGTCTATGGTATTTGTTTACTCATCATCACTACTGTCATCTTTCTTTACTACTTTGCCTTTGTTTTTTTCCTGTTCCTTCTTGAACACCCGGTAAAATTTATTAATGTGGCCATTCCTCTTACAGTGATGGCATTCAACATGGGCATATTTGTTTGATTTGTCTTTGCTCTTGCCTTTGGGTTTTTATTCTCCATACCGTCTCCTTCCTCGGTATTCAGTGATAAGGGTTTGTGCTTCTAAATCTTTCTCCATGTTCTGTTTCTTATATGATAAGGGTAGTGATGCCAGCAACATCATAACTTTATCTTCATTGTCGAAACTCACATTGAATCTTGCTAAGTGAGAAATCTTGTTGAAATTGCTAACATACTACATCATGCTCACATTATCTTCCTTTGTCATATGATATAGCTCATTCTAAAAATAAAATTTATTGACAAGGTTCTTTGACATGTTCACGTTTTCTAGAGTTTCTCATGTTTCTTTTGCAAATTTGCAATTTTTGATTCAATATTTTGCAAGACATTGTTTGAGAGATTAGACAGATTGTACTGGCTACAATCTCATCTATCTCCTCTCACTGTTCCTCGATAACAGTTACTACCTTCTTTTCTTTCCCTAACAAAAACTCATGGATCTTTTAATGAGAATATCTTTTATTTTTTTTTGTCATAAAAAGAAATTAATATTGCTATTAAATTTCTTAATATCTACCTTTTGATTTGACGTTTTTTTCACTATGTTGCTTTTTCTGCAAATAGATACTCATAGACCTAATAAAATCATTTTCTGATATGACAGCATACTAAGAATTTTACTAGACCAACTTTGACACCAATTGTTAGGGCATACTGGTTAAAAATAAAATAAATTCAACGAAGTAAAATATGACACCGACAATTTGACGTGATTTCTCCTTTAATTTGAGTTACATTTACGGGATAAAATTCGAAAAATATTTCTTCTATTAATAAAATTAATGAATAAAAAGTGAAAGACAATATAACAAATTGAGATAAACTTAAAATAGTGATACACAAGTGTTTCTCAAACTCAATATTTTGTCACTCCTCTTTTAAAAAAAATGTCCCAAATATTTTTTTAAATATTCTCTCTCATTCTATCAAACACACAAACCTATTTTTCATCAAATGAAATTATTCTTTAGTTTTGTTTTGCTTCTTTTCTTTTAATGTATCTCTTTAAAATAAAAACATTTTCTATTTATGAGTAAAATTGCATCATCTAATTTTATTTTATTTTATTCAAATATAATTAATAAAATTACATTTATATTTTTTATTTTCTTTAAATATAATTAATAGAGTCGTAAATACAATTTTTTTTTTATTTTCTTCAACTTTCCGATCCCGTATAGAGTACAATATGATATAATTAATATACATATAAATACATCATTGACACAGTTAACTGGACATAATTTAGACGTTCCTTCATATTATATGCCTTGTGGCTGAAAGAAAGCTGACAATTTGGACCATTTGTTAATGCCCTCCAACTTTTTTAGATGAACGTATCGTCAAAGAACCAAAGGCCCCAATTTGGACAACTCTAATGTGAAAACGATGAAGAACAAAATCATTCATGCAATTTGTGTATTGTCGTCTGATATAATAAATTTATTCTTGCAAGGCATAAATTCAAATAAATATGTGTATCACATAAATAGAAATATATCCTTTATTAAAATTGAGTACTAATTTTCTTTAAAAATACTTTATTTGAAAAGACTCCGAGAATCTGAAAAAAATTGAACGAGAAGGGAAAAGTGTCGTGGCTGCGTCGGGCTAGACCACACGACCAAAGAGTTGAAATTAAATTGAACTGCAACCTATAACTTGCTGACACGTAAGAAATAGAGCAAGCTTCATTTATTGTACGAAATAGAGTCCAGGTTCAATGAACCGGAAATACCGCTCCACTCTTAGGTTCTTTATTTATTTCCTCTTCTTGAAGTAACAATGAACACAGACCAAAACCTTAATATAAATAAGAGAGAAGAAAAAAACAGAGGGAATAACCTTAAGAAATCAAAAAGGTTAGAGAAGATCTCAATCGTTTACTTTAATGGCTCTTGCTGTTACTTCTTCATCCTCTGCAATTTCTGGCCGTGATTTCTCTTTCTCTAGTTCCTCCTCTGAGCTCAACAGAGGTACTTTTTTGCTTTTGTTTGGTTTCTTAGAAAGATATGCAATGATGAAAATTTAGAATTATGGGTTTTAAGGAATTCGGTTTTTTTATGGTCAATATGGGTTTCTGGTTTTTCAGTTTTTATTCTATCTTAAAAGGAAGAGATGAGTTGTTTTAATCTTTGAATCCCTTGTTTTTCTCATCCTTTAATTTTTGAAGGAATGAAGCTGAATTCATATTTTTGATGTTCTGATTTAATTGGAATCTTCACTCAATTTGAACTTTAACATATTAAGAGATTTTTTTTAATTATGTTGAATTAACGGGTTTTTTTTGTTGTTGTTAAATTATGTTAATTTTGTGGAAAATAAACTCAAATAAAAAAAACGGACAGATTTTAAGACAGTATTGAATGAGGAATTGAAGTGGAAATTCCAGATCATTTTGAGCAAATGAAGAGTCTAATTCGTGTGTTTTTAAGTCTAGTTTTTAATGGTGAAGGTTTCAGATCATTTGGTATTAACTACAATAAGTTATGGAAGTTTTAGCAAGGAAGGGTCAGAATTTACTAAAAACGGACAGACAGTATTCAATGAGGAATTGAAGGGGCAATTCCAGATCGTTCTGAGCAAATGAAAAGTCTAATTCGTGTGTTTTTAAGTCTAGTTTTTAATGGTGAAGGTTTCAGGTCATTTGGTATTACCTACAATAAGTTATGGAAGTTTTAGCAAGGAAGGGTCGAGAATTCTTGTTTTGTTTAAAATTGTTTTTTTAATACGAATTTTAAGAATCTTGTTTAGATAATAAATAGAGTTGTATTCTTTTGTAAGTAGGCGAAGAGAGAAATAAAAAGAGTGTTTGATTAGTAAGAAAGAAAAAAATTGTTTTTGTCTCTCTTCCTCCACCAAAATAGTTATAAAATATCAACAAATTGGTATCGAGTAGATGGCGAATGTGATGGGACAAATGCCGCTACCACGACTAACGAAGGCAAACTACGAGAATTGGAACATTCAAATGAAAGCTCTTCTCGGATCTCAAGATGCGTGGGAGGTGGTCGAAGAAGGTTTCAAAGAACCAACAAATACCACGGGATATACGGCGGCTCAAAACAAGGCGTTGAAAGAGGAGCGATCAAAGGATAAGGCGGCACTATACATGTTGTTCCGAGCCGTTGACGAGTCGGGCTTTGAGAAGATTGTCGAGGCAACTACTTCAAAAAAAGCGTGGGACATTTTAGAAAAAGTGTTCAAAGGAGCCGACCGAGTAAAGCAAGTAAGACTCTAAACTCTACGCGGTGAATTGGAGAGTATGAAGATGAAGATGTCAGAAGGTGTATCCGACTACATCTCGCGTGTGCAAACAGTGGTGAATCAACTAAAACGAAATGGAGAAATTCTAACTGATGCAAGAGTGGTGGAGAAAATTTTGCGGTCATTAACCGAGAATTTTGAGAATGTCGTTTGTGCAATTGAGGAGTCGAAAAATCTGGAGGAGATGACCCTTGATGATCTCATTTGGTTCTCTTGAGGCGCATGAACGGCGGAAGAAGAAGAAGAAGAACGAGTCGCTGAGGAAGCACTGCAAGCCAAGGTATCTATCAAAGATGAAAAGGTACTCTATACTCAAAACTTTCGTGGTAGAGGCGCGGCCGTGGAGGTCGCAGTAATGGTCGCGGTGGTGGAGGCCGCGGTCGAGATGCACACTATGAGGAGAAGGGCAATCAAGCCAACAAAATTGGCGAGGTAGAGGACGTGGTCGTGGGAGAGGCGGTAGGTCAAATCATTCAAATGTTGAGTGCTACAACCGTGGCAAGCATGGGCACTACGCAAAAGAGTGCAAATCAAATATCGAATGCTATAATTGTGGCAAGCATGGGCACTATGCAAAAGAGTGCTATTCGAGAAAAAGTAGAAGAAAACGCGAATCTAGTCACGAAAGAGAGACAAGAGAAGATGGTGTTCTCATGATGGCCTACAAAAATACCATTCCCGACAGTGACACGGTGTGGTATCTCGATACCGGCGCTAGTAATCATATGTGCGGGCACAAACACCTCTTTGTGGAGATGCAAGAGATAGAGGTTGGGCACGTGTCATTTGGAGATGCGTCAAAGATTCAAGTGAAAGGTCAAGGTACAATATCATATTTTCAAAAGAATGGTTTAAAGGGATTAATTGAGAATGTTTATTATGTACACGATCTCAAGAGCAACATCCTGAGCATGGGACAACTCATGGAGAAAGGATACTCGGTGTTTATGAAAAATCGAGTATTACAACTGAAAGACAAGAAAGAGCGAGTAATAGCACGAGTTGAGATGGCGAAGAATCGAATGTACAAAATCAACCCGTGTTATGTGCGAGAAAGGTGTTTGCGAGTTAATGTAGAAGACAAGGCGTTCTGTGGCATTTGCGATATGGTCATTTGCACTATGGTGGTTTACAAAAATTGTCGAAGAAAGGAATGGTACATGGGTTACCCGAGATTGACTACATCGAGAATTTTTGCGAGGAGTGTGTACTCGGGAAGCACTCGAGACACTCATTTCGGAAGAAGGCGTAATCTGGGAACAAATGTGATCATCTCGCATTAATACATACCGACATTTGTGGGCCAATCACTCCCGAGTCATTCGGCGGTAAAAAATATTTCATTACTTTTATCGATGACTATTCCGTAAAGACTTGGGTTTATTTCCGAAAGAAAAATCAAGCATTCGAAGTGTTTAAAAAGTTCAAAGTAATGGTAGAGAAGGCAACCGGCAAGTTTATTAGAGCTGCGTTCGATCGAGGTGGCGAATACAACTCGACAGAATTTGCGAGATACTTTGTGAGAACATGGAATAAGAAGGTTCCTAACCGCACCGTACTCTCCTCAACAAAATGGTGTGGTAGAGAGAAAGAATCGGACCATTCTCGACATGGTTCGATCAATGCTGAAAAGTAAGAAGTTGCCAAAATAATTTTGGGCGGAAGCTGTGCAATGCGCAATTTATGTGCAAAACCGATGTCCACGTGCGAGTTTAGAAGATAAAACTCCACAAGAAAATTGGAGTGGTAGAAAGCCGACGGCCTCACACTTGAGAATATTCGGTAGTGTGGCTTATGCACACGTCACGGATCGTCAAGAACAAAGCTAGAAGATAAGAGCAAGAAATTTGTGTTCATTGGTTATGACGAGAAGACTAAAGGTTTCAAGCTTCTCGATCCAATAAACAAGAAGGTAATAATAAGCCGAGATGTTAAGGTGAATGAAGCAAGCGAGTGGGACTGGAAAAACTCTTCCGAGGTGATAGTAGAAAGGGCAAAACCATCAACCACATCAACAACAAACCTCGAGATCGAGATAGCAAGAAGCCCTCAAACAACTGATAATGAGGAAGAGCCAAGACAACCAAAAATGCGAAGCATGCAAGATTTGTACGACTCAACAAGTGAGGTACATTTAATTTGTCTTTTGGCGGATGCCGAAATAATTACATTTGAAAAAGCAGTACGGAATGAGAAGTGGCAAGCGGCCATGGATGAAGAAATAAAAGCAATTGAGCGAAACCGAACTTGGGAGTTGGTTGAATTACCAAAAGATGTCAGCCCATAGGAGTAAAATGGGTATACAAAAAGAAGATGAATGCTCAAGGCGAGATAGAGCGGTACAAGGCAAGGCTAGTTGCAAAGGGCTATCGACAAAAGGCGGGGATAGACTATGATGAAGTCTTTGCCCCAGTTACAAGAATGGCGACGATTCGCCTTCTCATTGCTCAACCAACTCCATTCAAATGGAAAATTTTTCAAATGGATCTCAAATCGGCTTTTGAATGGTGTGCTAGAAGAAGAGGTGTATGTAGAGCAACCACCCTACACAAAAATTGGGGAAGAAAAGAAGGTCTTTGAAATTAAAGAAGGCACTTTATGGACTAAAGCAAGCACCTCGAGCTTGGAATACCCGCATCGACACTTACTTCAAGAAGAACGGGTTTACTCAATGCCCATATGAACATGCTTTGTACGTGAAGAAAGAAGAAGGTAACTTGTTGTTTGTAGCTCTTTATGTTGATGATCTTATATTCATAGGGAATAATGAGGAGATGATAAAAGATTTTAAAGAGGCTATGACTCGGGAGTTCGAAATGACAGATTTGGGTTTGATGAAATATTTCCTTGGTCCGGAGGTTAGACAAGAAAATCTTTGGGATTTTTGTATCACAAGAAACATATGCAAAAGAAATTCTAAAAAGGAACAAAATGGAGAAGTGCAACCCTGTATTGACACCAATGGAACCTGGGGCTAAACTTTCTAAGTTTGACGGTGGAGAACGAGTAGATGCGACCAAATACCGAAGTTTGGTGGGAAGTCTGCGTTATCTCACATGCACGAGACCAGACATATCTTACAGTGTTGGAGTGGTAAGTCGGTTCATGGAAGAACCAGTCTATACACATTGGAAAGCATTGAAGAGAATTCTGCGATATATCCGAAGTACAGAATCACTCGGATTATTTTTCTCGAGAACAGAAGAGTATAAACTAGTGGGATACTCTGATAGTGACTGGTGCGGAGACATAGATGATCGAAAGAGTACATCGGGATACGTATTCTTTATGGGAGACACAGCGTTCACATGGATGTCGAAAAAACAACCCATCGTGACACTCTCGACATGCGAAACAGAATATGTGGCAGCATCATGGTGTGTGCGACATGCAGTTTGGCTAAGGAAACTTTTAAGCGAGTTGAATCTCAGACAAGAAGAAGCAACCGAGATCCGAGTTGATAGCAGGTCGGCAATTGAACTCGCAAAGAATCCAATACATCACGAAATGAGCAAACATATCGATGTGAAATTTCATTTCATTCGAGAACAAATCCGGAAGGGAGTGTGAAGTTGAATCATGTAGCGAGTCATGATCAAGTAGTCGACATGTTCACAAAGCCGTTACCCACGGTTTCTTTGGATAAATGCAAGATGGCGATAGGCATGAAGCATGGAAGAAATTTGAGTTTAAGGGAGGAATTTGTGGAAAATAAACTCAAATAAAAAAAACGGACAGATTTTAAGACAGTATTGAATGAGGAATTGAAGTGGCAATTCCAGATCATTTTGAGCAAATGAAGAGTCTAATTCGTGTGTTTTTAAGTCTAGTTTTTAATGGTGAAGGTTTCAGATCATTTGGTATTACCTACAATAAGTTATGGAAGTTTTAGCAAGGAAGGGTCAGAATTTACTAAAAACGGACAGACAGTATTGAATGAGGAATTGAAGGGGCAATTCCAGATCGTTCTGAGCAAATGAAAAGTCTAATTCGTGTGTTTTTAAGTCTAGTTTTTAATGGTGAAGGTTTCAGGTCATTTGGTATTACCTACAATAAGTTATGGAAGTTTTAGCAAGGAAGGGTCAGAATTTACTGTTTTGTTTAAAGCTGTTTTTTTTAATACGAATTTTAAGAATCTTGTTTAGGTCTATAAATAGAGTTGTATTCTTTTGTAAGTAGGCAAGAAGAGAGAAATAAAAAAGAGTGTTTGATTAGTAAGAAAGAAAAAAAATTGTTTTTGTCTCTCTTCCCTCCACCAAAATAGTTATAAAATATCAACAAATTTGCAGTTCCACAGTTTGGTGCTATTCGGCTACTGGATCGAACCCATGGTCAATCACCAGCTCTGAATCTTTCTGAAAGAAGGTGTGCAGTTAAGGCCTTAAATGCCCAGCCAAAACGGAACGGTTCCATCGTTCCTCTTGCAGCAACTATCGTTGCTCCTGGTAAAGATCATTGCTTCCTAAGTTTGGGGTTGTGATTTGATTGTATTGAAATGTAATTTTAGGGTTCAAAGATTTGTAATATTGACGAGTTTTTTAACTTTTATAGAGGTTAATGAACAAGAGAATGTAATAGAGGCTGAGGATTATGAAGAGTTGGCTAAGGACCTAGCAAATGCTTCCCCTCTTGAGATTATGGACAAAGCCCTTGAAAAATTTGGCGATGATATCGCAATTGCTTTCAGGTTGTCATTCTCTATCGTTTTATTTTGATGAAACAATTGGGAACGTTGGTTGTTAATTCGTAATCGTACTTGTTCTTCTTGAATCAGATAGGGACTTGTTAATAAATTTGTTTTGGTCAATGGCAGCTGTTGAGTAGCCACTGGTATATAGAATATTCCCTCCTAATGGGAATATAACATCACTTGAGTAATAATTGTTTTTATATAAAGCTTAAATGGAAAGTACTTTTTTTTCTAATATTTTATAATGCAATAATTTATCTTTTTTTAATATTAATTATAATTTATTGTTACTATTATTGAATAAATTTTTTATTAATCGATTATTTTTATAACAATAATAATTTTCATTTTAATAATATCGCAACTCATCTTTTTCTTTTTAGAATAACCTTACACAATTTATATACATACTGAATCACCATAATCTTAAATTTATATGCCTTAAAAAATTTAATGTCACTTGGATGTCACAAAGTTACAACCACTCAGCCAATACTTTTATCAAGTTTTGATGAATCCAACTGGGTTTGATGTCTAGTAATTGTGATGGTGTCCCCATTTGCAATTATTAGATTTGTGTTTTATAGTTCTTTACATAATTTGATGAAGATCTATCTCTATTGGTATATAAACCTTAAGTTAAGATAAATAACATCCGTCAACTTTAAATTTGGTTTACCTTGATTATTGTGGAGCCTAAGGTTATGAGATTATTTTTCTGAAGTCTATTCTAAATAAAGCATGGAAATCATGTTTTATTTGTCTAACAGAAAATTCTAGATTTATTATATTGACAACTAAAAATAGATGATTTTTTTGGACTCCCCTGTATCTTTCTTCTTATTAACAATCATTTATTTTCTCCAGTGGAGCTGAAGATGTTGTTTTGATAGAGTATGCCCGGTTGACAGGTCGACCTTTTAGGGTATTCAGTCTTGATACTGGGAGACTTAACCCGGAAACATATCAATATTTTGACACAGTTGAAAAGACTTATGGCATACGCATTGAATTCATGTTTCCTGATGCTGTTGAAGTTCAGGGATTAGTGAGGAGCAAGGGGCTATTCTCATTTTATGAGGATGGGCACCAGGAATGCTGCCGTGTGAGGAAAGTGAGACCCCTTCGTAGAGCCCTGAAGGGACTACGTGCTTGGATAACTGGTCAAAGGAAAGATCAATCTCCAGGCACAAGGTCTGAAATTCCTGTTGTCCAAGTAGACCCTGTGTTTGAGGGTATGGATGATGGAATCGGCAGTCTTGTGAAGTGGAACCCTGTGGCAAATGTTGAAGGACATGACATATGGAACTTCCTTCTTGCCATGAATGTGCCGGTGAATTCATTGCATTCCCAAGGATATATTTCAATTGGTTGTGAACCATGCACGAGGCCTGTGCTTCCCGGACAACATGAGAGAGAAGGAAGATGGTGGTGGGAGGATGCCAAGGCCAAAGAGTGTGGTCTCCACAAAGGAAATATTAAGGATGACAAGGCTCAACTTAATGGTAATGGAAATGGAGCTGCAAGCACTGATGCTGCAGACATTTTCACCTCCAAGAACGTAGTCACATTAACCAGGAACGGTATTGAGAATTTGGCCTGGTTGAATGATAGAAAAGAACCATGGCTTGTTGTGCTCTATGCACCATGGTGCCCCTTCTGCCAGGCTATGGAGGGATCATATGTTGAATTGGCGGACAAATTAGCTGGTAGTGGCGTGAAGGTTGGGAAGTTCAGAGCAGATGGAGAGCAGAAGGAGTTTGCTCAGAAAGAACTACAGATGAGAAGCTTTCCCACAATCCTGTTCTTCCCAAAGCACTCAGCTCAGGCAATTAAGTATCCCTCAGAAAAAAGGGATATTGACTCATTGATGGCTTTTGTTAAGGCTATATTGTAATTAAATTCAAGAGAAGTCCTTTTGAAGAACTGTAGGTAGAACAGAACAGTTAGTTGATTGAGGTTGAAGATAGATGCCTTCTTCCTTTTTGTTATGTACCCAGCATAAATGGGAGATGAAGCCAATTTTCTGTTGGCAAAGCAGAACGGCCCTGGCCTTATTAAGCGTAGGTTGTCATATTATGTACCGTGTGATATATATATATATATAGTTATTGGCTTTAGTTTTGCGATCTTGCTTTCTTCTTATGGGGTTTGAAGTTCCTTTTTGCGCATATAGAATTTGGTATTTCTTGACCTGTAATGCCATTTGATCCTTGAAGGGTTTGATGCAATTTTACTTGCATTTTAGTGGCGAGTAAAGGATTCTGTGAATTTTTTTTAAAAATTATTTATCCTACATATCGTAACTGACTACACTGATAGGTTTGAACCCTCATCTTTAGGGTCTTTAGGAGTTTATATTATTGTACTAGTTGTGATTGCTTTATTTTTTATTGTAAAGGTTTTTGTTTGGGTTGAGATTCTTGTAAGTATTGTTATTTATCGACTTTTTTTTAAAGTATATAAACTTTAATTCTCTAATTTTTAAAGTAATATATATCTAGATTTTTTTAATTCTTTAAACATTTCAATATACTACAGTCTTTTTCAAAGAATAAATTCAAAATTTTGAAAAATAAAATTAAAAAACAATATCTTTTTTAATGTATATTAAAAGTTTGAATTTTAAATACAAAAAAGAAAAAAAAATTACTAATTTTACTAATTTTTTTTAGAAGCCATAATTTTAATTTTTTAAAATTATGACAACATATAAAATGTAAAAAGAATTAAAAAACATAAAATTTTAAAATATAAATTAATTTTTTTTTTATTTTTAGCATTTTTTCAAACATATATTATTTATTAAATTTGAAAATTTTAAATTCTTTTTTTTTTTTTTGTATTTTATTTTTCAAAATTTAGAATTTATTTTTAGAAAAAAATACTTTGAATATTTATAAAAAATTAGTAGATTTTAGATATATACTTTAAAATATAGAAGATGATGCTATATATTTTTAAGAATTATAAAGTTATAGGTGAATATCGAATGATGGATATAAATATTATAAAATGGATTAAATTGAACTAAACCTTGTAGGTTGACGTTTCTGTTAGTTTTTTTTTTTTCAAAACCAAAAAATCGATTCTGTTTAAGTTTTTTATAGAAAAAAAAGTGTAAACCTAAGCGAATTGAATTATTAAAAAAATATTAATATTAATTATATATAATTTAAGTATTAAATCAGACATTTTTATCTTAATAAGTTAATTAAGTTTTATTATTATCTATGTTTAATTTTAGATTAAATATTTAAATTTAATGATTTTATTCAAATAATTTTTTTTAGATTTTATTGAAATAATAATATGATAATTGATATAAGTATTTCAAATCGAATTAATAAAGCTAACTAATTGGCAAGAAGGTTGGTTTTCTGTTTGATTTTATTTTATATACCGATGCATTTTAGTTTATCAAACTTTCGAATCGATTAGATCCATTCGATTAGTTTTTCGATAAAAAAAACAATTTAATCAACCTATGTTCATCCTTTTGTACCTTAAAAATTAGATTATTAAAGTATGTTTCTAAAAGAATTACGGTAAAGACCTTGACTCTTTTGGTTTAACTTTATTCGATGCTAAATGTTAAAGTTAATTGTAAATTTTTAAATATTCAAAACATTAATTTTATAATTTTAAGAAAAAATATCATAATAATTTTCTATCACTATTATAATTTGATTCTTTAGATTATAATTAATGATATTTAATTTATTAATTAAAAATAAATTATATTATTTTAATTTTTTATACTAAGTTATTAAAACACCATAAACTTAATTTTTTGATAATAATAAAATAATTATTTATACGAAAAATTTATAGAATATTTGTTTTAATATTTTATTATATTATTATATTAATTTTTTAATTTTTAATAAATAAAATATATATTTAATAAAAAAATTAGAATATTATTATTTTTATGTTTTTTAAAATATTTTCTTATTATATTTAACACGTTTATTTTTGTTAAAAAATAGTCTAAAAATAATATTTTAATAATAAAGTATTAAAATAATGTATTCTTTAATTAATTACTCTTTTTTAAAATAATAAAATTAACTGATACTAGAAAAGAATACTAATAAGCTAATGTAGCCACTTGTCCGTTCCCAAACCAGGATCAATATCAATGGTTTGACCAACTCTGTTGGCTATGGTGTTCCACTCTAACTAGGATGTACAAAATTATTACTTTTTGGGATTGATAGATTTGAATTAAGGTATTGTGCGGTGATTTGTTAATTCTTTATCAATATAAAATTATTATTAGAACATATTCAATTCACTCTAATTATGAGTGTAGGAAATTATTATAATTTATTTAATTTTATTAATTTTAAAAAATAAAATACCAAAAATCGAACCAACTTAAAATATGTATATAATATATATATTAATTTTACTTTATTTATGTAATCCTTTATATCCTTAATTGAGATATATTTTCTTATTTGTACTTTTTTTTCTCAAAAATATTATCATCAAATCATTTCATCTTAGTTCTCTATATTCACCATGATTTTAATATTATACATGTAATATAATTAAAGATAATTAAATGATATAAAAAAATTAAATTTATTTTAAAAAATATAAATTGAATTAAGTAAAATCTGAACTATTTAACAATTATGTAACACAAATTTTTGCCTAATTTTTAATTCAGGTGAATTTATTTTTCACTTGGACTTGTTTTAATATGCTTTTTATCATTTTCTTGATTGGTTTTCAGCGTGATTTTTCATTCTATATTTAAATATTTATTTATTAACTTTTTTATTAAAATTGTTCATACGTATAAAAATATTATTAAGAATAATTTAATTAAATAAATAAATTTTTATAAAAGAGATAATCATTATCGTTATTATCATAAAAAAGATAACGATTTTTGTATGTTAATGTTTTTATTGATTTGTATCTTATAATTGATTTATTTGATATAAAATAGTTTGGATGAATTATATAAATTTTCCTATTATATCCATGTTAACTTTAAATTGACATAATAAATCACCTCGTGCGATTTCACTGAGAGAGGAATTTTATACCCATCTCTTATTCGTTTAAATTTAACAATATTAATTAAAATACTTAATCAACTTAAAATTGAATACATAACAAATTAATTTAAAATTTTAAAATAATAAATTGAAAGTAAAACGTTTTCGAATCTATTTTTAAACTTGCACAATACGGATATTTATAGCCAAGGTGGACAAATCAATGTATTCAAATTCCTCTTTATCTTATTATCTTATTAGTTAATATATATATTTGTATATTAATATATTAGTTCTTTAAAATATTTTCTTCCACGTCAATTTTTATTTAATTATTTATTTTAATTATAATATTTGTCATTCATTCTCTAAATAAACTTATTTTCTAAACCAACATCTTTTTCAATTAATCTTTATTATTATTATTATCATTATTATATAATTTTATAAATTTAATTATATGATTAACATATAAAAAATCCACTCAAATTTGAATTAATGATCAAAATATAATTTTTATAAAAATAAAAATACCATGCACTAAAAATTAAGAGAGTTAGATGTTTTTATTTGTTATATAAAAGGTTGATGTGTATTTATAAGAAAATAAATAAATGATTATAAAGCTTGAAAATAATAATAATTTTTTTAAGATTATAAGATTGTGTATATTCCTAACTTAAAGTTTTTACATCTAACCAATACATTATAAGAACATGGTTAATAATTATTATTTGAAGTTTTTATATTTCATATATGCTAATGATATTCACCATACAATCATGTCATTTCAAATCGAATAATAAAGTTTTCTTCTAATTAAAAGAATGATTGAAGTTGTATCACTCACGAGAAGATAATAAGCATTAAGTTTATAATTAAGTATAATTTGTCAAAAGACTCGAACACTGTGTCACGAAAAATAAAATGACGTGCTCAATCAAAATATTCTTACTTATTATTATTTTGTAAAATAATTAAATTATGAGATTTTAACTATATAAAAATCATAACTAATATTAAAAAAAATTTAAAATTTTAAAATTTATTTATTAACATTTGTTAATTATTATTGTTTTATTAATTTTAAATTTTAATTAAAAATTAAAATATATATCTAAATAATTTTTTATTTAAATTTTATTATATTAAAAAAATTTCATATTAAATTTTATTTTTATTATCGTTAAAGATTTATATTTTAATGGTATTTTAATTTTTTGATATAAAGTAATAATGTTATCCCTTAGTTACATTTGGTTTACATTTAGCGTTTATTTGGAGCACCTTTTAATACAAAAGCTGCGTCCTTTTAATACAATGGTCCCTCTTTAGAGATGATTTGCTATTGATTGGACGTGACAAAAATAATATATTACTTTCACTCTGTTCAAAGTAAGTGAGATATTTTAGTCTAATGTATCACTAAAAAAAAGATTATATTTTATCTAATTTATATAAATCATCTGTCTATAGGAAGAAAAATATGTTATAATTTAGCAATTCTCCAATAAAAAAATCATAGAAAAATTTTAAATGATGATTCAAATTCTATTTTTAGTGTTAATTAAAGTGGATCGGAGCTTTATTAATTTTATTAATTAATATTAGTTCAATCGTTATTTTTTCTCTCTCTATATTGATTAGTGAACCTTTTTACTTGTTTCCAATTTACACTAGTTTCATTACATTTTTATATAATAATTTTTTTTTACAAATAGTTTATAGTATCTTGGACTAGAATATAATTTAAAGTAAGTAGTTATCCAAATATTCCATATATTTTTTGTATTTACTTTTTAATTCTAGGTAAATAGATAATTTTTTTAAATTTTTTGAAAATAATTTATAGTATCTTATACCATAATTTAATTTAAAATAAATAGAATCTAAGTTTTTTTCTTATTTTTATATATATTTTTAATTTTATTTAAATAAATAATTATTTATAATATAAAGTTTTATATATAAAGCGTGTTTTTTAAGTGTATATTACTAATAAATGCATATATTAGTGTTAAAAGATATGTATGTATGTAATTTATTAAAATGTTAAAAATAAATTTGTTTTTGTTATCTAAAAATCGAGTTTATCGTTAATATTTAAGTATTTATTTAAAAAATTATAAATATTATTTAATTTTTTTTATATAATATAGATACATAAATATTATTTTATTTTTTTTATATCATATAGGCTGCTAAATATCAATTTATATTTATATATTTTATAAATTATATTAATATAGATTTGTTTGACTCCAACTTTATCATATTTGTTAAAAATTATAAAAAAAGAGAAATTTATTAAAAAGAAGATAAAAGAAAAGAATGAAATTTTTTTGTTTTTTTATTTAGAATTATAATAAAAAATATCTAAATTTATAATATAAAAATAATATTATAATAATATTTAAATGATATTTAATATTAAATGAATTTAAATAATTATAGTTTAATTTAAATAATTTTAAATATAAAATATTTTTTTAATAATAAAAATATAAGAATAGTGAGTATTAATACGTCTTAATCACTAATTATATAATAAATAAATATTTTATTAATAAATTTTAAACTTTTAATAGGAGAAAAATAGTCTATATTTAATTTTTGATTGTTTTCAACTCCTCCTCCCTTTTTCCTTTTAATTTTACGTTTATATTGCTTGAGCGGTATAAAAATCATAATTTTTAACTTTTACTCCAAAAACACTCTTTCTTTATCTCTCCTCTCTCTTTTCCCCTTTCTCTTTCTATAATTCAAAATAGAATAATTATTTTAGATTGTGAGGCAAGTAAGAAAGAAACAAAAATGATGGAGAAGGTAGAAAAAAGAAAGAGAATGCTTGTAATAAATAATTTTTATTTTTAATTAAAATAAAAGATATAAAAATAATAATAAATAAAATTCTATTAAATTATTTCAAATACTATCTATTTTATTATTAAAAATATATTTTTATATATAATTATATATATACATAAATTAATATAATTTCAATTTTAATATTATAATAACATACACATCATATATAATTAATCATAATAATTTGAAAAAAAAAGGCCATCCCTCTTCACATGATCAATTGATCACTGATCACATCGCAAATTTGCAATAAGCTTAAAAGGCAAACAACACGTATGTTTTCGATTACTGTCGTCATCTTCTTTACAAAGCAGATCTCTCTTGGTTCAACAGTTCAAACCCATTTACAAAGAAACAAAGAAGAAGAGAAGTTAAAGTCAAGAAATAGTAATAAGAAGCTGGAAAGGAAAAAAGGCAAAAGAAAACTGAGAAGATAATGCAAGAATCTGTAGCTCAACCAGAACCACTGTCTGAAGGAGCAAAGCTTGAGCTCCTCTTCAATGGAAAACACTAATATCACTCTTCTCACTATCTTCCACTCCTTCTTTCTCTGCACTCTACTTTCCACTTTCTCACAAGGTAATGCCCACAAACCCCACTTCGAAAATTTTCCCTTTACTCTTTCTAACATTTTTCTTGATGGGTTTTCAGCTAATTCTTCCCCCATAATCACCAAGATTAAGCAGCAAAAACAAGAACGAGAAACTGAGCCATATGTAGGTGTGAACATTGGGACTGACGTTTCGAATCTGCTATCACCTTCTGAATTGGTTTCGTTCCTCCTAGTTCAAAAGATCAACCATATTCGTCTCTACGATGCCGACCCTGACATTCTCAAAGCTTTGGCTAATTCCAAGATCCGGGTCATCGTCAGTGTGCCCAATAACCAGCTTCTTGCAATCGGTTCCTCGAATACAACTGCCGCAACTTGGATCGGCCGAAACGTCGTCGCTTACCCTGAAACGCTTATTGTTGGAATCTCAGTGGGAGATGAGGTATTAACCACAGTACCCTCTTCGGCTCCTTTGTTACTTCCCGCTATTCAATTACTTTACAGTGCTTTAGTTGTTGCAAATCTTCATACCCAGATCAAGATTTCGACCCCTCATTCTGCTTCTGTAATTCTTGACCCTTTTCCACCTTCTCAAGCTTTCTTTAATCAAAGCTTGACCCAGTATGTGACTCCTCTGCTTCAGTTCTTGTCCAAAACAGGGTCTCCTTTGATGTTGAATCTTTATCCTTACTATGTGTTTATGCAAAACAAGGGGGTTGTGCCTCTTGGCAATGCTCTTTTTAAACCAATAACACCCTCCAAAGAAATGGTTGACCCCAATACTTTACTTCACTACACTAATGTGCTTGATGCTATGATTGATGCTGCTTATTTTTCCATGAAGAACTTGAATATTACAGATGTTACGGTTCTTGTATCAGAGAGTGGTTGGCCTTCAAAGGGTGATTCTAAAGAGCCTTATGCAACCATTAATAATGCAGATACATATAATTCTAATCTTATTAGGCATGTTCTTGACGGTAGTGGAACCCCTTTTCATCCTGAGACAACTTCAAGTGTGTACATATATGAATTGTTCAATGAGGATTTGAGGTCAACTCCAGTTTCTGAAGCTAATTGGGGTCTGTTTAATGGGAATAAAACGCCCGTTTATTTACTTCATGTATCTGGAAGTGGGTCTTTTTTGGCTAATGACACAACAAACCAGACTTATTGTGTTGCTATGGATGGGATTGATTCAAAGACTTTGCAGACAGCTTTAGATTGGGCATGTGGACCAGGACGAGCTAATTGTACAGAGATTCAACCAGGAGAAACTTGTTATTATCCTAATAATGTTAAAAATCATGCTTCATATGCATTTGATAGTTATTACCAGAAAGAAGGCAATAATGCTGAGTCTTGCGACTTCAAAGGTGTGGCTATGATTACTACCACTGACCCAAGTAAGTTATATTTGTTCTTCTTCTTCTTTTAATTGAAATTGATAGCTTTATTCTTTTTGGAATTTTGGTTATTGCTTATAATTGAGAAATTTGGATTGAAATGTTACAACTAGAAACTTCCCCTGTTGAATAAGAGAACTATGTTCCATTTTATGCCAAATTTAACAAGGCTTAAGATTTTGTTTGCCTAATTTATCTCATGTCACAAGCTTACAATGTACTGTTTTGTACATATCCTTCAGATTAAGTACACTCATGTGGTTAATAATTTAATTCCTTTTTTTCTTCATGCATCATACATGCAGGTAACGGGAGATGTGTTTTTCCTGGAAGGTCAGACTCAATATGTTTTTAAATATCGTTAGCATTTGTTTATAATAAAATGCTTTGATTGAAACAAGTGTTTGAAATGTTGTTTATTGAGTGCAGTAAGAAGGTGAGTAAAAAGACAAAGCAAGTAGTAAACTCAACCCAAGTAGCAAGCGGAGCAGAAAGATTAAGATTCAGTGTGAACGGAATTAGCAAGGATCTAGTAGCATTTTTTGTCGTAACTCTCCCTAGTTTGATATTCTTTTCTCTTATGAACTCCTAGATGAGATTGAAAATAACAACTTCGTTCTTTTTTCTTTTTCTTTTTTTTTTATTGGAGTTTATCTGTTTTGTATGTATCTACCTTATAACATAATCCGAAGGAATAATATGATTTAGTTGGTATCTTCTGTAATTAACATAATTGCAAACGTTATTGTCAATGTTACCCCTTCTTCTTCTTATTATTATTATTATTATGCCGTAAACATGAAGTTGGAGCGTGTGAAAGAAGAAGAGTTGGATTCCTGTAAAACCAGGAAAGGTGTGGATAGTGGGATCCAAAATTGTTCCTTTCTTCATGATTGAGAAAAGGAAAAATAAATACCTTATACCACTCATCAAGTCGCCATTATATTGTAATGAATAATCACATAAAGGAGGGAAAAAAGAACAAAGGAAATAAAGAAAGGAGCTTACAAAATGGGGCTTAAATAAGTTTGAATTATGATTGAGGTAGTGATAATTGATAAAGTAATCCTGCTTTTCTGGACTATTTCTGTATGGAGTTGCTATTTTCATATTAACAATCATATCATGCCCTAATAATTTATTGGGAGGGTGACCAGGGGCGGAATATACGTGTTCATCATCACTTAATCATCAAATGTACAATTTTACACATAAAAAATAAATTAAAAAGATTAATTTTTTCATTTTACAATCGCTCTTTTCAATAAAATAGAATTAAATTATCATAAATAATAAATATAAAAATTAAGTGTGAATTTTACAATAAATATGGGATTCTTACTGTATTTTTTTCTAATTTATATAGTTTATTTAGTTACAAATGATAGTTTTAGTAGTAATTTTTAACGAAAATATTTTAGTCTTATAATTTCAAAATAACACATACTTTAATCTTAAAAATAAAAAAAAATGTTAAAGATGTATGATTAAAACATATATTTTAAAAAGTTATAATTTTAGATTAAAACGCTTATGAAACTAGAATACTTCTATTCGGTAGTATCATTCTTCCTAATTTTTATTGCTAGATTGCTCTAGCAATACAACTAGATATTATGAAATGGACTTGTATATTGTGTAGTAGTTTCAACGATAGAAAAACTTGTACGGGATGTACCTTTCTTTTTATTTTAAGTGGTACTTTATGAATGAAATTGTTGTATGTATAAGATGATAAGAAAATTCCTAATATACACGCTAAAGAGGATCAAACTTTAAGTCTAGACTTATTAAATACCAATTTGGTATTTGTTAAGCGTAATTCCGTACATTACACGTGATAATTATAGAATAATCATAATCATCGTATAAGTATCAAATGAATACAATTATCTTAAAATGATAGTATCTAATAATTATATTTTATTTATTTTAAAGAAATAAAAATTCAAAGATTATTTTTATCTATTTGAAGGAATAATGTAGTAGATAATTAATAATATATGTTTACATACAATAGATTTACAACTAATAATAATTATCTTATAAGATATCTGTCTACAACATATAATTATCTACAATACTACAATAACTTAATTTTAATCAAATAGAGATAAATTATCATGTTTATTCTTTCTCTTATATATAATCACATACACATAACATAATATCTAATATCTAATATCAAATATCATACATTTCATAACAGAGAATCACAACTAAATACTCTCCTTTCATAAAATTACTAGAACAAGATTAAGATCTCATCTACCCTATATCTTCTAGTTATTAACTTAAGGATTGTAGAGTCAAAGAACACCCACCCAAAAGGTGGTCAAAGATTCTAACAGTTTGTTCATCTTGTAGATTCTGCAGAGAATAATCCTACCTGGTATTGACAAAAATCGATGTTAACATCTGTCATCATCCGTGGGAAAGAAGTGTGTTATATTTGGTTAAAAAAATTCAAAATTGTAGGACTTTCAAAAAAGTTCTTCAAGTTCTTGATTTGCTAAGAAAGAAATAAAAAAAAGATATTTGAAAAAAAGAGACTATAGACCTTAGCAACAGTGTTTTCTGAAAAGAGATAATCAAAATATTCTAATATATTATTTTCATCTTCTCAGATCTCGACAATTAGTCAAGAGGTCTAGCTTGTTGACTAATAGGCCATCCTTCCAACTCTACTATAACCTACCTAAAATATAAGGGTTGTACCTAGGCTTACCCACTTACAGTAAGCTAGGTAGGCCAAAAAAACAAGGCGAGTTCGAACTCGAGCCCACTTAGATATATTGGAAAATACACTTCATACCATCTAGAAATATTTGTTAGGACTACATGTTCATGGACTAGTTGTGGTTCCATAAAATATTCCAAAGGTATCTTCCAATGCCTAGAGTGATCAAGGTTAGACCCACAACCATCTAAGTCTTAGCTGGAAAGTTGATCGCCCACAATGAGACTTAGTCTCGTAACTAACCACACTTTATCTCATCATCATAGATGTCCATCCTTATATGCCATATTATAGTCCTACTGATTGTCTATTCTGGACAGTTTGGGGCTAGCCCAAAAGGCTCTTATACATTGTGACTTATGCGATCATCTTAAGGCACACCGATAAGGACACTCTATTCAAGCTAGCCATGTTAATCAAGCAACTTTAGTAGCAAATGATCACCCAAAGGTCTAGGACGATGTACCAATTATTCCTCGTACCATTATTGACCGAATTGTTGAACAATTATAAGAGGTTAAACCAAGGTTGAACTGAGGTAGACTTCCCAAATTGGTAATCATTAATGAGTCCCTATTTACCCTTAAAATCATGGCTATCTCATTTCCTAAGTGATGAAAAATGGACTCTAAGTCATCTTGGAATGCTTACCAGAGCCACTAGTTCCTAGACTAGTCATCGTCCTAGAGAATATCTATGTGACATATTCCAATGCCCAAAGTGTACAAGACTATACCTATAGCCATCCAAGGCTTGATTGGCAAGATGATTATCTAAGACAAGACTTGAGTGCTACGCCAAGTATTGGTAACCAAGAGGTGTGTGACAAGGGAATGTCATGTAGGTCTAATATTTCCGACCAAAAGATGGCTAGTTAAGAAGTGCCATCTAAGCCTTCTGCCTAGGATTTAGCCGGCCAGAGATTACCTCCTAAGACTAGAACCACTGCTTGGGGAGATTTGTTCTAGATATATATCTCCCACAAGGTATGATTCATTTGGAACGAGCTACATGGTAACCCTTTAACCTATGACTTTTATGCACTAACTACCTTCTGGTTATGTGAGGTGTACCCGAGTTACTTCTATCCCATAAATTTCCATCCACCATTATGATTGATTAGGAACTTGACCCCTATTAAGGGCACGTTCCCACATCCAAACTAGTAGAACAAACACGTTTCTTGGTCCTACTTGAGGATGAGCCTCACAAGACTGTCAGTGTTGGTAAATCATTACCATTGGATAAACATGAAAGGTTAGATGAATTTCTAAGAAAAAATAAACATGTGTTTGCATGGTCCTATAAGGATATGATTTACATAGATCCAAAGATTGATAGGGAGAGTAGATGCTTCTAACCATTTCATATCACAGACAAGTGACAAGTATGCATCTTTCTTCAAAGTATTACTTGGAAAATCCAAATTTTTCCTTGACAAAAATCATGAGAAAACATTTGAAGAGTAAAATAAAATTTTAAGTTATTCATGGCTACTAGTTAATTCACAACCAGGTGATGTCCTTTGTACTTCGCAACCTCAAAAACAATTGTGCACTGTGTTTTGAGCCTCAAATAGATAAAAATAAATACTATGCTCGAGTTATTTCTATTGTACACTGTGTTTATGCTTCATTCTTATTACTTGCTTGCATAGCCTTACAGGTACACCAGACACCAGGCACTAGGCGCACCAATGCAGCAAGCACCAGCACACCAGAGCAGCAGACACTAGGCACCAGGCACCAGCATACCAGCGCAGTAGGCACCAGGCACCAACACACCAACACATTAGCGTATCAGGCGCTAGCACACCAACGCAACATGCACTAGACGTACCAAGTAGTAGGCGAACTGTTTTTTAAGTCTCAAAATAGATAAAATTAAATACTATGTTGAAGTTATTTTCTATTGTACACTGTTTATTAATTTTTAGTGTATAATAAACTCAATAATATAATTATACTTTTAATTTTAATATAATATTATTTTTAATAAATTTATTGTAATTTATATTAATTTTTAATATTATAATTAATATATAATTATATTTTTTTAAATTTATGTATACTCGATGCCCTCGGTTATTAGAAAACCGAGGTCATTGTGGTACTTATGACCTCAGTTATTAGGAAAACTGAAGTCATAGGGATACCTATGGATATAACTGATGCCATAGATATATCTTATAGTCTCTCTTAGTTAGTTCTTGGTTCTTATAATCGTGATCATATGTATATTTTGTAGTAATAATTTTTATTTTGGTCATAGTTTGTCACATTTTTTTCTTTCTAAAAGATAATTTTGAACATTGGGGTGGACTCATTTTATTTGGATGTGAATGGTTACAGTAGTGTTATCGGCCCATGACCCGTCATTTAACTAGAAATAGAGATTGAAAAAAGTAAAAAGGAAAAATAACACAGAAAACGAAAGCAACTAGTTTCCTTATCGTCACGACTCATCAGCCCTAGAGCTGTTTTACGCAGAAGTCCTCCTTCAAAGTAGAGCTGTTTAACCGAGTCCATCGAGTCAACTCACAAAAACCCCTAAACAATGGCGGACGTTGTACAGTACCGTCTGGAGCGCATGGTTAACGAACTCGATGACCTCGAACGGCGAGGGCTATTCACGCGTCGTGAGATTGCCGAGATTGTAAAGCAACGCAGGAAGTTCGAGTACAGATTAAAGCGGCCGAGTCCGTTGAAGCAGGACTATTTGGCTTACATTGAATATGAAACTCAGCTCGATTCGTTGAGGAGGCTGAGGAAGATGTCGTTGGAGCGAGAGTTGAAGAAGCAAGGAACCACGAAGAAAAAGAGAAAGAAGTCCGTCTCGGACTTTGCTGCTGTATTGAGGATACTTGAAATATATAGGCTGGCTGTTATGCGCTACAAGGGTGACATTAATCTCTGGTTTCGGTACCTTGAGTTCTGTAGAGAGAGAAAGCATGGCAGGATGAAGACGGTAACTTGTGTTGCTTTTTTTTTAATATAGTTTTTTACTTGATTTAATTTTCTCATTTGGTTAAGAGTTGATTCTGAGAGAGTTAAAGGAGGGGATATAATGAAGGAGTTGCGTGGCACTGATTGTTTTTGTTTCACAAGTGAAGCTGAATTTGAGAGTGCCTTATAATTAACTTGGCTAGTAGATTGAAGTTTGTGAGACTTTAAAATCTCCTTCGTTTAGGGAAATAATAATTTGTTATGCTTATTGCTTTGTTCTGTTACCGAGGAAACAGGGGAACAAATACAGAAAATCAATCCATATAGCGAGAGAGAGAGAGAATGAAAATGTTAATAGAAATGGAATTCAATGGAAATAATATTACTATTACTCTGTTTGTTTGAGCAGTAGAATTAAAATTGATAAATAATAAAATAAAATTTATAAAATTATAAATGAAATAAGATTAAAAAATAAGAATTTTTTTATTTTTAAATTAGAAAAAAATAATAAATGATTATATAAACGTAAAGAAAATAGAATATTTCAACGTATTCTTTAGGGATGTGGGAGGAATGGGCATTCTGTTATTGTATTCTGTTATTGTTGTAATGTTTAACATTTCATTCCAGCTTAACAGTTAAACCAAAAATAAGAATATCCTGAATGATTCTTATCACCATTCTTATTATTGTCAACCAAATATGACCTAAATCAATGCCCAAACTGCCCTAGATAGTTAATGCTCTAGTACTAGATAAATTGGCTTCTGGCTACTCAACTTTTGATTCTGTGGTATATCTGGTTACTGCTATCTGACATTGGGTTCATATTGTTTTTCCTACCCTTTTATAGACAAATGGTATTCTAAGAAATCATATCCCTTCTTTTGCAATTGTACTCAGAAGCTAAGTTGGTCATTTGGATGTCAAGTTTAGCAATCTATTCGTTTTATAGGGGCCAACAAAGTAGGAATGTCTTTTGAGTAATTTTTATATATATTTGTGCTCTCACAGGTCCTTGCTCAGGTTATTAGGCTTCATCCAAGGGTCCCAGGAATTTGGATTTATGCTGCCTCTTGGGAATTCAACCATAATTTAAATGTTGCGGCTACTCGTGCTCTAATGCAGGCTGGGTTGAGAACATGCCCTGATTCTGAAGACCTCTGGGTTGAATATCTTCGGATGGAACTCACATATCTTAATAAATTGAAGGCCCGGAAAGTTGCTCTAGGAGAGGATGAGGGAACTATGGTCCGTGAGCCAAGAATAGCTGATGAGAAACAATGGAGAGATGATAATAAAGATCTATTCATGTCCCTCACTGATGAAAGAAAAAATAATGAACTCAGTGTCGAAGTTGAGGACTCGGAGAAGAAGAAAGATTTGTTTAGAGAACAAGGATTGGGCATTTTAAGAACCGTATACACTGGAGCAGTTGAAGCTCTTCCTTCTAGTTTAAGCTTAAGAAAGAGATTTTTGGAGATACTGGAAGCAACAGACTTGGGTCAAACAGAAGATATGCGCAAGGAAATACTAACTGGCATGAAAGGAGACTTTTCAAGTGAACCAGAGTTTTGGGACTGGCTGGCGAGGCTTGAATGTGACCCTGAAAGTATACAGAAGATGAGTGAAGACCGCAGGCATTCTCAAACAGAAAGAGCTGTTCAGGTACGAATCTTTGTCGTACTGTGCTTTTAATATTAGGCTATAATGCTTTTGTGATGATTATTCTGGCATCATTTAGGATTTGGCATTCACTGGATTTGTACTCTACATGAAACAGAAGAATATATACACACACATATATATTATACAATATAATATAAAGAAAAATGCCGCATAGGTCCCTTACATTAAGCCAAAGGGGTCGTTTAGTCCCTTAGAAGAAAAAAAAGGTGCCATTTGGTCCTTTACTTTTGTAAAAAAAGGTCAAAGAAGGATAAAAATTATTTTTTATTAATATTTTGAATAAAGTAATACTATTTTCTCACTATATTTTATTGATAAATAAGTAGAAGGTAAAAATTACTTTTTGTTATGTTATTTATCATAAAAACTATTAAATATTGAGTGAATAGTGAAATTTGTCCTTCTTTGATACCTTTTAGAAAATGTAAGGGACTAAATGACACCTTTTATATTAATCGATACAAATCTCAAAATATAAGAGGCATTTATGTAACCTCTCCTTATAATATACTATAAACTTTTATGTATAAACTTGAATTCACTGATGAACTCTGGAATACTTTTTCATGTCTAGGTATATGAGGAGGCCATAAAAGTTCTACCGTCACCCATATTGTTTAATCTCTATGCAAAGTTTTTTATGAGTATTATTGTTCCCAAAAGAGGAGAAAACCAAATTCCCGAGTTGTCCAGCCTGCGATCAATGTATATATCACAACTGTTGATGGTATATGAGAAGGCTGAAGCAATTGGATGCACCAATGAGGATCTTGCTTGTCAGCAAGTCTCATTTTATTTGCAAGTGGGGAGAATAGATGAAGCTAGGAAACTGGCAGAAAAGTACTGCCAGGGAAAATTTGCAGATTCAATGGAGTTGTGTTTATTAAGAGCCACTTTAGAAATTAAACATGCTATAAGAGATTTCCGCAATCCAACTAAATCTGATCTTCAATTTATCTTTGATGTCCTGAAAGATATTTTGACAAAAGCACCTGTTTCTAGAGCTGAGAACTTGTGGTTAATGGTATGTTATCTGCCTTAACTTTTTTCTTTCTTCTTTGGGGACGGATGGTTGATTATAAATTGTTTACAAACTTGATCTTCGTGCGGTGCGTTTACTTTATACTATTCATTAACAAAGAAACTCAAAATATAGGAAACTGGCATGCTTGGTTATACTCTTTCTACATGCAATGCCAGATAGTTGCATAAAACCCTGAAGTTTTCATGAATAATAGGCCAAGTACAAACTCGATTAAAGCTATACTATTGTTGGACTTTTTGCTAAATACAAATGAACTGAGCCCAATCAATATATCTCCTTTGCTAACTAGCTTTGATGGTTTATTTAATATTCTGACATATCTTTTAGGGTTATTACTTGACTTCACATTCACGCTTTAACTTACTAGTGACCAGTGTACTGTATTTACTGGTTTTTATATGTCATCACAATTTGTGTGTCAAATTCACAGAACACTGAATTCTATATATTCGTATGGTCTATTTATTTTTTCAACATTTCTTTTAGGGTTATAACTTGACTTCACATTCATGTTTCTGCTCACTAGTGACTAGTGTACTGTATTTACTGGTTTTCATAATAATGAATATTCATCACAATTTGCATGTCAAATTCACAGTACACTAAATTCTATATGTTCACTTTCCATTTCTTGTTTGTTAGCAATCTTGAGATCACGTAAATACATGACAATTTATATATTCAGATTGCTTTGTAACATTGTGCTGTATTGCAGGCACTAAAATTGTTTGCAAATCATAAACATTATTTTGACAAGCTGGTTGAGTGTTCCATGGTCTCATTAGCTAGAGATGGTGGCAGTGAGAATGGGTTCTCTATTTCTTCGACTATTGTAAATCTTTTTCTTCAAAAAGAGGGAACTTTACGTGCAAGAGAGACCTACAAACGGTATGTCATAAGATGATGATTGCTGGTGTTCTCTTTTTATTATTATTTTAAGGTTTTGCTTGAATGCAGTAGACACATGAGCTTGGCCTTTGACTTTGAAACATCAGTCTGGAAAAATTAATGTATGCTCATGCAGAGTGCATTAACCATGTAACTTGCTTCATTTGCAGTTTTCTTGCTTTACCACATCCCGGAATTGTAATATACAAAAACTGCATCGAACTGGAGACTAATCTTGCATCAGCTGGTGATAAAGATGGTCTTGTTAATGCCCGAAAGTTGTATGAAAGTGCACTCACAGCCTACAGCCAAAACACGAGCTTATGGAAAGATTACTATCTTTTGGAGACTAAGGTAACTTTGCTATTGAAGATTGTGTTGGGTTCATTTTAAACATTCCAAAATCAATCAAATGTTGAGAATTTTATATGTTTTTTTAGGGTAAACTTCATGTTTCTTCCACTAATAATTTTATGATTTTTAACACTTTGGTCCCTTAACCAATTTTTTGTAACTTTTCATCCATTAACTTTTCATATTTAACAATTTTAGTTCAAATTTAAAAATTAGACTAAATTGCACTGTATCAATCATAATTAACGTATAAAAAAAACTTATTTTTTGAATTATTGAGTCCTTTAACTTTTAAATTTTAACATATTTAATCTATTATCTTTAAATTTGAATTGAAATTATTATATATGAAAAGTTAGTGGATGGAAATTTACAAAAAAAAAAATTTAATGACCAAAGTAGTAAAAGTGATAAAGTTAATTGAAAAGTCTAATTCACACTTTTTTTGGTGTGTTTTATCCAAAGTATACCTTGGTTGAGCTCCATAATTTCATTAGTTCTATGCCTATAGACTTAGTTGATTATCGAATATATATTTTTGTTTTCTTTTTTGCAGGGATTTACTTGAGTATTATTTATAAAATCTGATATACGGACTAAATCTTAACTGATTTACAGATGGGAACATCAGAGACATCCTCTTCTGTTGACTGGCGTGCAAGGAAGATTCTAAAAGACACTACTGCACTCGTCATTGCAGATGTTTGATAGTTCTTTGTTCTTTTCAAATCAGTTTTGACCTCCCAAATCCCAATACTCTCTTTAAATGCAGGCCAACAATAGTCGTAGGATGGACTTGAGTTTCATTTTTGTCAATGCAAGAATTATGTGTCGATAATTTGATTAGGGAGAAATGATAAATGCATAAAAATTTGAACTCGATCAATTATATGATGCATCACTTTGTCAGAATTTTCTTGAAAGTTTGTAACATTTGAGAACCAATATATGGGGGCTTACGGGGACAGAAGAATTATTGGTTGATCTTGCCTAGCTAAAATGTTTGTCGGATCAATTAACATAAGAAAAAGACAATACTGAGAGACAAAAGTGAGAGAAAATGTGTAATTTTATATCTTTTATGGGATTGAGTGTTGTGGTGCTAAATAGGATTGTGCCATTTGGAAACAAAATGTCTGTTTTTACCATGTAACAACAGAAAGGAAAGCGTGATCTGACTGACTACATACTTGAAACAAGAATGAAATAAACAAATTCATTATTCATTAACATTATGAATGAATTTTTTTTCTTAAAGTTCGAGGTTTTGGAACATCTCAACCGAAAATGAAAACAATCAAAGGCAAAGGGTATATATATAACCACACCACATTATTAGATTATCTCAACTATTTCAGCTGGTTAAAGAAAACTACTTTTAACCCGAGGTAAATAGATTTATACTAAATAAAAATATAATTTTCTTCAAGTCTATGGAATATATCAAGTTCTCTGAGCCTCTGAGGTAACAAATTAATTTGTATGTCTAAATAGAATCGAAGATCATACCATATCGCCCAAAGATGCGTTGCACATGGAAACATCAAAGAAAATTTTCTAGTAGCTACTGCACTTGTTACCTCACCCAAGTGATTGGATCACACCTCCAAGACTCACTAGACCAATCTAAGATGCAATAACGGCATCAACATTGAGTTTTATGCAATCCATTAGCGATGGTGCTGCCCATTGTTTCTGCCTTGTCTGGTGCCACATATATCAGTGGCACATAAATTATAATATCGATTTGCTATCATTGTTTTGTGCTTACAATATTTGAAATTCTAGTTCATGAAACAAATTTTATAAAATAAAATAAAAAACAATTAATCAACCCAACAGTCTTATCTCAAATAATTGGATTATTCAAGTGGATGGACAGAGAGGAATTCAAAAAAAAAATAAAAAAAATTGGATCACCAAGATCATGTCCGAAATTTGGGACAAAGTTTCGAGAAATTATAAAAAATAATATTTTTAAAACTCATAATAATAACATAATAATATTAAATATGTAATTGGATTTCTTTTAATATTGAATAAATCTAAATATTAATAATTTAATTTAAACTACATTTGACGGGATGAAATTTAAAATAAAACGATGTATCTATTTTTTTAATAATAAAAATATATTATGTTATTTTTTTGATTATATGTTATAAAAATATTATTTTATTGTTTTTTAAGAATATTTTCAAATTATATAAAATAAGAATAATTGAAGTTATAATAATAAATAACATTTAATAATATTAAATAAAATTTAATTAAATGATATTTAATATTAAATAAGTTAAAATAATTTATCTTAAACGTTTAACCGAACGAAATTAATGTTATAAAATGTATTTTTTTAATAATAAAAATATATGATTACAAGTGAACTGTGTTTGTTGTTTTTTAAGATATCTGGACCGGGCCCTAAAATCCGAGAGCAGAGCGAGAGTCTCACTAAAGAAAAGAAAGATTGGATTTTGTAGTGAATTGAAGCAGGAGAAGCCTAATGGGATCAGTTGCTAAGAAGGGTTTGCAGCAATACATTATTCAGCTTCAGCGACATCCTCTTAGAACCAAAGTTCTAATTTATAACCCACGCTATTTTTTATCTTCCATTTTTATTTTCGACTATTGGAGTTGTTTTTGTGATGGGTTGCTCTTGTTTTCTTTATCCCTTTGTTTGATTGTCCATAAGGTGAAGCATAACATCAAAAAATGAGAATTTCTGTTCTTTGAGCCCTAATACCCTTTTTCTTATCTGTGTTTTGAAATATGATGTATTTTTAATCAATTATGACTGGTGGTGCTAGCACTAGGCTCAACTGAATGGTGGTCTTTTTGAATTGATTGATCTTGAAGAAGATTTAGTTGATACCACTTTTTATTTAAGTATACATTCCTTTTTAGCAATAATAAGAAGTAATTAATGCACTAGAATTTTTTTTTTGCTTTCGGGTATAAAATATTTGACTCTGTTTTTTTGTTAAGTGTAGGCAATTACAGCAGGGGTGTTGTCAGCCATCAGTGACATTGTTTCTCAGAAGCTCACTGGTATACAAAAACTACAATTGAAACGGCTTCTTCTCAAAGTGGTTAGCCTACTTCTTTTGTCTGAAGCGCTGTGCTTTTTTATGTTCGGATATGTGACAAAGAACCTAAGCAGAAAACTAGTTAAGGGTAGGAGATAAATCATACGTATCAGTTATTTTAAATCATATGCATCAGTTATTTGCCCAAAACTTTAGCATGTAAGAACCTGATGAGCATAGTTACGTATATGTTATTACTTCGAGTTCGAGATGAAGAATGTATAGGAATAGAAAGTGTTTGAGATAGTGCTTGCAGTTAAGACCTAAGAAAAGGGTGTTTTTATTGATACCTTTCTATGTTGAAACAGAGCACTTAAATTTTTCCAAGCTAAACTGGAAAATACAGAATGGAAAGCCTGGATGTACTTGAAGAGTTGTGGGTTATTTGAATTTTCTGAAAACCTATGAGATATTTGATTGCTTTATTCATACTATATAAAAACTCTATTTCATTGTCATTGACATAATTAACCTACTGAATACATTATGGCCGAGAATTCCTTTCTGTACATATGTGTTACATGCTAACATGTTGGTTTTGGACATGTGTGTATCTTAATTCTCTTTTGTGTCTCTCCAATCACAACCTTGTACGCCAAATGCAGCTCTTTGGGGCCGTTTATCTTGGACCATTTGGGCATTTCCTGCATCTAATACTAGACAAAATTTTCAAGGGGAAGAAGGATTCAAAAACAGTAGCAAAAAAGGTATGATCTCTACTTAAAATCATTGTGCTCTTGTCAGTAGCGAGAGAGCTGTAATAAAGTTGTCTCTACCAGGATTTTTTTCCCGAGCACTGAAACAACCAAAAGATACACATTGTAGTTCTCAACTTGTTTTCTTTTGTAATATATGAGTAAGGATAAAGCTTTGGTTTATTTATTAATTCCATTTTGTAAAGAAATTATGTAAAGCTTGCTATATTAAATTGTGGCATTACACTTTTCATTTTTCATCTAAGTTATGCCAGCAATCTAAACGGATTCATTCACACTTGAAAGAAAGAAAGGGATAGGGACTCTGTAGATCATTATAAAGCTGTGCGTTCAAATTGCTACAGGTGCTTGTGGAACAGCTGACATCTTCTCCTTGGAACAACTTGCTTTTCATGATATATTATGGACTGGTTATTGAGGGTAAGTTACGGTGAACGTGAAGCTAGTGGTGTCAAATAAGCATCTCAGCTCAACTTAAAACTGTTTCAATGAGGTGATGAGTTGAAAAAATCTAATTCACCTATCTCATGAGCACAAATGTGCTAGCTCATCTAAATCACGAGTTCGTTTAACAGATATGCCTTTGTTAAAAATTAATTACTATAATACTATGGAAAAACACACTTAAAAGATAGTTTTTTTGTTTAGTTGTTTTAAAAAATATAATCAAAAGATGATATTTATTTTAACATTTTGTTCTTAAACAAAATTATAAATATTTCATCTTTTTAATTTATTGTTTTTCAAAAATGTTAACTACCCAGCTTGTGACAACCCAATTTATTTAAAATCTATCTAAGTTGAAATCAATTCATATAAAATTTAAATAAGATTAGTAGAGCTACAACTCACTCACGTAAACAAGTTTTGTTAACTTAGCTCATTTGATAATTCTATATGAACCATATGACTTTTGATCACCTTTAAAATTAAAATTAGTCACCTGTGTTGCTTTTATTTATTATATTTTTTGGCCAAGAATGAGAGTGTAGCTTCTACATATATTTGTACTGGTTTGGGTTATATATGAAATTATAGAATTGGTATATTAATAACTGTAATTATATAAGCAAATTCAGCCTGGTTTGAACTTATAAGCATGCCATGAAGTGGGGTATGGATGGACATATTATAAGAAGTTTGCTGCTAATTATCTGATAACCTGGACTGCAGGAAGACCCTGGTTTCAAGTGAAAACTAAAATAAAGAAGGATTACCCATCAGTGCAATACACAGCATGGACGGTACTACTCTGCTCTCATTATGATATGTTACTAATGAATTATTTGTCAATTTTTTTTATAGCATTATCTCACCAACTTTAGTGAATCTAAATGCAGTTCTGGCCTGTTGTGGGGTGGATAAATCACCAGTATGTGCCACTCCAATTCCGTGTCATCGTCCACAGCTTTGTTGCCTTTTGCTGGTAAGGATTGCTCTGCTAATTGTCAATTCTCAGGTGTCTTTTTTCTTTGCATCAATATACAAACTTATAATTTTTGTGTACAGGGGAATATACCTAAATCTTCGAGCAAGATCAATGGCACTACCAAAGCCCAAGTGAAGGGACTAGATTTTGGTTATATGCATCCTTTTTTAAGCAATAATGAATCAGAATATCATTCAACATCTTTTGTTGTGTATTACTATATCTTGATAGTTTATTAGAATTACAATGGTTTCAACATATCCAGATTTGTCTAAACTAACCTGTTATTTGCTTGCTACTGGTTATTCCCAATCTCAAATTATGAACGAAGTATTCTTCGTGATTTTGACCTGGTACGTTCAAGGGAATGCCAATGGTGTGGGTTGCTAAATGGCACGTGGCCAATCCTGATCTTTTCCCTGTTCGCTTGCATTATTATTGTGAAAACAATATAGATCTATGTCCGTACAATAGTACATATATATGAATAAAAAGAACACAAATGCTAAATCTGTACAAATTTGCACATAGCTTTTAACACCCATAAAAATGAAGTTATTTATTTTAGATAATTTTACTAGGTGAAGAGGTCATAATTAGGAATGAATAAATCATTCAATTAATTTGTATAAATTAAGAAATTCAATCCGATTCGATTCGATCTATCGGATTTAGATCAAATTGAATCGATATATTTTGTAATTGGTTTGGATTTAGGTAGAAAAATATATAATTTATTTCGATTTAGATTAGATTTAGATTAATATATTTATAAATAAATTTTAATATTGATTTAACAATTTTATTTGATTAAAAATATTTGAATTTGATTGAAAAAATGGTGAGTTTTAGTCTATCATTCACCCCTAATTATAACTTATGTGCATAAAAACATACAAATTTGAGAAATTATTAATTGCTAGTAGATTAAATTGATAAGTCGGTATAGGCCAATCAACACAACAGGGAAGGGAATGGATGGTGAAAGATAATAATTGCTTATTTTCTCACCATTTTTTAAAGATAATAATTGCTTATTTTCTCACCATTTTCTAAAGACCCTTAAAAACTAGATGTACGGATGGTATTTTTCTAAAAACCTTAGAGAGCTAGTTGGAGCATATGGTATTTTTCTAAAGGCCCGTAGAATTGATAAACACGTGAAAACATGATGTATGTTCCTTCAAAAATCTTTTATGATTCTCAACTGGTAGAGCATACTTATTTCCTAAGCAGCCAAATGTTGATATTGTTTTTTTGTTAATATCTAGAGGGTGCTCTTCCCCTTCTTGTCATTATGAAAATCACTTACCAATTTAGTAAGTGTTTAACTATCATATAAATATATTATCTAGATAATTTCTGATTGATAAAAAATGATTTTAAACTATCGTAAGAAATAATTATTAAAAAATAATTATAATATTATAAAAGTTAATCTAAATAGATAAAGAATATGCATTAAATAAAATATAATCCTATATATAATCACCTTGTACATTTTATAAAAGAAATGGAATAATAAGAACCACCATTTGATATACAATCTCTACACTTCTTTTATTTTCTTACAGAGATTTTGATCTTCTCTATACAACTACTACTCATATTAACTTATCATATGATAATTACTTTCAACACAAATAAAAATGGAAAACTTATTTTATTTTATGTTTTTAATAATTTTTTTTAGGTGATATGATATAATTAATATGTGAGAAAATGCATAAATTTATATAATAAAATTATTGATTTGTTCTAAATCAAGCTAGGTGCTCTTGAATCAATACAAGTGAATATATGATGAGAGATAATAATTAATTTTTTTAATTTTCTCATATATTAATTAATATGGTAAACATTTCAACTTATATGTACTTACCATTTTTAGAATAATAAAAGTTATTTGGCTTGTATAACATTTAATAATTATTTTTCTTTAATAAAACGTAATAATCATAGCCTGGAGCTATAAATGGGTGAAATGCTATTGCAATTATGCACTAAGCCACTAACAATGCCAAATAAAGGAGTAGTTTGTTCAAAAGTCAACAAGAAGAGGGCTTTTGATAATGCTAAAATCATCAAAGCTTGGTCGATTTGGGTAATAAAATCATGTCCTTGGAGTCCATGTGTCCATGTTAGGAGCATAGTTTGCTTTTTTTACATTTGTTCTTCTATTGTTCACACTTTATTGCTCAACCTCTTCGGTTTGATTTCTTCGCAATGACTCAATCTTTGAGTGATTAATGAATCATTCTAACATTTTTTTTTTAATTTTTCCATCTTTAAAAATTCAAATTTATTTTATAATATCTAATTGCTCTCCCACACCAACCACATTTATTTGATACTTTACATTTTTATTTTTTATTTTTTTAGAATAAAGTAACATTCAATATTAATAAAAAGGGGGCAGTTTTACCTCTCAGCTATGAATTTATTTGTATTTTTTTATAATTTTTATTTTAATTTTAGATATATATATATATATATATATATATATATATATGATAGTGTATTTATTTAATATTTTAATTTATTTGATAATTTATATATTTTAAAAATGATTTTTTTCCTTATTTATAATTTATGAAAATAGAGTTAACTCTAACATTTAACATTAATATTTTTTAATATTTTTATTTAATTTATCTATCTTTTTGGTTCAACATATTTAAGATATTATAATTTTGTCCATAATATCAACTCATATAATTTAATCATTTTATAAATTTTATAAATTTAATATTTATTAATAGTTAATTACAACTTAACTTTATTTTTAATTATATTCTAACATATTTTAAAATAAGTAATTTAATGTTTAATTTTTGAAAAAATTATAATTTAATTAAATATAACGTCGTTAAATTAAATAAATAAAAATTAATTTTTTTAATTAAATTTATCAAATTTAAAAATATTAGAAACTAAATGATAAAAGTTGATACATTAGAAACTAAATGATAAAAGTTGATACATGATAGATAGCAAATGCATACATAAAACTGTTTATTTTATGTTAATATGTTTTCTCTCTTGCACGTAGCTATTCGAGATAATTTTTCTTTTGAAGATTTAACAATATTAAAAAAAATTATTTCATAATTATATGCTTTTTTATAGGAGTGGGAATCGATTTTTTTAGGATTTTCTTTGTCCATTATTTTAAAACTTACATTTTTCATATCTATTAAATTTACTTTTTTTAATAAGATTCAACATTTATATTTTTAAAAGAAAATTATTTTATTTTTCTATATTTTTATACAAAAAGGGGGAATTGATTTTGTTTGAAAGTGTTTTTTTACACGTGTAACTCTCTTTTATCATTATTTTAAAACTTAATTTTTTTTTCAATCTAAATGAAATTGGACACAAATTTATGTCATTAATAATAACTATTTATTATAAAACTATCATCGTGATCGTACATTTATAATTAAATACTACTTATAGATCTTAATTTAATTCTACATTTTAATGATCGAACTTTTTGATCATATAATCCGACGGTCCAACGAAGGAATTGATACCTTCTTATTTATTTAGTAATATTTTATTTGATATTTTTATTTTTTAAAACTTTTTTTATCAATGTTTTTATCTTATATCAACGAGCGTAACCATGTAGATAATACTGAGATATAGATATATTTCTTTGAAATTTTTATTATTTTACACCTATTTATGTTTTTAATACAAAATTTATTTTTATAATAACTTTATGCATGTAACAATTAACATGTTACCATATAATTTTATCTAACAATTAACAAACCTAACACATCTTTAATTTAATATCCAATTCAATATTAATGTCTATTTATATATATATATCAATATTATTTCTTATATAATAAGAGAACCAATAAATATCTCTAATTTATTAAAAGATTTGAAATTATCTTTCCTCTTTATTTAAAACATAAAATTTCAAGTTTTAGGAATTAAAAAAAAACATACAAGTTTGAAATAAAACAAAATAATTTGGAAAAATAATAAAAAATAATATCTTTAAAACTTGTAATCACAAAATAACACACATTATCTTCACCTTATACATTTTCGTTATTTAAACCTTATACATTTTCGTTATTTAAAAAAAATATAAAATATAATTTCATTTTGAATGTCATTGATGAGACAAAATCAATATTGGATTAGCAATATCGATCTTACAAATATTTTGGTTTTATATTTGTAAAATCCTCACAAATACACAAATCATTTTATAAAAAACGACAAGTATATTCTAGAGGTCGATCTAAGAAAATAATATATGAGATTTTTAATTTATTATTTAAACTTATAAAAATTAAATTAAATCCTAAATATTCTATCATGATATTTTGATTTTTTGTGTTTTCTAATCTAATAACATACAAAAATAAACATATATATGAATTCAATAAACAATTATGCAAATTTTTATCATTCATAACAATGGAGTATTTATGGACATAATAATTAAGTTAATTATGACTTTCATATTATTTAGATTATTAAAAATATAAATTAATATTTATTGATTCTCTTTATATATATATATATATATATATATATATATATAAATACCATATTTGGTGAAATTAGATATTCTTTGTTAATTAAATAAATTGATTAACACTTATAAGTGATGTCGATAATTAATTTGGTTAATTAAATTATATTTTTTTCTAAAAAATTAAAAATGAACTATTTAAATGCCATCTTTAATAGGGTTAAACATTTTAAATTTTGTTTAAGGTGTTCAAATTAAACCGAAGAATTTAATTATTTGAGTACTAACTTTCAAGTTTTAAAACTATTATTAAAAATATGTTGTCAATACATTTTTGAATAATAATTTTTATAAAAACTTTTAAAATAAATCTTCACTCTAACTATCGGACGATTGTACCAACAAATAAAAAGATATTACGTTAAATGAGACCGGATAATTAAAACTTAAAGTCTAATTTTCATATTTAAGTTTGTAATAAAAAATAATATATTTCTCTTTAACATACTTAATATAAAATATTGAATAAAAACAAAATAAATTTATTTTATAGAAATGTTTTACCTATTTAATATTTTACAAGCATAACAATATTATTATTATATTATATTTACAAATAGTCAATCAGTTTAAATTTAATCATAGATAAATTAAATATAATATATAAGAATAAAACATAAAAATAACTTTAAAGAATTTATATTAAAATTATACCTCAAAAAAATCCTTAAAGAACTTTGATGTTAATTGTGTTTTTGAAAAACCTTCAAACAGATTTATATTTTTATTTATTGAATAAAAAATTATAAATTTATAAGAGAATAGTTGAGAAATTGTATGCTTTGAGAGATTGGGAGATAGGGTCAATTTATAGGTAAAAAAAGGTTAAAAAATAAAAAATATCTCAAAAATTAGTTTTGGATACATTTGAGCAAACTAGTTGTACGCAAACGTGTGTTGCCTAAGCATATTTTTGTCCATTTTTTTATTTTTTTCTTATCATATTTGTAATGTATTATCTTTAGTATTTTTTTTGAGTATTTAAATTATTTTTTAACAAAAATACTTAAAAATAATAAAAATACTCATGATTTTAAAAATATAAATTTATATAAAAATACAATAAAATAATATAAATATAAATCTATTTAATCAATTAAATAGAGTTATAGTTAATTCACAATGTTTTTATATACAAAATTTTATTTTTAATTTATTAGAAAAAATATATATTTATTTTTATAATATAAATTATTATTATAAAAATAAATATATTTTTATTAAAAACATTACAAACAAAATCAATTAAATAATTTATAAGAAGGATTTACTTTTATTATGTATCCAGTAAAACATTATTGCATTAGATAATATTAAAGATGTGTGCGTTAGATAAATACACACGGATTAACTCAACCACACAGATGATTACGTAAGCTTTGATAAATAATGTTACGTATGTAGTAGCTTTTTTTAACTAATAATAAATGGGAAAAAAAATGTGGTGGGGTACTTTATATTATGTGGAAGACGGTGGTTATAAATTATGTTATTTAATATAAAAATAAATTAATTAAAATTTTGATATTTTTAATGAATATTTTATTATTAAAAGTAATCTTTATTTTTAAACACTTTTTTAATATAAATTTTAATCATAAATACAAACTAAGATGGTTGTATTTTTAATGATTATATTTGAGTTTTAAATTTATTGATATTTAATTAAAAAAATTATTTATTTTATAAAATATTACATTATTATCGTATTTAATTTTATAATATATTTATTATTAATTTTCAAAATTATTAAAAAATATTTTTAATAATTTTTAAATTTAATAATAAATAAATCATGAAAATAATAAAATAAAATGTAACAATAACCTATCATTTGTAAAATTTAGAAGTATATAATTATGATTTTATATGCTAACGAACTAACATGAGGTATACATTTTTTTAAGAAGAAAGTATGAAATTCGGAATCCAAATCTTAAATTAGTATTGTATTAAAAAAAATTAAAATTTTATGTTAAATAATTATCGATTTTTATATAACTTCTGAATCTACTGTTTACTCTGAATCATGGAGGAAATTATCAAAATACTTTATAAAGTTTAATAAATGTTAAAATAAATATTAATTTATTAATAATTTTATTTTATTATTTAAATAACATACATATAATAATAATAAAATATAAACATAATATTTATCTAATAAATATTAATATTAATACAAAATATAACAAAATTAAAATAGAAAATATATAATAAAAATAGCATTTTGTTATCAACAACATTATTAGACGTACTAATATTTTTTCAATATTTTAATATTTTTGAAAAAATGTCGCAATTTTTTTGTTCTCTGTTACGGCCATTCCTTAAATAGAAGCCCTCAACTTCATTAAACCTCTGAAAAAGCTCCAAAATTTTGAATTTACTCTTGCTCTTCGTCACTGAGAAGATGATTCATTTACTCTTCACGGTGATGTTCTCGGAGATGGCTCTGATACTGGTACTACTGTTTAAGACTCCTTTGCGTAAGCTTGTTATCATTGGTTTGGACGGATTGAAGCGCGGTCGTGGACCTGTTATGGTGAAGACCGTGGCAGGAACTGTCTGTGTTTTGCTATTGTCGAGTGTGTACAGCATGTTGAAGATCCAAAAGTGTTCGATAGATGATGGGTCTGCTAATCCTACCGATCAGATCCTCATGGCCAAGCACCTTCTTGAAGCTACGCTCATGGGTAAGTTTTATTATATTTCAATTATTAGTTTAAGTAATTGAATTTCCGTTTTATTGATTCTACAGTGTTCCTTTTATTAAATTTTAATCGTTTATGCTTCTTTTTTGTTTCTGATTTGTGAAGTTGTAGTTAGTTTTATGAGTGTGTGGATATTTCAATGTTTATAATACTTGTTGATTTTAACTGGAGTCTGTTCATTTTGTGGAATTAACTAGTGCAATTTTGTTACACGGTCCTTCTCAAATTCACTGTTTCATAGCTTATAATAAATCAAGATAGTAGTAGGTAATCTACTTTAATAAATTAAATACATTAATCATATTGTTTTAAATTGATCTAATTTATTCACCTTATTCTTGCATTATTTCACATTAGTTATTTTTTATTATTTTTGTTTTTTTTGGGGGGAAAAAACTTAGGTTTAATAGCATATGATTAATGGATGTTTGATGAGAACAATAACTAGAAAAAAAGAAAAATAAATTGATTAAAATGATCAAAAATGATTAAAGTGTCTAATAGTATAACAGTGACTAAAATATATCAATTTAGAGTAAGTTCACCCAAGTACACTTTTTTCCAAATTAGCTTTGATTTTATGGATCTGGTTGAGTGGTTTAGAACTCGTTTGCTTATTTGTTTGTGTGCAAAGAATAGTTTATGTAGGTGACTGGCAAGATTATATAATCAATTAACATAGAGCTTCACGCTACTACCAATTCACGATGAATCAGACAGGAGACGAACCCACTGTAATCACCCTACTTCAGGATTCAAAACAGAGCCATAGTTTACCAGTGGCACAAGTTTCTTCAATGAATCATGAAATTCCAAATAATTAGGTATAACTGCTAGTCAGTCAGCTTTTTGACTTGTGTAATGACGGTCACTATGAACCTATGTGATAAATGATAAAGAATCAGGTCTTAGAGGAAGAACCTCATTAATTTTTTGATTACATTGGAATATTTAGTCATCTTTTTAAGCAAAGGGAGGTGGGTTTATACCTAATTAAGTCGTTAATTTGATACCTGGAAGTAGCGTATCATTGCCTCTAATGTCTTGCATTTTTAACGTTGATTTAGTATGTTTCAAAACTTTGTCTATGGAAGCAATAGGATGTTGAGTTCCTACGTGTTTATTACTTCCAAGACTTTGAGGGACCATGCACAGAACATTTGTTTGATCGAACTAGTGATTTGAACCACATATGAATTATGAATTATGACTTATGATATATGTTACTTGGACTCGGCACTTTTGGCTGCCATAACCCGTGTCAACACGACATGACATTGATACGGTTTTGGGATCTGCATCAGACTAGCTGGCAAGACAAAGGAAGGAGAAGGGGACTTATTGTCTGTGCTCCATGTCCCATAATTTTAAAACTTACGAGTCCAACCTTCGGATATGCACTCATATCTGACACCCGACTCCGAGTCTAGGTTAGCAGCTATTTAACCGTAAGTCATATTGGACCGTGATAAATATAATTAATCGTTGTTTTTTGTTGAATCATAGTAACGTGGCTCTACATTGTTTTCCCCGTGCGTTAAAATTGGATCTTAAAGGGATCCTATTTCTGTATTTCATATTGTCAGCAAATGAATTTTTCAGCAAACTCAGTGGAGAGTATGATGCTTACTCTAGTTTGCAGAATTGTTGTCCTTATAAGTGACTCTCATATTGCAGGTGCATCTCTATTTCTCTCCCTTATGATAGATAGACAACATCACTACCTACGAGAGCTCCGTATAAGGAGGAAGGGAATGGAGGCTGTTAAAAAACAGTGCCGAGGATCTGAGGAGGACAAAAGTGTTGAATCTGTTGAGGTTAAAGTCATGGAGGAAGAGATAGTGACCTTGAAATCCAAAGTCAAGCAACTTGAATCTGAGATAGAGACAAAGACAAAGGATGTCAATGTTGCAGAGGTTAATGCAGCTGCGCTAAGGAAACAATCAGAAGGTTTCCTTCTTGAGTATGATCGTTTGCTTGAAGAAAACCAAAATTTACGGAACCGGTTACAATCAGTGGACCGAAGATTATCACACTCAAGTAACAAGAAAATTTCTTAATTTAAAAAAAAAATCAATGAATGTATTTTCTTCCTTACTATTGAGTTTTCACTTGTAATTTTGGAGAAAAATGATAGAGAGAAATAGGAATTCGAGTTGTGCGTTTGATTTAATTGCGAGGAGAATGGGATATCTTATAGTTTTTACAAAATAAACGTTTGTACTTAGTCTCATAATTTTAAAAAATTATACTTTAATATATAAAACTACAATATTATTAGTGCCTTTTCCTTTCATTTAATTAGGGTTGAGTGTTGAATAGAAACTAGAATGAATGCATATATATCATGTCATAATTATATTGAAATGGTGTACATAATTTTATTTGTTTTTGCATACTTCTAACAGAGGAAGCAAGCAAATGAAGCGTAAAGAGTAGAAATTTAGTTCGTTGATTTCAATTCTAGGTAACCACAAAATAAATACATGTTTGGTACAAAATTTAGAGGCTTTTAAAGAGCCTAATATAAAAACGCTATTATCTTCGCTACTAATACTATTTTTTAGGTTAACCTTATAAGCTCCCAACAAACTATTTATGCTTGATTCAACAAAGCTAGTCCTATTCCGTCGGGTCGACCAAATTGTTTGTTCAGAAGAACTAGAACTCGTGTTCGTGGGCTCATTATCTAAATAAAAACCAGGCCTATTGGGCTCTCTGTTGCAGTTTTCTCTCACAGTAACCCAATCTTCATCTGAGGCCCAACAGTCCATTTCCCAAAACGACGCCACATTGCCTTCACACAAATTTCTTACTCTCTCCTTCGGTAAATCCATTTCGGTTTCCCCATTTCGACTCGGATATTTATCGTACTCGTTGTCACGCGAGGCCCACAAGCCATTATCCAACACACTCGTCGGAGTTTCCATTTCAAATTGATCGATTTCGTTCGCCGAAAATTTGGCTTTGTTCATGAAAAAATCATGATTAAGAAGCTCTGCAACTGACCATCTCTCTAAAGGATCTCTCTTCAAACACTTGCTAAGGAAATCTTTACATTCATCGGATAAAAAACTTGGAATCTCGGGTACATCGTTGGTGAACCCAATTCGATAAAGGACTCTAAGCGGGTCAACAATATCAAACCATGGTTGCCCACCTGTAGCCATCTCGATCACAACGCATCCAAGTGCCCAAACATCTGCGGCGAATCCTTGGTCCTCTCCACGAGCCACCTCTGGTGCCATAAACATTGGGGTCCCAGAAATTGATAACCCATCATCAGCTCCATCCTTCTTTGCACAACCCAGATCAGCTATTTTCACCCCTGTATCTGTGACCAAAATATTTCTAGCTTTAATGTCACAATGCACTATCCCATTTGAATGAAGGTAACTAAGTCCAAGTAAAATGTGCGTGGTATAGGATTTGATCGTAGCCTCTTTTAGCCCACCACATGTTTGAGAAATTGTCTCAGAAAGTGAACCACCGGTTGCGTATTCCATTGAAAGGTTGTAGATAAGTTTACCATTTTCTGATGAAATGTTCCACCCTTTGTAAGTTATTATATGAGGGGAATTCAAGATTGATAGAAAATTTTGCTCTCTTTGAAGAGATTTTGAATTGATTAACTCTGCAGATTTGACTGCAAATATCTCACCGGAGTCATGAGCTCTGGCAATGGAAACTGTGGCCGAGGAACCAAGGCCAATAGTTGCTCCTCTTGTCCAACCCATTTGGAAAATGTTGGAAGCAAATTGAATGAGATGTTAATATTTTCAAATATGGGTATATGGTGTTGTTTTGGTTGGTGAAGAGCTGTGAAGTTGTTATTGGCATTTATATATGGACAGGACAGGTTCTTTTAGTTGGCAGCTTGGTATGACGTAGTTGGCTTAACGTAACAAGTTTTTGTAAATCTTTTGGCAGGCTGTTACATACTTGGCTTAGGGCTTAGTTATTAAATAATAATCGAATACATGTTCTTTTGAATTTGTGATTGAATTCGTTTTATAATTTAATTGTATCAAAATGAAGGTTGTTATTTGTTACATATTCATATTGAAATTTTTAACAACTTCGTACATATATCTTTAAATTTTAAAAATAATTAATTAATTTTTAAAATTTTAAAATTTTACTAACAAATTCTTAAATTTTTAATTCATATAATTTAATTATTAAAATTTTAAAACTTTATAAGCCATAACTGATTGTTTATATTTTTGCATTATTCAAAATTTTGAAATTTTTGACAACTGAATCAACTGGAGATTTCAACTTGAACTTTAAACAGGTACCGAGATTGTACGTATTTCATTCCACTGAGATTATTACTTTGTAGCACAGCCGCAAAGAATATGCAACAGTTTATAAGAATTGATTGTAGTTGGAACTTGGAATATAGTTGGAGAAACGGCAGATCAGAGCAAAGCAAAGCAAAGCCGCCAAAACAAGAGTACAACGAATAAAACATCCTCATACCAACTAGTCAAAAGTGATGCTTTTACGACACAAATGCCAAGGATGTATTTACATTTTTTTAATGTTCAAAACTTGTCCTAACTAATATTTTTCAGTTTTCAAAATTTAATCTTAGATCCTATAATTAAATGTAAAAGTATCTCCATTAATGTTTTATAACAAGCATGTAATGTTTTTGGGAAAATCAATATTCAAATTTCAATCCTCACATCACATATACAAAATAGATTAATAATAAGATTAACACATATTAGTGACTTTTAACACATGACACTTTGCGTGAGAGAGTGTGGGTATTTTCACTGCTTTGGCAATAAGTTGCGTATAAGCAACCCAATAATTGAGTCACTCTCTTGGCGTTCTAATTTAACACATCCCAATGATATATATATATACCTTGCTTTTCTTTGGACCAAAAAAAAGAAAGGAAAAAAAAAAACGATATACCATGCTTTTTAGTTTTACTTTCTGACTCGTCACCTTTGTAGTTTGTGGCTTTGTCTTCTTTCGGCTACGTTTTTCAAAATTCCAACATGATTCTTTGCTTTTTTTGTTTTTTGCTTCGTCCTAACAGAAAAATGTTGTTTTGTATCTGTTTAAATAATCTTTTTGACCAAAAAGAAAGAAAGTGTTAACCAATCTTACTTATAACGTCCAGGTTGAGGCTTTTTGAGAGAAAAGGCTCCAGACAGATCGTCGTTGTGAACAACTGTCTTTTAGATCAGATACATAAAGACATATGACTGTAGAAGTTCAACTTTCTTCAGCAGGGATAAATTATTAAATTTCATATTTAGCATATGTAATTTTTATTATCCACTATAAGTGTAAATCGGTAACGGTGTGTTAGAATGCTTATGAGAGTGATGAGATGGTTATGATAATATTCATAATAACATTTGGTATTATTTTCAGGGCCATATTAATAATATTTATCAGTTTTTATCAGGTATTAATTTTTTTATACGGTTTAATCATATTTTTTATTTTTTAAAATTTAAAAAATTAAATATTAAAATAATTCGTATTTTATTACATTATTTAAAATATTGACATTAATTTTATCTTTTAAATATTTAGCACATGTTTCGAAGTAAATTAAAAAATATAAAATAAGAATAAATAAAATTCAATCTAATTATGATAAATAATATATGTTTTATTATTAAAACTGTATTTTTTTATGTAATTATGTGTATATAAAAAATAATATTAGTATATATTCGATTTCGGTTGACCACAGTTTCGATATATTGTAAAAATCATCTCCACCCCACGCTTTATCAGTTGTGGTTATTTTTTACCAAAAAATATCGTATTTTTCAGATAATCATAGTTTCATTTATTTATACTTAAAATGTTCATCCTTAATGATGTGAGCCTAAATGTAAGGTTTTTTTACACTGTATAGCTTTGGTAACATTAGAAAAAAAATTAGGATGAAAATGATAATAAAAAAATTGTATTTTATGTTAGGTCTATTTTAATGAATAGGTCGCATGAAGCGATACGTTTTTCTATTTCGATAATGTGTTTTACCAAGTGAACCCATCCCAAAAGGTCATATATATTCATTATTTTGACTAGGTTGTGATTTACTATTCACTCACAACTCTTATTTTTTCTTATTTTTTTGTGTTTTCTCTCACGAGCTCCTCTCTTCAATATCTTCTTGATTTCATTGATGCTTTAAGTGTTCTTATCTAATACTTGTGGTCTCAACCTTCGAGGTTGTTATCGTATTTGGTAGTTTGAGTCTTTGTTTGTTTTTTGAGATAAGTCTTGAAATATTATACTTTAACTCTTGTGATTTTTGATATAGTGAATGATTTTTAGCCTTTTTTGTAGATGTAAAAAATAAACCACATAAAATTCCTTTGTTTTTTATACCTTTTTGTTCATATTTTTCTTGTTTTGTTCTTTGAACCTTGATTTCCTTTTTCAAGTATTTTTATGAATTTTTATTTAAATACAACAATTCATTGTATTCAATGTATTTTACTATAAATTCCTAACAATTTAATGGTATCAGAGTCTTAAGGTTTCTTGTTTCTTAAGTTTTATCGAGTTTTTTGGTCCTCTTTGTTACCATTTAATATTTTTATTTCTTCTTGTTACTTTTATGAAACAATTAGGGTTTCTTGTACCTTTTGTTATTTCCTCTTCTCTGGGGAATAATAAATTTGATTTAGGGTTTCTTTGTACCCTAAATCATTCCAATAAAAAAAGGCATTTTAGGGTTCATCATACCCTAACAACGCTTTGAGTGATCATTGGACTTTTTTTTGTTAAAAACTTAGTTTATCCATTGTGATTCTCTCATTAATACATTAATGTTCTTCACATTAAATTTGTTCTTTACCTAAAAAAATAAAGATGTCAGAAATGACATCTATATGGTTGTGATGATTTATCTCTTATCTTATTGTGTCTAATCTAAGATCTAAAAATCTTGAATTTAGTCTCGGGGACAATGGTCATAGTTATAATAAAGGTTTAATGACAAGGAGTCTGATAAGAATAATAAAAGTTTAGGGAATAGATCAAGGTCCAAGTCCAAAGGTAAATTTACAATTATATTGTCACTTTAGAAAAAATAAGAAATCAAAAGGAGAAAATTCAAGGAATCTAGAATTTGGTTTTATTTCAAAAGGGTATTAAGATTTAAAAATGTTAGCAATGACCTCATCTAAGTTTAAAACATAATGCATTTTAGATTCAAGGTGCAGTTTCCATATGTGCCCACATAGACACTAATTATTTGACATCATTGAGGATATTCATGGGTTTATCTTACTAGAAGATAACCATGAATACAAGGTCAAGGGTTTAGGGAATGTAAAATTGTGTCTAAAAGATGGTATTTAGTTCATTCTAAATGTGAGGTTTATACCTACATTAAGGATAAATTTAGTATCTTTATTTATCCTAGATGATGTTTGTTTTGTGGTGAAAGTTGAAAAATGATTAATGAAAATCAACTGCAAATGATTCATTTTTATTAAAGTTGTTAAGATATATGGTTTATATGTTTTACTTGGCAATGATTTGTGTAATAATGTTATAGTTTCAAATGTTGATAATGATACTATGTTATAATATAGAAGGTTAGGAAACAAGTTATAAAGGACTCCATATTTGATACAAAAATAAATGTTTTGGTAACATAAAACTAAGGAACTTAGACTTTTGTGAATAATGCATAATGAGCAAACAAATTATAGTTAAATTACAACATATATATTACAAAATGAATTCTCATTTGGATTTGTGTGATCTTGCATATATTGTGCCTTTTAGTAGTAAATTGTATTTTTTTTAATCTATAATTGATGATTTTTCTAAAAACAAATTGGTCATATTTTCTAAAATAAAATTCAAATATTTTCAGTTCTTTTACAAATTGAAAAGTTATGATTAAAAATTAAACTAATAAGAAAATTAAAGTGTTTAGAACTAACAATATTCTTAACTTTTGTTATTTTGATTGATTCCTCTAACCCTTGACATGAAATAGTGAGACATATAACAATTGCATACATACTAAACAAAATAAATTAGCGAAAAAGAATGAATAGAACTATTCTTAAAAGAGTTAAATGCATGTTCTCTTATTTTAGTTTACTAAAACAATTGGGTAAAGGTTATTGACGTACACATTTTATATTTATTAAGCTAACAAGTGCACAAATAACTTACAATAAACTACAAGTATACTCTCAAAATCGACTTCTTAAGGAATTGTAATGGTTTTAAAAAATTAAATTATTTTTTCAATTTAATTAAAAAAATAAGTTCTAAACACTCCAACAATTTTTTGTTTAGTAGAAAAGAATTGTAAATTTTAAATTAAATTAATATCTAAAAAAAGCAAGTAAATAAAAATTAATTAATTAAAGCAAGTAAATCAAAACAATAAATTAAAATGGTAAATTAAACTATAGTTGTTATTAGGATGATGGATGAATATATGATTTTAACAAGTATAATCCTTCATGAATAGAATAGATTAAATGATTTAAATAACAAGTTATATTTACTGATTTTTTTCTTTTTATTTAATAATTTAACTCTTATGATCATCACGGTGAGTCCACACAATTTTCAATTCATCAATGACTTTCCTAGTTAGGTTTTAAATTAATTAAAAGATCAATCTAAATTAAATATATTCTTTAATTATAAACTAATTTAGTTCATCTTATTTATAATCAAAGATATTTTTAATTATCAAATTTAATCTCATTAATTTAATAACTTTGATCGGGGTTGAAATTGATAAATGAAATTAAAATAAATTCTTATTCATTTATGCATAACTAATTACAAATTTAATTTATCATTAATTTATAATTAAATATTTTAAGAACATGTACAAGAAATAAAGAAAACTCTTATTTATTCAAATCATAAAATTGTTATTCCAATCATTGGAAATCAAATAACTAAAATCTCATATTACATATTTAGTCAATCATAGTTAAATTAAAAAAAGTTAATTCATCAATAAAAAATATTAAATTACAAAAAGAGATAAAAATACAACAATTAAAAATATCATTTTTTTGTTAAAAATGATTTCATATATCTAAACAAGTTTTCACTTGTTTCTTTAAATTCTTGGATATTTTTCACAACCGAATAACTTTGAAAATTGAATCTAAAATCTAAATTAACATACAATTGCTAAGAAATTCTATATCTATTATACTTATCTTTTAATAAAACCTAAAAGGTTTTATTTATAGGTAGATATGGGTACAAAGGACTTCAAGTCGATTTATTGGAGGCACGTCACGACACAAAGCTTTTCACCATTGTGGCATGAAGTTTATTTGGTCTGCACAATTTCTTCCCAAGAAGGTTGTGTCGCAACACCATTTATTCCACACCACGACATAGGTTATTCAGCATGCCCAATAAATTCATACTAAATAGTCCACGGCACATATATTTCTTTGCTGCGACATGCTTTACTTTTATTCAAATTTTATGTGTATACCTTACAAAATGGTTGATTATTCATGTAAAACTTACATAACGTATTCTTTTAAGTTCCTAGGGTGCAAATTAACTGCTTCAAGTATTGTTCTTTATGTGTTGATAATTTTATATATTTTGAAACTAAAATCACCTAAATATAACATAACATACCCGTAATTTTGAACATATAAATTTGAATAAATTATTACATAAATATGTTACAATCAAAGCTAATTATCATATTTAAGCACAATGTTATCATATAATGTTAGTGCATTTCAAGCACTTATCAACCATCCATATTGTAGTTTATTTGATTAACAAATGTCCTTTTTATCCCTTAAATTTTAGAACACTTAAATATGTCTAGTCTAGTCTCAGCTCAATTTATAATCATATAAGAATCTTTGTTTGTGTTGCATATTGTCATGATAATGATAGAAAACTTGATTCAAGGTCTATGCAATGCATTATTTTGGATTATCCTATGGGGTAAAGGGTTATAAATTGTGGAGTCCTACTTTAAAGAAATGTTTTATTAGTAAAAATATTATTTTTAATGAATTTAAAGCTTATAATGATGTTATTGGTTCTATTCAAACCAATAATAACCAAGTTGGGGTGAAGGTTAGAGTAACCCCTTAATTTGAAAGTAGAGATAGAGGTTTGCTTAATTTTGACAAGTACTAATAGGCTAGAGATATGTCCAATAGGTAGGTAATCACTTTTAAACATTTTGGTGAAAATAATTTAGTTGCTTATGCATTGAATGTTGCTTTGAATTTAGATGATAGTATTACTAGAAATTATTATAATATATGCAATCATAAAGAATATTTTAAATAATTAGTTGATATGCAAGATGAATATGATTATTAATTGAAAGTAATAATTGGACTTTAATTAAAAAAATGGATAATTGTAAAGTTATTGGTTCTAGGCAAGTGTTTGTTACAAAAAACCTATAACTAGTTCTGAAATTCCAAGGTTCAATTCTAGATTTATAGCTTAAGGTTTTTCTCAAAGAGAATTGATTGATTTTAATAAAAACTTTTCAAGTGTTGTTAAATATACTTCTATTAGAATATTAATTTTATTAGTTGTACAATTTGACATGCATTTAGAATAGTTATATATTAAAATTATATTTTTGAATGGTGAGTTAAATTTACATTAAACAACCTTAAGGATTTACTGTTTTTAGAAAAGAAAATTGTGTGTTTACTTAATAAATCTCTTTGTAGTCTTAAACAGTCTCTCAAACAATAGTATAAAAGTTTTAATAACTTTATTCTAAAATTAGGTTTTATCAAGTGTGATCATGATAATTAAGTTTATTTTAATGTTGGTAAGTCTGAATTTACTATCTGTTTGTTTTTATACGTGGATGATATGTTAAATGTTAGTAACAGTTTAAATGACATTATAGATATGAAAACACAATTATACTTTGAGTTTGACATGAAAGATTTAGGATATATTAAGAACATTCTTGGAATGAAAATTGTGAGAGATAAGAAACTTGGTAGATTATTTGCTTCCCATGCATCTTACATTGCAATTTTTCTCTTAAAATTTTCTATGTTGAGCTGTAAATCTATTACTATACCTATTTATAATGAGAATAAGGAATACATGAAATGTGTATCTTATTCCAATGTTGTTAGTTCCTTAATGTTTGTAATGGTTTATACTAGGCGACTTGGCCTATGATGTATGTGTGATTAACAGATACATGTTTAACTCTAGAAAAATATTTGCAAATTGTTAAATAAATTTTGAGATACCTTAAAAATTATATAGATATTGGCTTATATGTTATGTTAAATTTGATTCTAACAATACTATTAAAGGTTATTATAATGCAGATTTTGCAAGAGATAGAGATAACATGAAGTCAATTTTTGGTTATCTATTCCGATTTTTAGCAACCCTATTAGATGTAAAACCAACATTCAATCTATTATGATTTTATCTACTATTAAAGTAGAATTTATTTTTTACACTAAAATTATTAAATAATGCCTCTGAATCATGGGTTTCTCAAAACAATTGGGCTTTGTAAAAGTGTAAGATATAGATCTTGTTTATTATAACAGCTAAGCAATTTTACATTTTTCAAGCATCCAATGTTTTATAGTCGTCATAAACATATTGATATAGAATTTTATTTTTTTAAATACATTGTATGGTTAGTTTAGTTAAAATAGATGTAAAGGATAATCCTTCTGACATGCTTAACAAACCAATAACAAACATTATGTATAAGCATTCCTTAGACTTAGCAAGAGTCTCAAAATTTAAGATTAAGAACTTTGGAAGGGTTGAAAGCTTTGTCATCTATTATGGTATCTAAGGTAGAGATTTGTAATTTTTATTTTCCACCCTAAGTGTCAATTGGTAATGGTGTGGGCCTAAATGTAAGGTTTTTGGCATTGTATGGCTCGATAATATTAGAGAAAGTTTTGAGTGAAAATGAGAATAAGAAAATTTTCATTTTGTAATGGCCTTATTTTAACGAATGGGCTGCATGAAGTGGTGTGTTTTTCTATTTCGACTATGGGTTTTACTTAATAAACCTTGGTCCAAAATAACTCATATATATTCATCATTTTGACTATGGTTATTGATTCACTATATTCATAACTTTTATTTTCTCTCTTGTATATGTATTTTCTTCGACCACATAAAACCTATGAATTCCTTGTAATTAGTGTATTTTACTTTAAATTCACATCATCAAATAATACTAATAATCTTCTAACAATCAATTTGAAGTAGATATTAATATTTTAATTACAGATAATTAAAATTGTAATTATTTATAAAAATTAGAATAAAATAATTTAAAAATAATCATAATCTTTAAGTTATTGGGTGAAAATAGTTATTCTAATATCGAAATAATAGTTAATTGAAATCGAATATATATTAATATTATATATATAATATAAAAATATATAATATTTAGATTAGATTTTATTTATTATTATTTTTATATTTTTATTATATAAATATGTGATAAATAGTTAAAAAATTAAATTAATATCAATATTTTAAATAATATAATAGAATGTGAATTATGTTAATATTTAATTCTTTAAATAAATATTAAAAATAAAAAATATTTATTAATAATCTAACAGTTATTAATCAAATATAATTTAAATTAATATAAAAGAATTGTAATTATTAATATTATCGTACCCATCTACCCGACGCCATTCTCAGTTTGAAGATGGAGGGAGATAACTGCCGATTAAGAAATTGATATTTAAGTATGCCAAAAGAACTCTAAGGTGGCTCAAGGTAAACTTGTTAATTTCCATATTAGTTATCATGGTTACTAGTATTGGGTTTAGAGCCTCATTTTGCTTTTTTGTTCAGTCAACGGTCATAAATCTTTTGAGCCAAAGCCAGCAAACAGTCAAACAGGGTGAAGACTGAAGTTTTGCAAATAAAGAAGAAAAATACGTTCTATTGCAAAATGAAGCCATTATTACAAGAAAATTAGGACAAAAAGGAAAGGTTCGCTATCTTATAATTTCATTTTAGATATTTTTTATTTATCTATATTTTATTAATAATATCTTAATGATAAGTATATTTAATAAAAAAATATAAATTTGATATATCAATATAATACATTTAATGCAAGATATTTGTGTTATTTTTTAATATTTTCTCCTATATAACATTAATAACTTTTTTTCTTAATCATTTTTTAATTCTTAAATAAATATTTAATATTTTTAACTCATCTTCGATATTTCTTCTTTCTCTTTCACATATAAGCTAAACAACTTTCCTTGCATTTTTTTTTTGTTATATTTATCAGCTTAAACGAAGTTTTTTTCCTATTATTCTTTCCTTTAAGTCATTTCTAATAATTCAAAAATAATAAAAGGTTGAGACTCATCTACTCACTAACCTTTTTATGATATTAATATTACTTACATAACTTTTTGTATGATTATATACTAAGTTGTTGACACGTTATTTTTATAATGTCTTAATCTATTTTTCATTCAAAATTTAAAATCACATACAACAATCATTAAAATAAAACTTGCTAATAAATAATAAGTAATTATAAGTGAAATAGTTGAGATCATTGAAGAGAATATAATATAAGTTAAAAAAAGATAAATAAAAATTAAAACATATATTTAAAGATTAAAAATGATTGTTAAAAAAGTTCATAATGTTTATGTAAAAGAAATAAAAAAAAGAACAAAAATGCTCTTCATCGAACATACATGTAAAAAATTATCAATAAAATAAAAAATTATATTAAATTAATGTATTTTATTAAATATAAATATCACTAAAATATTACTTAAAAAATAAGAATAAAAAAATATCTAAAATAAAATTATGATACTACTAAATAAGAAACAAAAAAATCTTTAATAAAGATAAATATTAGACTATTTACCATAGATTTGACAACTTATTTGAGCATGAAACTGAATAAAAGAGTAATCCAAGAGGATTGAATGAAATGTCAAACAATAATTTTGCAAATCAAAAGTGAAATATATAGACACATAAATTATGTATATAATGAATACGCAAGTATACGTATCAGAATAAGTAATATAATGATAAGAAATAATCATTTCCACGAAGATAATTTTATTATAAACTAATTTTTAAAACTAAAAATAATAAAAATTAATTTTTTGGTGTTTTTATATTTTAATGAAGCAAAATAAAAATAACTAAAATTAAATAGTAATAATTAATTGAATCAAATTTGATAACTAAAAAGATATATGATAAAATATCTAAGAATACTTAATCCACTAATTTTTTATACATACGAATCGTTAAAATCCCCCTAATATAATATCAATTAATTACATGATCAATTGAATCTAACCTAATATGTATTCCTCTCTCCATTAAACTACACATCGTATATTAATTAATTTAATCACTCTCATGCCAATTAAATCGCATACTACTCATTAAGTTTATCAATTATGGATCACATACATAATAATCATACATCTCTCTCTATAAACTATGCATGTTATTTAATCAAAACAAACAATTAAATAATTCTCTCAAATTTATTTAATTGCCTCTATAGATAAATTGTTGGTTAAACAATTAATAGCATAAAAATCAGATTAAATAATATAATTAAATTAATATTATAATTGAGAAAAATATTAGATTATTTTTAATAAAGAAAGACATAAATTTAATAAAGAAAAAAGTAGAAAAAGAAATACAATCAATCTCTTGAATTGTAGTATTAATTTTCTCTTGAATCTCCACCCAAAATGTGTTGTTTCTTGAATTTTTCTATATTTTTAATCTTAAAAACTAACTAAAATTATGCTAATAAAGACTAATTAAGTTTTATGTAGTGATTAGAGGTTTAAATAAAACTCCAGTGCGATCTGGACTATCAGATCAGCTTCAAATTAAAGATTACGATCAAAACAAGTAAAATTGACAATTTTGGTCAATCACAGCACACACATGGCATCAGAAATTTATTGGACGAATAGGAAGCGACGCGTGGTAGGAGAAACCGATTAAAACCAACGCTCACCGAGTCAACAACACATGGCACAACATGATTCACGAGAACTGATTAACGTGACACACGGATAGAACGTGCAGAACAATAACATGGTGACACGTGTCATGGCGCGTAACAACTATGATTGAACACTATGTTAACACGTGACATGTTTCATCCTCCTCACACACAACGCAATTCGCTCTTTGTGATTGCATAACGTCCGCATAATTTGCCCAATTAGCTCATTTACTTGCTTGACATGCCACATGTCAACTTTTGATTAATTCTACGTTAAAAATCTATAAAAATTTCATAAAAAACTCAAAAATTATATTATTACCCTTTTTACTAAAATAATATATTTTAATTTTTTTAATTATAAAAATATTATTTATTAAATAAAATAAAATAAAATATTAAATAAAAAAATACGATAATAAATATAATCATCGTACTACCTAAAAAATCTTAAAGTAAAATTAAGAGACCTACTTTTATAATAAGTTTTAAATTTTTATTTTTGTTATTTTTCCTGAAAACTTTCCAAGAAAAGTGAGATGGTTTGAAAATTATCCCGAGTGAAAATCTAGTGAATTGCCAAACACCAGGATCCTTCAGGTTAAACGGTACCTTTCTCGGTAACAAACGATGAACCTAATCCCATATGACTTTACCCAGTTTCCAAAGCCGGGATTTTAAAAGGCTTGCCGGCTCTCGGCCATTTTTTTCTTCTCTGCCTCTAGACGAACTATAAGCGTCAAGCATCCCAGCTTAACATGACATTTCTTAATTCGAATGGGTTGGGATTTTTTGCTCAGAAAACAAAGCAAGTTAAATATCTTGCATTAGTGAAACCTAGAGAGAGAGAGAGAACACCTAAAATGTTCTGGACAATCACCATTGCAGATCTAACTGTAGATGTTATCCTAGATCAGAATGAGTCAGATAGAGTAAAACACTAGAGCTATGACTTTAGAACAGTTTTTAGTTTTAATGTCCGACCTTCATACGAGGTCAACACTATTTACAAGCACTAGTTTGTTTGGATGATAAAATACATCAACATTCCAGCACAAGTTCATTATGTGTCCATGGGAATAACACTATTTACAAGTACTAGTTTGTTTGGACGATAAAATACATCAACATTCCAGCACAAGTTCATTATGTGTCCATGGGAATACTATTATGTGTCCATGGGAATACTAACTAGGAACACATGAAATATCTTACAAAAGGGCCACTAAATAACGCTATTTAAGCTGCCTCAGCAAATCCAACTCTCATATTGCCATAATCAAACACGGTATGGTACGGACCCATGAAGACATCTCCCAAAATCCTGCATTTGGCAAGAGGGCCGCCAAATAAGAACCACAACCAAAGCTCTCATCTTAAAGAAAAGAATATTAGAATTAAAAGCTCAAGACTATCACAGTGGAAGCATTGACAATACCAGAGAGGTCCACGTGGTGGAGGAACATCTAAGGCAGTGAAGCCGCTAATGCACTGGGCCTGGGCACCCTCGCCAATCTTTAGTACATACTGTCACCAGCATCAACCATTATCATAATCAGTTTCATGTTGAGATATGATTTTCTTAAACCAGGGACATCAAAACAAGAAATAAATTCCACCCATAATAGTACTTTGGGATGTGACCATACCTCCTCTGGTGCGAGCTTAAAAACTTTACCGCCAATAGTGAAGGAAACAGTAGGCATGTTAGAAAGCATTCCACAGTCTACAGCTGATTCTCCCATTGGACTTGGCATGCGGTCACAAAGCTGCACATATAAAAGAAGAGTCACCGTCACGAGACAACATGAGAACTAACACTGAATCCCAAAAAAAAAAAAATGACACCTAATTCACCTTATTGACATAATCCAATATTCGTTCTTGTGTCTGGTTCAACCTAAGCTGGTTTTGCATCCACACAACTGTCATCTCACAAACATTGCACATGGCATCTTGAAGCCCAGAAGACTCACCCTTGTTCTCATTGACCACAGTCTCAATATCAGCACTACATATCAAAGCATATAGCACAAGGAAAAATGAGGAGCAGATAGATTTAACACGCAGTCTTCAGGGTAATGAAATAAAACCCATTAGAAATGACAAAGAAAACATGGAGTAATCACAACCTTACACCACGTTGCCCATCGAATGTGCACAGTCCAACTTGAGAGCAGACCTTCTTAGGTTGTGCCTGTTAAAGACGATTTAAAAATGTGACTGAAAATTCAAACACATTAGAATAAGCTAGTTCCACTTGTGGATACCTGATTTGAATCTATTGTGATACAATAACATGTATGGTGTCCACTAATATACTTCTAAAAAAAAGTGTTCAAAAATAGTCGATAAACTTTTCCACATTCTACATTCTACTTTTTTTCTTATAATATGCTCTCTGTACTCTATAATTTTCAAACTTCGGTACCAACTTTTTTACACTGTTGAAGTTAAATGGTTAAAAAAATAAGGGACCAAAGTATAAAAAAGAAAAAAGTTTAGGTATCATTTATATAGTTTAGCCAAAAAATTAGTTCTTACCTCAGCCAAAAGTAAATCTATGATGGTTTGGCCATATTGTTGAACTACTGTTTTGCACTCCTGGCTAACCACCCCGGAGGCTCCAATTTCATGGTTTATCATGGTAATTATAGTCTGCATGGCCAGTGGGTTATTGAGTCAGAGATGGTAGAGATATAAATGCTAAATGGAGTAATAGATAACCACAGATGTATAAATTGCCCCCAAAAAAAATGGACTTCAATTTCCCATACATGTGTCCGTAAATATGCATACCTTCAAGCTAGTAATTAGATAAGTGGTGTTTGACCTATAGAGATGCATCGTATATGATTTGTTAGACTAAGTAAATAAAGTCATTATACCAGAGCATGTGAAGCAACTGACACCCATAAACAGGTGATGGATTGCAAGAAACCTCGCCATCACTTGGGATACATCTCAACTTTGAAAAGTATAGCATTACTCTAACATTAACCATGGAATCATCATCGATCAAACTAACATTAATCTAATTAAATGATCTATTGCAAACATTTGACCATAAAAATTCCTTCATCCATATGACAGAACTTAAAGAACATGAGTTATGGAAAACCTTGCCACATCACTTAGGATACATCTCAACTTTGAAATGATCTGATGCAAACATTTGAACACAAATTCCTTCATCCGTAGACAGAAATTAAAGAAGTAATATGAGGCCCATACCGTTGGACCAGCCAACAAAGAAGTTCCAGAATCTGCAATTGCTGAACAACCACCTTGACAGTACTCTATAGAGCAGAAAAGGTTAGTCAGATGCAAAGAAACAAATCATGGGTATGTTATACTTCGGTATTAGTATAAGAAAATGGCAATAACATCCACGTGACAAACAGGAATTTCTTCGCTTTCTATCTTATAACTTGTAAATTTATGCAAATTATAATTACTTTTCAACACTGAGAATACATACCAGTAGGTCTTCCACCAATGAGAACTTCGCCCATGTCAAACTATCAAAAAGGAAAATTAAGAAAAACAGGAAACATAACAAAAACTAGATATAATAAAAAAAAATGCATACAGAGTGCAAATACAAACCTGCCAGTAGCCTTTGTGTGTAACAGGCACAAAAGTGTGATTTCCCTTGAAATGATCTGGATCAACTCCACCAAATACAATTTCACCCCCTTCTTCTTCATCTGTTTTACGATTCATCCAAAAGGAAAATACTGGTTCCTTGACAAGACCTTGCTTAACCAAGTTATACCTGAAAGACACAAAAGTAGAAAAGGAAATAAGCATAATCAGAACACCAAAAAAATACAAAATTATAATTTCCTTGCAAAATTTAGGAAATGTGACTTACCACACTGGAACAGCTTTTCCAACTGAAATCTCTTGAAACCCAAGTCCCAATAAACCATCAAATTTTGCGGCCAAAAACGTGACACCAGGCTCCTTAGTTGCTTCAATAAATCCCTGGTAGAGAAAGCATGAATTTGACACCAATGGGAGGGGAAAAAAATATATTGCAAAAACTATTCTGACAAATACCTGATTCTTTACAACTAAGTCACCAACTTTGACATTGTCATTACTAAAGAAACCTGAAATAGCTCCAGTTCCATACCGAATAGAAGCAGATGTTCCTGCATGATGCAGAAAGTTTTAGCAAACAAGTCGTATTCATAAAATAACTTTTTCAGTAGAAACCCCATTGGTGTCAGAACAATATTAACATATCACATGAATATAAACTACCAAACAACTTCATTACGCTACATCTACTATCTTACAGCTAAAGAACAGTGGGATTTTATTTTATTTTTTGGCCAAAAGAGAGGATAAAGAACAGTGGGATAATACTCACCAAAGTTTGTAGTTTTAGTGTAGATAACTTTGATAATATTTGTCATACAAATTTCTCCAGTGAATTTCAATTGTAAAATCAAAAAGTTTTGCAGAGCAAGTCATCACCAAATAACAAAACTGCATTAAATATCTTTTTAAGAGTAAAAGATCTTAATATTCAGTAGCATGAAAAACATAGGAATCTTTATGGGCTATAAGAAACATGATGAATAGCCAAGAAAACAAACCATTCTTCCTGTATGTGCTTGATTGGATCGACTTATACTTAGAGTGGAAGTAACATGCAACCTGTCAAATATAATATAAAAACGCACTGTCACAAATGAGGTTCATCATTTTATTACATTAACATTTAGAACAAATACAAATGTTAAAACTCACCGAGAAAAAGCATTTGGCTGATGGGACCCACAGATTAGAGCTTCCAGTGTCAAAAATAACAGTGAACTTTTGTGGGGGACTTCCAATACCAATCTCACCGTAGTATTGAGCATCCAAGTAATTCTTTAATACAACAATATCAGTATCCTCAGAGTCTCCTAAGTTTCCACGGAGATGATACTTCTTAATTGAAGCACTCAGGGAGTTACCACTTTTGGACTCAAGCCTAGCAGCAGCTCGGTTATTTGGATCCATTTTGGTCTTTGTCAATCTAATCTTAAGCAATCCCTCATTGGACGCAGAAAACACAGGCGAGAATAACAGCAAGGAAAGAAAGAGGGACAGGATAATCACTGTGGTATGAACACCCATGTTGACCTAGAAGTCCAAAGTCAAAATTTGAGCTCAGAAAAACAATTTAACGAAAGAAAAAAACTAACGTAACAAGAAAAAGGGTTTCAACATGTAGAAGGAAAGACAACATAAGCCAAAGAACCCAAATGATGATGATGATGATAATAATAATAATAAATAATTGATAAAAAAGGGTCAAAAACTTGTTTATTCCAGCGAAAACGTGATCTTATAATTCGTTATCTTCAAAGATCCTCAGTATGCAAATGCAACCGAAAGACTGAAGTTTAGTAACTCGTTAATTTACTTCATGCGCTGTTACCGTTTCATCCTTTTAGGAAATGGAAAACAAAATATATAAACTGCACTTAGATGAATGTAACAGCTCAGCAGATGATACAAACTCATATATGAAATAAAACTTAATTTCATAATCAAAACAGAGAACGACAAAACAAACGGAAAGTGGAAAATCAAATTATTAAACCCTAGATAAGAAAATATTGCTAAACGACTACTTGTCAGAAATCACAACTTCATCGATTATAAAACAACAAAATATTTGCCAGAATTTGATGAGAAACACCTAATACTCGAAATTTTGAATATGCACGTTTAAAAAAATAAATGGAAAACAAAAACAACTTTAATCGAAAGCAAGAAACATCTAAATGATACATCTATTTCCACAAAATTCTAACTTTTTTCAGAAATTGAAACAAACTAACTGAGTTCTAGATAGAAAAATACTGTAACAGTCATCGGATATGATAGAAAGACATACTCAGATTCTTCTTTCAGGCCACGTAAAAGAGGAGAAAGATGGCGAGGAGGAAAGAGGAGGACGCAAGGATTTTTAAATTGAGAACAGAGAAGGATGAAAAAGACTTGAAGGCTAGCCTTTCGCTCTATCTGACCTAGGTGGGACCCGGCTCTTACAATTTATTCTCTGAGAAGTTGGTATTTCAAGTCGGTATGACTTTATCTTTTAATCGAAGCCGTCCATTGATCAAACAAAAGTCTGATGCAAACCGTCGATGGGGGATAGATTTCAGAGTGCCCTCGTCGACACACGATGCTCTCAGTTTATGACTTCAGTAAACATGGAATAGCGTGCTCGTCGAGGTTATAGCAGTAAATCAATATTGGAGCTAACGGACCAAGACCGTTAATCATGTGATCGACGGTGATTAGAGAAGCAAGAAGTTTTGGCTTTTGGGCAAGTGTAATGTATTATAACGGAAAGGAAAACGACGGACCCTTTGGCGTTATACTTATATACCAATACCAATGCTAACGTGTTGGAAAAGCATGCGTTTTATTATTTGGTTGCTTTAGTACTACGCGTACACTCTTTTTTTTATAAATTATAAAAAATAATATCTTAAAATTTATAATAATAAATAAACTTAATAATATTACATATAATTTAATTCATTAAAAAATTTAATAATAAAAATATATAAAAAATAATATTTCTATATTTATAAATTTTATAAATATTTTTATATTAATAAATTTTATAAATATATTTTCTCCTAAATTCGTACATTTTGCATTTGTTGAGAAAACTTGCTAATTTTTAGTATGTCACGCTATTTTGTTGGCGTAATATTATTCTTTATTACAGATTCAATATCTATATTTCTTCTTCTCTAAAGAATAATAATATTTATTTTTACGAGATTTATACTTATTCTTTCTAAAATATATTTTTTATAGATTTTTCAATTAAATATTTTTTTATATTATTGAAAATTTTGTTTTCTAAATTTATATTTTTTGAATCTCTTATATTTTTTATATTTTTTGTATTTTTGTTTGTAGGGTTTTATGTTACATGTATATTTTTCTAATATTCTAAAATCTCTTATCTCATAACAGATTTTATCATTTTCTTTTATTTGTTTGTATTCCTTTCTTTCTTTACATTTAATAATTATCTAACTTTTAAGGCTTCTTATTCTTCTTCATACGGTGTTTGGTATAGTTTTTTCTATTTCTTTGATTCCAACTTTTTGTTAAAGTCTTTTGAAATGTTCTAGATAATTTTTGAAAAAACATTTCCTTATAAATTGTTTGCATATAATGTAGTAATTTATGGTGATACATTTCATATTCATAAATAAAATAATCTATGTAACAAGTGTTACAGATTTCCATATCTGTTGATGTCATTTGGCTTCATTGATATCATTTTCACGGGATTCAATGACAGTTCTTCATTTATTATCTTCAATAAATTTCTTGTATATTCCATTTATTACTATATCTAAATATTCTCTTCTTACGAGAGCATTCTCTTTCATTAATAAATTTTGTTGGTTTGATAAGTTTGAAAACGAGACTTTAACATTTTTTGTCATTATACGAACTACTAATATCCTACAGATTGAAAGCTTTGTTTGTGTGGTTTGAGACATTTGTATGATTATACTCATATCACTAGCCCATTCATCTCAGACTTTTTTTCCTATTTATTATACAATTTAGATCTAAGATATCATACTTATAATTATCATGGAGTTTGAATTCTTGTAAGATACTACCCCTAATTTTCCAATGCAATCTTTTTTCCCATTTTTGGGTGGTTGTCTTCTTCTATTAGTAGTGTCAAGATCTCTTAACCTTTGCCTATTTCTTTCTTCAGATGTTCTTTTATGGTAAAGAATTGGTTTCATATGATCTTTTGGGGTCATAATTTCTAGTTTAATATTAGTCTCACCAATTATTGTCACGTCATCTCTTCTCTTTGTTTGTACAAAGTTTTTCATTGTAATGTTATTCTAATTCCTTATTAGTTAGTGTTAATAAACTAACTAATTTTTCTATATCCATATTTTCGGAGTTCATAAATTTTTCTTCTAATTTTTTTCTATATTTCATTAAATTGAAATTATATCTTTTTCGCTAGATTTTTCTTCATTTTTTTTATCTCATTTCTAATAATCATGGTATCTAATCTCTTATGTGGTTTTATTTTTAATCCTTCTAAGGGATTATACTTATAACTTATAATATCATTATTTATGTGTATGCTATAGATATTTTTTCTTAGTTATGTAAATTTCATATATATATATATATATATATATATATATATATATATATATCTTATTGTAGTTTATTATAATCACATTTCTATATTTTTTTTAATAATTTTTTTTGTGTTTTGATTATACCTTATAGGTATTTTATGTTTGATTCTTGGACTAAATCAATTTTTATATGTTAAAAGTCTCAAAAAAATTTATTAATGTTGCATGATTTTTGCTGTGCTTATTAAACTTTCATCTATTTCTAACTATATAGTTTTTTAATTTATCTTTAAACATTAGTGTCTTCCTTATATGATATCATAAACCAATGGTTTCATTATTTGAACTTTATGTTTTAATTTTTAACTTCTTATTTGTTAAAAGTTTATTCTTCATGGTCTATAAAAATAAATATTAATATATTTTTGTTTTTAACTACATTATTTTTTCTTCTTCGTATCATAGGTTTTTCCTTGATATTTAAATGTCATTCCTCCGATATTTCAAAATTCGTTAGTATTTCTGGTTTGATTATTTATCCAAGTTCTTGAAAGATTTTATTTATTTTTATAAATTCATTTTATCTATATATGATAATACTACGAGTGTTTGTCAACGAATATTTTACTATATAGTGTATTGAAAATTGATGATTTCTTTCATTCATTAAATTTATTCTTTCAAGCAACTTTTGGTTTACTACACACATGTGCATCGTTGTTGTCTAATTGGGTTGAGTTGAGTATGTGAGGTGGGGTGACACTTTACTCTTTTAGATAAATATTATTTTATTTTTTATTAGTAAAAAATATATAATTTTTTTAACCAATTAGAGAAGACTCAATTTGTTAGAATGAGTATCTCTCTACTCACGTTCCCTCAATGTCATTTTTATGAACATTTTTCTCAACATTTTATTATGAACATTCACTCCCACATTTTCCTCTTCAACAACTTCAATTTTTATCTATAAATAGAGACAGTGACCTCAATAAACATAACAAAACTAACTTTATACATAGTTTTCTTTACACAGCTTTTCGTACACATTTTTTATTTATGCTTCTATTCTTTGATTTCAAGCAACTTAATTTAAAATAAATATATAATGGATCTTTAAATCCATCCAAAATTCTAAGTCTATTTTCACACGTATCAATCCATATTCAAAGTGAAAATATATATTTCTCATTTGTTATTAATTTGGATTTGATTTCATCAAAATGAATTTTCATTCTATCATAAGGTTATACAAAAAAAATTAATAAATCAAATTTGATTTTTTTTTAATTTATTTCGATTTATTTTATAAAAAAAATTAAATAATTTAAGTTGAATCAAACCATTACATTGTTTTATTTATAATTTATATTTTACAAATATAATAATATATGTAGCTTAAATTTATTACCATCTTCTCAAGTTTAACCCTTAAAAATAACCAAGAAATTATTATTTTAACCGAGTAGAAAAGTAAACAAAAATATAATTGATGTTAGGATGACTATGTTTCAAAATAGGATAAAAGAATATTAATAATATTATATAAAGTAATAAGCTATTGCTTTATTAATGATAATATAAAATATTTTTAATATATATTTTAATATTTATATTCTAAATGGTTATAACATGATTAAATTGAATTAAATACATAAAAATAATTTAGTCTAATTTGTTTAACTTTTAAGAAATTTGGATTTAACTAGACTATGTACACTCCTAATCAATCGATAAAGTAATTAATTTGAATATTTGAGCTTAAAATTTATTTATGAATTATTGTTATATATAAAATATAATATATACAATATTTTAATTTTAAATTAATGTATCCTTAGAATAATTTATTATTTATAATCACAATTAATAAAACCACAAGAATAAAATATATACTTATAGACTTATTAAATTAAGATTTTATATTTTATTATAAAAATTAAAATAATAAATTAATATAACTATAATATAATATATATAATATTTAAATATAACTTATTATAAATAAAATATACATTTATTCCTAATTTTAATAGTAAATTAATTAAGATTAAATTGCAATGAGTTATAAAATATGTTAATTCGATTTTGAACCAAATTTGAATGAGTTTTATATTTTTCAATCTGAATTTAATCTCATTATAAAACATATCAATTTAATCTTATTAAAATATAAGAAATCTAATCAAATTTTTTGATTTAGATAAATTGATAAAATTATTTATTCACTTCTATAATCTATATAAACCATCTTCGAGTTAGGTGCAAAAATAAGATTTAATTGTTTATTTTCTTAGTATCTTTAATGTTAATGCTAAAAAGTAACTTTAAAAAAAAAAAAAATTTAATATTTTTAATAAAAATATATTTTAGTTCTATATTTATTAGATGGAGTAACACAAATTTGTTACATTTATAAAAATATCATAAAAGTTCATTTTATTAAAATAATAAATTTATGTTATCTTATTTTTATAAAAAATAAAATAAAACAAGTTTATTACCTTTATAAAATAAACTTTTACCACTATTTTGTAAAATTAGTTAATTAATGTTATCTTAACTAATAAATAAAAATTTAAAATACATTTTTATCAAAAAAATTAAAAATTAAAAATAATAAGCATTTTCGCATTTCTTAACTACCATGTATTTTCTCTCTCTCTAATGATACTTAATGTTAATTACTTCCTATTTTTGCCATCAATATGATGGCACTTATACTACATGTTCCGCTCAACGTGTTTAGGGTGTAATTGATTGAATGACATACACGTAAGTATGGATGGATCATTTAATTTAAATATGTTTTTTTTTAAATTAAATGTAAGGGTATTTACGTGATACCATCAACGATTTGAATTTAAAAATTAAATTGTTGCTATTTATTAAGTCAACTCGCATTATTTTTCATTGAAAATCTTATACTTTTTATACTTTTAAAATTGTGTATCCTTAATAAAAGTATTTATTTCCAAAAAATAAAAAAACTGATAGAAAAACTTTAAACAACATATAAAAAGCGGCTTAATATCGATATTTGGTAGTTCTCGCATTTTTTTCGGTTGCTATATTGTTGGTTTTTATTATAAATATTAAAATATTAATATAATAAATAAATTTATATAAATAATTATTTCTGCCAGTGTTATTGTATATTAATTTGGTTATTTTTTATTTATTTTGTTAATTTATTTATTTTAAAATATTGTATAATAAATACATTCTTTATGAATATTTATTTTGTTAATTTTATTAGGTATTATTTTAATTATTCTCTATTTTTTTAGTTTTTGTTATTTTTTTTACACTATTAAATAGTAAAATGTCTTTATAATAAATATGTTTCAAATGAATATTTTTTTTCCTAATTTAATTGTGTATCTTAATTAACAAACAATACATTGATTATTCTCTTTTTTCCACCAATAAATATAATTTTTTTAAATAAATATATTTTTTATAAATAATTATTTTGTTGGTTTTATTGTGTACCGTAACCAATGATCAATACATTGGTTATTTTTCTATTTTTTTATAATACACTAATAAATATAAAAATATATTTAAAATAAATACATTTTTTATAATAATTATAAGGTTGGGTTTATTGTGTATACTTCACCTTATTTTTAGTGTATATTATTTTTTCTTATATAATTATAAATATCAAAATATTTTTAAAATAAACATATATTTTAGGAAACTACAGTTATTATAGGTGTATTATAAAAGTTATTTAATAACATAATTTATATATAAATTTTTAATTGTTTTATTATATATTCATTTTACATTATTATTCACTAGTAGCTTTTTTTTCATCAATAAATACAAAAATATTCCTATAATAAAGATTTTTTTATGAATAATTATTTAATAATTTTATTTTATAAAAAATTAATTAATTTTTTTAAGTGTATTCATTCAAACTTTTCTACAAAATAATAACTAACTTTCTAACTTGTTATAATAAAAATTAACTTTAAAAGAAAATAAATTTTTTTAAAATAATATAAATTTATGTTTGATAATTAATATTAATATATACTTATAAAATTTAAATAGCTAACTCTTTATGTTATTATTAGAACTAAAATCAATTTTTTAAATCAAAACATTAACAGAAAAATAGGATAAAAAAATTTGATAAATCTTACAAATATAAAAATAAATTTTATTAATTATTTTAAAAAAATATACTCATAATTAGGAGGATATAACTATTTTTCGATACAAATTATACGTTATAACATTAATATAAAATATCTATAATATTTAAATATAATTATATATGATTTATAAATAAAATAAAATAATATAATCTTTTATAAATAAAATAAATAAAAATTAATATTTTTTACATTTTAATAATAATATCTATAATATTTAAATATAAAAACGACATTTAATCGATATTCTCCATAACAATTTGGCTAAAAAGAATGGAGTATCCTTGAGTGAAGGCATTAACTAAAGAACAATCTGGAGCAAGTAACCAAGCCGCCCCCCCCTAGACGCGTGCCACGACCTACCAAGCTCAGCAATGGCCACCTCTGCTGTCGTGGACGGTGGTGCCGCTGCGGCGCTACGCTCAGTGTTCCAACGCGTCAATCAAGCAGCCGAAAAGACCGGTCGTGGGTCCCAACAGATCCGAGTGGTAGCCGTTAGCAAGACAAAGCCAGTCTCTATCGTCCGCCAAGTCTACGATGCTGGTCATCGATGCTTTGGCGAAAATTATGTACAAGAACTCATCGAGAAAGCTCCTCAGGTTCTCTTTCTCAAATACTTGTGTAAATGATCTCTGAGCGATTCAGAGTGGTTGAACTTAGATAAAATTAAGGAAAATCCTAACCTGCATCTCCATGTATGTATGAATTTTTATGAAATTATATATATATTAGTTTAAAAAATATTTAATGATGAGATTAACTCAAGTAACTTTTTTATGATAGTTAGAGGATGTAAGGTAGAATGACCTAAAAATTAAAGCATATATTTTGCTTTCGGAAAAAAATTGCAGCTTCCGGAGGATGTTGAGTGGCATTTCATTGGGAATTTACAGAGCAATAAAGTTAAACCTCTCTTAAGTAAGTATGATTATCCTCTTCGATATTCCTCCAAGTCAGAATATTATTCACAATTTGATCTTAATCCAATGCTAAGCAGCCGGGGTACCCAACCTTGTTATGGTGGAGACCGTGGACGATGAGAAGGTAGGACTCTTTTTGTGTTTCATTTTTCAAGTAAAAATATTCTTGAAAAATTACATAAAATAAGACCCTAAAACTTATAACAATAAAAATAGTACTAAATAAAATTGAATGTGATCAAATTGAATAGATCTAAATTATCGTAGTTCAATTTGAGCGGTGCTTAATTGGGTGCTTAATTGGACGACGTTAATGTGAAATGATGGAGTGGTTTTTTTTTTTTGGTAAAAATATATGAACTAAACATAAGGGCGCTACTTTTGTAGTTAAAGGTGCTATTTTGTTGTTTCCAGATTCTTCAATGGTATGTATTTTTTTGCCAAGATTTTACATACCTTAAATGTTAATACAAATTCAGACCTCTTCAATTGCCTATGAATTAGTTCACTGCCGTTTTGTATATATCTGGTTCATAAGTCCATGGCTTTTCTGTAGAGCAGTCAAATAATGATAATAGCCAACATCCAAAGTGCGTAATGTTGCTACCTATGGAATTTTTGATAGATTATTCCATTTGTTTCGGAATAGAAAGCTGATCGATTTTTTTTTTGCGTCATAGTCCACTGGCAGTATATCTTCACACAAGTTGGGTTCCATCTGTCAAATTTTTATCAACAGTGTTTATCACAGCTTGGCTTTATATGAGTTTCCTTCTGATTTATTCTCCCCGTGTGTTTTGCAGATTGCAAATCGTCTTAATAATGTTGTTGGAAGCATTGGGAGAAAGCCTTTGAAAGTCTTGGTCCAAGTTAATACCAGTGGAGAAACGTGTAAGATCATATATTATGTGTGGACTCTGGATTCGTTGCCTTAGTTATGTTTCTAAGATTTTAAGTATGTGATTGTGGCTTTGTCATGAGAAGCTGGACACCAACTCTTTAGTTACCATGGCATTTTAGAGCTACGTCATGTTACAAACGTTTTTAATTTAGAAGAACAACATGGTACTAACCTCATTCATTTTGGCAGAGTGGTTTTCTGTTTGAACTATGGTATTGCAAGATGTTATTTATCCAATTCCATTTGTGTTTTTGAATTTGTTTCTCAAGGCATCATTTATTCTTTTAGTTAGCCTTCACTTCTTTATAGTTTTTTGTCTCCATTATTCTTGAGCATTTAGTTGTCGATGGTTATGTTTCTTGTCCCAAAGGAACTAATATACCCATGGCCGGTTAGCAAGAGTTCTAATCTGTTAGAGGGTTGTGGCTTAACATGGTTTTCTGTAAAGAGAGGGATTAGATTACCAGCTCATGCCTTCTAAGCAACATCTACAGCCCCGAATATTGCATCATTGAATTGCTTGAGATGCTTTTGCAACAATGCTGGCATTATCATGCTTATCTTGGTTGCTTACCATGTCCTGTAAATTGCACTCCTTTCCTTCTGTGTAGATTACTTTTTTTCCCCTTTCCTGGCTTATTTTTTGAGTAATTACCATTCAATCCAAGCCTTGGGCATTTCATCTGTTTTATACTGAGCCTTGCTTCTTTTTTTCTTCAAAAGAAACTTTTGGTATTTCTTAACGTTTATTTTTTTAACTTTTGTCAACTGCAGCAAAGTTTGGGGTTGAGCCCTCTGGTTGTGTAGAGCTTGCCAAGCATGTTCGCACTGAATGTCCAAACCTTGAGTTTTCTGGTTTAATGACAATTGGTATGCCAGACTACACATCAACTCCAGAAAATTTCAAGGTGATGTTGCTGCATATGATAACAATGATGACTTCCAAACTTTAGTTTTATTTTTATTAACCAAAAAGTACTTTCAGACATTAGCAAGCTGTAGAACTGAGGTCTGCAAGGCACTTGGAATAGCAGAAGAGCAATGTGAGCTGTCAATGGGAATGTCTGGAGACTTTGAACTAGCTGTAAGAATTGATCTGTTTTTGTAGATAATTAAGAATAAATCCATTTATTAATCAATATTAGCCACTCATTATGTCGTTGCTTGACTAATTGTCCTAGTCCTACACTTGCCCTTTGATCATCATTGTGGTCAGTGGAAAGCTCATTTAGCCATTAATTTATCTTATTTTTAAGACAGATATTAACAGACTATGTAGTTACACTGGCGCAGAAAATGGAAGTTCTTCTAGTCTAATTCCACAAATTTGGTGATTTTGCAGATCGAAATGGGCAGTACAAATGTGAGAATTGGATCAACGATATTTGGGCCGAGAGAATACAAAAACAAACAATAGAACTAGCCATCCAGTGATGACGGTGAATATAGTTGTAACTTCACTGTGCACTTAATAATGAGATTATGCCTACCTGATTTTCATTGTAACTTAAACAGTTTATTGAACCATTTAATTCGAATAAATAGTCATTCTGTATTTTCTGTTTGATCAGGGAACTAGGAACACGTATCTGTTTTGGTTTATGATGAAAAAACTTCTCAGCTGCTGTAACTTGCCAACAGAGAGAAAAGGAAAAGAAAAAAAAGGGGAAATTATATATCCAATGATTAGTGAAATAGTCTTCTTATCATGTAAATTTCTTTTTCTTACGAAGTAATACAAATAGTTTTCAGCCAACTGTCCTAGGGAAAAGTCTACCGTAACTTATTTGTACGGTAACAATTTATGTATCTTATAATAACAGATTAGGAAAAAGAGGTTGTGATTGTTTTAGTTAATAGATAGCTGTTATATTAATTGTATGATAACTTATTACAAATAGAAGTGTCTACCGTCGAAATAACCTTCTTCTACTATTCCGTTCTTAACTCTTAGAGGATTAGCCAACACAAGAAAGAAAGAAAGAAAAAGAAGAGAATTTTGGGACTTTTTTGTAAATTAAATGATATTTGGTTTAGGGGTGAAGACGTACGAGAACCTCTAGTATAAAAATAGTTGGTGGGTTGGTTAGGGCAATTTTGAAACCTTAGGCTATAGTTAGATTCCAGTTGAGTATTGTCAGATTATTATGTATATTTTTAGGTAAAATTGGATTGATTTTTTAAAATTCAATATAAATCTAAATCTCGATCATAAAACATTTGATTATGTTCATCCTTTATTTTTTTGACTTTGATTTTGATTTGGTTTAAGACTGTATTCAAGTTTAAATAATGCAAAAAAATATTATAAAATAATGATATATAATATTTAAAGATATATATATATATAAATTTAATTTACAATTCAGACTGAATTAATAGTATAAATATTTAATATTAATTTAAACCTTGGAAATATTTGAAGTAGAATTAAAATGGGCTCGTTCGAAGCTAACCAAATTTCGAGCCGGTCGAAACATATTAAATCATTTGGACTTTGATAGGATGAGTTAAATTTACATCGCTAGGTGAATGATTGTATGTATTTGTTTTTCTTGCCATATATTATAAGATGAAAAGTACATATAATTATTGTATAATAAATTTCTACGTTCCACACCAATAAACATGTAGACGTGGGACGTGGGATTTTGGATTTAGATCATATTTTTCATCTCAATCTTGATTTTCATGTTGAGTGAAAGTAAGTTTAGTTACTAAAGTTAATTAACAATTCTTTTTATTTTAATGATTATTAATATATTAAATAATTATTTATTAAAATAGCATGATTTATTTTTTAATTTATAATTAATTAATATATAAATAATGATAATATCATAATTTTTAATAAATAATTTTTTTTAAATTAATTAATTATTATTTTTAAATATTTTTATTATTATTTATCTCACCTAACATAAAATATTTTAAAATTAAACACGTTTGATTTAAGTGTATGTTAAAGTTGGTTACAATTAGCATAAAAATAGCTATAACCTTCGTCATTTATCCACGTTCAGTAGCCCCTCAATGCACGTCTATTTTATTCTTTGATGGATAGAACAATCAGACATGTCTATAAATATATAATTTGTTCCCTAAATCTGTTTTTAGCAAAAAAGTTAAACAATGCAGAATAAAATTTAATTGAATTGTTCTATGCATCATCAACGAGAAATGTTTAGAATTATCAATCAAAAACCTATTAAATTTTTGTGCTATAGTGTTAAAATTTGATTAATAATTGAAGGTATATTTTCAATTTTTTTTATTCCGTTGGATTTATATTCATGTTTATGTATGAATATTTTTGGATTGAATAACGATATTATAGTTTCTGTATGCGTCAGTATGGCAAGTGGAGTAGAAATACTATTAAATTAGACCACATCATTCATCCATAAGCCAGAACAATTTCGCGTCAAACTTTAAAACGACTTGTCGTTCACCTGGAGAACTCGGAACCATGACAGTTGTGAGCCGTAATTTGATTTGCAGTGGATGCTACCGTGATCGACACAGACCACCGTATTCGTATCTGTATTGTTTTCGAATCAGGTCACCTTAACAAACGTCTTCAACTTATCTTATATTTACACTAAGACTTTTGCTTCTACTCAAGTAAGGTAGCTTAGCTTATTGTTATGAACAAACTATCCTTGACCTTTAATCCTCTGAAACAAACACCAGAGCCTACAATAAGCATCCCCACCAAACATTTCAATGCTATAATCAATCGTCTTTCATCCCAAGGTTCTCATCAAGAAGTTTTAGTCACCTATTTTTCAATGCTAAAAGCCAACACCCTTCCAGACTCGTATTCGTTTCCTAGTTTGTTCAAAGCCTGCACTTTTCTCCGCTTGTTTTCACAGGGTCTCTCCTTTCACCAATGTGTAATTGTTAATGGGTTTTCTTCGGATGCTTATATTTCTTCATCTTTGATTAATTTCTACTCGAAGTTTGGGCGCACCAACCATGCCCACAAGGTATTTGATAGGATGCCTGATAAGAATGTGGTTCCTTGGACGGCTATTATTGGATGCTATGCATGTTCAGGTGATATTTATAAGGCATTTTCATTGTTTAGTCAAATGAGGCATGAAGGAACTCAATTTAGTTCAGTTCCTTTGTTAAGCTTGCTGTGTGGAGTTTCTGAACTTGCACAGGTTCGATGTTTGCATGGTTGTGTGATTTCATATGGTTTTGAGTCTGATGTTACGCTGATGAATTCTACATTGAATGTGTATGGTAAGTGTGGAGGCATTGTGGACGCTAGATTCTTGTTTGAATTTATGAATCAGAGGGATATAGTTACTTGGAATTCATTGATCTCGGGATATTCACAGAGTGGGAATGTCAGCGAAGTCATTCAGCTTCTTTGTAGAATGAAAGTTGAAGGCATGGAGCCTGATAAAAAGACATTTGGTTCTGTTGTTTCTGTAATAGCAACAGAGACTAATCTTAAATTGGGAAAATTAGTGCATGGGCAGATCTTAAGAAGTGGATTTGAATTGGATACTCAGATTGAAACTGTGCTTATAGTTATGTATTTGAAATGCAAGAGTATTGACACCGCATTCCGGATATTCAAATATACTAGTAAAAAAGATGTAGTTATTTGGACAGCCATGATCTCAGGTCTTGTTCAGATTAATTGTGCGGATAGGGCACTGGATATTTTCTGTCAGATGGTAAAATCAAGAATGGAGCCATCTACATCTACCATTGCCACTGCTCTTGCAGCTTGTGCACAACTGGGTTCCTTAAATCGTGGAACCTCAATTCATTGTTATGTGCTAAGAGAGGGAATAGCTCAAGATACCCCTTCACAGAACTCTCTTATTACCATGTATGCAAAGTGTGGACGATTATATCAGAGTCGTGCTATTTTTGAAAGGATGGAGAAAAGGGATTTGGTTTCTTGGAATGCTATGGTTGCTGGATATGCACAAAATGGCCAATTTCACGAGGGCTTATTTATCTTCTCAGAGATGAGAGCAACCCTTCAAAAACCTGATTCGATTACCATCGTTTCCCTCCTCCAAGTTTGTGCTTCTATCGGGGCACTTGACCAGGGAAAGTGGATCCACAATTTTGTTATCAGAAGTTACCTCAGACCCTGCATTTTGGTTGACACTGCTCTGGTTGACATGTACTCCAAGTGTGGTGACATACAAACAGCTCAAAAGTGCTTTGATGAAATGTCAGAGCATGATGTGATCTCATGGGGCACAATTATTTCTGGATATGGTTGTCACGGCAAAGGAGAGACAGCTTTGAGGATGTATTCAGAGTTTCTGCGTACTGGGAATGGACCAGATCGTGTTATCTTCCTTTCTGTTCTGTCAGCTTGTAGTCATAATGGGCTTGTAGACCATGGTATGAGGCTATACCAAACCATGAGTGAAGTTGGCATCACACCAAGCCTTGAACACCATGCTTGTATTGTTGATCTCCTATGTAGAGCTGGGAGAGTAGAGGAAGCTTATAATTTTTATAAGAGGACATTTTCAGAACCTTCAGTAGATGTTTTAGGGATTCTCCTAGATGCTTTCCGGTGGAAAGTTAATGTGGAGCTTAGAGAGTTAATTGCAAGAGATCTTTTCATGCTGAGACCCACAGATGCTGGCAATTATGTGCAATTGGCGCACAGCTATGCTTCAATGAATAGATGGGATAGTGTTGGGGAGGCATGGATGCAAATGAGGTCTCTAGGCTTGAAAAAACTCCCTGGGTGGAGTTCTATTGACTTACAAGGGACTATCACCACATTCTTTATGGATCACAATTCGCATCCCCAATATGATTGTATTATCTCAGCGTTAAAAACTTTAACTGGGGAGATGAGAAAGTTAGCCTCAAACAGTAGCCATATGCATTTCTTGAATGATGAGTTGGAAGATGGCTAATATGGACTGGAAAATCCTTGCTTTATTTTTAGAACAAATAGCACTTGATGTGTTTCGAACATGTGACTTGAAGTAGAGGAGAGAAAGTCTATACACTCGGTCACAAGGTGAACCACTAGTACATTAAAAAAAATGTCAGAAGTCCTCGAAGTGCTTTTGCAAGTGCTGCAATGATGATAATGGCTCTTTGAGAAATTTCAATTCCATATTTATTTTGTGGACACATTGAATGAGATTTCGGTGAGGAAATGCAATGTAAGAACGGTTTAGAAGATTTTAGATTGAAGAACTTACTCGATATGTACCAATTCATGTTTTGTCACCGTCTCTTTTAACGAAGGTATGATGATCCTGTTGTCGTTCACTTAACATTTAACAATGCTGAATATTTATAGCTGAGTATCTTTACTTCGTATGCATTAGAGGCAAGAAATTACTTTCAGATGGAGTTGTTTCCAAAATGTATCAAAAAATTGGTTTCTCGGTGGCATTATTGTGCTTAAAAATTACTAATTTTATCCAACAATTGTATCTTATTTTGACTCATATATTGAAACTTTTTTTGACAATCGCCTTATGAGAATAATAAAAATGATAATTATTATTTTTGAGTAAAAACTATCCTTTATATGGACTTTTTTGTTTTGGTTTCACCAACAATCTTTACTTCTTGATGTTATCTTCACTAGATTGTACGAGCATGAAAATAATATCGATGAAGACATGGATAGAGGCTTCTTTTTATCGATCTCTTGTCAAATGAAGTGAAAGATAAGGGAAGCCGATGCTTGGGAAAAGCATCAGGCAAACATGACAATGTTAGAGGCTAAGAAAAAAAATGGCTTTACTGTCCCTGCCCTGGTTCAAAAAGATGCAGACAAGTGCAACTCAGAAATTGAGACCTGTGAAGCAGATGAAGCACCACTTAAATTACAGAGGAAAACAACAGCAATGTGAGAATGTATATCCCATCAAAGGGAATGTGGGAAAAAAATAAAACAAGTTTTATGGAGAATGGGTAGGGGAATTATGAGATTCGATTCTGCTGGGTGCATGCCTTTTCCATCTAAGCTAAGCTATGAATCAATCCCTCTAGCTGAAATGTGTACGATTAAACAATTTTTTTATTTTTTTTTATTTTTCTTGTTCTTGGCTAATGAAAGCAATTGTGCTGCTGATTGATTTATTTATGTTAACTCAGTCTAGATGTAAAATTTTCAATTACATCAAGCACTGTATTCGCTGTCTTCCGAGAAGTATGAGCAAGGTTGAGACAAATGGGATCATTGTAAGGTGAGTAGGGGCATCAATCTTGAAACGACACATCAACACGATATAATTACAATTATCACAAGATCAAAACACAAGGGAATTAAAAATTATCACTAATTTTTTATAAATAATTTACTTGATAATTTTTTTTTATTGTGTAAACCAACATACGAACCCAGCATATTGCAGCCTCTAGAGGTGATGACTCCGTTTTTAATTAGGACTACGGCCTTATGATCAAAATAACTAAATCATGATCTCTTGTACTGGTTATCCACTACATAGATCCCAACAATATTCATCCCCTTCAACTGTTATCAATCTTGATTTTTATATTAATTGATCACCTGTTCTAACACCACCATTTAATCCATTGAAAAATATTATGCTGAGGCGCTTAACACTGGATGGAATCCCTCCAAGTAAAATGACACTAATAATATATATAATACATATACCATCATGTGGTGATTGGGTCAATCTGCTTGAACGGCTCTACCATAAAATATCCAGTTGGCCAAATTGACTGATTCTATTCAACCTCAGATTTCTATATCCTATTTCAACTACTGATACTATCTTCTATAAATATTAGTTACTTGGTCACAACTAGAATATTCTAAGTATTCTGTATCAAAATCAATGGTGCACCACAGTATGATCTGTAAACCAGGTCAGTGGGTGGTTAGTGAGCTGTTGAGCCATACCCAAATGAGCATTATGGTGGTGGATCCAACAATGCAGATGCATCAAAGTGACCGACGACACCTTCACTCAAAAGGCGCATTGCAGACCCCTTAGAAAATTTCCTTGCAAATAGGAAGCATGGAACAGAGGTAGAATTAGCACGGCACCATTCTGTCCGAAACTCTGTCTCATAATAAACATGGTTGGTTTCCTGTAGATAGACATATTGTAAAGACCGATGGCATGAAGAGAAAAGACCTAGTAAATACACTCCAATCTGCTGAAAAGAATACCACAAGAGTACTGCTAAAATATAGACTGACACAAGAACATTCATATCAATAACCTTTATTTGCTTGATCTTTTTGGGGTTCGCATCAGCATAGTTAAATGTAAAGGGATGCCAAGCTTTATTCTCCATCTTAGTTGCGGACAAGTTCCATGATGTATATGTCACAGTTCTTCGCTCAAGTTCACCTTCAAGCTCACTCATCTAAGGAGAGTCATAATAACGATTCAGACAGGAGACTTAAAATAGTCACAAGAATCTCTAAGTGACAACAGTGAGATCAAGCAAATTTATGAAGAAAAAAGGGAAATGGACAATTATGAACAATCTCGTTCCATGGCAATCTGATAAAACAAAGGTAGAATCTGTAACTTACCGCAAGCAATGTCTGCACGTAATGTTCATCTGGAATGCAGTTGTGCTGCTTCTGAAGCTTCTGCATTGGTATTTCAAAACAAACAAATGGTAAAAAAAATATTTTTCAGACACGTAACATATGGATCATTCCGTCCTAATTTTTCATAATAACAATCTCATTCTGATTTATTGGCCCACAAACCTTTAAGATAGAATGTTAACTAAACAAACTTCAACTATTCAAGAGGAGCCACTATTTCCTTTATAGACAAAGTTGTTTGATCTATACAAATATGAAGAGTGGTGAAAAACTAAATAATTTTAAAGAAAATTAAGTATACTTACAATATTCAGCTTCCCCTTTCTGGAATCAACAGGTGGGCGCCGCTGCAAGGAGAGAAGCATTAAACTTAATTTGAATCAACACACTGATGAAAGGGTCCCCCCTGCCCCCTCTTTCATTTTAGTGTGATAAAAATTTGAACATGATAACAAGAAATTTATAAACATGTCTCAACAGTTTTGTTTTGTCCTGATTCCTGAAAATAAATTCCACCTGAAGGTGCATTTATAAATGAATCAAAATCCAGCTATTCCTTTCTTTTTCGTCTTTAAGTTGTAAACTTCTAATATAAGATATCTTATTTCCATGAAGACTACATAGATCCTACAACTTCAGACCTGGAAATGTTTATTGTTGTTCTCTTTGCTTCTTGAATTCAAGAATTAATTTAAGGTCTGATTATATTTAGGAGGGGTGGGGTGGAATGGGGATATTAACTATTACTTTTTAAGACAGCAAAAAAATAAAAATATATCATCACAATTTTAGCATCCAAAAGTAGGGCTGTAAATATTGAGAACAAAAAACATATACCAACAAAATTCTATGTAATATGCTTGGCTACATACCCTGCATAAATTTTTAAATACTGGGAAAACAGCTTCATCATCTACAATGACTTCTGCATGTCTCCGCACCAAAGTAATCCACTGAAATTGCCCAATCAAATTCAAATCAAGACAATATACATCCAAAATCTAATTTAAGAGTGGAGTAATAATGAAAGCAGCAATGCTTGAGCAAGTGATAAATTGATGCACTACTGAAATATTAGTCAAGATTACTATTACAAGAGAAAAAGGGAAATATATATGCACGTTGAGTTCGACTTTTCTAATCATGGTGCTTCAACTGGTTGTTTTGAAATATTTCATTCCTTATTTTGTTCCAAATAGAAGCCAAGCCATTTGCATTTGAAATACAGTAATTTAAATAAGTCCTATTAAACTACATATATAAACAAAAAAACAAGCAAATGATCTTACTTTTAAGCAATAAAATTTCAAATAAGAAATGAGAATACCATTGAAGTAGTAAGTAACAACCTGAGATCCTTTTTGCCATTTCCTTTTTGGTATTTTAGGTGACATTTTTGGGTTGTAGCGCCCCTCCTTTGCATCAAGAAAACTAAAAGAGAAACAGACTTAATAAATAAATAGCTTTTTAAAAAAAATTACAGCCATGTAAAGAAAAAGAGAGAATATTAGCAAGCAATAATCAAGTTATTAGCCACTTAATAGAAAGAAAAAAAAACATATATCAGTGTTTAGCACGTCAAAAATCAAAAGCCCTCCATCTACCTGTCCACGAAACTCTTTGGAGATGCCATCAGATAGTTGTATATATAGCTAAAGTTGTAGAGAGGAACACAACTGCAGTAGAATGGATAATAAAGATCACCATATTAAACACTCAACTTATTTATCACCAAAACAAAAAAAATTGATTGGATTACATTAGACATCATTAATTTAAACTAGAAAAAATCTCTGGGAAACCTCCAATGCTGATACACAATGCAAAGACGAACTTAAGTTCGTTGCTTTCAAAGAGAAAACGATATCAACCTGTCAGAGAGGAGAACCAATCTCTGATTTGCTGGATCCTCAAGAGCTGTTGCGAATAGTAACCTCTCTGCTTGTATCATACTCGATTCTCCCCATAACACCTAGCAATATACAAAGTACAAACACTCACAGCTTAAATTCGCTACGAGTTACGAGAAAAACAAAAATTCAGAAAATGACACCCAAACCCAAAAAAAAAATCCAACTTTTTAATTGACAGAGAATTGAATCTGATTCTACTTTTGGTTGTCCATTAGTTTCAAAGCAATCAAACAAGAAACATGTTTAAACTCAAGAAGTAGATGGAGGAAGAACATAATAAGTGTTAGATTGCTAATAAAAGGAGTTTCAACCAAGTAAAACCTAAAATAACTAACAGAAGAAACACAGTTCAATCAACGCAGAGCATAGTGACAAAACAATAGAAGGAATTAAGAACACCATAAATATTCATAATTGAGTACGTTTTCCTTAAAGTTATCAGGAACAACAAAGATAGAGAGAGTTAAAACAATTAGTCACCTGAATACAATCTCGTAATTGTCGACCATGAAAAAAATGCGACCTCGTTGTGGATTCATCAAACACAAAACCAGGAGAAGAGTGCACATAAATAGAGAATTGCGCCACGTCAGCATCCTGGAGAAAACAATTTCCAAGGAGCCTCATTTAAATTTCCCGAGAAAGTGCCAGAAAACACTAACAGAAAATGGAGAGAGAGCTAAAAGAAAGAAAGAAACCTCGAAGAAGGCGTCCCAGAGAAAATCAAGAGGAAGTTCGCGGCGAGCGAGAAAAAGGAAGGCGATCTTAGGGGGACCGGAGAAGACGCTATGACGAGAAATACGGGATCTGGCGCGAGAAATTGAGGAGAAATCGGAGGATAGATCGGAGTCGGAATGAGAGTGGAGGCTAAAGAGGGCCAGAAGGCAGAGCACGGTGGAGAGGAGTATCACCAGCTTCCAGCTCAACCAAATTACGTGGCGCTGTGCTATTGGAGGAGCCTTCTTCATCTCGGCTCCTCCTTCAAATTGAATTCAATTGAATTGAAGAATATAAAAAAAAGGGAATAAATAGGGATTTTAAGAATAAAATCTGAGAATTAAGAGAGAGAGAGAGAGAGAGAGAGAGGTGAAGTATTGGTCGTGAAAAGAAAATAAAAAATAAAAAATAAATTAAAGAAAGATGGTGAGAAATGTAAGAGGGGAGGCGTTTTGGCGTTTGTTGTAGAGCTAGCTTTTGTATTTCGGGGAAGGAAATCAATGAAGATGAGCAAAAGAGTAATTCACACTGAATGTCATCAAAGTGTCGTCGTTCTAATTTCTCATTTTTTTTTTGGATTCTTTTTTCCTTTTACGTGTAAGTACAAAGTTCAATCCTACCCTTTCGGCCTTGACATTACAGGTTTAAGGTGTAGTTTGTATCTTTATTAATATATCTATTTATAATCATTAATAAAATATTTATTTTAATTTTAAATGAAACTAAGTTGGAATAAAATAATAATGGGATGTTTACAATTTTTTTAAGGGATAGTGACCACGGTGTGGGGTCCCACGTTTCCCTTGTTTAATCCACCTGTATCTGTGGAATTTAATCAAAATTTTATTTATAATGATCTAAAATAATATTATCTTTAATATATTTTTATATTAACTAAATATTCTTAGGAATATTTTGTAAATTTTTATAATCTATATTTTGAAAAAATTAACATCAAATTTCACATAATTATTTAATTTAAATAATTTAATCCTATTATTATTAAATAATAATTTTTTATATTATAAGTTGTGGTATAATTATAGCATCAAATATCCCATAATTTTTAAAAAAATATCATAACAGTTTTATTATTATGTATAAGTAAGAACTTTAATATCGTAATTTTTAAATTTTATATATATAATCTTGTTATTTATAAAAGTTAGACACTATTAGTGATTACTTTATATATTAAATAGATTAAAAATACTCATTTTAATAAATTATAGATTTAAAAAGTATTTTATTTTCATAATAATAAGATTAATAATATCTAATTCATAAATTATAAGACTAAAGTATTCATTTTAAAAAAATATCGGACATGTAATACTTAATTTAATAACTATGACGTTAATATGTTTGCTTAATAAAAGTTATGGGACTTATATAACATTTTTTTAATTAAAAAAATTAATTTAATTACTTAATATAATTTCTTAATAAATATAATTTTATTTTTATTTCATTTACGTAGAGTATATATATATTTTTATAACAAAAAACTTATAATTGCTTACATGTTTTAAAATAAAATACAATACATATAAAAAAATCATAAAGTATATATATTGGAGTAAAAAATATGTGAGATAGAGATCTTAATATAATTTTCCCACACCGACCGATGATATTTGAGTTCCTTAAAGTGAAATTATATAAATAATTTGACTATATATACGTGAAAAATATGTGAGATTAGAGATCTTAATATAATTTTCCCACCTCGACTGATGATATTTGATACTCAACTTTTCATTGTTTAATAATATAAATATATAATTATGCAACCATAACAAAATCCAAATACAAATAAAAAATGTAACTATATATATACACACAGCAGGTAATTCATTTTCTAGACTAGAGATCTTATAATAGTTTTTTCACCGCAAATAATGATATTTGATACTCAATTTTTCTTTGTTTAATAATATAAATATAATTTTGAAACCATTAAAAAAAATACAAATCAAATTGAGATCTTTCATTATTATCACTTGAATCCCAATTTTATTGAGATAAGAACTTTCTTTTTCGGAACAATTTTATTTTTATTTTATATTTTATATTATTTATTACAATATCAAATCTCCCTAAACGGGGAGGAGTTAGAAGCTTCAATGGTGCATAATGGGATCTTACATAAGGAAGAAAGAGTAATCTTAATCATCAAAAAAACCTCATGAATCAAATTCAGTATTGTTAAATCATCGAATAAATATGACTATAAAATAACCTTAATAAAGAGATAATTATTGATAGATATCCATATACTATAACAAGTTCATCTATGGGTAAGCAATATGTATCAGATTAATTTTACTCTTTATATATTTAATATTATACACATTCAAGATAAGTCAGATCTCATAACTTCTCACACATAACAGTAAAATATTTTATTTTTTCTTCATCACAGAACAAGACCTAAATCTCCTCTAGATTCATCACACTAACTTAGACATTGAAGGGTCAAAGGTCCTAATAGTTTATTTCACCTTGCATAATCTTATTTAATATTGACAAAAGTTAATAAACATATTTTATGAATGGGGTCGAGAATGTCATGAATATAAGATGTCCATATATGATGAATTTTTTTTTCAAAAAAAGTTAGAAGAACCTAAAATTTATTTGTTATTTCAATAAAGTTGAAATGTATATTTATTATTTGTGTTTGAACGAAAGTTCTCACTATCACAAGATATCCACGTGGGGTCCCTGGTGAGTGGGATTACCTGCACCGTACCAGATTGCACGTGTTTCTTTCGCTCTTACCTAGCTTCGATCCTGTGACCTGTTCCTTTAGTACACGGATTCTTAAAAGCTGTGTACTAAAAGAGCAGGTCACAGGTTCGAAGTTGGGTAAGAGTGAAAGAAACACGTGCAACCTGGTACGGTGCAGGTAATCTCACTCACCAGGGGCCCCACGTGGATATCTTGCAATAGTGAGAACTTTCGTTCAAACATCCAAAGCGCCCTTATTCCAAAGATATTTATGTGTGGGCCCCTAGTGGGGGAATCGTATCCAGCACTGCACCAAGTTACACGTATTTCTTTGGCGCTTCCCCGGTCTTGAACCTATGACCTGTCCATTTAGTCACAAATTCATAGAAGCTAGTACCCATCGGGACATATCCTAATGGGTACCAGTTCGATGGGTAACAGCTTCTATGAATCTGTGTACTAAAAGAGCAGGTCATATGTTCGAAGTTGGGTAAAAACGAAAGAAACACGTATAACCTGATGCGGTGCAAGCAATCCCACTCACCAGGAACCCCGCGTGGATATCTTACGATAGTGAGAACTTTCGTTCAAACAATTTGAATTAATTTTAAGGATATTTATTTATGCATTATTATTTTATAATTATTTGTATTTATGATTGCATTTGTTACCCTTCCTTAAATATGATTAACATATTTATATAAATATCCTATTAAGGTTAGTGAAATAATTCTTTTAACTTTTTCCAAATCTAAATATAATTTGGTATCATAGCAAGAAAAAAGAAAAACAAATTCACTCCCCTAACATAAGAGAAAGAAAACCTTACCCTTACTGTCAAGCCTCACCCTTGCCTTAGTCGATGACACATAGACGCAATTCTATATACATCCTCACTCGACGAGCATGGATTGATAAAACAATCATATAATTATCCTTTATACTAACTTCAGGTCATACCAAATGAAGCTACCTCAAGCATGGATTGATAAATTATGGGCTAGCGACCTTGGCATGTTGACTATCCAAAATGACATTCAAAATTTTGCCCGGAACAAAGATTCTCTTTTTTATTGACTTTCCATCCAGATACTTTGATAACTTTTCATCCCGTGATGCCATCTCGAAAGCATCCTCTTCGGAACATGTTTCTTCAACTTGAATAGTACCCCTTGTTTTGCCATTGATCTGAACAGGTAGCACAATAGTGGATTCCTTCAAGTAAGCTGGATTAGCCTGCAGTTTAAAGATGTGAGGATAAGAAATTGAAGAATGACTAACATTTACAGCCTATGCCAGTATAAACTAGAGTTTTGAACTCAAGATGTGAGTGGGAAGATACTTACACAAGAGCATTATTTTGAATCAAAGACAATATGCAATTTAATGTGTTATATGATATCGGGTGATTACGTAATGAAAAAGAGAAGGGGGAAAATCCACACCTGCGGGAAAGACTCGTGTGCCAATGATTTAGTGTGTCCCAGGCGAGACCAGAACTCCTCAGCTATATGAGGTGCATATGGTGAAAGAAGCAAGACAAATGCTTCAATTATCGATTTTGGATGTTTTTCCCACTGTGCAAAATTGCATGAATAAGAAATAACATCATAAAATTAGAGATAGAGAGAGAGAGAGAGGGAAACACATTAAGACATTATTCATTCCACCTAATAACCCTGACAGTTTCTTAAAGCAATTTCAATGGTAGTAAGGAAAATACGGTCAACCTTCTTTTTGAAGGAAGAAAAGATGGGGAAAAGTGAGATTTTCAAAGTTAAATTCATCTTTCCAAGTAAACATAAGACCACCCAAAAACACGAAAGAAGTTTATTAAGGAGTTTCTTCCAAAGTAATACTGTAGGCTTTAAAGTCTAATAATTTGCTTTTTAGATACTGCTCTTTATATCTGTACTGTGGTGGGCGTAACTGAATTTACAGTAAATTATTTACTTATGATTGGTGGCATAGGTCATTGCAATCAAGACCATGCAGCAACTAAAAGAAAATAATATCCTTTCCGAATTGGTAAGCTCACCTTATATGCCACATTAATGAACTCCATCATTGCCGAAATTCCAGTGTTGAAACGTGTTCCTTCAATTTCCTCAATCACCTGGAAATGAAATTGGAAGTAATGAATTTGTCAAGCCAGTGATGTTCGCAATCTGTTGATGCAAAGTAGTGTTCTCTTTTATAAATTTATTTATATGTATAAAGATTATATAACATACTTCTATATAGTTTTTTTTTGGTCAAATATGACATACTTTTATTTTAATCCAAATATCATATTTTGTTTAAATGTTTTTCTAATAGGTCAATTACAAAGGCCTCCCTTCAAGTTTACTAAAATAACAAAAAGACCCTTCAAGCTTAAAAAAAACAATTACATCCCTTGTAGTAACTTTTTAAATCTTTTTAAGGGAGGTGTTGAAAACAAAATGATAAAATCAAGATATCTAAGGGAGGATAATGTAATATAGCAATAACTTAAGGGTTGTATTTGCCTATTTTCTAAAGTTGATGATTTTTTATTTTTTATATTTTTTGCAGTTTTATAAAACCTCAGGAGTGTTTGCTATAATTTTCCCTTTTCTAATTTACCATAGACAAAAACATGGAGTGCAAATTTTTTATACCCTGATCAAATTATTCTTTCAAATCAACATATCATCATGACCAACATGAAAGGACAGTATTCTAGCACATATCACTTCAGTCCAAGTGAAGGTGTTGGCAGCCTTTTAAACAGCGGACTGGGTTTTATAAAGCAAATCTGACAGGTGATGATATGCATTGTAGAAGCGTGCAAACTCTAGTCCGAGAACTACTTAGAGACAATGTGGAATCAAGCAAGATGAATAACTAGCATCATGACAGATTATAATAAAGATAGACCTTGACGATGCATTTATGGAGAGCACGAAGCTGTTCCACAGTAGGTTTCTCATCAGTCACTGCGGTTCCATCCTGGAAGGTACCATCAGGTAGAGGTGAGCCGACAATCAACCTCCAAGTTCTTCCAAGAAACCGATGAACACCTTCAATGCCGCTAGTGTTCCACGTTTTCGAATCTCTAAGGGTGATAGACAGTGAAACATCATGTAAAAAGCATACAGTATTGACGTTTTTCTTTTTCTTTTTCAATTTTGTATACAAGTAAAATGAAGTAAATAGTACACTTACTAACTAATAGAAAAAATTATGCCGAAGGAAATAATGCAACATTTATTTAGACATACCTAAGTGGACCCATAAACATTTCATACAAACGAAGCGAATCTGCACCATACTCAGAAACAACATCATCAGGGTTGACAACATTTCCTCTACTTTTACTCATTTTATAGGAACGTGCAATCAAACAAATGTTAGAATTGTCCTTCAAGACAAAAGAATCGCCAGATTTTATGACCTACAATAGGATATTATTGAAAGAAAAGAGATTAATTTACATAAACTTCCAAATTTTCCTCAGTTCTCTACTTCTTTTTCCCCCCACAATGTTGAGGAAATGTTGAAGAAATCCAAAAAGGTACCTTTTCCATGGGGACTTTTTCTAGATGATATTCACCAAGCTTTTCAGCACTGTCTGCAGATATAAGATTCCCATCAGAATCCCTGCAAGCCATATATTGAACCTGCAACACAGAAAATTAGAAAATACTCCCAGGAGAAACTACTTAATATGCAAAAGCAATAAAACTTACTTCCCCAAGAATAATTCCCTGGTTTATGACACACTTGAAGGGTTCTTTGGTAGATACGATGCCAATATCAAAGAGAACCTGAATATGAAATTTCGATCAAACATACTCATGGTGGTATAGAAAATATGAGAAATAACATTCAATCTTCTCAGGGGTCAAATCCAGATTATAATAGCACACAACCACCATGTTTTTTAACACCTCGAGAAATTACTGTAGTATAGGAAGCCATATATCAAATTTCAAGGGTAGTCTTTTCTGAGGGAACCTTGTAGAAAAATGCTCATAGGTTGTCCTGAAACATTGCTTGATCAGGTCAAGCCTTTAAGGAACATTTTTGTGTAGGTTTAAGCTTACCCCTGGGGACAATAACTCATGAGCATGAATTATAAATCACACATGAATATATCTTTTAACAAGAAGCATAATAATGTTTTTCATAGAGGATTCCAAGAACAAGAATGATGGTAACAGAAAAACAATAACTGCAGTATTTTCAAACAGTGGAAATGGTGAAAAGTATGCCTTTAACTCACGTAAAATTGGATATGAGAAGACATATCTAAGTCACAAACCTTATGCCAGAACCTTGAATAAAGCAAATGTAGAACTGCATGCTCAGCACCGCCAACGTAGACATCAACTGGGCTCCAATAACTGCAGTTAACAAAGAGCTGAAGAAGTTAAAATGAAAGAGAAAACTTCAGGACACTTGTGCTCTGTTCGAAAATCAACAGTTTACTAAGATTTTAAATAATTATTATTGTTGTTGTTGTTATCATTATTGTGTTTAAAAAGAAAAGGATCATGGAATAAATGCTTACCTCTCTTTTGCCTTCCCAACCAATTCTTTTGAATTTTCAGGGTCCATAAATCTTAAGTAGTACCTGATACAAGAATAAGATTTCAATTACCTATAAGAATACTGAATTTTCTAGTTCCGAGCGAAGGCATGCATGTCTTCTAATGACAAAATATATATTATAGTAACTCTCACAACTGAAGTTCGCATATAATCCAAAAAACTCTTATACGAAAAATGGATTTAAAAAAGTTCCTTATCCATTATTACCCAACCAATTCTCTTTACAAAATCTATTAACATTTAACAGAATTAAATTACAACATGTACTGAAAGAACCCAGAAGGTAGCCAAGTGTAACTATAGAAGAGGGCATGGGTTGTCTGTATCCTACTATTCCCTAACAAAGAAGAAATGCAATGTGTTAAAAAATGAAACTAGTTTGTTAAGTTTCCTTAAGAGTCTAAGAAGAGTCCTATTAGAATTTGATTGACTCGTACTAATGTTTTAGTGTCATCATTTTTTTAAGAATTTGTGTCTTCGTTAAATAAGCATGTATAGATATAATAAAATAAAAACTATAACAAAGGATAAAGGATGTGCTCTCTTATTCAAATCAATGATATTGGTATGAATTTTTCGGCTTTCTCATTTTTCTCTCAACCTTTTTAATTTTCTCAACATAGTGAAAGGAACTTAATCTGAAACTAGATTTTAAATTAGGTTATTGAGCTCGACAGCAAACTCTTGCTGCATTGGCTCAACGCAGGCAAGAAAATAAGCAGTAACTAAACATTAAAATGAAATTAGGAAAGGTGAGGAAAATAGATCTAAAAGTTTCTGTGGATATTTTCAGAAAGAAACTCATTAACTCTAGCATTTCCCAAGAAAAACAAGAAGTAAGAATTACTTGATTTAGACATTATTGATTCAGAGTTAGTAGCTTACAAAGAAATCCTAATGAACAAGATAAAGCTCTAGAAGAAACCTTAATGAATAAACAACCACAAACACATTATGTCATTACCAGCAAGAACCAGCCCACTGTGGCATGGTATTAGTTTCTCGTTTAGCAGGTTTTCCAGATGAAGCATCTTTGGTGATAACCTAAACAATATCCATAAAAGCCTAAGAATATACACATAGAAAGCATTAGAGGAATAAAAGAAAACCAAAGTAATGAATTTAACACATAGGCATAAAAATGTAGGTTATGTTTAAGAGCTAAAATACTAAAAAGGTAAACATCATACGACTACTTGCTGGAGTTGACCAAAAAACAAAAATATTACTTCTAGGATCCTTAGATAATAACCATGAGTTAGAAGAAATTAAGGAGGTATACAAATAGACCATGCCCACCTTCTAAAGATATGAATTAAAATTGTGCATAAATGGACATTTACTATAGAGGGTTTTATTTTTCATTGACCTCTTTCTCCAGAAATCTATTTTCCATCATTGTATGCAACACAAGAAAAATAATAAGCTTCAAATTGAAGAACAGACACACCAAGCTTGAACTTACTCCTTATATCCAACCAGACTAAAGAACAGTAGGCTAATCATTAACTTGACTAAATTCTGGATCAACAAAGTTAAACAAAATAACTTTGGTTCAGACAATAGGATGATCAGAGATCTTAAAAACTTTCAGAATACAAAGGCAAATTAATAATTGAAGTCACACCTTTCTTATCACCAGCAAAAACCAGTCCATATAGGCATGTTTTTTTCAAACAATCAAAGATGCAGATAATAACTAAGATAAATCAATTGACATGGAATTACTGTAACAATAAGCATAGCAGAATAAAGATACCCAAGACACTGCTTTTGATAATGGTGGCTCCCCTGTTCCAGTGGGAGTAAAATCATCCAATTCAGGTAGCATGAGAGGAAGGTCGGTTTCAGGGAGTGGAACACTTTCTCCAGTTTCATCTAAGGAAATTACAGGAATAGGTTCCCCCCAGTATCGCTGCCGAGCAAAAAGCCAATCCCTCAACTTATAGTTCACCTGCAAAAAGACAAAGTTTAAGCCAAATAAAGACAACCTTATGTCAGCACCTCAACTCTTGAAAAATAAATCCAGTTAACTGAGAAAAATACTTTTTTCTTTCCATTTTCTGTTCTTTCAGCCCAATCAATGACTTTGGAAGAAGCATCTTTACTGGACAAGCCATTGATATCAAGGCCAAATGTTGAACTTGAGGAATTTATAGCCATGCCTTCACCTGAAAATGCTTTGCTAGAATCACCAAGTTTTTTATCATATGGTGTCACAACCCAACGAATAGGAATCTCATACTTTGAAGCAAACTCAAAGTCACGGGTGTCATGTGCAGGTACAGCCATAATTGCTCCTGTCCCATAACTGCACCAGTAACAAAGTTGATTAAAAATCATTCAAGTACTTCAACCACCAAAAAAAGCCAGAGAATTAAGTTATGTTTTGAATCAAGTAAGGAAAATATTGCATGTAGGATCAACCACACGTTTCCTTTCCAGACATTATAGGTAAGTTCTGTAACTCCAGCCCACACAAATCTACCAATAAACAAATATGCAATGAATCCAAAAGAGCATGAAAGCCAAACACACCTCCCCAAGACATAGTCTGCTATCCAAATTGGGATCACGTCCCCATTAACTGGATTTTTTGCATAGCAACCACTAAAAACCCCAGTTTTTTCCTTCTGGAGTTCAGTCCTTTCAAGTTCACTCTTTCTTGAGGCAAGATCAATGTACTCCTCCACCTGTGCTAAATATCCATTTGCTTCTTATTACCCATGGGAAGAAACCTTTGAGACAAAACTGGGCTAGCAAACTAAAAGAACCTACACTTTTGCTCTCGGCTACTGATACTGTCAAGGACAACAAGGGATGCTCTGGTGCCATGACTAAGTATCTGCATATGAACGGGCAATATAAATACTTGGTAATCAAGGATAATCTTCTTAAACATTGTTAGTTCAAGTACATTAAATTCCTGAACATAATAATAAACAGGAATATAGAGTATGGTTAATTACGTTGCTCCAAAGATGGTGTCAGGCCTTGTGGTATAGATTTTAATCTTTGTGTCTCTTTCTTGCCCATCGTTACTAAGGACAGGAAATTCCATCTCAGCCCCTTCTGACTTCCCTATCCAGTTTCTTTGCATGTCTTTTATACTTTCAGGCCAATCAAGATCATCTAGATCTTCAAGAAGACGATCAGCATAAGCAGTGATCTTGAGCATCCATTGCCGCATTGGCTGCTTGGTAATGAACAAGGAACTAAAATTATAAAATCATCCAAAAATGGAATTACACTGCTAAGTTTTGCAACTTCCATGGTGTATGACACTTGAACTGCATAAATGTGACCGTACCTTCCTTATAACTGGATGTCCACCACGCTCGCTCACACCATCCACCACCTCCTCATTTGCTAACACAGTACCAAGAGCAGGGCACCAATTAACAGGCACTTCAGCCTAAAAGCCATACATGCAGACCATCACATCTTAGTTTTAGAAGAAATTAATAAATTCTAAGACAACAACAGCATGCAAGATTTTACTTATACCTGATATGCCAGTCCTCTCTTTAAAAGCTGAAGAAAGATCCATTGAGTCCACTTATAATATTCTGGCTCTGTTGTAGAAATTTCACGGTTCCAATCATATGAGAAGCCTAACGACTTAAGCTGCAAAGGAAATGTGAAATGTCAATGGAAAAGGATGAAGTCAATGCTATCCATCAAAAACTCAATTATAATTCGAGTGCCTAAAATATTGTCACGATAACAATGTGGATAATGTAAAAATCTATTTCCTAACCAACAACATCCCTTCTTTTCTAGAAATTCCAACTACACTGAGTTCTTCTCCATGCAACACAAAAGCCTTATCCAACCCCTTTAAACAAACGAAATTCATTACCAAATGAAACAAATAAAGATTAAACTAGATGGAACCTACAGGACATTTGAGTCATAATTTTAAATTACAGGTAAAGAAGGTTCTATTGTTTAGCATTGCCTATAATGGCAGTGGTGTTAAATGTGTCCTGAATCATCGAAGTTGAGGAATATAACCAAACTTTATGCAATGAAATCTACCAAAAATATCTACTTACTTTTTTTTCCTTCGGTATCTCATTGAGTAATTAAATAACACTAGCATGCTTCAAAAGAGAAGATCTTAGTAATCAATTATAAAGTCATTAAAGAATAGTGCATGACCTGGGAGCGGAAACGATCAATGTTTTTCTGAGTGGTAATCTTTGGATGAGTTCCTGTCTGAAAGATACACAAGTACACTAACTAATAATTCAGCACATCTAACACCACAAATCATATTAATGGAAGCCACATGATAGGATTACAAAATTAACCTCTATGGCATATTGCTCTGCAGGTAATCCAAATGCATCCCATCCCATTGGGTGCAAGACATTGTAACCTTGCATGCGTTTGAATCTAGCAAGGATATCTGTGGCAGTATATCCTAGTGGATGCCCAACGTGTAGCCCAGCTCCACTGAAGCAAGTAACAAAAATGTCAACAAAACCAACACTACAATAACACCAAATGACGAAAACATAAAAACCAGGAACTGCCACGTACAGATCAAATTATCTGAGATTGCCAAGTCGCCACAGTTGTTAAAACTTAAAACCAGCATTTACATTTGACAACCAAGAGCAATGAAAATTTCACCATTGAAATAGCAAAGGTTAGTCTTACAATAGCGTAATGCTCGTTTCATTTCTTTCTTCTTATATTTTTATATCTAGAAGTAGCAAGTAAAATAAACAACTGGGTTCTCATAATTTCTATTATTAATCAAGAGGAAAAAAAACAAAGTTCAAAGGGGGAGAGAGCGAGAGAGAGAGAAAGAAACCTGGGATAAGGGAACATGTCAAGGACATAAAACTTAGGCTTAAAGGTATCAATATCATCCGGGGTTCGAAAAGTGGAATTATTATCCCAATAACGCTGCCATTTGAGCTCTATTTCATGAAAAGGATAGGCTTTCCTCATACTCACTTGTTGATTTTGCTTCTGTTCACCCAATTGGTTCCCTTCCGTAGTCATTGAGCCTCTAATTGAACCTCCATTATACCCATTGATACTGAAACCCAGGCTACCATAAGATAATCCGGGAAAATTAGTTTTTTTCCAGATTCTGGTGGTGATGGGCTTGGAGAATTTCCGAGACTGAAGTGATTTTGAGGGCAATAAAAGTGAACCAACGCGAAGAGGAGGTGGTGAAACCGCTTGAATATGGGGGTGCGTACGCATGTTCTGTAAATTCATTGTGCATAATACAAAAGGAAGACCATGAGAGGACTAAAAGCACTCAGAGATTGATAGGATATTGGACGAGAAATGAGTCAACTTTTTCTTTTTTCTTTTTCTTCTTCTTCGGAGAATGAGATAACGTCTCGTTGGCGGTTAAATCTAAAAGAGCATCCCCATAATTGTCCTTGCACGAAAATACCAGAAAAACTTAGTAAATATGTTTTATTTTTCAACGCTAATATCCTTCTAACTTTTAATATTTTCTTATTTTTCTAAAAAAAAATTAAGATTACTCCCTTCTATTACATATCTGAGTTCATATTACTTACAGGATTCTCTCCCAAAATATCCTCTCATTCAATTTCCAAACGCAATTTACACTAATTAAAATGGCTAGGTTTTTAGGATAGATATTTTTTTTTACTATATATATATTCTTATTTTATTATTTTTTAATTTATATTCTCACCTAAAATACATAAAATATTCATATTTAAATTATTATTATACATTTTAATCAATTTTAATAATAATAATAATTTTGAGCTACTCAATGCATTGAGATTGATGTTAAATTTGGACAAAAAATATACATGTAATCTAAATATGATTATTTAATTATCTCAATTGAGAATAGAAATCTATACCAAAATAAAAATAAAGATAAAGATAATTTAAAAGTATCAATTTCTTTTTTTATTATTATTAAAAGAAAAACTCTCACTAATTAAAATGGATAGTTATAGTTAGGGATTTAGATTTTAACCGATTATAATTAAAATTATTGTTATTTAAAAAATATAAAAATATATTTCTAAAAAAAAGAACAACTCAATAATATTAAATATGATTCAATTAAATAGCATTCAATATTAAATTGATCAAAATGATTGTAATTTAATTTGAACGGTATATAATATAATATGACGTGTTAGATTTTTTTTAATAATGAAAATGTATGAGTTAGATATAATAAGTGTTATTTTTATGATTATAAATTTTAAATATCTTTTTTTTCAAATATCATTTCATCTCTTAAGATCTTTTCCTTATAAGAGAAAAAGATATTGAAGGTCCTATAATTGTTATCAAATGAGCACGTTAATCTCATAGTTATTAGGTTAGGTATTAAAAGTCTCATAAATTTTCAAGATGAGTACTCTAGTTCTGTAATTTATGAGTTAGTTATTACTAATTTTGTTATTAAAAAAAATAAATATTTTAAACCCTATAATTTATTAAAATAAGTATTTCTAGTTCATCAAAAATATATAAAAAAATGACCTTTGGTGCATAACTTTCATAAATAATGAGATTATATGTGTTTAAGTAAAAAATTACCAAACTAAAATACTTATTTTGAAAAATTATAAGACCTTTGAAACCTAACTTAATAATTACGAGACTAAACTACTTAAATTAAATAATTATAAAACATTTAGTACCCAACAACTCTTCTTGTAATATATAAATTTCAATATTCATATTCTATATTTTTAAATACAACAATTTGAAAAGATTTGAGTATTATTAGGCACTCATAAAATCTAATAATTGATATTTTATACACATTTTTAGATATCAATTCTTTTATAATTATGTATATTTTATTATTTTAATTATTTATTTTGTATTTGTAAAATTTTGTTGTACTTCGTATCTTTATGTTAGCTTCCAATGTACAAAACACATTGTCTTTTATTTTACTTAGTGTATTTGTATTTGTCTTTCTCTTACAAGATTGGTTACTATAGATTAGTAATTCACACACGCGCATAGTTTAATACACTTTGAATACAAACATGTTTACGCACATGCTTGCTCATAGACGTTATCATTTTTATTTTTGGTTTGTTTTGGATACAGGTATTTACGAAAGTACTCAGCAATTTTGGGAAGAAAAAAAATGTGACTTTTTTAACACCTCGCCATGAATCTTACCACCTGATGAGTACTCAAAAGCACTCAATATATCGTGATTTTATGCACGATTTATGATTAAAAGTATTTGTATTTACTTAATTTTTTTATTTTATACAAATCCACCTTTTTTTAAATCATGAGTATATTTTATTATTTTTTAGATTAAAAAGATGAAACTGATCAATGTTTGGATATATAAACCAACTTGTAGCACGAACCGAGTCAAATAGGGCAACCCGAATCAAAGTGAGCAATCTGAGTCATAATAAGGAATACTTAGATGATATACCTGACTCTACACACTTGAAACGTACGAACAAGTAGGAGGTCGATCATAAGGAACCACTTCCTATGTAAGGTTGACCACCGGCTCGAGCTAGGGTCGATCTTAATCCATAAAATGTTGATACCGATTGTATCCCCTTGACACCCATATATGTGTACACATTATGTGATCAACATTTATACATGTAATGTTCTATAAATAGATGGACATCTTATGGAATCCATACATTTAACCAATTTATTATGACTTCTCTCTAAGCTTTCTCTCTATAAATCAAATCAATCTCAAACATTTTGGCGCCCACTGTGAGGCTTAGATTATAAAGTCGAGCTTAACTTTCTAACCCTGTATTCTTTGGGATTTACTTTGAGCCCTAAGAAAGGCTTGGAAAATTAGATGTGTCTCGTTCACAAGTTACATTGGAAACTCATAAACATTTGTCACACACCACCATAGTATTAACTAGCACTAGAGGATGGTCGAGGTTGGCTAATAAGGAAACGATTATGACTCAATGAAATGCTTCACCCACTCTCAATGAGACTAGGGCTGAAGATAGCCTTCATTGCTAAGAGTTAGCTAGCCAACTCTTCGAACTGAGAAAAGAGCTCAAAGAAACCAGAAGAGAAAATAAGTCGATATGCTCCCAATCAAAGGGGAAGGACGCCGAATAACCAAACAGATGATCCAATCAATAGAAACATAGCCAGGCGTGGCCAGCCCGAGTTACACTAAGTGGAACAGGAAGACAAAAAAAACTCTTTCTAGCTCAACAAGACCTAGTAATGAACAATGGATTCAAAAAAGGAAAATCTAGGAGGCACGACTTTAAGCACTATAAGAGGCCAATAAGAAGCAAGATCAGTTCTTGAAGGAGGCAAATGAGAAACATGAGAAAGGTAAAACCCCTTATGACGTGGACATGGATTGTGAGAAACTGTGTATCTCCCCATTTTCTGAGGAGATAAAGAACGATGAGCCACCAGCTAAGCTCAATGCCCTTAAATGCCTTGATTATTTTGGAACAAAGGATCTGGTAACACATGTGTAGCACTTCAAGACAACCATGGCTCTATGAGCCTCATCTAGGGAAAAAGAGATACCATGATGTGTAAATTATTCGTTACCACCCTTTATGAAGGTGCTCAAAAATGGTTCGTTAGGATATTCATCACGAATTATGTCTACAACAAGCTTTTAAGAAAATAATTGCACCACCTTCTCTCGATTATTCAAGAGATGTAAGAATCCATTTAAGAGTACATAAAAAGGTTCACGGAGTAAAAATTGGAATTGTTGACTATCCTAGCTCTATATCCAGAGAGGCCTTTAGACGATCAAGGCTCCTAAAGAATTCTGACTTATTTATAGAGTTAACTAAGATAATGCCTCATACTTTAGAAGAAGCTTATGGCGAGACAAGAAAGTTTATCAACCTAGAGAAATAACTAGATATGGTCAAAGGCCATCAAACTAATGTGGAGGTAGGACCAGATAAAGAGAAGGATAAGCTTAGACAGGGCACATCAAAACAACAAAAGCATATGCTTCATACCAAATAGCAAAGGACTCGGACAATGATCAAGAAATAGAGGACCTTGGAGGAGGTCACCTTCCCTTTTAAAGGGAATCCTTTAAGAGTAGATCCAACTCAAGCTGTAATGAGGATGGAGGAGGAATCCAATGTCAAATGGCCACCGAATATGAAATCCCCGCTTAAGGACACATCCAAATGGTGTGCCTTCCATAAGGATGTGAGCTATAAAACAAGAGATTGCAAACACCTCAAAAAAGAGGTAAAAGAGTTATTGGTTAAGAGATATCTGAAAGACCTCATCGTAGGAAATGGAGACCGGAGAAATCTTCAGAGCAGATGAGAAGTGCCAAAACCAACGAACCCATCAAGCGGTGTAAGGGAGCCCTATAATGATCACAACATAAGAACTATACATACTATACACGGAGGGCCTGGGATTGGTGGAGTCTCAAATAACTTGCGCAAAAGGTTTGCAAGAGAACTGCACAATGCCTCCATGTATACACCTTGGATAAGGTGATACTTGTTGCAGAAATCATTTTTAATGAAAAAAATGAGACCTCGTCCCATCACAAGGACCCTTTAGTAACAACTTTAAGGATCGAATCTTGTGATATATGTCGAATAATGATCGATACAAGGAGTTTGGTGTATCTCTTTTTTCTAACCATTGTCAGGGCCCTAGGAGTAAAGGAATTGAACATTGTTAAGGCAGAACTCTTTCTCGTTGGGTTTAATAGAAGCACCACCTATGCAAAAGGAGCAGTAGTGCTACCTGTCATGACAAAAAGGGTGATAATAATAACCAATTTTGTGATCATCGATGTCCTAACACATTAGAACGCCATCTTGGGAAGGCCATGGATACACAAAATGAGGGAAATTCTGTCCACTCTTCATCAAGTAATCAAATTCCTTACTGAAAGAGGCTTAGAGAAGATAAGGGGAGACTAGGAGAAGGCAAAAAGCTACTATAACACCACTATGAAAAATATCACCCATAAGTAGCAATCATTAAGGGGTTTTCCTCAAAAGAGACTATGGGGAAAGGGCTACTAAGTTTAGTCAACCTAAATAGAGTAAGAGACCTCCCGATGGAAGTTGAAGGAGATAACCATCCTTTAAAAATGGGTGGAAACTTGATGATGAAGTTAGAAGAACGACTCTCACAATTCCTTAATTAGTCAACCTAAATAGAGTAAGAGACCTCTCGATGGAAGTTGAAGGAGAGAACCACCCTTTAAAAATTGGTGTGAACTTGACGATGAAGTTAGAAGAACGACTCTCATAGTTCCTTAGTTAGTCAACCTAAATAGAGTAAGAGACCTCCCGATGGAAGTTGAAGGAGAGAACCACCCTTTAAAAATGGGTGGGAACTTGACGATGAAGTTAGAGAAATGACTCTTACAGTTCCTTAGTTAGTCAACCTAAATAGAGTAAGAGACCTCCCGATGGAAGTTGAAGGAGAGAACCACCCTTTAAAAATGGGTGTGAACTTGACGATGAAGTTAGAGGAACAACTCTTACAGTTCCTTAGGACTAACACATATGTCTTTGCTTGGACTATAACAAACATGCCTGAAATTGATCCAAAAGTCATGACACACCAACTAAATGTCAATCTAGAGCCTAAATCCATTTAACAACGAAAAAGGAAATTACCAAAGGAAAAGCATGAGATGATCAAGTGCCATATGACTGCACTTAAATAGGCTAGAGTTATATGGGAGGTGATCTAGTCTTTTATGGCTGTCAAATGTGGTGCTAGTAAAGAAAGCATGTTGGTTATATCGTATGTGTGTGACCCTCGTAGATCTAAATAAAGCGTGTCCCAAATATTGCTTCCTTCTATCAATATTTTAAATTTATTTAAAAGAATATTAGAAAAATAATACAAATAATATCTTTAAAATTTATAATTATAAAAATAATATCACTTGTGTTTATTTAATGTATTTTCACTATTAATAAAAGTTTATTACATAATTTAATTTTAAACGTCGTTTAAATTGAATTACAATAAAATAAATTATTAAATATTGAATGACATATAATGTTACTAGAATATTATTTTTATTTTTTTAAATTTATTTTTGTTATTATAAGTTGTTATGCCACATAAATAGATCGGGTAAATTTGTCTTTTATGTTCATCATGAAACCCTTGTGATACTGATACCTCAAATTAGCTTATAAATAAGTTCACTATATGGTAATTCATGGGAAGGCCAACAGGGGGGGCCTTTTTGCAGGCAAATATGATTGGAAGTTGCAGGAAAACCTGATGAACGCTAGGGAAGGCAGATCTGACAAATAACTCTCACAATTTCTGGAGCTGCTAATTTCCGTAACTCATTGGCTATTTGTTTAACCAAAGGTAGGGTATTTTAACTTCTTTATTTTATTTGTTATTCTGCTATTTTTCTTCTTCCTTACCAAAAACAAACCAAAGTTATATCGCAATTAAACGCTCCTAAACAACTTAAAATTGTGGAAATTTTAACCTACGATTGGGAGATCTGGTATGATTTCGTGGTACTTTCCTTTAAATCAGATACTTTAAACTTATACTAAGTTTTATTACCTTCATAAAATAGATTTTTATATTAATTTTGTTTTGATAATTTACTACTTTTTTAAACTTATATTTTCTCACCTATTAAGTATTTAAGTATAAATTTAAATTATATTTTTCTTAAAAATAATGTAATTTAATTAATTTTTTTCAATGTAAAATATCTTATACATAAATAAGTCAGTCAATATAATTTTAATTTTAATTATTTAATAAAAAAATTTATATTTATTTTAGTTATATTATTTTTAATATATATTTTTTTACTCTAAGAAAATATATAATAACATTATATCATGTAAATTAAAATTATAAAATATAATCACTACTCACATTATTATAATATAATATAACGATACCATTATTATATCTTTCTTATACAATACAACTCAAATTTACAATAAATTTGAACTCCAAACAATTGAAATATTCCAATAAATTTTATGCTCTTGAATTAGGCATGTATCTAAGTTTTTTTTTTGTTAATTATAAATATTTCTTTAAGGAATTACATTATAATAAAAATATAATATAAGGGGTATAATTTTTTATTTTTTAAATTTAACAATTTTTTTTTCAATTTTAAAGTTTTTTTTTTTCATTTTTTTAGATCTACCCTTTTCTTACCCAATTTAGTTAAAAACATTTTTTTATCAATATTTATGGTACTCCTTCGTTTATGCAAATACTTAGAATTAATTATTAATTTTTATATTAACTTTATAAATATGCGATTTTATCCCCTCCTTACTTTTAATTTTGTTATAAAGAATAATAAGATTTGAATAAAATATTTTTAAACATTAAGAAATAAACTTGTTATATATATATATATATAAAGATTTTTTGTTTATTAGTTCAATATGTGTTTATATATGAAATAATATAAATTTTCATAATTTATTATACTTATATGTTAACCTTTAAAATATGATTGTGTTAAAAGTCATTAATTCTATCTCACACTTTTATATATATATAAGTAACATTATACTTACAAATAATTTAAATAAATTATTTGCAATGATGGATTTATGTTGATCTAATAATATATATATATATAATAATAATAATAAATTTGATTTTTTAATTGATTTTAAGAATTATTTATTAAATTTAAATTTAAAAATTAATAATATTCATACCATTTGCTTATATTATATTATGGTTATGTTGATTTTTGATATCATTTATTAAAATTATTTGTTATATATATATATATATAATTTGATAAAACTAAAAAAGTAATCTTTAAAAACTTACAACAAAATAATTATTATTACACTAGCTAATGTTATAAAAAATTATTTTAAGTGTTCGATATATTTTTCTTAAATGAAACGAGGATTAAACATTCGACAGTTTGAAATGTAAACTTCAAAATTTAATTTTAAAAAATCTTTAAAATATAATAAAAACATTTTTTATTGAAAAACAATAAATATTATGAAAAATAACCCAAATTTTAATTTTAAATATTATTAAAATATTAACATAATCAATTAATCATAAAAATAATCATAAAATATATCAAATAAATTATATAAGTTATGACTATATTACTTAAATATCAATTTGAAGAAGAATTAAAAATACAAATATAAATAATCAAATAGAGGGTTAATATGACTTACAATGTTACAATTTTACAACTAATAAAATTTGAAGATACCATAAGCAAAGAAAAAGAAATGTGATAAGTGAATGAAGATCAAAAAATGTTAAGGAAACAATCATAATCATGATTATTCATGAAATTGTGATTTTTTTTTCTTATATTTGATTTTTTACCTTTTAAATTTTATGAAATCGGATCAAAATTTCATAAATAACCTATAAATTAACTATTTATACTAAAATCCCAATCACTTCAAGGTATAAAAGCCTTAAAACATAAGACTTTATACTAGAATGTCCCAAGCCTTAATTACCTCCCAAGGTTATAGATTTAGAACTTTTTTTAAGCTCTAACTCGAGCCAAGTTTCAAAATAATCTTTTATAATAATGATACTAACTTGTATCTCTTCTTATTCAATTGAAATTTGTTATTTTTATTATTTTAATTTTAAAAGTTATTAATTATGTAATTTTTTCAAATAATTTTTATAAAAATATCTTTATATTTTAAATAATAACTATAAAATTTAAGAATTAAGAATGCTTATTATATTTACTTTTAATAGGCATTTTTTAATTAACTCAATGAGTTATGGTTATTCTTTATTTTTTTTTTTATTATGGTGTATAAATTAAACAAAAGAGAAAAAATATAAAATTTTATGTGCAAAACATGTGTCTTTAAGTGGCATAAATTTATGCAATAAGTGATTATAATCTTTATATGGGCGAGAGGCATCAATTGTCCCGTTCTTTTGTAATAATGTGTACTTTGATTCTCAACATGTACACTTTGTTCTCGTAATTGTGTAAAATTGTTTAAGACTTAACAATAAAAAACTTATAAAATTATTTTTTAATCATATAATAAATTACACTTTAATTCATTATTTAGAATAAAAGTGTGATAATTTATAAGAAAGGCATAAATTTCATAATTTTTTATTAGATTATATAAGTTATTATTTTTATAAAATCAACACTAAAGACTTATTATCATTATTGATTGAAAAATTGAAAAATTGAAAAATTTCTATCATTTTTATCAAGTATTTATAGAATAATAATTTTATAGATGTTATTAAGATTGTTATTAAATTATATAAAATTAAATATGTAAGTAATCATAAATATCCTTATAAATTTAATAATATGTACAATTTCTCACCCAATTATCATAATAGTATTGTTAATTGTATGAAAATAATTCGATGTATGTGGTGTACTAAATATTTTACCAAACTTATGCGTTCTACAAACTTAAGGTACAAGACCTTTGTTACCTTTCACTCTTTTAATATTCACAAGAAACAAATCTTATTGCACTTTGAGAGTTTAGTAACGAATGTTATTGCACTTTGAGAGTATGTTTACTAAAGGAGAATCGGAGTCGAGGAAAGTGATTGATGCTTACTTACAACATAAGATGTTCGCGTAAAATGCTCTTTCTTGTCATTTCCTTAAAAAAAAAATCGTTTAATCTATTATTTTTGAATCCACAATAAATTAAAAAAAGAAGCTAAAATAACATTTTATTATTATTTTCATTTGAATGTTATCCCACCTCTCTCTCTCTCTCTCTCTCTCTCTATATATATATATATATATAACATAAAGATGCCAAATGATATGACCTAACTAGTTAAATTTCATCTCACTTTAAATAATTATAACTCAATTCATCTTATCTTCAAGTAAAGATTTACTAGATTGTTTATCAACTGTCTCATTTATATTTCTAAAATATAAAAACAAAAAATATTAAAAATAAAGAAAATATATATCTATAATTTTGTTTAAAAAATAATATATTTTAAAAACTAACTTTCATAATAATATTATTGTAATTATCTTTTTGATAAAAGAAATTTAAGTAAATTTATGAGTTAAATGAGCTAATTCATTATAACTTATAAATTAAATAGATTAATTTTTTAATTAAATTAATCTTAAATGAGATAAGTTAAAATATACTAAACCTATTAAAATGGGTCATTTAAAAAATGAAAGCTACAATATTACCCTTTAAAAATGGAAAGTGACAATAATTAAACCGTTCGTAACATTTAATATATGTTTCATTAATTTTTTAAATAAAATAAGTTCTGATTTATTAAGTACTTTTGTAATTGCAAATGATTTATTAACGCCATGTTTAATTATTATTTTAATTTTTTAGTTTTGGAATTAAATTTCAAATTTAAAATGTTTTGAGATAACCATATAGGTTTCAATATAACAATGCCAACGCTGCTATCTATTTGATTTTGTACAAGTCATTTCAGTTGCTAGAATAAATTTTCCTGTTCTAGAGAAATTATTCATTTGTGGACGATTTGCAGACTAATTAACATAATGGAGAAAGAATAGTGAGAGTGAATGATTACAAGTTTTTTGTTTCCTTCCTATATCCCATTACTCTCTCTCCTTGTATTATTTGTTTTGTACCATCCCATCAGAGCTTAGTTCATAAATAACCAATAAATTTTCATGTTCTATTCTATTATTGGGTCAAAGAAACAGGAGTCATTCGCATCATTTATTAGGCCTCGTATGAATAATTCATAAACTCAACATTCCCGGAAAACTATCTACTGCATACATAAAGCCTAGGATCCCATTAAGAAGAGAATGAAAAAGTTAGTCAGTAATTTTAAATTAAAAAGTTACGATCTCAATTGAAGCAGCTGAAAAAAGCTCCAATAAACATAAGCTTCTAGACGCCTAACACCTTGATCTTGTTGATAAGGCTTCCAAATCTTTAATAGCTTGGTCAACTGAGTAGATTATCATTTTCTTTATCTGTTACACAAACAATCCCAAGACGAAATGTAGACATGATTTAGCAGGTAACAGAGAAAAAATAATCAATAGCGGATGAGCTCACTTACTTCTAGCTTGTCTTCTCTGGCCCTATGGTTCCTTGGGAGTTGTCTAAACTCCTCGGTTAAACGGAGGCATTCATGAACATTTTCGGGAGATACAAAATCTACTGCAACCTTGGTACATGACTGCATGGTGATATAAAATAGTAGTGTGATTATATGATAAGAGAAACTTGGATCCAACTAAAGAAATGGGGAGTATGATCAAGGCTCAAAGTTACCTTCAGATTCCTAACTTGGTGCGGGCATCCAGCTGGAATAAATATTGCTTCTCCAAGTTTCTGCTCAAATGTCCATGGTTCAACACCTAGAAGAAAAATTAAGACTAAGATTTTTACCATGTTTCTTTATAATGTGATAAAAGTCCATATGGGTTCATTTCACTCACCATATTCCTCTTTTAGCTTACGTTTGTGCTCCGTGGTTAAATAAAAAGATTGGTCATGAATTGGATGAATCACCTAACCAAGCTATTCATTAGAACCTTATATAAATTTGGCATGATTAAAAAAGGTGATCACAAAAGGTTACCTTTTCCACAGGACAACAATACGTGTGCCTAAATTCTTTTGAATGCTTTCTTAGGTAGGCTTCCAACTTATGAACATCCTTCCTTCGAAAGATGTCCCACAATGCACCACCCCCTTCCTCTGGTTCTTCAGTGGAGAAACCGGGTAGAATATCTCCAGCTGGCACATCTTCAAGATCCTCGAGCTCTCCATTTTCACCTTTTTGTTCTGTTTGGCAGCTGCCGGAACTTTTTACATGCAGATGTTCATTTTTATCTTGTGCCTTGTGTAATTCTTTCATCCTTGAAATTGAGATATGTTGGCGATCACTTAATCCTATTTCTGCTGTATGTGTCAAAATATTCACCTTCACAGAGAAATAATTAACAGTATGTCAAAATAATCACTACCTTCTGAAATGACATGTGCTTCCAGATTAGTGGGAAAAACAATGTAATTAGTGAAAATGCCTATCATTTACGAATCTTTTAACAGCTGAATATGCATGATATTTAATAATCACTGTATATTTACTGACAAGTTTGCCAGTGATGAAGCAATACTCTACTTTTTTGGGCTTGTAATGGTGCAAAATGCTAGCTTTAAGCTATTGTATCACTCCAAAAGCAAACCAAATACAATGCATATCTCCAAAACGTTCAGTCACAAAATAAAAAATAAACTACGCCTCTTGAATTTGTCCATCATGCAATGCAAAATTTGATAGAAGGCCTATTAAGATTACAAAGCCATACCGCATCTGACATATCACAATGCAGCTTAGTTACAGAGTCTCCTCTTCCAAGCTCTTCTGCAATTCCATAAGCAATATATGATTTGGGGCCCATATCTGGTTTCAGAACATATGGTGGCAACTTTACAGCGAGGTTAAGAACACCACTCCTAGGATCTGTGTACTCTTGAAATGGCAATGCACTAATAAATTCATCACAATGACGAGGTAGAAGATCCTCGAACTTATCAGATGGGGGCCAATCCTTTAGCTTAAGCATTTCTGGCCATAAATTATTATATGTTCTCCCTTCGGTATAACCTTCAAAAAATTCATGTGTACTTATCTCCACCTACAAAATTTAAAGCAGTTTGAGTATCAAAAGAAACTAGTACAACCAATCCTAGCAACAACCACAACAAAAAAAAACCATGTATGATTACTTGATAAAACACTCAAATTTTCTATGTATATGTATAACATTAGTTGAACCAAAATCACATTGGAAAATGGAGATGCATAATTCCTGCTTTGATTGAGAAAGCGTGAGAAATCATTAGAGACCAAATTCCCCAAATGATTGGAATACAAGAACTTTTGGGGACTATAAAGTCAGCATCCTGTCAGCTTCATATTAGACCAAATATACAAGTTATTTGGGTAAAAATTTGAACAAAGGGAGCACAGAATCAAACCTCACAGCCAGCAAGGCAGTCGATGGCTTTCACTTCCATAAAGTTAGGGTTGATCTCTGAATCTACATCTTCACTTAATGCACGCCACATTACCGTTGGCTCCCAACTCAAGCCAGTTGGTTTTTTAAGTACATTTCGAACAATGATTGGTTCACCTTTAACCCAATGCTTTTGCAAGTGTGAAAAGTCTCCTAATTTCTGGACATCACTTGAAGCTGGACAATACAGGTAATTGTCATCAGAATTTTCCCTGGAAGCTGCTTTTTTTAGCATCTCTTTAGTTGTTTCAACATCTTTGTAGAGCAGATTTGTCTGTTCTTTCCATGCATTCAGAGACATTTTTTTGGCTTTCACTTCTAAACATGATATCCAGCCATTTGGAAGGATGCGTTTGAGCTCCAACAGACAGTCACCACATCCACCCAAATTCTCTGGAGCACAAGTAATAGTACTGTCAGGATTTACTGTCCACTCTACCACAAGCTCAATATGATCCAAAGGTGTTTCTGGAAAACAAGATTCCGGTAGCGGATCTCCACCATGCATGTATTCATAACCCTTATTTGTATACTGAAATTTCACATCCAAGCGATCTAAAAGTCTTCCTTTCCGAAGTTCTTTGCAACAACCAAGACACAGTTCATAACAACATTTTGGGCAGCTCCTGTGCAGATCAATAATTGAAGTTCCACAATGATTGCTATTTGGTAGCCAAATGAACAACAATTCATCAGTGATTGAAAGAATTATATATTAATTCCCCAGGATAGAGAAGGGGTTCTTACCAATAGATACGCTCATAGTTGAAACAGTCTGTCTGTGGTATGGCAACCTCATAGGATGAAATCCCTAATAGTAAAATTTTCCATTAGCAAAATTTTTTTAACTTCAAGAATTGGAAGGCCAATCAAAGTTGAAAAACAAATACCTTGAATATTAGCCTCAATCTCTTTTTCTTGTGTTTGTTCTTTACAAATTTCTTGTAGAAACGGAAGTAGAGATTGAATTAGGTAATGCAGGTGCTGAACCTTTTCATTATCATCAATATCCCTATTGGATGTCTGAAATTCAAAAATGAAATAATATGAGCTAATTTTAAAGATAAAATGAGAAATTCTTAGGGCATCTTAATTATAATCTTTGAAGACAAACCTTAATAACCCCGGATGAATGCAGACATCTATTGCAATTGCAAATATTACGACAAAAAGGGCAACAATCCACAACCTCCTTTACTTTCATGCAAGGATACCTAGATTAAAAAAAAAACAAAAAATGATATCAAAGTGATGACCAAGTGAAAAAAAAAATTCAAAATAAAGATATAGAAAATGTACCATTTCTTAATGCAATGGAGACAGTAAGATCTTTCTTCACACTTTACACATGTACCAACAGATTTTTTATCCTTTTCCAAACACTGATGACATTCCACATAATTTTCTCTATTACTCTGATAAATACAAAAACCATTAGATTTCTTTTATTACAGTACAACAGTCAAATAAAGGCTTATAATAATCAAATTCAAACAAGAAAGACGTACAGATAGCAGTGTTACTATTACCTTAGTATTTTGTGCAGCACATCTAGTGTTTTTATTAAGAGATGAAGTAGTAGAAAAAGGTGGAGAAGAAGATGAAGTAAATAGCTTAATGTTCCTAGTTTGACAATTTTCTATCCTCTTATCCTTTGAACTTTTATCAGTTGTTTCACAATCAGAGTTTCTTTTCCGTCGCTTTAACTTCAACAAAAACTTCAATTCCTCATCTTCTTCTAATTCATCATCTGAAAGCACATAATGAAAATTCTCCATTACTCTTGAGTCAACCCATTGCATTTTCGATAGTGTCTTTTCATTTGATGATTCAACCTCTCCACTGAAATGTTCAACTTTAGATGCAGTTCTTGCCCTATTATGTGATGGGCAGCCATCATTCCTGTTGTCATTTTCTGATATGGTCTTTGTACTTCCACATTGCATAGCATCTGGACTTTTCCTCTTATTAGTCCGAAGCAAGGAAGCATTTGAGATCCTGCGTCTAGAATACTGGTTCAGCTGTTCTTGCTTTGCAACTAAGATATCCATCTAGACTGCAGATAGACAGGACAGGAGAGCTTCTCAAATAGTTACTAGCATACAAAATCAACTTTTGTTAGAACCAACAACTTCACAAACATAAACGCCTATATCTCTTTTTTTTTAAATTTAATTTTGAGATGAGTGTGCTGCTTACAATCACAAAAGTAACAAATGCATAGCTTCTGTTTCATATTATCTCCATTAAGAGGGATCCTGACAAGTTCTTTCTGATTTTCTTTTCCTAATTTGCCAAACTTTCAGAGATACTATCACAGCTCACAGGTGTTAGAAAGATAATCAAAGTCCACAAAAAATCAGACGTACAAATACCTAGTGAATATGATCAGAAGTTTTGGAGCGTTCAAACATTGTTGCCATATCATGATCCATATAAATAATGTGAAAAGCAGAAATCAGACGTTCATTACAAAGAATTAAAAATTTACTTTTTTCCATCGAATATCCCTACATTTTTTACACAGAATGCCTCAAATTAAGGGGGGTCCTCACAGGTTCTTTCCCATTTTCTTTTTCTAATTTGCCAGGTTTCAAAATTTTCACGTAGAGACTATCACAGTTATTCTTAATAATATAATCTTAATCAGAGAAAGGTAATCAAAATCCCCAAAAAATCAATCGTACAAATACCAAGTCAATTATATCGCAAGTTTCAGAGCGTTCAAACTTTGTGACCATATCATGATCCATATAAATACGGTCAATAACAGAAATCAGATATTCGTCACATAAGTGAAATTACAAATTTATATTTTCCATTGAATATCTCCTAACTCTTTACACAGAATGCCTCAAATTGCAACATAAACAAGGCACAGACACCCAAACACAAATGAGTAGCAACTCTTGAATACATAAAGTTCATGTCTTGCCACCAAAATCAGTTTGATCTAAAGTACTAAAGATGACATTCATTCTACAAACTATAATCAACAAATAAGAACGAAAAGAGAGAAGGGCACAATCAATAGTGTCTAAAAATTAAGCTCTACCAGAAAAGTTAATAGCACAATGCCAAATTTAATTGCTGGAGATCGCGCTCGATCAAATAGTGGGATAAATGGAGGATCTCAAAAACAAATACGGTGATTCAACAAACATGCAAACAATCTGAAAGTTAAGCGCGTCCAATTCTGCATTAATTTTCTTCAAAATTCTTCACAGATACTACGAAAAAGCGATCACACGGGAACACAAAAAGGGAAAAAGAACTTACACAGGGAAGCCAGAGACAGTGTCAGCGACGAAGGATAAAAATGGACGGAGAGACCGACGGAGGTTGAAAGCGACCGGCGACCGATGACCGAGAGTCAACGATTACGACGAATAGCCCAATCAATCCCTCTGTTTTCTAAAATCTAGCGAAGCTGAATTTGCCTAAAATATCTATGATCAAATTTCATAAGAATTCCCGTATCACAAATTTACAATCCTGTGTTGGAGACCTCTACTTCAATCAAATTTGTGGAATATATATATAAAATCTAGATATAGTAGATAATGAATAATATTTTTAAGAATTAAAGATAAATATTCAAGTATCACTACCACTGTAAAGGGGGAAAAAACAAAATTAAAGATAAACGTTTTCTTCGTTATTCTTAATTTATTTATGATATTATTTAATCCCATAGGGCCGTGACTTATTCAATGATAATTTTAATAAATAGTAATATTAAATTTATATTATAATAAACATTATATGAATCATGATATTAAAAAAATAACTTTAATATAATTTATAATACGATGAAATTTAAATAATGAATGTCATTGAGAAATAAATGTTCTCATAAATATTATATTATATTATATTAATGTAATATTTATATATTACATAAAATATATGTAAAGGATTTTTTTTCTTTTTAAGGTTGTGTATCGTTATTCTTTAAAAGAATAATTATATCAATATCTTCATGCAATATAAATATTTTCTATTCTTTCTTTTTTTTATGATAAAAATGAAAAGTAAGATGGAGCAGACTTCAAAATTGTTGTCACGTGTTATTTTAATGTGTACGGAACACCATATATGATTATTTTTTTCGTTTTTAGTGTGAGATTAGTAGTATACGATATATTTTATAGAGAAATATCTCTAAAATTCTTTATTTATAGTAAAATTATATTTATTTATTATAATAATTTAATTATATTATTATAGAAAATGATAAATATAATTTTTTATTTTATTTTTAAAATTTTCAATTATGTTAGATAAAAAATGTTATAATTTTTTTAATTTCATTTAATTGAAATATCAAATTAATAATAAATTAAATATAATTGAAGGAATCAAATAAAAATAAAAATATATTTTTTATTTTTGTATAATCAATTTTTTTATAATAATAGAACTAAATTATTATAAAAAATAAATATAATATTTAAGTATTATTTTTAAAATAAATATGATATATTTACTATCAACTTTTCTATATTATTTTATTGCTAAATTACGTATATCTTATTAATTTTTTATTAATTCTATGTTATAATAAATAAAAAAATTTACATCCTTAATTTTTAATTTCTTTTAATTTTATATGTATACTTAAGTATACTGCATACAAAAACATATATATATATATATAATGCATGCATATATTATAAAATTAAACATTTTTAATTTTAATATAATTAATCTTCAATTATAAATAAATAGTGGACTCTTTTATACGAAATTTGAATGTAAATAAAACTATTAGTTTCACTTTTAAAAAGAAATTTCACGTACAAATTATTTTATTAACATAGTTTTATTTTTATTATCTTAAAAAATATATATTATTTATATTATAAAAAGAATATATAGTAAAAAATAAATATATTTTATTAAGAGAATTAAAATAAAACTAAAAAAATTACGTCATATATTTAAATTAAAAAACAATTCTTCAAAAGTAAACATAACAATGACAGTAAATAATATTTTATAGACAATCAAAAAGTAATATATATGAGATATGATAAATAATCTAAATTTTTATATAGTATTTTACATTTCTATCTTTTTGCATACAAAATAACATTTATATCAGTGATGTGTTAGTAAATCTAAAACCAAACACTTTTTTATTATTTAAAATAATTATAGTATATGATATAATCTTGTACCATAATTATCTGTATCTTTTTTTTACATATTTACAAGTAATATCATTAGAAATAATTTAATAACTTTATCTTAAAAACTTATATTTATCTTCTTTTTAAAGAAAATATTAGATTAATCTTCTTTTTAAGAAATCATTTCTTTATCTTCTTAACTAATCTTATATATATATATATATATATATCATTTTTGATTTTGTAGAATTTTATCCAATTTTTTTTTACATATTTACGATTAATGCTATTAGACTTAATTAATTATATCTTTAAAACTTATTTATCTTTTTTAGTTTTAAGAAATAAAATGATTGGATTAATCTTCTTTAAAAAAAATTAGTACAATCTTCTTTAAAAAATTAATTCTTTTATCTTCTTAAATTTAAATTGAATTATCATACTATAACTAATTAAAATTTAAATAAATATATCTCATCTAATTTTATTTTATTATAGAAGTTTTGTTAGACATTGTAATTCTTTAGGTGGATTAGTTTTACCAATTGTTTTGCAACTTTTTTCTCTTTTCAACATTTCTTTCTCAAATATTATTAAATTATCATTCAATAAATAATTAAAATTTAAATTAAAATAGATATATCCCACCTTATTTTATGTTTTTTAATTGAAGTAGATGACTTTGTAATTCTTTTGATGAAATAGTTTTACCAATTGTTTTATAGCCTTTTTCTCTTTTCAACGTCTCTTTTTTTTTCAAACATTCTAATGTTAATGTTCTTTAAATTATATATTTTTTGTTTTATTCTATACGTAATAAATTTTAAATTATAGTAGCACTCTATAATTTATTTTATAGTAAGAACTCTAGAGTTTTTTTTTCATTAATTATATTGAAATTATTAAATTAAAATACTGACGTAGGCTTCTAGAGTTTGTTTTCGAAGTAAAGATTTTAGAATTTTTTTTAATGAAATAGGATGTAATAATGATTGTGTTATTCATATCACTCCTTATACCTTCGAAGTATAATTTTCATTATTATTATAATTCAACGTATTTCAAGACTTCAAATGCCTGGAGACTCCAAATAAATAATTATAAGATTATATAAAAATATTTTTTGAGAAAATTATGATTATTTTTTTCTTAATTATATTCATATATGTTAAGTTATAATACGTGGCTTAGATCATATTCATTATATTTAATTGATTTTAATTTTTTTTATCATCTAACATCTTTTATATTTAATATTATTGGATAGGTGTATTATATATGTATATTTTTTCAATTTAGTTACAAATTGTAGGAAATATGTTTAACCAAATATTATATTTTTTTAGAATTAATTGATGTAATAAAATCAATTTTAATTATACGGTAACATGAACATATATCATCATAATTAAACTTGTTTGATCTAATGTTATTTTATTTATAAATATCTGTGTATTTTTATTTATTATTTAAAAAATTAAAATATATTTAATTTATAACAATATATGTAAATTAATGTGATTGATATGATAGATAGTTATTAATTAAAATAATAAAATTTATTTTTTATTTATAATTAATTATTGCAGCTTGATAAATAGATTTTTTTTATCTTAATATGGATCGAGGTATTGAAGAAGCGACAGAGAGAGTCGGGGAGAAGAAATTCATCTTAAGTAGAGTGTTAAAAAAAGTGTTATACTTTGCTTGAAGCCTTGAATAATTCAAAACAATCTTTCTTTTATATATATATTCAAAGTATCAAATTTGTACCATGTATATTAAAGGTTATTTCATAAATTTTAACATATAATTGGGCTTTATCAATAACGTTATTATTATGTTTGATTTATATAATAAAAATATAATAAGAATAATAAGAATAATAATAATAATAATAATAATTAAATTAAATGAAAATACTTATTATTATATTTGTTTAGATAGTTAAATTAAAATAAAGGGCAATTAAATTAAAATTAAAAAATTAAAAATAAAATGAAATAAAAATTATTTTTTAAAATATTGAGAAAAAATCTTATAAATATGTGAATAAAATAAAATATTTTAATACATTATTATGCTATTAGTAAAATATTTTTTATTTTATTATAGATTAATAGATAAACTAAAAACATTTATAATTTTATTAATGTAAATTAATGTAAGTCAAATACTAATTAAGTTACTTTATTTATATTTTATTTTTTAATTAAATAATAATATTTTTAAAATATTTTTTTATAATAAAAATATATAAATTATATATTTATCATGCTATTAAATACACTTATATGGTATTCTTTGATAAATTTATAATTAATAAATTATTATTTTATGATATTAATCATTTAAATTGTATTAATATAATCACATTTTTAATTTTTAATTTTAACACATGTGTTATTATCAAAATAATAACCACTCGACAAAAATATTAATATTTAAAAATAAATATTAAATATTAAATTTTATTATTAATTATAACTTAATATTATTAATCTTATAACAATAACGAATCACATTCTATAAATATTATTACTCTTATTGTTATTACAACAATAAAACTATTTTTCTCTCTTTTTGGCTTACACATGCTCATTCTCATGGTCACCCCTTTTCATTATCTCTTTTCGTTACTTTAATGTCATATTTGATTAGTACGAATGAGAATGAAAATTAAAATAAAATTTATTATTTATAATTTTATGATTAATTGTGTTATAAATTAAAAATATAATGAAATTAATTTCTAAAAAAAGATAAGAACTCAATTATTTCCCTTAAGAATCATGATTTCATTTTCATGCTAATTTTTAATTACAATTTTACACTAACTTACAAATATAATCTAAACCATATATCTTACACCTTAAATTCAAAACCCAAAACCCAAAACCTTATACCCTATACCGAAAATCCCAAAATCTCAAAACCTAAGTCATAAACCCCTAAACCCTATATCTTATTTAGAAAAATAATAATTTAAATAATATATTTTATTTTTAAGTAATAACTATTTAGAAAAATAATAGTTTCAATAATTTATTTTGTCTGACGAAAAAATAATAATTAAATGACATCATTTAAGTTTTAATGAATATAAGGATATTAAGGTAACATACAATATTTTTCATTTCATTCCAATTGTAAACAAAACACTGTAATACTAATTCTTTCTCTTAATTCCAGTGGTCAAACCAAATAATATAATAGTAATATTATTTCCTTTTTATTCAATTCTATTCCTATTCCAATTCCAATTATGTGAACCAAATATCACCTAAGCTTAGAATCTCTCTCTCATTCATGCTCCTTAGTTTCTTTAATGGAAAATTTTCTTCCCAAATGTCTTGATCTCAGCCTCAATCAAGTTCATCTAAACGAACTTAGAAAATTATGAACGAAGATAGTCAAGACCAAGATGGTTATGTCAAGAACACCGAAGATGGTTATATCATCTTGTGTTTTTACTTTGATGACATGTTTTGATGACATGTTAATTGTGAATGATAATGATCAAATAATCAAATACACTAAGAATATGTTGAATTCAAGGTTTGATATAAAAGACATGGGATCCACTGATGTAATTATAGGAATTAAGATATTGAGAATATCAAGCGATTTTATTCTAAGTCGATGTCATTATGTTGACAATATATTGAAAAATTCAATAATGGTGATTCCAAAATTATTAAAATACTAGTAGATGTAAATCTACACCTATCTAAGAATGATGTAAAAATGTATCTTAATTGAAATATTTTAGAGTGATAGAAGTCATGTACTTAATGAATTGTAAAAGATTATATATAACTTACGTTGTAAGTAAAACAATAAGATAAACCAACAATCTAGGAACTGCTCACTGAAAAAATATTATAAGATAACTTAGATACTTAAGATACACATGTAGCTATTGACTGTAGTACACAAGCTATCCAGCTATATTAAAAGAATATAGTAATGTAAACTAGATATGTGACATGAAATACTCAAAGTCTACCAATGAATATGTGTTCACACTATATGGTGCATCTGTTTCTGGAAGTCTTCTAAACAGACTTACATTGTTAGATCCGCGATGAAATTTGAGTTTATAGTTTTGGATAAATGAAGTGAAGAAGTCGAATGGCTATGTAATTTATTAGAGGATATTCTTAAGTGCGTGAAGCGTTTGCCTACAATATGCATCCATTATGATAATCAATTGGCTATTAGTAGGACATAGAACAATATGTATAATGGTAAGTCTCTACATATATGTCACATACATAATATCATTAGACAATTATTCTCAACTAGGGTTATTTCTATTGATGATATAAAGTCAAAATGATAGCATAACGAATCTTTTAACTAAAAGGTTAAATCGAGAGTTAGTTAATAAGTCATCAAGAGGAATGAGATTAAAGCCCATGAATGAGTAAGAATTTGTAAAGGAAACCTAACCTAATTGACTAGAGATTCGAAGATATAAGTTCAAAGGGATAACCTAGTTATAGAGACTTAGTAAGATCATTGTAGAGGTTTACCCTCAAGTCTATTCTTATGATGAAAACATTGATACCAATAGAGATAGGTTAAGTTAAGACTTTTAATGATTTTTATGAAGAGAATATCCAGCGGAATATGCGAGTTACTTTTTGAGGATTACTTTTATAAATAAGAGATCACTCATGTAAAAGAAAAATGGCACTTAAAAAAAAGAATTATATATGGCTCAATTTTTTAGAAACTCTTATTAAACCAGACATGTGTTTATGGCTAAAACGAATATAACAATAAGAAATAAATTGTGTCAAGAAAAACTTCTGTGTGAAATATTTTATCTTTTAAAAAAATGACAGAACAATTCAAAAACATCATATCTACTAGTCAATTAATAAGTTAATAAATATACTCTCATATGGAAAAGTTTAAAAGATAACACCTATCTATTCTATGCAGTTTTCAAGCCATCGAACTCTATATCTGTGTCAAATATGATTTGAGTTATTCTTTTGTTTTCTTCGTCAATTTTTATTCACGTAAAGAATTGATGAAATTTTAATTGAATGAAAATTTAAAATTATTGTGCAAATGAATTTATTTTAATTATTCAATTTTTTAAATTTTAGTTTTATCAATTAAGCTTCTTTTTTCTTTGATTTTTGTTTTCCGGATGGTTATATATATATAATTGAATGTGATAGACTAGGAGTGGTATGAAACCAAAGAGAAATAAACATTTATATTTTATATTTTCAATCTATAATCAGGTTATTTTTTGTATAATTTAAATATTTAAAAAGTTTGATAGAGTAGTAAATAGTGGTATATATTTGCTATTAATTGATCATTATATTTTTGGATATAAGTTTTTAGAGTTCTTAAATACACATAGTGAACAAAACCAATGATTTTAAAGACATTGTATAATATATGAGTTTCGGTCATTTTTATATTCTATTTATATTTGATATTATTTAAATTTTATATTTATAATTTATATATATTTGTATTTATTTATTTATGATTTAAAATAATATATTTTTATTCTTAACTTGTTTGTTTATATATTATTTTTATAAATTAAATAATAAATTATTAATAGTTAAAATATTAACAATTATTTATTTTTCTTATAGTTATTTATTTTAAATAATATAAATAATTATATTTAAGTGAATTATTTTATATTTTATCAATTAAATAATAAATTAATACTTATAATATTTATATATATAATTAATTAATTAATTAAAAATTATATAATTAATAAAAATTATCATTTCAATTAATCTTACTTTAAATTTGAAAGTAAAATTATTTTAAAATTGTTTATTTGTGTTTGATAATTTCTATTAATATATCAATATAAAGGTAGTTGGCAGCTTTTTATTTAATTAATTTTATTTTTTTTTGATAATTTTTTTTCTATTTATTTATTTTATGATACTATTTGATAATAGAAAGAAAAAAAAAAAAGAAAAATAAAAGAAAAATAAAAGAAAAATAAAAAAATATATAAAAACAAAAATATTTTTAAATCTATTATTCTTATATATAGAAGAGACTTACTCTATAATTACTATTCTATTTATTTAACACTTATTTTATTTGATAGATGTTCTATTTTTTTTAAATGATATAATAATTAAATGAAATATTTACATTTGAGTAAATACGTCCCACGTTTTTTTAATTAATTTATTAATATATATAAATAAAAGGGGAGAGTTGGTAACTTCCTATTTTATTTTATTTGATAGTGTTTTTGAAAAGTTAAAACTAATATCTATAAATCTTATAACAACTCTCAATTTAAGGTCACTATATATTTCTTAATTTAAGATAATAGTGTTATTTTTATTATTTTAAATTTTAAAGATGTTATTTTAAGTAATTTTTTTATTTTTTATCTATTTATTTTATGACATTATTTGATAATAACAAATAAAAAAATAAATCATATAAAAATAGGATTTTTTTACCTATTATTTTTATGTATAAAAGAGAGTTGTTATATAATTAGTATTTATTTATTTAACATTTATTTAAAATTATAAGTATTATTTAAAAAAATTTAATTATAAAAGTTTAATAATTTTAATTATTAATAAATCTCAAATAAAAACATATTGGTAAGTAAAGAAATAATTTTTTATAAAATAAAATGATATGTTTTGAATAAAATAATATAATAATTGATTAATATCTCTTTTTACATCACACCCATATAAAGACAAAACTTATTCTTATTTCCAAATCTTTTATTTTATGTTACCATAACATTCAAATACAAATAACTTTATTTATAAAAATTGAAAAGGTCCAAAACAATTGAAAGAAAATTATTGAGTTACTTGATATTATTCAATTAATTTTTTTATTTATGAAAAAATTTAATCTAATATTTAAATCATTTAAACGTTAATTTTATAAAAAATAAAAAATATTTGTTATTTTTATTTAATCATAATATTACATGGAGCACGTTCCTTTCACGTGAATAAATAAAACGTGGTTTAGGTTGGTTGTTGGGTCGGTTCCTTCAAAATTGGATAAATAAATAAAATAAATAAAAAGAAAGAATCGAAAGGCATAAGGGCATAATTTCATATGATTCTCATAAAGGCGCTTCATAAAAGGGTGTGAATTTATATGTTTAATATAATCAATAATAATAATAATAATAACATCTATTTATTTATAAATAAATAAATAAATAAATTATTGAGATAATTATAAAGATGTTTAGATTTATTTACTCAAATTATCTTAAATTTAACTTATAATTTTAATTTTAATATAAAATTACCAAAATTTACACCAAATATTATTAATAGCTACCAATACGGTTCATTTTTTTTTAATTTAAAAATATTATAAAATTTTTTATTTCTTATAAAAAATTAAAATTATAATATAAGATTATTAAAATAATTATTAATATAATATAAAATTAAAAATTTAATATAAATTAAAATAAGATTTATCAAAATTTAAAAATATAGTTAATTTTTTTATTATTTATATTAAATTAAAATTAAATTTATGATATAAAATAACTCAAAAATATCAGTATAATATAAAACAAAAAATATAATATAATTTATATTTATTCACTATAAATAAATTCGTTTAAAAATACGATGGAATAAATATTTAGTTATATGTTTTTAATTAAATGTAATTTTTTATTTATATAATAATTATAATATTTTATTTATTTATTTAATTAATTTTTTAATTTTTAATTAATTAAATATAATAATTAAAAAGTAAAATAAAATTTATTTGATAAAGTGATATATTTTTTAATTTAATATTTAATTTTGTAGGTCGAGAGAATAAAAAAAATAATGTAATTTTTGACATAAAATAAAAATAACGGGTCGGATATGCCCTCAACGTCGTACAGCAAAGTAAAGCTGACATGAGAATAGCGGTTATAAAATGAAAAAGAATTGCTCTCTCCAAAACAAATTTCAGTCGCAGAAAAGAAAGCAATGACCTCAAAGGAGAAGAAATCGTCGAAGGCCTCAAGTAGTAGAACTGGTGGTATACGCACCCTTTCAGATCTGAACCGCCTCTCTGCTGACTCCGACAGCGACTCCGATGAGCCTCAGGAATACTACACTGGTGGCGAGAAAAGGTACTATTTCAACCCTAGCCACTTATCTCGCTTCTTATTAACAATATTTTGTTTTTCCTGAATCTTGTTAACTAATACGAAGGCATTTGAATATTTTCCCTATACTATATTGTAATATTATTTAGACTATTTTTTTCTCCCTATTTCAGAATGACTATTGCCGTACTATAACTTTTTGAAATTTCCGGTTGCCAAGATTTTGGGAGTAGTAGTGATTATTTGTACTCCTTCAAGTGATTAAGTAAACAAGCTAAAAGCAGAGCTTTAAGCATATAAATATATGTGTCCGTTTCAAATTAAATGGGAAAGGTAATTGAAAAAGTTGTAGTTTTTTCCATTCTAGTAAATTTCTAAGCTGGGGTATTCAATTCACAAGCTGTGTCTCGTTGAACTTGACTCTGGAATAGTTTGAATGAGGCCATGACAGTGAGACAATTGTATCGTTTATACATTCGGTTGGGGTGTTTGAACTGGTGGGTGGTTCACTGTTCTATGTGTTCTGTTTGGATACTTGGAAATAAGATGGGAGCTTAGCTGTCTAGAATCTCCATTGAAAATAGGTATATTATTATATGGGGACTGGGAATAGGAATGGGCACGGGACGGGCAGGGACAGTTTTCGCTATATCTGTCCCTGAAACTGAAGATACATTTGTCTCCTCAAAACTTCCCAAAATCCAAAACAGTTTGGGGACGGTTAATAACCATTGGGTCTAATGTGGGTATAAAAAAATCCAAAAAAATAACTGTTGAAAAAATAGATTAAGAAAGAACTACTGAAAATTCAATGAATATATTCTCTTTTAAAAATATCTCAATAAATAAGTGTTTAGCAGGGGATATGCTTCTATGCTTCGGTATCCATTGCATTGTCAATAATTATATTAAGAAGGAATGAAAATAGTATGAAACAATAAATTCAGAAAAAGGATAAAATTACAAATGCTTATAGAAACTCATAACCTATTCAAATTCTTTAGCTTGATAATTTTTTTTTCTCTTAATTGTATTATTTTCAAGAATTGGAGTCGTCATATGGGCGCATCTTTTTCTTACATGCTACAACAAAAGGCGAGCTACATGGGAGAATTATGAGAGAAACACTGAAAAGAAATTGATAAGCAAACCAAGAAATTACTAACAATTACCCAAAAAATTTAATCTACCAACCTGATAAGAAGTACTATTTATTTGGTCCTTGCAGCTCAAGAACCGTTCAATCTTAGCTTTCCTTTTATAGAAAAGAAGTTTCTTGCAAAAAGAAGGGAATAACGAAGAAAAAGAACAATAACCTGTTATTAAGAGTAAAGTGACAATAAGGAGACGGAAGAGGTGACGAGGAGATGGAAGAGGTGACGTCGAGGCATATGACTCCTCAATCCTCTGTACTGATGGAACTAACGGCTAGGGTTTCAAAATCCAAATTCTTTTTGAGTCTTCTAATATCTCATTCGACAAATTGAATGGAATATTAATTACGACAGCTTTCTTTAAAGGTTTTTTTGAAAAATTACATATAATCAAATAAATGTATATAGAACTCAACAATAGCATGATGTGGTTTGCTGGCTATTGGTAATTATCACTTTGGTTTCTAGCTAACAAGGGTTCAGGTCCCAGTAGTGTCTATTTTTAGTATTTTTGCAAGTATTTAAAATATGTAAAATATATTATATAAATGGAGTATATATCGGATATGATCGGGGACGGATTTGACTATAACTGTTCCCACCCTGTCCCTGAACTTGTCTTTGAATATTACCTGAAATCGTCATTGCCCCCAAACATACAGTGTAAAAACCGAACCGTTTGGGCAGTTATCCTCGGGTACCTGAATCTGCAGATAAAATGTTAATTCCAAACTAAGAATGTGAATGTGTAGTTTAGGGTACAGAGTGATGGGATTATAAAAAGCTTATTTGGATTTTAGGTGAGGAAAAGTTTGATTCATTGGTAATAAAATAGGTTATAATAGATATTAGAAGGCTGAAATGACATCATTTGCAGTTTCTAGTAGTGTGTCTAAAATTGCAACTTGTGTTTGTTGGTTGAATGGCATATAGAAAGCTATTGTAGAAGCTGTCGTGGCAGTTGGTATTGTTCCATGGGACTTGAAAATTGGTTTGTAGAAGAATACTCTAATTTAGACGATTACATCCTTGCGTGGGCTGGGCTTGGACTTGTGGGTGTAGGGTTTTTTTGGTTGTGAAAGAGGAAATTTTTACTGTTAAGTCCAAAACCATGAGAAATGACAATAATTTTATGGTCTATTTACATATGGTTTCATGTTCGAAGAGCCATCTATTAGATCAGGTTCAGCTATAAGTTACTGTCTGCAAGTATTTCTGCACCACAGATATGAATGAATGTAATAGAGGCAAAAAGTAACTGGTGGCGTTTTTCTGAAGTTGTACTAAAAATGGATTTCTTTGACAAAACTCAAAACTACCTTGGGGCTAATATATTTTTATTGCTTAACTGCTATTATACACAAATTGAGGATAAAAATAAAGAACAAAGAATATTTCTGAAATACCTAGGAATAATATACAAGCAATGAATTCACACTTAACTTGCTACTTTCATGATCAATCTGCTTTTATTATTTTTAGATTTTCTTTTACTCGCAGAAGTAACCAAATCTTGTTATTTCTTAGTTTGAGAAGGTTCAAAAACATCCTACATCTATTTTTATGTGTTACAGTGGAATGCTTGTCCAAGACCCTTCAAAGGATAATGATGTAGATGCAATCTTTGATCAAGCTAGGCAGTTAGGAGCTGTAGAAGCAGCTATTTATCCTCCTTCAAGCTCAAGAAGCTTTACTGGAACTGGCAGATTACTTTCGGGAGAAGCTGTTGAGGAAACTCCAACTCCACAGCAGCCTGAGGCTGTTGTTCACAACATTGTTTTCTGGAGTAACGGCTTCACCGTAAATGATGGCCCATTGAGGAGGTTGGATGATCCTGAAAATGCATCTTTCTTAGAGGTAACAGTGCTAAAAGTGTTGAATTCTTCAGAATGAAGGTCAAATACATTGTTAAATACAATATGTTCTTTTAAGTGGACCGTTCAATTAGTTGCTATAGGTTATTGTGTGTGCATTTTAACTGCTTCATTTTGTATATTGTTTTACTTGCTGTTTGTCAAGGAGTTGATTTGATGACTCTTACTAGAGTTTTTGCTGATTATTGTTGACATTTATAAAAATTCCTAAAATGATAGTTAATGTTGAAGTTGAATATGTTGGTTGTGCTTGGTTTATTTCATGTTGTAAGCTCAGATTATGGTATATTGATGCATAGATGATTTTGCTTTGTATTTTATTCCAGAGCATCAAGAAGTCTGAGTGTCCAATAGAGCTGGGGCCTGCAGATAGGAGGTCCTCTGTTCATGTCAACCTGATAAGGAAGAATGAGAAATGCAGTGTGAGTTCTTTCTTTATGATTTATTGTTTGTTCATACCTATATAACTTGAAAGTGAAGCATCTATTTTAGACTTCAGTTAATTTAGAAACTATCAAAGATGCTTTTGATTTGCCCTTACTCAGGATTTCATGGTTGTAAATTGCAAGTTCTCAAATCATAATGAACGAGATGATGAATCTGCCTACTTTGACGGTGGAAAAACATATAATTGTACATAATGTTTCTGTACTTATAGGAACCCGAGAAGCGCCATGTTCCGTTTCAGGGTGTTGGAAGAACTCTTGGTGGTAGTTCTGCTCCATCAGAACCTGAACCTAGCAATGCTTCCTCTCGCACCACTGCAACAGCCCCCTCAATGGCCCCAGTTGTGGACGGAGCTCTGCCTACGACTTCGATTCAACTTAGGTTGGCTGATGGAACCCGCATGGTTGGGCATTTCAATTACCACCATACTGTTGGCCAAATTCGTGCCTTCATTGATGCATCTAGGCCAGGCAGTCCTGGGAATTATCAGCTACAACTCATGGGTTTCCCTCCCAAGCTTCTTAGCGATCCAAGTCAAACAATAGAGCAAGCAGGTCTTGCAAACTCGGTAGTTCTTCAGAAGTTTTAGTCATCTTCAAAATGTGACTAACTACGAGGCTTTTGTCAAATAAAACGAATCTGTTCCAATTTAATAGAAGATACTGAATGTGTTTCTAGACGTAGGTTGATTTTCGTGAAACACGTAGTATAACCAAAAGATTACTCTTCTCTGTTGAAATATTTGTAAAGAATGCTTAAGGGTGTTAATTGTTGTTTTTTTTATATATATAAATTTTCTGCAGATGTTCTCCTCTGCTTTTACTCCCTGTAATAAGTAGTTCGTGTGCGTGTGTTTTTTTGGTAGTTAGTCCATGTGTGTTTAATGCTCGATTGAATGTGCGAAGTGCTGAGCTGAGATGTGGTTTTTCTGCTACCTGACATATTGACATACTACGAACTAGGCGTGCATTATTTTATATTTTTTTTACAAATAGACTAACATAATTTTCTTACAAATAAACTTGCATAATTTTCTATCCATAAATTATGTTTTTTCAAAAGAATAGTAAAAAGGAGTCAAGTTGGTTCTTTTTCTGTTTTTTGTTTTTGCACGCAAAAAGTGCTATTATGTTAGTTTGGGTGGAAATCGTGGAGTTTCTTATTGCCCGACTTCCTTTCCTCGTTATAGGGGTGTTAGAGAAGGTAATAACTAAATAGAATACATTTTAACAATTATTTTTGGGATAAATGTTATTACAATTTAAATTGTTTATGTTACAATAATAATCATTAATGACAAATGACAACTTTATCAAACAAGTGTTTCTTTTTCATCAACAAAAATAATGAAACTATAAATTTATCAAACAGTAGTGACTCGTCATCAACAAAAATAATTATGACAATATTATTACTCATTATTTTTTAAGGAGAAAAAAGAGTAATCACCTAAACTACTCCGAGGGCTAGAGGTGGCCATGCTCCCAATATTACACAAAGTTGGATTTACCTTCTCTCTCCCTCCCTCTCTTAAAGACATCTTGCCAAGGTTTTTTAAAAATAAAATAAAAACAACAAATCACAACCAAAAAGGCTTAAAAGAACTCTGGCGCAATCAGAATCAAATCATGTTACAACATTTGAATAAAAAGGTAGAGAGTAACTAGAGGACAAGCAAAAGAGACGGTTCAAGACTCCAAATTTCATAAAATTATGCAGAACTCTCATACTTTTTTCGAGCTAAATTTCTAATTCTATCAACCAAGAGAGATACCAAAGATCCAGAAGATGAAATTGAATTATTCTCTCCAGATTGATGAATTTGCAATTGAGTTGTTCAAAAATAGGTCTACACTGAAGCTCCGAGCTCCAAGAGCAGTGTGTGGTTAACAGCATTGGATGTAGGGCCAACGAACTGAATAGGGCCTGCAGTCAAATTTGAAGTTAAGAGAGAGTTCAGCAAGAACCATAGCTAGAAAGCTTTTTTCATTGTCTCATTAACGAAGACAAGCCACAAAATATCCCCATTTAACTACAACTCATGACTTTTTTAGTACAATAAGACAGTGGGGACTACTTTAGTAAAAGTCCAAGGACAATCATGCAGGAATTCAAACAATAACAGAAATTAAATTCACAACTAACCAGGGCTGATATAACGGTTCTTGAGAGCCCACTCATCCCGGAAGGATGCAAATTTCTTGAACGGTGCACCTGAATTAATCAGAAATTGCATAAACTAAGTTTCTATTTAATTCAAAATTATTGGATTATAAATCTAATAAAGTTATCATTACTGCCTCGTGAAAAAATATCAAACCTACTAGCACTAACAGGACAGTTATAAATAATTAGTAAAATATTTTTTACCTTCGAGCTCCACCATTGCCTTCTTGATCACAGGCTTGTATTTACCTTAAAAAAGCATTCAATTTTGAATTAAATAGTTCAGGACTTGAATTAAATGCTGGAACATCTTACATAGGTAAATAGAAAAATCTTATTATACTTGAAAGAAATCTTGCATAGTTTTCATAAACAGCTACTCCACTATGAAAAAGAATTCTTTTATATATTAGTAACACATTCAGTGTAAAGAAAAATGTGATAAAGAAGTGGTACATTACCATGTCTTCTCTCCACATCCATCAACGATGTTAATGCAGTTCCACCAGCAGTCCATTGCTCAACAGGTGCAGCCAAGTTCCCCACCTGCAGAGATATTATGAGAACCAAACGAAAAATTAGCCCCATGAATGAACCTTCTATCGTGTGTGTATATATACACATATATATATTAATTATTTTATAAATATTTTATCACAATAAGGAATGGAACATAGTGAAATTTGGAAAGATACAGACGGATGATATGAGTCCAGTTTTTCCGCTATGAAGGAGAGCTCCTGCAGCATAACCCAATGCATAGCAATACATTGCATCAAAGTTTGTTGGAAGACCACATCTTCCTTCATAACTGCATATGAAAGATCACACTAATGGTTAAAAATAATGACAACTTCAAGCTTTCACAACTTTTCTCATCATTATGTATACATGTAAACGTGAATGCTCCAAGGAATGAAGTTTGTAACGTACAGTCATCTATAATACACGAGCAAGCTACTATGCAAACTCAAATTCTAACTAGCACTAATAGAATTTATGTAGACTCAATTTCCAGTACCCAAAAAAGTGAGATTGTCCCCTGAATTGACCTTGGTAGCCACCTTCTTGCTTCCTCTTTTCCAACTCAGTTTCAGCCATTTGAATAAGCATTTTCTCTGTTTCTATTTTAGCAACCTAATAGAGATAAACACGTTTTAAAAAATGAATGGATGCCCAAAGAATCTCAAGAAAGGTGAAAATCAAGTTTTATTTAAAAATAAACCTGGACGTTTCCATGAGGATCTCTTTCAAGCATCAACTGCTCCTGGATTGCTTCAGGTAAAAAATCAAAGAGTTGGAGAGATTGTTCAGTGAGTTTCTTTTTCCATACTCCATCTTCATCTACAACCTCATCAGCTAGAATTTCATTCAATTCTGAAATAAGATGTTGCACCTGCAAACAGAAAGTTATGCTAAATTTAAGTCGATTAATCCAGTGAAATTGGAAGATGTGAAATGGCTATAAACACGACTTGGACTTGGTATCCTGAAATTCCAAGGGTTTTTAACAAGAATGCTCATGACATCAAGTTAAGTTTATATACACATCCTGTTAATCTTTGCAGTACGTAAAACAGAAATTTTCTGGACACGTAAAATCTTATGGGGCCCTTTCACTTTACTATTACATTTTAATTGTTTTACAAAGTGCATGTAGAGTCTTAAATTTCCCAATTATGATATCAGAAAAATGTACATGGTAACATTAGGAGTTAAGAAATACCTCAGGAATGAAATCAATAAGACCTTCAGGAATAAGTATGACACCGTAATTGTAACCAAGTTCAGCACGTTTGCAAATAATGTTCACAATATAATCTGTAACATTTTTCAATGTCTGCTTCTTTGCAGCAACCTGCAGCAATTAAACACTTTGTTATTTTTGTATAAATATCTTCTCTTTCTGACATTGATATATTAGCTTCGGCCAGAACACAGGAAAAGAGATGTATACCCTTCTAGAAGATATGGCGACACATACAGATATCTGAAATGGTACAATTAGCATTTAATTTACCTCTTCTCCAATGATTGTAATGTTTGGATGAGTTTGCAAAGCACACTCAAGGGTAATGTGTGAAGCTGCACGTCCCATAAGCCGCACAACTGTAAAGATACCAATAAATCATGTTTAGTTGTTGATGTATTGAACTTAGAAAGTGAACAAGTAGAAGAGAAAGGAGAACAAAGAGTTTCAGTAATTACAATGATAGTATTTTCCTGTCGACCGAGCATCAATCATGACATTTCCAATCATCTCTGCATATATCTGCATGATGTACATAGCAGTATACTGTCATACGATCACCTCATATACCATAAGACGGATGCATGAAGAAAGGCCTTATAATGTTCATTGCATAAAAAGTCAGAATTTAGAGTCCATAGAGTAAAATGAAATATGCATCAAATCCAGTCTAGCCAAGTAATGAGATAAGAACAAGGTATACCCACATAAAGCATAAAATGTCGTTTCTCTATTTTGAAAACAGAGAGAACTATATTAAGTATGGTTTATTTTGAAGAAAACGAAAACTTTATGAGCAATGCTCAGGAGAGACACAGAAAACAATTTCTTGAATTTTGAGTAACGACCACAAATGAAGCCAAAGCAAAATACACAAACAATTTAAAATTTTATTGGAAAGATTCTTCACATCTAACTTCAGCTTGACCTCACACATCATTTATGACTCTGATACATCTCAAGATCGTAACAAAAGCTAAAAGCAATCATGTCAATCATGCTCCTTACAGAAAGATAGAATTAACAAATTTGCATCTAACAGAGTCACCAATTTCTCCAAGTTAATAAGATCAAAGACAGATATCTCCTTTGTTATCCTATGTTCCATAGTATGGTGAATCTTTAGATCATGAAAGTAAAAAATGTATAGATATTAGTGATAAAAGGTTTATCCAAACTTGTGGTCACCTTGCAAGCAGTATCAAATCCAAAACTCGTTGGGACCTCTTTGCATTTTAGATCGCCATCAATGGTTTTTGGGCAGCCAATAACATGGGTTTTCAAATTCTTCCCCCTGGTTGAACATACAACAAAGAAAATATATGATGACAAAGAGTCTAGAACAATCACATATATACAATGGATATCTTTTTTTCATTATAAAGATAGGAGTATAATACAGGCCATACTTTCCTCACTCAAAAAGAATTTTTCAAAACAGCACACTTGTAGGGTACCTGAAGTTTTCAGCAAGAAGGCAGGCATTTGTGTTTGAGTCATCACCACCAATAACAAGGAGCCCATCCAAATCAAGTTTTAGCGCCGTTTCTTGAGCTTGCTTAAACTGGAAATCATAACCACTTCAGTTTGACTAGTCAATGCATATGCATACTTGAATTAAAAAATCCATGGTGGAGCAAACCATCACCTGTTCGGGAGTTTCAATCTTGTCTCTTCCACTACAAATCATATCAAAACCACCCTGTGGAAAGAGATTTCCCAAATATCAGACATCATACTATGCACATAAATGAGCTTATATGCCTAAGAATTAAGATATGAATAATACCTACTATATCAAAAGTAATTTTGCATTACATTTATAGACATGCATGGGCACTCCAGTTACATAGAGATCATATTCATTTAGAATAGCACTTGTTAACTCTTCAAATCCTCAGGTATGTATAAACAGACACATCTATCTCTTTACAATGAGTTTGTTGGCAACCACTTAAAGATGAATGATTTACATAAGGAAAAACCTTGAATTATAACAATAACCTTCACAATGAAATGAATTATAACGATCTTAAAATAGAGTGCAATCCTATTGTCTTACCTGGTTTCTGTACGGGTAAATATACTCCGATGTCAGTTCTACATACTTGCACTTCATGATCCCAGCAGGACCACCCCTGAATCCATATAAAGTGCTACCTTTAGCACGGTCCTGCACGTAATCTACCAAAGCAAAAATTGAACTCATCAATAATATACCAAAAGATTCACAACAAAATCTAACTGATCTGGAAACTAAGATCCCTACCAAAAATCCCTGAGATCACATTGTGCCCTCCAGGTGCTTGACCTCCAGACAAAACGACACCTATCTTCAGCTTCTTGTTGGCATCGAGCGTATCGGCATCATTTGGAACTAACACTGCAGATGGCTGACCGAATACATTGGGAAACAGCTTTGCGATCTCATCTGAAGTTCGCATCACAAGTTCACAACTCATATCAAAACAAATCAAATAAAAAAAACTACTCAATTTACTATTCGATCGTACGAAGCAACACGGAATGAAAGGAGGAAAAATAATTGCAACAACAGATCTCATCAAACAAAAATGAACTAAATGAATCCAATTTCCTCTGTTCTTCAAACTAATTCATAAGTTCTCAAACAACATCGAAAAGAACAAATACCAAATTATGATTGAAGAAAACTCGTAGATCGGTTAGATACTGAGAAAAGAAAATGACCTGGATTGCCCGAAGCAGAGCTACGAGGGCCATCGACGATCTTGAAAGGGTTTTTTAGAACGGAGGGGAGGGGGAGAGAGTGGTCGATGCGACTGGACTGAACCTCGCTGTACACAGAAGCCGGACGGCCGGTCCGAGCAGATTTTCCGGTGGCGATATCGCCGTTAGAGACCAAAGCAGGAGCCATTTAAAAGACTGTAACTTGCACACGAACTCTGGTCTCTCTCCCACTGCAAAGAAATCTCACAGTTGTAGGTAGAGTAAGAGTGACTGAATCTTTCGAAAGGTCTTAGCATGTGGACTGCGTGAGTTTTATATATGAAGGTTTGAAAAAGGATAAGAATGACATTTGGACTGAGTCTACGCCGTGAAACGGTGAAAGTAATGGAGGGTAGTTTGGAACATGCAGTATAACTTCGAACTGTAGAGCCAAATGGAGGTTTAGAGTTGGCTAAATAATGTGGTGCGTACGAATACATTGTGGTCAGAGCGGCAGTAGATCATGAGCAGTTTGGTGTGAAGTTCTTAATGCCTACCTAATCTTCATTTGGATTAGTGAGCTGAGCCCAAAAGTGCACGCAAGAGGCATATTCCTAACCCTTTTTTTTTTATTTTCTAATTAGGCATATTCCGAACTTGTAATCCATAAAAAATTAGTAAGAACACATGAATTTATACAAATTTTTCATACTATAACACGTGTTATTACTATTTATTATTTCAAAAATAAATTATTTTTTTAATTTTTATATAATTTTAATACATTACATAATAAAAATATATGAATATAAATGTATGTGATATTAATATTTTTTATTTATGACATGGATTAAACTTTAAATCAATTAATTTTATGAATAATGATATATGTATCCGTTCTTATATGTATAAACGCATATAATTACTCATTGTAATTATAATATACGTGATCATTCATTATTGTTTAAAAAATCAATTATTTTTTCAATCATTAAATAATTTTAACACGTGATATAATATAAATTTATATGATATTAATATTTTTTTTATTCTATTTATTATGCGTATCAAACTTCAAAGCAATTAATTTTATGAGTAATGTTATATATGTTAAGTTATATACATTAAATGACATGTCAATGTTGAATTGTATATTAAATTAAAAATGTATTGAAGTAATTGTGATACCACTAATTAATCATGATTAATTATATTATAATATATAAAGTAAGTCATATTTCAAATTAAAATAAATTTAAAGCATTTTTAATAATTTTCATGTATAGAATTATAAATGGTTGGAATTTAAAACAAGAAAAATTGAGATTAAATTTCTTTTGGTTGGTTTTACTTATAATAATGTGTAATAGAAATAAAAGATTTTTTAAAATGAATTCTTAGTGAAATAGTAATTATGTTTAATATATTGGTTGAAATAAAAAATATAAATTAGTAAATTAAAAGAGAAAAAAATTAAAAATAAAAAACATAAAAAATGAAAGTTTTATCATGATTTTTATACTCTTATTTTAGTTGTTTATTTATCTTTAAAAGATAAATTATGGATCATATTTATATATCTTATTTATAATATGTTGTTCAGATTTATTTATTATTTTTGTTCGTTGTTATTATTATTATATGAATAAATTTAACTACTGTTTATGTTACATATATTTGTTTGTGTTAAGATAAAATAATTATTTGATGAATAAAATTTTATATTTAAAATATAAAATTATTTGTCGGCTTAATAACATATTATGAGTGGGTAAGATGTTAAAATATTTAAGAGGAAAAGGGGTAAAATAAGATAAGGATAAAAAATTACAAGAAAAAAGGGAAAAATAAACATAAAAAAATAGTAACTTTAGAGTATGAAAATATTTTTCGATCCACACGTGGCTTAATGACATATTGTTAGTGGGTAAGATGTTAAAATATTTAAAAGAAAAAAAACAGTGGATATAAATGATGGTTTTTTATGTTAATATTATTTTTTAAAAAAATAATTATTCTATGTAATTGTAATGCACAATAATTTGTTTAAACATATTTAGATTACATGTTATTTGATGCATAAAAAATTGGTTGTCAAATTTTGTATAATTTATAATAACTCATAGGTGTATGAATTATTTCATAAAAAACAACAAGTATATTCTCGAGGTTGATTTAAGAAAAAATTACGTGTTTTAAATAATTCAATAAAATTTTTAAAAACAAACACAAAAATAAACCTAAACATGTTGTGATAATATTTGGTTTTAAAAATTTTAATTTAATAATAAAAAGGATAAAAGAAAGATTGATTCACACAAATTACAGAAAAATATGCAATTAATAAATCAATGGAGAGTTTAATGAAATATTTAAGGAGTTGACTATGTTTGGTAGAATTAATTAGGTTAATGAAAAATATAAATCTAGATTATTGATTATCCTTTATGTGTATAAATAATGCCTTTGAGTCACTATTTATTATTAATTAAATCACTTAATGTTTTTGATCTGATTATTAATTAATTTAATTAAATTATGTTTATTATTTAAGAAATTAACAAATTATTTAACTTGATACATTTGGTCGGAATGATAATTTAAACTCATATTCAAGTTATCTAAATTATATCTAGATTAATGTATCTGAAACTTAATTTTTATATTTTAAATCTATTATAAAAAAAATATTATCAATATATTTTTCAATAATAAATTTTGTAGAAATATTGAAATTAAAAATCATATGTGTTTAATAATTATTAAAAATATTCGCTTAAATAATCTACATAAATATATCAATATTACTAAAATTTCATTATAACAATCAGTAAAACATATTAAAAATAATAAATGATTAATAATTTATTTACAACAAATTCAAGAAATACAACATTGTTTATTGAAAAAAAAATATATAAATATAAATTAGATTTATATTAAAAAGATATATAGATGAATTAGTCCTCCTTCACGAAAGAGGTATTAATATTCACAATATTCTCTAGTTACAACAATAGTTTTATATAGATTGATCTAGAATAACTCTATTTTATTGCCTCTTATTTGTGATAATCTAACCTAAATTGTATATAAAATGAAAACTAAAGAATAAATTTTTATTAGAAAATTGATACTCAACTCAATTTTTGGTATATGTTACAAGAGAATTTGAGTCCTATTTATAGCTAAGGAAAGAGAGAAAAAAGTAGATCATGAAAGAAAATTTTTCGCATTTCGTAGTATATATTTTTTCACTATCGTAGCCTATGTCTTATTTGGTATGTGTTAAATTAAATCCAAGAAGATCACGTTACGACCTACAATTATCCACCATCGTGGACCGCGTTGCTTTTCTTCACTTTCTTTTTTACCCCCTTAAAATTAGTTAGAACACATGTAAAGTTTACATGTGTTATTTCTTTTATTATTATAAATTAAAAATGATTGTTTTACTCATATTTCTTCAAATATTTATCATTTTAATTAATTTAAAGTTAAAAATACTTGAAAACAATAGAAAATTCACGTGATTTTAAAAATAAATATTTATTTTAAATAATAATAAAATTATATAAATTTAAATTTATTTTTAACATTAAGTGTAAATAAATCACGTAATATTAGTGCTTCTAAAGTATTTATCATTATCGACAAAAATATATCATTATTATGTTAGGGTTTTGCTCTTTTTATTATTTAATATGATTTCGCATGCATCAAGTGAGATGTTATTCATTATTCTTAATTGATATATTGGTTAAGAATTTGATATATTTGATACAACTTCATTATTCCTCGTGTTATATATCGTGATAGCAGAATGAGCTGGAGTGATATCTCAATCTATGGCATAATTAAAGGCAAGAAATCAATCATGAAATTTTTTGAAACATTAAAAGAGGCAAATGTATAGAGATCGAGATAATGAAATTTTGGTTTAAACAAAAAAGAAAAGATATTATCAGAGTTAGGTGATCAGTTGTGGCTTTAACACGATGCTTCTTTATTATCCTAACCAAACTTATTAATTGTTAATGTAAAATTGAGATAACAAAGATACATATGATGATAATAGTGCGAGAATTGAAAGAAGTAGTTACATCGGGATCTAGACGGGAAGAAAATAATTTTGATTCAGACGAAACCATCGCCCTTGACCTCCATTATTCCAAAATTGATCCAAGAAGCAAAGATAAAACCATAATGGTTTGAGAAGAAAGGAAGATCGAGGGAAACTAGAAGGGAGATTGAAATCATGGATTAAATTAGGAGAGATTTGCGAGGGGAACTAGTTTGATTACAAACTAGGTGACTATTTTAAATTCATATTAAGAATATAATCATATCATTTTACATATATATATATATATATATAGCTAGTTTGAATCTCCCTTTTCCCAATGATGTTGAAACTTATCATGATTTTTAAGGAAAAAACTTGATGTAAATACCATCATCTTTAGCAATCCAAAAATAGGTGACTGACTACTTTTGCATCTGTAATGAAGCCAAATGGTTTTACTTTCTTGCCAAAACACATTAAAGTGAACATGATTTTTGGCCTATGTAAGGATTATGAGTGTTGGTTATTTTCGTGGACAAAATATTTATCTGTAAATTTGTTTTTAGGCCTACTATCAAGTCTATCAAGAAAAACCAAACAAATGTTCGAGTTTCAGATAATTGTACTTCAGATATATCTTTGATAACTATGACACATATGATTATATTTATGCATTTAATAACACATGCTTATAAATCTAAAATTATTTTTAATTCTAAAATACGAAATAAGATATGCTAAAAGATATTAGATAAGATATACTCTAAAATAAGATATGCTAAAAGATATTAGATAAGATATACTTTAAATTATATTTGAAATCCTTATCATAAAAGATAGCATAAAATCTATTTTAAAAAAAATCTATTTTATATAAGTGTTATCTTAATTAATGAGTAATATTAATCCTATTTGTAATAGAAAATATATTTATTAATCATATATGAGTTATCTTAATTAATGAGTAATATTAATCTTATTTGTAATATAAAAGATATTTATCAATCATATATGAGTTATCTTAATTAATACGTATTATTAATCCTATTTGTAATAGAAAAGATATCTATCAATTACATAAGATTAAGAGTTTTAATTTTTTCTATAAATAAAACTCATTACTCATTGTTTCAAAAAACTATACAGGAGCATTATTCTAATATTCTTAATTTCTCTCTTGTTTTACAAATATAAGATTATAATTCTTTAGGCTTCTTTATTTAGTTAATCTATCAAATATTGGTGATTATGTTTGATTCATTAATAAGCCTGGTTATTTTATTGATATTATGTTCTTATAGTTTCTTCTTTATTTTTGTTCTTAAATTGTTAGATCAAATAATTATTTTTGTCATATCATAATTATTTGATTTGATTATTAATCTTTAAAGAAACTATTTTTATTGAACTTATATTTGATCTTTTTGGTCTAGAATTTGCTAGTTGATTTAATTTAAATGACATATGTTTTGAATAATCTAGTTAGGATTATTCATTATTAAATTTGTTCTAGAATACACACGGGCACTTGTGTTTTTATGCTAACTATTTTGCAGTTACTTCAGGAACATATCTGATTGGTGGAAAGCTTATTAGAACGTTGATCTGGAAACTGCTCACGCTAATATTGAAAACCATGAAAACAGAACAAGGGCTCGTAAGTAAAGTACATTGGGACAATATCCTAGGGAGGGTAAATAAGACCGAGTTTGTACTTGAATATTTGATTTTTATAGTGGAAAGTTAGGTGGTCTGGTAGACCGGTGGTTTTCCTCTTAGGTCATGGTTGTAGCATAGGTTGTTTCCACCTAAAAATATCGTGTGTTATTATTTTATTTCTGCACTTATTTTACATATAATTGCATGCCGATTGAATTAGTAAAATTAAATTATAAATTATTAAAAATTAAAAATAACTTATTCATTCCCTCTAAGCCATAATTTATAAATTATTTATATAACAACAGTATAGTTCTACCAAAATAATTTTGTATGAAGCTCCAACTCGTGAAATCTTCAGACTTTGAGATTATGTATTCCAAGACAATTATCATTTGATTTGCACTGAACCATCAATTTTTTTGCTTAATTACCACTTAATGAATTAACCACGTGTACGTACGTGATATTTCTTCACCAAAAGTCCGAAATCATTCGAAGGACTAACAAAATTTTCCTCGCAATTTGCAAATGGGTTACCAACTAGGAGACCCACTTTGTAAATGAAAGCTCTCATTCTCATTGTTGTTAACTGCTATCAACAAATTAACCTATATATAGCTATATTATTGCATGTATTCAGGAGAAATTATTGATGTAGTATTTCAGGCTAACGAGGTGAACGATAACTCCAATGACCTTTGTTAAAAAACATAAGTGTTCCTTAATTACTTTTTTAAAATAATAATTATAAAATTAATGGAAAGTATCGTACCACTTGCTCTAAAACCAATGTATAATTTCTATTGTATTTGGTCGGTTGTGCATGCCACTTATTGCTCTTTCTTATTGAAACTAGGAACATTATTATTGTCCATATATAAGACTATTTTTAAGTTATAATATCAAATAGATGGCTCTTTTTGTGGACATTTTTTTTAATGAATAAAGCCCCCTTAAACATGCTAATAAGATTACTCAAGTTATTTTGTATGTTTTTTTTTCTCTGCTAATACATTTTCTTTAAGTTAAAATTTTCTATTGAATGAACACTACTACAAAAATAAGTATTAAAGTCAACGCTGAATCGACTTTAAATAAAATGATTTAAAATTTAAAGTCGGTTAAATGCGATAACTGATTTTACATTTAAAGTTGGTTCACGCGATGAACTGACTTTAAATTTTTAATTTTTTTTTACAAAATTTATTCATTTTCTATTATACTAAAATTAAAACTTGTATTCGATCACTAAATAATAGCAGAAAAAAATATGTTTAACAAATAATTTAAATAATACAAATAATTGAAAAATAAAATATTAATTAATAGTAGAAAAATTACCATGATGTTATTTTATGTTATTCAAAATTATCATATTTTTCTCCTGATATTATAATACAAACCTATATATATAATATAAAAAATTATATATATAAATAATAACACAAAATAACAAAAAAATATTAATAATAAGTGCGTATGATTAATAGAAATACTTACAAGAGTAAATGAAGTGACAAAATAAAAGAAATGAAGAAAAAATGGTGTTTTATAAGTGAGAAATAGGTATAATTTTTTTGAGTATTTTACTAAAAAATAGAGGATCTAAAATATTAGTTAGAGAGGAAGAAAGTCCACTAATCGGCATTGGAATTGGTGATTGTAGGTGGTCAGAAAATGAGAAAGAGTAGAGGAAAAGTAGAAAACGTTTTGAGTTTTTGAGAATTATGCAGCGCTTGAAATAATTTATGTTTAGAAAAGAAAGAAGATAAAAAAATTTATCCACGTAACGTAGCGTCGATTGACACTTGAAACCAATGTTACGTCCTACGTGAATATCGTCGGTTCTAAGTACGAAGAGGAAACTTTGGTTGAGTGCTTGCTATGCAAATCTTTTTTTTATAAGTTAACTTGAATCCTTTTTTACTATTCTTATTAGTATAAAAAATACAATCGATATGTTTATATTAAAATAAGATTAGTATTACGAGTTATGTTAACTTATTTCTTTTTCTTTCTTTTTTTAAATAACAAATCCGTTAATAATTTACTTCTATTTCAAAATTACGATGAAACAAATCAAACAAAATTAGAAAAATAATGCTAAAAACATTCAATTTACATTCATATTTCAACTATTAAATGCCACGTCACACCATGTTAAAAAAATTGCAATGAAGCATATAATGGTTAGTTGAGTTCAGATTACAAAGATAATATCGACATACATGCATGTTTCTATTCATTTTTGTTTTAATGAGAATCCGAGGCTGTTAAAATGTTTTTAATAACTAATAGAAAATGGAAAGTGCAATTAATAGCGTATCTCTTTTATTAAGTTATAGAGTCAAAGTGGATTAATTATTTATTTATTTACTCAAACGGTGCATGCTCTTCTTTCTTTACTTCGAGGAAAAAACAAAGAGGAATATAAATATAATGAGTTGACAACAAATTATTAATAGTTTTTAAGATTTGCGTAATTCTTTAAAATATATATTTTATTCACCTAATTTTTAAATATGTTCAATATTTTATCAAAATATATACTTTAATTTCATATTTTTTGAGATATACATCTAAGATCTTCTATTTTTTAAAGTTTTTATCTATTTCAAATAGTCTTTTTTTTTCATATGGTAAATTTAAAATTTTGAAAAATAAAATATAAAAAATAATTCTTTTAAATATATATTAAAAATTTGACTTTTAAAATGCAAAAAAGTAAAAAACAAAAAATTAGTTACTAATTTTTTAATACAGAAGTTAAAAAGAAAATGAAAAAAATTTAACCTTTCGAAAAAAAAAATATTTGTAATAGATTGAAACTTTAAAAAAATTAGAAACATACTTTAAAAGATATAGGATAAAAGTTTAGATAATTAAAGTTTACATTTTAAAAATTACATAAGTTGTATATACCTTGACCTAAATTATTAACTTTGTTGCACAATTATTACTAGTTTTTTTATTACAATTTTACTTCAATTATATTCAACGCTACAATCCTACCACCATCCTTCGTGTCATTGAGGTAAGTTGTGCATTGAGTTTGAAACACTCAGAATCAGAGTACATAATATATTTCATAAATTTAGAAAGAAAAGATGTATTTATTAAATTTTAACCAACTACTATCATACTATGAGCATAATAGAAAGGGTGAGGATATTGTAAATATTTCAAATATTCCTTGACAACTCTATATCAATGTTTTATGTTTATAATAATATTTGTATTCCATTCCTTTGTATTACTACATTTATTTTATTACTCAAACACTATGTTTACTTATAGGGGAGGGGATTTGATTGCTCAAGGTGTCAACAGCAAGCTGCCCTCCTTTATCAATACAAACACACTGCCAGCATCTACCCTTGAAATCCTTAGGTCTTCATCAAGGTACGTCGTTAGCAACCATGATTCGGCATTGTTGTTCAAGATAGAAAACTTCAACGGTGGTTGGCTGGAAATGGCCTTTGCAACTGATGATGCAGTATCTTGTATGGAGGTGATGAGTCCCTTGAAGGGTGTGAGATCAATCTTTTGTCCCAGAAAGTTCACATTTTCTGGTATTTCTAATGAGTCAATTAGTTGAGGAGTTCCTATAACACCTTCTACAAACTTAATCTGGATAAATAAAAAAGAAAGGAGTTTGGTTAGAGCTGAATTCTTAAACCTCTCTACACTGCAAAACAAATTTATTTGTTTCAAATTGAAACCATGGCTCCTTTTCTCTATTGGGTAAATGTATTTCTTAATAAAAGTTGTGATTTCCTTTCAAGTTATTATTTTAATGTTCATTCATATCCAATTTCGTACTTTCATTTATTCTTCGCACAATTCTATAAAAAAATTCTTAACCTCCCAATTCGTTATCAACCATAATACATATTGATAAGAAGAAACTTAAGATAATAAATTGGTAAGTTGGAACTTTTAGTGAGAAATAAAACTTTTGCGTTATGTTTTGAGAAAAGTGATAGTGACATTGTGAAGAAAACAATAGAAAACTGTATAATGTATTATCAATTTTTTTGCCATATACCATCTTGTTTACATCAGAAGTAAAGAATTGCCCATAGACTTTCAGCAAAAGAAGTTACTAATCAAGAAGAAACAGGTAGATTAAAGAAATAAACCTGAACACGCTTTGGACTTCGTACTTCAAATTTGGCACTGGTGCTAACTGAAGTTGTGGCAAGCGGCCCAGCAAACTGAACAGAGTTCTGAACTGTGAAATTCTCTGAGTCAATTGTTTGTGATATCTCCTCTACCTTTACGAATGGTAGGGAGCCTTTTGACAACAATGGAAATAAACCTGAAAAGGATGTGTACCTGCAATAATAAGCTAAAAATCAAAATCATTGTGGAAATAGACCAGGCACATGAGAAAGAAGTTTATCCCACTAGGGATGGCAGGTTGACCCCCCACAGGTATGGTAGTTCAGGTTGGTTTGGTCAGATTGGTTTGAGTCACAAACGGTTCATTGCATGCCACATTATTTGTAATACCGGCTCGGGTCACCAACCTGCGTGTAAATCGAACCGAACCAAAAACTATTTAAATACTTTAGTTCAATTTTCTCCACGGGTCAGTTCGGTCCAACTCAAATCCCTAGTCCCATCATATACATTGGATTGTTGCAATTCATTTTTTGACAATTGTATATGTGTTTTATGCAATCACTTGCGCATATCTTATATGCAGTTGAACTAAATCCTATGGAAGATAAGCCTCCAGCTAATCTGGCATGATATCTGTTTTTCTTTTATTTTTTTTCATTGATTTCTCTACTAGGTAGACAGCATTTTTTTTTTTGAGGTCAGAAGATAGGCAGCATTTACAAGAAATTCATAGCACAGTTTATTTTTCAAGAATAGACACTATGCTAGCTATGACTTTACAGCAATTAAATGTCTCAATTTCTCTCTCTCTCTCTCTCTCTCTCTCTCTATGAAACAACTGGAGCAGATTAACAAAAGAGAGAAGGCCAGAACTAATAGTAAAAGTGTAAAGCATATAATTCAACTAAATTACTCTGACAGTTTTGATACACTAGCAAAAGAAAATAAAGGACTCTGACATAGACCACTAAGAAATACAACCAAAAATGGCAGCCCCGCCTAGTGCAATACAGCATGTTAATGTTTGGCCGATTTCAGCAATAGCAGTTTCACACAGTGTATACAACTCAGAACTTAGGTCACACTTATGGTTTTCTCCCATTTTATACCAGTTAGCTATTAGTATACAATACACGTGTCATAACAGTCATAACAAACTCTATAGACTCTACAAACCATCTAACATATCATATGATCTAACCATTAGACTCAAGGCCATATTCTCATGTTAATGTTTGGCCATTTTCAGCAATCATAGCTTCACACAGTGTATACAGCTCAGAAGTTAGGTCACGTTTCTGGGTTTTCTCCTATTAGACTCACTGGCCATATTCACATGTTTATGTTTGGCCATTATCAGCAATCATAGATTCACAAAGTGCATGCAGCAGAAGTTAAATATGAAGAACATGCAAACACAATTTTTTCACCGAGGCTCCTACGAGACTCAAGGCCAATATTGTACATGATTTTTGGCCTCTATTTCACACCAAAAGGCAAAAGCTTAAAAAAAAAAAACAAACAATTAGTCTCCTAACTTTTGTAAATTTCACATTTTGTCCCCCAAACATTTTTTCATTAGATTTGATCCCTAAATTTTTAATTTTCACAAATTTGATCTAAAAGGAACTAAATGTGTTAAACTTAAAAAGTCAAGTGACTACATCATAAGAAGAAAAAAAAAAATTTTACAACGTTAAATCTTATTACTATATTAAAATTTTAAAAATTATAGTCAAAATAGTTATATAATTCTTTGATAATGACACTTTAGTTCTGCTTCTTATAAATAGGATTGATGAAGTACAATAATTTTTAGACAAATATGTCATAGAAATCCCTTAGATTAGGTGTTGTTTAGTCCCTTAAGTTAAAAACTGTCATTTAATCTCTTAGTTTTACAAAAATGACAAATGAAAAACAAATCATATTATTTTAATGATTTTTTTCTTAAAATATTATTATTTTTCTTTCAAGTGATTAAACAAGATTAAAATACGAGTATTTAATAAAGTTAAAGACACAATTAATATAAAAAAATTCTCAAAATATTTGTTTCTTAATATTTGTTAATTGCTACTTAAAATGATTTCATATTAAATTATTTTTATCATCGATAAAAACTCGTGATTTAATGGCGTTTTAATTAATTGACAAAAAATAATAATATTTCAAATGAAAAATTATTAAATTAATATAATTTTTTTTACAAAATTAAAGGACTAAATGATATCGTTTCTAATATGATGGATTAAACAACTCAAATGACCTAGTTTAATGAACTTTTGTGTCATCTCACCCTAATTTTTAAGTATAATCAATTCATTCTAATTTTTTTAAAATGAAACTTTTTCAAAAGTAAAAATCAAATTCTCTTAAAAAAAATGGATGGACAACAACACAAGTCTCTTAGTTATATTAACAAAAACAATTTAGTCTTTTTATTTCAAAAAAGTGATAATACAAGGACAAATGACTAATTATTTTATTTTGTTTTTATTTTTTCTCATATTGTTTAAATTGTTATTTAAATATTACTTTTATAGATTGTTTTTAGTATTAAAGAATAATAACTAAAATAAAATAAAAATAAAAAAGTTTATAATTTGATTAATTATCCTCGTGTTGTCACTTTTTTTATGAAAAAAAGACTAAGCTATTATAAAAATAACAAAGTGATTAAACTATTCTAATTGATATAACTAAAAGATCCTAGGTGCATTTTCCCCTAAAAATAACTTAATATTACTCTTATAAACAATATTAAAAACTCAAAAAATTTATTCTCTTTGTTTCTAAATAAAAACAGTTTTTCTCTCCTTTTAAGTTTTTAATAAATTTTCTATAATGTATAAGCAACATGAAATATTCAATTTTAAAAGATTAATTTCAAAGAAAGATACTCATACAATTTATAAACATTACACTAATATTCTTTTTAATCAATGTGGAATCTTGGGTGTATTTGTTCCTAAAAATAACATAACAATATACTTATAAATAACATTAAAAACTCAAAAAATTTATTTTCTTCGTTCCCAAATATAGTTTCTCTCTCCTTTAAGTCTCCTAGAAACCTAAAAGGTTAACCTTAAAGAAAGATAAATCTTATACAACTTATAAACAATACAATAGTATTTTTTTAATCAATGTGAAATCCTGGATGCATTTGTCCCTAAAAATAACATAATAATACTCTTATAAACAACATTAAGAATTTAAGAATTTTATTCTCTTCGTTCCCAAATAAAAATAGTCTTTCTCTCCTTTAAGTCTTCTATAAATTTTGTATAGTGTATAAGCAATATGAAACACTCAATCCTAAAGAGTTAACCTTAAAAGAGTGTAAGTCTCGTACTATTTATAAACATTACATTAATATTTGTTTAATTAATGTAAGATACTCTTTTTATATATTAATATTTATGTTCAAAGTGTGGATCGTTTGATATAATACTTTATATTTTTAACCTATTTTTATATATTTTAATTTTATCTGAAGTACTTATCTTTCTATTTTTTTCCAAGGCCCAATTGTTTTTTTAGTACGAGGCCCATTAATTTTTTCTTGATCCATTGATCATTGAAGTTATAAAATTATATAAATTTTATATAGTATATATGTACAATAAGACACTCAATTATAAAAAATTAATCTCAAAAAAATGTATATCTTATACTACTTATAACACTACATTAATATATATCTTAATCAATGTATACTCTTTTTATACACTAATATCTCCTCTAATCCTTTTCGCTTCTGGGTCTCTCTTTCTCACTCATCAAAACAAAAATTTTTAAATTCTCTACCTCTTATAATTCTATCAACTTAAAAATATATTAGATTAAAGTCTCATTATTGAAGAGTTATAAGACAATTTCTTTACTCCCAAAATTTCAATATAATTTTTACTTTTACACTAAAATAACTAAATTTGGGAAGTTATGGAACAAATCTTAGGAAAAAATAAAGGTAACAAAGTGTAAAATCCAAGAAAGTAAGAGATGACGTGTTGTTCAATTGAAAAAAAAACAAGTAAAAGAATCCTTCTAATCAATGTAGAAAAATTTATTAAACATATTGAATATATAATTTTCAGTAATATAATATGTTTAGTCGTAAAATAAAATCGTCTTATATAAAATAAAAATTATAGAATTATGTATAAATTTAAACAATAATAAATGTGGATTTAAAATGTACTGAACACTTTACTTAACCTGTCTATAATTTTAATTTTAAAATTATATATCTTAAGTTTTTATTTTATCTTAAATTAATTTTTTTGAAATATATTTTTAAAAAAATAATATTAATTTAATTATAAATTTTTTTTTAAAATAAGTTATCACATGTAATTATAATATAATTTAATATAATTTAATTTAATATAATTATAATCAAGAATAATCAAATATATCCTAAAATCCACGACCAAAAATCATATTGAGAAGATGCAAGTTCTTGATAGCTACTTGTCTACACGTGACGGAAAAACAAAGAAAGAAACAAAGAAGAATATACTTTGAAAGCTATCCTTTTAAAATATTCAGTTTAGTATGATTTAAATTCTCTTTGTTTTTTTATACTTATTTTTTTTATTTTTATCTCAATATTTTATTTTATATTCAGCAAATTAATTTATGATTATTAATATATTATATTATTAAAATTATTTCAACTTAAAATTATATATATATATAAATTAGGGAGAGAATATTAACTCGTGTCGGACCATGTTCATGTTTCGTGAGATTTAAGATGAACAAAAAAAAATTCAGTCGAAATTCTTATACTTGCGGACAAAACATTTTATAATTATCGCCTCCCAAATAATTAATGAAGTAAAACAGAATTTGGGGTTTGTTTTCTCAACAACCAAACATAGAACTTACACTAGAATCCATTTGCCATTGAGCAAAGCTAATGCATCCGTGGGAGCGGGAGTGGGGTTACTGGCCTCCAATTGGGCTATAAGCTCCACAATCTGGGCCTGCATTTCACTAGTAGCTCTCAATCCTCGATCAGTTCCATACAACGAATCCACCAACGCTTTCTTCAGCTTCTCTATCTCGGCCAAGTCTTCCGGCTTTTCGGTCTTTTCTTCGAGCGGATCCTCAGCAACAGCCACCGCTGGTCCATCTGTACCCGAACTAACTGGTTCACCATTTTCTGGGCTACACGCATCCTCGATCGTACACCGAAGTCGAAACACCGGTCTCATCCAGTTTAATTCCCGGGCTGAAAGTTTCGGTCCCTCGATCAAACTCAACCCAAATCCGGAAGGGTTAACCGGAACTGAGGTCCTTGTTTGATTACGTGGCTGTGTTAGAGGAAGATATTTGAATGGGAAGTGGTTTAGCTGAGAAACTGTAGCCATATTTCGTTCAGAGAGAAGCCTGAATTCAAAGTTGTCCTAAAACTTACAAAGAACCATGATACTTATAAATACTCTATTTTGCAATGTCACGATTAAGAAGAAAAAAATTCAATTATTTTAATTATAACATTACAAAAAATTAATACTTATTAGTCTACGGGTAGTTTGAAAATACAGTTTTACCACCAGGAGTCTTTGATTTTTGAGCTTGAATGTGAGGATAAAGTAGAGAAAGAGGGTTTTGAAAGAGGACGGGATCTACAGAATCCTCATCGTGTGGGTGCGCAAGACACGTGAAACGTGGACATGGATAGGACGTGAACAATACGAATAGATTTCGAAGGCCATGTGGAAGAATTGAAAGATGTTTTTTGTCTGAGACAAACTCAACCTATTTTTTGTGTGGATAACGTGACCACAAGTTTATTAGTTTTTGCAATCTTATATTTTATTTTATTATTTATTAAATGAGATAATATAAATTTATTATTTTTTTAAATAAATATTAAAATTTATTTAAAAGATTTAAATTAAATTTTCAAAAATAAAATTATTATTTTGTTTTATCAAAAATAATAAAAATTAATATTTAAAAAATTATTTTTCAAAATTGAAAATTAAATACTAAAAAGATATAGTTGAAACTATTTGGTATAAAAAAAATGAATTACAATGTAGTTGAGAATAACAAATAATTCTTTAAAAAAATTTATTTTTTTCTACAAAATATTAATTTTGTCCTTTTATGTGATGGGAAAGAGGCAATACCTCTAGAATCTTGTTTCATGCTATTAACAAGGAATGAGTTACGTGATGTTTTCAGTAAGTTCTTCCACAAACATAACTCGAATGAATGTGAGTATTTGAAACCATTTTTGTACAGTTTGCTTTAGTGCCTTCTTTTATTTTTCTTGGATAACGATTTTAAATTTATATTTAAATAATTATTTTTGATTTTTTTTCTTTTTTTTACTCACCGATATGTTTGATATGATTTTTATAAGAAGAAAAAAACAAAAAATACTTTTTTTTAAAAGAAATAACAGACAAGGTTGTTGATAAACATTCATAATGATCAATTTCCAATATATAGGAAGCTTATTAACGGGTATATCCCCATGAAAACCAGAGTTAGACGACAACTAAATAAAATTATGAGCTATTAAGTAATATAAAATTATGAGCTATATATAGTATTAAGTAATAAATATTTTGATAAAGAAATGAGGAGAGAATATAAGAATAAAATGAGAAAATAATGAATTAGTTAAATATTATTGGTTTTTTTATTAACTATATATACACCTAAAATTTTAAAGTAATAATAATTAACTAATATTATTTCCTTAGAACCATGCAACGATAAAGTGATTCCATTAATATTAATGCTTTGTTAATGATGGCAAATGATGAAGATCCCATTTGACTCAACGACTATTAGAATGTAGTAATAATTGAGTTATTCATTTTATTATCGTCCTCGGCTGGGCTCTTAAAGTTTGGGGAGTGAAATAAGTTAAACTCCCATCTTGACTCAAAAGTTCTTTGATATCTTTTTGTTAGGCATATATGTTGTTTCTAGGTTGTAAGATATATGTTTGTATAGTAACTAACTCAGTAAAAAGTATAAGACATATCGAAATATCTATGTAGGATCTAATAAATTTCGACGTTGATGTACAAATTAGTTTTTAATTAATAGGATAATCATACCTTGATACGTGTTTATTTCGTTGTCCTAAGTCTCGAACTCAGAACATAACATTTAGATTTTGAAAAACAAATTAATATCATTTAAATTAATAATTTATTAAGATAAAAAAAATTGGTATTAAGAAAAGCATTGGCAAATTTTTTAACTTACGAAATATCATAATAAGTTCAATCTTTATAGTGTGTTTATGTTTTTTTTCAACAATTTCATTTTTTTCGAGTCTACCTCGAGAAGATAATTGATAAATTGTATTACATTTATCAAATTCGCTTTTGAAAATATTTATAATAAATTCACCTACTTTATCACTTTAAAAAATTTCAAATTTTTTTAACAAATTGGTTTTCAACTACTTTTTAAAACTTTAAAAAAATCTTTTTTTAGTATAACTAGTACAACTATAAATAAAAATAACATATATAATAACATTAATATTGCATGGAAGAGACAGGGTAGGCTCCTATAAATCACGATGAAATTTTCTAAAGGAAATTAACAAATCTTATCGCAGTCAAGAACTTTTTCTCTATCAAGGACTTGTAAAGATTTTGAAAGAGGATGCCTCATTCGTTAATGTCAAAGATATGAAGAAACTTTTGGTGACTTGATTACAGCAAGAGCCTCCATTTGTGCTTCATTAAGGACATGCAATTGATACAAGGATAAGAACTATTCGGCAAGCATTTTTGCTGTAAAATTTGACCCAAAACAACAATGAGTCCAAAGACCATCTATCCAAATAAACCCTTTCCCTTATATATATATATAGTCCTTTGCTTTCTCAGCTTAGCAGCCGCTGGAAAATAAAAAAAAAAGCAGAGAGCAGAACCTGCCGAATAGAAGAAGAACAGGGAACTACTGTCTATATGACTCCTTCAGATCTCACTTGTTTTATCACTAGCTGGATAGAAGTTTTCGAACAGATTAGAAGTAGCATAACTGCTATTTCTTCAAGCTATACTTCAAGCTATATTGTCGAACATATCAGAAGTAGCATAACTGATATTTCTTCAAGCTATATGCAGTAAGTTGTTTTTGGATTTTACGATAATATCTGTTTTAATAGAAAATTTATGTAATTTATCTTCTTATATATTACCAGTAAATTAGAGATATATATTTTTTTGGTATATTTGGTATATTTTTTAAAACTCTCTAAATATTAATGTTTGTATTTTCATTTAATTATTAGTGAATTTTCTTCGATGTGACATCATCAATGGAGTAGACTTTTCACATTAAAAAGTTTAACCACTTAAATTATTATGTGTTATTTATTTTTTTCACTGTTTATTATTTTACTATTACTCATAATTATTTATTTATATAATCAAATTAGACCAAAACTTCGCTTTCACAAGTACTAATTTATAACATTTACACATATATATATATATATATATATTTACATAATAAAAAAAATTTTATTGATCATTTTTATATATCTTTGAAAATGGAAGGTATTAACAGAAAGTAAAATGAGTAGATGCTATTAATATTAGCTTAAGTTTATATTTTTTTAACTTTTATGTAATTTTGATAAAATATTAATATAATTATAATTTAATAAAAAAATTATAATATTATAAATATATGAATAAATAATAAATGATATTTTAAAAAATCAATGTTTTAAAAATATAATTTCAATTTGATTGTGTGAATATAATCATTTTAAAACCCTAAAATGGAACCCATTGGTCTAGTTAGAAATTTTTTGAAGTAGAAATAAATAATAAATGTTTTAGTGTATTATATATTAATTTTTAAATATATAAATTAAATATAATGAGTTATAACTCAACATTATAGAATTTATTTGAACATGTTAAATTTATAGAGTTTAAATCTTATTTTATATGCGTGTGAATTTCTTTTTTTTTTTTTGTAAAAAATTTACATTTCATTAATTTAAACTAAGAATATAAGAGTAATTAAATCAATAAAATAAAAATATATCAAGTTATTTTATATTAAAAAATAAATTTTGTTGTAAAAAGAGAGTTGTCACCTTATCATCTTAACACATTATAAAAAAAATTGTAATTATTTCCTATATAATTTGTGATACTTTATTGATTTTAATTTTATAAATTGAATACATTAATTATATTTCTTAAAATTATCACAATTTAGTCCTATTATTGTTATATTTTAGACTCTTTAATCATTTCTTGTTAATTTTGTTTTTAAAGATATTTATTGTTGCAAAAACTTAAGTTGAATAAAATAAGAAGTCTAGTTAGATATTTGAAAATAAAATACTTTCAAAAAAATTTAAAAAGTAAAAAAATAAAATAAATTGAAATCTTTAAAATTTATTTAAAATGATTAATAAAAATAAGAATATTAAAGTTATTAATTTATATGTAGTTTAAAAGTTGATTAATTTTAGACAAAATAATGATCGAAATTTAACGTATTTTTGTCCCACATATAGCTTTATCAAATCGAAATTTTTAGAAATACTTGTATAAAATATAAATTTGATTTAATCATGGATTCAGATTGGTCGCAGGACTAAAAAAAAATGCATACCCCTAACTTCCATTGTTGAATAATCATTGAGAGACCGTTAACCTCTCGAACTTTGAACATGACTTATAAATTAAGGCTAGTTATAATTTTAGAAAAACAATTACTATTGTAGAAAAACTTATTTTTAAAAAATAAATATTTTTAAAGATATATAATTTAATCTAACAATATTATTTATTATCGTGAAAATCACAGTTCCCTAAGTATACTTTGTTTCCTGTTTAGAGATGAGGTCTACTCCATCTTTAATAATTTTTTTGAAATTCAAATGTTTAATTAAAAAACTTTCATATTCCGAACTTCAATTGATCTCAAACACTCAGGTCAACAAACTATTATCCCCTGCTATATCTGTAAGCGTCGAGATTTATCTCAGATTTTTATTTTATATCTTAATAATATATACCTTATGATTACAAGATGATTGTTTTAGTAATCTTATTCAAAATATTGGACGTAATATTATATTAATTAATTAAAAAATAAAATTTGTGTTTTTTTAAAGTAAAAAAATCAAGATTAATCAATCTATTTAAATTTGTTAAAATGTGAATTGTGAAAAGAAGATTTAAAATTTCTTTTATACGCACACAATCAATGTAAGACCAAACACGTTTTAAAGACAAAGATAAATCACAACGTTTATATATACACAATTTTCTTTATATTGGTTTATTTTGAAAGGAAAGTAACATTAACCTATTGAAATCCTTTAAAACAAAAATGACATGGAAGAGATTTAAAATTTATTTTAAAAATAAATATCAACTACAATAATTATACCCATACAACCCTCTTTAGAATATCACATTCTTTTGAGAGAAAAAAAAAGCCAAAAGTAATCACCTAATGAGTCCAAAAAGTTTGGACAAGTATAATTAGTCTTCAAATTGTGAAGTAAGCTCCATAATATATAATACTTTTTATGAAAAATCAATGAAAATTCATAATATTTTATAGTATATGTTATTTTGATTTTTTTATAATTATTTATATTATACTACTTGATAAAGTTGTAAAAAAAAGTTATCCACTTCCCTGGACAATATTTTTAGGATAAAATAAGGAAAAATTTCATTGAAAATAAAAATAACATATAATAAATATCAACTTTTTTTTAGATATATCAAAATATCAAATTGAAAACTAACTATTGAGACAAAGACATAATTTTAAAAAATATAAAAAGATGATTTAAAGTTGATATCATCTCTACATAAAACTTGAAATTTTTCTCAAAAGTGTTTTTTATGATCTATGATTTCTTGAAAACTTATATAATTTTTTTTTTCTAATCTAACAAAATATCTACATTTTGACAAAATTTTATAAATATAAGAGTTAAATAAGTATAATTTTTTTATATAATATCCGATCTAATTTTCATAAAGAAAAATGTGCGACAAATTTGTGTGTGCAAAAGTATGGTCAAATTTGTATCTTTATCATTCTTTTTAAAGGCAACCTTTATGAGCTAGTATTATAGCAAATAAAAAAATTATTTTTAAAATTTGTTTTTATATGACATATATTTATAATTAAATGTAAAATGATAACGAAGTTGTTAAAACGTAAACTGTTATTGTTATAGAAATATTTTTTTAATGACAATATTATTTAATAGTTGTGATACTAATTTGTAAATAATATTAGAGATAAAATTAATATTTTATATATTTTTATTGTGATAATAATAATTTTTTTTAATAATATTATTATTTATATAAAATTGTTAGTTTAATATCAAAACCTTAGCCATTCTTATAATCTTTTAATTTTGCTCTTATAATTTTTCTATATCTTTCTCTGTTTTGATTTTGCTTTTTATACTTGATAATTGGAAAAAGAGTTCAGAACTTGCTCTATTCTACGTTTATTTTAGGTTTTATAAGTAATCATAAATGATGGTATATTTATGGATAAATTTTAATTTAATTGGTTTTATTTTTTAAGTAAACTTATTTTAGTGTAATTTTTAACATATTTTTATTAAGTTTTGGTATATTTTTTATTTTAAATCTATATTTAAATTTATTATTAATTTTTATTAAGATTGATGCTACCTTAGAGGATAAATAACTATATTTAAATAGTTTTTACATATATTTTTTAATTTAATTGATTATATTTATTACAAGTACTGCTAATAAAAGCTCGCAAAAAAAGATTATTATATGCCCTATCATTGAAATGATAAAAAAATATGCTTGTATTTTAAAATATTTATTAATTCTTATTTATTCGTATTTTATAATTGAAATCTTTTATATAAGACAATTTAACGAATTAATGTAAATTTTATTTCTCAAAAATGTAAATTTTTTTCTATTATTATTATTATTATTATTATGTTAAAAACTTTATTTGACAAAGGAGCACCATTTGTCTTATTTTTTGATAAATTTTAGGGATAAATTAATAAATATACCTAAAAGTTATAAATATATAATTTTATTTGATTAGGTGATAAGAATTATAATTAATTATAATTATTAATATAAATATATCATTAAATTATATTTTATAATAAATTTATATAATTAATAAAAAATTGTTGATAAATTTATATCATTAATAAAAAAATTAAATGATATATTTATAATTTTTTTAAATAATTTAATAGTATATATATTAATTTATCTAAACTATTATTAAGATATATTTTAACGTAAAAGGAAGACAGAAAAGAAAATTTGGAAGTAAATTGTCCGTCATTCTTCCACAGCAAAGGTAAAAAAGCGAAGCAAGAATCAAGAGAGAGAGGAAAAATAAGCGCCAATGAGTCTCCGATATTTTACTGTTTTAGCCATTTTCTTCTTGGCGATCCTTCCTCATACTTGGGTATTTTCCTAACCCTTATGTGATCTTCCGGAGATAATAGTTAATTTTCTTGGCAGCCAAACAAAAAGAAACAGTGTCAATTTCCCTTTTTCTTTCTGTAAATTTTTGCAGGGAAAAGATGATAACCCACTACTCCAGCAGAGGTTCAAACCCTCTTCACCTTTTTCTTCCGCTCTTGAAACCCTTCAGAAGCAAATTGGGTATTTTACTTTCGCTCCCATTTTCTCAATTTTCTTGACTCCCTTGTAAATCCTTTTGGTTTCCTGAAAACTTTAGGGAACAAATTTTTTTGGTACAATTGTTTATTCTTCCTTGAAATTGTAGCTTGTTATTCTGCTGTGTGTTATATCAAATTAATGGAAAGGAAAAGAAAGAGAATTAAAGCAAAGGGAATCATAGTAAATGTTGCTTGATTTCATTGGAAGTACTAGACTACATGTTATATATCATGATTCTCAGTTTACTGTTCTGTATTCTAATTGAGTACTGAACCTCTGTGATTTTTGTTACTAAAGCTAAGTAAGAACGAGTTTAACTATCAGGCAAAATGGTATTAAATATTAGTGAAATGTTAACTCACCTCATCACTCATGTCTTTTGAAGTAGGAAATCAGAATGTAATGCTGATTACTTGATTTTATTGAACTGAAAAATGGCTCTTAAATAGCCTTACAATGATCAACGGAAAAACTACAAAATAGCCGTGTAAATGGCTAAACAGAAAACGTGATATTTGCTGCTGCAAATCACACTCCTAGAGACTAGGATTTATTCAAAAACTGACTTGTTATAAACTCCTAAAAACCAACAACTACCCAAAGACTTCTTCATACCCTTCCTTAAACTAACTGCAAAAAATTGTAGTTAGTTTGCTTCAGAGACATCAACCATTCCCATCTTCTTCCTAAGCTTCTCGAAGGTATCAACCTTCAGAGCTTTAGTCATTAGATCAGCAACTTGCTCTTGTGTTCCACAATGCACCAATTCGACTTCTCCATCCCACGCAAGATCTTTTAAGAAGTGAAAACGAACTCTGATATGTTTGCACCTTCCATGCATCACTGGATTTTTGGAGAGTTTGATTGTAGAGCTATTATCACACAGGATAGTGGTGCAACCTTTGTGATCATGGCTTAAATTCTTCAGAACTTGTCTCATCCATATGACTTGACAAGTACAAGCAACAACAGTCACAAATTCTGCTTCTGTGGTTGAAAGAGTAACGATTGGTTGTTTTTTAGACATCCATGATACTGCCCCTGTACTCAATAAGAACACATAACCTGATGTGCTTTTAGAATCAGTTTCATCTCTTGCGTAGTCAGAGTCTGTAAAAGCAAGCAATTTTTCATCCCCTCCCTTCTCATAAAATCCCATAACCAGTTGTTCCCTTCAAGTACCCCAAGATCCTTTTTGCAGCTTGTAAGTGCAACTCAGTGGGTCTTGACATGTATCTACTAATTAAGCTTACACTGAACATAATATCCGACCTTGTAGCTGTGAGATACATTAAACTTCCAATAATTTGTTTGTAAAGTGTATCATCCACAACTGCTCCATCTGCATCTCTGTTGATCTTGAGGCCTGAAACAATTAGACTCTTTACTGACTTACTCTCATGCATTGCAAATTTCTTCAACACATTAGTGGCACACTTCCTTTGGCACATGAAGATTCCTTTTGGTTTTTGTAACACTTCAATTTCAAGAAAAAACCTCATTTTTCCAAGATCAATCATGTCAAAGATTTGCATCATAGCATTCTTAAACTCAAGCATCATATCTTTATCATCACACGTATATATTAAATCGTCAACATAAATGCTAATAATTAGGATTTTATCTCCATTTCTTTTGATGAACGAGGTTTGTTCAATTGGGCATCTTTGAAAACTTACATTGATGAAGTGAGATTCTATGCAACTAAACTAGGCCCTTGGTGCTGGCCTTAGACCATATAATGCTTTATGTAGTTCGTAAACCTTATGTTCTTTCCCTTTCTTCTCATACCCCTTTGGTTGTTCAACATATACATCCTCGCTTATTCTTCCATGAAGGAATACTGATTTGACATCTAATTGAAAGATGTCCCATCCTCTGCATGCTGCTAATGCCACAAACATCCTTACAGTATCTATGCGTGCAACAGGTGCAAAAACTTTTGTGAAGTCAATGCCTTGTTGTTGAGAGTACCCCTTAGCCACTAAGAGTGCTTTATATTTATCAACTTCACCCAACTCATTTAATTTTGTTTTGTAGATCCACTTTACTCCAATTGTCTTTGCTCTAAGTGGTAGATCCATGAGCTCTCAAGTTTGATTTTTTTCAATCGAGTTTATTTCACTATCCATTGCTTTTCTCCATTTCTCATGCTTCACAGCTTCTTCAAATAGAATTGGATCATCCTCAATGACATCTTGTACCATGTTGGCTTCTACTTCTTCTTCACTTAGCCCTTCTCCACTCACATAATCATTCATCCATGTTGGCATTCTTCTTTCCTTTTGAGTTACAATGCCGACATCATTACCTCTTTCGTTATTTTCATCATCTACAGTATCAAGCTCAATGCCTACAACATTACCTCTTTCGTTATTTTCATCATCTGCAGTATCAAGCTCTTTTTCAGTTTCTTCCTCATCATTCCACAATAATTTTGCTCTGATTTGTTCTTTGAAATCACTATCCTAATTCCAATTTTTTTCTTCTTTAAAAACTACATCCTTACTGACCACAATTCTCTTAATCGTAGGATCAAACAGCCTATACCCTTTGGATTCTTCACTAATACCCAAGAAAACACAAGGGAAGTTTTTGTCATCTAACTTCCTTCTTTTTGCCTCTGGTATATGAACATGTGCAACACACCCCCAAATACGAAGATGTTCCACTGAAGGCTTGATTACGCTCTATGCTTCTTGTGGAGTGACATGTTTGACTGCTAAGGTTAGACATCTATTCAATAGATAGAAAGTCCAATTGACAACCTCTGCCCAGAAGGTTTTAAGGACCTTCTCGATAATGAGCATACAGCACACCATGTTCATGATTGTTCTATTTTTTCTTTCGGCAACTTCGTTTTGGTGAGGAGTATAGTCTGTTGTGAGTTGTCTTTTGATCCCTTTCTCTTCACAAAAGGCTTTAAAACTGAGTGAGGTGAGCTCTCCTCCCCTATATGTCCTTAAGCATTTGATGGATTCTTCTGCTTCTTTTTCTACCCGTTTCTTGAAGATTTTGAAATTTTCAAATGTTTTTGATTTTTCAACTAGCAAATACACCCATGCCTTACGACTATAATCATTAATAAAACACAACATATACCTCTTTCCACTGTGTGATGTAGGTTCAATAGGCCCACATATATCAGCATGAACAAGCTTTAGTACCCTTGTTGCATGCCATTCACTCTTTTTTGGTATCACATTCCTGTGTTGCTTTCCTGTAAAGCAATCAGTACAGGTGATATTTGAAACTCCCATTTGAGGCAGTCCGTGCACCATCCTTTTGGATTGCAAAGTCTGCAAGCCCTTTAAGTTTAGGTGGCCATATCGTTGATGCCATAAATATGTGGAATTAATACTTGTATGCAAACACTCTCTTGTGGTGTTTGTATTGGTTGTGAATCTTTCATTTATCAAGATAAACATACGATTAGTGCTCATTTCAGTGCGAGCAATGAGTCCTCTGCATGGTTGATAAATATTGTAGGCCTTATTCTTAATCAAATTAGTAAGAATCTTCTCCTGCAGTTGTCTCACACTCAACAAGTCGTTCCTTAGGTCAGGAACATAATACACATCACTGACCATAAAGTGAATGCCATTAAACACCAACTTGACACTGCCTTTTCCAGCCACTAACATTCTAGTGTTGTTGTCACATTTGACAAAATGTTGAATATCATCAACCAAGCTTGAGAACATACCTCTATCACCATACATATGGTTTGAACACCCGATGTCAAGGAACCATGCATCATTTCTCTTTGCTTCCTGTGCATCTACATATGCTATCAAGAGCAATTCTTCTTTCTCATCCAATTGTGCATAGTTATCCTCTTTGTTCCAATTAGGACATTCATATTGAAAATGTCCCATAGTGTGACATTTGAAACACTCTATATTGCTTTTATTGTAGGGTGTGCTACCTCTCCCACGTCCTCTACCCCTTCCATGATACAATGTGCGACCATGACCTCTTTCTCATGTGTTGTCATAAGTGAATTTTAGTACCTGCTCTTCTGATTTTGATCTTTGAAATTTCTGCTCATGGACAATTAAAAAGCTTTGCAGTTCATCAATCGAAAGATTATCAATATCCTTCGATTCTTCAATTGAGCAAACAATATAATTGAACTTGTCGCTCAATGACCAAAGTATCTTCTCCACGAGAATACTATCCTTCATTTGTTCACCATAAATGCACATTTTATTAGCAACGATCATTACTCGTGAGAAATAGGCAGAGACACCTTCACCAGATTTCATCTCAAGAATTTCAAACTCTTTGCAAAGAGCTCGAAGGATAGATCGTTTCACCCGGTTGTTACCTTCATACTTATTCTTCATAGAATCCCATATATGCTTTGATGTATTCTTCTCGAGAATGGTTTCTAGAACAGATCGATCAATGACTTGAAACAAGTAATTTTTTACCTTCAAGTCTTTCAGCTTCATTTCATCAAAATTTTTCCATTGCTCCTCTATCAATGTTGCTTCAATTTCTGATTCAACATAGCCGGTCTCTACAAGACACTAATATTCTTTAGATCTTAAGAAATTCTCCATCAACATCTTCCAATGATCAAATGACCATCAAAACGAGGGATAGTAGGCTGCACAAAACTTCCTTCTGTTGCCATCGCTACCAATGTTACAAAGATTGCTGCTTTGTTTTTTTTTTTCAGCACTTGTGGTGACTCTGATACCAATTTGTTGAAGTAGGAAATCAGAATGTAATGCTGATTACTTGATTTTATTGAACTGAAAAATGGCTCTGAAATAGCCTTACAATGATCAACGGAAAAACTACAAAATAGCCGTGTACATGGCTAAACAGAAAACGTGATATTTGCTGCTGCAAATCACACCCCTAGAGACTAGGATTTATTCAAAAACTGACTTGTGATAAACTCCTAAAAACCAGCAACTACTTAAAGATCTCTTCAATGTCAACGTAAGTTTTTGGATAACTTTATTATAAACTGCCCTTTTTACCAATCACAACTAAGACAATTAAAACTTTTATATGTAAAATTTATTAGATGAAGTTGTGTAATTTGAAATTTTCAAGATAAATTAATTGGCTTCTCACATCGTATGCATGCTTGTTAAGTAAAATTAATCCCAATTGTCTTTCAATGACATCTTATACCACTTGTCTATGTATAACTGTCATGTAAAAGTTACGTACTCCTTTGACAAATCCTGCTTAGCACTTGGTCCATGTTATCTTAGCTGCTTGTTATCTGTGCTTGTGGACTTCATTAACATCTGCATAATAGAATGTTGACACTGGGGAGAAGTACAATTGCTGGTCGTGCTTTAATTTCTTTGCATTTCAGCTACACTTTCCAGAGCATTGGTCTTCTTCGCCGTGCCATGACTCACGCTTCATTCTCTGAAGAGAACAACAAGGCATTGACCATTTTAGGTTCTAATGTAATCGAAGCATCAACCTCTTTTAGATATCTGGCCAAAGACATTGATATTTCTGCAAAAGATTTGAACCAACAGGTTGCGGAAATTTCAAAGGTCGAACATTGTGTTGTTGATGGCCTGCGACTTGGGTTGCAGAAGGTGGTGAGAGTTTCTCCCAAGACCAATTCTTCAACTCCTGTAGTGGTTTGTGGAGCGTTTAGAGCAATTTTTGGTGCCATTGCTGTTGACATTGGAAAGGTTGATGATGCTGGAAGTATTTTCTGGGCTGTAAATGGTGGTAAAGTTGGCAAAGCTCTTGTGTCTTAGGTTGGTCTCCGTAATCTTTTGCTAAAATATATCTAGTTATGTTATCAGTTATTAGTTTCTGAGTATCTTGACCTTTATGAGTGGGGGAAAAATCATAACTGTCGTAGTTTTAATCTGAAATTGTGCTGGCTATAAATATGGATTGTGTGGAAAACTTTGTTGGTGTTGTACTGAGATATGTTTGGTTGGTATAAACTATATTTGGATATTTGTGTTTGTGGTATGATGTAGCTTCTTTTGCTAATTGTTTTGCACTTTATTGAAAACACTGCCGATTTTAGTAACATCAATAGAAAGTATTATTTCAGTAGTCTTTTCAAATAAGAAGTTATACGCTTTTTGGTTCAATCCAAACAGCTGGCTAGCTCCAAACCAAGGAAGCCTCGTGCTTTTTAGAATGATGACATTCAGAATAACTAAAGCTATTTCAAACTTCTGATACAATGAATAATAGAGGGAATGAACCTTTAGGTTTAGGCTCCAGAAATAAAGGGACTAAAACTCCAATCCCGGTCGGGTCAGCCAGTCTTGTATAGTTAGTTTACTTTGGAAAGAAATTTTTTTTTGAGTTGTGGAAGGGGTTTTCTTTAGAAGGACAAGGTCGTTTTTAAAATTTTTTTTTGTTGGGCGGGCAGGGGAGAAGCTCTGCATGTAAACTTCGAAATTTTTTGCATATTTTTTCAAAGAACATTCACATTTACAGAGGTGTGTGAAAGTGTGATAACATGTGGGTGTGTGTCATTGATCTCTTTCTTACCCATTTGTTATTATTATGATACCAAGTCAATAATTAATGGTGTAGAAGGGATAGAGCATACCAAATGGTAATGCTCTGTGCCATATAAATTTTTGGCTAAATAGCTTTTATGGTCCCCAAACATAAAATGATTAGCACAAGGTAAAAAAACTCCACTTTTTCCCAAAATTATTATATTTTAATACATTAATTCTAATTAGAAGTTTGAGGACTATAGTGTGACTAATATGGCACACATAAGTGCCCAAACTTCAAGTTTGGGATAAAAAAAGATTTAATTGTAACACTCAATACATGCGGACCAAAGTATTAGGTTTTTTTAGTTTATACCCCTTTTGTGAGGTAGTGCAAAGTTTGATGAGGTTGTAGTTGTTTAGCCAAAAAAAATTCTATTTTTGAGTTTTCGAGCCAGTCCCTCAAGGGATGGTGAAGAAGTTTTTAAGGACCTACCTACCTTAATACATGTGTAATGTTCCGAACATTTACATGAAAGCATTTTAGGTGATCTCTAGGGTCTGTGTCTGCAATTATGCTTCTATAACTTTCTTGTAGGCTTCAATGAAGGATCGTGTATGCTCTATATGCGCGATGTGCCTATACTTTTATATTATTGGTTGAATCTAAAACTGTTAACTACCCAATCAATGCCAATCATTGATGAAGAAAAAAAGAGAAACTATGGAGATTATTATTACTATGCTAGCTGTAACCCGTAAGAATATTGACTATTATTACATCTTTTATTTTTTTATTAAACAATAATTGGAGATTAAATTAATAATTGAAGTTGAAAGTTCTCAAAATTTATTTTAATATTGTAATAATGTGAATTATGTATTTTAGTAAAAAAAATAGTTTTTTTTAAAAAGCAATGCAAACGCTTTATTCATACAGTGTAGAACTTTAGAAGTGGAAAACAATGTTAGTACGACGGTAATACATATTATTTTTGGAGACAACAAAAAATGATGAATTCAATTAGGAGAGAGAAAAATAGAAATATTTTAACAACATAGATAGGTCAGGGACATTATAGTCTATCTCTCTTGATTCTTAATTATTTAGTGTTTATTTGACGTTAATAAGAATGATTTAAAATATTTGAAAATAAATATAAATTAATGCATTAGTATGACTCATACCTCCCACACATCTAAAATAATATACATTAATTATTTATCATTTTATCTAATTTATAAATCAAAAAAGTTCATTTATAATTTTATCGATGTTGAAGGCGAAAAATTATCAAAAAAGTTCATTTATAAATCAAAAACAAACATAATAATAAATATTAAAAATTATCAAACAAAAGATATAAATTATCGATGTTGAAGGCGAAAAAAAATAAAAATTGTGGAAGTGATATTTTGATTCTTAAATTCAATTAATCTTTGTCTAAAAAAAAATAGCGCAATTTGTGCATTACTTTGTCTGAATGGGACAAAATTCTTTTGGCATATGAAGAGTAATGATTGAAACCACACGAGTCTCACCGGCGATAAGTTCTTGTATGGATGTCAGTATATCACATCTTATGAAAATTATTCTATATAATTATTTTTTTACCACAATAATATATATTTTTTATTTATATGCATACTTTTTATTACACAATTGTAAAATGCCCCATATAATATAGTTGTGTAAATGTATAACTAAATATTTATTATAATTTCTTCTGGCTATCAATAGCATTCTAAAACTTCTAGTTCTTGTTTATTGATTCTTCAATGCAATTCATTTTTTTTTTAAAATAACTAATAATTAATTCAAATATTGCTCATATAAGTTTTTCCACTAATTAGATAAATTACTTGTTCTAATAAAAATATGCAATTCTTGCAATGTTTGATTTGTTTTCCCATAATAAAGTACATTAATTTTATCGTTTGTATAATGGATAGTTTAGTTACTATTATGATTAGTGCTATATGTCATCCATTAAAATTATTTGAGCTAACAATCTTTGCTCACTCATTTTATATACATTGATAATTCTAAGGTTGGTAACCATTCCATCCTGTGGTGAGATTTTTTTTTTTATAAAAAAAATTGAATTTATTGCTTTCCAATTTAAACCAACCCTAATCTTTTTATACGATCTATCAATCATTTTTTTTAAGTAATTTTTTTTTTGTCAAAAATTGTTATAATTATAATTAATATATTAAATAATTATTAATTAAAATAATAAAATTTATTTTTTAATTTATAATTAACTATTATTTTAGTTATGATAATAACATAATTTATAATAAATGATTTTTTTATTATCATATATACGAAATTAACATGACATAAAAATATTTTTTTAAATATTAATTAAATTTATTTATATTATTAAGTTTTTTTTAAAACTTAACATGATGAATAAACAATAGAATTAAAGGGGGATAATGATACAACTATAATAATTTTTTTTTATTATTAAGAGTGTATGAAGTATTTATTTTATTCTTAGTATTAGGCTCTAGCGTTTTATTTTTATTTTTAAAAATTTTTATTTTATTTTTATTTTAAAAAAAAATGATAATATAAATTTAAATTATTAATTTATTTTTATTTTTAAAAATTTTTATTTTAAAAAGTGTTTCAACAAATATTATTCATTTTAAATCTTTCTTTTTCAAATAAAGTTAAAAAATAATTAAAAACTTAAAATTTTATTATTTTAACTAAACTATTATTTTTTAAAAATAGTGTATAAAATGTTATAAAAAATAAACATAAATACAATAGTTAGTAGATTTATCTGATATTTGTCTCTCGATATTAATTACATCTTAATATGATTATTATTAGATAAAATTATCATTATTGAACTATTTTTATTAAGATAATAATTTACATTGTAATACTTGTTTTATAATAATATTTTTTTTATAAATTAAATAATACTTAGAATGATTTAATTATGTAATTTAAAAATAATAATTAAATTATTAAATAAAGGAACAAATATAATAAAATAAAGTAATAAAGTAACACGAAATTTATTAATTGAAACAATTTGTTACCTCTATCTATATATAGCTTCCATGCATTGTCGATTAAAAAAACTCGGAGTTGCCCCAAATATTATTATATTTTATTGTAATCCAAATTCACGTGCATGATTATTAATTTTGAAGCATTGCTTTAAATATTATTTTTAACTAAATATCAAATACTTGATGGCAAGGGGACCCAAAGGCTATCTCAATCAACTGTTTAAATAATTACAGGGTATGATGGGGATTTTTTATTAAAATTTTAGAATTTTAATAAGAATCTGATTTTTCAATGATGAAAAAAATATCATATCAATTATATTTAAATAATAAAAATTAACGTAAAATTTCAATTGTATATATTTATTATATAATTAAATATAATAATTTTTAAATTTTAAATAAAAAATAATTATTATACTAAAATTAATTATTCTAACAATCATTAAAATATAATTGAGTAATGAGCGATGGTGATTCCCACCTCCACCTAGCACCCAACGGGATCATTCCCTATTGATGCTAAAATATAATTTTTTTTTCATAGATTACTCCTACTAAACAAATTTACATCTTTAACAGAAATGCTATTAATAAGAAAAAAAAGTAATTCAAAAAATTGACGACACGTGTTTTAGAAAATAAATTTTACATTCATTTATTTAATTGTAATATATCATATAATATAATTACAATATACAAATAAATAAACACACTAATACATAAACATCTTTCTCCATCTTTTGATGATGACACTAACAATAATTGTATTTTTATTAGCTTTTATTTGTTTATTGAAATTTTCAATCAATTTACTTAAGTTAGTGTCATTAGCCTTTAATATAACAAGTTCTTATAAATCTATTTCTAGACCTAAATTAAAAAGCATGTTAAAAAATCAAAAATTAGAATAAATTTATACAAGAAATAAATCTACTTTGATTCAGATCTAGACATAAATATACCATAGATCATGATGATTTTATTAAAATTAATAAAATAAATAAACTTACTAAAATGCAAATTTTTATTAGAGGTAAATTATCTCTTTATCATTTATTAAAAGCAAAAATTAAGAAGGATAATTATAGAAGTCTTATATTTATTCTAAAAATAAAATTTTATATATTTTTTGTAATTTATTCATATTTTTATGAAAAAGTGACTATATTAAGATAAATTATAATTTTGTTATGTTTTTATTTATTTTATATTTTTATTTATTTATTTATTTCAACTTTTTCGGTTACAATTTATTCAAATTAAAATATAAAAAATTTACTTTATCTTTGTATTGAAATTTTTTAATAATAGTAAAAATAAATTGTTATAAAAAATAAATATATGATTTAAATATTATTTTTATAATAAATATAAGATATTAATAATATTTATCTAGAAAAAATGTATCGATATATTTAGATTACAGTTCAAAGTTATCATATTTATTTTAGGATCTCAAAAAATTTCATCTCTATTTATTTAGGTTTCAAAATTTAAAAAATTTATATTTAATCCTGAGGTATTAATTATAATATAATTTCAAATTACTATTTTAAAATTGAGATGTGATACTCAACAAATTGGGATCAAATATGAAAAAATTTAGGTGGTGACGCAAGTGAACAATAGGAGTTTAAACCTACTTATATACAGTAACTTGAATTTATCCTAATTTTCAAGTAACAACTCAAGTTTTTAATTTAGTAGTATAATAGAAGGGTGAAATGTACATAGTATCATAATATTATTTATAAATATAATAATAAATTTAATAATAAAATATTATATTTATTATTGTTATAAATCTATATCTAAATTAACCCAATAAAATATCTTAAGTTAAAGATTATTTAAGCTTATAAGGAATATTATCGTCGATATTAAATTAAAAATTTAAACTTAATCTAACTCAATCAAATCTCATTTATTTAAAAATTATTCAAATTTATAAACATTATTGTTGTCTTAATTGTAATTGATATGAGATAAGGATAATTAACAATTATTATTTTCATAAGTTTAAATATAATTATATTATTAAAAAAAATATGACTATTTAATTTGAATAGTTCAGGATTTAATTCCACGTGTACTCTTGAGATCACCGTTAACTTAGAAAATTGGAGACTTCCAACTTTGAATTATCGTTACCACACACATATATTTCGTTTATATTTAGAATATTTTTATAAGTGATATTTAAGTTTTATTATTTCTATTTATAAAATTAATTAGTTCATATTCTATTCCACTAAAGAGTAGTCTATTATTCATTTTCAATCTCCCAACGAAGATGATAGGAAAAGAAACCCCTAGTATTTAACTAAATCGAGGAGTGAATAATATAAACAAATATTTTTTTATTTTACGAATTAAAAAATTTAAATAAAATTCTACCATAAATTACTTAATTTTTTTCGATTTCAAATTATAGGTTCAAATTACGTAAAAATTTAATATTTTAATAACATTTAATACATTACATAATATATTTTATGATTAATTTTTTTCGATTTCAAATTATATGTTCAAATTACCTAAAAATTTAATATTTTAATAACATTTAATAAATTACGTAATATATTTTGTGAAAAACTAGTGCGCGAAACATTATCATAAATAAAAGTATCCATTGTTTTCAAGTATCATAAATAAATATATAAAATTAATAAATAATAAATTTCATTTTTTTTAAAATGATTTCTGTTTAAACTTATATAAATCTTTCTTATTTATTTTATTTTATATAAAATAGTAATTAATATTTTAGTTTACTGACCTTCCATCAAAATTTTAGAAGACATTGGTGCACTTTCTGTGAGGAAACAAAACTTTCTAAAGAAAATGAAAATTAAATTTCAACAATATTTTGATTTAGATAACAATATTTGCGTCATATGATAATATAATATAAATAAATAACTTTTTTATTTTTTAATCTCCATTATTTATAAAATTTTATTTTTAATATATACATGTCCACGACGGAAAATAGTTTTGCAACGTAATTAAATATAAATTTTTAAGGTTTATATTAATTAACACATGAATACACATAATGTCAGAACACAAGAAGGGATTGTTACTCCTGTTTCTCTCAAAATTTCTAAATTTTTCATCCGTGACTCCATTTAGTTGTCATAGTATTCTTCTATTTTGTCACTTCCTTTGCTTCTTCTCTTCCTCAAAGTTTGAATTTTCCTTCTCAATTCTCAATGATGAAGCTCCTCAAAACCTCACGAACTCATTATTTAATACCATTCCAAATTCCAATTATGGAACTCTACTATTTTCCTCATTTCGGTTTTTTTTTTCTTTCATTTTTCTCTTTCTTGAATTAAATCCAGAGGTGGGGTTCTCTCTCATTCCTTTTAAGTCACTCACGGGATTGTACTATGGATATCAACATCAATGAAATCTGACCCAAACCTGTATGTCTTCTTCATATATTCGTTCATATTCTTACTCACCAGGCTCACTAGTCACTTCTAAGGTGTTCAAATATATTTGTTTTTGTTTTGGGCCGTTTCTGGTTCTGCCTAAGTAAGAAAAATGAGTCAACTCGGTCTGATATTGCAGGAGTCCCTACGTAGAGAAAGGGAAGCTAGAACGATCCTTGGATTTCTTCGAGAACAAATGGACGGTGTTGATGTAGCTAGAGGGAGAAGGACTCTCAAAGAACGGTTGGGATTGAAAAGTATTGGTTGCTGTGGGGCCGCCTGGGGTTTCAGACCAACGGCTATTAGCCACCACAGAGATAACGAAGAAGGCGACGTATATGGAGAACGACAAAACCAAGAACATCAACAACGACCACGAGAACAGGAGGTCATTAATACAGTCCCGCCTCCGTCTAATAACAACCAGAGTATGGAATGTACAGATCCGGTTCCTTCCGGGTCGGGTATGAACTTGGCTGCGGCGTTAGCAGCCGAGAGAGAACTACGAGCTTCAAATGATATTACAGCGGGAGAGTCGGTTGGTGCAGTTAGTAATAATAATGGATCGGGTACAGGAAGCGTAGGTACCTCACCGGGAACTCCGTTGAGAATGTCGTTGATGAGATTATTGCAGGAAACGGACGGTGGAGATTCGAGGGGGAAAGAAGGAGGAGAAGGAGAGGGGAGTGATTCGGTATGTTGCGTGTGCATGGGAAGGAAAAAAGGAGCAGCGTTTATACCATGTGGGCATACCTTTTGCAGAGTGTGTTCGAGAGAGTTGTGGTTGAATCGAGGCTCTTGTCCCCTCTGCAACAGTTTGATCCTCGAGATCCTTGATATATATTAAGATCACCATCATTATCAATATCTTAATCATCTGATGAATGAATAAGGGTTAACGGTTCGTTTACTTGAATAATTTACTCCATTTACTTATTAATTTTGTAATTATTATTATTATTATTATTATTATTATTATTATTATGGGGTTTATTTAGTTATATAATGGAGTAAAAAGTTTTCAATATCTATGAGTAAGAAATGAAATAGGGAGGACATGAGAAATAAAGATGTTTTTTTTTTTAGAGAAACTTAATTTTATCTTTTAAAAAAAAATAAACTTATATAATTAAATCGATTTATCTAATAACTATAAAATTAATGTATTAATTGAATAAATAATTATTATTATCGTTAGAGTAAAATTTTTATTTTAAAAATAAATAATTTATTATAATAATAACATTTATCCTTCTAAAAAATAATAATTTCTTAATATTAAGAATTTCACTTCCCTTTTTGCCAAGCATAAAGGCCAGAAAGAAACTGTTAATTAATTTGTTTTTCTTCTAGTGTAATATGCTTTAAATTATATATTGTGTCACATGTTCAGTTGACGTTCCTTTAAAAAATCACGTCTTGGTCTGATGGCACCGAGATTTGAAATATGTACCTGGTTTAAATCCTTGAGATTTTTCATAAAAATTATAAATAAAAAGTTTTAAAAATATTAAAAGAATCAATTATTTATTTTTTAAATTAATTATTATATTTTTTGGATGTAAATATATTTTATATTAATTTTGATAAATAAATTAAAAATTTATGAAAAAAGTTAAACTATTTAAAATAATTGTTCAAATCAATAAATTTTATGGTTAGTAAAATTAAATAAAAATATTATATTATAAATTATTTTTAAAAAATAAATAAAATTCATTCTAAATGATATTTTATCATTATTATTTTATAATTTATTGATAATATTTATATTATTAAATAATATCTTATTATATTTTATCGATATTATTATTGATAATGTACAATAATATTAAGAATTTTAAAATACAAATGTAATTAAAACATTACATATAATCGAAGATATTTTGGCAATGTGACATAAAGCTTTTTCTCTTTAATGTGAATGGACGAGAAAATAGGTTTTGTTTGTTTAAGTAAGACTAACTATTTTATTAATATTCTAATTTTAATTACATTTATATATAAATTTTTAAAATATATAATTTTAAGTTAAAATTTCAAAAAAATTACATATAAGTTATTAAACTTTTACATCTTTCAATTTAGCTTTTAAATTAAAAACTCTTACTTAAGTTCTTGTTTAATTATTAAAAATACATATTTATAAATTAAAATTTAAGAATTTATATATCAAATTTTAAAAATTTAAAAATTAATTGATATTATTTAAAAGTTTAGAAATTTATATATAAAATTTTAAAATTAAATAATATATTTTAAAATTTTGAATATATATGTATAAATTTATTAAAATTTGAAGATTATAATAATATAAGACAGAATGCATAAAGATTCTTTTAGTTATGTGTTTAATTATTTTGTTATTTTTTTTAGTAATTTAGTCTTTTGTTTAAAAAAATGATAACATAAAGAAAAATGATTAAATTTTAAATATTTATTTTTTAATTAATTTTGTAGTTATTATAGTCTATTATTAAAAGAAATCTATAAAAGTGATATTTTAATAGTAATTAAAAATAGATGAAAAAATAAAAATAAAAAAATTAATTATTTATATTTGTGCTATTATTTTTTCAAAACAAAAAATTAAACTATTATAAAAAATAATAAAAATACTAAACTACTATTCTTAACATAACTAAAATACTTGTTTTATTAACATCCTCTTTTAATGAAAGAGAGGTGTAACAATATGTTTTTAAAATAAAATAAAAAACAAGAGCTTAAAACACGTGTCGTCCATTTAGGTACATTTCTTAAAGTAAATGTTAATAGTACAAATAATTCGGATTTGGAGTCATTATTAGAAATAATGTGTGTGAAGTCCCCTCTCTGCAGTGAAATTTGAGAATAGATTCACTTCCGTTCTAGTTGATGAATTGCATACTATTCTAGTTGGTATGGAATAGACTTTAAGTGTTAGTATTTATAATATAATAGTAAAAAGTGATTCACTCATAACTATTTGTTATATACAAGAAGGAAATAAATGTTTAGCACCTGAAGTAAACTTAGTCGAGGATATTATTGAGTTGGTTGCACGAAATAAATGACAATTGTATAAAAAGAAAAAGAACGAAATACTTCACAATCTAGCCAAATATGCTATTAATGACATTAATTGTAACGATGAACGTCTAACTTTAGAATAATATTCATCTTGTATACATCCTTATGCATAATTAATATTTTATGAATGATACATTATTTTCATCAAAAATAATTTAAAAAATTTAAATAAATAAAAAAATATATATTCAACTTATAACTTTGCATTTAATTATATCTAATTGATAATTTTTTGTGGTTAACTTAATGATATAGTAGTAAGATTTTTCATTTTTTTTGTTTCAAGTTATAGGCAAGTACTATTTTATCTAAAAAGAAAGAGAGATGTAATCAATTGCATGTTTACTTATACGAGAAAATGTTAAGAATATATAAATTTACACACATTTTTTACTCACATAACTTATTGTGTCACATAATAAAATTATTTTTCCGTTTTTCAAAATAATTTTGTCACATATTACGATATAAGTAGTATCATTAGAGATGTTAAACTGAATAGACAGCTAAATCCACTCCATTAATTAGAGTGTTGTGTTAGCATATAGTCTATTAGCTATTGTGTCGTGACTTTACTCTTGGTTTATAAACTTTAACATGTTGTACCTTGCTTGTTAGGTCATGCTTGATAGATCAACACGAGACATGGCACGCTTGGCTTTAAAAAAGTTTGTTTGTGAGAGAAATGAATTTTCTCGTCAATATTTATTGAGCAAGAACAAATCCACTACGTTGTTCCCACAATATGATTTATTTCATCATATCTAAATATTTATGAATGTAAACTTCATAATATGTTATTGGATTATATTATTTTATACAAATTTAATACCAAAATTTTCAAATATTTAGGTTGTAACAATGTATCATATTCATTAAAAATTAGACGAGATTTAACGTGAAATAAATCATGTGTAACTTAAGTGATTACCCTTATTCTATTAAATCCTTCAAACCATTCATTTCCCCATTTTCCACCCAGTTTTCAATCTCAACCCAACTCCTCTTTATGTTGCCAACTCACAATCTCCAACTCCTTTTTTAAATCAAATATAACTCATGTCCTTCCAACATTCCCACCTCTCATTGTTGTCACTATAGTTACATATCCCTAAATTTTTATTTCATGAGTCATTTTTGATCAACCTAGGAAAGCTTTGATGTCCTTGTTGAAGCTCTCAAAGCATGAGGATATTACCAAAATCTTCACTTACATAGTAGCACTTTTATGGAGATTCACTATGCCCTCACATGCTCGCACATCATTTGTAACATATTTTCTCGCCATGAACAAGATGGAATCTTTGCTTTGAGGGTTAAACGCAATCCATTAGCCTTCTAGGCATTTGTATTGCCACTTTCAATCCCAGTGTCACTAATTTGATTCGTGGCTTTATCGATGCCCTTCTCAATAGTGTGCCCTTTGTGAGAAATTCTAGGTTATGGATAATCAAGATGGATTTGGGATTTGAGATTTTTTAGAGTAATTAGGTCACGTTAGTTGTACTTGACTTGTTCCATGTTAAGTTTTATCAAATTTTTAACAAAAATGATACATTATTATCACTTATATAGGGTTGATGATAGGCTTTTAGGCATTTGTATACATTACTTATCTAAATTAAATTGTAAAAGATTTAGGCTTCATGTGATGGCCCAGCCCATTACTTGTTATGATCTATACCATATCACTCATTTAGGCTCGTAAGTGCTATATCGACTAATAAGTCAATGTGTTGAGTGTAACAAGTCATGACGTATTAGACGATCAATTTAACATCCAAATATGGGTGCAAATTTTCTAATATATATATATTCTTTCATGAAATTAGATAATAATATGTAAAATAAAATTATATGAGTATATTTATAATATTAATCCACAAGGTGTGGGTTTGGATAACCAATTAAGTATTTTTAAATTATTAATTTTTAAATTATATTTCTTTATTTATAAAAATGGATATAACTGTTCTAAGTAAATTTTGATGAGCTTAAGATATATGCCTCTTTTTCAACCTTTGTGCTTATTACATGCAAGTGGTACAATCAATAAACAATAATTTATGCTCTCTGTCGACAGTAAACATATAGTCGATGATATTAGAAATTTAATTTTATATACTATTTTACTTTTAAGATGATTAATGTTAGAGTATTAATGTTGCAACTCATACTTTGGCAAAGTTTTAACTTTTGTTACTAATTTATTACTTGGATTGGTGTAGCGGAATTAATTAATTGAATAATATTCTCATTTCTCAATATATATATATATAATGACTATATATAATCATTTTCCTTTTAAGAGTTAAGCTATAGAACCGACATCTATTTGGTTAGTGTGTTACATGGTTTCTTTGCTCATAACTCTTAAAAAATATCTTGATTCTAATCTCCATCAATCCAAAACATTGTTTGATAAAATATCTTATATTTGAACATTTATTATTTTAACTTCCCATATCTCTTAAGCTAAATTAAGAGTAACCTCAATCTAAAAATATTTATTATTTTAAAACATTAAAATTTAGAAAATAATTATTAAATTGAATGCAATTGTTTCCAATTAGAGTTATTTAAAAAAAACATCGGAGATATTATGAGATTTTACAGGACTTCTGAGCTTGTCATTTTCATTTTAAGATCCCATAAAATATTTTTTCTCAATTTAGGATCCTTAACAATTTATTAATTATTATTAACCTATTTTAATTCTTTTTTAGCCACTATATATTTATATAGTATTATTATATATGTATATAGTAAAGCAAATTGTGTAAAAAAAAACTTGGTAATAATAAGTTAAGAACGCTAAGGGTCATAAATTGAGAGATATCATTCTTGGAGTTTTAAAATAAAAATGACATCTTCCAAAGATTTTACGTAGATAAAATCTCAAATATTATGACATAAATTAAACTTATAATGTCATGTATGTTCGGAATAATGGCTCAAAAAGCCAAACTAAAATAATAATAATAATAAAAGAAGACAAAATATTAGGTGTGATAGTAACCTTGATTCTCCCTTCATTAACGTGATGATGCGTTTAAAGAAGAAATGATGATGATATCTTTGATTAATATATCAAAGATACGCCAGAATACACACATATATATATATATAGTCTCGACTTTTAATCATAATCGTAGATTTATGATCACGGTTATAAGCACTGATATCTAAGTAAAAGAGATCATAGACTGTTAACTATGACTTCAATTTCAAATAACCGAGACCATAGGTATTGATAAAAACCAAGAACATAAGATATGTCTATGACCTCAATTTTATAAAAAAAATCGAGATCATAGATATACTATTTCACCACATTTTTTAGTATAAATTAAAATAAATCGAAGTCATAAACATACTATTTCACCCCATAGATCATAAACCATAGGATTAATTTCCAGGTTGATCATGTCAAAATAAATAAATTGGAACAGACGAAACTCTAACTAATATACCTTATGACATGAGTGAGGAGTATACCATCACTTGAGGATGTGCTAGTATTGGTGCGTTAGTGTACTGGTGTACTTATGTACTAGTGCACTGGTGTGTTGGTGCTAGTGCATTGGTGTGCTATCATAGAAATCTCTCATATCTTGCATGTCCTAAAAGAAAAGAACGACAATAGTTATTAGAAGCTAATTAACTAATCAAACAAAAAAAAAGCTTAGAAGTGTTAGTGCATTGATATGAAATTTTCGATATTATATGTATGTATTGTAGTATTGTATACATGTTTCTTAGGTTACTAATATGTTTGTCCATATATATGTGTGGAATATTATTTGATTCTTTTCGTGTGAGGAGTAAAATGTTTATTTGGTTTCCAAAACTAAAATATAGAAATGATTTAATGTATTTTTGAGTTTTTTTAAATTTTTTTTTTAATTTTTGGTTTTTATTGTATTTAGTTTTGTTAAGTATCATTGTCTCACATTGATTAGGAACATAAGCAGTAGCTTATAAGCTTAGACAATCCTTAACTTAATGAGATCTTATTAGGTTGAGTTAGGTCTGAGTTTCTAACATGGTATTAGAGTTGGGCCTAGTCTCTATGTGCTTGAACCTTGGGCTCTACCACAGTCGCACCGTGGTACTAATGTTCACCTTTGTTCGCTGTGTGGAGGAGGGCTGTTAAATATCCTTGTTCCACATCTACTAGGAACAAAGCAGCAAAGCTGCTTATAAGTTTGAACAATCCTTAACTTAATGAGATCTTATTAAGTTAAATTAGATATGAGTTTCTAACAAGTTTTTTTATTTTATTTTCCCTATGTTCAATAACGTATTTGACACCATTTAATGTAAGAACATATGTTCTTCTCGCTCACATTTTTCCACGTCACGCGAATAAGATAAAAAAGATAAAAATACAATAATAAGTATTCAAATTATATCTATTATCATTTGAATTATATTAATTATTATATTATGAAATTAAATAATATTAATTATACAAAAGAAAATTATAGTATTAACGCAAAAGGTGTGGTTTTGGATACTCGATTAAGTCTTTTTATATTATATACCTTCACTTATAAAGATCTACAATGGATTTTTCTATAGTAAATTTTTATGATTCTAAGATACATGTCTCTTTTTCAACCGCAAGCGATACAATTGATAAATAATATTTCATGCTCTCTATTTCTTTTAATTTCTCCTTTACTTCTAAGATTAACGTAAATACTAGTACTTTGACAAAGTTAAGACTTGATTGTGATTAATTTGTAATTTGGATTGAAGATCAGTCGAATTGGCTTTAGCTCGAACCATACGAATAATTGTTATGGACATTGATTAATTAAATAAATATCATCATTTTTAGAAAAAAATATGTAAAATAATATTGACTGTATAATCAATTATTTAAATAACTAAACATCAAATTTAATATATACCGGGAATGGGATCTAACTTACGTAATAACGCAAGTAATAGATTTTCTTTTAAGAGTTAAGCTATAGAACCCACATTTATTTGGTTCGTGTGTTACGTGGTTTCTTTGTTTACCAAATGCCTCGTAACTCTTGAAAAGTATCATGAGCCTAATCTCAATCCATATTATATTTCAACATTTACTATTTTTAAAAATTAAAAATTTAGTAAAAATTTATTAACTTGAGCAATTTTTCAAAGATGTAAGAAATATTAGGTAGGGGTATTAATTGATCCAGTTTGAGTCAATTTTAATTGGCACAAATTAACTTAGTTTGAATTTTTTATATTATAACTCGATTTTAATTTAATTCGAGTAAATAAAAATAAACTCGATTACAAACTAAATTAAACTTATTGGATAAATTAACCTAAATTATTAATTATAATTTTTAGTTAATTAATCTTTCTTCTGTTTCAAAAAATCTATTTAATATTATTAAAACTCAATTATCAAGTATGTTTAGATTTAAGTACTTATAGAATTGGTTACATTTTGTGTAATTTTTTATTATGTAAAGTTTTGATTGATTTGAGAAGAACAACTTGATAGTGATATTCATAACAAACATAATATATATCTTTATAATGTGTTATATTTAAGTATTATATATATCATAATTACATTAAATTATCATTTTAGTTTTAAAAAATAAATATAAATATTTATAATAATTTAATAATTGATAAACATACTTGTTATTTTTTTTTATTTTCTCAGTTACGACTATAAATAATAAATTCTGCTACAATTATATTATTTAAAATTTAAATGTTGTGTATGTTTTATTTTATATATAATAATAATTTATAAATAAATTTTAATATTAATATAACATTTAAAATTTAAATATTGTGTATGTTTTATTTTATATATAGTAATAATTTATAAATAGATTTTAATATCAATATAACATTATACACTCTGAAAAAAAATTAATTAATTTAAATTCAAATTGATTATATCATTGGACTAGATTAAGATTGAAAATCTTTAAATTCAATTCGGATCAAATCAAATTTGATTCAGATTGACCAAAATTAGATAGTTTCGATTCGTTGTTCACAATTATATCACATCATTGAGATGAGAGATATACAAATACAATCAATTTTTTTTCTTTTTAAGTTAATACAATTATAATAAATTAAGGATTATTAGACAACACATTCTATCCTTTCAAGTCACATAATTAAATCATGTTAATTATCTTTTGATCTATTAAAAAAATGAGTAAAGAAGGAGTGATTTCCATTCCCATATTTAATTTCTAAAAATATGGTGAAAAATACTAATATTTTCATTAATTGTTTTCATAATCCTTAGTATTAATTCTCATTTCTCAAATTCATAATATATAATTACAAAATTATCTTTAATTTTAATATAATTTTTATTATTGTATATTAATCATTATTATTTTTAAAAAACTTAAGTAAATTAGTATTTTTATTATATTTATTATTATTATTTTAAATAAAATAAATGAAATAAATTTTATATTTACTTTCTTCTCCGATCCAATTTATGTTAATTTCTATTTCAATTAATTCATATTACAATTTACTAATTACACCTAAAATAAGCGGTATATGAAAAAACGGCAGCCGAACTCACTTGGAGTACAAGGTGAGCGGCCCACCAATAAAATGAGTCCAAAAAAAGGGTAATGGTAAATTCTATATACATCTATCAAAACCTTGAAGTAGATAGCCTTGTGCAAATACCACTCAAAAATTAGCAACATATAAATTCCGACACAAAAGCTCCAAGATCAGTTGAGAGTTGAGTAATATATTGTTTTGTATAATGTATTATGAAGAGAAAAAGGTCACGATGGTTCTATTGCTTTTGTAAAAATATATGTTTAGTTTTTTAAGTTGTTATTTAATTTTTTTTTAACGAAAAAAAGCTATTTAAGAACTTTTGATTAAAAATTTTAATAATAAAATAATATTAAAAAACATAAAATATCCATCGTTAACTTCTATTCATAAGACAAACGATTAAAAATCATATTTTGTAACTAAATGATTAAATGATATTATTTGATTAAGCAATTTGTTTAATTTGATTCTTTATCTTATTATGAATTAATCAAAGTTATAATAGATTTTAAATAATAAGGTGATTAGTTGGATTATTATTTGGATCGTTTATCTTGTATAAATATTTGTTTTTAGAAGAAGTTAATATTAATCTATTAGAAACTCAAAGTTAACTCAATCTAATAAGATCTTTTTGAATTAAAGGTTGTTCAAGTTTATAAGCAGCATTATTATCGAATTCTTGGTCATTGTGGGACTGCAGAAAACTTAACAACTCCCCTCTATACGAACGTAAGTGGACATAAGTGCCACGATGAGACTATCGTAGAGCCCAGTGTTCAACACTGATCAAATCAAACTCAACTTTAATATTATGTTAAAAATTCAAGTATAATTCAATATAATAAGATCTTATTAAGTTAAATATTATTTAAGTTTATAAACATGATTGTTATAATCCTCTTAATCGATGTGAGAAAATGATACTTAACATAATCAATTCATTAAAATTCGTTAAAATGAAAATCGTATAAAGAAAAAAAAGATTTAATTTTTTTTATACACGTTATTAATATAAAAATATGTTCATTTTGAAAGCAATTATCATCTAACATATTATTGAACTGTATATATCATGAAAAAAAAATTCCCACACACTTGATAAGTTTGAAAGCTACATGTCATAGTTGGAAATTATTTCCCACAAATATTGAAGCCAGAATAAGATTCTTCCTTTTTCAAAATTGTAGTCATTTTAAGAACGAGTACATTGTTCTGACAAAATAATTAATGAGTGGAAGGGAATGAGAAATTTCCCATTTATTGGAATCAAAGATAAGAATTAAACAAAGTAGATTATGAAAATGAAAAACACAAGAACAAGAAGAATAATTTGATTCTGATTTCTAAGGCATTTTCTTGTTACGTGAAAGTATGAACGTGGCAGAAATTTTCATGTTACGTGAAAGCATGAATTGGGTAGTAAGTACGAGTCCAATAATTATAACAATCTTATATCAGTTCGAATATATTTGATTAAGGATTATCGATTATGAATTAATAATAATTTTTTTAATGTTTAAAAACTTATCTTATTTTTAACATTTATTTAAAAATAAATTTAATTTTAAAAAATTAAATATTAACTTAATTATTACTTTATTATATTGTTTAAAATATTATTATTAATTTTTATTTTTTAACTATTTAACTCATGTTTTTAAGGAAAATAAAAATAAAAATAATTAAAATTTAATCTAATTAGATAAAATATTATATATTTTATTATTTAAATTATATTTTTTTATGTAATTATACGTATATAAAATAATATTATTAATATATGTTTGATTTTAATTAATTATATTTTTAATATTATAATAATCACGTTTATCTCACGCTTTTTAGATTATTGTTATTTTGAAAAAACAATCGTTAGAATTTTAATAATAAGTACGATTTCAATTATTTATAGTTAATATGTTAATACCCACAGGCAAGAAATGTCATTGAAGACCCTTAATTTCCCCTCTAACTACGAGTAGATACAGATTTAATTTGGGGATACTTCTCAAGTGCTAAAGTTCATAAATTTATATCAATATTATTTTAATTATATCAATTTTTAATATTATATAAAAAATATATTAATTTTTAAATTTTTAAAATAATTAAAAAATAATTGAAGTGTAAAAATTGTTCAAAAGTATGTTGTCAATATTTCTCAAAGTTTGGATTCGATCGCTGTTGGTTCCAATTATGTGGTCTGAATAGCTTGACAAAAATTTAGTGCTTTGATGTTGGTTCCAACACTACTCTTCTTTTCTTTCATGTTCATCACTTAATCCACTCACATTAATTCTTTTAACTATCACTACATATACTTTTAGGTCATTATCACTATATATGTGTAAAGACAAAATATTTTTTGTTTTTAAAATATATATTTTAAATTAATATAATTTTTTTAAAAAAATAAATACACAATATTTAATAAAAATAAATACAATTAATAAATAATATACTAAAAAATTTAATAAATAACAGTAACTTCTTTCTACATAAATATCTTACTTATTACTTTGGAAGCTGGACACATGTATGATTGATTAGTCATTAGCTGACCCTCCTCCGTCTATTCTTTATCAATTCCATATACTGCTTAAATATTAGAGAAATGTTATTAATGTTTAAATTTATGATTAAATAATTTTAAAAATTAAAAAAAAAATATTTTTAAAAAACTTTACATATATCACATTTTGAACACATAATTAACGACATGATTTGTCAATTCCTAAGTAGGTTCGATGACAAGCATACTCTTAATATAAACTTCCAACTCAGTACTTTTTTTTCTTTTTAAATTATCTAAAGGATTTTAATAAGCCGAACAATACATATTTTCTCTTAAATTTTACTTTTTAAATTTAATAAATTTAATTCAAAATTATAAATTAGATTGAAATTTTGCCTAATAAATAATAATCTCATTAAAGTTACATTTTTTTAAAAAGTTATTATTAATTAACTTTTTAAATTTTAATTTTCTTTAGTTCCTTTTTAACATATTATGATAAATTTGAAAAGTTGGTGACTAAAAAAAAAATTTGAGAACTTAAATGAAAAGTTGGGGACTAAAAAAAGAATTTGAGAAAAGTTGATAAAGTTAGCTGATTATAATTGTTCTTAAACAAATTTTAATAGGGTATTTATTATTTGGTTAAATCATAATTAATATATCAGGTAATTATTAAGTAAAATAATATGATTTGATTTTTTAAATATATTAAATTTATAATAATATTATAATTATAAAATTCTTACTTATTAAAACAAATTTATAAAAAAGTTGAATCCCACGCCCAAGAAACTAATAATAAATTCACAACTGGTTCATATATATACTAAAGAATTTGACGTAAATTGATGTGATCTCAAACTATATATAAGGTGATTACATGGATATATATATATATATATATATAGGTACCCAACAAAGGGACATAACAAGCTAGCTGATTTTAAGTTTTTGATCCACTTTTGATATATCCATTCTCAAGTAGTCAAGTTCACGACTATGTGTCCAAATCTAAAATGGTCAATATATCCACTATCTGCATCAAATCTAAGGATTTTGAGTTAGGAATGGGATTCCAAGCATATGCTATATTATATATGTACGAAATTTCAAATGAGACCATTTTACTATTTAAATAGAGAGTATTTAGCCTGATACCTTCAAAGCTAAATTTTAAATTTGTTTTAGTATTTAAAACTCAAATTTTAAATATTTTATATGTTCAAATGATATTTATACTTTTAAGCCACAGTTTGTTTACAATTTTAATAAAAATTTTGTACCTAACATGATAACGTAAATTATGAATCATATATATAATATTCAATTACATCATATGGTTTATATTTTATTACTATAATATCCATATATGAAATGGATTTATCCTTTTTAATTAAACCCTTGTTTTAAACTCAAAATTAACCTTCAAATCAAAATAAAAAAAGGCAACGGTAAATCAAATAGAAAAGTGTGAGAAAGTAATTGTTTGATATATATACGAAAAATTAATATCTATTTATAGCATTAATTTGAATAAAAAATGCAAGTTTATGGTAATAACATGAAATGATATTGGAGTATCATCACCCTATAACATAAATATAAACACGTTCAGATTGGTTTGATGCTAATTAAAGAGTAAAGAATTGTAAACTTAAACATTATATATCATGTGAAAAGGATCTTATGTACCTACTATATATATATGTTACATGTTGATTTTAACCTTAATTATTTTTTATATTATCAATTGAACTTGTGGTATTTGAAATAATTCAATATTTTAGTATACTTGTAAGAATATATCTCATATGTTTTAAATTATAACATCAAATTATTGCATATCTTAAAAAATAATATTATTTTTTATCACACAATTTCAATTTCCAATTCCATTGTAATAGCTTACGATATGTGGCTGGACTTCAATTGTGGTTGCGTAATAAGTATAATTATTTTTAAAAATTATTTTAATACATATTTAAAATAAAATAAAAAAATGATCATTTTCATTTTCCAATGAGAATTTATAGGTTTTCAAAACCATTCAATTTCTAATTAACATTAAAAAATAACACAAATATTATACAGACAAATGGCAAATAATTATTATTATTGTTATTTTGAAAAGGATGAAGAATTATGAATGTTTTAATATTCAACTAAAATGTATGTAACTGACCTAATAATTAATTAGGTTCATTTTATGACAAATATGTTTAATAAGAATATTAAAACTTTTTCATCATTCAAATCAGCGGGGAATGTTTTCATAAATTTTTAAATTATAATTTAATGAATAATTTATAAAATTAATAAAAAAATCAAGTTAAATAAAAAATTATATTTACTTGAAAATATTTTGTTGTATGTGAATAGTAGCTATAGTTAAGTATATATTTTTGAATGAAGTTCCGCCTTTTAAATTTAAATTAAAAATAAATAAAAAAGAATCTATAACTTGTATAATTAAACTATTAAATTAATAGTTGAAATGGTATTTAACATTGATATAATATTAAAAACGTATGATCAAAACACGCCAAAATATATGTCTCTATATCCTTTTCAAGTCAAAAAGAGGAAAAAAAAATACAAAACTATTGAAAGGCAAACACGGAAAGCCTGCTGAGAGATAACGAAAAAGGAAAAAATAAATTTTATTATGTATAAAAATATATTTTAATTAGATAATTTTTAAATTAAATACTATTAATTTAATTATTATGAAAATTGGATATTTAAATATAAAAATTGTTCTCTACGAGGGAACTAAAAATATATTTTTCTCAATAATTATATGATTTAAAGTATTTATTTTTAATAATTATAATATCAAATTTACTCATATTTTATAATTATAAAAATTAAAAATATATATTTTTAAATAATTATAAAAATTAAAAATATATATTTTTAAATAATTATAAAAATTAAAAATATATATTTTTAAATAATTATAAAAATTAAAAATATATATTTTTAAATAATTATACGATTTAAAATATTAATTTTTAATAATTATGATATCAAATTTACTCATACTTTATAATAATATAATTAATAGTATCTAAGGTGGAGTTAAGCAGGGGATACATGCGGCTATAGTCCCGTTGAATTTTTTGCAAAAATTACATGAATAGACTCACATTTTATTTTATGTGTGTGATTAATTGTATGGGTTAGCAATAAAATTTAATATTTATTATGTATAAATATATATCATGTCATAATATTATTTAATATATTATTTTTTTTTGAAGTTTTTTATTAGTATTTTCTAAGAATTTAATACCCAAATTATATTAATAATTTAAATTTTAATATGTTTATTTTATTTTTAATTTTAAATTAATATTCATTAAATAATTTAATATTTTTTATGTATAAATTTTATTGTATTTTATTTTAAATAATTTTCATAAAAGGTATCAATCAAATGTTAACATGAAAATTTTGAATTTTATATTATAATATATATGATAGTAAAAAAAGATAATCTTCCATCTTCTTAAAAAAAAAATTATGACTTTATTTATGTGTTTAACGTACAAATTACGGGATTAAATTATATTTAAAAAAGAAGTACCTGCACGTTAGCTAGGGAAAGTTCTTAGAATTTGCAACTTAATACAAAACCAACAAAGAGACACATGATATGGTCATGGGTTTCAATATATTAATTTGCCTGTGCATGCATGTGATTTGCTAGCTCCATCGATGATATGACAAGTCTTTCCAAATTAACCCAATTTTATCATATGATCTCTCTACCTAAATTTGGTTTAAGTAAATTTAAATAGCAATTCATATAAACATTATATGGAATTAATTAATCAACAGAAAAATCTGATGGTTTACGTAATTAGTGACTCTGTTAATTAGCTAGTTTAGTCAATGGTCTTTAAATTGAATAAAGCCATGCTTGCTAGTTCAAATGTTTCTCAATTTAACACAATTCTTTTGAGTCGGCCATAAACTCTCAGATCCATACATAGACTTTTCATCTAATCTGGAAAATAACAAAAACGAACTTATTCAAAACCTAATTTTTAGGACTTTTTTTTATGTACTTTGCTTTTTTACGATCCCAGTTGAATTTAGTGTTGGTTGGTAACTAGTTCTATTTTAAAAAAATTAAAAAAAAAACGAGTTATATTTTTAATTAAAATTTCAATTTTTTTTATTAATTTTCGAATTATTATTATTATTATTATTATTATTCTAACTCTCAATAAATAAAATTAAAATTGAGAATATAGAACAAATATAGGTATTAAAAAAAAACACAAATGGAACACAGTTTTACCGATGAGTATTCTAGGTTCCGATTTCGTATTTTACAAAATAGAAAATACAACTCTTTAAGAAATAAATTATATTTAATAAAATAAACTAATTTTAAATACAAGAAAACATATTTTATTATAAAAAAAATCTTATTTATTATATATTTTAATTATTTATCAGTGTCATACAAATAATACTAAATTTTAAATTATTATAAAACTATCACTAAATTTTAACTATTATCATCGATAAATATTATCACAATTAAAATATGTCAAAATATCTAAAAAAATATCATAATTAAATATAATATAGTTAAAATATTTGCATTGGTTTTTTAATAAATTAAACAAATATAATATTTATAACAAGAACTAAAATATAGATATAATTTTATAAAAACTTAAAATCTTGTAATTCTTTTATAAGGATAGTTGGGTGATAAAAAATTCTATTTATCTTTTTTATTTTTAATGTTCTGCTACTAGTGTACCAAGACAAATAAACTGTAAATTGAGGTGGCAATATTTTACACAATAAGATAATATTATACCATCTTGTAAAAAAATTAGTAAAAATTGATTAATAATTTTTTTATATCCTTAAAATTCTTATTATTTTTTATTATTATAAATAAATAATATTAAAAAAATTAATTAAATATTTTTATGTATTAATTAATACAAAAATTCGATATAATTAATATTAAAATACAATACAAATAACAAAAAAAAGAAGAAGCATAATACAAGTGCCACTAATATAACACAATTAGCACCCTTTAAAGTAGCTGTAGATTCAAAATAGGAAATTAAGTCTTTAAAAAACAAGGGAAATAATTGTTTTTCTTCGTTATCGTTTATTCAACGTTATAGACCTAATCCTAATAGTAGTTACTTCATACAGTTTGGAAGACCCGTGTCAATTAGTACGACTTGTACAGTTAAGTCTAAATTAGTTTTTTTAATCTAATTTAAATTTAATACAAACTAATAAAAATTAACTTCAACTCAAATCAAATACAAAGAGTTGATCCAAGTTAATCGCAATGGCTAATTAATTACATATTTCTTTAGTTAATTAATTTTTTTTTATAAATCAAAATATATATTTAATAATTAAAGCTCATTAATACAAAAAATATTCCATAAAATACCAAAAATAAGGAAAATAATATTACAACAATTAATATTTAACGATGAATTCACAAACAAAAAAATACACAGAGACAATACAACTCATCACACTTGTTATATTACAATTATTAGTTAATAAACATCTAATTCATATCATGTGTGTCTCTCATAACACACTTATTATAATATTGTGTAAAAATACATGTTCTATTCTTAAATATATTTTGATAAATTTGACTACAATACTTGTAATTCTCTTTTAGAATATTATGAGAAGTAAAAGACAAATTCTCAAAGTGTGCTCAAATCCATGATCTTTTTGACATCGTCTATTTCTTCTTTGAATTTGGAATAACGTAAATGGTTGTTTCATCTTCATATAATGTATTTTCTATTATTACATTAGATATACCAACTCTATCAACATTCATATTACTTATTTGATTAAAATTGAACCATTTTTATAAATTAATAAACAAAAACTAAAACAATAAACAAATTAATTAAACAAAAGCTAGATTTTTATAATATATAATAGGACATTTTTGTTCTAGGTGCACAATAACTAGTTCTCTTTTAGAGAATATAGATTTATCAATACAAACTCACAAATTATGAATATAAAATAGTAGTTACTAATATATCTCTTTTAAATCATAATTTGCTTATAGTTTTTACATTATTTACTTAATTTTTTAAATTTTATTTGTGATTGAGTTTGCTAATATGAAGATAACAAAATAAATAAGTTAGAACTTATTTAAAACCCATATTAATTTTGAGATATTTGAAAAAAAAAATATTCATCGTAAGAATTGCAACATAATACATAAAAAAATATATTTATCTAATTTTAAGTTTTTAACTTATAGTGTGAGTTGTATTCCTTTTTTTAGGTTAATAGATTTAGCTTTAATTAAATTCGAACATAATTTGATTTTTTTATTTATTTTAACCAATATAAAATGAACTTAAACTTAATTTAAATTTAATTTTATAATTTGAATTAAATTTGATTAATCTAATTACTAAGTAAATTATAGTGAGTGAAAGACAAAGACCGAAAGCTTAAAAGTGTCGGATTATACTATTAAGTTATATTTTACTTTGGTCAGAAAGTTGGAAACTTGAATTTATATCATATGATGGAGGGAGGGTCGAAGATTCGTCAAGTAATTAAGAAGCCCATAGAATTTCTTTCTGTTGGTTTTATAAGTCTAAAAGCACGTTGTTTAGCAACATAAATATGATAAATAATCTTAGTAAAAAAAATGAATCGTTTACATACCTAGCTATATAACTAGAGCTTATATAGATAGGACACCATTGTTCATTTTAAGGATAATTTTTTAAATAATATTGCAAAAATTAAGTACTATATATCTTAAGTTTATTTTCACTACAAAAATATATTTTATTATACATCAAATATGTATTACAATTTTATTTATATATAAAAAAAGACAATAATAGAGCACAATCTCAACGATGAGGAAAAAAAAAACCCTCTTATATTCAAATATTAAATATTGTTTCAATTTTCACATAAAAAAAAATATGTTTATTTTTATGTAATATTAAAAAATATATATTTATTTAATTTATAATAAAAAATAAAGGTATGTTTTTTTCTTTTCAAATTGAAATAAGGTAGGGTGGGTACAGCACATGCTTCCACATCCTCCACGATTACCTGTTTATTATTCCACTATATATCCATTTTACTTTTCTGAAATTATTCTATATATTAAATTTATTTTTCTTTTATTATAATATTATTGATTATTCCAAATCTTTGTAACCTCCTTAACCACTATAAATAGCAGCATCCTCAGCTCTTCTTAACACAAAAAGAGAGCTAAGCTTACCAGTATACTACAAACCGACTAATATAATCTCTGAATTAAAGAGAAAACAGAGAGCTAGCTATCTAGTTATGGAGACCTTTCCAGTTATTAACATGGAGAAACTGAATACTCCAGAGAGAAAACTAACCATGGAGATTATTAACCATGCTTGTGAGAATTGGGGTTTCTTTGAGGTACTGCCTGGTTTTTGCACATATATGATAGGAATAGACCCCAATTTTTTTCAACATCATATTTTTAAAATATAAAGAAACACACTATATATTATGCCTTATAAATCTTAATAATTAAGATATAATAGTGTAATAAGTTGTTTTTAATTATTATGTCATATCTCTGTTTATTTAGTTTTTTTTTTTTTTAAAAACTGTTTTTATTTATCATTAATTTTCATATTCTTTTGTTTTCTGATTTTCTGTGTTTGTATTTCTATAATTAAAGGTGGTGAACCATGGGATTGCGCATGAACTAATGGATAGAGTAGAGAACTTAACAAAGGAGCACTACACAAAGTGCATGGAACAGAAGTTCAAAGAAATGGTGGCCACTAAAGGTCTCGAAGCCGTTGAGTCTGAAATTGATGATATTGATTGGGAAAGCACTTTCTATATTCGCCACCTTCCACAATCAAACTTATCTGAAATCCCTGATCTTAATGATGATTACAGGTACCTTTTTCAAACCTCTGTGCGTGTTTATTTTTTTTTTTTAAATTTATATGTAATGTCTTTTTTTGTTTGTTTGTCTTAACTGTGTTATGTTAATGAACTTTCAGGAAGGTAATGAAGGAATTTGAAATAGAATTAGAAAAACTGGCTGAACAAATACTGAACTTGCTATGTGAGAATCTTGGGTTAGAGAAAGGTTACTTGAAGAAAGCTTTCTATGGATCTAAAGGTCCAACTTTTGGGACCAAAGTTAGTAATTACCCACCTTGCCCCAAACCAGAGCTTATCAAAGGACTTAGAGCTCACACTGATGCTGGTGGTATCATTCTTCTCTTTCAAGATGATAAGGTCAGTGGTCTCCAGCTTCTCAAAGATGGCCAATGGATTGATGTTCCTCCAATGCGCCATTCCATTGTTATCAATCTGGGTGACCAACTTGAGGTATCTATATGATTTTTTTGTGTTATACATAGATCTCTAGCTAACTCATTCTTATTTTCTATTTGTTCTCAAACTCAAGTATGATAACACAACTGTATTATCTTTACGAAATATACTTAATAAATAAGGGAGTAAACTATATTTTTATTAAAAGTAACACACTTGTATAACACTCTTTTCCTCCAAAGATTAAAAAAAAAAAAACTTAGTATGTCATGTTTTAAAAAGCATAAAACAGAAGGCAACATAACTAGTTGCAAAACAAGCTCTTAACTTGTAAATTTTTTAATTATTTTTATTAGTCAATTTCTTGGTTATTTCAGTTTAATTTTAGCAATATTTGTTTTCTTTGATAATATATAATGTGGATCTAACAATTTTGGTTATGAAGGTGATAACAAATGGGAAATACAAAAGTATAATGCACAGAGTGATAGCTCAGCAAGATGGTAGTAGAATGTCTGTAGCATCATTCTACAACCCAGGTAGTGATGCAATTATCTACCCAGCTTCAAAATTAGTGGAAGCTGCTATTTCAGGAAATGATACTTGTTCGGATGATCAGAAAGTATCACAAGTTGTGTATCCCAAGTTTGTGTTCGAGGATTATATGAAACTGTATGCTGGCCTCAAGTTCCAAGCTAAAGAACCAAGGTTTGAAGCCATGATGAAGACCATGGATTCTACGGTCAATATGGATCCCATTCCTACTGTTTGAGTCCTTTTTCTAAATATAGAATAAATGACTTTTCCGATCTCTGTCGGTGTGTCTGTTTCAGTCAATAATATTATAATCTGTCTAGATGTCTTGTCGTTTTCTGCTGGGATTACGATCCTTTATATATATTGTCGTATGGTTATTTGATGGGGTTGGTTAGCATTAAACCAATATTGCAACGGTTCTTATATATTATATGATTTCCTAAAGTTAATTAATGGATGATGTGTTTACTGCAGCTTAAACAGTTAATATAATAAACTCACCTTCATTCTCTCTCTCTCTCTCTCTCTCTCTCTCTATATATATATATATATATATATATATATATATATATATAATCCATCAAAGGACCTACCCTACAACATCTAATACAATATCAAAATTACAAACATCTAATACAATATCAAATAGTTTTCTGCATATACAAGATTTTATGACCAAGATAGGTTAAAGTTATTTCTTTTTAATTAAAATATATTTTAAATTTATATTTATTAAATGGAGTAACAAAATTTTATTATAAAAATCTGTTATATAGAATTAATAAATTTATATCGTCTTAATTTTTTTTAAAATAACAGATTTATATTATATTTTTTTAATTTTTTTGTTGTTTCACTTTATAAGTATGAAATTAAAATATATTTTATAATAAATTTAAATTATTTTATTTGTACGTTAATATAAAGCGTTGAAATTTATATCAATCTTATATAAAAGCAACTATTTCCAATTTTATTCCTTCAACCTTTCATCATCTTTTTACGCTCTTATCTATCATATCTGTCGTTTTTGAAGTATTATTTATATTGGACAAACAACGAATAATATGAGCAAAAGGGTACTCAATTTATACCCTAAGCAGCAAAAAGTATGAACAAAAGGGTACTTTTTTTTTTATACCTTCTAGGAAGGTAAAACCAGTTGACGAGAAAATGAGGGATAGATGGAAATGACGCAATATAATAACATACTTATGAAATAAATATAAATTTAATTATGATTATAATTTTGATATTTATCATTAATTAAAATTTAGATAATATTAAATATTTATCAATTTAATTATTTTAGTCATAGGATGTATAATTGTAATTAAATATCAATTAAATTTATTCATATAGAAACAATTATTTTAGGAGTTTTATATTAAATATAATTTTAAAAAACAATTTATCAAAATTAAATTATAGTAAGATTATTTATATGAAAAATACACTAATACATCCCGTAAATATTTTTGAATTATATTAATTTAGAACATATTTAATATATTTTTAATTTTCTCTTTAATATTATAATAATATTATAATATTCATGAAACTTTTGATCTTCTTTGAAATAATTAATTTCATTAACTCTTTTGTATAGAATCAAATATTTCATAAAAAAATATTTTAAGAATATTTTATTTTTTCACTAAAATATAATTATTAATACATATAATTAATTATTTTACCCTAAACATAATTTAAAAATATATTAAATTTTAATCCATATTTAGGAAAAAATTATTTTTTCTTTTAATTCTGTAATAATAAACACTTATTATAATGATCATATATCTTTTATTCTTTCCTTTCTAAATTTTTATTGGGAAAGAATTTATAAATTTTGATTTATTTACATATAATTAATTATTTTATGAATATTTTCTTTTTTCTTTTAATTCTATCATTAAAAGATAATTAACACATATAATTAACTATTTTTACACTAAATATAATATAAAAAATAAATAAATTATAATTAAATTATAATTGGATTATGTTATATGAGAAAAAATATTGATACTTAAGTAGATTTTTTTTAAGTATATTAATTTAACACATATTTAAGAGAATTTTGATTTTTTCTTTTAATTATTATAATGTTTTTGAGTCTTTTTATTTTCTTTGTAATTATTAATTTTATTAAATCTTTCAATAGAATTAAATATTACATGAATATAAGTCATTTAAGTCTTTGTTCACATTTTTATGTGCAAAACATTGAATCTGTTTTTCTACTTTGTGTTGTGTCATCTTTTTTTTAAGATAGTCATTGACGGTTCAATACTACATACACTCACTTTATTTGAAACATTGTGTATGATCTCATGTTTACACACATAACGTGGATTGGTTCATGTTACATTCTCGTCTTTTCTTCTTGTTATTTTATAGATATTTGTGAAAAATTATTTAACAATTTTTGAAAGAAAAAAAACGTAGTTTTTAGTGTGCTTGTCGTGCTATCAAGGTCGACCTCAAGTTCACTAGTACTTAAGGAAGTTCAATTATATTCTATAATTTTTTTTAAAAATTTAACATAATTTCTCTTATTTTTTTATACTAAATCAACCTATATAATTAAAATAGAACATGACGTTTATTTGTTTATCGCATCAAAAACTTACTTATATAATTAGTCATAAAATGAAGATAATATTAACTAATTATTGAAATTATCCTACAGTCTACAATTGTTAAGGGTGTACAAAACATATTGTAACATAATTAGGTTACCAAAAAACTAAAATAAACTTATAGTAACTCTAAAGAACGATAAATCATATAAGATAAAATAATACTCAAGCACTGTTCTACCCTCTCAGCATCTTCCAGCATCTCTTTTATCCAATCATTCCACTTTTGGCTTTCTGTTCCTATGCCCCTCGTCCTGTTTCTCTGGCCGCTTCCAGAGGAGGTTTGTCTTCTAGATCCTAGCTGTTTCTCAACACGTTGTCTTCTTGGAAAATTCTTATTATATTATGCTTCTTCACCCACACCACCTGCACCAACCACATCCTCTATTTCTTATCTTCCAGTTTTTGATCTGCCACGTCCTGAGAAAACTTCGACAGAATTGGTCTGTCAAAGCCCTGCGAATGATGCAAGGGTCGTGCCACCGCCTTCTTTCTTCCCCAGTAGGTAATTCCTCTGAGCCCTCTACTTCTTCCGCACCATCTGAATCTTCCTCTTCGACGTTTCAATCGTCAATATTGTATACCTCTTGTCCGATATGTATGCATTCACTTGAAAGGCATGGTGCATCATCTTCTTTTTTTACTACTTTGAATTCTATTCATGTCCTTTCCATCTATAAGCAGGTTGTAGAACTGGCATGTTGGCGCAAAGCCATGGATGATGAGCTCCAGGCCTTAGAAGAAAATCATACTTGGTGTTCCTCGAACATCAGATATATCCATTATTGTAGCAAATAGGTATACTCAATCAAGCAACAATCCACGGTAGTCTAGATAGGTATAAAGTTCGTCTGCTTGCTCAAGGCTATAAGTAGGAGTATGGCATCCATTATGAAGAAACATTTGATCTCGTTGCCAAAATAACGATTGTTGGTACCCCGTTGGCTGTTGCGTCTATTTACCTCTGGTCTTTGGACGTTTAAAATGCATATAATTTTACTGTTGGAGTTTTTTTATTTTCAATTTTATTTTTTTATTAATTAATAATTAATTAATGTATATAATTAATTATTTTTATACCAATATAATTTAAAAATAAATTAAATTTAACTAAAAATTTTAGTTTTTTTATTTTAATTTTGTAATAATTAACAATTACTTAACAAATTAACATGAACTTATTCACTGTTTTTTAATTAAATGATACTTTTTAAATAATAATAATTAATTATTTTACGTGGCTTTATTTTTAATATAATTAATAGAAAAATTATACATTTTTTTAAATCAATAATATATTAAACATCCGCACACCCATTTACATTATACTGAATTCAAACCAACTTTTTTTCAATATGTCACATTGGGATGAAAGGTTTGAATGATAGTATTTTTTTAAGGAGATATTCATATAAAGCATTTTCCATTTTACTAGAACGCGTTTGGTGGAGAGATCGAGGCACATGACAAATGCTGAACTCGATCAATAAGGTAATATATTTATTTAGTTTAATAGCCACCTAGGGTAAAAGAATAATAATAATAATAAAAGAGGATAAATTATAAGTAATGCTTCTTTTTGTCAATCCCTTTCATTGTCGATCGAGGAAATGAAGGTCGCTATATTTTTAATATGCATCCTAATAAGGCGCCAGGATTTGATGGATTTTTGGCTTTCTTTTACAAGATATATTGGAGCACTATTGGGAAAGAGGTTTCGTCTTGATTTCTAGAATGGCTCTGCTGATATTGGGTCGATGAATAAAACATTCATTTCCATAATTCCAAAGGTAATATATTAATCCTACCAAATTCATTGAATTTCGACCAACTAGTTATTTCGAAAGTGTTGGCAAATTATTAACAATTTTATAATAACTTTTGAGACAATATATACATTCTATTAGGCATTCTAAGCAAAAGAAAAGTCGTATGTCTTAAAACTTGGTATGATGAGTAGAGCATATGACATACTAGAAAAATGAGATTATGTAATTGTGGGATTTCGTCGAATGGGTTTTCCGAAACGTTGGAGTACTTTAATTTTTAAATGTATTTCGACAATCACTTATGTTATAAATGTTAATGGAGCTAGGTAATAATATTTAACTCATTCTGCGACTTCATAAGTATGATCCTATTAGTCCATATTTATTTCTATTATGTGTAGAGTAATTATCATCACTGTTTCAACAAGTTAAATGGACAAAAAAAAAGTTATTAGTGCAAAAGCTGCTTGTACCGTGCCAAGCATATCACATTTATTTTTTGCTAATTAATGTTCAATTTTTTTGTGATGACTATGTAGAGCAATACCACGAATTAAAAATATTATTACATGTTTATAAGCGTGCATCTAACCCGTAGGTCAACTTTGATAAATCAACTGTCTTGTCTAATCCAAATACTACTCAATTCGTTTCTCATAATTTTAAAAATTAACGGAATTCTATGTCATGAAAAGTATTTAGAACTTCCAACGAAACTAAAAAAGAATAAAAAGAGTTCTTTTCAAGTGATTAAAGAGTGATATATGAGACGGTTAAGGGGTTGGTGTGAACAGAGTTTGTCCAAGGTTGGTAAAGAAATATTAATTAAGTCTGTTTATTAGGCTATTTCAGTGTATTCTATGAGCGTATTTAAGCTGCCTATGAGTTTGTGTTCAGAGTTGGAGTGAATTGGTGCCCGATATTGGTGGTCAAATAATAAGGAAGGTTGTGGGATTTATTGGTTAGAGATGTGTATAACGAAGTTGTTGGATGGTATGGGTTTTCGTAGACTGTCAAGCTTTAATCAGACCATGAAAGCAAAGGAAATTTAGCGAATTATTCAACAGCCAAACTCCTTATCTAACATGGTTCTCATGGCTAAATATGCTTATGGTCAAAATATTTGGAAAGTTAAAAGCAATAGTCGATCAAGTTATGTCTCGAGAAGTTCATTATGGGATGAGATTTATTGGCTAAAGGGATAAGGTGGAGGATAGGAGACGGAACCTTTGTCCATATATATACGGATATTTGGCTGCCTACTGTTTCTAGTGGCTTTCGAGTATGTTATGTGCAAGCTTTGTCTATGGATACTATGGTGGCTAGATTATGGATACTATGGTGGCTATATATACAGAGTTTGTCTATGGATATTTGGCTGCCTAGCTCATTCTAAATCGATTCACTCTCAACCCAGTTCATCCCAACTCGGTTCACCCCAACCCGGCTCACCTCAACTTGGTTCACTCCAACCTGACTCACCTCAACTCGGCTCACTCCAATCTAACTAATCTCAACTCGATTCACTCCAACCCGACTCACCTCAACTCAGCTCACTCCAACCCGGCTCACCTCTTGATGATACTAACTACCTAGCATGGGCACAAGCAATAAAAAATTTATTGAAAGGACGCAAGCTATGACGTTTCATAACTGGTGATATCTCTATACCCATCCAAGAAATCACTAAAAACAATTCTTTATTTTCTGACCGTCTTGAAGACTGGGAGAGTAAACATCATCAAATTATTACCCGGTGTTTTGACACTGCCAAAGAAGTTTGGGAATTTCTTGAGGCTTGCTTCACTACAACAGATTTGGCCAACCAATATCAACTTCTAACAACTCTTCATACCAAACGACAAAGGGCTGATCAAACCATTAACCATTTTCTCTCTGAAATGCATACTATTTGGGATCAACTCGCTCTTTCTGAACCAACTTGGACGAACAAGATTGATGTTAAGATGTTTGCAACTTACCGTAATCACTAGCGTCTCATTATTTTTCTCATGGCTCTCCATGATCGATTTGAACCTGTTCGGGCTTCCTTACTCCATCGGAGTCCTTTTCCATCCTTAGATACTACTGTGACCGAGCTTCGTTTTGAAGAAACTCGGATGGGAGTTTTCAAAGTTCATCATACAGATTCTGTTTTTACCACCCCTTCTTATCGCCTAAAGGAGGTTCTAAAGATGGCTTCAAACATCAAGGCTGAACCTACTATCACAACCCTAATCATGAGCTTCTTACATGTCTCATTCGGGTATGTATATATTGTCACAAGAAGGGTCCAGGACACTTTCACAGAGATTGCTTTCGGAATCCCTCTTAGCATTTCTCACGGAATCCCTCTTAACATGCTTCAGGTAAAAATAGTAAATTATCTATCATTGCTACTGTTTCTGAGGATAATCATGACAAATTTACCTTCTCCACTCAAGAACTTGAAGGTCTTCTTAAACATGTTCTCTCACAATCTAGTAATCCTTCTTCTACTACCTTGTCTCTCACATCAGGTAAATCTTTATGGTATTTTGATTCTGCTTGTTGTAACCATATGACTCATGATACTCACATCTTCTCTCCCCCACAATCTTCCATATGCATGTTAATGTTGTAGGAAAAGTTTTCACATCTTCTATATCACTTTTTGACACCTTTTATATTCTTAACCTTACTCTAAATTTTATCTATGTTGGTCAATTATGTGAACTTGGTCTTACTATTACTTTTTCCTCTTTTGGTTGTCATGTGTAGGATTCATAGACAGGACAGATCCTTGGGATAAGTCGTAAGGTTGGATGATTATTTGAACTTATTAATCTTCATCTATCCAATTCTCCTCCTACTTTCGTTGCTGATTCTACTACTCCTATCAACCTATGGCATGCTTGTCTAGGCCATACGTCTATTGGACATCTTCGTCCCTTAGCATCTTCTAGTAAATTAGGATTTGTTTCTATTTCTAATAATGTAAATTGTTTGCCTTGTCAATTGGGAAAACAACTTGCTTTATGTTTTAATAAAAGTGATTCTACTTCTGTCTCCCCTTTTGACTTAATTCATTCCGATGTTTAGAGTCCGTCCCCACATCCTACTATGGAGGATGTGTTTACTTTCTCATTTTTATTGATGATTATTCAAGATTCACATGGATTTTTCTCATGAAATATAGATCTGAATTACCCAAATTTATTATGATTTTTCCCAAATGGTTAAAACTCAATTTTCTCAAAATATCAAAGTACTTATAGGTGATAATGCTATTGAATATAAAGGAACAATTTTTTAAAATTTTTTTCGACAAAATGGGACTCTTTCTCAATATTCTTGTCCTAGCACATCTCAACAAAATGGAAGAGCTGAGCGAAAACACAGACATATTCTTAATACTGTTCGCACTCTCCTCATTTCTAGTTCTTGTCTTGAATGCTTTTGTGGTGAAGCTGCTCTTATGACTGTTTATACCATCAATCGTGTTCTCATGCCTATTATTTACAATCAATCCCCTTATGAGCATCTCTATAGTACTTCTCCATCTTATGAACTGCTTAAAGTGTTTGGTTGTGCCTGTTTTGTTCTTCTTCACCCTCATGAACACAATAAATTGGAACCTCCTGCTCGTCTTTGTTGTTTCTTAGGGTATGGAATAGAACACAAAGGCTATCGTTGTTGGGACCCTATCTTTAAACGATTGCGCATCTCTCGTCATGTCATCTTTTAGGAACATAAAATGTTTTCCTCTATTTCCTCATTTCATGTCTCATCTCCTACCTCACTCTCATTTTTAATGACCCAACTATTGATTTATTTTCCTCTTGACATTGCTCAATTCCCTCACCATCGTCTACTACAGCTTCTCCTGATGTGTTTGTTCCTTCTACTGATCCTATCATAACATCTTGTGAAGACCAACTACCTGATTATTCAGAGTCATCACTTCGTTGTTCTACTCGTGTAAGTAGTCTTCCTTTTCATCTTCGTGATTACCAATGTTTCTTTACTATTTTGTCTCATCATGAACCCTAAAACTATAGAGAAGCTAGTTCTAGCCATCATTGGCAGCAAGCTATGACAGATGAATTACAGGCATTAACAAAAGCACATATATGGAATCTTGTTGATCTTCTATCTAATAAATCTTTGATTGGATGTAAGTGGATTTTCAAAATCAAAACTCATTCAGATGGGTCTGTGGAACGATATAAAGCTCGTCTAGTTGCAAAGGGTTTTACACAGGAATATGGAATCGACTATGAAGAAACTTTTGCACCTATAGCTCGCCTCACCTCTGTTCAAAGTGTTATTGTTGTTGCTGCTGCCTGAAACTGGAACATGTTTCAAATGGATGTCAAAAATGTTTTTTCTCAATGGAGACATAACTGAGGAAGTTTATATGAAACCTCTTCCTGGATACACTCATTCACCTCATCAAGTATGCAGATTTCGTCGTGCTATTTATGGCCTCAAACAAGCTCCTGAGGCTTGGTTTGCCAAATTCCATTCTACACTTACTTACTTTGGATTCACTTCCAGTTCTTATGACTCCGGTCTCTTTATTCGGAAGACTTCCACTAGTATAACACTTCTACTCCTTTATGTAGATGATATGATCATAACAGGGAATGACTCTAATGACATTATTGATCTAAAGTAGTTTCTGAGCCATCAATTTGAAATGAAAGACCTTGGTCGTCTCCACTACTTCTTGGGCCTAGAAATCTCATCTGATTCTCAAGGATATTATCTCTCTCAAGCAAAGTACTCTTCTGATATTCTTAATCGAGCTGGCCTTACAGATTGCAAAACTGCATCAACACCTCTAGAAACTAATGTCAAACTTACTCCATTAGATGGTACTATTCTCTCAGATGCCATATTATACAGATAACTAGTAGGCAATCTTGTTTATATCACAGTCACTCATCCTGACATTGCCTATGTTGTTTATCTAGTTAGTCAATTCATGTCTACTCCACGGTTTACCCATTATACTACGGTTCTTCTCTACATCAAAGGCACTATGTTTCACGGTCTCCACTTCTCCAACAAGTCTAATCTTCTTCTTTCTGCCTACTCTGATGCTGATTGGGCAGGTGACCCAACTGATCGTCGCTCTATCACTTGATATTGTTTCTTTCTTGGAAACTCTCTCATATCTTAGCAAAGCAAGAAACAATCCCTCACTTCTCGATCCAGCACTGAAGTTGAATATCGTGCTCTTGTAGACACCACTCAAGAACTTCTTTGGCTCCGTTGGCTACTTACTGATATAGGTGTTCTCCAATCAACTGCAACTATCTTATATTGTGACAATCAGAGTGTTATTTAGATTGCTCACAATAATGTATTTCATGAACGAACAAAACATATTGAGATTGATTGTCATTTTGTTCCTCAACATGTTCTTCAAGACACTGTTTGTCTCAAATCAATATCCTACACAGATCAAACAGCTAACATCTTCACCAAATAACATCTACTAGGTAGATTTCAAGAATTAGTTTCTAAACTCAAGTTGATTGTTTTTTTCCTCCTTGAGTTTGAGGAAGGATGTTAAATTATATTTGATATTGTAATTCACTTATACTTTACTTGTACTACATTTATATTATTTTACTTGTACTACACATGTACTACACTTTCACTATTTTACTTGTACTACACATGTACTACACTTCTACTATTTTACTTATACTAAAATTACTCTTTTACTTGTACTACACTTGTTACAACCCTATAAATAGGGTTCTTTATTTACATTCTAAATAACACCGATACAACATTAAATCATTTTTTTTTCTTATTTCTCTATATTCTCACAAAAGTAAAACATTTTGTGAGGCAACTATTGAAAAATACTACCCTATGTAATGATGCTTTACATTGCAAGAAGGTTTTGCCCAGTCCAAGTTGTAGTTATTGTGGTGCTAGTATCGAAGCTGTGATGCATGCAATCTAGACATGCGTTGCAACAAAGAGTGTGTGGAAATGTTCTGAAATGGCCAACTTATATAGGTAGTTTCGGTACATAGATTTTGCTGAGGTTTTCTAGTATGTGTTAGAAGAATTGAGAAATAGACAATTGGATAAGTTAGCTAATGTAGCTCACTGGGTCTGATAAGCGCGATGTAGGGTTGTGTTTGAAGGACAATAGTCGTCGAGTGAATCAATTTTTTTGTAAATGAGCAAAATTACAAGTCGAAGACCCAGCTATTGCTGTACAACTTATCTCACCCCTCATTCGAATTGATTGGTGGGTTCTCCCACTATTGGGTTGTTATAAATTGAATGTTGATGCTGCTATTTCTATGCAGCAAGGTATGGTAGATTATTTTTTCTTTCTACTTTTAATCTCGTTCACTCCTATCTGTCTTTACCCGTCGACGGCAACGAGGTTGATTATTTACCATCAGCATTACATAGGCCAATGGTTCCACCATATGAACCGTTAACGCCGTTGATTTTCAGATCTTCCAGATAATAAGGGATGGCTGAGAAGTTCCTGATAGAGCATGCATGTTTGAAGGAAGAGATTTGTCTCCGATAATAATCAATACTATGATTTTGTTCCAATGCGTGAGAGGAATAATCATCAAGATTGTCTCTAAATCTTTTTTTCTTTTGCAGAAAATGAAAGTCGCAACAACTTCCTTGTCTCAATATTCATGAATATCAGGTCTCATTTATAAATTTCTTCTATGTACATCTAGTCTGCTGGTTTTGTTTTAGCTAAACTATTGCTTGGACAGGTCATTTTAATCTGCATAATATATATATTTTTAAAATTACCAACTCTGTTTTCTGCTTATGTTGATGATTTACTCTCATTGATTCCACCGTCTCTTCCATGGAGAAAGCGAAGTACATTAATTAGCTTGTTGAAATAATTAAGGTGATTTTGAACGTTGAACTTATTTTATTCGTCCGCTTCCGCTTTCAAATATTTAACTACTATTGGTGGATTATATTAATTGTTTTACCTTAGATAAGTTTGAGAACTTTCAAAAAGAATGATTATATCAATTGTTTAGACTGTATTTTTTTGTTAAATCTATTTTAATTTTTATATATAATATGCTATATATATGTTTAGTATTATACATGATAATGGTACATAACTTACTAAACTATGATATTTCGTTATTATATAACAAGATGATGAAGATAAAGACACGATGAGTTTGAAATTCTGCATTATAAAACAAACTCGATCTATGGTGAGGTTTTGGAGCTCTACATCATAGAGCAACCTCAATATATAACAAAATAATGAAGATGAATACATGATAAATTTATAACTCTACATCATAGAATGATCTCGATATATAGTGGAATAATGAAAATAAAGACTTGATTAGTATGGAACTCTACATCATAAAGCGATCTCAATATATAACGAAGTGATAAAGATGAAGACTTAATTCATTTGGAGCTCTACATGATAAAGTGACATAGTTAACAAAATTGTATTGTATGTATTTTAATACATATTATAGTTGTTTGTATAATAATTTTTATCCATTTAACTTATATACATATCTATGTGTTATATATACCTCTTCAAATAAGTAGAATACAAGATATGTTTACTTTATTAATATTTTTTACTCACTAAATATCACTAAAATCTTTAACACATCAAATTTTCTTCAAATAATATCTATATTTAGTTTTGTATATAATATAGTATTTTTATATATAAGCAGTTAAATTTATTATACTTTTATATATAAGATATTACATAAATTTATATTTTTGTATACAACATGTTAGATATATTTATATTTTTGTATATTATATATTGATAGAGAAATAGTTTTATTTTATTTAAATTATAAAATACGAATATTTAAATATATTTATTAAATAGATTGATATAACACTTTAAATTTTTAAGAAATTATTATCTGTTATAAAAATTTATATGACTTGGCTTTCTGAGCCTCTGACAAACAATTGCCATGCAATACTCGGTCATCAGGCGGAAAACCTAAAGAAAGCCCAAAAATCTTTTAACGGTATGCGTAAATTATTGAATGGGTATTTATGTAATTTGAAGTCATCATCATCTAGGGTTGCTATGTTGCAATCTATAAATTCCCGTAATACCATTCAGTTGATCACTATGAAGGAATAAACTCGGACAAGTCGTCTTTCTCGGCGTTCTGTATTTTTAAATGTTTCTGGTTTGTTATGTGTGGATTTGTATTTGTATTCATGGAATTTCTCAGGCACAGCATGAGTTCTTATGATTTGTTTTCTCTAATCTGTTTAAATTGACTTAGCTTTTTCATTTTAGATGTTTGAAAGGTCCTTCTTGTTCTACGAATTTAACAAGTGACAGTTTGTATGCCTCTTCGTTGAAATGAATATGGAGGTATACTGATCAGGCCGAGATATCGTTTCAGTCGTCGTTTATTGGTTGACGATTCGATTGTTGCTCGTTCACATTTTATTAATTTCATCCTTCTTTTTCTAACATTCAGACTATCTACAAAAACAAAATTATTATTAATCTTAATCAATTCAATATAGTTGTATATTTTTTCCCCAAATTGGTATAATTATAAATCCCTTATTGCTGGAGGAAATAGTGCATATGATGTGTAATTTAAAATTTCTTCACTTTGAACTGATTTGGGAATTAATTTCTCAGTGAGGAACATTTTCAAAGGACTGATGCGCGAATTCTCTTCGGGTTTGTCAACTATAATTGTTCTTTAATTTGTTTTATGTTTATCTTGTATGATGTCAATCATGCTATAACTTTGTCTCCTTTTGTTTGGAATCTTATTCTCTCTTTATTTATTTTTTGTTTTTGAAATTATTTTTTAAAGAAAACATAATTGGGAACCGTTTACCCCAAAATATAAACAGAATACTATTACAAATACTCTTAATGGTGGGGAAGCGTTTTTTTTTTTTTTTGAATAATCACACACAAAGAGAAGAATTACTTATGTAACTATATTTTGACATTTAAAAGTAATTTATCCACTAAAAAAAGTAGGTATGCCTAATAAATTAAGCAGTAATCATGTGAGCAACTTATCATGCATTTTATCGATACCAGTGCAATAATTATATGGATGATACTCAATCCTAAATTTTATAATAATAATGATAGAATTTAAGGTTTAATAAATATAAATTAACATATTCAATATATTTTATTTTAATAATAATAATATATTAATTAATACAAGAAAATATTTTATAATATTATTATCTTATTTAATATCATATAATGTGTCAAAAATTTAATAAAATTTAATTAATGATTATAAATCTATCTATTTAAATAATTTTAATGCACACTAATGCCATATAAAATTAGATGATGTGAAGTAATTTGTAAATTAAAAGAAAATAAGATCTTTTAAGTCATTTTTTTCATAATATATATATTGTTTTTAGATGAAGTGTTTTAAATACACCGAGTATGATAAGTATGTATTGTCATTTAATAAAATAAAAATTTACATATATTTTTACAACTAATTTAAAGAAAATAAGTATGTAATGCCATATAAAATTAGATGAAGTGTTTTTATAAATTTCAAAATTACCTTAAAAACAATCAAGTAACTAATATTTTTAGGTAATTTTATTTTATGAAATTATATAAGTAATGCAAATGTGAAAGTAGGTATAAATTTATAACGTATGTAGTAATAAGCCAAAAAAAGAAAGACTATTGTATCCCTCTTAATTTTTTCTGCACATTAAAACAGTTACAAATAAGATAAATGAACCTTTTAAGTCGAAATCAAGCAAAAATCGTGATATAATTATAATAGTAACTAAAAAAATTGTATCCGAGTTATACTTCACACACAATTATGACAAACGAACACATGCAATGATGCACTCTCAACTTGAATACCACATTTCCTTGGGTAAGGATACGTAGATCCATCATCTCTCTGAAAAAGAAAAAGGTAACGGCAAGTGCTTCTGGTTGGAGATATCAAACAACTCTATGAATCTCTGGTCTGACACTCTAGCTTTGGAAGCAGCAAACCTCTGGTATTCATCAAAAATAGATGATAGGCACCATCTTTGCAATCTTCTTATACATCCCACTAGACATCCTGTTCTATGCTGCATTGCACAACAATGATGCCTAGTTAAATAATTAAAGACTTCTGCCAGTAATCAAAGAAACAGAGAACAAATGACATACCTTTCCTCGCTTACAATGAATCAGGACAGGGTGGTTCCTGACATCTGGGATAGCAAGCAAGTATACAATTACCAATTTGACAGATATGCAGGTTATGTTATAATGTTAAGAATGAATAAATTTCAAATAGTCCACATTCAAGGTTTCGCTTTCATGATACCAAGAACTACTTTTAGTGCTTCACGAATTTTCTCTTCTGGAATGTTTACGAAAGGTTCCTGTCCAGTGTGCACAACAAAGATTTAGAGAACATTCCTTTAATTTTAAAACAAGCACTTCTATCATTACCGATTGTTAAAAAACCCAAAATCGGCCTACAACAGAAAATGTTAGAGAACTTCAAAAATGCAGGGTAACAAGATATTCAATCAGAAAAATCCAGTGTGCACAACAAAGATTTAGAGAACATTCCTTTAAATTTAAAACAAGCTAAGTGTAAAACTTCTATCATTACCGATTATAAAAAAACCCAAAATCGGCCTAAAATAGAAAACGTTAGAGAACTTCAAAAATACAGGGTAACAAGATATTCAATCAGAAAAAAAGTTTCTAGTTTCAATTTTGGAATAGCCACTTTTAAGTTTTAGCAACAACATTAAAAAAAAAAAAGGAATAGCCACTGCTGTTGCTTTTTACTATACAACATTATAGTCTACATGGGTTATTGACTCTTTGGTCCACATGTTAGCTTTCAATTATCATGCTTAAATGCAAATAAATACCAAGTTGTTAATAGCTGCACTTAATTGCACGCATTACACATTTACATGTCCAAATTCATCCATTGCTTCCAGCATAGGCATGCCAGTTATACACATTGTAAACAGCCTACGTAAGGTAAGAGTCAGAAAGCCTTCACATATCGTGGGATTGAAGTGTTACTGGAGAACACATGTCAAAGCAAATATTCTCATTTAGGTTAACAAAACCATTTTCACACAGGTGCGGATCTAGGATTTGATTTCAGGAGAAGCATCATATAAATAGTAAAAAATAATCCTACTTGTTATCTGTTATTATTTGTTTATAATTGAAAAAATATTTTATATATATTTTAAATGAAAATATATTCAAATTATTAAGTTTGTAGTGAATTCTTGGACATAAAAAGCTTAAAATTTAAAATTCAAGAATAACACAGTTTAATTTTATACGTATAATTTGTTATAATTTCATAACATGAGCAATTGAATCAAATTCCAATTCCAACATGAAGGTTCATCAGTAATTCACTGTTGTTGTGTTTTTCTAGATCACTGATACTCATCAAACACAATGCAAGGCTACTGGTCTCTCCCACTAGCGTTGCAGGACTTGGCTCATGTTTTGTTGATGCGGTCACCAAAAATTTGCACTGCTGGTCAATGTTGGTCCTACTTCTGTTCTGTTTTTCCAATTCTGGTAATGTGGCTGGATTGGTGGAAAGGGAATAAAGGCCACATAAAGTCGGAAGTCATTCCCATTGATTATTTCCATACTCACTCTTTGGTATTAATTTCCTTTCCCAAATTGACAAAATGCAATTACAAACTATCCTATATTTTAATATTTTCTTATATTTTTTATTTTTTATTATTATTTTTAAAAGAACATTTAAATAAATTAATATTTTCATTCCAATTCCTTACATTTGTTTAGAAAACAAAAAAAGAGGGTTAAATACAATTTCAGTCCCTTTTCTTTTAGCCATGAAATAATTTAGTCCTTATTATATTAAATGAAACACAATTTAGTTCCTACTCTTTTAACTATATAACAATTTAATCTCAATTCTTTTACATGAAACAATTTAGTCCCTATTCTTTTGAATTTGCAACAATCAAGAACAACATATGTTTTTTTTAACCATTGAACAATTTAGTCCTTATTCTTTTGAATTTTCAACAATCAAGATCAACATATAACGTTCAAGTGCAGAGTGTGCACATGAATGATACTTTTATTGTTCTAAAAAAAAGATATGACAAGTCTACTATTGAACCACAAAGAGAGATAGAGATAGCCACAAAGAATTAAAACAGAAAATTTGAGAGAATCTTTCTGCACATTATTAGCTGTGTCAATTTTTGCAGAAGACTAAATAAAACTCAATCAAGAAATAAATATATCTGTGTCAAAAAGATGATTGCATACTATTCCACTTAAACAAAGTATCACATATTTAAAAGAATATGGACTAAATTGTTGCAAATTCAAAAAAATAGGGATTAAATTGTTTCATTTAAAAACAGGGACTAAATTATTCCATGCTAAAAGTATTGGGAGTGTTAAGTCCCACATCGACCAAGAACTCTGCTTCCGTTGCACTTATCAGTTCTTAACAACCCTTACTCTCTAAGAGCTCTTTTGAAGATAATTAGGTCATGGATTTCTACATGGTATCAAAGCTGGTTCTCTGGCTTCCCATCGGCGCCAAGAGTCTGGCGGTGCGCTCATCCTCAAGGCACAACTCCGTCCTCTCAAGTGCCTACCAGGACCACCAGTCGATGTAAAGGGGGGCTGTTAAGTCCCACATCAACCAGGGATTCTGCTTCCACTGTACTCATAAGTCCTTAGCAACCCTTATTCTCTAAGAGTTCTTTTGGAGGCAGTTAGACCATGAATTTCTATAAGACCAAATTATTCCATGGTTAAAGAATAGGGACAAAATGTATTTAACCCCCAAAAAAGGAATAAGTTTTACTCTCTACCTTTGCTCTCCCATCTTATTCATATTTATTCTCATTCCAATTGCTTCTCATTATGGATTAATAAATGCACCCTTATTGAGCTGTTTCCTTGCTGTGAAGTACTGTATGAGTTGCTCAGTTCGAAGCTTTGAGGTTTTAGTGAAATTCTATTGTTTGACCAGGGAAAAAAAACCTCAATTCAAAGCTATTAGACAAGCTATTCTCAATGTTGACAATAATGGTAAAGTTGTCCTCTATCTAGGCGATGGCAAGAGATAGGTTGACTGCCCCAATGTTCAGTACAAATATTAAATTAACTGGCAATAGTTCTCACTTTTCAGACTCTCACAAGGTCCCTAGTAAGGATTGGATTTGGAAGCTCCCAAACAAAATTTCCAGAGACGAAACTATACCATGAAAAGATAGATGGGAAAAATGCAGAGCCAGAGTAGTAAAATACGTCAGTTGATGCAAAACATAGTCAGAGAAGAAGAAGAAAGTATCAAACCCGACAGTTTTCGATCGGAAACTGGAAAAGCTTGATTCCATTTGATTTTAAAACCTCGTTGTTCGCCTCCGGGTAGGGTTCCGTGCACAAATATCTAAACCAACAAAAAAAAGTAAAAAAACCAAAATAGGTAGATAAATTAACAAGAATTAACATTTGAAACGAAAAAGCTTGACTTACACAATGGAACGAATGCCTAGGGATTGCAAGAAGCTGAAATTAGCGGAATCAGGGAAACCAGACCTGAATACTCCATGATCCACCATGGAGAAGTTCAAAGGCGGCACAAAGAGCTCCTCTCTTTCCCTTTCCCTATCATTTGCGATTTCCGGAGCATGCTCTGGCGGAGACATCGATGGTGATAATTCAATCGCCGTGCAGGTAGAGATTAATTCTATTCGCGCCAAAATTCAAAATAAAAATTGGACCCGTGTGTTGTTATGGTATGATTTTAGCTATAAAAAATTGGTGGAAGAATAGAAATGGAGAATTGAAGGAAGGATAGAAGAATCTGAAGAAAGTAGTATCAGCTTTGGCCTATATATGCAGGGATTCATTATTTACGAATCTGAAGAATAAGGGAAAGAATCTTTGACAATATGCGAATGTGGGGGTAATATGTCTATATTTTTTTTAATAATAGATGAAAAGTAAAATAAAATAAAAAATTATGTTAATTATTAATTAAATATAATAAGAGGATATGATTCCACAAACATTTAAAAACAAGTGTTAACTAGATTGTTTAAATTTTGATACAAATATTTAATAAATTATAAAAAATAACATATTAAAATTTATAATAATAAAAAAAATATTCTAATAAATTTAAATAAAATCTAATATTTAAAATTAAATCGATCTATATAATTGTATTATAATTTAAAAGATATTTAATTAAATAATATTTAAATTGAAATAATAAGTTAAAAAAATTTAATAGTAAAAAAATAAATTAGTTATAAAAATATTATTTCTTTTAAAAAAATTTAAAGTTATTATTTTTTATTTTTTCAAATTTTTAGAAAATAAAATGACAAAATTAGAAAAGAAAGATAACTCACGTATTAAATAAATAAATAAAAGTTAAATATCATTAAGAGTTTACCAAATATGAGGGAGATCTTAAAATATGATTTAATATTAAAAAAATCAATAACATTTTGGAAAAAAATACCAAAAAACCAAATGCTACCTATAATAATAAAACATTTCTACGAAAATAAAAATAAACATAAAGCATATTTATAAATTTTAAAAAAATATTTTACTTCTACCGTCTATTTTTTGAGTGAATGATTTTATTTATTTTTTAAAAATTTGTAAAAATATAAAGATCACTAATAATACTATCTTTTATCTCTTCCAAATCAAGTAGGTGATATTTTATTGTTATGAATTTTAAGATAATATATTTTATTAAGGATAGAATTAATGATTATAAGTATTATCTAATATTTTTTTTACATGTTCATATATCAATTATAGAATTAATGACTAAGTATTATCTAATTTTTTTTCATTTTCATGTATTAATTATTGAGATTTATGAGAAAGATGAGAAAAAATAATTTTTTTAAATCTCGACATTAATATAAAAATATAAAAAAATTAAATAATATTTTGTAGTTATTATTTTTATCCTAATTTTTTTATAATTTGATTTGTATATCATTTCACATATTATATGTTATAGTATAAATTGTTTTCTATTAATAAGTATTTTTATAATTAATTTAATATTTAATTAAATAATGAGTCATTATTTAATGCATTTAATAACTTTATGTATATAAAATCATTGAAATAAAAATGAAAAAAAAGGAAAGAAGTTACACGTGTATTGTTGTTCTGTTACATGAATTAGGAATTATCAAATAATTCAATTAATTTATTTAAATTAAAAAACCTAATAATATATTGTTTCAAATAGTTTATCTTCAAAACAAAAATATACTTCAAACTTATATTTATTAGATAATCATTATAATTTTATTATCTTATAAAATAAAATAGGTTATATAAATTTATTTTATAAATATAATAAATTGATGGAAAGTTGTAACAGAGGTCAGATAGTTTGGATTTAACATGGGATCTGGAATTCTATTCCTGAAAGAGAATGGATTCCAAATATACCTTAAAATTTTCCTCTACATGTTCAAATAAATCTACAGGAACAATTATTGCATACTCCATTATGTGCGATTTTACCTTTTCTATGAATTATAAAAATAGTTTGATTGATTGATTGATTGATTGATGAGAAGAATATATATATTTTGAAATTGTCCAAAAAAAAAAAACTAATAGATTTGAACAAAAACATCTAAAAAAATAATAATAATATCTAATCGCAATATCAAAAGAAAGACTAGCTAGTATAATTTTCCAAAAATGAAAAATCATACACAATAATCAAACATTTATGTAGAAATATATCTTATATCAATATTTTAAGTGCAATATTCATTTCATGATTTATTATTACATTTTGGATTGCCAGTGTCTTTCCATAAAACTTCTTTATTCATCTCAAATTACATATATGTGTCTGGATAAAAGGAGAAATAAATTTTATTTTTTTTATCTATATAGCTCGATCTAGAAAGATATTGTTTCATTTTAGAAATGATAAATGTTAACATCTGTTTCTATTAATTAACCTCTTTGAAAGAAAGTAAATTAAATGTACAGGACAAGAAAAAACTATAAATATAATTTAGTCAATTTTATACGTGGGAATCTTGCTTATAAAGATGAGATGAAATATATTAAATAAAAATTAATTATATGATATAATTTATTTTATATACTTTTAACCTCTCATGAAAAAAATATATTATTTTTTTATAATTTAAATGAAAATATTTTTTTAATATTATAAAAAAATAAATATATATATTTTTATTGATAGAATTAAAAATAAAACCGATTGAATTTATTTATATATTTATAATGTTAAAAAATTAATAATTAATTTTAATTAAATAATAATAATTTAATTATATAACATAACTCCTTCGTACATATAATAAAAGATAAATAAATATATAATTTTTAACATAGTAAGAAAATTAATATATATATGTTTTTTTATTAAAAAATTAAAAATAAATCAATTAAATATTATTTATGAAAGAAAAATATAATTCTTATTAATTCATGTTTTGAATTGTAATTTAAATCTAAATATCATGTTCTTAAAATTTCTATAAAATATCTTTATGTATCCAAGAAAGAAAGGAAAAAAAATCGCATAGATTCATGTTTTGGATTGTAACTTAAATCCAAATATTGTGATATTTAAAAGTAATATTAAAAAAAAGTATTGATCTTAAAGTTTCTATAAAATATCTTTAATAAATTTATTTAGTAATCGTTCTAGCAATCCTGGAATCTCTCGTCCAAAGAGCGCACCATAAAAAAATAGCAATTATACATAAAATGTCTCTTTTATCCTTTTGTTTTCCCATGTTGACTTTTTTAATCGTTATGTACTGATGATCTCTTAAACGAAAGTAACGAGGCACAAACCAAATTAAATGTACAAGTCTACAAAACAAGTAAAACTAGAAATATAACCATATTTTTATTGATATAATTAATTTCATACATCCCTGAAAGAGACCTCTAATAATTTTGCACCTCAATAATACATATCTAATTAGGCTTTTGTTCTGGCACCCTTCCTTTTTACTTCCTTCTCCCTTGTCTCTTAGAATATAGGAATTCTACATAAGATAACATATATTAATAAATAATAATAATAATAATAATAATAAATACACGTTATTTAACATCAAATTAAGATTTTTAATTCAATTATTTTAACAAAATTATACATTAAATTGATATTTATTAGATAATACGTTACAAATATGTTACTTTTATGAAAAAAAATCACAAAAATTTATTTTGTAAAAATAATAAATTTATAATGTTATTTTTTTTTTACAAAAATAAGATATTATAAGTCTATCAACTTTACGTAATAGATTTATGTAAATAAAGATAATCTAAAATATATTTAAAATTATACGATATTATGTAATATATATATATATTATACACAAAATCAAGCATTTTAGGTTAGTAGGAAATGAGAAATAAACTTACGAGCCGCAATTAACATTAGGATTAATAGGAACAGGAAGTTGGATTTTGCAAAATGTGAGAATAATTTGAGCTCTTTCGGTCTTACTACCAATTTGAGCTGCAGCTTTTTTGAAACACTCGCACAACAATTGACGAATTGGTTGAGTGGTGGCTTGTTTGTAAACATTTTGTGCACCTAAACAACAACCAGCACTTGGTTCAGGAGGACCATTGCCCACCAAGAATGATTGACAAGGCAACAAATCTGCTAGAGCCTCTTGACATGTTATGCCATTTGTTGGAACTGAACTCAAAGCTAAAACCACTAGCCCAAAAGCAACTAGAGATAAAATTTTCATGCCCATATCTTTTTTAGGAGTTAATTAAGAATTAGGAGATTCTTAAGTTTGGGTTTGCTAGATATACTAATTGATAATTAGTTGTGGTTTGAAGTACTGCCAAGTATGTTCTATTTATATTGTGTTTTGGACCACTGCATATATAGAATTTATTTATTTATAGAAAAGAAAATGGAAATCATTAAATGAGATTTTTTTCCTTAAAAATAATTTTTATCATGATTTAATACTTATGTTAATTTACACAATATAATTTAATTGAATCTTTATTAATAAATAATATTATAATTATTTTATCATCTTATATTTCTAATTTTATATCTAATATATCATTTAATATATATACTATGTAAATAAAAATAGTATTTTATATTTTCATATTTGCACGTATCTATGTATTAGTTCAAATCTAGCAGTTAAATTAAACATTTTACGTACATAATTTATATCTAGCTTTCACATTTTTTGAAATATTTTTTATAATTGATATGTTTTTAACATTTATCTTCATTCCATCATGGAGTTTATATTTTCAAAATTTAAAAGTTGAAGTTTTTTCTTGTTAAGAAAAAAAGTAGGTTTTCATCTCATAATTATTCCAGAAGAAATACCGAATACATATAAATTTACATCAAAATTTTCTTGAAAAATTAATAACTATTCAAATTTTAAAGTTATTTTTATCACACGACTAGGTTAATTAATCATCATGAAATAGAATACTAAAAATTATAAATATTAATTTCTATTGGTTTATTTAATAGTTATCATGAAATAAGAATTAATTAATTTTTTTCTTCTAATTTTCCCAAACTACCTCCCATCTCAAGCAACAATTATAGTATTATTAGTAATTAACAGGCTTCAGTGTAAATCCACATTTCCACCTAACAAAAGATTTATTTCTATAAAATTATAATTTTCCATATTAAAAATTACAAATAATAAATAAAATAGAATAACTATTCTATTTATTTTTCTATTTATTTTTTTACTATCATTATCTGAATTAAGATCATATTTAATTCACGATAATATTAATTGTAATGAAAATAATTCAAAATATTTATACATTTGATTTCATTGTTAATTAAAAATAGAATGTAAACAAAAATCCTTACTCTTTTCACACTTTTTAAAAAATACATTAAAATGAACTATTTTTCTTACACATAATATACAATTATATATTATTTTTTTCGTTTTATCTCATTTAAAAATTAAAAAAAATTTATTTTTATTTTATCTCATTTATAATTTTATAATTTTTATTTTAATATTATAATTATTTTAGTTTTACACACTCAAATAAATATAATAATAATAATATTTTTTATTGAATATAATTTTTATTTTCATAAGTTTGCATTGTACAAAATAAACAAACCTAGTCTTTCTAAACAATGACGGTGGCTTTGCTCGTAACTGATAAGAAGACCACCTAATGCATTAATAGTTGACAGCAAGGACAAAAAGGATTTCACACTATCAATCATTCTGACAATGGTGGCTCCAAGTAAATTAAGGAATGACAATTTTTAAGAATGTTATTCATAATTTTAGAAGTTGCATTGATTATCTTAATACTACGTACATGCATTTTCTCATGAATTCCAACAAAGTGATAATTAAGGACACGAGTTTCTGAAGAGGTATTTATGCGACACCAACTTCAAGTTGTTAAACCTCTCCCTCTGGATTTATTAAGTTCAATTTTAATGCAGATTACGTACAAGAATGAAAACTTTACAGTTGTCAGAGATTAATTAGTATGCAAATATCATAAATAATATTTGATGTAAGCTAGCTACTTCAAGTGAGAAATACTGAAGCTAGAGCTGTTGTACTAGTCATTGACTTGGCCAATGCAATTGATATTAAATTGGTGATAGTAAAGGAAGATGGCAAAACAGTGATAGATTTTGTCAGGAACCAACTAAACTAGATATCTTAACAGACTAAACAGTTTCGAGAGGAAATTTAAATGCTAATTAAACACCAAATTTTCAACTTTAAAGACATTGTGGAGCCCAAGAAATTGTAACACTTACTCATAACTTAGATGCTTGGTCATTTGAAGAACACAAGCTACAAATTCCCATTATTATAAGTGTTTTATCCTTGTGGTTCTATAAACATGATAATCATCTATGACTTTAGTTGACTAATACTTCTATGTATTATAATTATATAATAATCATAAATAATATCACAATTTACAATTTGATATTTGATGTAATTATATGAATTTTATTATATTTATCAATAATATTTTACATCATTTATAATTTATGATAAATGATTTTTTTTATATAGTTTGAATTAAGAATGAATATTTTAATCCTAAATAATTGAAATTGTGATTTTCTATAAAATTTTAATTATTTTTTTCAAAAATAATCGTAATAAAAAAGACATAAGACGAAAATGATTATTACAATACTAAAATTGATGATTAATCCAAAACAAATATATATTAATATTATTATTTTATATACGTATAATTATAATTATATGTAAAAATATTATTTTAATAATAAAACATACAATAATTTATATACTTAAATTAAATTAAATTTATTATTACTTCATATATTTTATTTTATTTAAAAATATATACTAAATAATAATAATAAATTAATATTAATATTTTAAATAATATAGTAAAGTAATAATTAAATTTTTATTTAATTTTTTAAAAATTAAATATATTTTTAAATAAATATTAAAAAAATAAGACACTTCCTTGAATCCTAAAAAAAGTATTACCATCTCATGGTCAATAGTTATTAAATAATTAGGAATATAATCGTTGCCGTCCCCCGCGCACATGTATATCTTGAACACTCCCGATTTAAGTTTGGAGATGAAAGATATATCAACCAGTCTCCAACACCTGGTAGGCTTAAAATATACTCCGGGTCGGGAATACCGTACGACATCCTTTCAATGCTCTTTCCGAGAAAGTTGAACTAACCGAAAAATTAAAAGAAAAAAATTATGTTATAATTATAATGAAAAATAATTATTAATTATAAAAATAAAATTTATTAATTTGTAACTTATAATTAGTTACAACGTTATTTATAATAATAACATAACTTGCTATATATAAAAAAATTTAAATCAAAAGACACCACAATGCAATTATCGGTGTTAATGCAGTAAATTTATATCCACGTGGGTCAAATAATTTGGAAAAAAAAAACTACAAATAATACATCATTAGAAAACAATAATATCTACAATATTTTTCACCAAGAATCTAGTAGTCAGTAGAAAAATGATATTTTTATGCTATCAATTTTAACGAAGAAGACATTCAATCAGTTCATATGATCACTGGTTCATATCACAGGTTTTCTCAAAGAAAAAAACCAATAATGAAGTATTTTAGCAGTTTTATTCTTATATATTGCTCATATAACAAGAAAGCAAAATTATACACTGTAGAAAGCTTAAAGCTTAATACAATTGAGCCAGGTTTAAATACGCAAACAAAAGACTTGATCATTTGAAAACAAAAGCAAAAATTAAAATATAAGGCTTAATATACATTGCAGTTATACATACAAATATTAGAATTTAGAACAACATTAACATCGATCAGTATTACCAAAAAACAACTCACTCAGAAGGTTAATACAATTGAGCCTGGATTAAATACACAAACACGAGAGGGAAAAGAAAAACAAATATGCATACTTTAAAGCTAAATTGAGCACAAGCAAACAACCGTTTCTGAACCCCTTTGGGTCTGTCCCCTAGGAAAATCTATGTACATATAACGAACCAAAACTACAAGGCCGACAGCATATTCGTGATACTTCTAACATCTTAACAATATGTATTTTTACCTTTTTCGGATTGTGTAAACCCGTTGCAGCATAAACAACTCATTAGTAGATTAGTTCCTTGATATTGCTGCACGCACTTGACAATACCAGATTTTTAGTTTTCAATGGCAGCATCTTCTAGTAAGAACCGTCTGGCTATTTGCCAGTTTCTTACCAGAAGTCTCACCCTTAAATATTTACTTGCAGCATCCATTTCCAAACACATTAGTCATACTATGCATCTCTATACAGGAACTATCTCCTCATTTTGATTATCATCGCATGTCAAAATAAGACCTTCAACATGGGTTGGCAGAAGGCATCGACTCCATAGACAGCTGGTTGAGACTAGCTCTGATGGTGGAACTATCATGAGCACATTGTCATGTCGTCTAACAACCCCCATGACACTAACTGTACTTCCTTCTCTAATGTATCTGAAATATGAGACAGGTAAAACTCAAATATTGTTTCTGGTCCATTAAAACAATTAAGTAAAATTGATATTACGTTAAGGAAAAAAGAAAGTCAAAACATCTCATACCCCTCTTTGAGGCGCATTACACGGTCATCACTTGAGAGACTGCGGTCAGCAAGCCAGCGTAAAAAGCTAGGAGTTAAGTCTTTGTTTTCTTTTGTTACATTCACTACAGTAGCAGGTTTGACAAAAGGAGCAACCTTAGCTCCATACCCAGCTTTCACTAAAGCTCTCAACCCAGTTTGAAAGTCTGATACGTAAAAATCAGCCACATACCTCTGTTCATTAGATACAAAGAGTTTTACTTCATTATGACATGAAATATGTGGACTTAAGAAATGCTAATTGTATTCCTCTTAGCACTCACATCATTCACTACATGCCATCTTACACCATGTTTCAATTTGTAAGGTAGTTGTAATAAATAATGCCACATGACATACAAGTATCGGTGAGAGCTCATTCTCCAAAATAACTCGGATAAAACCAAGTAGTAAAAGAAAAACACTCCTCACAATCTTCAGCTATAAAAATCTATAAATTCCAATTCAAAGAGTTGGAAACTTGATTGAAGTTGTTTTCTGATGAACCCTTTGTATAGATCGTATTAGGACAAGTGGAGAATTCCAGTAACAGCCTAACAGGTATACAAATAGCATACAACCAGTTCTTAAAAGATAACCATCAAAGTGCTCAAAGTACATATGCTACACAACCACCACTCAGCCACTAATTCAATTGCAGTACCATTTAGTAGTTATACAGGATAGTAGCTAATAAAAAAATCAGTTTTGTTAATTATGCCAGAATGGTATGAACCACAACAGAGAAAGAGAAATAGAGGGAAAGGGAGAGAAATTCTAGATTCATTTTGAGGCTTTTACAGCCATTTACTATGAAGACGAGTATGCAAATAGTTCAAGACAACTAGCTTTGCAAAATTTGCTAACACTTAATCAAGCTACGATGACCAATAATAAAGTCACAAGGTGCTAGTGATGTATTATCTTAATTGAAAGGTTGACAGTAGAAACTTCGGTCCTAACTAAAGTCATCGAAATGCTAACACATGCATTTGTGTGAATGTTTGAGAACTCTTGTTCTGTAACCATACCTAGGTTAAGCTTAATCTGATTTTTTTGTCTCATTCTAATTGCATTTCTAGAATCTTATATTCTAAGGAAGGAAAATAACACACGATATTTAATTCCAAAGAGACAACTAACCTCTGAATACCTAGATCCCCAAGTGAAGCAGCGGTGTTTGGGATTTGCAGTCTTCCCACCACAGCCTTTATATTCATATAATTCTGTAGAGACATATACACACCTAGGTACTCTTTGGTAGGATGATTCCAATGGAATGCTACCACAGGTGACGACCTGCAAGAGGAGAGACACATGGTACATCAAATTTGATAAATATGACAAGCACACAAGAAGAATTACAGGTTCTTCTTGATCAGTTCAAATTAGGTACAAAGAACCACAGAAGAAGTCAAAATATTAAGAGGTGCAAACATATTAATTAGTCCAACTACCAATCAAGGGGCCTCCTCTGACCTGAAATTTAACCAGCTTCTAATCCACATACGACCATTCTAATATATTCAAAACCCCTTACCCCACAGCTCTCTCTCCCCCTTTGAATCCCAATCAGATCCTTTTATATTAAAAAGAATATGAAATTTATAATAGAGGGCTCCGCTTAATCTTTCCAAGAAGAAAAAACCCCACATTACAATATGAGATTAATAAAAATCACTTAATGTAACCCAGAGCTATAAATTAGTAATTAAATCAACTTTAGAAGGAACAAAAAATACACTTTTATGGCTTTTATCCCAAACGTTATCGATCTCTCTGAAATTTCAATAATATATAGGAACTAAGGAAAGTTCAGCACAAGTTAATCACACAGAGTTTTCCAGAGTAGTGTAAATTACCCCAGTAACCTTGACATACTGTCCATCAGTGGCACCTCTAAGATCAGCATCAGGATACCTCTTCACATAACCGAACAACCCTCTCTGCCGCCAAAAATAACTCCAGAGTATCATCAAAACCACCGGCACAACAATCCCACCCACAGCCACCAATATCAGAGGTTTCTTCACCGCCACCATCAAAAAGGCACCCACAAGCAAACCCATCACTACCACAATGAGAAAAACCCAAATCACCATCTTCGAAATCCTAAACCCAACTTTCAAATCCTCATTCAACTTCGTTACCGCCGAACCATAAACCGCCTTACCAATAGACCCAGCATGCTCCATGTGACCAGAAGGCCTCCTACCGACAGACGATCCAAGTGGGCCGGAACCCAAGGGGCCGGAGGTGATGAGCCCAGTGGGTTGAAGCGGCGTCAAGGGACCAGAATATTTTTTGGCGATCGAGCCGGAGTTAGAGTGATGCTGAGGCTGATGCTGCTTAGGTAATGGACCGGAGTTGGGTCCGGATCGGACGGATCCAGAGTGGTGTTGGGAAGAAGAAGAAGGACGAGAGGGTTTGGAAGAGGGATCAAGAACAGGGATGTCAAACATTTTGCCGAGCTCGCCGGATTTCTTAATATCACCGCCGGTGTAAGGAACGGCTCGTGCGGCCATTGTGGGTTGGCGTTCTTTGGGGTTCTCCCGAGGACCAGAGACGAAAAGCCCATTGCTTAGCTGATGTGATGGGATTCGACTTCCCATTTCTTAGAGAATGTAGACTGTAGAGCTTTGAGTGTTCTCTTGTGTTTATGTGCGAATGGTGGTAGTGGAAGAAGCAACTTGCAAGTGAAGGTGGGGGTGACTCTAGAAATGACGAAGATGGGTCTAAAGGTTTGTGATAATGACAGGTATCTCCCTGTCTTCAAATTACCATACAGCGTTTTGATGTTTAGACCAAATGGCGCTGATTAGTTATAATATTGAAGATTTGAAGGTTTTTATAATCTTTTTCTTTTCCGTTCTGTATTTTTTTTTACTCTTTCTCGCTATCAATGGCAAGATAAATTGATATTTTTAAAACAAAAAAATACTATAAATAAAGTAGTTAAATATATAATTTCTACAAATAAAAATATTATGATGACATTAGAAAAAATTGCTCTAAAAATAATTAAAGTATTTTATTTTTTTGTTATTTTTTATAATAATTTTATTATAAAAAAGTGACAATAAAAATATAAATAATCAAATTTTAGAAATTTTTATCAACTTTTTAGTTGTTGTTGTATATTGTTAAAAACAATATATAAAAATATTCTCTTAATATTAGTTTAAAAAATATGAAAAAAATAAATTAAAAAAATTGACAATTTATACTATAGTAACATTGTTTTTAAATCATTATAAAAAATTATTAAAATGATTAAATTGTTATTCTTAATATAACTAAAAGAATTAAATTATAATTTACTCTTTATTTGATGATAATTTAGTAAAATTATAATATTGTTTTTCAATGTATTAAATATATAGGAAAGAATTCATTGATGTCTTACTAATAACATTATCGTTTTACTAAAATTAGTATTAAATTAGTTGCGGCAATAATACACATGTTTTTTCTCCATGGATACACTTTAAAATACAATCATACACAATCACTTATTAACTATTATTTGATTGAAAGAAAGTTATTTTTATTAATAAAGAAATTGAAATTTCTAATCTCTTTTTTGGTCTATTCTTCATAAGCACTTCTGTAGATTAAGATATATATATATATATAACTTGGCCAGAATTTTCGCTCTGCCATCCTTAAGTATTGCTATGAAATTGGACGTTGACTGTGAATTTTCATCGCTAAAGTGGCACTATAATAGAAATTTTGCTTGCGGATGACTGCTTTTCATTTATTAACTTTCATGGTTGGAGTTCAAAAGGTATTCTCTTGACTAAGATGACAGTTTAGACATTGTATCTTTTGAACAGCAAAGTCTCCTTTAAAGAATTTGACATTTGGGTTCATTGTTACGTAATTTATATATATATATATATATATATATATATATATATATATATATCTTTCAAACGATATTGTTTTTTTTTTAACAATAAAGTCTTCGTTTTTATGATTCATTTGAATGCTTTTATACTCCAATTTAGAATTAATGGGATAAATTTATATAATGATTATTCAAGTAAAAACGAGTATAATAAATAAAAAATATAAATATATATTTTATAACATGAAATAAGATAAGTGTAAAAATTATATTTATCGTTTCGTTCTTCGAAATTATATATCATATTTTAATAAATATATAAAAATATAATATTTTTATATTTTATTTATAGATTTAATTATATTTAAACTGAAACTAATAATGAAACTAATAATAAGTAATATATTATATATTTTATATTTCATTTTTTAAGTTATATTTTTATTCTATTAAAATATTAATAATTTTTATTATAAAATTATTTAAATTAAAAATATAAAATCTTATAATCATTATAATTTATTATTAATGTTTTAAATTAATTTGTTATAAGATTCTAACAATATAGTTTAATAAAAAAAATTATTTATTTCTTGTTACATATATTTTGTATTTCTCTCTTTCAAATAAATATTATTTATTTTTTAATTATTTATTAACTCAAAAATTTAGTTTCCATTCCAAAATATTTATTATCGATTTTTTAATAAATTTTCTTTTATAATAAAAATTACTAAAAATTACATTAAATATTATTTAAAGGTTTCCATTTTTCACTATAAATCTTTAATACGTCTTCGCAATGAGAAACAAGGAAGGGATCTCGGACCTCGTCCTATCCTATTAAGAATCCTACTCCGTTTAACAAAATAAAATGCATACACTTATTTCTAAAGTATACATTAATATTTTTTAAAGAAAAATAACAAAATATTTATTTTGATAATAAATACAAGTTTTATTACAAATACAATTTTAAAAATTTAAATATTAATCAGTATAATTTAATATATATTATATGACAAATAAATAACAATTCAAAGCATTAAAAGTTTTGTGGGTAAACCTATTAAATGTTTAGTCATCAAATAAACATAAACATTGATAATATTAATAAAGAGATAAATGATCATAAAATATTTCCACTTGTTTACAAATTTTGTTATTCTAGTGTCTTTGCTTTTATGATTCATTTAAATGCTTTTATACTCCAATTTAAGATTAATGGGATAAATTTATATAAAAATTATTAAATTTGAGGTAATATGAATGACAATGAAAATGACAATAAATAAGAAACGAAGAATATAAAATAGGGATATATATTTTATAATATGAATTGAGATAAGGGCAAAGATTGTATTTTCTATTTCGTTATCTGAAATTTTATACATTTTTTAATAAATATATAAAATTATAATATTTTAAATTTTATTTATAGATTTAATTATATTTAAACTGAAATTAATAATAAATAATACATTATATATTTTATATTTCATCTTTTAAGTTATATTTCTATTCTATTAAAATATCAATAATTTTTTATTATAAAATTATTTAAATTATAAAATCTTATAATAATTTTATAATTTATTATTAATATTTCAAATTAATTTGTTATAAGATTCTAACAATATAGTTTAATATAAAAAGAATTGTTTATTTATTGTTACATATATTTTGTATTTTTATCTTCCACATAATTATTACTTATTTTTTAATTATTTATTAACTCAAAAATTTAGTTTTCATCCCAAAAAATTTATTATTGATTTTTTTAATAAATTTTCTTTTATAATAAAAATAAAAAATTACTAAAAATTACATTAAATATTATTTGGAGGTCCCGTTTCCCACTAGAGATCTTTAATAAGTCTTCGCAATGAGAAACAAGGAAAGGATCTCAGACCTCGTCCTACCCTATTCACAATCCTACTCCATTTTACAAAATGAAATGCATGAACTTATTTCTAAAGTATATATTAATATTTTTTAAGGAAAAATAACAAATTACTTTCTTAGATAATAAATATAGATTTTATTACAAATATAATTTGAAAAATTTAAATATTAATAGGTATAATTTAATATATATTATATGATAAATAAATAGTGATTTAAATCATTAAATATTTTATGGATAAACCTAGCAAAATATTTAATCATCAAATAAACATGAACATTAATAATATCAATAAAAAGATAAATAATCATAAAATATTTTAAAATTATCTAAACGAAATATTTACGATTTTACAATAAATATATCTACGTAGGTAAGAAATATATATCAAAATATTTTATTGTCTTTATATGTTTATCATTGTCACATTTACACATAAATCATATCTAAAATCTCATAACAAAAAATGATAATCATAATACTCTCTTTGATATTCATCACATAGCAAAATCTATGAAAACAAATGGAGGCAAGTATGAATTCAATTGAGTAGCATTGACATTCTTTGAGTTGTGATGTAGTCATCTAACCATTTTATTGGTACCCCATCAATGCACGTATACATCATAAAATAATCTTGCAGATCTCTCCTAATGCAGTCATAAGAGTGTATAACTTCATGAGAGAAATTTTAGTAATTTTGATTTCACACGTGCATATTAATCAAAATTTATAACATATATAAAGTTTCCAATGTTGGCAAAAAAATTGTTGAGTCCCAGTGCTGACTTATAAGTTTGGGTGATATCTTTTTCTGATAAACGCGTTTTGAGGGAAACATTGGACTGCCCAGTTTTCAATTTGGTATCAGAGTAGGTCCTTGGGGGTCCCGATGTGACACGCTCCCAGCTCGGCTTCATCTTACGGTTAAATCCATATGGGTAGGCAATCGGTCTTTGCGGTGTCCCCGTCCGATGTAAGGGGGAGTGTTGAGTCCCACATCGCCCAAGGAAGCCAACAATGTGCTGGTTATAAGTTTGGGTGATATCCTTTCCTGATAAGCGTGTTTTGAGAGAAACATTAGATTACACAACTTTCAATTAAAATTACCACTAACAAGGAGATTTGCACGAGAACAAAGAAAATCACAAACACTTGCTTATTAATAAATAAAAAAAAGTTAAATATTGACTTTTATCATGAAATTTTTAAATTTTTAATTAGATAATAGATGACTTTAATTACAAGTTAACCTTCAAAGTTTATTTCAAATAGATAATATCAAAAAATTAAAAATTAAATAGTTATTTTTTTATATAAAAAACCAATTTGTTATGTTTTTAGAAAGATTTTTCTAATATAATCATAAATAAATAATAAATTTAATAATAATTCTAACAAATAAAAAAACCCATAATTTGAAGAAAAAACATTTAATGAAAGGTTTAAACTAAAAGAGCTTTTTAGAAAAAAAGGTTTTTGCAAGTTACAAACATTATCGATGCTAATTGTTTGTATTATTATGGATGTACTTATTTATCAATGATTTAGATGAAATTTTTCAAAAAATTGATCATTATTATCAAGATAATTAATAATAATAAAGTTCATAGAAAATACAAATAATTGGAAAACAAACCACATCAAAATATAAATTAAACAAAAAGTTGACAAAATTAACTAACTTAACATGTATAACATTTGATATTTGTCAAAAAAAAAATGTAAATAAAACAAGTATAAATTAAATATCTATGAAGCAATTATTTTAATTAGAATAAAAAAATAAAACTAATCAAATCATAAATTAACTTTAATATACGAAGCAATAAACTACAAGTGATTGTTATCTTTATGATACGTGAGAGACATTTTTTGACAACCAATTAACAAAAATTGATTGAATTATTTGAGTATCACTAAAAAAAAGTATTAGAAACCCACGTTCTAAGGTTTTTGGTTGTAAAATAAATAAATAAATAATCCCCAAATATAACTTTTTAAAATAAATGGATACAATTACACTTGAAAATCAAATATATAATTGTTTCAATTGCCTTGTTTGATCCACCGGAAACATGTAAACAGTTTTCCACAAAGTCAATTAATCTAAAAACGATATATCATCCCCAAAAAAAACCTTAAATAATTATAAGATAAGACCATATATATATATATGACGTAAAATTTCTCTTTATTTCCCATAATTAGAAAACAAATTTTCGATATATAACAATATTTTTTGTGAAAATAAAGGATCAATGAATAAGAAAATTGAAACGAAAATAAAATTTTAGTCATAGAGCTTGCCAGGAAATAAATGAAAATTGGATAGAGAGCGAGAAAATAGAGAGAAAAAACTGTGATTAGTCTAAACCATTAACTCTTTGTGGATAACCTTTTATAATTATGATAATTTTGAAGAGAACTAACCCTCACTCCTGTGAGATTTTTCTTTTGAAAAAAAAAAAGATTTCGATTATGGCTGATTAAAGTCAATTGGAAGTTGAAAGATGAGATATATGCATCAATCCAATTCAGACAGAGTTCTCTAAGAGATATTGAAAGGGAGGATATGATTCTCAAATTTCATCAATATTATATATATATATATATAAAGGGAGGATATGATTCTCAAATTTCATCAATATTATATATATATATATATATATTCACACTTAAAATGAATGTTTACCCATTGAAGAGGAGGAGGAGGGAAAAAAAAAGCCACCAATTCTACCATCTCATTACACTAATTTCATATGTTTGAATGAAGTTGTTATAAACATAAGGTTTGCATATAATTTATTAAAATATTAAAATAATTATTATTAAATTTTATTTTATTAAAATTATAATATTGTTGTTATTATTTAAAATGGGAGAAAAAAATTAATATTTTTAATAGTTTTTAAAATTATGTACAATATTTAAAATACTATTATTTTATTAGTTAATTTATAAAAAATAAATATCTTAAATAAATTATATAATAATTAAGAAATTAGTGATAATATTAATCATTATTTTAAAATATGTAAATAATTTTACTAAATTATTTATATAATATAAATTATTAAAAGTAAAAGAGAACATCTTAGTTATATTTATTTTAATTATATTAATATAAAAATATGTAAAAACCTAATTTCATATTTTATTTACAATTCTTATTCCAAACTTATTTATTTTAATTATATTAATATAAAAATATGTAAAAACCTAATTTCATATTTTATTTACAATTCTTATTCCAAACTTAGGGGACGTTTGATTCATATAATAAAAACGAGAATGAGAATGAGAATGAATTCGGAATAAAATATAAACGAAATAATATTATTATTATATTGTTTGGTTTTGCCATTAGAATTAAATAATGAATTAGTTTTACACAGTTTGATTTACAGTTGGAGTAGAATAGAGAACATTGTATACTTTCTTAATTTTTCTATATTCAGTAAATTTTAAATAATATTATTTAATTATTATTTTTTCGTCAAAAAAAATACATTATTGAAATATTAATTACTTAAAAATAAAATATATTAATAAAATTATTGTTTTTTAAATAGGATTTAAGGTTTAGAGGTTTAGGATATAAGGTATAAGATTTAGGGTTTAAGGTTTTGGGGCTTAGGATTATGATTTAGGATTTAAGGTTATATTTATGAGTTAAAATTTAGGGTTATATTTGTGTGTTTAAGGTTATTTATGGGTTAAGATTTAGAGTTATATTTGTGAGTTTAAAGTTAAAATTATTATTTTTTAAATAAGATTTAAGATTTAAGGTTTAGGGTTATATTTGTGAGTTTAGTGTTAAAATTATTATTTTTCTAAATACGGTTTAAGGTTTAGGGTTTAAAGTTTGGGATTATATTTAAAATTAGGGTAAAATTAAAATTAAAATTTAACATTATAATGAAATTATGATTCATAAGGAAAATATGAAATCATGATTCTTTCTATTTTTAAAATTGATTACATTTTATTCTTAATTTATAGTACAATTAAACATAAAATTATAAGAAATCAATTATTATCAAACAAACACTACCTTATATACAAAAGGTTGTTTGAAAAATTGTAATCAATTAAACATTTAGAAAATTAAATTTATCTGCCCATTTGATAATTATAATTAATAATGTGCCTTATTTTTAATTTAGATTAGATATCTCAATAGTATTACGATTTTATTTTTAATATTTTTTTATCTATATTTTTTATGTTTGATATTTATAATAATATATATGTGATATTTATAATATATTTTGAATTATCAATTAATTAAATGATATGGAGATATTATTTTTAAGTAATCAATTAATTAATTATTTAAAAATAATTTTTGAATGTCGCACTTATATTATTATATATGTGAAAAATTACGTGAAATTATTACATTTTTTTAAATATGGTAAGAGCTATCTAAAAAATATGGGTAAAAAACTAAAAAATAAAAATTATAATACCGCTAAAATAACCCATCTTCCTAATTTCTTATTATGATTTTGATATTTGGTTTGAATTATCAATTTATTCCCATGCGTTCATTTAAAAAAAAATAAGAAAAATTATTTTCTTTTGCGACCATACATTATTTTTGCAAAGGATCAGTTGATTTTTTTTTCTTTCCTTTTCTTATTTGTCACATTGCTTCACCGATTAAATGCATTTTTCATTGTTTTTTCTTGTCTTAACCGAACTTAAAATTTAAAAAAATCTTAAATATATATTCGTGTATGTTGATTCTATAAAAAATAATATTTATTTATTTTTTTAAAAAAAGAATCAACGATTATGAATCAAAATAGCAACATTTATACACAAGACTTTCTCGTAAAATGGTGTTTTAATAGTTAAAGGGGTAGGATTATTTTGTCCCATGCTCCAGCTTCCACTGGTATGAGTTTAAATAGTAATCTTGTTTAAGACTATATCTGTACGATAACAAAATAGGTAAAAAAAAATTAATTACATGAAATAATTTTTATCATAATTAAAAATAAAATCATTTCAATAACTATATTCATTATGCATGGAGTTAAATTAACAATCTATAATTAAGACACGTCATTTTTATGTTGGACAGGAGGGCAAAAAAGGAAAATACTCAATACACAAGTACGAAAATGATTGATAGGTTGAATCTGGAATTCAGTCCACTTGGAAAATACATATGGGCTTTATAGTGGCCCAAATATCGTACCTTCAATAATCTCATGACTCATCCACTTGAAGTTACTTGAAAATAAGAAGTATGATTATGATTAATTCATCAACTCGGATAGTTTATTGAAGTTTGATAACAATATAATAATATTAATAACCTCACTAATCATTGATATTGTACATTTTATAAGGATGGTTCGTCTCTTGGGTAGATGAGACGATTGTTTTAGGTATTCGATTTAATATAAGTTTTAAATTTTTATAACAACTATTATATTTTATCTTTAAAATAATTATTTATTCAAACAAAAATTTAATGAAGATATTTTATAAATAACTAAATCAACATATTTTATCTATTTAATAATTTTTATTTGTTTTCTCTATTAATTCAAAATTATGCAAAATAATAATAAATAAACATCTCTTTGAATATTTTTTTTCTTTTAAAAAAATTGATATATTTATTTAACAACTTAAGATTCAATATAAATAATAACATAAAATTATTAAGGTAAAACAAGAATAAAAATACAACACTCAACAAAGATACGAAATGTCTAATTATCTAAAAAATGAGAAACATTATTTAAGTTTCTAAGTATACAAAAAGCATAAATCATATTGAATTTGGTAGAATGAGTCTTACTTAAGTAATTTAATTATGTGCCTCTCAAGAAAAGATAAAATCTTCATACATTCGAGCATTTATGATGTTCTTATCTTCATACATTCGAGCATTTATGATGTTCTTGTTTCTCCTTCCAATTTCAAGTATAGATTTTTAAAGTTGTTTTCAATTGTTAATAGTAAGAAAAATAATATCACAATGACTTCACCTTCTTCAACTAAAATTTTAAAATGTGATTCGTTACAACTTTAAATTTGACCCATCCAATCTCTAATGATTACGTCGGTCCTTATATTTGAGTGAGAATTATCATATCAAAATTGATTATAACTTATTCTTTAAGAGGTTTATTCTAAGTTTGGGAAGAGGGGTGAAAATTTATCATTTATATGTTTATTTTATTCATATTTCAAAGAAAATATTGGAGTTTGGTAGAAAATTATACTTTTTATTTAATTTCAAAGTTTCTTAAAAAAATATATTAATTTCATTATGTTCAAAATAAAATTATAATTTTTCATCGTTTATATAAAAAAAGGGTAAATTTTACATCTTTATTTATTTAATTTATTTAATTTTTTCATTTATTCATTTATATTAGACCAAAAAAGATCATTAATCAATTATTATCGACCAATAAAATTTATATTTATAAAAATATTTAAGGTCTCATTTTTATGTTTCGCCTTATGGCACAATAGCCCTTGAGTCATCCTTATTTTTTTGAAATTCTTTACTTTATAAGAAATTGAAATCTAAATATAATTTTTTTTAAGTTGTATTTTTTATAACATGGCAAAATGTTGATGTTATAACTTTATATAAATGTACAAAAGAACACTCTTAAAATAAATAGATTATTAATTCGTTACTTTACAATAATAATAATTTTACAAAATATTTTTATTAATCATAATTAACTTGATAATTAGATAACATGAGCAAATGATTTCACAATTATTTTTACATCTCATATCCCCTTCTTAGCCTTCAATATAACATTGATAAATCACTTAATGCACATAACAATTTTATAATAGAAAATGGGCAAGCACGAGAGTCATACTCACACCAAACAAGAACCAAGTCATTGTTGGTCATTTGGTTTCATTGAAACTCACATCATATTATCAAAACTCACATCATATTTTGTTTTCTTAAATAAAATCATATCCTATCCTTATTTAAAAAATATATATTTTTTCTAATCTAAAAAAATTATTGAAAAACCCACTATCACCCAAAAAATATTATGAGTCTTCGGTTTAACACCACTCACACCTTTAAGAAAGGACACCATGTGTCACCTTGCTTTGAAAATTTCAATTGAGATTGATCTACCTGTTGTGGTTGATTTCCAAGTATTGTCATCTTAGATTGAAATTGACATTGCCTTAGTTGTTGCCTAGGCTTCCTTTCACCACCATCATTGCCATCGTTAACTTCTTGATGTACTAGAGTCACCAAATTTGATGTTGTTTGTTCATATCTAGAGAAAAAATAAATGTTTTTGATTTGAAAAGGAAAAAAAAGAAAAAAAAAATTACACTAAAAAAATATGTTTTGAAAGTTATTCAATTTAATCTTACTATGAAAATTCAAGAGCTTGAATAAAAACACATTATTCTAAAATCATAAGTCAAAAAATTAATTCAATTCGTTGATTCTCTAAGGAAAGACATGAATGACATAATTGAGATTGAAATAAAAGAAATGTTTTGGACCAAGATGGTTCATTCTCTTTATATATTATCATCAATGAACAAGCAAAAATATAAGAAGATGATGAATCATGTATTGACCAAATCCCACAATCCTTGGTTGTTTCTAATCTTCAATAAATATCAAATGTAAACAAGTAAGAGCATATTGATGCTTGTTTATAGATTATAATCTCGACACCAAAACAAAAAGAGAATTATGATACTTTTTCGAAGATTTCTATCATGATAAAATCTTAAACAAAAATTTGTCCACTTATAATGGTGTCTCTTATTCAAAAACATTTGCCCTAACTATCATCGCTTTTGATGATATTTGACCATATATAATTGAGTTCTCATGCTTAAACAAAAGAAAAAATTTATTTTAATGTTTCTCTTATTTCGTAGTCATCTCAATATGATCTCTCATAACCACACGTGCTTATCATCCTTTCTTTAGTTAAGATTATTAATCTATGACTCTAAAATTAGTCGAGAGTCAAGTTTTTCCCGACCAAGAAGAATTAATGCAAATCCAACAATAAATTGATTGGAATAATTATCAATTATTTAGTATTTAAGTTTGTATAGTATTTGAATTTAGATTTATCATTTCATTATTTAAATTATTATTTAGAATTTTATTAATTAGTTTATATTTATTTAGTTTGTTATTTTTGTCTTATATATAGAACATAGTATAATACTTATTTTTTAGACTTAGAATATGAATTGCATATCTATTTCTTCCCTATTATTTATGCTATGTTTTCCCCAATTTTTATTCTTCAAATCCCTAAACTTAATTTATCTATAATTTCCCCCTTTTATCCAATATTGTCATCCATTTCATTTATTTTTTTATCTGTTCTACATCACCGAGTGGCAATGTTCGAGAATTTTTTTACAAAATACGCATGATACCCTTTAATTAATCCATAACATCGTTAATTGGTAAAAAATAATACATTCAACATATGATCAAACTACAGAATCAATATATATGTTAAACTTTGAACATAAATTATATCCATAATATATGTCCCCGTAAGATAATTATCTAATATGTTAATTAGATAATATAAGATATTATAATATTTAAATGTATTTCATAGGAGCTTATCTATATTATTTTAACCCCTATAAATATTTTTATAGTGTAATTATATGATATATATTTTTCTAATCATTTATACTATTTTAGTTCAATCTCGTTGAGATAATTGAATTAGGCATCATAGTAGATTTAACACTTTAGGTGTCATTCCTTCTTAGTGTTTGTTCATTTTTTTCAAGATTGAATTGACAATTATGTGAAAATTGTGGTGAGAGCAAGAATCAACTTTAACATTATTTAAGAAGCTAATTTGACATAAACAAGATAAACATGACCTAGTCAAACTTAATAAACATGACCTAGTCAAACTTAATAAACATTTTTGTAAGCATTTTTTGCATAAAAGAATTCATATTAGTTACTTGTTTTTAACTGATATGAGATATAAGATGCAAAAACTAATTATTTCAACACAAATATTATGAACTTATAAATATATTGACATGAATCAATTGTTGATTATTTCTAATTGAGTTTGTTATCTTTTAGAATAAATCCCTGATTTGTAGGGTTGTAGTTAGATTATTTGAATCATTCTTGTTTGTGTTTACTACAAGCATTCAAACGTGTTAAGAAGTGGGTTGTTTTTTCGTTGGTTTTTGTTATGTGATTTTCCTATTAAAGGATATTCTTTAGCTTCAATAAAATTAGAGCATTTGATCATAATTAGTCTTTACACTTGGTATCAAAGCTTGGCATAGGGATTTGATTGAGAGAATTTGGGCATCGTAGTTTCCCAAACTAGAAAGAACGCGAGGTTGAGGGAAACACTTCAAGAGAGAGAGAAAAAAAAGATATAGTGTTTTCTAAAGTTGGGGAACGAAGGTTAAAACCTGCTAAGCATTCCCAAGTTCAATGGCGATTACAATTACTAGAGCATATTAATGAAGAGAAAAATAATGAAAATGAAGAAGCGGGTAAAAAAGCAAAGGCAACTAAAATGGAGACTTTAGAGGTTAATATTGGCATATAGAATACTACTAATAAAGAAGAATTAAGAGCAAGGGAGGGCAGAGTTAGAACTTTACCAACATGGATGGACAATTATGTTTCAGGTGAAGGCCTTTTTGAAGACGAATAAGTTGTTAATATGACATTTGTGGACTCTAAAGACTCTGTTAGTTTTGAAGATGCAGTAAAGAGTGTGAAATAGAGGCAAGCAATGAGGCCTTAGATCAAAGCAATTGAAAAAAAATCAAACTTAGAAGCTGACTGAATTATTAATTGATGCAAAGAGAATCGATGTCAAATAGGCTTACAAGATGAAGTTGAATAAGTCTGGTGAAATTAACAAATTCAAGGCATGATTAGTGACAAATGAGTATTCATAGGAGCATGGGATAGATTATACGAAGGTATTTGCACCAGTGGCAGGAATTGACATAGTGAGAATGGTATTAGCTCTTGTTGCCCAATGAGGTTGGATAATATTTCAACTTGATGTTAAATCTTTTTTTTTTTGCATGGAATCTTGAATGAAGATGTGTATGTAGATCAATCAAAGGGATTCGAAAAAGCATATGGTCTATAAACTTCACAAGGCCTTGTATGGTTTAAAATAGGTTCCACGAGCTTGGTTTAGCCATATTGAGTCTTATTTTTTCAAAGAAGGGTTCCAAAAAAGCCAAAGTGAGCATACACTTTTCTTCAAGAAGAACGATGGAGGAAAAACAATTATCATCAGTATATATGTTGATCTTATTTATACTGGGAATGATGAGTTGATGATAAACAACTTTAAAGAATCAATGCAAAAGGAGTTTGACATGACATATTTAGAAAAAAATGAGATTTTTTTTCTAGGAATTGAAATATTGCAAAACCTTATCGAAATTTATATTTGTCAAAGAAAATATGTCATGAAAGTTTTGAGATGATTTGAGATGGAAGATAGTAATTCATTTTGCAATCCTATTGTACGAAGCCATAAGTTGCATAAAGATGAAGGAGGAGTCAAGGTAAACGAAACACAAATCAAACGAATAGTTGACAGTTTAATGTACATTACAACTACTCGCCTTGATTTAATGTTCATAGTAAGTTTAATTACTTATTTCACGACAAGTCCAACTGAGTTACATTATTAGGCTGCAAAGAGTGTTCTTAAGTATTCAAAAGGAACCACCAACTATGGAATTCTGTATAAAAGATGAGGAGTTTAGGAACTAGTAGGCTTCATTGATAATGATTATGCTGGAGAATTGGAAGAAAGAATGAACACTTTTGGATATGTTGTTCTTATGAATGGTGTTGATGTTGCTTGGTCCTCGTAGAAACATCCAATTTTAACTCTATCTATTACTAAAGTCGAATTTATTGTAGCAACTAGTCATGATTGTCAAACTATCTGGATGAAAAGGATTTTTAAAGAAATAGGGTATGCACAAGAAGGAAGAATAACCATCATGTGTGACAATAGCTTAATCATAAAACTTGTTAAGAATCCAATAATGCACAATCATAGCAAGTATATCGATGTGAGGTTTTATTTTCTAAAGGATCTTACTAATGAAGGTATTGTTAAAATGATGTTTTGTGGTACAAATGATCAAGTTACAGATGTGCTAACTAAGTCATTGAAATTGGAAGCCTTTCAACATCTTCGTAAACAGCTTGGTGTCGGTGAGGTATCTCTGTTACACTAAATGCTAAAACTATATTTAGTTTAAGGGATGGTTTGTTGAGACTCTTTCTAATTGAGTATGTTATGTTTTATAAGCTTTATTTTTAATTATATTTATATGATTATATATATTATAACTTTAAAAATTATATGTGATTTTTATGTTAAATATATATATATATATATATATATATATATATATATATATATTATTTTAAAATATAGTAATATATATTTTGAAAGAAATTATATGTAATTGACTCGTATAAAAATTAAAATATTTATCGTAAAAAAATACAATTTATATATATATAAATAATATTTTAAATTGATTTAGAGTATTTTATAACAATTTATTCATTTTATTTAATATTATTTTCGTTGTAAATAATAATTTTTGAAATTTAAAGGGTAATGATATTTTTATAATAAATTTTGTTATTGTTACAATAAAAATACATAAAATATTTATTTTATTTATAATATTAATTATATATTAGTGTTATTATTATTATAAAAAGATATTATTAATAATTAATTTACATAATAAAAATATCATAACTTAATTTAAAATATTAAATATAGTTTTTTTTATTTTCAGGTATCGTGGTACCAACCCCCGTACATTCGGACTAGTATAAATGTTTTATTTTCCCCTTAAATCGCCTTTATGACATACATGCTACTTTTTGGATTTTGCTCTTGAAGAAGAAGAAGAAAACTTATGGCTTTTTTTGTACATACAATGTGGCATTACCGTTAAAAGGATGGGATAGGGACAAATAGCTTCAGCTATGAAGCTTTTGACACTGTGACCACTTAGCATTGAATTTGATGATGTTGCAAAGAAATGGATTGGATACTACCCAAGGAAAAGTAAAAGCACCAGCTTCTCTTTCTTTCTTCCAGTTGAAAAAGGTTTACTTTATTAAACCGAAAATTCACGGGTCATCCCTGAAATTTCAGCCTCTGAATTCATCTTTCTACTGCCAAACGACCTAATACCCCTGATCCTATCATAATATGACTCCCCATTTCTTTCTTTATCTCGACACGCTGCATTCTCATGAATTTTCTTTTGCTTCCTATCAATCTTTGTGAGCCATGAAATCCCATGCTCTCTATCTGTTTGCGTTTTGTCCCCACGATGAAGTTTCTTTTATTCCTACTTGCCTTGACATACTAAAGCTTGCTTATTCATATGGACTAGGAATACCCCTTTGGTTCTTCAATTAATATCTTCGTTAAATTTTTCTCAGAAAACTTTAGTGGCTACACTTTGATTCTATCTTTTAATAAATCAATTAAAACCCATATGTCTATATCATTCTTTTATGAAACCCATGTTTCTGAATCAATTCATGCACTTCCTGAAATCAATATTCGCACATTCAAAAGGAAAATCCCTTTTGATTGTTGTTGGTTTTGATAAAAAGAAAGCAAGATTCAATTAGTACCCATTTCACGTAATAGGCTTAAGAAGCTAAATTAGTACTCCAATGGCGAGCTCTTGTTTCCATGCACTTCGAATTAGAAGGTCGAAGAGTAAGCCTTTACAAGTCTCTTCGTCCTCGAAGACTCGGTTGAACTCTGATATGGACACTTTGGAGAGAAAGAGGTTTGACAGTTTGGAATCATGGTCTATGATATTGGACTCTGAAAATATTGAGACTTGGGAACCATCAAAGGATGATCAGGAAGAGTGGATTGCTGATCTTTCACAATTGTTTATTGGTAACAAGTTTGCTTCTGGAGCACATAGTAGGATATATCGTGGAATTTATAAACAAAGAGCTGTTGCTGTGAAAATGGTGAGGATTCCAAACCATAAGGAAGAGACCAGAGCCTTACTTGAGCAACAATTTAAGTCTGAAGTTGCCCTGCTTTCTCGTCTTTACCATCCCAATATAGTGCAGGTATGCTCTTTTGAACTCACTTCTTTTTATTACTGTTGTGTTTAACATGCAATTTGGGAAACTGATAAAATTTTAAGGCACACTCAATATTGTTGATTTCACAAGAAGTATATAACTGAAGGTGCTAGCTAGTTGAAAAAAAAATTATGTATCTTTCTTGCTGCTATATGTTAATTATAGTTCCACTGCTGGAGCTTTATGTTCTCATTATAATTGATAATATATGAACTATTGCTATGGATCTGCATGCCTTTTTGTCTTTGCAGACTAACACATCTAAATAAATGGTCTTGCACCAGCAAATGAGCTTGTGGCTCAAAGGTATGTAGCCCACTTGGGCATGTGGTAAGTCTAGGGTTCGAATCCTGATTACCGTCAATTCCAAAAAGTTAACTCAATTGGTGGAAGACTCATAATTCTTATAAACTCCACTATTATATTATCTTTAATCAATTTGAGACTTATCATTTTATCAATAACAAAGTTGTTTACTTGAGGATTTCCCCTAGAGTTCTTGGTTTGTTCTCATTAAAATTTTAGCAAATTTCAACAAGACTTAATATATTTTGCTTGGATCTATGCCACTGAATAAAATATCACAATCATAGCTTTTGCCTATGGTAGATATTTATTTTCTTGATTACTCTGTGTTTGCAGTTTATTGCAGCTAGTAGAAAGCCCCCAGTGTACTGTATCATCACAGAGTACATGTCCCAAGGAACGCTGAGGATGTACCTGAACAAGAAAGAGCCATATTCGCTCTCAACTGAAACAGTCCTAAGGCTAGCACTTGATATATCCAGAGGAATGGAATACCTTCATTCACAAGGAGTAATGCACAGGGACCTCAAATCAAATAACTTGCTTCTTAATGATGAAATGAGAGTTAAGGTTGCAGATTTTGGCACATCATGTCTTGAAACACAGTGCCAGGAAACCAAAGGAAACAAAGGAACTTATCGGTGGATGGCCCCAGAAATGATCAAGGAGAAGTCTTATACAAGAAAAGTTGATGTTTACAGTTTTGGGATTGTGTTATGGGAACTCACAACAGCTTTGCTTCCCTTTCAAGGTATGACCCCCGTGCAGGCTGCGTTTGCTGTGGCAGAGAAGGTCAGATAACTATTTCCAAATTTTGATGACTTGAATTTAATGGGTATTTTTCTGAATGCTGAAAATATATGATCATACTCATTGCTCAATGCAATTTTTTTACCTTCATTCTTTGTAAAGCTTTCTTATGATCCGATTGTAGTATTTTTATCATTTTTTTCCTAAGAGAGAATTTGATGGAACATGTAGCAATAATACAAATTAAGAACATGGAAGAACAATACACCATCTCTTCTGCTAACACTAAACTAGAAGCAAACACATAGCAATCATTGTCTTTAGATTGCTTTCCCAACCCAAACTCTTCAGTAAGTCAGAAACATGATCTTCAGGATTCAACAGATAGCTACAGAATCCAGGAAAAACCCACATAACATGTGCAGATTAGCTGATCAAAATGTAAATTTTTTGGACTATTTTTAATGCAGTTTTAATGCTTCAAGCCTTCAAGTGTCTAAAGACCATTTTCTGAGACTCAGACTAGTTTAATAGATGGATGCAGGGAAAACAAAAGATAGGCTTAAGCCTATACATAATTCCTCATGTTGTTTATCATAAGCATTTATCATCTAAGAGCTGAAACACAATTGAAAACTATTTGGTGCTATCTCTTATAATTTATTTACTTTGAGGTTGCAGAATGAACGTCCTCCATTGCCAGCAAGTTGTCAGCCAGCACTTGCACACCTCATAAAGCAATGCTGGGCAGCTAAGCCCTCAAAGCGGCCAGATTTTAGCGACATTGTGTCTGCTTTGGAGAAGTATGATGAGTGTATTAAAGAAGGTCTTCCACTTACTCACCACTCAAGGCTTGTCAGTGGAAATGCCATTCTTGAGTGCTTGAAAGGCTGTGTATCTTTGAGCTCCTCCATACCTGTACATGCCTGATGTGATTAAAAGGTATTAATATCATAATGAATAAAATAATAACAATAGCTATTGCTACTAATTAAGATATTAATTTTCTTTAAATGTACTCGATCAAGTTAATAGATTACTTAACAAAGCCTTATGAAAGAGGATTAAATGGTACCTTGTGCATATTAGATCATGATCAATCTGCATTATACATAGTAAATGAGACTCTGAATTGAACATGTCATGAAGTCTTCTTGTCACTTGTGCTCAGTTAATTATAACTGTTTTTATGACAAACCAGATAAAATTTGCTATTCTAGTACTGAAACAGAAAAAGAAGTAAAACTATGCAACTATCATGTTGCTTTAAACTGTAGAGTTTCTTCAACCTCCATTGAATACTTGTTGCTGTAGCTTGTAACCCTTTCTCTTATGCAGCGTGCCTTTAATTGTTATTTGAATTTTTATTAATGTCAGTATTGTAAATGTATCAACTGAGACGATGTTCTAATTAAACCTCATTGTTCTTTCTTTTCTTCTTTTTCCCTGTAAAAATGTTGCTCGTAACTGTATCACTATCTGTTAGGATTGTGCATATATAGAATTAATGAAGGCTTTAATTTGATAAGAAGTTTTATTTTCTTATGATTAAAACTAGTTTTTGATTTTTTTTTATTTATCTTTAAAGAAAATGGAAACTCGTTTGGTAACAAATGTATTTTCTGTTTTAAAACATATGATAACAGAAAACAAATTTTTATTGGCAAAAATGTGTCCGGTGTTCTATTTTCACCTTTTATTTAATGTGGTCTTAGAGTAAATATTTGAATATTAGCTGTAGAAGTTTGGAAATTTGAAGCAGAAAACAAGTTTTGAAAACTTTTTTTCTTTCTTTTCGACTTCTAAATCTAGGCTAAAAAATGGCACTCGTTTCAAATTGAAGTAAAAATTAAAAACATAAGTACTAGTTATCAAATGATAGGAGAGTCTCTCTCTACACTCTCCCTTCCTCTCTCTAAATTTCTTTTTCTCTCTACATATCTCTGTTTTGCTCCTCCTTTGCCGATGGGGCATCTTCTACTTTAACAACTTTCTCTCTGGTATATATCTTAAACTTTAATTTTGTTTATAAATAATATCTAGTATAAGTGAATCCAGTGGTTTGTTCGGTCACATGCATATAATGCTATTAAGATTAAATCTAGCTTGTGTTTTATGTTGTATTTTTGAGTTTATTGATTTTGCAAGATCGTCATCTCTATTCAAGATTTATCAAGATACCAGTTAAAGAAGTCACACTTGAAGTTGAAGCAAGAGTTAGAAGAGCTAATGGAAAAAGCTCCAAAAATGACAGTTAATTTGCCATCAAATCTTTATCTTTCTTGAACTACATCTGCCTTCCAATGTTTATTATTACTATTATTATTTTTTTGTAACTTGTTTACATCTATCTTTGTGCAGTTGTCATCTTCAAAGATCCATGTTCTTACTTATGTATTGTTTTCTACTTTAATATTGAGTTACTTTATAAAAATAAAAATAAAAACATTAAATTCAAAAACTTGACCCGAATATACGACTACTTACCATTTGTTCTGTTGCAATAATCCAACTACTCCAAAAACTTTTGATTTTCCTCTTCTACTATAAACTCTAAACAAAGGACAAAGGATAGACAACAAAAAAAAAAACAATTATGTTAAAGCAATAAGTTATCGAAAGAAAACTATAAACATTCTCACTATTATTATTACATCTACATCTACATCTACATCTTCACTTATAAATAAACTATATATATATATATTTCAACAATTATTATAATATGATTAGGACAACAAAATCTATACCATTTAGATTTTTTTAAATAACCAATGAAGGATCCATTAGTTGTTCTTGAATTTAGCTTTCTTTCATATGGATTATAGATTCTTACTTCTGTCCAAGCAACTCCAAACATGCAGGTTCCTAAACTGGGTTTCCTACTAGTCCATAATTGAAAACTAGTCTTTGGAATTGCCTTACTAGAAACCATGTTTAATAAATACATGATATTTTTTAAGATGAATTACTTGATATACTTATAATTATATCCACTTAAGTACGATTACACCTTTCTTCTACACTATTTTGTTAGGATGTACTTGGCATAATGTATTGAGCACATGTTATCTTCTTTTCTAGGAATTTAAGAAATGGGTAAGGGCTTTGCCCAATTTCATCATACTTTCCATAATATTTATCATTCCTGTAAGACATGATAACTTTCACTTACATGTCTCTCAACCTCATCAATAAATATCTCTAGGGTATAATTTTCATTTTAAATTTAAAAAATAATATAAATAAAATATCACGTAATAAGTTAGATGCAATTTTACTGTAACCATAATTTCATCAGATTTTCAACCGTGAATCAATATAGTAAATAAATAACAAGGATACATGGAAAAATAATTAAATAGATATTCTACCCAAAATATGATATATCTTTAAAACATATAGAGACAGATAATAATTATATGCCCAAATCATGAACTTTAAAATATACAGAGAAAGGTAATAACTATATGCCCACAACATGATGAAACAAATTTAAATGAATGAATAAAGAATTCGGTAATCATCATTTGATGAAGTGTAAAACGTATGTTAAACATATATATGATCACAATAGAGTGTGCTGATAATATCTTAGTCAAAAAAATGATTTTATAGTAAAATATATATATACTATCAAGTTCCATGATTGTTACAAAAATACAATTAAATTTAAATTTGTTAATTTTTTATCATTAAATTTTATAATTATTATAAAAATATTATCAATTTTTTTGTTATTTTATGAAGTGTTACAAAGATATCATATATGTAAATCAATTAATGAGAGTTGATGAACAATAATATTTCTATTATATTTATAAAGTTTAATGATATTAAAGTAATAAAAAAAATTGATGTTATTTTTATAATATTTATAAAGTTTAATAATATATAAGTAAAATATTAAAATTTGATGTTATTTTTATAATAACCCAAAATTTAGTGATTAAAAAAAATTATTTAGTATTCACTGAATAATTATGTAGTGATAGTATCTTCATTAGCTATATTAATTAAAAACAATAAAACCTAAGCTTTTACACGCATTCTTACATATATAATCAATATAACAATATAACAATATAAATGTATACATCGTTAAATAGCAGGTAATAATTGTAGAAAAACTATGGTAAAATAAAACTAGCATGGTCTTATCATAGCAAAATCATAGTATATGGATGAAGCCATTACTTTATACCTCCACTTATAAAATTTTATCAATATCCGTTATATATTTATGTAAAAAATATGATATTGTATTGAAAATTTTTAAAGATATTAATATTCTATATTTAATTCAACGTTATTTTAAATGTTAATAACTAGTTAAAAATTAAATATTACATTTCACATGATTCTTAGTTTTCTTATTTAAAGAAAAATAAAAATTATACCTGAAATAATTTTAAATTTTAAATAATAAGTTTCATGGTATTTTTTTCTCTTTAGTTATTTTTTAGTATTCTTTTTTTTCCCTTAATTTATTGAGATCGTAAAAAATAAAAGTTCATATTTATTATTAAAAAATCTGTTTTTGTATTTTCAAATTTTGTCTCATATATGTCTTTCATTTAGAAATAAATATATCCACAATCTCAAACCTTCTTTTTACTTAAAAACTTCATCAAAAATAATTATTAATACATGTCAAAAATCTTATCCATAATAAATTTTAAAATAAAATTATAATTTTTTTTATCATATTAATTTATAATTAATAAATTTCAATTAAATATTTTCACATATTGATCATTTATCTTTTTTAATTTCCATATTTGAAAAAAAAATATTTGACTTAAAAATATAATATTAATCTTTATATAACCGTATAAATTTTATATTCTTATATTTATCTAATTTTATATATTAAGTATATAAGTTTCTCTTGACATAACTAAAATTATATATTTATTATATATTGTAATATATAAATAAATTTTAAAAATAAAAATAAATATTTATGTTTATTTAATTTTAATATAAAAATATATAAAACTTTAATTTTATCTTACTATATATATTAAGATATTTTATATATTTTATTTAATTATTTTTTATAAAACTTTATTCTCATAATTTTAATGCAACTTTAAAAAATATTATATATATTAAAATTATATATCTAATTGCAGTAAAAATAAATAAATGTTATCTTCAATAAGATTATTGAGCTATCAATAACGTATAAAAATAACAATAAAAAATTTAATTAAAAATCATGAGTTTTTAGACCACACCACATGTAAACATGATTTAAATTTTTTATGTATAAATAATTAATATAGTAAATGTGGATCTTGATTTCATAGTTTTCATATAATGTTAAAAGTAATTATATTATATATCTTAACTTTAATCATTACTTATTGACTTTGATAATTAAAAGTAAAAAAAAAATCCTTAAACTAATTTCTCTCTCCTAATGTTTTTGTTTTACCAAGTTTTTAATGTAAGTTATATAGGCTGAGAGAGGATTAGTTTGTTTTTTTCTCTTCCCATCAATCACACGTATAAAATTGTGAAGCTTTATTCCTCTAATACAAATTCATTTTTTGGAAGAAAAAAAAAATTCAACGAATCAACCCTTTAAAAGCACCAATTATCTTCGTTTTGGAAAAAAATATTTTTATATTATAAATTATGATATAATTTTAATATAAAAAATAATTATTAATTAAAATATAAAATTATATAGACGAGTAATAATATCATAATTCTCGTAATAATAAAAAAAGTGAATCTTTCATTATTGCATGTGTACCTTTTTCTACCTACAAAGCATAAAGTATCCCCACAGAAATCTAAAACGAACCTCTTTATCGTGACATTATGAAACAATAAACCGCCAAATGATGACGGGACCGAAGCAAAGCGCGGGAATCAAGGACATTGGAGGCACCGAAATAACACGTAGATGGTGATGGAGAAGTAGATGCAAGCACTTGTTAAATATTCTTCATTTAAAAAATAATACCTTGCTAAATAAAAATTCTAATGTTATATAATAATTTATTAAAATAAAATTGCCAAGTTACATGCGGTGGTTAAATAGTTACTAATATCATAGAGTTAATTTAATTCTATCATAATTTTATTTTAAATATTTATTATTATTATTTTAATTATACATATATTTAATAAAAATATGAACAAAAATAATTTATTATCTATAATTAAAATATATAAATTTTTAAATATAATTTTACAAACTCACTTTTTAACTTAAAAAATCAAAAAATATAATATATATATATATAAATATGTACGTATTTTTTAGTTATTATATATTATTAAATTAAATATTATGTGTTATCATCTAAGTCTAAACTTTTGCGTTAAAATTGATTTAATAACATATAACAATTCAAACATAGATGCTCGAATGTTTCATTTTTTATTTTTTTTAAGTTTAGTATTTTTCATTAACTTTTTAATAATTAATAGATTTATAATACATTATTCAAAAATTAATAAATTTTTATATACTTTAATTATAATTAGTAGATTGTTACTATTTTTTCTTTAATAAAAAATACAAATTTGATATAATTTTTTATTTTATTAAGAATTTTTCATATATATATATAACACATGTGTATTTTATTAAGAATATTTGTGATATTTTTTATTATTATTTTACTAAAATATCAACGATTTTTTTATCAATTATTTTTTAATTTTTAAATACATATTTTAATATTTTTTTAACTCATTTTATACATTTTTTAACATCTTTTTTTATATATCAGTTAAGAGTCTAAGAATTTAAGTTATAATTGCATATGGATTCATGACATTTATTCAAATTTTATATAGGATTTTTTTTAGTGAATATGTTAAATAATTTTTAAATTTTGTATATAGAAAAAAAGTTTAATATATAATTATTTTTACAAACCATACTAATATTATAAAACCTATTAAGCGAGTAATTTTTTTATAACTTTAATATTAATTCTCAATCTTTTTTATTTTTAAAATCATCATATATGTATAAACGAAAAAAATGTAAAAAAAATCTCAATTTAAATAGGAAAAAATAATATAAATTGTTTAGCTCATAATTAATAGGAAAATAAAGAAAGTGAAAATGAGTGTAAAAATTTTAAAAATATATTAAAAAAAAATTTAATGATTCAAAAATAATATAAAAATAAATTGTTAAGATTATATAAGATGAAATAATAAAATATATATATCACCAAATGTGTTTATTAAACACACATGTGTTAAATTTTTTTAGTAAAATAAAAAATATCAATGTAATATTTTTTATTAAATATGAATATCACTTAAATATATGGATAAAAAAATATCTAAAATAAAATTATAAAACCAATGTATAATAAGGAAAGCCAAAATTATGTTCCATGTTATAATTCCATCACAACTTTATTTTATATATTTTTTATTTTTTATCAATAATTGTAATTAATTTAATAGAATAATAATAATAATAAAACATAGGCATACCACTACATGTGGGGAAATGTAAGCAGACTTAGCCAATTGTCTTGTCCCTCTATTATTCATCGGATTTAACTTAAAGTACTTTGAGAAATTAAAAAATAAAAATTATCCTTAAAATTTATAATAATAAAAATTAAATCATAATAATATTAATTTAATTTAATTAAATAATAATTAATATTAATAAGATATTCATAATTTAATTTAATAATTAAAATATATAAGATAGACATACAAATATTATTTTATAATTATAATTTATAAATTTTAAAATTATTATTTGTCTTATTTGTCTTATATTCATGTAATTTTGATTAGGATGATTAAATTTGTTTTTAAAAATTGAGTCAATTTTTTGTTCATTTAAAATTTATATAATGATTAAAAAAAAGAAGAAGATAAATTATACCATTTATCTTTAAATTTATATAAATTTTTAAAACTTCGTAAATAAATTTTCAAAAATTTAAATTATAGATTTAATCTTAAATTTTTAAAATTATATATATAAGATAGAAAATTTTGAATTTTAAATATATATTTTAATAATTAATTTAAAACATATGTATGAATTAATAAAATTTTAGAAACTTACATGTAAAGTTTTAAAAATTTGAAGATAATATCGTAGTTTTAAAAATTTAAAAATTATATTATAGTTTTAAAGATTTGAAGAATATATCATAATTTTAAAAATTGAGAGACTTATATATAAATTTTATTCAAAATTTTAAAAAATTATGAAATAATTAAACCTAATAAATAATAATAATAATAAAAATGAGGAGTTAAATTAGACATACAATTAGTTTTATTTAGTATCTTATATTATAAAAAATAGTTTTAAGTTAATTCGTTTATGAAAAATGTTTCAATTAGGAAAATTTTAATTTTTATATTCTTAGTTAAATATAATATAACAATATATATAACATATATATTTATATATATTAATAGATAAATATATATAATAAAATAATTTTTAATTAAAAATAAAATTACTTAAAAATTTACAAATATATTCTATTTATAAAAATAAGTTGCTTAATTACACTTTTTTTTTAATAAATCCATAATAAATTTATGATAGCTGCACTTTTTTCGAAGTAAAAACTACCCTTTTCAAGGGTAGGTGAGCTTGAACTTTCACCTACCTTTCTTTGTTAACATTATCTACGTTCAAAATTTGCTTCCAGCCGAAAGACCAGACGTAGCTACAAATTTCAACTTGATTAGGTAATATGTCAAAATATTTTTATAATATGATTGAAAATAAATTACAATAGAAATAAAATAAATTTAACAATTAAATAACTTCTCACAGTTTGGGATTTCAAATGAGAAAGCTTAAATACATCAAGGGTTGGTTTTTTTAATAGTATTTTAATTTTATTTTTATATTTTTTAATTTTTATTATTAATTAATATTTTAGTAATATTTATATTTAAAAAAAATTATAATTTTGTACTATTTTTCATGACATCACATAAAATTAAGTATATTTTAGTCATTTTTATTTCTTCCCAAATTTTTTGTTTTTTAATAGAAATAACTTTTTTGCTATTTTTTAATCATTAAAGGCATATTTTAATACTTTTTGACTCATATTATCTTATTTTAACTTCTCCTATTCCTTTGAAAATTACACGTATAAATTGTTGTTAACTTAAGGTAAAGAAATTAAATTTCAAAAATTGTAAGTTTTTTTTACAATAAAGGGTATAATTCATCACGTAAAAGTAACCACTGTTATTAATATTTAAATATTCAAATTGAATAAATAAGACAAAATTAATATCCAAACATCTAAAAATTTTTGTATAAAAGAAAAACCTACTATTTTTTTATATTCTTAATTTTAAAGTTAAGAGATATAAGATGATGTTTAGTTCACGAAATAGAATTAGAATGTGAATGTAATATAGAGTATATGGTATAATGTTTAGGGTTTAAGATTATGTTTGTGGGTTAAGATTTAGGATTAAAATTATTATTTTTTAAAATAAGTTTTTAGGTTTTTGGTATAAAATATAATGCTTAAGTTTTATAGTTTATGGTTATATTTGTAGGTTAAGGTTTAGAGTTAAATTTTTTTTTTTAAATAGGATTTTGGAGTTTAGAATTTAGAATTTAGGGTTTAAAATTTAGAGTATATGACTTAGGGTTATATTTAGAGTTGGGGTAAAATTAGAACAAAAAATTAAAATGGGAATAGAATCATAATTCCTTTAGGGGAAAAAGAATTCTCATTTTTTTAAGAATCGATTATATTCTATTTTTATTTTTCTATCCGACCAAACATAAAATTAAAATGAATCAATTTTGATTCAATTTCATTATAATCAACCAAACAACACATAAATATAATAAAAAGAGAGAGGAATAGAAAAAAAAGAAAGAGAAGGAGAGAGTAGGGAGAGAAAAGAGACAAGAAGTTGAAAAAGAGATTGGAGAAAATAAAGAAAACTACTAAAAAAAAGGTTAAAAATAAAAATATTTTTTAAAAAATATTACATAACGTGTGAATGTAATTTAAATTTTACATTAAATTGTTATATATTTTAAATATAAATATATAATATATGAATTAATAATAAAAATAAAATTATAATATTACTAAGATCCAACGTTTAACACGGTTGAAGACAATTGAATTTGAGCTATCATTCAATCCAAGTAATAGTGTTTGAGATTTTCTTCGCATATTGTTTTCATCAAGTTTAATCCAATTTTCTTCTTAATTTCACCGGATTAGTTCGGTTCAAAATGAAGTAATATTTAAAAAAAAATTATATATTTTAAATTTTAGATAAATCTTAAATGGTATATCATAATATTATTATTAACTATAATTAAATTTATATAATTATATCTAAAAAATATCATAATAATTACAATTTTAATATATTTATTTTATATAATCCTAATATATTTTTTTATGATCTTTATTACTTATATTTGACTATTTACCCTTTTTTCAAAAATCAATATTTGTCAAAGATAAGGTTACAAAATCACAATAGCAATATAAATTATTTTAGTTTGATACTATTATATTTTTAAACTCATACTACGTACAAAATTAAATATATATCAAGGCTCAAATGTGAAAGATGGACGATAACTCAAAGATATTATTTTCTAAACTTTACACAAGTAAATTGAAGAAGAGAGGAAAAAGAATGTATGGTAATTTTATTTTAAATCAATGCATTTTAGTCCTATTGATATATTTGTATAACATTTTAAACAATTTTTATAATGTGCAAATAAGATTTAAATGTATTATACTTAAATTTTTCCTTTAAAAAATGAAAAAACAACTAAAATATTGAAAAAAAGCAAAATCTATTGGTTTTTAAAATATGATTAATATATTTAATTTGTAAAAATAAAATAATCAGAATTTCATGTTAGTCAAATTATATTACATAAGAAATAAAAAATATAAAAGATTAAAAAAACCAATTAGAACTTAATATATTGATTTTTTCCAAACTGATTATCTATTTAAAACCATTTAAAACTTAACATATTGGTTCTAATATTATCTAAAGTTTTAGAGAAACAACTTAATTGAGCACCTTTTTTATTATTTTATTTTTATTTTAAGGTGATCTTTATAAGTATAAAAAAATATAAAGGAAGTGTTATTATTAAAATAAGATTAGTGAGGGGGTATTATTTAAACTTATTTTCCAAAATTTTACACACCTTGTAGAACTTTTTTTATGAAAAGAAAATCTGAACTATCAAGCAAATAAATATCAAAAAATGTTAATATTATCTAATTTTACATATATTTTACACCTATATTTTTTATATTTTTCATACAATGTAATTATTTTAAAATTGAAGAAATTATCCAATTTTTTTATCATATCTTGAAAAATGGGTACTTGAGAAAGAAATGATGGATAATTTTAAATCATATTTAAAGAAAATTTAAAATTTTATTTTAGTAAAATTTATAATACATTTGGGATATCCTATTTAAAATACAAATTTAACAAAAAATATTTAAATTATAAAAAACATCTAATACATAATAATTAAAATATATAAATTATTTTACATCATGTCTCACCATCTTTTTCGAAATACAAGATACAAAATGAACAAAATAAAAGTAAATCTGTAATTTACTTCTACTTCTTCAACATCAAAATTGCAAACTGCTGTATGAAGCTTAATATGAAGGGGTAAGGGAAACATGTAAGTTTAAAGTAACATCATCAAGGATATTTTATTTAAAAAATCTGGGTACAACTCAAAAAGTATACATTCTAAATATCTCAATGTATGCTCATAAAATATAAAATATGTTATGCAAATATAAAGTCATATGCATGATATGCAATCCCATATATATTGGTTACTAAAATACATAGACACATGAGCAGTTAGCTTCCAAGATGCATTTAGGTCACCTCTAACCCATCTACGGTCATAATTCGAAATATATGTGGCACATATATTGATCAAATCAACATCATATGGGCCCTGGTCAATAGACAGTCCACTCCGAGATAAGATGTGAGGGTCCAATTTTAAGATCTATGTACAGTCAAACTATGAGACCAAATAGACAACAAATTGGAAGACATAATAGGGATTCGAACTCCTATGCCCGTGTGAGGTTAAAAATCTATGACATTATTGACCGAAAAACTCCAAGAATACATGTGATGCAAATGTGTATCTGTAATCCATTGAAAATGGTTTGCTGCAACCAGTAACCTATAGGTACTATACTCTACAAAACTCACATATAGGCATACTTCTCATGAAAAATTACTTTCATGATGTATGTATAAAAATTTGAGATACTATATGTGTAATGTTTCATATTAAAAATTAATACTCATTTTATATAAAATTTATTTCATGTACACATATAAAAGTATTTATAATGAGTATTCTATTTTAATAATATTTATAATATTATTTAATAAAATCATGACATCGAGTTTTTTATTCATAATATATGATGCATAACAATTTTATGAAAAATAACGCATGAATTAAAAAGTTATAACAGAAACCTTTTCCTAGAAACTTGACCTAAATTCTTCAATTTTTATCCCCAAAACTTGCTCTAGAAAGTACCAAAAAGCTAAACAATTTTAGAAAGAGATAAATAATGAAATTTTTTATGTGAAAAGATAGGAAAAATGTGACCTTTTATGAGCTAAAATTGCATCTTGCTAACAACCCTCGCTAGCTACTCAACAAAGCTGAGCGAGCCCACAACGAAGACCACCCCCCCGTGAGCTACATAAAAGTTCTCAATTTTTTTTTGCATTTGACCCAATTTTTTGCACAAAATATTTCAATATGTCCTTACACTTTAAAATATTATTTAAGAACATTTAGATACTTTAATAATTTATAACAAATTTTTAGGATTTTATAATTATACCTCCTTAAAGAAAATTTCATCCTCAAAATTTACAACTCATTAAGCAAGTAAGGATATTTCGAGCAAACTTCAGACTCTAATTCCCAAGTTGCATCTTTAGTGCCATGATGTCTCTAATGGGCTTTCACTAGTGGTATTTCTCTTCTTCTCGAGTTCCTAACTTGAAAATAAATTATCACCACCAGTTCTTCTTCATATGATGAGTTTTCTTGTAACGGTAGTTCTATCTAATCTAGAATATTATTCTAATTTTGTTTATATTTTCATAGAGAAGACAAATGAAAAATATTATAAACTTGTGACAATTCTAGAGGTAATTCCAATTAACGTGTTATAGCACAAATTCTTTTCATAATTCATAATGGTCCGATGTAGGGTGATGCTAACTTTCCTTTAATTCCAAAACGAGTTACTCCCTTTTGAGGTTAGACTTTGAGAAAAATGTAATCATCAACTTTGAAGTTCAATGGTCGATTCCAATGATCAACATAAATTTTGTATCAGCTTTGAACTGTACAAAGTTTGTCTTGTGAGATGCAAAACTTTTAAGTTGTTTCTTTTATAGGGTTAGTTTTCATCGTACTAAAATCTTTTCATTTTTTTCAACACATTGAAGATCTACGTGGTCGCTCATACAAAGGTTCATAAGAATCCATCCTAATACTGGCATGATAATTTTTGTTGTAGGCAAACTCAACCAGTAGTAGGTGTTCGCTCTAGTTTCCCTTAAATTCCATAACACAATCTCCTAAAATACTTATAGCATTTGGATAACCCTTTCAAATTGTCTATGCTTTTCAGGAAGATAAGTCATACTATGCAACAATTATGTATCAAAAGCTTCTTATATTTACTTTCACAAATATGAGGTAAATTTTGGATCTCAATCTCATACAATCAACTTTGTTATACCATGCAATCATACGATCTTTCGAATGTGCAACTTACTCAAAGAATTCATCGAGTATCAAGTTTTAACTAGACTAAAATGAGTAGATTTCATGATATGGTCAATGATTACTAAAATGAAATTATGACCTTGAGAGGTACGAGGTAATCCTTCTACAAATTCCATGTTTATATCGTCCCATTTCCATTCTGGTATTGAGAGTGGTTGAAGTAATCTTGTAGGTTTCTTGTGCTTTGCCTAGACTTATTGACATATCATATCATTGGCTACGAATTATGCTACATCTTTTTTCATTCCTTTCCACCAATAGTATTTTTTAAATCATGATACATTTTGTGCTTTCATGATGTACTGTAAAATTTGGCATATGTGCTTCTTCTATGATCTCTTGTCTTAAATAATAATTAACATATACCCATATCTTTTCAAGGAAACAAAATTCTTTATCATTATAAGTCTATCCTTCTACCATCGATCTTTCATTGGATCATCCTATACCACACTTCATAAATTTTGGGATCGTTAAACTAAGTTGTTATGATGTAATTTAACAATATAAGACTAGTTATGAGTTTATACAAGAATACTTGTCTCCCATAATCATATAAGTTCATCTTATAACCCTCTACAGTTTGAGTGTTTTGTTAGGTGTCCAATATAATTTGTGCAATAAATCCCGAGTTACGACTTAAAGTGTCCACTATTGTATTAGCCTTACCAGAATGGTATTGCAAGGTGAAATCATAATCCTAAAGATATACTACCCATCTTTATTGTCTTAAATTGATATTTGAAACTTTTTTGATATGAAAAGATCTAAAATTTGGCACCATAGAAATAACATCTCTATATATTCAGTGCGAAAATCACAACTACTAACTCTAAGTCATGTATTATGTAATGAGTCTTGAGTTTTCATAATCCATAAATAACCATTCAATCATATCACATTAGAAGACCTAAGATTTGTAGTGATGCACCTGTAAGGACGACGTAAGGTTTTCTACTATCTCAAATCTCAAACAGTAAGAATTTGTCCAGTCATCATTCGTACATTCAACTCTTGAAATGCCTCCTCATAAGTTTTGTTCCAAAAGAATTTGACACCTTTTTGAGTAAGTTTTGTTAGAGGTATAGCAATCTTTAAGAAGTCTTACATAAAACGTTCGTAATATCCCACTAGTCCAAGGAAACTTCGAACTTCAATCAATTTCTTTATTGTATGATATCTAATTGATACAAACTTATGAACACGATCCTTGAAACCTAAAAATGCAAATTGGTGTGACAATTCCAAGAGATACGACCAAATATCCAACGAAAAATTAAAATAAATACTTAAAGACTAATACTTAAATTATAAAACTCATCTTAACTCTATGGATAATACTCACCAAAGATTCAATAATGATAGGATGCTACAAAGTTTGTAAATCCCTTAATGAGTCATTTTGTAAAGAAACAAAAGAGGCAAAAGCTCTCAACTTTGATATAAATCAAATGTATTTTATTAATCTGAATTCTTCGTTACATGGGTTCAGCCTTATCTAGGTTAGAAATAAAAATAAACTAACTAATAAATTTAAGATATTCCTATTTAAAACATAAATTTAATAAATAATATTTAAATTATAAAAAATAGCCAATACATAATAATTAAAATATTGAAGGATAAATTATTTTATATCATGTCTCAACATTTTTATTCAAAATACAGGATACAAAAATGAACAAAATAAATGTGAACCAATAATTTACTTCTACATCTTCAATGTCGAAATTGTGAATCGTTTTATCGAAGCCTAATCTAAAAGGGAAAGAGAAACGGAGTGAGCTACAGGTAGCTCAGTAAGAGTTTACTCTAAAATAATATCATGACAAATAAATATTCATAATAAATTTATGAATGAAAATAATCATCATCATTAGCATATAATGTGAGGATATTTCATTTACAAAATCTGAGTATACCTATATTTCTTCACTTCTGAAAATTGGAGAGTGTACATTCAAAGTATCCCAATGCATGTTCATAAAATATAAAATATCATATTCAATTATAAATCCATATGCATGATATGCAACCTCATATATATTGATCACCAAAATACATGGGCACATGCACGATCAGGCTCTGAAATGCATATGGACCCACCTCCGATCTCATGTATGGTCATAATTTGAAATATATATATGGTACATATATTGGTCAAATCAACATCATATGAACCATCGTCTATGGATGGTCTAGATGCCAACATGATGGTTAGTCTAGTGACAGTAGCTTGAGTTGAACATTGTTTTTATTGATTATGTTGTTTCTACTTGAGCTATAACCGATGATGGATCTCGACCATGCCTACTTCATAGGAACAAACTTTCAAAGTATGGTGGACATCTAATTTTAAATCATTAAAATGGGTAAGTAAAGCTCACAATGATGCTATTAAAGCCATAACCCTATTGGAAGATAGGTATATTTATACTGGTTCAATCAATAAGAAAATCAAGGTATGAAATAAACTTAGTGGATACAAAGAGCATTCGTTAATAGTTACTATGGAAAAACATAAGTCTACTATTAATGCCTTGGCTCTTAGCATTGATAGGTTGGTGTCAAATTATGGTGCCTGTGATAGATTGATTCTTGATAGATTGATTCTTGTTTGGGAAGGAAAATATGATGGAAACGATGGAAATGGTCTGGTGGTGTTGGTGGGCAATTAGAGGACATGCAAAGCGATATTGAGAGATACATTTTGGCTTATATTAAATACAATTAGATAATGATTCTTTATATATAACACACTATATATACATTTATCTATCTATGTAATATGTTATATTTACCTATATTTTTATATATAATTTTATATCTATATCTTTTTATATATAATATGTTACATTTATTTATAATTTTGTATGTAATATGTTACAATTACATGTATTTTTATATGTAACGTGTTATATTTATTATAATTTTGGTTACTCATCGGATGTTAAATGTTATATCTATTTATATTTTTGTATATAACATGTTACGTCGTCGTGAGTTCTAATGGTAATGGTAGCTGTGTTTAAAATATATTAGTTATGATATTAATATTATTTTATTGAAATTAAAAAGTAATGATTTTTTTAATTTGATATAAAAATATAAAGTTAAGATATCTTGTTATTTAGAAAATTGATTAATTTTATAATAAAAAAATCAAAACTACTTAAAACCAAGCCCGGTGTCCAAAATATATTAGTTATGATATTAATATTATTTTATTAAAATTAAAAAATAATTATTTTTTTAATTTGATATAAAATTATAAAGTTAAGATACGTTGTTACTTAGAAAATTGATTAATTTTATAATAAAAAAAATTAAAGCTACTTAAAACCAACCCCCCTCTCAAAATAACATTTTCTCCGTACATACTCTGTGAGTCATATGATGGGGTCAAACGATGTTTTCTAATTATATATTCACTTTTCTTTGGAACTAGGCCGTATTATCGTTGACTAAAATTTTAAAATTTAAACCTTGATTAAAAAAAAGTTTTAATTTTCACATCTCACATTAAATTGGGTAGATATAATTTGAATTTAAGAATATATTCTACAACTAGTATTTGATTCAAAAATAAAATTTATGGGTGAAAAAAGAACTAGTCGCTTTAGAACAACATTGAGAGACAATAAAAGGTGTATTCCTTTTGTTGCTGTTTCTGCAATTAAAATTGTAACTTGAAAGATTTCGTTTTTAATTCAAGATAGTTTCTTAGAACTTTGATAAAATTCTCTGTTTTAACCCAATGAAGTGAGCACTTTGTAGGAATATTTATCATTCACTTGATAACTAAAATTTTTACAGTTTCTTTCTTCTCACGCCATTCTATTTCTCCATTTATTAATTTATTTATTTTTCCTCAAATTTTCACTGTATTAAAAGCCACTCTTTCAATATTTTGAGAAATAAATTATATTTAATTGGATGATATTTTGAATAAATTAAAACGATAATTGTTAAATCTAAACCATATCCAATTAGACATTTTCAAAATGAGATGATATGTAATATTTTTTTTAGTAATTAAATTATATAAGGTAAATAATATTATTTTTATAATTATAAGTATTAAATATATATTTTTTTTCTATAATAATGCAAATTTTCAAAATTATTTTAATACTCACATACCGTGATCAATTTAAGTGCAAATGTGCTTTCACTTGGCATTCATCATGTTTCACACTTTAAGCCCCCAAATATGACACTCATCAATTATCATTCAATAGTTATTTCTAAAACATTATCTTCTAAACATAGAAACTTGAAATTTAAGCCAAACATTTACCGCATTCAAGATGAGTTTAACATCTTGTTTCTAGAAAGAAAGAAAGAAAAAAAAGATGAGTTTTGCCTCACTCAGAAAAAGTAATTATATTGATGGACAACTAGTGCTAAAAATTAATGGTAGTTCACCACAAGAAAAACGAAATTAGTTCTTGATAATTTATATTGATCTAACCCCACTTTTTACATACTTCAAAGGTTAATTTACAAAAAACAGGGGACCAACCCCCAAAATTATAAAAAAAAAACATAGAAACGCTGTGTTGAAGATGAAGATCAAGAAGAACTATGAAACCCACATCTTAAGATTTCGATAAATTCCAACTTTCATAGAAAATTAATTTATTGGCCCCAAACGCCCCATATTCTCTCTCCAATGAAGCTAAGAAACCTTCTCACAGATCCTTTCTCTGTTTCTTCCTCACCCCCACCACCACTATTATTACCACTAGTACTACTCTCTTGTACCGATTCCGATTTACCCAACTCGTTTTTTCTCGAACTAATCAGCTCGGTCTTCTTCAACTCATCCGACCCATTACTACACCCACCTCTCTTTCTCCTTTCTTTTCTACCATTCTTCACGCTTTTACTCTTCTCCATCAACCCATCTTCAAAAGCATCAATGATTTCATGAATCAATTGGCGATTCGGAGACGAGTCCCACCTTATCCAGTAACTCATATAACACCTAAAGCAATCACAGTTAAACAGAGCAGGATGATCAGCACCCCCAGTACTATTACTACGGCTATAATTCCCACCTTCATAGCTGCCTTTACCATATCCAGGTTTGTGGGTAGTTGTTCTTCGTGGTACTGATGATAAAGTTACGCAGCTGTTAGAACAAGAGATGAGATAAGCCAATACTTCTCTGTCTTCCGGTGACAGAGCCGCTGCCAGGGTTAAGATTGCTGCTGGAAGGAAGGACAGGTGGTCTGATATTATTGGTGGTGACGGATGAACCGTCCCCTTTCTGTACAGCTTCTTCATGGCTTAATAAAGATGAGAGAGAGAGAGAGAGAGAGCGAGAGAGATGAGACTGAAGGTCTGAGGGGGTTGGGAATGTTGGACCTTGAATGGTTGCTTAGGTTTTATTCTGAGAGAGAGAGATACGGACATTAAAGTAGGTGATGTATGTTAGTGTTTGGTTTGATTAGAGGAATAATCTGCTGTAACGCAGGATTTGTGGGTACAGATTGTACAGTGTGAGAGTGAGTGAATTAGATTTGTGAAGCACATGATTAAAGCTCAGTGTTAAGATGTGGGACAGTGGGACCCGTATTTTTATGGCGAGTCAGAGTGTTTCACTCCATGCGTTAAGGTGTACGATTAGGATTGGTGGAATTGGTCGAGGATGTTTCAGTAATTAGTGAAGCTTGGCTTTATTCGTGGTGGTATAGGCAAGGTAAGATGTTGGATTAATATTATAATGTTCTTTTGGCTTTTTTCAAGGCCTAATGAGGGTTGCAAGGGTTTTTCTTTTTCCAATTGTGTTATTTTTCTTAATATCTGAACATTATTTTATTGCTCAGGAGCTCATTTGGATTTTTAATATTTGTTTGGATATATGGTCTTCACTCTTCAGCATGTTATGTCTAGTGGAAATGACGATGTTGAGAGATTTTGATTCATTAATTTATGGGCAATGCCATTTTGATGGAGTTAAAATTGAAGCAACCGGGTCCCAGTCCGGGTCCTTGTAAAATGTCATCGTAATTTAACGATGAATTCAAAAACCTTTACTTTTAAGCCATTTTGTCCACATGTATATCGTATATTCACGACACATTGAATAATACGCTAAAAGTGGCACAATAAAATTGAATTTGAATGTTCCCATTTGTAATGATTAAGTTTGGACAACTTATGATTAAGGCATTACCATATGAAAATGAACATTGTCTCTCTAAGAGGAACTCTGCAGACGATATTTGATCCATGATTCCAGGTATTGAAGTTCTTGATCACTTATTGAATGATCGACACCAGGATAAGCCTGCAATACCAAGAATCAATCAAGTTCTTCAGAAATTGTGCCAATCGGGAAAATAATAATAAAAGATTTGAATTATGTAAATATACTTAGAAATTCAGGCCTAACTCTGAATAGTTTGTGAATTAGGGGTTATTCTTGACCGACGTGGGATTTAACAAATGTGATACCATAAATTCGCAGCTTACACCAGCTTTTTTAAGGAAAGGAGGATCTGCTTGTCCGGCTTCAAATAATACTGTGCTATCAGCCATTCCATGAGACCACAAAACAGGTGTCTGCACACAAGTTAGATTCAAATTACTGTGCTGCACCATAAATCCATTAACAAATCAGTGTTACATCAAGATATCAGCATTTCCAGCCTCCAATAGAGATGACAAACTAATCAATGCATTACCACATTAGCATTATTGTAGAGGAAAATTGAGAGTTTATTACTCGTAGATGCATTTAGGCCTTAGTTGATTGGTTTGAGTGCAATAGTGCGTGCAAAATAGGAACAATTAGCATCCCTCTTGTCAATATAGTTCAAAACATTATCAATAAGGTTTTTGCAAATTGCAGGGCTAGAAAGTATCATTCCAATCCTAAAAAAGGGATATATACACATCAAGAAGAATATCAACAGTCTACAGACTAGACTGTTACATTCTTGTATATCGCTTTCTAAGGAGAGGAACAAGATCTACGCTTGCACCACAATAAGTTCTATTCTTGCCAATACACAATGCTTCTTGCATGATATTGAAGATAATGTCTGACAGAAAACAGTTTATTAGGTAGGGGGTTTCAATCCAAAAGGTTAGACTTTTTAAAGGGTCAGCAAGATAAGGATGAAGGAAATTAAAATTGTTTTAATGATTACCCTCTTCGCATCTGGTGGGATTTGTTGAATCAATGATGAATTAAAGGGAACCCATCCGCTAATAACAGTGGCTCCTCCAAGAGTTTTAGGGTACGGCAGTATACTCGCCAAGGTTAATGCACCTGAAAAAAAAAGTATGTCAGCAATCACAAGTTTAAACTCAATAAGAAAAGATGTTTCAAATATATCTGCTGATTTGGGAGTGACAGGGATAAACCTCCTTGACTAAATCCACACACAAATACATTCTTAGGATCAGTGCCGCAGATATCTCCTTGTCTATCATCTTATGCACATTATAAACTGCTTTAAGCAAGCCACTTTCATCTTTGGGAGAATCCTGAAATACACAATCCGTTGAAGCACTGGAGGGCCTCAAAGTCTAATTTTCAAATACTAAATAATTCGTGAACATTCTTACAACAGCTGCATTCTATGAATACAGGCAAAATGAAAAAAAAAAATAGCAAATGTTTTTGGTTCATATGCCAAAAAAAGAAAGTTCACTTTTGCATTTCATTGAATTCATGATATAGAAAGAGAAAAGAAAGATTTGAAATAGAAGTATAACTTACAGCTGTCACAGGAATCTCATGTATATCAAACCATGAAGGCGTCAAAGAACCATCTTCCAGAAGGATGAGAAATGAAATCAGTATCACATATGATACAATAAGAAGTAAAACATCCATGTCTACTGACAAAAAACCCAAGTATACAAGTCTTCATGAAGCCTGCCCTTTTAGGATTAAATGTTTTCAGGAGCTCTTTCGAAATTAATGCATTAGCCTAGTTCCAGACTGAAAGTTAAACAAGGAAAAAAGTAATGATGTAGGAACATATGGGCTATATAGATATTTAATAGCTTTATTATTTTCATTGCTGTTTTTTCATTTTAGTTTATGCAAATTCCCATGCTGACCCAATATTATTACCACTTGGGCTATAAATGGTATGTTTAAATGTATTTCTTAGCTTTTGAATAATACTGATATTATGAATGAGGTTTGAGAACTAGTAGTACCCTGTTATTGCCCCAAACCCACTTCTTCTTCAAGTTCAAGTTCAAGTTCAACTTCATTTCTCCATTTTACATCAACATAGAGAGAAAAAGAATAGGAGATTGAGAACTTAGGACAGGAATAAGACCAAAGAGAAGGTATAGTTTGTGAGAAAAACTTCATAATTGTTATTATCCATATATAACATATAAGATAATAATTAGTCCACCTTCTAACAACTTCAATTTTTAAGAAAATTAGTTGTTAATTCTCCTCTAATATGATATAAAAGAGTAAGGTCTTGGGTTCAAACCTCCTTAACTTTAAAATTTTCACTAATGTTAAATGTCTCTCTTTCTTTCTCTTTTATCCGACTCAAAGTTTATCTATATTTGATGAGCCCTTCAAAAGTTATCTATTATCTACTCAGTCGATGAAATTTTGTCAAACTCTACTTGATGGGCCTTCAAAACTATCTACTCAACTCAAAAGTGAAAACTTATTACACTCATCTACTTAGTCCACAATTTTCCACAATTGAGAGCTCATTAATTCATGGAGAGCAAAAAAAAAAAAAAAAACCTATCAAGTAAGAAGTAGCGTCACAACTCAAATATAACATATAAGATGACCATCACTTAACAGCTTGAGAAGAAATGGTTATTAACTCTCTTCTAATAATAATCATCAAAAATTCTATTAAGCATACATATTTATAGCTTAAGTGGTAATACTGATGGGCGTTACATCAACTAAAATGAAATAAGGACAAAATAATAATAATAATAAAGCAGGGAATATGTAAATAACTCAGACGTTCCTTCATCAAGTAGGAAACAAATGTTCTTCCCTCCAGGGATCCCTCTTAACTGCTGTATTTCCTACCAGTTTCCTTATATCTACATTCTTGATAAGCTTTCCTTGACTAGTGCAATTTCAATTAACTCAAAGTAAAACTGTACAGGTACAAAATTAATTAGCTGCATATACTAAATATTGCAACAAACAAAACCCATATTCATATTAAACAAAAAAGTACCCATTTGAGATAAGCGAATATAAATCATCAATCAGAACAATTAGCAAAATCAAATGCGAAACTAAAAAGATACGCATACAACTATGTCAGGTTAAAAAGAATAAACTTACAATTGCAAGTGACTGGGTTGGAAGGACCAGGCAGCGTTATTGAACTCTGGAGAAGTGAAGAGGGTCCTGATGGGTTCGTTGGCGGGTCCTGAGTCGCCCAAACCATGAAGCCATAGAATAAAGGTCCGAGCCATATCAAGGAAGTGAATGCAGCTGAGAGAATAGTAAGACAAAATTGTCCTACTTAGGCTGACCGTAAGCACAACAACTGGCTTTAGTAATACCGTAAGCTTCACTCCCTTGTCTAATTAGGTAATTAGTAGGTTTTCGGTTGATTGGAATAAAATTAAATAGAAGTAAATTTGATTCTTTTAAATTTTATATTTTTACGTTTTATTGACTTCAAAAATAATAATAAAATTAAATCGATTATTAAAATAAAAAAAATAAAAATTCATTCCCTCGCTTAAGGAATCATGATTTTATTTTTATCTTAATTTTTTGTTTTAATTTTATCCTAACCTTAAATATAACCATAAAATTTAAGCCATAAATCTTATATCCTAAACCATAAACCATAAATTCTAAATGTTAAATTCCAAATTCCAAACCCTAATATCCTAAACTCTATTAATAAAAATAGTAATTTTAATCCTGAATATTTACCCACAAATATAACCCTAAACTTTAAATTCTAAACTCATAATCTTAAACTCTAAATCCTAAGTCCTATACCTTAAATATTATAGTCATAAACCCTATATCCTAAACCATAAATCTTAAATTCTAAACCCTATTTATAAAAATAATAATTTTAACCCTAAATATTTACCCACAAATATAACCCTAAACTCTAAACCCTAAGCCCTATACTTTAAGCATTATACCATAAACCCCAAAACCCTATTTAGAAAAATAATAATTTTAACCCTGAATCTTAATCCATAAATATAACTTTAAATCATAAACCCTATTTAGAAAAATAATAATTTCAACTCTAAATCTTATACCCTATAACCAATAACATATACCCTAAACCCTAAACCACTAAATCACAAACCTCAAAACTCTATTTAAAATAATAATATATTTAATAATATATTTAATTTTTAAGTAATAATTATTTTGAAAAATTATGATTCTAATAATGTATTTTATCTAACGAAAAAATAATAATTAAATGATATTATTTAAACTTTACTGAATATAAGAGTATTAAAGTAATATACATTGTTTTTCATTTCTTTTTAGTTGTAACTCTTTGATTATAGTGATCAAACCAAGCAATATTGTTTTATTTCCATTCTATTTTTATTCTCATTTTAATTTTATTTCGCGAAACAAACATCATCTTAAGGTTGTAAACTAGATATTCGATTGATAATTTTTTCATCATTGTTTAAAATTCATCAATCAAATAAGAAACTAGAATATAAATAATATTTTAAATATTAATTTTTATTTTTTAATAATAAGTTTTATTATAATTATAAACAAAACTATGAAAAATCTAAATCAATTTAGAATCAATAAATAAAAAAATATAAATAATATTATGTGAAGTTGAAATAACTAAAAAATATATATAATAATAATAAATACACGATATTTTTATATAAAAATTTATTATAAATCAATTTAATATAATAAAAATAAGTTATAAAATAATTATAAAAATTTAAATAAATAATTTACATAATTCTTATAAAAGAAAAAATATTGATATTTTAATGAAATAAAAACATAATTTTAAAATAAAATATATAATATATAATACATTATTTATAATTTTCTTGTTACAAATATATTATTTTAATGTATATTATTTAATTGAATTTAAATATAATTAAATTTATTTAAAAATTAAAAATATAATTTTTTTTATCTATTTATTAAAAAAAATATAATTTTAAATAATGTAACGAAAAATACAATATTTATCTTATTCTATCTTATATTATTAATACAAATCTCATTCCTCGTTTCTTATTTACCATTATATTATCCACATCTATACCTTCCTTAGGACTAAAAATTTACAATCCTAACCATGTTCAATAAGTTCTTCTTTACCTATTGTTACCTCACATAATGAAGAAACATGCGAAAAGACATTATGACCCCTCGTTTATTCTTTTCCTTATCTATCGTTTGGTTTGGCCGTTTGGGTAAGCCATCGTTTGCACTTTTCACCTTTTTATTACTGACGTGGTAAAATGTCACTGGCCATATCCCCAAACAATTAATCTCTCAGGGTCCAAAATCTAAGAAAGTTAGCGAGAGTCGAGAGAGAACATGGCGGCTTCCAAGCTCCAAGCGCTGTGGAACCACCCTGCTGGCCCTAAAACCAGTAAGTAAATTCGCCTCAATTTCCCCTCAATCGTTTTCATGTATTTTATTTTTATTAATTTTTTTAGGTTTCTTTTGCAATTGGGGACTTTGATCTTTTTATTTCAAATAGCTAACTTTACAACTCGTTCCTTTAAATGATTTCCTTCTCTCATGGGTTGATTTGATTTTTCTTTGGAAATTCGATTATTTTGAGTTTTGCTGGAGGTGAGATTTAAATAGACTAATTGAAGCAATTTTAAAAGTTACTACCTTTTTTAAAGACTCTGGAACTGTAAATTTGATTTGCTTACTGATTAGTTTATCCACAATTTTAAGAAACTATTAAGATCGTGTGGGGAATTTTTTTTTTAGAAAAAAAACTGTAATGACTGAGAATCTTCCCATAAATTATTAGACTCAAGAAATGTTGATTGAGATTTTTCTGGGTAAGCATTTTGTGCATTGTGTTAATTCTAATTGAACTTTTTGTTAGATTGGAACCTGTGGTAAGTTGGAATGTGAAGTTGAAAGATATACTCAATGTTTCTTTAATACTCATCTTTGTTGGCTCATTCAAAGTACAAAATCAACGAGAAAACAAGACACGAGAAATTTAACGTGGTTCTACAATTTAACAAATAAATTCTCTAGTAGTAAACCTTAAATATATATACAATGTATCTTAAGAATAATATATAGAAGCCAAGAATAACACACAAACTCAAAGTCTTGTTACACCCAAAATCTCTCACATGCCCAAACAAAGAACCCAAAAAAACCACTACATATTCTTTGCTTTGCGGCACCACAAAGAAGAAACTTAGACACAAATATCATGCAGTCACAAGAAACTTCATACTGATGCAACACTCACCCTTTTCAATTTTGGAATATCTATCACACATATACATCATACTAATTTCCAGATTCTGCCATGGTGCCTCTCTCACGTCTCTTGATGCTCTCAGACAAGAGCATATATAGCACACAATATAGCAAAGAGATAAAAGTCCTTTTGTCTTCATCTTTTCTATGCCCAAAAAAAGGATGAAAACTAAGGGATGGGTATTAAGGCTAATTAATCATATAACCTATTCAGCCTCAGCTTCTCTTTCCAAACGTATCCAAACATTTCAACATTTTTTTTCCTTTTTAAGCCAACTTCAACTATCTAATTTAGATGAATAACTATGGATGCCAAAATTCTTAAATATTTGGATGTTATGATAAATATTTGAATGTTATCATATGCTCTATTCATGCAGTTCACTTTTGGGCACCAACATTTAAGTGGTGCATTAGCATTGCTAATGTTGCCGACTTCTCCAAGCCACCGGAAAAACTTTCCTATCCTCAACAGATAGGTATGTTTTGATTCTACTATTTGGTAATTTTTTATAGGTGTTTTCAAATGCAGAGTTTCATGTGAAGTTGAGTACTATACAGCAATGTTCTAATTTCTCTGATTTCCTCTCATATTTATGGTTCCAGCGGTCACAGCCACAGGTCTTATCTGGACACGCTACAGCACTGTTATAACCCCTGTAAGTTTTGTTGATGCAATGGAGTGCCATTTAAATAGAGATATTACTTATAAAAATGCTTTTTATCCCAACTTCATTCATGTGTACAGTAATAGACATGTCACAATCTAATAGGTTTTCTTTTAGTATGTGGTCCCACAATTATGTTATCATCACATATCTCTAACTTTATAATCATTATCAATAATTGACATGTGACACATCATTTGATGCATATAACACTACTCTATTACTTTTATGAAAGTTGTGTTAAAATGTAGATTTTGTTGTATGGTTGTCAAATAACCTAAAGCATTCATGAATCATGATGGTTTTGTACAAAACTTTTTTTTTTTGTTTCCTCCCCCCCTCCCCACAAAATAAAAACAATTTTGTAGATATTATCATTGTTGTAAATGATTATTTTGAGACTCATCTTGATATGAGGCTTAAAAAGATATTTCCAAAGTTATAGCCTTATATGGTATAGTAAGGCTTATGCCTTTTTGGTCCAAGGCACACGCCCTAAGACCTTTACGGCTCGAGGCGATTGAAGCTTTAGCTACAAGCGGTTCGTATTGTGGGTTATCTATAAAATCTTGATTAAATTTCTTTAAAATTTAAAAAAGGTAAAAAGTTAAACTAATAAAACAATAAGGAGAACATCAAAATCTTATGAATAAACATAATTAAGATTGCTTCCTTTATATTCATCGGTCTTCCTCAGCTTCTCACCTGCCTTTTTCATTGCCTTTGACACTACCAATTTTGACAATTGCTAAGTGCAACCCCCTTGCAAGCATCAAATTTCACTATTTGATTATTTATATTCTTTTTCTTCTTGTTTTTTATTTAAGTGTATAGCTCCATCTTTTTTCATACTTTGCTCAAACATTTTTGTTTACTTCAGTTTTGTGTTCTACTTCCACCATAATTGATGCTCTAATAGTTCCAAATTAACATTTGAGGAATAGAGCAACAGTCCTATATCATTTATTTTGTGTGTTCTATTATTATTTTCATGCTTATTTCATGTAATTTCTTTTACTCATTTTTTAAAAAATTTTAAGGTAAAGTTTTAGGCTTAAACTTTGGATTACCTTTAGGCTTATGTCTCGTCTTGTCTGAGGAAAATATCTCAGTACTTAAAATAACCTTTTACAGCATTGGATATTATTAGCATGTCATCCTCCATATTGCGTCTTTGTAGATGTGGATCTATATGTTTAAGTCTGCATGATAAATTGTGTTATATGTGCTTTTAATGGTGGATTAATAACATTTTCTGTGTCCTACCACATCCCATTTTGGAGGTACTGTTTATAATTAGTCTATAATTTTTACTTGAGGATTCCATTGATTGGGGTTTTGTAAGGATAGTTTATTTTTTGGTTATTGTAATTTCAGAAAAACTGGAATCTATTTAGCGTAAACGTTGGAATGGCTGGTACAGGGATCTACCAGCTTACTCGAAAAATAAAGTAAGCTCATGTTATGTCTTTGTTTTGATAGGAAAATTTTATATTTCTGTATTGCCTTTTGTTCCAACAGTTTTTAGAGTAATTACATACCTCATATTTAAGGCATATTGCTAGTAATGGCACTATGCTATATATCTCTCACCCAAAACATATTAAGATGATGAAGAGCATGGCAGGCAAGATCTTAATTTTTGTCTTCCCTTTTATATCAGTACTCTTGTAAACATGAATAATATATAGAGGATATTATGAATATTTTAATCCATGCCCCTTACAGAGGAGTTCCTTAACAATTGTCGTCTTGCTGCCAATCACAAGTAGGATTACAGCAGTCTCCTAATATATCTTACACATTTGGTGATTTAATTTCTATGTTTTATATCCAAATATTTCTATATATTATAATTATATCATAATCATAATTGACGTGACAATTTCTCATTTTCATTATATATGGTCATGTAAATCCAACAGTACTTATCAATAATTTTGCGCTACATCACTTATAATTTATCATAAATTTATGATAAATAGACTTCTTTTATGTTATGTTCTTGTCTTGTTCAGAAGTGTAGCCGTTTGTAACACCTCGTTCTTTTTTCTCTTCATTACAGACATGATTATTTCCCTGAGGCAGAAGCAGCTGTTGCAGAAGAATGATGACGAAAATATTTCAAGCTTGGGTGTGGCACTTGAGTTACTACTAACTCCAATTGCTGTAAATTTCCCTTGTTAATCAGTTTAAACTTTAGTGGGTTTTCTACTCATCTTGATTGTCATTCTGATAGTAAAGCAACTGAAAAAATTGTCAGCATTTGAGCATCCAAGTGTTCCAAGGTCTAATAATAATTTAGCTTTATATTATCCCTCATTATTGTCCATTTCCTTCTTTCCTTTGCCGTGCTGTACTTTGCTTATCTGCATTTCATAATCCCTAAGAGCCCGACACATATCAATCATGAATCGCATCACAAACCACAACTAGAACATTGAGATGTATGGCATTTCTCATGAACAAAATGCTGATTGAGCAGAAATGTCATTAAAAATATCATTTCAAACAACTAAAGCAGTTGGAATCTAAAGGTACATTACACCTTCAGCAGCAAAATAAATAAATGAATCAGGTGAATAAAAAAAGGGTAATCGTATTGCTAGAGTAGACTTTACTAACGTCAGGGCAATATTTCCCTTTTTAAAAACACTAAAAACATTAAATTTGTTTCAATGCTCCAAAACTCTATTTTGTTGTACAAATAATGTACGAACTGGAACATCCTATGAATGCATAAATGCTACATGATGGTCTGTAAGGCTAAAACCTAAAGGAAGTGAGAAGAAGAAATCCAAACTTAAAAACCAAAAAGCTGAAATAATAGTTGGCTGTTCTGCTCTTTATATCCATTTCTGGTAAGAACTGAAGAAAAGCCTCTAAGGAGAACCCAAAGTAACTTCCGTTAGCTATTTCCGACATCAGTGTTTGCATGGGTGTCATCTTTACTGTCTGCATTTGAATTCAAACCCATATCCATGGTGCTTTCATTCAGGTCTTGGCCTACTACCCGATTGTTGTCCTAAGAATCAAATTTGAAAAATAGGCAGACATTAGATGAGTAGACAATAAGCCAGTTTATATGATTCATAACAACATTTTCATATGAGTAAACTACGAGTTTTTTAAAGTTAGGATACTATCAGAAGAAAGCTAGGAACCTAGGATCCTCATGCAACTGTGAAATGTGAAGTAAATAATTGTAGTTCTGCTTCAGTTATATAATTATCTTTAGCAAAACAGAGGATAAACACCTGACTTTCCTCCACCGGGACGTCATTAATGTCAGGTTTATCGTCTGCAATCTTGGCATTCGTATTAGTTTTGGATGAGTTAGCTTCATCTTCAACTTTTTCTACTGTCTCAACTTCTATAGCTTCATTTTTTTGTTCATCTAGCACAGCAATCTGCAACATCATATAGCCAATATGATCACGTATCAGCGGTTCCTTAAATTTAAAGCTTGTAATAGTTTAATGGTAACAACATTATAGAACAGCTCAGTTCCCTACTACAAACATGTCTACAACTTGCTGTCAAAACTAAATGTCTACTGCTTCATCTAAAAGGACCACCTCCTTAGTTTCATTTACATGGCCATATAACAACAAAGATGCTTTGATTCAGTAAAGCATGTTTTGATCCCCACATGAGATAATTGGATAAATAATTTGAAACGTTCTTATAAGTTTACTTATCCACATATTTGTAATACATATCAAATCAAATATGTGGTAAAGCCTAAAAGATATATTTTCTTGTTTAGCAACCATACTATACTAGTGAAATTAACAATTGGCCCATGACCTAACCTCATTCCTTGGCCTGGTGAGTGGAAGAGCACTGGTGTGAAAAAGGATTATCTCCAAAATTTCAAACAAGCCTCATAAATATATAACATACAATTACAATAGATGACTCAGCTTTCGACACTATCTGGCAGATCCAAACTTTTCAGCACAATGACTGGCAATCTGGAAGCACTGCTTCCACTTAACTATGTTAATATGAGAGTTAAAGAATTAGAAGCATGAGAAGTTCAGTCAAAATGAGAAGTGACAACTAAAGCTGATGAAACAACTAGACTAAACAAGGACTATAGTTCAGCTTCCACATTTAAACGAGAAGATATGTAAGAACAAAAGTAATGATCAATGGACAGTGCAATGGTATATGCTCTTTTGGGTACTAAATGACCTGGGTTTGAACCTGTCCATATATATGTGCATGCGTAAGTTGAAGTTTGAATGTGTTCAAGAACAAGAATTAAAGCAATGACATCAAGTATCTATCCAAGTCAGACTCTTGATGTCAATAAAACCAAAGAAACATTAGCTCTTCGTTGCACAACCAATTCCGGTCAGCAACTGGACAACTTGTATTCACCACATGGACCTCCCTTTCAGATTCTCTATTCAACTCAGTAAAGACAAAACAAGAAGAAAAAGCCGGATCAAGAATCCCCAAAGCATACAAAGGATGTTTCACTCCTCTCAATTCCATAAACCTAATCCTTAAACTACTACTACTGTTAATTTAAAACCAAGATAAAATATTATCATAATGAAAAAAAACCCCGCAATTCTTACCTTAAAATCCAAATAAAAATCACATCCAATTTCAATAATTTGAAAAGGAAGATAAAAACTAACAAAGGGGTCAACAAGGAAATACCGGGATATATTTGAATTTTCTCCTGGGAGGCTCCTCCGGAGATTCTTCCGCAGTCTCGTCCTTGTTGTCAACGGGATAACCCTTGCTATTTAAATTGCCGTCAATGGCAGCGTTTGAGCTTTGGGTAATAGGAGTCCATTTGTAAAGCAAAATATGAGAACCGTTATTACCGTTAATAGTGCCGTTTTGGCTGTGATGTTGAGACTGAGACTGAGACTGAGACTGAGACTGAGCCTGATGCTGAGAATGATTAGTACGAGACGCAGAAGAGGGAGGTGCTATGTGGACCCATCTCCTCTTCCACTTCCTCACCGGCCTATTGAACACCGTAGTTGGTGCATACCGAGTCGAGGATCGCCCGAGTCGGGCCCCAACTCCCTCCATGAACCGCTCGCTGTATTGATTATAAGTGATCTGAGCGGACGAACCCATAATAAAAATAATTTTTGAAAAAATAACATTGATTATTGTTTTTAATGCCTAAAAAAGAGGATTTTTTCACCTACCTTTCAGTTTTTGTATCCGTCTCTAAAGTATGAAGACGGTTTTCCTTCTGTTTCTGCCTTCTTTCTCTTCTGTGCCTTCGAGTTGACTGGTTTCCAATTTCCCGTGTTTGGGAAGGGATAGACAGCGCCGTCACAATTTAATAGATTTTTGGTGCATCAGAACCGTTCATAGTCGAGGAATCCTTGTAATCTTATAACTTGACTCCACTTACATATTAATTATGCAATTATTAAAATATCTATTTAATTTTATAATTTTATGTTTGCATTAATTAGTTCAATTTTTTTAAATTATATTTTTATAAAAATAAAATCAGATTATTTTAATTAAAAATAAGATTAATTATCAAATGTGTACATGAATAGTGATCTCCACTTCTTTAACTTCTTCACTCCTTTGTTAGAAAATATTATATCTCAAGATACAGAAAACTCCTCACCATATTTGATGGATTCATTGTGCCTCAAAGCAAACCTTAAACTCAACAAAATATTACATTGATTGTATCTAATGTTATAATTTCTAATATTAGTATAATTATGTTTAATTTATTGAGACGTGCATTTGATAGAGTTTTTTTAAATTAAAAAATTTAATTTTATTTTACAAAAATTTAAAATAATTTAATACAAACATCAAATTAAAAAATTAAATAAAAATCACATAATTAATATATTGATTTACTTAAAATTATATAAATAAATAAACTAAAAACCATCTATTATATTATATAATATTGTCTTTTTTTATTATCTTTCGTGATAAATTAATAAGATTAAATGATTTAATATTTACATCTAATGAGGACATTATACATATTAAAAAAGTTGTAAGTTGTTTTTGTTAATAATTATTTTTAATTAAAAAGAATATTATATGCATATTATTTTAATAAAAATATGAATTATTTAGTTTAAATGAGTTATTGAAGGTTAAAAATTTAAAATTTTTCAATAATTAATATAAATTATTAGTTTGAATGAAGTTAAACACATCTCTTATTATTCATTTTTACTTCCTTCGATAATTAATATTAAACACAAAAAGTAAATCTTTGTAAATTAATTTTTAATTTACATAAAATTAAAAACATGAGATAATAAAGTAATTACTCTTAATTATGTTTCTAAACCTATCTTTCTAAAAAAACAACTTACGCACACCTTTTTCTAGTATCACATACATTAAAAAAATGTTATATTTTCTAAGTATGTTATGTTTCACAAATCTCAACACTTTCAAAGAATCACTCTTAATTGTGTTTATAGACACACGGGTCTATTAAGGCCTTAACGTAGGTTTGTATGAAATATTCGTACTTATAATCATCAATTGTTATACACCAGTTATTCTTCATTGGGTGCACCAAAAACTTCTCATAATGAAACCTATGCAAATGCTTTTACAGATGACATGTGCCCCAATTAGGTAAGTTGCTCTCGTTTCATTTGACACCTCAACAAACACAATATTAAAGTTCTTCCAAACATATGATGTCAGCTTCTTTTAATAGCAGGAAGTCTATGACTAGGAATAGGTTAAGACTAGGGGCAAATCGATGACTATGAGTAGGACCTTAACATACATGTGAAGCCTTTCCATGTAATATTATTTCTATAGATTCTATGTACGTGCTTCTTGGGTTATCATATAATTCTTCACCAAACATCTCATGTAACTCTTCGTTAGGATCCATTGTAGTGAATAGAATGAAAATCACCAAACATCTATAATTATGAGCAAAGCACTATTAACAATAACTTGAGGATTATGACAAGTTATATATTAAAATACATCAAAAGCATAGGTAAGCACTATTAACATGTGATGAGCAAAGCTTGAAACAGCTTGAGGACAGTTTAATTACACTCTTTACCTGACTCTTCAAGCAATATTGAGATTTGGCACAAGTGCTTAATTACCTGCTTACATCATCAAACAAAATTCGTGGGTTGTTCAAAAAATGAAAATCAAAGCTAAAACGGCATTTCTAGGAGCTGAAGCAGTTGAACCAATTCAAGCAAGTTAGGTATAATAGGTAACAGTTATACTTAAAACCAGTGCTTCCAATGATTCTAAGGATAAGAAATGTACATAACACATGCTACCATATATATTTAATTGTGGATGAGGACCTATTCGAGGATGCTTGGTCCATGGCCATCGTTACAACTCAACATTATATGAATAAGTGTAGGAAGCAAAAAGATATCGCTTTTAAAAAATACTAGTAGTTTCACATTCTTTTAATACAACCCAGCCGATTGAAAATGCCTTTTCATAACAAGCATTTCTTACAAAGCCAACAATCATAGAATTCCATGTTATCACATTCCAAGTTGGTACTTCGTTAAAAACTATTGTACTGGGCATATTAGAAATACCCAAATAGAGAATATCCAAAACAGAGTAAAAGAAGTAAAGATACCATTAGTTTCTCCTTTTAAGTTGCTTTAATGGTGGTTAATGTGGTAATTTTGTTGGGTTATGTTCAATTTCAAAAGGGTTATTCGAGGAAGAATCATATGATCAGTTGGTATGATATGGAGATAGATGAACATAGAGTAACAAAAGACTATATATATACAAACAAAATAAGATCAAGTATAATTACCCATAAAAAACACATGATTTCTGACAATTTTCTGAACATGTTCACCATAAGAGACGAAGATGAACCCAGATTGAATAAATTGTGTCTCATAAACAATGACTAAAGACTGAAATGGTGATAAAGGAAACTTAGTCAGCAACTGACTCAGCCATGAAAGAAGCGACGAAGAAGGAAAAGGCTAACGACTCAACAATGACGACTTGCGGTGGCGTAATAAAAATAGTTTTTTGTTTATATCTTTATAAGGGGATAATCTAATGACTTATACACAATTATTATATGATAAAAAAAATTTGGATTAAAATTTATTACTAATTATTATATAAATTTATATTTATATTTTTTTACTATTATAAATAATTTATTTAAAAGAATTTTAATTTTTTTATTTTATTAATAAATACATTAATAAAAACATAATATGGTAAAAATATAACCCGTAAAAATTATACGAATAAGACGACACGATTGTTAATTAATAGAAATGGACATTTTAATTATGAGTTTGGTTATATGTGATTATTTATATTATCGGTTTATTTTTTGTTTAATTAATTTTGAAAATGAGTATGATTTTTTGTCTAATTAATTTTAAAAATGAGTATGATTTTAAGTATTATTGATTACAAAGTAACGATTATAAGATATATATTATATTTATTTAATTAATTTAAATATTTATTTATTAAATTAATAAAAAAATTAAGTTTTAGAGATTCGAAACTTGAATCTCTTACTCATATACATTAATGTTCAATAACACTAACTCACCTCAATCTTTTGTTCATTAATTTTAAATTAAATCATTTTTAATAAATATAAAAAACATCAATTTAATTTTAGATATTATTTGTTATTCGCTTCATCTGGTTCCATGTAGATAAAAATAGTAACTAAATTATAACAATTTTTTAAAAAAATTGAATACATATTTACCATTTCGATTTTGAGGACAATTATATAAAAAACTATCCCATCCCGTACACATTCTTATTAATTAAATCTAATACAATCTAATGAAAAAAGAAATTAATATTTTCAAAAAAATATGTCTATATCATCTCATAATATTAGACATTTTTTATCTTAATTAATTTTATATTATCATATCAATTATACAATTATTATTTTTATTTTTCAATAATTTTATTTAATTCATACATTTAATTATTTTCTTCACAATGCTTTCAATCATAATTTTTATTATATAATTATAATAAAATGTCTACATATTATCGTATATAAAATAAATTTTTAAATATATATAAATTTATTATTTATTAAAAAATTATTTCTTTATATTATATGGCATAATCATTTCCTATTGCTAAATAAATTTCTTAATAAATATTTTATTTTATTTTATTTTATATATTTTAAAAACTTAAATTTATTAATTTTAGAAAAATGTACTTAATATTTCTAAGCAAATGAGTTCAAATTATTAACATCATTTTAAAATTTTTTGCAATTTGACATAAGTTTTAAATATTTTAATAATATAACTGTAAAAAATAATACTAAAATTGGTTTGTAGTTCACGTGATATGACTCTGACTCAAGTTTGAACGCTTAATAATATTTTTTTTATTTAATAAAAAGTTAAGATTCTAATGCTTTGTTAAAAATATTGTAAAAAATGAACTCCTTTATAATATTGTAATAAAAGTACTTAACATTATTATTGTAATAATATTTTTTAAATAAAGTAATAGTTATAATAATATAAATAATAATTCAAAATTTTTATTTTAATATTATATTTTAAATTATTAAATATTATATATTTAAAATGTAAAAAATTTAAATAAATTATTAAATAACGTCACAATTTTATTAATTTGTGCAAGGGGTTTAGTTTGAGTACTAATATGAGCATGTTTTTTATACAACTATTTAATAATAATATCTAATTATTGCTCTCAATTAAAATCATGGTGGGTGTATTATGAATGACTATGTTTAAATTTATAAATCCTATCCGATGAGATCTTTTTGAAAGAAAAAAAAATAGCTCGTGGTTGGACAGTAAAAAAAGTCGTTTCAATTGAGAAGTTTTAAAGAATCGTGACAATTAACATTATGACTGCCATTTTGTTAAAGACTAACATTTTAATTATGTAATATAAAATTAATATTTTTTTTAAAAATTCATAATGATGATTAGGTATACAGTCGGTTTGGTCATGTACTGAAGCTATTTTGATATTTTAAAATTTTTCTGTGATATTTATTCTTTCTTAGGAAGTTGTGGGCGTGCGTTTTTTCTCGAATGGAAGCTCAAAAGTCAAAATGTCCTCTTTGGGCTTTTCTCAATCCCAACAATACCCTCCAGCATCAATTCAGAAATTAATATGAAAATCAATTATTAGTTAAAAGTTAGAATAAATTAACTGGTACTTAAATTATTACAATAACATAAATTATAATAAATAATTTTTTTTATTCACCGCCAAAAATTCAATATTATCCATGGTTTCTCCTTCTGTCTTCTCTCTGTCCTCTTACTCAAACACATAAGGGGGTCCCTCAAAAAGCTTACCTTTATCTTCCACCGAGAGTTTTTTTACGGGAAGAAAGTACAGTGTGCTGTAGAATAACAACATATAATATTGTTGGATTGTGATTTTTTATTTGTTTGTTTGTTTGTAATTATTTTTAAATTTAATTATATATTTTATATTTGTTGGATAGTAATTAATAAATATAATATTTTAATTTTTATACTAAAAGTGTATGGTTTAAATGTTTCAAGTAAAAACAGTAACAATTAAATGATTCTACTTCAATGTTGTTTTGGGGAGGATTAATTTTAGAAGTGCTTGCGGTACGTTAGCAAGAAAAAATCTTATGTTTTTGTGTCCATTTGAGGTTTCAAATTAATCCTGCTCAATTCATGAAGCTTCTATTCATGGAGATCGACATTGTTGTTCTATCATGGAGACATCAATTTAGACTTTTGGAAAAGGAAATTAGTATAAGTTCAAAGTAGAAATTAACTTCTCAAGTAATTTCTTTGAACAAGTTATTCACTTGAAGATTAGACAAAAAATTGAAAAGAACCAGGAAAACTTATAATTATTGACGTGAAATTGCCTGGAAATTGGAATTTATAACATAAAATTAATAATGATAAATTTTATTATAAAACCAGTACTAATTCAACCACAATATAATTATTATATTTTAGTGTTTATCATAGTTAATTCTCAAGTTTAATAAGTCTCAATTTCCCAGCTGACTGATAAAATCTCATCTTTTGAAAAATATAACATTTGATTGCATAACCAATAGATTATATTCATAACAAATTTATAATAAATCATAAAGGAAGTAACCTAATATTAATATTAATGATGTAAAATTGGATTTACGTAACTTTATTGGATGTATACTAAAATTGCATACCTATGTGCCACTAGTATTTATAGTGGCACTCAATTGACCTACACTCAACCCATAATTATTAACCTTCTTGTTTGCAAAATGATGAATATCTCTGCAAAAGTAAGGCATTGTCGGTAAGGCGACAAAACCATACACTGATTTATTCCCAGAAAATTTCTTGTTATCATCATTTGATTCAAACCCATTCTTGCTTGAAACTGCATTAATAGTGGTTCGCGTATATGAACCAAACCACTTAGCCTGCATATACCCATTTCTTCTCCATGGTGGAATACCCATTTCATTGCTCTTCATTGATTGTTTAATAGCTTTGCAAACCATCCTCACAATTTTCTTTAACTTGTCTACTTTTCCGATGAATATTTTGGGGAATATTTCAAGTAATGAGGTGTATTGAGTTGTGGAACGAGCTATTTCGAACTGTCCAGATAACAGTAGTTCCACAATATAGCGACTTCCTTCTACATTCACATCTATATATTCGTAATCTCCTGCTGGATAACGTTTTGATTTCTCCCATTTTGATTTGCACAGACCTGTTCAATTTCAATTCATATATACATTTTAAAATTTTACTTCTTAAATTTATACAATACATTTCACTATTCTAAAGAAAATTATTAATTAACCATAAATTTATACTCACATCAAGTAATATCATATATTATATAATTTTATTTTTTTAAAAATCCTGTAATTTTTTTTATTTTCAAAAATATATATTTCATCCCAAAAAGAAAAAAAAAACTTTAAATATATTTATATGTCATTATTATATATACATAACTTAAAAAAAAACAAATGTTGCTCACCCGCATCAAAACCTTTCTCACGTAGGTAAGTCATGAGGCGACGTTTAAATCCCGGAGACGAGCTCTCTCCCATAATTCCATGGGCAGCTTCTACCTCATTGCAAATCTTCAGCTTCATAGATTCATTCTCATCATCATCATCATCATTTTGAAAGAACAAATTCTGAAGCATTTGTTTGGTTTCAGAATCAGAACTACAACCGTCAAAATCTTCATCCTTATGCTCATACTTTTCATCACGATCATACTCTTCATCCTTTTTGTCATGAAGATCAATATCACTCTCCATGAAAGAATTAACAAGATCTGACAAATCCGTAAAACTCTGAGCCGCAGAGTGCTCACTCCCACTACTCTCGCAAAGCCTCACCTTCGATATTTCATCAAAAGCGTCAGCTATTCTTTGAAACCTCCCTGCAGTTATTCTCGCCATATATGATTTATGAGATCTCTACCTCTCTTTTGCTTATTGTATATCCAAATATAGATATAACCCCCTTCTTTCTAACGCTTTTGTGAGAGAACGATGGCAGTTGTTGATAAAATAAAAAAAGTTAGGGGCTTTTGTGTTATTTATAGAGAAAAAGGAAAGAAAATAAAATGTAGTAGTAAATTATTGATTGAAGGTTGGTGGTGGTGGTGGTGGAGTTTTCAGTAATTTAAGATGTCGTCATCTTATGTTCATGGTGTTTCCATAAAAGACAAAATACCCAAGAATGAGTATAGAGCCTATATATATATATATATATACTTTTCTCGGCCTTTTGGCTATAAGATCAAGAGTATAGAGCTTGATATTTTGAAGTCACTTTTAACGCCGTCATGTATTTGATTGTATAGATAGCTGGGAAACTGTTGGAGTGGAGATTAATTATTAGATATTAGACATGATATTAATTAATGTATCTGGACCATGCATACAACTTTATTTGTCAATGAATCTAACCCATTTATCGATCCTTTTCAGTTTTGCATTGTTTAGCGGTGTTTAGACGTCAAATTAAGAAAATTCGTCCATTTGCATCATATTCAGTATTATTGTGTTATTTATTGTTACAAGTTTGAAATATATTTTTTATAATTTTCAATATTATTACTCATCCTTCTTGAAAATGTTCAACGGCTGTGAAGACTCAGTCATGAATTATTGTATAATTGGAGTTGGAGAGTGGATGTGAATTATGAAGCAAACTTGACTACGTGAAATCGGAAGCCAAATCTAAACTCCATACGATGGCCGAAGCATTTCACGTGTGACTCCCTTAGTTTGAAGTAACTCACACATGACATATTAATAGGGACTCGTGGTTGCATTTCCACGTCATCTCGTGTTTCTGGACGGGGCAAATAGATGCCGATATTTTTACAGTTACTTAATCTTCATATATTTCGTGGTGTCCAAGTTCAATGAACCTAAGTTATCTCTTTAACTAATTATTCATAGTAATTTAATAGATCGACATGATATTAGTGCATTAGTGAGTTAAAAAAACCTTTTTTCCTCACAAAAAAATTATTGAGCTTGCAAAGGAAAAAAAAAGTAAAAATTGATAAAAAAAATTTAAAAATATAAAATGATAAGCCTAAAATAATAATAAATAAATAAATAAATAATGAACAAAGATTTAACATTTAAGAGAACGTTAGTGGTAAAAAGTTTCAAATTAATTAAAGATTATATTGATGTCGTCTTTTGTCATCATCAAATAAAAATTCTTTACGAATTTATGAGACAAAAACTCTTTAAAATATTGAACTATCACATTCTTATGATATTTAAGTTAATAATAAAAAAAAAGTATTTATAATTTTCGTTCTCTGTTATAAGATCTAAGATATCAATCTGATGATATGTATCCTTTATAATGTAAATAAAATTATTATAAAATCGTAGTTATTTTTTTTGAATGATTAAGGGATAATTACAAGCTATTTATTATTATCTCTTTTGAACAATTAAGAGATAATTATAAACTATTTATTTATTTATTGAGATTATTTAATAATTATGTTTATTTAATAACTTAACGTTTATTGAACTCACTTATAAAACTTTTATGCTAATTGTAATCACTCCTTATTCCTCATTTGATATGTATTAAATTACACTAAGAGATTAATATGTTATGTTTTATAAAAATTATGTATTTTTGTTCATCCAACAAATTAAACTTTTAGAGCATAAGGTAAATTCATGTGAATTTTGAGACCATAATTTAACTTAATAAAAAATATCACGTTAGTCTTTTTTCAAGTAAAAATGTTATTTAATTTTCTAATTCTCCAAAAGTATTTATTAGTACTTTTACTACTAAAAAATGTACTCACTAATTCTTTTACAAACAAAAAAATATTACATTTTTAGTAGATTTAATTAAATATTTTATTAATAAATTTTTTTTTTAAATATAAATAATGAAAAATATTGAATGTACTATAATTTTCATTTCACTGGCTAATACTAAAAAGACTAAGGGTTTTATTATCATTAATTATTAAAATTTTAAATTGTCAAAATCTTCTTCCAAATTTCTATAAGCTTTAACAATCTATTATTTTTTTGTAAAAAAAATGATGGGACTTAATGTGAAATAAGTCACTTGCAATTTATTTATACAAACTTTTTACTTAATTTATATAAATTATAATAATCTATTACCAAATTTTACTCATTTATATATTCACCAATCTAATTCAATTCATTGAAAAAAAATAGAGATTTTTAATTACTCTTAATGCTATCTCTCACCTTGAAACTGCAAGCTAACCTAGGTTCCACGACTCTAATTAATGCTCGAATTTCTAATTTAATCACCATTTGTGTAATCAATTAATCTCTAAAAACCATATTGTAAAGAAATTGTATTGAAATTATTTTGATAGCTTCATTTTTAAACTAAACAAAGCATAGTAATCACTAATTTAATATAAATATCTTTATATCTTCAATTTGATGAGCCTATCAATTTTGATATTGAATCTTCTTCTACACTTATTTTTAATAGAAGGTAGATTACTCTATATAAGTTGTAACAAATAAGATATTATCTAATTTATTAATTAATTTAATCAAACACCTTGTAATTGATTTTTTTTCTTTCAAAAACTCCCTCCAACATTTTAAAATTCGTATCAATGGCAACATAATTCTAGATCCAATAAAAATTTCTTTATAGGAGTCAAACCCATGTATCAAAGAAATCAATTTTTGCTTGAAGTATTATGGGTTAGGAGTAATCAATGGTGATTTGTACCATCGAATACCAACAAATTGTATTCGGTGGATTGAAGGCAAAGGATATAAATAGGTAAAAAAAATTCGTAAATTATTCGATCATACATTTGTATAAATTAAATACATGTGTCCTATTTATATGTTAAGTCCTACCAATTTTTCAATGAAAATGATAAATTGTTATGATTTATATAAGTTCAATGATAAGTTTTAACACTTTAAATATTTGAAGATAGATTTATATAAATGAATAATTTTTTATAATAAATTTTGAAGTTTATTATATTTTATAACACATTATATTTATGATGAGTACGAAAAAAAATCTTATTACTTCACATTTTATTTATAAAATATTATTTCAGTTTAAAAAATATATAAATATTTACATTATAAATATTTTAAAAAAATTCCTTAAATTTAAGTAAATTTTTAATTTTTAAAATCTTCTACTTATATTAATTAATTTGATACTAAAATTTTGTTTTTTTTAAGTACCAAAATATTCATAAATATCAAATTTTTATATAAAAAATTTGTATTTATAAATAAACAAAAGTTATATAAAAAAATTTGCATTTATAAATAAACAAAACTTATTTTAACACATTTCATACGGTTGTCTTCCCTGTGAAAAAATATAAGCATATATACAAAGCTTATTTTAACACATGTTAAGAGGAATATTTATGTTCCCTTACTTTTTATTTGATGCATGACATGATTTGTAAAAACCAAATCTTAATCACACTTAACTATATTTTTATATACCAATAATTGAGATATATGAGAGATTATAGAGAAAAAATATTTATTTAAATTTTATTCGTTTAGATATGAGAGTTTAATAAATTATATAAAAAATAATGATATATGAACCAATAGCAAAAATATCACAATCTCCCTATTGAAAAATATCATAATATTTAACTTATTAAAAAATGCCTACAACATTTATTTCATGTAATATTTATGTTATTTTGATCATTTTTTACTAACAATAAGTTTTAAAATATTATGTTTAATAGTTCATTTTTTATAAAAATAATTAAAATAACATAAATATTAGATATAAAATATTGTTAGAATATTGTTTTTCTGTTATGCCAAGTGGCTTATTTTCATTGGTTTATGATTGTATATAAGAGTATTCTTGTATTAAGAAAAAAAAGATACGGAGATTGTTATTTTGTTTTTTATTTTCTTTTTTTCGTAATATGCTATCAAAGCACCATTTTTTCGCTCTCGTTGATCTTTCTTTGTTCTTGATTCTTGATTGTTCTTCAATGGCTCGTGGAGGAGAAGATCGAGGAGGTAACAGTGGAGTCAATCGGAGCAATGAAAATTCTTTCTCGGTCTTGGATAACTCTGATCGTGTTCATGAAGATTCCAATAGTTCTTTCTATCTCGGTAATGGAGATCATCCAGGGCTTAGCTTGGTTTCGAACCCTCTAACAGGTAGCAACTACAATTCTTGGCATCGATCTATGATTATAGCTCTTATTGCTAAGAACAAGTTTGGATTTGTTGATGGATCTATTGCTAAACCAAAAATTGGGGATAATTTCTATCATTTTTGGTCTCGTTGTAACAACATGGTTATGTCATGGATTTTGAATGCTGTTAGCAAGGACATAGCAGATAGTATTATGTATATTCATGATGCTCGAAGTATGTGGATTGATCTTCATGATCGGTTCAATCAGAGAAATGGTCCTATAATTTTCCAACTAAAGCAACAAATTCACGCACTCACACAGGGTTCTAATGATGTTAGTGCTTATTTCACCAAACTAAAGATTTTTTGGGATGAATTACGTGATTTTAGACCTGCATCAGTATGTAATTGTGGAGGAATGAAAAGTCTGACAGATTATCAACATGAAGACTATGTTTTACAATTTCTTATGGGTTTGAATGAGTCTTTCAGTCAGATCCGGGCTTAAATTCTCATGAGTGATTCATTGCCTCCAATTAACAAAGTTTTTTCTCTGGTTATACAAGAAGAAAGGCAACGATCTATGCATTTTTTGCTTCATCTCTGCCTCATATTTCAACATCTTATGGAGTGGCTAGTAGCAATTACAGTGCTTATAAGGGAAAGAAGGACAAACTGGTCTGTACACACTGTGGTTTCTCTGGTCACACAGTGGATAAATGTTACAAAATTCATGGATATCTTCCTGGTTTTAAACCAAAAGGCCGTTCTGGAGATTTTTCTAAGGGCTAAACAAGTAGTCATCTAAGATATTCCAATCTGACAAGTTCTTCAAAGCCCCTAGCTAATCAGACTTCTTTTGTTGCTGAAACTCAAGTCAATCCAGAGAATTACCAGAATTTTAGTAACAATACTTTCCCTATGCATGCTTTGACTGCTAATGATTATCAACATTTGATATCTCTGTTAAGTACTCAGATGCAGGGGATCTCTCAGGATACTAAAGAACAGCAGCTTGTAGTATCAAACTTCACTGGTATTTCTTCTCTTATATCAGCTAATGTTTGGATTATTAACTCAGGTGCTACTCATCATGTTTGTCATGATTTGAGTTTGTTTGATTCTTTTGATAACAACTATACTTCTACCTTTGTGCTTCTGCCTACTGGACATTCTACCCCCATTTCTAAGATAGGCTCTGTTCGGTTATCGCCTTCCTTAGTTTTATCTAAAGTGCTCTATGTTCCTTCTTTCAGATACAACTTATTATCTGTTAGTTCACTCATAAAGAGCCTCTCATGTTCTTTAATTTTTCATGATGGTGGCTGTGTGATTCAGGATACTCAGGGCATGAAGATTGGGACGAGTAAAAGAGTGGGGCATCTCTACCATCTCAGTGTTCCAGCTTTGTATCAACCTAGTTCTAACTCTGCTATTGCTTGTAATGCTTCCTCTGTTTTGTCCACTGAGACGTTATGGCATTATCGTCTAGGACATCCTTCTTGTTTGGTTTCTCAGCATAAGGATAAGATTCTTTTTTTCAATTTTAGAGCTGAAAAAAGGCCTCCTTGTACTGTTTGTCCTCTTGCAAAGCAAAGACGTTTGTCGTTTACTTCTAATAATAAACTTTCAGCTTTACCTTTTGATCTCATTCATGTTGATGTATGGGGTCCATTTCGAGTAATATCTAATGAAGGTTTTCGATATTTTTTAACCATTGTTGATGATGCTTCAAGATATACTTGGGTTTTCCTTTTACAAACTAAAGCTGAGGCTCAGAAGATTATTCCAGATTTTTTTAAGCTGATTCAGACCCAATATGAGAAGCATATCAAAGGAGTTCGTTCAGACAATGCTAAGGAATTGGATCTGACTCATTTCTATAACTCTAAAGGGGTTGTTCATTATCGATCTTGTGTTGAAAGGCCGCAGCAAAACTCGGTTGTTGAGCGTAAACATTAGCATCTGCTTAATATTGCTCGTGCTCTTTTGTTTCAGTCAGGTATTCCTCTCTCTTATTGGTGTGATACTGTTTTGACTGCTGCTCACCTTATGAATAGGCTGCCATCTCCTATTCTAAGCTCTAAAACTCCATTTGAAGTGCTGAATAATAAGTTTCCTTCTTATGGTCACTTGCGCTCTTTTGGTTGTCTATGCTATGCTTCTACTTTGTTGAGTAAACATGACAAGTTTTCTCCTATATCTAGAGCTTGTATTTTTGTTGGTTATCCCTTTGGGCTGAAAGCCTATAAGGTGCTAGATTTAGAGAGTAATAAGACTTTTGCTTCTCGTGATGTTGTGTTTCATGAGACCATTTTTTCCTCTGGTTGCCAAGAGTTCCTTTGCTGATATTGGTGCCTTATTCTCCAATATTGTTCTTCCTTTGCCTGTTCTTGACAATATTTCTCCTTGTTCTGAGCCGGCTGATGTTTCTGACATTGTGCATCCTTTTGTTCCTACTGCTTCTCCTGATTTAGTCTCTCCTATGGCTGTTTCTGTTCCACTCTCTACTAGACCACAACGTTGTGTTAAAAAGCCAAGCTATTTGCAGGCTTATCATTGTGGTTCTGTTCTTCATGATTCTCTTATCAATCGTCATTCTACTCAGCATCCTATTTCTAATTTTCTCTGTTATGATAAGCTCAAAGGGGACTTTAAGGCGGCTGTTATGTCCATCTCTGGCACACCCGAGCCTCAATTTTTCTCTCAAGCTTCTGGTATTCCTGAGTGGGATAAAGTTATGGTTGATAAGTTACACGCCTTAGCACTCAATAATACATGGTCTATTGTCTCTTTACCTGATGGACATCACGCCATTGGTTGTAAGTGGGTGTATAAAGTCAAGTTTCAGGATGATGGGACTGTCGAAAGATACAAAGCGTGACTTGTTGCCAAGGGATATACTCAGCAATAGGGAGTTGATTTTTTTGATACCTTTGCTCCTGTAGCAAAGCTTGTTACTGTCAAGCTTTTACTTGCTTTAGCTTCAATTCATGGTTGGTCTTTACATCAACTGGATGTTAATAATGCTTTTTTGCATGGTGACCTTTTTGAGGAAGTATATATGACTATTCCTTAAGGTTATAGTCATAAGGGGGAGAAACAATTACCTCCTAATGTTGTTTGCAAACTCAGCAAGTCCTTGTATGGTTTGAAACAAGCATCAAGGCAGTGGTATGCAAAATTTTTTAGTGCCTTGATTGAAGAAGGCTTTCGTCAGTCAGCAACTGATTATTCTTTGTTTATCAGTAGCAAGGGGTCAGTTTTTATGGTTATTCTTGTCTATGTTGATGACATTATTATAGCCAGCAACGATGATGTGGCTGTTCAACACTTGAAGAGTAGGATTAATGCTAGATTCAAGTTGAAAGATCTTGGAACTTTGCGTTACTTTCTTGGTTTAGAAGTGGGCAGAACAGAGAGGGGTATATCGGTTTCACAAAGGTCTTATGCATTGCAACTTTTGGCTGACACATGATACCTAGGTTGTAAACCAGCGGTTACACCTATGGAACTAAATCTGAAATTAAGTCAAGATGAAGGGGATTTATTGCCAGATGCTTCTCTTTATAGGAGGTTAATTGGGAAGTTATTATACCTCACCATCACTAGGCCGGATCTATCATATGCTGTTAATAGACTTAGCCAATTCTTGTCTCAACCAAGACTTCCTCACTTCAAGGCTGTGCAAAGAGTTTTGCAATATGTGAAAGGGACTCCTGGACAAGGTCTTTTTCTTCCTTCTAAGTCTGAAGTAGAACTTAGAGCTTATGCTGAGAGTGATCTATCTACAAAAACTGAAGTTCAATTCAAAGTTTTCTCGATCTTTGATTGGTGATTGTCTTGTGACAGTAGACGTTCCATATCAGGTTATTGTGTATTTTTAGGAGACTCGTTGATCTCCTGGAAGTCTAAGAAACAAACTACAGTCTCTCGGTCTTCAGCAGAGGCTGAGTACAGGTTCATGGCTAATGCCACCTGCGAGCTGACTTGGTTGTTGTCATTGTTGAAAGAGTTTGGGGTAAGCCATTCTAGGCCTGCCTTGATATATTGTGATAATCAAGCTGCTTTACACATTGCAACGAATCCTCTTTTCCATGAGCGAACAAAACACATCGAGATAGATTATCATTTGGTTCGTGATAAAATTCAGGCAGGAGTTTTGAAGACCTTACATGTTTCTATTCGGAATCAGTTGGCTGATATATTCACTAAGGCTCTTCATCCTTCCATTTTCAAAAGTTTGTTGGATAAGATGGGATTGATTAACATTGATTAACATCTACTCTCTATCTTGAAAGGAAATGTTAGAATATTGTTTTTATGTTATGTCAAGTGGTTTATTTTCATTAGTTTATGATTGTATATAAGAGTATTTTTGTATTAAGAAAAAAAAAGATACGGAGATTGTTATTTTGTTTTTTATTTTCTTTTTTTCGTAATAAATATTGAGAACATTTTGCAATAAATTAAGCCTTTAAAGACATAAATGATATATTTTTGCTATAATTCTAAATCTTAGTAACATAAAGCATATTTAAATAATAGTATAAAAGATAGAAATAACATTATAATAAACAATTGAGATAATTAGAAATAAGATTAAGTATATTCATTTATTTTATTTTATAATGGGCTGGATAGATCGAATATTATGAAATCCCATTGGGATATCATGCCTACTATTATCAATTTTGTCGTCTCTTCATTCACGACCCCACGGTTGTAAAGGTGTCAAATCAACTATTGTAATGGGACCCATTATTAATTACTTCAATTCATTTCATCTATCAATCTTAAATTTATGTTTCTAGGTCCCATTTAATTCAGCTTAGTACACATTTTCATTAAGATGTTATTTTATTCATACTTTATTTTAAAAAAAAGTAATCGATATTGTTAAGTACTTGCCGAATAATCATTGTCTTTCTTCATGCGAGACCTTAATTAATATATATATATATATATATATATCGGCAAATATATAAAGAAGAAAATTAAAAATTCTAATTATAAAACTTTATTTACTATTTTATAAAACTTATAAATCAACCCAATAAATATTTAATTATTAAATAAATATTATTATGTTATAATTTTAATTAAAAGATTAATGATAAATGATTATATCTTTAAAATAATTATAATATAATTATTTAAAAGAGATAAATATAAAAAATAACTACTATATTATAACAAATCTATTTACATAGATAAAAAATACATATATATGAAGTTATTTTTTACTCTTTATATGTATCTACTGTTATACACATTTACAAATAATTTATATCTTGTATCTTATAATTAATAATGAAAATCATAAATACCCTTTTTATTCATCACAGAAGGAAACTTAAATCTCATTTATCATCTAAAATCACATTATTGATTTAAAAATGAGGAGACAAAAGCCATCATTCTCATGATAGTTTGAGATCAATAACAAATTCATTTTTCTTAGAGTTGACGTTCATATTAATTCTATGTGCATGATTCTAGTGGTAAGCGGTAGTTGTCTTTTTTATTGAATAAGAGGTAGTTATATATATAATAAACAATTATTGCGCATATATATGTAGTCATTTGTTATTCTTCTATGTAAAATATAGATAAATAGCAGCATTTGTAATTAAAAAAAATCTGACAATTCATGATTATTATTATTTTGGTTTTTTCAAGCATAAACAATCTAACTTGATTTGGAATTTTGAAAGGAAAAAAAAAAACTCGAATAAGGATGAATGAAGAAAACATACATGTTCCATCTTCTGATTATATATAATGATTTAAAGATAATATTTGACATAAATCCTATTAATACTATTTTGTATAAATTTAATATTTTTTTAAAACTACTAATATTATTAATATTAAAACGGATCAAATTAAATAAATTTTAATATTAAATATATTTAAATAATCATAATTTTATGTGTAATTAAATAATATTTAATGTGAAATAATAAACTTAACTTTTATTAAATAGTAAAAACACATTTATTAGACATAAAAAATGTTACTGTTTTTATGTTTTTAAGTTTTAAAATATGTTATTTTTATTGTTTTCATATTTTTTTTCATTCAATAAATACAATTAACTAATTTAAGATACACATTCACTTCTTAAAAAACTTTAAATCACATCCAGAAAAAAATATGATATTATATTTATTGTCAAGTCATTGAAGTGATTACAGTGCAATCATTGTTTAAAAGACAAAAAAATAATAATATATATATATTAAAAATAAATTATAAATTTTTTTTTGTTATAAATGAAAAAAATTATTAAACAATATACAATCTTGTTTATTTTCATCCCGCTCATCTTTAAAAAAAATCATTTTTTTAATTTTCTTCTTTATTTAATTAATTGTTCTTATTTCAATTGTATTTAAGTAAAAATAAAAATACAATAATCCTTCTTGTTTTATTATTATTTTTCTCATATTTTTTACTAGAAATGTTTAAGATTGATTGATATATAACTTTATTAATATATTTTTTATAATAAATAACTTTTATCCTCTGAAAAATGTATAAAGCAATCCTGTACCTTTTGTTTGTACTTGTAACATTTATATTATTTTAATAAAAATATTTTACTTTAAAAGTTACTATGTTTATGAATTATTTTATGTATAATTTTTAATTTTATTTTAAAAAAATTTCCTTGTCTAATAGCATATTTTTGTAAAATTATCTAAGTTCACCTTTTTAGCTATTCATATATATTTGACTCCACTTATAATATAAGATTTTATTCATATTTGGTTGCAATTTTTTGTTGTCACACTTTGATTTAGATAGATTATATTAAATACGTATTATTAAGTTGTACTCAAGCTGTTAATATGACTAATTTGTCTTAATTATATATATATATATATATATATATATCGGAGAAATGTTTCCATAGAAACCTAATTGTCACGTGCGATATTTGTATATAGCAAAAAATCACGGACAGAGGCTTAACATAATTAAGATGTTAAAGTCATAAAGAGTTAAGTAGGGTGACCGAACTTCGAGAATAATTTTATATGTATATCAGGGAATTGCATTCGTAATAATATATATATATATTTGCTATTAAAAATAGGATTTTATATAAAATTAAATGAGAACTATAGCAATTATTGAAATATTTATTTTATTTATAAATACCGATAAAATAAGAAAAAATAATAATAAAATAATTAAACTATTTTAACCTTCAATACATAAAAACCAGTTAATAAAGCAATTTAAACCATTCTAACCTTCAATACATAAACAACAAATAATAAAAACCAACTAATAAAGTGATTCGTTAAACTTGTACCTGTGTCACTGGGAGACTTTAGACTCAACAACAAATCTACCACTTCAACGTATCGAGAAGAGCAGTGACAACCAAAGTCATCTTGATAGCACTTTATAATCTTTCAAGTTATTTCATTGGTCATCTCACACAAACAAAATCAAAGCTACGAAAGATGATACTCTATTTTTACTCATTAATGTATATGATATGCTTTGTATTCTCGGTTCTCTAGTTCGCAAGCTGATGATCTTTGTTCAAGGGTTTAGGGTTTCAGCTACTCTTAATTAGTTGGGAATCAAAATTTGTTTTCTCTTAGAGTTACATACTTCAACTCATCCTCATCAAAACCTAGATGATTGACAAGTTTAATGCTTCCTAATAAAGGTATATTTTTCTCGTTATCTTCCTTGGATTGGCAATTAATTTTTGTTTCTTCGAGAGTCTCTTCTCGTTGGATCATTTTTCATTTTTGTGTTGGATTGCAATCTGTTTTCTTTTTGTTTGTGAGTTGTTGGTGCTCTCTAATCTAGAACTATTCTTTATTTACTTCATTGCATTTTTATCTTCTGCAATAGTTATCTTCATTGCTCCTACACCTCCAACTCTAATAGGAACCGCCGTATCTCTATTTGCATCTTCCTCGTATGTAATATCTATGCTTAAAAAAATATTTTTGTTCTTAATCCGTTTCTGTGTGATTTGTTTCAACTAGTTAATTTGTTTGCTTATTGATTCTATTGGTTTGGGTTTGTTATGATGATATTTTGATATGAATGATATGTTTAGTAACATGAACAACTTAGACATTACACTTGAATTTGTTGTTAGTAGTATTATTGTTAACTTATTAGTCTTAAACTCTAATAGTTGAATTATGGTAAGTTTTTGTAAGTGCTAAGAAATTTCAATCATATTTTATTGATTACGTAGAGAGTTGGATTAAACATAATTCTCTTTTGAATCAGTATAATGTTCACGATGTTTCAAGTTTAAAGACACTCATTGATAAAGAGTTATGAGATCTTGATTTTCAAGTTGTAATATCTTCTTAAAGATCAATATTATTTTTATTAATGAGTTTCTTTAGTATTGGTCACGTGGTTTTAAAAATTATTGAAATGTTGATACTTTGTTAATTGTTTTTCTTTTGTTATGATTTAAACTTATTTATCCTTTTATCTCATTTAACTAGCTCAATTTGCTTCTTTTATTTTAACTAGATAGCTAACCGAACACTTCCTTTAGAGATTGATTTGATGAGTATAACATGGTTAATTTTTATTTATTGTTTATATCAATTCTTTAAATTTGATTAATTTTCTGAGTTACTTAACATGATTGTTAGGTAGGAAATTTTTGCTATTTATGATATTTGATTCATGTTAATTAAGAGTAGTTATGTTGTTAATCATTTAATTATCTTTATTTCTTATGTTATAAACATTGAATAATTGATGTTGAGATTATTAGGTGGTATTATTGTTTTTTTAACAAAATTTATCTTTCTTATAAAAGTTAATACCAATCTAACCGCATCATATAGTCAAAGCACTTTCATTTGGTATCCACATTCCACACTATCAAATATGTATAGGAGAAAAAAACTTTTGAATGAATCAGGTATTTATATATGGATATGGATGATTTTAAGACTATAAAATAAATAATTTTATTTAAATTAATTATTTGTATACAAGTAAATATATTTACTTATAATAATAAATAGAAAAGTTTTCATCCTATCCCTGAACTAGATTAATCTAAATTAAAGTTGCTCATATAAGATAGTGCTGAGACTCTTTAAGTCAAATTAAAAAAGCATTAGTAACATCAAATTAGATTAATATAACGAAGATATTATGTTTATTACGTATAAATGGTCAAACAAAACATTTATTTTTATTATGTCAAGAAGTTGCAACAAATATTATTATTTTATATTTTCTCAAGGAACTTTATGCTAATTAATTAATTCAAGTATTAAGATAAAATATAATATTGAACTAATTAACAAATAACACTCAAAGCTTTTCTTGTATATATCATGTATTATAGTTATCGGTTAGTATTAACATATTAGTTGAATTTTGTTATATTTAAAAATCTTCCCTTTAATTTTTTGTTGTACTCCTTTTTCATATGATTGAATAAAAAATAATAATATTTTATATAAAAAAGAGAAAAATATATTACATATTTTACATTTCTTTTCATTTTAAGGATGGTAGATTAGAAATGTCTATAAACCAGTCTGAATTGGATCGAATCGAACGGTTTTATAAATTAAACGGTCCGGTCTGATTTATATTAATTAAAGTCGTTTTTTAAATGGTCTAATTTAATTTATATTAATTTTTTAATCGATTCAATTAGATTGTATCGAATTTAACGATTTTATAAATCAAACGATCTGATTTATATTAATTAAAACTATTTTAAGTTTTCAATCTAAATTTTTTTTTTCAAATCAAACGTGACCGTAGGACACCCTAAAGTGGACTAATTGACTAAGAAGGAAAATAGATATGGCTAAAAATATCATTCGTCATTGACAACTTTCTCTTTTGATATATATTGAATCTAACTTGTTTAATGTCCGGATACATAGTGCATAGCGCTCCTATTCATCTTAGGAGTGTCAACTGTCAACTGTATTAAACGGAGTTGGGAGTGTTTTATTAGAAATTGAAACAAAATATTATATCATATACAAAATTAAAATTGAAGGGCATAAATTTTAGAAATCATCGTCGCTATTCATTTAACATCTTTTTAATTTAAAATATTTTAAAAAAATTATATTAAATTAAAATAATATATTTATAAAATAAAAATAAAAATATGTTATGTATTCTTAATATATTTAGTTTATTTTTTTTCATAAATATTAAATTATAAATTCCCCTACTGGGTACTGAGGTCAAATTATCCCCTTATAAAATAGAACCCGGACCTAAAATTTTAAATAAAAAAAAAACTAAATAAAAAAATTAATTTAAATTTTATCACTCAAAATTAAATACTTTTAATTATTATTATCCATAATTACCTGGACCTGAGGGGCTTTTGACACCCTATGTATGATAGATAAAAGTCACATGTGATTCTAAAATAAAATAAGAATGTTTTTTAATTATTTAATGCAATTAGGATATATTGTCTATCTTTTAGAATTGTTTTATTTTCATTATTAAGATTTCCTCTATATATAAAAAGTCTTTAGTAGTTTTCCATTCCTTCTTTGTTTGTTTGTGAGTTTTATCGGATTTTCTTATATATTAATAAATATTAAATATTCTTAAAATAATGCTTCTTAGGAATATTTATTTTTTATAATTATTTAAATAAAATATGTTTTTAAAAATATTTATTAAGTTTGACTTAATTTTTCAAGTTTATCTATGATATTTGATTTATTTATAAAATAAAATTATATAAGTTTTGTCAATTAATTGAAGAAAAATGTTAGGAAGATTGGCCTATACACTTCAATTTATTTTAACGACATTTGTAGTTTTATTTTAATATTATAATTTTTTTAATGAGAAATATATATTATAAAATTTAGAATGACATGTGTCATTCAAACACAAGAGAGTACCTACGTTAGTGCATGAGAGAATATTTTTATCATTTTTATTTATTATTTATTTAAAGAATATTTTGCAAATATTTTAATTTAATGTCATTTTTCCATTTTGTTATAATAAAAAAAATTAAGAGAAATTTTAAATTTAAAAACTTATTTTATTTATTTTTAAAATAATATTTTTATCGATAACCATTATTACTTATAATTAACACTTATGAATGTTTAACTTTAGTGAATTTACTCCGTCCAAATATAGTTATTTAGATAAGCATAAGACTCTACTTGAAATTCATTGAAAATGATATCCTTATGTCATTGATTTGAGACCAAAACAGAAAGAAAAAAAAATTACATACATGTTAATTTAAGGTTAATTAATTATGTACAATCTATACATATTATTTAAGTTTAAAATACATCTATAATGAGAAATACTAAATACATTCCTTATTATACTATTTTATTCTCTTTTATTTCTTTGATACATGTGTTCTTTATTTTTAACCTTCAATTTTCTAAGTAAAAAATTACATTTTTGAAGAAATTAAAATACTATATATCTTAAATTTAATATGTATAATAAATGATGTATTGTAATATTATTAAGTAGTTATCAAAATATAAATTAAAAAAAAATCTATGAATGAGATTAGTCTAAAAATAATCTAATTAATGTTTGATAAATTAAGAATGTATATTAAGTATGCATCTGAGAGAATTTTGTATTGTGTATATTGGCCACATCTATAATTTTGAGTTTCATAGTATTCCTACCACAAAGACATCGCAACACGATTTTCTAGATAACAGTTTTTAATTTGTATTTTTAGGAGGTTTATCTAAAAAATTAGCGATAATTTCTCTCAATTTGTGTTGTAAATTATTACTAAACCATAAAATTAACTATTAACAACTTTATTTGAATTAATTTATAATTGAAATATATAAAGAATAAGAAATCAAACCACTTTGTGAAATATTGGAACCTTCCAAATTGATCTGGTCAACAAACTAATCCCACCTATTTCTCTAATAGCCCCAAACTTTTGTTTTACAATACATACGTTTGTTCCTTCTTCAACACTTTTAAACATGACGAGTAATTGAAAATTTCACCGATTTACAAATTTTATGTTTTGGGTTTGGGTTTTTCGTTCAAAAGTTTCTATCTTTGATCCTTTTTCCCTTTTTTCTTTTCTTTTTTCATTATAAAATCCATGTAAAGAAAAAAGTTGGCAATCAAGTGTTAAGAAACTTCATAAAAAATGGAAGATAAATTATTGAGACTTGGGTTCTTTATTATAGCATCTATGTTTCTATCATCCTCGGCTCAAACATGTCAAAACTATCAATTCTCAAGCAACCAAATCTTCAGTTCTTGCCAAGATCTTCCGTATTTGAACTCTTTTTTTCATTGGACGTACGACCAGTCGTTTGGAAAGCTTCAAATGGCGTATAGACAAACAAGAGTGTCGTCTTCCACTTGGGTTGCTTGGGCTATAAATCCAAGTGGTATAGCCAGTGCAATGCCTGGTGCACAAGCACTTGTTGCCTATCCACAATCAGGTGGAGCACCAAAAGTCTACACATCGCCTATCCAAGGTTACGATACTAATTTGGAAGAAGGAGATTTGAGTTACAACATTTCGGACTTAACGTCGTCGTATCATAACAATGAATTGGCCATATTTGCGACTTGGACTCTTCCTATAAATATGACTACTATTTATCAGGTTTGGCAAGCTGGTACAGTTGAAGGTACTACACTCCAAGCTCACGCTATGGATCCGGCTAATCTTAATTCCAAGGGAACTTTGAATCTGCTTTCTGGACAATCTGCTTCTGGTGGAGGCAGCTCAACTAGTAAGCGAAATGTGAGTGATTTTGAATCTATTTTGATCTTTAACTGTTTTTTTTATTTTTCATTGTTAATAAGTATAAATGAGTTGTTGGACTCATTTCATAAGTTTAAATTTTTTAGAAGAATTGATGTCTGGTATTTTTACATAATATGGAGCAATAAGTTTTTTAGATCGAATCCCTGTAGCAAACCCATGACAATTAAAATTCTCACGCTTGGTGGTTGAGGAAAATTTACGTGATTGATCTATGCAAAAATAAAATAATTCACACTTGAGAAAGAATATTAAGAAGTATAAATAATTTATTAGATATATCTCTCACAAACTTGAAATTTTAAGAGAATTGTTAATGGATACTTTTACGTTCATTTTCATGGTTTTACGTTTACGATTCATTGTTTGCATGCTTCGTGAAGGAGTGAACGTTATTTATACTACGTCATCAAGAAGTAACCAAAGCTAATATATTATTCTTAATTTGTTATATTCAGGTCCACGGAGTACTAAATGTAGTTAGCTGGGGAATACTGATGCCAATTGGAGCAACAATAGCAAGGTATTTGAAGGTATTCAAATCTGCAGACCCTGCTTGGTTCTATCTTCATGTGGCTTGTCAAACCTCTGCCTATATTGTCGGTGTTTCCGGTTGGAGTACTGGTCTCAAACTCGGCAATGACTCTACTGGCATTGTCCAAACAACTCACCGTAACATTGGCATTGCCCTTTTCTGCCTCGGAACCCTTCAGGTACTTACCAATCTTCAAGACATGATATATATGTATATATATATTGACAAAGCCATGTATGTACTAGTTACTAGTAATAATCAAATGATGGCTCTGAATTTGTAATCCTAACCCAAAGCTTTAATTTGAATAGGTGTTTGCTTTGCTTTTAAGACCACAAAAGGATCACAAATACAGATTCTACTGGAACATCTACCATCACTCTATTGGTTACACTGTTATAATCCTTAGCATTGTTAACATTTTGAAAGGGTTCAATATCCTGCAGCCGGCAGAAAAGTGGAAAAAAGCTTATGTTGGACTAATAATTGCTTTAGGTGTTGATGCTATATTGTTGGAAATTTTTACGTGGATTGTGGTGTTGAAGAGGAGGAAATCAGAAAGTAAGGGCGTCGACGGGACGAATGGTTACGGTTCGTTATAAAAACACAATACTTTGCCTCATCGTAGATTTGGTTGATGGCTCTTTCGTTTGTTCATACATTTAGGATAGAGACAGAGGGTCAAAGCGTCGGATGTTAATTTTGTGTTATTTGAGGGATTTGTGCGTACATTCATGTTACTTTATAGGGAATGGATATTTATTTTATACTATGACTTATTCACCTATATATTATTTCCATGTTTTTAGTTGTTAGTAATTTTTATTGTTATCCAAGATGAAGGAACAAAAATACTATTGGGAAAAATATCGTGAGAATCTTACCGTGTTTTGTCTTATAGGTCATAAATTTATTATTTAGTCTTTTTTTTTCTTATGAAAAAATAAGGTGGGTAAAGAATTTTGATATTTATGATGAATATTTTATTGTTCATTTTAATAATAAAATAATATTTAAAAATATCAAATGTTCTTTCATAATATATTTTTCATAAACAAAAGGATAAAAACTTACCTAGAGGACTAATCGTTAGTGCATTTTTTATTTAATATTTACTTATTTCATTCAATAAATAATATTTTTGGATCTAAAAATATTAAAATATAATTTTTTTAGTGAAAATATAATTTTTGAATTTTTTTATAAATTTTTAATGCATGATAAATTAAAAGCTATCATGTGGTCTACCATGTAAGCAAATGAGTTGATTGGAAAAACCACACAGATGTCACGCAAGTCGGGACAACGAATCGTAGATCATTGAGTGTAAGAAGCGAAGTAGCGCATGTCATATGTCAGCACGACATTCAATTCAAGTTCGAAGAGGAGTCAAACCTTCACGCCACGTGTCATCGTAGGATTACTCTCTACATTCCACCCGTGCGCTATGCCATCCATTTTCGCACATCACATTATGCTGTGTGATACTGACTCAGCATTCGTTGACTCGGACTGGTCTCCCAGCCACGCATCACCCTTTGATTCACCCAGTGAATTCTGTATGTCACGTGTCGCGCTGTGATTGGCTAACACTATTGATTTTGCTTGTTTTGATCTCAACCCTTGATTTGAAGCTGATATGACGGTTCAAATTACACTTGAGCTATATTTAAGCCCTTAATCACCCCATAAGTCTTAATGAGTTACCATTAGTATAATTTTGATCATTTTTGGAGCTAAAAAGAGAAAAAAATGTAGAAAAATTTAAAAGGAGATATAATTTTGGTGGAGATTCAAGAAGAGATTAATTGTATTTCTTCTTCTACTCTTTTATTTATCAATTTATTAATCTAAGGATCTTATCAACCTAATTTTTATCATGTGATCATCTAATATTTTACCCCAATTATAATTTTAATTTAATTATACTATTTAATCTGATTTTTATGTTATTAATTATTAGGTCAACAATTTATCTATAAAGATAATAAAATAGATTTAAGAGAATTATTTAATTATTTATCTTGATTAAATAACATGTATAGTTTCTAGGCAAAGATGTATAATTCTTATATATGTGATCCATTATTGATGAACTCAATGAGTAATATGTAATTTAATGGGCATGAGAGTGTGATTAAATTAATTGAGAGGGGAATACATGTTATGTTAGATTCAATTGATCATATAATTAATTGATTAATGATTATATTGGGAGGATTTTATCTATTCATATATTTAAAAAATTAAGAGATTAAATATTTATAGATATTTTTTCATCTATTTTCTTAGTTATCAAATCTGATTTAATTAATTATTGTTATTTATTTTTAATTTTTTTAATTTTGTTTTTTTAAAATATAAAAACATAGAAAAAATTAATTTTTATTTTTTTAATTTTAAAAATTAATTTTGAATAAAATAATATCCGTGATTACTCTCTTGGGAGTTTGTGTTGGCTCTTTGATCGCATTTTCTGCAAACACATTTCAGGTTGTCCTATTAATCCACAAGGTCATGCATTGTGGCAATTATTCATGGGTTCTAATTCCTACTTTGCAAACACATTTGTTGAGATGTCATCGCAATTTTATTCATAGAACAGTACCATATCTACATGTCTTGTGTCTAATAGATTTCAGGCTTTCTTTGGACGTTCTTAATATTTCCGACGAAGTATATAGCTCTATGAGATGTTTTTTATTATTCCTTAAGTATAGTCATCACCAATCATATTGTTTTCTTTGCAGGAAGTATTTGTTTTTTTTTTTAAATATATATATAATTTTATAATTTTATTAACCTCAATTGTCACATTATCGTGTACTTCTAGATCCATAATAATTTCTAATAGATCTATTAGATGATAAATGTTGGACTTGAGGATATTTGGTATGAAATTTTGATTGTGTTTGTCACGATGTGTTTTTTTTTTTCAAAGATATTTTTCATCTTGTTTTCTTGATGGATTCGGTTGCTATGACCTGTTTTTGTTTATACTATTATTCCTTAAGTTATCTTGGTTCTTTTCTTTCTTTCCTTTTTTTTTTTTTGGGATAAGAGTATCTTGGTTCCTCAAATAATAATATAAGAATAAGACATGTTGCTTATCTTTTGGTTGGTTGGTTAGGTCATTCTTTAGTTTGTGGAACATTAAGCTATTGATTGCGGTCAATGAAAATAGCACTCATCGTGGACTCAAAGCTAGAAGGCATATCGTGTAATCGATAATTATATTGATATTATATTATGTAGAGAGATTGTAAGTTTTTATAGTATATAATTAGTACGATACATTAAATATTAAAACCTTGAAATTATTTATTGTTTTTGTTATTTAATAATTAAATGTCATTGTGTAATGAAAATTTTCAATCTTATTTTTAATTTAAGAAGAGGTATACGGGATTTACTAAAATTTGCAAGTACATTTTATGCATGATGTTAACAATATGAGTTCAAGCACGCTTTCCTTACATATCTATTATTATAGATAATACTTGTTATATATTATTTATATATTATACTTGTATTTAGATATTTCTTTATCATCGATGAGAGTATTCTTGTATTGTGTAACAACAAAAAATTAATATAGAACACTCTTTTTATATACTAATAATTTCCTCAAAAAATGAGTCACTTGATTAAACATTTTGTATTTTTATTTTATTTTAAATCTATTTGGATCATTTTTTTTAAGGTTCATGTATTTCTCTCTTTTTTATGTGGTAGGTCTATTAGGTTTTTTCCTTGACCAAGCTATTTATAATTAATACATTAATATCTTTCTTAATTAATATAGAATACTTTTTTTATAACTAACATTCTCTTCAAAATTACTTTCATTTATAATACAATTAAAGATAAATTATATTATTTTTTTATATTTTTTATATTATAATATTTTTTTTCTTAATTAAAATAAGATAAAACAATAGCTACTAACTATTAACATGTGTACAACTATTAACTAAATATGTATAAAAATAAAGTTTAATATAAAATTATTTAAAAAAATTAATAAAATATTATAATAAAAATGAGACATTTAACAAATATTAAAACTATTTTGTAAAAAAAATCATATTAATTGTCGCTTTATCATAATTATTGGATCAAGTTTTAATGAAATTTTAATTACTTATAAAAATAAAATATTTTAACAAAAATATTAATAAAATAATATAATTTATCCCATCTTTTATTATCAAACTATAGACTAAAACATACCTTTTATAATTTACAGACTAAGCATATACTAAAATTTAATAAAAATGACTTGACTTATCATTCTCTCTTATTATATTATAAAACATGCATAATTCAATTAATATTGTAAAATTGCTTTGATTCTAACTTTCTAAGGTAAGGAATTTTATTTTTTTTGTGTCAGAAATTCTAAATTTCATTTAGGGAAGGAAAAAAAAAGGCTAACAAGACCATCATTTTGGGCTTTATAGTTGCATTATGGATGAAATTAGATTAGCAATAAGTTTGTTTAAGGTGACAAGGATCAAATAAACAATTTTGACTTTTGTTTGGGTAGAACCCAAATGGAATAGAATAATTTGAAAGACAGATCTTGCACCGCTTTGGATTACGGCCGAAATTCGCAATGAAATTGAATCGGTGTTCTAAAAAGTGCTTAATGAAAACCGTGAATTTCTGATAGCAATATATATACATTACATTTCTGCAAGACTAAAGTTTATATACATTTTAACAATCCCACAATTCATGTAAGACACTATTAAGAAATCCCATAAATGGTTATGCAACATCAACCACCAGAATCGCAGTTACTCATTTTTTTTCGACCCCTCCAAGCCAGGACCTGCAGACCACTCCTATAATCGCATCATGTGACCTGTCTCATTGCAAAAATAAAATAAACAAAACTTCCTTTAAGATAGAAACAAGTTTCACATAAGATGATGTGTTAAACAGCTAAAGTTACACTATACACAGTTTGCAAAATTGCTTCCAGTGTCAGACTGTCGAAAAGATTGCTCTACGAAAACAATGCATGAAAGCATATACAGATTACTAAAAATATATGTTCCCTCTATAGCACATACCACCATGTGCAGACATGCAAGTGTAAGGGAGGAGGGAAAAGAAATATTACAACAAATATTGGATATTATCCCATCAGCCTCTCATGTAACTTTTCTCCAAACTTCATGTATAAAGATTGTTGCTCTTTAAAAGAAAGGTTCATCAATATCTGAAAAAAGACCAAAAATCAGTTACATGTTATATCTGCATGTCCATGACTATACATTTAAGATTATTATCACAAAAATGTGGTGAGAATACCTGATCAAGGATCATCTCAACAGAAATGCTTTGAGGTACAACAAATGATTGATGATATATGTAAGCAAAAACAGCCATCACCATCTACATGAAAAGCTCAACGTTAGTGGCTTGAGTCAGAATATACATTGACCATTAGGAACATTCTTGAAGGTTACATGTCATGGATAATGGCAATTACTAGTATCAAATGAGCAACTCAATGAACTGATGAGTTGAAATGTCCAGTAGTTTTTTTAGCCGATGAGCTCAAATGAGTTAACTTACCTAACTCATATGCAACTCACGAGCTCATTTAAAAAATATATTTGTCAAAAAATAAGTACTATAATGCTACTATGCAAAAACAAACTTAGAGATAGTATTTTTATTTTTTTCTTGTTTTACAAAAATACAATCAAAATATAATATTTATACTAACATTTATGTTTTTAAACAAAATTATAAATGTTTTTTATTTTTTATTTTGTTTTGAGAAATGTAATAAGTCAACTCATTTAAAAATGAGCTGAATTGAGCTTTATACATAAATAAGTTGAATTCCCTCAGCTCATTTGACACCTCTCCTTACAACCAAAAGTCTAAAGCCCCAAGTTATCAGCATTAAGAGTAGATAGTTTTATTTATTTAGTTTCTACCCTCATACACCCATAGTAATGGGAGAAAATAAACCGAATGTATGTAGATTCAATACCCAAGTCTAGCATAGAATGCAGTCTCATTTTGCTAAAAAGGCATAGTACAAGAAAACAAAAGTCCCAAAATTGAAATACAAATGTTTTTAAGAAAATAAAATTTAAGGAACTAGTTTTTTAGGATAAATGTTAAGTTCCAAGATTGAACTAATATCACCCAACTTGGTTACACTGTATAATTTACAAACAAAAACATGATACTACGCTTCATAAAGCCACCATAGTTTGAATGGACGCCTATGTTTAATAAATTGTCTTTGGAAGAATGCATATGTGAAAGCTAGACAGGACCCTATGATCTAGAAACCACCAGAACCCACACTAGGATAATTAATGACTGAAAACTACATATAGATAAAAACAGGCTTGAACAATTTGATCCGGATCATGTAACAATTACCATCTAAAGAAATAACTATACCCATCCTTTGTCAGAAAAATAAGCCATTATTTTTTAAAAGTTCATTTGCACTAAAAAAGAATAATCTGAAATGGGGACATCATGAAAGTTCTCACATATAGTTAAAGAAAGGAGGAGAGAAGACAATAAGAAATTAAAATCCCACAAGTCTCCCGAACCAAGGGCGTGTTCTTTCAAACCACTCCACATGATCAGCACAGAGCATTACTACATCCTCTTATTAGTGATCAGCAAGAGAGAAAAAAATAAATAAAAAATAAAAAGAAAGGAGGAGAGAAGACAATAAGAAACTAAAATCCCACAAGTCTCCCGAACCAATTCAAACCACTCCACATGATCAGCACAGAGCATCACTACATCCTCTTATTAGTGATCAGCAAGAGAGAAAAATAAATAAAAATAAAAATAAAAAGATTAAAAAACCACTTCCAGAAGTGATACCTGACAATCCATCCTATCTGTAATTCCACCATGCCCAGGAATACTGTCACCGAAATCCTGTATCCATTATGAGAAAAAAGTATAAATTACAATAGTTCACACATTTGAACCGTTGCCATCCACAATTGCATCAAATAAAATTAGAGTTGTATGAAAAGATACCTTGACTTTGAATGCTCTTTTGAAGCCACTGGCAAAGAAGCCCCCAAAAGGGGCAATAATTGATGCAAACAAACCAAGGCATAAAGCATGCCACTGAACAGGCAATATTGATATCTCTTCCCAAGGAAACTACAAGAAGAAGCACAAATTTATAATTTTACTTGAATAGCTGAATGTTACAATTCATTGAGATTCGGGATTGGTATTTAATTTATTTTTTCTTCCTTTTCAGCTTATAAAAAAAATCATGCATGAGTAGTTAAGTGTTACAAAGTATACATAAGTGCAATATGCCAGGTTAACTAATGAATTATGTGCAATTTCACTCACCCAGCTAGGCAAAGCATAATTTTCTGGCTTAAACAATGGACCAGGATCACACTGAAGCCAACCACTTGATAAATCCTGCAAGTAGATTCTCAATTTTTCAGGAACATATTATTCCTCCGAGCAGAAAAGGCAAGTTTCCAAAGATAATTAACTTCTATTTAATCAGATAATTACCTTCCTCGGGCATGTTAGCCACTGAAACCGACCCATGACATTTGCAAGCTGTACAGTCAAGTAGAGAAAATTTAAAGGCAGATCTAATGGAAGAAAACTAAATATAAACACTACTAAAAAATTACCCCACACACATCCTGGGGAGGAGGATAGTGTCACTAGTTATAGTTGAAGCTTGGAAGCAAATTTGAAATAGAGAACTTTTCTTTCTGGGCTAAAGGTTCAAGTTAACACAAGGAAATGGGTAAGGGTAAACATCCAACCCACTACAACTCCAAAAAGCTAGCTGTCTTCAACATAAAGAACTTCTTGGAAATGGATTTTAACACCAGGAATCAGACCATTATTTGAAACATAAACGGATTCTTATGTACAAGAGAGTCATATCTAAGTTCCATCTTAAATGATTCTGATAAAAACTAGAAGGCAGCAGTGTCATTATAATCAATATATATATATATAAAATACTCACCACAAATGCAGAAATAATTGTTGTTACAGATGCCCCAATGAATCCCTCCCAGGTCTTCTTTGGTGATAATTTGATTAAAGGGGTTTTTCCAAAGAAGAATCCAAAGATATAAGCAGCAATGTCATTGATGACGATAAGTGTTGCGGGAAGCAGAAACCTAAATTTGCGGGTGTCAACAAAAGAACATATATTAGAGTATAATAACACCTGAAATAAATGATATGAAACTCATACATGAGGCATCAATGAAAAACATGGGATCATTGAATGGCTATTAACAAATGTTCAATCCACCATCAAAATCCTTTTATGTTTCAGTACTAGTCCCTCTCCTCACCTCCCCTCTCAATGCCACAGCCACCACCATTGTTAGGATTGAGTGGTGACTGTGATTGTGCTCTTGGTGTTAGTATTGGTGGTAGGGGTGGTGCTTGTAGTTTATTTATTTAACCTGACCATTTTTTCTCATCTAAACTTATACAATAAAAAGGCAGGATTTATGTTCAACATGTGATGTATCTTAAGAAGCATAAAGTAGTAAATGCTGATGCATTTCAATCAAACAACAATCATGAGCTAACCATAAAGTTCCAACTTCTGTCTATGAGACAGAATTTTTTATCATCCTGGAATTAACTTTTATATGAATTGGACAATTAAGTCACTCAAGTTTGATGACTATATTGAATTATGGAAAACTACCATTCAGTTAAAAATGTATTTGGGTATGGTTCGAAAAGACAGGGAGAAAAATGAGTATAAACCATGGAAGGAATTGACAGTATTACAGAAAAGCCAAAACCCAACACAGCAAAATATAAATACAATAATAGTGAAAAAATTGCATAGAAATGGCTTCCAGTAAAGAGGGACTACAAGCAAAACTTAAAACAACAGAGTTGCATTTATCCTTGAGTTACCAGAATATTCCTTCAAATATGTTGGCAACAGTGAAAGAGGACTGCGTAAAAACAACGATCAGAATCATGTGTGTCCACGCATACTGGCCAAATTGATATTTATACATCTTCTTCTTTAATGTAAGGATGAACCACATGAAACCTAAGCCAAGAACCAAAAATTGTAAAAGATAAGAAGCTTAACAACCTACAGAGAAAATCAAGGAGATAAATTAACAATGCAGCAGCTAGTAGGCAAAAAGAAACGTTCTGGAAATAGTAGATGTTATAACATGCTAACCACAAGGAAAAATGCATAAAGAAATGATTCTGTTTTTCAGAACAATATGCATGATAATTTTTATCACCATTTCAAATAAGACAGGGCTTTGTCAAGGTGCCTGAGGTCAAATAAGCATGGCCAACAAGTAAAAGGGAAAATGTAGTGTGCATGACCAACCTGCAATATATAGGAAATAACAGATAGCCATATGATACTTGATGAGGCTGCTAACAAGCTGATACAGAAATTGGTCTGAATTCAGAGTGTTGACAAGCCGCTGACTTAGAATGCGACCGTACACGAATAACATCGCAGTGAAGAAGAAGTGCCTGAGCCCAATCAAGGACATAAAAGCAAAGATGAGAAATGTAAGTAGCAAAGATATAGTTGAATGCTTCAACCAGACACTTCAATTGACAAAATGGAAAGAAAAAGGTAGTAACCAGTTTAACAGCCGAAATCCGGGAAGATGGCTGTCCTCACGAGCTTTCCTGAGTAGATTGAACAGCTCTTTTGCCATATAAATTTGGATAACGACAATCATGGCAGTAATACAAAGATGGCCCACGTATATAATAAATGCAAAGCCCCCAATCATCCAGATGGAAGAATATGCACGAATCCACATTGACTTGTATTTGTTACGATCGTTAGCAAGTAAATGGCTTCCATTCGCTTTACCATCTTCTGAAACAGCCTGAAAGGCCAATGGAGGAGCATATGTCAATCTAAAGCTATCTACTATTGGAAAAGTATTGCCAACATTATTTAAATTCAGTTTAGCAAATACTAAAGAAATTGAGAAACGAAAAGATTAAGTTACAAATATCATTTTTTTTTCTTTAATCACTCCTATTAAAATATGGTATCAATTTTGTTTAAGTAAATACCGGGTCAGGCTTATTCCTCCCTGAGTCCTGACTAAGTCACCGACTTAGTTGGAACTACTATATATTCCTCGAACTCAAAGAAAACATCAAGAACTCAAAGCATTAAGCAACTAACCTCATTTGAACGTTTACGACGATGCCTGACTCGAGCGGTTGGGGTTGATGGTGCACCAATATTACCATCCTTTTGCATGACTCTTCAGATATGTTTCACTCAATAAGAATAAGCATGCAAATATAATGCCAAAATAGTGGACCCTGAAAACTTAAACAATTTATAAAATGTGAGAGATGATCAAAGAAGAAAAAAGAATTGACTCAATGCAAAATAGATAGGAAGTCCAGATTCTGAAAAATTTGAAGGCAACTAACGGCATGGCTATGTTTAAGATATAGAATCAGCTAACATATTTTTTTTACTGAAGCATGTCCAAAGTGAAAATTTCTAAACCGAAAATACTACCAACATGGAGCTACATACATGCAAATATAAACATCAACCCTTACGATGAGTGAGAAATACATAACAAAAGAAGAAAGCCCGGGCTTTGGCATAATATGCACCTCAGCATGCAGGTAAACATGCAGCACCCAACTGAAAGTACATATTTATACATAATAAACCATACACACGTGATAGCAGATAATACAGCAGTAGAGAACTACAGTACTCCTAGGGAAAAACACATAAACAAAGAAAATAACAATCAGTTTGAAATGTTTTCAATACGAGCTATGCCGGGTTGAAACAGGAACTCTGCTTTAATACTATGTAGGTTTTGATTGTGTTCGTATGTCGAGAGATGCACCAATGTCACATTTATACATTCCAACAAAGCTTCTTTCAGTTCAAGGCACTTTTCAGATTTAAAGATGCAAATACAAATTAAATTCACAGAAACTCTTGAACTCTATGCTACCAATTTCAAGATGACCACGACATAAAAACGAGAACTTGACCAAAGTGTGAAGAAATCACTTTAAGAGCAAACAACCAATTTCACGAATTTAAAAAATAAGACTAATAAAATGTAAATTTGGTCAAGTACTCACCACAAATGCGTAAATTTAAAAATAACATAAACAGCATTCGGCCCACGTTTCTCATCATTCAAACGCGAAAGTAGAAGAAATTAAGAATAACAGATTATTAGAATAGCTCATTATATCCAAATCTGAAACCAAAAATTATGAACCTAAAGTCCAAAAAGCGAGGAAGAAAGAGTAAAACAGAGAAAAAGAGTTTTACCTTTTTCTGGATTTTGCTCGGTGCGAGAAAGTGAGCGATGCTCAAAGAACTCGAACGGAGCAAAGTGGAGGCGAATACGAATTGAGAGAGACAGAGAAGTCTTGTAGTTGAGAAACTAGGCAACCAATTTTTTGGGTAAAGCAAAGAACTTCAAAAGAAAGGAATATCTTTTACTTAACAATGTATAATTGATAATTAACGATTTGTTCTCGGCGAAAAAATATATAATATAATATAATATATATATATATTAGTAATAAAAATTGGTTAATAATATAATTGATATTTCGATCAGAGAAAAAGTCTAACTTACAGAGAATCTTACACATCCTATTAGACATTATTTGTTGCTTTTGGTTATCAAATTAAATAACTTTTTATTTAAAAAAATATTAATATTTTATAAATTTATACATATATTATATTAAATGTGCGACTTATTTTAAAAATTAAACATATAATTTACTTTTATAAATAATACAGCATAAAAATTATAGATATAAAATAGTATAAATTTATATCTCTAATATTCTTCGATATTTAAGTATACCTTACATTTTAATGTAAAAATTTAAGTAAATAATAATTAATATAATATAATATTATTATAAATAATATATATATATATAGTTAAAGTACATCTTTTAATGTCTATTGTTAAGCGTATGTTAATCTAATTTGTTTTAAACATATTTAATTTATTTATGTTTTTTATATAAAAATATTGTATATATTTTTTAAAATAGAGAATATAATATAATTATTAAATATTATTAAGATATATAATTAACCATATAATACATAGATTGATAATTAAAAGACTTATAAAATGATAAATATAATAGAAGTAACGTGATTAGCATTAACAAAATAACTTAAGAATAAAATATAATAATTTTACTTGATAGCTTAATGGATGTGACGTACTTATTATTCATTTATTATGAAAGACGAGTGGGAGCTGTAAGTAAATGTGACGATGACTATATACAGGTTATAGAAGTTTAGACATTGTTGTATGAGTTAAAATTCTATTTAGACATCAGTTTTCATGACGTAATCTTCAAATCAAATTGTTTACAAATTATGTACATGTTAAACAATAAAAATGACTTGTTTTCGACAGATGATCATACATTATACACAATTTAAAATTTAAGTATGCAATTATGGTTTTAAAATGTTAAATTATATTACTCACATTTTAGTTAAGTTTAACATTAATTATTATTGAAATTTTGTTATCTAGATTGATGACGTGTTTTATTGACTCCATCCAGTAGTTGTATCTAATAATTTATGTAACTAAGAAATAGTTGGTCATTTTATATTTTTGTTTATTTTATAAAAAAAGTGAAAATAAATAAAAATTACTAATCACATTTCTTAGATTCATTGGTGTAAAGCGACAAGGAGCGTCCGATTTGTATGTTTAAGGTGGTGCCCAACGTGTGGACGATGGTCCAGCCGTACACGTTTGTATCTTTGCCTTTGAAGGATTTTCTTTTATGCTTTTTTTTTTCTCTTTAAGTGTTAAATAATAAATTTCCAGTTTTAAGTACGTAAATTCACAGTTTTTTTATAAACTAGTCTAAATACGTGCATTATATATACTTAATTAAATTTTAAAAATAATTATTATAATATTTTATTTTAATTAAAATTATATTATTATTATTAAACATATATATACTAATATTTTAAATGCCTTTAACATAATTATCCATATTTTAATAATTTATTATTTAATTGATGAAAATTAAGAATTATAAATAAATTATAGAATAATTAAGGAGTAAATAATAAAAAAAATTATTATTTTAAAATATGTGAAGGGAATAATTACTATCAACAAATATTTGACATTGTTCAAAAAAACATTTTCAAAATTATCAGTTAAATCTTCCAAAAAAATTAACTAAAAAAAATATTGTTTGGCAAGAGTCATTCGCTACATAAATCTTATAAAATGAATAAAACCAGAAAATTATATTAAAAAGAAAACTGTCAAGTGAATAAGATATCTATATATATATATATATTAGTATGTAATTGTTTTAATTCTTTATTTTTATAAAAAAATATTATAATTAAAAATAAAATCAACTATTTATATTAATAAAAAACATGCAGTAATATTTTTTTCTTATATGAAGGATAATTTTTTCTTTTATCAGGATAATATATTTTCTTAGAAAGAGATGGGAACAAATGCAAAGTAGATGTAAGTGTGAACATACAATAAGATTTTTTCTTCTATCAAGAATAAATTTTTTTTCTTTTATCAGAATAACATATTTTCTTAAAAAGAGAGAACAAATGCAAAGTAGATGTAATTGTGAAAAGAGTATTGGCAAAGATAATGGAGCCATATTTTTTCCCAAATAAACTTATTAATCTTATTATTATTAAGTTATTCAACAAAAATCATATTTATTTTAAATGAGTATTTTATTCTTGTTATTTATGAATTAAGTAATATAATTTTGTGTTATTATAAAAAGTAAATGTCTTTAATTTTATAATTTATTAAAATAAATATTTATAGGTCATCAAAAGTATTAAAAATAAACACTTATAATGTCTAAATTATATAAATAACGAAATTATTTATAATTAAATTAAAAATTATGAAACTAAAATATTCATTTAACATAATAGTAAGAAGAATGTTATGATTTTTTCTCCCAAAATCATGATTTACTACAATTACACTGAAGTTTGAACCATCCGATTGTGGACATGGGAATTTATTCATTTTCCTTTATTCAATTGTAGTTTAGTCAACTCAATTGATATCAAAAATTTATCATTAATTAATCGGAAGAACCTTGATCTTTTTAAGGAAAAATAATAATAATTTAGAAACATAGAATATTAATCCAACCCAGCTTCATAATTTTGTTAACAGAAAAGAACCTATTTACAGAAATTAAAACATTTAATATGTGGATGGTATTAAATAGTAATGTAATAGGAGTAAAGTTATAAAAGTTTGAATATTAAACTATACGTTAAAATTTATATATAAATTTAGTTAAAATTTTAATACATTAATATACTCTAACTTAATATTTAATTAAATTACATAAAATTTCATTATTTGAAAAAACAAAAAGGGACATACATAACAAATATATATATATATATATTGAAACATATTTTTTAATAATTAAAAGATTGGTGACATATTGAGAACCGACCTAGTAAGTTTGGACAAAAAAACATTGTTTGCCCATTTCTATGACATGATTCAACTAGTGTCTGGTTCTTAACATTTGCAATGCTTTATTTTTCTCTGCATTAGAGATTTGGAGGCTTTCAGCCGAGCAATTGGATTTTGTAACATACTAACATACGTACTGATTTCGCTGGTTTGAGGATTGAGTTGTGATCTAAGAATATGCAAAAATGGATGGTTATCTTGAGAAGTGCTTTTCGATACATAACCCAAAGGAAAAGGGGAAAACAGTATTAAAAATTTAAGGCAAAAGCTCTACTAACAAAACCCTGTCCATGTAAAATTATTCCATGTCTACACTTTTATCCATTTGGCTGTGTTCTTATTCAAAATGAATTGAACTACCACCTGACATCAAAATCCTTAAGAGAGAATTTCTATAAGAAACAGATTCAAAATTATGAGAAGTATTATTTAAAAAAAAAAGTAATTTAAAATGTATACTCATCAGGTAAATTAATGATTAAAATGTCAATCTAAACTACTTCTAACAATCTTATACCAAAATTATATATAAAAAAAAGAATCTTTCAAACACATTAATGCAGGCTCATTTTCCAAAAGTTTCTAATAAATGCACCAAGAGTCCTATAGCCTTTGGGGTGTCGGGTTAGAAATAGAAATATAGAATTAAGGAAGAGTGCTTACTAATCACAAATATGATGTTCCGTATATTTTCTATTCTCTGACTTTGGTAGAATTTATCTTCAAACAATAACATAGAAGAACAAAGTCAATAATTTGCACAGGATAAAAATACAATTAAGCTCTCATACAAATATTTCATTGTGTGTAAAAACTAGCTCAACAGTGCTGTCATATGTCACTAATATTATGGGGACCAATCATTTATCCCTCAACACAACAAAGTTGGATCCATTGGTCTTCTGTATCTTGGAAATTCGTCTCAATATATCAGCAAATGCTTTCTTGTCCTGCATAATAGACGCAAACAAGAGATATAAATACGTTTACTTGATTTCAAACTACCACCAGCGCTCAGGATAAACTTTATTCAGTCAAACCCATGACAACTAGTTAAATTTTAAAATCTACGAAAAAGAAGACATGTCAACCAATCCACATTGTAGTTCTGAAATATTAGTATACTCCATACTCATTATTTTGGAGTGTGAACACAGTCAATGCACTGGACTTCCCATATGAACCCTAGATTGCTACATGCCCACAAAGTCATAAAATATACACCCTTTAACAGCTAACTGATCATTACAGATCTGAAAATTATCATCAAAGTATAGGACACTCGTTCCAGCAAAAAAAAAAGTGCAAGACACTCAAAAGAATATGGCACAGTCAACACTGCAACAGTAAAATAACATGTGTTTCTAGCCTCAGTCATAGGATATTAAGCAACATCGGTCATGAAGAGAGAAAAGAAAAGGTAGCTTTTAAAACACAACAAGGCATACCTCTGGAGATCTAAGTCTTGCCTTAAATTTAGCAACAAGATCCTGAGTGGTAACTGGTGTTTTTTGCATTAAAACTGCCCTGATCTCTTCTTCAGTGACAGGGCCAGCAGCAGATGTACTGGCAGATTTAGAAGGTGGTGTGCCTTTTGATAGCACATTGGTTTTAGGAGGAGCAGGTTCTTCTTTCACAGATGTTTTTTGTTCCTGAATAATTACAAAAAGCATCAAGAATAACACCATCGTATGTGAGACTAGATACCTCTGAGGTTTAGAAAAAATAGCAAAGCAGAATTATTAGAAAATATAGCATACATTTTCTGTTTTCACCTTCTTTGGTGGAGCAGCAGCATTAGATGCTTTAGCATCATCACCATTTAATTTTCTCTTTCCCTTGGCTGACTTGGAAGCAGATGGAGTTCCCTTAGCAGATGTCGAAGGAGCTGGTTTTGAAGGACTGATGTCAACAGGCTCCTCTTTAGGTGCATCTTTCTGCTTAGTGGTTGAGACAGGAGGAAAGCCCATTTCATCTTCCATCTGGAAAATCAAAAACAATGCAGCAGTTTCAATGATGCATTGACATTACCAAAATAGCATTTTTATACATTTTAGCATCTACAACAACAAAAACAAGCTTAAAACTAACATCGTCGTCGTCATCGTCATCATCATCGTCTGCATCAGAATCAAGTCCACTAGCTTTTCCTAGCAACTTTTTCAACTCTTTTCCAGATTTGCTTAGTCCTTCCCCTTCATTTTCTCCATCCTCATCAGACTCATCCTGCATGTAGCATGTAAAACTAATTATTCTAGGAAATCTTGAAAATTTAGCCATACCAAGGCCACAATTTGGACACAAAAAGCCAGTGCATGGTCCTTGAATTGGAGGATAAAACTTTGCTGAAGCAAAAAAAATTGTGAAGAAAAAATAACAAGCAATAACGATACATAAATCACCATACATAACTATGAAAGAGAGAATATTTAATACGAAAATAGAAGGGAATCAATTCTAAACACATATTGATTACTACATATGGGAAATATAAGTTAACATAACAAGTAATAATCATGTGTTACTTGAACTCTTCATATTTTGTGAAGTATTCGTGTCCAAGCAACATAACATGAACATAAATGTGAGTTTTCGGACACTCCAATATGAAGTAAATTTACAACCCAAAAAAAAAACAAATGGAACACGAATGTATATTTAATAATTTATGATCCTCGGTATCCTAAAAGAATCCAAGTAACATAGATAATCATAATGAAGCAGAGAAAAATAAAAATGGGCAGGAGAAGGACCAACAGAATGCAAATAGAACTGAGACAACTGGAGAAAGAACTTAAAAAAAGAATCGGAATACTCAGTCCATGTTCAAAACTAGAACCTCAGTTGGAACAAAAGGGGTGGAATAACCAGCTGAGCCATGGTTGAGGAACTTGGAGGTAAGACTAAATTGATAAGGAAACGCCCTAAACTTGTTAAATTCAAAAAAAAATTCGTTGCCAGTTTGCCAAATATGTTAAAACAATTTGTTATTGAGATGCTGTCAACAAATGCATTTCACAATTATGTAAAAACCAGGACCAACCTACAAAAAAAACCATTTATTTTAGCAGTAAACCACATTAAAATGAGAATTAATCTATAAGGTTCAAGTGCCAAACACCTAACACAAATATGCTTGACCTTGCAGAAAATTGGGTGACATTAATCATACTGACGTGTGCTAAAAGCAAAACTTTACCCTTAAAAAGGGTGAAGCATGAAGGTACATACACTAAATGCAAAAAAAAATCCCACTATAATAAACAACCTGCTTAATTTCTGGAGGAGCAGGAAGTTCGGGTGCCAAATCTTCCCTTTCTTCAGGGTCATTACCAACAGCTTCGTCATCATCAGTGAATATTTCTTCATGCTCCCAATCATCACCTGAATTAGATGAAAACATATGAGACAAATGTAAACTACCTATGGACTAATATGGATGAAATCAGCTATAAATCCATCAATTGTCTATCATGCAAATGAAAAGTGCGAATTTTTTTCATTTGTGAATTTTTATACCATGAAAGCCTGCATAAGATAATAAAGTACAAGTCAATTTCTTGTACTACTATTATTCATAATTTCATGATTATTTTACTCTGTGTACGTCAAGAAATACAGTAATAGGGAGAACACTATTGTCACATCTACATGCAAACATGCAAAATTTGATAATTGTACCCCAAAAAACTTCATTTTATACATCTTGTCTTAATATTCATGCAAATAAAACTCAGAAGTATCTCACAATTAAAAGGATTGATAATCAAAATCCTCACCCTTCTCAATATCATCATCATCTAAATCAAAATCGTCATTCTTCCCACCCTCTTCATCATCATCACCACCACCACCACCTTTTTTGTTCAATCCAAGCCGCTTCTTCCTGTCGACATCTTCTTCTTCATCCTCCTCCCCTCTATCTGAGACATTTCCTTCACCATCTTCACCAGTTGTTTTCCTACGTCCTTTTCCACCAGCACCACCACTATCCTTGTCATCAAACCCATCCACTCCAAACACTGCAGCTCCATTGTTTGCAGCTTTCATCATCCATCTTTGATATCCATCAGCTGTCTTCCTCCTATTCTTTATCTTCTCTTCTGCCTCCTCCAAAGTAAGTTGCCTGTATTGAGCAACTTTGTTAAAGTTGTACCTGTGAATTAAATAAATCAGAAATCCATTACAATAATAATTTGTAACTTAAAATGTTGAAGACTAAAATTAAAAAAAATCAAGACAATAAAAAGAAAATTCAATTATTTTCAAAATGAAGAGAGCACAACACATAAAGGAAGAATTTCATGGGGGACTGTGCAACATTTGAGAACTATTAGCCGCAAATCCAAAGAAAAACAAGACTGAGCAGCCAAAATTTTTGTGATGGTTCGTGCATACCAAGAGCCAGCAGGAATAGCAGCAAACTCCTTCCCTTGCATCATAAGTAGGTAGTAAGTTGCAGATTGTGCACCTTCCAGATGGCCCTGGTACTGAAACTGGCCTGTTTCATCCTCCAAAAGCCATGGTTTATTCTTGTACTTCTCCTGTTTGACACAGTTTTTTAACAAATGAGGATTTCAAGAAGATGACTGAAAGCTGTATGAAGTACAAGCAGCACATACTGAAATTATGCACATCTTGATCTCATCATCTTTCAGCCTATTCTATAAATCTAGAAGGACGCCTTCCAGCAACAACCCAGTCACAATTAATAACGAGTGTTTATTTCATAATGCATCATGCACTATATGTATAGACTTGCAAAATTTGATGCCAAAAGACGAACAAAAGCAAATATGCATAGCATCCACACCACCTAGAAAGAAAAATGTGTCTCAGATCTAGAAAATCATTGACCTTCACTTGTTAATAAAGGGTAAAAACAAGAGCTGGCTTGTTAAAAAGATTTTCCTGATTCTTACAAACATATTTGAAAAATAAGAGAATATATTTGGTAGATAACACCACATAAAACCCCATTCATGCATAACGCATGATAAAACCAATTCAACCTACAAAAGCCACAAATAAACAGTAAGAGCACGCAAATAAAAAAGAACTCCGTACCCGCAAAGCATCAGTCAGTTGGCGCCCTTGTATCCCATCTTTCTGGAGAGACCATCTGTTTTCAGCATTCTTCTTTTTTGAAAAGCTTGGCAATCCATTAACAAATCTACCAATAAAGTAGTTTTTGTCATTGCTAGAACTTGCCCGGACATTGTATTCCTATCAAGAGACAACGCACACAATTTTCTTTTAATGCCTGGATTACAGAAAAGAAGCAAAAAACAAAATGGAAACCGCGTAATGTAAGAAATTCCTACAAAAAATAAAATTTGTTAAGCGAAATTCAGTGATAGAAATCTTGATTTCTGACCTAATAACAACATCACCAGCATGAAAAGGTTGTCAAAAAACATATGGACCAGCCTTTTATACAAAAGAATTGAGACAGCTCTTTTCTATGTGCATGCGCTTTATAATTTTCTTGACCCAATCATATAAATCCTACAGCAAGCATTTATGCACAAAATCCAAGCGATCCTGAGGCAAAAGCTCTTAGGGGAAGAAATTTGATAAAAAAGAAATTACACAAATTTAAATATTCTATTACAAGCTAAAGATCATGATGTTGAGCCCGAAGCAACTAAGATAATCATGTAGATAAACATACGCACGCGGGAAGAAAGAAAAATTGAGAAACCGAACTCGAATTAACCGAGTGACGGTGGCGCCACACTCATAGCACTTTCTTTGGTTCTCAGCCATGTTTTTCCCGCAGGTCAAGCACAGAGTCATGTGCTTGCAATTGCTTCCATAAAGATCCGTAGTTGATCCACATCCACTACATGAAGGCTTCAACATCAAATCAGAAGACATTTTCCCACCTTCTGACAAAAAAAGATTCGCGGGAATTTTACAGAGGATGTAGTCAGCAGCCAAGCCTAGGGTTTGAGATTTGTCTAAAGTAACTTCGATTGTTATATGTAGAGAGCAGAAAAATCGAAACTAAATGAGGGCTTTTTAGATTTCAGAGTACCTATTTCGAGAGAAGTTGAAAATGTTTTCGATCCCTTACAAAGAGTACAACTATTGTCCTAGAAACGTACATATCGAGGGAGGAACCGGGGGTGAGATCACGTAGGGTTGTCGACGTCCGGCATTTAAAAATAAATAGGATAGTATTGTTTTACATGTCGATCGGTACGTAATTTAAATTTAATAAATATATAATAATATTAATTAATTATTATTATTTTAAATACTTTTATTTTAAAAAATACAAAAAAAAAAAAGAAAAATCTTTACTTGTTTAACTTATTCTTTTATTAAAAATTACATACACATTAATAATTATTTTATGTATAATATCTAAAATACTTTATAATAATTATATTTTATTTAATAAATAAATTAAATATAATAAAACTATATATATGAACTTAATACATAATTATTCATAAGTGATCTCAAATATAATAAAACAATACATATCAACTTTATTAAGTATCATTCTTAATATAATAAAAAGAATTACATAATACAAAATAAATATTTATAAAAATATATTTATTATATAGATATTTTTATATTTATTGATTAAAAAATAATATAAAATATATATTTATTATATAGAAATTTTGATATTTATTGTAACAAAAAATTAATAAAATATTCATTAACGGTATTAGTTATCACCTTTATTATAATAAAAATGATTGTGTTATGTAAAATAATTATTCATAAAAAATATATTTATTATATAAAAATTTTGTTATTTATTAGTATAAAATATTGACAAAAAATATAAATATGTATTTATTATATAGATATTTTGATATTAATTAATTTTAAAAAACTAACAAAAAGAGAAAAAAATCATATTGAGTTTTAAGATATGGGAAGTGAATTGAACTCACACTTATTAAATATGTAATTATTCTGTATGAATTATCACCCTTAATGTAATAAAAAAAATTACGTCATAAAAAATAACTATTCATAAAATATTTTTATTATATAGATATTTTAGTATTTATTGGTGTAAAAAATCTAACAAAATATATAAAATATGTATTTAATGTATAAATATTTTGATATATATTGATATAAAAAAATAAATCTAAGAAAAAAAACCGAGAAAGATAAAAATAAAAATAAAAAGAGGTCAGAGAAGGAAAACCAAAGTCCATTTGAGGTTTTTATATAAGTATAAAATTTGTATTTATTATATAGATATTTTGATATTTATTGGTGTAAAAAACTAAAACAAAGAAAAATTAGCATTGATCAAACCATAACTTTTTATATAAAAATGATTACACTAAATAAAATAACTATTCATAAAAATATATTTATTATATAGATATTTTGTTATTTATTGGTATAAAAAATTAACAAAAATATAAAATATGTATTTATTATATATTTTTTTATATTTATTTATGTAAAAAAAATAAAAAATAAAAAATTTTGATCAACGATTGAGACTTAAGATATCATAAATGAATTGATCAAATACTCATTAAATATGTAATCATTAATTATATAAACTAACGTCCTTAATATAATAAAAATTATTTTATTATACAAAATAACTATTCATATATATATATATATATTATATAAATATTTTGGTATTTATTAGTATAAAAAAATTTAACAAAAATATGTGTTTCAAAGCTTGAATGTTAACTTTTTGCAGGGAAAAGGTTATAACGTAGGATTTGGGACATGCTTAGGGAAGATTGTTCCTTCACGCCCTTAAAGACATTGTTCTTCCTAGTTATCACTGCAAGTAAACCCTTGATCTCATCTCAATATCTTGTAAATTGTTATGTATAAGAATGTTTGTGCTTTTGCCTGTTGATATTTCGTATTGTTGATCCTTTCTTCACTGAAATTGCACCTATTATGAGGTGCACTCTTTAAATAAAGAAATATTCACTGTGAGATCTTCACCAGGTTGCTCAAATCACATTCGTATTGTTCACATTTTGAATCCATGATGGCCATTATATGAGCTTAAGCCCTACTACTGTCGAGGAGAATATTGTACGTTGGTTTTGATTGATGCATAGTCTTGATTCTTGAAAATTATAAATATTTACAATTTCCAATCCTTGAATTTTATATTGGTTAATTTTTTTAAGCATAAATTAACTTACAATAATGTACATTAAGTTTGAAAATATTTGGATTAATTCTATTTTCAGTTCTGCTTAACTATCTTAACTTGAGTTTTTTTTTTAAATAAAATTTACCACTTCACAAAACTATTAATTACAAAAATAAATTTATTATTAAAAAATATTCTATCATAATCATAACATTTCGTATCAAACGTTTTTAATTAGATATTATTTAAATTTAATTTTTATTATTTAAAGTTGTTTAATTATTTTTTCTTTTATCAAGTAAGATAAAATTTCATAGAAAAGAAACAAAAAAGAGTACCACCTAAAACAAAAACAAAGATTTCAAAGGCTGTCCAAGGAGACCATAGTTTAAAATTTCTAGCAAGAAAGTTAGTAGACGATGCATACTAATAGATTCATCCTCGCCGTTGTTACCCAACGTAGAATGAAAGAAAATATACCAAATTTAATAATAGATACAATCAGAACCCACAAAAATAGTTCATGCTCGAACTAAAACGAGAAACAAATAAGAAAGAGAAAATGAAGAGAAAAAACTAATCAAATTAAACCAACTACAACAAAACCCAACAAAATTAACCTAAACACAATGAAACTAATCAAAAGATACCAAGCTTTCATCCTAAACGGAAAATCAAGAGCTTCATCCACTCATCTAAGAGTAGCTATTAAACCTTGACCATTCAGCAGATTGCTGAAGCTAATGACATTTTCAAGCCCCTACTAGATCAAATCTAGAGAGAAATTAAGTAGAAAAAAAGACTAGCATAAGACTGAAAAACTGAGTCTATAAAAAATCAAATTCTCAAAGAATTATTCATAGAAAAATCGAAATTGAAATGAATATGCTCAAATAACCAGTGATTAAAGCTTTGAAGTTATTCTTTGCCTGCTAAATTGTGATCATGGATGTTGAATATGGCATTGTTGTAAAAGTATATGCGAAGGCCATATTTATGAGCGACCTTCCAAATCAAATTAGACTTCTTGCCACCAACTCTAGCGATCCATCTAGCACCAAGCTCAATTGGCACCACTAAAATTCTTCTTTCGATTGTATCTGCTTCAAGAATCACGAGGTCCTCAACACCGCTCTCGACCAAACTTTTGTTGTTGATATACCAGAGACAACTAAGTTATCATTAAAAGACACAATTTTCTTCTACAATAAAGATAGAATAAAGATGGAACTAACAAATATAGAATGATAAAGGTAGAAAAAAATGAATTTACATCTACCCATCCCTCAATTCCGATTCAACAGATCTTATTACCGAGATATGATAACCTTTTTTTAAAGAAGAGGAAAAATAATTGTGTCAAATCCATTTTTTATTTTAGAACCAACAATGATTCTAATAGTATGTGAGTTGGGTTTAGAATGTCGTGAGACGGTTCAATTCCTATCTACCATTAGTGTTAAAGGGAGAAGTGCGTAGAGCCAACCCTAATACGAGAGAATTGGATTGGGCAAACTTATGATGTACCAATTGTTACTTGAATCGTGTTTAAACTAAATTAAAGATAAGGACTCGTATTTTCTCTTCTGTAAATATCATATCCCTCTCGACTAACAAAAAAGATCTTCTACCACTAAAAAAGAAAATATTTTTATATATTATAACGAATTGAATAATAAGAATATAATAATATATTTCATAAATTATTGAAAACCAAGAAGTTTTTGGACTCATATTTTACTTGTTCCTTAGTTTCTAGTCCTAAGCTAATCATAGAAAAACCCATTATATTACAAGTACTATTATAGGTATGCATGAATTTGAATATTAGAGAAATTTGAGAAAATTTATATCGAATAGTATATAATTCTACATATACAAGAAGAAAGACGTGCCGTAATCACACATTTGAGCAAAAGTCTTTGCCTTTCTTTGCCATGTGAATAGAGGGTCAGAACAGGTGCTAACATCGCGTCAATTCAAAGTTTAAAAAAATGTTTTATAAAATTAAAAAAGTTCATTAAACACCTCATGGTTATGTTATAATAGATTCAAACTTTTACCCCAAAAACTAATACTAATCTAATATTAATAGAATTAAAAAAACTATTATTTTTACATACTTTTTTCGATTTCGTTGCTACAACCAAAAAATACTCAACAACAATTAGACGAATAGGGAATGTTGAGGTGAACCAGAAAAATTCTCAACATTGTCACCCTCATATCTATAGGATATAGTTTCCTTAGAAGCAAGGTCATTCCATTTAAGCACAAGATACTACCTAATGTTGGAAGACAAATTGAGTAGTTTTTTTTTTTTTTAAAGTTTCTCATAAATAAGATAAGATTGCATTCTGTTCACGTCCTTCATTTCCTTTTTCTCACATCCAAGAACATGGATAAAGATATCAAAAAAGAAATCGCCTATAATAATGGATTCGTAATTGTATAAATTCTCATTATTTTAACTTTGATAGCATGTAGTCTATAATAGAGGCAGATGTATAGAAAATATGTAGTAAAGGTGGTTGTTCGAACCAGGGTTTGAAACTGAACTTCTCTTCAAGAAGATAGATGAGACTATTTAAGTGTCTATTACGATATAAAAAACAATTAATTTGAAAATGTTATAAGAAATGAAATGTCATAATATTTTTTTTTTACATGTAAAAGTGATAGAATCAAAAAAATAAAGAATAAATTACTAAAAAAATTAATACACAAAATACATATACTAAGAGATAGAAAGTTATTCTACCACTCTTTGTAACTATTAAGATTTTCTCTGTTCTACAACGCTGAAAATAGTTTCTGTCTGGGAAGAAAGAAGAGAAAAGAATTTATTCACGTGTGTAGCGTCGGTTCCACGTGTCGAACCGACGCTATGTTACGTGGATAGCGTCGGTTGACGTGGTGAACCGACGCTACATCCTACGTGGATAGCGTCAGTTTTAAAAAAAACCGACTTTACGTATCAACTTAAATACCTATTTTTATAGTAATGATTGCTAAGTTTTCTTGTAGTGCTTCTTTTTCCTTCAATAAACTTTGAGGGTCTATAACTTAGAGATAATTGAAGCAAGAGATCTTATTAGGAGAGAGTTGCAAGGGTTTAGAGAAGGAATCTATGAGGCTAATGGCTTGATTGTATGTGTCATCGTCCAGAAGCTTGTGTAGTAGCTCAAATGTTTTCAACAAGTAGTTCTCCTCTAGCATAAAGTTCAACACATTGCACAGTGATAACCTCTCAACTTACTTTGAACTATCTTAGGAATATCGAGGAGTTCGACCCAAACCATCAAATTCAATATTATTGAAATATTGTTTTTATTTTTGGAAGTTTTAGGGTATTATCTTATGTAATTTTAAAAAAATAAAAAATAAAAAAAAAATTCGGATCCCAAAATAGTAAAAGCAAAAGAACTGATAATTTCCAAAGAACTACCTTAGGAATATTGTTTTTTTTTTCCTTCTTTTTTTCACCCGTAGATTGCATTTTCCATCTTATTATTAGTGTTGCCAAGCCAGTGGAAACTCATGAATTGAACCACTCTTCTGAGCTTCGATCTGATATTTGGTTGTTACACACCATTCAAGATGACACTAACTAAGAAGCCAATGGAATTAATTTCAAATAAAGAAAACAAAAGGAAAAAGAGCCAATGGCTGTCTTGTTTATCAACCTATATATATATTGTAATATCGTCTGCTTAATTTGTTGTTGTAAATGTCTCAAGGATTTTTGTTTCTGTTCTTTAGTAATATTAATTATGACTATTTTTTCTGCTAACCCATGAGTATTATAATTCACCGAAGCAGTAATCCTGTGTAACATTATATTATATCCATTTATATTATTATTAAGTGAAAATTTTCATTTTGAGGTTCTAGTAGTTTTATTTATTCCATTTATTTATAATTAGTATGGTTTAGTTTTCTTAATTTTATAAAATATGTTAATTATGAACATAAATTATTATTTTAATATATAAATTCAAAAAATATTATTATTTTAGAATAAATTGATTTTACGTGGTGTAAACTTAGAATAAACATATTTAAAAAAATTTAACCATTTGGGTTGCTCTACGTTTACAAGAGGTAATAAATATGAAAAAAAATTAATATTAAAATATTATCTTAATAATGTTATTTGTCCTTGATATTTTTTGAAAAAAAAAGTACTAAAAAGCACTCATTATACTTTTTTTGCTCCCTATTATTAATAAATAAAATAAAAATAATTTAAAAAATTATAAAAAATAATACATTAAAAATTAAAGATAAAAATAATTCTAATAACATTTAATGCACTTTAATTGAACGATATTTAACATTAAAACTATAGTCTATTTAATATAAAATAATATATTAAATTTTTTTAAAATAATAAAATTGTATGAGATGGATATAAAAAATAATATTTTATGATTACAAGTTTTAAATGAGTTATTTTTATTATTTTTTTAAATAATTTTATCACTCGTTATAAATAATATATTCTTTGAATTACTTGTATTGTTCTCAGACTCTATGTTATTATTTTGTTATCATTTTTAACTCATATTCTTTCTTAACTGGAACACATAAAATCTCCAATTTAAGTTATTGAAATAATTTTTTATCAATTTAAACGATAATAATATCTCTAAATTATCTCTATTTATTAAGATTATTATTGAAATTGATAAAAAATATGTAACATTAATTTAAATATAGATATTTCATGTACGGTTGAAAATAAATTTCAAAAAGATACCAAATCGAAAAATAGGATTGTCCAAAGTACCAATTTCCTCTTTTGGGTTTCATATACTTCTTTTATACGTGGAATACAACACAACCATCTGAATGCGCCAAGCGACCTTCCATTATAAGAAGAAGAAAAAAAGGAAGATCGAAACTTTAAGAAACCTTCTAAGTTTTGACGCCTATTTAATCATCAGGATGATTAAATGACATTCACGTTCATTCATTATACAGCAAGTTTATTAAAGAAACCTTCTAAAGTTGCAAAATTTATTCCTATGAAGTTTGAAAATTCACAAATAACAAACCTGGGGCTTGAATCAAAATAAATTATATGGCAAGTAGTAGAGAAGTGTACATTCAAACATCATCAACAGTAGAGGTGACATACAGAGCACAACAAGCCGCGGAAAATGTAAATACAGTTTTTTTTTTTTTGCTAAGAGGACCTTTTATCTCTAACCAGGATCTGAAGCTGCTACCTTCAAATGTAAATACAGGTAAAACAGAAGGAAACACTAACAATTATACCAGAAAATATAAGAACTGAAGGAAAAAAAAAATCTACAGTTGGAGTGCAAGTCAGGGTTTGGAAACCCAGCATGCTGTATATGTTAAGATTTTCTGTTCAATTGTCCAACAAGCTTCCCAAACTCTATGGAAAAAAACAATAACAATTGCATGTTAGTTCAAAGTAGAGTACTTACAATCCCATCCAAGCAGAGTCCTATGAATCACTTATTCTTTTCACGGTGCCGTTCCAGTGTGGCCTCTGCAATCATTGAATTCAATTTCAATAACTTACTTGACAAAGAGATCCTAATCTTTCATGTCATTAGCAAAGTTAGGATTGATCATGCATTGGCATAGTTTACACCATTGCGCTTCCTTTTGTTTGAAGTTGAAAAGAAGCATATTTGAACCCAACTTTTTTTCTGCTTAATCGGCTGTGTTTTGACATCTCTCTTCACAACAAGATCAGCCATGTACTGAACAACTGCCTGTGCTCCCTGCTCAACAATGTGTCTTGGCGGCACTTCAAGAGGATTTTCTTCCACGCGTAGAACACGTAGCTGTTTAAGCATCATAAAAGAGTCAGGAAGAGCCCGAATCTGGTTATTGCTAATATCTAACTCTTCTAGCATCTCAAGATTCCCAATAGACCTTGGGAGATAACGCATATCAGCAAAATTGTTTCCTATATTTATCTTGACAAGTGAGGTAGCAAAACAAAGGCTTTCAGGCACAGCTTCAAGCTCATTAAAGCTTACATTTAGCTCCCTTAACTTCGACAGTGATGCCATAGTTGTGGGAAGCTGTTTGATGTTGTTGTAACGTACTGACAAAATTTCCAAGGTCTCTATCTTTCCAACTGCTTCTGGAAGGGCTTTAAGCCGGTTATAATCTGCACGAATCTCTCTGAGTGAAGAACAATGGCCAATAGTATGCGGCAGTTCTTCAATGTCATTAGTCTCTACACTCAATATCCTCAGGCTAGAAAGGGAACCAATAGACTCTGGAAGCGAAGAGAGCCTATTGGAACTCAAATCCAACTCCTGAAGAAGAACCAATCTGCCAAAAGTAGCAGGCAAGGATGATAATTGGTTTCCTCTGAGGTCTAGAAAGACTAAGCTTAGGAGATTTCCAATTGATTCTGGGAGCTCTGGAATCCTATTGGAATGCAGATCCAATTTAGTGAGAGAGGAAAGGTCTCCAATTGTGTGCGGCAGCGCCATAATCCGGTTCTCCGAAAAATCCAAAGTGATCAAACTCGATAACTTCCCTATTGAATCTGGCAGCCACTCAATTTGGTCCATCAACTTGTTCTGCAGATTAATATCTCGAGTCCCTTTCTTGGCTGAGACTTCAATCAGACTCGCCAGCTTTATCAAACTCAACTTATCACCATCTTGATAACCTACCAAAATAGAAACCAATTATCTTCAAAGATAAACAAAAATTCGGTTAAATTAAACAGAGAAATTAGAACTAACTAAGCAGCTATAGCTTCATTTTCAAAACCATTGCCTTCAAAAACCAAAGACAGGTATGAGATAACAGCTAAATTGGAAAGAACAGAGCAAACCTAAGAATCTTCTAAAGCTTCATTACAACTATCCAATTATATACATAATTTAGTATTAATAATTTTCCGACTTGTTCGCACACCGAACAATCCTTCCATCCTCATCGAATAGAACACATACAACCCAAAAGGAATTTCATCTTAAAAACAAATAAACAAAGCTCAATGGTTGAAATTTTTAAGACTCGTGAAGTAAAATACACACCTGAAGTAGTGGTAGCTTTCAGAGACGGATCCAGAATCTGAGGCTTGGGAGAAATCCCAGATGCAGCTCCAACTCCATCAACGTAAAATGTGGACCTAGTTTTGTTCACATAGGTATCGTCTCTGATGAACAATTCAGAACTCTTTGAATTTTCTTTCTCGAAGTAATGTAAATCTCCAGCAACAACATGGGTTTTCTTAATATTCTGAGAAACCGAAGGCTTAGGAGTAGAGACGACAGGAATAAAACCACTACCGTCAAAAACGGGTTCACGAGAACGGAGATAAGAAGATGAAGAAGAAGACAACGACAGGCAATTTGAAGCTCTCTGAATGAAATCGTCAAACAAAGAGTGGACGTTTTCAAGATCGAGCAATTTTAATGCCTCTCTATTCTGTTCTTTACTATGGAAGTAAACCAAGTTCTTCTCCATCTCTTGTAACACCATAAAAAGTTCTTCGGGCACTTCAGGACTCTTGCTCTGTCTAGTAATAGCTTCCAATCTCGCTTGTTCTTCTTTCTCTACATTCTTTATCAAAGTTTTAGCAGCTTCAATTTCGTCGATTCCAGGTCTGGTGGGTAAAGATCTGTGAATTCTCATAATCTCCCCAACCACTTCATCTACTGATTGCGACGACGGTTCCATTTTCTTCACTCCAATTCAACCCAACAATGGATTCAGTAATAATTTAGCAGAGCAGTAACTAAAATGGGAAAACGACAATGAATTAGTAGTAGCAAGGTGTTCTCTCCACAGCCTCTTTCGTCGTCTCAAAAATCCAGAAACTTCCATGCAATCTGATCAAAACCCAAATAAGAAGACGAACTAAACAATCAATTTTAAATTAACCCAACTGTAAAAGGTTGAAAATTGTCGGTGTATTTTAGAAGGATTAGTGGAGGAAATTGGAAGAGACTTATGAGCGAAAAAGAGGAGAATTGTGTTGTTGGGTGAGAACGTCTGACTGTTTTGACAGGGAGTAGTGGTCTTTATGTGTAAGTTTTGAACAGAGACTGATGTGATGATCTGCTAAATGTTTTGGATTCGATCTTTAGGTGTTAGAAGGAGGATGGAATGGGATGAACCGATACAGTTAGCTATATATCACGGACAGGGTGTACAAATAGTTTTCAATTATTCATTTTTTTTTTCCTCTTGTTTTATTTATTTATTATTAGATCTTATTTTTAATTGAAATAGAATAAGAAGGAAACTTCAGATCGCCACGTAAAGGTAGTGTGTCACATGTAAAATTGTAAATGCTTTTAATCCGAAGCATTGGTAGTGCTGGACAGAAAAATTCAATTCAATTTGGTAATTGATATAATTTGATCTTTAAAAAATTTAGATTTCACAATTTATAAATATAATTTTATGATTAAATTTATTAATAATTAATTTTTACATTTAATAATAATTTTTTTTATTGTTTTAAAATAATAATAATAATAATAATAATATTGTTATTGAAGTAATCATATTTCAAATTAAGTTAAAAGAATCTAATAATATATTTAAGATTAATATATTATTATTTTATTTGTATTAATATAAAATAATTTGGATATAATATAACTTAAGAAAAATATAGTACAATTTTCTTTGTTTAAATTGAGTTGTTTAGTTTATTTATTTAAAAATTATGTTTTTCAGTCATTATATTTAAAAAATATAGTGCAATTTTATTTGTTTAAATTGAGTTGTTTAGTTTATTTATTTAAAAAATATGTTTTTTGGTCATTATATTTAAAAAATATATTTTTAAGTTATTTTTTTTAAATATATTATATAAATATAAAGTTAAGTTTTTATCAAATTTTTCTTTAAATATAACAAAAAAATTTAACAAAATATTTTCATTATTCAAATTTTTTAATAAATCTTTTCATTTAATTTAAATTAAATTTTTATTATTTGATATATAACTTTGGATATTAGAAAATGAAAATTTTGTTTAAAATTTATTGAAATTACTTTAATTTTGAATGAATTTTTCTTAAAAGTTTAAGTAATTTTTTAAATAAATATTAATTTTTTACTTATATTTTTATAAAAAAATATAAACATAAATATAATACACATGTTATTTTATTATATTTAATAAAAAATAGGATGAAAATTTAATTTTTCCTTTATTTGATGTACTTTTACTAAATAAATAGATAAACTTAAAGATATATTTTTTTAAATAAAGAGATTAAACAAAACATTTGTTATGAGATCTCTTAAAAAATTATTTTATAATTTATTTATATTAATAAATTTTTTAACTTTTTTAATATTGTAAAACATTTTAAAACATGATTATATTTCTAAATATTAATTATGTATATAAATTTAATAATTTTTTATATTTTAATAAAATTTAATTAGTAATTATAAAATTTAAAGATTTTGTACCTCAATTAATATTTCATCTATTTAGTTTAGAAAAAGTATAGTATAATATTTTTAGGTTGAATATTATTACTATTTGTTCGTTTAAATAATAAGTAGCATTATTTAATGTTTTTAGTTTTGAAAAAAATATGAATTAAAAATAAAGTATATTATATTAATAAAAAAATTATTAAAATAATATACTTTATTTTTAATTCATATTTTGTTAATTTATTAATTTAATAAATTAAATAATATTAATAATCTAATATAAATATCTTTACCGTCACTGCTCTTTAATTTAATAATAATAAATCACTTATTTTATATATATACCCCATGCTTAGGTGGTGTTACGTGAAACATGTTAATATGTGACGGCGCATCACGTCTCCTTTTCATTGGAGTAATTCAATTTTATGAATAGAGAAATACTATTACTCAGTTAATTAATAAAAGTAATAATTACTTTATAAAATACATACCTATCATATTAGTTATCAAATCGGATAATCTTAAAATTTTATATTTATTTTAAAAATAATATTTAAATTTTATATATTTTTTAATAATTTAATGTTATTATTATAAAATGATTAATAAATACTTTTTATGTTTTTATTTATTTATTTTTCTTTTATTTTATTTAAATTATAATAATTTCAATCTAATATAATTTAAAAAATTAAAGAAAATTATAATTATATAAAATTTAAATATTATTTTTTAAATAATTAAAAAACTTAAAAGGTATTTTTTTCAAATTATAATTGTAACATATTTTATTGGTATACACAACCATCAACTGTTAAATTTGTGCGATTTTTAAACATAACTCCACTATTAAATTAATAAAATATTCTTTATTACAACTTCTTCGATTGATCAGATTACACAGTATATAGTATTATTGATTCTCTATTAACATATGGTGTATAATTTATTGATGTCTCATCTCTCAAACTTAACATTTAACTTAATAATAAATACATTAACAAACACATATATTACTACTCATTAAATTATATGAACCTATAAATATTTATGTAACATTTCTCGAAATAAAATTCTCTCTTGCTTCCAAATGACACTGCTGCAGTGCTGTAATTTATAATTCCGGTAATATATTGATTGAGAAAAGTGTTATAGAGATCAAATTATTTATTTCATTTTATCATTTTTGGATTAGAATAATGTTATTTAATTTTTTAATTTTAAAAAATATATTATTTTAATTTTTATATTAAAATATTACTTAAAAAATATTTTTATAAAAAATTATTAAAATAATAAGTTATTTCTTAATTTTTTACTTTTTAAAAAAAATAATAAATTAAATTATCACTTGTAATTTAAAATACTTAAATGATATTAATAAACTAATAGAATCACAACTATAATCAGATTCCTAAAATAACAAATGACAAAAACTAATCAAAATTTAATAAATATTAAAAAATAACAAATATTAATATATCATTCAATACGATGTATGGTTCTTTTGAGTTATGAATTATGACCACCCAATCACCTCTAGGGTTGGGCACGGGACGGGTAAAGACGGTTATTTTATAATTTTCTTTGAATTAAATTATAAAATTTGTATTTAAAATTGTCTAAACTGTTACGATTTTGGGACGATTTTTTATTCGCGAGTAATGGTTTGGATCAATTATTACAAATTTTTTGAAAAAAAAAACGATTTTCAAATAGAACACTAATATGTAGTTATACACAGAAGAAAAAAGGTGAATATGAAAATTGAAAAGCTTCTCTACGCGTGCACACACAAAGAGATAACCACTATATCAGATTTTGCTTCATCAATATAGTCTCTTAAATTCTGAGTTTGTGTAGGTTCCTATACAAATAATTGATTAAAGTTTGTCATCAAGATTTAGCAAAACACATATGACACTAATATATACAAAGAAGAAAAAGGTGGATATGAAAATTAAAGTCTTCTCTGAACATAGACACACAGAGACAGAGACAAAGACAGAAAATTAATCTGAGAAGTGAGAACCCCAACCTTACAAAGACAGAGAAAATTAATCTGAGAAGTGAGAATCCCAACCTTACACTAATCTGCTTGATAACCTTAAAAGCATCGGGCAGTAGAGGGAACAAAGATGTATTTATGAAGATGAGAGATGGAAGAGCAAGAGACGCAGACGGTAAACGCAGAGACAAGAATGGCGAGCTGACGACACATGTAGAGCAGCAGAACGCAGAGTAGATACGAGAGTGGTAGAGCGAAGATGAGAGCGGTAGAGCTGATACGAGAACGACAGAGCTGATACGAGAGTGGTAGAGTCGAGACGAGAGTGACTCAAGCACTCAGTCGAAACGAGAGCAGTAGAGCAAAGACGAGAGCAGTAGAGCTGATACGATAATGGTAGAGCCGAGACGAGAGGAGTAGAGCCGAGACGAGAGTGACTCAGGCACTCAATCGAGACGAGAGCAATAGATTTCTGATTTTTGAGTCTAATTTCTGATAGTTTTGTAACTTTTGTTTATATACTACATAACAATAAAACTTAATTAATAAAATAATATATAATTTAATTTAATAAATATAATTAATTTTAGGTATAGTTATCAATATAATCGTAATCGAAATCGAACCGAACATGTTGCTTCATGTTCGATTTTTACCCAAAATCAAAACAATTCTCAAAATTTATCAATTAAAAATCAAACATGTGGTTTTTTTATTCATTTTTAATCACCTCCTGTAAAAAGTTAATAATTTCTCAACAAAAAAATTAGACCTTGAATGTTTTCCTTAAACCAAAATGTAAAATACTTAATCATTATAATTTAATAATTTAATTATTTAATTATTTAATTATTTAATTATTTTTATAAAAATTTAATACTTTTGTCATAAAAAAGTAATAATTTAAGATAAATGATTAAATTTTAAAAATATTTTATTTTTTATTAATATTATAATAATTGTTATTTATAATATATAAAAATAATTGAAAAATATGAGAAATAAATAAATTATTTCAAATCGACTAAATCAATTGCTTCAAACCAATACGGAGTTCATTAAAAAAGAATAATTTTGATCGATTATGATTTAAAAAAATTATATATTGAAACTAATACATCAGTTTCGGTCTTACCATGAGAAAACATTTTGTAACCAAATCAATTACTTGTTAATTATTAAATTAATATAAAATTATAAATTATATATTATATTTAAAATTATTAAAGTAAAATAAATTTTTAAAAATTATTATATACAAAAATTATTATAAATTATATATTATATTTAAAATTTGTTGTTATTAATATAAAAATTTAATTATAATTAAATATATTTTTAAATTTTAAAAATTATTTATTAATTTAAATTTTTATATCTTTAAATAATTTTGTTTAAATATTATTATGAATTATCAATATTAAGATTTAATTATGACTTGATTATTATCAAACACACAGTGTTCTCGATTTGTGTCCATTAATGCTTCTCACGTGTTCCTGTCCAGGCCTCTTATGATTTTGGTCGCTCACCCAATCACATCCTAATACATGCTACACATGAATCATTACCAACCTTATCTAAACCAAAATTATTCATCGAGAAGTAATGATTTGGTAATTTCAATTAATTTTATTTTCGATTATTTTTTTTAAAAAAATAATTAATGTATTTCATTTATCTTATAATATCGCATATAGTGATCCAAAATTGATGTATAATTTCTCCATGTTCTCTCTCTCTCTCGCAATGTATGTTATTATCACGCAATTATTAACGATTGAAACATATTTTTTGTGATTTGTATATAAATACGGAAGAATAATAATATTATCATTGATATAAATTATTATTAAGATAAGAATACGTTATAATATAAATTATTATTATTATAATAATTTTATCTAATAATAATATTAAAATTTATTTAATATAAAAATAAAAGACACATTTTATGTACGTAATATAATATCATTATCTTTATTATTATCACAAAAATATTATACTAATTATAATTTTATTCAATAATAATAAAATTAATATTAAATATAGAATAAATATTACCATTAAATAGGAATAACATGAAAAAAATATAATTTATTTTGATTGAAATATATAATTTTATCTAGATTTAAACAAACAAATAAATTAAATGATGATTTGAACCTTAAAAAAAGTCACTTTATCACTCAATTATATAAATTTTACTTAGTAAAAATTCAAAAAATAAATTTTATTTCTTTTTGAAAGATATGTCGACTCAATTTAGTAAAAAGAAAATATAAATCAGTTATATTTAACTAAATAAATTTTACTTTAATCTATAGTATGTTTGAAACTAGTTGAAATCTACATATTCGTACATATAGAGAGAATTTTATTTCATCTATTAAAATATGTTATAATATTTTAACTTAATTTAATAAAAAAAATTCAAATTATTTATTTTTAACTAAATAAATTTTACTTTAACTTGTGATATGTTTAAACGTAATTAAAATCCATAATATTCATATATATAAAATCATTTGTTAATATCGTGGATTTCAATCAAGTTTAAACGTGATAATTAATAGGTAGTTAATAAATTTTAATTATCTATTAATTAAATCTAATATCAAATAATTAATATTAATTATATATTTTTTAAGTTATTAAGGAAAAAATAACTAACATGTATTATTTTAAAAAATAATTATATATATATATATATATATTTGTTATCATGGCATATCGTTTGAAGCTAATTAAAAGGAGAATCGGTTTCAATCACCAAAACTAACTGCGATTAGAATATAAATATTGTGTACCACATGTATTACATTATTGGTATGATTGATCATCAATCACATTTATTAGGAAATTAGTTTATATTGTTAGTATGTATTAATCATTTTGGTTTTTAATTAAAAAAAAATTGTATTACATTTGGGTATTATCTGTCATTTTCTTAATTTGATACGATCAAAACATAAAATTCCTTGCTGACATAGAAGGAGGAGAGTAAAAAACAAAAAGAAAAGTACTCCACATAGAATAGAAAGGAGGCTTATAAAGAAAGGGTCAAACCTATGTTCAAATTTCAAAGTAATAATCAAATCAATTGGATAATTGATAAATAGTATATACAAGTTACAACTGATCCAGGCTATATCCAAAAATATATTTTGAATTTTTTGTCATAATTAATTAATTCGGACTTCATTGGTTTAATGTTCTGTTCACAGTTTCCACTTCCTTTCCCTAGTCAAAAGCTAGTTCTCTCTCACCTTCTTTCTTTCTTTCTTTCTTTTTTTCCTTTGGCAGCGTTTCATCACTTGTACGTATTGTGACAAACATTCCATGAAGCTGATTTTGGAATATAATTTTGAGTAGAAGAAGGGTGAATTTGATCAAATTATGTTCAAAGAAAGAAAAAATATCAAAATATTTTTAGTTTTTAATAAATATTACACAAACTCACAAACATCCTTCTATAAATAAATGTTATATCATTATTGATTTTATAGTCATTATTTTTTATTATTACAAATAAAAATGATATCCCAATAAAAATTAAAAATAAATAAATAAAATAAAAAAATTAATCATTTATATTTATAGTTTTACTTTCAAAACAAAAGTAAAAATAACTACAAAAGGTAATAAAAAAATTAACATACTCTTCTTGACATAACTAAAAGACCTATCGTGGCACCCATTTTTTTAACAGAAACAAATCTTAGCTCATAATAAAGTGCACTTAATTTTCTATTTTTTTTATTATTTTAAGAAATTATATTAAATAACATCTAATAATATTAAAAGATATTATATTAGATATAATTCAACATTAAATAAATATAAATAAAATAAACTTAATTTAAACCGTGTATAACTAACGTGTGTATATATATATTCAATGTGAAATATTTTTACTAGAATTTTTAAGTGTAGTAAAAGTTCAACAACAAGAATGAATTATTTGCCAAAATTTAAATAATGACACATACAATAATATGTAGGTGATGTTTAGTTGCTATGAATTAGATTACGAATAAAATTATTTTCAAATATTTTTATGTTTGATTGTGTTATAGATTAGAAATGAAATGTAAATAATTCCTAAAGAAAATTGAATTGTTATTCTACCATATTCTAATGCAATTGTTATTCTATTTTCATACCCATTGTATACAAAATTATTCTAATTTTACCATTAAATCTTAAATTTTAAACCTTAAACACCTCTAAACTCTTGTACCTTGAAATCTAAAACCCAAAATCCCATAAATCCAAAAAACACAAAATAACTCAAAACCTTAAACCCTAAATCCCAACTCACAAATCCAAACCCAAAAATCAAAATCTCAAAATCTCAAAATCTTAAATATTAAATTCTTTTTTCAATTTTAATTATGTGATATTCGATGTTGATATAGTGGATCAACAATAGGATTTAATTATCATATATTAATGTTTAGATGTTATTTTGCAAATAACATGGAAATTTCTTTTTTTAAGATTAAAAAATATTTTTAAGTAATAATTATTTAAAAAATAATAATTTTTAATAATATATTATGTGGCAGAAAAAATAATAATAAAACGACATCATTTAAACTTTATTAAATATAAATATATTAAGATAATATATAATATTTTTCATTTCAATTCAATTATATCTAAACATTAGGATAATGATTTTTTACGTGATTTTAGTAAAAAAAAAAAGAAAAAAAAAGAAGAAAGACATTTAGTTCACAAAATATAAAGAAATAGTAATGGAATTGTGAATCGAATAATATTAGTGGGTTCCTATCAAATATCAAGCCTATATGTTACAGGGGAAGGGGGGTTTCCTTATTCCTTGCCCCATGTCAATGATGCAATTAGCTGCAATACTCCACCTCCACCTTAATGCATAATCTTTTTGTTAATCAAATCAAGATTTTGAGGATTATTTTGAATGCTCTACTAACATAAGCAATTATAATAGAAATGTTTTTTTTAAGTATTTATTATTAGAAGTGTTTTTATACATAAATAAATACACGTTTTACAAAAAGATGCTCAAAACACTTTTGTTTTCCTAAAAAAACATCATTTGACAAAATTATCGTAAAAGTGCTTTTGTTATAATTACTTAAAAAACCTTCAAAAATTTGTAATAATAGTTCAATAAATTAATAAATAGATTTATGCAATTTGATAACACATAATTAATTATATTAGTGGGTTCCTATAAGAAGCTTTTTTATTATTATAATTAAGGGGGTTGTTTCTAAATAAAGACACTTCAAATTTGATTCGGTACCTTAAAAGCATCATCGGAAAAAGGCATCCTATAATTTCAGAAAAATTAGAATATTGATTTTATATCTTTCAACAATAAAGCTTTAATAATATAATTTTAAATAATATATTTTAAAATTAAAATGCATTTTCTTTTAAAATTATGAAATTAAAATATTAATTAAAAATAATAAAACTAAAATATTTATTCCCTAAAAATTACCCTAACCTTAATGTATATATGGGTATTCTTTTAAGTTATATGCTATTAAAAAATTATGTTCTATCAAATTAAATAAGATATTTTTTAAAAATTTAATAAATAAATAAAAATAATAATGAAAAAAATTAACGGTTCAAATGAATACCAATAACCAAATTGTAATATTAAAACGAAATAATTTAATAACATGAGAAATAAAAAATATCAATATATTAATTAATACATTGAACACGATACAATTATAATTCTATTAGTTCAAATTTATTATTTATTTTTATGTGTTAATAAATTATTATTATTACAAATCATTTGTGGTTAGTTTTTTTAATAAAATGACATAAAAATTTAAAATATTAATATAACATTTTTTATTAATAATTTTATGTAATAATAATAACATTAAATTATAATTAATTATAAGAGTAAAAATTCAATCATATACTTTTATCACGTTCATTGTAAATAAATATTATTTTATTTATTAAAACTTTATTATATTACAAAATAAGCGGCGTACCACTAATTTTTTGTATTTTATATGACCTTTAATCCTAATTTTTTTTATTATCTTTTCCTCTTTCTTTTTGTATTTGGCATGACCTTTAATCCTAATTTTTTTTTATAATATTTTCCTCTTTCTTAAATTTTCACAACAACCCCTCTCTAATTTTTCTCATGATCAATTTTGACTAAAAAGAAATAAATACTATTCAAAATAATTAAAAATAATATCAATATTTGAACCAAAATACTAACGATATATTTAGCCAATAAATTAAATATAATTGTATAAATTAAACTGTATTAAATTATATTATAATTAATCTGTACAGTGTTTGGTGACAAAATGTATCATATAGTCGGATAAAATTGATTATAAATATTTTAATAAAATAATTTATTCTAAAATTTATCTAAATTAATATTTAATTTATTTTTATTTTTATTATATTTTAAAATAAAATATATATATTATTTTTAATTTGAGATGAAAGAAAAATATCAAGACACATAATTTTATAATTAAAAATTCAGACACATTTAAGTGTCGAGTACAGTTTAGAATTACACTTTCTAATCATACTAAATTTCTACGTAATTGTACTAATTTTATATTATATGATACGTTTTGAATGTTTATAAATTACATACTTAATTAACCTAAAATGGATGAATAAATTATTTTTAATTTTTATCAATTTATAATCTAATAACCTAAACAAAATGACCAGGCATGCAATCGGGTATAAGATTAGAGTGCGAAAATAAAAGAATAACACACGATATTTTTAGGTGAAAACAACCTAAGCCATAACCATTAACTAAGAGGAAAACCACTGATCCACTAGACCACATAACTTTTCATTATGAAAACCAAATGTTCAAGTACAAACTCAGTCTTATGCTACCCTCCCTAGGATAATGCCCCAATGTACTTTACTTACGAACCCTTACTCTGTTTTCATAGTTTCTAATATTAGAGTGAGCAATTTCTAGACTAATGTTCCAATAAGCCACTCGCCAATCAAAGACATTCACGAATTAATTGCAGAAAGATTAGTACAAAAATACAAGTACCCGTGTGTGTTCTATAACGTATTTAATAATGAATAATCATAACTAGATTATATAAAACATATGTCACTTAAATCAAATCAATTAGCAATTTTAGAGCAAAAAGATTAAGCACAAGTTCAATAAAAATAACTCATTTGAAATTCATAATTAAATCCAAATAATTATGATATGACACACACAATTATTTGATCTAACAATTCAAGAACAAGAATAAAGAAAAAGCTATAAGAAGATATGATCAAAATATCATAAACTAATTATACTTATTAATCAATGAAACACAACCACCAATGTTTGATAGATTAAGCAAATAAAGAAGCTTAAATAATTATGATCTTATACTTGCAACTCAAGAGAGAGAGAAAGAAGAAAAAAAATATTTTTATGTGGTTGCTTGAAATAATGAGGAATGTGTTTTATTTATAGGAAAAATTAAAACTCTTAATCCTATGTAATTGATAAATATCTTTTCTATTACAAATAGAATTAGTAATACTTATTAATCAAGAAAACTCCTATTTAAATAAGAGTTTTTTTAAAGTAGACTCATTAATCAATAAGACTCTTATTTAAAAAATAATTCTTTTAAAATAGATTCATTAATCAATAACACTCCTATTTTAAGTAAACTCATTAATCAAGAAGATTTCTATATAAAGAAGAGTTATTTTAAAGTATATTTAAGGTTAAGATTTATCTTATAATTTAGGCGATATCTTATATAATATTTTAGCATATATATTATTTTATATTTTAGCATAAATATTTTAGCTGTAAAAATAATTCTAGATTTATGAATATATGCTACTAAATGCATGAATGCAATTTTATATGTTATAGTTATAACAGATATACCTAATGTAAGATTATTTAAAATTTTGCTATTTTTTTTACTTTGCTTGATAGACTTGATAGCGAGCTTAAAAACAAGTTTATATATATTTTTTATCCACGAAAATAACCAACACTTATAATCCTTACAAACTCCCCCTTTGACATTTTCGTGTAAAACCTCTTTCTCACTATGATTTGATGAATCCATCTTCAATGCAACTTGATAAGCTTATAAGTAACTGAAACGACATAAACAAAACATACAATAACTTGGCTTGAAAACCTCATTGTTCACTAGTTCAGTTTACATATAAATAAACAAAGTGTAAAGAATAATCATGTAGTACATGTATTCATACCAATCAAGCTTAACATAAGACAAAATAATGAAAAGAATTATTATCCTAAATATGTTCTCCCCCTATATGCATAACAAAATAAATCATGAAAGTGAAATACACTCTTTCCTTTTTGACATATGATAATGACAAAGCATTGAACAAAGTAATGGAGTTAAATTCCCCCTAAAGATAGAGCAATGTAAAAGTAGATTAATGCAAAAGTGCAATGTGGTTCAAACTCTCCATAGTTCTATGACTGTCTAACTTAAAAACCAATTAAATAGTTAATAAATAAGAAGAAGATGTAAATGAGTAAAAATCTATTTTTTTAAACTTTCATAAATAACCACATAAGGTATTAAACTTATTTAATCACAAACGAGCACACATTATTATAATTTCTATTCATCATTGAGTATGATGTAACATGCATAGATGGATGATACTTATAGGTCATATTACATGAAACATGAAAAAAATTATTAAGTTCAGGAGCATTAATCAAAAATCTACATTTTGGTCTTATATGACCTTTCCTACCACAATGATGACAAACATGCACAAACTTAACAACTTTTTCTACCATGGGTATAATAATTCTTTGTACATAAGTAGTAACAGTAAGAGTAGAGTTTAAAGGCCTTACAAATGTGGTCCTTGATGTTAAAGGTGTTGAGTGTTCATCTATGTATCCAATACATCTCTTATTTCTATGTGCATGGCTTTCCATAGTCTAGGATTTTGGTCAATTTTTCAACACTTATGGTCAAATTCCTCACCGTTTCTTTAGCAATACTAAGTTCTTACCTAAGTTTTTGCCTAAGTTTTTTGTTTTCCTGATTAGTTTCTACGAGACTCAGATTCAGAGCATTAATATGTTCATATAATTCTTTTTTATCTTTCTCTAAGCTAGAGGAATTTATTTTGTGAACATTAATGATATCATTAAGTTTAGTTACTTCAATAAGTAGTTTATCTCTCTTTCCTAGAACCTAGACAATCTATGAATAGTTTATCGTAATTCGATACATTATACTTAGACAGTAAGAAAGAAGAGTTTACTTCCTCATTTTCTTCATCCAAGTTAGAGTCGAAGTCATTGTGGTGTGCTTTGGTAGTTGTGGTAAAGGTAAAATAGTTAGTGTCATCATCCTCTAAGTTACTAGCATTATCCTACTCACGTTTTACGTCACTGAGTGTAGCATTAAAGGTTTTTCTAACTTTCTTTTTATTGTTTGCACATTCTGCTAAAATATGACCAAAGCCCCCACAAGTAAAGCATTGAGGACTAGTGGGCTTAGTTTTCTTACCATCAAGGCTAGGAGGCTTGATTTCCCTTAACTTTTGGTTCTTCGAACGACTGGATTGTCTCTTGTTAGATTGATTATTCTATTGACCCTTCTTCTTCACGAACTTCTTAAATTTTTGTGCTAACAAGACTAGTGACTCATAATTCATATTTTCATTACTATCAAAGATGTCCCTTTTGGAGCTTTTGAATGCCAAATTCTTGTTATTCTTGGGTGGATCAAGAGTAAGCTCATAGGTTTGTATTAACCCAAAAATTCATCAATGTTTAGCATGTCCATATTCTTGATTTCCTCTATCGTTGTAACTTTCATCTTGTAGTCTACTGTTAAGAAGCTTGAGAGTTTGCGTACTTATATAGGTTGTAAAATTTTCTTAACAATGTTAGAACAAGCATTATTGATATCACAAAAACAAGCATATAATTGACCAAAAGTTTCAATGTTGCTCATTTTAATGGAATCAAATTGAGATGTTAGCAATCTCAATTTTGTTTGTTTCACTTGGGAAGTTTCCTCGTGAGTAAGAACAAGTACATTCCATGCATTTTTAGTAGTCTTACAGTCGAAGATGCGACAAAATTCATCCCACTAGCCCATTCATCTAAGGACTTTTTCCTATATCTTACACAATCTAAATCTAAGAGACCGTATCTATATTGGGATACTACCTCTAATTTTCCAATGCAACCATTCTTCCATTTTGGGTAGTTGTCTTCTTCTATTGGAAGTGTTAGGATCTCTTGACCTTTATCTATTTCTTTCTTCCTTATGTGGGTAAGATGTTTCTTTTTTTGTAATGAAATTTGTTTTATATGACCTTTTGGGGTCATGATTTCTGGTTTAGAATAAGTCTCATTAATTATTGTTATATCATCTTCCTCTTTATTTGTACAAAGTTTGTTATCATAATGTTCTTCTAATTTTTTATTAGTTAGCGTTAACAAATTAATTAATTTTTTTATATCCCTATTTTTGGGATTCATGAATTATTATTCTAATTCTTTTCTATACTCCATTAAATTGAAATTATATCTTTTTTGTTAGATTTTTCTTCTCTCATTTCCAGGTATCAGTGTGTCTAATCTCCTAAATGTTTATACTTTTAATCATTATAAGGAATCATATTTATGACTTATATCATTATTTCTATGTATGTTATATACATTTTTTCTTAATTCTGTAAATTTAATATGTATGTCTTGTTGTAATTTATTATAACTATATTTCTTAATTTTTTTAATAATTCTTTTTGTGTTTTGGTTATACTTTGTAGATATTTCATGTTTAATTCTTTGACTAAGTTCATTTCTTCTATTAAAAGTCTTAAATCTTATATTAATGTTGTTTGATTTTTTGCTATACATATTAGGTTCTCATCTATTTTTACCTGTATATTTTTTAATTTGTTTTTAAAAATTATTGTCTTCCTAATATGACATCATGAACTAATACTTTCATTACTTGAACTTCATCTTTTAATTTAGTTTTTTTCTTTATGATCTATAAAAATAAATCTTAATATATCATTATTTTTTCTTCCTAGTATTAGAGGTTTTTCTTGATATTTAAGTGTCATTCCTCCGGTATTTCAAAATGCATTAGTATTTTTGGTTTGATTATTTATCCAAGTTTTTGAAAAATTTTAACTATTTTTATAAATTCATTTTGTCCATATATTGAATTATTATGACAGTTTGTTAATAAATACCTTATTACGTAATGTATTAAAAATAGATGATTTTTTTTATTTTATTAAATATTCCCTTTCAAATTCATAAGCTAACACTTGGTTTAAGTTTTTATGATGAATATTAATAGAAAGCCTAAGATATGTTGTAAATTTTAGTTTCTAGTATCATAAATTAACATAATTCATTTCTAATAAATCATCTTTTTTATTTATTATTTTATTATCTAGTAATGTTATTTTATGTGTATATTTATTTATTCTATAAAATGAGATTGTACTAATATTTAGATTCATCTTAAATGAATGTATTAAATTTTTTTTTATCCTAAATTTTGGATAATTTATTTATTATAGTTTCTTTGTCAATTCATAGTATATTATACATTCTTTTAGCATTTGTGATATTATTACTCATTTCTTTATTATTTATTACATAATAAATTATCTTTTTTTAGAAATAATTTTCTTAAAGATAAAAATTTTACTTTTTGAATTTTTTCAAATTTATTTTACTAATTATCATTTTTTATGGAGAAAAAAACTTGATATATCTTCTATTTTTAATTCTATTATTTCTTGATTTATTATTATTTTTTAGTTTTTATTATTTCTTTTTTTATTTTTATTTATGAAATATTACAATTTAATTCTGTTAGATTTAACTTCCGTTATGTTTAAAGGATAATTGTAAATTTTTTAAATTCTTAAAAATATTTTTAAAAATATCTCAAAATTTAGAGATATTTTTGATGTTGTTATGACTACCATCGGTTAAAATTAAATGTTAAGAAAAATTCAACAGCACATAAATAACAGTGAGAAATGCAGTGTTATTTGTCTTAAAAATATCAAAAATTTGTGTATAAAAACTCTGAATTCAAGTTTTCACTCAACGGACCTCAGTTCTCTCGATCAATCACTTTATAACACGTAGCTGAGATAAAAATTGTAATTCTTAAGAAGACCAATTTGGCTTTATCTGCATTCCACCAGCATACCTATTTTTTATTAATTATCATAGAAGAGTCCCACTATGAATCAAGTAGAACACACGTCAATTAATAATGCATTTAGTTTAGTTTATTTTTGATGGGTGAATAAGTAGGGATGTAAAGAATTCTTCACATGAGGAAAAAAAAAACATCCTAGTGGTAACTAAATTTATATGTTCATACACATCTCTATATTTTCAACTAATATATTTTAGTATTCTTACTTTAAATATTTAAGACATCGTGAAAAAAAAGTCTCTAAAATTATGTCTTTAGAACACTTTAACCCCTAAAATTTAATAAGATGGGATACTTTAAAGACTCAAGTATATTTAGTTAAAAATTTAGGGACTAAAATATTAAAAAGACACAAGTTTAATAAACTTAGTACCAAAATATACACCTCTCTCAACTGTTAGTTTCTTCTGGTCATCAACAGCCTTATATAACAAGTCTGGCAGCTAATTTTATAAGGTCTCTAGAAGAATACTGATACTACAGGGGACCAATTTTCACCTTTTCCTTTGCTATTCTTCTTCTACTTTTCCCAGTTAAAAATTTCCTCACCAACTAAATTCTAGTTTCATACTAACTTTTAGGTCTCGACCCAAAATAAAAAATAAAAAATAAATAAGAAGGGTAAAGGACATTATTTTAAAACTTTGAATCCATGAGTAGGTTCCATATATGCAACAAAGTCTGCAGTCTGCACAGCTTTATTTAAAAGTATAAACAAAAAATCAACTTTTTATTTCACTAGACACACAATGCAGTACAACACAAACACTGCAAATGAACCAATAAGGTCCAGGGGTAAAAGAAACGGATACAGATGAGCAACAGACTAAACTACACTCCAAAATAGATTTTATTTAAAAAATTGTACACCTAAATCCCACAGGAAAAGTTTTGACACAATAATATTAGAACTGAGCAAGAGAGAACAGGTTGGTTCAATATGATCCTGTCCTAAATGCTTGAAATCTCACTCTCCCTCACTGAGGATCGGAACAATGAGTGGTTTCATCTGTGCAAGGTACACAATTGCCCACCTAATACACAATAAAGTAGCACAATAAGAGTTTGGTATACTAACTTAAGCAGGTTTACCCAAAAGAATACTTGCACAGGTTGAGAAAGACATTGTGGGTCAATGTCATAAATCTTTTATATTAAGAGTTTCTTGTTTGAAGAATCGGAGCAGTATATGATCCAAATCCAATTAATGATTCAAGAGATCATAAAGCAGATAAGAAATATTGAAAGCTACACATACATTTTCATAGATCAATCAAACCAATGAATTGAGTACTATCTTCTAGCATTTAGATTGTTTGGAAACAAGGATTGGAAACGTTCAGATGCACAAATATACAAAGAATTTCCTCGACAACAAAAAGCAATCTAGCTAAACAAAGAGCAAAGATAGAGACTTACATCATCCAACTGCATACTACTGCAGTGAAAACCAATGTTAAGTGAAACCTGCAGAACAATAGAATCATATAAGAACTTTGCAGATCTGAGAGATCACTGACAACATTGGGTTCTGAAGAATTGACATACTCAATCATCCAAATAACCATTGACTTAACAGAACTATACTAACAACTAATAGGCATTGGGCACACCTCATCCATGCTGCTGTCAACACCAGATATCAATATGATAAGTTTATAACATTAGGGATACTCTAAATTAATTGCGTTTAAAAAAGCACTATTGAAGAGCGCCTATAACTGATGGAACAATCAATATTGATGTGAAGTGGGCATTGAAGTGATAGGAGTTTGAACACAATGTGAAGTGTGTGAATGTGTGCATGCATAATTGTTTATTCATGACTGGTTGTGCTCCTTCTTTGTCAACATTGATCAATACCAACTATATGCAAATTATGATGGTATTCATTCATACACATTGGCACCAGCCCATAGTTCCAATAAGCCGCTTTAGATGTCCAATAACATCGGGATTGTTTTCAAACCCATAAAATGGAGGTGTTATTCTTTACATTTGGAGTATACTTCTGCTCTTTCTCTCTACCTCTTATTGGGTATTTACTTTTTCAAAGAAAAAATTGCACTGCTCTTGAATTTCATTAACTGAAGTTAAAAATCGGATGATAAAGATTACTTAAGCATTAATCATTTGGCATTTGTTAATCGGTAATCTGGTTAAGAAGACAATAAAGAATTCTTATAACAGCTCGTAAAAGAATTAAATAACAACGAAATCATACTATCACATCAAAATTCAAAAGCATTACGATTGTCAATTATTATTATTTTATTTTGGAGATAAGGGATTGATAGAAAATCAAATAAAGCAGTAGAGAGGAAAAGACATACAAATTAGAAGAAGGGCCACTATTGAAGCAGATTCTGACAAAAAGAGAAGCAATCACGCCCACCACCGCATATATTAGGGTTGTCACTACGAAAGCCATCACGCTTGCAACCTTTTCTTCAAGAAATAGAATGCAGAAACGAGAAAACAATATCAGTTGATATCCGTTTAAAAATAAAAGAAAAGAAAATCAGCTGATTTACAAATTCAAATTTCCAAAGATCAGAACTCCTATTGGTTGGAAGTAGAAGATAAGCTGAATCTGGGTTTAGTCCGAAATTGTAAATTAACAGGAAAACAGGCGATAAGCCGATGAATGAGAAACGGAACTTACCTCAACCTTAAAGCTCAAGGCTCTTCGACTTAAATTGATTGGTCGGTTATGTGCCTGAAGGCGAAAAACAGTTTGTTATGTAAGTTAACAATTAAATTAGTGTAGTACCCTTTAGCCACTCATATTTCGCCACATCTACAAGGCCACGAGCTTAAATATATTGGGAAATAAAAAAAATAACACTCATATAATTTATAACATTCCTATTAATTACATTTAACGTATTTAATTACTTTAAATATTAAACGAATTTAAATATTTATAAAAAAATGTAATTATTTTGAATTGAAAACGTATTTTCAGGATAGTAAGTTATCCATAATTTTATTTCCATTTTACTTTTGTTTTAATTCTCACTATCCTCTTCTAAAATTTGATCATGTTACTTAATTTTCTTAAAAAAAAAAAAATTACCTAATATCATAAGCATTTAGTTACGTCAAAAATAACATTTTAGTTATTTATTTTGAAAAAATAAAAATATAATAATGAATGACTAATTTTTATATTTATTTATTTGTTTATCATATTTTTTAATTTGGATTAAAAAATCATTTTTATAGGTTAAAAAGATCACATTGATTATAAAAATTGATAAGAAAATAAATAAAAATAAAATTTTAATTATTTATATTATCATTTTTTATAAGAAAAGAAATAATATGTTATAAAAATAATAAATTAATTAAATTATTTTAACTTACATAACTAAAGGATCATGTGTGTATTTGTTTTAAAAATAATATTCAAAATGATTAAAATGTGTACCAATAATTGAGTTAGAGTTATAAAATAAATATTTTTACTAACATAAGATATAAAAAAAATATCAATATATGAACTTGGATATCTTTTTCCTTTGGGTTATCAAACTCATTTTCATCTCCTTAGATTTCGAAGGATAACTATTTTTTAAAAAAAATTGTAATTATAATTTGTGATATAAAATGGATGAGAATGGATAAGGAGGTAAATTATTTAATCTAACACTTAGAATTTATATATATAACAATTAAACAATTATGTGATCAAGGATAACTATTAGCTAAGGATAAGGAGGTCAATTTATACCCATACAAGTAAAAAATACTTTGAGAATTTTGATTTTAGTACCGCTAATAAATGATGTGGATGGAGTAAAAATTACTCTTAGTAATGGATTAGTTATTTCCAATTAAAATGGAGAATAGATATTAAAAGAGTAGCGAAAATTTGTATCAATTTTTGTCTCATTATCCTCCGCCCTCGTATTAATTAATTTAGATTAATATATCAATTTGATTCAAAACGAACTAATAATTCTTTGTTGGAGATCATCGTCATCCTCCATCTATTCCTCCATTCCGGTATTTTCATAATTTATTTTCAAAATAATATTTGTAACATTAAATTAATACTTTATTTATTGATTATAATTAAAAATAATAAAATATATTTTATTAATTGCTAAAATCAGATCACTCTAGCTACAATTTATACTATAAACTTCAAATTTATTATTTTGAACCGCATAATAAATAAATATTAAAAGATTTTATACAATTGGTGTTAACTTCATATTAGTGAGAAATTCAGGGCCTAAATTTATTTATTTATTTTTTTGGCTAAACTACAAAAGACATGAACCTCCTGTTATCTCATCCCGTCCCCATTTTATTTAAGAGGATAATAATAGCCTCCCAGTTAGAACACTTAACTAGAATCTTTGTAATCTTGTTAAAGCCACTTTTTCAAGTTATAGGCTATAATATATAGTAATACAGAGAGATATAACAACATGCGTAAAAAAAATTCCAACTACAATAGATTAATAACTTAAAAAGTGCTTTTCCAACTAGCTTATAACTCAATAATATATAACTTATTTAATCATGTAAAAAGTTTGAAATTCAAGTCCCAATTACTTTGAATAGTATAAATTAACTACAAAGGGTCTAAAATTGTTAAAAATCTTAAAATATCTGTTGCACCCCTTAAATACCTATGGATTAACCTGAACTTATGAGATCATAAATTCACAAATTTATAATTTGAAAACCTTTCCTTCAGTTGGGTAGTAAAAATTAGAACTTACAATTGAATTATAATAGCTTATTGCAGAATTAGATAGGTTCGCTCTTAGGCTCATTGCTTTAAGACAGAAACTGTGGTCTTCAAAATAAAAACGCAACTCCAAGCCTCCGACAGACAAAAAGTTATTGGACAAATTGACGCACCAGTAAAAGACCGCTTGCCATGCTACATGTCACCGACATATTCATATTTAAAAAAAAAAACATTCGTAATTCTTAGGACCAAGTACACTACAAAGTGATACAAACAATTAGAATTTGTAAACCATTCGTAATTCTTATGTTCAAGTACTCTACAAAGTGATACAAACATTTAGAATTTGTAAACATTCTATTATAACCTGATTCTAAGAACTCCAACCCCAAAATTTTCAGATATCTTAAAGGTCAACAGCTTAACATTCCAAATAAAATTGAGTGCTTACAGTTGTAGAGGTACAAAGTGATATGTTTCTTGCAATGCCAAATAATGAAGGATGTTTCTCCCTCTTCTCTCTGGTTTTGACAACTTAAGTTACCCCGGCTCAGGAACCACTCGCACAAATCCACCTTTACTGCTGCAGCTCATAAATTTGCATATAAGCCTCTGAGAGAGCAACCATTTGAGGAAGGGTTTCTGAAACGTGCAGGTCCTGCATCTCATACCTGTAACATATGTAAGTCTCAATAGTTGCATGATCGATTGAATACATACAAATCATGTAGAAAATATGATTACCATAATTCTTCAGACTTGCGCTGTACAAATGCTCTGTAGGAACCTTCACCAGGCTTGCCATCATGGACAACATTGGCAATCAAATCATACTTTGTGCGTAACTTTTCCCTCTCTTCAGGAGTTGGCAAGGGAATGTAGTTCTTCAATTCAAGGTTCTTCACTGGAAAGTTGACTGTAGCAAATATATTTAGTTAGTCTAGATAGAGGTGGTATACAACATACAAGCACACACTACCATTGAGACATCCTTAAATCATATCAAAAAATCAATAAATAATCAAAAATATTTATGAAACATTATTCTCACCAAGAGTAGGATTCTTCTCCATGAAAAAGTTGTTTTTGGTAAATCTCCGCATATGGAGAATTAGATACTGTGGCAATCTGGTGACCCGATATCTCATCCTCGCTATACAAGGGCGAACTACTTCGGTCACAGTCCGACCATCAAATTTCTTCAAAATGTTGAATAGAGGGACCTAAAAACAAAGCAAATAAGGAAATTAATCCATACAAAATGCACCTCAGAGCCAAAAATGCACTACAGACCAAAGATGAGCTTTTTAATTTTAACCCAACTCCCCAAAGCTTGGTCATATCCTACTAACAGTCTAATTCAAGAAAAGATAGCTTTTTAACCTTACAACATACATACAACAAAACAGAATTGCATAATTGTGCACCAATGAGGATAAGCAAAATTTTATCAGCCTAACCTAACTGATTTTCAATATTAACGTGAATGATATTTTCAGAAATATAAACCATAAAAAGCATGGGAAAAAAATTCCCTTGTTACATGCAGCAATAAATCATACTAAATGAAACCAATAAGCTTCACTTCTTTTCCCCTTTTCCAGTTTAGTTTCTAATAATTGATGCCATACTAAACCAAGATTCACCAATTACATGTTAAAAAGTCAGTCCACCTTTAAGAATTTGAATTTGAATGCACTAAAGGTAAATCATAATGCGACATATATTTCATATTGTACATGACAATCCAAAAAAGATAAGTTGCATCAGGAACCTGTGGTATTATGTTTTTCTCCATCACATCTTTGAAAAGAGGTGGTGGTGGCAAATCCAGTCCCAGCATCAAGAATGGCATTCTGTATGTCTCTGGGAAAGTACCAGTGTTTTCCGATCCTCTATCTACAAGTGTCTGATCACCATTTGTGTCATCATTTTCTTTCTTCTCAGTAATTGTTTTGTTATGGATCTCTTTAACAACCTCCAGCTCTCCCTGAAGAAGTTATATCAGGTAAATCAATAACATTGCATAAAATATAACAGCATGCAGCAGTTATCAGTTTGTAAGAAGAAAAGGAGGAAGAAGAAGATATAGAACCTGAAAGCACTCATAGATGATGCTTCTCTTTTTCTTCGATGTTCTAAGATCAGCATGCAGTGTATTAAGAAGCCATGACATGAACTCAACTGGGTCAGACTGCGCACCTATTCTAAACCGCTTCTTGCTTGCTTTCATAACTGCTTGCAGAAACTCATGCGGACTCACCTATAAAGATTTAATAGTAAATTATAATGAATTGTGTGCTAAAAAATAATTATCTCAGTTCACTACATAGATCCTGCCAGAGTCAAACCTGTCCTTTGAAGTTACGAGCATGCCATATCTTTCGTGTGAGTTCTCCAAACCGATGAACTAATGGAGATTTGCAATGCTGGTAATTCTTTGGTATAAGAAAAAAGTTTCTGAGGGGAGTGATTCTCATTAAAGATTGAATGGTCACGTTAACAAAATCAGTTTCTTTAATATTATTAAGCCCAACCTGGAAATTTGGAAAATTAAAAAAGAGTTAGTTAAGATCTTGTGTTAACAAATAATTATATGTAACATAAATAACAGTAAAAACAGTATATAATTTGGTTTTGTTTAGTTGTGGGGTGTTTTGGGGGGTGGGGTTGAAGCAGCATACCATTCCAGGAAGATAATCAGAACCATCAAGTGCCCTAGACCATTGCTTATTTTTGTCAAGTAGCTGAACTTGCTCTTCAGTAAACCTGCATTTATCAGCAGATAAGTGTTGGAATGTGCTTTCTTATATGTATACCACTACAACTAGACCTGAAAATAAGAATTTACAAACGAGAAGCAAAATGGAGATGCAAAAGTAACCAAATTCCAACAAACCTTGGGTTTAGAACATATCGAATGTCATCCAGTGACGGGTCACTAATTTCATATCCATCAGGAAGGCAATAAACTTTCTCAGTACCAAGGTTTATATAAACATGGTGTCCTGCTTCAAGGCTATGCGTATATGCATGAGAACTCTTCCCTCTTCCTTGGTAATATTTTCCACATACCAAACAGGCATATACATTCAAATTTGATAGAGACACGGAGCAAAACTTCTCAAAATCAAAATCTAAAACCTGCGACACAAAAGAGAAACATTTTATACCTTAACAAGATCATTAAAAAAAACACCAGCATAATGAATTTTAATAGTTGAATTAAGTACAACAGCATACCTGGCGATTAACAGTATCAAGGTAAGGGCAATCCCTTCGAACTTCAATTTCACGGCTTCGCTTTCCCTGGCTCAGATCCTGGTCACGATAATAATCATCTTCATATTCATCCTCTTCCTGATCTCCATTTTGTCCAGCCCTCTTTGCATCACCATCATCCACTCTGTAATCATTCAAAGGAGGTCGCCTCCTATTATCTTCCTCTTCATCTTCATCACCATAGTTGAAACCAGGAAGAAGGGTATTTTCAGAAGCACGTGGAGGTGATGAAGAAGAAGTAAACGACTGGTCATTCAGTCTCTGACGTTTCGGGTCCAAATCAAACCTTCCGTCCTCACTGGCGTGACCATTATCATCTCGCTCTCTCTTAGATGTCATCTTCTTGACCCACTTGTAAGTACTTCGGGACCTGTGTTTATCCAATCAATTCCAAGAGTGGAGATTAAAAACCTAATTGGTTAAACCCTAGAAGCGCAGACATTAAGTTGGACAGTTAGGGAAGCAATGATCCTAATTAAATATAGCTTATATAGTAGGGAAGAGTATAACGAAAAAACAAAATGGATGGGACACTGGAAGAAGCAATTTGCGTGATCGTATAAAGAAAGAAAATCAAAGTTGAAGTTCGTTTGGAAGCAGAGAAAACGCGGGAAAATAAGAAAATTGATAAGCCTAATTTATTGGTTGGAACAATTGTAGAAATAGACAGAAAAGAAAAAGGGGGAGAAGGCTAAACAGAATGATACCTGAAATCCGAGTATTTCTGAAGACGAACGAAACGATTTGATTTCGATTTGTGACGAGAAACCAAAGGAGAGCTGTTTTGAGGGAGCAACGCATGGGGAGAGCCTCAGGTTTTTCTATAATTACCTATTTACCTCGGTACTTATCTCTACTTATTTATATTAATAAGACATATGCAACATCTTATATGTAAAAAAATTGCGTCTCAAACTAATAAAATTTTATATACAACTGAGAGTATAAAAAAGTAATATAACTGAGTTATTTTGAATTTTTATTTTTATAAAAATAAAAAAAATATATAATATATTATATATAAGATTTTATACATGAATAAGTCACTATTTCGCTAAAATGATGTAACTTTTGTATTAAAAGTTGTTTTAAATATATATCAAATATTATATCAAATATAATACGATGAATAATATAAAGTCAAATTTAATATAATATTTTTTGTTTAACTTAATACTATTTACTGTTTTTTAAGAAAAGATAAAAAATTTAAAAATATTATTTTAATTTATATTTCATCCTTTTTAATTATGTGAGAGTTGTCATATTTTTAAAATAAAAATTTATTATATGATATAATATTTGTGTGTATTATTATATATTATGATAATACATGATGAACCTAATATTAGTGTAGCAATTGATGAGTGCTAACTTCAAAAGTTGATATAATAATAGACAAAAATACTCAATTTTAAGATTTTCTTATTCGAGACAAATTAAGGATAAAGAATCTCACATATTTACACTTTAAAATATATTATTTAAATATTTATTAGATAAATATACTAATTTCAAGAAATTAATAACCATTGATAATACTTTTAATTAAATGTAATATTTATTTCTTATCGTAAATATAATATTTTAGTATGTAAATTTTAAATTTTTCTTAAAATAGAAATTTTTAAATTTATTATTATTAATAATAATATATAATTAATTATTTAGTTCAACGTAAAAAATGTCTAAAAATTAATTTTTTTTAAATATTTTATTTTATAAATGAATATATTTTTTAGTATAATATTTGGTGTCGAGTTAGAAATTAAAAAAATATAATATAACTTATGAAAAAATGATTTAATGGGTTGAAAAGTTCTTAACTTGATTAATTAAAATATTTTTATATATTATAACTAACGTGATATTTTCTTATTAGATACAACTATGTGAGCACGATTATACTTATTAATAATATTATCTCACATCATTTGTAATATATGATAAACTTATAATAAATATACTTTTTTAATTAATTATCGTTATTTTCTCCTCTTTTCATTTATTTATTTTTTAATTATTATTTTTTTTTGTGTGAGACAATTTTCATACCAACATTCCTTGAATTTCTAAATAATAAAAAAAGTAAAAACTTGTTTTTGATATTAAAAGTAAGATAATTTTTTTGAATATTTAAATATTATAATATGATATTAAGATTTAATTGATTTTGAATAACATTCGATACATATTAATTAAAATAATCAAATATTTTATTCGAGAATCTTACCATAAATTGAATGATATAGAAGATTTTCTCAATACTACAAAATAGATTATTAAAGTCTGTTAAAAATCGACTTTAAATGAAATGATATAAAATTTAAAGTCGATTCAAGACGTGAACTAACTTTACGTTTAAAGTCGATTCACGTGTTGAATCGATTTTTAATTTTTAATTTTAATTTTTTTACAAAATTTACTCATTTTCTATTATACTTAAATTAAAACATATATTCGATCACTACATAATAGCAGGAAAAAAAAACTAAAATCTATTTAACAAATCGTTTAAATAATACAAATAATTGAAAAATAAAATATTAATTAATAGTAGAAAAATTAACATGATGTTGTCCTATGTTATTCAAGATCATCATATTCTTCTCGTGATGTTATAATACAAAACCTACATATATAATACAAAAATTTATATACATAATAACAGAAAAAATATGAATAATAAGTGTGTAGGATTAATAGAAATACTTATAAGAGTAAATGAAGTGACAAAATGAAGAAAATGAAGAAAATGAAGAAAAAATGGTGTTTTGTAATAGAGAAATGAGTATAAAAAATTTAAGTAATTTGCTCAAAAAATAGGGGATCTAAAATATAAGTTAGAGAGGAAGAAAACCTACTAATCGACGTTGGAATTGGTGGTCATAGGTGGTCGAAAAATGAGAAAGAGTGGAAGAGAAGTGGAAGAGGTTTTAGGTTTTTGAGAGTTATGTAGTGCTTCAAATAGTTTCTGTCTGGAAAAAAAAAAAAGAAAAGAAAATATCCACGTGTATAGCATTGATTTTACATGTTAATCGACGCTATCGAAGTGAACGTAGTGTCGGTTCTACACCGATCCGACTTTAAATTCAATATAAATCGATTTTTTTCAAACACTGACTTTACATATCGACTTAAATACCTCTTTTTGTAGTAGTGTCTTCACGTGCTAACGAATGTTATTAGTTTTGGTTCATTAAATTTGATTGTTGATATATTTAGATAGAAGAGTTTTAATATAAATTCTATCTTTGATATTTATTCATAAATATTATTAAATTAATAAAAAAATTGAAGTATAAAATTAAAAGTAAATTAAAACTTTTAGTAGGAAATAAAAAGTTCATCTTTTTAAAATAAGAAGGAAAAAAAACATTTCATTGTGAAAACAATTTTAAAGAATATTTTAAACAAAATTATTGACAATTATGTTTTTGGTTTTTTGTTCTCAATAATAATTTTTACAAATAACAACCAAAAAATTCATTTTTTTAAAAATTATTTAAAACTCTTTTAAAGATGATTTAAAAAAAAAATAAGAATTGTTTTTTAGTTAAGTCCAAAGAGATCCTAATTTATTTTACTTTCTATTAGAGATTTTATAACATATGTAAAAATTATATGCTTAAAATTTTTCCAGATAGTCAAGAAGAAACAAGAAACGAATAAAGGTAAAGCAGTGAAGAAAAACGGCATCAATGATGATGAGCAAACAAATATTATAGACGAGTTCAATATCATTTATGATGAAAATTTTGTCAATCTTGCATCACACGAGATCAATTGGGTGATTGATAGTTGTACTACAATTCACGTTACATCACTTAGAGAATTTTTCTCATCATACACACCTAGAAGTTTTGGTGTTGTTAGAATGAGAAATGAAGGTCTGTCAAAGGTTGTTGGCAGATGAAATGTTTGCTTGGAAATAGAGAATGAAATCACACTATTTCTGAAGGTTATCAAGCATATTCTAAATATGTGCTTGAATTTGATCTCTATTCGTAAACTTACAAATGAAGAATATTGCAGCTCATTCATTTGTGAAAAATGGGAACTTACAAAAGGCTCTTTAATAGTGGCTAGAGATGAGAAACATACAACAATACATATAATGCAAGCAAAGCTTTCTACCGACACAATAAATGCCGTGTAAAAAGATAGAGCATCTAAATTATGGCATAGGAGACTCAGTCACATGGGTGAAAAAGGAATGACAAATCTAGCTAGGAAGAAGATACTTCTCGGAATGGATGAAGTACATTTGGAAAGATGTGTTGATTGTCTAGTAGGAAAGCAAAATAGAGTTTTTTTCAAGAGTTTTCCTCCTTCCATGATGAATAATATTTTAGTTTTGATTCATTCAAATTTGTGTGGATCAATGTCAAAGTCATTTAATGTTGCTCAATACTTTGTGACTTTCATTGATGATCATTCAAGGAAGACGTGGGTATATCTTTTGAAGACAAAGGTTCAGGTGCTAGATGTCTTTAAAGAATTTTATGCCTCAGTTGAGAAACAAATTGGGAAGAAGCTAAAGTGCATCCGAACAGACAATGGTGGAGAATACAAAAGACCTTTTCATACTTACTGCAAAAAGCATGGTATTCGACATCAGATGACACCTCCAAAGATACCGCAGTTGAATGGCTTAGTTGAGAGGATGAACATAACTTTAATGGAGAGAGTCATATGTCTACTCTCACATGCAAAGTTGCTTAAAACTTTCTAGGATGAAGGCATACTCACAGTTGCACATGTGTTGAATCTTTCACCTTGTACTCATTTCAAGATGAATGTTCTAGATAAAGTGTGGTCAAGAAAAGATGTTTCTTGTGATCATCTGTGGGTGTTTGGCTATAAAGCATTTGTTCATATCCTTAAGGATGAGAAATCCAAACTTGATGCCAAAACAAGAATGTATTTTATTAGCTATGGTCAAGATCAATTTGATTATAGATTTTATGATCCAGTTGCAAAGATACTTGTCAGGAGTTGTGATGATGTATTTATTGAAGATGAGACCACTGAAGATATTGTCAAAATGAAGAGGGATGTTCCTAATTCCAATGGTGACTCATCAGATTTGAAATTAATTCTTCCAACATCAATGCCAAGACAAGTTGAAGATGAAGACCAGGTTTATCCACGTGATGAAGATGATGCTCTTATAGAAGTTGGTTCTAAAGACGAGGGAGATGATAATGTTCATTATCCAGCATCAACACCCGTGGTTTATCCTATTCCACCGAGAAGAAGTGATAGACTGAGACGACCATCTACCACATATTCTTCAGATGAGTATGTAACTTTCACTAATAAGGGAGAACCTGAGAGTTATGAAAAAGCCATGCAAGATGAGATGAAGTCCTTACATGAGAACAAAACTTTTGAGATGATAAAGCTACCTAAAGGGAAGAAGGCTTTGAAAAATAAATTGGTGTTTAGGGTAAAGCATGAAGAACACAGCTTCAGTCTATGATACATAGCCAGACTGGTTATCAAGGGATTCTACCAAATAAAATGAGTTAACTTTGACGAGATTTTCTCACTAGTTATGAAAATGGCATCCATCTGTATCGTATTGGGGTTAGCAGCAAGTCTTGACCTGGAGGTTGAGCAAATGGATGTGAAAACTACCTTCCTATATGGTGACTTAGAAGAAGAGATATACATGGAGCAACTAGATGGTTTCAAGCAAAAATGGAAAGGAGGATTTATGTTTGCAAATTGAAGAAAAGTATCTATGGCTTAAAACAAGCACCAAGATAATGGTACAAGAAGTTTGAGTCTATTATGTGGGAGCAAGGCTACAATTTTGTTTTTGTGTAGAAATTTTCTGATGATGATTTCATTATTCTTTTGCTCTATGTGGATGATATGTTGATTGTTGTCTAGAATATTTCTAGAATTAACAACTTGAAAGAGTAGTTAAGTAAATCTTTTTCCATGAAAGACTTGGGACCAACAAAGTAGATTATTGACATGAATATTATTAGAAACAAAGGCACCAAAAAATCATGGTTATCATAAGAGAAGTACATTGTGAAAGTGCTTCAAATATTTTATATGGATAAGGCTAAAGCGATTAGTTGTCTTGTTGCTAATCACTTTAAGCTAAGTTTTAAGTAGAGTCCTTCTACAGACAAAGAGAAGAAAAAGATGGAAAATGTGTCATATTCTTCAGCAGTTTGAAGTCTGATGTATACCATGGTTTGTACATGACCAGATATCGATCACACAGTTGGAATTGTGAGTAGATTCCTTTCAAATCTTGTAAAGAAACATTGGGTTGTAGTGAAATGGATTTTCAGGTATCTATACCTATGTTTTGGAAATGACAAACTCATGTTAATTGGATACACAGATGCAGATATGATTGGTGATGTGGATTCTGAAAAATTCATTTTAGGTTACCTGATTACATTTACAAGGGTAGCTGTGTCATGGCAGTTAAAGTTACAAAAATGTGTTGCACTATCCACTACAGAAGAAGAGTTTATAGCAACAATGGAAGCATATGAAGATTTGCTATGGATGAAAAAGTTATTGAAAGAACTTGGTTTACAACAAGACAATTACCAGTATTTTGTGATTGTCAAAGTGCTATCCACTTTGGAAAGAATGTCTTATTTCATTCTAGGTCAAAATTTATTGATATGAGATATCACTAGATTATGGATATAATGGAGAATAAATTACTATAGCTTGAGAAGATCTATACAGAGGAAAATGGATCAGACATGTTGACGAAAATTCTTCTAAGACATAATTTTGAATATTGTCGTTTAGCTACTGGATTGGTGGAACCCTCCATGTAATCGAGAGGAGGAGATTTGTAGGTCCCATGAACATAGAAGGAGAAGAAAATAAATATGTTAGGTGCAACCACATTTGATAATAAAAATGTTAGGTGCAACCATATTTGATAAATGCATCAAATATTTTGTAATTAAAATTTGGTTAGTTATGTGATCAATTTATAGCCATATAAGGGATATGTAATTTTGCCTATAAATAAGCAATGTTTTTGCTTTAGAGAGACACATCAACACACCAAAAGAAGAGAAGCAAAACAAATCCAAAAGAATAATTTTTTTTTTGAAGAAAATTAGTGTTTTGTATATAAGAGAGTGAGATATAATATTTTAGAAAAATATTGGAATATTTTTTCTAAAAAGAGAGTGACAAAATAATGAGTTTGAGAAATATTTGTGTGATACTATTTTGAGTTTATCTCAATGTGTTGTATTGTCTATCACTTTGTACCAATTAATTTTATTAGTAAAAGAAATATTTTTCGGAATTTATCGCGTTGACTTAACTCAAATTAAAAAATAAATCACGTTAAATTATTAATATAATTATTTTACTCTATTATATATATCCTCGGTGGGACAACAATATATATATATATTATTAATATTAATGAAGGTTGGGAATCACTAATTTTCAAAATTAATTTATTCAATTGAATAATATTAATGTTATTAGTCTAGCTAAACATTAAATTTTATAGGAATTTCATATAAGTTACTTTAAAATGTATTATGAATATAAATTTCAAATACATAATTAAATTCGTCGGTATTAAAACTTTTTAACTCGGCCTTTATTCAATAAACTCATATCTAATAACGTACAAAAGAAAAAATTAAGGTAATATTGAATAATTAATACTCATAACAAAAATATTTATGATTTTCAAATATGGTGTGTTAAATAGTGCAGAACATTCTCTTACCAACCAAACAACTAAAGAAATAAGAAGCCATAGAGTTGATAAACCAAACTCATTCACGATATTAAAAATTTGAAACTAAAATACTTTCAAATGTGATAAAATTCCTTCAAAAATTTATTTCCTCATAAACAAAACAAAATTTTAAGCTTTCTTATTCTATCAAATACTACAATTATTAAACCATGAGGAAAAAAAAGCACATAAAACCTAAAAAAATGGATATTTTTATGGAATAAATCAAAAAATCAAATATACATTTAATCAAAATGACGGTAATACAAAAACAACGAATAAAAGAGTGATGTTGAGAAATTTAATGCTTATCATTTGGAGGAAAAGCTTGAAATTTTATGGAATAAAAAATATATTATTTTAAAAATATATTTTATTTTGATTATTTAACAACTATCAAAATAAACCATCTAATTTATATTATGATTATTTAATTAATTTTAATATCTATTAAATATAATTATAAATTAATTTTATTTTAACATAAATTTTATTAATTTAAAAAATAAAATATATACTTGAATAAATACATTTTGCACTTATAGCAACAAATTCTCTTAAACTCTTATTAAGAATTCCTACCCATCCCAACAAAAATTTAACGTGAGAATGAAGATATCCACTCCACTCTCGCTTCATCTATTGATAATATAGTACTTACATATTTATAATTAAAATTAGATCAACACTTTCCACATATCTAAATAAATTAGTATATATATATATATATATATATATATATATATAATTCTAGAGTATTTATAGTTTTTGATAATAACATTATCTTCCTAATTAAATCATTTGTGCCGAGACTAGAATGACATTCTACAGTAGATGACCAAGCACACCTAATCGAAAATTAGATTGCAAACCTTATTAATTGATCGATTTGTTCCCGATGATTTCTCTATGTTGCCTAACAACTACCCAAAGATGAGGTCATTAAGCAAAACTCAGCTTCCCTACGGTCATTGATAGCAGACTTAAATATTAAATTTTGTGTAGATTTATACCTAACTCTTTCATTTTTTAAATTCAATAATTTTGATTTTAAAGTTTTAAAATTTTATACATAAATTTTTAAAATTATACACCTAGATTTTATCTTAAATATAAAAATATATATTTATGAATTAAAATTTTAAAACTTATATCGTAAAATTTTAAAAATTTAAATAATAAATCATATAATTTAAGAGATTACATGTAAAATTTTAAAATTTTAATAAATTATGTATAATTTTTTTAAAAATTTAAATATCTATAATGAAGTTTATTGTTGATAGTAATTCAAAGTTTCATTTGGCCATCATTATTTCGTAGGTAAAACAAGACTAACCAGTGTTATTTATTTCCACTTTTATCTTTATCTATCTTCCATTATTTCAAAAAAAAAAAAAAGAACTTTTTTTAAGCAAAACTCCAGAGAATTTCATTGACACTAAAGGCTATGTTACCACGCAGATACCTATATTTTAAAATTGATAACTTATTTTATTTATGTTTTAAGATTTATTATTTTAATATTGTGATGATTTTACTTTTAATATTATTTTTTATTCATATTTTTAAATGATACTTATTTAAAAATATATTAATTTAATATAATTTATTATTTAATTGAAGATTTTTTGTATGTATATTAATAGAAATAGATATTTAAAAAATATTTTGAATAATTAATTATTAACTATTTAAAAATATTATGTTTTATTAATTAAAAATATTTTATTCATATCATTTATTTAATTAATTGATTATCAATAAATACGTTTAAATATTACATACGTATTATTATATATATGTATTAAATTGATATTTTTTTTAAATATGTAACCCTTTGATTTATAATTAATTAAACAAAGTATGTAAAAGTAGGGATCCTAAGGGTCTGTGCAAGCTTGCACGAGCAGAAAAGATAAAATGTATATTTTTGGAGTTATGTTTATGGTTTTACTGATTTACCTTCTATGAATTCCATGCTTTTCTCAGTCAATTTAATTTTTTTATCTGGAATATGCTACATGGATTTGATCTTGCAGTTTCATCTGTGAAATTACAAATTTTCATAAATGTTTATTTCGCATTGTACAGGTTTCACAGGGATTGATCATCCATATGAACCTCTGCCAAACAGTGAGGTAGGCGTGTGTGCTTTACTAGATTTCTAAATGCTGTCTCGTTTCAGAACATGAAAATAAACCATTGTCTAACATTTGGAGGTCAATTCCTTCTACAAAATTTAGTTTGCAAAATTTGAGTCCTCTAATCATATTGTGCAGATAGTGTTACACAACAGGAAAAAAAAAATGACTGTCAATCTCCCAATGTTATGGTTGAAACAATGATAAGGCATACTTGGAGGAGAAGGGTTATTTGCAGGCTTGAGAGTTGAAAAGGACAAAATTGCCGTCCCTTCTTACCCACCTGAGCAACACATGGCCAAAATCCTAAATAAAATCAATTTTGTAAATTTTAAAACCATTTAAAAAATATGATTACTATATTAAAATTCTTCTAAAACATAAATAAAATAATAACAATTTCAAAACATAAATATCTACGTCATAACAAACCCGATTGTAAACATAAAAATTACATTCATGACTTAAACAACTATAATGTCACGTTAAAAAAATTATTTAGATACATAAATGATCATTTTTTCAATTAATTTTACTTTTAATCACCTAAAATAAATATATGTTTATTTCTTTTATAATATTAAAATAAATATATTCATTTATGTTATAAAAAAATTAACATATAATTTTTCTAGAAATAAAATTTTATATACTTTTTGAGAAAATAAAATTTTACTAAAAATTAAACTTTATGTAATTTTATGTATAAAGGGTAGGATTATAAGTTAAACAAAAAAAAAATTAAAGTAAAGAGAACTATTAATATCTTTAAATTAGTGTCACGTAAAAATATGTATATTAATTTATTACATAACTTATTATAATATTTATATTTTAATAATTAAAATTTATAAAAAAATGTGAAAGAGAATTATTTCTTTCATCTTTAAAAAGTGTAATAAATTAGTGTTATTCATCTTTTTTTTTCTAGGGATAAGAAGTGTTTTTGAAAGGGTAAAAATATCGGAAATGACAATTTACAAGCATATTAAAAAGTTTAAGGGTGAATAGGTCATTTGGCAATTTCATATTAGGTGGCAGAACATTGGCCATTATTACGGTCAGATGAAGAAGAAGATAAGAGGGAGTCAAATTACAGAATTAACTTTCACTCTTGGCTCCAACAGATGAGTACGGATGAAACCAGGGACAATACTGACATTTTAAGTGGATAAAACACAAAGGGACAATCTCGTCATTTCAGAATTATAAAGGGTGAGGTAGAGAGAGATAGAGTGAAGAAGAGAGAGAAAGAAACTAACACAGAGAGAGCAGGGGTGACTAGTGGTGTGAGAGAGAGACGTTTTGTGTCCGTTTTTTCTGTTAATTATAAGAAGGTGGAAACCATGGTGTCCGACCAAGATTTAGCGAAAGGGGTGGAAACGTTGTTCCATCAGTCCGAACCTAACTCATTTACCTCGTTAAACGGCGTCGTTCAGCAGCTCGAAGCCAGTCTAGGGTTGAATCTTTCACACAAGGCCGGTTTCATTATGGATCATATCAATTTCTTGCTCGGAGCTCATCCTCAGCCACAAAGTGACCATTTTGCCCTTCTCAACCACCACAATAATTCACAATTTCCAACATCTTCATACCCTCAGCAATATTCTCCACATTTTAACGTCAACTTCCAACACTGCCATCCTGCTGACACTCAAACCTTCGCTTCGCAGCCGTCGGCTCAGTCAAGGCAACTGCATCCACGGCCGCGACCACAGCCGGCTAACACTATCAGCTTTTCCCAGAATGCCTCAACGGTCACCACTGCAATTCCGAAAGAAAGGTTTGAACTTTATCTGTTTTTGTTTTTCATTAATTTGAATTTCTGTTCAATTTCTGGTTATTGAGTTGGAAAATGTTGTTTTCTGCTATTTTATTTTGTTATTTACTGTTTTTGTCTAAATATTGTTTGTTGGTGCTGTTAGTTTTTTTTTTTTTTTTTGCATTTTTAAATGAAAAATAATCCCCTTTGTTCTGTTATGTTTTGTTTTGTTGTGGTCTTCTGGTTTTTAATATTGACTCTTTGGCAATTACTGTTAGTTCTATTTGAAACCAAGATATCCAGGTGCTTTCTAATTTCTAACTGGGTTTGGTCACTTGTCTTATTAATTGGAAATCGTATGAAATTTTTTAGTAACTACGATTTAGATTTCTTCAACCAGAATTAATAGCTTCAAAGGACATAATTTGGTTTAGTGGAAAGTTTTTGGGAAATAACAAAAATAACCTCTCCTTGCCATTAGACCAGTTCATATCCCTTCCAAGGGCTATTTATGTTGTTTAGAGTAATGGGACGACTATTTGTGTAATTTTTCCATTTTCTTTCCTTTTGGAACTCAAACCCAAACACTTTATATGCACAAATGGACTTCATACTATTGAGCCACAACTCGTTGACTTGGTGGTGGTAATATTCTATACTCATTTCACGACCAAACTTTGCATGCATAACATCAAAAGTTACAATTATTATGGAAGACCTGATTTATGTTTGCCTGCATTTATGCGATTTGTCACAGTACTCCTGTGGGAGGCAAAAGAAGAGGTGGCCCAGGGGGTTTAAACAAAGTATGCGGTGTCTCACCTGAGCTTCAAGCCATTGTTGGTGAACCAGCACTTCCAAGAACTGAGGTCATTATCCTCATGTACTCAATTTCAAGCTAGTTTATTATTACGATTCTTCTTCTTTCATCTATGTTAGTCAATCCCATAATTGCATTTTGTTTATTTCAGATTGTCAAACAGCTTTGGGCGTATATAAGGAAGAACAACCTTCAAGATCCTAGTAACAAGAGAAGGATAATCTGTGATGACGCCTTGCGTGTGGTTTTCGAGACAGACTGCACTGACATGTTCAAGATGAATAAGCTGCTAGCTAAACATATTACCACACTTGAACCTACAAGTATGTATTCTGTTATAAACGATTCTTGGCTTGTCATTTCTTCGATTAAGGGATTTCTAAATCCATTAATTGTATGCAGAGGAAACTCAAGCTAAAAGGGTGAAGACAGATGTGGAGCCCTCAACTGAAAGTACAGAATCTGTTCCATCTTCTGTTGTAATATCTGAAGCGCTTGCAAAGTTTTTGGGAGCTGGAGAAAGGGAGATGCTCCAATCTGAGGCAGTACAGCGTGTTTGGGAGTACATAAAGGCTAACCAATTGGAGGTAAGTAGTAGTACCCTGCTTCAAATTCATCAATCTCCATTTACTATTTTCTGCCTACTTGTATATCCAACTTTAGATGATACGAATATTTTGTTGGAGCTGTTATGTTTTGTTTTGGGTGTGGTTCATTTTAATCATATTCTCCTCTATACTAGAAGTTATATGGTAAAGCGCTCAAGCTTGAGTATTCATTTCCCTCATTGATGCATTGAAATAATTTTTTTAACATCTTTCCTTCTTGTTTGTAGGACCCTACAAATTCCATGGTGATATTGTGCGATGAAAATCTTCGCGATCTTCTTGGATTCGAAAGCATCTCTGCCGTGGGAATTTCTGAGATGTTAGCACGTCATCATTTATTCAAACGTTGATGATCTCTAATAGATGGTTTGTATGAGTTCTTATCAATTAATTTTGTACATTTAAATCTTTTGTTTTCCCACTTGACGTTTTTTTATTCATGTTTCAATTCTCTCTGTATCCAACTATTTATTCTCTTTGTTGCCTCTTATCTGTCACAGCTAAGTGTTCTGCTTATCGCCCTCTTCTGAAAAAACAAGTGATGGGATTTTCTTTTTCTTTTTCATATAATTTATTCCCTGTTTTTTCTTCTTCAGGTACAAGGAAACTTTGCTGTTAAATTTGATCCGATGGTGGAAAAGATTAGAACTTTATTATTTTGGTTACATCGACATGTTTAGAGGATATGTTGGACTTCATTTGATGTTCTGTATTTTTAGAATGGCATAAATCTGAGTGTTAACGAACATGGAGTTTCTAGGATTTATGTCATTTCATTGTATTTAGGTTTCCTTCTTAACTTTGGATTGTTCTCACTTTCTGATGTCTAACCTTAAAAATTGGACATAATGATAAATGCTCTGTACAGTGTTGAAGGATCATAATGTATCTCTTATTAGATGACAGAACAGAAACCGTTGGCTTTATTTACAACTTCTCTATCCTATTAATTTAAATGGCAAGAACTGATGTTTCTAACCCTAGGTTCTTTCATTTGTGTTTTGATTGTAAAACTTGTTCTGCAAAGCATACAATAAAAAAACAAATGTATTCTACATTCTACAATAACTCTACGTCTCGGATACATAAGAGGCACAAAAACTGCACAGCTTAATGAAAGATGTCCTTGAAGAAGAACACAAGGGCAAGTATGATGGACAGCGTAACCAACATAAACACAACTTTAAAGGCCTTGTCCTTGTAACAATAACTCATCTTCCCCAGTACATTTGTAACATAACCTATAATTTTCTGGGAAACAAGAAAAATCAAATGCAGAAAATCAGGAAATTCATAGAGTTGATTCTAAGTTCTTCACGCCAAAACAAATAAGATGTTTAAATTAAGCTCAAGTCAATATACCAATCTCAAGGGTTCAATATGAAGGAGCGGTTCCATGAACATCTCAACATTCCTGTAAAATTAAATAAAGAAAATAAGTTGTCTTTAAATTAGATACTTTCAGCATCTCCAACCCTACATTAAAACATCAAATTTAGTGCGAACATTAATGTGTTAAATTTAGTGCAATATTATTTATCACATCAACATAATTTACCCACAATTTTTTTATTACATATAATAAATTAAAATTAAGTATCTGATACAAAATTAGTAAAAAAAAATTATAAATACAAATATAGGTGTAATATTTAGTGCAACTTTAAAAAAATATTCCATTTTATGAAGGAATATATATTTTAGTGTAATATTTAGTGTTATGGATTAAAAATAATAAAAATTTAGTGCAATTTTTGGTGCAAAATTTAGTGTAAAATGGTCATATATTTGATAAATGTTTAACATTTCTTTAGAAAATTTCTTGTTCCAATACCCACAGCATAAAATATTTAAAAAATCATTTTATAATTACAAATCTACATAAGGCCTAATGAATTTTATGAATTATTTTTATTATTATTGTACCTAATTTTCTATGCTTAGTATCATGAGTTGAGCACCTTATTATAACCTTCCCATGATACACTTGACATATATGAAGGCTGAAACCTTTTCCAAGAGGAACATGTGTTTTGTTGCACTCTGCAAAAAAAAAAAAAAAAGTAAACAAACCGCACAAAAGTACTCTACCCAATAGACCTTAAAGTAACATTATGTTTCTTAATTCAAACTTACCTAATCTCCATTTGACACCCACATTCGTTCCATCATTCAAAGTTGGGTGTACAATAAATTCTATGCTGTTTCCCAAGGTTCTTATCAAATATACGAGAAATTTCAACACTTGCTGCAACAATTAAAGAAACTTAAAGAAATACACGAGACTATGTTAAAATGTAGATTTGACTTCAAAAACATTGATTCTTAAAGATACCTAATTAAGCAAACTTGTTCTTTTTTCTTCCATTAGATGGGTTGATTATACAAGAAATCTAAAGAAATTGAATACTTCCTTTCACAAATATGCTACCATCTCAACCAACGTAGCAACATGTTATTGTTTATAATAAAAATAATCTAAGCGCTTGTTATCTCAATGGTCAATTATAGTCCACCACGTCGGCTCAGAAATGAGTCATAAGTTTGCTTACCTTCTTGCCTTGGATGGGTTGGAAGATTGATAAGAAATTGCACACAAGTTGACATTCATCTGATATGATTTCAGACAATTCAGAAATATTTTTGTTCTTTATGGCTTTGTAAAGTCTGAGAACTGTTTCTAGAGATCGAGAATCTTCTTCTCCTGATCCTGAGTTCTTAGCATTCATTATGGGCACTAGAGATGAACCTGTCTGTCTTGGATATAACTTTGTTCTTTGAATTATAAAGGGTTTGGGTGAAAATGGTAAATCAAAGTTACAACAAACATGATTATGATGAGATACAATGTGATGAGACTCCGTATGAACAGAAAGTGGGATTTGATTATTGCTGTATATTGAGGTAGGGAAAGAGATCAAAGCCATTGCTTGAATTAAGGAACGAGTTCTTTGAAACAGTCAAGCCTCAAATCCAAACCAGAAGAAGTTATAATGTGATGATGGTATTACATAAAAGAAGAAGAAGAAGAAGAACGAAAAAAAGAAAGAAAAGAATATGGAATGAAGGAGCTGAAGCAATTGTATTAGTCATCACAAAGCAAGCTAAGAATATTTGACAAAAGCTGCGGATTGTTGGAAACTTATGAAAAACATGTTCCTCTATAGAAGAACTCTATTTGGCTAAGCCACTTCGATGCCTTAAAAATGTCACATTGTAGGAACTTTGATCAAACTCTAAACTTTTGTGAACAAAAAAAACTACACTTTTCCCTCGTGATCCTTGTAATATGTAGAGGACTATGATCATTGTCCTAACATTTACTAAAATTATAGTTTATTGGATGTTAAATTATTTGAATACTTAATATTATTTAATTAATATGAGATATAAAAATATAATATAGGATTTGTGTTAACTTTTAACAATTTGTGACTAACGAGTTAATTTTTTTATTTATCATAAGAGTAAAATATTGAGTACCAAATAACTTATTGAGGTCATAATTTTTTTTATTTTATTTTTTTAATTATCAATATAAGTAGTTTATCCATATTATTTCAGTATCAATAATTATACAATATAATTTTTTATCCATTTATCAAGGATTTCTCTCCATGGTTGCAAGTGGAGGTATGATAAGAACGTTATCATCCATAATCTGGGTGTATGGAATAAATTCCATATGAACGCCTAGGACAACGCTCGAACTTGTATCCCTCACATATGCCAATCTAACTACGGAGCCAACTAGAGTATCCTATATAGGTATTTTTTATTATTATGTTTGGAATTATCTAGGTGGTAAGTATGCGACCTTAGTGCCTGAGATATCTCATTCATCTAGTGGATGTGGTATTCTGTCATTTCTCGACTATGTATAGGGAGCTAGTCCTTGGAAGCAATCAATCTAGCTTTGTTAAAAGACCTTGGGTAAGCTCAGTGATATACGACCTAATATCTATGACCCTATGAGTACGAACTCACTTATTGTTATACTAACTCCACTTTAAATAGCCTAGGGGTAGCAAGCTGTTTACAATGACCTAGGGGTTATTTGTAGTCTTGTCACTTGGATTTGCTCTTACATATCTCAAATAGAGCATCCTCTATTGTAATGATGACACATTCTTTCTTATGTATTCATATATACCCTATTAATGTCAATAAGAAAGGATCTTAATTTTGCTTATTTCTAACATCTCTCTAAAAACCCTAACATACTAGCAATTCTTCAAATAATTGGCGACCAATGTAGGGCATTAAATTTGTCTAATCCTTAGTAAGAATTTTGGACCTTTCATTTGATATCCAAAGAGAATTAGCTCGTGTCGTAAGAAAACTTACTCCAAATTGAGAAACAATCCAGTTCACCAAACCTTTGAGTTTGACCTCAATGATCACGTATCTCATGTCTCACCTATAATCATCTCGCATCATAGGTTGGAGTATAACCCTACATGACCTATAGTACGTAAGAGTGGACTCGAGACAACCAAAATGATCCCTTATACAGCCAACTCAATTATTTATAGCTCTAAAAGTGTGTCTCTTGATAAGGACGTTAAAATGAGAAAACTTCAACAACAAGTGGCATAACTACAATAGGTTTTTATCATATCACAAAACAATAACAAAGAGCTCAGATCACGTTTGGTACAAGATAATTATTCGAAGGATGCTGAAAGTTCGTTTTAGACCACAACTCTTCTCGTAAGACCACACCGTCCTAGGACATCTCCAATTCAAGAACCTGCATACATGACTTATCAATACCCCAGACAAACCACATCCCAAAACTTGGTGATACATATGGTTTGGAAAACTTTGCTCTAAAGGGACATCAAACACAACCTGAACCTCCCAATGATGATTGGGATGAGAAGTTTAAAAAGATTAAAAAAATGGATAATTGACTGAAAAGTCAAGTAAAGCTACACCTTTTGAATGACAATGAGACTATACGTGACCAATTGTCGATCTCTCCCTTTTTTATGATATCGAATTAGTAGTATCACCCCCTAAGTTTTTTTCTCCTAAATGTCTCGCTTATAAAGGGACAAAATATCCTATGGGGTTTGTATACATTTTAAAATGGCTATGGTTATCGTATGGGTGCTAGAGGATAAAAAATATGCCATGTTCTGTAAGTTATTTTCCACTATCTTCCAAGAGATAACACAAAACTAGTTTATCAAATAACCTTACAAGAGTAAAAAGAATTTCAATGAGATGGAGTTTTTTTTGTTACTAACTATGCATATAACAAGCCCATCAAGAAGGAATCACACCATTGATTCTCTATCGTCCAAAAGAATGATAAGACTATGGAGACTTACATGAAGAGATTTAAGACTTAAAAAATAGTGATCTCTTAGTGCTCAGACTCTATTACTATTGAAGCTTTTCGAAAGGGAATCAAGAGAGACATTAATTTATCCATAAAGTGGATCAAGATTACTCCACATTCCTTAGATGTTGTCTATGAAAAGGCTCAAAAAGTTCATTAGTCTGATCTTCAAATAAGCCCACTACCAATATGAAAGAAGAAGAAAGGAAGCTTTTTATTGATAGACGCCCAAACCCATCCTATTTAAAGCCAATAATGGCACCTAGAGGAAGACTTGGGACATGAGAGATGGCTTTATCTCGTTTCAAAGGTCCATCATTACATGTATCATTTACTGATGAAGTACAAGGATGGAGAGAATGGATCAGGTCAGGTGGCCATAAAAACCTCATTCAGATACCCTAACAAGTATTGTGTCTTTTATAAGAGCACGGATCATTAGACAAATGACTGTAAACATCTTAAGTGGGAGATTGAGCAACTTTTAACAAACATTTAAGAGAATTAATAGATGGAAAAGAGCTGAAATGTATGCCCTCCCTTTGTTAAGGTCGTTCTTCTTAATAATTGTATCTCTTTGTCTGTCAGGTCTAGCCTATCTTTCCTAGCAACGATGGAAAGGCATAATAGAGTTCACCATCCATTAAGGTTAACTTGGGCTAGGTTAATATCGAAGGTACTTAACACACAAGCTATTATTTTTGGGAATGGACATCTAAGTCTTAGTTTAAACATTGCGAAGTGAATAATCCATCACCCCACATGAGGATCATCTGTGTGGCATAGATGGAAAGAAACATGCATTATTCTGACATAGGGTGGGATATTATAATCTCTTTTTAGTTGGGTCATGCCGTCAACATCTAACTTGTTAGGTATTTTCTCAAGTTTATGCTTGTCCTTTGTCTTATGTGTGAATCATACCTTTCCCTTTTTACGATGCATCTCATCATCATGGGGATTCTTATGGCATGTACTAGATCTTGTGATGATGAGGTAGAGGTGGGAAGCGAACTTGATGATGTAAGGAGAGCTAGAATGCTCTCTCTTCCATATGTGCTAGTTTCTTTACCACAATTTGTTGCAGCACTATAAGGTCGTTGTGGGTGATCGTGACCTGAAAAAGTACTGGTAGACTCCTTGGAAGGTTCATTGGCTGTTTTAATCCTAATAGGAACACTTTTGCTGCAACCTTGAGGAGGATCCTTGGAAGATGTTTGACGATCTATATTTTTTCCCTTTTCAACAAACGTGTTAAAAACTAAACAAGTGGAGTATAAATAATTACCTAGGAACGCTCTAACTACTTATGGAATGAGTTGAATAAAGAAAATCAAGTAGCCTGAAAATGTGTAGGTGGACAGAAATATAAAATAAGTAGCAAGAAATCAAACTAAATTCCAAGCTAAGTCACACGAAAATAAATTAAGGATGTTAAATGAAGCATGAGGTTCTTATAAGTGAATTCAAATTCTTTGATTAAAAATAAGACTAAGTTATAGAAATATGATTAATGGTAAAAAAAATTAATTATTTATAAGGATTCATTCGATTGTTAGGAGAGTTATGGGAAATTAAACGATTAAGGAGTTTATTTTGATTGAAAAAGTAAAAGGTTTATTTGTTTTTTTAAATATTTTCTTAATTTTTCAAAATCAAGAGAATATGATAATTAATGTTTGATATCATTTAGGTGATAGGTATGCAACCTTAACAACGTAAAATACCTTGTTCAATTAGAGAATGTAGCATCTTGTCATTTTTTTGTCCATGTATAACGAGCTGGTCCTTGAAGTCGATCAATCCAATTCTGTTAGAAGACCTTGGGTGAGCTCATTAGTATATAACATGATGGCTATGATCTTATAAATATGACTTGATTTATTATTATATCGATATATGGGTAAGAAGTTATTTATAATGATCTAAGAATTATTTATATTCTTTATCACTTAGTTTGTTCTAAAATATTTTAAATAAAGTATAATTCATTGTAATGATTACATATGCTTTCTTAAGTAACTTTATATATCTCATTAATGTCCATAAACAAATATATGAATTTTGCTTTATCTCTAACATCTTTTTAAAAATACTAATACCATGTCAATTCTCCAAATATATTATATACTCACTTATTATCCTATTTTACAATAAAACAATATGTGATTAGAAAGAAAAAAAAGGGAAAAACTAAGTGAGGAACTCAAAAACTTTGCGCTAAATAATGTAATTGCTCAAGTTTATGCCTTAATGGAGTTAAAGCTAAGATTTCCATAACGAAACCCAAAACTTACGTTGCTCCCATCGGTAAACTTAACGAATAGTAATTAATATACAGTTACAAAAGAACGCTGAAATTTCATCTACCAACGAGAGAGACAAGGATCTGAGAGAGAATTAACTAGTTTAACGACCAGTTAGTCAAGACATCGAGATACATAAATGGCTGAAGATCTGGTACTAGACAATGCAATCAGAGACTGGGTGCTAATCCCTCTCTCTGTCGTCATGGTCCTCATTGGTGTTCTCCTCTACTTCGTCTCCAAACTTATGAACTCCTTCCAACTTCCCGATCTCAAAATCGTCAAAGAAGGGTTTGTACATGCCCTAAAATATATTACACACATACATCTTTAGATTATAATACTCGGATTTTCGCTGAATTTGTAATTTCTGTGGAATTTCAGGCAAGTCATCATTAGGGCTCGGAAATTGCGCACCGGTGCCAATTTCATATCTTCTAAATCGCTTCGTGCATGTCGATATTACTTCAGTAATGAGGTGTGTTCTTCTTCATATGACCAAGCTAGTTTCCCAATCCCATAGTTTGTAATCAGCTATTCTCACTTGTAGTTGCTTAGTTGCTTAGTTGCCAATGATAGCCGCAATAAATACGTAAGTATATAAGTATATGCATAGTAATAGTAACAAGTAACATAATGATAAAAAAAAATATCATTCATTATTTTATTAGAAATTAACTTTTAAAACTAAATATAAAAAATAATTTTTTTTGTATTTTTATATTTTAAGGAAATAAAATTAAAAATAAATAACTATAATTAATTAAATTTGATAATTAAGAAGATACATGATAAAATATCTAAGGATACTTAATTCTTCAATTTTTTAAACATGTGAATCGTTAAAATCCCCCATTATAATTATCAATTAATTAAATGATTAATTGAATCTAATCTAATATGTATTTTTCTCTCAAGTAAACTACACACCATATAATAATTAATTTAATTACACTCTCATGTTAATTAAATTGCATACTACTCATTAAGTTTATCAATTATGGATCGCATACATAAAAATCATACATCTCTGCTTAAAAACTATGCATGTTATTTAATTAAGACAAATAATTAAATAATCCTCTAAAATCTATTTAATTGTCTTTATAGATAAATTGTTAGTCAAATAATTAATAGCATAAAAATCAGATTAAATAATATAATTAAATTAAAATTATAATTGGGATAAAATATTAGATCATCACATGGTGAAAATTTGGTTCATAAGATCCCTAAATTAATAAATTAATTACACATAATTGTGTCCATAAATTTCATATTTTTCATAAAGAAAAACATAAAAATTGATAAAGAAAAAGTAGAAGAAGAAATACAATCAATCTCTTGAATTATAGTGCTAATCTTTTCTTGAATCTCCACCAAAATTGTATCCCTTCTTGAATTTTTCTGTATTTTTCTCTCTTTTAACTCTAAAAATTGCTAATAGTAGCTCTTGAGGGTTTATGAGATGATTAAGGGCTTAAATATAGCTCAAGTGCAATCTAGACAGTCAGATCGATTTCATAGAATTCATTGGGCAAATCAGAGCACGTCGCGTGACAGGGGAGACCGGTCCGAGTCAACGCATGTTGAGTCAATGCCACGTGACGTAACGTGATTTTCCGTAACGAATGGTGTGACGCACGGGTGAAATACGAGGAGTAATCGCGTGGTAACACATGGCAGTGTTGTTTGACCACGCTACGAAGTCAGATTGAACACCTTGTTGACACGTGGCACGTGATTTGTCCTCCTCACAAGCGACAATCTACGATTCGTTGTCTCTGCTTGTGTGGCGTTTGCGTGGCTTGCCTAATCAGCTCCTTTGTTTGTGTGACAGGTCAAGTGGTAGTTTTTGATTGGTCATGCGTTAAAAATTCAAAAACAATTCTAAAAAATATATTTTCATCCTTTTTAACTAAAAAATTTATATTTTAATATTTTTTACTCAAAAATACTATTTATTAAGTAAAATAAATAAATATTAAATAAAAAAATACGTTAATAACTCTTAAAGTATTAGTATTCTTCATACTTTTAATTGCAATTTGGTTGCTTTAGTTGATACTCAACCTCATTTGGTCTTTTAAGGTTGTAGAAGAAAGACATTAGACTGAGAATGCATTGTCTTGTTGGGACTTGTTAAAAGATAAATGTTTAAGTGGATAGCATAATCCTTGACACATATTTTTAACTCCTACTAGAAATATATCTTCATCTATTTACAATGTGATGAATATATGTTCAATATATCTTCATAAATACGTGAAACATGTGTTCATTTCTACAATATTTTGAACATATATTTATTGCATATTTTAAACGTTTATTTTTTAATCTTTGTAATTATAAAAACATATTCATATCAAAAAAACTTAAATTGATAATTTATATTGAACAAATATTCAAAATGTACGAAAATAGCGAACATACATGCTTATTTACAGGTCAATTCACAATTAAGTTTTGACCATGCTACATCCGTCTCTTGTTGTCACCGGAATATCAGTCTGAGGATGGCAATGCTTTCTTTCTAATTAAGATTATATAAATGTCTCAGCTTTGCGTGTTGAAAATTTTGCATTGGCTAAAAGAGATCATGTAGTATGGAATAAGTGTGTTAAAATGTTTATATTCCATTGATATATGTTGCCTGATTGCAGGAAAACGGGTTATTACATGTTCCCAAAGGTCAGGGACAGAATCCGCAGGCCCAAATGTTCAATGATCCCAAATGGCTTTGGATATGATGAAGAAAAACCTTTCTATGATAATACCTCAGGTGTTTTAAATTCCGTTGTATACTTCTTTTCATTGAAGTTTTTGCTCACGGTATGAAAGTCAATAGTTTTTGGTATCTTTGTTTTTCTTCTTAAACAGACTCTTACTTTTGCCGGGGCAACTTTTTCTTCTCTGGATTTGTGGCAGGCTTGTATTATACCCTTTTGTTTCTTTGTGCATCCATGAGTGATGAACTTTTGATACACAGGGTCAGTGGATTTTGTGTTCATAAGTTATTTCTGGTCATGCTCATTGCACTACATGTTCAAGCCGTTCATTGCTTGCCATCAGATTGTTCCTTCTCTGTAGTACATATCTAACATCTTTTGTTTTTGTTTTGCTAACATTCTATTGTTTCATTCTCATTAGCCATTCTTTAGCAGGTATAGTTTTTCATTACATATCTGCCAAAAATTTCCTTGCAGCTGTTTTGACTTCTTGTTTCAGAGAGTTACATATTGTTTCGTTACTTCGTTGATATCTAAGCATTTTGTTCCTCATCCACAGCCAAAATTCCCTTCCCACTGACATAGATTTAGGTCAATGCTACAGAATGGAATAGATTTGAGTACTGTTGATGTCAGCTATGTCAGTAGCCGTTCATGGTAGTGTCAAATATTAATAACTATCTTGAGTTTATTTCCTTATATTTTTATCTTTCTTGAGTTCCTTTTTTCTGGTTCTCCTAATCATTCTACAAAACTGGTTAGGTACTTCCTCAATCTATTTGGACTAAGAGGCCTATTTAGTCTTATTCTGGGAGAAGAAAATGGTACGTCTTGGTCTATGAACTTTTGCATTCTTATAATTTATTTATCTTAGTTCTTCGTGCTTGTATCTTTCTTTATAAGTTGATATTGGGCCTTATGCAAGATTGATACAATAAATATTGTGACATCTCTCATGCAGTTGTTGATGATATACAGCGCATGATGCAGATGCAAATGGGTGGGTTTGGGTTTGATCCATCAAAGGTATGGATATAAGTGCTCCTTGATATCTGTTGCAGAGTAAAAGATTTTCGTTACCTCAGATTTCAAATATCATATTCGATTGTTATTCATTCCTTTTAAATTTTATGTGCATATCATTTTCTGTTATCCCACTCAATTTTTACGAAATACATATTGATATTTGTCTATGTTTGAATTAAAGTAGATATCTTTCTTTGTATATTTTCTCTGCTAAAATTTTAAAATTGTTTACCATGCAAGTGCATTATTATAGGCTTCTGCTATGCTATTTATTATAGTGAGGCTATCTTTATCAGGATTTTCTTTTGGGTGGGTGATAGTACAAGTCTCTTAATTACGTAAAGAAGATCTGTTTATTCTATTTGTTATTTTTTGTGATAGTTTAGTTTTTTTATTTTGAAAAATTGACACCACAAGAATAAATGATTAATTTTTTCATTTTGTTTTTATTTTTTCCTCGTATTGTTTCAACTATTATTGAGATATCAATTTTATAAATTGTGTTTAGTAATAGATAATAATAATTACAAAATTGATAAAAAATAAAATAAAAATAAAAAAACTTTAAAATTGATTAATTATCCTTATGCTATCACTTTTTCATATAAAAAAATTAAATTATTATAAAAAATAATAAAAGAATTAAACTACTCTAATCGAGGTAACTAAGCAACTTTATGTGTATTTGTCAATTTTATTTTTTACCTTGATCCCTTCTTCGTTCATATAATGCATTCTTTTTTATTTTTTTTATACGATTTATTTTTTTACGAAGATTCTCTTAAGTTTTTTTCCTTCATAAAAACGTCTCTTTAATCCTTGAAATTTTTTTTCCTAGTTTGTTAGATTGGCACACATGCTGGATTGTTGAATTGGTATTGCCAAATAAATATAGTATAGATGAAAAAGAAGACTTGTGAATATTTGCTGGAAGAGAACTTGTTGGTTTTTTCCTTTGAATTTCCTTATTGTTTGCTTTTTCTTGTTTAAAACTAACTTTTGATATGCTAGTATTGGTTACAATTCCTAACTTACTTCAAAACCTTTGTGAAGTGTTCGATTCGTGCCCCTTGCAAAGATTCTACAGGCATGGGCATAATGATAAGTAGCCACCATATTTCTTTGTTGGTTAACATGTATTAATTTCATATGTCAAGTAATGGTCTTGAAGTTGCCTCCCACCTACCTGATATGATTTATTATCCCCTAGTTCTCTCTTTCCCTGTTTTCGTTCAAGTGAGAACGTTACTTGTACTGTACCCAATTTTAATTGGGCTTGGGGGAAGGCCCTTCGCCCTTGAGTAGTTTGTTAATAGAAGGCCTTGCCTTGAGATTTTTGTTCCAATATGAGCCCAAAATATGGCATTAGGTAGTAATGTACAATTTGCAGTAATAACTTAATATTAGATATATTGGTTAAAATCTTGATGCTCATGACCTGTAGAGGCCGTGACATGATGATAGTGGGATTATGAGTGTTTTGATTATTATATAGCAGTTGTTTTGCTGAATCAGTTGAATTGGCGGACCTAATGATGTATGCTGCACATCACAATGATGTAGCTAATAACAATTTCAAAATTATTGTCGGCAAGTATGCATTGCAATTATTTTATAACAGTGTTCAACTTTTGTTCATTGCTTTAATCAATCTCCTGCTTTAGGGTTCTGATTTACATCTTTTAAGAAGTGTATAAGATTCCATGGTGTCCAAAAGGTTGCCAGGTATAAAGCCCCAAACATGGGATGCTGCTTATATTAGTGATCTAAATGATAAATTATTGGGATCTGGGACATAAAATCAAGGATGGACCAGGACTATCTACTTTAATATTTTATAATATCAAATTGATATGTCCGCGTGTCTGGAACTGTTTGTGAGCATCTCATTGTTATTTATTCAAGTATGCTTAAAGTATATGGACAAACATGTTGGAAAGGAAAACTGAATTCCAAAGAGCAATGAGAACTCGGTCACATAAAATTTTCACAATCATTACTTGCTAATTTTACAAGTATGCTGTTAGGGTTTGACTTCTGAAAAGGAAGGACTTGACATAGTGCAGCATGAATGGGCACTACCAAAGTTTGAGCAGCGTGCTGAATAAGCAGTGTTGAGAAAACTCGTTCACTAAGATGTTTTTTTAAGTTAGTGGCTTGTTGATGTTCTTAACTTATGCACTTCATGCTTCTTTGCGCGCACGTTCCAGGATTTTTGCTTCCAACTATTGGGCTAAGCAGATCGCAAATGTTAAGAGGAAGAATGGAGGCCATTCTCATTTTAGCTAATTTGTTAATTTAAAAAGAACATTCGAGTTAGACAATCATTCTCAGAAGGTTGATTTCATTTCCCTTACCAAATTCATTGAGTTGTATATTGATTTTCTCCGTCTGTCGTACCTGAAGATAAAGAGTCTGCTCAGCAGTACAAAAACCACATATAATTGCTGTATCCTGATTAGAATAGAAGAGGTCTAGGTTGAAAATAATAAAAATAATAGAAAAGGATCTTCTAAAGAGTAAAGAAGTCTTTGACATGATTATCGAAGAACATGATAAGATTGACGCTCGTTGTAAAGATTCAGAACACAATAAAAGATTCAACAGCTCTTCCCTTACCTCGTAAAGGAAAGCATTAGATGCTTTTACTTTAACGACTTGTGCTGTCGATATAAGGCAGACCCACCACTTCATAAGCCAGCCTGAACTTTCTTTAGAATGAAATACGATGATGTTGGGTAGAATGGAATTTAATAAAAATAATACTATTATTATTATATTTATTTAAGTAATAAAATTATAAACGAAGTAAAAGTTAAAAATAAGAATTTTTTTATTAAAATAAGAAAAAATAATAAATAGTTATACAAATGGGCAAAAAAAATATAACATTTTAGAATATTTTTGAGTCCGGTAAGAAGAATGAACATTTTTGATATTATTAAAATGTTTTATATTCCAGATTAACCATTATTTTCATTACTATTTTTGTCGATGTGAACTAAACATAACTTATTCATTGAATGGTTACTTGCTGTTCTTGAATCATGGAAAGAGCAAAAGGCATAACATGGCTTAACCAGGCAAAAAAGTAGACTTGAGTTAAAAGATGTTTGGCAAGCGGTCCCAATATAGAGACAGTGGCACAACAAATGCTAGAAACTAATAGGCAATGATCCATTTATGCCTTAATTGAATCCCTAGGTTTTAATTTCACTGCAATCTTTATTTTACTTTTTCCTATCCGATTAAAATATCCATAATATACTCTTAATGTATTTACAAGGGTATCAATAAGAGAAATTTCCCTCCATAAAATTAATATATTTTTAAATTATTATAAATTTTTGCGGAAATTTTCATTGATATTAGAAACTCTTGGATATTTTTATAAAATCAAATTTTCAATATATTAGTAATGAATCCTTCACTAATTCCAATAATAAATAAACCCTACTTGTGTGGACTATAATTATAGGAAAAAAGATTATAATGATCCGTAATTCTACTGATATATGTAGAGCGTATCTTTACCACCAGAGTTCTTTGCAGGCTGAAAAGCGGAAATGCTTTCCTTAATCAAAGAGAAACTACGTAAACAAGAAACTTCACAAAGTTCTCATGATATTTATTTTTGGTTGCTTAATGGAATATTTATTTTATTTTAAGTGTTAAATGATTCAAATATTTTATTAAATAATATATGATTGATCATCGAATTTATCATTTACATGAAATATAATGATGTAAAATTGAGATTAAAATTTAAATACAGAAAAACAATTAGATGACAAATTAAGACTTTTTTTATAATTAGTATTAACTTGTATTCTATTACTTTTTACCCTATTTTGTTATTAAAATAAGTTAGAATTTCATTCCTATAATATTTATTTTATTTAATTAAAAATGATACTTAAGTATCTCTTTAAAAAAAATTATAAAAAATATTTTTTATCTATAATAAATTAACTTTTTTATACAAATTAGAATGTAAGTATGACTTGAAACTTATGATCTAAAAAAAGAAATATATATATATATTGTTAGAAAATCAAGTCGGACTTAATTCAATAAAATTTCATTGAGTTAAGGATTGTTCGGACTTATAAGTAGCATTATTGTCTTGCTCCTAACCGATGTGAGATAAGGATACTTAACAGCCCCCTTCAGCCAGGAGTTCGACAACTGAACAATTCTTAACTCAATGAGATCTTATTAGGTTGAATTAGGTATAGGTTTCTAACATGGTATTAGAGTTGAGTTTGACTTAATCAATGACTTGGGCTTTGTCCTTAACAGTCTTACAGTGGCTTTGTGACACCACCTATGTTCGTGTGGAGGGGGCTGTTAAGTTTCATTCGATCCCACATCAACCAGGAGTTCGGTAACATGGTATCAGAGCTATACTCCTGGTCTCTATATGCTTGGACCTTAGGTTCTACCACAATCTCACCATGACGTTTATGTCCATTTTTGTCCGTTGTGTGGAGGGGGACTGTTAAGTATTCTTATTCTACATCGGCTAAGAGCAAGGCAGTAATGCTTCTTATAAGTCTGGAGAATCCTTAACTCAATGAGATCTTATTGAGTCGAGTTAGGTCTGAGTTTCTAACATGGTATCAGAGCTAGGCCTGACTTGATCGATAATTTGGGTTTTGTCCTTAATAGTCTCACTGTGGCTTTGTGAGATCACATCTGTCTATGTGGAGAGGTTGTTAAGTTTCCTTTAATCCCACATCGACTAAGAGTTTGGTAACATTGCTACTTATAAGTTTAGACAGCCATTAACACAGTAAGATCTTATTAGATTAAATTAGACTTGAATTTCTAATATATATATTTAATATTGTTCACGCACTTTCACAATTTATAACTTAAATTGTGAAAATAAATCTTACTAACGAATCACACAAATTGTGATTTGTGACGTTAGAACTTAAAATAACACAAACCAATTAATCGTAGGTGTAATATTTATAATCATATCATTTATATGATAATATATGTCATAATTATTTTATAAAATTAAAAAAATAATTTTAATACATAACATAATATTTTCAAAATATAAAACAGAAAAAATGATGTATGTCTTTGGTTAATCCGATCCACCATGCTATGTTTATCTATGATCAAATAACCGTTCATCTTTCTTTCTAGGCGCAATCACCAAATTTGGATTCTGATATGTTGACACATGGGACCCCATTATGGCTGGAAAAAGACCAGTCCATGCACCTCAGCCTTTTAGCCATACTTTTGTGCTTAAGATAGTAGACAAAACCAGCCGACTCATGAGATTTATAAATTTTTATGAAAGATTATTTAGATATTATAATTATAATTAATATATTAGATAATTATTAATTAAAATAATATAATTTATTTTTTAATATATAAATAATTACAGTTATAATAATATCAATACTTATAGTATAAATATATTTTTTTTTTAATTTATATATATTTCATTAAATAGTAGAAAAAATCAGCCATGCTTATCATTAATGTGTGACTAATTAGCATTGATTTAAAATAGTGTTCCTTTGTTATTATCAGTAATTAATAACAATGGTGACGATGAAATTGTGATATATTTTTAATACAATGGTGCTTAATATGTCATGTAATAAAATAATTTTAAAAAAATTAAAAAATTTGATGACATACCAATATTAAATTTACTTTGAGCATATATGTGGAACTTACAAAATTTTGATACTTGTAACATTTATTCGTATAATGTACAATTAAAGTATTAAAGCATGGCCAACGAGTAATATTTGCTGGATGGGTCAGCCTCCACCGTCCAACTTTCCATCAATTCTACTTTTACACTCTACGGTGTTAGATCAAGAAGCTTTATTTATTATTTTTGAAATATCAATCTCATTGTTTTATTTCTTTATTAAGTATTTAATATTTATTTTTAAAAAAATATATATTTATTTTTATATTTTATTAACTTAAAATATCATATTTAAAAATAAATAATAATTTTTAATATAGCTTGTTATGAGTACGAGTAATTAGCATAATAGCTTGACAAAAACAGAGAGAGAGAGAGAGAGAGAGAGCATAATAGTACATGGAAATTAGTATTTTCGTTTACGAAAATCAATAAGACAATTATTATTATAGTATCCTCGTTAATGACTTTTATTTGACCGAATGTCTTTAATAAAATCAACTAATTTTATTGACTTAATGTATTTATTATAGATAATGTTATCATTATATTATAGATCATGTTATCTTCTGTAAATAACTTAGTAGATTTATATCTAATTATAAATAAATAAATTAAAATAAAAACATATCTAAATCATATTCAAGGAAAATATAAGATGATATGATACTTTATATTTAATATCAACATTTAAAAATTGGAATAAACATGAACATTTGTAGGTAGAGACGATAAAGAATGCATGTATTCATTTCAATTTTTAATAAATAAATTTTAATTTTGTAATATTTATAAAATTATTGACAAATTTCATATATAAAGTATAATTATACCTCAAATTAATTTTAAATTTTAAGTTTTTAATATTTGTAAAATAATTTAATAATTTAAATATATTTTATTAAATGAAATACATATAACATAAATTTTTTTATATATATGATATCTCATTAATGTATAATTCTTAAATTCGTCCTAAAAATAAACTTATTCTTATTTTACAGAAGCTAATTTCTAAAAAGGAAGGAAAAAAAATTTGTTTGCAAGTCTCTCGTTTAAGAATGGATAAAAAAATATAGATTCGATTATCTACATTTAACTTTACCATTATTTTTATCTAATAAATTTTAAAAAAATATACGATTTTGAATAAAAATTGAACATGAAACAACAGTTATAATTATATTGATAATTATTTTCGTTCGTACTTAAAATTAATTATATTTATTTAATTAATTTATATATTTATTAAATTAAATTATATATTAATTAATAACTGTTTCGAAGTATATTAATTTTTTTTAAGTTGTCTAAGGAGTAATCATTACGATCTCTTCACATGATCGGAAACTATTTATTGAGATTGTATTTCTATGTTTTGATAACGTTAGGTTATTGATTGAAAGGTACAATTATTAAATATTTATATATTTATTTTGAATATTAATCTAAAATAAAATATAAAATATTTAATAATATTAAACATATTGCTATTTTTTCTTATATTCTTCAAAAATATACTAAAATATTTTATGGTATCTTTTTACAGATTTTTATAATTATTTATTATTTATTATTTTATTTTATTTAAAAATAAAAAAATATTTTATAATTTTTTAATATTTATCATTTTCTAATTCTACCGTTTAAATATACATAATAATAATAATAATAATAATAATAATAATAATTTGATTGAGTTTATTTTCTTATCATTCTTATTTCTATCAATATATTTAATAAAATAAAAAAACAATTCAACATGAAACTAACAACATATTTAATCTCAATTATTTGCAGCTCAACTTATAGTATATAGGTAAGATAAATGTATAAATATAATATCAAATGATTTATTTTTATCACTAAATATATATATATAGTGTAAACATACTATTATATTATTCTGCTATCCATAATATTTAAGATTCCGTGAAATTTTATTTTCTTTAAAATTAAAATTTTTAAAAAATATCCAATTTTTTTATGGGGGAGGGTCTTTGGCACAACCATTTAATCATTTAAACTTATGTATAGTATAAATAATCACAACCGATTTTTATTTTTTATTTTTTTCCTTTCAATTTTACGAGGAAAATTATCAGAGCGTCATGCTCCATCCTGGCACATCAGCAAGTGGGGCCACTATCACGAGGTTCCAACCTGGAAAGCATCAACCATTGGGCCCTCTCAGATTGAAAGGGCGGTTTGCCGCTTTCCAATAGATTATTGGGCTTAATCGAATGCTTAATTATAAGATTGTACCGTATTCAACACTTTATACGTATATTATTTATCATACATTATATAATCAAATTATTTATTTTTAAGAAATTTTTATCGTATAACATATTATAATTGATATGAATTTAAATAAAAATATAAATTTATTTACATTTAATAATTATAATTGATTAATATCATATTTATTTATACACTTGTTATTTATATTATGTAATATATCAAAATTATTTATAAAATAAAATAAAATAATTATTTTTTTATTTATAGATAATATTGATATATAATATAATACAAAAACAATTTTGACTATGAATTTATATATCCTTAACATCTATTTTTCTAGTATCTAATGCTTCAATCTAATAAAACTATAAAATAAGTATAATAATTGTTTTTTTAAATATAGCTACGTATTACTTTCTAAAAAATAGCCAATAAAATTAATAAATAGAATTTCATTAATAATATTTGAATAATTTTCTTAAAGAATGGCAATATAATTTGCTACAGAAGAATTATTTATTTGTATTGATATATTAGTTTAAATAAATAATATGAAAAGGAGAGTGTATTGGGAATAACTTTCATGAATCAGTATTATAATTTGATGTAGTATTAATGAATAACTTTTACTTTTACATAAATTGCGAGGGCCATGTGAAGAAGTCGTACGTCTAAGCTGATAATAGGGTTCGTGCTTTAGAAGTAATCTTAATTTTTTATTTTTATAAAATAAAAAATAAATAAAAAGTAAGAATAATGTCAATAATTAATATTAATAAAATATAATGTATGGTATATAAGATTTTCTTCGGCCCCGACATTTGATACTTTGTTGCATTTTGTTTGGCTTTGTATGAATGAGATCAAATTTCCTCATGCTTTTGATGTATTATTATGGATCATACTTATAAGTAAAATTTAAGAGTGTTCAAAAATTAGACTAAATTGAATTAAATTGAAAAATCGTATTGGATCAGACTAGATTGAACAGTTTTATAAATCAAACGATCCGGTCTGGTTTGTATGAATTAAAATTGTTTTTCAAATATTTCGATCTAATTATATTAATTTTTAAACCAATCGAATTAGATCAGATCGATTTCAATAATATATTAAATTTTTCATATCATTTTTCACAAATCATTGATTAAATTTATAATATTTTAATCAAATATATATCATTAAATATATCATATTTATATATTATTAATCAAAATAAAATATTTAATTACAATATTTTTAATAATTAAACAGTCTAATCTAATTAAATATATTTTACTTAAAATCAGATCGAATTGGACACCTCTAAGTAAAATTAGATAAAAAAAAATTTGTGTAGTTAATATAAAACTATGTCATTTTAATGCATATCAACACATAATATTACAAAAGTTAAATAAATGATCTCAAATATACTATACATCTTATAACTAAAAATAAAATATATTGATATTGTCACCATGATTTTTTATTATTAACGTAAAAAATATATATAAAGTATTTATTTTATTTTTAATGTTAATTATACATTAATGTTGTTACTTTTAGATAATGTATTAATGAAATATTCTTGTGATGTTATTAATTTATATTGTGATAATATCATTACTTAAAATAAAATATTTTACTCTTAAATAAATATACTATTTATTCATTCATAATTAAAGTTTAAATTTAAATATTTTTACATATATAAATAAATTTTATACGGTTAAATTATAATTTGTTTAAAGTTAAAATTTAAAAATTAGGCGTCTTCTTAAAAAGCTAATTTCATAATATAATATTTTGACCGTAATTGTAAAAATAGTTCTATGTTTAGAAAGAAAGAAATAAAGAAAAGCAAAAGTGCCACACCTAAATTTTTTAAGTTAATTATCAATCACTTGTTTTATGATCGCTCAAAAAAGAAATCACTTGTATTATGTAGTAATTTCATAAAGGGAAATCTCATTTTTCTTTTAAAAAAATCACTGTTTTAGGTGCTAACTCTTCTCCTTTCCGATTTACCAAAAAATTAACTTATTTTGATTTTATTTAGGAAAAGTTCATTTTACCTAAAAAAAATTTCCAATAGATCATTATTTATTTATTTGATTTCAATAAATAATAAAATAATTATTCTATAATTTGTTTAAATTTACATATATTTCGATTTTATGTGATAATTTATATACCTAAATTTAATTTAATTTCATGTTAATATATTTTGATAAGTTTTATTCCAATCTCCGAATGTATATTTGATATTCTTATTCAAATTTTCGTTATAATTTAAATATTTAAAATTATTAAATATCAAATTTTATTAGAAATTTATGCGTATGTAATTTGATGGATAACTCAAAGAATTGAAGATGATTTTTTTTTACTCATTTAGCTATTGCTTGATATGATCTATTTTCTATTTGTTATTTTAAATCATACAGTGTTATTTTCATTTAAATAAAAATAATCTCAATCATTCTTTCATTTTAATTTTATCTCTAGGTATTTTTAAAAAAAGGTAATAATATAGGAAAAAATTATTTATAATCACTTGATTTTTGGTAATATTTTATTTTTTTTAATCAAAATCACTTAGAGATAAAAGAATTATAAACCCTACTTCAAAATGATTTTGGTAAAAAAAAAATTATGATAAAGTACTAGTTTGATATGGGAAAGTATTTATACAATATGAAAAGCCTTATTATTAGAATTTAATATCGTAGTAAGTTTTACTTCGACAAAGCAATATTTATTGTCATAATTGTAAACCTTATCATAAAGTGATTATAGTAAAAAAAAATTTCTTAGTACAGTGTGAGAAGACTTAATAATAACATTCTCACACTTAATAATGACATCTAAAATCATGATAAGTCTTACCATATTAAGAAAATACCTTATCTTAATAATAGTAAATATTATCTCATTAACGATTTTAATAAAAAAATATAATATAATTTAAATGTTTTATTAATTTGATAAATCAATCATAATATAGTGATATTATTATTTATAAATAAATATTTTAGTATCTTAATTTTTAAATTACTTATTTTTAGTCTCATCATTTATAAAAATTAAGTACTATAGTGTAAAAATTAATCTTATTTATAAGATTATAACTACTTATATTTAATATTTTTTATAGATTATAAATATTTATTTTAATAATTATTATATTATAAATATTTATTTTTTATAATAACGTAACTAATAATAAATAATTTATAAATTACTAAGAAGTTACTATTTTTTTTTTTTAAGAAAAAGAAAATAGGACTACCTTGCGTCTTTTTATAATAGCAAACTTCTTTGGGTGAGCATATATCAATTATTTTTCTCTGTAGTGGTTTCTAGGGAATTTTTCAGTAGATTCTTTTTTAGTATTTTATTATTTATTCCACATCAAATAACCATAGATCCGTGCCATTTTTTTTTTGGCATTAAGCAGAGAGAAAAAAGAAAAAAATAATAACTAGAAGTACTTTTCCATATGTTTACAAGTACTAATTATATTTACTTATGTTATTTCATACACAGCAAAATATAATTTTGTACTGTTAGCAATAATAATAATTTTGTACTACCTATGTTTAAACTAAAGAGAGTTCCCAATTGTCATTGCTTTACAGCTTTTCAATATACCAATATGTACATTTTACCTAAAGCTAGGTTGATTCATTACATGTACAAGACAAATCAAAGGCAATATATACTTAATTTCAATTGAAGGGAATACTAATAGAAAGCCCTGTGACATAAATGCATGATAGTGAATGGTGAATCTACCTTTAATTAGGGCACTTAATTCATAATTTTATTATTAAATAAAGAAAATAATAAACAAGTGGGATTTAAATTTAAATTTATGATAATAAGATGATAGATAATACCACCTGAATTACATCCGGTAAATGAAGAATCTACTTATTTTCAAGAAATTATATAAATGATCAAAGTTGAATTGGTTCTAAATAATATTGGAATGATTTTATGAATTATGCAACAACTATCTTCAAGTAAAATTTATGATACTCTATAAAATTAAGAAACAAGGATACAATCATTATTTTCAAACTTACATATTAATTTGTGCTAATTAAAACAAAATGAAGAATCTATCTCTAATCCTTAATGTTATATGCATTTAATTATTATATTTATTAAATGATATGTTAATATTTAATTAAATGTAAAATTAAAAATATAATATACATACATACATAATCACTTAATAATAAAATAAATTATATTATAATATTTGGATTGAGAGATAAAATAACATTTCTCATTTGTAATTTACCATGTATTTAGTACCGGTCCGTTAGGAATAACCTCCTCCATATGTCATTTCACTATTTATTGCCTCCCAAAGCTAACTATGAAAATAAGAAAAACCAATTTTTTTTTTTTACATTAAAAGAGGGGGAAAAAACTTATCAATTAATTGTATATATTTGATATAAGTAAAATAATATTTTTTATATATAAACATTTATTTTTAATTCTTTTACAAACGCTAAATATATCTTCAATTTATAATAATATCTTCAATTTTATATTTTTATTTATGAAACTTTATACTTAGTAATTTTTAAAAATATATAAAATGTTTAAATTGTTGCAATTATGTTTAAAATGTATTAGTTATGAAAAAAATGCCCAAAAATTAATTGGTGTTTGATTTTCTAATAGAAATAATGTACATGTATTTTCTTTTGGATAGAAAAATAATTTCATATTTGAGCTTAAAAAAACAGTGAATCTCTTGTATGGTTGCCATCACTACTAGATAAGTCACCACCATCGTTCATTGATTTCGTCTTCTTGACACCAAGACAACCCAATTAAGGTTTTCAAATGCTTATGTTTATTTTCACTTTCTAATAAAGACTAGTTAAGTAGGTAAGCAACAACAACAAGAATCATTCTCATACTGTACTCAAAATCATCATTGAAAACCTTAGATTGGTTGGGAATTAGAGAAATATTGGACGAAGTTGACGATGGAAGATTCAACCAGAGCGAAAAATAAATCATTGATTACCTGATTTTAAAATACAAAATCAAAATTTGTAGGTAGGATATGAAGATTAAAGCGTACACTTTGAACCCAACCAGAAAACACAGTGAAGTTATAGTGAACATTGAATAGTATTAGAGAGCTGAAAAATCTCATCTTTTAAAGCTGAACCCATAACCATCTCAAGTTGCTCAAGTTTCTGAGCTACACTGGCCATGTTCGATGACCTAACCTTGTAACCTAAATCGAGGACTCTCTCATCCATACCTTTAGCTTCTGCTTCGTCTCAACTCATCCATATTTGCCATTTTTTTAAGTTCATATATGAAATCATCTTTCTATTCTAAAAAAATATGCATGTACATGTATATTACTTTTGTTAAAAAACTTAATAGTAGTTAATTTTTTGATTTTTTTTTATGTTTTCAACATAATTACAACGATTTAAATATAATTTTTTTTTCATATATTATACATTTTGAACGTAATTACAATAATTTAAACATTTTAAATATTTTTAAAAATTATCCAATTTAAATATAAAAAATATTTAAGGTATAGACAGGCAAAATGTCCTTTAATTAGTGTCAGTAACATGAGGTGTCCAATTGGCAAAGATTCCTCCCGTTCTGTAATTGCATTTTCACTCCCTCTCTCTCACTTCAACTATTCCTTTAATTTTATAGAAAATAGTTGTAGGGTCCTTTAAAACCACTATATATAGCTCTCACATTCATCATACTTTCACCACAAAACCATTTGTCTTCCTCTTTTCTGCTCACATTTCATTTCAATTTTCTTGCTCCAGCAATGACCAGCGTTGAGGTATATAAAACTCAACAACCCATTTTTAGTTTTTGATCTTCAAGCTATCTTTACTATCATATATCGCCACTACCCATTTGGTCATAATTTATTTATCAATCCACCATGTAGTCTGTCTTGGTGTTGATCTAAGCTTTTTTTGGATTCTCATTTAAATCTTTGTTTTCATAAATCGACTTCTTAATATTCCTTTTATTACAACCAGTTGATAATGAGCACATTTCTCATTGATCTATTTGATTATCAGTGTGATCTACAAACATGTTTGTGATTAATATTGCTTTAATCGCTTAACCTGCTTCCCCCCCATATGGTGACTCTGTTTCAGTCTTTCACGGGTTTAGTAACATACTGTTGCTTAATATCTCATTTGAAAATAAAAGTAACTCTTTATCGCTCCCCTTCAAATATGATCTACTTTATTTTTATAAAATCTCATCACCTGTATATCACTTTTGTATATTTTTTTTGTAAGAATTATCAAACTTAAAAATCTTAATTGATTTTAGAATTATCATAGGAATACGATCATGTTCTAATACCGTGTAGAAGTATCAAGCAACAATTCTATCAAAAGCTCAAACTTCTAATAGTTCATTTATAGTCTTTAACAACATCCACCTACACATTTGTCACTGACATGTTCAAATCCATACATACTTAAGTTGTAGGTCGCAAATGACACTACACTACACTATATGAAAATTGATCCAACACATTTTAAGCACATGAAATTTTGTTTTTTGCAGAGTCTCAATTATTAATTTCAGCTCGCCAGAGGTACTAGATAATTTATAATCTAATAAAAAATTGATGCTGATTCAGGTAGCACCAGTAACAACATTGAAAGAGAATGAGACACCTGAGTTGGCAAAGCCAACTGAGGAGACAAACCAAGAACAAGTGGTTGTAGTCCCTGCTGCTCCAGAGCCCACACACAAAGAAGCAAAACCTGAGGCTGTGGAAGCAGAGAAGCCCACAGCAACTGAAACTGAAGCACCAATTGAAGCTGAAACAAAAGAGGTAGCAGCTGAAGAAATCAAGGGTGAGACAGTTGAAGAGCCAGCAGCAGAAGAGGTGAAAGAGGAGGCTGTTGTTAAAGAAGAGACTAAGGAAACCCAAGTTAAAGAAGCCCCTGCTGTTCAGGATGAGAAGCCAGTTACTGATGAGAAACCAGCTGAGGAAACCAAAACAGAGCAAGTTCCAGTTGAGAAGACTGAAGCTTAAGTGAGGATAGCTTATTGGGGATCTTTTTTTAATTGCTTATGTTAAAGTTGAATCTTAATTTCAGCTATTTGGTTTTGGTTTGTCATGATTTGTTAGTCTATATAATTATTATAAGTCATCTTGATGGGGTTGGAATATTATACAATCACTTGTGTCCAACTCGGCCTACTTGGAGGATGCATTCTAGATTTGAAATCTTTGAGTTGAGTCATATTGATGGGATTTTTGAGTCCAAGAGGGTCAAATGAGTTTGATATGTAGTGCTGAGATATGATATTTCATTAGTTTTGAATAAAAATATTACTGTTTCTCTTTTACTTCATTGCTAGTAAATCCACATCAATTCATTGATGGATATTATTCAACATTTTTTTTTCCTCTCACAAGAAGACCTTAGTTTGATGAATAAATGATTTGGCGCAGGATATCGGATATGTTATGACACCCGATAGATAATTCCACAATCATGTACTTATGAAAAAACTGAATTACAAGATTGCATAGATTACTGTTGGGTGCTATACCGTACCAAACACCGGATACCAGATCTCTATTTTGATGTAGTAATGCATATGTTAGGGACAATCATTTCGTATACAACCTCTAAAATCCTAAATTTCCTTTTCTTTTTTTTGAATAAAAGAAAACCAACTTCATTAAGAACAGTCGAAAGAGACATCTAAAAGCAGCAGCACAAAGCTTCCTTGCAATCTGATTTCTATATTAGATAATACTGACATTTGTCTAAAAGAGACGTTGGTTCACTTTAAAGTTATTTTCAGAACTATTGGTTTATTCTGTTCACCAAGATTTATTTGCTCTAGTGAGTTTGGTTCGAAGTTGGAATATGTAGAGCAAGGAAAAGTAATGACAGTGGCAAGGCTGTAATGACTAACGAAACAACCAATGCCTAGTTTCAGAAAATATTCGTATTAGGTCAAAAGCTCGAGATGATAATGTTAGTTTAAGTTAAGAAAAATTTACAAGGTAGATTTGGTAAAATAGGACCTTAAAGGTAGTCCCTTGGATTATTAAAATAAAAAAATAGTGGAAAATATTTGCCCTAATATGTAACACATTTTATAATATGCAAGATTTTAATAGAGAGAAATTGGGAAAAAAATCTCAAATTTTGTGAACAGTGCATAAAGATATTATGAAATACGAATAACTCAAACTACATTTTAATGTAAATATCAATATATATGTCATGCCGATAGAGTGATTTACCCCTAATATTTATGCAACAAAGCACTTTGTATGTCTTAAATTTTGAACAATGTCAAGCATTTCACTCACACATACATACTACGCTAACTGTGTGTGCATATGTTGGTATAGAGCAAAATAGTTTTCAGCACGAGTGAGCAATGGGCAAATCAATCCGTGATTGCATAATCTGTGTACTTACAAGACCTGGACGACGAAAGCTATTTAATAAGTTCAAGAAGGTTGAGAAATTTTCTCCCAATTTGCCCTTGCTTTATTTATACTATAATCTAACCTCCTATATTAACAACCCACAAAAGGACCAATGGCAAATGCATCTTTTAACAGAGTAAATATGAAAACTGGAGCACCTCCACACTTAATGCACTACCAAGATAGATTATATTATCCTATAATCTGTACAAGCTGAAGAAATTTTTTTATGTGCAGTCAAATGATCCTTTTTACTCAAAACGAGGACGTGCCTGATATTACCAAGTACCAAAGCTGGTCCCGACATGTTCTTGAGTGATGATGTTAAAGCGATCTTGCATCATAGCCATGGATGGATAAGGAGGGAAACACAACCGGTAGAAACAAGTATGAGATGAAGGGAGGTGATCATGAGACTCCAATGACTTGTAAATGTAAAGCCGAGATGCCAGACCACAGAAGCCCTCGACTGGTAGATACTTCAATGATGTCCAGAAGAAGAGAAGGACCCTTCTCTGATCTGCTGACATCTCCTCAACAATCTGCCGAGTTTTAAATCATGTCTTCAGTATAATAACAAAATACATAAAATTAATAAATAGGCATTGAATTAAATAAGGTATTACCGCCCACAAAAGTATGTTAGAATTTTACTAGTATCTCGACAAGCTTTTAGGTTTTGAGTAAAATATCAAAAAGACACTAACAATAAAAAATAAATGCAACCCAATCCTAGAAGCATAATTGATTCAATGTTAATTTCATGATTGTATGTCCTCTCATAAGTTGTTTCTAATTTTTTTACAGGTTAAACTTTAGAAGAACCTATCCCACTTCACTCTACAGTCTCTGCTATGTCTAAATAGAAAAACTGATATGAAACAAGCAACAAAACCAGAGTGTCAAAAGGTAACGTTCTGCTCGGTTTCTTTTTAGAAAAACGCACTTTTAAGAGGTTGATCCATCAGAACATAATAACAAGCTTAAACAAATTAAAAATAGTCAACAATGACCTGCAAAAATGAAACATTACAACACCAAACTTCCTCTTTAAGAACAAGGCAATATCAAATGCAACTCTTGTCTTCTTGATTATACTTGTAGGAATTAAATAAGAATTAATAAAAATATCCCCACGTCAAAATGTATATTTAGATGTGATACATATCAAACAAGAGCGTACAGTCTTCCCAAAGTATATATTGGGGACAGTAATATAAACATTTAAATAATTAATATTTATCTAGTTGTGATTTTAATATCTTTTTAGTATTGCCTTTTATCTTAGTTTGAAAGTCAATTGTTATATTTTAAGTTTAAAAAGGTTATCTTATTTAGTTATAAAAACTTATAAATAAATGTATTTGTATTGTATTCAATAAGATTTGAAAATGAATTAAATATACGCTTCTTCCCTATTATTTTTGTTCTTTCTCCTAATTCTTAACCCTAATTTCGTTTTATTCTCACCCGTTCATCTATTTCTCTCATATTTCTCTTCCTATTCCACACCAATTTGGTATCAGAGCAACTAGGTTTTATTTTCTTAAACCAAATCATATCCTCTTTAATCTTAAAAAAACACTTGCTCAATTTCTGCTAGGGAAAAAAAACCAAAAAAAGTAAATGTATCAATCACAATCATATTATGGTTATGGCTTAAATGCACATTCAGTTCCTAAACTTTGGGCAAGTCTACCTTTAGGTCCTCAAGTTTTTTTTTCAACAATTCAGTCCTTAAATTTTTTAATTTTTACATTTAGGTCCTAAGTTTTCATTTTATTCTTTTATTAAAAATACTGAATTAGCAATTGATTAGAAATAAAAATGAAAATTTAGGACCTAAGTTAAATTAAAAAGTTAAAGGAACGAATCGTTGAAGAAAAAAACTAGAAGACCTAAGTTGTAGACTTGGACAAAATTTAAGAACTTACTGTGCACTTAAGTCTATGGTATTGGCCCCACACTACATGGCATTCACATTCTCGAGGCCTTCATGATAATTATTACTATAGTTATAGTGGGACTAAAATTTACAACCAATATTACAAGTTTGATCCTAGCCAAATTTAAGATTTATTATGTCATATTTGTCTGTGCCACCTCAAGAAACTTCTATAAAAGATGATATCTAGCTTGAGCCATGAAAAAATTGAAAAAAGATGCAAAGGGTGTGCAATAATGTAAAGGTAACTGAGATTTTTGGTAAATTTTGTAATGAGTCATTTGAATCCTCTAATACAAAGGAATGCTTGAGGGAAGATGTTGACGCACCCCTAATCAGATATCAACATATTTCCATAACTAACATATTCTCACAAGTTGCTTGTCCGGATGTCATAGTGTTTCCAAGCCTTCACATGAATTTCTCTTTATGCTACAACTTACAACCAACTATTGAGTCGTTAAGTACTTAGAGTGCCTTTCTATATGGCTTTATCAAGAACCCTAAAAATGGCTTCTTGTCATTATAAAAGTTTCGTTTGTTGGTTTACGATTTAACTTGTCAAAATCGAGTTTTTTTCCGATAGGAGAATTGATGAGGATAGAGATATAAACATTTAAATAATTAATATTTATCTAGCTGTGATTTTAATATCTTTTTATGATTGCTTTTTATCCTAGTTTGAAAATTAATTGTTATCTTTTGAGTTTAAAAATGCTATCTTATTTAGTTATAAACACTTGTAAATAAATGTATTAGTATTGAATTCAATGAGACTTAGAATATGAATTGAATATATGTTTCTCCCCGTTATTTATGTTCTATCTTTCTTCTAATTCTTATTCTTTAAATTTCCACCCCTTTCGTCTATTTCTCTTAAATTTCTCTATATGTTCCACATCGTTATATCTATAACACCACAACTAGATGTGATATATATATGAAGTATAATTAAAAAATTTACAGGATAGCTCATTTGTAGCCATGAATTATGTTTGATAATCGACTGGAATATTGTACGACTCCTTTTCATTGACTCAAGGTAAAAAATCGAACACTGCAATGAAGTTCTAATCACCATGCTCAAAGGTATTTTAACTATCTCACATCCAAATAAATAAACCAAATACATAAGAAGATGAAGATGATTTGTGACGGACATACGCAAGGCTGTACGGTCATCACAAGACTTTTAAAAGTTCTAGTCCTAGAAGTTACAAATTTTATTAGATACAAACAGTACATGGCTACAAAATGAGAAAAATCTGGAAAGGGATGGACCATCTAAAACTTGAGAGTTTATAGAAAACATTGCTACTAGTGGCTAGACATTATAAGCACTAAAGATAGCATCAACATATAAACCATAAGATAATTAGAAGGAAATGAACAGGCAAGTGGATGTAAAATATAAAGAATAAATTAAAAACAAGGAAAGAGTAACTTATTAGAATAGACCAGCACATAAAGAAAACAAGAATCATAAAATTTTACCTTCCAGAACCATAAAATTTGAGTGTCAGTCTCTTTGTAACCATTGTACTCGGTATGAGCTTTCCAATCTTCAACATTAATAGCACCTTCACTACCATATAGCATCCGATCAAGATCTTCCATCTCTAGACTTGAGAAAAAGAACTTCTGATGTTCTGACTTAGAGAGCATATCAGCAAAACCTTGGGCAAAATTTGACACCTGTTCACATATTGATATGACAAACTGATTCTGTATTAGAAGAGCAACATAATCCTTCCTGTTCTCGCTGTTCACAACAATGCTCTTCCCAGCAGAGCAGAGTTCCACAACCTGCCTTGATCCTAACTCCTCAATTTCTCTAACAAATGTCAACCCTAGAAAATCTGAATCAATAAACTCCGGATCCATCTCTAATATCTTCTTGCAGCTCCTATATAAACATGGATCAGCATCACGTATGTCTTCTAAAGTGATTAGAGAATATCCAGCCAATTGCATGAAAAACACACGATCAAAGGCTATGCCTATTTGCACTTTATGCATCAAAGCTAATGCAACCACCCGACCAGCAAATTTAAAATACTCAAGATGCAGGGGATCCACCTTTGAAGCTGCAAAAAAATAATAATAATAAAGTGAATCTAAAGAAGGAATTCTCTTGTTCTCATGATTTTATTTCAGACCTGCATTAGCAAGAGATTGTAAAATAAGACAACATTCCAACTGTAAAGTTTGTCCCTGTAAAGAGAAGTACAACCCAGAAACGACACCACTCACCACGTCCATGGTGATGCAAATTAAGAGTAAGTCACAGCCTGATCAAAGATTATGTCCACACACAATTAAGTGGCAATATCATTGCAATGGAATTTCTGTCCAGCAACTTGTCCATAAACAATTGGTTTTTATTTGAGACAGATGAAAATACCAAAACCAATATGAGTTCTCACCTATTCACATTTCCGTGGACCCCCAATAGTCCTCAGCAGTATTAGCTCAATGCGTACAGACCATACACAAAAGAAAAAGGAAATAAAAGATTTTATCCCAAGACTTTCACCATTTTACATACTCTTACATCTCTAAACCACACTTTTTTCCTGAGCAACCAAAGCAAATAAAAGATATCACCTGAACTTTACCCAGTATTTCAAATTAGGCAACTACATATATCAAACAAATAATCCAAAAGAAATTCTAAACATAAAAGAGTTTGATGTTTATACTACGCATTTCAAAGGCATTATTTGTTGTAGCATGCCTATGGTCCTGAAACATTACGTGAAATAAACAAAATTACTTGAGAAATAATTTCAAAGTTCACTGCATCTTAAATGTTTGACGATGTTTGTTAATTGACTGACACTATCATGCCTACAAATTTTAAAAATATATTTTTTCAACAGCATCTAAATGAAAAGCCAGATTAACTTACTAGTATTGGGGTAGAACCTTCTGCGATCATTAGGGCATGCAACAAAAAGAGCATTTTGAGGATTAAATATAGCTTGGCATACCAGGAAAAACCATTCCCGCAGTACACCTGGACCTGTAGCTTCCTCATTTTTGAATTCCATAAATAGACCTGCGTGCAGTGATTCAGGTTCGGCACGTGCAATATAGTCAAATGATTCTGCCAATATCTGAGACCTGTCAATGAGCATCTCGTGCAGCTCCTCAAAGTCTTCTTTTACTTCAGGGAACATCATCATTGCCAAATGCCTCCTGCACTCAAAATCAAGCAGCCACTTTTGTTCAAGGATCCACCTATGGTCATCGTTTCTCTTTACATGTTTGGTAATTAGCCAACAAAGTGAAGATTTTCTATCCCTTAAGACCATCCAGAATTGTTCTTCAGCACCAGGATAAAATTTAGAAGTCGCATTAAGTTCCTTCAAAACGGGCAGATACTGCGACCATCGAGAGTGAACACTGTCACTTTCCCCTATCCCTTTCTCAAGCAAACACTCTTCTACTCTCCGAAGACAATTGTCCATTTTACAAAGTAAGTCAATAAATACCAGACATAGATACTCCAACTCTCCCCCATACAAAGAATGCATATAACCCCTCCCATCCGATGCCACTAAAGCTGGACCCTTAAATCCCACTCTAGTTGTAACTGTCGCACGCAAATGTATGAAGAACACTGTAAAATCACGGACATCACTAGCCAATGGTCCAACACCACCTGACTCCATACTTGAAACCAAGTCCCTAGACAACTTCTTTGCCAGATCAGTAACAAAAGGAAAAATTTCTTGCACGACAATCAACCCATGTTTATTCTCCGAGAATGTTAAATCCTGAGGATACAAATTACCATTACTTTCCAACAAGGAGCCAAGTGCACTTCGGCAAGATACATACAAAGGATCATCATGCCCAACTCTCCTGAGTAATCTACAGAACTCTAACAATATAGGTCCACACAAATATCGATATCGAAAAGGTTTCGGCAATGTATCTCCGCTCAAGCTTAAGAAATGCCTAATGCAACACTCCCCAAAATATTTATTACCCTTGATAGACGACATATAGAGCATAACCAAAGCGGTTGGAGCCGATGAAGACATAAAAACTTGAAGCTGGTTAGTTGCTAAAGCAATATCTTCCTCGGAAATCTTGGTGAAGTAATCTGACATTAGGGTATTGATCTCATCGGGAGTCAAAGACTGTAATTCGCCTCTACAAAGCCTGCAAACCATTGAAACCATGTCGTCGATTATCCGCCAGTGCTGAGGTTCCTTCGAGCTTCTCAAACGACCTAATAGCTGCAATCCAGCGTCGTTTTGAATCGAGCACTCAGCCAGAGACTGTTCCCACTGAAGTTGCTTCCCTATGTACGTCAATCTCTGCTCGATCACAGGAATTCCAGTCAATGACTGAATTTTCTCGTGAAGCGCTCGCACAGTATCGTTGGCGTAGGCTTTGATAACAAGATTATAGCCCTCAGGCATCATCCTCACAAAGAATTGCAAGACCGATGGGTTCCGAGTCAACTCGGACTGAATACAACTGGAATTAAAGACTGATTGATCATCGGAAACCCTTGAATCATGTTGGTCGATGCTGAGATTTTCCTGGCCATCTGACGAGTGGACGAAGTTATGCTCGTCTCTCCACATATTGACGGAGACTAAGTCAGAGGAACCGATTTCGTTTTCGCTGAGGTCATCGTCGTCGACGTAGTTAAAGTCATCATCAAAGGTTGAACCAGCATAGTCCTCCAACTTGCGCTTCAACGCTATTCGGTGGTGGTGCTCAACGAGGACGGCAATGACGGATGCTGACGTGGCGTTGTTGTGATTGTTATTATTGTTACCGCTGCTCTGGTAAACGTAATCGACGGTAGAGGGGCTCTGAACGAAAGACATTTAGGGTGGATCCCACCGCCGCCGGTTAAGGTTCAGTCTAGCGTACTGGTGCTCGATTCCCAAACCAGAAGCAGATAAAAAAAAATTCAAAAAAGAAAGTAAAATATAAGAAAGAAATCAAATCGTTCGTTAGTCAGGACTCTTGAGCCCAGGAAGATTTATATTTGATTCATAATGAGTTTTGAGGGTTTGGCTTCACAGCCGTCTAGTTTGTACAGTACGTCTTAAAGCTATCATTAAGTAGTGTGTTATAAATTATTTTAATGGAAATTTATTTATTTATTTATTTATTTGAAAATAATAATATCAGTTTTAATGAAAAAATTTATAAATAACAATGGATATTGAAATTATTTTTGAAAATTTAAATAAGTTTCATGGGCTGATTCTATAAAATAAACGGTTACGATCAAAAGCAAATATTCGATTTGTAATATGTGAAAAATCTTATTACGATATGCATAAAGAATAAACATATAGTTTGATAATTATCTCCGTCTTAAAATTCCACGTTTTTAAATTCTCGAAACTCAAATTATTCACTACTTTCTATCTTTATTACTTTTTTTTTTTTTTTGTTATTCTCTTCGTCTTTAAATCGTAGATTTTCTTAGGAAAGAGAAATATTTTCCACTCAAAATTGGCTAGCTATCTCACCAGATAAATTTTATTTTTTTGTTTTTTTTATTTAATAAAAACAATCACAATTTATAGTGCGTGTTTTTCTAGATCTTTTATTTTATTAGTGAAAAATGATAATACTTTATATTTCAAGATCATAAAACTAATAATATTTAGTAGAAGATATTATTATACTTTTTACTTCAATTTAATCTAATATAAAATGAATGATTAAATAAGATAAAAATCAATATTAGTAACAATTTAAATAATATTTGTGTTATGATATATCTATCAATTTTAATTTATCACATAATTAATTTTTTCAAAAATAATATTTATTATATCACTAATAAATTATTTAATACATATAAATTATAATAATTTAATAAATAAAAAAATTATGTTATATGTAATTATCTGGATTAATTTAGAGTCGATTTATATATATATATATATTATTTTTTAATTTTATTTATTAATTTTCATTATATAAATAAGAATTTGTTAACATGCATACGAACTATACTAAGAAAAATTATTATAAGTATAGATTAATAACTCATTCATTTAGAAAATTTAATATAACCTTGTAATCATATATCAAATTAACTTATTTTACATATTCAACCATACATATTTTTATTTTTAAAATTTCATCAATGCTTTTAAAATATTAATATTTACAGGTAAAATTCTACCCATCTAAATAGTTAATTTCTTTGAACTGATCACAAATAAATTAAAAGATGCTTCAATTTTTAAGAAATAAAGTAAGAATTTTCTTTCTTTCTACAATAATGCATGTTTTCTTCTTTTAAAAACATTATTTTATAAGTCATTGAACAAAAATGATCTCCTCAAGTTTACTTGCAAGGCTACGTAAAACATAACATCAAAAGAATACAATTACTTAGCATCAAGAAGAACATTTACATAATAAATTAGGCCAAATTCAAATGTAATATCCAAGTTGTCCATGCTACTTAACATATTCTCCTTACTAAAATAAATTGTAACAAAATCACTTTAACAGAATCAACAAACAAAAAAACATAACAAAACACGTGAAATGAGAATAAGCTCAAAAACTACCAAGAATTATAGATAAAACAAATTTAGATTACAACATAGCATGCAATTGAAAAATTAATCCAAAGAGAAGAAAATGGAACATTCAATAGAGAGGGTCAAACAAATCTTATTCATTGTAAATCAACAAGCAACTCAAAACTAAAACATAATAAAAAAATTTTTAAGGTTAAGAGAAATTAGATCAACTTCATAACCAAATCAAATCAATCGACATCTCATTTTAATATTATTCTCAACAAAATTTAACAAATAACAACAACGACATAAATTCACAAGTGAAAGAAATTCAAAACGATAGACATACTTGATTGAGAAATAAATAACATAGAAACTCATAGTAATTAATCTTATACTTCTTGAACCTTCTACATTCTAAAAAAGACCATGATTTAATTGATAGGGTTGTATGAGTTGATTGACTGTCTTCTAATGGTGGAAATATGACTATCACAATTGGAGAATTAGATGACGTTGGATGGAGATGGAGAAATAACATGAAAAGATTCAACCCTAGATGTAATGAGGGAAGCATTTGAAATGACAGCTTGTGAAGATGAGATAGACGACGATGGATAGAGCTTGGTGATAAAGGGATAGTGATGTGTGTAGTTCATATATATCATTGAGAACTTTTATATTTATCATAAGTTTGCAATTGAGCTTAAGAAACAACCTCACACTAACATTACATGAAATTAAACTATATTTTAATATAATATAGTGTATAAATGCATAATAGTATATAACATCATTGAAACATTGATAGTTTTTTTTTAATTTACATGAAATTAATATAATGAGATTAAGTTTAATAACCAAGAAAAAAAACATTAATTTTTAATATATTTATTATATATATAAGTAATAATTTATTAATAATATTGGTCAACTTATAAACTTTGAATATTAAAATTTTGGATTTGTACATTTAGAATTTGGTATTATTGTGTCATCACAAAAAAAATTATGAACTCAATACATAGAAAGAGAGGTTTGAACTTATAAGAGAATATGAAACAATACTTTTATTAGGGTCATATGATAAAATTGGAGAATATTTTTTTTTCTTTAAAGTTAAAAGTTTGAAATAGAACAAATATTGTTTTAATTTATGAAAAAAAAATGAATTTTCTTTAAAAAAAAAAGAATAAAGACATTTATTTATATAAAAAGGAGATGTATAAGGCATGGTGCTTATTCCATATTTTCCTTCCTATTTAACTAGTTTGAATCTAAAGTAAACTAATGATTTTGTTAAGAGATAAAATCCTTAATTTAATATTGGATGTATACGTAAATAATTATATATCGTAAATTATCATATAATATTAAATTCATTTAAAAATGATTTGTTAAGATTTAAGTAATTTAAATTTTAATGTATCTAATAGGATATAAGATTTTAATATATAAAGACATAAAATCGACATCTATTTTAATGATAAATGAAAATAAATATATAATTATTAACTATATATATAGCAATTATAATCTCTAGATCACACATATTATTCTATTGTTATTTGATATCCTATTAGAGTAGAAAAAAAACTATAACGTTTTCAAAAGAAAATATATAAATCTAGAAAACCAACTATTCAACTAAAAAATTAATTAACGATTATGGATTCAAATACGCTTCTACATATTTGTTTTTATTTTTAGTGATATAATATGAATTTATTAAATTATATTTAAATGATAATTTTCATCAAATGTTATTTTGTTATAACAAGTGGTATCAAAGTTGAATTATTAAGAATTAAATTTATTTTTAATTTACGATAATTTTGATGTTTTTAAATATGATGATTTTAATTTTAAAATTATTAGATTTGAAAATAATTGTAGTTTTTTTTTAAATTATGAATTTAAATTTAAGAATATTTAATTTTAGATTTTTGATAAAGTTAATTAATATGTAAATTTTTTTTATCATTAAACACAGCTTAAAAAATAATTTTTGATTTTATTTATCACATATTTAGAATTTTTTATTAGAAATAAAAGGAGGTAGTAACGGCATTCACGATACATTCAGTGAGAAAATTAAATAATACTTTAATTAACCTATGGTCTCGTTTTCTGGTACATGTCTATCATGTGTCTTGTAATACTTTCCTGCACTTTTCTTTCTACACCAGTAGGCAGCTGTTTTCTACCAGTTAGTTGGTAGTAATATTGTTTGGCCAGCAGTTTTCACAATTAGGGCATCCTTTTGATATTATAATCAGGGTTCTTTTTTTTTTCAATTAAAATTTTATGATTATTAACTAATGTATTAGATTAAAGCACAAAAATAATTTTTTTAAAAAAGTTTCACAAATATTTCACGAACTTAAAGAAAACTTGTATGAGATTAAAAATTTAAATTAATGAATCAAAATATAAATATGAATTTTATGATTCAATAAAAATTGATCATGTTTAATTAGTGTTTACAGACATTGATAGTTGACTTTTATTGAATTTTTTTTATACAATTTAAAATTTAAACATTAATATGCTTTATATATATTTTAAAATAAATTTTTTAAAATAATATATCATCAAAGTGACATCTTTAGTAAAAATTAATTTATTTTAGAATATAAATAACTTTATATATATAATTTATGTAAATATTAGGTTAATATTTAACATAATTACAAATATACATGTGATAATAAATACATTATAATTATTTGATTTTTGTATGTGAATAATAATTCAATTTAAAAAATATTTATTATTTCGTATGTTTTTATCGATAGTATTTGATTATTATACCAAGTATTACTCATCATGGTCTTTAAAGGATTTATAAAAAGAAGCTTAAATGTTTGGGATTTTCTTACTAGTATTTGTAATATATTATTTTTAGAAACTATTTCTTATTAATATTAATAATATTGATGTTTTTATTAAAAAAATGGGTGAGGACACACAAAAGTATCTTAGATTGTTATTTGTGTTTTTTAATTATTTAAATTAAAAATTGTATCATTTAATTATTTAACTTTATAAAAAAGATCAATTGAAGATAAATTATATTATTTTAATAATTTTTTTATTTAAAATATTATTATTTTCGATCGAGTAATTAAAATGTGATTAAAATATGAATTTTTAATAGAGATAAAAGTGAAATATAATATGAAATAGTTTAAGAAAAAAATAAATAATAATAAATTTTTAACAAAAAGTTATTTAAATATGTATAAATAAAAAATAAAACATCAATAAAACATTAAAATAAAATAATGATAATTAATAAATACTAAAAATAAATATTTTATGAATTTTTAATATTAATTATGATTTTATCGTTATTAAAGTGAAATATAATATGAAATAGTTTAAGAAAAAAATAAATAATAATAAATTTCTAACAAAAAGTTATTTAAATATGTATAAATAAAAAATAAAACATTAAAATAAAATAATGATAATTAATAAATACTAAAAATAAATATTTTATGAATTTTTAATATTAATTATGATTTTATTGTTATTAAATATTTGTATTTTAATTACTTTCAATCACTTTACAGAGAAAAATATTTTAATAAAAAATTATTAAAATAATATATTTTTTAAAGAATTAAATAACATAATTTTTAAATTAAAAGATTAAATAATATAAATAACTTAATTTAATAATTTTTTGCCACACTTTTATTTTTTAAAGAAAAAAGAGAGATGCTTTACTCATAAAAGGATACTGGGAAAAAGGAATGCTTTTAATTAAAATAAAAGGGAAGGTTTTCTAGCTTTATATTAATGGATGGAAATTTCGCAAGCAAATGGAGTCTACGTATATGATATATAATAATACCTTTATATTTTTTGAGAATTAAAAATGACATCTCGATGATTCACATCAACGTAATAATAAACTAGACTAACAAAATAATAATATAAAATGTATTTTTTATCTAAAAATCATATTTACATTTTTTTTTTCCAAAATTACCGTAATGGGAGAATAGTTCAATTTTTTTTAATATGTTAGATGATTATTGACTATGATTATTAATAAATGTTTATTAAAATGATCAAACCTTTAAGTATTACTTGATTTTTACATGAATTTCATTTAATTTAGGGAAAATAAAATAAATTTTGTGTACCTTAATACATATAAATTTTCATATGGTTGAATTCAAAAGATAATTTAATTTAGTACAATTTTCATTATTTTTCGTATGAATCAACTATAAATAAAGAATAATTTATTATGGAAAAAAAATAAATAATTTTACAACCTTTTATATTATTTTGCTTTACATCCTCCATAAATATGTATTTGAAAATTTGAAATTTAAGAAAAACTAATCTTAGATAGTTCAGGAAAGAGAATATAAAAAAAAACTGTATAAGGTAATTTCTATAAAATAATCGCAAGTTATATATATATATATATATATATATAGTATAATCTTTAGGCTTATTCCACTCAAGTGCAAATAGTATTTGTTCCCAAGAACAGTCTTACGAGACACATTTATCGCGAAAGCAACTATGATGCTAAAAATTAAGGGATAAAATTTTATGGAAAATTTGTGTTTTGCAGTATTATTATTATTATTATTATTATTATTAGTGAAATGAGATTTATATAATTATATTTAATAAAAATAATCACGTTAATTATAATTATAATATATAAATATTTAAAATTTATTCATTATTAATTTGTAAATAATACTACAGATATTTGTTATTTAAAATAATAATTTTTTTAATATATAATTAACTATGACATAAATATTAATATTGTTACAATTTATTATAAATAAACTTTTTTATACATAATACATAGAAAATTGCAAGCATTGTATTATTGTTAGGGTTAATAAACTTACCAAATTTTAGTTAATCAAAATTAAATACATATTAATATTATTTTTATAATACATTAAATTATTTGATAAAATATATCTTTAATGTCAAATACACCTTATAATTAAGATATCAAATAGCATAAATTATTTAATCTAAATGATAATAATTTTTTAAAAATAATTAAATTAATATTTTTTATTTTTAAAAAAATATATATTGAATAACTAAAAAATAAAAAAAATAATTTAATAGAGGGAATATTATGTTGATTTTTTAATTTTTAACCTAAGTATATTTTTAAATGAATAATAAAAAATAAGAATCAAGGTAAGTAAGGTACATTTATTCCCAAAAGCTACCTGAAACGGGTACAAATCCCACCGTCTCCGCATTCAATTGCCATTCGTAATTATCTTAAATTTGTGACCTACAATGCTCAAACAAAATGCATAAGAGAGCAGACTAAAGACCTTATCGCCTTTCAGAAAATCTTATATATACAGGTGATAGAATAAAATCATTTTAATTTTTTATATTCATAAAAAAAATATTAAAAATATAAACGAAATCAATAATTAATATTAATAAAAAACATAAAATATATTATACCTAATTATGTAATTGTAAATTATGGAATCGTTTTTACAAATTATATTTAATAACGATTTTAATTTATAATTTATTTTTATAATTTTTAAATTTTTTAGTAAAAATAATTACTTATATACTTTATAAAAATTTTAACTTGTTAATTTTCAAGAAAATAAATCAAAATTATCTACAAATAGTTAGATAATGCTTTTTATTTTTTATTTTTTCAAAAAATTTTTTAAAAAAATTATTATTAATTGTTTAGAATATGGACTCACTGGTAGGTTGTCATACGATAAAAGCAAAAAAATCATACTAGAATGGGCTTTTGTGTATTCAAAGAAAGATTTGAGAGATTAACGTATGAAGCATATGAAGAGAATTGTGGTTCATATTCGGAAGGGAGGAAGTTATCACAATGACTTATGAGAGAGGACTATTATTGGCCCAATATCTGACAGATTACACAAAATACACACAGATATGCAATAAATGCCAAAGGTTTGTCCCTTGTCATACATTCGCCAAAATACCATGAAAGGGGTGATGGATCCTTGGCCCTTTTGTAAGTGAGGGCTTGACATAATAGGACTTCTACTTATAAGAAAGGGTTAAAAGAAGTTTATACTTGTAGCTATTGATTACTTTTCAAAATGGATCAAAGCAGAACCTCTGGGTAGAATACGGGAGGAAGAGGTGATTAGATTTATATAAAAGTCCATAATTTACCATTTCAGTCTACCTAGAGAGCTCGTGACAGATAATGGGAGACAATTCATAGGATGTAATATCAAAGAATTCGCCCTCAAGTACAACATTAAGATGTGCCACTCCATGTTGTATTATCCTTAAGCTAATGGTCAAGAAGAATCTTCCTATAAGCTAATCATTAGTTCATTGAAAAAGAGGCTGGAAAATACAAAAGGAATGTGGGTGGAAGAGATGCTTGAAATGTTGTGGGCTATCAAGACTAGCCCTCGAGGAAGCACTAACGATATCTTTTTTTTTTGGTATATGGGACGGAGGCAACAATACTAACCGAGGTCATGATACCCACTGCTAGATTGATTTTAACAGAGGAATAAAATGAGGTAAGTAGAGTAATTGAATTGATCCTAACAGAGGAGAAAATAAATGAAGCTCTAAGAAGGATGACCCAACAAAAGAGGAAAATATCATATTATTACAATAGGATCGTACGCTTCAAAGCATTTTCTAGCAGTGATTGGGTCCTCAGAAGGGTCTTCCCTAAAATGGCCAAAAAAATGGAGACTAATTGGGAAGGTCTTTACCAAATAATTGAAATAACACCAAGAAGGGCCTATCTATTGAAAAACATAGAAGGAATTGAAAAGGACATAAGTTGAAATGCCAAGCACTTGAAAAAACATTACTTCTAATGTATAAAAATTTACCTTTTTATGTAATATTGGCACAAACATATCAATATATATCCACTTACAAATGGATCTTTTTTTGAAGCCTCAACTATTATACGTCACAAACTAATCACCTCGGTTAAGAAAAAGATAGTTTGCCATGACATGAAAAAGTCACAAGTTGTCCACCCCGGTCAGGAACCGGGTTGGAACTCTAACATTGAAAGGAGAAACATGCACCTCGTTCAAGAACCAGGTACATCTTCCTCTCCCACCGTTATATGTCACAGGTTGATCACATCGGTTAAAAACCAAGTAGAGTGCCCTGACACAAGCAAAAGTCACGAAGTTGTCTATCCTAATCAGGAATTGGGCTGATCACCTCGATAAAGAACCAGGTAGAGGACCCTAACATGGAAAAATCACGAGTTATCCACCTCAGTCAGGAACCGGGTTGGCACTCTAATATTGAAAGGAGAGATGAGCACTTCAGTTAGGAACTAGGTAAAGCTCCTTCTCTCACCGTTATACGTCATGGGGTTATCACTTCAGTTAAGAACCAGTTAGAGCAACCTGACATGCAAAACTCATGAGTTGTCCACCTCGGTTAGGAACCGTGCCAAAGTCACTGAATGGGTAAGTCGATTGGCACTTTGACGCTTTGACATTGAAAGGAGAGATGAACACCTCAATCAGGAACCAAATAAAGCTCCCTCTCCCACCGTTATACGTCACAAGCTGATCACCTCGGTTAAAAACTAGGTAGGGCTCCCTAATCCCAATAATTATAAGCATCACGTCCCAGTAACATAAATAAATATATAATGTTAGAGCATCACAAGTACATATGAAATTACAAATCTTTTGGTACTTATTAATACAAAGCTCGACCCTTCCCTTTAGAGGTTAAAAACTCTTCAAAATGCTTGGACACACGACCAATATTTCGATCATCAATTTCTTCCACTAAGGGCAATAGTTAGGCCTGAATCTCTATATTTTTCTACGATACATGGGTCACAGGCTTGGGGTGAGCTGACCTATCCAATTCTTCAGTAACCTTCATCACCTTAAGGAACACTTTTTCAAATTGCTTCATACAGAAGCTCGCCCAATAAGACTCTATGTCTACGAGAGTGGTCATAATGGTCAATGTCCTCCTTTCTCGAGATTGAGTTTGGATTAATTGCTCTTTACAAGACGTGAGCTCACACTTGGTCTCTTTGAACTTACTCTCAAGTTTTATAACCTCGGCTTTAAGCACCCTAACCTCATCCTTAAGACTACCATTTTCAACTCTCAAAGCTCTAATTGAGCGCCTATTGATTTGATCAGAATCCATGAAGTATGACTAAAAAAGTTGGAGGAATAGGCAATAATCCCAAATTCAAGGATTGTGTATTCTTCACCCTTTTTATAAGAGAGGATGGTTGATGTCGAGAAAAAGGAAAAAAAAAACACAAGTTCCCAAAAAATAGATGGGTAGGTAAACATCATAAATACATAATAATTCAAGCAAATTAACTTTTTGTTAATAAATAAAATTGATTTTTCATTTCACAAAATAGGTGTCACAAAGTTTGAGCTCGCAACCACACAAATAAAAGTGGTATCGAGCTCGAAAAAACAAAAAAAAAGTTCGAGTCTTTGAACTTCAATGATCCTCCTGCTCTGCCCCTACACCTGATGCCTCAAGACTTTCCTTTCCCTCATTGGAACCTGATTCTTCTCCTTCTTCCCCCTCTAAAAATGGAGCATGCATGCATGAGGAAGTAACCGGGATATCTAGAATGCGATAATAGTACTCACCTATATCCCTTTGCTTGGACTTCGTCATAAAGGATTCCTTGGCCAAATTGTACCCCCTCTCTATGCTCGACTAAAGCTTCTGCGCCATGGCATCAACATCGACCTTTTCCTTACAAGCATCCTTAGTAGAAGCCTCGGCTCTTTTCTAGGCTTCCCTAGTCCCCTCCTCAGCTCGCCTATGAGCCTCCTTGAGCTCAATTATGTGTTGAGTATACTCATTCAACTCGGTTACGGAACTTATCCTCCTTAATAATTGCCTCGCCTTCCCACTTATTTGCTTTATCCAACAATCTGGTGTATCTTGAACTAGTAGAAGTGTGACTCTACTTCTCTTACACCAGCTCGACTTTCAAACGACCTATGCTTTGAGCCCTATCAAACTCATAGAGCAACATTAGCTGTAACAAAAGAAATTTATGAAAGTCAAATAAATAAGTCTTGAGCATAAACTTCGTATAAACAATAGTCATCAATAAACACAAAGCATGCCATATCTCACCAGACACATTTGGCAACGGATGACCTCGTCAGAATTTGCACCCTTATAGATAGCCTTGAGTTGTTTCTCATATGTGTTAGCAGAAAGTTGGCTCAAAAATGATTGAGATGATCTAGAACCAAGCATTGGTTTAAAACTACCCCATCCGTATCGGCTGTGAGATTATGCACGACCTTGTCCTTCCTCGATTATCAGATATTTTAGATTTCGAGCAAGAAGGTGGAGTCACATGTTGCTCTGGCAGTGAGGGTATAGGCGCACAAACATTTAATGGCTCAGGGCTTAGTGCGGGCTCATCAACCACCACCTTCTTCTTCTTCTTCTTTAGGGAAGCGAGGCAACCTTCATGACTAGAGGATTTTCCTCTTTTCTTATCTATAGAAGAGCCCTTCCCAAGGGTAGGATATGTACCAATTTGAGAGCTCGCCCATGCAGAAGTGACCTTACTTTTCAAATGGGATAATAATTAAGCTAGCGTAACTTCCATGGGATCTACAAAATAAGAGGGAGAATATGTTGTTAATCACGTCACATTTAAACAAAAAAAAATCAAGTCTTAGGACTAACTCACCATCATCATCCACCACCTTGAACCAACCTTCAAAGTCCGTAGGAAAGGTTCTACATTTAGGAAGAGCCCATGGTTTACAAATGATCCTAATAAGGGCTCTACCATGCCATGTCTCATCAACCCATACGCGACAATGCGCAGGGTGTTCGACAGGTGCCTCAAGTTGATTTTTTCAGGAAGATAGTTTTGAATATCAGCCAACCTTTGCTTCGCATCAAGACTCAAGGTTGTGATTAAGGAACCTATATTTCTTATAACGACTTTAGTGTTGTTCCAAATGCTCCTTATTAATCTAGTGTCACTGGTAAGAGACTCCTACCGCCCTAAAATGTAGAAAAAAATACTCTTGTCAATTTTTCTCGTTCTCAGGGAGTGACACATTCATACCCCGATCATACTTCACAGACATATTTACCCTGCTTGGATCAGTAGGGTTCTACTTCAAGACATAAGCCTCATTAAACTCGGCCATTTCTAAGTCCATCCCGAGTTCCTAACCGATCAACGTACGATAGAACATATACATGTACCCATTAGGCATCAACTATCCTTGCACGAGCTACGTCCTAACCATGAATCTCCTAATGAGAGGATATAGTGGGAACCTTACCCCAACCACAATGCCTTTTCATGAAAGACAATCCAACCAGATAGAGGTTGATCACTATCACAGGCCCTCTCTTGAGGAATCATTATCTACATAGAGGAATGGATGTTATAGGTTTTTCTTAACTTTTCCCCGTCCTGGGATACCAACCTACAAGTCTTAGACACGATCGACCAACCTTTGGTGTGACCTGATGGTTCCCCAGATCTTATATTCCTTGATTTCTTTCTCCATGTCCTAGCTATTCAGATTTGAGTTTGAGACACGCTCAATCTAATGGTTGGAGTGGTGTGAGGGTGGGGGTTGAGGTAAAGGGCTGAGATGGAGATCGACTCCCCTCACTAGAATCTAGAAGACCCCGAGTCTTCACTAGCACTAGGATATAATGGGCTTTCCTAAGAGCCCGAGCCTGAGGCTAATGTCTATTCTATACGTATTTCTGTAAAAAGCTACAAAACTTAAAAACAAAAACAATGGGTAAGTTGTAAGAAGAAGGGATTACCTAGGGCCGAGTTTGAAAATAAAAGGAAATGATTCTTTAAAAATCGACATGAAAAGAAAGTAGGAAAACGTTAGGCTTTCGAATCTTGCACTATAAAAACTCAAACAAACAAAACTAGTCCAAGCTAAAATCTTACCACCAGACTGAAAATCTTTTATAACTCGAGCTAACACGAAAGAACATTTTTTTCTTACTATTTGTATACTGCGCAGGAAATGATGGTATTTCTCAACCCAAGCATCTCTTTATATAAAAACACCTGGATTCTATCTCCAATTAACTGACATGCATTTATTAGGGGAGCTAAACAGTTCGTATCCTCTACCCGGGATTTACTCTTCCACCTCAATCCAAACCTCGAGTTGAAAAAGTAGAAGGGTTTGATGTTTTGATATATAGACCGACCTGCATATCGGCCCGAGATGAAGCAACGACCTTCAAGTCGACTCAATTCAAAATGAACAGCTTGAACTTATATCATCAAATCGAGCCTATGAAAGGTGATCTAATCATAACAAGGAATGATCTGAACGACGTATCTAACTTTTTATACTTTAAATACACCAGTGGGAAATCGATCCCAAAAGGCGCTTCCCTTATAGGATTGACCATCAATTCAACCTAATATTGAACTCGATATATATAATATTATATTTTTATACTGATTGTATCTCTGTTATACTCATATTTGTGTATCAATTATATAATTGAAACATGTACCTATAATGTCTTATAAATAGAGAAGATTCTCATAAAATTCATATAATTAGTCCATTATTTTAACTTTTCTCTAACTTTTTAATGTTTAAATTAGATCAACCCTAAACATTAATATAAATTTTAAGTTTTTAATCATATTTTTACGATATTTATACGTATAAAAATCATAAAACTTGTTTTGCTCGTAAGTAAAAATAAAAAAATCAATAATTAAAAATCTAATTAAAAAATCAAAGATTCGTGAATCACACATTTTAATAGTGATTATTTAAATATTATAAAAATTAAAATTAAAAATCGTTAACAAATACTAATTATAAAATTACTAGAAAACAAAAGATCAAAATTCAACAATCTAAATCATCATATGGCCTATCATACCCTAAGTTTAAATGTGTAAATAAAGTGGACAGTCTTATCAAGATCAAGTAATGCATTTTAACTCGAAGAACATTAGCAAATAAAATCTGTATAGAGAAATTATTTGTAAAGCAGTAAAATTTCATGGTTATAAAGATTTCATCATTACAAATTACATGTATGGAGGAAATCCAAGTATGCTAGTCGTTCATGCTTTTCTTTTCTTCTCCAGGTATTGAAGTTCGTAACTCTTGGTATTTCAGTATATGAAATTCTACAAGGCTCACTAAAATATGAAATGACCGCAGAGTACACAAGTCTGAGATGAACAAAGCCACAACAGATGGCAAGGTACGCTCCTTATATAATACAACATTCACTCGAGAAAACATGCAGGATCGTCTTTGATCCGGAGTATGACACAAGAAAAATCCATCAGTATTTTTCTGGAATATACAAATTTGGTAAAATTTATCACCTCCCTCAACCTTCCTTGTAAAGCCTGTATTCCATATTATCGTTTTTCTACCAAAACTCTACTTATTTCGGGACAAAGGCGCATTATAGACAACGACCAAAAGGGCCAATGCACACACCATTTTTGACCTTCTGATATGTATGGCCGGCCTGTCACGAGCTCCATGATTCCTCTTATAGGAGTTGAAAGTTTGAAACCCAGTATCTTCTAGCATGTTGGCATTACTTTACAACCTATCCACTTTGAACAACCTCTAATAGACCTGCTTTAATTTTCTTCCATATTGTGAAAATAAATAAGATTCATCACGAAACTTCACCTAGTTTACCTCTTCATTTAATCCCAATCAAAGTCATCAACTGATTAGAACATCGCCTGTGAATGCCAAGAGTAGTAAAGACTAAAGCAAAACCTCAAGATTTCAATTGATCGAAGCTGTTAATAATCAGGCAAGTACGATAACAGTCACAAGCTCTGTAAATGTTAACTCTGGCATCATCCTGTTTTTGTCAGGAATGGTCAAAATGATTTTCTTCCACTGCATAATGAAATGTGGAAAAACATATAGATTGTTATTCTTCTAACAAAAGGATCAATTATATCAAGAAATTAATCATGCTTTAAACTTCTTCCGTTAAATCTTACAAACTTCCTCGCATGCTCATGCTCGAGTATATACTGTCATGGTTGGTCCTAAACTATGAAGCAACAACAACCAATATATAAATTGGATAAGATGTTCAGACACCAAAACTGATAATATGATATCCTGCTGTATTTTCCTAATCCCTCTCTCTTTGTGCTATATCTAACGATTCCAGGAATATAATCAAATATATCATACAACAACCTCATATTAGAAAAGGACTACGCCTGATGATGCTTCCAAAATGTCGTTTGCTAAAATTACCTTTTGCTGAGCTTGTGCTTGTGTACACCCTTTGCGGCTTTGCCTATAACACCAGCTTAAAGCCCTTTGACAGAAAATCATCCCTGGGACCAGAAACAAAACATAAGGAAGTGGCTATAGACAACTGAGTCATGTTGCAGTAAATACGAGGAAATTTCAACAGAGTAACTAGAGGGACAGAAAAAGAAAAGTAATTACATAACTGATTCGTCCAAGCATATCAGTAATAAAGGGTATGTTTGTTTTCCCTTCTGAAACCCCTAAAAACACTTTTTATAGCAAAAAAGGCTATTCATGACCAAGCAGAATTAAAAATAAATGAATGAATAAATTGTTAGAAGCAAGGCTAAGTACATTTTGCGCATTGCTGACAGTGTCGCTTATAAATAAGGGAATGTCCAAACAATACAAGCCAAAGTACCCTTAATCAATGTCAAACGTTCAAAATAAAAGCACTTTTTTATAAGAATTCAGAATAAAAGTAATGCCCAAGCAAACACAATAATATAGGGAAAAATGTCATGAGAATCTATATTTTTTTACTTTTACTTGTAAAAATGAAACACAAAAAGATTTTTATTGATAAAAAAGTTTAAACATATATTAATAAGGGTATTTTTGTCATTTATCCCACCCTATTAAATCCAAAAAAATTACAATCATAACTGGTGAAGGTATTCTGTCTTTTACATCTACACTATGACTGAAATACCCCTAATAATTTTCTTTTTTTAAATAAATTTAAAATTACTAAATGTCTTTTTTGAATCGTTTTTATGAGTAAAAGAACCAAATGTCACTTTTTCAATGTCAGAGAACTAAACGAAACTTTTTATATAATTAAAAAGATCAATGCGACCTTCCATCCAATAATATATAGTGGATAGTTCAATACCTTTTTTTCTGCTTGTCGTCCTCTCCCGGCTCATGGTGTTTCCAATCATTTCGTCTAATGAAACTGACTGGAACAAGACTGCTCAAACATACTACACTCTCAAAATTGTGAGGTAACCCGCTAACATTAATATCCTTGAGACTTTGAATTTTCAAATCAAACCAGGCAAGCTTTCCACGGTCCTGTTCTACCAGAATTTCACGGCCATTCTTTGAGTAAGACAAAGGCATAAAAAACTTAGGTGGTTTAACAGCTTGATTTTCTGTAACTATAAAAAGCTTAGTCCATGAATTCTTATTCCCATATTCTCTCATCATCCACACCTCTATAGTCGAATCTTGATAATAAGGAATGAGACATAAACACTCTTGTAAAACACCCAAATCCATTTGGATTTGATTGTTTAAACATTCTGGCATTGGTACCTCTCGGAAACTATCCAACCCCAAATCAAAACTAACAATTAATTCAGCTTCTTCAATCTCGTATATCCGAGTGACAATCCAATGCAGAAAACCACTAACAAAGATACCCATTTTCTTAATATAGCTAAGGACGTAAGGCATATCTGCAATCCTCTTCCACTCATTCGTCTTCAGACTAAATATATGAACCTCAGATTCAGCAGAACGATTATCCAATCTGATATATTGTAAAATCCGTACTAACTTATAGTCATCATTTACACCGTCGTAGCCAAACCCATAAACCCTAGTACCCAAAATATACATACTGGAGTCATGTTTCGTATTGGGTACACAGGGCAAAATCTTATACTTCTTGATTGAAGGGTTCCAAAAAGCTATATCTTCAGCAACGTTACAAATACATAGCAAACCATTGAAGGTTCCTAATATCTTAAGACGATTACTGTAACACATGAGTGGGTGAATTAGCTCAACAGCACCGTTTAATACCTCGAAATCAACATAATAAAGCTTAGAGTGCTTTCTGATTATGACGCTAAGATGAGATTTGGTTTCTATAGATTTCTGAACATGAAAATATATGAAACTAAAGCTATCAATCAAATACCGCCATCGTTTGCAAACGGACCTGAGACAGAAGAGACACTTCACGGGTAGCCGAGCGATTATGTCGGTGATTACTTCCGGTGGGAGGTCAGGTAAGGGCATTTCGAATTCGAGATTTGAGAACTTGCGATTTGATTCCAAAGCTCTCGATTTGGGGATTTCCATTTCATGCACAAACTTCTGGAGTAGGGTCCATTTAGCGTGAGAGGTTGGAGTGTTCGTCTTTGCACTTACATATTTGTCCTTTCGAAAAATTGAAGCATTTTATAATATTATATGGGTGAATTCGTCATTTTTTGACAAAGTTTTAATTGATATTAAAATATATAATGGAGTAGTATTTTGGTTTAATACAATTTAAAATTAATATATTTTTTTAATAAAAATAATAATAATAAATAACAACGCTTATTTTTTTAATTAATTCTATTTTTCTAAGACACGGTAATTACGATCACCGTGGATTTTGACATTAAAAAAAACGTAGATTTGATATTAGTTAACAAGCAAGTTGCAAAGTTTGCTAATGAGACACTGCCAAGTGTAAGATATTACGTGTAATTAAAGATTAATTTTCTTGAGCTTATAAAAAGCCTAAAGGTATAACTAAAGCAAAGGAAAAGAAAGAAATAACTTTGCTTTTAGGCTACAATAGAATTAGAATAATAATTATTATTATTAGAATAAAATTTTATTTTTTAAAAATATATAATTTATTTTAATAATAATATTTATTTTTCTTAAAATAATAATATCCTTTATTAAAGTAATAAAAAAATATTAGATATATATATATATATAAATTGATTATAATTGTTTAAAGGGAATCTTATTATAGAACTGGTTTTCTAAAACTATACATATATACACATCATATTTGAAAAATATGTGATTATATCTCTATTATTATTATTATATTTTTTTATAATTTTTATTGGAAATAATTCTGTTAAAAATAAAAAATATTATTGTTATTTTTCAAGCCTTTAGAATTTTTTCGCTTTTCAAAAATATTAAAAAAATATATTTATAATTAACCATTGTTTAAATATACGATATAGTACTATTTATTTTTTGATAAATGTAATAGTACACACGGAATAAAATCTATGAATTTATTCCAATTTATAATTAATTCTCTGATCTCCCCGAAATAATAATTTTTATTTTAATCTTTTGGCATCTTTCTCTTCTTTTTTTTCAATGGCATCTGGATCTATTTTAAAAGTCTAACTTTGCCTTCATAGAAAGAATAAAAAAATATCAGTTTTTCATATGAAACTCTAGTAGTTAGGATGAGTGAGTTTTACAAGGTGAAAAAATATATTATAACTTAGCATATTTAAAATTAAATTACTAATATAATTTTAAAATTATATAATCTACTAGAAAAAGAATAATAACACTTTTTGTTTTTAAGTTTGCAAACATTCTTATATCATTGGATTGGATGTATCAAAATGATTTTGAAAAAATTGAGAAGTGATTTAATTTTTTTAAATAATTCTGTTACATTATACAACATAAATAAAGTGTACAAATGTGCAAAAACTTTATATATCCTTAATGATTTAATATAATTTATATAGTAACATTTTTAACTTATTACATGAAATAAAATTTAGTTTAAGAATGCTTTTGAATGAGGTTACATTTTTGTTTAATTTTGCTCAAAAAATAAATTGATTAATTGAAAATTAGTAAAATGTGCTTCTTAAAGCTCGTAAGTTGGCCAATATTTTCTTTAATTTTGTATCCCAATGCTGTTGATCTGCTAATATCTGACTGAAAATAAATGATTTCCAGCTGACAAGTACAATTGTAAGTGTTTTAAAAATAGATTAAAAATATAAATAAAGGGAGAAAGACAACAATAATAATCACGTAGGTTTAAATAAAATATTATTATTTTTATTTAAATTACTTTAAATTTATAATTTTAAAAAATATAATTTAATCTTAAAAAAAATACATTTAGTCTTAAAAACAGTATAGATAAGTCAAATAACTTTAAATTTTTATAATTGAATTATATATATTTTTAAATTATAAAATTAAAATAATCATTTTATTTTATATAAATTATGTGATTTTCCGTACCACGTACATAAATAAATTTTTATTCTAAATTCATTTTCAATATATTTACTTTTCCGTAATTATATTTTCCAACTATATGATAGTTATTATAATTTATATGTATATTTTAAGATGGAAAAATATTAGAATTATATAAATTTATACTTAGATTAATTATATTTCACGTAATAATTTAATCATGTGTTATTTAATTACGTGTGACATAATAATTAATATTTAAAAATTAATATTTCCAGAATATCATGCTTCTTTCTTCAACGATGGCACCACATGATAATAACATACACTACTGTAACATTATTCTGTTTTATCATTTAAATTTCTTCAGTTTATTAAAAGTCAGTGAAAAAATTGAAATTTATCAATTTATGAAAATCGTCCAAAAAATTTCATCTATTTTTTTTTTAAAAAAATTGGCTCTTTATTTGTAAAAATGTTAGCCAGTTTTTTTTTAAAATAGCACTAAAAAAACAATTTCCAGTTTTTGGAAATCGTTTCAATTTTCCTAATTTTTCAAAAAATTGACCCAATTTCAATCTTTAAACCTGGACCAAAAATACACCCTACCTAGCCCATTCCATTTTCTAACGCTCTGCTTCCTCGCACGTACCCACCCTTTCGCGCGACACCTTTCACTACTACCAGCACCCACCTTCGTCACTAGCATCCACGTGTACCTTCACCCAACACCTCCCACCCACCTTCCCAATACCACAGCCACTAACACTCACCTTCGCAACACCTATAGCCAGTTGGGTTTTGAAAGACAGAATCAAATTCTTTTTTATTCTTCCATTTGAATTGATTTAGATTATCTCATATAAATTAAAATATTAATTAAAAAAATTAATATTATTTAAATATATAATTATTTTTTCTCTCATTAAATCACTCATATAAAATATATATTATTATTTTCTATTTAACTTTTCATAAAATATTTACATAAAATCATAATAATAAAATACTCAACCTATTCAACTTAAATTATCTATTTTTTCTAATTTTATGACTAATACCATCTATCAACATGTATAATAATCTATGTGTGAATCCACATTTTTGGTGTGATCATTGTGACTACGTAAGTTGTATCATCAACACTTATCACATACTTAAGCGAACAAATACCCAAAGAGATAAGAAAGTTTCTCTCTCAAATGATTATTACAAAGCTTATCATACGGATTTCAAATTTGACAAACCTGAAGCGACTTCTTCCTCTTATCATCTCACTAGTGGTAAATGTCATAATTTTTTTGAACTTATCAATAGAACAAAATCAGTTAGTGTTACCAATCTAATGTCAATAGTAAGCAATCTTTCTTTGGGGCATCCATCCTAATTCTTCCATTGCCAAGCTTGTTATTGTTAGCTTACTATTTGTTGTTGCATCTTTGGTGAATTGACACCTTAAATAATTTGATGTTAACATTACTTTCCTACATAGCAATCTAAAGGAAGAAGTCTACATATTATTGCCTCCTAGTTTCATACGAAAAAGAGAAGACACATGTATGCAAGTTTTACAAATCTTTGTATGGGTTTAAATAAGTTTTTCGTTAATGATTCATCAAGTACAATTCAAACTCCTTAACCTTGTAGGCTTTTTACAATCAAAATTAAATCACTCCTTATTTGTTCAACACCATTGTACTTCCTTTACTACTTTTTTTTGTCTATGTAGATGACATAATTTTGATAGACAATAATCTCCAAAAAATTAAAGGTACTAAAGCTCATCTCATGTAATAATTTATGCTTAAAGATCTTGATAACTTGAAATATTTCTTGAAAATAGAGATATCTCAATTTTAAAAAAGAATTGTTATTTCACAAAGGAAATATGCTCTTGAAATATTAGAAGACATGGAATACTTGGCATTAAAGCTCGTTAATTCTCCAATGGAATATAATTTATCTTTTGTAAGGAAGATAAGAAATGCATTGAAAATTCCTCTTATTATTGAAGACTTGTTGCATGATTGATTTATTTGATTATTATAAGGTCGGATTTAATTTATGTCATTCATATTCTTAGTCAATTTATAGACAAATCTCAAGTTTCATATTTAGAAGTAACCAATGTATATTTCTTCCATCTAAAAGTTAATTACAATTGAATGTCTTTTGTGATAAGAATTGTGATTCAATGTCTAGATACAAGCAAATCAATCATAAGCTATTGTGTTTGTATTAAGTGTTCTCACATTTCTTAAGAAACCAAAAAAGAAGCTATTACATCCTTTTCAAGTGCAAAGACATAATATTATTCTATGATAAATGTTTTTTGTGAGATCATTTTGCTTCGAAATAACTTATGTGATTTTGGAATAAAATATTTACGATAAATTAAACTATTTTATGATAATCAAGCTGCTTTATATATAATCTACAATTTGATTTTTTATGAATTAACAAAAAATATATAAGTTAATTGTCATTTTGTTAGAGAAGAAGTTCAAATTACATCAAAATAAATAACAAATATTTTTACTAAATCATGTGATAAATTTAGAACTAAGAAGATATCTCTAAGAATCAAATTTTTACTAATTGTTTCTTAATTCTTTGGTTTGAATTAATTTTCTTAAGTAAATTATTTGATTCTTATTTGAATTAATTTTTTTTGAATCAGGATATTAATTAAAAAAATTGCTATTATTTAAATCTTGGATTATTCTATTCATCTTGTATAAAATATATTTTCTATTTTACTTTTCATCTTTACCATTCTTTTCCATATTTTCAGGAATTTTACAAAAGCGTATCATTGATTGGAAGACTATGACGGTAAGAGATTTCTGGTTAGCAGATCCTTGTCCATCCTTTACATAGATCATCGATCGCCAAATGTAATTAAGGGTTTTTTTAGTCTTCTGCATTTTTTCCGAGCTCCCATATTTATTCGTCGACCCTTTTATGTAATTGGGCACATCTGAATTTCTTTTTTTGTTCTACAGTCTTGATATACATTCTTAGATTTGTTGAATTTCTTAATTTCTTCAGAAGCTTTTTTTGTTACGAATCATGACGTTTCCTAATTCGTGCCATATTATGGAAAATGGAGTGAGTTTTTTGCCTCTAAAGCCTGAGGAAGAGAGACGCGTCGTCTCTGAACTCGCCAACTGATCAGAATTTGAGATAAGGCAATTTATACTACTTCATTTGTAAGAGGTACGACTTTGATGCTTCTTTTGTATAAAAGGCCAGGTTATTATTAATTTTCTCTAGATTCATTCAAAATTTTGATTGCAATATCTTTCCACGTATCTGTATTTTGAATATGAGTGTCTTATCGCGAATAAAAAATATAAAGCCCATTGCATTGCTACTTTGTACATTTTAGTTTCGTCATAGAAGATAGTAGGAGACATGTGTTTATCTTCTTCTTTTTACTGTTCATTCCTTACTGTCCCTTATCCAATAGCCTGAGTTCTGATTTCAAAGCTATTGTTCTCCCAGTTATTTAATTTATTGCGTAAGTTGTTTTCTTTTCTTGCAGCTTGACCAGTACAAGGGGAAAGGTTCTATTAGCACCATCAATGCTGTTTCTTAGCGCCTAGAAGAAGAGGTGTGGTGCATATTCCTATCATGTTTTTAGACATTGTTAGTGACATATATACTCTGATTGTTTCAAATTCCCAATGACTCATGTATCTCTGTTGTGCCTATAGTCTGATATAGATATGTCTATTGTACGCTTTAATTTGATGATGGAACTCTTTGACATATATTAATCCTTGTAAGAATAATGTGAATATCAAAATATCATGTATTGTTATATGGTTTGTTTTATTTATTCATACCGTCTACATTTTTATACTATAAATTAAAATTTCAACAAAGAAGTTTTTGTACCTCAAGTCATGGTAGGAGTTTCTTCAATGCTCTAAATTAAGACTTTGCATTAAGTATATTTTCAAGCAATGACTATTGCATTGCCTAATAATTTTCTGCATAAGTGTGACATAGAATAAAAAAAGTTGAATGCTTCTCTTTGCAATAACATTGATTTATGATCTACTTTTATAACTAATGAAAATATATATGAGGTTGTTAATTTCGTGACCGATATTTGCAATGAATTTATTTATATCATCTCGCTTTGTTATGATGCTGATTCTTTTGCCCATCCTTTTTTTCAACTTCCTCTTTGATGCGAAGGTTTTGTAGTATTGTTATCAACTTTAAAGAGAGTTATTGTTGCTACTTTGGTGAATCGGATACAAGATGCAAAGATAAAAGTTATTGCAAATCTGAAGCATTACACTATGGGATAAAAAAAGCTACTGCCCACATTTGGTGGATTGTTAAACATACAATACTTTGTCTTTTTTTACCATATGTACTTTCTTTGATTAAGAACATCATAGGTTTTTGGCCAACTCGGATCTGAAAAGTTAATTGAATTTTTTTTCAAGGTGATAAAATGAATTGATTGTTTCTTACAGTGTTGTGCAAGATTTGGATAATTGGTTTGAAGAGTAACTTGAAGCAGGGTCTAGATAGTTTTTTGCTTGAGTTGGTGACGGTAGTATCACCATCAAATATTAGAGGTGTTGCTTTGCGTGAAGTATTAGCTAACATTAATGTTGAGTTGTAGGAATGGTGGGAACTTTTAAATTTATTGTGTATAGTAATGGAGTTAGATGCAACTATGAAAACATGTAGTTACAATTGTATTTATTTATTTTAATTAGTGGAATTTTTTTGTACCATTCTTGTTGGAGTCCCACATCGTCCAGGGAAGCCAGCAATGTGCTGGTTATAAGTGTAGGTGACCCCTTTCCTGAAGCGTGTTTTGAGGGAAAGCTTTGGTTGCCCAACTTTCAATTTGGTATCAGAGCAGGTCCTTGGGGGTCTCGATGTGCCCGCTTTCCTGAGTTTCCCGGTGTCTGGTTGCTATGCCGGTCGGGTATCAGTCTTTGCGGTGTCCCCGTCCGATGTGAGGGGGAGTGTTGGAGTCTCACATCGCCCAGTAAAGCCAGCAATGTGCTGGTTATAAATCTGGGTGACCCTTTTCTTGAAAGCACGTTTTGAGGGAAAGCTTTGGTTGCTCAGCTTTCAATTTGGTATCAGAGCAAATCCCTGGGGGTCCCGATGTGCCTGCTCCCCTGAGTTCTCCGATATCTGGTTGCTGTGCCGGCCGGGTATCGGTCTTTGCGGTGTCCTCGTCCGATGTGAGGGGGAGTATTGGAGTCCCACATCGTCCAGAAAAGCCAGCAATGCGCTGGTTATAAGTCTGGGTGGCCTTTTTCCTGAAAGCGCGTTTTGAGGGAAAGCTTTGGTTGTCCAACTCTCAATTATTCTGTTTTCTTTTTCTTTCTTCTATCAATTTAATAGAAATTTACTTATTTAATTTCTTAAGGAAGGGTTGTTTCGCAAGCTACTAGCATACCTTCTAGTTTGTTTGTTTTTTTTTCTCCTGCTATACTACCATTGTGATTACGTGCAAGGGTAGGTGAAACAACTGCCCTTGCACAAATTGGTGTGTGTTGGGCCTGTTTTAGAACTGACAAAAAAGTTAATTTTTTGGGTTGGTTTTTAAAAGGTGAAAAAATAAAATATTTTATCAGTTTAAAAATAAATTCAAAATATTAGAAATTTGGTCGGTTTTAAAACCGATTCAAAAATTAAAAATTTCATTAGTTTTAAAAACAAAAAAACAAATAATTTTTTTGCTAATTTTAAAACAAAATCTTTTTCTGCCACCATTTAATATATCGGTTTTAAATACATGTTTGTATAGTGATATTGTGAAGTGGGCACCGATAAAGGAAAATGAAAAGGCTGTTGAACGCTTTCTCATTAGGAACAAGTCCTTGTAATATACTTTGCATCTCCATAAATAGAGAGGAATGAAGCTGAAGTAAATCATCTTTATAAGGCAGAGTTGGAGAGATATGAGATAGTTGTGATCTAAGAGTGTTGGGGCTCCTAATGGATTGGAAGCAAAGTAAACCACATCATGTATAGTGTGAGGAAAAATTCTAGAGTGAGAGAAATACTTTTAGTGTAAGCGTAGAGTTTTTTCTCTGAATACATTTTGTAACTGAAGTGAGTGTTTTATGATGAATACTATTAAATTATTCATCACCATATATAATAAAGACATGAAATAGCTCTGTGTGGAGTAATTTAGTTAATATTTTGAGCGAATCACTTAAAAACTTGTCTTATATTTTATTGTTCTTACTCTATATTATGGGGATGTGATTGAAATACTGATTATAATTATACTAAAAAAAACTGGAAATTGATCTGGTGGGCATATGATTGAAATACTGATTATTATACTATTATACTAAAGAGCTTTTACATCGGTTTTTGACCGACTTAAAACTGATGGACAGGTTATTGATGATCTGCATTAAATATAGTAAAAAAAAATTCAGCTATTATATATCATTTCTTAGCACAAAAAAGTTTTATGTTCTTTTTTTTTTAATTATTAGTGCTTCATACTAAAAAAGAATGAAATAAAATATGTAACTATAATTAGAATTATTTTGCTTTCTATTAAAAAAAATTCAATGAAAAGCTATTATATATATCAGCACTACAATAAGTTTAAATTTTGTTTCATTTGACAATATCATATTTAATAATGGAAAACAATTGGCCACTTTCTTTTCTTGATGACACTCTTTTATGTTTATTTTAATGTGTGCATAGCTTAAAAGATTTTTAAAACTTTTTACAATAATTTTTGAACAATAAATATTGTTGTAGATGATGAAATATTTTTTTTGTGCACCTTACAAGACATCATTTCTTAATAAACTAAATTGTGAAATTTTTTATATGAACTTTTCAATATTATAAATATAATTATTGTTTTCAATAGGGTGAGAATTGAAAATAATTTTTTTTTATATAAATTTAATTTAATTCAAATATGTGATTTAGAATTTTTTTTTAAATAACTTAAATGATTATTCGATAATTTTTAACCAAAATTTATCATCTTATTATAGTTTATCTAAGATGATGGGGGTTTGATTCCTGCTTTCATGTATTAAAATAGTTTTTTATTTTTTTAAATTACATATGTACTCATACAAAAACCAACGTCCTTTCAATGTGTGCTTGAATATGGGTCAAAGAATTACAATACAGTTTGTATATATTAAAATAGTTAAAAATTGTATATTTTAAAAAATCTTTAGCTAAGAAATGGAAGGAAAATTAATTCTATTTAATATCTATTATTAATTCCAGCTGAAAACTGTTACAATATGATGGCTGTTTACACCCGCGATTTTCAAATGTAATTTAAAATACAGCATATAAATAATATAGTTATTTAATTGATTTTATTTTTAATTTTTTAATAAAAAAATATTTAATTTTTTGAAGTGTTAAAAACATATATTTATTTACATAATATAAAAAATAAACATATATTTTTACTTTTATTAGATTAAAAATAAAATTATATATATGAATTGAAGAGATTAGTTTTAGTAAAAGAGTAATAGCTAAAATTACGTTATATTGTGATTTTTCTCGCAACTAGATTAATAGCTAAAATTACGTTACCTTGTGATATATTCTTAATAAAAGAAATTCAACGTATAATAAATTATATACTTAATATAACCAAAATCACATCCCCCAAATCACTATAGTTACCAAATCTTTCAAATGAAATTAAATATGACACTCTACAATAACGTCTAAATTATTTATTAAAAAGTTAATAGCTCTTTAAAATCGATCTCACGAACATATATATATATATATAACAATCACAATACAAACTTTCTCTCAAAAACAAAACAAACTAATTATAATCAAACCAATTGCTAGCTAAAATGAATACTCAAAGCCTCTTTGTGCTTGTTACTTTTCTTCTTCCTCTCCTAACCTTCGCCAACGTCGGAGTCTGGACTCCAATTGAGAACCCAAGCGATCCAGATGTGATTGAGATTGCAAAATTTGCTGTTTCAGAATACAACAAGCAATCAAAAACAAATCTAACTTTTGAGAAAGTTGTCAAAGGAGAAACCCAAGTTGTCTCAGGCACAAATTACAGACTTATTGTTTCTGTTCAAAATGGAGCAAATACTGAGCAATATGAGACAATAGTTTGGGATAAGCCTTGGATTCATATGAGGCAGCTGCTTTCATTTAAGCATCTATTGAAAATTAACGAATATTCAAACGTTGGGATTATTAGTACTATTAATGTTGGAGGTTGGACCCCAATTAAGAATCTTACCGACCCACATGTGATTGAAATTGCTCAATTTGCTGTTTCAGAATACAACAAGCAATCAAAGGCAGCTGCCTTATTAATAAAGTTTGTGAAAGTGGTAATGGGTAAGTTCCAAGTTGTATCTGGCATAAACTATAGACTTGAGGTTGTTGTTCAAAATGGAGCTGCATCCATCGAGAAATACGAGGCAGTGGTTTTGGAGAAAGCTTGGATTCATTCTATGACTTTGATTTCTTTTACTCCTATTAATTAAATTGGGCTAAATTAAATTAAACATGCATGCATGACCTAGCTAGTTTTGGGTGAATCGGCCGGAAGGATTAATGTGTTCCTAATCCAATATTGTAATATCTTTGTTATTAAGTCCTTGAAAAAAACATGTAACAACTTGAGACTAGTAATAAATTATGGGAATTTGATTTATGTTCTTTTTTTCTCGTTAACTTGCATCCACATAATAAATGTCGTTTCATGAATTTGATTTATAATTTAGGTAAAGGGATAGTAGAGATTACTAGATTACTAAGTTGGTATCATTTGGTTTATAAAATCTAAAAAGTGTTTTCTAGTAGTTCGTAGGTGAAAAAGATATATTAATAATAAATAATTTTAATTATCACATAATTTAAGTAGTTTATTAAAAAATTAAAAATAATTATGATAAAATTTTATTTTAAATAAAATTATAGTATTTTTATTATTATCTAAAAAAATTAAACATATAGGTAATATTTTAAATAATTATTAATTTATTGATTTAAATATATAACATAATCATCATTCATAAATATATATAATTATATTTTTTACATCATTTACGCTCTGAACATACATTTTTTAATATAATAAAAATATATAATTTTTTTAGAAATAATTAAAAGTAAAATCATGTGAATAATTAAGTTATATAAAAATTTAAAAATAATTTATTATTTAATTAAATAATTGATAAAAAATAAGAGTCTTAAATAAATTATACAATAATTAAAGAATAAGAGCAATAATAAATTATTTAAAATATATCCATAATTTTATCCAAATATTTATAAGACATGATTTAAATTTATATATATATATATGATGAAGGGTATCAATAGTCCATTAATTTTAACAAAAAAACATAAAAATCTACTAATTTTTGGATAAAATACTATATCTTTAATAATTATTAAAAAAGTATTAAAAAACTCAAAACTTTTAAAATTATTAAAAAAAAAGTGAGGTTACATGTATCATTTTAAAAAAGATAAAAGTATTTTTTTTTTAATTTTATCACTGCTATTAGAGGATATTAAATATTCTAAAATAGATAATTAAAAATAAATCTTTAATTTTATCTCCATTCTCTGATCACTATCTTAAATGGTAAGCTGTGGTGGTTCAAGTGGCTATTAAGAACTAAGAAAATGGTGATAATGATATCTTAGTTGGACAGTTTGGAAAATAATGGAATTTGAGATGGCTGGATAGTTCTTCAGAATAACAGAATTTGGGATGGATACTAGCTAGATGTTGATATTCGAGGTTAGATGGAAAAGAACAAAGACAAAATGGGTATAAATTTTCAGAATTATAGAGCTTAAAAATGAATGAAATAGCTTCAAACATATCGTTGCATAACATTTAATATTCTGTGATTTTTCTGTTTCAAATGGTGGTAAAATTAAAAAAGATAATATTATTCTTATTAAATTATCACATGTTAATTTATACGATATTTTTTTTCATAATTTTAAAAGTTTTACATTTGTAGCATCTTTTTTAATAGTTATTAAATATATATCATTTTTAAAATTATGATTTTATGGTAAAATATTTGTAAAAATATGACAATTTTCGTTTTGAAACCCATAGTGCATTTTTTTTTCAAATCAAAACATATTTTAAAAATAAATTAATTTGAATACATGTTTTTAAAAGTAGTGTTCTTAATCAAACATTTTTTTTTATTTAAAATGTAGCACGGTTCGCTAGTATATATATATATATATATATATATATATAAACACTTTCATATTTGATGTTGTAGTTAAACTTCACATGAGGGTAAGGTCGATTATCCCTTGGACCATTACTAAATAATAATTATTTCAACATTACGTAAAAAACCAGATTAAAAGTAGATTCATAATGGACAGTCATTTCGATCAATCTAAAATCTTATGTGATATGTATAACCGACTTCATTATCATAATTAGTGGTGAGTTGACCGTTAAATTATTTGTTTTTTTATCCATTTAAATTTAATTTCTAAGATTTTTAATTAAAATTTAATTTAATTATAAATTAATTTAAATCAATCTAAATTTGAATTTTTTGAATAGATAAACTTATAATGATATTAAAATTTATTTATAAATTATTATCATATATAAAATACGATATATATATTAACAAATTAATTTAATTATAATTAATAATATAAAAAAATAAAAAAAATATGCTTAGATAATTATTAAATTATTATAAAAATATAATATTTATATTTATTTTTAAATTAAATATTAATTTAATGTAAAGATAGTATGCATAATATTTAAAAATTAATACATTATAAAATAAAATAAGTATTTGTTTATAATTTTAATTATAATTCGATCTTAATTGAATTGTATCGGATTATAAAATTTATCGATTTAAATTTGAACATATTATATAATATATGTGAAATTATAGTTAGATATATACAACTGTGAACACTTGCTATTAGCTATGATTGAGCTAGAATGTGTGATTTTTTTATAAAATTCAGGCATACAAATACCTTTTATTTTTTTTTATTTTTTTTAAAACTAGTAAATTTATAAAATAAAATTATAAAGAATGATATTTAATTATTTTATCAATTTTTATTTGGAAAAATATTTTGATAATCATATTTGTGTGGGTTTTTACTATACAATCCATACAAATATATTTTTGCGTGATTTTTTATAAAATCCACCCATAATAAGCCATGTAAATTAGTTAATTGTAGTCGTACCCCTAGGTTGAGAACTATTAGTAAATAATATTTAATTTTAATTAATTAAAATAAAAATAAATTAAAAAAATTCAAATTATTTTACTTAACACAAGTTCATCGAATCACATCATCATAATTGGCATCTTTACGGATATATTCTTAAAAAAATTAACTTCTTCTAAACACTATTTAAAAAATCTATAAGGTTGCATTTAATACTTGGTCATTCTATATAAATATAATTAATATTTTAATTATATTATGTATATATATAAAAGCATCAATCATCTTATAATTTATTATCTTAATTAAACATTTAATTTATATATATTTATTACACTAACAATAAATATCTATTAATTTCATTATATGATAACTTTAAAGTATAAAGTAAAAACATGCCATACATAAAAATTATGCTAATTTTATGTTAATATCATTCTAAAATTAAAAATATTAATAAAAAATTAGAATAAAAGAATAAATTTTAATTTAATAAAAAATATATTATATTTTAAATAAAATTTAACCAATTTTGTAGTAGTGTGAGAGAGAGCCGCCGATGTGAATAAGAGAATACGGTCATTGGTTAAAAGGACTTTTTGAAAATAAAAAAAATAAAAATCATTAATAAATGTGAATCCAGTGCCAGCACTGAAAAATCTAAAAGCTGATTTGAATATATCTCTAGGTACGTTAATTAATTTTATTCTCCTCAAAAATTATAAAATATTAATGTATTCATGATTTATTTTTTAAAAAAATATTAAGGGATGCATATCCCGGCCCGAATAAGAGTCACAGTTAATATTTTTAATTACTTAACAAAAATATTCAGATTACTTTCTAAATTATGATATATTTACAATAAATTAAGGGCATAAATAATTAATAATTTTCCAAGTATATATATATACCTTCAAATAGTACCATATTCATCAACTATAAATACCAAAACACCAACCAATCTCTCCCACAATAGCCAGCCAGCTATATAGGGTACTCCTTACAAATTATTATTATTATTAATATATATATATATAATCAATTATCAAAATGACTTCTCAACATCTCAATATTGTAGTAGTTTTGGCTGTCTTTCTTATTCCTTTTCTTGCCTCAGCTGCTTATAACAATAACAACAAAGTTGGTTCTATTACTGGAGGATGGAGTCCCATTAAGGATCTTAATGATCCATACGTAAGAGAGATTGCTGCCTTTGCTGTTTCTGAGTACAACAACAAGCAATCAAAGGCCAACTTAACTTTAGAGAGTATTCTCAAAGGAGAGTCTCAGATTGTATCAGGAACTAACTATCGGCTAGATGTTTTTGTCAAAGATGGGGCAATTACACTACTCTATGAAGCTGTGGTTTGGGATAAGCAGCATCTTAGGAAGTTAATCTCATTTACTCGTGTCGAGTAATTATACGCGATTTATCAATTTCTAGATCATCATGCATGCATGCATGCATGCATGTATTATTCTATTTATTTAATAAAACCATCGTTCCATATATATATCCAAGATTATATATGATTTTGGGTTTTTGCAATATTTCAGAATAACTATGTTTATCATGACCATTTATAATACATAATTACTTATGAGCATCAAGTATCAAATTGTGTATAAACGTACTATTAATTTATGTTGCAAGATGAACGTTTAATTACCAAAAATAATGTAGCAAGATTGAACTATTTTGAAAGAACAATTATAATTTGATGTAAAATAAACGATGATAATTACGTTTTTTTTCTTCTTATAATATGTTATCAAAAAATTGTAAGTTTGAATTTCATTATTGTATATTAGTAAGTGAGTGTGTAATTGTTATTTAAAAAATAAAAATTTCATTATTACATGATATAAAAAAAATATATTAATTTTTTTAACAGTTTAATTATTTATTATAAAATATATATAATAATAAATAATCAAATTTTAAAAAAAATATTTTTTTATTATTAATTTTGTAATTATTATTGTCTAATTACTAAATACAATCTATGAAAATGATATATTAATAATAATTAAAAAATTATGATAAAAAATAAAAAAAAAATTAGTTAATTGTATCTGTTCTTATATTTTTCAAAATAAAAAAAAATTATGCTATAAAAATAAGAAATAAGAAATAGAATTAAGTGACATTTAATTGACACTGGTGGGAGACATGTGAATGTTAAGATGTAAAAGTGCATAGTTATTTGGCGGGATTCAATGTCCCAAGTTAGCCCTTGCAGATAAGAGTTGTCTCATTAATTTACTCTATGTTTTAATGGATAAATGTTATAGTCTAAATTTAAGCGTTATTTAGAAGTTGATATGAGATTTATTCTTTACATATAAATATTAAATGATAAAGCTTGTCCAAACATTTAACAACATGATAAACTTTAACACTAAATTTTTTTTATATATTTTATATTATATTCCCATTTTTAATACCTTTTCATTCTTTATAAAAATATAAAGTTAAACTAATTATGTTAGATCAAGTATTTGTGTACAAGATTATATCTATGAGTGGAAAGTTATAATGTATAGCCACTTATATAATATGGTGCAAATAAATTATTTATCTCATAATATATTATTTTAAAAAATAATATATATAAGGCTTCCCTATCGAACCCTAAAACGCTTTAGGTCGGTCCAGGAGATTTTATGATTTTAATGGGGGACATAACTATGATATACATTGATACCAATTTAACAAATTTCACATGAATGAACAAGTCGAGAGAAGAATATTTGATGCATTTTAAAACATTTTTTTAAAATAAAATATGTAACATTGTCATTTAATTTATTAAATTATATATTTTTTAATTAAAATATATTTTTATTATATAAGTAATTAATACACAAGTTTTTAATTACACTAAATATGAAAAATATTTCACAAACATATTTGTATCACATTGTTTTTTATTACCATTAATTTATTTTAATACTTTAATTTTTTTAAAAAATTAAATATATCTTTAAATACTTTTATGATAGAATATTATTACTATTATTTTTTAAATAGTAATTAATAAAATATTTTTTTCTTGAATAACTCATTTTTTCAAATTAATGGGCTAATTATCCTATTTGTATAAATTTATGAAAAAAATTATATATATATCAATAAAATTACATTTATATTTTATCTTTACTTAAAAATAAATTACATGTTTTATAAATATAAGTGGACTATATTTGATCCAATAACATAATTTATATTTAAAAATTAAAATTTTAGTGTGTTACTAATCTAATAATTACAAATAAAATTAGCCATTATTTAGGTTACTTTAGTATTTCTCCATCAATCATATATTTCTGCTAGGGTTTAATTTGGCCCCTTATGGCCTGTGTTCTGCACAATTGCGGGTACAATCGTGATACCAATAAGAAACTTTTATTTACTTTTTATTTATTTGAGAACAATTAATAATTTAATACATCCATAAAACAACCGTTTATTAAAAAATATGTAATTTAAAATTTATATAATATTATTAAATTAAATAACGATTTTATTATTTATATAAAAAATAATAATTAAATATATATTATTGAAATATATGCCAATACTCATTATTTGTTTGATTAATTACAACTTTTAAGTTAATGATTTTACATATCATTATTCGTTTGAGTAATGGTTGATAACAATTTTGGAGTGATAGTTGGATCAAAATGTTTATTTTATTTTTATCTATTTAAATTAGATTTTAAGTTTTTTAATATAAATTCGATTCAATAACTAATCAATCTAAATTTAAATAAAATTTATTTAAATATTAATAAAATTTAAATGTATAATTAATACATCTTTAATAAAATTTATTATTTATAATCACAAAATAAAAATTATTAAAAATATAATTGAATAATTATTAAATTTTGATAGAGATTTAATATTTATAATTATTTTTTAAATTAAAATAATAATTTAATATTTAAATATAATATAAAATATTTATTTATTTAATTTTAATAATACTTTAATCATAATCGTATTAAATTATAGAATTTTAATTCAAATCCAATTTAAATTATTTAAAGTGGTTATATACTTTTCATTCCCATTATAAGATTTGGCAATTCAATTTTGTCCTAATCGTAACAAATCAAATTAAGTTTTTTAATTTAAATAAATTTATAAATTGTTTGATGACCCTAAATAGCATTAATTCTTTCTTCGGGCGAGATTAACCAACAACGTTTTGTTCACGAGCTCTAAAGCTGTATCAAATTGATAGATAATGCTAATAGGCTATTTCTGGGGCCCTTATTTGTCTTTACACTGTAAAAAGAGCTACAAAGACAGGTGATTAGTAATCGTCGTCTTCATCTGTGGTTCTGGTGAAGCTCAAATTTCATTGGATAAAGGGAAGCACTCAGACCCCTTGTCCTTTTGCACGCAGAGTGAGAAATAGATTTGAGTACTGAGAGCCAAATCAAAGAGAGTTATAATAGGAACCTGTGTCTCGAAACAAGGAGCGATTTGAAGAGTCCCATCTTTAACCAAGGGATCCTTGTTCTCGCCGGAACAACAACAAACGCCTCGTTTAGAGAGTGTAAATTCGACCAAGATGAAGGGTCTCTTCAAGTCAAAGCCTCGCACTCCGGTCGATATCGTTCGTCAGACTCGCGATCTCCTAATCTATGTCGATCGAAACTCTACCCGAGATGGCAAGCGTGAAGATAAGGTCCCAATTTTCTTTCTTACGGGTCTGAAGTTAGTTCCCATACGCTTCAAGCGGGTCTATTTATGTTTTTGTTTCTTTTATAATTTTAATGTCGCCCTTTCGGATTTTATTTTTTCTTTCGAATTATGGTTTGGATGAATTTTTCCTGGTTGTCCGTTGGATTTATTTATTACTATTTAATGGTCTGAATCTATGAAGTATATTTTTTAGAATGGTTGATTGTTAAGAATTTGCTCTGCTGAATTTTTTTGAAGGGCTTTAAGTACTTAATTGATTTTGGTTTTTCTTTGCCTTGTACGCTAATACCTCCGGAAAAGAAGTAGGTTCATGTCTTTGAGCTCAGTAAATCTGTTTATCTGTACTGCATAGCAGATGTAATGGAACATTATTTATATCTCAACTTGAGGTATGCATCACATTGCACGATGTAATTGGCCCCTGTTAGTAAATGATCATACAATTACTTCGACATCTTACACGATACTCAGTGCATACAATAAGTTTTTGCATGAATTGTGAGTTCATGCATTGTAAACTGGGGTGACATGATCTGGCTGGAAGAAACAATTCTTATCATTTTTAGATCTCAACTTGAGACGACCATAAGAGCTCTTATAAGAATGTTATGGTTTACACATAGAAAACTAATACAACAGTAGTGTTGCTGTTGCTTATTTGCTTGAGAAGTTGCTATATTATTAGTTTGTTCTTCATGGTACTTATCAATTTAATATTGCATTGAAACCAGATGACAGAGTTGAGTAAAAATATCAGGGAGATGAAGTCGATTCTTTATGGAAATAGTGATGCTGAACCAGTCTCAGAGGCTTGTGCTCAATTGACTCAGGAGTTTTTTAGAGAGAACACGTTGCGACTTTTGATTACATATCTTCCAAAACTGAACCTGGAGGTAAGCTTTAGGAGGTTAATTTTTCATTATAGATTGTTTGACTTAAGTAACTCATCAAATTTCTTCTGCATGTAGTCTTCATCTTTATGTGTATTTTGATCCCAATGGGACGGATAAAAACTATTCAGGGATTGGCATGTTTGATAACATTTTGCGAATTACTAGCTTATTTTTGCTCCATTTCTTGTCTACAATTGTAACTGTACTATCATATGCAGGCCCGAAAAGATGCCACTCAAGTTGTTGCAAATTTACAGAGACAGCAAGTTCAGTCAAAGTTGATTGCATCAGATTATTTGGAAGCAAACATAGACTTGATGGATATTCTAATATCAGGGTAAGTAATTATTGGAAATGATTTCATAAGGTTGGGGATATTGTGGAGTAATTTCTTCTTTATTTATTAAGATCTTTCTGATGATTTGTTCTTTGACATTCTGCATCCATTTGATTTAATTAGTAAGCATAAAATACATGTCCTTGTTTCAAATTCTATGTCGAAATTAATCCATTAAGATGTAGTGTAAGATATTATTCTACAAGAAAGTTAATTTTAGCTTTTGTGAACTGTTTGTGGCTTGTTAAAGTAAAAGCAAATGGAGAATCATTTTTTAGCTTCAGCAACTGATTTTGTAGTCAACATATGTACAAGCTTTGTCATTCTCTAAATAAGTCCTGATTACAACACTATGAAGGAGAACAATTAAAATTTCACATTATGATTCTTCTTTAAGCCTTAAGACTTCACACATAGTTGATGTACTCTCTTCTTTTAGCTATGAAAACACAGACATGGCTTTGCATTATGGAGCGATGCTGAGGGAGTGCATACGTCACCAAATTGTTGCAAGGTAAGCAAAATGAGTTGATCAGTTCAATTTATAATTTGTTTTGTTCAAATATTAACTATTTAGAAACAGAATTTCTATCCCTTTTCCCCTCTAAACTCTAGTAAACAAGTTTTCTCAAACATCTGATTTAGTATTTGAGTAGTGACTAACTTTTCATTGAATTTAATGTAGATCTGAAGTCTCATACATGCCTAATAGATATAAGTTATCTTAAAATACTTCTTGTTGTGTACTTAATTTGTGAAAGCTTATTGGTAAAAAATATATTATTAGTGGTTATATATGGTATTTTCATATTATTGCTTGGTGTCCATTGTCCAATGACTTTCTTGTCTTGGTTTATTGCAGATATGTTTTAGAATCAGCACATACGAAGAAATTCTTTGACTATATACAGTTGCCCAATTTTGATATTGCTGCAGATGCTGCTGCAACATTTAAGGTTGAAAGATTGCTCTCTTGCTGTCTATACCTTCATTCCTAGACTTTATATACATATGCAAGCATATCCTTGTATAACTTTTTAAAATTGTATGACAACTTTTTTTTTTCCTTGGGCTGCAATTAAACATATTTGCTGGTTAGGGAATCTCGTGTGTGCTTCATATAATTTCTTCTTACCTTAAAGTTGCAACTGCATGATGATTCATGCCATTTTTATAAACTGGACGTGTTGTCACTCATGTCGTGTTTTTCTAGGAACTTTGTTCTTTGGCCACAATATTGCAGGTCTTTTATATTCTTATCTGCTTTGTATTCTTGATATTGATTTTCTACCAAAACCTGTTACTATTGGTGCATAATCTTCTTTTTATATTATGTGGTATATTGGCGTGAGCATGATATGAAATGGTGTTCCTAAATCCTAATGCTGGGATATGGAGAAACTGGTTCTCCTTTTTCTGCAATTTTGTTTACTTATGTTGCTGCATTATTGTAATTGCATGAGGGTTGATCTGATAGTATTGGGAATTTCTTACAGGAACTCTTGACGAGGCATAAATCCACTGTAGCTGAATTCCTATCCAAAAATTATGACTGGGTAAGAATTTTCAGTATGTATGCATGCTATTTGCTGTATATTTGTCCATTCAGAATACATGAACATGTTTATGACACAAGAAGGCACGAATAAAGCACCTAAAAGTATGGGAAAAGTTGGGGGAGACATATCCTAAGGGGGAAAGCTTGTTTGTAATTTCGTTGGTTCTGGATTTTTTATGAGATTGGATTTATTTTCCTTTTGGCACTGCTTCTTTTTCCTTTCTCTTTTCTTTTCTTTCTTCCATCTTTTTCTCATTGTTTTCTTGTAGATCTCATGACATAATATCAGTTATCTACATATAGAATGAAACTTACCTTGTTTATTATTAACTTAAATTATTAGATTATAAGACTAGGCTATAAATAATACAATTTAAGAATAAAAAATAATATCTAATTTAGAAATATAATCTAATCTATAAATGAAATCTAAACTGGATAATATATTTACAACTATCTAATCTAATTTAATTAAGGTTTTAAATTTTGTATTTTGAACTGTGAATCCTTGTTAAATCAGGATTTCACACTCTCCTTAAAATTAAATCGTAAATGTTAATCATATTCAACTTGTTTAGGAAATCGTCAAAACTTTGTTGTGGAAGTCATTTGATGAAGATGTCTGCTGTTTGCTTTTGTGTGGGAACGTAGGTTATGCAAATTGTTCCTCTATTCATTTTTTCTTTGATGAAGTGTCTGTCTATTTCGACATGTTTAGTTTGATCATGTTGAGCTACATTGAGAGAGATGTTAATAGTTGCTTTGTTATCATAGTAGATTTTGAGTGGAACTTCATATCTTTAACCAAAGTCCTTCGTAGATTTCTTGGAAAACTGCTCTAAACTTCCCTTCTTTGCTGCCAACTACATTATGTTTTTTGCTTCTTTATATCACTAGGTTACCCTAAATAAATGTATATTATCTTTTGGGATTTGTTCGAATTTTTGAGAGAGAACTTAGAGAGAAGCTAGAGAAAATGATGGAATGTGTGGATTTCTTGAGGTATCTATATATTTATAGGGTTTTATATGTACATGTGTCGATTACATAGGATAGACACATGAGAATACGTTAGAAAGGGCATAAAAGTAAAAGTACACTTATAGATCAGGGTCGGCCACCCAAGGCTCGGTTAGGCAGATGACCCCATATACACAATACATGGTAGGATTGTCTCTTGAGCTCGGGTTGTGCTCGGACAAACTCTTGGCTCAGGCTGCGTATGGCTCGGGCTATCACTTGGCCAATCGATACATCCAAACATAAAGTCTCCTTACTCTTTCAGCTCGAGCTCTACACTGAGGTGAAAAAGTAAAACTCGAGAAGCCTTACTATCTTTGATATCTCTGGGAGAGATGATTTCCCTAGATAGTGGAGGCCTTACTATTTTTTCTAGGGTTAACCTGCTTGGTGTTACTGGTTGTTGTTGTAGTGCTGTAAAGTAATTCCTTACTATTTCTTCTAGAGTTATTAGTTTTGGTACTTTGTAATTGACATAATTGCGTTAAGTTTTTATTCCGTTGGTGAAAGTTCTATGAGTTACTCCACTAAACCCTATTGGCTTATGTTCAGTTATCATAGATTCCTGGTTTTGGGTTATTATAAACTACATAAGTCTTTTTTTTTGTTCCTCTTTTTCTACTTCATCTGTCCAATTGAGTTTTATTATTTCAGAGGTGTTATTTTATTTTGAACTGTTAGGTTCTTTTTTTTTCATCTTTAATTCTTCTTTAGAAGTTTTATCTTCTTTAAATTGAATTTTTGATAAGATTATTCTTTTGAGTTTTTGGACTAAGAGTTGTTTTAAACAATCAAGTTCTTCTTGTTTATTTTCTGTCTCTATAAGATACTTCTCAAGTTATAACAACTTGAGTTGTTCCTATAGGATTTATAGCTTCTTTTACTTATCTTGATCTTGATATCAAGATGTTCTATTCTTGTAAGTATAAAAATAGTTAAATGTATTAATTCTTTAGTAAGAGCATCTACTAAACTATTCTTATTTCTTGGGAGATGGTCGACATTAAAATTGTAGTGGTTGAATTACTATTACTATCTTGTTTATAATCACTTGTGATATCAGTTTTTAAAAAATAACCAAAATTCTTGTTATCGATTTTAACAATGAATCTTGAATTTATGACATATATTGCAAATACCTTAATAGCATTTTTAACAACTAGATATTCTTTTCCATTAGTGTGATAGTTTAAACAACTAGATATTCTTTTCCATTAGTGTGATAGTTTAACTCTGGACCTTGAAAGATCTTGATGTATATTTACAAAATTGTGTGAAGTATCTATTTCAATTATCATTTTATCATCTATTCTTGTATAGTATAAAGTTGGTAAATTTTTTATCTGTGTTTTTATTTTATCCTTATACAAAATATCTTATTGATGAGTGCTTAAAAAGTACTAAAATTATTATGATTATATGCACGTTAATTGATTAAAAAGATATATATTTATATGATTTTATCATATATTTATATAAATCTGTCTTTTCGGAATCACGGATATTTTTATTGTTTTTTAGGTATTTTCGCTTAAAAAAGTAACTTAAAGACTAAAAAAAATATTAGAGGCAATACATCACAAATATATTCATAAAATAAATGAGAAAAAGTCAACAAATATTTTTACCATCATCACTCCTTGACATTGTTTCTTACGACACACCTCTGAGAACACTTCTCTCGTTGTCGGGAGGGGTTATTGACCCAGAACTCAAATATACGTTCATCTTCCAGTTTTGTTTTGTATCTCACACAGTCTTAGATGCACTCCCATTTGTCATTACTATGTAAGTCAAGCTCTTGCCATAGAACCACCATCCCTATGTAGTAATCGGTCACATAGAGGTTCTCCTGTTTTAATTCTCACAGTTTGGTTTTTAGTTCAAAAACCCTTCGATATTTTCCTGAATCTAGGTAGGTATCATGACTCGATATGTCAGCTCAAGGGACTCGATGTGTTTTTCTGATTGATGATTTCATAGAATGCACCAACCAGAAGATGATTAGTGCGTTTTCGACTGTCTGTTTCTGGAGATTGGTTGGATTATCTGGTTTCTTAGTGTCACCTATTAGATAACTCATCTTGCCTTTGTCTTGAATAGTAAGTCTAATAGATTGAGCCCATTCCCTTTAATTTTCATCATTTAACTCTAGCTTGTAAGATGAAGTGTGGAGGTATCAATTCCACTAGGATTAGGGCTAGTCATCTCCTTTGTCTCTTTATTGGTATGATCATAGGGATGAGACTCATTAGCATTTTCCTCCATTGATGAGCCGAATCTCTGATACCATATGGAATGAAATTGATATTGTTTATTATCAACTTAAATAATTAGATTATAAGATTAGGCTATAAATAATATAATTTAAGAATAAAAAATAATATCTAATTCAGAAATATAATCTAAACTATAAATGAAATTTAAACAGAATAATATATTTAAAGTTATTTAATCTAATTTAATTAAGGTTTTAAATTTTGTATTTTGAATCTTGAATCCCTATTAAATCGGGAATTTCACACTATGTTACCCTTCTTGTCAAAATGCAGACACATCTGCATCTCATCCTTTTTGTTTCTGTACATTGTTCATCATATGACTTCTGATAGATAAGGTATATTGTTTTTAATTTAAAAGAATTGACATTTTCTTTTTCATTGCTGTTGGGTTTACAGTTTTTCGCAGAATATAATTCTAAGCTGTTGGAATCCCCCAATTACATCACCAGAAGACAAGCTATTAAGGTATGAATCGTACAACAAATATGTAATGCCTATCCCTAAATGACCTTTTTTTTTCTTCTTTCTCCAACCAGCACACATGGACACCCACTTCCCACATAAAAATTAATTAAAAAGTGAAGAATTATTTTCTACTACTTATGCAGTTCATATTCTTCAAATTTGATTTGCTAATACAACTTTATGTTATAATCACAGCTTTTAGGAGATATGTTACTGGATCGTTCAAATTCAGCTGTCATGACTCGATATGTCAGCTCAAGGGACAACTTGAGGATCCTAATGAATCTTCTCAGGGTACCTTCTATTTTCCCAGATTGCTTTACATCAAATATTGGCAACTGCCTTATAGTGCAACATCATATGACCAAGTAGCATGTCTGAGAGTGATCGCATATAACCCCTTCCAAACCTCTTTCACACTTTTCCTCCTTGAGTAAAATATGCTTACGAATCAATACTGCAGTTTCTTAATCTTCAAGTACAGTAGATGAAATTTCAGTTGGTGTAGTATTATGATGTGTTGATGTTTCTCGTGAGCCTCTACAGCTCAATCTTTAGATTTCATTTGAATCTCAATTTTCAAGCCTGATCCTTGCTGTTGGTGTTGTGTTCAATCAGAAATAAAAGCTCATATGTATTTAGTTCTTAATTTATATAGTTCTTTTATTATAAAGAGAGAAGAAATGAGTTAAATTTTCTTAATTTTTGACCTGTGCAGGAGTCTAGCAAGAGCATCCAGATAGAAGCATTTCACGTTTTCAAGGTACAAAATCTTATGGCACCCCACTATGAGTTCATAAACTTTGATGGTTCCTTCAGTCGATTAAAACTACTTGTTAAAAATTTTCAGTTATTTGCCGCTAATCAAAATAAACCACCGGACATCATCAGTATACTGGTTGCAAACAGAAGCAAGCTTCTACGGCTTTTTGCTGATTTCAAAACGGAGAAAGGTAGATGTCATTTGCACCAAAAATTTCATAACAGTTGGCTTGGCATTGTACTTACCATATTGGCATGTTTTGGCACAGAGGATGAACAATTTGAGGCGGACAAAGCTCAAGTGATGAAAGAAATTTCTTCCTTGGAGCCTAGAGAACGCCCGTGATTGAGCGTTTTATTAAATGTGGGAAGATATTTACTCAATTCAATTGCAAAATTTAGACGTGCGAGACTACCATTTCTGAACAATGCCTCATCTTTATTTACTTCTGTTTAGAGTACCCCGTTTATGCTTTAATAAGTGTGCTATTGCAAAACGTAAATAAATAAACAGAAGATACGAACTTATGCTCTAACCAGAGACCAGAAGTTACCATATTCTCTTCCCTGTGTATAGCCTTGTAGAGCGTCCTTGTTTTCTTATCCTAATAGAAATACTTCTTTTAAGTACCATGATGCAAATGCAATAAATTAATTGGAATATTTATGAGTTATCTATTACTTAAATTTAATTAGTATTTGAATTTAAATTTATCTTTTAATTATTTAGATTATTATTTAGGATTTTAATTATTAGTTTATATATATGTAGTTTGATATTTCAGTCTTATTAATAAGATTTAGTATTGTAATTATTTTTAAGATTGAAATACATTGATTGAATATCTGTTTCTTCGTTATTTTATTATCCTTCTAATTTCTATTTTTCAAATCTTCAATTGTAATTCGTCTGAAGTTTTTTCCCTTTTGTCTATCTTCCTATTTGTTCTAAATTCATCAAAGCCACCCTATTTTATTTTCCTAAGCAAAGTCATATACAATTCTTATTTATTAAAAAATAAATAAATTTTTATCATAAGAAATAAATTGAAAATCAAAAATTGCGAACCAAGTAAGACTCTCGACCACCACCCCATATCACCGCTGCCAGTTGCATCCATCATCTCCACCTGCAAACCCCACCCCCATAACCAGAGCCCCCAATACCTCACTAGTCGTCGTCGTGCAATAAAAGGAACCAAAATTCCAAATCGTATTGTGGTCAAACGACCACACCCCTGAACCCAACACCCATCCACCATTGATATTCATTTCGACTTTAGAGGACCTTGATCAGTTTTTGGCCTTGCAGTCATCGAATCAGTCACTCCCTCTTTGATTGTTAAAAAAAGGAAGAAGAAAAAGCAATATCTAAAGAAAAAAGATTCTGAAAAAAATCACAATTTACTAATTTTTTTGTTTTGCAGGTTGTTCAATTTTTTTTCTTCATTATTATGAAGATTCAACAGTTTGAACAAGAACACGTTGTACTCAAATCACAAATAGAAAAAAATGGATCATCTATTGAAGCATTAAGACAATAAAAAAACTAGAGTTCCAAATTGTATTGCTGCCAAGATAGCCACCGCCACGGTCAAATGACCACACCCCTAGACCCAACACCCATCCACCGTCAATACCAATTCCAATTTCAGAGGACTCCGATTAGTTTTTGGCCTTGCAGTCATCGAATTAGTCACTCCCTCGTCGGTTCTTAAAAAAAGGAACAAGAAGAAAACGCATCATTTAAAAAAAAATTCAAGAAAAAAAATCGCAATTTACACTATTATTATTATCATCATTATTATTTTGTGTTTTGCAGGTTGTTAAATATTTTCTCATTATTACAAGATTTAAGAATTTAAATAAGAACATGCATAAAAATAACTTATATATTGTGATTTATTGAAATTAAAAATATAAATTAAGTTTTAATATTACATTTTAAACTAAATATTTTATAAATTATATTTTTGAAATCCCGAATATGTTTTAATATATTTTAAGTATATTAAGACTTAAAACATTAAATTATCAAAATTGTAAGTACATTGTAACAAAAGTCCATGTGTGTCATGGCCCACGAAGACGAATATGCAATACTAGATTTTAAGCTCGCTTTATTTAAATAATTTCAGATTTATTAGATTAACATTTTAATTGTTCTAAACATCTACAATTCTAATCCTATCTACATGTAACTTTTTTACTATAAATATTTAATTAGAGTTAACAACAAAAGTAGTTACAAATTGTAGATATATAATTTAGAGAAAAAATATATTTAGGTCTAAAGAGAAAGACAAGGCTATAAGTAAGATAGAATTCAATAGACCATTAAGGAATATTTCTTATTTTCTTCTTCTTAATCTTCTATTTATTTTAATTATGATTCTACCTATTTAATTTATTTATGTGATTGTAGACAATTTTCAAGTCATAGACTATCATTTTAATTAATAAAATATTATGACAATCGAATCCACCTCTTTAAGAAAATATGGTAGACCTAGCACTTAATGAATTAGCTACAATTGATTTGAAACATCAAATCTTATGCATTGTGTATCTCAACTTAGAGGTAGAATTTGAGCTTAAATATGAACTAATTCATCTTTTACTTACTTTCAGGGACTTATCAAGAAAGGACTCATATAAACACTTAGAAGAGTTTCATGTGACATGTTCTACCATGAAACCAGTTAGGGTCACTAAAGAACAAATTAAGCATAGAGTATTCCTATTTTCACTTACTCATAGTGCAAAGAAATGACTCTATTATCTTCTTTTGGTATTATGTCTACATGATCTAACATGATTAAATTATTTTTAGAGTGATATTTTTTATCTTCTAAGGCCACACAAATTAGAAAAAAAATTTGTGATATAAGACAATTCAATAGAAAAATGCTATATGAATATTGGGAGAAATTCAAGAGATTATATACAAGTTGTCCTCGCCATCAAATTAGTGAGAAATTATTTCTCCAATATTTCTATGAAGGATTAAAGCCTATGGAGAAAAGCATGGAAGGTGCTGCTAGTGGAGAAATTTTAGTTAAAAAAACTTCACATAAGACAATAAATTTAATTACAACTATGGTAACTAACTCTCAACAATTCGGCATCCGTACTAACCCAAAAACAAAGGTAATTGGGATAAGCACTAACCCTACTCTTAAAGTTCAAGTTAATAATTTAACTACTTTGGTGCAATAGTTAACTAGTGAACATGTCAAGGCTTGTGACATATGTTCTTTAGTGAGATATCTCATAGGTACATACCTTACTCTTCAAGACAATAATTTAAATAAGTTAATATTGTTAGAGGCTTTTAATCATAGAGGCCTAGGTATGTTCTTTACTTTAACACCTATAATGTAGTATAAGAGGATCATCCAAATTTTAGCTATGCAAAAAATAGGCCCACAACATTCTTAAGAAACCAACAATGTCCACTCGGCTTCCCAAATCCTAAGCCACCTCAATAGTATCAACCTCAACAACCACCTAAAGGTAAGTCTCTATAGGATATGATTCTTACTTTAGTTAATCATAATGATAAATTTTAGTAGGATACCAATGATTTGATTCATAACCTAGAGACTCAGATAAGCCAATTAACCACAATTGTAGAAATGATTGAAGTATAAGTATTTGATAAATTCCTTTACAAACAGTGATAAATCTTAAGGATATTGCCAATATAGTGTTCTAAAAATTGGCAAGCAAAATAAAAATCCCAATAAAGACCTTTAAAGTGATTTCAACTTCTACCAGAAGTTATATCCATCAGATTAATAATGTTAAACCAAATGCAACCTAAGAGGCAAGCCATTTATTTTTTTCATTTTATTTTTAGTTAGGCATTAGTTTTTTTTCCATATTTTGTTATTTTTGTGTATCATTTGATTGTAGTGTGTACATTACTTAACTTAGGTTAAGGGCAGATGATGCACTATTACTAAATACTATTTCTTTAAATTTTTATTTTGCTAATTTTTTTGTTTTTGTTTTAGATTTTGCAAAACTAGAATTTTAGAAAAAAATGAAAATTTTCATTGCACACCACGACATGAGTTTGTGTCCATTACAACACAATGCCTTTAGGTCAAAAAGTGAGAATATGAAATGGGTTATCGCCACAACACACTAGTTACAGGTTGAATTCTAAAGGACTTATTTTTTGTGCGCTCTACGACGTGACTCTATGTGTATCATGACTCTCATACGTGTTAAACACAAAAAAACCCTCCAAATGCAAAAAACCAAATCAAATACATTTTTTCAAAAAAAATTCAAGAACCCTAAGACCCACTCACCCCTTTTCTCAAATTTTCACAATTTTTATCCAAAAATCACTTTTCTTTTTCTCAATTTTTTTTGTATCTACATCAATATTAAAGCTTATTTAGGATCTTTTTATAAAGATTTCACCTAAAGATACGATTTTTGGGGGTTTCTTCATATCATTTTCATCATCTTCAAGAACACCCAATCATCTTTAAGTAAGTGCATTAAACCCTTAAGTTTCTTTGGTTGATTTTGTGAATAATTTTGTGAAAGCAATTTTGGATTAGAAGTGTAGATATTTTTTAATTTAAGGAAACAAAACCTAGAAATAGTGAAAAAAATTTAGATTATTATTATATTTTTACACTTTGAATAAAAAATGACACTAAAAAGAAAAGTTCTGGTAAGGAAACTATGTTGTCAAAAGAGTATGATAGAACTAAGTCTATAAGTCTTGAAGATCAAAAGAGATATGAAAATGCAATAGGGATATTAATTTTGAAAAAGACCTATTCCTTGGTATAAATGATCTAATAGAAAATATAGGATGTAAAAGATTTGTAAAGAGTCCTGAAGGTGAGATTGTGTCCATTGTGAGAGAATTTTAAGTTAATGTACCTGAAGTTGTTAATGATATGGCTATGGTTAGGAGAGTTTTTGTACCCTTTAATACATCGACCATTAATTCTTACTATAGTTTGATGGACATAATTCAAGATGAATATGAGGCTTATTTACAATATATAGATTTTTTCTGAATCAGTAATATAGAGCTTAACATTAAGAGAATTAGAGTAGGATATGTTAAACGTGAGACATAAATCATTTGATGCTAAAGAATTAACAAACATCTCTTATATTTGATAATATTTTCTTTGTTTTAAATTGATGCCAACTAGGTATTATAGTACAATTGATAAAGAAGTGATTCTATTACTCTTTGCAACCGGAACCTTTAAAAACATGATGTTGAGGTAATTATGAATCAAAGAATAAGGTTGTTTATGAATAATCATCAAATTAGTTATTTTTTTCCACAACTCATTAAAACACTTTATGTTAGAGGTGGGATGAGAACTCCTATCGATGATATTCTACTTCAACTTGATGACCTATGAACTCCGATATACATGACAAACCTCGTTAGTGGAATCAAAGCTTTCCAAGTCAACAAAAAAGCCTCTTTTTTAAAAGCATATTTAAAAAATAGGTTTAAAAAGTTACAAAAAGATTGATAAAATAAAGACTTATCAAATAACAATAATAAGAGTGGCTTAATGGACACCTTCTCTATTAGTCCAATTATATGAATATCATGTATAAGATGCAATGCCAACAAGTTGCTCAATCTAATTATCATTGTAATCATTTAGGAGGAATATTGAAATATCTGAGTGATAGATTTATCATTAGGATACCAGAAGCCACCGAATAAGAGTATAGCTCTATAATCTCAGTTATTCTTATGATTTTTCAATTTGTAGTTTAGTTTTTTTCTTTTATTTTATTATTATTTTTATTAATATTTAATATAAATTTTTTTATTTTGAAATTATGTTATATATGTTGTTTAACATCTTTATTTTAAAACATTATAATTTATAAATAATATATTTTTTAATATATTATTTGATATTATAAATTTAAAAGGTATAATTTTGCACCATGCAAAATGGAGTAATTGACTGTTTATGTTTTGTTAAAGCATATGCTTTTTTTTTTTTGTGTGACTGTAATAGCATATGCTTTTAGAGTTAAATTGCAGAATGCGTCGCTTCAGTTTTCTACTTAAAGAAAAAAATAAAAAAAAAATAAACATACATTTGGGCATCAAGTAAAATCTGTTCTTAGGCTGGTTCATGTATTACGTTAGAGGCTGAAACGTGAGTGAGCTCTCAAAAACAAAGCATAAAACCCATTATCATCGAAGCAAGTTTCAGATTTTTATTTTTATTTTCACTCTCTCTTAGCACACTGAAAAAATGGCTGAAAAAGGTAGGACCTTTTAATTTTTCTCATTCTTATTTAGTCAATCAATTTTTATCCTTCTGAATTTCTTTGTGTATTTTGAATTATATAAGATTGATTTTGATTTCTGTGGGTTTTAGATTCGCTTGCTGAGTTCCTCGCCTCTGCTGTCGATGCTGCCAAGAGAGCTGGCGAGGTATTCTTCCTTTTCTTTTTCTTTACATGCGTTTTTTCAATTTTTTTTTTTTTGCTTAGATCGTTTATCTTACAGGTATATTCTGCAGATAATTAGGGAAGGTTTCTACAAAACCAAACATGTGGAGCACAAAGGCCAGGTCTTTCTTTCTATCCTTTTTTCCCCAATCTACGTGCTTGAACCATTATCCTTCACATTTTATCTGCTGATTTTATTTACAAAATAAAAAACATCAATGGTTGTGAATTGGTAATTTTAGATTCCATTTAGAGATTTATGCTTGATTATTTTCAGCATCTACTAGCGGCACCCTAGTCATACTAACCAGTTACCAGTATATATATCCTGATTAAAATCCCACCTCCATTTATCGTTTGGTCAAAAAAGAGAGAGATTATTTTCAGCATCTTAGAGTGATGCATTCTGGAAAAAGTAGGGTCTGGGGTGAGTTATAGTGAATGATTTGGTAGAGCCCTACTTGAAATTTTCACTCACTAAAAAAGTAGACATTTATTTTTCAGCATGCTTATGAAGCTTCTATTTTGTTCATGATATTATGGATGTTGAATGTAGTTTGCAGAGTGGTACATGAAGCTGTGACGGGTAATAACATCACTAAGAGGTCTAGAAAATCAGTTCTATTATCTGATTTGTAGCTAGGATTACGATACAAGGATTTGGTTATGTAATCCGTTTTCATCTATATTGTCTCATTAGTAGGAGGGGACCAAAACAAGATCTCATTTTCTTTTTTATACTCTATTTTCCTAGGAGCAAAATTGTGAACTAGGTGTAATTTTCTGCTCTGAAAGTGAAAAGCTTGTTGAGGATTTAGTGGAATTTAATAAGGAAAAACATTTAGCCTTATCTTATGGGATCCTAGATGGCTTAGTTGACCTAAATGTGCCTCAGAAAATTAAAAGTACTGGAACCAATTTTCAATAAATTGACACATGTGGATGATTATGTGATTTACTTTAGATAAAGTTCAAGGAATGTTGTGTGTTACTCATGGAGATGATTTACCAAAGGACTACGTGCATAGAAATCAATTCTTATAAACTTCTAATAGATGAGTTGGGGGGTTCTTTTTTAAATCATTGTGGTCTATATATGCAGGTGGATTTGGTCACAGAAACTGATAAGGCATGTGAAGATCTTATATTCAATCACCTCAAGCAGCTTTACCCTACACATAAGGTTAGCTCTTATCTATAGTGAGTGGTCTCTCTTTTTCTTGACCTATGTGCATGAACTGTATCTATCCGTCTGCATTATAGTTCATTGGGGAGGAAACTAGTGCTGCTTTTGGTGTTACAGAGTTGACTGATGAACCAACATGGATAGTTGATCCTCTTGATGGAACCACCAACTTTGTGCATGGGTATATATTTACATTATTACAATACCTTGCTTTCAGTATTGTGAGATATGTTTTGTAGTCTCACCACATTATAAATTCACAGGTTTCCTTTAGTTTGTGTCTCTATTGGTCTTACAATTGGAAAAATTCCCACTGTCGGTGTTGTTTACAATCCAATTATTGATGAGGTTAGATTGAACTCTTGAACTCTTTTCAGGCTCAAGCAGTCAGCTAAAATTTCATTGTTCAGCAGTAGTAGTGGTTAATCAAAACATTGACACTAAGTTTAATTGTGGCAGCTTTTTACTGGCATCCGTGGACAAGGTGCTTTTCTGAATGGAAATCCTCTAAAAGGTTATTTGTTTGTGATCTGTGTTTATGCTGTTACATATTTTACTTCTATAGTTCTATGAATATAAAGTTGATTGGATTCTATGTTTCATATTTATGCAGTATCATCTCAAACTGAGCTTGTGAAGTCTCTGCTTGCTACTGAGGTATGTTAGCTTTTTGCTTCTTTTTTTCCCTTTATTTCTCTAATGGAGGTATGTTAGTATTCGACAGACTGGGTTGGTTGATGGTAAATTATTGACACTCATTTGGCATATTTCTTAACCTCTAGCTTCTGATTTGAAATTTCTTCAATTTAGGGTTACTTTTTGTTTGACCTTGTATTCTGATATGTGATTTTCGGAACTTCTTATTAGGAAATCACTTTCTATGATTGGAAAACCAAAGGAGTCCCCAGCTTGATTTTCTTCTTTCTTTGAGTTAACACATTGCCTTTATTTGAACAATTGAACTATCACTTAACTACTCTTTTTTAAGTCAGTGTCCCTTGCATTCTATCCCCGTTTAGACTAGGAAAAAGGCGAACAATTTAGAATGTATTTACGCTTTCATCCTATTTCGTTAGCTAGAAATATTTAACATCTTTTCTTTTGACGAATAAACTAGTAACATGGAATAGTAAGAAATCAGGATACACCACTATATCGTAAACTGATAGAATTTTATTCTACTGAAAGTGTAGGTTGGAACAAAACGTGATAAGCTTACTGTAGATTGTACTACAGGAAGACTTAATAGCTTACTTTTCAAGGTAAAACCAGATTCCTCTGCTTATAATGACTATACGAGATTTTGAATTGTGATTCTTTGTTACTGTTTGTTTTTCTTCTGATCAGGTGAGATCTATTCGGATGAGTGGTTCCTGTGCATTGAACCTTTGTGGAATTGCATGTGGAAGGCTGGATCTGTTTTATGAACTTGGCTTTGGGGGTCCTTGGTATGATCTTTATATAATTTCATTGAAGGTTTAGAGTTATAGAAAATTGGCAACTATTGATCCTGTTTACAGGGATGTTGCAGGTGGTGCTGTCATTGTAACAGAAGCTGGAGGACTTGTCTATGATCCGTATGTATCAAAACCACTTAATATGCATTCTCTTTCTTGCGTGTTTCTATTAAGAGTACGAACTGATAATAGAGTGAATTCCTATATGTCAATTCATTTTGTCGACATTCACAGTGAGTTTGTACACGTGTGTGTGTTTCCTTTTTAATGCAAATTAGGCCATAACGTTGATTCCTAAAAACATGAAATAAAAATCATACATCTTTATTTTTATGCACAAGATTTTCTATGTATCGTGAAACATAGTGGTTGTTTTTTCATCAGATCTGGTAAGGACTTCAACATCACATCTCAACGAGTTGCAGCTTCAAACCCGTTGCTCAAGGATGCATTTGTCGAGGCACTTCAGCAATCTTAATGAGACAGCTTCCGCAGATTTTGAAAGGAAAAAAAATAGGGTATTTGTAATGATTCTTCCATATGGCCTTGGCAAATTCCAGCCGAAGGCCAATACTATTTATAGAATCTATTCATATCTGGTGTGACAATTGTTAGCATAATAAATTCACATTCTTCTAAATTTAGTGGCATTTTTATGCCATTTTATCAGAATTTTTATGGAATGTCATTTTAAACTTGGTTACAACTACCAAAAGCTTTCCTGCCCTTTTATCGTTGTATTTCTTGTTCCTTAAGCAAAGTTAGAACAAAAAAAAGCCCCATCTTCCAGGAGGCAAAGTATTCCATTACTATAACGAACTGGCATAACCACCATTTGTCTTGTCAACACCCTTTCTGATTTTCTTCTCTTCAACACCACAATCCAAGTAAAAACTTTCAACAATATAGCATCAACACCCAAAGCAATTACCAGTCCAACATAAGCTCTCTTGCACTGCTCTGTTTGTTGCAGGATATTGAATCTTTTCAAAATGTTAACTATGCTAAGGATTATAACAGTGTATACAATAGAGTGATAGTAGATGTTCCTGTAAAATCTGTGTTTGTGATCCTTCTATGGTCTTAAAAGCAAAGCAAACACCTATTCAAATTAAAGCTTTGGGTTAGGATTACAAATTCACAAGCAATTTAATTATTACTAGTACCTAGTACATGGCTTTGTCAAAATATATAACATGTCTTGAAGATTGTTAAGTACCTGAAGGGTTCCGTGGCAGAAAAGGGCAATGTTGATGTTACTTTGAGTTGTTTCGACAATGCTAGTAGAGTCACTACTGAGTTTGATACCAGTACCCCATCTGGCAACACCAATAATATAGGCAGATAGAGCAGGGTATGTAGATTTGAGTACCTTCAAATACCTTACTACATTTAGTGCTCCATGGCTTTGGTTACTTGTGATGACGTAGTATAAATAATGTCCAATCCTTCACGTAGCGTGAAAACAATCAATCAAAAAGGTAGGAAACAGTTAAGATCAAAGTAGATTAAAAACACTCACGTTTCGCTTACTAATCGAGCTGCTACCACTCGATGCAGATTGCCCAGAAAACAGATTCAAAGTACCCTTGAAATTAAAATAGCCTGATCCATAGTATGAGCTTTGTAGTGTGGTACTTTGAATTGTATCAGCTTGCCAAACCAGATTAATAGTAGTCATATTTGTAGGAAGGGTCCAAGTCGCAAATATGATCATTTCATTGTTTTGATACGACTCCGTTAAGTCCGAGATATAACAACTCAAATTTCCTCCTTCCAAACTATTATCACAGCCTTCAATAGGCGAGGTGCAAATTTTTGGTGCTCCACATGATTGTGGATAAGCAACAAGTGCTTGTGCAATAGGCATAGCGCTGGCTTTGGCACTTGGATTTATAACTCAAGCAACTCAAGTCGAAGACGACACTTCTGTTTGTCTATATGCAATTTGAAGCTTTCCAAACAGTTGGTCGTATGTCCAATGATAAAAAAGAGGTCAAATATGAAAGATCTTGACAAGAACTGAAGATTTGGTTGCATGAGAACTGATAGTTTTGACATGTTTGAGCAGAGGATGATAGAAACAAAGATGCTAAAACAGAGAACCCAACACAGAGTCTCAATAATTTAGCTTCCAATTTTTATGAAGTTTTTTAACACTTGATTGACATCTTCTTTGTTTTTTTTCCCCTCCCCCCAAAATCAATTGATCTAGAACTTAACTTCTATGTGGACTTTCTAATGGAAAAACAGGAGAAAAACGATCAAAGATAGAAACTTTGGAACGAAAAAATCTAACCCAAAACAGAGAATTGGTAAATTGGTAAAAGAAATTTAAGGAATACACACTAAATTTTATATATTTATTTTAAAATAGATATTTAAATATTGTATTTATTTTTTGAAATAATTTAATACTACATCGAAATAAATAACTATTTTTTATTTTTATTTTATGTTTTGTTAGATGTTTTCACTTATAGTTTGTTCAAATTATAATAATATTTATGTAATATAATTAAAAAATAAAAAAAATATTTATTTTTGTGTGGGATCACTCTTTCTTTCTTAACTTAATAATATTATGATTAAATTATTATAAAACATAAAAATATAATCTAAATATATTTGTGTAATTAATAAAATAATTAATGCTATTTTTCTCAAATTTCAATTACTCTCAATGTTTTTGTAGTTAAAACAGTAGAAGAAGAAACAATATTATATATCGTAAGACAGACATTCGGGGCTATTTACAGGAGTGGGTGGGGTTAGGTTGCTGAACAATTCGATTTGGAAAAGTCACAATATTTCGTAAAGTGGCTTGATTTTCTTACTCCTTAAATTTCAATTATTTAATCAATTAATCTCAAATAATATAAAATTAATTTTTTGTAAAAAATAAAATTAAGAGTGGTATATTTGTTAATTGTTCAGTTTACTGTTTACTTAACACAAATTTAGAGAAATTATCATGAATTTTTAGATAAACAGTTTAAAAGATTATAATGTAAAATGTAATTTGAAACTCAAAATTATAAATGTGATATCGTAAAAGAACTAATTTATGATGGATTTAATTACAAAATTAACTCGTAATAAAATAAGATACTACACATTTATCAACCATTAAATTATTTTTAGAATAATTCCATCCATATAATTTATTTTAAAAGAAAACTTTATATTATTTTTTTATTCACATGATAAATGTACAATTTTTTTATATAAATCTAAGGTAAAATTTATCAATTTCTTGTATAAATATTAGGTTTAAGTTTTGGTATTGTTATTATATATATTACATTTAAAAATTTAATTTTTAAATTCATATTATAAATTTAAAAGTTTTGGTATTATTTATGTACAAGTGGTGTTTTAAAAATCATATATATATGGAAGATATAAGTCTAATTATTACATTTAAAAATCTAATTTTTTAAATTTATAATATAAATTTAAATTAAAACAAAACAAAGAAAAACAACAACAAAGATAAAAAATTATTTAAGTATAATTTAATTTTTATATGAGTTAGATAAAAACAAAATATAATCATAACTTCATAATTATGTAATGTGTTGTGATTTATATAAAACATATATTTAAATCTTAATATTATCATTATAAATATTTTATTTAGATGATATGTTAGAAAGAAAAAAAAAAGATGTCAACAAACATAATAAAAATAAAAATTATTTAGTTAGTCAACAAATAAAAAAATTATTTAGGTATAATTTAATCTTAAAATTGTCATTATACATATTATATTTAGAAATTAAATTTTATAAATTCAAGAATCTTGATATTAATATTATGTAAAAATGATCATTTAAAAATTAAATTTTTTAAAAATTTATTAATTTAAAAAAATTTATAATTTCATACTTAATTTGTAAGTATAGAACTTAGAGTGTCAAATTTATTTATTTGTATATAAATTAGATAAATGATATAATTATAATTTGATAATCAAGTTATAAGTGTGTAATATCATGTATAAGACAAAAATTTAAATCTTGATATTATCATTATACATATTTTATTCATTATGTAAAAAAATATTAAATAGAATTTTATTAAAATATGATTAAGATAAATGACATAATCATCACTTATATCACTTATATATATATATATATATATATCATATAAGCATAAATGAACAAATAACGTAATTGTAATTTTATAATCAATTGATAAATATAGAATATTTCATACAAATATAAATGATATAATCATAATATCATAATCAAATGTTGAGTATAATATATCACTTACAAAACACAAGCTAGAATCTTAATTGGTATTATTATTATATTTTTTTATTCATTATGTAAAAAGAAAAGAAAAGAGAAGAAGTATTAATTGTAATTTTTTTAGTATAAAAATGAGGTAAATAATATAATCATAATTTTATAATTAATTATTAAATATAGAATTAAATTTTAATGTTATTAATGTATATATTTTATTAATTAAAAAATATTTGAGATAAAATAAAAAAAAAAGAGAAGGGGAAGGAGGACAAAGTCGATCCTTATTTTTTATATAGATAATAAATATTTAAACCTTTGATTTATATATATGATTTTATTTTTAATTCTCTTAAAAATTATATATTATTTATTTTATAAAATATTATGACAAATAATATATAAAAATATTTTTTTAATAAGATAAATGTTGGAAAAAATATTTTTTTTTCTTATGAGTTTAAATAAAATTTTATTCACAAAGAATATGTCTTGCCATTATAACGTGAAATTAGAGAAGTATGATATTTTAAATAATTATGTGATTATTTATCTATGATATATAAATGAATATATATACTAAAATGTCATAACAATTATTTTTCTTAACTAAACAAAAAATCATTTTATGCAGGGCAATATATAACTCACCTTTCATGTTATAACTGAGTGTTTCAAATAAGAACATAAGAACATTGAGTCATAACTTATACATAGATTCTTGTATTAAGAATTGCTATAAACTAAAATGTTCGTGCATGATCAAACGTCGATGGGAAGGGTGATTGAAGAATCAGCAGACTAAAAACAAAAGTTTCAGTTCATGCCACACTTGTCATCTATGAAGCATGAACTGTCCCTTTCTTTTCAACCAAACTATGGTATTAACTATGAATTATATGTTGAAAATATAGCAAATAAAAAAAGAGTCAAATAGAAATTCACTAGTCTCTGGATATAACTTTTCTTATTCTTATATAGTTAGATTGAAAAAAATAATAAATTTTTTTTTTTAAAATTTATAATTATTAAAATAACATATTTTATAACAATTTATATCATTTTACTATTAAAAAAAATTCAACATCATTTCATATTTCACATCATCTTATTTCATATTTAACATCATCTCATTGAATACAATGCATATTTAACTACCGTAAAAAAAAAGAGCTCAATTGAAGATATAAGCTGCTAATCTAACTTTGCATCTAAGAACTAAAGTACCGGTAGCAGGGAGTTAGGACCTAAATGCATTTTGTAAAAAAATAATTTTTGAATGAAGCAGGATATTTTATAAAATCACTTTTAATTAATATTTTTCATTTAATTATTCCATAATGTATTAACTATCAATTTAATTACAAAAGATTTTGCAACCTGTTGAACTTGTTCAACTCATTTGTATAGAAAATATCAATTAAATAATAGATCATTTTGATTATATAATCCTAGATCTATCATGTACCTAATGACATATACAAACATAAGTTCACGTTCAAACCAGCAATACCTGATTAGGTATAGACACTAGATTAAACGAATTGGTGGTGGCTCACGTTTTTACTCTATGCTCATACAAGGAGTGTCTTATGCAACCTGATCATAACGACCTGATATAGACGTTATTCTAATTATAAAATTATCATGTTTAGGTCAATTTTTACACATCGAACAGAACGTCTACCAATGTAACAATGACACATATCTCTTATATGTTTATAAATGATCTGAGTTTGAACTTCTCACTAACATCCCACTAAAATCCTTAATATAATAGCAATTTTTCAAACAATTAGTACCTACCGAAGGGCCTTAAATCTTTCTAGTCTATAGTTAGATTTTGAGACCTTACATTTTACATCTCAGGAGAAATAGTCCTATCTTAAGAAAATTTACTCCTATCACTATGACAAACCCTTAATCTCATCCCAAATTAATGGATCATCTTACTCATCCAATCCTTGAGTTTGACCTCAATGATCATTTAACTCACAGGTCACCAATTATTACATCACATCATGACTTGTGATATGATACCAAACAATCTGTAGCCTATAATAGCACGACTACAATGACCAAGAGAATTCCATGTACAACAAGTTTTGCTAGTTAAAATTCTGAAAGCACGTCCCGTAAAAAAGATGTCAAATTAAAGTCTCTAAAAACATATGAAAAAATTACAAGTTTTTATATGATCTCAAAATGATAATAGAAACTCATATTAAGATTGATATATAACGATTATTTATAGAAAATTGAATATTCATTCTATAATACTATCCCACTTATAAGGTTAAATCGGCCAACAAGATCGAAACATACCTCACAAGATCCCAATCAGTATCAACTCAATACAATTGATGAATAGTGTACATCAACTTTTTGAGTTGGGGATTTCAATTTTGAAGTTTTTCCTTAGCCATAAATTTGCAAGGCATTTGTTTCATTCTTCTTTCAATTACTTAGCTGGCATAGAAAAGGGCTTGGAATGAAGATCGATTGCTCATTGATAAAATGGTAGACCCCCTTAAGTTGGACTGATCTTTCTCCGCTTCAAAGAGGTTCGGTCATATTTGGTGTAACGTGTCTCATCCGGAGTATGCTACCTCACCACCTGTGTCGTACATGCAATATGTGTAGGTCTGGCAAACCCACCAACTAGAATCCAACCCCACTAGAGATTTTTGAAAAAAATTGTGTGCAGTTTCGAGTGCATCGTTTATTTTTTATTTTTCCCCTTGTTGTTACTTATCACGCATTAGTATAGCAGATTAGTTCCACTGGCTGTTTTGAAGGTTGCAATCTCACTATTAAAATGGGTCTGGCGCTTTAAACTTGTTTTGGATGACAAGGTGTTGGTGCCCTGGAATGTTAGATAAATATATTTTCTTTGTGATCTTATATATGATGTAGCAGATTTGTTTTGGTCAATCCAATTTCTAATCTTGACTCTCTATCTAGCCAAAAAGTGAAGATGTTCAAGTTTATCATAAGGAAATTAAAACAACAGCTATCAGCAAAAACTAAATAAGAAAAGGCCGAGAACAGCCAAGTTGTTGATATCATAGCTTGCTTAGATTTCTATGAGTACAGGCATACATAAAACCCAAAAAGGGGGGCTTTTATTACAATGGGATGAAAGATTGAGAGAATATATAGCCATATGATATAACAGTATACTTCTGAAACTCTAAACCTTGGCCTTTAAGTAGTAAATTACTAGACTAAGACTGAAGTTTTAAGCAACAGCTTTGCCTTTGGCGTCACTCTTGCGAGAGAATACTGAGGGTGTGAAACCTTTCTCAAGCATCCTTTCAACTTCCTTGAAGGACAACCCTTTGGTTTCAGGCACCAACAAGAAGATGGCTATAAATGCAATACATGTGAACCCTGCGAACAGGAGAAAAGCTCCTCCAACACTCAAATGTTTAGTTAGAGTTAAGAAGGTCTCACTAACTATTAGATTAGCACTCCAATTAGACATAGCAGCCACTCCTCCACCAAAGCCTCTATATTTCAATGGGTACAGCTCTGAGTTGATAAGCCATGGACAAGATCCCATTCCAGGTGAGAAGGTGAGGATATATAGCCCTAGTATAATGATAGCAAAAAATCCAATTTTGCTTGGACAACCTTTGCTGTACCATGTTCTGTGTTCATCGCCGCATTGACTTTTCGTGTATTTCTCAGAAACTAAGCACGCTCCTGGTTGTCTCTGTTTTGAATGCCAAAAGGAAAAAACAGTGACTGATTAGTTTATATATAGTGGAAACTACAAAGTACAATAATGAATTGATGGATTGAAAAGACTTCATGGTTTTAGTTACTTCATTTTTGGCAGCACAAAAGCCACATTCTTCTTTCAGGCAGTCCATACAATCCCATGATGGAGCCGTTGTGGATTTTAGATAAGCAGCACATGTATTGTTGCCACCAAAATGGATGGTATCAATTTTGCTAACAGGCGGAGCACGAGAAGCGGCCAAAAAGAAGACGGATGATAAGGTGATAAGGCAAATGATGATACCAATACATGAAATAAGCATAAGTCTTCTCCTTCCATATCTGTCCACAAAGAACATGGCGATAATGGAACCGACAGCATTTAGACCAGAAGTAACAAGGGAAAGTGCAATAGCTGTTTCATTGGAGGCAAATCCTGCAAATTGAACGATGGTTGGACTGTAATACATGACAGTGTTGATGCCAACGAATTGTTGAGAAACTTGGCAGGTGATACCAGCAGTAAGTCCTCTTCTGACTACTTTGTTGCGCCAAGCACCCTTCACTTTGGTTATCAACCCTTCTCCTTCAATTCCTTCTGCCTTTTCGGCTTCAACAGATTCATGTAAGTTTTTCATTTCATCTTCAACTTCTTCAGCTGGATAAAGTTTTTCTAGAATAGACCTTGCCTCATCTACCTTATCCTGTTTTGCACCACAAGGTTCTCAATTAAGTTGATTAGATCATCAAGTTAAAAACACAAACACACTTACTAAAATCAATTTTTTTTTCCTTTAATCATTTTTAACAGAAACACAGGCAAGCAATACCTTTCTGTATAGCCATCTGGGTGACTCTGGAAGTGCAAGCATCAACACAAACTGGACTGCTGGTGGAACAGCACAAACTCCAAGCATCCAACGCCAGGTTCCGGGTGACTAAAACCAAATAATTGATATCAATTAATTTCATAAGATTCTTGAACAATCATGAACTTGATTTGATGATGATCAAGCAATAAACTGTACTGACCTTGGTGAAGGCCAGATTGACGAGGTAGGATAAAAATTGACCACCAGTAATGAGCAAAGCATTGGTACTAACAAGAGCACCTCTGATTCTACGAGGAGAAGCTTCAGATATATAAAGAGGTGCAGTCATGGAAGCCATACCAACACCCAAACCAACTAAAATTCTTCCAAGTATAATCATCCAAGGAGCTGGAGCAACTGCCATTACAATTGCTCCAATAAAGAACACTAAGTCTGCACCTAATATTGCTATTTTTCTTCCAAACGCATCGTTTATCCACCCTCCAATTGCTGCTCCAAATATTGCACCAGCTACTGCCATACTCACTATTGTTTCTTGCAGCCATGTCTTCTTCTCCACTTCGTTGAAGTCCTCTCGAATGTAGAGTAGTGCCCCAGAAATCACACCTGCACCATAGAAAAGAGCTTATGAGCTACATAAATTAAAAAAAAACAAACAATTTTAACAAGAACACAACAAAAGTACCTGTATCATATCCAAAGAGGAAGCCTCCAATTCCTGCAGAGAATGAAAGCCTCATAATATAAGGAGTTTTCCATGTTGTTTTCCAGCATTCAGTGAACTCCGTTTTATCCGCAGTCACAACACCTCCTTCCACCATTTTGAAAGGCAATTGACCTCCTAAATTATCTAAGAATTCATAAGTGGTCAAATCAAATTCCATTAATTTTCCTCCCAAAAAATTAATATCAAAGTAATATTAGGTTAATAATTCAGACTTTCAAAGGTTATTGGAAATTTAATGGAGATGCATGCATGTACAGCACGTAAACCTTTGTATATGGAAGCCATAGCTGCATCATATATATTTTTTTTTGGAAGAAGTGTCGTTAAATCCTGTTATTTTTAAGAAAATATCATTTTATAAAAATAATGTAATTATGTTATCCTATTTTTTTTGTACAGTTAATTGACTTTTGATACCTTTCTAATTTTTGTTAATCTACTTAATAAGTACATGATTAAATTATATTTTTGTTAAAGCTAATGAATTTGGGTTTAATTTTTCTTTTTGGTAATTGTGGTTGATGTAGTAATTTGGTATCTAAGACTTTTATTTTCCCCGTTTCAAGTAGTGGGTGGAACAAAATCAAATATTGTTTTATCTTTTGAAAAAACGAGGAGTTTGATTTGATAAAGGAAGATGAATTCATGGCTTTTGTGTTGAAAACATGAGGCAGCTAATAGAAAACACCAAAAAAAAAAAAAAAAAATCAGCAAAAAAAGAAAAGAAAAGAAAAAGTCAGGCATAAATTGAAAATAAAAACCAAAATCAAAATTATTAATGGGAGTATTATTAAATTCCCCTGCCCTTACCAAGCAACTGTTTTTGTTGGTACTCACTCAGGCTTTGTCTGTTTTAGCTAGAATGAAGAATTTTGTGTTTGAACACTTGTGCTCTTTTAAGTTTGATTATGTTTTTTGTAAGATATATAAAATTAGGAAATAGATAAAATTAAGTGCACCTATTTCAAATTATTATTACACTGTCTTATTTATACAGGTAAAGTGCAAAAGGGTAATTTGTTTAAATTTGAGGTTTAACACGAATTTCTGAGGCCCTTTTCTATTTTGCTCTCAAAAGGTCCCTAAATGACGCTGAACCCTAACAAATGCTTAAAGTAGAGGCTTTACAGGCTATTTGATAATGAGATAAAAATTACACATTCACTTCCTCACCCGAATGGTGCGGTAAGTACTTAATGGGTGTTCTCAATTCTCATCATTAAATTAAACATGAAATTACTAAATTGCCACTCAAATTTGTTACAACAACATCGATATATATATATATCTAGGAGTTAAGATAATGATTCTGGGGCATTTTCGTAAACTCAAGCATAATGGATTATAGACCTATTTCTAGACTTTTTCAATTTGTTAGAGAGAAACTAGTAAAGTTTGACCACTTTCAAATTCATAACTTTGCTCTTTCAATTTCCCATTAGAATTTAATTATTAAATTGAAAATTCCTACCTGTAAACATTTGAATACATTTTGGTCTTCCACGACTTCGCCCTTTTTTCTTGCCTTAATATGTCAAGATAATTTCAACGTTTTTAATTCTAGTGAATAAGTAAACGATATATTTATTTAAAAGAAACATATATCGATCACATCTTAGTTAGATGTTTAAAACTTTTAACAATACTTTTATTGTTTAATTATCTAAAAATTAATTTTTTTAAGGAAGAAAAAAAAACATTTTTGATACGTTAATTGGTTGGAATAGATATAATGTGTATTATTGTTTTCTAGACAAGAAATCATGGGTTCAAATTTTAATGATCTCTAGCATTAATATGGGATTGAGTCGCAATCAACCATTAATATTTGATCAATAATCTCATAATTATAAATAATATAAGATGTAAAGTGTTATTTTTAATTCTAGTGACATTTTTCTTAAAAAAAATTTGATTAATAAATTAATATCAAAATTAAGGTATTTATTTTAATTAATTAGATGAAAAATTTACTCAACTAAATTTTATTTTATTAATAGAAATATAAAACTATCTTAGATTAATAGATATAATACTTACTTTAAACACTTTAGTAAAAAAAAAAAGAGCAAGGCAATTATGTAATTATTAGATTAACAATTTTAAATAGAGTGATTGGTTTTTTGAAACCATTCATTTTATGTTATTAAAATACTTTAATTACTTAATTTTTGTATAGGATACATAAATCACTAAAAAATTTAAGTTATAACACTTGAATATTTTAGTTAATAATTGAAGAATATTATATTATTAAAATCTCATTCTTTTTTTAATATGTTTTCCTCTATTATGATAACATGTTACTAAAAGTTACTCCATTTTTTATGTTAGAAACTGTATTTTCTTGCTTCACTTAGCTAACAACAATATTTTTTTTTATGTTCTTGCTTAATATCATCAACACTCATTTTATGTATAATTTCTTTTCTTGCCTTTTATTCTTAGTTTCTGTTTTGTTCTTGTTTTCCTATTCTTGGTTTTTTTTCCTATTCTTATTGAATATCATCAGCACCTATCTTGGTTTTTGTTCTTTCTGTTATTAGGTAACTATTAAGGTAAAAAAAAAAAAACAGAGAGACAACTATTATGCATATGAACATGGTTTGGTAGGCACCACTTGCACTGGTACTGCAAATGCGATGAACACTTGTATATATAGTTTGGTTGTTGAAACGATAATTGCAATATGAGAATATAGTGCAAGATTTTCGATAGTAAGACATTTGCTGAAGGAGTAGTTGGTTCAAATGAATTACTGAAGGGATTTGAATTTCTACGGTGTAAGTGTCAATGAATTTTTACCGTTTAATTTTTATAAAATACCAATTTTATCCTTATAGTTTTACTTCATATATTAAAAATATATTATTTTAATCAATTTACATTAAGATTTTAAGAATTTAATGCGATTCTTACTTTCAAAATTTTAATGACGTATTTATTTTATACAAAAGTATATGATTAAAATATTTAAATAATATAAAATAAATAATTAATAGAATATTTTATCCTTTTAAATATGAGTCATTTAATAAATTTTTTTTATTAAATAAACATATGCACATCATGTTTGTCTATATTGTGATGGAAAAATAATTAAAACATTCTTAAAAATAACACTTAACATGCACATATTTATTTATTAAAAAATCTAACAATTTTTTTTTCTAAATGACCGAATTAAATGTACCTATCGACTAAAACTATAAGAGAAACAATATTCCAAGACATAACACTTCACAATATCTTAGCTGATTTTTATCACATGTTTTTTACATGATCAAGCTATTTACATGATTTCAAATCTTTTAGAAAATATATATTTTTTACATTATATAAAAATATATCTACACTATATTTTTGAATATGAAAAAATATTTTTTATATTATACAAAAAACAACATATGTGAATCACATAGAGAGAATTACAAATGAAACTTTATTTATGAAGATGGTTAAAGCTATATAATTTTATATGCCAATTTTCGTCAATATTAAGTATAACTTATTCTCCGTAGAATCTACAACATGAAAAAATTGTTAGGACTTTCGACTATTTTGTGTGGGGTGATTTTCGACCCTATGATCCTTAAGTTAATAATTATAAGATGTAGAGTAAATGAAATATTAATCTTACTTTAATAATATTGTAAAAAGAGAATGTTTAGTTGTAATTCTCTATTATAAGAGTATGATATTTGATATGATTTTAGATATAAAATTATGTTATGCATATGTGGTTATATGTAGAGGAGAGAATAAACTTAATAGCTTATCTCTATCTCATTATAACTAAATTGTTATAGTATTATAGATAATTATCTATTGTAGACAATTATTTGCTGTAGAGTTCACTTGTTTGTAGACGTTTGTCCTTTATTACCTGCTAGATCCTTTCAAACAAATAAAGATAATCATTGGACTTTTATTCCTTTAGGATAACTAAAGGATAATTTTTGAGCTCTTATCTCTTAGGGTAATTATATTACTTTTACACATGTACAGTGCTTAGGATCAATTTTTAACTATCACGTGAGATATACAAAATTACCCATAACATCAACCTCTTAGAATTTTTGGTCCTTCGACTAAAAGGTCTGATTGTAATTTCTATCCATACTTAAATATTTCTTCCAATTTTGTTGATGACTTTGAGCTTACACTTAAGTGATTTTTTACCAACCTAAGTGAAAAAATTTATAGCATGTCTAGCCACTTAAAATATACACGACAAGGTACTGATGCCCACAATGTCTACAAATTTTCAAACTAATGTATGGTTGGAAGTTACGTTGTAGTCAAAGTTTATATCAAGGAAGTTAAACCTTCACTTATTTTTATGGGAAGCTCAAAATTCAAATCTTAAAACCTAATATTTTTAGGATTATCTAAGCAATTGTGGAAATTTATTTTTCTTTATATAGTGTAAGATAATTATTTTTTATTCATCCAAACACTTTCCACCTCACGACACTCACACCATACTTTATTTAGCAAAAAGTGATAGATATCAGGTCCAAGAATATACAGGGTCAAGTCTGGTCATCGCGAACACATGTTGACTAATGAGCAAAACTGAGATCGCTGATCTTACAAATACTTTGGTTTTAAATTTGTAAAACTCTTGCGAGTGAATGAATTATTTCATAAAAAATGACAAGTATTTTTGCAAGGTTGATCTAAGGAAGGAATATATGTAGTTTTTAATTTATTATTTAAACTTTTAAAAACAAAATTAAATTCTAAATATCCTGTAACGATATTTTGGGTTTTGTATTTTCCTAATCTAATAACATAAAAATAAACATAGATATGGATTCAATAAATATTTATGCAAATTTTATCATTCATAATAGTGGAATATTTATGGATATAATAACTAAATTAATTATGTTTGCTCACATTATTTAGGTTATTAAAGATATAAATTGATATTTATTGATTCTTTCTTTTTTATATGAATACTACCTTTGGTGAGGTTAGATATTTTTTGTTAATTAAATAAATCAATTAACACTTATGAGTGAGGTCGATAATCAATTTGGTTAATTAAATCAATTCTTTTTTCTCTAAGAGATTGAAAATGAACCATTAAAATGCCACATTTGATGGGATTAGACAGTTTAAATTTTATTCAAGGTGTCCAAATTAAACCTAAGAATCTAATTATCCGAGTACTAACTTTCAAGTTTTAAAACTATTACTAAAAATATGTTTTCAATACATTTTTGAATAATAGTTCTTATAAAAACTTTTGAAATAGAGTTTCACTCTAACTATCGGGTGATTGTACCAATAAATAAAAGAGCACTACTCTAAATCAGATCGGATAACTAAACCTTAAAATCTAATTTTCAGATTTAAGTTTGTAATAAAAAATAATATATTTGTCTCTAACATTCTTAATATAAAATCTGAAATAAAAACAAAATCAATTCATTTTATAGATATTTTACCTATTTAATATTTTGCAAACATAACAATATTATTATTATATCATGTTTACAAACACCCAATTATGTTAAATTTAATCATACATAAATTAAATATAACATATAAGAATAAAACATAAAAATAATTGTAAAGAAAAAGAATCCTTATAGAACCTTAATGCTAATTTCGTTGCTAGAAAACCTCCAAATAGATTTTCATTTCTGTTTATTGAATCAAAAAGCTAAAAATTCACAAAAAAACAAAGCTAATTATTCTCAAAAAGAGAAAAACTTTAAAAACTAAAAACTAAGAAACTAAGAAAACTAGAGAAAGAAAGAGCTAAGAATATGTTTTTGAGGTGTGATTTGTATAATGGGGCATATAGGGTATTTATAGGTTAGGAGAAAGATAACAAAATGGAAAAAATGATTAAAGAATGGGTAAAAATGCGTAATGGATAAACACAAATTTGGCATGATGCGGCGCGGCTGGGCGGAGATGCGCTCATGAGTTCAGCATTATGTGGCGTGGTTGCATGCATTTTTTGGCATGGTGGGCGCATCTGTTCGCCGAATGCGGCGTGGTTGCGTGGCTGCTTTCTGAATTTCGACCTTTTTGACATTTTTTATTGTTTTGACACATTCTTTTCAATTTTTTCATCTTTTTTACTTTTTCTCATTTCTTTTCTCAATATATTTGTGATGTATTGCCTCTAGTATTTTTATTCGAGTCTTTAAATTATTTTTGAACTAAAATACCTAAAAAACAATAAAAATACCTGTGATTCGGAAGAGATAATTTTTTATAAAAATATGATAAAATCATATAAATATAAATTTTTTAATCAATTAAAGTACATTAAATCGTGGTAATTTTAGTGCTTTTTAAATACTCATCATTGACATGGGAAACGAACATTGGTAGACAAATGAAAGTCAGGTGAAGGCATGGTTGACCTACCTCTAGCCGATGCCACCCTAGCTGGTTCACTTCTGGTTGGTGCCACCCAGGCTGGTAATACCCTTGTCACTAGTGACCTAGTGATGGCCTAGGCTGTAACTTCTTGGGTGGTACTTTCCTAGTTGGCTACTGCGTGGTTGATGGCGGCATGGATGGCAATGTCCTAGCTAGCTCTTTCTTGGTTGACGATCTTCTGGGTAGTGAAGACTTGAAAAATGAAGTTCAAATCAATTAAGTGTTGGCAAATGAAGTTATGGTCAACTACGTCTTAGCAAATGAAGTGGGGGCCAATAACATTCTGGCCAACTATGTTGTAAGCAATAAACTTCTAACCATCAAAGTTGTGATCGACTAATTTCTAGCCAATGAAGTTATGGCCAACCAAGTCTTGGCTTATGATTTCTTGGCTAGTCCATTCTTTGCCAACTGTCCTCTGGTTGAAAATGTTCCAATCAAGAGTTCCAGATTGATCGATGAGTATGGTCCTTCTAATCAATGTAATCTTTTTGGTAACTTCTATGAAAATAATTGATGGATCCTAGTAGGATCCATCAATAAGACAACTTCATTCTCTCTAAAAGGATTTTTTTTCCTGATCGACGATAACATCCCAAGTTAACCACTTCTTAACCGATCACATCTCTCATTGGTCACATTTTTTGCTAGTCTTGATCCAAGCCAGCCACACTCTTGACTGATCATTACCCTACCCGACCACCCACCTAACTGGCCAATTGCATTTTTAGCTTATTGCACCTTATAGTTCTAACCTATTTGGCTGGATGGTTGTTTGATCTTTGGACCACACACTTTCTCTAGATATGTCTGGATATATATCATGAGTCACAAATATGAAGTTTTGGATATCTTTCTTAAATGAAAGAAAATGATTGAGACTCGGATAGGTAGGAAAATTAAGAGGCTCAAATCTGATAATGGTGATGAGTACAAATCAGATCTCTTCTTCAAAGTTTGTCAGGATGAAGGGATAATTAAACATTTTTTCAGTTCCTCGTATACCACAACAGAATGAAGTTGCAGAATAAATGAATCGTACTTTGGTTGAGAAATTTTGATGTATGTTATCTCAATCCAAATTGAGCAAGGCATTTTGGGTTGAGGCTTTGTCATATGCAACTCATATAATCAATAGACTTCCTACGACTACATTGGATGGGAAAACTCCTAAAGAGGTATGGTCTAGACAACCTACTTTTGATTATGATTCATTATGAATATTTAGATGTCATGCATATTTTCATGTTAGAGAATCCAAACTGGATCCTAGAGAAAAGAAACCTATTTTCTTGGGCTTTAATGAAAGAGTTAGAGGATTTATACTTTGGTGTGGTGAATCAAAAAAGATCATCTTAAGTCGAGATGTCACATTCGATGAGTCTATTATGATGAAACAGACAAATTTAAAGAAAGAGAATGAAAGTCCAAATACTCTTTCTAAGGTGGTTCTTGAGACTTTAGAAGATCCAAAAAAATTACACCGATTGCCAATCGTGGTGAAGATGAAATTTATGATAAAAAAATAGATCTCAATTAAGGTGGAGGTTCTCTCACAATCACAACCGATCAATCAACAGCCAGAATCTATTGCTACTACTCGATCGAGAAAGTAGATTAGGAAGCCTACCATATACAAAGACATGGTATCATTAGCATTTTCAACAATTGATGATGTCTCACGCACTTATAGAGAAGTCGTGCAGAGAGTTGATAGAATGAAGTGGAAGATGGAAATGAATGAAGAGATGAAATCTCTACACTATAATTAGACTTGAGAATTGGTTCAACATCCCAAAGGAAAGAAAACTATTTACTGCAAATGGGTCTATACCAAGAAGGAAGGTGTTCTTGGTAAAGATAATATCAGATACAAAGCCAGACTGGTACCAAAAGGCTATGCTCAGAAATAAGGAATAAACTACAATGAGGTATTCTCACCTGTTGTTAAGCATTCATCTATTCGAATTCTATTGGCTTTGCTAGCACAGTTTGATCTCAAGTTAGTTCAACTTGATGTCAAAATAACTTTTCTCCATGGTACTTTGAATGAAGATATCTACATGTATCAACCGGATGGCTTCAAAGTTCCAGGATGTGATAGTTGGGCTTGTAAGCTGAGCAAGTCACTTTTCGATTTGAAGCTATCACCACAACAGTGGTATAAGCGCTTTGATAGCTTCATCAGAGAGCAGAAGTATACATGCAACCAGTTTGATCACTATGTATACTTTCAGAAACTTCAAGATGGTACCTTCATTTATTTGCTCTTATATGTTGATGATATGTTAATTGGATCTAAGAGTAAGGTGGATATTGACAGACTAAAGGCTCTGTTGAGTTTAGAATTTGAAATGAAAGATCTTAGAAAAGCTAAGAAAATTCTTAGGATGGATAGCACAAGAGATAGAGTTGCAAGCACAGTCTGTCTGGCACAGACTCAGTATCTGAAGAAAGTAGTTCAAAGGTTTGACATTGATGAGAAAACCAAACCAGTAAGTACATCGCTTGCTCCTCATTTCCAGTTGAGTGCATTGATGCCACCTAGCACCGCCGATGAGAAGAAGCAAATTGAGTATTTTTCATATACAAATGTCATTGGTGCTTTGATATATACAATGGTATGCACCAGACTTGATATCTCCCATGCTATTAGTATGGTAAGTCGTTACATGCATAATCCCTATAAAGGACATTGGCAAGCAGTGAAGTGAATTCTACGATACATCCATGGTACTGTGGATCTTGGTTTGAAGTTTGAGAGAAACAAGACTGAAGGCAAGCACCTAGTCGGATATATGGATTCTAACTATGCTAGAGATCTAGATAAGCGTCGATCTACAATTAGTTATGTGTTCACAATGGTAAGAGGACCAGTTCGTTGGAGATCAACATTACAATCAACTATAACTTTGTCTACTATAGAGGCAAAGTATATGGCTATAACATAAGCATTCAAAGAAGCTATATGGCTTCTCTGGTTGACCAAAGATTTGGGTATTGTTCAAAAAAACGTTGAGGTTTTCTACGACAACTAGAATGTCATTTTCTAGCAAAAAACCAAGTTAATCGTGGTCACACCAAGTACATTGATGTTCGATTTCATTTTGTTCGAGAAATCATTAATGAAGGGAATGTTACACTCTATAAAGTCGAGATTGTAGATAAACCTACAAATATGCTTACAAAGATTGTTATAAAGATCAAATTTCAATACTGTTTGAACTTTATCAAAATCTCTCAAACTTAAAGCATCTAAGATGCATTTGAAGATAGCGTTCTGAATTTTTTCACCAAGGTGAAAATTGTTGAATATTGAGTCTAAAATAACAAATTAATAGAAACACTTTTGAAATATAATCTTTAGATTATTTTATCTCTATACCGATACCTTGTATTTATATGAAAAATTTATACTAATTTTAAATTTCATTATTTTCTATATAACGTGTCATAAGCTTACTGGTTTTGTCTATATTACGTCTAGTTTGCAGTTTCTTGCTAGCAAAGTACATGAACAAAAGTCTGAATCGGGCGCTCTTAAATTCCGATCGTTTAAACCAAGAAAATAAACCAACTGTACAAATGAAATCGAAGCGTCTACAATTTTAGGAATCATACAGCCAGTTGAGAACTTAGGGTTAAAGGAAAATTCACAATGGGACGTTTATTCATAAAGAATCTGAATGGACCGAGGATCTTCAAGTGCAAGTTTTGCAAGGTGGACTCTGCTTCCGACGAAGACCTCGTTTCAAAGGATTTTCGAGGTCGTTTTGGCAAAGCCTACCTTTTCAAGAACGTGTAAGTACTTAAATGCCTTGTTTTTTCTTTCGTCTCTTTTTATTTGATTGATTTGCTTATTTCATAGACAAAGTTCTAAATTGGTTTTGATTAATGGAGAAATGCTAATCTCTTCCTCATCAAATTATTTGTATTTTTTTTGGTAAAATGCAAATACAAGTTAATTTGATTGTTATCACTATTGAGCAGGCGGAGCCTGGACAAACTTCTCAAGACTAAAGTTGTCCTTGAGCTAGAATTTATTTTGATATGGGAATTGGGATCATCAAATTTTGTATTATAAATTAATTGGTGGTAAATAAAATTATATTTTATGTGCTACATAAATGTAAAAAAATTTAAAATTTAAAAGATTATATTAGTTGTTTTCTTTTTATTTATATATGATAATAACAATTTTATTATAGAAAAGGTCAAACATATTATTTTATCTTCAAAAATGTTATTATATACTAGTAAGAAAAATTTGTGAGTTAGGGGGCCATAGCCCACCCCAGTCCTCCTAGCTCTGCCCCTGCTCTTGCTGTGCACGTGGGTAGAGAATGAAAATGTTACAAATGCTAAACCCATTGGTTCTATTTTACATATTGATCTTGCTAGCAATTATAAGTTAGTACATTGAGGGGAAAAAAACTCGACTCTGCGATCTGGGTTTAAATTTTGAACTATTTTGTGGGTTTCTTTGGAATTATTATTAATCTTCAAGAGTCGATTGCTTATAGGTGTGGTTTTGGTTTGGTCACTTTGATTATTTTTGGGTATGCAGATTCCCACTAAACAAGGATTAATTGCTAAGTATTGACCCAAAAAAGAAAAAGGGAAAATGACTAATTATTATATTTCATTTTTTAGAGTAAATATATGTCATGGGCCTAGTGAAGAGAGGCAATTTATCAGTGGTTTGCATATTGTGAAGGACATCTATTGTAGCTCATGCCAACAGATACTGGGTTGGAGATATGTAAGTTAGAAACTTCCCCTTTATTCATTTTTTGTTCACTCTTCATTTATCCACTTTTTCTGTTTTTAATACAAAAGACGGTAATAATGAGTACCGTTTTGAGTTCATACATAATGTCTGTATGAAGCCTGCAAATTTTCTATAATGACGATGCAACCTTATTGAATCACAATTAGAGACCAGCATCATGTTCTGAACTGGTTTTAGTTTAGACTCTTGGACCTGTATTGCTGTTGCTTCAAGTCGTATCAATTGTCATTTATATTCAAATTGATCTTTACATAGTAATTTGTTATCTGACAATAACACCACCCTAAACTTATTATGTCCATTCAGACTTAAAAATACTTGAAAGTCATTTAATAAGTTCTTTCCTATATTTTCTATTAGTATTTGTATCTGATTTTCTTTTCCTTTCGAAGGGGTAGAGTTACTTGAAGTGTTCATAAAGTTCAGCTGACTACTTGATTTTTTTATATCTTTTGGAAGTTTGTTTTATTATTTCACTAAGATTGGAGGGCATGAGATATAAGAGACTCTTGCATATAATAGGAGAAAAATGTTAATCTTAGCACATTGTTTTTATAAAAATGAAAATACAAAATGTAAGAAGTGGGGATGAACAAATGGTATATAGGATCTTCTCCTTCACTAAGAAGCTGAAAATGTGATTTGATTGCAGATGAAAATTAATTTTGAGCTGAACCATTTTGAAACTGAATTACTGAATGAAATTTATGAACCTATGGTTGTGGGACTGTCTTGGACAAGTTTAATCATATATATGACTGAAATGACGTATCATATAACCTCTGTATCTCAGAATCCTATAATGTACTCAGGTGACCTAATAATCTCTTTTCATTTGTATCTCTTTTATCCTAGTTAAGTATCTTTGTACTTGTTCCCTTCAGCCATATCTTTAACCTAACTCCCTTTGCACTTGCACTTGTTCTCTTGATATTAGGAAAAAGCTTATGAAGCAAGCCAAAAATATAAAGAAGGAATGTGCATTCTGGAGAAGGCAAGGATATTGAGAGACGGATGGTGATGCTTTCAATTAAAATCACATTACATGGACTGAAATTTGGGATATATATATATATATATAAATTTTTCTCAACTATTGCTCGACCTGCCATTTATAAAAGCACAGTTTGTGTCACTGCTTGAAGTTTGAAAAAGTGCTCAATCTATTCTTTAACCCACAAATACTAAGCACTCGTTTTGTAATGAGTTCAGGTTTTCAAGTTTTATTTTCTTATGTTTAAATTAGTTTTCTATTTTCTATCATTTAGAAAGAAAAAAATATCAAGAATTCATTTGGTAAAATAATTTGTTTTTCATATTTTATTTCCTTTTAAAGTTACAACAAAAAAGTAAAATCAATAAAGGAAAAATCAAGTTAGAATATGGTTTTTAAAAACTTTTTTTTAAGTTTCACAAAACTATAAATTATGTAAAAAAAAAAAAAGAATTGAGTTGTAAATTGATTTTGAACGTAAAAATTGAATTAATTAATTGAAATTGATTATTATTATTTTTCTTTTTTAAATAACTCCATTTATTTAATATAAAAGACACTTCATATAGAAACATAAATCCTCACTATTTAGAAGATCCTGAGGGTATAATTGAAAATTAATAAAAAAAAATCATCAGTCTTAAATGTTTCCACAACTAGAGAATGTGCACCCAAATTGGCTCAAGAGAGCAAAAAGAAACTAAAGAAGAAGAGAAACTGAAATATCTCTTTACATCACCAACTAGCAATCCAAATTGAGTGCAGTCCCTCACTTGATTGTGGATATTTTCCATTGTGCTTAGCAGTATAATCATAATCCATATTTAATGCCTTAATATTTCTAGCTTGTATGAAGTTCCCATCGCTATTGCACAATAATAGCACACCAATCCTGAAATGCAAGATTCAACACCCCAAGATACATTATTATTAATTTGATGGTTTTTCACAAGAAGGATTGTAATTTTTTATTAATTATTTTTTTAGAATGGATAAATGAGGTAAATTGAATGAAGAACATTGTGAGCCAATAGAAGCGTTATCTTGGTGCGATTGTTTTCTTACAAAGAAATTTTTTTTCCATGTAAATTACTTTTATTGATTTTGTACATATTTTTCATTTTGAACTCTATTTATTTATTTCTTAAAAAATTCACACAAAAAAATAAATCTAATTTCGATGTTTAAAGTTTAATTAAATTCGTATTAAAATTATAATTTTAAAATAGTATTAGGTGTGATTATTATTGTTGAAACCAATAGATGATGTAACAACCATAAAGAAACTTTGAAGAACGCATACTTAGTAGGATAAACCAAAAATATTAACTCAACCTTGGCAATACCAATGGATGAGTTTTGTCATATCTTCAAGACAAACAGAGGCGCATGGAATGCAATTTCACTTGCATATTAGAGTACTTCCAAAGTGAGAAAATTAGTTAAAAAATTGCACAATCTATATTTGTTTGCAAAATTTTAAGTTCAGGAGACTATAAGATAAAAGTTGGAAGTTGTAAAAGAAAGAAAGAATATCAATCCAATCCAAACTTATGAACTTACGTCAATTCACTCAAGAAAAAACAAGAATGTAGTATTTAAAAGATGCAAAAAAAAAAATTTTGATAGTAAAATCAATGATGAGACTAGTTCTACTTGCATGGAAATTCAAGTTCCTTGGGAAAAGACATCAAAAAGATGACAATTCTAACAAGAAACTTCCCACTCGATTCAAGGATAAAAAGTAAAAGGAACTCAATGCTTCGAGGTCAAACTATATGAAACCTAAATCCACTAATCCTCAATGTTTTACATGTAGATTGGGTCATATTTATGTAAAGTGTGCAAACAATAAGAAAAAAGTTGATAGAACATTCAATATAACACTCAATGATTCAAATAATGAATAACAAAACACTAATGAATTTCAATACGGTGAAACCAACTATCATTCCTCCACTATGATTACAAATGCATATCCTAATAATTTCGAATCTATCTCAAACAAAGAAAATGAAGGAGTAAACCCTACTTCCTTATTATCCAAATTTAATGTTTCAAACTTTGATGATATACTCTTGGATTAATTATCTATGTACTAAAAAAAAGATAAAATTCTTATTGAAATCGCTAAACTAAATGATAAGTTTGACACACTTAAAACTAACTAGTCTATAAGAAAGAAAAATTAGGAATTATCTAAAAATGTTAATACATTGAGTTTGAATCTTACAATAACATAACAAGAAAATAAGCACAGGAAAAACTTGCTCCAACTAAAAAGACATTGAAGATCCTAACCATAAGAGCAAAAAGATTAGGTAAAACTTTAAACATTAATAAGTCACGCGGTGATGGTTATAAGGATGAGAGTAACACATCTAACATCAAAGACTTTTTAAGACCTTCAAACTATATTCTTCCTATTATTAATTGTGCATAAACACTCCCCAGCAAAAAATGTTAACTTTGTACCTGTTTCTAAAAACTAAAAACTAAACACTATAAAATATAGGCTTATTTTCAATTAATAAGTTAAAGGAAAGACAAAAAAATACTTAAAAATTATAATTATTTATCTTGAATAACATAAATAATTTTCTCACATTTAATTATATTAATTTTATTTTGTTCATTAATTATAATTATATTATATATAAAAATTCAAATAACATTTTATAAATTCTAAACACGAAATTATCTATATATATTTTATCAATAAAATAATAAATTATATAGATTTAAAATATTAATAATTATTAAGATTAAATTTATTAATCCTTTTTTACACAAGTTGTTCATTTTATATAATATACAAAAATAATCATTTTATTCTAATAAATTATCTTATGTCTAATGTTTCTTTCATTAATTAATTAATGTAAATAAATAAAAAATTATTAATAGTTAGAATATTAATAATTTTTTTATAATATAAAAATATAAATAACGATTTTTAATTTTTTAAATAAAATTATTCACATATTATAAAATAATAATTACTATACTTTTTAATTACTATATTATTATATAATCTATTTAAGACTTTTATTATGTTTTAATTACGCAATAAACTTAGTATTAAAAATATTGTTAATTAAAAAATTTATAACATATAACACAACGATTAATGAAAAATTAAAATTGTTTTCAAATCAAGATGTATAGAGTTTTCCAAAAATCAAAGGCAATCAAGAAAGAAATTAAAATAAAACACTTGTTTTGGATGAAACAAGACAAATTTGAAAACCCAGACAATCCCAAATATAAGCACAGGAGAAATTCGGGAAAAAAAACAATAATTACTTACATACATCCTGCTAATTACTTGAAAATTTGATTTTAACTAAAGACATGTAAGATTACAAAAATACGCCCAGATTTTACTTACATACATCAAGTCGGGATTTTCTTAAGTATAAATATTAAACAAATACTGAAAATGACATCAAAATGCAGATTATGTTAGCAAGTTTAAAAAAATTGAAATAATTTAACGCAAAATCAAATAGAGTTTTCAAGAAATACTAACAAATGATGTAATGATAAAAGAAAAATAAATACAGTACCTCAGATTTGCAGACGAACATCAAGACTTTATAAGCCAATCAGTCCCAAAAGATGATAATTGGGAATTTATATCATCATTGGTGTCAAAATTTAGTTTTAATAAGTTGGAAGTAAGAAATTTAAAGCATGAAAACATGTAATAGCCTCAGAATTGCAGAATAACATCAAGGCTATGAAAGCCATTCAGTCCCGAAAGATGGTGTTTAATAATTGATTTCCTCATTGGCTGTGGTTAAAACACAGATATTCATAAAACCACAAGTAGAAGAACATTCAATTTATGAACACTAATAAAATGGATTTAAGAGAACAAGGGAAAACCATTGAAGGGAAGGTAAAGATTCAATCTTTAACAGCAAGGGTAAGAAGTAACCACTATTGAGGCCACGATGGAATGCTAGTTCGCGAGAATCAGTCGTCCATTTTCAACGGATTGATATTCAAAGCGTACAAAACAAAACCCTAAACAAAAAAGAGTAATAGTCGGCCAACCCTAAATAGATTGATTCATGAAACTTGAGTCTTAATGTATATATAATCTCCATTATTGCTTGTGAAAATTATACTTTACCATTTTGCCCTTTTACCCTTTATCTGTTTATTGTGCCTTTAATTTGAACATGGATTAGGTTGCAAAGTATTCCATATGGGTTTAGAAAAATTACCCAGATTAAAATATTTTTTTTATATAAGATTATTTATTTTAAGTAAAATAAAAATTATCATTTTTTTATTAATTATCTCAAATTATATTTTTCTACCAACTAAGCAATATAAAATCTATATGAAAAATTGATAATATGTAAGGAATTTTAGGAAGATATTAGAGAGATTTCAAAATCGCCTAAAATCAAGGCTCTACAAACGATGACAATTTACTTAACATAACATCATCAAAGGAAAAGGAAAAACATGCCATGATATTCATGCATCCCCTTGAGTGGCCTTAGGCAAGATAATTTTATTGGTAAACTCTGTTAAGAACGCTGGGAAATCATTGGTATAGTTGTAATATAAACGATTAAGATAACTTTAACATCTCAAATTTTTTAATAATCATCTTTGCCCATATTTTGGTTGTAATATGGGCAATTCAAGATAACATAAATGAAATTATAAATTATTAGTATAATAAATATTTAAAATTTTATAAATTACAATTATTTATCTCGAAAAACAAATAATTTTTTTATCCGTAAATTATCTTAATTCTTAATTTTTTTTATTAATTATATTTTATATTATACATAAAAACCTAAATAACAATATAAATTTTTGGACTTGCAACAACTACAATTGTTATAAAATTTATTTAAGATAATTATTTTTCATTAATAAAATAATAAATTATATATATTTAAACTATTAATAATTATTTTTTTAATATAAATTGTTCTTATATAATATAAAAAATTATCATTTTATTTGATTAATTCTTATGTCTTATGTTATGTTTCCTTACTTAAGTAATATAAATAAAATAATAAATTATTAATAGTTCAAATAATAACAATTTTATTATACTATAAAAATATAAATCACAATTTACAAATTTTTAAATAAAATTATTCCCAAATTTTAAAATATTTTAAGACTTGTTATGTTATCAATTACGTTATAAACTTAGTATTTAAAATATTGTTAATAAAATAATTTATAATCATTTATCTTTTATATACAAATTACTTAATATATTTATATTAAGCATAAATAACAATAATTTATTTTCAGTTATTTACGATTGATTGATTTTTTATCATTTTCTTCCTGTTAGGATTAATTATGCCGATTAGAATTCCTTTTTCATACTAGGTCTTAGGAATTTCAAAATCATCAAATTGAAAAGCATACGTCATGTTTGATTATGATTAAATAATTTGTGTACTTTCTAATATAAAAAAAATCTTTTTTTTTCTAAAATTACAATTTTTTTCATAATACTTTCTATTTTTTGATTTTTTTCAAATACCTAAATAATTAGGAAATATTCTTTGGATAATTCAATCTATTCAAAATTTCCTTTTTTAAAGACTTATGCAAATACTCCAATTAAAAAATTACTTCAAAACATAAAAAATTCATAAACTAAGGCTTTGTAACGAAAGTTTGAGATGGAAGGTTAATAATAGTAAATATATTATGATATATAAAAACCAGTGACCATCTTGTGCTGGTTATAGCAGAACTTACTCCCCCCTCTCAAACTAAATGATGATGCCCATGTTTTTAATCTAATAAATAATGCTGGGTTGTAGAAAGAAAGAGTTTTCGATTTAAAGGTTTGGGATAAATCTTCAAATGGACTGTCTTATGCTAAGAGTAACTATTGGCTGGATAAGAACTTGAAAAGGTCAATAGTAAGAATGGACTATAGAGTTGAGTCCGGTAGCAATGGTGGCTCGAATTGGTGGAACAGAATATGAGACCTTTTATCTTACCTAATAAAGTGAGGAAATTTATTTGGCGTGCATGTAATGACATTATTTCTATGCAGACTCAATTAGTGAAAGAGAGTAATTGCTCATCCTAAGTGTTGCCTATGTAGTGCTAATGCTTAAGACTTGTTTTATACTATTTTGGGGTGTGAAAATATTAAACAGGTTTTAAAACCTTCAATTTTTTCAGCTACTGTGAAGACTGTGAAGAGGACTATAGGCTAGTAGTTGCAGGGTATTGAAATGTCGTATGGTTGCAATATTCTATGAAAGATACAACTCGTTTTTCTCATCATGCATGGACTGTTTGGCATAATCGAAATGAGATTGCATGGAGGAAAAGATAGGAAATCCGATGATATCATTTACCTAACAAAATTTTGTGAAAAATTGTTCTCGAAGATATTGTCAAAAGCAAGCAACAAAGAAACTTATGAGAGAATTACCAAGTGAGAGCAAGCGCTTTTTGAAAGAATCAAAATAAATACAAATGCCATACTTTAAAATGGTGACAAAAATTATTATAAGAAATTTTATCCTCGTGTAGAAATCAGAAACTTTAATAATGAGACTAAAAGAAACTCAATATTGGTAGTTATCATTTAGATAAATGGATTGTCTTGAAACTGGTTTATAGGATATGAATCTATAAAACCTAATAGACACGTTAGTAAATGGCTCTCAATTGTGAACAAAATAATTGAGTACTAAATTTATTAACTATAAGAGTAAATTGAAACTATTTTAAGAAGAGAACTAATTAGAATTATTTTATAAAATAGGATATTAAATTAAAACCATTTAACCAACATAGGTAATAAACTGGATTTTTCCTTTTGAGTTCTGGATGGGTCTTTTAGATATTGGGATTTAGAATAGCAAAAGAGGGATTCCTGGAGTTTAAAGAGTACTTGATTCAAGAACACTATATTCAATGGATAATACTGGTTAATATTGTGATTAAAATTCTGATGGGATTGGGTCTGTGAATACTCAGCTTAGATTTGGGTTATAAATTAGTGATAGCAGCTTGTGCATTGTATGATAGCAAGCATGTACTTAACTGTATCTGTTGGTTTGCGCTTGTCCGTTGTATGATAGAAAGGCATGTATTTAATTTTAGTAAAATCAAGTGGGGATTTTCTTAAGTATAAATATTACAAAAATACTGAAAATGACATCAAAATGCAGAATATGTTAGCAAGTTTTAAAAAAATTAAAATAATTTAACGCAAAATCAAATAGAGTTTTTAAGAAATACTAGCAAATGATGTAATGATAAAAGAAAAATAAATATAGTACCTCAGATTTGCAGACGAACATCAAGACTTTACAAGCCAATCAGTCCCAAAAGTTGTTAATTGGGAATTTATATCATCATTGGTGTCAAAATTTAGTTTTAACAAGTTTGAAGTTAGAAAATTAAAGCATTAAAACATGTAATAGCCTCAGAATTGCAGAATAGCATCAAAGGCTATGAAAGCCATTCAGTCCCGAAAGATGGTGTTTAATAATTGGTTTCCTCATTGGCCATGTGGTTAACACAAAGATATTCATAAGCCCATATAAAGCACAAGTAGAAACATTAAATTTAAGAACACTGTTAAAATGGATTTAAGAGAAAAGGGGAAAACGATTGGAGGGACGGTAAAGCTTCAATCTTTAACGGCAAGGCTACGTAACAATTTTCATGGTATTGAAATTCAACGCATACAAAACAAAACCCTAGATAAAAAACGAGTGATAGTCGGCCAACCCTAACTAGATTGATTCAAGAAAGTTGAGCCTTAATATATATAGTCTCCATCATTGCTTGTGAAAATTATGTTTTACCATTTTACCCTTTTACCCTTTATCTGTTATTGTGTCTTTAATTTGAACATGGGTTAGGTTGCAAAGTATTCCATTATGGGCTTAGAAAAATTACCCAGATTAAAATTATATAGATTAAAATATTTACAATTATTTATATTAAAATTATATTTTTTTTATATAAGATTATTTATTTTAAGTAAAATAAAAATTATTATTTTTATTAATTATCTCAAATTATAGATAATTATATTTTATGATATTATGAGTAATTTCTTTTATCCAAGTGAACGATACTTTAGACTTTAATCGAATCAGTTATGTTTTTCTTAATTACTGTTACATATAATATAAATTTACATAACATACCAACATAAAAGGACATACATGTCATGATATTCAACATAAATTCTTGAGTAATTTTAAACGGGATGATTTTATTGGTAAAATTTCTCAAGAATGTTGGAGAATCATCGTTATAGTTATAATATGGGCAATTCAAGACTATTTTAATATAAGTTAAATGCATTTGAGGCTAAACTCAATTTTTTTACTTCTTATATCTAAACACCCTTAAGCAAGCAAAATTGTTTCAATATATTTGTACATTGTGTTGAAATAGTGCTAAGTTATGCGTATTTAGTCATTACAAAGTTATAAGTATGTTGAAATGATATATGGCGATATATTAAACAAATTGTATTCTTTAATTGTTTTAACTTTTATTCAAATGGGTGACTTTTTCTTGCTATAAATTGATTAATTTTAATTTTTTTTCTTTGATTGAAATTGTAGAGGAGGAATGTCTCTAAGTACTTAGTTGTCTCAATATGTATTTATATCCTTATTGGTTATTTGGTTTGTTATACTTAGATGTACATAGAGTTAAATTTTAAGATTTTGTTCATAATAGCTATCTCTCGCATGATAGTTTAAAAATGAACATAAATGAGATTTTTAAAAAAAATAGGCAACATCTTACCTAGTAAACAATTTACCCGTTCATCTCCTTTTCTAACTCCCCATCACATTTTCTTTTTCTCTCTACTTTTCTAATTCTCAATCACATCTTTTTCCTCCCTCTCTCCTTATTTTCTAAAAAAAGATAAAAAAAAAATACTTATCCACCAACTTTTAATACATAATAATTTATTTTTGTTATAAATAAAAAATAATAAAAATAATTTATATTTATATAATAAAAAATATATAATTTTTTATAACAAATAAATTATTTAAATTTTATTATAAAATTTTAAATTATTAAAAACTTTACTAATAACCGTTTGTAATTTTTAAATACAAATAAATTATATATTTATTAATATGAGATAAAAATGTAATTTTTATTATTATTTTAATTTATATTACAAAATACGAGATATTATTTTTCATTATTTATTTTCTTTATTGTTTCGATTATTGTCTCTAATCAAACAATTTTATAATAATTTTTGAATTTATAAAAAATTAAAAATCATAATGTATTGTGATATTCAATTAATATCATAGGGTATTTGTAAAAATTTAAAAATAGATTACATTATAACACATATATCTAATATTATTATGATTTTAATTATTACTAAGAAAACAAATATTTATTAATAATAATTTTATTTAATTATTAAAATATAATTAATTAATATTTTAGTATATTAATAATAAAAATAATTATAATAATATTATATTAGATAGTATTTTCACTCAAAATTTACAATATAATATTCTATGTTTGTATTATATTTCGTAGAAAGTTGGATTTAGAGGTTTTACAAAAGTATTAAATAATTTAATTATTTTTATAAATATTATTTTTTATATCATAATTATAATTATTTATTAATTATAATTATATTTAATAATAATAATAATATATTATATTATTTATGAATTATCAAAATGCTTAGCATATCATTTTAAATATACGTATAAATTTATATTTATTTTATTATAAAATAAATTATTTTTTATTTTTTAAAATAAAAATTTTAATATATGATATGATAAAAGAGATTTATGTATTTAAAATTAATTATAAATTTATAAGATGTTAATGTTTTTTTATATTTATAATAATTATGTTTTATAGAATAGAACTAATATATCTTTTTTTAAAAATAGAATTTATTTAAAACTTTGATTTCAAGTTTAAAGTAAGATGTTGTCTATTTTTTAAAAAAATCTCACTTAAATTCATTTTTAAACTATCACGTAGAAGATGACTCTTTTAGATAAAATCCCTTACATTTCTCTAATCAAATCTATTTAGAATTTTGTTTCTCATGTTCTTCCCATATTTACTTATCATTAGTACTAAGGATTTTTTAAATCAAATCCATTTAGAAGTTTCTCACGTTGTTCTCATATTTACTTATCATTGGCACTTACCTCATCCAATAGTTATGAAGTCCTATTTTTTTGTTATTGTTTTTATCCCTATAAAATCCTACTAAAACCTTAAATCTTAGTATAAAATCCTATTTGAGTTATACAATAATTAGCAAGATATTCAAAATCCTATTCACATTAGAATTTGCTTTCCTCTTTGAGTTATATATTAATTAACAAGATTTTAAAAAATATATATATATATAACCCTTAAAACCATAAACCAATTCGGTTGAACTCAATTTAATCTAAAGATTAAAAAAAATACGTGTTCTTGTTCATCAATAGATCCCTCCAATATTCAAAGTGTCTCAGATATATAGTTCAGAGAACTAATTAAACATGAATCATGACAAAACCACCGTTCTTATTCATAACCAAGAAGAACAAAAAGAAAACAAAGTCTTTAGTACTTCAAATGCTTCTTTGGTTGGTAATAATTCTACAGAAGAACCAGCTTTTACTTCTAATAATATATTTTCTTCCCAAACTCAACCATCAATTCATTATATGAATTCAAACTACACAACAAACCAATCAGGGTTATTTCTATTGTTTCGACCTCCAACTAATTCCCATCAGGCAATTAATTATTTCAACAATGAAGGTAAAACTATTCTAAATTAATTTTTTTTTAATTGATGTTAATTTATTTTAATTTTGCTTGAGATTTAAGATCTTTTGAATGCACCGTCAAGATTCTAACAAGCTATTATAAGAATAAAAAGATCACGAAGAAAAATATTAAAAATAATAAAAAGAAAAACAATTTCAATATATCTAAGAGATTAATGCTAAAATTCATTCGAACATTAACTTATTTAAAAAAAAAACGTCTAACATTCTTATATCAATAATCTCACAGGAATGAAAAGAAATATTCTTAGCAATTATGGAAGACAACAGAACAGTGCAACGACGTCGTCATTTAATTGGGAAATGGAGCCGAACTCTTATGGTAATAATGTCAGAAAACTATTCAAAGAAGAAGAAGAAGAATGCAACTACATAGTTGCTCGTTCATTGACTAAGATGGGTCAAAGTCGTTGATAAGTTTCATGAATTCAAATGACAGAGGCAGGGCAAAATTGGTATTTGAAGCAATTTATAAGGATTTAATTATAGTGATGACTAACCAACATGGATGTCTTGTTTTTGAGAAGCTAATTGAAACATATCATATTTATGATGACATCATGGATCCTCTCTTGCACAAGTTCGTTTATCAACTTACTCATCAAAATCAAATTGAAGCTCTATGTCATGTCTCAACCAATATATACGGGTAATACGTATTTTATTGATCAATTTATTAATTTTTATTTGTATTATTTCGTCAAACTTATTGATTTATTTGTTATTATTGTTGTTATATGCACAGTTCAAGAGCAATTATAAAGCTCATTAGAGTGATTCGAAATTCCCCATTGATTATTATGGTAACATCTGCACTATCTAGTAAATTCAATGACTTTATGACAAATAGAATTGGAGGCTTTTCAATTTTGAAGTGTCTCGAATTATTATCAACAACTAGGAACGAGGTAATTTTATTATTTATCTCCACGTACAGTTTTATGTTTAATAATTGAATAGATATGCACTCACTGTATATATCTAGTTTCTAAGTCTAAAATTTTACAAAAAATAACTAAATCAATAATCAAATTACATAATTATGATATAACATACACACGATTATTTGATCTAATAATTCAAGAACATATGATTTAAATATCATAAATTAATTAAGTTTATTAATCAATGTTCGATAGATTAATCAAATAAAAAAACCTAAAAATTATAATCTTATATTTACAAAACAAAAAAAAGATTAAGAAGAAGAGAATAATACTATTTTTGTGTGTTTGATTGAAAGAATGATCAATGAGTTTTATTTATAGAAAAAATTAAAACTCTTAATCGTATGTAATTGATAAATATTTTTTTTATTACAAATAGAATTATTAATACTTATTAATCAAGAACACTTTCATTTAAAGAATAGTTCTTTTAAAATAGATTTTAGGCTATCTTTTAGACTAAGATCTAATATTTTGGTATATATCTTATTCTATGTTATAGCATATATTTTATCCTACATTTTAAGCTAAAATTTAAGATATATATTCAGAAAAACGAAACATATTAAAGAATAAGTTAAGTTGTAATTTTATAAATTGATTCAAGTTTAAATAAATATTTTTGTAGTAAAAATAATTTCAAATTTATGAACATGTGTTATTAAATACACGAGTGAAATCCTATATGTCATAATTATAATAGATATAACTAAAATACGATTTTATGAAATTATGATATTTCTTCGACTTTATTTAATAGACTTGATAACGAACTTAAAAATAAGTTTAATGATTTAAATGTAAGAACTATATGAAAATCTTGTACGTAATTGCATAAGGTTGGCCACACATGAAGTTGGATGTATATCCTTAAACCAAAGCATTCCTCTTGTAAGAGGGAAACATAGGGAAAAACTCCTTGATGAAATCTCAAATAACTCCATTTACCTTGCTCAAGATCCTTCAGGGTAAGTAGTGCCATGTTTTTTTAATATGGGCAGTTTTTTACTTATACATATATACAAGTCAAGTAATTGAATTAGTAAATTTTGTTTTCTTTAATTTGGCAGGAATTATGTATTGCAAGTTGTGCTAGATCTTTATAATCCTGAAATCACCAAAAATATATGTAATGAACTGAAAGGACATTTTGTTAGGCTTTCCCTTCAGAAAATTGGCAGTCATGTTGTAGAGAAATGCTTAAGATCTCCTGAGATGCTCATTGTTTTTAATGAACTATTTATTGATCGTCAAAGATTTTTCAAAGTTGCTTGCAATCAATTTGGAAACTATGTCATTCAAGCAGCTATAAATGCATTCAAGGTATTTTTTTTAATAAAATAACAAAATCAACATCTGTAACCAAAAAATAGTATATTATATTTAGTTTATATATTTTTACTATTTAACGTCTAAAATTACGTTGTTCAAATTAAACTAATATATTTTATATTCATTCAATGTTAAATTTCATCTAATTTAACACATTTAACTATTTTTTGTTGTTATAAGCTAGTGGTGTTATTTTATGTATTTTGTTTTTTTATGTGATAATGTCACGATCATTGATTAACTTATTTTATATAGTTTTTAATGAACCTTGTTTAATGTAGCCTCTCTCTTTTTTTTTTCTTATTCTTTTTTTCCAAGAACAGGAATGGGATGATGACCAACAGTTATATAAGTGTTTTGTAGGATTCCTTAAGAAAAATGAGAATCAACTTCGGCTTGGATGTGGGAAGAAGGTAATAAAATGCATTTCAAAAATGTATGAATGATAAGTAAGGAGAGAAGCAGAATAATGTTGTTAGATTTGTTCTATTGTAGTAATCCAAGTTAGATATTTTGTTAAACTTTGAGCTATTGGTAGGTCTCTTTAATATTTAATCAGTTATATTTGATTCAATTGTAAAGTTCTTTATTTGTTATTGTTATGTTTATTACGTCATATTATTCATTTAAGTGATTGAATATTTCAATTAAGCTATATATGTATTTTTTTATCCACACCACTTTCTTTTGGAATTCTATTTAATATTTATTCTTTAAGCATACATGTAGCTTTCTTCATATTATTACAAAACAATATCCAACTATGAATAATAGTAAGCATTATGGACAATTTTATAAAAATTTATAAGGAGTTATTTAAACTTTTATATATACCATAAAAGATAATTAATGATAATTCCATACATATGAAATGCACGAAGAGACTCAAAAAGTAACCGTGACTTAGAAAAGGAGTAAAAACGCTATTCCATGAAATGTTTTTGCAAACCTTATTAATTTGACCAAAATTAAGCAAATATCACAAAGAAAATACAAAACAACACGATAAATTAAACACAAAATAAAAATATTCTATAGTAACAAATAACAAACTACTGTATATACTGAAAAGTTATAACCAATTTTTAATAACTTCAAGACCACATACTCTATATACTGAAAAGCTGAACGGATTTTTAATCATTTCAAGATCTCATACCTAAGCATCAAGACCTCATACGGGAAGCATACTTAGTAAATGATTATTATACTGTCACATATACAATCAATCAAAAAGCAACTAATCAAGAGAAAGAGTCCACTACATAACCAGAGTAAAAAGACACTGACTTCTTAGATACTCAAACAATTCACTCCCAGAAAATACATAAATCCACTCCATGTTCAAGTTTAAAGAAAAGACAAATGCTAAATCCCAGAAGAACGTTGTGTTTATTATTAGCATGAACATAAGCAATCTGGGAAATGTCAAGAGAATAAGAAATTAAACAGATAATAAAAGAAAAACCCTAAAATGGGAAATTAACTTCAATTTTATTTTCTATAACGAGCTACCTCGTTATCATTAGGGAAGAAACCCATGATTCTACCAGCTGAGTTCTGGTAAGCGTACATGAAACCACCCATTAGCCCAATCAAACCCCCAGTCACCATTGATGGTCCTTTTATACCTGGCTTTATTCCTAAAAAAGGGAGAAGAAAAGGAAAAAAAATGTTCACTACGAATTACAGAATATAAGAAAGGGAAAAAAATCTGAAATTTGAAAACAACATGATAAATCAAGCTTGATAGTGGGTAAGGAACAAACCAGAGAGATAGCCGACGGTGACGGAAACACCAGTGATTGTGAGGAAACGGAGATAATCGAGGGAGCTGAAGTTTCCGACGACTCTTGTGAAAGGAGGGTTCCGATCTAAAACCGGGTACTCTGGCTTAGCCGACGCTGTTATGTCGGTGTTCATTTTGCTTCGAAACGGCCGCTATTCTCTCAGATTGTCCTCTCTCAACTCTCAACTCTCCACTCCCAATTCCCAACCCCTTTCTCTTCGATCTGGTCGTTCTGGATCCCGGGTCTTAAAGTGTTCCTAACCCGACATTCCCGAAACTCATGTTGATTGGGCCTTTTGTAAATGGGTCTAACTTATAAGTAATCTTGGGCGATATGTAAGTCGAAATTAATAGATCCACCTGGACAGATTTAATCACCTCATACTTGCACAGTACTAACAGCGAAATAAAGTTTTTGGCATTCATTTTAATAAATTATTCAAATTTTGTATAAGTAACAACAATTTACCACAAAAATTATATTTTATGTCAAATTATGAAATGAAAAAATAAAATAAAAATTCTTTTTATAATTTCAATAAAATAATATCAATGGTTCACCCGTCACGTTTCTATCAAATACAATGTATGATTCATCGAGTTCAAATAGATATATGTTTTATGGTATTTCTCTCCTATCTTTACTTCTCTCTCTTTCAATCTTTAATCATGTCATATTTTACATTGTTTCTCTCCTATCCTTTATCTCTAAATTCTTCATTTTATATATCCTATTAGCTTTTATCTCTTCTTCATTTATATATATCCATTTCTTTCCCTACATTCTAATCTTATTCGATTTTATTAAATACAATCTATTAGCCTTTATCTTTTATTTTTTGAGTTAAAGTTCATCCCTTTTTTCTCCACCTGTCATCAGTTTGACTAGGATTGTGTGGATTGATTTTAGGTTTGAAAAGTTGCCTAAATTCTATTATTAGTGTGGCTTACTTACTCATGGCACAAAGGCATATTTGACTAGTAGTGGGTTCAATGTGGTATTTAGGGGTAAGTATGCAAGGTTTTAGAATTGGTTGCGTACTGATTTAACCTTATGTACTCCTAAGCATGTTAAAGGTGTTTTGTCTCCATCTAGTAGTATTAATAGTGATCTTGGTGCTAGTCTTAGCTTAGATGTTGGGGTGTTTTAGATTCTATGGCTCTTGGTCTAGTTAAAAATACAATTGGATATGGTGATAAGGTTGTAATAGAGTTAGGTCTCATTATTGGTACATTAGCTCAAACCGAGAAAACCAACCCTGGGATGGATATGAAAGAAAAAGGATTCTTTATGAGTAGTGGTAGGTTGATAGCCTCTGATGGTAAGTGTCTACGTTAGGATATTGAATAATCCTTCAATCTTTCTCGTGACCTAGTTATTACTGGTAAGTATTCTCCTTATGATGCATAAGCTTGGTAGTTGTTGGATTAGTCCTACTTAGATTTTGGTTTGTCTATGTTTGTGATTTTGTGTCATTTTAGTTTGAAGTTTGGACCTATTTTCCTAGTTTTCTTGTTGGTGTTTTTGTTGTGGTTGGTGTACTTTTGTTAAGGTAAATGTACTTAATTATTGTGTTTATAGGTGTCTGTTGGATAACGATCCTTGTTTGATAGTTGAGGGCTTTTGCTTAAAAAAATCCACTTTGATAGCTTAGCTATTATAGATAGGGTGTATTTTTGGTTGCATGTCCTTTTTTATTATGTTTTAGTCATATAATGTACTTGTTCTTTTAGTTGAATGCAATTCTATTATTGAACAAAAAAAGTACTTGGAAGTGTTTACATATTCAAATTCTATCTTTAATATAATGTTTAAACTTATTACACACTTGAAATTTTCTCTATTATTTCACGCCTAATTTTTTGATTGGGTTGGCGAGATAGCAAGGAATTTGGATCCATTAGATTAAGGTGTGTGTATTAGATCTTGGAATTTTTGGGTTTTGGGCGTGGTTTATTATTATTATTATTTTCATAAATTACCCTTGAAAATTGGGTCATATACGTGTCATATTTTAATTTTCACCAAAAAATGTAGTCAATAGTCAACATATAACATTTGTGTTATTTTTAAAAAGTTACAAGAATTATCCAGACTACTTGAAAATTATAAAACTTTAATGCTCATTTATCAAAAGTTACAACTTGATAAGAACACAAATGGAAGAAGAAAGGAAGAAGGTAGGAAAAGGTTCTATGAATATACTTTTAAATAATAATAAAATTGATAAAACATAATTATATTGAGTATATTGTTTCATAGTTGTGATTATCAGAGTGATAACCTCACCACTAGGTGATGATCACAAGTGCACATGGTGAAGAATCTAGCTCTAACCAACGACTAGTTCTATGATCACATGTGAAAGCACTTCTATTTAGTTATAACCAATTCTATAATTACATGTGAATACATTTCAATCAGCTACACATCTTAAAATTCCCTCTCAATCCTAGGCTTATGTAGGATTGTTAATTTCACTCACAACTCTTGAAAATGAAAACCACTGAGTGCCTTAGTCATCACATCTGCTATTTGTTCTTGCATTGGTGTGTATGCAATTAAAAAAACACCAACAAACACCTTTTTCAAACAATACATAAATCAATCTCTATATGTTTTGTACTTACATGATATATTGGATGCTTGGCTAAATAACCAACATTAATATTGTCACAAAACATAGTTGATGGTTCTAGAAAATGAAACCTCAATTCCTATAATAAGAAAATAGAAGAACTTGAGTTTTGCTATACAGAACATAAATCCACATGAATCTCATATAATTATCAACAAATAGGAGAAAATATTTCATTCCTTGTAAAGAAATGACATGAGTAAGTTCTCATAGTTCAATATGTATAATATCAAAAGGATACAAAGAACGAGAGTGAACATGTGTAATAGGTAGCCTATGTGCTTTAGCAAATTGGCATGGATTACACAAACTAGAATTACTAGTATAAACAAGTCTTATTCATATTAATAGCTACTTGTTTGACAACATCAAAGTAGGTATGACCAAGCTTGTCATGAAATAAAGCGCTATAAATCACAACCTTAAGACATAATGCATTACTTACTAATTGGCATCTAACCTCCGATGATAGTCGATACAATCCATCCTCAACAACCCCTACGAAAATGGTAGTCTTGGTTTGCATATCATTTATACAAAATATGTCAGAGAAAAATTCTATAGTAACATTATTATTGGCATAAAATTGCTTAACTAAAATCAAGTTAATCTCTAACTTTGGAACACACAATAAGTATAGTAGATGAAGTGTATAGGAACTACATGACAAAAAGGCACTACCTACATGTGTAATAGGTATACTAGAACCATCACCAAGTAACACAAAATTATTTCATGTATAGGGTCTCGCTTGTTGAAGAATTGTATCATCAAAAACCAGATGATGTGTAGCACCTATATCCAGGAATCATTGTTGTGCAAAAGTAGGTGTAAGTATGGATTTTATCAATAATGCATGAGGTGAGAAAGTCTTATGAAAGGAAATAGCCACTTCTTGAGGAAATGAAGTGATCTTTGAAGGATGCTCCTCAGTAACAATATTAGAGATTTGTGAAAAATATTCTTAAGGTACATACCTCTTGGATTTTGGACTATTTGCATTAGGTGTATCATTTTTTTTAGACTATGAGTATCCAAAGTAACATCGTGTAGCAATATAACCATATTTTTTGCAAATTTGACATTAAATCCTATCAAATTTGGCAAGCTTAGTAGCTTGAGGTAAGGATTTATTACTAGGTAAGGAAGATTTAATAGGTTATGATTGAGGTGAAAAGGAAGGTTTGGAGGATGTTTTAGTGTAATTAGCTTAAATAACAGGTAGATCAGATGTTTGTACGTGCCTATTATCGATCGATCATAAACATGTAAACAACTCATCAAGGCCTATGATTCTCTTTTTACTAGTTATATTTGTGATAAGTGAAAGGTATTGAGAGTCCAAGCTTCCAAGTACATAGAGCATCTACTCTCTTTCAATGATCGAGTCTCCAATGGCAAGTAAATGTATTGCTGAAGTGTCATATTACCTATCCTTAGTAACTTCAGTCTCTATCATAGATCCATCAATCTTCCTTATGAATCATCATTGAAAGCCTTACCAAGAGCTTGCCAATAACCAAGAGTTGTATGCTTTCCAATAACAAACTTCAAATGACTTGAAGAAATGGATAAGTAAATATAATTCTTGATAGTATTATCTTGTCTCTCCCAGATTAAGTGTTCAATATTTTCTTTAAGAATCTCACATGTGTGATAAACTATAGAAGAATTAGTAGTGATTACGATTTTCTTAAGAATTGGTGAAAAAGATAGGAAATAATCTTTGATCAAATATTGTAAGCCATATACTGTAATTACCTACAGTAATTGTTCCTATCAAATCAAGTAATTAGAGTAATCCAGTTTCATAGAGAAAGTTAGATTGATAAGATATGTTGGTAATGAGGAAAACGAAAAAAGGAGATGAGGATCGAGGAAGAAAATTTGGAGATGAAGATGACTTGATCAAACCAAATAAGCCTCTATCATTTGACTTGACTAATACTTGTGTAACCGAAGACATTGCTTCATCTATAAAGGAGAAGCTTTGATACCATGATAATAACAAAAATGGAAGAGGGAGAGAAGAAGGAAGGAAAAGACTCTATGAATATACTTCTGAATGAAATGAAAACTGATAAACCACAATCACGCTGAGTACATTGTTTTATAGTTGTGCTTATCACAATGATAACCTCACCACTAGGTAATGATCACAAGTGCACATGGGTGAGGAATCTTGCTCAAACCAACAAACCAATTCTATAATAATGTGTGAAAGTGCTTCAATTCAATTATAACCAATTTTATAAACATATGTAAATACATTTCAATCAACTAATTGGATTGTACCCACCATCCCCATTTTACTAAGATGTGTTTTGTTTTTCATTTATAAAGATGAAGTATAATGGAAGAGGTGGCAACCCTAGAGGAAAGTTAAGTGTTTAAACATTAGTCTGATACCATCATTGTAACTGTGACAAATAGTCATGTGAAGTAAGTACAATAGTTAAAATATATTTTTTACTTTTATATGAGTTATATGTATAATGCATGATGTAATGATATGTATATCACTTGACTTTATATATTAAAAAAATGAACTATCTAAAGAGAGAAAACTATAATTACTCTCATTTTTCATTAATTGTATTTCGATAATTTGATTATCTAAAGAAACAAAAAGTAGATGAACTTTTTACAAAAAACATAAAGGAAATTAATGAGTTGTAATTTTGTAATTGTAAATTTTAAGGTGTGTTTAAGACAAAAGAGTTTGTTAATAACTATACAAATTAAAAACAATAATAACATAGAGCCATTTTAAGTGAAAACAAATAACACATTTGAAATCTAATGATACAAACTACAACTATAAAAACCCTTGAAAAAAATACAACCTAAAGAACCAAATATTGTTGGTCATTTATATATTTAATAAATATAAATGAGTTATTAGTTCTATCTCCAACAAAGCTCGAGTTTTTAAAAGAATTTATACTTGACACTTCTGCATGATATCACAATAGTAAAGTCCTATTATCGAATTTATATAAAAAAAAACCCCGATGTTAATTAAAAATTATCAAATTTGATAAATTTTATAAAAAGAGTTTGAAATCTTACTCTTGAGTTAAGTTCAAGTGATAGATTTTTATAAAAGACAAAGTAACACACACTTGAGGTAGGATAATAAAAAATATAAATGTGTTGTTAGGTCTATATACAGATGAATATTTTAACTACATATAATTAAAATTATGATTATTTATAAAAACTTAACAATTTTTTTTCGAAAATAATCTTAATCGATAAGGTGTGGGGTGTAAATGGTTACTATAATATTGAAACTATGGTTAATTAAAATTAAATATATATTAATATATTTTTTAATATATATAATTACATAGAAAAATAAATTTTTGATAATAAGACACAAAATACTTTGAATAATTAAATTAAATTTTATTTATTCTTATTTTTATATTTTGTATTTTACTTAGAAACATGTGTTAAATTATTTAAAAGATTAAAATTAATGTAAATATTTTAAATAAAATAATAGAAAAAATATTATATTAATATTAGATTTTTTAAATCTAAATATATTTTTGGATAAATATAAAAAAACAAGAAGCGTAATTAAATCGTGAATAAATTAATATATGTTTATAATTGATTTTTATCGTTCAAATATATCTAAAATTAATATGAGATAATTATGATTATTATCATAATCGTTCATGTCTTTCTCCAAGCCTAATCCTAGATTTATCTATCATAAACTTGAGGTTTTAGTATAATTAATGTCTCAAAATCTTTTTAAGATTATTTCAACCAAAGATAACAAAATCAAAACTTGGATTTTTTTGTACACACCCTATTCAATCATATATCTCTTATTCCTCGCCTAAAAAAATTCTTATTGTTTTAAATGAAATAAATCGAGCAATCATATGGTACGTCGGTACTTCATCCAAATCCAATAGAAATTTTCTTTTATTTTTTCAATGCATGTTATATAAAGACCTGTGTGAATCGTGATGCTTTTTTATAGGGATAAATAACACTAGTTTAAATTAAAAAAGAGTATGATAAAATTTCACCAATTACATCTCTGAACTAAAATACCGGAAAGCAAATAAGCTAGTTTGCGCTAAACCTCTAAATTGACAAGTTTTAGATGGTTTACATTACAGATTATAATTAAACCACAATAATAGCTGATCAATATGGTCTTAATTTATTTACTTGATTTACTGGTATTAAATTATCTATAATGTTGTCCCTGCTAATTAATTCTATGACCTGCATGTAGTGCTGCAACATATACTCTCTCACTCTTTTGCTGCAAAATATAATATGCAGTTGGATATATATATATATATATATATATATATATATATATATATATATATATATATATATATATATATATATATATATATTTATGTAGACTCTCTCTCTCTTTCTCTCTCTCTATATATATATATATCAACCCAAGGCAAAAAGTAAAATGTATACACATGATATTTAATCTTAATAGCACGCGCGCCTTGTCTTTCTTTCTTTTACACAAGTCTGAAAAGTGAAAATCATCCCTTTTCATTCTTTCAAACTTTGAAACTCAAAAATTAATAATAGAGAAAATTAAAGTTACTCTTTTTTCCTTAATGAAAGAAAGCATCCAATCCAAAGGCAGTAGCATCTGCAGCTTTCATTTTTGCATGCCATTCCCCTCCAAAAACTTCAAGACAAAATTGCACAAAGAGAAAAAGAAAAAAAGAGTGAAATAATGTTGGTATGTTTGTCTTAATTTGTCATACATTATTTTTCAATCACTCAAAAGTATAAATAATTGCCCTCCATAAACACCAAATTACTATTTCCTCTTCTATCTAACCTTTGTCTTTTGCTAGTTTAAAAATGTATATTTCTAAAAATCAAAAAAAGAAAAAAGAAAAAAAAAACTAACAATAATGTTTATTATTTTGAAAAATAGCAAATAATACCTGGTAAACAGTAAACATGTGGCTGATTTTAATTAATTGATATGGCTTATTCTGCATAAATAAATAGATATAAGTGAAGTAAAATCCATATTCTACAAAGCATATTAAAGAAAACAAGAAGGAAGGGGTGTGATTGAAAATATTTTACACACATAAATTATTTAGTTAAAATTTTGGTATATAATTTTTTTTTATATTTTTAAAATTCTTGTTATTACTTATATTATAAATAGATAATAAAAATAGTTTTCATATATCAACTAATATATAAATACTATACAATTAATATTAAAAATATGGTAAGATTTTTACCCTTACTACTAAGCTACTGACAAAGAATACAACAACCCTACCCATTAATTCCACCAAACACTCCATTCCATGTGCTATAAGTTCAACATTCTTCTTGGACTTTTCTCCAAAACCCTTTTCTGTTTTTGCCGTTTTCTCTCCACATAACACAAACGAAAAATTATCCCCTTAGATTTGGCCACTCAAACTCTTCCTTTTGTTTTTTTGTTGCTTATCTGCCGATTCTCATTCATTTTTTAAAATCATTTAGAATTTCATCGAGAAACTACAATATTTGATTAATTAAAATAATATCAAATATAAAAGGCATGCAGCTGATTCATTTTCCTATATAAATGCATGCATAAGAATTTAGAGTTTCTCATATCAAAATTAGTACTCTGTTTTCCAACTTTTGATGTTAGCTATAACTATCTACACTTGAATAACAAGATAGACATATGGGTAGAGAAGTTAGCTATGATCCTACAACAATCGTTGTTCATTCATCATCATCGTTATCATCAATTGCTTTGTTGCAGGAAAGATTTAGACAGCTTCAAAGAGTGAAAGAAATAAGAGAAGAAAAAGAGCTGATCATGAAAATGTTATTTGTTGCTGATCATCATCATCATCATCATCATCATCATCATCAAATTAATATTATTAATAAGCAATACTTCAATGTCAAACCAACCATGAATTATTATGACTCAGCTTCAAGGTTGTTTTACAGTCCTCCACAACCCCAAGTGTCTCTTACACTTTGGCCAACATCCAAGACCAGCTTTGAGGAGGACTACAAGAGCTTTGATGAACCACAACTTACTTTGAATTCTAAAGTCAAAGACTCTGCTTCTGATATTGATACTTCTCTTCATCTGTAAAACTCTTAATTCCAATATTAATTGTTTTCTTTTATCTTTTGATTTTCACGGTAATGTAATGTTGAATACCTTATAACACAGCCTTCATGTTGGATTTCATGAGGCTAATCCAAAAAATTCCAGTACTTGATCTGTTCCTTCAATAGATATTTGTATGGTATAACTTTTCCATGTGTTTCGTCTTTTGTATTATCTCCGATGACCAATAAGTGTTTTTCTTTTCACAATTAAACTCTCAAAAGTTTAAGTTATCTATATTTTACAATATGTTTTTGTATATTGTTTTTTTTATATCCTTCCTAATTCTCGCATTTACGTGTACGTACCCATAAAAGGTAAAAAAATTCATATATATTTTATACATAGTTGTGTAAAATTATTTTATTTTATTCTCACATAGCACACTTACTTTTTCACAACTTTTTCTTCTATTAGTTGAAGAAAGAATTCTTCTTAAGAAAAATGGGATAGAAATGTCATTCATTCAAATTTATAATATGTAAGTGTATAAGAAAAATATTATACATGGCATATCTTGTGTCAATTATATTATCAAGTAAAACAAATAACTCAAAAAACTCATAATCAAAGTCAGCCGAATAGCTTATCATGTTATGGTACTGATTTACATATCCTAGCTCATAGGTTTTCTCGTTCCTTAGCTTGTTTTCTTCACTAGTAATGATATGTATCATTTGATGAGCAGTGACATGCAATAATATCGAAGTAGTAAATTGTAATTAATCGGCTAAAATATGTTTGTTATATAATATATATATATATATATATATATATATATATATATATATGTAAATTGATAAATACAACACATATTTCATTTTAATAAACTTTATTCAACTATGTTGGAATTTGATTCACATTCTAAAAATATAAATAAAACTGAAGAAATATAAAAGAAAAAGTATACATATTTCAAGAAAACTCTAGACTTTTTATAAATAATTTCTAAATTTATTATATAACAAAAATATATAGAATAACAAAGAAACATATGTTGAAGTTTCAATCAATACCAATTATTAATATTACTTTATTACATTTTTTAATATCTCCTCTAATTATATTCATGTCATTCATATTCTAACTTATCTAATATTACTTAATAAACTCATATATAAATTATATCAAATACTATCTTATTATTTGAATATCAAGAGAGTTAATATTCAATCATTAAAAAAAAGTTATTAGTCTATATAATAACCATGCTAATAACTCTCTAAATTACGGTATCATTTTCACTTACATTATTCTTCAAGTAATAGTATAAATTTAATTTTCTTTTACACGTTAATTTTTCTTAAAAAAATATTAAAAATTTAAGTTTATACATATCACTTAAAGAATGATACATATGAAAATAAGAATGTAATTAAGAGTGTTGATGGTACTCTTTGTATTATATAAATAGATTAAGAAATAAAGGAATGTGTAATTTTTTTAACACTTCAATAATTTAAATGTATGCTCGTAAAAACAACTAGAAATTTAATCTTTCTAAGATTGTCCACAATAGTTTATAAAGCCGACATATAGTTGAGAATTAGGTGAAGCAGAATAAATCACTTTTTGTTAATCACAAATGTTATCTGATAAATAAAATGATAAAAGTTAATTTCATATATTTAAAAAAGTTTATAATTTGCGCCTTTTGAGAGAGAGATAGTTGTTTAAACATCAAATGTGATAGGAATATGTAAAACTTGTCTCCTTCTTGTTTATGAATTGAGGTCAAAGTTACAATTGTGCTTGAACCATGTCATTAATTATTAATTCAAGTTTAAGGTTGCAAGACTATGTGCAAGTGTAGGGAATATAGAAATAGGGACGGAATTAACATGATTAACTTGTGAGGGGGTCAAAATAGCAATCTAAAAAATATACTAGAAAGATTTGCACAAATATTTGAGATTTTGGTAATTTGTTAAATGGTCTTTCAATATTAAAGATATATAATTTTTAAATATTTTTGATAGATTTTAATTTTGACAAAAAATTTGCTTTTACAACTGGTCACGTTTCATGGATGCCGCCATGTGCCACATTAAGAGCATGAGATGGGAGAAGTAACTCGCTAAGGCTTAGGGGGCGATGACAGTTATATCCCTTCATATTTGACCTATTTACACTGTGAATATGACATATTAACCAATTTAATTTCTCCGACTATCACTCTATCAGGGTGGCCAATTGGCCATGTCCCCTTTGAGCCCTAACTATGACCCGTCTCTATATAGAAGCCAGCCTAGCTCACATTATTTTTTAATAGCACCAATGAACATTTAATTAGTTACATTTCATTTCAAATAATTGGTTGAATTTTTTTAATAAAAAAAATATAAATTTAACATAATGTGTCATTTTTATAAGAGATAAATGGTCTCTTAGTTAAGTTAATTATAACAATTTAGTCTCTTTACTATTTTTTTGTAATAGTTTTGTCATTTTATCGTGAAAAAGTAACAGCATAGTAAGAAATAATCAAATTTAAAAAAAAAATATTTTATTTAATTTTTATCAATATAATGATTATTATTGTCTATTATTAAATACAATTTATAAAAGTTATATCTTAATAATAGTTAATAAAATATAATAAAATAATAAAAATAAAATAAAAATTGATTATCTTAAAATTTTTCAATTTAGAGTTTGTTATTTTCACTCTTTCTTTCTTCCAAATATTCGTTGAACCATAGTTCTTCTGGTTGGACAAGTTTCGTATAGTTGTTGTGTTTGCTTAGTTTAGATGCATAAGGTATCAACATATAACAAATGCTTGAGATGTCTTTTGGAAGTGGTTGTTGTGTAACATCTGGTGATTGATAATGAATTATTGCTTTCCTCATGTAGGTTAGTATGATGCTCAGAGGCATAGGTATCACTTTAGTCCTATACTTTGATGCTTGCTTACAAGCTTTCAGGAATGGGTTGCTCTCAAGCCTAGACACTCACAACTTCTGAAGAATGCTATAGAAAGAGAAATTGTAAGGATTAATCAAGCTTCAAAGTTCTTTCTTTTGAAATTTGGATTCTTTTAAAATGTGAGAAGTATCTATTGATCCTTCTCTTTCTACAGTCAAATGTACATCATTCAGATCTTTGGGATCCATTAGCCAACAAACAGAAATCATGTTCTGCATCTTTAGTTGTCCCTTGTGAGTAATTGAAACATGAACTTTGTAAACTATAATAATATCTTTGTTTTGTGTTCATATTTATTTATAAGATTGGGTTCATAGACTTGATGTATCTTTTTTAATGGATCTTCCTATTTTAGGAGATGCTGCTACGTCATTTGAAATTTCTGGGCTCGAGAAAGCAGAAGATGTAGGAAATGAGGATGAATCAATTGTTCATTATATTGCTAGTGCTACGCTGGTGCGTTGGCGCTGGTGTGCTGCGTTGGTGTTGGTGCTAGTGTGCTGTGTTGGTACGTTGCACAGCCTCTCAAATGCTCTTGTAAATGATGCATGTAATGGAAGCTGTGTATGAAACTGGGATGCTTGAGGACGTTTAATGTTTTTCTATAATTACAATTCAGTTGATTATTATTCTTCCTTAATATTGTAGGTGATTCAAGTAGGAGAGAAATATTTCAGTTGGTAAAAGATGCAATCAAATATACATTTGTAAAAGATGGAGTCAAGAAAGACTCGAGATAGATTTTTCAATAAGCTAAAAAGTAAGAATTATTGTGATAATTGTTTTTGTAGCATATTTATGCTTGCAATTAATAGTAAAAAACAGTTTGTAATAGTAAGTTTTTATTATGTTTTAGTGTATAATAAACTCTCGAATATAATTATACTTTTAATTTTAATATAATATGATTTTTAATATTATTTTTAAGAAATTTATTGTAATTTATATTGATTTTTAATATTGTAACTATCAATTGTATTTTTTTAAAATTTATTTATACCCTATGGCGTTGGTTATTAGAAAACTAAGGTCATAGGTACACCCTATGGCCATATGTCGTTATCTATGGTCTCTCTCACTTAGACCTCGATTCTTATAATCGTGGCTATAGATCTACAATCACGGTTAAAAACCGAGGTCATATGTACTTTTTGTAGTAGTGTATATAACACATTTTAAAGGCAATTCACAAATTAAAGATAAATACAAACACTCAAAGAAAAAGCTCTCAACTCACACTCAAACTAAGAATACAAAGACTTATTTGTATTTGATGGGCTGATTAAACCAAATGCAAGGTAGGCTATTTATAGTTCTCACCATGCAATCTACACCACACAAATATAAAACTAAGAAATAATTCTAGCCACACAAATATTATCACATTCTACACACTTCTCTTTTCTACATCCTTCAACCACTATATTTATTTTTCTACATCCTTGAACTACTTCATTTATTGAGTTGATGTTGATTTTCAATAAATCTATTTAATCACTTCATTTATTGAGTTGGTTTTTATTTTCAACATAACCGTATAGTCATATTCCTAAGTCCCTATCTTGCTATTTCAGTCCTTGATCTTCGAGAAATCCCATTATTCACAAATTATCATCAACTGGTGAAAATGACCATCCAATGATCTAGGATTACAAAGAGTTGGCCTAGATGTGATAAGATTGACAAGTCGAGAGAAATACAATAACGAACCGAATTTGAATCGCATACGGTAAAGATCCAACCCATTTGACATATTCACTAGATCAATACATGGACATGGTGTCCGTTCCGCAAGATGCATGCTCACTATTAAGGAATCAAATCTTAAATATTTATTATTTAATTAGTTATATTAATATTTATTATTTAAATATGATTTGTTGTATCAATATAAAATATTATTTGATTATATATTGATATAATTTAGCAGCACAAAAAATTAAGAAATTAGTTGTATAAATAAGTGTAATCAATCATCAATCATATTAATGAAAATATATACTTCTTTCACATTTCAACAATTCAATGTGGTATCAGAGCATACTGTCACGACCTTAAATTTTAAATAGCGATCGTGCGGTACTTAGCACGGTCCGTTGCACTAAGCCTGCCTTTCAACCGAATGAAACTCCAAAGAGAATAGAAAGATAGTTTGCAAAGAATGCTTTGTATTGCTCTAGAGAGAGTTTATGTTACAATTTCCCAAGATTTCCCAAGATTGTTAGGAATTTCCAAGTTGAATGCAAATGAAGACCAAATGGTCTATTTATAGTGTGGCTCTAAGCTTAAGAGCATGCCACCACTTTCTAGAGTCTTCCTAGTCTAGAATGTACAAGGGTGTTCTAGATTTATGTACAATGTGCCATAAGGCTCTAGGACCTTCTAGCCAACTCTAGAGTCTTCTAGGTTTGTCTAGTTTCTTCATGCACGTTCCGGGATGTTCCGCAAGCTTCCAGCGGCTTCCACATCCTTCCCGAACCATCCAGCACGTTCTAGAATATTCCAGCCCATTCTAGCACTCTCCAGCGTGCTCTAGAACATTCTAGTGTCTTCAAGCTTGAGTTGAGTCCATCCAACTCTAGCCCTTTCTAGACATCTCTAGGCCACTCTAGAACCTTCTCATGTAGAAAAGTCTAGGTCCTTTAGGCAAGCACCATTTGTTTTGGATTTTCGCGGGACATTCTGAGCGGGACGTGACACCCTCCCCCACTCAAGTTCGCGACGCCCTCGTCGCGCCTTCAAGCTTGAACCTCTCGATGTCATCTTTGAATTGCCACAAAGAATCTTCAGGTTCCCAGCTTGTCTCTTCATTCGGAGCGTTCTTCCATTTGACCAAGTATTCCCGATAACTTGGTACACCTCTACGCCGGATCAGGTGATCCGCCAAGATTGAGTCCACTTCCTTGTCAAAGGAGGTTACCACTGCGGTAGGCGCCCTCTTGGATTCCCCTTGACTCATATCTTCCTTGTCTCCATGATAAGGTTTTAGCATGCTTACATGAAAAACAGGATATATTTTAAGCTTCGGAGGGAGTTGCAGCTTGTACGACACCTTACCGACTTGTTTAAGGACTGGAAATGGCCCTTCATACTTCCGAACTAACCCCTTATGAACCTTCCGCAAGCTCTTGAACTGTTGGGGCAATAGTTTAACCAGGACCAAATCTCCTTCCTGAAACTCCACCATCCTCCTCTTCTTGTCAGCCCATTTCTTCATCTTTTTAGACGCCTTGTTCAGATAAGCTCGGGCCAACTCTGCCTGTTCATGCTATGCCTTGGCAAACTTGAAGGCAACAGGGCTCTTCCCTTCATAACTCGTGGCCAAGGCATGAGGAGTCATGGGTTGCTGTCCCATGACGATCTCAAATGGACTCTTCGAGGTAGACTCGCTCCGTTGTAAGTTATAAGAGAATTGGGCTACATCCAACAGCTTCGCCCAATCGTGTTGGTTGGCACTAACAAAGTGCCTAAGATATAGCTCCAGTAATGCGTTGGCACGCTCTGTTTGTCCGTCACTTTGTGGGTGAAAGCTTGTGGAGAAATTCAAGTCTGATCCCAACAACTTGAATAGTTCCGTCCAAAACTTGCCAGTAAATCGTGGGTCTCGATCACTCACGATATTGGATGGAATCCCCCAATGCTTCACAACATGTTTGAGGAACAATCGTGCCGTCTCATATGCCGTGCAGTCCGTCGAGGCAGGTATGAATGTTGCGTATTTGCTGAAGCGATCAATCACCACAATAATGCTGCCAAAGCCCTCTGATTTTGGCAAGCAAGTGATGAAATCCATAGAGACACTCTCCCATGGTCTCTCTGGAATAGGCAGCGGCTCTAGCAAGCCTCCGGGTGCATGCTGCTCTATCTTGTCCTGTTGGCACACAAGACAAGTTTTTACATAAGCTTCGACATCATCCCGAAGTTGAGGCCAATAGTAGATAGACTTGATCAAAGCAAGGGTGCACCTCATTCCTGGGTGTCCAGCCCATAACGAATCATGGCACTCCTTGATAAGCTCTTTCCTTAAGCTCCCCCATTTTGGCACGAAGATTCGATTCTGTTGGCATAGAGTAGTCCGTCACTCAGCCAAAATCGTCTCGTTTTTCCTTCCTTGATGAGGGCAAGGAGGTTTTGAGCAAGGGTATCATGCTCCAACCCTTCTTTGATCCTTTTCAGCAAAGGACTACTTGGCCTACTCAAAGTTGCTAATTCTGCCTTACGGCTTGTTAGGTCAACCACCATGCTTCCATTACGCACCTCTGATTTTTCCACCTGATCAGGGCTCATTGTTGGTGGTCTTGTGTCGAGCTCCAACTCGACTTCATGGTCCACCTCCCTCCTTGGAGGTAACCGTTTGGGCGAGGCCTCATGCATCACCCCATGGGACTTATCTAAGACAACTTGCACGTCCGTCGGCAAGCTTGGCTTTGGCGACTCCTCCTCGTTGTACTCTTTTAAGATGGTAAGGTAACTCTCTTCGTCCCTCTTCAATCCCTTCTTGAATTGAAGTGCCGAGAGAGCTTGGGTTGTGTGTTTGGTGGTCCTGTCCGTCGGTACCACGCAAGCCTTCAAACCATCCATAATACACATAGAGTTTGAGTATGGCACTAAGAAAGCTCTAACCTGGTCCAAGAACTCCATGTCGAATACTATTGAGTAGTCATCCATAGGCGCCACTGATAAGTCCACTTGGCCAGTCCATGCACCAAGACTGACCTTAACTCCGCGAGCAACTCCATGCAATGGTAATGCTGCTGAGTTAACTGCCTTGAGAGAACCCCCTTCATTGACAACCTTCAGGCCGAATCACTTTGCTTCCTCCACTGAAACAAAGTTGTGCGACGCACCTGTGTCGACCAAAGCCTTGGCGACCTTCCCGTTGATGGCTGCATCTACATACATCAAGCCTTTAGGGGTCTTTGGGGCACTCTGCAATGCACCAAGTAGGCGCAAAGAATCCATCTTTGCACCTTCGTCCGACTCGCCTCCATCCTGCTCATGAGTAGAAGCAACTAAGGCACTCAAGGCCTTCCTTTTCGGACATTCTCGTGCCCAATGCGGTCCGTCACATATGAAGCACGTCACATGGGGCTTCGAGGCATTCCGATCCTCCTTCTCCTTCCCCTTGTCTCGTGGCTTAAACGAGGAGCTATCTTTGTGGTTCTTAGGTCCCTGACTTTTACCATGGCTTCCCCCACTCTTTCCTCCAACAAACTTCTTATCTGTGGCTTTGGAGCTCTCTTTGTTTGTGGAGTAGTCAATAAAGCTTTCTGCTGTTGCGATGGCCGAAGACAAGTCTTGGACACCATGTCGCTTGAGCTCAAGGTTAGCCCATGATTGAAGCCCATCCATGAACGAGAATAGGGCATCCTTGTCGGATGTGTCAGGAACTTCAAGTAGCAGGGTTGTGAACTCCTTCACGTAATCCCTTATACTACCTGTTTGCTTTAACCATCACAATCGTCCTTTAGCTTCCTCTTCAGCATTTACGGGGAAGAACTGCATCTTGAACTCCCTTTTGAAGTCATCAAAGGTATCAATTGTGCAAACCCCTCGTTGCACATCTCCATGCCTCCGTCTCCACCACAACATCGCAGTGTCGGATAAGTACATGGCTACAGTTCGGATCTTGCTGGCATGGTCCGTTATGCCAATAGCCTCAAAGTATTGTTCGAGCCCCCATAGGAAGTTCTCAACTTCCCTAGCGTTCCTAACGCCATTGAAGGTCTTGGGCTTGGGAACATCTACCCTCTTAGCCTCAATGACGGTGGCTGTGCTAGTTCCCGCGGCCATAGCCCGCTTACATAGAGCTAGATCGCCACTCATGTCCTCCACTCTAAGCAAAACATTAGCAAGTTCTCTTTGGATAAGATCCCTTACCTTGGCAAGTTCAGTTTTTAGCCCATAAATCTCTTGCCGTAGTCCACCGTCTAGCTCATTGAGGGATATCTTAACCGCTGCATGGATCTCCACATCCTCGGCCTCCAAGCCATTGCAACGCTCCTCTAAGTTGTCCACCCGGTCGAACAGCTCCCCTAAGCTGTCCTGCGCACTTCCCACTCGTGCTTCCAAGCTAGAAAGCATGTCTTTTGACTTAGCTCGAGATTCCTTCGATGGTTTCCGAACTTCCTCACGTCCACGTTCCATGGGTGGAACATCAACGCTTGGTGTAGATGGAGCAACGTTCTTCATTATGCCAAGAGTAAGATTGCTTCAACCAAAAGCTCTGATACCAACTGTCACGACCTTAAATTTCAAATAGCGATCGTGCGGCACTTAGCACGGTCCGTTGCACTAAGCCTACCTTTCAACCGAATGAAACTCCAAAGAGAATAGAAAGATAGTTTGCAAAGAATGCTTTGTATTGGTCTAGAGAGAGTTTATGTTACAATTTCCCAAGATTTTCCAAGATTGTTAGGAATTTCCAAGTTGAATGCAAATGAAGACCAAGTGGTCTATTTATAGTGTGGCTCTAAGCTTAAGAGCATGCCACCACTTTCTAGAGTCTTCCTAGTCTAGAATGTACAAGGGTGTTCTAGATTTATGTACAATGTGCCATAAGGCTCTAGGACCTTCTAGCCAACTCTAGAGTCTTCTAGGTTTGTCTAGTTTCTTCATGCACGTTCCGGGATGTTCCGCAAGCTTCCAGCGGCTTCCACATCCTTCCCGAACCATCCAGCACGTTCTAGAATATTCCAGCCCATTCTAGCACTCTCCAGCGTGCTCTAGAACATTCTAGTGTCTTCAAGCTTGAGTTGAGTCCATCCAACTCTAGCCCTTTCTAGACATCTCTAGGCCACTCTAGAACCTTCTCATGTAGAAAAGTCTAGGTCCTTTAGGCAAGCACCATTTGTTTTGGATTTTCGCGGGACATTCTGAGCGGGACGTGACAATACGCTCTTGAGAACTTGAAAAAATTGGATTTTTGAGCAAGATTAAGACAACAACTGGTAAAACCAATGACAACCACCAACTGTTGGAGATGTTAAATACAACATAGACATCCTCTGTCAATCTTGTTGGTAATGTCCTTAACTTTGAAGAGATATCAGGTAAAGCATTTGCTTTCACACAACACAATAAACACATTTTTTGGATATTAGATAGTGGAACTAGTGACATATTGTATGTGATCCTATCCATCTTACATCATCTCGACATATTCATAATCGTACAGTCAAACTACCTAATGGTACCATGTTACAAGTATCTCATATTGGGACTGTAGTCTTTTCCTCACATTTTATGCTCCACAATGTCCTATACGTCTCATTATTCTACTTGAACTTCATATCTATTAGTAAGCTTGTGTTGGATTCCTTTTATATCATTGTATTCGTCAAACAAGTTTGCTTTATACATGACCTTTAATTGGGGAGGATGATTAGGATGGGAGATAAAAGTGAGGGACTTTATTACCTCAATTTGTCCAAGAAAGGAACATGCAATGTGGTACATATTAAAACTCAAGAATTATGGCATCGGTGGCTCAACCATCCCTTTAGCAAGGTTATTTCTTTTTTCTCTTTTATGAAAAATAAAACTTATTATTTTAATCATTGTTATGTTTGTCCTCTAGCTAAACAAACTAGACAGTCTTTTTCTTTAATTTTTTGACCAATACTTTTTGTTTTAATTTAATTCATGTAGACATATGGGTGGCTATCATGTTTTCTCTCTCTCTAGAGCTCAATATTTCTTAACAATTGTTAATGATTATTCCAGAAGTACTTGGATTTTCCTCATGCATCAGAAGTCTGAAGCAAGACATTTACTCATTCATTTTATTAATTTAGTTAACACACAATTTGGGAAAAGATTCAAGGTTGTGATTGCCACATAAATTGTGTGCAATGAATACAAAAGTATATGTATCGCAACAAGTAATATAATGATAGAAAAATATCATTCTCACAGAAATTATTTTATTAGAAACTAATTTTAAACTAAAAATCATTTTTTTGTGTTTTTACATTTTAAGGAAGCAAAATTAAAATAACTAAAAATAAATAGCAATAATTAATTAAATCAGATTTGGTAACTAAGAAGATATATGAGAAAATATCTTGAAATACTTAATCTCCCAATTTTCTAAATATGTGAATAACTAAAATTCTCTCAATATAATTATCAATTAATTACATGATCAATTGAATCTAACTTAACATGTATTCTTTTCTTATGTAAATTATACACCATATAGTAATTAATTTAATCATATACATGCCAATTAAATTGTATACTACTTTTTAAGTTCACCAATTATGAATCACATACATAAGAATAATATATATTTGCCTAGAAACTATACATGTTATTTAATCAAGACAAATAATTAAATAATTCTCTCAAATCTATTTAATTGCCTCTATAGATAAATTGTTGGTCAAACAATTAATAACATAAAAATTAGATTAAATAATATAATTAAATTAAAATTATAATTGGGATAAAATATTAGATCATCACATGGTGAAAATTACGTTCATAAGATCCTTAAATTAATAAATTGACTATACATAATTATGTTCATAAATCTCATATTTTTCATAAAGAAATACATAAAAATTGATAAATAAAAGAGTAAAAGAAGAAATAAAATCAATCTTTTGAATTGTAATGCTAATCTTCTCTTGAATCTTCACCGAAATTGTATCTCTTTTTGAATTTTTATGTATTTTCTCTCTTCTTAGCTCCAAAAACTGACCAAAATTTTGCTAATGATAGCTCATTAGAGTTTATGAGATGATTATAGGCTTAAATATAGCTCAAGTGCAATCTGGATCATAATATCTCGTCCAATCTGGATCATTGGGAAAATCATAGCACAATGTGTGGAAGGGGAGATCAATCCAAGTTAAAGCATGATGAGTTAGCGTCACATGACCCAAAGTGATTTGTGATAATGGATGGCATGGTGCATATGTGGAACGGTTGGACGAGTAGAGTGGTGACACATGGCAATGTTGTTTGACCGTGCTCTAAACTTGAATTGAACGTCGTACTGACATGTTGCACGTGCTGTTTCGCTCCTCACATGTGATTTTATGATTCGTTGTCCCTACTTGCGTGGTATCCATATGGCTTATCTAGTTAGCTCCTTTGCTTGTGGGGCATGCCATGTGGCAACTTCTGATCGGTCTTGCGTTAAAAAATTATAAGAATTTCAAAAAATATATTTTCATCCTTTTTTACTAAAAAATTTATATTTTAATATTTTTGTCCCCTAAAATACTATTTATTGAATAAAACAAGTAAATGTTAAGTAAAAAAATCCATTAATGACTCTACTTTCATAGAGTCATTAGGTTGTTAGGAGTGATAATGGTCCTGAGTTTAAGTGCGTAAAATTTTATTCTTGTAAGGGTATTTTACACCAAATGAGTTGCATTAATACGCCTAAACAAAATGACATCGCTGGGCATAAACACAGACACTTGTTAAACGTTGCTCGTGCACTTGTTTTTCAATCACACTTCCCTAAACCTTTTTAGGGGATGCCATATTAATGGCTACTTACGTAATCAATAAGAAACCAACACCACTCTTACAAGGGAAAACACACTTTGAAAAGTTGTTTCACAACCACCAACTTATTCCCAACTTAATGTCTTTGGTTATAGGTGTTTTGTTTCTACCCATTTGTTACGACCTAGTAAATTTGACCATCGATCTATCGAATGCATCTTTAGGGTTGAGGATGCCAATTGCCGACTTTGTGTGAATCAAGTTGACACAGTCTCACACTTACTGTTTAGATGTCATACAATTAGCTCTATCTTAACTACCTTATATCTCCTATTCCATTTCTCACAATTTAGTAGTAGCTCATTCTGGGAGTTCTTTCGATCTTTTCAACAATGGGTAGGCTCCAGAATGAATGAGGATAAATTACTGGCTACAATGTATATATTTTTCTAGTAAGTATGGTCTAGTCTAAATGCACTAGTATTTCAAGCAAACGTATTTAATGGGTATCGTTGTTTGATTTATTCGTCAAGATCGTGCCAAGTGAAATACAGTCTTTAACTAATTCTTTTGGTTTTTAGCTATTAATGGAATTAGTAGTTTTGGTTCTATTGTTATTGAACTTCGTGCTCCTTATAGTATTCTCATTTAAATTTATTGAGTGACTTATTAAAAAAAGAAAGAAAGAAAACTTCAAAGATAGAAAGTGCTTTCCAAAACTATATCACGCATGCATATGCACATCAAAAAATCAAAATCAAATCGAATATGAATCAAATTAAATTTGAGTCAATTTAAATAACTCGAAAAAATTAAATTGTGTTGAGTTGTGTTCGAACAACCTGTTAACTTAAAATAATTTTTTAAAAAAACTTTAACAAGTAAACGTTAACGTTGGATTAAAAACTTAAAATTTAAGAAACATATTTCTTCTTAATTCCCAATCGATTCAGTCTCATTCCCTCAATTTTTTGCTTCTCTAGCAACTAAAAACAGTCATACATTAAGCATTGTTTCACTTTTCTCCAACCTTAAACGTAAATCCATTGAAATAGCTTAAAGTATATTCCATGACACTCTAAAAAAATGATTTTTTTTGTATGATCACTGTATAATCTACTTGAAATCTACTTGAATACATTAAAAAAACTTTATATATGTGTGGTGAGTTTTAGAGGAAATTATATGTTTAATATTATTTACATATTTTTTTGTTTAATAATTAGTGATAATTCTATTAAGATTTGAAGTTCTTTATTTAAATTATGAGTTTTTAAGAAGACATTAACTCTAACTTTTGTAGAATCTATTTATAAATTCACTTATTGTTTTGAAAATTAGTGTTGATTTATCATTTGTTTGAAAAATTAGTTGTTGAATATTATTTTTTTATTTTATGTAATGATGTTTGAATTAACATCATTAAATATATTTTTTATTTATAAAAAAAAATTAATTAACTAAAAAAATATATAATTAACTAAAAAAATATATAATTAATAATTTAGATTAGGATAAGTTAATATATATCAATTTATTTGTTTGAAGTAGCTGGAACTTATGCAAGTTACATGAATTGACATTCTAAGATATACGACATACATGTTGAATTGACATTCTAAGATATACTACATACATGTTGAATTGACATTCTAAGATATACTACATACATGTTGGATTATGACTTAACAGGGACAGTGGGAATTGATATCATTAATGCTAATGATGATATTGGCGTAATTCGTGCCGATCATAACTCTATCACTATCTAAATCAGGGGGGGGGGGGGAAATAGACGACCCTATGAAAAGGATGACTACATACAGTCGTCACGACTCATATAAGTGAGAAAAACTTATACATATAAATTAAAGGTAATCTATTATCAGAATAAAACTTTTATTTTTATAAATATTTAAGTATTAAATTGTTAGAATTTATTTTAAATTATTTTAACATCAATTTTTATTACTATAAAAATACTAACTCTTTAAATTAATTAGTTATGCGAAGATTTGAAATCTTGTTAGAAAGAGTGGGCACAGTCATAAATAATCAATTTTTATATTTATTATTATTTTTAATTATTATTAAAATATTAATTTTATATATTAACTATTTTATGATAAAAGAGAATATGTTATTATGGTATAACATGAAAGTCCCAATTTAAAAATATGAATGATAAAATTTATTAAAAAAAGGATCAATTTTTTATATTATCTTTATACCAATAGATAAAAACAACAATAAAATTGATAAAAAAATAAAAAATAATTTTAAAATATTTAATTATTTATTATTGTATTATTTTTATTTTTTATTATGAGATGATTAAAATATTTAAAAATTAACAAAAGATTTAAACTATTATAACTAAAGTAACTAAAGAACATTTGTTACATTTCTCTTATTTTTTCACTAAACATACAAACTTATATAGTGTGTTTGGTTGGATGGAATGAAATTGATTTATTTCATTTATGTGTGTTGGTTAGACTGAAAAAGGAGTTAGGAATGAAATTGATTCCTAAAGGAGAAGGAATCACAATTATTTCTCCCCTTTTAAGAATTATAATTCCATTCCAATTTTAATTTTTTTTTTCAATTTTACCCCATCCTAAATATAACCCTAAACTCAAATCCCAAAACCCAAAACCCAAAACCCAAAATTCCAAAATCTCAAAACCTAAAATCCCAAATCCCAAAACCTAAAACCCAAAATTTCAAAATCCTAAATCCCTAAACCCAAATCCCAAAACCCTAAAACCTAAATCCCAAAACCCTAAACTCAAAATCTCAAACACACTAAACCCTAAATCCAAAATCCTAAAACCCAAAACCGTAAACCCCAAATCCCAAAACCCAAAACCCAAAACCTAAACCCCAAATTCCAAATCCCTAAATCTTAAACCCTAAGCCCTAAACCCTAAGTCCCAAATTCCAAATCCTAAAATCCTAAACCCTAAATCCAAAATCCAAAATCCTAAAACCCTAAATCTAAAATCCAAAATCCTAAAACCCTAAACCCTATTTAGAAAAATAATAATTTTAACCCTAAACCTTAACCCACAAATATAACCCTAAACTCTAAACCCCAAATCCTAAATCCCTAAACCCTAAATCCTAAATCTCAAACCTCAAAATCTTAAACCCTATTTAGAAAAATAATAATTTTAATAATATATTTTATTTTAAGTAATAATTATTTAGAAAAATAATGATTTCAATAATGTATTTTGTTTGACGAAAAAATAATAATTAAATAATATTATTTAAACTTTACTGAATATAGAGGTATTAAGATAATTTACAGTTTTTTCTATTCCATTCCAGTGTCAAACCAAACACTGTAATACTGATTCTTTCTTTGATTCTAATGATCAAACCAAACAATATTGTTTCATTTCCCTTCCATTTTGATTTTGATTTCATTCTTTGAACCAAACGCCACCATAGAATAACTTTTTTTCACATATATAAGTTTATTTTTAATCTCTCTACACAGTGCTCATATTTTATAACTTAAAAATATATATTTTTTACATGTTCAAAAATATGGTACAATATGTTTTTATATCGTAAAAAATATATGTTATTTTTTTGATGAAGTTAAAAGAAAAATTATGTAAATAACCGAGTCATATAAAAATTGAAGAATTTTTTAACCAATAATGTGGTGATTAAGTCAAGTAAAAATAAAAAGTTCTTTGTGCACTTAAATCCATAAACTTATATGTTTCGGATTTTTTTAGAGATAAACTAATATTTCATTCATTTAAACGAAAAATTAAAAAATAATTAATTAAATAAAATAAAAATACATTAAATTATCATAAAAGTTAATAAAAATCATTTATCGAGTTTTCTTCTTTAACTATTTTAATTTTTCAAACACGTATGATTTTTTTTATTATAAGATGAAAATTTTCAATCTAACTTAACAATTTATGTCTTAAGATATACACTTTCTAAAATGTATAAATACTTAAATTAATAGACCTAAATTTAAATCCAGAAACATAATGAAATATACCTAAAATTATTACTATATCAAAATTTAAGTGAAAGAAAAATTAGGATGTATCGAAATCTAGATATAATACATATATTATAATTTATATTTATTGAAACAAATTGAATTGAATTTAATATCTATCTGAAAAAATTCTTATAATAGAAAACTCTCCCTCCTAAAAAAATAAAAATAATGTAAGATCAAGTTTTTTTTAATAAGAGAGAAAGAGAGATGTTCAAGTTTTGTAACTGTATTTTAGTTTTTAAATTTTTAGTTAAAACACTTATTATTTTATTAAAAACAGTACATTTTAATTATTAAAATTTTAATAAAATTTAAAGATTTAAATATAATTTATTTTATTTTAATGTGATAAATTCTTATAGAGTAAAGTGTATAAGCTAAAAGTTACACAAAACTTATAAATTAAGGCTCACACATGTTTACTTTTTTTTCTTCAAAATAAAAATATAATAAGCTTAGATTAAATAAGTTTTAATTAAATTTTGATTTAATTATATGATATAGTTTTTTTATACTTAAAATTTTATTATTTTTTTATCACGTAAATAAAAATTTATAACATTATATATATAAAAATATTTTGTTAATATACGTTAAAAAAAACAATTCAATTTAAGTTTTTTCTCTATGAAACATTCTGTCATCATCATTTAAGTCATCACCTTAACATATGACGCGAGGATAATTGGGAGTGGGAGCATAGGTGTCCTTAAAATCAGCCTTGTATATAATCAGCCTTATATATATATATATATATATATATATATTAATACAGTAACAAAAAGTAACGAAGTTACAAATGTGTAAAGAGACTAATGAGTAAATGACTTAACCTACCTCATACACTAATGGTTCACTAAGAGAGAGCAAATTAATCATAAGGACCCACACTTTTTATCATCTCTCTTTATCATAACTTTGTAGTTGTCGGATAACTTTTCAACAAAGTTGAATTTTTTTCGCTGCATATTCACACTACTAGACTCTAGTCACCGTAACTTATTTCCTTTTACCCAAAGAGTAGGCAAAGAAATGGGTCACCATGAATTCCACAACATTGATCTAAGAAAACAAAATTACAAAAACTTTACACCATCCCCTCCATTCAAATCAAGCTCATTGCATAATCGAATTTATAAAGCTTAGCCAAGAGAAGAATTAATCATCATCATCATCATCATTATTATTATTATTATTATTATTATTATTATTATTATTATTATTATTATTATTATAATGTACTCTTTATCAATCAATTTCTTTGTTTTTTTATCTAATATTAAATATTTAATTTTTTAAAATAATTACATCAATGTTAATTGTATTAACTATCTTGAAATCAATAATTAATTTCTATAATTTAACTTAAGCTTATCTCACCTCCTTTGTCTTGGGACTAGTAACTATTGCCTCTTCCCATAAAACAATAGTTAAAGAAAGTAGAGAAAAGATTATAAAAGAGTTTGAGGACCTTTAAAAATTTCTCCTTTACCTTCTATCAATTCCTAGAGACAGAGAGGCTTTAAATGCTAAACCAGAGGTAAGGTTGGCTCCATAAATGTACACAATGCCGTAGCAGAGGTGCCCTTTTCTAGTGAAGTGTTGTGGTTCTACTCTCCACAGCCTTTAGCAATTGTCCACTTGGCAACAAAATAGGCTGGCAACAGATTTCCACGACTGAAATCGCAAAAAATGAAAATAAAGGGACAGGTTTCATTTGGTTGGAAAAATAAAATAAAATAAAATAAAAATTATTGCTTTAAGGGTCTATTTAAGTAGTGTTATAGTGGGAAGTACTTGGTAGGTGAAGACATTGCTGGTGTTGAAAACTTGTGTTCTGTTCTTCGTTTTCATTACCTCTTTGAGTATTGGTGTCTTGCTTCTTGTAAAAGGCATGCGTTATTTAGGTGTTGGTGTTAGTCCTGGGAATGTCCCTGTTTTCCATTCCACAAATACAAAAGTCATTGATAGGAGAGTGAAGGTGGTTGAATTGATTTTGAGGTGTCTCATCTGTGGCTTAGGACTTGTTGCTTCTCTTCTTGTGATGACTGATACCCAGGTCAAAGAGATTTTTTCCATCAAGAAAAGAGCCAAGTATACAGACATGAAATCTCTTGTGTAAGATCCTTAAAAACCACCCATCAGTTGTTCGATAATATGCCTCTATGAGGATTACAAATTTTTTAGCATGATTTTTACTTCTCTTGCTTTGCAGGTTTATTGTCATAGTTAATGGGATAGCTGCTGCCTACTCGTTTGTTCATGTGTTGCGTTGTGTTGTGAGCATGGCTAGAGGGACTGTGTTGTTCAGTAAACCTTTGGCTTGGCTTATTTTCTCTGGTGACCAGGTACACTACCTCAACTTCATTCTTAATGTCAAAACAGTGTGCTCCTTTGTTTATTTTAGGCTTTCAATTTTCACATGTTTGACATAAAGTGTTGATGTCGTTGCGCTTTTACACCCAAAACTGAATAAAAGTCTCACTTACCCTATTAAATAATAACTGTATGTTTAATAAAAATTCTCTTTAAGAAAAAGCTAACAGAGTATATTCCCAACTGCTTTGTTTTAATGTTTCCATCTTCTTTTTTTATGCTTGTTTATTATTGAATTTCTACATTTATTTTGTGTTAAAATGCACTCATACTCCTTTAAGTGCTACCATGTTGCACTTAAAGCCTTTTTTTTTTCTTTTTTTCAAAAAAGAAATCTTTTTAAAGTGCCAATTAAATTGAAACGGAGGTTATGGTACGATTTACTTTTACTGTGATAGTACAATATAGTCCAAATAACAACTTTAGTAAGTTGGATTGGGACTTGGGAGGTTAACCTTTTGTCCTCTTGAGAGTGTTACTTTCGAAGGATCACTCACCAAATCAAGCATAACATTGAAACGGATATATAACTGATAGATGTATATTGTTACTTCTCACAATACTTTAAGTTTTTGGGAGAGTTTGTTGGAGGTTTAATGTTCAAACCAATAATCCCGATTATTAAATTTCAAGTATTTGATACGTATAATGCTTAGAGATAAAAGTATTATTGGTAGTCGTACTTTCAATAACTTAAGTTTTTAGCAGTTAGTGATAATTGCATTGCCTGTTGATGCTGAATCTGGTCATATTGCATAGTTCCTAGCAATTTTCCAGTACACCTGCTGATCTGATTCTGCTTCTGTTTGATTCCTAATATTGTGATGGTGTGATAACCACTCTTTCGTAGAGTGGTAAAGTTTTGACATCTTCTAGAAATTACCTGGTTCCAATCCTTACATCCTTGTATCATTTGATAATAATGTAAAAAAAAAAATACTTTGATCAGTTAAACTTGGCAAGGCCAAGGCCATCTTGAGAATTTCATTGTTACTAGTGTCTGTGGGGTCATTCATAACTTCTCTAAATATCAAACAAGTAGTCTCTTTTGTTCTCTTTTGCTGTCTCATGATACTATGCATAAACATTTTAAACTTGGCAAGGCCAAGGCCATCTTGAGAATTTCATTGTTACTAGTGTCTGTGGGGTCATTCATAACTTCTCTAAATATCAAACAAGTAGTCTCTTTTGTTCTCTTTTGCTGTCTCATGATACTATGCATACACATTTGCATGCTTTTAACTAATCATTTTCCAATTGCCTTGGTAAACTGTTTGCAATATAAAGGTGATGGCCTATGTTACTGTAGCTGTCGTAGCAGCTGCTTTACAGTCAGCAGTGTTTGCAAAGACAGGGCAGCCAGAACTACAATGGATGAAGATATGTAACATGTATGGTAAATTCTGTAACCAAGTTGGGGAGGGAGTTGCAAGTGCTGTGTTTGTTAGCATCGGTGCAGTTGTCATCTCTTGCATCTCTGCTTTCAATCTCTTCCGGTTGTACGTTGGCAACAAGGGCAAGATCAGCGCAAGATGGTAGATTTTCAGAGCTAGCTATGTAACCAGTTTGTAACTTGCAGCTGATCTATAGCTACCAATCTATTTCATCTGTCCATCATATATCAGATAGTCCTGTAAAATGTAGGTCTAGTTAGTGTGAAGATGATCATGTATTGACGGTGGATCATGTAACTATAAGTGTGGTCTTTGTGACTGTCTTTGAATCAAACAATAAAACAGGGGTGGGTTGTTGCAGTGCTTCTAATCCTGGTTGTGTGATTTTTTCATTTTGGTTGATTTTGGGGAAACAAATGTATGAATGGATAAAATTTTAAAAAATGGTTATTAGTATTCCTGTTCAACAAAAGATATGTTTATATGTCAGGTATATGGATAAAAAATGAGAAAAAAACTCCTATTGAAACTGTCACCTTTTAATTTTCAATCCATCGTTTATAAGAATATTAAAACTATTATAAATTTTGTTACCTTATGGTTACACAAATTGTGTGTGTAATAAATACATAAATATATATATCGTAACAAATAATATAATGATAAGTAAATATCGTTTTCAGATATATTAATTTATTAGAAATTAATTTTTAAAATTAAAAATAATAAAAAATAATTTTTTTTATATTTTTATATTTTAAGGAAACAGATTTAAAATAACTAAAAATAAATAATAATAATTAATTAAATTAGATTTTGTATCTAAAAAGATATATGAAAAAATATTTAGTAATACTTAATCCTTTAATTTTCTAAACATCTGAATCGGTAAAATCTTTCTAATATAATCATCAATTAATTACATGATTAATTGAATCTAATCTATCATGTATTCATCTTTAAGTAAACTATATACCATATAATAATTAATTTAATCACATTCTCATGCTAATTAAATTGTATACTACTCATTAAGTTTATCAATTATGAATCACATACATAAGAATCATACATCTCTACCTAGAAACTATGTATGTTATTTAATCAAAACGAATAATTAAATAATTCTTTCAAATATATTTAATTGTCTTTATAGATAAATTACTGGCCAAATAATTTATAGTATAAAAATTAGATTAAATAATATAATTAAATTAAAATTATAATTGGAGTAAAATTTATATCGTCGAAAATTGTATTTATAAGATCTCTAGATTAATAAATTAATTACACATAATTGTGTTCATAAAATTCATTTTTTTCCATAAAAAAAGACATAAAATTGATAAAGAAAAGAGTAGAAAAAGAAAAACAATCAACCCTTGAATTGTAGAATTAATTTTCTCTTCAATCTCCACCAAAATTGTATCGTCTCTTGAATTTTTCTGTATTTTTCTCTCTTTTTATCTCTAAAAACTGACCAAAATTATGTTAATGGAGGCTAATTAGGGTTTATGGAGTGATTAGGGGCTTAAATAAAGCTTTCGTGCGATTTGAACCGTCCGATTAGCTTCAAATCAAGGGCTATGATCAAAACAAGCAAAATTGACAGTTTTAGCCAATCATAGAGCAACACGTGGCATCAGAAAATTCATTGGGTGAATCAGAGAGCGACACGTAGCAAGAAAGATCGATCAGAGTCATTGCTCGCCGAGTCAACAACACGTGGTACGACGTGATTCGTGGAAACGGGAGGCATGGCGCACGGGTGGAATGTGGGGAGCAATAGTGTGGTAACACGTGACATGACACGTTTATCGATTTCCAAACTCTGATTAAATGCCATGTTGACATGTGGCACATGTTTCATCCTCCTCACATGCACGCGACATGATTCGCTCTTCGTGTTTGCATGGCTTGCCCAGTCAGCTCTTCTGCTTGCGTGACAACTTCTGATTGATCCTATGTTAAAAATTCATAAAAAAATCCATAAAAATCTCAAAAACTTCCAAAAATTATATTTTCACCCATTGTTACTAAAAAGTTTATATGTCAATTTTTTTATCCATAAAAATACTATTTATTAAATAAAACAAGTAAATATTAAGTAAAAAAAAATCGCTAATAACTCTATTTTCATAGAATCATCATTACATGTTGATTTGAGATAAAAACCATAAGTTTTTCTCGCAAAGTTATCCACCTTCTCTTGTTTTTCCCGTAAAATAATTATCCTCAACATGATTCGATTATTTTAGTATTTTTTTAAGACTCGAGCTTTGCGTGATATCTTTTCATTTTAGTGTTAAATTTAAAATTATTTATTCTGCAATAATGGTTTGCTTTAATTATTTTAAAGTTAAAGTTCGTTTTTATTTTATGATACATTTCGAAAACTTTAGTTAAATTTTAATTTTTGATTATTGTTGTATTTAAAATTAAATATAAAAATTTGTATTACTATATTATGTTATTTGGATTATTTATTTTTTATGAAATTTTTGTATAAACGAAATGAAATATATATTGATGTGAGTAATAAATACAATAATTTGGTGTAAATTTTGAAAATATTAGAAAAATAACTTAAGTTTATCTTATAATTTACGCTCAATAACTTAGAAAATAATGGCCATGTAACATAAATGTTATAAAAATACAAAGATATATACATAATTTATGTTGAATATGAGTCTAATTAATACCTAACCTTAAAAAAAAAAAAGGGTGTAAACACAAAGTTCCAACTTTCATTGTGATACCTTCAACCTAGCTATGAGTTGAGGGCCGCTTTCTCAAACAGTGAACAAGATGTGATGCAAATGGAGTGAATGTGCAACAGAGGTTTACACTTATTACGTTCAGACAAAAGTAGTTTTTTTTTTTTTGTTAAGTAAGAGTCACAACAAAATGACAAATAGTTGAATTTTAAGATTTTTATTTTTGTTTTATTTTGTTAAAGATAACATATGAAATTTATTTCTTAAAAAAATATAAAAAAAATAAAAATAAAATAAAAAAATTAATTATTTATCATCTCTTTATCACTTTATCAGAACAAAAAAATAAATGAAACAATAATAAAAAAAGAATCAATTACTCTTCTAACATAGTTATTTACCCATATTTTTCAAAACAAAGGTATTAAATTACTTAAAAATAATAATAAAATAAATATTATTATTTTTTACATCACTCAAAAATTTATACTTTTCACTAATCCTTTAGAATTAAGTTATAAGTGACACGATATATTATATATTTTTTATAAAATAAACGTTTTAATTGTATTACTTTTAATTAGAATACTTTAATCTCATAATTTTAAAAAATAACACTTTAATTTTAAAGATTCAAAATTATAAAACTTATATGCATTTTTTTAAGATTAAAGTGTTCATTTTTAAAATTATAATACTTAAATATTTTATTTAAAAGGTAAGTTAGAATTTTCAAATTTATTTTCTGTTTTATATATATATATATATATATATATATATTTTAGTATTTCTATCAAAATGAATACTTTTATCTTGTATTTGAGTAACAACCTAACCTTTTTAATTAGATGAATTTAATGTAGAAGTATGTGTTTTATCCATTTATTTTTCACTTACTTTTTAGTAAAATCAACAAAAAATATTATTTTAAAAATTTATAATCATAAAAAATTCTATATATTTATTATTAAAAAAATATAAGATATTATTTTATAATAATACATGTGATATATATGAAAGATAGTTGTATTATTCAAAGTGTTTGGTACATTAAGAATATCTTATTTAATAAAATATATGCATGTTGATTCATATTTTTATTATAGTAAACGAGTAGTTTATATATTTAATTTTAGATATACAAGTGATGTAAAATTAAGATTTAATTGAAAATTTCAATACGTGCGATCAAAAATTAAGAGCAAGTTTTCCTCTAAAATAATTAAAGAAAATTTTTCATTAAAATATTATTAACAAAAATAATTAGTTTAACTCCAAAATAAAAACAAATCACGAAAAACTAAGAGAAAATCTTGAAAAAAACTAAAAGAATTTAATCATAGTGAAGATGATGGTTTTAGTGAGAAAACCGAGATGGGGATGGATGATTTTGAAATGAAAACTTAAGGATTTTATATAAAGACTCTATGAATTCAATAAAGGGATATGTGAATATTATACAAATAAACCTTACTCCTCACTATTTCTTCTTCCTCCTAGCTCTCTCTAAAATTCAACCATATCAATGGTATCAAGCTAATTCCAACCATGGACAATCGTAACAAATTCTATGCTGAGTTCCTCAACAAGGTATCTGATACCTTAGCACAACATAAGTCTATATTCGAGCGAGTGAGGGCTGCCTTACAAGGGATGCTGACCGAGTTGCGAGCTCTTCATGCCTCCCACAGCTCACCTAAACCCGTGCACCCAATTAGAGAAGCCCTAATGTTGTTAACATCAACAATGGCTATTGTTGTGCCATTTCTTGTCACTATTTAGTCTCTTGAAGATGACATGGTTACCGACAATGCCCAAACCATTGCTTTGCCTCACATCATGAAGGCATCAATTCGACTTGATATGGTCAACTTCGTTCACTCCAAGAACAAATGGAAACCATACACTGTCAGCAAGAAATCCAGTCACCAAACCTCTGCTAAGTCATGGGGTACCCGACGTGCTATTTCTCGTATCTCTCATGTTCCTGGTGGTAGTACTCATAGGGTTGGTCAGGGAGCTTTCAAAAATATATGTCGTGGTGGTCGCAAGTTCGCTCCAACTAAGATCTGGTGTTGGTGGCATCGTAAGACTAATTTTAACCATAAGCGATACGCCCGTGTATCAACTATAGCTCCACAATTGTTCTTCTATACTTCTTTCACATTAAGAAAGCTAAGTTCAAAGGGGTTTTTGTGTGCTCATAAACGAATGGCTGATAAATATTAGCAACCACCTATTGTTCAAAAGTTTGCTGGGTAGCTCCACCAAACTTTTGACAATTCACTTGTTCAAAACTACTATGGGGGTTTTCGGGGACCTGTTATGCAGCAGAGGCAAGATGCTTACAGAAAATACTCAAATGTTGCATTATGGAATCAATCTTTCCCAACATATAAAGCCTCCACTGACCCATCTAGGGTTTAATTAGCATCGTCCCTTATTTTTGTTCTTGCGCCTGTAGAAAAAAGAAACTTTCATGTTGATTTCCTTATGGTTGGAGTTTTTGTTGCTATGTCTAAGACAACTACTACTCCAATCGAACGTGTTAAACTTTTGATTCAAAATTAAGATGAGATGATAAAATCTGGTAGGCTTTCTGAACCTTACAAAGGTATCAATGATTACTTCAAGAGAACAATCAAGGGTCATTGTAAGAGGCTAGTTAATTTTTATAAAGACAGGGATTGTTACTGGAAATGAGTTGTTAGAAACTTGGGTTATGGTGGTACTATTGGTGCTTATTCCCTTTTCTTTGTCTATTCCTTGGACTATGCTAGAAACTGCTTGGCTAATGATTCAAAGGGTGTAAGGAAAGGAAGAGAAAGGCAATTCAATGGTTTAGTCGATGTCTACAAAAAGACTCTAAAAATTGATGGTATTGTTGGCCTTTACCATGGATTTAACAATTCTTATGTTGGAATCATTGTGTACCATGGTTTGTACTTTGGAATTTATGATTCTCTTAAGCCTATACTTTTTACCAAAAAAATGCAAGGACTTGGTGTTGGGATTGTAAGGAACCTAATTCTTATTGACGTTAAGTTTGTGATGCTGTATAATGATGGCATTGTAGAGCTCTGAGAATTGTCAAGTAACTTTGTTTTTACTAAGAATGATATTGGTAAGAACAGATCGCTTACTTCTGTTCAAAAGATGCAAAAACTCAACATTATTGTTGTGGTACAGATCATGATGAAAAAATTGACCAAGAAACAACTTTCTGATTTCAAGGTTGTTGTATCCACTAACATCAGTTATGAAAAAGCCATTGAATACAATGATTATTGTCACAATTATCAACCTCCTATTACCTTCATTAAAACTGAAATTAGAGGCCTTTTTGGATTCGTGTTCTGTGATTTTGGACCCGTGTTCATAGTTGTGGATGTTGATAAAGATGATGCTCAGAAGCTTATATATATTCTTGGTAACATCAATGAAAGTCTAGAAGATGGAAGGCTGGATGACGATGTGATAAAAAAGAGTAACCTTAGCAGACAACTCTTATTCGGTGATTGGGACATTGGGTAGGCCAAATCAATGGTTGTTGCTTCAGTTGTTGCATCAATTAATCCTCATTTCAATATTGGAGCCCTACAAAATCGAGTTGGCCTAGAGACTAAGCATGTCTTTGACGATGCTTTCTAGGAAAATTTGAGTGTCACTTTCAATGCACTTGACAATGTTAATGCTAGGCTATATGTTGATCAAAGATGCCTATATTTTCAAAAACCACCTTTAGAGTCGGGAAATCTTGGTGCCAATTGTAATACTCAGATGATCATTCCCCACCTTATAGAAAACTATGAAGCCTTTAGAGATCTACCTGAAAGCAAGCACTTATGTGCACTGTGCATTCCTTTCCATAACAATATTGACCATTGTTTGATATAAGCTTGAACTAAGTTTGAAGGTTTCCTTGAGAAGACTCCTGTTGAAGTGAAGCCATACCCTTCTAATCCAGTTCAAAATGCTAGTGGAATGAGAAATGCTAGTGATGCACAAGCAAGAGATAATTTGGAGCCTTGACAAATAAAAATTAAGGAGGAACATTTTAAGATTACATTGCCTAGGCCCGCTTAAGGTTTGAAGATTATTTTACTAACCATGTGAAGCAATTGCTTTATTCTCTTCCTGAAGATGATACAAATAGTACTAGGGCACCATTCTGGTATGCTCCTAAACGATTCCCCTAACATCCACAGTTCTCATTTCTTGACCCCAGTCACCTCCACTTTGTAATGGTTGTAGCAATACTTCTAGTAGAGACATTTGGAATTCCAATTCCTGATTGGGTTATAAACCTAAAGAAATCAATTGAAGTTGTGGATAGAGTGATGACCCTTGAATTCCAGCCTAAGAAAGATGTCAAAATTGTGACAAATGAAAAGGCTACTAATCTAACGACTGCATCTACTGGTGATGTAAAGATAATTGAGGAGATGATCATAAAGTTAGAGCTTTGTCGGCAAAAGTTTCCACCTAATTTGAGGATGAACCCAATCTAGTTTGAGAAGGATGATGGTACTAAATACCATTTGGATATGATTGATGGTCTTGCCAATATGAGGGCTATGAATTACAACATACCTAAGGTTGACAAGCCTATGATTATAGTTAACTACAAGGGTGAAAAGAAGCAATTGGATGCGGAAGAGATCTCTTCCATTGTTCTCATTAAGATGCATGAGATTGTAGAGGCTTACCCTGGTGTTAACAATGCTGTTGTTAGTGTTCATGCATATTTCAATGATTCTCAACATCAGACCACCCAGGATGATGGTGTAATTGCTGGTCTTAACGTCAAACGTATCATTAATGAGCCAAATGCTACTGCCATTGCTTGTATTTTGGACAAGAAAACTACTAATGTTGGAGAAAATAATGTTTTGAATTTTGATCTTGAGAATATTAGGCTGGAATAGTGTTGTACAGGTTGTGAATTTAGTGTAGAACAAACTGGAATTCAGTTGTTGATACTCGCTATATTATTCCTAAATTAGTGGGAATTTGTCTACCTTTTAGTCCTATTTATAGTGTTGTATATACATTTGAATTAATAAGAGAAAATAAAACAAGAATTCAGTTTTTCTCTACTATCTCTCAATATTTTCTTCATGGTATCAGAGCATTTCTGAAATCCATTTTTTTTTCTCACCAATTTTGTCCAAGGAAGATTTTCTGAAATCCAATTGCTCAGTCGCTGTTCTCCAACATCAATCCTGGTAGTTCTCTGTTTCAGCTATGCATCGTCGTTCATCGTTGTTGCCATCTGGTTCATATCTGCATTCTGTTTCATCATCGAGATTTTGTAACCAAATCAGCCCAATTAGCCCAGTTTTAACCCAATAGACCCAATCTGCCAAGTTTCAGCCATCTCAGACTAGTCATCATCGCCAGTGGCCATCTCAGACCATCCATCATTCCTGTCATCATCTCAGACCAGTCATCATTTCAGCCATCTCAAACCAGTCATCATTTTAGCCATCTTAGACCAGTCATCATCGTTGCCGACCATCTCTACATCGTCGTCTGCTTCAGTCCCGCAAGTCAGTAAGTCCCACAATTACATTCTGTTTTTTTTGTTTCCAATACCTATAAGCTACCTTTTTGTAATATATCTTGGCCCAACTCGAGAAAACCCTACCCACCCGATCTGGTCCAACATACCTGAACGACCATGTCCAACATACCCGACCCGACCCGGTTCAGCAGATTATCTAAAAAAAAAAACAGCTCCACAAATTTCAGTCCACGTATAATCTACAATTGAAATAAATGGCCATGGGAAAACCTATAATTATCAGTTCCACGGAAAACAGTCTTATGCCCATCACTAGTCACAAATTAAATGAGTATAATTATCTTCAATGGTCCCAATCTGCCACTGTCGCTCAATCAGGTAACACCACTAACGTTTTTAGGGTGAAACAGGTTAAGAGACAATGGATTATAGATTCAGGTGCTTCAGATCACATGAAGGGTGATGCGTCTCTTCTTGTAAATATTAAAACTTCCCAAGAAGGATACACTATCAAAATTGCCGATGGATTAATATCCAAAGTAACAGGGATTGGTTCGACAAAAATTTCAAATTCTTTTATTCTTGATTCTGTCCTTCTTGTTCCAACCCTTGATTGTAATCTCTTATCAATTACTAAACTCACACGTGATAAAAATTGTGTGACAAAATTTGTTCATAATTTATGTGAATTTCAGGACTTGGATTTGGGGAAAACGATTGGCAGTGCTAAAGAATGCTTGGGACTCTATCTTCTCAACAGTGAAGACCTTCTAGAAAGACAAGTTCTTCAAGCTGTATCCGAGGTTCAGTATCAAAATAAAGCTTTATTAAATTTTAATTCCAATAACAATGGTGAAATCATGTTGAAACACTATCATCTTGGTCATCCTAATTTCCTATATTTGGAAAAATTTTCCCTTCATTATTCAAAAATAAAAATTCAAAGGATCTTAAATGTGAAGTATGTGAATTCTCAAAACATGTTAGAAATTCATATCCTACTCTTCCACATAAAAAATCACATCCTTTCTCTCTAATTCACTCTGATATTTGGGGACCTTCTCAAATCAAAAACATAACAGGGACACGATGGTTTATTTCATTTGTAGATGATCATACTCGAACCACTTGGTTATTTCTTATGAAAGAAAAATATGAAGCATGTCAGATATTTAAAAATTTTAATACCATGATTCAAACTCAATTTCAAACAAAGATCCAAGTATTGAAAACTGACAATGTTAGAGAATACTTCGCATCAATTCTCAGTGATTATCTGTCAAGTCATGGGATTGTCCATCTAAGCTCTTGTGTTGACACACCTCAACAAAATGGGGTGGTTGAAAGGAAAAATAGACATCTTCTCGAGGTAGCTAGATCTATCATGTTCACAACTCATGTCCCTAAACATTTCTAGGGGAAGTTGTCCTTACGGCTACCTGTCTTATCAATATGATGCCTTATCGTGTCCTAACTTTCAAAACACCCATCAATACTCTTCTTGAGTCATACCCACACACGAGAATCGTGTCCAATATTCCTTTTAAAATATTTGGATGTTCTGCTTATGTCCATGTACATCATAGAGATAAACTTGATCCCAGAGCTATCAAATGCATATTCTTAGGGTATTCATCAAACCAAAAAGGGTACAAATGCTTTTCTCCTATCACAAGGCGATTTTACAATACAATGGATGTCACATTCTTTGAACAAAATCCATACTATTTCAAACCTTTTATTCAGGGGGAGAACATAGGCAATGAATACCAACTTTGGAATAACATTACCACTCAGCCTCCCATAAATTCTGTCTCAAATCATATCCCGCAAATTCCAAAAAGTGAATTAATATCTCAAAAAAATGCTCCTAATAATCCCAATGAACCCTCAAATCCTCTACCAATAGATCCAAACTTTCATGTCCCAAACAATGATCTTTTTGTCTACTCTAGGAGGAGAAGAACTCAAGAGGGAATGAAGAACCAAACATATCTTGAGCCAGTCCAAGAGTCCAACCCGATTATAGATGACTTTGACAATTCACAAGGTAACATCACTGAATCTTCTATTATTGAGTTACCTCCTAATGATTTGAATTTTACAATTGCTATAAGGAAAGGTGTAAGATCTTGCACAAACCACCCCATCTACAACTTTGTTTCCTATAAAAATCTCTCACCAAGTTATAAAGCATTTATCAACAACCTTGATCAGATACAAGTTCCAAATTTCGTTCATGAAGCCTTTCAGGTACCTGAATGGAAGACAACTATTCTTGAAGAACTCAGTGCCTTAGAGAAAAACAAGACTTGGGAGATCACAGAACTACCACCAGGAAAACAAGCTGTTGGGTGCAAATGGATCTTTACAATCAAACACAAAGCAGATGACATTGTAGAAAGATTCAAAACTCGCCTTGTGGCTAAGAGATTCACTCAAACATATGAGGTTGACTATCAGGAGACTTTCGCACCTGTAGCAAAGCTCAACACTATTCGTGTTCTTCTCTCCTTAGTATCTAACTTGGATTGGCCTCTCTACCAATTAGATGTCAAGAATGCATTCCTCAATAGTGATCTCGAAGAAGAAGTTACATGGACATTCCTACTGGAATTGAATCTCCTGTTCCAACTAATAGAGTTTGCAAACTTAAGAAATCCTTATATGGATTGAAACAGTCTCCACGTGCCTGGTTCGATAGGTTCTCTAAAGTTATGAAGAGATATGGGTACAATCAATGCCAATCAGATCACACACTATTCGTCAAACACTTCTCCAATGACAAAATAGTTATCCTAATTGTGTACGTAGATGATATTGTTCTAATAGGTAATTCTACAATTGAGATGAATAAACTCAAAGAATTCCTTGCCAAGGAATTTGAGATCAAAGACTTGGGCAATCTCAAATATTTCCTAGGAATGGAAGTCGCACGAACAAAAAGGGGCATATCTATATCTCAAAGGAAATATGTACTTGATCTTCTCAAGGAAACTGGAATGATCGGGTGTAAACCGGTAGAAACTCCGATGGACTCTACAGTAAAACTCAGAATCAAATAAAATAGTACACTTGTGGACAAAGGCCGTTACCAACGATTAGTGGGAAAACTCATTTACCTATCCCACACTAGACCAGATATTGGTTTTTCAGTAAGTGTTGTAAGTCAATTTATGAACAGTCCTACTAAAGAACACATGGAAGCGGTCTATCGTATACTCATGTATCTCAAGATGACACCAGGAAAAGGATTACACTTCATTAAGAATCCTACCAAAAAAATTGAAGTCTTTGCATATGCTGATTGGGCAGGCTCTATAATGGATCACAGATCTACCACTGAGTATTATACCTTCGTATGGGGAAATCTTGTAACTTGGCGAAGTAAGAAACAATCAATAATCGCTCGAAATAGTACAGAAGCTGAATTTAGAGCTATGGCCCATGGGATTTGTGAAGGAATGTGGTTAAGAAGACTACTCAATGAACTAGATTTCACAACTCCTGAACCTATCAGCATGCATTGTGATAATCAAGCTGCAATAAGAATTGCAAAAAACCCAGTTCATCATGACCGAACCAAACATGTAGAAATTGATCGTCATTTCATTAAAGAGAAGTTAGATGGAAAAATTGTGGACCTACTATATATATCTACTCATCATCAAATTGCAGATATCCTTACCAAAGTATTACCTCGAACAAATTTTGAAAAACTGAGTTGCAAGTTAGGAATGATTAATATCTATTACCAAACTTGAGGGGGAGTGTAGATTTTCTGAGAATATTAGGCTGGAATAGTGTTGTATAGGCTGTGAATTTAGTGTAGAACAAGCTGAAATTTAGTTGTTGATACTAGTTATATTATTCTTAAATTAGTGGGAATTTATCTACCTTTTAGTCCTATTTATAGTGTTGTATATACATTTGAATTAATAAAAAAAAACAAGAATTCAATTTATAAAAACAAAAATAATATATATATATATAAAACAAATTATACAATATAAAATAAAATATTAAAATTATAACATCTTGATAAATAAAAAAATAAAAAACAAAGTCACTTAAAAAAAGATTATCAAAATATGCTATTATTATTCACTCTAAATGATCTAGAAACATATTAAATACTTCAACATTATAGCAATAAAGTTAAATCAATGTTGAAATTTAAATTATGTAAAAAGTTATAAGATAATGACATAAAATATTCAAATTTATATTTAAAATTGAGTTTAAGTTTAGTATTATAAATGTTTTGCTATAAATCTAATCTTAAAATTATTAAAATGTAGCTGCTCAAACTTATTAGGATTTAATTGAGATTCAAACTGGATCGGATAAGTCGAATCTTTCAGGCTTTGATCGGGCCGGGCTATATTTACTCTATTCATTTTTTATAGCAATAATGCCAGCAACGCAATATCCGGTTGATTTCATAGGAGCGACCAAATAAAAAATAAAAATTATAATAAATTTCTGAGTTAAAACTATAAATACCCTTTAACCAAGTTTTCAGAACAATTCATATTGGCAGTGGATTATTGGGTTTAATCCCAATTGTAAATATCGAGTTCGTCTTGTTGTTTTAGTGCCTTCGATTGAACACTTAAGCAGAAGGTGTTGCTCGTGAGCACATTCAACTCCAAAAATCATCAATGGGTCGCTCTCGTGTAAACTTCCAATCCGCCGATGAAGATCCCACCCAAAGGTCTTGTTTTAAAATTAAATATTTATTTTTCCCTTTTTAATTTTTCTGGAATTACTAATTGATTGGATTTTGCGTTTTGGGTGTTCGGCTATTTCTGTTCTGCTATGTGTTTATTCAGTGTAGTTGTTTAAACTTGTTTTGCAATTTCTCTCTGTGCTCAGTTAAATTTTCGGTTCGAGACATGCTAATTTAAAAATGTTATATTATTGTAGTAGTCAGGTAACATAAAAAGAAAATTCAGCTCTGAGCTATTACAATACTATTTCGTATCTCATATAAAGTCTCACATGAATTATGATAATGTTTGGCTGAAAGTTCTTGTTAATCCCAATTTTCATAGTCTATCTATGAGAAAAGTTTCAAACCTGTAATGTGTTTCCTGTCCCCTTTCTATCTGATATAATATAAATGCAAGGTTATGACTTGAATCGAATACCTTAGTGTTGATATTTTAATTTAAACTTGCAGACCCTGCCGTTCTTGTTCTGATTTAGGTCCTTTTGTTCAATATGTTCTTTATAATTAATAAATTCTGTGGCTTATCCGAATACCCAATTTGGATCATGCAGATCAAGGAGAAAGAAGCAGGCTTCCAGTGGAGAAAATAATTTAGAATCTGCATCTTCTGGTACTTTTCACATCATTGATTTAACTGCAATTCCACATTAGATCTGTCAAAGAGCATATTATGGAAGAATGGTCTTGTCTTCGTCCCAGTCTCTACCTTTTTCATTTGGAGATGCCCTTTGTCATAATCATATCCCATATGATACACTTCGATTTAGTTTTTGCTTGCATTTTGTTTTAGGATTCTAGAAGATCAGCTGATTTCCTCCAAAAATTTGGGAAAAGATAAGAAGAAGAAAATAAGCTGATTTGATGTTTGATTTTAGAGTCCACAAGTTGATTTCAGTGTATACAATTTTAAGTATTATTTTTGAATTTGGGTTAATGTAGGTAAGTTAAGGTTCTCTCTTAAATAGTGTATGCATATAAAATATGATGAGTGAGTGGACACCAGTAACTATGATTAAATTGCTGGAACAGTTAGTCCTTGAAATAAGTTAACGGGCACTCTCATATATTTATCAACTAGAAACATACGTTTGGCAGTAATGCTTTATTAGTATGATGTTTCAGTGTTATTCTATGATTGCATCACATCGATTGGTGCTGGCTGACTGTTCTTATAAGCTATACACCTTTGAACAAATAAGCATCAAAGAGGGTATTTTTTTCAATTGTTCTGCTTTAGTTTGAGGCTTTTCCATCTATCTTTTTGCCTACCCCTCTCTCTTTTTAATCATTGACTTACGTTTGAGTCAGGTCAAGGAACAAGTGAAGGGAAAAGAGCTTTGTACCACTGCAATTACTGCAACAAAGATATGACTGGGAAGATTCGAATCAAGTGTTTTATCTGCCCCGACTTTGATCTGTGCATAGAATGTTTTTCTGTTGGAGCTGAGGTGACACCTCATAAAAGCAATCATTCTTACAGGGTCATGGTTAGTAACACTGTTAAGAATAATTTATTTTCCTGTTATTGTAATAAATTTGTTAATTTTTTTAAAATATTAAATTTTCAAGGGATTTTCTTTGTTTTTGACAACTCTTCATCAGCTGAAAGCACCAGCATGTTTTCTGTTGTTCAAAAAAATTTATCACCTCAAAATGTTCCTTTTGGTTATCTATGTAGAATGTTCAACTATGAGAAAATAGCTGAAATGGTCCTGTAATTATTGGAAGTGCAACTTAATTAACTAATGATTGGCATGAGCCAAATTAGTACACTAATTATATTAAAACTCCAAACAAGTAAAAAACCCTAAAATGACATAATTTTTCATTGGCCTGGCACTTGTACAAATTATTGGAGGGGAAAATTATAATATCGAAAAAATGGAATTACAAATAATAATTTAAAAATCCTTTGATATTACTTGCCCGACTCATTATGCTTGACCAGGTAACCCTAACCTCCATGTTAAGAACATGCCACCTCCACGAAAACAGAACACTTCCACACGTCTGCTTCATGTTGTTGAGAATAGCTTCCAAAATGATTTTAAAAATAGAGCTGATAATGAAATTATTAAAAAAGAAAAAGAAAAAAGAGAGCTGGGGGGTTGGTGGGAATTGGTTGGGGGTGGTTTTAGAGGGAAAAATATAATTTTTTGATATAACAATAATCAAACGATCACGTGCCAAGAACATGGTCCAAGTATGACATTTTGTGTTATTTTCGACTTATTTGAAACTTTTACGAAGTTGTTGTACTTATATTGCTTAACCAAAAAGTAATTATGTAGCTGTATTTTTATTAAAACTACAGTACCTATTCTACATCAAACCCGTCCCACTATAGTTACATCCTTGAAGAACTCTGTTTTGAGCAGTTCCAATAATATCCAACTATGTTCCCATGTGAAGAAATATGATTAGCAAAACCTTTTCCTCTCCCAAAAAAAAAAGAAGGAAAAAATACCATGAAATATTTTGCTGTGTTTTGAACCAATCCATAACACTGTTATATGACTAGTAATCTACAGCCACATCGATCATACATTTATTTATTTTCACAAACAGGATAACTTGTCTTTTCCTCTTATCTGCCCTGACTGGAATGCAGATGATGAAATGTTGCTTCTGGAGGTATTTTGGTTTCTTTGGTAGTCTCTTAATTAGTATGTAGTTGCAGAGTCGTGTCATTTCTCATCCATTTTCTATTAGGGAATTGAAATGTATGGCTTGGGTAATTGGGCGGAAGTTGCTGAGCATGTGGGGACAAAGAGTAAAGAGCTATGTATAGAGCACTATACAAATGTGTATCTAAACTCCCCATATTTCCCCCTTCCGGTATGATAAACTCTAACCTTCAGACTGATTTTTCAAAATTTCTCAGTTTTTCTAAAAGTAATCAAACTGTGAAACGTCTTTGTTCAAGGATATGTCTCATGTTGTCGGGAAAAATAGGAAGGAACTTGTCGCGATGGCTAAAGGTCACAATGAGGACAAAAAAGGTTTGTGATAGTTTTAGCTTCTTTTAATAAATCTTTCCTAGTAGTACTATGTTTCTTGAATTTTCAATCATGAAACCCCCTTCATTTGTGTTCGTGAATGTCACAGGTTTTCCTACACTTGGAGAGCTTAATTTGAAGGAAGACTCCCAATTTTCTCCTTCAAGAGTCAAGTATGCTACTGTTGCCTCTAATAGATGCAAGATGTCAGATTCTTGGTTCATCATTCATCATTCTTATGTAAATTTTATTCGTTTACATATATACAGAGTTGAAGACATGCACAAAAGTGGCCTCTCTGCTCATTTACTATCAAGCTTAAATGCTGGTCAGATGATATATAATCTTCAGTTGCTGGCTTCTATTTTTCGAATATTATACATTATTAGATTGTCTTGTTTATGCTCTTATACTTTAGATGCAGAACCTGGGGTTCACTCTAGTGGGACAAATGCAACGCCTACAGCTGCTAACAATAAGCCATCAAATTTTAAAGATGGTCTGGGTTTTGTTAAAGTGGAAGGTGCATCATATAACTTCTCGTAGACATTTTTAATAATGTCTTTCTTCCCATTCCATTTTTTATGTCTTTTTTGTTGCACATCCATGCATGCAAAAATGAGAATGCATACAGAGACAAATACACGTTTATGCTCATTGGCATAGGAATTGGACTATTCCCCCGTCCCTCCCCCCTGCACCTCTTATGGTACTGTTTCTCTCTGTTTTGAAGAATTCGTACAAAACTCAATGGGAGTAGATCATTAGTTGGAAGATTTTGAAGGACGTTCCCTTTTCATATTTCAAACAAGTTTTGAACAGAATTTCAGACTTTTAGAATTCTTATAAAATCACACTAGTTAAAGATAGTGATTTTAAGTTTTCACTCAAATCTATGATTAAAGTAGTAGTTATTAGAGTTCCAAAAAAAAAGGTAGTAGTTATTGGACAATATCTTCTTCTCCTTTCCCCTCCGTTTGAATCCTTTTCTTTTCTTCCATAATTTGTTGCTGACTATACCAAAGTTGTCAACAAAATTGTTACTTAACCAGTTGTTTGACAGGAGCACTGACTGGACATAGTTTTCTTGTATAGTTTATGTCTATGGGCCTCGATGTGAATAACGGATAGTTAATGGGAAATAATGCATCTGTCCATCTGTCTGAAATATGTTTGTTATTTATAAATTGATGTGTATTTCCTGTTGCATCAGTTGCGTTGCGCATATTTGTGACCAACCAGATGCTTAAGACAGTGAACGATTCAAGTTTACTATGGCAATGATGAAAGCTAGATTTTTATAATGCACTTCTGTCATGTTAGTAGATTCCCAAATGGACAAGAGTCTTAAGGGGAAGAAGCAGCTAATATCAGGGAATGAGGGGCCATCTTTAGTTGAGCTGAGTGGTTATAACCCTAAACGACAGGAATTTGATCCTGAATATGATAATGATGCGGAGCAGTTATTGGCTGACATGGAATTCAAGGACACAGATAATGAGGACGAGCGCGAACTGAAGTTAAGAGTTCTTCGTATCTATTCAAAGAGGTAAGACATGATAAAAATTCATAATATATTTTTGATTATGCTTTCCATCTCTTGAACTTTTAAGGTAGCTGTAAGTGTAGATGAAGTTTGCCTCAATGTTTGAGGCTTGAACCAAGATTATTGAAGGCTTCTAATATACATGTATGTTCTATGTGGATTATCTGAAGTGCGGTGTATTGTATATGCTCACTGTAGTTGACTAAATGTTACAGGCTTGACGAGAGGAAGCGGAGGAAGCAGTTTATATTAGAAAGAAATTTATTATATCCAAATGCTTTTGAGAAGGATTTATCACCTGAGGAGAGTTCAATATGTCGGAGTTACGATGTCTTCATGCGTTTTCATTCTGAAGATGAACATGAAGAGTTGCTGAAGAGTGTCATCACAGAGCATCGAACACTTAAAAGAATTCAAGAATTGAAGGTATCATTCAAGTTTTTACTTTTTATTGGTCCTTCACATGGGCTTAGTTCTCTCTAAATTTTTCGCGGATCAACATGCAGAGCCTACTGGACTTGACTGTTTCCATCTTAAATTGGGTTTTACTAATTTATTACACAATGCTATCATTAGGAAGCCAGAGCTGCTGGTTGTCGAACATCAGCAGAGGCAGATAGATATCATCAACAGAAAAGGAAAAGGGAAGCTGAAGAAAATGCTCGGAGAGGGAAGGAAGTTGTTCAGATGCCTCCAAGCAATCAAGGAGGTCCAAATGTGTTCTTGCCCTCTCCCTCCATCGAAAATGACTCAAATTCTAGACAGGCTACTCCAAGCTCTGCCAATGATATGGATATAATGGGATTTAATGGTGCAGATCTACTGTCTGAAGCTGTAAGTTACCAATTCTTCCTCTATCATTTAATGCTAGTTGTTACTAATTACATATCCTTAAGGTTTCTAGGAACCTATAAAACATCTATAAGCTATGCTTAAAACCATATCATGAAATTCATCTTATTGCTAAGTGGATATTTCTGGTTAAAAATGAATTCAACTGATGATTCCATACTTCAAATGAGATAAAGATCCAACCGTTGGTTTGTATATTATCGATTCCTAAATGAATTTTCTCTCTTAATGGTGCTATTTAATTCCTTGGCAGGAAAAACATCTATGCAGTGAGATCAGGTTACCCCCGTCTGCATATCTCAAGATGCAAGAGGTTATGTCAGTTGAAATCTTGAACGGCAATGTTACTAGAAAATCTGATGCCCATCATATGTTCAAGATTGAACCTGGTAAAGTTGACCGTGTTTATGACATGCTCGTCAAGAAGGGGATTGTGGCAGCCATGTAGCCTATAATTTATCATGTTCATGCACCTTTGTTGTACATCATTCTTGTTTTATTTTGCTCCAAAAGGGTCAAAAAACAGCTCCTGTCCATTTATTATTGGCAGTAGGAAAAATCTATTTATCACAAGTTTGTGATAAATTATAACTGATGTGGTAAAGTACTATTGATAAGTACAATTGGACATATATAATTATATTCAATAAAAAACTATCACGTCAGTTATGATTGTAATATATAGAAGTGTTCCGTATGAAAATTTGAATCAAATTTTAACTATTCATTATTTATACTCGACAATCATGGAATGACATTCTAAACAATATTTCCTAGTGTTTTTTTCCCCTTACATTTTGTTTTTGTTTTGTTTTATTATTCATATAAAGCTTCAATTAAAAACCTTTTATAGATCAAATGGTGCATGATATAGTTCAAACTCGTGATTGTATTTTTATAACATCCGATCACTGCTAATGTGACTTGAACCCAAGATCTCTTTTTGGTTCCAAAGGAGACTTATTCATATTGCTCAAAGGTAAACGCTTAGTGTTTGTTATATTTAGATGATATGTAAAACCTGTCTGTTATAACCCAACTCTACTATCTCAGTTTAAAAAACTAAAATTAGTAACAATCTATCATGTCACTGTCGTAGTTAAATTTGCAAGTTTTTGAACCTGAAACGCCCAAACCTATCTGATCTTCCTGTACACCTCCAGCCAATTATTTTGATGTCTGAAAACTATGCTAAAACCATTGTTTTTATTTACAACCACAAGTACCATTGGATTTCAGGATCCATCATCAAGATTAAAATTACTTCATTGCAGCACTCGCAGAATCAGCACTTGGTAAACGACTCATGAAGATCTCGCTTGGTTTGCATTTCTTATCAAAATGGTATAGACCATCAGGAGTAGAATTGTTTTCTTTGCCATCATTATCATCAGTACAACTAGATTGGTTAATTCCATCAATACAATTAGTATGAGGTTGATTGCTTGAACTGGACATTTTTATATTTTCTAGAAGCTCAACAGCTGCAACTAATTCAGGCAATCCTCATCGACCTTCTTCAATTCGTGTTTATGTATCCAAGGAACTTGAACCTAAATGCCTCTGCTGTAGATGAGGAAGTTGAGTGTTTCGTGCCAGAACTAACATTTTCTCAGTTATACATCAAAGTATGTTAGGTTTGGCCTTTTTGTCAGCCCACCTACTCTCCACCCAATCCTTAGAAGCCCTAATATTTTCTTTCTTAAGTGTCAGAACCCTCCTTCACCTGAAAGTCACATAGAAAGAAGCATCATGCACACGATATATAACTCACAAACCCAGACAAAATACCAAGTCGTTTAAGCTATGCATTCCATGAAAGATACAAACAAAATCATTAGAACCATATGAACGAATTTCCATATTAGGACTTACCAGGTAAATAAACTTGCAGATTATTAGTTCCAGAAGTTCCAACTCCAGTGACAATACCTACCCGCCAGCCGTCCACTGCTGTCCCTACATCAAATGAACAATTAGTACAATCCTCTGGAGGGCGTGGCCAGATTGTCGACCGGCCTGAGCATCTCATGTGCAGTTTATCGGGGGCAGCAACTCTAAAAGCAGGGTTCCATTCCTACATATCATCAACAAAGCATTGATTGATTTATTTTGGGGCATGACAACAAAATTTAATTCAATTTGTTCCATGTTAAGGACAGTGAGAATCAAAAATTTCCACTCAGGAGCATATTCATACCTCCAAATTCTCAGATCCTTCTACATCTTCCATGTCATCATATTGGACTTTCAAACGTTTCTGCGATACCTGCAAGACCTTACACCTGAACCAGCAACCTCGTAGGCCACTATTTTGACAGAGAATCTCTATTCTCTCATCAACCTTAAAAGAGGTGGAACATTGAGGGTCAGGTCCAACAATCTTAACGCCCATTTCTTTCCTAGATACCCTTAACTTCAACTTTGGGTATGTTGGTTTGCACTTCATCACCTGATTCTCATAGGGAGAGTTTCTAGCACTAGAATGACAATTTTCTAGTCCTTGATAATCATTGTGGCTCTTCCTCTTAGAACCTATCCTGACCGGATCATTATGAGTAAATTCCTCATCATCTTCCCTGCACAACTTGGAGGCAACATGGTCATCTAAGGAAGAGAGAATAAGCCTGATTGAAGTACCCTTGCAGTTTACCAAGGGAAAATAGTCTAAGCTTATGGTTTTTGAACTGTCTAATTAAAGCACATATGGACTCCACGGATGAATCAAGAGGATAACACATAAATTTCTCATAACGATTAGGAGTCAAAACTGTTTCCGGTCCATTGATGCCTTCAGCACTAATAACTTGAACATGAGGTGAATGAAAACTTCCCTGGGGTGTGGATTTAGCTGAGGGATTGCCCTCTTCACTTCCTGATTGTGGTGAAACCACCTCACTTTCACTTTTTTCTGCCATTTCTTGTCTTCATACATATCTTCCAAGTAACCAAGGAAGTGCTCATCTTCTAAGGCCATTATAAAAACAAAGGAATGGACCTGAAATTCCCAGAAATTAATAACCAAATTTACAAAAAAGCTTTGAATGTAGAATAAAGTGTAGTAGCTGCGCCACATATGAAGGGACAACCAGCACCAGATGAAAAGCAAAATATTGACAAAAATGGGAAATAGGTGTGCTTACAGTTATTGTAGTTCCGTTCCAGCAAAAAGTTGGGTAATGCTTGAGCTATTTGACACAAATGCAAGCATCACCAACGCATTCAATTCCTGAATATTGAACTTTAAATTTTCTTGCTACCTGAATGGAGGAAGAAATAGAATTTTGATGAACAATATAGGAACAAGAAGACCAAAGTTTTTTTTTTTTTTTTGGGATCTAGTAAGACCAAATTTAAACACTCAGTATATACCATCTGATATGGCAAGAAAGTTTGACGAGTACTGAATTCAGTCATCGGTGGAGTTTGTCTTGGTTCATTCATTGGTGGATCTATATCTGAAAAGCATGCTGTTAAATAACGGAAATATCAAAAGCACCAAAACTATGGACAAATTAAGTACATGCTAAGCAAGCAGCATCGACGTACGTTTACAATCTTAGCTCGCAAAAACTTATAATAAAGGACATATTGCACACAACCCATTTAATTTGATTTTTATTAGGGATTCAAGGAAGATCTCATAATAACAACATAATAACACATTTATATATTAATAATAATAAGTGTTATCGATACAAACGTATAACAAACGCTTCAAATATTACTGAGAGATTGATATAAAATACTCTTATCATAATACAACATTTTAGACTAATAAACGTGCAAATAACAAATATAGATGTTTACTTCATTTCGTGGCTTTGCAAGGTACATAGTAAAAGATCACGTTTAGAGAATGCAAAGAAAGACTTCAAAAGGGCTTAACATCTAGCTATCTTATAGAAAAATCAAAACAGCAACAATCGTGAATGTGGCAAATGAAAGTTTGTATAGACAAACGGAGAGGCCTTACTCAAAATAGTGACGGTGGTAATATAACCACATAAAAAAAGAAAAAAAGAAACGTGAGTAATACTATCGTCATAAAAGGGAAAAAGTATAAGAAACAATTCATGTTACAAAGAGAGGAAAAAAAAACTACTAGAAAAATGTCTTATGTAATTTCTTATTGTTGTTAAAAAAAAAAATCTTTGAATACAGATATATAAACTAGAGTTGTGCCTCTACGTGCAAAGAAGCCAAATGGCTGCCTATGTTGGCTTGATTTGAGTTAGTTTCAATAGAAATATGAAAAATATGAAGCCAGTATTCTAGTAACATCTTCAATAAGGCATAACTTCATTCAGTGAACAACACAAATAATCACGTTCATGGGAGGTACATACTTACGTTTCTTATCATACATAGAATTCCATAAAAAAATGTATAACAATATTTAGGGCCTAACTATTAATCCAACTTTATGGTGTATGGATAATGATAGCTTTTCTATTTAATTTATGCCTAAGAAATGTAACAAGTCTGCCCATAAAATTGCTAAGGTTGCAATTTCTCTAACTGAATCTCTCTCTTGGTTTGATGTAGAGCCGATTTGGCTTTCCGGGTATATTTATTTGGATGCAAAATAAAAAAAAAAATACACGAGTTTCAAAAAATCGTATTTTGTATATATTATTTATAACTATCATATTTAATATTACATTCACGTATTTAATAACACATATTCACGGACTTTAAATTAAAAATATATTTATCATATTTAATATTATACTCACGTATTTAATAACACATATTCACAAAAATTTAAATTATTTTTAATACTAAAATATTTATTTATATTCCAATAAACTTATAAAGTTAGTAATTAATTTTTTCTTTAATGTAATTCAATTGCTTTGGGTAATTAAGCTCATTAAAAGAATTAACACTAATTAATGTTACTAAGTTATAACTATCACCTATGTTTGAGAGACTTTAGGAGGGTTACAGCTTATTAGGATCCAAAGATCTCAAATGATGTCCACAAACCTTATATTTATAAAGCATCTTAGGTACACATGGCAATATTCTATTGATGAAGTACAAAAATTAGGGCTTTAATCGAACTGTGTTCAATGGATCGAACAAGTGTTGACAAAGCCGTACATGGGCTTAACTATTTATGTACTAAACGAGGCACCCCTATCCTAATACCAAACATCCTCTCTCTCTCTCTCTCTCTATATATATATATATATATACATTAGTTGCTCGGTCTTGAAAGATAAGCCGAAAAACTATGAACTTGAAATCTATGGACAAGATATATATGTTGATTGGAGCATAAGGAATCAAAAGAAGGTAGGCTGCTATTAGTCTATGCCATCAGAGGTATCATTCGGCATATAGAAGAAAACAACCCATTAGGTGATTTGATGAGTGGTATTCAGCGAAAATATATCCATTCTTTTATCCACTGTTACTTGGCAAGGTTAAAGAATAGGATTTCAATTTAAATTATATTTCTCTGTCCTTGAGCATGCAAATAAAATACCCTTTTATATTAATATGAGATGAATTAATTCTCCACACTCTTAATATTTTTATTCACTATGTTTCATATTTTTAACTCCTTGATTATGTTATTACAAGTATAGATAAAATAATTTTATATAATCATAATTATTTGATTTAATTATCAAAATTTTAAAAAATATTTTTATTGAATTTATATTTAATTTATTTAAAATATATTTTGAATTTTTTAACTAAAATTTTTTTGTTATTAAAATTCACCTACAACACACACAAACACTTGTATTTTTTTATATTAATTTTATTTATAAGTTAAATTGTGAATGTATTTGATTTGTGATGAAGTTAATATCTTGATAGCATAATATTGAATTAAAAATAACATATTTATCTTTTTTAGTTTTATTAGATCCATTTTAGAACGAATAAATCATTTAATCTATTCATTTAAATTGAAAACTCAAATATTTAATTAATTCAAAGTTGATTTAATGAGTTAAAGAATTTAAAAAATTCAACTTATGATTTGAAATGAGACGAAGTAGCTCAACCATCTCTACTGAAAAACTCATAGAACAAAATATCGTTGTAAAAAAATATTTACCAAAATGCCACTATGAACAAGCTGACTCACAACTCAAACTCTGGATAGCAAGCCCTTTACATTCAACCCAAGCCAACTGAGCTATATTGCGATCGATCTATTCAATGATCTTTTGCCTATAACATTTACCAAACTATTGCAATATAATGAAACTTGGAAACCCAATGAGACAATGAAATTAAATATAAGAGAACATATTTAATATTAATTTGTTTGATTACCCGTTAATATTGGATGATTACAATACAATATAGTGAGTTAATTATTAGTAGCAAGAAACAGAGGTAACAGAGAGTGGATAAAGATAGGTACTGGCATACTGGAAAGATAGAGTTTGACCAGGAGCAAGAGGCAACCCATCATTGACAAGGCAGTCATCATAATAGATTCGCCTAAAGACAGTAGGATTGACCAAATGATCCGAGCTAAACCATCCACAGCTCACATGTATGTTGGAAATGCTACAACCTGAGGCACATGTGTTGAGGATTTGAACACTGTATGTAGGAATCCCATTTGGTAGCGGAGCTGTTTGACCTTGATATATTACAATGTCTTCCTTTGAACATGTTGTGCCTATTCTATTCATATCCCTTCCATCTGTATTCATTCGATATTGTTCAAAATTAAATATATATGTTAACTTATATTTAATAACATATTAATATATATATATATATATATATATTAATGTATATTTATTTACTTTAGATATATCTAGTTTACTTGTAATTCTTATATAAAGACATAATGTATATTCATTTAATTACAGAATAGAATACAATTATTAAGTATTTCTAACATGGTATCAAAGCCACTATTCTTGTTTTTCTAACAGTTTTGTCTTTCTAACAGTTTTGTCTTTTCTGATGTTATTTAACCCTTATAGTTTCTACTGTCACAATAGCCAATGTAATTATTCATCGTTGAACCTCCGACGTCTTTCAGCCGTTATCTTTAGGTTCTGGAACTACAGTCGTCGTTGTTAAGGAGTTCCGCACCATATAAACCACTGCAATCACCGCCGCCGCCGTGCATATTGCTCCGAAATTTTTTCTGCATATACCACTGTGATCGGCTCGACAGGATCTACACAACCGTGGAAGTATCGAAACCATCAGACACCGCACGCTCCCTCACGCACCGCACAAACGATCTACACGTCCTTTCACGCACCGCCGCTAAAAATATCCACCGCCGTGAATCTCAACCCGAAAACCTATCTGTAGATACCACTATGATCGCCGCGACCCGATCTACATAACCGTGGGTGTATCACAGTCATAAGCCACCGCATGCGCCCGAACGCGTCGACAACATCATCGCGCGTGCATCTGACGCGCCAAGCACGCCGCAACTCTACTCGTGATGTCATCAGTAACTTCCCTAGGGCTGACGTCAGCATTGCATTCAACTGACGTCATCATCGCCCACACAACTGTTGACCGTGCTGACTGTTGACTGTGATTTCACAATATAGGTCCACCCTACCCAATTTTTCGCGTAGATCTCATTTTTGTAGTCCGTTTTTGCATATTGTGTTTCCAAATGGATATAAAGGATGCTTTTATTTCTTGTCCTATCAATACTATATTGGAGGGGACTAAGAGTTACTTGTCATGGTCTCAAGCTATGGGCAGTTTTCTTAAAGGTCGTATGCTCTGACATTATTGTACTGGTGTAATTACCATTCCTGTTAAAGAAGCAAGTGAAGAAGATGCTACTTTCCTTCGTCGCATGACTGAATGGGATAGTCACAACCACATGATCCTCACATGGATTCGGAATACTTCTATTCCCTCCATCTCTAATCTGTTGGGCAGCTTTGATGATGCCAAATTAGCATGGGATATGTTGGCCAAAAGGTACTCCACTACTCACAGATCCATGAAATATTAGCTAATAGTTGAATTGTATCGACTTCAACAAGAACCAGGGCAATCTATCAATGACTACTTTGATCAACTTCGCTTCCTTTGGGACCAAATTGACCTTTGTGATCCAGTTTGGGCATGCTCAATAGATGCTCAGCAATATGCTACAGTTAGGGATGAATTTCGTCTCTATGAGTTCTTGATGTCACTCCACAAGGACTTTGAGCCCATCCGAGGTCAGCTTCTTAATCGTAGTCCTCCTCCCTCTCTTGATACTGTTGTAAATGAGTTGGTTAGAGAAGAAGCTCGACTTGCAACCCTTCAGGCCAAGAATATGCTCAATGTTTTGGCTATTACTCCTCCTTCTCCTACCATTGAGCAACATCAGCAATCAGGTGATTCCTCTGGCTTTTACAATCGTCGTAGGTAGAGCAACAAAAGGTTCTGCAATTTTTGCAAGCGTCATGGCCACACCATTGAGACTTGTTACCGTCGTAACAAATCTACTACTATTGTTGCTAATACTAAGCCTACTTCGTTGATGCCTTCTAGTTCAGTAGACTCCCAATCTTCTGAATCCACTATCAACCTCTCCTCCATTGAACTACAGAAGATCATAACTCAGGCTGTTCAAATGGCTGGTAATGCATCTCTTTCCACTACTCTCTTAGTTTTGCCTGGTAAGTCTCAAACTTGGCTTTTTGACTCTGCATGTTGCAATCATATGACACCTCACTCATCTTTATTCTCCAAACTTGACCCTACACCACATCCCCTTAATATTCATATAGCTTATGGTTCCACCATTCATGGGAATAGTCTAAGTTTTGTTTCGACCTCTACCCTCTCTATTCCTGGGGTTTTCCATGTACCTGACCTATCCTATAATTTATGCTCTGTGGGACAATTAGCTGAACTAGGATATCGCCTTATTTTTGACTATTTTGGGTATATTGTGTAGGATCCGAGGACGAGGCAAGAGCTTGGGACCGGTCCTAGGGTCGGGCGTATGTTTCCCGTAAACAATCTTCATCTTCCACTTGTTGCTGCTATAACTGCTGCAGTTTCTTCCTTACCTTCTCTCGCACTTTGGCATTCTCGTCTTGGTCATGCCCCATCCACTCGGGTACAACAGTTAGCTTTTAAAGCTCTATTGGGTTCTATGTCCAAAGATAATTTTGATTGTACTTCATATCAGTTAGGAAAACAGCCAACTTTACCTTTCAATAATAGTAAATCTATCTCTAATAGTATTTTTGAGTTAATTTATTCTGATGTTTGGGGACCTTCTCCTGTTACTAGTATTGGTGGATCTCGATATTTTGTTGTTTTTATTGATGCTTATTCTCATTATAGTTGGATCTTTCTAATGAAATCTCGTTCTGAAATCTTATCAATATACAGTAACTTTGCAAAAATGGTTGAAACACAATTCTCCAAACATATCAAAACTTTTCGATCTGATAATGCTCTTGAATATACTCAAAATGCTTTTCAAACTATGTTACACTCCTATGGCACTATACATCATCTAACCTGTCCAGGAACCTCTCAACAAAATGGTCGAGCCGAAAGAAAACTTCGTCATATTCTTGACACTGTTCGTGCTCTTCTTCTTTCTGCCAAAGTTCCTGCCCCATTTTGGGGTGAAGCTGCTCTTCATGCTGTTTATGCCATTGATCGCATTCCAAGCACTGTCATTCATAATCTGACTCCGTATGAACACCTTTTTGGATCATCTCTGGACTATCATTACCTTCGTTCATTCGGATCTGTTTGTTTCGTTCTTCTTCAACCTCATGAACATAACAAACTTGAGCCTCGATCTAGACTTTGTTGTTTTCTTGGTTATGGTGAAACTCAAAAAGGGTATCGATGCTATGATCCTGTCTCACATCGTCTTCGTGTTTCCCGTAATGTTGTCTTTTGGGAACACCGCTTATTTGTTGAACTTTCTCACTTTCGTTCTTCCTTAACTAATTCAAATGTTTTAGAAATCTTTCCAAATGAGTCTCCTGATCCATCTAAAGATACTCCTAATCCACCTATGGACTTCACTATTCAATCTTATCCTAGACAGGTTGTAGAAGAACATGTTGATAATGAGCTACCCCACCTTGAACATAGGTCCCCTACTCTTGCTCCGCCTGAAGATCCTCCATAAGACATTCCACCTCGCCACTCAACCCGGGTAAGATCCATTCCTACACATTTACTTGACTATCATTGTTACACTTCCCTTGCTACACTCCATGAGCCTCACACCTATCGTGAGGCATCTACTAACCCTTTTTGGCAGATTGCAATGAAAGAAGAGATTGATGCATTAATCAAAAACCATACCTGGGATCTGGTTACTCTCCCTCATGGTAAGTCTGTGGTTAGTAGTAAGTGGATCTATAAGATCAAGACTTGCTCTGATGGGTCTATAGATCGCTACAAGGCTCATCTTGTAGCAAAAGGTTTTACACAAGAGTATGGGATTGATTATGAAGAGACTTTTGCTCCAGTTGCCCGTATTTCCTCTGTTCGTACCCTCTTAGCTGTTGCCACTGCTAGTAAATGGGATCTTTTTTAGATGGATGTCAAAAATGCATTCCTTAATGAGGATCTACATGAAGAAGTCTAAATGCAACCTCCTCCTCGTCTTTCTGTTGAAACAAATAAGATTTGTCGCCTTCGACGAGCACTTTATGGCCTTAAACAAGCTCCACGAGCATGGTTTGCCAAGTTCAACTCCACCATCCTTCGCTTGGGTTACACTGCCAGTCCTTATGATTCTGCCTTATTTCTTCGTCGTAATGATAAAGGTACCATTTTGCTTCTCCTATATGTGGATGATATGATCATAACTGGTAATGACCTCAGTGATATTCAAGAACTCAAGGATTTTCTTAGTCAATAGTTTGAGATGAAAGACCTTGGACATCAGCTACTTCTTGGGTCTTGGGATCACTCGTTCCACATATGGTCTTTATATTACTCAAGCTAAGTATGCATCTGACCTCTTATCTCAAGCTGGACTCATTGACAGCAAGACTGTTGACACTCCAGTTGAACTTAATGCGCATCTCACACCATCGGAGGGGAAACCATTATCTAATCCCTCTCTTTACAGACGATTGGTTGGTAGCCTAGTTTATCTTACAGTTACTCGTCCAGACATTTCTTATGATGTTCATCAGGTGAGCCAATATCTATCTACTCCACGATCAACTCACTATTTTGATGTTCTACGTATTCTACGATACTTGAAAGGCACTATCTTCCATGGCCTTTTATACTCAGTTGATTCTCCTTTAGTACTTCGTGCATTCTATGATGCTGATTGGGCAGGAGATCCCACTGATCGCAGGTCCACTACAGGTTATTGCTTTCTCCTTGGTTCTTCTTTGATTTCTTGGCGAAGTAAGAAACAAACCTTCGTGGCCCACTCCAAGATCGGCGAATATCGTGCTCTTGCTGATACCACATCTGAGCTTCTTTGGCTACGATGGCTTCTTAAGGATTTGGGTGTGTCCATATCCTCTGCTACTCCTCTTTATTGTGATAATCAGAGTGCAATTCATATTGCTCACAACGATGTCTTCTATGAACGGACTAAACACATCGAGATTGATTGTCACTTTATTCGCTCTCATCTTATCCATGGTGCTCTCAAGCTTTTTTACGTTTCCGCCAATGATCAACTTGCAGATATCTTCACTAAGACACTTTCCAAAGGATGCACTCGTAATTTGGTTGACAACCTCAAGTTGGTCTCACATCCACCATGAGTTTAAGGAGGGTTGTTAATGTATATCTAGTAACATATTAATATATATATATATCTAATGTATATCTATTTACTTTAGTGATATCTACATTTAGTTACTTTAGATATATCTAATTTACTTGTAATTCCAATATAAAGACACCATGTATATTCATTTAATTACAGAATAGAATACAATCATTAAGTATTTCTAAGTGATTTGTTTTTTAAAAAATTAATTTAAAAAATGTTTCTAAAAAGAAAGAAAGAATTCTTAAAGAAGCATATTATTTTTAAATTTTTTTAAAATATATTTTATATTTATAAAATTTTATAATTATATAAAATAAATATCGATGAAACATAATATTTTTATAAATAAATAAATAAATATTTTAGTTATGAAAATTCAAATACAGGACACATAAATTATTATAATAATTCTTATACTAATAATATAAATAATTTAATTATATTTAAAATTTAAATTTATTAAATTTAATTACGTAATAAATAAATATATTTTAAATTTTATAGGTATTTAAATTATTAAAGATATAATTTTCCATAATTTATTTATTTATGAGAAATCCGCTACCCATAAAACAAAATCCCAAATCTTCCATGGAAAAACACCTCATCACTCACGATATTTAAATGAGAGATAAGTCTACCTCTCTGCTCCCACCCGGCTCATTTACATACCTAGGGGAAAGGAACCATTTATATTCATTTGTTTACTTTTTTTTAAATATGATTTAAAGTAAATAAGGGTCCTACAAAATTGTAAGTCATTATTTACACATTCCCTCTTGATATTGATTCTTATATTTTCTAAATTTACGATATATAATTATAAAATTAATTTTTAAATTTATAAGATATAATTATAAAACTAATTTTTATTTTATACTTTCATTATTATTTTTAAAATGATATTTAATAAATTAATATTTTTATTGAAAATTTTTACATTCTTTTAATAACTACAAAAAAACAAAAAATTAATTTTATACAATCTTTTCTATCTAATATGAATGGTGTTTATTTTCATTTCGACATTAACAAGTATAAATTTATTTAAATTTTAAATTTTAAATCTATAACATTCAATAATTTTGATCATATTATTATAAAATAATATATATAACATTTTTTTTAATTAAAAATAATTGTGTATATAATAACGATACTATAAGTTAATAGTAAATTTATTTTAACACGTGGATCGGTAATACATATGTTTTTATTTTTTATTTTGTATCAGCCATTCTCCAATTTGCATGTAGTTTATTGGTTCTGCAGAAGGCTGGTGAGACATTCATGCAGACCTAGGAAAAGTTGCAATGGCAGAGATAGAAAAAAAAAAAGTAAAAGAGCAACCAAAAAAAAAAAAGGAAAAAAAGAAAAGAAAATGGAATTCAAGCACCAATAGCTGAGACTTAAGAGCTGTAATGGTGGGTGTATGTATATATATGAAGGAGAGGAATTAGTTCTATACCAGCGGATTGCAGTAGCTTCCGGCCAAAGACAATATTGGTGCTATTTTCCTTGGAAAAGACAAGTCTTTTAATGCCTCCAGCTTCTTCCTCAACATCATCTCTCAATTTAAATGACTCCACTGCATCACATTCATACCAAACTCATCAAATAATTTTCTTAATTACATTCTCATAATTTCAAACTTAAAGAGAAAAAAAAGTTCCATTAAATGAATACAAGTAGCACAGTTTCATTAAGAAAGAAAGAAAGAAAAAACACTCAATTCATTAAAAACCAGTATAAATAAAACTATCCTTAAATATTTAATAATAGAATTCATATTTCAAGGTATTATACAGGAGCTCTCCCATTTTATACATGAGTCAAAAGTTCCCTTAAAACTATGTATGAAATCAATATGGTACCTAAAAGAGAGACTTCTCCTAAATATTTTACTTTAATAAATTAATAAGAAGCTGTTTTTCTTCTAATATTGTTCTGCATCAATGGTACAGAACTTTAGATTAACAAATTAATTGTAGGAATGTTAACTAAAAAAAAGAAAGAACAAGATATCAAAGTACGTACATTAGAAAATGTCAAAGCCAGCAGACCAACTAGCTAGTTAGTTTATGAAAAAACAAATGAAGTAATCAGTTTATTTAAACATGGGGCACGTTCAGGATACCAATGAATCGAATCAATCATGTTAACCAATAAATATAAAATAATTTGATTTAATATTAGAGATGTTAACTCAATGATAAAATATAACTGATTAGATTTAATGGTTAATATCATTTAGCTACGTATTTACACTCATTAAAAGCTTTTCTTGTTTATGTGAGAGATAGCTAGATGATGACAGTTCACAAAGGACGAAATTCAGGATTAGTACCAAAGAAGAAAGTAACTAGCATGAAGCCTATGGACACTGTGTAAAGCACACCAGCTGCTCTGATCATCACGACCCGGCTTCCTTGTTATGATATATCTGTACATGATATATATGTAGGCCATACATAACAACAAACGAATTAAAAAGCCAATATTAAGTCAACTATTTATGAAAACAAAACAAGAAAAAAAAAAATATATATATATATATATATAAATTGACAGACCTTAATACTGAGAGTACTGATCTTAATTGGAATGTGAAGTTAGTGGAAGAAGATATAATAAATGGAGACAAACAGCATATATATATGTTTCCAATTTTTTTGTATCTAAAAAACAGTACGTAAGTGCAAATTAGATATCTAGTTATTTATAATCCAGCTTTTGATCTCAGAATTAGAACTGGACATTAGTATGCATATATTTACAGAAATGCCATCACAGTAACTTTTTTCCATCTTTTAACCCTTAAGTTTATTTTTTTATTAAATAAATAAAATATTTTACAAACCAATCTTAAAATAATTACGTTGGTAACTTTTTTTTTCTTGTGACATCGCAATAACTTGTGCATGAAAAATATAATTATTGAATAATGACTTTTGACTTGCTGATCATATGGCTTTATATAACTGAGAGGGGTTGGCATGACTCTTAAAGTGCTACATAAAGCCTCTAGTCCCGCCCTTAAACCCCGAAAAGAAGGACTAAGAGATCCAACAATTAAACGAAAATAGATCTAGGAAAAATTAATTAAAGTAGTTGATTTGCATAAAGATTAACTCTGAACTATACATGATATTTGTTACACGTGCGTGAATTAATTATGAGCCATGTTATATATACATATACGCGCCTTAGTTGCATCAAAAATAAAATTACTATGTATATTTTAGGTGTGTTAAAAAATTGAACTAAATCGAATTAAATTAAAAATTAGATCAGATCGAACATATTTGAACAGTTTTATAAATCAAACTGTCTAATTTGATTTGTATTAACTAAAACAGTTTTTCAAACTATTCGATCCGATTATATTAATTTTTAAACTGATCAGAATGGTTTTAATAATATATTAAACTTCTCATGTCACTTCTTATAAAACGTTAATTGAATTTTTCATATTTTAATTAAAGATATATCATTAATTGTATCATATTTATGTATTATTAATCAGATCAAACTATTAAAATCTGTTAATTAAATCGGATCAAATCGTTTAGTTATAATATTTTTAATAATCAAATGGTCCAATCTGATTTGGTTTGAACAATATGAACGATCTGATTTAATTAATTTTTTTTATTCAAAATCCAATTGAATCATATTCGGTTTGTTAAATTTTTTTGAAGTTTGATTATAGGAAAACTTTAAAAGGTAGCTAAAAAGTTAAGATTATATATGATGATAGTAAGGAGAGCAAGACATTTGTAGGTAGGTTAATTATATATAATATTAAAAATTTATTGAAGAGAGAGGAATCAGTTATCCCCTAGCTTAAGACTATACCTAGGTTACTTGCAAGGCATATTGTATAAAATTTGACCTCATTAATAGTTGATCATATCTTAGGTTTTTTTATAATAATTACCCTTATTTATAAATCAAACACTAATTGATGTAGTTTGAAGCGCGACTTGAAATAAAAACATAGTTGTTTCATTGGAAGTTTCAGTTGAATTCCTGTCCTAATAGAGTGTGACTTGAGTCCAACATAGCTTTGGGAAGCCATACGAGTTTGAAAAAGAGAAGGAAAAAAAAAGGCGCTTTGAAGCGAGGAGAAAAGCAGGAAATTATGGAGGGCAAGAGGGTCAGATCAAAACGACATCGTTGAGTTCTCTAAACCGTGTGGACCGTGTGATCATTCGACTACTTTCTTCCTCTTCCCAAGGTGATCATCAAACTAGTCCCAAAAGACTCCTATAAAGCTAATTAACTCATCAATTACTGGGCACCTTATAGCTAAACTTGACGTGCGCGCCGGTGAGCGTTTGAATTAAGTGAATTTCCGTCCACAAGTAAACGAGGGTAAAAATGAAAGCGGGGTCAACTGACAATGTGGGGAAAGACAAAGAATGCAGAAATAGAGGGCCGAGCCTTTAATACGATACAAAAAGGCCGCCAAAATCAGGGGATGCCGGCTTTATGTTAAGCGCCGTAAATTACTGAGTTATGCCCTGAGACTGAGCTTATTGTCACTAGCTCTAACACATTCACTACAACGGTTAAACAAATTTTTAATAGCAATGACTGTTTTGTTTATGTTGCCGTATTAAACACACTAATTTAAGACACAAATATATAAGATATCAAAAGAATTAGTTAAATTTTCTTAATGTCACATCAAATCAAAGTACAATACAGTATGTATATATCCTTGTGATGTATATATAGATATCAGTAATTGCCTAGGACCGCATGTACGTTCCAGTGCCAGGGCAGCATTTACGGCGGACAATGTACCAATCCTTTTTATTTTGTGCAGTAGTAGTGGAAGTGATAAGATTAGTGTAGGGTTGTTGCAATTTTGAAGTGTGTGTTGTGCGTGCATGCATGTGCCCCCTCTTTACCCACACTTATTCAATATGTCTGCTTGGGGCCCAAATTTGGGACTACAATGCTCTTATGATTTAATGCTTTCTTAGTGTTGGAATTTGACGAAGTTATAATATATATTGAATAAATATTCAGAAAAATCTCCAATAAAAATATATAAATTTGTGTTTGGAATGTGATATTGATACAACTTAAATTATTTTTGTAATAATAATAATTTATTAATAATAACTTTATTCAATAATAATGATACGTGTAATAAATAACTTGAATAAAATAAACTTTTCATATAATTTTTTATGAAATTAGCATAAATATTTGTAATAACATCATTACACTCTGTATTTATATATATGACATCTAGTACTAGAGAAATAATAAAATCATTTAATTTTGCTCACACTTTTGCATCATGTTTTTTACATCTTGGCATGTGTTGTTTTAAAAATTTGATAAATAATTCAATTTTTAGATAATATTAACACGTAATAAATTCTAAATAACGTGAGTATAAAATTAATAAAAATTTATATATTTATAATATTTTTTAATATTATACCAATTTCAAATATAAGACAAGTTAAACAGATTATCTTCAATTAAATTGGTTTACAATTCTCCTCAACCTCAATGTATCTGCCTACATTCTTTGAGGAAATCATAATTAGTGTGGTTTGGATGTTATACTTAATTGGCACACAAGGGTTTTATCATATGTTTAGCAACAAACTTTGGAAAAATTATGAATTATCTTATTGGTTCATACTAATAATAATCTAAATATACAAATTTAAATTTATAAAATAAAGAAAAATGAGGCAATTTTTAAATATTCTTATTATCTCTATGAGATTATGATTATGATATAATTTGATAAAATTAAAAATAACATATACACCTTTTCAATGTTTATTAGGTTCATTTTAAGACTTTAAATAATGAACGAAGTATTTAATTTACTCATTCAAATTGAAAACGTGAAGGTATCAAAAAGTTGATTCAATCAGTTAATGAATTTAAAAAATTCTACTCACTTAGTGTATGGGTTGAGATGAGATGAACTAACTCAGGAGAATACTCATGGAACAAAATAACTTTGTACAAAATATTTACCAAAATGCCATTATCTTACAACTCAAACTCTGGATGGCAAGCAGTTTACATTCAACCTAAACCAACTGAGCTATATTGCGATCGATCTATTCAATGATCTTTTGCCTATAACATTTACCAAACTATTGCAATATAATGAAACTAGGAAACCCAATGAGACAATGGAATTAAATATAAGAAAACATATTTAATATTAATTTGTTTGATTACCCCTTAATATTGGATGATTACAATACAATATAGTGAGTTAATTATTAGTAGCAAGAAACAGAGGTAACAGAGAGTGGATAAAGATAGGTACTGGCATACTGGAAAGATAGAGTTTGACCAGGAGCAAGGGACAACGCATCATTGACAAGGCAGTCATCATAATAGATTCGCCTAAAGACAGTAGGATTGACCAAATGATCCGAGCTAAACCATCCACAGCTCACATGTATGTTGGATATGCTACAACCTGAGGCACATGTGTTGAGGATTTGAACACTGTATGTAGGAATCTCATTTGGTAACGGAGCTGTTTGACCTTGATATATTACAATGTCTTCCTTTGAACATGTTATGCCTGTTCTATTCATATCCCTTCCATCTGTATTCATTCAATATTGTTCAAAATTAAATATATCAATGCAAATAAAAACCAATTTGCATTTGATAAGTATTGTATGGGTTTATTTGGTTGTGATTTTTTATAAATAATTAAATATATCAATGCAAAGAAAAACTAATTTACATCATAATTATATAAAATGAATATAAATGAAACATGATATTTTTATAAATAAATAAATATTTTATTACGAAAATTTAATATTATGATACATGACACATAAATTATTGTAATAATTCTTATACTAATAATATAAATAATTTAATTATATTTAAAATTTAAATTTATTAAATTTAATTACGTAATAAATAAATATATTTTAAGTTTTATAGTTATTTAAATTATTAAAGATATAATTTTTCATAATTTATTTATTTATGAGAAATCCGCTACCCATAAAACAAAATCCCCAATCTTCCATGGAAAAACACCTCATCACTCACGATATTTAAATGAGAGATAAGTCTACCTCTCTGCTCCCACCCGGCTCATTTACATACCTAGGGGAAAGGAACCATTTATATTCATTTGTTTACTTTTTTTTTAAATATGATTTAAAGTAAATAAGGGTCCTACAAAATTGTAAGTCATTATTTACACATTCCCTCTTGATATTCATTCTTATATTTTCTAAATTTACAATATATAATTATAAAATTAATTTTTAAATTTATAAGATATAATTTACGATATATAATTATAAAACTAATTTTTATTTTATATTTTCATTATTATTTTTAAAATAATATTTTTATTCAAATTTTTACCTTCCTTTAATAAATATAAATAACAAGAAATTAATTTTATAGTCTCTTTTCTACCTAATATGATTTATGTTTATCCTCTTTTTCATTTATTTTCATTACTAATTAATAAGGACAAATTTATTTAAAAACGAGGAAAGTTATATGTTACATCTTAACTCTACATAAATATATTATTAAATTTAATATTTATAAAATTATAAATAAATTATATGTATAATTATAAAACTAATTTTTATTTTATACTTTTACTGTTATTTTTAAAATAATTTTTAATAAGTTAATATTTTTATTCAAATTTTTTAGGTTATTTTAATAACTACAAAGAATAAAAATTTAATTTTATACTTTCTTTTCTATTTAACATGATTCATGTTTATTTTTATTTTTATTTATTTTATGTCTCATCTTAACTCTACGTAAATATATTTTTAAATGTAATATTTATAAAATTATAGATAAATTATATGTATAAAATATAATCAGATCTTATTTGAATTTTAAATTTTAAATTTTAAATTTATAACACTCAATAATTAAAAAATTCAATAATTTTGATCATATTTTTTTAAAATAATATATATAAAAAAATTTAATTAAAAATAAATAACATTTAAAAATAATTGTGTATATAATAACGATACTATGAGTTAATAGTCAATTTATTTTAACACGTGGATCGGTAATACATATGTTTTTATTTTTTATTTTGTATCAGCCATTCTCCAATTTGCATGTAGTTTATTGGTTCTGCAGAAGGCTGGTGAGACATTCATGCAGACCTAGGCAAAGTTGCAATGGCAGAGTTAGAAAAAAAAAGAAAGTAAAAGAGCAACCAAAAAAATAAAAAAGGAAAAAAATAAAAGAAAATGGAATTCAAGCACCAATAGCTGAGACTTAAGAGCTGTAATGGTGGGTGTATGTATATATATATATATATATGAAGGAGAGGAATTAGTTCTATACCAGCGGATTGCAGTAGCTTCCGGCCAAAGACAATATTGGTGCTATTTTCCTTGGAAAAGACAAGTCTTTTAATGCCTCCAGCTTCTTCCTCAACATCATCTCTCAACTTAAATGACTCCACTGCATCACCTTCATACCAAACTCATCAAATAATTTTCTTAATTACATTCTCATAATTTCAAACTTAAAGAGAAAAAAAGTTCCATTAGATGAATACAAGTAGCACAGTTTCATTAAAAAAGAGTATCAATCTTGAGCAGTTATAGACCAAGGTGATAAGTGCATTGAGATAGCAAACATGCCTCTTGACATCAATTCAATGACAATCAGATGGCACAACCATAAATTGACATAGTTTACTAACTACAAATGAGATATCTGCCTTGTTAAGGTGAGATATTGTAAAGTAACCATTGTATTGTGATAAGAAGAAGCACAAAACAAGGCTATATCATCATGCTTACTCAATAGTTTGCCAATAACCATTAGAGAGTTTGAATGCTTGCTATCATTTATTTGTGCTTTAGAGATCAATTTATGAGTGTATTTTGGCTAATTAAGAAGGATACTATCTTGAGTTCTATGAATTTCGATACCAATAAAGTACTTAAGAGGGCCAATAACACCAAAGAACCTCAAATTTTAATAAAGAGACTTCTATTAGATTGTGAATGAACAAGACCAGTGGCAATCAAAAATTGACTAAGCTTGGTGAACTAAGCATGTGAGGATTGCTTAAGATCATAAATAGCTTTCTCTAGTTTGCAAATCAAATCAGTTTCTTGCTCAAAGTTAGTAAGTTGAGTCATGTAAACTATTTCAACCAAATCCTCATTTTAAAAAAATATTGTTTACATCAACCTGACACAAAGGTCAATTAAAATAAAGGGTAAGGTAAAGAACTATATGAATTGTCATTGGTTTGATAATTTGACTAAATTTCTCATAATAATAAATCCATTCTTCTTGTAAAAAACCATGAGCAATCAATTGAGATTTATAGATTTCAAGCATACCATCATAGAGTAGTTTAACTCCAAACGTCCATTCAGAACTGATAGGATCCTTACTTGATGGTAAAAGAAGTAATTCTCAAGTTCCATTTAAGACTAGTGCATCATATTCTCATTACATAGATGTCTTCCATTCAAGAATAGCAATAGCATTTTCCCAATTTTTTAAGAACATGCAAAATGTTGACATAACCTACATACAAGACTTTTGATTTGGAAATTCCTACTTTAGCATGAGTAACCATGAGATGATGATTAACAGGATAAGATGGTTTAGTGGAAGAAGGAATAGGTGCATAAAGTAGTTCAGTGAAAAAAGAAATAGGATTTGAATGATCCTCAAGAAAAGGGGGTGGATTAGATGAGCAAGTGGAAAAATATGCTTATTGAAAATGACATGTCCACTAATATAAGCTTTAGAAGTGAAAACATAAAGACCCAAATAATCCCTATGATTGGTAGTATATTCCACAAATATATGTTCCAATGAACGTGCTTTTAGTTTATTTTGAGAGTATGCATGTAAACAAAGGAAAAATTGTGTGCCAAAGACACAAAGTGTATCACAAGAAGGCAACTTGTTGAATAAAATTTTATATGGAGAAATTCCATTAAGAGACTTGGTAGGAAGCCTGCTAATGAGGTAGACAAAAGTACATAGCAAAAGATCAAAAAGAAGAAGGCATAAAAGATTAATGCAATAAAGGTAACCCATTATCAACTATCCTACGATAGCGACACTTGATAGTGCTATGTTGTTGAGAAGTGTGAGAATAGATAAACCTATGTATAGTTCTAGATTGTTTAACCAATACAAAAAAGGTAACAAACTCACCACTATTATTAGTTTGTATGCTCTTCACATTAACATAAAATTGTGCTTGAATCATAAGCAAAAAACTCTTAAAATAGAAAGAGTTTGATCTTTAGATCCAAGACAAAAAATCTATGAATAATGAGTTTTATCATCTACAATAGAGAGGAAATAATGATCCCTATAAAAAGAAAGAACAAAAGCTATCCATAAATCCAAAAAGAGAAAATCAAAAGCATTAGAACTTTTCTCATGTTTATGGGTAAAAGGTAAAATATGGGATCTTGTAATTTGACAAGGAACACAAAAGAGATTATCAGTAGAAAAAAGAACTTAACAATAGGTAAAGGTAAAGAGCCTTAGGTAACAACATATTTGTAAAACTTGAAAGGATGGATGACACAATCAAGAGCTAATGAAGCAAAGTTGTTATGAAAAAAAAAATTTCTCAAATCGGGAAAAAAAGCAAGCAACACTCATGGCACCAAAAAGTTTGTAGAGATCTCCTTCATTGCATCCTTAAAAAAGTACATTCATTGAAGCAGTTTCCTTAACATAAATCATCCTAGCAAGAAATTCCATAAAACATCATTGTTAGCACACAATTTTTAGACAAACAAAAGATTGTATGTGATATGTAGAGTGTGCAAAATTTGTTTCATACCAAGAAAACATTTTTTTATTAGGAGAAAAAGTACTAGTTCCAATGCTAGAGATGTTATAACTATTACCTAGAATAACACCATCTATGCTAGAGAATGGGTAGGATTGAGGAATATTTATAGACAATAAAGTTATATGATGACTAGCTCCAATATTAAGTAACCTATCAAAGGTACTTGAAGGAGTACATTGTGCATCGAAAGTAGAAGGAGAAGCAAACACCTCACTTTTATAAGCTTTGTTAAGAAAATCATACAAGATCAAGCACCTAGATGTTGTAATGTCCATTTTTATCATAAACTTGACATAAGTACCTCTTACTAGAAGATTTATTGTTTTGAGAATTGTGAGTGACATAAGAAGATGAAAAAGGTGAACCAACACTAGAAAGAAATGATTGTGATGTTCTAGAATTGGACTGAGAACTCTATCCTTTGATAAATTAATGAATTGTCTAAGGCTCGAGTCGAGATTAATTGTTGTGAGGTTTACTAATAGAACCAAGTTTATGCACAGAAGTAAAATTTGTATGAAACACTTTGTCCTTATCAATGCCATATTGTTGATTCAACATTCATTCATAAGTCTCAAACTGACTATGAAACGAATTAAAAGAAGGCTTGATAGGCATTATGTTAGTCAAAGTTATGAAAGGATTATAGGATGAATTGGTGCTTAAATCAAAAAGTGCATACATCACAAGATCTTTGTCAGTGATAGGTTCTCCAACCATAACTAAATGATTAGAAATTGTTATAACCTTAGAAATGTATTCATGAACTCCAAGACCATCTTTACAAAGAGTGTGAAGTTGTGATCAAAGATCAATTATGCGAGATTGAGAACTTGAAGAAGAAAAAGTGTCTTTTAACGCATGCCATTGATCAAAGGTAATCCCCTTATAAGATACATGAGTGTTTATTTCATCAACAACAAAAGCATAGATCCAACTCTTGACCATATTATTTAATCGATTCTAGTTAGAGTAACAAGAGTTTATAATTGATTCGTTGGAATCAAGAAACTTAGGAGGTTTAATAATGGTTTTATGGATAAAACCTTCCAAATCATAGGAAATTATAAGGCTCTTCATATGTTTATGCCAAATTAGGTAATTGTGATTTTTGAGCCTAATCAATAAGCTAACATTTACATGAGGCATGGAAGAAAAACTTTGAGCCAAAAGATTAATGAACTTAAAAACAAAATGAAAATATGGTATAGAGGAATAAGAATGTTATTGATTCTGATTTAATTAAACTGGTGAAATGAGAAAATATCTAAATGAAAGATTGTTTTTGTTTGCTATTGAAGATCAAGCAAGAATTTCATAAGAGAAAAATGCAAATCAAGGAAAAAGAGAGAGCTCTAACCGAATTGTTCTTATACCATTCAAAAATTAATCAAGCTAAGAGTGTAAAATGAATAATGATGATTTGTGTTAGATGATTGGAATACAAGTGAGACACTATTATATGTAGCTAGTGAGCTCTTGGAAATGTATGTAATTAGAGCTAAAGTGTAACTAACAAAACTATTACAATCAAAGAGAAATATTGAATTAGTTTGTAATTAACTAACTCTAACAAACATAACTATATATTCCTAGTAGATAGAATTCACGTTTATACCCTCCAATATTTTTTAAATTAAACCCCTTACTTTCGAAAAACACGTCTTCTAATTAAAATAGTATGAAACACATATTATATGAATTATCCATTTTTATTAAATTTACAACACTATAGACAAGCCTAAAAGAGATGATCAAATATTTACTTTTTTTTCTAAATATTTATCGATAATAATATAATGATAATAAGGTCATTACTTGCTGGCAATTGAAAATTATAATTATAATTATAATTAGTAGTTTTTTAGTAAATTAATTGAATTTAAAATGAGGTTTTTTGTTGATTTTTACAAAGATAAAAATAAATAATAAAATATGTAAGAGTATAGGCTGAGAGATATATGATTATGAGATTATCTATACATATAAACTACAATTCAATTAATTATGCTAATGATAGACATTTTAACTGTAGATAATTAAAACTAAGATTATCTATAAAAATCCATTTTTTTTAAAAATGATCATAATTGATTATGACATGAGGGATAATGGTTATTACAATATCAAAATTATGATTAACTAAAACTGAACATATATTCATATTATTTGTTTATATACATATATTTACATAAAAAAACACTTTTAATATCAAAATATATAATATTTTGAATAATTAGATTAAATTTATTTATTATTATATTTTTATTTTACTTAAAAATATATGCATAATAAGTAAAAAATAAAAAATTAATTTTAATATTTTAAATAATGTAATATATTAAGTATTATATTAACATTTTATTTATTTTAAGAAAATTATATTTTTAAATAAATATTAAAAATAAAAAAAGTGGTTAAACCGTAAGAAAACTACTACCTACGTATAATCAATAATTATTTCTCGAATCTATCTGAAATTGGTGGAAAGTAGTTATAGTTATTACCATAATTTTAAAAATTTAAGTTCATCTAAAATTTCTTACTTTTTTATTTGATTATTAACTTTATAACTTATCAATCTCACTTATAAAAAACTTAGAATTATGTTTATAATATTTAATCACTCGCATTATGATCTCAAAATGTATAACTAAATTAAATAAAATTAATTTTATTGATAGTTACGCAAGTGTTTAATTTCAATTGTAATTAAATCATAATTTTTTTATTCTAATTATAAGAATTAATAATTTCATACAAACTTAATTATTTAATAATAAACATAATCAAATATCAAATTAGTTTATATATAATCCAAAATTATCATACGTTTTTACATTCAAACATTAAATTAAATAAATCAATAATTTAATAAGATATTAAAATTAATAATGAATCATAACATAAATTTAATAAAATAATATTATAAAAATGGTTTACAATCACATAAAAGTTATTTAGCTATCATGGAATTAAATGAACACAAATAATGAGTTAAATTCCAAATAACTAAAAAAACTAGAAGAAGAATGTTTATTATTGATGAACATATGAATACAAAGATCCCAAATTCACCGATCTTCAACTTTCTCTTCAATCTCTTTCAAGAATTTCTTTAAAAATCAGTTCAAAAAAGGTCTTTTCTCTCTCAAATTTAGCAAAAGATAAGTTGGGTTACAGTTAAAATTACTTAAATATATCAAATAAAGTCCAAGAACAATTTGGATCGTAAAAAGTAATCGATTCTATGTAAAATCAATAAAGATCGTGCAACTTTTCCAAAAGGGGCAATTGGGTGCATACAAGCACCAAGCCAAAAACATGAGAGCTGATAATTGTCCCAAAGAAGTAGCCCCATCACCACTTTACTTGCATGAGTTCCATCGCTCGCAAGTAATTTCAATGTTTTTCACCCTCTTTGTTTTTTTTTTCTTCCAAATACCAATAAAACATAAAATAAACTAATAAAGTGTGATGGTAACAATAATTAAATGTAAATATATAAAAACTAATTCTTATAAACGTGTATATAATAACGTCCATCAATTATTATAAATAATAATGGATAAAAAAAATTATTATAAATAATATTATGATTCTTTTAACCACTACACTAGATAAAGTAATTTTATATATGATTGTCAAATAATTATAAATACATATAATATATTTTTTTTAAAAATATTTATGAATTTATTATAATTTGTAACCATTAAAATAACATTATTATATCTATTTTATATATTTTTATTACGAAAAAATAATTATTTTAAAATTTTATATTAAATTAACGTAAATTTATATGTCATGTTTAATATTAAATTTAAATATTTTTAAATGTTGTTATCGTAAGTTTTAGAGATATTATTTTTTATAATTTTTTTTTTTACTTTCACAAGAGTGAGAGTCATGCCCATTATTCGAAGTTTCTTCTTTGTTTCGTTTAGTCTCAACAGTTCCATTAATTTTATAGCTGAAACTATAGAGCCTTTGAAGAATACCCTACCTACACCTTGCCATTTCTTGACATTATCTACAAAATTACAATTTACTTAACTTTCAAACGTCTACTTTAATTAAAAATATCTTGCTATACCTACCCATTCAATCATTGTAAACTCAAAATAATGAGAATCCTACAAGGCTTAGCTTTATCCCACTTGATATATTATATCACTTTCAAAAGCAAAGTTAGTGATAATTCAATTATGGAATCATAAATATGCAAACCTCCTAAATTATATATTATATCAATCAGAGCACACTTTGACTGTTTTGGCTAAAGAGTTTGATCAACATGGAGTTTATCTCATCTTATAAGGTATAAGAGTTTTTTTTTTTTTGATAAAATATTTTAAAAGGAAATAGTATATATTAGGGTGTTGGTGGAGGAGTTAATATAAGCTCTTTTGTTTGGTCATCTGACCCAAAAAAATACCAAAGTTTAAAAAAAGAAAACAAATTATTTATACTTTAAAGCAAAGATGTGTAAGATGAGTGACTCTGAAATTGATCTTGTTCTTTCAAGCCACTTTAATTAGTTTTTTTTTTCAGTTTAGAATGATTAATTTCTTTGAATAGGTGACGTTCCATTTGAGTGAGTGACCTCCACTAAGTAAACGAGGCTTACGTTTATGGAGGATTTTGCCGTGAAGCAACTTCCCTAATCCAAAACAAGAGTCTTTCATCTATACGTCAGATCAAGACAAATCCTTTAATAGTCCTCCTTTCTTACCATATTTTATTGACCTGCATGAATGTAAAACATGAAGTATTATTTTTTTTCTTAAAATATATTTTTTACAAATCAGATTATTTTATCTCTCAACCTCTATTTGTATTTTTCAAAAATAAAATAAAATTATACTTATCATAAATTTCATTAAAATGTCATGTCATTACATTCTTTTTCAATATATATCTTGTGGGAAAAATTATCACTGATTGCTCATAACTTTTAACATATCTTTATATATGTCCTTAATTTTTATAAAAATAGTTTTAATGTTCTTGATTTTTAAAGATAATATCATTGATACTCTCAAATAAATAACGGTGTCTCTGATACCAAATTATGACTAATTATTTTAATATATTAGTTATTCATAATATTAATAATTATTACAATTCTAACTAAGAACCTTGAAGAGATTCTTAGTCCATCATAGTTACTAGTTGAATAATTTTTAGAGTTAACAGTTTGATATCGTTGAAGTTGTGTCCAACTTATGGAAATGAGGATTTTTTTTTTATATAAAACCTTGTTTACAATAGTGAACAATCACCATTTATTCCAATTTTAATAATTCTCACCTAACTTTCTATTTTTGGCATTTTAAGTTACATATTTCATTTTTTTTGTATGATTTGTATACTAAAGACGTGGATTTTACATTTTTATTCCCCATTATCATTTTTTATCAACAATATTTTTGATGATATAGATAATGATATATCTTCATCTTCTTGATCTCTAATGTAGTAAATGTATTTGTGATTCTCAGTGATTTTGTTGACGTAAAAAAAATACCTTTCTTGTTTTTTTACAAATTTTTAGATTATTATTGTTAAAATTTGTTTTAAACTTATTGATTTTTTCACCATCTTCTTCAATGAGAGACATCTTGCCATGAGAAGTGATTATAACTTTACTAGTCGAGTAATTTATCTTGACTTTAGAAGAATTGTTAGTTTTCTTGAGTTCATAATAAATGACTTAGTATTTATCTCTTAAACTATCTAGTGTGAGTTACATTTGGTATTAGGCTTATAAATTAAGTTGTTATTAGTATTCTATTAATAGTAAAGTCATATGATTGGTTGTTATCATTATAAATACACTAGTTTGTATACATATTCATAAATAAAAATTCAAATTACATTTTCAAAATATATTCATCAATTCTTGAATTATAATATGGTATCATAACCATAAATCTTAGAGCTTTATGGATGGATCCTAATAAATAAATTATATATTTTGTTTAGATAATCTTCACCAAGAAATAACAAATCATGATTTTGTTCATCACTTATTGTGGTTTCCGCGCTTATCTTTATAAAAGCTCTCGAGCCTCTGATTTCTTGTGTTTTTTGGTTTTTCTATTTTTAATTGAGGAAGTAGATTGGTGAAACTAAATCTGTAAGTCCAGGTGAAACTCGAGAAATTTGATGGCACAAATTTTAGGTTTTGAAAAATGTAGATAGAGAATCATATGTATCAAATAAGTCTATATCAAAGAAGAAGACCACGATGGGTCTTATAGTAGCTCTCTCCAATGTATATGAGAAGTTATCAACCTAAAAAAAAATACACCTAATAAGGCATTTGTTCAATTTGTAGATGACAGAAAGTGCATCGGTAGCTCAACATCTCAATCTTAACATAATCACAACCCAGTCGAGTTCAATTGAAATTGAATTCAATAAAGAAGTATGAGCATTGATACTTTTATCTTTTTTACCAGAAAGCTGGAATGCCACTGTCACGGTTGTGAGTAGCTCGTAGGAAGCAATAAGTTGAAATTTTATGATGTTCATGATCTGGTTCTCAATGAAGAGATTTGACGTAGACAATCAAGTGAATTATCAACCTCTTTAGTTTTGCATACATAGTCAAGAGGAAGAAATTCAATTAGAGGGAGTGGATGTGGTAGAATAAACTACCAAGATAGATCAAAGGACAAGAGGTCCAAATCCAGGAATCCTAATAATTCTCATAGCTTGAAGATTGTCGAGTGTTGGAATTGTGGAAAAACCAGGCACTACAAAAATTAGTGTAAGAGTGCACTGAAAGACTAGGAAGTGAAGGCAAAGGTAAATATTACTTCCACCTTAGGAGGAGATGATGCATTGATATGATTTTTGGAGAGTAAGAAATAATCTTCGGTGTTAGACTCTGGAGCATCATTTCATGCTACTTCACAGAAAGAATTCCTCGAGAAATATGTCCCCTAAAACCTTAGAAAGGTATATCTTAGTGATGATCAATCATGTACTATTATTGGAAAATGTGTAGTAAAGATTAAGTTGGACGGGTATGTTTAGGAGCTGAAGGATGTCAGGCATATTCCCAACCTAAGAAAGAACATAATCTTAGTAGGGTAGTTGGCTAGTGAATGCTACACTATGATCTTCCATGTGATTGGAATATTTCAAAGGGTGCAATGACGGTTGCTCGAGGCATAAAAAGTGGCACTCTTTACATGATAGCAAGGGCACATTGTTCGATCGTAGTTGTAGTAGGCAATGAAACACCAAATCTATGGCACCGAAGACTAGGCCACATGAGTGAGAAGGGGATGAATATTATGCACTCAAAGAGAAAACTTTCAAGTCTATAATCAACAAAGATAGACATGTGCAAGGATTACATACTTGGAAAGAAAAAAAGAGTCAAATTTGAAACAAGTGGTAGAACCCCAAATAATGAAAGGCTAGAGCTCATTCACTCTGATGTTTGGGGACCAACGACCATCTCATCCATTAGTAGGAAATACTACTTCATGACTTTCATCGATTATCACTCTATGAAGGTATGGGTTTAATTTCTAAAGCATAAGTCTAAAGTGTTCAAGGGTTTAAGGAGAAGGAAAGCTATGGTTGAAAATGAGATAGGTTTGAAGATCAAAAAGCTTAGAACTGACAATGGTAGTGAATATGAAGACACCATTCAAAAATTTCTACTATGAGCACGAGATCAAAATGGAGAGAACTATGCCAGGCACGCCTTAACACAATGGTGTAGTTGAATATATGAACCAAATGTTGATAGAAAGAGCCAGAAGCATTCGTATATAGTAAAGTCTATCAAAAATTTTTTGGGCAAAATCAGTCAACATGAAAACTTACTTGATTAATCGAGGTTCATCTTTTCCATTGGAGCACAAAATACTAGAGAAGATATGCAGTGGAAAAGAGGTAAAACTATCACATCTAAAAGTTTTCGGTTGTATAGCATTTATGCATATTAATGATCAAGGCAGGAATAAGCTTGATCCCAAATCCAAGAAATGCACCTTCATCGGCTATAATGAGGATGAATTTGGCTACCGTATTTGGGATGATGAAAACAAGAAAGTGATATATAGCAAAAATGTGATTTTCAACGAAAGGGTGATATATAAGGATGGGTATTAAAAAGATGCCAACGACTCAGAGAAGATTGAGTTAGTATTTATAGATACATATGATGTCCTAGATAGTTCTGTGATGGAACCAATTGTAACAAGTCCTCATCCAAAGGAACTCATTCAACAGATCAGTGCACAATAGTTCGACACACCACAACCTCATATTCTAGCTCTTGTATTAAAAAGGTCTTCTCGACCTCATGTGCCAAACAGGAGATACATGAACTATATATTGTTGGTTGAGGAAAGAGAGCTTGAATGCTATGATGAAGCTTGTTAGACACAAGATACTAGTAAGTGCGAGCTTTCCATGAAAGAAGAAATAAAATCTTTCATCTCTAACTAGATATGGGAACTAGCTGAGTTACCTATGGGGAAGATAATGCTTTACAAAAAATGGGTGTATCAAGTGAAAGAGGAGCATAATGGTTCTAAGAGATAGAAATTCCGACTAGTTATTAAAGGATTTCAACAGAAGGAAAAAGTTGACTACACTAACATTTTCTCTCCCTTTGTGAAGTTCAATACTATCATATCAGTATTAAGTATTATAGCCATTGAAGATCTTCATCTTGAACAGTTGGATATGAAGACTGCATTCCTTCACAGGGACTTAGATGAAGAGATATACATGTACTAGCCAGAAGGTTTCTCAAAAATTGGGAAGAAGAACATGATGTGCAGACAATGGTATAGAAAGTTTGATAGCTTTATGCACAAGAAAGGTTTCTAGAAGTGCAGTGCCGACCGTTGTTACTACTGCGAGAGATATAGGTCTAGTTATATCATTTTACTGCTTTATATTGATGATGTGTTAATAGCAAGTTCAGATATGGATGATATCAAAAGGTTGAAACAACTATTGTCAAAGAAGTTTGACATTAAAGACTTGGGTCCAACAAAAAAGATTCTTGGAATGCAAATCATAAGAGATAAAAAGAGAGGATCCTTGCAGTTATCTCAGGTATAGTACATCAACTGTGTTTTGCAAAGATTCAACATGGGCGACACCAAGCCAATTAGCACACCCTTGGCCAGTCACTTTTGCCTATCCAAGGATCAGCCCCTTCAGACGGAGGAAGAAAGAGAATTCATGGCTAAGGTTCATTATACCTCAACCATCAAAAGTTTAATGTACGCGATGGTTTGTATAAGACTAGACATTGGCCATACAATATGAGTTGTTAGCAAGTTTATGTCAAATCCAGGGAAAGCTCATTAGGAAGCAATCAAGTGGATTTTGAGGTATTTACGAGGCACCGTAGAGAAGTGCTTGTACTTTAGTGAAGGAAAGTTAAAATTACAAGGCTACGTAAATGCAGACTTTGTAGATGAATTTGAGCACCAAAAAAGCACTACCAGTTATATAATTACTGTTGGAACTATAACTGTTAGTTGGATGTCACAAATATAGAAGATTGTCACTCTATCCATTACAGAGGCTGAGTATGTAGCAGTGACTGAAGCTAGTAAAGAGATTATATGACTTCAAGGATTGTTAACTGAGTTGTGATTCAAACAGGAGAAGAATATTCTACATAGTGATAGTCAAAATGCGATGCACTTGGCGAATAATTTAGCATTTCATTATAGAACCAATTATATTAGGCTTCGTATCTCTATTGGAAGATGATGTGTTAATACTAGAGAAGATTTAAGGAAGCAAAAATCTAACGGATATGTTGACAAAGACAATGACTATTGGCAAACTGAAGTTGTGTTCAACTTCAATTGGTGTACTAGAGAAACAAGACTAGAAAAATTGTTGCATTGATTAGGGTGTGAAGATAAATTGAAAGCAGTTTTCAAGTGAGAAGGTTGTTGATCACACTTACATACACCAAATAGTGCAATAAATGACAATAAAATAAAAGAATAGTTGCCAAGCCAACAACCCAAAAAAATTGAAAAGAAGGAAAGTCAATTAAGAATTAGTTGACAAAACATGTAAAAGGAGGACTTCTGTATCTATAAATAGAGCATCCCAATAGATATTTTAATTTATCCAATTGAGAGAAAAGTTTAGAGAAAAAGGTTTTAATGAAGAAAATTAAAAGTAATTTTCTCGAATGTAATTGGATTGTGAGTTGTAAATACTTATAATTTTTTTTCTTTTTTTTAATAAAAAGACCAACAGCATATCTAGAAACGTAAGTAAAATTAGTCGAATTTTGTTATTAAATTTGTATGTTATTTTATTTATTTTTATTTTATTATATATTTGACTTGTTTAAAATTTACTTAATTTTTGAACGGATGTATCTTCTAGACATATGCTATCCATCACCTAATAAGAGTAAACAACAAATGCCATAAAACTTGAATTAAAGAAAGGATTTTACAAAAAGAGAGAAAATGGGAAAGACTTTCGAAAATTGTGTCAGGTTTGAAATGGGCATCTTCCGGTTTTACATTTTTTCTTTCTTTTTAACATAACCTTTCATATATAATTAAATTATATTTATTTAAATATCAAAATTATTTATATTTTAAATGATCCCATATATATATATATATATATAACCTTATTACATGTGTTAAATATTTGATTTTTTTGTAACTTTATGAAAATATTTTCTTTATATTGTGAAGAACATATATTTAATATATCTTTATAAATATATTAAATATATGGTATTTAATAATTAAATAAATATATGCTTTTATATTTTTTTAACGTTTGTTAAGGTTTTTTTATAGAGGAATAATTTAAAATTGAAAAGTCAGTTTTTTTATGAAATAATAACTGGTTGCGAGAAATGACAAGCATTTACCAATTATAATAAAAAGCGGTTCATAAATTGAAAACTCAGGTTAAAAAATAATGAATAAAATAAATGGGGTTGGTTTTAGGCAAAAGGTTTGATAATGAGGTTTCAAATAAAAATCAATTCATGATTTATGGGGAAGAAAATAATAGAAGACTGAAAAAATAAAAAATAAAAGTAACCGTTACTATCATAAGGAGGGAAGAGAAGAGGTAAAGATTAAAGATTCTAATTATCTGTGTAATTTTTTATGTGTTTTATACATATAACATTAATATTTGATTGATATGTAAGTTTTTATTGTATAAAATATAAATTTTTTATTCACATATTTATTAAATAATTATAATATATAATTGTTTCCGAGATTAAAATGGTAACTCAAATTTTGCTTAAAACAAAGGGAAGTTTCCAATCCAATCCATCCCTCTCTTTACGGTGAATTCCTTAAAACACACACACCAAGCCCCACATCATATCATTAAAACCCCCCATTCAGATTATCAAAACGTTAATTTGTTGTACTTACTTTGTTATCTCTGCATTTTTCAAAGGAGCTAAAGAGTTTATCCAAAAAAAATGGTGGGTCATGAGCAGCAACAACAACAAAATGCTATTATTGTTGGTGGGGAGGGGCTGTCCCTTCTACAACCAGACCCTGTTGTCTTGGAGATCAACCGCTTACAGAATCTCCTTAAAGGTTCATTTTTGACTCATTAGATATCATGAGCTATTGTAACATTGACATACATATATAACTATTGAAAAAAAAAGTGTAACATTACCTTAATTTAATTTTAAACTTATTAGATATGTTAATATAAATATGCTACTTTAAAAAAAAATAATAAAAATCTATTTTATAAATGTATAAACTTGTGGTATATTCGAAAAAAAGAAGAAAAAAGAGAATACAAATTTATTATTTTTATAAAAAAAAAATTATAATTCTTTTTATAAAGGTAACGGATTTATACCGTTATAACTAACACGTATGAATTTAAAGTATATTTATGTTAAAACTATGGACTTAAACGAACATAAATGATAAGTTCGTTACTAAATCACTTTTTTTTTTGTTGAAGAATACTAATCAGGTTCTGAGATCATCATTTTCAATCGAAATTTTCATACTGGTATTATAGTAACAAGTATGTGCATACTTTGAATCTGTTTTGATTGTCCTTTTCAATAAATGTCCGCAGAAAAAGATGATGAGTTGGGTGCAGCTCAGTATGAAATCAAGACTCTCAGAACAACTGAAGAACTCAAAGATAAGACTGTTGAAGAGGTATATTGATGTGCATCCAAATATGCATATTACTTAAGTCACAGCTCTAAAAGAAATTTTTCTTGTATTTTGAACATATGTTCTACACTTCTTAAAATTTATTTTTTTATATTAATATTTTTCATAAATATAAAGATAAATATAATTCCTATTATAAAATAAACATTAATAACAATGCATTGAATATATGATCAAAATGTTATGTTCAAAGCACTAATGAACATATGTTCGTAACTTTATAAAAATTTGAATATATGTTCAGCTTGTTGGGAAATAACGCAAATTCCCGATAAGCCAAACTTATGAGAAAACAAGAATAGAAAATAACACACAAATTTGATAACGGAGTTCGGCCAATCTTGCTTACGTCTCCGGACCTACTGCAGATCTTTTTACTGAAAGAGGAGAAATTACACAAGGTGTTTACAACACTCAAAACTCACAACCCAATTACACCCAAGAAAATTACTCTCAATTTTCTCTCACAAAAGCTTTGCTCTCTAAGCTTTTCTCTCAATTGGAATGAACACTTTGGATGGTTAATTCATTACAATTACACATCTATTTATAGGAAAATTCACTCCTTGAATTACTCCTTAAATTAATGGTTCCTTGAATTGCTCCTTGAATTAAGCTCCATGTTTTACTCCTTGTTTTGCTCCATGTTTTACTCCATGTTTTGCTCCATGTTTTGCTCCTTAATTTGCTCCTTAAATTAAGGAGCTTTATAACAACAATCTCCAACACAGCTATGGTATGCACTTAAATTATTTAACTTTTCAGTATTTCTTATTTTGTCTTTCCAGCTCAAAAGCGAAATCAAAAGATTGGACGAGAAACTTAGAGCCACTGAAAAACTTGTTGAACAGAAGGTGAGTAAAAAATATCTTTTTTGAGATGTATCTTGTTAATAAATTGCTAATCAAGAGACTTGATTATGAACTACCAACATATATGTTTTTAACATGCACAAACTTGATTAATGCAGAATCATGAAAACAAGAAACTAAGAAATGAAAAGAAAGATGCATTGGCAGCACAATTTGCTGCAGAAGCAAGTCTTAGTAAGGTATTTGCAGACCAAAAGGATGATGACTTTCTTTCTCTTGAGTCTGTCATTGCCCCTCTTGAAGCTGAAATCAAAATGTACAAAAACGAGGTACGTATCACAAAAATTCAACCAAATTCACATCTTTTCTTCAGCATTGTTGTCTAATTAATAAGGTAATATTTTGGTCTTTTTTAGATAGCTTCCCTCCAAGAGGATAAAAAGGTGTTGGAATGTCACACCAAGTCAAAAGAGTCAGCTTTGCTTGAAGCAGAAAGGATTTTGACAAGTGCACTTGAAAGGGCTTTGATTGTTGAAGAGGTTCAAAATCATAACTTTGAATTGAAGAGACAGATTGAGATCTGCCAGGCATGAATTTCAAACTAGATCATATATATTTGTTGAGTGCAATAAACTATGATGAACCAAGCTATTTAAAGTGTAATACCTGCAGGAGGAGAACAAAATTCTTGAGAAAACAAATCGCCAAAAGGTTTTAGATGTCGAAAAGCTTAGCCACACCATTCAACAACTTGAGGAGAGTATTCTTGCTGGCGGAGCAACTTCTAATGTCGTTCATGATTATAAAAGGCAGATAGAGGAAATAAATGTAGGTACCAAGGTCTACATGGAGTTAAAGGATTACTTTCATTTTGATGATTCATAAATTGCTCGAATTAGTAAGCTTATCTGGTATGATTTATCAGGAGGAGAAGAGGACTTTGGAGAAGGAAGTGGCTAGATTTAAAGTTTCAGTGAGCCGAATGGTGAATGTTATGGCTAATGAATGGAAAGATGAAAATGACAAGGTTATGCCAATAAAACAGTGGCTGGAGGAAAGAAGGCTAATGCAGGTACTTTGCTGCCTATAAGTTTTTTGCAATCCTTGTATTAACACAAATGTAATCTAATGCAACTTTTACTGCATGATTTCCCTTGCCCTTTAATTTTCGGATTCTGGGTCGATAACTATGAAGTGAAAGGAAGCCTCAAAATCTAATGCACTTGTTTGTTCCATTCATGTAGGCAGAGATGCAACGATTGAGAGACAAGCTAACTGTATCAGAGAGAACAGCTGAGGCAGAGGCACAGCTGAAGGTAAACATATGATTCTCAACAACCCATTTAGTCAATTTCAATGCCAGCTCTCCAGTAGAGTGGTAAAGGCTTGGTTACTTTCTCAGCAAATACCCAGTTCAAACTCCCCACCCAAATATCGTTTGGTAAAAAGAGAGCCAATTTTCAAGTTTACTCTGGTTCTGTTTTAAAACAGGAAAAATTGAAGCTGAGGCTGAAGATTCTAGAAGAAGGGATAAAGCATGTTTCAAGTCTCTCAAATGATTCTAATGCTATTACTGAGTTGATAAAAACCGGAAAAGCTACTAACATCATAGGATTTCTGACTAGCAATGGAGAAGTTAGAAAACGGTCGACATCAAACCCAAGAGCCTCTACTTTTGGTACCTCTCCTCTGCAACAACCAACTGCAGAACATGAAAAGGCTAGTGGTGGGTCAAGACAAGGAAATAGCGCCAGAAAGAAGAATTCTTATGGAGAGAATATGTTGAGAAGAAGCTTATGGGCAGCTAGAAGCAGAGATGTTGATAGTGGTGAGAAGGAGACCACAGAAGTTAAGGAAAATAATAGTAATGGTGATGATAGAAAAGTTCCTGCAGAATTGATAAATAAGGAAAGTGGTAATGAAGAACCTCAGGACAAATCTGACTGTGAAGATGTGGTCTCAGGGCTTCCGTATGATAGAATTCAAAAAGAGGTTATTAATTTAAGGAAGCTTTGTGAAGTTAAAGAGAATTATCTGAATGATAAAGATCATGAAATACAGGTAAAATAGGGATTCCTCTCTATCTCTAATCTTTATCTCCCCTTTTCCGTTCACTCCTTTTACTGTCTCTACTTTTCGAGTTAACAAGGAGTAAATGCTAAAACAGATGCTCACAAGGAAGGTTGACGCATTGACAAAATCAATAGAAACTGAGTCTAAGAGAATGAAGAGAGAAGCTGCATCAAGAGAGAAGGAAGCTGCTTCTACAAAGATAGAAGATAACAAGAAAAACAGAACCATCAGCTCTTCTAAATGGTATAATATTTTTCAGAATTCTCTTCCTATCTTATATTCCATGTTCTCAAAAAGTTCATCGTCTTTTGAAATGCTGCAGGGTAACAAAATAATCTTGAAGGTTATTTACACTGGGGAAAGCTGAAAAGAATCTTGAAGTTAATTGATGTTTAAAGTCGTTGATAGAGATTCTTTTAATGTGAATATGGGAAACCAATCTCATGTATATTTAGGAAAAAAGAATTTTTTATGCTTTTGTAGCCAGCTAAAATAAAGCCAAGAGAGGAAAAAGAAAAGGAGTTTACTGTTGTAAATGTAAAAACACTTTCAAATTCCCAATAGTGATTTATATATAAATGATTTTATGCACTGGTTTTTGGTTTGTAATTTAAGATAAATTATGTTCATTATAAGGAACCTGACTGGAAATTCGAAAACAGAGAAATAAAGAACTACTCCAAACTCTGCTAATAACATTGTTTTATCATAAACAGAAGGCAAAAGTACAAGTTAAAATGAAATTAATAGGTCTTTTTTTGATAAAATGGTACCTGAAGTGGCTTGAACTACATGACTCAAAACGGGAAAATGACTTACAAGTCAGATTACAATTAGACCACTAGGTAACCACAATAGAGCAACTCTTACCCTAACTTTTGCTAATTATGTATCCTTAGCTAAAATTGATAAGAATTTTGAACAGAGATGTTAAACATTACTATATAAAAAAACAGAGGTATCATAAAATGATATTTCTAAGCCCAAATTTGCTCTGAGGTCAGGGAGATAATACACCCATAGATGTAAAACCACAGGAATACTCTCTGGTTATGACCAGCTAGATACTCTAACATCCTCTCATAATATACAGCACAATGTCACCAGAACAACATTGGCTGGTGCCAACAAACCAGTTTTACCTTTTACCTACTAAAAACCTTGCACCTCCTTAATGGTATCCAAAGATGGTTGCCACATCTGAGACCCTTCTTCCAATTCAGAACTTTTCATAAAATTGAATTGTAGTGTCTTCATATTGGAATTTCCCTGCACTACTCAACCGCATGTCCAACTGCACCTCCGTCAACACAATCTTTACTGTCTGTCCCACAGCTCTCCTAGTCACCAGATAGTTCTGGAGAAATAATGGATTTGTACGGCAGTGGCACTAGTTGGCAAATCTCTCGGTCTCAAGCTTAGGGTTGGGTGGAAATGGCTGAGCATGGTGCACCAGATTTTAATAAGGTCCAGAAGTGATCTTCTCCATCAATGTCGAGGCTTTGAACTCTTCTAATCCTCCATTAAAGACAAACACTTTAATCTTCTCTGGGTACGAAAGGCATAAAACGTTTATACAGTTCCCCATTGTGCTTCTACAAAATGAATTAAGACCCTCATCAAATATATACTAGAGGCCTTTGACAAATTTCACCTTGAGACATTAACATGCCAGTCATAACACCATTTATTTATAGCTCTTAACCTTATTTTTTATGGGATTTACTTCAGGTGGAGTTTTTACTCAAAATTTTCAATATAATTTATACCATCAAAGTCAAAGGCATGTGGCATTGTTCATTGTAATTAAGCCTCGATGAAGACACAAAACAAGATTTAGGATGTTAGAAGTCAACTCCTGAATGGACTGATTTTGTATTAAAAAAAGTCAAGCTGGTGCATTTTATTATCACAATTTCAGACTCTGCACGTTTTAACTCAAAGCACTTGGTTCTTCAACTGAACCGATCCTAGGTTTTGTTCAAGACTGAGAAAAGCCCCTAAGAGGATAGGATATTGATTTGTTTGGGATGCAGGAAAATCCCACCATTATGTTCTGCAATCTTCCCCTCAATACTTGTCACACATCAGTGATAGTAGAGCAGTTATACTACTTCTAATAATAGGAAAATATACTTCAATAGCAAAAAACAAGTAGACCAATATACCTGTCGTAAATTTGCCAGCAAGAAATAACACTTCAACACCGCAAGAAAAAAAAAAAGTTACAAATAGTTAACTAGCTCATGAACTCAGATGTCTTCTTTAATCAAGAAAGCAAGGACAAAGATTTCACTTTGAATTCTAATAATACAAAAATGTGTTCTACAAAAGAGATGATACGAGTAACATACAAAAGGTATACTGAGAAATGATACATATAAGTCGAGGCAGTACATACCAGTGTGAAAATCTCTCCAAAAAAATTGACCAAGAGTACAGAATTTAAGCGGCCACTGATTCAAACTAACTCCTAAACTCAAGCCATGACTTTGCTGCCACATTTGTAGTAAAAAACCATCCAACTTTGTCTGGAGCCTCATAGAATGGAGCATTTAATTCCTTTAAATGTGAGTCAAGCACACCTGCCAGACCTTTCTCGGAAAATTTGTGTTTACCATGTCCAGTATTGATTCCAAGCAATGGAGGAAATTCTTCTCCAGAATCCAACGCCTTAGACAAATCATTTATCCAAACATGTAATGCAGTAAGAGCTGCCCCAAGAGAGAGACCATTGTGTCGCAGATTTTGATTGTATATTTCTGTAAATTTGTAATGTTAGCCCCAAATCTAGTAGCTCACAGGCTCTTTCTACCATGTGAAAGTTCATACAAAGATCAATCAAGCAATTGCAGTAAGCCTTCTTCACATCAGGATCAATTCTAGTAAAAAGTTCCAAGCATTCTGATTTGAAATTTTCATTTCCACTATCCTCATTTACTATAAGTTTTACCACATACCCAAGCTTTACATCGGCCTTTTCAATACAATCAATAAGGTTATTGAGTTCTTCTTTTGGTATTTGGGTCATCACATTCAGCAGACAACCACTGAAGCGCTCATCTGGAGTCATGCCCTGTTCCAAGACTTTATTGAATGTCCTGACAACATCCTCAGTACGCTTAGCTTTCCCATAGCATTGGATAAGTGATGTCAAAACAAATATAGTAGGCTTAAAACCAGCTTCTATCATCTCATTCAGCGCTGCCTCTGCTTCTTCCACTTTACCACTACAAGCATATATGGTAATCATTGATGAAAATGTCCAACTGTCAGGATCAGTACCTGAATTCTTCATGTCCTGAAAAATCTCAACAGCTTCATCAGCCTAGCCAACATCAGCACACATAGATAGAATTGTATAATCACATGCAAATTCATTCCTTTCTGTTGAATTTGAGTCTAACTCCATCTCAAAACTCCGGTTATTAGATGGAGGATTGTCCCATCTATATGCGCATTAGAAGCTCAACACCCAACGGGACTTTAACACTCTCCCTCACATCAGCAAGGGTCTATCCCCTTAGAATATACCGACCGAGTGATGAGCGAGCCCAAACCACACTGGACTGGATAACCTGGCTCTGATACCATATTAAATTTGAGCCTAACTTCATCTCAAAACTCAGGTTATGAGATGAAAGATTATCCCATCTATATGCGCATTAGAAGCTCAGCGCTCAATCGATGTGAAACTTTAACACTTTCTCCTTCATGTCTCTGTACACGTTAAGAGCATCATTGCCATAGCGAGCTCTACCATAGGCTCGCAAGAGAGTAGCATGGGTTATCGAATTTGGAGAAAGTCCATTGCTGGTCATCTCTTGGTAAATCTTCTTGGACTGCCAAGGCCTCTTAGCTCTTCCCATAGCATCCAACAAAGTGTTATAAAGAACCAAATTTGGCTTGATCCTAATTGTCTTCATCTCTTCACAGACATTCAAGCATGCATCAAAGTTACCTGATTGCCCATGAATTCTAATCATAGTTGAGAATGTCGCTGGTTCAATCTGCCATTTCTCCTTTCTAGCACGGTCATACAAGCTGAAAGCATCAGGAAAATAAGCCATTCTAGCACAGCTAATCATCGTTGAAAAAGTAACTTTATCCAGTTTAATACCTCTTTGGATCATTTCATCAAACAGTATCTCTACTCCATCCAAATTCTTAGCCTTCCTAAACACCTTCAAAGTTACATTGTAATGTTAGAAATACTTAATGATTGTATTCTATTCTGTGAATAAATGAATATACATGGTGCCTTTATATAGGAGTTACAAGTAAACTAGATGTCTAAAGTAACTAGATATAGATATACCAGAAATAAAGAGATATACATTAACAGATATATATATACATTAATATATTATTAGATATACATTAACAGCCCCCCTCAAACTCAAGGTGGATGTGAGATCAACTTGAGGTTGTCAACCAAATTACGAATGCGTCCTTTGGGAAATACCTTAGTGAAAATATTAGCAAGTTGATCGCTGGAGGAAACGGGGAAAAGCTTGAGAGCACCATGGATAAGATGAGAGCGAATAAAGTGACAATCAATCTCGATGTGTTTAGTCCGTTCATGGAAGACATCTTTGTGAGCAATATAAATAGCACTCTGATTATCACAATAAATGGGAGTTGCAGAGGATGTGGACACACCCAAATCCTTAAGGAGTCATCATAGTCAAAGGAGCTCAGATGTGGTATCAACAAGAGCACGATATTCTGCTTCAGTACTGGAGCGGGCCAAGAAGGTTTGTTTCTTACTTCGCCAAGAAATCAAAGAAGAACCAAGGAGAAAGCAATAACCTGTAGTAGACCTACGATCAATAGGATCTCCTGCCCAATCAGCATCAGAGAATGCACGAAGTACTAAAGGAGACTGAGCTGAGTAGAAAAGGCCATAGAAGATAGTGCCTTTCAAGTATCGTAGAATACGCAGAACAGCAGCATAATGAGTCGATCGTGGAGCAGACAGATACTGGCTCACCTGATGAACAGCATAAGAGATGTCTGGACGAGTAACTATAAGATAAACCAGGCTACTAACCAATCGTCTATAAAGAGAGAGATTAGACAATGGTTTCCCCTCTGATGGTGTCAGATGCGTATTAATTTCAACTGGAGTGTCAACAGTCTTGCTGTCAGTGAGTCCAGCTTGAGATATGAGGTCAGATGCATACTTTGCTTGAGTAATGTAAAGACCATCTGCGGAACGAGTGATCTCAAGACCCAAGAAATAGCTTAAATGTCCAAGGTCTTTCATCTCAAACTACTGACTAAGAAAATCCTTGAGTTCTTGAATGCCACTGAGGTCATCACCAGTTATGATCATATCATCCACATATAGAAGAAGCAAAATGGTGCATTTATCATTGCGACGAAGAAATAAGGCAGAATCATAAGGACTGGCAGTGTAACCCAAGCGAAGGATGGTGGAGCTAAACTTGGCAAACCATGCTCGTGGAGCTTGTTTAAAGCCATAAAGTGCACGTCGAAGGCGACAAACCTTATTTGTTTCAATAGAAAGACCAGGAGGAGGTTGCATATAGACTTCTTCATGCAGATCCCTATTAAGGAATGCATTTTTAACATCCATCTGAAAAAGGTCCCATTTACTAGCAGCTGCAACAGCTAAGAGGGTACGAACAGAGAAAATATGGGCAACTGGAGCAAAAGTCTCTTCATAATCAATCTCATACTCTTGTGTAAAACCTCTTGCTACAAGACGAGCCTTGTAGCGATCGATAGACCCATCAGAGCGAGTCTTGATCTTATAGATCCACTTACTACCAACCACAGATTGATCAGGAGGGAGAGTAACAAGATCCCAAGTATGGTTTTTGGTTAATGCATCAATTTCTTCTTTCATTGCAAACTGCCAAGAAGGGTTAGTAGATGCCTCACGATAGGTGTGAGGCTCATAGAGTGTAGCAAGGGCAGTGTAACAATGATAGTGAAGTAAATGTGTAGGAATGGATCTTACCCGGGTTGAGTGGCGAGATGGAATGTCTTGTGGAGGATCTTCAGGCGGAACAGGAGCAAGGGACCTATGTTCAAGGTAAGGTAGCTCATTATGAATCTGTTCTTCTACAACCTGTCTAGGAGAATCATCAAAAATATCTGAAGATTGAATAGTGAAGTCCAAAGATGGATTAGAAGTATCTGTAGAAGGAACAAGAGACTCATTTGGAAAAATTTCTAAAACATTTGAATTAGTTAGGGAAGAACGAAAGTGAGAAAGTTCAACAAATAAGTGGTGTTCCCAAAAGACAACATTACGAGAAACACAAAGACGATGTGAGACAGGATCATAGCATCGATACTCTTTTTGAGTTTCACCATAACCAAGAAAACAACAAAGTCTAGATCGAGACTCAAGTTTTTTGTGTTCATGAGGCTGAAGAAGAACGAAACAGACAGATCCGAATGAGCGAAGGTAATGATAGTCAGGAGATGATCCAAAAAGGCGCTCATACGGAGTCTGATTATGAACAACAGCACTTGGAATGCGATTAATGGCATAAACAACATGAAGAGCAGTTTCACCCCAAAATGGGGCAGGAACTTTGGCAGAAAGAAGAAGAGCACGAACAGTGTCAAGAATATGACGAAGTTTTCTTTCGGCTCAACCATTTTGTTGAAAGGTTCCTGGACAGGTTAGATGATGTACAGTGCCATAGGAGTGTAACAGAGTTTGAAAAGAATTTTGAGTATATTCAAGAGCATTATCAGATCGAAAAGTTTTGATATGTTTGGAGAATTGTGTTTCAACCATTTTTGCAAAGTTACTGTATATTGGTAAGATTTCAGAACGAGATTTCATTGGAAAGATCCAACTATAACAAGAATAATCATCAATAAAAATAACAAAATATCGAGATCCACCAATACTAGTAACAGGAGAAGGTCCCCAAACATCAGAATGAATTAACTCAAAAATACTATTAGAGATAGATTTACTATTATTGAAAGGTAAAGCTGACTATTTTCCTAACTGACATGAAGTATAATCAAAATTGTCTTTGGACACAGAACCCAATAGACCTTTAGAAGCTAACTATTGTACCCGAGTGGATGAGGCATGACCAAGACGAGAATGTCAAAGTGCGAGAGAAGGTAAGGAAGAAACTGCAACAGTTGCAGTAGCAACAGAGGCAGGAGCAACAGGTGGAAGATGAAGATTGTTTACAGGAAACATACGCCCGACCCTAGGACCGGTCCCAAGCTCTTGCCCCATCCTCGGATCCTGCACAATACACCCAGAATAGTCAAAAATAAGGCGATATCCTAGTTCAGCTAATTGTCCCACAGAGCATAAATTATAGGATAGATCAGGTACATGGAAAACCCCAAGAACAGAGAGGGTAGAGGTCGAAACAAAACCTAGACTATTCCCATGAATGGTGGAACCATCGGCTATATGAATATTAAGGGGATGTGGTGCAGGGTCAAGTTTGGAGAATAAAGATGAGTGAGGTGTCATGTGATTGCAACATGCAGAGTCAAAAAGCCAAGTTTAAGACTTACCGGGCAAAACTGAGAGAGTAGTGGAAAGAGATGCATTACCAACCATTTGAACAGCCTGAGTTATGATCTTCTGTAGTTCAGTGGAGGATAGGTTGATAGTGGATTCAGAAGACTAGGACTCTGCTGAACTAGAAGGCATCAACGAAGTAGGCTCAGTATTAGCAACAACAGCAGTAGATTTGTTGCGACGGTAACAAGTCTCAATGGTGTGGCCATGACGCTTGCAATAATTGCAGAACCTTTTATTGCTCTGCCTGTGACGATTGTAAAAGCCAGAGGAATCACCTGATTGCTGAGGTTGCTTAATGGCAGGAACAGGAGGAGTAATAGCCAAAACATTGAGCTTATTCTGGGCTTGAAGGGTTGCAAGTCGAGCTTCTTTTCTAACCAACTCATTTACAACAGTATCAAGAGAGGGAGGACTACGATTAAGAAGCTGACCTCGGATGGGCTCAAAGTCCTTGTGGAGTGACATCAAGAACTCATAGAGACGAAATTCATCCCTAACTATAGCATATTGCTGAGCATCTGTTGAGCATGCCCAAACTGGATCACAAAGGTCAATTTGGTCCCAAAGGAAGCGAAGCTGATCAAAGTAGTCATTGATAGATTGCCCTGGTTCTTGTTGAAGTCGATGCAATTCAATTATTAGCTGATATTTCATGGATTCGTGAGTAGTAGAGTACCTTTTGGCCAACATATCCCATGCTGATTTGGCATCATCAAAGCTGCCCAACAGATTAGAGATGGAGGGAATAGAAGTATTCCGAATCCATGTGAGGATCACGTGGTTGTGACTATCCTATTCAGTCATGCGATGAAGGAAAGTAGCATCTTCTTCACTTGCTTCTTTAACAGGAATGGTAATTACACCAGTACAATAATGCCAGAGCATACGACCCTTAAGAAAACTGTGCATAGCTTGAGACCATGACAAGTAATTCTTAATCCCCTCCAATATAGTATTGATAGGGCAAGAAATAAAAGCATCCTTTTTATCCATTTGGAAACACAATATGCAAAAACGAGATCTAACCGAAAAATTGGGTAGGGTGGACCTGTATTGTGAAATCACGGTCAACGATCAACGGGTAGCGTAGTCAACAGACAGCGTGGTCAACGGTGGCGCGTGAAAGGACGTGTAGATCGTTTGTGCGGCGCGTGAGGGAGCGTGCAGTGTCCGATGGTTGCGATACTTCCACGGTTGTGTAGATCCGGTCGAGACGATCACAGTGGTATATGCAGAAAAAATTTCAGAACAATATGCACGACGGCGGCGGTGATTGCAGTGGTTTGTATGGTACGGAACTCCTTAACAACGACGACTGTAGTTCCAGAACCTAAGGACAACGGCTGAAAAACGTCGGAGGTTCAACGGTGAATGATTGCAGCGGTTATTGTGACAACGAAAGCTATATGGGTTAAGTAACACCAGAAAAGACAAGACTGCTAGAAAGACAAGAATAATGGCTCTGATACCATGTTAAAAATACTTAATGATTGTATTTTATTATGTGAATAAATGAATATACATGGTGCCTTTATATAGAAGTTACAAGTAAACTAGATATGTCTAAAGTAACTAGATATAGATATGACAGAAGTAAAGAGATATACATTAACAAATATATATAGACATTAATATATTACTAAATATAGTAAAAAAATGATCATTTTTGAAGGTTTCAACTTTTCCTAAAAAAACTTCAGGGCAATTGGTACAGTTATTGAGAATAACCACAGCATCTTGCTCAAATATATCGTCACGAAAATCCCTCAAAATATTAAAAACATCATCTTCCCTAGGAATGCATGAATTCAATGACTCAGCTAACTTCACTTGTTTAGAGTACCTAGTATCATGAGATTTCTTCCGGAGCAATGAAGCTCTGGGACTTTTAGGATTGACCCAGACAAACCTTTTTGATGAAGGACCAGGCTTTCCATCTTGTCTTGAGAATTCTCGATTTCTGTAACATAGGGACTTTGGGTCTCTTCCGCAACCGGTTCTTGAAGAGAAACGTGGGTTATTTGTAGAGATGTTCTGGATGAAGTTAAAAGAAAATTGAGTTTAAAAGGGACAAGAAAGACATTAAACATGACCTACAATAAAGTTGAGAGAGCTTAAATCATGAGTCTTATCTTTATATCTTTTAATATTTTTGAAACTTTGATTTGTATTATAAGCATAAAAAAAGTTATTACATGTTTTCTTTTTCATTCCATTTACTTTATTAATTTATTTCCGTTATTTGTTGAGTTTTATCTGGGGCTCTTATTTTAACATTTTTTAATTTTTATTTGATGGTTAAACCTATTTTGATAAAAAAAGAATTTTTTTATTATTAATCTTTGACTCTATTTATTTGACATAACTTATATTTTTTTAATAGTTTTTAATGTTTGAATAAATAATATAAATAATTATTATTCATATATTAGTATTATTTTGTATATATGTACTCAATTTACAACTTAGGTATTCTAATAATAAATGTGTTAATTTTCTTGATATTAAAATCAAATTTGAATAATTTTAAACCTGAGTTCTAAGCTATTTTATTACATTAAAAGATTTTGATAAATCATAATATAGTACTATAGGTATCATTAGTAGTGATAATGGTTAAAGTTTTTATTTATGTTTAAGTTTTTTTTTTGATCTTATTTTTTATTTAAATTACATAATAAATTTTTTATTTCATAAATTTTTTAAAAATATATAATAATATAATTTTTAAATATTTTTATTATTAATCATGTTATTATAATTTAATGCCATTAAATTTAATTATGAGATATACAAACTTAATTTTTGAACTTATTTTTTTAATATAATCAAATTATTGTATTATTATAATGTAATGAAATTAAATTTCACTATGATTTATACAAACTTAATCTTTGAAATCTATTTTTCAATATAATTAAATTATATAACGTTATTTTTAAAAGAAATTACTTTTAAAATTAAAGTATTTGTTATTTTTATTTTTATTTGTGTTACACAATCACCTATCTTTTTTTTTTTTGTACGTGATCAAAACTAATAATTAGAAAGAAAAAAAAGACTTTTCCATGTATGTAATATAAGTCAAACATTCAATCTTATCATAAAAATTTAATATTTTTAAAATAATATAATTCAAATTTAATATTTTAAATATTATTTGATAAAAAAATAAAAAAAAATGATTACATTAAACAATATATATATAATCAAACTAACAAACAATAACAGTAGTTCGATCCGAAAAAACAATATTAATATTAAAGATCACCATGTTAACTTTCTTCTAAAATAGCAAATAACACCTCTACTCTCAGACCATATAGTCAGAATTCGAAATCTCTTTTACTCTCCCAGATATTTCTTTAATTATTCAATTCGCTATTTTGTCTAAAGAAATATCTTGTTCTTTATTTTTTTTTTTTCATTGTGCAATGACAAACAACAACTTGAACTTCAAATTTTTTTTTTTTAATTATACTAATCATACAAACACAATTAAATTAAAACAAACCAATTTGAAAAATAACTTTTTAATATTTTTGAAAATTTTAAAAAATATCACCTCTAAAATTTATAACATAAAAAATAACACATTAATAACATCAAATAATGTCAACTTGAATAATGTTTAATATTAAACGAGTTTAAATTGTTGTAGTTTAATTTGAAAAGTATTCAAAATAAAAATATATCATACTTTTTTTAATAGTAAAAATATATGAGGTAAACATAAATAATATTTTTTTATGGTTATAAGTTTTAAAAATGTTATTTTTATTTTTTTCTCATTTTTTTCATTCTTTTAAGTCTCTAAAATTTTGAAAAGATAAATCCACAAAAAACATTAAAGCCATAATTATTTCAAAACAAGTCTTATGTTTGTTTTTCTCATTTTAGTTGGCATTTGGTTTGTAAAATGAAATTGAAAAGAAACAGTTTTATTTGGTTTGACAACTGAAATAAAAAAAAATCAATATTATAATATTTGGTTTATAATTAGAATAGAATGAAAAATATTGTATATAACCTTAACGTCCTTAACATCCTTATATTTAGTAAAGTTTAAATAATATTATTTAATTATTATTTTTTCGTCAAATAAAATACATTATTGAAATCATTGTTGTTCTAAATAATTATTACTTAAAAATAAATTATATTATTAAAATTATTATTTTTCTAAATAGGATTTAGGGTTTTGAGGTTTGAGATTTGGGATTTAGGGTTTTAGAATTTGGGATTTGGAGTTTGGGGTTTAAGGTTTAGATTTTAGGGTTTAGAGTTATATTTATAGGTTAAGGTTTAGGGTTAAAATTATTATTTTTCTAAATAGTGTTTAGAGATTTGGGGTTTAGGATAAAAATTATTTTTTTCCTAAATAGGGTTTTAGGTTTTGGGATTTGGGATTCGAGGTTTAGGGTTGATAGTTAAAATTATTACTTTTCTAAATAAGGTTTAAGTTTTTAGAATTTGAGATTTTGGGTTTAAAGTTTAGGGTTATATTTGTGGGTTAAGATTTAAGGTTATAATTATTATTTTTTAAATAAGATTTAAGGTTATATTTAAAATTAGGATAAAATTGAAAGAAAAAAAAACATGAAATTAGTTTAAAAATTACCAACTTAATCCCTAATCTCATTGACGTGAGATTAACGTAAGTATAACAAGAAATTTTTTTATGTTAAAATCATGCAAATACCATTTGCTCATAAAAATATTAAAACCTAATCTCATTTACGTGAGATTAACGTAAGTATAACAAGAAATTTTTTTATGTTAAAATCATGCAAATACCATTTGCTCATAAAAATATTAAAATTAAACTTTTGTATTGAAAAGTAATTTGATATAAAATTAATTAATATTATTTAATTAATTACTTTTATAACTTTAACTTGAAACATGTCGGGGTTCACTCACGTGACCATTCATATTCTAAGTAATATAAAAGAAGAAAGAAAAAATAAAAATAAAAAATTTTAAAACCAACAACCATAACGTTTTTGGCATGTTGATTGAAAGTAAGTAGTTAGTGTATGTAAAAACAGTTTTAATTCTTTTTTCTACTATGCTATTTCAAAGGGTTTCAATAGTTTGATTGATTTTAGTTTGTTTTCATTAAAAAAAATAAAGAGTCTCAATAATAATTAAACAAATTACAAAATCGCAAAGAATTGAAAACGTTTTCTATGTATTTGTACGTGTGGAGGATTGGTGAGTAGATGGAGAGAAGTACAGTTTAGTGTGAGTAAGTGAAAGGTGCTGCAGAAATTTACGAGAGTCAAACAAACTAAGAGAAGAAGAGAAAAAAAATAGCGTGAGTGATAAGTGCGACATCAATTTCAACCTTTATATTTTTTGAGATTTTATCATCTATTCAAATTCTATTTTTCTATTAATTCAAATTTTGAAAGGATTCTACTTTACTTGCACTATCAAAAGTTATATCAATTTTAATGAGATTTAAACTCTATTTAAATTCTATCACTTTTAGTGAAAACTATTTGTATTTTATTGAGATTGATGTAAGGTAGGATTTTTATAGTTTTTGTAGAGAAGAATTTGGTATACACATTTTTGATATAGTAAAAGTGGAAAGTGGAGGTCCTGTAGATCATGCACATTGCAAAATCACATTAAAAATTATTAATTTAATTGTGTAATTTTAGTTGCATAAGTAAAAAATGTTTAATTTTTCACTTCCATTGTTAATTTGAAAATCATAGTGCTTAAAACAAATCACAATTGATTAAGAAGTTTGTGAATTTGAAGTACAAAAAAGGTACAATATCAACAAACACATCAATTATTTTGAAGGTTGTGTGAATTAGTTATTAGGTATGACTATTAATCTTCATTATGAGTTACAAGCATTATTGTTACTTAGTTTCATGCCATATAGTTGAGAGACACTAATAGTGTGAGTTAGAAACTCCATACTTTTGGGAGAAATTGATTATTGATCTGGTTTAAGGAAAACTACTTAACGAAGAAGCTAAAAGAAAACATTCAAGGCAATCTTCTAGTAATAGAGCACTTGTACATGAGAAAAATGAAAGGAAGGTCGTAGCTAGGGTAAAGACCATCACAGATATGAGAAATATGAAACTTCTACAAACACATCCAAATTTAAAGGTAGAAACCCAATCATGTGTTATCATTTTTAAAAACCAAGACATATGAAGGAAAAAATGTCGCTTATAAAAAAGAGATCAGTTAAGAAAAAGAAGTGATGGTCAAAACTCACAATATGAAACTACTACAATAGCTACAGACAATGATGTGGTTATTGCATATGATGATGGTTCTATTAATCTTGCTTCTTTGTCCAATACATGGTTTTCAACTATAATGCATCTTACCATGTTAGGTCACATGATGAGTTCTTCACATCCTATAAAAGTAGTAACTATGGCTTTGATAGGATAGGTAATGAAAGTTCTTCCAAGATTGTAGGCATGTAAGATATTTTTATAGAGATTTATACATGTAAATTGGTGCTTAAAAAAATAAAAAAAGTTCCAGATATCCATCTCAACTTGATTTCTATTGACAAACTAAATGATAGCAGCTATGGTATTTAGTTTGGTAAAGGTAAATGAAAGTTCACTAGAAATTCCCTAGTAATTTCCAAAGGAATGAAGAAAGATATACTTTACAAATTACATGAAAAGTTGAGTAAATGAGAAGTGAATATAGTTAAAAAAGAATATGACATAGAGCTCATAGAGCTTTGGCACAAAAGGCTCAAACACATTAGTGAAAATGGCTACAAACACTTGAAAGAAGCATTTATCAGATTTTATAGATACACATTTGAAAACCTATGTCTATAGCTTAGCTGGTAAAACTCATAAAGTTTTTTTTTTATAATTATTACCCTTCTAAAAGAAAGCATGTATTAGATTTAATTCACACTGATGTATGTAGAATGCAAGATAGAACACTTGGTGGTGCATATTATTTTCACTTTTATTGATGGTCATTCTATAAAAGTGTGTACATATATATTAAAAATAAATAAAGACCAAGTGTTATGTGTCTTTAAAGATTTTCATGCTATAATGGAAAGAGAAATTGAGAAGATGTTGAAATGTGTTAGATCAAAAAATGGTGGTGAATATAAATGACCATTTGAAAGTTATTACAGAAGTCATAGTATTAGACTTGAGAAGATCATGCCTAAGAATCCTTATAAAAATGGTGAGGAAAAAAGAATAAATAGAAAAATTGAAGAGAGAATCAAGTGTATACTTTCCAGTGTGAATTTACCATTATTATAAAATGTGGCATTTAAGTCGATATGTAAAGTCGGTTTTTGAAAAAAATTGACTTATAATAAATTTAAATTCAGTTCGGCAAAGAATCGACGCTACATATAGAGTCAGTTGACGTGTTGAACTGATGCTACATGTGGATGTAGTGTCGGTTATGTGTGTCAACTCACACTATCCACGTGTGTAGCATCGGTTGACATGTAGAACCGATGTTACATCCATGTGTAGCATCAGTTTCACACATCAACCGATGTTATACACGTGGATTTTTCCTTTTCTCTTCTTTCTTCCCCCATCAGACACAATTTTTAATTTACAACGCTATAAAAAACACCAAAAACCCAAAATCGAGCTTCATCTCCTCCATTCTCTCATTTTCTGACCACTTATGACCACCAATTTCAATACCATTTAGTAGATTTTCTTCCTCTCCAAATTATCTTCTAGATCCCTAATTTTTTTTAGCGAAATAATCACATTTTTTATATCCATTTTCTCACTTACAAAACACCTTTTTTTCTTCATTTTTTTCATTTTGTCACTTTATTTACTCTTATAAGTATTTATATTAATCCTACGTACTTATTATTCACTTTGCATTATTTTTTTGTATATTATATGTATAAATTTTTGTATTATGTATCTTATTATTTTTATTATGTAAGTTTTATATAAATATTTTATAATAAAATAAATTTATATATATATTTATGACTATGATTTAAGGTTGGTGTTTAATTTATTCATTTATGTTAAAATGAAATGGAAAAGACATTATTCAACAATACGATGCTCATTAAAATATCTGTGATTTGAAGTAGTGTAGTTATTTTAAAAAAAATCTTAATAATCACAAAATTGTTATATAAATTTATATGTTATTGAATACATATTCTTAAGTAAAGTAGAAAATGAGTAAAATATGTAAAAAAAAAATTTTAAAATCAATTTAACGAGTAAACCGACTTTAAAGCCCATTTTTGTAGTAGTGTACCCAAGTCATTTTGGGGTAAAGCAATGAGGACTACAGTTGATTTTATAAACCTTTCTCCTTTAAATAGTGATGTTCCTAATAGAGTTTGGAAATAGAAAGATATTTTTTATAAGCACTTAAGAGTGTTTGGATGCGGAGTCTACATTCAAATTCCCAAAGATGAAAGATCCAAGTTGGATAACAAGGTCAAGGAGTGTATCTTCTTAGGATATTCACATGACAAGCTTGGATACATATTATGGGATTCACTTGGTAGAAAAATTTTCATGAGTAAAGATATGATATTTCTTGAAGATCATATAGATGGTATTGATAAGGTTAGTAAGCCTTAATCCTTTGCTTAAGTTTGTATCAATTTGGAATCAATTTTCAAACCTCTAGCTTATAATGATTATGGAAGCTAAAGAATAGAACCATGATGATGCTATTTATCCTAAAGTACATGTAGTGGATTATTTGAAACTTAATAGGAAAGCTCAAGAAGAAACTTCTCTTTTAGTAGAACCTATATTGAGAAGGTAAATTAGGGAAAGAAAGTCTTCTATAAAATACCCTTCATATGAGTATGTGTTATTGACTGACGAATGAGGATAAGAAACTTACAAAGGAACTATGCACCACAAGAACCAAAAAGAGTGGTCCAATTCCATGCAAGAATAGATCAATACCTTACATAAGAATCACACTTATGACTTGGTAAAGGTACCTAAAGGCAAGAGACTTTGGGAAACAAATGGGTTTATAGGTTGAAGATAAAAAAAAAATAACACACAATTAAGGTATAAGGCTAGAATAGTTATGAAAGGATGTGGTCAGAAGAAAGGTATCGACTTTAAAGAAATTTTCTCTCTAATTATAAAAATGTCCTCGATAAGATTCATTCTTGGTTTGTTTGCTTTTTTGAATTTAGAAATTGAGTAGCTTTATGTAAAGACTGTTTTCTTTCATGGTGATTTAGAAAAGGAAAATACATACAGCAACAAGATGGGTTCAAAGTCAAAGGCAAAGAGGATTGCGTCTATAGGCTAAGTAATAGTGCCTTATGCATCTATAATAGACAGTTTGTTGTATACTATGGTATGTACCATGCCACATATCACTCATGTTGGAGTGATCAATGGTTTTCTCTCCAATCCTAGGAAGTAATGAAATGGATTCTCATGTATCTTAGAGGTACTTTTAAGACATGTCTATGTTTTGGTAATGATAAGAATGCGTTGGATGGATACACAAATACAAACATAATAGGTGATGTTGTTTTAAGGAAATAAATTAATGGTTAAACGATGACATTTGCAGGGGTTGTTTTGTGGCAATTAAGATTACAAAAATATGTTGCTTTGTCTTTTAGAGAAGCAAAATATATTGATGTAACTAAAATAGGTAAAGAAGTATTGTGAATGAAAAAGTTCTTACAATAGTTAAATTTAAACCAAGAGAAATATGTGGTCTTCTATAAATATCAAAGCACCATTTATCTTAGCAATGCTACAACAAATATTACCATGTATGGTACTAATAAAAAGCCACAAAAACTCATTTATGGCATTTATGGAAACGTCATTGTTTGCAATGCCATAAAAAAGTAGAGATCATTTGTGGCATTCTATCTATGCAAGAAAATGCCATAAACTTTACATTTGTAGAATTTTAAAAATACTATAATTATTTATTCATGATATTTTTAAAATGACAATATTAATGGTTTATGGTACCGTTAAAATGCCACAAATAAATCATTTAGGCAATTTTAATAATATTTTATGAAACAAAGAAAACTCCAAGAATGACTTTTTTGGCAATTCTAAAATGCCATGAATGATTATTTTTGGCATTTGTAAAATGTCACTAATATATAAGACTAGAAAACATTATACTGCGATTGTTGTGCATTTCTAAATAAATATTCTACATGTACAATTTTAGTTTCGATTTCTTTTCATTTTGAAAAAGTCCGAAACAATTTTTATTTATTATGCAATCTGATTGTAGAAAAATTAACATGTACACCTAAATTAAAATGTTGAATATAATCAAATTATTCTAATATCTAATTAATACAAATGCTTCATACGAAATACAAAATAGGACATATACCACCAGTTTCATCATCTATCTTTAGGCATTCAAAATCTAACTACATATATGATGTGTACAAAATACTAACTAGTTTCAGATTAGAGGGTATGGAAGCTTTTCTCTATCTTTATGTACTTTTTATTTTAACCATAACATTTTGAGATAGCAACCACCTCTGTTTGCACGCTGAATAACATATCTTGCAAAATTTGGCAAAAGAGAATCATTTACAAAGGTTTGAAGGAATGGGATACGTAAATAATTATGCAATAGTTACTCCATAACCTTAACAAGTTAGTAAATTAAAGTCAGTCGCAAAAAATAGAATTCAATATGTATCAAATAAAGCAAGAAACACTTTACGTTTTACAATTTTTTCCCTTCCCCCTTTACAATGTAAATCCTCGATAAACAAACATATTAAAGTATGAGTTATTGTTATATTGACATATGCCTCTAACTTATTCCAATAGAACTTTCTTTGCCAAGGAAGTTACAAAGATGAAACCATGTTAATGAAATCAGACAAAGCCTTAATAATTACTGCACAAGGAGCACATATATTTACAATAATTAACACCACACACCCACAAACATAACATTTCATGCATTTTGTTTTTTCCATCATAGTTCCACAATATTATAATCTACTTTGCTTGAACAAATAGTAGAAAGATTTTTCTAGAGGGTGTATGCTGCTTGAATAAGGCTTAACAAAAATGACTTAGAATACAATTAAAATGTAAGATATGTCAACTTACTGAGTCTTAAGGAGCCAAGTTAAGAAAGGCCAAAATCTCTACTAACAAGCCAAGTTGGGGAAGGGCAAAAGATCTTGGAAAAACATGGATCTGTCAACTGAGTGAGTCTTAAGGAGCCAAGTTAGGAAAGGCCAAAATCTATACTAACAAGCCAAGTTGGGAAGGGCAAAAGATCTTAGAAAAACATGGATCTGTCAACTAACTGAGTCTTAAGGAGCCAAGTTAGGAAAGGCCAAAATCTCTACTAACAAGCCAAGTTGGGGAAGGGTAAAAAATCTTAGAAAAATATGGATCACTTATGAGAGCTCGTGCTTTATCTTTCTCTACATCAAAAAAACCAACGTCTTAGTCTGTAAAATTGTCTCATGACAAAAACATATATATGTGAAATTAACTATATCGTTCTTGTATCCAAGAAGTTTTTGAGCCAAAACAAAGAAACAACGTTTGTCTCTGTTTGAGCATAAGGTACGACTTACTCTCCGATCTTTATAGTGCTCGAGGCATGAGACATAGTGTCCGACCCTTATGCTATGCTCGCGCCTTAAAGTTGGATACTCCAAGCAATCTCGCTATCTAAAGCACCAGAGATTCGACCACTAGCTTGGCGTGACAATGTGGTCCTGCTTATGCCTTGATAGTAGTGCATGGTTGAAACTTATTGTCACATTCTCTGATCTCTATAGATATATGGGTCAACCTGCATGAGACCTTTGGTCTACTAAGTACGTTTTTAACGAGTATGATTTTTCAAGCATGGGATACCTTTCTTGAGTAGCCAGCAAGACCTGATAGACATAGTACACTAGATATTGAATTTTCCCTTTCTATCACCACATATTAAATTTTTTCCCTTTCTATGAGTAGTAGAGTATTGATCGTTCGAGCGATGACAGTAAGGTAAAGGTACGCGATCTCACCTTGGTAAGGACTAAGAAGGATTGGTGGCTAACCTAAGGTACTAAAAATAATAAACAAATCCAAATCGATAGATAAGTATAAACCTAGATACCTCTATCAATCTTGACACCTGCTTTAACTGCATATTATTGCTCACTTGTAGCCTCCATAACGACTTGTTTTGACACACAAACACAGCTCACCTCTAAAGCCAACACCGCCCAAAATGATGTGATCAACAATGGAAGACCAATATTATGTAAATGAATAAGAAAAGTTGCACGAGGGAAATTACCTACCGACACATGACCTTACATATAAAAACTCACTCGCTAACACCACCTTAAGTACTCACCACTCATAAGCATAGTTTAGCTTACACAGTCACAAATCACTAATACCAAACAATATTCAATGTATTAGTGATCCAAAAAAAATGAGATGTTAATTTGATATAACTTTACTATATTTTTCTAGATACCAAATAAGAAGAAATTAAGGTATCTATAGAACTCAAATTTTTCACCTCACCAAGCACCTCGACAGCCACCTCGCCAAGGGTGGTGGTGAGCTTGGTAATGAGGTGATAAAAAATTACGTTTTTTAATTCCAAAAATTATCGAGTAATGACAATATTGGCGAACGAGTGTGCACACTACAAAAATCAACCTCATGATATATGTAAACATGATTGCATATAACGTGTTCCTAACTCTGTGTGTATGCGTGTATTACTGATCTTAAATAACCAAACTAACATAAAAGATGATAGAACACTGAGTAAAATAAAACATACACATGTTTTATACACATGAAGCCAACACAAAGTTACTTGTACAATAGGACTTACAAAACTATTATTTTCATTAATTAGACAGATGATCAATTAATAATATCTTCAAGGTTCTCAATTGATTTTTAGAATTATAATAATTATTAATATTATAAATAAAATAAAAATACAATCATTTTTTTTCTATTTTCTAGTAAGTAAACTTTTGAACATCATATTATGTGTATATGCAAAGACTTCGCCATTATTAAGATGATATTAAAATTTAAACAATTTGAGACATATCAAGTGTAACAAAAGAAGATAAACAATAAAAGGGAACATTATGATAGACCTATTAAATTCATATTTAATAATTATAATTCTAAACTAAAATTTAATATTAGTCATAAAAATATAGATGAAAAGTTAAATACGTTAATTATTCATAAATTTAACGATATTAGCTCAAAAATAAAAAAATAAAAAATATTAGAGCTCTGTGTGAATATATGCTAAAAGTAAAAAGCATGAGTGATATTTTATAAAAAAATAAGAGAAGAAAGATTAATAAACATGGAAATGAGAGATAAAAATATTTTTTTATAAGAGAGGGAGTTTTTAATATTATTTTTTTGTTTTTAAGATAAATCTACTTTTATCTCTTAAAAATTAGTATTATTTTTTTAAAATTAAACTTAATTAATTAATTTTATTTTAAAAATTAACAGGCTAAACATAACTAATTTAATATATATATCCTTATCCAACTGTAATAAAAATAAAATAAACATAATTAATAATTCCGAAACTTTAACTATAGATATGACAAAGTAGTACATAATGCCTCGAATAAACAAAACATAATTAACCTTACTTAATTACATGATAGAACAAACTCGTGGATTTTCTTCACTGAAGTAGTCACTATGATTAACGCAATAGCCTCTCCCACCTGATCCATTTCCATAGCTATCATACACTGGCCTTCCGATATATCCTCCATCATACTGATAATACTGAGGCATTGGTACTGGTGGCCCACTTTGTCCATAGCAGTAGGGCCCACCTGGAACTCCCCCGTAGCATTGTGGAAAAGAAGCACAACTCGTCCCAATTGGGTGTGCTTGAATCGCTTGTACGTATCCAAACGGAACCGAACCGGGAACTGGTTGGACCGGTTTTGGTGCTGGTGCTGGTGCTGGTGCTTGTGGTTTAGGCTTGTCAGATTGATCTTTTGATTTCTGATCTGGTGGTTTGGGAACTACGATATCAATGCCTTTAATGGAATAACCACCTTTGTAGCATATCATGTCTCTGATCTTCTCAGGACTACAACAACACACCACGTTGATTGTCACTGTGTTCTTCTTTTCATCCCACAATTGGTCTCGTACTTCTATTTATTGTACACAACTTAGAATTCATCAAAACCCAAAACATTAATTTAAAATAAACTTAAAAAAATTTATTCATTTTTCGTTAATTTATTAAATAGAAATACCATAAAAAAAATTAAAACTAAAAATTAATCGAAACTAACTTACGAGGGGTTCTACCGAGTATTTTTTTCACCTTCTTGCGGCACTTTTCACAATCTAGGTCTACCTTAAGCACCATTGCAATCGCTTTCTGTAACATATATATCAAATAATTAATTAATATATTATTATTATTATTTTAAGAAAATTCTGAGAATATATACAAATATGTTGGAACATTTAGATTCAATTTGCAGGCAACAAAGAAGAAGATAATTAACTTCTTCTGAGATGGTACATATTAATATAATTAAATTAAACACCAACTATATATATATATATATATATATATATATATATTTAAAAATAATAATTTAAAGATAACTATTGATGAGATTGAGGCGATATAATTATTGTACGTACGTACCTTTTCTGTCATGGCTGATAGTAGTGGGATCTGAACACCATATAAGAATTGAGTAGATGAAGAGAGTAAAAGGTTGGTTGGTTTATCGAAGAACTATAGAAATGAAATAAGTTGAAAGATACAAAACAAAGCCAAATTGGGTCTCTAATAGTAATAACCTCATCAAGCGATCGAGTCTAGTATTTTTTATCGAGCCAATGAGATGGAAACAATACGTTGATTTTCGTCTAAATTATTATTAATAGTAAATTATGAATAGTTAGATATGATGTTGTGATATTTTAAATATATTAAATTTAAAATTAATATAATTTTTTTTTGTTAAAATAATAATGATAATACGTGTAAAAAATAATAATTTGATTAGTAAAGATGATAATACAACAGTAATAAATCATCGTAATGATCAAAGTTGTCGGCTAGTATTTGTGAGGCTCAGATCGTATTTCCCTCAAAACAAACACGTGTTATAGTAGTCCCTAGTTCTCCTGCATCTGATGTTATCCTGTAGGTAGGATTTAGATTTTATTGGGGAAATTCTTTTGTTATTTTTTATCAATTAATTGGTAAAATATATATTTTAAAAATAATAAATAATATATTATTTTAATAAATTAAATAAAAAATTCATTTATCATAACAGTTAATTATAAATTAATAAAATTTAAAAACTAATAAATTTTATTATTTTAATTAATAATTATTTATAATATCAATTATGATTATATAAATTGTTTCCTACACAAATACTCTTTCAGTAATTGGTTCATTTTCTAAAGATATTTTGTTTTCCATCAAAAGAACTGATTTTTCTTTCTAAATACTGCACTTCTCGATGTCGGAGCGAACACTTTTTTTCAAAACAAGTTCTGGTTATATCAAACTCTATGAATAAGTTAGGTAAAGAAATGTCAAACCTATAAAAAAAATCTACTAATTAAACTATATTGGGTCAGGAGTATTTTTTACGTTATACAGATAAAATAAAATAAAAATCGATATATAAAAAGATTGGATTTTTAAAAAAGATTATTTTAAAGTCATAATAGAAACTATTATGTTTTAAAGTCAAAGAATTATATTCAATCAGGTCCATCCATTAATTTTGTGATAAAAAAAATTCCTCAATATAATTTAGAGTTTCATATGGTTGCCTTGAGTCTTTATTTCTTCCTTTGGCTGGGACATTCAGTCGTTACTTTTGTTTCTGTATACTAGGGCTAAGAGTGTAAGAAACTGAAATTGAAAACACAAAACATAGTACTTTTTATTGATGAATTTGGGGTATAAATAACCATCGACATACAAACTAAAAAACAGAAAACAACTACGTGATCTCGATCATGGGAGAAACAATTGATCATCACGATCAGTGATCATGCACCCATAGGATTTATTGAACAAAAAACTAAAATACTAACCGAAACCCTAATTTTTCTCTTCATTCTCTCCCTTAAACTAATTCCCAACAATAACTAGTTTAATTTAAGAATTTGACAAATTCTTAATTGACTTCAAAACCTTTGGAATGCATCCAATGTGAGAGGCATTGTAATCACATCTTCCAACTGATCTTGTATCCCACAATATACTAACTTTACTACTCATCTTGTCAAATCATGAAGAAAATAAAAATGCGCATCAATATACTTGTTTCTTCCATACAACACCTGATTCTTTGATAACTTGATTGTGGAGCTATTATCACAAAAAAATGTGGTGTTGTTCTTGCTTTGCTCCAAACTCAACTTTTCTAATATCTTTCTCATCTAGACAACTTGGCTAGCACATGCAATTGTAGCCACGAATTCTACTCTTGTAATAAAGAGTGTAACTATAGGTTGTTTTCTTGAAGATTAGGCAACCCATCATAAAAACATATCTTGATGTGCTCTTGCGATCATCTAAATCTCCTACATAATTATTGTCTATATAACCAATCATATTCTCACAATTTTCTTCCCTTTTGTAAAAGATTCCAAGCTTAGTGATACCCTTCAAATATCACAAGATTTTTTTTGCTACTAGCATATATAGCTCAGTTGGTTTTGCCACGTACCTGTTGATTTAAACTTACTGCATACATTAAATCTGGCCTTGTAGCCATCAAATACATGAGAGATCCCACCATCTGTTTGTACACAAATTCATCTACTCGTATTCCATTCTCATTTTTAAATAACTTGCATCTTGAGATTATGGACCAAATTGTAATTCTCCATCCTGAATCTCCTTAATACCTTTAGGGCATATTTCCTTTGACATATTTAAATTCCATCAGACTTTGTAATACTTTTATACCAAGAAAAAATCTCATTTTTTTCCAAATCAATCATGTTAAATTCTCTTAGCATAGAATGTTTAAATTTAGCAAATATTAATTCATCATTACCAGTGAATATTAAATCATCTACATATAGACTAACTATAAAAAATTTACCTCTCTTATTTGCCTTAATGAATAGAGTATGTTCATTGTAACACTTCTCGAACCCTTGACTTATGAAGTGTGCTTCTATTCGGCTGAATCAAGATTGTAGAGCTTGTTTTAGTCCATAGAAAGAGTTTTTCAACTTATATACTTTCTAAGGATGGCTCTTTGATTCATATCCCTTTGGTTGCTCTATATATACTTCTTCATTGAGTTCTCCATGCAAGAAAGAAGATTTGACGTCAAGTTGGTAAAGTGCTCATCCTTTTTATGCTGCTAAGGCCATAATCATTCTCATTGTATCCATTCTTGCAACTAGTGCAAACACATCTGTGTAGTCGATTCTGTGTTGTTGCACATATCCTTTAACCACTAACCGAACTTTGAATTTGTCCACTAGTTTCTCCATTTTCTTTGAGTTTGGTCTTCAAGACCCACTTTACTCTAATTTTTTTTTCACCTGCAGGTAAATCAGTTAGTTCTCATGTATTGTTTTTTATTGCTTTGATTTCCATGTCCATAGTCGTTCTCCATTTGTCATGTTTCACTACTTCCTTAAAGTGTATTGGATCTATTGAAGAGAATAAGGCTAGGGGTATGTTTATCTCTTTTTCCTCCTTAGAGAGCCCTTCTCCACTTGTATAATCTCTTACCAATACTGAAGTTTTCCTGACTCTTTCTTTTCTTAAGTTTGACTGCTCTCCTCCATCTTTACTATTTTGTTCTTCGATTGTTTCCTCAACCTCCTCAGTTGTTACTTCGTTATTGTCTTCACTCACAATCCCATTTTCTTCCTCATCATACCATTCCAATTCTGTTGTTGCAACTTCTCCATAGTTGTTATCCCAATTCCAAGCCTTTTCTTCTTCAAACATGACATTCCTACTAATTATCACTTTCTTTGCAATGGGATCATAAAGCCTATATCTTTGGATTCTTCACTCACTCCAAAGAACACATAAGTCATAAAGCTCTTTGCCTCTAGTTTTTTTTCATTTCACATCAGATACATGAACATATATTACACATTTGAATACCCTAAACTACTCCACTGAGGGTTTGTTTCCACTCCAATCTTCTTTGAGTGTTTGGTTCTTTACAATTAATGTTAGACTCCAGTTTAGGACGTAAGTGGTCCAGTTAACTGCCTCTGACCAAAATGGCTTGGGAATCTTCTTTTATGTTAACATACATCAAATCATATTCATCACAGTTCGATTTTTTTGCTCTACTATACCATTCTATTGTGAAGTATAAATTGCAGTTAATTGTCTTTTGATGCCATGCTCGTTACAAAACTCATTGAATTCAATGGATGTGAATTCATCACCTCAATCAGTTCTCAAGCATTTGATATGCCATCATGTTTCCTTTTCAACACACTTCTTAAATTGTTTAAACATGCTTAATACTTCTAATTTCTCCACTCGAAAATAAGTCCATGTTTTTCTAGTGAAGTCATTAGTAAAGAATAAAATATACCTATTTTTACTATTGGATATGGGAAATATTGGATCGCATATGTCTACATGTACAAGCTTAAGCTTCTCTGTGGCTCTCCAATTACTTTTTCTTTAGGATGGGATCCTTGTGTTGTTTTTCAATCAGACATTTTTTGCATACTATGGATAGAGGCTTTCATGTGCCATTTTCTTGAGCTGGAGGGTTCTTAATCCTTTATAGCTTAATTGGTCATAGCAAAAATGCCATAAGTGTGCCAAGTCTTGTGTGGATGTATAGAAACATAAGGACCTTTGAGGCTATGAGGTGGCTAGTATAACAAACATTCGATTTGTTGTCAGTGTAGTCTTTATTGTAACCCTATTTTCTGGATGATAAATTTTGAGTTCTCCATGTTGAATAAGGATGGTCAATCCTCTGTCTTGTAGTTTTCCAATGCTCATAAGATTGTTCTTTAACTCTGATACATAAAAAGCCTCACTAATAACATGAGTAAAGCCATTTACTCTTAGCCTTATGTTGCCTCTACCTATAACTTCCATCTTTGTGTTGTTTCCTAGTTTTACTTTATGAATGAAGCTCTCATTGAGATCACTAAACAAGTTTTTGTTACCACACATGTGGTTATTGCATCCAGAATCAAGGAACCACAAATCATCTCTTCGGTAATTACGCATCTCTTTAGGAATTATGGATCTCCACATATGTCATAAGCAACATTTCTTCTTCATCACCTATTTCTACTTAGTGGGCTTCTTTATCCCAGTTTGGACACTCAAATTGAAAATTTCCTAGCTGGCGACAATGATAGCACTCAATGGTTGCCTTGTTGTAGGATTAACACCCTCTTCCTCTTCCCCTGCCTCTGTAAGTGTCTTTGCCGCATCCTCTTATACCACTCCTACCTTCGAATGTTACCTTAAGTGCTTGTGGTTATTCTGTGTGTCTTTGGAATTTCTGCTCATGAACAATCAGAGAACTTTGCAACTCGTCGATGGAAATTTTGTCAATGTCCTTAGATTCCTTTATCGATCACACAACATAATTGAATTTCTCACTCAATGATATGAGAATCTTCTCCACTAGTGTAACATCCTACATCAGTTCTCCATTTGTGTGCATTTTGTTGGCTACATATAGCACTCTTGAGAAGTATTCAATGACTCCTTCTCCAGTCTTCATCTCTAGTGTTTCAAATTCTCTACGAAGAGCTTATAAGTGTGATTTCTTAATTCAAGCACTTCCTTGAAATTTTCTCTTCATAGACTCTCAAATCTGTTTGGAAGTATCCTTCTAAAGAATAGTTTCCAGTATTGTTCAATCGATATCTTGAAAGAGGTAATTCTTTACTTTCAGATCTTTTAGCTTTAATTCTATGAGACTTGAGTACTGCACATCTGTCTGAGCTACTTTATTTTCTAGCTTAGTATAGCCTCTTTTGACCAGCCCCCAATATTCCTTAGATCACAATAAGTTCTCCATCGACATACTCCAATGGTTATAATGACCATCAAAGCAAGGAATTGTTTGTTGAACAAAATTTCCTTCGATTTCCATCTCGTTGCTCCTACGAAGGTGTCAAAGACTGATGCTTTGATGGGTTCAAGGTTGGTGGTGGCTCTGATACCACAATGTAAGAAACTAAAATTGAAAACACATAACACAATACTTTTCATTAATGAATTTGGCGTATAAATATCCATTGACATACAAACTAAAAAACGAAAAACAACTCCAAGATTTAGATCATGCGAGGAACAATTGATCAACACGGTCAATAATCGTGCACTTATAAGGCTTATTGAACAAAAAATTGAAAAATTTAAATACTAACTGAAACCCTAATTTTTCTTTTCAAAGAGAAGTAGGTTTAGAAAAATCAAAACTGAAATGAATACTTGTAATATTATTAAAAATTATAATCAAATTCATACAATTAAATTTAATAAAAAAATTACATATAAGTTATGATTTTGATATAATTATGATATATAAAATTATTCTTTTCAAGAAAAAAATATATTTATTAATTATATCCACCAAAAAATGCAACATAATTTATAATTATAATATATAAAAATACTTTTTCACCCAAGGTTCGCTTACATCCTAATTTAAATTTTTTTTTCTACATATTATGTTGATTTTATATGTTCTAAAAGAATATAGATTTATTTGGTCTTAAATTTTGATGAAATCATAAAATATGAATTGTTATTTTATGAATTCTAATAATTAATCAAAATCAAACTAATCTATATACTTTTTTTATTTCTTTAATATAAATATTTTTTAAATTATAAAACTGATTTATCCAACTCAAACCAAGGTGATATTTTTATTAGATTTGGATTGATTTTATACACATAATAGTTTTCTATTTTTTATAAATCAGTTAAAATTTAAATTAACTTCAGTCTTGATCCATAACTAAATTTTTTAAATAAAAATAAATTTTATTAATAAAGATCAAAAATACAATCTAAACTAAAACTTATCTATTTAAATGTATCAATAATTAAATTTGATAAATTAAAATTAATAACATTTAATTGTATACGGAGAAAAAGATAAGCTTTATTATACAAGGTTCTCGAATAAGTATTTAATTATTTCAATTGATATATTAAATGTTGTTTAAAATCAACTAAATCTTGATATCATCTCATAACCAATCTTAATCTCAAGACATCTAGATAAATATATAGGTTTTTAACTAAATATAAAAAAAAAACATAATTAAACACAATATAAATCATCTAGATTAATATCTAAATATTTTAAAAAAATCACCTAATTACTAACCCAATTTTTCACAACTTCAATACTATATCATCTAGCCGAAAACATTATGTGTTATCTTCAACTGAAGTAACGTAATACTATATATTAAAATTTTATAAAACTTACAACTAACACAACAATTTACTATTAACTAATTGCTAATAATTATGACTTGAGTTGCCAAATAACATAAAGATATAAAATTCGAATATTAATTATAAGGTATAATTAGTATAATTATTTAAAAAAAATTACGATTTGACAGACGGCTAAAAGTGCATTGTGTTTTCATCCTTATAGGAACTTTTAAGGGCCTTTTAAGTTATTGGCTTATTATAAAAATATTTTTTTTACATAATTTATTATAATATATACAGAGTATTACAATTGCTTAAAAAACAGAGTATAATAGGTTTATATAGACTGATAACTTACTAAAAATCTTAAAACTGAAAAAAAATATTTTTTAAGTCATAAAATGAGAATGTTACTCTCAAGAGTCCCGTAAAGATTAAAACCCAAATTCCTTTGAATTGGGATTAAAAAGTATTTATATTTAAAAAGAAGTATTGGATCTATATAATTTTATTTTTTAAATATCAAACAATTTCTTAATTAACAATAATATCTTAAAATTCATAATTATATATCAAATTATTTAATAAAAAGATTAAAATACTCTCACTTTATAACTTTAATATAATAAAATCAAGATAATTGATAATCACCGTTAGATATCATCCAACAATCCTACCAAAATACCATTGCTCCGACATCCATTATTGATGAGTCCATTGAAGTTTCGTCAACCATCATCAACAAACTCGTCATATATAAATATAATATGTTATATATAAAAATAAATATAAATGTAATATATTATATACAAAATTAAAAATAGATATAACATGTCATATATAAAGATACAAAACAACATGTTACATTCGATGAACCAATAATATTACGGTACATATAACATGTTATATATACATATACATAAGGATTTAACATGCTACATCTGGTGTATCGCAAGTGATGGTTACCGGTAATAATAGTTGAAATTTTATTAATGGTAATTGTTGAAGATATTGTAAGATATAATCTTATTTTTTATTTTATTGAATTATAATATTTTAATATTTTAATATTTGTAGGTTAAATTCGTGCATCCAGCAGTGATAAAGTGGGGTTGATTCGATGACTGTTTTAGTTTTTGGTTTTTTGATAAGATTTGTTGACTATGTTAAACCCTTTCGATATCACAAGAGATGGTCTTCAGCATTGGATGCTGGGACTGCTTTCATGGGTGCAATTTACTCTTCTTCGCTTAACAAAATCACGTAAACTTTATTATAACCGGAAGGGACTTCCAACATTTGAAACAAGTTACAGCCATCATATAGGACATATTCCGTCTAACTCTTGATGCAAAAGGCCTTCAGTGTCCAACCGCCCAAAGAAGATGCCCAAATCAACCAAAAATCAATAAGAGTGTTCATAAATCGGATCGGACTGAATTAAACCAAAAAATCGGATCAAATCGAAAGGTTTTATAAATCAAACAATACGATCCGATTTATCTTAATTAAAACCATTTTTCAAACGATCCGATCCGATTATATTAATTTTTAAATCAATCGAACCGAACTGATTTAATAATATATTAAATTTTTTTTTCTAAAATCGAACCGATGGACGCCACAATTAGATTGTTTGAGTACGAATCTTCTCAATAACTTTTTTTCAGTGCTAAAATGAGAGAAGCATTCGCCCAAAACCAGTTATCTCAAATCAATAATCCAATCAATAAAAATAGGAGAATATTACATCCCTTACCTTTAATTTTTAACCCCTCGCTACTTTTTACCACATGTTCAAAAATATTTTCATTTTATACATGTTTTTATGAACACAAAAATCGGGATAGTCTCCAAAAACAAAAAAAAATTAAATCGTTAATACTACTCTTAAACACGTTTACATAAGTTTAATTTTTGAATACATGTTCCATTTTGAGTGTATTAATTGGGTCAAAAATTAAAATTAGTGTTAAAAAAAGCTCTAAAAACTATTAGACGTGAATTTTGCTACTTTTAAACACAATATGTCAACCAAAACTTCACAAATATTTCCCATCTAAACAGAGCCAGAAAGGACGGCAGGGCAGAGCTAGTTTAGGATAAAAAATGGCTAAGAAATCAAATTCAATATTCCTTACAAAAAATAAAATAAAATAAATAATCTAAATAAACGGTGCTTGCATTTGCATATTCCATCATGCAAGACCATCCAATTTTATCAGCACAACAATACATGTCTCCATTAGGCTGAAATTACCCACTTCCCCCATGCACAGAAACCTTCTACACAGCTATAGATGAATAGTATCTCTAAACTTTCTTCCCTGGGCAAAAAGATACAGAAACACAATGACTCGTAAAGAAATGCAATCAGTAGTCAAGAAACAACTGTATCATGTAAAATACATTCTCGAAGTTTCCCCTTGTACTCTTTTCTTTGAACTTACATAAATCTCTAGCACTGCATTTACCTCCTCTTAAAATCATACTAACTACATAAAGTGATCCATGGAGCCTACTCAAAGATAGTTGTGGCTCACCTTTGCATTGACTTGTAAAGCACCACTGTCACATACTTGGCTAGGAACCTATCTGTTGAACCTAAAGCCACCACTGACTGCCCTCCCTTCCCTTTTTGCATGTAAAGATGATTAAGCACCACGTGCTGAGGTCTTGACAAGGCAGATGTACCATCCGTGCATTGTGTTGGTACATTGAGCAATGTCATTTGAAGGTGCGGAGGAACTAAAGGAGGCTCCTTTGCAAAATCTTCAGATCCAAGTTGCAGGCTGTTGTAGCTCGAGTCTGGAGACTGCGGCGGTTCAAAACTTGAAATGCTTCCAATGTCTTCTGGGACATAATCCTGCATCACAATCAAGATTATGAATTATAGTAGGCACCATAGGAATCTGGGTAGCCATGACTCAAGTAACCCTAACGAAATGTGTATCATGCATGGATCCAACACCATGCTATTGTAGAGAAACTTTCAACAAGATGTTTTGGAATGAGATTTTAAAAAGAAATGATATCAGAGATTTTAAAAGAAAAGAATGGTCACAATTGAAAACATCAATTCATGTGATCTCAAGGCTATTGAAGTTAACAATTTCTAAAGGAAGAGAGCATCCAACTTGGTAACCCTAAATTGTCTTTGAATGCTAGAGACAAGCCCCTCTGCATTCATATCATAACGCAGATCTTCCACAGCACAAAAAGTTTCTACCCAGAATCTAATCTAGTTATATGTGTTTTGCATAAGATGACAATAAATAATTTCATGTACTCCATATCAAGGCTTTTCATGCTTTAAAAGTAAGCATCCATAAACACAAATAAAAAAATAAAAAAGACATTACCTGCAAATCTAGAATGTTGTAGGGATTTCCAGCATCATCATTGGCCCAGGGTATGTCTGGGGAGTAGCGCCACTGCCCATCAACTATAAACCTATATTGATAAACACCAGATGGCAGTACTTTCATGATAGTATAGTCTTTTCCCGATCTCTGCAGGGGCGATCTGATTAGCAAATAACATTATGCAATTAGAAAGTAGTTTTTACACGTAAAATTCAGGATAAAAAGTTGGGAGAAAAACAATTATTCATCCAACAAACCTTGTCCTCCAATTATCCCACGATCCCTCAACAGCTACATCCTTGCCACCTTGGCTCCATGTAAGCATTGTGGGAATTCCTTGTTCGATTGACATATCTTCTTCACACGCTGAAGTTGTTTGCATCCATGAGGGGCTTGGAATTTGGATCTCATCAGGTCGCTGTAATGGAACAACGGGGACCTAAAAAGGGGAAGAAAAGTTGAGAACTAGAGAAGAAGAAAATGTGTATTTTTTTTAAGCAAGTTGAATTCATCGAAAATGTAAATCAATGCATGAACTCAGCATGTCAGCTATAGGCATAACATGACAAGAAAACTAAGTTAAAGCTGAATTGTATCATGAGAGTCTGCAAGGAAATTCCTATGTAATTTATGTAATAAGAAGTATATTCAAGTGTCTTGTTACCAAAAAGACTTTTACTGCTTTTAGTCTGAGTAGATCTCTTTACAAAAGAAAAAAGAGAAGGGACAAAAGACTCCAGATTTCTTATATATGCTGTAGTCCAGATCAATGAATCACACATGTTTGATCCCATGGATGAGTCACTTGCTTATCCGAAATAATTTTACCGATTCAAGATAAGTACTAAGTAAGCATCAGACGTGCCAATTAGGATTATTCATGTCAACTATCAAGATCTAAATTAAAAGGATTATTCCTTCAATCCCTCAGCCAAATTCACAAGTTCCCATTATCCATGTAATCCATTTAACAAAAAAAAATATTCAAAACCTACAAAAATCTATGCTCTATTTGCATCGATTTCCCATTTACTAAATCACAAGTCTTGGCCACAAAATAGAAATTGAACATCTAGAATAACATAAATGAAATGGGCAACTTACTTGGGGAGTGAACATCAAAGGTGATTGGATAGCACTAGGGCCAGGAGGAGGGGAATGACCCATCAACTCGGCAGACTCAACAGGTTCATGCACAGGGATAGCCATGCCTTCAAGGACGCTACTACCACCGTCTTCCTCGGCCCCAGATAGGCTACCACCCCCATCATCTCTCGCATTCACATTGCCCATCACAAGTATGATTATTACGATCAAAACAGAAACCAAATCAACGAGTTGAAAGTCGCAAAACCCACTCTCCGAATGTCAAATAAGATACCAACCCAGAACAAAATCTCAGCCACAAAAAACTGCAAATCGAGCAATTGATGAAGGAAATTAAGAACAACCCAACAATGAAAAAAAAAACACTCTTCCGACACCCAGAGTAGATATCAAAACAACGGCTTTTGTAAATAGAAAGAAATCAATTACACAATTAATTTAATACAGCGGTAACAAAAGGGGAAGAAAGTGAAAAAAGATGGTACTTTGACGTATTTAATAACGAATAAAGGATTATTCCGACGAGTTAGGAAGATCGAAGGATGGTCCAAAGGGTATAAATAGTGGATATGATCGTCACGTCATCATTTGACAAAGTCTTTTCTCTTTTGCCCCTTCAGTTTCCTCTCCTTTCCTTTCTCTGTCTCTCTCAAAGAGAAACCATGCTTCGCTTTCCCTCCTCCATCTCTCAACGACTCTCTACCTCTAAAAGCTAAAAGCCTAGAAATTAGATTTACGGACAGGTTTTGTTTTGTTTCTCTCGCATTCGGTTGTATACAGGTTACGTGTATAATTACACGCATACATTTATATACTATATACGTATCATGTACACACACGTCGACCACGACGTATAAGAAGCTGAGTGAGAAAAGAAAAAAACTTTAGGACTTAATATTGTCCCTTGAGTTCGTAGCAAAAATATTCTCTTTTTTTTTTCATCCAAATTTACTTATGATTTCAAAAAGCAATTTGTGTCGTTTTTATAATTGAGAACCTACCCCTCAATGATGTTATGTTCTTTTTGTGATCCATTTATTTTTGTTACGTTGTTTGCCCGAAACTTATGTTTGAAATAAACATACAGTAATATAGATATTGAAATTATAACTTTTTATTTTTATAAAAATAAAAAAATATTAAAATAGAGACATACTAACTGTATATATTAAAAATAAATACCATAAAAATTTAATAAGTTAAATAAATTAGATATTTAAATTTATTAATTTTCATATGTTATATTAAAATTATATTAAGTTTAAAAAATATAATATTAAAAATTCATTAATATTTTTAATGGTATAATCTTTTAATTTAATAGAACTCTTTTGTCTTATTTTTTAAATTTATCATAACTTTGGTGTACTACTTGTGATACATTAAAGGTTTATTAAATTTGAAAAATAAGATATTATAAATCCATCAAAATTTTAAATGTCTTATTTTACAAACTTATTAGATTTTATAATATTTCTACAGATGTACATTGGTATGGGTAGGAACATTTTTTTATAATCGTTCATGAATTGAATTATAAAATTTGTATTTAAAATCGTCCGAAAATTATTACAATTTAGAGAAGATTTTTTACCTACGAATAACAATTTAGAACGATTATTAAAAAAACTCAAAAATAAATATAATTTAATTTATTAAATATATAAATTAATTCAGGTATGGATAAGTACGTTTTTTAATATAACTGTAACAGAATCATATATGTTGCTTTTTTATTTATACCCAAAATCATACTTATCATTGAAATTTATTGAATAAAAATCGAACCGTTGGTTCGAATAACCGAACTTATGGTTTTTTTTCCTATCTTAATAGTATCTATAAATTAGTAGAATAAAGTATATAATTTATTATAGATAATGTGAAAATTCGACACTGTGGCCTTATATTAACACGAGAATGTAAGATTTTCTGGTGCGCTTGTCATATTTCAAATTTTATTTTTCCCAGCAGTTCTACATTTGGCCAATTGGCTTTGTATTTTTCTGGTACGATTTGGTTCCTTATCTTTTTTTTGTTCTTACTGAAAAAACCTATTGCAAATTACTGCTTATTATCGAGCAATGTTGTTGAACATGTTTAATCCTCTATATTTTTCTCCTCCGTTTTTTTCTTTGTTGGGGTTGGGAGAGAAGGAAAATAAATTCAGTGTATGGCAATTTTAAAATTCGATAATTATTACCGTAATGCTCAGTGTTCAGTCCTCAGTCCTCACCATCGTATCAAGTATCAACAACAATTTCTCATCCTCTTATACCAAGAATGGGATTGTTACTTTAATAGTGCAAAAATTTAATTCTTAACATTATTTTGTATCTAGGTGGTATTTTAGTATTACAACTATTTAAAAATATGTATCAATTTAATGTAATTTTTAAAATTTAACAAAGAGATTACATTAAATTAGTACTGATTTAATACTTAAAGTATAATAAATCTTAGTTTAATATAAAAATTTAATTAAATTAATACATATTTTAAAATAAAATCCTGATTAATAAATTAAATTCTATTACTATTAAGATAGCTATCCCGAAGAATGGGTGGGGCTCCTTTTATTTTGTTATTATAGTTTTTACTGGGCAAGAAACTAAAAGGTTTGTTGTATTAAAGTTGGTTCCAATTCCTTGTCAATCTACTTCAGTCATTCAAATTTATTATTTCTACTCATAATGCCCATCTAAGTTGGGTTTTCTTTTATGTTCTTATTAAAGATAAGATTTTTTGTTTTTGTTTTTGTTTTTAGAAACGTTTTCATCGATATTTGTGCTGATGACTTCTTAAGCGTGGAATTCACTTGAGTACAGTATGTATTCCTGTGTTTTCTTAATGCATGAATAGTTTTGTTTTGGAAGAAAATCATTTCCAAGTACATTTGTAGGTGATGTGTTAATTGTTTTTCATGGCACTATCAACTAAATAGCTTCCTTGGTGGAATGTCACCTACTTATCAAATATGCATGCCTTGCAACTACGAATAGAGATAGCTAACAGAAAAGAAAAAAAACTATGAATAGACTATAGAGGTAGGATGCATTCTTGCCTAGGTAAGTTCTTGTTGACAAAATATGGTATTTTTTCTTCCTCCTTATAATAGAACAAACGTTACATAGATCCCTTTTCCTTATTTCTTATAACATAAGTTACTGCATCTTTTCTTCTACCCTCATCGTTTACGAGGAATGATGGTATATACATACACTAAGAAAAGCATGGAAGCTACTTACTTTCCTGCACACCAATACCTTGTTACACCCATACCTTCTTACACACCCATATCTTGCTGCACTTCTCTACTGCACCCGTACTTTCCTGCACACCCATACCCTATTGCACTTCTCTGCTACACTTATTCATGCACTTCTGCAAACATATTTTCCAACTCACGTCAATATTCCCTCTCAAGTTGATACATAGATATCTCTTATGCCCAACTTGTCAAGTGATTTGTATAAGTTTCTTGCAGACATGGATTTTGTGAGTACAACAGTTAATTGATCTTTTGATTTAACAAATGTAAGCTTAATAATCTTTTCTTCAAGGTTATGTTTGATGAAGTTTTGATTCACTTCAATGTGTTTAGTGCGATCATGTTGAACTAGATTGTAGGAGATGGAAATGACTGTCTTGTTATCACAGAACAAGTTTATTTCAAAGTTAGAAGCAACATCAATCTCAATTAAAAGTCTTTTCAACCAAAGGAGCTCACATATTCTCTTAACGATCCCTTGAAATTCAGCTTCAGAGCTTAACGAGGCAACTACCTTCTATTTCTTGCTCTTTCATGTAACAAGATTGCCTCCCACAAAAGCAAAGTACGTAGTAGTAGATTTCATGTCCTTGATATTCCCTACCTAGTCCGCATATGTATATCCAATAACTTTCAATTGACCATTCTTTGAAAACATAAGTCCTTTCCTAGGAGAGGACTTTAAATAACAAAGTATTCGCATAACAGCATCAATATGTTCTTCACTTGAGTAGTACATGAACTGACTCACTACACTCACAACATAAGTAATATATGGCCGAGTATGAGATAAATAGATGAGTTTCCCCACTAACCGTTGATATCTTTGTTTGTCTGCTGGTACCTGGTCCACATATTCTCCAAGTTTGTGAGTTTGACCAATTGAAATATCAATAAAATTACATTCTAGTAATCCTACCTCTGCCAAAAAGTCTAATATATATTTCCTTTGAGAAAGAAATATGCCTTGTCTTGATCTTGTTACCTCAATGCCCAAGAAATTCCTCCTAAGTTCCTCATTTCAAACTCATTTGACAGTTGTTCTTGAAGCCTAGAGATTTCTTCATCATCCTCTATAATGATCATGTCGTCTACATAAACTATTAGGATTGTTATTTTTCCTAATCGATGTTTTAGGAAGAGAGTGTGATCAGAGTTGCTTTGTTGAAACCCGTATTTCCTCACTATTGAACTCAACTTGTCAAACCATGCTCGAGGTGATTGTTTTAGTCCATACAATGCTCATTGTAACCTACATGCAGTTTTTTTTCTAACGTAGCAGCACATCTTGGTGGGATATCTATGTAAATCTCCTCTTCAATATCACCATGAAGGAAGACATTTTTTACATCAAGTTGGTGTAATGGTCAATCTAAATTTACAGCAAGAGATAATAGAACTCTAATAGTTTTTAGTTTGGACACAGGTGAGAAAGTTTTCTGATAATCTATACCATGTTTCTGTGTATACCCCTTTGCTACTAGCCTCACCTTGTATCTATCAATTGACTCATCTACTTTATACTTAATGGAGAAAATCCACGTACACCCCATTATCTTCCTCCCTTGAGGCAACACGCTCAACACCTATGTGTTATTCTTCTGCAACGCCTCTAATTCTTCTTTTATAGCTTGAGCTTAGTTTAGATCAGATAAGGCTTCTTCAATACTACTTGGAATCTAACATGAGGAGAGTACATGTCCAAATTCCTTAATAGGTTCTAACACCCCACATATGTATCTATAGCATTAGTTTCTAAAGGTTTGGTAGGATAGCTTACCTCAAGATTATTCTCATCAGGAGGATCATTGGATACTAAAGAGTGGAGGAGTGCATCAACCACTACATCTTCTGATGATTCAGGCACTGGTTCTGCTTCAGTTCTAGGTTCTAGCTCAGTCATATTTTTGGTATCATCCAGGTATGTTGGATTGTTACCAACGTCTAACATTTCAACATCAGACCAATTTCATTCTTCACCATAAATCTCCCTCTAAAGAGGGAAATTGGATACTAGTAATGGAAAAAAATTGTTAGATTCGAGAAAAGTGACATCCATAGTAATGTAGGTTCTTTGAGTAATAGGATCGTAGCATCTGTATACCTTTTTGTACTCCATACCTCGAGAATAAACACCGGACAACACATGAATCCAACTTAGTTTGTTGATTTTTGTAGAGGTGGACAAAAACAACACAGCCAAAAATTAGGAAAAGAATTATCAAAATAGTAGGCTAATGAAGTCTAAAATTATAAGGCTTTAATGGCCATACGGTTCAATAGATACACAGTTGTGGTAACAACATCACTCTAGTATCTACTGGGCATATGTGCACTGATCAGTAGGTCACAAACAGTTTCTAAGATATGTCTATTCTTCCTTTCTACAGTACCATTTTGTTGTGGGGTTTGTGAACACGAGGTTTCATGGAGAATACCATGGCTGTCAAAGTATGTCTGGAATTGTTGATTAACATATTCCCTTCCATTATCAGAACAAAGGATCTTAATTTTTTCAAAAAATTGTCTGAACCATGGTGTGAAACGAGAGAAACTTAGCAAATACTTCATCTTTGTGTTTTAGAAGGTAAAGCCACGTCATTCGTGTATAATCATAAACAAAAATTACAAACCAACGATGACCCAACGACGTAGTGACTAAGGAAGGTCCCCAAACATCAAAATGTACTAAAGTAAAAGAAATTATACTTTTATTCATGCTCATGGGATAAGAAGCCCTATGACATTTGCAACACAACTCCATCTCAACTGGGTTGTATTAGAGAAATCCTTTAAGTCAAATTTCATATAGTTTATAGCTCCAGAGTTGAGAATCTAATCCTCATTATCATTATGAGTAGAGATGTAAAATGTTTTACTTGAAGTACTTGGCTCCTGAGAGGATTTTGCTTTGGGGATGAAGGATAGTGACGTATCACAGGTAGCCATAGCAGCTCTCCCAGTGTGGTCATCATTAGTAGTGGTTTCCCATTTTATCTGTGCTTGAAGATCACTCCACTAATTTGGATATCCAAGTAGTTTGAAGCAGTTGTCATGGGTGTGATTGGAGTTTCCGCAATAGGTACATCTTATGTCATCAGAAGGTGATTTAAGTTTGGATGAGGAATTGGATTTCCTGCTACCCAGGGAAAAAGCTCCTAGTTTTGGTGGCATCTGATTATAATTTTCCTTGATTCCTTTGGAAGCCATAACTGTTTTTGGAGTCGTATCTGTACCCGAGATTATCACGGTCTGCCTTACCTCTTCCCTGTAGACAAATCCATAGGCATGTTCCACTATAGGGAATAGTTTAATTTAAAGTACATCACTTCGAGTTTTATCTAGTCTGTTATCGAGTCCATCAAGGAAGGCATAAACTCAATCTTCCTATAAGATGTAGTTATATTTTTGTATGTCAGTCGCACATTCTATCGGGTTAGGACGACAGAAATCAATTTATCGCCACAACCCTTGAAGGTCGTTAAAATATTTTTCAATGAATCCATCCATCTACTTCATATGAGTAACCCAACGGCGGAAATCATAAACTTGAGACGTGTCTGTCCCATCAAAATAAGTTGTAGCAGAAAAATCCCAAACTTGTTTTGCAGTTGAGAATCGGATAAAATTGGCAATCAAAAAGGATCCATCAAATTGATCAACTATCCCTTGACAATGGCGTTTTCGGTATGCCATCTCTTGAATGAGGGGTTGGTTTTTAGAGTTTAAGGAAAAACCTCATTAATATATCTCAGTTTATCCTTGTCAAAGATACATCTCGACTACCTAGGACTATAAAGCATAGTTGGATCCTCCAAATTTGATACCGATCGATGTAGTTGAAGATTGAACGAGTGATGGTTATGGGACAGTCTGAACTCTAGTCAAGATCTCTGTCATATTTGTAGTCAAATCGTTAAGGATGAAATTGGTGGTTAGGTCTCTAGATTCTGCCATAGAGTCTATCGATTCTGATGGTTTTTTTCGGTTGTCATACGGTGGTCGGTGATTGAGCAACGGTCCTAGTAACCATTTACTTTGATACTATGATAAAATATGATATTTTCTCTCACTCCTTAGAATAGAACAAGCGTTACATAAATCCCTTTCCCTTATTTCTTATAACGTTAGCTACTGCATCTTTTCCTTTACCCTCCAATTACAAGGAATGATGATATATATATATATACTAAGAAAAACATGGCAGCTATTGCACCCATACCTTCCTGCACACCACCTCTCTAACTCATTTGATTTTGGTTGCTCATGTTTTTTCTATTTATAGTAGTTGGATAATGTATGCACCTTGACACGGCACAATTTTCTTTGTTTTTCAGCCCTTCTAAGCATGCAAAGTACTAAAAATTCTATCTTGTGGAATGTGAAGGGGAGGAGATACGTTGAAACATTGTTATTCTATGCAAATGGTAACATGCTACACTAGTTGACCGGCCAAGCATGTCCATCAACTGCTAAAAATGCTGATTGTGTAATGGATCGAGTTATTGGTCTGGTTAGGAGATTCGATAATATTGATTCCTCTAAGGTAAGACTGAATGCATGTTATATTTTAATACAACGAAGCACTTTGTTAATTTGGGTGCATGTAGATAGCATGTTAAGTGATGTCCTTCTGTTGAAATTGGCACTCTCATGAACTTCGGCTAATATTTTGCTACCTCTGCAAGGAAGAGCAATTCTAGAATTTAATCTGTCTCTTGACCACAACAAGTTACTGAAACAGCTGATTTTTTTGAAAGACTTGAGGCTGAACAGTTTAGATAGTAGTCTGGGGCGGTAAAGTTCATCCTTTTTTTCCGTTTCAAGTCACAGGTTTAAATTACACCAATTACCGCTTACTCAAAAAAAAAAAAGTCTAAACAGGGTGGAGCTTGTCATGGCATTTGAGCAAGAATTCTCCATTGATACCCCTGATGATAAAGCTGATAAACTAACTACTTTGCCCATGTTGCAAAATACATAGCTTCAGAGACTGAGCAGAAAGCAAAGTCCTGAGTATATTTCAATGCAATAAGTTCCCGGTCATTGTGCCTTTTATGCCATTAGTTGTTCTTGGGATAATATTTCATATTCAAGTGTAATTTGTAACACATGCTAAACCATGATCTATCATCGACTCAAACAAGGCATTCATATTTTTCAGTTCTTGTGTGGATTCTATAGTAGAAGGTGTATTAAACATCTGTAACTCATTTTCTATTGGAATTCACATTTTTGATTTCTTGTTACCACACTTTTATGCCATCTTCTATTATATTTATACATCCGATCGATGGTAGAAGGGGTATTAAATCAATATAGCTCAGTAGTGTGAATAAAGCGCCATCTGTATGAGCTAGTGGTTCTGAATCTTGGTCCCCAAATTTAAATTGTCATCTTTAAAAGCATATTTCTCTTGTTTCTTCCTTTCCTTGTGCATGTTTGAGTGGATGTAGATGTAAAATGCCTGAACTTTATGTTTCCAGCATCGTAAGTTCGAATGCCATTTCCGACCGATGACAGCCTCAACTTCTTATGCTTATTGACATGAGCTGGTTGACATGACGAGTTTTTTGGTATTTGCAGAACTTTAAGTGAACAGATCTTTTCCAGGTTTGGAATTGCATGTAGATTGGAAGGAAGTTCAACAATGAAATCTCCAAATTCATCTGTGACCCCATGTGCCCAGCTTGCTTTGCTCTTCTTTCCATTTATATGGCAGTCTACTCCCACCAAAGTACCTGCAGTATTTAACATTAGTCAGGTAAATGAAAATCCCACAAATGCTAGCAAAAAGTTTTAGGATGTTGTTAATAAATTATTTTTCAAACAGCTCATACATGACAACTTTTTTGCTCCCTGTTCTATTGAAACTTCTTTATGACAACTTTTGTGCTCCCTGTACTATTGAAACTTCTTTATGATCATTTTTATTTTGTCTTCTAATCTATGGTATATTATATTACAATTTATAAGAACTATAAATATCTTCACCTATTGAATTAATTTTTTAAAATTAAATAATTAATAATTGTTATGAACTTTCACTTGTCTAAAATGTATAATTAACTTTGCTTACAATTCAATTATATTTTTTGAAATATTTAATAAATGAAAGTTTTCTTTTCAAAGAATTTAAAGTTATGATATAAAATGAATAATAAACCTTGATTTAAATAAAATACTTATTACTTTCATGCTTCAGATTAAAGCCTAGGATTCTCATTTTTCAGAACGATTGTGAAAGGTTTCCTATAAGGTCTGGGTCAATTACAAGATACTATGGTTGATGTGGGTATTCTACCATATTACTAAATTTTCAATGTCCTACTCAAGCTTAATTAGTTAAATTGTCTCTTAAAGGAAAGAAAAATGTCTATATCAATTAGGATTTAATATTTTTCATATTTCACCTTCTCAATTTGATCAGAAATTTCACGTCACCTATTTTTATTGAGAATTTTATTTTCATTGTTTTAAAGCATGTTCTGAGTACCTGACATTCTTTACCAAATCATTCTGTTCATAAGTAATTTTGAATGCCTTCAAGCATGCAATGAATTTAAACTCGAGAAAAAAAATCCATTTGAATTCTTATATTTTTAGCTGTTATAAGCTTAGGTGATTTGTTTATGATCATTATAACTCTCAAGCAAATATTATACTATTGAAAATCAAAGTTTGAAATTAATAAAAATATACATTATTGATATATAAATCAAGCTCAGTGTTATTCCAAAATTCAAACTTTTTTGTTTTTTATTAACTTATTAACTTTTAATATATGGTATTAGATTTAGAATATATATATTTAAATTACTATAAGTATTTAACTTACTTGTTATATAGAATCAATACTTATAATATTTTCCAAGTAGTAAGTTAGTTTTTAAAAGAGTCGTGAATAACAACCTTCAACAATACTGAATGAATAATCAAAAGAAAGTAGAATTAAAAACAAACCTGGAAGTGGCAATGCATGAAGCTGAGTTTCATGGAGATCACAAGCTTGACAATGAACAGAACCTGCAACTATGACTGTCGAAAGCTTTTCTTCTCCATAGCCAGCTATATGCATAATTTCTTCTCTGCTGTACAAATCTAATAAAGGGTTTTCATGTTCAGCTATGGTGATTCCATTAAAGATTACTATGAAGAGCAAGAAGATGGAGATAATATACATGAGAAGATTGTTAAAGCCGCAAAAATAGCCCATCCTAATTGTGTTGTTTCTAACCTAACTTTCCTATTTTGTTGTATATGTATACAAAGGCTGTAGCTTTATTTTATAGACTATGCACTTGTTATATAGCCTTTGGAATTGGAGCTGACTTGCCTTGAATGGTCAAAAGAAAATATTTTCTTCAAGTCATGCTTGAAAAATTTGGAGAATAGCCACTTTGTCCTCTACCCACTAATGTCCTAATTATTTTTCTTGTTTCTTTCGGCTGGAATTAATTAACTTAAAAAAGTGAGAAAATAACAAAAATAATATTTTTTAAATTTATAATATAAAAATAATATTCGCATTCATTTCATATATTTTAAATATTAAAAAAATTAACACATTATTTTATTTTAAAGATCGTTTAATTAGATATTGTTCAAATTGAACTATAATTATTTAAATTCATTTAATATTTAACTTGTTATAAATTAGGCACGTGCGGAAGCGAAGATCAGGTTCAATTTTGATTGCACAAATATATAATAATAAGCAGTAAGAAAATTAATGGCACACAATGATTTAAGTGGTTCAACTTTTCAATGTGAAAAGTCTACTCCACTGACAACGGCACACCGAGAAAAATCCAATAATAATCAAATAGAGATACAAACACCAATTTCCAGAGAACTTCACAAAATTATACCAAAAACTCCAAAATCAACCCACAAAATATCTAGCTCTAATTTACTGGTAATATATAACAAGATAAATTAACAAACTTACTATTAAATCAAATATTACCAGATAAATAATAATAGTTAAAACCTGCTGAAGCTTTTGCCCACGAATTGTAGAGAAAACTCTAATGGTGTCGAAGGAAATTTTATTATTCAAATGATGACAAATGATAGTATGGAACATGATATTAATGGTTGGTGAAAAGGACGAATTGGTAGCTCATCTATATCAATTTGGCTGCCTTCTCTTTGCAGCAGCTTCTATCTTTTCTATCTCCAGCGGCTCACGTAGCTTCTGAAATCTATTTTTCCTTTTCGGCTGCTACTGTACTTTTTTTTCTACGGCTTTCTATATATAAGGGAGAGAGGGAAATTAGGTTAATTCATTAATGGACTTGGGTCTGAAGTTTTGGGCCATTATATTAACAAATCTCCACATTGGCTCAAAATAGAAAACAAATTCTTCAAATGAAATTCCTCGGATTATCAAATAATCGTCGTCCAAAGCCCCGAAGGGTGATCATCTTTTGCAAATACCAATCAAGTCCAAACAATGCTTGATCTTGTTAAATGGAACTGGTTTGGTTAACATATCAGCTGGATTCTTTGTAGTGACTATCTTATTGACAACAATAGCACCCTAAGAGACAATGTCACGAACGAAGTGATATCTGACATCAATGTGTTTGGTTCTTTCATGATACATAGTATTCTTAGTCAAGTGTATTGCACTCTGACTATCACAAAATATAACAAAAATATTCTGCTGTAAACCCAAATCACAAACCAAACCTCTAAGCCAAATGACTTCTTTGACTGCTTCTATTTCTGCCATATATTCTGCCTCTATCGTAGACAAAGCAACTGTAGACTATAAAGTAGCCTTCCAACTAATGGCACAATGAGAAAGAGTGAAGACATAACCTGTCAGAGATCTTCTTCTATCCAAATCACCACCATAATCGGAGTCCACATAACCAATAACACTACAACCAGTATTAGAACTCCTATCATATACCAAACCAAAATTAGATGTACCTCTCAAATACCGAAGTATCCATTTCACTGCTTGCCAATGACCCTTACCAGGATTACCCATATATCTTCTGACAACACTAACTGCATGTGAAATGTCTGGACGAGTACAAACCATAGCGTACATCAAATTGCCAACGGCACTAGCATATGGAACCTGAGATATGTATTGCTCTTCTTCTTCTAATTGTGGTGACAAATCTAAAGAAAGCCTGAAATGCGTAGCTAACGGCGTACTCACAGGTTTAGAATCTTTCATACCAAAGCGTTCAAGAACTTTTTCAATATAAATTTTCTGAGTCAAATAAAGCTTGTCTGTTTGTCTATCCCTGTAAATTTCCATGCCTAAAATTTTCTTCGCTGCACCCAAATCTTTCATCTTAAACTCACCATTAAGTTGAGACTTTAATTTTTGAATCTCAGACTTATTCTTAGAAGCAATAAGCATGTCATCAACATAAAGCAACAAATAAATGGATGAATCATCATGAAATCTTTTATGATAAACACAACTATCATAATCACCCCTAGAGTAACCATGATCAATCATAAAAGAATCAAACCGCTTATACCACTACCTAGGAGATTATTTCAGCCCATATAAAGACTTTTTCAATAAACAAACATGATCTTCCTTACCTGGAACAAAAAACCCCTCTGGTTGATGCATATATATTTATTCTTCAAGCTCACCATGTAAGAAGGCTATCTTGACATCAAGTTGTTCTAATTCCATGTCAAACAATGCAACCATAGCAAGCAACACATAAATAGAGCTATGTTTCACAACAGGTAAAAATACTTCATTGAAGTCAATACCTTTCTTCTGACAATAGCCCTTTGCAACAACACGTGCCTTGAACCTAGCTATTTCAACCTCAAGTATACCTTCCTTTTTCTTGAAGACTCATTTATTTCCAACAATCTTCTGGCCCTTAGGCGGTTTCACCAATTCCCAAGTATGATTCTTATGAAGTGATTCAATCTCTTCATTCATAGCAACCAGTCACTGAGCAGACTCATCACAAGTGACAGCTTCATGATAACTAGAAGGTTCATGCACCTCAATAGACTACCATAGATAATGCAAAAGAAACTAAGTCTGCATATGCGTACCTTTGAGGGAGACGAATCTCTCGTATTCCTTTACCCTCAGCGATACTATATGGGTGTTCATGTTGCTCTTCTGCTACATCATGAGCAGAATCATCTATCTTATCCACAGATGGCTGATCTGAAGTGTCCTTTTGCACTTGACTAGGAGCTCCACTCTCAAGCTCTACCTGCTCATTAACACTGTGGTCTTTATCTGTAACAAAAGACTTTTTTTCTTTTGCAACATAGAAAACTCATCAAATTTAACATCTCTACTAATCAAAAATATAGATGACTTGGGTTCAACACACCATAATCTATAACCCTTCACCCCAGAATGATAACCCAAAAATATGCATTTCAATGCCCTAGGCTCAAGTTTACCATCATTAACATGAGCATAAGCAGGACAACTAAAAACTTTCAAATCAGAATAATTAGCAGGAATACCAAAGAATACCTCAAACGAAGTCTTCAACTCAATTGCAGTTGATGGAGATCGATTCACCAAATAGCAGGCATGATTACAAGCTTCAGCCCAAAACGATTTATCCAAGTCAGCTTGAAAGAGCATACAACGAGCTCTTTCTAAAAGAGTCATATTCATACATTCTGCTACTCCATTTTGTTGTGGTGTATGACGCACAGTGCGGTGTCTCGCTCTGCCATTTCTTTCAAAGAACTCATTAAACTGACTGTCACAAAATTCCAAACCATTATTAGTCCTCAAATGATTGATTTTCTTGCTTGTTTGATTTTCTATACAAGCCTTGAATTTCATAAATTTTGAGAACGCATCATTCTTATTCTTTAGAAAATACACACAAACATGACAGGAGAAGTCATCAATAAAAGTCAACATATATTGGGCACCACCCTTAGACACAACACGAGAAAGACCCCAAAGATCTGAATGAATATAATCAACAATACCTTTCATTTTATGGATGGTTGTACTGAACTTGACCATGTGATGCTTTTCATAGACACAATGCTCATAGAAATCAAGCTTCCCAGTTTTCTGACCACAAAGCAAATCTCGTTTGCTCAAAATAGACATCTCTACCTCACTCATATGCCCAAGCCGCATATGCCATAATCGAGTAGTGTCTGAATCTTGATCTGACGAGGATGAAACTGATACACTGCCAATAATGGTACTACCCTGAAGTATATAGAGACCACACGACAATTGCCCTTTAATAACAACGAGAGCACCCTTACTAACTTTTAAAACTCCACCTTCAGCTACATACTTGTAGCCTTGTGAATCAAGAGTACCCAAAGATATCAAATTCTTTTTCAAATCTGGAACATGACGAACATATTTTAAAGTCCTAACAATACCATCATGCATCTTAATTCGGACAATACCAATACCAACAACCTTGCAGGATATATTGTTTCCCATCAAGACAACACCCCCATCAATAGACTGATAAGAAGCAAACCAATCTCTACTGGGGCACATATGGTAAGTGCAACCCGAATCAAGATACCAAACATCTCCAGAAGAACCAATAGATACTGATAGAACATTTTCACCATCGAAACCAGAACTATCTGCAACACCAGCAACATCATTAGTACCAGAAGACGATGTGGCAGATTTTCCTTTACCTTTGAGTTTCGGACAATTTGCTTTCCAGTGCCCTTCCTGACGGCAATAATTGCATTTATCTTTTCTTTTCTAGATTTGGATCTAGACTTGTCTCTATTATTGTTTGTGCCTTTTTCTTGATTTCTACTTCTGACAAATAAACCACTGCTATTATCATTACTGCTTGTAGATACTTTTTTCTTCAACTCTCTGGAATTCAAAGTTGTTTTGACATCTTCCAAAGAAATAGTATCTTGCCCATATAGCATGTTATCAACAAAATGTTCAAATGAATGAGGTAAAGAACATAATAGAACTAAGGCCGCATCCTCATCATCAATCTTAACACCACCATTTTTCAGGTCACAAATAGTTTTAGTAAATTCAACAAGATGATCGTGCAAAGATGTACCTTCTGACATTCTGAATATATACAATCGCTGCTTCAAATATAACCGACTGGTCAAAGACTTGGTCATATACAAATTCTTCAATTTAAGCCATAACTCAGTAGGAGATTCCTCATCACCAACCTCGCGTAATACCTCATCAGACAAGATAACTAAATTGAACTAAGAGCATTTTCCATTAATGCATCTTTTTATTCATCAGTCAATTTTTCTGGCAATTTATCCTTGCCTTTAAGTATCTTAACGAGCCCTTCTTTAACTAATACGGCCCGCATCTTCATACGCCAAAGACTAAAATCATTTCTACCATTGAATTTCTCAATTTCATATTTTGCCGCCATGACAGAAAACCCAATATTAAATAAACAGAAGCACAAACCAAAAAATATGAAACCAATCAAATAACCAAAAGCTCAAAATAAATCCAAAAGAGCAAACTTGATCAGTTCCAATAAAAAAACAGAATAACCCAATAGCTTTGATACCAATTTGTTATAAATTAGGCACTTGCGAAAGCGAAGATCGGGTCTAATTTTGATTGCACAAATATATAATAATGGGTAACAGCAAAATAATAAGCAGTAAGAAAATTAATGGCATACAATGATTTAAGTGGTTCAACTTTTCAATGTGAAAAGTCTACTCCACTGACGACGGTACACCGAGAAAAATCCACTAATAATCAAATGGAGATACAAACACTAATTTACAGAAAGCTTCACAAAATTATACCAAAAACTCCAAAATCAACCCACAAAATATCTAGCTCTAATTTACTAGTAATATATAGAAAGATAAATTAACAAACTTACTATTAAATCAAATATTATTAGATAAATAATAATAGTTAAAACCTGCTAAAACTTTTTCCCACTAACTGTAGAGAAAACTCTAATGGTGTCGGAGGAAATCTTATTATTCAAATGATGACAAATGATAGTATGGAATATGATATTAATGGCCGGTGAAAAGAACGAATTGGTAGCTCATCTATATCAATTTGACAGCCTTCTCTTTGCGGTAATTTCTATCTTTTTTATCTCCAGTAGCTCACGTAGCTTCTGAAATCTATTTTTTTCTTTTCGACTGTTGCTCTACTTCTTTTTTGTAGCTTTCTATATACTCCCCAGAGAGAGAAATTAGGTTAATTCATTAATGGATTTGGACTAAAATTTTGGGCTATTATATTAAAAGAACGTTTTTTAATTAAATTTTATTTAATATTATTACTGTGTTATTTTTATTATTATAAATTTTAAGGTTTTTATTTTTTATAATTTTTCAAAATACTTTAATTAGTAAAAAAATGCATGTTTTCAATAATTGTTTAAGATTAAAAACGTATAAATATATCTTAGCCAAGAAAATGTGCAAAATATTATGTATCCTTCTACATTTATGGAACCAATCCTCGAATGGATAAATTGATTAGAAATTAAAGTTGCTTCAAAATTAAAACTGAAAAACGTTGTAATTGATAGGTATGATTATAATGGTTACGAAATAAAAAAAAACGATGCATTATATTCATACTTTTAAGTAATGATATGAATAAATTAATGAAATAGGGGTAAAATGGAACTTGTATTTAGAAGAAGTATACAACTGTACAACCCCAAGAGATGGAAGTTGGTAGCCTACTCTTATCATTCAGCAACATCTTCTTGTATTCGTTTAGGTTTATTTTTAAACAACAAAATTAAATTGTTTTTTTAAATAATTACATAACTTATACACTTCAAAAATATCAAAATTTGTTCGAATAGACTTTTGAGCTTCAAATCATTAACCTAACACACGGGCAACTTATGGTAAAGGATGCTTAGGAAACAAGCACAAGTCTTCATATATTTTGTATCTCTCTTCGGCTCTTCCTCAATGTCAAGCCTGCCCCAACAATCTTTATCTGCAGGCACAAAGCTCTCTATCTTCACGAAAATCTTTTTCCAGAAATTATATATATATATTTATTTATTTATCTTTTTGTTTTCTTGAATAGGTAATCTACCGTTCTTTTTTATGCTATGAAATTATCATAGCATCTTCGTTCGTGATTAGGTAATCTTATATATATATATTTAGTTATAATTAATTTTTTTTTTATTTTATAAATCAATCATTAATTTAAGTTTATGTATTTATTAATATTTATACTCTTTATAAATTAGCACTTACATAAGCAAAATTTTAGTTCAATTTAATTGCATAAATAAATAATTATGTGTATTAGTAAAATAATAAGTAGTGAAAAAAATAAATGACATAAAATTATTTAAGTAGTTTAATTTTTTAACGTAAAAAGTCTACTCCACTGGCGACGACACACCGAGGAAAATTCAATAATAATTAAATGGAGATACAAACATTAATATTCAGATAGTTTCACAAAATATACCAAAATCCAAATATATCTAAAAAATATCTCCTTCTAATTTACTGATAATATATAGTAAGATAAATTAATAAACTTATTATTAAATCAAATATTATCGTACAAATATTAACAATGAGTAGATTACACAATCTCCTCAGTTCCATGCAATTGCACTGTTTTTGTTTTTTCTATGTCCCGACTTGCAAAATAGAAACAGAGACTTCTACAAACAATTGAGAAAAATGCAGAGAGTTGCTGAATTGGGAAATACAGGAAATGCCAAAAGGAAGGCAAACTGAACAACCAGTTTCTCCTATTTCTTCTCTATCGCACCCAATTACCAAATGCTTCAGCCAAATGGCTCAGAAGAACTGGACAGGAATAAGTTGGAAAACAGTCGGTAGCTTCTCTAATTTTTCTTTTGTTTCCTGTCACAAGTAATTCTTAGCTTGAATGCACAGGAGTTTTGGACCAATATTTAACAATACTTTTAAATTGTCTAATCCAAATGCCATTATGCTTTTTCAATATTATTTATTTGAATTATTTATCTTCAAAATAGACTTATATATTTATTAATGTAATGTGTGATTCAAATCTATGATCAAAAGTTATACTATAAATATTACGTACGAAGATTTGAATGAATTTTAAGTAGTTTGAACGATCGAGAAGTTTTTACCTAATTTTCCAATTCTCAGTTTTAAAGAGTCGATTAATCCACTTATCGCTCAATCGATCGAGCTTATAAGTTTTGATGCAAAATGACGTACAAGGGCACGAGAATATGTACATTATAGAACTAGATAGACATTTTGGTAAATGTCCTAAAGGACGTGTATAAGCACCCCCCTTGTGCTCTAGAATTCATTAGTGAGAGTATTAGATGGTTGGAGAGCTTGAGAGAAAGAGAAGCAAGAAAGGAATAGAGCTTTTCTCTATAGAAGTTGTGAAAGGAAGTTAGGTGTTTCTTAGGCAATTCTTTGGATGTAAACTCCTCTAATGTACTATTCTCTATTGGAGGAGTGTTCTTGCGATTAAATGAGTTAAATGATGCTTATATGATAATGAAAGCAAATGATTGTAATGTTGTTGAGTAATATATGTTATAATTTTGTTTGAATTTTTTGATTAAATAACACCTAATTCACAAAATAACTTTGTTTTTTGTGTACCTCAACGAGAGTTCGAAAAATCCCAACAATTATGAATAATAAGCAACCATGTTAGAAAATTATCTTTTTATTAAGCAAAAACATTGTCACTCACATTGTCAGTTTGTTGGCAAACGTACCCAGTGACAAGGTAAGCAATTTGTGCTTCAATCAACATATATATCGGATTAATAATATTAAACATGAAAAGAAATAACTTAATTTTAATTTTAATATTTAAAAGTTGTGACATTTTTACTTATTTATGCAAAACTTGAGGCTTGAAGTGGTTGAAATTTACCCAAAAATAAAAAATAATAAAAATAATCTTAAACTTTATAAACACAAAAATAATACTGATTATATTCATTTCATACATTTTTATTACTAAAAAAAATCAATTACATCATTTAATATTAAAATTCGTTCAATTAAACTACGATCATTTAAACTCGTTTAATTAAACATCTTTTAATGTTATTAAAGTATTATTTTTGTTATTTTTTAGCTTTAGATTTTTTTTTAATTTCCTTCGTTATTTTCTTAATCTCAATTCCAAATTTCACTATCTACTTCACATTAGATTATCATCTATTTAGCTAAAATAAACCTTAGGTTGTCTACTCTAACTCAAAATACACTGCATCAACTCAATTGCGTAATGAATCTACTGTCGATTTCTCTGTAGCATATTTGAGACTTATCTGGTTTTAAATGACTGAAATTTGAAGATGATTGAAAACTTTTAGCAAATATATATTTATTATTCTTAATACAATTATTATTAAGATCTAGCGACAGATGGAAGTGGAGACCTGTTAAACAAATATATTAAAAAGAAACATATATAATGTGAAATATATTTAACATATGGCTTATTAGCTCAGTTGGTTAGAGGATCGTGCGCAAAGGCTGCAAGTTCGAGACCTGCATGGGCCATTTTTTTTTAATTTTAATTTAATAATTATTATTATTATTATCTTCTTTTTTTGGCATAAAATATGATTAATCAATTGAAATAGGATTACAATACCAAGATTCAGTGGACAAGTACTAGGCTGCTGCCAATGTAACGAAATTTTCCAATACTCAAGGAGCACGTACTCTTTTATAAAGATATATAAATATACCTAAAACACAGGTAGGAATGAGAGAATCGTAGATTCAACAATATATAGATGGGTAGGGATGTTAAGCTCATCAAGAGTATCCACCAATAAGTACTCCTAGAGTATAGAGAAAAAATTCCAGCTACAGCGCCTCAGAATTGAAGTACAGGTAGTGGTCATTTTCATTAGAAAAACCCGATGCTATAGTTACTCGAGAAAAACCTGAATAGCCACTATCAGCCTTTGCTCTGCATATGTTGTTCATGTACATTAGTGTTGGGAAAAATAGATGGTTGTAAAGAAATAAATTTCACACACCCAGGATAATTTCCCAAATCAAAATAGAATAAAAATAACACCAAGAATTTAGCGTGGAAAAACCTTTCAAAAAATGAAAGAATAACCACTTTACCCGTAGGCCACTTAAACTTCCACTATAATAAGATGGGATTACACACTTCACCTTTAGGTGGATCTCTCACAAAATACAACAAATATGTATCTTCAATTTGTGGGTAAAACTTCACAAATTGGCTCTCTTAATTTCTCTCTCAAAATCTCTCTCAGAAAAAACTTGTTCTCTCTTTTCTTTTCTCCGCTTTTGATCTATATATTCTATTGAGATGAAGCATGGCTTTTATAGAGCCAAAGCTCCATCCTTCTCTCCGGATTGCATGGAGAGATTTTTGACTTCTTTTCTTTTTCTTCTTTTTCTTTTCTTCTTTTCTTCTTTTCTTCTTTTCTTCCTTTTCTTTCGGCGCCAGAGACTTTCCTTACCTTTTTCTTCTTCCTCTTTTTTTTTTCTTTGTGGCTGGCCCACATCTGGTTGACCAACAAATCTCCCCCTCCACCTTATGTGGGACATGGCTCTTCCATACCTGCAATCTTTCTACAGATAACAAGTTTTTCTCTAGTCACGGTCTTTGTCATCATATCTGCTCCGTTATCATTGGTGTGAACTTTTTCAACTTCCAGTAGTTTATGTTCCAACACATCACGAATCCAATGATACCTTACGTCGATGTGTTTGGACCTTGAGTGGAAGGTTGGGTTCTTGCTAAGATGAATTGCACTCTGACTGTCGCAATAAAGAACATAGTTTTCTTGGTTCTGATGCAATTCTTGTAGGAACTTTTTCATCCACAGGATCTCCTTACAACCTTCAGTGATTGCAATGTACTCTGCTTCTGTGGTACTTAAAGCAATACACTTTTGTAATCGTGATTGCCATGAAACAGCTCCCCCTCCAAATGTTATTAGGTACCCAGATATAGATTTTCTCGTATCTACGTCGCCAGCCATATCTGAATCTGTATATCCTTCTAATACAGGTTTATTATTACCAAAGCATAAACAATGACTGGAGGTTCCTCTGAGATACCTGAGTATCCATTTGACAGTTGCCCAATGTTCCTTTCCAGGATTTGATAAGAATCGGCTCACAACGCCAACAGCATGTGCAATGTCTGGTCTAGTGCATACCATAGCGTACATTAGACTGCCAACTGCCGATGCATAAGGCACCTTGCTCATCTCTGATTTATCCTCCTCACTTGAGGGACATTGACTCATATTAAGTTTGAAATGGCTTGCAAATGGACAACTAACAGGTTTAGCTTTGCTCATGTTGAATCTTTCAAGAATTTTTTCAACATACCGTTTTTGGGAAAGCCAGATCTTTTGCTTTTGCCTGTTGCGGGTAATCGTCATGCCAAGAATCTTCTTGGCAGGTCCTAAGTCCTTCATTGCAAAGGACTTGCTCAACTCCTTCTTTAACTTGTTAATCTTGTCAATATTTTGACCCACAATTAACATATCATCAACATAAAGCAAAAGAATAATAAAGTCACCATCAGAGAATTTCTTGATGAAGACGCAGTGATCAGCCGTCGTTCTACTGTATTCATTTTTCTCCATGAATGAGTCGAACTTTTTGTACCACTGCCTTGGTGCTTGCTTCAGACCATACAAGCTTTTCTTTAGTCTACATACCAACTTCTCTTTGCTTTTGACTTGGAAACCTTCTGCCGCTCCATATAGATTTCCTCATCAAGATCACCATGTAAGAATGCGCTTTTACATCAAGTTGTTCAACCTCCAGATTAAGACTAGCTGCCAAACCAAGAACAACTCGGATTGAAGACATTTTAACCACTGGTGAGAATATTTCATCGAAGTCAACGCCTTTCTTCTGCTCGAATCCTTTCACAACCAATCTTGCTTTATAGCGTGGTTGCGAGCTGCCTTCTTCACTTTTGATTCTGTACACCCACTTATTCTTGAGAGCTTTTCTTCCATGTGGTAGTTTCATCAGGTCAAATGTGTGGTTCTCATGTAGAGATTTCATTTCTTCCTGCATGGCTTTAAGCCACTCAGTCTTATGCTGATCAATGATAGCTTCGTCATAACTCTCTGGTTCTCCCCCTTCAGTGAGCATCACATACTCGTTAGGAGAATATATACGACTAGGTTGTCGTACTCGGGTGGATCTCCTCACCGTACTTCGGTTGGACTTGTTCTAAACTTGTTCGGTTCTCAATCGCCACCGGTGGATTGACATCATCAGTATCTGGTATGACTCCCCCGTCATCAGGATTTATTGGTGGAGAGACTGGGTCTAGATTAACTGGGATTTCATCTGACTGTGGTTTGTCGGATTTCTCAAAATCCTCAATTGTTTGGTCTTCAAGAAACACCACGTCTCTACTTCTGACAATCCTTTTGCTAATAGGATCCCAAAGTCTGTAACCAAATTCTTCATGGGCATATCCCATAAAGATACATTGTTTCGCTTTGCCGTCCAACTTGGATCGCTCATCTCTTAGGATGTGAACAAATGCTCTGCAGCCAAATACTTTCAAGTGTTTGTAAGAAACATCTTTCCCCGTCCAAACTCTTTCCGGTACGTCGTAGTTCAGTGGAACTGATGGAGAAAGGTTGATTAAATCGACTGCTGTCCTCATTGCCTCCCCCCAAAAGGAGTTTGGTAGTTTTGCATTTGAGAGCATACATCTGACTCTTTCACAGATGGTTCTGTTCATTCTCTCTGCGACACCGTTGTGTTGAGGTGTCTTTGGTACTGATTTTCCTAGCCTGATGCCAAAACTTCTGCAGTACACCTCGGATGGTCCACGATACTCACCACCATTATCTCGCACGTACACACTTCAAACGTCCGCGCTTTCTCTCTCCACTTTTACATGAAACTGCTTGAAAACTTCATTCACTTGATCTTTAATTTTCAAAGCAAAAGTCCATACTTTTCTTGAATGGTCATCAATAAAGGTCACAAAATAGTGAGCACCTCCTAATGACTTACAACTCATCAGACGTACATCTCGTGTGTATTAAATCTAGAATATTTTCCTTTCTAGATGGTGCGAGACTACGAAATGCAACTCTATGTTGTTTTCCCATAATACATCAACACAAGTTTGCAAGGGTGTACCTTTCATTCCCGGCAAGAGCTCATTTTGGAAAGAATTACGAGACCTTTTTCACTCGTGGCCGAGTCGCTTATGCCATAGCTCGGTAGGAACTTCTTTCCTTGTGGTATTTACTTCTCCTACACACGGTCGCTGTGATGTAGAGTGATGTATCTTTCTTGCCTTTAGCCATTACCAGATTGCCTTTGGTGAGCTTCCACTTTCCTTCACCAAAATAATTATTGTATCCATCATCATCAAGCATACCGGTAGAGATCAAATTGAGGCGGATATCAGGAACATGCCTCACATCTTTTAGAAGTAATCTGCATCCAATATTAGTCTCTAGATAAATATTGCCAATACCGACAATTTTTGATGCATCATCATTTCCCATCCTCACACGTCCAAGATCACCTTGAGTGTAGGTTGAGAAGAATTCCCGTCGTGAGGTGACATGATAGGAAAGCGCTGAGTCAACTACCCAGTAGTGTCTTGGCATGCAAGATTGACATAATCGCATCTCAAACAATGACAACTTCTTCAAATGGCAGTTGTGGTGTCATTTGTTTGGGTTTACGCTACGATTTACGGATTGTTCCGCCTTTAACCTTCTACATTCTCGAATGAAGTGTCCAGGCTTGCCGCAATGATGACACTTCTTGTCATACCTTGATCTAGACTTTGGCCGTCCTCTTTGTTGACTTTGGTTACGGGTATTTCTACTTTTACTTCTCCGTGCCATTCTTGCTTGCCTTGTTTACGCATGACAAAGCGCTTCAAGTCCTGAGTATATCCTTCATCTTTTCGTCGAGACTCTTCGTTTAACATTCTGTCTTTTACCATATCCACGGTAAGCTTACCGTCGTGAGGCCGAGTTGCTAACTGACACAACTAGAGTATCCCAACTTTTTGGTAGAAAACTCAACATCAACAACGCTTGTAGCTCGTCATCTACAGTCATCTTCATAGAGTTGAGTTGATCTACAATGCCTTGGAACTCACTCATATGTTCTGATACGCTGCTTCCGTCTTTATACTTCAAATTGACTAATCGTCGCATCAGATTTGCTTTATTCTGTGCAGTTGTCCTTGCATACATTTTCTCCAACTTTTGCCAAAGAACGTAAGCATCGTGTTCATTAGCAAAATTTTGAAAAATGCTTTTGTCGATCCATTGTTTGATTTGAAAGAAGACACTTTCGGTTGAACTACCATTCAATGTCTCCATCGGTTACTTCTTTCTCCTTTGGCATTATAATTGGCTTCCATAGATCTTTAATGTATAAAAGATCCTCCATCTTCGGCTTCCAAATTGCATAATTAAATGCAGTTAATTTTATCATATTACTTGTGTTTTCCTCCATTTGAGTCGTCAGTCACCAGGTTTCGTCGAACTTGATACTTTTCTGACAATGAATAGTACCCACCAAATAGTATCAATGAATAGTATCTTCCGAATAGTACTATGTGAATAGTGTCCGTGAATAGTACAATACAGTATATATGAATAGTACTGTATGTGTGTACAATCTCTTACTAAAATAACTTGGCTTTGATACCACTTTGTTGGGAAAAATAGATGGTTGTAAAGAAATAAATTTCACACACCCAGGATAATTTCCCAAATCAAAATAGAATAAAAATAACACCAAGAATTTAGCGTGGAAAAACCTTTCAAAAAATGAAAGTAACAACCACGGGACCCGTAGGCCACTTAAACTTCCACTATAATAAGATGGGATTACACACTTCACCTTTAGGTGGATCTCTCACAAAATACAACAAATATGTATCTTCAATTTGTGGGTAAAACTTCACAAATTGGCTCTCTTAATTTTACTGGAGAAAAACCTGAATAGCCACTATCAGCCTTTGCTCTGCATATGTTGTTCATGTACATTAGGAGCTCATGTTTTTGGGCAATTGGTAGAGCTGCATATTCCTCAAATGGCATCCACTGAAAATTAAAAAAAAAATTAAAAAAGAAGAGAAAAAACAATATGATAAGGGTAGGTGTTAATGCCTCATCCTTCTTCATTTGGGTATATATCCACTTATGTTCTATTACCCAAAAAATAATGCATGTGATTAACCTAATGGTCTAGTAGATAAGACTCACCTCCCCATTTCAAATCAAACAGTCGAACCACACACACCAAGTGTTTTTTGATCTTTTAAAAAAATTTACATGTACACTATTCACATAGTTGTAGATAGTTCACTAGACAAGGTGGTATCTTTGCAAGAACTTACCCTAGCATCTTCTATCTCCAATTCCTGCTTCTGGATGTCAAAAGAGAGGGGTCGCAACATGCACAAAAAGAATAAATCTGATTTCTCAAAGAATGCCTTGTGGCACTGCCTGCAGATCATACGAAACAGGAATAAACATAACTTGAATTTTTTTCCCCCAAATCACTTCAACAGTTGAACACTCTTTCGCATAGAAGTTCATACATAATAACAAAAAATATATAGCTTTTTTCATTCAGTATTAGCATAGCTAGAATATACACAACCAATGTGCAGGCTATATATCACCTGGGCCTGGCTATGAGTGCAAACAAAGAAATGGTAGCAATTTTTCAAAGACCACAAATGAAAACGGAGAGAACACAGATATAATGTTCTAAACGAATGATTTTTTTCCTTTTGGTTTTGAGAAAGAATTACCTGAATGCAAGTACTTCTACAAATTCCGAGTCAACCTGACACAATTGAAAAGCAAGAAATGTTGAAGATAAATTACAAGTAATGATTTAATATTTGTGCTCACTTGAACTTTTAAATGGAAAAATAAGCTTTGGCAGATTCATATACGGTGGTGTGGTAGTAACTACTTACCCCTGTCTCTTCTTTTACTTCTCTAACAGCAGCTGCACATATATCTTCCCCCTGCAAAAATGAAGATTAACTAATGCTTTGTTACCTGCTAGATTTTGCAGTGCATTGGAAACTTTTTCAATATACATACACCTTATCAATAGTTCCAGTAGGAAACTTCCATGCACCTCTGCCACAATACCTTCCACTTTTTTCTCGAACCAATAACACCTATAAGTATGAATTTTCCAAACCCATAAGGTCTTCAAAAGGTACAGAAGAAAAAATATTGTACTGCTCTACAACTATTTAGCAATCAATGATCACAATTCTCAGCATAGAAAACGTGCACTCTTGCAGTCAGAATAATATTTAAAAGAAGATATGAAACTATGAAATCAGACAGCAGATTGCAGGACTTCGAAAAGATGTTCATGGAATCAGAATAGGCTTGAAAAGCTGAAATTCTTTCTTTTCTGCTTTCATATGCACAGTTCTAAAGTAGCACAGGCAATATGGGAGAATTAATATCCAATCAAGATACTACCCTGTCCAAGACTGCTCTACTGAAGAAACAGATAGAAAACAGTGGAAACGCGATTAGCGCGTAAGGACCATAGAAAACAGAGGTGTAAGATTAGAAACAACTAAAGAACTAGAATGCATTAAGACATAGAAAAGAGAATAAATCCATAAATTGATAATCCTATAAAAAATATAATACTGAAGATTAAAGGTCAACACATTTCCAAAGCTACGAAGTTAAGATTAATGATGTGGGACAATGTCAAAACTTTTACAGCAAAAGGCTAAGGAAGCAAGAAAAAACCATTAGCACAGTTAAAGCATTATAGGAATCAAACATGTCCTTTTCCTTTGTAACATATCTACAAGATATAATGACAATTTTCCTTTAACTAGAAGAGTCCAACAACATTTTAACATTGCCACATAAACAACAGAATGCAATAAAGGATTCCACCAAAAACAATGAACAACTCATACCCTATTTTTCCAAAACACAAAGCATGCAAAGAAGACATGCTACCTGTTAGGAAACACCCCAAAACCATGGAAGAAGTTAACCAACACAAATTATGACAGAACTGAATGCCAAATACCTCTCTCTTGTCATTCATAACAAATGCGCCAATACCCACTCGATTTGTGGCATTTGCACGAAGGGTATGAACACTTTCAGGAATCCAATATATAAGCATCAAGTATTTTGGCTCCGCATGGTGGTACCAAAATCCTTCCTGTCCAAAGACAAGTTATTAATGATCACCCATTAATAAATTATCAACAAAACTACCAAAATAATATAATTTAGTAGGTATGAAGTTACAAGATAAGATCTTCTGAATAACTTAATACAACAAAAATGATGAACTCAAAATAAGATCTCTAAAGAATCGTTGTATCTCATTACAACTTAGAATGATTAACTCACCTTGACAGCAGGCTCGACAAGATTGACGAGTTCAATAGGAAATTTGATCCAAACTCCTTTCTTTCCCTAACAAACATGTGTACATCTAAATACCACAAGAGAATGAAAATATAAAAATATGATTTTTAGGTTTTTCAATTCCCGAGAAATAAATATAAAAATATGATTTTTCTTTCACTATTTCTGATAACGCAATTGATAAACAAATGAGCAAGCTTTATAAATCAATAGATTAAAAATTTAAAATGAATTAAGAGTTTACAGTAAAAGAAGGTAAAGTAAAGAGAGAGGAGAGAGCTGAACCTGTAAAAGTTATTAACTTCAGAAGAGCAGAGAGGTTTTGAGGTGATGAGAAAGCAAAGGAGCGATACAGACTACAGATTTATGGTAGCGAAGTAGCAGTAAAGGCTTCGATGGCAAACTCAGCATTTTATAAGGACTCCAAAGTCCCACGATCATTTATACACTTCACATTACATTCAAATAAGTGAAACATCTTTTCATTCTTCGACTTTGACACTTTTCACAGCGTGGATTTTGGGTAATTGTGACTGAGATATGATCGTAACTTTGCATTCTGTTACTTAGTTTTTTAGTTAGTAAATCGAAAAAGTATCATATTAATTAAAAATAAAAATGTATGTTATATTTTAGGCTATAAATAAAGTTATTTTTAACATTTGTAATCTAAAATTTGTAAATTTTTTTCTCTTTTATAAGAATAATTGATTAGTTTAATTTTGATTAATTAGTTGTAATTTTGGAGTTCATCAATTTGTAAATAGTGAAAGTGGTCAACGACGCTCGAGAACTTAGTTAACATTTGTATCGAACCTCGTTATATATTCTAGTGTTTTTATTTTTCTGCTTTAATATTTCTGTTTCAATATCTACTTTAATTTATTTTAACATTATATTTTCAATAGTATTATTTTATCGATTTAATTTGAGTTCTATTCATTTAAATCATAAGTGAATAGTAAATACTTAGAATAGGAAAAATAATTTGTATTCTTTTTGTTTGCTATTAGAATATAGTTGCTAGTTGTTGTAATTTGAAGAAATGGCGGAAGAAATTTTTTTTTCAAACAAAGGTCAATCATCCAAATCAAGTAGAACTATAGTGATGAATGTAAGGTTCGAGGTGGAGAAGTTTGATGAAACCGGTCATTTCGACATATGGCAAGGCAAAGTTCTAGATGCTCTTTTTCAACAAGGTCTAGACATCACCATTGAAGAAGAGAAACTAGATAAAATAGATGAAGTCGAGTGAAAAAATATCAACCTATTAGCATGTGATATAATCCGTTCGTGTCTCTCAAGAGAACAAAAGTACACGTTCATGAAGGAGACATCTGCAAGTAAGTTGTGGTAGGTGTTAGAGAACAAGTTCATAAAAAAGAGCGGACAGAATCGGCTCTATTTGAAGAAGAAGTTGTTCCGTTTTGAATACCTTTCAGGTACCACAATAAATGACCACATTATTGTTTTTAATCAATTAGTAGCAGATTTGTTAAATATGAATGAAACTTTTAAAGATGAAGATTTAGCCTTAATGTTGTTAGCTTATCTTCCTGATGAGTTTGATCACCTTATTACGAGCTTACTCATTGGGAAGGATAAAGTGTCTTTTGAGGAAGTTTGCACTGCTTTGTATAGTTATGAAATTAGAAAGAAAGATAAAAAAGAAAATAGGAATGAAGCAACAGAGGCATTGTCTGTAAGAGGACGTCTACAAACACAACAGAAAGGAAGGAGAGGTAGATCTATGTCAAAAGGAAGGTTTGGTAAAGATGAATGTGTCTTTTGTCATGAAAATGTCATTGGAAGAAAAATTGTCTGAAGTTGCAAAAGAAAGGAAAAATTGTGCAATCTGATACATGCATAGCTAAAAGTAATTCAAATTCAGTTTTTGCATTGGTTGGCTCATCAACAACATCTCATCCTGGTGATTGGATTTTTGATTCAGCATGTACCTTTCATATGTCTCCTAATAAGGAGTGGTTCTTTAACTTTGAAGAACTAGACGGTTTCATAGGTAATAGCTATCCATGCAAAGTTTCGGGGATCGGTACAATTCGTTTAAAGAACCAAGATGGTTCAATTAGGGTCTTGACAGATGTTCATTATGTTCTAGATATGAAGAAGAACAATCTTAGAATCAAAAGGCTTCATTATGACCATACAAAATAGGGCATTAAAGGTTACTTCTGGAGCACTTGTGGGGATGAAAGGTGTTCGGAAGAATAACTTGTACTACTACCTTGGTAGTACAGTTATTGGGACAACATCGGTAACAATTTTAAAGGAAGAAAAAGATTCAGAAGCTATCAAGTTGTGGCATATGTGTTTGGGACATCCAAGTGAAAAAGTTTTATAAATTCTGGTAAAGCAAGGCCTATTAAAAGGTACGAGAACCGACAAGTTAGAATTCTGTGAACACTGTTTATTGGGGAAGTAGAAAAGAGTAAGCTTTGGCGCTGCTCTCCATAATACAAAGGGTATTTTGGATTACATCCATACTGATGTATGAGGGCCAACAAGAACTCCATCCATGAGTGGCAAACATTATTATGTCACTTTCATTGATGACTTCTCCAGAAGAGTTTAGGTGTATTTCATGAAGAAGAAGGATGAAGTGTTGAGAATTTTTCTCAAGTGGAAGAAGATGATCAAGACTCGGATTGGTAGAAAGATCAAGCGTCTGAGGTTTGATAATGGAACTAAGTACACAAACTATCCATTTATGAAATTTTGTGAAGAAGAAGGGATAGTGTGACACTTCACTATTCGAAAAACACCACAACAGAACGGAATTGTAGAACGTATGAACTGGAATTTGTTGGAGAAGGTTCGGTGTATGTTGTCAAATGATGAGTTAGGCAAGCAGTATTGGGTAGAGGCTATGACATATGCAAGTCATCTCATCAACCGTCTACCATCGTCTACTCTTGAAGGCAAAACGCCTATAGAGGTATGGTCTAGAAACCTGCTAGAGATTACGATTTCTTACATGTGTTTGGTTCTATTGCATACTACTATGTAACAGAATCAAAGTTGGATTCAAGAGGTAAGAAAACTATTTTTTTGGGGATCCCTTCTGGTTCTAAGGGATATCGACTATGGTGCCTTGAAATGAAAAAGATAATCTTCAGTAGAGATGTTACCTTTATGAATTTGCCTTGTTGAGAAAGATAACTGAGAAGATTGATGGCATTTTAGAGTAGGTGGAGCAAACTCCGAAACATATGGAGTTTGAAAGAAGAATTGTTAATCCAGTTAGTGAAGATAAGACAGAAGTTGATCCTCCATTGACAGAAGATGAGTCGGATGAAGAGACCCAAAAACCTCCACAACAACAAGAAGAAATTGCAGTTGATAGGCTACGACGATAAAATGTCAAGGTGCCTGCTTGATACAAAGATTTTGAAGACCTACTTGCTCAATTTAAGAATATTGTAGCCTGTTCACTTTCAATTGTGCATGATGATATTCCTTCCATATATAAAGAAGCAATCAGAAGCCCTGAAAGTTGAAAGATGGAAGGAAGTCATGAACCAAGAACTTATGTCCCTTCAAAAGAATAAGACATGGAAGTTAACACAACTACCTAAGGGTAAGAAGGCAATTGGCTGCAAATGGGTGTTTGCAAAGAAAGAAGGATTTCTTAACAAAGATAGTGTTCATTACAATGCAACATTGGTGGCTAAGGGCTACGATTAGAAGGAAAGAATCGATTATAATGAGGTATTTTCTCAAGTTGTAAAATATTCCTCCATTAGAATTTTGTTGGCCTTGGTAGCATATTTGGATTTGGAACTAGTTTAACTTGATGTGAAAACCATGTTTTTACATGGTGACTTAGAAGAAGAAATCTATATGTCTCAATCAGAAGGGTTAAATGTTGCTAGTAGAGAGAATTGAGTTTATAAGATGAACAAATCATTGTATGGATTGAAGCAACCTCCGAGGCAGTGGTACAAACGGTTTGATCAGTTTATGTTGTAGCAGAAGTACATCAAAAGCACACATGATCATTGTGTGTATTTTCGCAAGCTATAAGATGACTCTTTCATCTATCTTCTATTGTACATTAATGATATGTTGATTGCATCGAAGAGCCAAGTAGAAATTGAGAAATTAGAGGCTCAACTAAGTTAGGAGTTCGAGATGAAAGATCTGGGAGAAGCCAAGAAGATTCTCGGTATGGAGATAAGTAGAGACAGAAGGAAGAGAAAGCTTAGTTTGACCCATAATCAATATTTGAATAAGGTATTACAACATTTTGGTATGAATAAACAGACAAAACCTGTAAGTACTTTGCTTGTTCCTCATTTCAAGTTTAATGCTAAATTATCTCCTAAGAATGATGCAAAAAGAGAATACATGGCAAAGGTACCATATGAAAATGCGGTTGGTAGCTTGATGTATTCAATGGTGTGCACAAGACCTGACATTTCACATGTGGTTGGTACTGTAAACAGGTACATGCATGATCCTGATAAAAGACATTGGTTGGTTGTGAAATAGATTCTACTATATATTCTAAATACTGTAGATGTTGGTTTGGTATTTTAGTAGGATAATACTATTGGCCAATATGCAGTCGGATATTGTGATTCCGATTATACAAGAGATTTAGATAAACGTCGTTCAACTACTTGTTATGTGTTTACTCTTGCTAGAGCTCCAGTTAGTTGGAAGTCTACCTTGCAGTCCACAGTTGCTTTGTCCACTACAGAGGCAGAGTATATGACAGTTACAAAGGATGTAAATGAAGCTATTTGGTTACGAGGTTTGCTTGAAGACTTGGGAATTGGTCAAAAACATATTAAGGTGTTTTGTGACAGTTAAAGTGATATTCATTTAGCAAAGAACCAAGTCTACCATGCACGTACAAAGCACATTGACGTTCGTTATCATTTCATGCGAGAGGTTATTGAAGAAGGTGGAATACTAGTTCAAAAGATCAGTACTATAGAGAATCTTGTAGATATGATGACCAATATGTTAACAGCAATCAAGTTCAAACATTGTCTAGACTTAATTAACATCCTATAAATTTGAATTGGCATTGGCATCGTTGATCTAGTGATTAAAGAAATCATTTGAGAATCACTAAGTCGCTGAGGTGAAGATTTGTTGTATAGATTTTTAGTGAGAAAATTAGAAAAGTCTCACATTGGTTAAGAATGGAGATGGATGTTATATTTTGAGCTATAAGTAAAGCCCTCCTCCACCATTTGTAAGTATCCTAAAATTTATAAATCTTCCTCTCTTTTTGTAAGGGTAATTGATTAGCTCAATTTTGCCCAATTAGTTGTAATTTTTGAGTTCATCCATTTGGAGATAGTGGAAGTGGTCAACAACGCCTGAGGACCTAGGTAACATTTATACCGAACCTCGTTAGATTTCTGGTGTTTTTATTTTTCTACTTTAATATTTCTGTTTCAATATCTACTTAGAATAGGAAAAATATACTCAATTTTTTCAATACCACTGTATGAACTTTGAAGGAGGGAAGAACACGTGACTTTCTTCACGTATGATTTATGTTGCGTTTAACCAACTTAAAAGTTCATAATTTTTTTCCTTCTTAATATGTTCTAAAATCCGTTACGTAATCTCACAAAGCACGTATTAGTGTGAATGGTATAAATGTTCACGACCAAATATATTCTTTTGAAAAAATATTTTTAGATCTATTTCTTGTTAAAAACATGTAATTGAAATCCATTTATTTGTAAAAAATATATTATATAAAGTTAACTTTTCATCTTATATATATTTTTAAATATAATGGAATTACACATGTATCATGTATGTTTATATTTTTTGATATATATATAGATAATTAATTAAAAAAATTATTCTAATTTTTTTAAATTAAATATTAAACAAAATTTTCATTGTCTAATATATTTAATTTAAGTTTAATCGAAATATTTGTTAAAAAAATTGACAAATTTTTTAATTAAAAATTACTTCATTAGATATATGTTTGTCAAAAAATAAAACATATATATATATCACATATGCTATTATGTTATATTAATAGAAAATTGGATGAAAATTTGATTTTATCCTTATCTAACACATTTTTTACAAGCAATTAAACTTAAAACATATTTTTAAAACAAAAAGACTAACCAACCCCTTAAAACATATTTTTAAAACAAAAAGACTAACCAACCCCTTAAAACATATTTTTAAAACAAAAAGACTAACCAACCCCTAAATATTAAACATAATTTTCTCTGTCTTTATCTCTGTGCCTCTATGTGTGTATGTTCAGAAAAGACTTCAATTTTCATATTCACCTTTTTCTTCTCTCTGTATATTAATGTTATGTGTGTTTTGCTAAATCTTAATGACAAACTTTAGCCAATTTTTTGTGCAGAGGCCATTACAAACTCAGAATTTAAGAGACTCTAATGATGAAGCAAAATATGATATAGTGGTTATCTCTATGTGTGCGCGTGTAGAGAAGCCTTTCAATTTTCATGTTCATCTTTTTTCTTCTGTGTATAACTGTATATTAGTGTTATGTTTAAAATTTTGGTTTTTTCGGGGATTTTTTAATAATTGATCTGAACCATTACCCGCAGGTAAAAAACTGTTCCCAAATCGTAACAATTTTTGGGCGATTTTGGTTACAGATTTTATAATTCGGTTCGGGGACGATTTTTGTTATAATCGTCTCCATGCCCATCCCTAGAAGTAGTTCCGATAAATTGATACTTAAATTTATTTATTTAAAAATATATTTAGTTTTTTAAAATTATGATAACATTTTAAAAAAATTTAAAATAAAAAAAAACCTTTTTACTTTGGAAACATTGACAGCTATACGTTTTTTCTTGAATAATAACTAAACAATTCGATTATATTTTAAATTTATAAGAAATTATTTTATAATAATTTTAAAATATTTGTAAAATTGAATGGCCAATCAAGCAGTAAAAGTGTGATAATTTTATAAACTACAATAACGTTAAAATTATCACAGTTTTGTAATTGTAGTCGATTAAAATACCTCATTTTTTGTAATTACGAAAATATCCTCAAACAAAGCATATTTAAAAAATATATATTCCAAGACCTCCGTAAATTAGAAACCCTGACAATTCTCTTTTAACCTGTTTTATTCCGATTTTTACCTGATTCCAATTTCACCTCTCCTCCTCCGAATCTCAAACGTAACAAAATACCTTCACTTCTCTACCACCTCCTTTATTTAATTTTATTTATCTTTTAACCTTTCCACTTGTTTTTAATTTTTTACGTTTTGGTTATGGATGTTTTCACCGGCGACCGGCAAATAACAATTCCCGATGAATTCCCTCCGCAACTAGCCCCTTTTCCTGAGCCCACAGACTTCTTTTTCTCTCATCCAATGGATGTGATTCACTCCCCGGAAATCTTCGCCAACAGTTCGACTTCGCCGCCCCATAAGCTCCGTCCTGTCAGGTTCAACGTCAGGTCTCCGGTGAGTGACTCGCCCGAGAACAGATGGCTCTTTGAAACCGGAGGAGAGGAATTATTCAGCAACTTCGGCTGTGATGTCAATCGACAGTTAGAATGTTTGTCAGAATCTGAAAATGTTGAGCCGCCAAAGAGTGTTATTTGTGGAAATATTTCGGGTCAATACTCGGGTATGATTGTGGAGGAGCGGAACTCTAATAGTCAAGAACGAGTTCAAGAAGACGAGTACAGGTGAGATAGAGTAGATGCATTGGAAAAGCTTTGGGGATTTATCTGGCTAGGTCTAGGTGTGAGATTCTTGTTAAGAGCATTTCTTTTTGTTATTAGTTTACCGTTTATGGATCTCTTGTTCATTGATACGACATGTAGTACAAGTGTTTGAGGGATTGCCACATACAAATTGCAGTATATGCACATAATAATCAATTATGGCTTTTTGGAGCTGATAATGGGGTCTTATATATTTTCACAGTAAGTCTTTCCCCAAGATCATTCCTTTTTTTTCTTTCTTTTTTCCCCAATGATATTAGGGAGAGGGATTAGTGCTGACTACTGTGAAGCTTTCAGATTTTGTTATAAGGTTTCAAGTGAAGAATGATAGATGTTTTTTGGACAACTTCTAACATTAAGGATTGGGATTGTAGCCTGGTGAAATTGAGATTATATTGGATTAGATCTGATTGTTTCTATTACTGTTTTAAACCGGGTGTTTAGTAGAAAGCACATTCTTTTTAGGTGTCGTTTGGTTTGCAGAATGGAATCAGAATTGAAATCGGAATAAGAATGAAATGGAATGAAAAGGAAAGGAAATAATGTTGTTTGGTTTGACTACTGTAATCAAGCTCGGAATCAGGATTACAGTACTTGATTTGTCACTAGAATGAAATGGAAAAAACTGTAAATTATCTTAATATTCCTACATTCATTAAAGTTCAAATAATGTCATTTAATTATTATTTTTTCGTTAGACAAAATACATTATTGAAATCATTATTTTTTTAAATAATTATTACTTAATTAAAAAGAAAATATATTATTAAAATTATTATTTTTCTAAATAGGGTTTAAGGTTTTGAGGTTTGGGATTTAGGGTTTAGGGTTATATTTGTGGGTTAAGGTTTAGGGTTAAAATTATTATTTTACTAAAATGGGTTTAGGGTTTTAGAATTTGAGATTTTGGATTTAGGGTTTAGGGTTTAGGGTTTTAGGATTTGGAATTTGGGGTTTAGTGATTTGGAATTTAGGGTTTGGGGATTTAGGTTTTAGGGTTTAGGGTTTAGTGTTTTGGGATTTGGGGTTTAGAGTTTTAGGATTTAAGTTTTAGCGTTTAGGGATTTGGAGTTTAGGGTTTTAAGATTTGGATTTAGGATTTTGGGTTTTGGGATTTGGGATTTGAGTTTAGGGTTATATTTGAGGTGAGGGTAAAATTAGAAAAAAAAATTGAGATGAAAATTGAATCATGATTCCTAAAGGGAGAGATCTCTTTTAGTAATCGATTTCATTCTGTTCCCTCCATTCAGCCCAACCAAACACACAAATGGAAGGAATCAATTCTGATTTCTTTCCATTCCCTCCCACCAAATATCACCTTAAAGAAAGGGAAAAAAAAGGACTATCAAATGTGTTAGGGACAGTCTCATGCTAGTGTGAGGTCACTTTTGGTGATGCTTGTACCATGGTGGAGATGGAGTATTAGGGCCTAAACCCCATTATTTTTTTTGCTACTGCAATACCTGAAGAGAGCTTGAAGTGCTGTTAGCTAAGTGAGTCGCACCATAGGAATCAGATAATTTATTTTTTTTCACTTGCAAAGAAAGTAAACGCTAGTGGAAGTTGGATGTATATGATTTTGAAACATAATGAACTTGATGGCATGATTCTTGTGCAGAATTCATTCCATCGATTATTGAGGCACCCCTTGCAATGTGTTTGTGCATTAATATAGTCCAGCACTAGCATGTAGTAGACAAGCATTTTTTTTAGCGGATTTTATCTGATTAAGAGATAAAATATTGTCAATTTTGTGGTTAATGGTATGTGATCTTGGAATTTATGCCTACTCTGTTCTAGAAAAGGTATCTGGTGTGTTTAAGAAAAATAACAATTTTTTGGGTCAATGTATAACATATGATTTTATGATAATTGATAATACACATCCTCTTGAGTCGTGTAGTGATTGATAAATACCTGGAGGACCTCTTCTAACAGATTACCGTCCATTTTCAGCACATCATCTGATGATGGCTCAGCAATAGACATCAAAGCAGCTGTGAGCCGAAAGAGAAGAAGAAAGTCAAGGAGAAAGGTGGAGATTTTTATAGAAAATCTGGTGATGAAAGTAATAGAGAAGCAAGAACAGATGCACAAGCAATTCATAGAGATAATAGAGAGCAAAGAGAGGGAGAGAATAATCAGAGAAGAAGCGTGGATGCAGCAGGAGATTGAACGGATGAAGAGGGATGAGGAGATAAGAAACCAAGAGATGTCTCGAAGTTTAGCTCTCATTTCTAATATCGAAAATTTATTGGGCCATGAAATTCTGATCCACCAGCCAATGAGTTGCCAGAGCATGGAAGAAAACGATGGTGAAACTGACTTTCACAAAGATATTAAATATGATCCGAATAATAAAAGATGGCGAGAAGCTGAAGTGCAAACCCTTATAGCATTACGAACAGAATTGGAACAAAAATTTCGAGATACAGACTCAAAAGGATCCATATGGGAGGAGATATCCTTGAGGATGAATAGTATGGGATGCAGTAGAACAGCAAAGAAGTGCAAAGAGAAATGGGAAAACATCAACAAATATTTCCAAAGGTCTGTGGTAGGAGGGAAGCAGCAGTTTGCAAATGATGAGGCCTGTCCATATTTTAATGACTTGGACTTGCTATATAAAAATGGACTTGGAAATTCATCAGGAAATGGCTATAGCATCACCAATGAAGAAAATGAAGCCAAGAGTGAGAACAATTGATTATCCTCTGAGACTCAGCTTTAGCCCGTAATGGCATTGACGATTTAATAGAAGTGACTGATCATTCCATTCTATCATGGTCACAGAAGTCTTGCCAGTTGCTATATATTTTAGCAATTTGACACCAAGGTTATTTCCCTCAATTATGATATCATTGTAGACTCTTCTTATCATGCCTTTCTATTCATGTAGACGATAATTCTCTTTTGTTTTATATGATGAAGAAAGTGGCATGCATGCGAGAGGTATTATTGGTTGCTCTATAAATTTGATTTGCATGCTTTAATATTAGAGGGTTGGGAAGGACACAAACCTTAGTCACCAGTTCACCACCTGAACTAGAGATTATTCATCAGAGGGATGAACGATGATTTTAACGTCTTCTCTATATGATTTTAACTTCAACCCTTGGTGTGATATTATTGACAGTCTGGTGCAGAAATGCATGTACCTTTTCCCATATACCATGTTGTTTGATCACGCTACGTTCTGGAAATAGAGTGTTTTGTATCACATGTAGATCAACCTACAACTTCCAAGAAGTCAAGTTCCTGCTTGAGTTTGTGGAATTCCAGGAGAGATGGTATATATAATTTCTACCGGGAAAATGAATCCCAACTTCCCTTTGCACGTTTGTCATTTCATCACAAAACCCTACTTGTATGGGACGTTTTATTACTTTTTACAAGCATCTTCGCATACCATGTGGATATTGATGTACTTCAGTTGATCGATGATCAATACCATGGTGTAACAAACTCATGACCTAGATCTAGATGTTTTTTTGCCCCGGTTGTGTTTGTTATTTGATTATATATAAGTCCAGGTAATTTGTAATTTGTTTGTAATTTGTGATTGTGAGTGAATAACTATAGGGGAGGCAACAAATACATCAGTTAAAAAAAAAGTTAATATAAAATTTTACAGAATTTACATGCATATCGTTCTAGTACTATACTTGTTTTTCACATATCCGAATTTGAACATATTAGATTTTTTTAAATTAGATAAGGTTAAATTGATGCTGAAATTAATATATAAATTATCTTTGTGTATAAAAATGATATATATATGCCAATTTGAATTCTTACATATTAGATTTTTTCTAATTAGATAAAGTTGAATTGATGTTGAAATTAATATATATATATATATATAATTTAAATTTTAAATTTATATCTCTAATAAAATTTATTATTTATAATCACAACTAATTAAATCTAAAGAATAATAAATATGTTTGGATAATTATGAAATTATTGTTTATATTTAAATATAACACACTATAAAATAAAATATACATTTATTTAAATTTTGATAATATTTTATATGATTTGGATTATAAAATATATCTATCTAAATCTAAACGAATTGTATACTTTTCAATCCGAATAATATCTAAGTATAAAATTTATCAATCTAATTAAAATACAATTCATAGATTGAATCAAATTTTTCAATTTAAATTGATTGATTTTATTATTTATTTATTATATATGTTGGTTGGTAGTAAATTTTGAATTTTAATTTGTAGAATACACTATATCTTTACATTATAATTCAAGATTAATTCTCAAAATCTTGGATAGACAATAATCTTGATTTATCCAATGTCATACCTCATAACTAATGGTAATATAAATAAAAACAGATACGTACTACTGAGAATTGAGAGAGAAGAAAAACAATACAGGCACACGCATACGCACATAAACATACTTTAATATATTAAAATTTTAAATTTAAAGATGTCATTAAAATCTTGATATATAGAGTTTACATTACAGTAACTAATTTCCCAGTAGTGCAACGTAACTCACATTATTACAAATTAAAGCATTGTCATAATAATCTGTAGTAATATGACTAGTGAATAATGAAAGATGGAGGCTTTATTTATCCCTCTCTCACAATCACTAGCATCATACAATAATATATTTTCACTTAGAGCCACAATAGAGGAGGATAAAAACAACAGCCAACATCGCAGGAAATATGAGAAGCATTAAAGCCGATGGTGGAGTTGCAGGACCCATCATTAACGGCAAAAAGAGTAGCAAAGCCGCAACCACAATCACCGCCATTATTGACACTTTTCCACATACCACTTGGTCCTCAATCCTCCTTGCATCCATTGTCAGAAGCTGGTACTTATGTCTATAGTATATATATATCAATATGAGATATCAGATCACTTCTGTTTATTGAGTCGTTCTTGGTCTCTTTTTATAATATGATGCATGGCGCTGTTTTGCAGGGTCACAACGCTCTCTAACCAGTGCTATGCAATACGACGTGACGTTTTCCGAAGCAGCAGGAAGCAAAAACACTAGTCTCGCTTATTGTAACGTCGTACACTTTCAGACGATCATTCATGGGGCCTAGCTAGGCTCTGGGCTCTTTGATCAATTCCGTACGTAGCACGTGTTCTGCACGTGGAAGCCTACAGATATAATATATAGCAACCTACAACAGCCGGTAACTTCTAGACCGCTCTGCTTGCTAAATTTTGCTTGCTCACTGCAGCTGCATCCGTTGCCAGACCAATGTCTCTCTTAAGAGGAAACTAATGCAAGCAAATATAAAATGTTTTACTGATCTTTTTAACTCTAGTATATATAGGGTAGGGATACTGTTATCTTTGAGTTAATGTTTTCTTAATGTAACGATCTTGATTAGAAATGGGTAAGAGGCAGAAATAGATTTTGATATAACTATTTCAGAATGGAAGTGTAAAATTCGTATCTAAAATTATCTAAAAACTGTTACAGTTTGGGGACGATTTTTATCCCTGAATAACAGGACAAAATAGATAATAAATAATACACAAAATCAAAATCATTTTAATAAATATATAAATTAATTGAATAAATATAATATATATAATATATATCGAGTATAACAGGGACAGATATCAATATAACTGTATCAGTTTTGAAACTGTTACTTCGTGATCGAGTAATACCCAAAACCATCTTCGTCTCCCAAATCAATCGAACAAAAAACTAAACTAACGATATAAATAACGACGGATATCCGAACTCATAGTTAAAATGTTCATTCTTAATCTTGATCTTCCATCATATTAGTTTTCGTTGATGCCATTTTTCCTCAACATCAAAACGGGAACACTTCTACTTACTAATATTGATCTAAAAAAAATATTAATTAGGACTTTGAACTATCATTAAGTATGGTGTCTTTTGATCCTCAAATATTTAATTCGGTTTAGAAAAGACAGAAATTTCACTATGTGATTTAGGAAAAAATGTATACAAATATATATTATAGATTTAATTGTATATATATTTAGTTATGAATTTATTGTACAAAATGTACGTGTATATATACTTAATGTTGATTATTTATCCGTAAAGATAGACTTTAATTTAATTATCTATTTTAAGATATTTATCTAATAAATATATTCATCTATTAACTCAATATTTATTAACTTGATATTCATGAAATAATCAAAACTCTTTTAATAAATACATAAATTAATTATATTCATCTATTTTAAATAACTACGGATATCTGAACCCATAGTTAAAATGTTCATTCTTAATCTTGATCTTTCCATCGTATTAGTTTTCGTTGATGCCATTTTTTAAATATGTGAATTATTAAAATCCTCTCAATATAATTATTAATTAATTATATAATCAATTAAATCTAACATATCATAAATTTTTCTATCAAGTAAACTATACATCATATAGTAATTAATCTAATCATATTCTCATTTCAATTAAATTGCATACTACTCATTAAATTTATTAATTATGGATCACGTATATAAGAATCTACATCTCTACCTAAAAACTATGCATGTTATATAATCAATACAAATAATTAAATAATTCTCTCAAATATATTTAATTATCTATATAGATCAATTATTTGCCAAATAATTAATAACATAAAAATCAGTTTAAATAATATAATCAAATTGAAATTGTAACTGAGATAAATTATTAAATCATCACATGTAGAAAATTGTGTTCATAAAGCTCGTATTTTTCAAAAAATGACATAAAAATTGATAAAGAAATAAGAATAAGAAGAAGAAATACACTCAATATCTAAAATTGTAGTACCAATTTTCTTTTGAATCTCTACCAAAATTATATATTCTTTTGAATTTTGTTGTGTTTTTTTCTCTTCTTAACTCCAAAAACTAATAAAAAACTATGTTGATTTTGACTCTTTAGGGTTTATGGGATAATTAAGGTGTTAAATATAGCTAAGGTGGAATCTAGATCGTTAGATCAGCTTCAAATCAAGGATTGAGACCTAAAAGCGACATATGGCACACAATATTTATTGAGTGAATCACAACATGACACGTGACATGGGAGATTGGTCTCAATCAATACATGATAAGTCAACGACACGTGGTAAGAAATGATTTACTATTATGTATGGTGTGGTGCGACGATGGAAGGAATAGACAAATCACCTGAAGACACATGGTAAGACCTTTGACCGTTAGATGAAGTTGGAATGAACACCATACAGACATGTGGTGTAACACTACATCACATTACACATGCGGCGATCTATGATTGGGTTGCTCGATTTGCATGACATTCACGTGGCTTGCCCAATTAGTTTTTATGCTTATATGACATTCACATAGCACTTCTGATTGGTTATACGTTACAAATTCATAAAAAAATTCAAAAAATTCCAAAAATTATATTTTCACCTCTTTTTACTAGAAAGTTCATATTTTAATATTTTTAATTCCCCAAAACTACTTATTGAATAAAATGAACAAATATTAAGGAGAAAAGTGTAATGATAATTTTACTTTCATAAAGTCATTACACCCTAAAACTTAACTCTTTGTTTGTTCTCAAGTAAAGTCAAGTCTAAATAAATAAATAAATTTACATAGACAATATATTCATAAATATATATCTATTAATACATGTATATTTAGATAAAACTATCCCCTTCAAAAGTCGTACAATTTTATGATAAGGAGGTTCACATATACATCAATCAACATTCCATCAATATAAGGATATGTAAGGTTTTTGACAAATTCATATGTGTATGACACATGATATTATCCAAAGTACTCATAAAATCAATATATTTGAGTGTACTAATCAATTCAATTTTAGAACAAGTCTCATAAGTTTATTTTTCTCATCATTCTCCACTAATATAAATATGCATTTAGCTAAAGATTAATAATGACTTTACATGCTTGTAATATAAGGGTTAGATAGGAATCGATAAATGAAGACATTTAGGCTATTTCCACATCTTAGTTTTTTTTATTCATCATGCACTTTTTAATTGTAATTGAGTTTTAACTTGTTATTTTAGTGCACCATTTCTTATCATTTTTTCCATGTTCTTGTATTTCACATCTTTTTTTTTTGTAACTTCACAACACCCCAAACTTATTTTCAATTTTATTTTCTTTTTCTTTAGAGGGATAATTGTGTTGTGAGTTATTTTCTCTTTTTTTATAGGGTGCATTACTGTTCACCGCACTCTATAGCATAACACATGATCATATTTTTCTTTTCTTTTCATACAAACTAAAGGTGTAAGGGTAAAGATCATGCTTATTGGTTAGACATAAAATATAGTTTAAAAATATGAAAGATTCTTTGTTAGACTCAAATAAGTGACTACGAATATTAACAATGGTTAGCTTAAAAGGCTTAAACAATCCAAATAAAGCCTAAATCATCTCTTTTGCTAAATATTATTCATAATTTTGCCTTAAAAGATGATCAAATATATTCTAAAACTTGATATATTTCATCAACTTGCATAATTCACTACAAATTTTCTCTCAATAAGAATACCAAAATCAATCATTATCTTATGCATAAAAATTTAATCAATCCAGTCAAAACTAACTAGCGTATCATATGATTAATTTAAGTATCTTAACGAGCATGTTACATTTCTTATCCAAGGCATGACAACCAATTTTTGTCATTGAATTTATATGTTTCATATCAAGCATGCATATTTTTCATATATTTATCAATTTCTACTCAAATCATGATTAAAAATATCCTAAATGTTTTTCACAAAAATTTAAAATGGATACTAAATACTAAAGTAGAAAATGAAGTTTCATCCCCTAAACTTAAATTGCACATTGTCCCCAATGTATACATATAAATATGAAAAAGTAAAATGAAAGAAAACTCTCTTAATCTTGGTACACCATATCTGTCATTAAAATTCCCAATCTTATTGAGCCATTACTCTTCACATTTATTCACCTAAAAAAATAATAAAAATATAAGTAAAATAATATTGGGTTGTCTACCAACTAGCGTTACATTTAACGTTTTTGACTAGACTATCATATTAAGTTCTAAGGTATATCTTTCTGTGTCAATTTACTTTTGAGTTTGCGCGTAAATAGTTTGAGTCTTGATTTGTTCTTAAGTTCCAATTTAAAAAAAAATGGTGCTCAATTCTCTTATCATGCCATATTTTTGTTTTCTTTTCGTATTTTTTGGAATTCTTATATGCACTCCATTATAGCTCACCTAATTTATGTATTTCCAACATCTTTTTTCCTTTTCTATTGAAATTTTTTACTTACCCACTTGACTGGAAATGATAGGGTAAAAGTGTGAGGTCTAAACTTGGTGACCCTTCAATAGATGGTTTGATCCTTGAGCTTATCTCAAGACATTCCACAAATACATTTGATACACATCTGAGAGGCATGTCCTCCAAAAAGTTTACACAGTTTACAATATCAATATTTCACATAGTTTATAATATTAATCTTTGAGTTATTTTTTGGTGAGTTTATGTCCTTATTCATAGCATTATGTGTTAAAGTATTAAGTATGAGAAACTCTACAGATTCTTTTAAATTATCCTCATAATCAATAACATTTATCTTAAATAATTCATTAACATTGTCAATATTAGGGGGTTCAGATGCTTTAAAAGCTTTAAACGTTACTTGTTCATCTTGTACTCTCATTGTAAATCTCACTTTTTGTACATCAATGGTTGATTTTCTAGTTGTTAAGAATGGATGACCAAGTATTATAGGAATGTTACGGTCCTCTTTCATATCTAGTACAATAAAATCCACTGGAAAGATTAACTTGTCCATCTTTACTTGCATATCTTCTACCACACCCTGAGGTCTCTTAATTGATCTATCTACCATTTGTAATATTATTGAGGTGAGTTTGAATTTATCAACCCCCAATATTTTGAAAATCGATAATGATATATGGTTAATGCTATAACCCAAGTCACATAGTGCCTTGTCAAAATGGATGTTTCTTATAGTCCAAGAGATGTCAAAACTACCTAGATCTTTCAGGTTTTTGGGTAGTTTTCTAGCAAGGATGACACTACAACCTTCAATTAGGGTTATTATTTTATTATCTCTAATCTTTCTTTTTTTAAACAAGATGTCTTTCAAAAATTTGGCATAAGAAGGTGTTTGTTCAAGTGCATCTGCAAATGATATGTTTATGTGCAGTTTCTTGAAGAATTCCAAGAATTTTTAAAATTGTGTTTAACCTTTTCTTTTGAAATCTTTAAAAAAGGAATAATGGGTTTGTAGAGATTGTTTTTTTAGCTGAATTGTTTTCTTCCCATTACTCTCTTTATCAGCTAATTTCTTTTCATCCTTGTTAGTTTTTGAATCCTCTTTATCCTTTTGAGTCTCATGGTTATCCTCATCCTTTTGAATCTCATCTTTCTCATCTAGATCTTTACCATTTCTCAAGACTATGGCGTTGCAATGCTCTTTACCTTCTCTTCTTAAGGCCTTTGGCTTATAGCTTGGGCAAGTTGGCCCATTTGAGTTTCTAAATTTTGAATTTAAGCCTCTAAATACTTTTGTATTTACTAATTGGACGAAGTCTTTTATCATTCTCATTAAGGCATTTCTATTGTCCTCAATAAGTTGCTTCTTCTTTTGGGCTTGTGATTATCATGGTTGTTGGAAACCAGGCGGTGCAAATGATTGACAATTCAATTGATTATCAACCTGATTGTTGTTATTTCAAGAGAAATTTGGATGCTGTATTTATCCTGGGTTATATGTGTTTTAGTATGGATTATTGGTTTGGTTCACATTACCCATATAGAATACTGATTCAATATTTTTTGGACAATTACCAAACAAATGAGCTCCTCCATAAAACACACACGATACCCTTAAGTTTTGGACCTAGTTTATACTCGCTTGCGAGTTTTAAGCATTCAAAAGATTTACCAAAGATGACACTTGAGTTGTAAGTGTCGTGATATCATTTACCTCATACATTCTAACTATTCTTCTTATGGTTATTATTTTGTCCATTGACCATTAATAATTATTATTACCTATTTTCCCAAGTAAATCATAAGCTTGATTGTAAGATTTACGTAGCACAGTTCCTTTAGCGGATGCATCAACGGTGGTTCTTGTTTGAGCATTGCGACCATTGTAAAAAAGTCTTCATTTGGATCAACTTCCTTAGCAATTTTTTGAATATTTTCCATGCTTTATATAAAGATTCTCCTTCATATTATTGGTAAGAGGTAATATCATTCCTAAGCTTGACATTATTTGTTGGTTGGAAATATTTCATCAAAAATTTCTTCACCAAATTATTCCAAGTTGTAATGGAATTAGGTGGCAAAGAGTTTAACCAATCTCAAGCACAATTTTGTAAAGAGTAAGGGAATAATGTAAGCTTAAATATCTCTTCGGTCACATCACTAAGTTTGAATGAATCTTTAACTTTAATAAATAATATGAGATGTAAATGATGATTCTTTATTGATAATCCGCTAAATTATCACATTTTTATTGCATTTGAAGCATCGTTGATTTTAGTTTAAATTGATTAACTTGAATGTTTGATCTTATAATACTTGAATTTAGCCCTTTCAATACAGATATTGCTAATTCATTCATATATATATATATCCCTATCATCCATTAATGACATCCATATAATTTAGTGTAATTTTTTTCGAGAAAAACATCTTTAGATTCTTTACTTTTTGTAAAAATATTACTTAGGTTATGCATTTATTTTTTATAAGAATAGGCCTATTGTTATGAAATAATAAACATATAAGGACAAATTTAATATTTTATTTTATTTTTTAGTCTTTCAATTACATTAGATATAAATTGTTATAACTTAAATAATTTATAACAGAAAGAATTAAAAAAAAATAAAATAAAAATATAAAAAATAATCATTTTTTATTATAATTAATTTTTTATAACAATAAATTAAACAATTATAAAAATTAAATACATTGTATAAATTTTACTTTTGGAATAAACATAACATTTATATATTCACCTAGTACTCTTTTATTTATATTAGATTTTAGGATTATACAAGGAATCAAAGATATAAAAATACATATAACTATCTACGAGTATTTTGTTAAAAACATGTTAACTTTTAAATTTGTTTATTTTTTCCCATAATTTAAATTTATTGATGTCTTACACGTGTAAGCACGTGCAATTTTAGTGACATCCAATTTAGGAGTACGTTTCATTGTTGTTCGAAAAGCACCCTCCGATAATAGAACTCAACTTTTAATAGAATATATATAAAAATAATTTGAACTCAACTTGAGCCGAAGTAAAAGAGGAAGGAAAAAAAAAAAACACGAAAAGAGAAATTATAACCCTCCCTGTCACGAGTGTGAGATTTCAATCTGTTTCTCAGGTAAGTCAGTCCTCATCCCATGAGAGAAGGCCGGTAGTGCTCTGAAACGACACCGTCTAGCACGAACAAAGACATGGTTCAGAAGCTCGAACAACAGCTCAAGGAGGTGGGATCCAAACTTTTGAACCCTCCAACTAGCAAGGACGCTCTTGCTAAGCTCTTAAAGGTTCGCCATATTTGTTTTTGTAAATTTAAATGTTTTATGACTTCTTACCGTTCCTCTGAATCTATATGGAAAAATTTGTTTTTTAATTTAGAATTCGGCTCTTGGTTTGTTAGTTAGTTCAGTTAGTTTCTTTCTGGTTGCTGAAGGGGAAAAAGAATGAATGGAACGGAAGAAAGCGTTATTTAGGAGTTTGGGTCGTTGAATTGTTTTGTTTTTTATTATTTTATTTTATTCTTCGTATTACCTTAAATTTCATAGCTTTTTGATTTTTTTTTGGGATAAATTTGTCAGCTTTAGTGAGTAAGTCAAGTAGCTGACTTAGGGTTTCTTCAGTTGATGTTACCGTTCTTGTTAGGGTTAGAACGATGGAAATATTATAAGATCCAAAATTTATATTCATTATGGGTTTAGATGGTGTAGTGCACTTACTTGCTCTGGGGTCTTGAATTGTACAAAGATGATGGATTTCTTGGAGGTTTATAGAACTAGGGTTGCAGTTTCTGTACATGAATACTAACGATTGGTTTCATTTTAGCCATTGAGTAACTTGGATATGTTAATTCTGTTTGTGTTATAATCACGCCCTGTTTAGTTGGTTGGAGTTCTAGGCAGGCAATGCTAGCATAATTTATTACTATTTTTTAGTAGCCTGTGCCTTGGAGGTACTAGAAAATAGTCTTATTTCAGCCTTTATATCGTATTCATATATTATTAACTCCATCATGCCAACTAGGTTTTCTTAGTGTTTCCGAAATTTCAGTATTTGTGCATAGAGATTGGCTTTTCTAAGTAAATCATCACTTGAGCATATTTTTTCCAAGCTGCAGCAAGCTGCTACAGATCTTTCTGATTTGGATCAATCACCACCGGCATCAACATTAGAGTCTATGAAGCCTCTTCTCGATGCAATTGTCAAGCCAGAACTACTAAAGCATCAAGATAAGGATCTTAAGCTTCTAGTTGGGATGTGCATTTGTGAAATAACCAGAATTACTGCACCTGAGGCTCCTTACGGTGATGATGTTTTAAAGGTGCATTTGTTTGTTGAATGATATGGTTTATGCCTTTTCCTATCATTTCTATGTTTTCAAATTTTTGGTTTATCTTGATGTTGGCTTCTATGCAGGATATTTTTCACTTGATTGTTGGTACTTTTTCTGGATTAAGTGATACAAGTGGTCCATCATTTGGTTGGAGAGTTGTGATTTTGGAGACTCTTGCAAAATACAGATCATGTGTTGTAATGTTGGATCTTGAATGTGATGATCTTATTAAGGACACGTTCTCCACATTTTTTGCTGTTGCCAGGTTTGCTTCATTCCATGAACTTATATTTGCCTATATTTATTGATATTATTTTTCCTATCAGTTAGAGGAATGACCTGTCTTGATTGCAATATCAGATATTGCTGCAGAAAATTTTTCTTTGACTATCTTAGATCATTATTTATTTTCAAAATTTAGTAGATTGGTAAATTCATAATGTTCTTTATATCTTAGATATCTTGGCCTTTCCCATTTGTTTTATGAAATAGTTAGTTTTTATTGAATGTTGATGGTTTCTGTTGGTCTATTATAGTTGATAATCTGCTTGGAAGTAGTTGTTTTCCTTTGTTGTGGTTTATACTTTATAGAAATTCTGCATTATTATTTCCTTGTATGTCTTCTTTATTTCTAGGTTCAATAATTAAAAGCTATGTGATAATGCAATTTATTTGTCGCTTTTTAGTTTCAAGTAAATGAATACTTCCTACTGCTAGAATATATGTAAAATTTTGAGCATGAAAGTCACTTTTGTACTTGTTATATAAGCCCAAGGCCTAACTCAACCCAATAAGATCTCATTGAGTTAAGGGTTGCCCATATTTATAAACTGCACTACAGCTGAACGCCTAGTCGATGTGGGACAATACAATCCTTCAACACCCCCCTTCACATCGGACAGGGGCAACGAAGGGACAGGGGCAACGAAGGCCACAAACCACGATGAACTCAGGGCCTAGCTTTGATACCATGTTATATAAGCCCAAGGCCTAACTCAACCCAATAAGATCTCATTGAGTTAAGGGTTGCCCACACTTATAAACTGCACTACAGTTGAACGCCTAGTCGATGTGGGACAATACAATCCTTCAACAGTACTAGAAGTTGTTTAAATGCCTCTTGCTTTATGCATTTGTTGGTTGATATGTGGAGGAGTTGACTGATTCTGTTTGTTTGTAATGTTCGGAAAATAATTTTACTTCAATGAGTTCATCAATAGCTTCTTTCTTTCTTTTCTCTATTTTGGTGGGTTGAACCAAGTTTCATCAGTAGTTGTGAACTGCAATTTTATTACATTATTAGGAAACTGAATGACCTCTTTGTAAATCAGTTTTTTGGAATGTATTTTTGGTTTTCTTTATCTTTGTCAAAGTATTTGTTCATTAACCATTCTGTTATATTTTTCACTTAAGCAGAGACGATCATCCAGAAAATGTCCTTTCATCAATGCAGATAATTATGATTGTACTCTTGGAGGAGGCCGAGGATGTCCAAGAGGACCTTTTATACATTGTATTATCTGCTTTAGGTCGTAATAGAAAGGTAACCATCTTAACTGCTCTTATGTGTAACTGATTATGTAGCTTTTCACTACCCATTAATCTGTTAGTTGCATATATTCTGCTTATTATGGTGCTTCTTCCATATGATTCTGCACTTATCTGGTTAAATTTGAATTTCAGGATGTTACTGTGGCCGCGAGAAGAATGGCTATGAATATTATAGAACAATGTGCGACAAAACTTGAAGCTGGCATAAAACAGTTCCTTATATCATCGATCTCAGGAGACAGCAAGTTGGTTAATTATCAGATTGATTATCACGAAGTCATCTATGATGTGTATCGCTGTGCTCCCCAGATTTTATCAGTAGTTGTTCCATACCTAGCAGAAGAACTAGTGGTAAGGACCGTTTCATTTGTTATTTCTCTTTCATATAGATTTGTTTATGTTATAATATAGGTGATTTAGACAATTACTTGCTCTGCAATACTTGCATGGTCACATTACATGGTATAGTAAAAACTCATTTCACTTTTTGTAATGCAAGATGCTTTTGATCTCTTTCTAACTCTTTGTGTTTCTCCCTACCCTCTTTTCTATGCTGTGTTTCTATCTTTGCTTTCTCATCTCTTCTTTAATCATCTCACCTTCCCTGCCCTCTCTAATATGTTTCACCACCATTATGCTTTTATACTGATTCTCTTTTATTTCTTTACTTTTCTTTTATTCCTCGCTCTAGAAGTGGATTAAAATGGAACTACAATTGCAAATAAGAAAGTAAAACAATGATCAGAAATACAAGGATGAATTCCATGGGTTTAGTTTTGTTGTCTTTGCTTTCTTTGTCTGAGTTTAGACTTCTATTTCATCAACCAGAAGGAAATGACTCCTGATCTCAATTAAAAATTATTGCCTTCCCTAGTTTCCTTAATTTAGCATACTTTAGTCTAACATTGGACTCAGAAATCAGATACTTATGCATGTTTATATCTTTCTATGCTTTTTTCAAAATAAAATCATAATACAATTTAAATATTTTTGTATTATGATGTAAAGCTTTTAGCCATATTTTCACCATCTGCAGACTGATCAGCTGGACACTCGGTTAAGAGCAGTTGGCTTAGTTGGAGATCTGTTTGCTCTGGCAGGCTCTGCCATCTTTGAAGCCTTTCAGCCAATATTTTCAGAGTTTCTGGAAAGGATGACTGATAGAGTTGTTGCTGTTAGGATGTCTGCCCTTGAGCATGTAAGGAGCTGTCTGTTATCAAATCCTGACAGAGCTGAAGCTCCTCAAATCATTTGTAAGTATTGAAACACTTCAGTTATTTTGCTTATTTTGCAAGTGTTACACCTGCTAACTTTTAGCTGGGATGACATTTCCTAGCTGCTCTTTGCGACCGGCTCTTGGACTTTGACGAAAATGTACGAAAGCAAGTTGTTTCTGCCATTTGTGATGTGGCTACTCACACCTTGGGTTCATTTCCGCCTGAAACTGTGAAACTTGTATCTGAATGTCTTCGAGACAAATCTGTACGTATAATTTTTCTTTCTACTGTCTTCTTTTTGCACATTTGAATTTGAAGTGACCAAAGTTGGTACTTAACACTTCTCCTTTTCATTCTTAGTTGCTTGTTAAAAAGTATACCATGGAGAGGCTTGCTGAGATATATAGGGTTTATTGCATGGAGTTATGTAAAGGCTCAGTCAGTGCTGGTGAATTTGATTGGATCCCAGGAAAAATTTTTAGGTGTTTTTACGATAAAGATTTCAGGTAAATTGTTCAAAGTTTTGTAATTCATATTGCTTGGGTTCTGACATTGTGTAGGCACAAGAAAAAAAAGAGGCAAAGCATATACTTTATTTTTAAATTTGTGCTCATGCTATGAGTATTTCTTGTATTTCGAATTTATTGAGGCACTTGAGATGATGTCCTATCAATTGGAGGCCATAGAAAGTACTTTTCAGTGCAAGTTTCTAGTTCCGTAATTATATGGACCTTAGCTTTTAGAATCCTTATTTTGAACATTTCAATTATGCAGATCCGATACAATTGAATACGTTCTTTGTGGATCTCTGTTCCCAACTGACTTTACAATAAAAAATAAAGTTCAAAATTGGATGAGAGTCTTTTCAGAATTTGAGAAAGTTGAAGTGAAGGCTCTCGAAAAGATATTGGAGCAGAAGCAAAGGTCTAATTTTGGCTTTATCTACTCGCCTTGACCTTTGATTAACCTTTCACTTATGATACTTGTCTATTTCTCACTTACAAAGGCTTCCTTTTGTATTGCAGGTTACAGCAAGAGATGCAGAGGTTTCTGTCTCTTAGGCAGTTGCATCAGGTTTGTAAGATATTAAGAGTCAACTTCGAATTTTTCTTTATTATAACACTATTAAAAGCAATGTGTTTGATAATCATTGAATACAGGATGGTGATGCTCCTGAAATCCAAAAAAAGATTATATTTTGCTTCCGTAATATGTCTCGCTCCTTTGTGGACCCCGTGAAGGCTGAGGAGAACTTTCAGATTCTTGATCAATTGAAAGATGATAAGATCTGGAAGATCTTGATGAATCTTGTTGATCCAAATACTGGCTCTCATCAAGCTTATACCTTGAGGGTAAGCATTACTTAGTACTGTAATAGAACAATACATTATTGGTGGATAGTGCTTTACAAAAGTTACCAGTGGTTAAGATGGCATAGCCATTAAAAGAAACTCTTTGGTTAGTTGTTTGAATGATACTCATTCAGTGTCCCATTGATGGTTTCGGAATTTATGAAGGTTTTTTTTTAATACATTTTAAGTTATACATTCCTTCTATCTGAATTTAGATTTATCTTTACAGTTCTTTCCTAGCAAAGATCACCGTGTGCAGTGACTTGTAACTAGTACTCTATTTTCTGATCTATAGCTCTATTTCCCTTCCCTAGTAAGAAAATAGGAAGGAAATAAAAGTCAATTTTAAGATGCTCTGCTCTGTCCCACCACAGGACATCCTACCCTAAGGCATTGCACTTTTCTCAATAATTTTTCACTGGTCTATTGTCCGTCACTGCTGGATTTAGAGTTGGTATGAAGTTTGAAACTTAAATCTGATGTCCTAAATCCTAACACCTTCTCTGACATCCTATCATGGTTTACTTTCCTTCCTTGAAGATAAAGAAGCTAGAAAAGAAGATGCATACTATAGCTCTTCTAATGAAATGGATTATCTTCTAAATTTCTTTTTTTTTGCAGGATGATTTGCTTATGATTCTTGGCGAAAAGCACCGACTGTACGAATTTGTTGGCATTCTTTCTCTGAAGAGCTCATATGTACTTTTTGACAAGGAACACGTGAAGGAAGTACTTCTTGAGGCAGCTACCCAAAAACATGCTGGAAATTCAGAGTATACTATGTCTTGCATGAACATTTTGGTGGTAAGAAACTCCATCCTTGTATTTTTAGCCACACATGTAAATATATGCTGATAGTTTATATTGGTAGACCCTGTTATGGATGGTGGCAGCTTCATTTGCTTCAGAACTTATTCAATCGTGTTATAATTATAAGATTATTGGCCTATAATTCCATACAGCGAAAGCTTTTTCTTTTATATCTTGTGTTTTGTTTGCTTGCAATTTGTTGCACCACTTCCTTTTTCAATGTATTCTTTTCCTTGTGTGTTTCTTAAATCCTTGCCAGGCAGTGATTATTTGTTCCAAAAGATGATTAAAGATTTCACATTCTCTGGGTTTGGGGTCCTATACAGTGAATTGTTTTTATATTTTTTTTGTTATCATCCCATCAATAGTATTTTGCCTTCTTTTTTGGGTTGAATAATTTTCCCACCGATTCCATTCTAGATTATTGCTCGTTTCAGCCCCTTTCTACTTAATGGGGTAGAGGAAGATCTCATAAACTTTCTTAAAGATGACAATGAAATTATAAAGGAAGGTGTTTTGCACGTTTTAGCAAAGGCTGGTGGTACCATTCGCGAACAGTTGGCTGTTTCAGCAAGGTGCACTCCTGGAATTCTTGATAGATGGCATTTATGTCATTACACTATATAAAGACCTTATGTGCCTACTGCTTGCTTGCCTTCTTTCAGTTCTGTGGACCTTACACTGGAGAGATTATGTTTAGAAGGCAGTCGAAGACAGGCAAAGTATGCAGTACATGCACTTGCAGCAATTACAAAAGATGATGGACTCAAATCTCTCTCTGTAGTGTATAAGGTTTCTATTATATTGGCATGAATTTTATTGTGTTTATCGATCAGTATAGCTTTATCTCGTTTATGTTCTTAGTCTGATAAAGCTGATTGTTCCCAACTTGCAGAGGCTTGTTGATATGCTGGAGGAAAAGACACATTTGCCTACTATACTGCAATCTTTGGGTTGCATAGCCCAGACTGCAATGCCAGTTTTTGAAACAAGAGAGAGTGAAATTGAAGAATTTATAATAAACAAGATTCTAAAATGCGATAATGTTAATACCTACCTTAATTCGGTTGTTCTCTCTTTGGTTATAATTTTGTAATTAAAGGTCTGATGTATATGCATGCTGCTTGTCTCAGAAAGTGGAAGATGGAACAGAGGTAACTTGGGAACAGAGAAGTGAATTTTGTCTGTTAAAGGTTGGCCTTGTGAAGATATTTTTAAGTTTTAGACTTTTTTTATATATGATGTAAGCAGTCTAACCTTGTATTACAATAAGGCTGTGCATTATGCATTAAATTACCTCTTCACGGTTGACTATCTATTGTGTGGTAACAGATATATGGAGTTAAGACAATAGTCAAGAGTTACTTACCACTCAAAGATGCTCAAGTTCGACCTGGTATTGATGGTCTTCTGGAAATTCTTAGAAATATACTTTCATTTGGTGAAATTTCAAAAGACATACAATCAAGGTACTGCCAGTATGAAACAAACTTTTAGCCCCTTTTGGATGGGTTATTTTGTTTGAAATTGTTTATTATAATTTGAAGTGAGAAATTTCATGTTCAACTTGTGCAATTCTACAGTTCAGTTGACAAGGCTCACTTGAGGCTTGCTTCTGCAAAGGCAGTTCTTCGTTTGTCAAGGCACTGGGATGATAAAATACCCATTGATGTTTTCCAGTTGACCTTGAGGACATCAGAGGTGGGCCCTTTCATTTCATATTAAGGTTTTTATTGGTAGTTTCTAGAGCTAATTTTATTGCCACCTTCATGAATAAATAAGGTGGTTTGACTACTGCAAATATTTCATTTATCTTTTCATACCTTGGTTTTTCAGGTTAGTTTCCCAGAAGCAAGGAGATTGTTCCTGACCAAAGTTCATCAATATATAAAGGATCAGCTTCTAGATGTTAAATATGCATGCACTTTTGTATTTAATATATTTGGATTGAAGTCATCAGCGTTCCAGGAGGTATTGAAGCTAGATATTTGGTGCAGAATGTTTATTTCCATGCATATATTGGCTGAGTTTTCTTTCCCGATTTATTGGCAGGAGAAACAGAACTTAGCTGACATTATTCAAATGCATCACCAAACAAAGGCACGACAACTCTCTGTGCAAAGTGATCCAAATTCCTTGACCACTTATCCAGAATACATTATTCCATATTTGGTCCACGCACTTGCACATCATTCGTGCCCTGACATTGAGGAATGCAAGGATGTCAAAGCTTTTGAACAATTATATCGGTATGTATATTCCAGTCTTAATGTCTTGGACCTTTTTATGGTAACTATTGCTCCATTGTCTTATATATGGTCGGAATGAAAGGGCTGAACTTAGATTGCTTTAGTCACTTCTGGCTTGATTAACTTATATAGCTTATATATAAGCACTGTAAGTAAACTTCCCTAACTTCTTACCTTTGGAAATTTTATTCCCGAATTAGACTTAATATGTGACTGGATCTGTTTATGAAATCATTTAATCCTGTGCTTATTTATGAATTTGACATATTGGGTTTCATCATTATCACAGAATTACTTTCTTTTTTTCGTAATCTTCAGGCAATTGCATTTGATTCTCTCTATGCTGGTGCATAGAGATGCCTCTGCTGTGAAGGACACCATTGTTGCAATAAACTCTATCTTTCAGAGCATCAAGCAATCTGTAGACCTATTTGATGCAGAAAAGTCTAAGGTTAGGACTATAGCATATTGTTCTTATTGAGATTTGTTTTTGGGGCACAGTCCTAAAGAGAAGACAAAACAGTTGTATATCCAAATGTGCTATTTGAAATTTCAGAATTCATATGCTATTTGTGACCTTGGTCTGTCAATAACAAAGCGCTTAGCCTCAAGGGAGGAAGATTTTCAAGGTTTGATTGCATCAGTCCCTCTGCCTGCTATGATTTACAAACCATGTCAGAAGGAAGAAGGGAATGATTCTATGGTTAGTTATCCTGCTCAAAAACAGGTTTCCTTTTTGTGTGATGTTTTTAAGATCTGATGCTTGGATGCCAAAACTGACTTGCATTCGACATTGCTTTCTTTTTGGCTAACAATATTGTTTCTTCTTGTTGCTGAGAATTGACATTTGGCAACATATACTATTTTAATGGGTGAAGAACAAAAACGAAGGCTATATGGTGGTATGGTATGATTATTGCTTGACATTCCTTCAGTAATGGATTGCATATGTGATGTGTATGATAGGTCAGTGAAGGCGTAACATGGCTGGCTGATGAGAGTGTCTTGGTTCACTTTGAATCACTGAAATTGGAATCAGATGAAGTGGTGTGTACTTTTTAAGAACACTGCTTTATTCATGGAAACGTTTTGCTGTAATTGGTGCATCTTGCATATTTGGGTAACTTGTTATTTTCTCCCCCATTTTCACTGTAGGTCCTCCTAGAAACTGCTGAGAATGAGGTATCACCAGAAGGGGAGAGAGATGGAAACGAAGTTCCTTTAGGGAAAATCATAAAGCACTTAAAGTCTCGGGGTGCCAAGGCCAAAAACGTCAAAAAGAAGAAATCTTCACCAGCAGAAGCTGGAAGCATGGAAAAGGATGTTGGTATCTTAAATATGGTCAGGGAAATCAACTTAGACAACTTGGGGAAATCTAGTAAGTTTGAATCTACCAATGGTCATGAAAATTTTCCTCGCAAGGAAGAAAACCTTGATCCAAAGTTTGAAGAAGATGAAAAAAGAAAAGCCAGTTATGATACCCTTTTTCCAGTTCCTAAAAAACGAAGGTCATCTGCATATGGCATTTCTAGAATACCAAGCCGAAGTCCGAATAATTCATCTAAAGATTCTGGGGATAGTTTATGTCAGGTAAGACTATTCATTTCACTTTAACATTTAAGCCAATATTTACCTTGATTCTGAAGAGAAAAATATTTATGCAGAAAAAGCTGGTTGGAATTGGGTCAGGTTTGTTGGCATCATGCTCTCATAAGAGTGTCTCCACATCATGGAAACGCAAAAGAAAAGGCTTGAACAGGGATGAAGATGATGTGGCAAATGAAGCTGGAGAATTCAGTGACTACAAGGCCTGATCCTCTCCTTATTAACTTTGGTTGAAGAGTTACATGCCATTATGCCTGCCTGTCTAGGAATTAAATGTGCATTTTCTGTTTCTGCAGAAGTCAGATCTGATGGTGGAGTCTGACAAGAATGATGACAATAGTTTTAGCCCGTCTTCATTTGGATCCAACAAGAAGAGAGAAAACAGAAGCATTGCAGGCTTGGCAAAGGTAAGATGATCACTTCTTTCAGTACTAATATGGTTGTGGCTCATTTATTTACATGAATATGCCACCCACAAAACTGCACCTAATTACAATTGGGAATTATGCATTATTCTATTACTAGTTTTGGACCCGTGCATGCTTATTTAAATGTGATAAGTATATAATAATATTAACCAGTAATAATTATTATTACTCTAAAATTCTTTATGTTAAAAAATAAAAGAAAAGAAATCTTTAACTATGACAAGATGAAAAATTAATGTAATTATTTTAAAAAAGTGTGAAAAAATACTCTTAAAATAAATAGTTAATTTATTTGTTATTTTAATGAAGAGTAAATATACAATAACTATTCTATTAGCAAAAAGTTATTTTATTACTTTAGTGAAAAATTTATACACATGATAATAATTATTTATGAGTAATAGGTATGACACTTTATGACAGTGACACATAATTTAAATATGAGTTATATTTTATTTAACAAATAAATCAAATATAATAGGATGATACATATGAACTTAACACGTAATTATCCATGAGTGATCTCAAATATAATAGGACGACACATATGATTATCCATTTAATAAGTAGTCATTAAATGTGTAGTTATTAACTATATGAATTGTAACCTTTAATGTAATAAAAATAATTGTATTATACAAAATAACTATTCATAAAAAATGTATTTATTATATGGACATTTTGGTATTTATTGGTGTAAAAAAACTAACAAAAAAGTATGAAATATGTATTTATTAGATGGACATTTTGATATTTATTGGTGTAAAATAAGTAAAAAAAAAAACGGTTTGTAAAAAAAAAATATTATGACTTTTTATATATAAAGATATTATAAGTGAATTGATCGAATATTTATTAAATGTGTAATCATTAACTGTATGAATTATTACCCTTAATATAATAAAAATGATTAATAAAAAATGTATTTATTATATGGACATTTTGATATTCGTTGATATAAAAAAACTAATAAAAAATTATAATATATGTATTTATTATATAGACATTTTTATATTTATTAGTGTAAAAAACGTTAAAAAAAGGTTGGAGTAAAAAAAAAAAGAAACTAAAAAAAGCGGTTGTCGACTAAACATTATGGCTTTTTTATATATGAAGATATCATAAGTGAATTGGTTAAACACTTTTTAAATGTGTAATCATTAACTGTATGAATTGTCACCGTTAATGTAATAAAAAAGATTGCATTATATAAAATAATTATTTATAAAAATCTATTTATTATATAGACATTTCAGTATTTTTTGGTGTAAAAACTAACAAACAAGTATAAAATATGTATTTATTATATAGATATTTTGATATTTATTGTGTAAAAAACTAAAAAGAAAGAAGGGAAAAAAATAACCGGCGTTGACCAAACCATCAAGACTTTTTATATATAAAAAATGTTACAGTGTTTTTATTTTTACATTTTGTATTGGCTGCATCCTCTAGAACACATTTATCTAGAACTTCCCTCTAAACAAGAAACGACATGAAAAAGAAAACAGCTTAAATATCATGATCTAAACTGTTACTAGCGAGTCTGCACTGTTTTGGCTGGCTGATCTCTGCATCTTTATTTTCCCCCAGCGAACCCTGGTATTGATATTGTTAAGTATGAGGGCCTATATACTGTAATATATATGTTCTTTTTTTAATTAATTCTTACTGAGCTAGGTTTGTAAACGTTTTTAGAATTGTATGATATTTTATTTTCGAATATGTCACCTTTTATGTATGATGCATTTTATTCTTCATTGCAGACCAAATTCAAGGAAATTGGAAAAGATGTTGAAGACTTGATTGGCTGCAGGATAAAAGTTTGGTGGCCTATGGATAAGCAGTGAGTATCCTCCATCATGCATTTTTCAATTTAGACCTCAAAATATACAAGTTCAATATAGCTCAACCATTTAACATTAAGCTAGGATACCATAATTGTTTTTTCAATGGTAGCATTATGGATGATTTATTTATCCCCATGACATGTTATTGTTGAAAATTATTTTCTATTAAGGATTTTGTATCTTTAATAAAATACAAGCATAATTACTTTCGGAGTGTGTTCCCTGGACCAAGAGATTTTACCAAGCCTTTTAAACAAATGATCTTGACCCTTTACTTGTTCTGATCTAATGGAGGAAATTAGTTTTTAATTCTTCCACTTCTAAGCTAATTCCTTGTGTAGTGAGTACTGAACAAACACTTCCAGTTTTCCTCTGCATTCTCTTTCTTTGTCTCCCTCCCTTTTCTTCTTCATCAACTGTTTCAATTTTCCTTTTCATTTGGATTAATTTGTTCACTTCACCTAATCTACATCTCTTGTTTTTCTTGCATGAACGTTTCAAGTTTTTCTCCATAGCTTTGCCAAAAAGAGAGATTTCATCCAAACATTTGATTTATGGCATGGCATGTATGAGATCTTGTGATTATATTACTCCTTTTTTTGGCTTTGTTTTTAGACAATGTCTATCAGAGGTGTTGAAAATACAAAAAAAAGGCATTTGCTCTATTTAGTTGACCCTTTCTACTTTGAAGTTTGATCACAATGGTAGTGGGTAGGTGAGAGCAGATTATATATATTTGAAGAGTTTGGTAGAATAACTTGATATGTGAGTAAAGCATGCAACAAGGATAACAACCCATTTATAGGTTAATTTTTGGTCTAATTGTTTGAAATCAATCCTGAAATATTTGGGATTTCTTAATTAGTAGTAATTATGGATATAATTAAAAGATTTGGATTTATTAGCAGGATTATGAAATGATATGACTTTGACTTATTTTGTATTGAGTAGGAAATTTTATTTCTTTTTTCTCTCGTGATTCTCTTATAAATTTGTATTGAGACATTTGTAAACATATTGAAATAAATACACAATATTTCAATTCTCTCATTTTCTATATGATATCAGAGCTTCTGTTAGATACTTGTCATAACGTAACCATGTTTGATTTAACATCAGAAATAACCTTAAAAACCCCAAATCCAATTCTCACTATGAATTCTCTAGATACTTCATCTCTACAGCTTACTGTAGAGAAACTCAATGGAAGGAATTATCGAGAATTGGCTCAGTCAGTTAGACTTGTCATTAATAGGAAAGGGAAAATGGGGTATTTGACGGGGGAAATTGAAAAACTCGCTTCAATCGATGCCGGTGTAACACAAAGATGGAGTTCAGAAACTCAAAGGTGACTGCACGGCTCGTCAATTATGTGTTGCCCACAATTGGAAAATCTTACATGTTCTTACCAAAGGCAAGGGATGCCATAAAAGAAATAGATTCAGATGGTGAGGATTTTTCCTACATTTTTGAAATCAAAACCAGATTATGACAATCAAAACAAGGAGAAAGGGGTGTTATGGATTATTACATGGAGATGCAATCTTTAAAGTAAGAATTGGACTTGAGTTCACAGGAAGAGTGGGAGTGTACCGACGACAGGGCACACTACCAAAAAAAGCTCAAAATTGAAAGAACATTTGAGTTTTTGGCTGGGTTTCATCACGATTTGGATGAAGTATGGGGAAGAATACTCAATCAACGCACTCTACTCTTTGTTTGAGAGGTATTTTCTGTGGTCCAACGAGAAGAGAACCGGTGACGTGTGCTGATGTGTGATCCTCGACTTTCAGACGACATTGGTTGTGACAGAATTCGTTAAGCTCTTAGGGCTTGTTCGAACTTTGGGGGAGGGGGATTTGAAAGTTTTGGAAAAGGAGATGGGTTGATGGGTTATAAGGCTAATAGTAGCCTAGTTGGGCCTAATGGGTCAAAGAGGTATTTGCATATTCAGATCGCTCGAGAGATTCAATGGATTTGTGCCCTCTAATTCAACCACCTACAAATGGAAAATGTGCCTTCAGCAAATTTTACTCATGAAATTTGACAGGAAATGACCCACAACGAAAAAGAATTTTTTGTGAACATTATCGTAAGTTCGGACATTCGAAAGATACGTTTTTGAAAATTGATAGAAAGCCAACCGATTGAAAACCAAGGAAAAGTAGGATCCAAAGTTATCAAGCATCAACCGATCAACAAAAAACCCAAGAAAATTCAAATTCAGAAGGAGCATTTACAAATATTTTTTCAGTATGAATAAGTCTGGCCAGACATCTTCTCCAGCCTCATTGGCCTATAAAGGTAATTGCATGAGTGCTTTAGTTATCACCTCACAATAAAAAAACTCTTGGATCATTGATTCCGGTGTATCTAATCACATGACTAATACCCATAATTTATTTACCTCTTAGTGACCTTGTGCTGGTAATTTTTAAGTTATAGTAGCGGATAGATCCCTTTCAATCGATGGCGAAGGAAGTATCCAAATTTTCGATTCTATGTCAAATCTATCCTTCATGTTCAAAACTTGTCTTGTAATCTAATATTCATAGTCATTTAACACAAGAATCTAATTGCTCTGTTAAGTTTTTTTTCCTTCTTTTTGTATTTTTAAGGTCCTATAATCTGAGAAGACGATTGACAATACTGAAAAGTGAGAAGGATTCCACTCTTTTAATAAGGCCAATGTGAGTGAAAAACATCAAATTGTAATTTGTGATTCTGTATCTATTTTTAGGAATAATGAACTTATATTGTGACATTATAGAATGGGTCATCTTAATTTTTGATATTTGAAACATTTGTTTCCTTCTATGTTTTCAAATACCAACGCGATTCATTCTCAACATCCAATATAAACGATTCAAATCTTTTAGTTTAATTCACAGTAACATTTGGGGATCGTCTCACTTTTCTACATGCAATAACTCCAAGTGATTTGTAACGTTTATTGACGATCATACTAGAGTTTGTTGGATTTGTTTGTTTAAAGAAAAAACAGAGGTTCATGATATTTTTATTCATTTTTCCCTAATAATACAAACACAATTTCAAGCACATCCAAATTCTCAGGATAGATAATAGCTTAGAGTATTTTCATTATATTCTAAGCCAGTACTTATAGAAAAATGGGATAATGTCCCAAAACTCGTGTATTTACACACTTCAACAAAATGAGATAGTTGAAAGGAAAAATAGATTTCTCCTTGAGGTAGCACGTGTTTTAATTTACTACAAATATATCAAAAACTTTCTAGGAGGATGTAGTTTTAACTGCAACTTATTTGATTAACCGGATGACAAGTCGTGTCCTTTTCTTGGAAACACCCATTAAAAAATTTCAAAACTATCTTCCCACAATTCGGTTGTACGGTATTTGTTCATATTCACTCAAATCATAGATTCTAGTTAGATCCTAAAGCAACCAAATGTGTTTTTATTCAGAAGGGGTACCAGTGCTATGATCCCTCTACAATGAGAATCATTGTTAGCCGTGATGTTACTTTCTTCAAAAACATCCCTTACCACTAGCATCCCTCTCTCTAGGGGGAGAAAATGAGTGAAGAAAGTTATGCTGGGAGGTACTTAGACCTAATTGACAATATATTCACCACCTCAAAGAGTGAACCTCTAATTGCCCATTGTGATCCTACTACTCCTTTTGGTTCTATTGTGCCTCCTAATGAAAGAAATTTTAATCAAGAAAAAGATATAGAAAAACAAAACAATAGAGAGATAATTATTTATTTACGTTAGTGTGAATTAAAAGATAGAGAAAAACTCACTTTTGATGCAACAAAAGAGTCGGAATCAATGATAGATTCGAATATCCAGAAGTGTATATCAACACTAGGTAATTCTAATTTCCTAGGTCTTGTGATTTGCCCATTACTTTGAGAAAACCAACTCGATCTTATGCGTTTCATCCCATTTCCAAATTTATTTCTTCTAAAATCTATTGGGTTTTGTGCTTTTACCTCTAACCTTGACAGAACATAAATTCCAAAAATCCATGAAACTCTCAAAATTTAAGAATGGAGAGACGTTATGGAGGAAATAAGGGCTCTAAAAAAATGGAATTTGGGATATAACAGATTTACCAAAAGGAAAGATACTAATTGGCTGTAAATGGGTATTCACAATAAAATATAAAGCTGATGGAATGATAGAGGGTATAAAGCCCGTCTGGTTACAAAAGGGTTTTTAGAATTTATGGAATTGACTACATTAAAACATTTGCATCAGTTGTTAAATGGAATACAGTAAGGGTGTTCCTGTCGCTAGTAGCAAATCTTGATTGACCCATTCAACCAATAGATATCAAAAATGCCTTCCTAAATGGAGTACTAGAAGTTTTTATGACCATATCACCATGATTCGGTACAAGAAATACAAATAGTGTGCAAATTGAAAAAGTACTATATGATCTTAAACAATCACCAAGAGCGTGGTTTGATAGATTTACAAAAGTGATACAAAAACAAGGGTATCAGGGGACAATCCGATCATACATTGTTCTTCTGACAAAGTGATGATGGAAAAAGGCAATCTTGATTGTGTACATTGATGATGTAATCCTGACGAAAGACAACTTGGAAGAAATCGAAAGATTAAAAAGAGACTTGGCAACTGAATCTGAAATCAAGAATTTTAGACAAATACGATACTTTTTAGGAATAGAAGTTGCAAGATCAAACAAAGGAATCATTCTTTTAACGAAAGTACATTCTTGATCTCCTTATTGAGATGGGCATGCTTGGATGCAAACTGAGTAATACTCTAAGGTGGTGTTTGGTTCACGGAATGAAATCGGAATGGGAATGGAAAGGAAACAGTTTAGTTTAGTTTGACCACTGGAATCAAAGAAAGAATCAGTATTATAGTATTTGGTTTACAATTAGAATGAAATGAAAAACATTGTATATTATCTTAATACTCCTATATTCAGTAAAATTTAAATAATATTATTTAATTATTATTTTTTCGTCAGACAAAATACATTATTGAAATAATTATTTTTCTAAATAATTACTACTTAAAAAAAAATATATTATTAAAATTATTATTTTTCTAAATAGGGTTTTGAGGTTTGGGATTTAGGATTTAGGGATTTATGGTTTAGAGATTTGAGATTTAGGGTTTAGGGTTACATTTGTGGGTTAAGGTTTAGGGTTAAAATTATTATTTTTCTAAATAGGGTTTATAGTTTTGGGATTTGGGGTTTAGGGTTTAGGGTTATATTTGTGGGTTAAGGTGTATGATTAAAATTATTATTTTTTAGAATATGGTTTAGGGTTTCGAGATTAAGGGTTTTGGGTTATATTTGTGGGTTAAAGTTTAGGGTTAAAATTATTATTTTTCTAAATAGGGTTTTGGAATTTGGGGTTCAGGGATTTGAGATTTTAGGATTTAGGATTTAAGATTTTGGGTTTTGTGATTTGATATTTAGGGTTTAGGGTTTAGAATTTTGAGATTTGAGTTTAGGATTATATTTGGGGTTGGGGTAAAATTGGAAATTTTTTTTTTAGATGAGAATGGAATCAGAATTCCTTCATCAGAATTCCTTAAAAGGGGAGAAGGAATTTTGATTTCTTCTCCTGTAGGAATCAATTCTATTTTATTCCCATTTTTCAGTCCAACCAAACACAAAAATGAAAGGAATCAATTTTGATTTCATTCCATATAACCAAACATAACATAATTGAAATGGAAAAAAATTAAGAAGATTTGGGAAAGTTAGTTGAGAAAGAAAGATACCAAAGACTAGTAGGAAAATTGATATATCTATCCCACACTAAGCCTGACATTGCATTCGTAGCAGTGTAGTAAGTCAACACATGCATCTCCTAAAAGAAGCTCATCTTGAAGCAGTGTACAAAATTCTCAAATACCTCAAAGGGTTATTGGGCAAAGGTTTGTTCGAAGGAAACGAAGTCAAAGATTGAGTCTTACTGACTAAGATAGGACTGGTTTAATAGAAGATAGATGTTCAAGTATTGGTTATTGTACCTTTGTTTTTGGAAACTTAGTGACTTGGAGAAATAAAAAACAAAATGATGTCGCTAGGAGTAGTATTGATGCTAAATTTAGGACAGTTGTACAAGGAATTTGCGAAGTATTGTGGTTAAGAAAATTGTTTATGGAATTCCAAATTTCAATAAAATCATCAATTAAACTTTACTGTGATGATACGGCCGTTATCGATATCTTTTTTAATCCGTTTCAACATGAGAAGACAAAACATGTAGAAGTTGACAGACATTTCATCAAAGAGAAAGTTGAAAATGGAATCATTTGCATGATTTATGTTCCAACAAAGGAACAAGTTGCATATATTTTTTTTAAAGGACCTTCACAAAATTTTGATGATTTCATTTTCAAGTTGGATATGATCAACATTTATGATCCAATTTAAGGAGGGGAGTTGAAATCAATTCCGATATATTTGGGATTTCTTAATTAGTAGTAATTATGGACATAATTAGAAGATTTGGATTTATTAGCAGGATTAAGAAATGATATGATTCTGATTTATTTTGTATTAAGTAGGAAATTATATTTCCTTTTTTTCTTTCTCATAGTTCTCTTATAAATTTGTATTGAGACATTTATAAAGATATATAAATAAATACACAATATTTCAATTCTCTTATTTTCCAGACTAATCAACCTATTCACACCCTTTTTTTTCAATTTTCTTTAAATTTTCACCAATTTAGAGTCTCAAGTACCCACGTTCATGTCCTTGAAGTGTCCTAACATAGGTGCTTCATGAACAATGAAGAGTTACTTAACATTGATGCCCAGAATCTTGGCAGTCACAATCTGGAGTTTTATTTGAATAATAATTACAATGATGAAAACCCAGGATCCATGGAGATTTTTTTTAAACATGATTCTCCAGTGCTTTAAGTTTGAATTTGTTCGAGGAAAACATTTCTATATACTGCCTGCCCAGGGTTTAGAAGAAAAAGGAAAGGTGTAAGATTTCTGAACTTTTCGGTTGTTTGGCTACAGAGATATTAGTATTAAGTTATGATCAAGAAATGGTCTCAACTATTTTGAAAAAAAATAGGATGAGTGGTTTAGATTATGTCAATTTTCGCTGAAATATTGTGGTCTCCAGAATAGGACCCTTTAGTTTTATTCTTTTATTTATTGTATTGCTTATATGTACAGGTTTTATGAAGGCACAGTAAAATCATATGATCCTAAGAAACAGAAGCATGTGGTGAGCTACACCTTTTTTTTTCTTACTTTCACCCTGATTATTAGGTCGGTTGTAAATTGTGAACCACCAATACTTCCTAATAAGTTATTGTAGCAAAGTAAGTTCGTTTATTTTGCATGGAAGGTATTATATGAAGATGGAGATGTAGAAGTGCTTCGTCTAGAAAAGGAACATTGGCAGCTCGTCGTGAATAACCCCAAGTCCTCAAAGGTTTATGAATTTATCAGCATTGCTCCTGCTGAATTAGTTTTGACAGTATTTTGATGGGTAATTATTAGTTACTACCCTTGAGTTTTGCTCAAATGTCAGCTACCCCTGATAATTTCTAAAGATATCAACAAAGCCCTTTAACATTACATTTTATTTTAGAAATTAAATAAACATATTTTTTAAAGAATTGAAAATTCAAGTAAAATCTTACATGATAATAAATAACAAACCAAAGTAACTAATTCAAACAAATAATCATTTTCAAGCTGCATCATCAATCAATAAACAAATAATTTTTTTTACTGAGTTTCATCAAAAACCCAGCGGAGTTGGAAGACAATCATAATGCCAGAATTAGAACCAATCAAAGTTTATCATTAGTCATCAACAAAACAAAAGCCAACATCAAATTAGGAACCAATTAAGGTAAAAAAGAAACTTAAAATTAGAACAGCAAAATTTGAGTTAATATAAGTGGTTAATACAAGTTTCTCATCATGCCAAGCAATAAACTTTAAAAGGAGGCAAATAAATGTCAAAATATTCAACCTGGCCAGTATATGTGGTGGGAATGAAGGTAGCAAGTGGTTAATTAGAGGTGGAAAGATTTAGGAGAGTGAAAATAAGTGGGAGAAAGAGGAATAGAATATTTTTTTTATTAACTTTCCCTTTTGTTTTCTATTTTTAAATTACTTTGTTACAGAATAAAATTTTGTTTGAATTTAAAATTCATTTAATGTTGAAATACTAAATTATTTTGCTTGGGTTAGAATTTTCTAGTCAAATGTACTATTAAAGGGGTTTGATGATACTATCAAAAGTGGACGGGAGTGACCAATATTTGAGCAAAACTTAGGGGTGATTATTGATAAATAACCCTTATTTTGATTGAAGCAGTGAATTTTTTAGTCATGGCTTTCTTTTGATGTTTTTGTCTTTCATTTACAGAAATTGAATTCAACAAAGAGTCCTTCAATAAAAGGGTAAATTATTTATTTCTTGATTGCAATATATGCAAGCAATTATTGGAGAACTTGTGTGGTTTTTGTCTACATTTTTATGGGCCTTTTTTCAGTGAATATTTTACTGATATTTTGTAGGTCAATTTCTATTAACTCTTGCCTTTTTGCAGTCTGGCAGACAAGAAAAATAAAAATTCTGATAGTCAGCAAAAAAAGAAAGCGTCTAATAAGTGAGTGAAATCTTTCACCATGGTGCTGCTTTGTAGTATTATTTTCTTACATATTTCATGTTTCTCAAATTGAGTGTCTTTGACTTTCTAGAGTTAAAGATAGTCAACCACCTAAAAATGTTCCGAAGCATACAGAAATGGATGTAGCAAGAAGAAACCACCATGAATCTGGGGACAAGGGAACCTCAGATGAGTCAAATCGTGAACTGGCATTTAAAGTTGATGAGATGAACTCAGGTGAATTGTCCAGTCTGCTGTCTTTGATAGTTGCTGATACATGAAAATGGCATGCTTAATTTCTAGTAGCTTTCTCAAAATTGATTTCTTGTTTGCCAGATAGTTCTGAAGAACATGCTAGAAAAGGAGACTCTCGCATAACCAATGGTGGGGACTCTGACAATGAAGTGATGCCAGTTTCCAAAGTGGAAGAGTCAGATGTGAGAAAAGATTTAATTGACTCTGATGATGAGAAACCTGGAGAGGCTCCTCCTGAAGACATGGAGGCCACTGCAAACGATACTCAAAATGGCAAAGGAAATCATCATTTAGAAGAGAAACATGGAAATGAATCAAGTGAAGCCTCAAAAGAGCACTCTCTTGAGGAAGACAAATCAGATTCTGAAAGGAATCAAGTAACAGAAGAAATTGAAAACAGTGACTCAAAACTTGAGAAATCCTGTGAAAGCCCATCAGATCCATATGCTTTTGTCGACTCTCAAATTTCGGATGATGAACCTCTTGTAGGTGCCTCTGGACTTGCATTTGAGTTTGTTAAGGTTGTACTAGTGATTAGCTTTCCTTTTAATATATTTTTAATCGATGCAGGGCAAGTGGAAGCATAGAGTGGGAAAAAAAGGTTCAAGACATGGATGATAAGTAGATGGCGACAATATCAGTAACCTTCACTAAAAGCTTTCATGTCTTGCAGATTTCACTGCCTCTTATATCCTGCTTTTGGTGGGAAAACTGAGAAAGATCAGTTGACTTCAGCTTCAACTTTGCAAATACACCAATAAATGTACCAAGCAGTTGCTGTGCAATCCCATGTAGATTGTAAAATTAACAGTAGATACTCTCACTTGTAGGTAGGTAAGTCCTTGTGCTGTAACAATGTTGGTACTAGTAGTAGTTCATATATGATTGGCGGGACTTGGTGATTCTGGCTCGCCAAATAACGTGTCCGATAAATTATTGCCTACTTGTACAGCTATACGTGGGGATAATCTGTTATATGTTGTTCATGATAGTGTCTTAACGTCCGCTAGTAATTTTACCATCGACTACTTAGGTCATTGTTTTTTGGTAATTCAGTTCTAATTGTTTCTTTCCTGACATATAATTACCACTTCACTGTATTCTATTTTTTTTTCTTTGCTTTTTTATTTACCTTGATGTCTTAAGTGTGAATTAAATTTGTTGGTTGCATGTGAATGTGATTTCACCGGCATCTTTCCCTGGAGGTGTAATGAAATTGTAAGATTATTAATGAGGACATTAATTAGAGTCCATTGAGTTTTGGGTTCGTCCTACACTCTTTTGCTAAGGGAGGTGGTATCACTAGTCCGTGCGTGTTTTAAAGCTCCTCCCCAATTGCACGTGGTATCTTAGGGAGACTTATCTTCCTTTCCTTTTAATTTTTAATGGACGTGATACAATTTTTCTTTTTGATACCAACAATAATGATATGGTATTTTTTTTTTGCACTAAACAGAAAAATTGGTTGGTACACAAATGAATAAAACAATAATGGAGATGATGAGGTTGATTGTAATTATTGATGTTTTTTAATTGAAATGACATAAAAGAAAATGGAATGTATAACACAATAAATGTTTTTATAAAGATAAAGTTACCTTTTTATAATCTAGTTTTGTTTTTCATTCAAAACTTATCATTGATATATCTTTTATTAAATGAAAATTATTAGTGTGATTATGTGAGTATCTTTACTACTAATCTATAATATTAAGAGATGCGTGATTATAACATTATCTTTACTATTAATCTATAATTTTATTAACAATATTATAAATGTAAATTAATTTTTTAAGTATCATAATTTAAAAACATTTTTAAATTCTTAATTTTAACTTTAGAAGTTCAAACCCACTAAAAATTAGTGTATTTTCTTACTTTGTAATTGATTTAGAATATCATTATAACTTAACCTAAATTCTACATAACCTAGAAGTAACCTTACTAGATTTAATTAATTTATCGTATTAGGATTTTAAAAAAGAAGTAAAAATTAAACTAGATAATATTAGAACAATCATTTAATTCTTACAAAAGATATTCAATTTGAATTGTGACAGCAATTACAAGGTATCACTTCAAATAATAATATTAGTAATTACATGTTAACATTTTAGATGAAATATAAGTATATTTATGCAACAACCTAATTATACACCAAGTTCATAACATGCATAACCATGACCCTTAAATATAGAATTAATTACATTATGAATTAATAATTAAAATTAAAATTAAAATTATTCATGAAATTAAATAATTAAATCATAGTCTAGGGTTTGAAGTTGTTTACAATCACATTAAATATTTAACTAGATATAAAATTTATCAAACTATAAAAATAACTAAATATTCATCATAAAGAAAAGTGTAGAAAAAATATATGATTTGGATGAATTATTGAAACCAAAAGAACCAAAAATATTAATCTTTAATCTTTCTTTAATTATCTTGAAATATTGCACCAAATATGAAATTGTCTTAATTTTTCTCTCAATTTTCTGTTAATTTTGATATTGATTATATTTTATGGGATATTTATAAGAGAGAAATTCAAATCATAATGTAAATAAGAATGATAAATCATAATGAAAAGAGAATTATTAGGTTAAATATTCAAAAACAAAAATGGGAGAAAAAAGATCCACCAAGATATATAAATGGTATCACAGCTAGAAAAGCTCCTATTCCTAACAACCTTCAAAAAGAAGAATTAATTTGTGGATATAATTTTGAAAAATTTAAATCAAATAAAATAAATTACATTATATTTGAGAAAACATTATTAGCAATAAAACTTGTTATTAAACGATTTCATATTTATTTAGTTCTAGAAAATTATATTGTTAGAACTAATAATCAAACAGTTAAAGATTTTCTTTGTAGTAAAAGAAATAATCATGAAGGAAAAAGATTAAAATGATACAATCAAATTGCAATTTATAGTTTTGAAGTAGAACATTTAAAAAGGTATTACCAATTTTATTGCGAATTATCTCAATAGAAGTATTAATGAAGACTATTAATCAAATGGAAATTTAATTTTACAAATGGAAAACCATCGTGTAGATTCGATTACCATTGTTAAGAAAACAAAAACGGTGGAATAAACAAATATTTAAAAAAGAAAATATTATGTTGTATTTAGAGGGAATCACCCTCGAATATATACATCTTGGAATGCTTATCATTATCAAATAAATAAATTAAAAAATGCTTCTTATCAAGCATATAACTCGTTTGAAGAAGTTAAATAAACTTTTGAAGCATATCAAGTAGAATTTAATCTTACACATCTTATATCTAAACAAGACATCCATTTTTTTATAATCCTGGTGTTCAAATAACATCTACGAGGAGCTTAATAGAATATGGAAAACCTATATTCTCGGTAATTTGCACATGAATTTTTTTAGAAAACAAATGACTCAATTAGCAGATAAAATAATAGAAGAAATGGCTATAATATCTAATCTCAAAGAACTTTGTTTCCAAATTGTTAAATAAATAAATTGGGATGATAATATTGATTTTGAGAAAATAACAATTTTTTTCCAATTATTAGATATAATTAAAAGTGAATTTCTTGATCTAATTTTTGAAAAAAATCATCAGGATCGGTCTATTTAAAAAAGCTAAAATATTATTAGGATATGAATATAAAGAAATATTCTAGAATATCAAAAATAGAATTAAAGATCATAAATATAGAATAAAAGAAATGTTTCAAAGGAACAGTTTATCTATTAATCTAATTAATGGATTTCTTATATTAACTCTACTTATTAATCATGATTTGTGACATATTGAAGATATTGATTGAGGAACTTCTAATCAAGTAATTTTTCAAAGTCTCAATATAATAAAATTAATATAATTTTCAATGATGATCAAATCAATGGTCTATCATTATGTAAAAAATTATAAATGACCAAGATATTTAACATTTTGGATTGCCAGCATAATTGGATAACGGGAAAGAGAAAAATTCCTTCAATCTTATCAAATATGGTGATTAACAACAACAGAAAAAAATGAATTTGAACTAGAATCTCTTCATGATTCTAAAGATTTAATTCAAACTATGAGTACATAAGAGTATTGGATGCAAAATTTCATCCATACATCTCAAATGGCTAAAAATATCTTATCCACACCAGAGGATAAACAACCATTCATGATTACAGATGGCAGAAGAATTTTTGTTATAGAACTCCACATCAATTATGATAGGTCTGAAGAGCAAACAAAAGAGACAGAGAGGATTTTGGAAAATCTTGCCAACATAAATAATTTAGATGTCTCATGTGATTGTTACTCTATACTGAAGACATGAAATTTATTGGTCAAGATACCTAGAGGCCACTAAGTGTTGTCGAAGAAGAGCTTCATAATATAATAAATACTATGGAAGCATAGTGGGTCCTATACTTAAAAAAAAGAGTACAAAATGTGGAAGAATTCAAGCAAAAATGGCATGATAAGAACCAAGTCATTTAAAAAAGAAGAAGAGAAACGTGGCAAGATAAGGATGCAATCACCATCAAGCTAGAGAATTCAGATGGATTTGAAGCCTTTTGAAATCCAAAAATCTTATACTATAAATAACAGCCTTCAGTAATTCATTAGAACCATAAGAAAATACAGAATATCCTTTGTAATAACCCTCTATAAGAAAATTTCTTGTTGTAACATAGCTCTATTGTAATATCAGCTCAGTTTGCATATAAATAAAAATGTTAGTTTTTATATTTCTATCCAATAGAGTTCTAATAGAATTCCAGTAGATATATATTATTAATATTATCATGCCTTTTTAAAAGTTACAATTAACATCATATTAGGAAATCACGTACTGGTATTAGAGCCAAGGATCAGTGGTTGCATTATAACTAAACTTACAAACTATATTATATTGTTATTCTTGTTCAAAGGTTTTTGATAAACTCATATATCTATCATTATTTCAAAGCCTATACTTTCCCATCTTTAAACCTTGTTAAGGTTGATTTAAGGGAAAACTTTTGGTTTTAGGCACTAGAAACATTAAAGTAATAAGAGATTTTATGTACCATAAAAAACTTTATGAATAATGAACATCAAGCTAATATAGAGTGTATTAATTCTTAGATACAAAAAGAACCATTTGAATTTAGGCATATCTTTTATATAGATAAAAAATCAGAAAACAATCTGAGTATTATTAGTGAAGGTATAAATTCCATATTAGACATGTTAGGAAGCTGGTTAAAAAGACTCGAAAAATATTAAGTGATTAATCAAACTCACTTAGAAAAGAAACTTGATGCTCTGGAATTTAACATGGGAAAAATTGAAAACCAATTAAACCATATATAGCATATTGAAAATCTTGATCTTAAATTAGATACTGAAAACAAGATTGAATCATTACTTGACAAATAGATGAAAACATAAATTATCAACATGTTATGAATAGTTCTAGAAGTAATACATCTCCAAGATTATTTTATAGAACTGAAGAACTTATAACTTTTCAAACTCATAAATATAATCAAACAGAATACAATAATGCTATTGAAATTCTTAATTATTGGGGACATCTGTATAAAGATCCAACATTAGGAATAGAAGAGAGACAACAATTATTAAAACAAATTCAAAAAACCTATCTTGAATATGAATCATTATTGTCACACTTTGATTATAAAATTAACTTATTATCTTCTGATGTTAAATCCACATTTGACTCTAAATCAGAATCTAATACTTGCTATGCAGACAACATGGTGAGTGATCACGAAACTGAATCTAAAAAATCTTCAGATACTTATAAAAAGAGAAAACCTGAAGAACCATTAAAAGAATTCTTAAACCAAGAAGAATTTGAAGAATATTTAAAAAGAACTCAAGATAAAGACTATATTGATACAAATGAAGCTTCATCAGGTGGAACAAAATTAGAAGATGAATCAATTTCATCTTATATTTGGAGAGAGGATTTAGATAAATAACCAATATTACAACATATACTTATTTAAGTCTTACTAATGTACCATTTAAAGATCAAGAAGAAACTATAGAATAATGGGCACAATTCATGTCCTTCACTTTACTTAACTATAGAAGTACTTGGCAAAAGAAATATTTTTAGATTATATTGCGAGAACCATACAAGATGATATACTCTACAATGGTTAAAACATTGGGAAAAAACATCAAGAGATAGAGAACAAAAAATGTTCCTGTTATAAACTTTTCTCAAACATGATGATATATTAAGAGAATTTTCAAAAATAATAAAAGAAAATCTGATTAGAGATGTAGGAGAACCAACAATTCAAGAAGATGCTAATTAAGCTATCTCAAAATTAAAATTATGTAATGTTTGTCAATTTGAAGATTATGTAAAATTATTTAAAAAATATTATTTTCTTATGAAACCTCCTCAAGATATATATTTGGATCAATTTTTTCATAAATTATCAAACCCTTAGGATGAACTAGCCATTAAAAGATATTCCTAATGGCTAAAAAAGTTAAATAAAGTAGATAACTTAGGTTTTATGATTAATTATGTTCTTAGACTAATAAATGAACAATGTTTATTAGTCAAAGAAAAAAAGTAAGTTAAAAATCAAATTAGTAAAATAAAATATGGACAACAATGTTGTGATAGAATCTTAAAAGAAGATTGGAAGATAAGATGTCCTATATAAGGAAATAGGAAATCTTATAAGAGAAGAAAATTCAAATGGAAACCTTGGAAGAAAAAAACAAACTTTTCTAAAAAGAAAAAATGTACTAGAAAACAAAAACCTAAATAAAAAACATATTCAAAAATAAAATGAAAATGTTATATTTGTAATGAAGAAGGTCATTATGCACTAGAATGTCCCAAAAAAGGAAAAAAATGCAAAAAAAAAATGATTAAGACCTTAGAAACAAATGAATTAAAAATTCTATACCGGGAAGAAATTTATGATATAAAAGAAATAATATATGAAGTAGAAAGTAAAGAAGAATCATCAGAAGAAGCAACTGATATGACATTTATGATGAAAGAACAATCAAGTTCTACAATAAAAATAAATGAAGCTCCTATCGAAAAACTACAAAATATAAAATTAAAATATGTAATGGGAGAAGAACTAACATATACTAAAGAACAACTTGAAGAAATTGAACGAATCAAACAAAAAGTTAAAAAAGAAGATATCTATAAAGTATATAAATTTAGAATTTTCTAAACAAGGATTTTTGAACAATTTATTGAAAACTCTGATGCTAAATGTACATAAGATGGAACAGTTGAAATACGACTTTTGATAAAAAGAAGATAGAAAGATGGAAGAAAAATATCCATAAATCAAATATGTTCATATAGGTCTAATACAAATTTCAATTACATGCTTATTTAGACAAGGATTAGACATTTCTTTACTTTCAATAATTTTAGATGGAAGGATAAAAGATCCATTACAATTAATATTAGGTGGTGTCTAGTTAAATTTGCTTAATAGAATTGTTTGGTTTAATATAAGACCAAATTTATTTATATATATAACAGATCATAATATAAATTATTTTAATAAAAATGAAGATTCAACTTAAAAAGTTTAGCTATTTAATGGAAAACTATCCATGAATTAATAAAATTTTCTAAAACTTCAACAAACGAAGTTTATAAAAGTTTTGTAGAATTATTTGAACCAAGACTTTATGAAATAGAAATTCAACCACGACTTATTAATCAGAAAGATTTAGAAATATCAAAACAATGATTATTTATAAATCTCATTGATATTACAAAAATCATTCAACAATAAAAATGTAGGTATCATGAAATCAAGTATATTTTAGAAATAAAAATTCAATAAACAAATATTGGAAAACCTTATACCCAGAACAAGATTGGGAAAACTTTATGCAAAAAACAAAAATTAGTGAATCATCTTCTAAAACTGAAGATAATCATGATAAAATTATTACTATAAAAAATGTTCAAGTTCCAATATTAACCAGAATTAATAAAAAAGAAGAATTCCTTCCAGCACAAATTTATCATATCCAAATAAGTAAAAAATAAATAATTTTCTCACCAAGTTATGGTAAAAAAATGTTATAATTATGTTGCAGGCTATAAATTGTTGGCGTGAGTTGTCAATTAAAAATCAAATCAGAGAGATTATAGGCTAAGAATCAAATCAGAGAAATTATAGGAATAACCAAATATAGCATATCAAATATCTCTATATATGTACACAATATCCCTGTAAATTATATACTGAAAATAAAAAAGGAAAGAAAAGTTGACATGGTATCAGAGCACTAATGAAGCAAGCACTAGCTTCTAGCATTCTTGCACCTATCACCCTTTCCTATGGCAGCCACCGAAAGCCCAATCCAGATGGAAGAATCTTCCACTAACCAAAACACCCTTTTCTCTGAATTATTCACTACTATGATGGTCGAAGCTCTGTCCAAAGCCCATCCTCCTACCATTACTTTTGAATCTATGGCTCTACCAATCTGCATCAAGTTGGATGGTTCCAACTATGCTCTATGGTCTCAAGTTGTCGAGATGTGCATCTCTAGCAAAGAAAAGTTGGGATACATCAATAGATAATTAACCCCGTCATATCCGACCGACCCATCCTTCCGTAAATGGTGCACTGAAAACGCCATTATCAAAGGTTGGCTGATCAACTCCATGGATCCGGTATTAATCGACGAATTTCATTCGCTTTCCCACAGCCAAACAGGTTTGGGACTTTGTGGCTACCACCTATTTTGATGGTGGTGATACTTCATAGGTCTATGATCTCTGGTGTCGTGTCTCACGTCTCCACCAAGCAGGTGGTTCCCTGGAAAAATACTACACCGGCTTGCAAGGTCTCTGGCGTGAGATCAAATTTCGTCATCCAAATCCAATGGAGTGTCCTACTGATATTCAATGATATAATAATCTTTTCCAAGAAGATAAAGTTTATGCCTTCTTGGATGGTCTTGATGACAAACTGGACAATATTCGCAACGATGTGTTGCAGCTGCACCCGTTTCCCACCGTGGAACAAGCATATGCTCATGTCCACAGGAAGGCTATTCGCCAGGTAGTGATGAACACTAAGGACCATGAACCACTGTCAGGAGCAGTTCTTACTTCGAGAAGCCTCAAGCTTGGGTTCTCTGGACCTGCTTCTTAACATATTGAGAAATCTACCTTTAAAGCCCGTTCCTCATCTGACAGTCTCAAATGCTCTCATTGCAGCAATATGAAGCACACACGTGAAATTTTTTTTCAGTTGCACGGATACCCTGATTGGTGGCATGAACTCCAAGCTAAAAAAATGAGACGCTAGTAGTATGGCTGAAGGCATGGGCAAGGCTACTATAGCGATAGCCGAACCATATCTCTCTCTTATACCACCCACTGCCTATTCTCAACAGGATATCTCTCCAGTGGATCAAGGTAATCTTTTTCATGCCTTAGTGATAGCCATGATATTGAAAATGGAGATTGGCTTCTCGACTTTGGGGCCACAGACCATATGACTTTTGATCCCGCGAATCTCTCTCATCACCAATCTCCAAGGCGCACTAGCATTACAAATGCCAATGGGATGATCTCACTGGTTACAAGGGGTAGGATCTGTGACCCTATCACCCTCTCTTCATTTATCTAATACTTTACTTGTTCCCTCATTGTCCCACAAGCTATTGTTTGTTAGTCAAATTACTACAAAATTAAATTGTGTGGTGCTAATGTTTTTCGATTTTTGTCTTATTCAAGATATTCTCATCAAGAAGATAATTGGGCATGGTACTAAGAAGGAGGGATTGTACTATATGGAAGATTTCAGTTTGGGTCAAGTGCATCACGTGTCTTCCCTATCTGGTTCAAAGTCTCAATAGATTTGGCTGTGGCATCGCCGTTTGGGACATCCATCATTTGGGTATCTAAGACATTTGTTTCCTAATTTATTTTCCAATATAGAGATCTCTAAATTTCACTCTCATACTTGTATTTTAGCCAAAATTCATAGGGCTACTTATTCATCAAGCATAAATAAAAGTGATACCCATTTTGCTTTAATTCACTCTGATGTATGGGGACCATCCCCCATATCTATTGTATCTACTGTACGTTGGTTTGTGATATTTGTTGATGATTGCACCCGTATGACCTGGTTATATCTACTGAAACATAAGGATGAAGTATTTAGGGTCTTTTAGTCATTTCATGCTATGATTCAGACTCAATTTTCTGCTTAAATCTGAATTCTTCATTCCGACAACGGTGTTGAATATGTTAATCATCACTTTCATTCCTATTTTCAAAAACATGGCCTTATACATGAGAACTCATGTCCCCAGACCCCATAACGAAATAAGGTAGCTGAACAGAAGAATCGACATATTCTTGAGACTACTCGGGCTCCCATCCTTGGCGCTCATATCCCCACTCAACATTGGCCCAATGTTGTTTCCACTACTGTTCATATGATCAACCGTCTTCCTTCCAAAATATTAAATTTTCAAACCCTTTTATAGTCCCTATTAGCCTTGGTCTCTCTACCTATAGCCCTTATGCTCCCTCCTCACATATTTGGATGTATGGCGTATGTACACTTGCATAAGAACCAGCGTACCAAACTTGACCCATGTGCTCTTTGGTGCCTATTCTTGGGCTATGTTGCGCATAAAAAAGGCTACCGTTGCTATGATCCTACTACTCAGCACACTTATGTGACTATGGATGTCACCTTTCTGGAGTCTACACCATTCTACTCTTCCTCAACCTCCACTTCTTCTCTTCAGGGGGAGACACTAGATGAAGAATTGAAGTGGCTAACATTTGAATGGTTGGAAGATTGAAATGACACATAAATAATTGGCGAAGAATCAACAAATGCATCTTCAAGACAAGACATATCCTCTGAATCTAGAAGGTCTCCAGAAACTGAGCCTACATCATCATAAGAAGAACCAGAATCCCTCTGCCCCTTAGTACCTGGAAGTCCATCTCTTGAGAATATTCTTGAGGTAAGTAATATCAGCACACCCTCATTTATAAATGATATAGATCCTTCCGCTGGATATAACTTACCTTTTAGGCACAAGCGGGGTAAGCCACCAAATAGATATTCTCCAAATATTGAGGAAAGAAGATCAAGGTACCCAATTGCCAACTATGTCTCCACGGAAAAGATACATGAGTCTCTCAAGACATTGTCACATGAGCTCTCTGGATGTCATATTCCCACTACAGTTCAGGAAGCATTAATGGATCCCAAGTGGACAAAAGCGATAAAGGAAGAAATGAAAGCACTACTAAAAAAGCAAACATGGATCTTGGTTCCACTACCCCAAGGGAAGAAGACAATCGGGTACAGATGGGTATTCTCTGTTAAATACAAGGTAGATGGATCTATAGAAAGATACAAGGTGAGGTTAGTTGCAAAAGGATACACTTAGACATATGGTGTGGATTATCAAGAAACCTTTTCACCAGTAGCTAAACTAAATACAGTCAGAGTTCTGCTATCTCTCGCAACAACCTGGATTGAACACTACACCGGTTAGATGTGAAGAATGTATTTCTCCACGGTGACCTTGAAGAGGAAGTCTACATGGATATCCTTTTAGGCTACACAACATTTTCAAAAACTAGAGTTGTGTGCAAATTGCAGCGCACACTGTATGGACTGAAACAATCACCTCGAGCATGGTTTAGGCAGTTCAGTCAAGCAATGAAGAAGTATGGCTTCTGCCAAAGTAATTCAGATCATATGTTATTTCTGAAGCACCAACTAGGCAAGGTAATAGCTTTAATTGTATATGTCGATGATATGATCATCACAGGAGATTATACAGAGGAAATTGCTAAGCTTCAGAAACAATTGGCAACCAAATTTGAGATGAAAAATTTGTGATAACTTAAATATTTCTTAGGAATAGAGGTGACTAGATCAGAACGAGGTATATTTCTTTGGAATGCTGAAGTGTAAGCCAGCAGACACTCTAATTATTCAAAATCACAAGCTTAGAGAATATCCAAGAAAAATGCCAACAGACAAGGGAAGATACCAGAGGTTAGTTGGGAAACTTATTTACCTCTCACATACTCGTCCTAATATTGCTTACGCAGTGAGTATAGTAAGTCAATTTATGCACCACCCTAGTAAGGATCATATGGAAGCAACAATACGGATTTTACGATACTTAAAATCCTCCCTGGGAAAAGGGCTTATGTTTTCAAAAAATAATCATCTCAAAGTTAATGGTTATACAGACGCAGATTGGGCAGGAAACACCATAGACAGAAGATCCACCTCAGGCTACTTCATGTTTGTTGGGGGGAATTACATGGAGAAGTAAGAAGCAAAAGGTGGTGACATTGTCAAGTGCTGAAGTAGAGTTCCATGGAATGGCTAAAGGACTGTGTGAGCTGCTATGGCTCAGAAGACTTCTAATTGAAATTGGATTTGCTCCTACCTTCGAGATGGACGTTTTTTGCGATAATAAGGTGACTATTGCTATTGCTCACAATCCTATCCAGCATGATCGCACCAAACATGTGGAGATTGATAGACACTTCATTAAAGAAAATCTAGAAGCTAAAATAATTTGATTTCCATTTGTGAAGTCCGAAGACCAACTGGCGGATATTCTTACAAAGGCCGTATCAAGCAAGGATTTATACAACTTACTAGACAAGTTGCGCATTGAAGATTTGGATGCTTCCACTTGAGGGAGAGTGTTGGTTTGAGTTGTCAATTAAGAATCAAATCAGAGAGATTATAGGCTAAGAATCAAATCAGAGAAATTATAGGCTAAGAATCAAATGAGAGAAATTATAGGCTAAGAATCAAATCAGAGAAATTATAGGAATAACCAAATATAGCATATCAAATCTCTTTATGTACACAATATCCTTGTAAATTATATACTGAAAATAAAAAAGGAAAGAAAAGTTGACATAAACTATACAGCTTATACACTTTATTTGATACAGGAGCAACAATATGTTCTTGTAAACTTAATGCAATACCTACGAAAAATGGATACTTATGAAAAAAATGGAGCCAAGTAGAGAGAAAAATAAAATAAAATTCAAAAAAAGATACAATTTTGGTGGAGATTTAAGAAGAGATTGGTGCTATAATTTAAGAAATTGATTTTATTTATTTTTCTTCTCATTTTTTTAATCAATTTTTATGTATTTATTTATGAAAAATATGAGTTTTATGAATATAATTATGTATAGTTAATTTATTAATTTAAGGGTCTTATGAATCCAATTTTATACACGTGATGATCCAATATTTTTACTACAATTATAATTTTAGTTTAATTATATTATTTAATCTTATTTTTATGCTATTAATTTTTTGGCCAAAAATTAATCTATATAGACAATTAAATATATTTAAGAGAATTATTTAATTATTTATCTTTATTAAATAACATACATAATTTCTAGATAGAGATGTATGATTCTTATGTATGTGATATATGATGATGAACTTAATGAATAGTATGCAACTTAATTGACATGAGAGTGTGATTATGTTAATTACTATATGATGTATAGTTTACTTGAGAGAGGAATACACGTTAGGCTAGATTCAATTGATCATATAATTAATTGATGATTATATTAAGAGAATTTTAGTGATTCACATGTATGAAAAATTAGAAGATTAGATACTTCTAGATATTTTATTATGTATTTTCTTAGCTGTCAATTTTGAGTTAATTAATTACTGCTATTTATTTTTATTTCTTTTACTTTTTCTTCTTTAAAATATAAAAACACAAAAAACTAATTTTTTAATTTTTAGTTTTAAAATTAGTTTCTAATAACATAATCTCTATGAGAACAATATTTTCTTATCGTTATATTACTTGTTACGATACGTATGCTTTCGTATTCATTGCATACAATTCGTATTCATTGCATACAATATTGATTACCAATCAAAACCAATCCAATCCAAAGGGTTTGGTTTGGATTTGTTTTATTGTATCAAATCAATTCTTACTTTTTAGGAATTGACTTTATTGGTTTGATTTCAATTTTAGTTGAAATCTGAACCAAAATATAATATACACACCTGTAAATTGGACGCATGTCTAACTAAAATAAATAATTGTCCAATTAGTTGAATTTTGATATGTAGAAGATTCTACTAATGAAAGTCAAATTAGACACACATCCAATTCGTCACAAATCTATGAACACTTTGTCCAACTCTTCATACCTCAATTCTTAAAAGCCAAATTGAACACATACTCAACTTGTCTTAAAAGAAGAGGGTGAGAATGTTCAATTAGTCTTTTATTTTCTTGAAGACTAGAAATAGATCTGAACTTAAGATAGCAATGGACACGAGTACAGGCGGGGATGGTTATTGATATAATTATCCCCGAAATGAATTATAAAATCTGTATCCAAAACCGCTTGAAAAATGTTATGGTTCGAGAATGGTTTTTTACACGTAGGTAAAGGTTTGTGACAGTTATTAAAAAATACCAAAAAAAATCGTTTTTCTAAACTTTTTCAAAAAATTCTTAATAAATCCTAATTAATTTTGGGTACGGACGGGTACAGTTATCAGTATAAGCATATCCGTTATTTCATGTTCGATTTTTATCCAAAATGGTACCCATCTCCGAAATTTATCAGATAAAAACTGAACCGATAGTATGGATACCAAACCCATAGTTTTTTGCCCATTCCTACTTGAGAATGGAGACGATATGAGAATCATATTTTTTATTTTTCCTTACAAGAAGACAAACAGTCAATTAATTTATAGATTTTGTTAAAAAATATTATATATATATTTTTATTTAATAATATTTATAGATGTTTGCTTTATAAGGAAGAAACTGGGATATTAATCCAATAATAGTGTGACTTTGTAGTAGAGGATGGTTTAAAAAAGTTGAGGAAAGTAGCCCATTGTAGTAAAAAAAGATCAAATCTATTATTACTAATGGCTCTATAAAGCTTATTCGTTATCTAACTTATCGAGACATGCTTATTGTTTTTCTACATCTTTATTCTGAAGATTTTCCAATACTGTAGAATTGACTAAGAACGTCTAGATAAGAAGAAAAATAGAAAGATAGCAGAAATAGAGAAAAGAATACCATCTAAGCTCATTTGCTTGCTTTTTCCACCAAATTTGATTGGTTTTTCATGATCTTAGTTGCGACCTTATTGATGTTAAGTTTCCTTCAGTCCCACATCGGTCAAGAGTTCGACAACAATACTGCTTATAAGCTTAGACAATCCTTAACCCAATGAAATTTTATTGAGTTGAGTTAGACTTGAGTTTCTAACATGATATTAGAGCTAAGTTTGACTTGATCGGTGACTTGAACTTTGTTTTTAATAGTCTTACTGTGTCTTTGTGAGATTACCTCTGTCAGTGGAGGGACTGTTAGGTTTCCTTCAATCCCACAGTCAAGAGTTCGACAATAGTGCTGTTTATAAGCTTGGATAACCTTTAACCCAATGAGATCTTATTAAGTTGAGTTAGGTCTGAGTTTCTAACAACTGACATTGAAATGATGTCGAAAAATGACGATGATGTAGTGGACACATCAAGTTTGTGTGATCTTGCTTGGACTGACATCTCTGTGACTCTGATGGGCTTTTTCGACAACATCGTCCTAATGTTGGTGGAAGGACACACTCCGATGATGGTGGTGCCAGGCGTTGTGTAGGTGACGATTTCTGGTGTTAGAGAATAAGAGAGAAGTCAAAAAGAAAGAAAGAAAGAGAGAGAGAGAGAACTCTATATAGAACGAATATTGTGCAAGGTAAAAATAAAAATTATAAATATTATGCAGATAAAATTTAAAATGAAAATAAATATAGTGGTTATATAAATCTATTTTTCATTAAATTTATATTTGTAGATTAGTTTACATCAATTTGGTCGGAACTAATTTATAATTTCTCTTGAAAAAAATACTCGCTGTCCTTGTACCTCAGAAGAGGCTGCCAAAAGCAAAAGTCAAAACAGAGAAAATTCTCAACTTTACAAGTAAAACTACTTTGCATTCTACAGAATCCCAGTGTTCAATTGCAAGGTAAATATGAAACCCCTTTTCGTTTTGGAAATTTTGTGAAGATTTTGTCACATACAACAGACACAGCAGTTTCAAACTAGTGTTATATATATCTTAAAATGTCATCAACATCGGTCGAGTCTTGGAGGAACAACTCAGGCAATGGACACGACGACATAAAAGCTGGACCAAGTGGTGATCAAAATGATCATCAGCCAACATACAGAAGCATAAGCGAGATTGTGGAGGAAGATGATGATATTAGTAGCAGAGACGTTCCAGATGAGATCAAAGAGCTTTTCGAGATTAAAAAGTTCTTGTCCATGCCATCCATTAAAGAAGAGCTATGTGAAATTGAAAGGGGAAGTACTTTTTCTTCTATCGATGAAAACAACAACGTGTATGTTGGTGTTGGGAAGACTGAGTCTAGTATGGATGCTCTAGTTTGGACGTTAAAGCACGCCGTTAATCGATCATCGTCCAGTTTCATAGTTTATTTGGTCCATATTTACCCTGAGATCCGCCATATTCCGACCCCATGTAAGTCAATCAATTAATTGATTTTTTTAGTTGGATGATATATTATTTTAATATTTTATAAATATATTAAACTTATATTCAATTTTTTTAACATAAATGTATATATATATATATATTTCATATTTTATAATACGAATAATTTGAAATCTTTATAATTATGAAATATATAATTGTATAAAAAAATTAAATTTAAATTGTTAAACATATTATTTTAGCAAAGTTGAACAAGTTTTCATTCAACATGTTCTTTTTGATAGAGTTTTAAAATAAACAAATTAAATTACGTGAGTTATATATGAAACGGAAAAATCATTTATTTATTTATTTTTAAAAAATTAACATTAAAGTTTTTTTATTAAATAAATAAAATTAATGTGATTAGAATTTGATCGAAAATAATAGGAGTGCATCAATCCCTTAAACGGAGAGAGTATTGATTTGCCGAAAAGTAAATGGTCAAACGGTGAGTGTTCACCATGAAAAATGCAGAAGTTTTGTTTGAGTCCGAAACTTCTTAACCACACCAAATGGCTATAAAATAATAGACTAGTGGGTAGTGCTTTAGGAATTATTTTCTATTTCCGCAATGTTGTCATAAAATTGTATTTCGATGATTAATCTCTTATGGAGTTAGATTTCAAATTATTAGCATATCATATTGAAACTAGTATATGACAGTAAATTACTGATGAACTGGGTAATATATATATATATATAGATTGTCCTGTTGTAAATGATATAGTAGGAAAGCTTCCAGTGAGTCAAATGAGTCCAAACCATTTGGAAAAGTACAAAGCACTAGAAAAAGCTAAGACAAGGGAGTTTCTCCAGAAGTTCCTTACAACATGCTCAGCTAACAAGGTACGAAACCCTGTTTGGTTAGAAAGCACTTTATTTAAAAGTGGTTTTATGTGAACCGATGAGTTTTTTTCAGCCATGGCAAAATTGTAATTTCTCAATATCTTTGCTGGTTTTCTTGCTTCATCGGTTTACGTAAACCTGCAAAATTTCTTATTTTAGCTTGTTAAAAACCGGTCCAATGGACCAGTTTTGTAGCACTAACTCAAAGCAAAATGAAAATAACGAGCGAGCAGGTTAAAGTGGATACCGTGTTGATTGAAAGTGATTCAGTATCAAAGGCTATGTTGGATCTCATTTGTATTCTCAACATTAAAAAGCTAGTGCTTGGAACCACCAAATCCAAAGCTAGGTAAAACTTTTAACATAATTATGATAAGCTACTCCACATACAAATAATATGCATATAATAACTAATTTCCATTTTTGGTTAATCCATGGATAGGAAATTAAGGTCAAGAAGATCAGGAGGAAGTGGAATAGTTGAGCAGTTGCTTAAGAATGCACCAGAGACTTGTCAAATAAAGATCATATGTGAAGGAAACGAAGTTGTTACTGACAATACGATTGATTTTACTGATGATTCCATGTCTCCAAAAAAGGATGTTCAAATTCAACACAGAGATTCATCTTCATGGATTTGTTTCAAAATCAAGTCTCTCCCTAGAATTAGATAAACATTAAACTCAAAACATGAATGTGTTCAGTGCCAAGTGATCCAACTTTTCCTTAGCCTTGACGGGATTTTGGATTGCAATTCAATAGCTATTAGCTGCATACATTGGTCATGCTTCTTATATTAATACTTGGATGATAATGCATATCCATGTTCTAACTTCTAACAGTTGATTAGAGAGAGCTTTAAGATACCTGAATGAAAGATGGCAAATAATATTTGCAACAAGTATGAGATACAAATATTGGATCTTTCAAATATAGAGAACAACAACAATACAACAAACATATAATTCCTAGTTAACTATCAAGAAAAGAACTTTTCTACAGAAATCCTTGAATGTGAATCAGGGAAGTTCAACCAACCCCTTTATCAATCTTCCCCCACTAGGAAAAAAGAAGAAAAAGAACCAACAGAAATCATTTGCAGTTTATATTCATAACCCGCTAGAAGAAATCAAATTCTAGATAATTATCAGAGCCCTTCTTCTGGGCAACTACAGTGGGCATAGGTACCTTTTCACTTGATGATGATGTTGGAGTTGGTACACCCTCAATCTCGACAGGCTTTGGGATCTCGGGTGGGGTAGCACACCGTATCAAAGCCCAGTTTACACCTTCGAAGAAAGGATGTTGTTTAATTTCAGTTGCCCCACGCTTATATGCCAATCTATGCTGTGGTTCCTTAACAAGCAGCCCTCGTATAAGATCTCTGGCAGCAAAACTAACAATTGGTGATTCTGGAAACCGAAGAGGTTGACCGACGACATTGAACAATGTTGCACGATTCCCAGATCCCTTGAAAGGAGTCTTACCAAACAACAGTTCATACAGAAAGATCCCAAAAGTCCACCAGTCAACAGCACTTCCATGACCTTCACCTTTAATTATCTCAGGAGCTAAATATTCATGGGTTCCAACAAACGACATTGATCGAGCATCACTTGGCTCTGCAATGAGCTCAGGCAATGGGCTGACTTGATTTCCAATCTCATTCTTGGGTTTCCTGTCCTTCTTGGACTTGCTAGAAAAGAGGCGGGGTGAAAAGCATGTTGTAGGAGCTACACAGGATGGCTGAATACAAGAAGGCTCAATGCAAGCAGGTTGAACACAATATACGGAGTTCTTTTGCAAGGGTTCAGATTCACTTAGCGAGGAGGTTTTGACAAGAGTTGGACTAACAGTACAGCGGAGAGAAAGGTCAAAGTCAGAGAGCATTATATGCCCATCTTCCCTCACCAGCACATTTTCTGGCTTAAGATCTCGGTATATAATCCCAAGCATGTGGAGGTATTCAAGAGCTAGTAGGATTTCTGCTACATAAAATCTGCAAGTCAAGATCAAATAAAAACAAAAAATAAATCCTATATTTAAACAAATATCTGTAAACAGACACAGAATATATATATCCCAAGCAATCAAGCATCATTACTAGACCATCAACGCCATGAAGGTTAAATTCAAGAATTTTAACGGAAGAGTTTCTCTATGTTTGAGTTAGAGCCTAAGGGTAAAACTAAGTCCAATCATTAAAAAAAAAAATCCTTTTTCTATAGTTTTGAAGAATTCCAATCAGTACACAAAGTCTATACCGTAAGATAATTGCAAAAACTAAATGGTAATTTGAATGAAACAAGCAAAACAAATAAATGAATAGTGCCAAATATTATAAGGAAGTTAACTGAACGTACTTTACTGCCTGCTCAGGGAAATATTTCCCTGGTTGCCTCTGCCTAAGAGTGTGCAAGTCTCCGCCAGGACAAAACTCCATCACCAAGCACGAGAATTTGTCAGTCTCAAAATGAGTATACAGTGTAGGGAGGAAGGGATGGTCCAGAGACTGAAGTATTTCTCTTTCTGTTTGAGCACGAAGAAGCTTCTTCCGACTGGCTAAAGACCCCTTGTCCATAACCTTCATTGCAAAATAACATTTCGTTCCACTGAGTTCTGATAGATAGACGCTTCCAATATCCCCACAACCCAACCTCTTTAGCAGTCGAAAATGACCCAAACCTAAAGCTCCATCTCTTATTCGGATAACTTGGATAGCTTCCCACCTCATGTCATTTGCTTTGTGAGGCTTGCTTATACTGCTACTAAAGCTGCTACAACTGCTCTCGTCACTCACATCACTGCTTGTGCTTCCTCTGCAAATACTGCTCTTGCCACTGTCAACAAAATCGGCTCGATCACTCATCTTTGCACTTCCACTGTTCTTGGCAAGACTGCTGGTCCCATCACTAACTTTGGCAGACATTGAACTGTCCTTCACACTTCCATACTCCGATGTCTTCTTTTCTTGACCAACGGAACTTTCTAGTGATCCACGATTCTCCTTAACTGACGAATCCGCCTCAGTTGATGCTTGGTCACTACTACGCAACAATGAGGTTGAACTAAATTTATCAATCAAGGAATCAGAAGATACATTTTGACTTGAAATTGTAAACATCTTTTCTTGAGAAGTTTCTATAGCAACCTGCTTTGATACGCTTTGGGGCAATGGCCTGATATCATTAGTCTGAACCGATTGAATACCAATTTTGGAGGCCATTAGAGATAGCTAGGAATGTTATGATTAACCAGATTGAAAGACTTCATTGTCTACCAGTCATCTAGATAATACCATATACTCCATTAACAGTCAGCAAGCTGTATCAAACAACAATACTTCATGCATTAAGGGACATCACAAGCAAGTTATAATAAACTAGTTTATAACATCGTGACACAAAGCAGGCTTCCTTACATATAAAAGCTCGAAAAGTGATCCTATGAATAAATGTATGAAAATAGTCGGTAAATTAAAGACATAATATCCTGAAAATAGAAAACATCGTCGCCAACTAAATAAAAAACATCCCTTTGCCATGACTTGACATTACATAACACGGGATCAAAGGGGAACGCCAAATTGAACATCGATTATAACAAGAATTTGAGAGAATGGCTATAGCATCAAGTAGCATGTGGCCATTACACAGTCTTATTACAGAAACGAACTATAGATTCTGTCAAATTCCGAGGGCAACCAGTACATAACGTTAAAACAATGAGTAAATGACCACACCTTTCCCCAAGAAACAAATGGAATTGCACAAAAAACTAGAGGCACATCTTGATCAGATTATTTTGGAAGTTGTGGTCCTTGGGGATAACTAAGACTTGAGAATCATAGCTAAAAAACTCTATAGATTCCTCAAAAAGCCCAAAACTGAACAAATATGAAGTATTTACACAGCACCAGAAAAAAGGCAAAAAATAGTAAATAAATAAGCGTACAAAACAATGCAGTTTTGTTTTCTAGAGAGATAACAACTATCTTTACAGTGAGAAAACATGTCAGTAATTGACAAGAACATGATCAAAGACCAATTACTCAAAGACTAGATCCAACACCAAAGAGCCGTAACTTTGGGTGAAAACCCAATACAGATCCATGAAAAAAAAACAAAGACCCAGATGCCCAAGGCTGGCCTATAAGGCAAAGAAATGCAAACCCATCAAAGGAAAACGCGAGGCAGCACTAAAAGGGAAAGCTAGAAAAGTACCTAATTTAAAGGATCAAATTAGAGGGACTTTGCTTTGGAAGTGAAAAAGGAGAAGCATTGCGGACAGAGAGCTCCTTAGAACTTAATACCTGCGCGTAGAGTGAGAAAGCGAGGCAAAAGAAGAAGCTAGCGAGAGAGAGAGAGTAATTAATCAAAATGGACCTGGGCCTCCGCTCCCGGTGGACTCTTAGGCTGAGTGAAAGAGAGAGACAGAAGGGTCAAAAGGTAATAAAATACTCAATATATTTATTTACGTTAAACAGTAAAAAATTAAAAATACAGATTAAATATATATATATATATATAAATATAAAAAATCAAAACAACATTAAATTTAATCTCCATATACATTACTATCAAACTTACAACAATTAATAAAAAAAATATTGATAAATTAATATATTTTTTTAAATATACCTTTAAATTATTATTATTATTATCATTATTTCTATCTTAGTCTTCTATAAACAATATTCATACCCCGAACTCAACGAATGAGTCAAACATAAAGTAAATGGGCTTTCTCGTCTCATTTTGAACAATGTTATACCGGTCGTTTTTGTAATCGTATTATTAATTTTATATTTATCCTTATTTATATATAATATATAACTATGTAAAAATACATAATTTTAATAAAAAAAATATTTATATTAATTAAATCTATAAAAATGAATATTTTAACCATAAATGATTAAAACTATAATTATATGTAAAAAATTCGATAATTTTTTCTAAAATAACCATAATCGATATGACATAGAGTATGAATTTTTATTACAATTCCAAAATTATAGTTGATTAAAACCGATCATATATTAATATTATTTTTTATTTTACGTAAAAACATGCATTAAATAGTTAAAAAATAAAAATTAATGTCAATATTTTAAATAATATAATAGATTAAGAATTATTTAAAATTTAAAATTTTAAAAAACTAAATATATTTTTAAATAAATGTTAAAAAATAAAAAGTGTAATAAAATCGTAAGAAAATCAATACCGATTCATAACCGACAATTATTATTCAAAATTGGTATAAGATGGTTAATAGCATAACCGTCCTCGACGTTCCCTAATAATTTCATACAAAGAAACAATTTCGTAAAGATCAATTGCTCTTCCATCTCAAATAAATAACCAAGACTTAGATGAAGAGTGAAATCTTTTTACAAGTTTTACATTAATTTGGCCAAGCATGTCTCACTAACGTGGATTAAGCAAATAATACAGTAAAAGTATAAAACAACATGTTCAATTCAACACATATAAAAAATATTCAACAGTAAGAAAGAACAAATTGTGGAAAACACATTAATAACAGTGTACTTCACAGACTCTTATCCAGATTAACAACATGCATAAATATAACAAATATTATACATGTAAAATAGTCATACATACTAAAAAAATATAAAGGATTTTCAATCACTTTAAGACTTTATATGTGAAAACATATTCGGTAAATGATGAATTTACTTTCATAACATGCAATTATACGTAACTTTGCAAACCATAATAAAGAAGCTGATATCTAGTATATTACTAGGGTAAAGAGATATTGACTACTTAAAGATTCATACCAAATTCGCATGCAGATACAACATAGAAGTTGTATAAATTAATTAGGGAGCAGATAAATTAATTTAATACAGTAAAATCAATAAACAGAAATTTATGGACATGCTATACAAAAAGGGAAAAAAATGTAACAACATATAACAAATAAGTTTTCTAATCAGAGTTTACATATAGTATATTAATACATGCATGATATAAATTTAAATTATCTTAACACACAATTTGATCATACATAACAATATTGAATGAGTTAAGACTCGATATACAATCAGGTTAAAGAGATACTCACTCCTTAGGATTTTATCCCAAAACACAACTATAGTAAGTAAAACACTTAACAAAAAGCAATGAAAGCAGTAAACATTAATCACAGACGACCATAAATAAACAACAGATATATTATGCAGTATTAAAAAATAAAAACAATAAATAATAAAAGTTTTTTAATAAGAGTTTAAACTTTAGTATGTAGAAATATACACAATTTAAACTCTAATTATCTTAGCCAAACATTCGAATATGCATAACATCATATATAACGAGGTAAATCCATACAAAACCTTTATCTATATGATAACATCATTGTGTTTTTTATAACCCCTCAGCAACAAAAAAATCCACTAATTAATAAAACGATTACAACCCTTACATAAATAAAATCACCATTACTTATATCAACTGTGACCTCTATCCGAACTGCCTATTGTTGCCCTTGTGAACTGCCTTTGCAATAACCTGGTCCGATACACGAACACGAATTTCTTCCAAACCCAACACTATTTGATGTGGTGTGATCAGTAACCTTAGATCAATAATGAGAAGTGAAGAATCAAATGTAATAACTATCCTCAATCACGAACACCCAACAAGAATTATGAAAACCACTTTCAACCATAAATCATAAATTATCTAGTGGGACACATATTCAACCACATACTATACATAATCAATGATTTCAGAACACTGATATGAGAACTCAATCAATTCACCCCAACTTACTCTCACAGTATAGTTCTCACATAAGAAAAAGTTACATCTGAATAACTACCAACCGACACATGGCTCACAATTACACAAACTCTTCACATAAAATCACTTGCAAACACCACCTTAATTACTCACCACTCAAGAGTACGATTTATCCACACAGTCACAAATCACTAATAATGAACAACACTCAAGGTAATAATGAGCCAAAAATAGAAAATGAGATGTCAATTTGACAAAACTCTATTACATTTTTCTAGATACTAAACACAAAAAGAATGAGTATTTATAGAAATCATCCAACCACATGGCCAAGCTAACCGAGGCCTTATTGACCACCTTGTTAAGGGTTCGATAAAGGCCTCGTCGAGGTGCCAAAAAATTTCATTTTTTTTTCAAAATTGCATGTTAAGTAATTTTCATAAATACTAGCACCCGAAATAAAACAAAAACGCAAGCGACACTACCACTACAACGCTCAACCTAGCATGAACACTACGAAAACCAATTTCGTAATATGGGTAAACATGCTCGAAAGCACAATGTATCAAACATGTGTATGTATACATTACTAATTGATAGTAACTAATTTTACATAGAGGAAGACAAAACACTGAATAAAATAAATAGTTTCTGCATTTTATACATAAAAGGCCAACACACAAACACAAAGTATAACAAGACTTACAATCCCATGCCCATTCCTAGGTGAACACATGATTTATTTTTGTTAATTTTTTATATAATGTTTTATTTCAATTGTTTAAAACTAAAATATAAAGTGATATTTATACTACATCCATCTAATTTTAAAATAATTATATTAGTTCCAACAAAATAAATGCCCAATTAAAAAATAAGAACAAAAAACGCACGAACTCACATATAAGGAAACTTTATAAACAAAAAAGTTATTCAAAATATTATTATTTAGTATCAAACTTTCATAAGAAGTAAAACAAAATAATAAATACTACAAAAAATAGTTATATATAAGAAAATATTTTGATACTGAAACATACTTAAGTTTTATTATTGGATAAGGGAATGGGATGTCTCATACCTTTAATAAAATAAGCGATTTATTCTCTTTTCTTTCAACTGAAGCACTTTAGTTACATAACTTTAAAAAGATATGCACTTTAGTTTTAAAAATATAAAACTACATGACTTATGTACATCATTTTTAGGACTAAAATACATCTTTTGATACTAAAATATGCATTTTTTTAAAGTTATATGACTAAAATATTACAATTAAAAACTGTGAGATTAATGTGTTTATTTGCAAGTTAAAGGACACTAGTGCTCTTCTCTCATTAAAATTCACATAAATAAGTATAAATAAATGATATACTTGATTTTTTATATTTAACATTAATAAAATATAATTAAAATAAAATAAATATTCAAAATATATTAAAATGAGTAAATGCATCATATTAACAATCTACTCACATGAACATATAAAGATGCATTTAAAACACACACACACACACACACACATATATATATATATATATATAATTATTTGACTAATAATTCAGGTTTATAACCAAGAAATTCATATTAAGTTCAATCACATAATTATTTATTAGTGATTTATGTGTATAAATATTATTGGTGTGTTATTATTGTTGTTATAAGTTTTAAAGATATTATTTTTTTTATAATTTTTCAAAATAAAATTATGTGTAAAGAAATTATAACATGCAATTAAATCATTTTACAAACAAGAAATTCATATTAAGTTTAATTACATAATTACTCATTAGTGATTTATGTTCAATTGACTTTTGAATCACTATATAACAAAATCAAATATGTTTTCTTACATTGATTTTGTACACAATAATAAAATACAAATAGTGTATAATTATGTATTTGAGAAACTAAAAAAATTCAACAAATAGGAGATAAGAAAAAAAGTTGTAAAATATATAAGATAAAATCATAAAAATCTTATTTATAAAACAAAGTAATAGATAAGATAAAATATATGATTTTATTTTATTCTATATTTATCTTATAGAATAATGATCGTATGTGTAACTACAACAAAAAAAATATTGAACAAAATCGTTCAAAATGAAAAATGACAATAACCAAATATATATAGCAATAACTAATAAGATATATCTATATCTATTATTTATCTATCTACTTATTTATCTATAAAAATATAAATCACGACTTATAAATTTATAGATAAAATTACTCACTTATTTTAAAATAAGGATTACTATTTTCCTTTGCACCTTAATTATTATATAATTTATTTAGGATTTTTATTTTTTATTAATTATGTAATAAATTATCAATATTTAATATATTTATAATCACTTAAATGCTATTTAAAACATTAACTACTCTTTTTTATGAATTGAATAATAAATTATTAATATTTAAAATATTAATAAATATATTTATTTAAAATATTAGGGTAAATTTAAACTCAATTTTTAACGATAGTGTAATTTTAATTAAAATAATTTTTACTAGTAAATTTCTATTATTTTAATAAATTACGTGCTATGTACATCTTTATGATTAGTTTTATATATTAAAATCAAAATTACGTCTATAAATTTTTGAATAATTTTATTTATTTATTTTATAATAATTATTAATATTACCTTTAGTCCCTTATTTATTGAACAATTTATTTAAAATTTTAAATATTATATCAATGAAATAATAAATTATTAATATTTAAAATAATAACATTTATTTTTATTAAAATATCATATGTGTGATCAATTTTTTAAATAATAACAATAATACTATAATTTTAATTTAAAATTAAATTAAAAATTAAATATTTTTAACATTTTAATAAATTATATATAATGCGTGTTTATGATTAGTATTATTGAAATGAGTCATTTTAGTATTTAATTTTATATATTGTTATTTATTTTTTGTCAAAAATACAATAATTTAATATTTTGGTCAAAAAGAGGTAATTTTAAGATTTGAGATATTTTCTTTAAGAAAAAAATGGGTGAGAATTTTTTGAATTATTATTTTTTAATAATAGCTACACACATCCGCGCACAAACATACTTTGAAGGATTCAAATTCACTCTCTTAGTGCTATTAAAAACTTAAAAAAATTGGTTGAGAATTTTTTAAATAGTTAACAACAAAAATAAACAGTTAACGATAAATGCAAGGGGCAACATAGCTTTGAAAAATGTCCTTCTATATTTGTTTTGAAGATTATTGGAATATTTATTTTATTCACATACCAAATAATCATTGTTCTTATTCCATAAAATTATACATAATCCTTTAAAAATTATTTTTTCTTCTCAAAGTTGTGCTGCCCCTCCCCTATGGTTACTTTCTTCGGTATATTTCTGTTGTTAACAATTATAAAAACTTCTCTCACCAAATTTTTTAAGAAAATAATCTTAAGTGTTCTTCTATATTTAATTAAAATTTTAAGTTGTTTGAAGTTTTTTTTTTATAAAAATGATATTTATACATAAATTTGGGTATTAAAATGATATTATTTAATAATATGGATGAGAAATCAAGTATAAAGATAATATAAAAAAAATAGTACTAAAACAAAAAATAAGTACTTAGAAGGTACCAATTCCTCCTTAAAGCATGAAGTTTTATCAAAGTATCGGTATTAAATTTAATGTAAATTACAAACTCAAATAATTGTGATAATAATTATATTATATTGCGAAAAGAAGTATTTTCGTTTTATTTATTTTAGTTATTTTTAATTTAATAAAATATCCATTTGTTTAATTAGCAAACATCTCTGAGTTTTTGCACCTGTCTTCCATGCCTTGCTACAAAACCCTTTTATTTATTTATTTTATTTTCTTGATCACTTGGCTATTACTGAGATTTAATTTTCACCATTTGAACTCCCTCTATAATTTTACAAATAAATCATATTAGTTATACAACTTAAAGTAAACACATAAAAAATAATATTTATGTTAAAAAAAAATTGGTATATATATATATATATATAATAATTTTATTATTTTATTATCCATACGAAAATCTAGTAACTGTTGTTGAATAATTTGACTAAATTGCACATTAAAGCATGCTAGTGAATCATGATTCATAACCTTATTAGCAATTTCCTCAATATGATCAGTGGGTAACGTATAATTACAAAATTTGATTATGGGTTCAGCAAATTAATTATTGAAAGCATGCTCGACATTGCTTAACTACACTAATTCTTAGTGCCTTTGTGGTTCGTTTTTCCATTATATATATATATATATTATTACAATGGTTTTTAGTTAGAAAAATTCAATTTTTACCCCAAAAAAAAAAAAAATAAATAAATTGTCTTAATTTTCTTTAAATAAGGAGAGTACGTAGTTATTGCCAACTACTCTCTTTTAGATGAACATTAAGATTTGTTCATGGATATCTCTTGCCATAAATCATTCCATTGCCCGAAGTATTTGTAAGAGGTATACACGCAACTTTTAGGGATTTTTTTTTAATTATAAAATTAATATTATTAAAATTTATAATAATAAAAATAACATTAAGTGAAATTTAATTAAACAACGTTTAATATTTAATAATTTAAATAATAATATTTTAATTTAAATGGTTTTTGAACAGTATTTAAAATAAAATAATGTACTAATTTTTTTTAAATAATATAAAATATAAAATATACATATTAACTTGAATAATTAATGTTCGTGAATTAATAATTAACCTTATTTTTACGACCCTTTTTGTACATTAGAGGATAGTCGGATGAGTAGCTACTTTCTTTTATAGTCAATAATTCACAAAAAAAATTAAGGGACCAATATTAGTCGATGGGAATGTTATAAATCGAGTGGATAATAGAAGCTACATACAACAAAATAATCCAAATATTATGGGGTGGTCCAATTTTAAAAGATTAGAATTAATGCATTTAAGGATTGATTTTAATTGTGGGGTACGTTATCCATTATTTAAGACTATATATTTTCAACTGTAATAAGGACACATACATATCTTATTAAAATTAACCACATTCATATATAATAATATATAGCTATCTAGAAGTTACCTTCAAAAGACAGACTAAATGTGGTAATATATATATATATATATATATACACATGGTGCTTTAGTGGTTTGTAGCAAAACCAAAAATCTAAATGCTTAGTTCTGAATTCTGATGGGACATTAAGGCATTACTTTCGGATCACTCAAACCCTATATAAATAAATGTACACATAAATAATAGAAAAAGTACGTGTACTTTTCACTTTCTCATGATAAAGCTATTGTTGGGTGTATATTCATTTTGATATTTATTTATTTTATACTATTAAGGATATTATTTTAATATTTAATTTATTATTATTTTTGTATCATAATATTCCAATAATTTTATTTTTTAATCTTAAAAAATCATGTGTATAATACACTTCCTTAATAATAAAGGATATTTTTAGGTTTTATTTTTATGAAAAATAATATATATTAAAATCTACTAAAAGTGACAAAGATTTGTAGTAAAATTTCGAAAAAAAATTAATAAGAGATATATGACTTATTTTAATTTGATGAAAATAAAATTTCTAAAATTTTATTGTTATTATTATTATATTACATAATTATTTTAATTATTATTTTGTAATTGACTTTAAATATAAATATTGTGCATATATTAAAAGTCATTGGTTTCAATTTATTTAGATGAAAAAATTAATAGTTTAATTTTTTTAAGGAAAAAATATGGATAGTTAAGAAATATATATATAATAAGTTATATATATGGAATTTCTTACGGAAAGAAAATAAAAAGTTTAATTATTTTTTATTTTAACAAATTAAAATATGCTAATAAATTTGAGCATAACATTATGTTCTAGATATTATTTAGTTATACATATTTTATAATTGTAGAAAATTATAAGTTTATAAGACCATAGCTAATTATATCATGCCACTTATTCTTTCTAAAAATTATATTATGTAATTAATCTATAACATATGCATAATTTTGAGACTAAACTAATAATTAATGTGTATTATTAATTATAAAATAATAATTAAAATAATTTAATTTATAACGTAATAATAATAACAACAAAAACTTAAAAAGAAAAAATCAACAATAATAACAATAAAAAACATAATTTTGAGACTCGTATTTTAATAATAATAATAATATTAAAATATGTGTGTTTAATAAGAATAAATTAAAATCTAATATAAAATTATTTAAGAAAAAAATGAACAATAATAATATTTAAACAAATTATTAAAATATATATTTTATTTTTTAATAAATATTAAAATAAAATAATAAAAAATATTAAAATAAATATTTTTTAAAACTCTTTTCATATTAATTGTTTTTTTATTATTGTTAAATATTCATATTTTAATCATATTTAAAAAAATTATTGAAATAAATTTTTTTTCTTTAATTGACGTTTCTTCGTAAGTAAGAGAATAAATAATATAATTTTTAATCTAATAAAATAATCTATATAAATAACTTAATCTAATATAATTTAATAACATTTTTTTCTATCATTATTATCTATGTATAAATATAATCATGTGAAAATTTCTGTATAAATATAATTATGTAAAAGTTATTATTATTGCTGTTCCTCTGGGGTTAAGGAATTATTTATTAGATATCAATGATCAGAATTAATAGTATATCATAATCATATGAACCAAAAGACTTAGAAATAATTCTATATGTTGTTTTACACATTTAATTTATATTTTTAAATTATTATTCATGTGGATATATTTAACTAAACAACAATGTACAACTTTACTATGATGAGACTGTTCTATATGCTTTAACAATGTGGGACTATAACAGAAAGTTAGATTTTCACGACTATATCATGTCCCCGAGTGAATACAAAAATATATTCTTAATATATATATATATAGAAAGTTAGTTGTTGGAAGTCATTGAAAGTTAGTACTTGTTAAAGTCTATGAAAAAATTAAAATCGTTCAACACAAAACAATAAATAAATAAAACCGCCATCTTTTTATAAGATATCAAGTTTCTTTGTCTATATAGTAATTTATTTTTAGTGAAGGATTAATAACATTTTCGATCCTAATTATAATTTATAAAATGGTATTCATATGAAAATAACCAAAGATATTTTTAATTTTTACAAATTACGAGTTAAATGTTAAAATTGTATTGATAATATTTTAACATTTTTTTATATTTTTTAAATTGAAGTTTTAGTAGTTTATAAATGTGTTTAGAGTAGTATCATCTATATTTCATTAAAAAAATTACAAATTAACTATATTAAAAAATATTTTTTACTATTATTCAAGGTAGGAAAAATCATATTTTTTAAAAAGTTTTAAATTAGTCATTTTTAACGGTAATAAATAATAAACCATTATTTTTAACTACTTAAACATGGATAAAATAAATTTTTTAATTAATTAATTTAATTTCTTTTATTTAATTAGTTTTTTATTTTTATAAACAATAACTCTCTCGTAAGGACTATTGTTCAATTACAATTTTTTCTTCACCATCAGCGTAAACACGACGTTATTAGCCATGGTTACAAACACCCCATACGTAGTAGGAGCAGTCGAATTGTAACGATTCTTACTAGAAAAAGACTTCTTTGAAATCTCATTGCTACAAAAGAGATATTTAAGTCGGTTTTTGTACAAAAACAACTTATAATGAATTTTAAGTTGATTTGTTGAAAAATCGAATTAAAATATGTAATATGTAACATCGATTGATATGTAGAATCAACGCTACACATATGATCGATGCTACATGTAGAACGTAACATTGGTCCTACGTGTCAATCGATACTAAACAAGTTTTTTTTTCTTCTCTTCTTTCTCCCCCATTTTTTCAACATAATGTATTTTCCATTTGCTATGTAATCCTAAACGATAACTACCTCCTCTACACTTTCTCATTTTCTAACCACTTCTGATTACCAATTACGACGTCGTTTAGTGGGTTTTCTTCCTCTCTAATTTATCTTCTAGATCTTCTATTTTTTTTTAACAAAATACTTAAATTTTTATACCCATTTTTTCATTTACAAAACATTTTTTTTATTTTCTTCATTTTATCACTTCATTTATTTTTGTAAGTATTTTTTTAACTTTATTTAGCATTATTATGTCATTTTAATTCCATTTTCATTCATTTTGTTTCCGATCTAAATCTTCGTTTAGATATATATATGCGAAATTCCTTAACTCATGGGTTAAGAGATCAACCATTTTTTTATAATAAAATAGATGTTTTATATATTGAATTTTTTTAGAACACTTATAGGATCATTATTGACAATCATATAATGCATTTTTTTGTTGTAGTGAAAACATTTAAATACATTAAGAAAAATTCAAGCATTTATCATTTTCTTGTTTCATTGTAATGTTCTCAAATTTTTTTTTTTTTTTGTTTTGTTTGCTTGCTTGCTTGCTTATCTCCATCTAAATGTTTAATTGCATTTATAATTTGCATTTTCTCTAGCAACTCGCTTAGAAGTGGTTGAATACATCAAACATTTGCAATCGTCATCTTTATACTATCTTGGCACAATTTTTGGCATGTAATAGTCATTTTAGCATACAATACATGCAATATTAATGATAAACAATTTAATCAATATGTATGCTCAAGCAACATAAAAACATGAATTCATATACTATAGGTAAAACATAGTACACACGTAGATATATTATAGTAGACATCTTTTCTCGGTTTATGGAAAGCATCTCAAAGTAAAAATGTCTCTCTTAAGTGCTATGGTTATTTATTTAAATTTTATGGTTTAATTTTAGAGTTTAAGACTTAAATTATCATTAATAGAATTTATTTTTATAATAAATGTTATAAATTTTATGGTTTAATTAGATAAAGTTATATAATTAATACATTAATAGATTTTTAGTATAAGTATAGTAAAAAATGAATAAAATGTGTAAAAAACATAATTTAATCGACTTTAAATTTTAAGTCTTCTCATTTAAAGTCGGTTAATAATCGACTTTAATACTGAGTTTTGGCTTAGTGTCTCATATATAATAAAAGGAAAAATAATCTTAAAAATCATTAAAAATGTGTTATTTGAACGCTTTAATTATGTAGTTTTACAAAGAATATATGCCTCTTGATTTTTAAATACAATTTAGTCATATAACTTTATAATTATGTGACTAAAATATCAATTTTATTCATAATTATATAACTAAAGTATCTATTTTTTATTATAAAAAATAAATATTTTAGTCATATAAATCATAGTTATGTAACTAAAATATCATAATTTTAAAAATCGAGTAACATATTTATCTCTTGAAAAAACTACGTGACCAAATTGTTTTAATGATATAAATAAAATAACTTAAAAAATTGATCACTTATAATAAAATACACCGCATCTATAAAAAAAAGACAAAGAAAAAAAGTAAAATATATAGCATATGGTTAGGTCTCATATATAGTAAAACTTCTATAAAGTTTTTCTCTGGTGGGAAGAGATTGCAGATGAGCAGTATTCCTTATAAAGGAGTTACTGTTGAAAAAAGAAATAAAAATAAAAAAATTAATTAAATGAAGGCGATTAAAATAATTAGGAGAAATTCTCATTTTATCGCTATCTAAATAATTAAAAATAGAAGTTTATTAATGGTACGAATAAATTTAATTTTTTAAAAAAATATAAGCATTAAATACAAATATTTTCAATATTATGGTTATTAAAAATGAACTATTTTCAAACATGATAAACTTGTAGAATCTTTTATAAAATATGTATACCGTAAAATTACAAGTCTTTTAAAAAATATTCATATATTAAGGATACAATACATTCTCGACAACCTTCGTATTTGTTTATATTATATTATTTTGTAACTTATGCTATATACATGACTAACTTATTTATATAGTTTCATTTTTAATAGTTTTAAGAAATAAATTTATGTTATTTTTCTTATAACATAAAGCAACTTATGTTTTCCATAAAAAAACATATATTCCTATAAAAATATATGTTTTACATTATAAAAAAAATAACATATATATTTTTTTTAAAAAAGAGTTAAAAATGAAATTTTATATATAAAATGAGTTATATCATGTAATTAAATCTATTTTATATATACTGAAAAAAACAATTCTGAAAAATTTGAGAAGATAGAATGATCAAGATATTAATATATGTGTAAAGACAATACAAATAAAATAGTTTAAATAAAAGAAATTGTGCTAAAAACTAAAATTACATAATGAAATTCAATACATAAATATAAGACGCTTAATCCATATATTAATCATCAAATTGGATCACAAAAATCTTTGTATAATACTAATTATCTTATAATGTAATGATATATGATTCTTGTGGACATTGTGAAGATGTTGGTTCCAACCTCATCAATTTATATACAAGTGTGTTACACTAGACCTTATTTTTCATATCTTTTCTTTATTGATGATTCCTTAATCTTCTATAAGAGTTATATCGAAGAGATGACTAGATTAAATGGTATCTTGAATATATGTGAAAGGGCTTTTGGGAAAATGGTTAAATATAAAAAAATATAGTATTTTTTAACAATAATATATGTCTAAAAAATAGAGCTATTATTTTACATTGTCTTGATTTTTCAACTTTTGATGGATTTATTAGATATTTAGGTCTGCCATCTCTATTTGGTAGAACTAGGAAAGCATAAATAAACTATATTTTAGATTGGATTACATCAAAGGTCTAGATTTTGGTTAGTAAATTTTTGTCCTTGTTAGGAAGGGAGGTGTTGCTTAAGTTAATGGCATGTACTATATTAAACTTTATAATGCAATGTTTGTTCTTCTTGATCGTTTATGTCTTGATGATAAGAATGTGATTCAAAAGTTTTGGTTATGTACTTCAAGTAACAACTAAAAGGTTGGGAGCTTAGACTTCAAAGATTTACAAGTTTTTAATTAGGCCATGGTTACTAAGCAATGTTAGCACATAATTAAGTTCTTAGATTCCTTATTTACTCAAGTATATAGAGCCATTAATTTCAATTTGGGTTTTTCTTTACAGCAAGTGTTGGGCACTCTCCTTCTTAGGCTTGGATAGGCTTTATAGAGGTTCACAAAGTTTTATTAAATGGTATTTGATGGAGTATAGAAAATGATGATTATATTTATGTTTGGGATGATCCATGGATTCCAGATAACTCGATGTTCAAACCAGTTTCCATGTGTGTACAAAACATTGGTTTTATGAGTGGTTTGCTTGATCCAAATTTACCTAGGTGGAATGTGCATTTGGTAACTCAATTTTTTTTACTAGTAGATGCTAATAGGATATTGGCTATTATCTAAATTCACTTGTTAAAGAAGACCATTTGATATGACAGTTTATTAGTCATGATATTTTCTCGATACAATCAACATATCCTATTGTGAGGTGGTGGGAAGACCTATTTAGAATGCTTCTAAGAAGACCTATTGAGAATGCTTCTAACTCGTTGGAATGGTTGTTATGAAAATATGTTTGAAAAATCAAAATCTCGCCTAAGGTAAGACACTTTATATGGTGGTATCTTCATAAAGCTTTAATTGTGAGGCTATCATTCCTTGAGCGTAGGTGTAAGGTAGTTGATACATCTTGTCTCATTTGTATTTTTCATGTTAAGTTTGTTACACATCTATTGGTGGGATGTCATAATGCAAGCATTATCTTAAGTTCCCTTTGCTTGGATTTTAATTTTTTTTAACATGATAATAGTTCTTTTTCTCAATTTTATAGGGCTATCAATAGTTTATTGCTAATGGAGATAATCAGCTTGCAAGTGTTATTTTTTCTTTTTGGCATATTTGAAAGGCATGTAATGACTTGATTTTTAAGAATATGCATTTTAACTCGAGTATGATGACTCGACTTACTCGATATGATTTGAATTATTATATGATTTTCAAGAACATGCTTCTTGTATGTTTGAGTGTTAGTTGTCGCAAATATTCCTTTAAGTGCCTTCACTTATATCTTATCTTCATGTTTTTATGAGATATTTATTCTCTTAGATTGTTTTACCCTTGCCTAGAGAAATGTCTATTAAATGAAATAAGTATGTATAGTTTGGTTAAAAAAAACCTTAATTTTAGTTATGATGTAAGTTTCATGCTTTAAAAGAAAAAAATTATTTTGATGAAAAAAGTAAAAGAATGATTATGCGAAAATAATTCTAGAGAAGTTAATATATTTTTCAATAAATATTGTATGATTTTCAAAAATGATTTAAAATCACACATTAGTAATGTAGAATAACACTTATAATACTCCAAAATAATAGAAGTGTAAACTTTTTTTTAGATATAGTAAAAGTTTCATTAGATAAGGGGTAAAATTATAATCTGAAACAACATCCAAACTACCAAATACATTACATTGAAATAAATACTAGCAACCTGTTGTAGCATCAAAATAATATCTGTGAGTGAATATACATGAGTGTCTAACATTAGCTCCATATTGAAACCTACCTTAATGCTTGATTGTGGTAACTAGAACGGTAATTTAAGAGATAGGCAATGGTTTTACCTTAAAGAGACACCAAAAAGAATAGAATCAAAGCAAAGCCAAATGAATAATTTCCTTTGATGAAAAATAGTGTTGTATGTGTGAGAGAGTGGGAAAAAAAATTGGGTACTTTTCTAATAGAGAGTAACAAAATAATGAGTTTTGAAAACACCTGTATGTCATTATTTTTGGTTTATCTCGATTTTTTGTATTGCATCTAACCTTATACCTATTAATTTTATTAGTGAAAAAAATATTTTTTCAGAATTTGTCTCGTGCATGTAGCCCAAATTAAAGAGTGAATCACATCAAATTATCGATCTTAAAATGTAGATTCAACATGCATTCGATCTTTCGTTTTTTTTTTTTTTTTTGCGAGATTAACTTATCTTTAATTTAATTGCATAATATAATTCCTTTTATAATTTATTTTTCTTTCTTTTATTTTTTATTTATTTATTTTGATAAAATAGCTAGTGTTTAGTTCGGGCCTTTGTTCTCTATTCATTCGCGATGCCTCCATTCCGGTCTTCTCGATCGATCTTACCATATATGTATATATATACCTTCATTTCTCAATTGATTGATTCTTCTTCTCTTAGATTTAAATTCTCTTAAATCATTTTCCTCCGTTATTGCAATTTTTGTTTCTCGCATATTGTTGTTTTATTCTCGATACTTAATTTTTCTGATTTTCTCCGTGAATTATTAGGTTTCCTTCTTTTGATATTCGTATTACTTTCTCAAACTGAAGTGTTTTCACATACATTAATCAAAGCAAATTCATTAATTAAAGAACATATAAACATAAAATATTACGTACATGCATTTATTTAAAAAGATTATAATTAAAAAAAGAAGCAGCTAATTAAATACAGATAAGCTCTAAAGCATGCATATATAGAGGTTCGAGCTACTTACACTACCAGAGAATCAGAGATCACATGCATATCCATTAAACTATTTACTTTGTTTATTGGATAAACGCAAAGCAGTTCTTTTTAATTCATTACTTATTTACTTGCTGGATTCAATAAGTATTGTTGAATTATTGCAATATATTCGGGTCGGTAAATAAAAGAAAGGCAATATATATACCCATTACTCAATACTCAACATAAATCGTTTGAATTAAAAAAAAACAGTAAATAGAGATCTATGTTTACACGTGAGATATGGGCATACGCCGAGAAAAGTTTAATACAATTTATCGTATAGTTAATTATAAGTTAATAAATTAATTTTATTATTTTAGTTAATAAATATATGTTATATTAATTATAATCGACAACGTGTAACATAAAAAAATGCTCTAAATTTAATGATATTTTAGTTAAATTTATATATTTTAAAAAAATTAAAAATTTGATAAATATAACCGAATCTAGGTAAGTCTCTAATGAAAAAATTGATATAACAATTGTAATTATAATATATAAATCTTATCTTTATTTAAGTTCAAAATTATTAAAAAAATGCACTTTATTAGATGGATAATGGAATATATTTCGAATTAATGACTTATTATAACTTATAAATCTTATTGTGTTTATTTCGTGGCCTATTGTCATTTTTCATTTTGGATAAGTGAAATTATAATTTTAACCTTCTACGATTATCTATGTTTTCCATCATTTTCTTCACTCTTTCATGCAACTTTTTTTCTCTCTATTTCTTGAGCTTTCCTCTCTCTTTGTTTCTTTCATTCTTAGCCTTCACTCTCTCATTTCTCGTACTGTTTTTTATTTTCTTCCATGCTTTTGATAATTTTTGCTTCATATCTCACTCATTTCCTCTTGTTTTTTCTAATTTTTGTTTCGTATCTCACTTCATATCTCTCTTTATTCATCTCTCTGTTTCTATGAGGTAGGTGTTTTTTCTAATTTTTTTTGTGATTTTCGTTTATGTTTAAATTTTATAGTTATTTTTGTCTGCTTTTAATTGATATTTCTTGCATTCTTTGTATTTGCTTCATTCTTGTTAAGTTTTCTTTCTTCTACATCGTTCAATGTCCTAAACGTTTGTTATTCAAGGTTTGTTTGTTGTTTTTTAATTCATTATTCATCTTTTTCTAGTTATTTTTTATTTCATATGTATGTACAAGTTTTATTCGTGATTTCGTGATGTTTTGGTTTAGTATTTTGCCTTTTATATTCGATTTTTAACATATCATTTTTTTTTCATGATTTTTTTTATTTCTTGTAATATTTTAGTTTTTATTCAAGTTTTGTTTGTGATTTTATGGTTTCATATCTTCGATTTCATGTTCTATTTGTCTTCGAAGTTATTATTTTTTGTCTTTTATTGGGTTTTTATTTCATCATTTTGTTCTTTATTATTTAATATTTTGGTTGAAACTAGGGGTGAACATAGATTGATTGGTTGATTTTTGAGCCATTTTATAAGCTAACATTGTCTTGATAGCTTTAAAAAACCTAAAATCTTAACCGACCTATTACTTTAAAAAAAACTAACCTTCAAGCGAACTTATAAGGACAATTAAGGAGGATAGCTTTAAAATTTTAGATCCAATTGAACATGACTCTAATGTAATACTCAATGGTGAATATCTGGTTATATATATTTATTGAGTGAATACCAAACCAAAAGTAAAAGCTAAACTTTAATATTGCCATTTCTTAGTCCTTATAAATAGGATTTTCCACTCTTCAAGCATCCAAGAAAGAGCATTTCAATTCCCTAGTGATTAGGACAAAATTGGTAAATCCTTCTCTTCAGGGTACTAAAATAACTATATCCACTACATACAAAGTTGAGTCTATTATGATTAAATGTTTAAATTTTAGTTGCATATAAAGCTACAATATATATTCATATTATTTTATGAATTTTCTTTTACAAAAAACACATACCGATAATGAGTGAAATATAAGTGAGATATGAGAGGAATTTGAGAAATGAGAATGAGAGTTAGGTTTATAAAGGAGTAATTTTATATATAAGAATAATTAAAAAATATATTTAAAAAATTAATATGTATTAAAAGTAGAGACTCAATTCAATTCTAAAAGGTTTTTTAAAATTTTCAAAACCTTCAATTTAAATCTTTTTTAGACCTATTTGGACCAACCAAACTAAAAAAAAACTATATAGGTTTAGTTTGGACTTAGACTTGAGTTGGTTGGTTAGTAATGCACTCCCTTAGTTCAAAACTTTTATTCATTTTTATTTATGTTCATTCAAATTTTTTTTTGATGATTTAGATTTTTCATGCACTTATTCGTTTGTGTTTATATTTGTTTTACATTTTTGGTTTGTTCTTGTTTTTTTCTTCATTTTGCTATTATTGTTTTGATTCCTAGTTTTATGTAAATATTATTTTATTAACAAGTTACATTTTTTTATTGGTGTGTGTATTTGTTCTTTACTTTTTCATTTGTGCTTAACTTTTTTGTTCATTTTTCTACTCTTGTTATGATTATTGGTTTTTATGAAGACATTGTTTAATTTTTTGTCTATTTTTTTATTTGTGTTTGTATATGTTCTTCACTTTCTCATGTGTTTTGTTGCTTTGTTATAGGATTCTAAGAGGAAGGATTTAGATTCTCTTTCGCCAAAAAAGTGAAGAAGGGTTGACCTGCTATTTGTGATGAGGTTTTAAAGTTTTCCTTCTATTATTAGGGGTTTAAATATAACTCAAGTACGATCTGGATCATCAGATTAGGAGTTGAGATCAAAACAAGCAAAATTGATAATGCTAGTTAATCACAGCGCGACACATGGCACACGGAACTTACTGGGCGAATGATAGGGTAACACATGGCATGGGAGACCTGTCAGAGTCAACGGTCACTGAGTCAGCTCCATGGGGAGCAATCGAGTGGCAACACATGGCAATGTTGTTTGACCTATCTTTGAACTCGGATTAAACGTCTTGCTGATACATGACATGCGGTTCGTCCTCCTTACACGCGATGATCTACGATTCGTTGTCTCTTCTTGCATGGCGTCCGCATGGCTTGTCCAGTCAACTCATCTACTTACGTGACAGACGACGTGGTAGCTCCCGATTGGCCCTATATTAAAAATTCATAAAAAACCCCAAAAAATTCAAACATTATATTTTCACTCCTTTTTACTAAAACAAGTAAAATATTAAGTAGAAAAGTACACTAATGACTCTATTTTTATAGAGTCATCAATCACTCTTACCTCTAATAGCAAGAAAAGGTACTTACTCATCTTTATTGATGATTTCAGTCGAAAGACTTTGGTGTTCTTTCTAGCTGAAAAAATATAAACACTCAATTTTTTTCAAATTTTACAAGAGTCTAGTTGAAAATGAAACGGGCGTGTACATAAAGTGCTTTCTTACCGACATGGGTAGGGAGTTCACATCACTAGATTTTTAAAATTCTGCAATGAAAATGGAATTCGTAGGTAGCTGACGACAATATACACACCACAAAAAAATGGTGTTGTAGAAAGAAAAAACAAACCAATCATGAACTTAGTTAGAAGTATGTTATATATCAACAAAAGGATTCTCAAAAGCTTCTGGATTGAAGTAGTAAATTGGACTATTCATGTTCTGAATAGAAGTCAAAAACCTACAGTGAGACATATGACTCCTGAAGAGGCATGGAGTGGATTATTTTAGGGTATTTGGGTGTGTTTCATATGCTCATATCCCAGACAATAAAAGAACCAAGTTAGATGACAAGAATCTACGTTGTAAACTATTTGGAGTCAACGAGGAATCTAAAGCATACAGATTGTATGATCCAATCTCTAAGAAGATCATAGTGAGCAACGAAGTAGTCTTTGACAAAGATAAGAGCTGGGAACTAGGATGAGAACCATAAGGAAGAAACTCTAGATGATCTAGACTGGGGAGAAGATGAACCTCCTATTACAAAAGGACATTCAGATGGCAACAACTCAAAAGACATTGTTGTTCCTAGTGAAACTTCAGTAGAGGGAGTGGAACATAATGACATCTCAGAAGAAAGTTCAAATGGCTCTAATGAAGGAAGAACCACAAAGCCTCCAATATGGATGAGAAATTATGTAAATAGAGAAGGTTTTTTCTCTAAGGAAGATGTAGCTCATTTGGCTATGTTTGTAGATAGTGATCTACTATTGTTCAATGACGTAGTAAAGAGTACCCAATGGAGGAAAATCATAGACTTAGAAATAAAAGCTATTAAAAGGAATGATACTTGGGAATTAACAAACTTACTAAAAAAAGGAAAAAAGATTGGAGTAAAATGGGTTTACAAAACAAAGTTAAACGAGTTAGGGGAAGTTGTTGACAAGTATAAGGTTAGACTAGTTACAAAAGGGTACAGTCACCAGCATGGTTAAGAAGGATATCGGAGATCCTTACACATGTTCAATAAGGTCCTAAGAGAGTGACCTATGACAGCTTAAAGATGTGTGAGTTAATAAGGATGGTTTCAATTTCATGTATAAACTGATTGCTTTTGTAACGCAGCTTAAGAGATGTTGGAATTAGTCTTCAATTTTTAACGTTGATTTAGTCATTTAACACTAATGAGAATAATTCCTATTGTTCAGAGAATCTGTTTTATTTGTTTGTGATCTGTTCCGTAAGTTTCACCACGATGATAGGAGGGTCGACGTGTGCTGTTTAGTGTTCGTGTTTGTAAACATATAAAAACTAATTTAACTTTCATTGAATATATAATTTTCATTATTTTCCAATACAGACTCTACACACAAGGATTTCAATGACATTCTCAATAAATTCTCAATTCATAAGGATTTCAATGACATTCTCAATAAACTCCCAATTCATAAGGCTTTCAATGGCATTTTAATAGAATAATATAAATTTACATTTAAATTGTAATTGATAATTAGTATCAAATTATGATAATTGTATGTAGCTATGTTTGTCATCCATCTTACTTGTTTCTACTACTCAAATTTTTGATATTTTAAAGCATTTTTTATACAGATTGCCAAAAACAACAAAATATTTTTAATTCATTTGAAAGAATAAGCTGTTATAAACGTAGCCATATATCACTTCGGCAGACAAATTGATTCATCGTGCAAAGAAAACCGAGCAATATACAAGCCCATAGAAAAAAGCATAAACAAATTTATTTACTTACAAACTTATAAAAGTATCATTTTGATTCAAATATACGTAAACAAAATGATAAAATTACACTTGCTTATGACCTACAAGAATATAATGGGGAAAATAAAAGTTTTTAACAGTCGGCAACAATTGATTTGTCCATCCAAAGAACAGCAGGTCACATACGGAAGAAAGATTCAGGAGTGATGTCTTCAGCTATCAACAACTCTAAAAATTGTTAACAAGGACAGGAACAGATTGACAATGTCCAAGTACAAGGCCACTGCTGCCCAGATGTATTCGTCATAAGAATACCGTTTGATCAAGTTGTCTGTGTCGTATATAATATACCCACAAAATATGATTGATGCCAAGCAACCGTAGATCATTACAGATATCTTGCCCAGAGGGAATAAAATCTATATGCAGAGATTAAACGGAATAGCCAATTTAGTAACCAGTCATAAACATACCATAAATTATAAATGCAACAATATGTTTATCTAGTAAGGGGAAAAGATTACCTGAATGAAAGCAAAAACCATGAGAACAATCACAGCTCCGAACAAGAACGGACCAAGGAAGTTGAAGTCATGTCCTCTCTTTGCCGCCCAAAATGTGTACAGAGTCAAACTCACCACTACAACAGCAGTTAGAATTACAGATTCCAAGATCACCTTTCCTGCATTCAATAAAATTACCAGTTTCCATTATTAATGGAAAAACAGCAACTTCATTCCAAGTTACACAATTTTAGGAACTAAAAGAAACAGTTCTGCAGAAATTGCTCTTCTGAAACCGAAGAAATAGTTGAAGACAGATGCTACTCAATAAGCATAAAGGTCTGATTTCTCATTAACAGTTAAGAAAAATGGAAGAAATATTACGTGAATTTGGCTCCTGACAATAATCATTTCTTCCTCTCGTTTATCATATTAATTATCAATATCCTAAACTAATTTCGGGACCAATTTCAAGGTTAAAATCACCCAAACCAAATTAAAGAATATACCAAGAAAGGAAAAGAGAAATCTTACCGCTGGTGAAAGCACAAGTCAATCCAACAGCAAATGCCAGGGAAATGGTGAAAATTCCAAGCAGAAGATAGTTCACCGGGTGCTTCTGGTAATAATGATACAACGGGCACAACACTGGCAACAAAACCCACAAAAACATTTAATCAAAAACACATACAGTAAAATAAACGAAAAAAATAAGACTGTCCATCAAAGACTTAAAAACCTACCAATGAAGGGCGTGATGATGAGGACGATGTAGAGAGCCAAACCAGCCCCACTACTCACAAAGAAATGCGAAATCGGACGAACCGTCACAACGACGGCGCCGACGGCTATGGTGGCCAACAACTGAATAGTTATGATCGAGTAAATTTTCCGAATGAAAGACCAACGGAGCTCAGGGCTTTCTAGCATCATAGGATACAGAGGGCTCGATCCAGTCTCCACATCATTTTTCATGTTTGGTCGGTTCCACATCTTCACTCTAACAGGTCAACAGGAGAAAATAACTCAAAACAATAACTGAAATATCAGTCGAAAAAATGAGGGAAAGAGCGAGAATTTACAAGCGAGCCGATGCTTCCTCTAAGGTTTTGGAATGTTTGGAGGGTTGTGTTTAGACAAGAATTTGGGAGATAGACGAAGGGGATAATAAGAGAGGGCTTGTCCGATACGGAGAAACTTCGCGATGCGTCGCGTACACGTGTTAAAGAGAGGCGGTTGCTTGGATGCTTTTTTTTTTTTTTTTGTCACGTGGTGATCTCTCGGGAACAAACGAGGCATACCTGAATAGCTCCAGACGGATCACGATGGTTCCTGTTAGTAAGTTCGCGTTTCTTTTGCTTAACGGGAGGTTCATTCTAGCTTTACGGAAATCAAGGTATAGTTTTAAGATTAACTTTAAAAAATTTCGTTATCAATTTTCAATAATAATATTTTAATTTAACACCCACACCACACATAAGAAATTAGAACGTTAATGTAAAAGTATAATAAAAAAAATTACATTTAAATAATATAATTATTATTGTTAAGATAATATTTTACTAATAATAATTTTATTTAATATTAATGATACTAAGATATAATTAATATTAATAATAAAATTGATATTTTATAAATTTTATTGTATTAATTATAAAAATTATTGTATAAATGTTATTATCTTAATATTATCCTTATAATTTTTATACGAAAACATAATAAAATTATTTTCACAATTAGAGTTGCATTTTAAATTTTTTTTTTTCATATACGTTGGTTTTTTGTATAACATAAAAAACATATTTTTTTCTCATTGCATTACATATATTCTTTTTACATAATGTTAAAAAAATCTATGTCTTTTTAAAAGAAAAATATAAATAAAATCATATAAATAATTAAGTTATATAAAAATTTAACAGCACAATTATTCATATAATTTTATTTTAATCGACTTTAAAAATTATATTTTTTTTTCTTTTATAAAAACATATTAAAAAAAAAATATAAGATAAAATAAAATTTTATATATATTAAAAAATTTATACTATAGAATTAAATCTAATATTATTCTAAAATGATTAAGGAAAATAATAAATAAACTCTCATTTTCAATAACAAAATATAATAACTAATGTAAAAATTTAATTTTATTATTTATAAATTTACTTTATTACTTGTTAAGTTGTATATAATATGAATATAAATGTATACTTGTTAAGTTGTATATAATATGAATATAAATGTATAGACACATTCAAATTTCTTTTATTTAATTTTATTAGAATATTATTACATCTATTAAATTATTATTTTTATATATATAATATATAATTCTATAGTTATCTATAAAAAAACAAATTAAATTGCGATATATCCATATGAACTAACATAGACTAATATTGATGCGATGATTAGATAAAAAAAATTAATATTGTCAATTTTAATGGTAAAAAAAGAAAAAATAAGGACAATCATTACAAAGAAGGATTTTTAACCGACTTAAAAGAAATTTTAAAATCGATTTAAAACAAGATGACTTAAAATTTAAAGTCGGTTCATGGGTAAAATCGATTTTAAATTTTAAGTTGATCCTATGTATCAACCGACTTAAAATTTTAAGTTGATTCTAGGCAAGTCATAGAGGTGCATCCTTTCACGTCCTCTCATACTAGAAAAAGGTCATTTCAATGCTCTAACGCTCACACCAAATTGTCTCACGATGTTCTAAACCCAGTTCACCTACCGCTTTAATGGGCAAACAACCCAACCCTTGGAACATACTATAGCCCCTGGTGGCAAAGAGTCGACATCGAAGTACGAGGATATTTAAGTAATTGTTGTTCTATAAGATCATAATGAAAACGTATTTTTTGTTGTTCTTCTAAATGAATATGGTATTAATATTTTTTATTGGTCGTGATTGGTTTCTAAGATTACTTTTGGCTCTAAGTTTTTTACTAACTAGTCTCGTTAAAACCCCCAAATGATGTACTTTTTGAAACGACCTTCTATAACAAGACATAAAGACTCCTTATTTTATTAAAATTTCATAAACTTAAATTCAAACTAAACTAAATAAGAAATATGAGAAATTAAAAAAAATCAAAATTTAATGAAATATTATACCACAAAGAATAATTAGATAATTCAGACTTTTTACGAAAGTATATACCATACATACAAGATGAATAAGGTGAAAAACATTTTTTTTATTATAAAAAAATAATGATATTATGATAAATAATCATTATTATTATAAATTCTAATAAGATACTCTTATTTCAACTCGGTAGAATACGGGTCTCCAAAACCTGATATCGTAGGTTCAAGTCTTACAGAGTGTGATTTTATTCTTATTATTTGTTAAATAAAAAATTATATTGAAATAATTGAACATTAATTTAAATTTTACCTCTTATAAATTAAAGAAAGTAGAGGTAAATAGAAAAAAAGATATTAATTAATCAAAGATTCAATTTTTTTTATTACCTTTCTTACATATATATATATATATATATATAAAAGATCGAATTGATTCAATTTTCAAAAGAAAAAGAATTATGAATTTTTAACTTTTTTAAGAATCATTTATCTATGGTTGTGAAATATTTGATAAATTAATCTTTTTTATATCTAAAAATTACAATATATCCACTAATATTATTTCTTGGTATAAAAGTCTTAATTTAATATTTAATATTTCTTGTAACTTAAGAAAAATATTAAGATTTTAAAATAACATTCAAATCTAAAATTTCAATATATTCAATATCACTGGCACTTATAAAATACAATAAATAAATAAAAATTAAATATATTAAGCTATTTTCTCTATGTTTTTTTTTTATTTTTTACACGGGGATCTATCTATCTATATATATATATATATATATATATATATATATTATATATATATTCTGTCAGAATGGCACATATACATGCGCCGAGGATAGAGACTTTTCGGCTTCTTCTTCAAGCTGCAACAATGAGAACTAATTAATGAATAAGCTTTCATTTCTCCACTATTTACCACCCAATGGGTTCCAAGAGTAAATTGTTTGTTTCCCTTTTTTTTAATCAATAATGCCAACACTATGTGCGTACATATATAATTAGGTAGTGATTTTATTTTTATAAATTGATATATTAGTTATTTTAAAAAAAATTAATATATTTGAATTATTTTATTGTTATAAATTTAGATGTTTTAATTATTTTTTATCAATTTTATTTTTTAAATTTCTTTAAAAAATTTAAATTAAATTAAATTGAACTATAACAAAGAATAAAATGTCTCAAAAAATAAATAGTGTGAATAAGATGAGATGAAATACCACTATTATCACTAGAGTTGGAAGAAAAATTTCTAAGTGTTAGAGAAATGTCCATCATAATATCCGGAGATTTTCACAAAAAAAAAAGACAAATGTGGTATTAGAAACTAGTTGAAAAGGTACAATATTTACGGGAGAAATATCATTAAGCATGGTAGAATTAGGAGAAGGACTTGTAATATTTTAAATTATCTTAATTTGACCATGTGATTGTAATAGCTTGAAAAAAAAATACTTAGGTGACAAATTTTGAGTATGTAATTAAGAGGGTAAAGTTGAATTTAAAACTAAAGATGACATATCAGTGAACATATAGGAAAATTCATATTCACGATACACTATATGGAGAGAAGCATATAATCTCTTTGTAACTAGAACAAGACGATTATGACCTTTTTTATGTTTAGGATAGCCCAAAAACATGCAGGACACTGATAATAGATTAAGCTTTGAGTTTGATGAGTTTGAGTAAGGTCTTGTGTAAGGAAAACATAAGCACCCAAATAGTTTTAAGAAATTGTAATCTAGTTTCTTGTTATACCATAACTTGTATAAAGATATGTGATCATAGTCTTGTAAGGCATTCTATTGATCAAATATATAGTAGTCTTGAAACTATATGGTCAAAATTCCATAGGCAAGTTAGCTCTAATCATCATTGACAACCTAGTCTCCACCACGTGTCTGTTCTTCCTTTTTACCACTTCATTCTAACATGGCATATATGGGAAGTAATCCTCTTCTTATAACCCATTTGAAACAAGTGAGGTTCTAATTATTTGAATTTTGTGCCTCTATCAGATTATAGTTGCTAAATATTCTTGTTAAATTGTCTTTCAACTAAGGTTTCAAAGTGCAAGAAAATCCAAGCCACTTGATTCTTATTATGTAACAAGAATATCCATTGAAATATGGTATGATCATCAATAAACAAGATGAAATACCTTATTACATTATCAGCTAGATGAAATACCTTACTACATTATCAGTTGTGATAGAAGAGTGGCTGCAAACATCAACATATACAATGTCAAATTCTTGGTTTGATGTGTCATGGGCATGATTAAATGAAAGTCCATGGGATTTTTTCAATTTACAAGCACCACACATATTAGTATCATAGTTAGGAGAACAATATTCATCTATTTCATGTAAAATTTGTCTCAACGCAGTAACATAGGGATGACCTAATCTATTATGCCAAATCATGCCATCTAAAATAGCTTTATTACAATGAATAATAGGAAATTGATGATTCGATGCTATATTATTAGAATTAGAAATATTAGAACTACATATAATTGGATGTTGAGGCTCTAGTGTGGTATTCACTACTAAATTCTTAGGTAGCTAGTGGGAAAACTTTTATAGTTCATTGTCAACTCCTCATGCCAATAGTATCTTCCTTTAGCTCAGGTCCTTCACACGAAAGGAGTTAGGAAAAAAATTCCATCAAAACATGATTATCTATGCACATTTATCTTATAGAAATTAGATTTTTAGCAAGTCGAGACACGTGTAAAAGTTTGTTAAGCTTAAACAACATATTGGCACTAGTTAAATTCCAATAGCCTATGTGAGAAATGAAAGTTGACTTACCATTACCTAGTAGTACACCCTCAGGACCTGAGTATGGTGTAGCCTACACGAGATTATTGTCATTGGAAGTTAGATGATGATTTACACCAGAGTCCATACACCAGTTACCATCTTGATGCATCATGAGTGTTGCTACCATAGCATTGTAGGCTTGAGGATGGTAAGAAGGCCACTGGCTGAACTGACCATATCTAGGCATAAAATAAGGCATGTATTGTCTAAATTCACATGCATTACAACTCATTCCTGAAGCAAACTCATCACTAGGTTGATAAGCTTGATGTGGAAAGTTAAGTTTAGGTGCATTAGGTGAAGGTAAAATCAGGGGAACATTTGATGGAACAAATAATAGTTAAAAGGTGTTGGTTACATAAGACAAATTAGTTTGTGGTCTGTATGAAGGCGTGTATGGTTTATGAGGCATGTTTGGCCGAGGGAAAAATGAAGGTAGAGGCCATTGTGGAAAAGAAATTTTTTTATTGTTTGGATCATTAGCATAAGGTGATGGTATGCATGCCTGAATCTACAGCGCTAGGCACTATGCTCAATTTTCTTGCAAATATGACAAGTTCCTTTGTAACTAGTAAAATCTTGTTACTATTGCGAATAATGTTGATATTGTTATGGTTTGGTTGTGAAGAAATAGAAGGAGTACCATTGTTTTGAAGTTGTATAGATTAGGGGTTTAAGTTAAATGTATAAGCACTTAACTATGAATCTTGTTTCACTATTGAGACTTGTAAAGATCCATAATCACTAAGAAACTTATGGCTATCATTCTGTGATGAACCACTATTATTTTGAGCAAGACTTTCTTGTACCAATTATATATCAATTAAACTCATATGCCTCTCATGTGTTCTCATCATCAAAAAATTTCATCAAAACTTGGCATCTTCTTTTTGTTTGTTATGCTGGTTACAAGGAATAGATAATTGGTTAAGTTCATGCCACTAATTAGGTAGAGCACTTATTCGCACAATGAGATTTGATCTATAATAGTTGACATTAAATTGAATAGCTCTTTAGCCTTTTCAATGTACATATCCATCAACTGATTATCTTTCCTCATAGACTGTAACCTCTATCTAAGTGCCATGAGATTTAAGCTTGAATTATCTTGAAAATTTCTTGACAAGGTTGTCCATTATCCATGGGAACTTAAATTGCCATACAAGAGTTTAAGTTTATTCGGTCTCACTGAATTATAAATCCAAATCATGAATATCTTGTCTGTTCGATACCAAATGTCATACTCAGGATTCCCTTGTAATATTTCAACCAATTTATGTCATCAAAAGCATCTTTAACCAATTTTCTTGATCTACTTCGTAGGAATAGATTCAATGCCTTCACGAAATCCTTGTAGACCATATACAATAGGCACATATTTAATTTGTTCCTTCCATATAAGCAAGTTTGTACCATTCAATTTCACTGAGAAATTAGGATTAATTGGTATGCTTGATAATGGACATGAGATTATTATTAAAATATTACTTATTGTTGTATATGGAGATTTTTCAATAGAATACGTGGAAGCTAACAACTGAGCCATTGCGCTCTGATACCATGAAAAACCTTAAGAATTAAGAGGGAAGCTATGGAAACAAGTAGAAGAAAGGAGGAAGGAGAAGATAAGTTGAAATTAAACACTAAATTCTATGATTTTATGTGAATGTTTACAAGACGAACAATGTATTTATACATGAAAAACTAGCCCATATGCTAGTTGTAACTAATAGAAAAAAGTCTATAACAAACTCTTGAGAGCTGCAATCTTTTATACATGCCTCATGTTAATTACTATGTGATTGTTAACACACTCACACACATTATAAACTAGTCTAGAAACACTAGATTATACCAAAAAAAAAATTCTTCATTATCACATACACTAACACCACAACTTCGTAATCCACCTGGAAGTGTGAGACTATTATTAAAATAGTAGGAATTCGAGTCTTAAACTCTAATAGTCTTCTTGCTTACATTTCTCATCCTAATTTATTAAGTCTTTATCAAAAAATAACAATAATAATTGTTATTTATTTTTTTACCTAATATGAGAAAAATAATTCATTCTTATTTCTTACCACCCATAAAAATTCAAAAACCTTTGGAAAAATTTTGTGGTATTAGCTCAACCTATGTATAATACCATTTGTTTAATAAAAATATGTAATGTAAGAAAAAAAATTAACTTTATATATATTTTTTTTATGAAATCTAATAAAATAATATATTTAACAAATACATGTTTGTAGTTTTTTGATATACATATCTAATAAAATAAATTTTAATTAAAAATATTACTCAAAGTTTTTTAATAAATTTTTTTGATAAAACTTTAATAACATTTTCATAATCTAATATATAACTTTGGATATTAGAGAAGGAAAATTTTATTTAAATTTATTAAAAATTGTTTAAATTTGAAAGAAAAAAAGAGTATTTCTCACTGATTAAAAAATATATTAGTGTAGTATTTATAAGTAGTATAAGACTTATCTTTATTTGAGGTTAATATTTTAAAATTAAATGGTTCATGTCATTTATACACTATAAGTTTTACATGATATCAGAACTTCAATTGATCAATGAGTCAAGAAAAAAATGAATATACTCTATTAAAATATATATATATATAGGCCTTATAAACATAAAGAAAAACAACTGATTTAAATAGAATTAAAACATAATAAAAATAGATTAAAAAAACAAAATATTGAATCAAACGATCAACATTTTGAAGGAATGCTAGTGTACAAAAAACAATATCGCTAGTTGATTAAAAAGATATTAATATAATACTTATAAATAGTATAAGATTTATTTTCATTTAATATTAATCTTTTAAAATCATACCTTATTTTAAAAATATACTACATAAAATTTATAAAATTTATAAATGGGTAGATGATAAAAGGTTATATATTTATTTATTTATTATTTTAAAAAGTAATATTAGAAGTTTTGTTTAGCTTTAGGTTTGATTGTGTGTTTTTGCAATAAATTGAATGGAATAAGGGTAACAAATTAATGCATATATAGAAAGAATAAAGTCAAAAAGCATGATCCATGTCACCATGTGTAATATTGTGAAGGCAAGAGTTTCATAGACAACGCGGTGATAAAAAAAGAAAAAATATGCAAATTTCAATGAATAATTCCTCTTCGTAGAGAGTAATTGTGGTGAGTACACCTAGCATTCCTCTTTCTTGAAATATTTTACAACACTTCAAACTGTTAGGTACAAAAATTTCCACTTCTAGAGAGAGAAAATTCTCTTCAAATATTGTGACTAGTGAGTAAACATAATAGACATCTCATCTGAAGGGTCCACTTGAACTGACTCCCATATATTTGTCCAATACATTCCTGAATGCCTGTAACAAGGAAAGGAAAAAAACAGAACTTCAGCAGATAAAACAGAGCACCTCGTAATTTTATATATGTAGTGGAAAATGAAAATTATTTTCATATTCAATGGTTTAAGAATCTTTTGTGTACTTGTTATGATAGGATACATTAAAATAAAATAAGCAAAAACAGCAATAAAGGGTGGAACCCAAACTAAGCATATGTCTTCTAATTTCTAACTAGTATACCAAATTTAAGCTACACCAAATCTCTATTCAATGAGCATATAAGGGCATGTATCCACTATCCCGAGGCCAAAACATGTGTTCTTCAACAAAAGCACAGCATTACCTGTCTCGCAAATGACTCTTTTCCATTTAGGATTGCATCCATTGCTGCAGACTGATCATCAAAGGCACCATAAAAGGCCTCATAGAACCGGTTCCTGCAATGATGATTAATACATGGAGCCCATTCGTAAAGATTCTTATTCAATGGCTGAAAAAATCTATAAGAGAGAACATGTTAAACTTGAAAGTAGCATTACCGATCTTCTTCAGTGATCTGTCCATCTATCTCATCAAATTTGCGAGTAAGGACTTCTGCTCCAACAGGTGAAAGCAAATGCAGTATTAGAGCCTCCAGTGTTCTTGGGAAATTTTGCTGAAACAAAGATAGTTTTAATTTTAAATTAAATTTCAAATATGAAAAATTTGTAAAGTCAATTCACTAAGTTAAGTGAAGCATTGTAGTGACGAAGTGTTTATCATTACAGGTAACATAGTAAAGGGCCACAGTGAAGCCATCTTTACTGTGGTAATCTGTAGACCTTTTTTTTCCCTTTACTTGTGTCCTTTGAAACTAGGCTTTATATCCATGACTATCCCAATGACTCTTCCAGCCATGACAGAACTAGCAACTAAGAATCATATGGCACACGACATGTTAGTAAAGTGATCTTAAACTGCAACCCAGACTCCAAAAACCACCCATTCCACACCCTTAAGAAAAGATAAAGGAAAATAAATAAGAAATTGCCACGCTACTTCAAAAGTATTTCATGTATCACTTAAAGTTACAGATGCAAGAACTAAATTTATACAACAAAAGAATGTTTAAGCTCACTTTTAGTTGGACATGGAATTTCATAATTAAGTTAAAGATGCATCAAATCATTGTAAATAGAAGGATTCTGAGCTTAACCAAAACAAAAATGTGAATAAGGATGATCACGCAAGATCACACAAATACTCAATTCCCTCAACAATTAAGATGACTAGCTGTTAATGAATACATTGTTTGCCGTAACTGGATTATATCACAAAGATTGAATAAAACTCCTTTCTGAGGTAGACTATTTTATAGCCATAGGCCGATAGCCCCATATTGGATAGAAAGTCAACATTTATAAGAACATTAAGCTTTCATTTTCAGGAAAATAGCATTGCAACAACTCACCGCCATCGCAAGAAGTACTTTATAAAGAGTGCAAGGTTCGATGGTCCAAAGAGATTTAGCAACTGCATCACCTTCCAAGCTGAAAGATTTAGCTATCACAGTTCTCCTGTACTCATCTTTCTCACAAGTAGTAGAATCATCATTTGAGGTGGATATCGAAGGTTGATCGTTATCAGGTACATTAACATGATCATGAACTAATGAAACAAATTTGTGAAGAGACTTGATGGCAGATGGCTCCAATTCATGCAACATATTTTTTAATGCTGGTTCTTTTCTTTCTGAATCCTCTCTCTCACATGAGCTATCCAAATTCCCAATACTATGATCTGGATAGCAATATATCAAAGTCAATCCAGCTTCCAATTTCCAGTTACATTATATGAAGAATAAAATAGTTCAGAACCTGACCAGTTCCTCCCTTATCAACCTTCTTGCAGGTATGACCCTCAATATTCCCTTTCTTAGTAAAAGATACTTTAGGTAGGACTTCATTCTGTCATAACTAAGAATATATTACTATATTTTTATATCTCAATAAAAAATACAATAATAAGGTATTAGACATGAATCAAAATTATTGGAAAAAAAAAATCGTCAAAACAGTTAAATGATCAATAAAATGCACAAACTTAAAAGATTTTTCGCAGAAACTATGATGATAAACTGAAAAAATAGGAATTTAATGTAAAATTGATAATAGTATAATATAGATAACAACACAAAATAGCAAGGTATGCACCATTTCCTTGTCTGTCAATCTTCATTTCAGAATTTGGATTTAATGTGAGACAGCCATGAAAAGAAAAGAACAAATAAACAAGAAGTTAGCATAATACAACAGTGTTAAGTGACTCATTCAACAGAAATTCAATCACAAGAACCTTTTCAGTATACTTCGCAAATAGTATAAATCCATATGCTCTGACATGCTTGACATAAGCCCAGACTGCCACCAAAAGTTGACAGCAATGGTCAAATCATCGCTATCTACTTGGTGGAACCTACAAGAAGAAAAATGTTGATTAAGTTAATTGTATCTCACGAGCACAACGAGCACATATGAAAAAAATGATAAGCAGAAACATGCAACAATGAGAATTGTTATCAATGAAGCATGCCTTGACAGGAGATACAGTATTGAACAATACTAATGAAATACATGAGGTACCACCAAGCAAGCATGACTTACACAAAGTCAAAAGCTCAGAGCATATCACTTAAAGCCAAATGGTCCCCAAAATCTTTTGAATTTAATAATGATGTTATTATAGATGTTCGAATGATGCACATCTTTCACATAAGATAAATAACCAGAATTGGTAAAAGGAGAATTCAGTGTATACACTTAGACTTAAAATCTTACCATCCTTCAGGAATGAAAACTGCATCACCTGCGTGGAGAATAACCTTCTGTGAGAACTCCATTAAGCCTTCTGCTCTTGGATAAAGTGAAATATTCTGGTTTTCTAAAGGGACGGAACTGCCAGAAAGAAGTAATCATATCAAAAAGATCAAACATTAAAGATTGGAATATTGGAGTCTACTGATTATCAGCATTGCTAGCAAAAAAGAACATCTAAATCAACAAATACTTTACAATTGTGTTTTTGAGTCCCAGGGTCGAGATACCTGTGATTGGATGCCTCCCCATAAATAGGCATCAGATACAGCATTGGACTTGCAGAAGGAGGCCACAAGAGCACTGCAGAACACACAAGATTCTCAAACAACTCACCAAAAAATAAAAAATAAAAATAAGCAAGCAAACAAACTTTAAAAAAAAAAAGCCTCCACCACCAAAAGCTGTTATGAAATTATTGAATTTAGAGTAAACTTAAAAAATCAAACTATGAAAAACAACTAAAAATAAATCATCTTTTGATCTCCTCCTATTCTTAAATCAAAAGAGATCATGCATATCAATACCAGTTGTCAATACCATAAATATAATTTCTGCATAGAATAAGATATAAATGCTTCCAATAACCTTGTTTACAGCCAGAAACCACACATAGGAGATTATGGTGTGGATCGTAGTGTGTACTTGATCTAGATTGGGCATTGTTCATCCAAAGGTTGGTAGAAACTAAAACTTTTCCCTCTAGAAATGTAGGCTACAGAAATCAACTGCTTCCCGTAAGGAAAAAAAGACTTGATACCGGCAAGTACCAGTACAGATAGGTATACAAACCGTTTGAATATCTTCCATCAAAGTTACCAACTGGACCCTCTCTTCATTCTCAATATTCATAATGGGTATCTGAACCATAGATTGTCAAATTAAATTTAAACAAACGGATTAGATATCAAACAAATACTGAAAAGTCTCAAAAGCAATAATGGTGAGAAAAATATATCCATCATCTTCACGACCTCAAAATTATAACCTGCGCTAAATAGATTTGTTCAGGAGCAGCAGCATCAGGCAAACTTCCATGAAATGATTCGCGACTATCATAGCAACCGTCTGTATTTTCCATCCTTTGCTTACAGAAATTAATGAAGGCAGAAAATGGCAGTGGTACCTTAAAATGTAAGAAAAGCAGTTAAATCTAATGTGAGCAAAGAGAACAACCCATTGGAAGCTCCATAACTACAGATAAATAATAAAGAAATACCCTTTCATGACTTCTGAGATCACCATAGAAAACCGGAGCCGTTCTAGACAGCATACCCTCCACAACAGATGACCCCACGCGTTCCTAAGTTCCAATTTACTAATATTAAGAGCATTTACTCGTGCACTTTCCATAACGTTCAATCTAACAATAGAGAATACTAATTTGAATATAAATTCATCTACCGAAATGATCTATAATTACAAACAAGAAGACAAACCTGCATGTAATCGAGACCACCGTTGGATGGATTCCACTTAGATATAGCTTCCCAGTGATCAATGCATTCACTGAAAACCTTTATTTAGGGCAAAAGAGAAGTGAAAATAAGTGTCGCTGAAATTTAATCAAAAGAGAACAAAATTTGCTTTTGAGAAAGATAAGCTTACAGCAGGAATGTTTGCGGATTCAATCAAATACTCTAAGTCTCTGGCCGATGGAAATCCTTTGAATCTTTGAATTCGCAGAGAATCCTCCATTACTTCTGGTGCTCCACAGTCTCGCAACCCCCTTATGGACCGCCAGAAGAAAATATCAAAAATATTTTATATTTAATGATTGATGTAATTTTTAAATATTTATGTGTGACATAATGATTGATGTCAAAAATAAATAACTATTTGTTTACTGTACTTTTTAAGTTATTCTTTATAAATTTTTTAAATTTTGTTTATTTAAAACCGGAGATATAATGTAGATTTTAAATGACTCATTTCTAGATATAAATCAAATAACTAATATATCAAAATAGAGTCGTAATTAATTCTAATAAAACAACTACCTCCTTTTATCATAGATTATGATTAAAAAAATTAAAATTTTGAAGATAATTATAACAATTTTTTATTTCTTTTATTTTATTTTATTATAATCTCTAAATTAAATAACATAATTAGTATTAATCAATAATACTCTCAAGAAATAATGGTGAGACAAAACTTCCTTAAAAACTATTATCCTAAACAAAACAACGTTCTCAAGAAAGACTAGTGGTACAAAGGTTTCTAAGAATTAATCTACTGGACATAACTTATTTAGATCTTTACTTTTCATGTTATTAAAATCTAAGTTAATTAAGTTAATAAATTAAGTTAAGTGAAAATATAAATTATTTAAGTTATTAAATTAAATTTAAGTAAAAATTTAAATTAATTAAATTAATAAATTAGTTTAAGTTAAAATATAAGTTAATTAAGTTAAGTAAAAATTTAAGTTAATTAAGTTAATAAATTAAGTTTTTTTTACATTAAAATTAAAATTAAAGTTAAAAGTTAAGAATTAATTAATTATTTTTTTAATTATTTTTAAAAAAATTAATTTTTAATTTTATTTTTATTTTTGAAAAGAAAATAATTAAATAAAATAAAGTTTAAATTTTCTTTTTTAAAATTTTAAATTTTTTTTGAACCCCAAATAAATAAATAAAAATTACAATAATTTATGACACAAATTTTTTCAAAATTTTGATAAATAATTTAAAAATGTTATTTCTTTTCAAACAATGGCGCCAAAAAACTTGATGAACAAGATCGGAAATACCGATCTTGCAAATAGTTTAGTTTTATATTTGTAAAATTCTCACAAATGCACGAATCATTTTATAGAAAATAATAAATATACTCTTAAGGGCGATCTAAGAAATGAATATATGTGATTTTTAATTTATTATTAAACTTTTAATAACGAAATTAAATTATAAACATTCTGTCATAATATTTTGATTTTTGTGTTTCCTAATCTAATAACATAAAAAAATAAACATATATATGGATTCAATAAATAATTATGTAAACGTTTATCATTCATAACAGTGGAATATTTATAGATATAATAATTAAATTAATTATATTTGCTCATATTATTTAGATTATTAAATATATAAATTTATATTTATTGATTTTCTCTTTTTATATGAATATCACCTTTGGTGGGGTTAGATATTATTTGTTAATTAAAAAAATCAATTAACACTTATGGGTGGGGTCGATAATTAATTTTATTAATTTATTTTTTAAAAGAAATTGAAAATGAACCATTTAAATGACACATTTTGGTGGGGTTAGATATTTTAAATTTTATTTAAGTTGTCCAAATTAAACCTAAGAATTTAATTATCCGAGTACTAACTTTCAAGTTTTAAAACCATTATTAAAAATATGTTGTCAATATATTTTCGAATAATAGTTCTTATAAAAACTTTTGAAATACAGTTTCTCTCTAACTATCGAAAAATTGTAGCAAAAAATAAAACAACACTACTCTAAATCAAACCGGACAATTAAACCTTAAAATATAATTTTCATATTTAAGTTTGTAATAAAAAATAATATATTTCTCTCTAACATCCTTAATATAAAATCTTGAATAAAAACAAAATCAATTTATTTTATATAGATGTTTTACCTATTTAATATTTCGCAATCATAACAACGTTATTATTATATCATATTTACAAAGAGTCAGTCGTATTAAATTTAATCACATACAAATTAAACGTAATATATAAGAATAAAACATTAAAAAAAATAATTATAAAGAATTCATTTTAAAATTATACCTCAAAAGAATCCTTACAGAACTTTGATATTAATTATGTTTTTGGAAAACTTTCAAACGAATTTTCATTTTTGTTTATTGAATCAAAAACTAACAATCTATAAAAAACATGGTTAGTTTTCTCAAAAAGAGAATAACTTTAAAACTAAAAAAAGAAAACTTTATAGAGAGAGAAAGAGATGAGAAAATTGTGTGTTTTTTATAATGGGAGAGAGGATTCTTTTATAAATGAAGAAAAGGTCAAAAAAAGCTGAGAAAATATTTCAAAAATTGATTTTGGAAGCGATTGGACAAGCTGACACTCGTGTGAGGTGCGAGAATTGCAACAGACGAGCATTTGATGCTCGAGAGACACTACACATGTGTGTGTTGGTGCGCGCAAAAATCGACGCGGTGTGTGCTAGTTGTGCGTGGGCATACGCATGAGACTTTGGCGTGAATAGGCGGTTGCACGCAGAATTTTGGCCTTTTTGACCTATTTTGTCCAATTTTTTTTTTTTTACTTTTCTCATTTTTCTCTCAACATATTTGTGATGATTAGTCTCTAGTATTTTTCTTCGAGTCTTTAAATTATTTTTGAACGAAAATACCTGAAAAATAATGAAGATAGAAAAATTGGACAAAATAAGTCAAAAATTATAGTCTAGTGAACGAACTGGAGAGATATTGGCTGGACTCTCCCCACTTAGACTCTTCTAGTGGAGAGCGAACTGCACTGGTCAAAAATTCCATTTTTTGGAATGAATTCCTTAAATGACATCTACATTGCCATGAAGCGAACTGAAGCCTTTCTTCCCCAAATGGCAAATGCAATGTTTCCTCGTCAAGCTCTCCAATAGGTATGTCATTGATGGCATTAATTAGTAGTCCAGCCATGCCCATATTATAAGAGGGTTAGAAGATATTGGAATTCGTTCTTTAAGTGTGTTCCCAAAAGCTTATGCATGAACCTAAGGTGGTAGGATGAATCCCAAAAATGATCTTAATACCATTACGAGGTGGTTGGATGAATCCCAAAAACAGAACAAGTTTCAAGGAAAATCCAGCTTCAGTCCATTGCTGTTTCTACTATAATGTGGCCAAGTTGTGTAACCAGACAATCCTAATACCATTGCAAGGTGGTAGGATGAATCCCAAAAATAGAACAAGATTAAAGGAAAATCCAGCTTCAGTCCAATGTTATTTGCTACTATAATGTGGCCAAGTCGTGTAACTAGACCAATAGCCCCAGCTGCAAACCACCCAGACACTACTGCTATCTATGGTAGTGGGGTCCATTTCGGAACTACAACAGCCATAGGTCTATGAAAAAAGTCCTAATACTACTGCTCATATGGGCAGCAAGCCAAGGTATTAGACACCCCCACAAACTGTGCTATCTTGAAATTAAATGTAGCAGTTGTAGCAAACTTTTTAGAAAATAAATTGGGTGCTGGTTGTATATTGCGAAGTGATGATGGAGTAGTTTTTCTCTCAACGGCTGTTCCAATGTTAGGTTTTTTGATTCCTATATGGCTCTATTGCAGGCCATGTCTATAAGTGTAGTTTATGCGATGGTGGCTGGTTTTTTTATCTTAGATTGGAGTGGTAAAGTGCTTGGCCAGCTGATAAAACTAAATGTGAGGAAGCAAAGCTCGACAAATGGGTTCATATCTGTAGGAAAGAATTGGAGAAGATACTAAGAGGGAGTTTATAGAGTCACATACCTAGAATGTGTTGTAGGGTGTACAATAACCTAGAAGCTAGTGATCTTACCATGATGATGCTTAAACTTAAACTTTGTTATGAACAAGACACTGTGGATCTAAATTCTTTGTTATAAATTCCATCAATTCTCGAGTGTGGTGATTCAAGCCATATGTTTCTCACACCAAGCTTCTTCCCAGGTACATCTCCATAACAAAATCCAAGGGTTAAAGAGCCAGCATGGTGCAACTACGACATACAGTCTTGAAAAGTATCCCATATTGATATGCATCAATGGAATATATATATAAGAGTTGAACTAGGAGGACAACTTGGTTACAATATAAACGTACTTGCCTGCTCTACCAAAAGCTGGATGAAAACCCTCAAACTACTTCAACAATTGATTGTCCCAGCCGTTCATCGCCTCTGTCACGACATCACCTTGATTCCAAATGTAATACGACCTGAATGGGTGTAACATCTGACTCCCCCAAGATAAAGGAAAAGCCAATTTGTTTCATTGTAGCAATTGAAACAAGCTCTGCTTTCAGTTTCTGCTAACAGTATGTATGATTATCAGTACACTTGGGAGGCAGTTTCAGAATCAAGTAGAGAAATTCTAAGAGCTGGTTTTGATTTTTCTCAAGATCTTCTATCAGATGATGACTTCCATGAAGTACTACACATCAGAGATGTCATGACCTGTACAACCTTGTCATAGCGCTACAATTCACACCTGAAAATAATCCAAATGGATCAGAACAAGCATTTTCTATGAGTGATGAACCTGACGAAGTTGATACTACTATTGGTGGAATTGCAAAGGGAGTGGAAGTAGTTTTGTAGAGTCGTAACATTATTGAACAATGTTATAAATTAGCACTTACGGAAGCAAAGATTGAGTCCAATTTTATTGAACAAATATATAATAATGGGTAACGGCAAAAATAATAAACAATAAATGGCACACAATGATTTAAGTGGTTCAACTTTTCAATGTGAAAAGTCTACTCCACTGACGACGGTACACCGAGAAAAATCCACTAATAATCAAACAGAGATACAAACACCAATTTAAAGAGAGCTTCACAAATTACACCAAGATCCAAAATATATCCAAAAATTTACTGCACAAAATCAGCAATCAAACCCAACAAATAAATCCTAAATTTTAGATATTATCAAACAAGAGAGAGCATGGATGTGGCGAAGCTGCGCTGCTCACTTGTGAAGGAAAACGCCGCACCTTGTTGAGTCACTAGTCAAGCTTATGGGCGATAGCGGTCTGCAAATCGAAGCAGTTAAGGAAGTCGAAGAGGGCCAACTCTACTGGTGATTCAGAAATGAATGAAAACATGTGGCTGTTCTCGCTGCTCTCTTCTCCTTCAATTATTCCTCTGCTTTTGGCTTCAAATTTTCAATAGCAGCTCACTTATTCTCCAGCAGCTTCTCTAATAGCTCTCTCAAATAGCTGCTGGCTGTTTTCTTTTTCTTTTTCTTTTGTTGCAACTCTCGCAACTTCTTCACGCACAGTTCTACAATTTTCTCTTTTCTGCGGCTGCTCTAATACTTCACGTAGCAAGAGAAACAATATCTATTAGTTAAAAGAAGTAAGGGTTTTTAATATAGGTTTGGGCCAAATATTTGTTTTTGGGTTTGGGCCAAACAAATAACAAATCTCCACCTTGGCTCAAAACAAAAAATAAATTCTTCAAATGAAATTCTTTGGATTACCAAATAGTCATCGTCTAAAGCCCCGAAGGGTGATCATCTTTTGCAAATACCAATCAAGTCCAAACAATGCTTGAACTTGTTAAATAGAACTGGTTTGGTTAACATATCTACTGGATTCTTTGTAGTGACTATCTTATTGACAATAATAGCACCCTGAGAGACAATGTCACAAACAAAGTGATATCTGACATCAATGTGTTTGGTTCTTTCATGATACATAGTATTCTTGGTCAAGTGTATAACACTCTAACTATCACAAAATACAACAAAAGTATCCTTTTGTAAACCCAAATCACAAACCAAACCTCTAAGCCAAATGGCTTCTTTCACTGCTTCTGCTGCTGCCATATATTCTGCTTCCGTCGTAGACAAAGCAACTGTAGACTGTAAAGTAGCCTTCCAACTAATGGCATAATGAGAAAGAGTAAAGACATAACTTGTTAGAGATCTTCTTATATCCATATCACCAGCATAATCGGAGTCCACATAACCAATAACACTGCAACTAGTATTAGAACTCTCATCATATACCAAACCAAAATTAGATGTACCTCTCAAATACCGAAGTATTCATTTCACTGCTTGCCAATGACCCTTACCAGGATTACCCATATATCTACTGACAACACTAACTGCATGTGAAATGTTTGGATGAGTACAAACCATAGCGTATATCAAACTACCAACAGCACTAGCATATGGAACCTGACACATGTATTGCTCTTCTTCTTCTGATTGTGGTGACAAATCCAAAGAAAGCCTGAAATGCGTAGCTAACGGCATACTCACAGGTTTAGAATCTTTCATGCCAAAGCGTTCAAGAACTTTTTCAATATAACTTTTCTGAGTCAAATAAAGCTTGCCCGCTTGTCTATCCCTGTAAATTTTCTTTGCTGCACCCAAATCTTTCATCTCAAAATCACCATTAAATTGAGACTTTAATTTCTGAATCTCAGACTTATTCTTAGAAGCAATAAGCATGTCATCAATATAAAGAAAAAAATAAATGGATGAACCATCATGAAATCTTTTATAATAAACACAACTATCATAATCACTCCTAGAGTAACCATGATCAATCATAAAAGAATCAAAACGTTTATACCATTGCCTTGGAGATTGCTTCAGCCCATATAAAGACTTTTTCAATAAACAAACATGATCTTCCTTACCTAGAACAACAAACCCTTCTGGTTGATGCATATATATTTGTTCTTCAAGCTCACCATGTAAGAAGGTTGTCTTGACATCAAGCTATTCTAATTCCATGTCAAACAATGCAACTATAGCAAGCAACACACGAATAGAGCTATGTTTCACAACAGGTGAAAATACTTCATTGAAGTCAATACCTTTCTTCTGACAATAGCCTTTTGCAACAACGCGTGCCTTGAACCTAGTTGCTTCAACCTCAGGTATACCTTCCTTTTTCTTAAAACCTATATTTCCAACAATCTTCTGGCCCTTAGGCGGTTTCACCAATTCCCAAGTATGATTCTTATAAAGTGATTCAATCTCTTCATTCATAGTAACCAGCCACTGAACAAAATCATCACAAGTGACATCTTTATGATAACTAGAAGGTTCATACACCTCAATAGACTCTGCCACAGATAATGCAAAAGAAACTAAGTCTACATCTGTGTATCTCTGAGGGCGACGAATCTCTCTTATTCCTTTACCCTTAGCGATACTATATGGTTACTCATGTTGCTCTTCTACTACATCATGAGCAGAATCATCTATCTCATCCACAGATGGCTGATCTGAAGTGCCCTCTTGCATTTGACTAGGAGCTCCACTCTCAAGCTCCACCTGCTTACTAACACTGTGGTCTTTATCTGCAACAATAGACTCTTTTTTCTTTTGCAACATAGAAAAATCATCAAACTTAACATCTCTACTAATCAAAAATTTAGGTGACTTGGGTTCAACACACCATAATCTATAACCCTTCACCCTAGAAGGATACAAAAAAAATATGCATTTCAATGCCCTATGCTCAAGTTTACCATCATTAACATGAGCATAAGCAGGACAACCAAAAACTTCCAAATCAGAATAATTAGCAGGAGTACCAAAGAATATCTCAAATGGAGTCTTCAACTCAATTGCAGTTGATGGAGACCGATTCACCAAATAGAAAACATGGTTACAAGCTTCAGCCCAAAAGGATTTATCCAAGTCAGCTTGAAAGAGCATACAACGAGCTCTTTCTAAGAGAGTCCTATTCATACGTTCTGCTACTCCATTTTGCTGTGGTGTATGACTCACAGTACGGTGTCTCACTACAAGCCTTGAATTTCATAAATTTTGAGAACGTATCATTCTTATTCTTCAGAAAATACACCCAAACATGACGAGAGAAGTCATCAATAAAAGTTAACATATACCGGGCACCACCCTTAGACACAACACGAGAAGGACCCAAAAGATCTGAATGAATATAATCAACAATACCTTTCGTTTTATGAATGGATGTACTGAACTTAACCCTACGATGCTTTCCATAAATACAATGCTCACAAAAATCAAGTTTCCCAGTTTTCTGACCACAAAGCAAATCCCGTTTGCTCAAAATAGACATCCCTGCCTCACTCATATGCCCAAGCCGCATATGCCATAATCGAGTAGTGTATGAATCTTGATCTGATGAGGACGAAACTGAAACACTACCAATAACAGTGCTACCCTGAAGCATATAGAGACCACGTGACAATTACCCTTTAATAACAACGAGAGCACCCTTACTAACTTTTAAAACTCCACCTTCAGCTACATACTTGTAGCCTTGTGAATCAAGAGTACCCAAAGATATCAAATTCTTTTTCAAATCTGGAACATGGCGAACATCTTTCAAAGTCCTAACAATACCATCATGCATATTAATTCGGACAGTACCAATACCAATAACCTTGCAGGACATATTGTTTCCCATCAAGACAACACCCTCATCAATAGACTGATAAGAAGTAAACCAATCTCTACTGGGGCACATATGGTAAGTACAACCCGAATCAAGAATCCAAACATCTCCAAAAGAACCAATAGATACTGATAGAACATTTTCACCATCGGAACCAAAACTATCTGCAACACCAGTAACATCATTAGTACCAGAAGACGTTGTGGCAGATTTTCCTTTACCTTTGAATTTCGGTAAATTTATTTTCCAGTGCCCTTCCTAACGACAATAATTGCATTTATCTTTTCTTTTTCTAGATTTAGATCTATACTTACCTCTATTATTACTTGTGCCTTTTTCTTGATTTCTACCTCTGATAAATAAACCACTACTATTATCATTACTGCTTGTAGACACATTTTTCTTCAACTCTCTAGAATTCAAAGTTGCTTTGACATCTTCCAAATAAATAGTGTCTCGCCCATATAACATGGTATCAAAAAAATGTTCAAATGAATGAGGTAATGAACATAATAGAACTAAGGCTTAATCCTTATCATCAATCTTAACACCACCATTTTTCAGATCACGAATAATTTTAGTAAATTTATCAAGATGATCGTGCAAAGGTGTACCTTCTAACATTCTGAATGTATACAAACGCTGCTTCAAATATAACTGACTGGTCAAAGACTTAGTCATATACAAATTCTCCAATTTAAGCCATAACCCACAGGAGATTCCTCATCACCAACCTCGCGTAATATCTCATCAGACAAGGATAACTGAACTGAACTGAGAGCATTTTCCATTAATGCATCTTTTTCTTCATCAGTCAATTGTTCTAGAAATTTATCCTTGCCTTCAAGTGTCTTAACGAGCCCCGCATCTTCATACGCCAAAGACTGAAATCATTTCTACCATTGAATTTCTCAATTTCATATTTTGTCGCCATGACAAAAAACCCAATATTAAATCAACAGAAGAACAACCCAAAAAATATGAAACCAATCAGATAACCAGAAGCTCAAAATAAATCCAAAAGAGCAAACTTGATAAGTTCTAATAAATAACATAATAACCCAACAGCTCTGATACCAATTTGTTATAAATTAGCACTTGTAGAAGCGAAGATTGGGTCCAATTTTATTGCACAAATATACAATAATGGGTAACGACAAAAATAATAAACAATAAATGGCACACAATGATTTAAGTGGTTCAACTTTTCAATGTGAAAAGTCTACTCCACTGACGACGGCACACCGAGGAAAATCCACTAATAATCAAACGGAGATACAAACACCAATTTCTAGAGAGCTTCACAAATTACACCAAGATCCAAAATATATCCAAAAACTTACTGCACATAATCAACAATCAAACCCAACAAATAAATCCTAAATTTTAGATATTACCGAACAAGAGAGAGCGTGGAGGTGGCGAAGCTACGCTGTCCACTTTTGAAGGCAAAAGATGGCACTGCTGGAGTCACTAGGCTGAAGCTTATAACTGATAAGTAGATGCAAATTGAAACAGATTAAGGAAGTTGAAGAAGGTCAACTCTGCTGGTGATTCAGAAATGAATGAAAATAGGTGGTTGTTCTCGCTACTCTCTTCTCCTTCAATTATTCCTCTATTTTCGGCTTCAAATTTTTCAGTGGCAGCTCACTTCTTCTCCAACAGCTTCTTTAATAGCTCTCTCAAATAGCTGCTGGCTATTTTTTTTTTTTTGCTTTTTCTTTTGCTGCAACTCTCGCAGCTTCTTCAGGCACAGTTCTGCAGTTTTCTCTTTTCTACGGCTGCTCTAATACTTCACGTAGCAAGAGAAACAATATATATTAGTTAAAAAAAGTAAGGGTTTTTAATATGGGTTTGGGCCAAACAAATAAAAACAAGAAATAAGAGACTTGAAACAAGAGATCCAAGGACTAAGATATTATGAGCATAGACTCTTAACTGAGCTTAATCGTAAAGTGAACCACCTTGTGAACTATAGTGTCCAGCTCGAGGAAAGGAAAGTGCCAAATATATTCTTCTTTGATTAGAGCATAAAACTACTCAAGAAGTGCCAAAGATTGGCTCTAATGCGGGCCATCTTTATAAGTGTAGTTTATGCGATGGTGACTGGTTTTTGAAAAATAGTGATTAAAGTAGAATCACGTACTGTTCTCAACTTTATCAAAGTAGAAAAGGATTGTTATGTTACAGAAGAAGAGACACCAGTAGCTATAATTTGTCATCTTATTTCTATTATTTTGTACAAAAAATATGAACCCTTTTAAATCTGGGATTGGTACCCCTTGATCAAAGGCATGGCAACAATACCGGACAGTTACATGGCCTAAGATCTTGGTAGATGCCTTAGAGTTATGTTGTGGGCAACCTTGTCTCCCAGTTGGCCAATCAGACATTCTTAGATCAAGTATAGTAAAGATATACGGCCTCAAATGATCATTACATTTGAAGGGTTGGTTTGATCGGAGTTGACACAAATGGTAATATATCAAATAAGAGTTTTCATCTAGAGAACCCTCATGGTGGTTGCATCGCCATAATTATGAGGACTAGGTTTCAAACAAGTTAAGGAAAGCTTATGCACTTTCATATAAAGCATGCATGCATGCATTAAGTTTCTATATATTTATCAATTTCTACTCAAATTATGATTAAAAACATCTTAAGAACTAAAAAAAATTCCCAAAAAATTAAAAAAACATAGTAAAAACTAACGTAGAGAATGAAATTTCCTCCCCCAAACTTAAATTGTACATTGTCTCTAATGTGCATATTTAAATATGAAAAAGTAAAAGGAAAGAAAATTCTCTTAGTTTGGCACACTACATTTGTTGTTGAATGCACATTCTTGTTGGCTATTGCTCTTTACATTTATTCACCTATAAAACAAAAACAATGAAATTATAAGTAAAATAATATTGAGTTGTCTCCCAACCAGCCTCACGTTTAACGTCATTGATTAGACGATCATATCAAGTCCTAAGGTACATCTCTTTATGTCCATTTACCTTTAAGTTTGCACGGAAACAATTTGAGTCTTGATTTGTTCAATGATACATTTTGCTCTGGTTCACAAACACAATGCTCAATTCTCCTCTCATGTCATATTTTTGTTTTCTTTTTAAATTTTTTGACATTATTATAAACACTCCACTGTAACTCATCCAATTTATATATTTCTTGCATCTTTTCACATCTTTATTAGATTCTTTCACTTTTAGATGAGAGGGTAAAAGTGTGAGGTCTAAACTTACTGGTCCTTCAATTGATGGTTTGAGCTTAGTTCCTATCTCAAAAAATTTCATAATCGCCTTTGATACACACATGAGAGGTGCATCCTTCAAAAAGTTCACACAGTTTACAATATCAACCTTCGATTCCATACTTTTAAAGTTAAAACAGGTTGAGTTATTTTCTAGTGAGCTTATGTTCTTGTTCATAGCATCATTTGTAATAGTCTTAAGTGTAGGCAACTCAATAGATTCTTTTAAGTTATCCCTACATTCAGTAACATTTATCCTTAAACATTCATTAGCACTATCGATGTTAGGGGGTTCAGATACTTTAAAAACTTTAAACATTACTTGTTCATCTTGCACTCACATTGTAAGTTCACCTTTTTGTACCTCAATGAGTGCTCTTCTAATTGCTAAGAATGGAGGACCAAGTATGATAGGAATGTCACGGTCCTCTTCCATATCTAGCACAATGAAGTCTTCCAAAAAGATGATTTTTTCTACTTTTACTAGCACATCTTCTACCACACCCCAAAGTCTCCTAATTGATATATCTGTCATTTGTAATGTTACTAAAGTGGGTTTAGCTTTATCAACCTCTAATCTTTTGAAGATTGATAATAGCATAAGGTTAATGCTAGAACCTAAGTCACATAGTGCTTTCTCAAAACAGATGTTCCCAATAATGCAAGAGATGTCAAAACTACCTGGATCTTTCAATTTTTGTGCTAGTTTTTTATCAAGGATGGCACTACAACCTTCAGTCAAGGTTATTGTTTCATTATCTCTAAGCCTCCTTTTATTTGATAGTATATTCTTTATGAATTTGGCATAAGACGACATTTGTTCAAATGTCTCTACAAATGGTATGTTTATATGTAGCTTCTTGAAGACATCCAAAAATTTTGAAAATTGTGTACCTGACTTTTGTTTTTGTAGTCTTTGAGGGAAAGAAATAGTGCGTTTATAAAAGTTGTTTTCTGTGGTTGAATTATTTCATTATCAATGCTCTCTTTATCCACTAGCTCCCACAATCCTTGTTAATTTCATGTTTCTCCTCATCCTTTTTTGTCTTATGTTCTTGTTCTAAAGTTTTACCACTCCTCAAGGCTATGGCGTTGCACTGGTCCTTACATTCTCTTCGTAGGTTTACAATTGTGTCACTTTGAAGGTTACCTTGAGGCCTTTGACTTATAGCCTGAGTAAGTTGTCCCATTTGGTTCTCCAAATTTTGAATTGAAGCCTCTTAAGTGGACACTTTGGTATTTACTGATTGGATGAAGTCTTTCATCATCCCCATTAAAAAATTTGTATTGTCCTTAGTATGTGGCTTCTTCTTGTGGGTTTGTGATTATTGAAAACCAGGTGGTGGAAATGATTGATTGTTGAATTGATTATCATATTGATTATTGTTATTCCAAGAGAAATTTGGATGTTGTCTCCATTCTGGTTTTTATGTGTTCGAGTATGGATTATTGTTTTGATTCACATTACTCACATAATATGCAGATTCAAGATTATTTAGACAATTATCAAACAAATGAGCTCTTCTACAAAACACATTTGATACTCCTGAATTTTGGATCTGGTTTATACTCATTGGTGAGTTTTAAGTCTTCAAAAGATTAATCAAAGATGACACTTGAGCAATAAGTACTGTGATATCATTTATCTCATGCACTCAGGCTACTCTTCTTATGGTTGTCATTCTGTCCATTAGTCATATTTAATTATTGCTAACCATTTTCTCAAGTAAATCATAAGCTTGATTGTAAGATTTGGCTAGCAAAGCTCCATTAGCACATGCATCAACAATAGTTCTTGTTTGAGCATTGAGATCATAGTAAAAAGTCTTTATTTGAATCTAAGAAGGAATATAATGATGAGGATACTTTCTTAACAATTCTTTGAATCTTTTCCATGCTTCATATAAATATTCTCCTTCGTATTGTTGATAGGAAGTAATGTCATTCCTAAGCTTGACATTCTTTGTTGATGGGAGGTATTTCATCAAGAATTTCTCCACCAAACCATTCCAAGTTGTAACGGATTCCGGTGGCAAAGAGTTTAACCAAGCTCGAGTACGGTTTAGCAAAGAGTAAGGGAACAATCTAAGCCTAACTGTCTCTTTTGTCACACCATTAAACTTGAATGAATCTTCAACTTCAATTAACAATCTGAGATGCATATGAGGATCCTCTGCTGGTAATCCGCTAAATTGTTCAACTATTTGTAGCATTTGAAACATCATTGGTTTTAATTCAAACTGATTAGCTTGAATGTTTGCCTTGCAATACTTGTATTTAGCACTTTCAAAGTATGTATTGCATATTCATTCAAAGCTCTATCTCTATCATCCATAAAAAATATTTGATTATTAAAGTTTAGCTCATTATTGTTTATGTCTAATGGATTAACCATTTTTTTTTCTCTTGAAACTTGTTGTTTCTTTATTGACCTCAAAGTATACTCAATTTTAATATCAAAAGGTAATATTTCTCACTTAAGAACTCTACTCATACAAAAGACTCAACTATGTTTCTACAATATTAAAAGAAATATCTAAATAAAAACTAAATAAATTAATTAAAATTTTGAAAAAATAAATAAAATAAATTAACTAAAATAAATAAAAAAATAAGTAAATTAAAAATAAAATTAAAGTAAATAAAAATAACTAAAATAAAAATAATAAAAAAAAATTATTAATTTATAATATTTATAATTCCCGACAACGACATCAAAAACTTGATCTCCACACAAATTGTGTATGTAATGAATACGCAAGTATAAGTATCGCAACAAATAATATAATGATAAGAAAATATCGTTCTCACGAAGATTATTTTATTAGAAACTAATTTTTAAAACTAAAAGAATAAATATTAGTTTTTTGTGTGTTTTTATATTTCAAGGAAACAAAATTAAAACAACTAAAAGTAAATAGCAATAATTAATTAACTTATATTTGGTAACTAAAAAGATATATGATAAAATATTTAGGAATACTTAATACCCAATTTTCTAAATATGTGAATCGCTAAATCCCCATAATATAATTATCAATTAATTACATGATCAATTGAATCTAACCTAGCATGTATTCCTCTCTCAAGTAAATTACACATCATATATCAATTAATTTAATCACACTCTCATACCAATTAAATTGCATACTACTCATTAAGTTTATTAATTATGGATAAAAAATGTAATAATCATACATCTTTGCCTAAAAACTATGCATATTATTTAATCAAGACAAACAATTAAATAATTCTCTAAAATCTATTTAACAGTCTCTATAGATAAATTATTGGACAAACAATTAATATCACAAAAATCAGATTAAATAATATAATTATAATTGGGGTAAAATATTAGATCATTACATGGTAAAGATTGTGTTCATAAGATTCCTAGATTAATAAACTAACTACACATAATTGTGTTCATAAAACTCATATTTTTCATAAAAAAAGACATAAAATTTGATAAAGAAAAAAATAGAAGAAGAAATACAATCAATCTCTTGAATTGTAATGCTAATTTTCACTTGAATCTCTACCAAAATTGTATCTCATTTTGAATTTTTCTATATTTTAATCTCTTTCTAACTCCAAAAACTAACCAAAATTATGCTAATGATGGCTCATTAGGATTTATGAGGTGATTAGGGGCTTAAATATAGTTGAGGTGTAATTTGAACCATCAGATCAATTTCAGATTAAGGGTTGAGATCAAAACAAGCAAAACTAATAGTACCAGCCAATCACAGCACGACACATGACACACAGAATTTACTAGGTGAATCAAAGCGCGACGCGTGACAGGGGAAGCTGGTTTGAGTCAACGCATGTTGAGTCATCACCACGTGACACGACATGATTTGCAGTAACGGATGGCATGGCGCACAAGTGGAATGCGGGGAGCAATCGCATTATGACACGTGGCATGAAGTTTTGACCCCTTTCCAAACTTAAATTGAACGCCGTATTAACACATGGCATGTGCTACTTTGCTCCTCACACATGGCGATCTATAATTTGTTGTCCCTACTTTATTGGCATCCATGTGGCTTGTCTAGTCAACTCCTCTGCTTGCGTGGTAATAAACATGTCAACTTTTAATTGGTCTTGCGTTAAAAATTCATAAAAATCCAAAAAAATCTAAAAATTATATTTTCACCCCTTTTCACTAAAAAGTTTATATTTTAATATTTTTAGCCTTAAAATACTATTTATTGAATAAATCAAGTAAATATTAAGTAAAAAGTGTGCTAATGACTTTACTTTTATAGAATTATCAATTAAACTTTAATGATATTAATAAGATTTTCTTATATATAAAAAAATATGCAATTAATAATTCAAGTTAGTTTGAGCTGATTTGGTTCAAGTTGTTTTTGTTTGACTTATATTTGAACTTAACTTTGTTAGTTTGAATTAAACTTTATTTGAACTAAGGTTAAATCAATTCAAACTAGATTAATTCAGGTTAACTCAAACCTGTCCCATCCGAATGAATTATGATTCCAAATTCTTTGAAATCTAGACTAATTAATAATTTTACTAACGATGTCAACTATGCAAAGGATATATGAGAGATTAGGATTGGTAATTCATGCGAGCAAAGTTAGCTCAAATTAACCCAATTTAAACTAGTCTAACCCTATCGAATCCTATCGAATCTAAATCAAACACAAACAAGTTGGTCTAAACTAATCTAAATTAGTTCAAATTGTTAATTATATTTTTTTATTTAATTGAAATTTTTTATAAATAAAAAAATATATTTAATAATTAAAATTTATTACCTCAAAGAACATTACATAAAACACTAAAAATGAGGAAAATAATATTATAATAATAATCTTTTGAATAAATGATAAATTAATAATGAATAAACAACTCACACATACAACAAAGTTCATAGAAATAATACAACTCCTCACACACACACACACGCCTATTATGTTACAATGATTAGTTAATAAATATATGACCAATATCGCGTATGTCCCACATGGCATACTTATTATAATAGCTTATGAAAATACATGTTTTATTCTCAGATCTATTATGATAGGTTTAACCACAGTGCTTATACTTCTCTCGTGGAATATTATGATAATTCAAAGGGAGAGTCTTAAAGGATGTCTATATTCACAATCTTTTTGACTTCGTCTTTTACTTCTTTAAATTTGGAATAACATCAATACTTGTTTCACCTCCCTTTTTTAATGTTTTTTATTACATTAGTTATGTCATTTCCATAGATTTTTATATTGTTTCTTTAAATGAAATTGATCTATATTTACAAGTTAATAATTAAAAGTTAAAAAAATAAACAAATTAATTAACCAAAAGCTAGATTTATCATGTATAATAGGGCCTTTTTATTTTAGATGTACAACAAATAACTCTCTCTTATAGAATACATATGTATTAATGCTAACTTAAAGATCATGAATATAATTTAGTAATTACTAATATACACTAATATGAACATGACAAAATGGACAAATTATAACATATTTAAAACTTATAAAAATTTTGAGATGATAATTTTTTTTTTTATTTTGAAAGAAAAATGTTCTTTCTATGAATTGTAACATGATAGGAGAAAAAATATATTTTTCTAATTTTAAGTTTTTAATTTGAAACGTAAGTTGTAACATGATATATTTTTTATTTAAGATTAACGGGATGATTCGAACCCAGCTCGATTTTTGATAAATTATTTGAACTAACTCAAATTTTACTCGATTTTAATTCAATTTGAATTTTATTATTTAGATTCAATTTAATTAATTAAACTACTATATAAATTACAACCCCTACAAGAGATTGAGATGAGTTTGTGAATTTGTGATTTTATAGAAGATCAACTTGTCCTTATTTTAAATAAGCATATAAACTCAATTTTCTCAGTAAATTTTGATTAAACACGTGAAGTAACTAATATGTAAGTAATAGACTAACTATGAAGTGTAGTAGTGATGCTTTATTCTTAAATATGTAAGTAATTATGTTTAAAAATTATTAGAGTTATTTAAAAATTTTAGTAGTGATGCTTTATTCTTAAATATGTAAGTAATTATGTTTAAAATTTATTAGAGTTATTTAAAATTTTATAGATTTTACTATATAGATATAGATATAAGCGAATAATATAATTACTTAATAAAAAATTAAAAATAAATTATTCCGTATTTCCCGTGTTTCCGCAGTCAACGCTGTCGGAGCAACTTTCACGCGCTTTACGAAAAAGTGGAGCCCACCAAAATATAATTTCTCCTTTTTACTACCCATCCCACCACGAGCTTTCTTACAACAGTTACAAGCGCCCTTCTCGTCTCTCTTTTATTGTTTTTGTACTTTTGAGTTACGTGCACATGTTCACTTCTATACTATTAAATATGTTTTTAATAAAGAATAACAATAAATAAATAATATATATTCATATAAATTAATAAAATAAATATATTATATTAATTATCTATTAAAATATATATAAAATATTAAATAAAATATTTTAAAAAATAAAAAATAAAAAATATATTATTTACCTTAAAATAAAGGGTTAAATATATTTTTGATATATTAAATTTATCAATTTTAACATTTTAATCTATTAATAAAATTTTGTAACTTTTGCTTTCAGTTATTTTTCATATTAATACATTTAATTTAAATTTAAAAATTATATTATAATAATTAGAATTAATAGGTTAAAAATTTATTTTTTGAATTATTTATTCTCTTGATTTTTAAAATTTAACATATATAATTTATTATCTTTAAATTTGGAACTAAATTTTTAAATATAAAAATTAAGTAAAAATTATGAAAAATTTATTAAAGAACCAAAATATTAAAAGTATTAATTTAATGAATAATAAAATATAAATCACCTTATCATAAATGTAAAATTATTAAACAAAATAAAAGTACTAAATAAATATATTTCTACAAATTATCTTTTAGAAGAAAGATAAATTATCCATCAACATATACCAAATAAATAAAATTAAAAAATATAAATTATCTAACAAAATATATTAAATAAATATAAAACCACAAAATCTCCTTTATATTTATATATATACATACTAATAAATTTATAGAATGTTTTTTAATTATAATTAATTTTATAATTATATTATAAAATAAGTAATTTGGTATGTAATTATTAAATTATATTGATTTTATCAATAATTTAATAATAATGATGATGATTACATTGATATAAATAATATAAAATATTTAAAATTAGATATAAAAATTTTTATTAATCATATTCTTAAATAATTTAGGTTAATTTAATAATTTTAAGTTAAAATAATTAAAAAAACCATATATTACAAAGTATGAGTTGTTCTTTAAATTATTTTATTTATGTGACTATGATATTTTGATCAGTAGTTTAATAGATTGGTTATTTCAAAAATGTATGACATATAAGTCATTTTTTAAACAATATTTATAATATTTTATTATTAAAAGTAATTATTTAATAAAAACCCCCATTTAATTATTGGCAAAATTTTCATAGTACATGTTTCCTCCATTATCAACCTTTCTAACTAATGTTTCCCCCATTTTGGCATTTTATAAAGCTAAAAATTTTAATTTTATCTTCATTTCTTTATTTATTCCTTCGTATCTATTCTTCATCTTATCTATAATTACTTCTTCTACCAAACAAGAAAATGACATAAATAGAGAGCACCTTTTCATCTTGTAGTATAGTAAGAGAAATTCTAAAACTATTTTTGTGGCAAGGCAGCACTAATAATAACTTAATGGACCATTCGAAATTCAAGAAGATTTTATGGGTCTTCTGAACCGTACATGTTCTCCGTGAAGGAAGTAGGACAGCATGAATGCAACTATTTTCTTTATGTTTTGACCATCCAATTCATACTAGAAGATCATTGTAATGAATGGATTATTAAAGAAAATTAGAGAGATAGAAGAAATTATAAAGAAGTTGAAAAAATATCTCTCTTTGTCAGTGTTAGGGCAAAAGTGATGGTTGTTCTTCCATGATTTAGGGGCTTCAAATTTAAAGAAGAATATGAAACGTATGTGCGTGCATGTGGTGTGAACGGAACTAAAGTGACTTGTATGCCAAAATATGCATTAAGCTCTTTCTTTCTAATGTCATAATAAGATAATCCATTAATTAATTCAAAATACTCATTATGTCCCTTATTTATAATATTTTATTAATAGACTAGAGTTACTTATATATTGTATTTTTTAATAACGAATGATTTATATATATATAGTTGTAGAAACAACGTAATCAAATATTTTAATGATATAAAAAAAAGTTACCTTAAAAATATTTTATCATATTACAAATATTTGAAAACTCATTTTCCATGGTAAAAAAAATTAAAATTAAAAATATTAATATTTAATGATATTATAACTTTATTTGTTACTAAAATAAAAAAAAATTATTTGTCTATCATCTAGCATTCTCTGTTATAAATACAAAACATGATTAATATTTATATCATTATCTCTATTTTTTTATAAATTACTAGAATTGTATCAAACTCAAAAACTAACAAGAGTAAATCAATCATTTTCATGAATAATGAATTAATTGTTAGAAAAACTAAATGTATAAATAAAGTAAAAATAATATTTTATTATTTAAAACTAAAAATACATAAATATAAATACATATAAATTGTAAATAAAAAATTTAAATAAAATAAAGAAAAAATCAAAACTTGTGTATTACACGATTTATTTAAGATAATTTTTTTTTGACTATTATAATGCTAGTAAATTAAGTAAACTTATTTTTCAAGAAGATGTAACAATAAAATAATAATATATTTTATTATACACTAATTATAAAATGTTTGAATTATATTAAAGAAAATTAAATCTACGTTAAAAATACAATCCTTTTCCTCACTTCTTCCGTATTCAGATTTCTGTCTTTTCTTCGTTTCTTCTTACTCTTCTCTATGCCTTCCCAAATATATATAATGGGCAAAGGTAAAAAAGCATTTAATGCTTGACAGCCCAGATGGGCATGAGAAACAAAGGGAAAGAAAACGTACAAAATGAGAGAAACAAACGGACATAAAACGTATGAAAATAAAGGGAAAAAATAAAACAAAAAAAAGGTCATAAATGTTTTTGAATTTAAAATAATTTTAATTAATTAATTTTGTCAACAATCCACCACATATATAAAAATTGACGAAGAATTTAAAATCAAATTTTAACTTAAAAATAGAATTAAATGTTTCGAAACTTGTATTAGATACGTAGATGCTACCCTTTGAATTTTTATTTATGCATGTATATTTACCTTATTGATTTACAAGTAGTCCTTTGAATTTTCACTTATACATGTATATTTACCTTATTGATTTACAAGTAGATGCAATATCCTTAAAGTATTATATTATTTGTGTAAACGATAATATATTTCACACATGAGCTTTTTCTGACATAATTTAATTATCATTATTTATGTTTGTTTTATCCATGAACATACGAATGAATCTGCGAAAGTTTCTAAATAATTGAGCTCTACACAATTTTCTTTCGAAACAACTCCACTTCTTTCTCACATAGATGATCTCTTATTTATAAGAATAATTCATAAAAAGTAACCCACATAATCTACTCGGTATTCTCTTCTTGAGAATCATTAAAAACTTTAACTTATCATGTATCTTACTAGTACCAGTGATCTTACTAAGTCTTTACAATTAGGTTATCTCTTTGAACCTAAATCTTAAGATATTCAATTAACTAGGTTGGGTTTCCTTTGTAAACCTTTATTCATTCATGAGCTATAGTCTCATTCCCTTTGATGACTTATAAACTACCTCTCGATTTAATCATTTGATTAACGGATTTGCTATGCCATCATTTGACCTCACTTAGACAATAAAAATAACCCATTTGAAAGTAGTTGTCTAATGGTATTATGTCTATGACATATATGTCGAGACTTACTATTGTACATATTACTCTATGTTCTACCAATAGCTGATTGACTATCATAATGGATGCATATTGTAGGCACATAATTCACCCACTTAGGAATATCCTCTAAGAAATTGTGTAGCCATTCAACTTCTTTACTACATTTATCCAAAGAGATGAACTCATATTTGACCATCGTAGATTTAGCAATGTACATCTGTTTAGAGAATTTCCATAAAACAGTTGCACCATCTAGTGTGAACACATATCCACTAATAGGTTTTGATTCTTTCATGTGAACTATCTATTTTGCATCATTGTATCCTTATAATACAGTTGGATATCTTATGTGATGCAGTCCATAACTACGTGTATATCTCAAGTATCTAAGTAGTCCTGTAATATCTTTCGAGTGATCAGACCCTAAATCATTGATATATCTACTTAGTTTACTTATAGAGTAAGTTATGTCTAGTCTTGTACAACTCATCAAGTACATAAGACTTCTTATCACTCTAGAATATTTCAATTGAGACACACTATAACCTCTATTCTTAGATAGAAGTATATTTACATCTACCGATGTTCTCACAATTTCATAACCATTGTTGAATTTCTTAAGTATTTTGTTAACATAATGACATTGACTTATAATGAAATTGCTTGATATCGTAATTCCCAAAATTATATCAATAGGTCCCATGTCTTTCATGTCAAACCTTGAATATAACATATTCTTATTAGATTTAATCATTTGATAATTACCACCCATAATTAGCATGTCATCAACGTAAAGAAATTATCATCTTCTTTGTCCTTGATATATACACATTTGTCACATTCATTGATTTTAAGTCATTTGTTCCCATGACATTGTCAAACTTTTCATATTACTATTTTGTTGCTTTTTTCAAGTCATATAAAGATTTCACCAATTTACAGAAGTTTCCTTCTTGTTCTAGGTCGAAAAAACCCTCGGGTTGTTTCGTGTAGATTTCTTCATCTAACTCTCCATTTAGAAAGGTTGTCTTTACATTTATTTGATGTATCTAAAGATTTTGCAAAGCTGCGATAGCAAATATCATCCTTATAGATGCTATTCTCCTCATAGGAGAATAAGTATCAAAGTAATCAAGGTCATATCATTGTTTGTATCCCTTAATTACAAGCCTGACTTTGTATTTTTCAATTGATCCATTTAGTTTACGTTTTCTCATGAAAATCCCCTTGAATACTATTATTTTATTACTTGGAGATAAAATCAACTAGTTTTCAAGAGTGATTTTGAAGAATAAGCTCAATTTCACTATTAATGGCCTCATTCCATTGAGGACCTTTAGAAGAATTCACAACATCTTTATAAGTTTGAGGTTCACTTTCTAGCAAGTAGGTTAGAAATCTAAACCATGGAGCGTTTTTGTCCTAATTCTTTTGCTACATCTGGGTTCAATCTCAACCTTATCCTTAACCTCTAGTTTAGGTTTTCTATCTTAACTATCTTCGTTCATAAGTTCGTTTAGATAAACTTAATTCCCCTTGAGATTTACTTAGAATTACTTGTTCAAAGAACGATGCATTCCTTCATTCCATTATTGTGTTCTTGTGTATGTTTGGGATTTTTTCACTCATGCACAAGAAACAGATAAGCACTATTATTATGTGCATATCCAATGAAGATACAATCTATCATTTTTGGACCTATTTTGACATTCTTAGGTATAGGTACGACTATTTTGGAAGATACCCCCACACTCGTAAATATTTGTAGAAATGTACCATTCCTTTAAATACTTCAAACAATGTCTTTTGTGAATTTTTCAAGGTACCTTATCTAAAAGATAGTTAGTTGACAAAATGGTTTCTCCCAAGTTATGTAGTAAAATAGAACTTAATATCATTGTATAAATATCATCTTTTAAGGTAAGATTATTATGTTCAGCAACTCCATTTTGCCGTGGTGAATAAGTCACTGTGATTTCATGTATAAATCCTTATTATGCACATAATTCACCAAATGGTGCTTCATATTCACCATTATGATCACTTCGTAGTATTTCGATTTTCTTGTTGAGTTGAGTCTCAATTTATGCTTTATAAAAAATAATCTTCTTTATAGCTTTATTTATGCTTTTAAGCAAATACACACAGTAGTATTTATGTTGTCATTGACAAAGGTAATAAAATACTTATTACCACTATTTGTTTGAAGAAATTTCAAATCATCTAGATCAATATAAATTAAGTTAAAGGGTTTAGTGTACCTTTCAATCGAATGAAACGATAACCTAATCATTTTTACCTTAACACAAATCTTACACTTAGTGTTTGAAATCAATTTAAAAAGTAGGTATATAATCCAAGTTAATTTATCTATACAATATATCATAAATAACACGATCTAGTTTACCGTGTCATAAATTGGAGGACTCAAGCAAGTAAACATAAGGATTAACTTTATTAGTTTTCTTAGGCATTACAATCGTAACATTTAGCTTAAACAACTCATTACACACATACACTTTGCCCACAAATATACCCATTTTGCTCAACACGATCTTGTCTAACTCAAAGACAATTCTAAAGTCATATTTATTCAACAACGAACTGGACATAAGGTTCTTGCAAATCCTAGGCATAAATAATACATTGTTCAGAGTCAGATCCTTCCCATAAGTCTTCTTTAGTACTACTCTTCATTGTCCTTCAATAACAAAAGTAGCATAATTTCCTATAAAAAACTTCTCCCTATTCTTGGTAGGTTTAAAAGTATAGTAAAAAACTCCTTGTGTGAGCAAACATGCCTAGTTGCACTAATATCAGTCCACCATTCATTTGTGTTTGATCTCATTAAGTTCATTTCAAAAATGACTACACATAAGTCAATATTAGAGATATCGTGAGTGATGTCGTCAATTATATTTGCATCACATTTTCTATTTATATCTATATTTTTTTCCTTAAAAACTAAATATTAATTTTAAATAAAATTAACACACACAGTTATATGAGTGCATACAAGAAGTTATAATTATGAATTTTTCAATCTCTTTCTACAATTAGCATGATTATTTATTTAACAAAAGAAAAATATTTTTATATGATACTAAATGTGCCATAGTTTATTACAAAAATATTTTTATAAAAGATTAAGGTATAAATTTATACATAAACTGTTTATATTTTATACCACATTTTATATTTGAAAAAAATTATTTGAAATTTATAATTATAAAATAACACCATTAATATCTAATTTATATATTTTTATTATTAAAATAATCTATTTTATTTTTTTTATATATTTAATGTTGATTAATTCAACGTAGTTTGAATTAAATTATTATAATTTAAACCAATTAAATGTTATTAAAATATTATTATTATTATTATTATTATAAATTTTAGATAATTTTATAATTTATTTTTGCATTAGGCTATGTAGGCTCCAATATGGCTTAAGCCGGCCTTGTTTTCCGATCTTTTTTTTGTTCAAGAAATAAAAGAAACCTTATCGTCTGTTCGATGACTTAAACTTTGTATATTACATAAAATAATAAAGGATTTGTAAAGTAGAATACGAGAATCAACTTAGTTTAATTCAATGACTTCCCACCAAAATATTTTAATATTTATATGTAATAAAATATTTTTTTAAAATGTACAATTTTTAAGTAGAAAAATATTTAAAAAAAAATCAAAAAGATAATAATGAAAGTTACAATAATAAAATTTAACATCTTAACTGATATAGCAACTTGTTTATACTTCTTAAAGGTAATAATCGTGTTTTGATTTTAATTGTTTAATAATATATGTTGTACTGTTGGGAACTTTGTTTGTTGTTATGGTATCTTGTTGGGAATTTTGTTTGTTGTTATGTTGTCCTGTTAGGAACTTTGTTTGTTGTTATAGTGTCCTGTTGGAGATTTTGTTTATTAGTTGTGTTATCTTATTAGGGACTCAACATTACTGGATGTTTGAAACGCTTTTCTATGTGATTTTTGATGAGCAATCTCACAGTTGGATCATCAAGGTGCTCGCCACCCTTTCGTTGACATAGGTTGATAAACATGTAATGGCTATTACCCTCGTCGAGGGTATAACTATTATCTTTGCTACCCAGGTCGATAAGGGTTTAAGAGGTTGGATTTTTCTATAAATTTTCCTATCTTTCTTCTTTATTTCTTGGACATAATCCATGAGAAAGCTCTCTTCATTTATCACCATACTTTTTGATTCGCTTTTGGTTTGTTTTTCTTTTGAGTATTGGGTTAGAGAAATAATGTATAAATTAGGACATATAACATTAAAGAGAAGTTTCTCTCATATTTCTCAAACATTGGGTTGAGTGTAAAAATGTAAAATTGAGTAAGGATCTAGTGAGGGTTAAAAGGCTTGGTTGATTAATGAAATGCCATATTCTTTTAAGGATTTTCTCTCAGGTTGTGTTGTTGTGTGTTGGTTGGTCAACGTGTGTTGATGGTAATGTTGCGAAGTCATAATGTTGAGCATAGATGAAGAACTTATGTGTTGGTGTGGCATGTGTTGATTGGGAGTTACAAGGGCACAACTTGATGCATTGATGAGAAGCCTACGTGTTTATGTGACATGTGTTAATTGGGTATTGATAGGTAGCAATGTGTATGCATATTAGAAGTTTAGGCCATTAGTAGTCAATCATATTAAGTGGCAATAGAGTTTTGGGGATGAGCATGAATCTATTTGGATGAGGTGCTATATTGATAGAGAGTGAGAGCAATTTAGGCATAGTTAAGGTAGGTGTCCCGAGTATTTGTATTTATACTTTTATCAAGTCATATATTGTTGATTTAATTCTTAGTTAATTGTTAGTTGCTGAATAATAATGATCATATATTGCGAGAGTACAATCATCATATACCAAATTGTTTATGTATGATCATATATTGCAAAAGTATAATCATTATTTATCAAATTGCTTATGTATGATCATATATTGTGAAAGTACAATCATCATCTATTAAATATACGTTACACATATATGATCTTAAAGTGATTAAAAATTCTTTATAGTTTGTTTATTATGTTTGCCTGATCCATACGTTATGTGATGTTTGCATTGTTAATGCATGTTGTTAAACCTGTGAGGTATACTGTTACTAGCATGTCTATCACAAATTATTATTTCTTATACATGAGTTGTTTTTATGGTGTGTTAATTCAAGCATGTATTTATTATATTTTTGATGTGTTGTATACTTAATTCATAGTATAGGACCTACTTGACGCAATTAGAATAGAGCTCACTAAAATACTTCATAAGTTGGTTTATCCATCCCCTTTCAAGTCATGAATACCTATTTATATTGGATGTACTATTTATATTTGTGCAATTATTTCGATGTACGAAACTCTCATATACATTACCAATTCTACTTGTTTATAAAAGATTAAATAAAAAAGAATAAAGAATCTTAAAAGAAAACAAATAACTTTTTTTTAATAAAATTATACAACTTATGAATAAAATTTTTAACTATAGGTTCGAGTGCTTCACAAGGAAACTTTGTAACCAACGTGCTATAACAACGTAGGGCAAACAAATTTATTGAGCAAACTTTTACATGTAAGGGTGGATATTGGTCCGTTTGAGATTTCACAATTTTTTTAATCCAACTTGATGACATCAAGTTAAGAAAATTTTAGACCAAAATTAATTAATATATATATATATATATATATCAATTTAATTCCTTATGGACTTGTTTATTTGAGTTGACTTTATCACGTTACATTAAAAACTTATTTTTGTTAATCAAGAATGTTTTATTTTTAAAAAATACAAAATTATATACATTATTTTTTTATTATTTATTTTTTAAAAACTCATTACTATAAAAATAAACTCAATCTAAGTAGACTGGATTGATTTTAATGAGTTGGAAAAATAAGTCATATTCTTAAATACCTTTATATACAAATAAAAAATCTAATATAGTATATATTTATATGTAATAGTAAAAAAATAAAAAATAATATAGTTAATAATTAAAAAATAATATTTAATATATATATATATATATATTAAAAATATTAAATACTCATAAATATAATAAATTATGGAATTTAGATTTAGGGTTTGAAGTTTACTATTTAAGGTCTATAGCTTATGATTTATCATTTAATGTTTATCATTTAGGATTTAAGATTTAAGATTTAAGATTTAGGATTTAGGATTTAAGATTTAATGTTTAAGGTTTAAAGTTTAGGATTTAGTAACTAATAAAAAGGTATTATAGTAAGTTAATATTTTTCTTTTTATTTAAAATGTGTCTTTTAATTATTAACTTTATATTTTTATTTATGTTACTCTTGACTATAAATAAACCAAGTCTTGTTTTTTTGAGTTATTTAAGCTAATTAAAATTTGACTCAAATTTATTTTAATTTGTGATCCATTTTGGTTATTTGATTCGTGTTCGATATGTTGTTATAATACAAATTATCACCTCTAAATTTTACGAATAAAAGACCCAATATAATATATATTTATATCTAAAATTAAAAATTACTTATAAATATTAAGAAAACTTTTAATTTCTTTTGTAAGAGATTAACCATCCCAAACTCTTCAAGCTTTTTCTTTTATAAAAAAAATACATAGTTGATAATATGTTTAGATTGATCATTATATATCCCACTCTTTGACAATTATTTTAAAAATAATATGACATAATTCATACATTTAAATTAATTTTTTTGCAATTCATAAAAAAAGATATTGATGATTTTAAATTATAACTATACCTTTAATGTATTTATTAAAAAATATTATTTATTTAAAATTTTAAATATATTTTAATTAATTTGATTATAAGATATTTTAATTTAATTAATTCATTTTTATTTGAGTAACATCAATTTATCTGTGATCGTAACTTTGGATTATTTAAAAAAATAAAAATAAAAATAAAAATAGTATCTTTAATATTTATAATTATAAAAATAATATTTATTATATTAAATTTATATATTTTCACTACTAAAATAATTATGATACATTATTTTATATTGAATACAATTTAATTTGAATTATAGTTATTTAAATTTATTCAATAGTAAAAATCATTTAATTATATATAGTTTAATTTTGTTGGAGTATTTTTGTTATTATTATAAGTTGTATGAGTGTTAATAATGGAGTGTGGCTTTGAGGTTGCATTGCTCGTGTGACAGGAGGCATGTAGCTGATCTCCATTTTGTTGTTTTATGACCAAGTAGATACATCCTCAGCCCAAATTGATTTATTTTATTTTTGTTGTTACACAAATTTATTTTATTTTTGATTCATTATGGCGTGAATGAAGGTGGAACTGATATCCCGTACCAATCTAGGTTTATCAGAAGTTTAGCCCTTTGTTTCTTTTTTATTTTTGAAGATGTTTTTGTATATTTTTTATTTATTAATTTTTTGATATTTTTATCTTAAAGATATTTTATTATATTAGATTTAGTAAGAAAAAAATATTTTAAAAATCATTTTATTTATGCTATTTTAACATTTTAATTATGTGATTTTTATAAAAAAAACATAAATTATTTAATTTTTAAAATTAAGAAATTTTTATTATATAACTTAAAATTTCCTTTTTATTATAGAAAATAAATATTTTAGTTATATAATTTTAAAGATATATGATTAAAGTGTCAAAATATTAAAAATTAAATAACTTATGTCTCACATTATTAAAATATCATAATTATATAAACAAAATAACTTAAATAATTTAACATATGTTTTACCAAATACTAACATCTCTTTTTTTAATTATGTTGTATTAAGGAAGGTTTATGTTAACCACCAGTATATATCCAACGTATACTTTGCAAACTATTTCCTTATTCTATCGTTATATTTAAACGAATTTAATTAATAATATAATATTATTATGAAATAAATAGAATAAAAATACTTTAAAATAACTCAAAATTTTCTTTTCTGCCAATAAAATTTATAGGATGAATTATTCATTAGTGTGGATCACTACCTCAACATTGGGTAAAAATATATCCTTAAAAAATAGGTTACATGTTATCCATATCAAAAATTTTAATTAATTAATTATGACCAGTAATGTATTGTAATTAAAAATTAAAATATTGATGTATTTAATTAAGATTTTGAAGGATTTTAAAATACATATTAATATTTTTAAAATTTTATAAAAATTAAAGTGTATTTAATTAAGATTTTAGACAAATATTTTAAAATGTAGTTGAATTCAAAAAGTTATAAAGTTTTAGAAATTTTCAAAACCCACAAATTTTTATAGATTTTGATAGAATTTTGAGTTAAAAATACATTTTATAAAATCTTTGTTCATTATTGTATTAGCACATGAGATTTCAATGAATTTTAATTTTCTCTCTCTAACATTCTTACTCTCTTTCATTTTACCATAAAATATATGAAAAATTATAAAATAAAATTCATTAGAATCCCAATAACTATTTAAGCTTTTGTGAAAGTCTATATTTTTTAAAAAAATTATTAAAATCTACAAGTATTTAAAAAATATATTAAAATTTTAATTGGTTACAATATCATACAAAAATGCCAAGTTCACTCAAATTTTCTCAGACATACACACTCATTTAAAATAGGAAATAATTTTTTAAAATTAATTTAACACAAATTAGAATATAATAAATATATAATTAATGTAAATATAAATATGCCCCTTTGTATCTATGTATATTTTTAAAATATTTTTGAGAAAGAGTACACACCTAGAGAAAGTTACTTGTTATCTTATATCATATTAAAAGGAGAAAGAAGGTATTAGCCAAGTTATATATAGTTTGGCTAGAAAAAAACCAAATTATATATTTATTAAAAACGAAGTTATACTGATAAAAAAATAAACTAAAAAGCAAAGTCATATATTAGAAGTTTTTTTGCTAGTTATATATTAAGCATTTTTTTGCTAATAATATATTTAATTTAAAATGTATCATTATCTATTACACTATTGATTTTTTTAAAACATACACACTATTGTTGACGATTAACTTTTAATAACAAAAAAAATATTTTGTATCCACGCAATAACATAATTTAATATTTGATAAGTCAAATAAATCTATTAAAAAAATAAATAAAAATACAAATTAATTTTAGTTAAAAGTATTTTTATGATAAAAAAAGAAGAAAGAAACTTAAAAAAAAGAATGAAAGAAAATATAAAAAATAACAATTTAAAGTTTATAATAATAAAAATAATATTAAATAAGATTTAAATGATGTAATTTAATTTTAATAATATTTAATAAAATCATATTATATATTTTTTTTAAGAATAAAAATATATAAAATAGATATAAAAGATTTTATTTTTTATTAAGAAAAAAAAGAAAAACTTAAGAAGCGACATAAGTAAAGTCGTAGAGCGTAGATAGAGGTTTTCACGTCTTGCGCGTCATTATCGAGATGCCACGTGGAAATATGGAGACTTGGATCACACGTCGACGTGGTAGAGTTATTAATTTTATTTTTAAAATTTAATATGTTAATTTATTTTTTTATAGAAAGAGATATAGAGCGAAGAAGAAGGCGCGGAGAGGCGTCCAAAGCAAACACACAGACAAAGAAAATAGAGAAATTTATTAGAGAGAGGGGAAGAGATTGAATAGATAGAGTTTCATTCTAACTTAGTTGCCGTTTCGTTAGGGCTAAAAAAACTCAAAATATTACGCAGAAAATAGCAAAAAAAAAAAAAAAAAAAAGAAGCCATAATCTAATTTCGAAAAGATTTATACATCTGACGAGCAAGAGCACAGATCACGAACTCATTGATAAAATACATAGAGAAATAAGGAGAAATTTGATTGTTGGATCGGTCCATCAGGTCACGATTCCCTCTACCATCGATTAAAAAGAAATTGGTGTTCTTGTTGCTTCGGATTGTTTCTTGGAGATTTTTGGGGAGTAGAAAAGCCCGGATGAGATCCTTCTAGAGTAATCTAGAAGGCTCGGATCTGGTAGTGGGCAATCGTGTTGTTGGATGAGAGAGGTGTATGTTCCAGGGATCGAGAGGGAAAACGATGAAATGGACAACATTGCTTAAGGACATCAAAGAGAAGGTCGGTTTTACTCAGTCCCCTTCTCCATCGCCTTCTTCTGCTACTGCTTCGTCTGCGTCTCCATCTTCTTCTTCGTCGGTTCCTTCTTCGTCTGCTCGCGATAAAAATGCTCTTTCAGCTCGTATCGGCTCCTTTTCTCCTTCAAGGTTTGGTTGTCATGCTATATATTTTTGTTGTATTGTTAAAGTATTTCATTTTTAATTCATAGCATGGGCTAAATTTAATTCCACTGAGACTGGTCAAATTTAACTCTTGATGTGCAAATCTGGGGTTTTATGGGTTTTGGGCATTGTCCCTCCCCCTTTTCAGTGGAACATGACTCTGATTAGAATTACCTGACTCTTTCTTTTATGTCTACAATTATATGCTACAGATTTTAGTAGCCTTTCTTTTGATTCTTACTACTTTTGTTGGGTGAGCAAGTCTATTTCGTTAAACACTTGCGTTTTACTAGCTTAAGTGGAAATCTTTAGCAAAGAAAAAAAAGAAGAAAATAATTAAGCATGGAAATCTAACGCTTGGTCAAGTTTTAGATTTTCAGATTTTGCTCTCTTTTAGTATTGTGATCCTGTTTACTTTGTGTCCTTGATATTTTAGTAGCCGATGCTACACTTGTTTTTGTGGAGTTCTCATCCTTTGGTAACGAATGTGGCTGCGAGCTGCTTTGCTCAGCTATTAGCCCATTATGAAACGTTGTTATTTGTTCCTGTGTCTCACTAACTTCTAGTGATACAATCACATTTATGATGCTGTCCTGACATGATAAACTAAATTATGCGTGCTAGTAAACTTATATTTATGTGTTGTCGGTTGGTTAGAAAGTATTATGGGTATGACATTGCAGCATGGTGAAATTTCTCCTCCCATTACCAGCCTATTAACTTTTGATTCGATAGCGTATCAACTTGTCTATCAGCTTGCAATTTTAGATCCTCACATTTTTTCCATGTGGTTAGAATTACTAGTAGTTGATGAATACATTCACTGACCCATCAATTTCGTATATGTTGTTCATAATATTTTCCATTTGGGGAAGATTGAATAAGTAGGCTGCTATTATTTAGAGTACCCTCCCTTGTACAAATAGTTATTTACTGCATTAACAATTAGTTTTTCCATTATTTAATGCCACTAGCTATTAAGTTGATTAATCAGCTACCTAAATGGATCTATTGATTTTCATGACAAAAGACAGGGGGTTATAAAAATATTATTTTTTTGGGTGAAAGAACATTAAAAAATGAAAATTGTGCATGATATGGTTCTAGAAAGAAAACTGATCGGACTGATGATTCTAATGATAATAAAAATTGAGGCTTGAGCGGCTAGTTGATGCACTACATTAATCCTTAGGTTAGGAAGGTATTTCATATAGAAATGTATTGACTTTAGACTCACTGTATAATGAGACATGAATAGATATCACGATATATATATAGTCAAGAGATATTAAATCAACAAATCAAAGTTATAGAGGGTAATACTATAATGTATAATAAATATGTTTGTAAGATAAACTAAATTGTGGCTAAATGTGATTGGAGGCTGTCAATGCTTTTAAAACATTTAGTCAGAGAACTTGAGAAGACATGCAATTTTTCAGTTCAGGAACAAGGAAATCCTTACGTTCTAATTGAAGTACTTTTGCCATGGACCATGATTTCTTTCCTTAAAATAATTAGGATTGATTAGATGCGTTTGCTTTTTTGAGTAGCACAATCATGCTACGAAGGAGCTTGTGTTCCCAAGCCTAGCAATCTTATAATTTTTTTTAATTCATGATAAAGTTTTGAAAAAACATAAAAATTACGTGGGAGGGTAGATTTTATTTTAACCATTTAATGCACAATATTTTTCATTAATTTTTCTTCTGAGGCTTATAAATTTTGTAGGAATTAGTACTTATGCTATTCCTCTTGTGGACACAGGGACAAACATGAGTTGGAATTGGACTTCAAGAGGTTTTGGGAAGAGTTCAGGTCATCCAGCTCAGAAGAGGTTCTTCCTCAACATTAGTTTTTTTGCCCCTCCCCCAGCTCATTTTGGCTTATGATTAAGAAGAATAGATGGAGGAAAAAACCCATGATCTAATGACAATCATTGTGCATGCAGGAAAAAGAAGCGGCCTTGAATTTCACTGTAGACACCTTTTGTAGATTAGTGAAGCAGCAGGCTAATGTAGCTCAATTAGTTACCATGTAAGAAACTGTTTTATGATCTCTGATTTACTACATTGAATACCTTGCATCAAATATTTAACATCTGTAGCAAAATCCACAAAATAAGATTTCTGATATAGGCTAGTCATATGGTTATTGAAAAACCAATTAATATGGATATATTCAACACTTTAATTTTTGTGGTGAGTATCTATGTAGGTGCAAATTTAAAAATAGTTCTCTTTCAGCATGAAGCTGCAGATATTAGCAATTTTTTTAACGAGTGATGGTGGAGTTAATTTAACAGTCACTTGTTTTGTTGATAGTGATTAGTCTGTATTGTAAGTCAATCTGTCTTTTGATGCAAAAGTGACCTTACCTTTTACTTATGCCACACAGAGTAGCACTGAATCTGTTTTTCTGAGATTGTTGCATTCCAATTGAATTTCTACCTTGGTCTCGTCAGTCTTAAAATATTTGTTCTAGGGTTTTTACAAATCACCTCGAGTCTCAACTTCTTTAATTTGCTAAGTCAAATTATTGACTTTTTCCCTCTGTTTGTGACAGCAATTCCTATTAGATGTTGTGGTTAGGATTAAATTATGAGATATTGAAACATTCTTCAGGATTGTATTTTTCTATTAAATTATAAAGTTCATTTCTGTGTTCGGTTTGTATTTTTTGTGGTATTAGTTATATGCAAACTGTTCTTTTACCCTTAAATACTCACTTCCCCAGATGATAGGCATCATTCAAGAGTTGTTTACTATTTCTTTTCTTTGGAGCTTGCTGGCTTACACTTGGAAGTTTTGATGATTTGACAGGTTAGTTGAAACACACATATACTCATTTGTGGTGGGAAGAGCATTTGTTACAGATGTTGAGAAGTTAAAAATCAGCAGCAAAACACGATCTTTGGATGTTACAAAAGTTTTGAATTTCTTTTCAGAAGTTTCAAAGGTTTTCTGTTTGTTTTGTTTATACGTCCTGATTTTATCAATTTCTGTTGTTCTTTTTGATGATTTATTTCCCGGAGTTGTATCTCTCAATTGTGTAGGATGGAATCAGCCCTGGCTCAAATTTGCTATCAGCTGTAGAAATCTTAGTGTCTGGGGTAACTATCTTTAATCTTCACCATCATTCAAAAGGAAAAGGACAGCCTTGAATTGCGACTGTTTCACATGTGTTCATATATTTTATTTCATGGTGGTGGTCCTTTTTGTCTAGTTCAATACTAATATCAATGGAATTGGTTCATAAAATTTGTTGAACTGAATTTCATGCCTTTTCCTGATAAAAATTAAGGCAATGTCTTTAGTAAGGTTGGATCATTGGAATTCTTCATTTTATTTATTTTCTAAACTTTTGGTCAATGGGTAAATTTTCTATCTATTACAACATATACCTAATACAAACATGAGTTTTCTACACTATGGACAAATATTTCAATGAATGAAAGGTGATAATATTGGAAATAGAGATACTATCTTACTGATCTCCATATTTGCCTACTGAAACCATTTGTTTACTGTCAGAAGCAATTTTTTTTTCTTGGCTCTTTGCAGCCTATTGATAAGCAGTCTCTCCTCGATTCTGGTATTTTATGCTGCCTTATTCATATATTCAATGCCCTTTTGGATCCTGACGAAGCCATATGGAGTCACAAGGCTACTGATCAGGAAGAAACATTTTCAAGAGAGAAAGGTCATAGTAATGGTGTTGGCCATGGCCGCCGACTTGAGGTAGCTTTCTCTTGATGATACATATCCTTGAATGTAATAACTTCATATTTTTTTATTAAGAAGTTGTTTGGTTGCAGTCAGTTGTGTTAGCTGGAATTTTTTCACTGTATGAAGGTTCAGTTTTATCCTAAACACTTACCTATTCAAACATGTTTTTTCAACTTGTTGGGTCTTTTCTATTATTTTTTAATTTTTAGATTGCAAAAAAAAAGAAAGATAATTTGATGCGACCTAGTACTTGTTATTGCAGATAGAGGGAAGTATTGTGCACATTATGAAAGCACTAGCAAGCCATCCTTCCGCGGCCCAATGTTTGATAGAGGATGATTCACTTCAGTTACTCTTTCACATGGTCGCTGATAGGTCTTTGATTGTCTTCTCTCGATATAAAGAAGGTCTTGCTCCTTTGCATAGCATACAGCTTCACAGGCATGCAATGCAGGTATATTGATTGTACATTTTAACTCTATTTTTGGGTCCATGTCTGGATGAAGTCATTTCCCTGTAGTAAGTCATTACTGACTTGCTTATTGACTTTTGTTGTTTCTATCGATTTCTTATTGTTCCAGATTCTTGGTCTTCTCTTGGTCAATGACAATGGAAGCACATCAAAATATATTCACAAGCATCATTTGGTATGTTTAATGAGTATGCACCTGTTGTGTCATTGTTAGAGTTTTCTTGATTCCTTTAGGTGCAATGATCATGTAAATTTCTGGAATCCCCCACCCAAAGCATAAAATAACTATCAATTTAAAAAAAAAACTCATGTTCTGTTAATTCCCTTGTTGTAAAATCTGGCGATGGGAAATTCTCTTTATCTTTCAGTGACATTTTCAGTTTCTTTATTGTTGTTATTTTCACTTCTTTTAATTAGGATTACAATTGACTATTATCTAATGAACAAGTTTTATAGATCACTGCCTTGGAATTCTGGTACATGTTCCTTCTAATCACAGTTAGCCAGCCAAAATAATTAATGATTTATGAGCCTCAAAAATCGTAAGGAAGACTGGAAGAGCAGGGATTTAACTAGAGCATCTTTTGACTGTTTTCGAAACGCAAATATCAGCCCCTTTTTACTATTTCTTTCTTTCTTTCCTTATTTGGAAGATGTGTTTAATTTTTGTTTGCAACTTATGTATCCCCTGATTGTACTTGAGGGATTCAGGTATTTTAATTTTTCCATGCAAAGTTACTTCCAAGTTTCAGCTTTACTATGTTAGTATTTGTTTTCTGGTTCTTGTATTATGTCGTATTTTGGCTTTGTACATCATTTTTCAATGTCTGTCTAATTGTTTCTTTCCACCATTTTTCATACTGTACAGATCAAAGTTCTGTTAATGGCTGTTAAAGATTTTAATCCATATTGTGGGGACCCAGCCTACACTATGGGCATTGTAGATTTGTTACTTGAATGTGTGGAACTTTCTTATAGACCTGGTAATTGGTTCACCATATTTTCTTTCTTCAGTAATGGCATTTAGTGAGTGGATTATAGTTTGTTTTAGTGTGGAACAAAATACCTATCTGGCTTTCTTTCTGTTTTCATTTCCCCCTCCACTCCTCCCATTTATTTTTTGTGGTTCACTTTTGTCCTTTTTATGTTGACGCTGATTTGCTGATTACAAAAATTTGGTCTGTAGAAGCTGGTGGTATTAGGCTCAGGGAGGATATACATAATGCACATGGTTATCAGTTCCTTGTTCAGTATGCATTAATTCTTTCAAACTTGCCAAAAAGTCAGGGATTTCATTATTCTGGATCTTCAGACCAAAACTTGGATGGTTCTGAAGCATTGGATGACAAAAATTCCCAGGATTTAATGGAACAAGAGAACTCCTTGACCTACCAACTCTCACCCACATTGTCTAGGTTACTTGATGTTCTTGTTAATTTAGCTCAAACTGGCCCAACTGGATCTTCTGGAGGAAAAGGCTCAAAATCTTCTCATGCTAAGACTAGCAACCATGGTAGAAATCGTACATCATCTTCTGAACGGTTTGCTGATGAAGTTTGGGAGAAAGGCAATGGTAAAGTCAAAGATCTTGAAGCAGTTCAGATGTTGCAGGACATATTTCTAAAAGCAGATAGCAGGGCTTTGCAAGCAGAAGTTCTGAATAGGATGTTCAAAATATTTTCAAGTCATCTTGAAAACTACGAACTGTGCCAGCAGTTGCGTACCATTCCCCTTTTCATTTTAAATATGGCAGGGTTTCCTACATCTTTGCAAGAAATTATTCTGAAAATTCTTGAATATGCTGTGACTGTGGTGAATATTGTTCCAGAGCAAGAATTACTTTCACTTTGCTGCTTGTTGCAGCAACCAATAACATCAGAGTTAAAGCGCACCATACTTTCATTCTTTGTTAAACTCTTATCTTTTGACCAGCAGTATAAGAAAGTCTTGCGGGAAGTTGGTGTCTTGGAAGTTCTTTTGGATGAGCTTAAGCAAAACAGGTTTCTTTTAGGAGGTTCAGATCAGCACAATATTGATACTATTCACTTGGAGAGAAAATCTAGTTCAAGCTTTAAGAAACATTTGGACTCTAAGGATGTCATTATCTCGTCACCCAAGATGATAGAATCTGGATTGGGAAAGTATCCTATATTTGAAGTCGAGAGTACAAGTGGCATTGCTTGGGAATGTTTGGTCTCTTTATTGAAGAAAAGTGAAGCCAGTCAGTCTGCTATCCGTATGGCCAATGGTGTGACTGCTGTTCTCCCTTTTCTTGTCTCTGATATGCATCGTGCTGGGGTTCTCCGAGTTTTATCATGTTTGATAATTGAAGATGTTACGCAGGTTCATTTATATCTTTATGTCGAATCTTAATTTCTTGATATACTTTTTTATCTTTCTTTTATTTTGAGTATAAAATTGGTGGGATAGTCCTGAAACTTCAAGATTTAGATTTTTTGTGGAAATTCTGCAAGTTCATTTATGAAAATACAATTTTGTACTAATATTTCCAATGTTTATTGGGTTATTGTTCTTAACCAGGCACATCCTGAAGAATTAGGTACAATTGTTGAAATTCTGAAAAGTGAAATGATCACCAGTGTGTCTGGTTCCCAATACAGGCTTCAGTATGATGCAAAGTGTGATATTATGGGAGCCCTTTGGCGTATTTTTGGTGTTAATAATTCTTCACGTAGGGTTTTTGGCGAATCCACTGGGTTTTCTCTTTTGCTTACAACATTGCACAGCTTCCAAAGTGGTGGAGGAGATGTAGAACAATCTTGTTTGGAAATTTACATCAAGGTGTTTACATATTTATTGCATGTTGTGACTGCTGCAGCGTGTGATAATATAATTAATAGGACAAAATTGCACACAGTTATATCTTCTCAAACCTTTTATGATCTTCTATTGGAATCTGGCTTATTGTGTGTTGAGTGGGAAAAGCAAGTCATAAAATTATTGTTTGAACTGGCTCTTGAAATTGTGATTCCACCATCCCTGACATCAGAGAGGGCCATATCATCTGATACGATTGAAAAGGAATCACAAAAATCTCTCTTAATGACTACTTCTGGGTCATTGCATCCTGAGGAGGAAAGAGTTTACAATCCTGGTGCTATTAGAGTTCTAATACGCTCATTGTTGTTCTTCACCCCAAAGGTGCAGTTAGAAGTGCTGGACCTTATTGAGAAGCTTGCTTGTGCTGGCTCCTTTAATCGTGAAAACCTTACTTCTGTTGGTATGATTCTAAAAATTCCTTGGTTTTCTCTTAACTACAATTAGATGAGCGGATTCTCACCAATTCCTTTTCCTCGTGTACTAGGTTGTGTGGAGCTTCTGTTGGAGACAATCCAGCCCTTCCTAATGGGCTCATCCCCCTTACTTTCTTATACGCTGAAGATTGTGGAAACTCTTGGGTCATATAGGTAGAAATTGTACCATATCTGGAAATTCTAACATTTTCCCTTTCCAATTTTCACTATTTGTTTGGCAAAATAATATTTTTTTTTTGGTATGTGGTGACAGGCTATCCTTGTCGGAACTCCGAATACTTATTAGATTTGTGTTACAAATGAGGTTAATGAATTCAGGCCATGTACTTGTTGACATGATGGAGAAGTTAATTCTTATGCAAGATATGGCCTTGGAAAATGTTTCACTGGCACCCTTTATTGAGATGGATATGAGAAAAACTGGGCATGCTTCCATTCAGGTTTCTTTGGGAGAGAGGTCATGGCCTCCAGCTGCTGGATATTCATTTGTTTGTTGGTTTCAGTTTAGAAAGTTTTTTAAGCTGCAAACAAAGGAATCAGAGCCCTTCAAATCTGCTCCTACTAAGAGGTGGAGCAGCACTGATGGGCAAAATCGTGAGCGGCATGTTCTCCGGATATTTTCTGTTAGCGCAGCAAGCAATGAAAACACATGTTATGCAGAACTTTATCTCCAGGAGGATGGTGTTTTAACACTTGCAACCAGCAGCTCTAGTGCTTTATCTTTTTCTGGACTAGATACTGAGGAAGGCAGGTGGCATCACCTTGCAGTTGTTCATAGCAAGCCTAATGCTCTGGCTGGACTTTTTCAGGCAAGTGTTGCCTATGTTTACCTCAATGGAAAGTTGAAGCACACAGGCAAGCTTGGTTATTCTCCATCTCCAGTTGGAAAACCTTTACAAGTTACAATTGGCACTCCTATTACTTGTGCAAGAGTTAATGACATGACCTGGAAACTACGCTCTTGCTATCTCTTTGAAGAGGTTCTTACATCAGGTTGTATTTGCTTCATGTACATTCTTGGAAGAGGATATAGAGGGCTTTTCCAAGATACCAACCTTCTGCGCTTTGTACCTAATCAAGCATGTGGTGGTGGTAGCATGGCCATATTAGATTCATTGGATGCTGATTCTGTTCTGGCATTGAATTCACAGAGAGTTGACACCATTAGTAAGCAAGGAGACTCAAAAGCAGATGGCAGTGGGATTGTCTGGGACATGGAGAGACTTGGAAATCTCTCTTTACAGCTCAATGGAAAAAAACTTATATTTGCATTTGATGGGACTTGTACAGAATCTGTTCGAGCAACTGGGACTTTATCTATGCTTAATCTAGTTGATCCAATGTCTGCTGCTGCTTCTCCTATAGGAGGTATGCAACTATATTCTGTACCATGCAAGTAAAAGCAAGCATTAAACTTGATAAAATACCAGTGATCAGATATCGATTGTTTTTTTTAATATTCTAATGGGAATGTTAAGGGCATGTTTGCTATGCTGTATAATATGGCAGGATAGTACTAATTTCACCGAATGACGTTTCTTACTAATAATATTAATATTATAATAAAATTTTGATAATAAGAAATTTGGTTCACCACTTTTTAATTTTTTATCTTTCATTTTGCCCCCCCTTAAAAATAAAATCAGTCCAATTCTATGAGACTTGCTAAATGCGCTTTAATAATCCAATCTTGGTTCTCTGCAGGTATTCCACGTTTTGGACGTCTTCATGGGGATATTTATATCTGCAGGCAATGTGTGATTGGTGATACTATCCGTGCTGTTGGTGGGATGGCTGTTGTTCTTTCCCTAGTGGAGGCTGCAGAGACTAGGGATATGTTGCATATGACTCTTACTTTACTTGCATGTGCTCTTTGCCAGAATCCCCAGAATGTGAGAGACATGCAAACTTACCGAGGATATCATTTGCTGGCTCTCTTCCTTCGTCGTAGGATGTCATTATTTGACATGCAATCACTTGAAATATTTTTCCAGATTGCTGCATGTGAGGCTTCATTTTCTGAGCCAAAAAAATTGGGATGTAGTCGAGCTAGTTTGTCACCTGCTTCTACCATGCAGGAAACTGGTTTTGAGGATCTTAATATGAAGTTTCGTGATGAAATTTCATCAAGTGGATCTCATGGGGATATGGATGATTTTTCTGCACAAAAAGATTCATTTAGTCAAGTTTCAGAGTTGGAAAATGCTGATATGCAAGCTGAAACTTCAAATTGCATTGTGTTGTCAAATGCAGATATGGTTGAACATGTCTTGTTGGACTGGACATTGTGGGTAACAGCTCCTGTTACTATTCAGATTGCACTTCTGGGCTTTCTTGAGCATCTAGTGTCCATGCACTGGTACAGAAACCATAACCTTACCATTCTTCGTCGAATCAATCTTGTTCAACATTTACTTGTGACACTGCAGCGTGGTGATGTTGAAGTTCCTGTTTTAGAAAAATTGGTTGTATTGCTTGGAGTCATTTTGGAAGATGGTTTTCTGTCTTCTGAGCTGGACAATGTGGTTAGGTTTGTGATTATGACGTTTGATCCACCTGAACTGACTCCCCATCGTCCAGTCATTCGTGAATCTATGGGGAAGCATGTAATTGTCAGGAACATGCTATTGGAAATGCTTATTGATCTGCAAGTAACCATTAAATCAGAGGAATTGCTTGAGCAGTGGCATAAAAGTGTTTCATCAAAGTTGATTACATACTTTCTTGATGAAGCTGTGCATCCTACAAGTATGAGATGGATCATGACCCTTCTTGGGGTTTGTCTTACTTCTTCCCCTACATTTGCATTAAAATTTCGTGGTAGTGGAGGTTATCAAGGCTTGACTCGAGCCCTTCCCAGTTTTTATGATTCCCCTGATATATATTATATTTTATTTTGCCTGATATATGGGAAGCCTGTGTATCCTAGACTGCCTGAAGTTCGCATGCTAGATTTTCATGCCCTTATGCCAAGTGATGGAAGTTTTGTGGATTTGAGATTTGTGGAACTTTTGGATTCTGTTGTTTCTATGGCAAGGTCAACTTTTGATCGGTTGAGTATGCAGTCAATGCTTGCTCACCAAGCTGGTAATCTCTCCCAGGTTGGTGCGAGTCTTGTGGCCGAGCTTGAGGAGGGAAATGTGGACATGACTGGAGAGCTCCAGGGTGAAGCCCTAATGCATAAGACATATGCTGCACGCTTAATGGGTGGGGAGGCATCAGCTCCTGCTGCTGCTACATCAGTCCTGAGATTTATGGTTGATTCAGCAAAAATGTGTCCGGCCTTTTCTACTGTTTGCAGGCGGGCTGAATTTCTTGAAAGCTGCATTGATCTTTACTTCTCTTGTGTTAGGTTTGTTGTGAACCAAAAACGTCTAACAAGTTCTCACCCCAATTATTGCATCTATTCCGAATAGAATTTCCCACATTGGGTCTTTTCTTTTGCTGTTAAACTGATTGTATTCTCTCGTACAGGGCCGCTCATGCAGTAAAGATGGCAAAGGAACTTTCTGTAAAGACAGGCAACAAGACCTCCAATAATTCTGATGATAATGGCAGTTTGAAGAACACATCCTCCAGCGTGCCTGGTGAACAGGATCACTCCACGAAAACCTCTATTAGTGTTGAAAGCTTTACTCAAGAGCAGGTGAGTACAAGTTCTGAAGAGGTTGCCTCTCCTTGTAATGTAAGTGAGAATAAAACAGATTCAAACGTTACTTCATCCGAGCTGGGGATAAATGACTTGCTTCAAGAAGTGGTGAGTGTTACACACAGTTTGGGCAACAACAATGTTGAACTGTTATCAGCTACCTCCACCTCCAATCAAACAAACTTTCAGAGTATGAAAAACACTCTGGAACCAGTACAGCTACCAACAGATTCTCAGAGTTATGTCTCTGGTATCATGCTGGATTCTCCCAGTTTATCGGAGAAATCTAATTCTATATTCCCGCTGACACCCACATCGTCTCCTGTTGCAGCATTGACTTCTTGGCTGGGAAGTGTTGGCAATAATGAATCTAAAGTTTCTGCAGTTGCCAGTCCATCCATGGATTCGTCTGTGACTGCTAGTGAGTTTGAACTATCTTCAGACTTGAAGTCCATCTTTCAAGGTCCTTCAGGTACAAACAACTTTTTTTCTGTAAATGTAAAGCTGCTCCTGGAAATGGATGATTTGGGCTATGGTGGTGGTCCCTGCTGTGCTGGAGCTACTGCTGTTTTAGATTTTGTGGCAGAAGTTCTTTCTGATTTTGTCACTGAGCAAATAAAGGCTTCACAGACTATAGAGAGCATCTTAGAAAGTGTTCCTTTATATGTTGATGCTGATTCTGTGTTAGTTTTCCAGGGCTTGTGCCTTGGTAGACTGATGAACTTTCTTGAAAGGCGTCTATTGCGAGATGACGAGGAAAATGAAAAAAAGCTGGATAAGACTCGTTGGTCCTCCAACTTGGATGCATTATGCTGGATAATAGTAGATCGTGTATATATGGGTGCTTTTCCTCAACCTACTGGTGTATTGAGGACACTGGAGTTCTTGTTATCTATGTTGCAATTGGCAAACAAAGATGGTCGGATTGAAGAAGCTGCTCCCACTGGGAAGGGTCTTTTATCCATCACAAGAGGAAGCAGGCAGCTTGATGCTTATATTCATTCAATACTTAAAAATGCAAACCGTATGATTTTATATTGTTTCCTTCCCTCATTTTTGATTGCATTTGGAGAAGAGGATCTCCTTTCACGATTAGGTTTGCTTGCTGAACCTAAGAAAAGAATAACCTCCAACCCTTCAAACGATGACTCAGGAATTGATATTGGTACAGTATTACAGCTATTGGTTGCACATAGGCAAATCATATTTTGTCCCAGCAATATTGATACTGATCTAAATTGTTGTCTTTGTGTGAATTTGATTTCTCTTCTCCATGATAAACGGCGAAATGTACAGAATATGGCAGTTGATATTGTTAAGTATCTCTTGGTGCATCGTAGGGCTGCTCTGGAAGACTTGCTTGTATCTAAGCCAAACCAGGGGCAGCATTTGGATGTACTGCATGGTGGTCTTGATAAATTATTGACCGGGAGTTTATCTACTTTCTTTGAGTGGTTTCAATGCTCTGAGCAGATTGTCAATAAGGTGCTTGAGCAATGTGCTGCCATCATGTGGGTTCAGTATATTACTGGATCTGCAAAGTTTCCCGGAGTGAGGATTAAAGGTTTGGAGGGTCGTCGTAAGAGGGAAATAGGAAGGAAATCAAGGGATACTTCAAGGTTAGATTTAAAGCACTGGGAGCTGGTAAATGAACGAAGGTATGCTCTGGAACTGGTACGTGATGCTATGTCTACTGAGCTTAGAGTTGTCCGTCAAGATAAGTATGGATGGGTTCTGCATGCTGAGAGTGAGTGGCAAACCCATCTTCAACAACTTGTACATGAGCGGGGGATCTTCCCGATGCGTAAATCCTCTGTGACTGACGATCCTGAATGGCAGCTTTGTCAAATTGAGGGTCCATATAGGATGCGCAAAAAACTTGAACGTTGCAAGTTGAAAATTGATACCATACAAAACGTTCTCGATGGACAATTTGAGCTTGGGGAAACAGAGATGGGTACAACAAGAACTGAGAATGGTCAAGATGTTTCAGATACTGGTTCTGAATTGTTTTTCCATCTTTTGACAGATGAAGCCAAACCGAATGATCTTGATGGTGAGTTATATGATGGATCAACTTTTAAAGAATCGGATGATGTAAAAGATGTGTCTTCTGTGAGATATGGATGGAATGAAGACAGAGCTAGTAGTGTAAATGATGCTAGTATGCATTCTGCTCTTGAGTTTGGTGTCAAGTCTAGTTCAGCTTCGGTCCCTGTAGAAGAGAGCATACATGGACAATCTGACCCAGGATCTCCTAGGAAATCTTCTTCTGCAAGAATGGATGATATCAAAGCTATAGAGGATAAAACAGACAAAGAACTTCATGATAATGGTGAATATCTTATTAGGCCTTATCTGGAGCCTTTGGAAAAGATACGGTGCCGATACAACTGTGAAAGAGTTGTAGGTCTTGACAAACATGATGGCATTTTTTTGATAGGCGAACTTAGCCTGTATGTGATTGAAAATTTTTATATAGATGATGCTGGGTGCATTTGTGAAAAGGAATGTGAAGATGAACTTTCTGTTATTGATCAGGCACTGGGTGTAAAGAAGGATGTTACTACTGGCAGTGTGGATTTCCAGTCCAAGTCAACTTCATCCTGGGCCACAACAGCTAAGTTATGGGTTGGGGGAAGAGCATGGGCCTACAATGGTGGTGCATGGGGAAAGGAGAAAGTAGGCACTGGTGGTAATTTGCCACATCCCTGGCGCATGTGGAAACTTAATAGTGTTCATGAAATCTTGAAGCGTGATTACCAGCTTCGTCCTGTTGCTGTTGAGATATTTAGCATGGATGGATGTAATGATCTTCTGGTTTTCCACAAAAAGGAAAGGGAAGAGGTTTTCAGAAATCTTGTTGCGTTGAATCTTCCCAGGAATAGCATGTAAGAGTCGAACTTTATTGCTTATTCTGCTAGTTGGATTTCCTTTTTCAACGCATATAGCTGTACTTTTGTTACATAAATCGTATTTTGTGTTTTATAATCCAGTATAGAAAATATCTTACATATCTAATTATCTCTGAAATTTTAAGCAATTAAAGTTAGGAGTGTAGACTTATTTTTTTTTAAATCCCTGAGACCTATATTGACATTTTTTTTTCTTTTTTATTACAAGCTTGATCTTTCCCTTTACCCTCTTTTTCTTTAGTTTTCTCCTTAGATGACGTTCCATGGCATACATTTCCTTTTTGCTTAGTCTCTACTATACATGGCGCTTCGAACAAGCAGAAGTGAAATTTAGTTTATCATGCGTAGGCTTGCTTTCCCCACTTATCTTAAGCGCTTTTTTCAACCATGTCAATCATAACTCAGAGCAGTGGATATTGAACCATTTATTTTTGGGAAGAAAAATGGATATTGAACTTTGGAGTTAAATTTTTAGTCAGGACTCAATATAGATCTCATTTAAATGCAGATGTATCTTATTCTGAATTTCTGTGAGATATTAGCAGCAAACTTATGTTAGTATTGCAGAAGCATAGATTAGAACATATCATCAGATTAAAAATTATGTAGTTGGTACTTCAGGAATATTAGGCAAATGATTCAGCATTAGTTGCTGATGTCCAACATATTCTTTTAAACAAATTGTAACCTTTGCTTGACAGTGAGTTGATGCAGGGTTGTCTATATCTTGAGAGATTTTGTTTTTAAAATTCTGATTCTTGAAATTGAAATATACTTGCTTTCTATTATTTCGAAAATTTTCGGGTTTGGAATTACCTGCTTACTTTTCATCCTCAATGCATGAGAAGATGTTTTAGTTTATTATTCTTTATTATGTATTTAGTCGAGAATATATGCTTGTCGTACCTGCTTGCTTTTTTCTCATTCTTGTAGATTTTAATCTTTTATGCCCTCATTTTGACTTCATAATTCTTTTTCTTGCATCAGGTTGGACACAACTATTTCAGGCTCAACCAAACAAGAAAGCAACGAAGGCAGTCGTCTATTTAAGATAATGGCCAAATCGTTTTCAAAAAGATGGCAAAATGGCGAAATTAGCAATTTCCAGTACCTCATGCATTTAAACACCTTGGCTGGTCGTGGATACAGTGATCTTACCCAATATCCAGTGTTTCCTTGGGTTCTTGCAGATTATGAAAGTGAAAATCTTGATTTTTCAGATCCAAAAACTTTCCGTATGCTTGACAAACCTATGGGTTGTCAGACACCAGAAGGGGAAGAAGAGTTCAGGAAAAGGTAGTATATCTATAACCCAGTCAAATCTTATTCCCTCCTCTCTTGTACCTAATGGCAAATTCTGTTATAGATTTCCTTTGGATTTTGCCTAATATTTTGGATTCCATTGTTCATTGCCCCAATAAAACGATCCTAGTATTGTAAATTTCACTGGATAAAATTTTTATGGTCGTCTAACTCTTCATTTCCTTTTTGTATTTCAGATATGATAGCTGGGATGATCCGGAGGTCCCAAAATTTCACTATGGTTCTCACTATTCCAGTGCTGGGATTGTCCTTTTCTATGTGATACGTTTACCACCTTTCAGTACAGAGAATCAGAAACTACAGGGGGGCCAATTTGATCATGCCGATCGTCTTTTTAATAGTGTTAGAGATACTTGGTTAAGTGCAGCAGGAAGGGGAAACACATCAGATGTTAAAGAATTGATTCCAGAATTTTTTTACATGCCAGAATTCCTGGGAAATCGTTTTAATCTTGATTTGGGAGAGAAACAGTCTGGAGAAAAGGTTAAAACTTATTAACCATGCTAGCATTTTCACAGTTGCCAATTTTCCTTTCATTATATTCCTCGGTGTTAGATTAATGAAATTTCTGGGGGCAAAGTTGAATATATGCTATTTTTTATAGGGGTTCATAAAAATATAACATGGTATTTGGAGAAACGGTTGAAAACTTATTAACCATGTTAGACCCTTTCATTATAATCCTTGGTGTTAGATTAATGAAATTTTCGGTGGATAAGTTGACTATACATGACTCTTTAAAGGGGCTCATAACTGTAGAATTATAGAATAGATTTTTAGATTAGAATCTATTAGTAATATTAGGGGCTGATTTCTAGGAGATATATAACTATCAGATCAGCTTTATCCTTATCCCATGATTTTAGGAGATTTGGTAATCTGTTATCAAATTTGTAGATATAATTTTTTCAATTTTAGGTAGTTTTGATTTCCTTCATAAATTAGTGGTAAATATCTTTAAAATAGATGAGTATTATCATCTATATAAAGAGGGGCGTGTAACCTTTGTTTAATATAGAAAAAAATTATTCTTTCTTTTCACAAATAAGATGGTATCAGAGCAATCTCTGAACCCCAATTCTCTCATATGACCAAATACGAGAAACGTGATTCAAGAGCTACCGTTTCCCAAACCACCTCCAATTAGGAAGCCATGGCTTCCAACATTGATAATAACCTCATGCCCATTACAGGACAAACTGAATGGGAACAACTACCTCCAATGGTCCCGTTCTGTAATGATGTTCATGTGCGAAAAAGGCAAATATGATTATCTCATCGAAAATGTTGCCAAACCAAACAAGAGGAATGAAAATTTCAAAGTCTGGAATGCCAAAAATAATATGGTCATGTCATGGCTCATTAATTCCATGACAAATGATCTCTATGGAACAACAAAGGAGATTTGAGATGCTGCCAAGGAAATATATTCTGACAATGAGAATACATAAGCATTATTTGAGGTGGAAAGTGTTCTTCGTGACTTCCGCCAAGAACTAGCATTGACTCAATACTTCAACACTCTCAATCGGTATTGGCAACAACTATATTCATACGAAGAGCACAATTGGAGCTGTCCAAATGAGGCTATAAAGTATAGACAAATAATTGAACGGAAAAGAATATACAAATTCCTGATTGGATTAAGTAAGAACCTTGATGAAGTACAAGGAAGAATTTTAGGGTCCAAACCACTAAATATCCGAGAAGCTTTCTCAGAAGTTCGGAGAGAGGAAAGTCGAGAAAGAGAAGCTTTCTCAGAAGTTCGGAGAGAGGAAAGTCGAGAAAGGATTATGATGGGATCTCAAGATTTTGTGACAAATCTTAAGAATTTAGCACTTGTGGTGAGAGGGAGTTCATCCAACAACAACGATCACAGACCAAAGAAAGGGCGACCATGGTGTGATCATTGTCGATGTCCTGGTCATACCAAGGACAACTGTTGGAAAATTCACAGCAAACCAGCAGACTGGAGGCCTTCTCAATTTTCCAATGACAAAGAAGGATGAGGCAACCTTGCTTCCATGGATGAACAACCTTCACCCAAACCAACTCCTTTCAGCAAGGAATATATAGAGATATTGTAGAAAATGTTTAGCCAATCCTTGCCTGCATCAGCTCCCACTCCCACTGTGGTGGGTATCGAATCTTTGGCACAAAAAGGTAATTTTTTAAGTGCTCTAAATGCTAACAGGGAGAAGCTTAGACCATGGATTATAGACTCAGGAGCCTCTGATCATGTGACTGGAGATGAGAAGTTGTTTTCAACTTACACCCCACGCTATAAAAATTTAACTGTTAGTTTAGGGGTCACTCTCAAAGGTGGTTGGTACAGGCTCGGTTCAAATTTAAGAGAATATCACTCTTGATTCCGTTCTATTTGTTCCAAAGTTAAATTACAATTTACTGTCCATTAGTAAACTCACACAGGATCTCAATTGTGTTATTAAATTTGGCTTAAATTTGTGTGAATTTCAGGTCTTGGACTTGGGGAAGACGATTGGTAGTGCTAAGATGTGTTTGGGACTCTATCTTTTAGAGGTTAATGATCCTCCTCAAGGATGAATTCATCAATCAGATTGTTCAGTTTCCAAAAGTCCTATCTCTTTGTCTGTGAGTCAGTCTAATAATGATAGTGCAATTATGTTATGGCACTATAGGTTAGGTCATCCAAATTTCTTGTATCTTAAGAATTGTTTCCTTCATTATTCCATAATAAAAATCTAAATGAATTTCAATGTGAGATCTGTCAATTCTCTAAACATATTCAAAATTCTTATCCTAACAGACTCTACAAAGCATCTCAACCTTTTTCTATGATTCATATGGGGTCTTTCTAGGATAAAAAATGTTATTGGTTCTCGTTGGTTCATCTCATTTATTGATGATCACACTAGACTCACATGGGTATTCCCCATGAAAGAAAAATCCGAGGTAAACCAGATATTCAAAAACTTCAATACAATGATCCTAGCACAATTCCAAGCAAAAATTCAAATTTTGAAAATTGATATTGCCAAAGAGTATTTCAATTCCAGCCTTAATGCTTACCTCATGAGTCATGGTATTGTTTACCAAAGTTCCTGTGTTAACACTCAACAGAATGGTATTATCGAGAGAAAAAATCGGCATCTTCTTGATGTGGCTCGGTCTCTTATGTACTTTAACCATGTACCAAAATATTTTTGGGGTGAAGCCATCCTTACTGTTACATACCTTATAAATAGGATGCCATCTCGGATTCTCAACTTCTAGACTCCCTATCAAATCCTCCTTTAGTTCTTTCCCACTACTCGTTTTATCTATACCATTCTATTCAAAGTTTTCGGGTGTTCAGCTTTTGTTTATGTCCATCAACAACATCGGGACAAACTTGATCCTAGAGCTCATAAATGTATTTTTCTTGGGGACTCTCCAACTTAAAAGGGATATAAATGCTACTCATTGGTCACTAAAAAATTCCATCACTTTATGGATGTCACCTTCATTGAGCAACTACCTTATTTCCCCAAATCATATTGAGGGGGAGACTAATTTTGTCCTAGAATATCAGCTTTGGGATAGTTAAGAATTACCTCATTCTGACCAAATCTGTCAATCACTAAATCGTGAATCACTTCCTTCTCAAAATTCTCAAAATCTCTCCCTTGTGTCTTCTTACTTCCTAGAACCTACTACTTAAGATCAAGCCAACAATACACCTCAAAATCTAGACACTATTCAATCAACAATCAACAATGAATGATGAATTGATTACCTGCTCAAGGAGGAGAAATAACCAAAAGGAGATGGAACAACAAGCATTTCTTGAGCAAACCCAAGAGTCTGACTCAAGTTCTAGACCAAGTGAAGATCCACTAGGTAACACTAATCCCGAAATTAATGATGGCAATGGCTTTCCTATTGCTATGAGAAAAGGGGTAAGATCATGCACAAAACATCCAATATACACATTTGTGTCAGATGAAGGATTGTCATCGAAGTTCAAAGCTTTTGTTACCAACCTCGACAACATCCAAGCTCTTAATAATATACAAGAGGCTCTCGACTCACTAGAATGGAAAGCAACAGTGTATGAAGAAATTCATGCACTAGAGAAAAATGGAACCTGGAAATTTTGACTTACCAATCGGGAAACACCCAGTAGGCTGCAAATGGATCTTCATAGTAAAATATAATGAAGATGGGAGTATTAATCGGTTCAAGGCACGGTTGGTTACAAAGGGATTCACCCAATCATATGGAATCGATTATGAAGAGACATTTGCTCTTGTAGCCAAGTTAAACACAATTCAGATTTTGTTATCCTTGGTTGCAAACCTTGACTGGCCTCTCCACCTACTAGATGTCAAGAATACCTTTCTAAATGGGGACCTAATTGAAGAAGTGTACATGGAAATTTCTCTTGGCTTTGAAACACAAACTACATGCAACAAGGTTTGTAAACTGAGGAGATCTCTATATGGGCTCAAGCAATCTCCAAGAGCTTAGTTTGAAAGATTCACAAAGGTAGTGAAGAAACATGACTACTCTCAATGTCAGACAGACCATATACTATTTGTTAAACACTCTTCTACAGGAAAACTTGCTATCCTCATAGTGTATGTGGATGGCATAATCCTAATAGGAAAATATGAAGAGAAAATCCGTACTATCAAAAGTTTACTTGCGGAAGAATTTGAAATCAAGGACCTTGGGAATCTTAAATATTTCCTAGGCATGGAGATTGCAAGGTCAAGAAAAGGAATCTTTGTCTCACAGGGAAAATATATCCTAGATCTCCTAAAGGAGACTGGAATGCTCGGATGTAAGTCAACAGATACTCCTATGGATCCAACTATCAAGCTGGGAGCTAAGGAAAATTGTGCACCCGTGGACAAAGGAAGATACTAAAGGTTAGTAGGTAAACTAATATACCTATCTCATACACGACCAGACATTGGATTTGCTGTTAGTATGGTAAGTCAGTTCATGAACAATCTAAATGAAGAACACATGGAAGTTGTGAATAGAATCTTGCGATACCTGAAACTAACATCAGGTAAAGGATTATTTTTTGAGAAGAATCAAAGAAAAGATATTGTAGTGTTCGGTGAAGTAGATTGGGCAAGATCAATACAAGACTGAAGATCAATTTCAGGATATTGCATTTTCGTGTGGGGAAATTTGGTCACTTGGAGAAATAAGAAGCAATCAGTGGTGTCAAGAAGCAGTGCAGAAGCTGAATTCTGGGCGGTGGCACACTGTATTTGTGAGAGAATTCGGTTAAAAATGGTGCTATTTCAGATGAACCTATGAAAATATTCTGTGATAATCAATCAGCAATCAGAATTGTCAAAAATCTAGTTCATCAAGATAGAACAAAACACTTGAAAATTGATCGACATTTCATAAAGGAGAAGATAGAGGAAGGAATAATCAAGATGTTGTATGTACCTACATGTATGTAGACAACAAACAACCTTACCAAGGTTCTACCGAGAAAGGAGTTTGATGATCTAGTTTCAAGCTGAGTTCAATTAATATTTACCGTCCAAAAGGAGTGTAGAATTATAGAAAAGATCTTTAGATTAGAATCTATTAACAATATTAAAGATTGATTTCTAAGAGATTTATAGCTATCAGATAAGCTTTATCCTTATCCCATGATTTTAGAAGATTTGGTAATATGTTACCAAATCTGTAGATATAATTTTTTCAGTTTTAGGTAATTTTGATTTACTTCCTAAATTAGTGGTAAATATCTTAAAATAGATGGACATTATCATCTATATAAAGTGGGGCGTGTAATCTTTGTTTAATGTAAAAAAAGATTATTCTTTCTTTTCAAAAACAAGAATAACAAATATATATGGAACTTGTATCGGATGAAAATGAGTAGCTTTTGAGGTAAGAAAACTAGTTAAGAGGTGAATTTTCAGAAATACAGCATAAGAAGCTATCGGCAACCTCTATAGTCCAGTGCTGGTTCTGTCATCCCTGACTGAAATTCCTTGTCACATGCAACCAACTTTATATTTTTCGTTCAAGTTTTTAATTTAAATAATGTGGATGTTTATGTTCTTTTTTTAGGTCGGTGATGTTATCTTACCTCCCTGGGCCAAAGGCAGTGCTAGAGAGTTCATCAGGAAGCATAGGGAGGCACTGGAATCTGATTATGTTTCAGAAAATTTGCATCATTGGATTGACCTTATTTTTGGATATAAACAGAGAGGGAAGGTGGGTTGACTTTCAGTATTACTCATTGCTTTGTAGTTGAATATTATGTTGACTTCATCAATTTAGCTCTACCTTATATTCGGTTGATCTTTTGGCTCTTTTAAAATGTTTAAACTGGCAAAAAATTTGAAGAGAAATGTGCACTTTATATGCAATGGTGGGGAGGATAGGTATTTAACCTCTTTGTATGAGAGTTTTGGTGTAATTCACTTTTAATTATTTTATTATGAATTTTGCTTCCATATTCATCGATCTCCCTGGAAAAATAGTAGTTTTATTCTTTTTATTGTTTTAATTGTTATTCTGCATCTCTGATGAAATTATTTGTCCTTTTCATTTTGGAAATTTAGAGATGAAATTTTGAAAGATAATCATGCAGCCGTCTATCTTCAGTGAGCTGCCCAGTTTTCTCTAATTATACTGCATTTAATATTGAAGGCATTATGTGTTGATCTGCAAATACTCTTCTGCTCTGCCTCTTTCAATCCTCCTCCCCCCTCCTCTCTCTTCTCCTTTCTCTCTTCTTTTGTGACAATATATATTTACTCCCTGTATGCTGCTTCAAGATCTTAGTTTCCCTGTATTATGTTTTTGATAGGTTGCTGAGGAAGCTGTTAATGTTTTTTATCACTACACATATGAGGGTAGTGTGGATATCGACTCAGTTACAGATCCTGCTATGAAAGCCTCGATTCTAGCCCAAATTAATCATTTCGGTCAGACACCTAAGCAGCTGTTCCAGAAACCCCATGTAAAACGACGAATTGATAGAAAGCTTCCTCCTCATCCACTGAAACACTCTGGCCACATTGTACCACATGAGATACGTAAATCTTTGTCTTCCATAACTCAGATTGTCGTTGCAAACAATGACAAAATTCTTGTGGCTGGATCAAATAGTCTACTTAAGCCAAGAACGTATACCAAATATGTGGCATGGGGTTTCCCAGATCGTAGCTTGAGGTTTATGAGCAATGATCAAGACCGTCTCCTCTCTACACATGAAAATCTTCATGGGGGCAACCAGATTCAGTGTGCAGGGGTTAGTCATGACGGTCAAGTTCTGGTCACTGGAGCTGATGATGGTTTAGTTTCTGTTTGGAGAATCAGTGAGTTTGGGCCCCGTGTCTCAAGATGCTTGCAATTGGAGAAGGTTCTTTGTGCACACACGTCTCGTATCACATGTCTTCATGTGAGCCAGCCATATATGTTGATTGTAACAGGATCAGATGACTGCACTGCTATTTTATGGGATCTCAGCTCTTTAGTGTTTGTTAGGCAACTACCTGAGTTCCCAGCATCAGTTTCAGCTGTTTATGTGAATGACTTGACTGGGGAAATTGTGACTGCTGCTGGAATTTTATTAGCTGTATGGAGCATAAATGGAGATTGTCTTGCTGCTGTTAACACATCCCAACTTCCATCTGATTCTATTCTGTGTGTGACAAGTAGTTCGTTTTCTGATTGGCTGGATACAAACTGGTATGTGACAGGTCACCAGAGTGGGGCTGTCAAAGTGTGGCAAATGGTTCACTGCTCGATTAAAGAAGTTTCCCAGAGCAAGTCCACTGCAAGTGGAATGGGTGGGTTAAGCCTTGGTGATAAGACACCTGAGTACAGGTTAATCCTCCACAAAATTCTCAAGTTTCATAAGCATCCGGTTACTGCCCTTCACCTTACAAATGATCTGAAGCAGATGTTGAGTGGGGATTCTGGGGGGCATTTGGTATCGTGGACAATTCCAGATGAGAGCTTGAGAGCTTCAATTAGTCAGGGGTGATGATAAGAAATAATAGTCAAGATGATACTTAAGCACATGGAGCCAGCCTGTTCTTCGAGGGACCCAGGAAGAGCTATGCTAACTAACCATTAAAGATCAGAGGATGTGTTATTATTCATGGAATAGAAAACAACTGGCACAGGAAAAGGACTGGAGAAGCAAAATTGACAAAGTGAAAACCTTCCACTAGGCAGAAAAATACGGGTTGAAACCTGACAAAGGACGAGGACTGCTAAAATGCATGCACCCGGTGGGTGGTGGGTGGTGAAGAATACGGAGTGAAAAGGGATGATTGTAGGATGTACTAATTTGTATTTTGCATGATTGAACGATTTTTTTCGAATTTGTGTGAGAACATCAAACATACAGGTTCTCTCTCTCTCTCTCTCCCACCCCACCCTTTTTTTTTATTTTTATTTTGGTTGATGTAAATAGATTTCTGCGATTAACACCATGTAGTAAATTTGTATAGCATAGTGTCAGGAATTGGGGTGGTTGGGTGGAATTCATGTGGGACATTAATTGGTCAAGTGTTTATGCTTGGCTGACATTGTTTTTGAATGGGGCAGTTGGGCACTCATTGCCCATTTCCTGTTGAGAAATGTAAAAATATTTCTCATAAATTTTTTTGTTTCAAATACTGTCCCCGTATCATTATGCTAGTTTGTGTAATTTTCTCTTCTTTTTTCGTTTGAGATATAATTTTGAGTTAATTCGTAGGGCTTGCATCTGGATTCTTTCTTTAAGAGTTGCTTTCAGAATTTGCTGAAAGAGGGTGAAAGTCATATGTAGAACTCCTCCCCCCTTCTTCCTTTTTCCCCCCTCCCTCCGTCTTCATTGGGTCTCTCTACAAGAGATCATTTTTTCAATAATTTTCTCTATGTTGCAAACATTTTTTTTTGGGGTGTATTTCCCCCTTCCTTTCTTTTGGCAATTGAGGCTTCTCCCCCACCGAGAAGTTTCTATTCGGTGGACTTTCTTTTCCCGGTGGATTTTGTTTTAATCTTTTTCTCCTACCGGAGATCTTATATTTGAAAACATGCCGAAAAAAATCGTTATAATACGTGATAAATCATTCCAAATCAAATTTTTTGTGATAATAAAGGAAAATGCTTGGTTGTACTATTGAACTATTTAATGTAATCTATGTGTAAATAATTTTTAAAATTTAATTAATTGTTAGATTTGTAATTTGTATCTACGTAGTGGTGTTGCTTTCTTATTGGTGTTATATCATAATAAATCAGATATGTTGTTAAAAGTAATAGTATATTACATTATAGAAGTGAGAAATTTCTAGAATCGAACTAAATAAATTGAACTAAAGAGTTAGTGATGTAGAAATGTCTAAAGCTTAAACATTTTCTACAATATTTTCATCCTTGAATCAATGTACATATAAAGAGAGATGTTACATATCACAAATTCGTCATGATATTAAATGATTGTGGTTGATTAAGAAAATATTTAATATTTAACATTAGTAGATGGTAAGATCATGTGGTTATTATATATAATTATCAATGAAATTATATCACATTATTTAAGATTATCATAATTTTGTTATATATACTAATGATTTAGTAAGCTTTTTTTATCTATTGTTTTGACGATAAGTTATTTTGTTTTTTTAAATTAGGTCCGACCATACAATTCTTTTTTGAACTATATATAAGAAACCTAATAGCAAAACATGAATTGACAAGTGCTTATTATTGATTTAAAGCTCTAGTGACATTTTTTGAAACCAACCAAAAACTATGTATGTTGACTTGTGGATGGAGAGGTTGGTTTCAGCCAATTTAAACATTTGATCTAAAGAAAAGAAAATAATAACACATTCAAGTATGGTAGGAGACCTATGTTGCTATAGAGTTATAGTCCTGCATGCTATATATGATGAGATTCATGCTTAGGCGACAAAGAAAGAGGCACCAACTTTGAAACTATCCTCATGCTAAGCCACCCTAAATTTATGTTTTTGTTTGGCCCTACTTATAACTCCATCAAATTCTTTAATTCACTGTTTCACTAGATGGTTTTAAAGTCTTCATGAACATCTTATCTCTCATTTATTTATCATATCATGTGATTTCCAAGCTAGTTGGTCGAATTTAACTCACATGTATTTCAAACGTTTATTTTGTTTAGTCTTCAAGTTTTCGTTATTTCATCAATATTGATTTCCTTGTTCTATTTGTTGATGTGATTGTCTCTTTTTGTCTTTTGATTTTTAGTACGTATGATTTTTTTGTTGTTCACTTTTGCTATATATGTCTTTTTTTCTTTTCTTTATTTTCTTCTTATGAGAAGCAAAATTGACCCTTGTCTCAATCTATAATATGTACTACATGACCACTGGCATAACAACGTCATGAGAAACAATCCTCGGTGTCTTTTTTTTTTTTTTGGTAGGAATTAATACCATTTTTAAGTGTCTTATAACTTCTCTTTATTATTCATATCACATCTACCATCTTCCAATAAGTGATAGAAGTTGTTTTTATCCAATTATTGTTAAAAAAAAATTTAATTCATGTCAAAATTTTTCGATTGTTGGGGATAACAGAGTAATAAGTGGTAAATTTTGGTTTGGGTTTTTAGGTTTAGTTATTATTATATTTAAAATTTTGGATTTTAAAATAAATTCTAAATTTATATTTTATTTTTATTTATATAAAGATTAATTCACTTATAAGTTAATATTTATGAAAAAAATTAAAAAAAATTAAATATACATAACATATTATTATTTTTAATTTGTAAATATTTTTTTAGATTAAATTTAATGTTTTTGAAAATTTTAAAAATGTTAAAATTTGATTTCAAATAGTATATTTACAAATTTGTTCTAGTCAATTATTTAAGTGACACTTTTAGTGAAAAACAACTTATGGGAATATAGTACTCCTTTTTGTTCATTTTTTATTATTTATACGAGTATTTTTTAAAATACAATCAAATATCCAAGGATTTTTTAATTTTTTTAAAAATCGTATTGAATCGAAAAATTAGATCGGATCGGATCAATCTGAACAATTTTATAAATAAAATAGTCTGTTTCGATTTGTATTAACTAAAATTGATTTTTAAACAAATCCCGTTATACTAATTTTTAAACTGGTCAGATCAAACCGACTTTAATAATATATTAAAAAGTTTTTAATTAAATTGGTGTTATCAAACTTTTGTCATTCTCTTCCAACCCTACCTTTACCCTCGTGTTTTCCCTCTTCGAACCCTAAAACATTATCTGTATCCTCGCCGCCGCCTCTAGCCATAACCAGCCATCCTCCCTTTGTCTCCATCACAAGTCGACCTCGTCTCACGTCCCCTCTAGTCCTATCATCCAACATCTTTCACCAAACGCTTCGTTTATGGATTTCTCACTCCTTAATAGCCAAAAAAAACTCTCGATAATCTCATCCTCGACCTTCAAAATCTCAGTCTCCTCACTTCTCAACGTTAGTATTATTTGAATTCTTGTGTGGGTTTTATTGATACATTCATTTTGTTACAATTTTTCTAATCTATTTTTTTTTTTGAATTTTAGATGGGATTGGTTTGAAAATGTATCTTAAAGTTTTGAAAAAGGAAATGCCTCAACTTGTTAAAAAAATAATTAAAATTGAAGTTATTCGTAATTATGTCGGTAAATTAAAGTGTTTGATCCTTTTTTCACAATTATGTCGGTAAGTTAGAGTTTGATCTTTTTTCTATTATTAGATTCGTTCATGTAATGAAATTTATAGATACTTAATTGAACTACAATGAGTTATGTATCTCAATGCATTGTTACTATTTCAAGCTACTATTTATATTTTATAAGCAGATTTTATTGTTCCAATATTTAATGGTCTTTGTTGTATGTGAAAAAAATGTTTTTATTTTCTTCATATAGTCATTTAGTATAACTCCCAAATTCTCAGTTTGTTTTGATCGTACATTATCTATAAATTCAAAGTGGTTTGATCAGCTTAAATTTATTTTTAAGTTGAAAACCGTTAACTAAATTAGATCAAATCGTTCGGCTACAATATTTTTAATAATTAAACAGTTCGATTCAATCTAATTTGAGTAATATAAACGATCTTGTCAGATCTGGTTAAACTTGTTTACTTAAAATTGGACCAAATTGGACCGTGAATATCTCTGCTTGCTTGCTAGTTAGTTATCAAATTCTCCCTTGTAGATAAAATAGTAATAGTTATCCAAATTATTATTCAACAAGGGCAACATGATCTAGCATCAATAGTGAAAGAGCTAACCTTAGCTAGGTCATGCTAACAACTATATTAGTCATTCCTCCTTCCAATTTCTTGACCCTGGTTTTGAGTTTCGATACATTCCTTTAAATAAAAAAAAGATCAAATAAAGCAGAGCATAGATTAAGGATTTTTAATTGTGAATTTTTTTTAGCTAAGTAAATATTTTAGATAAATTATTAATGTTCGATTTGTTATATATTTTTTCGAGGCTATTTTACAACCCTAAGTCTTAAGAAGTACCTGGCTACCCATCTTTATTTTAAGTAATAAGGGTGATGAAATAATATTATCGGTCAATTTAAATTGATAAATCCGATTCGATATGTGAGATTTGGATAAAATTAGATTGATAAATTTTATATTTAGATCAAATTTAGAGTGAAAATTATACAATTTGTTCCGATTCGAATTCGGATATGGATCGACAGATTTTATAATTCGATGTATTAGATTCGAACCGAATTATTATTAAATTATAAATAAATATATATTTTATTTTATATTATGTTATATTTAAATATTATGCATACCATAATTGTATTAAATTATTATTTTAACTTAAAACAAATACAAATATTTTTAATAATTTAATTATTATACAAAAATATTTTTTATTTTTCTCATTTTTTTAATTGTTTGTAATATTTGTTATAAAAATATAAATTTGTTTATGTCATATTTTAAATAAGATAATAATTTATAAATAAATTTCAATATCAATATGTTCCTATCTAATCCAAAAAAATCTAATCTTTTTAGATTAAAATTAATTTGAATTGATTATATTTTCGAATTGAAAATCTTCAAATCTATTTGTATCGAATCAAATTTAAATTAATCAAAAATAAGTAATTTAAATTAGGTGTTCACAAAATATACTTAATGTATGTATTTATCACATTAAACTTTGGTGAAAATATGCTATAGATCATTGTAAGTATTTCTTAACTAAAAAATAATTATTTGTTTTCATGTAAATAGTTTTTGATATTAATAAAACTAAAAATATAATAAAATATATAATTTTTTTAATAAATAAAGAATTAATATATTTTTATAATAATTTATTAATTTATTTTTCTAAAGATTTTCGTTTCTTGATCTGTGGTATTCGTTTGTCTTTATATATATATATATATTTTGTGAATATAGTTTTGTCATTATCCATAGACTATAGAGCTGAAAGAATCCTCTCTGACTGATTTGTCTTTTACTTTATTTTATGTTTTTAATCTGCTTCTGTACTGCTAGGTGCTAAGCTAAAATTTGGTTGTTACATTGATTTGGGGGAAATGGTTGTGTGTGTACGGAGGGAGGCAGTGAATGCAACATCCCTTTATGGTAAAAAAGACTCTCTAGATTTAAAATTAAATACTTCCTCGTAATCGTAAATATTGTTTAATTTATTTTATGTAATTTTCAAATTCATTAATTTTAAAAATAATTTACATATTTTAAACATAGATAAATTTTAAATAATTATATATTTAATTATGATTATGGGAGGAGAGTATTTTATTTCTACTCATCCATAATTAATTGAACAGATAGTATTTAATATCTTTCAATTTTTAATGCATCTTTACATATATCTATCAATAATAACTGTATGTTGTTTAAATTATTAGTTGAACAATATTTCAAAAATAAATGACATAAAGTAAGTTTTTTCTAATTAAAAATGATTTATAGTTTCAATAATTTACTATTCTCATTTTCTCTAATGTTTAAAAATGCTTGCAATACCTCCCAATTAGCTACAAGTAGAATCAACAAGACAAAATTTATACACTTGCTTTCTCCCACCATGTTAAGGCAATTAGTGATAGTGTACACGTACATTCAATTAGGACAAACCAATTAACATGTAAATACATTGATACTGAAAAAAAGTCCTTGAATTAATATAAACTTTATGTGTTTACTAGCTATCTGAATACGTATATGTTAGGCAAGCATGAATGCTTCTTTAGTGCTATGTGATCGCAAGGCTATTAAGTATTAAACAAAGTGAATTCAAAGTAAACAATACAATATATTTAGAAGTATATATCAAAGACTTTGATGCTATGTGAGTAAAATCAAGCAAGATACCTAATTAAAGCAATCAAGATCCAATTAAGTACAATTGGAACCTTAATTTGCTTTCTTTAATTATGAGGTACGTCTATTGTTATCATTGTTGTTTTGTCACACATAACACATATATTGTTAATAATACACTCAAACATAATTAATAGAGTTAAGAGAGTGTGAATTATATATAGGATCGTACAAGAGTAATTGAGCGTTACCTTCAATAGGAAGCCTTGAACTCTTAATTTCTTCTCCTCTCTCTCTCTTTCTTTCATCTCAAATTTGTTTATATATTGCTTAAAAAGTATATCTATCTTTGATTGAGTGTGCAAATGAGGGCAATAATACTTTTTTTTTTATGGCTAATTAACCATCTTTAATATTTTGGCCAAACTAGTACGATGCTTTAATATCGGCCAATATGTAGGATTATTAGTTCTTGAAATATTAATTTTGTTGGAATATAAGCTAACTAGCTAACTTAACCTGTTTTTATTATTTTTATTCTAATGTCACACCACTTGTACATTTATTGTATACAAAAATAGAGGCAAGATGTCCATATTAATTAGAAAGTAATTAGTAAGAGGGGGGTTTGTTAGCTTATTTTTTAAATTTATTTTGTTATTATTCTTTTTGTGCAGAGAAAAACAAATTTCGTCTAGAAATAGTAATATAAATTTCTATATAATTGTAATTCCTAATATTAGAAAGTGCAAACAAATAAAAAGAATTTATGTTCTATCCCTCCCACTAAAGATTCCCTTAGATATATATATGAATGTTTTAATTCAAAACTTTGGGTTTTCTTTGAAAATAAATATACTTAGATTTCAAGGAAATCTCACAAATATTGTTGAGCCTTGCTATATATAGGCTTATTCTTAAGAGATCGATGCTGTTTCATAGAGATTCAAATCAATTGAGGGTCATTTTTATAAAATATTAATCTAAACTAATAATTATTACCAACATTATGATTATATATATATATATATATATATGGATAATACTTTATTTTCTTTTGTCATTTACTTAGACTCGCGAGATTAGAGATGTGAAGTCTGTTTAACAATTCTTGTTATATTATTTTGATATTATTATCATGTTTGATGCTCATGCCTCCCTCCCGCATGTGAAATCTGTCCATGAGACTATGAAAATTGCAGGTTTGTTAATAATTTGTTGGTATTCCACTCCTTTTTTGATGGTTTCAATTTTTTATTTATTTATTTGACTTTGGAACAGAGAATTAAAAGAAACAATAAGAGAAGAGATAAAGAATAATCAACATAATAAAAGTAGGCGAAAAAAAAAAGTTTCTCATCTATTGAAGGTCAGCTTAATTTTCGCAGTACATACTTCTTCATTAGTTGCTAAAAGAATAAAATGAAGTTTATACGATGCAGTCAAATATAATTTTGTTAAGTGTCACTTAGTAGTTCTATAATTTAGCTTATATTTAGGTGACTAATACTTTTTGTTTAGTTCAAAAAAAATATATATATATATATATTTCAGTCTTGTTTTTGAAATATGTGCTTTTATCTTCCTATTATCAAATTGATTTATATTTCTCTCGTTTTTACCTTTTTAAGATATATAAGCAGGTCTATTTCTAAGAAGAGGAAAAAAAGAAAGATACAAAATCAGGAATAATGTATCAACCATGACAAAATATAAGATGAACAAAGGCTGAAACAACCAAGAATTTTTTTACATCAAACTAAACTTATGTTTTTTTTTAAATGTTACTAAGATTTTGAACATCGGAGTGTTTGATTACCTAATTCAAATTTGAGAAATTACATAAAATATCACAATTATAACTTCTAATAATAAAAATAATATTTATTAACACTGAGTTTAAATTTTAAACTAATGATTATTTTTATTAAAAATATATGAATCGTTAGATTTTTATGATTATAAATTTTAAAGGGTATTATAAATATTATTTTCCTTAAGATTTGTTTTACGTAATGAAATTGAAATAAAAATAAAATAGAATATAAATGAAAAAGTTTTGTTTGGTTTGAACATTGAAATTAAAAAAATAATAAATATTACAATATTTGGTTTATAACTGGATTGAAATGAAAAATATTATATATTACCTTAATACTCCTATATTCAGTAAAATTTAAATAATATCATTTAATTATTATTTTTCGTAAAACAAAATATATTATTGAAATTATTATTTTTATAAATAGAGTTTAGAGTTTTGAGGTATGGATTTAGGATTTGTGATTTGGGGTTTAGAGTTTAGGGTTAAAATTATTATTTTTTTAAAAAGGGTTTATGGTTCTAGGAGTTGAGATTTGAGATTTGAGATTTAAGGTTTAGAGTTATATTTACGGGTTAAAGTTTAAGATTAAAATTATTAATTTTTTAAATAGGATTTTGGGAATTCGAGTTGTGATTTGTGATTATATTTATGAGTTAAGATTTATGGTTAAAATTATTATTTTTCTAAATAAGGTTTAAGGTTTTAAGATTTGAGATTTAAGGTCTACAGTTTAGGATTATATTTGTGGGTTAATGTTTAGGGTTAAAATTATTATTTTTGTAAATAAGGTTTTGAGTTTTGGGATTTGAGATTTAGAATTTAGAGTTATATTTAGAATTAAAGTAAAATTAGAAAAAAATTTAAGATGAAAATATAATCATAATTTCTTAAGCGGGAGAATGAATTATAATTTTTTCTCTTTTAAGAATGAAAAAATTATAATTTTTAATCCAATCAAATATAAAATTAAAAAAATTTAATTATGATTACATTTTATTTTAGTAAGTAAACATGTGTTAAGTGTTCAAGTAAAAAGCAAATTTTGTTCTTATAACAAGTACATATATAATTATGAACTTATTCCAGAAATTGTTTTCTTATAAAACTGCTTTTACCTTACACAACTTTATATACAAACAAGCGTACTCCTTATTAATTTTCTCCTATCGATTAACGAATTCAACTATTTCAGAATGGCAAAAAAAAAAAAAAAACATTGGATATATAAAATCAAAGAAATGCGGAAAATTCTGAATAAAGTTAATTAAATTCAATTATTTAGGGTTCTTTTAATTTGGTGAATGCTTGGAAATTGAATTGAGTCAATTGACTAATACTACATCCCATTTTCAAAGAAGCCTCTTTGGATTTGATGATGACTGTGCATGCATCTTTTGTTCCATCTGAGACCTATCAAAATGGATTTTTTTTTAAAAAAGAAGAAGAAAAAGTGGAAACAAACGTCAAAATCATAATCAATTTTTAAATTTTAATTATAGATCAACTGGCTGGTTTGCATCAGATCTTCTTCATAGCAAAAGTAATGCTTTTAAAAAATATAACTTCAATTGTGTAGCTGACAGCAATTAGATTCAGTAGGATCGAGAGTTACCGACAAATAGCGCTAGCATTCCATGCTTATACAGGCAACATACTTTATTAAAAAAAATAATTTATATGCAAATATATTTATGTGTGTTTTACAGTATATTTAGCAAATTAATTAAAAGAAGAAAAATGAGTTTTACTCACCAAATCAAAACTTATATGGCTTATGTTAAGTTAATTATCAATGATATTATAAATTTTATGATTATATCTAATAATACTCTTCAAAACAAAATTAAAGATGGAAAAAGTTCCAAAAGATAATAAATAATAAGGAAACATAAGAAAGAGACGAGTCACATGACATTGTGATGAGATAGATGCTTGCAACTGCTTTCTTTCTTTCTTTCTTTTTCTACTAAATTTGCTAAGAAGCATGCAATAGGGGTCCCCTTAAACTATTTGTGTTTTGCAACTTTTTTAAACATCAAAATATTATTAATAAATATAGTTAATATTGTATCAAATTTTAATTAAAATTATGAAATATACGTGATACTTATAGTAGTACGTGTCCTACAAATTATACAGGTGTACATGTGATGTGATGGTAACATGGGCAAAGAGAAAATGACCAAAATTCTACCCTTTTTCACGTTTTACCAATTTAGTATAATACGGGACAAAGAGAAAAGGACCAAAATTCTACACATTTTCACGTATAAAACATAACATAAATAAATTTAAATTTTAAACTGATATTTTTTTAATAAATATTATTATTTATAATCATAATTAAAAAAATCAAAAAAATTAAAAATATGTTTGTATAATTATTAAATCATTATAAATCTTTATATATAATATTAAAATATAACATATTATAAAATAAAATATACATTTATTTATATTTTAATAATAATTCAATTTGAATCGAATACAATGAATTATAAAGTTTGTCTATCCGAATTGATTTTATAATTTTCAATTTGAATTCGATCCGATTGTAAAATTTATCAATTTAATTCGATTTGAATCCGATGAATCAGATCAAGTTTTTTAATTTAAATGAATTGATAAGATTATTTATTCACTCGTAATAGAAACTATTGTGTCTCCCAAGATATGAACCGCAAACCTTTTGTCTATAAGGTCAGAAGGTTTTTCGTATATAACCATTTTTCCATATATATTTAATATTTGTTTTTTTTTCACTTTCAACTTATTAAGTCCAAAAGTTCTTAATATATTCCATAACACTTGAGCAAATTAAAAAAGTTGACAAATAAACTAATTCGAAGAAGTAAATTAATACTCTGGCAAAGTGGACATATCCAAGTGATATACTTATCAAAATAATGTGTAAAGTTTGTAAGTGTTGACGATATTTGTCAATAAAATATTTAAGTATAATTTAGTTTCTAGGCATATTTTATAAGATTATTATTCAAATCGAAGAAACTATAAAGCTTTAAATAAACATATTTCAGGTATATTTATGTTCTTATACTTGTCAGATTTCATATTAAATATATAGGAATTTTTAGTATATATGCTCAATCAATTGAGTAATGATTAGATCGATCGAGGAGGTAGATTGATCAAGGATTGACTTACTACAATCTAAGTCCTCTGCAAATAATTTTAAAATTGGGTAGATTGATCGATGATTGGATCGATCAAGAATCAATTGCATTCGATTTAGCTAGTCTCGAGTCTTTATTAATCATTACCTTAATCGATAAAAAATGGTTTCGATCGAGCGACCTTATTAGTTCGATCAAGCTCGGTCTAGATTGATCGAGCAGCGAGGACTTAAACTTTAACCTAATTATGGACTCAAGTTAAATATTTCAATTATCATATTGTCCTTATTATTTAATGGATAGATTTGTAACTGAACTTTAACTTGGTATTAGGGTTTCAATATTTTCTCTTTAAACAACCTAATGCCTCTTATTTTCTTCAACCACATTCATTATAATTTTCTAACTATTTTTGTGCTCTCTCTTTCTCTCTCAAAAAGTTTTGCAAAAATAAGATAATATTTGTTTAGGCTTCTTTCTTTAATTAGTCTTTCAAACATTAGTGGTTGTATTTAATTGATTAATAAGCTTATTTAATTTATTATATTTTAATTATATGTTCGTATAGCTTCGTCTTTATTATGTTCTTGAATGTTTGGATCAAATAATTATATGTGTAATATAATAATTATTTGACTTGATTATTTAACTTTAAAGAAACTTTTTTTATTGAACATGTGTTTAATATGCTTATTCTAGGGTTGCTAGATGATTTAAAATTAATTGATATATTATTGAATTTTCTAATTAGGATTACTCATTATTGAATCTTCTCTAGGATGCACTTTGTATTTATGTTATTGTGGTAACATTTCAAGTGTTGGTTGAAAGAATTTAATTGCTCATGTGACTTGAGTATATTAGAATGTTGGTGTGGATCTGAATACTTTTCTTGTGGAGACTATGAATGAAAGTAGTGGCTCATAAATAAATTAATTAAGGACACTATCTTGGAGAGTAGTTTAAGTCATAGCTTTGTAATTAAACTTTATTTTCATAGTACATATTTAAGTGGTATAGTGGATGATTGATTTTTCTCTTAAGTCATTATTGTGACTTATGTTGTTTTCACATAAAATATCATGTATCAAGTTTTATTTATTTTTACTCTAAATTTATTACACACGATTTTATGTATGATCTTTTGTAATTTTTTTAATCATTTATAACTCAAAAAGTTATCTACTCATTTCTTTTAATTAATTGGATCCATAACTAAAAAAAATTCATAACCAAGAAAAGATAGTTGTGTTGAAATCAGTTGTAGTTAATTTCATTAATTAAAATTAAAATTTTATTTCAAATCATTTTTTTAATGTATTTAATTAAATAGCTTATGAGTTCACTAATTTATATTAGCTAACATTAAAATATTAAAATATTAATACAAATATTATATTATGGTTATATTTTTTCAAATAAAAAAAAATAAAAGTTACTATCTTTTTAAGTGTGCTTTTAGTGTACTTATGTAAATTATTTTTGGCCTTTTTATTCATTTATTTTCTTACCTATTTAAGATATCATAATTTGGTTAATATATAACATTTAAATTCACATAACTTCATCTTCAACTTTTTTAAATTTGTTAAATTTGATTCAAATTTTAATTTTTTTAAAATTTACTTAATGTTGCTATTCGTCATTGAAATATTGATAATTAAATTATATATCTATTATAAGTTAGGGAATAAATTAAATATTTTAAAATAATTTATAAAAAAATGAATTAATATTTAAAATTAAATTCTATCATAATTAACTATAATATTATTAAATTAATTTAACAAAAAATAAAATTTAAAATAAAATTTGTTAAATTTAAAATGTTAGAAAGATGTTGTATAATTATTAGAGTTTTCAGGTTATTAACTTATTAAATCAAGTTATAATGAGTAGATGAGATGTACCTAAGTGGTAATTTGTGAAGGTGCACGGGGTTTTGGGCAGGCATGATAATATTTAATTTGTCTCGTCTCCGTTTGGACCACTGCTGCCATCTGTTATAGTCATTATTAATATTACCTCACTTCTCAAATACTTGCATTTGGCCGGCCCCCCACCCACCATATCTATCTATCTATCTATCTATCTTTCTTTCTTTCTTTCTTTATATATATATATATATATATATATATATATATATATATTAATTTCTTTCCCTTCTTTTTCTTCTTCTTCTTCTCAACCCTAGCTAGCTAGCTAGCTACCAGTTTACACAAATTACACATCTAAAAAGTAACCCCCGGCCCTCTTTCTCTTCATCAACTCTTTGTCTTCCTTATGAGATAGCAGCTGATACCTATATCTAGCTAGTGGTAATAAAACTACAGATCGATGCTTCATTTGGGTTTCATATATGACTCGTGCACTACTAGTAGTTGAAGCTGCCAGCATGATCTAAACTTCCCTTTGATCCAATCTCTCGAGGTAAGATTGGATCATGTGGTAGCTTCACCTATTCATGGATCACGATATTAATTCATTACCCTTTAATCTCATTCATAATATATATATATATATATATGACTCTCTCTACTCTTTGTTCTTTTTAAAAGTTATTAGTAATTACATAACTTCCCTCAATTCTTAAATTTTTGCCTATTATTAATTTGGCACTTAATTACATTATATGGTTACGTACTGTTATTTATTTTAAATAAAAATGCTTTTCCGATCCCCCTTTTTTTTCTCCTTAATTTTTTCTTTCCTATATATACTTCAAAACACCTAGTTTAGATTATTAATTACCTTATTATAACATTCATCAATTTTTTTATTTTTTATTTTTAATATTTGCACTATAAGGAAATTAGCTTATTTTTTATTATTATATATAAATAGTACTGAATATGGTTCAAATTTATGAGCAGATTGTTACAGTTGTTGTTGCTTGAGAATGGTATAGCTGTTTGATTTTATTATACTTGTAATTAAGTTTCACATTTGGAGCTTCAATTTAATTAATTGTTGTTTTTTTTCTGTGTAAATCGACTGGCCAATGAATTTAAGATCGATACTTATAAGAAAATATAAATGTATTAAATATTTCTCTTTAAACCTATATATATATTGATTAAAGGATTTGAAACTTATCTCGTTGAAAAAACAAAAGGAAGAAGAAGAAGATAATATTGGACAATTAATCTCAATTAGATAGGGAAATGTATATGTTCATTTATTAATTATTCTGGATGATGAATTAATTGTTGATATTCATCAACACGTACGATATATATTATCAAAGTAGATGGTGTTATGTTCAAATTCATGTAACTCAATGCGGTGAATTTTAAAATGTATAAAGACATGTTGGGTTGGTGGTAAGATTAAGGAATGAAATTACTATTTATATATGTTGGGGAATCTTAACTGAGGGCCGGCAAGATATTACTGTTAGGGTTTAAATTTCTCTTGTCTAAACATGGTTGGTGCTTTTAAAGATCCCATCTCTATCCCTCTTTTGCATCGACTCTTTACCTTCCCTCTTGGAACTTATTTGTTTAATTGAGTTTTTATTAGCTTGAATGAGAAAACAACTCCAAAATAAAAATAATAAAAAGAAGATATCGAAAATATTATCGAAAAAGTATTAGTTTTTAGATCAAATATTTATATTTCAAAAAATCAATTTTTTATATCGAAAAAATCAATACACGATATACAATTTTTATATTATGTTAAAAGTTATATAAAAATTAATTTTATCAAAAATTTAAACGATTTAGAGAATTATACTTATTATTTTTATATGGACTAATTTTTTATTGGTTTTTTTAAAGAACAGTTGAATCCCCGACATAGATTTTAAACCATGAGAAATTATAGTCAATTTATATGTGGAGTGAGGATAGTGAGAGATGAAAAAATATGTACATCTTCTCTCTCTCTCTCTCTCTCTCTTTATGTAAAAAAAAGTATGCATCTGTCTTTCACCAGTTTTCTTTTCTAATTTAATTAATTTGTATCAATATATATATATATATATATATATAAGCTTGTTCTAGAGTCGATAAATAAATTTTCTTTAAAGTAAACGTAAATGAAATAAAAAAGGAAAAGTATTGGAATCTTGGTGGCTTGCAATTTAATTTTAGAATTAAAAAATTATATGATTTCTTTTAATTAGTTAAAGCCTCCTTATGGATTTATTTATTTTGAATCTTTGAATCATGGAAGTGGTTAAATTCTAAACAGAGATTAACCCGCTAAATTATATCAAATCGGGTAGGATATATAATTGAGATCATATCAAGAAAAATATATCTAATTTTCTTTCCCTTTTTCCTACTAATATCTTTTTTTTAAATATTTAATATTTCTTTTTAGCAAATAAAAAAAATCTAATATTTATGCACTTTTGTATGCGAATGGGTATTTTTTTTTTTATAATCCAGTTAATTGGTGATTTGATTCGCGATGGGCTATAAATGTTGTTCAATGGAAGATCAACTACGCGCGCGCGCGTAAGAAGTTATATCAAACATGACATTTATGGGCTGGATTGATGATGTTAAAAGGTTACCTGGAATTGTAAGCTTTTATAATGGCGGGATTATTGTGGTAAATGTTTCTTAGTATTTGATTAATAGTAATAAAAATAATATTTAAAATAATATATAATATTTTTATATTTGATTTGATTATTAATCTGTAATAAAATGTAAAATATTTTAATAATAAAAAAATGTCTATTTCTTCTACAATTTGTACGAATATTATAATTATTTTTTCCACATATTTGTATAATTATTTATTAATTTTCTTATTTAAAAATTTAAAAAAATACTATTTATTTTTTTATTTATAATTTTTTTATTTTTTTTAATATTTATCATTATTTATCATTTTAATACTTAAACCAACATAATAATAATATTATTATTTCTATTGAATTTAATTTTTATTACCATTCTCATTCATGTTATCTTTTTATTCTAAAACTAAACATGATATTTTTATTATTTCCATGACATATTTAATGTTGTTCAATGACTTGATATGTTATGTTCTTTCTTCTTCTAAACATAGGAGATTTACTAACCTTGTAAACTAGAATCCAAAACCTAAATAAAAAAAAGTGATTAAAATGTCCTTAAAGAGCCATGAAGCATTATATAAATAAATATATTTTAACACTTCTTCTCAAGTTGAAGTATACATGTTTTCCATGCCTAGCTTGAAAGAAAGAGAAAAATGATTTTGACACAACTTTAGTAAAAATATCCCCAAATTGTTCTATAGATTTGACATATGGAGTGACAATTTCACTTTTGATGACAATTTCTCTAAAAAAGTAACAGTTAACTTCAATGTATTTAGTTCTTTCGTGATACACGAGGTTCTTGACAATGTGGATGACAGCTTGGTTATCACATAACATCACTAATAGTTCTTCAAATTTGACATGTAATTCTCTTAATAGATTTTTTACCCACATAAGTTCATTTGAAGTACGTGCCATAATTCTATATTCTACTTTTATACTAGATCTAAAAATAACACTTTGTTTCTCACTTATCCAAGTGACTAGGCTCCTTCCAACAAAGGTACAATAACCTCAAACAAGAATCATCGTTGATGCATCTGCTAATGAAGCTTTACTAGCTAAATCTTGTAACCAAGCTTATGATTTGCTTGAGAAAATGACTAATAATAATTATCATTGATCAATGGATCGAATGACAGCCGCAAGAAAAGTAGTTGGAATGCACGAGATAAATAATATCACAATACTTACAACTCAAGTGTAATCTTTGGTGAATCTTTTGAAGGCTCAAAACTAGCCAACGAGTATAAACCAGGTCTAAGATTAAGAGATGTCCTGTGTCTTTTATGGTGGAACTCATTTGTTTGATAATTATCTAAATAATCCTGAATCAACATACTATATAGGTAATGTGACTAAAACAATAATCTATACTCGAATACATATAACCTAGGATGGAGACAACATCCAAATTTCTCTTGGAGTAATAACAAAAATCAAAGTGGTAATCAATTCAACTATTAATCATTTTCACCACCTGGTTCTCAACAGCCACAACAATCACAAGTTCAAGAGAAGAAGCCACTTATAGAAGATAATACAAATGCTTTAATAGGGATAGTAAAAGACTTCATCCAGTTAGTTAATAAAAGAAGTGTTCACTTAAAAGGCTTCAATTTGAAATTTAGAGACCCAAATGGGAAAACTTACACATGTCATAAGTCAAAGGCCTCAAGATAACCTTCCAAATGACACAATTATAAACTTAAGAAGAGAAGGTAACACTTTAGAGGAGGAGCATGAGAATCAAAAGAATAAGGAGGAACACAAAGCTAAAAAGGATGAGAAGGAACAAGTGGATAAACAAAGCACTGGAAATGAAATAATTAAGCCAAAAAGAGCAATCTCTATAAGCCCACTATTTATTTCCCTCAAAGATTACAAAATCAAAAGTTAGATACATAGTTTTTTAAATTTTTGGATGCCTTCAAGAAGCTACATATAAATATACCATTTGTAGATGCACTAGAACAAATACCTTCTTATACAAAATTTTCGAAGGACATCCTATCTAAGAAAAAAAGGGTTGGAGATAATGAAACAATAACCTTTACTGAAGGTTATAGTGCTATCCTTGCTAGAAAACTATCCCAAAAACTAAAGGATCTAGGTAGCTTTGAAATTCCTTGCATAATTGAGAACCTAAACTTTAAGACAACATTATGTCATTTAGGTTCAAGCATTAACCTTATGCCATTATCGATATTCAAGAGATTGGTTTACCAACCCCACTTTAGTAGCATTAAAAATAGCAGATAGATCAATTAAGTGACCCTAGGGTATGGTAGAAGATGTGCTAGTAAAAGTATACAAGTTCATCTTGCCGATAGATTTCATTGTATTAGGCATGAATGAGGACTGTAACATTCCTATCATACTTGACCGACCATTCTTAGCAACCAAAAGAGCATTCATTAATGTATAAAAAAGTGAGCTTACAATGAGAGTGAAAGATGAACAAGTAACATTTAAAGTCCTTAAATCATCTTAATCACTTGATATTGATAGTATTGATGAATGCTTTAGGATAGATGTCACTGATCATGATGATAACTTACAAAAATTTGTTCAATCTCCCACAATTAAGACTATTATATATGAGGATATGAACAATGAAGTAAACTTACCAAAAAACAACTCAATGTATTTTAATTTTAAAATTATGGAATCTATGATGGATATTGTTGATTGCATAAACTATTTAGATACTACACATCACACGTGTATACCTAATGTGGTTGTGGAGAGTTTTAAGGTAGGATCTAAGCTCAAACCATCTATTAAAGGGCTACCAAGGTTAGACCTTACACCTTTATCCTACCATCCATGATCAAATGAGCAAGCAGAAGAGTCCAATAGAGATGTGAAAAAGATGCAACAAAAATATAAATTAGATGAGTTATGGAAGAGTGCTTATAAAAATGCCAAAAAGTACACAAATAAAACAAAAATATGAAATGATAAGAGAATTGAATACCATATTTTTAAACTGAGACATAAAGTTTTATTGAATAATTCAAGACTCAAACTATTTTAAGGCAAACTTAATAATATATGGACATAGATGGATGTAATGTAGGAGTAGATATGTCAATCTAGCCAAGGACATTAAATGTGACACTAGTTGGGAGGCATCCTAACGTTGTTTTACTTATATTTTTATTGTTTTTTGTTTTATAGGTGAATAAATATAGAGAGTAATGACGTAACAAGTTTGAGCAGTCAAATGACAGATGTGTTATGCCAAGACCAAGTGAGTTTTTTTTCCTTCTACTTTATTATATTTATATGTGCATATTGGGAACAATGTGTAATTTAGGTTTAGAGAAGAAACTTCATTCTCAATTTTAGTATTTAGTAGACATTTTTAATTTTTAAGAATATTTTTATTTTTAGTATGATTTTAATCATAATTAGATAAAAATTGATAAATATATGGAAACTAAATGCATACATGCATGATATGAAACATATGAGCAAAATGATGTATTTGTTGTCATGACTAGGACAAGGAATGTAACACACTCGTTAAGATACTTACACCAATTATGTTATATGCTTGCTTGTTTTCATTGGATTGATTTAAATTTGTATGCACATGTTTATGATTGATTTTGGTATTCTTATTGAGAAAAAATTGTGGTAAGTTATACGAGTCGATGAGATCTACCAAATCTCAAGGTGAAATTTTAAATAGTATTTGGCATAAGAAAAGATTTAGTCACCTATTTGAGCCCAATTAAGAACCTTACATATTTTTAAGTCACATTTTATGCTTAACCAGTAAGCATTACCTTTACCCTTGCACCATTAGCTTGTATAAAATAAAAAAAATACAATCATATGTTATGCTATAGAGTAAGGTGAAATGTAATGCACCCTATAAAAAAATCACAACACAATTATCTCTCCAAAGGAAAAAAAAATAAGTTTGAGGGTGTTGTGAAGTTATAAAAAAAGATGTGGAATAAAAGAATATGAAAGAATGATAAGATAAGTTGTGCTAAAATATCAAGTAAAAGCTCAATTGTAGTTAAAAATTACACGATAAATAAAAAGAAAAATAAAGTGTGAAAATAGCCAAATATGTTAGTATATTTGTAGCGGGATTTGGCCATGGATCCGGAGGAAGGGTGATAAGTTCCGTTTAGGAGTGATTCCATTATGACAATAAAACTTGGAAGAGGCGATGGTAGTAGTTACAAATATACGAAGCATATAAGAACTAAGTAGAACTTATAACAATAATAAAATAAGAACTATATATTTTCTGTATAACAATTTAAGATATTTTCTTGACTTAATTTCAAAAGGGTAATGAAGCATCTTGATAGTTAATTAAAGAAAGTAATATTAAAGAATAAGAATTCATAATTAACAAGTAAGGATATTATATTGATGATTATTTTTCATAAGTTTGAAACCTACCTATTTAAGCTTCTAGTTTAATTTTATTCCAGTTTTAAAATTTGACCTTATGGTTTAATTTATATAAAAAAAATTAATTTTAATTTTCCACTTTCTGTATCTGCATCAAAATCATCATCTTCCTCTTCAAGGAACAAAAAATTATCATAAGTGATGAAATCACTATTGAAAACTTTTCAAAATCAATTGATATTTGGAGAATTCCTAGGATATACAAGGATCAAATTTATAAAACAAAGATGATGAATCTTTTCAATACTAATTATATACTATTAAAACCGTGGAGAGAAACATCCAACTCTCTTCACCTTTTGAAACCATTCAATTGTTTTCGAAAACCTTGTTATAAAAACATATTGAAAAACATTTCAATTATGTTCATATAGGATTAGTCCAAGTTAGACTAAAACTCTTGACTAAAGAAGGTCTAAACACATCAATCTTAGCAATTCTTCAAGATGCTAAATTCAACAATTTTCAGGATTCTTTGCTTGAGATCGATATCATTTGATTGTTTTCCTAACTTTATAGTCTCCTTAAGTGACCAAAATATAATGAAGTCACTTACATTACAAATTTAAACCCATAATTATGACATGAAATTGGGATCCATCCCAGTTGCATTGATTTATAGAGTGCATTACAAAGCAATGATGTCTGCGTTCAATACTGGACACATTCATCAATCCAAAAAGGGAGAAACACTCCTCCTACAAATGGATCTCACAAGATCCAACAAATTTATTTCAAAACCTATCACATGGAACCAAATCACCCATCTGGATGAATGGCTCCTTGAAGGTGTGACTTAACCAGAGTTTGAACCTCAAGAACTTGAGCAAAATACCTAGTTTAGGAATATAACCCCAATTTAATGATGGTAGTGTCAAGATAAGCTTTGACAGAACTACTAGTTTGAGGTACTCATCTCCTTCGTCATCTGATACCTCAAACTTGTCGTCTCTAAACCTACCTCTCAAAACCATACCTAGGCATTCTACATTAGACATACCTTGACCAACGCTCAAGGGAGTAGACTATAGTACACCAGTACCTCAACTAGTCTACACCGTTGACCCAACATTGAAGATGAGCGATTCACTTCTACCATCACCAAGCTTCCTAGGCCCCGTCACTTAGAATGGCCCAGGAACATGAATTAAATGGCTTAGATAAAGAGTTTAAATTTCTAGATATAGAAATCCTACCTCTAGACATTAATGCTCCACATAATAGCCATATTAAAACTTGGTTTATGAACATATACTCTCAAGCTCAAAAAGAGAAAGTTTCATGAGAAAACATCATAGGTATGTTACACAATACTAACAAAATGTACCATTCCTTGATTGGCTTGAATTTTATTACACTTTCAAGGGAGGAAATTTCCCTTTCAAACAAGCCACAAAACCTAAGAAAGCCAAAATCGTTGAACCAGTTAAATCAATTGACATGGTCAACACCAAAAAGAAAACACTAGTATGGAAAACCCCAAATGGTACAATTAAGGCTGAAAATCCTCCATTGAGACCAATAACTTTCCCATATGCTCAAACTATGGTTGAAGCTTATCCTATGAAAAAACCTACGGAAGACCAAGCTAGCAACCTCAAAAACATAATTACTTAAAAAAACTTTACCAATATTAGCCTAAGCACCTTACATAAGCAACTTACTAGGATGGAGAAAAATAAGAAAAATGATATCCCCTTTACCGCCTACAAAGTTGTAGAGAGTAAAGTTTAAAATCCAATCTTCAAACCCTTCCATGACTCCAAACTCAACTTGGACTAATCCTATATGAACATAATTAAAATGCTTTTCAATATGTTTTTATAATTAGGTTTTTGAAAATAATTGAATGGTTTCAAAAGGTGAAGAGAGTTGGATGTTTCTCTCCACAATTTTGAGTAATCAGTTTTGAAAAGATTCATAATTTTTGTTTTATAAATTTGATCCTTGTGAATCCTAAGAATTCTCCAAGTATTAATTGATTTTGAAAAGTTTTCAATAGTAATATCATCACTTTTGATAATGTTTTTGTTCCTCGAAGAGGAAGATGATGGTTTTGATGCAGAGGCATAAAATGGAAATTAAAATTAGAAATTTTTTTATTTTTTTATAAATTAAACTAGAAAGTAAAAATTTAAAATTAGAATAAAATTAAACTAAAAGCATAAATCAATAGGTTGCAAACTTATGAAAAATAACCATCAATATAATATTTGTACTTGTTAATAATGAGTTTTTAATCTTTAATATTATTTTCTTTAATTAACTATCAAGATGTTTAATTACCCTTTTGAAATTAAGTCAATAAAATATCTTAAATTGTTATACAGAAAATAGTTCTCATTTTATTATTGTTATAAATTCTACTTAGCTCTTATATACTTCATATATTTGTAACTACTACCATCGACTCTTCCAGGTTTTATTGTCATAACGGAATCACTCTAAAACAAAACTTATTATCATTCCATATAAGCTTTCACATAATCATAACAATCATATAAAATATAACTATTGTTCCTAAGTTTGGTATCAGAGTCTGATCATGGGTTCAAGTTTCGAAAAGCACAAGTTTGAGGACAAACTTTCTTTATAAAGGAGGGAATGATGTGACCATGATGAGTAACATCCATGGACCCATGTGTGGGTAACCTTGGATACCTTGTGTAGCATGGCCTCGAACCTGAGTTAAGTGTAATGGTCTTAGATAAAGGGATATTGACGCCTCCTAACAACTTAAGCTTTTAGTAGGAATGGTTAACTGGATTTCTATAGGCATAATTTCTATATAAATACATCTGATTATAAATATGTGTGTGTGGAGATCATAACAAATATCAAGCCAATTATCGAGCCAACTTCGTAACATATTATATGAGCATGTAAACTTCATTTACTTCTAAAGGCATAATTTCTATATAATTACGTCCAATTATATATATATTTGTGTGCATCATAACAAAATATCAAGCCAACTTCATTCCAAGTAATATTAGCTTGATAATGACATATAAGGAACAACCTTTGATTTACAACACAAGAATCACGCCAAAAAAGAAGGTGGAAAATCGAGTTGTTCTCAAAGAACAAGATGTACCTACCAACTAAGATTTGGTACGAAGGTTTTATCCCACTTCAATGACATCCCTACTTACATGGGTTTCCATACTACAACGTGTTTTACAACGAATAAGGAAACCCGTGTAAAATGAGACACCATTCAAGTAAATAGAACCTTCTAATTATTCTTTGGAGCACTACAATGAATTTTCCTTAACCTCGTTCAATTTATGCCTAATTAAATCCTAACTACCTTAGACCTGTTCGAAGCAGAGGACTTTTGAAATATCTGCATAATACTTTTTCTAAAATTGAGTAGTAACCCCTTAAGATAACTTAGCATTGGTTCTTCCGAAACTGGTATGGATTTCACAACCCAACCAAGTGGCCATGTTATAGATGCTGTAACAATACAAAATAACCATTGCCACCAATTGAGGTTTGTTGTATCAGCAAACTTCTTCAAAAATTCAACCATCACAACTTGAAGAATAATAGTTATTGCCACTATTCCCATAAACAGTCTGTTCTTATGAATGCCTTTGAACACATTCTTCTTCACCATACTCCTTGAATTGAATTCATTAAAAACTTGACCAAATACAAAAGTATTGAAGATTAGGGTTTTGTTTACCTCTTCAGACACATGGAAGATGGATTCACCTTTAAACTGCAAGATCAATAGGATTGTTATTTGGAAAAGAGATTGAGATAAAAGGTTCCTCCACATGATATTCGTGATTAGAGGTTCCGTCCGACCAACAGGAGGCCTCTTCATGAGCTCATCACTAGGCCGCTCTGTGGCAAGAGCCAGAGCACCTAATGTGTCCATGATGAGATTGACCCACAGCAATTGTACTGCTGTTAAGGGAACATCACCAGCTGAGACTGCTGCAATAAAGTTGATAACTAATGCTGCAACATTCACGGTAAGTTGAAATTGAATAAATTTTTGTATATTGTTGTAAACACATCTTCCCCATCTCAGAACTGTGGCAACAGAAGTAAAATTATCATCTAAGATGACAATATCTGAACTTTCTTTGGCTACCTCTGTGCCTTGGATTCCCATGGAAAGTCCAACATCTGCTTCTTTCAAAGCTGGTGCATCGTTTGTGCCATCTCCAGTAACTGCAACCACATGACCTTTCAGTCTCAAACATTGTACCATCAAGAGCTTGTCAAATGGGGATGATCTTGCCATGACAAGGATGTCATCAATTTTCTTCATTCTCTCTTCGTTGGTATAGTTTCTAAATTCAGCACCTTCAACCACCTCTCCTCCCTTTGGTTCATTATTGGCGTCTAGTATTCCACATTCTGTAGCTATGGCTTTCGCTGTGAAAACATTGTCCCCAGTGATCATTTTGATACTCACCCCTGCAGATTTGCAAACTTCCACTGCTTTCTTGACACCTGGACGACATGGGTCTTTCAGACCAACTACTCCTAGCAAAGTCAAGCCATCTTCTTTGAGCTTCTGATGGGTGTTGTCGCCATCTTTGTATTCCATTTCTTCTTTGGAAATTTGGCAATAAGCAAAAGCAATACACCGGAGACTACTAGCTGCCATGCCCTGTATACTTTTCCCAAGCTTGTTCCTTACATCTTCATCTAGAGACTTTATGTCACCGTTAAATTCGCAATATTTCGAGCACATTGCCAGAATCATTTCGGCAGCCCCTTTCCAGTGAACATAAATGCTGTTATCAACATTTTTCCTTAACAATACGCCACTTCGTTTCTTCTCTGAGTTAAAGGTTTCAACTTGTAGAATGACATAGTTTTTCTTCACTTTTTCCATGTACATACCCAAATCTAAAACAGCCCAGGAGAGAATTGCTTTTTCTGTTGGACTACCAGAAAATTCAGGTTGATCGGTTCCTGATACAGGCTTATAAACACTAGCAGTCGTGTTCAAACCAACTCCTTGATAATATAGTTCGAGGACATTTGGTGTTATTACATTAGAAGAATCCTCCTCTATAGGTTCTTGGCCAAGCCAAAATTTAGTCACTTTCATTTCATTAAGTGTCAAGGTTCCAGTTTTATCAGTACAAATAACAGTTGCTGAGCCCATAGTCTCACAAGCTGATAATTTCCTGACCATTGCTTGATCAGCCATCATTCTTTTCATAGAATAAGCAAGAGTTAGCGTTACGGCTAATGGCAATCCTTCAGGGATTGCCACCACCACAATTGTGACTGCAGCTGCCACAATGTTCACCACTGCATTCATTACATCATCCACATCTGTTTTATTAGGAATGTACTCTCTATTTCCTTTTTCATCTTCTGTATTACCTGTGAAATAACGAATTAACATGACTACAAGAACTAGAGAAGCAACTGTGAGGCCTACCTTTCCAATTGTAGAGGTTAGTTTGTCCAATCTAGCCTGTAATGGAGTTCTTACATTGTCATCCCGGTTTAACGAGCTCATCATCTCACCCCATGATGTGTTCATCCCCACCGACGTCACAAGCATTCTACCAAAGCCATCTACCACCTTTGAGCCAGAGAACAAAAAGGGATTCTCTTTGTAATCGACCTCAACATGATCACTCTCTCCTGTCATACTTGACTCATCCACCATCAAGGAATGTCCATTTAAAAACAACCCATCTGCTGCAATTTGATCACCAATATTAAGAAGCACAACATCTCCAACTACAATATCAAATATGGAGATCTCTTGTCTCCTTCCACCTCTGACAGCATCAATATTAATATTGTCACTTATTTTAGATAACTTATCAAATTGTGTTTCCTGTCTGAAATTACTAAGAGCTGAGACAACAATAACCAGAACCACGGCAATGAAAATACTCCCACCTTCATACCAACCCTCTTCTCCTCCATGCTCTTTGATTCCAAAACCAAGAGACAGAGCAGCACAAACCAAAAGGATCAAAATGGTAGTGTCTTTCAAAGCATCAAGTACAAAATATAACAGATCTTTAGGAGGAGGCTTTTGATATGTGTTTGAACCAAAAGTTTCACGCCTTTTGTTAACATCTTGATCATTACCAAGAATACCATCCTCAGAATTAGTTCCTAGGGATGTGGCAACACCTTCAACACCTCCAAGACCATTTAGAGCTTCCAGGTTTTTCTCCTTCACTATTTGTGTGAGGATTGAATGATCAATTTTCGGATCAAAACTGTCATGAACAACAACTTCATTATTGATTTCTAGGTAGAAAGTGCTTGGTTGGTTCTCATCAAGAAGAGAGAGAGAGATGTCAGAGGATTTGTTTAAGCTGTTTTGTCTTGATACAATCTTTCTGGGCAATGAACTTAGCATAATAGCCCTGACAGCATAGATAGTATGATAGGCTAAGCGCCATCTCTTTTGAGCTTTAGTACTAAAGGTAGTGGAGGCGATGCCAATTAACAATTCGCCACAACCATAAGATTGATTGTCCATAGCTCACTGTAATAATTGAAGGAAAGTTAAGTCAGAAAATGTAAGAACAGATAACGAAAGAAACTTCATTCTAACAATCACTACGAGCTCTTAATATAAAGACATTTGGTCTCTTAAAATGTCTGAAATGGTCAAAGGTAACAACCAAATAATGTAAAATAGGTTCGGTATGAAATTATTATTGATCTTTTTTAAACGTTTTTAATAAAATTGATTTTCTAATATATTTTAACTGGTTATGAAATTTATTTAAACATACGTAATTAGTATAGTTATTATAAAAAATATTTATGAAAAAAAATAAACAAATTCATAAGTATTAATAGGAGCAGTTAACAGCAATATTAGTAATAAGTTAGGATAAATTAGTTTATTCTTTGATCAATTATATAAGACGTTATTATGTCTTTAAGGATAGTTTTTAGTGAATAGCTACGTGGTGTTAGTGGCTACTATATTTCAGCTTTTGTTAGGTCATTTAAAGCTAATCTGTTTTCATTCTTAACGTGAGACTGGCTTCTTATTTGCATTTTTTAATTAAGATCTACATTTGTTATCAGAACCACTTTATAAGATAACAGTTTTGTCCGGCCCGTAATTCCAAAGTTTGATGGCCATTATGATCACTAGAGTATACTCATGGAGAATTTCTTACGTTCAAAAAAGTATTAAAGACTCATAAAAAGTGGTGTTCCTGTAGCAACAAGAGATATGACACTCATTAACAATCAACGCAAAACTATTGATGATTTAAGACTCAAAGATTTGAAGATAAAAATTTATCTATTCTAAGCGATTGATCGTTCCATCCTGGAGACAATCCCCAAAAGGACACAGTAAAAAACAATTGGGACTCGTTGAAGCAAAAGTATCAGGGAAATGCTTGAGTGAAACGAGCTCAACTTCAAGCTCTTCATAAGGATTTCGAAACTCTTCACATGTAAACAAGAGAATCTATGAATGAGTACTTTACTCGTACTCTCACCACAATCAACAAGATGAGAATTCATGAAGAAAAAAATGAAGAATTTTGCAATTGTTGAGAAAATTTTGGAATTCATAAGTCCTAAGTTCAATTATGTGGTATGTTTTATTAAAAAATATCATGATCTAGACACTTTATCTATCGATTAGTTTCATAGTAGCCTCTTGGTCTATGAATAATGCATGACCAGTCATGTTATGGAGGAACATACATTGAAGATTACCCATGATGATAAATTTAAAATACAAGGACGAGATTGTGAAAGTTATCAGAGAAGAGGCCGTGAAATGGTATAGGGACCGAAGGGAATCTTCATTGGTCAAAAAAATATGCACTAAAGGTGCTAGAAAGTTCAATTTGGCATAATGCAATTCTGTTCACATCCCCTTCATTCCTGGATTCAAGCTCATGAAGGATAGGCATGGAGTAAAAATGGACAACATCTTATACAAGCAGATTATGGAAAGTCTCATGTACTTGACTACCACATTTCTTAATGTTATGTAAGTAGTAAGTCTAATTAGCATATTTATGGAATATTCTATTGAGTTGCACCTTGCAGCTATGAAGAGGGTGTTAAGGTATGTGAAGGAAACTTTGTCATTTAGAGTATTCTATAAAAAGAGAGGAAATAAGAAATCGATTGCTTACAAAAATAGTGATTATACTGGAAACCTTGAGGATAGAAAGAGCACTTCAGATTTCTTGTTTGTGTTGAGATAAGTTGTTGTGTCTTGGTCCTCGAAGAAACAACTTGTGGTCACTATTTCTACCATTGAAGTTAAATTCATTGCAGGAGTTTTATGTGTGTGTCAAACTGTTTGGTTGAGAAGGAAGTTGGAAGTATTTGTACATGTATAACATGCTCCTACTAAAGTGAACTGTGACATTAGTTCAGTGATTAAGTTGTCTAAAAATTATGTGTTATACGGTCACAATAAACACATTAATATGCGGTTCAATTTTCTTCGTAAATTCACAGAGAACGAAATTGTGAAAATGGTTCATTGTTCTACTCAAGATCAAATTATACATGTATTGATCAAACCATTGAAGCTTGATATTTTTTATAAGTTGTGAGAACTTGTGTGTATGTTTAATTTAATATGTAAATTGATGGCTAGTACAATATAATTTAAGAGAAAATGTTACCGTAAAGCTGCAAGTTAGGATTAGTTACGATTCTTATTGTCTAGGAAAGTTAACTTGTTATATGATCAATTCAATAAGACGTTAACGTTTGTTTAGGGATAGTTTTTAGCGTGCAACTGGTGTTAAGGGCTGTTATTTTTCAGCTTTTGGTAGACTATTTAAAACCAAGATATTTAATAACGAGTATGTTACGTGAAATCTAGGAAACGTCGATTAGTTTTGTCTCTCTATTGGGTTATTCAAATTTACTATTTTCTTTTGAAACAAAGCAAAGGAAATGATCTGCTTCCTCTTTTTTCTTTTTTTCTTTTCTAAAAAACAAGGATAATACCTTCGCAACTCTTTTTCCAATACTTTTAAGATGAGAATTGGGTTTATTATCTTATTACAATTTTATATTTAGTATTCTTTTATTTAAATTTTTTAGTTCATAACTTATCGATATTCTCGTTTAATAAAAGTATTAATTGTATACAATTTGTTATTTAATTGAATTTTTTTACATGTATATTAATATACATATTATATTTAAGTGATATTTTTAAATAATTAATTAATTAATTATCTTAAAATAATTTTTAAATATCATTTAATTAATTTATTATTAAAAAATATCTACTAAAACTCAAAAATCTAAATAAAAAAATAACTAAAAATAAAATAATTATACTATTAATATAGTGAAATTAGGAGAATTCATAAATAATTATTGATACAAGTTTGTTAAAACAAGGTTAGAATAATATTAACGATAATCTAAAAATAAATTATTTGAGTTGAATTTGTGAAAAAATTGCCTAAATTTTTTAGTATCATCCAACATGCAAAATTCGTGCCGTACACATCACGAATAAAACACACATACATGTCACAAACACGATGCCACCCCTACTATTTTAATTTGTTATTATTCTCTCCACGGCAGTCGGCAGCCGGCAGTCGGAAATCGGAAGTCGGCAAACGGTGGCAAGATCTTAGGCATTGAACTCAAGCTGGTACGTACAAAATTGTTGTCCTAAATGTCAACAAGTCCATGAATTTGAAAAGTCAGTCAAATAAGTAGTAGAGCAACTACGGGCCAGACTGGAATGCTAAGAACTTCACGTGTAAAACAATCAATTTCCATATTCCCCTTTTCCGGCGAACTACTCATATTTTAAATCTTTCATTTAAACCAAAAGAACGGAAACTTCGAAGAAAGTGCTAAGGCAGCCAAATTTGCACGTCTTAGTCTATAATTGGCTCCGCAGAATAAAACTATAACCAAAAGTTGGCATTACCACTCAACCAATCTCAAAAAGGGAAAAAATGCTAAAATAGTCCTCAAATTACATCTGAGTTTTAAAATTATTGTATTAGGTTACTACAAATCTCTTTATATTTTTAATAGGTTAAATTAGTTATAAGAGTATATTTGTGTCAACTTATTCCAACAAAAATAAAGATAACTAAAATTTTAAGTATAATATTTATAAAATTATAAATAAATTATATTTATATCCTTTTTAAATCTTTATTTTTAAGTTTTTATTACTCAAAAATACACTATAAATTTAATAATTTATGATAATATTTTTTTTAATAAATAAGTAATAATTTAAAAATAAACAGTATTATTTTTTATTGTCGACTAAACTAAAATTCTAAATCTGCGTGTCATGCACCCAATCTCCAAATATTATGGATTTCTAGCATATCATGCTACACCATAAAACCCATAATGAATACATTTATCTTGGTTGGTAAAAACTATATTATGGATTTCTAAGAGATCGGGCTACACAATAAACCCCATAATTAATTAATACATTTATCTTGGTTGGTAAACCGAAAGGCACGTTTAAATCTGTTTATTAGGTCTCAACTTTTCCAAGGTGTAAACTGTAAATTTACTCGTCTAACATTACAACGGGAGATTGAAAGTTTTGACCCAAAAAAAAAATGCAATTTGTAAAAGCAAAGTGCACTACAAGTCTATAAGGCCATTAGTTTTGGCATATAATAAAGTAAGTAGACTTAAGAAAAACAAAACGAAGTGCTTATCCTGATTTTGCAAAACTAGTGTCTTATAGTGCCCAATTGTAAAATAGAGAGAGTAAAGTCTAACCTTTCGGAAAGCAAATTTATAGTAATGACCCTTCACACAAATTGAAAATACCTTATTTTATTGAATCCATTAATCGAAAATTGCTATTGGTCTTTTTTAAGTCACGGGTCTCAATCTTTTGTTTCTTTCCGGCAATAAATTTATCTAATTTCTCCTCTATTTGTGAACAACAATTTCCAGGAAACAGCCCAAAAAAACAATTATTTAAATCAAGAAATTTAATCTGATTCGTTAGATAAATTTTATAACTTTGATTAAATTCGGATCGGTATCTGAACCAAATTATTATTAAATTATAAAATAAATAAATATTTTATATTATATTATGTTATATTTAAATATATTAAATTATTATTTTAATTTAAAAATAAATATAAATATTTATAATAATTTAATAATTGTATAAATATTTTTCTTGTTATTTTTATTTTTATATTTATGATTATAAATAATAATATTTATTACAAAAATATAAATTTATAAATATAATATTTTATATATGATAATAATTTATAAATAAATTTTAATATTAATATATTTCGATAAAAAAAATTTAACATGTTCAAATTTAAGTTAATTCAGATTAATTATATCAATATATCTTTATCAAATAAAAAAAGGTTCTTTTTTGAATTAAGGAAAAAAAAAACGTGTACATGTCTCTAAAGATTGAGATCAATATTAAAAATATTCCTAATATTCAAGTAGTCGTAAAAATTAAATTTCCCTAATGTTAAAGGAAAATGATGTTAAAAAAAAGTTGTTAACGAAAATAATGAACGGATACAAATGTCGCACATTAAGAAAATGTGATGGGATATTTATAATAAATTAAATATTAAAGATTTTATTACTGATAAAAAATCATAAAACATATTTAAACTTGAAATTAAAAATATAATATATTAGAATAATAATGTGATCACCTATGCATCAAATTATAATAAAAATAGTATTCATAAACAGTTTAAAAAATATATTTTTAATTAATTATATTATTTTTTTATTGGATAATTTTTAAAAAAATAAAAATTTACAATAATTTTATATTTTATATTTTAGTGGTAATGAATAATATGTGCATGCTACTCGAGTCATAACACGACATTGACTAAACAATTCACAAAGCACTAGAAAAAGTCATCTACAGGCTACAGACATGACATTGGAAACTTCCTAGCAATTTCCAGTTATGCCTGCAGGGTTCACTCGAACGTCTTAAATTATGATTGATTTGAAAATTCGCATTTATCGGCGAGTCCGTGTATTTTGATAATTGATTATTGACAAATAGACCAAGTCATGACAGAAGCTTAACAAAATATTTGTTAGTGGGATTTTTTTTTTTTTAAAGAGTGCATATCACGTAGCTTTAGGGGATGAGTCGATGACTAATTGCAACTTATATCATTTTTTATACTACTTCTATCTTTTTAATAATTTCAATGATGTGACAGGAACTACAATGAAGGAGAAATTTACCGTTCCAGCATACACAAGACTCCTCCAGCTAAACACAACATGCTGGTGGAAGTGAAATATCCATAGTTTGGGTCAGGACAGACTATGTTCTTTGTCCCAAAATGCATCTTCCAGAGTTCCCCTCACAGAAAATGACACTGCATACTCTTGCCAAACAGACTAACACTAAATCTTCCATGTATTATACTAAAATACATTGGCCAAATACAAGTAAAAATTATAAAAGGATTCGAAGCTCCTGTTTACGCTGCCTACGTCTAAAAAATACACATGGGAAAAAAAAGTATTTACATAGACATGTAATAAAGTTTTTACCTTTATATACACATGCATAAAATTTAAACGTGTGAAACTAGAAAAAATTGAAAAGGAACAAAAAAATACGCCTAAATATATTAGGAAATATAAATAACATAAACTAGATTATGAATATTGATATAATTTAATTTATAAAAAAAAATCAAGTTCTTGCAATAATTGAATTGCCAGTCAGTCAATAAGACGTGTTTATCATACCATCAAGTGCATACGCATCACAAAAATTAAAAAATAATTAGCACAAATTATGTAGATAGCATAGTAGTGATGGATATGTATGAAAGGATGATTATCACATATTAAAAGATGACAAAAAATATTGAGGCCTTGAGCAATAATTGTGGCCCACAATGTCATCAAGAAAAGGATAACTGCAAGCAATATGTGATAGAGATTGCTAAAGCTGCGGGATATTGTTTAAGCACAAGATGGGCCGTTTTTAAGAAACTTATGGCTTAGAATATTTGTTTATCCAAACAAGCCCATTTACAACTCTCATACGCAGAACCATGCGCATGCCTAGATAATTTCATCGTAGTAGGCGGGTAAATAATAATAATAATAATAATAATAATAATAATAATAATAATAATAATAAGGTTGCATTTGCAGTCAACTTATTACATGAATTAAGTAAACTATCTAAATTGAGAAAGTAAGACACTGAAATAATTGTAAAATTACTAACAAATCACCAGTTATATTGTGACATTTAAACTAATGCATGTATGAAATTGTAATGAAAAGTATTTTCTTTAAATTAAAAACTAACATTTTACCACACCTACCTATCTTTTTAGGCTTCTCACTTCATGAATTTTTTCCTATTTTTTATCATTTCTTAACTTGCTTGTGTGATATTGAAACTTGTCAATTATACTTGCATCCATTGAAACCTCGAATTACACTCTTTAATATGTAAAATTATTAGGGGTATGTATTTTAAAGGTATGTATTTGGAGCAGATGTATTCAGAATTCCCCTTGAAAGTTTAGTACCATACTATTGAGCCCAAAACTCCAATATTTGGATTCATAGCCCATTTTTTTTAACATTGAAAGTTATAAGGTTGACTAATAATTCCATTATAAAAATGCAAGTACAAATTGTTGTTTTGATTTAAAATATTTACACACGATGAAAACTACGTAATTACATCTACGCTAAGTGCTAACATGTTAAAAGGATTGAATCTCACTTACAATAAAAATCAAGTTAAAAAGGATTGCAACCCGTTCACACAGCATGGAGGTCTTAGGCATGTGAATATAATATCGACATTATTGAGATGCATTACACAACACACTTTTGCAAGATCGAAAGTAAAAGGTTGACTGAAAATTCCAATTAAAAAAATAATAATAATAATATAAGAGTAAAAATTACTGTTCATTTAGCATATTTAGAAAACTAAGAACGTGTGTACAGAGATGTCAAGAATTGGTCCAACTCGCTAGGTTTCAAACTCAACTTGAGTGAATAGTAAAACTTTAAATCAACTCATTTAAATTTTATACTAGACGAGTTTAACTCAAATCAATGAATAGCAAGCAACTTAGTTCATTAACATTTTTTTAAAATAAAAACAAAATCTTCATAATTTTGTTTAAAAACAAGAAATACTAGAGTAAATAATTATTTTTTTATCATATTTTAATAAACTAAGGAAAAATAAGTAATATTTTGAGTTTATTTTTTCATAATGATATTTTATAGTAATAATTTTTTGACAAAGGCATTTTGTTAAATGAGTTTGTGAGTTGCTCATAAGCTACATAACCTAACTTATTTAAGCTAATGAGTTTGATGAGTTAGACTTTCTCAAATCATCAATTTAATGAATGAACTAAATTGAACTGTTTATTTGAAATCCTATATGAGTACAAAAAGAAAAATTAAAAAGGATCTTGTATCTTCTACCATATTCAAATTACCAAAATAAGATGTTAGATAACTGTGAAATTAAGCTACCAAAGCAAAAAAAACCCATCAGTGATGTGTCCTTACTGTCAGCTGTATCTAAGAAACAACTTAAGCACAATGCTATAATACAAAAACGCCATATTTCCAGTATGATGAGCACAGATATAATATTATTACCAAGACATTTTCTAAAGATAGCAAGATGCAGCAAGAAATTTAAACAGCACAACTGTTGGAAACTAAACCAAAATTGCTAAATAACTATAATTCTCTATTAGATTTTTCTCTAGATATTTCTTATGCATTCATTGTAATTCATGTATTATTCAGTCTCTCTCTTGAATATATTATGTATTTGGAAATAGTAGAGTTAATGATCTATGTGCTTGGAACTAGTAAAAACATTAATCATATGGACATGCTTTGCTATTGACTACTGTCACCGCCAAGTCCTATAAATACATGGCGGTATATTTGAAATTTTGTATCAAGCAAAGTTAAAGCCAAAAATGTTCAGTCAATAATGAGTTACATATATGCTTTGTTATTTCAAAGAATTTGTTTTATGGGATTTTGTTGTAGAAGAATCAAAACATTGCATGTCCCAAACCATCCTCTATATCCTATCCTTGATATTACTTTATTCTTTTATCGACCAAACAACTTTCACTATTTACTACAAAATAATTTAAAGATGTATTTTTTTATTGAATCTGTAGTTAGGCCACCACCACTTCATTTGAAGCACTCATCTCTACCCTTTGACCGTTACTACCACCAACCTATTTTCTTTGATTTCATTGATCCCTTCATCCTTTCAAACCACCTTATATTCGATCAAACACAAAGTGAAATTGACTTTGATAAAACACAATGTGATCAAAAAAGGCTACAATTGGATCTTACTCTCGATCAACTAAGCAAATTGTTACTCATCAAACTTGCTTTCTGACAAAAATACTAATTATTTTTGTAATGGCAATAGAAATAATATTAACTCTTATTTATTCATTATCTATGTTACGCCAAATGTTCTATAGATACAAACTTTTTTGCGCCACAAATTCTTTTTTTTTTATTCTGGGCCCGAGAGTTATTCGTTTCGATTTCTATACTTCTACCTATAATAACTATTGGTATTTATCCAAATTTTGTTTTCACATTATCCATTGACAAATAAAAGATGTTTTATCTAATTATCTTTGTCAATAGTAATGTTTCTCGATGGTTTACACATTTAATTAAAGTAGAATTCCAATTCATTTTTGTTTTTTATTTTACTTAAACGTAATAGAAAAGAGGCTTATTTTTCATTGTACAATTAACGATTTTTAATTTGAAAATCATAGAATTTTGGCTTAAGTTCGACAAAGGATCATGAAATCTTTGTGATCTTCTCTATCTAATGAATGGAGAATCCGTTATGAAATCGACTATCCTGCACCCACCCCCGAGTATATGCTTCAACCGGAATCACAAAAGGATAAATTGATACAATAGAAACCTCTGATAAAATGCCCACAATCAATAGATTTCTTTTCGGGAGCGATTCATCCTTCCCGAACACAACATACGACTCTCCATTATACTACGCTCTCCAAGTGTGCTTGTTTCTCCCTTCTTCCTTACCATGTCAAATCTTTGTGAAATAACTCCGATGAAAAGAAGGAAAGAAAAAAGGGACCAAGAAGATTATAAGGAATGAGCTGATGATAGTTGTTATCATTAGCAGAGATGATGCTTCAAATAAGATAGTGATTATATAACTTTAGTTTCGATAAAAATTACATTTTTGAGTTATTCTACAACAAACTTTGAAAGGTGGTTAATGGGTAAAAAAACGAGATGATGTCGAGTGTAAGACAAAGAGGATGATGAAAGTGAATATGGTTGCTTGGGTGCATAGGGTTGTTTTCGTAATGAAATTAACAAAAATACACGAGGAAAGATATAAAATAATAAATATTTTCATAAAGACAATATCGCCCCCTATAAATTATATTGTTTTTTCCAAATTGGACCATCATCGTACCTTTTGTCAAATTGAGGGACTACTAGTGTACTAGTTTGATAATATATGTCCAAATGTAAGTTTTTTGTTTAATAAGGGTACCATTAAAGTAATGAGCCCAAAATCTATGATTATTGATGAATAGCTTACTTTAAATGTGAATAGACCTTAATTACTTCATTAACCTCCAAACTTTAAGCTGTCAGTTATACATATAGATCTCAAACTATTAAAACATACAAGTTATTTCAAGCTTTTAAAAGTTGACATCTAAGTTTAAATCATATAATTTAATATTCATAAATTTAAAACTTTACAGATAGATACTAATTTTGCAACTAAAATATATATTTGAATTTTTGAGATCTATCTAAAGTTTTAAAAATTTGAGCACTAAATAATACAATTTTAAAATTTAGGAACCTAAATGTTACGTTTAAAAAGTCTAATGATTAAATCATATGTTTTAAAAGTTTAGAAATCGATATATGAATCTAATAAAACTTTATGAACCAATGATATACTAAAGCCAATAAAAAATATGAAAAATTTCAAGAGTTATTCACATATATAAGATTATAGTGTACAAATTACAAAGTACAAACTCAGCTTAGTAAGGTTCAACTCAATTTAGATGAGTTATAACTCTGCTCAGTTCATTTAAACTTTATGCAAGCTAGATTCAACCTAAATCACTTTTAAATAATTTGGACTAAGCAGCTCACAAACTGATTCATTTATATTTAAAAAAAATATATATTTATACTTTTGTTTAAAAATAAAAATATTAGTATAAATATTATCTTTTGATTATATTTTTTTAAAATAAGAAAAAAATACAATCATTTAAATGTTTTTTCTCACAATGACATTATAGTAATTATTTTTTATCAAAAGCATTTTTTTATATGAACTTGCAAGTTATTCATGAACTAGATAAACTAACTCATTTGAGTTCATTATATAAATCTCAAACTTGTTGAGCTAAGTTGTTCGTTAGACTCCACTAGTATTTGATCTACAACGAGTGAATGTGGAACAAATTTTTGGCTTAGGAGAAAGAAAAGCACAATTCCAAGTTTAGAAAATTAAAGATCAAAGACGAGGGTTATTATGCTATTCTGGTTAAAAGAGTATATGCCATAATATTTTTCAAGCACGTGAATGAAATGATTCAAGAGATAGTCACCATCAAAAGTAAGGACACCTTGCATGTGTTTTCTTTCACTAAGCCTTTGGTAACACAACTTTGCAAGGAGAACAACGCGTAATTAGACATCGATACTCGATAGCAAATTTTACTCCAGAGAGTCATGGTAGGAAAATGTTGGAAAAATTAGGTATTTTTTCCTATTATAAGTAATTATTATGCATTTATGATTTAAATGAATAGAACTCAAACTAACTCGATAAAATAATGTTATTAAAAATATAGTGCTAAAAGAAACTAAAGTAGATATTAAAACAGATAAATAAAAATACCATAAATTTAACGAGATTCGATATAAATATTACCTATGTCCTCAGGCATCGTTGATTACTTCCACTATCTCCAAATGGATGAACTCCAAAACTACAACTAATTGGACAAAATTAAATAATCAATTACCCTTACAAAAAAGATAAAGATATACAAATTTTGTGATGATTTAGAAGTGGAGGAAGGGGCTTTATTTATAACCCAAAATACAACATCCACCTTCATTCCTAATCAATGTGGGACTTTTTTAATTTGCTCACTAAGGAGCTATACAACAAATCTTCACCTTAGCAACTTGGTGATTCTTAAATGATTTCTTCAATCTCTAGATCAACGACACCATTGTCAATTCAAATTTGCAGAATGTTAATCAAGTTCAAACAATGTTTGAACTTGATTACCGTTACCACCTTGATCATCATATCTATGGGATTCTCTCTAGTATTGATCTCCTGAACTAATACTTCACCTTCTTCAATAATCTCTCACACGAAATGGTAACGAACGTTAATGTGTTATGTACGTGTATAGTAGACTTGGTTCTTTGCTAAATGAATAGCACTCTAACTGTCACAAAACAACTTAATATGTTTTTGACCAACTCCTAAGTCTTCAAGCAAATCTCATAACCAAATAGCTTCCTTCAAAGCCTCTATAACTGCCATATATTCTGCCTCTGTAGTAGACAAAACAACTGTAGACAGTAAGGTAGACTTTCAACTGATTGGTACTCTAGAAAGAGTAAACACATAACCAGTAGTTGACTGACGCTAATCTAAATCTCCTGCATAGACGGAATCACAATATCTGACTACACATTAACCAACAGTATCCTACTAAAATACTAAACCAACATCTTCAATATTTAAAATATACCGTAGAATCTAATTCACAACCAACCAATGTCCTTTACTAGGATCATGCATGTACCTACTTACAACATCAACCACATGTGAAATGTTAGGTCTCGTACACACCATTGCATACATTAAGCTACCAACCGCATTTGCATACGGTACCTTTGCCATGTATTCTCGCTCTGCATCATTCTTAGAAAATAATTGAGTACTAAGCTTGAAATGAGAAACAAGCGGAATACTTACAAGTTTTGTTTGTTCATTCATACCAAAACGTTGTAGTACCTTCTTCAAATATTGGCTCTAGGTCAAACTAAGCTTCTTCTTCTTCCTATCTCTACTTATCTCCATGCCGAGAATTTTATTTTCTTGGCTTCTTCCAGATCTTTCATCTTGAACTCCTGATTTAGTTGAGCCTTCAACTTCTCAATTTCTACTTGACTCTTCGATGCAATCAACATATCATCGACATACAATAAAAGATAGATGAAAGACGCATCTTATAACTTATGAAAATACACACAATGATCATGTGTACTTCTAGTATATTTCTGTTGCAACATAAACTAATCAAATCGTTTGTACCACTGCCTTGGAGATTACTTCAATCCATACAACGATTTGTTAAGCTTACAAACCCAATTCTCTTTACCAGCAACACTAAACCCTTCTGACTGAGACATAGATTTCCTCTTCTAAGTCACCGTGTAAAAATACGGTTTTCACATCAAGTTGAACTAGTTCCAAATCCAAATGTGATGCCAAGGCCAACAAAATTTTAATGGAGGAATGTTTTACAACTGGAGAAAATATCATTATAATTGATTCCCTCCTTCTAAGCGTAATCCTTAGCCACCAACCTTGCCTTGTATCGAACATGATCTTTGTTAAGAAATCCTCATTTCTTTGCATGCATCCATCTGCAACCAATTGTCTTCTTACCCTTAGGTAGTTATGTCAACTTTCATGTCTTATTCTTTGGAAGGGATAGAAGTTCTTCGTCCATAGCTTCCTTCCATCTTTCAACTTCTGGGTTTCTGATTGCTTCTTTATATACGGAAGGAACATCATCATGCACAACTGAAAGTGCACAGGCCACCGTATTCTTAAACTGAGCATAATGAAGCCTTCATGCCCCATTTTACAAAATCATAGTGAAGCCTTTTGATTCTAAGACTCACACAGCAAAATGATTCTTCATATCTGGGACATAATGAACATCTTTCAAAACTCTAGTTGAACTATCTTGATTCTTCAAACGAATTGTACTTATTCTCAAAACTTTGCATGGATAATCATTACCTATGAAAACAACTCCACCGTCTAATTCTTCAAAGTTAAAGAAACATTCGTTATTATGAGACATATAGAAGGTACACGCTGAATCAAAAATCCAATCACCAGGATGGGTTATTATTGATGAACCAACCAATGCAAAATCTGAATTTGAATTGCTTTCAGTTACACATGCATCAGATCGCACAGTTTTTCCTTTATCTTGCAGCTTCGGTCAGTTATTCCTCCAATGGCCTTTTTCATAACAAAAAGCACATTCATTTTGAATGAGTTTTACCTCTCCTTTCTTTCTGTTGAGTTTCCAGACGCCCTCTTACAGACAGTGTCTCTGCTGTTTCATTTTTGCTTTCTTTTTTATCTTTCTTTCTAATTTCATAACTATACAAAACAGTGCAAACTTTCTCAAAAGATATTTTATCCTTCTCAATGAGTATGCTCGTAATAAGGTGATCAAACTCGTCAAGAAGGAAGGCTAACAACATCAAGGCTAAATCTTCATCTTTAAAAGTTTCATCCATATTTAACAAATTTGTTACTAATCAATTAAAAGCAGTAATGTGATCATTTATTGTGGTACCTGGAAGGTATTCAAAACGGAACAACTTCTTCAAATAGAGTCGATTCTATCTGATGTTCTTCGTTAACTTGTTTTCCAATACCTTCCACAACTTATTTGTAGATGTTTCCTCCATGAAAGTATATTTTTGTTCCCTTGAGAGACACAAACGAATTGTATCACATGCCAATCAGTTGATATTTTTCTACTTGACTTCATCTGCTCTATCTGGTTTTTCTTCTTTAATGGCAATGTCTAAACCTTATTGAAACAGAACATCTACAACTTCGCCTTGCCACATGCTGAAATGATCGATTCCATCAAACTTCTCCACCCCGAACCTTGCATTCATAACCATTGTTCTACTTGACGTGGATGTTTGGCCTTTGTTTAAGGGAGACTTTTCTTCCATCATTTCTTCAGATTACTATAACTAGCAATTATATTACAATAGCAAACAAACAGAATACAAACAAATGCATAGGTAAAAACCTTCGGCTTTGATACAAATTGTTAGAAAAATCGGGTATATTTTCCCTATTCTAAATAATTACTATTCACTTATGATTTAAATGAATATAACTCAAACTAGCTTGACAAAATAATGCTATTGGAAATATAATGCTAAAAGAAACTAAAGCAAAAATATTAAAACAGGTAAATAAAAACACCAGAAATTTAACGAGGTTCGGTATAAATGTTACCTATGTCCTCGGACATTGTTGACCACTTTTACTATCTCCAAATGAATAAACTCCAAAATTATATCTAATTGAGCAAAATTGTGTAATCAATTACCATTACAAAAAAGAGGAAGATATACAAATTTTGGGATGATTTAGAATTGGAGGAGAGGGCTTTATATATAGTCCAAAATACAACACCAACTTTCATTCCTAATCAATATGGAACTTTTTCAATTTGTTCACAAAGAAGCTATACAACAAAAACTAAACCAAATTTACAAAAACAGATAGAATTCCCTATTAGATTTTAATCTATATATTTTTGTATTTCATATGTTTGAGATATCCAAAGTCTCTTGAATTTTGACTGTAATTGGAAATAATAGAAATAATTATCTATGTGCTTGGAATTAGTAGAAATGTTATTGATATGCTTTTTAATAGTCAACATCAAATCCTATAGAGATGTAGCCGAAATGTTCAATCAATAGAGAAGATTGTTTAAAGAAAACATTGTATCTACTACAGCTAACAACCAATTAGTGATGATGAGTGCTAACAGTTAGCTGCAACATAAGGCACAAATAAATCACGAAACAATAATACACAAGAGCCACATTTCCTAGTATATCAAAATACAGACATTAAACATCTAGACATTTTCAAAAGATAGCAGGGTGCAGCAAGAATTTTAAACGTGGAAATACCATAACACCATACAGGAAATACATGATATGTCAACTGTTAGTCCTGCAGTCTAAACGGATTGTCCTTTCGATCTTCTCATTCTTCTATAGTTTTCTTGTAATATATATTAAATCTTAAACTAGAAGTTAAATCAGACATACCTCAGCAGATAGAGCTTGCAGTAGTATCAGACTGAATGTGAACTGTGAACTATCCCCATAAATTATACATATGCAGCATCCACGGCATGGACTTTTCCAAAATCCAACGAAGTATAGGACTCATTCCCTTAATCATAACTTCCATGCCCCACTACCACTAGTTTCACCCATAATAGAATCAACTTCAGGATCAGAGCCAAGTAACTCTGTCGCCCGACAAGTAGTCACGCCCAATTCGGTAGTTACCAAACTCCACGGACCCAATTTATCCAATCCCATCAAAGTAACCCACATACTACCATCGACCATAGTTGCCCAGCAAACTGACTTCTCACACAGCTTTAGATTCAACCCCCTGGATCTTACCGCTATTCTCTCATCCCTAAACGACCTCAAACACCTCTCTTTTGCAAACCCGACACACTTGTCCTTCGCCGCAGCTAAACAACACTCCATTTCTCGCTCTTCGCATCGCTCTCTATCCTTCAAATCGAGAACTCCCAAACCCAAAACAGCCCTCCACCAAGGAGGCTTACACTTGTTCGAAGCACTAATCGCGCAGCCAATCCTCGTCCCAGCCTCACACTGTTCAATGATCTTGGATTCACAGGCCTTGTACGCGTTTGCCCAAGCGTGAGAGTCTCGGAATGCAAGAACGTACCGACCGGCAGAGTGGTCGTCGGCTGGACCGACCGGTACCGGTACGCGCAGCAAAGGAATCGGATGGTCAAATGTGATGGTTGTCGCAGATGATGAGTAGTCATCCATATTTTGCGAAGGCAAGGGATCCATGAGTGGGTTTTTAGAGGTTTTGCTTTTGCGTGAAAATTAAGCAGAAATATTAATTAACTTACAAAATGCTAAGAGACGACTTAGCGTACAGAAAACGTCGTAACATCTTTTGCACCGCGTAAGTAGAGAGATGACAACATGTTTAGAGAACAACTCTCACATCACAACAATGTTTTTTTTTTATTATTATTAACTTACAAAACGCTAAGGGACGACTTGGCGTACATAAAACGTCGTAACATCCTTTGCACCGCGTAAGTAGAGAAATGACAACATGTTTAGAGAACAACTCTCACAACATTTTTTTTTTTCATCTATCGATATGTAATAGCACAATTAATTAAGATTTTATTATATGATCCCGGAATTCACTTTTAATCCTACAACAAACAAATATATAATATTTTTTTAAATTTTAAAATAACATATATTTTTATAAAAATATTTATTTTTTATCGTAATATATATTGTAAAACATAATATATTCTTTTCTAAATAAAATCATTTAAATAATTACTTCATGTATATAAAAAATGAATTAACCCTGCTGTTTATTACTTGATAATAGGCAAACTTACAAAAAATAAAATAAAAAAGTCGTTTAAATTAGTAACATTGGATTAACAAAAATCAGGAGGAAAAAGTAATCTAAAAGTTATGTTATAGAATATTTTATTCTTCTAATTCTTATAAATGATACATAAATTATTGAATTTATAAAAAATATATGATAATTTAAAAAAAATTAAATAATTTATATATATATATATATATATATATATATATATATATATAGAAATAACATGATTAAAATATTTTAATGTAACAAATAAATTTACTTAGTAAAACTTGTTAATACTCAAACTCTTAATATAAAAAATAAATGGGATTGCACCTTATGAATTAGTGTGGTTCTCTTCCTTCGTTAAAGTGACATAGAGGAACACTTAAAAATTCCCTCTACAAATTCACATCAATTATACTGGTCTTTTGTTGAATATTGGCTCTAAAAGTAACAAATTAGTGGCATAATTTAGGAAAATTAGTGGCCTAATTTGTGGCCTAATTTGTGGCATGATTTAAGGAAATTAGTGACATAATTTAAGGAAATTAGTGACCTAATTTAAGGCTTAAATTATGGCACAATTTAGGAAAAGGGAGTCTTGCTTCATCTATAAATAGGGAAGAGTTCATGCATTGAAGAACAAGGCAAAAAATCAGAAAAATCAAAGAGAGCATAAGCAAACTCAAAGAGAGAAAATACTTGTGAGTTTGAGAGTTTTCTATAAGTTTGGGGAAACACTTGAGAGATATTATTAGTGAGAAAATCTGTATCTGTATTCTGTATATTTCCTACTCAGTTCAAATAATATCTGCTGCCTCCCGTGGACCTAGGCGAATTGTCGAACCACGTAAATTCTGTGTGTTCATTTTATCGCTTTGATATATTCATACACCGCTATTTATTGCTTCCGCCCACAACAAATTGGTATCAGAGCCAAATATAGCAGTATTATATATCAAATCGAAGCTCTCGACGAGACAAACACAACGGTGAAAGAATCGCTCAAATCGAAAGTCAGAATCACTGCCAGAAGCTGCCGGAATGTTGCTGCCAGCACTGAGTCAACTCACCGAGTTGGACCGAGTCAACTCAGTCACTAGTGATATTTGGACCGAGTTGGTCCGTTTTTCATCTGTTTTCAGTTGAGTTGGATCTATTCCTAGCTAATTGGACCATTCCGGATTCAACTACGGACTCCGTTTTTTCAAATAAGGTATAAAATTTGGAAAAACACTGTTTTAAGTTATAAGTACAAAATTTCTGTTATCTATTTATACTTATGGCTGATAAAAGAGAGATCGAAGAAGGTGAACAAGCTGACCTTAGAATTTCTGTCAAACCAAGTTGTTCTACTCGAAGAACTATGTTGTCCAACGCAAAGTTCGAGGTGGAGAAATTCGACGGCACCAATAACTTTGGCATGTGGCAATGTGAAGTATTAGATCTATTGTTTTGAGAAGGATCTAATATAGCCTTGGAGACCAGACCAGGAGATTATTCAAATGAAGATTGGAATTATGTCAACCGACAAGCTTGTGGCACAATTCGACTGTGCTTAGGAAAAGATCAGAAGTACTTTGTCATGAAAGAGAATGTGGTCAGCAGCTTCTCGAAGAAACTAGAGGACAAGTATATGACGAAAAGTATTGAGAACATTTCTACTTGACCAAGAAACTTTTCCGTTTCCAGTACAAGAAAGGTACCCATATGATTGAGCACTTAGATAATTTCAATAAAATTTTGGCCGATCTACAAAATTTAGATGTTGAAATTATCGATGAAGATAAAGCTTTGTTGTTGCTGAATTCATTACCTGAGAGCTATGAGCATTTAACCACAACCCTGTTATATGGAAAAGATGAGGTTAAGTTCGTAGATGTTTCAAATGCTTTGGTAAATAACGAGTACCGGAAGAAGGATCAACATGATCACAGAGACTCAATATCAGAAGCATTGACGGCAGCTAGAGGTAGGACGAACAACAAAAAATCTGGCGGATCAAATAATAGGGGGCGATCCAGATCAAAGTCCAGAGGAGATTCATCCAGAAGACGTCCTGCAAAGGATGAGTGTGCCTATTGTCACCAGAAAGGGCATTGGAAGAAAGATTGCCCAAACAAGGACAAGTCAAATGCAAATGTTGCACAAAAGGCCGATGAAGATGAAGAATCAGCCTTTTCAGTTTCATCATCAAAAACCTACTCAGATAAGTGGATCCTTGATTCTGGATGTTCTTATCATATGTGTCCAAACAGACATTGGTTTTCGAGTTTTGAGGAGCTCGATGGAGGAGTTGTGCTTATGGGCAACGATAATGTCTGTCAGACAAAAGGGATTGGAACAGTACGACTAAAGATGCACGATGTTACAATTAGACGACTTACAAATGTAAGGTATATTCCTGACCTAAAGAAAAACCTTATTTCTTTAGGTGTTCTAGATTCTGATGGTTACAAGGTAACATTGGAAAATGGAGTCTTGAAAGTTGTACGAGGTGCATTTGTAGCAATGAAGGGTACTCGAAAGGCGAACTTGTATTTCCTAGATGGGAGTACAGTTACAGGAAGAGCAGCTATCTCAAGTAGTTCTGAAGAAAAGACAAATGATTCTTCCCGCCTGTGGCACATGCGCTTAGGGCATGTCGGTGAAAAGGCTTTGCAAGGCTTAATGAAACAAGGTCTTTTGAAAGGTGCCAAGATTGGAAAGTTTGATTTCTGCGAGCATTGTGTAATGGGAAAACAAACAAGAGTCAAGTTCGGCACTGCCATTCATCGTACTAAGGGATCTCTTGATTATATTCACACGGATGTCTGGGGACCTTCAAAGAATGCTTCACTTGGAGGTAAACGCTGGTTTGTGACTTTTATTGATGATTTCTCTAGATATGTCTGGATATACACTATGAGTCACAAAGATGAAGTTCTGGATATCTTTCTTAAATGTAAGAAAATGATCGAGACTCAGACAGCAGAAAATTAAAAGGCTCAGATCTCGATAATGGTGGCGAGTATAAATCGATCCCTTCTTTAAAGTTTGTCAAGATGAAGGGATAATCGTGACATTTTTCAGTTCCTCGCACACCACAGCAGAATGGAGTTGCAGAACGAATGAATCGTACTTTGGTTGAGAAAGTTCGATGTATGCTATCTCAATCCAAATTGAGCAAGGCATTTTGGGCTGAGGCTTTGTCATATGCAACTCATATAGTCAATGCATTTCCTACGATCGCATTAGATGGAAAACTCCTAAAGAGGTATGGTCTGGACAACTGCTACCGATTATGATTCATTGCGAATATTTGGATGTCCAAAGATATTTTCATGTTAGTGAATCCAAACCGGATCCTAGAGCAAAAAAGTCAAGTTTTCTTGGGCTTTAAGGAAGGAGTTAAAGGATTTCGACTTTGGTGTGGTGAATCCAAGAAGATCGTCTTAAGCCGAGATGTTACATTCGACGAGTCTGTTATGCTGAGACAGACAAATTCAGAGAAAGAGAATGAAAGTCCAAATACTCTTTCTAAGGTGATGCTTGAGACTCCGGAAGATCCAGAAAAGATTGCACCGACTACCGATCGTGGTGAAGATAAAATTGATGATCAAGAAGAGATCTCAGTTGAGGTGGAGGCTTTCTCACCATCACCACCTATCAATCAGCAGCCATAATCTATTGCCACTACTCGACCGAGAAGGGAGATTAGGAAGCCTACTAGATACACAGACATGGTAGCATTCGCACTTCCAGTAATTGATGATGATGTCCCATGCACTTAGAGAGAAGCTATGCAGAGAGTTGATAGTATGAAGTGGAAGATGGCAATGGATGAAGAGATGAAGTCTCTACACCAGAATCAGACTTGGGAGTTGGTTCAACTTCCCAAAGGAAAGAAAACTATTGGCTGCAAATGGGTCTATGCCAAGAAGGAAGGTGTTCCTGGTAAAGACAATATCAGATACAAAGCCAGACTGGTAGCAAAAGGCTATGCTCAGAAAGAAGGAATAGACTACAATGAGATATTCTCACCTGTTGTTAAGCATTCATCTATTCGGATACTATTGGCTTTGGTAGCACAGTTTGATCTCGAGTTAGCTCAACTCGATGTCAAAACAGCTTTTCTCCATGGTACTTTGAACGAAGAAATCTACATGTCTCAACCGGATGGTTTCAAAATTCCAGGACGAGAGAATTGGGCTTGCAAGCTGAGCAAGTCAATTTACGGTTTGAAGCAATCACCGCGACAATGGTACAAGCGCTTTGATAGCTTCATTAGAGAGCAGAAGTACACACGCAGTCAGTTTGATCACTGTGTATACTTTCGGAAACTCCAAGATGGTACCTTCATTTATTTGCTCTTATATGTTGATGATATGTTGATTGCATCTAAGAGCAAGGTGGAGATCGACAGATTGAAGGCTCTCATTGAGTTCAATTTGAAATGAAAGATCTTGGAGAAGCTAAGAAAATTATTGGGATAGAGATCACAAGAGATAAAGTTGTAAGCACAATCTGTCTAACATAGACTCAGTATCTGAAGAAAGTAATTCAAAGGTTTGACATTGATGAGAAAACAAAACCAATAAGTACACCACTTTCTCCTCATTTTTAATTAAGTGCATTGATGTCACCTAACACCACCAATGAGAATAGGCAAATTAAGCATGTTCCATATGCAAATGTTGTCAGTGCCTTAATGTATGGTATGCACCAGACCTGATATTTCTCATGCTCTTAGTATGGTGACTCACTACATGCACAATCCCAGTAAAAGAAACCGGTAAGCAATGAAGTGGATTCTACGGTACATCTACGGTACTGTGGATATTGGTTTGAAGTTTGAAAGAGAGAAGGCTGGAGGCAAACAACTAGTCGATATGTGGATTTCCGACTATGCCGAGATCCGATAAGCGCCAATCTACAACCGGTTATGTGTTCACAATGGCAATAGACCGCTTTGTTGGAGATCAACATTGCGCCAATCAGTAGCTTTGTCTACTACAGAGGCAGAGTATATGGTCAGAATGTATAGCATTCAAAGAAGCTATATGGCTTCTCGGGTTGACTAAGGATTTGGGTATTGTTCAGAAGAATGTGGAGGTTTTCTGCGACAGCCAGAGTGCCATTTGTTTGGCAAAGAACCAAGTTCATCATGGTCGCACCAAGCACATCGATGTTCGATTTCATTTTGTTCGAGAAATCGTTGATGAAGGAAATGTTATACTCCAAAAAGTCGAAACTGCAGATAACCCCGCAGATATGCTTACAAAGGTGGTTACAGGGATCAAGTTTCAACACTGCTTGAACTTGATCAACATCTCTCGAGCTTAGAGCGCCTAGGGCGCATTTGGAGGCAGCGTTATGAACTTTTTCGCCAAGGTGGAGATTGTTGAATATTGGCTCTAAAAGTAACAAATTAGTGGCATAATTTAGGGAAATTAGTGGCCTAATTTGTGGCATGATTTAAGGAAATTAGTGGCCTAATTTAAGGCTTAAATTATGGCACAATTTAGGAAAAGGGAGTCTTGCTTCATCTATAAATAGGGAAGAGTTCATGCATTGAAGAACAAGGCAAAAAAATCAGAAAAATCAAAGAGAGCATAAGCAAACTCAAAGAGAGAAAATACTTGTGAGTTTGAGAGTTTTCTATAAGTTTGGGGAAACACTTGAGAGATATTATTAGTAAGAAAATCAGATCGTATTCTCAGATATTTCCTACTCGGTTCAAATAATATTTGTCAGCCTCCCACGACCTAAAGGAATTCGTCAACCACATAAATTCTGTGTGTTCATTTTATCGCTTTGATATATTCATACACCGCTATTTATTGCTTCCGCCCACAACATCTTTGACATGAAAAAAAACTGTGAAGGTATATGACAAAGAAACAAAGATTATATATCTATTGATTTTTCCTGATCTAAAAATAACAAATATATATATTATCTACTTGGGCTTAAAATTATACGATATGAATATCTAACAAGAAAAATGTTTATACGAGGACGAATAACTTTGATATTATAGAAAATAAATTATTATTTACGTTATATATTTTTAAGATATATTAGATATATCAATTGAAATGGGATGTTTAAATTATGCATAATACAACCTATAAATTTTATAAATTCATCACATCTTATACCAATTATTATTTTTGATGATATAAAATGATAATAAAATATTATAAAGTGGTATTTCATGTCTTTTAAATTAATTTAAATAATGATTAAAATTATAAAAATAATTAAAAATATATGATTATTTATAATAACCATTAACTGATAATTAAAATAAAAAAAAAAAATTTTTGCTGAAAACAAAATTATTATTAATTAATAGAAGAGTATCGCAACTCCATTCATTGAGTCACCTAAACAAAGTTACTGATGTTGAGCACTTAATGTGTAACTTTGTGCATTTTATTTTCTCCTTTTTTATCAATTTATAGTTGTGTAATATTTATATTTATTAAATAATTTTTGTTTGCTTATATTTTGTTACCATTATACCATATATATATATATATATATAATAAAGTCGATTTAGGTAGTATATTATTATTTATTTCATTATTTACCAAATTTTTGTAACATATTTCTAAAATTTTAAAAATAATTTAAAAAATTGTATGAATAACTTAATTATTTAGTTAAAAATATCACTAAATATCCTCGTTATCTAGATAAATATCTAAGTAGATAATTGTACTAACTATTTTTTCACAAACTTTTTTAAGGAGTTACGAATTTACCTGGCCTCCTACTGTGACCTATCACCTTAGGTTATTTATTTGTTTATTTAGCTAAAGTTTTGTAATTTAAATCTTGATATTATTAGTTTTTTAAAATAAAAATTATATCGTTTTATTTTATTACTACTACAAATAAGAATAAAAAGTTAAATTTTAATAAAATTTGTAATAAAATATTATTATTTGATACATATTATTAAAATTGTATTATTTAAGTAATGACAAAATAGAGATTAAAACTAAAAGATAAAATAAAAATAAAATCTCTTATTAAAGTGTTGGTGTTGTTATGAAATGATAGAAATATAATATAATATTATGTCCAATTATTATATGAGAAAGTATGAAGTTGTTGGTTTAAAATGTTAAGTGAGATCTAACACATTTAATTCTATAACTAATTACCATTATCTTACCATATATGTTGATCTTGATTTAAGATGAATGTGAAGTCTAATAGTAATTCTAAGTCAAAGAACATGTCTATTAAGACTAAGATAGTTAGTTCCAACCTAAACAAATAAAGAAACCAAAATTTAAGAAAATTTGAGTTAGAAAAGATTGTCTTTTGTTTGAGTGTTTAATCAATCCTAGGTGAACATCTTCATTAAATTTGTTTGTTTCTTTTTATTTTTTATTTGACGTTACTTTAGCTTTAATAAAAATTAAAAACAAGGAAATAGGGAATAGGGAATAGACTAGCTTTAATATTGATATGAATTTTATATATTACTTTAATTCTTTTAATTGATTTTACATAGTGTAAATAGATATTTTAACTTACATATTTATATACTTTTTCACATGTAAGGATCGATGTTAATAAGAACCTACTCATATACTCACTGAACATATATGTATATTATGCTTGAAGTTTATGATTATTGTGAGATTCTATAATTTCAAATAATCTTGACACATAAAAATGTGTTTGAACTCTATCTTATCACTTTCTAAAATATTATTATAGAAAGATATTTAATTTTAAGAGGACCACCTACTGTAATGTGTAAAGCTATCACAGCGAGTGGGGAAAGTTATTCACAATTAGTGTGAAATTCATCATACTAGGTTTATGACTCGTGTATATTTTCTTAACAAAAAATTATTAAATGAAAAGAAAAAAAATAAAAACAATTGCATCCACAAAAAAGAGCTAAAAATGATTATACAAAAAAAATACATAAATAACCAATCCCTTATATACAAAAAAAAAATTAAAAACAAAAAGGAGAAAAAAAATCATTAAGTTTTTTCTTGATATATAATTATATTTTGTGAATGGTAAGGACTCAACTGTAATTTTTTTATGATAGGTAATACTTTTTTTCCTTTGAATCTTTCATGACTAATGATAAAATGAATAAATTGACATACTATTGTAATTCAAACATGTATTTTATTTTGGATAATTTTCAATATGTCACCGTATGTGTTAGTATGTCTATATATTTACTCTATCAATGAATAGTCACATTTTGAACAATATTAATTTATCAATTGAGTGTTATATTATAATTATGGTTAAATAAATTTACTACCCTCAATTCAAAAGAAAATTTGTTACTTAAAAGCTATATTACTTATTCGTATGACAGAGAGGAAAAAAGTTAATGGAAAAAATATTCGATTAGGGAGATTGGATATAGAAAACCAAAAGTGTTCTATTCAATCGTATAGAGGTATAATACTTAAATGTTCTATCTATTGTTACTCAATACTTATATATGTTTCTTCATTTTTCTATTGTTATATACATTGAATTAATAAACAATGGGTCTTTCCAAATAAGTTGTATGCCTATTTTGTTGTTTTGATTTTTAGTGTACATATGAGCTGTTAAGATTCAAGTGAAGATGGTTTCATTGGATCATATGATAGTTCACAATGTAAATTTTACTTTTTTTTATGAACATTATGTAGTAAGAGAAAGGTTTTGTCAGACAAATATACCAAGGAGAAAGATTGTAAGACATATGTGAGTGTTGACGATATTTATAAACAATACATTTAAATATAATTTAATTTCTAGATGCGTTTTTAAAATCACTATTCAAGTAAAAGAAATATTTAAACTTCAAGTAAATGTCTTAGGTATATTCTTATTCCTAAGCATGTAAAATCAAGTAGTGTCTGGATCGATTGAGAAGGTACATTGATCATGTACGATCTAAGTCCTCTTGAGTGAAATTTAAAATTAAGGTAGATTAATTAAAGTTGAATTCAATTAATTAAGAACTGATCGTATTCGATCTACTTAGTCTCGGGTTTTTATTAATCGTTGCCTAGATTAATCTAAAAAAGATTTCGATTGATCAAACTTATTATTTCGATCTATCGAGTGATGAGAGATTTAACTTTAACCTAAGTATTTATTGGAGTTAAACGTTCTAATTATCATATTATCTCTATAATTCACTACTTTATGAATTATTTATTTGACATGTTTATAATTGGACTTTAACCTAACATTAAGACTTCAATATTTTTTATTTAAACATCCTAATGCATCTTGTTTTTTAAAATCACATTTATTATAGTTTTTTACTTATTTTTATACTCTCTCTCAAAACGTTTTGTAAAAATAAGATTATATTTGTTTAGATTTTTTCTTTAATTAATCAAACATAACTATCAAAAACTAATATTTTTTTTTATTTTTAACTATCAAAACTAATAAAAGAAATTAAAAATTATTATTTAATAAATCTCCAAGCAATTTCAATTTTTAACTATAAAGATAGCTAGGCGAGGAAATTTTATTGATACCCTTAAATTTTTAATTATTTTGAAAGATACTCTCAACCTATCGAAAATATCAAAAATATCCTCCCAATTAATGGAGTTAAAATGAATGGTAAAACTTAAGGGCAAAAAGATAATTTGTTATTAGATAAGAAAATTGCTAAACAGTCATCTTCTTCCTCAACATCGCACCCATCGATCTCTCTATCATCATCTTTATCTTCGTCACAAATCGTAACATGCCCATCTCTCTCTCCCCTCATTTTCGTCAACATCACAATAGACCATCCCTCTTAAACTTTCACATAAACGAATAGCACATGTAATAAGAAGGAATGAGTGAAGAAGAAAATAAATAAAAAGTAAAAAGACGAAAATTTCATACAAGCTCAACCTTATCACTCTCACTAACTCTCATTGGCTCAATACTTAATTTTAACTAACACTGTACACCCACAATTTAAATCAACATTTTATGCCAATTTTCCCTTTTGGGTTTTTTCTGCGTTATTTGGATTGTTGACGTAAATGGGTTTTGTTAGTTGATGAATTTATTTTTAGATGAAAATTAATTGTTGTTCTTAGAAAAATCCATTTGAAGCTTTGTATATATAAATTGATTAGCAATCATTGTTTAAATTCCTATACTTTTGTATACGTTCCGTTAGCTTAGTTTACATTTAACTTTACCTTTCGTAATCGAAAATGTGCGATCATTTCAAACTTTAATTATTTTTTTTCACATGTAGAAATTATAATTTGAGTATTTTGTTAATATTGAAATTGATTAAAATTAGTTATATATTTTCATGGACGTAATTTGGTGTCAAATTCTTTTAAGATACTATGAAAGTAACGATTTTATTAACATCCGGGACATTTTTTAAAATTCATGAAAAAAAAATCGAGGGTATTACAGCTCATTTGCAAAATATTTGAGATTAAAATTCATTAAAGATAATTAAAACGTTAGGGACATCAAAGAAATTTTGTCAAAGATATATGCACCAGAAGTATATAATGTATATAATAAGATCATCATTTTGAAGTCACTCTATAAAATGTATATATATTTTTTTGTAGTCCCTAGCTAGCTACTAAGCATCATTATTTTGGCAAATTCATCGTAGCTGACCAAGCCATCACCATCATAATCAGCCTCTTTAATCATCTGTATTGCCTCTTCTTCCGTCAATCTTTCTCCCATATTTATCATCACTTGTCTCAACTACACAATCAATCAACCAAATACATCTTTAATTAGTTTCATATATAAATCTATGAAAGCGTTTGAATTACTATTAAAAAAACAACTTCTTTATTATAAATCGTTTTTATTCTCTATAAGTATTTTACTAATTACAAGTATTTAATTAGGTGTGTGTAATAAAATATTAAGCTGTAATATATTATTTGACAAAAAGATTGTAAATAGTGTTAGGATTTGTTGTAAACTTAATTGAAATTAAAAAAAAACTATAATTAACATTTAATATAATTTTGTAAAGAATAATTAATGATGATATTTTTGAATAAAGTTTTTTAAGTAATCGGATTCACTTCGAAAAAGTTATAAAAATATTTTGTTAAAAAATTAAAAGTATTAAAAATAATAAAATTGGTAATTAACACTTCTTTTAAAATAATAATTATTATAATAACCGTACAAACCTCGATGGCCGAAATATACCCATCTTGATCTCTATCAAACACTTTAAAGGCTTCTTTTAGCTCATCTGCAACAGTTTCCTGAAATAAAACATTATATAAATCCAAATCAATTACATAAACATTTTCCATTTTCTGAAATTTGGTAAATTAATTAATAAAAAACATCACCAATATAATTAATTAAAAAACTTAATTACCTTCATCTTCTTTGCCATAATATTCAAGAAGTCGCCGAAATCAATATTCCCACTTCCATCGGAATCAGCCTCACTTATCATGTCTTGAATTTCTTCTCTCGTGGGTTTTTCTTCGATTGACTGTATTATTCCTTTCAATTCTTCCATTGTAATAAAGCCTGAGTACGTACGTACAGTTCATAACATAAATTCAAAATTTATAAACCATCAAAACTTAATTAATAAATAAATAAATATATAACACTTACCATCAGAATCCTTATCAATGAGACAAAAAGCTTCTTTGAATTCTGCAATCTGATTAACTGTTAATGAATCTGCCATTGTTTCTGTTTTCTAAGTAACTACAAAAATATAAGAGCGTACTCTGTTTTGGTAGAGAGATGGGTTTTGAATTAAACTGATCAAGATAGCGTCTTTTTATATATAGCCAATAAATTTACAGAGAAATTAGAATTGAAAATGTCAAGCACGTACGCCCTTGTAAAAAGTCTTTCTCATTCAAAGGACACGAAAATATCTAGAAGTTAGAGTACCCTTGAATTAAATTGAACGCAAGAAATTTGAAGGACAATTTGGGTGGTCTAAGCTAAAAAAAAAAAACAAAAAAAAGTCCACCAGCTTATGACTTTAAAGTTTTCTTTGGGTTTGATTTTGAATAACAATTTTTCGTCACGTACACTCTTCTTAAGAACAGTATATTCGTGTCGAAATTAATATTTTATTTTAATAAAAAGTTAAAACGTTAAGATGATTTAAACTCTTGTAAATTTTAAAGTTTTTTTTAATTATTAACATTAAAATTTATAATTATAAAATAATATCTATTATATTTAATTTATATATTTTTATTATTAAATAAAATTTAACATATTAATTTATGTTTGAATGTCATCACATTATATATTTTAATGTTATTGGTTTGTTATAAATTTTTTAAAAAAAATATCATAAATATTTTTAATATTTTATTGAAATTAGAGATACACGTGCCAAAATCATGTTAACTTTTTCTATTTTTTATAAAATAATGCATTTATATGATTGGTATTTGCAACTTTTGTTTACCTATAATAAATTAGATGATAACACTTGCAAATCATGCAAAAATCTGATCAGTAAATATATATTAAGTAATATTTGTAAAGAAAATAAAATTATATCGAGCAATTTTAGTGTAAAATAATATATATATATTGTTGTATAATTAAAATTATATTAATTCTAAAAAATATAATATTTTATTAAAGATACATGCTTTCAATCCGTTGATTTGTTAAAATGTGATTTAGAATAGTTTCACAAATATAATAATGATTCATAATTTAAGATACTAAATATATTGAGAAAGTGTTCAAAATTATAAAATGTAATCTTACAAAAAAAAAAAAAAAAAAACTCAGAGTGTAAAGGGCACCTCAAAATATTACGAAACACAAGGCGAAATTTTTATTTTGAAACGATACTATCTAATAAAAATTACTTGAGGTAAAATTAAATTTGTCTAAAATAAAAGAAAATATATATGCAAAAACTATTTACTTAATAAAAGAAATATAAAAGTGGCTTAATTCAAGCTTTAATTATTACAATCATATTTTAACACAGTCATTTGAATTATTTTAATAATCTAATTCTAATTGCAGTATTTAAAATGACATTAATTGCACCAAATATGAGAAGAAATAGATTATTAGTGCCCTTTTACAAAGCAGAGGAATTAAAATGGAGAGATAACATAAAAAAAATTATTGAGGTCATACTTAACTTTAATTATAAATTGATATTTATTTTCAATATATGATTTGCCAAGATAAAATGCTTTTTAAACACGAATGAAACTTTTTTTCCGATAAACAAGTGTCATATAAGACCTTTTCTTTTCCATACAAGGATATAATCAGCACTATTTTCCTCAAAAATGGAATTGTTTTAGCGACTTTTTTCTCTTAATTATTTTTTATTTTATTCATACTAGTTATAAAATATTAAAAACAATTAATATTAAATTTTATTTTAATTAAAATTATAATGTTATTATTATCTTAAAAAAATTAGCTAAAACTAATATTTAAAATATATATTAATATTTAAAATATTATTAATTTATTATTAAACTGATAAAAATATAAATTTATAAATAAATTATATAATAACAAATATTAATAACAATAATAATTTTTATTCTAAGATATCTAGATAATTTTCTTCGAATATTTATAAGATTTAATTTAATAGAGTAAAAATAATAATAATTATTATTTTAAAAATAAGTGAATAATTTTATTCAAAAACTTATCAAATTTAATTTAAATTTTTATAATTAATATATAATGTATAAATTAATAGTAATCATTAAAAGTTAAAATGTGATGAGCTATATTAAACTGATTTTACTTTTAAATCTTTTCAATAAAAAAATATTTATTTATTTTCTCACTACATCAAAAAAAAAATATTTATTTATATTATAAAAATAAGTTAATTATTAAACTAGTTTAAATTTTAACTATCTCAATAAAAAAATATATTTATTTTTTTATAATAATAATAAAAAATATTTTTATTTACGTTATAAAAAATCGAATCAACTATTAAATTATCTTTATTTTTTTTAGTCTTGTCATTAAAATATATATATATTTAATTTTTATCATATTAAAAAGTATATATTTATTTAGGTCATAATTTTTTTATGATATTTAATTATATATATATTAAATACATGTAAATTTAAAACAACTATTAAAATATAACAGGATTGTAAATCCCTTAATTCCTTGATAGACTTAGAGACGAGGACAAAGACAAATATTCCTATTAATATGAAAGACATAAAAGTTTAAAACAACTATGAAAATATAGTATGTGATTGTAAATGCCCTATCCGTCCATGGTTGTAGTATTCTTTTCCTTATCTTTCATAAGTAGATCGAACTCTTAAAATAAGAATTTTTTTATTAAATCTTTATATGCACAAGTATATATTAAAATATCTTTGATAGAAGTCATACTTACAAAAAAAAATATTTAAAGGCTAAAAATAGCTTTTGTATCTCACTTCTTTATTTTCATCTTCTTTTATACTTTATAAATTTAACTTTTTTAATATTTAATTATTAATCTTTCAATCAAATAAGATCAATGTTAATAAATATGATTGTTGTATTTTTTCTTTATTTTTTCTAAATATTTAGTAGATTTTTCTTATATATCAATATATATTAAAATACTCGTAAAATAAATATATTTTTTATCAATAATTATTTTGATAATTTAATTAAGTATTAACTTTATATTATTATCATTGGATAATTATTTTGATACTTAAAGATAAAAATTTATATAATTTACATTTATTCATTTAATGAACATATCAATTCATTCTTAAGATGTCATAATTGTGTTAAATTAATGATTTTTTTTGTGTCGAGATTATTATTATATTCAATATCAATTAAAAAATAAATAATAAACTCCTATTATTTTTAAGCATAAAAATATTCATAAAAATTTCTATTAGTTAATTATTTATGTATTATTTCGTTATATTTGATTCATTTGGTAAATAAAATATTATTTATATTTAAATCATGTAACAAAGATACGTAGACAATTTTCTTCAAATATTTATAAGACTTAATTTAATAGAGTAAAAACAATAATAATTATTATTTTAAAAATACGTGAATAATTTTATTCAAAAACTTATCAAATTTAATTTAAATTTTTATAATTAATATAAAATATATAAATTAATAGTAATCATTAAAAGTTAAAACGTGGTGAATTATATTAAACTGATTTTATTTTTAGGTGTCGTTTGGTTCGTGGAATGGAATCAAAATTGGAATCGGAATCGGAATAGAATGGAATGAAAATGAAACAATGTTATTTGGTTTGACTATTGGAATCAAGCTCAAAATCAGGATTATAGTATTTGGTTTGCCACTATAATGAAGTGAAAAAAGCTGTAAATTACCTTAATACCCATACATTCAATAAAGTTAAAATAATGTCATTTAATTACTATTTTTTCGTCAGACAAAATATATTATTGAAATCATTATTTTTCTAAATAATTATTACTTAATTAAAAAGAAACATATTATTAAAATTATTATTTTTCTAAATAGGGTTTAGAGTTTTGAGGTTTGAGATTTAGGATTTGGGATTTAGGGTTATATTTGTGAGTTAAGGTTTAGGGTTAAAATTATTATTTTTCTAAAAAGGGTTTAGGGTTTTAGAATTTGGGATTTTGGATTTAGGGTTTAGGGTTTAGGATTTTAGGATTTGGAATTTGGGGTTTAGGGTTTAAGGTTTAAAGATTTAAGGTTTAGAGGTTTAGGGTTTAAGGTTTTGGATTTTAGGATTTAGGTTTTAGGTTTTAGGGTTTAGGGTTTAGGAATTTGAGATTTGGGATTTAGGGTTTAGAGATTTGAGATTTAGGGTTTAGAGATTTTGAGTTTAGGGTTTTAGGATTTTAGATTTAGGGTTTTGGGTTTGAGGATTTGGGTATTGAGTTTAGGGTTATATTTGGAGTGAGGGTAAAATTAAAAAAAAATTTAGATAAGAATAGAATCATGATTACTAAAGAGGGAAGAAAGAATTGTGATTCATTCTCCTCTAGTAATCGATTTCATTCTGTCCCCTATTATGTCCAACCAAACACAAAAAATTGAAGAAATAAATTCTGATTCTTTTCCATTCCCTCTAACCAAATATCATCTTAAATCTTTTCAATAAAAAAAATATACATTTATTTTCTCACTACATAAAAAAAAAATATTTATTTTCTCACTACATCAAAAAATATATATATTTATTTATATTATAAAAATAACTTAATTATTAAATTAGTTTAAGTTTTAACTATCTCAATAAAAATATATATTTATTTTTATAATAATAATAAAAAATCGAATAAATTATTAAACTATCTTTATTTTTAGTCCTTTCATTAAAAAATATATATTTAATTTTTTATCATATGAAAAAGTATATATTTATTTAGGTCATAAATTTTTTATAATATTTAATTATATATATATATATTAAATACATGTAAGTTTAAAACAACTATTAAAATATAACAGGATTGTAAATCCCTTAATTCCTTGATAGACTTAGAGACGAGGACAAAGACAAATATTCCTATTAATATGAAAGACATAAAAGTTTAAAACAACTATGAAAATATAGTATGTGATTGTAAATGCCCTATCCGTCCATGGTTGTAGTATTCTTTTCCTTATCTTTCATAAATAGATCGAACTCTTAAAATAAGAATTTTTTATTATATCTTTATATGCACAAGTATATATTAAAATATCTTTGATAGAAATCATATTTACAAAAAAAAAAACATTTAAAGGCTAAAAATAGCTTTTGTATCTCACTTCTTTATTTTCATCTTCTTTTATACTTTATAAATTTAACCTTTTTAATGTTTAATTTTTAATTTAATTATTAATCTTTCAATCATATAAGATCAATGTTAATAAATGTGATTGTTGTATTTTCTCTTTAATTTTTCTAAATATTTAGTAGATTTTTCTTATATATCAATATATATTAAAATACTTATAAAATAAATATATTTTTTATGAATAATTATTTTGATAGTTTAATTAAGTATTAATAAACTCATATTATTTTTAAGCATAAAAATATTCATAAAAATTCTTATTAGTTAATTATTTATATATTATTTCGTTATATTTGATTCATTTATTAAATAAAATATTATTTATATTTAAATCATGTAACAACGAAAGTACCATATCTATATGTATATATATATTTTTACTAAAATAATAAATTATTAATTATTTGCTAATAAAATAATTATTATCATATGTTTACTATTTATTTAAGTAATTAATTAATTATTTTAAGAGTATATTTTTAAATTTTTATAAAAAAATTTACCTCAATTTTTCATCTTATTAGAGTAAAAATAACCTAAAAAATTATATTTAATTTTTTATTTTTTAAAATAAATAATTTTAAAACAATAACAATTATTATTGGTAAATTAATATTATTATATATTGATAAAAAATAAATGAATACACGTGTCTAAAATTAGTATCAATAAAGGCTTCGACAATTTTCTTTTAAACAACTTTTGTTTTTCTCCTTAGATATGCTCAAATTTAAATATATGTTTAAAATAAAAAAAACATTCCAGCAAAGTGATTAATTATGAATTTTTTACTATGCGTTGAGGTTAAAAATGGATGGATAGGGAGAAGAGTGATTATCCATTGTCTTCCTTCTATAAATATATAGTTTAAATTAATAGTTCGTTACAAATATAAGTAGATAATAATAATAATTTAAAATAAGCAAAGTTTTTAATTCTTTTTACACCTTCAAATTATATTTTTAGATTATAATTAGTCTAGATTACACATTATCCAGAATCAAAAAATAATAATTAAAAATTCAATGATCATCGATTCCGTTTTTTAAACAAATTATCAACGGCTCTGCTTCCAAAAAGCGAACTTCAAAGCCAGAAAAGGAGGGCAAAAGGTCTTTTAATTTGTTATTGAAAAAGTTTTTTACAACAAGTAACAATTTATTGGCTGTTATTTTCTGGTTAAATCTCCTTTTCCTTACATTTTCGTAGAGACAGTGACTAAAAATAAGAACTTTGTACGGAATTTTCAACGTTTCAAAACTCAAAAGATCCCATTCAGATTCCCAGATCTATAGGCTACATACAGTACAGAGTTTGATACTTGAACCTGAAGAATTAGTACTTGTTTTTGAAACCCATAAGCATATATGGGACTGAAATGAGTTTGATAAATATTGCTTTTGTCGAGAGCTCCCTTTTTACTTCAGAGTGTTTGAATGGACTATGAGACGGCGTCGTGTTCGGATTCAGTAGTAGCTGGAACTGCTAATGATAACAAAGGAAAGCATCGGAACCTTCAGCAAGAGATTAGTTTTTTGGAGGTTTGTTGTTTTTTTTTTTTATCTCTTTTTGGTATTTTCTCTCTTTTTGGGGAACCTGTCAACGATGTTTCTCCGGAAAAAATTAAAACTTGCTATTTGATTTTTTTTTTTTTAAAGTGTAAAATGAGAAGGTTAACTTTGATTCAATTAGCTATGAACTAATAAAAACAAAACTTAGAGCTAAGCTGGTTCTTCACCTTGCTCATAGCACCTCTCATTTAAAAAAATTATTCAATAAAAAAAAATTTTTTGAGAAAACTTTTAATATTTATAAACACAAAAAAATAAAATTATATATGAAAACTCGTATGTTAGTTACAACCAATATCATACTCAATGATATCATGTGTTATCTCTTTTTTCATATTTTAAATAAAATTATAAATATTTTTTATTTATAAATAAATAAATAAATAAGCGAGTGATATGTTCAGTAAAACTCATTTACAAGTGATAATTAAGCTCACGTAAAATTTATTATGTATTATGAATTACACCTCACATAAGCTGAATTGAAACCAAGCTGAAGTGGGCGAGTTTTTAACGCCTCTAATAATGTCTTCATTGGCTAGCATAGCACATGTTAATCCAACAACGCTGCTCAGCAGATTTTTTATTTTTTAAATTTTCTTTTTCACACCGATAAAGAGAAAAATTGTACGCGATGTCAAAAAGCAACTCATATTAGTTATATTTTTAACCTCCTGGATACTTTGATCTCTGAAACAACAAGGAGTCAAAATTAAGGGAAAAACTTTAGGAGAGGGTGAGAGAGAGGCCGTTAAATAGTGATTTTTTGTTGTTGGGATATCGCTATTTTTTTAAAACAATTAATAACATTGGGTCTAGAAATAGCTTTTGAGTACATGTGTAAGATTTTATTTTAGAGTTAGTGATCAGCCAGAAGATGATTATTTAAGAGATAATGTTAGATATTGATTAAAGAAAATAGGTGTTTTTATCTATTGGATTAACATTTTGGAAATTAAATATTCATGTTTCTTATGAATTTTAACATGATATCAAAATTTCAGTCAAAATATTTCAACCTCACTTCACAAAATAAGGTAAAATAAACCATATAAAAATAAAAATTGACAAGTGATCCAAGGCCGACTTTGGACTTGTTACTTGCAACGTGTTGGATTTATAACCTATAAGCAGAAGTTGTTTTTGCAATTTCCATATTCTACAAATTGTGTACATGATAGAAGTTGCCAAAAGTTGTGTTGTGCACCACCCGTTTTATATATCCTTCAGGAAGATCATATATGATTAGCTGGAAAACTATGGGAAAAAAATTGTTGGCGTGTCTTGAAAAAACTGAGCTTGAAGTAAGGTAGTTAAGGAAAGAATACACATAGATAACAACTACGTATTTTTACACAAAATCACAGGTTTAAATCACACAAAAAATATTATTTGGTCTAAAAAAAATTTGTGATCAACTGAAAATAAAAATGAAAGTGCAAAGAACCTGCTTTAAGTGTTAAGTTCTTGAAATTGTTATTATCACTTTCTTCACATAGACTCTCATAATAAGTGTTTTTTTTTTAAATATAAAGATTGATGCTTAATGAATGTTCTTATTTGCTTGAATTTGAATTTTCTATCAAGATTTCTTGTTCCATTATATTGTATATAGTATTTTTAGGTTTTTTTTGTTTGATATTTGCTAATTGGTTTCATTTAGGAGTATCAAATGAGCTAAGCCGATCCAACTCTTTCATGTTCATTTTACCTTTACTTTTTATGAGCTATAGTTAGGAGTATACAATATTAAGTTGGTTCAACACAATCTAATTGATTTTTAAAAAATAGAAACCAAATTGAGCCAAGAAACTAACCAATTTTTTTGTTATTTGGGTTAGATGGATCGATTTTGATTCTATTTAATTTTCTTCTTTAAATTGTACCGTATAAAATTTATAACATAAATTAAAAAACACATATATTAATTTGAATGTCTCTTTCTATATATATATATATATACCACACGTACATATATACGAAAAAAAAAACTCAAAATTGTAGTGTGATAAGATGATATACGAAGACTTTAGTCTTTTAGTAGAAAAAATAATTAAATGTAATATATCTATTAGTTTTAAAAATGAACCAACCCACATTTAACTAGTTCTTTATTGACAATTAAATTAAATTAATATTTAAAATCTGACAAAATTGGGTTGAATTAGTCTGAACGGATTAATTTTGTTAATTTTTTCATACTCTCAACTTATCTAAATTTTATGCAAGTTAAGTTAACTGACATATTTACTTTTTTCAAAAATAAAAAATAAAAAAATATATATAACTTTGTTTAAGATAAAAAAAATATATAATAGTATAAGTATTATCTTTTAATTATGAGAAATAAAAACATTTAATGTGGGATAAGATTAAAAAAATAAATAGTTTTTACTACTAAGGTAAAATATGTAGTAGAAGTATAACGTTTTTAGTTTTGTTTCTTATGTTTCACATAAAATTTTATTTAGATTTTTTTTTATGTATTACAAAAATCTCACGTATAAATTTTATGAATTATTTTAGGAACTTTTAAACTATATATAGCTAAGTTATTTGCTTGTATAAGGCATTTTAGAAAAAAATTAATTTATAAATATTTTAAGAGTAATTTTCTTTCTTTTCTTTGAAAGTAGAAGTTCTCATATGTGAGTTAGAAGAATATATTTAGACTAGTCTTACTCTATAATTACTAGAGTGCTAATTTAAAGATAGATAATATAATTAGGCTAGTTTTATTATAGATTTGTTAGAGTGTTTATTCAGATAATAGTTTTCTTGTGTTGGTTGTATAATATAAACACGAAGACATCTTATCATAAAGTAATGCTAGTTAGTCTAAACTTTGCTCATGTATTCCTTATTTTCTAAGTGCTTCTATATTATTGATGCACTTATGCTTTCGTTTGCATCGGGTGATATCAAAGCGAGGTTCATGTGGGTCTAATGGAGCATGATAGAGGTATTCTATAGTTTAAGATAAAAATGATGAGAGCATTGAAGCCAATAAACCTATGTTAGAGATCATAATAATTCAAAAGGAAGATCTTAAAGAAAAAATCTCTTTACAATGTGAATTAGTTTCAAATCTCAAAATTATTTTTATAAAAGAAGATTCACATGTTATGACACTTGTAAATATTCTTGAAATTAAAGAATCAAGTGTCTTCGTTACTTTCAAGTACGATCAATTATTTAACACAATAACAAATCATTTTTCAAAGCAACAAGAGTTGTGAAATCATCTTCAGGATACCGAATCATATTTCATCATTCTAAAACTTGTTGAAAAGATTAATTTTACATGTGAGCATATAAACAATATTTGGTTGATATTGTTTCTCAAATTCAAATAAGTTGAACAAAAAGACGAGTTAATTTTAAAGATCCATGAATACTACAAGTATTATCTTTTTTATTTAAGGAAAACTCGAGAACGAGTTTTAAATAAGTAGAAGGGAATAATGTGAGATAATATTAGAAAAATAAGTAGTTTTTGTTACTAAGACAAAATATGTAGTAGAAATATAATGTTCTTAGTTTTATTTCTTATGTCCCATGTAGAATTTTGTTTAGAGTTCCTTTTTTTTATGTATTACTAGAGTTACTCATAGAAACTTTATAAACTTTTGAACTATATATAGTTAAATCTTTTGTTTGTATAAGACATCTTAGAAAATAATCAATTTATAAATATTAAAGAAGTTTTCTTATTTCTTTTTTCTCTTATTTCTAATATTTTAAAAGTAATTCTTCTTTCTTTCGTTTGGAAGTTGATGTCATCATCCGTGAAATAGAGAAATATATTTAGACTAATCTTATTCTAGCATTACTAGAGTGTTTATCTAAAGAGATCAGTTTTATTATAGATTTGTTAGAATATTTGCCTATATAATAGTTTTTTTGTGTTGGTTGTATAACATAAATATGAGGGCCTCTTATCAAATAATGATTATGGTTAGTATAAACGTTGCTCATTTATTTCTTATTTTTTAAGTGCTTTCATATTATTGGTGGACTTGTATTTTTATCATGCGTCTACATTATATTTTAAACTTTTTTTTTTCAAAATAACATTTTAGTAATTATATATTGACAAATGTATTTTGTTAAATGAATTTGTGAGTTGTTATAAGGCTAAGTGAACTAACTCATCTAACATTAAGAGCTAGTTTTTCTAAGTGTATTAGTTAATTGAGTCAACTTTAAATAATTGGAGATGAGCTAAACGCAATCCATTTGAAAACCATAGTTCATCTTATCTTGAACTAATCAAATGCCACTATTAAAGTATGCGCAATTATTTAGGCATTATCATGTATTTTAGACAGTTCATGAGTGTAATAGTAGTATTTGTAGGTTGCACCTTTCCATTCGGATATAGGCATATAGCCATATGGTGTATGCTGTCCATTCTAGTTGAGAAGCAAATCCCAATCTAGAGGGGAGCACATAATTGAAAACCTAACAAATAGTAATTAAGATAAATCAGCTGATGCCACCTAGGTTGAGATTTGCTTTGCAGCCAGGATAAAATGGGTTTATAAAACTTCTTTAACTACTCTCATCATGAATACAAATTATTATAAATAAATAAAAACATGAATTCACACATGCTTTCGGAATTTCTAGAAAATGAGTCTGTTCTATTTGAGTTTTTTCCGCATTGTACGAAATTTGTTACTAAAACTCAGATTACTGGTATCATAGTTTTTTATGCCTTATTAGTATTTGATTAGTTTCAGTTGTTAGGTTTACATGATTCAGAAATTCATATTATAAATGAGTGTTCAGGAGATTGATGCCTAGTATGAGAGCAGCTAGTATGAGAGCAGTAAGTTATGAGATCAAATCCCTATGATAACCACGGTATCAATTGAAATTTTCACGTTTGATGGGTCTTACAAATATATAAGAAAATCTATTCAAGTGATAGACATTTATAAAGACAAAATGGTTCCACATTCGAAAGAAAATGCTAAAAAGTATAAATAAATTGTTACAAGCTTCAACTGTCACAAGTTTGAGTGTTTTAGAGAATTGGTACCCGATTTTTCGATGATATTCATATAAATTCAGAATTTAAGACCTTATAATGTGTGCTGACCAGGAAGAATTGACAGAGGTAGAGAACTCAGAGAAGGTGTCAACCATGTGTGCCAAGTAAGTGTAAGAAAAAAAGGCTTTGTTTTGACTTGCACCTTATGATAGTTACGATGCAAATAGATGTAAATATATACATTAATTTACAAACCTAATAGTTACTGATCATCTTTTTGGTTGGTGCCTTAGATTACTGGCCTACATTGAAACCAGACAAGATGCTCTACTCCCATCGTATGTTTTATATCTTTGCTTAATAATAGATCACTATTGGTTACTCGAGTATAAAAGTTCTTAATTATAGATCTAATTCTGATTACAGAACAATTGGCCCTATAAACATATTATGGGATCGATGGTTTGAAGGAGACCAGGAAGCAAAAGGTTGCAGATGTTCAATACTCTGATGTGATGCAATCAATCATTCAGTGACACATTCTAAAAGGGAACTAATTAAGATGTGTTTCTTCTTAGTTCAACATTTTTTTTTTATAAATTGTGTGTGATTCAATTTGTACCATACCATGCTTTATTCTAAAAATGGGGTCACTAGATTTACATTTAAAAGCTTATCTTTGAGCATCCAAAAGTTGAATTCCACAACCTTTTTCATAACCTTCAAACTTTTGGCTAATGAAACTCCAAACTGGTAATGAGTTAATGGCTTTCTCCATTTTATCTTTTCTCAGAATGCAGTATATGCAGGGAACTCTCAATTGAGTGCCTCTTCAACAGCCAAATGATATTTGTGTTGAAGATAGTTAATGAATAACCAAATAATATTGGGAAATACAGAGTTAGATCTCTTATATTTTTTGGTAGTCAGAGTTTGATGTCCTACTTGCTAGTTAACTATAATTTAATCAACTTTGATAAATGATAATTTATCATACTATTGTCATATTTTATAAAAATACAAATAATTTAGATCAAATCTAAGTTCATATGATCATGTAATTCAATAATATTTTGTTAAAGAAATTCATCAATTTATCTTAAAAAAAGAAGAAAGTTATTTCCTATTTAAAAGGCGATTGTGATATAGAATTACTAAGTTCTCATTTTAAAGTTAAAACAAATTCACAGTCACTTAGTTATATTAGTTACAATAATTTCACCGATTTATTATTTTTTATAATAATTTAGTTGAAAAAATGACATTATAAAAATAAATAATCAAATTTTAATTTTATTTTTATCAATATTATAATAATTATTATTTATTATTAAATACAACCTACAAAAATGATATCTCAATAATAATTAAAAATTATAAAAAAATGAAAAATAATAATTTGTTCTTGTATATCATTTTTTCAAAGCAAAATAACTAAATTGTTATAAAAACTAACCAATGAAACTTATAATATCACCCGTACTTTAAATATTTAAATATTTAGATTGTTTGTTCAAGAATTTCCAAAAATAGGTCTAGAGAGTATTGAGTTAGTTTATAAAAGAACTTAGAACGAAAGTAGTTTGCTTCGTATTCCTACGTAGATTTAAATAAGGTTAACATATACAACTAGCAAAAGAGAAATGTGCTAGGATGTGGGGTACCCAAGAGATACTATTACCATACGGGGTCCCATGTATAAGGTGTACATGAAAAGCAAAATGTATATGTATGATATGTTCATAAAGCTAGTACGAGGTCCAAACGATGTCCATATATGTTATGAGGTCCAAAGTAAGGCATGGGGCATGAAATGGACCTATAAGACGACATGCTTATTTGATCAAGTGATGCAATCCTATCAGTAGTTCGAGGTATTAACAATGATGATATGGTGACCTGATCTTGGGATAATGAGTTTGTCAATAAAAATTAGAGGTTGTCGTTCCATAAGGAATCAACACCTTGAAGATGTATTGTCTATATATATAGACCCATATATCTCACTAATGGTAACTGCTACTTCTCACTTGAATCTTTCTAAATCCTGTAGTATTTATAATTCTCTTTGAACAATTGGTGCCCATCGTGAGGCCTAGAATTTTCAATTCATTGTAAGAATTTGAGACCTTATATATGTATAATAAGGAGACTACTCTGTGCAACTAAGAAATTTACTTCGGTAGACACGACTAGTCATCCTACTAATTCTAAATCATGCAGAAACTATTCATAAAACCAATTGCACTAACTACTTCTAATCTATATGAACAGGTATCTCGTCATTCAACCCTTTACACACATCATTTGGGATTGAGGTACGGTCTAGCCCGACCATCTGGGAAAATAAGCAAGGACCTTAGGTAGTAAGAACATCACCTCGTACAACCAATTCAACAAGTTCTAGTTGTAATAATGCCTTTTTTGAACAAGATGTGATAATGGAAAAACTTCAACAATATATGGAGTAGTTGTAACAAGCTTTTATCAAGTTGCAAAATGATAATAAGAAACTATTCACCCGTCTCTAACAGGAAAGTTAATATGAAAAAGTTCAAAGTTCTTTTCAAACTATCACAGATACATCACCTCACATAACCAAAACACCATCCCATGTGAATACTCAACAAGTCCTAAACAGGGAACTAAGAAAACGTCATCGAAAACCAAAGCCTAAATACAGACATCTAATTCCTGTAGACCCATAAGATGATTCTCTTTATGAACCCTGTTAACAATTTGAATGGTCTAATTAAGATACTATTGAACCTAACAAGACCTAACCTGATCACTCAAGCGGCGAGATGGATGAAAAATTGAAAGAAATGGAAGGGAAGATGGAGAGGGAAATATAGGAAAAAATGGTCATCTAACTCAAAAAATAGTGTATGAGCGACCTTTTAAATGATTGAGAAGCTATGTGTGATCAATTATCAGCAGCACCTTTCTCAAACAACATAGAATTAATGGTCCCAACACTCAATTTTTTCACTCTGAAGTGCCCACCATATGAAGGGTTGAAAGGTCTTGCAACTTACGTTATACACTTTAAAATGGCCTTGGCTTCTGTGTACGTTCTTGAAGAGAAAAATGACACTATTTTTTTTGTAAATCTTTGCACTTTTCAAGATACTACTCAGAAGTAGTTCATAGAACTTCTTCTTAGAAGCATTAATAGCTTTAACCAGTTTGTGAAAGTTTTTATTACCAATTATGCTTTTATTATTAATTATGTGTGTAATAAACCCATTCGAAAGGAGTCCCATCATTTTTTCTCAATTATCCAAGAAAATGATGAGACAATGGAGAATTATATGAAAAGATTTAAAATAGCAAAGATGAAAATCTCATAATGCTCGGATTCCATAGCCATTGAAGCCTTTAGGAAGGGAAAAGGAAATTGGAGTTTTCAAAAGGACTAGTATCGATATTGTCTAACAAACCCTTCGCTAGAAACAAGGATGGATGTTTCATGCTTTAAACCAACATTAACTCCTAGAATGAGACCGGGAACTTAAGAAAGAGCTTTGTATCCATTTCAAGGATTGCCTTTATAAGTATCGTTGGTCAAAGAAGTCCAAAAGATGGAAATAATGGAACAAGTCAAATGGCCACAACCATAAAAACTGCACAAAGAAATCCTAATAAATATTGCTCATTTCACAAAGACATAGGACACTAGACAAGGGATTGTAAACATCTTAAGTGGGAGAAAAAAGTTGTTCTATCTAATGGACACTTGCAACATATAGTTAATGGAAATAGAGATCTTAGAATGGAGAAGACAAGTAATAGTCCTTATAAGGAGGTGGCACCACGCAATCTCCCCCGGAGGGAAAACAATAGACCGAATCAACCACTCCAAGGAGACATCTGCGTATTTCACACCATTCATGGAGGCCAACCATGTCAGGATCATCTCATAGTTATAGGAAGTGGTATGCTAGATACGCAAGAGATACACATCAAACCTACACGAGATGGAATAACATACAACCTCCTGATTCTATACTTGTCATTAACGTCCAATTTACTTGATGATTTTTGGATTTGATGTTTATCCTTGGTCTTTTTAGTAGGCTCCCTAGTACCTACACAACGTGCCTTTTGTTTTTTTTAACCTAAATAGGTGGTATTGTAATATGAATAAGGGTAACAAGACTTAGTTATCTAGACACTTATCCAAGGTCCCTATTTTCTGGAACATTTTGAACATTCGAACTCGAGGTCCCTATTTTCTGGAACATTTTTAACATTTGAACTCAAGGCCCCAACATGGTTAACCTTGACTTCACGACCTGAGATATATGCAAGGAATGCCAAAACTTGACCTCGTGTAGGAGCATCCATTATGGGCAGGATTTCTGTACTCCTACTATTGTAATGTCTGATAACTGAAGGGATGGTAAACTCAGGACCCAATGTATTATTATTGGGACCATTTGGTCATGAAGTAGACTCATATTTCCTAGTACGACCTCTAGGACATGAGGTAGATCGCTTTACGACCATCTGGTTGGAAGCGCAGTGAACTTGAGCTACTAAGCGAACTGATTCCAAAAGTGAGTTGAAATGAACTAGACTAGATTTCTAGTGTCACAGCCTAAAATGCTTTGAAGTAACCATGGAAAATTTTCAAAGTATTTTGGGAATGAATGGATAAAAATGGAAGCCCTTAATATAGTAGTGATTGGGGGCTAATAATTTCCTTTAAAATAGACCAGAAGATGAAAGGTTTGTTCTGTAAGAGATAATATTGATATCATTGGAATATGGAAAATTGCCACTTCAGATAAGTGATGCTTTGACAATTCTTTCACTTTGCTTCAAATTAAAAGAATTAGGGGACTTAATGTTAGGATATGGGGTACCTAAGAGGTACTATTACCATACGGGGTAACCTGTACGAGGTATATAAAATGAGAAATAAAGTGTATTTGTATGACATGTTCATAAAGCCGATACAAGGTCCAAACGATGTCCATGTGTTATGAGGTCAAAACTAAGGCAATGGGGAACAAGGTGGACCTATGAGACTATATGTTTATTTAATTTAATCAAGTGATGTAATTCTGTCAGTTGTACAAGGTACTATCAATGATGATATAGTGACTTCATCCTAGGACAATGGGTTTGTCAATAGAAGTCAGAATTGGTCGTTTCATAAGGATTTAACACTTGAAAAATGTATTGTCTATATATATGGACCTATATATCTCACTAATGGTATCTGTTACCTTTCACTAGAATCTCTCTAAATCCTTTATCAATTATAATTCTCTCCAAACAAAGTTATATCACAAATATCTATAAGTGTGAAACTTATATAGGATACGTAGATAGAGATTTGATGTATTGTGAGTTCCAACAACTTTAAAGTTTTTATTAAACATAGTCTTCCATCTCATCTAAAAATAATAAATCCTCACTCTTTCAAAAGTATGAAGTTGTTCAAACATTTTTAAAAATAAAAAGTTACTTGAACTTTTAAAAATAAAAAAAATTGTTCATTTTTTTAAAAAGTAAAAAATTATTCATAAAACTAAAAAATTCTTCAATTTTCTATTCCAAAAAAGGTTTTGGTTTTTATGGGTGTTTCATCTTCTTATGTTTCTATATTAGTTATAACTCGCTTATTTAATTTATATATTTAGACAACGTATAACAATTGTTACTTTTATGTGTAGAATTATATTTTCTATTCCAAAAAAGCTTTTAGGTTTTGAAATTTAATTTCTTAATAGTAAATCAACAATAACTTGTGAGGGTAATTTTTAAAAGAAGAAGAGATAAAATGACTCAAAAAGTATTAAAATATGCATTTAAGAACTTAAAATGACATAAAATTGCTTCTATTATAAAGGTAGAGAGATACAAATATAAAAAATATCCTTCATTGAAATCACATGTGATGGTCACATAAGAAAATTGCATCAAATTTATTTTTTTAAATGTGTGTATTATTAAGATACTAATTAATAATAGCAATAACATCAAAAATACCCTCAAATTTTGAGGTATTTTCAAAAATATTTCTAAGATTTTAAAAAATTCAAAAATACTCTTCAAGCATAACAAAAATTAAATTTAACGAAAGAGAATAGTAACATTTCATAAATAAAAATGGAAAAAATAATAGAGAACCAAGAAATAATAGAAAATCAAGAAATAGAAGACATCTCATGATATTTTTCACAAAAATTGTTAATAAGTAAAAAAAATTAAAGAAATTCAAAAGCAAAATTAAATTTTAAAGAAAGAATTGATTTAAAGATCCATCATTTTTATCTTTAAAGATATAATTTCTAAGAAAAGACATAATTTATTATAGAATAAGTAATAAAAAATAAGTATTAATATCACAAATACAAAATGAATGTATAATTATCATTAATTGAAAATGAAACTACATTAAATAAACTATTTAAAATTCACAAAAAGGATAAAGAAAAAAATTGTATACATTCATTTAGGAGGATTCCAAATATTAATACAAGTTCATTTAAGAGAATAAATAGATACATCCATAAAAATAACATTGTTAGATAATAGAATAAGAAACATGAAAGATGCTTTATTAAGCATAATTTATGGTAATTTGGGATACCATAAACTAAAATTTATAGTATATCTTAGGTTTGCTATTATTATTAATGATAAAAACTTAAACCAAGTATTAAACTTAGCATATAAATTTGAAAGAGAAGATTTAGTAAAATAAGGAAATCATCCATTTTTCAATACAATACATAATAGGCTATTTATTGACAAACAATTATAATAGTTTAATAAATGGACAAAATGAATTTATAGAAATAGAAAAAAAAATTAAGAACGTGGATAAATAATAAATTCAGAAATACTAACGGACTTTAAAATATCAAAGGAATAGAACTTAAAAATCAAGGAAAAAACTCTCATATGAGGAGGAAAAAATAATGTGGTTAAAAACAATAATATATCAATATTTATTTTTATAGACCATGAAGGATTAAGTAACGAAAACATTAGTTTATGATACCATATTAGAAAAATAATAATGTTTAAAGACAAATTAAAAAATATACAGAAATAGATGGAAACCTAATAGACATAGCAAAAAATCAAGAAACATTAATAAAAGTTTTGAGGCTGTTAATAGAAGAGATAGATTTAGTTAAAGAATTAAACATAAAATATCTACAAAGGAATAATCGAAACACAAAAATAATTATTGAAAAAAATAAATGAATGTGGTTATAATAAATTACAACAAAATATACATATGAAATTTACAGAATTAAGAAAATATGTATATAACATACATAGAAATAATAATATTATTAGTCATAAATACGATCCTTTAAAAGGATTAAAAGTGGAACCACTTAGGAGATCAGACGCCCTGATACTTAGAATTGAGAAGAAAAATCTAACGAAAAAAATATAATTCCAATTTAATAGGATATAAGAAAGAATTAGAAGAACAATTCATGAATCCTGAAAATAGGGTTATAGAAAAATTATTTAGTTTGTTAACACTAACTAATGAAGAATTAGAAGAACATTATAATGAAAAATTTTGTACAATAAGAAACATCTGACTCACATAGATAATATGCCAATAATCAGTAAGATTGATTATGAATCATAAATCATAACCCAAAAAATTTATATTAAACCAATTTTATTACTAGTTCCATATCAAGAAGAAACATCTGACTCACATAGGGAAGACAAAAATAAGCAAAAATCAGGAGAGCCTGACACTACCAATGGAAGAAAACAACCACCCAAAATGAGAAAAAGATTGCATTGGGGAACTAGAGGTATCATCCCACCAGAATTCAAGCTCCATGAAAATTATAGATCTGTAATCTTAGATTTAAATTGTATAAGAGTTAGGAAAAATGTCTTAGATGAATGGGCTAGTGGTATGAGTGTGCTTATATAAACCTCTCAAACTACACAAACAAGCCCTTCAATCTATAAGGTATTAGTAGCTCAAAAAATGTTAAAGTTTGATTTTCAAATTTAATAGACTAACAACATTTATTAATACACATACATGAAGAGAATATTTAGATATAGTAGTAAACAAAATATACAAGAAATTTATTAGAAAAATAAAGGAAGAAATTCTATTGTCTCCAATGAAAATGAAATCAATGAAGCCAAAATAACATTTAACAAATATGAAAATCTGAAACATGTGTCACATAGATTCTTTTATTTATGAATATGTAATATATTATCATAAATTACCATCTTCTATGCAAACAACGTATAAGGAAATATTTTTTCAAAAATTACATGTAACATAACATAAGATCTTAATAGAAAGTTCGAATCAGAGAAATAGGGAAGCCATATCAGACACCCTAGGAGAAAAAATAATAAGCCTTAAAAACTAGATAATAATTAAATGCCAAGAAATAAAAAAAATATAAACAAATAAAGGGAAATGATAAAATCTGTTATGATACAAGAGATTTTAGGATACCAAAAAATATGGATATAACATAAAATCTTATAAATAGAAATTTAAAAAAATATAAAAAATATAAGAAATTTAAAAGATACAAATTGAGAAAATAAGATTATCAAAAATATAAAAAAAGATTTAATAGGAAAACCTATAAGAAAGGATATTTTAAAAGAAAAAGGTATAAACCTCATGAAAACAATAATTATTGTCTTATAGTATCTATTTATTACAGAAAACTGATGAGGAAATAACAGACTCAGAATATAAATTCTCAAAATATGGGTACTCTTCATAAGAAGATGAATAATTTTTATTATATTACAAATCCAAATAGTTATTATATTAAAATAGGACTTAAAATTAAAGGCTATGCTAGCAATCATTTATATGTGTTTTCAAAAGAACATCGGAAACCGACACTAAAAGATTTAATTGAAAGAATTACTAATAATATTATAATAAATCTTAATAAAATTTTAAAAAATATAGATAAAAGGAGAAAATTTTCATATTTTTATCATATATTGACAAGAAATAGGAGTTAATTTATCAATAAGAAATAATTTCCTAAACTTATATCAACATTTTACACTATATTTGGACAAAATAAACCTAACAACATTAAATGGTAATATCATTTATGTATCGAAGATAAGAGAAGCTTTAATTGTATTAAACATAACTTTTATGAAACAACATAAAAAATGAAAACATTGTGAGATAGACACAAAGCAAAAAAAAAATTTTTTTATAAAATATTTCATTAGATATATAAGAAAAATAACTCTTTTTTTAATAAGATATAGGAAGATAAAGTCCTAACATGTATCAAAAAAATATTAAAAATAGTAAGCTCAAAAAATCCTTTGCATCCAAAAATCAATAAACCTAAAATGATTGCTAATATAAAATTAAGAGACCTTAATAAGGTTATTAAAGTAAAACCAATTATTTATACTCTTAAAGATAGGATTGAATTTGGAAAACAAATTTAAGAACTTTTGGAACTAAAAGTTATAATACCAAGTAATTCAACTAACTCTATTTTATCATTTTTAGTAAAAAAAAAAGAAGTTGAAAAAAATAAGAGGAAAAAAAAGAATGGTAATAAATTTCCAAGAATTAAATAAAGAAATCATTGATAATAGATATTTTATTCCAAAGAAAGAAGAATTATTATCATTAATAAAAAGGAAAGAAATGCTTCTCAAGTTTTGATTGCAAAAGTGGATTTTGACAAATAAGACTGGATAAAGGATCTAAAAAATTAACGGTATTTAGTTGCTACAAGTCCAATGGGCTGTTATATCATTTGGATTAAAACAAGCTCTAAGTATCTTCCAAATATTTTTTGTGTATATATAGATGATATTTTGGTTTTCAATAGTGAATTAAATAAACATTATTTGGATATTATTAATATTCTACAAGAATACAAGAAGGAAGGCATTGTATTATCTAAAAGGAAAGCAGTATTTGCTCAGCAGAAAATTAAGTATTTAAGGTTGGAAATTGAAGATGAAGGAATGGAATATCTTGATGATATCAGGATCAAGATAAAGGAAAATAAGATACAAATCTTATAGGAACAACTCGAGCTGTTATACTTTAAGAAGTCTCTTATGAAGACACGAAATAACTTAATTGTTCAAAACAACTCTTAAGAGTCCAAAAACTCAAAAGAAGAAACTTTATCAAAAAATCAATCTAAAGAAGATAAAATTTCTAAAGAAAGAATTGAAGATGAAAAGGAAGAACTTAACAGTTCAAAAGAAAGTAACATCTCTGAAATAAGAAAGCTCAATTGGGCTAATAAAGTAGAAAAAAGGACAGGAAACAACTTATGTGGTCTATAATAGTAAAAAACCAGAAATTTATAACAATCGAGTAGAAGCTAGTAAATCTATTCTTCGGTTTAGTGGAGTAACTCATAAAGCTTTCACCAATAGAATAGAACTAAAGGCAATTATGTCAATTACAAGGTACCAAAACTAATAACTCTAGAGGAGATAGTGAAGAATTACTTTACAGCATTACAACAACAACTAGCAGCACCAAGCAGGTTGACAATCTTAGGAAAATAGTAAAGCCTCCAATATTATTTAGAGAAACATCTCTCCTAGAGACATCAAAAACAGTAAGACATTCAATGCTATTGAGGGAAATATCTTCCAGAAATTCATTAATCATTGAAAATGAAAAGGACCAATATAGAAATCTCAATAAACCAAAATGGTTGAGCCTCTACAATTTGGCCATAAAATCTACCCAGGAACATATAGAAGATATGAAGTTCTACACTACAAAAAATGAATTTTCTACAATAAGTAAATTCAATATTTTGGAAGGACTTGATCCAATATTTTTTTATAAAGCTTTTCGTGTAGAATTAATACAAAACATATATCTATGAATTAATTTAAGTGAAATAAATTATTTCCCAAAAAATTTTAAAAAAGAAATCAAGAACTTTAGGAAGAAGATAAGAGTAGGTGATAAGTCTATTTTGTCTCAGATTTTTCATTTCACTAATAGACTGGAATGATGAATGATGTATAAGTTCCTACCACTTCATCAAGCTAGGGATTTCCAGCACCAAGAAAGAAGTTCCCAAACCTAGAGCACTTCTAGAAAATGAATTCAATGTAGAAAAATTATGTATATTAAGAGGAAAAATATTAAGCCAGATTTACTATGAACTTCAAAAAATTGATAACTCTATTGAGATTAAAATAAATTACTCAACTAGTGAAGTTATCTTCACTTCTCATGGTAGCATGGCTCCTTCAGAATAGGATGATGAAAAAATCACCAAATATTAGACATATTTAACAACAACAACCTGGAAATTGGTCCAAAAAAAGAAAGGTATTCTACTTCTATGTCAGAAAAGCCACCAAACATCACAAATGCATTTACTGTAACAAAGATCGAGAAAACAAAGATGTGTCATCATCAATGTCATCCAAAAAATTCTTGGCATAAAATAACAAGGAAGAATAAATAGGAGGAATTTTTGGTAGAAGACGATAAAGAAAAAAAAGATGCACCAAGGAAAAAGCAGTGGCTAATATTAAAAGCAGTAAAGTAGATGAATTATTAAAGGAAAGATAAAATAGTAATTTTCATATTATAAACTTGGATTCCTTGTGCTATAAAAAAAACTCTTATTTTCATTTGAAGGATACAAAAAAAAAACAGAGCACACACCTAAGAAAAAATATGTAACCTCTAGCGTAGTAATCTCCTTTATCTAGAAATCTCAACCATTAATTATGTACCCAGTAATTATGAGCGACTATGAATCCCTTCAAGGTTTTTAGTTAGCCTTAAGTTTGTAATAATTATTATATTATGAATAAAATAGAGTTTAGTTACTTTTTTCTAGCAAGTTTAAATTGGACATCATCTATGTACGGATATAGAAGACCCACAATTACTAAGAAGGTATTAAAATTTAAGTAAAACTGGGCATAATTGGTGGAACAAGAAAAGAAGAATAGAAGAGAAAATCATGATAGACTCATTAAATCTAATATAATAATTATAACTTTTAAGTCAATTAAGGATCTTTAATGTTTAGATATTTACTTATATAAAGTTAGAATACTGATAAATAAAAAGATAATAATAGAAATAATATAATATTATAATAAGGAATTTTTTTAATAATTAATAAAAAAATGAATTTAGCTTTTAATAATCACAGGAATCAAGAAAATAAAAAATTAAATTAGCTTTAATAATTACACAAATTAAGAAAATACAAATGAAATTATCTTTAATAATTATTAACAACTAGTATTAAACCACTAGTCACCAATTTGATATGAGAGACATAAGAATGTTAACATAGTATGGATGAAAAGGTTAATACCATTAGATTTAGTGACATTAATGATATTAATTATAAAATCTAGAGGTATTATAACATTTTTTGCAAACCTCAAGAACATAAGTAAATATATGTTAAATCTTAGAACCATTTTAGTTAAATATCCTTAATAATAAGAAAAAAAACTACTAAAAATAAAATTAAAAAACTACTAAAAATAAAATTAAAAAACTACTAAGATAACAAATATTTTTTAAAATATAAAGTTAGCTCTAACTTTTCAACTTTCTAAAATAAAAATTTATACAAAATTTTTGAAAATTAAGAGTTTATCGTACTTTATAAAATGAGAAATTTCATAAAAAAAAATTAAAAAATTGTTTAAATTTTGTAAAAAAAGTTACTCAAATTTTCTAAACATACAAAATTGTTATAAATTTCTCAATATATATAAAGTTCTACCAAATTTTTTTAGAATGAGTAAACTTATAAAAATATTACTCACTTATTGCATTTATTTTATTTATATCATGAAGTTATTTTTATCTCATTTATCCGACCCAATTATTACATCTATTTTATTTATATTATTCCAATAGTCTTTATCTAATATCGTCTAGCGTTTGATAATTAAGTAATAGATTTAAAATAATTTAAATATTTTATTGGTATATTTGAAACAAATTATTTTTTCAAATATATAACTTAATTATTTAAGTTATTTTCAAATCTACGACTCATATGTTATGCCGTTAAACGAAGATTAATAGAATAATATAAATAGAATAAATATAATAGTTAAATATTATAAATTCAATAAAAAATAATTCGATAATATGAATAAAATAAATATAATAATTTAATAATATTTTTTGTAGATTTTTTTTTAAGTTGCAACTACTTTCTAAACACAAGAAGTTTTTTGGAATTTTTTAAGAGAATAATAAAAATAACAACTTTAAAATTTATATTTTTTATGTATATTTCATATGTTTTTACTATTAAAAAAAAGTTAGACACATTATTTTATTTTGAATACTGTTTAAATTTAATTATGTTCATATAAATCTCGTTTAATATTATTAAGTATTATTTTTATAATTAAAATTATTAAAATTATTCAATATCTAAGAATAGAAATTACTCAACAAATTTTCTAAAAATATAGAAAAGTAATCAAACTTTCTAAAGAGAAAGAATTTCATACTTTGTAAAATTAAAAAGTTGTCCACCCTTTCCAAAAACAAAAAAAGAATTGATGTTTTCGGCAACGATCATTAATATTAGAGTAGAGTAATTTAAGAGTTTGTCTAATAATTTATCTTCTGGCTACAACTACCTCAATATAAAGTTGTTCATTTTGTCTAAAAATAAAAGTTGTACATACTTGCCATAAATAGAAAGTTTTTCTAAAATTTTAAAATAAATAAGTTTTCCCCATATTTTAAAAGTAAAAATTAGCTACAATTTTCAAACACCTAAAAATATAAAATTATTCATACATACATACACACTTTTTAAAAATATAAAATTGCTCATATATACTCTTTAAAAATAAAAAAATCGATCATCTTTTTTAAAAATAAAAAGTTATTCAAAACTTTAAAAATAGAAAACTGTTCATATTTTTTAAAAATAAAAATTTATTCATTATTTTTAAAAATAAAATTTTTATATTTTTTTTAAAGCACATTAAGTCTTATTTTTTAATTAAATAAAAAAATATTACTATTCAAACTTAATTTTATAATGATAATAGTAAAAAAGCATATCATATTATATAAATAACATAGTTTCACAATCTAATTTCCAAAAAGTTTTTCATACTTTTTGGGGAAAAGAAAAAAAAATTCATACTTTCTAAAAGTTAGGAAAAAAATTTCACGCTCAAACGTTTTTAAAAATATAAAGTTGGTCAAACACTATAACAAGAGAAAATTACTCGAAGTCCCTAAAAATAAAAAAGTTGTTCATACTTTATATAAAAAATTTATTTCAAATTTTCTAAAAATAAAGTTTTATTGAACTGCTTAAAAGTATAAATTTGTTCGAACTTAAGTTCTAAAAATAAGTTGTTTTATTTTTAAATTTTAAAAAATAGAAAATATTGATGATAAAATAATTAAAAAATTTACCTCATAATTTAATTATTTAAAGTTTTTAAAAGTAAAAATATTACTATTATATTATCAGAATCTCCTCTAAAAATGAGGACATCTAAAATATAAAGTTTTTAAAATTTTTAAAAATATAAAAAAACTTTAAATTTTCTAAAAATAGAATTTTTATATTTTCTAAAATATTAAATGTGTTCAAACTTTCTAAAAATATAAAATATGTGTTATTTTCCATTAAATAGGAAAAAAATTAAACTTTCTAAAAATTGAAAATTGTTCAAATTTTCGAAAAAGAAAATGTTATTCAAACTTTTCAAAAACAGAATGTCGCTCGAACTTTCTAAAAGTAGAAAGTTGCTCAAACTTTTTAAAAATAGAAATCTGTTCATATTTTTAAAAATAAAAAATTATTCATTTTAAAAAAAATAAAAAGCTGTTCATTTTTTAAATACAATAAATTTTATTTTTTAATCAAAGAAAAGAAGTATTATAAAGTGAAATTTGAAATTAATTTTATAGTGACGATAATAAAAATTCATATAATTTGTATAAATATCATGATTTTTCAGGCCAATTCCCAAAAAGTTGTTCATATTTTGGCCGAAAAAAACAAAAAATATTCATGTCAAGCTTTTTAAAAATATAAAGTTGGTCAAACTTTATAACAATAGAAAAGTGCTGAAAGTCCCTAAAAATTGAAATTTAAACATGTATTTTAAAAATAAAAAGTTCTTCATACTTTATATAAAAAAATTATTTCAAATTTTATAAAAATATGAAGCTATTCAAATATTTTAAAAATAGAAAGTTGTTCATACTTTTTAAAAATAAAATATTATTTATAATTTTTAAAAATAGAAAGTAGTTCAATAGAAAATTAGAAAAAAAAATCGAACTTTTTAAAAATAGAAACTTATTTTCTATAAAATAGGAAAGAAGTTAAATCTTCTAAAAATAAAAAATTGTTCAAATTTTCTAAAAATCGATAATGTGGTCAAATAAATAATACATCCAAATATATGGATGAAATACAAGAAAACATATATACATACATTTATTTATTTATTTATTTATTTATGAGGTATCGAGGTCTCTGGGAAAGCATGCTTCACTAATTGGAGGGCAGTACCAGTACGATTGAGCAAATAATAATGAAACCCTATGATGATGACAAACCAACCAAACCAGACAAAGCAATTAAGATTCGTTTAATAATTTTACAATTATATAAAACAAAATATAATTGATAGAAAGAAAAGAAAAAAAGTCCACAAAATAGGCTTATATTCCTTTTGAGATGAAAGGGATGTAATGTCTAGATAGATATCATTTAATTATTATCAAAAATATTCCATAACTTTTTACACTATTTTATGTTAAAATTAAATTTATAGGAATAATTTTTTCTAACTTAATTAAATGTAAAAAATCATACAAAAAAAAGGAGACAAGCCCTCCCATCCAAAATATTACAAACATTTTGGATGAAAATTATTCTATCCCATACCAAAATATCCACAGAAGAAATATTTCGCCATATTTTCATCCATGGTTTTTAGCTTCTTCTGTTTATCGTAATATATAATTTTCAACATTTTTAGGGAACACGGAAATAAATTGAATGAATAAAGGAGACAAGCCCCCCCTCCCCCACCCCACCGATTAGGTGGACTTGTACGTCAATTAATGTGTGTTGTTTCTTTATGGGCTTTGTCAATCATTAAAAAAGGGGCTCTTAAACAAAGACAGATGTGGGCTCATAACTACAAAACCTTATTATTTCTTTAGGCCTACTTTTGAATTGACCCGTATGTATGCCTACTTTATTTGAATTTTCAGCCTTTCATGTTTTCGACAGCCATTATCTGAAATTTTTGTGATGTGTATAATTGAAATTGAAAATCAGCAATGAATGAACCCACCATATGTATTTTAAATTATTACAAAATATAAAATTGAAGAAAAAATAATGTCTTATATTTTAATTACATGTCTTATATTTTAATTACATCAATTGCATATGTATGTATTGTCTTATGCATTATAAGATTGATAAGATTTTATCATGTTAACTATTTATCAAAAAAGATAGACTCAACTAATGAAACTGTGAAGATTATGATTTATTTATGGTTAAACAATCATACTTTTTATTTATTTATTTTATATTATAGTAAGTGAGTCAACTACTAGAGGAGAAATAAGAGAATATATAGTAAACTTTAGGACACATTTATATAAAATATGTCGATAACTATAGAAGAGTGTATCTAATACTTTTTTTTTATACTGATCCTTGCAAATTAGTGATTATTTTTTTTAATTTTATTTATAATAAATTTTTTATTTAATATTATAGAATGATGTAAAATATTAGATGTATTTTTAAAAGTTAATATCTAAAAGTAAATAAAAATGAACAGAGTATCCGTTGAAATCAAAGCATCTGCAAAAGCCATTAAACTCTAAAGTCCAACTGATTAGGGCATGATATGATTTTCATCGAATATCTTTGCATCTTATTATTGTCTTTCAATACACATTATGTGTAGTACACAATCGTTTATTAGAAAACCATAAAAAAATCACTACTCACACTCATTAATTTTTTATACATTTTTACGCTTACAATATTTTTATTATAATATATATTATAATTATTTTAAAAATTAAAACTAATTTAAATTTTTAAATAATATTAACATATAATTATTTTACAAGTACCATTCAGGCTTCCACGTTATGAGATGGGGCAGAAGATCCATCTTTTTCTTACCCTACCTATTTTCACAAATTAAGGCGATGGCAATTGGCAGATAGGATTTTCCAAACGAAGAAAATAGACGATATTTGTATCCTAAAACAAAAGTCAAAAACACAAAGAAGATCCACACAAAATAAAATCGCTCGAATTGCGAACTTATAATTTATTGTTCTCTGGCCGAAGATTCAGAACACTAATTTTCTACAGGATGCCGAAATTTTACTAAACTTGGCAGCACAAGCAGTGAAATCTAGTATTGTTTCGCAAATCAAATCTTTGAACATAAGCCTTTCGATGCCCAATACTGTTTCAGCCATTTCAATGGGACAGTCTCCCCATCCATTAATGGCATCAACAGCAAGGTCTTTCCTCAAGACTCCACATATCACCTCAAACAAGTCCTCTGATTCATCCCTTTTCCTAATTCTCTGAAATTCGTACCAAATCGATTTCAGCCTCAAACAAACTTCCTTCCAAGGAGGTAATTGCTGATTCTGAATAACAATCTCATTGATTGTATCGAAAATAAGCCTTCTTCGGAGCCTGGAAACCTTGGAGGTGTCATTTCCTTTGATATGTTGTTGATTCTCTAGTACTAGGAAGACGTCAGATTCCTCTGGTAACCAATTGGAAGCTCTAAGAATCTCTGATATGTAGATTAAATCACAGTCATTTGATTCAATGGCTGAGATTTCCAGACCCCATGTACCATAATCTTTTTCAAATGGCTGATCTGCAAAATTCCCAGAAAATATAAATTAAGCAAATTCAGTCAATTCATATATATAAAGCCGCATAGGAGAACATGCCCATATGAAGGAAACAATACTTGTATAAAATAATTGATGCAGGTAGTCATTTTCTGTCAGTAGAGACAGAGTACACAATCACCATTATTAGTCCTCTCGGGAAACTTTTGCAGGAGAAATTTACCCATTGTCACTTTTCTAATTATCTTTAACTTGGGTGAAAGATTACAGACTTACAGTTTACAAATAATAAATTCTATTACACTAAAAAATGTTATCGCTATCAAGTTTGCTCAACAACAATCAATGTTACAGAGTAACAATCTCCACAAGGCTCAGGCTACAGTTACGCATATGAATCTTTTTTGTTTTTGTTTTTTCTTTTCATTTTGACCAAAGAAAGGAAAATTTAGGTATTAAAATTTCAAAAATTCTCTCTTATTATATTAATCTCATTCAATATATTACTTTGCAACTGAATTTGTAAAAATATCCACTAGTTCATAGTCCCAATATTGTGCTAATTGGTTAAGCTAGAACCAGTTGCCTAGAAACAGATCCGCCTTGCGAGATGTCTTGTGTCAATAAAACTTGAAGTATGGTACTACCTGCTATTAGGTAGAATTCGATTTTGTGACAGTTCTTTGCAGAGGGTCACACATCATTCAATAGATTTACAATTTTTGTTAGAAGAAATATATATTTACAATTTAGTTTTACAAATTATCGGAAAAAAATGTAGATATTATAAATATTTGATGAAAAATTGTGTAAAATTTATGCCAATTTAAAAATATTAAATTAAACTTCCAATTTTTTTTATATATAATCCTATAAACATAAATAAAAATAAAAAAATCATGAATACAGGAAAACATTTATGACAAAGAAAAAATAGAACTAGAGGTAAACATGGGAGACTTAAATACGAAGGGCCTGCCTATGTTGGAAACTCTTACGTCATAACAGTCAAATGGCAAAATCTAAACGATCAAAATCTCTGGAACAGATTCTGAGCTTAAGAAGTTACTGGCTTTCGTCGTTACCTTTGAAATCGATGCTCCTTTTCGTGATTGGTGATGGAGATGATTCCTCTTTGTAAAACGACGAGTCAAGCACCGATATTGGACTCGGTTGCAACTCGGATGTTGTGATATCAGCTATGCTGTGAAGCAGCTTATCACACCTCTCCAACAAACTCCTTCCATCCTTGAACTCCATTTTTGACCTCTGCAAAATTAGATTAAATCCATATAAGAAAATTTTTAATCAAGCGCTAACAATGCTCTAAATAATTTATAATGCGAAATATAACAAATTGTTAGAACAAGGTTTTGTACCCCTGTGTCCGTTAGTGAAAATGTTCTTATGCTGCTGTCTTCGTTCTCCACTGAAAGGAACATACTCTCTTCCTCAGTGTAAATCTCAGCCGTTGATCTCTTGTTTCTCGGTGATCTGATCGTCTTATGTTGATCTAATCCCATCTTTCTTTGACTAAGTTGAGGAGATTGAATCGGAGAGACTCTCCTCTGCTCCATCACATCGTTGTTACACTTTTTCTTTTGTGTATCAATGCTCAACGGTCTTCTTCTATTGGGACTCATTATACTGGTCTCGCAAAGACTAGGTGTACTGAGACTCCTTCCTCCACTTTGGTTCCTTAAATTTCTATCAACCTCCGGCCGGTCACGTCTATGACTTGTAGAGGACAAGGTTTCACGGCGAATTCCAGGTCTGGACCGGAAGCACCGAGGAGGCGATTCACCTCCAAGCCTAGGCGACCGATTAATTTGAGCGGACGATCTGGCTGGCTTCATTACGACAATGGGATACTCGTCCTGCGATAAACTTCGATCATAAACGAAGTTCCTGTAATTAATTTGATTAGCAGGTTTTATCGAATGAAGAAGACCTTTCAGTTGAAGAGCTTCAAAAACTTGCTTCAATGTCTCCAAATCTTTGGACTGTTCGTTAATTCCTCTCATCTTCAATCTCTTCTCGATCTCGCTGTAGATAGTTATCGACTGTTTAGGCTCGGGAAATATTTCTGCCGAATCAAAGAAGCTCTTCCTCTGTAACATTCCTCTTTTATGAGCTTTAAGTGGCTCATCTTTCGCATCTCGTGCCCTATGCTTGCTTGAATTTACTAGTTTCTGATTACCAGATCGATTAAAATAAGAAGCATTATCTCTTATTACATGATTGGCAACATTGATATTCGAATTTGTTTGCTGCAACTGGTTCGACTGAAAAGTGTTGCCATCAACAAATCGACAATGACATTGATATTTAGAAACTCTGGATTCAGAAGCAGATCTTCGGAGCTTGGATTTCTTACACGCATCAGTATCTGATGTTTGTTGCAACGGTTCCAGTCCCATCAGACGAGCGATGACACTTGGCGAACGATAATGATTCTCATTGTCTTCTCCTTCTGGTGAGTTGTCGCATCGTTCAGCGCTCAACACAGCAGCGTTTGTTCTGCTCTCCCTCGGATGAAGACTTCCATTGGCATCAGTGATTGCTCTGCTATCCAAGGAAAGTCTAGGAACTTCTCTGGCAAATTTCCAAGAGTACTTTGTGCCTTCGTTGAATTCAAAAGCTGGAAGAGCAAGAGCAGACTTTGGCTGACTTTTAGCGATTGAAATTGGAGTTTCCGGCAATGGAGAACGATGCTCTGTCACAGTCGTAGATTTCTCCCTCTGTTGATTTTCCGATTCGCAAGTCGTTGAAGTCAACAAGATGATTTGCTTCGAATTCAAACTAGGATTTACTACTTGAGAGTTCTGAAATGAATTTGAAAGAAGGAAAAAAAATCAACTCCTACATTTCCTTTTTTGGTTAAAAAAAGAACAAAAACGAAAACAGGTATAGATAAGTGAGAAAATTAAGTTAGACAAACTCACCAGAGAAGGAGGGAGACGTTTGGCAGAGTATTGACGTTTTCCGGATAGAATCTGGTGACGGTCGAAGATCTGGAGAAACCCAGACATGCACCCCGTCTGCTTCTCAACGTTTTTCTCCATTTTTCTCTGGAAATTGTATACTCACTTTTCCAATCGATTTTATTTACGTCCAAACAACTCTATGTCCCAGTCTCAGCGTCAGTTATCACCCAAACGCTCCCACTATCCATATCTCCATCCCTATGTCTCTCCTTTTCTCTCTTGTAAATAGAGTTCGGAGTTCTAAATATGAATAAGGCTTTATTAGCGTCTCCCGCTTTTCTGGTCTTTTAAAGAGGTGGGCGGACTTAAATGGAGCGGCCCAGTGGTGGCCCCACTGAGTTGATGATATGGTGGCAAAATAACTAGACAATTTCTTTTTAAGTCTTAATTATTATTTAATAGGATATAAATTGAATTTGATCTTTTATTCGTAATAGATGTAAAAAAATATATAATAATTTTAAAATTATTTTATAAAAAAATCGAAAACAACCTATCATTTCACGGTTTATATTATTTGCTTTAAAAAATTTATTATATAATTAAAAAAATTTATTTAATTTATTATAGGAAAATGATCTATAAGTATTTTTTATAAATAAAATAACTAATAAACATTTTTTTAATTTATACAATGAAACGATACTTTTATTCAAATAAAAGAGGTTTCAATTTTTTTTATCCTTTTATAATATCATCATTAGAAAATATATTTTTAATTTAATTTATTTTTGAAAAAATATTTGATAAGAATAATTTTGCCATTAAAATAAGGATAAAAATATCAACAAAATTGTTAATATTATCATAAAAAAAATTAACGATAATAATATTTAAACTATAATTTAGTTAAAAAAATATAAATATCAAATTTTAATTTTAAAATATGTAAAATAAATACATTATGAATATTGTGGATATCAAAAAATCTTATCATACTTCCGAGATTTATTTATTTGTAATGATTAATTATATTAGATTGTTTACTTAATTATTTTAAAACTTTTAACCACTTATTCTATAATATTTTATGAAAAATTATATATATATTTTTTATTATATAATATTTTGATTAATTGTTAAATTTATTAAATAATATAAATATTATAAGTATTTAAAATATATATTGAATAAAAATTTAATTTAAAATATAAAAAATTGATTATTTTTATATTTTATAGAATTTTATAAAAATAATTAAATTTATGAAAAATGATACATTTTTAAACTATTTTTAATAATAATAATATTTTAATATTTATATAAAAATTATACCTTAAAATCTTAAATAATGTCGATATTTAAAGGTTTTGATTAAAGTTATTGATGATTCTACGAAAGTAGAATAATTAGCATTTTTTAAAAAAATATTTACTTATTTTATTCAATATATAATATTTTTGGTCAAAAATATTAAAATATAAATATTTTAGTGAAAAAAATGTGTTAAATATAAAGAGGAGCTCACTAACCAAGCCATATATAGGCTACACAAGTAGGAACAAAAAATCGTAAATCGACGCGTGTGAGAAGAACAAACCGCATGTCACATGTCAACATGACGTTCAATCCGAGTTTGGAGCGCAATCAAACAACACTATCACGCGATTGTTCCCTATGTTCCACCTTTGCGTCATGCCATCTGTTATCGTGAATCATGTTATACCGCGTGGTGCTGACTCAGTATGCATTGACTCAGACCTCTCCCTTCCACGTGTCGCGCTTTGATTTGCCCAATGAATTACGTGTGTCACATGGCACGCTGTGATTGGTAGGCATTGTTGATTTCGTTTGTTTTGATCTTAGCTTTTTATCTAATCTGTTCTATATTTAAGCCTATAATCACCCTATAAACCCTAAAAGGTCGTTATTAGTATAATTTTTGTCATTTTTTTAAACTAAAAAAAGAGAAAAATATTGAAAAATTCAAGAAGGGATACAATTTTGGTGGAGATTCAAGATAATATTATCATTATAATTTCAGAGATTGATTATATTTTTTCTTCTATTCTTTTTTTTATCAATTTATATGTCTTTTTTTTATGAAAAATATGAACTTTATAAACACAATTATGTGTAATTAATTTATTAATTTATGGATCTTATAAACTCAATTTTCAACATGTGATGATATATTATTTTACTCTAATTATACTTATAATTTAATTATATTATTTAATTTAATTTTTATGTTATTAATTGTTTGGTCAACAATTTATCTACAGAGACAATTAAATAGATTTGAAAGAATTATTTAATTATTTGTCTTCTTTAAATAACATGCATAATTTTTAGGCAGAGTTTTATGATTTTTATGTATATAATCTATAATTAATGAATTTAATGAATAGTATGCAATTTAATTGACATAAAAGGGTAATTAAATTAATTACTATATGATATGTAGTTTATTTGATAGAGAAATACATTGTAGATTAAATTCAATTAATCATGTAAATATTATTAGATAACAAATATGATTTAATTAATTATTTATATTTATTTTTAGTTATTCAAATTTAGTTTCTTAAAATATAAATACACAAAAAAAATTAATTTTAAAATTTAATTTTTAATAAAATAATTTAATAAGAATGATATTGTTTTATAATTATATTATTTATTGAAAACTAGATATGGTGTATAAATGCTGGAAAACAATATTGTTAAACAAAATTTTAGTGAGGTTAACTTTTCTCTCTTTTTCTAAACAGTAATGTTATAGCTTTAAGGGTTCGATTAATAATTATGTAAATACTTAACTATATGAATGGAAATTACCGTTTTAAATAATTAAAAAAAAAAAGAGAAACTTTTCTCTCATTTTGTTACGTATGCTCACTATTGTTTCTATATGTATGCTCACTATTGTGTCTAGACGTGTTAATAAAATAAACTTTAGGTATATCGATAGAACTGCACTTATTAATTAATAAAATAATAATGTTTATTAAAAAAGAGTAATAAGATAATGGCTATATATATATATATATATATATATAATTAATAATTATTTAACAACATGAGACTCAATATATATGATAAGATAACATTACACCAGATTGATGCAGTTGTAACCTATATCCCTAATAAACAAAAAATTATTTGTTATAACTCCATGCATACATAAATTTATATAGAAGAATTTAATAGTACTTATAATTATTTTATAATTTCGTATTTAAAATTTTATAATATTTAATCAATAATTCATATATTATTTTATACATAAATAACTTAATGCATGTACTACTATTTATTTTTTGATAATTAAATGGTAAACTATACCTCATAATATGTTATAAATAGATTAATATAAAAACAAGGGATAAAATTCAATTTTTAACTCTTTTATTTACGTTAATGACTTATATTTTATCACATTTTAATAGAAGAAAAATATTTTTGTAAAAAAATTATTAAAATAATATAATTTATTTATTTTTTAAAAATTAATTACCTAAAAAATTCTTTTTATACTTTTAAGGCTAAACGTCATCTAACTTTAAAATATAGGGTATTTTACCACCTCTCTGGCCTCTCTTCTTGTATTATATTGAAGGTGATCATAAGGGTATCATTGGTCTTTATGTTAATATTATTGATAGAATATTAAATGTTTCCTATAAAAGTTTTTTTATTTAGGTCATATGAATAAGCATTTAAATTACTTCTCCATGTTGGTACATGAACTAGCCATATGGACATCACATAATAACAATGTGAAGGCAGCATCCCACTCAATTTACTTCCTTGAAATGTACATAACTGCCTTTATATATTAGGGAAAAATATTGATGCCACTTAAAATTAAAACTATCATGATAATATATTTATTGAACACTTATTTACCCATTTTGTTTCCAATCTATTCAACATACCATAATTTAATCTCTAATATTTTAATAGCATCACACCATAATGTCAATTAACTAGATTTTTTTAATTCATTTTGTTTTTAACCTATTTCAAATATATAATTTGATTTGTACCATTTCAACAATGTAATAGTTAAATATAATATCATTAAATCAATTTAATAAAAATTACTATTTTGTATTAAGTTTATCAAATTTAAAAAAACTTATAGACTGAATTGAGAGATTAAGAAATAAATTTTAATATCTTATATAATTGTTTAAACATTTATATTATCGATCATATTTATTTTAGAAAAAAGAAAAAAAAATTTAAGTATAATTTTTTTTTTCTTTTAGTTTGCTTTTATCATAAAAATTTAAAAAATTAACAGTTAAAATTTTATATAAAAATTTGTACAAATATTATTAATTAATTGATTTGTTACTTTTCAATGAAAATTAAGTATGTATGATAATTTTTGATAATGAGATATAATTTAAGTATAAATCATTAGAAATGATGTTAAAAATATAACAATATAACATATATGTAACATGATATACAAGACCTAATCAATCATAACAACATTTTTATAAATATTTTTTTACTTCAAATTAAGTTATATTAGTTGGCTATATTTTAATTTATACAAGATATTGAATGATTTGATATGAAAATGGATGATTATTTTAATACAAATATAATTTGTTCGTAAAGAATTGATCACGATCTACTCATTGTATGAATAATTATGAATCACATGAATTATAAATCAAAACAATTATCTTATAGTAATCATATAAGTTCAGTACACTTAAAAAAATATTAAAATAATAATTTATAAGAAGTATATTTATTATAATAATATTTTAATATTTAATTATGTATAAAAAAATCTAAAAACTATAAATAAATAAAAAAGTGTAACTTGAAGAACGATCAAACCATTGTATTTTTATGGTGTTTTTTAATTATATTTGTTTGTAAACAATATATTATGATGTAAAAGGTTAACTTTTAATTAAATATAATATAATAATTAATATATTTGTATTTTTGATAAATATATATATATATTTAATGAAGTAATTTTTAATTAAAAATTTACTCAAATTTAGTGTAACGAAAAACATATATATTTCGTCTAATCAAATGGACAATTGAATACTTTATGAGTTTAAGAAAACATTTTTCATTAGCATAATATATTTTGATTTATTTATTTTTTAATCGATGATACATCAATAATCCTATATGGCTAGAAATATGAAAAATCCAATACGAATATAATAAAAAAAATTAAATAATACTAAATATTTCAATTCCAGTATTCAACCTGTACAAAGTGCACCCTTTATTAGCAGTTAGCTAGCTGCTTATAAATTAAAACATTATTCACATTCAAAGATCGTACACAATAGACTTAAAGCGAAACGGAACAAGAACAAGAGACCAGCAAGTGTTAAAACGGCTGATGCACTGGAATTTATTCGTTGGTTTCAGATTAAATGATAATTTAAATTAATAAAATTTAATATTAGTATAAGAATGCTTTTGAAAAAAATAATAATTTAATTAATACAAAATATACTTTTTAAACAATTAATAATACGTCCGTATTCAATATGTGATCACGTGGAGGCCACAGGTACAGCAGAGAACACGTAAGGAGATCAACGTACTTTTGCGAATCAAGGGGCCGTATAGAAGAGAGAGCTGAAAGCGTGATTGTGCTCCTCTCTGATTTTTATATTTAAAATGTCTACAGCGGATCGAGCTCAAAAGCCCATTAATCTAGCCAAATGGTGGTTTCTTTTCTTCTAAGGAATAGGAATAGGAATAGGAATAGGATGATGCCACGTATAACTACTAATCATTTATATAATATATTATACAAAGAAGACAAATAAAAATATTGTTGAATAAATTAATATAGTGATTCCACCCAAAATATATTGAATTAACTACATTGCATGACTTTGGTAAATGTTTTTTTTTTATTTTTTATAATGTAGATATATATTGAATGTATATTTAAATTTATAAAAAAATAACTTTTTATAATCACTTTTTCGTACATATATATTCTCACGTGTTTATAACAGTGATATTTAATGAATTTAATTTGATGTGAACCTTCGATTATAAATAATCTAGTTAATTTTTTAATTTTAAAAAATAATTAATTAAATTAAATTAAATATTTAAAAAAAATTAATTTTTTTAAAGAATAAAATAAAAATTATATATTTTATTAAATAAAAAACTTATCGACACAACCCTCATCTCTCTCACTATTTCTCTCTCCATCTCTCTTAACTCTCTTTTTTCTATATCTCACTCATTTTATTCTCCCTTTTTCTCTCTATTATAAATTATTTATTTATTTTAATTTTATATTTTATTAATAAAATAATAAGCCGAGAATAATAATAAAAAAGAGAGAGACATAGAGTAGAGATCTCAAAATATATTATTTTTATTTTATTCTTAAAAATTTTAATTTAATTAATTATAATTTTAAATTATATAATAAATAAAATTTATTTAAAAATTATAAAATTAATATATATATATATATATAAATTATATAATACATGATTAAAATAAATATATACTAAAAAAATGATAAAATATGTTTAAACTAACCTACAAACACAAACAGCTTGCATTTGAAGTAACATTAAATTGCGACATAACTAACGCATCGTGCCCCAAATTAAACTCAAATGGGAAAACACGATGTAATAATGTATTAATTAATCATACTTTTTTTTTTCTCTTTATATTATTGTAGAGTGTTTTTCTTTTATATATATATATATATAAATTGTATCATTATATTAAAGCATGAAATAATCAATAAATTCTTATCATTCCAATGGTTTCTCTTTTCCCTTAATATCTGTTATAAATTTATCAAATCTTGTCCCTTTTATAACTGCGTTTTATTTTTCCAAGCCAAATGTTTACTTGCTTCTTTAAAGTAATTAACAAAATTCAGTGAATTACAAATACTCCTTCTCTGGACTTGTTTGCTTCCGGTTTTAGCAAATGTGTGTTCATATATATACTCAAAATCTGGATGTATATATGAATTTATATATCTAATTTTGTATTAATTGTTGTGGAGCTTAATTGGTCTTCATAAATTACACGCAGTTCAAGGGCACCATTGATGTTATATATATAAATACTATTAAAACATAAATTACAATTATATTTTGATATATATCAACATATTCCCTTTGTCTATCATCAATTAATGGTAGCAATATAGAAATATATATATATATATATATATAATATAGAAAAAGCATACGTACATACCCTTTTAACCCTTTATCATGATGATCTGTGTCTTTTTCCCTCACTTTTTCCGTCCGTTAAATCCACATGCATTTCAGATCTCCAACTGAGCCCCATAGGCCACAGCTCAAATTTCGAGCCTTTTCATAGTCCCATCAATTTGATTTGACCACTAACAATAAAAAGTTTACTTTTACTTACATCATTTTATTATCGTAAAATAATTTATATACATATAATTTAATATTTTCTTTTTATCGATAAATAATTTTCACGTAACATAATAAATTAACATAAATAAACTTTTTCATATTATTAATGAAATAATAAAACAAGAAAAATACAATAATAATAATAATAATAATAATAATGTTGAAGTAAAAGTTTTTTCTCAAGTTCCCATGTCCAGTTACGGTAGTATAGCACAGTTTTCAACTCAAACCCTCTGCTCTCTCACTAACCACTCTCTTTTGAAGAGCACTAATCCTTAACGTATTACGCAGTTTTCCACCACCACCATCACCAATTCACCGCGACTACGACGACGATGATGATAATAATAATAATAATAATAATAAAGTGATTAGACAGTAGACACTCCTTGTTAGCTTTCCAATGTTGCTTTGACAAGAATAAGAAAGTGTGGGATTAATTATTGAAATTGTGTGATATTTTATTAATTTTAAATTTTGTGAAACATATTTTTAATAAATTTTAATTAATATATAAAAATGTTTAAAAAATAATTTTTAAAATTAATTATTAATGTGTTATGAAAACAATAGAAAATGATATAGGAATAACACCACCTTATTAAATTCTTTAGAATGCCTATTGGAGACTGTTCGAATTATTGGTCAACGAGAAATATGACGCTACTCTTATAACTAGGTGGCAGGTATAGGTATATAGGATGAATGAAAGTTATGAATGAATAAATTTGTATTTATTTTTATATTTATATTAGTTAAATTTTATTATGTATTAATATCATTTAATTTTAAAATAATTAATTATTATATTCAATATATTTAATAACTTGATTAATGATATTATTAAGAAAAAAATTACATAATTTTCTTAAAAAAATCAAAATTTTCTTCTCTATATATTTTATTTTTCGCAAACTATAAAAGAAAAATTAGAATGATTTACTCTAAAAAAATAACAGATAACAGCACATATCAAAAAATTCATGAAAAATGATTTTATAGCTTTCTACTAATCTTAAAACTTTTTATTCTTCGAGTATTTCATTACAAAAAATCACAATATATTATTATTTTAAATAAGAAAGTATATAAAAATTTGATGTTAAAATAATTGTTAATATAATACTAATTAATTTACCTTCATAGCTTAAAAAGTAGATAATAACTTGAATAAACATTAAATATTTACGTATCATTTAACAAAATTATAATAATATTAACGTGTATATACACTAAATCATTATAATTATTCATTATAAAGAAGACAAATATCATAAATTAATATGAAAATTAATGATGTGTTATATTTATCATTTAATTAAATCTTATTTTTATGGTAGAATTTTCAAGTGAGTCAAATCACTCAATAACACCAATATAATGAAGAATTTTTACAAAATAAACAATAATATCATATTTAATAATATATATATATATATATATATATATTTATCTATATAACTAACATATCATTTTATCATTTCATACTTACACTAGTTTATAAAGTATTAGAAACTGTTTATTTTCTCTTAGTTTTATCATTCATTTAACGAGCTAATTGATTTGATCGTTAAAGGGTTCATTATTACAAAACATACATATGATTTCGGTTTTTAACCGTGATTATGGGTCTATGATCACGTTTATAAAAACTAAGTCATAAGGGAGAGAGACCATAGACTGTTACATATGACCTTAATTTTTCAATAATCGAGACCATAGGGTATATCTATGACCTCATTTTTTCAATAATTGAGACCATAGGGTATGTCTGTGGCTTCGATTTTTCAATAACCGAGGCCATAAGGTATACATAAATTAAAAAATATATAATTATTAATTAAAATATTAAAAATCAATATAAATTTACTAATTAAAATATTCAAAATCATATAATATTAAAATTAAAAATATAACTACATTTGAGAGTTTATTATGTTATATACTAAAACATAATAAAATCTTATTATTACAAACTTATTTTTTACTATTAATTACAATAATTTGTAAGTGTACTTCAAATCAACATAGGTACTGATGTGTTGGGGTATTACGCTGGGCTTGGTGCTGATGTATAAACACCCAAAATGCTGTTTTCCCAACAAACATGAGAAACTGCACAAGTGAGATGATACAAAACCATAACCAATCCAAAGAAATGACATCTTAAAAATAAAGGTTGATATACCTAGCATACTCACGGATCATCACTTTCAGAACAACTTTGGTGAAAAACATACAATTTTAGTACAACTTTGCTGAAAAACCTAAGATAGATAGATAGCCATTGGATAACACCATAAACATCAAATGTGTGTGTCCATTAAATAACAAACAACATCTATTTTATCTTAATAATAAAACATTAATAAAAAACAATGGAACTAACTATAACTTACCAAGCTTGACAACTTCTCGAGAATGAGATTTAATAAGAAGTTTTCTGGAATCCAAATGTGTCAATATGAATTGAAAGCCACACAGTGTCTCTATAAGGGAAAAAGTATGCTCATAAAATAGATCATCACCTTTTCTCTTAAACTTGGGATGCTCTAAAACGTTAACTTCTCAAACTTAGTCAAGGTTGCCAAATTAAAGATATCATACAATTAGTTGAGCTTCAAAATTAACGTCGTCAACGGTAACAAATCTACAATAACATGCTTTATCAACTAAGATAGTCAGAATTGTAGTAGCACGCATGTTCCACCACAACTAGAATGATGTCAACCATATCTAGATAATATAAAAGAGAGAAAAAAAACCTTAGAAAAATGACAAAAATGAAGTGCCATTTGTTTAGCTTTCATTCATAATAGAACATTTTCACATTTAACAAAAAAGCCTTTAATCAATCAGCTTACAATATAGATTTGAATTCAGTTATTCTCTATAAGCACATTTTGAACATGTACCTGAATAATGGAACACCATAAGAAAACGTAGCATTTATTACAAGATTCAAAAAACAGATCATAACATCTATAAAGACTAACGATGAAGTATAGTAATCAAATGGAGGAGGAATATTGATGCTTTAATATTTTCAAAGTTTACGTAGGAGAAATATTCTTAGTACTACAAAAGACCTTAATTAAAAAAAGAAAAACCCTTATCTGTTCACAAAATAGAACCAGCACCAGGCCAAGTACTAGGCACCAACGCACCACCCTAATGAACCAGCATTAGCACACCGACAACATCGCACAAACCCAACGAACCAACACCAACACCAGGCGACCACATGTTCCATAAACCATACCAAGAGTCATTTATAAAAGAAAAGATGAGTTGATGTTACTATAAAGATTCAAGTAGTGGCCAAGAAATTACTATGACGAGAGTGAAACAGAGGCTGGAATGCGGTGCGAGAGCGGAACAGAGGCTGGAACACGGTGCGAAAGTGGAACAGAAGCTGAAACGTAATGCAAGAGTGGAACTGAGGTTGGAACGCAACGGTACGAGAGTGGAATGCGGCACGAGGGTTTCGAGCAGAGAAGAGTATACACGACGCTAGGTTTTTGTGAGAGTAAAGGGAGGCTCAATAATGAGCTACTTATATATAGGAAAAAAATGGAAAAAGGAAGAAAAAAAGAGAAAATTATAAAAAAAATTGGTATTTGGTGTAAAAGAGAAAAAATTGAGAGGAAAAAATAAAAAAATAACAAAATTGGTAAAAAAAATTGATATTAGGTGTAAATTATCGAAAAAAATGAATAAAGTATGACTATAGTCTCGGTTTTAAAATAATCAAGGTCGTAGGGTATATTTATGGCTTCGGTTTTATAAAAACCGAAACTAAAATTCTATATCCTCAGTTTTTAAAAAAATTGAGGCTAAATATTTGAGATAATATGTATGTATAATAGTAGTGGTTTAAGGGAGAGAAAAGGCTTAATTTTCTATATTTTTTTCATATTTTTATTTTGATTTATTTAATTTTTTTTAAAGAGCTTATTTTTCATGTTTAAGAATAAATAACAATAAAAAATGAAAGAAAGTTAATAAATTTAATGTTATGCCATAAAGAACATGGGATATTGTTGATATACATCCTAAGTTAGAACGTATAATATTAAATCCAACATGGTGATATTATGAAACGATGACATGATTACAACTTTTATTAATAAACCCCACCTTGCCTCCATTTACTTTATTATTGCATATACTAACATATGCACCTCAATTTTAATTACCTCCAAGGGTTGTAAATTACTTACGAATTCTATAGTTTGAAAAACCTTTAATTCTAGATTTTACTGACACAAAATTTAAATTATTCCGGAATGAAGTAGAGGATAATTCAATTGAATTAAACATCATGCACCATACATACAAAAAAAATGCAATAATATTATTTAGGGCGTAATTAATATTATTTTAATAATTTTTTTATTAAAATATTGTTATTTTTTTAATCGATTAAAATACAATCAAAATATGAATTTTTAATAAAAATAAAAGTAAAATTTAATATGAATAAAATCAAGAATAATAATATTCAAACAAAAATTTATTTAAATATGTTTTTAATTTTTAATAAAAAATAAAAAATTAATAAAATAATAAATATTAAAATAAATATTTTGTGAATTTTTTTCATATTAATTATACATTCATTATTCTTAAATACTCGTGTTTTAGTCGTATTTAATCATTTGATAAAAAATAATTTATTAAAATAATACTATTTATTCTTAATTGGTACATTTTTTTATAAAGAATTAAATGAATCTATTTATAATTTAAGGGGATAAATAACATAAATACTTTAATATAAGGTATTGTTATGAAATTTTTCTCTATAATTTATTATAAATTGAAGTACTCAAATTTGCTTATACCATCTTTGGAGATCACGCATAACATACACAATTTTTTTAAACCAATTGAGAAATAATATAAATAGAAAGAAATCACAAAAATATAGACTTGCAAAATCAAGCAGTTCAGAACCAGTATTTTAAATATGAATATATATGTCTTTTGACCTCCCAGTGAAACACTCATCTTATAAATACTTAAAAAGTCTCCGATATAAAATTAAATACCAAAGCTCGGTTTTTGAGGGGAAAGAAGCTAGTGTTGTGGTTGGCGGCAACGATTGATGCTAGTTAGGCTGATTAGGGCTCTAGTTTTCGCAAGGAAATCTACTAGTTTTGGGTCATTCAGGGGTTACACTTTCACATAGAAAGGGAGATGGCATAAAAGAAGAGGTTGATCCTAACATTGATGGTTTGCAAGCAGTAATGCACCATGAGAATGCAAAGGAGACGCTAGACTTGCGCTGGTTGGGTGTTTGGTGTCCGAAGTACGGAACGGACTAAGAATTTTGATTAATAGTTTTGAAAATATGGAACTTTTAAACTATTAAATTATGTTAATTGAATAAAGAAAGAAAAAAACACTTTGTACTGTTTTTGTGATATTTTGATATGTAATTTCATATTTAAAAGAGATGTTTATATTACAATTTTGTTTAGATCATCATGGGCTTGTAATATGGGCTTTTAAAAAAACCCATCATATCTTGATCTGATAAAATTTGGGAGGATGCTTTAGAAAAATTAGTTAATAATGTTTATTTTTTAAAATTAAAAAAAATGTTAATTAGTTATTTGATTTATAAAAAATACATAAGAATTTTTAACAGTAATATTAAATATTTTATTGATAAATTTTTTTAAAGGAAATAATTAGGTAATTTTACGGAATGAATAATGAATAACATGGGATACTCTTGATAATTATTTTTTTTATATATTTTTTAAAATAAATTAATCAAATTAAATGATACATTTTGTATAAGTAAATAAATTAAATTAACCTTTCACTTAAAAGAAGAAGAGGAGAAATTTATCCTTTTCAATCTCTATCGATTTCCACAATTTGTTATATTATAATTAAATGTGATAATTTATATGTATTTTTAGGTATCAACTTCATCATATTTACATGTATTTATGTTGTTAAAACATTTTATTTATTTATTTTGTATTTTACGAACATTTGAAAGCGGAACGAGTAAAAAAGTAAAAAGGGAGAAAATTAGATATGTCAGATGATTGGCTTGTTGCTTTCTAGGACTGACATCTAATTTCTTTTAACTTAGTGAGACTAAAACCAGTTTTTCGAAAGCTTCATAAGAGTAATATGCATGATTCTTTTATTTTTTTTCATATTTGACAGCCCATATCACTAATAGGTCAATATGAGCCTTATCATATGTACAACTTTTGTCGTCACATTATGACTCATATTTTACAAATTGGATGTCAATTTGAGAGGAAAAAAAGATCCCTCAAACCTTGTGAAAGAAGTTGAAGATCGAAAAAGAAAATTGAATATTTTGGAGTGCTTTTCATCCCAACAATCAACAATCAAGTTACTAGATTTTTTATTCCTTCTTCAATGTTTTGTCTAAATTTTAAAAAAATTAAGTTTTGATTTTAACAATGTATGGCTAGATTATTATATGTGATTGAATCCAACTTCTAAACCCTAAAAGATGGTTTTATTTTATGTTATGGTATCATTTAATTATTTTACCTTATGCTACCTTAGAGATGTGATTTATTTTATTTTTTAAGGCCATGATTTTATATGTTCTTAATTAATTGTACAACCAAATGTTTGAATCTATCATTGGTTTAAGAAGCTATTATGTATTAGCTAGTTTTTTTATTTTATATGTAACAAATTGTGATTTGTTAATTGTAATTAAAATTTAATGTTTTCAATATAACATGTATTCCTACGGGGGTAATAAATTTGAAATTTGGACAATAGTTAAATTCATAGTTTTAACAATTAACCAACTTATTATCAAATAAGTAGTAAAAAATGAGTATTAATATTAAAGACACAAAAAGAAGGTATAATAAAATATTAATTAATAAATAAATTATTATAAATAAATTATCAAAAATCCTTAAAATGATAATAAAAAAATTGAATACATCCATTTGAGAATAAATCTAAATATTAATAAAAATATATTTTAGAGAAGAAATTGATACACTAATAAGATTAACACTGCTATATAATAGAATAAAAAATAAAAAATATGATTTATTAGAAATGATCAATGAAAATCTAAGGTACTAGAAATTAAAATTCACAATATAAACCTGTCTTGTTATTAATATTAATGATAAAACTTAAATAAATTATTAAGTTTAACTTATGAATTTGAAAGATCAGATTTAATGAAAAAAAATTATTCATTTTTAATACACTACATAAATAACTATAATAGTTCAGTATATGGTCAAAATAAATTCATAGAATTATATAAAGCTTTTTAAGAAATTAGGTAAATAATAAAACTATAAATATTAACAGAATTTGAAATACTTGAAAAATGAAATTTAAATGTTAAATAATAATCTTTAATACTAGGAAGAAAAAGTAATGTATTATAGTTTACGTTTATAAATCCGAAAGAAAAAACCTCTAACAAATAAAGAGGAGTCATTGGAAATCAAAATAACGAAAACATTAATCATAACGTAATAATATGAAGAAAATGATATCATTGCTATTGCAATAATATTCAAAAATAAATTACAAAATATAGAATTATATTTTAATGGAAGTTTAGCAAGTATATCGAAAAACCAAATAATAATAATGAAAGGTTTAAGTCTTCTAGCAAAATAAATGAATATAGCACAATAATCAAACATCAAATTCTTATAAGACATAAACGAAATACAAAAAGAACCCGTAAAAGCAATAAAAGAATATAGTTATAATAAATTATAACAATACATATATTAAGAATTTATATAATAATTAATGCAAATAACATATATAGAGATAATGAAATTATAGTTTATAAGCTTAATCCATTTGTAATATTAAAAAAAGAACCATCTAAGAGATCAAATGCATTTATACATAGGAATGATAAAAAAAAGAATGAGAAAAAAATTCAATAATAAGAAGAAACTATAATCATAGTTTAATAGAATATAGAAAAGAATTAAAAGAAAAATTAATAGATCTTAAGAATATGGACGTTGAAAAATTAGTCAATCTATTAACTCTAACAAATAAAGAATTAGGAAGACAATATGATTAAAACTTTGTACTTACAAAGAGAAAGATAATATGATAATAGTCATTAAAAAAGATTCTGAACTAAAAAATATGACACTAAAAAATTATATAAAACCTATTTTATTACCAATTCATCATCAAGAAGAAACATTTCACTCACATAAAAAAAATAGGCAAAGGCTAGAAGAACCTGACCTTTCTTATAGAAGAAAACAACAACCCGAAAATAGAAGAAAGATTACATTGTGAAACTTGAGGTAATATTTCACCAAAATTCAAACTTCTGATGCACAAATTTTGTATTTGATAAATAGCTCGTATGTGCACGAATCACTTTGTAAGAAATGATTAGTAAACTTTCAAGTTTGGTTTAAAGAAAAATTACATGGTTTTTAAGGATAGATTTAATATACATTAGGTAAATAAATATTTAACACTTCATGGAGAATTTATGAGATATATTAATTGATTAATCATGATTACTTAATATTAATTAAGTTATTAAAGATATAAATTGATATTATTAATTTTTCTTTTTTTGTATGAAAATATCATAAGGTCGGAATCAAATTCGTTGTTAATAAAAATCAATTAATATCCTAAGGATAGGATCACCAATTAATTATTATTAAATTATAATTTATTTTTAAGGAAATAACAAATATCTAAATCACTACTTAAGGTTGAACATATAATTTACACTCTCATTTAAGGTGTAAAAGTTGAATTAAGATTAATGTATTTGATAACTAACTTTTAGATTTTAAATCTATTATGAGAAATATGTTCTCAATATATTCCTCGATAAAAAAATTTATAAAAAATATTTGAAATAGAATAATGATTCTAAATCAAATCTAGGCAATTCGATCCTAAATCTAACTTTTAATATTTTAAACTTACTATAAAAATATGTCATCAATATATTTTTATGTAATAAGCTTTGTAAAATTCTTAAATGAAGAAATGAAAATCAATTTATTTTACAAAAATATTTATCTAAATTAATATTTCACAAGTATGACAACATAACTAATATCCCATATTAATTTTAACTATACATGCCTAGATTTAATAAATAATCAATAAACTAGATATAACATTTAAAAGGATACATAAATTAATTTTGAAATAAAAAATATATTTAAAATTTATATGTTAAACGTATCTTTCAAAATACAAAATTTTAGCACTAATCTGTATTTGAAAAAACTCTAAATAGATATACCTATATTGTTTATTAGATCAAAAAATACTACATAGAGATTGCAACTAAACTAAATCCTAAGCAACTAACAAAATTGAAACTAAAAAAACTTAAAGAAAGATAAGACTTATGTTGATCGAGGGATGAATAATATGAGAGGGAATGAGAGTTTTTATATGTGATAAAACACTGTAAAAATAAGAGAAATATGGATTGTATGGTCCCGTGTTGCGGCACGTATTTTCCACCATTGAAACTTGCATCAATCTGGTACACGTTTCAATTACTATTTAAAGCATTCACACTACGATACACATTAAGTGCTTACATGTATAATTCTTTAAATGTTTATTAATTGAATCATTTTGAAGACAAAAATTACATGAAAAATAACAAAATAAACCTATGATTTAAGAAAAACATAGATTTTCTAAAATTATACAAATAAAAATCTATTTTGACATTAAAATGCATATAAATCATGTAATATTTATTTATTTTTCAAGAACGCATCAATTTCATGAAAATTATATATTCGATCTTTTAGATTTAAACTATATAAGATATAAGAAAAAAAAAACCTTAATTAAATGGTCTAGATGTATGAGTGTAATCATATAAACTTAACCAACTATAAAATCAAATACTTCAACTTGTGGAGTCTTAGTATCCCACAAAATGACAAAAAATGTAAAAAAATTGTTTACAGATTTAACATGACAACAATATTTTTAAATCTAGGAGAATGCTCCCCTAAGTAAGAACAATTAAATAATGTAGTAAATAAAATATACAAAGAATTTATTTGAAAATATCAAGGTAAACATATCATCGAATCTAATGAAAATAAAATTGAGTAATACATAATTTAATTTTAAATGTTATTTAAATTAAATTACGAACAAATATATATATTCAATATTTTAAAAATATATTTTTTAAATTTATCTATCATTTCAATTCTTATAAATAACCTTGTAATATGTTATAATGTATGTTTTTTTCTTCTAATCTTTTATATTATTATATCTAATATATTTTAAAGAATTAACTTATATATCAAAGTAAATTTGACATAATATCAAAAATATATTTTTTACCTATTAAAAAAATATAATACACATATTTTTTTTTAAAATATAAGTATGTATAAAAAATATGTATGTATAAAGGTAGTGTTATAAGATATAACTTTATAAATATGATACAAAATACGACTTTATAATTTTGCTATATAACATTTTTCCATTTATTTAGGGATAAAAGGGGCATCACAAGCAAGCTTAAGCAACCCTAATTTGACTGACGTGTGAACTCACACAATTGTAATGACTATTTTACTTTAACTGCTCCAGAACTTTTGGCCCAAAAGATTAACCGGCAAGTTAGCAACTTGTCATTGTGAGGGCATTTTTGTCAATCATGATTAAAGAAAATTAGGAAAAGCTAACTGAAACGGTCATATCCATTATATTCCATACATCATACACCACGACTTTGACGCTGTTCTAAGAGCCATTTATAATCAGAAGGGTATTTTTGTCATCGAGATTGACACTTATCATTAACTTAATAATATCATAATTTTATTTTCAATAATTTCTATCTTTATTTTTCTGTTTGTATACTTCTATTTAAAAAATATATTAATTTAATATAATTTATTATTTAATTAAAATAAATTTATATATGTAATAATATAATAAAATTTTAAATAATTAAATAATTTATTATTTTAAAATATACTTTATATATAATTTAATTAATTTATTATTTAAAAATTTATTTTAAATAAAGTAATTATATTATTATATATATAATAATAAATTATGTTAAATTAATATTATTTTTAAATAAAACATCATTAAAATATTAAATTTGGGTAAAAAAAACAATACCAGTACTATTAAGCGAACCCCAAAAATTTGTCGCCCACGAGATGAACCCGGTTCACGTTCAGACACGTACAGAGGTAGTATACTGGATATTTCGCCACGTAGGAATTACACATGGCTGAAGAATCCAGTCAGCGTCTCTCGCCAATCTCTTTATATATATAATCGGCACCCACTGGTATGGCTATTATCGCCACCAGAAATGCCAAAACCACTCTAAACCAGCTCTGATTTGAATCATTTCTGTTTTTTTTTCCTCTCGTTCTCTTTCACCGACTTACCTAACCTGTATCCGGCGAGTTATTTTCCGGGAGTTAAGCATTTGGCCTGGAAATGAAGGTTCCGGGAATCGAGTGTTCCACAAGTGACCCACGTATAAGCCTGACGTTTTCATGCCGTAGCATATCTTGAGGAACGTAACCGTATCCTGGAAACCTTAAGCAAAAGCGACTTTAACTTGGCAGGGTTTCAAAGAAATAATATTACTGGCAGAGTTTAAAAAGCAGTTGGCGCTGTTTAGGAGTATTTTAGATTTCATTATTTTGGGGCAAAACTTTAATTTGGGTCTCTACATCGGTTACTTTCGTTGATCTCAATCGAAGAGATTTGCTGCAGAGTTTTCAATGAAGGCTTTAATCGATATCTAGGCTTTAGAACCCTTACTTTTTCACTTTTTTGGGTTTCAAATTCAACTTACGTTTTCTGTACTAATTGAAAATTAATTGTAGATTTCTTCGGTATCGAATATTAAAATTGGAGGCAAAGAGTTTGAGAGAAAAGAAAATGCATATGAGTTAGAGATCCAGTTAGGTTTATTGTTAGATACTCATAATCCTTACAACTCTAAAACTCGGAAACGATCAGCTTCACTTCTTTTGGAAATGGAGGAGGAGAAGGCAGTTTAGTTTCTAAAAATTAAGAAGAAACAACTTTATCTCGTGATATCGATCACGTTGGTTATGCCATTTCCGATGAAAGTTCAGCCGATCAATTCTTATGCTCTACCTGATCCTCAACATCCTCAGTTCGAGCCGGTTAAGCCGGTGATAAAATCACGGCTGAAGCGTCTTTTCGAGCGCCAGTTTACGAACGTGCTTAGAATCTCGGTGACTGAAAAGGCTGCAGTCATCGGGGTCGATGAAATACATTCAAACAAAGATGGCTTCAACAGCCCCGGCGAGTTTGAGCCGAGCTTGGCAAATTTGGTGCAGAACTTTTTGGAGGATACTAACGAGAAGCAACAGTCTTCGGTGAAGTTTGGTAAAAATCGCTGCAATTGTTTCAACGGGAGTAGCAATGAGAGCTCTGAAGATGAATTGGACTTGTTTGATGGTTTTTCCGATTCGAATTTCGGTAGCTCTGGCGATGCATGTGAGATTCTAATGGTAAACGCAATAAATAAATAAATTTGCGTTTAATTTATTTATGATAATTACAATTTCATTCTTTGCTAAAGCGATACAATTTTGTTTTTGAAAAGTAATTGATTTTTTTTTTGTTCTTATGCATACTGGATAGAGTTTGGTTTCTTTTGCGAGTGTAAAGGAGAGGAATTTGCTTGCAGAGACTGCGAGGATCATTGAGAAGAACAAGATGTGTAAGCGTAAAGACGATATCTGCAGAGCGATTGTTATTGATGGATTGTTAACTCTTGGATACGACGCTTGTATCTGCAAATCTCGTTGGGGAAAATCCGCCTCTTTTCCCGCTGGTACTCTCTCTCTCTTTAACTTTCCGCAAATATTTAATCGCACCGTTTGGTTGCTAGGAAACAGCTGAGAAAATGTAATTTCCTCAACTCCTCTTTCTAACCTTTAATAAACGGAAGTGAAATCAAGAGTTCAAAACTAGCTTCTCATACAGTTTAGATTACCCGATATCGACCTACCTGTGCTGTAGCTAATTTATGGCTAATTGATCAATTATAATCAAATCAACAATCTCATGACTTTGAATCTTTAGAATATAAACTGATTTTGAATATTGGCAGGAGATTATGAGTATATAGATGTAATGATCGAAGGAGAGCGGTTGTTAGTTGACATTGATTTCAAATCAGAATTTGAAATCGCTAGACCAACCAAAACCTACAAAACAATCCTTCAAAACCTTCCATACATATTCGTTGGAAAATCCGATCGTCTTCAGAAGACAATCTCTCTCGTAGCAGAGTCGGCTAAACAGAGTCTGAAGAAGAAGGGAATGCCTGTTCCACCATGGAGAAAAGCTGAATATGTCAAAGCCAAATGGTTCTCTTCTTACACACGAACCACAACATCCATATATTCTTCAAATGTTTCTGATTCCGTAGCAGAAGAGATTCAACCTTTGCCCCAAACCAGAGAGTTTGAACCGAGTCGAGTTGAGAACTCCGGCAATGATGATAATGAGTTAGACGAGAGCGTGCTTTATATGTCTGAGACCTCCGGTGAAGATGAAAAAGCAACGGTGGATAAAGATTCGGAACCGCATGAGCTAAAACCCAAGCGATCATTCACTGGATTTAAGGTGGTGACTGGCTTAGCTTCCGTCATGGACGATTAGCCATGGAATTTTGATTATTTTTATTATATTGAAATTTTTTTCTTTTTAAATATTTAACCTCAGAAAATGAAAAATTGTAAACGACTGTATGTTAGTGTGACCGTTTCATCCCCTTCTGTTTTTGTATGCAAGGGTGTTGTGTTGTTACTTGTTATTAAGATGAATATGAATAAAATAAGCCAATATTATATTATAGTGATGTAATATATTTTTTTATGTGTTAACGAAAACAATATATATATATTTTTCTCCAAAAGAATAGTCACTCGTGCTGTTTCGATTTTGTGTATTAAAGCATTTTATTTTATTAAAAGAAATTCTATTAAATTATTTTATTGCAAATAGAAATACTTTTTACTAATTTTGGAGCATAATTTAAATAGTAAATGTGAAGAAACCAGAGAGACTTGTATTTAGAGAAAGGTTGGAAGTGTAGTGTGTGACTTAAAGTCTTGTTTGGATCTGAAATCTTTAACTTGCGTAACCGGCAACTAAAATGGTCGGTGGACCATGGAAAGTAGAGAGTACGTAGTGGAAGTTTCCTAATACAAGAACGAGATCCCTTTCTAACAATATATACTGATCTAGCGATGACAAATGATACAGTAAAATAAACTAATTCTTGCTCCACCACTCCTATAGTCGTATTCGTATGTGTTTAAGCTTTAACATTCAAGTATGCTTTTATTGCTACTGATAAAATTAAGGCTTTATTTTTATTATTATTATTATTATTATTATTATTATTTTTATATTCTTTCAGTTATTTCTTATTTCTATTTGAGAAATGTTAAATATTTCATTTATAACATATTTAAATTTGATATACAAAATTAATTAAAGACATTTATGAGCACAATTAAAAAACCCAGAGAAATTTCTTCAACTGAATGTTTCTTTTTTAATTGATATATATTTGATATTTTTTAAAAAATAATTAAATTTTTATCTTATATTATATTAAAATTTTGTACATAACAAACATAGATAAAGATCTCTAAACTCCTAACCATTAAAATACAAGCCAAAAAGGTATATACATAAAATATATTATCTAAAAAAAATCACCCTACACGACACATATCTAAATGATGGCTCATATAGAAATATATACATTGCTTTGAAGCTTTAGAAGAGAGATGACGTTGCAAAAGCTACTGTTTTTTGAAAAATTATATAAAATAATACTATTGTTAAAGTTAAATAGTTCCTTTTAGTAATAATTTAGTGCATTAGTTTAAAAAAAATAGTTAAAATGATGGAATCAATTTTCATTGTTTTATTTTTATTTTATAAAAAATATTTCATTAAATATTTATGTTAATTTTTTTTAATAATAATTTAGTTCATTAGTTTAAAAAAATAGTTAAAATGATGGAATCAATTTTCATTGTTTTATTTTTATTTTATAAAAAATATTTCATTAAATATTTATGTTAATTTTTTTTTTCAAAAAACGTTACAAAAAAATTGAAAAAAATCTAAAATTTTATCATTTAAACTAAATTATTACAAAAAAAACTATTAAAATTAAATATTTTAACAACCGGTAAATATATCCGATATTTTTCTCAAGCTTTTAATAATTAAAATATCATAATAATATTGTGTCTAATTGAGTTAAGTGGAGTTAAATATTAAATAAATATAAATATTTTATAATTTAATTTAAACAATATTTAATATAAAATAATATGATAAATTATTTTTAAAGAGTAAGAATTATTTGTATATAAATATAAGTTCTAATATTACTATTCTTACCCTTACAAATTTTAATTGCTACTTTTTCAGGTGTTTTTTTCCACCCAATTTAACACTTAATAGTTTGAGAAAAAAAAAGATTTTTCATCTAAGTTATTATGAGTTATTAATTTAGATAATAGATTATGATAAAAGAAAACAGATAAACTTATTTTTATCATTCAGTTATATTCTGCATTAAAATTAATAACTCATCTCACCTTCAAATAAACACGAATGTTTTATAAATACTTTGGTAGTTAATTAATACTTATTAGGATGTCATCCTTTCGACTTTTTACTATCGATCATTCATACTGTCGCAATATATATTACGACTAAATATCAATTTATTCTTATTTCTTAAGCGCGTTCTCCATTAAAAAAAATTAAAATTAAAATTTAGAATAAACAAACGAATTCCCAAGTTTGGTAGTTTAATAGTATTTTTTACTAAATAAAAGAAATGTATTTAACTTATATTATTAAATTAATATACCAATAAATATCTCTTCTAATAAAAGGTATAATAATTATCTAATATTTTTAAAAAAAACTTAGTTTATAGAAATATATTATGTTTTAATAAAAATATTTATTATTTTATGTATTTATTTACCTAATATATAATTAGATCATCAGAAACTTATTTGCAATACTTATATATGTAATCATTATTATAAGTTTATTTTCTTTGATTTCATTGATCTTTTTATCTTTTTAAACCAACTTATATTTTATCAAATTTAAGTTGAAAGGAGTTCTGATCTAATACAATATAGTTAAAAAAGATAAAGATCAATAAAATTGAAGAAAATGAGTTGATAATAGTGACAATTATAAATAGAGATGATGTTTCAAATAAATTAATATTAATTAACTTTAATTTGATTAAAAATTATATTTTAAAATTATTTTATTTTAAACAATTATGAGTGGTTGATGGACATGAAAATGAAAATGAAGTAGTGTAAGGAGTAAAACAAAAATAATGGCGGAAGCAAACATAAGGGTGAATATAGTTGTTTTTAAAATAAAATTAACAAAAATATACGAAAGAATACATAAAATAATAAATATTTTCATAACAATACAATTAACTTTTTATAAATTATTTTTGTTTCAATATTCAACCATTAATATACTTTTTATTAAATAAAAAATTGTTAATACATTAATTTAATACAACTATCACTAAATTACCAAAACCTCCTTCCCTCTAAGAACTTGCTTTTGAAAATGAAAATGACTTTTCTATCTTTATATGGCTGAAAATGAGACTCGCTAATATTTTCTTTCTTGATTTTTGACCTTTTGTCATAAAGCAGTTTGTTTTATCATATTGTAGGAAAAAGATTACTACTGTATATAATATAAAATTTTTGTATTTATAAAATAATTTTTAAGTACAAAAAATTGATTATAATAAACAATAAGTATATTTTCATAATCGGTATAAATAAAAACTGCTTTATTTTTTAAATAATTTTTCAAATTTGTTAAGAATTTAATCAAATATAAAAATAAAACAAAAATATTTTTACCCTGATGAGTTGGTTTTGAAAATTTTAATCTAATAACAAAATAACTAAAAATACGTAAATATATATTCAATTCAAATAAATCAAGACAAATGTAAATTTAATGTTCAATGGAGAATTTATAGAAATATTTAGCTAGTTAACCATAATTGTTTAGAACTAATTAAGTTAATAAAAATATAAATTTAGATTATTAATTTTTTCTTTTAAATATGAAATAAGTCTTTTAACATGAGTCAATTTCTTTGTTATTCAAACTAATTAAAGTATTTTAAAGGATATCATTAATTGATAGATTAAATTATGTATTATTCTTAAAAAAATAACAAACTATTTAAATGAATATTTTTGATGAAGTTGCCAATCAAAACTGTTATTAAAGATGTCTAAATTAAATTTGAATTTTATGAAACCTAATTCATATTTTAAATTTATTATAAAAAAATTATCGATAAATTAATCATAAATAATTTTTGTAAGGAAACTTATGTAAAGATTTATTTTATAAATATTAACCAAAATAAATATATTTTATTTATTTATTTTATAAATAACTAATCTTAAATAAATAATTTCAATTTATTTTATAAAAATATGTATCTAAATAAATATATACAAATATAGCAATAGAGCTAAGTTATTATAGTTAAAATCAACTAAATATGGTCAAATTAAATTTCATTATCATTTAATTAATAATAACATTCAAATATTTTAAAATGTAAATAGATTAGTTTAAATATAAAATATAATAAACTAGAGTTACACTATCAATCAAAGATAAATGATGTATTTTATTCCATAATTATGATCTTGATATTCAAAGTATTCTAAAATATTCATATATTTTTTGTATTTTTCTTCATCTGCATTTTTTTTTCCAACATTACTACTTCTAATATGTTATGAATTTAACCTATATTATGTTTGAAAATAAACTAAATTGTAAATGGATGAAAACAATTATAATATAAAGATATTTGAAAACCTAATCACTAAGTGTTTATTTATAAGAAAAAATATGTACAAAGTTTCAAAATTATACTCGCATTTCACAGGATAATATTTTTCTCGTTGATAATATCAAACCAAGAGGGTTTTGTTGCGGCACATTATATTTCATGTTGTTTGGTAAGCAAAGTTCTTAGGGTATAAAATGAGTGCTCAAAATGTTATTATTCGTGTGTTGAAAGTTTATCTATTTTGAAACTAAAAACATACATGTGATTCTAAATTGATAAATTTGTATAAATAATCATTTAAATATACTATAATCAAACATATTTTTTAAATTAAGTTTAATAAAATCATTAAATATGAGTATTTTTCAAGCACTTATCAATATGTCATAAATTTATCAAAAATTTAATCGATATGTTAGTGTTTTTTTATTATATATTAATATAATATATAATACATCTTAAATTCAAAATAAATAGTATTTTTTTCTGAGGAGAAAATACATCTTTTTTGTCCGATACGCGATGCACGTATGACAACTCATGTCTAGTTGGTGGTCTTATTTTTTTAACATGGCCACAATTATGCAAAATTGGAAGAACTACTGAGGTAAGAAAAATTGTTGATGTGAATTTTCATCAACAATAAATATATAGGACAATATATTTTAGAATCTGCAAGAGAGTATTATTGAAATATATATATATATATATATATAGGTGTGGTATCTTTCTGAAAAACACTATGATACTGAGTTAATATGAAATTTGTAGATAAACAGAGAAATTTAATATCTCGTTTTAATCAAATATATATAATACACTGGAAGTTAGATATTGTGTTTAAAATATATAATGATAATATATTTAGAAATTAAAATTAATATATATATATATATATATATATATTTTGAATAAATGGAAAATATTTATCGATTATTTATATATTATAAAAAGTTATTATATGTACATATAACGACTTAGAGCATATGTTTACTTGCATGGGTTAGTTAGGGATGACTTAAAATATATATATATATAGTGCTTTAGATTTTAGAAGTTTTGGATTAAAAAATCGCAATGCTATGTCACAAGTTAGTGACACGTTTCAATTAGCCTGGTAGAATAATATCGATAACTAAACTTATATAAATTTAATTTATTTAAATAAATCTAATTTTATGAGATGTATCATAATTTATGATAATAATAATAATAATAAGTATTTATTTTTAAAAAAATTCAAAAATTAATTAAACTGATAATTTATTTGGTTAAATAGGGATTATTAACAGTGTCTTTTTGAAAAAGAAAAGAAAAAATGATTTTTTTTTCTCTCCTTAAGATATGTAACTTAAAAGCACATGCATTAATTTGCTCTTAATAATTAGAGGGACCAACGAATTGTTTCAACACGGATTAATCTCATCATTATTGGCTTAGTAATTAAAAGAGTAGAAGAAGAATATAAATCTCATTATTATCATCAATAAAATACTAACATATATATATATAAATACATCCCAAGTTGATAGATTATCATTACTCTTATAAGAAAAATGACCTCGAATAACCTAATTATTCTCATGCACGCAAAACTCGTTAATTTTCTTGGTCTATGTACTATTAAAGCGGGTTCATCTTTCTTTATCATTTTATATTTTTCAAAACTTACATAAAAGTATTGACGCAATGGATGAAGCAATTTGATAAAATCGTGGTGTCTTTAGCTAAAATTTTGGTTGAATTTTCAGTCATCACATGAATCATATCTTACGTCCAAACTTAATAAAAATAATCTTTTTTTTTTTCAAATATAATACCTAATGAATAGCTTTCACGTTATTTCAATTCATCAATTAAATTATATAAATTTAGATATATCAACTCCCTACCATTCACCATAAATTTAAATAAGAATTTAATTAAACATTATCATTAAGTAAATGTTATTTTCTATTAATGAATAATAAATTAATTATATATTTTATGTTTTAAATTAATAAAATTTATGTTAAAAATAAAATAAAATAAAATTTATTTTTAATAGATATTAAAAGAATCTTATAAATAAATTCAGGTTTTGAAATTTAGTGGGCATAGAGAGCATAATCCTCCGATCTATAAATAAAAATATTTTTTTTCATTGAGTTATCTCATTGATAATTTTATTTTTTTTGGTAATTAGCCGTTTACGTGGGGAAAAAAAGTAACAACAATGTGTAACTTTGATAATTAAAAAAGAAAAGAAAAAGTAGTGGTGTGACATAAATGCGCACTGACGTGTTTTTATTATAATAGAAATACTACAGATTTGACATTTCACTAATTTACTGCATACATGGTAAATCGGGTTAAACCTTAAACGTGATTAAATAGTCTCTTTTAACTTTAGACCATCGTAAAATCTTGGGAAATTAAAAAAATAATATTATTAAAATTTATAAAAAAAATAAAAATTTAATAATATTAAACAGAATAAGATATTATTTAAAATTTAAATAATTATAAATTAATTTAATATTATATCAAATAAAATTATGTATTATAATTTTTTAATAAGCAATTTTTTTGCTTCCTACTTAGTTTAATTCAAGATGTTAGCATATGATACTTCTATTTATTTTTTATTCTTCTTCTCAAAAGTCTTTTGGATACTTTGATACGCGGAAAAGAAATTCATTACATTGTGTATATTTGGTTGATTACGTTATAATTAAATCAAAATTTATTCGTTTTAATTTTATATTTGATTGGATTGAAAAATATGAATGAAAAAAATTAATTCTTAAAAGAAAAAGAATCATAATTTTTTCTCTCCTTTAAATAATCATGATTTTATTTTTATCTAATTTTTTTCTTTCAATTTTACCCCAACGTCATATATAACCCTAATCTTTAAATCATAAATTCTAAATCTTAAATCTCAGATCCTAAAATCTAAACTTTTTATAAAAAAAATTTAATCCTAAACCTTAACTCACAAATATAATCATAAATCCTAAATCCCAAATTCCAAATCCTAAAATCCTAAACTCTATTTAGAAAAATAATAATTTTAACCATAAACTTTAACCCACAAATATAATCCCTAAACTCTATTTAGAAAAATGATAATTTTAACCCTAAACCTTAACTTTCAAATATAACCCTAAATTCTAAACCTAAAATCTCAAAACCCTATTTAGAAAAAATAATAATTTTAATACTAAACTTTAACCCACAAATATAACCCTAAACCTAAAACCCCAAATCTTAAATCCCAAAACCCTAAATTTTATTTAAAAATAATAATTTTAACCCTAAACCTTAAACCCCAAATTTCAAAACCCTATTTAGAAAAATAATAATTTTAATCTTAAACTTTAACCTACAAATATAACCCTAAACCCCAAATCTCAAACCTTAAAACCCTAAACCTTATTTAGAAAAATAATAATTTTAATAATATATTTTATTTTCATAAACCCTAAATCCCAAATTCCAAATCCTAAAATCCTAAACTCTATTTAGAAAAATAATAATTTTAACCATAAACTTTAACCCACGAACATAACCCTAAACCCTAAATCCTTAATCCCTAAACCCTATTTAGAAAAATGATAATTTTAACCCTACACCTTAACCCTCAAATATAACCTTAAATCCTAAACCTTAAATCCCAAAACCCAAAACCATATTTACAAAAAATAATAATTTTAATACTAAACTTTAACTCACAAATATAACCCTAAACCTAAAACCCCAAATCTTAAATCCCAAAACCCTAAATTTTATTTAAAATAATAATAATTTTAACCCTAAACCTTAAACTCCAAATTTCAAAACCCTATTTAGAAAAATAATAATTTTAATCTTAAACTTTAACCTACAAATATAACCCTAAACCTCAAAACCCTAAACCTTATATAGAAAAATAATAATTTTAATAGTATATTTTATTTTTAAGTAATAAATATTTAGAAAAATAATAATTTTAATAATATATTTTATTTTCAAGTAATAATTATTTAAAAAAATAACAATTTTAATAATATATTTTGTCTGACAAAAAAAAATTAAATGATATTATTTAAATTTTATTAAATATATTGGTATTAAGGTAATATATAATGTTTTTCTTTGCATTCTATTCCAATTATATACCAAACATTTTAATACTCATTCTTTCTTTGATTTTAGTAGTCAAAACAAACAAAATTGTTTCATTTCCATTTCCATTCTCATTCTCATTCCATTATGGAAATCAAATGTCACCTTAAAGTCTCCAACATCAATCGGTTATATGTATGTTATATAATATTATTTTAAAAATATACATATTATATATAGATAAAATAATAATATATGAGATCAATATAAATATAATATTGTTATTTTTTTATTAAAAAATTTAAAAAATATTATAAATATTATTATTTAAAATTAAAAAATAGTAATAGTTGTTAATTAACTCTGAGTAAAGTTTATAATTTTTTTTTAATTTTTAAATACTTATTATAAGTCAATTAACTAATAATTTTTTTAAAATTATCAAAAATAAAAAAACATAAATACATATGTGTATATTTTTTTGAGTTATTATATATTTCTTAAATTAATTACAACTCAAAAATATGAAATTGGATAGATATAATATATAATAATTGATTTAAGAAAATATAAAAACTCAAAAAAATAAGCATGTGTGTTTGAACTTTTTATTAACTTTTTAATAGTTAATAGATTTATAGTGATAAAAGTTATTAATTTTTTTATATAATTTGATTATAAATAGTAAACTATTATTAACATTTATTTTTAAAATGATTATATTATGTAGTATTGCAGCCACCAAATAGTAATATATATTGTATATAATTAAAATTATCAATTATAAATATATCTTTTTATGTTTTTATGTTTTTTGAAATAACAAAAAGACTTGGTAGGTTTAAAAAATAACATTTATATTTTTTATTGTTATTATGTTTTAGCTTTTTGAAAGAATTATTTATAATAAAATTAATATGTTATAAATTTAATAAATATGATCGTAATAAAATAATAGTAAAAGGAGGTACAACTGTCTCTTTTTCAAACTTAAAAACTACGCTTGTAGTGTTAGAAACCTAATGGGATTTTATAATATTTTTTTTCTAATTACAATAATCTTAAAATAATATATATATATATATATATTTAATTTATGTATATTATTTATCTTATGTACGTGTAATCAGGGGCATTTGTAGAGGGGGTTAGGAGTGACATGTGTAATCTTTTATTTATTGGCAAAAGAATTTAGGTGTGATATATTTAAAATTATAGATAAATTCATATAAAATGAAATTGTGCTCTTATACATTTTTAAATTTTAGATTTTTATTACTTATATTAATTATAAATTTAATATATATATATATATTCAAATAAATAAATAACATTTATATTAAAAAAAATAAAAAACAAGCAATAACTAACATGTTTTTGTAGTGAGACTCTTATGTAATTTATGTAGACACAATATATTTTATAAATTTACTGAAATTTTCTGTTAATTTTTTTTATTGAATTGTTTCATTTATTTAAGGTCTATTAAATTATTGTCCTAAAAAGTAATTATCATCGATATTTTTTCATTGCCCAGATATTAATAACTCATACAAAGTTTTAAGTTTCATTTTGATTGAGTTAGTATTTATATTGGCCGAATTGATATAAAAAAGCTAGTTAAAATTTAAAACTCTTAACAATTTTGATAACAGGGATTTAAAACAAAAATATTACATAAATTGAAATGATATTTAAACAAAAATTCATGGAAGTTAATGATAATTATATTAATAAAATAATATATTTTTTAATCCCATGTTTACTTTATTAAATTTTTTTAAGCAAATATCTTTAAAAATAACTCAAAAGAGGAACCTGACTAAATCGATTTAAAACATCACTATAAAAAATGATATTTGGGCTTAATATATATATTCAATCCTTCTTAATTACCATTATTGAATCATTTAATAATGATCATGGAAATTGTGAAAATTGGTATTCAATTAAATAAAAGAATAAAATATTTTACTTCTCTTATTTTCATTTAATAAATTTAAATTATATTTTATTAAAAAAAAATCTAAATTATACATTATTAATTTAAAAAATAAATATTATTTTTATTAATAACTTTAAATTTATCACATATATATAAAAATAAATTATTAAAAAACTGAAAACAAATGATCACAGGTCCCCCACAGTACAATTACCGAAACTAATACAAACCGGCAAAAATAAAGAACGCCGTCAACTATGTTTACCGATTCAACGGCCCACATATTATAGTAATACATCTTATATTCTTATAAATTAAATAATAATAATTTTATTTAATAGTAATATAATCATCACAGTAATTTATTAATATTAATATATATATTTGGATGTATGAATCAATTTGAAATCCGACCCACTTAACAGTCTAAGTCTAACAAACAGTTCGAACGATAAGACAAATTATTCTAAAGTAACCTTGGTATTTATAGGTCGATCAACGATTTAGGCTATATGGTGGTCGACCTAAGCTTATAAATATGTTTATTTTTATTTTTATGTTATTACTGACACACTTACACGTATATATCTTATGTAATTAATACGTATACGTATAAAACTTTATATATACAATGACTCCCTAAGAAATCTACACATTCTATTAATTATTCTCACTTCTCTCTAGTTTATCTCTCTATAAATCAAACCAATCACAACATTTTAGCGTCCACCGCATGGCTCAGATTCTAAGGTCAAGTTTTGGCTTATAACCCCATACTTTCAAGGATTCACTATGAATTTTGATAGAGACTTGACACCTGTCTCATACACCTGTAGAATCACAATCATCATGGTAGGAACGCGCATTGAATAACGATTAAGACAAGTAAACGAAGAAACGGTTGTAGCAACAAATAATGCCTCACTAACCCATCACGAGGCCAGAACAAAGATCGACCCCCATCAAGAGTTGGCTCATCAACTTCTCTAGTTAAGAAGAGAGCTCGAGGAGTCCAAATGAGAAAATAGGGTATTGTGTTCAAAGTTCGGTTTGAGACCCTTTAATGGTCAAACCACTGACTTGGTCGGTGGAAATAAAATAGATCACATTATGCTTGAGCATAACCAAGGGGAATGTGAAGTTGGGGGTGATCTCCCTTCCAATTTGGTGGGACCTAGTAACGAGCAATCGTTACTAGAAAGAAAAAACTAGGAAAGGTGGTTCCAAGCTTTGGAAGAGTCCAATAGAAAGCAAGACCAAGTCTTGAAAATGACCAATGAAGACAAGTAAATGGTAAAATCCCTTATGATGTAGATAGGGATTGCGAGCAATTATATGTCATCATTCTCTGATGAAATAAAAAATGATAAACCACTAGCCAAGTTTAATGCTCTAAATTGTCCTAACTATCGATGAACCAAATACCCTGTGACTCACGTGCAACACTTCAAGACCATCATGGCCCCTATGAGCCTTACGCAAGGTAAAAGAGATGCCATTATGTGTAAATTATTTGTTGACACCCTTTGTGATGATGCGTAGAAATAGTTCAATAACTTGATGCCCCACACCATAGCCTTGTTCTCACAGTTGGCAAGGTTTTTTATAACCAATTACGCCTGTAATAAGCCGCTTAGGAAGGATCGTTCAGAAAGGGGTGAGTCAATTGAAGCATACATGAAACAATTCAAGGAGGAAAAGTTAGAAATCTTCGATTGTGCTAGCTCTATTGCTATAGAAGACTTTAGGCGAGGTCTCCTAAAGAACTTCGATTTATTCATAAAGCTAACTAAGACAGTCCTTCAAACTTTTAAGGAGGCATATAAGGAGGTAAGATAATCCATCAATCTCAAAAGATAAAGCCAATGTGGAAATTTGAGCTGAAAAGGAAAAAAAGAAGGTTAAGTCCCAACAGGACAAGTTAGGGTACTATAATCAACAAAAAACAAGCATCTCATACCAAACAATAGGGCAATCAGCCAATGGTCTGGGAATAAGGGACCTTGAGGGAGATTGTTGACTCCTTTTAAGGGCCCACCTTTAAGAGTGGATTTGGCTCAGACAATGTTAAGGATGAAGAGGGAGCCAAATGTCAAGTGGCCCTCAAAAATGAAGTCTCTCCTTAGAGACACATCTAAATGATGTGCTTTTTATAAATATGTGGGTCATGAGATAAGAGACTGCAGACACCTCAAAAATAAAATGGAGGAGTTGTTGGCCAGGGGATATTTAAAAGACCTTGTGGAAGACAACAACGGAGGAAAGGGACGTCAGGGTAGACAGAGGCCATCAGGTCCTTCAAATAATGGGAGAAATCCCCAGAATGAGCCTCGCATCAAGACTATCCATACCATACATCAAGGCTCCAAGATCAATGGAATCTTTAATAATTCGTGCAAGAGGTATGTTAGAGACCTGTGTAATGCCACACACATATACACCTTGAAAAAAGTGAGGTCCCTTGTGGAAATCATCTTTAATGAGAAAGATGAGACCTCATCACATCACGAAGACCCCTTAGTGATCACTCTGAGAATAGGATCCTATGACATTTTTAGGATTATGGATGACACTGAAAGCTCCATAGATCTTCTCTTCCAGTCTAAATCCCTAGGTGTAAAAGAAATTGATATTATAAGGAGAAAGTTGATTCCTTTAATCGCTTAGCACAATGAGAGACATCTTATGCTTATCCTTCTAACGATTTTAGTTTCTCATAAGTGCAAAAACTTAATTTTTTATATATGAATATTCAAATTTCACTCATTTAATCACACAATAATCAAAATACATGAAAATTAAGAAAATGATTAAGAAAAAATTTATTGTCCTATCATTCTTCAATATTTTTTAAGAAATATTAAAAAATAAGTTAAAGATTTATTTTTTTAGTTCATTTTATTTTAATAATTCATCAAAATTAAATTATTTTCTCTGTAACTTCTTTATTTATGATGAAATATTTAGTTTGTTTATTATATTTTATAAATTTTATAGCTAGTTAAATAATTTATCGTGATATAGGATAATTACAAACCCTAGATTATAATTTTATTAATTTAATGTCATAATAAATTTTAGTTTCAATGCATAAATTCTTGATATATTCAATTTTATGTTTGTATGTCAAACTATGCATATTATGAATTAAAATATATAATTAGTTTATTTTATAGATGTGTTTATTGCTAATTTAATATATTAGTCTACAATTATTAATATTCTTATTTGAAATATTATCTTATGGTTTTTGTTATAAGTATGATTAAATGCTTATGTTAATAGTTATCAACAAATTTAATCTTATTTAATTTAATTATTATATTTTTAGACCTTCATCCAATAAATGAATTAAATATAATAGGTGTATTTCTAGGTTGTTCAAAATTTAGGGTTGTTAATAATCAAATTTTTAATCCAAAAAAGTAGAAAGTTTTAAACGTACCTAGATTTTTAAGGTTAAAATTAATAATTTAATAATATTTTTTAATTATGAAACTGATTTTAAATTTAAGTAATTAATTTTGAATCATGATACATTCAAGTAAATTGTACATTAGTGGTAATAATAGTTCTTGATCACATATCTATCGTTATTTATTCCAAAAAATTGTGTATTTTATATTTTTATATTATTTTTATCTTTTGTACAATCAATCTAAAATCAATAATTACTAACGTTAATTAATCTACTGATACATTAATAATTAGAAATATAATTATTATCGATCTTCTATAAATTCAATAACCCTTACTTTAATTATATTACAAGTGACACATTTTTCATAAAAATAATATTTAATTTTTAGTGTCAATTTACATGATAGGTTTGTGTTGTGTTTTGGTACATTGGTTGATAAAATAAAAAATTAGACAATTTTATTAAGTAAAATATTCATAATATTAAAAATAATAGGATTTTAAATTTTAAATGAATTAGTTAAATTTTTTAAAATTATGTTATACTCGTGTTTGTATGTTGACTTTTCGTGTACAAAATACAATGTCTATCTTCTTTTTACTTAATATATTTGTTTTCTTTTATATAAAGTTGATTATTACGGATAATTAATTCACACCTATATAGTTAGGTACAGTTTGTATTTAAAAATATTTACACACAACATAAAATTGGTTTTTATAATATGTATGCTAAGTTGAAGGTTGTGATTTTTGGCGAGCAAGGTGGTGTTATTTCTTGTGGTTTTTGGCGTATTTCAGGTATGAATATTTATAACTATTTGTTATCAATTTAAAGGTAACATTTTATCTCAAAATTCTTAAAAAGTGCATGCTTAATATGCAACTTCTTAAATTACAAGTTTAACCCCTAAACTTAATTTTAAAGAAAATCTTATATTTAAAATATAAATGGATTAATATGCACTTTCTAAATAATGAGAAACTGAACTGCATATTTTTAAAATAAAGGAATTAATGCAGTATCTTATACTTGTGGTGCTATTTTCTCTAGTGTTACTCATATATTCATGTTTTCAGTGTCAATTTTGGATTTGTTTAAATAAGCCCAGCCAAATGATAAGAAATTTGGGTATGGTGTAAAAATCTACCGCCGGTCTACGTAATTGCATGTAATAACTGAACCTATTTAATTTTTTTAGTTGTAAATTTTGAATCGTTTTTTAATTCAAATATTCTTTCATTTAAAATTATATGTTAAAGTTCGGTTTTAATGGTGAGAATATATATATATATATATTTATAATTTAATAATTATAAAAAAAATAAAAAAATATATTAATTATATATTTACAAAAACAAATGAAAGCCGCCAGTTCAAAATAGAAACTGTCCCTACACATCTGAAGTGAGTGATCTTGTTAAAGATTGGTATGACAATTGGCTCGTAAACGAGAAAAAAATTACTTTTTTGATATCGGTAAAATTTTGGACAATGCAACTTCTACATTCATTTCTCATCCTTCTAACTCTAAAGAAGATTTTCGACACAAGCATCTAGGCCGTCAAAGTAGGACTTCTGTGACAAAAAGAACTTGAATAACTTCATTTTTTTTAAGTAGTTGTCATTTTCTATCAGGAACACAACCTCGACGTATTTTGGATGCTTGAAGGCCCTATTGACCTGAAATGATTTAGAAAGATTCTTCTTTATCGATGTATATATTACCTATACATAATATACTATTATTTTTAACTTGTAAATTTTTTTGTTAAATTTAATATTTTTAAAACTTTTTAAATTAAAAATATGTTCAAATTTGATTTTTGAAACTCCAAACGAATAAATTTTATCTAATAATGATTCCCCAAATTTATACTCCATAGTTTTGGTTCGAGGTATAATATAATTATTAATTTCAAATAAAACACTTACTTTTCTTGTTTCATCCCGTTAACATTCTTAAATTTAGATTTCATAATAAAAAGTTAACTTATTAGGTTAAATAGTTCAAATATTATGTTCATGTCCTTCTCTTTTAAAAATGTCTAATCTTCGTGTTCATAAGAATGAGCGTGTAGATTCATACATAATAAAAATTGGGAGTGGAAAGTGAATCAAAATTGTTTGATTTTTATCGATTCAAATCTAGCTTAATCAAAATTGAATTTAAATTTTTTTAATTTAAATATAATACAGTATTCAATTTGAATAAAAAAAAATCAAACCAGATCTTATTTTTCAAATAGGATTGGAGTTATAATTTATTTATGAACTTTTATCACGTATAAAAAGTATGTTTTAATGCTTATTAATATAAAAATTTAGTTAAAATTAAAATAATAATTTAATATAATTATAATATATATAATATTTAAATATAATAAATTATAAAATAAAATCTGAATTTATTTATAATTATAATAATAATTTATTCTACATAAGATTCTCATATATTATAAAATATATCAATTTAAGTTTAATTTAAATTTTAAATAGATTATATTATAAAATATGATAATCTAATTATATATGAATTTAATTGATAAAATTAAAATTTTAATTTAAATAAACAAATTAAATTATTTATTCATTCTTAATAACAATTTAATCTTCATGCTCACACAGAACTAAAGGGAGCCCACAACGATACCAATTTTGGAGTTGACTCTAACCATCGTAAGAAACTTGGGATTTTAATGGAGTGGTCAAAATTCTTATTAATTGAACCTATATTTAGTACGTTGAGAAATAAGTAAAAAGTAGAGAGAACGATGAAAAAGTGAAAAAAAAAAGAAAGTATACTGTTATTTTATTAATAAATATTTGAAAATACGAAATTTATTTATAAATAATCTATAACACTAAAACACGGTGATACTATAAACCTAATAGATAAATATGATAATAACATTATTTTAATTTATGATTCTTATCAAAATATATTTTATATTTATTTTTTAATGTAATTTATTTGAGATTTTGTTTGAATATAAATAAAAAAATTTAAATTATTAATAATGAACATATTATAATGAGATTTGGGATCTTAATTTATATAAATTAGATTAAGTTAAACCATTTTAAATTAATTCAATTTGAATTGATATAATTTTAATATAAATAGTAGAATTTAATGAAACTATAAAAATTAAACACTATCATTTATACGTTATCCTAAGAAGTAAGAAGAGTAGAAGTAGAAGAGATAAAAGAAAAAGCAAAGAAAGAAAAAGAGAGGAAGATTGTTTACTGTTACCCGTGAGTTGTGATTTTCAAAGCTTCCGATGATCATCTTATTTTTGTGTCGGTGCTAAGGACACGAGAATACCGTTTTATGTCTGATGATCCATAAACAATTCAATTCCATCTCTGCGTCTCATCATCTCATTCTTTTTATTTGGACCACATATCACATAGCAATTTTCTTTTGAATTTAGTGTGTGTTTATTAATTGGGAAAGAGAAATGAAAAAATAGGAATAAATTCCTCTTTTATGTTTACTTGATAAAAAGCATGTAAGAAAAAAAAAAGTAAATGATTTATAAATTCTTCTACAAATTTATTCTCAATCCCTTGTCATTTATTTTCTTTTTTTTTTTAATACAAATTTTGAAATAATTTTATCACCTAAAAATTTATAATATTCTAGAAATACTCTTAGGGCAATAAAAGGACATAATTACTTAACGTATTTAATATTTTTACTATAAATTTTGGGATAATTTTGTCGTTTAATTTTTTTATAGAGAATGATGATGATTTAAGTAGAATTTAATTTTTAATTAAAATTAAATATATTATTATATTAATTACTTTTTAAAAAATAAAAATAATATATTAATTATAAATTAAGTATAAATAATGGTGTATTTATAAAAATAGTTTTGTAAAGTGTGTTAATTTTCATTTTTTATGTTTACTTTACATTTTAAAGATAATCTGTTTATTAATTATCTTGATTCTTACAAATTATTATTAAACACTATGAAAAAGAATAAATAGATTTATTCAATTACTTCTTATTTCGATTTTGATCATACTTATTACGAATTAGTAAACATAATAAGCATCAATAAATTCTAAAAGTTATTTGTAAGATTCATAATTCATATAAACATTATAAAGATAATTATAGGTATAAAACTCTTTTTTATATTCACATTTTTTTATACAATTTTTATTTTCAACATTTTATTGTCTTTCTTTATCCATGACCCGTTTAATTTTTTATGAGAAAGGCCATTGTTATTTTTTTCTTCCTCAGATATCAAGTCAGTTTTGTAGAGTTGATAACTATTACGAGATTACCTGTAGTTGAAAGGTTAATCTCTATATGGTAGTATATATAAACATAATATTAATATCATTTTTAAATTAAATAATATATGGTTAAGTTTTTGAAATTAAACATCCAATATCAACCTTACAAAATTTACATAGTATTGAAATTTCTATAAATGTAATTTTGTAATTTTCTTATGAATTAAAAGTGAAATTAAATTTTATATGTTACATACAAAGGATACTTAAGACGCGTTTTATTTGCATTATCACAACGCATATTTTTGAACTAAACTTAGTTACAAATAAAAAATTATCTAAATATTAAGAATTTATAATATATTTTAAATAATGTGCCAATTGTGTTCGATGAAACTTTGACATATATGTTTGATATTATTTATGTAATAGGTATGCGAACTAGTGACTTAAGATACCTTGTTCATATTAAGAATAATTCTTGTATATAGGGACCTGATGAACCTGACCGGTGGTCAAGTTCTAAGGATCAAGACTCAAGAATCAAGACCTAATGACTAAGACTTGATGGTTAAGACTTGATGGATAAGACCCGAAGGCCAAGACTTGATGGTTAAGTAAATGAATTTGTACATCATCCTAACAACATGGGTCACATCTTATTATAAGGACTCAAGTAGTATGTATATAACTACCTGTCCATATTTTCTACTTTTTTTAAAAAATCACTAGAATCCTTAACATATAAAATTATCTTCAAACAATTTGCGCCGTTTGTGAGAACTCAAATCTTATTAGTTCATAGTTAGAATTTGAGACCTTCAATCTTATCCCTAGGAGAATTATCTTGTGTTTTAGGAACATTTACTCCATACAAAATTCTCTCCAAACAATTGGCACCATTTGTGGGAACACTTATATGGTGACCTGATCAAGCAACATTTATTTAACGATTAGGCAACACTTATATGGTGACCTGATCAAGCAATATTTATATAACGTTTAGGCAACACTTATATGAGGACCTGATTAGGCAACACTTATATGACGACCTGATTAGGTAGCACTTATATGACAACTTGATCAGGTAGTACTTATATGACAACCTGATCTAGCAATATTTCTATGGCGATCAGGTAGCATTTATTTGATGACCTGATCAGGCAGCACTTATATGGCGACTTGATCAGGCAATTTATATGGCAATCAGAAACACTTATATGACAACCTGAACAAGTAATACTTATATGATGACCTGATCAAGCATCACTTTATATAGGGACCTGATTTTTAGAATTAATAATGAGACTCAAGGAAAAGTTAAAGGTTTACTCCTTTAAAACCTGGATTAATAGTGGGAATATGCTTTATAAAGGCCTATTAACCTCACAAATAGGGGATTTTGTATTAGACAGTTCGCTTGAATAAATCGTTGTCTATTAAAAGCCCACTGAATCAGACTTCCCATTTACAATGACCTAAGTCATATGAGGGTCAGGAAACGAAGTATTATTCCCTTGACTTCTCAAAATCAAAGGAATAAAGGAGTTAATATTTAGTATTATTTATGTAATAGGTATGCGACCCAATGAATTAAGATATCTCACTTATATTAAGGATAATTCATGTATATAACGACCTAATGAACCTAAAAATCAAGACCTGGTGGTTAAGATCTGAGGATTAAGACCTGAGAATCAAGACCTGATGGCTAAGACTTGATGGTTAAAACCTGATGAATAAGACCTATTCAAAGTAAACGGCCTGATACACCGTCCTTGTTTTATGATGAATTTATTTCATTGTTCATATCATGTTTTAAAGTCTTAAGTGTTGATGGTTCAACAGATTTAGTTACATTATCATCATGAGTGTATGTGCCTAAGTGATTTTCATGGTGCTCATCAGTATGTGTGTTTATAGAATTAATAAGCACATATTCTAAAACATCACTAGGGCATATGTTATGAAGCACTTTAATGCATAGCTTATCAGTAACATTAAGCAATCACTAGTATTGTTAGTATACAGAAATTTAGTTGCTTTAAAAACATTAAATGTTACTTGTTCATCTTGTACTCTCATTATAAGCTCACTTTTTGTACATCAAGGAGTGCTCTTTTGGTTTCTAAGAATGGATGATCAAGTATGATAGAAATGTCACTATCCTCCTCTATGTTTAGTATAATAAAATCTTTTGGAAAGATGAATTTAACCACCTTTACTAGCACATCTTTTACCACACCTAGAGGTTTCTTGATTGACCTATCTACCATTTGTAATGTTACTGTAGTGGGTTTGATTCACCAACCCTCAATCTCTTGAAAATCGATAATGTCATAAGGTTAATGCTTACAACCAAGCTGCATAGTGCCTTGTCAAAGTTTATATTCCCAATTATGCAAGAGATGTCACAGTTACTCATATCATTCAATTTTTGTGGTAGTTTTCTAACGAGGATGGAACTACGACCTTCAATCAAGGTTATTCTCTCATTATCTCCAAGCCTTATTATCTTAGATAGGATGTTTCTTATGACTTTGGCATATGAAGGCATCTGTTTAAGTGCATCTACAAATAGTATGCTTATGTGTAGCTTCTTGAAGACATTTAGGAATTTTGAAAACTGTGTGTTTAACTTCTACTTCAGAAGTCTTTAAGGAAATATATCATGAGTTTGTAAAGGATATTATTCTTTGGCTAAATTATTTCTTTTTCAGTACTCTCTTTATCCATTTTCTCCTCCTCATCCTTTTTAGTTTTCTTCTTTTCTTCTAAAGTTCTACCACTTCTCAAGGCTATTGATTTACAATGCTCCTTAGCTCCTCTTTTTGGGTTTACTGCTGTTTTACTTGGAAGGTTACCTTAAGACCTTTAACTTATAGTTTAGGCAAGTTGCCCCATTTCGATCTCCAAATTTATGATAGAAGCCCTATTAATGAACTCTATACGATCCTTTTTTTGTATTTACTAAATAGATAAAGTCTTTCATCATTCCCATTAAAGCATTTATTTTATCCTTACTAGGTGGCTTCTTCTCTTGGGCTTGATATTATTGTGGTTGTTGAAAAACCTAGTTGTGGGCAAGGTTGACGATTGAATTGATTACCATCTTAATTGTTGCTATTGTTCCATGAGAAATTTGGGTGGCTTCTCCATCCTAGGTTGTATGTGTTTAAGTATGAGCTTACTTGGTGGTTTTCATTATTGACATAGTTTACTACTTTAGAAGGTTCCCATATGCCTTGGTAAAGTGAGATCTATTGCAATAATCACACACCACGAATGGGCTTTATACCATATTTACCCTCACATTGCCACCATCTATCTTCTTAGTTAAACCTAACACTATAACATTTGTTTCAACTTATAATGCTACTATACTGTCTACATCTATTGCTCTAACCACTCTCCTTGGGTTTAACCTCTGCATAAACCATGAGAAATTATTGGATGCCATCTCATCAAGTAGTTCAAAAGCTTCATCTTCAATTTTAATCATTAAAGCACCTCTAGCTGCATCGTCAATTATGGTTATTGGTTTCCCCATTAATCCATTATAGAATGTTTGCACTTGCAAACCAAGTAAGAAGACCACAATATAGGCATCTTCTTAACAACTCTTTGTAGCATTCACAAGCTTTATAAATTGATTCCCCTTCAAATTTTTAAAAAGATGTGATGTCATTTCTAAGCTTAAATGTCTTTAAAAATGGGAAGTACTTTGTTAAGAATTTATGAGCCAATGGATCCCATGTAGTGATTGACCTAATAAGTAGTTAGTGTAACCAAGCCTTAGCCTTGTCCCTCAGTGAGAAAGGAAACAAGCAAAGGTAAATTGCATCATCTGATATACCATTCATCTTGAAGGTTTCACATATTTCCAAGAATAAAGCCAAGTGAAGATTTAGGTTATCGTTGACTAACCTTCCAAATTGATTTTCTTATACCATTTGAATGACACCTAGCTTGAGTTTGGAATTGTTAGCATTGATTCTTGGTCTATTGATAGATGATTAGGCTCTATCTACTTATGAGACTACAAAATCCCTTAAAGGTTTGAGGACCACTATAACTCATTGATCCCCTTGTTCTGTCATAACCTTTGATTGATCTTGTGCTAATTGTTCCCTTCTTAAGCGAAGTAAGGTTCTCTCTATTTCTGGATCAAAAAGAATAAAATTTTCACCTATCAATCAAGATATACAATAGAAACACTAAAACAAAAATTAAAAAGGTTCAAACTAGTAAGATAATAACCATTATTGATATCTATTACAAGTACTTAACTCTTCGACAATAGCGCCAAAAACTTGATTGCGCTAACCGCAAGTATATGGATCGTGCGAGTAATATAATATACCTAAGTAAGGATATCAATCCTACGTGGAGTTATAACTTATAATTAAGTGCTAATGCAATTATTACGAATACTATTTGGATAATGGTAAATTATAAAAATTGAAAATAAATGACATTTGATTTTAAATTACAAAACTCAACAACTACGAAGATATATGAGAAAATGATATAGGAATATTTAATCTCCCAATTTTCTAACATGTGAATCACTAAAATTCCCTCTAATATAACTATAAATCAATTACATAACTAATTGAATCTAACCTGGCATGCATTCCTCTCTCAAGTTTACTACACACCATATAATAATTAACCTAAACACATTCTCATGTCAATTAGATTGCATACTACTTATTAAGATCATCAATTATAGACCACACACATAAAAATCATACATCTCTATACTGTTAATGTTAATAGACTTACTAATGTTTCTAAATCTTTATTTTTAGGATTTATAAATTGTTCTCTATACTTCATTAGATTGGAACTATATATTTCTCTTCATCCTTTCTTTTTTCATTATGAGGAATCATTCTATCAGATCTTCTTGGTGATTTTTCCTTTAATCCTCCTAATGGATATCTTTTTAGAATATCTAGTTGTAATATGTTTTCATAACTATTTTATTTATGTTTTGTAAATATTGTATTTTCTCTTCTGAAAGAATTAAAGCTTTCATTATAGTTTTTTGAGTATTTTTTTATGCTTATTAGGGTACCATTATTTTTCTAATTCTATTCCTTGTAATCTACAATTTGATATATTTAAGAGATTTTTACTTTTTAGTTTCTCATCTTTTGTTATTGAACTATTACTCCATGGATAAGATTTTTGATTTCTTTAATTTATTTTTGAACTCTTTAGTTTATTCTTCTTGTTCCCATTCATATTTGCCTACTTTTGTTTCATCATTGTAAATTCTATGCGTGGTATGTTAGTTTTTCTTACTTCATTACTTTTTCTTCATGATATCAAATGTTTTTCTTTAACATCTAGGTTCCATTTTCACATATTTCAAAGTCTTTTAGTATTTTTAGTTTTATTATTTGTCCAATTTTTTGGAAGGTTTTATCTATTTCTATGAATTCATTTTATCCATACATTGAACTATTATTATTATTTGTTAATGAATATCCTACTATTTTGTGCATTGAATGATTTCCTTCTTTTATTAAATCTTCTCTTTCAAATTCATAAGTTAAATTTAAATTTTGGTTTAAGTTTTAATCATTTAAGTTAATAGCAAATCTAAGGTATATTGTAAATTTTAATTCCTAGTATCATAAGTTTTCATGGATCATTCTTAATAAAACATATTTTCTATTTATTATTATATTATCTAAGAGTGTTAATTTTATTTGTATATCTATTAATTCTCTAAAATGTACTTTTATTAATATTTAGACTCCTACTAAATGAATTTATCTAATTTTTTTTTTTTTGAAAATTTTAGATAGTTTATCCATAATAGTTTCTTTGTCAATTAATAACATGTTATATATTCTTTTTACATTTGTAATATTAGTGCTCATTTATTTACTACTTATTCTATAACAAATTATATATTTTCTTGAAAATATTCTTCTTATTTTTTACAATGACGATTTTTTGAATCGATTCATTCTTTAAAATTTAATCTTATTTTTTTTATTTCGTCAAATTTTCTTTTTACTAATTTTCATTTCCTATGAAAATATCTTGAGATATTTTTATTACTTTTGTCATTGTTACGTATAAAAATAATATTTATTTTTGTTAATTTTAATTTTCATTAAATTTCTTATCCATGAAGTAATAGTTTAATAACAAAAAAGTGATAGAGTAAAAAGTAAAAATCTCTCAAAGATATCAAATGATAGATTATAAGGAATAAAATTAGAAAAATAATAGTACTCTAATAAGTATAAAAAATAATCAAAAAGCTACAATAAAACCTTAATTCTTTCAGAAGAGAAAATATAATATTTGCAAAACATAAATAAAATAGTTATGAAAACATATTACAACTAAATATTCTAAAAAGATATCCATTAGGAGGATTAAAAGGAAAATCATCAAGAAGATGTAATGGAATGATTCTTCATAATGAAAAAAAAAAGGAAGAAATATATAATTTTAATCTAATGAAGTATAGAGAACAATTTATAAATCATTATTATTATCATGATGTAGGTGCATTAGGAATTGGTCGGAGGATCTTGAACTTTTTGTTGTAATCGATTGAATCATAATACATTGAGGTTTTATACAAAATATTAAATATTTAATTCTAAAATGACATGTCTTAATTTTTTTTCTTTTATTAAAAATAATTTTTTTATTTTTATTTTTAAGATATAAGAAATATAAAAAAATTAAATATTGATTTAAATAAATTAGATGAAGGGTAGTATAATTATATTAATCATGAAAAAAATATATAAAAGTCTATTAAATTTTCAATTGAGTATTACAAGTTCATTAACTATGAAAAACTTTAAAAAATGTCAAAAATAGAGCACGTGAACATACATGTACATATTTTTTTAAATCAATTATAACTTAAAAAATATATAATAATTGATTTTGAAACATATAACAACTCAAAAAATATGCATATGAGTATTCACGTGTTCTACTTCTAATTATTATTATTTTCATTTTTAGAATTTTAGTATAGTTTATCATTATTAGTGGATCTGTAATACCTACCGAAATGTTAATGAATTTTTGTATATTTTTATCATAGTAAGTCTTATACCCTTCATCCTAGATAATTTTTTATAATAAAATTATTTGGATACATAAGAAAACTAAATAATAAATTAAATATTATTTTATTAAAATAATTATCATTAATTTTATCCGATTGTTATCAAATATCATATAAAATAATTATCAAATAATTTAATAAAATATAATTATACTTAATGTATTCAACATGATACACCAAATAAGGAATGCTTCATTTTAGACTAAATATACTCCTATTTTTATGTAACTTATTACTAATCTGGTTTCATTTTTAACTCTAAAAAATATGTCATTTTGTGCTATATAAAACAAATGTACATGTATTTTTAAATAGGGATAAAATATATTTTTTATGATATAAAAACATTTACGCCAAAAATGAATTTTTCTTTTTATGAAACACTATGAAATTTCATCCATTAGGTAATTATAAAAAATGCTAAGTATACGTAAACAAATCTTAAGAGCAATTTATTAATTTTTGAATTATGTTGGTTCCAACTTTAACAATATAGCTATCACTTTTCAACCAATAGTTTTCTTATAGATCAGATGAAAATATATAATAAATAATTAATAAATAGTTTTTTTTAAAAAACAGTCAAAAAAGACCCCAAGTTTAACCCATACAAGCATGTATCAGGTATAGGTCGGTACAAAACTCCAATCATAAGCTTTCTTTCTATGAATGGCTGAATGCTCAAAAGCAATCCCTCTCTTACCAAGAATTGAGCATGCACAATTCTTAACGTACGCCCATTTCTATGGGTTCCTTATATCCCATATTGGGTGTCCAAAAATTAGGCCGGACTGGTTTAAACTAAAAAAGCAGTTTGGATCGGACCGAATCGAACAATTTTGTAAATGAAACGATCCGGTACGTATTAAGTAAAATCGATTTTAAAATAATTCTGTCCGGTTATTAAAAATTATAAACCGATCGGACCGGAATGGACCGGTTTTATTAAATAAATAATTTTTTTATATAAATCGGTCGCGTAAAGAGGTATATATATTTTTTGTTTTTGAGTTAAGGCATTAAGCCGTTAACCCTAACCCTAGAAATTGCAATTCCTTATTTCCTCTACCGTTCTACGTCCGTTGTTTGGGCTCTGGGTCTGGCCGTCTACGCTTCCACCAGAAACTAGCCACCGTTCCTCGCGTCGCTTCCACCAATAGCTAGTCACATCTCTTCGCGTCGCTTCTACCAACAACTAGCCACCTCTCCTCGTGTCACTTCCACTAGCAACTAGCCACCTCTTCTCGCATCACGTCGTGTCATGACAATCATGGACTAAAATCACGAAATAGGTATGTGGTCTACTGGTAGTAGTTTTTCCCTGAGTTTATTAATCATATCCCATGTTTTTTCCTGAATAAACTGAATGGTAAGTCTGAACTCTGAAATCTGAATGATATGTCATTTTTTTGTTAGTCTGAAGTCTGAACATTTTTTTCATGTATAAAAAGTGTTCTCAAGTTTTTGAGTAAGCTAGATATGGTCATATGGGTGATATTTATGCATTAATTAAAGGAGAACTTCAAGAAATACAACCTATCAAGATATACAGTTTGCCCCTTAAATGGAATTTTATTTATTTGGAGTTATTTTGTTTGATATTTATTTACCAAATTAGTAGATATAATTTTGTTTTGTTAGATTAATCTTACACTCAATATAGTTCCAACTTTAACTTATAGTTTTTTTTAATAAAACGATATTTGTTATAATTCACTTTGTTAATTTGAAATGATTATGTGAGTCACAACATACACTTAGAATTAACTAAAAAATAAGATATAAATAGTATATTAAAAATTGTATTTAGTCCAAGTCTGAGAGTAATTGATCATTGCATATGATCATACACGCGGATTGAAAATGAAAACTTCAACAACAAACCTATCAATATAGTTGCAAATATCAGTGTATTACTCTATGGAATTAATTGGATGAGGGGTACCGTGACAAAGTGATATTTTTAAAGTCCAAACAAGTAGCGTTGAGTGCCAATTATTATATAATATTATCTAACAAGGAATATTTACAGTACATATGTTCATAACCGATGAAACTTGTCAAATTGATTTATAATAGGATTGCATATAGTAAAAATTTATTACTATCAATCATAATTGTCATGACACAATTTCATATCTGAATATAATTAGATATGTTTATCGAATAACGTGTTATCGTATCATTTATAATTATTACAAATTTATAATATATAATATTGTTTCATTATATATACACACATGTTGTAGGTAGTATTTTAGTGACTTGTGTTCAAATTATGGCCATATAAAAATTTGTGCGTGTAGCCTTTTATTTAAAAAGTATATTAACAATCAACCTCAAAAAAATTTACAAAGAGAAATAATGTTAGTTGCAATTATTTTTGCACATATACACAGTGGCCAACATAAGAATACCTTATTTTGTAAATATACACAGTACAAAGCAATAAAATGTTAGATAATGTTTTGTCCTGTTTATATCATAATCTGTCTGTTCTGTTCTAATTAGTTATTTTAGTTTTGCAATGATTTTTGATTAAGTACAAAAGATAATATTTTAATATATTAAGAATATGTATTAATCTATATTCTATATATAGGTGATGATTTACATGAGTTTATTGGACCAAGTCAATTTCTAGACTTTATTATGTCTATGAGTGAAGACATTGAACCTGAAATTCATCCGAATGAAATGGAAAATCTACCATAGAATTTAAATGACTCGTCTTCAAAAAGGGGAATAGAAGTAAGTAATGTTCACCCCGATAAAAGATCTGATATAAAGAAACCAAAAAAATTTAGGTCAGAAATATGGAACCATTTTTCATATATTTTATCCTATGATGTGGAAAATCCTAGAGTTACATGTCATTATTGTAATAAAAGCTATGCTACTCATCCCACAAGGAATGAAACTACTTCAATGATATATCACTTCAAAAATTTATGTAAGAAGATTCCTAAAGAAGTAGATAAAGGATAAAAGATGTTAAATTTTCAAACACAAAAAGGAAAGGGTGATACAAAAACTCATAAATTAGTTCCTGTATCATTTGATGCAAAACGTGCTAGAGTTGCATTGGCAAAAATGATTATTATTGATGAATTATCTTTTAGGTTTATTGAGGGTAAGAGATTTAAAGATTTTATAGCTGAAATTTGTCCTAAGTTTCATGTTTCATCTTGCAAACAATTTCTAGAGATGTGTTTCAACTTTATTTAGATGAGAAAAAAAGTTTGAGGAACTTTTTTATAAGTAAAAAGCAAAGAGTTTGTCTTACTAATGATTGTTGGACTTCAATTCAAAATATTAACTATATTTATCTAACCACTCATTATATTGACAAAGATTGGAAATTACAAAAGAGAATTATAAAACTTTGTCAAGTTGAGAATCATAAAGGTGACACAATTGGGAGAGTGATAGAACAGAGTTTGCGTGATTGAGGTATATGTAAGGTATTCACTATAACACTTGATAATGCTTCCTCAAATGATACTGATGTGTCATACTTGAAAAGGAAGCTAAAAAATTAGAATGATGGACTTGTTATGCGTGGGGAGTTCTTTCATGTGTGATATTGTGCTCAAATTTTGAATTTGATTGTAAGATATGGACTTAAAGATCTTCATAGTACTATTATGAGTATTTGTTGCACTGTGAGATATATTAGATCCTCTCCTTTGAGATTACAAAAGTTTAAAATGTGTTATATTAAGAAAAATATTGATCGTCTACAAGATGGAACTCCACATATCTAATGTTAAAATCTTCTTTAGATTTTCAAAAAGCATTTGATCGTCTTGAAGAAGAGGAAGGAAAAAACTTTATTTCTTACTTTCATGAGGAGCGATCGAATGTTGGGCCTCCAACATTAGATGATTGGAAGAATGCTAGTGTTTTTGTCAAGTTTTTGAAGACTTTTTATGACTCTAATTTAGAATTCAGTGCATCTTTATGTACCGTATCAAATTTATATTTTACAAAATTGCATAACATTCAATCTCAAATACTTACATGGTGTGGTTCCGATGACTTGTTGTTGAAAAATATGGCTACTAGCATGAAAACAAAATTTGAGAAGTATTGGAAAATGTAGATAAGACTAATAAGATATTATATGTTGCATTTGTACTTGATTTAAGGTACAAATTAGAGTATTTGGAATTCTTATTTGAAGAGATTTATGATTTAGAAATTGTTCAAAAATTGAGAGATAATGTCAAAAATACTTTTATGGATATGTTCAAAGCTTACTATATGTTAGTGCATGGAAATGATTTTCAATCTAATGTGACTCGATCACAAGATGTAATAGGAAGGATTCCTTCATTTGAGGAAGCAAAAAAGTTAAAAAAATTTAAATGCTTATAGGAGAAAAATAGTTTGGAGTCGAGAACCGAGGTTGAGAAATATTTGAATACCCCATGTGAAAATGTCATGTTTGATAAGTTTGATATATTGAAATGGTGGAGGGAAAATTCTTTTAGGTTTCCTATCATCTCTCTCATTGCACGTGATGTGTTCGCAATTCAAGTTTCAACTGTTGCATCAGAATCAACTTTTAGTACATGAAAGCGCATTCTTGATCCATTTAGGAGTTCTTTGAATCCTAAAATAGTAGAGACATTAGTATGTAGTCAAAATTGGTTCCGTTCTTCCATTAATAATGACTATGTCCTCTTACGAGAATACAATGATGACCTAGAGATTTATGAAGATGTTGATTTTGTTTGATTGTAGAGTTCATTAAAGACACTACAATGATCATTGATGATTAATAATGGGTAAATCTTAAATATTATTATCTAATGATATATTTTTGTTGATTGTGAGTTTGGATGTTTGTATATGTTTAAGAATTCTGTGTAAATGAGATATTTGGAATTCATTTCTTCATGTCTAATCTTTTTTTTATTTTAGATTTTGATAACATCTTATGTATTTATTTATGTATTTAACAATAATATCTATCTATGTATGATGATAAATGAGCATCACATTTGATTGTATCCTATTAGATTATATCATATTAAACTGAATCATATTTATGTATTATTAAATGTTTAAAACCGTTAACCAAACCGGACCAAACCGTTTGGTTATAAAATTTTGGATAACCAAATGGTCCAGTTTGGTCCGGTTTCAACTATATGAACGGTCCAATTTGGTTAAATATTTTTAGGTAAAACCGGACCGAATCGGACCATGGACACCCCTAGTATTAACCCTTTCTTCAAGATATGTTTTTATGTTCTTCTTGGTCTTCTATATGTTTGCTTCAACCATAGAGTTCTATCAATCAGCCTGTGACTCTGTTGTATTCCGGTGATAAGTTTTTGTGCTTCGGTTCAACTATGAAGGTTTCTTATTGGGTTTTGGTTGTTTCGATATTTTTATGCCTCTTCGCATCTGTGTCTTCTCTATCGACCATTATCGTCAGGCGCAAGTGATTCTTATTATGTTGTTAATATTTTTTCGAATTGGAAGTTGTTTTCTAATGTACGTGGATTTATAGGGTAATTTTGTTATATGTACATGGTTTTATGTTACGTTACCGTACATAATGGAAATTAGCGTGTACATAATTTTGATTTTTGTCAATATCTTGTTTTTTTTTTGTGCTTTCTTTCAACAATTTGTAAATGTAAGTTTAATGCCCTTGCGTTGGAAACTTTGATTCAATTTTTTCCTTCCAAAATTCCACGTTATTTACAATAAGCAGTACCTTCATAATTTTGTCAATTATGGCATAGCTTGAAGCATCATTAATACTTACTTTGTGGAACTCTTGTTTGATGATATCATGTGTTAGAGATTCTATACTTTATAGAGAGAGATTGGAGAGAAGTTAATACAATAGGTGAATGTCTGGATCCTTTTGAGGGATCCATCTATTTATAAAACATTTATGAACACAGGTGTAAGTTATACAATATATACACGTATATACATGTTAGGGGAATATAATTGGTCTAAAGTACAATATGTCAGAGATACAGGTTGAGTTTTATTTGTGTTGTTTTGGAGCTCGTGTTGTGCTGGAGGTTGTGTTAGCACTGAGCTCGATCTGTCCTATGGATCGGACGTCTAGGGTACTTCATTTTCCATCTTGGACTGATGACTTGGCTTGGGTGGTTTACAAGGGTTAGGCTTTGGGTGGGTCCGGATACGAGGTCAGGCTTATGGTCGATCTAGATGTCTAAACATCAAGTCCCCCCACTCTTTCAGCTCGAGTTTCAGTCTGAGGTGGAAGAGTAAACATTGGGCATAAGATACGAACCGTTTGACTCTCATAATAAATCTGTTTTAGTTGATTGAAGAGAGAAATCCAGTACTATATATAAAGGGTGCTTGGGGTGGGACTTTATCATTTTTACCTGCAAAGTTGAGAAATAGTAAAGAAAAATGCTCTTTCATTTCACCTTGAGCTTATAAAATATTTTCAGTTTAGTAGTAAGAATTCAGCTCGCGCTATAATATTCTTTGCTCGGGTTTTTTAGAATTCAAGCATTGAGAACCTAAAGATTTTCTACTTTCTTTTCAGGTCAGTTTTAAAAGGAACATTTTCTTTTATTTTCATCTCGTATCTAGGTAATCTCTTTTCCTCATTTATTACCACCTTTTATTGTTTTGTCTTTATCCTTTTGTAGCTTCTAATAGAATGCAAAGAAAAGAGACATCAACTTCTGCTTCAGGCTCATGGGAGAGTCCCCAGTATTCTAGTACTAGTGGGAACTCGGGCTCTTCTAGTGAAGCGAGTCAGTCTTCATCTCAGTCGTCTACCCCTACTGATGCGCCTTCCGTCATCCGCAAATTGAACAAACGTCTCATCAAGTGCACTTTGTTTGAGGCTGATGGCTTCTCATACATATTGGAGAGAGCTGCCATAAGACCTGCCGTAGTCTTTTTCTTTGCTATGTTGAAAGCAACATTACGGGATAACGTCAATCGAATAACTCCGAGGGCTTGTTTGTCTAAAAGATTTCAATCTTCTTCCTTCATAGCCTCTGGTTTCTTCCCTAAGAGAGGTTGATATAAATTTATTTGATACAGATAATCTTCTATCTGCATTTTCCAAAACCCAAAATCTATGGCATCAAATTTCTCAAATTTCACCTTTCCTTCATCTACGGTCATTGCTTTCACTCAAATCTGACTTCCTCTAGATCATTTCTGACTATTTTTGCAAATCATCATGTATTAGAACACCTCCGTCAACGAATAAATATCGTCGACAAAATTTACTATTCATGTGAATAGTACCTTGCAAGACATTTACAGAAATCACCACCAAAAACTCTGATACCAATTATTGGGAAATTACGTAATTTCCCGATAAGTCAGATTTATGAGAAAGCATAATAGACAAAATAACACACAAATTTGATAACGGAGTTTGGCTAATTTTGCTTACGTTTCCGGACCTGCTGCAGATCTTTTTACACAAAGTGTTTACAACATTCACAACTCACAACCCACAATCCACAACCCAATTACACCCAAGAAAATTACTCTTAATTTTCTCTCATAAAAGTTTTTCTCTCAATTGAAATGAACACTTGTTGTTTAATTCATCACAATTACACATCTATTTATAAGAAAATTCACTCATTGAATTAATGGTTCCTTCAATTGCTACTTAAATTAAGTTTCATGTTAAACTCTATGTTTTGCTCCTTAAATTAAGGAGCTTTATAGCAATCTCCAACACCTCTTATAGAGAAAAATCTAGAAGATGCACATTTAAGGTTCAAAGATGAAGCCATGCAACTATTTGATCAGCAGCATTTTGGCCGGCATCACGCTAAGAAATGAGTTATGCAATTAGATGAAGAAATAGAGAAGGTTTGAATTAGCACCTTTTGTATGAAAGTTGTTCCTTCCTCCACAAATGGCTGAATCTATATAAATTTAAATGCTTCCTTACATGATTTAGTTGACTGATTATGCCATTTGATTTGAAGAACTAGAGGTTAGTTTTAGCATTTTTCCTTCTTGAAATTTTGGTTTCAACCTCTCTGTTTCACTTGTTGGGAAAATCCATAACCTGAAAATCAATTCTCTCTCTAGTTCCTTTATCAGGGGTTTGGTGTCTTTGGGGTATGTAGGCATGAATATTCTTCTTTCCATTATATTAAGCTTAATGGTTTTTCAGAGTTGAACATTTTAGTTGATAGAGTGGAGCATAGGACCCTGGTTAGCAGTTTACAGGGAAACAATTATAGGAGTTTTAAGAGGATTCAAATGATATTTTCAATTTAAGAGGATTAGGTATTCTTTGTCATTATGGAGATGTAATGAACCTAACCATGTGCAGCCAGTGATGAAATCAAATGTTTTTTCCCTTAAGGATGGAAATGAGATGAAAACAGCAGAATTGGGCTAGGGCAAGCATACTAAGCTTACTGTTTCGTACTGCTTAGTGAACCACTTTGCACTTTGAACCTTATATGCATATCACAATCTCGCTTGTCATCCTCACTTCGATGCATTACAATTTCGCTACCTGTTAAGTTCTATTACCAATTGACTTTGGGAATACTGTGCAGGTGTATAGGAATGCCATTATGGTTAATGAGTATCAGTCTTCAAAGATCTGTGAGGCATTATATACCAAATGTGAGGACAGAATGGACCAACTTCAAGTTCTCAGACTTCCATCCATGGCAAAATTCAATGCAGGATTCCTCCAATGCAACCAGAGCTTTGAGCTGGATTGTGTTGGACCTTTAAAAATTAATTATGAGCTCCGCATGATGAAGGTTTGACTATCTTTATAAGGGCTGGCAATTATGTTTGGTTCAACTCTGAAGTTGATCTTTACTGATATGATTGTGGCACTTGGATGCAGAATGAATTGAAACTGAAACTGAAAATGATTTGATTTTTGCTGAAAAGAAAATCCCGTTTCAATTTATCTTCAAATTGAATAGCTACTTTCATACGGAGTCCAATTGTGCAGCTTATTCCAACAAAGCTCGATTCAAATATTTGGGGTTTACCACATGTATATATATTTTTGCAGATGTTGGGCAAGTCGAGATCTCAATTTATTAAAGATTATAATCACAGGCTCTTCAATTGGTTGGTGGCTGTCTCACTTGTCATGGTGGTGGTAGGCAGGTTCATCATACAGTTTATTTTGATCGAAATTGCAGCATGGAAACTTTTCATATTTTTAGAGACATATACACGGATGCTTTGGTAAGCAGAGTCTCTTTACTACAACCCAGCTTGGCATGTGATTGTATCCACCTGGGAAACTATTGTTTATAGCCGTATCATCCTGGATTTGGACAGATAATGAACTGCATTGCCTTCCTTTGCACCTTAATTTGAAGTAAATTAAGTTCCATCTGCTATACTTTAAAGCTGTCGCTAGGGCACCTTAGAATACTGAAAAAGATCAAAAGTGAAGCTCAAAAAGAAAATAGTTCTGTAGCATGCTTTGATTGGTAGTTTGAATTGATGACCAATCTACTACTAATTTGAAACAGATGGGCCATTCCACTTGCTATAATGGCAGCATTCCTTCTAGTTTATTGGCGGTGTTTTAGAAGTAAAAAACATGGGTCAAGATGGCTCTTACCTATGTACTTCAACCACAAAACCGGACTGAACCGACCTAGATCTGACTGAACGCTTGAAGTGTCTGATATATTTTGTTGGAGCATTGGTTTGGGCGAGCATATCTTCATGTTTTTACTGACGGAGATAGCTTGATCTAATTTTGGCTGTTCTTAGACACTTCTATATTGCAGAGTTTCCAAGAGGCGAAAAGAGAGCCAAGCTGATGCTGTAGTGCAGTTGTGACATCAATATATCAAAATGTTTATATTCATTAATTATTTTGAAAGTTAAATTATTTTGCAGTACTCCTCGGTCAATCAACTTTAGGAGTTAGGAACTTATTAGTAGCTTTTTTCTTTTTTCTTTTTTAAACAAAAAGAGAATTAGGAACTTATAACTTTGTATCCACGACGTTATTGCCTGTGTCTAGTAGCCTAAATGGCATAAACAATCTTGTGATAAGATGAAAGTAGTAGGTTCAAATTCTGTTTTGGACAAAAAGTTCTCTTAAAAAAAGAGGAAAGAAGAGAAAATTGGAGGAAGATACACATTAATACTTAAGTGGAAGTCTTGTAGCTCGTTAATTTTGCTGCATGGATTACAACAGATGTATTGTAGAATGACCTATAGAGAATTTGAGATGTAAAAAGAAGCTTATTTCACTTAAGTTTTAACCTGTGATAAATACATATGCAAAACTTAAAAAACATTTGAATTATTATTTATCTTTACAGGTTTATAAAACAAAGTTTTAAAAATAGCCACTTTCATCTAATCCCCGCTATAATACATGCCACTAGGATATATGCGTGAGATACTCATAAATTGTTATCATTATATGTACTATTTTAGAATATATTTAGATAATAAACGTAATTATAAGTCGGTAATAATGTTTACATAATTTAACCATTATTTTAATTTTTTAGCATTTATTTAAAAATATATTTAGTTTTTAAAAATTAAATCTTAACATAATTCTTACTCTATAATATTATTTAAAATATTTATATTAATTTTTATTTTTTAACTAATTTAGTACATATTTTAAAGTAAAATAGAAGATATAAAATAAGAATAAATAAAATTCTATCTAATTATTCTAAGTATTATATGTTTTATTGTTAAAAGTATATTTTTTTATATAATTATATATATATATAAAATATTACTATATGTTTGATTTTAGTTAACTACGCTTTTAATATTACAATAATCATCTTTGTTTCACGTCTTATTAATTATGATTATTTTTGAAAATAAATCTTCATATTTCTATAATTAATCACAATTTTAATTATTTATAATTAAAATATCTATTCTTATGTACCACCCGACTTCTGATTAATAACTTAGAGATATCCTAATTAATATTTTGATATTTCAAATGTTTCATATTATTAAAATATTTCATTTTAGTACCATAATTCAAGTATTGATACTCTTTCTATCATTTTTGAATAGTAACTAATTTTTTTTCTTCTAAAATATCCTTTGGCTTTTTAATAAAAGGTTTTTCTTTTTGAAAATTAAATAGTACTAAAAAATAATTTTTTTACTAGAGGTTGTGTTCAACAATTCCTACTAAAAGTTACAAAAAACTAAAAATTGTTAATTTTTTTCTTTAAAAGATAAACAATATAAATAAGTATTAAAAATCTATAACATTTTAACAATTTTATTTGAACATGATAAAAATATTTTTCATGACTAACTAACATGGTTAAATTAGAAAGGCATATAAATATTATAATTTTTCTTATTATTTTTTTTTACAAAAAGTATCATATAAGATTCATTATTTTTTTAATAAGATATGTCGAAAACTAGTTTTAAAAAAAAATTAAAATCCAATTACGTATAAACAAATCGTAAATGAATCATGTCTATAATGTATAACCTAAATTGATAAAATGATCAATTTACATTAATAATATTATCAAGAAAAAAGTGTTTCTATAAATTAACAATTTTTCTTTTACTTTTTTTTTTTTGTTAATTTTCAAAAAGCAAAAAACAATAATAAAGGACAAAAAAGATATTTAAGGTAAAAAAATTAGTTACTCTTTAAAAAAAAGTATCAATCTTTGAATACAATTATTAAAATAATTTTTTTTAATAACAATGAAAATTTAAGATACAATACATTAATTGCATACTTATAGAATAACAAACGCACTCTATATGGTTACGATTCAAAAGATTAGATAGCATGGATTGTACTACTTTAAAAAAAACAAAAAAATACCTTAGAAACACAATAATTTAGATAAAATAAACACTTAAAATTATTAATTTTTAGATAATATATTAAAAGCATGACATTAAAAATCCATAAATATTATTAATATCTTAATTTTTAAACTTAATGAATCTTTAATATCTTATTTTTCAAACTTAACGTAATTAGATATATTATTTATATTACATTAGAAATCCATTGAGACATTATAATTTCTCCAATAATTTTGATATTTTATTTTACGAACTTAATAAAAATTTATAAATTAATAAATTAAATTGTATGGCACCCCTAAAGCAAATGTTTTTCTTATTTTTCGGACTGATTTTAATCGGGCTTTTAGTTCCACACAAACCCGACACCCATATGAAAATCTGGTTTTCAACCCGATCAAACCTCTAAACCTGAGCGGCAAGAATTAGCCAATTGGATGAAACTTGTAAGTCAAAATAGATCTAAATATAGCGAGAGGGGAGACTGAAGAACTGAGTCAGAGTCTCAGATATAGCGATTAGCATTCAGTGTTCACTCAGCGTCTCAACCCAGCAATGCTTCCTCCTAATGACGAGCAGCAGGTGAGTTTCTCACAATATTTCCTCCGTCTTTCTATGTTTGCCCCAGAAATTTAGGAATCGTGTGACAGAGGGGGAAAGTAAAAAATAATAAATTGTTGTTATTATCTTCTGTGTCAAAACTTCCTTGCTTTGCTTGGTTCTGTTCATTTTCCACAGGGAAAAAAAGATTAATTTATTTCTATGACATAAAAATTTCAAACATGCAACCAAGAAATTTTCCGAAGAATGAATTTATTCAATGTTATGCGTCAAATATGAACTGTATTACATTAAGGAATAAACTAGTAAAAAAATTTGTTTAAAAAAAGAAGGAAAATATTGGGTAAAACTTTAAAATATATATATATGAAAAATAAAACCGGAAAAGCCCCAGTATATATTGGGTTCCACGTACCCTAATTCCACTCTCTCTCTTTTCCACCAACGCCCGCCGCAAGTATTCTTCAACTCTATTGCCGCCGGCCCAATACCGTGAAGTATTGTGCGTGATTGGCTTTTAACTTGTAATAGGTAATCCCTGCCTTATCTTGATTTATTGGTTTCAGTTTTATCTTAGAATTGCCGACCTTGTATATATGATACTGTGATATTGGCTAGTTTAAGTGACCTGATATGATGATTTATGATTTTTTTCAATCTCCAATGCGTTATTCTCAACTTTTCAATATGTTTTAAGGGCCTCATTTTTAATTGCGGCCTAGGGCCTCACAAGCTCTTGAGCTGCCCCTGTTAATGCTTGTTAGAAATTGTTTTAGCAGGCGGTTTTATTTTGCGTCTTGGTGATAAATTGAAATGTGTAAGGACTTAGTCGTTTGATTTGATCCCTCATCTAAAACTGCACTTTGACAATTATTTACGAGGTTTGTATGAGTGTTTATTTCGGGTTCGGTTCGGTTTGTTTAATCGGAAATATTGGACAAAAATTCAAGATTCAATATTCTAATAAAAATGACCAAGTAAATATACAAAAATTTAATGTTTAAAGCCACAATAATAATAATATAGTATTAATTAAATGTGTTAGTAATATTTTCATGTCTTGTGTTCATCTCTATTAGCAAAATGGGTCATCCGGTGTTATGATGCATCAGTTCGGTGAACATTGAACATTGAACAGTATCAAAGTAATTTGCTGATCTGTTGTTAACTCTTCAAAAAGTTAATGACCTTCTTTCTGCAGCTTTCAGCTCATACAAACTCATTACCCATTCAAAATTCTCCAGCAATGATGCAAATTGATCAGAACGAAACCATTACAGTGGTAAAACAGGAAATGCAAATGGGATGGTTTTCACAGGCAGAAAGCGTCGTCTACCGCTCTAAGGTTTCGATTCGAATTTCTGCTTTTGCTCCTTTAATATTTGGCCCTATTTTGTGTGGAGTATTGTCTTTTTGGTGCCTATAAATTTTCTTATGGTGTATAAAGTCATTTTAAATAATTTGACTATTTATTTTATTTTACACATAATGGTGAAACCAAACCAATTATATATGGAATGTTTAAATGACCTTATTCTTGTAGAAACTTCAAGAAGAACTACTCATGATGGGAACGAAAATCAGACAGCACGAGGATAACAGAAAACTTCTAATGACTCAAGAAAACCAATTAGATGAATCTATACTGGAAATGCAAGGTATTCTCTGTGTTTGAATTTTTTCTCTGTAATTTTCATTGCTTCTTCTTCTTCCTCTTCTTGTTGAATGAAAAACAATTTTTATTGTTAATACAAATAATTCCCTCCCATACAAAGAGCGTTGATGGTAAATTCTGACCTACCTACTATAGGTTTACTTTGACTGGTTAAATTTTACTTGCTTCTGCCTCCGTTCTTAGCGGTTTGCCATACAGTTCATGATAAGTTGGAAATTGAACTTTTAATTCAATTAGATCTTTTGATTGATGAGCAGAGGAATCACATAATTTCAACATGTTTACAAGTGTGATATAGTATATACTAAGCATCCTTATCAGCATTTCAATGTTATGGGGTGCTTTTATCTTCTTTTTTGCCCGTAGTTTTTCATCCCTGAGAAGCTTCCTTTCAGTTCTTTTAGGCAAGTATCATTCTTCCAGCACACCTAATTCCTCTTCTTGTTGAATGAAAAACAATTTTTATTGTTAATACAAATAATTCCCTCCCATACAAAGAACGTTGATGGTAAATTCTGACCTACCTACTATAGGTTTACTTTGACTGGTTAAATTTTACTTGCTTCTGCCTCCGTTATTAGCGGTTTGCCATACAGTTCATGATAAGTTGGAAATTGAACTTTTAATTCGATTAGATCTTTTGATTGATGAGCAGAGGAATCACATAATTTCAACATGTTTACAAGTGTGATATAGTATATACTAAGCATCCTTATCAGCATTTCAATGTTATGGGGTGCTTTTATCTTCTTTTTTGCCCGTAGTTTTTCATCCCTGAGAAGCTTCCTTTCAGTTCTTTTAGGCAAGTATCATTCTTCCAGCACACCTAAGATTGAAAACGAAGACAGCTCCCCACTTCTTAGTGAGGAGGAAGTAACTGAGCGAATCTTAGAGCATGAAAAATCTGCTGCAGGCATTTTATGTCAACTTAAAACTCATCATGGTTTCCAGGATGCTAATCTTACATTGACCAAGGATCTTCTGGGTATTGTTGCTACACTTGGAAAAATTAATGATGGCAATCTTAGTAGGTGAGTTAAACTATGCCTTCCTTTCCATTTATTTATTGATTCACTTTTTTTATTTATTTATTTTTACGTTTGGTTTGGTTCCTAACCTATTTAGAACATTACAATTAGTCCTTAACCTTCCAATTCACATGATTTATTCCCTAACATTTCTACATTTGACAAATTTAGTCCTATATTTCAATTTTCGTTAAATTGATTTTATGTCCTTATACTTGACTATGACATGGCTTTTTCAATTCATGTCATCCCCAACCTATACTCAATATAAAATTTGGTCCCTAACCTTTAACAAAATTTTGAAACATTTGGACTAAATTATGTGAATTTGAAGGTTAGAGACTAAATTGTAATATTTTAAATATGCTAGTGACCAAATGTATAAATTTGCTTTTATTTTTCCTACCACCATGCATCTCCAATAGTAACCATGCATCGTTGACCTGAGTATGGTTGCAATAAAAGTGTCCAGATGGTGAACAACCATCTGGACACTTTCAAATCAATAAAAAATGACTTTTTAACCATCTGGACATTGGTGCTCACAAAGAGAGGGGCATCACCATCGTGTAGTTATACATGATTAGCTCTTCACTTATTTAAAAATGCAGGCTTTTGTCGGAATGTTTAGGAGCAGAAACTATGCTAGCAATTGTCTGCAGGAGTTGTGAAGGTGCTAAGGCTCTAGAATTGTACGAAAAAGAAGGCTGCATAAGTAAAAGTTCTGGTCTTCACGGGCTTGGTGCTTCAATGGGGAGGACTTTGAATGGCAGATTTCTTGTCATTTGTCTGGAAAATTTAAGGCATGGGTCTTGTAGACTTCTTTTGCGCATGAAATCCTCACTTGTTTTGTACACTAATAAACTTGTCTTGGTTATATGCACTAGCATTAGTTGTCTTTATAAATAAAATGCACTATCAAGAGTCACTTTTTTTAACCTTCCACAGACCATATGCTGGTGACTTTGATCCTGCTGATCCTCAAAGGAAACTTCCTCTTATGAAACCAAGATTATCCAATGGAGAGTGTCCACCTGGCTATCTAGGCTTTGCTGTAAATATGATCAATGTAGACAAGAAAAATCTATCTTGTGTCACAGCCAATGGGCATGGTCTCAGAGAAACACTTTTCTATAATCTGTTCACTCGTTTGCAAGTATATCAAACAAGAGCAGATATGATTCGAGCTCTGCCATGTATAACTGACGGGGCTGTTTCATTAGATGGAGGAATAGTTAAGACTACTGGCATGTTTTCCCTGGGAAACAGGTTTCCATATTTTGCTGATTTCCCCCCAACCCCTTTTTTTGTTACTCTCTTAGAGTCTATTTGCTTGTTTTAACTGTTAGGAATAGTCTTTTTGAACCTATTTCATTTTAGGGAAGACGTAGGTGTAATATTCCCAAAATTCATGTCATCAAGTCTACCTGAAAGCTACACTGAAACTGAGAAGCAAATCAAGGAGTTGAAATGGAAAAGGGAAAAAGTATTGGAAGATGGCAAGCGTGAACAGGCACTAATGGATAAAGAAAATTTAAATTTTCTCAGAAAAAAGGAAGAGTTTCTCAAGTTCCAGGCTGAAATTTCATCACATGCATCTCAGGTATTGTAATTTTTGTTTAGTTCTTATGAATAATGATGGTATTATGAGGAATAAACTTTTTATTTTAATTTATACAAATGAAAGGTTCATAAAAATAAAATTATATTTCATTTGAGAAAAAAAAAAGATGCCTGGTTTTTATGTACCTCATTTAATGGCTTGTCGTTTAACTTTATATTTGGATACTTTTCCCCTAAATTACTTATTTGCTTGTAAATCTAATTTGGGTTGTATACATTTATCTAAATGATGTCGGTGTGAAGGTTCATGATGTTGATTTTTTTTTCTTCTTCCGGAATGGTTCATTATTTGTTCCTGCAATATATATTGTTTATCATAGGAAATACATAAATACACCTAGTTATAATAACTATCTATAAATTTTGATGCAGTTTCAGCAAATACCGTCAGCACATAACTTAACAAGCCCTAGATGACACATTCCAGTGGTCAGGAAGCACTTCAGTTATTGTATTGAGGCAGCAGTAGAGAGAATACAATGAATGTGAGATACAGACAGTAAGTGCATCAGTTGTAACTGTAAGCATGCAACTAATAGTTTGAAATGGTTGGGCAATTAGGAATGATAAGTTCGAGGATGCTTCTAAGGACGATGGAGTTGGCAAAATTAAGAGAGGTAGGCTAGGTTTTATGCCATTACTTATGGAACAGATGTGAATGATCTCATGCCCTGTAGAACCAGGTTTTTTCTTTCTAGGTTGAAACATGAATCTACCGTAGGTGGCTACTAATTCTGAAGATACATTGATAGTTTGATACTTCACTGACTTTGCAACCCATTCTCTGTATTTAAATACATTTTTACTCTGTTACATCCAACTAGATTTTAACGACATCTAGAGGAGATACAATCATACAACATGCAAAAGAGGTGGTCAACATGGTCGAATATCTGTGAGGTTTCTCAAAGATGAGATATTAACATAAAGAGTATTTTGCATGGCTATCATTGACAAACGGGATTCATTGAATGCGAAGGGTTTCTACGGTTGAGCAGTTTAAGTTTTTCCAAACTTTAGACTCTCCTACACAGGTCTTCAAACTAAAAAAAAAAAGTTTTTTTCTTTTAGATAAAACAGTATTTTATTGTACTATTAATTATGTGTTGTCTATTTTATAGGAGAGATGGCAATAAATATATTTTAAAAATTGAGATTATACTATTCATACATTCTTGAATTCTAGATTTTTTACACATTCAAGTTTATCATATGATATTGAGTTACAAATTGGTTAACATTTTAATATTCTTGAAATTTTGATAAGACACTGTAAATTGAAAATATATGCATTAAGATACCAAAAATTAGGTAATATGAATTCGTTACATGATAATTTTGGATCAAAATGTTAAAAAGTATTTCTATATGGGAATCTAATTATAATACCTGATCACACTACATAATTTTGACATGCAATCATGTATGTCGAATTTTTTTTTGTTTTTGTTTTCTGAGTTGTGATATATGCGCATATATCGCGTACAAGGTAAACATTTTATCTTGTTAATTATTAATTACGCACGAAGTTGCACCCTAAATTGTAATACATGTGATAAGCTTTTCCTCTTGTCATTTATTTGTTGAATGCCTACTTTACGTTTGATGCGCTCTCCCTCACACATCACACCAGCAAAAATTTGGTGGAAAAAAAAACCTTGTTGGGTTTCAATCGCCCTTCTGTTTCTTTCCCTTTTCATTTTATATCTGCTGGGGTACACAATAGAATAGAAGCCTTCATTCAATAATAGGAACGAAGTAAACCAATGGCTGGAAAAGCCGCAAAATCAATGGCAAATGCAGTCGGGGAATACCAATATCCATGGCGTGAGAAATTGACGAAATACAAAGACGAGTTATCCAAAGGGGTGTTGGGTTACTGGCACTTGGGTGCGTGGAAGCCACTCGGAATCAGTGCGCGTAGTCGAGCTAGGCTTTGCAAGGAAGTTCTTTTGGCTGGTGAGGATTGGCCGTACGATCCGGAAAGGAAAGACATGAGGACGAAGAGAAAAAGACATAAACATGATAGGATTGCGGCTGAGAAATGTGAAAACACCTCTAGGTTGATGGAGAAGATGCCTGAGATGTTGCTTGACTTTAAGAAGCGCAAGTGGGAGAAGAAGATGAAGGAAGAAGATAAAACCAAGCCCTAATTAATCAAATCCCATTCAATTTGACTTGTATGTGAAATTTGATTTCGTTTTTCATCCCAACTTGTTTATTGAACTTTATTATGCTCCAATTCTGTTTTTATATTTTTTTGGCAATTACTGTTTGGATGAGTTATAATTTGAGATATTAAACTTGTATACCAGTTATTGATTATTCATGTGAATAATGCTGAGAAAAATGTGAAATTTGTTTCAGAAGGCTTAATGCCGAAAAAAATATGTGAAATTGGTTTCAAAAGACGTTTTTCCTTTATAATTTCTTAGGTTCAAAGCTACTTTGAATTACCATTAACAAATGTAAATCAGATCACTAGTTTTTCGTAACCAACCAGTGGAGGAATAATTGACACATAGAATTGAGCATGTATTGTATGTTGGTTATGGAGAACATAATGTTACACTTTCTTACTTGGGATGTTTCAGGTTTAAGAGGCAGAGGGATGTCTAGCATTTTTCTTCTTTCAGTGATACATTGTTGTTATCTAATGTTCTTTTCTCAATTTTGAAACAGCCACTAAAAACACTTTATTTATACCTATAAACCTCCAAAATAGTTGTCACCACCCTTGGTCCTGCTTCTAGCTTGAGCCTATGGCATCATTCGTTGTTGGTAATGGTAGAATCAGGATTCAGGATTGCTATGTTTTTGGCAGCATGTAGTAGCCAGTACAGAAGCATCCCTTTCTCTTTTTACATTCAAAACATGTTTGTTGTAAAAGCATTTGATATTCGTCCTTTTTTTGCAGTCTAACAATGGAATTTGGATAGTAGGCGAGCATGCACCTGGTTTTTTAGGCTTATATGTTTCATTTACTGAAGATTGTTTCTTATTTAAATGATCTTTTGTTTGATTTTCTTCGAGGCAATGAGATGGCTCAGGACACGACTCCGTTGTCTTAAGTGATCAAAGCTCTTAAGAGTTTGGTTAGAATGTCCAAGTGGAATTTATTACTTACTAGAGCTATAATAAATAAAATGATACTTTGGTTCTTTTCTTGCGTTAAAAGAAAGCTATTAAAACATTGGAAGTTCTTTAGACCAAGTTAATGCAGGTAACTGAGGACTGCACATGCCTTCAAGCTACACTCCTGGCAGAAGTTGTTCCATGGAGCCTCCCTCCCCTGTTCTTTAGAGGTGAACAATGCTATCCAAGAATGATTATGCTTAATTTTACTTCTGATAATTATCCCCCAAAAAAAATTTACTTATAATACAGCAGATAGAATAGGGATATATATTTACTGAAAATTCATGGATTCACGAATTAGGGCTAATTTCATTCCTTATATATGGTATATTATTTTTCCGTTGAGATGCTTTTGTGCATTTTGGGGGGAAAATGCTCATGGTCGCTTTGCTCTCCTGCCCAAGGAAAAATAGATTTATTCTTTGACATATTTTTAAGCATGTGATAAGCAACATTGTCCCCAATCTTAAAAGCACACAATAGGGGAAAATATACATTAATCCAAATCTCCAAAGACACGATGAGTGCAAGCAATGACTCCTGAGTTTTTTAAATCATCTAGTGTTATTTTTCTTCTTCTTCCTGCCTACAAAACTTTGGAAAAAAGCTTTGGAAATTATCTTATATAACACTATTAAAACGTATAACAATAAAAATAACAACTAATAAAATTAAACTAGATTTAACTAGTCTGAATTTAGTTTGAACAATGTATCAATGTTCAATGTAAAATGTTTGGGATGAATTTTTTTTACAGTAAAAATATAAAAGCTGAACAATAGAGAGATTATTGTTTTTTGTGTTATTAACGTTGTTTTACAAAAGTATAATACTCAAATTCACCGATATAGTGTCACGTGTATTCTGTCGGGTACTAAATAATTATAAGATTAGTGTAAATTTTGTAAATTTAGCCTGCCCTGTTCGGAGGTTCAATTGACTTGGCTTTAACCGACATGAATCAATGCCCGACTAAGCTCTAAGAAGTCTGACTTAACTTGAATTATTTAGGGTCACATATTTCTATTATGTTGGATTTGAATTACGAGTTAAATTTAAATTTTATGAAATATATGTATATTTAAAATTTTGATGGCATTGTTTTACGAATTATTACATAATTTAAACTCGAATATTGAATTAAGTAAATTTAAAGTTTAAAAAATCATATTTGAACGTACCTTAATGATTTTAGGATTGGGTTTTAGGTTTTGATTTAATTTAAAGAAACAAGGTCTGGTCTGGACTGATTCAAAAATATATATAGTTCTATAAGGTCCAATTTGAACCGAAAGTTTCTAACTTATTAACTTGGCCCGCGTGAATACTCATCTATATAAATAGCCTTTTTCTTACTTCCTACCATGTGATATTATTATAATATAAGTTTATATGGGGTTAGATTATTAAATTTAAAAATTAAATAATTGTTATTGCTGTTTGTTTATTAGCAGTAGACTACAATTTTAGAAACAAAACTAAGGATTAAGTGCCTAGGAATAATTTATTTTTGTAGATAAAATTTTATTTTTAATATCTTTTTAGACGCTAAATATATGTTTTTTTATGATATGATAAATATTTATTTAATTTATTTTTATAAATATTTTAAAATTATAATTTTTAAAATGTGTCAAAAATATTTTTTTATAAACGTAAAAATATGTTTTTGAATCGGTGAAAAATAAAATCAATTTAGTAAGTGGATCTTATAATAATATGTATTGACATTTGCCATAAATTAGATGCAGTTTAGCAGTGCCATAAATGAAATTGAAGGAGATAGACTCAATTCCAAACAGCAGCAAAATTGGGCAAATCAACACCTATACAGGTCAATATTTAAAAAATAAGGACATAAAATAATAATAATAATAATAAACGTGCAAAACACTTGTTATAGTAAGAAAAAAAAGCAAACAATACTTTCGTAAAATAATTGAAAATTTATAAATATTTAATAAGAATTAGTTTTGAGCCTATGATATGCAATGGTCAGTGCATAAATATAGAATTATATTAATAAAATTATTTAAATTAATACATATTTTATTAAATAATATATTTATTTTTTATCTCATATTTTGTGTTAATATTTAATTTAAAATAGTGATATTGTTTCTAAAAAAACATAAACATTAATGTTATGTTATTTAAATTTGATAACTATATAGTAGTATTGATTCTCGGTAATAATTCATATTATTTTACAATTTTTATTTTAAAAAGTTTTTAAATATTATTTTTTTAAAATTTGATAAATAGAGATATTTTAGTATTTGAAAAAAATAGAGAAAATAATCAATGAACAGTATAAAATTAATAAAAAATAAAAAATAAGATATAAATACATGTTAATATTTATTTATGCGTTAACAAATAGATAGAAACTAGAAAAGTGAAAAATAATCAAAACGGTATACAATAAAACTAACAAAACAATTATTTATAAAAAAATGTTTATTTTAAAGACATTTTAGTATTTATTTGTGCTTAATAAATTATAAAATAATAGAACAGGAGAACAATTAATTTACTGTTCATTGGTTATTCTTGTTTTTTGTTTATAATTATTAAAAATTTACTTATTTTAAAAATATATATATATTTATTTGTGTAATAAATAAAAAATAATAGCAACACAATATAGCAAGAGAATGTACTATTCATTAGTTATTTTTTTATTTATATTAATAGTTAATTATAAAAAATGTATTTATTTTAATGATATTTTGATATTTATTTATATATATAAATAAATAAATATATTTTAAGAAAATTTTAATATTTATTTAAGTATATAAATAAATAGTGTATATATTTAAAAATATTTTGGTATTTATTTGTACGTGAAAAAAAAGTAATGGAGCAAAAGAATGAGAGAATAATCAATGTACTATTTATTAGTTATTTACTTTTTATATATATATAATAATAAATAATTATAAAAAATATATTTATTTTAAAAATATTTTGGTATTTATTTACATGTAAAAAATAAATAATGAAATAATTGAACAGGAGAATAACCAATGTATTATTGATTAATTATTCTCGTTTTTCATATATAATAATTGATGATTATAAAAAAAATGTATTTATTTTAGAGATATTTTGATATTTATTTATATGTATAAATAAAAAATGTATTAATTTTAATGATATTTTGGTATTTATTTGTGTATAAAAAAAGTAATAAAAAGATAAAATTTGAGAATAATCAATGTAGATAGACCTATTTTATCATTTGAATCAAAGTTTGTGTTATATTTGTATGATTTTTGATTTTAATGTTCTTTTAATATATAGAAGAAGTAAAAAGAACGAAAAAAAGAAGGATAAGGACCGGACCTTTTAATATATGACTTTGTAATATATTTCAAATATCAATTATAATTAAAAATGGCAACAATTGTTTTTGTTAAGCATCATTCTTACAGTAAAATGCAGGGGCATTTATATTTTTAAAAATTTAATAAAAGTTTAATTTATTCCATTAACTTTTTATAATAAAAAAATTGAAAATGTAAGTGTATTAAAAAAAATTAAGTTTTAAAATATTTTAAAAACTTACTATTTCTCTGAATTTTGATAAAAAATTTAGTTAAAATTATACCAAAAAAATCTCTACTCTTTTTTTCTATTTATCTTAAAAATTATTTTTGAATATTTATTATTATTATTTCCTTTTAACATTTTTTATATATCTTTACCATTGGTTCAACTATTATTAATATAAATTCATAAAAATTAATGAATTAAAATCATCATAATTCACATCACAATTAAAATTTACCTGAATTTGTTTAAAGTTTATAACTTTTTAAAAATTTAATAAAATCTTAATTAAATACACCCTGTGTGAACTAAAATTTCATTATATAAACTTACTCTCCAACAAGTGATTAAAGAAAATATACGTTAGCTTCAATTTCTATAATGATTTGATAAAGTAAAATTTTATAATTAAGTTACTATAAAACAATATTTTATTCTCCAGTAACATAGTAATTAAGAAATATTTATTATATTTAACTTAAAAGTTATAACATAAAATTTAAATTATTTTATAATGCAACATATGTATTAATTGGTACAGTGTTCGATCATTATCTATAGTTAATCAATTTTATCTAAAAATTAGGTTGAAATTAACTTGTAATTTAGTTAGTATGATTCTCCGTTCCTATCACATTAGATAAAAGTTTGAATCTCATCCATACAAATTGTACTTATTTAATAACAAAAATAAATTTTAGTACCTATTTTTAAAAAATATATATTGATTAAGGAAAGAATATAATAAACCTTATCTAATATAAAGGACTATTTGTTATAGAAAAACTTTTTATAATTATAAAAATATCATTAAAAAATTAATTATATTTATATCTTTTAGAAAAAAAAAATAGTTCAATAATTAAAAAAAATATTGTTTGAACAATAAACATATTAATGAAAATCTTAATTACAACATTCTTCTTTAAACTTTAAATAGTTTAATACTTAGTTTTCTAAAAAATTTGAACATACCATTTAGTGTTCATTTTAAATTTTGTTTTTTATATATTTTTAGTTTTAAATATTATGATCTAATACTCAAATATTAAAAATCTTAAATATATTATAGCTTGAAAAATAATATAATAATAATGATATACTATATACTATATACTATATAAAGGACAAACTTGTATTAAATCAAAAACTTAGAAATTTTCCTAAACGATACCAAAAAAATAATTTATAATTTAAAATAAATACATGTGTTAAAAATTAAAAATATTTATTTATAAATTTCAAGCAAACAAATACATGTATAATTTTTAGAGGTATACAATGAACTTGATATAAAGAAATAAATAAAATTAAAGATAAATAACGTTATAGGTTTATATTTATTATAAAAATGATACTTAGATTCTATACTTATTTTTTATAATAATTTATTGTTATTAAAAAATGATCATGATAAAATAATTTTTTTCAATCACCTAATTGTCAACTATAAAAAGGAAAAAAACAATATTACATATAAGAATTTTATAAACAATAATATAGAGTAATTTTATTTTAAAACTCTGTTAGAAATATTGTTAGTTTTAATCAGACTTTTCCAAGAAAGAAAAACAAAACAAGAATTATACATATGAAAATGTTTTTATATTATAGTGTATTTAAATTTTACTAATGTTTGTAACTTAATAAAGATAAAATTAATATTCATATAAATAAATAAAAACAAATAATGGGCTTGATGTTTTATATTTAACATTAATAAAAGTTAAATAAAAATAAAATAAATATTCAAAGGAAAAATAAATACATAATGAAAATCTACCTCACTTTAACATATAAGGTTATATTACAATTATAAGAATTTTTTGTAACAAAATTATGATAACTTAAACTTTTCATTTTTATAAATATTTAGTTAATTTTATTCTCATAAAAATAATTTTAAAAAATTATTGAGAAGAACTAAATAAGGGTGTCAATTTGTACATATCCATATTCGTATTTTTTAACCCAAATTTACATATATTTTAAAAATTATAAAAAAATAAATTATTTTTATTCAATTTATTTATTTATAATAGTAAAAAATTCAATATTTTTAAGTAAAAATTAATAGTTAATTTAATTAAAAATAACTTATGTTAGACATATTTGATTTGTATTTTGAATTATAGTATTAATTGACATCTCTAGAAATAAATATACATATTTTTTTCCTTCATGTGATGATACATATATAGATTTTGAAACTCTAATCAATGAAAATTATGAAATTTATTGGTTTTAAAGAATGACAATAACATAGATAACAAAGCTATTAACATTTGTTTACAGTGATTGTGATTGTATGTGTCTCATATTTATTCTAAAATTTGTATTTATTTTTATAACATTTTTATTATTACTACTAAAAAGGGATTTCACAATAATAAATAAGCATTTTTTTTTACTTTTTATTAATTTTTTAGTTATATTTTATTCAAATTAAAACAATATATGATCAATTTTTAATATTGATAAAATTAAATTATTTAAAAAATTAATATATAACTTAAATATTATTTTTATAATAAATAAAAAAAAATTTGCTTTTTGTTTTTTTTCACTTTTTTATTACTCGATAAATAAATAATTTAAGTATGTTAATTCATTAAACCTTTATTTTTAAATATAATTAAAAAATATAAAATAATTTTAATTATCACATATATATAAAAATCAACGATTATATTGAAATGAAATTGAGAATTATAATACTTACGTTAATTTATAATCAATAAATTAAAATTAAATATAATTACATAATTATTTATAAGTGGTTTGTATATTATTATAATCAAAATTTATTATTTTTCACGTATTCACCTCAATAATAAAATATAAAGGAATTATACATGTAATATGAGAAAAAAATAACATTTTATTACTAAAAATTATATTATTGGTTAATTTTCACTTTAATTTATTTATGTAAATTATAACAATAAATTAAAATAATTATATAATTAATAGGTTAATAAAATATTTAAATTATTAAAAAAATATTAAATAAAATAAAATAAAATATTAAAAATAATAAATATTATAGTGTCTGAAAAAGTACTATGCAAAGAAAATGCATATAAGGAGGAACAAAATTAAAATAAAAATACAACGTGTAAAACATAGAAAAACTTATAAAAGGTAATAACATTCTTCTAAATATTAGAAAATTTAAAAAATAAATAAAAGAATTAATTTTATTTACTACGAAAACATCACATTTAAAATAATGTAAAATATAGTTATCATCAATAGGAACTATTTTTTTATTTGCAAAGATGAAGTTAATAGATTTCTTTAATATTTATTTTTAATAAATTATGCATTTGAGAGGCCAAAACACAAAGGAAAGAAAAAGACATCAGGTAGATAAGAGAAGAAAAAGGCTTTAAAAAGTATAAATAATCATAGATAAGGTCACAAAATATATGTTTTAATTTTTTTATATTTATGGTATAAAATAATAGCAATATGTTTAATTAAATAAAAAAAAATTAGAAAAATTATACAAAATAAAAAATAATATACATTCAAATACGAATAGTAATAAAAATAATATAAGATACAATAAGATAATATATATAATTAATTATTATTAAATATTTTATCACTATTGTATCATTATTAATACCTATTAATATTATGGTACAAACAATAATTTATAAAGATAATTCTCAAATATATAAAATATTTATTTATTTTTAATATTAATATTATTATAATATCAATTTACATTATATCACTACTTTTTCAAATTATATTGTATTTAATATCTATCAAAAATTAAAATATAAAATTACATTCGTCTTCCAAATGCAACTTGGAGGATCGGGTTAGAGCGTATTGTACTCATAGTAACCCAAAATACAAGCTATCATTATCATCCTAACTTGTCATTAATATGGAGTATTTCGAATAGTTTCCAGCCCTAGACCCGTCTAAGCGAACCTAACTCACCGATTCCATTTCAAAGTAGCGTTTTCACTTGTCCCGGAGTAAACTCCAAAATGGACACACACTCTTCTCACCTCACAGCTCCGAATCGTTCACGGAGCTCCCAGTCTCCATCCGCATCTCATTCTTCCGCTACATCGTCCATCCACAAGCGAAAGGTGGCGTCTGATGACCACGCGCCTCCATTTCCTCCATCCTCCTTTTCCGCCGACACTCGAGACGGCGCTCTTACCTCCAATGACGACCTCGAGAGTATTTCCGCTCGAGGAGGAGGTGCCGATTCCGATTCTGATGACGAATCGGAGGAAGCCGCCGTCGATGACGATGAAGACTTTGACAACGACTCCTCCATGCGCACCTTCACTGCTGTTCGTCTCGAGAACAGCGGAGGTGCGGCTCCATCTTCAGCTCGAAACTCGAAGATGAAGACGGAGAGTATTTCAACTGTGAAGATGGAGAATTCGGAAGGTGGAAACAAGGACGTCGGTGGAGCTGGAAGCACAGGTGCTGTGGGACATGCGTCGAATACTGGTTCGGTGCCGGGGATAGTTGTGAAGGAGGATACTAGCAAAATATTTACAGAAAATATACAGACCAGTGGAGCTTATAGTGCTAGAGAAGAGAATTTGAAGCGAGAGGTATGCTATAGCTGCTTCAATAGCTTTTAATTTTGTTTGTGAAATTTTTCTCATTTTCTGATTTTTTTTCTGGCAATTCCCTTAATTATACTTCGGATTAAAATTTATATAGGAAGAAGCAGGAAGACTGAAGTTTGTCTGCGTTTCAAATGATGGTACTGATGAGCATATGGTTTGGTATTTATTTCTCTTTTTTTTTGGGAAATTCCGTATTGATTTAGTTGTATTTTATGTCATATGTAATTTCCTTTTAATTCAATGAGCTAGGAAGAGGGCTTTTGTGTTTGATAAATTTGGTCATTTGTTTTTGTTTTAGTATCGAGAATTGTGGGTACTAAAGTGTGCATTTTATTCCTGGTTTTCTTAGGCTGATCGGGCTTAAGAATATTTTTGGCAGGCAACTCCCCAATATGCCAAAGGAGTATATTGTTCGTCTTGTTATGGATAGGTAATATGATCAAATCTTTCTACGTTTTGTGAAGCACCGCATAGTTGTCATCTTGGATGTGCAGGCTTGTGATGTTAGGGTAATCTGAACGGGTAATGGAAAGTCTTTAAGTGACTAGAGAGAGAAGGGAGGAAAGATCTAACTTTACTGATTAGAAGCAAACCGGTATCTCTTATCCAATAATGAAGTGCTTAGGAGAAGTATGAGGTTGGTTGTATGTGTTGAGTTGTTTGGTCGGTTTCATTTTGATCATAATTTAATATATATTCCATTGTGAGTGTAAATAATCCAGCTAATTGAGTTTCTTCTCATCTTTAAAGAAAGGATGCGTGAAGCTGAAAATACTTTTCTGCCTCATGAGTCATTATATGTCTGTGTATGTGCTGAACAATCACTTTTCATAGAGTTGTGTGAAGTCATGTGATGTGAATAAGGTTAGGGACTCATAGGGATTTTCTGCTTCCTAGCGAAAAAGTCAGAATCACAGACGAAAATAAAGTGGTGATTTACTCGGATGTCCTTCAACATATCCATCAACACAATGCATGCAAAACAATCTCAAGTGTATCTAATATTGTGTATGCCCTTTTATGTGCTTAGATCCATGTTTATTTGACAATAAAGGAAAAGAATTTTGAAGTATATCTTTTTGGCCATTTCACCAGTAGTAGAACTCTTTCCTCCCACTCTCTCATGGGAATACTATGGAATGCTATATTTTCTTCACTCATTTCTATTATTGTTATATTATTTTTTCCTTTCATTTTTCTTCATCTAGTACCCGATAAATTTTATTTTTCAATTTTGCTCCATCTTGAGAACAATAAAAATGTTTCTAATATTAGCCTCTTTGTTTCCATTGGTTAAACATAGTAATGGTAATAATATTTTCATTCAATTCAATTCTTGTTGTTGTATAGTTCCTTTTACTTTGCTATTCAGTAAATCGAACATCACATTACCCTACTGTCCCTTCTGTCATCTGGTTTGTTATTTTTGTTTACTTGCTTTCTACATTTTATACAGAAATCATAAATCGGTCATGGTTATCAGACGCAATCATGTTGTTGGTGGCATAACCTATCGCCCATATCTCAGGTACAGTTTCATCATGTTGTGCCTTCGAAATACCAATTTACTAGTAACTTAGCACATAGATTAAGTTTCCATGAGTATTTATAGAAATGGTTTATTCATTTGTTGTTTTTAGCATTTTGTTTATTCAAAATCAGTGATGGTTATTGAATTATTGACTTAAATGCAGTGGCATTCATAATAGTGATTTTGATTTGCATTATAAGGCCATTCCCAGACTTTTAAGTAATAGATTAATGTATTTAAAGTTCTTATGATTCTTAATTACGCTTGTTTTGGTGCAAATTCCAGCCAAAAATTTGGTGAGATAGCTTTTTGTGCAATCACTGCTGATGAACAAGTAAAAGGATATGGCACCAGATTGATGAATCATCTGAAACAGCATGCACGAGATGTTGATGGGCTTACTCATTTTCTTACATATGCTGACAATAATGCTGTTGGTTATTTCATTAAACAGGTATTCTAATCTATTATGGTGTACTCTTTCTTTCTTTTCTTTTTTTGGGTGGGGGGGAGGATTCAGCCTTGTGAGGTCCTTATCCTTGGTCTTGAGCTTTTGGAAAATGAAAGTTATCCCGACTGTTTCTGTCAATACTTTTGCCCAAGCCTATTTATATCGGGTTACTTGGTTTGGCTAACATATTAAGTACTACTGTAGGGTTTTACAAAAGAGATTCACTTGGACAAAGAACGATGGCACGGGTACGTTTATACACAACTCTTCTAGTATTAAGACTGTTGAAGTTTAGGCTGTTGTCATCATTTCATGATTACTATAGGTATATCAAAGATTATGATGGGGGCATTCTCATGGAATGCAAAATTGATCCAAAGTTTCCATATACTGATATATCAACTATGATACGCCGACAGAGGCAGGTGAGAGTCATGGTTATTTCAGTTCCTAGTTTGAAACTATAAGTCATGGTTTCCAGTGTAAGGCTTATTTTTGAAGAATATATGATACTGCTTCTTCAAAAATGAAAAATAAAGAACTCAAAATTATCAGTTTCTTTATGCTAGGGAGAGAGACCACTGCATATAAAAAGAACCCAAAAAGTTCAGTTTCTTTATACTACTACCTTATGCATGTAGGTTATCTTAAGCACTTGTCCTTTTAAGGAATCTTGATTCGTATTTAATAATATAGATGTTTATGCAAACCATTCCTTATTATGATCACAAATGAATGTACATTTGGCGGTTGTTTTCGTCTTGGTTGGTAGGCAATTGATGAAAAGATAAGAGAGCTCTCCAACTGCCACATTGTTTATCCTGGAATTGATTTCCAAAAGGTAAAGAACGTTCATCTCTAGAAGCTAGTATATGTTTCGACCAATTTATACAGTTTGTTAGATGCTTTCTGAATTCAGATTCTTTTTTGTTAATAGAATATCTTTTCTCCTTTCTATGGTCTTTTTGTTGGGCACTAATTGCTAGTAATTCCAGTTGAATGTAGATCATATTAGATGATGTACTATTCAGATGACTTTTAGAGTATATAAAGGAACTCCTTTATTGCACAAGTTTCACTTGCAACATTCATGGAGAGATGTCATATGTTAAAGAGTATAAATGAATTGTTAGGTCCATCATTTACAAACTTAAACTTTTGGGAGAATTTGTGCCTGATATTTCTACATGGTATTAGAGCATCAAGGCCCTAGGATCAAATCCCTGTAATAACCCCAAAATAATAAAAATTTCAAAGTTGATTAGCTTTGTAAGAAGACAAGGAAACTCACTTTTGAAGAAAGCTTAAGTGATGGAAAAAGTTGTCCATATTTGAGGGGAAGTGTTAATGAGTATAAATGAATTGTTAAGCCACCTCCCCACAAGCTTGAGATTTTGAGAAAATTGGTGAATGGCACTTTCACATCATATATCACTTTATTTAAGGTTTATTTCTTGGGTTGTGCAACTGATATGGAAAAGAATTTATGTTGGCCACATTTTTTTTCCTTTTCCTAATTTTAAGAAATACAAAAGCAACCAAAATTACCAGTATGAATTTTTGTCCTTTCTTATTTCATGGACTGTTATCGAGGTGTCTTAGGTCATAATCCTTTAAGACATAAGAAACTTATCTGCTATTTTTCATTAGAATGGACATAACGTTATGTGCCAGTAAGAAAGTAGCTTGTCCAAATTAGACTAACCTGCAAGTCATGTGTCCTCGTTTACTGTTTGCAACACTTCTGAGAAACTGATGCTATTGCCTGGTTTATTAAAAAATTGGTTCTTATGAGTTACGAGCTCCTCTTTGTTTCCTTTACTGTTTTGATGTAGTAGGGGCTAATTATAAATAACACCTCTTGAGGTTTGCCTAAATAATAAACATCCACTACAATTTTCAAATAACAAGCAGACCACCTTGCAGTTGCACTGTTGATTTAACACTTTTCCTGTACTATTTTAACTAAAGAAGGACATCTATGTGTTCAAAAAAATGTTAAATGTTAATACTAAGGGCACTTGGACTTCTTTTCAAGTTATTAAAACCTTGCAAGTTATAACTTATAAATATATCGGTGGAAGGGTCCATCCATTCGCTAGTTTTCAAAGGGATGCAGCTTACTTCAGGGGATTCTGCAGGTATTTTCTCAATGTAGTAACTTGCAATACTTTGTTCTGATATTAATTAATTCATTCAGAAAGAAGCCAGTATACCCAAAAAGCTCATCAAAGTTGAGGACATTCCTGGCTTGCGTAAGTATCTAGTTTCCTTGGACTCATTATATTGTCATCCACTACTCTACTTAGGTCAGTTTTGGTGACTCTTATGAACAGGGGAGGCTGGATGGACTCCTGATCAATGGCATTCACGATTTGGTACTTTAAGTGCTACTTCAAACAGTGCAAGAAAGCATTCTACGGCATTCATGCGCTCCCTTCTAAAGGCAAGTTTTCTTTACTTGATTCATACAGAACAGAAAAGTGGAGGTCAGAGCTTCATTTTTGCTCCATTCACGATTTTCTGAGATTATTATACACTGGAACCACATGTCAAAACAAAAGGAAGCCACTGAGCCAAAGAACTATTGGTATGTAGGTGCTAGCCAAAGCTTGTAAAAGTGAACCTGAAAAGCATGATAAAGGCTTTTGGCTAAGATTATGCCAATTTCTTGTACGCTCCATCATTGATTGGATTTTTTCCCTAATAAATATAATTTGCAAGCAGTCTATGCATGACCATGTTGATGCTTGGCCATTCAAGGAACCGGTTGATGCTCGTGATGTTCCTGATTATTATGACATCATCAAAGACCCCATGGGTAAGGAAGGATCATTCAGATTTGTATCCTAACAAACTAACCTATCACTTAATTTACTGAAGCTTTTGTCACGAATGCCTGCTATTACCAATTGTTTTAAATCATGATTACAAGTGTATTAAATCCAGACCATATTGTTTTTTTGGTATGGTTTTGGAAACTAGCGGGGTAATGGAAGTGAATAAATGGGGATCAAAATCCAAACGATTGGATATCCATACATAGGGTGACTCCATTCACATAGACTAGTTGACTAGGGCTGGGTGGTCAAGGGTAAGGGTATTGTACCTTATGTTTTTGGTTTTGTGCGGGGTGGGGGGTATTCTCCTAGTCAACAACTAAACAGGCTATGTTACCATGTCATCAGAAATATACTTGTGTAAAATTTATGGCCCTTGAAATGGATGATCAATGAGTAATCTCTTTTGTTGGGGAAACCGTCTTAGCATCTACACATTTTTTTTTCACTTTCTGAAATGGGCAGTGGAATTAGCCATCATTAATTGTCGATTATAATGCAGATCTGAAGACTATGTCAAAGAGGGTAGAATCAGAGCAATATTATGTAACATTTGAGATGTTTGTTGCGGATGTGAAGAGGATGTTTGCCAATGCACGCTCTTATAATTCACCTGATACTATTTACTACAAATGTGCAGCCAGGCATGATGTTCTTTGTCCCTCCCTTGATTTTCACTCTTTCCAGTTGTCTGTTCTTAACTGATAATCTTCTCTCTTGCAGGCTGGAAACCCATTTTGAATGTAAAGTTCAAGCGGGTCTTCAATCTGGTGCAAAGCTTCAGCAGTAGTAAATCTAACAATTGGGTCTTTACTTTTTGGAGTTTATTTGACCAATTGATGGGAATTTGAATTAAATAATTAGGATATTTATAGTTAGAAATAATTGTGATTTTAAAAGGTGAAATGTTGTTAGTTATATTTATTTATTAATTATGTATTTGATTTTCCAGTTTATTGAATCATTGATTACATTTTATTTTATAATTGTGTACAAGTAGTTAGATATTGTTAGAAATAAGTTCTGATTTTAAAAGGTGAAATATTGTTGAGAGATATTTCTTCAAATATTGATTGATTATGATTATGATTATGATTTATGATTTAATAATTGGTTTTGTGGTTTATGATTGTTTTTAAAAATAATTATTAAAATATTTTATAAAATTTTTATTTATTGATTTTCAAAAAAAAATCAAGAATAACACGGTAATATTGTGTTTTCTTTTGTTTTTTTCCTAAAAAATAAAAGAAATAAAAAATTGATAATTATTTATGAATTTTATGTTTTTAATCATTTTTTTAAATATTTATGGATATAAAAGTTATAATAAAAATGAATTAAAATAAAAAATTGTTACCTGTTTATATTTAATTGTAAAATTACTTTTAAAAAATCAAAAAAATCAAAAAATTAAAATTATTATCAAAGATTGTGTTTGATTTTTGAAGTTATTGAATTAAGGATTACAATTTATTTTGTTATTACGAGTTATGTTACTGTAAAAATGACGTAGTTGATAGTTAAAATCATAAATGTTAAATTAAATTAAATAACTTTTTCTCCGATTATTTCTCCTCTCAATGCTAACTAGTTTATTTTACCAGTCTTTGACAGTGTACAAAATTCATAAGATGTTTCCTTTTAAGATCTCAATTAATTTATGGGTTCTTATTAACAAATTTCATAGTTTATAAATCATTCAATCCTCAGCTACCTATACGTAACATTGTATAATTAAGAACCAAGTAGAAAGGTAGAAAATTGATCGCTTAAAGGCAAGTGACTTCAGAAACAAAGTACAGAGATGCAGTATCAAAAGGGAGATAATCAAAAAATCTTTATTCAGCCAGCTAAATATCAAGACAACCACTATCTCAAAAGTAGTAAAAGATTAAATAGTGGGAATCTAGTCTTCAATCTTATTCTGTTTATTATTTTCACGAAAACTGTGAGGAAGAAGTTCATGATCCCAAGCAGGCAACGCTCCACAAGGATTACTTATGGGCCGACCTGCTTCTGCATGCTACCTCCACTCCAGCTGTCTGCCAAATCGATGTCACTTCAGGTCATTTGTTTGCCCCAACATCATTTCATATGCCAATGACATTGCCGTTACGAGAATTCCCAACGGGCGGGATTTGGGGGTTACCAGGATAACTGTTGTTCAATATCTGCCGATGAGAAGGGGAACTAGTTATATTAGAAACTGCAGCTTGGTGAAAATGCTGATTGGGGTTTCGTTGAATTGAAAGAGGATCACTGGAAAGTGGATTAAATGGGTTGTTCACTGAGGGTACACTTGTACCAGTTGATACGTTGGACATGGCTAGAAGCAATGGATTGATCCCTAGTCCTGTCACTCTCTTCATCGTCTCTTCAGCCATCTTCACCTGAAAATATCCCCATAAATGCACATCTTATTACAACTGAAATAGATTTTAAGCATGAATTCTAAGTGGTGTCTGTACTGCTCATGTAATGCTGCAGTCAACTTATACTACGCCACTTAGTCACAAACAGTAAAAAGGGCGTAATAATGTTGCCCAAGTGATTGAATGTGAGTGGTCGGTGATGCCACCTTTGCATCCAAGTATATGTAGCTATCATGAGGCAGTGTTAAAATCATGACTAGAATTTGTTGCTGAAGACATGATAAGGGCATAAAATAAAGAAAATCTATACCTTATAAAAAAAATTGCAAACCTATAGCTCTCAGTCATAATGTTTGACATGTTAGCAATACGTTACCATCCATTTTGGGGCATAAAAAACAAGATACTGCAACAAGGGTCCAGAAACACGCTATATATCTACATAACTTACACCGGATATGACAACATTCGACTGCATTAATTATACTGAGAAAAGAAGTGACGAAATCTCCAGACAATTCACGATCCTAAAGGGATATTTGTAAATGTCTACTTACCTAGACAAAGCAGCCAGGACAATCTAACCCTAAGTATTGAACAAATCTGCTAAAAAGATTACTAACAAGTGGTAACTCTCTCAACCAAGTTGGGATCACATGTCAATAAATTGAAGGACTTACAACAGTGGATACTTCATCAATCCATCACCTTTCTATCTTTTTTCCTTCATCAACACTAGGGTATATGGTATGTTAACATATGCAGGGAGAAAACAGTGTACGCGGAAAAAACCTTTCCTCATTACAAACGCTTGCTCATAGCAGATCAATATATTACACTATCAAGTTATAAAGAAGGATTTTTATTGCTTCTCTTTACTTTTTTCTTTTTTTCCACAGATCAAGTTACCACAAAATTCAAGGCAGCAGAGTAACCAACACAGTTTAAAGTTTCAATTTATCAAACAGGATAAGCATAGTTCAAATGATAATGTCACGCATTAGTTACAAATTTCTTATTTTGTTGTAAGGCATATTGGAAAAAATGATGTAAAATAAGAGGAGCAAAAAACTGCTTTAGAATACAATGTTATGGCTAACCTTTGCTCTTAATGTCTCAATATCAGCTTTCAAGATTCGGTTGTCAACAGCAGTACTATCATACTTTTGATTCACATCAGTAAGACTCTTTAACAATGCAGAGTGTTCAACCCGTAGATCACCAGCCTATGGAGACCCCATAGACAAATATTATCATGTGAACGATATAAACAAAGGTTACCCAAAATGATCAAGTATGCATTAAGGTTTTTGATTCAAAATATGAATGAGGACCTGCGTTTCAAGTTCACTCGTTTGTGCTTGCTTTCTTCTCCTGGAGCGTCTGGCTGACTCTCGATTAGACAGCATCCTGAGCCACCATCAACATATCAATTGATAAAGAACTATGATTTTTTTAATGTACCATAGGTTATTAACCTGTATATGGAGAGAATTTGTTAATTTGCTGAAATGGGAGATCACAGATAATACAGAAAACCTGTTTTCAAAAAAATACATCAGGTACTGATCTCAACACACAAGATAAATGTATGCTTCATTCATCTAAACATTTTGCTTCAAAAGTATGCTTCTTCCATTGTATGTACACTTGTGTAAAATTCCCAGTATTGTTCTAAGAAGCAGAAAGAAAAAATAGAAGAGCAATTTTCCTCATACCTTACTCTTGCCTAGGAGGTATCTTATCACCAAAAGCCAAAAAAATAAAAAAAAATAAATAAACAAGCAGCACAAAGTTTGTTATCTATTTGAATAATGAACATAAATTTAATCTTGAAGAGACCTAAGCAAGAACATAGATACGGTTATCTAGCAGGCAAGAAGAGAAAGATAGGGGAGAAAAGAACTTACTCAATGAACACAAACTTTAAGAACAAATGCAACATAATCTTACATTGTACAAGCAAAATAACTAAAGAAAATTTTCTTTTAGTCCTAAGGATAAAGAATCCATCAATGAAAATACGCGGTTTTGAGAATCATAAGCACACTCTGCTAGGGTTCCCAATCCTTTCACTCATTTTCTCCATCTTACTGTCCACCGTTCTCTTCCCATTCACCTCATCAATCAGATTTTTTTTTTCATTCACCTTGCTCTTTTATTAACCGTCTTGTGAAATACTCTGAAATTTCTTTTGTTTCCTCCACAGATGTTGGTCTTAATTGGTCCATGTTTCTCTACTTTTTTCTTCTATATGTTGTTTTCTACCTCCTCACTTTCCTCCATTGCTGCAATCCCTATGAAGAATTTTAGAGATCTCAGGTTTGTTTTAGTTTTCTCCCATTTTCTTCTCAATCCTTTCCCATTTCCAAACACCTCCACACCATTTTCACCTCTTTGTTAAATAGTAGCAAAGCTTTGTTCTAATCTAGGGGTTGTTTCCACTTTATAATATGGTTTTTGTTCGATCTTAATCCCTCCTCTGAGGCCATTACTCGTGAACCTTTGCTCAGGCCTTGCTGTTGGTTGTTTTATCTAAAATGCATTTTGGGAAAAAAAAATTGCAGGGATGACTATATTACTTGAGATTGGGTTCTGTCATTTGCTACATCTGATGACAGGAGCAAGGATTCATGCAAGTGGAAAGGAATTTCAATAGTTTGTGCTCAAGGATTCAATGAAAGTGATTATAATCAGGCATCATTGCATGATTTCTGGGCATATTTCAATTGGTTCATTGGCATGGCTAAACATTGATGTGAAAGAGAAATATGGAGCAAACATTGAAGCTCAAAATTATTCTTTCACAGATACAATTGGGTGTCAACAGATTTTTAGTTTTAGCCTAATCAGAAATTTGCTGTATCTATAAATTAGGATGCTCAGGATGTTGGTTTCTACTTGTAATTTCTTTCATGTCAAATGACGTTATTTTCCAGTTTATTATCGTTAAAAATAATAATAAAGAAGGCCATGTAAATGACAGACAATCTAACAGAAAAGCTTATTACCTTCTAGCACGTTTCAGATCGGTAGGATCCATATTCTCAGTGATTTCCATATCTCCTTCAAGCTCATCATCTTCCGAGTCCTCTTTTGATGATCCACTAGTTGCTTGCTTAGCTTGTAACCCTGTCTTTTTAAAGATTGGAGGCAAGGCAAGAATTGCAAGAGGTCCACTATCAGTCTCAGTTTGTGCGACTCCAGGATCAGGACTACCACCTAAAGAAGATGCATTCAAAAGTGTTGACAATCTAATATATTATAGCAAGAAAAAGAAATATAAGGATGAGAATCCCTTAACCTATAATGCTATGTTGCTAACTTAAATGACAAATTAGTTTAACATTTGAACTTGTCTATAAATCTGATACGTACAACTAAGTGGTTCTTGTAGCCAAAAAAGAAAGAAAAAAGAAGTGGTTCTTTCTTACAGCCCAGCCACTACCTAGGACATAATAGAAAATAAATCACAAATTAAAATTTACCTCTCTCATATGAACTACACAAAATCAGTTTCTAAATTATTCGAGTTTGAGCATGACATAGAATATCGAGTCATATAAAGGTCACCAATCAAATAACCGTGTAACCCAAATGATCGACATTGCAACATCATATCTGAAATCTAGTTCTCATGAAAATGATTCAGTTAGCTATAAGAAAGACCATTAGTTTCAGAAACAAAACCTGTATCGTTAGCAACGGATCCGAATTGAGATGTCAGCGTTTCCGGCAATTGAATCTTAGTTATATTCTCAGAATCCGATGGCTTCACAGGTGATGCCTCCTGCAACCAAATCCATGACAGTTTTAGCCCAACAGTTATTTTTTCCCACTTCTGTGAAATAAAAAATGTTAGAACTTTATAATTAAACCAAGAAACAGTAACAAAGATGTATATACAGGAGCGCAAGCAGCAGCAGCACAAGCCAGATCAAGCTGGATTTTCAAAAAGGTGCGATAATGATCAGAATCAACTGGAACCGATGAAGGACCACCCAACGGCGGAGGATGACTGTGGTGATTAGGATGATGCTGATTCTGAAAATCAGACTTCTTGATCTCGACGGCACCATCTTCGCTGTCTTGGGGCTTCGTGGTGGAAGATTGAGACCCAACAGACGAAGAAGGGACCGACGAGGCCGTCAATAAATTCGTAAAAGGCGGCCGATGACTCGTTTCAGGGCCTGAAAGTTCTTGAAGGAATCGCTCTAATGCCCATTCTGAAGAGCTCCGATTCATCGCCGTCAACCAAAAGCTATCGGAGTCGGAGATCTCGTCGAGTGAGAATACTGAGTTCATCGTCTTTTTTTTCCCCTTGGGTGTGAATTTGATGTTCGTCTAAAATTTGTCTCGCTCACTCTCTCTCTGTCTTCTATCTCTCACTTCCATATATTCATTTCGATTTTGGGACCGACCATGTTGTTTGATTAGAGACCCAATCAAGTGTTCCACGGATAACCTTAATGTACGATTATACCGTTCAAGTAGCATACACGTGTTTTCAGTTGATTCGTAGAATATTCACTCACTAAATGGCCGACAGTTTGATAAAGTAAGGTAAATGAGGAGAAAAAAGTCACCTAATTATTACAAAAGTATGTAATTTAACAAATAAAAAAACTATTAACATTAAAATAATTAAAATATTTTAATATTTTTATAACTAAATTAATTTAACATAACACCATAAAAATTAAGTTTTGTAAATAAGAGAAAATATATCCGTCAAGAATTTAAAATTTTGAAAAAAAAACAATTAATATGTAACCAAAATCTTAAAATCTGTTTTATCATTAAAACATTGGTTTAATTACATTATATAGACATTTTTATAAATAAAATTTAATTTTTAATCTCCTTTGTGTACATATATTTTTTGATATAATGTAAAAAAACATATTTTTCGTATGTTCAAAATTTTAGTACATTAATAATTTTTTTATAAAGTAAAAATATATATATGTATTTTTAAAGAATTAAAAATGATATTATGTAAATAGTTAAGTCATATCAACGATCAAAATAAAATCTTATATTAAAAAAGATTAAAATTAAAAAAATTATATTTTCATTTGATTTAAAAAAGGGTGAAATTCGTTTGATACTCGTAAGAAGAATATCACGTATTTTTTACCGTCTCATTCTATGTAATTTAAATAAAAAAAATTATAATTTAAATTTATTTAATATTTTTTAAAAATTATGAGATTAATTTTACCAAAAATCACTCAAATACGAATAATTATAAATCCAAGTAAAAAGGTTGATTTACACAAGTAAAAAAGTTAGTTCAATTTCAAATTAAAACTCAAAAAAATTCAATTTTATCGATTTTTACAAAATAAAAATTAAACCACCTAACCGACCTACATAAACCGAATACACATGTTATAAGTTGGTTAGTTTGGGTTTGTTCTATATGAATGGTGTTGAGTAGTATTGTGGAGGGTCTTTCAATTACAAATGAGTGGATTTGAATCCACGACTTAAAAGTTTAAACACCAACCACCACAGGAGGCAGGGGTGAGATCGTTAAAAAGTTTAGTTACGTAGTCTTTTATAGATCAAACTATATTTAGTAGTTCTAATGACATTGTTGAAAACTTTAGCTACTCGCATAGTACATATTCAATAATTAAGAAAATGTTTAAAGAAGATATTTCTTTTGCTTGAAAGGTTTATAACGAAGATTCCTTCTTTTATAATATATATTGCCAAAAAAAAGCTTCCTTACAAAGTTGAATTGTCATATAGATAAATACCTTATACTTTATTTCATAAGAAAGTGGTTTGAAAAACAAATCCCCCCCATTATTATCGACCTAATAAAAATGAAGCTACAAGTTTGCTTTAATTTCAACAATGAGCAATCAAAGAAGAGCAGATTTTAAAGATTTTGTATAGACTTCTAGCTCCTTCAACCCTTCCTCAGGAGATTCAGCTTCTCCCAATACTTTAACCATAGCACTACCAACAATAACACCATCAGCTCCCCATCCAGCCACCTGTACCAACATCCAAAATAATGCACGTTAAGAGCAACTTGGTTGGGGAACCACAATTATTGCCTTTTAGGTTCATACCTGTTGCACATGCTCTGGCTTAGATATGCCAAAACCAACTGCTACAGGCTTTTTTGTTGCCTGTCAGTGCAAATAACAACATGATCATCAAAAATATTTGTACTCAATCGCATCAAATACCTAATACAAAAACATAATAATCAGTTCAACCTCAATAATAATAATAACCACCCCAAGATTAGTGTCTGATCGGTTTGGCACGCATCATCTTCCACCATATATGTTTGAACGTGATGATAGTGTTTTACACAAATTTTCTACATTTTCTATCTCAATCTTAAAATGAATTTGTATTGCATTACTATACAACTAAGTTTCAAGATTTTGGCATTAAAAAAGAAAAATGAATTAAAACATTACCAGCTTGTGAACGGTCATAAGCTTATTTATCATGTTATGTCAAGGTTTCCATCCCTTCCTCAGTATGAGGCTTCTAAAAATTAAACCCGATTAAGAAGACACACCATACCTCTTTAATGTCCTTTAGAAGGGCCTGAACTCGATTGCTCACAGATGCACGAGCACCAGTGACTCCAATTGAGCTCACCTATGATCGAAAACAAGATCTCACTCAAGTCTAGTTTTCGATATTAAATGTAGGTCAAAGTAAAGATGCAAATTTTTTGCTCACACTAATGAGCAAGAAACTTACAACTTGGATATTGATCAAATAATTTTTTTATGATAAGTACTCTATTACAAAGAGGGAGAAGCTTACAAGGTAGACAAATCCTTCCGAAGCTTCCACAATGGAATTCATTCGATCTGTTGGAGTGGTGGGTGTAGTAAGCAATACCTTTGGACAATATACACAAACCAGATGAATTAGAATTGCATGCATAATGTGTGGTCCTCAACATCATTTTTGAAGACAATACTTGTAGGATAATTTCTTTTTTTTTTCATTGTCCTGTTTTTATAATCTTATTGCAATATATGAAATCATCTTTCTAAAAAACTTAAGAACTGAATCAATCATAAAATAATTTGCAGTAATTCAAAATGTAGGGAGTCAGAGAGTATCTTCAAATTCTATGGATAAAGTAGACATCAAATACTCCATCGAGTAATGAAAGAAGAAAATGAGAAACAAACCAGTTCAATGTTATGCTTCAGTTAAGAACTGAATCAATTCATAAAATAATTTACAGTAATTCATAATGTAAGGAGTCAGGCAGTCTCTTCAAATTCTAAGGATAAAGTAGACCTCTAACGAAAGAAGAAAATGAGGAACAAACCAGTTCAATGTTATACTTCAGAGCTTCCTTTCTCAAAATTTCAGTCTCCTCCAAAGGAACGTCTGGGACAACAATCCCTAGAAACAAAAGTAGAATATTGAGACACAATTGGATCTAGAAAATATTAAATTATACTTTTCAAATGGATGCAAGGTTTCAATATAACAATACTTTATGATTCAGAAAAATATTATGAATACATTACCATGTACTCCAACATCTTTCACTGTGGACATGAAATTTTCAACACCACGCTTGAGAATAGGATTATAGTACGAGAATAAAGCTATTGGACATGATAATTGGGGAACCACCTGTCCATTGGAAAGAACTGAAACAATGAGAAAAATATAACCCAGACAAGAGAACTTGTAAGATGCTCTACAAGAATACAGAGACTTCCAAATTTAGTTGGGGATTTACATAATTAACAAGAAGAAAATCCAAATTTCTAGTCAAACTAATACCAAATTATAGCTATATAACTTTCAAACATGATTTTCTAATTGTTGCTTCAATCACTTTTGATTTCTAGTGAGACAACCAATCAGGATCGAGAAAATAGAGCATACCTATAAACAAAAAGTTTCCAAGAAAATATTGAATTTAAATACGTATCATAGCAACAGAAATATCACATAGGAAACTTACCTCCTTCAACATTGAAATAATAGCATTGAAATTGGTCCCTCTCACTAAGGAACGCGTTGCTGCAGCCTAATGAAAATGAGATGACCATACGAGTAACATAACTAAAACTAAAATAAAAAAATACAAGTATACGGTGATTGAAATGAAATAGTTTCACAAAAAATGATTTCAAAAGAAGCATATAGGTATTTGGCATAAATTTATTACAATTGATTTTGAGCGACAATTCAGTAATTCTTTTAGACCGAAGCATGAATTCCAAACTACTTTATCTCAGGAGCAAGTATAACATGCTTCTTTTAGAAGCACAAATAACATTTCTCAAAAGTTGAAAACACTTATCCTGGATTACTAAACACCCCTTAAAGTGCTTTGATCTACTTGAAATCATATTGGCTGAAGAGATTCCAAACGGGCACTAAAACAGTTGCACATACAGCTAACTAAAGAGTATAATCAGCATTGTAAACAAACCTGTATAACTGGGCCATCAGCCAGGGGATCAGAATAAGGGACACCCAATTCAATTATATCTGATCCACAAGAGTCAAGCACCTTCAATGCTTGCGCTGTGGTTGAAAGATCAGGATCTCCAGCAGTAATGTATGGGATAAACGCTACCTTGAAAAAAAAACCTCAATAAATCAACAATTTTGGGTGGACAAAAAAACTGACTATTTGATTTAATTTAACATCAACTGCAAACCTAGTCATGTATGAAATTAAGCTGAAAGCAGGGAGCATAAGGTTGGATCACCCTTTTACATATGAGGACAAATTACTGAAATGGGAATTTTTACAAACAGTTGGTATGCAAATACAACTGAATTTCAAGGGATGTAAAACCACAGTAAACGGCCTAATTTTTTTTAAAAATAAAGTCAAATGCGGTAGGATAAATAACATGAATTATGTGGGTTTGAAGAAAACAAAATGCCTACTTTGCCCTGTTCCCTCAACTTAGTGAATGTTTCAGAGAGTCCAACTGTAGGGGCGGTGGTGGTGAGAGAATCCATGGCAGTAAATATTTTGACAGAAGGAATAGACAGCTGGGAAGGTGAACGATGAGGATGCAGAAGATGGTTATGATGTTTCTTCAAGTTGAGAAAGCTTGGGGATTTCAGAGTAGAAGAAGCCATTCAGTTTCGTTTTCTAAAGGAAGGAGTTGGTAGATCTTGGCTGCGAGTAAAAGAGCTAAACAGCAGGAGATTTTCTGGTACCACCCTCACGTTTCCTACCCTCTATTATTGCCTATAGCGTTGAATCCATTACTATATTTATAGTTGGTTTCATTTCGAAGCGTTTTCCATGCTTTTATTAATATATTAGAAAAAGAAGATTTTGGGTGGATTTTTCCTTCTAATATTAATGTGAGACAAATTATCTCAGATTCTTTATGTTAATTAAAGTAGGTTAATTTCGTTTAAATAGTTCAATCTTTTTTTTATGAAAAATAATAATATAAGAAAATTAATTAAATTTTAATTTATTTTATTTTTATAATAATTATTTTTGAACAAATTATCTATTTTTAATGCAATGTGATTATTGTTCTATAAATAAAATTAGTCTTTATAAGTGCACTAAATTAACATAATAATTAAGTTAAATTCTTCTTCTTTATATAACTAAATTATTTGTGATGTAAACCATGTCAAATTTTTCATTTTGTTTTATTTTAAGTATGATATTATCACAATAATTTTTATTATTGTTATAATAAAAATGTATAAAATATTCATTTTATTCTTAATATTAATTACATCTTAGTGTAGATAAATTTATCATTAATAAATTATTCTTACAATAATAATTGTTTGAACTGAAGTTCTTCGATTGCAAGATATCCACGTGTGGGTCCTTAGTGAGTGAGATTATCGATACTGATGGATACTAGCTTTATAAAATCTGTACACTTAAAGACAAGTCACAGGTTTGAAGTTGAGTAAGAGCGAAGTAAACACATGTATCCTGATTTGATGTCGATTATCCCACTCACCAGGGATCCACACGTGGATATTTTGTGATCGGAGAACTTCAGTTCAAACAATTATAAATTATATCATGTCAGTATCACTACCTTATTTTTTTCATATCATTTCATTTATTATATTAATTTTATAAATTATATTTAATAATGAACAATAATTATTATAAAATTAATAAAATATAAAAATTTAATCAAATATTTATTAATGTAGGTCGATTACACTTTTATTTTTTCATTATTAAACTTGTTTTGGTTAACTTTCTTATAAATTCTTACATCTTTTGAAACGGGAAATACTAACTTTCTTAAAAATACACTATCATATATATTACCAAAAATGTTTATAAAAATTTATTATACAACTTGGGTTATAATAATTATGTCATTAAATTATTATAAATGATATAAAATTACCATTAAACTCATTATAAATGTTATAAATCTATCACGTTATCCTACGTATGCGACCCTAACAACATGATGTACATCATTTGAATATAATACATGACATCTCTAGCAGCTTATATACAATGATCTAGTATAGTTAAGTAATAAATCCAATCATGGTTAGAAAATCTTGGATGTACTTTGTTTCAAGTACTTGAATAATGAGACCTTGCGATCGAATGAGCAAGACTCAACCAAATATTAACATCCGTTTTGTGTGGCTTGGTGATAGTCCTATTAACATCGATTTTGTGTGACCTAGTAAGATCCTTGCGTTAATTTGTTAGTCCGTACAAGGGGTATCTCATACGACTTACAATTCAGACATCTCAAACAATTCACCTAATGATTTTATGAAAATAGAGTCATCAATGCATTTTTACTTAATATTTACTCATTTTATTCAATAAGTGGTATATCTGGGATTAAAAATATTAAAATATGAAATTTTTAGTAAAAATAGGTGAAAATATATTTTTTAAAATTTTATGAATTTTTATTGCAAGACCAATTAGTTGTTATATTGATGCCACACAAGCAACATAATTAACGAAGTAAGTTATGTGTATGCCACATTATTGGAGAAAGTGAATCATGTAATGCCGAATGCTAATAGTGATGCAACATCATATCATGTGTTAACATAGAGTTTATTCCGAGTTCGACGCTTGGTCAACATTCTCGCCATGTGGGTTCACCTGTTTCGTCCATTCATTTCATCCGTATTTGGGTAAAAAAGTAAAAATAAATTTTGAGTGAAAAAATAACGGTTAATTTTGAATAAAAAAGTAATTGTTATTTTCTGAGTGAAAAAAAAGATCATTTTTTGAGTAAAAAAATAATGATTATTTTATGAGTAAAAAGGTAATTTTAATAAAAAAAAAATTAAAAATAAAATACCACCTCACACACACTCGGATTCGACACGACCAACGACGATACACACACGTATAGAATCATATTTACCTAGATCCTCTCTTATTTCATAAAAATGGATATTCTTTGAGACTTAAACCTAATAATCAATCATTTTTTATTTATACATATATTAATTAATGTAAAATAATAATATAAGATAAAATTTTAAGAGAATAAAATTTAAAACTTATTTTGATAATTTGTCTTTATCGAAATACACATTTCCAACACACTGCTTGTGCAATACTCTTCTCCTACTACATGGTTAGAAAACTAAACATTAAAATCGAATAATAGACTATTATCATTTACTAAATGGGTCAAGTTAGGTTGGCACTAATCATTAAGCATTACATCCGTTAGTTTATGGAACTGGTACGATACAACATAGTATGCAAGAAAAAACAAAAATAATATGACATCGCACGTGGCTCCTAATTGAGATAAAATATATAATAAATATATGTATATGTATAGTGGATATGACTAATAGTAATTGAAACATGAATATATAAAATGAAAGAGTAGTTCAACTTCTCAACTCAATAATTTTTAAATTAAATGGGCCACGGATCGGCCCAATGGATATACACAACACTTAATTGATGAGATAGATAATGTTGGTCCGGCCGTCCTATTCATCCCATTTTAACACCTTTAATTATAAATGACGTCTTGTTTGAGAAATAAAACAACGAGAGTGGAAAAGACATACATAGGTAAATAATTTCTTCGAGGATATTTTAAATAAAAATGATAATTTGTGTATGATATAAATTAATCTAATATTAACTTGAATAGAATTTTATTTATTTAGAGCAAAAGCAAATTAAATATAAATAATCTAATCAAAATTAATTTATATTAATTTAAGTTATTAATTATATATTGTTATTTTTAACTATTTGTAATATTTAAAATAAATAATAATTAAATATATGGTTGTTATTTAAAGATTATAATAGAAAAATAAGTAAACATTTTATTCAATAATTTGCAAAAACAACATGATACGTAAGTTTTCCTTTCCGATCTATTTTAAAAAAAAGGTCGGTTTCTCACACCTGAGTTGGTTCCAATAATATTACCCCCGTTACCTACCTCGATTAAATTTATCATGGTAAATAGAAATTTCCTAATTTTTTTTTAAGCATTCAGACCTCATTTTAAATCACGAAAGATAAAGCTACTTTTCCCCTCACTTGTCTCCCTCCGTCTCTGATTCACTTCCTTCGAATTGAGAAGGGAAAGAAAAAGAAGAAGAAGCAGAAAATGGTCCTTTAAAACCACTAACTCAACTCGACTCTGCTTCGGACTCGCTCAGTCCCACTTTAATGGCGAACAATCCATCTGATGCCCCAGCTGACGACTTCCTCGAGCAAATTCTTGAGCTCCCCAACTTCGCTTGTGCTGAAAGTAACTTGACCGGAAAGGATGGTGGTTTGGCAGGAACACCGTCTTCTCAAATGATGTTGCATCCCAGCTGGTGGTTTGGCAGGACCGGAAAGCCTGGGTTTTTGAAGCCCGAAGAATCTTCGGGAAGTGGGAAGAGGTTTCGCGACGACGTCCTTGATGGTAGCGATTCATCTGTGAAAAATGTAAGATTGAAACTGTTATATTTCATGCTTTTCCATTTTGGGTTTCAAACTTTCAATTGGGTTGCTATAAAGGCTATATTCCCTGACGATTTTCCTCACATTTATTATATATTTCCTTTAGGTTTTCGTTAATCAGGGGAAGGTTATTCCCTAATGGAATGACCAACTAAAGATATATTTTGTCAGCTTAAATTTTATAATCTGTTCGGTTAGTCCATAAAATAAAATAAAGAGAAAGCTGTAGTGAATAAGATTTACTTTAATCTATTTTATAATTGTTGTGTTTCTTGATAAAGCTAGGACTACGTCAGCTAATTTTCTTGATGACATGTTAGCATCCATTTGGATTTGCAGTGTCAAATAAAATTGAGTTGACACAAGTGCTACATGTGCATAGACTTGTGCCCTTATTAAATATTGTCAATAAAACATCGTAGAAAAATTCATCATTTGTGCAGATTGGCCTAGTTTTATATAGGTCTGAAATTTGAAGATCCTGACTTCTACTCATCTACAGATCCATCCAAGTGTTTGAAGATGGAAAGGGCACGTTTGTCCTGCAGTAGCCTTTTCTCTCCTATCATAGTTCTCATTGATGAAATGCTGACCTTGTGCAGGTCTTTCATGGCCAACCAATTCCAACTACTGTTGCTACAGCACCTCATCCACCAACTATGCGACCAAGAGTGCGTGCAAGGCGAGGGCAGGCTACAGATCCACACAGCATTGCGGAACGGGTGAGTTTGATATGATCTATGTGAGATCATAACCTATTGGGAAACAGAATCCTGATGCAATATTGATCTCTTCTAGTTTTGCAGCCAAACATGGGAGTCATATATTTGCTCTACTTTTTAAATCTCTCCGTTTCTTTCATTCTTCTTTAAAGTTATTTCTGCATCATCCCTTTTAATTCTTTGTTACAGTTGCGTCGAGAAAGAATAGCTGAAAGAATCAGGGCATTACAGGAACTAGTTCCCAGTGTGAACAAGGCGAGTGGCTTTCTTTTTCATGTCAAGTGTTTAATATAAATTTTATTGATTACAAGCTTTTTTTTTAAATAAACTTTATTATATTCTGATTTGGAATTACAAACATGAATTTATATATATTCTACGGAGGTGGAGGTGGAGGTGAGTGAGGATGAAAGAGGAAAACAAACCTTACTCTTTGCCCCTACATTGATATGGTATAGGATGGTAGGCTACTTATAACCAGTAACAAACATCTAGATTGTGTTTCTTTACGATAATTGTTGCCACAAACCAGGTTCCATGATAGGCACCAGGAAGTAGCCTACCATCCTATAATATCATATCAGTGCTCAACTAGTTGAGCAAAGTGTTAGGGGCTTAGCTAGTTGAGTGTTCGACCAAAGTATCAAATGTCGTGTTTATATTTCCATTATTTAAATATTTATATACTCTTGTTTGTGCAGACAGATAGAGCTGTCATGCTTGATGAGATTGTTGATTATGTGAAGTTCCTAAGGCTCCAAGTAAAGGTAAAGTTTTTGAAAGTTCTTGCACTTCAACTTTCAAGGTTAGTCTTATTAGCAATAGACATGGTGCATCTGGTCATTCTTCTAGGATTTATTATTGCTTTATAAACAGATTAAGCCTCAAACTGAAACAAACTTCGTTTTCTGCATTCATCTCCTTGGATTTTTGCCTGAGATTTTTTTTTACTAAAGGCCATGTTTCATTTAGCATTCTATATTAGTTTTATGTTTCTTATGAACTTATCTGGTGGTTATGTATCATAATGAGTTAACGATGCAGGATTTATTTCCATAAATTCTATCCTTTTTTTTATCAGAAAAATCTCTTCTTTTTTTCCCAAAAATTCTCTCCTACATTTGTGTGTTTGTACATCAATTTGCAACAAGGTCTGTTGGGGGCACATAATTTTTTTACCTTGATAGGTATATAATTACTTTATACACATGACGACGAATTAAAAGGCTGCAAATAAATGAAGTACCTTGGGGTTAAAATCCCAGAGACCTGGGGTTTTGTTTCAGTATGTTGATTAAGTAATGAGGTCCTTTTTTTGTTCAAAGGGTGACTTTGGTTGCTCATATATTTGTATGATTCAATCATATGAAAATTAATATTCTTCAGGTCACCAATGTTTGTACAACACATTAAGGGTGGACCTTTCTAAGGCTTATATACAATGTTCTTACACTATTACTTGGACTTGTCAAAAGAAATGGCTGTTCTGACTTGTTAAAGTTGGAGCGGAACTGAAGTGGCTCTCAGGTTCAGTTTTTACAATCATTAAGGAAAGGAAAATGAATGTTTGGCTTGGAATGTTATATCTTTTCTGTTTTATAGGTTTTGAGCATGAGTCGATTAGGCGGAGCTGGGGCTGTGATGCCACTTGTAACAGAGATTCCACTATCGTCGGTTGAGGTATTAACATTACTTATTTTTTTTTTCTTTTTTATGTATTTTGACATTTTTTTCTGGTGGCCCTATTGCCATAACAAAACGCATATTCTTTTCTAACTTGAATGTTAAATTATTCTGCTAGAATTTTAATTGCTCTACCTCTAGCCATGTTTGCTCTGAAAATATCCATTTTTTCCCCATCAGGCATCACTTAAAGCTATTATGATTCTCTTCGTTGCAGGAAGAAGGCAATGAAGGTGGAAGAAATCAACCGGCTTGGGAGAAGTGGTCAAATGACGGCACGGAACGGCAAGTTGCTAAGCTTATGGAAGAAAACGTTGGGGCTGCTATGCAGTTTCTTCAATCAAAGGCTCTTTGCATTATGCCTATCTCACTGGCATCGGCAATCTATCACATGCAGCCACTGGACAGCTCAAGTGTCATGAAGCCTGAAACAAACCCTTCTTCCTAGGCTCAGAAAAAGGGTACGCATTCGAAACAAAATGCAAAAGCTCACTAGATGCTCCAGTGTTCCCATGCCTTATTTGTCCCTAATCCCTATATATGTAGTTACATGACATACATAAAATTGCAATCAAAGTCAGATGCCATAGCACTTGTTTTTGTTGCCTTTTTTGCTTGCTTTTTAAAATTTTCAAAAGGTTCGAAGTCAATGCCATAAAAAATATAAACATGCCCTTCATGTCTTTTCAAGATCAAGTCAAGTGAGAAAAAATGTGAAAGCCGACTTTATATGATCTTGTTTCTTGCATCAACGGTAGGGGAATAGTGAAAAGTGATGGAAGCACTTTCTTAGTGGAGTTCTCAATTCTCGAATTTGGTTAATGGGTTGTGTGATCTTTTTAAAAGGGATGGACCGATAGTCGTTTTTAGAGAGATCTATTATGCAGAGTTGAAATGGATAATGGTGGTTTGGTTTGAAAGCTAGGGCTCAAGTCCAGCTAAGAATAAGTACTACTACTTTTGATTTCGTAGTGGTCTACTTGAACGTGTGAGTTACCTCAATATAATAGTAAATTCAAATATTTCATGTTTTTAAAAGATTGTATTTGAATTTAAGTATTGATATATTTATTTTTTATCCTTTTTGTATAGTAATTAATTTTTTCCCCAAAATATGCTTTTGGCTTTTTAAAGATTTTTATTTTTTTCTTTTTGAAAATTAAATAGAGTTAAAAAAAAGTAAAAAATAATTGTTAATTTTCAGAAGATTTTTTTTCCTGAAAGTGTTATCAATACAAATTAGCACTTTTATTGATTAAAGGTATACATTGTAGATATTGTTTGTTCTTGATTTGTTTATATCTCATTGAGTTTTGACATTTTGGTTTTTATACTTGTCAAGAATTTAATGAATCTTATTATATGATCTTTGTAAAAAGAAAAAATTATAATATTTGTGTCTTTTCAATTTATCCATACTCATGAAAAGCATTTTAATCATGCTAATAAAATTAGTAAAATGTTATGATTTTTTTAGTAAGTATTGATATTATTTGTTTCTTTTTAAGGTAGGAGTTAACAATTTTATTTTATGTTTTCTTAATTTTTAGTAGAAAATGTTGAATCAAGCTATTAGTAAAAAAAAAAAAATTCACATGTAATTAATCTTCAAAAAAAATTAGTTAAAAAAACGAATCTTTAAAAAGAAAAAAAAACCCTCATTAAAAGCCAATCAACAATTTTTTTTTAATTATTATTCAAAAAAGATAATAACAGTATCAATATTTAAATTTTAAATAAGTTTTTTTAATAATATGAAACATTTACTTAATTACATTTCGGCACCAATCGCCGAAGTAAACCCACTACTTCATCTCTTCAGAGTCATTATAGGATGACGTAAATCATTAGGGAGAGAAAGAGAGAAAAGCCCATACTACCTTGGTCAATCACTTATGCAAGTGGGAAAGAGCTAATCCAACACGGCAACACCCCATCTGGTCTGGACGATCAAGGAATGCAGAGAAAGTTGTCTCCCTTTTTGTATTATTGGAGCCTAAGGTTGTTGTACGTACTCTCTTTCTAAATGTCTTGAAGGAGATATAAATATAAGTTAGTTTTAATATTTTGTAGAGTTGTCAGTTGTGTCACGGTTCGTTCAAAACTAAGTTAAGGAAAACTCTAAGCATCTCTAGTGTGTGATTGAATATTGTAATTGGGTTTACAGTGATAATTAGTGAAACTACAAGTTTACAACACAATACCAATATAATATGGATTTAAATGACACAAAAATAATACCATAAATGTTTCGTGGTACACCAACACAAGTCAATCTACTCAATATTTTAGTATTATAACAATTAATAGCATAAAAATCAGATTAAATAATATAATTAAATGAAAATAAAAATTGTAAAAAATATTAGATCATCATATGTTAAAAAAAACTTGTGTTAATAAATTAACTAGATATAATTATGTTCATAAAATTTAGATTTTTTATAAAACAAACATAAAAACTAATAAAGAAATGAGAAAAATAAGAGATACCATTAATCTTTTGATTTGTAGTACTAATATTCTCTTAAATCCTTCATAACGTTGTGTCTTCTTTAATCTCTTCTTGAACTTTTTCTCTTCTCTTTTCTTAGCAATTGTTAGGGTTTTTGATTCTTAATTATGTGTTTAATTTGTGAAAAAATGTTGTTTATTTAAAGGAAAAATGACATAATATGAACCATTAGATAATCTCTTAAAATGATCTAAGTGTTGAGGATAAAAGCTAAGAATAAATGTTTGATTAGGAATAAGGTTTTTTTTCAACAACAAAAGCGCACCGTATCACAAAAAAGCATGCCTTGGTATGGTCTCCTCTGATCACCGATGAATGTCCAATCACAGATCACACCTCGTGGTGCCAAAAAAAGCAAGTCACAAACAAAAAATTGTGTGTCGCTTCATAGTGTTGATTTTTTTCATTTTTGACTTGTGTCCACTCTATTTGCCTTTATTTCACTTATATTGAAATAATTAAACATAAATTAAAATTTTTCATAATACTTTAATACATGATAAGGCAAATAAGTGGTTTAAAGTGGTTAAATAACTCTACTTTCGTAGAATTATCACGACCACTGGCACAAATACAAGATAGTGACGTACAAAAGTTCATCTAGAAAAACATAATATGTAGGTTTAGTTTGTCGTGTGAATTAGTAATTGATGATGGGTGGCAATTTTCCTCCCAAAATATGGTAACCTTTGGTTAGGAACTCAAAGTCAAACTCTCACATTCCGCCTTATATAGACCTCAGGCCAATGGTTAAATAGAATCTTCAAACAAGATATTGATCAATACATTGAGAAAAGTGTTAGAAGAAACGAATGGTAAATGGGTGGATGAATTTTGTGGAGTTCTATAGGTCACTAGAACAACCCCAATGGCCGCAACATGAAAGAGTCCATTTTCTTTGGTATACAAAACCAAAGTCATCATTCCTTCTAAAATACAATGACCTACCTTACTTTAGATATATCCATAGAGAACAATAATGACATATGAAGGGAAGACCTACTGTTTGCAGAATAAAAAAAAAAAAAAAAAAGCTTTAATAAGGATAGAAGAACAAAAGAGAACATTTCAACGCTCCTACAACAAATTAATCATATCTAAAAAACTTTATGTGAGAGATTGGGCTTGTGTAACACTCTTGGAAATAAGATAGAAACCACTTTTGGGAAGTTTGCAACAACATGGAAATGACTGTATGTGATATACAACATCACTCCTAAAGGATCGCACAAAATAGAAAAGGACAAAAAATGAGAAGATTTGAGCTAAAATAATAAACTATTAAAGAAGTATCACTTCTAAATTGATTGCCATGTATATCGACGAAGGAATAAAAAGATATTAGCATCAAAAAATGAGTTGTCTAACAAATAAACCAATGTGATAATCCCCTAGTATAAAGGAGGAGGCCAAATGGATCCCTTCATTAAGGATGTGGGTATAAGAGGCACATGACTCATCCTAAGAATAGGTCATGAGTTCACAATAGTGAACCTTCTCTTTAGGTTGGAAAGGATAAGTAACAAATTGATTTTTTTCATTTATCCCTATCACTGGTCTCATGAATAAAATGACATTATAACTCCCTAGTATGGATGAGGAGGACAAGTGGACCACATTAAGGATACGGGTATAAGAGGCACGTGACCCATCCTAAGAAAGGGTTGTGAGTTCACAACAGTGAACCTCCTTTTAAGTTGAAAATGATAAGCGAAAAATTGATTTTTCCATTTATCCCTATCACCTCTATCATGAATAAAATAACACAATAATTCCTAGTATGAAGGAAGAGGACAAATGAAGCCCTACTCAGGATCCAGGTATAAGAGAATGGTTTATCCTAAGAAAGATTGTGAGTTTAATTACAAAAGAGAACCTCTTATTTAGGTTGAGAAGGACAAGTGATGAATTGATTTTTTCACTTATCCCTATCATCTATCTCGCGAATGAAATAATGCGATAATCCTTTATTATGGAAGAGGAGCCTAAATGTATCCCATATTAGGGATACAAGTATATAGGGCATGTTGCCCATACTAAGTAAAGTGATGAGTTCATAATACTAAATCTCTTCTTAAAAATAAAAAAAAGGTAATGACCCTAAGTATGGAGGAGGATACCAAAAAATCCCCTACGTGGGATACAAGTATAAAAGAGGTATCATTCCATTACATGATTACAAAGATAAATCAATTAACATTCCTTTATCGTAGGACTACTCGACGAATTTTATGTCTTGAAGTAACTCTTTTTTTGATGGTCAACTTCTAGACGTAACAAGAGTTATTCCTTACTCGCCTTACTAAGTTTACATCTCAAAATACCAACTTCTTCATGCAGTTCATCGTGTTCAAATTTTAAGCTTTGATTCTCATGAAGGATTGCACTACGTCTTTTGTTAATAAGATGTAATTCATTTTGAAGGCTCTAGAGCTCTTGTGATGCCTTTGTATATGTTGTATGTTGAACTTTAATATATTTCTCAATATTGCAACCTACTTGATAAAATTGTTAAGAAAGCCTCTCGAAGTCCTGAATGAGAGACAATGCCTACCAAAGCAAGGTGTTAAGAATCAAATAGACGATGTTTAGCCATGTGCCAGATGGAACCCTCCGCTTTTTGGTGCGAGATATGGTTTATTGATCTACAGGGTGCCAAAATGATTATACAAGCCATTTTGGGCCACTGTATTTCCAAATACACCATTTTCAAAGAGTACAAGAAGGTTCTTGTCACAACATATCACGTAAGGCACCTCACTAGGTAACCTGATGTGCACTAGGTTGGATTCTCACAACACAACTACAAAAGTTATTAGAGCTTGATGTGCATCCCGTTTGGATTTTTTAGGGATAGCTCAAGGTGGTCTTTCACTAGGTAACCCGATGACTCCAAGTCATAGCTCATCCTAAATAGGTGAAAGGAATGCCTCGTGATCAATTGGTAATGGGTGCTCTCTATCATCTCTCACAAAATCAAGACCTATCTCACTAAGATGACTCATCATAATAGACATCATATTTCATTTGGAATCCACCTTGTTTCCATTTGAAGTCTATATCCCATCTCATATGTAAAAATATGAATTATCCCATTCAAACACAGGCTCGCATTGTACGATATTGCTCGTGTCAATAAGAAAATTGTTCACGACATTAGATTATCAATGCTGATGTTTGTAAATTCCATGGGAACGAAGTTCTTGGAGTGAAAATTTTAACACAAACTTAAATACTTAAGCAAAGAACTAAAAAACTTGAAAAAATAAGGGGAAAAAGTTGGATTTCTCTCAAGACAAAATGTATAATTTCCATTCCAAATAACCAAAAAGGTATATATATACTTCAAAAGTTAGGAATATTAAATGCAAAAAAAAAGTGCATTAATATTAAATACAATTGAAGAAAAATATAACAAAAGTCATGGGATCTTGGCTGGGTCTTCTCGAGGTGCAATTCCCAAGCTGGGTCTCACAGGTAGTTCAAGAGCAAGTAGTCTAGCTGGTGGCATAACCTGGGGTGTTCTAGGTTTAGTATGTACATTTTGTAAACCTCGTACATAACTCACAAAAGTAGGGAGGGTATTAGACTTCATAACTTGAGCCCTGAAATTGGTCATTACAAGGGACACCTCTTATGATAACCACAAGTATAATCATGTCTAAGTCTAGCCACCAGCTTGTTTAAGGAGGCCATTTGTTCCATTAGAGACCCCATGGAAGCTTTAGCCCATTCTTCAACTAACCTTGCCCATTCCACTACCTACTTGGCTCGTTCTTCGACCTTTTTGGCCGGGGTATCCTTCTCTATACAAAGGTTGATATTGCCTTTAGTTTTTTGGTACAATCTACCAGATCGTTACCCAAGTTAATGATTTTAGCCTCTTTCCTCTTGAGAAGCTTCTCGCTTTCTTTCAATACTTTATTCATCTCCTTAAGAGCCCCTTGGAATTGAACGAATAGGGGTTCAACCTCGTACACACCGGCATGATATGCATTGTTTGTAATTTCTCTCTCCCTTAACAAGGAAATGGCCTACAATAAACATAGGGTTAGCATTATGCAAACAAACATTATAACAAAGCCTTAAACATTGATTATATACCTCTAACATACGGCTTGCAGCTATTTCTCCTTGGGTTAGCCCGAGCTCCCTCATGGATATATGGATCTGAGCCTATTTTAGCTCACTCCCAAAATGGTGATATACATCTAGCAATACCTCAAGTGTCACAAATACCCATTTTTCAAAGATGGTCATTGGGGTACTTTTCACTTGGATATTTTCAATTTCACATTATCCACGCGCCATATGTCTAGATGCAACATGGGGATGGGTTCGATATCCACATCGTGAAAAGAGTCTAGTCTCTTTATGGATATATGGATGAGGATGTTGATATATGGATCTGAGCCCATTTTAGCTCACTCCCAAAATGGTGATATACATCTAACAATACCTCAAGTGTCACAAATACCCATTTTTAAATATGGTCATTGAGGTACTTTGCACTTGGATATTTTCAGTTTCACATTATCCACGCACCATATGTCTAGATGTAGTATGGGGATGTGTTCGGTATCCACCTCGTGAAAAGAGTCTAGTCTCTTACTTTTGGGCCAAGGGTTTTGTAGGAGGTTTTGGCACCTTAGGTTCTTTACCTTTCAAAAATAGATCGAATATGGTAACTTTTAGGACAATTGAGGTACCTATTTCATTGGAATTTTTTTTGTGTTGCTCGAGGGAATTGATTTCAATCAGTTCTTCCATCCTAAGACTTGACACCAGGTCATCACTTATAATTATTGTAAAGTCTATCCTTGTATTGCAAAAAATAAAAGGCCAGGATTGAAATGAGTAGTTTAAAACATAAAAGTATAATATTCGGTGAAAAAGCTTGAGGGTGGAGTACAATAATCTCTTTACACCCGGAAAACCTTATAACAATCAAGACAATAAAAATATCCTTGTAAGTCACATGGTGGGAATTCTACAGCTTGAGATGACACTTTTTCCTTTCCATCACGACCAAGATAGTTAACCTAGTAGCTGCATAGTATTAAAGTTATGGTTCCAAGTAACATGTATAAGAACCATGGCCCCTTGTATTTCCTTGTCCCATATATCACCACCGACATAAAAGTACTTATCTTTCCATTTGGGTTGATTGTCGAGCAACTTCAAAATGAGACCTTGGAGTGTGACAGTCAAGATGTATGTCCTACCTTCGACCACCCAATTCCTTTTAATACAATACATTGCACGTAGCTTACCCCATTCTTTTTAATACAATACATCGTACCCAAGTTCCCCACTGAATATAGCCAAACTTAAGAGATTTTTCTCATCCATTTGGATTTATCTGGGCCAAAGTTAGATCGTATGCATTCAAAAAATGAGTAACTATGTGAGGTATTAGAAAACTCAAACCAACTTGTAATGTTTCTTCATGCAGAATGTACCATCCTTGGGATGGATCATCTGTCTCGAGGAGATATTAGGGGACTGTTACTAGACCCACATGGGGTGAAATTGAATACGTCATCCTCAATTGGTACATGTCGTCTCTAGTCAATTTATTTGGTAATTTCTTGATTTTCTTCCTAAGGATTTTCTCTGTGGGCTCCCTGGTTGGCTCACGACATGGTTTCTTTTCTCTATGAACCTTCCAAGGAACGATGATATGAATAAGAGGTATAGGTCCCAAAGTTACACCAAATAGATCTTGAAAGATTGCACCTCTAAGAAACACTTTGTAATTAAGGTGGTGCCTTGATAAGAATTATTCTTTCATCTTACTTCAAGATAAACAAATGAAGGACTTAATATTTAAGTGTTGCGGACCGAGGTACCCTTATCCATGAGGTACCACTAGTTGTTTGTGCAAGAGTTGAATGGACAAGATGGACTTTTAGTGCACGAGATGTATGTGGTACTCGAGGTACACGCCACATAAGGTGTACATAGTACACAGGATGCACTGTGTGTATGATCCCAATAAGGTACTCGAGGTATAATATCTGATAAGGGGATAAGAAGACATGTATTTAGAAATGGGCGTGGAGACAGAAGGGGACGATTATGTTAATAATTATAATCATTCCTTACTAGTTTAAGATAAATTCAGTTAATAACCCTCAATTTTACATCGGTAGAAGTTTTTTCACGATTTAACCATGTTTCTTATTTTTTAATATATTTTTAAAAATATATTTGGTTTTAAAAAAATAAATGCTAAAATATTTCTTACTCTATTACATTATTTAAAATATTAAACATTAATTTATTATTATTTAGCTCATGTTTATAAGTAATTAAAAATAAATAAAGTTCAATTTAATTATTCCATGTATTGTGTATTTTATTATTAAAAGTGTATTTTTTATGTAATTATGTGTATAAAAAAATAATATTAGTATATGTTTGGTTTCCGTTAACCACAGTTTCGATATTACAATAATCATTCACACCTCGCGTCTTACCAATTATGGTTATTTTCGGGAAATCTTTTTTGAATTTTATAAATAACCACAGTTTTAGTTACCCACAGTTAAAATGTCCATCCCTACATGTATTACATGGATACATGGACATGACCTCATCTTGGGACAACAGATCTTATTACAAGTCGATATGGTAGTTCCAATGGGGTGTTGACACTTGGGGTAACAAGATCTGACTCTTTTTCTAATCTCTCTCTAAACTCTATCGCACTTTGTAATTCTTCTAAACAATTTCAATCATATGGGTGGATACGGTACAATTCGATCTAAATTTTGTAAAATTTAAACAAATCAGACTAAATTATTCATACATATTAAATTAGATTAGACTCAACCATTAAGATCGGCTTAGTCTGATTATAATCGTTTAGAATATGAACACTAAAATATATATTAAAATTATTTTATATTATCACAAATAAGTAGCAACTTTTTAGTTTTTAGTATATTATTAACCATCATAGTTTAAAACATAATTACCCTAACAACAATATCACTTTTGTTATTTTTAAGTTAAAACAATAAAAAAAATTAATTTTCCTAAATTCAACTAATATCGATTTGAATTTTAATAGATTTAGCAACTTAATTATATATTCTATTATATTTGTGAACTAAATTATAAATATAATAGTATAAATGATTCTATTTAAATAATTTAAATTTTTTATAAATCTAATTAAATTGTTAAAAATAATCTAATTTTTCAATCGTGTAGACTGATTTTTCTCTCCAATCCTAAGCTTACACATAATTGGAAAGTGGGAAGTTTAAAGAAACAATAATAATGAATGTTAACAAGTCTACCGACTCCATGGTAAGGTTCGTTATATTGGTTTTTTCTTAAATAAAAATATCACATTTTTATCTCTTAATGTAATTATGATTATATTTATTTACTAATTTTATTATTTTTCAAAAATATTTAACCTTTCAAAATATACATTTAGCTTTCTTACTTTCTGTCTCTATACTTTTTTATTCTATGTTGTGATTGTAAAATCGACGAGAAGCTATACAAAATGGACGGCTGTGATAGTAGGTAGCTAAAGAACCTCTTATCTATTTTTTTTTTTTTTAAAGTTCATTACTCTTCGATTAATTATCGTGTTCCTTCCAAAACCCAGAAAGAAATAGTCTTTCACAAAGATAGAACGAAACAAATGCGAGACCTCCTAGTCCATCACAACCCACCTCTTACGTCGTCCCTTTATCATCTTCACTCTCCTTCCTTATTGTCATCTTCATCATCATGGGCAATCTTCCCAGTTCGAACCCAGATACCTATGGCTCAGATTCGCCCATCGAATCGTGAATTGGGTTTTCTTCGTTGGCAACCCAACTCGATTAGGTGTATGGCTAAGCCACGAAGAGTGGCTATGGTAGCAAAGCAGATAAGGAGAGAACTTTCTGATATGCTTCTCACTGACACAGTCTTGCAATATGCTATTTTACCTGAAGCTGCTTTGGGAGCTGACCGCTATCTCTCTTCTCTTACCACCATTAGTGATGTTGAACTCTCTTCTGACTTGCAGGTATTCTTATGAATCTCTAAATTTTTTATTTAGTTTACATGTTTAGTTGGTTTTAGCAGTATTTTTTAGATTATGAGAGTTAGGTGCCATTTTTAACTTAATTTGATTTTTTTACCAATTAGAAGGTTAGGGCTTTTTCATTATTGATTGAAGTAGAGACTAGTAGAAATATTGGGCACGATTATGTTTGCATTTTAAACACGTTATCAATATATCCTGGAAATGTTGATAATATATCCCATGAGTTAATTTAGAGTCATCTGAGTTATCTGTGAATATTGGAATTTTAGTTTGTGATGTTACTATGAATTATGATCATGTATGAGGTAAATCTATTTTGTATGAGCAATTGTTGAGAATGACAGACTTACTCATGTTTGGGGATGGTTTGGAGCTTGGAATCATAGCTGAACGTGTTGGGATGGATGCTCGCAGAGTGAGACTATCCCATCAATTGAATAGTAGGTTCTCCATTGTTCTGATGGATTTCATATCCAAAATCTGTAGTCATAGTTTATCTAGTTATTCTGCATTGCTTTTGTTCTGTTATGTAGGATGTAATGAGAATGCTGAAGATTTGTTGAGTATTAGTGGTCTATGATCATGTTCGAATGCTGAGATATCTGAGCTTACAAGCAACATATTTGCTCATCTTATGTACATTTATGCATGAAATAAAAAGTTAAAGAAGGATTCAAAGAGGACTTATGTGACTTTACCTAGGACTCATACTCATTTCATTCATTTCCCTTTTTTGATCAGACTTCATCTGAGTCCCTAACCTTTTTTTCCACCTAAATTTGTCTTCTTACAATGTCATATATAGAAAGTTTTCATTTTCCTGGACACTACTTGGCAAGTCCTCTATCTATGTGGTTAATATTTACTAGCAATATGTGAGCTGTTTGCTACTTTGCTCATGTCTTTAGCTCTTATCTGATCACAGGCCTTATGATAGTAAAAGCATGTTTCCTTAAAAAGTTATGATTGTTATGGATGATTTAAGGTTTTCCTGTAGTTACAAGTTAATTTCCATGTCTGTAGGTTGTAAAAGTATATATATCTGTTTTTGGAGACGAAAGAGGAAAAGAAGTTGCCATTGCTGGATTAAAGTCTAAAGCTAAGTATGTTCGCAGTGAATTGGGAAGGCGTATGAAGTTGCGGATGACTCCTGAGATACGCTTCATTGAAGATGAATCTCTGGAGAGGGGAAGCAGGGTAAAACATAATAACATTTATATCTCTCTCTGTGTCCTCTCATTGATGATGTGAATCTGATTACTTTTAGAATCATATCTTGATAGAGTATCATGCCGTGTTCCTCACTTATGACTTTCAAAGCGAGACGTAATCAGATTTCAATAAATCAATTTGAACATGAGGACGATTTGTAGTATCGTTATTATTACTTTAGGTGAAAAGTAGTTTTAGTTCTCTGTCACTTGGTTATTTTTCTGAGAGATAGCAACGTGTAGATTTGCAAGATCATTTAGTATCCTTACGAGTTAAAGTTGACTCTTTCAGGTGATTGCAATCTTAGATAAGATAAAGAATGAGAAAAAGAATGCAGAGAGTCCGGAAGATGAGGATATCGAAACATTTGACGTTCCTGAAGATGATGCAGACTGGGAGGGTGACGACCCGGATGAAGACATAATATATGTGAAGTAGTTTGGTGTGTATATGACAATCACCATTATTGGTTGGGTTGAAGCATATGCTTTGCTATAGGTTAGTAGTTTCCAGTTGGTTTTTAGCTATTAATTTAACATGCAATGCTCTTTTTTTGTTAGAATTGAAATGCAAACATGGTAAAGAAATTAACCATCAAGTATACATACTGAGAATTCGATGCTACAAATGAAGCGTGTCTAATGCAGGACCTCTTTTTTTTTAACTTCGATATTGACCGAAAGAAACACCTTTTTACTGAGACTTGAGGACATTGAATTGGTTATATGTTGCAGTCTGCAGATCGAGCCACGATGTAATCTGGGAAAATTCCAATGGCATTGCATGCTTCATAAAGCTTATGTTGTATCCCGATTAGCCAACAATGAAAACAGGTTCTGACAGGTTAAATGCTGGTAATTTGGGGTATCTGAACAATACGAAATATCGCTCAACTGCATGGGGGTTGTTTACATCTGTTTGCTTATGTTATGCCTGTTATATATACTTTGCTTATATATGTATAAGTAGATGTGTAGCCTGTTATGACCGATTTACAAAAAATAGAAGACTAAGTTGGTTCATTTGAAGTTAGAGACCAAATTAGGGCGAGTCAATAAAGTTAGGAATTAAATTAGTCAATTTAAAAGTGAGAATACTAAATTGGGTGAATTAATAAAGTTCATGTTTTTTTTACAAAAAGGAGGGAGTTAATTAAAATAGTATGCAAAGAAATATTATATATATATATATAATATGGTAGTTTTGTACTTTAGTAGTATCTTTATTTTATTTTATACTCTTATTAATCATGTGATATTATCTTAGTAATACACATTTAAAAAATGTATAAATTTGATACAATTTTTTATTTTATTGATGATTTTTCATACTTGTACAGTATATGAATTTTTAATGAAGAATATTTATAGTATTTTTGTCTCTTTTGAAAATATTAATAGTTTTCTCTCATAATTTTTAAGTCATTAAATACATATTTTAATACTTTTTTTGACCCATTTTATATTCTCATTTAACACTTTTAATGAGTCAACAATATTAAAATATTTATTTAAAAATCCAAAAATTGTGAGAAAAAATAAGTTAATGTTTCATAAGAAGATAAAAATACTACAAATACTATTCATTAAAAACATGTATATTGCACAATTATAAAAAAAATTCCAATAAAATAAAAAATTACATCAAATTTGTATTTTTTTTTAAATACTAGTATCACTAAGGTACTACTACCTAAAAAAAATAAGGATAACAAAAATAAAATTAAGATACCAAACCCAAAATAATGGTACGATAATTCTGGCAAATGGAAGACACAAATCAGCAGTGAGATGACAACACTTATTCCAACATTTGAAAGCAATTATTATACTCCCCCATTAATGCAGTCTATAGTTCTATACACGCGTTCTCCAAGTCTATAATTGGAGAAAGATCACTGAAAGTCTAGATAAAAAAGAAGACGACAAAGATGCAACAGACTCAAGGCTGTAATAATTATGAAAACCTAATTTAATTTAGAAAATTTAGCCCAAAAAAGGCCTTCGAGTTCTAGTCGATACGGTCATACAGCTTATGTCTTATGTCTACAGATACGTAAGGATGCAAACAAGTAGCAACAACTGATGGCTAATTCATCTTCTGCCCATTTGCTTCTCTTCAACTGATTTACCAAAGCATCCAGATTTTTGATCAAGGCATTTGAAAACAGCAGCTAAAAAAAGTCCAATATAATAACATAAATAATCACATATTCAGATGGCAAACAAAAAATATTCTAAACTGGTAACGAGAAAAGATTAGTGCAACAAAAGCCTAAAAAATAAATCATAAGTGACTTGCACACTACATAGAAGATATAACAATTTTACGTACAACAACCAAAAAACACGATGTTCTTCATGGCCGGCATTGTAGACAGCAATTTTAAGTTTGGGAGAGGAAAGCATACATGATGCCAAATAAAAATTGGAAAGGGCAAATGAAGACAAAAGAAGAAAATGACTTACATTAATTGCTATCTGGCCCAACATTCAACTCTATGCTATGCCGCTCTGTTGAAAGTTTCTTCCCTTGTGAAAATGTTTTCATCCAATTCTTCTGTTGACTCAATACTCTTGGAAATCTCTGCCTTCAGCACGTCATGCTTCTCTTTTAGGTTGGAAGGATCCAATGCTGCAGCTAGGCTCTGTTTAATTTCTTGCCCCAAAGCAGTGATTCTATTTTTAGATTCAATACCAGGTGTCATTCCTGCCTTTGCCACCTCTAACTTCAGTTGCTCTATTTTGTACTTCAAATCTGATGAACTAATGACATTTTCAATTCCTTCCTTAATCTCTTTGTTCAGTTCATCTATCTTGCATTTGAAGTCCAAGGATGGGGTCTGCTCATTTGAGTATTTTTCTTTTGACTTCACTCCCTCAACGTTCAAACCCAAAGACTGGAGAACGTTCACCATTTCAAACTCCAACTCTTTCTTCAAGTTTAAAGCTTTCTCCTTCATATCAGAGTCCAAATCCTCAAATTTTGAAAATTCCGAGTTTTGAATTTCAGCCTCAAGTTGCTCAATTTTTTCCTTTAACTGCTTCTGATCCATGACCTCTTTTAGTTTTCTATTGATTTCTTGCTTCATTTTGGCAGCCTTCTGGCTCTTCTCAGCCAGATTCTTGGCTTTGGATAACTCTTTCATCATGTCAAGATTATATTTGAGGATTTCATAGTTAGGAGCTGTTGGTAGAGCCTGGTTGATCTCATCCTTAAGCTTCTCAATCTTATCACTAAATGTGGTATTTTTTAATTGATCCTGTGAATTTACTTTCGAAATTTCCTCCCGCAGAGTGACAACTTTGTCTTCCAAACCAATGGCATTAATTGCCTTAGAAAATTCAAGGTCAATCTCCTCTTTAAGTTTTCCAATGGTCTCATCTAAACTTGATAATGGAAGCTCGGTGGAAGATTCCTTAGCTTTCAAAATTTGTTGTCTTACTTTTTCAACCTCACTCTCCAAGTCCAAATGTTGAGTTTCCCCAGCAGTAAATGTATCTTTTTGTTTCATGTTGACTTTCTTCTCTGGATCTACTGGCACTCCTTCTTCAAATCCACCAATCTTTCGGAATTTAAGCATTCGGTGCTTCAATAACTCTTCAGTGTTCATCTTGGTGAGCTCCTGTAAGAAGTTTAAGAGCTACGTTAAGATCAAATTCCAAATAAGTTCCATTGGGCTAATGACTCTGAATAGAACTTACTCCCATTGTTTCTTTAATAGCTTTTTTAATCTGTTGTGAGGACCACGATGGATCAGCGTGTGCACCACCAAGGGGCTCCTGTTTCAGGTAAAAACATTACTGTAAAGTTCGCCACAATAAAACATATCCTGTAAGGTCAAAACAATTTGCAGCAGTAACTATTAAGGCAACGCCTAATAAATTATAAAATTTATGGCATTCAAATCAGAACTTACACTCCAGTAAATCCCAGAAAATATAGATCTAGTAATGACAATGATGACTTCAGCAAGGTGGAAAAAAAAATAGTGACAGTCAAAGCTTTTGGCTGATGTACCATAACAATTTACTTCAAGACACACCAAATGAAGTAAATATTATAAATTTGAAATATGACTCATAACCCCATGTTTGTAAAGTAAGAAGAAAGGACAGAAAGAGAATCGGCTCAACAATTTCCCCACCCTCAGCTGGGCACGGGTTCAACGCCCACCCATTTTACTCCCATTAAAAAAAATGACAGAAAAAGATGTTTAAGTTTTGAAAGAGAAAGGGAAGATTAATTACAGGAATGATGCCATCTGCAACTTGCAGCTTACACAATTCTGGAGCAGTAATTCTAAGTTTCTCAGCTGCCTGTAGAAATATCAAAATTGAAAGTGATGACCGACTTGCATATGTAAACATAGAAGCTTAAGTGTAGCAGTGTATTTTGTACGAACCCTTGGAGCAGCTTTAGCAGTCTTCCACAAGATTGCCGCACATGCTTCTGGGCTAAACCATAACAAAGAAAGAGTCAAAGCCCAGAAGAAGAAAAGGATCATATGATATTAAGCTTGCACTGGATGAAAGTCACATTAGATATATATGGCAACACAGAGTTTATTTTGATACAGGACTGTCATGGTATATCGCCAATAGCTAGTTTGTCTACCAGGTCAAGCAGCAAAACAAAACTCAAATTACCTGGCAACATAGAAAACTGCATTCTCGAGCATTAACAATTTATTAGCACAGCCAATAGCAAGGGCACCACCAGAGCCACCTTCTCCAATGACAATTGAAACAATTGGTACTTTCAAACCAAACATAGTCCTCAGGTTATGAGCAATAGCTTCGCCCTGTGTGTATATAAAAAGGGAATTAATTAGGCAATCCATAATAAAAAGGAGATACGTCTAAGACCTATGCATACTTGGCCAAGCTCCTCAGATTTAAGGTCTGCATATGCACCAGGAGTGTCAATGAAAGTTATAATGGGAAAGCCATGGTGATCTGCATAATACATCATCCTTAGAGCTTTCCTGTAACTGTTGAATATAAAACTACGATTAGTCTCAAGGGACAGGATTTTTGAAAATCCAGCTGGATTTAACTGCTATTGAACTGCCTTGCTATCATCTTAAGGATAAAAAATAATATTACATACCCATGGGGAGTAGGCATCCCAAAGTTGCGATGAATGTTTTCCTTTGTGTTTCTACCCTTTTGGTGACCCATGAACATGTATCTCTGACCATCTATAGTTCCTATACCAGTAACAATAGCAGGATCATCATACCCAGCCCGGTCTCCATGGAGCTCAACAAACTGGACATGTTAAGATAGGAGACACACTTACAGTCAAAACAATTAACTACAGCACTATAAACACGTAAAATGAAAACAAATTGACAGGAGACATGAGCTCCACAGGTAAAGTAGCACCGTACTTTGTCAGTAATGCTAAAAACGTGATCAAGAAATGTTGGCCTGTTAGGATGCCGGGCAATATTCACACGTTGTATGGGAGTAAGATGTGTGTATAAATCCTTCAGAGCCTGTTAAAAAAACCAAACAAGGCCATTATTCAAAAAAGAGTTTAGAACCAAAAAAATAAAATAAAATAATAATAATAAATCAAATTACAACCCGATTTCTAGTCATTTAAGCATTACAATATTTTTCTCTATAATAGGAAGGGGGGGGAGGGACACTGTTTTTTCAAATAGGAATAAGTCGTCAAGAACCATGTAAATAGTTACAAAACCTGACGGTACTTATTCTCCAACGAAATAATCTGATCGCTGAAGTCCAACCCAGTCTCATTTGCCATCTTCCTGACCTGTGTTGAACAAACAAACGTTCCATCAAAAACTAAAAACATGTAAATTCTCAGGAAGTAAATAAAACAAAGCAAAAAATAAGACTTTGCACTTAAAAAAATAATAGAAGGGAGATGTTTACATCAATGATCTTCTTTTCAAGATCAACAAGTGGCTTCTCAAAATCTAAAGTAACTGGCTTTGGCTTCTGTGTAGCCGGCTTGAAATGAGAGAGATGAGTAAGGACTCCGCCTTTAACATTCGGATCTGGATCCTGGGGCCATGGATAGTCGTGATTGTTCACTTTCCTAATCTTAGCTGCAACCATGAAATCTCTTCTTTTGATGCCAAATCGAACTTTTGCCATAGTTCTCAAAGGAACGCCGCTGACACCATTACTGGAACTTCGAAGAAGATCCGAAGCTGAGGCTGAAGTTCCCGAAAATGCTAGTGGAGATTGAGGTATCGAAGCCATTCTAAGATTGCAGAAAGCAAACTGCTCCTGATTCTCAACCAAATCCTCCGATCAGATCGGTAATTACTTCTCCAATTTTACTACAGAAGATTCGAAACAAGAAAATCATCCCAAAATCATCAAAATTAACACAAGCTTGCAGTAATTCATACGCCTCGCAATAAAAAAAATACAAAACAAAGGAGTCAAAATTCAATAAATTTATCGCATTGCGCCGATCAATCTATACGAGCTACGATTTCATCGAAGACACATCAAAACAAACTAAGCTTCAAAAATGAATCTACTATAGTATAAAACTAAAAAAAAATCATATAAAGATTTCAAGAACATCATCGAATCAATTGAAAGCTTCAAAGATACCATTAATTAACAAAATCGAATTCACAAAAGGACCTAAACGAACAAAAATCTATCAGAGAAATAGAGAAAACGATCGACCTAACTGTAATTAAAGAGAAATACCTAGTGTCGTAGGTAAGAGAACCGGTAGGGATTGAAGCTCTGATTATGGTGATTTTAAGATGGACAGAGATGGACGGAGAGCTCGAGGTTGGAGACTGCTCTATTTTAACTTTGATAGAATCGGAAATTGAAAAAGAGAGCGAAAAATATTTAAAAGACAATACTACCCCTTCTCTATTGCGTAAAAGTAACATTTTAAAAGTAATAATCGAAATTGTATTTAACGTTTTTTTATTTAAAAGACACAAATAGTTTGATTAAATTTTATATTTTATATTTTATTTAATAACATATAATAAATAATTAAAAATAAAAATTAATATCAATTTCAATATTCTAAATAATATTATAGAATAAAAATTATATTAAAATTTATTTTTTAAAATTATATATATTTTTAAATAAATATTAAAATATAAAAAACTTACTTAAATTTTTAGAAATTTAATACATATTCATAACTTATAATTATTATTTAAATATATTTAAAATTAATATAAAATAATTGAATTACTAATCACACATCCATTTGTGTTTGTTACATTTGTCTTGAAATAAAAATAAGAATGTGAGAGTAAAGTTGTAAATAAAATGCCGAAAAGAAAAAAAGAAGAGGGGCGGAGAACACGAGAAGGTGTAGGAGAGGATTGGTTGGACTAAATTGCTGGACATGGAGTAGGGGGTCAATTACAGTTCTCTCCTCCATCCATTCCCAAGCCCACGAATCTTTTTTCTTGTTTTTTATGTACATTCTTGTAATTTAATTTTTGTATATTTATTTAAATTGAAAGCTGAATAAGTTGACTTCCATCTACAAGTGCTACTTTTTACCCTCAAACATCAATTGCCTCATAAGTTTTCTCGTTTTTTAATTACGTGTGTTCTGAGACTTCAATTGTATTAGATCGATTTATAATATTGTTATTATCATCAATTTTAGACTTTTAACAAAATTATGATTTGGAATTGATAATACTATTTACATGTTCAGAAAATTCACTTAAAAATTTGGGGAAAAAACGTTGGTCGAAATTTTGAGCTTTTTTTCTCTAAATTTTTTTTTTTAAGTTGCACTAAAGATGATGATGCTTTATTTCCATATTATGTATTGATAAGTTAGGTTAACCATTATGAACCATATTATTTATAATAAGGAAGCCAACCAAAACTATATTCATTTATTAAAAAAAAAATACATAAATCATATTTTGTAAGATGTTTTCGAAGTTTAATGGATTGTAATTTTTTGATCTTGATTTAGTATAACGATACATAAATATAGGAGTGCAAAAAATTGATTTTATATAATTAATTTAATCAATTTTTAAAATAAAATAAAATCTAAGTAAATTATATATATATTAGGTGAACTAATTTTTAAACCACTTATTTCTCTTGAATGGTACCATATAATTTTAAGTTTGTAAGATTAATTTTATTCAACAAGTTTTAACTTATATAACTCTATGAAATATGTAATATCACAATTAATTTTGTTTAAATATTAAATTTCTAAGTTATAAAAGTATATAGAGTATGCAATCATACATAAACTAATGTGAATATTGTATCTACGTCATAATATGTATAGAAAAAAAATCTTTGGATTATAAAGGACTAGGATGATATGTAATGATTTTAATTAGATGGCATCTCTATTTGATTCAATTTTGATTTGTTTTTAGTACTTGATTGGTTCATCAAAAACTGAAAATGAGCCAAACCAATAAACATAAAGCATAAAACATAAAACATTTTTAGAAAAATAAGTAAAAACAATATTTTATAATTCAAGTATAACAAGTCATTTTCTGGTACATCATCCACTTTAGCTTGATCGTTTTTGCAATTTCTGACAAGCGCACAACGTTTGTATTATTTTGTTCACTTGATAGTCAATTCACACAATCTTCGTTTACATCTGTATATAACTAGTATGGAACTCTCTTATTAACAGCGCAACAAGGATTAAATTGCTAGAAGGGAATCATCAGTAAGTAGCTCACTTAATTATTGATTCTATCCTTCTGAAAGTAGAAGGGTTAGAATAAAACCCCACCAATCTTATCCCTACCCTAGACTCAAAAACTCAAAGGATGCTTATCGATTGAAAACCCGAAGACTAAAGGGTGCTTATCAATTGAACAATTGTCGTTCAATCGACTTTAGGTAATGCTTGTTTAAAACTCTAAATATGCATCTTCTCATTTATGAATAAAGTGTGTTGTCTGTTGTTTTCTTGTATGACAATAACTTACCCAGGTACTTGTAAGGATCACCGCTGCACAAAATGCAATATAATGATGGATTATGCGAGGGCTGAAATAGCTAACCCAAAGTATGATTCTAATAAAAATTTGAAGGCAACATGTTGAGGCAAGTAAACTATGAAAATAGAAGTGCAAGTTCCAATAGCAATGGCCAACAATGTAAAAGACTATCAAAACGCTGAATTTATAGTTCTCAAAATAACCTTGAAAGCTACAAACAAGTTAACCATGATTCAAAAGTCAAAGAGAACTTTAATGAAAATATGAAACGTCAGTGATGACAATGAAAATATGAAACGTCAGTGATGACAATGAAAATATGAAACGTCAGTGATGACAATGAAAATATGAAGGAGATGGGTCTTCTTTCCTTCAGTGATGAGCCTTTGCCTCTGCTTTCTTTTGCGACTTTGCCTTTGCCTGCGCGTAAAAGAAGGAAAATAAAAGATAAGCATTCAAGAATACTTCTTAAGAATGTCAGCAAACAATAATCCCCAAATGCGAATGACCAAGAAGTTCAGGTGGCAGCAACGGAACAACACTACCAATACAATTAGCAGTAACTAAGATGATAATTTTCCAAACACCACCTAATAACAATAGCCCCTGTTCAAAAGTCTGTACTCGCTCCGACCATCTGACATCTCCGCTTCTAATTGAAGCTGTTTTTATTTTATAGAAAAATTACTTCTTTCATTTCTTAATATCAAATCCATTTATATATACATTTGTTATGCCTAATCCACTGTCGGAAGTTATTAGTATACAGCTGTAAATCATCTTGAAAATCAGGAAACTAACATCTTAAAAACAGGGGTTGGTTCCACTCTGGAAATCAGAAAACTGTCCTCCTAAAATCAGGGGTTAGTTCCACCCTGAAAATCAGGAAACTAACCATACTCCTAGGTTGATTTCCTACACTCCCCCTCAAGCTAGGCAATATATGTTTTCCAAACCAAGTGCTACATTTAACTCTGTGAAATTAGGTCGAAACAAAGCTTTGGTTAAGATATCTACTACTTGTTGCCTAGATGGAACATAGTTGAGGGAGATCATCTTGTCTTCAATTTTCTCACTGATGAAATGTCTATCAATTTCCACATGTTTAGTTCGATCATGGTGGACTGGATTTTTGGTAATTGCAATTGCTGACTGGTTGTCACACATGATTCTAATAGATTCTGAATGTTCAACCTCGAGTTCGTATAGCAGTCGTTTTAGCCAAATTCCTTCACAGATGCCCAAAGCCAATGCACGGAACTCAGCCTCGGCACTACTACGTGCTACCACTGCTTGCTTTTTGCTACGCCATGTCACCAAATTTCCACAAATAAATGAGCAATATCCAGATGTGGATTTTCGATCACTAGGAGATCCCGCCCAATCAGCGTCAGTATAAATTTCCAATTTCCTATTAATTTTTTTCTTGAACATGAGCCCCTTTCCAGGATCCTTCTTCAAGTATCTTAGAATACGATTTACTGCCTCCAAGTGATCTACTGATGGGTTGCCAAGAAACTGACTAACAACACTGACTGAAAAACTTATATCTGGACGTGTATGGGTCAAATAAATTAACTTACCTACCAAACGTTGATATTGCCCCTTGTCAGTTGCCAATTCATCAGTTCGAGGCATTAGTTTGGTGTTAGGATCCATGGGTGTTTCAACAGGCTTACACCCACTCATGCTAGTCTCACGCAAGAGATCTAGAACATATTTGCATTGAGAAACTGAGATTCCTTTAGTACTACGTGCCACCTCTATCCTTAAGAAATATTTCAAATATCCCAAGTCTTTAATCTCGAATTCCTTAGATAATAGCATCTTAAGTCTCTTCATTTCTCCTACATGATTTCCTGTAAGAACTATATCATCAACATATACAATCAAAGTTGTAATTCTCCCATCTGCGAAGTGTTTGACAAATAAAGTGTGGTCTGCATGTGTCTGAGAGTATCCATCCTGTTTGAGGACCTTGGTGAATTTTTCGAACCATGCTCTAGGTGACTGTTTAAGTCCATATAGTGTCTTTCTCAACTTGCATACCTTCCCTTGTGTATCTTTAGTCTCAAAGCCAGGAGGCACATCCATGTAAACTTCTTCGATCAAATCTCCATTTAAGAATGCGTTCTTGACATCAAGTTGAAGCAGTGGCCAATCCTCATTAACTGCAATAGACAGCAAGACACGAACTGTGTTAAGTTTTGCTACAGGAGCAAAAGTCTCTTGATAATCAATTCCATATGATTGGGTGAACCCTTTAGCCACTAGTCGAGCTTTATATCTGTCGATATTTCCATCTGCCTTCTGTTTAACTGAGAATATCCATTTACAACCCACTGTCCTCTTTCCATGTGGTAGCTTTGTTAACATCCATGTACCATTCTTTTCAAGTGCAGTGTATTCTTCTAAGGTTGCCTTGCGCCATTCAAGAACTTTTAGAGCCTTGTTGACAGAATTAGGAATCTTGGTGTTGTCTAGGGATGTCACAAATGCCTGAAATTTTGGGGACAAATTTGCGTAAGAAATGTAACTTTGAAGAGGATGTTGAGTGCATGATCAAACGCCTTTTCTTTGTGCAATAGGAAGATCTAACTCAGGGTCAGAACCAAGTTTTGGACTAGATTCTGCTTCATCTTGTAATCTTTCAGATTCAGTATGGCTCAGGAGAGTTTCTTGGCTTTGCTGATTTCGTGTGGGCAAGTCAGGATTTCTCTTTCTTTCATAAACTTTTATGGCATCATTAGGAAGGAGAAGATGTCTAGGATAGACAATAGGAGATTGATCAGGTTTGGTTTTTGAAGGAGAATCTGGAATGGGTATCAAGTTGGAAGAGGACAGGGTTGTGGAGGGTAAATGAGATGATAAATTCGGTTCAATGAGTAATGACCAATCCCAATTCTGCAATTCATTAGTGTGATTCTTCCCCTGAATTGCAGAATTAGAATAGAATGGAGTTTCTTCGAAGAAAGTAACGTCCATGGAATGGTAAAAATTGCGAGTGATGGGAGAGAAACATTTGTAGCCTTTTTGATTGGCTGAGTAACCAACGAAGATGCATTTAATGGCACGGGCATCAAGTTTGCCACGATATTGTGAATGAATATGGACAAAAGCAGTGCAACCAAAAACCTTGAAAGGAATTGGTGACACAAGTTGTGAGGTAGAATATTGACTCTCAAGGACTTGTAAAGTTGAATGAAATGTGAGCAGTCGAGAAGGGATTGGGTTGACGAAGTGGTTTGCAGTAAGAATGGCTTCACCCCAAAATTTTTTAGGAACATTGGTTTGAAAAAGTAAAGTTCAGGCAACCTCAAGTATATGACGGTTTTTGCGTTCGGCTACACCGTTTTGTTGTGGTGTGTCAACGCATGAGCTTTGTTGGACGATACCATGTGATTTGAGATATCCACTAAGATCGGAATTAAAGAAATCCTTAACATTATCAATTTTTAGGATTTGAATATTGGCATTGAACTGAGTTTGGATCATGGCATGAAAAAGTGAAAATATGTGCTTGGTTTCAGATTTGTCTTTCATAAGAAATGTCCAACATAATCGAGTATGATCATCAACTAACAGTAAGAACCATCGAGCACCAGTAATACTGGGAACGCGACATGGTCCCCAAATGTCACCGTGAATGAAGGAAAATGGGTGACTTGGCTTGTGCGTGCGTGGTGAAAAAGTATTTCGAGTATGTTTTGCCAACTGACAAACTTCACAATGAAATAAATTGGGATTTTTATTGATGAATAAGGATGAAAACAAACGTTTCAAATACGAAAAATTTGGATGACCTAGACGAAAATGCCACATCATGATTTCACTTTCCTTATTAGTATGACTATGAGAGTTAAGATTATGACTCAATTGACATTGATGACTAACAAAATGGTTTGAAGAAGTGTTGATATCAAGAACATAGAGGCCCGCACGTAAATCAGCACCGCCAATTATTTTCCCCGAGCTTAAGTCCTAAAAAACACAAGATTTAGCCAAGAATTTAGTTTCACAGTTAAGGTCATGATTTAATCTACTAACTGATATGAGATTGCAGCAAAATCCAGGCACAAATAACACAGATTTGAGAATGAGGTTGTTTGAGAGACAAATGGTCCCTATTCCGACTACTGTGGTGCGAGTACCATTGGCGACACACACTGTTTGAAGTCTGTTGCAAGGTGAATAGGTTGTGAAAAGTGATTGATCACTTGTCATATGATTGGAGGCACCTGAGTCTACTATCCAAGATGAGGAGGGAAATTTCCAGCATGCTTTGTTGAAGCATGCTTTGTTGAATTACTGGAAATATGTGTGGAGTTATTCCTGCTACTACTAAATGTGGTGTTAATATTTGCCTTTTGTATAAGTTGTTGGAGAAGTTCTAACTGTTCCTTAGTGAATGAGATAGGATATCCAGAAAATGCACTTGAGTTTGGAGGCTGAGTTTGTACTGATGGTTGGAGAGACTGGAACTGAAAAGATGCAGGCCAAAATAGCTCTCCTTGAGGACTGGTACTGTTAAAAGGAGAAACAGAAACATTAATAGTTGCATTGTTAAATAAACCACCAAAAGGATTATGTTTAGGAGCAGGATCAAGAATGGATCCAAGCCCAAAATTGCCTGAATTTCCCATATCGAATTCAGTTATGTTACTTGTCTCTGGAACCTCTTCATCCATGTCATCTTTCAGTGTACTAAGAACATTTAAACTTTTAGTTTTTTCATAACTCTCATGCCCAAAAACTGAAACTTGAGTTGGAAATTGAAAAGGTGCATTCCTTGCCTGAGTATTTGACATCATACTAGGTGAACTTACAGAGCTAGTTGAACAAGAGGCTAAGAGCAGCAGTTTATGAGCCTAAGGCTTTGATACCATGAAGCTGTTTTTATTTTACAGAAAAATTACTTCTTCCATTTCTTAATATCAAATCTATTTATATATACATTTGTTATGCCTAATCCACTGTTGGAAGTTATTAGTATACAGCTGTAAATCATCCTGAAAATCAAGAAACTAACATCCTAAAAACAAGGGTTGGTTCCACCCTGGAAATCAGAAAACTGTCCTCCTAAAATCAGGGGTTGGTTCCACCGTGGAAATCAGGAAACTAACCATACTCCTAGGTTGATTTCCTACACTAATAATTCAATACTCGCACTCTAGCCTCACATATGAGCAGCAGATCAGACACAGGCAATTAAACCTAACCACAAACATGTTGCAAGCATTTCAAACAATTGAACTGGAGTGGCACAGTGGTAAATAGTAGTCATTCATAGAATCTACAACTTTAAGACAATTCATTTGAGTAATTATTCTAGAAGAATCAGTTTTCCAAAACAACTTAATCCTTCATGCAAACAGGAAAATAACTAACCAATTAGTAGATATATCAAGAGAAGCTACATGGTAAATTTGATTCAAGAAACACCTTTTATCTTTCTTAGAAGTTAGAAAACCTATGTCCAAACCTTCATCTTTCTTACTTTACCTTGTAGCTTATCATCAGATATCAAGCATCTAGCACAAACGAAAGTGTTAAAGTGTTATAAACACTTAAACCTACTAATAATTCGAACATCCCACCAAAGACAGCATGGGAAAAAAACAAAGAATTTAGCAGTTCATTTCTTAACTGATCAAGTATGTTATAAGTAGTTAAAAAATGAAAAGTGGAACAAAATAACAAATGAACAGTTAAAGATAGAGTTTATCACCTTAATGTCACGTCCCGTTCAAATGTACCTAAAAATCCAAATAAATGGTGGTTGCCTAAAGGATCTAGACTTTTCTGCCTACGAAAGTTTTAGAGTGGCCTAAAGATGTCTAAAAAGGGCTAGAGTTGGACGGACTCAACTCAAGCTTTGAAGACCCTAGAATGTTCTAGAGCACGCTGGAGGGTGCTAGAATGGGCTAGAATTTTCTAGAACGTGCCGGATGGTTCATGAAGGATGTAGAAGCCGTTGGAAGCTTACAGAACATCCCAGAACTTGCACGAAGGAACTAGACAAACCTAGAAGACTCTAGAATTGGTTAGAAGGTCCTAGAACCTTGTGGCATATTGTACATAAAACTAGAACTCTCTTGTACATTCTAGAGTTAGAATGATCTAGAAAGTTGTAGCATAGCCTTAAGCTTGAAGTCACACTATAAATAAACCCATTGGTCTTCATTTGGATTCAACTTGAAAATTCTTAGCATCTTGTAAGATAAACTCTCTCTAGAGCAATACAAAACATTCTTTACAAACTCTCTTTCTAATCTCTTTAGAGAATTCGTTCAGGGAAAGGCAAGCTTAGTGCAACAGACTATGCTAAGTGCCGCACAATCGCTAATTGAAATTTAAGATCGTGACAATTGGTATCAGAGCTTTCAGTTGAAACATTTCTACCTTTGGCATAATGAAGAATGCTGCTCCATCTACACCAAGCGTTGATGTTCCACCTATGGAACGTGGGCGTGAGGAAACCCGAAAACCATCAAAGGAATCTCGAACCAAGTCGAAAGATATGCTTTCTAGCTTAGAAGCACGAGTGGGAAGTGCGCAGGACACCTTAGGGGAGCTGTTCGATCGGGTGGACAACTTAGAGGAACGTTGCAATGGCTTGGAGGCCGAGGATGTGGAGATCCATGCAGCGGTCAAGATGTCCCTTAACGAGCTAGATGACGGATTAAGGCAAGGGATTGATGGGTTAAAAGCCGAACTTGCTAAGGTAAGGGATCTTGTCCAAAGAGAACTTGCTAATGTCTTGCTTAGAATGGAGGACATGAGTGGTGATCTAGCTCTATGTAAGCGGGCTATGACCGCGGGAACTAGCACAACCACTGTCATTGAGGCTAAGAGGGTGGATGTTCTCAAGTCTAAGACGTTCAATGGTGTTAGGAATGCTAGGGAAGTGGAGAACTTCCTATGGGGTCTGGAACAATATTTTAAGGCTACTGGCATAACGGACCATGCTAGCAAGATCCGAACTGTTGCCATGTATTTGTCCGACACTGCTATGTTGTGATGGAGACGGAGGCATAGAGATGTGCAACGAGGAGTTTGCACGATTGAAACCTTTGATGATTTCAAAAGGGAGTTCAAAATACAGTTCTTCCCCGTAAATGCTGAAGACAAGAGGTCGATTACGACGGTTAAAGCAAATGGGTAGCATAAGGGATTATGTGAAGGAGTTCACAACCTTATTGCTTGAAGTTCCTGACACATCAGACAAGGATGCCCTATTCTTGTTCATGGATGGTCTCCAATCGTGGGCTAACCTCGAGCTTAAGTGACGTGGTGTTCAAGACCTATCTTCGGCCATTGCGATTGCAGAAAACTTTATTGATTACTCCACCAACAAAGAGAGCTCAAAAGCCACGGATAAAAAGTTTGGTGGAGAGAAGTGTAGTGGAGGCCATGCTAAAAGCCAGGGACCCAAAAATCATAAAGATGGCTCCTCATTCAAACCAAGAGATAAAGGGAAGGAGAAGGAGGATCGTGGTGCCTCGAAGCCTCGTGTGACGTGCTTCATTTGTGACGGACCGCATTGGGCACGTGAATGCCCGAAAAGGAAGGCCTTGAGTGCCTTAGTTGCATCCACTCATGAACAGGATGGAGGCGAGACAAACGAAGGTGCAAAGATGGGTTCTTTACGCCTACTTGGTGCATTGCAGAGCGCCCCAAAGACCCCTAAAGGTTTGATGTACGTAAATGCAACCATCAACGGGAAGGTCGCCAAAGCTTTGATGGACACAGGTGCATCTCACAACTTTGTTTCAGTAGAAGAAGCAAGGAGACTCAGTTTGAAGGTTGTCAATAGTAGAAGGTCGCTCAAAGCAGTTAACTCAGCAACACTACCTCTCAAAGGAGTTGCTCGTGGAGTTAAGGTCAATCTTGGTGCTTGGACTGGCCAAGTGGACTTATCGGTAGCGCCTATGGACGACTTCTCAGTTGTATTCGACATGGAGTTCTTGGACCAAGTTAGAGTTTTCCTCGTGCCTTACTCAAACTCCATGTGCATCATGGATGGAACAAAGGCTTGTGTGGTGCCGACGGAGAGGACCACTAGACCTACTATCCAAGTTCTCTCAGCACTTCAATTCAAGAAGGGATTGAAGAGGGACGAAGAGAGTTATTTGGTCATCTTAAAAGAATATGACGATGAAGAGGCATCACCAAAACCAAACTTGCCGACGGAAGTGCAAGTTGTATTAGATAAGTTCAAGGATGTGATGCCTGAGGCATTGCCCAAACGATTACCTCCAAGAAGGGAGGTAAACCATGAAATATAGTTGGAACCCGGCACCAGGCCACCAGCAATGAGCCCCTACCGAATGGCGAACTCAGAGTTGGTAGAATTGCGAAAGCAACTCGACGAATTGCTGGATGCTGGCTTCATAAGGCCCTCTAAAGCCCCATTTGGTGCCCCGGTTCTCTTTCAAAAGAAGAAGGATGGCTCGCTACGGATGTGCATTGACTATCGGGCTCTAAACAAGATAAAGGTAAAGAACAAGTATCATATCCCTCTAATTTCCGACTTGTTCGATCAATTGGGGAACGCCAGATACTTTACAAAATTAGACTTGCGATCGGGATATTACCAGGTACGCATAGCCAAAGGGGATGAGCCCAAGACCACATGTGTGATCAGGTACGATGCCTATGAGTTCCTTGTCATGCCATTTGGTCTCACAAATGCACCAACCACCTTCTGTACTCTGATGAACAAGATTTTCCATCCCTACCTCGATCGGTTCGTGGTAGTATATCTCGATGACATTGTGATATATAACCGGACTTTGGAAGAACATCTAGAGCATTTGAAGAAGGTGTTCGAGGTCTTGAGAGAAAATGGACTATATGTCAAGAAGGAGAAACGTTCCTTTGCCCAAGATGAGGTGATGTTCTTAGGACATAGGATAAAGGATGGAAAACTGATGATGGATGGAAAACTGATGATGGATGGAACCAAGGTGAAAGTCATCCAAGAATGAGAACTTCCTACAAAGGTTCCCGAGTTGAGATCTTTCCTTGGACTGGTGAACTATTACCGAAGGTTTATCAAGTCCTACTCAGCGAGAGCAACCCCGCTCACTAACCTGCTCAAAAAGAACAAGGCTTGGGAATGGACAAGTGAATGCTAAGCCTCATTCAAAGACTTGAAGAAGGCCGTTAGTGAAAAACCGATGCTTTGCCTACCAGACCCTTCCAAGATGTACGAGCTGCACACAGATGTTTCAGACTTTGCCATTGGTGGAGTACTGATGCAGGAAGGGCGTCCGATAGCCTATGAGAGCCGCAAGCTTAATGACACCGAACGCCGCTACACTGTGCAAGAAAAGGAAATGATAGTTATCATTCATTGCCTAAGGGTGTGGCAACACTACTTGTTGGGTTCTCATTTTGTTATCATGACGGACAATATTGCAACAAGCTACTTCTAGACTCAAAAGAAGTTGAGTCCCAAGCAAGCTCAGTGGCAAGATTTCTTGGCAGAGTTTGACTACAGGTTGGAGTACAAACTCGGTAAAGCCAATGTGGTGACTGATGCGCTGAGTCGAAAGGCGGAGTTAGCAGCCTTGAGTAGGCCAAGTAGTCCTTTGTTGGAAAGGATCAAAGAAGGGTTAGAGCATGATGCCCTTGCTCAAAACCTCCTTACCCTCATCAAGGAAGAAAAAACGAGGCGATTTTGGCTGAGTAACGGACTACTCTATGCCAAGCAGAATCGCATCTTTGTGCCGAAGTGAGGGAGCATAAGAAAGGAGCTTATCAAGGAGTGCCATGATTCTCTATGGGCTGGACACCCAAGAATGAGGCGCACCCTTGCTTTGATCAAGTCAATCTACTACTGGCCTCAACTACGGGATGATGTTGAAGTTTATGTGAGGACTTGTCTTGTGTGCCAACAAGACAAGATAGAGCAGCATACTCCCGGAGGTCTGCTAGAGCCACTGCCTATTCCAGAGAGACCATGGAAGAACGTCTCAATGGATTTCATCACTTGCCTGCCAAAATCAAAGGGCTTTGGCAGCATCATAGTGGTTATTGATCGCTTCAGCAAATATGCAACATTCATACCTGTCTCAACAGATTGCACGGCAGATGAGACGGCACGATTCCTTAAGAATGTTGTAAAGCATTGGGAGATTCCATCCAATATCGTGAGTGACCGAGACCCACGGTTTACTTGCAAGTTTTGGACGAAACTATTCAAGTTGTTGGGATCAAACTTGAATTTCTCTACCAGCTTTCATCCCCAAAGCGATGGACAAACAGAACATGCCAATGCATTGGTGGAGTTGTATCTTAGGCACTTTGTTAGTGCTAATCAACATGATTGGACGAAGCTGTTGGATGTAGCCCAATTTTCATATAATCTGCAGAAGAGCGAGTCCACCGCGAAGAGTCCCTTCTTGATCGTCATGGGACAGCAACCTATGACTCCTCATGCCTTGGCCACGAATTATGAAGGAAAGAGTCTTGTTGCCTTCAAATTTGCCAAGGCGTGGTACGAACAAGCTGAGTTGGCCCAAGCATATTTAAACAAGGCATCTAAGAAGATAAAAAAATGGGGTGACAAGAAAAGAAAGATGGTGGAATTTCGGGAAGGAGATTTGGTCCTGGTTAAACTATTGCCCCAACAATTCAAATCTCTACGAAAGGTTCATAAGGGGTTAGTTCGGAAGTATGAAGGGCCATTTCCAGTCCTTAAACAAGTCGTTAAGGTGTCATACAAACTGCAACTCCTTCCAAAACTTAAAATCTATCTGGTCTTTCATGTAAGTATGCTGAAACCTTTTCATGGAGACAAAGAAGACATAAGTCGGGGAGAATCCAAAAGGGTGCCTACCACAGTGGTAACCTCCTTTGACAGGGAAGTGGACTCAATTTTGACGGACTGCTTGATCCGACGTAGGGGCGTACCAAGTTATCAGGAATACTTGGTCAAATGGAAGAACGTCCCGGATGTAGAGACAAGCTGGGAACCTGAAGATTCTTTGTGGCAATTCAAAGATGACATAGAGAGGTTCAAGCTTGAAGGCGCGACGAGGGCGTCGCGAACTTGAGTGGGGGAGGGTGTCACGTCCCGCTCAAATGTCCCTAAAAATCTAAATAAATGGTGATTGCCTAAAGGATCTAGACTTTTTTGCCTAGGAAAGTTCTAGAGTGGCCTAGAGATGTCTAGAAAGAGCTAGAGTTGGACGGACTCAACTCAAGCTTTGAAGACCCTAGAATGTTCTAGAGTACACTGGAGGGTGCTAGAATGGGCTAGAATTTTCTAGAACGTGCTGGATGGTTCATGAAGGATGTAGAAACCGTTGGAAGCTTACGGAACATCCCAGAACTTGCACGAAGGAACTAGATAAACCTAGAAGACTCTAGAGTTGGTTAGAAGGTCCTAGAACCTTGTGGCATATTGTACATAAAACTAGAACTTTCTTGTACATTCTAGAGTTAGAATGATCTAGAAAGTTGTGGCATAACCTTAAGCTTGAAGTCACACTATAAATAGACCCATTGGTCTTCATTTGGATTCAACTTGGGAATCCTTAGCATCTTGTAAGATAAACTCTCTCTAGAGCAATACAAAACATTCTTTACAAACTCTCTTTCTAATCTCTTTGGAGAATTCGTTCGGGAAAAGGCAAGCTTAGTGCAACGGACCGTGCTAAGTGTCGCACGATCGCTATTTGAAATTTAAGGTCGTGACATTAAGCTCTTTAAGAATAATAGGTGTTAGTTTTGCTTATACATAATTCAACTTATTTAATAGGTAACATGTGGCATGTCTAGTAGGACCAGTGGCCTAGCTCTTTGGTAGAGACCGAGAGATAGCCACTTATTAGCCTCTAGACCATATATAAATTATATATTTTTTCTCTATTTCTAATAAAATTTAAAGGTAAATTCATAACAAATAGGAAACAACTACAATTTGTTTTTGTATGTTTGAAGATTAAGAAGTGATTACTTATATTTTTCATACGATTGTAATTTATTTCTTCTTAAATTTGTAAAATATAATAATCATTTAAATTATTTTTATTCTAAAAATAAAAACACCATAATTTAAATTTTAAACCATAACTACAATTTCGGTATTAAAATTTTTTATATATCTAATTAACATTGATAATAATTATTTTTTAACACGTATTACATTCTCATTTTAGATTATTTATTAACATATATTATGTTTTAATTCTAGATTATTTCAATTCATAAAACTTCCTTATTATAAAATACTACTTTTCACTAACTATTATTAGATGATATTTTTCTTCATAAAAAGATAATGACTATAATAATTATATTAAGAGATATATAATTATGAATAAAACGTTAACATTGACTCCTCTTATATTGAAAATATCGATTATATATAATTATGATTGGGCTTAACGTAATTGTGAATAATGTCTATAATAGGTTTTGGATTTTTTATACAACTCAACTAATATACCTGTAAATGAGACTTAATCTTTAAACCTTCAACGTGTTAAAATAAATTTCATATAGTTGAGTTACAACTTGTTGTCTCTAATTTACCGATCTTATATTTAATATTTGGTACCTTAAAACATGCATGACTTGGCTCCGTCTAAAAAGAAAATTCTAGCTCTGCCACTGAGTTGGACTCAATACAATGTCAAGCTGCAACTCGAAGTATTTACACCCTCTAATGTTAATGCTTAAGCCTCATACAAACCAGAAAAAATTGTTGAAAAACCCAACCAGACAATCAAAAATACTAACAAACCAAAACAGAAGCTGCAATAGTAAAAGAAATAGATTCCATAACAAAATGGAAGAAACCCATATGCCTTAATAAAAAAACCAAGAAATTTTTTGTTAAAGAATATGAATGTATAGGAGTAGTACCTTGAGGTACTTGAGCTTGATGTTTCCATAAACAAGTCCAAAAGAAAATGCGGAAGCTCGAGCCACCTTCAAAACACAATAAATACCTAAATCAGACATGGAATAATATAATTACATCAACAACTAAAACACCGTTCAAATCAAAACCACAAGCGATAACAATGTGCAAATGTAAACTAACAATATAATTTATTTTGCATTCCGAAAATTAAAAGGAAAAAAATGTAGTATATAAATCAAAAGCGATTATACTTAGCAGACTTAAATCTGATAAGTTAGTAATGGTGAAGGAGAGGAATTACCAAGGCGAGGGTGCTAGTTCCGGAATACGGTCCTGGAGGAGGCGCCATTTGCTATTAAGATTTGCTGCTTTAGATTTTCAATTGGGCAAAGGAATGAATGAATGGAACGGAAAATCAAAATCAAGCTCGCATTAGTTCATACGCCATTCGTAATATAACAAAATTTAAAACAAAGAAGACGAATAACTCAATCACTTGTTCTCATTGCACCGATTAGTCTATATGAGCTACAGTTTCATCGAAGACAATACAAAACAAAATAAACTTCAAAAATGAATCTATTATAGTATAAAACTAAACAAACAATCATCTAAACAGTTCGATAACAGCATCGAATCCAACGTTAGAAGAAAGCTTCAAAGAGACCATTGATTAACAAAATCGAAATCACATAAGGACTTAAACGAACAAAAATAATCAGAAAAATAGAGAAAACGATCGACCCAACTGGAGTTAGAGAGAGATACTTGTTGTCGTAGCCTGGTAAGTGAAGCAATAGGGATTGAAGCTCTGGTTATGGTGGCTTTAAATGGATCCGACAGACAAACAGAGAGATACAGAGCTCGAGGGTTTTTTTTATTATTTCTATGGGCTAAAGGTAAGGCCCATTATCACGAAGAGTTGCCAGCATTTCACGAATACCACTAGCCTGAGATAATCTTAACACGGAATACGGATTTGATTCTTCATGCTATAGGGTGTTGTTTGGTTTCACGAATACCACTAGCATGAGATAATCTTAATACGGATTTGATTCTTTGTATTATAAGGTGTTGTTTGGTTTACGAAATAAAATCAAAATCAAAATCAAAATCTTAATGAGAATAAAATGGAATGTAAAAGAAATATTTTGTTTAATTTGATCACTAAAATCAAAGAATGAATCAATATTAAAATGTTTGGTTTATAACTGAAATATAATGGAAAATAATATATATTATCTTAATACTCCTATATTCAGTAAAGTTTAAATAATATTATTTAATTATTATTTTTTCGTCACACAAAATACATTATTGAAATCATTATTTTTCTAAATAATTATTACTTAAAAAGAAAAAATATTATTAATTTTTTTTAAATAGAGTTTAAGTTTTTGAGGTTTGGGATTTGAGATTTAGAGTTTAAGGATTTGTGATTTAGGGTTTACAAGTCTTCGCTTTTTTTACAGTCTCCACAATAAAAGGTGTGCGAATCCAGACCAATATTTCAATAAAGTTGAGTCAAACAAGTAATAGAACTCATTCAACTGAATCTAAAATGTTAGCACAATAAGACAAGTACAAAATATGTTCTAAAGCATATTCAATCATAAAAAACACTAGTTAGATGATTTAATAAAATATAAGTTAAATCAAAATCAACTAGCAAACTTAGAACAAAAGATGAAACATATTATCATAAAATAAATAGTCATGTTAATCAATCAAAGATAACCACACAATGTTTGATGGATTAATTAAAGAAGTAAGCCTAATAAAATATGATTTAGTTTTTGCAAAACAATTTGAAAGACAAAGCTTAAGATCAAAAGATTGACACAATTGTGGTTAAAGAAAACAAGAGGCGTTATGTTGTTTAAATAGAAAATATTGAAGCCCTAATGTTAGGTTAAAATTCAATTATAAATTTGTCCATTAAATAATTCATGGAGCAGAAAATAATAGGAAAAATATGATAATTGAAATATTTGGTTCGAGTAAACAATTAAGTTAAAATTGAAGTAGTCATCACTTGATCGATCGAACCAATAAGGTTCGATCGAAATTCTTTTTTGATCTATCCAGGTAACAATTAATAAAATCTTGAGATGGTAGATCAAATATGAATGATTCTCGATCGATCCAATTCATCTATCGATCGATCCAATTCATCTATCGATCGAACCCAACTTTGATTGATCTAACCTAATTTTAAAATTAACTCGAGAGGACTTAGATTGAACACGATCGATATCGATCTAGTCATTACTCGATCGATCAAGCAACATATATACTAAATATTCCTATGTGTCTAATATGAAATCTAACATGTTTAATAATAAATATACACCTAAAACATATTGACTTAAAGTTTGAGAGCTTCTTCAGATTGAATAATGATCTTGAAACCGCACATAGAAACTAATTGATAGTTAAACATTCTATTCATAAATATTACCCACACTCATAAACCTTACAAATTTAAAACTTAACAATTTGGTCTTTAAAGTTATTATGTATCACACTTAATTCCTTTTATTACATTTAGATCCCAAAGTTTTAAATTATGACTTATATGTTAAACTATAATAATTTCATGACCAAATTTCTCAGTGTAAAGCAATAAAAATTTGGGACTATAAAATTTTTTTAGCTTAGTATTTAATTAGGATTGAATTACATAAATAGTCTCTTAATTTTTTATCATATTATATTTTAGTTTTTTTATTTTAAAATGTTTATATTTATATTTTACTTTTTTCTTATGATTTGATTGATTTATTTATTTAATATTCAAAATTTTATCTAAATTTTGATGTCAAGTTAAAATTGAAATTTCAAAAATAACAATGACAATAAGTACAATCAAATATTGATTTGATTAAATTAATTCAACTTAAATCATCTTTAATTTCATTTCTTAATCTTATTGTTTTAAATGCACCATTCGAATAAAATATTATTGAAAATAATTCTTCAACTAATTCTTTCAACTCTTTTGTTTCAAAATGATAGCAAACTTAATTTTATCTATGTTTGGACTAAGTTCTTGTTTGATAATATTTATGATTTATGATTAAATAATTAGTTTGATGATTTATGATTTTTTATAAAAATAATCATCAATATGTTTGGTAATAATTTTTACTAAAGAAAAAATCAAAAATCATTTATAAGCTATTTGACAATACTTTTATGATTTTGAAATTTTTCATAAATTAAAAATAAATTTGTTTTTGTTATTATTTGTAAATTTTATATCTTTAAATATTTTCTTCAAATACTTATAAATATAAAAGTCATAATAATTAATTTATTCTTTAAAAAAAATGTCCGGTGAATATTAAAAAAATCATAAATCATAAATTTAATTCAGAAATTTTTTTAAATATTTATAAATTAACACATATTTTGGTATTGATTCCTTAAAAGTAGTTAAAATCAAAATTATTACCAAATATATATGATTGAAAAATCACTTAAAAAATTAAAAATTAATAATCAAAATCGTTATTAAATGAGCCAATAATATACTATTAGTTTAACAATTATTTTAAACAAAAAAAGGGATGAAAGTGTAAAAAGAAGAAGAAGATTAAATTATAAGAAAAATAAAAAATAAATGAACCAAATTATTAAAAAAAATTAAAATGTTAAAATGTAGAACAATACAAAATTAAGAGACTTTAATTTTAATAGAACATTACACACTTTTCCCTTGAAAAATTTAGAATCCACATTTTTAATATTTTATTTTACCGGCTGTCTTTTAATATAGTTGTGTAATTTTTTTAATAAGTTATTTTGTTCAACTTCCGAACCCATAATGTGTATTTCTAAATTATAAAAAGAAGTTACAACCCACGTCACCCCTTACCCAAACTAAATAATTAATCTTGTTGAATAGGATAATTTTTTTTTAAAATAAATAAATAGTAATCGGTGTAATTTAAATTTATAATTTAAAATAAAAATGGTATGTTTTATAGTTAGATTACTAAATAATTCAATAAATATGATAATTTTAAAACAAGTAGTACAATTATTTTTGAATATTGATTTAATATATATTATTGAAATTATTTTTGTATTTATTTGTTTTTCTACTTATTTGATATCAATAACTTTTTTTCTATTTTACGTTTTTTCTCAAGTAAATTTCATAGTATATTACAATCGATAATACCCATGTATCAAGATGGGCGGCCAATATTATGCAATTCTTGGACAATATTAGTTTCTTCTAATTCGATTATTAATATGAATCCAATTGGCAAACACACTAATAATATTAATTCTTTAAGTACAAACCAAAAACCAATACTGAATATTTCCTTCCCAATATTTATTATATAAGGTATAAACCCAAAAAACTTAGCAAAACATATAATAATTAACCACACAAATTAAGCTACCATGGCTAACCATTATTTGCTTTTTTTCTTAGTGCTAATTGTAAGCATGACAGCCTCATTGAATGGCACAAATAGTACACTTGATGATAATGTTCAATACTTTATTGTGACCGGTGAAAAATCGAGCACCGGACAAGATCGTTTCTACCACGAAATTGGAACAGGTTTCACTTTTACAACACTTGATGAATCCACACAATTCATATGGAGAACTTTCCAACAAAACAACACCCAATATAGAAAACCAAATATAGATGCTATTCGTTTGTTCCTGGAGGAGTTTTCTGGAATTGCATATCTAGATGCATACAAAAATTTACATTAATACATATTATATTGGAAATTTCGTTGGTGATGTTAAAAAAGAGTTTAAAGGAATACTTTATCACATGAATGCAAAAATATGGCAATGGGATGGTAATGGAATGGCTCCAAGTGGTTTAGTTCAAGGAATTGCTGATTTTGTTAGGTTGAAAGCTGGATTGATTCCTAGAAATTGGACAAAACCAGGAGGAGGTAATAAATGGGATGAAGGATATGATATAACTGCTAGGTTTTTGGATTATTGTAATGGTCTCAGAAATGGATTTGTGGTTGAATTGAATCAAATGATGAAGGATAGTTATAGTGATCATTATTTTCTTCATTTACTTGGGAAAAATGTTGATCAACTTTGGTATGATTATAAGGCTGAGTATGCTTACTGAAATAATTACTACTACTTATGTATTAACATGCTATACTAATATTGTTTGAGATTGAATAATAAAGCTTACAAATAGCTTCTTGTTTAATTGTTTTGTTACTACTTGTTAATTTCTGCATTTAATTTTGCAGATTGTATTGTTGTTAGGGTTATTATTCTACTTTCTAATATATATAAGGTGTCTTTGAACACCGGCACACAAGTGTTAAATATATTGTTACTTAAAATTTTCAATTATTTTGGCATTAATTAGTTATGTATAATTTTTTTTTCTTTTCTAACAATATTCTGCCGTTTAAAAGCAGTAAAGCATAAATTGTAAATACATTGTTTAATTTAATTTGTGTTATAATTTTATTAATTTGATGTTGAATTCAATAAATACTGCAATTCATTTAATAAATAATGCATCGACGTCAAACGCCTACCAATATACACGTCGCTTATCAAGAAACTGTAAACCATGTAATTCAATCATAATAATTGTTGAAATAGCAATTAATATTTATCTATATAAACAATGCACATACCCTATATAAATTAAGAAAAAATATATTAGAGAAAACGTTTATTTCTTCTTCTGATTATTTCTTCAAATATTGATTTCTTCAAATATTGATTTCTTCATGGTATCAGAGTCAAGTCGTTGCTTTATACAAATTTGAAACTCGTGTTCTCTAAAACAGAGTTTTATTTCTCCCATAAATATTCGTTCTTAGAAAAAAAATCTCAATCAAACACCTGTACAAATATTAATTACAAACATCATTTTTGAAGCATTATTTGTCTCACATAATTTTACCAGATTACTCTAAACCAAATTCTGAACATTTTGGTAAAAATAAGGTAGAAGAAAAGTACTACACACGCCCACACGCGCCGCCTGAAGTAAAGAAAATAGTTCACGCGTCGCCTGAAGTAAAGAAAATAGTTCACGCGCCTCCACGCTCCTTCACGCGCCATCTGAAGATTGAAGACGATGACATGGCATACAGCTCGGCTCGAGGACATAGCCGGTCTGCACCTCGACTCGACTTGTGTACATAGTCGGCCTCATCTCGGTTCAGATCAGGTTTGGTTCGGTTCAACCAACGGTTCAGTTTGAACCCAGTTTTCTCGGTTTTTCACAATTTTTCCAAATTTGATCAATTCGATCTGTTTTAAAGGTCTGAACCTAGTTTTTTTCCGATTCTGCCTTTTTAAAACCGGTTTGGTCTAGTTGTCAAGGTTTTTAAACCAATTTTTTACCCGATTTTGTATTTTTTATCCAGTTCAGTCAATTTCTTCTTAAAAAAACATTGGTTCAATATTCTCTATACCGGTTCTTGTAGTTTTATTTCCAATTATGAAATTATTACATAATTTTCTAGTTTGTTTACCATAATATCATGACAGAGGGCACAATTTCATTACTTGTGGAGCAATCAACTCCAGTTATTGTACAATCTGAAGGTGTTTTTAATACTGAAATTATTCTTACTGAGAATAATTATGATGTTTGGTCTCAAATAATAGAAATGCATATTACAGAGAGAGAAACTCTCTTATATTCATGACAAAAATTTGCAACCAGAAAAAATATCAAAAAATTATAACAAGTGGTATGTAGAAAATCAAAAGGTGAAGAGATGGTTGCTTATGTCAATGAGTCCAGAAATCATGAAGCGTTATTTATGCATACCTACTACTCTTAAAATTTAGGGTGTTTTGGCAAAAACATTCTATGATGGAAGTGACGAATTACAGGTATTTGTCTTAAACCAAAAAGTCTTTACTTCTAGACAAAATGGAAAATCACTTTCAGAGTATTATGGAGAGTTGACTGAAATTTTTCAAGAGCTAGACCATCGTGATAAGGTGGTCATGAAAGACCCTCATGATCTAATATCATATCAGGAGCCTGTTGAAAGACTAAGGATACATATTTTTCTTGCTGGATTAGATGATGAATTTGAGCAGGTTCGTGGAGAAATTTTGTGAAAAGAAACCATCCAAAATTTAGAAGGTTGTTATTCCTTGATTCGACGAGAGATAGTACGTCAAATCTTATTGAAGGAAAAATTTAGAGACGTTGATGCTTCCGCCATGATATCTAAAAATTGTTCTTTTTTCAATCAACAAGAACGAAGGGTGGCTGATAAATCATCATTTAAATGTACCTATTGTCATAAAAAAGGTTATACAAAAGAAAGATGTTTTGAACTTGTGGGATATCTAACTAGTGGGATCACAACCGTGACTCTCGGAAGAAAAATCCACGACAGATGTCTACTGCCACCATTGTTGAAACAACAAAGGATCATGTTGCAAACTCCTCAGCAAATGTTGGTAAGATGCTTAAAGCTTTTTCTCTTGTTTTTAATAATACATGGATAATTGATTCAGGTGCAACTGATCATATGATATTCGATTCTAGACAAATCTCAAAACCATCTTCACACAAAACTGTTTGCACTGCCAATGGTAACACAACCTCAGTTATTGGGAAAAAAATCTTTGTCTCTCACTAGTACTTTGAATTTAGATTTAGTACTAGTTGTTCCCTCTTTAGAGTATAACATTATATCTATTTCTCAAATAACCACCACTTTATCTTGTTTTGTTATTTTTTGGCCTGACATTTGTGTGTTCAAGGACATCCAAACAAAACAAACGATTGGTCGTGGTGTTAGGCAAGGAAACCTGTATTATTTGGACTTGGATTCAACAAATCATACATTGGTAGCAACTGGATCTAAAAAGGATGAATCAAATATATGGCTATGGCATAGGAGATTGGGTCATGCTTCTTTTGGATATTTAAAGAAATTATTTCCAAGTTTATTTTTGAGCTTAGATCTTTCTACTTTAAAGTGTGATGTCTGTGAACTAGAAAAAAATCATCATTTCTCATTTCCTATAACCTTAAATAAAAGTCCATTTTTGTTTATGGTTATACATTCTGATGTATGGGGTCCTTCCAACGTCTCTACTTTGGGAGGATCACGTTGGTTTGTTACATTTATTGATGATTTTAGTAGAATGACTTGAGTTTGTTTAATGAAATCTAAAAGTGAGGTAAACATATTATTTAAAAAAAATCATAAAATGGTTCATACTCAGTATAAAACATAGATTTAAGTTATACGTAGTGACAATGGAGGAGAATATAAAAGTTATGAGCTTCAAGAATATCTTAAATCAGAGGGGATTATTCATCAAACTACTTGTGTTGATACACCTCAGCAAAATGGAGTTATAGAAAGAAAAAATCGACACTTGTTGGAAGTTGTCCGTGCCTCATTGATCGAAGCTCATATGTCATTATCTTATTGGGGAGAAGCACTTACTTACGTTGCATATTTGATCAATCGGGTACCTTCTAGTTCCATTAACTTTCAAACACCACTACAAGTCATCACTGAAGCAATTGTTGCACCAAGTGTTCCCAATTTACCTCCTCATGTCTTTGGGTGTGTGGCATTTGTACACCTACATAAACAACAACGTAGAAAGTTGGATCCACGAGCAATACGTTGTGTTTTTATAGGATATGCCATACAACAAAAAATGTATCGTTGTTATCATCCTCCTATAAAACAAATGATTACCACCATGGATGTTATTTTTCATGAAGATACAATGTATTTCTCTTCTACACCTGAATTTTAGGGGGAGTACAACCATGCTGAAATTCAAACCCTTACATATAAATTGTTTCCTTATGAAGAAAGACAAATTACATGTGAGGAAAATAAAAATAACTTGAATTTAGATGGTAATAACTTCCAATATAGAAAAGACTCAAGGGAAATGGAATCAAGTCCTCATCAACTTCAAGATCATCAAGCAAGTTCATTACTACCACTAAGTGAGTACGAGTTTTCTTCTCCACAAGTTGCTGATATACCTAACCAATCGTTTGTAGAGGATGCTCCAACTATTGAACCAATCAGAAAAATACTTCCACCACGCCCTAACAGAGGTATTCCTAAAGCCATGTATGAACCTGAGATTTCTAGTAAAATCAAATATCCCATGAGTAACTATATGTCTAAACATCGTTTGTCAAAATCAAACGTGTCATTTGTGAATCAATTATCTACTGTATCTATTCCTAACAGTGTGCAGGAAGCTTTAGCTGACCAAAAATGGAAAGATGCTATGAATGAAGAACTAAGATCCTTATAAATAAATAGAACTTGGGAACTTGTCGATCGTCCACCAACAAAGAAAATTGTTGGATGTCGATGGATTTTTTCAGTAAAGTATCAAGCAGATGGTATGATTGAATGCTATAAAGCAAGATTGGTGGCAAAAGGATACACTCAGACATATGAGATCGTCTATACAGAAACATTTGCGCTTGTAGCCAAAATTAATACTATTCGAGTCTGGTATCTCTAGCTGCAAATTTAGATTGACCATTATATCAGTTTGATATAAAGAATGCCTTTCTACATGGAGATTTAATTGAAGAAGTTTACATGGATTTATCACCAGGAATCAAGAAATCCCAAATCCATGATGAAAAGGTGTGCAAATTAAAAAAATCACTATATGGATTGAAACAATCCCAAGAGCATGGTTTGGTAGGTTCACAAAGTTAATGAAGGCATTTGGCTACAAGTAAAGCAATTCAGACCATACTTTATTTCTGAAAAAAGGTATGGTAAGATCACTGCACTTATTGTATATGTTGATGATATAATAGTAACAGGAAATGATCTTGAAGAAAGGAAAGATCTACAAAATTATTTGTCCAAAGAATTTGAAATGAAAGACCTTGGTTCCTTAAAATATTTTCTTGGGATTGAGGTTTCTTGATCAAAAGAAGGAATCTTCTTATCTCAAAGAAAATATACCTTAGATTTATTAAAAGAAACTGGTATGTCAGTATGTCAACCAACTAATACACTAGTAAAAGAATGATTAAAGTTATGTATCAAGGTTGATCAAGTTCCAACAAATAAAGAAAGATACCAAAGGCTTGTTAGAAGGTTGATGTATTTGGCACACACAAGACTAGATCTTGCTTATGCTTTAAGTATTATCAGCCAATTTATGCATAATCCTGGAGAACAACATATGAATGCAATTATTCATATTTTGAGGTATTTAAAGTCTGCTCCTAAAAAGGAGTATTGTTCACTAAGAACTCAGAGTTCCAAAGAATAGAAGTATATACTGATGCTGATTGGGATGGATTAATAAATGATAGACGGTCTACATCATGCTACTTCACTTTTGTAAGGGAAAACTTTGTAACATGGAGAAGTAAGAAACAACATGTTGTTACCCGTTCAAGCGCAGAGGCTGAATACAGAGGCATGACACTTGGGCTTTGTGAGACCTTGTGGTTACAATCTCTCTTGAAAGATTTGGGATATCCTGCTAAAGAATCAATTAAGTTATTTTGTGACAATAAAACAACATGTGATATTGCTCATAATCCAGTTCAACACGATCGTACAAAACATGTTAAAGTTGACAAATTCTTTATTAAGAAAAAGTTAGAAAAAAATTTATTAGAATTACCAAAAATTAAGTCAGAAGATCAAGTGGTTGACATCCATACTAAAGCAATCTCGTATCGAGTATTCACAAAAGTTTCAGTCAAGTTGAGCATGAAAGACATCTATGCATCAACTTGAAGGGGAGTGTTGAATTCAACAAATACTGTAACTCATTCAACAAGTATTGCAACTCATTCAACAAATACTACACCGATGACAAACACCTACCAATATACACAACGCCTACCAAGCAGTTGTAAACCATGTAATTCAATCATAATAGTTGTTGAAATAGTAATTAATATTTATCTATATAAAAAAACGTTTATTTTTTTTCCTGATTATTTCTTATTTGATGGTAAGCAATCGAGCCAAATTCTCACGTCTTATTATTAATTTGTCACCAATAATCGTATACATATGAACAAAAGAAATACAAAATAAAAAAAGACTACAAAGTAAAAATAACATAATTATGAAAAACTTTTAACTTATAAATTATGTAAGTTACATCTTCCCATCACAATGTATACTGTTTTTTTTACATAAAAAATCAAATATATATTTTTAAATAATTTCAATGGATAAAAAATGTTTAAATAAATCTAAAGCTTCTTATAGGTTAGATCATGGATGAATATTATACTAAGATAGAAGGACCCAAAATTATAATTATTAATTTGTTATAATTTGATGATTGTTATATTATTATATATAATTCACATAAAAATAAAACATATACATTAAAATGGGTTAGAAAAAAGATGGAATTTATTTTGTATTTTTATTTATATACTTACTTTTAGTTTGCATAAAGATAATTTTTTCCCTCTCTTACGTCACTTTTATATTCAAGTGTACAACTTTACATAATTATTCAAAGAGATTTGAGTATAAATGTCACGTATTTAATTAAAATATTTGTATGGTTATTAAAAATTGCTATTACTAGCATAACTTACATTTTTATAACTAAAAGAAAATTAAGAGAAGAAAGAAAGCAACTTAGAGTTGGCCCTAAAATGTAAAATCTTAATAAATTAAAAGATTGTTTTCAATCAAATTAATCAATTAGGATCAGAAAATGAATGTCACAATCAAGTGACACTACATAATGTCTCTGCGGCTGGAAATTACTGATTTACTTCCCTCAAAATCCAAAAACCACGAGACAAAAAAAAAAAAAAAAAAATCCAAAAACCTAGCTTTACGAAACGTTTTTCCTTTTCCTAAATGTCCGATCATCACAGATTTCCTTCTCATTATCTGTCTCTCTCTTCTTTTGGACCAAAAGCTTCTTTGCTTCTCTTCCATGGCCACTCCTCTCTCTTCCTCTCTTTCCAAGCACACACCTTTCCCTCTAAACCCATCTCAGTATGCCCTCTCTATCTTCCCCAAATCCCTTAAAAAACCCTTCCTTCCTTATAAAGCTTCTACCTTTACTCATACCCAGAGAACCTCCTTCACCATCTCTGCGAAAACCCCCGTTTCAAACCTTATCTCTGCCAATAAAGTGAACCCAGATAACCCTTTTGTTAGATATACTGACGATGATGACGAAAACGATGATAAGCCCAGAGAGGAGTGTGGTATTGTTGGTATTTATGGCGACCCAGAATCTTCTCGCCTTTGTTATTTGGCACTCCATGCTCTTCAACACCGTGGTCAAGAAGGAGCGGGGATTGTCTCAGTTCATAATGATGTGCTTCAATCTGTAACTGGTGTTGGATTAGTTGCTGATGTGTTCAATGAGTCTAAACTTGACCAATTGCCTGGAGATGCTGCTATTGGTCATGTTAGGTATTCAACTGCAGGAGCTTCTATGCTCAAGAATGTCCAGCCTTTCGTTGCAAGTTACAGGTTTGGTTCCGTTGGTGTTGCCCATAATGGTAATTTAGTTAATTATGGAGCTCTTAGATCAAAACTTGAAGATAGTGGGTCCATATTCAATACTAGCTCTGATACAGAGGTTGTTTTACACCTTATTGCAATGTCTAAACATAGACCTTTTCTATTAAGGATTGTTGATGCTTGTGAGCAAATTTCAGGTGCTTATTCTATGGTGTTTTTAGTAAAGGATAAGCTTGTTGCAGTTCGAGACCCACACGGGTTTCGTCCTTTGGTTATGGGAAGGAGGAGTAATGGTGCTGTTGTATTTGCTTCTGAGACTTGTGCTCTTGATTTGATTGAAGCCACATATGAGAGAGAAGTCTATCCTGGAGAAATAGTTGTAGTTGATAAAGATGGGATTCAATCACTTTGTTTAATGTCTCATCCTGAACCAAAGCAATGCATATTTGAGCATATATATTTTGCTCTTCCTAATTCTGTGGTATTTGGGAGGTCAGTATATGAATCTCGGCACATATTTGGTGAGATGTTGGCTACTGAAGCTCCTGTGGAATGTGACGTTGTAATAGCAGTGCCTGATTCTGGTGTAGTAGCTGCTCTTGGTTATGCTGCAAAAGCTGGTGTGCCTTTTCAACAAGGTTTGATTAGATCTCACTATGTTGGTAGGACTTTCATTGAACCATCGCAGAGAATTAGAGACTTTGGTGTTAAGCTCAAGCTTGCTCCTGTTAGAGCAGTATTGGAAGGTAAAAGGGTTGTGGTTGTTGATGACTCAATTGTTAGAGGAACTACTTCTTCAAAAATTGTTAGGCTATTGAAGGAATCTGGTGCTAAGGAAGTTCATATGAGGATTGCTAGTCCACCAATTATTGCTTCTTGTTATTATGGAGTGGACACACCAAGCTCAGAGGAACTGATTTCTAATAGGATGAGTGTGGAGGAAATTAGAGAGTTTATTGAGTCAGATTCACTTGCATTCCTTTCATTTGATAGCTTGAAGAGATTGTTAGGTAATGAATCTTCTAGTTTTTGTTATGCCTGCTTCTCCGGAAAGTACCCTGTCGAACCTAGAGAGATAAAAGTTAAACGCCTTGGTGATTCTGTGGATGATGGTGTGACTGGTAGCTTAGAATCCATTGATGGAGGTTGGATCCATGCAAACAGGACTCAGATTGTCGAGGAGGGGAGCAAGATTCTTAAATTATAGAGAGGGATTTTCAATTCTATTATGGTGTTGAGTTTTGGTCATCAACTATTTGAGGCTGTTATGACTATTTCCGCATATGGAATTCCAAAATTCTTAGGCTTACACAATCTTGGTCTTTTTTTTTTGCTTCAGATAACTGCTATTCGGATATTTGTTTTGTAGTCCTTTCGATTGTACACAACGGGTTATGAACTTGTATGAATTTCCTCAACATGGTCTTTATGATAATGAGTAAGAATGTCATTTGTTTGATATAATTCATATGATAAAAGTGCAATGCAAACATGGCAAGACAATATTTGTTGAAGGTTAGTTGGCTTTCAACATCTGATGTTTGATGTTTCCAAAGAAAAAGTACATGTGGCATATTATAGCTTCTTTCTCTAGGTTTCTGGTAAATATCTTGATTGTCATATTATAACTTATCCTTGTCTTGGATCTTAAGATATACAATGTCCTTACCTTAGTGTCTGTTCAATTTTCTGCTTAATAATCACCCATGTATAACATTCCAATAATATTTGATGGACATGTTTGTATAATCTGCTGTATAATGAGTAGCGTATCATCTGAGCTATAAGTAAAGGCCAGATGTTGTTAAGATTATGTTTGGGTGGTTTATCAGATTTGGAGTTTGTTTGGTTCTACTTTAGTACGTAGTGAAGGAGCTTTTGACAGGGTTCAGAATACACACTACTGCTTTGAAGGAAACACTTTAAGTTAGACTAGTTTGGTGAAGTAATTGAGCAGTTTCTCAAGGTAAAAGTTTTGGTTTCAAGCAATCCCTGCAAACCAAGCCAACACGTATAAAAGATAAGGCCAGTTCATTATTCTTATTTTTGTTTTCCGTTATTGAGAAGACAGGGTATCACTTCTTCAAGGGCTAATAAATAAAGGACAAAGCAGCAAACATATCAGGACAGAACAATCACAAATTTCAGACCATCTACCTCGGAATCTTTTTTTTTTAAATACAGAATCTGATACAAGTTACATTTGGGCCAAGTGGTGGCCTGTCAAATTGACAATTGTGATGGGAATAGGGCTTCTTGGTCAAGCAATAATTATTTTTATCACCAACTTTTGAGTCAAATAGATAAATGTTGTTAGCACATAAAAATAAGTCTTTCACCACTAAAAAATCTCAAATATTACATGTAATACTTACCCATTACTTAAAATACATTTCAAGTTATGTATAGCTTTACTCTTCTATTAACAAAATCACCGATGTAGCTATCCAGTGTCTGTTTTAACTCATGTTGTTTTAATAAAAATATGTACCTAGGTTATATATTATAGCTTCTCTCAAATTAAAGTGACTTCCAAACAAGCACTTATAAATTGCCATAATGTTCACGAGTTCACTTTAATACTCTTTATATATAATAATCTCCTGATGAGGAGGTAATTTGTAATTTGGGAAAAAGTTTAAACCCTCTTTTTTTTCAATAAATTTTCATAACTCATCATTGTGTAATTAAACCATAATCATACACTAACAAACCTAACAACTAGGCTTAGGTGTTATTGAATTGAATCCTTTTAGAATAGAGACATTGTGAAGTGTGAACTACTAATAGTCAAAAACGACAACAAATCTCCAGATAAGTAATAAAATAAAATTCAAAAGGAAAATTAAAGTAGTGTTATTTACGCATTGAAGTAAGCGCGTTAGAATCTACCAATGCCGTATATTATAAAGAAATTTTTTAAAGGATAAAATTCCAACAAAGTTGAAACTTTTAAGAATAATCTAATGGATTAGCTACATAAGCTCCGGAAGGACAGGAATATAAGAGATATGAAGTCGGAATGAAATTGAAATGAAAGCTAAATGCCAAATGAAATTGATTATTAAATTCACACGTCTTTTCTTCGTTCTTAGCATTAATGGTAGCCATGAAATCTGTATTAGAGATTGCTGCTCATCTTTTTTGTCTTTGTTCGTTCTGTAAACAAAGTGAACGAGAGAGAGAATAAAATAAAGAACTAAAAAGCACATTTCTAGCATTTTAGAGGGAGAGGGGGAAAAAAACACCGAGAAAAAGTTTGCTTAATTCTGGTGTACTGAGCTTCTCTTCTGGTTCAAGTGTTTAACTTTATCCATTATTGATGCTAAGCTTCGTGCTAAATAAGCCAAAACAGTTGTGAGGTAGTGTTTGTTCTGCTTAGAAAACTAATGGGTTTGTATTGGAAATAAGAATTACTTCATTAAGTATAAATTTTTATTTTAGGAATTTGATCTACTTTGTTGGAGTCTTTTGAACTTTGGCCTGTGTTGTATTTCATTGGGTTTGAGCATTTGATAAACTTTATACAAACAGTTGGTGTGTATTGCTACCAGTGAAATGGGTGAAACTGAAAAAGTTCATAGTGATATGATTCAAAGGCTTCAATCATCCGAAACTTCTTCTTCATCATCATCATCATCAACTGTGAAACAATCTTCATTTGTTATGGATCAACTAGCTATACCCCTACTTAACCCATCTCAATTTCGTTCAAGGCATTTCTCGCAAAAGTTTAGTGGAGATATAGATAGAAGTAACAAACGAGTTGGTATACCACCAATTTCCCCATATTCTCAGATCCCAATATCTAGGGCTATGAATCAGCAAATGGGTTCACAGAATTATTGCCATGGAACAACCCATTCTCGATCCTTATCACAACCATTGTCGTTTTCCTTTCTTGATTCTCTGCCACCATTTAGCCCTTTACCATTTGGTGAGTCCCCATCAACCTCAATTTCAGGCCATTTGTCTCCTGATGTCTCCATGGAAGATAAAGATGCTAATTCACAGTCTATGTTGCCAACTTCATTGTTTAATAGAGGTAGTGAGAACTTGCCTCCTCTTAAAGCACATAGAAGGTCTAATAGTGATATCCCATTTGGGTTTTCTTCTTTAATGCAAAAACAAGCTTTTCCTTTGTTTTTACCTTTGAGTGGATCAAACGGATTGCAAGGGACAGTTTCAGGTTTAGACAATTATGGGGTAATGAAACCAACTCAGTTGGTTAAGAGGGAATTGAGCTGGGAAAAAGATGGTGATATCTATGTGGACAGAGAATCTCAAGGGGGAGTAGTGGACTATCTGTTTTCTACCTTTATGAATTTGGATGGTATTGATGCATTGAACTCTCCAGGGTCTGATGATAACAATGGTAATGGGAATCGTGAGGATTTGGATAGTAGAGCAAGTGAGACTAAGATAAATGGAGGTGATAGTAGCGAGGAAGAAGCAGAGAGTAGCATGAATGAAAGTAGAGGACTTGTGCAAAAAATGGAGGTGAATTCTTTCACTGAGAAAAGGGAAGGGATTAAGAGGAGGGCTGGTGGAGATGTTGCTCTATCCAGTCGTCATTATAGAAGTGTTTCTATGGATAGTTTTATGGCCAAATTGCATTTCGGTGGTGAATCACCTAAATTGCTCTCACCTAACAATTCAATTGACGATGATTCAAATGCCATTGGCATGGAGTTTGGCAATAGTGAGTTTAATGGTGCTGAGCTGAAGAAAATTATGACTAATGAGAAACTTTCTAAGATTGCAACGACCGATCCAAAGCGTGCAAAAAGGTATTGCGGTTTGAGTTTTCTTTTTCTACTGCTTTGTCTGCCGATAATCAACTAGTTTTCATGGTGTAGGATTTTGGCAAATCGTCAATCAGCTGCTCGGTCCAAAGAAAGGAAGATGCTGTATATTTCAGATTTGGAGCACAAGGTGCATACTCTTCAGAAAGAAGCAACCACATTGTCTGCACAACTTACATTATTACAGGTTGAGATTTGAACCGATAAGATATTGATTTTATGTGCAATTCTTTGTATAATCTTCATCTTATTTATGTGGAATGCAGAGAGAATCTTTTGGCCTTACTAACCAGAATAATGTGCTCAAATTTCGACTTCAAGCCATGCAGCAACAGGCACAACTCCGAGATGGTATGTTTCTTTTTTCTTTTTTGCTCCTCCCTTTTTTACAATTATGTTTTGTAAGTCGATTAAGGTGTGAGCCTCTGAAATCATCTCATCAGGTATTTTTTTGACTTCTTGTGGTTGGAATTTACTACTGATCAGTGTATGGAGTGGCTGTTTATGTATTTCCAAGTTGTTGCTTAGTTCATAATGACTAGGAAAAAGTGTCGTTCAAATCCTTTTATGTAGGCCTTAGTGGCTATTTAGTACATTTGTTTAGAAAATCTGTTTTTTCTATTGGATAATTAGTGTGTTATTTTAGTTTATTTGTTTGTAAAAAATGTGTCAAGGATAAATTTAATTTTTCATCAATTTTTTTGTTAAATATAATAGAATAGCATATATGATATATGCATGTTTGTATTTTTGAATGAACACATATCTCTAATGAAGTAATTTATGTCATATGATTTCTTTGTTTCTTGTACTATGTTAACTATAGAGCCTTTATACTATTTTTCCTGCTTGTGATGGAATATAGCAGCTCTTAATGAAGCCTTAAAGGCAGAGGTCCAACAATTGAAGCTCACCACAGCTGAATTTAGTGGGGAATCTCATCCTTCTAAGTGCATGGCTTCACAGTTTTCTGTTAATCCCAATATATTCTCGTCGCAACAGGGGCAGCAGAATTGTGGAACAGCTGCAAAATCGACTTGAATCAATAGCTTACTGAAGATGGATTCCTGAGTGTCTGTTGGAATCTCAGATCGGAGGAAAAAATAACAATTGGGAGTAAATTTTTGACGTTTAGCCCTAGTAACATAGGTTAGTGTCGAAGAAAAGCTTCCTCAAGGCTTTTTCCAACAAAAGCAGTAGAGACTAAAATTTATTGTGGAAGATTCTATCGGGGTTCTTTTTGTTGTCGCATCTCACTCAGCTCCATGCCCTCTCCTGCTTCTTTCATGCCGATCGGTCAAACTATCAGCACGTGCCCAAAGCAGGCTTCTAGATGTGACTGAGCTCTGCCATCAAGTGTCAACGTTTGGCAGAGATGAACCAACAATTTGATTGAAAGCCTCAGATGGTCTTCTCTTGTTCATTCAAATTGTCTCTTGCTTGTTTTTAAGTGTATGATTTTAACCATATATTGTTAGATTGTTCGTTCATTTTACTTTTGGTATAATAATAAGAAATTAAAAGATAATAAATTGTCATTTTATTAATAAATATCCTACTGTGTATAATATTTTGTGATTAAAAATTTACTCCAATATCACCAATGATCCTTACAGCCAGATATAAAAGTAATACCCACTGGCATAACAAAATGCTTGGGAGATTTAACACTATCTGGTGAACTAGTGAACATATAAAGCCCTACATACCTTTGTAGTCAATTAGTTCTAATAAATCTAATTAATCAAATGTTCCAATAGCTATCACAGTTCTTAAAATATGAATTTTGAAGGCTCAATCACACCAAAGTAATGGCTGCATGGTACCTATTGGCAATCATTCAGATCAAAACTTATATTTTTATAAGCAAAAAACAGGAGAGCACCTCATGATTTCTTCCATTCCAGCAATCTGCCTTAAAAGCTTTCCGTACTGAGAAGGTAAGGATCAATGAGACTACCACATGTACAAATAGGAGTAATGTACAGATGAGATGTCCTAGGAATCGTGAATTTAAATCAAAATGCAATCTTCCCAACAAAAGGAGCTTATAAAACACCTAACCGAGAAGCCCCTTGTTTAGCTCATTCATTCCATCCATATTTGCTATGAAACTAGTTAATCAAAAGAAATTGGGGTCTGGAAAGTTGATAGAGAGGTAATGGAAGGCATAAATATATTCATCCTAAAGGTTTAATCTACACGAGCTACTTGATTGTGATGTATCGATTGGTTCCATGTCTGGCCCAGTAGTCCTTCAGATCTAGTGGTACTGACAAATCACGACCTTGTGCTGCTACCCGACTGAGCAATCTTGTGAAAACACTTCCACTCATCTTCCGTCCACCCATTCTAGCATGGCGCTTATTAGGCAATTGGGGTAGTGGGTACATCGACACATTAGTCGTGCAACATGATGACTGCCATCCACCACTCCCCCATTTGTAGCACTGTCGTGGTACTCCGGTGCATGAACAGACAGGAACTGGCATGGTGGATTCATCAAAAGTAATCAGGTTCAAGCCAACATCCTGGCTATCCCACTCTGTCTTAAACTTTGTAACATCAGAAGATGCCTGTCTATTCAAATCCTCGCCCACTTTCTTCCTTGGTGGCTTTGATGATTTGGGTGAAATGGCCTTATTCTCCTTTGTTCGCTTTACCTGACTTGACTTGACAGCATCAGAAGGTATAACTGTAATGGGGTAGGCATCAGTTATTTGCACTTCTTTTGTGTTGTAAGGAGCTTCTGTCATGTTACCCATATCGTTTGACGGATGATGCATGCGCTTTAATCCACGTTGAATTCCACCACCTACTGGGAAGTTATCTCTAATGTGAAGAGCAGCAAGAGCATTGTCTCTTTCCATCCATGCTGTGTCCCGCTGTGCAAACGCCTCATCTCGTTGCCGGAGGGCTTCATCTCGCTGCCGGAGGGCCTCATCTCGCTGCCGGAGGGCCTCATCTCGCTGCCGAAGGGCCTCGTCTCGCGAAGCCAAGGCTTCATTTTTTTCAGAAAGTGCAGCATTTCTCTCCCGAATAGCAGCATCCCTCTCAGCAATAATGGACATAATCTTCTTGTTCATGACTAAAGCATTAGGTTCTTTTGCTTGATATTGGGCCATCATATTCCACTGCAAAAATTACTTCTGTTCACTCAAATAGGTCTATATTGCATATTAAACCAAACAATGAATTACCTAGTCTTACTAAAAAGTGTCAGTTTGTTACCGTAGAGTGTCCACCTCTGTAGTAGTCCACCTTATGCTTTCCATTTTCATGTTGTCTTCCGTCATCCATCTTTCCCCCAAAAGATAAGCAGCAAATACTGAAATCCATTTCAAAATTTACATTAATACCAGGTATTAATCACCCTCACCTTTCTTTCTTTCTCCAGTTCTAAACACAAACATATTCTTTGCATTCAAATGACAACTCTAAAACACTGGCTTTTTGTAAGAGGCAAAGTAGATAAGGAATAAGGATGTCTCTATTGACATGTAAACCCAACAAATATTACTGCAATAACATAACACAAGCAACATCACAACTGGGCGAAATAGTACTCATATATGTCTGGTTGTTTATCTAGTGATATACTATGAATTATGAGAGCAACCTTAGAAATAAGCATCTAATTGGCAATTAAATACTACAACACAGTGTGCAACTAAAAATAGTATGACAATTGAACATATACAAGAAAATAAAACCTCTATCTATGGTGAATTTAAACCTATGTACGAGAAAATAAAACCTTTATCTATAGTGAACTTAAACCTATGTACAAGAAAATAAAACTTTTATGCTTGTCATTTACCTTGAGAGCAAGAAATATATGGACAGATTAGTCAATGACTAAGATAAAAAGAAAATAGTTTTTGAACAAAAGAGCAAGTTACCACATATAACATTGCAGGTTGATCAAATATGGAAGTACTAAGAGTTGTTTTAGTGTACTGGCATAACTCCAGCAGCTTAGCACTAAAAATAAAGGAAAAGCAAAATATGCTGCAAGGCCTCTAAAGTGCTTGATCAAAGTTGGACCTTTGGTAACAAGATTTATTCAAATAAAAAAGGATTCTTCATCTTAAAAATTTAAACGAAAATCTTCTTTCCTTTTACTTTAGCATTTTCTGTAGTAATCTAGTTTACTATTTCCTTCTCAAAAGAACGAAACATTTTAAAGCAACTTACAGCAATATATAAATTAACAAATCATCATAAATACCAGGACTTTACATGAATTTCTCCTATAGTGCTATCAAGATCTTTATATTATTATGAGCAACAACTCATCATATTGTATTTCAGAGTCACTTAGGACACATTCGATTACCGAATTGAAATTATCAATTGATTAGGGATAACAATTCATGGGAATAGAAAACTATGAATTGTAATTGTAAATCTTATTCATTTATTTGCTAGTTATCAGGAATAAGGAGAAAGAATTAATTAACTTCATACCCTTCTCATCTAGCAATAAGGGTCTTCCATGATACATATTCCTTGTCTCAAGGAAATTTGAATTCTAGGGAATTACAATTCCTGAGATTAAAAGTTTAAAGAACATTCTACTCCTAAGTTTAACCCCTCCAAAATGAACATGCCCATATAGAATTTCTACAGTCCAATGTTGCAACTTATGAAACAGAAATTCAAAATGAAACATCATCCACTTCAACACAAACCTCTAAAAACTGTTTCTCTTTAATTCTTATCCTCATAAAGCCTTGAAATAAAAACTTTCAACTTCACAAGGAGCAATTAATTTCACATGCACTGTAGAAAAAATCAACTGAAATTAGTTTTTTAAGACTCTACTTGGTTAAAGATGTTTAGTCTTCACCACATTCAATTAAGAAGAGGGTCTTCCAAATTCAATCCCTTAATACAATTTCCTACTGAAAACATATTTCAAGAGCATATTATACAAGAACATATATTTAGAGGCTGATTAGCAAAAAATTATTGCCAAATTTGAAGAATAAACACTTAGCACGTAAATGCAACATCAAATGCATGATCGAAACAAAAGAAAGTCGGAAGCTATGTGGATTTTTTTTTTTTAGGTTTTTCAGACGACCACAGAATCAGAATCAATATACGCTAAACAAAAACCTAGAAAGAGAAATTGAAAGAAAGGGAAAAAGAAGAAAAGAGGCTGAGAAATTGAAGAATAAACTTGGACGTAGATGGTAATGAAGTTACCAGTAAATTTTTGTGAACGGACGAAGACACACAGTCCGTAACTTTTGAGCCTCCTCTTCCTTCTACACACAGCCTTCAAATTGGATTATCCACACTGTGCTCTGGGTTTTCCTTGTCCTTATCGAGGGTATTTGTGTCTTTTAGGATGTGCTTATTTGCACGAATAATTTGGAAAACTACATAAAACCTTTAAAATCAAATTCACAAAGTTTAAAATTAAATATCATTTAATTATAATTTATTTAATATGGAATTTATTAGCTAATTTTTTTTAGCTTTTATTAAAAATATTAATTAAATATAATAATATTATTTTATGATTATAAATTTTAAAAATATTATTTTTAAATAATTTTAAAAAATATTTATCACCAATTAAAACTTAAAATCATAAAAATAAAAATAATACATTTTATCTTCATATTATATTTTAATATTTTAATAAATTTAAACAAAAAAATGTTAAATAATATATTGTAGTTTTTAAAATATTATTCCAACAATATTACTTTTCCTCGTTTATATTTCTAAAAAACAGAGGATAAAAAATATGTATAAGAAGTAAATGCTAAACACTAATAGCATAATATAAAAATACCAGCATGATTCTATTAGAGATGTAAAATGATATATCTATCCTTTATTAATTTATTTATAATAGTTCTAAAACCAACCATAATCCATCACAATCCAAATTAAATATAGATTGAAATATAGATTAATATTCACTAGATAGAGTAAAATTCAACTTTAACTTAAAATTAATTTTTTACTTGTTTTATTTGTTCTTAATTTTTTATGATAAGTTAAGTCTTTATCCTAAACAACTTGAATTTTTCTTAGAAAAATAATATATAATATTTTTTTAATAACATAATGTGAGTAATAATTTAAGATTTTTTAAAAATATTTTTAAGATTTCTTTTTAGTAATATAACATTTTTTTTAATAACCTCTTTTTTTCTGACAAACAATATATAACTTCTTTTAGTAACATAAAGTTTGAATTGTTTTTTTCATATAACCTGATTAATAAGATAGTATTGGAAAAAACTAAATTCAAAATATTAAAATGTAGTAAAATATGAATAATTTATAATAAAATAGATATAACTTTATACGCACACTTAAAATTATAAATCATAAATTTTTAAAAACCTGATATATAAAGATTTTAGTTGGTATATGTAATCAATAATTTTTTATAAATTAATATTAATTATATTTTAAAAATAAGTCAAAGATGTTTAATAAAATATGAATATTTTTTATAAAATAAACATAATATTTTATTAAAAAATAGAAATCAACTGTAAAATCTATTAAAATTTTTTAAGAACTTTCTAATGGTATATAAATGATTCATAATATAACGTGAGTTAATATATTTATATTTCAAAAATGAGTCAAAAATATCTAATAAAATCTAAACAATTATTAATAAAATGAGCATAAAAAAATTTGAAATTATAATCTATTTTAATTTTTTTTAGAAACTAGACTTTTAGTATTTTTTAATAATATATGTAATGAATCATAATATTTTTTTAGCTTCTTAATTAAACATATCTTTATTTGTCAATATATTTAACTATAAAGATGCATCTTTCTCAAAAAAAAAAAAAAAAAAAAAATTCAATAGATAATCAAAAATTTTAAAAAAATATATAAAAATAAATTAAATTATACTTTTAACACTAAATATTATAGACTAACATGTTTCTTCATTCATTTTTTTTATTGATTTATTTTTATTGCTAATGAAAGGAAAAAATGATATATTTGAGAATTAATGGGGGCAAATAGGATACTCCATGTTTTCTCACACCAATATCATTATAAATTTAAATCGTACAAGATGAAATACATTCTCAAATATAATAAATTTTATCATAAATTACATCTACTTATATTATATTTTAATTTCCCTTTACGATAATGATAATTATACAATTGTTTTAGAATTTTAGCACTTATACATTCAATGCACAATCAAAATGGCGATATACAAACGAAAAGTACTTGCACAATTAAAATGGCGATAAACAATCTGAATAGCATTGATGACAAAGTCCCTAATTTCCTTTCCTTCCATTCTTCAAACACACAAACCCACAATTGCCATATTCAACCATTCTTTAGTGCCATTTCCATCTTCTTCTTCTTCTTCTTATTTTTTTGTATTTTTTTTATTTTGACATAACTATTCTAATTACACGCATAATACTGAACTAGAATTACACATTGAAATGAACTACATGCACTTTGTTATAATCGTTGTTACATAGTATGAGATTATTTGCTATGTTTGCTTACTTGTTTCTTTCATATATGGGTCTTTTTAACCTTAAGTCCAAACCACATTTACTTTACAAAAGATCTATAAGCTATTGAGCTAAAGTTTCTTCTCTCTCCTAAAAAATCACGTAATAAAGTCTAAGTTAATCCAAAAGGGTTAGAGTCATGGTGTAACTTATGTTTTGCATCATCTTTGTTTGGTTATTAGGAATCCAAGTAAATAAAATAACATTTATTCCCCCAAGGAATAATTTAAAGGAAAGTCAAAAATATATTTTGTTCATGAATTTTACGTGCTACAAATATCATGGAAAATCCTTTAATTTATTTCCGAACCCTCTAACTGCACATTCTCTCCACCAAACAATTTATTTTTAATAAAGTCTACCCCAAAACAATATATACAAAATTAATATTCTTCTAAATTAAATTCCTAGTATTATATCATTCTCCATGTATAAACGCTTCCCTTATCATTTTAGCTTTTATACTATTTAAAAAAAAACTTAACCATATTATTCAACCATGCTTTCATTTCAAAAGGTTTAAAATTTGTGGATAATTACACTATTTTAACAAAAACAATGATTTATTTAAAATTCCAAACTAAAAAATTCAAAAAATCTAAACAAAATGTCCAATGTTTATCAAAGATTTTTTCGCATTCTAAATCTCAATATTGAAAAGAAAAGGAACTGATTTTTTTCTTCTTCTAAATAACTATGAATTAATATTCATGTTACAAAAATAATGTTTTTTATGATTTTGCGAAGCTTTATTTTTTGTTATAAAAAAAATTCAAACAAAACAACATAAACCCAATACTTAAAAACAAACTGAACCATAAGACGTGATTTAAATATATTTATGAAAAATTATAAATACTTATCTTAAGACATATATCCCTAACAATTTTACTGACTAATTGTAAGTATTTTGAGATTTTATAGCAAGTAAAATTAATCGCACCATAAAACCCTACAAAGTAACCCTTGAAAATAAAGGATGCACGACTAATTAGACCCATCATTTACAACAAAAAATTATCTTATTATTTTTCTATTTTTTGATGTGAGGAACTTGTGACTTTCTATAATATCCTTAAATAACATCATTTTTTATTCAAAAAAATTTTCTTTAAAAAAGAATTCTAAGTTTTTTTACTAAATACAATTTTTTTTATTTTTTTATTTATAGTATTATACTTTTCACAGATGCTTATATTTTTTAATAAATAGTACTTTATTTGCTAATTTATACTGTTAAATATGTCGCCATTGTTGTGAATAGTACTTTGTTGGAACTTTTTTATTGTTTGGTGAACAGTATTTTGTCTACCACCATTTTATGAATAGTAGTTTACATAGGTTCAAGATTATGATAGGCCATTAAATGGGTCATTTTACAAGAAAAATAGGCTTTTAATCCCAAATTATTTTGGGCGTTTAACCCTGATACATAAATTAAGTTTTTAACCCTGATAAAGGTAAAATTGGGTTGTTAACCCTTAATATAGATGAGCCCTATGGGCTGTTTATACAAATTGTATGGGCGTTTTTCCCCATCCAAAATAATATGTTCACTATCAACTCCTATATCTATTAGATATTTTGAAGATGCTTTGGAAGTTGGTGAGGAAGGTGATGCAGTTTTACTTGTTAAGTCCTTCTTCTGGCTAGATGCTTTGCTAGAGGGTTCTCATGTTTCTTGGGATAATTACCATATAATTTGTAAGAGTTCTTCTTGTATTTTTGCATTGGCAATTGATGCATTTGTTTGGCTTTTTGAGCTAAGAATAGTTGATGGTCTTGAATTGTTTCAAGTTTGGCTATTCTATGTCTTGTTTTGATGCATTTTATGTTAACGACCTCTGAGACAACAGGTTTTAAAAACTATTTTACTTGTTGTTACTTCTATTGTTAATAAGCCAACAACTCATAGCTTTCTTGATGAACCTTCCTCTTATGTTCCTATGTCATCTATTTCTTCACAACCCGTTTTGGATTCTTTTAGCTCTCTATCAACTGGTTTTGATCCTTCTATATCTATGCCTCCTATTCCACTTTAAGGTTCAATGTCTATTTTAGAACCAGTGTCTATTCCTCCATCATCTTCCTCTCAACCTCAGTATATTGTTAAGTTATCTACAATCAAACCTCATCCAATGGTCATACGATCCAAGATAGTGTGTCCTATTACTCATCCAATGCTCACACGGTCAAAGATAGATGTTTTACACCTAAGGCATACATGAGTATTACTAACGACATATCTAAGATAGAACCTTTCTCATTCAAGCAAGCTTTATCCAGTTTTGAGTGATTTGAATCCATAAAAATTGAATTTGATGCTCTTATTTGCAATAAGACTTGGGTGCTAATGCCTTCACTTTCAAATAAAACTATTATTGTTAGTAATAAGTTCCTGGTTTTGATTTTTTAGATACTTTTAGCCCTATGGTTAAGTAGGTTACTCTTAGAATTATTCTTACTCTAGTCTTGCCTCATGGTTGGCAGCTCCATCAATTGGACATCAAGAATGCCTTTTTGACTACTACATTATATGAGGAGTGTATATGCAACAACCAAATGGGTTTGAGCACCCACAGTATCTGATAACTGTATTTTATATAGTTATTTTCACCTATTTTATTAATTATAATTGCTATGTTCTTGATGTTTTTAGTTAATTTTCAATTAATAAATTAGTATTTACTGTTTTTTATATATTTTAAATAAAATTAAGTAATTTGTATCGAAAACGTACTTAAATGCAAATTTGTACCCAAAAATATAATTTCAAATAAAAGAGTGATTAATTGCAATTTATAAAAGTTGAAAATATAATTTAAATTCAAGTCGGGCTTAATTTCAATTATTAAAAGTTTAAAATTTAATTTAAATTTCCAAAAGGGGTGTATTGCAATTAAAAAAGTTGAAAATGTAATTTGAAATATATTTGTGGGTCAAAATATAATTAAGAAAATTGAATTTTACGTGCGGAAAAGAATCACACTCGCATAAATCACGACGTCCATCACGCGCGGATTCGATCATCAATTAAACGGTCCCGGTCGGCGAGTACAACCAGACGAGGAAAAATCGCGTGTAGAATCTTCGCGCGGCTCGGCGTGCCGGTGGGTCCCACGTGTCGCGCAGCCGGCGTCGAGTGGGCCCCACATGTCGGCCGCGCAGATTCCCCGAGGTGATCGGCGGCCGTTGGATCGGATCAACGGTCCCGTTGAAGCCGCGTCCATCCAAGCCGCCGCACCGAGCCGCTCGTGTAAAAATCCCTATGTGACGCGGTCCATCCAAGTGGCGTGCACCCTCACTCTTCAAATGGTAAATGACCGACCACGTGTCTCGTAAATATTCCACGAATAAAATGATGACACGTGGCATGTATTTGGTGAAATAAAAACGCGAGAATCGGCGCCACTTCCAGTAGTTAACCACTTGCACCGTCCAAGAAATCCCGTGCGATGCGTTCTTCATGCGCCCGCTTACCGCCCATGAAAAGCTGCCACGTGGCACTACGGTTCTCTCGGGCCGAATCACATAGTGACACGTGGCATGCGGAAAAAGAAAAAAAATTCAAAAAATTTGCAGAGTGTGTTTACGCGTGCTACTCCCTTGTTCCCCACTGATGATAAAAAAATAAAAAAAAAATAAATAATAAAAAAAAAATAAAAAGAAAAATAGGGGATATATGTTTATGGGAGGATACGCGTAAAGGAATTTTTTTCTCTTCTCTTTTTTTTAGTTAGTTTTCCAGTTCGAGCATTTTTTCTTTCTTCTTTTTCTCTCGAAATTTTGGGAGAAAGCTAGCAGTTCTTGCAAGTTTTTCTTCCTTGTAACATTTTAATTTTTCTGTTTTTCTTGTTTGCGTGTTACACAAACACGCAGAGTATTGATTTAACACTTTATGTTGTATTTTCTTAGGGAAATTACAGAGAAAGAAGACAACAAAGAAGAAGAAAAGGGATGAAATTTATTTTTCATTGAGGAATCGTGAAAGAGTTTTTTTTCTTATCTATTTTCTTTTAATTTTCTTTCTCTGCAATGTTTTATTTTTGTTGTGTTGTAATTTTAAATTCTGCTATGAACTAATACATTTGTTCTAGGATTGCAGTGTAGCGTAAATTATGAAATTTGAATTAAATATTTTTGAATGATTTATGGAATTTGTTTTAAGTTGTTTATTTTATCTGTGTTTAATGCTTTTAATTATCGGAAGATTAATTAAGCGATATGTGACATTTAAATAAACTTGAAAAAGGCATTTTTGTGTCTTGTCGTGATGAAGTAACGTATATGCATAAGAGATAGAAATATACTTTTATTGTATGTGTAAGCGTTAGAGAACTCTAACTTAATAAATCTGGTTGAATTTAATTCGCATAGGAATATAGTGAATCATTTTAACTAGATGTTTCTGTATGGAGCTCGGAAGAGATATATGGATAAATTAGGAGTTCTTGGTTAACAACTTAAAACACGATAACATAAATCAAGATAAAATATAATGATTCAAGTGGATTAATTTGGTGAAACTGCAATCCTAGAATTTTCTTGCAATCTGTTATAAAAGTTAGTTAGTCAAACTGTAACAATTATCGACTGTTTGGATAAAATTAGGTTGAAATAATTTTAATAATTAACAAATACTAGTAATAAATCTGTGGGAACGATCTTTACTTACAAATATTATTACTTGTGACCGTGTATACTTGCACGAAGTTCGTGTGTTGAAAAACACGCAACAAGTTTTTGGCGCTGATTCTTGGGGATTTATTTTACTAATTTTTGTTGATATTAATACCAATTAATCTAATTTTAATTCAAAAACAAAAAAAACAAAAATATTATTTGTTTAATTGCTTACTTTTACTTGCTTGGATTTGTGTGTTTATTTATGTTTTAAATGTAATTTATTGTATTAGATTTAATTTTGGATAGAGTGGGACTTTGTATGCGACGCATAAGAAATCTTGACTTAGTTCCCTTAGATCTAGAAATCCATAGAACTACTTTGAACTTAAAGAAAAATAATAAACAAGAAACCTTAGAACATTTAGCTATGAATAATGAAATTCGTAGTAGAAGAACCAAGATCCTTAAGAGATTATGCGGTGCCCGTGGTTGGCGGCATCGATCAAGCATTAGGAGACCTTCAATTCAAGCTAATAATTTTGAAATTAAGCCTGCAATAATTCATATGATTCAGACCTCGGTTCAATTTGGTGGTTTACCCCACGATGATCCAAACTCCCATATATCAAATTTTCTTGAGATTTGTGACACATTTAGGCATAATGGAGTCACTGATGATGCTATTTGGTTGAGACTTTTTCCCTTTTCACTTAGGGATAAGGCAAAGAGTTGGTTGAATTCATTACCATGTGGTTCTATCACTACGTGGGAGGATTTGGCTCAAAAAATTTTAGCCAAATATTTTCCACCGGCAAAGACTGCACGGATGAGGAATGAAATTACCACTTTTATGCGCTTGACTCGTAGTCATTATATGAAGCTTGGGAGAGGTACAAGGAGCTACTTGAAGATGTCCTCACCACGGATTACCGAAGTGGCTTCAAGTTCAAACATTTTATAATAGTTTGATGGGTCAAACTAGAAATATGATTGATCTTTGCAGTGGTGCTTTAATGGGAAATCAATTGATGAAGCATACAACTTATTAGAGGAAATGGCCTCAAATAGTTATGAATGGCCATCGAGAGGATGTTGCCTAAGAAAGCGGTTGGAATTCATGAGATTGATGCTATGAGCCCTTTATTTCGCATGTATACGCTTTGGTGAAAATACATTTGTTCTAGGATTGCGATTAATAGCGTAAATTATGAAATTTGAATTAAATATTTTTGAATGATTTATGGGGCCCATTTTAAGTTGTTTATTTTATCCGTGTTTAATGCTTTTAATTATCGGAAGATTAATTAAGCGTATGTGACATTTAAATAAACTTGAAAAAGGCATTTTGTGTCTTTTCGTGATGAAGTAAGCATTATATGCATAAGAGATAGAAATATACTTTTATTGTATGTGTAAGCTGTTAGAGAACTTCGAACTTAATAAATGCGGTTGAATTTAATTCGTAGGAATATAGTGAATCATTTTAACTAGATGTTTTTACGTATGGAGCTCGGAAGAGATATATGGATAAATTAGGAGTTCTTGGTTAACAACTTAAAACACGATAACATAAATCAAGATAAAATATAATGATTCAAGTGGATTAATTTGGTGAAACCGCAATCCTAGAATTTTCTTGCAATGTTATAAAAGTTAGTTAGTCAAGCGTAACAATTATCGTTTGGATAAAATTAGGTTGAAATAATTTTAATAATTAACAAATACTAGTAATAAATCTCTGTGGGAACGATCTTTACTTACAAATATTATTACTTGTAGTGTATACTTGCGAAGTTCGTGTGTTGAAAAACACGCAACAAGTTTTAGCGCCATTCTTAGTGATTTATTTTACTAATTTTTGTTGATATTAATACCAATTAATCTAATTTTAATTCAAAAACAAAAAAAAAAAACAAAAATATTATTTGTTTAATTACTTACTTTTACTTGCTTGGATTTGTGTGTTTATTTATGTTTTAAATGTAATTTATTGTATTAGATTTAATTTTGGATAGAGTGGGACTTTGTATCTGACGCATAAGAAATCTTGACTTAGTTCCCTTAGATCCCAGAAATCCATAGAACTACTTTGAACTTAAAGAAAAATAATAAACAAGAAACCTTAGAACATTTAGCTATGAATAATGAAATTCCAGTAGAAGAACCAAGATCCAAGAGATTATGCGGTGCCCGTGGTTGGCGGCATCGATCAAGCATTAGGAGACCTTCAATTCAAGCTAATAATTTTGAAATTAAGCCTCGCAATAATTCATATGATTCAGACCTCGGTTCAATTTGGTGGTTTACCCGATGATCCAAACTCCCGTATATCAAATTTTCTTGAGATTTGTGACACATTTAGGCAATGGAGTCACTGATGATGCTATTTGGTTGAGACTTTTTCCCTTTTCACTTAGGGATAAGGCAAAGAGTTGGTTGAATTCATTACCATGTGGTTCTATCACTACGTGGGAGGATTTGGCTCAAAAAATTTTAGCCAAATATTTTCCACCAAAGCTTCCAGAGGATGAGGAATGAAATTACCACTTTTATGCGATTTGACTGAGTCATTATATGAAGCTTGGGAGAGGTACAAGGAGCTACTTGAAGATGTCCTCACCACGGATTAAAGTGGCTTCAAGTTCAAACATTTTATAATAGTTTGATGGGTGAAACTAGAAATATGATTGATCTTTGCGGTGGTGCTTTAATGGGGAAATCAATTGATGAAGCATACAACTTATTAGAGGAAATGGCCTCAAATAGTTATGAATGGCCATCAGAGAGGATGTTGCCTAAGAAAGCAGTTGGAATTCATGAGATTGATGCTATGACTGCTTTAACTGCACAAGTATCTGCTTTGGTGAAAATACATTTGTTCTAGGATTGCAGTGTAGCGTAAATTATGAAATTTGAATTAAATATTTTTGAATGATTTATGGGACTGTTTTAAGTTGTTTATTTTATCTGTGTTTAATGCTTTTAATTATCGGAAGATTAATTAACTGATATGTGACATTTAAATAAACTTGAAAAAGGCATTTTTTGTGTCTTTGCTCGTGATGAAGTAACGTATATGCATAAGAGATAGAAATATACTTTTATTGTATGTGTAACTCCCATTAGAGAACTCGAACTTAATAAATGCGGTTGAATTTAATTCGCATAGGAATATAGTGAATCATTTTAACTAGATGTTTTTACGTATGGAGCTCGGAAGAGATATATGGATAAATTAGGAGTTCTTGGTTAACAACTTAAAACACGATAACATAAATCAAGATAAAATATAATGATTCAAGTGGATTAATTTGGTGAAAGCGCAATCCTAGAATTTTCTTGCAATGCTGTTATAAAAGTTAGTTAGTCAAAATAACAATTATCGATTTGTTTGGATAAAATTAGGTTGAAATAATTTTAATAATTAACAAATACTAGTAATAAATCTCTGTGGGAGCGATCTTTACTTACAAATATTATTACTTGTGACGTGTATACTTGCAGTTAGGTGTGTTGAAAACACGCATAGCAAGTTTTATTTGTAGGCGTCACGTGGATTTATTTTACTAATTTTTGTTGATATTAATACCAATTAATGTAATTTTAATTAAAAAACAAAAAAAAAAAAAAATATTATTTGTTTAATTGCTTACTTTTACTTTCTTGGATTTGTGTGTTTATTTATGTTTTAAATGTAATTTATTGTATTAGATTTAATTTTGGATAAATTGGGACTTTGTATCGCATAAGAAATCTTGACTTAGTTCCCATAGATCTAGAAATCCATAGAACTACTGAACTTAAAGAAAAAATAATAAACAAGAAACCTTAGAACATTTAGCTATGAATAATGAAATTCGAGTAGAAGAACCAAGATCCTTAAGAGATTATGCGGTGCCTACATGGTTGGCGGCGTCCAATAAGCATTAGGAGACCTTCAATTCAAGCTAATAATTTTGAAATTAAGCCTGCAATAATTCATATGATTGAGACCTCGGTTCAATTTGGTGGTTTACCCCACGATGATCAAACTCCCATATATCAAATTTTCTTGAGATTTGTGACACATTTAGGCATAATGGAGTCACCGATGATGCTATTTGGTTGAGACTTTTTCCCTTTTCACTTAGGGATAAGGCAAAGAGTTGGTTGAATTCATTACCATGTGGTTATCACTACGTGGGAGGATTTGGCTCAAAAAATTTTAGCCAAATATTTTCCACCTACGAAAGCACGGATGAGGAATGAAATTACCACTTTTATGCGGTTTGACTCGAGTCATTATATGAAGCTTGGGAGAGAGTACAAGAGCTACTTCGAAGATGTCCTCACCACGGATTAGAAGTGGCTTCAAGTTCAAACATTTTATAATAGTTTGATGGGTCAAACTAGAAATATGATTGATCTTGACAGGTGGTGCTTTGGGGAAATCAATTGATGAAAGCATACAACTTATTAGAGGAAATGGCCTCGAAATAGTTATGAATGGCCATCGAGAGAGGATGTTACTAAGCGGTTGGAATTCATGAGATTGATGCTATGTTGCTTCTAGCACATGATATCTTGCTTTGGTGAAAATACATTTGTTCTAGGATTGCGGTGTAGCGTAAATTATGAAATTTGAATTAAATATTTTTGAATGATTTATGGACTGTTTTAAGTTGTTTATTTTATCGTGTTTAATGCTTTTAATTATCGGAAGATTAATTAACCGATATGTGACATTTAAATAAACTTGAAAAAGGCATTTTTGTGTCTTTTTCGTGATGAAGTAACGTATATGCATAAGAGATAGAAATATACTTTTATTGTATGTGTAATGTTAGAGAACTCAGAACTTAATAAATCTGGTTGAATTTAATTCGCATAGGAATATAGTGAATCATTTTAACTAGATGTTTCTGTATGGAGCTCGGAAGAGATATATGGATAAATTAGGAGTTCTTGGTTAACAACTTAAAACACGATAACATAAATCAAGATAAAATATAATGATTCAAGTGGATTAATTTGGTGAAAGCGCAATCCTAGAATTTTCTTGCAATCTGTTATAAAAGTTAGTTAGTCAAATCAGCAACAATTATCGATTGTTTGGATAAAATTAGGTTGAAATAATTTTAATAATTAACAAATACTAGTAATAAATCTCTGTACGATCGATCTTTACTTTCAAATATTATTACTTGTGACCGTGTATACTTGCACGAAGTTCGTGTGTTGAAAAACACGCAACAAGTTTTTAGCGCCGTTCTTGATTTATTTTACTAATTTTTGTTGATATTAATACCAATTAATCTAATTTTAATTCAAAAACAAAAAAAAAAACAAAAATATTATTTGTTTAATTGCTTACTTTTACTTGCTTGGATTTGTGTGTTTATTTATGTTTTAAATGTAATTTATTGTATTAGATTTAATTTTGGATAGAGTGGGACTTTGTATGCGACGCATAAGAAATCTTGACTTAGTTCCCTTAGATCTAGAAATCCATAGAACTACTTTGAACTTAAAGAAAAATAATAAACAAGAAACCTTAGAACATTTAGCTATGAATAATGAAATTCGTAAGTAGAAGAACCAAGATCCTTAAGAGATTATGCGGTGCCCATGGTTGGCGGCATCCAAAAAGCATTAGGAGACCTTCAATTCAAGCTAATAATTTTGAAATTAAGCCTGCAATAATTCATATGATTCAGACCTCGGTTCAATTTGGTGGTTTACCCCACGATGATCCAAACTCCCATATATCAAATTTTCTTGAGATTTGTGACACATTTAGGCATAATGGAGTCACTGATGATGCTATTTGGTTGAGACTTTTTCCCTTTTCACTTAGGGATAAGGCAAAGAGTTGGTTGAATTCATTACCATGTGGTTACATCACTACGTGGGAGGATTTGGCTCAAAAAATTTTAGCCAAATATTTTCCACCTAAGCGAAAGACTGCACGGATGAGGAATGAAATTACCACTTTTATGCGGTTTGACTCGAGTCATTATATGAAGCTTGGGAGAGGTACAAGGAGCTACTTGAAGATGTCCTCACCACGGATTGCGAAGTGGCTTCAAGTTCAAACATTTTATAATAGTTTGATGGGTCAAACTAGAAATATGATTGATCTTTGCGGCAATTGGTGCTTTAATGGGGAAATCAATTGATGAAGCATACAACTTATTAGAGGAAATGGCCTCAAATAGTTATGAATGGCCATCAGAGAGGATGTTGCCTAAGAAAGCAGTTGGAATTCATGAGATTGATGCTATGACTGCTTTAACTGCACAAGTATCTGCTTTGGTGAAAAAGATGGATACTATGGGTGTCCATTCTATTCAGAGTCCTTTTGTTGCATGTGAAATTTGCAATGGTAATCATGCCAGTGAGAGATGTCCTCACAACTCTGAATCTGTCAATTTTGTTTCCAATTATAGTAGGAATCAAAACAATCAAAACAATCCCTATTCCAACACATACAATCCAGGGTGGAAGAATCATCCTAATTTTTCTTGGAGTAATAATCAAGGCCAATCATCTTCTATGAAGCCCACTCACCCTCCAGGTTTTCATAACCAAGTCCCACAACAGGAGAGAAAGCCTTCATTGGAAGATATGTTTGCTCAATATATGGCTAAGAATGAGACTATTCTCCAGAATCTTTGCAACGTCTATTAGAAATCTCGAAGTTCAATTGGGGCAACTAGCTACTGCTGTCAACAATCGCCCTCAAGGTTCTTTACCTAGTGATACTGAAATCAATCCAAAAAGGGAGGGAAAAGAGCATTGTAAGGCAGTGACATTGAGGAGTGGAAAAGAGTTAGAAGAAATACAAAAACCCATTTCTCCACCGACTCTTATTGTTGAGGGTGTTGACCCAGAAAAACAAGAAAAGGCTAATCATAGGGTTGAAGAGAATGAATTAACAGAAAGTCCGATAATGAAACCAGCTTTAGAAAGTCTCAAGTCATATAATCCACCAATTCCATTTCCTCAACGCTTCCATAAGCAAAAGCTTGATAAGCAATTCTCCAAGTTTCTTGAAGTATTTAAGAAACTTCATATAAACATTCCTTTCGCTGATGCCTTGGAGCAAATGCCTAGCTATGTGAAATTCATGAAAGACATTTTGTCTAAGAAGAGAAGGTTAGGTGATTTTGAGACAGTTGCTCTCACAGAGGAGTGTAGTGCCATCCTTCAGAAGAAGCTACCACCTAAGCTTAAAGATCCAGGAAGTTTCACCATTCCTTGTACTATTGGTGAGAAATTTTTTGGTAGAGCTCTGTGTGATCTGGGTGCAAGCATTAATTTGATGCCACTATCCATCTATCAAAGACTTGGATTAGGAGAAGCACAACCGACCAACCGTAACTCTTCAACTTGCGAGATAGGTCTCTGAAACACCGAGAGGCATTATAGAGGATGTGCTTGTAAAGGTTGACAAGTTTATCTTTCTGCAGATTTCATAATTCTTGACATGGAGGAAGATAAAGAAATTCCTATTATTCGGGAGACCATTTTTAGCAACTGGTAGGACTTTGATTGATGTTCAAAAGGTGAGCTCACCATGAGAGTTCAAGACCAAGAGGTAACTTTCAATGTCTTTAAAGCTATGAAATTTCCAAGAGAATCGATGATTGCTTTAGAGTTGACATGGTGAATGCGTTAGTTGAAAACAATTTCGGGAAAGCTGAGATCTTGATGCTTTGGAACTTGCACTTGTGAATGACAATGTTATTGATAACTTTGATTCTCTTGAATATCTCAAGTTACTTAAAGCATCTCCACAACTCTTTAGTCCGCAAACTGAAGAAGAGGCATCACAAGTTGCAACACCATCTAAGCTTACCTATGGGAAGCCATCTATGGAACAGAAACAATTATTAGAGCTTAAGCCACTGCCTACCCATCTAAGGTATGCTTATTTGGGTGAAATGACTACAATGCCTGTGATTATTGCAGCATCTCTAGATGACGATCAAGAAAAGAAGCTATTGAGAGTGTTGAGAAATTACAAGCTAGCATTAGGATGGTCTATAAGTGACATTAAAGGAATTAGCCCTTCAATATGCATGCACAAGATCTTGTTTGAAGAAGATATCAAGCCTACTATTGAGCATCAACGTCGTTTGAATCCAATCATGAAGGAGGTAGTAAAAGAGGAAATCATTAAGTGGTTAGATGCAGGCATTATCTATCCTATTTCGAGATAGCTCTTGGGTCACCAATTCATTGTGTTAGAAGAAAGGAGGAATTACAGTGGAGACTAATAGCAATAATGGTGATTCCCACAAGGAAAGTGACAGGTTGGCGGGTATGCATGGATTATCGGAAGCTCAACAAGGCCACTCGAAAGGATCATTTTCCCTTCCATTTATTGACCAAATGCTAGGCAGTTGGCAGGACATTCTTTCTATTGTTTCTTGGATCGCTATTCCGCTTACAATCAAATTGCTATCGCCCCTGAAGATCAACAGAAAACCACTTTCACCCGTCCATATGGAAGTTTTGGTTTCGGAAGAATGCCTTTTCGATTGTGTAATGCTCCGGCCACTTTTGAGAGGTGTATGATGGCTATCTTCTCAAGCATGGTGGAAGATTTTATTGAGATATTTATGGACGACTTCTCAGTTTTTGGGGATTCATTTGATATGTGCTTGCATAACCTTTCTTTGGTCCTACAAAAATGCGAAGAAACAAACTTGGTTTTAAATTGGGAAAAATGCCACTTCATGGTAGGAGAAGGTGTTGTCCTCGGCCATCTAATTTCGTCTAAAGGAATTGAAGTGGATAGGGCAAAGATTGAAACCATTGAGAAACTACCGCCTCCAACATCGGTGAAAGCAATTAGAAGCTTTCTTGGGCATGCAGGATTCTATAGGCGTTTCATAAAAGATTTTTCCAAGATATCAAAGCCTCTTTGTAATCTTTTGGAAAAAGATACAAAATTCACATTTGACGAAAAGTGTTTTGCAGCTTTCAGGGTTTTGAAAGAAAAGTTGATCACGACTCCCATCATTGTTGCACCAGATTGGAATCTACCTTTTGAGCTTATGTGTGATGCCAGTGATTTTGCAGTAGGAGCTGTTTTAGGACAACGGAAAAAGAGAGTTTTTCATGCCATATACTATGCCAGCAAAACTTTGACCGAGGCTCAAATGAATTATGCTACCACTGAAAAAGAATTACTTCTTTGTTGTATATGCTTTTGAAAAGTTTCGCTCCTACCTAATCGGAACTAAAGTGACGGTTTATCTTGATCATTCTCGCTATAAAATATCTAATGGCTAAAAAACATGCAAAACCAAGATCGATTAGATGGATCCTCCTACTTCAAGAATTTGATTTGGAGATCAAGGATAAGAAAGGAACCGAAAATCAAGTGGCCGATCATCTATCGAGATTGGAGAATAATGATGGAGCCGTGGACAAGACTATCATTGGTGAGACTTTTCCTGATGAGCAATTGTTTTCCTTTGATCATAGAAGTGTGCCATGGTACGCAGACTATGTTAATTACATCGTAAGCAATGTGCTCCCACCTGAAATATCTTTCCAACGAAGAAAAAAATTCTTACACGATGTTAAGTACTATTTATGGGATGAACCTTACTTGTTTAAGCATTGTGCAGATCAACTTATCAGAAGGTGTGTCCCAAAGGAAGAAATTGAAAATATACTTAAACATTGTCATTCTTCAGCCTATGGGGGCCATTTTGGAAAAGAAAGAACTGCGGCTAAGGTTCTTCAATCTGGTTTTTATTGGCCAAATTTGTTTAAAGATGCACATTTCTTTGTTTCACACTGTGACAGGTGCCAAAGAGTTGGTAACATTTTTAAGAAACACGAGATGCCTTTAAACAACATTCTTGAGGTAGAAATATTTGATGTTTGGGGAATTGATTTCATGGGGCCTTTTATCTCGTCCTACAACAACCTCTACATTTTGGTTCTTTGTGGATTATGTTTCTAAGTGGGTAGAAGCAATTCCCTTGCCTACCAATGATTCCAAAGTGGTCTTGAATTTTCTAAAGAAAAACATTTTCACTCGATTTGGCACCCAAGGGGCAATCATAAGTGATGGGGAACTCATTTTTGCAACAAATATTTTGAAACCCTCCTTGCCAAATACGGTGTCACTCACAAGATTGCAACTGCTTATCATCCTCAAACAAGTGGACAAGTCGAGATATCAAATAGAGAGGTGAAGAGGATTTTGGAGAAGACGGTAAATCCTTCAAGGAAGGATTGGTCTAAGAGGTTGGATGATGCACTACAGGGCATATCGAACAAAGATACAAGACACCCATTGGGATGTCCCCATGCTCAGTTGGTTTTTGGGAAAGCTTGTCATCTCCCGGTTGAATTAGAGCACCATGCGTATTGGGCTATCAAGAATTTAAATTTTGATTTAGGCACTGCTGGCGAAAGACGTCTCCTACAACTCAATGAGATGGATGAGATTCGTTTACACGCATATGAAAATGCTGAGATTTATAAAGAAAAGATGAACAGGTGTCATGACAACAAAATCTTGCATAAACACTTTGAACCGGGACGAGAAAGTATTGCTCTTCAATTCTCGTTTGAAGTTCTTCTCAGAAAATTGAAATCTAAGTGGTCGTGGCCATTCATTATTACCAAAGTACACCCATATGGGGCTATTGAGATTAAAGGTGAAGAATCACAAAGTACCTTCCAAGTGAACGGGCAAAGACTCAAACATTATTGGGGGGGTGACATTGATCGTCAAAAGTCCACCATTTTCTTATCTGATCCAACCTAAAGCAAGGAGAAAGGCAGTCAAGCTAATGACTCTAAATCAAGCGCTTCTTGGGAGGCAACCCATGTGTTTTAGTTTTTATTTATTTATTTTTTATTGTATTTTAGAACATGTATTAGTTGCATATTTCTTCATTCTATTTTTTTTTTGTTTTGATAGGTGTAAATCGGAGGAGGTAAAACAATTTTGGATTTCAATCTCACAAGTCAACTCACCATTCAGGGAAGTTTCTTTTAACACATCTCCTTTGTTCTTTAATTTTCACACATTGGGGACAATGTGCATATTAAGTTCTTGGTGTTGAGATTAAACTTATTTGAAATCTTGCTTGATATTGTTCTTGGCGTCTAGTTTGGTTTGTTTGGTTGATTGAAGATATGTTGCTATGAATAGTGATTTATTTTTATTTCTTCGATTTAAATGATGCATATCTCTTTGAAAAAAAAAATTTGAATATTGTCTAAGTGATGAATAATTTTTACGTATGTTTCATTTTACAAGAATAAATATTCATGAGCACTAGTCTTGATTTTTGAGTTGCTATGATAATTTAGAGAAGGTTTATATGAGTATGAAATTCGATTGATTTTTGTGGTGTCACAATTTTTAGAATTTGTTTGATTTTCTCTCGAGGCGAAATTATAGATGACATGTAACTAAGAAAATGATTTAGGCCATCTTTGGATCGTTTGAGCCTTTCTATCTACCTTGACATACATTATCCATAGTATACCCCTTTTGAGCTTCAAAGTTTACATATATATTTTTTTTTCATTTCAAAAACCTATCTAAAATATATATATATGTGTAGATATACCTATTGTTCTTATCTCACTAACATGTGACAATTGTTAGTAAATATTTAAAGTTATATCCGAAAAAAAGGGATACTGAAAAAAAAACAAAAAAAACAAAAAAAAAAAAAAAAAAAAAAAAAAAAAAAAAGTATTGTATGTTATGATAAATCCCAAATTGGGAAGTAATTATTGTGATGATAGAATTATCTTTTTCAATCCTGAAATGTTATGCTCGGGAAAAGTTAAGCTAAATATTATCCTTTATCCTACCCTTACCTAAGCCATACATTACAAGCTTTATAAAGTCCTATTGATTTTGTGTTTTGTGTTTGTCTACATTAGTGGAGAGAGAAATGAAAAATAAACTTATGAGATTTGTGATTTCATGACAATTTGTTTGATTTTATATCTGTATAAACTGATCCGGATTGCATGTAATGAAATATGAAAAGACTTCACACACGCACTAAAATTCGTTGTGAAAATGTGATATACTTTTAAATTAATTTTGATGCTTAGATAAAATTCTTTTATTTCTTTGAGTTATGTAATTTCGAAAGACAAAAGAAATATTTTGAAAATCACGATTTTAAATGCAGTTATCTTTGTTTTATTTCCTTCCTTTTGCTCGAGGACTAGCAAAAACTTAAGTTTGGGGTGTTGATAATCGTATTTTATATAGTTATTTTCACCTATTTTATTAATTATAATTGCTATGTTCTTGATGTTTTTAGTTAATTTTCAATTAATAAATTAGTATTTACTGTTTTTTATATATTTTAAATAAAATTAAGTAATTTGTATCGAAAACGTACTTAAATGCAAATTTGTACCCAAAAATATAATTTCAAATAAAAGAGTGATTAATTGCAATTTATAAAAGTTGAAAATATAATTTAAATTTAAGTCGGGCTTAATTTCAATTATTAAAAGTTTAAAATTTAATTTAAATTTCCAAAAGGGCTGTATTGCAATTAAAAAAGTTGAAAATGTAATTTGAAATATATTTGTGGGTCAAAATATAATTAAGAAAATTGAATTTTACGTGCGGGAAAAGAATCACACTCGCATAAATCACGACGTCCATCACGCGGATTCGATCATCAATTAAACGGTCCGTATTCGGCGAGTACAACCGCACGAGGAAAAATCGCGTGTAGAATCTTCGAGCGGCTCGGCGTGCCAGTGGGTCCCACGTGTCGCGCAGGACGGCGTCAGAGTGGGCCCCACATGTCGGCCGCGCGAGATTCCCCGAGGTGATCGCCGACCATTGGATCGATCAACGGTCCGGATTGAAGCGCGTCCATCCAAGCCGCCGCGCACCGGCCGCTCGTGTAAAAATCCTATGTGACGCGGTCCATCCAAGTGGCGTGCACCCTCACTCTTCAAATGGTAAATGACCCGACCACGTGTCTCAAATATTCCAGCGAATAAAATGATGACACGTGGCATGTATTTGGTGAAATAAAAACGCAGAATCAGCGCCCACTTCCAGCCGTTAACCACTTGCAAATCCGAAGAAATCCTGTGCGATGCGTTCTTCATGCGCCCGGCTTACCGCCCAATGAAAAGCTGCCACGTGGCACTACAGTTCTCTCAGCGAATCACATAGTGACACGTGGCATGCGGAAAAAGAAAAAAAATTCAAAAAATTTGCAGAGTGTGTTTACGCGTGCTACTCCCTTGTTCCCACCGATGATAAAAAAAATAAAAAAATAAATAATAAAAAAAAATAAAAAGAAAAATAGGGATATATGTTTATGGGAGGATACGCGTAAAGGAATTTTTTCTCTTCTCTTTTTTAGTTAGTTTTCCGATTCGAGCATTTTTTCTTTCTTCTTTTCTCTCGAAATTTTGGGAGAAAGCTAGCGATTCTTGCAAGTTTTTCTTCCTTGTAACATTTTAATTTTTCTGTTTTTCTTGTTTGCGTGTTACACAAACACGCAGAGTATTGATTTAACACTTTATGTTGTATTTTCTTAGGGAAATTACAGAGAAAGAAGACAACAAAGAAGAAGAAAAGAGATGAAATTTATTTTTCATTGAGGAATCGTGAAAGAGTTTTTTTTCTTATCTATTTTCTTTTAATTTTCTTTCTCTGCAATGTTTTATTTTTGTTGTGTTGTAATTTTAAATTCTGCTATGAACTAATACATTTGTTCTAGGATTGCGAGTAATAGCGTAAATTATGAAGTTTGAATTAAATAATCTTTTTGAATGATTTATGGGAATGTTTTAATTTGTTTATTTTATCTGTGTTTAATGTTTTTAATTATCGGAAGATTAATTAACCGATATGTGACATTTAAATAAACTTGAAAAAGGCATTTTTGTGTCTTTGCTTTCGTGATGAAGTAACGTATATGCATAAGAGATAGAAATATACTTTTATTGTATGTGTAATCGTTAGAGAACTTCGAACTTAATAAATCTGGTTGAATTTAATTCGCATAGGAATATAGTGAATCATTTTAACTAGATGTTTCTGTATGGAGCTCGGAAGAGATATATGGATAAATTAGGAGTTCTTGGTTAACAACTTAAAACACGATAACATAAATCAAGATAAAATATAATGATTCAAGTGGATTAATTTGGTGAAACTGCAATCCTAGAATTTTCTTGCAATCTGTTATAAAAGTTAGTTAGTCAAACTGTAACAATTATCGACTGTTTGGATAAAATTAGGTTGAAATAATTTTAATAATTAACGAATACTAGTAATAAATCTCTGTGGGAACGATCTTTACTTACAAATATTATTACTTGTGACCGTGTATACTTGCACGAGTTCGTGTGTTGAAAAACACGCAACAGTATCCTAATCATGTTTGCAAGTTACAAAAACCTATTTATGGTTTGAAGCAAGCTCCTCGGGCCTGGTTTGATACTCTAAGCAATACCTTATGTGCAATGGGATTTGTAAGATCCAAAGTTGACTTTTCCTTATTTTTTCAATCCTTTTCTAGAACCACCATTTATCTTTTGAGGTATGTTGATAATATAATCATCACTGACAACAATGAAGGGGTTATTCAGTCCTTTATTTCAACTTTGCACACTCAATTGATGTGAATAAGTTGAACAATGGTGATTTTTTACTCACACAACAAAAGTACATTAGAGAGCTTCTAATTAAATCCAAGATGGATCATTGTAAACCCATTTCCACTCCTATGCTTACTAGCCATACTCGTAATGCTTATGTTGGAAAAGCCTTTCCTAATCCCACGTTGTACATAAGTATTATTAGAGCTCTTATTTATATCACTATTACTTATCCAGATCTTTCCTTTATCGTCAAAAAGGTGTGCTAGTTATGGTAGCCCTTCGAGAGCCATTTTGGTTGGTTGTTAAAAGAATTTTGAGATACCTTTAAGTTACTAATTCTTATGGTTTACTTCTAAATCCATCATCTCAATTGCTTCTATAAGGCTTTATTGATGCTGGTTGGGGTTCTTGTCCTGATGATAGAAAATCCATATATGGTATCGTTGTTTATCTGGGTGCCAATCCCATATTCTAGTATTCTAAGAAGTAGGCTTTAATGACTCGATCAAGCACTGAGGTTGAGTATAGATTTCTTACCAATATAGCCTCTAAAATCATATGAATTCAGGCTTTGCTTTAAGAGTTACACATTTTCTTACCAGCTATTCCTTTGATCTGGTGTGATAATTTGAGTGTAGTTCAACTTACTACCAATCATATTCTTTATTCTTGTTAGATTTTTATTTTTTGCATGAAAAGGTATTGGTTAACACACTTGCTATGCACTATATTCCTTTTATAGAACAACCAACAGACTTGTTAACTAAGGTTTTCCCCGTGGTCACCTTCCTTTCCTTGCATAGCAAATTAAGTGTCATGTTCATGCCACTTAATTTGAGGAAGGGTGTTAGGAGTGTTAATAACAATGATCAAGTGGATGATGGGTCGTATGTGCCATATGTTGTGCATGATAATGCACAAGAAATACTCACATGTGTTGTGCATATTATGCTCAAGGATGACACCAGAATGCACACAAATGTTACACATAAAGCCACAGAGATGCACATAGATACTGCACACGATGACGTTGGAATACACATAGATGGTACACATGATGACATTAGGATGTGCACATATGCTGCATACCCAACGTTTGAAAATACTATAGATATGCACACATATGACAGGCTTACTGCACATGCAGCATACACAGGTAGTGTAGATGGAAAGTGCATATATGCAGATATTGTTAAAAAATCTACAGGTGTACCATAATTGTGATGGTCAATAATGTAGCTAATATTTTTCAAGAGGTTGTCATAAATTTTTTTACATTAAAAAATGTACCTTTGAGTGATGTAATCAATTGTAATATGCTTTATTGTACCTAAATTACAACCATATTTTATCTATAAATAGATAGGATGTGTCATTGTATTGGATCATCAATTTTTCAGCTAAATGAAAGAGTACTATTCAATTTTCTTATTATTTGTCACACTAGAGCGATACCCCAATTCCTGATAGGGTGTGGTATGAGTTGCTTGATGAGGAATATGTTTCACAGGATAACTTTTCATCACTTGAGATATGAGGTGATAGTAAAGATGAGGGTCAAATCAGAAGTAGTACGATGACTGACCATGTTAACAGGTCTAAGTTTCTTTTTTACATGACATGATGCTCCTAATTTTGTAGACGAAAGGTCTCAAATTCTTAGTATAGACTGAAATTCGGAACGGTGGGCGCCAGTTGTTTGGAAAGAATTACAATGTCCTAATAAGGCTAAAGAGATGTTAAAGAGAAAGTAATATCCCCTATAATGGATGATATAGGTTCTTATATATAGACATTTTCACCTCTAGATGTTGACACCCCATTGGAATGACCATGCCTGACTTGGATTAGATCACTGCTACTTTATAAGGTCACTTCACTATTTCCCTACAAATTTTCCCCTTATCCTCCTACCTCGAGTACCTCATTGGGGTCATCTCGTGTGGGACATTCATATCATACTACACATCCATCTCATTCACCTGGTGTTCCATGATCACTCCATATGGTTTTTACCTTGAGTACTTTGTATCTCACAATTCCAAGTCACCTCATACGAGAGTGCTCCGTGTAAGAGTACCCGTGTAAGAGTACCTTATGCATATGAGGATCATGGTTTGTAATACGTAAACACTTTGTATCTTGTAGGATGATGCCCTCAAAATATTATAGCACTACTAATAAAGAGGGTTATTTTACTGTAAGCAATCACATCAAATATATCTATGGATGTTGAAACAATAATTCACCAAAGAATTAAACTATTTGTAAATATTCATTGTATATGTTTCTTTTTCTCCAACTTATAACTGTTTTATATAAAAAAAAAGCGGGGGTATCCCATTCTAAATGTTATACAACACTGAATTATTGAATATGACTTATTTTGATAAGCTTGAATCTAGTATGAACATTGTTTCAAGAGAAAACAGAGTCATTCCTCTATACATAATGTCTATGAAAGAACAATTTCATAATTTTAGTGAGAATGAACTACATGAAAGAATACCAACAAAATTATTTTACCCAACAAGCAGTATTTTTAAATCAATAGCATTATGATCAAGTGAAACATAATTGGTTAATGTTTGAAACGAACCAATTACAATTAAGCCATCGCGGGATGGATACACGTCACTTAACAATACCCAAGTATCCTTATTGTGACTTCAATTTTATACCCCAGAAAGATCACAACAATATAAACCTGAAGATCAAAGTCCGGATGACATAGAAGAGGAGCTCTTAATGGTCTGAAACTTTTTTTCCTTTTATGTATTGTTGTCTAGGTTTTATTTTGTTTTTAAACTTTAGTTGTTATTTATTTTGATAAATGTATATGTTTTTAATTTTTGTTTGTGAAAATTATTTAAAAATGTTAATTTATAACATTTTGTTAAAATTTGTGAAAAATACACATCTATATAATTTTAATATGTTTGGATTGATGGATGCACTCATACCAACTCTTGAATAGGTTCAACAAATAAGTATTTTCTCTCTCTTTACTTTTTATCTTTAGTTTATAATTCTTACATTAAGGACCATGTAAATTTTAAGTTGGAAGTAGGAAAAATTACATTTATATAATTATGTGCTAAATTGAAATTTTTGCGTTCACATGTTTTCGTTTTTATAGTTGTTCTTATTTACATTTTTTTTGTGTTTTTATTTATTTTTATTGAATTAGAAATTTTTGGTTTATTTTCAAACATTTATTACAAAATTATCATGTCTTTTAAAGTTAATTTTAAGAAAATAATTAAGTCTTTGCATTATTAGATTAATTTCAAAAACATTTCATATATCAATATGATGATTAGTTAGTTTTTGTCATAATTAAATGTTGAAATTACAAAAAATCTAAAATTGGTGTTTAAGAATCAAATAGTTGAGAACACTCTTGTGAGAATATACTTTGAGTCATTATCTTTCCATTCTAAGTGATGATATTTTTTCTATTCTTTAAATACTCTTCTTATAAATTCCAATTGTTAAATGATCTCTATAAGTCTTTGCATTAAATGTTATAATTTTTACATCTAATAAAGTGTCGTGTATTTATTTTTATCATACAATATATACATTGATCATATCTCTTAAAAAAATAGAAAAGAAAAATAAAAAAGAGAGATAAATGAATAGTATAAACTACATACTATGACCCATTATTCTTAAAAATTGTGAGAATTATATACATATATAGGAAATAATTCCTCAAGAAGTTATTGTATTTTTTTCATCTTCTAAAAGGCATATTACTTGAGATTTTTATTTGATGAATTTGATTGATGTAAGAAAATAATATGCGATTTCTTTATAAATCTTTTCATTTTATTCTTTTCATAAAATCAATATGATGCACCACTTTGAGTTTTTTTTCTTTAAACATATGCGAACAATTAGTTCATTTTTATACATAAACTCTTTCGCATATACCTTTGAATGAGTGCTTGAACCAATAGGATCAGTGTTATTGAGAGTATGACTTGTGAGGATAAAGTCAAAGCAAAATATAACTCCTTACACTAAAATGAGATAAATTTTATATTGATACATTTTTTATTTGAATATGAAAGTGAATTTCAAACTAATTATTATAATAAATCATGAATGTTTAGAATATTAAAATAACTTATGTTATACAATTTAATTGTAGACTTAAAAGAAATGTTAAAGTATGAGAAGTTTTGTTTTTCTTAATCTTTTTACTTTATTTTAAATTTTTATTTGTTTGTGTTATTTGTTCGTTGTTATTTATTTTCAAGTTTTTTTTTACATTTGATGTTTGTGGGTATCATTTCTAAAATACCCTCACGAGGCTTAAACTCGTTCACTATGATAACTTATGAGTTTAAAAGCTTATTGAATATGCTAAATGCAATCGTGTTAATTTATATAAATGATTTAGGATAGTTTAATTTCTACTTCTTTGTCATTCTTGCTAAGAGACTAGCAAGAAGCAAGTTAATGGTTGTGATAAGTGCTCAAAAGCACTTGATATATTATTATTTTATGCATGTTAAGTAATTATATAAATTTGTATTGCTTGTTTTACTATCATTTTACACAAATCTATTTTTTCGAAATTATGAGTATATTTTGTTGTTTTTTAGGTATTTCTTGATTTAAAATAAATCAATTTGAAGAATTATACTTGAAGCACTCTATTACAACTTAAAAATTAAAAGAAAACATTTGTAAAACATTACATATGTTTTAAAATTGGAAAAATAAAATACAAAAAATTTAGGGTTTCAAAGTGATATAATTTGAAGTGTGCCGTAGCATGAAAGTATTGTGCATCGCAACACAAGGCAAAAGCGAAAAATCAAATATGTCCCAACTATGATGTAGATCGAGGGATGAAAACATTATGTACCATGGCACGAGTAAAGTGGATTGTGTCCAAAAATGTGTACATGTGTGTGTTGTGGCATGGAAAAGTTGTATGCCCCATTGCCAAGTTAAATTTTCTACATTTTTCTCATTTTCTTGGCCTATAGATGAGACCTTATTTCTATTGTAAAAATCATCCAGTAATTCAGTAATCTCTTAATCCTTTATATTTCTTAACTTTCTTGAGCTTTTCTTAAATTAGTTTAAACATCTTCTCTCATTTGATTCTTTAATTAGTTTAAACGTCTTCTTACATTTGAGAGCTGAACAAATTTAGTTTATATAATAATTTTTAATTTCATAAATAAACAATGTAGCAATTATGTTTGAAGGTGTTCTATAATAGAAAGAATTCTAAAGAATTCAACGGAGGTATATTTAAATGTATTCTTTTCAAATTATTTATAAATGTTATTTTACATATAAGCTATAAATAATATAGAATATTAGTAATGTTATTATGATCGTAAAATATTAAAATAGATTAAACATGTTTTTTAAAATGACCACCATCTGCTCTGGTAGAATGGAACAGAAGCAAATGTATACATTTAATAGTATAAGCTAGCTACTTGTATAACTGAAGTTGTTGGTAGAAATCAGCTTTTACATTTGCTTACTTACCATACCAGTTATTGAAATTCCGTTTCTCTTTGCTACCTCTGTATCCAATGAATCAACTTGCGATTCTCAAACTATGAAGCTTTCAGCTTTCCCAATTGATCATATCGATTTGAGTCTTTAGGGTAAAGCATTCCATTAGAAGAAAGGCGTTGAAGAGCAAGGAATAACCGAGCCTGAAAATCATACATTTACTTCGTATCATGCATTAAAATGTTTGGATAAAAATGGAAACAGAAAAGGGTAATCTTACTCTTACCCATTGAAATCCTAAAAGTGCAAACCAGCAGCCCGCCAGACCATATCCTCTACTGTTCACAAGCTGTATCACCAATATAATTAATATTATAGGCCAAACCCATTTCGATTATTAACAAAACTACCACTCATTTGCTATTATGATCTTTTCCGTTTTAATGTAAAAAGTTGGGAAACAAAACAGACAGATGGCACACAAGTATAATTTTAGAGGCATTATCTTTTCTTCACATCCCGAAAACTGCGTGGTAAGCATGTGTTTTTTTCTAATTTAATGTTCGTGACGTAAAGAGTTGATATTGCTCTTGGAATTTTCACATGTGTGCCTGATGTATTGATGTGTACTTTTCCTCAAAAAAAAAAAAAAAATAGTAAATTGGAATCTGCGTGGTGTACTTCTAGTAGTATTGTAAATAGAATGTCATATAATTTGACACCAAACAAAGCACGATAGTAATTTCTACCCAAAGCAGAATGGAACCCATAGAAAAGCATCCACTCATTGATAGGCTGATAAATCTAAAGTCTCGTCCAGCCTGCAGAATAAAACAGAGATATGTCAAAATACAAGGCTTCTATTTACAGTAAATGCCCATTTGTTGAAATAAACCATAATCCTTGACAAATGAAAATGAACTAGGTAGATTTAGGCATTTAGCATTAAAAAAGACAAGAAAACGAACTAGGGAGCGGAAGTATGATGATAACTGATAGAGTTTAGATTTCGAGCAACAAAAAAAAAACAATTATTAGAGTTCAGAGAAATGTGGTATATGTTTCTTTTCTAGAAGAATACACTTCTATACTTTGAGCCTATAACTTGAATTCACAAGCTCAGTCAAACCACTATACCCTTTAATAACTATTGAAGGACGTACACATATTGGGATTCTAAAGCTTATATGCGTGTCAATTTAAAAGAAAAAAATAAAGCAAAGGGTTACCTTAAGACACATCATAAACATGAAACCCATGTTATGTTCTATGATATTTGCATAATTAGCACCCAATGACAAATAGAAGTAATTGTATTATATGTTGGGCATATGCAAATAAAGTCTCCAAATGGTTAGACTTGGGATTATTTATGGGCTAACGAGGGTTTGGATTAACCAAAAGATGGAACCCAATTCCCTCACAAGTAGTATTAAAGACAATCCCATGTGAATCTCCTAATGAAGGTATGAGCTATATGTTTGTTTTGTTGGTATTAATGGCAACAATTTAAAAAAGAAAGAAGAGAAACTAACTTATTTGCTTCAAGTCTGGATGAGGCTTAATTGGATTAAAGCTTCATTTTTCTGACATACGGGAAGAAGCCAAAAAGGATATATGTGAGTGCTATATATACCCATGAAAGGCTATACGGTAAAAAGCTAAGTCAAGGAGGTAAGCGACAAAAGAAAAGAAAAATAAGGGAGTTATTGTGTGTGTGATTTGGTTGCACAAATTAAAATGCAGAAAATAACTTGGTGTATTTGAGTTTCTCTATTTATTATATTTGTGTGTAAGAGTGATATTGGTTATATTGAAACTTTGGGTTTGAGTGTTATTTTTAGGATCTTAATATTATTTTTGGAATACACAGTGTATTGGGTATTGAGTTAAAACTCTTGCATCAAGAAGTAATATTAGTGGATTTATTTGTGACTTTAAGTGTAAATTAAACTAATTTACCGAACCACGTAAAATTTTTCGTGTTCTTGTTGTCTTATTTGTTTTTCGTTCACTTAATTTTATAATTATTTTTGTTGTGTCCAACAAGTGGTATGAGAGCCAAAGGTTGGAGGTCTTGAATTAAGAAACATGGCAACAACAAGGTTTGTAATAGAGAAATTTGATGGGTAAATAAACTTCAACAATTGACAAAGCAATGTGAAAGAAACACTTGTACAACAAGGTCTTCTTAAGACATCACAAGGAATGAAGCCAAAAGACATGAAGGAGGATGATTGGGAAGAAATGAAAGCTAGGCAGTGAGTACTATTTACTGGAGTTGGGTTTCTGAAGTCAAATATAGTGTGTTGAATGAGACTTCTTTATTAAAGTTGTGGAAAAAATTGGAAAACTATATGTCAAAATCTATTATAAATAAGCTATACTTAAAAAAATAGTTATATGTCTTGAGGATGGAAGAAGGTGATGATATTAGAAGTCACATGAACAAGTTCAATAGATATAGTTTTGAACTTCTGAGTGTTGATGTGAAGATAGATGATGAAAACCAAGCGATGATTTTATAGTGCTCGTTACCAAAATCATATGATACATTGGTGACAATATTACTCGTTGGAAAGACCATTGATCGTGGATGAGGTGTCAACAAAACTTTTGGAAAAAAGTAATGAGATCTAGTTGGCAATTCCTTTACGGTGGAGTTGTTCTTGCTACCTAAGAAGATTCAAGAGCAAGTTCATCAAGTAGAGGGAGAAGCAGGCCTAAAGATTCTAGTAGAGAAGGTGATTGTTTCATGTCTCATTTAAGAAATTACATTGAGTGCTACTATTGTCATAAAAGGCACACGTCAAGAGGTTTTATGAAAGCAGACTAAAAGATATAAGAGGTCTTGATAAAAAGAGAAGGAAAGATAAAAAAGATGTAAATATCACTAGAATTTATGACTTTGAATCCGATGTAATATGTGTCACTTCAAGCGATGGCTCCATGGATGATAAGGTTTTGGATTCTACAAGTTGTTTTCATGTGTTCAAACAAATAATTGCTTGATACTTACAAGTCTCATGGTGGTGATGATGTTGTGATGGTTAACGGATCAATGAGCAAGGTCATTGAAAAAAGCACTGTCAAGATGAAGATATATGATAGAGCTATCCGAACAATGGGTGATGTAAGATTTGTTCTAACTTTAAGAAAGAATTTGATTTCATTAAGCAGGGGTTATGGATTTTCTACAAAGAACGAGGTGAACAAAGGTTCCTTGGTCATAATAAAAGGAAGGAATAAGGAAAATTTATACAAGTTGATTGAGAATCTTGTTCGAGGTAGAGCTGCATCCACTATTAAGGATAAGGTGAATATTAGAGTTAACTTGAAATCTTACATTAATGATGATAATGTGACGCAAGAGAAACGTGTCAAATTAAATGAAGAGGTAACCGTTTTTGGTGATAAAATTATAACGTTAAAAAGATTTCTCTCAAGGTGGAGCAAATTCAATTAAGGTTGTTTTCTATTGAAAATGAAATGGTGGGTTCATTCTACCTGTAAATGGGGTGCAACGATAATGTGGTACTTGATATAGGTAATTTTTTTTACTTTTGGTAATAATAATTAAAAAAAGTATAGAAAAGAAAAGAAAAACTAAAGTTGATAAGCGAAAAGGTTAAGGATTAAATAGCCTTTATTTTCTTGATGGGATTAAAGCTCCATCTTTGTGACATACGGTGAGAAGCCAAAAAGGCTATATGTGAATGTCATATATACATATGAAAGGTTATATGGTAAAAAGTTAAGTCAAGAGGTACATGGAAAAACAAAAAGAAAAGTCAAGGAGTTGTTTTGTGTGTGTGATTTGATTGCATAAATTAAAGTAAAGAAAATGACTTGGTGTATTTGAGTTTCTTTATTAATTATATTTTGTGTATAAGAGTGATATTAGATATATTGGAGCTTTAGGTTTGAGTGTTGTTTTTAGAATCCTAATATTATTCTTGAGATACACAGTGTATTGGATATTAAGTTAAGACTCTTGTATCAAGAAGTGATATTAGTGGATTTATTTATGATTTTGAGTGTGCACTAGGTTAATTTGTCGAACCACGTAAAATTTCTTGTGTTATTGTTGTCGTATTTGTTTTTCATTCAGTTGATTTTATAATTATTTTCGCTCAGTTGACTTTATAATTATTTTCGCTCTGCCCAACATGTTTGAACTCAAGCGTCAATGTGGGCTACATATGTGTGAACCTTGGGCTCTGTGTGGGATCATACTGCTCTATTTGAGTCACAAGACTTAGTGTGAGTGATTCAATATGAGCAAGAAGATAGAATTTTGTGAGGGAGGAGTTGAACTTAGTATGAGTACAAAGATAAAGCATATCTTTGTTTGGGAAGAGTTTGTAAGGACTATGAGTGTTGGCTATTTTCATAAACAAAATATTTACCTATAAACTTGTTTTTAGGCCTGTTATCAAGTCTATCAAGAAAAGACGAACAAATGCTCGAGTTTTAGATAATAATACTTCAGGTATATCTTTTATAACTATGACACATAAGATTGCATTCATGCATTTAATAGCACATATTTATAAATCTGGAATTTTTTTTGTTACTAAAATATAGAATAAGATATATGCTAAAATATTAGATAAGATATACTATAAATTATAGCTTAAATCTTATCCTAAAAGATAGCATAAAATATACTTTAAAAGAATTTTTTTTAAATAGGAATCTTCGTGATTAATGAGTCTATTTTAAAAGAACTCTTATTTAAGTAGGAGTTTTCATGATTAATAAATCTACTTTAAAAGAACTTTTCTTTAAATAGGAGTCTTCTTAATTAATGAGTATTATTAATTCTATTTGTAATAGAAAAGATATTTATCAATTACATAGGAGTCTTCTTAATTAATCAGTATTACTAATCTAATTTGTAATAGAAAAGATATTTATCAATTATATAGGATTAGGGGTTTTAATTTTTCCTATAAATAAAACTCATTTCTCATTGTTTCAATTAACTACACAAGAGCATTATTCTATTCTTTTTAATTTCTCTCTTGTTTTGTAAATATAAGATTATAATTCTTTAGGCTTCTTTATTTAGTTAATCTATCAAATATTGGTGGTTATGTTTGATTGATTAATAAACCTAATTAGTTTATAATATTTTGATAATATTGTCTTCTAGCTTCTTTATTTTTGTTCTTAATGTGTTAGATCAAATAATTATTTTTGGCATATCATAGTTATTTGATTTGATTATTAATCTTTAAAGAAGTTATTTTTATTGAACTTGTGCTTGATTTTTTTGCTCTAGGATTTACTAGTTGATTTGATTTAAGTGACATATGTTTTGAATCATCTAGTTAGGATTATTCATTATCAAATCCATTCTAGAACACACACGGACACTTGTGTTTTTGTGCTAACCATTTTGCAGTTAATTCGAGAACGTATCTAATTGGTGGGAAGCTAATTGGAACGTTGATCTAGAAACCGCTCACGCTAATATTGAAAACTGTGAAAACAGAGTAGGGACTCGTAAGTAAGATACATTGGGGCAGTATCCTAGAGAGGGCAGCATAAGACCGAGTTTATACTTGAACATTTGTTTTTCATAGTGGAAAGTTAGGTGTTCCGGTGGACTGGTGGTTTTCCTCTTAGGTCATGGTTGTGGCCTAGATTGTTTCCACCTAAAAATATTGTGTGTTATTCTTTTATTTTCTCACTTTATTCTTACACGCTATTACATGCCTGACCAATTTGTTTAGGTTATTAAATTATAAATTGATAAAAAATTAAAAATAACCTATTCACTCCCTCTAGGTTAATTAGGTCCTTAATTTATAAACTTTCAGGGTTGAACCATAATGAGCACGAGATAATGCATGTTGTTTGAGGAGAGTTGAACCATGCATTATTTGGTTGGAGTTGGGAGATTGTTGCAGGCCGGCAGAGAGGACACCAAATGCCCAGTTCATTCAGTCAATGAAGCTGCAGATATGTACAAACAAAGTTCTACATTGGCTAGATTAAGGATGATTTATAGGTTAATAAATGCTTGAGTTACTCCACCAAATAAGTTATCTATTGGGTGAACCCAATCTCTTACATTATGTTAAAAGAACTTTTAATTCTAATATAATATTACTACACCTACCAGCAATGTTCCCTCGAGGCTGTGAGTACACGGTGTCACAGATAATGCTAGAAAGAACATAATCAACACTTGATGCATCTGCATGAACAAATCAATAGAATGAAATATTAGCAAAATGTGTATATTTATAAACTTGAAATAGCGTTGCTCAATTTAAACGTTTTGTATGTAAACTGGAAATAATCTTTTAGTAACAAATGACATGGAGCAAAGTTCTTTGATGTTTTGTTGGATCCACCCAGTTTCAAATCTTTAAAACTATTGCATAATTTGTGGTGAACACGTATTTATGATGAATAGAAGTCACAATCTTAGCCGATCCATAAGTAGCCCATTAATTTCTCTAAAATTTGCACCAATTTTCGGATAAGAAACAATGTAGACATGAAATGCTAGAAACAAAGTATTCATCCTGCAGCTGACACTAATGAAATAGATTTATGCGCAGACATATAGTCACAAAAACATAGGGGCTATCAGATTTCTGGAGCTACATGACCTATGTTCTGTAAAGTCGGCTAATAAGCTCAAATGAGCTTCAGTATTCAAAGTTATGTACTTGTTGACAAAAAAGAAACTAGTTAAGAAAAGATCCAATGCAGGAGGCAAATGTCACAATGCCACTTAGCCAGTATATATCAGCCCTAAATCTGAAAAATATATAATTATAGGGCATCTTTGGTAATGTGTATTAACAAAATACAAGATGATATTAGTTACTGTTAATTATAGCATATCTTCAATGGTGTCTACTGAGAATTTGTTGAAAAGAAGAAAAAAAAGTGAATATAACTAACTTACCTGTTCTATGACTTTGAGATCTGTGGTAAAGAGATTAGGAAACAACCAAGGAACTGACATTCCCATTGTCGCAATTGCTAATCCAAGTATTCCTCCAATAATCAGGAGTGACTTTAGGAGTGCTTGAGCCTGTTTTAATTGTTTGATACTTTAGAATACTTTTAACACACATTTGGTTTACTTGGACATGGATGTGCAATATTCTATGAGCATACTAACATGAATGACATAGAAGCAACACATGATATTTATCGAGATCGAATGGTCCTCATAGTATATTACATAGGTGACAGAAACACTAACCTTATCTAATCTTTGCTTAACTCCATATAATAATTCTGGCATAAATGATTGTGCAGTTTGAGAGAGAGGCTCACCCCATACAACACACATACCATACATCTGCATCATGACCTGTAGGAAATGACACGTGCTCAACGTATATAATTATCATGACGTCCTCCATAATATCGAACAACTACAAGTAATGGTGAACACAAGAAAAACTAACCTGGTGAGCAGCAACTATATGTGTGCCCATAGCTGTAGCAAAATATGTAACAAGAGAGTAGAATGCCATCTAGCAATTGAAAACTATCAGACAATTACATGTCTTTCTACTTGAAAATATTTGGTTGGTTTTAAATTGAGGTAGCAAACCTTTGAGAACAATGTTACAAACACTGGAGCAGCAATTGAAAATATGTGGAGAAATTCATTAGGAGATGGAACCGAGATTCTAAAAGCACTATATCCTTTCTTGTTCAAGGCTGCAACCATCATATAAGCTGCAACAACCTGGAGAATATAAAGACAGTGGTGATTTTAAATAAATTTTAACCACTACTGGTAGTCAATTGCATGTAAAAAAATAAGTAAACTAAGCACAATATGCTAAATTAGGAAATGCTTATTCAACATACTTGTGATGCCATTGTTGCCCACGCTGCACCAACAATACCATAGTGTAGAAAATTGCACAGTACTAAATGACCAATGCCATTCACAACACTGGCAACTACCAGAGATTTTAGTGGTCCTAAAGAGTCCTTCATACCAAGACTGAGCCAAAAAACCAGAAAACAATAAATAACGGTTACAATGTTTTGATAAGTACTAGATCAACCTAAAATATGAAGAAAAGAGATCATGATGGAATTGATAATAAGGTCCATTTCTTTTTACAAGAGTTACACAATTTGCTTCTCATTCTATAGTTATTTTCAGTTTTATTTTTAAGAAAAATAAGAGAATTAAAATGATTAAAGAAAAATATAAAAGAAGCTGGCCATAAATCCTGAACACCTAAACATACGACTAATAGAACAGCTCTCCACATTATTTACAAGCAAGCATGCATAGACAATTGTATATTGAAGAATAATTTCGGAGTAACCAGACTAAGATGGGATCAAGTAATTCCTAAGAAATAAATAAATAAGGATGAGATCAAATAATCGGTTGATGATGCACATGAGAAGAGATTAGTTGTTCCACCTTGCACTTTGAGCAATCAATCCAAAAAGAATTGCTGGCCATGCTAACCCTCGAATCTACAAAGATAAGAAGTTTGCATCAATTAAAAGATTCTTTGAAAATATTAGGCGGTGTGCGAGATCCTAGGGTTCAAGTGGAAGCCACAAAAGAGTTACAAGAAGAAAATATGTAATAAAGGTCTAGTAGATATTTTAGCAAAATAGATAGGAAAGAAAATAAAATATTATTAAAATCCTCTCCTATAACTCCTATATATCCTCACTGGATGGAAAAATAAAATTTCCTCTTACATATAAACACAAGCTCACCAACTCATCATAAAAGGATGCACAAGAACTAATCATAAGTAGGAAAATACCATAGAGAATGGAAGGAGGGTAAATATGTTTTGAAAATTTACTATGCATGACACTAGTTGCCCTCTAGACCCCTTAGACTTTTATAAAATCAGGCTACCATACACAGTGACACGTTTTTGACAAGATGGGATACGACAATAGGACTTAATTTTAGGAAACAAAGAAGAAAGGATTACAGAGATGAAAAATAACCTGGACATATTTGCTTGCGGCAGGTACAATATGCAAATTCTTAGGCCCCACAAAACCTGAGAAAATCAAGATTTAAATTTCACCAGCCATTAGAAAGTTTGCTATTTTGCTCAGTTAGTTGGTTTCACGAAACGTAAAGCGGTTAGACGAAGTCCAATGACTATTCTATCTATATTCATGCGAAAAATAACAAAAAGCTGCATTGGCATTCTTACCGGTTAAAGCCCATGAACCCAAGAATTGTGAAAACGAAAGCATGAAAATGCCACAAGTCAACCCAACAAAAAGCAAGATAGATATTTGATGTTGCACTTCCTTTTTATCCTGCACAAGTTTATATAGCCAAAATGTTGCTAAAATGAACAGAAAATATCAAGAAGTGATTACTTGACTCATGATTTGATCAAAATAAACAAGAAAGAAAGTGGGGAAAAAACAGCATGAATATGGATTAATATGAATTTATTAGAGCAAGGAGACTATATATGTCAGAAATATTATATATATAAAATGAATTTTGAAAAAAGGATGAACAGTATCTATTGTAAGTTTATCCTCTACATTATAGTTGTCCCACATTGCTTAGAAACATCTCTTTGAAGGTTTTTATAAGATATTAAGTTGAGATTTGGGATTGGGTCCCAAAGGATACCCACTTTTGTGAAGGGGAGAAGAGATAGACAGTTGTTGGTCTACCTCTTACATGCGCACGCCATCACCACCTGTATATTCCCTCCACTCTCAACAGTTGTTTTATGACCATTGCTTCTTCAACAATTTCGATTTTTCATCTATAAATAGAAACAATGATCTCAGTCATTTTCACAACACACAGCTCTCTCTGATTTTTCTCTTTACACAGTTTTTCGTTCGACAATAAATTCTTAACTTATATTTTTGTTCTTTAGTTTCGAGCAACATAGTATTAGTAGAGGTATAGTATTCCAGTCTTCTACTATGCAGTAGAGGTTTGAGAAAAAGAAGGTTTTTTGGGTTGTTTTATCCGACGATAGAGTTGTAGACTATTTACACATTTTGAGTAAAGTCACGAAACGTCTCAAAGAGAGCAATATAGTCTGTGATTCAATCCAAACAAATTTTGGTAACTTCGTTCTTTTTTTACTATTCTGCAGTAACAATTTCAAGATGATATTTCATCTCCCATGTCTACTAATTTAATGACTCTTGGTCTAAATAAACTTTTTCATTATAAAGGGCTCCATTTTAAAAAATAGAAACAAAAAATGTCATTTTTTCCTTATCATGGAAAAGTCACTTATGTTTGTAAGACTGTGAAACTTGAACTACCAGCTGAACCTATTGAAACTCAAACTAAGGATTATGAGTATTGGATAGAAAATGATTTCCTATGTATGAATTTCATTCTAAATGGTTTGTCTAATGACCCGTGTGATTATTATAATTCTGATAAATTTGTTAAGGAAATATGGGATGTACTTTAAAAGAAATATGATACTGAGAAAGTTGAAACCAAGAAGTATGCAGTCAATCGATATCTGAAATACCAAATGATTGACGAAAAATCTATGGAAGCTCAATCACATGAACAGAAAAAAAAAAGCACACGAAATACTATATGAAGGTATGTATTTAGAAGAATAATTTCAAGTTGTTTAATTGATAAATTACCCCCTGTCTGAAAAAAATTTAAAAATGTTCTTAGGTATAAAACCAAGGAGTTCTTGTTAGGAAGTCTTGTCACTCGTCTTCGCATTAAGGAAGAAGCTCGAAAACAAGATGAAAAAGATGGAAGTACTTGTTTCCAACAACAATGCTAATAAGAAATCCACCTCTGTCATTCTGAAAGCCAAAGGGAGAAACATGGAATATCAAAATCGTAATACCTACCAAAACCGCAACAAGAATTCTCCACAGAATGAACATCAACCCCTTCAAGGAATGACACGTTTATATATTATAATTGTAAAAGGCCTGGTCACATGGATTGGCACTGCCAGAATAGGCCTCGTCCTGCTTCGTAGGCAAACCAAATCGAAGAGTGACTTATTGCTATGATAAATGAAATCAATTTTATTGGTGGATTCGAGTGAGTAGACACTAGCGCTACTCGTCATGGTTGTTATGACCGTGATTTGTTCGAGTACTATTCTGAAGTTGAGGGGAATAAAATGTTGTTGGGTAATTCTCACTCCACTATAGTTGTTGTTACTGGTGAGGTAAAATTAAAGTTTACCTCTTGAAAGAATGTTATCCTAAAGGATATTTTGCATACTTCAGAGATGAAGAAGAACTTAATTTCAGGTTATCTTCTCAACAATGTTAGTTTTACTCAAACAATTGGGGTTGATTTATATACATTACTAAGAATAATATTTTTGTTAGGAACGGACATGCTACTGATGATATATTTAAACTGAATGTTAAGTTGAATAAAGTTTCTCTTTCTGCTTACATGTGTTCTTTTAATACTTAGCATGTTAGATTTTGTCAAATTAATAAATACATAATTAAAAAAATGAGTAGTTCAAGACTTATTCCTAAATTATCTTTGAATAATTTTGAAAAATGTGACTCTTATAGTCCAGCTAAAATTACTAAAACCTCACATAAATAAGTAGTTAAAGAATCTGAACCATTTGATTTAATTCACTCTGATATTGTGTATCTCATGAAAAAAAAAGTGAAGCATTTGACATGTTCAAAATATTCTTGACTGAAATTAAAAATCAATTTAATAGAAAAATTAAGAGATTTCATAATAATAGAGACACTGAATATGATTCCAGTACTTTCAATGATCTTTATAAAGCCCATGGAAAAATCTACATCTTATTTTCCTAAAATGAATGGCAAAACTGAAAGAAAAATAGAATATTTAGTGAATCAGTTGTTGGTATGTTACTTAACTCTGATGTTGCATCTCATTAGTAAGGAGAAATTTTATTGATTGTTTGTTATATGCTTAATATAGTTCTTAAATCTAAAAGTAAAATTTCTCTGTCATTCTGAAAGCCAAAGGGAGAAACATGGAATATCAAAATCGTAATACCTACCAAAACCGCAACAAGAATTCTCCACAGAATGAACATCAACCCCTTCAAGGAATGACACGTTTATATATTATAATTGTAAAAGGCCTGGTCACATGGATTGGCACTGCCAGAATAGGCCTCGTCCTGCTTCGTAGGCAAACCAAATCGAAGAGTGACTTATTGCTATGATAAATGAAATCAATTTTATTGGTGGATTCGAGTGAGTAGACACTAGCGCTACTCGTCATGGTTGTTATGACCGTGATTTGTTCGAGTACTATTCTGAAGTTGAGGGGAATAAAATGTTGTTGGGTAATTCTCACTCCACTATAGTTGTTGTTACTGGTGAGGTAAAATTAAAGTTTACCTCTTGAAAGAATGTTATCCTAAAGGATATTTTGCATACTTCAGAGATGAAGAAGAACTTAATTTCAGGTTATCTTCTCAACAATGTTAGTTTTACTCAAACAATTGGGGTTGATTTATATACATTACTAAGAATAATATTTTTGTTAGGAACGGACATGCTACTGATGATATATTTAAACTGAATGTTAAGTTGAATAAAGTTTCTCTTTCTGCTTACATGTGTTCTTTTAATACTTAGCATGTTAGATTTTGTCAAATTAATAAATACATAATTAAAAAAATGAGTAGTTCAAGACTTATTCCTAAATTATCTTTGAATAATTTTGAAAAATGTGACTCTTATAGTCCAGCTAAAATTACTAAAACCTCACATAAATAAGTAGTTAAAGAATCTGAACCATTTGATTTAATTCACTCTGATATTGTGTATCTCATGAAAAAAAAAGTGAAGCATTTGACATGTTCAAAATATTCTTGACTGAAATTAAAAATCAATTTAATAGAAAAATTAAGAGATTTCATAATAATAGAGACACTGAATATGATTCCAGTACTTTCAATGATCTTTATAAAGCCCATGGAAAAATCTACATCTTATTTTCCTAAAATGAATGACAAAACTGAAAGAAAAATAGAATATTTAGTGAATCAGTTGTTGGTATGTTACTTAACTCTGATGTTGCATCTCATTAGTAAGGAGAAATTTTATTGATTGTTTGTTATATGCTTAATATAGTTCTTAAATCTAAAAGTAAAATTTCTCTTTATGAGGCCTTGAAATATAAGAAACCTAACTTGTCTTATTTTAGAACTTGGTGTTGTTTAGTTTATGTTTGTATTCTTGATCTTAAAAGAAATAAACTTACTAGTAGAGTCTATTAATGTACCTTTATTGAATATACTATGAATAATAAAACCTATAGATTCTTTGACTTGAATAATCATGTTGTTATTGAATCAAATAATGCTAATTTTTATTAACATAGTTCCTCTTAAATTGAAGAATGGTGGGGCTTGACTTCTAATAATTTGCCCAAGATTAGAACTAATGAACCAAATGAGGAATCAGATCATGAACTTATGAGGAGTAAGCCAGTTCAAACCACTAAGGATTATGGATCTGATTTTTATGCTTTTATTTTAAAGGAAGATCTCCAAACTCTTCATGAAGCATTGTCTTCTTTAGATGCCAACTTTTGAGAATAAGCTACTAATGATGAAGTGATCTCTTTTGAGTCTAATAGAACTTGGCATTTAGTTGATTTATCTCCAGATTGCAAGGCAATGGTTGTAGATGGATACTTAAGTCTAATAGAACTTGGCATGTAGATGGATACTTAAGTCTAATAGTGATCTCTTTTGAGTTTAATAGAACTTGACACTTAGTCTGCTATTCATGATCTTGTTATGCACCAAAAGGTTATTAAAACTATTTTTTTAAATAGTGATTTGGAAAAATAGATTTACATGGAATAACCAGAAGGTTTTGTTGTCCCTAATCAAAAAACTAAAGTTTGTAAATTAAATAAATCTCTCGATGGTTTAAAACAAGCACTTGAGCAATGGCATGAAAAATTTAATAATCATATTATCTCACATGGTTTCAAAATGAATGAAAGTGATAAATACATTAACTATAAATCTAAAAATGGCATTTGCATTACTATATGTCTTTATGTGGATGAACTGCTTATCTTTGGTTCTATTATTCATGTCGTGAATAATGTGAAATATTTGTTATGTACTAATTTTGATATGAAAGATCTCGAAAAAAGAATGTGATCCTTAGAAAAAAGATCATTAGGTCTGAAAAGGAAATTTCTTTAAATCAATCTCATTACATTGAGAAGATCATAAAGAAATATAATTATTTTAACTGCAAACCAGCATGTACTCTTTATGATCCTAGTGTAAAATTGTTCAAGAATGTCGAAGAGCATCATTGGTACCCTCCGTTATGCTACTAATTGCACTAGGCCCGACATAGCTTATGTTGTAGAATTACTATGTAAATTTACCCTAGTGTTAAGCATTAGCATGCTATTAAAAAGGTCATGAGGTACCTAAAGAGAACTATGAACCTTGGATTACATTATCAGAAGTTTATCGTTGTCCTAAAAAAGATACAGTGATGTTGATTGGAACACCCTATCAGAAGACTTCAAGGCAACAAGTGGCTATATATTTAGCATAATTGGTGGAACTATTTCTTGAAAGTCTAAGAAACAGACTATTTTGGCTCAATGTACAATGGAGTCTGAGATGATAGCACTAGCTTCTTAGCTAATATTCTTTTATAGGAAAGATCGAATCTAGCTATTTTAATCCACTATGATACTATCGTAGTTATTGCAAAAATTCAGAACCTTACCATAACGACAAGCGACGATAGATACGTCTTAAGTATAGTATTGTTATAGAATTTCTCTCTACATAGGTTGTAAGAGTGGATCATTTACGTACTAATGATAACTTGGTTGATCTATTGACGAAAGAACTAGTTAGAGAGAAGATTTTCAAAATCTCGAAAGGAATGGGACTTAAGCGTTTAGAGTGATGAGTAACTCATGATGATAACCCAACTTATGAACTGGATGTCTCAATAAATTTGTTCAATGGATAATAACAAGTCATGAAATAATATGAGATGAATCATGCTATTATAAGTTCTATTTCATATTATTAGAAACATAAAATCCTGAAGCGATAGAATGATGAGTTAATTATTAATTCTTAATGAGTTCTTTACTATATGTGGAATGGACTACAAAGCTATAGGAGTACTCTTGATAGACTTACCTATATGAATGTAGAAATATGGCCGCTTCTTATGAAATTTAGGGAAAATTTTACTAGAGTATTCACTATGCATAGACGTGCATGGCCGTAAAACACGGATTTTTTGAAATAAACCTTGGAAAAGATTATGTGTATGATGTTGTTAAAGATAGAGTTCAAAAATATAAGTTACTCTAATATATTCTAAAGCATCTTCATTATGCAAAGGTTCAAGTCGATAGAAACCTTCTACTTATACATAATCTTATATTTTGGTTGGTTGCTTGATGAAAAATATTTTTAAAAATTTAAGTGGGGGATTGTGAGAATATTATAATATAAATGAATTTTGAATAAAGGATGAAAAGTGCCTATTGTGAGTTTATTTTCTCCATTATAGTTGTCTCACATTACTTAGAAACATCTCCCTAGAAGTGTTTATAAGATATTAAGTTGAGACTTAGTATTGGAACCCCAAGGAGTATCCCCTTTTGTGGAAGGGAGAGGAGATAGACAATTATTGATCTACCTTTAACACGAGCATACGTTGCAGCTGCTAACCAGCTGGCCAAGCCGAGTACAGAGTGGTAAGGTGGCAGACACTTTATTTTTTTAATATACTTTATTTAATTATTATTTAATTCAAAATTAAATTGAACCAATCAGAGAAGACTCGGTTTGTTAGATCGAGTCTTTCTCTACCCACTCTCTCCCATTATTTCCTCCACTCTCAACAGTTATTTTATGACCAATACTTCTCCAACAACTTCGATTTTTTATCCATAAATAGAGACAGTGGTCTCAGTCATTTTGACAACAACACAACTTTTTCTGATTTTTCTCTCTACACAACTCTCTATTCGAAAATAAATTCTTAGCTTCTATTTTTGTTCTTTGATTCGAGCAACATAATATTAGGAGTGTAGTATCTGGTCTTCTACAGTGCAATTAAGGTCCGAGACAAAGAAGATTTTCCAGGTTATTTTATCCCGAGAACGAAGGGGTTGTATACTACTTGTACATCTTGGACAGAGCTGCGAAACGTCTAAAAGAGAGCGACTTAATCTATAACTCAACCCAAACAAATTTTAGTAACTTCGTTCCTTTTTTATTATTCTGCATCAACAATACAAGATTAACAAAAGAGTCTGGGAGCACTATGAAAGTGAAAATTTCAGCTTTTTCAAGAGTGATGCTGGCTGACTATGCAAAAACACATCAAGATCTATTACATGATTTTTCAAAAAGATTATTCTGAAAAGAACCAAATTCTGTTTACTCTATCTTTTTTATCTGTAACACATTGAGTGCATGTCAAGGTTATTGTGGCTTCTATATTCAATGACATTTATTTGAACTTAAAATTTTTCTTCATTTATATCCAAAAATCTCCACCAACTTATCCACAAGCTACTTCCTGTGGACCTAATCTATCAGCGGTAATACATTGCTATTGTTTTATTATAGTCCAATAAAACCATTATATCATTTAAAGCACAACTAAGAACAATGTCTTTAATCAATCAAGTGCACCGATGCACATTGGATTCAGTGGCATATAAAATTCTCAGTGTGTCCACGCATATGTTCAAATTGTTTTTGCAAAAGCTTAGCAGTACCACAGTGAAACCTAAATCCATTTATTAGAGCACAAATAGGCTAACGTATTACGAGATTAAGAAATGAGCTCATAAATTCATATTCTTAAGATATATAGGAAGCTAACCTGTTTGGCAAGTGAACTAGCAACCATATTTGAAGTAGCAATTGAAAGAAACATAAACAGAAGATTCATGTTATCACAAAACACAGTTCCAGGACCTGTAATTTCAAAACCATTAATCTGGTTCATTTCTATGCAAAAAAAGCTCAACAAGTCTCCATTTGGGCACTCAGCAATCAAATAAAAAAAGAAAAAAATACATATGATTCTTTTGCTCTTACAATTAATTTGGGTGTCTATATGATGAAACCCCATAAATGAAGAATTTCATTATCCTTTTCCTTCTTAATCTTTGAGCAATTTAAAAACCAACAAAGAAAACCCTTAGTTTAAGCAGTTTAATGGTTTTTAAATAATTTATATAATATAAAGTTACAAAGGTGTTGGTTGTTATTTTTAGAAGGCAATTATTATTTAGGCAAACCTTGGGGATTCTGGAGATATTTTCCCTTTTTTGATCTCTTAAATCAACACAGCTGCGAAAACATAGACAAAGAACAAGAAGTGGCAAACTGAAAAGTGAAAACATAAAAGCAAGAAAACAACCTAAAGCAGCAAGCTCAGTTGAGCTTCGTTGGCCGATGATAGCAGTAGAGATGAGACTCATCCACGGACCACAGATCCACAACCCAGTAGCTGGGCCGGAAAACATCACAATCTCTTTCGTTTGGTTCCATATACTTTGACTCCCCAACTCCTCCCCCTCCTTCAAATCCACAACCTCCACTACTTCCAATGACGAATCCAACCCCTGCATTGCCACAGTATTGTCATCATTATCTTTGTAATTCGAAGCAACCTCACAATCGCCAGCGATATTTTCCCCACCAATCAGTTTGCTGCTGCTATGCACCATCTGTAACCGATACCGATTTCGACATTTCTTTGATAAGCGTAGCAACCTAGGAGAATATTGCAGAGCAAAAGAGCTTGATCTGCAGAAATTGTGGGAGGGTATTTGAAAATTCGAAACGAACGGAGAGTACTTCGTGAAGCGTGTAAGATTGATAGGGTTTGTGATTCGATTTTGGGAATTCAGAGCTAGAGTTTTGAGCTGCATTTTCGATCTTTTTATGTATTTTAGAAATTTGGTACTTTGGTGGAGAAGGAAAGAAACAAGAAGTGTGAAGAAGGTCGCGTACTGGGGCTTACATTATATGCTATATGGTTAAATAATTTTATTAATTATTTTTTAATTTGTTCCCCCCTCCCCCCTCTCCTCTCCTCCCTCTTTAACAATTAACAACGTCCATTCTCGCGCCGAACCTAAAATCAAATGGATTTGGGACCAAACCATCACTGAGAATATGAGCACGTGACTTAACGGTAATTCAAAAGTGTGATGCAACATCTTCCATAAATTATTGACTAATGCTAGCTAATATGTCACTATCATTCATATCAATTACTAACTATTACATAAATAATGGTATTCTATTAAATAATGATAAATAATTTTCTTAAATTATTACTTATAAAATATTTCATGTTATTACAATCATTTTATTGTAACTAATCTTAATATATCTATAATTCAGAATTAATTTATAAAATATTAGATTAATTGAAAGCATACACATTATTTATTTTAAACAATCAATAATTTTAAATTATTTTGTACGTGTTATATTATCTAGTTAATAAATATCGTTATATTATCTAGATAACAAATAATTATCTAGATAACAAATACTAAGAAAACATTTAAAGTCATTTGCTCATATTTTTAATTACTTATTCCTACTTATATTGCATACTGGTATCATATGGAGTGATATAAAAAAGGAAAAAAAATTAGATAAAACTATTAATAGCTACTAAAATTGTTGAAAAAATTAATTTATTACAAAAAAAAATTTATTGATTTGGTACTTTTGTATTGAAATTGGTAAAGCCTAGTTTTCTAAGTGTTCTTAGATTAATTACATAAAATTTTGAAATTTTTTAGAGTTTATTAAAGGACATTATTCAATTTTGCTTAATATGATCCCAATAAATTAAATATCTATGGTCAATGTGTCTCATTTGACAATTGGGTGATTTGATATACAAAATTAAGAATTGGGGTATCTAAAAGTATTAAATTCATATAAAAATATTAAAAAGTAATAAACCGGATATTTTTAATAGTTTTAATAGTCATAAAAATGTTCTAAAAAAACATATTTGCGACTTTGTATGTATGGGTTAGTGCTTGTTTTTATGTAGCATTCATAAATGTTTTTAAGTTGTAATTTGATAATTATTTTAAGAGGGGACGTGTATTTGATTTTTTTCTGAAAAATAAGTATTATTTTTATTTGCAAACATTGAACTTTAATCCATTTAAAATGTGGCTTTTTTTCCAAACTGACCATTGTACTATTACATAGGTAGTATTCTTTCAGCAGCTTTCATACATTATCGGTTGAGAAAGGCTGATGAAAAACCAACAACTTTTCAAATTAATATTTTTGTCGTGGCCATGGGGTTGCCCAACATATACCATATATGGAAATATATATATTCCTTGTTGGAGCATGCTTAGCAATGCTTTGCAGACGCATATTAGTTGGGATTCTGCTTTAAAAAATATAGTACATTAAAATTTTGAAATATTTTTTTCCATTCAATATTTAAAATATCCTCAAGTCTTTTGGCAGGAATGTCTACAGAGATCTAGTCTCACAAAAACATATATTTGGAATGGGATGCATGTGTTAACACATATGTTTCTATTAATCAAAATTGACAGAAAGTATATTGATATTGTAATGTAAATCTAGGAGTATACTTGTGAAAGTCAAGCATTAAAGGTTAAACTAGGATCATTGTATGGAGTTGAAAATAGTTTATGGTATTAATCGATCGATCGAGGGATAGGTTGATCGATCGAGGAGCTTTTATGTAAAATTTGATCCCTAATTTTTAATACTTTTTTCAAGGCTTCTTCTTGAATGCATCTCTCCCAGACTCTTCGATTATTTCACCTCTAGATATTTTTTTTCGAATGACTCTCTACAAATAATAAAGTCATCAAACATATCATTCATTATTACATCAATTATTAAATATCATTAAGACTTTTTATCAACCGAAATTACTAACCAACTTATTTAATTGTTATTCTCCTCGTTGAGTCATCGATCTTAAATTCTTCATTTTGGAAGTCTTTGTTTCTATGTACAATTCAGTTCGGGTAACAGGTCTACCCAATTCAGCTTCCTACATAAATTATGAAAATTTTATTAACAATGACATGAAATTAAATTGAGGAAAATAAATATAAAAATATTTATAAATTAAGACAAATTAATAATATCATTTTATATCTAACTTTAGGATTTAAAGACCTTCCAGTACGGTTAGGAAGAATGTTATGCATTTGTACATTCTGATGATCTTCTCTAATAATTTGAAATTCATCTGAACGTCTATAATCCACAAAGTCTTTCCAAACTTGAGGTGTAATCCAGGGGTGTCCTTCAGGGATTTTGTAGATTTCATTCTCATCAAGTGTTTCCAAATATGGAAACACATAATTTCTTGCCAATCTGGAAGTCTTGTATTCCTTCCACGCCTTATTTGTAATCTTATAACACTTGCCCTTTCAACTATCATCGACTTTGTAACGATTCTGTAAAAACACATTACAAAAGATTAGATATAATACACCTAATATAATATATATATATTGATTATAAAATATAAGAGACTTACACAAATGGTTATCCATGTTTTGAACTTTTCTGCATCGTCTACCTCACACCAATCATTTATATTGATTGGTATACTGGACTTTGCAAGTCGACCAATAGAGGATTTCAATTGTTGACCATTTTCCCCTATTGGATTACCAGTAGCATCAAATAGAATAGGTATTCTATCATCTGGGTTAAGTGGAGCATCAGGTATATTTGTCCAACCCTTTCTTTTCAAATACCCTAATGGATCATTTGGATCTACAAGCTCTGTTATCCGAATATCCATAAAATATCTACAAACAATGAAGAAATATAAATTAATTGACAATTTTAGGAACATACATATATATAAGAGTTATTACAACAATATAGAACATACGTTATGTTTAATTAGGTTGTTGATCATATACATATATTCCTTCACAATCACTTCGAGCCCATGACGAATAATAATCATCATCAATTAGATCATCACATACATTAGGCAATTTATTTGAGAAATTACTAATATTGGTTAATGTATCAAGCATAGAGTCATCATCTTCTACATCATCACAATTGTAAAACTCTTTTTGTGGAGGCGTTAACACAATAAACCATCTTGAATCAATATGATCGCTCACGTAAAATACTTGTTTTGCATGAAGTGCTAACGTGAAAGGATCATCAGTGTGACTTATCCTGGATAAATTTACAAGGGTAAATCCAAAATCATCTATTTTATATCCAACATTGATAACATCTTCAACCCAATCACACAAGAAAACTGTTTCATGGAAGACCTCATAATCCAATTCCCAAATCTCTTGTATTATACCATAATATGTTCTATCAGAAAGTATAGGATTAGCATCTTTTGAACTGACAAATTGCATAGTTTGTGCAACCATCTTCACCCCACTATTTTGATTTACTCGGACTTTGTCCCTAGCTTGAGTCGTAAACCTCGATCCATTTATTGTGAAACTATAAAATGATTTGACATCGAATTTTGGCCCATGTGCAAGCCATTGTAACCTTTCTGATATTTTATGATTGGGTTTCTTGAGTTCATCTCGAATCTATGTATACAAAAACACAAAATGTGTTTAGAGCAAAGTTTTAAAACATTGAATAGATCTAGGAAGATACATACATGAATTTTTGTTTGTGATACTTACATGGTTGCGAAACCAATTAATAAGCTCTCGCTTATGTTCATCATACAACCATTTTTCTCCTCCTTTTTTTATAACAAGGATCGATCTTCAATAAGTTTAAATGCATCTTGTAATGTTATTAAATATATATTAAGTTATATATCATCATTAATAGTTAAATACTTACTCTATGTACGGTTGTGCCTCATTATTATTTACCAAAATGATTCGGTGTGCTTTTTCCCATCGAGTGTGATCAATAAATAATTTCTTACTTCCACCAAGCATAGGGTTACCTACTTGGATCATATGACGTTCTAAGAACAACTTGTGCGTAGGATTCCCAATTTCAGTGCAACCATTAAAGTATTCAGAATAAAAACTCAATGGCCTCTTCAGCAATGTAGCGTTCCACCATGCATCCTTCAGGTCGATTTCTATTATTTACATATCCTTTAAGGACTTGCATATATCTCTCAAAAGGATACATCCACCTTAAGTAAGTAGGACCACACAATTGAACCTCTCGAACTAAATGAACACATAAGTGAATCATTATATCAAAGAAAGAAGAAGGAAAATATTTTTCAATTAGACACAAAGTCTCTACAATTTCTTTCTGTAAAGAAATTAACTCGCCAATTGATATAGATTTCTTGCATATTGTATTGAAGAATGAACAAAGCCGAATTATTGATAATCGAACATATTTTGGAAGAATTGATCTAATAGCAACTGGTAATAACTGTTGCATTAAGATATGACAGTCATGTGATTTCAATCCATACAGTCTCTTATCGGTGATAGACACAAAATTTCTTAAGTTGGATGAGTAACCATCAGGAACTTTCACACCCTCCAAACATTTACAAAACATATCCTTCTCTTTTGTTGACATTGTTTATGATGTTGGTGGTAAGTATGTTCGATTCTTATCATTTTCCACTCTTGGTTCCAATTCAGGTCATATGCCTAGTTTCTTTAAATCCAATCTTGCTTTAATTCCATCCTTTGTTTTTCCAGGTAAATTAAGTAAAGTATCAATCAAGCTCTCACATACATTCTTCTCAATGTGCATGACATCTAAGATGTGACGAATGTATAGGTCTTTCCAATAAGGTAATTCCCAAAATATTGATTTTTTTTCCAACAACCATGGTAAGTCGGTTCAAACTCTTTTTCATTTTCACCCATTTCATTAGTTGACCTCTTTCGTTTCCCTACCTTAGTGAGTTTTTTTTCATCTTTCCATATCGTTTGAATGTCATCCCATTCAATTGCCTTAATATCTCAATACCTCGCAAAGGTCGAGTTGCATGATCATGATCTTCTTCACCATTGAACGGTTTCTTTTGATATCTAAACTTGTGTCCAGATGAAAAAATCTTCTATGTCTTCTAGAAGACATCTTTCGTCCGTGAACAAGATAAGTTGCAGAAGTTCCATCACTACATATAAGACATCCCTTGTAACCTTTTATTGCATGTCTTGATAAGGTTCCATAGGCAAGAAAATCATTAATTGTCCATAAAAGGACCCCCTTCAAGTTAAAGTATTCTTCTTTATGTGCATCGTAAACATTTACACCATCATTTCACAACGTCTTTAAATCATCTATCAGAGGCTGCAAATATACATCAATATCAACACCGGGTTGTTTCGGTCTTGAGATTAATAATGTTAACATCATGAATTTTTTTTTCATACACATCAGGGAGAAAGGTTATATGTTACCATAATTACTGGCCAATAGCTATATCTACTACTGAGGGAACTATGTGGATTAATTCCATCAGTAGCAATGGCAAGACGAAGATTGCGCGGATCAGATGAAAATTGAGGAGATAAATTATCTACTACTTTCCAATTTGGAGAATCATAAGGATGACGTAGCACCCCATCATCAGATCGATTATCTGAATGCCAAGTCAACATCTTTGATGCATATTTACTATTGAACAACCTTTGAAAGCGAGGAATCGGAGGAAAGTACCAAAGAACCTTTACAAGCACGCCTTTCTTATGTGTTGTACTCTCATTTGTACCATGCTTCCATCTCGATTCTTTACACATAGGACAATCATGTAATGTCCCATATTCTTTTCTATAAAGAATGCAATCATTAGGACAAGCGTGAATCTTATGATATTCCATGCCAAATCGACTAAGAGATTTCATCACTTCATACATTGAAGATGGAAATTCAATACCCTCAAGAAACATATCGACTAGTAGATTTAGTAATTCTGTGAATCCCTTGTCAGAAAAACCATGTTTTGTTTTCACATTGTACAAATGAACCAATCCCGACATTTTAGTGTATTTTTTGCATTTTGGATACAACGATTTTTCGACATCTTCTATAAGTTTATTAAAGGTTTCAGGATCATCCTCGCGAAATTCATCTTCAACACCATGAAACATATTTTCTATCTGTACATTATGATAAGATGTATGTAATCCACTCACAATCTTATTTATCTTTTCTCCATGAGTATTATCAATATTTTCTCCATGAGTATTATCAATATTTTCTCCATGATAATACCAACATTTATAGCTCAATAGAATACCATCACGGATAAGGTGATACTTAACCTCATCAAATTCATGAAATCTCTCATTTTTATATTTAACGCATGGGCATCGAATCATACTAGTTCCAGTATTACTATTTCTACAAGCAAATTCCATGAAACTTTCAACTCTAGAAATATAGTCTTGCTCAATTCTACACTTTGACATCTAAGATTTGTCCATTTTCTATTAATGATATTAATTAAACATATTACTTAATTATGTATACAATGAATATATTTCAAGTATTATTATATATAAATTTCCTAATTATTAGAATATATATCAAAACATACATAATGCAAAACAATTATCATTTTAATCATTTTACAAAATCATTTCTATACAAATTAAAAATAAGCAACATGTTAGCATGAATATATAAAAACCAATCACGCACTTTGGTTGATTCTAATTTCTAAGCATGTTACTATATCATAATTAAAAAGTAATATTAATTATACGTATATAACATTCTATAGAAGTATATAGGCACTACTATATATAGTAACATATTTGTAACATTTTAACACATAAGTAGCATATATAAATAAAAATAATAATACTACTTAGTTTTTAGTTATTATTTAATTTTTATTAATATATATATATATATATATATTTATAATTTTTTTAAGAGTCAATAAATAACACGTATAACTTTTATACTAATATAATTTCTTACAAATTTAATAAAACATATATTTTTCCTCTATTCACTACTTAATAAAATATAATTATTTATATATAAATAAATTTATTCACACATAGTAAACCCACAATATTTCAGATATTATTTCCACATAAAATAAGTCAAACATAATAACAACCAAAATAAAAAACATACCTAAATCAAACATTTATACAAAATATAAAACAAACTGAATAATATAAGCTGTAAAATTCTACTTAATAGAATATAATTATTTATAATATATAAATAAATTTATCCATGTACAGTAAATATATATAATCCATCAAACCCACAAAATTTCAGATATTATTTCCACATAAAATAATTCAAACATAATAACAAGCAAAATAAAAAACATACCTAAGTCAAAAATTTATACAAAATATAAAACAAACTAAATAATAAACTGCAAAATTCTACTTAATAAAATATAATTATTTATTATCCACGCACAATAAATATATATAATCCATCAAAATCACAACATTTCAGATATTATTTTCACATAAAATAAGTTAAACAAAATAACAAACATACCTAAATCAAAAATTTATACAGAAAATGGGTATAATTTTTTTTAATATTTCGCTCAAAAAATAGTAGATCTGAAAGATAATGAGAAGAGAAATATAACTTACAAAACGACGTTACAAATGGTGGTCGGAGGTGGCCAAAAATTTAGAAAGAAGGTGGCGCGCGGTGTAGGAAAATGGAGGAGAGAGAGAGGAAGAAAATGGGGTTATGTATAAAAAAATTACCCGAATTTGGATATATTAGGTGGATAGCATCGGTTGACGTGGAGAACAGACGCTATCCACGTGGGTAGCGTCAGTTCTCCCCGTAAACCGATGCTACGTTAGCGTCGGTTCTACACCAAACCGACTTTAAATTCATTATAAGTCGGTTTTTTCCAAAAACTGACTTTACACAGCGACTTAAATACCTCTTTTTTGTAGTAGTGAAAGAAACAAAACAAATGACGAAAAGGAACACTTTTTTATAACAAGTTATTTTTGAAAGGCATTATTGTAATAACCCACTTTGGGCGTGTATAAGTACTAAAGAGTGACCTAGAAGCCAAAATGTGTGCTTCTTAGTGTGTGAGAGTGAGAAAAGAGAAAGATTTAAGTCTTTACACCATTGTTGTGTGTAGAAGCTTTATGAAGTCTATTTGAGTGTTATTATCTCTTGAGTGTGTATTTCTCTTCAAAGATAAGCTAGTAGAAATCATCTTTATTTAGAAGGGGTGAAAATGTGGAATAGACTCACCACATTGGTTGGGTTGAACTACTATAAACTTGGTGTGTTATTTTCTTTTAATTTTTCCTTGCATTATTCCTTTTGATTTTGATATATCATTTTTAGGGTTTGATGTTTGGTTGTTGAATATTGCTTCAATGGGTGTTGTTGGATGAGAAATTTATATTCTTACTTGGATTCTTGAACTTATACAAAATCTAGAGGTTCATATTTTACATAACAAGTGGTATTAGAACTTTGTTCAACTTAGGGATATTATGTGGTTATTATGTGAGTGAATTTTTGCTGGTTGATATTATGGTTTGTAGTTGTGTCTTGAAACAACTCTTGTGTGTTGAAAATGAGTAGAATGGAAATAGAGAAGTGGGATGGCATCGAGGATGTCTATATTTGAAAGAGTAAGATGAAGGGTTTGTTGGTTCAACAAAAGGTAGCTTAATGTTACGTCCCGCTCAAATTGTCCCTTAAAATCCAAAGAAATGGTGTTTGCCTAAAGGATCTAGACTTTTCTACAAGTTACTACGTGAGAAAGTTCTAGAGTGGCTTAGAGATGTTCAAAGGGAGCTAGAGTTTGATGGACTCAACTCAAGCCTTTAAGACTCTAGAATGTTCCATAGTACACTAGCATGTGCTAGAAGGTCCTAGAAGGGGTTGAAATATTCTAGAACATGCTTGATGGTTCCTGAAGGATGTAGAAGTCTTTAGAAGCTTCCGAAACATCCTAGAACTTGCATGAAGGAACTAGAAAATCCTTGGGAACAATGTACATAAAACCTTGTGGCATAATCTTAAGCTTATGGACTAGAAGGCCCTAGAACCTTGTGGCACATTATAGATAAAACTAGAACAATATTCTTGTACATTATAGACATAGAAGGATCTAGAAACTTATGGCATAATCTTAAGCTTGGTGTCATACTATAAATAGACTTATTGGTCTTCATTTGTATCCACCCTTGGGATCCTTGGGAAATTGTAAGATAACCTATCTAAGAGCAATACAAGGCATTCTTTACAAACTCTCTTGTGTTCTTGCTTTGCTCTTGAATCCTCCCAATCTCTAAGTCTATTTTTAGCTTCTTTAGAGTGTTTTGTTTAAATAGAAAGGCAGGCTTAGTGCAACGGACCATGCTAAGTGCCGCACGATTACTAGTTAAAGTCTAGGGTCGTGACATTAAGCTCTGGATGAGACTCCATAGTATCTTGATGATTTTATAGAATTTTAAAAGAAGGAATTGTTGTTGACGGCTTACACCTCTATTTTATTGCACTTGCATGATAATGTGATTTTTGAGGTTCAAAGTGCAAAGACCGTGAAGTCACTATGGAAGATGTTGGACGAGATATACATGCAAAGGACCATGTATCAGAGGTTCTATTTGAAAGAATAGTTATTCAGGTTTCGAATGGATATATCAAGGGGATTAGAGTCTAACTTGGTGGAGTTCTAAAGAATCTACAATGACTTTTTAAACATTGAAAAAGGTTTTAGTGATAAGAATCTCGTTCACTTTCTGTTACACAACTTACCAAATTCCTACAAAGAAATGAAGATGGGTCTTAAATATGGAAGAGATTATGTCTCTTTGGAACTAGTTATCTCTCACTTGAGAATGAGAGAACTAAAATTGAGAACATAAAGGTTTCACATTGATAGGAGTGGTGGTGGTGGTGGTGATTCCATGTATTCATAGGGAAGAGGTGGAGAAAGAAGTCAAAGTAGAGGCAAAGGAAAACACCGATCAAAATCTTGTGGTCCGAAAGATAAAGTGAGATGCTACTTATGTAATAAGAAGGGACATTTCAAGATGGATTATCTGGAGAAATGAAAGACAACCAAGAGAAAGTCTAGTAGAGGAGATGCATCAATGGTGGCCTATGAGATAGGTTATGATAATACTGAGGCATTGGCAGTTTCTTCAAGTAGTTATGATGGTGCTTGGGTCTTGGACTCAAGGTGCACCTTTCACACGACACGTTACAAGGATTGATTATTGATTACAAGGAAGTGAATGGTGATATTGTTCACATGGGTAATAACCATCCATGTAATGTGACTAGAGTTAGGTCAATGAGGCTTTGTCTCAATGATGGTTCAACATTTGTGATGAAGAATGCATGGGTAAAAGCTATAAGGGAGAGCATAGTCAATTAAATATGTGTAGAGGTTCTTTAGTATACTTTAAAGGTGTACTAAGAATGGACTCTATTACCTCAATGTTACTATAGAAACAAATGTTGTCGCAGTTAGCCATGATGAGTATAATGTCAACCTTTGGTATAAAAGTTTGGATCATATAAGTGCGAGAAGATTAGAGGAACTTTTCAAGAGAAAGATTCTTGGTAAGGGTATGCTAACAAGCTTTCTTTCTGTGATTATTATATCATTGGCAAGATGAAGCAAGTGAAGTTCACACAGACAAAATTGAAGGGATGTGACATACTTGACTATGTGCATTTGGATTTGTGAGGGCAAGAAAGAACACCGTCAATGGGTGGTGCGAGATATATTTTTGCTATAATTGATGATTTCTCGAGAAAATTATGGGTTTATTTGTTGAAAAGAAAAGATGAAACTTTTGAGAAATTTGTTGAAACTCAAACTGGAAAGAAAGTCAAATGTTTAAGAACTAATAATGGTTTGGAGTTTTACAACAAGGATTTCATAAGCTTTTGTATGGATAATGGTATAACAAGGCATCGAATCATCCCTGAAAATCCTCAATAGAATGGTTTGGCAAAGAGAATGAATAAAACACTCTTAGAAAGAGTGAGATTATACTTTTCAATGCAAATATGCCCAAAAGACTGTGGAAAGAAGCCATTACAATGGCTAGATACCTTATCAATAGGTGTCTTTCAGTGTCGCTCAACTTCAAGACACCTAAGGAGATATGGTTTAGTAAACCTATTAAATATAATCATTTGAGTGTTTTTGGATGTGTTGCATATGCACATGTGAGACAACAGAATTTGGAACCTAGAGCATTAAAGTGTATATTTTTGGGGTATTATAGTGGTGTGAAAGGTTATAAGTTATGGTATGGTGATGCTAAGAAATGCATTACTAGTAACAATGTAACCTTCAAAGGGGATGAGATGTATATAGGTAGAGCTTCTGAAGAAACTAATGACTCACCATAAGAGTCCATATGCGGACGTATTAGCTTTGAGGTGGATCCATTGGTGTATAACAATTCTAGGGGAGACCATAGGTAACTGAAAGAACCTATTAGACAAGAACATCATAATGATGACAATCAGGGTATAGAGATGAAGGAAAAGGACACCACTGAACTCGAGTCGCCTAGACCAGAAATGACTACTTATTGGTTAGAAATCAGAGTCGATGAATGGCTAGAGGTCTTGAGAGATTAAACCTCATAGCCTATGCATTGAGTATAGAGTCAGAGATCTAGAGACTTGGTCCAATGATTTAAAAATAAGCTATAAGTAGAAAGGATACCAATAAATAGGAGAAGGCCATAAAGAATGAAATGAATTTTCTATCAAAAACAAGACATGGACACTAGTTTCTCAATCGAAGGGTCAAAAAGTTATGGGTAACAAATGGGTCTAAAAGTTGAAGAAAGGTGTTCCAGATGTTGAATTAGTTGATACAAGGCTATAGTTGTTGCAATAGGGTTCGCCTAAAGAAAAGGTATTGACTTTACTGAGATTTTCTCACATGTAAAATATAATTCTGTTAGATTATTATTTTCTGTTGTTATGCATGATGATATAAAACTTGACCAATTGGATGTGAAAACTGTTTTTTTGTATGGATAAATAAGGATATTTTCATGAAGCAACCCAAGGGGTTATTTGAAAAGAATAAGGGTGACATGATGTGTCTTTTGAAGAAATCTTTGTATGGCTTGAAATAATCTCCAAGATGTTTATACAAGAGATTTGATGATTTTGTGTTAAAGATCAGGTTTAAACGGAGTAAGCATGACAATTGTGTATATTTTAAAGGTATAACTAGCTCCAATATTGTGTTTTTATTGCTATATGTTGATGACATGTTGATAGTTAGCTGTAATCGATCTCAAATTTTCAAGTTAAAAGGTCAACTTAATTCTAAGTTGAGATGAAGGATCTTAGGTGTGCCAAGAAGATTTTGAGAATGGAAACTAGAAGAGATCGAGAAAAAGGTAGGTTGTTCATTACTCAAGATGGGTATTATGAGAAAGTTCTAAAACAATTTAATATGATCAATGCTAAATCGAATACAACTCTAATAGTGTCACATTTCAAGTTGTCGACCTTAGACTTTCCTATGATAGATAAGGAGAAGAAAGAAATGGAAAAGGTGTCCTATGCAAGTATAATGAGTAGTTTAAGGTATTTAATTATTTATACAAGATCGAATAATGCATTTGGTACTAGTTTGGTAAGTTATTACATGGCTAATCTAGGTAGAACTTATTGAGAGGTTGTGAGTGAGTGATGGGGTACAAGGAGAGTTGGTATTTTCTATGATCGTTGTGAGGAGTTTTGTTAGTATGATAAACTATATATATAGATTTTGACTTTGCTGATGATCGTGATAAGAGGTGGTCAATCACAGATTACTTGTTTGGTTTTAGAGGAAACTTGTTGAGTTGAAAGGCCAACTTACAATCTATAGTGACTTTGTCTTCTGCAGAGGTGGAATTTGTTTCCACAACGGAAGCGGTGAAAGAAGCTATGTGATTAAAGGGTTTGGCTAGTGAATTTGGGTTTGAGCAAAAGAAGGTGATGGTTCATTATGACAATTAAGGTACAATTTTCTTAACCAAGAATCCTCAATTACATGAGCATACGAAGTGTGTAAATGTAAAGCTACACTTTATACGAGAGATGACAGAACAAGGTGAGGTGGAATTGGTAAAAATTTACACGAATGATAACCCGATGGATATGGTAACAAAAATGATTCGATTGGAAAAGTTTGTGAAGTTTCAAACTTTGGTCAAATTTACCACCCCATCTAAATGAAGGTGAAAGGGATAGGTCTTCACTCAATAGAATGAGTTCAAAGGATTAGCATCAAGGTGGAAATTTGTGTTATTGTGATGCAAATCCATGGGGAATGCTTAAGAACCAATTAAAGCATCAAATGTTGGACTAAAAGCATTGCATAATATTCCTATCAAGGATGGCACTACAACCTTTAGTCAAGGTTATTGTTTCATGATATCCAAGCCTCCTTTTCTTTGATAGTATATCCTTCATGAATTTGGCATTATATGACATTTTTCAAGTGTCTTTGCAAATTGTATATTTATGTGCAGCTTCTTGAAGACTTCCATAAATTTTGAAAAGTACATAACTGATTTTTGATTTTACAGTCTTTAAGGGAAAGGAATAGTATATTTGTAAAGGTTGCTCTTTTTGGTTGAATTATTTAATTTCCATTACTCTATTTATTCATTAATTCCACCTCGTCCTTTTTAGTTTTTGATTCCTTCTTATCCTTTTTAGTCTCATTGTTCTCATTATCCTTTTGAGTCTTATCTTTCTCTAGAGTTTTACCACTTCTTAAGGCTATGGTGCTGTAATAGTCCTTACATTCTCTTCTTGGGTTTATAATTGTGTCATTTGAAAGGTTATCTTAAGGCCTTTGACTTATGGCCTAGGAAATTTTCCCCATTTAGTTCTCTGAATTCTGAATTGAAGCCACTTGAGTTGACACTTTTGTATTTACTATTTGCATGAAGTCTTTCATCATCCCCATTAAGGCATTTGTATTTTCCTCAGTAGATGGCTTCTTCTCTTGGGCTTGTGATTGATATGGTTGTTGAAAACTAGGTGGTGTAAATGATTGATGGTTGAATTCACTACCACCTTGATTGTTGTTATTACAAGAGAAATTTAGACGTTGTCTCTATCTTGGGTTATATGTGTTCGAGTATGGATTATTGTTTTGATTCATATTACCCATATAGCATACAGATTCAGGATTATTTGGATAATTATCAAACAAATAAGCTCCTCCAAAAAACACGCACAAGAATCCTAAATTTTAGACCTGGTTTATACTCACTGTTGAGTATTGAGCCTTCAAAAGATTAATCAAAGATGACACTTAAGTTGTAAGTGTTGTGATATCATTTACCTCATGCACTCTGGCTACTCTTCTTGTAGCTATCATTCTATCTATTGGCCATTAATAATTATTGCTAGCTATTTTATCAAGTAAATCATAAGCTTGATTGTAATATTTGGCTAGCAAAGCTCCATTAGCAAATACATCAACAATAGTTATTGTTTGAGCATTGAGACCATTGTAAAATGTCTTCATTTGAATCCAAGAAGGAATACCATTATGAGGACACTTTCTTAAATTTTTATATTGTTGGTAGGAAGTAATGTCATTCCTAAGCTTGGCATGCTTTGTTGGTGGGAAGTATTTCATCAAGAATTTCTCCGCCAAACCATTCCAAGTTGTAATGGAATTAGGTGGCAAAGATTTTATCCAAGCTCGAGCTTGGTCTCGCAAAGAGTAAGGAAACAATCTAATCCTAAATGACACCTCTGTCACACCACTGAACTTGAATGAATCTCCAATTTCAATATACAATCTGAGATGTAGATGAGGATCCTTTGTTGGTAATTCGCTGAATTGTCTAACTGTTTGTAACATTTGAAACATCACTACTTTAACTCAAACTGATTAGCTTGAGTGTTTGGCCTTGTAATACTTGGTCTTGTAATACTTGGATTCAACCATTCCAACGTAGATATTGTATATTCATTCATAACTCTATCTCTATCATTCATCAAAAGTATTTGATTGTTCAAGTTTAGCTCATTATTGTTTATGTCTAAGGGATTAGTCATTTTTTTTCTCTTGAGTGACAAGTTGTTGTTTCCTTATTGACCTCAAAGTACGCTCAATTTCAAGATATAAATGTAAGATTTCTCCCTCATAAACTCTGCTCGTGTAATAGATTCAACTATATTTCTACAATACTAAATGAGATATCTAAATAAAAACTAAAATTAAAAAAAATAAACAACTAAATATATAAATTAAAGTTAAAAAATAAAAAAATAATAAAGAAATAAAGAAAATAAGTAAAATAAATAAATAGATAAGTTAGTAAAAGAAAATAAGTAAATTAAAGTTAAAGTAAAGAAAAATAACTAAAATAAAAATAATAATAATAAAAATTAATTTTTAATATTTATAATCCCCGACAACGGGATCAGAACTTGATCATCGCACAAATTGTGTATGCAATGAATACACAAGTATACGTATAGCAACAAGTAATATAATGATAAGAAAATATCGTTTTCACTGAGATTATTTTATTATAAACAAATTTTTAGAACAACAAAAAAATAAAAACATTTTTTTTGTATTTTTATATTTTAAGGAAACAAATTTAAAATAACTAAAAGTAAATAGTAATAATTAATTAAATCAGATTTGATAACTAAAAAATATATAAGAAAATATCTAGGAATACTTAATCCCCTAATATAATTATCAATTAATTACATACTCAATTGAATCTAACTTAGCATGTATTCCTCTATCAAATAAACTACATATTATATAATAATTAATTTAATCACACTTTCATGTCAATTAAATTACATATTACTCATTAAGTTCATCAATTATGGATCACATACATAAGAGTCGTACATCTCTCCTTAAAAACTATGCATGTTATTTAATCGAGATAAACAATTAAATAATTCTCTCAAATCTATTTAATTACCTTTATAGATAAATTATTAGCCAAACAATTAATAGCATAAAAATCAAACTAAATAATATAATTAAATTACAATTATAATTTGGGTAAAATATTATATCATCACATGGTAAAAATTGGGTTCATAATATCCCTAGATTAATAAATTAACTACACATAATTGTATCAATAAAGCTCATATTTTTCATAAAAAAATACATAAAAATTGATTAAAAAAAAGAGTAGAAGAAGAAATACAATAGATCTATTGAATTGTAGTATTAATCTCCTCTTAAATCTCCACCAAAATTGTATCTCCATTTAATTTTTTTTGTGTTTTCTCACTTTTTAGCTCAAAAAATTGATAAAAATTATGCTAATGGTAACTCATTAGGATTTATGGGGTGATTAGAGGCTTAAATATAGCTTAGGTTTAATTTGGACCATTAGATTAGCTTCAGATCAAGGGTTAAGATCAAAACAAGCAAAACTGATAGAGCCATCATATCACAGCACAACACATGGCACAAGGAATTCACTGGGCTAATCGGAAAGCGAGGCATGGCAGGGGAGACCGATCCGAGTCAATGCATGTTAAGTTAATGTCACGTGGTATGACATGATTCATGGTAATTATAGAGTCATCAATTGCTTGATTACTTCCAAAATAACTAAAGTTAGGATGATCCCTTAAACCAGGATTGTAAGTGTTAGAGTAAGGATCATATTTTTTCCTTTTTTGTCCTTTGTATACTCCCATAGCATTTTCTTGTCCAACATTGGGATCTTGCGTAGTAGGACACATTTTTGTTCGGTGCCCAATGTTAGTGAAGATTTCATAAGCTTAAACTTGTCTGATTGCTAATTGTTGCATAATTGAAGTGAGAGTGCTCAATTGTTGTTCAATATTATTAAGAACTCCTATTTCATTGACCATTTGTGGTGGGTTAGATCGAGTGTCAAACTGTTGAGCATTTGCATCCATAATGGAAATCAAACTCCTTACAGTTTCAGGAGTCTTATTAAGTAAAGCTCTACCACTTATTGCATCTATTTTGCTTCTGTCCATGGATATCAATCCCTTATAAAACTATTGAATTTAGAACTATTCACTTATTTGATGACGATGGAAACTTGCATATGATTTCTTAAACCTATCCCAATACTTATGTAAATTCTCCCCATCATATTGTTGAATACCATAATTTCTTTTCTGATAAGAGTGATCCTATAAACTAGAAAATATTTCTCCAAAAAGAGCTAATTCATCTCATTCTAACTATTTATAATTTCAAATGGTAAGTAGTACAACCACTCTTTAGCATAATCTGCTAAAGAGAATTAGAATGCTATAAGTTTTACTTACTCTTCAGTAATACCATTGGGTTTCATGCTAAAACAAAGAACATGAAATTCTTTTAGATGCTTGTTTAGATTCTCACTAGCTAGACATCGAAAAATAGTCAAGAGATGAATCATGCCAGATTTCAATTCAAGAGCATCACCATTGTCATCGTATTGAATGCATAATAGTTATTGATCTAAAGCTGATGTTGCTATCTCCTTAAGAGTTTTACTGGGATTATTCATAATTATTATATATGGATGGAATTATCCTAATCTTTAGATGAGTTAACTACACTTGAAGATCTCTCTAAATTGTTTACTCAAAAAATTATGAATTTGATCTTAGATTGTAGTGTTGGTTCATTTATTGTGTTTCTGAAAAATAAATAAAAATTATAAACAAGTTAAGTAAAAATAAAACATACACAAATATAAAAAAATTAAAATAAAGAAAATATTTTTTTAATAAAAAAATTTTCTAATTTTTATTTTTTAAATTTTTATTATTTTTTATATAATATACTTAAAATATATAAAAATGTAAAGAAATTGACATATAAAAATGTGTATAAAATATTACGTATCATTTCTCTACGATGTAAAATTTCATATCTTCGATATGTTCTTAAGTAGATTTTTTGGCTAAGTTATAGAGACTAAACCGTTATAGTTTACTTAAATTCCTATATTGGGTTTTTTTATTTTCAATGACCAATGTATTCCTAGGAGATGTTTCCTTGAATAGTACCGATGGTCATACTATCTTTGTTGTTTTTGTGAGAGGTGTTTCTCTTAATCATACTGGTGATCGTACTATCTTTCTTAGGATTTTCAACCTACTTGGTGTCAATGGTTGTCGTAATTATGTTGCAAAGTAATTTTTAATTATTTCTTCTAAAGTTATTAGTTTTGGAACCTTGTAGTTGGTATAACCTCCTTCAACTTCTATTATATTATAAACAACTTTTCTATTAGTAAAAGCTCTGAGTTATTCCACAAAATCTGATAATATCATCACTTGCTTCAGGTTAGTTGTTGTAAATTCCTGATTTTGGATCATTATAGACCACATAAGTCTTTATCTGCTTCTTTGGTCTCATTGAACTTTTTCTTTATATATATATATATATATATCACTCATTTTTGAACTATTAGGTTATTTCTTCTCAATTTGAATTATTTCTTTAGAATTTTTACCTTCTTTGAAATGAATTTATAAGGTAGATTCCTTTTTAGAATTTTTTACTATAATGTTGGTTTTGAATTATTAAGTTCTTTATGTTTAATTTTCATCTCCAAAAGATATTTCTCTAGTTATAAAATCTCTAGTTGTTCCTAAAAGATTTTTATCTCTTTTTTATTTATCTTGATATCAAGATATTCTATTCCTACGAGAACAAAAATAGTTAAAGATGTTAATTCTCCGGTAAAGATATCGTGAAACTATTCTTATTTTTCTGAAAAATGTTTAACATCAAAATTGTAATGGTTAAACCATTGTTGCTATCAGACTAGTCTTTCTTTTGTTCTTAAAAAATAATCAAATTTTTTGTTATCGATTCTAACAATAATTCTATAACTTATTATATATATTGTAGATTTTTAATAGCTTTTTTGACGACTAATTATTCTTTTTCATTACTATGATAATTTAATTTTAGATTATGGAATGATCCTTATGTATATCTATAAACATACTCATCTTTATCATCTAGTTTTGATTTTAAAAATGCTCTCTAATATTCATGTGAAGTATCCGTTTCAATTATGATTTTATCATTTGGACCTGGATGGTATAAATTTGATAAATTTTTACCTATCCTTTTACTTTATCCATTACAAAGTGTCTTGTTATGTCAATTTCCAAGCATGATCTCTTTTTAATTTTGTTTGTAAAGGTTTTCAGATTTCTACAAGTTTCTTGATGCATGTTTCAGCATACGTTAAACATCCTAAGAATCTTTGTAATTGATTTTTATCTTTTAATTCACTATAAAATCCTTAAATGTTATTTAGTATATTGGGTTATAGATTATGTTTTTCATCTTAAATTTCCAACTTTAAATACTTCATTTTTTGTTAAGCAATTAATGCTTTCTTCTCATAAAGCATGATACGTTATTTCCTGCATTATTGTAGAATATTAATAATATCCATAAAATGTTTATTTAATTCATTATAAAAATCAAAATATCATCTATGTAAAAACAACAAATATTTTATAATATTTTTTAAATGTTGTCTATATATATTTGAAAGATATCTATAGCTTGTTTTAATCTGAATAGTACGATTAGAATTGTCCTTGGGAAAACTAAATGCTATTAGTTTTTCAAATTCCTAATTCAATCTTATTTGCCAAAATCCAATCAAAACTTAAAAAATATTTATTCCCTTTTATTAATGATTATAATTCTTCTTTATTTAGAATAAATTATACATTGTTAATGATGTTTTTATTCAATGCTTTGAAGTTTATTATTATTCTCTTTCTTCTCTTCTTTTTTAACTTTTTTTTTTTACTAAAAATGCTAGAATAGAGTGAAGCGAATTACTGTACTTGATATTATAACTTTTAATTCTAAAAGTTTTTGAATTTATTTTTCAAATTTAACCTTATCTTCTAAAGTATAAATCATAGGTTTTACTTTAATGACTTTGTTAAGGTCTCTTAGTTTTATGTTAGTAACCATTTTCGATATATTTACCTTTTGATCTAAAGGATTTTCTGAGCTTACTGTTTTTAATAATTTTTTGATATCTATTAAGGTTTTATCTTCTTGTATTTCATTAAGAAAATAGTTTTTTTCTCTTTTTATTTTTAATGAAATGTTTTCTAACTAAAGTTTTTGTTGGTACATTTTATCTATCTTACCATTTTTTTTGCTTTTTATGTTATTGCGTAAAAGTTTAGTTTTATACATTTAAAGCTTTTCTTATATTTGATGCATAAAGGATTTCACTATCTAGTGATGTTAGACTTTATTTTTTTTCTAAATATTGTATAAAAGATTGATATAAGTTTAGGAAATTATTTTCTATTAATAAATCAACTCATTTTTCTTGTTGACATATGATAAGAATAATAAATTTTTCTCTCTGTATCATTATACATGTATCTTTTAAGACTTTATTAAAATTTATTGTAATATTGTTAGCAATTATTACAATTAAATCTATTTGTGCTTATTTTTAGAGTTCTTATGAGAATACATAATTACTAGCTACACACATATTAGTTCATGTATCTATATGCATGTAAATGGTAACTTGTGTACCCTTTAAATTTCAATACTTCCTTAATATAAATATTGTTTGGATTTTTAATACTATATAAATAATTTATGTTCTCATGAAAAATATTCATATTATGATCGTTCATTTTCTAAGTTAATTATTTTTTTTATAGATAAATACTACAAATATCATATATATCTTATTCTTCTATTGATTCTAATTTCATCTTAAAAGCTTCTTCTAAGATTTTTTCTTTTTGTGAAAATTACTTTTTAAATTCTTTTTTATGTTGGAGTTGTTAGAAGATTAATTAACATAATGTCATTCTTCATTGTAGATCTAACATCTGCATTTTTTTCCCTGAAAACAATATTTTGTTTTATTGTAATTCATACCTTTTACTTTTAAAGTATTTTTTCTATAGGTTATATTTGTTATACATTTTCTTATATTTTTAAAAAGTTTTGTTTTTTAGATTTATATCTTTTAAACATTTTATATTTCTTATATCTTTTATATTTTTCATTGTAAGATTTTATGTTATATCTATATTTTTCTAGTATTATAAAATATCTTGTATCATAATAGATTTTACCATTTTCTTTTATTTGTTTATATTTCAATCTTTCTTAACATTTAGCGATTATTCAGTTTTTATTATAATTTTACATAATATTTCAAGTAGTTTATGGAAAAAATATTTCTTTATAAGTTTCTTGCATGGAGGTGGTAACTTATAATAATATATTTCATATTCAAAAATAAAGGAATACATATAACACATATTATATATTTTCATATTTGTTAAATGTCATTGACTTTTTCAATTTCATTATCACTAGATTGAGTGATATATCTTCCATTATCTTCTATGATAAATTATTTATATATTTTATTTACTACAATATCTAAATATTCCTTATAGGAGAATTTCTCTGCATTTGTAAATATTATTATTCTGTTAAATTTGTAAACTAAATTTTAATATTTCTTGTCAGTTTGTGAGCTACTAAAACTCTACCAGTTAAAGAATTTGATTGTGTAGTTGGAGAAGTTTGTATGATTACACTCATACCATTAAACCATTTATCTAAATTTTTTTTCTATTTTGTATACAATCTAAATCTAAAAAATCAGATATATAATTCTCATGAAGTTTGAACTCTAGTAGGATACTACCTCTAGTTTCCCATTGTAATTCTTCTTTCATTTTGGGTTGTTGTTTTCTTCTATAAGAAAGGTTAGGTTCTTTTTGACTTTGCCTATTTCTATCTTCTCTATGTGTGTCAAATGTTCATTCTTAATAAGGAATTGGTAAAGAAATCGGTTTCAAATGATTTTTTGGAATCATATTTTCTGGTTCAGAATCAGTTTCACTTATTATTATTCTATTATATTCCTCTTTATTTGTACAAAAAATTTCAAATGTCTTCCTAGTTTTTCATCTGTTAAGTTTAACAAACTAACTAATTTTTATATGTCGTTATTCTCAAGATCTATAAACTATTTTTCTAATTCTTTCCCATGTTTCATTAAGCTGTGAATATAACTTCTTTATTTTTGAATTTTTCCCATTCTTTCTCTTTTTCATTCTTAGGTATTAATGCATCTGATCTCTAAAGTGGCTATTCCTTTAATCCTACAAATTGATCAAACTTATAATCTATAATTTTATTGTTTCTAGGTATATTATTTACATTCATTCTTAATTGTGTAAATTTTTTATGTATATCATGTTGTAGTTTTTTTATTATAACAATATTATCTTATTCTTTTAGGATTTTTTTTTTGTGTTTCATTTATGTCTTATAACGACTTAACACTTTATTCTTGTGTTATGTCATTTCTTCCTAATATTACGTAATAGATTAATGCTTTCATTACTTTAACTTCTTGTTTTAGATTTATCGCCTCTTTGTATTTATTAGAGATTTCTTCTTCAAGTTCTATAAATGTAAATCTTAATACATTACTTTTTCGCCTTAACATCTAACTTTCATTCTTATAATATTTTAAAGTTTGTTAATATTTCTAATTTTATTATTTAACCAATTTCTTATAAAGTTTTATCTATTTTTATGAATTCATTTTGTCTATATATTGAATTATTATTGATGTTTGTCAATGAATATACTATTATGTAGTGTATTAAAAATGGAAGATTTTGTTCTTTTATTAAATCTACTTTTTCAAATTCATAAGTTAAACTTAATACTTAGTCTAAATTCTTATCATTAATATTAATGGTAAACTTGGGGATATGTTGTGAACTTTAATTTATGGTATCATATATTTATATGGATCATTCCTAATAAAACAATTTTTCTAGTTATAATTCTATTGTCTAACAGTGTTAATTTTATTGATGTATCAATTTATTCTCTAAAATATATTTTTATTAATATTGTGATTCCTTCTAAATGGATGTGTCTAATTTTTTCTTTTGTCCTTTACAGCGTTTTTGATAGTTTATTAATAATGAATTTTTTGTTAATTAATGATATATTATACATTTTTTTTGCATCTTTAATATTAATACTCATTTCTTTATTAGTTATTCTATGATAAATTAAATCTCTTTTTGAAAATATTTTTCTTATTCTTGAGAATGACGAATCTTTAAATTTATATTGTTCCTTAAGATTTAATATTATTTTTTATATTTTTTTAATTTTTTACTAATTATCATTTATTATGAGAAATATCATAATATGTTTTATATTTATATTTATATTATTTCATGATTTTCTATTATTTTATTGATTTTTATTATTTATGTTATTTTTATATATAAAAATTACTATTTAATTTCGTTAACTTTAATTTTCAAGAATTTATAAGATATTTATAATATTTTTAAATTATAATAATATTTATAATATTACTTAAAAACTAATAAATATTCGTTAATATTGAAAAACTAAAAAAAATAGACTAGGTAGATAGAGAACATACAAAGCGATGCAAAAAAATGCTAAATATATATATACATATATAATTTATAAAATAATTGAACTAAAAAAATTGTATTATCTAAATTAAATTAAATTTATTAAAAATAAATAAATTTTTTATCTTTATTAAATTTATTTTATTAATATATCAAATAATGGATTAATTTGTCTTATTTTTAAACAAAAAAATGACATAAATATTTCCCGTGAAAACAAAATTATTTTCATAATCTCACCCGATTATTTAAGTTCGTGGTTAGTTTATTTATTGTTTTTCTTTTATTTAAGATAAATTATTCATTATTCTTAAAATATATGATAATTTAGTACTTTAAGTGAATAAAATTCAAAATTAATATAAATTCTAATTAAAAATAAATAAATACTCAATAGAAAATAAAAAGAGAAAGTAATATCATTAGTTAAGAATATACTATAAGAATAATGAATGCATATTTTTTTTAATGCTTGCTTTTACAATGATATTTGTAAATTTATTATATATTATTTTTTAAGCATATTTTTTATAGTTTATATATATTGTTTTTTTTTCTTCACTTTCTATTTAGTATTTATTTTTAATAAAAAATTATATTAATCTTAAATTTTATTTAACTAAAATACATCACCACATATTAATAATAATAAATAGTTTCCCAATTTATGTGATAAATAAGAGTGAGGCGGATATTTAATATCACAACTCATAGTTAAAAAAATATAATTTTAAAAAATTATAATCATACAATACCATCTTTTATATTTAATTAATTTATTTTTATTATAAAAAATAAATTTTATCATTTTATATTGAATATTATTTAATTAGATAGTATTTAAATTAAATTATCATGATCTATTAAATATTAAATTTAATTTAATTTGATTTAATCGTATTTAATATTAATGAGTGATATTTTTATTATTATAAATTTTAAGAGGATATATATTTATTGATACTTATATTATTATTTTTGTACATATTATTGCTCAAGTTCATAAGTTATATTTTAAAAGTAATAATATTTTTAAAAATATATCAAATTAATCAAAAATATTTTTTATATCAAAAACAATAAAAGAAAATTTATTTATTTTAATTTTTTATTAATTTGTTTCCTTTTCTTCTCGCATTGTCTTCTCTCATCTCTTTCTCACATATATGTTTATTTGCATAAATTTTTTTTCCCTAAATACTCTATCTTAAATTATAAATACTAGATTCTAAAATTCTAAATTTTAAATATTAAATTTAAATTTTAAATAATAAACACTAAATCTTAAATCCAATGATAATGAAAAATATAAAGAAAAATAAAATAAGTAAAAATAATAATAATAAAATTTAAAGATTTATATACCTTTTAATTTTTATGTGCATATTTTTTTTTGGGACAAAATAACTACCTTTTAGATAATTTGTTACTTTATAGATATTATTCAAAAATTTGGACAACAATAAAAACTAATAAGATATCATTCTTAATTTTAAGAGTATTATTTTATAATATTTTTAAAAATTATTTTAAAATAATAAAAATGATATATTTAAAATTTATAATCATAAAATTAACATTTTTTAACTAGGTCATATATTGTTATTATTAAAAAAGTATGATAGATTATTTTATATTAAATATTATTTAAGTTAAATTATAATTATTTAAATTCATTTAGTATTAAATATAATTAAATTAAATCTTATTTAATATTTAAAATATTATTTTTATTATTATAAATTTTTATTTTTTTATTTTCCAAAATTAATTTTCATTAATTTTGTTTGATCTTTGAAAGAATAGAAAAGGGCGCGACGAGGGCCTAAAAAGCCACGCGGAATAAGCATATCCGTTACAGCTGTTTCAGTTCAGAGTTATTGTAATTTACTTTTATATTATACTCATCATAAATTTTATTAACCAAAATCACCATGTATTACCATTCTCCTCGGTTCCCGTCTTAACACCAAAACTTTCCCTTTTGTTTCTCTCTCCACCCTCTTCCGTACGTTTCTTTTCCCGAATTTATTTATTTATTTTGGGCAATAAAATTTTATATCGGCTCCAATTTTCCCGGGAAAATGATTCTTCAGAGTCGGACCCTTTTGCTGCTCCAAAACCGTACTCAACCTTCTTCTTCTTCTTCTTCAAATTTCTTCGTATTCAATCTCAATGGCCCATCTCTGTCATTTGCGCCGCGCTTCGACAACGCTCTCAATCTTCCAAGCTTAGGTTTCTCGACGTTCAAACGCCGTCGTTGTCCGTATCTAGGGCCCTGCACTAGATCTGAACTAGAAAACCTCGATGGCAATGTTAGAATATCCGGAAAAAGTGGTACCGAAGTTGTTCCTTTGGTCTCCGACAAAGACAATGATGGAAACAGCGAACGATCTTTGGAGGTTAAGCGAGAAGATTTAGGGAGTCAGAGTATATGGAATCAGATAAAAGAAATTATTGTGTTTACAGGACCTGCTATGGGTCTTTGGATCTGTGGACCGCTTATGAGTCTCATTGACACTGCTGTAATTGGCCAGGGAAGCTCAATTGAGCTTGCTGCTTTAGGTATTTCTTCTAATGTTCTCCCTTTTTAGGAATTTCTTGATCTTGTTGTGTTAGTTGATCATGTTTTTGTTTTTGGATAACTTGTATGTGCAGGACCGGCTACGGTAATTTGTGATTATATGAGTTACGTCTTCATGTTTCTTTCTATTGCGACATCCAATATGATAGCCACTTCACTTGCCAGACGGGTAAGTTTAAATTTAGGTTCATGATCCTTCTTTTTCTGTTTTTATTTTATTCATTTGGTAGATAAATATGATGGACATGCTCTAAACTTGAGGTGCAATTTATAGAAAGTCTTTGTTAGATGAAGGAAGTTTTCAGCAAGTTGTGTCTTGGATTAGTTTTACTGAATTTTTGAGATTGGATGAAATTCCAGAGGTCCTGAACAAGTTCACGTGGCAACTAGTCATTGCTTCGGCACCCACCAACTTGTTAAAATGTTCCCGTGTTGGCTCTCTCTCTCTCTCCCTTCTGTGTGTCTCACATGGCTATTTCTCCCAGCAAATAGGTCCTCAAATTGAATTATGAACTGAACATAAGTTAATAGTCAAGTGCACTACTGGATGCCCAGCTTTTGTGATAAAAAAAATCAATGAACATTTTAATTTCTATAAATCCTTTTCAGTTTTTCTTCATTAGTTGAAACATGGCTTCCATGTGCAAAAGGGATACTAAAGACATGAGAGAAGTTAGCCTTTTGTAACTTATCCACAGTTTCAAACTTAGCCAGGGTCTAGATGGGGATTTCATGGGGTTGTGCACCTATACCAATTGTAGCTGCAGGATCAGATGAAGCAGAATCATTATAACAATTTTGTCTTCTACCAGTTGTAAATGGCTATTTTGAGGCTCGTTATTGAGACTTAAAAAAAAGGTTCCAAGGCTATAGTCTCAGGTGGTAAATTAAGGCGTAAAGCTTTTACGTCTCAAGGTGATTAAAGCTTTAGCCTCAAATGTTTAATTTTTTAAGTTGGTTCATGAATAAACGTTATTAGGGTTGTTTCTTTAATATGCTTCGATTTTTCGTGAATGTTGTAAAATGTTATTTTAAGTATTGAGGCGTTTTCCTCAAATGAAGCAAGGCTTAAGCCTCGAGGTGGTCTGAAGTGTAAGTCCCAAACTTTTATTTTAAAAAAAATTTAAATATTAATAAAACATTTTTAATCCAATAAGCAATAAATATCATGGAAAGTCAAACTCAAATTTTAACTTTAAATAATGCTAAAAATATTAATATAATTAATTAATCATGAAAATAACCATAAAATACGCAAAATAAATAATATAAGTTGTGGTTCTATTGCTTAAATATCAATTAGGAGTAGAAGAAAAAATATAAATATAAATAATCAAATAGAGGGATAATGTGACTTGTAATGCTGAAATTTAGTAATTGATAAAACTTAGAAAAGGTGATAGGTGAAGGAAGATAAAAAAATATTAAGGAAACAATCCTAATCACTTTTGTTCATGGGATCATGATATTCTACTTTTTGTTTTTCTTATCTCTAACTTTCTATTTTTTTTTAATTTTGTGAAGTCAGATCTATATTTTATGAGTAACGTATGAACCAACTTAAAAAATTAACCATTTAAGGCTAAAACTTTAATTACTTCGAGACGTAAAAGCCTTAATGCGTAAGTCTCAAATCAAAAAGGGATAAACTTTAATTTATTACCTGAGGCTATAGTCTTGGTACTTTTTTTCAAGCCTCAACTTGAGGCGAGCCTCAAAATAACCTTTTACAACAATGCTTCTTTCACCTATCACCTTTCTTTTTATTGCCTCCAACAATTCCAAGTTTTATTAGTCACTAAGTTGTACCATTACAAGTCATATTACATTACCCCTCTATTTGACTAGTTATATTTGTATTTATTTTTTTATTCCAAATGATACTTGAGCAATAGAGTTTCAACTTATGTTATTTACTTTACGTATTTTATGATTATATTTACGATTAATTGCTTATAATAACATTTTAATATTATTTATTGTTATTAGATTAAAAATTATTTTTATTATATTTTAAAGGTTTTTAAACTTAAAGTTTGAGGCTTATGCCTTGGATTGTCTCAAGACTTGAGCCTTGCCTCACTTAAGGAAAACGTTTCAAAACTTAAAATAACTTTTTACAATAATGTTAGCCTACTGCATATCTTATTATTAATATCTTAAGATGAGTTTGCATGCGTTGTGTTACATGAAGCTCTCTAGTATAAATGGCTGATTATTTGAATACAGACGAAGATGAAATCGGTTCTTTAAAGAGGCTGCATATGTATTATGGGTGTTATGAATGCATAAGGATATCTGATTTTTCCATTTAACATCAAATATTTCTGCACACCATCTTACCCTTTGATCATTATTTCTTGTTATGAAGAATATGTTTGGTCTGTTATCAAGCCATTATTTTCCTATTATGTTTCATTTATTTGTTTTTCATTGCTTGACGTAGGATAAAAATGAAGTGCAACATCACATATCTATTTTGCTCTTTATTGGATTAACTTGTGGTGTCCTGATGCTGCTTTTTACAAGATTTTTTGGCTCATGGGCACTCACCGGTAATAAAAACTTGTATATGCTTTTACGTTATGGATAGATAGAGTATGATCTGTTGAATAGTTGGTCAATTGATCTATTTATATTAGATGATAGGAGTTTGGTGATCCCCCATGAATTCTTTATGTATTCCCATGATTGATTTATGTGGTATGCTTTTATATAGCTTTTACCGGGGCAAAGAATGTAGACATCACACCTGCAGCCAACACATATGTTCAGGTGCCTTTCAATTTCGTATATCTGCTACCTTTCCATTTTGTTAGATTCTTTTCAATCGTCCTAGAGTAACTTGTACTTGATGTGGTTACATTTTGGTAAAACGCAATGCAATCTTATTGAAAGAGTGCTAACTTGCTGTGATTTCTTTTATTTATTGCATAGGCATTGCTTGTGTCATTACAATACGTTCCAGTTTGAACTATGGATGACCATTTATCGTGTTAGATTCTTGTGAAGATTATTCTGCATAATTTTCCTGCACACTCCTTTCCGAAAAGAATTACTATTGTAGGACAATCCTTGAATCCTTTCTATACTTGATTGTTAACCTATGACATTATCCTCCTGTTTTCTGTATGTCTTATATGTAGAAGTTTTCTGTTTGATATTTATACTGCCATTAATTAGGATCCTCCCTCCCTTAATTGATTTTGATGAATTGCTTTATGATTTTCTTAAATAACTGGTCAAATGAAATATTTTTGTTGTTAGATTCGAGGCTTAGCGTGGCCTGCAGTTCTTGTTGGTTGGGTTGCTCAAAGTGCAAGGTTAGTTATCTGTTTACCTCTCTTTGTGCATGATATGGAAGAAATTTTGGAGAAAATATTATCACTTGTAGAATACATAAGAGTAAACATAATTATTTTTTTTTACCGTTGTTATGTTACAAAAATAATATTAAATTATTACTTCTTTTTCGTTAAGTATGGTAATAAAATTACCATAAACTATAAATATGCAATGTTAATGTAAATGTTGGTGGTATTTTTGTAACAATTTAAAATTTGATTATAAGTTTGCAACATGGGGCAGGTAACAATGGTAAAAAAGATGATACTTACCCATAAATTAACTAGAGTCTGAGAAATATTGTTTGCTCTGTCTGGGTTATTAATGATGGCCAGTAGAGTATCAATGCTAGAATATCTTTTGAAACAAAATAGAAGAATCTTTTGGCTGGGAAATAGTGAATTCATCATTGAAGAGTTAAATGTCACTCCAAATAAACATTTCATACTTAACTAGAAAGGCATGATTGATTGTGTTATTTAAGATGTAAAAACCAGTGTCAGTATAAAGATTTGCTTATGGTAAGGAATGAGGATCTGATAGTAATTTTTAAATGGTGAGTTTTGTTAGAATGTTATGGACAATGTGCCACGTCGAATTTGTATTCTGATGACGTTGTTGTTCATCCAGTCTTGGTATGAAAGATTCCTGGGGACCGTTGAAGGCTTTGGCAGTAGCCAGTGCTATAAATGGCATTGGTGACATAGTCCTGTGCAGTTATCTTGGGTATGGCATTGCTGGAGCAGCATGGGCAACAATGGTGTCTCAGGTATTCAACATAAACAATTGGAGATACATAGTGCAAGTACTTTCCTCCCCCAATTGTATCTGCATTAACACATTATAAATGCTTCAGTGTGGGTAATTTTTTTTTCTTTACTTTTGCTTTCATCCTAATAAAAGTATGTTTAGGTTGTTGCAGGATATATGATGATTGAAGCTCTGAACAAGAAAGGATACAATGCATATTCCATTTCTGTTCCTTCATCAAAGGAACTTTTTACAATACTTGGGCTTGCGGCACCTGTGTTTGTTACATTGATATCTAAGGTTACTTTTTGATTGTTACTGTCGGTCTACCTTGTCTCGTTCTACAATCAATTGCATGCATCTGAGGCATTTTGGTTTTAGGTGGCTTTTTACTCCCTTCTTATATATTTTGCTACGTCCATGGGAATGCATACCATGGCCGCTCATCAGGTGAATCTCTTTTACACATGAAATGGTTGTTTTATTTCTTTTTTATTTTTATATTGTAGGAAGCTTATTTTTGTTTTGCAATATTCTCTCTCCACCCTGTAGGTCATGGTTCAAACATTCTGCATGTGTACAGTTTGGGGTGAGCCTCTCTCACAAACAGCACAATCATTTATGCCCGAGTTGATATATGGAATTAATCCTAATTTGAAAAAGGTTTGTGATATCTTGTATGCCCTAACTGCCCAAATTTGAATCTTGGTTGTATTATTTGGTATGTGAAAAACAATCTAATAAAAAAAGTCCAAAAAAATGTGAGGGTCGATTAGATTCCTACTTTTGTTCAAAAAGGCACTGTAGTCCCCTTTTTTATTTTGTTTACAATTAGGTCTCCAACCTTTTACGAGAAGTGCACAGTAGTTCAAATCCAAATCTTAACAGGTTGGGGGCTAGGGCATTCAAGTTTCTTAACAGATAACCCATCCCTTAACTTTTGAGATTTGTATTAATCTACACATTTTTCATGGAAGTTGGGATGTAAGTGTACATAGAAATAAATGGGGGACTTAAGTGAATTTATTCATATAAAGTGGGGACTGCTAAGGTCAATTTTCCGAAAGAAAATGCTCAAGTCTTTCCTAAAACAATACGCATAGATAATTACAGATTTATCTGCAGCAAATTGTAGGTTTGGAGCATTTTGAATATTATTATTTATTGAACAGGCACAGTTACTGCTCAAGTCTCTTGCCTTCATCGGAGCTGTTCTTGGATTAGTATTAGGAATTATTGGAACTGCTGTTCCATTATTTTTCTCCAATATCTTTACAGCTGATCAGAAGGTGGTACTTGAGGTTAGTTTTAACTTATCTTGAACTATTAAAGTGAAGACTATTTTGCATATCTTTCATTACTACAAATTCAGCAGCACTTATTACTATATCAGCCAAGGGGGAAAGATGTGCTAACTTTTGTTGATCTGTTGGTTACATAGCATTAATGATTGGCGACTGCTATTAAAAAGTTTCATTTTTAAATATATTTGCAACAACCTTTGTAAATAACTGCTGGGTTCTGTATCCAGTTTAAGCATTCCGTTGTTTTGAAACATAAATCAACCTGTACGTTAAGAATGACTTCCCTCTTCCTAGTTTACTTGGTCAAGCATCTTATTTATTTCAATTATAACATCAGTATCCATTTCTTAATTCTTATAGGTTCTGAGTCAAAGGTGGGTAAAAATACTTTAGTTAGTTGCAATTATTTTCTTTCATAACATTGCATATTTCAATATCTGATTTATTTATCTCATATGACGTTTTCTGTTGTTGCAGATGCACAAAGTTCTAATACCATACTTCTTGGCTCTAGTTGTGACTCCCCCCACTCATAGCCTTGAGGGTACATTGCTGGTATGTGGTTGTTACCCTATATATCTATAATCTATAATCTATTTTATATATATATCACGGCTATTATTTTTTCGACAAAAGTACCCTATATCATGACATTGGTTGTCTTTTTAGGACTCTATTGTTACATCTAATAAGGTCTTTAAACATATTGATCGAATAAGCATCACATTCAATAAAGACTTATCGTATGATGATTACCACATATGTTTTAATTATGCATGTGGTCTAATAAGGACTCAAAATTATGCATATGTTAAAGATAGTTTCGAAACTCAAAATAATGAATTTATAATTGATTTAAAAACTTACATGTGGTCTTGAATTTACTTTGACAATTAATTCAGAAGTCTAAGAAAATTAGTTTTATATTTATTTCAAATATGTTGTAGAAATTAGCTAGAGTTATTAAAAGAAATAAAACAACTCACGTGTAAGGAACCCCCAACAAAGTCAGTATGGTATTTCAGCCTGTGGAGATTGTTGTTAAACTAACTTGATAATTTAGAATTTATGACTTTGGTTTTTCTGGATATTTGATTTGTGTCATGTATGCGATACTGATGGGAGTTTAAATGCTGGTTCTTTACAATGTTGGAATTTAGATACTTCAGTTGTTTGTGTTGAATGTATTCTTTTGAAAGAAATCTTTTGAGGATTTTTTGCCTAGTAGTTTTGAGCCTGTCAGGATTCATAATTCAATTTTTTGTTGCTTCCAAAATGTTGTGTTGTTATCTATTTCAAAAGAAAACATAAGCAACAAATGGTATCTAACCATAGTTCACCCTTTGATCTAGTGTGGGCAAAACTCCTTTTCCTCCATTTTCAAGTCACAAGAATACTATTTAATCTGATTAAAGAAACAAATCATTTCTAATCTGCATTTTCAGATTCACGAGCATGTTGTTTTTTCTTGCATGTTCTGCAACGATAGGATTATCTCTTCATGTGCAGACTGATAAGATTATTTCTTCATTCTGAAAGTTTAGTATTTATTGTAAGTAAACATTCACAAACACTTGCTTATAATCAATTTTGTTTATTTATTTAAAACAGGCTGGACGTGATCTAAAATTTATTAGTTTGTCAACGAGTGGATGTTTTATTCTAGGTGCAGGTCTCCTCTTGGTAAAGATTTTACCGTATCTTCTGGTGTGTATGTATACAAGGAGGATTTTATTGGTTTGCTATTTGTTAACATCCTACCTTATTTTCTTATTATCAGCTTGCGAGCGGCAAAGGATATGGTTTGATAGGGTGCTGGTACGCATTAGTAGGATTTCAATGGGTAAGGTCCCGTTTCCCTTCCCCCCCCCCCCCCCCAATTATTTATTCGTTAATTTTGTGGTTTCTGCCAGTGAAATAAATTATTATCATGCTCAAGCTTTTTTTATTATTTTTTTTAATAATATTTTCCTTTGTCATCTAGGCTCGGTTTTTGCTAGCTCTTCAACGCCTTCTTTCCCCAGATGGAGTACTATACTCTGAGGATTTGTCCCGATATAAGTTCGAAAAATTAAAAGCTGTTTAGTTCAATTTCGTGGAGCAGCTATAGTTACGTTTCAGTTACAGCATATTACGATATATGACATATGCATTGTCCTAAGTTAAGTGGTAGCTGTTCTTTGATTGTCTTAACCATGGGCAAGTATTGCCTACATATATATAGATCTATAGTGGTTGTTTGATGTATCAACTGCTGTAATTACATATACTCAAACCGTATTTAGATTGTAATTGTTATATACTTGAAAAAATTAAGGTGCCTTTTTACTTCGGAGTTAACGGTAAGGAGGTATTTCAGCTTACTCTATCGCGTCAATGAAGTTATAACAGTCAACAGAAATGTGCCAACTGTTTAGTCTCGAGAATAATCTTTATCCATATAATTTCTATCTCCGTTTACCTTCAATAAAAAGGCGGGTTGGTGACCATTTTCAATTTATAATAAAAATCTATTCCCTTATTGTTTTTAAACCCTGCTGGCCATGCACTTTTGCTCCCGTTACTTTGGTCTCCAATTTTCAACTGATAATTAGACAGGTTCAGCTATAGCTCTTGAATGCCTCTACAACTTTCTTCCTTTTCTCCTCCGCCTAAAATTTTGTGAGACTGGGTCTGTAAAGAATCATAGTTCTACCAATTTGATCGATAACAGCCAATGACCGAACCAGTAGCTTAACGACATCATCTACCTTCCCTGGACAGGTCCTGTGCATTTTAATCTGCTCACCACAAATTTGTTGGGATATACTGAGAATAGCAAAGCATAAGAAATACAAATTTGTAGGGATATACTTGAGAATAGCAAAGCATAAGAAATACTTTCACCTATTCTTAGCAAGCAAAATCTTTCACTGGCGGATCTTAGTAAGTGAATGGTAATAGCAAAAAAGAAGAGAAAAACAGAACGGTATACACAACAAATGTATATAATCCTCATCTCGTGAAACCTTTCACAACCATTGCCAGGTTACTTGTTTGATGCTCCAACCGAATATCATGATAAAAAATTCATGGCAGAAAAGCGAGCTAATGATCAAAACCTTAAATATATACCATCATAGAAGATGCTTAACATTCTATTACAACTTAGTACAGACAGATTGGTAAAATGCAACAGCAATTCAACAATACATTCATTTTTTCTCCACTTGGATATTATATTTAAAATATGAGGTACATAGAAAATAACAAACTTGATGAATACATTACCAAGGCTACAAACTACTCTAGCCAAAAACAAAACAAATGGATCATTCAAATAAACTACTAAAAAGCGTCTTCAACTGTCTAAACCCAATGCAGATTCATAAAATACAATACAAATTGACAAAGCCACCATAATGAAAACAAAACCCAACAAGGCATAAGCCTGTGAATTACACCTAGAAAACTAAGGAGAAGTACCAATTCATGTAAATAAAATACCTCAAGAAACTCATTGGATTCAAGGTTCTCTATGGATGAAGCAGCAATATTAGCTGTAACACCAGACTTTCCCTCCAATTGGCTTTGATCTTCTTTCCCAAGTTATGAGCGTAAGAAGCCAGCTCCTTCATTTCCTTCACTGTAAGGACCGGTATTTGCAACCCATTAGTCTTCACAAAAATCCAAACTTCCACTTTCTGTCTCTCCCTCTTCATGGCCATCACGACCATGTTCATCTTTAAATTGTTGGGTTACTTTTTCATCTTTTCCTTCTTCAAGGGCTGAAGAATGTTGACGGAGAGCAAGAATTGAGTGACAGAACATGAAAGAGGAAGAAGGAAGCAGAAGAAGAGGAAGTGAAGAGAAAAGGTCCGGACTTCAACAGTGAGGAGGTGATATTATGAAGCATCTGGACAAAAGCTTAGAATTATAATTGGAAACGAGAAGGGTTTTTTGGGAAAAGATGATATAGAAAGTGATGATTTTGACGGACGTTAAAGCTGGTGCTGCCTCATTTGCTTACTTCTCTGCTTCTAAATCTCCCCAAATGTTTACTTTATCCTTTATTTCTTTTATTATATATATATATATATATATATATATATACTTGCTCTCCTATTTATCTCATGACCCATCCTTTCTTTTGTTTTAAATTTTATTCCCGTTTCCAAAAATTATGGTAAATTGTTAAAAAATCTCATTCCACAGGACACAAATAAATAAATCAACTCTTTTTTCAAGTTCACACTTCACATACATAGTGAGAGAAAAATAAATGGCTTCGCTTATCAATTGTTCCAAATTTTGATAGTCTCTAAACTTTGATTTAGTCTCAAATTTTAAAATGGTAAAGAAAAATTATAGATTTGGATAATAATTGTGAAATTTATGTGAAGTTCTAAAAATTAAAAAAATTGTAAAGGATAACTTTTCTATTGAATCTCTTTCATTCTAAATGAAGGCAGAAGTAAGTAGATTGCAATACTAGGATACAAACGTGCTTGTATTTTTACACAATTCCTTATTTCATTATCACTTTTCTACCCCGCCAACCTTTACTTTTGTTAAGTGGTGGCCAAATTGAGTACTCAAAATGCTATTTCTACTGATTTAGACAACATTTTGTTGGGCACCCTTCATTGCCAATAAAGCAGCTCCATAGGCAGCCTCAGTTTGAATTGCTTGACTCACCGGCAAACCAAGCACTCTTTCTCTTATCTTTGTCCATTTTTCATTTTTAGCACCACCTCCTGCTGTTAGTACTTCTTCAACTTGGGTTGCTCCTAAATCCTTCAGTAAGCTATAACCTTTTGCCTGTACGTAGTACTACTACTAATATGTTAAGCATCGTTCAACAAGAAAACGTATACAATGAGAAGGAAAATTTGATACCTCTATACGTGCAATGGATTCTAAAATTCCATGCAAGAACTCAGCATCACTTGCTGGTCGTGGATGCAACCTGTGTAAGAAACAAGTAATGAGTAGTTTCAACTTTGCTAATATCTACGTACATTCAATCAAACTTCAACTTAGTTCAGCTACATATCTATTGGTACCAATTTTTAAATAATGGAAGAAAAATGGAAAACAACAATTTGATTGATTGCCTATTTGCCTTGATAGAAAGGGTACCTAGGAGGCATATATGGATCTGCCACAGGAAATCTCTCACCAACAGTTTGGAGAGGGTAATAATCAAGAGGAGATGCCTCCATGGGATTAATATATTCACTAAGTTTGTCCAATTGCTCATCAGTAAATAGTTGTCTAAGAACAGCTCCGCCAGTGTTTGAGGCACCTCCAACAAGCCACTTATCCTCCAGACGATGACTATACACCCCAAACCTTGCATCATCAATCCTGGTGGTGCTCAAAAGTTTTATGGCAAGTGTTGAACCTAAAGAAGTCACCTATTTTTTTAAAAAAGAAAAATTTGTTGATAAGAACTGAGGCAGCAATAAAAATCTAGAAAGACAAAATCTTATTGATAATCGTTATTTTATACACATTTTTAGATATAAATTCATTTACATTTATATATTTTTTATTATTCTAATGAATTACAATTATTTATTTCGTATTTATTGGAAGAATATTGATTTTCTAGATTTTTTATTCTTTTTATTTGATGGATGTATTAATTTAGAAAATATATTTAACAGCTTATCCTATCCTTTTAATCACGGTAGTTTATCTTATTTTTTTGACATGTGGTACACACTAATCATATCTTTACCAAAATACCAGTAGTCTTCGTCACATTTTGATTTGATTTTTATTTCTTATAAATACAAAAAAATATCATACAAAATAAAGAAGAATATCATAATATAGATTTAGAGATAGATTTAAATTAATAAAAGTTGGAGGCAAAAATTAAGAAGAAGATTCAATAGACAGTTAAAAGAGTTGAAGATTAGATTCAAGAGTATAACTCCTAAGATTTATTCTCCTTTCTTTTATTATTTTCATGAATAATATTCTTAATTTATTGTTTTTCATAAATAGTTAATTTTATAATTAATTTAGGGTGATTTCAAAGTCATAGACATAGAATAAAATATTTAATAAGATCTATAATATTCTATTCAACTATTCTTTTTTATTATGTATTAATTCTCAATTTTAATATTTGTATGAATTTTTTTTATTATTTGTATACAATTAAATAATTAAATTAATTTATCGCTAATCAATTTAGTTAGTTTGATACATAATCACTTGATCAATTTAAATAATCGGTGATATATTGCTTGTTATGAGAATTAATACTCAAGATAATTAAACCGAATTTGTGTGTTTAACCTTGATCTAATTTTGCTTCTTAAAATTGAATGTTTTTAATAAATTAAATTTAGAGAGCTTATTCTAGATTGTTCATTATAAAAAGATTGGATTAAGAGCTTGCTTATTCAATGAATAAGTAAGAAGAGCTGAATAGGAGATTATGATATGCTTTTATTGATTTACAATACATGTTAGTGGTGAAGAATGGTCATGCAATCGTTCTTTTATTATTATTTTTATTATGATCTTTATATTTTATTTGATAGATTTAATTTTCAATTTATAAAACCAAAAAGTCTCCCTTTTACTAATTTTAATTAACTTACTAACGAGCTAATAATTAGGAGTAGATATTTTTACTAATCTTCGTGAATACGACAACCATAGTTCTTAAAATTACTTATCACCTGTATATGATCCCAAAGAAATCCAATACAACAACCATTTGTTACTGATGATTCTGTTTTATCTTTCTCAAACAGGTTTGACAATTCAACAAAGCAAAATCATGAAAAGAAAAATTTGAAAACATTCTTCAAGGTGCAAATCACATACATCTAATGAAAGATATTAAGGAGGAACTTTGGTATGAAAAGTACCCTAATGAACTTTTTTTTTACCAAGGACAAGCTTGAGTATAAAAAATAGATAGGTGTGTGGGAGAATGTGTCTAGTATGCTTAAAAGAAGACTACTATCAAGGTGCAAGGATATAATAAACTGCTAACTTAGAAGTTCAACATCACACACTTCAAGATCTTTGATGATAGTGGATAAACATATGAGACAAAGTCAGGCTAAGGACGTTAAACCAAGCACTTTGTGGGAGACAACCACCAGATTTGTTTTGTACTCCCTTGTTACTTATCTTTTTACATTACATATATATTTGGATATCACGGACCATGATGCCTCGTACACACGGAGTACTCTCATACGAGATGAATTGGGATTACGAGGTACGAAGCACTCGAGGTAAAAGCCACACGGGATGGTCGTGGAACACCAAGTGAACAAGAGGGACGTGTAGAACGAGGTGACCCTAACAAGGTAGTCGAGGTAAGAGGACAAGGGAACAATTTGCGAGGAAATAGTGAACTGACCTCATCAAGTGACAATGATAAGGTGGTAAGTTAGGTATGGTCGTTCCAATGAGAGTGTCGACACTTAGGAGTGAAAATGTTATATAGACCTGTATCATCCATTAGGGAGGATCTAACTCTCTCTCTCTAACATCTCTATAACTTTATTAGTATATTGTAATTATCTCAAAACAATTGGCACCTACTGTAGGGCTATGAGTTTTCAGTCCATATTGAGAATTTGAGACCTTTCATCTACAAAATCAGAAGAATCACATCATGCGATAGGAAAATTCAGACATGTCACCAATCATCGTACCACTTACGATTCGAAGAGCAAGAACCAAAACCCTTACCCTCACAATCACTCCATGCCTCAAGTGACGGAAAGTTATCTTGTGGAACATATTCCTCATTAAGTAACTCATACCACACCTCATCGGGGATTAGGGTATCACTCCGGTGAATCGTCAACCCCAATAGGGAGAACTAAAATTACTAAGCCGATCCCGCATGTTATTAGTTCAATGAGTAACTTCCGAAGATGCAACTTTAGAGAAGGATACCAAACTAGAAAAGCTCTAGAAAGAGGTAGCAGAGTTGCAACAACTTTGGTCCAATTAGAAAACGATAACAAAAAATTACGCACACTTCTGTTACAAGAGAACTACTCAGAAGAAGCAAAAAGCTCTTTTCAAACCATAACAACTACATCATCCCCAAAACCATTATATCCAAGGACTCTGACAAGTTTCTCAACCAAAAAAACACCATCAACAACCAATGACATCATGCAAAAAAAACACACCCTTTAATCCACCCCAAATGCAACAAGAATAACTTAATGATCACGTTTATCCCAATCAAACCACCTTTCATCAACCTGAACTACACCACACACAAATACCCATCAATACTACACCAAACTACCTTGGTAATAATAAAAGGGATGATGAATGGAAAATGTTGAAGCCCACCAAAACTACAATGTCCAAATCAATAAACAAACCCAACCCAGGCAAGGATGTAGAAGAAAGAAAACCATTCATCAATAGATGCCCCAACCTACCCCATTTTAAGCCAATCGTAACACCTAGTGGAAGGCCAAGAATGTGGGGGGAGGCTTTGTCACCTTTTAGGGGACCACCATTGCAAGTATCTGTTGTAGATGCAGTCCAACTAATGGAGAGAATGGAATAGGTAAGGTGACTACAACCTATGAGAGCCCTTCAGAGAGACCCTATCAAATATTGTGCATTCCATAAACGTACATATCACTAGACCAAGAACCGTCAACATCTCAAATGGAAGATCGAACAACTCTTATCTGGAAGACATTTGAAAGATATAGTAGATGGCAACAAGAATAGAGCCTTTTGGCAAGATAATTGGGGAGGTAACCAAAGAAGGGGTACGATTCCCCCCAATCCTCCATAGAGGGAGGACAGGTAAGTACAACCACCCCAAGGTGATATTCGCATAATTCACACAATTCATGGTGGTCCAAACATGTCAAGAACCACACACAATTCTCATACAAGATATGCTAGGGAAGCAAGATATACACATCACTCGGTTTATACCTTATTGCGTGAAGGATCAATATTTCCAATAACTTTTGAAGGGAGGGAAACTCTTCCACCACATGATGATCCTTTAGTAGTCGCTGTTAAGGTCATTTATTAGAAGGTACATAGAGTGTTAGTAGACAATGACAATTCCTCCAATTTGCTTTACTCATTAGCACTACTTGACATGGGGATAGACCCCAAGGAAATCACACAACAAAAAATGCCGTTGGTAGGCTTCAATGGCAGTGTCACGATGTCTATGGGTACGATACGACTCTTTATCTTCGTGGAAGGAGCTATCATACTAACAAATTTTGTTACCCTGAATACGCCCACCTCCTACAACATAATATTGGGCGAACCTTGGATCCATAAAATGTCAGCCGTCCCATCAACCTATCATCAATTGATCAAGTACCCAATAGTGGATAGGGTGAAAGAAATAAAAAAAAGATCAGGAAAGAGCAAGGAGCTATTACAATGCTGTTATGAAAAGTGTAGATCATACATCCACTTCAAAATAGCAATTAAAGGCTCAAATACAAGGATTACAAATATATCGGACATTGAGTGTAGGCCATAAGGATTATGAGGCCGTTTCTGTGGGGACAATGAGGAGGATATTTTTTTGAAGATTAGTCCAACACTTTACACAAATTCCAAGGAGAAATTGATTGAATTCTTGACCCTAATATAATTTCACATAAGTTGAACGTGCATCATACGAGGAAACCAATCCAATAATGAAAGTGAAGGTTCACGAGAAAAGTAGAATGGGTAAGAGAAGTAGATTATCCCACATGGCTCTCGAACATGATCCAAGCTAATAAGTAGGGGTGAGTAGCGGATCAAAACTACCTATTCTTAACCAATCCAAATCCGATCCGATCCGATCCGAACAGATTTAAAGATTTTCAATTCGAATCCAATCCAACGATATAATTAATCCAAACTAATTCGAATCCGAACGAATCAGATAATAAGATCAGATTGATATTTAAATTTATTTATAAATTATTGTCTATATAAAACATAACATATACAAATTTAAATTTTAAATTGATATTTTTATAACAAATATTATTATTTATAATCACAACTAAAAAAATCAAAAGAATAAGAAGTATATTTGTACAATTATTGAATTATAATAAACATTTATATTTATTTAAGCTAATATAATAATCTAATATAATTATACTATGTATAATATTTAAATATAACATATTATAAAATAAAACATGCATTTATTTACAATTTAATAATAATTTGGTTCGAATCTGATACAACGGATTATAAATCCGTCAATCTAAATTCGAACAGATGGTATAATTTTCAATCCGATCTGAATCCGACGAATCAGATCGAATTTATCAATTTAAACAGATTGATCGGATTATTTACTCACCCCTAAGGCTAGGGGTGACCATCGTATGTGCGTGGATTTCAGTGATGTTAACTTCACTACCCCTAAAGACTATTTTCCTCTACCTAATATTGATCAATTAGTTGACGCCACAACTGGATTCGAAATGATGAGTTTTATGGATGCATATTCAGGCTATGATAAAATCCGCATGCATCCAAGAGATGAAGAAAAGACGGCATTTATCATGGAAGAAATGACATTTTGTTACACAATGATGCCTTTTGGGCTAAAGAATGCAGAGGCAACTTATCAGAAACTGGTTAACCGTGTTCAAAAACCAAATAGGAAGCAATATGGAGGTTTATGTGGACAACATGATGGTCAAAACCAAGTCCACGATAAATCATGTTTCTAATTTTCAATAAGTTTTTGCAATCATCCGACATTATAGGATGCACCTCAATCCTAAGAAATGTATATTTGGAGTAACGTCAGGAAAATTCTTAGGTTACTTGGTATCCTCCTAAGGAATTGAAACAAATCTAGATAAAATTGTTGCACTTATCAATATGAGGTCTCCGTGGTGTCTCAAAGAAATACAACAATTGAATGGACTTATAGCTGCATTAAGTCGGTTTGTATCCAAGTGTACAGAAAATGTCTACCTTTCTTTCATCTCCTAAGAAGAATAAAGAATATTTGTGGAGCGAAGAATGCAAAAGTTCTTTTCATTGACGAATCCCAATTTGGGTGAAATTTTTTACTTATAACTGGCTTTCACAAAAAGGGCAGCTATTGCCATCCTCATGGTGGATAGAGATGGACGACAACCACCTGTGAATTATGTCATCCATTTTTTTATTACAACACAACAAAGGTACTCTCGTCTATAAAAAAAGCATTTGAGATACTATATAAACCACAAGCACTGGCCGAATGGACAGAAGAGTCAACCACTGACCCAAAAAATACAAACAAAAAATTCACATTGATAGAGACACTTATCTTAGCCTTGTGGACGGTATATGCAGACGGGGCATGAATTCAAAAGGATCTGAAGTGGGGATAGCTATATTCACCCCATAGGAGAATTGATTGAACAATGCATTGGGATAGCTTTCCTAGCCACTAACAATGTAGCTGAGTGTGAAGCTTTTTTTGCTAGCACTTCACCAACTCCACTTGTTATGAGCAAAGAAAGTGTTGATCTATAATGATTCCCGTCTAATAGTTAATCAAGTCATTGACGCATTTAAAGCTAAAGAAAGAATGAAGAAAGATTTGGAAGAAACAAAAAAAAAATATCAATCTTCCAAGCATTTAAGATAAAGCAAGTCCCCATGGAGGAAATGCATATGCGAATTCACATACTTGTTTAACAGAAGCTATAAACACAAAAACAAAACGAATAATACCTGTGTCATGCTTGTCATGTCCCGCATATCCACGGGCCTTATCACTTATGCACCACCTAAACTTACAGGCAATACTAATGTTGCTTCATGGATGACCCCATATTTGGAATACCTCGTCCAAGGCACTCTCCCTAACAATAAAGAGGAAGCACGAAAAATCATAATAAAGTCCAAGAATTATACTATTCTTCAAGGAATCCTCTATTGAAAAAATTATAGGGAGACTTGGTTAAAATCTCTTCCTTATTAGGAAGCTCAACTCGGGGTAAGGTAATTACATGAGGATCATTATGGTGTACACTCTGGTGGAAGAACGCTTGCACAAAGAACCATGAGACAAGGCTATTATTGGCCTAACTTACAAAAAGATTGAAGTGATCATGCTCGCAGATATGATAAATGTCAAAGACATGCCAATGTTTCGCATTTACCTGCAACTGAAATTAAGGCTATTGCCAGCCCATGGCCTTTTCAAAAGTGGGGTCTATGTATTACGCAAAACTCTTGGAAATAAAGTAGAAACTACTTTTGAAAAATTTGGAACATGGGAAGAACCTTACATGATTTATGACGTCACGCCCAACGGATCGTACAAGATAGAAAAAGATGGGAAAAGAGAAGATTTGAGCTGGAATAGCGAGCTGCTAAAGAAGTATTATTTCTAAATAGCACCATATATATCGACCAATGAATGAAAATGTTTCAAACAAGAATTGTATTGCGAATAAAATAACGTGATAACCCCCTAGTATAGAGGAAGAGGTCAAATAGAACCCCCACTAGGGATGCGGGTATAAAAAACCAAAGCTCTCATCCTAAGAAAGGATCGTGAGTTCATAATAGTGAACCTCCTCTTTGGGTTGAAAATGATAAGTGATGAATAGATTTTCTCACTTATCCTTATCACCTGTCTTGCAAATAAAATAACGTGATAACCCCTTAGTATAGAAGAAGAGGCCAAATGGACCCTCCACTAGGATGCAGGTATAAGAGACACAAGCTCCCATCCTAAGAAATGATCGTGAGTTCACAAGTCCTCTTTAGATTGAAAAGGATAGGTGATAAATTGATTTTTTTCACTTATCCCTATCACTTGTCTCACGAATAAAATAACACGATAATCCTGTAATATGAAGGAGGAGGCCAAATAAACCCCCTACTAAGGACACGAGTATAAGAGGCATAAGCTTCTATCCCAAGAAATGTTGAGTTCATAATTGTGAACCTCGTCTTAATTTCTTCAAATGACATACATAAAGGTTTAATAGTTCTTTATTACAAGATTATGAAGATACAACATTTCATCATTCTTTTGGGTCACAAGACGACCTTTGTGTCTCAAAATAGCTCATTTTCCAATGATCCATTTCAAGAGCTTACGCCTCAAGTACCTATTTCTTCACGTAGTTCATCGCGTTCGATTTTTAAGCTTTGGTTCTCTTAGAGGTTGCACTAGACCCTTCATTAATACAACGAATTTTGTCTTGAAGATTTTGAAGTTGTTTTGATGTTTCTGTTTAAGTAGCATTTTTAACTACGATATATTTTTCAACATTACAACCTACATCAGATAGTTGCTGAGCAAACCTCTCCAAATCATGGACCAAAGACACCGACTGTCAAACTAAAAAGGAAATAATTCAGTCAAAAAATATCAATCTCTACAAACCCACTATTCCTTTTCCTTAAAGAATGTAAAAGAAAAAATTAGACACGCAGTTTTCAAAATTTCTGAATGTCTTCAAGAAGCTACACATAAATATACTATTTGCAAATGCACTTGAACAAATGCCTCCTCATGCCAAATTTATGAAGAACATAATGTCTAAGAAAATGAGACTTGGAGATACTGAAACAATAACCTTGAAGGTTGTAGTGCCATCATTGCTAGAAAACTACCCCAAAAATTGAAAGATTCGGATAACTTTGACATCCTTTACACTATTAGGAACAACGATTTTGACAAGGCACTATGTGACTTGGGTTCCAGCATTAACCTCATCCCATTATCAATCTTCAAGAAATTGGAGTTTAGTCAAGCCAAGTTGTTTGAGATAAATCTCTCACAGGATATTTGCAGGGGCCACAAGGTTCGTAACGCTTGTTCACGCATTTCTTTCGCCCATCGTAGCTCTCGAACCCAGGACCTAGCCCTTAAGTACGACCTAGCCCTTAAGTACCTTGGGATGGTAGCAACTCTCTCACCCCAAGGTACTTAAGGGCTAGGTCCTGGGTTCGAGAGCTACGGTGGGCGAAAGAAATGCGTGAACAAGCGTTACGAACCTTGTGGCCTCTGCAAATATCCTGTGAGAGATTTATCTCAAACACAAGCCTATTTCAGTAACATTACAAATGGCACTTCTGGTAAATGGAGATATAATTTTAAGAAAAAGCTTATGGTGTCCAATTCAACTCCAAAAAAAATGGTGATATTTTATAGGGAGGAACAATGTCTTAACTTTTTATGTTAAATGATTTGATTATTGCTAATTGATACTTCATCACACGCATTTTAAGCATGATTATTATATAGTAGTTAAAAAATAGGGATGACTAGAAATAATATCTAACATTTATTAGAATATAAAACAGTAATATTGTTAAGTCCGTAAGATAAAATGTCAAAAAACTTATTCTTTCAACTATAGGTATTTACTTTGCTCGAGGACTAGCAAAAAATAGTGTGGGGGAGTTTGATAAGTGTCATTTTATACACATTTTTAAATATCAATTCATTTACATTTATATATATATTATTATTATATGAGCTAAAATTATTTATTTTGTATTTATTAGAAGAATATTAATTTTTTAGATTTTTTTGGAATCTTTATGGATTTTTTATTATTTTTACTTGATAAGTGGATTAATTTAGAAAGGAAGTGAATATGTTTCATAGATTATCCTATCCTTTTAACCATAGCAGCTTATCCTATCCTTTTGACATAGGGTGCATACTAATCCTACCTCCACCAGAATACCAACAATCCTAGTTACATTCTGATTTGATTTTTATTTCTTATAAATACAAAACAACACCATACAAAATAAAAGAGGAATATCATTATAAAGATTTAGAAAGAGGTTAAGAATAATAAAAATTGGAAGCAAGAACTAAGAAAAAGATTCAAGAGGCAATTGAAAGAGTTGAATATCAGATTCAAGAACATCAATCTTAAGATTAATTCTCATTTCTTTTATTGTTTTCATGAATAATATTCTTAATTTATTATTTTCCTTAATTTTATAATTGATTGTAGGTGATCTCAAAGCCCTAAACATGGATTGCATCATATAATAAGATCTATAATATTCTATTCAACTATTCTTTTTGATTATGTATTTATTCTCAATTTTAATCTTTGTATGAATTTTTTTGATTATTTAAGTGTACAACTAAATAATTAAACTAATTCATCATTAATCAATTTAATTAATTGGGTACATAATCGCTTGATCAATTTAAATAATTAGTGATAGATTGCTTGTAATGAGAATTAATACTCAAGATAATTAAATCGAATTTGTGTGTTTAACTTTGATATAATTAGCTTCTTAAAATTGAATGTTTTTGATAGATTAAATTCAGAGAGCTTATTTGATATTGTCTATTAAAAAGAGTTTAGATTAAAAATTTGTTTAATTCAAAGAATAGGTAAGAAGATTTGAAGATTTTTGCGCTCGTAAATTTCTCTAAGTTGGTATAATCAAAGAATAAGATATTAAGATATGCTTTTGTTGATTTACAATACATTATAGTGGTAGAAAATGATCTTGTAATCTCTCTTTTATAATTTTTTTATTGTAATCTTTATATTTTATTTGATAGATTTAACTTTCAGTTTATAAAACCAAAAAAATCCCCCTTTTTATTAATTTTAATTAACTTACTAACGAGTTAGTAATTAGAAATAAATATTGTTACCAATTCTCGTAAGTACGACAACCATTTTTTTAAAATTACTTATTACTTGTACATGATCATATATAATTACGTGTTTTCAATCGTATCACTTACAGCTTTCCCAGGGTAGGTAGCACGAGATGCAAGAAAAGCAGCTATGCTATCTGTTGTCCCAGTGCATACCATACAATCTTTTGGAAAGCCTGCAAGAACAGTTAGTTGAAGACAATCATAAACTAAACATACAAGTAAGAAAAAAAAAGGGATCTCATAAATGATTTATGATATTGAAGGGGAGATACCAAATCTGTCTCTTAAATCCTGTTTTAAAAGATTTATTGGAGTCCCAGGAGCTGTTACTGAAGGTAGGAGTTGCGAATATGGTTGAGAAAGCAACCATGGTGGGTAGGAATCAAGTTGAGGATCATATCCAACCTAAGACATAAGAGCAGAATTAATATAATATAATATAGAAAGTGAGTGGAGGAAGATAGTAATTGAACGCATGAGTGGTATGGTAATAGGACCTTGAGAGCATTATTATAATCAGAAACTCCAAGGATTCCATGAAGAAGCCACAATAACCAATCTGCTTGATGCAATAATAATGCATCAGATTTTTTGTTTAAATCTTCTTCTTGTCTGCTCCACCAAGAGACAAGCTTGCACAGAGTAGAAGAAGCAGAGCAGACTGTGTGATTTGGAGGAGCAATTGAGTTAACAATTGGTAAAGCATCGCCACATGACTCATTGTAGAGGAAAGGTCTCCATAATGCTTCTCCTGTGTTTCTGTACCACTATAGCACAATACTTAAATGCCTATTATTGAAACAAACAAATAAATATGAATTATCTACCTGTCTACAATGAGAGTAGTTGCAGAGGTCCCATCAATTGAAATGGAATGTATGTATTTACGGAGAAATTTTGGAATATCTTGTAGAAGGAAAAACAGTGTTGCTTTCCATGAGCTTGCCCAATCCATTGTTTCTTCACTCTTTCTAGATGATAAAGATATAAAGATGATCATGAATTATTAAGATAAATATAGAGAGACACTCTAATTAGCATACCATATATGAAGGGTACTCTCTCTTTGCCTCGGCATGAATTGTGCCTTGTTTGTCAATCACAGCAAATCTAGCTCCAGATGTTCCAAAGTCCATTCCAAGATAAAGCCTCTCCCCATCTTCAACACCCACTGCTTCTTGCCCATGTTTTTTGCTTCTCAAAACCCCCTTTTCTGGAAATAAACTCCTTGAATTTTCAGACCCTTTAGCGCAACAACCAAAGAACATGAATGTCAATGCCTCAAACACTTAAATGAGTTTGCATGTTCAAATCAAAATGGATGACAGCTCAAATCAAAATGGACGATATGCTCAAAATGCAAAAGCAATAAATATTCAAAAATCAATTTTTTGGTGATGAGGTAAGAGTAGAGACAAATTAAGCGATCGATAAAAAATAAAAATAAAAACTAGGTTTAAATAAGGAGGTCGATAATAGTTTTGGAGAGGGAGGGAGGATACAGACCATGTTTGAAATAAGAAGGCCGATGATGCGATAAACAAGTTGTTGGAAGGGGAACAGAAGCAAACATATCTGAAGGTGCTACACTTTCCTGCTAGGAATAAGAATAAGATATCTGTGCATACTGGATACTGGATACTGGATACTCATCAATTAAATCAGGGGCATGTGTTTTGCTTGCTGGATAGTAATAAAATCTTATTGTCATTCGCCGATATTTGATTTCTGATTTTCTATGAATAAACAATAAGCGCTTGGTAAAATTTATGCGAAAAATATAGTTAATTTTATTATATAACTAAAATGAAATTTATCTACAAAGAGGGCTAATTTCAAAAGCTCTCAATCCAGGTAAAATTTAAAAGATAAAATATAAAGAATTAGAATTACTAAGGATTATCCCATGTTTGTTTGACTTAATACAACAGAATTAAAATTGATTTTTTCTAATTTTATATTTGATTATATTGAAAAGTAAAAATAGTATGAAATCGATTCTTACCATAAAAAGAATAATTATCCATTCTCTCACTTAAGGAATCATGATTTTATTCTAATCTTAATTTTTTTTCCAATTTTACCTCAACATCAAATATAACTCTAAGTATTAAACCTTAAATCTCAAAATCCTAAACCCTAAACCATATTCAGAATAATAATAATTTTAACCTTAAACCTTAACCTACAAATATAACCCTAAAGCCTAATGCCTAAATCCTAAACCTCAAATCCCAAATCCCAAAACCAAAATCATATTTAGAAAAATAATAATTTTAACCCTAAATCACAAATCCCAAAACCATAAACCCTAAATCACAAATCCCAAAACCATAAACCCTAAACCCTAAACCCAAAAACTCAAATCCTAAAACCAACTTTATTTAGAAAAATAATAATTTTAACCCTAAACCTCAAATCCTAAATCCAAAAACCTTAAACCCTAAATCCAAATCCAAAACCTCAAAACCCTAAAGCGTGTTTAGAAAAATAATAATTTTAATAATATATTTATTTTTAAGTAATAATTATTTAGGAAAAATAATGATTTTAATGATATATTTTATCTGAAAAAAAAATAATAATAAAATGATATTATTTAAACTTTACTAAATATATGAGTATTAAGGTAATATACAGTGTTTTTCATTCTATTCCAATTGTAAATCAACACTATAATATTGATTCCTTCTTTGATTGCAACGATTAAATCAAACAAAACTGTTTCATTTTTATTCTCATTCATATTCCATTTTGTAAACCAAATGCCACCTTAGAGAGAAATGAGAAAGCCAAAATGTAATTAAATTTAGGATTTTGATCTTTTGTTGATCTTTTCTATATTAGTCTTTACCCATCTTTAAATATTAGCCTTTAAAAAATACATTTAATGATCAACGCTATTTTATACCATAATGAGGCATTAATACATAGCTCTTGCATTATTTAAACCAAAGGGCATTTGAGTGTAAAAAAGGTCCTTTCCTCGATACTAAAAGATGTTTTCTCTTCATCTTTTGAGTGCATTCTAATTTGATGATGACAAAAATATGCATTAAGAAAACTCATCAAACCAAACCAAGTGGTAGCATCGATCAGCTTATCAATAATTGGTAAGGGAAAGCAGTCTTTTGGAATGCATCATCCAAATCATTGAATGCTAATCACATATGGGGTGATCCATAAGCTTTTTTTAGTAACACTACATTTGACAACCAGATTGGGTAGTTTACCTCTCTAATAATCTTCATTTCTTTAAGTGTCTTGAGCTCACCTTTAATCACCTCATTCTTTTCTCTTGGAAACTTTATCTTCTTCCTTTGTTTGATAGGTCCAGCTTTTTGATCAACATTCAACCTGTGGGTTATAATTTTTGAGTTAATTCTAGGCATATCTACATGTTTTCATGTAAAGACATCGAAGTTGGCTCTTAGGAATTATGATAGTACTTGCTCATTAACTTCAATTGTTAAGTTGCGCTCAATAAGAACACCAAAATCAATCATGAACATATACATAAAAAATTGAATCAATTCAATTAAAACTAACAAGCATATCATATGATTAATGTAAGTATTTTAACAAATATGTTACATTCTTTATCATAGTCATGACAACAAATTGTTATCATTGAGTTTATATGTTTCATATTAAGCATGCATGCATTTAGTTTTCATATATTTATCAATTTTTACCCAAATCATGATTAAAAACATCCTAAAAAATAAATTCCTAAAAATTGAAAATGTGTACTAAACACTAAAGTAGAGAATGAAGTTTCCTCCCATAAACTTAAATTGCACATTATCCCCAATGTGCACATATAAATATGAAAAAGGAAAAGGAAATAAAACTCTCTTAGTTCTAGCATAGATCTGTCATTAAAACACTCAATCTTGTTGCGTCATTACTCTCCACATTTATTCACTTACAAAACAAAATAAAAATAAAAATATAAGTAAAATAACATTGGGTTGCCTCCCAACCAATGTCACATTTAACGTCCTTGACTAGACGTTCATATCAATTCCTAAGGTACATCCATTTATGTCCATTTACTTTTGAGTTTGCCCAAAAAAAGTTTGAGTCTTGATTTGTTCAATAATACTTTATGTTCTGGTTTAAAAACACGATGTTCATTTTTCTTATCATGTCATATTTTTGTACTTTGTGGCATTCTTATATGTACTCATCATAGCTCATCCAATTTATGTATTTCTAGCATCTTTTTTACCTCTCTGTTGAACTCTTTTGCTTGCCTACTTGATTGGAGATGGTAAAATAAAAGTGTGAGGTCTAAACTTAGTGGCCTTTCAATAGATGATTTGAATCCTATCTCAAAAATATCCACAGCCATATTAGATATACCCACGGGGGGTGTAACCTTCAAATAATTCACACAATCAACAATATCAATCATAGATTCCATACTTTTAAAATTAACACAGATTGAATTGTTTTCTTGGTGAGTTTACTTCGTTGTTCATAACATCATTTGTAACAATCTCAAGTATGGGAAACTTAACAGATTCTTTTAAGTTGTCATTATAATCAGTAACATTTATCCTTAAGTATTCATCAACATTATCAACATCAGAGGGTTCAGATGTTATAAAAACTTTAAATGTTACTTGTTCATCACTCTCATTGTAAGCTCACTTTTTTTATACATCAATGAGTATTTTTCCGCCTGAAAGATGAACTTGCCTACTTTTACTAACATTTATTCTACCACACCCCTAGGTTGCTAAGAAGGAATGTCACAATCATCTTCCATATCTAGTACAAATGTACAATGAAATCCGCCGAAAAGATGAACTTATGTGCTTTTACTAGCACATCTTCTACCACACCCCTAGGTCACTTGATTGATCTATCTACAATTTGTACTATTACTGAAGTGGGCTTGGCTTTACCCATCCTCAATCTCTTGAAAATCGATAATGACATAAGGTTAATGTTGTAACCTAAGTCACACAATGCTTTCTCAAAGTGGATGTTCCCAATAGTGTAAGGGATGTCAAAACTACCTAAATCTTTCAATTTTTGGGGTAGTTTCCTAGAAAGGATGGTACTATAATATTCAGTCAAGGTTATTGTTTCATTATCTTCAAGTCTCATTTTCTTAGATATAATGTCTTTCAGAAATTTGGCATAAGAAGACATATGTTCAAGTGCATCTACAAATGATATGATTATGTGTAGTTTCTTAGAGACTTCCAGGAAATTTTGAAAACTACGTATTTGACTTTTGCTTTTTTAGTCTTTAAGGAAAAGGAATAGTGGGTTTGTAGAGGTTATTTTTCTTTGGTTGAATTATTTCCATTCCATTACTCTCTTTATCCACCAATCCTTTACTCTTTTATCCACTAATTCCTCATCATTCTTGTTAGTTTATGTTTCCTCCTTATCATTTTTAGTCTCATGGTCCTCCTCTAGAGTTTTACCACTCTTCGAGGCTATGGCATTGCAATGCTCTTTACCTTCTCTTCTTAGGTTTATAATTGTGTCATTTAAAAAGTTACATTGGTGCCTTTGACTTGTAGACTAGGCAAGTTTCCCCATTGGAGTCTCTAAATTTTGAATTAAAGCCTCTTGAGTTGACACTTTTATATTTACTAACATAATGAAATCATTCATTGTTCCCATTAAAGCATTTACATTGTCCTTAGTGTATGGATTCTTCTCTTGGGCTTGTAATTGTTGAAAACCAAGTGGCGGAAATTATTAACGGTTGAATTGATTACTACTATGATTGTTGTTATCGCTCAAAGAGAAATTAGGATGTTGTCCATCCTAGGTTATATGTGTTTGAGTATGGATTATTGGTTTGGTTCACATTACCCACATTAGAATATTGATTCAGTATTATTAGGACAATTATCAAATAAATGAGCTCCCCTACAACACACACATGACACTCCTGAATCTTGGACTTGGTTTATACTCGTTAGCGAGTTTTAAGCCTTTAAAAGATTAACCAAATATGATACTTGAGTTGTGAGTGCGGTGATATCATTTACCTCATGTATTCCAACTACTCTTCTTATGGCTCTCATTCTATCCATTGCCATTGAGAATTATTGCTAGCCATTTTCTCAAGTAAATCATATGATTAATCGTAAGATTTAGTTAGCAGATGCATCAACAATGGTTCTTGTTAAAGCATTGAGACCATTATAGAAAGTCTCCATTTGGATCTAATGAGGGATACCATGATAAAGACATTTTTAACAATTATTTGAATCTTTCTCGTGCTTCATATAAAGATTCTTCTTCATGTTGATGGTAGGAGGAAATGTCATTCCTAAGCTTTGTATACTTTGTTGGTTGGAAGTATTTCATTAAGAATTTCTCCACCAAATCATTCCAAGTTGTAATGGAATCAGGTGGCAAAGAGTAAGAGAATAGTCTAAGCCTAAATGTCTCTTCGATTACACCACTAAATTTGAATGAATCTCCAACTTCATTAAATAATCTGAGATGTAGACGAGGCTCATTTGTTAGTAATCTACTGAATTGTCCAACTGTTTGTAGCATTTGAAATATCACTGGCTTTTGTTTAAACTGATTAACTTGAATGTTTGGCCTTATAATACTTGGATTCAGACCTTTTCGCATAAGGATTGTATATTCATTCATATTTCTACCCACTATCATTCATTAAATGTATTTAGTTGTTAAATTTTAGATCACTATTGTTTATTTATAATAAATTAGTCATTTCTTCCACTTGTGGGACACTTCTTGTTTTCTTATTGATCTCAAAGTACATTCAATTTCAAGATCTAAAGGCAAGATTTCTCCCTCTCGAACTTTACTCATGCAATAGACTCAAATGTGTTTCTAATAGTACTAAATGATATGTCTAAATTAAAACTAAACAAAAATTTAAAATAAATAAAGAAAATTAACTAAAATAAATAACTAAAATAAGATAATAAAAAAATAATTTCTAATGTTTATAATCCGTGGCAACGGCTCCAAAAACTTGATTGGTATAGGAATTTTGTGCAATGAATATGCAAGTATACGTATCATAACAAATATTATAATTATAAGAAAATATCATTTTAACAGAGAGTATGTTATTAGAAACTAATTTTTAAAACTAAAAAAATAATAAAAATCATTTTTTTGTGTTTTTGTATTTTAAGAAAGCAAAATCAAAAGAACTAAAAATAAATAACAATAATTAATTAAAATAGATTTAGCAACTAAAAAAATATATGATAAAATATCTAAAAATACATAATTCCTCGATTTTCTAAATATGTGAATCTAACATAGCATATTTTATCTCTCAAGTAACTACATGCCATATAATAATTAACATAACCACACTCTTATGTCAATTAAATTACATATTAATTATTAAGTTAAAAGAATTATAGATCACATACATAAGAATCATATGTCTTTGTTTGAAAACTATGCATGTTAGTTAATGAAGACAAACAATTAAATAATTATCTCAAATCTATTTAATTATCATTATAGATTAATTGTTGGCCAAACAATTAATAGCATAAAAATCATATTAAATAATATAATTAAATTAAAATCACAATTGAGATAAAATATTAGATTATTACATGGTCAAAATTGGGTTTATAAGACCCATATATTAATAAATTAACTAGATATAATTTTGTTCATAAAACTTATATTTTTTTTTATAAATAAAGACATAAAAATTGATAAAAAAATTAAGGGGAAGAAGAAGAAATACAATCAATCTATTAAATTGTAGTACCAATCTTCTCTTGAATCTTCACCAAAATTGTATCTCATTTTTAATTTTTCTATGTTTTTCTCTCTTATTGGCTCCAAAAAACTGATAAAAATTATGTTAATTTTGGCTCATTAGGGTTTATGGGGAAATCAAGGGGTTAAATTAAGCTTAGGTGGAATATGAACGGTCATATTAGCTTTAGATCAAAGGTTGAGATGAAAAAAGGAAAAATTATCAACATCATCCAATAGAATGGTGACACATGGCACACGATTTTACTAGGCTAATCAACGTGCAACGTGTGGTACGAAAGGACTAGTATTGGTCGATGAAACCTGAGTCAGCAACACATGGCACAACGTGATTCACGATCACGATTGTGTGGTGCTTGGGTTGAATGAATGGGTGAATCAAGTTATGACACGTGGTAAGCGTATTGACTAAACGACAAACTTGGAATTAATGTTGTGCTGACATGTGGCATGACACTATGACATTGGGAACACACGACATTGCGTGATTAGCCTTCTCCGCTTACATGTGGTTCACGTGGCTTGCTTTGTTAGCTTCGTTGCTTATTTGTCGTCCACGTACCAACTTATGATTGTTCTGCGTTAAAAATTCATAAAATTTTCAAAAAAATCCAAAAAATTATATTTTCATTCATTTTCACTTTATAGTTCATATTTTAATATTTCTAACCCTAAAAATACTACTTATTGAATAAAATGAGCAAATATTAAGAAAAAGTGCATTGATGACTCTACTTTCATATAGTCATCCTTATTCCCTCTATCTCATATGAAAAGAAATGAATCAAAATTCATAAAATAGATAAAAGATAAAATAAATTTTCTATAGAGAAAAGTAAAGAAAAGTTCAATTGGATAAATGAAACTGAAAATGAAGAATCTTCAAAGACTAAACCTTATATAGTATACAATAACTCCAAATTAGTTGATTAGAAGCTAGGAAAGTCATAATAGGTTTCAGTAAAATAATCCACGTATCATTTAGCAACAAGATAAAATGAGAATGTAGTTTTTTCAATTATAGAATGCTAAAAATACTAACTTCTTTAGAGGCAATTATGAACTATTCCCAAACAGTACGACAATCATCCAGTCTTAATAGATTAAAGACACTCGAAAGGGTACACAGATTAATGCTATTCAGAGATGCAACCAATGACCTACTTGTTTTAGAAGAAGAAAGAGAGCAACACATAAACCTCACAAGACAACAATGGTTAAGTTTGTATAACCTAGCCAAAAAATCTACACTTTAGAGAAAGAATTATCTACAAGTAGTAATTTCAATATCTAAGAAGAACCAGATAAAATGTTTGTGTATAAAGCATTTCATGTTGGATTAATAAAAAAACTTGTATTCAGAAAATAATTTAAATGAGTAAAATTGTTTTCTTAAAAACTTCAGGAAATCCACTAAAATTTTAAGAAAGAAAATTAAGGCTATAAACAAGCCTAATTATTTAAGATTTTTTTAATTCAATTTGGATTGAAACCATCAAAATTTGGTAAATCTATATCATTTCATAAAACTTGGACTTGTCGACACCAAAAGTGAATTTAATTGTCCTAATTTTTGTCAGAAAAGAAATTTAATCCAGAGAAATTAAGCATATAATATGACCAAATGTTAAGAATTAAGAAAAATTAGCAACTCTTATGAAGTTAAAGTTAATTATTCCATTAATAAAGTAATTATCAACTCACATAGTAATCTTTCTATCAACAAGGAAGATGGTGAAAAGGTTAGTAAATATGAAGTTGCTTTTAATTGTAAAGAATCAGAAGAAAATATGAAAAGTAATAAGTTATTCTATTATTATGCCAAACAATAAATTAGGGATTATAAATGCATTTATTACATTAAAGATAAAGAAAAAGACGTGAAGGGTTCTGTTTCATAAGAATCAATGTTGGTGAATGATTGAATAAATGTAGGGTCTATACACAGTATATTAATGCTTTATCCTTATTAATGTAAGTGTGAACTAGAAAAAATAGGTAAAATAATGAAATCTCACATATGTAAAAGGAGCACTTATGTCTATAAAATGAAACTTTTATTTCAAGGGAAGACATGCCTCTCACATTTTCTTAAAAACTTATTTACTTAGCTCGTATCTTTCTTTCTATTGTTGGGTTTCATCTAATAATGAATAACTACAACATTCTTTAAGGTTCTTTATATCCCAATTATAATAAATAAAATTCATTTTTAAATAGAAACTTCTATTTGTTATTCTAACTTTAAAAAGAACGTATGGATACTATATATCATCATACGTCAAGAAAAATATAGGATTAGATATACTTAGGGTGCTACCTTAAGAAAAAAGAAGCAAATATCACGAAGTGAAAGATCAAGGTGGAATCGTATTTATCAAGTCAATTACGATTACATATTGTCAGGATATTAAGAATCTTAACTGTTTATTAATTTATTTATCAATTATTTAATAATTTTCATAAAATATGAAAGAAAAATATACTGAATAAAAGAAACCAATAACTAATTTATATATAAGTAAAATAAAAAGAAAACAATAAATCAAAGAAAATCTAAAAAATGTTATATATCTTAAAACATCTTTATTAAATTTTAACAAATCTATAAAAGAAAACTTCAGGTGACGTTTGGTTCGTAGAATGGAATCGGAATCGGAATGGAATGAAATGGAAAGGAAACAATTTTGTTTGGTTTGACCATTGGAATCAAGCTCAGAATCAGGATTATAGTGTTTGGTTTGCCACTGGAATGGAATGAAAAAAGCTATAAATGACCTTAATACCCCTACATGCTGTAAAGTTCAAATAATGTCATTTAATTACTATTTTTTCGTCAGACAAAATACATTATTGAAATCATTATTTTTCTAAATAAGTATTACTTAATTAAAAAGAAATATATTATTAAAATTATTATTTTTCTAAATAGGGTTTAGGGTTTTGAGGTTTGGGATGTGTGATTTAGGGTTTAGGGATTTAGGATTTGGGGTTATATTTGTAGGTTAAGGTTTAGGGTTAAAATTATTATTTTTCTAAAAATAGTTTAGGGTTTTAGAATTTAGGATTTAGGGTTTAGGGTTTTAGGGTTTTAAGGTTTAAGGTTTAGGGTTTATGGTTTTAGGATTTGTAATTTGGAGTTTAGGGTTTTGGGATTTATGTTTTACGGTTTTGTATTTTGGGATTTATGTTTTAAGGTTTAGGGTTTAGGGTTTAGAGATTTGGGGATTTGGGGTTTAGGGTTTTAGTGTTTAAGGTTTAGGGATTAGGGATTTGGGGTTTAAGCTTTAGGATTTGCAAATTGAGGATTAGGGTTTAGGGTTTTGGCATTTATGTTTTAAGATTTTGGGTTTTGGGATTTATATTTTAAGGTTTAGGGTTTTAGGGTTTAAGGATTTGGGATTTGGGGTTTATGGTTTAGAGATTTGGGGTTTAGGGATTTAGGGATTTGGGGTTTTAGGATTTGGAATTTGGGATTTAGGGTTTAGGGTTTAGGGATTTGGGATTTATGTTTTAAGGTTTAGTGTTTAGGGATTTGAGGTTTAGGGTTTAAGGTTTTAGGATTTTAGGATTTGGATTTAGGGTTTAGGGTTTTGAAATTTTGGGTTTAGGATTTAGGGTTTTAAAATTTTGGGTTTAGGGTTTAGGGTTTTAAAATTTTAGGTTTGAGAATTTGGGATTTGAGGGAATGGAATGGAATCAGAATTAATTCCTTCTATTTTGTGTGTTTGGTTGGACGGAATGGAGGGCGGAATAGAATCTGATTACTAAAAAAGAAAGAATCACAATTCCTTCTACCACCTTTGGTAATCATTATTCCATTCCCATCTAAACTTTTTTTTTCCAATTTTACCCTCACCTAAAATATAACCTTAAATTCAAATTTCAAATTCTCAAACCCAAAATTCCAAAACCCTAAACCCTAAACCCAAAATTTCAAAACCCTAAACCCTAAATCCAAATCCTAAAATCCTAAAACCTTAAACCCTAAACCTCAAATCCCTAAACCCTAAACTCTAAACCCTAAACCTTAAAACATAAATCCCAAAACCCTAAAACATAAATCCCAAATCCCTAAACCCTAAACCCTAAATTCTAAATTCCAAATCCTAAAACCCTAAATCCTAAACCCCAAATCCCCAAATCCCTAAACCTTAAATCCCTAAACCATAAACCCCAAATCCCAAATCCCTAAACCCTAAACCCTAAAACATAAATCCCAAAACCCAAAACCCTAAACCTTAAAACATAAATCCCAAAACCCAAAACCCTAAAACATAAATCCCAAAACCTTAAACCCTAAACCCCAAATCCCTAAACCCTAAAACCCTAAAACCCTAAACCCCAAATCCCCAAATCTCTAAACCCTAAACCCCAAATTCCAAATCCTAAAACCATAAACCCTAAACCTTAAAACCCTAAAACCCTAAACCCTAAACCCTAAACCCAAAATTCTAAAACCCTAAACTATTTTTAGAAAAATAATAATTTTAACCCTAAACCTTAACCTATAAATATAATCCCAAATCCTAAATCACACATCCCAAACCTCAAAATCCTAAACCTTATTTAGAAAAATAATAATTTTAATAATATATTTATTTTTAATTAAGTAATACTTATTTAGAAAAATAATATATTTTGTCTTACGAAAAAATAGTAATTAAATGATATTATTTGAACTTTACAGCATGTAGGGGTATTAAGGTTATTTATAGCTTTTTTTATTTCATTCCAGTGACAAACCAAATTCTGAGCTTGATTCAAGTGGTCAAACCAAACAAAATTGTTTCTTTTCTATTCCGATTTCGATTCCGATTTCGATTTCATTCCACGAACCAAAGTGTATAGAGAAATTAAATAATAATTAATTAAAATTTAGAAAGTTAAAATATGTTATGACAAAGTGTATAGAGAAAAACTATTAATTTTATTATATTTTTACTTTTTTATTAAGTAAATTACTGTATTAAAATAAAAATATATATAATATAATATAAGTTGGCTTTTATTGGTTATTATGAAAATTTTAAATTTAAGAATTGATAGATTGTTTTTGTAATTGTTAAATCTAAATCAATGCAACACATTCGGAAAACTATATAGTTGGATTGAATTTTTTGTTTTGGATAGGATAGATATAATTTTAAATACCTTGATATGTGAATAAGAAATTAAGAATAGAAATTGTACTTTTTTTTTTGCGAATAATTATTATGGAATAAAAAAATAAATTAACTAATTTTATTAATATTAAAATTTCACAAAAATGAACAACATCAACAGTAAATTTTGTTAAACAGGCGTAACCCACTTATTTAATTAAATAGTTTCATTTTATTTATTTAAAAATATATATATGTATTATACTTTTAAATAATAAATAAAATTTATGTTATAAAAAAATAATATATTTATATTAAATAAAGATGGTTAAAAATAAGTTATATAATTAAATTTTATAAAAATAACTATAAGCAATTGATTAATAGGCGATATTGACGCAGACGGATAACCTTAAATTTAGATTAAGAAAAGAAAGGTAAGATGTAATATTGGGCCTAAAATTACTACCCCGATGGGTTTGCTTCATCTAAAGATACCAAGAAGTATCAAGTTTGTAAAAAGGACCTTTTACTTATTTAGGTTGTGGTTAGATATATCAAATTTTTATTGTTTTAAATATCTATATTTTTTATTATTTAAATTAAAAATAATAATATAATAATTATATTACTTGAATAAGTGCAAATAAGGGATACAAATTTTATGAGGGAGGACTAGCAAAACAATTAACTATATAAACTATATTTTTTAGAATAGATCATTTTATCTAAATAGCATAGTTTTAAATTTTTTTAGTAAATAAAATTAATACTTTACTTTTCCTTCTATTATTTTTGTTTTAAAAATCTATAAGAATTATAAACATTTTGTTAGGTTTTGTAAAGCTTAGAAATTTAAGATTTTTTTTCTTTATTTTATATCTTTCGTATCAATTAGGGTTAGATTTTTTTTATTCTAATTGATCATAAGGTTTTTTATTTTAATTAATCATATATCAAATTTAATTTAATATTTTTTTATTTAAATTCATTGGCCAACCAATAACGTAATTTTTGTATTGTATTATTCGGTTTTATATCTAATATGATTATATCTAAATGACCTCTTATATTTAAAAAAATCTTTATCAAATCATTTTACTATATTGAGTCTCTTTTTTATTTTTAAAAAACAATCAATTAATCCTTATAGATTTTCAATTACTTTTCGGTCTTCGTGTACTAACATTGACCCCACGTTTGGTTGGAGTGAATGAAATAGAATGGAATCAAAATTGATTCTTTTCATTTTGTGTGTTTGGTTGGACGGAATAGAGGACAAAATGTAATCTGATTACTAAAAGAGAAGGAATCACAATTCCTTCTCCCATTCCTTCTCCCACCTTTGGTAATCATTATTCCATTCTCATCTAAACTTTTTTTTTTCAATTTTACTCTCACCTAAAATATAACCTTAAGGGAGAGTACGGAATTTAAGTCTAGCATGAAGCTATTGACGTTTCAATTTTTGCATTTATATTATTTAAATTAAATACTTATTTATGTATCTAATCTATAATTAAATTGATAAAAAATTAAATAATAAATATTTGTGTTAATTTTTATATTATTTAAAATTTAAAAATGAGTACATGATTTTTATCTATTTATTTTTTTTTTAAAATCAAAATATTTTAAATCAAAATTTTCATAATTCATTAAAACATAAAATTAAGTAGAATAATTGTATAATTATTAAAAATAAATATATATTTTTTAAATTTATCTATGGTAAAAAGTTTATTATGATAAAAAATTATTATAATAAAAACAATTAATTATTTATTATAATATTTTTATATCATATATCATAAATTTAATTACGCAGGAGAATTCTCTTTAAAAATAATATTTTATTTTTAATCATTTTTATAAAGTATATATTTATTTTTATAACTTAAAAATTATATTTTTTTTGCACGATCAAAAATTAGTTCACATCGATATATTTTCAAAGAGATTTAAAAGTGACTAACTAATTTATATAAAAATCATATCATTATAAAAATATTAGTTTTTTTATCAAAAATTATTTAATTTATTTACCAATATAAGTTTATTTTAAAATAACAGAGAATATTAAGGATGCCAATTCCCCAGCAATCAAAATTTGTTCGAAAATTCAATGGGATTAGAAATTATCGTCCGAAGAGAAATACACCGAATGATAAATAAGTAAGAAAAAGAGTAAAATCTAATTATTTGTATGGTAAAATTTATATTTTAATTATGTATAATTAAAATTATAATTAATTATAAAAGTTTGATTTTTTTAAAATAATATAAGATGTATTGTATAAATAATTATTATAATACATGATTAATGGTAAAAAAAACATTAATATTATATATATATATATAATTATATAAAAATATAATTTTAATAATAAAATACATAATATTTAAAATAATTAGATATAATTTTATATATTTTAATTTAAAATATATGTTAAATAAATATTAAAAAGTCATAATTATTATTATACTTATAAGTATAACCGTTCCTTCCGTCAGAGACCTATCCCTAATATGGAGTATGGACACTCGTAGCTAGCCACTGTTAGCATTCCCGCTCACTCCCACGTTTATCTTAGCGCGTTGGTTTCACCAAATCTTCCGTCTTTTCAATCTTCTTCTTCTACCTCATCAGTCATCACCTATTCACTTCGCACCGCTCACAGTAATTTCATTTCTCATTTTTAAATTTTAATTAAAAAAACTTATGCAGTTTAAATTTAAAACGCAGAAAATTCAAACCTGAACAAACTCTAGTGCTCTCTTCTCTCTCTCTCACCAGTTATTATATTGTTTTTCTCTCTATCTGCAACAATCTCTGTCTTAAAGACGACGAAACACACTTTCTTTGGCTCTCTCATTCTCAGTGAGAGAAGTGAATAGCTTTATAAGAAAATACAAAATATCTTCAAAAATAAAAAAAAGGGGAGAATAAATAGGATGAAATTAAAGAAAGTTAAAATAATGAAGTTCACTTTTGTGTTCCAAGCCATGTGACCTCTCTGACATGTTCTCATCTTCTTCTTTGTTCAACATTTTTTTTTGCTGGTTCGAGTCACTTCAATTCTTGATTAGTCCGGTTGGACACAATGGCTTCATCGTCACGAGCAAGAAGTAGCTCGCCATTTTCGCATCGTAAACCGTCGACTCCATACTCGTCCTCGTCTTCGTTCAATAGCGGCCGGCTTATACCTCGTTCTTGCTCGTCTTCCGCTTCATCCTACTTCAACTCGGGCGGTGGACTAGGTTCCCGACCCATGACTCCAAGTCGCGGGAGGTCTGAGTCTATTTCTTCTGCTCCACGAGGTTACGGCGGTTGTACTCCGGTGGCATTTGCGTCTGGTGAGTTGATTGCTGAGCCGATGGATGCGCCGAGGTCTGGTGATAGTATATCGGTGACAGTTAGGTTTCGGCCGATGAGGTACTGTTGCGTTATATCTGAGAGTTTTAGATCAGATCTGTAGGGCTTGAAATTGAATTAAAATTTAGATGTTTCATTTTTAGGTTTTGTTTTGGGGTAATGTGCTTGACTGGTTTGGTTTTGTTGGAAATTGTGGTTTGCAGTGATAGGGAGTATCAGAGAGGGGATGAGATCGCGTGGTATGCAGATGGTGACAAGATTGTGAGACAAGAGCACAATCCGGCTACATTTTATGCATTTGGTATTACTGTTTGATTTTTAATTTTGGATGTCGAATTTTGATTTCTAGCTGATTTCGATTTTGGTGAATTCGTGTAATGCAAATGCAAATTATTGATTGATGCGATTTTGATTTTGATTTGCATTTTAGTTTAGTTAACCATGGGAATTTAATATTTGGGTTTTGGGGTGCTTTGTCGTTGCAGATAGAGTCTTTGGACAGAATGCTACTTCGCAGGAAGTATATGATGTTGCCGCTAAACCTGTTGTCAAGGCTTCCATGGAGGGTGTTAATGGTATTGAATATCTTATTTTCTAAACTTTAAAAGGCTAATTCATGGTAACATGTCTTGGATTAATAATGTATCTGTAATAAAATTAAAGCGACGTTAACTTGAAAATTAACTTTGGGTTAAATTGGGAAAATAAATTAATTTTAACTGAATGGTGTGTGACTGAGTGGGATTCATTGCATTGAAGTTTTGTCTCTTCGAACTTTCTTGTTTTGGAGCTGCTGATAGGTTTTGCTTGTTATATTGCTACTGCAGGAACAGTTTTTGCATATGGTGTGACAAGTAGTGGGAAGACGCACACTATGCATGTAAGTGCTAAAGTTTCGAAGGATGCATTATTTCCGTTTCATTATCCGTTTCCTCATTAGTGTTTTATTATGACATGTGAATTTCTACTGCCAGAATATAGCTCTGTTATTTGTGCCTATGCAATTCACCTTTAGCACTAAAGCGTACTACTCTCATCAATAAATTTAAGATGACATTTTTCATCTAAGAGAAATATATATTTTTCACTTCTCAGTGCTAGCAGTTAAAACTTATTTCCAGCTTTGTGGTTTGTTTCTAACTATTGTACACAACGCATAATAATTATATTTTAGACATGATTTGCTAGCACCTTTATTAAGAAGTTATCTTGATTAATTTTTTCAATTGCCCTTCTATAACAGGTTCCTTCATTTGCAAACTTCCTTAGTTATGGCACGAATTACTTATCTTTTATTAGTTGTGTTGATGGGCAATGTTGATTCAATTATGGGTGCCAACCAGACATTGTAATCCTTAGATCTCTCTCCACTGAGTGGGTTTAGGGCTTGAATGTATTGTTGCTAACCACAACACGAGAAGACATTGCCACCATGGCAGTTCCCTCTTTTTGGCATCTCCAGAGAGATGCAGTATGTTCATATCATTTAGCTTGTGTTAATCTGTTGGATAGTGCCATATGTTCCTTGAAAGCATTACTGGTCAATTTAAGATTAATTTGATCTTTTGACTGAGGAGACTACTGTTAAAAACACGTTTTCGATAAGTATTTGCTTAGATCTTAATTGGCTCCTTGTTTTACGGGAAAAAAACATTGCTCAAGTTTTCTGTATCACCATGTACTTTCCTTTATTGTTGTGCATTTAGTTCTGGCTAAAGTTTCCAAGTTAGTGTATTTATAATATTCAGTTTGGATTTACATGGAATTTTCTTTAATTTCCATTTTCAATTCTTATGAACGCTTTTTTTTAGCTTACCAAAATCATCTCTCAAATATTGGGATATTTAAATTCTCCGGTGTTTAGTAGTTTGGTATATTTGATGCATTAGGTAATCTCATCGTTGATGTTTGAATTGTTTCTTGTATTCTATACAGGGAGATCAAAATTCTCCAGGCATTATTCCATTGGCTATAAAGGATGTATTCAGCATTATTCAAGATGTAAGTGTTCCTGCAAAATTCATAGTGTATGAAGCATGAGACTTATCTGTAGGCTTTTTTTGGTTTACTTCATTTATAATATATTAATTTATAAAATATTATTTTTTGACAATTTCTCAAGACCACCAGTTCATCACTCTGATATCTAATCTCTACGCATTTGGGCAATTGTGATTTTGGAATTTGATTTTCTATATTTTGTTTTTCAACAAGTACTGGTAAATGACTCTTAACTGCATCTATTGTAGTTGACTGCTCTATTATGGATAAGGTGGAGCTGTCATATCCTATTATGTGAAGTGCTACTCGTCTTTAGGGAAACTGGGAAAAAGAAGAAAAAATATTAAGATTTATCTATTCAATGGAAGTGAGGGACCTGTGCCAAAGGCTGTTTTTGAGATTCTTTTTTTGCTAATGCTGTATTTTTTTAAATACTTGTTCTATATTGTTTACTGGCCATCTACTTTCCCTGTGTATAGCCTTAGACCTCACGAAAGCTTTTATTGTTTTACTTCGGCAATTTTGACCATAAATTGACTCATCTGCATATCTTAATGAGCTAACAGATATTGTTTTATTTTCTTACAGACTCCCGGAAAAGAGTTTTTACTGCGTGTGTCATATCTGGAAATCTACAATGAGGTCAGTAATTAGTAAATATTTTACTTTGTATTCTTCATTTTTTGTGAAGTACCCATGACAAATCGTATGACATGGACATGGACATGGGTATGGGTACTCGGATACCTCAATTTGGTGTAAATTTACAAAAAATTAAGAAAAATGGGTGTGTGTGACACCTATATACCTTTCCAAAAATTTACAATTCTTGGTGTCCTAAAAGAGTTTGTCTAACATAACTTGGAAGTGTAAGTGTATTAAGACATGTGGCCAATAGATTATTCCATTAGGATTGAGTTTTTTGAAGCAACATTTTCTCTGGGTTTCTTTTTTAGTTTCTTATTCTTTTGAAATTGAACTATTATGGGTCTTCTTATTCAATATTCTCTTGGGGTGATCTGTTTTACTGGTTATTAATGGCAACATAGAAGCTTCCTTGCTTGTCTGACACAATTTTACTTTTCTTTAATATATATGATAACTGATTTTTGTTGCTTTTTTTTCGTCTTCTTTTTTTGATTTCAGGTGATAAATGACTTGCTTGATCCAACTGGTCAGAATTTGCGTGTCAGAGAAGATGCACAGGTCTCCTATCATGAATTAAAATATCTTGCTTAGCAACTATGCGTATAATATTTTTTTAACCTCTTATAGTCTTATTTATTACCCATCTTTTCTCCTTTCTTTGTTCCTCCTGTATTTTATTTTAGGATTCCTTGTAGAACTGTGTGTTCCATTGCTTTGTTTGACATAATTGAATGTTCTGGAAAGCTTGGAAAATGGTGAAATTCATAGAAACTATTGTTTGCTAACTGCTTATGTGCTTAAACTTTGAAAATTATTAGTTTAAAATCAAGCATTTTCCCCTTTGATATGTATGGTTGGGCCTTCCAGATCATATTCAATACATATATGATGAGAGCTTTGCAAAATGTGTCCAATTCCTTCAAGATTAAGCTAATAAGCGGTAGCCTACATAATATAACAGATTGGGCTTTGTGGTCTCAATTCATGATTTTCATTTGAAATTTGGAACAGCTGCCTGCCATGAAGATTTTCCTTTATGGTGTTGTTTTCTTGTTTCTATTTTTCTCATTTTTCTCTTAATGTGTCCATTATATGAGATTTAATTTTTTGATGCAGATTGATGGGTTTCTTTATCATTCTCATTCTTTCAGGGCACTTATGTAGAAGGGATTAAGGAAGAGGTTGTTCTGTCTCCTGGGCATGCACTCTCTTTCATTGCTGCTGGGGAAGGTATCTGCTGTACTGATTTCTGTCAAATACAAGTCAACTTTATTTTGTGCTGATTTTATTATTTAAAATTGATTGAATGATCAAAATGTATTGCAAGTAACAAGTTGTATCTGTGTAATCGGTGTTGATGATGCAGAACATCGTCATGTTGGATCTAACAACTTTAATCTGTTCAGTAGCCGAAGTCATACAATATTCACGCTGGTAAAAGTTCTTTTAAATAAGTGCATATGTTTCTCAAATGCTTTGGCTTGATTGGTTTTTGCTGTTAGATCTTGTTTTAAATACTAGCATGCCATTTTGCTTCTTGTAAAATTGAGTTTGCTTCATTGTCATTTTAAATCTCGCCACATTTTTATTGAATGTTATTTTTTAGGGAGAAGGGCACTAGCAGTATCATAGTTTTAGATAAAGGAGCAATTTAGTATCATAGTTTTAGATAAAGGAGCAATTTAGTTTCATAGTTTTCAACTAGAGCACTTTAGTCCCACAATTTTGAAAAATGTCAACTTTAGTCCCATATCTTTGGAGTAAAAGGTGAACTTTAGTCCCTTTTTTAAGTTTTTTTAAGATTAAAGTGCACTTTTTTTAAAGTTATAGCTACAGGACTAAAGCACTCATTTTGTAAAAGCTATGAGACCTACAATTGGTTTTCTTTTCACTGGCTTCTAGTACTTAATTCTTTGGCTTATAGCTGTTATCAAGAATTACTATTCTAAGGGGTTGTAATTATTTATTTTCTCCGGACTAGATAAATGCTACAAGTGTTATTATACTCTGCTCTCTCTGACTTGGCAATCCATTTGCAGATGATCGAAAGCAGTGCCCATGGTGATGAATATGATGGGGTTATCTTCTCTCAACTTGTATGCTTCTACTCAAATTTCATTCTAAAAAAAACAATGTTCATTTTATATACTGGGTGGACTAATTTCTTTGTCCTTTTTTTTCAGAATTTGATTGATCTAGCTGGATCTGAAAGCTCAAAAACTGAAACAACTGGACTCAGAAGAAAGGAAGGATCTTACATAAACAAAAGTCTCCTGACACTTGGAACTGTAGGTGCCTTGCTTTCCAGATTTTACTTAGCATGGAATTTCATTTTTTTTATGTGCACAATCTATTACTGTTATCTTTTCTCTAAAGAAACGCAAGCCAAATTGTTTTCCTGTAATATTTTCAGAATATGTTGGATGGGGACAGATGATGTCCGTTATGTAATTATGTTGGCTGTAAATGCCTTTTTCCTCCTTAGAAAAGACTCTGCATCATGAGCTGTTAATTGTTCTTCTTTGAAATAACTTTATAATTCTATTTGTTTCTTTGTGAAGGTGATAGGAAAACTAAGTGAAGGAAAGGCATCTCATGTTCCATATCGTGATTCTAAACTTACCCGCCTATTACAATCTTCATTGAGTGGGCACGGGCATGTTTCTGTGAGTTGGAAATCTTGCATTCCTATATTTAAATTATTTAACCATCACATTTTATTCTCCCTTTAGGATTTTCTTGCACATGCAGTGTACCTACAAGTTGCTTTGAGTTTTGAATATAGTTTCCTTACAAATTTATATTTACAAAATAAATTATTTGCCATTTACTTTGGAATTTTAACGACCTAGTCATTTGACTTGTTCTTTTTCAATGCAAACAAAACCTTCAGCTTATATGTACAATTACTCCTGCTTCAAGTAACATGGAGGAAACACACAATACATTGAAATTTGCAAGCAGAGCAAAGAGAGTAGAAATTTACGTGTCACGTAATAAGGTGTGATACACAACTTGCACATAAGAATGTGTTTATAGTTTAGTGGCAATAATTTAGTTCTCACTACTGCTACTTGACGTTATTGTGCTAGATAATTGACGAGAGATCATTGATTAAGAAGTATCAAAGAGAGATTTCAATTCTTAAACAAGAGCTTGATCAGCTAAAAAGGGGAATGCTTGTTGGTGTCAATCACGAGGAGATATTGACCTTGAAGCAGAAGGTTTTGTTTTTTTTTGACCCCCATCACATATTCTTGAATGTTAATAATGTTAAAGGTCTATGATGATTCCATGACGAGATTTAGTTTTCATCGTTCTAACTTGTGACAAACAGTTGGAAGAAGGTCAAGTTAAAATGCAGTCTAGACTGGAGGAAGAAGAGGATGCCAAGGCTGCTCTAATGAGTAGAATCCAAAGGCTAACTAAGCTTATTCTTGTATCTTCAAAAAATACTATTCCAGGTTATTTGAGTGATATTCCTTGTCATCAACGGACTCCTTCTGTGGTCGAGGATGACGTGAGTTCTATTTTCAATTATTAAAAGTAAAAAGCTTCGGATTACTAATGAAAAGCTCAAGTAGATGATTAGCATCATCATTTTTTGCTTTGTCATTATATAATCATGTTAATGCAGTTTAGAAGTAACTGATCCCTTACTTTAAAAAGTAATCACCTCCAACTTGACCAATGCAGTATTAGTTTTTGTGCATTTTCTATGTCAGCAATCTGATGGAGTGCGAGAGGTTTTGCATGTTGAGGTTGAGAATCAGAAGATATCTCCATATTTTGCTTCTGGTCCATTAGAATCAACTTCTGACTTCAGATCTAGGAGATCTTCCAGTAGGTGGAATGAAGAATTCTCACCAACTAGCAGTATAGTGACTGAATCAACTCAAGCAGGAGGACTCATCAGTGGTTCAAAATTGCTTTCAGTATGTTCTGCTATAATACACACACACACACACACACACACGTATTTTTTTTTGGTCTCTACTCTCAATGACATGAATATTTGTATTCTTTTGAAAGTACATTTTGCTGCTTTGAGTGTGCAACTTATTGTCTTCCCTAAGCGTAGGGGTGTCGATGATGTTGTGGTAAATGTGGTGTGCATGTTTGTATAGTGTTAGTTATTTATATTAATAAGAAGTACCAATATGTTTACGTGCACCAGTTGTGCTCGTCTTGTATGTTGTGGTTCAAATTTCCACATGTTTAAGCATTTACATGTGCATTTTGTGGTGTTCATTATAAGGTCAAAACTTATTTTCTGGACTATGCATCTGTTGACAATATCCTTAGTGGTAACATTCAATCCAATCTTTGTGGAGACTGGAGAGAAGCAACCTGCCACAGACATTTGCTTAGGGTGAGAAGAGGCAGTATACTAAATAATTTGTGCTTGTCATTTTTTCCAGTGAGTTAATTAATCTTGACCTGGGAAGTTTTCATGGGTCATCTCTGGAAAGATTGCGGGGTTTTCTCACATTGAAAACTCACGACTATGTTGCTGAACCCCACTATATGCATTCATTTCAAATCTCTTCATGCTTATATATGCTCAAAGCATTTGGAGGTAGTGTTGGTATATTTCTCTAGTTTCTAGAGTTGCCCGACTCTGTTCTTTTACAGTTTTACTGATCTTTTTCAATTGTGACTTAGGAACTCATACAGAATTACAGATCCATTGTTCTCAAATACCTTAAAAATTTGCTCATCATTCATTTTTGTTTTTTTAAAATGTCTTATTAATCAGATGTGATTGGCACTTTCATCTACTATGTGTTGGATTTCAGGGAGGAATGATATGTTACTATGTTGGATTTCAGGGAGGAATGACAATGTCAGATCAGATAGACCTTTTAGTCGAACAAGTCAAAATGCTTGCAGGAGAGATTGCATTTGGCACTAGCACCTTGAAGCGATTGGTGGAACAGTCCGTAGATGACCCTGATAGCTCAAAGACTCAAGTATGCCTTTTTTTGTTTTTGGTCTATTAACACATATCATGGTTAAAATGAAAATTACATCATACTCATTTTCTTTCTTAGCTTATAACCTATTTATTGAGGATTGAGTTGGGGATCTTGTGTCCTTTTGGCTCATGCGCTGGCTGTTACTTATTTAGGATGTGTATGACAATTAAACTTGTAATGTATATAGCTCCTCTCATACCGTGATCTTGTTGCAGGCTCTAGAAGAGTTCCCCTTAATCCATCTGCTCCAATCCTTTTCTCTGCCCCCTCTTCTAACCTGCACTTTTGTGTTTTAATTATTAAATATTCGAATCGTTTTACAATCTATTTGAGCTTCATGCAAGTATCCTTAGTTTATTTACCATCGGATGGAGCAAATATAGATTTTTTTTCTTACTTGATTACAGATTGAGAACTTAGAGCATGATATCCAAGAAAAAAGAAGGCAAATGAGGGTGTTGGAACAACGCATTGTTGAACGTGGTGAAGGTTCAATTGCAAATGCATCATTGGTCGATATGCAGCAGGTAGTTTGAATTTTTATTCTCATCTTTAATAATTATTTTTGACATTTTTGTAGATATATGGGTAAACATCTAAGTTATTGCTTAATTCCTTTTGCTTGATGCAACAGACGGTAAAGAAACTGATGACTCAATGTAATGAAAAGGGTTTTGAATTAGAGGTGAGCTTGTGTTTCATTACATTACATTGTTAGGGACATGAAATTGGCATTGCATTATTACGACATGAGTGTGTTTTGTATTTCCTGTGCACTTTCTTTCCATGGTAAGAATACTTAATCAAGATTTTGATGCAGATAAAATCTGCAGATAACCGCATTTTGCAGGAGCAACTGCAAAATAAGGTGAGAACATCAATCTTCCTCTTTCATCTGTTTTGGTTTATTTATGTTCCATCGCATCCATGTGCACAATGCATGCGAATGCTCTTTGAAATTCCTTTCTAATTTGAAATGATTCAATAATAATGAAATGTTGAAGTGATCCATGATAAGTTTTATTTCATTCTTATATGATTTGGGTCCTAATTAGTATATGTTTGGTTTTCTGTAGTGCGCTGAGATTGAGGAATTGCAAGAGAAAATAAAAGTCCTAGAGCAGCGTTTGACTTCACTAACCAGTGAGAAACTGTCCCTTGGTTCTGAGCAGTGTATATCTCAAGAATATGCTGATGAGTTGAAAAAGAGATTACAATGTCAGGTGATTAATGTTTAGATTCTTGAATGTGTTGCCGTTGATTTTGTATAAAAGTTGGCATTGCTGTGGTTTATCAGCTGATTATGCTCATTTCATTTATTGTTTGAAAACTGGCTAATGATCATGTTTCTTTGATTAGGAAATTGAGAACGAAAAATTAAAGCTGGAGCATGTTCAACTTTCAGAGGAAAACAGTGGGTTACATGTCCAGAATCAAAAATTTGCAGAAGAGGCTTCTTATGCTAAGGAATTGGCATCTGCTGCTGCTGTAGAGTTGAAGAATTTGGCTGGTGAGGTGACAAAGCTCTCGGTTCAGAATGCAAAGTTAGAAAAAGAATTGATGTCTGCTCGAGAACTAGCCAATTCTAGGAACACACAATCTGTTTATGGGGTTGGCCGCAAGTACAGTGATGGTGCCAGACCTGGTAGAAAAGGGAAGCTACTACCTAGTCGAGGTAATGAAATATCAGGGATGGGAAGTGGTGACTTTGAGTTATGGAATTTTGATCCGGATGATTTAAAGATGGAACTGCAGGCAAGAAAGCAGCGAGTGGTTGCACTCGAGGCTGCTCTTGCTGAAAAGGAATTTATTGAAGATGAATACAGAAAGAAGGCTGAAGAGGTAAAGAAAAGAGAGGAAGCTCTGGAAAATGATTTAGCAAACATGTGGGTGCTTGTTGCAAAGTTGAAGAAAGAGGGTGGAGTTGTCCCTGAGATAAGTACTGAAAATAAGCAGAATGATGCACCTGAAAGTGTGAATGACTATAAAACAGGTGACACTGACAGTGTTGTTTGTCCTGGAGAGAGACAGGTCTATGACTACTTAAAACCAGCCAATGAAGTTTCCAAGGAAGAACCGCTTGTTCTTCGCCTTAAGGTACAAGGGCACTGAGAAATTATGTAGTACATTACTGATGTTTCTTGTGAACCCTAAGTCATCATCTGATACTGTAACCCTACAGTTTGGACATTAATCACTCAGAGGAGGTATTTAGTCTTAAAACTTATGTTCTTGTTTTCAGGCTCGGATGCAAGAGATGAAAGAAAAGGAACTCAAATACCTCGGGTATGGAGATGCCCATTCCCATATATGTAAAGTATGTTTTGAATCACCAACTGCAGCAATTCTTCTGCCCTGCCGGCATTTTTGTTGTAAGTCATTTGGTGTTACCACTTGTAAGTTTTGCTCTGATATTCATATTATTGTCTAACAACCCATTATGCTTCTTTTGCAGTGTGTAAATCTTGTTCACTTGCTTGTTCTGAGTGTCCCATTTGTCGCACCCAGATATCAGATAGGCTGGTTGCCTTTACATCTTGACCCTGGTTTACACCCTTACAATGAAGGTTTGAACTACATTCTGTCTCTCATTTAACTTTAGCTTGATTCTGGGATAATCATTTTACTGTTTAACAGAGATGGCTGTACATATATTTACTTTCTTGGCTTTGTTATTCAAATTGCTTAGCATCCAGTTTACTTCCAAAGTATGGATCTTTTAGTAAAATATCAAATTTATTTGATTTAATTTCTATTTTGCAGGATTATCTGCATTCATCTGTTTGTGAAATGGCACTGCAAATTGTATTCCTTTATTAGTTTGCCTTTACGTAACTCTTTATCCTGCATTCATCTGTTTGTGAAACGGCACTGCAAATTGTATTCTTTTATTAGTTTGACTGTATGTAACTCTTTAAAAGGTATATGAATACTTTATTTCTTCTATTGTGGGCAGTTGTAAAATTAAAAAAAAGGGACAGATGAAAAAAGAAAGAGAAGCAAAGGAATTACTGCATCTGGAAACATCATATGCAAGATGTTGCTTGATTTTACAAGATGCAGTAGGATGTGTAGTTACTCATTTTTCATGTATAGAAGGAACATATATGCTTAAGCAGCATTTTATGTTATGCAATGTCAGTTTGTATTGTACACATTGAACTTTATGCTAAATACTGCAATTTAGTATTTGTTCACGACTTATTTCTTAAATGAGTTAGGAGAATGAAATCTCTTTGCGTCATCCCATTTTCCTTTGAAAATGGTATCAACAGAAAAAGCACAATCTTGGAGATCTTAACCAAAGTTGTTCATTGAGGGGATTGGAGTGAAAATTCGAGGTACCCAATTTGCTAAATCTTCTGATAAGAAAGTTTCTATTGATCTTATCACTTTCATCCATAGTTAGCACTGAAATCCTAATGCCTGCAACACATACCAAGGTAATATATTATAAACAAAGGATCAAGAAAATTTGACAGAAATTCTTATTAGGTACCCAATTTGCTAAATCTTCTGATAAGAAAGAGTTTATATTGATCTTATCATTTTCATCCATAGTTACCACTGAAATCCTAATGCCCTGCAGCACGTACCAATTTAATATATTATAAACAAAGGATCAAGAAAATTTGACAGAGAAATTCTTATTATTTCAGCTTGAGATCTCCAAACGTAGCAAAACTTACACCAGTCATTAGAATGGAAAGAAGGATAAAAAAAATCTTCAACATGTAAGGCAGGTAGTGTTTCCATCAAGTAATCAGATATGGTGGTTGTTGCAGAATGTGAACCATTGTCTCTATTAGCACTTTATCATCCAACTTGTATGTTGAAGATGGAAATGGATCCTGACCTACTGAAAGAGAACTAATCATGCTGTCATTTGAAACTAGTGTTGTAGGTATTGTTGATCTAATTGGATGATTTTTATGTAACTAGTAGTGTTAGTATTAGTATTAGGCATAGTTTCTGAGGCATTAGATGAAGATGATGTTGGTTTTGAAGAAGTACAAGCAGCAGTCTTTTTTTTGGTAGATTTTAAATTTTTATGAAGAAATGTCAAATCTGCTTCACTGAATGGTTAATATGAACAAATATCTTCCACACAGGTAGTTTATAGATTATGGGTGTTTCTTTTTCTGCTCCTAATAGACATGTAGCACAATTGACAAATGAAGCACAAATAATATGGGTGTTTCATTTCGGAAATAATTAATGATTTAAGGCAAGTTTTAGTATAAAAGATATAATAATGTTTAAAATCATTAAAAATCTAAATTAAATAATTTTTATTATTTGAGCAATATAATCGTGTAATAAAATTTAACTAGATGGATTATTAAAAAAAATTTAAGCAGATTTAGTAGCTTAATAAATTAAAAATAAATCATATTTATATGGGTGTCTATCGGTCTGATTTTGAAAAAAAAATTAATCGGATCGGATCATTTGATTTATAAAATTGTTTAGTTCGATTCGGTTTGATTTTTCGATTCAATATGATTTTTGGACAACTCTAATAAGAAATAATATGAAAATTTTAATATATTATCAAACTGATCTAGTTTGGTTTAATCGGTTTAAAAATTAATATAACCGGACGCGACCATTTAAAAAATCGTTTTAATTAATATAAATCAGACCGGATCGTTTGATTTATAAAACCGTTCGATTTGATTTGATTTTTTGATTTAATCCGATTCAATCCGGTTTATAAACACTTCTAATGGCACAATTTTATGGGTTAAGTAAAATTAGTATAAAATACCCTTGTCATTTAGTTTGTTTAGTTTTATCATGTTAATTTAAAAAAAAAAGATATGATTTGTTTATTAAGTTGTTTTTAAAAAAAGTTAACGATTAATTTTTAAACATTTTTATTTAAACTTATCACTAGTACATAAATTCATTATCATAAACTAAATTTTATTATTTTAATAATTATTTTTATTATTTGATAACAATTTCAAACACTTTATCATCTTTTCTACCTTATACATTTTTTTGATTTTAATATTTATTTTATCATATCTAAATAATATTATTTTAAATATATATGTTAAAAGAGTAATTTTTTTTTGAATTTTATTGAAATTTAACTTTTTGTACTTTTCATAATAATAATTAGATAAAAACTTTATTTTTTTATTTTAAAAGGTTAATCATCATTGGAGATTTAATCAATGAAATTTTGACGACTATTTTTCATAAAAATTAAAGAGTTAGGTTGGGTCCAAGGCCCAATTAATAAAGAAAATAAAAAATATTAAACGAAAATAAAACTAGAGCTACACATCTTCGATTGAAAAATAAATAAATAAATAATATCCAAACTGAATAGATTTGGTAGGTTATATTAAACGGTTACTAGGACCCCTCTCTCGCCGTAGCTTCAATGTCTGCTCAAACGTTAATGGCTACAATCCAAACCTTATCTCCACCTCCTATCTGTTGCTCTTCTTCTACTTGCTTTCGCCAGGTACTTCGTTTACTATTTTATTTTATTTTTTGTATTTTTTCTTTAATTTACTGATGCTCAAAGAGTTAAATCCCTAGCTCATTTGAACTAGTATGTTCTTCCTATTAACCCTTTCATCGACTAGAAAATCCGAGGTACTTTAGTCGAATAGAAATATTGTTCACTGTCTTAGGATTTTTAACTTTTTTCCACTGGACCGTATGAGCTATGATGTGAATGATTTTGGTGGCCTTTGAATTGATGGTGATTTTGTTCTCATAGGTATTTTGTTGTTATGAAAAACACAATTCATTGCCCCAGAGATGGAATGTTGGAGCTTTGCCAATCCAGGGACTCAAACCTTTTGGTTTCACCCATCTAACGAAGTCCAAGAAAAGGTATATTTTTCCTCTTTATAAATGTTCCCATTCTCTTTTTCTTTCTAGAACATATTCGTTTGCAATGTCAGTTAAGGTTCATCTTCAACTTTGTTAGTGTGGTAGAATGGAGACCATTTTAGATAACCGACCCCCCCCTCTTCTTCTTCTTCTCCTTTTCTTTATTCTCTTTATCATGATATGCAAGAGTTCTAGCCAGTTTAGTAATTTCTTTAATTCTACATAGCGACTATGTTGGTTGAATAGAGAAATTCAAATTTATCACAATTGCAACCCAAGACTTGAACAACTTTTTCTTCCATGTTCTTAATGATTAAAAACACTGAATCATTTGGAACTAATTGTCGGATTTTCTTTTGGATGTTGCTTATGGATCCTGTCAACTGATATGTTAGAATGTTTGATGGAGTTGTTAAGTTATGATTTCTAGTAACAGTTGATATCATTTCTTAGCTCCATCATTCAGTTAGACTGTCTAAAAGCCAGCTTGTATTGGTCATTTAGGGCATTTGGAATTTAATCATTAAACTTGTTTCACATGCTGAAGCTATATTTCAAATTTTGTATTTATGTTGTTGGAGAACCTTTTTGATGGAGCACTTGATGGTAAAATTTTATGTTTGGGCCTAATAAAACAGGAGAACTTTAATATGTGCAGTCAATCAAGATGCTGAGGAAGCATTCAAAAAGACCGTAGAAGTGGATAGACTAATTGATAAGCTGAGAGATGCAAATCCAAAAGAAGTAAGTAGATATCAATTAAGCAAAGTACCTAAGCTTGAAATGAAAGCTCTATCATTGCGGAAGGCTTATTTCCTGTTTTGTCTTTTCAACAGCTTCAGAAGCTGGTTGTTGAAAATGTCTTGGCCTTTAATGAGGGATTCTGGATACGATTAGCAGCAAGAACTGATACCTGCAAATCCGAGGATTATAAAGTACGGTTTCAAATTAGCCTTTGCAATTTTTCTAAGATTGACCTTAACTGATCCTACTTGATGTAAACGTATTTGCTTTACTATTATTCTTTCAGAAACATTACGAGGAGTTAACCATATCTGTAAGGAGCCTAGTGGATCGCCTGGTCCGCATGACCAATGTATTCACTCTCTTCCCTTTTCTTTAAAATAAACAACTTTCTGGGCCATGGAATATTATCTAATTACCTATGTTTCATGGACTATTTTAGGAGTATTAATAAACTTTTGGATATGAACACACTTATTTTCTTTATTTTTTTTGTAAATTTGCACCAATTTGGATTCTTGAGTACCTCCCGTTGGATCATGGTACTTAATGAGAAAAATGAAGAGTCGATGTAACAGAACTAACTACAACTTGCTTGAATGAGTTATATATAAATAGAAAAAAATATTTTTGTACTGTTCTTTTTGCTAAACCGTATTTAATTTTCCTGCAGGATAACATGGAGTCATCAACTGGTATTTTCAAGGAAATTCTGAAACCTGTTGTCCATGAAGAAGAGGAAATTCGATGGCCTCCAAGAGGTCCCGTGGCTGTTATGAAAATGGAGAAAGTAAGTTTTTATTTTTGCCTTTTCTTTGTGATAGTTTCAATAATTTTTTCCCTTTTCTTTAGCTTTTGGTGTCTATCCTTAGTTGCAATTTTGTGGCTTAGTGTTAATGATGTGTCACTATTCTATCTAAAAAAGAATGTGTTTGTTATACTCTTCCTTTTCTTTCTCATGTTAGTTTTGTGACTATCCAAAGAAATCTTCCAATTTGGACAGCTTTGTTAGTTGGAAAAGTAAAATTATTCCAATAAATTTTACTTGATTTGATACTTCTGTTTTCATTTTTCTTAGGATATAGCCCAAAGAGAAGGACAAGTAGATGAAAGGTTTCTATCTATAACTCTTTATTCGCTTCTGTCTATATTTAGGCAATTCAAACAACTATAACCACCGAAACTCTGCTTACAAGTGAAGAGACAATAATAGCAGCTGCTTCTGCAGAGGCTGTTACCCTTGCGAAAGCAGCTGTTAAGTTTGCAAAGGATGCAGCTCTTCTGTTTAATAATGATGAGTCTTCAGCAAAAGCTGACGGTACACCTATACTTTATTCTGATGCTGATGCCTCACTTTTCAAGTGGCCTCTGCATATGAAAACTGAATTTGCTGAAGTTGGAGATCCAAAGGGAGCTGCAACTGCAGTTGTTAATGACTTTTCCGTGCAATATGTTTTAGACGAGTTTGATGATGTAGAGCAAGTACATACAGAACTTGAGCTTTTTCAGGAACGACTTTTCAATAGTGTAGCTGTAAGATCAAGGCGTCAGATAGAACGGAAAGTCAAACGGACCAGAGCATCAGAGAAGGCTGCTGCCAGTGTTGTGTCTGTGAAGTCTGGTTCTACAAGTAGAAAAAAATGTACTTTACAAGATGTAGATCGTTCTGACCCATTGCGTTACTTGAGAGCAACAATTAGCACTTCTAGGCTTCTTACTGCAAGAGAAGAGATCAAGTTCTCAGAAGGAATACAGGTGTTTGTCATACTTTAAGTTACATTCTTCTGAGGGTTTTTCATAATATCTCACTTCATCTCAATTAAGTTCACATGGCCTCTAATTCTCTCTCTCTTTCTATTTTTTTTATTATTCCAGGACCTTCTGAAGCTAGAAAAACTTCAGGATGAACTTGCCGAAAGATGCGGCAGTCAACCAACTTTTGCACAATGGGCTGCAGCAGCAGGAGTTGATCAGAAGAACTTAAGGAGGCGCTTGAATTATGGTATTTTGTGCAAAGACAAAATGATTAAAAGCAACATAAGGCTTGTTATATCAATTGCCAAAAATTATCAAGGAGCTGGAATGATTCTTCAGGATCTTGTTCAGGTATGTTTATTTTTTTGTTAATTGCAGCCAAGAAACTGGGATCGATCAGCAGTGAATCCTGAATTCTGTGACTGTTACTCTTATTCAACCTGTGCAAAGATAAGAGGCCTTAATTTGCAGGAAGGATGCCGAGGTCTTGTGAGAGGTGCAGAGAAGTTTGATGCCTCAAAGGGTTTCAAATTCTCAACCTACGCTCACTGGTGGATTAAACAGGCAGTTCGCAAGTCTCTTTCAGAACAATCCAGAACTATTCGTTTACCAGTATATTCCCTTCACTTTTCTATTTACTATTTATGGCACCATGACTTGGTATTAATGTCCACTAATGGTAGACTGATGAAGTTTTAACCACACCAGTCATAGAGCGAACTACTGGTCAATCTTTTACTCTCTCATTTGTAATAATTCTGCTGAAACAGTTTCACGTGGTGGAGGCAAGTTATAGAGTGAAAGAGGCTAGAAAACAATTGTATAGTGAAAATGGAAGACAACCTGATGATAAAGAAGTTGCAGAGGCTACAGGCTTGTCAATGAAGAGGATTGCTGCGGTTTTACTGATCCCAAAAGCACCTAGGTCACTGGAGCAAAAGATAGGGATCAACCAGAGTCTGAAACTTTCGGTCTGTTCTCTTCTAACTTGGTTCATCTATCTGGTGCAAATCTTTGTCATAATTTTACTACATAACCCAACATTTTGACATATTGATGTCTTTCTTTTCAGGAAGTGATTGCTGATCCCGAAGCAGAAACATTGGAAGATGTGCTGATTAGGCAATTTATGAAACAGGACCTGGAAAATGTATTGGATAGTCTAAATCCAAGAGAAAAACAGGTAATTAAATGGAGGTTTGGAATGGAAGATGGAAGGATGAAAACATTGCAAGAGATAGGGGAGCTAATGAGAGTTAGTCGAGAGAGAATAAGGCAAATTGAGTCATGTGCGATTAGGAAGCTAAAGAACAAGAAAAGGATAAAAAACTTGAAGCAGTATTTGGTTTACTAAGCCCTGTCAAATAGAAAGAACTATAATTAGTGTATTATAGTAGGTAGAGCTAACATAATTTTGGCATCAATGGCAACGACAACGACATGTCTCCATTTCTATATATTCTTCTTCAAGATTACTCTCACGTAATTTTTTTTAATAGGATGTTTGTGTACCTCAAAGTCTGATTCAAATTCAATTGAAGAAGTAAAGGATGTGGTAGCTAAATAACACGCTGATGTGCTTTTTGGAAAAGTAGGGTTGTTAAGCAAATGTTGTAACTCATCTCTTCTCTTGTTTTATCGAGAAGGTGGCTCTTGCCAGCAGCGTATTCTTGTAGAATATGTGAAATGTATCCAGTCAAAGAGCTGAGGAGATTTTCAATTACTACACTGCAACCACCAATAAATTTATAAGCATTTAAATTATCTCTATTGCTTTCTCCTACTCTATATATATTGTGGAAAACAAAATACTGTGACGATTCACAACAAACCAGTAAATACTAAACACCATTTACGACGTATCTTGATTCTTGACCATTATAAGATAAACTAAATCTTGCTTAGGAAGAAAATCTAACGACACATCACCACAAGTTCACAACCCATCACAATCGTTCATTACTATTCAAACGAAGGCTACTACAGATTACCCCAGGTAGGTCCATGCAACAAAATTAGAAATTGAGCTGCTGAAAATTCTAATTCCCCACCGTACCCTCAGTCACTAAGAATAATTCCTTCTCTGCCCCCGTCCTCCCTCTCTCTCTTTCTCTTCCTCACTAAAAATTAACATTGGCACTAATACGACGCCAGATCAAATCATCTAATAGAGAGAACTCAAAACGACCTCTTTTTCTCGATCTCATCTTGCCTCTGTCTCTATATCTACACTCAATATCCGATTTCTCTTTGTGAGATTTATGCAAATATACCCACACATCTGATATTAGCGGTGATTGTGGATGCGATAGAGGACCGTATTGATCCCCTCACATACTGGTCAGATCTAAGGTTAAAAACTTTCAATTTAGGTTTTCTCTTAGATCTGTTTTTCTTTTTCTTTTTTTTTATTTGGGCGTAATGTTCAATACTTGCTCTGTTTATTTGTCGATAAACTATCATCAAATTATAAAATATTAGGAATGGGAAATTCAAGTTAGGAAGGACTTTTCATTTTGTTTTGTGACATTTTTATTGGGTTTCATAGTCTGTCTAAGAATTTACGTTTACATCTGAGTTAATAGTGTCATAATTTATTGGAACTGTCAATGATTTTATACGATTTGGTCATTTGCAGTATTTGGGGTGAAAATGTTGACCAAGTTCGAGACAAAGAGCAATAGAGTTAAGGGACTGAGCTTCCACAGTAAGAGGCCATGGATCCTCGCCAGTCTTCACAGCGGGGTGATTCAATTATGGGACTATCGTATGGGAACTCTGATCGATCGATTTGATGAGCATGATGGGCCTGTCCGAGGCGTCCATTTCCACAAATCTCAGCCTCTCTTTGTGTCTGGAGGTGTCAAATTTCATACATGGCACTCTTATTAGTTTGCTTCCAATACTCGCGCAACTGTGAAATTTTTTGTTCTAATCCTTTTCCCGTTTGAGTGTTAATGATATCCTAGTGTTGAATTTTGATAAATCCCTTAAGTCTCTCCCCATTAGCTCAAGTCTTTCGTTGTAGATGGAAGTTATCAGTTTGCCACTCTTTTCGACGGCCATTGCTGAAATTTGCTTAGATCTAGGTTATTAGTCTGTTTCTTCTCTGTAGGGAACTGGAGTAACAATACTTTGTCTTGTTTTTCGTTCTATTTGCAGACAGCACGTAACTTTAGCTAAATGGTAGCAGAAACCAAATGTTGAGGGAACTTCATGCCACAAGTCTTATTTGTTGAGCACCTTACATGATTTACTTCTTTCAAAGTTTTTCATTTTAGCATTTGAAATTTTGGACATGACGTGTAGTTTAGGTGGAATACTTGTTTTTATCATTTTGATCATTTTCTTATTGCCTGTGCGTGGTGACTGACTTCCATGAATTTTCATGTAGAAAATATTATGCAATAGCCTGTTAGTTTGTACCATGCAGATCCAAGAAAGACCTTATATACTGTTTTAATTTTTTTTTTAAGAACGTAACTATCTGTTTGGTACCCTTTATTTTGACAATGCTCTTTTAACTATGAAAAGTGGCAAATTATGATATATTGTGTACATGTCTATCTTGACAGTTTTGATTTATACTTGTTACTTCTATCGGAGGGAATCATTGATTTGTTTGTACACTCATGTTGCTTCTCTAGAGGAGTGGCTATTGTAATTCAAGATCAATGTGTTGCTTCTAGTTCATTTATGAATGAAAGTCCTTTTTGTCTTTAATTATTCTATACAGGGGATGATTACAAGATTAAAGTTTGGAACTACAAGATGCATAAGTGTCTTTTTACTCTACTTGGACACCTTGATTATATTCGTACAGTACAGTTCCATCATGAATACCCATGGATTGTGAGTGCTAGTGATGATCAGACAATTCGCATATGGAACTGGCAGTCACGTACTTGTATTTCTGTTTTGACGGGCCACAATCACTATGTTATGTGTGCTTCATTTCACCCTAAAGAAGACCTTGTTGTGTCAGCCTCTCTTGATCAGACAATTCGTGTTTGGGATATTGGAGCCCTGAGAAAGAAGACTGTCTCTCCTGCTGATGACATTCTGCGACTAAGTCAGATGAATACAGATCTATTTGGAGGTGTTGATGCAGTTGTTAAGTATGTACTGGAGGGCCATGACCGAGGTGTCAACTGGGCTGCATTTCACCCGACACTGCCTTTGATTGTATCAGGAGCAGATGATCGGCAAGTCAAGTTGTGGCGAATGAATGGTAAGTACATGTTCTAGGTAGTCATGATGTATTGAGTTCATACTTAATTACTTCATTAGTACTCAAACTTTGAGAAATTTTACATATGTTGATTTATTCCTCAAACTTTTAAAACTTTATACATAACTCTATATTTTTTAAATTGTATAATTTAATCATCAAACTTTTAAAACTTCACTTGTAGGTCCTAGCTTAACTACTAAAATACATATGATTCAAAATTTTGGACCTACGTAGGAAAATTTTAAAGTTCAAAGATTAAATCATACAATTACCTGTGTATAAAGTTTTAATAGTTTGAGGACTAAATCATATGTTTTAAAATTTTGGGACTTATGTGAAAATCTAATTAAAGTTTAAGGACCTATGTGTAAATCTAGTCAAAGTTTGAGCACCAGTGATATAGTTTAGCCTTGAGTTTATAATTATGTTATAATCAGTATTATCATGCTCTCAAACTTTGGGAGTTGCTAAATTTGCCTAGAATAATGATGCGGGGTAGTTCCATGTTTCTTTTTTCATTTTGCTCTCCTTTTCTCTCTTCCTTCTTTATGATACATTTATCGGATTAATACGATTTTCACTTTTATTGGTCAAAAGTGTTTTCGTATATTATTTATTTTCTGTTGTAATGACTTTTTTGTGTAGCTTTTCATTTTCCAGACCTTGCTAACCTACCATGAATCATGTGTTTCTACTTTTGAAATTGTTCTTTTACTTATAATCACATCAGCTATTAACTTGATCTTCTTTTTTTCAGACACTAAAGCTTGGGAAGTGGACACATTGAGAGGACACATGAATAATGTTTCTAGCGTTATGTTCCATGCCAAACAGGACATAATTGTGTCAAATTCTGAGGATAAAAGCATTCGTGTTTGGGATGTGACTAAGCGATCTGGAATTCAAACTTTCCGAAGAGAGCATGATCGTTTTTGGATTCTTGCTTCTCACCCTGAGATGAATCTTTTGGCAGCAGGCCATGATAGTGGTATGATTGTCTTTAAGTTGGAAAGAGAGCGGCCAGCTTTTTCCCTTAGTGGGGATAGTCTCTTCTATGCCAAAGATCGTTTTTTGCGGTACTATGAGTTTTCAAGTCAAAGGGACACACAAATTATTCCAATTAGACGCCCTGGTTCTACTGGGTTGAATCAAAGTCCAAGGACTCTTTCTTACAGTCCAACAGAAAATGCTGTTCTGATATGCTCAGATGTAGATGGTGGATCTTATGAATTGTATTTCATACCAAAGGACAGCATTGTTAGGGGTGATAGTGTTCAAGATGCAAAGAGAGGTGTCGGAGGCTCTGCCATCTTTGTGGCTAGGAACAGGTTTGCCGTTCTTGACAAAAGCAACAATCAAGTCTTGGTCAAGAATCTGAAAAATGAAGTTGTCAAGAAGAGTAGCCTCCCAATTGCTGCTGATGCGATATTTTATGCGGGAACTGGTAATTTGCTGTGCAGGGCAGAGGATAGGGTGGTTATATTTGATCTTCAACAGAGGTTGTTTCTTGGTGATCTTCAAACTCCCTTTATCAAGTGTGTTGTTTGGTCTAATGACATGGAGAGTGTTGCCCTGCTTAGCAAACATGCTATTGTCATTGCTAGCAAGAAACTTGTGCATCAATGCACCTTGCATGAAACAATCCGTGTAAAAAGTGGTGCTTGGGATGATAATGGTGTATTCATATATACAACTCTAAATCATATCAAATACTGCCTTCCAAATGGAGATAGTGGGATCATTAGAACACTTGACAATCCAATCTATATTACAAAAGTTTCGGGTAACACTATATTCTGCTTGGATAGGGATGGGAAAATTAAAGCAATAGTTGTTGATGCTACAGAATACATTTTCAAGCTGTCCTTATTGAGGAAGAAATATGACCATGTCATGAGCATGATAAGGAGCTCACAGCTCTGTGGGCAAGCTATGATTGCCTATTTGCAGCAGAAGGGTTTCCCTGAAGTTGCTCTCCATTTTGTGAAAGATGAGAGAATTCGTTTTAATTTGGCTCTGGAGAGTGGGAATATTCAAATAGCTGTTGCATCAGCCACGGCAATTGATGAGAAAGATCACTGGTACAGATTGGGCGTTGAGGCTCTTCGTCAGGGCAATGCTGGAATTGTGGAATATGCCTACCAGAAAACCAAAAACTTTGAAAGGTTATCCTTCCTGTATCTCATAACTGGTAACATGGAGAAACTATCCAAGATGCTAAAAATTGCTGCGGTTAAAAATGAAGTTATGGGTCAATTTCATAATGCACTGTACGTGGGTGATGTAGGAGAACGTGTGAAGATCTTGGAGACTGTTGGCCACCTGCCACTTGCTTACATTATGGCTTCTGTTCATGGGCTAGAGGAGGATGCAAAACGTCTTGCCGAGGAGTTGGGTGATAACCTTCCATCTTTGCCAGCAGGGAAAGTACCTTCCCTCTTGAAGCCACCAGAACCAGTCACGTGTGGAGGTGATTGGCCTCTTCTAAGAGTAATGAAAGGCATATTTGAAGGTGGTCTGGATAATATTGCCAGGGGTATCATAGATGAAGAGGATGAGGCTGCAGATGGTGAATGGGGTGAAGAGCTGGAAATGGTTGATGCTGAGGGCTTACAAAATGGTGATATTACAGCTATATTGGAGGATGGAGAAGTGGCTGAAGAAAATGACGAAGAGGGAGGATGGGATCTTGAAGATTTGGAGCTTCCCCCTGAATCAGACACTCCAAAAGCTTCTGGCAATGCACGCTCTTCAGTTTTTGTTGCTCCAACACCTGGCATGCCCGTGAGCCAGATATGGATCCAGAGATCATCTCTTGCTGCTGAACATGCAGCTGCAGGCAATTTTGATACTGCAATGCGTTTGCTAAATAGGCAACTTGGTATTAAGAACTTTACTCCGTTTAAATCCATGTTTTTTGATCTTCATACTGGTAGCCACAGCTATCTACAAGCATTTTCTTCTGCTCCGGTGATATCACTGGCTGTTGAACGTGGATGGAGTGATTCTGCCAGCCCCAATGTGAGGGGCCCACCAGCTCTTGTGTTTAACTTCTCTCAGTTGGAAGAGAAACTTAAAGCTGGGTACAAGGCTACTACTGCTGGGAAGTTCACTGAAGCTCTAAGGATCTTTCTGAGCAATCTTCATACAATTCCTTTGATTGTTGTTGAGTCAAGGAGGGAAGTGGATGAAGTTAAGGAGTTGATTACTATTGTTAAAGAGTATGTCCTAGGTCTGAAAATGGAGCTGAAAAGGAGGGAACTTGAAGACAATTCAGTACGCCAGCAGGAACTTGCAGCCTATTTTACACATTGCAATCTTCAAATGCCTCACTTAAGGCTGGCCTTGCTCAGTGCAATGAGAGTGTGCTTCAAGGCAAAGAACCTTGCAACTGCTGCGAACTTTGCAAGGCGGTTATTGGAGACCAACCCAACCATTGAGAACCAGGCAAAGACAGCTAGACAAGTACTTCAGGCTGCTGAGAGGAATATGACTGATGCTAGTCAGATTAATTATGATTTTAGGAACCCATTTGTGATTTGTGGGGCAACTTACGTGCCAATTTATCGAGGACAAAAGGATGTCTCTTGCCCGTACTGTAATTCGCGGTTTGTGCCATTCCAAGAGGGTAAGCTTTGTACCGTTTGTGATCTTGCAGTAGTTGGTGCAGATGCCTCTGGGTTGCTATGTTCTCCTTCTCAGATTCGATGAGCGTAAGCCCTGGATTAGGTGAGATTTTCATTCTTTTTCCTGTTCATCCTTTTGGCAGCTGAAGATGTTTACTGTTTGGATATACATGCTGGTACAAGGTAATACTGTAGAAGAAGAGGTAAGTTTGAAGTGAATTGTTTTAAGTTTCCTTTTTGCTCTTTTTATTTAGTTGATTAGTAATAAAAATTTCCAGAATTTTGTTTTAGGCTATTCTTGGTCGTAGGAAAGAATAGTCAAGGCCTTAGTTAATTTAGATGGACAGTTTACTTGTCAAAAATTTGCTAATATTTGTGTGGGTTGTGAAAGTGATGTAGTGCCAGTTTGAATAATGTTATTCATATGTTTAGATTATGTTACCATTGTCTTCCTTATTCTGTTGTAATATTGATGGGTAAATCAATTTTGATTTAAATGTGGAAACTATAAACAATTTACAAAGTACTTTTTTAATAGTAAACATGGTGATAATTCTATCTCGAAATGGTTTGCGCGTTCTTAACTGTTGACGTTTCTTGGTGGTTTAGTAACATGGTATGATGCGGATTGATGTTATATAGTTGGTAGTTGATTTCTTTATTTATTATCCTTTGATAGTTGTATACATAATTAGAGTAAATAAATTTAACGAAGTGGAAGGTTTGTTTAAGTGAACTTATGGTTCTGTATGGACATTGGGATGTTTAAGAAAAAGACGAGAATTGAAGACCATGCCAAATAGCTAGCTAGCAAGAGGGGAGTAGCTGGCATGAAAACCCAACCAAGAAATACCTAGACCTACACATTATAATGTAGAGCACCATGGGCATTCATTCACCTATGCCTTTTGATTGGCAATAAATAGCCAATAGAGATAATAAGAAGCCACTTACTCTTTCTGTCTTGGTGCTCTTGGATGAATACATTTTTGCTTTGCACCTTGTTTCAAAATTCAATAGCTCAGGTAAATTCTTCACCAAATAATTACCTACCTACCTACCTACCTTGTTTAAAAATTCACGTCTGCTAACCTGCCTAACTACAGATTGCTTCAAGTCATCTCTTTACAATTTCCTTTATAATTACGATGTTTTTTTAAATGTCAATTCGTCGACTTAATAAAAATAAGGAAAATACTATTTTCAAATGAAAAATAAGAAAAAGAAAAGAATCCAATTTTTTTTAAAAGATAAAATAAGTTTTATTATTTCAAAATGAAGGTGTATCAATAATATCTAAATAAAAAAGTATTTTTTAGCATTATTTTTCAGCTCTTTAAGGTCTCCATCTAATATTGTGTATTCTAATTAACAATATGATAAATTTTCAACCAAATTTATAATTTAATAGCATGATATCTTTACTTTTTGGAATCACAACAAAACTTTTAATAATAATATCATATTTAGATTTAGACATGTGAAGAAAACTTCTCAAAATATAATAAAATATGTATAATGTCACTTCAAATGGAATTTAGTTAAAAAATTATCGTATTAGAACTAACTCTACGTGGACAAAAATAAATTAAAAAAATTATTTTTCAATAAAATGCATATGCCCCAAAAAGTCGAAAATGACATCAATTAAATAAATGTGGCAATGTTCTATTGGAATGTCTGTAAACTAAAAAAGAGAGGTTATGTATCATATATTTAAAATATATCTCAAATGAAATGGTAAAATATCGTGGACAAGAAGATCTAACACCCAAACCCATATTAAATTAAAATGATTATATCAGTTAAAATTATTATAAATTTATAATATATATAATAGTTCATATAAATTAACAGGTGAAGACTATTAAGTGTGGCCACATCACCATCTATGAGCATCTCATAACCATCAACCTCAAAAGATGGGGTGGAGTCAAATTATTTTCAACTATTAATAGAAAAATAATATATATCTATCACATTATAAAATAAATACGCTTTTAATGCTTTTATTATTAAATAAAATTTTGATAAATTTTAATAAATTTTAAAAGTTTTTAAATATTTTGATGTATTTATCTACAACTTTTAATAATTTATAAAATTTAGCTATATTCAATTAAAAAATTTAAAAATCTATATAAATTTAGGTGTATTCAATTATTATTTCTTAAAAATTTATTAGAAAATTTAAAATATTAATGATTTTTAAAAATTATGATTTTAAATATTTTTATGTATGAATAAAGTATACTGCAAATACCATATATATTTTTGAAGATTTTTTTTAACTCTTCCAATTTTTATTTTATTTTTTCTTTGTCTTTTCTTTATTTTCAATCTTTTTTATATTTACTGGCTCAATTACCAACCCAATTGGGATTTTTAAAAATAATATCACATAAAATTATCAAAAAAACCAAATATTCGTAAAATATAAATGAATTTATAATTAACTAAAAATTTTTATTTTATTAATTCTCATTTACAAACTTTAAAAGAATAATTTTCTTTTAATAACTATTAATAATTAATGATCTCATAATAATAACTTTTACAAAGTAGATTACATGTTATTTTTCAATTAATACAAGTATAATTTTAAATATTTTCACGTCTTAAATAAAAATAAAATTTTTATTAAATTTTAAAATAAATTATAATTATAAAAGTTTCATTGATAAATTACAAATAATTAAGAGTTTAGTAAAAAAAACATGGTTATGATAAAAAACTTAAAATATATTAATTTTATAGAAGTCCTAAAAGTCTAAAAATTTATAAAAAAAGTCTTATAAGTATGTTCAAATTTATAGGAAGTTTTTAAAAATTTATTAAAATACAGTTAATATCTTTAAAAGTTTATTAAAATTTATAAAATTTAAAATCTATCGAAATATTTTTAAATCTTAATTGAGTACAAGGTCTTAATCCCTATTATTAAAAGTTGAATGTTTACGTGGACTTGCTAGAAATCAGTGGGATACCTTAAGTAAAAAGTGTCTAAACTCCGACCTGTTCCAGCCCACAAAATATCTGGCGGGAAAATGATATATTGTTCCCGCCATATTCGACTCATCATCCACAGATCATAAAGAGAACATTTTCCTTCCACAGAAACCTCCAAACCCTATTCAGCTCTTAGTATCTCAAATTTCAAATTCTCCCTCTCTGACATCAACGCCGCCGGTGAAGAATCATCCATTGTTGCAGTTCCCTAAGCTCCCTTTTCGGCATTGACCAAGTCTATAGTCTCCACAGTCCACTCTTTTGCTGTTCGCCGTTCTCCATCACTCCATTTCCTTTTTTTTTAATATGTAAGTGATTATTAAATTTTGGTTATCAGTTAGTTGTTTTATATAAATTTTTTCGTCCTGATTTTTAAGTTAGGTTTACTTTTATTGCAAGCGATAGAAAACTCTTTCAGTTTCATTTACATTAGGGTTCCATTTGGGACATCGTCTTATGGTTTTCGATCGCCTGCTTGATTAGATTTAGGAATAGGAAATGTATGTAACTAGGCTCTGTCATATCACGAAGGTTTTGATTTAATGGTTTCGCTTTTATTCTTCATATTTAGATTTTCTGACCTTGTATGATATTATGATACTAGCTAGTTTAATGATCTATGTGATACTTTTTTAACCTTTCAATTCACGTGTAGTTTTTTTTCCCATGGATTTATTGAATGCTTGCAATAATACTTCATGAATTGCGGCATAGGAACTCCCACACTTTGGAGTCGCCCCTGGCTGCTGCCACCCCTCAGTCTACGGACGAAGCACCAATGTCGTCTGAAGGTGGTGAGGGCTTTGACATGGATGAGGACCGCCCTACATATGTCTGGGGTACCAACATAAGTGTAAATGATGTTAAAGCTGCCATCATTAGATTCCTTAAGAATTTTTGGGACCGCTCCTTTCAGTTCTCTGAGGGGGAGTATCATACAGAAGGGAAGTACATTCAGACCATCAAGAAAGTCCTTGAGTTCGAGGGTGATTCACTTGATGTTGATGCCCGTGATCTGTTTGATTATGATTCTGATTTGTATGCCAAGATAATTAGATACCCACTTGAGGTTCTTGCAATTTTTGACATTGTGTTGATGGAAATGGTGCCCATTATTAACCCCTTATTTGAAAAGCACATTCAAACTCGAATATATAATCTTAGAAGCTCAACATCAATGAGAAATCTCAACCCATCTGGTTAGTTTATTATATGCTGTCTCCTTTTGATTTTGATTTTAAATTTTGATCTTTAAGGTTCACACCCAATTGCTCTGTATAACCGTGGTTTTTATTAGATATTGAGAGGATGGTGTCTTTGAAGGGAATGGTCATTCGATGTAGTTCAATAATACCAGAAATTAGAGAAGCAGTATTTAGATGCCTTGTATGTGGCTACTACTCTGAAGCTATTCCTGTTGATAAGGGTAATGCTAATGTATGCTTTTTTCTCAATTTCATTTTTCCTTCCAGATTCTTGTCCTTGGATAAATATAATTTGTATGTGCTGTTGGTTTTATCAGGACGAATAACAGAACCTAAGTTGTGTATTAAGGAAGAATGTCAAGCCAAGAACTCCATGACATTGGTCCACAACAGATGCAGGTGAAAATGCCATTTTAATGCGGCCTGGTTAAGTTCATAGCCATGATGCACATTTAACCTTTTTAGACCTCTTCTAAAATTTTATCCCAATCCCCTCTATCCGGTCAGGACTCAGGAAAAGTGGGGTCTGAGACAGGAAGATCTTTGTATTATCTTAATTATTAAGCATTCTAGTCAAAGCATTAGGGGGATTATTTACCTAAAAAATGTGGTGACATTTTACATGGAGATTTTTCATCTATTTGGAGAGAGAATTGTTGGTTTCTAATTGCTACAGTATGATGATTAATTTGTCATACTTTCCAAACCAGGTTCACTGACAAGCAGATTGTGAGGCTCCAGGAGATGCCTGATGAGATCCCTGAAGGAGGCACACCACATACAGTGAGCCTGTTGGTGCATGACAAACTGGTCGATGCTGCAAAACCAGGTGACAGAGTTGAGGTAAAGATGCCATGAGAACTCAACACACCACAATAAAGATAAGGATTTTTATTTACCTGATTTACGTCTGTTTATTCCTTACTAGATCACTGGAATTTATAGAGCTATGAGTGTCAGGGTTGGACCCACACAGAGGACTGTAAAATCCTTATTCAAAGTATGTGTTCTATCGTTTTCTTTTCTAAATATGTATTTTTGTGGGATGGCCTGATTAAAACTCATATCTTTTGATTGCAGACTTACATTGATTGTTTGCATATAAAGAAGACTGACAAGTCAAGAATGGTGGTAGAGGATCAAATTGAATTTGATAATCGCTCAGTTGGAAATTCGGAAGATGTCATTTTTGATGAGAAGAAGGTATGCGAGTTTTTCTTTCCTCTTATCGTGTTGAGATTTACTTATATTGTCTAATTGATCATGGCCTTCCTGAATTGTAGGTGGAAGAGTTGAAAGAGCTCTCAAAACAGCCTGATATATATGACCGGCTAACTAGGTCTTTGGCTCCAAACATCTGGGAGCTGGATGATGTAAAGAAAGGTCTTCTTTGCCAGGTCCTTTTACTTTTTCTTTAACAGATGTTTTATTTACTATTTTAGGAAAAATAGCTTGTCTTCTTTTTCTGTGTCAATTTTAAATATATGAATCCTCAAATACAGCTGTTTGGTGGGAATCCTTTGAAGTTGCCATCAGGTGCTAGCTTCCGTGGTGATATTAACATTCTTCTTGTTGGTGATCCTGGAACAAGCAAGTCCCAGCTACTCCAGTATATACACAAGTTATCCCCTCGTGGTATATACACCAGTGGAAGAGGGAGTTCTGCTGTTGGTTTGACTGCCTATGTCAGCAAAGATCCTGAAACGGGTGAAACAGTATAATATCATCTCTGTCTCTGCTTGATGCTTTTGATTCTTTGACCATGTCTTAGAAGCATGTGCTACTAACTAAAATATTTGCTTTAATGACATACTTTCTAGGTTTTGGAGAGTGGAGCCTTGGTTTTAAGTGACAGAGGCATTTGCTGCATTGATGAATTTGACAAAATGTCTGAAAATGCAAGGAGCATGCTTCATGAGGTTAGATATACTCATTGATTGCTCTCCAACACTTTGTTGTTACACATGGAGTTTAATGAGATTAGTTGTGATAAATGGTATATCTAACTGTGGCATAGAAAGTGGCTTTACTAGGATCTTAGGCTAAGCCATCAATTATAAATAAGTTTGCAATCTAATGGAAGAAACTGTAATGCTGTTTAACTGTGGCTCGGGGTGCAAACATTTTTGTCTGTATCTTGTGATGGGTCTGTTGATGAGTATACATTTACAACTACATTTCCCTAGGTGATGGAGCAACAAACTGTTTCAATTGCAAAGGCAGGCATTATTGCTTCGCTTAATGCTAGGACTTCTGTATTAGCTTGTGCAAATCCAAGTGGTTCACGTTACAATCCTCGCTTATCCGTGATAGACAACATACACCTTCCTCCTACGTTATTGTCCAGGTATGAAGATGTTATTCATTTGTCATGCACAGGTGGAACATGCCCATTTGTACAATGTTTATGATCCTTTAATTTCATTTTTTGTGTGAATTACTGTTCATCAGTGGCATCAGCTTTATTTGCCTCTTTTTTTTGTCAAATGAGAGATAATTTCATTAAAACATTGCACCAAAAAACATTACAAAGATTGAAAACAACACACTACCCTTGTTTTTGGACCAAAAACTAGAAACTAAACACTTGGCAATCTCTTTCATGAAGATTGTCCTCCTAGTCAAGACCTAATTCCCTTTATTAGAACACCTAACCAATATTTGATAACCAAAATATCATCATTCTTTTAGTTATTCATGTGTCTACATGATAATAGTAATTTTGACAAAAAATCAAGGGTCACCCATCTATCATCATACCATTCTAAGGAAAAAAATCACCATTCCAACAACCACAATATAATACAGAAAAAAAACGAAAAAAGAAACAAAAACGAACTAAAAAACAAGTGAAAGAATTATTGGGGTGATGCAGTCCCCACAAACTCTAATCATCATCCTCATCAGAATCGTTTTCATTATTTTCATCCATAGCATCAACCACCAAAACACTAAATACAAAGCAAGTCCATTAGAAAACTCTATAGAGCAAGCAAGACCACTAGAAAGTTCAAGGGGGATAGTTCACCTGTAAAGAGACTCAAAGGAAGCTTGCAAGATCTGTAATGGTGAGATCTATGTGGATTGGCAGTGGGATCTAGGGCAGGGCTTGTGGTGGGACATGCGGCAGTGGTAGAATTTGCAAGTGAGGGCCGACATAATGGTGGATGGGTGGTCAGAGCGAGTGGGAAGGATGGTGGTCGGAGAGGTGGAGAGGTTGGTTGAGGATGTGGGTGGCAACTGGTATAAAAAAAGAGCCAGATCTGATGAGCTATTTTCTTAACTCTATGCTTTTCTATTTAAAAAGACACCTTTCTTGGCTTTAGCAAAAATGGATTGATTGGAGATGAGGGAAGCGCCGTGATTATGAAGAGAGGGTTTAAAGATGATACTTTATTTGCCTAAATTGAATAAGATGGTTTTCTGCATTAAACCATGGGTAGTGGGCTGGGGATTGTTTAATAAATTTGCATATTTTACAAATGAGTATTATTTCATCAGAAGAATTATGGATGTTTTATTAGCAGAAGTCACTAACAGCACATACTGTTTACACATTCTCAGGTTTGATCTGATTTACTTAATTCTCGACAAGGCTGATGAACAGACAGACAGGCGTCTTGCAAAGCATATTGTCTCATTGCACTTTGAGAATCCTGAGGTCTAGCAAAATATTTGCAGCGTATCTCCTTTACAGGACTAAAGTTTCATAATTCTTCTCATTCATCTTTTGGGTTCTTATCTATCTCAGAGCATAGAGCAAGAATGCTTGGACCTTCCTACGTTGATTGCTTATGTGAGCTATGCACGAAGGCATATTCATCCGGAATTATCTGATGAAGCTGCTGAAGATTTAACCCGAGGGTATGTTGATTTGAGAAGAAGAGGGAATTTCCCAGGCAGTAGTAAAAAGGTGGGAAGTTTCTTTCTATTTTGTACAAGCATTGCTTGCTTTCAGTTTTCAGAAGAAATTATAAGATTATCCCTTCCTCTTCAAATCATAATTCATTGTTTTACTATTGATCGAGACCTGAACCACTTTTCTTTCTTTCTCCATGTTTTTCTCCATATATGAAAACTGGAATTCTCTGCCTTTTTATTAATATTTTATTGTTTTTGTATCGTACTACCATAAAGACTGATTGCAAAGTTTAATGAAATTAAATGTGTATGTACCTGATACTTTCTGGTATTGATGTGTGGGTCCAGACTTATTTTTAATTTTTTTTAAATGTTTAGTTAGTTTTCTAAGCTTGGATAATGTTTAACAGGTGATAACAGCAACACCTAGGCAGATTGAGAGTTTGATACGACTTAGCGAAGCCCTGGCCAGGATGCGATTTTCAGAAAGGGTCAGTAGAAAAGCTTGGCTTGGGAGGTAAAAAACTATGGTTGATTAATTGAGGAAGACTAAAACTATACTCTCTGATAATTACAGGTTGAGAAACCAGATGTAGTGGAGGCATTTCGGCTTCTGGAAGTTGCAATGCAACAGTCAGCCACAGATCACACCACAGGTATCTTTGAAACATCATTAGTTTTGTTTTTTACTTACCCGATATACTTGACCTAAAAATGAACCAGATCTAATGCATTAGTATGAATCCTGAATTTAAGGAACCATTGACATGGATCTTATCACTACTGGTGTTTCGGCAAGTGAAAGGATGAGACGTGAGAATATGCTATCAGCAGCCCGAAACATAATTATGGAGAAAATGCAACTAGGAGTCTCAATGCACTTGTTAGAGGTATCATTAAACTGTAAGGTAATTTATTTTAGAATTTATGTAGAATTAACATATCATTATGAACTTTTTTTTATTGTAGTTATTAGAGGAGCTGAAGAAACAGAACTCTGGCGCTGAATATCACCTTAATGATGTCAGTATTTCTCTCTACTCATTAACAATTTGCACAGTATGAATGAACATGCTGATGATTAATCTTGATATTCTAATTTCAGCTAAGGAATGCAGTTGCTAGTCTTGCAAGTGAGGGATTTGTAGCTCTTCATGGAGACACTGTTAAAAGAATGTAACAAGAGTACTGCCGTAAAGTAGAGTAGTAGATCATTTGCCCTGCCAAGGTCTTTTTAGCGAAGCTGTTTGGTGAAATTGTTCAACCAGATGTATTGTAGTATTATCCAAAGGTCTCATCTGCTTAATCATTGTTATGTATTTTAAATTCTTAGCTATAAGGAAATACATGTGACGGGTACTTTAAAATTTAGAGTTGCAGGTGGCTTCTCAATGCTTTTAATAATAATATTTAATGGAAGAGCTTGCCATCAAGTATTTTCTCACAATTTGAAGAAATCTTCTAGTTTAAATCCTTGGCTACTTTATACACGAGTTCCTTTTTCTGCATACTTTTATTTACATGGAGATTCAATTCTACATCATTTTATTGCACGCTTTGAAATATATGTTATTTGTACTGATATGAATATTTTTCCATATGATGCTAAAAGGAAGGTGTGACAAATGGTAACATTTTGTCACGTTTTGCTCAAATGTTCTTAAAAATCCAAAATAAATAGTGTTTGTTTGAAGGATTAGGCTTTTTTACATGATAAGGTTCTAGAGTGTTTTAGAGATGTCTAGAAATTGGACGGACTCAACTTAAGTTTTGAGAAGGTTCTAGAGTGTTTTAGAGATGTCTAGAAATTGGACGGACTCAATTTAAGTTTTGAAGATCCTAGAATATTTTAGAGCACGTTTGAGAGTGCTAGAATTGCTGCAGTCCTATTACAGCCATCTAGTATGAGTTTCCTAGTCCTGCATCTCCTACTGCACCTGATGGTCATCAATCTGCTCTCAAGTACTACACTCGTCGGCCTAAAACCAAAGCTGCTCTTTCAGCTGATTTACCATCATCTTCTCCTCAGCCGAGTCTTCCTCCTGATCAGGAAGCTCCTATTGATTTATGAAGAGGAGTACGTTCTTGTACTACTATTAAGGAAAATCATAAATATTTTTCTAAATCCAAAATAAATAGTATTTGTTTAAAGGATTAGGCTTTTTTACATGATAAGGTTCTAGAGTGTTTTAGAGATGTCTAGAAATTGGACTGACTCAACTTAAGTTTTGAGAAGGTTTTAGAGTGTTTTAGAAATGTCTAGAAATTGGACGGACTCAATTTAAGTTTTGAAGATCCTAGAATATTTTAGAGCACGTTGGAGAGTGCTAGAATGGGTTAAAATATTCTAAAGCATGTCGGATGGTTCATGAAGGAGGTAGAAGTTGTTGAAAGCTTACGGAACATCTCGAAACTTGCATGAAGGAGCTAGACAAATCTAAAAGACTCTAGAGTTGGTTAGAAGGTCCTAGAACCTTGTGGCATATTGTATATAAACCTAGAACACTCTTGTACATTCTAGGCTTAGAATGATTTAGAAAGTTGTGGCATAATTTTAAGTTTGAAGCCACACTATAAATAGATCCATTGGTTTCTATTTGTATTCAACTTGGGAATTCTTAGCATCTTGTAACATAAACTCTCTTTAGAGCAATACAAATCATTCTTTACAAATTTTCTTTCTAATCTCTTTGGAGAATTTGTTCGGGGAAAGACAGGCTTAGTGTAACAGATTGTGCTAAGTGTCGCATGATCTCTACTTGAAAATTTAAGGTCGTGACAGTTGGTATTAGAGCTTTCGGTTAAAGCATTTCTACTTTTGGCATAATGAAGAACATTGCTCCATCTATACCAAGCGTTGATGTTTCACCTATTAAACGTGGGCGTAAGGAAACTCAGAAACCATCAAAGGAATCTCGAGCCAAGTCGAAAGACATGTTTTTTAGCTTAGAAGCATGTGTTGGGAGTGTGTAGGACAACTTAGGGGAGTTGTTCGATCGAGTGGACAACTTGGAGGAGCGTTGCAATGGCTTTGAGGCGGAGGATGTAGAGATCCATGCATCGGTCAAGATGTCCCTTAACGAGCTAGACGGTGGGTTAAGGTAAAAGATTGAAGGGTTGAAGGTTAAACTTGCCAAGGTACGAGATCTAGTCCAAAGAGAAGTTGTTAATATGTTGCATAGAGTTGAGGATATGTGTGGTGATCTAGCTCTATGTAAGCGAGCTATGGCCGCGTGAACTAGCACAGTCATCGTCATTGAGGCTAAGAGAGTGGATGTTCCCAAGCTTAAGACCTTTAATGGTGTTAGGAATGCGAGGAAAGTTGAGAACTTCCTATGGGGACTGGAACAATATTTCGAGGTTATTGGCATAACGGACCATGCCAGTAAGATTCGAACTGTTGCCATGTATTTGTTCGACACTGCTATGTCGTGGTGGAGACGGAGGCATGGTGATGTGCAACAAGGGGTTTGTACAATTGAAACCTTTGAAGATTTCAAAAGAGAGTTCAAAATGCAGTTCTTCCTTGGAAATGTTGAAGAGGAGGCAAGAGGTCGATTGCGACAATTGAAACAAACAAGTAGCGTAAGAGATTATGTGAAGGAGTTCACAACCTTATTGCTTGAAGTTCTTGACACATCAGACAAGGATGCCCTATTCTTGTTTATGGATGGTCTCCAATCATGGGCTAATCTTGAGCTTAAGTGACGTGGTGTCCAAAACTTATCTTCGATCATTGCGATTGCGGAAAGCTTTATTGACTACTCCACAAACAAGGAGTGCTCAAAAGCCACAGATAAAAAGTTTGGTGGAGGAAAGAGTAGTGGAGGCCATGCTAAAAGCCAAGGACTTAAAAATCATAAAGATAGCTCCTCATTCAAACCACGAGACAAGGAGAAGGAAAAAGAGGATCGCAGTACCTCGAAGCCTCGTGTGACGTGCTTCATTTGCGACAGACCGCATTAGGCACGTGAATGTTCGAAAAGGAAGGCCTTGAGTGCCTTAGTTGCTTCCATTCATGACCAGGATGGAGGCGAGTCAGATGAAGGTGCAAAGATGGGGTTTTTGCGCCTACTTAGTGCATTGTAGAGCACCTCAAAGACCCCTAAAGGCTTGATGTATGTAGATGAAGCCATCAACGGGAAGGTCGCCAAGGCTTTGGTCGACATAGGTGCATCCCACAACTTTGTTTCAGTGGAGGAAGCAAATCGACTCGGCCTTAAGGTAGTCCATGGAGGGGAATCTCTAAAAGTAGTTAACTCAGCAGCATTACCATTGCATGGAGTTGCTCGTGGAGTTAAGGTCAGTCTCAGTGTTTGGACTGGCCAAGTGGACTTATCAGTGGCGCCCATGGATGACTTCTCAGTTGTATTTGGCATGGAGTTCTTGGACCAGGTTAGAGCTTTCTTGGTGTTATGCTCAAACTTTATGTGCATCATGGATGGTTCGAAGGCGTGTGTGGTATCGACAGAAAGGACCACCAGACCTACTATCCAAGCTCTTTTAGCGCTTCAATTCAAGAAGGGATTGAAGAGGGACGAAAAGAGTTACTTGGCCATCTTAAAGGAGTACGATGATGAAGAGGCGTCACTAAAGCCAAGCTTGCCAACGAAAGTGCAAGTTGTCTTAGATAAGTTATAGGATGTGATGCCTGAGGCATTGCCAAAGCGGTTACCTCCAAGGAGGGAGGTAGACCATGAAATAGAGTTGGAACTCGGCACCAGGCCACCAGCAATGAGCCCCTATCGAATGGCGAACTCAGAGTTGGTAGAATTGTGGAAGTAACTCGATGAATTGCTGGATGTTGGCTTCATAAGGTCCTCAAAAGCCCCATTTGGTGCCCTGATGCTCTTTCAAAAGAAGGATGGCTCGCTACGGATGTGCATTGACTATCGAGCTCTAAACAAGATAACGGTAAAGAACAAGTATCCTATCTCTCTCATTGCTTACTTGTTCGATCAATTGGGAAACACGAGATACTTTATAAAATTGGACTTGCGATCGGGATATTACCAGGTACGCATAGCCAAAGAGGATGAGCCCAAGACCACATGTGTGATCAGGTACGGTGCCTACGAGTTCTTTGTCATGCCATTTGGTCTCACTAATGCACCAGTCACCTTCTGCACTCTCATGAACAAGATTTTCCATCCCTATCTCGATCGGTTCGTGGTAGTATATCTCGATGACATTGTGATATATAGTCGGACTTTGGAAGAACATCTAGAGCATTTGAGGAAGGTGTTCGAGATCTTGAGGGAAAATGAGCTATATGTCAAGAAGGAGAAATGTTTCTTTGCCCACGATGAGGTGATGTTCTTAGGGCATATGATAAAGGATGGAAAATTGATGATGGATGGAGCCAAGGTGAAATCCATCCAAGAATGGGAACCTCCTGCCATGGTTCCCGAGTTGAGATCTTTCCTTGGACTAGTGAACTATTACCGAAGGTTTATCAAGTCCTACTTAGCGAGAGCAGCCCCGTTCACTAACCTTCTCAAAAAGAACAAGGCTTGGGAATGGACAAGTGAATGCCATGCCTCATTCGAAGACTTGAAGAAAGTCGTTAGTGAAGAACCGGTGCTTTGCCTACCAGACCCTTCCAAGATGTACGAGTTACACACGGATGCTTCAGACTTTGCCATTGGTGGGGTATTGGTGCAGGAAGGGCGTCCGATAGCTTACGAAAGCTGCAAACTTAATGACACTGAACACCGCTACACTGTGCAAGAAAAGAAAATGATAGCTATCATTCATTGTCTAAGAGTGTGACGACACTACTTATTGGGTTCTCATTTTATTATCATGACGGACAATGTTGTAACAAGCTACTTCCAGACTCAAAAGAAGTTGAGTCCCAAGCAAGCTCGGTGGCAAGATTTCTTGGCAGAGTTTGACTACAGGTTGGAATACAAGCCCAGTAAGGCCAATGTTGTGGCTGATGTGTTGAGCCGAAAGGCGGAGCTAGCAGCCTTGAGTAGGCCAAGTAGCCCTTTGTTGGAAAGGATCAAAGAAGGGTTGGAACATGATGCCCTTGCTTAAAACCTTCTTGCCCTCATCAAGGAAGGAAAGACTAGGCGATTTTGGCTGAGTGATTGACTATTCTATGCCAAGTAGAATCACATCTTTGTGCCGAAGTGGGGGAACTTAAGGAAAGAGCTTATCAAGGAGTGCCATGATTCATTATGGGTTGGACACCCAAGAATGAGGCACACCTTTGCTTTGATCAAATCAATCTACTATTGGCCTCAATTACGAGATGACGTTGAAGCTTATGTGAAGACTTGTCTTGTATGCCAACAGGACAAGATAGAGCAGCATGCACCTGGAAGATTGCTAGAACCGCTCCCTATTCCAGAGAGACCACGGGAAAGTGTCTCAATGGATTTCATTACTTGCTTGCCAAAATCATAGGGTTTTGGCAGCATCATTGTCATCATCGATCGCTTCAGCAAATACACGACATTCATACCTGCCTTAACGGACTGCACGGTAGATGAGACGACACGATTGTTCCTCAAGAATGTTGTAAAGCATTCGGGAATTCCATCCAATATCGTGAGTGATCGAGACCCACGATTTATTGGAAAGTTTTGGACGGAATTGTTCAAGCTGTTGGGATCAGACTTGAACTTCTCTACAAGTTTTCATCCCCAAAGCGATGGACAGACGAAACGTGCCAACACATTGCTGGAGTTGTATCTTAGGTACTTTTTTAGTGCTAATCAACGTGATTGGGCAAAGCTGTTGGATGTAGCCCAATTTTCATATAATCTGTAGAGGAGCGAGTCCATGACAAAGAGTCCCTTTGAGATCGTCATGGGACAGCAACCCATGACTCCTCATGCCTTGGCCACGAGCTATGAAAGAAAGAGCCCTGTTGCCTTCAAATTTGCCAAGGCATGGCATGAACAAGCTGAGTTGGCCCTAGTTTATTTGAACAAGGCGTCTAAAAAGATGAAAAAATGGGATGACAAGAAAAAGAGGATAGTGGAATTTCAAGAAGGTGATTTGGTCCTTGTCAAACTATTGCCCCAACAATTCAAGTCCTTGCGAAAGGTTCACAAGGGATTGGTGAGGAAGTATAAGGGACCATTTTCAGTCCTCAAGAAAGTTGTTAAGGTGTCATACAAGCTGTAACTTCTTTCAAAGCTTAAAATCTATCCAATCTTTCATGTAAGCATGTTAAAGCCTAATCATGAAGACAAGGAAGACATAAGTCGGGGAGAGTTAAATAGGGCACCTATCGTAGTGGTAACCTCTTTCGCAAAGAAGTGGACTTAATTTTGGCTGATCGCTTGATTCGACGTATGGGCGTACCAAGTTATCGGGAATACTTGGTCAAATGGAAGAACGCCCCGGATGTAGAGACAAGTTGGGAACCTGAGGATTCTTTGTGGCAATTCAAAGATGACATAGAGAGGTTCAAGCTTGAAGGCGCGACGAGGGCGTTGCGAACTTGAGTGGAGGAGGGTGTCACGTTCCGCTCAAATGTTCCTAAAAATCCAAAATAAATGGTGCTTGCCTAGAGGATCTAGGCTTTTCTACATGAGAAGGTTCTAGAGTAGCCTAGAGATGTTTAGAAAGACCTAGAGTTGGACGGACTCAACTCAAGCTTTGAAGACTTTAGAATGTTCTAGAGCACGCTGGAGAGTGCTAGAATGGGCTAGAATATTCTAGAGCATGCCGGATGGTTCATGAAGGATGTAGAAGCCGCTGAAAGCTTACGGAACATCTTGGAATTTGCATAAAGTAGCTAGACAAACCTAGAAGACTTTAGAGTTGGCTAGAAGGTCTTAGAACACTCTTGTACATTCTAGGCTTAGAATGGTCTAAAAAGTTGTGGCATAACCTTAAGCTTGAAGTTACATTATAAATAGACCCATTGGTCTCCATTTGTATTCAACTTGAGAATTCTTAGCATCTTGTAACATAAACTCTCTCTAGAGTAATACAAATCATTTTTTACAAATTCTTTTTCTAATCTCTTTGGAGAATTCGTTTGGAGAAAAGCATACTTAGTGCAACGGACCCTGACAATTTACTTGACTTGAAAATTTAAGGTAGTGATAATTTACTCTAAATCTTGTAATAATTCTATTCCAAAATTGGTTGGCTGGCAGCTGACTCTTTGGCATTGCTTAAATTAGTGCATCACTCGATCAATGTTATTCCATTTCAATCTTGTTCATTCATTTCCCCTAGTTTACGTTGCCATGGACACATTAACTCCCTGAATAAGAATTATTTATATTTCATTTTGCTGTCTACTGTTTTTTTTTCTTTTTCATTTTAAAAGGTACCAATTATTAGATAGAGAAAAAACAAACATTATCATAACCTCAATATCGATATTTTTAACTGTAGAGACTTCGTTATTTTTTTCCCCCTCTATAACTCTATTTGATCCATGGAATTGGATCTTCACTGTTAAAAGAAGTGCTAAGAAAATATTTGTATAACTGTTTTAAGTCATTTATTCCCTGATTATTAATGTTTTCTTAATATTTGTCTTCACATGTATTAATATATTATGATACAGTCTACGACTACAGTTACTGCCCTTCTGGTATAATAGGTCTATTTTGTTTTTATTTTTTAATTTATTTGAAAAACTACTTGTACAAATATCCTTTCCCTGGGGCATATTTAATAATTAAAAAACCTTAATATTTTAATAAGAGTACGTCAGTTAAAATTTTATCATTATATATATATATATATGATTGTATATAATTATTAAAAAATAGTAAAATAATAAAAGCTATGATAAAATTGAATATTTTTAAAGTGATGTCAAATTAAAATAGGTAATAATATTATCATAATAATTTTGTTATTGTTACAATAAAAGTGTATGAAATGTGTATTTTATTATTAGTATTATACTTGAATGTTGTTTATATTTAATAAAATTATCATTAATTAATTATTTTTGTAACAATAATAATTTAATATAAATATCTTTTAAAATAAAAATAAATTAATATGGACTATTAAAATAAATGTCCAAAAGGTACCGATTAGAGTATGGTGTAGATGTATTTGTCCAGTAAATATAACTTTAAAGTTGAGAAATTGAATCCTATGTAAAACATGGGTGTATATTATTTTTAAGTGAAATTAAAAAAAAATGTTATATATATATACTTTTTTAAGTCGCAAGATAGAATACTATTAAAAATATACGTGTATATATTTTTTAAGTAAAAGAAAATAAAAAATTCAGATGTTACCTAAACTAATCCAAAACAATATAACATAATATTAGCAAAAACACAAAACAAACGTAATACAAGAGTAATATATGCCTCCGCCTTTTCGTAAAACAAGTTCAGTGAGTTTTCCGTGTTTTTCAAAAAAAAATAATAATAATAATAATAATAAAATAAAAATATGTATTAAATGTTTTTTTGAAGTTCATACAATTTTTAAAATTATTTAAAAATTATAGTCAAATATTTTAATATTTTAAATTAATTTTTAGTTTTTAAATAAAAAAATAATCTTTAAATTATTTAGCCAAATAAGTCCTAAAATTTCCCTTTTTTTAATGATCCAGAAGTACAGACTAGTTGATAATTGTTAACATAATAATAAATAAATAAATAAATAATAAGAGTTTAGACATCTGAATCGACCCAAAAACTGAGCTTTATATAGATTAAGTTCAAGTTCAGTCCAAGACGAAAGATGAAACACTTTAGACATCCTACCCGTGAGACAAATTAAATCAAACTCATATAGCCTCAACTCCTATCAAGATCGAGCTCGATGTCAACTCGAGCTTAGAAAGATCAAGCTCGATGTCAACTCGAGCTTAGAAAGATCAAGCTCGATAGAAGCCTAAGCCTCAGTCATAACACAATCTCGTGAAAAGCACGGTTAAACCTAACCTGGATCCCTGACACATTATACCTTAAGTTAAATCATGCCTTCTTGACATGTATTTATATTTACACATTGTTTATCTGACACATGTACCATTTATGTGTTATAAATAAGTGGATCACTTATGAGGATCTATACATTCAACCTTTTGTATTAATCTATCTAATCTTACTCTAGATAAGCCTTACAATCTCAACAATTTGGCACCCACCGTGGGGCTTAGATTCTCAAGTCAATCACAAGTTTCTGACCCCGTATCTCGTAGACTCACCTCGCCCCTAGAGAGAAATTAGGAACTAGTAACTCATAAATTGACAATCATGGCAATAACTTGGTCCGAAAGACAATCAGATTCGATTGATGCCGAAACAATGACAAATCAAGGAAACACACCATAGGCTACCAATGGGGAGGGGGTAGAAGGTAATGCCCTCTATTAGGAGTTATCTCGATAATTCCTCGAGTTATCTCGATAATTCCTCGAGTTATCTCGACAAAAGGACCTCAGAAAATCCTACCGCCGAACCAACCACAGGGAAAATAAGGGGATGCGGTCTGTCCGAGCCCCGTCATATCAAGCAGGAAGTTGAAAGACATCTGTTTTCCAGCTCGATTCGCCCCGATGAAGAGCAATGGCTCCAAGAAAAGAGAAGTTGGGAAACACGACTATAAGCTCTAGAAAATAACAACAAAAGATAGGATGAGGCCCTGAAAGTAGCAAAGAGAGAGGAAAAGGGAAAAACCCCTTTCAAAGTGGACAGAGATTGCGAACAATTATACATCTCACCATTTGCATATACAATCGAAAATGATGAACCCCTACCCAAGTTCAATGCTCCTAAATGCTCGGGCTATTTTGGGACAAAAAATCCAGTAACAAATGTCTAACATTTCAAAACAGCCATGCCGCCCATGAGCCTCATCCAGGCAAAAAGAGATGCAATGATGTGCAAACTATTCGTTGCCACTCTATGTGAGGGCACACAAAAGTGGTTTAACAACCTACCTCCCCGATCCATATCCTCATTCCCACAGTTCGCCAAGCTATTCATCACTAACTATGCCTACAATAAACCCTTGAGAAAAGAATCGCACCACCTCTTTTCAATTATACAAGGGGAAAAGGAGCCCATCGAAGAGTATATGAAGTGATTCAGAGAAGAAAAATTAGAAATCACTGATTGCCCTAGCTCTATCGCTATAGAGGCTTTCAGGCGAGGCTTGCTAAAAAATTCTGCCCTATTCATGGAACTAACTAAATCAGTGCCACGTACCTTGAAGGAAGCTTATAGTGGGGCCAGGAAGTTCGTCAACTTAGAAAGAGAGCTTAGCCTGGCCAAGGACCGTCGAACATGGGTAGAGATGGTCCTGACCCCAAGCAGAGAAAAAAAGAGGACAAGCCCAGATCAAACACACCAAAACTACAAAAACAAGCGATTTGTTGACTTGGTGAACAAACACTACCCGGTCAACAGAAACTAGGCAGTGAATAAAAATTGGCCAAGAAACAGGAAAACATAGGGAAGAGTAGAATCTTCATTCAAGGGTCATCCTTTAAAAAGGGATTTAACTGAGGTAATAAAAATAATGGAGTGGGAGCCCGAGACCAGATGGCCACCCAGAATGAATACTCCAAACATAGACATGTCCAAGTGGTGCACCTTTCATAAAGATGTGGGCCACGATACAAGAGACTGTAGAAACCTAAAAAGAGAGTTGGAAACATTACTAGCAAGAGGATATTTCAAGGACCTTGTCGCAGAGAATGAAGATAGAAGAGTCTACCAAGGTGAGCAAGGAATATCCCGACCAACATACTCGTTAAACAGTGACAAACGACCTCATAATGAGCTCGGCGTTAAAACCATACACACCATACATGGAGGACCAAGGGTCAACGGGATTTCCAACAATGCCCGCAAAAGATTTGCAAGGGAGATGCACAACGCACCCACATATACATGTTGGATAGAACGAGACTCCCTATGAGAATAAATTTCACGGAGAGGGATGAAACTGCATCCCATCACGAGGACCCACTGGTGATTACCCTAATGATCGGGTCTTGTGACGTCCGACGAATAATGATTGACATTGGGAGTTCAGTAGACCTCCTTTTTCAAACCACAGACAAGGCCCTAAGGCTTGGAGATGCGGACATTATCAAGGCCGAGCTTCCCTTCATAGGATTTAACAACACCACCTATGCAAAAGGAACGATGATCTTATCGGTCATGACAGAAGGGGTAATAATAATGACTAATTTTGTCATCATTGACGCCCCGACTCACTACAATGCAATCCTAGGAAGACCCTGGATACCCAAGATGAGAGCAGTTCCATCTACCTTTCACCGGGTGGTAAAATTCCCTACACCTAAAGGCCCTGAAGAGGTAAGTGGAGATCAGTAAAACACTAGAAGTTGTTATAATGCCACAATGAAAGGAACTGCCTCTAAATAGCAATCATCGAGAAGTTTCCTCCCAAAGAGACTAAGGAATAAAAGTATAGTAAGGTCAGTGTTTCTAAATAAATTAAAAGAATTCCCAATAGATACGGAGGGAAAGGGCCACCCCGTAAAAATAGGCGATGACCTAATAACAAAGCTCGAGGAGCAACTCTCATTATTTCTCAGAGCCAATGCAGATTTCTTCGTATGGACCCCTACGGACATATCAAGAATTGATTCACGAGTAATAACACATCGACTAAACATCGATACAAAGGCTATACCCGTTCAACAAAAGAAGAGAAAATTCCCTAGAGAAAAAAATGAGGCAATCAAATGTCATGTAGTAGCCCTCAAAGAGGTCAGAGTCATCAGGGAGGTCAAGTATCCCTTATGGCTCTCAAATGTGGTATCGTAAAAAAGGCCTATGGAGTGCCTCACATGTGCTTAGCCTTCACCGATCTAAACAAGGCCTGCCCTAAAGACTGCTTCCCTCTCCCAAGCATTGATCAATTGGTGGATGCCTCTTCTGAGTTCACGTTGATGAGTTTCTTAGACGTATACTCTAGGTATCATCAAATCAAAATGTATCCTGAAGATGAGGAGAAAACTTCTTTCATAACAGAAGAAGGAACATTTTGCTACATAAGAATGTCGTTCAGATTGAAAAACGTAGGTGTAACATACCAACGTCTCGTCAACAAAATGTTCCACAAACAGTTGGGTAGGAACATGGAAGCATACATTGATGACATGGTGGTTAAGTTAGTTTAACCCCTGAACCATATCAAAGACCTACAGGAGATATTTGAAGTGATACGAAGTTATGGCATGAAACTTAACCTTAATAATGCATTTTTGATGTGGCTGTAGGAAAATTCCTGGGCTACCTCATATCAACAAGAGGAATCGAGGCCAATCCAGAAAAAATACAGGCACTGGTAAGCATGCAACCGCCCAGTAGTCTCAGGGGTATACAACAGTTAAATGGAAGAATTGAGACGTTGGGCAAATTCATAGCTATATGCACAGACAAGTGTATGCATTTCTTCAAAATGCTAAGAAAGAACAATACTATCTTCTGAAATGAGGATTGTAGCATGACCTTTAAGGAAATCAAGAAATACCTCGGCAATTCCCCAGTCCTAGTCAACCCATTATCAAGAGAGGTTCTTTATCTATATCTGGTTGTAACACCCCAAACATATAACGTCGTGCTCATAACAGAAAGACATAAAATCTAGCACCTTATCTATTATGTCAGCCAAATTTTAACTGAGGCCTAAAGCAAATATCCCACCACTTACCTTTGCCCTCAAAATTACTGCAAGAAAGCTCAGGAACTACATGGTGACTCCCGGCTCGTGGTCAATCAGTTCTTGGGAACATTTGAGGCGCGAGATGTAAAGATGAAGAAGTACTTGGAAAGACTAAAACAAGAATGCGCAAAATTCTCAGTGTTCAAGATCGAGCAGATAGCTCGAAACGAGAACAATCACGCCGATGCCTTGGCCATCTTGGCGTCAATAAGAGAAACCAAATATGACCAGGTGGTATCAGTAATAGTGTTGGCAGAAGCATCTCTTGAAGAAACTGAAAAAAGGATGGGATGCGTGGACAATCCATCTATAACATGGTTCGTACCGATCTATAATTTCTTGGATAAATGGGGCCTACCCTAAAAATGCATAGCCACAAAGCAAATCAAAGTTAAAGTAGGCCGGTACATGATCGAGGTGGGAGAATTGTACTTCAAAACGCCTCTCGGCTCGAGTCTCTTATGCATAAATGCGAAGGGAGCTGAAAAAATAATATACGAAGCACACGAAGGAGATTGTGGCTTGCATTCTAGGGGTAGAAGATTATCCTAACGAATAATGAGATAAGGTTATTACTGGCCCACTATACTCGCTGATTACGTTAAATAAGCTCAGAAGTGTAACACATGCCAAAGATTTGGCCCCCTGACCCACACACTGCCTAATGATATGAGGGGAGTAGTAAGTCCCTAGCCTTTCTACAAGTAGGGATTGGACATAGGTGGACCTCTGCCCATAGGCACGGGCCAAAAAATATTTCTCCTTGTTACCACTGACTATTTTTCAAAATGGATAGAAACAGAAGCCCTATCCAGAATACGAGAAGAGAAGGTAATCAAGTTCATATGGAGGTCCATAGTTTATCGATTCAGCCTTTCCAAAGAGCTCGTTACTGATAACGGGAGCCAATTCACCAGTCGAAAGATCAAAGCATTCGCTCTCAAATACAATATCAAGATAGGCCACTCAACACCCTACTACTCCCAGGCCAATGGTCAGGCAGAGTCTTCCAACAAATTAATCATCAACCTTTTAAAGAAAAAAATGGAAAGAACCAAAGGGAAATGGGTAGAGGAGTTACCCGGCGCATTATGGGCCGTTAGAACAAGCCCCCAAGAGAGCACCAACGAAACCCCCTTCTCCATAGTATATGGAACCAAAACGGTAATACCTACTGAAGTTACAATCCCTACCCATAGATCGAGCATAATAGAGGAGCAAAACGATGTAAAAGGAGCTACCAAACTAACCTTAGCCGAAGAAAGAAGGGATGAAGCTTTAAGAAGGATGATCAAACAAAAAATAATAATAGTAAAATACTACAACAAAACTGTGCACTTCAAGACTTTTTCCCGAGGTGATTGGGTTCTCAAGAAGGTTTTCCCTAACAAAAGGGAATCGATGGTTGGTAAAATGGGTGGTAGTTGAGAGAGACCTTATCAAATAATTGAAATAACACCAGGAGTGGTCTACGTATTGAAAAGCATCGAAGACATTGAGGAAGGTGCAAGTTGGAATGCCAAACACTCCTAACCAACCTCGTGTCATTAGTAGGGGACTCATACCGACCCGATACGTAGAAAAAATACTCCTTCCAATTTTTTTGATTTTTAGGATGGGATACATACTTAACCGATATGTACACCCTTCTCGGGTCTGTGGGGTTCTGTTTAAGGACATATGCCTCATTGAACTCGGCCATCTCCAAATTCACCTCAAGCTCTTGGCATATCAACGTTAGGCAAAAGAGATATCTCCACCCATTAGGCATCAATTGCTCCTGTGCAAGCTGCTTCCTAACTAAAAATATCCTGATAATAGGATACAAAAAAGGAAACTTTACTCCCAACCACAAAGCCTTCTCATGAAAAAGGTCCACCTAGTTGGAGATGCATCACCATCACAAGCACCCTCGGGAGGAATCATTATCTGAACGGTTGAGGGGATGTCATAGGTCCTTATTATCCTTTCTTCATCCTGAGGCAACAATCCGCAAGTTTTTGGAGCGGTTGCCCAGCCCCTAATACGACCTATCGGTTCGCCAGACCCTATTTTTCGGTTTTCCTTCCTCCATGTCCTAGATACTGAAATCTGAGTTTAAGGCACGCTCAATCTCACGGTTGGAACGGTCTGGGGATGGTGGATATAGGTAGATGGCTATGATAAGGACCGACTCGTTGCATTAGAAGAACCCAAGCTAGAGGGCCTTGAGTCTCCACTTGTACTGGCATACTAAGAACTCTCTCATGAGCCCGAGCTAGAAGCTGATGTCTCTTCCCTTTGCATTTTGATAAAGGCTACAAAAATATAAAGACAAAAAAGTAGCAGGTGATAAGATACAAGAAAAGAGATTACCTAGAGACGATCTGAAAATTAAAAAAAATATTCCTTTTAAAACCGACCTAAAAAGAAAGTAGCAAATCGTTAGGAAATCTACGCTTGAGTTCTAAAAAAGCCGAACAAAGAATATGATAACACGAGTTAAATTCTTACCACCAAACTAAAAATCTCTCACAACTCGAGGAGAAACGAAAGAGTGTTTTTTCACTATTTCTTGATTTTGTAGGTGAACAAATGATAAAGTCCCAGCCTAGACACCCTTTTATATAGGTACACTAGATTTCTCTCTCTAATCAACTGACACGTATTTTTGGTGGAAGTCGAACGGTTCATATCCAGTGACCGGTATCTACTCTTCCACCTTGGACTAAAGCTCGAGCTAGAAGAGTGGGGGGGACTTGATGTTTAGACATCTAAATCGGCCCAAAGACCGAGCTTAATACAAATCAAGCCCAAATCCAGCCCAAAACAAAACGGAAGATGAAGCACTCTAAACATCCTACCCGTGGGACAAACCAAGCCCATATAGCCTCAACCCTTATCAAGACCGAACTCGATATCAACTCGAGCTTAGAAAGACCAAGCTTGATAGAAGCTCGAGCCTAAGGTCATCTCGAGCTCGGTCATAGCACGACCTCGTGGAAAGCACGGTTGAACCCGATCTGGATTCTTGACACATTATACCTTAAGTTAAATCATACCCTCTTAACATGTATTTATATTTACATATTATTTATCTAACACCTGTATCATTTTATGTGCTATAAATAAGTGGATCACTTATGAGAATTCATACATTCAACCTTTTGTATTAATCTCTCTCTAGATAAGTTTTACAATCTTAACAATAAGAATTATATTTTTTAAATAATAAGTAATTATATTAAGTAAAAATATTACTTAAAATAATATGAATTTTCAAACTGAATTATAATTTTGTGCTGATTTTTTTAATAAAAATATGAGTTACATTTCAGGAATATTATTTTATGATTAAAATGTTTAATGGTGTTATATACATGTGTGTAAAGAAGAGGAAAAGAGAGAAGGACGTGGAAGCCAATACTAAAACTCTAGAAAGAAGGAGCAAACTAAGACATTTCTTCTCTTCCAAGGAGAAAAAGGAGGACAAAAAGTATTAGTAAAATCTACTATCCATATATAGAGGAGAATTTGATTCCTCCTTCCACAACCAATTTATTAGATATTTATATTTGCTCTTATTTTATTTGAAATAAAAAATAGAACGTTAAAAAAAAGTAGTTAACCGCAGAGAGTTAATTTTATTTTATTCGTAATTATTTATTTGATTATATTTTGTTTGTTAATTTATTTTTTTTATTTTAATTATATTTGTACAAAATTAACCAAGTTGTTTTGTTATTTTTGGTGACATAAGGTGATTTTATTTAATTTTTTTAAGATTAAAAAATCAATTTTATCATTCTATTAATATAAAATGTGTTATTTAATTTTTTAATTTTAAAAATATAATATTTAATTATTTTTATTAATAAAAATAGTATCAAAAAGAGATATTCAAAATGATCAAAATACTCTCAATCTAATCTTATTTATATATATTTTTTGGTTTGTTAGAGTGAGAATAAATAATAAAAATATTTTTATTAATATTTGTTTAAATTTTTTTATCAATAATAACATTTTTGGATTTTTTTATAATTACAGTTATTAATGAACGTATTTTTTATAAGGAAAAAAAAACTAATAGATAAATAAATATTTTTGTTCAAATCGAGATACCCAATGCAATTTTTTCCTTTTTTTAATTATTGAAATCTAATTTCTCGACCTATCCGTAACTTCTGTTAGAAGATGAATTATTCATCTTTTCTCTTTAAAAAATGGACGAAGTTGGTAGTAATTCAATCAAAGTCAAGTTTAAAGTAACGTCAGATTTTACATCTACTTTATAAGAGGATAAGGGCCGATGAGATACGAGATCAAAAGCAGGAATATGCTGTGAAAATAAGTAATATAATCATAATAAAATATCATTTTTACTAATATTATTTATTATAAATGAATTCTTAAGAATAAAAAAATAAAAATTAATTTATTTGTGTTTTTATATTTTAAAGAAGAAAAATTAAAATAATTAAAAATAAATAATAATAATTAATTAAATCGGATTTAGTAACTAAAAAGATATACGATAAAATATATAAGAATATTTAATTTTTTAATTTTCTATACATACGAATCGTTAAAATCTTTCATATATAATTATCAATTAATTATAAGATCAATTGAATCTAACCTAATATGTATTCATCTCTTAAATAAACTATACATCTTATAGTAATTAATTTAATCACACTCTCATGTCAATTAAATTACATACTACTAATTAAGTTCACCAATTATGGATCAAATACATAAGAATTATACATCTCTAATCAGAAACTATGCATGTTATTTAATCAAGAAAAATAATTAAATAATTATCTTAAATCTATTTGATTGTCTCTATAGATAAATTATTGGCTAAACAATTAATAACATAAAAATCATATTAAATAATATAATAAAATTATAATTATAATTGGGGTAAAATATTAGATCATCACGTGAAAATTGGGTTCATAAGATCCCTAGATTAATAAATTAATTATACATAATTATGTTTATAAAACTCATATTTTTCATAAAGAAAAACATAAAAATTGATAAAGAAAAGAGTAGAAGAAGAAATACAATCAATCTCTTGAATTGTAGTATTAATCTCCTATTGAATCTCCACAAAAGTTGTGTCCTCTCTTTAATTTTTATGTATTTTTCTCTCTTTTTAGCTCAAAAAATTGACCAAAATTATGCTAATGACGACGACCCCTTGGGTTTATAGGGTGATTATGGGTTTAAATATAACTCAAGTGTAATATGGACCGTCAAATTAGCTTCAGATAAAAGACTGAGATCAAAACAAGCAAAATTGACAGTGTCAACCAATCACAACACGACACGTGGCACATAGAATTCACTGGGCGAATCAGAGCACGACGCGTGACAAGGGAGACCGGTTCGAGTCAATGCATGTTGAGTCAGCACCACATGGCGTAACATGGTTTGTGGTAACAGATGGTGAGGTGCATAGGTGGAATGCGGGGAGCAATCACGTGGCGACACGTAGTAGTGCGATTTAACCGATCTTTGAACTCCGATTGAACATCGTGCTGACACATGACACGTGCTTCGTCCACCTTACACGCGATGTAGTGTGATTCATTATCCCTACTTATATGGCATCCGCGTGGCTTGCCCAGTCAACTCATTTTCTTGCGTGCATGTCACGTGGTAGCTCCTGATTGGCCTTACATTAAAAATTCATAAAAAATCCAAAAAAAAATTATACTCATACTATATATAAATTAAATTACATATATTTTTATCTTAATTTTACCATATTAATTAGCGTGATTGCATTAATAAATATGTTTTTTGATATATATATATATATATTAAAAAAAATTAAAATTATGTAACATTCCATTTTCTATGTCTACATTTAATTTTGTTGTTGTTACTTTTGATGAAATTATGGTTTAGAATAATTTTTTACTAATTTATTGAAATTTTAAATCATGAAATTACATTTTATCAGTGTCAATTTTTGTCAATGTTGATAATTGGTGGACATCTCGCTTCTTTTGTACTTGAGAATAGAAAACACACCGTGAGGACCTTGGATCACCATAGGGTGTGATAACCTTTGACCCTTCGATGCTTAAGTAAGTTTGAGTAATGAGGAGAAGGAGAAGACCAATGTCTCTTCTTATGATGTAGAGAGATATATAAGGAGAAAGGGAGTCTAGATCTTTAGTGTATGTGATTGAGAGAAAAAGTTGTCATGTGTTGAAGTGATTCTGTTATGTGTTATCTTAGTTGATTTTATTATGTTATGATGAATAGTGATGACTATTTATAGGAAATAATATACCTATTAGGGTCCTTACCCATAGTGATAGACTCATCTTTAAATATCATAGTGTTATCCGCTTAATTATTTCACTATCGATAAGTAAAGATTTGAATATTGATCATTTATCATGTTAGATATTTACCTGATATTGAGGCTTATCTACTAACTGGGTTGGACTACTAGTTTTTTTCTACCTAGGACCTCTTATATTATGCCACATGACGTGAATTATTTTACACCCAACATAAGCCCACTGGACCTGCTAGGCCTGGGTACATAAGCTATGACATCTACTTTGCAATTTCATCACCATCTCGGTCTACTATTTTTGGAACCTCACTAATGATGTCGAGCCCATTCTTGGGTGGTTATTACTTACATGTATGACAAAATTTTATAGTTTCTTAAGCACTCACAATGTGCATAGTTGTTGATTATTTTTATGGATTCTCAATCGAACTCTAGATTAAGGAGTTACATCAATGCCAAAACACTATTGAATAGGTTCATTTTCCTATTCTTGAAGAAAGAACATGGATCCAAGTGTGTGGACTTCTGATTCCATGGGCTACTCAATAACTTAATGAAATATAAGGTGACTAATGAACGAGGTCAGATTTTATCATCATGGAATTAAGTATTTATGAACCAAAATAGGTCACGTGAGGTGGTCACTGAGTGAAAAGCAGTGGAAGAGTGGATGACCAAGATCCAGCTAGCTATGGTCTGGTCACCTATGGTGTGCCCAACTATGGTATGACCAATTATGATGTGTTCGACCATGGTTTGGCCACTCATAAAATGTTTGACCATGGTTTGGCTACTCATAAAGTGTTCGACCATGGTGTGAGCATTTCTGATTCATGCATCAGTGGTTGGGTGCATAGAGGTCTAGATGTTTTTGAGGGGTCATGGTAACGAGGGATCATGTCTTGATCGTTTCAAGTTCTAATATGACCAATATCCTTACCTACTTAATAAATTATGTGCTTGACTCGTGCCTAGACTTTATCCAACTTAGAGACATATGATTGGTTACTTTAAGATTATACTCGATAAAGGAAGACGAGTGGAAGTGCACTATTGGAGGTGTCCATTATTTGGGAAGACATATAATATGGCAAGAACTGATGAGGTAGTGGACGGGGTGTCGTGGTCCATTAGATAGAAGTCTATGCTTTTCCATCTTTAGTTAGTCTTAGAAATCGGAGATGTCTAGACACTTTGTATGCTTCCAACTTTGTACTTTTTAAGTAAGTTATTCACTAAGATTTGCACCTTGTAGTAGCCATATCGGAGAGTGATAACCCCAAGGCCTATATAGTAAGTTTTGGCCTTTTGTTCAAGTATTCTTGAAATACTTAGTACCGATTGTAAATGGTATAGGTTCACGACCCAATGAGTTGGGTGTTTCCATTATGATTTCATCAAAGTCATTCCTTGCTACAGATTTTCAAAGTTCATGGAGCTTATAAATTATGACATACCAAATAGATTTTTTACGACCCATTGGTCTACCACATGCTTGGATCATGGTGTTAGAGTTCAAGTCTTTGTATGGACCTTTTGGATATATGTATTTTTCATGTTGCTTTGTTATTTCTATACTTTTAAATCATGTACTTGTGATTCTTTACTTGTGTTGCATCCTTATACTTCTTTTTACTTTTTGGTGAAGTCCATCTGTGATGTCTTTGAGCACGTCCCTTGTTAGGATATATATGTCACTAGTATACTATGGTGTGTACCTATTGTTGGTACATTATGACGTGTACCTATCATTGGTACACTATGATGTATACCTGTCATTGGTACATTATGGTATGTACTTACTGTTGGTACACTATAGTGTGTACTTGTTAGAGAGCAGGTCTAAAGTGATCTGGATGGTTGCATGCCATGTATATGTATACTAACAGGCCATATATATTCTTGCTAGTACATTATGGTATATACTTATTACTGTGTTAGGCAATGTACCATGTGTTGGTCATATATGCATATCGGGCCAATTTGTCGTGTATCCATTAGCTAGTTCAGTCATTTTTAGTTTGACAGTGTACCTATGAGGCCTGTGCCTGGACTTTGTTGCTTTTGTATGATTTGTTTTCACTTGTCTAAGTAAGGTTGGTTTGTTTGAACCAAGGTGTTCTTAGTATACCAACCTCCTTGTTTAGTGTGCTTAAGTTTATCAAGTCATCCAATCATTTGGTCTTGAGACTTCGAAAACTTTTGTAGACCTTGATGGATTATTCCATCCTATCATGGGTGTTATTACACTCCAATTGTGCATGGTGGTTTTTATTAACAACTAAGGTTGGGTAATCAAGGTTCCTAACTTAAGAAAATATGTGTTTGCATGGATTGGGTGTGGGAGTTGTAGCAACTCTTGGACCCAGGGTGTGGTTACTTCTTAATAAAGGTTAAACACGACCTATAGAGGTTGGATGTAGAAGTTGTAGCAACTTTTGAACCTGAGGCACAATTATTACCTATTCAAAGGTCCAACATACCCGTAGGGTGGGGTGTAGAAGTTGTAACAACTTCTGACCCCAAGTGTACTAGTGTGTGACCTTTCATGATCGACACCTTTAAGTCCTTTTGTAGTTTTGGACTTTTTGTCCTTAGAAAGTTCCCCAAATGTGATAAACCTTGGCTAAAGTTCATGCAAACACAATTTTTATTAAAATGAAAGTGTACTTGAAGTATTGTCTCATTTTTTTTATCATAGTAAGGCATCATTTATGCCTTATGTTGCTTCTTATGAGTGGAATCTTGTGCCACTTTCTGCTCTTTCAAGACCATTATTTTGTCTAGAGTTTTTGGTAGAGGTCATATGTGGGGATAAGAGCCTATAGCCTTCTGTAGGAATGGTATTTTTGGAACTTTACTGTAGGGTCTTCTTGGCCTATACTTACCCCTTGAGTGTGTGCCTCTTGGACATCATGTGAACTTGTGTAATCTTGGAAGAGTTGGAACATTGTCTTAGACCTTCAATATGCGAGTGGACATATATTATGTGTCACTCCATTTAGTATATATCTAGACTTGGTTGATTATGTTGATCCCATCAAGTGTTTTCATGTGGAACTTGAGCGGATTTATGGAGTTCACTCTTGGGACATTTTCACATAACTCATTTTGAAATAATTCATGTGGAGATATGTACCCTTGGATGATATGTAATAGTTGTACACCTCACAACCCAATTTGTTGGTGGGTGTACGATCAGGTTGCATACTTTATTTCCTTGCATGAATGTTTCAGACATATCATGTATGTCCTTGGCTCTAAACCATGTACTCTTTTACTTGTAGGTTTATTTTTGAACCTAGTCGTGGTATAATCTATATGTGATATTGTGGGCCTTTGGAACATCAACATGGACCACGTGGCTTGTGGGGTGATAGTATAGACTATATAACCTGTGAGTAGACAATAGGGTGCTCTGGACATTAGAAGATGCCACAAGGAGCCCTCTTTGATGGAAAATGGTTCCATATCTTATAGACTGTGGAGACAGTCTAATATAGTTTGAAGTGTGTTCTTCATGATGTTAGGGTGGACACATGGTCAATCCCTTTGAAGTTTTCCATGTTCTTTAAGGGTTTTTAATACCACCATAGATGATAATTTTTAGGGTAGCCATTACCACTGAGGCCACATGGATAACATGAGTGGCTTGGATAAAATGTCCTTACATGTGAGCCTCGAAATGGTCGTGTGGATCATGATGGATAGAAGCTACTCAAGATGGTCTTAAATGGTCCAAGATGGACGGTCTAAGGGACAATTCTTGGTCATGCATTTGTAGATGACTTTTCACTTTGTGGGTGAACCCTGTCTAGTTGGCCATAGAGAATGGTTCCCATCGTGGTAGGTCACATCATTGGGCTAACTCTGTATGGGTGTGGGTCAGATTTTGTTCATTATAGGCATTGGAAGATGCCATGGAGACATTTTCTAGGACAAAAAATGTACCAATGGCCTGTAGCCTTAGGATGAATTTCTAGGGTGGCTTGTAATGCTATCTTCATCATTTTAAGTGTTGGAACTAGCTCATTATTTCATTATTTTCAAACAATAATGGTTACTCTTTAAGGGCACTATAATGATAATGACTGAAAATGCAAATAATATCTGTCTAAATATTATTTTAATGTATTGGATGAATGGAAAATCATTCCCCTACAATTTTGACTGAATTGGATGGGTGAACAGTCTCTTCCTGCACATATTTTTGTAAATTTATTTTTGTACTTATATAAAAAAATTCCAAATGTGTAGTCATTGGAATTGTCATATTAAGAGGATTCTGGAACCGATTTTACTTCCCCGAGAACCATATATAAAAAAAGGGTGAACCGACCCGAACCACTTTCTGGGTCTATTATACAAATCGGACCAGTCTGGAACAGATTTTGTACGACTACTATTCTGTTCAATACCCATTTGCATTGGTGGCACATGGTGGCACATTCGGTCTCATCTTGTAGATGTTTAGTGTGAAATTTTTTGGGGAGGCTATTTAGCATGTGATATTTTGATAGTGGTCTCGAATTTTTCAGATGATGCATAGATTTTAAAATCTGAACAAGGGACATTTGGCAGGACATAAATGTGGAAGGTGTATCTCTTTCTAGTTGTTCCACCATGTTCGTCCAATCGAGCTTTCATGTTTAGTAGCCTAAGATGATTCATTATCTAGAGGTGTCAAAAACTGAGCCATCGTTTGGTGTTATTGGCTATGGTGCATGGGTGTTAGTTCATAGACAGTATATAATGAATCTGTTCATCTGACTCTTGGGATTTGATTTCTTCGTAGTGGGTCACATCTCCAATCTACACCTATGTGGTGTTGGACCGGATCTAGTGCACGTTAAGCATAAGAAGATGCCATATGGACATTTTTAGGTTGAGTTGCTTGTGGCTAGTGGTAGGTTAATTAGCAATGCTTAGGCAATACCATCGAGTTTTTTCGATCATTGTTTGTCTAATACACTGTCTAGCCACACCTTGGGTGGTGATGTATGGGTTATATCTTGGCTAGTGATGATGTGACATGTGTACTTGTCAAATGACCCTACTGGTAGGGCCAGAAGAGATGTGAACCATTTTTTCTACCTTTTGTCTAGGACAGAGCTTTTGTTCTTATAGCTTCTACAAGTGGCTTCACAACTTTTTAGACATGAGGTAAGACCCTATTATCTTCTACATAAGCTTGGTTGTCCAAGTGAAGATATTGGTTCTTCTTGAAAGAATAGAAGGTGTGGCCTTTAGAGGCTGTGTCGAGTGAACTTCTTCTAGAGGAATCTTCTACCAAACATTTAGGATTCTTTTTCAAGGACCACCTAGTTAAGAATATTAGAGGAAATTATACATTTTTTTCTCTCTAGTTATGATTCAACTAGTAGAGCACACTCACTCCCGCAAATAGCGTCAAATATTGATGCTAATTTTTATCAAAATCAATGATTTGTGCACCTCTCACTTCCTATGTACCTGAGAATAGAGAGCATATCATTAGGATCTTGGACCACCATAGGAAGTGGTGGCCTTTGATTCTCTGATGCTTAAGTTTGTTCGGGTAATAAGGAGAAGAAGGAGATTAATGTCTCTTTTTATGATGTAAAGAGATGCATAGATAAAGAGATATTTAGGGGGATAAATATTCTACATCTTTGGTGTCTATGAATGAGAGAAGAAGTTGCTATGTGTTGAAGTGCTTCAGTTATGTGTTATTTGAGAAGAATTTATTCTATTATGATGAATAATGGTGACTATTTATAGGAAATAATATATCTATTGATGACCCTTACTTATAGTGATAGGCACATATTTGAATGTTAGTGTTATCAACTTAATTAGTTCACTATCGAATAATTAAGGATTTGAAAGCTAATCGTTTATTTGCCTGATATTAAAACTTATCTGCTAACTCAATGTTGATTGAGCTAGACTGAGTTATTTACTGATTAGCATCTTTGATAATACGTTATATGACAAACTATTTTACACTTAGCACATTTTATTTTATTTTTTTATTTTTAAATTTAATAAGAGAATAAATAAATCAATTTTATATTCACTGCTTTATTATTTTTTTACTGTCAATATTTTAAATTCCCCTTAGGTTTGGCATATCTTCAATTATGTTTTTGAGGTTTATAAAATATCAAAAATACCCTTATATTTTTAATGGTGTTAATTTTTCATCAATTACTATTTAGATTATTATTCCTAAGTTCTGATACCAATTTTGGGTTGCAGAAGACTCACCATTGCTAGGAGGACATTGAGGTTAAGCAAAGTTGAGACATAACATGTGTAACAAAAGAAGACGAACAAAAGAGAATACCGTGGTGGACCCATCAAATTCAAGTATAATAATTATAAATTTAAGCTAATTAAGAATCTTGAATGTTTAAATATTTTCTTACAACAAGACATAATATTACTAAAACAGGAAAATGAAAATTATTTTTAGAAATAAGCAACTAATAATTTCAATGAAAATCAAAGATAAAAACCTAATTCTATTAAAAACATTTGATAAAAGTTATCTCTATCATTTAAATGAATATTTTAAAAATGAAGATTATGAAACTTGTCTTGAAAATTTTAAAAAAATTAACACATTATTAGATATCTATACAGATTATATTAAAGCTATTACAAGCATCATAGACCATCCTATTTTAAGGACATTAAAAAGTTATTTTAGTAAAAAATATGAGAAACCTACTTATATATTACGAATAGGACAAAATAATATACGTTCAACACATATGATTTATCAAAATAATTTTCTATGAACATCGAATCATTAATACATAAATTAGAACTATTAGATTTAACAAATGAAAGAGTAATTTTTAATTTTAAAAGACAATTAATAGATTCGGGATTAGAATTAAGCAACCAACATAATGAAGAACATAATATACTATAAAATTGTAATGAATATAGAAGAAAATTAAACTTATGTAGAAAAATAATAAACTTTTTAGACAAGTTATCGAAAATTCTTCATAAATTTTTGTATCTATTCTTTCTATAAAATGAGTTTTTATTAATATTTGAATCCCTCCTAAATTGATGTATCCAATTTTTTCTTTATCTTTATGAAGAATTTTTGATAACTTGTTTAATATAATTTCTTTATTAATTAATGATATATTATATCTACTTTTTACATCTTTAATCTTAATACTCATTTCTTTATTACTTATATAATAATAGATCATATTTTTTCTAGGGAATAATTTTATTAATAAAAATGATGGGTCTTTAAATTCATCTCATTTTTTAAGATTTAATTTTGTTTTTTGAATTTTTTTCACTTATTATCATTTATTGTGAAAAACACTTTGAGATGTCTTCTGTGTCTATGTTTATTATTTCTTGGTTTATTTTTTCTTCTTTCATTTTAAAGATTTTTTAATATTAATTCTTAGGGTTATTTTTGTTAACTGTTAGGATTAACCTTCATTATGTTTTTAAAGATATTTTTAAATATTTTGTAACTTTAGAGGTATTTTTGAAGATTTTTTGAATCTAAAGAATATTTGTGATATTTTTCTATTTTTTTACTCTTTAAAGTACTTATTTATTATATATACAAATTTAACGATTATAATTTGATGATACTAATTTTAGTAAGACGTGTTTAAAATTTTGGGTTCAAATATTAATTATGTGTTGCGTGAACACAACAAAAGTAGAGAGAGAGAGAGAGAGAGATGGGGGATTGTTGTCCGCCGATGGATCTGTTTCGGTCAGAGCCGATGCAATTGGTGCAGCTCATCATCCCAATCGAGTCAGCTCACCTTACCGTCTCTTATCTTGGTGACCTCGGTCTTATCCAGTTCAAAGATGTACTTCACTGTCTTCATTTTCTCTTCACAATTCTTAATATTTTATTTTCTTGTTTTATTTGTTGTAATCGGAATTCGAAACCCTCAACTGGATTCCCTCAATGTGTATGGATTTGGATAATCGGATTGTGTTATGGATTTGTTCATATTGTTTTCGGAATAATTAGGGTTTTAGTTGCATAACCTTCCGATTGTTGAATTGTTGTTGGAAATTGTAGTTCTTGTTTGATCAGTCAATGATGTATGGAGGGACCGAGCGGGAGTTACCAGTGTCTTGACAAAGCTGCAGTTGCGGAATTATCCCTTCTTAAAGGAAGCATTGAGCTTAGTTTTGAGTTGACTCTGTTATTGATGTTGGTGGCGGGAGGATTGAATACTTTCCTTGCTCCTAAAACTGAAACTTAAACCGATTGGGCAGTATTTTGCCTCATCGATGGGCTACCTATCCTATTGATTAGCGTTTCAATTGGGGTTTGTGATAGTTGCATTCTTTTGCATGGAAATAGTTGGTACTTGAGTCGGGAATGAACTAGCTTTCTGCTTAGGCCCTTGTTTCGTACAGATTTAGTCGGATTAATGCAATAAAAGTTCCAGTCTCTGTTAGCTGCAGATATATAATGGTTTTTATACCTATATTAAAAAAACTATTTACTTTCAGGAAAGTAAATGAAATACATTTACTATCCTCCTGTACATCGTGAAATTAAGATGGTAAGTTGCTAGGTTAGTGAAAGTGAGTCGATATATATTTTTGTTTTAGTTACTGCTCCAGCAAGGTGATTAAAGGACATTATTGAGAGAATGAAAAGATTATAATCAGTGAATAGAAACGTGAGCACTATATAATATTTGACTATATCATTGATTTCAAGTTGTCATCCTCCGTCCATGTTTTTGGATTTGATAACCTATATTGGTGTGATATTTTGCTTTAAAGATTTTCCCCTGACTGGTGCTTGATATGTCTTGCTGCATTTCTTCCAGCTTAATACAGAAAAGAGCCCATTTCAACGGACATATGCTACCCAGGTGCATTGATACTCATCCTCACTGCTCATGAGTTTGCATACACTTAACTGTTCTTGCATTTTTGTTTGTTTTTGCTTTTCTTCTGAAATAATTCCTGTGATTACAATGGAAGTTAAAGACATAGCAGTACAGAAAGATTATAAAGTTTTGTACATTTCAAATTTTCAATAGATTCCAACTGTAAAGTGTTATTGAATTTGTGTACATTTGTTTTTCTCTTGGTAGTTAGACCAGTATGAATTTTATAGTTCATTTCCATTGTGTATAAATCGAGCAAGTAATGCTTATTTTCTGAGGTAGATGTTAGAGACACTGTTCAATTCATGTTATAAATCTCATATGGAACTATGAAATCTGATTTTGACCCATTCTTAAAACGATTGTTAATTCTAATTCAGAACATTGAGGACTGATTTCTTGGATCCTTAAATTCTTGGTATTGTATGGTCTCTTTTGTAGAAGATCAGGGATACTTTGTTAAATTTTTCTAGTGGGTAAATTAGTCTAATGTTCACCATATGTTGTTATCTAGTAGGCTCATATTTTTATTATCAAAAAAATATATAAGAGTATTATTCGAAATAATTATTTTGACCTTATAAATTATTCTCCTTTTTTTGTTTTGTTTTTGGGGTAAAGATTAAAAGATGTGGTGAACTGGCACGTAAATTATGTTTTATCAAGGAGCAAATGGTGAAGGCTGGTTTTATTACAAAAAGTTCAACAACACAGGTTGATATCAATATTGACGACCTTGAGGTATACTGTCATTTTATTTTGCACGTGCTAGCACACCTTTTTCTTTTTTAATCCTGTTTATTTAGACAAGCCTTTTTATGTCTTTGTCAGGTAAAACTTGGTGAACTTGAGGCAGAGCTGATTGAAATGAATGCAAATGGTGAAAAGTTGCTACGGTCTTATAATGAACTTGTAGAATATAAGCTTGTTTTGCAAAAGGTACTGTTTATTTTGTGCTATTGAACTGTAACTCGTCATTGTAGTATCATGCATCAAGATTCATGCGAGGATGTTGTCCTCTATATTGGTTATTCATACTGATAATTCTTCTCTGGGTAGGAAATAAAATTCATTATGAGGGCTGGAGTTATAAAAAAATTAGTATGATCGAGCTTCCTATTCAATTAGAAAACAAATACATGTCTGTATTGCTTCAAGTTATGAGAATTTGCTTGAACAGTTATGCAATCTGTCTCCAGTTTGAGCTTCCTGAGAGTATCCTGGAAGCGTGAGACAACCACAGGAAGACAAATAATAATCAAATAGTTAAGAGTAGAACAATGTTTTAAGAAATGCTAGATGCATGTGTAACAGTGTAATAATAAGAGAGAGTATGATCATACATAATTTTCTTAAGAGAAAAAAATCTACAGTTGCTATAGGTTCTCAGAGGCTTTTGTGAAGAATAGTTCTTAGGGATTATGCCAAGAATCTCATTGCAAAGAATGGAGGTAGTCGTTAGGTTTTTTTTTTTTTAAAAAGAGTAGCGTTCTATGGTTGATCTGTAATTCATTTGAATTTATGATATTCAAAAAATTTGCAATTTGCCTCATGTAGTTAAGTTTTCATCTCATATTTTGAAGCAGTAACATGGAAGTTATTTTTCCTCCTTTCAGGTTGGTGAGTTTTTCCACTCAGCTCGAAGCTGTGCTGTGGAGCAGCAGAGAGAATATGAAACAAGTCGTGCTGGTGAAGAAACTTTGGGTACTCCTTTATTAATGGAGCAAGTATAAGCCTTTATCCTGTTTTTTTTTTAATAGTAGTTGATGCACAAAAAATCTCATCTTACTAAATATAATTGTTCCTGCGTTTCTGTTTGAAGGAAGTCTCAACAGATTCATCAAAGCAAGTTCAGTTGGGATTTTTTAGTGGTCTTGTTCCTAGGGAAAAGTCCATGGCATTTGAGAGAATTCTCTTTCGTGCTACCAGGGGTAATGTTTTTCTAAAACAGGCTGTAGTAGAAGATCCTGTCACTGATCCTGTTTCAGGAGAGAAGGTGCATAGCACATTTAAATATCTTTCTTCTACATTAAATTATGAGGCTTTATGTGTAAATTTCTGGCATTGTTGATGATTAGAAGTAGCTTTCTTTGTATAATCTGTAGATGTTAAATTTACAGGTTGAGAAAAATGTTTTCGTTGTGTTCTATTCTGGAGAAAGAGCAAAGAACAAAATCCTCAAAATATGTGAGGCTTTTGCCGCAAATCGTTATCCTTTTGCTGAGGACCTTGGCAAACAAGCTCAAATGATCAAAGAGGTATGGCCATCAATAATTATCATTGTTCTTGGATGATCTGGAAGTTAGCTTTTAATCTACTTTTGTGCGCATCTAGTTCGTTTCTATTCCTCTTCCCCTCTGTTGCTCTCCTTTTCTATGTCAATTTGTTCTAAGCCTTTTTCTGTATCTTGTTTTGTTCCCAGTATTTTGTTTGTTTGATGTCATCAATATATTTATTTATAATGACTTTTCTTTTTTGCTTGTTGCAGTTTCTTATTTACTTTGACGTATATTTAACTTGTTGAGTGTTGTAAGGCTCATTCATAGATGACATTCTAGTGGTTAGTTACTTAATTAGTTGGAACTGTGGTGACTTGGTGAAACTCAAAACTGCACACTTCAAACTTTCCTGAGTTGCCTTTGGCTGTTCTAAGTTGCGGTTGAGCTTCTTGAGGGTCATTTCTAGTTTCTTTATCATTCACTGAAATGGCTATCTTTTACAACACACGGTAATGGATAAGTGGAGGCACTAGGTAGACCCATCTTTATTCATCAGTGGTCACTTGGACAGGCTACTGCTGTCTAAGAATTTATCCATGTTTGACAGCTACAGAATTGTTATGTTTCTAAGTTCCTGTTTTGCCTGAGAGATAGAAGAGATATATTTTGTTTATTTGCTTACTATAGGCTTTACATCTCTGCTGTCAAAATAAGTGACGCTTGAGGGAAGCCTGTGTTTTCTTGAAACAATCATCTATTTGCTCCGCTAGGCCAATATATTGCCTAGAGAGCCAAAGTTCATTATTCTGATTACTGTTTGTATTAAAAACTTATTAGGCCCCTCTAGCTACATGTTGAGGGCCTTGAGGCATGTATGACTTTATTTTGTGTGTTTTTCAATTAAATATGCTGTGCAAATACTGCACTTCTTCATGGTATTGCATTTATGATTAAAAGTAAATGATGGAATGTTGTTTCTACTGTTGCTCAGAGTGTTTGATTTGGCATCATATTTTGGTCTGACACATTATTGTCTTTTTATCTGTGATGGAGATCCCATTTTTTGTGTTCATCAGTGCAAAGGTTTTATTTCCCCTTCCTCATCCTTGATATAGTTACTCGAATCAAATGTAGGTTTCAGGAAGGATTTCAGAGTTGAAGACTACCATTGATGTTGGATTCTCACACCGTGGCAATTTGTTACAGACCATAGGAGATCATTTTGAGCAGTGGGACCTTTTGGTCTGTCTTTTTTCTTTTGTTGTTTTTTTCTGAGAATCTTTTGGCCTGTCTTCATTCCCTTTTGTATAATATGACTTCACTTTGATTGCGAATTTGTTATTTAGATGAGTACAGTAACTTCTTACAATTTCACCATGTTTCTTTGAAATTTGAAGGTGAGGAAGGAGAAATCCATATATCATACTTTAAATATGCTTAGCTTTGATGTAACAAAAAAGTGTCTTGTGGGAGAGGGTTGGAGCCCCGTTTTTGCAACAAAGCAGGTATGCTTACTTCTATCGTTTGCCTGTTTTCATGTCTTTTCGTACTTGTAGGTTGGAGCATGTAATTAACCTTAGCTTTAAGCCATTAGGAGGTGCAAAGGATGTATGCCATTCAATCTCTTACATTTTGGAGTTGATAATTGCAGATCCAGGATGCATTACAAAGAGCATCTTGTGATTCCAACTCACAAGTTGGAACAATATTACAAGTTTTGCATACGAAGGAGTCCCCGCCTACTTATTTTCGCACAAACAAATTCACCTCAGCATTTCAGGAAATTGTTGACGCATATGGGTCAGTCACTCTATTTTGGGGCTCTTTTTCCCTGCTTTTTTTTATAATTGAATTACAAGAGTGAATTTTGGTGGAATTTTGAAATATCTTCTGCTCATGAGGATAGTAGCATATGCAGTTGAGAAGTTTAGTAGTCCATCAAAGAATATGTTTTGTTTCAGCATAAATTAAGCTTATTTGAAATAGTGTGTAGTGTGTTATTATACTGTTGCTACTTTGTATGAGCTGGTTTTATCTGCTTGATCTCTGTTTGCAAAACTAAGCTGTCTACTAGATTCGAACAGTTTTCATTTTTGACCCATGTACATTGCTGACCAATTTTGACCCGCTAGTCAATTTTTATCAAATTTGAACATGTGTTCTTGTTGAAAAACAATAATTATTATATTTAGTTTCTTTATGTGTTTAGGTGTCTCATTAAGGTTTTGTATCCTTAGGGTTTTGGTGTCGTAGCCGATCTATAAATAGGCAATGTATTCTCTAATATTAATCAATTAAATAAAAATGGGTTTTTTCCACTTTCTCCTTATACTGTCTACTTTAAACGATTTCTCTACTTTAAACGATTTCTCTGTTAGAGAACCTGAGCCTAACTCAATCTAATAAGATCTCATTGAGTTAAGGGTTGTCTAAGATTATAAGTACAGCAGAAGATCAATGCTTGGTCTATGTGGGACTTAAGGTTACTTAACAACCCTTCTTCACATGGACAGGGGTGATCTTAGATTTGAGCCACGGTGAGACTTTTAAGGAGAGCCCAAATCATCGAGTAGGTGCATCAACTAGGTAACCGCTTTGATACCATGTTAGAGAACCTGAGCCTAACTTACCCAATGAGATCTCATTGAGTTAAGGATTGTCCAGGCTTATAAGTGCAGCAGAAGACCAGTGTGGGACTTAGGTTCCTTAACATTCTCAACATGGTATCTGAGAGTGTTCCAAGCTGAACACTTATTTTAGTTTCTAAACAGGCGTATTTTCTTTGTTCTCTCTGTTTAAAAAAATAAATAAAAACAGCTGTCAGTTTTCCACTACCATAACCCTGAACTTGTTGTTGTCGCTGGCCGTCCAACAACTTACTTCTCAGGTAGCGATATTTTCCTTTTTTGAAATCGCATTGGTCTCTGACGAATACTGTAGCCACCACAACTCTTGTTCACCAGCCAGAGTTAGAGATTGAGACTAAGCGAGAGACCCAGCCACTATGGCCACCTTATATCTGGTCACATGACTCTCTGTTCTCCCACTTTGGTATATCGATTTGCCTGAGCCTTCTCGTGGTAGAGGAAAGACACTTAGCTGGAACTCTCAATAGGCTAGCTGGCCTTCTCTTGGTTTATGTTTATTTGATATGCTTTCCTTACATCGTATCTAGCAAATCTTGGGCTACACAACAATTATTAATTTTTAATTGGGTATTCCTTCTCTGGTTATTAGTCAACTGGCTGAGGTTTGCTCTATTATTATTATTATTCTGCTTTGTTTTTTAATTCTCTATTGGCTGCCTCAGTCTTGAGTGATGTGACCTTCAACTTCAAGAATGGTGGAATCGGTAGTTGTTTTCTGCTTGATGATTTTATGATTATTTGGTTCTCATCTTGGCAAACAGATCTCCTATCCCTATCGATTTCTTTATCTCGTATTTGGGTGTTTTGTTCATCTAAATTTTATGGGTCTTTTGGCTGTGATTACTTGATTGGAATAACTGTTACAATCTTTCTTTGAGAGGGGAAAAAAAAACTTTGTAACTTGTGGCTGACACTAATTGCAGACGGCGTGGTATTTTGGGTTTCATATTTCTAACAAGTTCATCAAATGAATGTGGTGAATGGGTTCTCATATGGGTTCCTTATCTATGCCATGTGGTTTCATGTATTTGGGTACATATATGTTGATGCTTTGTGGGTAATATGCATTGTTTGAAGTGATATTATGGTTGATTGAAGATCTCGGTTATATGCTCTTGTCTGCTTGGTTTCTTTTTTACTTATGTGCTTAATTAAATTTGAGTTTTTGTACTGCCCTACATATAAAGGGTTCTCCAAAGTGTGTCATCACTACATTCTTAGGAAATCTTTGTGTTACTTTACACTCTTAGAGACTTTACTATGTTACCCTACATTCTTAGGTACTTTATTGTGTTACACTACACTCTTAGACTTTACTTTGTTACACTACACTCTTAGACTTTACTTTGTTACACTACACTCTTAGGGACTTTACTTTGTTACGTACCCTCTTAGAGACTTTATTGTGTTACAGTGACTTTCTACCATATGTGACCTACAAATTCAATCAATAGTAACATCCTCAACAAAGTGACATGATTTATTATTTCTTATGGGCTTAATCACAAGTACTTATGGCAAGGCTACCAAATGTTTCAAACTATTACATGTGGCTTCACTCAGTTCAAACTCAATTGTGGATAGTTTAATAGTTTCTTTTCGTCATTATTTAGTCTTTGTTTATGTCTAATATTTTATCTTTTGTAATTGTATAAGTTAAACTTAGTATCTATGTCTAACTTGATAGGGAGTGTTGGAAAATAATAATAATCATTATTTTTACTTTCATTGTGTGTTTAGGTGTCTCATCAGGGTTGTGTCAGTAGGGTTTTGGTGCTGTAGCTTATCTAGAAATAAGCAATTGTACCCTTATTAATCAATTTCTTAACAATGGGGTTTTTCCACATCTATGATCTCTTCTTTTAACGATTTCTCAACATTTATAAAATGAATATTATTTGAACACATGCTAAGAGTAGTATCTATAGCCCAAATTTTTTTTTTTGGATAAACATGGTTTTTCGGTGCTCCAATGGCCATCTGTCACTGATGGAGCTCTGGCAACCTTTGTGCTTTTGAATGTATGTTCAAATAGAAAATATTTTTTAAACTTGTGTTTAAAAGTAGTGAGGGACCAAAAATGGAAGCACCAAGGGGGTCATCTCATGCAATATTATCATAGACTATATATTAAATCATATCAATGTAAATCATTAATCAAGATACCTTCATTTATGAATGCAGGGTGGCAAAGTATCAAGAAGCAAATCCTGGTGTATATACTGTTGTTACGTTTCCATTTCTTTTTGCTGTCATGTTTGGTGACTGGGGGCATGGAATATGCTTGTTACTTGCTACTCTATATTTGATATTCAGAGAAAGGAAACTTTCTAGTCAGGTAATATTTGGTTAATTTTTGAAAATAGCTCTAATATTAATTAAGCTAAAGCAAAATATGACAATTTGACTTTCAAGTTCTGCACTGTTGTGTTTGTTGCTGATTCTGTTTATGCTGGGATTGAGGTGTGTCAAAGTCAATGCTTAAAAATGTGATGATAAAAACAAAATTCATCCATTTTTTTGTGGTTCATTTAATTTATAATTTGTTTTATGATTATATGCCTGAACATTTTTTCACTGTGATTGAATGATCAGATATGTAATATTTTTTCTTGGTTTGTTATCACTCTGCAATCTTTGCAATTTTGGTATGTTAACGGGGGGAACACTTACTAATAAAGCAACATTAGCCATTAGTTTCTACTGTATGATGTAGCCTTGGTGTTTAAGCTCATCAGTATAGTCTTCATTATACATATCATCAGTATCTCGCCTATCCTTTTTCAACTTGACATTTGCAAACCATAAATCTTTTTTCCAATTGCATGCAATCTTTCTATGTTTTGCCTGTATATCTGCGCAGCAAAGTTTCCAGTGCTTATGTTTCATTGTGGCAACTAACAGTACCATTCTTGGCTTACAGAAGCTTGGAGACATCATGGAGATGACCTTTGGTGGTCGTTATGTCATTTTGATGATGGCTCTTTTCTCAATCTACACAGGCTTGATCTACAATGAGTTCTTCTCTGCCCCATTTGAACTGTTTGGTCGCTCAGCATATGCTTGCCGAGATCTTTCATGCGAGTATGGCTCAAGCTTTAATGCACTACACTGTATAAAGTTCTCTACTGTATTATCTTTGAGTTGTTGACAATTAATTTGGAATGTTTCCTTTGCAGAGATGCTACTACTAATGGCTTAATTAAGGTCCGTCCCACATATCCATTTGGGGTTGACCCTGTATGGCACGGCACACGCAGCGAGCTTCCATTTCTCAACTCTTTGAAGATGAAAATGTCCATACTTCTTGGTGTGGCTCAAATGAATCTTGGAATCATAATTAGCTATTTCAATGCCCTATACTTCAGAAGTAACGTGAACATTTGGTAAGTTGATCAGTTTATTCATTGACATGCTAAAATCACTTGTATCCATTCAAACTGTTATAATGGCTTATACACATGTAGGCTATATAATGTTTACATCAGTAAATGTGTTTGATTTATTGTTTCTACTGTTTCTGTTTCACCTTCATCGTTACCTTTAACTTTACTTAACACAGCTATAATGTTCCAGGTTCCAATTTATTCCACAGATACTATTTTTGAACTGTTTATTTGGCTACCTCTCTGTTCTCATCATTGTGAAGTGGTGCACTAGTTCTCAAGCGGATTTGTATCACATTATGATATACATGTTCCTTGGTCCTACTGAAGATTTGGGTGAGAATCAACTCTTTGTAGGTCAGAAAACTGTACAGGTACTTATGGAGCTTCTCTATTCTAAATGTAGAATTCATTCCCCAAGCAAAGAATTCTTAATAAAGAAATAGATCCATGAACACCGGAGTAATAGTGAGAAATTTTGTGTTGCATTGGTTTTCTTACCAGATTGGGCTAGTATTACTGGCCTTAGTTTCAGTACCATGGATGCTGCTTCCAAGGCCTTTCATTTTGAAGAAACAACATGAAAATGTATGTTTGTTTTTTTTCTTTTTCCCTTCTCTCTCTCCATCTCTCTCTCAAATTCTTTCTGCTGATTCTGGTATTTATGTTACCATAGAGGCACCAAGGCCAATCCTACAATTTACTTGAAACCGCGGATGACTCCTTGCAAGGAGGGGGAAATCATGATTCCCATGATCATGATGAGTTTGAATTTAGTGAAGTTTTTGTTCATCAACTCATTCACACTATTGAATTTGTACTTGGAGCAGTTTCAAATACTGCTTCATACCTTCGTTTATGGGCTTTGAGGTAAGACTTTCTTAGATCTTCATTTTATCTTTATCAATCTTAGACTGTTTTTATGTACCAAAATATACAGTTTTTAGACCCAAAAACCAATTATAACATGAATTGCACATTTATGAGGCCTTATAACTGCAGATTTTGACATAAATTGAACCTTTATAAGGCCCTACCATGCATTTTTGTCATTTTCCATCTATTTATATCACTAATCATCGACTTTTGTTTTAAATCCTTGTAAAAAACATGCATATTCATAAATGTTTATATTTGCAATAATGAGGGCATTAGTAGCATGTTTGCTGGTGAAAGTGGATGTAAAATGATTGAATTGATCTTCTTGCGTCAATAAATTCAATCCACGTGCCAATACTCATGTTGCTCGAAATGTATTATATGATTTTAGGTTTATTGTACTTGTTCAAGTAAGCTAATTTGCAACTCTTTGTTTCTTTACTTTTATAGCCTGGCACATTCAGAATTGTCAAGTGTGTTCTATGATAAGGTTCTCCTTCTTGCTTGGGGGTATGTGCATTCATCTTGTTACTCTGGCTTGCTCTAAATAATCAATTTTGGAATCTGTATAATTTATGTAGAAGAGAGGACAACCAATGAGCATCTAATACTGTCCTTTTTGGGAATTAATCCTCTTTTTGTTTTAGTTGCTCACTGGATGTAATTGGATTCAGGATATTAATTGTTAGATTTACTGTCTTGCTGGAATATCAAGAGTGGAATGGTTGACACTGTTTTCTTACAGGTACAATGTCATAATCCTTATAGTTGGCATCATTGTCTTTATTTTTGCAACATTTGGTGTTCTGTTAGTGATGGAGACTCTCAGTGCTTTCCTACACGCTCTGCGACTTCATTGGGTAGAGTTTCAAAACAAGTTTTACGAGGGAGACGGTTATAAGTTTCATCCATTTGCATTCTCTCTCATTGATGATGAAGATGAATAATGCATCGAGTTAAGTTGTAGCCAATCATTTGAAGTTGGGGGTTGATAGGTATGAATTTATGGTTGATTATTTCATTTGAATCCTTAAAAGACAATGATTGGATTCCCCTCTTTCCGGGCAGTTAGCAGCTCTTTTTTATGTAAATCCGCTGCTTGTTTATCTGTTAGTTATTGAAAGAAATAAGCAGTTGACAAGCCAGCAGCTTTGGTGGCTTATTGTAATAATAATTAGCTTTCAGTTCAGATATTCATCTATTTATGAAGATGGAATTAAATTTTATTATAGTCCTCTCAGTCCATGATATGAAAGGATAAATATATGTGCAAAGATGAACCTTTGTGTGTAGCTGCTTGGTTGGATTTGCCTTATATATATTGTGTTAATAAGCTATCTACAAGGTACTGGCTTAAGTTTTACTGGGGCATAATAATGTCTACGATTTGTGTTGTTACCAACTAGAAAAAGAAATATTTCTAAGAAGGAATAGAGAAATTTCATAGAAGGGTTAAGCATTATATTGATTGAGCTTTTAGATGAAAGCTTAGCAGTAAGCGATGTTTATCAAATCATCCATTGAAGGGATGGGTCGCTTTTGAATCTTGGTAGATTGTTTCATTTATCGTTTCTAGCATTTAATACTGCATTTTTCCCCACTCATTCAATTTCTTTTCCGTAGTCCGAAGTTCAATTTTTAACATCTTAAAAGATGTCTTCCCTAAATAATGGTGGGTCAAATATTCAATGCATTTTTAAATTTTAATTTTTTTTTACATTAAAGTTATAAATAAACAGAAGTGCTCCATTTCTTGTTTTGTATATTTAAAAAAAGAAGTGACTGGGTTGATAAATGGAGTCCGTTTCCCTTAACAAATTTCATTAAGATTCATTTGTCCCCATAATTCTACGTGACTTTTCAACTTATAAATAAATATACTAGATAAAGACACATGTAATCACGGGAATTGTTTAACTGTGTGTGCTGCACAGCAATCAGTGCTTGATCCATTACTATACTTGCCTTTACAAAGTCCAACCTTGTTGCCACATTTACAGAGCGTTGAATCCCTCCCCAGGTTCTTCACAAATTCGTAAATATCTTTCTGTTCAGTAAGAGATGTATCACACGTCCTTTAACCAGCACACTGCACATTTGCTATATTCGTTGAAATGAAGCTTCAACGAAACTGCTTTCTTCGAATAAAGTATGCAGATAAGTCTTTAGGTGTTTCATTAGTGTTGAAATGAGGGTTGGATTTAAGGGTTTTTGATTGTAGCACTATAATCATCCACTTTGAAGAGGTTGCTGATTTAGATGGTGCTTTAATGCGTGCCATGAAAGTTTGAGGGTTGAGGGTTTAGGGTTGAGGGTTGAGGGTTGAGGGTTGAGAGTTTAGGGTTTAGGGTTTAGGGTTGAGGGTTTAGGGTTGAGGGTTTAGGGTTTAGGGTTTAGGGGTTAGGGTTTAGGGTTTAGGGGTTAGGGTTTAGGGTTTGGGGTTTAGGGTTTGGGGTTTTAGGGTTTGGGGTTTAGGGTTTAGGGTTTAGGGTTTAGGGTTTAGGGTTGAGGGTTGAGGTTTAGGATTTAGGGTTGAGGGTTGAGGGTTGAGGGTTTAGGGTTTAGGTTTGAGGTTGAGGTTGAGGTTGAGGTTTAGGGTTGAGGGTTGAGGATTGAGGGTTGAGGTTTAGGGTTGAGGTTTAGGGTTGAGGCTTGAGGTTTAAAATTGATTTATTGAGTGGTTAGGGTTTAGGAATTTAAAATTAGTAAAATTAAAATTTAAAATTTAAAATTTAAAATTAGGGTTTAAAATTTAAAATTGAGGTTGAGGTTGAAAATTTAAAATTTAAAATTGAAATTTAAAATTTAAAATTTAAAATTGAAAATTTAAAATTTAAATTTAAATTTAAAATTTAAAATTGAATTTAAAATTGAAATTTAAAATTTAAAAATTTAAAATTTAAAAATTTAAAATTTAAAATTTAAAATTTAAAATTTAAAATTTAAAATTTAAAATTTAAAATTTAAAAATTTAAAATTTAAAATTTAAAAATTTAAAATTTAAAATTTAAAAATTTAAAATTTAAAATTTAAAATTTAAAATTTAAAATTTAAAATTTAAAATTTAAAATTTAAAATTTAAAATTTAAAATTTAAAATTTAAAATTTAAAATTTAAAATTTAAAATTTAAAATTTAAAATTTAAAATTTAAAATTTAAAATTTAAAATTTAAAATTTAAAATTTAAAATTTAAAATTTAAAATTTAAAATTTAAAATTTAAAATTTAAAATTTAAAATTTAAAATTTAAAATTTAAAATTTAAAATTTAAAATTTAAAATTTAAAATTTAAAATTTAAAATTTAAAATTTAAAAATTTAAAATTTAAAATTTTTTAAAATTTAAAATTTAAAATTTAAAATTTAAAATTTAAAATTTAAAATTTAGGTTAAAATTTAAAATTTAAAATTTAAAATTTAAAATTTAAAATTTAAAATTTAAATTTAAAATTTAAAATTTAAAATTTAAAATTTAAAATTTAAAATTTAAAATTTAAAATTTAAAATTTAAATTTAAAATTTAAAATTTAAAATTTAAAATTTAAAATTTAAAATTTAAAATTTAAAATTTAAAATTTAAAATTTAAAAATTTAAAATTTAAAATTTAAAATTAAAATTTAAAATTTAAAATTTAAAATTTAAAATTTAAAATTTAAAATTTAAAATTTAAAATTTAAAATTTAAAATTTAAAATTTAAAATTTAAAATTTAAAATTTAAAATTTAAAATTTAAAATTTAAAATTTAAAATTTAAAATTTAAAATTTAAAATTTAAAATTTAAAATTTAAAATTTAAAATTTAAAATTTAGAAATTTAAAATTTAAAATTTAAAATTTAAAATTTAAAATTTAAAATTTAAAATTTAAAATTTAAAATTTAAAATTTAAAATTTAAAATTTAAAATTTAAAATTTAAAATTTAAAATTTAAAATTTAAAATTTAAAAATTTAAAATTTAAAATTTAAAATTTAAAATTTAAAATTTAAAATTTAAAATTTAAAATTTAAAATTTAAAATTTAAAATTTAAATTTAAAATTTAAAATTTAAAATTTAAAATTTAAAATTTAAAATTTAAAATTTAAAATTTAAAATTTAAAATTTAAAATTTAAAATTTAAAATTTAAAATTTAAAATTTAAAATTTAAAATTTAAAATTTAAAATTTAAAATTTAAAATTTAAAATTTAAAATTTAAAATTTAAAATTTAAATTTAAAATTTAAAATTTAAAATTTAAAATTTAAAATTTAAAATTTAAAATTTAAAATTTAAAATTTAAAATTTAAAATTTAAAATTTAAAATTTAAAATTTAAAATTTAAAATTTAAAGTTAAAATTTAAAATTTAAAATTTAAAATTTAAAATTTAAAATTTAAAATTTAAAATTTAAAATTTAAAATTTAAAATTTAAAATTTAAAATTTAAAATTTAAAATTTAAAATTTAAAATTTAAAATTTAAAATTTAAAATTTAAAATTTAAAATTTAAAATTTAAAATTTAAAATTTAAAATTTAAAATTTAAAATTTAAAATTTAAAATTTAAAATTTAAAATTTAAAATTTAAAATTTAAAATTTAAATTTAAAATTTAAAATTTAAAATTTAAAATTTAAAATTTAAAATTTAAAATTTAAAATTTAAAATTTAAAATTTAAAATTTAAATTTAAAATTTAAAATTTAAAATTTAAAATTTAAAATTTAGGTTTAAAATTTAAAATTTAAAATTTAAAATTTAAAATTTAAAATTTAAAATTTAAAATTTAAAATTTAAAATTTAAAATTTAAAATTTAAAATTTAAAATTTAAAATTTAAAATTTAAAATTTAAAATTTAAAATTTAAAATTTAAAATTTAAAATTTAAAATTTAAAATTTAAAATTTAAAATTTAAAATTTAAAATTTAAATTTAAAATTTAAAATTTAAAATTTAAAATTTAAAATTTAAAATTTAAAATTTAAAATTTTAAAATTTAAAATTTAAAATTTAAAATTTAAAATTTAAAATTTAAAATTTAAAATTTAAAATTTAAAATTTAAAATTTAAAATTTAAAATTTAAAATTTAAAATTTAAAATTTAAAATTTAAAATTTAAAATTTAAAATTTAAAATTTAAAATTTAAAATTTAAAATTTAAAATTTAAAATTTAAAATTTAAAATTTAAATTTAAAATTTAAAATTTAAAATTTAAAATTTAAAATTTAAAATTTAAAATTTAAAATTTAAAATTTAAAATTTAAAATTTAAAATTTAAAATTTAAAATTTAAAATTTAAAATTTAAAATTTAAAATTTAAAATTTAAAATTTAAAATTTAAAATTTAAATTTAAATTTAAAATTTAAAATTTAAAATTTAAAATTTAAAATTTAAAATTTAAAATTTAAAATTTAAAATTTAGGTTAAAATTTAAAGTTAAAATTTAAAATTTAAAATTTAAAATTTTAAAATTTAAAATTTAAAATTTAAAATTTAAAATTTAAAATTTAAAATTTAAAATTTAAAATTTAAAATTTAAAATTTAAAATTTAAAATTTAAAATTTAAAATTTAAAATTTAAAATTTAAAATTTAAAATTTAAAATTTAAAATTTAAAATTTAAAATTTAAAATTTAAAATTTAAAATTTAAAATTTAAAATTTAAAATTTAAAATTTAAAATTTAAAATTTAAAATTTAAAATTTAAAATTTAAAATTTAAAATTTAAAATTTAAAATTTAAAATTTAAAATTTAAAATTTAAAATTTAAAATTTAAAATTTAAAATTTAAAATTTAAAATTTAAAATTTAAAATTTAAATTTAAAATTTAAAATTTGATTTAAAATTTAAAATTTAAAATTTAAAATTTAAGTTTAAAATTTAAAATTTAGGTTTTAAAATTTAAAATTTAAAATTTAAAATTTAAAATTTAAAATTTAAAATTTAAAATTTAAAATTTAAAATTTAAAATTTAAAATTTAAAATTTAAAATTTAAAATTTAAAATTTAAAATTCAAATTAAAATTTAAAATTTAAAATTTAAAATTTAAATTTAAAATTTAAAATTTAAAATTTAAAATTTAAATTTAAAATTTAAAATTTAAAATTTAAAATTTAAAATTTAAAATTTAAAATTTAAAATTTAAAATTTAAAATTTAAAATTTAAAATTTAAAATTTAAAATTTAAAGTTAAATTTAAAATTTAAAATTTAAAATTTAAAATTTAAAATTTAAAATTTAAATTTAAAATTTAAAATTTAAAATTTAAAATTTAAATTTAAAATTTAAAATTTAAAATTTAAAATTTAAAATTTAAAATTTAAAATTTAAATTTAAAATTTAAAATTTAAAATTTAAAATTTAAAATTTAAAATTTAAAATTTAAATTTAAAATTTAAAATTTATTTAAAATTTAAAATTTAAATTTAAAATTTAAATTAAATTTAAATTTAGGGTTTAAAATTTAAATTTAAATTTAAAATTTAAAATTTAAAATTTAAAATTTAAAATTTAAAATTTAAATTTAAAATTTAAAATTTAGGAAATTCGTTTAGAATTTAGGAATTTAGGATTTAGGTTAGGGTTTAGGATTTAAGTTTAGGGTTAAAATTTAAAATTTAAAATTTAAAATTTAAATTTAAAATTTAAAATTTAAAATTTAAAATTTAAAATTTAAAATTTAAAATTTAAATTTAAATTTAAAATTTAAAATTTAAAATTTAAAATTTAAAATTTAAAATTTAAAATTTAAAATTTAAAATTTAAAATTTAAAATTTAAAATTTAAAATTTAAAATTTAAAATTTAAAATTTAAAATTTAAAATTTAAAATTTAAAATTTAAAATTTAAAATTTAAAATTTAAAATTTAAAATTTAAAATTTAAAATTTAAAATTTAAAATTTAAAATTTAAAATTTAAAATTTAAAATTTAAAATTTAAAATTTAAAATTTAGTTAAAATTTAAAATTTAAATTAAAATTTAAAATTTAAATTTAAATTTAAAATTTAAAATTTAAAATTTAAAATTTAAAATTTAAAATTTAAAATTTAAAATTTAAAATTTAGGAATTTAAAATTTAAAATTTAAAATTTAAAATTTAAAATTTAAAATTTAAAATTTAAAATTTAAATTTAAAATTTAAAATTTAAAATTTAAAATTTAAAATTTAAAATTTAAAGTTAAATTTAAGGTTAAATTTAAAATTTAAAATTTAAAATTTAAATTAGGAATTTAAAATTTAAAATTTAAAATTTAAAATTTAAAATTTAAAATTTAAAATTTAAAATTTAAAATTTAAAATTTAAAATTTAAAATTTAAAATTTAGGAATTTAAATTAAAATTTAAAATTTAAAATTTAAGGTTAAAATTTAAAATTTAAAATTTAAATTTAAAATTTAAAATTTAAAATTTAAAATTTAAAATTTAGAATTTAAATTTAAAATTTAAAATTTAAAATTTAAAATTTAAAATTTAAAATTTAAAATTTAAAATTTAAAATTTAAAATTTAAAATTTAAAATTTAAATTAATTTAAAATTTAAATTTAAAATTTAAAATTTAAAATTTAAAATTTAAAATTTAAAATTTAAAATTTAAAATTTAAAATTTAAATTTAAAATTTAAAATTTAAAATTTAAAATTTAAAATTTAAAATTTAAAATTTAAAATTTAAAATTTAAAATTTAAAATTTAAAATTTAAAATTTAAAATTTAAAATTTAAAATTTAAAATTTAAAATTTAAAATTTAAAATTTAAAATTTTAAAATTTAAAATTTAAAATTTAAAATTTAAAATTTAAAATTTAAAATTTAAAATTTAAAATTTAAAATTTAAAATTTAAAATTTAAAATTTAAAATTTAAAATTTAAAATTTAAAAATTTAAAATTTAAAATTTAAAATTTAAAATTTAAAATTTAAAATTTAAAATTTAAAATTTAAATTTAAAATTTAAAATTTAAAATTTAAAATTTAAATTTAGTTAGAATTTAAAATTTAAAATTTAAATTTAAAATTTAAAATTTAAAATTTAAATTTAAAATTTAAAATTTAAAATTTAAAATTTAAAATTTAAAATTTAAAATTTAAAATTTAAAATTTAAAATTTAAAATTTAAATTTAAAATTTAAAATTTAAAATTTAAAATTTAAAATTTAAAATTTAAATTTAAAATTTAAAATTTAAAATTTAAAATTTAAAATTTAAAATTTAAAATTTAAAATTTAAAATTTAAAATTTAAATTAAAATTTAAAATTTAAAATTTAAAATTTAAATTTAAATTTAAAATTTAAAATTTAAAATTTAAAATTTAAAATTTAAAATTTAAAATTTAAAATTTAAAATTTAAAATTTAAAATTTAAAATTTAGGAATTCTTAAAATTTAAAATTTAAAATTTAAAATTTAAAATTTAAAATTTAAAATTTAAAATTTAAAATTTAAAATTTAAAATTTAAAATTTAAAATTTAAAATTTAAATTTAAAATTTAAAATTTAAAATTTAAAATTTAAAATTTAAAATTTAAAATTTAAAATTTAAATTTAAAATTTAAAATTTAAAATTTAAAATTTAAAATTTAAAATTTAAAATTTAAAATTTAAAATTTAAAATTTAAAATTTAAAATTTAAAATTTAAAATTTAAAATTTAAAATTTAAAATTTAAAATTTAAAATTTAAAATTTAAAATTTAAAATTTAAAATTTAAAATTTAAAATTTCAAAATTTAAATTTAAAATTTAAAATTTAAAATTTAAAATTTAAAATTTAAATTTAAATTTAAAATTTAAAATTTAAAATTTAAATTTAAAATTTAAAATTTAAAATTTAGTTTAAATTTTAAAATTTAAATTTAAAATTTAAAATTTAAAATTTAAATTTAAAATTTAAAATTTAAAATTTAAAATTTAAAATTTAAAATTTAAAATTCCGGGTTAAAATTTAAATTTAAAATTTAAAATTTAAAATTTAAAATTTAAATTTAAAATTTAAATTTCAGTTAAAATTTAAAATTTAAAATTTAAAATTTAAATTTAAAATTTAAAATTTAAATTTTAAAATTTAAAATTTAAATTCCAAATTTAAATTTTAGAAATTTAAAATTTAAAATTTAAAATTTAAAATTTAAAATTTGATTTAAATTTAAAATTTAAAATTTAAATTTAAAATTTAAAATTTAAAATTTAAAATTTAGAATTTAAAATTTAAAATTTAAAATTTAAAATTTAAAATTTAAAATTTAAAATTTAAATTTAAAATTTAAAATTTAAAATTTAAAATTTAAATTTAAAATTTAAAATTTAAAATTTAAAATTTAAAATTTAAATTTAAAATTTAAAATTTAAAATTTAAAATTTAAAATTTAAAATTTAAAATTTAAAATTTAAAATTTAAAATTTAAAATTTAAAATTTAAATTTAAAATTTAAAATTTAAAATTTAAAATTTCCAAAATTTAAAATTTAAAATTTAAATTTAAAATTTAAAATTTAAAATTTAAAATTTAAAATTTAAAATTTAAAATTTAAAATTTAAAATTTAAAATTTAAATTTAATTTAAAATTTAAAATTTAAAATTTAGGATTTAAAATTTAAATTTAAAATTTAAATTTAAAATTTAAAATTTAAAGTTTAAAATTTAAAATTTAAATTTAAAATTTAAAATTTAAAATTTAAAATTTAAATTTATTAAAATTTAAAATTTAAAATTTAAAATTTAAATTTAAAATTTAAAATTTAAAATTTAAAATTTAAAATTTAAAATTTAAAATTTTAAAATTTAAAATTTAAAATTTAAAATTTAAAATTTTAAAATTTAAAATTTAAAATTTAAAATTTAAAATTTAAAATTTAAAATTTAAAATTTAAAGATTTAAATTTAAAATTTAAAGTTTAAAATTTAAAATTTAAATTTAAAATTTAAAATTTAAAATTTAAATTTAAAATTTAAATTTAAAATTTAAAATTTAAAATTTAAAATTTAAAATTTAAAATTTAAAATTTAAAATTTAAAATTTAAAATTTAAAATTTAAAATTTAAATTAAATTTAAAATTTAAAATTTAAAATTTAAAATTTAAAAATTTAAATTTAAAATTTAAATTAAATTTAAAATTTAAAATTTAAAATTTAAAATTTAAAATTTAAAATTTAAAATTTAAATTTAAATTTAAAATTTAAAATTTAAATTTAAAATTTAAAATTTAAAATTTAAAATTTAAAATTTAAAATTTAAAATTTAAAATTTAAAATTTAAAAATTTAAAATTTAAAATTTAAAATTTAAAATTTAAAATTTAAAATTTAAAATTTAAAATTTAAAATTTAAAATTTAAAATTTAAAATTTAAAATTTAAAATTTAAAATTTAAAATTTAAAATTTAAAATTTAAAATTTAAAATTTAAAATTTAAAATTAATTAAAATTTAAAATTTAAAATTTAAAATTTAAATTTAAAATTTAGGAATTTAAAATTTAAAATTTAAAATTTAAAATTTAAAATTTAAAATTTAAAATTTAAAATTTAAAATTTAAAATTTAAAATTTAAAATTTAAAATTTAAAATTTAAAATTTAAAATTTAAAATTTAAAATTTAAATTTAAAATTTAAAATTTAAAATTTAAAATTTAAAATTTAAAATTTAAAATTTAAAATTTAAATTTAAAATTTAAAATTTAAATTTAAAATTTAAAATTTAAAATTTAAAATTTAAAATTTAAAATTTAAATTTAAAATTTAAAATTTAAAATTTAAAATTTAAATTTAAATTTAAAATTTAAAATTTAAAATTTAAAATTTAAAATTTAAAATTTAAAATTTAAGAATTTAAAATTTAAAGGATTTAAATTTAGGAATTTAAAATTTAAAATTTAAAATTTAAAATTTAAAATTAAATTTAAAATTTAAATTTAAAATTTAAAATTTAAAATTTAAAATTTAAAATTTAAAATTTAATTTAAAATTTAAATTTAAAATTTAAAATTTAAAATTTAAAATTTAAAATTTAAAATTTAAATTTAAAATTTAAAATTTAAAATTTTAAAATTTAAAATTTAAAATTTAAAATTTAAAATTTAAAATTTAAAATTTAAATTTAAAATTTAAAATTTAAAATTTAAAATTTAAAATTTAAAATTTAAAATTTAAATTTAAATTTAAAATTTAAAATTTAAAATTTAAAATTTAAAATTTAAAATTTAAAATTTAAAATTTAAAATTTAAAATTTAAAATTTTAAAATTTAAAATTTAAAATTTAAAATTTAAAATTTAAAATTTAAAATTTAAAATTTAAAATTTAAAATTTAAAATTTAAAATTTAAAATTTAAAATTTAAAATTTAAAATTTAAAATTTAAATTTAAAATTTAAAATTTAAAATTTAAAATTTAAAATTTAAAATTTAAAATTTAAAATTTAAAATTTAAAATTTAAAATTTAAAATTTAAAATTTAAAATTTAAAATTTAAAATTTAAATTTAAAATTTAAAATTTAAAATTTAAAATTTAAAATTTAAAATTTAAAATTAAATTTTTAAAATTTAAAATTTAAAATTTAAATTTAAAATTTTAAAATTTAAAATTTAAAATTTAAAATTTAAAATTAAAATTTAAAATTTAAAATTTAAAATTTAAATTTAAAATTTAAAATTTAAAATTTAAAATTTAAAATTTAAAATTTAAAATTTAAAATTTAGGAATTTAAAATTTAAAATTTAAAATTTAAAATTTAAAATTTAAAATTTAAAATTTAAAATTTAAAATTTAAAATTTAAATTTAAAATTTAAAATTTAAATTTAAAATTTAAATTTAAAATTTAAAATTTAAATTTAAAATTTAAAATTTAAAATTTAAAATTTAAAATTTAAAATTTAAAATTTAGGGTTTAGGTTAAAATTTAAAATTTAAAATTTAAATTTAAAATTTAAAATTTAAAATTTAAAATTAAATTTAAAATTTAGGAATTTAAAATTTAAAATTTAAAATTTAAAATTTAAAATTTAAAATTTAAAATTTAAAATTTAAAATTTAAATTTTAGGAATTTAAAATTTAAAATTTAAAATTTAGGTTGGAAATTTAAAATTTAGGAATTTAAAATTTAAAATTTAAAATTTAAAATTTAAAATTTAAATTTAAATTTAAAATTTAAAATTTAAATTTTAAAATTTAAAATTTAAAATTTAAAATTTAAAATTTAAAATTTAAAATTTAAAATTTAAAATTTAAAATTTAAAATTTAAAATTTAAAATTTAAAATTTAAAATTTAAAATTTAAAATTTAAAATTTAAAATTTAAATTTAAAATTTAAAATTTAAAATTTAAAATTTAAATTTAAAATTTAAAATTTAAAATTTAAAATTTAAGTTTAAAATTTAAAATTTAAATTTAAATTTAAAATTTAAAATTTAAAATTTAAAATTTAAAATTTAAAATTTAAAATTTAAAATTTAAAATTTAAAATTTAAAATTTAAAATTTAAAATTTAAAATTTAAAATTTAAAATTTAAAATTTAAAATTTAAATTTAAAATTTAAAATTTAAAATTTAAAATTTAAAATTTAAAATTTAAAATTTAAAATTTAAAATTTAAAATTTAAAATTTAAAATTTTAAAATTTAAAATTTAAAATTTAAAATTTAAAATTTAAAATTTAAAATTTAAAATTTAAAATTTAAAATTTAAAATTTAAAATTTAAAATTTAAAATTTAAAATTTAAAATTTTAAATTTAAAATTTAAAATTTAAAATTTAAAATTTAAAATTTAAAATTTAAAATTTAAATTTAAAATTTAAAATTTAAATTTAAAATTTAAATTTAAAATTTAAAATTTAAAATTTAAAATTTAAAATTTAAAATTTAAAATTTAAAATTTAAATTTAAATTTAAAATTAAAATTTAAAATTTAAAATTTAAAATTTAAAATTTAAAATTTAAAATTTAAAATTTAAAATTTAAAATTTAAAATTTAAAATTTAGGAATTTAAAATTTAAAATTTAAAATTTAAAATTTAAAATTTTAAATTTAAAATTTAGGAATTTAAAATTTAAAATTTAAAATTTAAAATTTAAAATTTAAAATTTAAAATTTAAAATTTAAAATTTAAAATTTAAAATTTAAAATTTAAAGTTTAAAATTTAAAATTTAAAATTTAAAATTTAGGAATTTAAAATTTAAAATTTAAAATTTAAATTTAAAATTTAAAATTTAAAATTTAAAATTTAAAATTTAAAATTTAAAATTTAAAATTTAAAATTTAAAATTTAAAATTTAAATTAAAATTTAAAATTTAAAATTTAAAATTTAAAATTTAAAATTTAAAATTTAAAATTTAAAATTTTAAAATTTAAAAATTTAAATTTAAATTTAAGAATTTAAAATTTAAAATTTAAAATTTAAAATTTAAAATTTAAAATTAAATTAAATTTAAAATTTAAAATTTAAAATTTAAAATTTAAAATTTAAAATTTAAAATTTAAAATTTAAAATTTAAAATTTAAATTTAAAATTTAAAATTTAAATTTAAATTTAAAATTTAAAATTTAAAATTTAAATTTAAATTTAAAATTTAAAATTTAAAATTTAAAGTTAAAATTTAAAATTTAAAATTTAAAATTTTAAATTTAAAATTTAAAATTTAAAATTTAAAATTTAAATTTAAAATTTAAAATTTAAAATTTAAAATTTAAAATTTAAAATTTAAAATTTAAGATTTAAAATTTAAATTTAAAATTTAAATTTAAAATTTAAAATTTAAAATTTAAAATTTAAAATTTAAAATTTAAAATTTAAAATTTAAAATTTAGGAATTTAAAATTTAAAATTTAAAATTTAAAATTTAAAATTTTAAATTTAAAATTTACCGTTTAAAATTTAAAATTTAAAATTTAAAATTTTAAAATTTAAAATTTAGGAATTTAAAATTTAAAATTTAAAATTTAAAATTTAAAATTTAAAATTTAAAGTTAAAATTTAAAATTTAAAATTTAAAATTCCGATTTAAAATTTAAAATTTTAAAATTTAAATTTAAGAGATTTAAAATTTAAAATTTAAAAATTTGTAGGTTAAAATTTAAAATTTAAAATTTAGGGAATTTAAGGTTAAGTTAAATTTAAGGTTTAGGAGTTTGAGGTTAAGATTTAAAATTTAAAATTTAAAAGTTAAAGTTTAAGATTTAAAGTAAAGAATTTGAAATTTAAAATTAGAAGTTGAAAATTTGAAAATTTAAATTCAGTTTAAATTTAGGATTTAAGATTTAAAATTTAGAGATTTAGGAGATTTAAAATTTCGAATTTAGGGTTGAGAGTTTCAGGGTTTAGGGATTTAAAATTTAAGGTTCTGGGGTTTAGGGTTTTAGGTTAGGTTACCTGGGTTTGGGTAGAGTTTAGGGATTTAGGGTTTAGAGATTTAGGGTTTAGAGGTTTAAATTTTAGGTTCTGAGGTTTGAAGTTTGGGTTTAGGTTTAGGGTTTAGGGTTGGGAGTTTGAGGTTAGGGATTTGGGAGTTTAGGGTTTAGAGTTTAGGGATTTGAGTTTCCAAGGTTAGGGTTTAGGATTTAGGAGTTTAGGGTTTGAGAGTTTAGGGTTCTGAGGTTTCAGGGATTTAGGATTTGAGGATTTTAGGAATTTAGGGTTTAGGGTTTAGGGTTGGGGTTAGGGTTTAGGGTTGGGAGATTTTAGGGTTGGGTTAGAATTTAGGATTTAGAGATTTAGGGATTTTAGGAGTTGGAGTTTAGAGATTTAGGGTTTAGGGTTAGAGTTTGGGAGTTTAGGAGTTTAGGGACCCAAGTTTGGGGATTTACGAGTTTAGGGTTTAGAGTTTAAGTTTAGAAGTTTAGAAATTTAGGGATTTAAGGCCAAAGTTTAGGAATTTTAAGGATTTAGGAAGTTGATCTGATTTAGAATTTAGGAGGATTTAAGGAATTTAAAATTGGAATTAAGATTTAGGGTTAAGGAATTCGGGATTTCAGAGATTTCCCGGTTGACGATTTAAAGTTGGGAATTTAAAATTTAAAATTTAGGAAATTTAAAATTTAAAATTTAAGGTTTAAGGCCAAATTTAAAAATTTAAAATTTAAAATTAGGGATTTTGGAATTTCAGAGATTTAGAAATTTTAAATTTAAGGTTCGGTGCAAATTTCAAAATTTGAGTTTAAAGTTGAATTTAAAATTTAAGGATGGTACGGAATTTAAAAATTTAGGGATTTGAGAGTTTAGGAGGTTTTAAAATTTAGGGATTTAAAGTTTCACAGAGTTTAAAATTTAAAATTTAGAATTTAAAATTTAAAATTTAAAATTTGAAATTTAGGGATTTAAAGTTTAAAATTTAAAATTTAAAATTTTGGTTGGGTTTGAGTTAAAATTTAAAGTTTAAAAATTTCAGGAAATTACATCAAATTTAAAATGGGAGTACAATTAAATTTTGATTCAAAATTTAAAAAATTTAAAATTTTAAAATTTAAAATTTAAAATTCATGAGCCAAAATTTAAAATTTAAGGTTTAAAATTTAAGATTCTAAGGTTAAAGATTTAAAAATTTGGATTTTAAAATTTAAAATTTCCAAAATTTAAAGTTAGAAATTTAAATTTAAAATTTAAAATTTAATTTAAATTTTAGAAATTGTTGAATTTTACGATTTAAAATTTAAATTTAAAATTTAAAATTTAAAATTTAAAATTTAAAATTTAAGGTTTAGGGATTTTAGGAATTTAGGAAATTTAAATTTAAAAAATTTAAAATTTAAAATTTAAAATTTAAAATTTAAAATTTAAAATTTAAAGGTTAGGAAATTTAGAAGTTTTAAATTTAAAAGTTAAAATTTAAAATTTAAAATTTAAAATTTAGGGCCCTTAAATTTAGTTTAAAATTTAAAGGAGATTTAAAATTTAAAATTTTAAAATTTAAAATTTAAGGTTAGAGTTTGATTTTAGGAATTTAAAATTTAAAATTTAAAATTTAGTTTAAAATTTAAAATTTAAAATTTAGAACGTTAAAAATTTAGGGTTTAAAATTTAAAATTTAGTTAAATTTAAGGTTTAAGGTTGATTTGGGCAAAATTTCATGATTTAAGTTTTAAAATTTAAAGGTTAAAATTTTAAAGGTTGAAATTTAAAATTTAAAATTGGTGATTTAAAATTTAAAATTTAAAATTGCAAATTTAAAATTTACAATTTAAAATTTAAAATTTAAAATTTAAAATTTAAAATTCGGAATTTAAAATTCCGAATTTAAAAGTTAAAATTTAAAATTTAAAATTTAAGGATTTAAGGTTTTAAGGTTAGGTTTTAGAGTTTTAGGGTTAGGATTTAGGGTTTAAAATTTTAAAATTTAAAATTTAGAACTTAAAATTTAGGGGATTTAAAGTTTAAAGGTTAAGAAGTTAAAATTTAAATTTAGGGTTGGAAATTTAGGAATTTAAAGATTTAAAATTTAAAATTTAGGAATTTTAAGGTTAAAATTTCAGGAATTTAAAATTTAAAATTATTTAGATTTAAAATTTAAAATTTTAAATTGAGATTTTAAAGTTAAAATTCCAAGTTTCCAAATTTAAAGAATTTGAAAATTTAAGGAATTTAGAATTTAAAATTTAAGTTTTAGGAATTTAAAATTTAATTTAAATTTAGGAATTTAAAGTTAAAATTGAAATTTAAAATTTAAATTTAAATTTAAAATTTAAAATTTAAGAGATTTAAAATTAAAATTAAAATTTAGGGCGTTAAATTTAAATTTAAAATTTAAAATTTAAAATTTTAAAAGTTCAAAATTTAAGTTAGGTTAGGAATTTAAATTTAAAAATTTAAAATTTGGGAATTTAAAATTGAGTTGGTAAAATTTAAAATTTAAAATTTAAAATTTAAAATTTAAAGAATTTAAAATTTAAAATTTAAAAATTTAGGAAGTTCGTTAAAATTTAAAATTTCGATTTAGGAATTCTAAAATTTAAAATTTAAATTCGGTGGGAATTTGGTGCAAAATTTAAATTTAAATTTAGGAATTTAGGAATTTAAAATTTAAAATTTAAGACATTAAATTTTAGAATTTAAATTTAAAATTTAAAGTTACAGAATTTAAAATTTAAAATTACGTTAGAATTTAAAATTTAAAATTTAAATTTCCGGGGTGATTGAAGATGCAAAATTTAAATTTCTAAATTTCCAAATTTAAATTTCTGATTTAAGGCATTACAAAATTTAAAATTTAAAGTTTAAGTTGATTTAAAGTTTAAGGATTTAAAATTCAAAGGGATTAAAATTTGTTGGGATTTAAGGATTTAGGAATTTAGGAATTACAGTTTTAGGGTTGATTTAAAATTTAGGGTTTAAATTTAAAATTTAAGATTTAAAATTTAGAAATTCCAAAATTTAAGGTTTAGGATTCAAATTTAGGGTTTAGGGTTTAGGGATTTAGGGTTTTGGAGTTTAGGTTGGAATTTAGAATTTAAATTTTAAAATTTAAATTTAAGAATTTAGTTTAAAGTTAAAATTTAAAATTTAGAATTAAAGTTTAAAATTTAAGGTTAAGATACAAATTAAATTTAAAATTTAAAATTTAAAATTTAAAATTTAAAATTTCAAATTTAAAATTTTAAAATTTAAAATTTGAGTTTAAGATTTAAAGTTTAAGAAAAATTTAAAAATTTAAAGTTTAAAAATTTAAAATTTAAATTTAAAATTTAAATTTAAAATTTACGATTAAAGATTCCAAATTTAAAATTTAAAGTGAAAATTTAAAATTTAAAATTTAAAATTTAAATTTAAAATTTAAAATTCAAAATTTAAAATTTAAAATTTAAAATTTAAAATTTTAATTTGGGTTTAAAATTTAAAATTTAAAATTTAAAATTTAGAATTTAAGTTAGAATTTAAAATTTAGGAATTTAAAATTTAAGAATTACGTTAAAATTTAAAATTAAATTTAAAATTTAAAATTTAAAATTTAAAATTTAGAAATTTAAAATTTCCGGGAATTTAAATTTAAATTTTAAAGGAATTTAAAATTTAAAGGGCGAAAATTTAAAAATTTAAATTTAAAATTTAAATTTTAGTTTAAATTCAAAATTTAAAATTTAAATTTAAAATTGGGAATTTCGGAATTTAAAGTTTAGAAATTTTAAAATTTAAAAATTTAAAGTTTAAGTTTAAAGTTTAAAATTTAAAATTAAAATTAAAATTTAAAATTTAAGATGCAAAATTTAGGGATTTAATTTAAAATTTAAAATTTAAAAATTTAAAATTTAGGTTAATTTAAGAATTTAAAATTTAAATTTAAATTTAAATTTAAAATTTAAAAATTTAAAATTTTTAAAATTTAGGATTTAGGTTTAAAGGGTTAAGATTTA